>OX459028.1:110495461-115495461 GCA_949775025.1 Tricholauxania praeusta
TATAGGTATCCTTGGCCCGAAGTGATTCGAAACTTTCATAGTTTACTAACTGGAAGTGCAGCTCAATGGTTCTGGAATTATAGACGCTTTGGTATCCTCTGCGTGAAGCGTTATTATCGCAGTTTAAGCGGCATGAAAGTGATTTTGACATCCAACGCCAAATAATGGATCGTCGACAACACAGAGACGAGTCTTTTGATGATTTTTATCAAGCGGTGCTGTCACTCAGGAATCAACAACGAAATCCAATGGCTGAACAAGATCTGATGGACATTATGCGAAGCAATCTAAGGAAAGAAATGTCACAATTGCTGTTTACAATGCGGATCCATGACCTCAACGAGTTTTGCAAAGTGAGCAAAAAGGCCGAAGCACATTTAAATCACCAGAGACAAATTTACCAACCACCACAGCGAGTATATGTACCACGTCCGGCGCAAGTGCATGAGCTAGCATATGAAGAAGCTGCTCATGACCAAGAATTTGAAGTCGACGCTATTGCAGCTACGCGTAGTATCCAATGTTGGAATTGCAAACAGTATGGACATAATTTTGTTGAATGCCCATCCAATGTAAGGAGAATCTTTTGTTTCAAGTGCGGTATGGATAATGTTGTAACCCCGAAGTGCCCGAAATGCCAGGGAAACCGCACGACGAACGCGATGAAAGGAGGGTTGGACTCGCGTTCGAATCAAACAAACACAAACTGAAAACCCAAACGACTCAGACTGAAGACCAACATAACGAAACAGAAATTAAATTTAAAATTTTAGAAAGAAATAATGAATTGATGAATTTAAATGAACCTAGAATTAAGAAAATTAAACCTTTTCATATTAAATTAAAAGAATATGAAGAAACTAGAAATAGAATATTTTCAGACAAGCCAACGAAAATTGAAAAGACTAGACATAGATATGAAATAAGAAAAAATAATAGAAGTGAAATAACAAGTGCAGAGTTGTATGAAGGCGATGACAGTCGGTTTTATGCAAAAATAGAATTTCAAAATCACATTGTTGAAGGGTTAATAGACAGTGGCGCAACAGTTTCCTGTTTAGGAAAAGATTGTGTAGAGTTTATTGATAAAATTAATCTGCCAATTTTCAAGTTTAAGTATTTCATCAAAACAGCAGATGGTCGGTTTCACGCAATTGTTGGTCGTGTAAAAATCCCTTTTAAATTTAATGGAAAACAACAAGAAATTGTCTTGTATTTGGTACCATCTCTAAAACGCGAATTATTTCTAGGAGTTGATTTTATCAAAATGCTTAACCTTTTGTCACTCAACATCGACAGTATAACAACTAATAACATTACTTTAGATGAAGATTTTCAGAATGCAAATTTACCTAAAATGCATACGTTGACAGCGGAACAACAGCAGCAACTCGATAACGTTATAGCGAAATTCCCATGCTTCACGAAGAAAGGTCTAGGCAAAACTCCATTCGAAGAGCATCATATAGACACTGGGGATGCGGTGCCTATCAAGGATAAGCATTATCCTGTCTCGCCGGCTGTCCAAAAACTCATGTTCGCAGAGTTGGATAGGATGCTTTCATTGGGAATAATAGAGTGGCTTTTGTCCGCAAAGGCGAAAAATGTAGACTGTGCTTGGACGCTCGCAAACTCAATGCACTCACAGTGAAGGACGCCTACCCACTCCCACACATTGAGGGACTGCTCAGTCGACTGGGCGATACTCACTACATGTCAAGCGTTGATCTGAAAGATGCTTTTTGGCAGATTCCGCTTGCTGCAAACAGTAGAGAAAAAGACAGCTTTCACAATCCCAGGACGCCCGCTTCTTCATTTTACCGTCATGCCCTTTGGATTGTGTAACGCAGCCCAAAGGTTATGTCGGTTGATGGACAAGGTGGTGCCTGCCCATCTTCGTGAAAGCGTTTTTATATATTTGGATGATTTGCTTGTTGTTGCGTCCGATTTCCAAAGTCAGTTGCAAAAATTAGAATTGGTAGCTAAACTTTTAAATAAAGCAAATTTAACAATAAATGTTGCTAAATCAAAGTTCTGCTGTCGAGAGTTGAAGTACCTGGGTTACATAATTGGTGAAGGAAAATTGCGTCCTGATCCCGAAAAGGTTCAAGCAATTGAAAAATACACGTATCCGAAAACTCCAAAACAAGTCCGAAGTTTTATGGGAGCCACCGGGTGGTATCGACGTTTTATCCAAGATTACGCAACTATTGCGGCTCCGATCTTTGATACCCTGAAAAAAGCCAAACAATTTAATTTCAATGATGAAGCGAAGGCAGCTTTTGAAAAATTAAAACTGGCACTGATTTCAAGTCCCGTATTGTCTCACCCAGATTTCGTAAAACATTTTTATGTCCAGTGCGACGCTTCCAACATCGGTATCGGGGGTGTGTTATTTCAGAAAGACGATGAAGATGGAGAACATCCAATCGCTTACTATTCGCAGAAACTTACTCCAGCACAGAAGAACTATTCGGTGACCGAACGTGAATGCTTGGCGGTAGTAGTGGCGATAACGAAGTTCCGAGCTTATATTGAGCTGATGCCTTTCAGCGTAATAACTGACCATTCAAGTCTTAAGTGGCTCATGTCACACAAAGATCTGACTAGTCGGCTGGCACGCTGGAGTTTATACCTCCAAGGTTTCAGTTTCGATGTTTTGCATCGGAAAGGAACAAAGAACTTCGTTCCAGACACGTTATCTCGTTACGACATGGATGAAGTCAGCTGCCATGTCAAGTCCTTGATCGATCTCGAGTCACCGGAGTTCAGTAGTGAAGAGTACAAAGATTTACTGCAAACCATTAAAGAAAATCACACACAGTTGCCCGATTTGAAAGTTGTTGATGGATTCGCTTATAAGCGAACAATGCACTATGATGGAACACCTGAAGGTGAAAATTTTGCGTGGAAGTTGTGGGCACCAATTCCGCTGACGCACGCTATCATTGAAAACGCTCATCAGCCTCCTGAGGTTGCTCACGGTGGGTTTACCAAAACTTTAAAACGGATAAAAGAATATTTTTACTGGCCAAACATGAACATTCAAACTCGAACTTTTGTTAATAATTGCCAAGTCTGCAAAGAATGTAAGCCAGCAAATAGAATTTTAAGACCACCAATGGGCCAAGAGTCAAGGGTCGAACGACCTTTCCAAAAAATTTACCTTGACTTTTTGGGACCATATGTCAGGTCAACAAAGAAAAATACTTATATCTTCATAGTTCTAGACTATTTCACTAAATTTACCCTTTTGAAAGCCATGACCAAAGCAACGGCCAAAAATGTTATACACTTTTTGATTTCGAAAGTTTTCCACAAATTTGGTACTCCAGAAATAATCATGTCAGACAATGGTGCGCAATTTGTAAGCAAGGAATTTGCAGAAATGATCGACACATTCGATATTAACCATGTCCGCACGGCTAACTATGCTCCCCAGGCAAATGCTTCGGAGCGAGTAAATCAATCGATTCTCGCCGCCATCCGTTCATATTTGGACAAAGATCAAAGCCATTGGGACAAACATTTATCTGAAATCGAATGTGCGCTACGATCCTCTGTACATTCCTCAATAGGAATGACTCCTTATTTTGCTCTGTTTGGCACCAACATGATAACCCATGCGAGCACTTATAAACTGGCTCGAAAACTAGGATCCTTAGGGATCCCGAAACATCGGTAATACCAAAACCTGTAAAACAAGACTTGATCCGTGAAACGATCCGTCAACGTTTACATCAAAGTTATAAAAAACATGCTAAAAGTTATAATATAAGAAGCCGTAAGACTAAGTTCTTGCCCGGGCAAGAAGTGTATCGACGAAATTTTCAATTAAGCG
Organism: Tricholauxania praeusta; assembly: GCA_949775025.1. Classification (NCBI taxonomy): domain Eukaryota; kingdom Metazoa; phylum Arthropoda; class Insecta; order Diptera; family Lauxaniidae; genus Tricholauxania; species Tricholauxania praeusta. Next base: position 110,499,303 of record OX459028.1, read on the forward strand.
ATTTTTCGAAACAAATTAGTGCCAAGCTTTCAAAGAAATTTTTAAAATGTAGAATAGTCAAACCGGTTGGAAACTGCTTGTATGAGATAGAAGACTTGAATGGCAAATCGATAGGCATTTTTCATGCTAAAGACTTAAAACAATAAAGAAACTAAATAAAAGTTAGATGTTGGTATTCCTTTTTCAGAATACAAGTAAATACATACAGTCCACTGTTCTTGGCAAATTCTAAAATGATACCGACTGCAACGATTTGGGAATTCGTTTACCAATACACTTTTGGTGTGTTTGCTATTTTTTTGTATTGCAGAGGCATCTCCTACAAAGGGGATGACGGGCTTAGCGACCCCGCGTTCCTCAGCGAACCCAAGAAGCGTCTGTTTCCCATATTGGGCGGCTTCTTGGTAAGCGTCTGTTCCCACATTGGGCGGCTGTTTACCAACACCGATCACGTTTTTTTAGGGCCGCCCTTGTGCTTGGATTGCGCTTCGTAACCGGGTGGAGCCTCGCATCAGTCACAGCAACTGGACCCGTTCAAAACCAATGCTGTGAACTGTGCGTGACTCGGCCCGGGTGTGAAGTGGTATGTCTAGCGTAACTGCAATTTCGCCACGACTGCTCCCCCTTTAAAACGAGCATCGGCGAACAATTTGGCTATGGAAGTCCTGCTTAACGGTGGGAAAGAAATGGTCAAGAGCAGAGGTCCAAGAAAATGTGATCGGCAACTTGAGGCCATGAAATAAAGGGTTTTTTTTTTTAGTATTTATTTAAAAAAAATATCTTTTTGGATTTTCCTCGCGTGTTGGCGTAGCCATCGCGGCGAGTCAGCAAGCTGAAAAGATACTCGCGATGGTGCCGCGATGGCTTCGCCAAACTGCGGGGAAAAAGAAAAATATATGTAAAAGTAAAATTTGTTTTTTGAGTATTTGTAAGAGAAAGTCCCGGATCGTTCGGTAGGTGTGCTAAAGCAATTGGAATGGCGGCTTAACTGTCAGATTCACACAATTTGAAACTGCGACAACTGTTGGCAAAACTGTGAATTGGCCTTGAAATAAAAGTGTTTAGAAAAGACGAAATCTGAGCCTCTCACTCTGTACTTTAAAATTTAAATTTCACCACGAAAACGACAATTATAATTGGGTTGGTGCTAGGTCTCCATGCTCTAGAACTTCAATGGTTGATTAATAGTTACAGTTGCAATTGGTTTCTTTCGTTAGTTTTCTTTTGGAATTACTATCTGATTACACATATGAAAACAAATTTTGTCCGTATTAAAATATCATCAACACTTGTAATATTAAACCTTATTCAGAAATATTGTACTAAGTTCCACTAGGCTTAAAATTTGATTCTTTGAGAGAAACTACGGCTCCATTGGGTTTTGGCTGGCACTGTCCTGTTCGTTACGCTATGCTGAGTCGTTGTATGGTCCGGTTCACTCACACTGGTGAAAACTCGATGAATAGTAGCAGAAAGACTCAAGCTGTACAATAAAAATAATGTGGCAATGGTGTAATGGTGAGTGTAGTGGCACGTTTTTCCCATTCATCTCTCGAACAAGGATGCTCTTCTAGATCACTGGGTTTGTCATGTGCACCCTAAGTTGGACGATGCCAATCGTACAATCATCCTCAGTTGGCGAACATGATTGCGAGTTTTGCCCGAAACGTTAAGTACCATAGTAAAGTCTGAACGGCGACCGTGAAACCAAAAAGGCAGAAAAATAATAAAAGAAAACGATGACAGTTGATCAGGCGATATTTTTTATGTGGGGCAAGCTGCGAATTTTTTCCCGCCAAAAAAAGAGGATAAAAGGAAAATTTGGGATGGCAATCGGATGATTTTGGACGGGAGAGTGAACGCGAGCGGTCGAGTGATACAAAAAAAAAAAGATCCGGAAAGTAAAATCCCGACGTGAAGAAAAAGAAGGAATTTTGAATAAATTATTCCAACTTTGTGAAACAAAATTTCGTAATATAAAAGTCTTTCAATTTGTGAACGCGGTGATAAGCAAACGCGAGAAATATTGACCGGTGGCATAGGAAAAAAAAGCAGCACAGTGCAACAATAACGAATCTCCTGGATGATTCGCGATGTTTGTGACGAAAGGAAGCTACGGGTCATCTAACAGATCGGAACGAGAGTACATATTTAAATCGACATCATTAGCAACAGCGACATACTGCGCCACCGTTTCATCACATCATAAGAAACAGCACTAGTATTAGCACCATCGTATCATCATACCGCCGTCAACCAGAACATCATTACCAACACACAGTACCAACTTATCAGGATCATCACCACACTACAAATTTCAGCGCCACGATACGCAGCACCATCGTATCATCATAACACCGTCAACCAGCAAACTCATCATCAAAGTACCTACAGCCCCATCTACCATTGCCCCACCATCTGCCACGAAACCATCCCAGCGGCCACCAACTACGGCAAGATCTACAAGGAAAAAAAACGTATCAACCACCACAGCGGTTAACAACAACAACAGTATAGTGTAGCCAACAGGGCAGTGGCTTAGCAATCCTAGGAGTCGCAGCTATTTTATTTTATTTCGTATCGGTATTTTTATATTAGAATAAATAAGCGTTAAGAAAACATGGCTGAATAGCAGCTATTTGTAATTAAGTTATAATTTTCTATAATTCCAAAAGAGAAAAAAAGAACACAATAGAAAGAAAAAAAAAATTGTTATAAGTAAAAAAAAAATTGAATTCAAAATTCGTTCAAAGTTAAAAGAGGCAGCGTCAATGAAAATTGTCCTCTCCTAACTTCGTCGAATGTAATGTACATCCCCCTAGCGAGGGCGACAATATAAGAAAAAAAAGTATGAAATCGGCCGAATTAAAATAAGTAAATTTTGTATACGTAAGACTTAAGGAATGAAGAAATGAGAAAATAAACTAAAGAAAGGATTAAAATACTTACTTACTTACTTAGATGGCCATAACAACCCGTTGTCAGGTTACGGCCGACCTCATTAGCTCTCGCCAGGCGCCTCTGTTTTGCGCGCGCCTTCTCCAATCGTTAATGCCAAGCGCGGTTAGGGCTTCCTCAGCTTGGTCTATCCACCGGAGGCATGGTCTCCCTCTTCGTCGTTGACCGGGGACCTTCCCTTCGAATACCTTTTTCGCTGGAGCTTCTTTATCCATACGATGGACATGACCCAGCCAGCGTAGTCGCTGTATTGTTATACGGTTAACTATGTCAATGTCGGCGTAGAGCTCATACAGCTCGTGGTTCATTCGAATGCGATAGTCGTCGCCAACTCGAACAGGACCAAAGATTTTGCGGAGAACTTTTCTCTCGAACACCCCAAGAGCGGCTGCGTCTGTTGTCGAAACCACCCATGCCTCAGCGCCATAAAGAAGCACAGGTAGAATGAGCGTCTTGTAGAGTGTTAGCTTTGTCGATCGAGAGAGAGCTCTGCAACGTAATTGCTTACTGAGACCGTAGTAGCACCTATTAGCAATTGTTATTCTCCGCTTAATCTCCAGACTGACATCATTGTTGCTGGTTACGGCAGTGCCAAGGTAGATGAATTCCTTGACAACTTCTAATTTACAGTTGCCCGCTGTAACATGAGAGTCTAGATCCCGTGCTCTCTTGTTGTTGTTAGTAGACATCATGTATTTCGTCTTGCCCTCGTTTACCGTCAAACCCACTTTGGCTGATTCCTTTTCAATAGCAGTGAAAGCAGCAGTTACATCTCTCTTACTCCGACCGATAATATCAATATCATCAGCGTACGCAAGGAGCTGAACACCTTTGAAGAAAATGGTGCCATTATGATGCACACCGGCTTTTCGTACGATCCCCTCCATAATGAAATTGAAGAGATCGCACGAGAGCGGGTCGCCTTGTCTGAAACCTCGCTCGGTATTAAAAGTTCCGGAGAGGTCATTTCCTACATTGACGGAGCTAAACGTATTGCTCAACGTCATCCTGCAGAGCCTTATCAACTTTGCAGGTATACCGAACTCAGACATTGTTGCGTATAGGCAATCCCGCACTGGGCTATCGAACGCAGCTTTATAATCGACGAAGAGATGGTGAGTGTGGATTTGATATTCATGGGTTTTCTCCAGGATTTGGCGTAGTGTAAAAATCTGGTCTATGGTGGACTTACCAGGTCTAAAGCTACACTGATAGGATCCGATCAGCGTTTCTGTATACGGCTTCAATGTTTCACACAATACGCTCGAGAGGATCTTATATGCGATGGAAATAAGACTGATACCCCTGTAGTTGGCGCAGATTGTCGGGTCTCCTTTCTTTATTACAGGACAAAGCGCGCTGAGATTCCAATCGTCGGGCAGGCTTTCCGCTAGCCATATTTTGCTGATGAGTTGATGCATGCACCTTATCAATTCATCGCCACCAGCTTTAAACAACTCAGCTGGCAGGCCGTCAGCACCCGCTGCTTTGTTGTTTTTGAGTCGCTGGATAGCAACTCGAACCTCTTCATGGCTAGGTGATGGTACTTCCACTGCGTTATCATCGATTGGTGGTATCGTACTGCATTCTCTCTGGGCGGAATTGGTGGAATCGTCGCCCGTAAGCAAGTTGGAGAAATGCTGCCTCCATAACCTCAGTACACTCTGTGTATCTGTAACCAGATTTCCATTTTCGTCTCTACAAGTGGATGCTCTGGGCTTGAAACCTTGAGTTAGACGCTTAACTTGTTGATAGAATTTTCGTGCATCCTTCTTGCCCTGGTACACCTCAAGTTCCTTACGCTCACGCTTTTCCTGCTCCCTTTTTTTACGTCTAAAAATGCGCCTCTCTTCCTTCCTCTTTTCGCGGTAGTTTTCTCGCACGGCTCGCGTTGCGGCTGACTGCAGCGTCTTCTTGTATGCGGCGTTTTTTTCAGCAGTCGCATCGCGACACTCCTGGTCATACCATTGGTTTCGAGGTTGTGGGCGTCGAAAACTAATGACTTCCTCGGCAGCAGCACGCATGGAGTGGGAGATGTGTGTCCAAAGTCCACTGGCGTCGTCGGTTCCAGAGGTTGGTTGGTTGAGCTTAACCGAGAGTTGAGCGGAGTACGCCTCGGCAGTCCGTTGGGATTGCAGTTTGGCGACGTCCAGCTTTCGTTGCATGCCCGTGCGTACATTCTTCGCATTGCATAGCCGCATGCGGATCTTAGCTGCAACAAGATAGTGGTCGGAGTCAATGTTGACCCCCCGAAATGTACGCACATCCAGAATGCTTGAAGCGTGCCTTCCGTCGATCACAACATGATCAATTTGGTTTTTCGTTTTTTGATCCGGGGATAGCCAGGTGGCCTTGTGAATGTCGAGGTGTTGAAATCTGGTACTACTAACTACCATGTTTCGCGCCGCGGCAAAGTCGATCAGTCTCAGACCGTTGTTTGAAGTGGTCTCGTGGAGACTGAACTGACCGACTGTAGCGCCAAAAATGCCTTCTCTTCCGACCTTCGCGTTAAAATCGCCGAGGACTATTTTTACATCGTGGGTCGGACAACGGTCATACACGTCCTCTAGGCTCGCGTAGAAATCATCCTTGGTGGCATCGTCCTTTTCCTCCGTCGGGGCGTGCGCGCAAATTAGGCTTATGTTGAAGAATTTTGCCTTGACACGGATCGTAGCCAGCCTTTCGTTTATTGGCGTGAACCGGGAAACTAGGTGGCGTAATTTTCGACTTACAACGAATCCGCAACCAAATTCGTGCCTCTCCGCATGGCCGCTGTAGTAGATATCACAGTTCGTCCGATTAGAGCAGCCTTGTCCTTTCTATCGCATCTCCTGGATGGCGGTGATGTCAGCCTTTATTTTTACGAGGGCTTCCGCCAGTTGTATAGTTGCACCTTCCCTATGGAGGGTCCGGACATTCCAGGTGCATATCCGTAAATCATTGTCCGTTTTTCGTTTGCAGTGGTCGTCATCGTAGTGGGGGCTATTATCCGAGGCTGATTTGGTTTTCATTGGAAATGATGATAATGTGTGGTGGGACCCAAACCCTACGCACACATTCCAAGTTTTAAGTCTAGGAGAGACCCGCCTTCTCACAACTAGCTCACCCCCGGGCGGGTGTCCAAGGGATCTCCAGAGGATACTTGGCCAAAAAAGGCCGGAAGTTTGTGAGCTGCTTGAACTGCTTGCAAAAGAATCATCTCTGGCCACTCCCAAGTGAGTGGCGATCAGGACTTTTCCCACTTACGTGGACTTCTACAAGCAGCCCCATCCTAAATATAAATAAATAAATAATAAAAGAAAAATTAACAAAACTATGAAGGACTAGGCATTTTTGTCCATGTGGTGTAGGTAGGCGGGGGTCGGTAGTGGAATAAGTTATAGGGGGTGACCATAGAAATCGGGCCAAAGGTCACCCAGGAAAGCTGGTCGACACCAGTACTCGATAGCGAGTATCGGTACTTCAAAGGAATTGAAGAGGTTTTCGGCACCAAAGTAGGTATACCCATAATGTTTGTTTTTTTTGATTTCGAGTCGTTTTTTTTTTGATTTTGACAGCCTGGTACTTTTAAATAAATTTTCTGTCAATACCACTGTTCCATGAGACTGACAAGGACCGCGACATCCGGCGAGCTATAGCCGCGCTACAGCCATAGTACCAGCACGGCCAGGAAGTGGAATGAGGTGCGCTACATCCGGCACCACAGGTCATTGCCAGATCGCAATAACAACTGAGCGAACTGGCAATGATCTGAAACCCCAACACAGGGTAACACGACACCAGTCCCTGTGCTTCGGCCGTGGATCAGTTTATAATGTATCCAGCACCTGGTTTACTTGTCACAGTACTTTTACATAAGAGTAAGGGTAAGTGGGTGACCTACGGCCGCAGCTCAGGATTTAAAACTCCCAAAAATCCAATACCAGCTTCGCGGCGGCCTTCGGCCGTGGATCAGTTTATTATGTATCCAGCACCTGGTTTACTAGTCACAGTACTTTTACATAAGAGTAAGGGTAAGTGGGCGGCCTTCGGCCGCAGCTCAGAATTTAAAACTCCCAAAAATCCGACATCGGCATCGCGGCGGCCTTTGGCCGCGGATCAGTTTACAATGTACCCAACACCTGGCTTACTAGTCACAGTACTTTTACATATGAGTAAGGGTAAGTGGGCGGCCTACGGCCACAGCTCAGGATTTAAAACTCCCAAAAATCCAACACCGGCTTCGCGGCGGCCTTCGGCCGCGGATCAGTCTATAATGTATCCAACACCTAGCTTACTAGTCACAGTACCGCTGCTCAGTTGTTTTTGTTGTTGTTTCTGTCATTATTGTTGTATCATTGTTGTTGTTGTCTATGTCACTGTAGTTTTGGTTGTCAATAAATATATACATAAAAAAAATTCATTTTTTTTTACATTCCGGTAAAAAATGGGTTAATACAAAAAAAAATTGGTACATTGATACACCATTTTAAAGCCAATAAATTGAGCTTTCTTATGGTGCTAAAAAAACTATATGCTAAACACAAATTTTTTTGGAAAAATTAACGTTTTTTAGAAAAAAGAGGTCAAAATTTTACAAAAATCGCTATATCTCAAAAACCACAAAATAAATTTTAAATGTTTATGTTCCGATTTAATGCCTTATTCAATTACCTTTCATATGATACCAATATTTTGAATATTTATACAGGGTTTTCCAACTTATACTGATTTTTATAAAAGCTTTATCCGCAACTTCCGATATCTATATCTCCGAAACTAGATCCGTCCGATCCTCTTTTTTTGCATACTTATTTTTTATTTTTATAACGCTACTTTCTCTTAAAACCTTAAAAAAATTGGAGCATTTGTACTAAAGTAAATTTAGGCCAAAAAAACATTACACCAGCTCAAGTGGGATTTGAACATAGATCTTTTTTGTTTTTTGTTCAAATTGGCTGAAATTTGTTCATATTAAAAGCAAAAAAAAAGAGATTAGATTAGATACATATGTTACGAAATTTCTGTCTCCTTGACGATAATTTCGATCTCTCACACTTTTCTGAGTTCGATCACTGGATTGTGTAACAATTAAAAACACACAAACTTATTTAGTTATAAAATGGTTTATTTTATTAACGTTCAAATTCTAATATTAATTTAACACTGTATAGAAAACTGTTTCACTTTACTACGGATCACACTGTATTCACTTTATTGCTTTAATTCAAGTGTTATACTTCGCTGTTTAAATACAACTGTGTCACTCAGCTCAGATGACAACCCTTTTATACTGCAGTCATCACTCTCTCGAATAATCCAGTACCTTCTAAGTGGCGTATATTCTACCATTATCTACAACCTACCAGTGCTTAGCGTGCATTGTACCACTATCCACAATCCACCACAATTCACCAGCATGGCGCACTGACGTTGAGCTCACAATTATTCAGAATGTTGCTATTATGCTAGATGGCGTTGTACGTTGTACGACGGCGATAATTTCTCTCGGTTGTCGATTTTTTGTTATTGTGTACTGCAGCGTTTGTTCGGTTTATTATTTTTAGAACGAAAACTGCACTTTACGCTAGATGGTGCTAATATCGTTTAGTTTCTTTTGTTGGTATTTATCTCAAGAGTTTTCTAGCATAAACCAAATTTCGCTACAATATGTATGTATGTTCATTTATTTTTGTTTGCTTTCTTTAGCTTATTTTATTGTAACTAAGTATCACAACTAAAAGTTACATTGAATAAAATTATAAAAAATGTAAAAATAACTAAAAAACATAAGTTTCACAATCATTTTACTTTACTACGATTTTCTATTGTAGCATAAACGAAGCAAAGACCTTCACACACACATATGCATATGTATGTGCTTGCCTAGTTTTTGTCTGTTGATCTTTTTGTGCATAATAGAAAATCATCCCTTATTTTGTGATCTTAATAATGAAAAGTGAAAAGCTTGGTTGCATTGTCATTTTCTGAATTATGCAATAATATTGGTAAATAGTTATTGGTACATGGTAGTATTTAATTGTAAATAGATATTGATTGGAAGAATATTCTACTTTTAATGCTGATTGATAAAAATTTAAGTCCTCTATTTGAAAATCGTGATGACTGATCAATAACGAAAAGGCTACGTTGCATTTGCTACGTCAGTATCGGAATTTGGCAACAATGTATTAATTGTATTCAAATTTGAAAGGAGCTAGAATAAACACAAATTTTCTTTTGAATGTCATTTATGCACATACATATGTATGTATTTCCGTTTTATTTTTGCTTGCATTTTTAGTTAATTTTTTCTGAAATTTACTTGGACTTGGACTTATTCGTTTAGTGTATTTTTGGCATTTTACGGTCAATTTTCTTATGGTTAGTTTTATTTTCAATCACATATTTGAAATAGTACTTTAAAACGTTTTTCCACAGTCCAAACTTACTCCGATATCTGGACCAGATGTACCCCTATTTAAAAGAAGTGGAAAAACATTAATAAGAACATTTACTGCACATGGCGGTCCGATGCCAGTGCGCAAGAAACTTTAAACAACTCAGTTGATTCTCTTTTATTATTTGCAAAAAATAAACTACTTGAAGATTTTCCACGTAACGATTACAAAGAATTCTTGAAACTAATTATTATTTTTCTGGGAGATTCTCCTCCTGGAGGAACTAGTTTCCAGCAGCCAGGTGCCTACTGTTTAGCTAGATGGATGGCAAAGGCTATATATTTAAAAATATTTTTATTTAAAGATCTATTAAATAAAAAAAAAAAACAAAAGAAGAGGAAGCCTTAAAGGAAATTTGTTGTTTCATTGTTAAGTGTTACTCTGAAGCTTGGTTTTCTTCTTCTAATGCTATTGAGGCACCCTTGAATGACATTTTATTTTTGGAAAAACTGTAAAGTAACAAAGACTATAATAAGGAAATAGAATAATAAAATAAAAACGCTTTTCTGGCTTTAAGTCAGTTTTTTATTTATAATTTTTTCCCAATATTTCGAGGAAGATCCTTCCTCATCTCCGCGTGACAAAATACGTGGATGACATTTTTGCGGTTGTCAAAATTGACAAGGTTGACGAAATATTGGACAAATTAAACAAATTTAACAAAAATATACGCTTTACAAAAGAGGAGGAACAGAACAACATGTTAGCATATTTGGACACAATGGTGATTAGAAGTGGAAATAGGATATTTTTGAATTGGTACCAAAAATCCACTGCGTCAGGTCGACTCATTAACTTTAGTTCTAAACTCCCAAAAATGACAATTTTAAATACAGCACAAAATTTAATCACTAGAGCACTGACAATTAGCGACAAAGAATTCCATAGAGACAACATAAAAAGAATTGAGAAAATATTAGAGAAAAACAGTTTTCCAAAACACACGACAAAAAGATTAATGGACAATTTTTATAAGGATAAGGGACCAAGACAGGAAAGGGGTACAGTCATATATAAATCGATGACATATATTCCAGGTTTGACAGAGAGATTCGCGAAACTAAGTGCGTTTAGGGACATAAAAATTGCTAGTACGACAGATAATAAAGTTGGACAATTTTACAGCAACACAAAACATAAAATATCAAAACTCGACAAATCTTGTCTTATTTACAAAATTCCTTGTGACGGAGACGGGTCCAATGTATACCAGAAGGTATATGTTGGTACTACAAAAAACAAATTAAGGACAAGACTCTCAGGACACAGATCGGACCAAAAAAACAGAAATGGACAAGCCCCTAAGACAGCCCTTTCAGCCCATTGTGCTGAACTTGGACATTTCCCTAATTTTGACGCTGTGGAGATCTTACAAGAAGAAAATAATCACGAGAAGAGATTCATATTAGAGATGCTCCACATTATTAACACCCCCACTGACAAGAGAATAAATTTCAAGAGCGACACAGAAAATTGTGCTCATATATACAGACACTTGGTTGACAATTATGTTAGTTTAAGTTTAGCTCGTCTATAATTTTAACGTAAGTTTTTGTTTTGTTAATTTATTTAATTGTGTATTGTGTTAATTATTGTTCTAATTATTATTTCTAAGTCACCCCTGAAGATGAGGAAGGATCTTCCTCGAAATATTGGGAAAAAATTATAAATAAAAAAACTGACCTAAAGCCAGAAAAGTGTTTTTATTTTGTAATAAAAAAGGTCGATAAAACTCTTAAAGTGTATGAAATAGAATAATGAAATATATATAGGAAATAGAACATACTTAATAAGGAAATAGCAGAGCAAGCGATGATAAAATTTGCAAATAATTTATGGTATGTAAATGAAGAGTGTGATGCATTATCATTATTTGATGACCGAATTGATGTAGAACGGAAACGTGAAATGAATAAAAAAAAATAATGCAGGAATCTTACGATTAAGAACACACTAAAGTTCAGAAAAAGTTACTTTTATCACCAAAGGACGTTCACACTTTATCAGTATAGATCTTTCGACCAAGTCAAAAAAACTATTTGAGAGATTTCAAATACCCATGGAAATTTTATACACTGATCCTGGTGTTTGGAAGAATGATGACTGTTATAAGAGGGTGCAAGAAACACTCTCCAAACTTCAAGTCGTTAATGACACAGCTGAAAGGGATTTAAAGTTCATGGAAGAATTCAATAGAAAATTTACGAAAAATGAAGATCAAAAACAATATTTATTACAGATGGTTCAGAGTTACCGTAAACAATATCCCGGTTACAGCAGAAAAACTTTGAGCAAATAAATATAAGTTCTATGAAACGTTTTGGACTTGAGGATTATTAACAGAAAATAATATTTTATAAGAAAATTAAATTAGTTAATAATATAATTGTTGATAATTCTAAGTTATGTGTGTATTATTGGCAGCAACAATTTTTTTTTTTTAAATAATATCAAGAATCTCAGAGTTTTGGAATTTAAAACCACTTGCGGCACAAGAAAACATTGTCCAAAAACTATCAAATAATTCATGATTTATTTTGACCTTGGGTAGAATAAAACAGAGGGGTCCTATGTAAAAAAAAATTTAAATTTACATATGTTTTTCATTTGTGTAATTTATTCAATCTCGATTAATTAAATAAAAACTTTTAACATGAATAATTAAATAAAATGAATTACAAATTTTCAATATGAATTGCATATAAAATGAAATTTCTATGCAGCATGCGAAATATAATAGAAAACACAATACGAACGAAAACAAAAGTGAATAAGTGTCCGCACTTAATAACATTTCATTGATTATTCTAAATACTGTCCTGTGTTTTTGTCGAAGAGTGTTTCTTTGATTACTCTTTCGTAAGTTAATTTTTTGTCGATACTAATAATATTACTTAACACTAATTTGAATATTATTCAATCTAACATTTAAACAAAAAAAAATTTATGAAAATTTTATAGATACATGTATATTTTTTTTGAACCGATAAATTTAAAAGAAATTGAATTGTTTTACTGAAACTGTTGAGCACCTGTGATCGAGTAGGGGCAGATCTGAAAACATTAGAGTAGCGCGAGGCAGAGGAAATTCTGCACCGCCCGTTAGAGGCCGTTTAGGTAGATCATTCTCTAGGTCACCAACAACTGTTCAGATTATGTCTACAATCACTAGCCCAACGGGCACTACAACAGCTCCCATCATGTCTACTCAGCAGAATAATCCCGCGACAACAGCTAATTCAAGCCTAGTATGTAGCGTTAGTGTAGGAACAAACGCTTGTACTAGTTTAAATACCAATACGACTGTACCCTCACCACCTTACAGCAGCATAACTGCTCAAAGAATTAGGGAATAATAATAGTGACAGAAGAGTACCGCAACGAAATCCTTTGATGGTAACACCTTACACCATTGTAAACGAGCAAGGTTTAACACTGCGTGATTACGTTAGTGCAAGCTCGGGATAAGTGCAATCAAGCATAATGCAGGAAGTTGAAGCCTGTATTCTCCGACTCGTTCCACGAGTAGTAGCTGAGTCAAGAGAACGACATCAAGGTATTATGTCTTTTCCATCCCTGAACTCATTTCGCGAGCGAGCACAAGCGGGTCAAGTATTAACGCTTCACTACAGGATGTTCCACAACAACCATCCAATATAGAACCACGACAACAGTTACCAAATTATAATAATTTTACTCCACCAGAACCTCCACAAAACCAATATCAATATTTCCCACAGCAGACACAATATCCAAACCCACAATCAATTCAGCAGCAAAATCCAACCAATTTCTATGTTCATTACAGCCACCTACCTCAATCAAAGCCTTTAGATCTGAGTAAATGAGGCATTAAATTTGACGGAACGTCAAAATCTAACACAGTCAAAGATTTTTTGTTTAAAGTTGAGGTTTTGAGACAAGACTTCGGGTGCCTCTCAATATTCTATTGGGAATGGTGAAAAGATCGTGATTTTACTTGGACACTGGTCTTCATGAGCAAAACCTCTAAGCGCGATGAAGGAGATCTCAAGGTTGATAGGACATAGTCAAGGTTGTATCTAAGATGACAACAGTGCTTGTGGGGCCAGGTTTATTAAATAACCAATATTCTAATATGATATCACTTAAATTGCTTAAGTTTTGCGGAAAAGAGCAAAATTAAATACAAAATTAATAACTAAATCCTTAAATTGACATAGACATTTCTTGATGAAAAGAAAAAAAAAAAATAACCTTAAAAAGAAAAATTCAATAGTCGGAACTTACCTAATAGAAATTTTTGCTTAAATTGAAGCTAGCATATATTTTTTTGTTCGAATGATGAATTGAAAACTTTAAGTTAAGTAGTGCCTAGCATACATATATAAAAAAAAATATTAAAAACAGTTAATCAAATCATATACATATTTACAAAAGAAGAAAGAAAAAAAAGGTTGAAGTCTTTAAAATAAGATGATCGCACTAAATAATTTAAAAATATAAAAACTAAGTGATGATTTTTACGACCTCTTTTATTATAAAATAAAAACTTTTTAAGCAGGCTCTAGGTCTAATTTAATGAAAAACTATTTTTTGTTTATCATATTAAATTTTAATTCCAATATTTCGACCACCTTTGGTAGTCATCTTCAGGGAAATCTGCATAAAAATGTTACAACAATTAAAATAAAATAATATGAACAAAAACAGCACAAATAATAACTTACGTTTGTCAGGATCAAATAAATAATTACTTTAAAAATAAATAATTACTTAAAACTAACAAAACGGTGGACAAAACAAAAACATAAATATTGCACAGAAATATTGCACAAAGTTTTTAAGTTTTCGTAAACAAATCACAGCTGATCTTATTTGTGATCTCTCGTCCACTGATATTACTTGTTTTGTTTTGTTATTAGATGTCTGTAGCTTTGAGCAATTCTCTCTGTGTCCGTTTTGAAGTTTAATCTTTGTGAGTGTGGTGTATTAATTATGTGGAGCATTTCTAAAGTATAGCGTTTGACGTAATTTGTCTCTTGTTGTAATATCTCTACGTTTTCAAAGTCTGCAAAGTGTTGGTGTTTTGTACAGTGGGCCGAAAGAGCTGTTCTCTGCTCCATTGGCTTGTCTCGTGACTTATGCTCGGATTTGTGTGATGAAATTCTTGTCCGTAGTTTGTTTTTAGTTGTACCCACATATGCTTTGTTGCATAAGTGGGACCCGTCTCCTTTGCAAATTATTTTATAAATTACGTTTGATTTGTCATATTTATCTATTTTGCTTTTTGTATTGCTGTATAATCGTTGAAGTGTGTTGTTTGACTTAGCCGCTGTTATGTATTTTTCCCTGTCCATAATGTCTGCTCTGGAAAATCGTTCCGAAAACCCAGGAACGTAAGTCATTGATCTGTAGACCTTAGGTGATTTATCGTTTTCTTTTGTCATCTGTGAGTAGTATTTTTTAATCAATTTTTCTGTGGTCTTTTTTGGGAAGCTATTTTGATATAATATTGTTTTAATTTTGCTGATGTTCTGATTGTGAAATACTTGGTCTCAAATGTTCAAAACTCGTCGTATAAAGTTATTCGCTGTGTTCATTATTATTCCCTTTGGATGTCTAGAGTAAAAATTTATCAATCGTCCCGATGCTGTAGGTTTCTGGTGCCAGTCAATTTTTATTATGTTTCCTTTTCTTATGATCCTTGTGTCCAAATATGCCAGTGTTTCGTTAGCTTCTTCTTCTTTTGTAAACTTTATACTTCTATGAAACGAGTTTAATTTTTCCAATGTCAATTCTATTGCACTTGTTTTAATGATCGCAAAAAGGTCGTCTACATATTTCGTCACTAGTCTGGGTTTTTCCTCAAGCTCTTCCATGGATTTGTCAAGTAATTCTTCCATGATGATGTCTGCAATTACTGGCGAAGCCGGCGATCCCATCGGCATGCCTTTTTGTTGTTCATATTGTAGCGAAATTTGGTTTATGCTAGAAAACTCTTGAAATAAATACCAACGAAAGAAAACTAAACGATACTAGCTAGCATAAACATACTAGCACCATCTAGCGACAAAATAATAAACTGAACAGACGCTGCAGTACACTATAAATAAAAAGTCAACAACCGAGAGAAATTATCGCCGCCGTACAACGTACAACGCCATCTAACATCTAGCATAATAGCTAGCTCAACGTCAGTGCGCAATGCTGGTGAATTTGGTGAATTGTGGATAGTAGTAGAATGCACGCTACAAAGTAGCACTGGTGGGTTGTAGATAATGGTAGAATGTACGCCACTTAGAAGGTACTGGATTATTCGAGAGAGTGATGACTGCAGTATAAAAAGGGTTGTCATCTGAGCTGAGGACACAGTAGAATTAAACCAGCGAAGCAGTAAGCAATAAAGTGAATACAGTGTGATCCGTAGTAGAACAAAACAGTTTTCTATACAGTGTTAAATTAATATTAGAATTTGAACGTTAATAAAATAAACCATTTTATAACTAAATAAGTTTGTGTGTTTTTAATTGTTACACAATCCAGTGATCGAACTCAGAAAAGTGTGAGAGATCGAAATTATCGTCAAAGGGACAGAAATTTCGTAACAATTGGTGTCAGAAGTGGGATTGTGTAAAAAGAATTAACAATCAATTAATTAAAAAATAAATAAAAATGGTTAAGTTTGAATATCTGAAAGTGGATCAACTGAAGAAGGAGTTGCAGCAGCTGAATCTGCAATCTACTGGCGGAAAGGTGGAGTTACAGAAACGCTTACGGCAGGCTCTTGAGGCTCAAGGTGTAAACCTGGAAGAGCATGAATTTTATAGTGATGTATCAGAATCAGCAGCGAAAGTGGAAGAAACTTCTGGACCAGCGGCAAGTGGTGAAGTTGTAGATATGTCAAAGTTCGAGAAAATGTTAATGGCGATGACAAGCAATATCCAGGCCGTTCGGGAAGAAATTGGTCAGAACGCGCTGCAGATCCATGCGGTTCAGGAAAAAATAGACCAGAAGTTAAGTCAAAATGCACTACAAATGAATAGCAATATCCAGGCCGTTCGAGAAGAAATTGATCAGAGCTTAAGTCAAAATGCACTGCAAATAGACGAGAAGTTAAGTCAAAATGCACTGCAAATAGACCACAAGTTAAGTCAGAACGCGACGCAGATCCACGAGGCTGTTCGAACGGAGGTTGCCAAAATGGTAGATGGCCTCGATGCAAAAGTGACTGAGTTACGAGATGACGTTGAATCATTCAAGGAAGAAGTTCAAAATAATCTTGAAAAAGTTCAAAATAATTTTGAAGACGTTAATAAAAGGATTCAACAGTTGGAAATAAGTGAACCAACCACTCAAGTGATAAGAGAAATCAGCGCAGAGAGGCTTAAGGCACCCTCGTACGATGGAACAACGCCATTTAGTGTTTTCAAGCTCCAGTTCAAAACAACATCTGGTCACAATCGTTGGGATAACGAAAGCGCAGCTGCAGCGCTAATTGTGGCATTAAAAGGCGCAGCCGCAGAAGTATTGCAAACGGTTCCAGTGGCGGAGCAGAAAAACTACAAGGCGGTGATGGATGCCTTACAGCGAAAATATGGCAGTGACCACATGAAGCAGATTCACAGGTTGGAGTTAAAAAGTCGTATCCAGAAATCTGGTGAGTCCTTGCAGGAGTATGCTGCGGATATTGAGCGATTGGCACACCTTTCCTATCCTGACGAGTTAAGTGTCGTAGCTGAAAAATTCAAAATAGAGGCGTTTATTGACGGCATACGTGACTTAGATACAAAACGCGAAACAATGCGGAGCCCGAAGACAACATTTAACGAAACATTAATGGTTGCCCTCACTGAAGAGATGATTGCGTTGACATGCCGCCCATCACTGAAAACTCGTCGGATAGAGGTGGAGGCTGAAAAGAAAAATTCATCGTTCGCCAGCGGTAGCTTCAGCAGAAAATGCTACAACTGTGGTAAGCAGGGACACATGGCACGTGACTGCAAATCACGATCTGCATCACGTTCACCAAGTAGAAAAATTGAAAATCGGATGGAGGTGGATTTTAAAAAGAAAAGTTCATCGTTCGCCAGCAGTAGCTTTAGCGGAAAATGCTACAACTGTGGTAAGCACGGACACATGGCACGTGACTGCGAATCACGTCGTAAACGATCTGCATCACATTCACCAAAAAGAAGAATTGAAAATAGGGTGAACGATGGCGAAAATGGTAGCGGGCAGCAGGCGCGTACGTGGAATCAGGGTTCGATTCCGGAGAGGGAGCCTGAGAAACGACTACCACATCGCAAAGAAAGCCAGCATGAAAATGCGGATGCATTTTTCCGTCGTCTATGTAAAATTGAATGTTCACGAACGGAAAATAAAGCTGGAACAATTGATGTGCGCCGTTTGAACGTTTTGCCTGAAGAGGAGGTTAGATGGGACCAGCGCAGTGATCGGGATCGTGGTGATCGTGAACGAGAGCGTGAAAGGGAACGTGAAAGAGATCGCGAGCGTGATCGCGAACGGCGTGAGGAACGCGACAGAGAACGAAAGCGGGAACGTGAAAGAGAACGTGAACGAGAGGAGGTTAGAGAGCGCGCTGAAAGAGATAAAGTTGAAAAGGAGGATCCAGAACGGCCAGATAAAGATCGTGAGCGCAGAAGAAGAGAAAGGGAACGCGAACATGAGAAAGAGCGAGAACGAGAGCAGTCACGCCGAGAACGTTCTCGAAGTCGGGAGAAGTCTTCTAGACGTCGTTCTAAATCGCGTAAAAAGGAACGTGAGAAAGAGCGTGATAAAGATCGCGACAAGATGAAAGCTCGGTGTGACCTGCGAGCAAATACTGAAAGGTTCAAGAAAGGTCAACTAGTGCTGCTACACAACCCACAACGGAAACGAGGCTTGTCTCCTAAGTTTCGGACTCACTGGGATGGACCTTACCGGATCGTCACAAGGATTAATGATGTTGTGTATCGAATCCGAAAATACCCCGAGAACAAAAGTAAATTAAAGGTAGTCCACATTGAAAGGCTGGCACCTTATACTAGGGACGGAGAGACTCTTGTTCGGGACGAACAAGTTTAAGCGGAGGGCAGTGTAGCGAAATTTGGTTTATGCTAGAAAACTCTTGAAATAAATACCAACGAAAGAAAACTAAACGATACTAGCTAGCATAAACATACTAGCACCATCTAGCGACAAAATAATAAACTGAACAGACGCTGCAGTACACTATAAATAAAAAGTCAACAACCGAGAGAAATTATCGCCGCCGTACAACGTACAACGCCATCTAACATCTAGCATAATAGAAATTTTTAATTTGTTTTTAGTCGACTGAATGTTATTAATTAATTTGAAATTTTTAATCGAACTTTACAGTCAATTGCAGTAACCAATATTCTTGTGAAATTTCACAAATCGGTTAATGCTTTATAAACAAACATGACAAAGACAACAAATGGAACAATTTAACCTGGTAATTGGTGACATATGTTTCGGCTATTACCACATATATACACATATTCATATGTATATACATAGCCTCATCAGACCAGTTTTGGTTAATTTGTAATGTGATTCGAACCCCCGACCATTCCATGAATTATATGTGGACGGCCGCTCTAACACTTGAGCCACGGAGGTTGTGCTGAACAACATGTACAAAGTGCAATTTATATTATGCGATTGCGCCATCTGTTGTCATTTTATTGTCATTTCTCGTTTGCTGCATAGCTTTGTTAAACCATCGGTTTAAGGACTTGCTATATGATGTAGCTTTATTATTTCGAATTTCGGGCTTCCGCCACTTTTATTCTTCGAATAATTGTTGGACGTATTCTTCCGGTTTTAGAAATTTTTAATTTGTTTTTAGTCGACTGAATGTTATTAATTAATTTGAAATTTTTAATCTTCTTTTTGGTGAATGTGATGCAGATCGTTTACGACGTGATTCGCAGTCACGTGCCATGTGTCCGTGCTTACCACAGTTGTAGCATTTTCCGCTAAAGCTACTGCTGGCGAACGATGAACTTTTCTTTTTAAAATCCACCTCCATCCGATTTTCAATTTTTCTACTTGGTGAACGTGATGCAGATCGTGATTTGCAGTCACGTGCCATGTGTCCCTGCTTACCACAGTTGTAGCATTTTCTGCTGAAGCTACCGCTGGCGAACGATGAATTTTTCTTTTCAGCCTCCACCTCTATCCGACGAGTTTTCAGTGATGGGCGGCATGTCAACGCAATCATCTCTTCAGTGAGGGCAACCATTAATGTTTCGTTAAATGTTGTCTTCGGGCTCCGCATTGTTTCGCGTTTTGTATCTAAGTCACGTATGCCGTCAATAAACGCCTCTATTTTGAATTTTTCAGCTACGACACTTAACTCGTCAGGATAGGAAAGGTGTGCCAATCGCTCAATATCCGCAGCATACTCCTGCAAGGACTCACCAGATTTCTGGATACGACTTTTTAACTCCAACCTGTGAATCTGCTTCATGTGGTCACTGCCATATTTTCGCTGTAAGGCATCCATCACCGCCTTGTAGTTTTTCTGCTCCGCCACTGGAACCGTTTGCAATACTTCTGCGGCTGCGCCTTTTAATGCCACAATTAGCGCTGCAGCTGCGCTTTCGTTATCCCAACGATTGTGACCAGATGTTGTTTCGAACTGGAGCTTGAAAACACTAAATGGCGTTGTTCCATCGTACGAGGGTGCCTTAAGCCTCTCTTATCACTTGAGTGGTTGGTTCACTTATTTCCAACTGTTGAATCCTTTTATTAACGTCTTCAAAATTATTTTGAACTTTTTCAAGATTATTTTGAACTTCTTCCTTGAATGATTCAACGTCATCTCGTAACTCAGTCACTTTTGCATCGAGGCCATCTACCATTTTGGCAACCTCCGTTCGAACAGCCTCGTGGATCTGCGTCGCGTTCTGACTTAACTTGTGGTCTATTTGCAGTGCATTTTGACTTAACTTCTCGTCTATTTGCAGTGCATTTTGACTTAAGCTCTGATCAATTTCTTCTCGAACGGCCTGGATATTGCTATTCATTTGTAGTGCATTTTGACTTAACTTCTGGTCTATTTTTTCCTGAACCGCATGGATCTGCAGCGCGTTCTGACCAATTTCTTCCCGAACGGCCTGGATATTGCTTGTCATCGCCATTAACATTTTCTCGAACTTTGACATATCTACAACTTCACCACTTGCCGCTGGTCCAGAAGTTTCTTCCACTTTCGCTGCTGATTCTGATACATCACTATGAAATTCATGCTCTTCCAGGTTTACACCTTGAGCCTCAAGAGCCTGCCGTAAGCGTTTCTGTAACTCCACCTTTCCGCCAGTAGATTGCAGATTCAGCTGCTGCAACTCCTTCTTCAGTTGTTCCACTTTCAGATATTCAAACTTAACCATTTTTATTTATTTTTTAATTAATTGATTGTTAATTCTTTTTACACAATCCCACTTCTGACACCAATTGTTACGAAATTTCTGTCCCTTTGACGATAATTTCGATCTCTCACACTTTTCTGAGTTCGATCACTGGATTGTGTAACAATTAAAAACACACAAACTTATTTAGTTATAAAATGGTTTATTTTATTAACGTTCAAATTCTAATATTAATTTAACACTGTATAGAAAACTGTTTTGTTCTACTACGGATCACACTGTATTCACTTTATTGCTTACTGCTTCGCTGGTTTAATTCTACTGTGTCCTCAGCTCAGATGACAACCCTTTTTATACTGCAGTCATCACTCTCTCGAATAATCCAGTACCTTCTAAGTGGCGTACATTCTACCATTATCTACAACCCACCAGTGCTACTTTGTAGCGTGCATTCTACTACTATCCACAATTCACCAAATTCACCAGCATTGCGCACTGACGTTGAGCTAGCTATTATGCTAGATGTTAGATGGCGTTGTACGTTGTACGGCGGCGATAATTTCTCTCGGTTGTTGACTTTTTATTTATAGTGTACTGCAGCGTCTGTTCAGTTTATTATTTTGTCGCTAGATGGTGCTAGTATGTTTATGCTAGCTAGTATCGTTTAGTTTTCTTTCGTTGGTATTTATTTCAAGAGTTTTCTAGCATAAACCAAATTTCGCTACAATATGAACAACAAAAAGGCATGCCGATGGGATCGCCGGCTTCGCCAGTAATTGCAGACATCATCATGGAAGAATTACTTGACAAATCCATGGAAGAGCTTGAGGAAAAACCCAGACTAGTGACGAAATATGTAGACGACCTTTTTGCGATCATTAAAACAAGTGTAATAGAATTGACATTGGAAAAATTAAACTCGTTTCATAGAAGTATAAAGTTTACAAAAGAAGAAGAAGCTAACGAAACACTGGCATATTTGGACACAAGGATCATAAGAAAAGGAAACATAATAAAAATTGACTGGCACCAGAAACCTACAGCATCGGGACGATTGATAAATTTTTACTCTAGACATCCAAAGGGAATAATAATGAACACAGCGAATAACTTTATACGACGAGTTTTGAACATTTGAGACCAGGTATTTCACAATCAGAACATCAGCAAAATTAAAACAATATTATATCAAAATATCTTCCCAAAAAAGACCACAGAAAAATTGATTAAAAAATACTACTCACAGATGACAAAAGAAAACGATAAATCACCTAAGGTCTACAGATCAATGACTTACGTTCCTGGGTTTTCGGAACGATTTTCCAGAGCAGACATTATGGACAGGGAAAAATACATAACAGCGGCTAAGTCAAACAACACACTTCAACGATTATACAGCAATACAAAAAGCAAAATAGATAAATATGACAAATCAAACGTAATTTATAAAATAATTTGCAAAGGAGACGGGTCCCACTTATGCAACAAAGCATATGTGGGTACAACTAAAAACAAACTACGGACAAGAATTTCATCACACAAATCCGAGCATAAGTCACGAGACAAGCCAATGGAGCAGAGAACAGCTCTTTCGGCCCACTGTACAAAACACCAACACTTTGCAGACTTTGAAAACGTAGAGATATTACAACAAGAGACAAATTACGTCAAACGCTATACTTTAGAAATGCTCCACATAATTAATACACCACACTCACAAAGATTAAACTTCAAAACGGACACAGAGAGAATTGCTCAAAGCTACAGACATCTAATAACAAAACAAAACAAGTAATATCAGTGGACGAGAGATCACAAATAAGATCAGCTGTGATTTGTTTACGAAAACTTAAAAACTTTGTGCAATATTTCTGTGCAATATTTATGTTTTTGTTTTGTCCACCGTTTTGTTAGTTTTAAGTAATTATTTATTTTTAAAGTAATTATTTATTTGATCCTGACAAACGTAAGTTATTATTTGTGCTGTTTTTGTTCATATTTTATTTTAATTGTTGTAACATTTTTATACAGATTTCCCTGAAGATGACTACCAAAGGTGGTCGAAATATTGGAATTAAAATTTAATATGATAAACAAAAAAAAAGTTTTTCATTAAATTAGACCTAGAGCCTGCTTAAAAAGTTTTTATTTTAAATATAAAAACTATTTTTTTATAATTGAAGCTTAAAAGAAAAAGTTTTATTTTGTTTTCGTACAGAGTTTTTATGTTCAGTACTTCTAGTGGGAAAAACCACAAAAAAAATACAAACGCAAAATGCATCAAAATGGGCAACGAGCTGCTTATACTAGTTTCAATGACCGCTACGTCATATCATCAGTAAGGTTTGTTAGCCGAAGTATAGTAGTCTGCAAGCCTACTATGTTCACTTTCTTGCGTTTATCAGTTAAGAATCACAGCAAAAAAAAAAAAACACACACACTTCTACATTTTAATGCAATTTGGCT
This sequence comes from Tricholauxania praeusta, assembly GCA_949775025.1. Taxonomy (NCBI): domain Eukaryota; kingdom Metazoa; phylum Arthropoda; class Insecta; order Diptera; family Lauxaniidae; genus Tricholauxania; species Tricholauxania praeusta. The sequence goes on from OX459028.1 coordinate 110,522,548, forward strand.
TTGTAATCTCTTTGATATCACACATTTCTTGACTAGCGCTCCGTTGAAGGCTTTTCTGGCGATACGAACGAAGTTGCAAGTGCTACATGTAAATATCGGCGAGCTCACCGAGGATAATTTTTTCAGTTGTGTTTTTTGGAACAACATTTTGTTATAATTTGTTCTTGTACAGAGTTTTTATGTTCAGTACTTCTAGTGCAAAAAACCACACGCTTGAGGGTTTCCGAACCCTCAAAATCTGCGATGCACCAGTATCGCATAATCTTGAACACGTAATGTCTCACAGCCAATGGATGTGCATTACAACATAATCAAATAATTTAAGAAACTGCGATAACAAAGGATAACTACGGGTTAATCCATTCACGTGGCGTCTTGCTTTAATGATGTAAACAAAACAAAGAACAGCTAATTGAAAAACTCATCGCAATGTTGTGACCTTAGAATTCACTTAAAAATATTAACCACATTTGCTTGGAATTAAAAATTAGCTTTTCGATAGATTTTCATTAATATAGCGGGTGCAATTTGAGTGCTGATGTAGACATCAACAAAAAAAAAAAATTCTGATGAGATTTTAAGAATCGAAACATATGTCTATATTGTAGAGTTGTTGTTGTTTTTTTCTTTTGTTATCAAAGTTTGCTTAATACATAAAGCATTGTATCAACTTGTAAAATTTTACATAAAAATGTTGACCGCTGCGAAAAATGGCTTAAGTTCAATAATAATTTAATTATATTAATATTATCAAAAAAGCCAATAAAACAAACCAAAAATTTCTAAATTACGGAGAACACGCCGAACCTTCAAAATCTGCGATGCACCAGGATCGCATAATTTTGAACACGTAATGACTCACAGCCATTGGATGTGCATTACAACATAAACAAATAATTTAAGAAACTGCGATAACAAAGGAGAACTACGGCTTAATCCACTCACGTGGCGTCTTGCTTTAATGATGTAAACAAAACAAAGAACAGCTAATTGAAAAACTCAACGCAATGGTGTGACCTTAGAATTCACTTAAAAATATTAACCACATTTGCTTGGAATTAAAAATTAGCTTTTCGATAGATTTTCATTAATATAGCTGGTGCAATTTCAGTGATGACGTAGACATCAACCAAAAATATACTGATGAGATTTTAAGAATCGAAACATGTCTATATTCTAGAGTTGTTGTTGTTTTTTCCTTTGTTATCAAAAGTTGTTTAATACATGAAGCATCGTATCAACTTGTAAAATTTTACATTGAAATGTTGATCGCTGAGAAAAATGGCTAAAGTTCAATAATCATTTAATTATATTAATATTATTAAGAAAGACAATAAAAAAAACAAAAATTTTAAGTTTTAAAGGTAGGCCTTAGGATCGTACCAATTTTTGGTTATGAAGCACCACTTCATGGCTATGAGCAACCCCACCCCCATTTTCCCTGAGCTTAGACCGAAGCATAGCTAGGCGTGCAGAGTCCGCTCTAAAGTCATGAGGTCTTAGCCCATCTACATCTCGGCTAAGGAAACCCTAAAGGCTTATAAGCCGTTACAAGTGGGGCATAATTTTTGAAAGTAGCAGATCTTTTGATGTGATGGGTAACAAGCTTATTGGCCAATATGATGATACTTGTGTGGGATTTTTGCCGGCTTAGGAATCATTGTGATTTGAGAAATCTTCCACACTTTTGGTTAGTGGCCCAATCGAGTGATAGCATTGCAAAGTAAAGTTAAGTGTCTGACTGAACAACAAGGCGATTCAATAAGCATGTTAGCAGATATTAAGTCATGACCTGATGCTTTCTTCTTGTTCAGTTGAGTTTGTATGAAAGATTGAACATCTTTAGTTGTGAAGCTCAACAAAATTTGTCTCGTGTTATGAGTTTCTTGTGGTATTTCAAAGCTGTTGCGAAGAGGATTTGGCTGAAATACATGATGATGAGAAAATGTTTGGCCTTTTTCTTCGTTATTTCTAGCCCAGTGTAGTGAACTTGCATAGTCACTATGCCATCTACTGTAACCTTTTCATGAATTACCACCGAATCAACCCACATTTTTCACAGCCAATAAATAATACTCAAATTTAAATTCATAATTTTTATTTTTGATTTACAGAAATCAAAAATAAACAAATAGATTCAAATGACATTTTTTGGTCAGGCAATAAAATACTAAATTTATTACATAAACAACTGCAACTCAAATTTATTATGTTTTTTTTTTTTGTGCTCGTGCCGCTATCCGTTGAAGCCACTAGCACAAACAAAAGCAACAACAATTAAATATAGATATTAGGTTACTCCTACACGCCAATGACTTTGTGCATTCAAAGCTACGTCATTGACCAGCGCAACTGACAACCGAGTGACAGCCACACTTAAATTTCACCGGTATATTTTCAAGGCTGGCATTCAAACAAACTATGTAATTAGAAAAAGACAAAAGTCTTACTCAGCCAAAATTTGGTGATCGTCAATTGAGCGAGAGAGTAAATTGAAAGAGTGGAGCTATGGAAATACTGGTAAATTTTAGCATAAGAAAATACGTATAAATATTGTATGTATACCATAGGAATTAGAAATAAAATTTAGATTTTAACTTGAACTCAATATCGGCGCACTCGCCTTTGTTTTTATTTTAATCACCCTTATTTTGTAAGTCGTCTTCGCTTTTTGTCGTCTCTAATAAGTTGGCATCGCCTAAATAGACTTTTGATACCTATCGAAATCCTCGCCTATTTTTGGTATTTACGATGTCGCCTTTTGACGAAAGCGACTGTTGCTTTCGTTGATTAAATGTCCCCTAATTTTTACAGACGACGATCGTTCGTTCGTGTGAAATTGAATTTTTTTGTGGAAATTTTATATTTTATTTTAAAAAAAAAAATGAAATGCACAAATCAAGACCAGTCTGTCAAGTCGAGTTGATGCAGGCAAATATTGGCCTAGCAAATGGATTTAAAAAATGCATTACCGTCGATTTTAAGAAAGAATGGTAGTCTGTTGCCAATATACTAAATAGCTTAGGGCCGCCCATTCGTGATGGTGATGGTTGGCGAAAGGTAAAATTTTAAAGCTTAATTATTAAAAAACCAGAATAAAACTGTTTTGGTTTTTTTTTAAAGGTTTGAAAAGATTTCAAATTCAAAACAAACAAAAAAGTCATTCGTTACAGCAAAGAAAACAGAGCCACTGATGGTGGAGTTTTCAATAAATATACACTCTGCCCTCCTGAATAGATGGTCGCCAATATTTCTAACTGCGAAAAAATTATAAATCCAACTGGTGTGTGTTGCGGCGTGGTCCCATTGCCATTTATGCAGGAAGAAATTGTGAAATGATTGTGAAGAAATTGTTCTTGATTCTATAGCAGAACAAGAAAACATCGAACCAGAGCTACAAAATCCAAACACCACTATAACCACGCCAATAATATCTAGGCACAAAACCTGTTCAAAGAAGAGTGACCAAAACACTAGGGAGCAATTATTACTTCGGCAAGTGGGAATTCAGGAGGAAATTTCGAAAAACTTAAAAAAATGGAACAGCATGTGTACGATTTGAACAGCTAAAAGAGAATTAAAATTAAAGATAATATTTTTCTCAATTCAAGCTATCGATTTTTCTTTAGTCGTCTCGCTTTTGTTACACGATACCAAAACTGAGACAAAGCGAAGACGACAGAAAAACGAGACGAGAGTCGTCGACGACTTACAAATTAGCGTGGCTGGCTTATCCAATAAGCCAAATTTTTTTTAATTGAATTAGGACAAAGTAAAGAAAACTCATCTCAAGGCTTACCACATGGCGATCCTGCCTAGCCCAAACTGGACTTAAGATATTACAGCAACAGATTCACTAGTTAGAAACTTTCCAAAAAAACAGGTTCCAAGGCTAATTACAGAAACTGATTTTGATGAAATCTTCAACGAGTTTCGTCAACCATCGAAGAATATATTCCAAAGCCGATATTTAACATATACACCAACACAAATATATATTCAGGAATTATAGAATTTAGGACCAAAGCCTATAACCATCGAGGAATATAAGTAATAGGAGAAATAAACACAATGGCCAAGAAAATAATAAACAAATAAAATTATCAGACAAACCCAGAAGACCGCGGGGCGTAAGAAAGATAAAGACCCGCCAAAGACTAGCAGAGCTCCATCGTATTCTAGCTTTTGCCAAAAATTAAAAAAGAAAAGGGAAACCTTTTAAATAAAATTAAACAAGAAAAAAAGAACAATTATAAAAAATAATCACCCTTATTTTGTAAGTCGTCTTCGCTTTTTGTCGTCTCTTATAAGTTGGCATAGTCTAATTCGACTTTCGATAACTATCGAAATCTTCGCCTATTTTTGGTATTTACGAAGTCGCCTTTTGACAAAAGCGACTCTCGCTTTCGTTGATTAAATGTCGCCTAAGTTTTTACAGACGACGATCGCTCGTTCGTATGAATTTGAATTTTTTTTTGTGGAAATTTTATATTTTATGTAAAAAAAAAATTAAATGCACAACTCAAAACCAGTTTGCCAAGTTGGTCGAGTTGATACAGGCAAATATTGGCCTAGCAAATGGATTTAAAAAACTCATTACCGTCGATTTTAGGAAAGAATAGCAGTCTGTTCCCAATATACTAAATAGTATGGGGCCACCCATTCGTGGTGCTGATGATTGGCGAAAGGTAAAATTTAAAAGTTTAATCATGAAAAAACCAAAATAGAACTGTTTTCCTTATTTTTTCAAAAAGGTTTGGAAGGATTTCAAATTCAAAACGGAAAAAAAGTCTTTGATAACATCAAAGAAAACAGAGCCACTGGTGGTGAAGTTTTCAATAAATATACACTATGTCCTCTTGAAGAGATGGTCGTCAATATTTCTAACTTCGAAAAAGTTATAAATCCAACTGGTGTGTGTTGCGGTGTGGCCCCATTGCCTATAGAAATAAGTGAAGAAATTGTTCTTGATTCTATTGCAGAACAAGAAAACATTGAACCAGGGTCACAAAACCCAAACACCACCATAATCACGGCAATAATATCTAGGCATAAAACCAGTTCAAAGCAAAGTATTTAAATTACTTAAATTATTTGACGTTAGCAAAATTAAAGATGATATTTTTCTCAATTCGAATTATCGACTTTTTTTTAGTCGTCTCGTTTTTGTTACACGATACCAAAACTGAGACGAAGCGACGTCGAAGCGAAGACGACAGCAAATCGAGACGAGAGTCGACGACTTCCAAATTAAGGCCAATAATATACCTCAATCTAATAACAAAATATCAATATGACATTTTTAAAATAGCAAGCAATATAATCAAAAAAAAAATTTTTTTAAATAAATAATACCGAACTTAACTGAAACTATACTGTATCTCACAATATGGGACACTAAAAAAACCGTCAAATCACAATTAACGAAAATATCGACAACAACATAGGTTCCGTTGTCACCAAGACAGATGTTAAGTCCATAACGACAACAGCAATAGTCACAATTTTCATAATTATATATTTAGCTTATAAAATAAACAATTATTGTAAGACATTTGTACTAAAACATATAAATAGAGTGCAAAATGCATAAGTAACTAAAATTTTTTTTGTTCTTTATGGATGAATTACAGGAACTTTATGATGAAGCAAAAAAAATGTTAGTTAACTTAAAAAAGACGCCAAATAGGAAATATAAAAAAGAAACAGTCGAACTAAAATTTCAGTTTATAGATAAATATAAAGTTCATTTTAAACAAAGCAAAATATTTTAAAACTTTAGAAGCGTATGAATTGACCGAGCAATTCTACATATTATTAAAAAAAACAAAGAAACGTTTGTCAACTTACGTGGAGGAAGAAATAGCAAACATGGTTGAAACTGATTTTGATTTAGGGTTAATTTTGAAAACAATTCCTATTTTCAATGGAAATTATAAAGAACTAAATTTTTTTTTAACGATTGTCGAATTGATTCATGACACCTATTCAACAGAAAATAAAAAGAAACTAATAAATTTAGTAGTTAACGTTAAATTAGCTACAAGTGTCAAAACAACTTTAGGTTACACAACTACCATATATAACTTCAAAACAGCACTTAACAATTCCTACAAAACAAGTTTAACACCAACACAAATACACACACAACTTTCCTCAATAACACAACGCAACAACACAGTGACACATTTTAAAGACAAATTACTAACTTTAATATCTGAACTAAACAATTTACAAATTACTAATCTTACGACTGAAACGAATGATGAGCAAATACAATTAATAAAAAATATTAATGAAAACTATGCCCTGACGATTTTCAAAAACGGACTAATTGACGATTTGAAAAATACAATATTTGTTGCTCAACCGAAAACACTAACAGAAGCAATAAATCTTGCTCTAGAACTAGAGAAAAATATTAAAACAAATAATCAACTGATATATTTCAGAACGAACAATAATAGACAACAGAATAACAATTACAACAATTTTTCTAGAATACAGGAAAATGACAGAAACAACAGCAACTTCTACAACACACTACAACAAAATAACAGAAACAATAATTTCCAACGAAACAAAAACACTAAACCAAAATAATTACAACAATAACAGCAACAGAAACAATAATTTTAATAATAACAGAAGAAATTCAAATTCCAATAATATGAATTGGAATAATAATAGAAACCGAAATAATGGTAACAGAATATATGTTGCAGAAACCAACAGTCCAGGACAGCAAAACTGAAAGTATTTAAAATTTCGGATAACAATACAAATAACATTATTGTCAAATGTAAGAACTAGAAGAAAAATTTAAAATTTTTGATAGATACAGGTGCAGATATTTCGATCTGTAAGCTAGAACACATTTTTAATGATACAGAATTGATGATGGAACATAAATGCAAACTTACAGGAATAACCAATGAAGAAACTTTAACTTTAGGAACTATTAAATTAAATTTGGATTTCCTACCCGATATCATAGGACACTATTTTCATGCAGTCGATAATGATTTTCCAATTGGCACAGACGAAATAATAGGTAGAGACTTTTTATCAAAATACGTGTGTAAGATCGATTACGATTACGAGACATTAACAATAGTAATAGGAAACGTAGACATTATAGCACCATTATGTTTCAAAAAAGAAACATATGACGCTATACGAATACCTCCAAGGACAGAAATTATACACCCAATAGAACTAAAATAAGAACACGACAGTGTAATACTAAGTGAAGAAATTCAGACACGTGTATTCTTGGCAAATTCAAAAATACCAGCAAATGGTCAATGCCACATAAAAATACTGAATACAACAGAATCACATGTGCAAATTCGTAAATTAATTCCAAATTTAAAACCACTATCAACCTACTCATATTTTAGACAAGAAACAAGACAAGATGAAATTAGATTTAAAAAGGTATTGAAAGAATTAGACATACAACCAAGCCACCCACTTACTGATACATTTAGGAAATATTAAAACATATTCATTTAGAAGATGAATAGTTAACTATAAATAATTTTTACACACAAAGTCTTTCTACAGTAGAGAACACATCTACATACATTAAAAATTACAGATTACTACATGTACATGGCACTGAAATTCATGCACAGGTAGAAAAATGACTACAGAATGATATAATAGAACCATCAGTAAGTCCATATAATTCACCCCTTTTACTAGTACCAAAAAAGGCACTGACGACATTAAGAAATGGCGTTTAGTAGTTGATTTTAGAAAGCTTAATGATAAAATAGTAAATGACAAATTTCCTTTAACAAGAATAGAAGATGTTTTAGATAAGCTTGGTAGAGCAAAATATTTTTCTACGCTCGATATGAGAAGTTCTATTCATCAAATACCTTAAGATACAAATTCACGACCTTTAACAGCTTTTTCGACCAATGATGGTCACTATCAGTTTAAAAGACTACCTTTCGGATTAAAAATATCCTCAAATAGTTTCCAACGAATGCTAACTTTAGCACTTTACAGGTTTAAACATTTTTATATGTCGACGACATAATAGTTTTTGGATGTAGTCTTCAACACCAAAATAACAACTTAATAAAAGATTTTGAAAGTTTATCAAAGTACAACCTAAAATTAAATTAAGTTTATCAAAGTACAACCTAAAATTAAAAGCAAGCAAATGCAAATTTTTACGACCAGAAGTTATTTACTTAGGGCATCTAATAACACAAAACGGTATAAAAACCGACCCTGCAAAATATCAAACAATAATAAACTACCCTATTCCAACGAATGCAGACGAAGTTCGTAGATTCGTCGCTTTTTGTAATTACTATAGAAGATTTTGCAACAATAGCACAATGTCTGAATGCACTATTAAAGAAAAAACAAACCTTCAATTGGACAGCTCAATGTCAAACAGCTTTTGAAAACTTAAAGCAAAAACTAATAGAAGCACCTCTTTTGCAGTACCCTGATTTCTCAAAACCTTTTATGACGCTTCGAATTATGCCTTAGGAGCAGTGTTATCACAAGGAGAAATAGGACAAGACCTACCAATATCGTACGTAAGCAAGACTTAACAAAAACATGACATCAATAAACCTACTAGCTATACATTGGGGAATACATTTTTTTAAACCATACCTGTATGGACAAAAATTTATAGTCGTGACAGATCACAGACCTTTAGTTTCATTATTTAGCCATTAATATCCATCATCAAAAATGATGAGAATCACACTCGATCTTTCTGATTATAACTTTGAAATCAAATTTAAACAAGATAAGATTAATACGAATGCCGATGCGCTATAGAGAATAATAGATTCCGATATGCTTAAAAAATTAATACCTAACGAAAAAACGAGCAATAACAAAGTCATGGTAACAACAAGGGGAAGCAAAAACAAAGAAAATCAAATTATAGAGGAGCAATGCACATCTCTACAAGGGCCTGATCAACTCTTTATATGAGATTGCACATCCATTACTGACGTCAGGAATGTAAAAAGATTACATTTTGATATAAGCGATAATAAATATTTAAATAAAAATGATACTAGTATCGAAATTATAAATGAAATTGTCCACGTAAGATGTATCGATAAATCGACGAATCCAAATTCGCGTTAATGATAAATATATGCATGCGAGGTCTAATAACATTTCAGCAACTCTAGAGTTGATCCTGAAGAAATTAGTATCCAGAGTGAATAAATTGAGCATTAAAAAACTAGCGCTAGATGAAGAAGTTAAAATATTTAAATTTATGCATAAAGAAGATTTTAAAAAATTATGTATCAACCTGCAGCAGAAAGTTAATAAGAATCCTAGGAAATCGCTGAATATTTTGATATATACACCCTCTAAAAGAATAACTAATAAATCCACACAAACCAAGGGACCGTTCATAAATTACGTAAGACAATTTCATGACATTTTTGCCCCCCCCCCCCCTTCCCCGAGTAAGACCTCTGAAATCTTACGTAAGACTCATAATAAAGGTGAAACTAGTCAAAAACGTGTATTTTTCATGTGATGTACTATAATACTATATTTAATTTAAATATACATATTAAATAAATATCACGAAATTACCAACTACACATTTGTTTTTCAAGATAAATAAAAAAGTCATCGTTAGTCCATGCGCTTTGCAACCAGTCTGATAGTGAACTTACAATCGGCACACCCGGTTCGTCTGTTGCATTTTCTGATACACATTCAAACTCTGTAACATCAATATCCTCGTCGTCATGCCACTCTGGAACTTGACAATTCTGCGATTGTTTTAAAATGCAAAGGCTTTTCCCCTGTCCGCGTTTCAAAGTTGAAACTGGTTGAATCATGTGAGTACGACTACAGTCTTTTTCTTTTAGTTTTTTGTGCATTACAGTAGCTTTTTTCGAGGCAAAGTACTGGCCACAAATATTACAAATTCGGTCAGCTAAGACGTTTGAAAGTGAAGGACAAAAAAAATCGTAAGGCGTGATTTTGAACTGTAGATATACTTTTGACTAATCGTAATTTAACGCTAAGCGAAGAAATAGAGGACAAAACTGATTGCTGTTTTGGTCTACTGTTGAAGAAAGAATTGAAAGCGAATCTTCTTGTTGAAGAAGACAAGGAGGTGGCTAAAAGCCGGGACAACAACAACAACATTTCAATGTCGACGTATCTGCGTGTAAATGCCTGAATAATAGCAAATTTGTGAGAGGTGTTACAAGTCGACCCTGCGTGTAAACAACATTCATATATTTCATTACATAAACAGAAGAGAAGTTGTCCCGTTCAGAGTCGATTACTGAAATCGATTCTAACAATATTTTTGAATCTTTCGTGACTGTCGAAATTCAAATATATTTCATTACTGTCACAAATGATGATGCGTTAATACAACTTCTATGTATGAATACGCATTTTAAATCTAACGTAAGATGATCATTGACCACCGCCCCCCCCCCCCCCCCACTCGTAAGATTTAGTAAGAATCCGCCGACCCCCCCCCCAAACGTCTTACGTTATTTATGAAAGGCCCCCAAGCTAATTAAAGAATTCCATGATTCACCACAAGGAAGACATTTAGAAATTAGAAAAACCATTCTAAAATTAAAACAACACTATGTATGGAAATATATGCGACAAATGGTAAAAAATTACATAAATAAATGTGAAGATTGCGCTCGTAATAAACAAACAAAACACATAAAAGAACAGATGACCATAACAGACACACCAACGACTTGCTTTGAAACAATTTCAATAGACACAGTGAGACCTCAAACGGTTTCAAACGGTTACCGCTACATACTCACAATGCAATGTGATCTTAGTAAATTTGTTATTGCACATCCAATTGAGACCAAAGACGCAAAATCAATTGCGACAACACTGGTAGAACAATTAATCTTAAAATACTGTTGCTTTAAAACGTTGAAATCAGATAGAGGACCAGAGTTCACTATTGAAGTAATGAAAAACGTATGTACATTGTTGAAAATAGAACAAATTTTCTCAGCGAGACAATAGGAGCACTTGAAAGGAACCACATGATTCTTAACGAGCATAATCTTTCTTTTGCAGATGATAATGAATGGGATAAATGGATTCCGTACTATACATTTGCATATACTTAATACAACTCCACATGTGGACACTTGTTACTCTCCCTATGAATTAATTTTTGGCAAACTACCAACTCTTCCAGGTGATGTAATAAAAGAAAATACAAAAGTTTACGATATATACAATTATGCAAACGAGTTAAAAATTAGATTAAAAACATCTACTAACAAAGCAAAATAAATTATTGAAATGGTCAAACATAAAAGAAAAATTGAATATGACGAAAATGTGAATATTTCTGATTTTCAAGAGGGAGATCTTATTTTAGTAAAATTAGAAAGTAGAAAGAAAAATCAAAGTCCATATCACGGACCTTATCAAATAATTAGGAGAGATGGAGTAAGCTCCATAATAGATATAAATAATAAGAAATTCCACAACAACATGTTAAAGAAATGTATAAGTTAATAATTTTTAATCATAATAATAATTTTCATTAAAAATACAAATTAATCAATTATATTTAAAATACTACTTTTATTAAAAATACATTAAGAAACTCAAATTATGTAATTATATTCAAAATAAATTTTTATTGTATAGAATTTTCATATTTTACACTTAAATAAAATACTTAAAAACTCAAAACTTTTAATTATATAAAATTTTTAAAATAATTTTACATATGCATAACTACACTAAGAAATAAATAAGAAAAATCAATTAAAATGAATGAAAGTATGAATGCATTTTTGTATAATTAATAAGAAAAAGAATATTTTTATATCATATAATAAAAATATGAAATATATGTCTTATTTTAATCTATATACAAACAATCTTATATGTTACCTTTCAAGAGTAAATTTTCGGTAAGGGTGTAGTGAACTTGCATAGTCACTATGCCATCTACTGTAACCTTTTCATAAATTCCGTACTAAGGGAACCTAGTAAATTAAACGTTCTCACCGAATTCCATCGAATAAAAATCAACCCATATTTTTCACAGCAAATAAATAATACTCAAATTTAAATTCATGATTTTTATTTTTGATTTATGGAAATCAAAAATAAACAAATAGATTCAAATAATATTTTTTGGTCAGACAATAAAATAGTAAATTTATTACATAAACAACTGCAACTCAAATTCATAATTTTTCTTTTTTTTGTGCTCGTGCGGCTATCCGTTGAAGCCACTAGCACAAACAAAAGCAACAACAATTAAATGTAGATATTAGCTTACTTCCTACACGCCAATGACTTAGTGCATTCAAGGCTACGTCATTGACCAGCGCAACTGAGTGACAGTCACACTTAAATTTTACCCGTATATTTTCAATGCTGGCATTGAAACAAACTATGTAATTAGAAAAAGACAAAAGTCTTACTCAGCCAAAATTTGGTGATCGCCAATTGAGCGAGAGAGTAAATTGAAAGAGTGGAGTTATGAAAATACTGGTAAGTTTTAGCATAAGAAAATACGTGTAAATATTGTATAAATACCATTGGAATTAGAAATAAAATTTTGATTTTAACTTGAACTCAATATCGGCGCACTCGCCTTTGTTTTTATTTTAATTTCTCGCTAAGTGCGGAATATTGCCATCACTCTACAGCGTGGCTCGCTAACCTAATAAGCCAAATTTTTTTAATTGAATTAAGACAAATTAAAGAAAAATCATCCCAAGGCTTACCACACCAGTGACCATTGCTTAGTCTTATAGGGGAGTTTAAGTCAGTTGATTTTTTCATATTCCTAATGGCCTTCCATTAAGAGTAGTTGGAAGACTGTAGAGTTAGAAGACTCTTCTCGAAGGGCCTTTCTTAATTCAATTTTAGCTAATGTTAGCTTATGTTAAATTGTAGGTGATCTAACCTCTTGCCATTGTCGCCTGAGTCGTATTTTTTCCTTTTATGGGTTGTTACTGATTGCACAGGAGTTGCATGAAGAGCAGCTGACACTAGCTTACTGTTAAATAGCTGTATGGCTGATTCCAGTTCCTCCGAATCTTTATTGCTGAAATCGCAATGCTGCGTTCGGTCGGTCGCACTCTGACAGCTGAAGTAGAAACAATGCATGCTTATGCTGTAATCTTAAATGCGACCTCAGGCGTTGCGTTGCGTTTTATCTTAAATACGATCAACGCCATACCCGAAGTTCGAGTAGAGCTACTTTCTACTAGAACGTGCATTTGACACTTTTCGTTTACCCAGGGTTTCATGCAGTGATAAAATAAGGTCCACTAAATTATTCATTTCGTTCAAATCTATTTACTTTATGAAAATAACAATCAAAACTAAAGAATACGACAAAATTAAGCAAAAAACTGACATATAGAATTCCTTTTATGGACAATATTGAAATGACAGACGCTCGCAACATTATGATTTACAAAAAGTAAGGTCAGGCGTTTTGACCTTAAACTTTGACCTTTTGTAAAGTTTTTCAAACGCCGATCAAAGTTGTTCAAAGCGCGACCGACCTAGCGCCGCATTGCGATTTCAGCATAAGGCTTACATTATCAGCTACTGATGTATTTTTTGTATTTAAGCCTGCAGCAGCTCTACATATTTATGCAAATACATAATGACAGGGGAATGGTCAGAGCTCAAGTCAAAACATGATTCTGCAGAAATTTGCCTCTTATTGATTCTTTTTGTAATTGCAAAATCCATAAGGTCTGGAGTCTTTTGAAGGTCTGACCAGTCGAGACATAATCAAGTCCATTGCAGCGATTGGTTAATGGAAGCCAAAGTGCTTTGCCTTTTGGGTTGATAAGTCGGGAACCCCAGTGATTATGCTTCGCATTATAGTCAACAGCAGCTACGAATTTCGACGCTAATGATTCAAAAAATTGTTTGAACTGGGCTGCCGTGATTTTATATCTCGGCGGACAATATACAGCTGAAACTGTTACTTTGTCGTCCCAACATTGTAAGGAAATTCAAGTAGCTTGTAAGTAGTTCCTTTCGAATTTCTCAAATTCATAGTGCTTTATACAATTTTTAATGAGTATTCCTGTTCCTCCTCGCGCTTTACCTTCAGGGTGGCATATTTTGTAAAATCTATATCCTTCAATTTTGAAATTATACATGTGGGTAAGATGTGTTTCCGAAATAAATAAAATGTCAATTTCGTTGTAGTAAAAAAAATTTTTAATCTCTAATTCGTGTTGGCTTACGCCGATCGCATTCCAATGACAGATTTTGAGAATATTCATTTGTTTCCAATCAAAATGTTCATAAGTTGATTGTTAAGCATTGTTGTCATGAACTGAGTCATGCATTGAGTGAGCATCTTAAGCATGGTCTCAAAATTTTGAGGGTTACTTATAATACTTGCAGGTTTATCCTGACTAGATTTAAGCACGTTAGCATAGGTCTGGGCCGAGGTATTGGGTAAGTTGTTAGGTACAGTGTTTGTAAGAGTCTATGTGACTTGGGTAGGTGGACTTCGAACTTTACGTAGGCGCATTTTGTTTTTTATTTGAAGTGAACATTATTAAGTGGCGTTTTCATGTTATCTTTCTTGATCAAACTTCACAAATTTTTTGCCATAGTAAGCGAGATGGATGCTTGTCATTCTTGCTATAAAAGTTTAAAACAAATGACAATTTATTTTTCAAAACAAAAACTTCCATCGAAATGAACGAATTTGAAGACGAAGAAATTGCAGCTATGGAAATTGTTTTTTCGAAATTCCTATTAAATTTAATTTTTTCCTCTTGCAACTTGACAGACTATTCCTTATAACCACTGTGCTGAGCATTACAACTTTCACTTACAGTCAGGTACATGAAGTGCAACCAATTACAAGCGGTCCAACTGCTGTCCTACTTGGTTGCCATTGTCGGCTTCACACATATCGTTTAACACAAGCCGATGGCTAGGGACATGAATGCTGGGACTATTTCAGCGTAATGTCTTGTTGGGGATGTTGTGTTTACAGTGAGATTACGGATTGGAAATTTCCTTATAAACGTTCGTTTCATCCCTTTTGCTTACATGCTTTATGGTGGCTATACTGAGAAATTGTCATCCAGATGCCGGTGAAGATGGAAAGCATTGTGAGTACTTGGAAGCCGTAAGTTGTCACTATCACTGTCACACATGCTTTACGCTAGATACAAGCTCTGAGGCACCAGAAAAGTGGTGTAAAAATTTTGGCATTGACCGGTTCTGATTCGGACGGCTTAGATTATTAAACAGAGAATGAATTGAATTTATTTTAATGCAAAAACGTAATTTATTGTTAATTTAAAATATTATTTAAAAATATTGTAAAGCTGATTTGTTGTTAAAAATAAATCCATTCAGTATGAATATTCAAATAAAGCATAAAAGTAATTTAAAATGATTCGGAAAACTGTTTTTTTTACGATTTTACACTGAATCATTTTTGTTTCCATCAAAAATAAATACATTTTTTTTTTCAATTCATGAGGCTTATGGCATAACTTCTTTATTTTTATATTTTTACACTTATTTTATAAACAAGCAATAAATTGTCGTTTCTTTCTCTTTTCTGGTTTTTATCAATTCTTTCTGCACTTTTCCTCTACACTCTAACATACGTTCACATACTATAACTAATAAAAATAAAAAAAGTTTAGCAACAAGAAACTTATTTCTTAGATTTGCTAAATCTATTTGCAACTTCTTCAACTTCCACTTCGTCGATCGCTTACAGCTCAAGAAACTCCTAAACGAAACTTCTTTTGTATCTTTAGTTGCTGTTAGAATTCACAGAAATTTCATATTCCCACCACTTGAGACATTCGCTTTTGAATATTGGAAAAGACAGTAAAGTGCAGATATACCAAGTCCAACACCACCTCCAATGGCACATTTAAGGTTAAAAAATACATATGAATGGTGATATAAATGAAAATATTATGGATGCTATTTTGCCAAATACAAACTTACTACATAGCTGATTTATACAGCAAACCTGTTTGAAAACTAGGCATTAGAGTATGTAGAAAAATCAAGATATTTATAAAAAGATAGTTTGATTTCTAGGGGAACATGATGCAAGCTAACATCAGAAATTGGATATGGAGAAACACGAATATTATACTTTATATTATTTGAGATAAAAATTAAATTATTAATTTGACCAAGTCCTAAATCCAAAAACTTATCAATTACATGTAATTCACAAGCACTCGAAACATTAGATGGGGAAAGATAATGACTATCAGCACCCGTGGCAGAAATCATTCGAAAATTGTGAAGCTGAAGTTAAAATATTGTCCACATGCAATTCAAGGAACTATTTACTATTACTTACTTAGATGGCCATAACAACCCGTTGTCAGGTTACGGCCGACCTCATTAGCTCTCGCCAGGCGCCTCTGTTTTGCGCGCGCCTTCTCCAATCATTAATGCCAAGCGTGGTTAGGGCTTCCTCAGCTTGGTCTATCCACCGGAGGCACGGTCTCCCTCTTCGTCGTTGACCGGGGACCTTCCCTTCGAATACCTTTTTCGCTGGAGCTTCTTTATCCATACGATGAACATGACCCAGCCAGCGTAGTCGCTGTATTGTTATACGCTTAACTATGTCAATGTCGGCGTAGAGCTCATACAGCTCGTGGTTCATTCGAATTCGATAGTCGTCGCCAACTCGAACAGGACCAAAGATTTTGCGGAGAACTTTCCAAGAGCGGCTGCGTCTGTTGTCGAAACCACCCATGCCTCAGCGCCATAAAGAAGCACAGGTAGAATGAGCGTCTTGTAGAGTGTTAGCTTTGTCGATCGAGAGAGAGCTCTGCAACGTAATTGCATACTGAGACCGTAGTAGCACCTATTAGCAATTGTTATTCTCCGCTTAATCTCCAGACTGACATCATTGTTGTTGGTTACGGCAGTACCAAGGTAAATGAATTCCTTGACAACTTCTAATTTACAGTTGCCCGCTGTAACATGAGAGTCTAGATCCCGTGCTCTCTTGTTGTTCTTAGTAGACATCATGTATTTCGTCTTGCCCTCGTTTACCGTCAAACCCACTTTGGCTGATTCCTTTTCAATAGCAGTGAAAGCAGCAGTAATATCATCAGCGTACGCAAGGAGCTGAACACCTTTGAAGAAAATGGTGCCATTATGATGCACACCGGCTTTTCGTACGACCCCCACCATAATGAGATTGAAGAGATTGCACGAGAGCGGGTCGCCTTGTCTGAAACCTCGCTTGGTATTAAAAGTTCCGGAGAGGTCATTCCCTACCTTGACGGAGCTACACGTATTGCTCAACGTCATCCTGCAGAGCCTTATCAACTTTGCAGGTATACCGAACTCAGACATTGTTGCGTATAGGCAATTCCGCACTGGGCTATCGAACGCAGCTTTATAATCGACGAAGAGATAGTGAGTATCGATTTGATATTCATGGGTTTTCTCCAGGATTTGGCGTAGTGTAAAAGTCTGATCTATGGTGGATTTACCATCATCCGATCCGATCAGCGTTTCTGTATACGGCTTCAATCTTTCGCACAATACGCTCGAGAGGATCTTATATGCGATGGAAATAAGACTGATACCCCTGTAGTTGGCGCAGATTGTCGGGTCTCCTTTCTTTATTACAGGACAAAGCACGCTGAGATTCCAATCGTCGGGCATGCTTTCCGCTAGCCATATTTTGCTGATGAGTTGATGCAAACCCACTTCATCGCCACAAGCTTTAAGCAACTCAGCTGGCAGGCCGTCAGCACCCGCTGCTTTGTTGCTTTTGAGTCGCTGGATAGCAACTCGAACCTCTTCATGGCTAGGTGATGGTTCTTCCACTGCGTTATCATCGATTGGTGGTATCGTACTGCATTCTCTCTGGGCGGAATTGGTGGAATCATCGCCCGTAAGCAAGTTGGAGAAATGCTGCCTCCAAAACCTCAGTACACTCTGTGTATCTGTAACCAGATTTCCATTTTCGTCTCTACAAGTGGATGCTCCGGGCTTGAAACCTTGAGTTAGACGCTTAACTTGTTGATAGAATTTTCGTGCAACCTTTTTGCCCTGGTACACCTCAAGTTCCGCACGCTCACGCTTTTCATGCTCCCTTTTTTTACGTCTGAAAATGCGCCTCTCTTCCTTCCTCTTTTCGCGGCAGTTTTCTCGCACGGCACGCGTTGCGCCTGACTGCAGCATCTTCTTGTGTTGCGGCGTTTTTTTCAGCAGTCGCATCGCGACACTCCTGGTCATACCATTGGTTTCGAGATTGTGGGCGTTGGAAACCAATGACTTCCTCGGCAGCAGCGCGCATGGAGTGGGAGATGTGTGTCCAAAGTCCACCAGCGTCGTCGGTTCCAGAGGTTGGTTGGTTGAGCTTAACCGAGAGTTGAGCAGAGTACGCCTCGGCAGGCCGCTGTGATTGCAGCTTGGCAACGTCCAGCTTTCGTTGCATGCCCGTGCGTACATTCTTTGCCTTGCATAGCCGCATGCGGATCTTAGCTGCAACAAGATAGTGGTCATCTAGCACGCTTGAATCGTGCCTTCCGTCGATCACAACATGATCAATTTGGGTTTACGTTTTTTGATCCGGGGATAGCCAGGTGGCCTTGTGAAAGTCGAGGTGTTGAAATCTGGTACTACTAACTACCATGTTTCGATCAGCCTCAGACCTTTGTTTGTAGTGGTCTCGTGGAGACTGAACTGACCGACTGTAGCGCCAAAGATGCCTTCTCTTCCAACCTTCGCATTAAAGTCGCTAAAGTCGTTAAAGTCGACTATTTTTATATCGTGGGTCGGACAACGGTCATACACGTCCTCTAGGCTCGCGTAGAAATCATCCTTGGTGGCATCGTCCTTTTCCTCCGTCGGGGCGTGCGCGCAACTTAGGCTTATGTTGAAGAATTTTGCCTTGATACGGATCGAGGGCTTCCGCCAGTTGGATAGTTGCACCTTCCCTATGGAGGGTCCGGACATTCCAGGTGCATATCCGTAAATCATTGTCCGTTTTTCGTTTGCAGTGGTCGTCATCGTAGTGGGGGCTATTATGCGAGGCTGATTTGGTTTTCATTGGAAATTATGATAATGTGTGGTGGGACCCAAACCCTGCGCACACATTTCAAGTTTAAAGTCTAGGAGAGACTCGCCTTCTCACAACTAGCTCACCCCCGGACGGGTGTCCAAGGGATCTCCAGAGGATACTTGGCCAAAGGGCCGGAAGTTTGTGAGCTGCTTGAACTGCTTGCAAAAGAATCATCCCTGGCCACTCCCAAGTGAGTGGCGATTAGGAATTTTACCCACTTACGTGGACTGCTACAAGCAGCTCCATCCTCCACACATACTATACAAATACATAAAAGAAAGACGAAGAAACATTTATCTTGTTGCACGGCTGATCCAAAATAGCATGACTACTTGCCAGTAGAATATTCGACAAATGCAGGGCACGATTTACCGCAATCAACACTCCACCAGCCCGGCAACATCCAGTAGATTGAGAATCTCTATCATTGCGATATATAATATATAGATTAGAGTCAAAATATTCCTCACTGTGGAAGTCTCAGTAAGAATGGAAATATCATAATCACAACGGGAAGATGCAGCAAAAATAGTATTCGATTTAGTTTTCAAGCCAGATACATTGTGATAGTAAATTCTTAAAAATCCAAATCATTGACCGAATCGAAAATATGAGAATTCGGTAGGGCAGAATCAAAAAAAATTATTACTGGAATTGATATCATGAGTAACAGTCAGGGCTTGCGGTGCAAGCTCCAATCCTTGAGTAGCATGGATGATAAAGAAGAAGGGAAGACCGTGGCTCTAGGCGGGTATTAGGTTAAAATTCATACCATTTTTAAATTTATAAAAATTTGCTAATTACTTACTGCTCCTATTACCACGGAGAAAAGACAGCGTTAATAATAAAACGAGATGACTAAGTTAAGAAACTTGTTTTTTTTGACGCGGTTACCCGCTAAAAATATTTTTTGTTTGAAAAATTAGTCGGCGATATAATTGCCGCTTAAATATTAGGCGTGCAAATAAGCGTTGGAGTATCATAATTGGGCTGGTAAATATGCGATTTGGCAGCACAGTTTCACAAAGTTTCCAATTTTTAATCGAAAATATTTCATCTTTAGACGTCAAATAGGAAAAGTAAATATATATATTTAAATAATAATCTGAAAATACACAGACTAAATATGAAATACTTATTTGTTATCGAATTTTGCAGCTTAACCCTCTAGTGCACCGTGATACATATTTGAATCACACTGAATTTCGTTTTCTAGGTCAAAATTTTGAATTCGATTATAAGTAGCGGCTCTTCACATCATTTTTACGATATTGTGTGAATATTTATTTCAAGCGCTGAGGTCCCATTATAACAGAAAATTAATATTATACGTATTTGAAATTTCTTCGTATAAGTTTGATATTTTCAGAGAAAACTGTGCTTCGTTTTAATACAATACTCTATTATTATTATCATTCAGCTAAGTCAAAAGTCGTGGTTTTTACATAAAAAATATTCTTTTTTATCGAAATAAAGTAGTACACATTGTTTTTATTTGGTAAGTAGCTCGTTGTGAATAAAAAAGTGTTTGATGCAAATCTGCATCATTTCTAATCTAATTTGAGTGTGTGTAAAGGAATATTTAATTTTTAGAATATGTCAAGAAAAAAATTATTGAGGAACAAATCCTTCCTATTCTGATTGATTCCGCTGCAAGTGAGGACGAAAGAGACAGCTTCGAAGATAAAGATGAAATTATAGAAGGAAAGCTTCTTTCTAAAGCACGTTCTTGGATAATAGAGGCGTAACTGAAAATGCAACTCCACAGCTCTGACGTGTCTACCTACGGCTAAAAAAAGGCCCAGCTCAAGTTATTCTTTCCCTGGACGTTAGGCAGGATTGCTTGGATCATTTTCCAGAGTTCCAGACAAATAAGGTTACATGCAAACTACCTGTATGTAAAGGACAAAGTCAAGTTATTTGTACCAAATTCAATATTGCTTTGTGGTAATCCAGCAAGAAAAATTATTTTCTCAAGTTTTACAAGAAGTAAAATGTACATTTTGTATTTTTTTTAATAGAACTAAAAACTTTGTTTGTTGTAACAATATAAAATTCAATCTCGATTTTAAAAAATTTTATTTGCAAGGGTTAGGCTAAATGCGCAATGATGCAAATATGCATCAAAGGATATTTTGTCTCCTCCACCCTCCACAACGAAAAATTAGCCAAATTGATAGAACAAAACTTTGTTTTCTAGACGATTCCTATACCTTCCGAAGCAATTTGTTGAGTTTCGTTTTCTTGCGCACTAGAGGGTTAAAAATGTAGTTTATTTAAAAATTTGATTAACTCTTATTAAATTGTTATTTGTTGTACAGATACGCGCTGTTAGCTGGTGCTGGTGCGTCAATTGAAAACAACTACAAAAGACAAAGTTGTCTGGCAAACGGAAGTTAATGCTCTGCTCGGTCTAAGTAAAATTCACTGAAGCATAAAAGACGGCTTAAGTTATTATTGTAGGCCATTAAATTATCTATGTTATGACACTCATATTTTTTATATTCATTCAGAGGTTCCCAGCTTATAAGGATTTTCACAAAAGCTATACCCGCAGCTTCCGATGGCTATGGATCCGAAACCAGATCCGAGCGAAATTTTTTTTTTTTGCTATTTTTATTTCCATTTTAGGGATTGGAGCATGGTAGCTACGGTTAACCTGTACCTAAAAGACTGCCAGCACAACTACTAAAGCCAGGGATAGTTGATCTGCAAAATGGTAGAAGCCCACAACAGTACAACAGCTAAAGAAGACTACGTAACGCAAAGTGATAAAGTGCGTTACTCAAGGGTATCTCAAAAGATATTTTATTTTTTATAAGATATGTTGTTTTCTTACAAAATGCTCGCATAAACGCATTTGTTTGTGTATTGAATTTATAGTTTTACTAATTTATTTATTATATTTAAAAGTTTGAACTATATATAAATATAGAATATAAATGTGTAAGTATATAACTACTGTAATGAAATGACATTGATAAATATGTATGAATCTTTCTATATGCACTTAAACTGGAATTTTACATGTAAAGTAACAACGCAGGGTTTATTTAATTTACTTAATATAACTTAACTCAGCTCGAATGCTTTGGCTTAAGTCTTATTTGCCAATTTTTATTAATCCAAGCTTTTTTATTTGGTTTTCAATTCTGAGAATAAATATGTAAGTAATATGTTATGTCGCTCGAATCTGTTTTCGGAGATATAGTTATATCATTATAAAACGCATCCCATGGGAACCCTCGAATAAATAAAAAACATACGGATGTCATAAGAATGATAATTCAATGGTCTGCAATAATGCATCCAAAGCTTTGAAATTTAACCTTAATTTTGACTAACTTTTTTTTAACCACTATTTTTTTCAAAATATGTGTTATTCATCTGAAATTTTTTAACGTGCTAAGAAAGCTTAATTTATTCCCTTTGAAATTGTGCATTGTTTGTTCTAAGTTTTTGCATATTAACCTTTTTTTACCGGAGAACAAAAATACTAATTCAAAGAATTCTTACGATAACTATGTATTTTTGAACAAAAACAATAAAAACAACTACTAGCACAACAATCATGATAAGACGATTCACATTATAAAATTTTTATTAAAAATCAGTTTTTGTTTGACAGGTGCCATACGGCAGTGCTGCCAAATTTGACTTACGAAAAAATTAAGCGGCGAAAGCCTTTTTTTTACTACTCTTATACCCGCGTCAAAAAAAAAAACACGGCTATTAATACGAAAGTTTTGTAGCGCTTAAGTTTTTTCTAGTCGCTTGGACAACTGTACAATTAATTTTTTATTTCGATAATATTCATATGACTAATAAAAGAGTCGATATAAAGCATACGGTAAATGTATATGAAAAGTATTTCAAAATTTTATAATGATTTAAAGTACATATCCCGTTTTATCACATCAATCCATCTTCAAGTAAAACATAATGAGATGGTATTACTAAATTAATATCCCTTATTGAATGGAAATTGGTTTGTTCAAAAGACCGTTGTGGAACAGTTTGCTCTTCACAATTCTCATTCTGAACGCGATATTTTTTTGGATCATCCTGTGGTGCTCAAAATATTTTGCCATTTATTACAGAAGAAAAAAAAATGCATTCAGATCTTACGGAACGTATATTACAACATTTAGAAACAGTAAGCTCTGTCGATACTCTAAATTTGGCGGCACAGTTTAATATTGATCACCAGAAAATTATTGGTGCACTTAAGAGCATTCAAGCACATGGTAATTTGTTGTTGGCTGATACTAGATCCTCTAAATCACTGGAACTTACGGATGAAGGTAATTTGGTACTTGAGAATGGAAGCCATGAAGCGCTGCTGTATTTTGCCGTGCCAGTGGTTGGAATTACACAATCTGAACTAATGAAGATCGGGCCTAATGCTAAAGTCGGATTCAGTAAGGCAATGTCGCAGGGTTGGATTACAGTTGATAAATCAGTCAATCCACCATTGGTAAAGCGTAAGGTAGATGAAATTCAAGATAATGTAAAATCTAATCTAAGTGCTATTGCTAGTGGCAATGGGCAAGACTTACCTGCCAATTTAGTATCGGAATACAAGAAACGAAAACTGTTACAGGAAATAACAATTAAGAGCTTCATCCTAAGGAAAGGCCCCGAATTTTCTAAAACATTAACTAAACTAGAAACCGACCTGACTGTTGAGATGCTTGCCAGCGGCTTGTGGAAAGATTTAAAGTTTAAGTCTTACAACTTCGATGCCCTTGGCGCACCTCCGCAATGTGGACATCTACATCCATTACTTAAAGTTCGAACTGAATTTCGGCAAATTTTCTTGGAAATGGGCTTCTCTGAAATGCCTACAAACAACTATGTGGAATCATCGTTTTGGAACTTTGATGCACTCTTTGTGCCACAGCAGCATCCAGCACGTGATGCCCATGACACGTTCTTTATAAATCATCCGTCCAAAAGCTTCAAATTTCCGCAAAAATATATGCAACGTGTTAAGGATGTTCACTCTAAAGGTGGCTATGGTTCCAAAGGCTATGGTTATGATTGGAGATTTGAAGAAGCTCAAAAAAACACTTTGCGAACCCACACAACCGCAGTAAGTGCCCGCATGGTTTATAAATTGGCCAATCAACCTGATGGTTTTAAACCAGTTAAATATTTTAGCATAGACAAGGTATTTCGTAATGAAACTTTGGATGCAACCCATTTGGCCGAATTTCACCAGGTAGAGGGCGTAATTGCTGATGTTGGCCTTACTCTAGGTGACTTGATTGGAACGCTTTATGAATTTTTCCGCAAACTGGGCATTACGCAATTGGAATTTAAACCAGCTTACAATCCGTATACTGAGCCAAGCATGGAGATTTTCTGTTTTCATCCAGGCTTAGGGAAGTGGATTGAAGTCGGTAACTCGGGCGTATTTCGGCCTGAGCTTGTTCTGCCAATGGGCGTTCCAGAAAATGTAAACATAATAGCGTGGGGACTTTCATTAGAGCGGCCAACTATGATTAAGTATGGCATTAACAACATCAGAGACTTGGTGGGACCGAAAGTTGACTTAAAAATGGTAGAGGACGGTCCAATTTGTAGACTAGAGAGAGCATAGTTTATTGAAAATATTTAGATGAATAAAAGCCAAAATGGTTGTAAACTGACTGCATGTATTCTTATTTCTGATATATCGGAGTGGTGGTTTTGGTCCTATCTCACACCGCCACACCGTCATGGGGCAAAATTCCCATATAGTTTTAATTTTCGTACGTAAAGCGACCATTTTTTGCATCAAAACGGTACATTATATATCTGACAAATTAAATAGCAACCGGAAAAATAAATTAAAAATGAAATTAAAATTATTGAATTTCTAATTTTGTGAGAAAAACGCTGTCTTTAAAAAGAAAATAAATTAAACATACTAAACTTGAAATCATAAGGCATAGAAATATAAAATCGGAAAAACACTTTCAAAATAAAAAAATTTAATAATTAAAGTAGCCTTTAGAATTTGAAGTTGTATTTTATCGCATGTCCATATCTTTATTCATCACTGAAACCCAGTGCTCGAAAATAAACAGTACAATTCGTTTTATACCGAGCCAAAGCACAAGACCTATTATATAGTGTGCAATCCAATACAAAAACAATATCAGTACAAAACAGAAATGTGTACTCGGTAAGGTACAAAATAAGAATTTTACTGTATTGTAAGCTTCTCACAGCACAAGAATGCCGTTTCACATGGTAACGAACTAATTTTGTTTCGTTCTATTTCACAAACCACAATGAGAATAAGGTGCATGTTCTGGGCTGCGATCCGCTAACACCTCATCTGGTAAATTTTGAGGAAAAAAAATATGCATCTAATAAATCACAAATTGGTCAGCAATACCTACTCATTTTTTTTTAAATTTCAAGGTCATTCGAAGATTTTGGCACCTCATCTGACGAATTCTGAAATAAAAAAATATGCATCTAATAGGTCACAATGTGGTCATAATTGGTCAGTTAGTCTGATTAACTAATTTTTTTTGCAGATCTTTTCTACCCCCATTCTATTAGAAAAGGCTTGTGAAGCGAAACAAATCACACTTTTGCACATATGTATGGGTGCTCTAATGTACAACTATCTCATTCGTGATACGCAGATATTTTTTATTTATATCTTATTTAATACGCCTGACCAGTGTGACCGTTGTGTACGCTAAAGTGCCATTTTGTACGCTATTTTACAATCTGTTTGCGTGGCCCGTACTATTTTGAAATTGCCGTAATTTGGCCCTTTTTCATCATTTATTCTTTTTAATCGTCTGTAATTTGTTTTATTGACACATGTATATTGAAAATAAAAATCCGCATCTGTTTCACAGCCTTAATTGTAAAAGAATATGTTGCCATGCTTTAACAATTGTGATAACAAAGCTGTTTTGTACGCTATTTTACAATCTGTTTGCGTGGCCCGTACTATTTTGAAATTGCCGTAATTTGGCCCTTTTTCATCATTTATTCTTTTTAATCGTCTGTAATTTTTTTTATTGACACATGTATGTATAGGATGTAGTAATAATCTTTAAAATTGTTTTTATATAAATTTTATTTAGCTACAATTTTATTTTAATTACAGTTTTGTTGAAACTTATTTTTTATTCTAATGAAAAATATTTTTTTAAAACAAATTTTTGATTTTTAAAAAAAATGATAATTATAACAAAAAAACTTAAATATAATAAGGTTTTTTGTGTATAGTGTTTCTTGCAATATTAAGTCACCACATTATTCCCCCCCTAAAAGAATTTTGTAGTGTTGGCTAGTAAATTAAAGTGTACTTGTTTGGTGGATTTATGTTTGGCTGGATGTGTCTGTGTTAATTCTGTATCTAGAGAAGCAGGTTTGATTCTATCTATACTGATTGTTATGTTTTTGTTTTTTTTGCAAATTTTGAAATATTTTGGTGTTCTCTCAACAACTTTGAATGGACCATCATACGGCTCCTGCAGGGATTTACGAATCATGTCGTTACGGACGAAAACAAAATCACAAGTCCTGAGTGCTTGAGGTATATACTCTTGAAACTTGGTATTGTGATGCGAAATGTTCGATTGTTTGTCTTCAACAACTTCTTTAAGTTTGGACAAGGTTTTCGACGAATTAAAAATATGACTATTGTGTACTACCAGTTGTTGTGGTAACCTGAGAGTTTGGCCAAAAACCATTTCAGCTGGTGAAGCCTTAATATCTTCTTTGACCGTGGACCTGAGCCCTAGAAGAATTAGAGGTAAATCTGCGTAACAGTTTGCTTGGTTGTTATTCGCTATTAGAGAAGTCTTTAGTTGGCGGTGAAAACGTTCTACAATCCCATTGGCTTGTGGATGATAAGCAGAAGTGGTGATATGTTTACTACCAAGATTTTTGACAAAGTTTCTAAATGCTGTTGATGTGAATTGAGGTCCTCGATCGGAAGTAATGTCCAGAGGAGCTCCAAAACGTGAAACGTATTCTTTTTGAAGTGTGTCTACGATAGTGCTGGCGTTAGTATCTTTAAGTGGATACGCTTCGGGCCAACGTGTGTTTCGATCAATTAAGGTAAGTAGATATCTGTGATTATTTGATGTCGGTAATGGGCCTACTAGATCAACATGAACATGTTCAAAACGACCGTGTGGAATGTATATTTTGTGTGGGATTGTTTTCGTGTGTCTATGTATCTTTGATCGTTGACATCTAACGCATTCTTGTGACCATTTGTTTATTTGTGTGTTCATTTTGGGCCAGAAATATCTATGTGCTATTAGTCGTCGAGAAGCTCGCGTACCTGGATGTGAAATGTTGTGTAATTTTTCGAAAACTTGTTTCCGTAATGTTTGTGGGATGTATGGACGTGTTTCTGTACTCGTTTGTTCGCACCAAATTTTAATGTTAAGTAGTGGAATGTGTATTTGTATTGTAAATGTGTTTGTTTAGTATTTCTTGTAATTCGGAATCTGCTGTCTGTTCTTTGTGTAGAGTTTTGAGGTTGATATCTGAGGTTGTAAAAGCCTCTATCTCAGCTCTTGAAAGTGCGTCCGCTACGACGTTGTCTGTACCTTTAATGTGTCTGATGTCGTTAGTAAATTGCGCGATAAATTCTAAGTGTCGTGTTTGTCTTGGGCTTCTTTCTGTTTTTGAGTATAATGCTGAAGTGAGTGGTTTATGATCTGTATAGGTTGTGAACGTTCGTCCTTCTAAATAGTGTCTGAAGTGTTTGATTGTAAGATAGATTGCTAAAAGTTCGCGATCGAACGTACTGCATTTTGTTTCGGACGGTGATAATTTTTTTGAAAAGAAATCTAATGGTTCTATTCGACGATTGTGTTCTTGTTGTAAAACTGCACCTATAGCAGTGTTAGATGCATCCACAACGATAGAAAGTTTTGCTTTGCTATTAAAGTGATTAAGTAGCACTTTCTTAGTAAAACTTTCTTTTATCGTTATGAATGCCTCTGTTGTGTCATCTGTCCATGTTAAGTGTTTGTCCTTTGTTTTTGATCCTGTTGTTACCATATCGTAAATATGTGTGAGTGTGTGTGCTAATTTCGGTATGCATCTGTGGTAATAGTTTATCATCCCAATGAATTTCTGCATTTGTTTAACTGTTTCGGGTTCTGGATAGCTAACTATGCATTGAATTCTATCGGGAGATGGTTGTATGCCTTTTTCCGAAATGTTGTAACTAAGGAAATTTATATTGTCAACGCCGAAAATGCATTTGTTTGGTTTAATGTTTAGTCCGTATCTGTCTAATCGTTCGAATACTAAATTAAGATGTCTGAAATGTTCTTCTTCTGTTTCGCTGGCCACTAAAATGTCGTCAAGATAAACGAATATGAAATCTAATTCTTTTAGTACTTCATTGATAAATCGCTGGAATGTTTGAGCTGCGTTTCTTAAGCCAAACGGCATTCTTAAGAACTCAAACATTCCAAAAGGTGTAGTAATCGCGGTTTTATGTATGTCATTGGTGGCCATGGGAATTTGGTGGTATGCTCTTACCAAGTCTAATTTCGAAAATATGTTTTTGTTGTGTAGGTCAATAGATAAGTCTTGAATATGTGGTAGAGGGTAACGGTCTGGGACTGTAATCGCATTTAGTCTTCTATAGTCGCCACAGGGTCTCCAGTCATTTGCATCTTTCTTTGGAACGAGATGTAGTGGAGATGCTGACATGGAGTCTGATGGACGACATATCCCTGATTTGATTAAAAAATCGAACTTGTTTTGCGATTTTGTATTTATTTGAGTCCAAACGTCGTGGTCTTGAAAATGGTAACTGTCCTTCTGTAGTGATGTGGTGTTCTGTTGTGTGTTTAAGTGGTTTGTTGTAATCAGGATCTGCTGTTAATGATGGATAGTTTTTGAGTATTTTTGTGTACCTGTTGTCTAGTGTAATTAATTTGGGTAGTGAAGTTTCGGTGAATGCAGTGATCGCGTTAACGGATAGATTTGTCAGTGGATCGATTAGTTTCTTGTGTTTCAGGTCTATCAAGAGCCCATATTTCGTTAAGAAATCTGATCCTATGATGGGTCTTGAAATGTCTGCCAATATAAATGTAAATGGGAATTTGCGTCTAAGTTTTAAATTAATATTTAGTAATTTCTTACCGAAAGTTGAAATCGTGCTACCGTTCGCTGCTGTTAGAATCAAGTCGGAATTTTTTTTGTCTATTTTGAACTTTTTTACTGGAAGTACTGATACTTCCGCCCCACTGTCTATCAGGAAGTTAATTTTGTTGTCGTTGTCATAAATAAATAAACGGCGTGTCAGTGTAGTTTGATTTCCATCATTAGCCGTCGCAATGATGGAGTCACTTAGTTTGTTGAATTGTGTTCTGTGTCGTTTTGAACGAACGCGCATGGCTGTTCACATCGTCTAGCTGCACTACCGAATCTAAAGTGGTATCTACATACCCAGTTGGCGCGTCGTTGTTGTGACACACCTCTCGAAGGAGATCGACGCCTTGAAAAACCTCTGGAATTAGAGTTTCTTACATTAGAACGTGAACGGTTGTATCGTTCGCTTTTCAGTTCTTGAACCTCGAGTGAGAGTTTATTAAAACTTTCTAAAATCTTGGACGTGGTTTCTGCAAACATCTGCGTTACCATCGTTAGCTCTGAGTTAGGAACGGATCTCACCGTGTGACGGGAATTGTTATTAACTACAGAAACTTCTGATTCTGAAATAACTTCCCACAAGTTATCCGCGAGTTTTAACTGATCGTCCTGTTCTCTATGACCAGATCCGGTCAAAGCAATGTTAAGGCTCTTAGGAAGCTTACGAAGCCATATTCTGTAAATTGAATCGCTATCGACTGTTGAGCCCGCTAACATAAGAAGTGACCTATAGAATTGAGATGGTTTCTGGTCTCCCATCTCCGTGTCAGACAATATTTTGTCGAACCTCTTGCTCTCACTTAAAGAGTGCCGATCGATCAAAATTTTCTTTAAACCTTGATACAAGTTTGTGGTAGGAGGCTTTTGAATGAAATCGAGCACTGTGACTATTATCTCTTGAGGTAGAGCGGTGACCAGGTACTCGTATTTTGTCTTATCAGTCGAAATTGCCTTTGACTGAAATTGAATTTCCGCATGGGCGAACCATGCGTCGGGACACGTAGTCCAAAACTGTGGCAATTTAACTGATGTTGCATGAATTTCGGCATGCATTGGTGCATCGAATGGATTGACTAATTCGGATTCTAGATTTATTAAAGGCTGGCGATGGTCGCCTTCGCCGAAGTGAGAGGAGGCTGAGAGAGGGTTAGAGCGTGTGGGGGTGCAAGAGGGGTGGTTGGGTGTACGCGTAAGACTCATGTCTTGTAAATTTTCTAATGTGTACCTAACAATTTTGTTTACCTACGTGCAGTGTAGTGCCTACGAGATGTTAAACCATAAGTATCTTCTGACCTTATCGTTTAACATTCGTTTTAAAAGCTATCGAAATTTATTATTGCTGTTGTTGCTCCTATTGATGTTGTTGAAATTTGATCGACTACGCGCTGGT
Organism: Tricholauxania praeusta; assembly: GCA_949775025.1. Classification (NCBI taxonomy): domain Eukaryota; kingdom Metazoa; phylum Arthropoda; class Insecta; order Diptera; family Lauxaniidae; genus Tricholauxania; species Tricholauxania praeusta. The sequence goes on from OX459028.1 coordinate 110,553,174, forward strand.
AAGTTGCTTATCACTGCAAGTAATGGTGTCGATGGTGATGAAGGTGTTGAATTCGATGGAGAATTTGATGGCGAAGATGACGATGACGACGATGGTGATCATGAAGATGATGATAACGTATTTTGATTATTCTCAACAGATTGACGTGCTTTTTGTAGAAAAATATTTGCTGTTGCAGATGTGGACGCTATACTGATATTGACGATGCTGGTGGTGATGATATAGCTAACGTTGATGCTACCGTTGATGCTACCGTTGATGCTACCGTTGATGCTGCCGTTGATACTGTTGTTGATGCTGCTGTTAATATCGTATAACAGTTTGTGGAAACTGTCGTTGATGCTGCTGTTAATTTCGTATAACAGTTTGTGGAAACTGTATGGAATGTTGTGGCATCGGCTGTTTTTGTTGCTGAGGCTGTGGTTCTGGGGATGAGGTTCGTAGGCAGGTTCGCCAATATAGGATGTAGTAATAATCTTTAAAATTGTTTTTATATAAATTTTATTTAGCTACAATTTTATTTTAATTACAGTTTTGTTGAAACTTATTTTTTATTCTAATGAAAAATATTTTTTTAAAACAAATTTTTGATTTTTAAAAAAAATGATAATTATAACAAAAAAACTTAAATATAATAAGGTTTTTTGTGTATAGTGTTTCTTGCAATATTAAGTCACCACATATGTATATTGAAAATAAAAATCCGCATCTGTTTCACAGCCTTAATTGTAAAAGAATATGTTGCCATGCTTTAGCAATTGCGATGACAACGCTGTTTCTCATATAGACAACTGTCAGCTGTTGCTCGCGCCAAAATGTGCAAGAATTAATTCAAATATCTATTTGCATTTCAACGACTTGATAAAACTTGAAAAACGTATGGATAGGTAAGTAAAAAGTGTTTCTAGATGTTAGGTTTGATTACATGGTAAAATTTTTAGGTTCTTTATTAAATCGTCACCAATAATCAATCAAAAACACTTGATCTTGAATCTTCTTTGCCATTGCAAGAGTCTTATAATGCATATGATACTCCAGAGGAATCAGTAAATATTACCTGTAACAGGCAAAAAAAAAAGATATCGGAAATATCAACATGATTGGGAAGATATTTATAAGTGGTTGCAGAAGGACAAAGAAACTCAGCTCCCGATGTGCATTGTGTGTAAGCAACTGTTTATGAATAGGAGAAACCATCTTGCAAAACACGCCGAAACTAAAAAACATAAAAAGACAACAACAATTTGAATTTTTACTATATTTACCAACAACAACCAGTTGGCCCTTTTCCATTTTTCGAAACGGTCACACTGTGCCTGACCAATTTTTTGTTTTGGCTGACCAATTTTAAATCATCAGACATAACAAGATATTATAAAAATTAAAAATTAATTGATTTACATGACAACCTGATGTAACAGTCGAGGTTCCTGCATGCGTTGTATCATAGAAGTCATTTGTATTTTTAAAAATTGGTCTATGCATGACCACTTATTAGATTTTTGCTGACCAATTGTTAGCATTAAAAACCCTATCGATATCTTAACTTCCTTTTTTTGTCCTAATATGACCATGATGATGGTCAGATGACCATGAAGTTTTTAAAACAATTTGAAAAAATATTCTCTTGCTGACCAATTAATCGGACTAACTGATCAATTATGACCAGTTTGTGACCTATTTTTTATTTCAAAATTCGTCAGATGAGGTGCCAAAATCTTCGAATGACCTTGAAATTTTTAAAAAAAATTTAGTCTTTCTGACCAATTAATCGGACTAACTGACCAATTTGTGACCTTGAAATTTTCAAAAAATTCTTAAAAATTTTCTCTTGTTGACCAATTAATCGGACTAACTGATCAATTCGTGACCTATTAGATGCATATTTTTTTATTTCAAAATTCGCCAGATGAGGTGCCAAAATATTAAGATGACCTTGAAATTTTTAAAAAAATTCTCTTGCTGACCAATTAATCGGACTAACTGACCAATTTGTGACCTATTACATGCATATTTTTTTATTTCAGAATTCGTCAGATGAGGTGCCAAAATCTTCGAATGACCTTGAAATTTTAAAAAAAATTGAGTCTTTCTGACCAATTAATCGGACTAACTGACCAATTTTCAGACATATTTTTTTCTCAAAATTCACCAGATGAGGTGCTAGCGGATCGCAGCCCATGTTCGGTGCTCAGAGGCGTACAAATAAAAAATTGTTATGTGCGCTCTTTGCTCATGAAAAGTATGTGTACTCGTTAGAACTTCGTGCTCGCTAACTTTATATCGTGAAATAAAGGTTTCGTGTTTTCACAGTACAAAACTAATTGTGCGCACAAATTAAAATCGGCACAAAGCACAATTCAATTGTACCATACTGTACAAAACATTCTTTCTATTATTGCCACTATTATTATAGAATTTGCATACGACAGTTGGTGTGTATGGAAATAATGTAATACTTTCACCCAAAAATCTTCAGCTGTCACATTCTGATCATTCAATTAGCAACTTTTTGGGATGTGATGAACCTTAAAACTAGTGAAAACTCAAAATCAAAAACTGTTGTATCTTGATTGTTTTTTAAAAATCCTCTCTTTACCAACAAAACTTTCTGCATCTCACTCCACGTAGGTATCTTTATTAGATTCGCCCATTGAAAACTTTCTAGTTCAGTATTGAACTGACATTTCTGCATTGTGGTCCCTGAATAGAAGAAGCCTAGAACAATTGAGTATATTAAAACCAGCTGAAATAATGAAAAAATCTCAAGCCCGAAAAAGTTTGAGATTTTATATTAGGAAATAAAACAAATTTGTTAGAATATGAAGAAAATCTAAGTTCAATGCAAGTGCAAAATAGCAATCTTACCAACATTTTAAATAATAACGCTTAATGTCTTAAAGGTGTGGCTAAACTTAGGCGATAATTACAGGAATAATACGAAGCATATTTAGTACTTAATCTATTAAGATAAACGCCATCTGAATCTATTAAGATAAACGCCATCTGAAAGTGAGTTGCGCGATATTACTATCTGGCATAAACATCGACGCCAGTATAGCTGCAAAAAGAAATGTTATGAATAAAGAAGTATGAATTTAGTATAAGTAATTCAATTTTTTTTTCAATATAAATGTATATACATACATAGGCTCACAGCTTATGTTATGAAGTGCATACCTTTAATTTCAGTGCTCTACAATTCTGAAACTAAATGGAATATGAAAAAAAATGTTGAAGTCATTTGAAATTTTATTGCTAAGGAATATTATCTGAAATTCTAAACATAGAAAACTAAGACTATGTACTAAATTTCAAGTCACTGCTTATTTCATACAGATATGTATAAATTGTAAAAACATGGTCAAAAATAATGATTTTTTAGTGGTATCAGGCGGGATATTAAGCCATTCAATTTAAAATGCCTCTTTTAGGTCTTTTTTGTTTGAAATGTTGTATTTTCAGACATTTTTTTTCAAGATCGTCGATAAATTAACAATCACACTTAGATCTGGCGACTATGCTGGCGGTGCCATCAAATTCGGGTACTTATATATCTACCAGGATTGAACTTGCGGGTCTTTATATTGGTAAAACCGTAAATTTGTCTGTATGCCCAGATTTTCGGCACTCTGCAGCAAGTTGTCATTTAAGACACATATCCATACTCATGATATTTTCTATAAAAGCCAAATTTCTAGCACCAGCAGCTGACATGGAAGCCCTCGAGCACACCGATCAAATTCTGGATCGGCTAAGGCTATGTTAGATAATTTTTTTTTAACATTGACGTCTAAGAATTTAGACGGTGCCTTGATTATAATTCGATTGGTTACGTGAAAGATTGCTTCAATCTTTACATGAGCATCGGAAGGATCAAACTTTGCGCAGCAAAGATTATAAACAAGATGCGCAACATTTTTTACTCACACGTATTGATTGCCAAAGAATGGCCCGTATGCATAAAAACTGAGTAAATGCTGCTTTTACTCCGGAGCATGGTGTAATAAAAAAGGTGAAGACGAGATATCACGTTATAAAAATTAAAGTTTAGAGCTTTGCCACGCCCCTCTTGGAGTCTCTAAAACAGCCATCGGCATTTTATTTTCTTGTATACGCATACGATAAAAGAGAATAAGAAATATGAGATCAGTCCGTATCAAAGAGTACCAAAGAGATGAAGCTCTTCTCTACCCAAAAATTCTGCTCACACGTATTGATTGCAGGGATGATATTGGCATATTTGTAAAAGGGCCAAAATTTGAACTAAAATAGGGCTTCTTTGACATAAATAGGGCTTCTGTAAATCAAATCGTATATAATCATTTATATTACAACTAAATTAGTTTTTTTTATAAAATTTATTTTGTTGTTTAAATTTAATTGTAAACATAAATTTTTCCTATGAACATTTAAGCGTTTAAGATTTTTTTGTATATATTGCTCATTTTCTTCAATAACTTTATCGTAAAATCGTGAAAATTCAGTTAAAATGCTGACCCTGAAATATCTGATTTTTTGAGTTATGATGTTATTGAAGAAAATGAGCGATATATTCAAGAACTAACTATGGTGAGATCGATTTTTAGAGACTTCTTCAAAAGGAAATGCCGAAACAAACGACATATTTGCAGACTTAGCACATCAAATTTAAACATTACTCTGGTCAACAAATCGAAAAAAAATTTGGTGCCGAGATATGGTTAGTCGTATTGTATTAAGTATATACATTAAAAATATTTTTGATTTATTTTTCCTACGTGTCATTTTTTATTAAGCGTCAGTTTTGAATATTCGCTGTAATCGACAGATTTCTATAAATAAATTGATTTTTATATCATGTCTTCATCGCGAAGGAGTTGTCTCAATGATCTATGTGTTTTGTTACATTTGTGGTGAATACACAGTGAAAAAGTTCAGAAAACCTATAACAGATTTTATAAAAAGTGCTTATTTTGCTTACTTTAAGTCGAAAATTGTGGATGAATACAAGCCGTCGATATGCCAAATTGTTTGTAAAATGTGCTATGGACACTTGAGGCAGTGCATTAGTGGTAAAAGAAACCATATGAGCTTCGGAATGCCTATGCAATGGAAAGAACAAAAAATCACTTCGATGACTGTTACATCTCCTGTATTAATTTGCGTGGTGGAAACGTTAAAATAATGATTTATCCAGACTTAGATTCTGCTAGAAGACCCTTACCACATTCAGAAGAAGTACCTGTTCCAGCATTTTGTTCCATTCGTGAATCATCAATTGAAGAAGTCATTAATGAAGTGAGTAGCGACAACGATTTCAAAGGAATGCCATCTACAGGACCTAAAAACTATGGAAGAAAGATACCAAGGCCGATGGGATGGGATGGGATGGATGACTATTGCTGGGGGATGCAACGTTATAGTTCCTACTACACCTCATTCACGAAAGTCATGAAAAATAAAGTTTTTACTGAAATAATGTAAGTTGTTTTTCGTTTAAACTTTTTTTTTTCAAGTCAAAATCAAAACCTATACGTAGGATATCAAAATGTGGAACAGATTTACCTTAGTACAAGTGCCCATATCAGGGATATCAAATCAAATTTTTTGTAAGAATGAAAAAGCATGCGAGCAGATCCTTAAGCTGCGTCTAATGCACTTGACGAACGAGAGAATGAATAGGCACACATTTGCTATTTTTACAGTATGTAATATCAGGGAGAATATGTAGACGATCAAGAAAGATAACATGAAAACTAGGCATTACAAGCTAGCATGTCAACAAAATTAATTCTGACGATTCATTTTGACGTTTTCATACTCTTTTATACAAAATTATAGCAGAGTCAAAAAACCGAGTAAAATAAAAGATTATTCATACGAATTTTGGCTTTTAATCAGAGAATTTACTTTACTCAGATAGCTTTTAGGGAGAGCCATACATGCTAAGAATAAATCGGTTTTCCATCATATGTCATCCTATTTGCTGTAATTTTGATATTCATAGCATTTCAATTGCCCATTCAAAAAGTTAAGCACTTTGATGAAATGCAGCGCTAAAGCATTAAGATCTTGAAAATTTTCTGAGCGATATGCTGCAAACTACATTAAATCTTAAAAATGTAGTCACTGTGGTTGTTATTACAATAACAAAATAGACTTATTGCTATCAGATTGAAACCCGCTGCATTATTAAGCGTAATTTTTTGATTGCATAGTAAAAAGTTGCTTAAAGCGCTTCAAAAATACTGAAGTTGCTGAACGGGCCAAATAATCAAAACACCGATGTGTCAAAAGAAAAAAAAAAACGTAACAAGGCAATGCGCATTAGGTCCAACGACCGGGTTTTCAGTGCGAAATTCAAATTTTTCAACTGACGTTATACTATTTTTGTTTCATAAACCTGATTCGAAATACTTCAAAGCTTGGGAATGTGCATTTTGTTTGTGTAAAATAATGAATACCATTTGACAGAGCTCACTCAAAGCCATCGTATTTTCATTTCATTTCATCTTATTTAATTTTAATTTTTTTGGTTGCAAAGTTTCAAGTGCCGCTTGTGAAAATTTGGTAAATTAATCAAACAAAATTTGAAATGAAAAATGTTGAAATAAGTAAGCATAAATGTCTTAAGTCAAAAAATATTTAAATTTTCTTTTTTTTATATGTAAAAATGACCCATAAATTAAGTTACCTAAGGACAATTCCGGTTGGTGAAAATTTTTAACTTTAAGTAAGCTTTTAAAATTTTGTGCAAATTTGTGCAACTAAACTTAAATGGAAATGAATATATTGAAATATTTCAAGTTCATTTCATTTTAGTTTCATTCAGAATTTTTTTGCGTCTTGCGAGTAATGCTATTTTTTCTAGGTTGCCACGCGATAAAATTTTTTTTTTTCAAACTTCTTATCTATTTATTGTACCAACTCGCTTGGAGACTAACAATAATTAAACAAATCTTAAGAAACTAATATAACGTCGGACTTTTCCAAGCCATTCTTTAGAAATGTTATTTTTTAAAATTTTGTCTTCAGTTGTGAAAGGAGTACCCATTATGCGTATACATAATAGCTACAGGAGTGGTAAGTCTTGTCTCTTCAATCGAGACGTATTCGATGTTAGGAGTAGGTTCCTAGCCAGTATGCTTGGCTGTTGCTGTGGTTTTTGTTGATGCGATCGTTTTATGTTTTCCTGTATCTGCTTATCAAAGGGTATACCAAGATCTTGGTGTATGTTTATATTCTCGACATATGTACCATGGTGCGCCGGAAATAGTTCGAAGTATTTTTGACTGAGATCCTTGCAATATTTCTATATTCGATAAGCTTTCCGTATGACCATATAGGTATAATAATAGCTTTGTACAAAATAACTTTATATTCAAGGCTGAGTTTTGAATGTTTATGCAAAAGCCAATTAATGCTTGATGCTTTCAACTTCATTTGAATTTTTTTCTTTTCAATGTGACTTTTCCAAGTAAGGCGTCATTCGAGGTGCATACCTAAGTATTTAACTTCAGTGCTCTGAGGTATTGCGGTGTTATTTAGGTGAACTGTGGGGCAAGTCTTTTTATTGAGTGTAAAAGTTACATGTTTACTTTTTTGCTCGTTTACTTTTATTCGCCAGTTTAAAAGCCATGTTTCAACTAGACGCATATGTTCTTTGAGAGTATGTGACGCACTAAGTAGCAAAAGTAGATGTAAGCACAGAGTTGTTTGTTGGCAAGTCAGAAGTGTAAATTAGGTAAAGAATTTTTTGTTTGTTTGTTTAGGGAGTAATTTTTTTATCTTGTGTATAAGTCCATCGTGCCACACCTTATCAAAAGCTTGAGCTACATCAAGAAACACTGCTGAGCAGTATTTTTTTTCTTCATATGTCTTTCTAATTTTTGCTATTATCCTGTGAACTTGCTCTATAGTTCCATGTTTTTTGCGGAAACCAAATTGCTGCTGAGGTATTATGTTGAGTTGGTTCATGTGGTGCAAAATTTTCGTTAGCAGCAACTTTTCAAAAAGTTTTGATGTGGTTGGCAACAAGCTTATTGGCCGATATGATGAAACTTGTGTGGGATTTTTCCCAGGCTTAGAAATCATTGTGATTTGAGACATCTTCCAGCTTTTTGGGTAGTGGGCCAATCGAGTAATAGCGTTAAAAAGTATGGTTAGGTATCTGACTGAACAGTAAGGTAAGTTTTTATGAATGAATGAACGTCTTTAGTTGTGAAACGCAACAAAATTTGTCTCATATTTTGAGTTTCTTATGGTATTTCAAAGCTGTTGCCCGGAGTATTCGGCTGAAATACATGTTTAAGATGGTGAGCAAATACTTGCCTTTTTCTTCGTTACTTCTAACCCAGCAACCATTGCTTACTCTTATGGGAGAATCTATGTCAGTAGGTTTTGTCATGCTTCTGATGGCCTTCCATAAAGAGTAGTTCGAAGACTCTAGCGGGCTCAGCTTTTTAATGTAAGAGTCTGTACCTCTTTCAGACTCTTCACGGAGGGCATTTCTCAATTGAAGTTTGGCTAAGGTTAGTTAATGTTTAAGTGTAGGTGACCTGACTTCTTGTCATAGTGTGGCATGAAGAGCAACTGAAACAAGCATGCTGTTATATAATTGTATGGCTGATTTCATTCAGCTCCTCCGAATCTTTAAGGCTAACATCATTACGAAGATGACTACTAATGTATTTTTTATATTTAATCCAGTCTGCAACAGCTCTACACATTTATGCAGATGAAAAATGACAGGAGAATTGTCTGAGCTCAAGTCAAAACATGATTCAGCAGAAATATTGATTCCTTCTGTAATTGCAAAATCCATAAGATCTGGAGTCTTTTGAAGGTCTGATGGCCAATAAGTTGGCTGACCAGTGGACACATATTCAAGTCCATTGCGGCGATTGGTTAATGAAAGCCAAAGTGCTTTGCCTTTTGGATTGATAAGTCGTGAACCCCAGTGGTTATGCTTCGCATTGTAGTCACCAGCAGCTACGAATTTTGATCCTAGTGAATTAAAAAAGTGGTCGAACTGGGCTGTCGTAATCTTTTCTCTTGGCGGACAATATACAGCTGAAACTGTTACTTTGTCATCCCAACATTGTAAGGAAATCGACGTAGCTTGTAGGTAGTCTCTCTCATAGTGCTTTATACGATTTTTAATGAGTATTCCTGTATCTCTTCGTGCTTTATCATCAGGGTGACAGGTTTTGTAGAATTTATTACCATCAATTTTAAAATTGTGCATGAGGGCCAGTAGCGGAATTCCCAAAAGCACAAATTAAAATTGTCGTTAAGTAACGACATCGTTAGTTAACAATTTTTTCGTTTGCGGTAACGAATGTCGTATTCCCAAAGTAATAGCTAACGACAAGCTTGTCGTTAATAATGCTAACGCAAACATCGTTAAATAATTTTGAAAACATGGCAGCATAGTCAGTTGACAACCAAAAAATAAATAAAAAAATAAACTGCCGTAGAAAAATTGAATACTTTTGAATACAAATTTAACAAGGAGACCACCGTTGAATCATAGATTTGGCTCAAATATTCACGGGATATAAAAAACCCATATACATATCTCCGTTTTTCGCAATTCTCAAGGAAATTCGAGAAATTCGCGTTCAAAGTTTTCCCCTAGTTGTTTTCTACAAATAAAGTTTGCCTTCTTTCAACATGTAGAGTAGCATAGTGGGTAATGAGTTAGCGTATAATCATGGGGGTCATTAGTTCGAGTCACCGCTGAAGCAAATTTTTTTTAAACTTTTTTTTAATTTTTTTTTACTTTCAAAACTATGCACCTATCTTTTTTTTACACGATTTTGAAATATCACGGATCAGAAATAAGAAACACTTGTACGATTTTTTTTGTTCTAAAACGAGTCCCAAAAAAGCATTTTTTAATTCAAATTTTTGCAGTGTCTATAGCAAGAAAATACAATTGGGGGAATACCCGAATTTAATTTTAAGTTTATTTATTTTGTTGTACTTCAACTTGAGCATTTCGTTGATTAGTATTTATTTTGTGTTAAGTGTTCACTTCGCAGGATGTAATAAATAAATCTCACCTACCGTGTTTGTTCCTAGGTTTTTTTTATTGATTTCTTGGAGACGCCTCCACATATTTTATTTTTATGACGTATTCAAAAGTGGTATTTATTTTATTTACATAAAATGGATGTAGACAGCGAAAATTTTGAGTTTCCTGCGATTCCTGATGAATCGAACCACATTGAAAAATCTAAAAAAATACTAACAAGTGCTTTGGTTTATTTAGAGATGTTATGTATGGAAAATGATATTATCCGATGATTTGCTGGAAATTAAGTTAGCTCTCATTTCATTTCAGTCCCTAGCAATTTTTAGAACCAAAATAATATTTAAAAAAAAATTTTCCGGTCGTTTCCAAAAAACAGTATTTAGTATTCCATATTCGGGCTCCAAGAATTATTTAGAATCTTAATAAGCGATAGTTAAAAGAAAAAATTGTTCATTGTGACAAGCTTTGCGCTCTCTAGCGATTTTTGAACCAAAAAACACGATTTGGCACCACTGTGCGCTGCAAGCACCTGAAACAAGATGCTTCTGACAATTTTGTGCGTTATTACACTGCTTGAACTTCTTACTTGATTTTTGGCCGGTAATGCTGAAATTATTTTTTTTTTTAATCAGCTACCAATTGACTCTATTAAATAATGGATCAAGTCGGGCGTCAAGCGAAAAAGTTTGCGAAACTTGCATTACTTTAAATCAAAAAGGCTATCGACATGACGTAGCACAGCCCACTCTGCTGCATTGCCTCGCAAGGCAATCTCATCGCCAAAAGTGGCGTAGTCCATCGCTAGATATTGCATTGCCATATTTTTTCTGTGTATATGGACCAAAACGCAGACTGTTACGTTACATTCGTATGCATATTTTGATATAAATTGTTCCTAAAATACATGAAATGGAGTACTTTAAATATTTTTTATGGATGCATCTAAGAGTATGCTTCTGTAATACCATTTTGTATCATAATAAAAATGTTTGTATGCCTTGTCATTTAGGAGCTATGAACGTGTCAGCATGGACTGTTACGTTACATAATTTTGGAAGAAGATTTTAAAGTTGCCTTACATTATTGGAAAAGTCTGCTCTTTTGGTGGACTGTTTTCAACATGAAGCTTATAATTGCTAAGCTTTAGAATGATAGTAATTAATTAAATTTTAATTTCATAAAAAACATTGTTTTTGAGATCTATAGAAGCAAATATGTTCGGACTGTTACGTTACACGAAAAGACTGTTACGTTACCTTTGCGATCTACGTTGGTATAAAAAGTAAAATAAAGCATTAAAATGGCTTAAATTGTTTAATTTCACAATATATCATTAATTCAGAGGTCTTACGATTAGACATTTAAGAAGCTTCAGGTAATTGACATGGAATCCAAAAGAACCAACAAAGCTCTAATTATTCACTGAACTCATTAAATTTTATTAAAAATAATTTACAAAGTGGAGATCAAAAAATTAAAAATCGTATACTTGTTTCGAAGTGGTAAAAGTGATGATTGTTCACATGAATTTGGTGAGCCGACTCTGTATCGCAGATACTTTTAACACTAGCGAAAATCGCAGGCGCGTTCAAAATGTAATTTGTATTGAAGAAATCGCGTTCATTACCTTCCTCGATGGCGATTCACTATTCTGTACGATGAAATGCAGTAACAAAGTCTGAAGCATAGTTCACGATACATTTACGAGACAAAACATGCTTCATCACAATAATTTTGGTAGTTGCGCCTATACCAACGATACAACCTTTCCCGTGAGAAGAAGTAAAATAGTCTTGACAGCAAAATTTACATGTAGGGAATAAGAGTAACAGATAAATTTTGTGTGCATTAAGTTGTCAGATACGAAAACCTTTGATTGAAATTTTTCGCTGTGATAGAAGACAGTAGTAAGCAAAGTTAGCTGTTTTTGATACCAATGTGCACTTTGCACTTCGTCTTGTCTCTGCAGGCGAAATTTTCAGCAAACTCAATTTGCAGCGTTCCCTCCTTGTTAAACTTATCATTTGATGCTCTAGGGCGATCTAAAGATTCTCAGTTCGTTCTTCTAAATATTATCGATGAAAAAAGACTGTTACGTTACAAATTGTTTTTGGCTCTGGACACACACATAAGTAAATGACCTCTAATTTCTAATTTTTTTTAGAAAATAGACTAAAAGTGCTCGGAGAAAATGCGGTCAATCTCTTTTGTTGACGTGCTAGATTTTGCACCAAAAGACTTTTTGGGATTTTTGACTGTTACGTTACATCAAAAAATGCGGTCGAATCCTTTTTCATACAAAATGCTGATACCCTATTTATTCCTTCAAAAATTTTATTTAGTTACTTTCACTATACCTAGATCTACCTCATAAAAGCGGATAGTACGTATAAAATAATATATATTGAATACAACGTATTTTTTTGATTCGTGTTGTATTTTTGTCAATTTTTATTCATAAAGAGGTAACAAGGAAACAAGTTTAAATTCTGGCAGCAAGCAACAGATTTCGGGTTGACATTTGTGTTTCTCGATGCTTTGGGATATGTACAACCAGAAAGTAATGAAAAACCCTCGAAATTCAAGAAAAAAAATTTTTCTCCGTAGTTTACTTTTTTGCGTTTTGGTCCATATAATGAACACAATTTATAATTTTACTATTATTTTTGCTTTAATTACAGTTAAAACGATTTTTCACAACTAACGACACCAAATTAAACGTCTTTAACTTAACTACAAATGTTGTTCAGTAACGATAAGGAACTGTCAAATTTAACGACAAGTTTGACTAACCTAGTTTTTGAGAATACCATTTAACGACAATGTTGTTATGAGCAGTTAACGATAACAACAATCGTCGTTAACAAGTTTGGGAATTCCGCTACAGATGTGTTTCAGAAATTAGTAAAAAATCAAATTCGTTGTTGCAAAGAAATGAGTGTGTTCATTTGTTTCTAATCAAAACTTTCATAAGCTGATTTTGATTGTTCATCATCTCATGCATCATTGTCTGCATTGTTGTCATGAACTGGGTCATGAATTGCGTGAGCGTCATAAGCATGGTCTCAAGATTTTGAGAGCTACTTATGATATTTGTAGGTTTATCCTGACTAGATTTAAGCACGTCAGCGTAGGTCTGACCCGATATGTCGTTGTTAAAGTCTGCATGACTTGGGTAGGTGGATTTCGAACTATTTCCTTACGCAAGCGCATTTTGTTTTTTTAATTCAGCGTATACGGGACAACCCCTGTAGTTAGCTATGTGGTTACCTCCGCAATTATTGCATTTTTTGTAGTAGCGTCTTTTTTGTCGGTAGTGCATGCGGACGAAGGGGTAAAAGTCGCCACAAGCAACACAAACAGTACGAAGAGTACAATATGATTTGGTGTGGCCAAACTCCTGGCAGTTTGTGCATTGCACAGGACCCATGTGTTTATGGGGCTCCTCAACGGATATTCTGCGATTTATTAAGTAGCGCAGATTATAAATAGGATGAACATAGTTTCTTCCCAATTTTCGTGCGTCTGGTTCAAGTTCCATACGAAAAAGCGGCTGGGGGATTTTATGTTTATTCATAATGTTGAAAATTGATTTAGGAATAAATATAACTGTTAGACCTTTACTGCTTTTAAGCTGGTAGGTGTAGTAGCTTTTATTATTTTTATCTAGGTAAGAAGCAATTGTTCTATAATTTTTTTCTGCATAAATTTGTATTTTGGTTTCGGAAACATTGCCTTTCGTAAGAGGAATTATATGAAAGGCATCTTTTTCAATTAGAAAAACCAAATTACAAACAAGCTCATTAGAACTGCGTTCACGTAAGTAAATGGGGGAGGATTCAGCGTTTTATTGTTTGAGTTGCTCATGTTGTTATTCAATTCAGGTGTATCGTTATCAAGCAAAGCATATCGATTTTGGCTAAGTGGGTTGTTTGAAACTTTTTCTCTTTCGCTTACTTTATATATCTTTCTTGAGTTATTTGCGTTACCCTTTGATGGGCTTAGCTTTTGCTTGATTTTAATATAGCGATCCAATCCAGTCTGGATCGCTGAAGCTACAATCTTATTGGAGTTATTATCGGTGTTATTGGTCTTTCTTTGATTAGAAGTACTAGAAAAATTGAGCAATTTTATACTTGCGGTTTTTGCATAATTTTCCTGATAGGGTGTTGAATTTGGCAGCGGTGACACATTTCTCTGTTGGGGGATCAAGGGAGAGCCACATTGTATACTCCATGGTGACTTAGCAGAGAGAGGACCCGCTTGATTAGATGCAGCTGGCTTTTGAGTAATTTCTAATATTTTTTGATGTGTGTGTGCTCGGTGTGTGTGATTTTGCGCGGGATGGATCGGTTGAACAGTGATATTGGTGGGTGACACTTTGGTGTTGGTACGCGCGCTTGCATGTTTTATTTGAAATATGGGAATTATTTGAAATATTCTTACAGAAGTCTCAAAAGAAAAGAAACATGATGCAGTTTTTGATCATTTTGTGAAAAATATTGGTGTTTATGATATTTGCGATGATCATGAAAAATACTTATTAAATAAGTGCGTATGTTTTGCATTAGCTTGGGTACTAAATGGGAAAAATATCACAGAAAGCAACTGATATTTCAAACTAAAAACAACGATTGGCTTATGACTGATATATATTTTGAAATTAAAAAAATGCCACCAAAGGCGATGGTTCGTGCAGCAGCAACATTAGCTAGAAAATATGGCAATTTAGACTTTACTGCAGTCCTTAAAGAAAGCATTAAAAGCCAAACGAGGCCTTCGAAATTTAAAAAAAAAAAATTATTCAAAGTGACCCACAACCTATTAAATTAACTGCAGATGAGGCATTAACTTTTCTTTTTGAAAATAATTTCACAGATTGCATCACGCCCGCAGAAGCAGCCGTACTAGTAACCTACTAGATGTTTTAATAGAGCTGTTCGTGCATCAGATCCCCTGATTTGAAATATTTGAATAGACGCAGGTCATATATCCAACTGAATATATGTAATATTTATAGTAAGTAACATACATATAATGTAAAACTTATTTCATGAATTTTATATACGATACCTACGATAAATAAGAATAAAATAGAATGGAATAAAATGATTAGAATATAAAATGCTTTGTTGCATTTTTATTCGTATGATTGTTTACAATTTATGGAATGCCAATCTGTAGATAAACAGAAGGCTCAGTTTACTTCTGCATAAAAATCAAAAAAAACAACTTAACTATAAAAACATATTTGGTTGATTCGGTTGTATACAATAAGTTTGTCATGAAATAAAGAATCTTTTTAATTCAGTCTTAAAAAAGTGTTTTACTCGCATGCAACAACAAAATCACTAAAAACTTCCACCTGAAGTTATCGAGTTGTTAAGTTGCGACGATCCAGCGGAAGATAGTAGGTAATGATGACTGTGAAATCAATGAAATTTTATCTGCAACTTCTGCAAATATTTTAAATGAATTATGTTTGCACAATGAAATAGATTTAATTGATCCAAGTCCTTAAAAAAAAACATAAAACAATTATGTAAAAAAAATATTGAAATTATTTTTTTTTTGGCCAATAAAGGGTTAATGTCACGAAATGGTTTAAGTGTTTTATCTATTTTTTTATTCCTTATTTCTATCTTAATCTTTTTGGTTCAAATAAGATAAAATTTTAACTAGGCCTAAAAAGGGTCAAGGGTCACGCAGGGGTTAATTTTTTTTAAAAATATATTAAAACTGTCTTTACTTATGCTTTTCTTACACTTTTGGCTTGAAGAACATAAAATTTTAGCTGTTATTTCGCACTGAAAAAGTAGCTATTTGACCTAATGTGCAATGCACGGTTCGCTTCAAGCAAGATCAAGATCGATTAAATTGTCAACCAAATATGACAATGCACAATTATTATATAGTGTCAGGAGATTCCAAATACGTAATCCGCAAAATCGAAGCTGCTCATTTACTCGATTTATGGCCATTTTAAGGTTAGCACTTTGACCGACACGGTTCGTTTCAAGCAAGATCAAGATCGGTAAAAATTGTCAACCAAATCTGACAATTCACAATTATTATTTAGTGTTCGGAAATTCCAAAAACAAGATCCGTAAAATCGTACCTGGTCATTTACTTATTTGATGGCCATTTTAAGGTAAACGCTTTTACCGATAATTAAATTATGAAGCGAACCGTATACAGTTTTTGATGCCTTTAAGTTCATGTGAAATTTTAAGATATGCTATAATTGTTTTTTATGTATATTGAGTTGCTTAGCACGATGAAGTCACTAATTTTTGCAAATATGCAAATGTTTTTGTGTTATTAACCATTTTTCATGAAAAAAAGTCGATACAAAAAAAAATTTTTTTTTTGTCGGCCGAAAACCAATTGAAAAAAAGAATTTTTTTTAATATCTTTTGTAGGCTTTAAAAGTATTTTTGACTTCAAAGCCTACAAAGAAAAAATAATAAAAAAATGTTTATATACCACGGAACAGAATTGAAATAAAAAAAAATTCTTTTAGGCCTTAAAACTGGTGAAAATTTAAGTTTTTTTATTTTGTTTTTTTTGTGGGCTTTGTAATCAAAATACTTTTAAAAACCTTAAAACAAAAATAAACAAGTTAAAGTGTTATCTTCGGCCAGGCCGTAACTCACATACCCTACACTGCAATGAAAATACCTTTTAAATAAATGAATAAGTCGAAAAAAATGTGAAATGTTAGAAAGGTTGGCAGTGGTTGAAAAATGTTGAAAATGTCAAAAATATATGCAAAATGTTGAAAAAAATAAGAGAGGTTGAAAAACCCTAAAAAAGTTGAAAGAGGTTGAAAAAATTTGGAACAAAAATATAGAAACTTATGAAGAAAGTTGAAAGAGGTTGAAAAAGTCGAACAACGAACATACATGTAGGATATATTGGAAAAAGTTAAAGGGTTGAAGAAGTCAATAAATTATATTAAATTTTAGCACAATAGCTTGTATAGTTTGCTATATATGCCGCAGTTAAATTTAAAACTTAAGGCGGTGACACACCCACTGGTACATTCCAGCCCGGTTTTGATACAGAAATAGCTTTCCATAAGCAAACCCCTTAAACCAAATTTTAGTATGATTAATCACATATTTTGATAAATTTGCCACTTACCGTATTTTATTTGTATGGGAGGTGCCACGCCCACTGGTGCTATTTCAGCCACTTTTGATTCAGATATACTCTATAGCAACTGAACCACTTACATTAAACTTCACAGCAATTGCTCCAATAATTCACTTAGAACAGCGCTTACGAATTTGTGTTAATATGGGAGGTGCCAGGCCCACTAATGCAATCCCGTCATAATTCACTTAATTTTAAAGCCCATTGCAGCCGACATTTCTAAGCAAGATTTTATGAAGATTGCTCTCATAGCACACTTTCTATAACAGATAACGTTTTCTGATTGTATAGGTGCCACGCCCACATGCTCCATTCGCCAAAGTTTTTGCAAAAACATACCTATCTGCCTTATTAAATTTCATAACGATTACGTTGTTAATTGTTTTAATATAACGTTTATAAATATTGTGGGCTGTGCCACGCCCTTCAACGAGTTTTTTTTAGTAAAAAAGAGCTTGTGTTCATGATTGCTTTCAGTGGCATCATCTCTAAAATTTTTATGAAAATCGTTTAAGCCACTTTTGAGATATATGGAATCAAAATGCTTAAATGTCGAAAAGAGCCACGCCCACTTTTTCTATTCCGACGACTTTTATCACATACACATACCAAATTTCATCACAATATCTTGCACCGCTTACGAGATATGTTGGTAAAAAGGCTAAAATTTAGAGCTGTGCCACGCCCCTATAGGAAGCTTTGAAAACTTGGAACCTAGCCTAATCCTAATCTTGTTCACATGTGCATCAAATCGCTGCAATTTTTTTCAAAATTGGTATACATATATAAATAGAGTAAGTAGGCGTGTTCGTGAACCGATTTCACCCATTTTCAATAGCAATATGCCTGCAAGAAGATGTGACCTGTGTGTAAAAGTTTCATTCAATTAGCTTTCTTGGTTTCCCCGTAAACCTGATTTCAACAGACAGACGGACAGACAGATAGGCGGACATCATTAAATCAACTCAGGTGGTGACGCTGATCAAGAATATATACACTTTTCCATACCTGCCACGCCTCCTTCTATGTGTTGCAAACGGAAGGACAAAGTGAATATACCCTCGGTGTAGGGTATAATAAAAATTATTTTTCATTAGTTTTTAGGCCCAAAAAATTTTTAAATTTTTTTTTTCATTTTTTTTTGTCCTAAAAACGGTGAATAACAACAAATATAAATCTTTTTTATTTATTGTTTTCTTGTGAGCTTTGTAGCCGAAAATACCTCAAGTGTCCATAAAACAAAACTATAATTTAAATTATTTTTCACCTGTTTTAAGGCCTAAAAGAATATTTTTTTAATAGTTTCAATTCTTTTCCATGGAAAATGATGAATAACATATAACATAACATAACATAACATAACATAACATAACATAACATAACATAACATAACATAACATAACATAACATAACATAACATAACATAACATAACATAACATAACATAACATAACATAACATAACATAACATAACATAACATAACATAACATAACATAACATAACATAACATAACATAACATAACATAACATAACATAACATAACATAACATAACATAACATAACATAACATAACATAACATAACATAACATAACATAACATAACATAACATAACATAACATAACATAACATAACATAACATAACATAACATAACATAACATAACATAACATAACATAACATAACATAACATAACATAACATAACATAACATAACATAACATAACATAACATAACATAACATAACATAACATAACATAACATAACATAACATAACATAACATAACATAACATAACATAACATAACATAACATAACATAACATAACATAACATAACATAACATAACATAACATAACATAACATAACATAACATAACATAACATAACATAACATAACATAACATAACATAACATGACATATATAAATATTTTTTTTATTTTTCTTTTTCTTTGTGGATTTTTTAGTCAAAAATACTTTTAAAACCCACAAAATATAATAAAGAAAAATCCTTTTTTTCAATTGTTTTTCGTCAGACTAAAAAATTGTTTTTTCATGTATCGACTTTTTTCCATGAAAAATGGTGGAAGGGAGTTGGCAAGAAAACTCTATATCTACTATACTTAAACGAGCTAAAATTGTATGTATGTATATAAAGATATATATATATATATATTAGTATATAAATTTATAAATCGATTTTGATGAAAGTTTTTAAGTTTTTAGAGCAGGGGTCAGCAAAGCAATACTAGCACAAAAGTGTGAGTATGAGTGAGTTAACACTGAAAAATTTTTATTAGTAGATTTTAGAATTTCGAAAGCTTATGAACTTCTTCAAATTATTAGAAATTTTTATATTTTCTACATATTTGACTATGAAAGGTTTTAAAGCTTTTTTAACTTTGGTAGTTAAAATAATTTGTAGTAGTTTTTCAAAAAATCAAATTAAGACTTAAATGTTGTAATTTTTTTAAAAGAAATGTTTTTCAGCTACCACTAGTGCGACTAGGTTTTTGTTATTCCAGATTTTAATCTATTTTTTTATATCTAAGAAACAAGTAATAAAACCAAAAGAGATTAACTTTAATAGTAAAGTAAACGTGTTTTACTTATTGTCTAAGAAAGTGTATTCAAAACTCCTTAATGCTATATTAAAAATATCTACTTATGACCAAATCCATTTTTAACCATGTAGTCAAATTATTTCATATTGCGGAATTGGTTGCCGATTACATATGTTGTTTTCAAAGGATATAAAGGGACCCATATTTACCTGAATTGGTTAAATAAATTTTTTTTTTTACGAAGTTATTCTCATTTTAAGTCACATTCGTGACTGGATCAATAAACTCCTAAGTTGTCACACGATGATGGCTGAATGTTGCCAGATAAACTCTATTAAAATTGCAACAAGAGGTACACTTCAGGGAGGGGTGCTATCTCCTCTCCTTTGGATACTTACCGTTGACCCATTGCTCCATATTCTGAAACAACAAGCTGTAAAGGCTGTTGTAGCATATGCTGATGATATTGTAATTCTAATGACGGGCAAATATCTAAATGTGATGAGTGAGTTAATGGAAAGAGTTCTCTTAACCATAAGCCTTTAGCCAACAAATTTAGAAAATACAAAATTTAAGGAATTTAGAAAAAACAAAATTTAGGGAAATAACACTCATAAACACCATTATCTCAGTTTCAAACGAAGCAAAATTCCTAGGGATAATTTTGGATAAGAAATATATCCTGGAAATCAAACTAAGAAGAACGAATTAAACGCATGCAAAAAATGTAAGACCAATTTTACTTTATGGAGTCGTGATTTGGTGTAAGGCTCTAGAAAGTAAGCCTATACTCTTGGGACCGCACAGTGTATTATTTTGGCAATCTAGCGCTACTAAACTCAAAAAAAGTTGATTTTTTGATAGAATTTAAATGCAAATATATTAAAAACTCCCCAATTAGGTTAAAACTTCAAAAATTTTTGGACTATAAGGCAATACTTAAAATAACGGTACCTTGAAAGTACGTTAAAAGAAAATGTCAAAAATAGTATAAGCTCGCTGAATTTTGTGCGCAAACTTCAAAATCTTGTACATCCATTGTGAAAAAGCGAAAGGTTTTATTTTTTTTAAAGAAATTAATTTCAAAGTTTTCTTGATCGAAATAACATAAAAAACCTATTTTAACTGTGAGTATTAAAAAAAAAACTTTTGTAGACAAAAAAAAAATTGTTTAGAATAGTTGAGTTCTGACTATGATGACTTGATATGTATACTAATAGAATCAACAAAAAAATTCTGCGCCTAGCTGCGGCACCCATACAACCATTTTCAATTTTTAAAGATGACCTCTGAAATTTCTCGCTTCCAAATATTTGAGTTATGGCTTGATACTGCAGTAAACAAACGATTAGAGAGGATGATTTTGTTTTTATCCGGAAATGTTGCTGGTGGATCGCAAAGTACTATTGATATTGATTAGTATAAGCAATATGCAAAGAACTTGTTGTCGCAAACTGAATTCCCGGTGGGCGAATGCTTGTCGGAAGATAGATCGATTTATTTAGTCAAATAAAGATTGGCTCGGAGGTAAATCGAACTCTCTTTTTTTTTGTGCAATACACCGAAAAAACTTTCTGGTGGGAGACCAAATAAAGAATTTGAAGAACGCACCGAAAGCACTAAAAATAGAAAAGCCAGAGGAGTTGCAAGAGAGGTGAACGAAAATCAAGGCGTTTTTTCAAAGAAGCGGATATAACAGCTGAAATAACTGGTATAAATTTGGAATTAATTTCAATCCTTAAACTCTGGTTTTCCAATCAATGTGGATGCTTTTCAAAAATACTCGCAGGATACGCTGTACCTATACTTAGAGTTATATCCTTGGTACTATATGCTACCAACAGTGCACAAAGTGCTTTACCATGGAAGCGTTATAGCAATCTTTTTACGCGAAAAACTTCATATATCGATACAAATACTGATTTGATCAATAGACTCTCGATAACATCGGATCCACTTATAGCAAGTTTGCGCAAAACGCATAAAAAGAAGTAAAGAGACCTAAGTCCGGACACAATAGTATTGCTTCAAATGAAAAACGATGACACTTCGAGCGACTTAGATGAGTCTTTGGAGTAAATTTTAAAAATTACACTGTAAGCATTTTTAATATTTATCTTTATCATAATTATGTTTTGTTGATTAATTTTTTATGTATCAACTTTACAGACATGCTTATGATGAATCTAGTCCTAAAGACCTCGTATCTACATATATAATGGTCGCCAGTTTGAGAGCAGCATCCCTGAATTGAAGAACATATAAAAATTGTTATTTTTTTTTTTGAATAAACGAAAAAAAGCAAATAATCTTTCATGTACGAGTTCATATTTTTGGTTCTATAATATAATTTGGTAATCATTTCGTAATTATTTTCCAAATTCACGTTCAAACCTCAGCTAAAATCATTATAATTTCGAAAAATGAAACTATATATATATAAAAGAAACGCTGAAAACTTCACTTTCTTATATTCTACAACTATCTTAAAAGTCATGTTTTTGTATCTTAAGCAAGATAAAAGTTATGTAAAAATTTTAATTTCAAAAACAGTTCAATGAAAAACCACGCGATGAAATATTTATTTTCATTGCAAAATGTTCGTCAGACACTAAAAAATAATAGTCTACTACAAACTCAAGCTTTACATACTTTTTTATTTAGGTCGCCCTTTAAAACACCAAAACGAAAAAATCGGTTATATGGGAGCTATATCTTTAACCCAACCGATTTACACCATTTTTACGTTAATGATGTAAAATATAAATATTAACATTTGTGGAAAATTTCATTGACCTAGCTGCTAAATTTGCTAGATTGGCAAAATAACACACTGTGTAGCGTCACTAAATACCATACTTAACTTGCTTCCTATAGATATTTTTGCCAGAAGTGTAGTTTATAAAACAGCGCTTGGACTAAAAGAGTCTAATTGTTTCAAAATTAGGCACTATGAACATAGTAACATAGACAATATGTATATCAAATATTTCCACGGATTACCATAAGCCTACCCACTAGGCATTTTTGCACTTATTAGGGTCTTCAAGAGTTCTATATAATCATTCTTTAAGAGCAGAACTCTTGAAAATTTTCGGTAAAGAGGCCTTAAAACGCAGAATAAATTCCATTTAAGACTAAAAAGACACCTTCTACGGGGACCTTCAAGAGGTTTATGTAAGAGTTAACTATGATGTTTTCAAAACCTATTCAAGAGTTGAATAAATGATGTGTTTAGTGCTGTTCAAAACTTAGTCGCCATATTATGGGATTTATTAACCTCTCGGTTAAGAAATCGTAAGTCTTATAAAGACTTCGAAGATGTCAATAAATTAATACACCTAGAGGTCTATAAATATTTTGTGTTCTTGGAAATATCTATACACAATTTTTTTTCGAACGGAATTTTAATTAGGTTTATTTTATTTTGACGAAGTTTTAATAAAGAATTTGTTTTTGGTACACATACTTTTTGCAGTATTACAAAGTTAAATAGATAAAAAGAGCAAATGGAAATATAAAATGGCAATATGAAAATGATGCAACGAATAATTATGATTTTCGGCACAATTATTGACCAAAATTTACGTGCGAGCAAAGATTTATCGTGAAGTATCGCTTGTGAAATATTACATATTAGAAAAATAAAATATTTTAGCTAAAATTTATTTTTAGGTTTGTTTTTAATATTTATGTCTCAAAATATGCTTAAGTAATTTTTTAGGTAAAAGCAAATCGAAATAAAAAGATTTAGTGCATAAAAAATCATTATTTTGGCAAAAAAATGGAACGCATTTCATTTTTTGTTGCTATTTTGTCGGCACATGTTTTAAAAAAGATGGCCACGCCAAGTTTTTAAAACTTGATAAGTGGCATATAAAACTTAAGGATTATCTCAAAAGCTTCATAAGGATAAGATTAAATTGCTATAAGCAAATTATTAGGCCCATTATAGGTTATGCGTTCCCCATATGGTTTGATATTTCATCAGCCCAAATGGAAAGGCTCAGGAAATTTGAAAGATACATCCTCAGGGTTTGCTTAGGTATTAGAGCGAAGCGATACTGGGATGGAACCTATAAGAGTACCTCTAATAAAATAGTTTATGACCAAAGCCAAACAAAAAGAATAGATTCCTTTCTGGTAGGATTAGCCATGAAATACTTAGGAAATTTGCCCTTCGTTCATAACGATTTATTAGATAGCTACCTAAATAAGGAAAGCGAAATAGCATACCCCATTATAGAAAGGTATATGTCACCAATATATTTAAGCGTATTAAATAATAACAACAATCTGTACGCAGGTAAAAAACTCTTGTTTTACCATAGAAGGTACAAAACACTTGACGTCAGAAATACAGTGTACAGCACTGGTCAATTTCTATAAAAATAATGATTTACGTATGTGACGACTTAAAGTAAGAGTTCTTTACCTGTTGTTATTTATTTCTAGGTAGTTGTAAGATATTATGTAGTTTTAAGTATAAAATCAACTAATGAAAATTTCCTTTTTTAAATTTTTTGGAAAAACATATAATAATAAAAACAATGTATGTATCTGCTAAGTAATTTTATGTAATAGAATAAAATGTTATTTTTACAAAATGTAAATATTAATTTAGAAACTCTTAGATAAATACGAATGTATGTTAAGAAAAAATACAAAATGTAATGTAATGTATTTAAAATTAAATCAACAGTGTATATATTCAAAGAAATTTAATAAATAGCCCATATATAGAAAAAAGCTTCATAAGAGGTACTTTAAACTTAAGGATTATATCAAGTAAGCTACAACAGAAAAACATATTAAGGCCAATGTTCTAGAGAAGATGAAAACCCATCGATTTCATATCAAAAAAATTTATGTATGACAAGATTTGATCCTCCTTTCATAGCTTTAAACATTCCAACCATGCGATTTTCAAACAAAAAAAGTATTTCGGCGAAAAAAGTTTTTTAATGGAAAATGTTTTTTTTTTTAACTTAAATGCAATTTTAACTATGTCTCCCTTTGAATTTTAATTGTTCCTCCTTGAATATTAATTAAAGATAGTCTTAACTTCAAGAAAAACCATGTTTGAAGAGTCTGCACCAAAAAAAAAATAAAAAAAAAATCGAAGCCATGGTCGAGGTAAGATGACAATTTCGATTTTTTTTTTTATTTTTTTTTTTTGGAGCAGACTCTTCAAACATGGTTTTTCTCTAAGTTTATACTATCTTTAATTAATATTCAAGAAGGAACAATTAAAATTCAAAGGGAGACATAGTTAAAATTGGATTTTAGTTAAAAACAACATGAAATGTTACATATAAAGTTAAATAAAAAAAATAACTATGGGGTAAAACACGCGAAAACGCCAGCGAATTTGGCTAAAATTTGGCATTATTGTAATATCGATACGCTTGATACGCAAGCTTCAAAATGATATGCCATAACATGAGGGCAAGTAGTTAATTAAAATGTTTGAGCCGTTAAAAGCGCGCTGTACTACGCGTTGAAAGGCTACTGCACTGATTTTAAATTTCAGTTTTAGTTTTCAGGTTAACGGCTCAAATATTTTAATTAACTACTTGCCCTCATGTTATGGCATATCATTTTGAAGCTTGCGTATCAAGCTGTAATCTGAAGTTCCCCGAAAAAATATTCAAAAATGGATTTTTCAAAAAAAAAATACAAAATTTTAGCTCTTTAATTTTTGTTAAAATTAAAAAAAAATATAAATATTTTTTTTCCAAGCAAAAATTTTTACGTCATTCAACGCAGAATAAATCAAAGTTTTTTAAAAAAAAAAATTTTAAATATGGTTTTTTTAAAAAAAATGCAAAAATATTTTTCAATTCGCAAAATTTTTGAGAAAATTTTTTTTTTTTCAAAAACAGTATTTTTTTTCGAAAAGTACAACTAAAAACCTAAAAATGTAAAAACAAAAAATGTATTCAGAAATGCATTTTTCAAAAAAAATTCAAAAATTCATTTCAATTTTCAACATTTTGGCTCATTAATTTTTTTTTTAAATTAAAAAAAAAATATAAATAATTTTTTCCCCATAAAAAATTTTACGGCATTAAGCGCAGAATAAATCAAAGTTTTTTTTATAAAATAAAAAAAAAAATTTTAAAAAATGGTTTTTTTAAAAAAAATTCAAAAATAATTTTAAATTCGCAAAGTTTTTGCGAAAATTTTTTTTTTTTTCAGAAACAGTATTTTTTTCGAAAAGGACAAGTAAAAACCTAAATTCGTAGGTATACCAATTATTAATTGATAGAGTTTGCTGTAAGCTATGAATTTTCGAAAAAAACACTTATTCTGAAAAAGTACAAAAATCTTGAATTTCATACCCGCGTATCTCGACAACAAATAATACTAGGGCAAATTCCTGAACACAGTTTTATTGCTGGACATCGATATTACAATAATGCCAAATTTCAGCCAAATCGGAGCCAAAAAATTTTTTCGCTGGCGTTTTCGCGTGTTTTACCCCCTATCTGAATTTCAATTGAACAATCTTTATTATGAGTTCAAGATAGCCTTAGCTTCAAGAAAAACTATGGCTGAACGATGTACTCCAAAAAAAAAAAAAATAAAAAAAACGAGGCCAGCTAAAAGGCCAAATTTGGCGGATTTGCACTCGAATATTAATAAATTTTCGAAAATCCAGTGTTCCCAAAGAATTGTAGAAGATGACATTTATTTAAATATGTCTAATGTACACATCATAAATTAAAAAAAAAGGGGTTTCCCATCCATGTTTACCAATATTACATGTGTATCAGTTCATGTGAATCAGTATATACAGTCAATTTTAAACTACAGAACGGTGTCATATTGTCAATATTATGGCTTTATGGCATCCATATTTAGACCATATGACGAATTCCTCGAGGGTGAGATTCAAAGGTGATTGGCAGAAAATCTTACCACCATAATGTCTCATACCTGCTTATAAAGCAAAATGGCATATCGAAGAAATTTAGCAAGCTGCTCTAATTTATGGTGAAGATCTAAGCAATAGCAGCTGCATAGAAGTTGAAAGGGAAATTTTATTGTGGCATACTTGCTATGCAAAAAAAGAGTTTCGTGATGTTTATCCTGCCCTGCAAACGCTACAAGTAATCAAAGAAACCAATATCGAGCAGTCCTACACGAACATTGCACATTGGGAAAAACATAGGCAAAACGCGCGCATTGCCTGTTTTAAGCGATAACTTATATACTGTTAGATACTTGTACTTTGGTAATTATCTTTAAAAATCTTCAAAAAATTTTCTGATAGGATTTTTTTTAAATTTCCTGTGCAAGGAAATTCCCTACAGCCGGAAGTTAAGACTTTTGAAGAACAACGCTGTGTTAAACCAAACTAAAATATCACAGTTCTGTCAACGGATTCTTGAAGCTAGTCAAAAATAAGTAAACAGTGTCAGCATTTTGAAAATCGACATCTAAAAACTTTTAAAAAAGAGTTTAAAGTGGGTATATTTTAACGAAATCTATATAATAAAATAATAACTACGTTTTCAATGTTACCGCATTATTTGCTGTAATATTGAATCGGTTTAGAGCATAGTCTTTAATATTTTGGACAAAGGAGGGTGGCGCTTTCCATACAACAATAACACTATAAGCGCTACGCTTTGGCACCTATGCTAGTGCAACAAGTACTAAATGAAATAATAAGAAAAAACTAGAGTAATTCAATATTCAAAGTATGTAAGTTTCCAGGTTCAAAGTTTAAAGCTCAATTTATTTTAGCATCGCTTGCACTTCTGATGGTAAGTCTCTTTTCCTATTTTTTATTTTGTTTGCTGCGCTTAAGCTACTTATTCTTGTTCCAGTTTGTGAGGAAAGAGATTATATACTCAGACGGAGGTAATATTACTTTATTCGATTTTAAGTAGCTAAAAATCTCCTGCTTCTTTTTTGAAAAATTGTCACATCTACCGTGCAAAAACTTTTCGCATATGTCGCGATTGCTTATTTCTTAAATCAAACGAGATGTAAGAAATTTTTGCTATAATATATGAATTCAAAATTTCGAAGAGGGTTTATTTTGAGTTGATTTTTTAAATAGGCCTTTTCACACATAGTATATACCGATATTAATCGAGCAAAAAGCGCTAATATCTAGTATCTATGGTGGTAATATCCGGAAATTCAGTTTTCTGTATCTTCCACAAAATTGCCTGTTTCGAAATTTACAATTCCTTTATATAGTTACGTATGTATGTAATTACTCATTCCAGACATAGTTACTTGGGAATTATAACACTTTTTTTCAGATTTTTCACAGTGCACTCTCGCGAAAGTTAATATGCAAAAAGTAATGTACGGAATCTATTGAATCAATTATATAAAATTGATTTTTTCAATTTATTCAATTCAATTAATCAATTATTCCTTGGTAATTCAACGCATGCTAGATTCAGATCATATTCATATTTGTATTGATCTGGATGAGAATATTTAGATTTGATCACGGCAGCAAGTAAGCATAAAAGCTTATCTCTAACCGATAGGTAAGTTTAAAGGTGTTAATAAGTTGGTCGCATAGTTATTAAAAAAGCTAGGTAAGCTTTAAATTGATTGAAAGAAAAAAAAATTTACCTACCAAAAATTTGTTTGAAATTTTTTTATAAATATACTTACTTGAGGTGACATCTTAAAATTGATGCATCTTAAATTCCTGCAAACTCCTGCAGCTGACTTCGATACCATCATTTAGGTAAATGATTCTACTAATCAGTACTGAGAAAATTTAGTGGAAACATGTGAAATCAAAAAAGTTCTAGTCCATAAAAACTTCTTTTTTTTTAAAAATCTCAAAAAATGACACCTAACTTTATTTACCCATATCTGCGTAAATAAGTACAGCTAAAATAAAATTTTAACAACAAATCAATTATTGCAATATTTTTAATCTACCCATAAGAAATGGTAAGGTTCCATTGAAAAATGTCGATTCTACTGACATCTACATAAAGCATTGATAATGATACTTTTTATTAAAAAAAATAACTTCATTAGAAGCTCAACTTTAAATGGCTGTTGTGCAAAGGCTCTTTGGTCAAATGAGTTGCGAAATTGTTTCTGGATGTATCTAAATTACAAAAAGCGAAAAAATAAATTTATTGCTGCAACTTTTGAAATACCTCCAATGCGCGTGTTTTGACTATGTTTTTCCCAATGTGCTGTGATACTTTTACTATTGTTGGCTTGTTGGCTTAGCTCTTGCTAATATTAATCAGAAAATAGAAGTAAACGCAGACTAAATTGTCCGGCACTTCGCAGAAAAAATCCTCGGCGTCTAGAAACTCTTTTCTGGGACATTGATAAATGAATTCTTGAGTATATTACTGAAAGTATTTTTTTAAGTATTATTAAATTTATAAACATGTATCAATAACAAAGAATGATTAATGGAAAGCTTGTAGTGAAAGCTTTTCATTATTTCATTATTTGCAGTGATTCATCTTGAGTCCTTGGGGGCACGTGCCCCACCCCTGGATCCGCGCCTGCTGAGGAAGCCTAAGTCCCATAACATAACATAACATAACATAACATAACATAACATAACATGACATATATAAATATTTTTTTTATTTTTCTTTTTCTTTGTGGATTTTTTAGTCAAAAATACTTTTAAAACCCACAAAATATAATAAAGAAAATTCCTTTTTTTCAATTGTTTTTCGTCAGACTAAAAAATTGTTTTTTCATGTATCGACTTTTTTCCATGAAAAATGGTGGAAGGGAGTTGGCAAGAAAACTCTATATCTACTATACTTAAACGAGCTAAAATTGTATGTATGTATATAAAGATATATATATATATATATTAGTATATAAATTTATAAATCGATTTTGATGAAAGTTTTTAAGTTTTTAGAGCAGGGGTCAGCAAAGCAATACTAGCACAAAAGTGTGAGTATGAGTGAGTTAACACTGAAAAATTTTTATTAGTAGATTTTAGAATTTCGAAAGCTTATGAACTTCTTCAAATTATTAGAAATTTTTATATTTTCTACATATTTGACTATGAAAGGTTTTAAAGCTTTTTTAACTTTGGTAGTTAAAATAATTTGTAGTAGTTTTTCAAAAAATCAAATTAAGACTTAAATGTTGTAATTTTTTTAAAAGAAATGTTTTTCAGCTACCACTAGTGCGACTAGGTTTTTGTTATTCCAGATTTTAATCTATTTTTTTATATCTAAGAAACAAGTAATAAAACCAAAAGAGATTAACTTTAATAGTAAAGTAAACGTGTTTTACTTATTGTCTAAGAAAGTGTATTCAAAACTCCTTAATGCTATATTAAAAATATCTACTTATGACCAAATCCATTTTTAACCATGTAGTCAAATTATTTCATATTGCGGAATTGGTTGCCGATTACATATGTTGTTTTCAAAGGATATAAAGGGACCCATATTTACCTGAATTGGTTAAATAAATTTTTTTTTTTACGAAGTTATTCTCATTTTAAGTCACATTCGTGACTGGATCAATAAACTCCTAAGTTGTCACACGATGATGGCTGAATGTTGCCAGATAAACTCTATTAAAATTGCAACAAGAGGTACACTTCAGGGAGGGGTGCTATCTCCTCTCCTTTGGATACTTACCGTTGACCCATTGCTCCATATTCTGAAACAACAAGCTGTAAAGGCTGTTGTAGCATATGCTGATGATATTGTAATTCTAATGACGGGCAAATATCTAAATGTGATGAGTGAGTTAATGGAAAGAGTTCTCTTAACCATAAGCCTTTAGCCAACAAATTTAGAAAATACAAAATTTAAGGAATTTAGAAAAAACAAAATTTAGGGAAATAACACTCATAAACACCATTATCTCAGTTTCAAACGAAGCAAAATTCCTAGGGATAATTTTGGATAAGAAATATATCCTGGAAATCAAACTAAGAAGAACGAATTAAACGCATGCAAAAAATGTAAGACCAATTTTACTTTATGGAGTCGTGATTTGGTGTAAGGCTCTAGAAAGTAAGCCTATACTCTTGGGACCGCACAGTGTATTATTTTGGCAATCTAGCGCTACTAAACTCAAAAAAAGTTGATTTTTTGATAGAATTTAAATGCAAATATATTAAAAACTCCCCAATTAGGTTAAAACTTCAAAAATTTTTGGACTATAAGGCAATACTTAAAATAACGGTACCTTGAAAGTACGTTAAAAGAAAATGTCAAAAATAGTATAAGCTCGCTGAATTTTGTGCGCAAACTTCAAAATCTTGTACATCCATTGTGAAAAAGCGAAAGGTTTTATTTTTTTTAAAGAAATTAATTTCAAAGTTTTCTTGATCGAAATAACATAAAAAACCTATTTTAACTGTGAGTATTAAAAAAAAAACTTTTGTAGACAAAAAAAAAATTGTTTAGAATAGTTGAGTTCTGACTATGATGACTTGATATGTATACTAATAGAATCAACAAAAAAATTCTGCGCCTAGCTGCGGCACCCATACAACCATTTTCAATTTTTAAAGATGACCTCTGAAATTTCTCGCTTCCAAATATTTGAGTTATGGCTTGATACTGCAGTAAACAAACGATTAGAGAGGATGATTTTGTTTTTATCCGGAAATGTTGCTGGTGGATCGCAAAGTACTATTGATATTGATTAGTAT
This sequence comes from Tricholauxania praeusta, assembly GCA_949775025.1. Lineage (NCBI taxonomy): Eukaryota > Metazoa > Arthropoda > Insecta > Diptera > Lauxaniidae > Tricholauxania > Tricholauxania praeusta. The sequence goes on from OX459028.1 coordinate 110,584,561, forward strand.
AAGCAATATGCAAAGAACTTGTTGTCGCAAACTGAATTCCCGGTGGGCGAATGCTTGTCGGAAGATAGATCGATTTATTTAGTCAAATAAAGATTGGCTCGGAGGTAAATCGAACTCTCTTTTTTTTTGTGCAATACACCGAAAAAACTTTCTGGTGGGAGACCAAATAAAGAATTTGAAGAACGCACCGAAAGCACTAAAAATAGAAAAGCCAGAGGAGTTGCAAGAGAGGTGAACGAAAATCAAGGCGTTTTTTCAAAGAAGCGGATATAACAGCTGAAATAACTGGTATAAATTTGGAATTAATTTCAATCCTTAAACTCTGGTTTTCCAATCAATGTGGATGCTTTTCAAAAATACTCGCAGGATACGCTGTACCTATACTTAGAGTTATATCCTTGGTACTATATGCTACCAACAGTGCACAAAGTGCTTTACCATGGAAGCGTTATAGCAATCTTTTTACGCGAAAAACTTCATATATCGATACAAATACTGATTTGATCAATAGACTCTCGATAACATCGGATCCACTTATAGCAAGTTTGCGCAAAACGCATAAAAAGAAGTAAAGAGACCTAAGTCCGGACACAATAGTATTGCTTCAAATGAAAAACGATGACACTTCGAGCGACTTAGATGAGTCTTTGGAGTAAATTTTAAAAATTACACTGTAAGCATTTTTAATATTTATCTTTATCATAATTATGTTTTGTTGATTAATTTTTTATGTATCAACTTTACAGACATGCTTATGATGAATCTAGTCCTAAAGACCTCGTATCTACATATATAATGGTCGCCAGTTTGAGAGCAGCATCCCTGAATTGAAGAACATATAAAAATTGTTATTTTTTTTTTTGAATAAACGAAAAAAAGCAAATAATCTTTCATGTACGAGTTCATATTTTTGGTTCTATAATATAATTTGGTAATCATTTCGTAATTATTTTCCAAATTCACGTTCAAACCTCAGCTAAAATCATTATAATTTCGAAAAATGAAACTATATATATATAAAAGAAACGCTGAAAACTTCACTTTCTTATATTCTACAACTATCTTAAAAGTCATGTTTTTGTATCTTAAGCAAGATAAAAGTTATGTAAAAATTTTAATTTCAAAAACAGTTCAATGAAAAACCACGCGATGAAATATTTATTTTCATTGCAAAATGTTCGTCAGACACTAAAAAATAATAGTCTACTACAAACTCAAGCTTTACATACTTTTTTATTTAGGTCGCCCTTTAAAACACCAAAACGAAAAAATCGGTTATATGGGAGCTATATCTTTAACCCAACCGATTTACACCATTTTTACGTTAATGATGTAAAATATAAATATTAACATTTGTGGAAAATTTCATTGACCTAGCTGCTAAATTTGCTAGATTGGCAAAATAACACACTGTGCAGCGTCACTAAATACCATACTTAACTTGCTTCCTATAGATATTTTTGCCAGAAGTGTAGTTTATAAAACAGCGCTTGGACTAAAAGAGTCTAATTGTTTCAAAATTAGGCACTATGAACATAGTAACATAGACAATATGTATATCAAATATTTCCACGGATTACCATAAGCCTACCCACTAGGCATTTTTGCACTTATTAGGGTCTTCAAGAGTTCTATATAATCATTCTTTAAGAGCAGAACTCTTGAAAATTTTCGGTAAAGAGGCCTTAAAACGCAGAATAAATTCCATTTAAGACTAAAAAGACACCTTCTACGGGGACCTTCAAGAGGTTTATGTAAGAGTTAACTATGATGTTTTCAAAACCTATTCAAGAGTTGAATAAATGATGTGTTTAGTGCTGTTCAAAACTTAGTCGCCATATTATGGGATTTATTAACCTCTCGGTTAAGAAATCGTAAGTCTTATAAAGACTTCGAAGATGTCAATAAATTAATACACCTAGAGGTCTATAAATATTTTGTGTTCTTGGAAATATCTATACACAATTTTTTTTCGAACGGAATTTTAATTAGGTTTATTTTATTTTGACGAAGTTTTAATAAAGAATTTGTTTTTGGTACACATACTTTTTGCAGTATTACAAAGTTAAATAGATAAAAAGAGCAAATGGAAATATAAAATGGCAATATGAAAATGATGCAACGAATAATTATGATTTTCGGCACAATTATTGACCAAAATTTACGTGCGAGCAAAGATTTATCGTGAAGTATCGCTTGTGAAATATTACATATTAGAAAAATAAAATATTTTAGCTAAAATTTATTTTTAGGTTTGTTTTTAATATTTATGTCTCAAAATATGCTTAAGTAATTTTTTAGGTAAAAGCAAATCGAAATAAAAAGATTTAGTGCATAAAAAATCATTATTTTGGCAAAAAAATGGAACGCATTTCATTTTTTGTTGCTATTTTGTCGGCACATGTTTTAAAAAAGATGGCCACGCCAAGTTTTTAAAACTTGATAAGTGGCATATAAAACTTAAGGATTATCTCAAAAGCTTCATAAGGATAAGATTAAATTGCTATAAGCAAATTATTAGGCCCATTATAGGTTATGCGTTCCCCATATGGTTTGATATTTCATCAGCCCAAATGGAAAGGCTCAGGAAATTTGAAAGATACATCCTCAGGGTTTGCTTAGGTATTAGAGCGAAGCGATACTGGGATGGAACCTATAAGAGTACCTCTAATAAAATAGTTTATGACCAAAGCCAAACAAAAAGAATAGATTCCTTTCTGGTAGGATTAGCCATGAAATACTTAGGAAATTTGCCCTTCGTTCATAACGATTTATTAGATAGCTACCTAAATAAGGAAAGCGAAATAGCATACCCCATTATAGAAAGGTATATGTCACCAATATATTTAAGCGTATTAAATAATAACAACAATCTGTACGCAGGTAAAAAACTCTTGTTTTACCATAGAAGGTACAAAACACTTGACGTCAGAAATACAGTGTACAGCACTGGTCAATTTCTATAAAAATAATGATTTACGTATGTGACGACTTAAAGTAAGAGTTCTTTACCTGTTGTTATTTATTTCTAGGTAGTTGTAAGATATTATGTAGTTTTAAGTATAAAATCAACTAATGAAAATTTCCTTTTTTAAATTTTTTGGAAAAACATATAATAATAAAAACAATGTATGTATCTGCTAAGTAATTTTATGTAATAGAATAAAATGTTATTTTTACAAAATGTAAATATTAATTTAGAAACTCTTAGATAAATACGAATGTATGTTAAGAAAAAATACAAAATGTAATGTAATGTATTTAAAATTAAATCAACACTGTATATATTCAAAGAAATTTAATAAATAGCCCATATATAGAAAAAAGCTTCATAAGAGGTACTTTAAACTTAAGGATTATATCAAGTAAGCTACAACAGAAAAACATATTAAGGCCAATGTTCTAGAGAAGATGAAAACCCATCGATTTCATATCAAAAAAATTTATGTATGACAAGATTTGATCCTCCTTTCATAGCTTTAAACATTCCAACCATGCGATTTTCAAACAAAAAAAGTATTTCGGCGAAAAAAGTTTTTTAATGGAAAATGTTTTTTTTTTTAACTTAAATGCAATTTTAACTATGTCTCCCTTTGAATTTTAATTGTTCCTCCTTGAATATTAATTAAAGATAGTCTTAACTTCAAGAAAAACCATGTTTGAAGAGTCTGCACCAAAAAAAAAATAAAAAAAAAATCGAAGCCATGGTCGAGGTAAGATGACAATTTCGATTTTTTTTTTTATTTTTTTTTTTTGGAGCAGACTCTTCAAACATGGTTTTTCTCTAAGTTTATACTATCTTTAATTAATATTCAAGAAGGAACAATTAAAATTCAAAGGGAGACATAGTTAAAATTGGATTTTAGTTAAAAACAACATGAAATGTTACATATAAAGTTAAATAAAAAAAATAACTATGGGGTAAAACACGCGAAAACGCCAGCGAATTTGGCTAAAATTTGGCATTATTGTAATATCGATACGCTTGATACGCAAGCTTCAAAATGATATGCCATAACATGAGGGCAAGTAGTTAATTAAAATGTTTGAGCCGTTAAAAGCGCGCTGTACTACGCGTTGAAAGGCTACTGCACTGATTTTAAATTTCAGTTTTAGTTTTCAGGTTAACGGCTCAAATATTTTAATTAACTACTTGCCCTCATGTTATGGCATATCATTTTGAAGCTTGCGTATCAAGCTGTAATCTGAAGTTCCCCGAAAAAATATTCAAAAATGGATTTTTCAAAAAAAAAATACAAAATTTTAGCTCTTTAATTTTTGTTAAAATTAAAAAAAAATATAAATATTTTTTTTCCAAGCAAAAATTTTTACGTCATTCAACGCAGAATAAATCAAAGTTTTTTAAAAAAAAAAATTTTAAATATGGTTTTTTTAAAAAAAATGCAAAAATATTTTTCAATTCGCAAAATTTTTGAGAAAATTTTTTTTTTTTCAAAAACAGTATTTTTTTTCGAAAAGTACAACTAAAAACCTAAAAATGTAAAAACAAAAAATGTATTCAGAAATGCATTTTTCAAAAAAAATTCAAAAATTCGTTTCAATTTTCAACATTTTGGCTCATTAATTTTTTTTTTAAATTAAAAAAAAAATATAAATAATTTTTTCCCCATAAAAAATTTTACGGCATTAAGCGCAGAATAAATCAAAGTTTTTTTTATAAAATAAAAAAAAAAATTTTAAAAAATGGTTTTTTTAAAAAAAATTCAAAAATAATTTTAAATTCGCAAAGTTTTTGCGAAAAATTTTTTTTTTTTTCAGAAACAGTATTTTTTTCGAAAAGGACAAGTAAAAACCTAAATTCGTAGGTATACCAATTATTAATTGATAGAGTTTGCTGTAAGCTATGAATTTTCGAAAAAAACACTTATTCTGAAAAAGTACAAAAATCTTGAATTTCATACCCGCGTATCTCGACAACAAATAATACTAGGGCAAATTCCTGAACACAGTTTTATTGCTGGACATCGATATTACAATAATGCCAAATTTCAGCCAAATCGGAGCCAAAAAATTTTTTCGCTGGCGTTTTCGCGTGTTTTACCCCCTATCTGAATTTCAATTGAACAATCTTTATTATGAGTTCAAGATAGCCTTAGCTTCAAGAAAAACTATGGCTGAACGATGTACTCCAAAAAAAAAAAAAATAAAAAAAACGAGGCCAGCTAAAAGGCCAAATTTGGCGGATTTGCACTCGAATATTAATAAATTTTCGAAAATCCAGTGTTCCCAAAGAATTGTAGAAGATGACATTTATTTAAATATGTCTAATGTACACATCATAAATTAAAAAAAAGGGGTTTCCCATCCATGTTTACCAATATTACATGTGTATCAGTTCATGTGAATCAGTATATACAGTCAATTTTAAACTACAGAACGGTGTCATATTGTCAATATTATGGCTTTATGGCATCCATATTTAGACCATATGACGAATTCCTCGAGGGTGAGATTCAAAGGTGATTGGCAGAAAATCTTACCACCATAATGTCTCATACCTGCTTATAAAGCAAAATGGCATATCGAAGAAATTTAGCAAGCTGCTCTAATTTATGGTGAAGATCTAAGCAATAGCAGCTGCATAGAAGTTGAAAGGGAAATTTTATTGTGGCATACTTGCTATGCAAAAAAAGAGTTTCGTGATGTTTATCCTGCCCTGCAAACGCTACAAGTAATCAAAGAAACCAATATCGAGCAGTCCTACACGAACATTGCACATTGGGAAAAACATAGGCAAAACGCGCGCATTGCCTGTTTTAAGCGATAACTTATATACTGTTAGATACTTGTACTTTGGTAATTATCTTTAAAAATCTTCAAAAAATTTTCTGATAGGATTTTTTTTAAATTTCCTGTGCAAGGAAATTCCCTACAGCCGGAAGTTAAGACTTTTGAAGAACAACGCTGTGTTAAACCAAACTAAAATGTCACAGTTCTGTCAACGGATTCTTGAAGCTAGTCAAAAATAAGTAAACAGTGTCAGCATTTTGAAAATCGACATCTAAAAACTTTTAAAAAAGAGTTTAAAGTGGGTATATTTTAACGAAATCTATATAATAAAATAATAACTACGTTTTCAATGTTACCGCATTATTTGCTGTAATATTGAATCGGTTTAGAGCATAGTCTTTAATATTTTGGACAAAGGAGGGTGGCGCTTTCCATACAACAATAACACTATAAGCGCTACGCTTTGGCACCTATGCTAGTGCAACAAGTACTAAATGAAATAATAAGAAAAAACTAGAGTAATTCAATATTCAAAGTATGTAAGTTTCCAGGTTCAAAGTTTAAAGCTCAATTTATTTTAGCATCGCTTGCACTTCTGATGGTAAGTCTCTTTTCCTATTTTTTATTTTGTTTGCTGCGCTTAAGCTACTTATTCTTGTTCCAATTTGTGAGGAAAGAGATTATATACTCAGACGGAGGTAATATTACTTTATTCGATTTTAAGTAGCTAAAAATCTCCTGCTTCTTTTTTGAAAAATTGTCACATCTACCGTGCAAAAACTTTTCGCATATGTCGCGATTGCTTATTTCTTAAATCAAACGAGATGTAAGAAATTTTTGCTATAATATATGAATTCAAAATTTCGAAGAGGGTTTATTTTGAGTTGATTTTTTAAATAGGCCTTTTCACACATAGTATATACCGATATTAATCGAGCAAAAAGCGCTAATATCTAGTATCTATGGTGGTAATATCCGGAAATTCAGTTTTCTGTATCTTCCACAAAATTGCCTGTTTCGAAATTTACAATTCCTTTATATAGTTACGTATGTATGTAATTACTCATTCCAGACATAGTTACTTGGGAATTATAACACTTTTTTTCAGATTTTTCACAATGCACTCTCGCGAAAGTTAATATGCAAAAAGTAATGTACGGAATCTATTGAATCAATTATATAAAATTGATTTTTTCAATTTATTCAATTCAATTAATCAATTATTCCTTGGTAATTCAACGCATGCTAGATTCAGATCATATTCATATTTGTATTGATCTGGATGAGAATATTTAGATTTGATCACGGCAGCAAGTAAGCATAAAAGCTTATCTCTAACCGATAGGTAAGTTTAAAGGTGTTAATAAGTTGGTCGCATAGTTATTAAAAAAGCTAGGTAAGCTTTAAATTGATTGAAAGAAAAAAAAATTTACCTACCAAAAATTTGTTTGAAATTTTTTTATAAATATACTTACTTGAGGTGACATCTTAAAATTGATGCATCTTAAATTCCTGCAAACTCCTGCAGCTGACTTCGATACCATCATTTAGGTAAATGATTCTACTAATCAGTACTGAGAAAATTTAGTGGAAACATGTGAAATCAAAAAAGTTCTAGTCCATAAAAACTTCTTTTTTTTTAAAAATCTCAAAAAATGACACCTAACTTTATTTACCCATATCTGCGTAAATAAGTACAGCTAAAATAAAATTTTAACAACAAATCAATTATTGCAATATTTTTAATCTACCCATAAGAAATGGTAAGGTTCCATTGAAAAATGTCGATTCTACTGACATCTACATAAAGCATTGATAATGATACTTTTTATTAAAAAAAATAACTTCATTAGAAGCTCAACTTTAAATGGCTGTTGTGCAAAGGCTCTTTGGTCAAATGAGTTGCGAAATTGTTTCTGGATGTATCTAAATTACAAAAAGCGAAAAAATAAATTTATTGCTGCAACTTTTGAAATACCTCCAATGCGCGTGTTTTGACTATGTTTTTCCCAATGTGCTGTGATACTTTTACTATTGTTGGCTTGTTGGCTTAGCTCTTGCTAATATTAATCAGAAAATAGAAGTAAACGCAGACTAAATTGTCCGGCACTTCGCAGAAAAAATCCTCGGCGTCTAGAAACTCTTTTCTGGGACATTGATAAATGAATTCTTGAGTATATTACTGAAAGTATTTTTTTAAGTATTATTAAATTTATAAACATGTATCAATAACAAAGAATGATTAATGGAAAGCTTGTAGTGAAAGCTTTTCATTATTTCATTATTTGCAGTGATTCATCTTGAGTCCTTGGGGGCACGTGCCCCACCCCTGGATCCGCGCCTGCTGAGGAAGCCTAAGTCCCATAGACGAAACGTCGGGAAAATGTTATAAAGAAACTTTGTTTTTTTTATTTGACATGAATAAAAATTGACCAAACAAGCCCAACAAATTTACACATACCACAGAAATGATCATTTTTGGTCGCCTTCCAATATTTATGGTACATTAGAGGTCTCGGTTTCGCAAGAAAGCTTTGTATTATAAATCTGTTTTTTTTTTTAAAAAAACACAGTTCACACAAAAGCAATCAAAAACAAGCTTAATAAAGTAGAGCAACTTTACAAATCAGAAGGAACATTAATTTACATCGGTTTCTCTAATTGTCAAAGAAAAATCAACCAAAATGAAAAAAATCTTCCTTTCTACCAAAATTGGGGAAATCTACCAAATGTGGCAGCGCTAGTACACATTGAATTTTTCTAATAGAATCTTAATAATATTTCATGATTCGTTATTACTGTTTTGTTTTCATAATTGTATATTAGAGCGGTTCAAAATAAAAACTTTTTGATTTTTTTCGAATCGGAGTCGACAAATTTGCATATCAAGGTGATTCCATTTTTTTTATTTCAAACAGTTACCATCAATCGGGAAATTCAAACCCGTGATAAGTTTTTCTACTTCATCTTTTTTTCTTACAAAAAAATTGAAAATTGACCGAAAAAAAATGAAAAAATTCCTATATTGTACTTTAAAGTTACAAAATCCCCCATATTATTTTGCCGCCGATCCCGTGTTACGTCATTTTTAGTGAACTGTTATTTGCTTAAAAGAATGCCGTAAGCCGCTTATCATTTTCTTATTTCGAACCCAAGACATCTGCATTTTTCTACATTAACAGAACTGGCATAACTTGAACTATTCCATAGTTTTTTCTATTATTTTCAAAAATTCAAATTATGTCAGTTCCGTTAATGTAGGCAATACAGATTTCTCGGGCTCGAAATAAGTAAATGATATGCAGCTTACGACATTTTCTTACGCAAATAACCGTACATTAAAAACGATGCAACTCGGCATCGGCGACAAGAGAATAGGGGGTGATTTTGCAACTTTAAAGTACAGTATCAGAATTTTTTCATTTTTTTTCCGGTCAATTTTCAATTTTTTTGTAAGAAAAAAAGAAGAAGAAGAAAAACTAATCACGGATTCGAATTCCCCGATTGATGGTAACTGTTTAAAATAAAAAAAAAATTTGAATCACCTTAATATGCAAATTTGTCGACTCCGATTCGAAAGAAATCAGGTCTGTTAACTTAGAAAAATGCAAATATCTTGGTTTTGAAATAAAATAATGATATGTGGTTTCGGCATTCTTTGAAGCAAATAACAGTACATAAAAAATTATGTACCATGGGATCGGCGGTATCGTAATATATTATAAGAAAGAAAGAAGAAGAAGAAAAGTAAATCACGGATTTGAATTCCCCGATTGATAGTTTCCTGAAAATCATACAGACTTTGTTGGAAAATTTTATAGCGTCTGTCATTTGCACCATTTTTTAAATCAATATTTTGGAAAATGGGTAGCTTGCTTAACACAGAGGGCGCTTATCCAGTTTTCAATATTAACCTTAATCCTAGTAATGGGCCTTGTCCAGACATATAAGGCTACTGTAATCCGCTGACACATCGTGAAAAAATCAAAAAGTTTTTATTTTGAACCGCTTTATTGTATGTATATGACATCAAATGTACAAGCATAGTAATGAACTACGTGAATGTTGCCTGGCTGACTCTCTGCTTTGATATTGTGTTAAAATATGAATCAACATGAACTCTGTGTGTGATTGACAATATATATCAATAAACGTTAAAAAAAATAACTTCATTAAAATAAGTCAATAAAAATATTAACGGGGAAGTTGTGGGTAGTAAAAAAACCATATAAAAACATAAGATGGCGTTATATGTGTGGCCGCTGCACCGCAAAGACGTGGAAACAACAACCAATAATAATAAGTTTTCCCGATGACTATAATTTTTTTTTTCATTTTCCCTCCAGTTGAAAGATTTCTATAACGTTTCAGAAACGTTTCAAATGAAAAATTAAAGAAAAAAGCGGACATTGAAACGTTACAGAAAGCTTTTTGAAGTGAAAAAGGAAATCTTTCAGAAACGTTTCTGAAAGATATAAGGTTTCATGTGAAAGGTTTCAGAAACGATTCATACCGAGTGGAACTCAACCACCAGCAGCTCTACAACAGCAACCAGTGCCAGCTGTAGCTCCATTTTTTTCTCCTGTCACCAACACAATTGCGTGTGCAGCATTGGAAAGATAAAATTCAATTTGGAGGTGGAGGAAAATAAATGAATTGGTTGGTCGGAACTGGCAATTTGTCTGTATTTGCTGCAATATCTGGTGCTGCTAATTTTATTGCTGTCGATTGTTCCAATATTTATATGAACGCAAAGAAAGCTGATGAAATGAGGGCTATCTTTATGATGGAGCCTAAAGAGTGTAAAAATCGCGATCTGGATTTATCATTGATGTTAACTTTAAGGGTGAATTGTCAGATGTTCATGAAAATAGCACGTATAGGATGCGTTGATGTAGTATACCTACAGATTGTGTTCGCCTAAATTATGTTGTCCACAATTCCTCATAAAAATTACAAAAAATAAAAATTTGTGACAAATTATTAAAATTGTTTCCAGCAAGTGTGCTGAATTATTATTTTAACTCTTATTTTTAAATGTATGTAGTTGCTATTTTTATTTTTATTGGCATATCTCCATAGCTAGGTTAAATTTGAAAGATCCTTTCACCATTGGCTATTGCTCAGTTAAAAAAATACTCATAATAGTCTAGGAGATAGCGTTGCATTTTTGATGGTCTTTTTCTCCTCCCACATAGTTTTTTTGCAATTGAAAGTTTGAATATGACTAGTAATTATAATCAAAGAGGGCGTCAGTTACCAGAGTCGTGGTATGTCTGGTTGTGAGAAGCCAGCAAAAAGAGTCGCTCAATATCTCGGAAAGTAATCGATAAGTAGAAAATTATATTAAGACCAAATTAAGAATTTGTGTGGTGTCTATGCACACTTTACCAGTCGGACCATCCATGCAGGCCATGGTCCTGCTAAACAAGGAATCCGTGGAGTTACTGGCGGCAACTAAAGGTGTCGTCAACTATGGATTCAACAAGGTGAATCTTAAGGTTTACCGTAAGGATGAAGAGCTGGCCTCCAAAGGTGCTATCTCTCTCTCCCCAGAGGCCATCTCACTGCACCACTAGTACCAGTGGAGATTGAGGTTGGGGATGAAGAGGTGGAGCCAGAGGGGGACGACTGCACTCCAAGCGGCCAACCTGAAGCGTCCCTTGAAGAAGCCGAATCCACGGACTTCGATAGGTTGTCGGAGGTAGGGGGCCTCCTGGCAGAAGCTCCCCTATCGCAGAGAGGAGAGGTGATTTGGAATCCGATAAGGGTCCTCCAAATTAATCACCACTACTCAAAAGCGGCGTCCGCCGGCATACTGATCCGCTTAAGTTAAAGCGGAGATGATGTAGTCCTCATACAGGAACCCTGGGTTCATGCCGGGAGAGTCTGTGGTCTGAGGACGCCTGGTTATAAGCTACTGGTGGCGAATATGGAAGGTAATCCCAGAGCGTGAATTTTGGCAAAGACCAATCTTAACTTGTTTTTGCTTTCTAATTACAGTGACCTAGATACGGTCGTTGCTAGCCTGAAGATAAAAGCTGGAGGCTTTTGGCTAGCTTCGTGCTACATGGCTCACGACATGGTGGGTGGTTTACCACCGACATATTTAAAGGCGACTGTAGAGCAGGCCTGCTTAAGCAAAACTGGGCTAATCATAGGCAGTGACGTAAGTGCACATCACACTGTCTGGAGTAGCACTGATTATAATGATCGAGGTGAGTCACTTTTGGAATACATTTTAAACACAAACTTACTTATCTGTAACAAAGGCTGCAAGCCAACCTTTATAGTAAGGAACAGGGAAGAAGTCTTGGATATAACATTGGTCTTGGACTTTGTTTTTGATTTTATCGTTGACTGGAGAGTCTCAAGCGAGCACTCTTTTTCAGATCATCGATATATAGAATTTGTTCTCACTGTTAACCCCGCAGGTCCGATTATTCACCGAAATGTAAAAAGGACAAACTGGGGAATATATAACAGGAAAATCACAGAGTATCTGCCTATCTCAACCCCCGAAGAGCCATCAACTATCCACGACATAGACAGGCTGGTTCGAAGCTTAACGGGAGGTTTAAATAAATCCCTGGAGATTTCTTGTCCTGCAAGTAAACCTCGAGGAAAGAAGAAACCCCCATGGTGGTCAAATGAAATTCAGGATCTTAGGCAAAGTAGCAGGAATTTATTCAACAAAGCCAAAAAATCAGGTTTGGAAAATGACTGGAATGAATAGTCTCAAAATTTACAATAGTTCGTAAAGAAAAGCTAAACGTAACTCGTGGCGGAACTTCTGTGGAAACATTGAAGAGATTTCAGAAGCATCTAGGCTAAGGAAGATTCTATCTACCTCTCCCACTACTCTAGGTCTTTTAAAAAAGCCTGACGGCTCCTGGACAACATCTAGCGAAGAGACCTTAAATCTCTTACTAGATACTCACTTCCCTGGTAAATCATTGCATGAACCAGAGGATTTGAATGTTCAACCTCAGATGCCCTCAATTATTCTCGGGGACATTGTTTCAGAAACAAAAATTCGATGGGCGATAAATAGCTTCAAACCCTATAAATCACTAGGACCTGATGGTGTAACACCAGTTGAGCTGCAACAATCTGCTTGCTTAACTATACCTTGGTTTGACAGCTATTTTCAAGGGCTGTCTTAATCTTTCCTATATTCCTCTAGCCTGGAGGATGACTAAATCGTTTTCATTCCAAAGGCTGGGAAGAGCTCTTGTATAAATCCAAGGGACTTTCTTTTAAAAACAACTCATAGAAATCAATGTTCGCAGCAGTATCAAACCTGATCTTCTGTCTACTTCTCAGCATGCTTACACGAAAGGCAGCAGATCTATAGAAACTGCACTTCATACACTAGTGAGTGGCATTGAAAAATCCTTTGCATTTAAGGAATTCGCCCTGGCGGCGATCCTGTATATTGAAGGAGCTTTTAACAACGTTGACCCAGGCATGATTATCTCTGAATTGCAGAAACTGGGTATCAACAGTTCCATAGTTGAGCTGAAAAGCTACTGACAAACAGAGCCATTACCTCAAATCTTGGTATCTCCGAAGCTAATTGGTTTGTCTGCAGAGGAACGCCGCAGGGTGGAGTGCTATCTCCTCTATTGTGGAATCTGTCAATAAATAAGATGCTTATGTCCCTAAAAAGGCTTGGCTGTAAAGCTATTGTCTATGCGGATGATGTAGCATTAATTGCATGTGGAAAATTCCCTAAAAAACTGTGTGAAATTCTTCAGAATGCTCAAAACAGACTCGTCTCACGGGCAGATGAGGCTGGTTTAGGCGTAAATCCGAACAAAACTGAACTAATACTCTTTACTAGGTGTCACAAGCTTCCAATTATAGTACCACCTTCGCTAAAGGGCATTAGACTTGTCTTAAAAAGTAGTGCAAGGTATCTTGGTCTGGTATTGGATAGGAAATTAAGTTGGAAAATAAATGTTGCTGAGAGAGTTAGGAAAGCAACTGTATCACTATACTCTTGTAAAAAAGCTGTGGGGAGAAGATGGGGGCTATCACCTCGTATCATTCAATGGCTCTACACAGCGGTAATTCGACCGATTCTTTTATATGGCATTGTGTTGTGGTGGCCTGTCTTAGACAAGGTCACCTATTACAGACAATTGCAGAAGATTCAAAGAGTTACTTTCATGCGCATCAGTGGTGCACTGAGGACCACACCGACTGATGCCTTGGAGGTTCTCTTTCATCTCGTTCCCCTTGACCTGTTTGGTAATGGCATGTACCGCCATTAGACTCAGGGAAACTGCTTGCTGGACCGAGGGAAAAACAGGACACTCAACTATCCTTAAAAGCTTGAAGTCCGTACCCTCTAAATTAGACTACACTGTTCCAGTAATCTCATTCAAGAGAGATTATATAACTCATATCCCATCTGGAAGGGAGGAATCCCGGGGAGAAGGAACCATATTAATTTTTACACGGATGGATCCAAGTTAAATAACCAAGTGGGTTATGGTATTTACTCTAAGGAACTGAAAATAAGAATTGCTGCGAGATTACCAGACCACTTTAGCGTTTTTCAGGCAGAGGTTATAGCAATAGAAGAAGTAGCATCCTGGCTTCGGATAAATGTAGTAGCCAAGAAGGATATTAACATTTATTCAGATAGTCAAGCTGCTATCAAATCCCTAGAATCAGTCTTCCTAAGCTCACTAGTGGCCCAACAATGCCGCTCGTCTCTGAATGAGATGTCTCAGCATTTTAACATTCACCTCATCTGGGTGCCTGGGCATAGGAACATTGATGACTACCGCACAAATTCCTCAAGACAAGGAAGGTGTTGGCATGCCACTTGCTACCTGCAAGTTATTGCTTTAAGAAGGAATGATAAAAAAAGGCTTACATGAGATGGACCCAAGGGTCAACTTGCAATATAACAAGGCAAATCTGGCCGGAATGGAACGCTAAGCGATCTCTAGAACTGATATCCCGCACTATACATAGTGTCTCGTCAGTTGTTGTAGTAATAACCGGCCACTGGCTTATCGGCAGACATGCGGAGAGATTAGGTATTCGGTCTTTTGACTTCTGTAGAAGTTGTAGGGATGTGGAAGAGGAGGAAGACATTAAACATTTTCTTTGCTCCTGCCCAGCACTTGCTAGAAAACGCCACAAAACTCTTGATTCGTTTTTGTTTGATGACCTGGATGACCTTAGACATGTTAGCATAAGTCAGTTATTTAGTTTTATTACGAAATCTGGATGGTTCAATGAGGGGGTATAGTGGTATCACAATGACTGCCAGTCCTACCTAACCTAACCTATGAACGAGTCAAAACACTTTGTGCGTTCAAAACGCTTTGAAATTTGGCTTATGCATATGCTCAGAATCAGGGCGAAGTAAGACGAACTAAGCTGTCGCATAAACGTAGCAAGTGTTGTCAGTTTGATGTCCGAAAAATTTCCGTATGACCAGATCTTACCCACTTTTCATAGCTCTAAGATTACTAATGACCATCTCCATTTTCGAAAAAATGCGATTTTTACTAAGACTTTTAAATTAAAATTACTCCCCCAAATCTGAAAGTCGCATTTTTCATCCAAATCTACAATATTGATTAAAACATATTTTTCTACTTGTGGCTTACTTTCCGAGATATTGAGCGAAACTATTTTTGTCAGCCCCTCACAACCTTTTCACTTTCTCTAATTTATTTATCCAGCAAATAGGTGGCAATCATATTTTTTGTATATCTTAATGGTACGTGCATCCAGATATGGTGAGCGTATCAAAGGACTAAAATAGTTCATCTTGAAACTATTTTTTTCAAAACATTCGAAAAAAATAAATCTAGATAGCCAAAATTAATTTGAAAACAACGAAAATATGCTATTTTGCAATAATTTTTTACAAAAAATTCAAAAAAACCGATTATTATTTCCCAAAACTTATTCAAAACAACGAAAATGTTCTGAGTAAATGCTTCTGAGTCAACAAAACAGCAGACTCAGGATTTTCTGAGTAAATGCAGCTTTTACTCGCTTTTTTCAGTTTTTGTGCATACAAAACTGAGTAAAAGCTATCGTATAGCTGAGTAAATACTTCAAATGATATTTAGACTTTTTTATGCATATGAAATATTCTACTCATATTTTTCAGAGTAAAAGCTAATAGCAAATAGTTCGAGTGAAAGATATTACTCAGTTTTATGCACACGGGCCTTTGTCTGATCGCGGTACTTCATAAATTAATTTTTTTATGTAACATTTTCGATTTACTTTGAGATGTTCTGTTGAAAATCATCAATAAGCCACGGAAATCGCATTCATGCTAAAAGCTATAGCGACAATTCATGATGAAATAGGAAAATTTATAGAGGAGAAAAGCTCTCATGTTCTATTTCAAGAATTTCGATTCAAAGGGTCTATCCCAATCGATATCTTTTTACCTAGGCAAATCGCGGTGAAAACCATTTTTAGTCTGGTGAGTAAAATTTTTACTCTGGTGACTAAAATTTTCAATTTTGCTGTCCCATTCGATATCTTTTTACAAATTGATGAAATTTTGACAGCACAAAAATTTCTTGAATTGAAAGTAAAATTTTTCGACCGCATTTTTATTATTTATTTTAAAAAATCAAAGTTGTTGGCAAAAAGAAACAAACATAACTTTTATTATGTTTTCTTAGCTGCAACATAATTTTTCGCTGCTTTGCCCGCTCCCTCCTCATTGTACAACCTCACATTTTACGCAGTCATTACTGTAGAGTATTAGGTCCATGTATCAAATGTTACAGCTCGTTATAAGTATCAAGAATAGCAATTTAAGTGTTTTTATTGCTTGGGAGATGCCAATCCCAATGTTCAATCCCGTTCACATTTTGCGAGTAGCTTGGCAGAGCCAATGTTGATCCATTTATCAAGTTTCACAACAGTACATAGCTATCATAGATCCCAAGATATAGCGTTTTAAGTGTTTTTGTTTTATGGAAGTTTCCGCGCCCCGTTATCGGAAAATGACAAATCATGTAATGAATTCTTCAAGGGGTATGCTGTGGAGTATGCCTACAGGGGAAACCACTGTGAAAAAAAAACGGACCAAAACTCTACCTCATAGGTGGTGTGGAAATAAGTAATACTTATACACATCTTGATTATAATACATATCACGTATCTGAAAAAATATAAATTTTATCCCATAAAATATGCAGATTTAACTATTAATATACGAAGGTGATCTAATGAATGTTTTTGATTCTTCCTTAACATAATCGACAGTGTCAGTTGGTCACAATCATAATATTTACACTTATACAACCACTCAACATAAGCTAGTTTTGGTAAATTACTGTTTGCCGGTACACGAAAAAAGTTAAAATTTGGTTATGTTATAGGATTATCATGTATATAAATTCATTACCACATGTTACCATCCTAATTGTACATCATGCCATTAACATATATATAAAAATGAAAGCATAAATTATTATCATTAAAAGTGTAATGCTAATAAGAATTCTCTCATTATCATAAAATACTGTGTTTATTTTTCTTCAGCTTTCCTTTATTTTTTATAAAAATATATATTACAATATTCGTAATAGGAAGCAGATTATTAAAAGTTATCAAAACACCGCTGCTCATGCCCAGTATTTGCAGCACGAATTGCTCTATCGATTTATGCGATACTGATAGCTCCGGCACCTTAAGTAAATAAAAATTAATACTCATGTATTCAAATGAAAGGCTTTTATTATTTACCATATCAACTAGTACAATGTATATAAAAAGACCAGCAGCTGCTGCACACATCCATTGAACAGCCTCTTGTGACTGCCCAAAAACTATACCAAATATCATTCCAACGAAGCTTAACACCCCCGTAAGCAGATTGTTATAAACAGCCGACTTAACAGACATACCGGCCTTTATAAGAATTCATGTGGTAACTCATGACAGAATACAGCAAGTGAAGTTGAAAACCCACCAGCAATGTTCTCAGCAAAAGCTGCACCTGAAACATATGAAAAAATTTATGACTGCGAACATACATACAAAAGACAAATTTAAACACGGTCAAGCAATAACATAGCAAAGTGTGATTTAAGCAAAAAATTTAAGGATATTTTTTTTTTTTTGCGAACATTAAATGCATTTTTTACATTGAAGTATACAGTAGAAGTTAACTTTTTTATGTTTTGCATTTCTTACCTATAGCCATGCCATCAGTAAAATTGTATAATCCATCACCCATAATAATCATCCATACAACTGCAATAAATGATTCAGGTGGTGAATGCACATGTCCATGCAAATGACTATGCCCATGGTGAGATGACTCATGTTCTCGTAGAATCACTGTGACAGTGACGTTATTTGACAATGACCTATCTTTACTTCCGTTTTTATTACCAGCTGCAACGGAACCACCTCTTGTTGTAGAATGTTCACCTAAATTAGTTGACTTTGCACTATTTCATTAGTATCGGTGCAGTTATGAGAATATTTTCCATTGTGCCGTTTTCCTAAACTATTTACATTACTGCTGCTGGTGTCAGTGCCATCTGATGTATTGTGTGGCATATGCATCCATACATCGTTTTTAATATCCATAGCTATTTCATCGTAGCAATATGCTCCACCGTCAGAATATCGAGCAAGTCCTGTGGCTAATAGAAATATAAAGATATTGTAAAATTTCTAATATTTTATAAAAAAACTGTGTAACTTACAAATTTTCTTTTTCAATTGATGTCAATGTTTGACGTCTTTACGATGTTGTTTACAATTGTTGATTGCTATTTCAATTTTCATCATATTCACCTCAGAGAAATGTCAAAATTTCATTAAATTCACAAATTTCACAAAAAGAGCCTGTCCCATTCGATATCTTTTTACCTAGGCAAATCGCGGTGAAAACCATTTTCAGCCTGGTGAGTAAAAATTTTACTCTGGTGACTAAAATTTTCAATTTTGCTGTCCCATTCGATGAAACTTTGACAACACAAAATTTTGACATTTCATTGTGGAAATGAAATAAATTTGTGGATTTTTTCCGATATTAATTATTTATTATAAAAATGCGTATTGTGTATGTACCGATTAACATAAACTGGGAAATCCCCAGTGTCTCAGATTACCCTTTACATACAAACAGAGCTTAAATAACTTATTTGAACTTGTTTCCAAAGTTATAGAAATAGATTGTGAAATACAAACACTATGTCACTTAAGATTCATTTTAATTTAAAAAAAATTAAGCTTTGTTCTATTAAAAATTTCTTGTTTTTTAAAGTTCCACATAAACTTAAGTTTTTATAACTATGTTCATTAAAATATATTGGCAAAAACAAAATATAAACTATATTATATTTGCATAACTTCGCCACTTCCCATTCATCATCAGATGCACATTTTGTCAGCTGTATCTTCTGGTTCAGAATTTGATGAATCTAAAAACGTAAAAAGAATGTTAATACAAATGAAAATTCAATGCATTTTAATATACAACTTACCATTGAATATAATTTTCCAATAGTTCCACATATAACTTTGTCTTGTCTCATCGAGTTTCATGCCTGCAAAGAGGAGGAAATATTATATGAATTAAATTTGAAATTTTATGTTTTACCTGATCTTGCATTTGCTTCTGCATGTTCTTCTCCCTGTCATCCACCGTCAGAATATTGTGCAGCCTCTTGTGAAGCTGCAATTTCTTGTTTGAGCGCTTTGGAAAAATGTTACCAGTAACTCTGACACGTTATTTTATAACCGTATCCATATAAGGCTCAACATCTTTGACCTGTTGTGTAGTTTCCGTCTCAGCACCTACTGCAGAAGCCAACAGTGCATTCACCGACTGCTCCTCAGCTGCTTTATAGATGTAACCATTCGCCTTATCGATGTAATTGCGCAAGCGTAACATGCTATCCGTACTGCGTGCATCTAATAATTGAAGTGACACGAGTGCATAATCCTCAACCATGGGACAGATGGCAGCATTTAGCTTTGCATATTTCCGCATGCTGGGTGTATCATCGAGAGCTTCCAGTAAATACATACCAATCGAAATTTTCTTCTAGATATTCCATACAATACATTAGTGCTCCATTTGGCCCAAGCTGTAGCTCATTCATTACATCCTCAACAGTGACTAGTTGCATTACATCAACGACTGTTTTGCACTCCATATTCTCATTTGCTGGGTCGAGATTGACCACGCAAATATTACGACCTAGTTCTTTATAGAATTCTTGGGCGCGATGGCAGTAAGTTGTCTTGCTGGAACCGGGTGGTCTTATAACCAGTTGGGCGTAGAGTGGATTTGAAAACTGTCAAAAACGATACAAAATTGTAAAGTTTCTAATAATATTTTCTAAATAAACAGTGTAACTTACAAATTTTCTTCTTTTTGTTTGACGTAACTTCAAAATGTTTGTTTACACTTGATTGCTATTTGAATTTCTATCATTCGTCAAAATTTGTACTAGCCCCAAGGCTAATGAAAATTTTGGCATATCATATTCACCTCAGAGAAATGTCAAAATTTTATTTTCGAGTAAAAAGATATCGAATGGGACAGGCTCAAAGTCGATGGCATGGTACAATTATTGTGGTAGCAACAATTCTATGTGACAGTCTTCTTCTTTATTTATATACCTACCTTTTCTGTCAAAATCAGCTAAGATAAAGCACTGACATTTCCAAATTACACATTCATAGGTCAAAGCGCGCGTTGTCACACTTCTTGTGATTTTTGTTTTGTTTATTTTGTGACATATATGATAGGCAATTTTACGGTTGCATTATTTGAGTCCTGTACTGAAGAAAGGTGACCCGACAATCTGCGCTAACTACCGGGGAATCAGTCTTCTTGCCATCTCTTACAAGGTCCTGTCGACTGTACTGTGTGAAAGACTTAAGCCGTTTGCCAACACACTGATTGGGCCTAATCAGTGTGGCTTTAGACCTGGTAAGTCCACCATAGACCAGATCTTCACACTACGTCAAATCCTGGAAAAAAACCACGAAAAACAGATCGATACCCATCATCTCTTTATCGATTTTAAAGCAGCTTTCGATAGCCCGATACGGGATTGCCTGTATGCCACCATGTCTGAGTTCGGTATACCTGCGAAGCTGGTGCGGCTTTGCAGAATGACGTTGAGCAACACAGCCAGCTCCGTTAGAGTAGGAAGGGACCTCTCCGAACCATTTGATACCGAACGAGGTTTCAGACAGGGCGATCCATTATCCTGCAACCTCTTCAACTTTGTGATGGAAGGGGTGTTGCGAAGAGCCAGTGTACATCGTAATGGCACTATTTTCTACAAAAGTGTCCAGCTCCTTGCATATGCCGATGATATTGATATCATTGGACGTTGTAAGCGAGATGTTACTGCTGCGTTCTCTGCTATCGAAAGTCAGCGAAAGTGGGTTTGACGGTGAACGAGGGCAAAACAAAGTATATGCTGTCCACAAACAGGGAGACGCGGCGTATTGGATCCTTTGTTACTGCGAACAACTACACTTTCGAAGTTGTCAAGGAATTCACCTATCTTGGCACCGCCGTGAACACTCAAAACGATGTCAGCCTGGAGATAAAGCGAAGACTAACTCTTGCTAATAGGTGTTACTATGGTCTCAGTAAGCAATTGAGTAGTAGAGACCTCTCTCGCCCGACAAAACTGACACTCTACAAGACGCTCATCTTACCCGTGCTACTTTACGGCGCAGGAGCATGGGTTGTGTCGCAGACTGATGCAGCCACGCTTGGTGTGTTTGAGAGAAAAATTCTTCGCAAAATCTTCGGTCCTGTTCACGTCGGCGACGACTACCGTATTCGAATGAACCACGAACTGTACGAGCTCTATGCTGACATTGACATACTCAAGCGCATCACTATTCAACGTCTGCGCTGGCTGGGACATGTTGTGCGTATGGACGAAGAAGCTCTGGCGAAAAAGGTGTTTGATGCGGAAGCCGCTGGGCGACGACGAAGAGGAAGACCATGCCTCCGATGGAAATACCAAGCCGAGGAAACCCTATCCACGCTTGGTGTGAATGATTGGAGAAGGCGTGCGCAAAGCAGAGGCGCCTGGAGAGAGCTTTTGAGGTCGGCCGTAACCCGGTAACGGGTTGTTATGGCCACCCAAGTAAGTAAGTAATTATTTGAGTTTGACCAGCTGAGTTGTTTAAAGCTGGTGGCGATGAATTGATAAGGTGCATGCATCAACTCATCAGCAAAATATGGCTAGCGGAAGCATGCCCGATGATTGGAATCTCAGCGTGCTTTGTCCTGTAATAAAGAAAGGAGACCCGACAATCTGCGCCAACTACAGGGGTATCAGTCTTATTTCCATCGCATATAAGATCCTCTCGAGCGTATTGTGTGAAAGATTGAAGCCGTATACAGAAACGCTGATCGGATCCTATCAGTGTGGCTTTAGACCTGGTAAGTCCACCATAGACCAGATTTTTACACTACGCCAATTCCTGGAGAAAACCCATGAATATCAAATCGACACTCACCATCTCTTCGTCGATTATAAAGCTGCGTTCGATAGCCCAGTGCGGGATTGCCTATACGCAACAATGTCTGAGTTCAGTATACCTGCAAAGTTGATAAGGCTCTGCAGGATGACGTTGAGCAATACGTTTAGCTCCGTCAAGGTAGGGAATGACCTCTCCGGAACTTTTAATACCGAGCGAGGTTTCAGACAAGGCGACCCGCTCTCGTGCGATCTCTTCAATTTCATTATGGAGGGGATCGTACGAAAAGCCGGTGTGCATCATAATGGCACCATTTTCTTCAAAGGTGTTCAGCTCCTTGCGTACGCTGATGATATTGATATTATCGGTCGGAGTAAGAGAGATGTTACTGCTGCTTTCACTGCTATTGAAAAGGAATCAGCCAAAGTGGGTTTGACGGTAAACGAGGGCAAGACGAAATACATGATGTCTACTAACAACAACAAGAGAGCACGGGATCTAGACTCTCATGTTACAGCGGGCAACTGTAAATTAGAAGTTGTCAAGGAATTCATCTACCTTGGCACTGCCGTAACCAGCAACAATGATGTCAGTCTGGAGATTAAGCGGAGAATAACAATTGCTAATAGGTGCTACTACGGTCTCAGTAAGCAATTACGTTGCAGAGCTCTCTCCCGATCGACAGAGCTAACACTCTACAAGACGCTCATTCTACCTGTGCTTCTTTATGGCGCTGAGGCATGGGTGGTTTCGACAACAGACGCAGCCGCTCTTGGGGTGTTCGAGAGGAAAGTTCTCCGCAAAATCTTTGGTCCTGTTCGAGTTGGCGACGACTATCGCATTCGAATGAACCACGAGCTGTATGAGCTCTACGCCGACATTGACATAGTTAAGCGTATAACAATACAGCGACTACGCTGGCTGGGTCATGTCCATCGTATGGATAAAGAAGCTCCAGCGAAAAAGGTATTCGAAGGGAAGGTCCCCGGTCAACGACGAAGAGGGAGACCATGCCTCCGGTGGATAGACCAAGCTGAGGAAGCCCTAACCGCGCTTGGCATTAACGATTGGAGAAGGCGCGCGCAAAACAGAGGCGCCTGGCGAGAGCTAATGAGGTCGGCCGTAACCTGACAACGGGTTGTTATGGCCATCTAAGTAAGTAAGTAAGATTGTTCTACGCAAGATT
Source organism: Tricholauxania praeusta (assembly GCA_949775025.1). Lineage (NCBI taxonomy): Eukaryota > Metazoa > Arthropoda > Insecta > Diptera > Lauxaniidae > Tricholauxania > Tricholauxania praeusta. The sequence continues at coordinate 110,607,977 of OX459028.1, forward strand.
GAATAATACAGGTTTATGCGAAAGAAATATGATGCTTCTTCCATAGTTGGTTTAACGTCAGAATAGATCAACCACAACAAAAAGTGATAACGTTTCTATGCGATTTGAATATTTTTATGAAAAATAAATGTTGATGATTCAACATAATTTAAGTTAATAAATTAAATATTTTTTGTATAAGAAGTATTTTGTTAACAAGTGTATTGAGTGACAAAATAGGAATAATATTTTGTTGCACAATGCATTTAGTTGCAAAACAAGCAAGAATTAATATAGGCTAAATATTTTATTGCTTGCCTAGCATAAGGTAAATTAAATGTTTTACTACTACTTACCTAGCATATAGTTAAACTACATTATTTATTACTGCTGGGTAAGCAAATATTAATGTAGAGCATTTTTTTTTGTGTAAATTAATTACTGCTCATTTAGCAATTTTTATAATAAGAATTAATTATATATAAAGTAGCGCATAATCAATTAAAATCATTCACTATTCTTCAAAGCAAAGTACGTGTTTCAATTTGGTAAAACTTGCCCCCACCAGAGGTAAGCAGTTTTACTTGTAAAGGATAAAACCGTAAAACGTTTTATTTTCATGGTCCTTCGAGCCGGATCTCTGATTAAGGATTTATTTTTTTTTTGTGACAAGCGTCCCGTCGCTTTAAGAACGGAACAGTGAAAAAAAATAAAAAAAAAAAAAAAAAAATAATCAACTTTAATCCTGCAACTCTACCCAGCAGCTGACCCACAGAATTTTCATTCCTAAGACCTGCAGTTTTACCCAGCAGGAAACTACAGGGAATTTTTCAGCAGCATAGAAGCCTGCAATCAGGAGCAAACAGCCTCCAAACTTACTAGCAGCTTAGAAGCCTGCGACCAGGAGCAAACAGCCTCCAACATACCAGCAGCATAGAAACCTGCAATCAGGAGCAAACAGCCTCCAACATACCAGCAGCAAAGAAGCCTGCGACCAGGAGCAAACAGCCTCCAAACTTACCAGCAGCTTAGAAGCCTGCGACCAGGAGCAACCAGCCTCCAACATACCAGCAGCATAGAAGCCTGCAATCAGGAGCAAACAGCCTCCAACATACCAGCAGCATAGAAGCCTGCGACCAGGAGCAAACAGCCTCCAAACTTACCAGCAGCTTAGAAGACGGCGACCAGGAGCAAACAGCCTCCAACATACCAGCAGCATAGAAGCCTGCAATCAGGAGCAAACAGCCTCCAACATACCAGCAGCATAGAAGCCTGCGACCAGGAGCAAACAGCCTCCAAACTTACCAGCAGATTAGAAGCCTGCGACCAGGAGCAAACAGCCTCCAAACTTACCAGCAGCTTAGAAGCCTGCGACCAGGAGCAAACAGCCTCCAAAATACCAGCAGTATAGAAGCCTGCGACCAGGAGCAAACAGCCTCCAAACTTACCAGCAGCTCAGAAGCCTGCAAACAGCCTCCACCTAAATAGCATTAATATAGCCAGTTGAGTGCAATTTCACACACTATGGCAGATGAAGCTCAATTCAATGAGCTGACCTCCAGTCAGCTTAAACTGTCTGAGCAGCTGCAGAAGATGTGGACAAATTTCAGGAAAACACCAGCTGAGAGGAACACTGTAACCTATTTGTCAAAAAGAATAGAAGAGCTAGAGAAATTATGGTCGGCGTTCTGGTCAACCGACCAGAAAATCGAGGAAGATCGAACGCGTTATCCCACGCATGAGTATTTCACGAAAAACTTCTACATTCAAGTAGAAGCGAAATATTATGAACTCTTACAAGGTTACACCGACAAGCTGGACATATTAAAAGGGGATAGCGCAGCGCAGCCATTACAGCAACAGGCAAAGCAAACTATTCAACAACCTAGTCAGCAACAGCAAGTAGACGTCAAGGAAATGTTGATATACAAGCGACTGTCAGTTATGTGCGCCAACTTTATTCGTCTAACGGAAAGTATTGATACCAACAGGAGTGACATCTTTCTACGTTTTAAGGCTGATCAACTCAAGGATAGCTGGTCAGGCATCACAAAACTAAATGAAGAAGTGATGTCGACGCTCAGTGAAGAAGAACTTAACCATCCTTACGTCATTAACAATGATTTCCAAAGGTTAGAAGAGACATATCAAGATGCCTACATCACAATTCAAGAAGTCCTTGATGAACGCAGCAATCCTGCAGTTGCAGCTACGGCGACACCCATTAAGCTTCCTGTTGTCAATATCCCAGTCTTCAGTGGAAGGTATGAAGAGTGGACTACATTTTGGGAACTATTTGATCATTTAGTTCACCAAAATAAGCAGCTGAGCAACGTCGAGAAAATGCAGTATTTGAAAACCAACCTGCGTGGAGAAGCAGCACGTCTGCTAAATCATCTTCCCTCAACTACAGCCAACTATGAAGCATCAATCGATCTACTGATAAAAAGGTTTAGAAATCCTGCAGCACTCATAAATAATCACATAGGAAGATTGCTGAATTTGAGGTCGGTAAGGGCAGACTATGCCTCGGATCTCAAATGCTTGATGGACACCACCAAGGAAATTCTTCACGGCATACAGAATTTGGGTGTTGATGTCACGTCTTGGGATCCATTAGTTATACAGCTTTTACTACCAAAATTGGATATCGGGGCCAGGCGAGCCTACCAGCAACAGCGAGGGACATCCACTGACATCCTAGGGCTAAGTGAATTTCTTGACTTCATTGAAGCCAGATTTCGAGGTCTAGAAAATATCAATGAAAAAAGGGAACCTCAGGCCAAGGTTACAACACGAACGACAAGTCATGTGACTGCGATTTCTGGACAAAGATGCACAGTTTGCAAAGAGAGCCACTCCCTATTTAGATGCACTCAGTTTGTCAACATGGACTTAAAAGGGAGACAAAAACACATTCAAATTCACCGATTATGTGTTAACTGTCTCAAAACAGGACACAACAGCAAGGACTGCACTAGCAAATATAACTGCCAGCATTGCAAGCTTAGACATAATACTCTCCTTCACGCAAACTATGAAGGGGCAAAGCAATCATCCACTGAAGTAGCTGCTGCTACTACTACCAATCCAACAGTAACAGTACTATTAGGCACTGCAATTTTACACGCACAAGGAAAAGGATATCTTCGACCGATAAGAGCATTGATTGATTCTGGGTCACAGGCCTGCTTGATTACCGAGGATCTAGTTCGCAAGTTAAACATTCCATGTATTCGTTGTGAAAATCAGATAAACGGAGTCAATGGTCATTCAACGGATACAATGTTCAAAGTTTCACTAACGATCCAATCAGTATACAATTCAAAAAATAGGTGTGAAATTGATGCCGTGGTGGTGCCAAAGATCACATCAGTGATGCCCAGTGCAGAAATTAATGAAGGCAAGTGGCCACACATTCGTCATTTGCAGCTAGCGGATCCATGGTATTTTAAGCCAAGGGACATTGAGTTACTTCTTGGAGCCAACATATTCCCTGAAATAATGACGGAAGGACTCATAAGGGGCCCACGCCAAACACCACTCGCACAAAATACTATTTTTGGGTGGACCCTTTCCGGCCCGGTGGCTCTTACAGGTCCAAAACACCAACACATCGCAGCAACCAATATCGTAACTTGCCTCAATGTGGAAGGAGTTGACGAAACTCTAAAACAATTTTGTCAGTTGGAAGATGTTCCAACAGCAGATTTACAAACGGCTGAAGAGATTGAGAATGCACAATGGACTATCATTCAACAAGGACAGCAACGATACTTTCATGAAGACCGAAGACGGTTACAAAATGCCATGCAGCTCAGTAAATCTAGCAACCTACAGTCGTTGAATCCATTCCTAGATAAGAACGGCATTATAAGAGTAGGTGGCAGGCTTAAACAATCATCATTGTTCATGCAAAAGAAACACCCAGCCATCTTACCTTCATCAAGTACCCTCACGAACCTAATAATTCATCAGGCACACATGGAGACACTACATGGCGGAGTTAAACTGACACTCAATCAAGTTCGCAACAAGTTTTGGATTATTCGCGGAACCAACGCTGTCAAGGCATGTGTTAACAAGTGCATAAGGTGTTGCCGATTCAAGGCAAAAATACAAACTCAACTAATGGGTCAGTTACCCACACCACGAGTGCAATACTCAAGACCCTTCACCCATTGCGGTATCGATTATACTGGTCCATTACAACTCAAGAGTTCACATCTCCGAGGTGTTCGTACATATAAAGGATACATAGCTCTGTTTGTATGCTTAGCAACAAAGGCCGTTCATATTGAGCTTGTTTCAGATCTCACAGCGGATGGATTTCTGGCTGCACTAAAACGAATGATGAGTCGACGGGGAGCTATAAGCCACATCTATAGCGATAATGGCACAAACTTTGTAGGAGCAAACAACATCATTCAGAGGGCCAAACTACAGCAACAACTAGCAGACGATGGTATAACGTGGCACTTTATTCCACCAGGATCACCTCATTTTGGTGGTATCTGGGAGTCAGGGGTGAAGTCTGTAAAATATCACTTGGTCCGAGTTGTTGGAGATCATGTTCTGACATATGAAGAGATCAACACGGTCTTAGTGCAGATAGAAGGATGTCTTAATTCGAGACCACTATGTCCATCTTCCGACAACATAGAAGAATTAGATGCACTGACTCCAGGTCATTTCCTCATAGGATCTACCATATTGACTCCAACACATGATACACTTTTGGAGGTAAATAGCGGTAGTCTTAAAAGATGGAAATTGGCACAAAAAATTCAAGAAGACGTCTGCAAAAGATGGCAACGTGAGTACGTGCGCGGCACGCTTCAACGGATGCCAAAGTGGACAAAAGAAAAGCCAAATATAGAAGTCGGACAGTTAGTGCTCTTAAAAGACGATTCAACAAATCGCTCCGGTTGGCCAATGGGTAGAATCGTACAGCTCCATAAAGGAGATGACAATCTGGTGCGTGTGGTCACCGTTAAAACAACCAGGGGTATAGTCAAACGGTCCATACAAAAAATTTGTCTACTACCCCATGAAGACAATTTAGCCAAGGCGGAACCTAAGCAAGTCCACAGGAAAAAATCGACAGTCTCAAAAGTTATATGCACAGCTTTAACGATCTTACTATTGCTCGTATCTATGCCAGCCACGCTGGCTAAACACACCATTGAGTTTCCGGAGGCAGCATTATTCATTGAAAGGCTAGGAGTGGCAACAATTCAGCGCGGAATTCTTCGTACAACCACTCGATTTCCAATGGAAGGCGTTATAAAAGACGAATCTAACATAAACTATACAGTATCCGAAATGATAAATCTGTGTACCAGAGCAAAGACTTTCGGAGGTGCGGAAATTCAGTGCGATGAGCTAGTCACACACATGAAATATGAGACTCGCAATTTGCAGACAATGTTCAACAAGCTGAAGGTAGTTACTAGTCATGGAAGACAAAAAAGAGGCTTGGTTGGAACACTACTCACATCTTTATTTGGAGTAAACGATGAAGTTTACCACGACATTGAATCTCTAGATCAGAACCAGAAAGAGTTAATCAAGGTAACAAAATCAAATGCAAGACTCATGTTATCCACCTTAGCCACAGTCAACAATACCGAAGCAAGAATTACAAACCGTATAAATTTGTTTACCAAGAAACTGAATGATGGTTTAAAAGCAATCAACCAGATGCAAGGATTTCACGAGCTTTCTGAAAACAACAAAATTAATGTACACTTAATGAATTCCTACCTAGTAGCATCAAGCTACATAAGAGAAGTGAAAACAAAATACAACAGACTGTTGAACGCGTACCTGAAGCGCAGTCACCTCTACGAATTTTTATCCCACGAAGAAATCAACAATATTACAGAGAACTGCAACGCGAAAATTGGGCCAGAGTTACACGTACTTCCGGATCCCCTAGACCGGTTGGAGTTTGTTGAAGATTCTACAAATATTTTCATTTACGGATATTTCACCATTAGCGACACTGAAACGTATGAAGTCATCAAAAGTAATGCAATACCGGAAAGTCTGGGAAATAATACATATCGGGAGGTCGTCATGTCAACATCGATCTACGGCGTCAATTATGATAAAAACCGATACTTTGAAACAACAATTACCGAGATAAATAACGCAGAAAAGCTTGATGAATCAACTTTTTTAATGCATCCAGCAATATTTTATAATCTCGATCAAAGTCGCAATTGCATTATGCAGCAAGTATACAGAAAAATAACCTATGAGGAATGCGCCACACGGAAGTTTCAAGTACACAATATTATTTGGAAGGAACTGTGGACCCACAACGCCTGGATTTTTGTCTCACCAACCTCTGCTACAGTGTTTGTGATATGTCATATGGGGAGAGAAGAGGTAGTACTGAATGGTACCGGCATCCTTCATATCACTCCAGATTGCATAATCCGATCTAAAACTGTTCAGCTAGAAGGGAAACTCATGAAGGAAGTTCAAACAGTAACGCATTATGTTAAGCCCATACTCATGAAAAACACAACAATTAACGCCAACAGAGTACCCCAAATTTTCAACGAAACAATCTTGCCATTAAGCTATGATTTCGCAAAGGTATTAAGCGATAACAACAAGGATGCTGTCTACAATCTTGAAGAGCTATCAGAGATGAATTGGAAAACCATAATACCGCACAAATATTGGACAGCTTGGGGTGTCGGTATTTTAGGGTTACTGACATTCATTATTATTGTCAGCCTCTGTTGCCGACATCGTACTCGTCTGAAACCTCCAGTCAATCATACCATGGAGTTATCAACTATCGATTCACAGGCAGATGACAAAGGACGCAATTTCGATATAGACTGGAGTTAACAGTTTCATCGTCGGAGGTGCCAAAATGTTGATGATTCAACATAATTTAAGTTAATAAATTAAATATTTTTTGTATAAGAAGTATTTTGTTAACAAGTGTATTGAGTGACAAAATAGGAATAATATTTTGTTGCACAATGCATTTAGTTGCAAAACAAGCAAGAATTAATATAGGCTAAATATTTTATTGCTTGCCTAGCATAAGGTAAATTAAATGTTTTACTACTACTTACCTAGCATATAGTTAAACTACATTATTTATTACTGCTGGGTAAGCAAATATTAATGTAGAGCATTTTTTTTTGTGTAAATTAATTACTGCTCATTTAGCAATTTTTATAATAAGAATTAATTATATATAAAGTAGCGCATAATCAATTAAAATCATTCACTATTTCTTCAAAGCAAAGAACGTGTTTCAATTTGGTAAAACTTGCCCCCACCAGAGGTAAGCAGTTTTACTTGTAAAGGATAAAACCGTAAAACGTTTTATTTCAATAAATATTGAACAAAAATTAATTAAAATTTTAATAAAATTGTGACGCAGCGAATTTTTTAAAATATAAATTAATTTTGGTTTGTTTTGAGACTAATAATTATTATATTAATAATTTTTGTATTGAACTTTTTAGTCATTTTTACAACCAACATGACAAAGATAACAAGTGGATCAATTTAACCTGGTAATTGGTGACATATGTTTCGGCTCATAGCCTCATCAGACCAGTTTTGGTTAAGTTGTACTGAGAATCGAACACCCGACCGTATGCATTTTTGAATTGCGACGGCCGCTCTAACACTTGAGCTATTGGGTATGTGACCTTGATGTGTACAAAGTGCGTGTTTCTTTGGAGTTCGCACGTATTGTTCCATTTTTCTTGTTATCTTTCTGAGCTATGTTCAGTTGACACAGCTCTTTTTAAGTTTATTTGGCTTATACATGTGCTATGATTTTATAATTATATTTTCATATAATTTCAAAGTTCTGGAAAATTTTCCAGCTACTTTTTTTATTATTATTGAAAAATTGGCGGGTTCTCCATATTAAGAATTTTGGTTTGTTTTGAGACTAATAATTATTATATTAATAATTTTTGTATTGAACTTTTTAGTCATTTTTACAACCAACATGACAAAGATAACAAGTGGATCAATTTATCCTGGTAATTGGTGACATATGTTTCGGCTATTACCACGTATATACATATTTATATGCATACACATAGCCTCATCAGACCAGTTTTGGTTAAGTTGTACTGAGAATCGAACACCCGACCGTATGCATTTTTGAATTGCGACGGCCGCTCTAACACTTGAGCTATTGGGTATGTGACCTTGATGTGTACAAAGTGCGTGTTTCTTTGGAGTTCGCACGTATTGTTCCATTTTTCTTGTTATCTTTCTGAGTTATGTTCAGTTGACATAGCTCTTTTTAAGCTTATTTGGCTTATACATGTGCTATGATTTTATAATTATATTTTCATATAATTTCAAAGTTCTGGAAAATTTTCCAGCTACTTTTTTTATTATTATTGAAAAATTGGCGGGTTCTCCATATTAAGAATTTTGGTTTGTTTTGAGACTAATAATAATCATAGCACATGTATAAGCCAAATAAGCTTAAAAAGAGCTATGTCAACTGAACATAACTCAGAAAGATAACAAGAAAAATGGAACAATACGTGCGAACTCCAAAGAAACACGCACTTTGTACACATCAAGGTCACATACCCAATAGCTCAAGTGTTAGAGCGGCCGTCGCAATTCAAAAATGCATACGGTCGGGTGTTCGATTCTCAGTACAACTTAACCAAAACTGGTCTGATGAGGCTATGTGTATGCATATAAATATGTATATACGTGGTAATAGCCGAAACATATGTCACCAATTACCAGGTTAAATTGATCCACTTGTTATCTTTGTCATGTTGGTTGTAAAAATGACTAAAAAGTTCAATACAAAAATTATTAATAAATTAATTTGTTTGCGAATTATGCCATTCATATGTGAAATATGCTAAAAAAAATTTAATTTTTACTCTTCCTTAGGACGAAGGAAAGCGTCGACGTTGAGTGGAAAGCTATGGCTTGGAGTTGAACTACAAATCCCACATTTGTCAAAAACACTTCGAGCACGGATTGAATTGAAATTATTTTACAAAACTCAAAATATTTCTATAATTTCTATATTTTTCAACATTATCATGGAAATAAAAATAAAGGTTATACTAAATTGTCACATTAAAATTTGACTGCAAAATGTGGCTACGTAACTGTCAAAAAATTGTTCAACTCAATATTTTTTGTTTACATTTTGCATTGAATTTTGACAACTATGAAACCACATTTTGCTGTCAAATTTTAATACAATAATTTAATACAACCTTCATTTTTATTTCCATGATAATGTTGAAAAATATAGAAATTATAGAAATATTTTGAGTTTTGTAAAATAATTTCAATTTAATCCGTAAGACAAATGAAATTTGTTTGAAGCAGGCGCCAAAGAGTATCCAAAGAGATGAAGCTCTTCTCTGCCCAAAAATTCTGCTCACACTTATTGCTTGTCAGAGAATACGTGTGACTCGTTTCAAACAATGCTGCCGTTTGTTGTGAAATAGAGTTTTTGGAAATTTTCTCTTGATTTGGGATATTTTCAGGCGATTGGGGGAATCACTTGGGAATATATTCATAATGCTGTTATATAAATGAAAAGTTACATGTCTTTATACTGTTATAACAAAAACAATTTTCAAAATCGTTATTTATTTCATATCTGAAATTTCAGTTCCTTACAAAACATGTAACATTAATTATAATATGAACAAATGTATTTGTAAGCAACGCGTAGCAATAGCAAGTTATTGCTTAACTGTCATCAGTTACTGTCAGTTTTCCTTTGAATGTGAAGAAAGCATGTTACAGAATCCCAAACTTGAAAAAAGTTGAAATATGCCTATATATTCGGCATGAAAACTTACGAACTAATAGTATGCAGGCTAAAACGAGATCACTAAGTAGAAAACAAGTTCATATGAATTGAAAAAAACGAGCTTCACGAATGAGAAATAGTACAACTTGATAAGGAGCTGCTCATAAGTCTTTACGGCAAGGGAAGAGGGGGGCAAAAACAGCATTACGTAATATATGAACAGCCTCTAACGTGATTATTTTCTAGACATAAAATAGCTTTGGCCATACATTTGTAAAATAATATAGCTATTAATAAAAAAATTTGTTAATTCAATACAATTCCCTAGTAGCATAAAAAGGTCTTATAGCTTCTTTTACAGGCCTTTTAAAGACAGGTATCTATCTCGTGTGTCTCTAAAAACATCAAACGTCATGATTTTCAAATGACTTATATGGCTACAGTATTAAGACATAAGAGACATACGGTCTTTATATCATGATTTTATATCTTGTTCTAGCAAGATATTATAAAAGCAAATTTCACTAAAAAGTCGAAATATCTTATTAATTTTGATACACATCTATTTAAAAGACATCACTGACTTGTAAGCTAGATTTTTGTCTTCATAACTTTCCCTGATGCTACTAAGGTTGTTCTTTCATTAAAAGATAATATTCTAACACAGTTTTGATGAGTTTCTCATCAATTCGTTCAATTTTTTATTAGTCGAACTAGCATTAACTAGCAAGTTTGTTTAGGGTCTATCTTTGAATACTTTTGGTTTTAAATTTTAAAATTGGTCATTAATCTCAGGAAGAAAACCAAAAATGTTTAAAAAATATTTACAGTTAATAGCGCATGAATATAGGTGATGTTTTTGTAAAAATATGTAAGCCAGACAGAATCTTTAATAAGCTTATGTCTTTAGTGACATTTAGTCTGTTTTTCCTATAATACTTTCTAAATAATAAAATTTGTAATTGAGTTTTAGATTTATAAGAAACAGACGACGGGCGCGATTATTAGTGTTTCGGCTAAAATCAATGATAAAATTAAAATTTTTCAATAATAAACGTTTTTAAACAATAAACGTTAGTGCATTTTTCTAAGTTATTATGTTTGGTAAGGTTGTGGTCAACACATTTACATGCGTACTGAATAATTATTTGCTTTATATGCAAAAATAAGTTAACTCGTTGAAAGCCTTCATAATAACGTGCTTTTTGGGAAAACTTTGCCGATCTCAAACATTTTGCGGCGAGTTTAAATTTTGTCCGTAGGGGCAACATCTTAACGTCGTGGTGAAAAAAATATTTTACTGAAAAATATGCTAAAATATGAAAATTTCAAAACACAATTGCAATCGTTTTTAGACCTTGCCTAACAAGATATTTAATTTTTTGATTCTTAAAACTCGTTCTTATTATTTGGGTGGGCATAATAATGTTCTTTTAATTCCGTTTCCTTCATAAAGAAACTGAGAAAAAGAAGAAGAACACTGAAAAAAATTGTAGAAAGTGTGAGGCTAAAATTCCTATTAGACCCATGTAAGTTTAAATTGGACTCGTATGTATTAGTGAAAAGACCTGATTTTTACAACCGTGCAGGAGGGGAAATATTTTTAATTTGGTGAAAAACCCAAACAGCTGATTTTGAGGTACTACTAATTAGTGAAAAGATCTGATTTTTACAACCGTGCAGGAGGGGAAATATTTATTTTTATTTTTAAATTGGTGAACAAACTGACATTTCAATGGAAATGAAAAAATGAGTGGTGAAGTATAATATGACATTTTCCCAATGAGTAGGTTGCCATATGTTAAGATGTTGAACTAAAAAAGCTTGGAAGTTATTTTTGCATATTTAAAGAACAGAAAACTCGCAAAGTATATTATTTATTACTTTATTTCATTACTTTATTTAGAATTTATCTGAATTGCATTGTTTTTTTGACTACATAATAAAATTAGTTCTTATATGTCCCTAATTTGGACCAAAATGTCCTAAGTGGTAAGATCAAGAATTTTATTAGTCACCATGGGTGGGTGAGTTTTTAAATGCAGCGACGCGGCTGAACTTTTTTGCGTTAGTAGTAGAATTCTGTCGAGAGCTTCATCTCTTTGGATCCTCTTTGGCAGGCGCTCAGCAAATAAAACAACATGAATATCATTTTTATTTTTCAGTTTGAATCGAAAAATGTACGTACTTGATCAAGGGATCAAGGGTGCTAAGCCCCTTACATGAATATTTTTGGATTCGGAAGGTTTGAACCCAAATTAAGATAATAATTCGATAGTAGTAGTGTATTTTGACACATTGACTTAGTTTCCTTGTTAATTTTAAAGAAATCTCCATTTTTTATCTTTGAAAATATGATTTTCGTGTTTTTTAAAATGCAGAATCAGTTCTAGTGACTAAGCTATTCTAATTGAACTTATTTATTATTAACTTGTTTCAACTTGTGATTCGTTTTAAGTAAAACAAGAAAATTGAAAAATATAAGTTCATAATTTCTATATATTTATAGCCCCCAAAGGAAAAATCCTAGTTGCAAAAAATAGCATAATTTGAGCACACATACAAGCAAACAACATGAATATCATTTTTTTCGTTTTCAACTCAATTTTTCCGCCGAAAAAATACCACCAAAATTGCAAGTAACGGCATCAGTTGTAAACTACAAAAAAGCAACAACAAATACACGCATTTTTCTTAGGATTTTTTCGACTGAAATTTTCTGAAGAAAAACCAACAAAATTTACGCGGGATCACTTGCAAATTTGCAAGTTTGAAGGAGTCAAAATAAAAATCATGCTATTGCATTTGCTGCTTGCCTGGTAGATATAAAAATTGATTTTCTCAAATGCAGGTTTAAATGTAAGCCTTCGTAATTGAATAATTTTCTCAACAAGTTTTCCTTATTTTTGAATTTGAATTTATTTATTTTCATTTTCTAATATTCAAATAACTTTTTTATGAATTTAAGAAAATAAATAAATTAAAAAATACAAAATCGTCTGAATTTAACATTGTGAATTCGTTCGGTTCGTTGCAAAAGCCGAACAAAATCAGATATAAATCCAATAGGATTTGGTTCGTAATTCTCATTGCTTCCAGCTTTCATTCGGCTCGCCAAAATTTAATACAGGCAAAAAGCTCGGAGTCTAGTTCTTTAATATCTACTTCATTGGTTGTGGATATAGCTTTTGTAAAAATCATTATAAGTTTGGAACCCCTGAATGGCTATCAAAATTATAGATGCCACAAGAAGATAATTTAATGCCCTACAATAATATTAAACAAATCTTTGAAATATAACCTATAATTTTAGAGATATTACGATTTTTCTGAAATTTCAATAACTTATAAGTTTTTAAGCGTATTTAGAAAGCTTCATTTATTTCCTTTTAAATGGTATATAGGTAATAAGTTGTAAATCTTTTAAAATTTATCCCCTTTTTGACCGATGAATTTTTATGAAAACTATGTATTTATGAACAAAAACAATGAAAACAACAACGACTGGCCGGCCGTTAGCGCGGATTTTAATCACTGCTGCTTTCAGGCATCTACCCGACCAGATGAGGTCAGCCGTTAGCGCTGATTTTAAATCACTGCTGCTTTCAGGCATCTACCAGCCAGTTGAGATCAGCCGTTGGTGCAGAATTATTTTAAGTTATTTCATGTATAATTTCTCAATTTATGAGGGCCTATGAGCCCAGTAATAAAGTTAAATAAATATCAAATATGGTGGACAGGGACCTGGCCCGTCTCTGCTACCACGCTAACGCAGACCGGGACCTCGCTCGTCTTGGCTGAAAGTTAATCAGGGGAGACTTAATAGTCAACAACTGCAACTTTAGATTGGTTGCCATAAACCTATCACTGCGACACTGCTCCAACGGATTATCCCATTCGCACATGCCGCAACTGCAACTATTAATATATTTAAATCTATTTTCAGACCAGCTTAAGTTTTTGAGTCCCGCAGAGCTTATTATAATACATATACTAATTTGTATAAAATGTATAATACTTATGTAATAATTTTTTATTAGAAATAAGATTTTTTAACTTATTGTTAGTCTTTACAATTTAAAGAGATATAATAAATAAAAGAAGCGTTTAAAAAAAAAAAAAAAAAAAAAAAACAACGACTAGTACAACTACAACAGTTATTATAACGTAGTTTAAAGAATTATTCATTAGAATTCAATGAAATTTCGTACAAAAATGCAAATTAACATAAACAATTTTCTTACAGAAAGTGAATGAGGTTGAACAAGCAAGATATCATATTTTCCAGCGGATTGTTATAAAACTTTGTACAATAATGCAACACAACCAAAGTACTTTTCATTCGACATTTGGCAATTAATTTTTATTCAAATTTTTCACCGAGCAGTGATCGGTCTCCAGGTACTTAACTGTTATAAGCATACAAAAGGTCTTATCACTCGAAAACATGAAAATGTAGACAGTCACTTTTTGTTCTTCTCTTTTTTTTTCTATGTAGGTTGCGACAACCATGATCGCAAATCAACTATGGGAGTGCAAAAAATTCCAACTCATCAGAAAATTGAATCTCACTAATAAATATCTATGTATGTTATTAGCAAATATAAACGGCTAAGTGGCGTTCAAATCAAACATTTTAATATTTCTAATATCATTGTATCAAAAATTTTACCTTACAAATGTATATGTATTACAGAAAATGCTACTCACTGCCGAAAAATATATACTTTTAGTTAAAAAGAATAAGAAACAGAGCCACAGAAAATCGAATGCAAAACAAATTTAATACAATTTTAATTTCATTTTGTCAAATTACAGAGTAACGTCCAAAAACAGATGGCACAAACAATTAAAACGCTATATCTTGTACTTAAGGGAACTATAGTTTTGAAATTTCGTTCGTGGATGCACATTGTCTAGACTAAACACACAAAAAATGAAAGAGGGAGTGGTAACGGGCAGCTTGGGGGTGGATTCGCTGTTACAGCTAGTATTGTATCAAAAAAGGAAGATGCGAAATTTTTAAAAACATTCAATTGCTACTGAAAACTCTATGTAAAACAAAACATTAATTTTAAGCATAGCATTTAAATGATCATTCGGAAAATACAGCAATCCATATAGTAATTACAAATAGTAAATAGTTCTCTCCGTTGAATAATTCCAACATTCTTCAACTATCTTTGTCTTTGTTTTTGGCCATTTCCATAAGAGCTTTTGTTGTTTTTGACTTAGGTCTTTCAATTGGAAGTTCAAATTCTCGGCTCAGGAACAACGATGCACAGCCACCAATAGCACGTGATACGGTAAACAAAACAGTATAATAATTCATTTCTTTCATTCCATAATATTGCAACAGTACACCAGAATGAGCATCAACATTTGGATAGGGGCTCTGAACTTTACCGGTTGCTTTTGGAATGGGCAGTGCAACCGGAAACAATTGTGTAACAATTATTGAGCATTGAGAAGATAGTTGTGTGAATTTTTAGCTCCGCAGTAAATTCGAATTTTGGTTGGTAAAAGTGGATTTTTAATTTATAATCTTTGGCCTTGTGACAAAATAAATCGCCGTGAATATAAATTTCGTATTTTTATTTTGGCCAGTCGCTTAATCAATATTAATAACCACAATTTATTGAAACTCACCATATAATTAATTTAAAGAGAAGAAAGAGGTGATTTATTTAAAATACATATATTTGTTACACTGAGATTATGGAGGGAACACTTTTCCAAGCTGCTTGCTGGCGATGACTCCACCAATCCCGCCTTTATAGAAATTAACCCGATACCACCAATCAACGACGATGGTGTGGACGTACCACCACCTAGCCATGACGCGGTACGAGTTGTGATCCAACGACTTAAGAACAACAAAGCGGCTGGTGCCGATGGCCTGCCAGCTGAATTGTTCAAGACCGGCGGCGATGAGCTGATAGGGTGTATGCACCAACTCATCTGCAAAATATGGCTAGTTGAAAGCATGCCCGACGATTGGAATCTCAGTGTCCTTTGTCCTGTACTGACGAAAGGTGACCCGACAATCTGCGCTAACTACCGGGAAATCAGTCTTCTTGGCATCTCTTACAAGGTCCTGTCGACTGTACTGTGTGAAAGACTTAAGCCGTTTGCCAACACACTGATTGGGCCTTATCAGTGCGGCTTTAGACCTGGTAAGTCCACCATAGACCAGATCTTCACACTACGTCAAATCCTGGAAAAAACCCACGAAAAACAGATCGATACCCATCATCTCTTTATCGATTTTAAAGCTGCTTTCGATAGCCCGATACGGGATTGCCTGTATGCCACCATGTCTGAGTTCGCTATACCTGTGAAGCTGGTGCGGCTTTGCAGAATGACGTTGAGCAACACAGCCAGCTCCGTTAGAGTAGGAAGGGACCTCTCCGAACCATTTGATACCGAACGAGGTTTCAGACAGGGCGATCCATTATCCTGCAACCTCTTCAACTTTGTGATGGAAGGGGTGTTGCGAAGAGCCAGTGTACATCGTAATGGCACTATTTTCTACAAAAGTGTCCAGCTCCTTGCATATGCCGATGATATTGATATCATTGGACGTTGTAAGCGAGATGTTACTGCTGCGTTCTCTGCTATCGAAAAAGAGCCAGCGAAAGTGGGTTTGACGGTGGACGAGGGCAAAACAAAGTATATGCTGTCCACAAACAGGGAGACGCGGCGTATTGGATCCTTTGTTACTGCGAACAACTATACTTTCGAAATTGTCAAGGAATTCACCTATTTTGGCACCGCCGTGAACACTCAAAACGATGTCAGCCTGGAGATAAAGCGAAGACTAACTCTTGCTAATAGGTGTTACTATGGTCTCAGTAAGCAATTGAGTAGTAGAGACCTCTCTCGCCCGACAAAACTGACACTCTACAAGACGCTCATCTTACCCGTGCTACTTTACGGCGCAGAAGCATGGGTTGTGTCGCAGACTGATGCAGCCACGCTTGGGGTGTTTGAGAGAAAAATTCTTCTCAAAATCTTCGGTCCTGTTCACGTCGGCGACGACTACCGTATTCGAATGAACCACGAACTGTACGAGCTCTACGCTGACATTGACATAGTCAAGCGCATCACTATTCAACGTCTGCGCTGGCTGGGCCATGTTGTGCGTATGGACGAAGAAGCTCCGTCAAAAAAGGTGTTTGATGTGGAAGCCGCTGGGCGACGACGAAGAGGAAGACCATGCCTCCGATGGAAAGACCAAGCCGAGGAAACCCTAACCACGCTTGGTGTGAATGATTGGAGAAGGCGTGCGCAAAGCAGAGGCGTCTGGAGAGAGCCTTGAATTGAACGAAAATACATACGATTGTGTGTTTGTGAAGTTTTTACTTTTATTCTCTTTTCTTTTTATATAAAAAACGTATGTATTTTCGTTCAATTTTATTGCAAGTGTTTTACTGTTTTCTCGAATAACTTCTACATTTTTTGTCCGATTTCCGCCAAATTATACTTAAAATTTTTGTAAAAGGATAGTCTATCATTTAAAATTTTAAAAATATGAAAAAGGAGGAATTTTTCATTCAAATGGAGCAATTGAAATTTAGTGATTTTTAAAAAAGACCAAAAAAGTCAGTTTTTTTGAACTTTGAGCGCTTGTAACTCCATCAAATATTATCCGATTCAAACAAAAAGGATATCGTTAGAAAGGAAATACAAATATCTTTCGAAAGCTGAAAGTCGTTTTTGAGTCGAAAAAAAAATTCATAGAGATATAGTCAAATATATGAAAAAAGTGCCGAAAAAGGGGTTTTTCGGGGATATCTCGAAAACGATTCTTAAGAAAAAAAAATGGTTGCCATTTTTGGAATCTACGCCCCAAAATACATCGAAAAAAGCGTATGAGAAACCAGATCTTTTTTCTTGTAAACTAGTGTTATTGCATCCTGCAAAATGCACTTCAACTGTGTCTGAACCTTAAATTGAGTAAAAATATTTTTTTTTATTGTAGCAATTTTTTGTTTAAGATTTTCTTAAAAAAAATGTGACATAGCAAAAAAAATATCTTTTTTAATAGTTTGACTAATTTTAAGAATTTTTTACTAAGTGCGATTTGTATTGAAAATTGATAGTTCACTAGAAAAATTATATAATGTGAAATTTAGACTAAAATTATTTTTATCAATAACGGAAATACTAAAAATGCAATAGAAAAACAACATAAGCAAAACATATCTGTAGTGTCTCAACAATAGAAGTGGCAGCACTGTTTCTAAAATGTAAAATGACAGCTTTGTCTTGCTCTTTTTCTTCTGTTAACCGCCATACCATTCGGTTCATTTTCATAGACATAATAAATATTAATCTTTAAATTAAGCATAAATCATATGTGTTTTCATGCAACAAATATACAATAATTGGCGACGAAGGTAAACTACACTCAGCATTATCACTATTTTTAACGAATCTACGATGAATGAGGCACAATTTTAGCAATTTTTGCAAATGCAAAAATCCATCTACGACAAGCTAGTTGCAGGTACAAGCGGCGTGGATGCTTCAGCATCAATCTCCGCGAATGCTGTAGCCATACAGAGTTTCGAGTCATTCGACTCAAATAAGAAACCGTTTTCCAACTACATGCAACGATTTAATAATTACCTGGAATTGAGAGGTCTATCTTCCAGTGATAATATTACTGCAAAAATTCTGTTGAACTCGATTGGCATTAGAAATTTCAATATTATAGCAACATTGGCGGCTCCAAAAACTCCAAAAGACTTAACATATATGGAGTTAGTGGAACTTTTGGAAAAACATTTGGTCACCAAGAAAAATACATTGGTGGCACAACATCAATTTTTAAGTAAGGCACAAAAGCAAGTGCAATCAATATCAGATTTTCTTACATATCTCAAGGCTAGTGCAAGCCATTGTGGTTTCAAGTGCGATTGCAATAAATCAGTAGCACAACTATATATTCGTACACAATTTATACGTGGACTTTCTGACAACTCAATTCGTGAATCAATCCTTCAATCGGAGGTAACAACACTCAACGAAATCGTGACAAAGGCACTCTCGTTAGAAGCCGCAAAAAGTGGTATAAAGGAATTTACAAGTAATTCTGACAATTTGATCAGCAGTCAGCGTTAAGAAAGAAAATGTAGGAAAACTGAAACATCAACAGCAACAACAAGGAAACAAATTTAATAAAAATTCTAAACATGCACAGGGAAGCATTCGTGTTGATTTACATAAATTAGGTATACATGGCATGTGCCTTAAGTGTGGCAAAAACAATCATACATCAAAGGAGTGCAGGATTGATAAAAATAAACTGCATTGCTGATCTTGTAATACTAAGGGTCATATTAAAAAAGTATGTATCAAACATTTAGTGAAAGGGGGTAATGTGAATTCATTAATACACGATGAATTTAATGGTGAAATTCCGAGTAACCAAGAAGTATACAAAATAGTAGATATTTTTTCAACAGTTTTAGACGCTGAACGATATTTTGCAACAATTTTATTAGAAAGCAAGCCAGTGCAGTTCGAAGTTGATTCAGGTTCAGGATTCACATTCATTCTAAGGGAGTCTGGCAACGCTATAGACTATAAGCAGTGAATTTTGTATCGGTGTTTTTAATTGCGTTTATTTTCAATAAACTGAGTGCTGATTGGTGTGTGGTGTATGAGGTGGAGAGTGCTGGTTGTGCTGCATCTGGTGTGCATTGAGTGCAGCTGTTTCGTCGTGTTGGATTCTAACTAGAATTAAATCTTGTTGGGCTGTAATATTTTTTGGCGGATTGTGAGTACAAAGCGGAATACAATTAAAATTGAGACTCCCATTAGCAGCTGTCAAACTCTTGACTTTTCTTGTGTCTTGTTTTGTGGAATCCATCCCAACTTTTGTTTTGCACTGTACGACTACTAGTCAGAAGTCAACAGCCATCGCATAATTTGTCTGCCTAAAAGTAGACTTAATTTTTTTTTTTCTCCATTTGTGTACCCTCAACTATGGTAAAAAGTAAATGTCGTCGCCAGCTGCTATAATACTGAGAAAAACTGTGGCTCGGACTCGGAAACAACTGTTCTCAACTACTGATAAAGTACCTGTTGTGCTGAGTGGAGATGAAATGCCTTCACTGATTCTCTCTCATATGAAATCTATGGAAAAGAGACTACAATTACACGCTGAAGACTTGTTTGGCAAAATTACTTCGAAACTCTTAGATCTTGAGAATAAACTGTTGGTTAAAATTGAATCGGAGGTTAATCTATTAAATAAAAGGGTCGTTGATTTAAATGAAAAAGTGCTGACGATTGAATCTGAATTAGCTGAACTACAAAAAATAAGAACTGAGTTCAATAGCTTGAAACTTGATTGTGAGAAAATTAGAAGCAACATTGATATATCTTCTGATGCTGTATTGTTTGGTGTTCCTGCTAGTGATACGGAGGATTTGAGGTCCAGTTTTAATATAATTTGTAGCTCTATTGATTTTTTGCCACCGCAAGTACGGAACATTTTTCGCACTAAGACAACCATGAATAATCCTAACTCAGCAGTGATAGTGAAGTTTTTCACTCCTTTTGATCGTAATCGTGTACTTAGTGCATTTGGCAAGTATAGGCGAAGTACCAAAAAATCGATTTACTTTAGTGAAACAGGCTCTGCACCTAAAAGCATTGTTTTTATACATGAGAGCTTGACCACTGAAAACAGAAAACTGGTTCAAGCAGCTGTTAAACTTAAAAAACAAAAAAAACTGCACAGTGTTTTCACTCTTCGTGGAACTGTCTACGTCAGAAGCCATAAAAACTCAAATGCAGTTTCCATATCAAGTGAAATCGATTTGGATCAATTTAATGATGATACTTA
This sequence comes from Tricholauxania praeusta, assembly GCA_949775025.1. Lineage (NCBI taxonomy): Eukaryota > Metazoa > Arthropoda > Insecta > Diptera > Lauxaniidae > Tricholauxania > Tricholauxania praeusta. Next base: position 110,628,619 of record OX459028.1, read on the forward strand.
TATTGCTTTGCCTCCACCAGATGTTGTATAATTTTATATTTTTGTTTTTGAGGATATTATTAATTTCTGTAAAAGTGTTTGGTTTTTTTTATGAAATTTTGTTTACCTTTCTATCTGAAAATGCTTACTGTTGTTGTTGTTGTGATATATGGCTTTGAACTCTACCGGTTCCAGTGGTGTTGTATGGAATCATAAAATTCTAATAAATGTGCTTGGTAAACAGTGTATTGGTCTAAAAATTGTGCATTTTAACGCCAGAAGTTTAAACACAGCCAAGTTGGATTACATTAAATATGCATTTGAAGACTCCTTGGTCGACGTTATTTGCATTACTGAAACATGGTTTGACTCCACGATTTCTGACTCTTACTTTCTTTTACCTCATTTTAAGTTGTTCAGGAATGACAGAATAAATAAAAAGGGAGGTGGTGTTGCCATCTACTATAGGTCATATTTAAGTGCAAGAATTGTTAGCAAATCTTGCTCTGAAACCATTGAGTATTTGAATATTGAGCTCTATGACTCTAAAACAAAAGTTTTGGTATCATGTGTATACAATCCCAATAGATGCAATAGCCTTGATACCTTTTTTTCTGACTTGACTTTACGTCTTATTGACTTTGATCACTACATAATTTGTGGTGATTTTAATGTCAATTTATTATTAAATGACAATGCAAGTATGGGGTTTCATGATCTGGTGAGTGCTGCTGGCTTATCATTTGTCAATACTACAGTACCTACACGATTTGCGAATAATGCATCTCCTAGTTTACTTGATGTTTTTGTTAAGTCCATTCATCTCTGATCATGACTTATTATTTTGTATTTTTGATATAAAGCTTTGTCGTAAAACTCAACCAATAACAATCTCCTATCGTGATTTCAACTCTATTGAGCTTGTTGGCCTTTATGATGATCTGATGCAGGTAAACTGGAGTGAATGCTGGTGTTTCAGCTCTGTTGATCAAAAGTTAGATTATTTCAATGATAGAATCAAAGATCTTATTAATGCTCATGTTCCAGTACGTAGCTTCAGGACCTCGAAAAGTTCTTGTCCTTGGTTCACTTCCAATGTTCTACTGCAGCTTAAAATAAGGTACAAGTTGCATGACAAATGGAAAAAACACCCTACGAATTTAAGCTGGGCAGCTTATAAACTAGCTCGCAATGCTGCAGTTTCCTCTGTTAGGCAAGCTAAAAGGGACTATTGTAGCACTAAATTAAATACGTCTTTACCGGTAAAGCAGCTTTGGAGAAACCTTCGACAGCTTGGCGTTTACAAAAATGACAGATTAGAGTTTGATCTGGACCTTAATTTGCTGAATGATTTTTTTATAACCAAGAGCTCGTCTGATTGTGGTAGTACCTTTGAGCCTAATGTGAAGAATTTATATCGCTCTAGTAATTCTTTTGAATTCCATGTAATTGATGAAATTGATGTTTATAGAGGCTAAATGAAAATTAAATCAAATGCATTGGGAGAAGACGGTATTCCCATTAAATTTATAAAGCTTGTTCTTCCTTATGTAACTGCACCGCTAACTCATATAATTAATCATTGTATAACCACTTCTTGCTTTCCAAAAATGTGGAAGATTGCTGCTGTATTACCTGTCCCAAAAAAGCCTACTCCATCTACACTCAGTGATTTTCGACCAATTAGTATACTTTCCTCTTTGTCCAAAGTTTTTGAGTCGATTTTATCTAATCAAATAACTGAGCATTTGAATAACAATAAGTTATTATCACCCTACCAATCTGGCTTTCGTGCTGGCCACAGTTGCTCTACTGCAATGTTAAAAGTCATTGATGACATTCGGATAGCTTATGATCTTGATCAGCTAACCCTTCTTTGTCTTTTGGATTTTTCAAAAGCCTTCGATAGCGTTAATCACTCAATATTGTGCAAAAAACTTAAGTTTTACTTTGGATTCTGTGATAGCTCTGTGCGCTTAGTTAAAAGTTATATTGAGGATAGACTACAAAAAGTGAGAGTAGGTGATATGTCATCTGAATATAAGTTTTGTCATTCTGGTGTTCCCCAAGGCTCCGTACTGGGCCCATTCTTGTTTACCATTTTCATCAATGATGTTTTTTCTGTGTGTAGTAATGTTAAGATGCATGCATATGCTGATGATATACAAATTTATTTGTCACGACGTCTTGGTCTCATTGATGATCTTACTTATAGACTCAATGAGGACTTGACTGCTGTTAGCAAATGGGCTGCTTTAAATGATCTTTGCCTAAATCCTACTAAATCGATTGTCCTACCAATTTCTCGTAACATGACATATCATGACAATATTCTGCCCTTGAGTATTGGCAGTAGTATATTGAATTTTGTCGATAAAGCCACTTGTCTTGGGTTTCAGTTAAATTCTACGTTAACTTGTGTTGATCACATCAACATTGTTATAAGAAAAATATATGCGACCCTTCGCTATCTACGTATTTCTACAGACTTTACCCCAGTTGAGACTAAGAGAAAGCTAGTCTTGCAGCTTATAGTCCCCTTTATCACTTACTTTGAGGTTATCTATAGCAAATTGGACTCTAGGTCGTTGCATAAACTACAAGTTGCCTTTAACAATGCTACTCGCTATGTCTATGGGATACGGAGATATGACCATATTTCGTGGTGGAGCAGTAATATTCTTGGTTGCTCGATTGAGAACTATCTGAAAGCCAGAAACTGTATTTATTTACATAAGATTATTTATTTGAAAACTCCATATTACCTGTATGAAAAAATTAGATCCAGTATTTCCAATAGATCACTTAACTTAATCCCACCTAAATTCACATACTATAGTTCCACTCGTTTGTTTTTCATTAATGCCATAAGAATTTGGAACTCGTTGCCACATAATTTAAAATCTATTAATAGCCTCAACAACTTTAAGCATTTAGTATTTCAGCATTTCTCGAATTAAATTTATAATTTATTTATTATTTTATTTTTTGTTTTAAAAAACCTGACACTTAGTTTAGCTTAATTTAATTTATGTAAGTCATTTGATTTGTAATTTTTTATTTATTTATTTTTTTTTTTTTTTTTATTGGTATTTATTTAATTTTTGGCATTTATTGTTTAATTTATGTTTAGTACTATATATATTTAGAATTAATATATTCCAATGTTTTATTTGACCTTTTGTAATTTTGTTGTACAGCAAAAAGATTTAAATCTTATTATACTAATTTTGAATAAATTGAAATTGAATATACAAAAGCTTAAATTTGCGAAACAATCTTGAACCAACGGATCTTATTTTCAGATCTTACACCAGGGACATTTTTAAACCTCAATATTGAATTTTGTAACAAAACTATACACAATGTAATATATATTGTGCCAGATGAATGCTCCTCAATTTTAGGAAGAACGTGGATACGGAAGCTAAACATTAAACTACACGAGGTTGACAAGCAACATAAGGAGACAATCTCCACTAACAAAATTTCCACTACGTCAAGAATTAATGATATTTTAAACAAATTTGCAGATATTTTCAAGGAAGAAATAGGGTGCATTCCAGACATTAAGGTTACACTGGCAGTAAAAAAAGGCACAAAGCCAATTTTTAACAAAGAAAGGCAAATTCCACATGCTCTTATTGACAAAGTCAATGATGAATTAGATACATTGGAAAAAGCAGGAATCATTGTCAAAACCGAATTTAGGGACTGGGGATCTCCTTTAGTAGTTATTCCAAAAGCAGATGGCGGAGTAAGGCTTTGTGTTGACTACATAATTGGTGTTAATAAAACCTTAGTAAATGTACATTACACTATTAAACGGATTGACGACATCCTTAACAATTTAAGAAATTTCAGTTTCTTTTGCAGACTGGATTTGTATGAAGCTTATTTACATGTAATGGTTGATGACGAATAAAGCAAAATTCAAACAATTTCGACACATCGTGGAACCTATAGAATGAAAAGGCTATCATTTGGAACAAAAACAGCGCCGGCAGAATTCAATAAAATAATTGATCAAATCCTTTTCTCGATTCCAAACACGGAATCATATTTTGATGATATAATCGTCCATAGAAAAACAAAACAGGAATGTACGGAAAACTTGCAACTCTGTTTAAATCAGCTACGACGCTACAAAATCCATCTTAACAAGAGTAAGTGTAAATTTTTTAAAGAAAGTATAGAATTTCTGGGACACGTTATAGAATAAAATAAAATTAAGAAATCTCCATCAAAAATGGCAGCCATTTTAGAAATGCCAGAGCCAAAAAGCATTGACGATGTAAGACGGTTTCTTGGACTTGTTACTTACTATTCACGATTAATACCGCATGCTTCAAACTCAACTTTTCCGCTTAGAACTTAACTAGCTAAAAATTCAATATTTAAATGGACAAAAAAAAACAAGGATGCCTTTATAAAACTAAAAAATGAAATCGCTAGCGACAGAATGCTGATGCCATTTAATCCTCAACTGCAACTACAATTAGCCTGTGATGCAAGTCCAATTGGTATAGCCGGGGTCTTATCACATATTATCGACGGAATAGAAAGACCTATTGCATTTGCATCAAGATCTTTAACAAAATCTGAACAAAATTATTCGCAGCTCGACCGAGAAGCACTTGCATTGTACTTCAGTGTAAAACGTTTTTATTATTACATATGTGGCAAATCACTTACATTATTTACAGATAATCAACCGATTGAACGCATTTTCCATCAGGATTCAAAACTACCAGCAATGACATCAGCTAGGCTTCAACGATATGCATCATTTTTATCCGGACTAAATTATAAAATCCAGCGCAAGAGCAGCACAGAAAATGCCAACGCAGACTGTTTTTCAAGAGCACCAATTGTTTCAACAATAAAAGAATACGATATTGTAAAGGAAGTGGAATTGCTATGCGAAAATTCAATACATCAGATATCAAATGAATTAATAAATTTCGAATCTTTGAAAAATCAAACTGCAAGGGACATGGAGCTTTCCAGTATTATAAACAGACTCCAGGATTCATCCGAAGAATCTGAATTTACTATAATCAACGGCACACTTTTTAAAGATCAACGTGCAGTTATTCCAAAATCACTACAGCAAAGCGTCCTTCAAGAACTACACCACACACACATAGGAATTTTGAAAATGAAACAATTGGCAAGGAAATACGTATATTGGAAAGGGATTGATAAGGACATCGAAAGATTAGTCCGTGGTTGTATAGATTGCAGCAATATAAAAAAAGAATCCGGCAAAAGTCCCACAACATTTTTGGGATGAGCCAACACAAAATTGGGAGTGGATCCATATAGATTACGCTGGGCCGTTTCAAGGAGGATATTTTCTGATTGTTGTCGATGCCAAATCGAAATGGTTGGAAATAGGTCATTGCACAACTGCTCCTACAACATATAGTACAGTCGAAATGTTACGTGATTTATTTGCACGACACGGGTTCCCAAATATAATTGTGTAAGACAACGCAACTATTTTTAAGAGCTCTGAATTCACACAATTTTGCAAAAAGTGCGGGATATTTCAAAAATTTATTGCTCCTGGACATCCAGCCACAAATGGCTTAGCCGAAAGAAACATCCAAACAGTTAAAAGTCGGTTGATGGCTATGTCTAATAGTACCTATACAATGAAAGAAAAAGTAAGGGAAGTTTTATTCAGATATCGAGCTACGTCATTGAAAAATGGAAGAACTCCCTCAGAGCAATATCTAAACCGACAAATAAGAAACCAATTTGATGCGCTTCGAAAATTTGAAGGCAATATAATCGATAATCAAATGCTACCAAAAACACGGAAATTAAGTGTGGGAGAGAGGGTGCTATCCCGATATTATGCAAATAACAAGCAACAATGGAAACCAGGAGAGATCCTGGTAGATTACACTATCTTGTACGCCTTGATACTGGATATTTATTTAAAAGGCATATTAATCAATTACGTTCAACTTTAATTCAGCCAACCGGAATTAAAGAACCTCAAGAATTCAATAAAGATTTCAACGAAACACATTATGATCCGGGATCATGGTCATCAAGTACAACTTGCCAGCAAGGGCACACAGAGCATTCCGACAATCCAGATGTATCTGCACAACCACTTCAACATCCTCGAGCGGGTCAAAATGATCAGGTGCAAACTCCATCGCCACCGGAAGAAGTAACTCAGCTGATGCCACCAATGCAGCCGGATCTAGCAGTACAACGCAAACAGGCAGAACTTTCAACGGAACAAGAAACCTCACAGAGGTCGAGAGTTACTCGGTCTCGGAAAGCACCAAGTTACTTATCAGAGTATATACTTGAGTTTGATTAAATTACAATTACTATATTTTAGTATTTATTTTAAGTTCTAAATTTTAAATGGATTAATTGAATTAATTTTTAAATTTCATGACATCAGTCTTAACTAATCTTGGAAATTGCATTAACTATATAATTTACTTATGTAATTACAATACAATGTTGAACTTTTAGTGGAAGAGAATTGTAATGTCTCAACAATAGAAGTGGCAGCACTGTTTTCTAAAATGTAAAATGACAGCTTTGTCTTGCTCTTTTTCTTCTGCTAACCTCCATACCATTCGGTTCATTTTCATAGACATAATAAATATTAATCTTTAAATTAAGCATAAGTCAGATGTGTTTTCATGCAACAAATATACAATAATATCTATTTTTTATAATAAAATACAAATCTGCAACAAAAAATATAGGTTTGTCTTCAAAAAAAAAAAAAAAAAACCACAGCCGACTTTGATTTACATTGAAATTTTGACCCAAACCTAGACCTACCAAAATTTAAGTTCTAAGATATAATTAAACTTTTTTCTGAAATCAGCTTCTTAAGATTTTGACAACTTAAATGAAGCACATTTATGGGGGCATCTACTGAGAGCGAGCCATTCGGTGCCACTAAATGCCATCACTGTCACATTTGAAGAAGGTAATAAAGTATTAATCAAGTACAAAGTGTGGTACACGAATTTTTAAATGTAAGAATAAAATTGGGCTTAAGTTTACTTTAGGGACAATTTCAGATTTTATTTATTTTTTAGGGGAAGTAGCGTGCTATGAATAAGCAATAAATCTGCAAAAAAAATTATCGCTCGGATCGCTCGCTTAGATATAGCCATTGCAAGTTGCGGATATAGCTTTTATAAAAAACGCTATAAGTTGGGAACCCCTGAATAGATTTCCAAAATATGGATGTCATATAAAGGTAATTTAATGAGGTCTAAATTTGTACTACAAAAAATTTAAATCCGTTGGATAGTTCTCGAGATATGAGGTTTTTTGAAAAATATTGACCTTTTTTTTGAAAGAAACCGTTATTTTTTCCAAAAAATGTATTATTAACCTATTGTGATACTTATATATTTAGAAAGTATAATTCATTAGCTTTAAATTTTTCTTACCGAAAAACAAAAAAAAAATTTTATTTGTTTTGAAAGCAATGAAATATGTATGGGCAACAGTCATATGTTATAGACTGAACCGCGGTCGAAGGCCTCCGCGAAGCCGGTGTTAGATTTTTGGGTGTTTTAAATTATGAATCGGTCGCTCGGCCTAACTTTTATTTAGCATTACTGTGGCCACCGGAGCCAATTTTGGATACGTTATGGACCGAACCGCGGCCGAAGGATGCCGCGAAGCCGGTATTGGATTTTTGGGAGTTTTAAACCCTGCACCGCTGCCGAAGGCCACCCAATTACAATAACTCTTATGTAGAATTTCTGGGACCAGCGGTTCAGTGTATAACATATGATTGTTGCCCATGTATATATTATCCTTTTCAAAAAAAAGGATATTTTTTTTGCTTACCGGTAAAAAAATTGCCTAATATAAAAAATACATATACAAATAGCACATCATTTTAAAGCTAATAAATTATTCTTTCTAAATATATAAGCATCACTATAGGTTAATGATACATTTTTTGGAAAAAAGTAACGGTTTTTTCAAAAAAAGAGGTCAAAATTTTTCAAAAAACCTCATAACTCAAAAACTTTCCAACGAATTTAAATTTGTTTAGCACAATTTTATACCTCATTAAATTACCTTTCATATGATATGCATATTTTGAAAATCCATTCAGAGGCTCCCAACTTATAGCGTTTTTTATAAAAGCTATATCCGCAACTTTCGATGGCTATATCTTCTAAGCCAGATCCGAGCGATAATTTTTTTTTGCAGATTTATTGTTTATTTATAGCACGCTACTTCCCCTAAAAAATAAATAAAATCTGAGAGTTGTCCCTAAAGTAAACCTGTTCCTAAAATTGAATAATAAAATTGATAGTTTGGTCATAAATGTTTTATTATCCTCTATCATCTTCTTTTAATAGTGACTATCTTCTACTTGTCAAACTTAGTAAACGTGGTTTAGATGTATTAACACTCGAAGTGATCTAAGTCAATTTTTAAGCTATTATTTTTTCTATTATTTTGCGCTCTTATACTGCATTGTTACGCTGTGAAATAAGGCAATTTTAATTTTATATTGTATACGTATACTCGTTTTTTTTTTTTTTTTGTAGTTTTGTATGCATTTACTAGAACTATCAATCCCGGGATTGAAAACTTCGATCCCGAAAATCCCGAAACTCAAAAAAGCTCCGGGATCGCCACCCCTAGTTCGTACGGGTATGTGAGAGCTTGACTACCCAGCAGGCAAATGAGCAAGGCCTTACTCGGAGAAGGCCTGCTAGCACTGCTGCGATTATATAAGGACTTCTCAAAACTAGATTTTCATGCAAATAAAAATACAATCACAGAATGCATAATATGCCTTGCCACAACAGACGTGCTATCAGGCCTGATATTAGACGGCAAAGAAGAAGGACTCCATTTACTTTAGCGCTTTTCTGTTTCTTTTATATTTCATGTATTGCAATGTTTTATGATTCGGCATAACTTTTTTGTCATATGCATTGTACATATACGACATGAAAAGTATACACATGGTTAGACATGCAGGCTAGTCTTCTGTTGTTTCATGTTATGTTAAGGAGGTGGTGTTTTGTGTATTCTTTGTCAAATTGTAAAGTCATTAAAAAAATATCAACGCGAGTGAGATGGCGCGGATAAAAAAAAAAAACAATTACAGTGAAAGCTCCCGCAGGCGGACACCGACGGTTCCAACGAAATCGTCCGCTTACGGGAGATGTCCGCTTGCGGGAGCTGTCGAAGAAAGTACATTTTTACAATTCAAATACAATTCAATTAAAACAAAAAAACAATCCAAATTTTTCTTATCGGATGGTTTGTAGGAGTAAAATTGCCACGGTGGCGGCACTTAAGCATTCGTAACTTTTTTATTTATAAAATGTACTAAAATTTTATTTCAGGAAAATGTTGTACAAACTTCTCAGAACAATTCTGTGGAAAAATGTTGTTTCTGAACATATGAGAAGTTGGTTTAAATTCTGTTTGTTTAATAAAAACTTAATTTTTTATAAATAATAAATACAATTTTTATAAAACCTTTATTTTATATAAATTGTAAAACATTTTTTGTCCTATCACGAAAATTACATTAACTTTTTCCCAATATTTACTGAGAAATCGCAATTTAAAAAAACACCCACATAAAAATTCACTTTTTCGTAACTTTTTAAAAAATCCAAATTTTGCAAAAAAAAAAAAAATATATAAGGCGTTAATATTGATCAATAAATCTTTAAAGTTATGCAAAAAAAAGTTTAAGTACAAGTTGGTTTTTTTCTGTGCCCAATTGAGAAAACTTTACTCTCAACAACACACAAAGAAATAGATTTTAAAGAATAACAATCGACAACCTGAATTACAGCAAATCAATGAAAGAGTTGCGAAAGAGTTTTTTCGTTTGAATGTCTTTTTAGTCCGCCAGCAGAGATGAATTGTATGAAATGTGTATAAATGTAGTGTCCGCGTTCGGCCAAGGGATCGTCCGCCCACCGGATTGTATTTTGCTCTAAAAACATAACGAAAAACTTGGGACCAAGAAATTCGTCCGGCTACGAGAGATGTCCGCCTGCGGGAGCTGTCCGCGACGGGAGCTTTCACTGTAATATTTAGAGTCTTTAAATTTATTAAAATTAAATTTTTGTCAAGTACTTCTGAGAGTCCTTCTACGGTAAGCGGTCTTAGAAAGCCTGCTTAGGAAGGCCTGTTTTCTGCGGCCATTTCATATAAAAAAGAAAGTACGTTTGAAAGGAGGGTGGAAGGCCTTATACTTACCAAGGAAGGCCTTCTAGAAGCACTGTTAGCTACTGCCCTTGCCTACTGGGTAAGTATGATCATGCAATATTCAGAAAAGCAAATTTGTTGCGTCGTATGAAGCATTTGCATTCTGTCTTCACACGGAAAGGGAGAGTATTCGTGAAGTTGTCACCTACAGCTGAGCCGATCTATGTAGAAAGTATTGTTGCTCTTGAAAATAAACTTCTACAGAGTTTGCTGCTGTCGATGATATTGGTATAGCTGACCGTCGGTGATGTAGTTCTTTGCGGTTATTTATGTTTATTTTTAGTTTTTGCTCTGTTCTTTTAATGCAGATTAATGACTAGTCTTTTATTTTGATTGTTTTTTCAAATTCTTTTTTTATATATATATATATTTTCTAACCTATTTACCTTATTATTAATTACTGCGCTGCTTCTGCACACACTTGCATTGAAAAATTGTAAATCAGTTTCTTCTTAATTCATTCATTCTTGAAAAATTTTAAAAATTATTTTGCACATTATGCTTATCATATTTTATTGTAGTGTTTCTGTTGGTCGGTTTTTGGAATTCGTATTGCTGCCTACGATCGTTATATTTTTAAATGTTGAATGCGACTCCAGATAACGTAAGATGCGTTCTAAATGTGTCGTTCTGTGTCGTAATTTTAATGGTTTCAGTGTGTGTCACTTGAATGCTTGTAGTATTAAGGCTAAATACTCCATATTATATCAAATATTTAGTGCGTCGGAAGTTGATGTAATAATGATATCAGAGACCTGGCTAAACAATTCTATTTCAACACAATTAGTACACATCCCTGGTTACAATCTATTGAGAAATGACCGCGTTGGCAGTGTAGGGGGTGGGACTTGCATCTGTTTTAAAGAATTTATAAAAGCCAAAATTATATATTCCTCTAAGGATACCAATTTGGAATTCTTATGAGTAGAGGCAAAGCATAATGACTTTATTTGCCTACTGGTAGTAGTATACTGTCCTCCTACAAAGTTTCGAAGTGACTTTCTTGTTGAAATTAAAGAAACTTTACTAAGACTAAATAGTAAATATGAATACATATTGGTTAGTGGTGACTTTAATGTTAATGTGCTGTGCAATTCTAGTACAACCAATTTCTTTCATTATTTCTGTGATAATATTTGCCAATCTAAAGTTAATTTTCATTTGCCTACCTGTTTCCGGTCCCGAAATAACCCTTCATTAGTTGATATGTTTTTAGTGAGTTCTGACTTAAACATATTTGGTTTTTCACAAATTACACCGCCCTCTGATTTCGGTCATGACTTTTTATTTTGTGCTTACTTACTTACTTACTTGGGTGGCCATAACAACCCGTTACCGGGTTACGGCCGACCTCAAAAGCTCTCTCCAGGCGCCTCTACTTTGCGCGCGCCTTCTCCAATCATTCACACCAAGCGTGGATAGGGTTTCCTCGGCTTGGTCTTTCCATCGGAGGCATGGTCTTCCTCTTCGTCGTCGCCCAGCGGCTTCCGCATCAAACACCTTTTTCGCCGGAGCTTCTTCGTCCATACGCACAACATGTCCCAGCCAGCGCAGACGTTGTATAGTGATGCGCTTGACTATGTCAATGTCAGCGTAGAGCTCGTACAGTTCGTGGTTCATTCGAATACGGTAGTCGTCGCCGACGTGAACAGGACCGAAGATTTTGCGAAGAATTTTTCTCTCAAACACCCCAAGCGTGGCTGCATCAGTCTGCGACACAACCCATGCTTCTGCGCCGTAAAGTAGCACGGGTAAGATGAGCGTCTTGTAGAGTGTCAGTTTTGTCGGGCGAGAGAGGTCTCTACTACTCAATTGCTTACTGAGACCATAGTAACACCTATTAGCAAGAGTTAGTCTTCGCTTTATCTCCAGGCTGACATCGTTTTGAGTGTTCACGGCGGTGCCAAGATAGGTGAATTCCTTGACAACTTCGAAAGTATAGTTGTTCGCAGTAACAAAGGATCCAATACGCCGCGTCTCCCTGTTTGTGGACAGCATATACTTTGTTTTGCCCTCGTTCACCGTCAAACCCACTTTCGCTGACTCTTTTTCGATAGCAGAGAACGCAGCAGTAACATCTCGCTTACAACGTCCAATGATATCAATATCATCGGCATATGCAAGGAGCTGGACACTTTTGTAGAAAATAGTGCCATTACGATGTACACTGGCTCTGCGCTCCCTTTTATTCGAAACTTTGACAAAATTATCACTTACAGGGCATATCATAAAATCTGCTATCAAAGACTTTTTATAGGCACCTCCAATTTAGACTGGGATGCAATTTACTTCATTCGTGACTTAAATGAAAAAGTGACAGTTTTTAATAGTCTTATAGCTGAACTCTACGAGACTTATGTTCCGATTGTAACTAGGCAAATTAAAACCAAAAATTGTCCCTGGTTTAATAATAGCATTAAATTATACATCCTTGAAAGAGAGCGCTTCTATAATGCTTATAAAAGAAATCCAAATGAATTTAATAAAAGGCAGTTTAAATTATCAAGAAACAAATAAACACGTTAATACGTACTGCCAAACGTTCTTATTTAGGTAAAAAACTTAATCCCAACCTTAAAATAAAAGTTTTATGGAAAAATCTTAAGGATTTTGGCGTTGCTAAAGGAAAATCAAATCCTGGATGTCCTCTCAGTCCAAGCGAATTGAGCCTTAGCTTAACTCTACCTGTTGCCCCTGTCTCATTGTCAGAGACCTTATTTTCTGAACCTGATTCTGATTCTGATTTTTATTTCCATTGTGCGTCTGCTTCTGAAGTTTTAGAGGCCATTAAGGCTGTAAAATCTGAAGCAATCGGCCCCGATAGGACTTGCCCGAAATTTTTTAAACTTATCCTGCCACAAATTTTACCCTATGTTATTCACATCTTCAATAGCTGCTTATTGTGTAGTCAGTTTGTGGAACTGTGGAAATCTGCAAAGGTTATCCCTATTCAAAAGAAGCCAAATCCGACAAATTTGACAGATTTTAGGCCCATAAGTACTTTGTCTTTCTTGTCAAAAATTTTAGAAAAACTCATTGCTAACCAAATTTTAAATTACATTAGTAGAACGAATAAGCTGAATCAGTGGCAGTCAGGATTCAGGAGAAAACATAGTTTAGAATCAACTGTTATCAAGGTCACTACTGACTTACGCTCTGCTGTAGATAATGATAATTTATGCATAATGGCTTTATAGTATTTTACTAAAGCATTCGATTATGTAGACCACGCACTACTATTGAAAAAATTGAAATATCAATTTAACTTCTCCAATACTGCTTTGAAGCTAATGAAAAATTACTTATGCGACAGGGCATTGACATTTGTCACTGAATAAGGATCGTCCAGACCCGTTTTAGTCAATTGTGGAGTTCCTCAAGGCCTGTTCTCGGACCGCTTCTATTTTCAATGTTCATCAACGATCTGCCTGATGATTGTCAAACTCATATGTATGCAGATGATGTACTCATCTACTTCTCAAGGCCTTTAGGGCTCTCCGAGGACTGTGTGGCTAGAATTAACGAAGATTTGAATAATATTCATACTTGGTCTTTAAAGAATAGGTTAAAACTTAACCCTGCGAAATGTGTTGGGATGATTTGCTCGAATCATTTCTCCACCACTCGAGAATTTCCGCCTCTAATTTCAAATAATTCTGTTATTCCATATAGTGAAAATGTGAGGTATATGGTTACAGAATAAACTGCGTGCTAAGCTGCTGTGATGCTACTTCAGCTACTATTAAACAAATCTATACCAGCCTTAGAAGCCTCAGGGTGTCTGCTTATCTTTTATCTTGTGATTTGAATATGCGGTTAGTCAAAAGCTTAATTATGCCATATTTTACTTTCAATTGTTCGGTCTACCATTGTCCCGATTCTATTTGCAAACGCAAATTAAATGTTGCGTTTAATGATTGCCTCAGATTTGTGTATGGTATGGCTAGACATGAAAGAACTGGTCATCTTAAGAAAAGTATGATAGGGTTAGACTTAAATCAGTATTATAGTTTTGGCAATGTTATTAAATTGCACAATATTGTTAATCATAATTGCTCTGAATACCTTTGTGAGTTTTTGCATTTCGCGCAGTCTCGAAGAGGTTTAAGGTTGCTGGTGCCTCGACATAGATCTTTAGTTTTGGAACGCTCTTTTCTGGTCGCTGCAATTCGCTTGTGGAATAATCTTCCACTGGAATTGCAAATTGTTAGGTCGGCAGTGCAATTTCGGGAACGACTTTTTGAACAGTTTAATCCTTTGATGTCATAATGTGCCTATATTAGAATTAATCAATATATTTTTAATGAACTATTTAATTTCACAAGCATAATTTTAAGTTTCCTAAACGTAAATCTTTTTATTGCTTAGTATTCAAATTTGTTATATATTACACAGGTCAACAAATCGAAAAAAAAAATTTAGTGCCGAGATATAGTTTAATAATTAAAATAATTAAAAATATTTTTAACTTTTTTTTCCTACGTGCCATTTTTGATAAACGGTCACTTTTGAATATTCGCTGTAATAAGTACTTCCGTGTGCATGATTTGCTATTTTATCGATAAATTTCTAAAAATAAATTGATTTTTATATCATGTCTTCATCGCGAAGAAATTGTCTCATTGATCCAAATGTGTTTTGGTACCGCTGTGGTGTATGCACGGTGAAAAATTTCAGAAAACCTGTAACAGATTTTATAAAAAGTGCTTATTATGCTTACTTTAAGTTGATAGTTGTGGATCAATACAAGCCGTGGATACCCCAAATTGTTTGTAAAATGTGCTATGAACACTTAAGACAGTGTATTAGTGGTAAAAGAAACCATGTGAGGTTCTGAATGCCTATGCAATGGAAAGAACAAAAAAATTACTTAGTTTACAGTTACTTCTGCTGTATTAATTTGTATGGTGTAAACGTTAAAAAAATTATTCATCCAGACTTAGACTCTGCTAGAAGATCCTTACCACATTCAGAGAAAGTAGCATTTTGTTCCATTCGTGAATCATCATTTGAAGAAGTCATTTATGAAGTGAGTAGCGACAGCGATTTCGAAGGAATACCATCTACAGAGCCAAGATCTTTTTCCCAAGAAGAATTAAATGATTTGATATGACATCTTGAACTCCCTAAATAATCTGTAGAAGTTTTGGCTTCTAGATTAAAAGAAAAAAAACTTGTTGTCGTCAGGTACAGAAGTGACGTTCTATCAAACAAGAGAGCAAGACTTGCTACCTTTTTTTCAATCGGAAAATGATATTGTTTTTTGTTCGGATGTGCAAGGCCTTATTCTCGAAATGGGCCTTTAAAATACCATCCAAATGAATGGCGTCTCGTTATGGACAGCTCTAAACGAAGTCTTAAGTCCTTCTACACAATGGCAACAAATTTGGTTCATTTGCTATTGCTCACTCAACAAAAGTCAGAAAATTACTCTGAAATTGTAAATGACATGCCAGAACACTTTAATAACTTCGGATGTAATATGTCAATCAAAGTGCAATACCTTCACAGTCATCTTGACCAATTCCCAGACAATTTTGGATCCTATAGCGAAGAACAAGGGAAGCGGTTTCACCAGGACCTAAAGACTATGGAAGAAAGATACCAAGACCGATGGGATCGCCATATGATGGCTGACTATTGCTGGGGGATGCAACGTGATAGTCCGACTACACCTCATTCGCGAAAAAGTCGCGAAAAAGAAAGTTTTTATTTAAATAATGTAAAGTGTTTTTCATGTAAGCCTTTTTTTTTAAAAGGCAATATCTAGAAAACTACACGTAGGATATCAACATTTTTGATAATAATGTAATCAGTATAAGGTCCATAGATAAAAAAAGTACAGCTTCTCGGCACCAAAACTAGTGTTGACCTGTGTTATTATTGCTTATTTATAAGATAAATTATCTTGTAGCATGTTGTGAACTTGATTAAATAAATGAAATGAAATGCAAAGTTTAAATAATGAATAATCAGGCAAATATTTGTCTGCATATCCATGCTGGCAAGTAAATCGTGGATCTGTTAATTGTAAAATAGCACTACCGTACCCTGGTATAACCTTGCCGATCTTTAAGATCTTTTCACAAAACTCTTTAACTTTTTCGTCAGATGGTTCTTTTCCAATCTCTTTTTTCATTTTCGTTAACCAAAGCAGAACCTCTTGGTTTGCCAAGACAATGGAATTTTAAGTTATCGCGCCTTTTCCAACAAAATATCACAATTGCACCCAAACACCAACCAGCGCTTATCTGTAAAGAGTTCATAGAATGACAAGTATATAAAGCTAAATCTATGCCAGTTCAACTTACCGCTCCAGTAAAACTAACACTTTGGCCACATTTTTCGGTTGTACAAAACTGCTACCAAACGCAAAGTGTCGCTTGTATTTCAGCAGGCGCTTTGTGGTGGCACGATGTTGCTGTGCAAATCTTTTCTGTGCGTCGGTGTTAGACGCGAATTATTATTAAAATTATTGAAAATTTGTGCGTCCTCGAATTTTATTTATTTGTTTTTGCTGTGATTAACAATTCTGACATTCGTACATCATGACAGATGATGAATTTTTTGAGATTGACAGCTTGCAAAAACCTTTATAGTTGAATCATGGTTTTACCATGTATGATTGTAGCATGGTCAATTACCTTGCTTACACGCAGCGTCGACTTGTAACACCGAAGAACAAGTTCGCTTCTGTTCAAGCATTTACACGCACATATGCCGGCGCTGAAATGTTGTTGTTGTCAAACAAAACAAAAAAAAATATTTTGCTACGACGTACTATAGTCTAAAATTAAAATGAAAAATTAACAGTACTATAAGAGATTTTTTTCTTATTTTTTTTTTGTTTTCGTATTTTAAAATTTACTACTTACTTACTTAGATGGCCATAACAACCCGTTGTCAGGTTACGGCCGACCTCATTAGCTCTCGCCAGGCGCCTCTGTTTTGCGCGCGCCTTCTCCAATCGTTAATGCCAAGCGTGGTTAGGGCTTCCTCAGCTTGGTCTATCCACCGGAGGCATGGTCTCCCTCTTCGTCGTTGACCGGGGACCTTCCTTCGCTGGAGCTTCTTTATCCATACGATGGACATGACCCAGCCAGCGTAGAGCTCATACAGCTCGTGGTTCATTCGAATGCGATAGTCGTCGCCAATTCGAACAGGACTAAAGATTTTGCGGAGAACTTTCCTCTCGAACACCCCAAGAGTGGCTGCGTCTGTTGTCGAAACCACCCATGCCTCAGCGCCATAAAGAAGCACAGGTAGAATGAGCGTCTTGTAGAGTGTTAGCTTTGTCGATCGAGAGAGAGCTCTGCAACGTAATTGCTTACTGAGACCGTAGCTTAATCTCCAGACTGACATCATTGTTGCTGGTTATGGCAGTGCCAAGGTAAGTGAATTCCTTGATAACTTCTAATTTACAGTTGCCCGCTCTTACATGAGAGTCTGGATCCCGCACTACTCTCTTGTTGTTGTTAGTAGACATCATGTATTTCGTCTTGTCCTCGTTTACCGTCAAACCCACTTTGGCTAATTCCTTTTCAATAGCAGTGAAAGCAGCAGTAACATCTCTCTTGCTCCCACCGATAATATCAATATCATCAGCGTACGCAAGGAGCTGAACACCTTTGAAGAAAATGGTGACATTATGATGCACACCGGCTTTTCGTACGATCCCCTCTATAATAAAATTGAAGAGATCGCTCGAGAGCGTGTCGCCTTGTCTGAAACCTCGCTCGGTATTAAAAGTTTCGGAGAGGTCATTCCCTACCTTTATATTGGCGTAGTGTAAAAATCTGGTCTATGGTGGATTTACCAGATCTAAAGCCACACTGATAGGATCCGATCTGTGTTTCTGTATGCGGCTTCAATCTTTCACACAATACGCTCGAGAGGATCTTATATGCGATTGAAATAAGACTGATACCCCTGTAGTTGGCGCAGTATGTTGGGTCTCCTTTCTTTATTACAGGACTAAGCACGCTGAGATTCCAATCGTCGGGCATGCTTTTTGCTAGCCATATTTTGCAGACGAGTTGATGCATACATCCTATCAGCTCATCGCCGCCGGTCTTGAACAATTCAGCAGGCAGGCCATCATTCCTGCCTCGTAACACTTCGAGTTTCTCACGCTCGTACTTTTCCTGCTCTCGTTTCTTGCGACTGAAAAGGCGCCTCTCTTCCTTTCTCTTTTCGCGGTAGTTTTTGTGTACGGCTCGCGTTGCTGCTGACTGCAGGGTTCTTTTGTAGGCGGCGTTTTTCACTGCAGTAGCTTTGCGACACTCCCGGTCTTACCATTGATTTCGCGGAAGTGGGCGTCGGAAACCAATGACTTCCTCAGCGGCAGAGCGCATGGAGCGGGATATATGTGCCCAAAGTCCACCGGCATCATCGGGTAGAGAGTCAGGTTGAAGGAGCAGTTCTGAGAGGAGAGCGGAATAGGCTTCGGTCGTCCGATGTGATGCAGCTTAGCGACGTCCAGCTTTCGTTGCGTACCAGAGCGTACATCCTTTGCATTGCACAGCCGCATGCGTATCTTGGCTGCAACAAGATAATGATCGGAGTCAATATTGGCTTCCCAGAACGTACGAACATCTAGCACGCTGGAAGCATGCCTTCCGTCGATTACAACATGATCGATTTGGTTGCATGTTTTCTGATCAGGGGACAGCCAGGTGGCCTTGTGGATATCGAGGTGTTGAAATCTGGTGCTACTTACTACCATGTTTCGCGCCGCGGCGAAGTCGATCAGCCGTAGACCGTTGTTTGAGGTGGTCTCGTGAAGGCTGAACTGGCCGACAGTGGGGCCAAATATACCTTCTCTTCCGACCTTTCCGTTGAAATCCCCGAGTACAATTTTAACGTCATGGGCCGGGCAGCGGTCGTATACTTCCTCGAGTCTCGCATAGAAGGCATCTTTGACAGCATCGTCCTTTTCCTCCGTCGGGGCGTGCGCGCAAATCAAGCTGATGTTGAAAAATCGAGCCTTGACGCGGATCGTAGCCAACCTTTCGCTCACAGGTGTGAACCTGGAGATATGGTGGCGAAGTCTCTTGCTTACTACGAATCCGCATCCCAATTCGCGCCTCTCCGCATGGCAGCTGTAGTAGATATCGCAACTTTCTTGCTTAGAGCAACCTTGTCCTATCCATCTTATTTCCTGGATGGCGGTGATGTCAGCCTTAATTTTTCCGAGGGCATCCGCCAATTCGATAGAGGCACCTTCCCTATTGAGGGTCCGGATATTCCAGGTGCATGTCCTTAAATCATAGTCCTTTTTTCGTTTGCAGTGGTCGTCAACGTTGAGGCGTTCTGTATCCGAGGCTTTTTTAGTCTTCATTGGAGTGTTTTTTTTACGTGGCGGGTACCAAACCCTGCGCACAACCCAGTTTACTTCCAGGCAGGACACGCTGCGTATCCGTAACCAGATTTCCATGTTCATCTTTACAGATGAAAAATTTCTTTTTAATGTTAGCTTAGGAAAACAAAAAGGTAGGTAAACACAAGGAAGAAAGCGCAGATGTGCGAAATATCAATAAGAAATCTTTCAGAAGTATGAAAAAAAATAGGTATACTAGTCAGCCATATGAAAAAAATTGCCGATAGCCGAATAGACCGATGATCGATTCCCAGTACCTACTATCCAAAAAAATTAAAGAAATTTTTTTTTGATTTTTATATTTTTTAATGTTTTATATTTTATTTACATTTTTATATTTTTTTAAATATTTTTCATAGATAATAATAAGCAATAATGAAATAAAATTAATTGTTTGCATATTGCATCTAATAAGAAATCACATGAAAAAATAGCAATAAGAAACAAGCGCATATGTGTGAAATAGCAATAAGAAATCAGCCATATGAAAACAAAATAAGAAATCAGAAACAAAATCAGAAATTGAAGAACAACGAAAATGAAAACAAACAGCAATAAGAAATTTCGTTTCATTCCGTTTCTATTTTTGGTTTCTATGGCGGTCTGCAGTTTCGTGTTTCAAAACTGAAGAAAAACTGATTCTTAAATCCGTATTTATATATACATACTGATTCTTAACTTTGGACGTAACAGCCAGCTACATAAGTCCGAAACCTTTGACAATATTTCTCTTCATGTATATATTCTTTTTGCCGCTAGTTGAATAGTTGCACCTTCCCTATGGAGGGTCCAAACATTCCAGGTGCATATCCGTAAATCATTGTCCGTTTTTCGTTTGAAGTGGTCGTCATCGTAGTGGGGGTTATTATCCGAAGCTGTTTTAGTTTTCATTGGAAATGATGATAATGTGTGGTGGGACCCAAATCCTACGCACACATTCCAATTTTTAGTCTAGGAGAGACTTGCCTTCTCACAACTAGCTCACCCCCGGACGGGTATTCAAGGGATCTCCAGAGGATACTTGGCCAAAAGGCCGGAAGTTTGTGAGCTGCTTGCAAAAGAATCATCCCTGGCCACTCCCAGGTGAGTGGCGATCAGGAACTTTACCCACTTACGTGGACTTCTACAAGCAACTCCATCCTCCATTTTAAAATTTACTTACATATGTAAAATTTTAAGATTTATTTAAGCTTAATGCTATTTTAAACATTTATTTTACTTAGATATTAATTTAAACATTTTTGACATTTGAACGTTGACGCTCAAATCTCCATTTACACAACAGCGAACTTGTTCATCGACTCACCACGCCGACGTAGAAATACCGAACTACCACTCCGACGTATCTCGCATTTTTTTTTTTCTCAATTTCAATTTATTTTCATTTTTTAGTACATTAGAATATATTTCTTTTAGGTACAACGATAGTGTAAATTATACATGTTGTAATAAATACATTAAAAAGATGATGTAAACAAATTATTAATTAACTTAACTTAAAATAAAGATGATGAACATGGATTTGATAGTATGTAGATACATATATATCTTTATATTATTATAGGTTAAGTAGCAAAGGAAATATAAAGAAATGAAAAAAAGCAAAGATAGAGAAGTAAGCTAAAGAAATCAAGTAAAGTGAAGATAAATGTTACGCATAAAGTTTATTTTGCTTTGAATACATTTAAGATCTCTTGGCAGAGAATTCCATAGACGGATAGCGTTAATAAAGAAAAGTCTAGAAGAATTAAGATATTTGAAAGTTGGCAAAATAAAGCTTACATTGCGTACAGATTGGCAGAAACGTAGTTTTTCATAGAGATAGCTAGGTGTTTTTGAATAAATAATTCCGTGAAGAAAGATACAATTTCTGATTTTTAAGTAACTATCAATGCTGCAATTCAATATGCGAAAGCTATAATCCGATATATGATCATACTTTCTTAGCCCATACATATAACGCGCAGTATTATTGAATGCAACATTCAATTTCTGATTAGAACGCGAATCCAACCTACTATAAATTATAATTGGCAGGCAACTCACAGAAGGAATAAGCTTTTTTTATATAGGCAAAATATTTGATTTCAGAGGATTTAGGGTTAATCCGTTGCGAATGACCCATTCACTACATAACTACATTCAATATCTTCATTTGCTTTGCAACTTAAGTCTTCAATGAGGCCAAATGGTCGCGATATGAACAGCTGTAAGTCATCCGCATAAGCATGCATCGTGACATTTCTGCATACCATAAAAATATCATTAATAAATAATGTAAACAAAAGAGAGCCCAGTACAGGACCCTGGGGTACTCCACAACTAACATATTGATAGGTAGAATATTTCTCACCAATTTTAACCCTTTGTTTTCTATCATCGAGATAAGACTTAAGAAGTTTGGATGCAGTATCTGAGAAACCATAAAACGACTTAAATTTACAACACAGCAATAAGTGGTTGACATTGTTGTTGTGTGTTAATTACCACACTTATATCATAATGTGTTGTTTTAACAAAAATGACATATTGTGGTATATTTTTGGGATGATGATTAATATCATCCAATAACAATTAATTTCTGTTATTATAATGCGGTATATTTTTGGGCATTTGCTGATTTGTTGGTCAGTTTAAAATGCTATGTGCAAATTCTGCTTGTTGAAAAGTAACAATGTTTGAATGAAAACACAATGCACTTCACTGCAACAACAAATCAGGAAGTAAACGCCAGGTGTGCGATCCGGAAATATCCAAACCCCACTAGGTTTGTAAGCCAAGGTTTTGGTAAACCAAATTCTGCAAGCCAGAATTAATTTTTGTAGACGTAAGCTTAAGTTATTGTATTTTTAAGTAATTATTTTATAATGTATTTTGTTGTTATAATTATCTGTATAAGAGGTGTTAAGTTAGATAAGATTTAACAATAAAATCAGAGCTAGTTCTGAGCTAAACGAAGACTACAGTGTTTTAAATGAAAGATTAAAATTACGTGTGAGAGAATTATACTGGTAAGTATAATTACAATCTAATCTTCATTATTCTTTTCAGATACAGCTTCCACTCCGTGGTATTTCTAGGAAGGAATAGCCACAATACACCATTGGCGCAGCCGGTATTTCGAGCCATCACTCGAAAACATACCGTCCACTATATCAAAGTGTTATTCTTGGGAAGGATAACTACTTGAATCAACATTGTGGACAACAAGTCCCAGGACTCAACATTGGATTAGAAAGGACATCAACAAGGATTCCTAAATGAACAAAATTGGCGGAACATACAACTTTGGAAAATCAAATTTTCTAAGTATCCTAAGCATATACCACTAACCCATAAGCTTCTAAAACACATCGGCACTTAGCCATTTTTTAGGAGAGCCTTACTTTGGCAGTCAACCTAACGAACTTGGGAAAATAAACTATGAGAGATCCTCATAGTCTATTATCTGCATCAATTATTAGGGAAATTAGGTTTCATTAATTTACTTTGAAAATTTGTAACCTTATTGGAAGGTAACAAATTAATAACTCTTTCTAAATTGTTATTGCTTCATACAAGTCTTGTTGAACTTATTTTTGGTTCCGAAGAATATTTTAAATTCTGAGGATCAGTTTATTCAACATAGACTCGCGTTTAATTGCTATAAAATATTTTGATTTTTCGATAACACGTATAAAAAATTTGTGGTAGGTCGTGTTTTCCTTAATCGTTAGCGAAAAACGTTTTATTTAGTATGTCAAGTTCTTGGTAACAATTGAAGTCATTAACTTTAAAGAAAATCAAGAGTAATCAAAATTTAACAGTGATGGTTACACAGCGTTTTGTTTACCTATATAAACATTTTGTTTTTTTTTTAATATAACTATGAAAATTTGGCTGACTGGTGTTTAAATGTGTTGGGCTTAACGCTTTAAACAATTATAAACAATTTAAACACACCGACAAAGTTTTTATATTCATAATGGGTCTACTAGAAATCTCTAAGTTGGTGAAAAATATAGTGCCTTATTATTCAAGGGCTAGTTCACCAACGTTAGAATCAGATTTACATAGGTCCTTAGAAGGATGTGAGACAGTGCGGAATAAAATTAAAAATGAAGAAGAACCTTAACTCATAGTACTCATTAGGCTTCATTTGCATGGCGATGCATTTGAATTAATCAGGTCGCATAATATTAAATCATTGGAAGAGCTACGCAAGTTATTAAAAATAACATATTGTTACGAAATTTCTGTCTCCTTGACGATAATATCGATCTCTCACACTTTTCAGAGTTCGATCACTGGATTGTGTAACAATTAAAAACACACAAGCTTATTTAGTTATAAAATGGTTTATTTTATTAACGTTCAAATTCTAATATTAATTTAACACTGTATAGAAAACTGTTTTACTTTACTACGGATCACACTGTATTTACTTTATTGCTTTTTAATTCAAGTGTTCTACTTCGCTGTTTAAATACAACTGTGTCACTCAGCTCAGATGACAACCTTTTTATACTGCACTCATCACTCTCTCGAATAATCCAGTACCTTCTAAGTGGCGTATATTCTACCATTATCTACAACCTACCACTGCTTCCAAGTGGCGTGCATTCTACCACTATCCACAATTCACCAGCATGGCGCACTGACGTTGAGCTCACAACTATCCAGAATGTTGCTATTATTAGATGGCATTGTACGACGTTGAATTTCACAATCTAGATGTCTCTCGGTTATTGACTTTAATAGTGTACTGCAGCGTCTGTTCGGTTTATTATTTTTACACCATTACGCTAGATGGTGTATGCTAGCTAGTATCGTTTAGTTTCTTTTGTTGGTATTTATTTCAAGAGTTTTTCTAGCATAAACCAAATTTCGCTACACTGCCCTCCGCTTAAACTTGTTCGTCCCGAACAAGAGTCTCTCCGTTTCTAGTATAAGGTGCCAGCCTTTCGATGTGGACTACTTTTAATTTACTTTTGTTCCCGGGGTATTTTTGGATTCGATACACAACATCATTAATCCTTGTGACGATCCGGTAAGGTCCCTCCCAATGAGTCTGTAATTTAGGAGACAAGCCTCGTTTTCGTTGTGGGTTATGTAGCAGCACTAGTTGACCTTCTTTGAACCCTTCAGTATTTGCTCGCAGGTCATACCTAGATTTCATCTTGTCGCTAGCCAATTGAGTACGTCTTCTAATAAGCTCGTGTATATCTGCTAATTCTTTTCTTTTCCGCGACATGTAATCGTCAGCATGGGTCGTTTCTGGGACAACGCTTACTCCGTACTTCAAATCTGCTGGAAGCCTTAAGTCCGTACCAAAAATGGCTTTTGCTGGCGTGACTTTAGTGGTATCGTGTATTTCCGACCGATAAGCCATCAGAAACATTGGTAGATGCTCATCCCAATCTTTTTGTCCTTTATCAACAACCTTTTTTAAATGCTCCTCTAGAGTACGGTTGAACCTTTCAACCATTTGTAGGGGAAAAAGGTTTCCTAGATTTTTATTCTTCTGGCTAAACTTTTTCCTACTAAAAAAAATTGGTTTTGACTTATTTTAATTCTGCTAGTCAAGCAGTTTTAATGGCAGTTATGCCGCACTTAGTGAGAGTCAAGAGAAAACAAGGCTAGTAAGCCACTTTTAAGTTTTGACTTAAATCTGAATTTTATTTACACTTTCCTTAGCTTAAATACTTAAAATACCAGTATTTCTTAACTAAAATTTTACCAATATTTTTCATAACTCCACCCAATTTTGCTGCATCGGACTAAGGATGCAAAGCTGTGGTGCGTGTCTTCTGTATTCCAAGCATGTCACAAACCTCCTTAAAAAGTGTCGACTCAAAATTTCATCCTTGGTCGGAATGCAACTCAAGTAGAGCTCCATATCGGCAAATCCAATTTTTGATGAAAATGTCTGCCACTGTTTTTGCTTCTTGATTGGGAATGGGATATACTTCTGGCCACTTACTGAAGTAATCAATTACCACAAGGATGTACTTATTTCCTGCATTGCTGATTGGAAAAGGTCCCGCCATATCCATGGCTATCCTCTCAAAGGGAGCTCCGACGTTATACTGATGCATTTTTCTCCAAGTGCGTTGCCTTGGTCCTTTAGCAATTGCACATTGGTCACAACGGCGGAAATCAGTCAGCAACTGATTTTTGGCATCCTACCCAATAAAATCGTTTCTTTATTTTCTCTGTGGTTTTCGTTATGCCCAAATGTCCACCACTCGATCCATTGTGATAATCCTCGATTATTTCCTTAAATTTGGAATTTGGAATAACCAACTCGTTTTGAGCGAGTTTTTCCATCCTTGCTTTCCCAGATTCGGTAGAGACAACCATCATGCAACTCCAAACTTTGCCATTGCGCCCAGTATGCTTTACAGATTTGGCTTTCATTTGAAATTTCTTGCCACGCCGGTTTCCTACCCAGCTCCTTATACTTAATTATAGTTGCCAAATCTGTATATTTGCGCTGGTCCCGCTTTACCTCCTCTTTTGTCCACTTTTCTTCAGGCAAAACGTTCAAAAGGCGCACATCAATTGTTCCAGCTTTATTTTATGTTCGCGAACAATGACCGCATTCAATTTTACATGGACGACGGGAAAGTGCATCCGCATTTCCATGCTGGCTTCCTTTGCGATGCTCTATGGTGAAATCATAGCTCTGCAAGCGTTCTATCCACCGTGCGATTTGACCTTCAGGATCCTTGAATTGAAGTAGCCACCTTAATGCCGCATGGTCTGTCCTCAGAAGAAAGTGCTGTCCATATAAGTACTTATGGAAGGGTTTCACGCATTCCATTACTGCCAGTAACTCTCTCCGAGTTACGCAATAATTCCTCTAAGGTTTTGACAGAATTTTGCTGAAATATGCGACGACTCTTTCTTGTCCATTGATGATTTGGGACAAAACTCCTCCAATACCATGGCCACTCGCATCGGTGTCCAATACAAATTCTTTGCCGGATATTGGGTACGCGAGTATTGGCGCTGTAGACAGTAATTCTTTCAGCTTTTGGAATGCAGTTTCCTGTGCCCTACTCCATTCGAATTTTCGATTTTTCTGTGTCAGCTCATGTAGACTGCCTGCAACATTTGCGAAACCAGGAACAAAGCGTCTGTAATAAGTGCATAGACCCAGAAAACTTAGCAACTCATGAAGATTAGATGGTCGTGGCCAATTTTTCACAGCTTTTATTTTATCTTCATCTGTGTGTATTCCTTCTGACGTAACCTTGTGTCCCAGATATTTGACTTCACGCTGGAAAAGTGAGCACTTTTTCGCACTTTATTTTAGTCCAGCTGCCTCCAAGCGCTCAAACACTTCCTCCAGATATTTCAAGTGGTCATCAAAATCTTTACCCATGATGATTATGTCATCGAGATACACTAGACAAGTCTTCCAATGCAGTCCTTTGAGAACTCGTTCCATTAACCGCTCAAACGTAGCTGAAGCGTTACAAAGACCAAACGGCATGACGTTGAACTGCCATAGACCATTCCCAATACTAAAGGCAGTTTTCTCCTTGTCTTTTTCATCTATTTCCACCTACCAATATCCACTTTGTAAGTCCAGGGTGGAAAACCATGTTGCTCCAGATAACGTATCCAGTGTATCATCGATTCTGGGTAACGAGTAGCTGTCTTTTTTATTGACGTCATTAAATTTTCTGTGATCCACACAGAATCGCATACTTCCGTCCTTTTTCTTGACAAGTACGACCGGTGAACTCCATGGGCTTTCTGATGGTGCAATGACATTTTCTCGCGCCATATCTTCTATAAGGGCCGTCACTTCTTCTCTCTTAGCGAGTGCTAGCCTCCTTGGAGGTTGACGAATCGCTGAAAATCACCTGTATCAATGCGATGTCTGACATCTGATGTTCGGCCATTATTTTCTCCTTTGGACGCAAATATCCGCCAATGCTTTTACAGAAACCTTTTTGCTTTATTTTTGTTCTGAGCAGACAACTCCTTCGTCCATTCTTTCGTCAATACATCCAAGGCCGACGATTTTGTTAAAGTTGTACCTTGTGTGTTCTGCTGGTCATTTTCACAATTTATCACAGCCGTAACTTTCTCACATTGCGCTATAAGTTCACCTTTTTGCATCCATTTTGGCTTATTTGTTGGATTCAAAATTCGCACCGGTATTTTTCTGTCTGTTCTTGTGTTTACTAGGGTCTTTCCAATAATCAGGTCTTTCTTTACATTTTCTTATCTGCTTCCACTACCCACAGATGGCTTCATTTGCATGGCGATGCATTTGAATTAATCAGGTCGCATAATATTAAATCATTGGAAGAGCTACGCAAGTTATTAAAAATAACATATTGTTACGAAATTTCTGTCTCCTTGACGATAATATCGATCTCTCACACTTTTCAGAGTTCGATCACTGGATTGTGTAACAATTAAAAACACACAAGCTTATTTAGTTATAAAATGGTTTATTTTATTAACGTTCAAATTCTAATATTAATTTAACACTGTATAGAAAACTGTTTTACTTTACTACGGATCACACTGTATTTACTTTATTGCTTTTTAATTCAAGTGTTCTACTTCGCTGTTTAAATACAACTGTGTCACTCAGCTCAGATGACAACCTTTTTATACTGCACTCATCACTCTCTCGAATAATCCAGTACCTTCTAAGTGGCGTATATTCTACCATTATCTACAACCTACCACTGCTTCCAAGTGGCGTGCATTCTACCACTATCCACAATTCACCAGCATGGCACACTGACGTTGAGCTCACAATTATCCAGAATGTTGCTATTATTAGATGGCGTTGTACGACGTTGAATTTCACAATCTAGATGTCTCTAGGTTATTGACTTTAATAGTGTACGGCAGCGTCTGTTCGGTTTATTATTTTTGCACCATTACGCTAGATGGTGTATGCTAGCTAGTATCGTTTAGTTTCTTTTGTTGGTATTTATTTCAAGAGTTTTTCTGGCATAAACCAAATTTCGCTACAATATATTAAAGAGAAATCTATTCATTTAATTCGAAAGCAAGTAGAAAACGTACGTCAACTTCCTGAAGAAGAACTACGTGCATTTGCGAGAAGAATAAATACGCTACGGAACGAAGCTTTAGATATAATTAAATCAACTTATGAAAATTTATCGGATGAAATGAACAAAGAAGTATTGAATTGGTTAGTGATATTAAGACTTAAAACAGGAGTACATAATCAGATGTTACGGATGTTGTTGATAAATCAGAAAACAAACAATTTAGATAAGTTGTTAGAGGAAGCAATCGAAATAGGAGATTTAATGCAAGATGATTTAGAATTAAATTCAGGAATTAACGCCGTGCAGTCTGGCTATGAAGAAGCCCACCCAGTGAATTCAAGCATTAGAAAATTACCAATGAGTAGCTTTGAAACAGAAATATTTCCACTCATGGTACAATTATACAAGGTAGAACTATCTTGTCAAACTGAAATAATGCAACCGTGAATTTGCCTATCAGAATTGTCAAGAATAATCAAAACAAAAACAAAAGAAAAATTTTGACAAGCGCGCGTGAATTGGCAAAAATTTTAAACTAAACTAAACTAAAAACTATTTTAATTTGTGTTGTGGTTATCGCCGCCAGCGAATATTATGAATAATGTAAAGCAATAGAACTTTTGTTGGTGAATTCCAAACTATTTTTACGTGTTGGTACTACAACAGCGACAGGTTGCATGAAAATGCACGTCTTATAAGTGAAATGTTCAACTATGCACGTGATCATCAAGCTTGCATCATTTTCATGGATGAAACTGATGGTGTGCGTAGCTGCTCCGAAGGTTTTAATTCCTTGGATCATTCAATTCAAACCCACAGCTATCGGTCCATCTTCGACGCCTTGCTTTGTCCTTAGGAACACGGAAAAGTGAATAATTTTCCTCTGAGGAAACAGCGCGACAAATTGCACAACAAGCTGGCATATTTATTTATTAAAAACAGAATTCCAACTAATATTATGAAATTTAAACATTCTGTTTTGTCAATAATAAACAAAAACAAAACAAACTAATTTTGAAAGAAATGGCTGGCTGAGAATGAAGAAGAAGAACTGTCACTTAGACTTGCTGCTACCATGATTATTGTACCATGATTTCCACTTAGAGAGCAGGGGAGTACAAAAAATTTTTAGCCAGAAAGCTTTCAGTCAAGCGCTCATTTTGCAATATAAGAGGACATACTAGAGATGAATTTTTAGCTCGGGAAAATTCGCGGGAGTGTCAGGAAACCGACAAAAGGTGCACGAAGAATAAAAGGAAAACAGAAATTGATTTCAACTATCAACAACAAGGCACAGAAAGTAAAAAACAGAGAACAAAGAATACAATTTTACAGGATCAAAATAAGGTCGATGAAAATACACCTACATGCCGTTGGTGTAAAAGAATTGGGCGTGCAATGGAAAATTGTTATGCCAAAAGAGACTTTGAGACG
Source organism: Tricholauxania praeusta (assembly GCA_949775025.1). Lineage (NCBI taxonomy): Eukaryota > Metazoa > Arthropoda > Insecta > Diptera > Lauxaniidae > Tricholauxania > Tricholauxania praeusta. The sequence continues at coordinate 110,658,703 of OX459028.1, forward strand.
TCTCAGGGAAACTAAGAGGGGCCCAAGACCGGCCAATAGTCTGGGACCCCAAAAAACTTACTAAATTAGGGCCAACTAAAGTAGTAACTGTAAATCAACCACAACAAAGTGCAGTTGATACGTTAACTACATCTAAAGTTTTCAACAATAAAGTAGTAACAGTAAATCAACCACAACAAAGTGCAGTTGAAACGTTGCCTACTGAAAATGAAACTATTACAGTTTCAAAGAATATTTTTGATAAATAGTAACTACAAATCAGCCATAACAAAGTTTAATTGATAAGTTAACTACTAAACGCATAAATAATAACGTTTTAAGTAACAACTTAGAACAATGCAAGGCAGGAACAAATCATACGCAGAAAACTGTAGTTGAGGCGTCCCTTGCAAAACCCAGAGAATGCGTAACAAATGATAATGATATCGAAACTGGGAGACACATCTTGTATGGTTGGCATAACGAGAATTTTTACCAAGCAAAACAAAATGATGTGTTCATAGAAGTGCCCTGTGAAGGTGCTAAATATGGAAAACTTATTTTGTTGGTAGACTCCGGAGCCGATACAAGTTTGGTCAAAGAAAGTGCAATGCTGCATTTCCCAGAACTAGATACAAATAATTTAAAAGATTTGAGTGGAGCATTTGGCGGTAAGGTTACCACATTAGGTACAACCACTATTCAACATAATCAGCATCCAGATCTAAGTTTAAAGTTACACATAGCGTCACTAGAACATGGTATAGCTGATGGAATAGTAGGTAGAAATATGTTGTTAAACCGAACTGTCATAAATTCCATGGATAAAAAAATAATGTTTTTCAATGAAAAACGAAAACAAATAATAGCATTCACGCTTAAGCCATTGAATGACTTTAACAAAGTACTATATAATACAGAAACAGCAGTCGAAGCTTGAACTGTAAAAATAGTACCGTTATGTGTTAAGACAACATTAGAAGAAGTTGTTATACACAAACAAGAACTTTCACAAGGAGTTTACATGGGAGAAGCCCTAACCAAAGTGAAAGATGGCATAGTATATGTGCCAATATTAAACTCGTCGGAAAACCAGTTTATAATTGATAAATATTTCAAACCAAAGTTTTCTAATCATAATAAATTTAAAGTGGAAACAAATACCACAATAAATACTATAATGGAACAAAATGTGAGGGAAAGATTAGATAAACTATTTGAATCCATTGATTTGGATCCTAACTTAAGCAGTGAAGAGAAAGATTGCATGGAAAATATATGTGCATCTTTCCATGATATATTTTTAATAGAAGGTGATTGCTTATCATATACTCCAGTTTTAAAGCATGATATCCCAACACTGGCGGGGCAACCCCCAATAAATCAAAAACAGTATAGACTACCTTATTCTCATAGAATGGAAATTAATAAACAGGTATGCGAACTGTTAGATGAAGGGATAATTTCACCTAGCACCTCACCTTGGAATTCACCATTATTACTTGTTCCTAAGAAAAGTGGAAAAGATGGCGAGAAAAAAATTGAAGATTCAGAAAATTGAATGAAGCTACAATCATGCAAGTTTTTCCCATTCCACGAATTGATGAAATTTTAGATCAATTAGGACACAGTAGATATTTTTCCACCTTGGATTTAGCAAGTGGTTACCACCAAGTATTGGTGAATGATGACGATAAAGAAAAGACAGCGTTTAGTACGGGGTTAGGACATTTTGAGTTTAACAGAATGCCATTTGGTCTAACTGGAGCCCCAGCAACTTTTCAACGGATCATGAACCACATTTTAACAGGACTCCAAGGCTTAGAATGTTTTGTCTATTTAGATGACATTGTCATATACTGCAAAAACTTACGTGAGCATGAAGAAAGGCTACTTAAAGTGTTCACAGTATTAAGACAACATAATCTAAAGTTTAGAATGCTTCAAAAGAAAAACGGAGTAAATGCCGTATATATAAATATATTTTTTATGCATATTAGAAAAATGCAAAAACATATATAACATTTACAATAAAAATTAAAAGTTTAAATATAATGAATAAAATAAAAACGGAGTGAATGCCGTATATTATACATATTTTTATACATATCAGATAAATGCATAAACATATATAACATTTACAATAAGATTTAGAAGTTAAAATATAATGAATCAAACAAAATGAAGTAAATGCCGTATATACATATATATATTTTTATGCATATTAGATAAATGCATAAGCATATAAATCATTTACACGTATTATTAGATACATAAAATAAACACTTAATTACATTGATATTTTTACAAGATAGATTTATAACTTAACAGATTAGAAAACATTGAACATTTTTGTTTTAAATAAAAAGATAAATACAAAAAAATTATCAATTAAAGTAATAACCATAAATAATTAAATGATAGGGAAAATAGATATTTAAATAAATAGATAGCTATTTTATTATCATGGTCCTATACTACAGCAGATTAGCAGTAGCAGTGGCTAGAAACTTTCCACACTAATGATTCAAGGGTGCAAACACGCTGATTTGTATCCAAGAACTGCATTAAAAATAAAAATGTATGATCAAAATTTGAAAATGAATGAATATTTAAAGCTAAGCTGAAGAATATTTCATGCACAGTAAGCAAAGTATCCAGCGTTAATAGCTAAATCATTCAATGGTTGTCAATCCTTTTATAGTGACAACAAACCAAGGGAAGGGAGGGGGCGACAGTTTTACAGCATAACGCCTCCCTTGTCGAAAAACTGTGGCATAAGTGTCTCACCATGATCTGAAATGATGGTAGCCAGAAAAATGACATGCAGCCAGCCTTGTTGAAGCTAAACATACAAGGCTGATAAAAACAAGTGTTGCACCTTGAATCAAATCAAAAGTTAAGTTTGTGGTATGCCTAAGTAAGCAAAGCCACAAAGTCTAATCCAAGCAGTTTCCAACCAAGGGGGAAAAGCAGTGACGGAGAAAAGTAAGGCCATGAATTAGATAGGGTCATTTAATAGATTATCTTAAATATATAATAATTATTATACATTTTTAAAGAGAAAAAAAAAAAAACAATTTTAAACTAATAACTAAACTTAAAAATAAAATAAAAAACATTATGATACACAATAATGTGTTATTAAGAAAAAATTTTAGTTAATTCTTAACCATAATTTTTTCTTATCCAAAGGGGTGAGGAATGTTGTGTGTTAATTACCACACTTATATCATAATGTGTTGTTTTAACAAAAAAGACATATTGTGGTATATTTTTGGGATGATGATTAATATCATCCAATAACAGTTAATCTCTGTTATTATAATACGGCATATTTTTGGGCATTTGCTGATTTGTTGGTCAGCTTAAAATGCTATGTGCAAATTCTGCTTGTTGAAAAGTAACAAGAATGAAAACACAATGCACTTAACTGCAACAACAAATCAGGAAGTAAACGCCAGGTGTGCGATCCGGAAATATCCAAGCCCCACTAGGTTTGTAAGCCAAGGTTTTGGTAAACCAAATTCTGCAAGCCAGAATTAATTTTTGTAGACGTAAGTTTTTGTTATTGTATTTTTAAGTAATTATTTTATAATGTATTTTGTTGTTATAATTATCTGTATAAGAGGTGTTAAGTTAGATAAGATTTAACAATAAAATCAGAGTTAGTTCTGAGTTAAAAGAAGACTACAGTGTTTTAAATGAAAGATTAAAATTACGAGTGAGGGAATTATACTGGTAAGTATAATTACAATCTAATCCTCATTATTCTATTCAGATACAGCTTCCACTCCGTGGTATTCCTAGGAAGGAATAGCCACAATACAAAGCCTTAAAAAAATCCAATAGCCATAGGAAGTTCGTATGTCGTCTAAGACTTTTACTACAGCAGTTGAGCAACTGTGTCCCGGTCGGAACCCAGACTGAAGCGGTAAAAGATGTGTTATAGGTGTTAATATGTGCAACAATCTGTTCTGCCATCAGTGATTCACAAATTTTAGAAATGACTGACAGCACACTGATGGGTCTGTAATCATTACATTCAAATGGTTCTGGTTGCATAAGGTAACACAATTTTTAAAAATTATAGAGAGATTCCATCTTCCCCATATGCTTCCGATTTTATTTTTCTGATACTACAGACAACATCAGATTCATTAACACCAGTGAATTCGAATGTGTTTAACAAATTGTTGTGATTTAAATTTGACAAAGGTTGTTCCATGTTCACGGATTTATTGACAAAGTGCTCATTCATAATTTCCGGTTCAATCTCACAATCAATGACATTTTTGCTACCAATATCAATCTGTTTTAAGTTTCTCCAAAGTATCTTAGGCTGCAACGAAGTATCTAACTTTGATTTATAATAACGTGTTTTTGAAAGTCGAACAGCAGAAGAAGCCGGATTTCTTACAACCTTGTATGCTTCCCAATTGACGAAAGTAGGATATTTTCTCCATTTAGAGTACAATTTGTTTTTCTTTTTAATAATAGAAATCACAGGGTTAGTGAACCAGGGACAAGTTTTGTTTTTTATGGTAACCGTACAAAGAGGCACATGAGTATTATATATTCTATTTAATGTACTGTTGAAAAAATCAACTTTTTCATCAACACTTGGTAAGTACAAACAATTATTCCATTGCACCAATGCAAGATCATTAAAAAGTGCATTGAAGTTCACAGACTTAAAATCACGATAGGAAAAAGTTTCAGGGGTGGAAGCCACATTAAAATTTATATTTAGTGTGCAAAAGATAAGGTCATGATCAGAAACGAAGGAAATTTGATCAAACAGTAACACAGAATTAACATCAGATACAAAAAATAAATCAAGAAGACTAGGACTGACAGAGTGTGAAAAACAAGTTGGCATCACTGTATTTACAATTGATAAGTCTACAGAGCTCAAGTCATCTTGTAGTTTTTTTACATGATTATCATTTATAAGTACATTCACATTAAAATCACCGCACACAATAAAATTGTTATACTCAATAAGTAAGTCTAACAAAGAAGAAAAAAAAGGATCTAGGCTAAACGCACGGCTTGGATTATATACACAAACAACAAATAATTTCGTAACTGAGTAAAATCTTTTACTCGAACTATTTGCTCAGAAATGTAGCGTTTACTCTGAAAATAACGAGTAAAAAATTTCGTATGCATAAAAATGTGAAAATGACATTTGGAGTATTCACTCTGTTATACGATAGCTTTGACTCAGTTTCGTATGCATAAAAACGAAAAAAAGCGAGTAAAAGCTACATTTACTCAGAAAATCCTGAGTCTGCTATTTCGTTGACTCGAAGCATTTACTCAGAACATTTTCGTTGTTTTGTTGGTAAGTTATATTCAGTTTTTTTCGAATTTTTTGTAAAAAATAACATTTTTTGCACAATTTTAAGTTTATTTATTTTAGGTTTGCCTGGAAGTTCAAAAATTTGGTTATTTTATTCTGAAAGCAACGTAATCGCAAATAGTTCTATTGAACCTTTATGATGATTGGCTTAAGGCGTTTTCTTATACCGCATTCAGTCAACAAATTTTGATTTTGTGCGCTCTAGATGTCCAACCATAAGACAAGGCTACAATCGCAGATGCTCATAATTTTTGTTGAACATTAATCGATGTACATTGGTGAAAGATGAAGTGAAACTTTAGGACTTGTTTTTGCTGATTATGGCAAAAAGAATAATGTGAACGATGCCCAACTAACACAAGCAGAAATTCGTGATCTCATTTTGGGCATGGAAATTAGTGCACCAACGACGCAACCCCACAAATTGCAGAAATTAAGAAGCAAACTAAGGAGCAAAATCAAATTGCTGAAACTACTAGTCGCAAGACCGAAAAACATGGTGATGAAATTATTGCATCGACTACCTCCGACTATGAAACGTTAACATTCAGTTTAAAAGAAGATTGGCGTGTGCGTGCCATTTTTGCGACAAATTTACATTTGCGTACAAATTTACAAAAAAAATTGTTATAACTTGCTCTTTTACACCCGGATCATGCTCATTGACCGCTTACAAATTAACGCCACCTGGTTTTGAATGGGATTCTAAAAATACTTATAAAGGCAACAAACAAAACAGTATTTACCATCACAAGGAAATTTACAGCATTGGTCTTAATATATTTTTGTAATTATGGCTAGCTTTCTGAGTTTTTGAGCAACACTTTTTATGTCGGTCTCTCACAACCAGCTACACCACGACTCTGGCGACTTACTTTTACTCCGTTTACTAGCCATATACAAACTAGGAGGAAGTAACCATCAGAAATGCAACGCTACTTCCCGGACTATTATGAGTATTTTTTTAACTGAGCTACATTCTTTTTTGAGTATCAATGATGGAGAAAGGATTTTTCAAAATTTACCTAGCGAAGGAGATATGATGCTTTTTCTAAAATTTGAACCAATTTATATTTTAAAAAACCCTTAATTTCCTAAAAATTTGTAAGTAATCTATAGTTTTTTCAGGCTGTTAAGAAAACTTTACTTTTTCTTTTTAAAATGATGTATCGATTGTTCTAAGTATTCGCATAGAATCTCATATCGCATAATCTCTTTTTACCGGAAAACAAAAAAAAATCAATAAATTTACTGGAAACAGTTTTAATAATTTCTTAATAATTTGTTATAATTTTTTGTTTTTCTGTAATTTTAATGAGAAATTGTGGCCTACATAAGTACAAATGAACACAATCTGTAGGTATACTATATAAACGCATCATATAAGTGTTATTTTCATTAACGTCTGACAATTCGCCCTTAAAGTTAACATCAATGACAAAGTCCAGATCGCGATTATTACGCTCGTTAGGTTTCACTTTAAAGGTTCTTGTGATTTGATCAGCTATATATATTGCAACAGTCGACAGCAATAACTTCAGCAGCACCAGCTATTGCAACAAACACAGTTCCACAACCAACATACAGAACAACCTGCAACTAAAATTTTTTTGTTTCAATATACTTCATCAAATACTTGATTCAGTTTAAATGCATCATATTGGATATTTATTATACTCACTTTGCCACGAAACAGGTCCTTATTATGATACATCCCATTGCGGTAGGTTAAATTGCGCACTTCATTTTTGATAATTTCTTCGTTTATACCAAAATGTACACGAGTTAAAATAACGACGCGATGTCATGTCATCTGCAGCGGGCCCAGTTCCCAATTTTTTGATTTTATTGTTGTTGGTAGCATTATTAACCACGATGATACTATTTGTAAATGTTTTCTTGATGATTCGTGACTTGGCATTGCTGGAGCGGTAGATGCAACTTCTTTCCTATCTAAGAAATACACTGATTTCGATCATTTTTTCTTTTAAATATTTGTTTACTTACCATTAAGCCCAATTTCCATGTGATCTTATCTTATCTTATTTTATCAAATATCAGGGATGACATCACATTCTATAAAGATAGCAAATGTATGCTATTCACTCTCGCATTCTCCAAGCGCATTAGGTTCTGTTCGCATGCTTTTCTTTCTTACAAAAATTTGATTTGATATCCCTGATATGGGATAACAAAAGATAGCATGGAAATTAGGCTTTATGGTAGCATTATTATATTATAGAAAGTTTTTTATTCTGCAAATTAATTTTAGCCAATTTTCGAAAGGGGTGCGCTGCGGTATTCATGTACATTTCTATTTCCTAAGAATTCATTCAAGCATACCGCACACACAAAAACAATTTTTTGTTGCAACTGTTGGTCTGCTGCTTTTTAATATAAAAAGACGACAGGGCGAGTAATTTAGAACTGAATCATATGTGCCTTTCTCTTCTTGTCACCACCCAACTCGAAATCGGCAGCAATAGCTTTAGCAGCACAAGATATTGCAGCAAACAGACAAATTGCCGGTTCCAACAACCAACCAACCAATATCGAGACCAACCTGCAAATAAATTTTGTTTGTTTCAATATACTTTATCAAATATTTGATTGAAATACATAAAATGCATCATATTAGATATTTATTACACTCACTTTGCCACGAAATAGGAGCTTATTATACGGTAGGTTATATTGCGCACCTCATCTTTGAGAATTTCTTCTTGCTGCCAATGTAAAAATATCATCTTGTGTTTTTGCAGAAATCACAAAATGTTACAATGCAACGATGAGAAAATCAATGTGTAAATACGACTTATGGAAAAACAAAAACTATTTTCAGTTCCAACTGTTGGTCTGCTGCTTTTTAACATAAGACGACAGAGGCGAGTAATTTAGAACTGAATCATGTCCTTTTCTTTTCTTGTCACCACCCACTCTTTTTGGTGGTTTTAGAAATCTTTCTGAAGATGCGTTTTGTTTGTCCACCAAAGCCTTGTTGTTTCCTGTCGCAAAGTCTTCTGAATGCATTTTCTTTCCTATCTAAAATAAAACACTGCTTCTTTCTTTTAAATATTTGTTTACTTACCACTGTGTCAGAGACTCCATAAGAAGATGGCACTGGCTGCTGAAGGTCGAGTGAATGGTTTTTATTGCTGAGACTGATTCATCCGAAAAGAGAAAATTAAATTTTTTTCGCTAAGCAAATAGTTAAGGGGCGTTTGATCGCATTCATGCAGATGTAGTTTTTCATCACCACCACATTTAATGTCTTTGAGAGTTAGTCGCCGTTTCATGTTTTTGCAAAAAATAGCAAATGCTTTACTTATTCTATTTCTCTCAAATGGTAACATAAGCTTCACAATGATAGCAGAGCTCTTATTTTTGTTATCACTCACCCTCAGTCTAAAACTATCACGCAACGCAGGTACATCGCTGTTTATTGCAGAGCAAATTTGAGAGAACATATATGAAAGGTTCTCATTGTTTTTATGTGGGATCCCATGAATTATAAGATCAGAAGCAACTGCTTCACTTTCATATCTCTCAACTTGCTTCTTTAATGTATCAACTTCCTTATCAAGTGCAAGGGAGACAGGTATGTCAGCAAGGTCACGGTTGTTAGTTTGATTTTTCATTTCCATTATCTCAGTGGCGTGTCGTGGCGTTTTCAGCTGGGTGTTCAACGTGTATGTGTTGTTTAAATATGAATGCCTATTCTTAGTTTTTTCCAGGACCACGACGAGGACGTGATAGACTGAGATCCCATTTTAGTTTTTTTGTTTTTTTGTTTTTTTATATTTTTTTTAATATTTTTTTTAAACTTTTTTAAAGTTTTTATTAGCTGTTTTTGCTTTTGATTTCCTTAAGAAATACTTTTTCTATGGAAATCAAAGCCAGTTCCGACAATCTCTGTTCGCACATAGTATTTCTCGAAAAAGTCTTTATCCGCTTGAGTGCAGAGAATGATCTTTCAACTGAGCTACTTGAAGTTGGAATTGTCAAAATTAAGGAACTTAGCTTAAAAATTTCTGAAACGTATCTTTCAAGTCCAAATTTAAAAGAGTTTCGGGTATATCTTTGATGAAAATGCTACAAAACTGTTCACATGAGAAAAATACACTCAACTCATTCCTTAGCTTAACAAATTCGAAGAAGGGAGGATATGAAATTTTAAGGCTTTCAAAAGCATCATCTGGAAAACTTCTTTCGAAATTGAGAAACTTTTTTGAAGTCAACAATTCCAAAAACTTTAATGTTTTTAACGACTTAAATCTTATATCCATTTGTGTTGACAAAGTATCAATTACACTAGTTTACAAATTTGGGCTTGATCTCGAGATCTGGTTTCTCATAGATTTTTTTCGATGTATTTTGGGGCGTAGATTCCAAAAATGACAACCATTTTTTTTTCTTAAGAATCGTTTTCGAGATATCCCCAAAAAACCCCTTTTTCGGCACTTTTTTCATTTATTTAACTACATCTCCATGAATTTTTTTTCGACTCAAAAACGACTTTCAGCTTTCGAAAGATATTTGTATTTCCTTTCTAAAGATATGCTTTTTGTTTGAATCGGATAAGATTTGATGGAGTTACAAGCGCTCAAAATCTAAAAAAACTTACTTTTTTGGTCTTTTTTGAAAAACACTGAATTTCAATTGCTCCATTTGAATGGAAAATTCCATTTTTTTCATATTTTTAAAATTTTGAATGATAGACTATTCTTTAACAAATATTTGAAGTATAATTTGGCGGAAATCGGACAAAAAATGTAGAAGTTATTCGAGAAAACAGTAAAACACTTGCAATAAAATTGAACGAAAATACATACGATTGTGTGTTTGTGAAGTTCTTTACTTTTATTCTCTTTTCTTTTTAGATAAAAAACGTATGTATTTTCGTTCAATTTTATTGCAAGTGTTTTACTGTATTCTCGAATAACTTCTACATTTTTTGTCCGATTTCCGCCAAATTATACCTAAATATTTGTAAAAGGATAGTCTATCATTTAAAATTTTAAAAATATGAAAAGGAAGGAATTTTTCATTCAAATGGAGCAATTGAAATTTAGTGATTTTTAAAAAAGACCAAAAAAGTCAGTTTTTTTGAACTTTGAGCGCTTGTAACTCCATCAAATATTATCCGATTGAAACAAAAAGCATATTGTTAGAAAGGAAATATAAATATCTTTCGAAAGCTGAAAGTCGTTTTTGAGTCGAAAAAAAATTCATAGAGATATAGTCAAATAAATGAAAAAAGTGCCGAAAAATGGGTTTTTTGGGGATATCTCGAAAACGATTCTTAAGAAAAAAAAAAAATGGTTGAAATTTTTAGAATCTACGCCCCAAAATACATCGAAAAAAGTGTATGAGAAACCAGATCTTTTTTCTTGTAAGCTAGTGTTATTTCAAAAAATACACGTTTGTAACGCATTCCAAAACATTGTAAGTCTTCGCCACGTTTTGGAATTGAGTTAGTTGCATTTTTTGCAGCAACAAAAAATATTTCAAACTGCGGCCTGGTGTTTGAAATTTTATTTTTTGTCACTTCAATTTGGTCACAACAATGTTGAATATCTAAGTATTTTGCTTGTAGAATATTAAATAATACATCAGTAAATGAAAATATATCATTAAATACATTAAGCATGAAAACTGTATTGAATGAAGTAAAGAATTGAAGAAATCCTCTCGCCTGCACTGGCTCGGCATCCCAAGTATTTGGATCGTCAATCATTTCTTCAAATAATATAATCATATCAGCGATATTTTCATGAACAACATTAACAAGTCTAGGCGAATTGTTCCATCTTAATTTTAAAATTATCTTAAATTTTAAAAAAAATTCAAAAATTTTTCCTGTTAAATTTCTTATTCAATAAATTCAGAGCACACATCGCAGTTTTCTCAGTCAAACATTTTTAAACAGCGTTGCGCTGCATTGTCAAAGTGCGAATTTTTTGACAAACGTACATTTGTTTTTTTTTTTTTTTTTGTTGGATGGCAGAGATTCTCTGCCACGACTCGTTTTGTTATGTGCGCTAATGTTCTACGAACACAGATTACTGTTTATCATGCGCATTTCGTTAGAATGTGTGTGTAGTAGTTTTTTTATTATAGGTTTTTGCTGTGACTTGGTGCGACATCAAGAAGCCCACACTCAAGTCGGTTGGATGGAACATAACATCGTCAAATAATGTTGCGTTTGAGAAGCGGCCGGTGGTCGATGATACAACACGACTCTTGTTGAATCAAGTTATGTGCGCTAATATCCTATGAACACAGTTTATTGTTTATTATGAGTATTTCGTTAGAATGTGTGTATAGTAGTTTTTTTTATTATAGGTTTTTGCTGTGACTTCGTGCAACATCAAGAAGCGCACACTTAAGTCGGTTGGATGGAACTCAACATCATGAAATAATGTTGCGTTTGATCTGCTACGATGAGCTAGAACAATTGTAGTCGTATTACGTACATACAAATTATTGACTTAATATGTTTCACAAATATGAGAACGTATAATAGGGGGGAAAAAATGCATCGGCTTTTGGTTGGGTGATTTTGGTTGCGTGTGCGGAAAACACCTGCGCACCTTAGATTAAACGCCACTGCTTTATCTCCTTTTTCATAACACCAATTTCGTTGCATGAAGCTTCAACTGCTATTACCCTTACCATTAAATTTTTGATGTTAAGTCTGATGTTGGTCATCTCAGCTGCTATTTCGCTAAATCTTTGCATTATTTGTGATTCGCTTTTTTTATTTCTTCTGTCAGCTGCTCTACAATGTTTTCAAACTTCGTATTAAGTGTTGTAGTGCAGTACATGGAAAACATTGCAGGCGATGAGTCGTTTTTCTTTACACAGCTAATTCCAGTTGGAGTTGCAGGAGAAACTTGTTGTTTTCGAGCGTTTGTTGTGCTTCTCGTTAGTTTTAGATGCGACATGTTTATAATTTTATTAAAATCGTATTTTAATATGTTGCAACAATTTAAGCAAACTCCGAACAAAAAAGTATGACACACCAACAGAAACACGATTAGAGCGACCTTTCACAGGTTTTAATAACAAAATGGATAAGTATTACTTGATAAATCGCGTTGACTTTGTGGACACTTACACTACAAAAAACTACTCCGAAGTCATACTCTGACGCTCAAGTTCGGTGTGTGTAAATAGCATAAATAGGGGCGTACACATGATCAAAAAACCCTTCAAGAAATGACTGATCGAAACTCCAACACATTGATAGTGATTTTAATTTTTACTCATACATAAATAAATACTTTTGCTATCAAATCAAAGCAGAGAAAAAGAGAGTGTTCCACTGCGTACATTAATGCTATAAGAAGGAGTAGATGGACAGAGATAGATAGATAGATTGAAAATTTGACATTTAATAAAAATAGATATATAGATTTTTCTCTGCTTTCATTTAATAGCAAAAGTATTTATGAATGTATTAGTAAAAATGAAAATCACTATCAATGTGTTGGAGTTTCGGACAGTCATTTTTTGTAGGGACGATGTTTTCTCATTGTGGTCGGAACAAAACTAAAATTTGATTATGTGTACGCTGAGCTGTCTAATTGTTTGACAAACAGTTTAATGAAAAATTTGACGGTTTGAACTCTCTAATGGCTATTCAATAGCCCAGTTCACATTATCACACATGCTGTCCAACATGCCTACACAACATCAATGTTCGATAATGTGAACTGAAGGAACGACCGCTTGACACACATGTTGGATGGATTTCAAAACATTTTTGATTTTTCTGCTAGCTTGTCCATAACCATAAACCTGTGTAAGCTGACTGTCAAGCCTAATGAACATTTTTAATTTAAAAAAATTTTATGCAGCTTACTTCGACGAGGACGCTCATAAATTGTTCTGCAATTCATGTTTGATGGCATGCTCGATAACGTAAACGCAAAGCAATATTGACAGTTACACATGTTGTCAAGCCATGTAGGGCAGCATTTGTGATAATGTGAACCGCCCTAATAGCAAGTTAAGCCCAATTTCTATGTGATTTTTCTTGAACTCATCTTATTAAATTTCACAGATTTTTTGCCATAATGAGCGAGATGGATATATGTCAATCTTGCTTTAAAAGTTTGACAATTCGGTTTGTTTGTTTGTAAGCAAATGACAATTTTTTTACCAAAACAAAAACTCAAAATGAACTAATTTGCATTTTTTTATCAGAAATAAGCAACGGCAACGACAGAATAACTGACACAGTGTAATGGACAATGTTTCGCCTTAAATGTTATCTTACTGACTTCTGCCAACACTTCCATCCACAAGAGTTGTCGCTTTTGAATATTCCTGTAGCTCATTGTTGACATATTCCAAAGTGCACGCCGTGACCGCACTGCTTCAATAAGCTGCTCTATGTTTCATAAAAAAAAATATGGAATAATAATAATAATCGTGAAAGGAAATTAAATAGTACTACCATTTTCCACTAACAATTGATTGTCGTTCATGATGGTGCTGATTTTGGTGTTGATGCTGCAAGATTTTGACAAAAGAAATATGTTAATTTTTGTTAAAATAGCAATCGTCACACTTTTTACTTATTTAACTTGTTTATCTTATTTTGTAAATTTGTATTTTCAACAATTTAAACTAAATTTTGAGAAACTCATCACCTTATACCTTTTTTCATTGACATTTGTTTTTATTTTGAAAACTGTCAAACTTGACACTACATAAAATTAGAGCGCAACTATAAAAATGACTGCCAAATTTAAAGCATGTAATCAACTTTAATAAAAAAGTTCAACTTTTTGAACTTTCTGATCTCCGAAATCACGGAGAATATTACATGATATAAAAAATAGCAAATGTGTGCCTATTCACTTTCGCATTCTCTAAGCGCATTAGGGTGTGCTCGCATGCTTTTTCTTTCTTACAAAAATTTAATAAGATAAGTTCAAGAAAAATCACATGGAAATTGGGCTTTATGCAACATGAGTTGTATGAATATGGCATAGAAATTTTTATATGTATGCGGAGGCCCTAAGTGTTAATTTCTTGTTATAGGTGGCAACTTTGAATTTTGTTTGTAAATGCAAATTGTGTCAGTGCTCTGTGCTTCTGATTGTTTTTAATATTCAATACTTTTAGTTGCTATAATTGTTGATTAAATGCGTTTTTGAAAATATCAATACTAAATATCAATGTCGGAATCAGAGGCTAGCAATATGTCAGACAGTGATTCTGAAAACGGATCCTTGGTTTCCAATAAATCTCAACATAGTTCTGGATCTCGTAACAGAACAGTTTCTCCCACTAAATCATTTTCACGCTCTGCATCGAGGTCAAGATCACATTCGGCTGGCTCTAGTACAAATTCAGATGAGCCAGAAAATCGACATCAAAGCAAAGTCAATTCTGAAGACGAAGAGGTTGAAGAAGAGCAAGAACCTGATGGTGAAGACTTAGATTCGGAGGAGTATGACGAAGATGACGATGACAGACCTAAAAAAAAGAAAAAAAAGGAACGGTTTGGTGGTTTTATTATAGATGAAGCTGAAGTGGATGATGAAGTCGACGAAGATGATGAGTGGGAGGAGGGAGCGAATGAGCTGGGAATTGTGGGAAATGAAATAGATGAACTTGGACCAACTGCAAGAGATATTGAGATAAGACGCCGTGGTACAAATCTTTGGGATACCCAAAAAGAAGATGAACTCGAGGAATACCTTCGTAAAAAATATGCTGATGAAACCATAGCAAAACGACATTTTGGAGAGGGTGGTGAGGAAATGTCTGATGAAATTACTCAACAAACGCTTTTGCCCGGCATAAAAGATCCTAACTTATGGATGGTAAAATGCCGTATTGGAGAAGAAAAAGTGACGGCTCTTCTTTTGATGCGAAAATATTTAACATATTTGAATACAGATGAACCCCTTCAAATAAAATCGGTTGTTGCTCCTGAAGGTGTAAAAGGTTATATATACTTGGAGTCATACAAACAAACGCATGTTAAAACAGCTATAGAAAATGTTGGAAATTTGCGTATAGGTAAATGGAAGCAAGAAATGGTGCCCATTAAAGAAATGACTGATGTGCTGAAAGTGGTCAAGGAACAAATCGGCCTAAAAATTAAGCAATGGGTGCGTTTAAAGCGTGGTCTATACAAGGATGACATAGCTCAAGTTGATTACGTGGACTTGGCTCAGAATCAGGTCCATTTAAAACTATTGCCCCGTATAGATTATACACGTATGCGTGGGGCATTACGAACGACACAAAGCGAAAATGACGATGCAAAACGCAGGAAAAAGAGAAGACCTCAGGCAAAACCATTTGATCCCGAAGCCGTTAGGGCTATTGGAGGGGAAGTGCACTCAGATGGAGATTTTTTGCTTTTTGAAGGAAATCGCTATTCACGAAAAGGATTTTTGTACAAAAATTTTACTATGTCAGCCATTTTAACAGAAGGCGTGAAACCTTCGCTGGCAGAACTGGAGCGATTTGAAGAGCAGCCTGAAGACGTTAACTTAGAAATTGCTGCTTCAGCAAAGGATGACCCTACACTTACTCATTCTTTTTCAATGGGTGACAACGTTGAAGTGTGTGTGGGTGATTTGGAAAATTTACAGGCTAAAATTATTGCTATTGATGGTGGTATGATTACAGTTATGCCAAAACATCAAGATCTTAAAGATCCACTTATATTTAAAGCAAGTGAGCTTCGTAAGTATTTTAAAACTGGTGATCATGCAAGAGTGTTAGCTGGACGTTATGAAGGAGAAACTGGTTTAATAATACGTGTTGAAGCAACAAGAATAGTTTTGGTATCTGATTTGACTAACCATGAGCTAGAGGTATTGCCACGTGACTTACAACTTTGTTCAGATGTAGCTACTGGTGTTGATTCTTTTGGGCAATTTCAATGGGGCGATTTAGTGCAGCTGGATCCACAGAATGTTGGAGTTATTGTTCGATTAGAACGCGAAAATTTTCATGTTCTGGGAATGCACGGAAAAGTAATTGAATGCAAGCCAACAGCACTACATAAACGTAGGGAAAATCGAAATACTGTAGCTTTGGATGCAGATCAAAATCAGATACGACGTAGAGATATTGTCAAAGTAATGGAAGGTCCACATGCTGGTCGCTCAGGGGAAATCAAACACTTGTATCGTAGTTTGGCATTTCTACATTGCCGCATGTATACAGAGAACGGCGGAGTTTTTGTTTGTAAAACACGACACTTACAATTGGCTGGAGGTAATAAATCACAATCTAATAGTCTTGGCTCCTTCAACAGCTTAGGCTTTATGTCTCCTCGAATTCAATCACCTATGCATCCATCTGGAGGTCGTGGTGGGCGTGGCGGTAGAGGTAAAGGTGGTTTCCGTGTTACAAGAGACCGAGAAATTCTTGGTAAAACGATAAAAATTAGCGGTGGACCTTATAAAGGTGCAGTTGGCATTGTAAAAGACGCTACAGATAGTACTGCTCGTGTTGAACTCCATACTTCGTGTCAAACAATTTCAGTTGATCGTAATCATATAGCTATTGTTGGAGTTCCCGGCCGTGATGGAGGTTTTGTGTCCACTTATGGCCGCACACCATCCCGTACACCTGGTTATGGATCGCAAACACCCGTATATGCTTCTGCAGGATCAAAAACACCTCTCCTTGGTAATCAAACTCCGAATTGGGACTCTGAAGGTCGCACACCGTATGCTGGCGCTATGACACCATCACACGATGGAAGTATGACTCCTCGACATGGTGCTTGGGACCCGAGTATAACAAATACTCCAGCAAGAAATAACGATTTTGATTACAATATAGAAGAATCAAGCCCAAGTCCTGGTTATAACCCTAGTACTCCTGGTTATCAAATGAATACATCTTTCGCTCCACAAACCCCTGGAACTTTATATGGATCTGATCGCAGTTATAGTCCATTTAATCCTAGCCCTAGTCCAGCTCCTTCCCCTTATCCAGTTGGCTACATGAGTACACCTTCACCAACCAGTTTTTCACCTACCACTCCTGGTGGAGCTCCACATTCTCCGTACAATCCACAGACACCAGGTGCAAGTTTGGATTCCCATTTAGGAGATTGGTGCACTACTGACATTGAAGTAAAAATTCATTCCCATGGTGATTCAGACCTGGTTGGGCAAACAGGAATTATTCGTACGGTGTCAAACGGAGTTTGTTCAGTTTTTTTACGTCAAGAAGATCGGAGCGTTTCGATTGTTAGTGAACATTTGGCACCGGTTCCACCTGATGTTGATGATGAATTTAAAGTCATTTTCGGAGACGAAAGAGAACTGGTCGGAAAAGTTGTATCACTAGCAGATAAAGGAACTAGTTTATGCAATTTAAATGGTGAAATAATAATGCTTCCAACTGCTCATTTGTGTAAAATTAAAGCCATGGAGTAAATGTTATTAGGTACATAATGATTCTAATATTTTAGTTAAAATAATAATTTACTACTTTATAGATTTACCAGAGCCGGCATTAGCAATGGCGAGGATTAAGAAGGCGTTTTACGTTAAGAACTTAATTTTTGAGGAAAGTGCTTCGTTTATTAACAATCTTATGTTCGTCAAGTTTTGATGGATCCACTTTTCACGCCTGTATAACTGCTTTTAGGAATATGAAACATCAAGGGTTACACTTATGAGTATTGCTGTACGTTTGGTTTTAAATAAATAAGTCACCAAATTATATGTAGTGAAATGAAGGATTTAAATTATACACGTTCTTCATCAACTCAATTACTAGTTTTATCTTTCCAGTATACATTTATGTAAAAACCCATATTCTTTTGTAAATTTCTTGTTGCAAAAACTGTTAAATTTTAAACTTTAAATGCTTTGTAATTAGGTGTAGCTGAATTCAATATTTAATTGATTCCGCCGCTATGTTGATATTTCGAACCTTAAAATGGACTTTGAGTCAGAGGCTGCGAATTTGAAGTTTTATGTTCTTGGGCGCGATATTAAGTAACAAATGGGAATGGACCCTCTGGCAATGTGCGATTTATCGAAGAAATTTATATTCTTGTTTCTATTCTGAATTTATTTTGAACTTGCATTTTTCTAATATTTTGTATTATTTCCCACGTAATTTTCGACTTTAAATCTGGTATTTACATTTTTTATTACTTCTGTTTTTTGAGGTAAAAGGCGTCGTGCACTTTTACCAATGACACCAATTAATTTGAACGGTTTTTAAGTTCAAGATGTCTGTGTACAGTTGGTCAGCTGCAAAGATTCAATAACCAAAAAAGTGAAAACCTTCGACTAAATTATAAATTAAGAAACCAGGTGACCAAATCCATTTCAAACCATGCAGTCGGACTGACTTCAAATTGTGGATTTGGTTGCCGATTGAATATGTTGTTTTTCAGGGGATAAAGTGGGACACTTATTGCCCCGATTTGATTGAAATACATTTTTTACGAAGCTATGCGTATTTTAAGTTTTGGTGTCAAAAATTGAAAAACCGCTGAAAATTTTTTCAAAAATAGGGCATGTCCATCTAAATAAAAATAATTTTTGTCTATTGATTCTAAGAGAACTTCTTAATGTCTGTCAGAATCTTTGAGAAATTTTTAACATGGTTGTTAATTGGAGGAGTTATAGCGCTTTTTATGTAAAAAAAAAACTAAGCTAATTTTTTAGAGGGATTTTCTTTTTAACGTATTTTAATCTAAGGGTGATGGATAAATTCTGACTACGGATTCGTTTTTAGCACACCAAAATACATACCGTATGGTACAAGACATTTTTTTTTGTGATCATGTGTTACAATTATCGATAAACAAAAAGCCATCAGATTGAAAAAAGGGTCTTCAGCTAAATATCAATTCTAACAACTTAATACATCTATCAGAACCACTATCTAGTACAGTAATTAAACGAAAATTGATTTTTGAAAACCAATAAAATGTTTTCAATTTCTGTCGCCTTCGAAGCTCTGGCATTTGTTTATTTTGCAGCAAAATACCTTTTGACTTCTCTTACTGTAGATCCAGTGATAAATATGTCAAAATAACTTGAAAACGAAATAAAAAAAAAAACTAATATGATGACTTTTTTTTTTGTTCTCTATGAGTTCTGAAAATCACACGTTTCGTGATAATAGTCCATATCAAAACAGTGCTTAATAATGTACAATCTCTTTTCTATATACTCGTACATAAAAATTAAGCGCTGGATGCCTGTCGCACATGCGCGAACTTTTTTAAATGTTTATGGTCTATTTGGTTTGGGTAAAATAAGGGTGTCACACAAGTAAAACACTTTTTTAAGACTAAATTAAAAAATTCTTTATTTCATGGATTTCATATATGATACGAAAAATAAGAATAAAAGAGAATGAAATAAAATGCTTAGAATATAAAATGCTTTGTTGCATTTTTGTACGTATGATTGCTTACAATTTACGGAATGCTAGTCTGTAGATAAACAGAAGGCTCAGATTACTTCTGCATACAAATCATAAACAACAGTACCAGGAGACCGACCGTAGTTCGGTTTTTCGTTTTAAGGTTGAAAAAGTCGAAAAAATGTAATGCAATTGAATGAGGAATCAGAAATATTTAAAAAATATTGAATATGATTGAAAAAACGAAAACAAGCTAGAAAAAATTTAGATAAGTTGATTATACATATATGGGGCATTTCAGGCGAAGCGGACAATGCAAAAAAAATGAGATTTAGAAATTTGTTCATATTCGGCTTAGTTCTACTTCTAGAAGGTGTAAACACTTAATTTTTTTTTTATATAAGGCTTATTTGTCAAGTTGTGGACTTCCGAAAATTGACGTAATATGAATAATGGATTTTTGGGAAGCAGTTTTTCGAACTTAGAAAAATTTCAATAAAATATGAAACAATGTAGTTTCAATAGTAAATTTACTGCTCTTTTAAATTATAAAATCAGATTGGAAATTTGATTTTTTTTTCTTGTAGAAAACCGGAAGTGAACAATTCATCTTAGAATTGAAATAATTTCGACATATGTTATTTTTTTATTTTAACTTTAAAATAAAGCATAAAATATAGGTAATATGCTTTACGAGATATGTAAATTGAAGTGCAATCGTGCCGCACTTTGTATGGAAAGTGGCACTTTCTTAAGTACTTTAATTTATATAAACACCTGCTCAAAATAATAGGTACACCTTTGAGTTTTTAGTTTAAGCTCTATTACAAAAATATTTGGGTCTAAAATTGTACTGCAAAAAAATTTTTGAAAAAACCTCATATCTCGAAAACTATCCAACGAATTAAAATTTTTTGTAGCATAATTTTATACCTCATTAAATTACCTTTCATATGATATCCATATTTTGGAAATCCTTTGGGGTTCCTAACCTTTAGCGTTTTTTATAAAAGCTATATCCGCAACTTCCGATGGCTATATCTCCTAAGCCAGATCCGAGCGATAATTTTTTTTGCAGATTTATTGTTTATTCATAGCACGCTACTTCTCCTAAAAAAAATAAATAAAATCTGAGAGTTGTCTCTAAAGTAAACCTGTTCCAAAAATTCAAACAAAAATTTGAATCGAAGTGCAGGTGTAGGGCTTCTGATGAGCATAATGTTTTGAAAAGCAAAATCTGGCATCACTGCAAAAGTTGAATGTTTGGAAATGCAACTCTGATTAAGTAGATGCGCAAACTTCGCATAAGCAAAAAAAAACCGGCGGGTTGCACTCCGGGAGTGCCGACAGAAGTGAAAACTTTAAATAATATTTTGGATTTATTTTTTTCATGATGTTTTGTAATGTTTATTATATTATATTAGTTGCGTTCCCGTACAATAATGCATTAGTACAATTTGCAGGTTTTTACAGGATTTTACCCAAAAAGCGTTCCCGTACACGAAAAACCTGTTAGTGAGAACGAAAATGAGAGAGTAATTTATGTTCTCTCATTGTAAGAAGTTACAGGTTTTTACCCGAAGAACTTTTGTGTGTAAACTCATTAAAAGTGTCAAACTATCAGCTGTTCTATGTTGTGCAAGCTGAATTGTAAACATTGAGTTTATTTTGACTATTTTTATTTTCCATTTTATTGTTTGCGCTTATAGAATTGAATTTATTGTTCAACTACATTCAATTCAAGATGTTTATTTATTGTCTGGAGTTAGAAAATTAACTTTTTTGCACCAACTAAATTCAAAAATTTTTGACGTTTATTCTCGTGCTAAAAAAATGGTTTTTTCCGTTCCTGTACTTTTTACATTATTTCCATGATTCAACTATAAAGGTTTTCGCAAGCTGTCAAACTCAAAAAAGTCATTAGTCAAAAGTCAGATGTACGAATGTCAGAATTGTTAAACAAAGCAAAAACACGAAAAAAACAATTACAATTCGTGTTACAAATCTGATTTTCTCAGACGCTTTAATGGAACCTCATGTTGCGGATGCGCTGCCACGAAACATATTTAGTGATGTTGAGTTTCATACTAACGCTGAAGCATGATTAGCTTCTTATGCTTATCGTCTGCAACGTTCTTGGGTGGTAAACAAAAAACTTAATTTTAAGTTTCGTAACTTTAATCTATTTTTTAGTTTATTTTATAATTTAAGTTGAAATAAACAGTTTTGTTTTTGAGAACTGAACAAATTTGCCGTTTTCTACCTCTAATACGATAACACATGTCGTCCCTTAAGTATCCACTGCATTAAAACATGACGTCCCTCTGATGCTTCCCAGCCATGTACATTTATGCGCTTTACTTCGCGGGCTTAGGAAAGTGGCAGCGTACTTTAGTTTTAATTATATCGCGATTGAATATCAGCTGCGCAGTGCTAAAAGCAGCCGTTAATTTTCTACAAATAAAAAGATGCAATGAACAATTTATGCGTATTTTGCAATCATTTAAGTAAACGAACCTTTGCAATATATTTTTTCCTTCGAGAAATCCGCGGAAACAAATTAATTTATATTTTAAAACAAATTTATTCAAATTTTAATGAATTTTTGTTAAATATTTATTTTTCACAAAAAAATTCAAATCGCATAAAAACGTTATCACTTTTTGTTGTGGTTGATCAATTCTGACATTAAACCAACTATGGAAGAAGCAGCATTTGACTTTTGCATAAACCTGTATTATTCAATCATGATTATTTCTATTTCACAGAGCGCAATTTTTTTATTCTTTCGTGTTTGACAGTTTTACAGGATTTTACCCAAAAAGTTCTGGAACAAAGCTATTGTATAATACGACACAATGAACTATTTTTTAATTAGATATAATCACTAATAATTTTGTTTTCTTTACTGTTAATTTGATATTTATCACGATAATCCTCTTAAATATCAAAATATTAAAGTTTTAAAATTGCTAAGAAAATAATTTCACACGTAGAAAGAAGTATGCTAGCATAACAAATCGTTTAATGGCAAGTTAGTGTGTTAGTTGGTATGTGTGCGTTTTCTTTTTACATGGCAATGCAATGGAAGACAAAAACGGAATATGTATTCAAATTTTACTCTCGCTCTCATTCTCAATTTGTCAACGCAACAACGCGGAATTTGAAAGAAACAAACATGTAAGCATAGCAATCGTTGAATGAGAATGGAATGTGTCAGTTAGTGTGTCTGCTTTGCTTTTTGTCTTCCACTTGGAATATTTATTTAAGAGAAACAATAGAACATTCAAATTTTACTATCGCTCTCATTCATAACGTGGAATCCCGATGACGGTCGGTGTCGCGAGTTTATACTTTTTTCTCAGCCGCACAACGTGCCATAAGAAGTTTTCACTTCAAAAAATTTAAGAAAATTATTTATCAAGCAGCAACTTGCATCAGCTGGCATCGCATCAGCTGTGCAAGCTTGCATCTCTGCAACAGTGATGCCAGAATTTGCTGCATTTCCAAACAAACCCGTACCTATTATTTTGAGCAGGCAAATATTGTAACTATGCACAGTAAGTAGAAATCCTTGAAATTTAAGGGAATCACATGATTTGTTTTACTGAATATAGTGCTTCCAAATTATGTACTTCACGATACCACTAGGATTTTTCCTCTAAATTGCCCAAATATTTTTGTAATAGAGCTTAAACTAAAAACTCAAAAGTGTACCTATTATTTTGAGCAGGTGTGTATCTCCTTAACTAATAGCGATCACGTTAAAATGTTTTTTTCTGAAACATCTATATACTCAGGGCTTTTTTTTTTAATTAAATATTTAAAAAATATGTCGAAGTTACTGAAAATTTGATTTAAACATTTTTTTTTTCGGTTTTCCATACATAAAAAAATTTTTAATTCGAATTTGACTAAAAAATTAAAAAAAGCATCGTTTTTACTAGTTATATTAATGTTGCTTATATTTTTTTATAAATTCCTTGATTCCAATAACAGCGTTCAAAAATTACGGTCCTTAAACTTCGCCAATTCTTCAGAAGCCCATAACTCGGCAATTAAGCCTCATACGAAAAAAAAATTATGTGTACACATTTATGTCTACTAGATGTATAACTAACCGGAATATAAACAAATTTCACGACCTCACTTTATTTTCATTGCCCGCTTCGCCTGAAATGCCCCATATGGAAAATGTTTGAAAAACGTTGAGAGAGGTTGAAACAGGTGAAATTTAAAGCTCGAAAAAAGTTGAATGAGGTTGAAAAGCCGAAAAAAGTTGAATGAGGTTGAAAAAGTCCAAAAAATATGGAACATGTTGAAAAAAGTTGAAAGAGGTTGAAAAAGTTTAAAGAGTTTGAATAACTCAACGAAAAAGTTGAAATGGGTTGAAAAATGTTGAAAGAGTTTGAATAACTCGAAAAAAGTTGAATAAAGTTGAAGAATTCGAAAAAATATAGAAAATGTTGAAAGAGGTTGGAAAATGTTGAAAGAAATTGAATAACTCGAAAAAAGTTGAAATAGTTTGAATAACTCGAAAAAAATTGAAAAATGTTGAAATAGTTGAAGAAAAAAGTTGAACGAGGTTGAAAAAGTCGAAAAAATATGGAAAATATTGAGAAAAAGTAAAAGAGGTTGAAAAACTCGAAAAAAGTTGAATGAAAAGTCAAATAAATATTGAAAACGTTAAAAATATTTGGAAAATTTAGAAAATCGTTGAGAAAAGTTGAAAGAGGTTGAATAATAATGAAGCAGTTGAAAGAGGTTGAAAAACTCAAACTAAGTTGAATGAGGCTGAATATATCGAAACCAAATTTTATTAGGATTATAATACTATAGTACTCTAAATAAGGCATATAACCTTATAAAATTGTATGGGAGGTGCCACGCCGACTAATGAAATCTCATCAAAATTCATATAACTTAAAAGTTTATAGTAACCGACACCTTTACACCAAATTTAAAAAATATTACTCCAATAGCACACTAAATATAACATTTAATGCTTATATGGGATTATAGTAACCGACACCTCTGCACCAAATTTTAATGAAATTACTCCCACAGCACACTAAATATAACCATTAACGTTTTTTGCATGTATGGGAGGTGCCACGCCTACTGGCGTAATCCCATCAAAATTCATTTAATTTAAAAGGTTATAGTAACCGACATCACCGAGTGTTCTAAATATAACCTTTTTTTTAAGCATAAGCCAACGCTCAGGGGACGCCCCCTATAAACCTATAAATGCAATGCACCGTGTTGGACTTTAAGAAAAGGAGAAAGGTTAGAGGGAAGGGGGATAGATGGAGTAGTGTCGGTGAACATTCTTCTTGAATTTACCGATGTCACAACTGCCGGGGAAGACAGACGCAGGCAAGCTGTTCCACAACTTGATAGTACGGCCAAAAAAAGAATTATCACGGAAGTATGATGTGCTGTTGAACACCGGCGTGACGCAAAAGGGATGGGTCTGATGGGACACCCGAGTGTTGCGAGAGAAAATACGTATTGATGGAATCAGATCATGAATCTCGCTAGAACACATCCCATTAAAATACTCATAGAAAAGGGTTAAGCACCCTACGTGACGCCGGTGGTGAAGGGAATCAATAGAGGCGATGACAGATTCATCGCCTATTAGTTTCATCACACGCCGCTGGACGCGATCTAGCAGCTCCAAAGTGGTTTTTGAAGCCCCGGCCCAAATGTGTGAGTTGTACTCTAGTTTGGGTCTAATATAAGTGAAGTAGACATTACGAAGATCAACTGGAGTGAAGTATTTCTTACACCGTTTTAAAAAACCAATACACTTGGTCGCTTCTTTCGACACATCGAACACATGGTCTGTCCACCTAAGATCCGGTTGAACCGATATGCCCAGAACGTTAAGAGTTGTTGACCTCGTAATATCTAAGCCAGTCATATTGAGGGAAGGAAGGGAGTAATCCATTCGTCTGTGAGATAACAGACAACACTGGGTTTTAGTAGCGTTAAAATTAACGCGGTTAATACGACCCCACTCGGTGATTGTGTTGAGGTCATGAGCGAGTGTGTCATTCATAAGTCGCCGCTTACTCTCAACCTCTGCAGAGCTTGGGCGCTTTTTGAAGCAATAGGAATGACAAATGTCGCTGTCATCCGCAAAGGAATGGATTGGGTTGGTAGTCGAAGACAGAAGGTCGTCGATAAAAACCAGGAAAAGGGTAGGAGATAGGACAGAACCCTGGGGAACTCCAGCATTAATGAAGTGTTCGTTAGAGGTGAAACCGTCTACCACAACACGGATAGAGCGATCACTACAGAAGCTCTTAATCCAACGAGCAAAGGACATACCAACACCAAAGGCAATTAGTTTTGATACGAGGGCGCGATGCCACACTCGATCAAACGCCTTAGAAATATCTAGAGCGACAACCATACTTTCACCGAAAAGGTGAACACATTGGTTCCATTTCTCAGTGAGGAAAGACATAAGATCTCCAGTAGAACGTGACCTACGAAAACCATATTGGCGATCACTAAGTAATTCGTTGCGCTCCAGATAATTCACAAGGTGAAAGTTTATTACACTCTCCATAACTTTAGAGAGCGCAGAGCATATTGCAATGGGTCGATAATTATTAGGGTTGGAAACCTCGCCTTTTTTGGAAACTGGCTGAACATTAGCAACCTTCCAACATGATGGAAATATCCCACTAGTGTAGGATATGAAAAAAAGATTGCGTAATGGACGAGCCAGTGTTGAGGCACACTTTCTCAACACATGGACTGATATACCATCAGGCCCTGAAGCTTTATTTATGTTGAGGTTTGCAAGGACTCTTTTTACTGTCCTTGTTCGAAAGTAGATAGTTGGCATTACTGAAGACCTACTCTGGACTGGGGGTAAGGGCTGACAGCTATTTGGGAGTGTAGCATTTTTTGCAAACATGCTTGCCAATAGACTAGCTTTGTCAGCTGGTTCAGTGAATATTTGGTCGTTCATTAAGAGAGTTGGAATAGACGATGAGGTCTGATTCTTCACTCTCTTAACAAATGACCAAAAACTTTTGCTACCTTTCGGTAGTGAGATGATTCTTTTGCGCAGGTTTTGTTCGTGAAGAAACTTTTCGCGCTGAATCGTGGCATTACAGCGATTTCTAGCCTCGATGCGAAGCCTTTCGGTATCGGCATTTTTAATGAGCCGCCAATCACGAAATGCTTTCTCTTTGGACCTGACTGCAGACTTGCAAGTCTCATTAAACCAAGAGTGGTCCTTTGGTTTAACGTTGACTTTTTTATGAGGTATGAAGGACCGCATACCTAATAAAATTATTTCTTGAACCATTTTGGCCGCGGCATTTATGTTTCTATCTGCGAAACACAATTTCCAATTGAAATTACGAAAAAAATTGTTCAACGCAACCCAATTTGCTTTGCCATAAAGCCATACAATCCGCTTCGGGGCTTTCGGCGAGACAGTGCGTAAACTATTATATGGAAAAGCAGCGGAAATAGAACAATGGTCCGAGTTACCAAGAGGTGCAAGGACAGACACATCGTATTTTTCATGATGTGACGTCAGAAAGAGGTCTAGTGCACTTAGGCTATGCCCCCCCAACGCGTGGAATATACGTGGGGTCATTCACTAGTTGAGTCAGTAGATTGGACTCAGAAAAAACTCAACATAACGGCCAGAATGGCGCAACCAGTTAGAGTTATGGACATTGAAATCACCAGCAACTACAATTTCACTGTCTGGGTACGACTCTAAGATTTTGGAAATGGAATCAGAGAGGACGTCTATCTTTTCAAAAGTAGAAATCCTTCCTAGATTCGGGTTTCTATAAAGGAAGCAGAAATGTAGAATGTGCGACTGGACTTTGAACTTTATCCACATGGAACTAAATTCGGCGTCCGTCGTGTTTAGCTGCTGTTGACACTGGTACGCGACATCACTACGTATATGTACAGCGAGGCCCCTATGGGGAGAGAATAATGGCAGAAGGTAATAATCAGGTATGTGAAAATCCAGTGGATCAGCATCCCCACACACCTGAGTCTCACAAACCGCCATTACTTGGGGATGGAAACTAGAGTCAAGGCCAAAAACTTAAGAGCAAAGAGATTATGAGTGGGCAAGTGTTATGCCTTTGTCCACTCAAAATTCAAGCTCCAAGCAAAACCTCAGCCACACCAACAACTAACTAAGGGTGGAGATAAGGAGAGAAAAGGCTACCAAAACAGCAGAGTTTGCAAAGGAAAGGGCATAGAAAAGCCCTTTACGTTGACATTAGCTCTTTCGTCAACAATTCCCAAAATTAAGGGAAAACTCATTAATCAGGCAGCACTGCTTATAGCTTGGCAGCGATGTCGTTATGTGTGTGTATGTATTTTTTTTATTTTATGTTGCTGCAGTTTATGATGCTATGCTAGTTGTTATTGTTATATTGCAGTACATTTAATTATATTTTGTTTTGTTAGAGCGTCTATTGACTTGTCAGTTGTTTTAGTGGTATTTATTTAGAGTTTAACTATTGTAGCATATTTTGTTTTTGTTTAGTAGTTAATTTTTTTTGTTTTTATTTTTTTTTATGAGTGGTTTTATTTTTTTTGGTTTTTGTTTTATTTAGCAGAGGTTGGTTTTTTAATTTAAGTGGTTTAAGGTTTATATTGTTTAGCATGAATAAACGAAACATGAATAACAAAAAAACACGCGACGAAAAAAGAAATTAAAGAAAAAAACACGGGTTAAAACAATTAAACACAAGTTAAAAAAAACAACGAAAACAAAACGCAACAGAACAATGAGGGGGACCGCGTGACAGATCCTCTCCCTATTAGATGTAAACTAACCTTAAAAGGCCTTAGATTGTATGGGAGGTGCCCACTAATGCTATCCCGTCGAACTTCATTTAATTTCAAATCTAATGATCGTGTCGGTTACACCACTACACCAAATCTTAAAAAAATTACTCCCATAGCACACTAAATATAACATTTAAAATTTTTTCCATGTAAGGGAGGTGCCACGCCCGCTGATGCAATCCCATCGAAATCGAATTCGAAGCTTATTCAAAGCTTAGTAACCGACATCTCTATACTAAATTTAAAAAATATTACTCCCATAGCACACTAAATATATCGTTTAACAATTGCTTGTATGAAAGGTGCCACGCCTACAGACGCCATTGCGCCCACTTTTGGTTATGAGATACCTTATAGTCAAAATACCTCTACCATATTAAATTTCGTAACGATTGCATTGTTCCATCTCTTATTATAACGTTTATAAATAATGTGGGCTTTGCCACGCCCCACAACGAGTTTTGCCAGTATAGTGACCTATCTTATTATGATGACTGTTTTTAGCTGTATTAACTTGAAAATTTTTGTGAAAATCGTCAGTGCCATTTTCGAGTAATATTGAATCAAAATTTTTAATTATTAAAGAATGCCACTTCGACTTCTTTAATTCCGCCCACTTTTGGTAAAATTTAAGATATTTATGATCCGCATCCTTCTACCAAATGTCATTACAATATCTTCAATAGTTTGCGAGATATCACGATACAAAAATTAAAGTTTATGGCTGTGCCACGCCCCTGTCAGAGTCTTTAAAAACTTTAAACCTAGCTCAATCTTAACATAAATTGCTCAATTGTTCACATATGCAGCAAATCCCTTGTTTTATCAAAATCACTGCAGCCGCTTTTGAAATAAAATTCAGCCATATACAAACATATTTACATATTGTAGCGAAATTTGGTTTATGCCAGAAAATTCTTGAAATAAAACCAAAAAAAGAAAACTAAACGATACTAGCTAGCTAGCTAGGTTGTATAAAAATACTTGTACATCATCTAGCGGCCAAGTATAGTTTTTGTACTAAAAATGATTAACCGAAAAGGCGCTGCAGTACACTATAAAAGTCGACAACCGAGAGAAATTATCCACGCCGATACGCCATGTAGAAGGTACTGGTAACATTCTGGATAGTTGTGGATTCCACGCCGATACGCCATCTAGAAGGTACTGGATTATTCGAAAAAGTGATGACTGTAGTATAAAAGGTTGTCATCTGAGTTGTCGAAGAATAGTTGAATTTAAGCAATAAGGTAATACAGTTGACTTTAAGTAGTAAAGTAAGACATTTGATTTTAACACAGTGGATTTTAAGTAAAACAGTTGTATATACAGTGCCAGATTAATATTAGAGTTTGAATGTTAATGAAATAAACAATTGTACCGTGTAAAAACTAACTTTTGTGATTTAAATAAACCATTTTATAATTAAATAAGTTTGTGTGTTTTTGATTGCTACACAATCCAGTGATTGAACTCAGAAAAGTGTAAGAGATCGAAATTATCGTCTAAGAGACAGGAATTTCGTAACAATATATATTAATCAACATACAATTTCAGCTCGTTTAATAACTACCAGACATGGGGGTAATGCATTACTTTCAATTTTCCATTAAACTTTAATGGTAATGGAAAATTTTCCATTACCATTAAATCATTTTAATGGTAATGGAAAACATTATATATTATATATTTTTAATGATAATTGAAAAATTTCCATTACCATTAAATGATTTAATGGTAATGGAAAATTTTCCATTACCTTTAAAAATTAATGGTAATGGAAAATTTCAATTACCTTACTTACTTACTTGGGAGGCCATAACAACCCGTTACCGGGTTACGGCCGACCTCAAAAGCTCTCTCCAGGCGCCTCTGCTTTGCGCACAACTTCTCCAATCATTCACACCAAGCGTGGATAGGGTTTCCTCGGCTTGGTCTTTCCATCGGAGGCATGGTCTTCCTCTTCGTCGTCGCCCAGCGGCTTCCGCATCAAACACCTTTTTCGCCGGAGCTTCTTCGTCCATACGCACAACATGTCCCAGCCAGCGCAGACGTTGAATAGTGATGCGCTTGACTATGTCAATGTCAGCGTAGAGCTCGTACAGTTCGTGGTTCATTCGAATACGGTAGTCGTCGCCGACGTGAACAGGACCGAAGATTTTGCGAAGAATTTTTCTCTCAAACACCCCAAGCGTGGCTGCATCAGTCTGCGACACAACCCATGCTTCTGCGCCGTAAAGTAGCACGGGTAAGATGAGCGTCTTGTAGAGTGTCAGTTTTGTCGGGCGAAAGAGGTCTCTACTACTCAATTGCTTACTGAGACCATAGTAACACCTATTAGCAAGAGTTAGTCTTCGCTTTATCTCCAGGCTGACATCGTTTTGAGTGTTCACGGCGGTGCCAAGATAGGTGAATTCCTTGACAACTTCGAAAGTATAGTTGTTCGCAGTAACAAAGGATCCAATACGCCGCGTCTCCCTGTTTGTGGACAGCATATACTTTGTTTTGCCCTCGTTCACCGTCAAACCCACTTTCGCTGACTCTTTTTCGATAGCAGAGAACGCAGCAGTAACATCTCGCTTACAACGTCCAATGATATCAATATCATCGGCATATGCAAGGAGCTGGACACTTTTGTAGAAAATAGTGCCATTACGATGTACACTGGCTCTTCGCAACACCCCTTCCATCACAAAGTTGAAGAGGTTGCAGGATAATGGATCGCCCTGTCTGAAACCTCGTTCGGTATCAAATGGTTCGGAGAGGTCCCTTCCTACTCTAACGGAGCTGGCTGTGTTGCTCAACGTCATTCTGCAAAGCCGCACCAGCTTCGCAGGTATACCGAACTCAGACATGGTGGCATACAGGCAATCCCGTATCGGGCTATCGAAAGCTGCTTTAAAATCGATAAAGAGATGATGGGTATCGATCTGTTTTTCGTGGGTTTTTTCCAGGATTTGACGTAGTGTGAAGATCTGGTCTATGGTGGACTTACCAGGTCTAAAGCCGCACTGATAAGGCCCAATCAGTGTGTTGGCAAACGGCTTAAGTCTTTCACACAGTACAGTCGACAGGACCTTGTAAGAGATGGCAAGAAGACTGATTCCCCGGTAGTTAGCGCAGATTGTCGGGTCACCTTTCTTCAGTACAGGACAAAGGACACTGAGATTCCAATCGTCGGGCATGCTTTCAACTAGCCATATTTTGCAGATGAGTTGATGCATACACCCTATCAGCTCATCGCCGCCGGTCTTGAACAATTCAGCTGGCAGGCCATCGGCACCAGCCGCTTTGTTGTTCTTAAGTCGTTGGATCACAACTCGTACCGCGTCATGGCTAGGTGGTGGTACGTCCACACCATCGTCGTTGATTGGTGGTATCGGGTTAATTTCTCCAAAGGCGGGATTGGTGGAGTCATCGCCAGCAAGCAGCTTGGAAAAGTGTTCCCTCCATAATCTCAGTGTACCCTGCGTATCCGTAACCAGATTTCCATGTTCATCTTTACAGGTAGATGCTCCGGGCTTGAAACCTTGGGTCAGACGCTTGACTTGTTGGTAAAATTTTCGAGCATCATTCCTGCCCCGTAACACTTCGAGTTTCTCACGCTCGTGCCTTTCCTGCTCTCGTTTCTTGCGTCTGAAAAGGCGCCTTTCATCCTTTCTCTTTTCCCGGTAGTTTTCGTGCACGGCTCGCGTTGCTGCTGACTGCAGGGTTCTTTTGTAGGCGGCGTTTTTCACTGCAGTAGCTTCGCGACACTCCTGGTCAAACCATTGATTTCGCGGAAGTGGGCGTCGGAAACCAATGACTTCCTCAGCGGCAAAGCGCATGGAGCGGGATATATGCGCCCAAAGTCCATCGGCATCATCGGGTAGAGAGTCAGGTTGAAGGAGCAGTTCTGAGAGGCGAGCGGAATAGGCTTCGGCCGTCCGATGTGATTGCAGCTTAGCGACGTCCAGCTTTCGTTGCGTACCAGAGCGTACATCCTTTGCATTGCACAGCCGCATGCGTATCTTGGCTGCAACAAGATAATAATCGGAGTCAATATTGACTCCCCGGAACGTACGAACATCTAGCACGCTCGAAGCATGCCTTCCGTCGATCACAACATGATCGATTTGGTTGCGTGTTTTCTAATCAGGGGACAGCCAGGTGGCTTTGTGGATATCGAGGTGTTGAAATCTGGTGCTACTTACTACCATGTTTCGCGCCGCGGCGAAGTCGATCAGCCGTAGACCGTTGTTTGAGGTGGTCTCGTGAAGGCTGAACTGACCGACAGTGGGGCCAAATATACCTTCTCTTCCGACCTTTCCGTTGAAATCCCCGAGTACAATTTTAACGTCATGGGCCGGGCAGCGGTCGTATACTTCCTCGAGTCTCGCATAGAAGGCATCTTTGACAGCATCGTCCTTTTCCTCCGTCGGGGCGTGCGCGCAAATCAAGATGATGTTGAAAAATCGAGCCTTGACGCGGATCGTAGCCAACCTTTCGCTCACAGGTGTGAACCTGGAGATATGGTGGCGAAGTCTCTTGCTTACTACGAATCCGCATCCCAATTCGCGCCTCTCCGCATGGCAGCTGTAGTAGATATCGCAACTTGCTTGCTTAGAGCAACCTTGTCCTATCCATCTTATTTCCTGGATGGCGGTGATGTCAGCCTTAATTTTTCCGAGGGCATCCGCCAATTCGATAGAGGCACCTTCCCTATTGAGGGTCCGGATATTCCAGGTGCATATCCTTAAATCATAGTCCTTTTTTCGTTTGCAGTGGTCGTCAACGTTGAGGGGTTCATTGTCCGAGGCTTTTTTAGTCTTCATTGGAGTGTTTTTTTTTACGTGGCGGGTACCAAACCCTGCGCACAACCCAGTTTACTTCCAGGGAGAACACGCTGCACACATTCGCTCACTATCTCAGCGGATGCGGAGATAGCTACCCAGATGGAGCCGCGGGGAGGCTGTGTGTCAACTTGCTAATGGTTGGCTCAGAGATCGCTCTGGCAATCCCCAGGTGGAAAGCAATCAGAAACTTTACTCTGATCAACCAAAAGCCAATCCATCCTTACCATTAATTGATATTTTCATTAAACTTCCATTATCACTACCACTAACGCTATTTAATAACTATGGGGGTGAAGAAATTGATATCACTATTTTTTACCACTATGTGAATATGAGAAATTCTGCAAGTTTTCATATGTAGAGTGCTAGATTTACGCTCCAACATAATACATTTGGCGTAAATAACTTTAAACTTAGTTATTTATTGAAATTTTGGAAAATTTTATTTTAATTTTAAGTCGAAAAATTTTCAATTTAATGGCATTACCATTAATATTTAATTTTAAATATTTAATGCATTACCCCCATGTCTGCATGTTATACTTGTATATTTTATGATGAAAATTTGAAAAGTGAAAATTAAAATTGAAAATTGTTCGACTTAAAATTAAAATAAAGTTTACCAAAACTTCAATAAACATTTAAGCTTAAAGTTATTTACGCCAAGTGTATTAGGTTGTATAAATGTTGGAGCGTAAATCTAGGACTCTACTTATGAAAATTTGCAGAATTTCTTATATTCACATAGTGGTAAAAAATAGTGATATTATCAATTTATTCACCCCCATAGTTATTAAATAGCGTTAGTGGTAGTGATAATGGAAATTTAATGGTAATTAAAAATTTCAATTAATGGTAATTGAAATTTTACATTACCATTGAATTGAATTTCAATTAATAGTAATTGAAATTTTACATTACCATTAAAAATTAATGCTAATGGAAAATTTTCAATTAGCATTAAAATTATTTAATGCTATTGAAAATTTTTCAATTACCATTAAACTTTAATGATAATTGAAAAATTTCCATTACCATTAAACTAAATTTAATGGAAATGAAGATAAAATGCATTAAATATTTAATGCATTACCCCCATGTCTGATAACTACTCGAGTTTGCCCAGTGGTTGAAATTCAACCATTAAAAATGCTTTTGGTATAGGGCTACCAGATGGCATACTTTAGTAGCAAATGTGCTACTTTTGCAAGGCTTTGCTACTTTGCTACTTTTCACTTGAAATGCACTACTTTTGGATGCTTTTGCAACTTTCGATGTTTGCATTGTAAAATAAAAGTTATTTAAAATATTCGTTAATTTTGGTGGGGTTTTTCGTAAGAAACGAGGATAAAAATTATGCTTAAATGTTTCCCTGTCCCTTTATCTATCCCTTAGAGTAAAATCAGTCAATTAGTTTACCTAAGAAAACACATTTTCATGTTAAGAGCGTGGCACCTTTCACATAAAAACAAAAACTTCAATCTATCTCCATACCGAATTTCATCAAAATCGGGCCATTAGTTAAGTTGTGAAAACATTTTTTCCTATTGAAGGGGTGGCACCCTCTACTTTAAAACATACAGTTGCGGTAAAAATAATAGCACCGCGGTGTCATTTATGATTTGAAAGAAAATATGACGTTTTTTTCTTCTAATATTTTAAAGTATAGTTACTTGATAAGTACACAAGATAAGCACCTGACATTTTGTTCCAAAAAAATAACGGTACTTTCTAGGTTTGTCATTATATTGAGTAATTTGTAATTTCGAGCGGTAAAAATAATAGCACTTTTAAACTCCTTTACTTCTCAAGATTAGGTATTTACTCTTATTAAAAAAATTTGATCGTAGCAAGTAAGTTCTTTTATTTTTGTATAATACTCCAATAATTTTTCGAGTTTTCCCGATGGAAGCTCCGATCAAGTCATCCCTTTTTGGCTTACTTAAAAATTAAAAAATAAAGCTTTTCCAGCTTTTATGGTTCGCTGTTTTTGTTTTGGTGTAACTTCTGTATTTATGTTAAACTTTGTTCTCATTTATTTATTGAATGCATTGTATTTGCTTGTCATACATAACAGCTGTTGCAAGTTCTAATTTTTAACTTTGTCTTCCACTACCGTTTGTCATGCGCTATTAGTTATTTGTTTTATGCTTTGAATGTATATGCAATAACATTTAATACGAATTAAGCATTACTCAACTTTGTATATTTATGGTTTGTTTAGTCTTTAAATTGTTTTATGCTGAGGATGACTCAAATAGAGTCGAAATGCATCCGAATATAAATTTAAAATTTAAATAATTTTGTTTAATTTTTTATAAAAAAGCGCTGTCATTTAAGGCGGTTAAAGATTTAACGTTGTTAAGAAGTTTTTTAAATTGCAGAAGATTAATTAAGACTGCGCGGTAGTGGACAACAAAAGACTTTTTTGAGACTCAAAACTAAACTACATTTATTAAAGGCTGATCTGTTGTTTCTAAAAAAGTGCGCTGAAAAGAATTTATTTCCAAATTTCATTAAAATTAAGTGCACTGTCAAAAATTGTAGAACGGAACGTGTGGAGCAGAAAAGTAAGAGGTTTTGGCTAAATTTGGAAATAAGGCATACGTACAGCAAAATTTCGAGCATTGAAATAGAAGCATATAATCTACACTAGTGACTAATGAAGAATATTGAGTTTAACGATCTGTTAGATTTTCTAGAAGATTGTACGTGCAAAATAACAAAAACATGTTTAAAAAACAGAAGAAAGTGAACAAGAAATTCAAATGCTTAGTCTCCAACTCTAATAGAACCTTGCCCCAAAGTTCAAATAAAATCTTTTCTCAAATTTCAAATCATAATAAATTTAAAAGCGATGTGGATAAATTTGTTCGTAACATTTCATCAGTTAATTTCAGCGAAAGTGAGAAAAACTTATTAAAAAAAGGACTAAATTATACACCTGCACCAAGAGGTCTACCAATAGAAGATTTAGTAGCAGATATTGAAACAGGCATTAAATATCTACCAGAAACAACCAAAGTTATAATAAGAAAAGAATCCAAAATTATTATAGAGAAAGTGGCTAAAACAAGACTAAAAGTGAACAAAAAACAAATCATTAAGCAACTAAAACAAAAAAATTGCGTATACGTTAAATCCGATAAAGGCAGAGATTTGGTAATTATGGACAGAACACAGTATGACTCAAAAATGGGAGGGATAACTTCTGCTGAAAATTTCATGGAATTAAAGAAATCTCCTTTACCAAATATGATCAAAGGCACATCGACACTGTTAAAGGAAATTCTTAATGTCTTCGGATCAAAAGTTAAATGGAAATTAATGGTGTCAAATCCATCGGTTCCAAAACTGTATGGCCTGCCAAAGATACATAAACCTTGTTTAAAGATGAGACCGATTATTTCCAAATGGTTAGTTTCCGAATTTAAGAAATATAATCAAGGTTTCAGTAAATGTGTAAAAAACACGTTTGATTTTGTGGAAAAAATCAGAAATACTACAGTAGAAAATGATATGGTATTAGTGTCTTTTGATGTTGTTGCTCCATTCCCCAGCATTCCCATACACGAAACTTTAGGTTTCTTAAAAGAATGGCTGAATGAAAGAGAAGACGATGGCCAATTTGTGTATGGAATATAATTGTTGCCAATTTTTGAACAAGTTTTATAAAGTTAATGAAGGC
Source organism: Tricholauxania praeusta (assembly GCA_949775025.1). NCBI lineage: Eukaryota > Metazoa > Arthropoda > Insecta > Diptera > Lauxaniidae > Tricholauxania > Tricholauxania praeusta. The sequence continues at coordinate 110,695,808 of OX459028.1, forward strand.
ACAACAATGGGAAATTCTTTATCTCCGTTCTTAGCGGAATTATTCATGGCAAGATTCGAATATGATCTAGATTCTCAAGTATTGCTACCAAAGATTTGGTTCAGATATGTTGACGATATTTTTGCTACCATTAATGTAAATAAGATACATGAATTTTTAAATCTTCTCAACTCAAAGTGGCCAACAATTAATTTTACATATGAACTAGAAAAAGAAAGAAAATTACCTTTTCTAGACGTTATAGTCAATAGAGATGAGGATAATAAATTGTCCTTTGCTGTTTATAGAAAACCTACCAACGTATCTAGATTTATTCCTAGTGATTCGTTTTGTCCACCACAATATAAAAAAGCTGCTTTTAACTCTATGATATTTAGACTTATTAATTTGCCTTTAAATATAAATAATTATATGTCTGAACTAAATTATATCAAACATGTAGCTGAATTAAATGGGTTTCATTGTTAAAAAAAAATACATGTCACAAAGATACTGGACTTTGCGCACAGGTACTTGGTATGGTCGCTTGCAAAGTAGGTAAGCATTATGTGGAGCGATAAGAGTAAAATCGTTTTTTTGGCGGAAAAGGCACTCGTCAGTATGTAAGGCGTAGCCCAAACACAGAATATGATACTTGGAATAATCTTACTCTCATCGTTCGGCTCTACTTTGCAAATGGCCATTTTAAGTACCCATGCGAGAAATCCGATCTCTTTGTGATATATATATATATTTTTTTAACAATATTAGAAGAGAAAGAAAATATTAGAAGAAAAAAAACGTCATTTGTTCGAAATATTTTCTTTCAGCTGTATACGTTTCCTCAGGGTGCAATCTACTTTTGTATCAAATTTCATCAAAATTGGTTCATTAGTGGACGTCCATAAATTACGTGTGGTGTTTTTTTGAAAATTTGGACGCCCCCTTCCCTTGGTATGATTTGGTGAGTTCTCGCGGGACGCCTCCCTCCCTTCCGTGAGTCTTTCCTTATAATTTTTAGATGTAATCTATATTACGTAGGATTTTCGTTGACCCTCTCCTCTTATTGAGATTTTTTCGGACCCACTCCCCCTATTTTGACTCACGTAATTTATGGACGGCCCCTTAGCTTAATAGTAAAACGTTTTTACCTGTAAGGGGTATGATACCGCCCACTCAAAACAAATATCTTTCCTCAAGATTCAATCCATCTACATACTAAATTTATTCAAAATCGTTCTAGTGGCACAGCCGTGATACCGTTTTTTCCTATTAGGGGCGATGCCATGCCTCCTTAAAGAACTTCAAGATTTTAATACCTTTTCTTAGGGTACAATCAATCTCCAAACCAAAATTTATCAACATCAGTCCACTTATTTAACGGTGGAAACGTATTTTCTTGTTGAAAGCGTGGCTCCGCCTGTCATTAAAAAAAAATCACATTCTGCACTGCTCCTCTTCATAACCTTTACATTAAAAAAACTAAAGATAATGTTGTGTTATGGCAGTTAAAAAAGGATGGAGCCGTTTTGCAACTGCCTATTTATATATAGACTAGCAAGACCCAGCGCGCGTTGCTACGCCTCAACAAATAAAATGTAATGTGTTTTTATTTTAGTTGGATTAAATAAGTATAAATTATTTTTATTGATATTTATCTTATTGCGAGTGGATAAACAACGTTGTTGATTTTTCTATTTGGCTCATAAATGAGCAATCGATTTGACGGGAATCATTTGAATGCGTAGAATCAGCACCTTTGAATGAGTTTAATTTGGTTACAGTTTTTGTCTTCTATATATGTATGTACTGAGTCTCATAGTCATAGACTTTTCTTATTTTGGAGGCATGGCACTACCCATTTTTTCATTGAATCTTACTTTCTTTCTTTTTGGCTCATTTCTTTCAAACCAAACTATGTTAAGAGATTTTAACAAACTATAAGAAACATATGTACCAAATCTTATCCATCTGCGTCAAAGTTGTTGATACATAAAAAAGTTGATTTTTTCTCATATGGAAGCGTGGTACCGCCTTAATAGTATGCATCTTAAATAAAAGTTTTGCAGCCTTATCTGTGCCTCTTAATATAAAAGCCATGTGGAGTAAATTCCATGAGAATCGATTTAAGCGGTCTTCGAGAAAATGATATTTATAAATATTTTTGTAACAGGACCACCCTAAGTATGAACCGTAAGTAAAATTATTATGTTCTTATCTGTGCTTTTTAATATAAAAGTCATGTGGTGTAAGTTCCATAAGAATCGATTTAGCAGTCTTCGAGAAAATGATATTTAAAAAATATTTTTGTGTGAGGGCCACCCTAAATAAAAGTTTTGTAGCCTGAGCTATGCTTCTTAACATAAGCCATACTGTGTAAGTTTCATGAGAATCGATTTACCTGTCTTCGAGAAATCGCTATTTTTAAAATATTTGTGTATGAGGGACACCCTAAATATTAGCTATGCTTCTTAATATAAGAGACATGTGGTGTAAATTTCATGTGAATCGATTTAGTGGTCTTTGTAAAAATACTATTTTAAAATTATTTGCGTATGAGGGCCACCCTAAATTAAAGTTTTATAGCCACTACGCCCCTGGTGTCTAATCCCGTTCATATTTTGTAAAGTGCTTAACATAGGCTATGTACATCCTGACACCGAATTTTAAGACTCTTATCATATGAACCAAGATATAGCGAGTTAAAGGTTTTAATTGTATGTAAAGTGCCACGCCCCTTGCTTTTATCAAAATAAAATATAGCCCATGTTACTCAGGAATAGTGTAGCTTTCTATTAGTAGAAGAATTTTTGGAATCGGTTTTGTAGTTCCAGAGATTACCCTGAACATACAAACAAACAAAGAAACCTTACCTCTTTATATAATAGTATAGATCAGGGGTCGACAGCGCCTAACTCTTTGCACTCTTCTACAACAACTTCGTATTGTTGTAATTCATCGAATCGTTGACAGGTGCAATTCAACTCTTGCGTGTTGTTGCTTTGCATGTCATTGTTGGTAAATACGTAGCGCTTGCAACTGCGCACAATTCTTGCTATGCTTTGTTTGTTGTTGGTAATTTTGCGTTGTGTTTCGTTACCAGCTATTTATAAATATAAATTCACTTGTGCGGATGCATTGAAAGAAATCAATGGATGTAATAGAAATATAGTATTTGAAATAGGTACTTGCAATATGATTTCAAACTAGTTCATCCAAATAATAATATGTATACCATATATCAATGAATAATATGACAAAATAATTTATACAAAATGGCGAGAAAAGAATTTGCAGAGCATTGGGAATATGAATATTTTTTTATGAATAATACAAGAGTACGGAAACCTCAGTGCATTATTTGCAAACAATTAATATCTGAAATGAGAGAGAGCAACATTAAAAGGCATTACATAACAAAGCACTTAGAAAACTATAAAAACTTGGAAGGAGTCCCAGACACGACCTCTTTGCTGAATTGAAATCAATGCTTAGTTGCGAAGTATCTACAGAAAATGTGGAAGTTAACTTAGCAGAATGTACATATGCACTTCCTATATAGCAAGCTATAATATTGCAAGAGCGCAAAAGCCACTGACAGATGGACGTTTTTTAAAATCCACATGCATGGATATGATCAAGTGCTTTGGCCCTGCTGAAATAAAAATAGCTACTCATAACGCATTAACACATCGCCAGTTTCAAGCCCTCTAATTGGAATTAAATGCAGCATATGGAGATTTAACAATGTTTTCTGAAGATCGTTGGTTAAGCAAAGGCAAGTGTCTCCAAAGATTTTTTCACTTCGTAAGGAAGTTTTAATATTTCTTGAACGAAATGTGAAAAACTCTGTAGTATTTCAGTAAAAGTTAAAAGACGAGAACTTTTTAGCGGATCTTGCATTTTTAACTGACTTTACGGCAATTTTGAACTCGCTAAATCTTCATCTACAAACACCCAAGCAATCCATCATTGACATGGTATCATCAATTGAAGGTTTCAAAAAAAACTGCGCTACTTACAAGTGGAGTTGAATGCAAACCGACTCCAAAACTTCCCATCCTGTTCTTTAATTAAGTCAGAACACCCAAGCATCGTGTTTGAGTCTTATGCTCAACAAATAAAAAGAATGGAATTGGAATTTGACAATCGTTTCAAGGATTTTGAAGAAATTAAGGAAAAAATTGAACTTTTTCTACGACCAACAAAATGTGACATTTTAAAGCAAAACCAACAAATTCACTTAGAACTTTTAGATCTTCAATGTGACTTAAGTTTATTGGCTTTAAATGAAACAGGTATTTCTTTTTGGAGGCAAGTACCTGACTATAAATATCCGCTGCTTAAAGCTGAAGTCCTTAAACTTGTATCTATGTTCGCAAGTACATATATATGTGAATCAGCATTTTCTCATATGAAACACATTAAAAATGTATATCGAAATAGACTTTCAAATACAAACCTTTTAAACTTATTAAGAATCACACTTCTGCCGGAAGATTTTAATTTTGATGAATTTTTCCTGAAATCATAATAAATTGTTTTTTTCTATTTTCAAGTCTAATGTCTTCTTTTTCATTTTTTTTTGTTATTTTTTTTTTTTGCGCTTCATGAATTTCAAGATTTAATGCGCGATTTAGGGTCAAGTCCTGCATACTTCTTTTCTTTCAGTGGGTAGCTCTTCTCCAATATGTTGTGAATTGAAAAAATATAAATAAAATAATAACAAAAAAAAAAAATTAAAACAAAAAAAAATTGTTAAAAAAAAAACAAAAAAAAATATTTTAAAAAAAATTACAAGTAACATTTTAACAGTGTACACATGAATTGGTTCGCTGCCGTGTGCGCTACCGGCATGCGCGTTGTTGCTTTTATGTATTTTGTTTATGCTAATAATTCATTATTGTACCGTATCCAACGATTTGTTGTTGTTGTTGGTTTTTGTTGTAATTGCTGTTGCACTCTTGAAATAAAATCCTTGTCGACCCATGGTATAGATAATCCTCACTCTCTAACAAACAAAGAGTAAGAAGCTGTTGTATGTTTCAACTTATTTTCGATTTTGTGGAAGATCAGCTAAGCTCATATCATATTGTCTAATGAAGCTTGCATATAAGTATTAAAAACAATTTTTAGTTACAAAAACTAAACTGGAAAGAGTAATTTTTTGTCATCGCACCAAAAACTTCAATCATAGTATCATGTTGGTATATCCCTACCACTATCTCTTTCTTTTCCTTAAGGCGGTTCATAAGCTTAGCTGTGAAAACATATTTTTTACTGGGGGTTGGTACCGTTCACTTTAAAACAAATATCTTTCCTCAGGGTTCAATCTATCTCTGTACCGAATTCCATCAAAATTGACTAATTAGTTTAGCAGTGAAAACGCTTTTTCCTGTTAGAGGTGCTGCCACGCCTCCTAAAAAAATTTGAGTTTTTAGAAATCTTTTTTAGGTTCAGTTTATATCCTACCAAAATTTGATCAAAATCGGTCCGTTAGTTTAGTAGTAACGACGTATTTTTCTGTACGGGACGTGACACCGCGCACTAAAAAAATTTTTAAATTTTTACTCAAGATTCTATCTATCTACATACCAAATTTCATCAAATTGGGTGTAGTGGCCTTAGTAGCATCAGGGGTGGTCAGCCGATTGCACTGATTAGTGGAACAAAGCGTTACACCATGATTAACAGTTAGTACATGCGTGTCGTGCCACAATCAGTGATAATTGGTAGTGTAGCTATGACCTCCAAGCTGGTGGCCACTGGAAACGGCTCTCCAGGAAGTTAAGTCTTGACTGTAGGGCTGGCTAGCATAGCTAGGCTAGGGGTTTGGTTAGCTCCTCAAATGCCTGAGGTATCTTCCTGAAGGTATTTCAGGCAGAAATGCCCCCATTCCAAGGTGGAACAGCATATGCTAAGGGATGAATGGCTAGTGGGTTATCTAGTCGATAATATGCGGACTCGGATAGTCTGGCAAACTTCCGTTTTAACCTAGCCTTATCCACACATGCAGGCTCTGTGAGGATGGACCTTCCTTTTTCCTTGCGAGGGCTGGATCAAAGTGTTATGCGACCCGTGCTGAGGATCGTTCAGGTTGGGAGCCCTGTTTTCATAAAAATTAACCCAATCGCTAACGGAGCATACCGGATACCTGGCGCCCTCCGGTATTAAGTAGCCTTACCCACGCACCTGGACCTCTGTGTGGGTGGACATATTCGTCCTGTACTCGTGGGACCAAATATGGAAAATATATTGAAAAATAAACAAAACAAACAAACAAACAAACAATCAAACAAATGTAAAAACAAAGACTTCTGAGTCAGAGACTCAAAATGATAGAAATCGCGATATCGCATGCACCTCAGGTGGGACTGGCGCTGGCCTTCGGGTGGCTGGACCTGTCTTGAAGGTGGGAGGGAAGGTAAGGGCGTTGGACTTCACGTCCAACCCTACCAACCCTTCAAAAAAAGGGGGGGCTTTAATGCCCATTTCTGGACCAACCAGTTCGGCATCGACCACCGCCTCACGGCATGGTCAGTTAAAGTCGGCTGGGGAATCCAGACAAGAGGGGGGATCTTCGCTGTCAAATCGAGGACAAACCAGTTCGGCATCGGCCACAGCCTCACGGCTAAGCCAGTTAAAGTCGGCTGGGGAGTCCAAGAAGGAACAGAATCCTTTAGGGGAGGGTTTTAAGGGTCTTAGACCCTCTAAAATGAAAATCGCGGACAAGCAGGCGGCGAATAGAATTCGTCGTCGTATGGAAGCTGCTGATCCCAGCTCTCTGTCCAAGGAGGACAAGGACTCCCTTCGATGGGCGAAGAGAGTCCTTGAACAAAAAGGCCATGAACAGGCCGTTTTAGAAAAACTACCTAAAAGGCAGAGATCCCAGGAAGAGATGTTGGAGTCTAAACGTCAAAAGACTACTGGTAAATCTCTGTCTTTTAGTGACGTTGTAAAAGGTTGTAAGGGGAGAGTTTTGGCTGTGCTTGACAGGGCGGCGGAGGACGGGGCAATTCCTCGGGATAAATGGAAGTGGGTAGACGCTGCCTTGGCAAATACCCTCTTCCAGATATTAGAGGAGTTTCCTGGTCCTGTGCCATCATGTGAGGAGGCAGGCTGGCATCAGGGCCTTTTTAAACTCATCTCCTGTGATGATGAACGGTCTGCCAAATTGTACAAGGTAGCTGTGAGTAGGCTAGGTGAGGTGTATCCAGGCGCGAAACTGGAGGCTGTGGAGAAGGATGAAATTCCTACCAGGCCCCGGGCTCGCGTTTGGCTACCGAGCACACCGTCGGGTGAGGACGCAGTTCTGCGGATGCTCCGACTATGCAATCCCAATCTTCCAACTCAAAACTGGAAGATTGGGAAGCTAGAAGCACCAGTCGGACCATCCATGCAGGCCATGGTCCTGTTAAACAAGGAATCCGTGGAGTTACTGGCGGCAACTAAGGGGGTCGTCAAGTATGGATTCAACAAGGTGACGCTCAAGGTTTACCGTAAGGACGAAGAGCTGGCCTCCAAAGGTGCTATCTCTCCCTCCCCGGAGACCATCGCCACTGCACCACCAGTGCCAGTGGAGATGGAGGTTGGGGATGAAGAAGTGGAGCCAGAGGGGGACAACTGCACTCCAAGCGGTCAACCTGAGGCGTCCCTTGAAGAAGCCGAATCCACGGACTCCGATAGGTCGTTGGAGGTAGGGGGCCTCCTGGAAGAAGCTCTTCTTTTAGAAGAGGATGATGAAGACGAGGCGGACGTAACAGTCGTAGAGAGGGGAGGTGATTTGGAATCCGATGAGGGTCCTCCGAATTAATCTCCACCACTCAAAAGCGGCGTCCGCCGGCTTACTGATCCGCTTAAGTAAAAGCGGAGATGATGTAGTCCTCATACAGGAACCCTGGGTTCATGCCGGGAGAGTCTGTGGTCTGAGGACGCCTGGCTATAAGCTACTGGTGGCAAATGTGGAAGGTAACCCCAGAGCGTGCATTTTGGCAAAGACTAATCTTAACTTGTTTTTGCATTCTAATTACAGTGACCTAGATACAGTCGTTGCTAGCCTGGAGATAAAAGCTGGAGGCTTTTGGTTAGCATCGTGTTACATGGCTCACGACATGGCGAGTGGTTTACCACCGACATATTTAAAGGCGGCTGTAGAGCAGGCCCGCTTAAACAAAACCGGGCTAATCATAGGCAGTGACGTAAATGCGCATCACACTGTCTGGGGTAGCACAGATGATAATGATCGAGGTGAGTCACTTCTAGAATACATTTTAAACACTAACTTACTTATCTGCAACAAAGGCTGTGAGCCAACCTTTATAGTAAGGAACAGGGAAGAAGTCTTGGATATAACATTGGTCTCGGACTTTGTTTTTGATTGTATCGTTGACTGGAGAGTCTCAAGCGAGCACTCTTTTTCAGATCATCGTTATATAGAATTTGTTCTCACTGTTAACCCCCCAGAGCCGATTATTCACCGAAATGTAAAAAGGACAAACTGGGGAATATATAACAGGAAAATAGCAGAGTATCTGCCTATCTTAACCCCCGTAGAGCCGTCAACTATCCACGACATAGACAGGCTGGTTCAAAACTTAACGGGAGGGTTAAATAAATCCCTGGAGATTTCTTGTCCTGTAAGTAAACCTCGAGGAAAGAAGAAACCCCCATGGTGGTCAAATGAAATTCAGGTTCTTCGACGAAGAAGTAGGAATTTATTTAACAAAGCCAAAAAATCAGGTTTGGATAATGACTGGAATGATTATAAATCTATTCTCAAAATTTACAAGAGTTCGTTAAGAAAAGCTAAACGTAACTCGTGGAGGAACTTCTGTGGAAACATTGAAGAGATTTCAGAAGCATCTAGGCTAAGGAAGATTTTATCTACCTCGCCCACTACTCTAGGTCTTTTAAAAAAGCCTGACGGCTCCTGGACAACATCTAGCGAAGAGACCTTAGACCTCTTACTAGATACTCACTTCCCTGGTAACTCATTGCATGAACCAGAGGAATTGAATGTTCAACCTCAGATGTCCTCAATTATTCTCGGGGACATTGTTTCGGAAACCAAAATTCGATGGGCGATAAATAGCTTCAAACCCTATAAATCACCAGGACCTGATGGTGTGACACCAATTGAGCTGCAACAATCTGCTCGCTTAATTATACCTTGGTTGACAGCTATTTTCAAGGGCTGTCTTAACCTTTCCTATATTCCTCTAGCCTGGAGGATGACTAAAGTCATTTTCATTCCAAAGGCTGGGAAGAGCTCTTACATAAATCCAAGGGATTTTAGACCAATAAGTCTTTCCTCTTTTCTTTTAAAAACTTTGGAAAGACTCATAGAAATCTATGTTCGCAGCAGTATCAAACCTGAACTGCTGTCTACTTCTCAACATGCTTACACGAAAGGCAGATCTATAGAAACCGCACTTCACACACTAGTGAGCAGCATTGAAAAATCCTTTGCATGTAAGGAATTCGCCCTGGCGGCGTTCCTGGATATTGAAGGAGCTTTTAACAACGTTGACCCAGGTATTATTATTAATGAACTGCAGAAACTGGGTATCAACAGTTCCATAGTTGAGCTGATTAAAAAGCTACTGACAAACAGAGCCATTACCTCAAATCTTGGCATTTCCGAAGCTAATAGGTTTGTCCGCAGAGGAACGCCGCAGGGTGGAGTGCTATCTCCTCTACTGTGGAATCTGGCAATAAATAAGATGCTCATGTCACTGAAAAGGCTGGGCTGTAAAGCTATTGCCTATGCCGACGATGTAGCATTAATTGCATGTGGTAAATTCCCAAACACACTGTGTGAAATTCTTCAGAATGCTTTAAACAGACTCGTCTCATGGGCAGATGAGGCTGATTTAGGCGTAAATCCGAACAAAACTGAACTAGTACTCTTTACTAGGAGTCACAAACTTCCAATTATAGTACCACCTTCGCTAAAGGGCGTTAGACTTGTCTTAAAAAGTAGTGCAAGGTATCTTGGTCTGATATTGGATAGGAAATTAAGTTGGAAAATAAATGTTGTTGAGAGAGTTAGGAAAGCAACTGTAGCACTATACTCTTGTAAAAAAGCTGTGGGAAGAAGATGGGGGCTATCACCTCGTATTCATTGGCTCTACACAGCGGTTATTCGACCGATTCTGTTATATGGCATTGTGTTGTGGTGGCCTGTCTTAGACAAGGTCACCTATTACAGACAATTGCAGAAGGTTCAAAGAGCTGCTTCCATGTGCATCAGTGGTGCACTGAGGACCACACCGACTGATGCCTTGGAGGTCCTCTTTCATCTCGTTCCCCTTGACCTGTTTGGTAAACGAATGGCAGCATGTACCGCCATTAGACTCAGGGAAACTGCTTGCTGGTCCGAGGGAAGTACAGGACACTCAACTATCCTTAATAGCTTGAATTCCGTACCCTCTAAATTGGACTACACTATTCCAGTAATCTCATTCAAGAGAGATTACGTAACCCATATCCCATCTAGGGATGACTGGAAGGGAGGAATCCCGGGGAGAAGGAACCATATTAATTTCTACACGGATGGCTCCAAGTTAAATAACCAAGTGGGTTATGGCATTTACTCTAAGGAACTGAAGATAAGTATTGCTGCGAGGTTACCAGACCATTGTAGTGTTTTTCAGGCAGAGGTTATAGCAATAGAAGAAGTAGCATCCTGGCTGAGAATAAATGTGGTATCCAAGAAGGGTATTAATATTTATTCAGACAGTCAAGCTGCTATTAAATCCTTAGAATCAGTCTTCCTAAACTCACTAGTGGCCCAACAATGCCGCTCGTCTCTAAATGAGATGGCTCAGCATTTTAACATTCACCTCATCTGGGTGCCTGGGCATAGGAACATTGATGGCAATTGCAAAGCTGATGAACTTGCTAGGCAGGGGACTACTGCACAAATTCCTCAAGACAAGGAAGGTGTTGGCATGCCACTTGCTACCTGCAAGTTACTGCTTAAAGAAGACATGATAAAAAAGGCTAACATAAGATGGACCCAAGGGTTAACTTGCAATATAACAAGGCAAATCTGGCCGGAATGGAACGCTAAGCGATCTCTAGAACTGATATCCCGCACTAGACACAGTGTCTCGTCAGTTGTTGCAGTAATAACTGGCCACTGGCTTATCGGCAGACATGCGGAGAGATTAGGTATTCGGTCTTTTGACTACTGTAGAAGTTGTGGGGATGTGGAGGAGGAGGAAAACATTAAACATTTTCTTTGTTCCTGCCCTGCACTTGCTAGAAAACGCCACAAAACACTTGGCTCGTTTTTGTTTGATGACCTGGAGGACCTTAGACATGTTAGCATAGGTCAGTTATTTAGTTTCATAACGAAATCTGGATGGTTCAATGAGAGGGTATAGTCAAGTACCCTGTGGTATCACAATGGACCAAACTTGGTCTAAGTGAGTCGGTTTTTGTAACTGACTGCCACTCCTACCTAACCTAACCTAACCTAGTAGCATCAGGGGAAGTTATGAAGACAAAAATCCAGCTTACAAAACAGTGATGTCTATTAAATAGCTGTTTGTTTTGTTTTATAATATCTTACTAGAACAAGATATAAAATCATGATAAAGAGACCGCATGTCTCAAATGTCTTAATACTGTAGCCATATAAGTCACTTGAAAAATATGATGTCTTGTCCATTTTTTTTGTCGCTTTGCCAAAACAAATGAAAGAAAGATATGATTCGCCTTTGACATACAATATAATATATGACAGGTAGCCTAGTACTAGCGCGCTGGGACATGGGTTCGAGACTGACTTTGCAAATTTGTAAATCGTAAGTAAAAATAAAATTTGATGATAAATAAAATCAAATTATATATAATAAAGTTCTAAGTTTCCAAATTAAATAATTTGATAATAAAATAAAATTATATATTGTAGTGAAATTTGGTTTATGCCAGAAAATTCTCGAACTAAAAACCAACGAAAGAAAACTAAACGATACTAGTTAGCATCACTGGCTGTATAAAATTACTTGTACACCATATAGCGGCCAAATGTAGTTTTTGTATTAAAAATGATAAACCGAAAATGCGCTGCAGTACACTATAAAAGTCGACAACCGAGAGAAATTATCCACACTGATACGCCATCCAGAAGGTATTAGTAACATTCTGGATAATTGTGGATTTCATGCCAATACGCCATCTAGAAGGTACTAGTAACATTCTGGATAATTGTGGATTCCACGCCGATACGCCATCTAGAAGGTACTGGATTATTCGAGAAAGTGATGGCTGTAGTATAAAAGGTTGTCATCTGAGTTGTCAAAAAGCAGTTGAATTTAAGCAATAAAGTGATACAGTTGATTTTAACACAATGGATTTTAAAACAGTTATCTCTACAGTGCCAGATTAATATTAGAGTTTGAATGTTAAAGAAATAAACAATTATACCGTGTAAAAACTAACTTTTGTGATTTAAATAAACCATTTTATAATTAAATAAGTTTGTGTGTTTTTGATTGCTACACAATCCAGTGATCGAACTCAGAAAAGTGTAAGAGATCGAAATTATCGTCTAAGAGACAGGAATTTCGCAACAATTGGTGTCAGAAGTGGGATTGTGTAAAAAGAATTATCAATTAATTCGAAAAAAAAATGGTTAAGTTTGACGAATTGAAAGTGGATCAACTGAAGAAAGAGTTGCAGCAGCTGAATCTGCAATCATCTGGCGGAAAGGTGGAGTTACAGAAACGTTTACGGCAGGCTCTTGAGGCTCAAGGTGAAAACTTGGAAAAGCATGAATTTTATAGTGATGTATTAGAATCAACAGCGAAAGTGGAAGAAGCTTCTGAACCGGCGGCAAGTGGTGAAGTTGTAGATATGTCAAAGTTCGAAAAAATGTTAATGGTGATGACGCAGACAATAAATCTACAGATGAACAGCAATATCCAGGCCGTTTTAGAAGAAATTGGTAAGAGCTTAAGTCAAAATGCACTGCAAATGAACCAGAAGTTAAGTCAGAACGCGCTGCAGATCCAGGCGGTTCCGGAAGAAATTGATCAGAGCTTAAGTCAAAATGCACTGCAAATGGACCAGAAGTTAAGTTAGAACGCGCTGCATATCCAGGCGGTTCGGGAAGAAATTGATCAGAGCTTATGTCAAAATGCACTGAAAATAGATCAGAGCTTAAGTCAGAACGCGACGCAGATCCACGCAATGTATCAAAACATTGAGGCTGTTCGAACGGAGGTTGCCAAAATGGTAAATGGCTTCGATGCAAAAATGACTGAGTTACGAGGTGACGTTGAATCATTCAAGGAAGAAGTTCAAAATAATCTTGAAAAAGTTCAAAATAATTTTGAGGACGTTAATAAAAGGATTCAACAGTTGGAAATAAGCGAGTGATAAGAGAAATCAGCGCAGAGAGGCTTAGGCACCCTCGTACGATGGAACAACGCCATTTAGTGTTTTCAAGCTCCAGTTCAAAACAACATCTGGTCACAATCGTTAGGATAACGAAAGCACAGCTGCAGCGCTAATTGTGGCATTAAAAGGCGCAGCTGCAGAAGTATTGCAAACGGTTCCAGTGGCGGAGCAGAAAAATTACAAGGCGGTGATGGATGCCTTACAGCGAAAATATGGCAGTCGTATCCAGAAATCTGGTAAGTCCTTGCAGGAGTATGCAAGTATTTCCCATCCTGACGAGTTAAGTGTCGTAGCTGAAAAATTCAAAATAGAGGCGTTTATTGACGGCATACGTGACTCAGATACAAAACGCGAGACAATGAAGAATTCGAAGACAACATTTAACGAAACAGTAACGGTTGCCCTCACTCAGAAGACGAATGCGTTGACATGCCGCAAATCACTGAAAACTCGTCGGATGGAGGTGGAGGCTGAAAAGAAAAATTCATCGTTCGCCAGCAGTAGCTTCAGCGGAAAATGCTACAACTGTGGTAGGCAGGGAAACATGGCACGTGACTGCAAATCACGTCGTAAACGATCTGCATCACGTTCACCAAGAAGAAGAATTGGAAATAGGGTGAACGATGGCGAAAATGGTAGCGAGCAGTAGTCGTTAAACTAAAGAGAGTCAGTACAGCGGGGCGTGAGCTGACTCTCACAGATGATTGCCCCATAGTCTTAGTTTCGAAGCTCTGCCGAAATTGCAACAGCCTTACCATCGGTAGAAAAACCATCAGAAAGCCCATGGAGTTCACCGGTCGTACTTGTCTAGAAAAAGGACGGAAGCATGCGATTCTGTGTGGATTACAGAAAATTGAATGACGTCAACAAAAAAGACAGCTACCCGTTACCCAGAATTGATGATACACTGGATACGTTATCTGGAGCAACATGGTTTTCCACCCTGGACTTAGTGGATATTGGTAGGTGGAAGTAGATGAAAATGACAAGGAGAAAACTGCCTTTAGCATTGGGAATGGTCTTTGGCAGTTTCAACGTCATGCCGTTTGGTCTTTGTAACGCTCCAGCTACTTTTGAGCGGTTAATGGAACGAGTTCTCAAAGGACTACATTGGAAGACTCGTCTAGTGTATCTCGATGACATAATCATCATGGGAAAAGATTTTGATGACCATTTGAAAAATCTGGAGGAAGTGTTTGAACGCTTGGAGGCAGCTGGACTAAAATTAAGTGCGAAAAAGTGCTCACTTTTCCAGCGTGAAGTCAAATATCTGGGGCACAAGGTTACGTCAGAAGGAATACACACAGATGAAAATAAAATAAAAGCTGTGAAAAATTTGCCACGACCATCTAATCTTCATGAGTTGCGAAGTTTTCTGGGTGTATGTACTTATTACAGACGCTTTGTTCCTGGTTTCGTAAATGTTGCAGGCAGTCTACACGAGCTGACACAGAAGAATCGGAAATTCGAATGGAGTGGTGCACAGAAAACTGCATTCCAAAAGCTGAAAGAATTACTGTCTACAGCGCCAATACTCGCGTACCCAATACCCGGCAAAGAATTTGTATTGGACACTGATGCGAGTGGCCATGGTATTGGAGGAGTTTTGTCCCAAATCATCAATGGACAAGAAAAAGTCGTCACATATTTCAGCAAAATTCTGTCAAAACCTGAGAGGAATTATTGCGTAACTCGAAGAGAGTTACTGGCAGTAATGGAATGCGTGAAACACTTCCATAAGTACTTATATGGACAGCACTTTCTCCTGAGGACAGACCATGCGGCATTAAGGTGGCTACTTCAATTCAAGGATCCTGAAGGTCAAATCGCACGGTGGATAGAACGCTTGCAGAGCTATGATTTCACCATAGAGCATCGCAAAGGAAGCCAGCTTGGAAATGCGGATGCACTTTCCCGTCGTCCATGTAAAATTGAATGCGGTCATTGTTCGCGAACAGAAAATAAAGCTGGAACAATTGATGTGCGCCTTTTGAACGTTTTGCCTGAAGAAAAGTGGACAAAAGAGGAGGTAAAGCGGGACCAGCGCAAATATACAGATTTGGCAACTATAATTAAGTATAAGGAGCTGGGTAGCAAACCGGCGTGGCAAGAAATCTCAAGTGAAAGCCAAATCTGTAAAGCATACTGGCAAATGGCGCAATGGCAAAGTTTGGAGTTTCATGATGGTTGTCTCTGCCGAATCTGGGAAAGCGAGGATGGTAAAATTCGCTCAAAACTGCTGGTTATTTCAAAGGCGAAATTTAAGGAAGTAATCGAGGGTTATCACAATGGATCGAGTGGTGGACATCTGGGCAAAAATAATAATATTAAATAATTTTTAACTTAAATATATTTTTATCAACTATATTTGTTTTGTCAATTACTAAAAATATTTATAAGTAAAAAAAAAAAAACATATTAAATACCATTCCATTCCAAATTAAATTAAAATTTCATGAAATTTTTTCTGAAGGGTGAGGGTGTAGTGTATCCAACATAGCCACCACCACCGCTTACCATATTCATGCAAAGAGACCATTGCCAACCACAAATTTGTAAAGTGCAATCGAGTGACGCATGGCAATATCATAAGCAAAAGCACCTGCACTCGATTACACTATTGCAGGTCACTCAATAGTAAATTTAATGTAATCAAATCCCCAAATAGTTCTGTAAGCTTAGTAAAGCAAATTTGACTCATAAAAGAATGACACTCAGATTTATGTAAGTAGGAATGGATAAGCTAGGTTTTCATGTATGTAGAAATAAGATAGAATTAAATAGAGTTTAAGTCCAAAATTGTATAAAAGAAATAGTAATCATTATATAAATAGGCAATCTCTAAACGGTTGCACCACTTTTTCTCAACCATAGCACAACGTAATCGCTCAATTTTTTTTTGTTGGAAAGGTTGTGAGGAGAAGGGGGGATATGTATACCTTGTTTTTCAATAGTAGGCGGTGCCACGCCCCTAAAAAGGAAAAACGTTTCTTTGGCTAAATTAAATGACCGATTTTGATGAAATTTTGTTTGAAGATAGATTGAATCCTAAGAAATATTATTAGAAACTCTGATTTCTAAAAAGGGGCGTGGCATTGCCTCAAATGTGAAAAGACGCTATTACGGCTGTGTCACTGCACCGATTTTGATGAAATTTGGTATGTAGATAGATTGGATCTTAAGTAAAAATATATTTTTTTTGGTGGGCGGTGCCACGCCTCTTACAGGAAAATACGTCGTTACTACTAAACTAACGGACCGATTTTTATGAAATTTTGTTAGGATATAGACTGAACACTAAAAAAGATTTTTAAAAACACAAATTTTTTTAGGAGGCGTGGCATCGCGCCCAATGCGGAAAAACTGTATCACGGCTGTGCCACTACACCGATTTTGATAAAGTTTGGTATGTAAGTAGATTGAATATTGAGTAAAAACATTTTTTTTTAGTGGGCGGTGCCACTTCTCTTACAGGAAAATACGTCATTACTACTAAGCTAGCAGACCAATTTTTATAAAATGTTGTTAGAATATAGACTGAACCCTAAAAAAGATTTCATAAAACTCAAATTTTTTTAGGAGGAGTGACAGCAAAAAAAAGAGAGAAAAAGAAAAAGAGTTTTCTCTACTAAGCTAATGTGCCCATTTTGATGGAATTTGGTACAGGGATAGTTTGAACCCTGAGGCAAGCTATTTGCTATTTAAAGTGTACGGTACCAACCTCCAGTAGGAAAATATGTTTTCACAGCTAAGCTAATGAACCGTTTTTGATGAATTTGGTATGAAGATAGATTGAGCCCTAAGTAAGAGAAAGAGATAGTGGTAGGGATGGTACTATGATCTAAATTTTTGGAGCGATGACAAAAAATTACTCTTTCCAGTTCAGTTTTTGAATACTATAATGGGAAGTCCATAAATTACGTGAGTCAAAATAGGGGGGAGAGGGTCCGGAAAAATCTCACCAAGTCTCACAAAGAGGGAGGGGGGTCAATAAAAATCTCACGTAAACTTTTTGATACAGAGACTAAGCATTATTATAGCAGATTACATTTAAAAATTACAAGTCATGTCTCATGGATGGGAGGGAGGGGGGGGGGTCCCGTCAGAACTCACCAAATCTCATCAAGGGGAGGAGAGGGGGGGTTCGAATTTTCAAAAATACACCTCACGTAATTAATGGACAGCCCGTAATCGAACCTTAGATTTGAGGCATGCAACAGCTTCTTACTCTTTGTTTGTGAGAGAGTGAGGATTATCTATACATCCATCCTTTTTTAACTGCCATAACACAACATAATCGCTTAGTTTTTTTTTGTTGTTGTAATAGTTATGAAGAGGACCAGTGCAGAATGTGAATTTGTTTTAAATAGTTGGCGGAGCCACGCCTTCATCAGGAAAATACGTTTCCACGGTTAAACAAGTGGACTGATGTTGGTGAAATTTGATTTGGAGATAGATTGGAACCTTAAAAAAGGTATTAAAATCTTCAAGTTTATTAAGGAGGCGTGACATCGCCGCTAATGGGAAAGAGCGGTATAACGGCAGTGTCACTACACCGATTTTGATGAAATTTGGTATGAAGATAGATTGAATCTTGAGTAAAGATGTTTGTTTTGAGTGAACTGTACCACGTCCCTAACAGGTAAAATTGTTTTACTACTTAGCTAATGGACCGATTTTGATGAGATTCAGAAATAGTTTGAACCCTGAGGAAACGTATTTGTTTTAAAATGGAGGGTGCCGCCCTTTCAATAGGAAAATATGTTTTAGCAACTTAACTAATGGACTGATTTTGATGAAATTCAGTATGGAGATAAATTAAAGATTTTTTTATGTGGGTGCCACGCTCTTAACAGGAAAATATGTTTCCTCAGCTAAACTAATTGAATGATTTTGATGAAATTTGGTATGTATATTGAACTCTAAGAAGATATAGATATAGGGATATGGCAACATTTGAGAATGGTTTTTATTTTTAAAAGCAATGACAAAAAAAGCTCTTTCTTATATCAATTTTTTAATACCAAAAGCATTTTTAATGGTTGAATTTCAACCGCTGGGCGAACTCTAGTTTTAATAAATGCATGATTTGTTCTACAAACATCAACTTGCCTTTTTCTTTGAAAAATATTCGGCAAAAGCCTTTTAATTTAATTTAGACACCGGCTACAAATCCCTAGAATTTACCCTGCTTTCCTTATTAGGATAACAGCAAGGTAAGGATCAATGGCATACTCTGCCTATCCCAACATAAATTAACTTCCTTTAAGTTTACCTTTATTTTACATGAAACTCTTCACTTCACATTATGGCCTGTTGATGTGCGGGTGAAGGATTTCGAGTTTTTTCGGAAAACCGCGAAGAAATTGGAGAAAACGTAGTGGATTCTGGTCCTGATTTGAATAATTCTTTGAAAAATGATATGCTTAAAATTTATTATCAAAATGTGTCAGGCGCAAGGACCAAATCTGAAAGTATTTTTGCTGCTACTTCTCATGGTGACTTTGATGTTATCATTTTAACTGAAACTTGGCTAAATTGTAACTTCCATAATGCGGAATTTTTTGATCTACATATATATAATGTATATCGTAAGGATCGTGACGTGAATGCAACTGGTTGTCAACGTGGTGGTGGTGTGCTAGTTGCTGTAAAACGTGAATTTTTGTCGTCTAATGTGTCGCTGGGAAATATTAACGTGCTACTGGATCAACTATGTGTAGTAATCAGAGGTTCATCGGTATCTCTCTACATAGTAGTTTCTTACTTACCGCCTAATAGTTCTTTTGAATTATATAAGATGCATCTCAATAACATCTCTACAATAGTTAATTGCTGGTGACTTTAATCTCTGTAGTGTTACTTGGTCTGATGTCTGTGGTGATCTTTATCTAACACCATCTAAAGTATCTAGTGCTGTTGTAGATAAATTTTTAGATCTAGGTCTTATGCAAGGAGGCGTGGCATCGCCACTAATGGGAAAGAGCGGTATAACGGCAGTGCCACTACACCGATTTTGATGAAATTTGGTATGAAGATAGATTGACTGATAGAATAACTGTTTTAATGCCCTTAGGAGGCTGCTAGATTTAGTTTTTATTAGTAGTAATATCAATTCAAACATTTACGAATCACCTTTTCCTATATGAGCCATTAGTATGCATCATGTTCCGTTATGCATCACTATATCATTTTATAAATTTGCTACTGTTAAATCTAATGTTGAAATATCCCACTTTAACTTTAAAAGATGTAATTTTCATCTGGGTAATTCCATGGTAACTCGCGTTACATCCAGAAAGTATTTTTGAGTTTAATGATGCCATAAATTTTAAGTATTTAGGTTAACTAATAAAACTGGATTCTTTGTGAACACATAACATTTCTCTTGTCCTACATTAGTCTAAAAATTCAGTGTTAAAATAGTATTTATCCAGTAAAATAATAAATTGTGTTGGTAACTCGTGTTACCAATTTTGGACAACATGTTCAGAGAGTAAATTTCATTTGAAACTTTCTCCGAAATTTGTGAGTAGACTGCTTTATATTTGACATAAATAAATGAGCAATATATCAAAAAGCTTACCATTATTAGAAACAGCGATAATGAATCGAAATTTTTAGATTAATTCAAAAATTATGTGGTAACTCGCGTTACAAAAGATTGGTAACTCGTGTTACCCAATACTTTTATACCAATATAAGGAGCTTTTTCTAGCTGTAATACACAAGAATAAAAATAAAATCAAAGTTTAATAATAATGAGGAACTTTTTCAGTCTTTAATGTGCAAAAATTAAACAAAAATTTAAATTAAGCAAAAATTGAATAATAAATAAAATTACTCTAGAATGCATAACTCGGGAATGCTGTCAATTATGATTTAAGTACAGATAATGGTATATTATCCTCAGAACTATAAGTATCACTACTACATCCATACACATCTTCATAATATTAATGTTTTGGTAAGATATCCATGTTTACTTCTTTTGATGTTTGGGCCATTTGCAGTTTCTCATTTTGCCAGTAAATCAAATGAGTTTTGGATATTCCAACGTTCATGACGTATTATTTCTTTCTTTTCTGCTTCTGACAAACTATCAATTTTTGCTCTCTTCTTTCGGCAAGCTTCTCTATATGTCTTTTTGAAATCATCGTATTTTCCCCCGACTTTTAATTTTTCCCTCCTTCTTTTCATTTTTTAGGTAGCCGAGAGCGGCATTTGATCCTAAACCAAAATTCATTCTAAAGAAGATAGATAAAAATTATCAGAAACTTTTGTTAAATGATGAAGATGCGAGTTACCGGTAACTCGCGTTACAAAAAGTACTTACATTTAATTTAGACTAGTAAAATCAAACGGAGGATGTTTTTGCCGTTATTCGATACAAATTGAAACACAAAAAGAGAATCTAAGTATTTGTTTGAATTAGACAACAAACACCTAAAATACTAGAAAAAAATGTACTTATTGGTAACTCGCGTTACAAAAAACAAGGGTATATTTTTTCTTCATTTTTAAGCACTTAGCTTTCTCAAAACGAGTGTTGCAACGCATTATTGATAACATGAATACATGTAATATTAGGTACATGGAACTTACTTACCAACTAAAACAAGAAACTCAAAACACAGAGATTTAAAAAATGATTTTTTTTCAAAACTGAAAGCACGCGTACATACAGTAACTAGAACAGAAAATAATGACGAATTTTATGGTCAAACCTTAAATTTGACACTTGGTGGCAAAACTACTATTATTGAACATTAATTTGGATATAGTTGAAGATTGAAAAGCTATAAAAAAATAAACCTATACGGTGTCCACATTAACATGGAAATACCCATCTGTTAAATAATGCCATCAATCAAATTGATTGGGAAAAGGAATTTCATCTTTTAGAAACTGAGTCTTACTATAACATTTTTATGACCTTAATTCATAATGAGTTTGTTAATTATGTTCCGAAAGCTAAAAAATATTGTTATAAATGTCCGTGGCACACTCGGGGGCTAAAGAAACTACAAAATCTTCGCTCAAAGTTTTTCAAAAAATTTATTCATACCAATCAAAACTGTTAATTTTTAAAATATCGGCATTATATGAGAGAATTAAATTTTTTGGATAAATACTTATACAAGCAATATATTACAAAATATAAATCTAATATTAAATCTAACCCTAAATCATTTTGGCGTTATGTTAAATCTAAAAGAGGCTTCTAGAATATACCAGCATCAATGTTTTTGGGGGCAGAATCTGCTAATGATACTTTGTCCATTGCTAGTTTATTTGTTGATTTTTTTAAGTCTAATTTTGAATCACCTAGTAACCCTATCCCTAAAGTCTCAAATAATATACGTCCTGTGATAGATTTTGGTAACTTGCCTCCATCACATGATGATATTTGGAAGGGTATTCAAAATCTTAAACCATCTATACGTCCAGATGCCGACGATTTTTGTGGTTTTTTCATTAAAAACTGTGCACTCAATTTACTTCTCCCCTTGATGATAATTTTTAATAAATCGTTGTAGTCGGGTGTATTTCTGGATTATTGGAAAGTAGCGTATATTACACCTACGTATAAATCTGGTTGTAAAAGTAACATTGCCAATTACAGACCTATATCCAAGCTGTCCGTAATCTCCAAACTTTTTGAATCCATTGTTAAGGATAAACTTTTCTTTGCTGTTAAAAGTATAGTTTCTCCTTATCAACATGGTTTCGTGAGAGGACGCTCTACTATCTCTAACTCAGGTGGATGTAATCTATACTGACTTCTCTAAAGCGTTTGATAAGATTTCGCAGGCTCTATTAATAAAAAAATTTGAGGCTTTGGGTTTTCATTCAAGTTTCTTGAAATGGCTCGAATCTTATTTACACAATCACCCATGTATTGTAGTTTTTGATAACATTAAGTCTACTGTTTATTTCGCAATTTCTGGTGTTCCTCAAGGGAGTATCTTAGGACCACTGTTGTTTATCATTTTTATTAATGATATTGCGTCTTTATTTGTCAATTGCAAATGCCTATTGTACGCTGATGATCTTAAGCTATTTTTACAAATTAAAAACGTGACTGATTCTGCACTTTTATAGTATGATTTAAATAGCCTCCATCTTTGGTCTATTAATAATTTACTTCCTCTTAATTTAAATAAATGTGTTTATATGTCTTTTTCTAAGTCTAACATCTTTCTTTCAACCTCGTATAATATTGCAAGCTTTCCACTTATGTCTGTTGTTGAATTTAAGGACCTTGGAGTAGTATTTGATTCAAATTTTTCTTTTCGTCCACATTTGGACTTTGTCATTCCTAAAGCATATGCTATGCTTGCTTTTATAAGACGTAATAGTTCTTCGTTTAGTGATCCGTACAATCTCAAAGTTTTTTTTACTCGCCTTGTTAGATCAAGGTTAGAATATGCGTCAATTGTATGGTTTCCTTTATAAATTTAGAATTGAAAAGGTGCAGAAATCTTTTACTAAGTTTGCATTGCGTTCGTTAAACTTTGAAAATGGTTCTCCTCCATATAATGCCCGATGCCTTTTG
This sequence comes from Tricholauxania praeusta, assembly GCA_949775025.1. Lineage (NCBI taxonomy): Eukaryota > Metazoa > Arthropoda > Insecta > Diptera > Lauxaniidae > Tricholauxania > Tricholauxania praeusta. The sequence continues at coordinate 110,718,756 of OX459028.1, forward strand.
ATTGGTTTAAAAACCTTAGAAAGTAGAAGAAATATTTTGTCTCTACTATTCTTACATGACATCGTCTCCAATGCAATTGATTGCCCTGAATTACTTGGACTGATTCATTTTAATGTGCCAGTAAGAGCTCTAAGAAATCAAGTTCCTTTTTATCTTATAACTCCTCAAACTAATTACGCTGAAAATGCGCCTATTTTTAGAAATATGAAAATGTTTAATCAAGTTAGTTCACTCATCCCTCGCTTTGCGCGGGGGTTAGGGGAATGAAAAGTGTCGCGCAAAGTGAAACCGCGTAAAGTGAAGTGAGAGCTTCATGCAATTAAGAGGGTTACGTTCCTGAAAAGAGAAATATATTCGACTAAAAGACATTCACGACACTGTAGCTATTATTTTGCTATACAAAATCATTTATTACCAAAGAAACATTTGTTTAAAATAAATAAAAAGGAACAACAAACTTAAAAACAGTAATTCAAACAAAAGGAAAGTTACAAAATTCATTTATAATAAATAAAAATAATACATCTTACAACACATTTGTTGGTTGTTTAAAGAAATCAGTCACAACCGATTGCCTTACTTTTTTCGATTTTTCTAAATGAAGGTCCCGGTAAGGTGATAAGGCAGCTCTTATGTTGCTTTCAAACGTTCTCAAGCACCTGGATCAATTTTTATAGCTTCTTGCACCAATTTTTCACCCAACGCTAAAACATTTGCCAAGTTGGTCACCGTCATCTGTTCCTCTTGTGTAGTTGCGATCTCTTTAGGATTTTCAGAATGTCCACGGTCACCAAAAAACTCAATCATCTCTTCTACAGCAATGTTCTGTCCATCTGCGTCTAAAATGTCAGTTATATCCTGCTGATCCAAGTTTTCGAACACTTCTCCAGCAATTTGTCCAAGATAAACTATTCCTTCCATATTCATTTCAATGTAATTTGGGGACACTTGAAGGACTAAAATATTTTTCCAAGCTACTTGTAGAGTTGATGGCTTTAGATCTGTCCATGCTAGTTTTATTTTGTAGACTGCATCCAATACTGTAAATTTTTTCCAAAAATTTCGAATGTTGTCAACGCCATTTTCTTCATAAGGAGCTTTAATCAACTCCTTAAATGTATGCTTTAGGTAGTTTATCTTAAAAGTTGAAATAACTCCTTGGTCCATTGGTTGAATTAAAGCAGTTGTATTCGGTGGCAAGAAGCAAACTTTAATGTTTGGATGTAAGTCTGTGAGAAATGCTGGGTGTGCTGTTGCGTTGTGCAAAACAAGTAAAGCTTTAAAAGAAATGTTGGATTTTTTGCAATATTCCTCGACTTCAGCAGCAAAATGGACCGTTAACTATTCTTTGAATATCCAAGCAGTTACCCAGGCTTTTTTGCTCGACTTCCAGTGAACAGGCAAATTTGGCTTCGAAATTCCTTTAAAAACCCCCGGATTCTCAGCTGTATGAACTACCAAAGGCTTGCATCTGAAATCTCCCTCAAAGTTCGCACATAACAAAATCGTGATTCGGTCTTTTGCCACTTTAAATCCCGGAGCAGACTTCTCCTCATTCAAAACAAATGTTCTATTCGGCATGCATTTCCAGTAGAGCCCTGTCTCATCTGCATTAAATATTTGCTGAGGAGAATACCCTCCGGCCTCGATGTTTGCTTTAAAAATTTCTGGAAAACGATTTGCTGCTTCCTGATCGGAACTAGCTGCTTCTCCTATAAGTTTTAGGTTGTGAAGATGTTGCCTTTTTTTAAAATTTATCGAACCAACCCTTACTTGCTGTAAATGGTTCTTCACACCCTTCTTAAACGCTGATGCAATTGCAAGGCCTTTTCCCGAATAACTGCTGTGCTTAAAGGCATTCGGTTGAAGTTTGTCGTTGTATCCATGCAGCTAAAATGCTTTCCATCCGTTCAACCAATGCCGATCTAACTCTGGAGGTTGATTTTTGCAACAATTCGCTGGACTGCGTAACGGACAACTTTATACGGCCATTATTTGAACCAATCGTTCGTACACTTGACTCATTTCTCCCATATATTTTTCCCAAAGCAGATGGCCTCTCCATTTTCCAATTTCCTGATGATTTCTATTTTCTTAGCCAGGCTCAAAATTTTCTTTTGTTTTGATTTAACTTTTTCCTTAAAAAAGTAAGGAGGACATATGTAAGTTTAATACATTTCCATTAACATTTTGTTGCGCTTACCATTTCGTTGAACTTGTATAATTTTGGTTGTTATTATGCGCCTACTAGGTAATTTTAACGTACATATAAAGATTTGTTCTACACAGACATTGAAACTTTTATACTTTTATTCAAAAAGTTTTCAAAATAAAAGTTTCTTAAAACTTTTTTGTTATAAAAGTTTTTATAAACTTTCTTCAAAAACTTTTATTGAATAAAAGTTTTTCCAAAAAACTTTTTCAAAAAGTTTATACATAAAAGTTTTTTCAAAAAACTTTTATGAAAAACTTTTTCATAAGAGTTTTTCTGAAAAACTTTTAAAAAAAACTTTTATTAATAAAAGTTTTTTTTAAAAGTTTTTTTTTGACTTTTATTAATAAAAGTTTTTTTTAAAAGTTTTTTTTAACTTATATTTTTAACAGTCACATGCAAAGAGTTTTTTTTGACTTTTATTTTTCAAAAGGCGAAAATAAAAGTTTTTTTTGTATGAAAGAACTAGGAAAATAAAAAAAAAAAAATTTTTGAACCACTAAGCAAAAAATTTCAAAGGAGAAAACTTAGGATTATTGATAATAAAGTCCAAAGGAAAATACTTAAGATGTTTCTGAAAAGAAAGAAATTTATGATAATTATGCACTTATAATTTTTAGAAAAATTGTGCTTAACGCATCAATGGGAAAAGGCCGAAAATGGATTTTGGTAGTACAGGGGAGGTTCCTGACCCTCCAAAGAGGTGTTTTGGACCCATTTTTCGAAAAAAATTTTATTGTACGAATCGATGGAAAAAGACCGAAAATGGATTTTGGAAGTGACAAGTGAGGTCCCCGACCCTCCTAAATGGGATTTTTGGACCCATTTTTCGAAAAAATCTTTATCACACGAATCGATGGGAAAAGGCCGAAAATGGATTTTGGAAGTGACAAGTGAGGTCCCCGACCCTCCTAAATGGGATTTTTGGACCCATTTTTCGAAAAAAATTTACCTGCACGAATCGATGGGAAAAGGCCGAAAATGGATTTTAGAAGTGACAAGCGAGGTCCCCAACCCTCTTAAATGGGATTTTTGGACCCATTTTTCGAAAAAAATTTTATTGCACGAATCGATGGGAAAAGGACGAAAATGGATTTTGGAAGTGACAAGTGAGGTCCCCGACCCTCCTAAATGGAATTTTTGGACCCAATTTTCGAAAAAAATGTTATTGCACGAGCAAAATTTTCTTCGAAAAATGGGTCCAATAACCCTTTTAGGATGGTCGGGGACCTCACTTGTCACTTCCAAAGTCCATTTTTGGCCTTTTCCTATCGATTCGTGCAATAAAATTTTTTTCGAAAAATGCGTCCAAAAAACCCATTTAGGAGGGTCGGGGACCTCACTTGTCACTTCCAAAATCCATTTTCGGCCTTTTCCCATCGATTCGTGCGATAAAGATTTTTTCGAAAAATGGGTCCAAAAATCCCATTTAGGAGGATCGGAGACCTCACTTGTCACTTCCAAAATCCATTTTCGGCCTTTTCCCATCGATTCGTGCAGTAAAATTTTTTTCGAAAAATGGGTCCAATCTCAATTACAAATCCAACTATAGGAATCAATCAAGAAATAATTGCAACTGTAGTAGAAATTCTTCCCACAACAGTAGATATACAAATAACAATACGAACTGGCAGAATAGAAACAGAAACAATAACTCTGAAAATTATTCAAAGAATAATAACTACAATAGAGGAAATAATACCTCAAGAAACCAATCCAATAACAACAGAAATAGTTCATACTCAGGAAACAACAATTATAACAACAATTCAAAAGGAAGGAATTCTAATACTGGAAGCCAACGCAACTCAAATAGAGTATATTCTGTAGATAGCACTGATCAGGGAAACGATCAGCGCTCGGTGACCGCAACAGAGGATCATCCGGGACAGCAAAACTGAAGATTTACAATATATCGAATAATACGACAAATTACATTATAATAAAATGTAAAAATTCAAAGACACATTTCAAATTCTTGATAGATACAGGCGCAGACATTTCAATCTGCAAATTAGAAAATCTTATTAATGATAATAATTTGATGAAGGATAAAAAGTGCAAACTGACAGGAATAACTGACCAAGAAACTTTTACTTTAGGAGCGATTACATTACTTTTAGATTTCCAAATATCAATAATAAAACATATTTTTTATGCAGTCGACAATAATTTTCCAATTAATACTGACGGCATTATAGGAAGAGACTTTTTAAATAAATACAATATTGGTCTTTGCTAAAATGACTGTAAGTTCATAATGTTTAATTATAATAAATACATGTGCAAAATAGATTATGAAACACAAACACTTACTACCTTAGTGTTGTAATGTGGCTTTTCCTTCCTAGGAATACCACTGGGTGAGAACCGTATCTGAAAGAAAAGAAGGATTAAGTTATAATTATACTTACCAGTATAATTTCTTCATACGTAATTTGACTTAATAAACACAGTATGTCTTCTTTTTAACTCAGAACAAACTCTGATCTTTATTAAAAATCTTAAATAACTTAACACCTCTTATGATGCTAATTACAAAAACAAAATACATTATAAAATATTTACTTAAAAATACAATAACAAAAACTTACGTCTACAATAATTAATTCTGGCTTGCAGAATTTGGTTTACAAAAACCTTGGCTTGCAAACCTAGTGGGGTTTGGATATTTCCGGATCGCACACCTGGCGTTTACTTCCTGGTTTGTTGTTGCAGTTAAATGCATTGTGTTTTCATTCTTGTTACTTTTCAACAAGCAGAATTTACACATAGCATTTTAAACTGACCAACAAATCAGCAAATGCCCAAAAATATGCCGTATTATAATAACAGAAATTAACTGTTATTGGATGATGTTAATCATCATCCCAAAAATATACCACAATATGTCGTTGTTTGTTAAAACAACACATTATGATATAAGTGTGGTAATTAACACACAACATTCCTCACCCCTTTGAATAAGAAAAAATTATGGCTAAGAATTACTATAATTTTTTCTTAATAACACATTATAGTGTATCATAATGTTTTTATTTTACTTTAAAGTTTAGTTATTAGTTTAAAATTGTTTCCTTTAAAATTTGTATGATAATAATATATATTTAAGATGATCAATTAAATTACTCTACCTAATTCATGGCCCTATTTTTCTCCGTAACTGCTTGTCCCCCTTGGTTGGAAACTGCTTGACTTTGACTTTGTGGCTTCGCTAGTTTAGTCATACCACAAACTTAACTTTTAATTTGATTCAAGGTGCAACATTTTTTTTTTTTATTAGCCTTGTATGTTTAGCTTCAACATAAGGCTGGGTGCATGTCATACTTCTGGCTACCATCATTCTGGCAAATCATGTTGAGACGGCTTATGCCACAGTTTTTCTCGAAAGGGAAGGCGTTATGCTAAAAACTGTAGCCCCCTCCCTTCCTTTGGTTTGGTTGTCACTATGTAAAGATTGACAACCATTGAATGATTTAGCTTTTAACGCTGGATACTTTGCTTATTGTGCATGAAGTATTCTTCAGCTTAGCTTTAAATGTTCATTCATTTTAAAATTTTGATCATAATTTTATTTTTAATTCAGTTCTTGGTTAACTAGCGTGTTTGCATCCTTGAATCATTAGTGTGACAAGCTTCTGGCCACTGCTACTGCTCATCTGCTGTAGTATAGGACCATGTTAATAAAATAGCTATCTATTTAGTTAAATATCTATTTCCCCTATCATTTAATTATTTATAGTTATTACTTTAATTGATAAATTTCTATATTTATCTTTCTATTTAAAACAAAAATATTCAATGTTTTCTAATCTGTCAAGTTATAAATCATTCTTTAAAAAAAATATCAATATAATTAAGTGTTTATTTTATATAACTAATAATACGTGTAAATGATATATATGTTTATGCATTTATCTGATATGCATAAATATATATATATATATATACGGCATTTACTCCGTTTTATTTTACTCATTATATTTAAACTTCTAATTTTTATTGTAAATGTTATATATGTTTATGCATTTATCTAATATGCATAAAAATATATATTTGCATATACGGCATTTACTCCGTTTTGTTTTATTCATTATTTTTTAATGATAAAATTTGCTTCTAAATTTCCGTTTTTCTTTTGAAGCACTCTTTATTTTTATTTATTTACTTTTAATTGTGCTGGCTTTCTTTACCAACATTTATGACATAATGTCAAATTATGCAATTATGCAAAAATTATTATTTCAACAAGAATAACATTTAAGCAAGTCGTTGAACTGACTTGATTGTTTAATTTACGATATATGTGAAGTTCACATTGTATTTAGATTCAACAAGTTTTAGCTATGTATATATACGTGTTAAAACGTATTTATACAAATATAAATGTTTTCTGTTATTTATTTTAATAGAACAAAAAGTTTTGTTCTGTTTTGAAAATAATTTAATGAGTCTGTACCCAGAATGTTTTAATAATTTATCTGGGTTTCAAATTTAGTCTTTTCTTAGTTTTGAAACAGAAATTTTAATTTTTGTATGCTATATATGTGTATACATCTTTTGTATGCATCCAAATATATATTACGCATAGCTTGTAATTTCGTTTTAATAATTATAGCCAAAGTAACTATTTTTCGTCATGTCTTTGGTTGTCATCATGATATAATATGACCTTCTATTATGGAACTTCAGCTAAAGTTGCTGTTATTTCCTTTTGTTTCATTTCATTTTGCAAATCAAATGAATGCTAATACTCATAGCTATGTACAAAGCTGAGCCCAAGCTGCATTTGCTTTTATTATTTTTGTTTTGCATTTGAGCTTATTTTAATTGAAATGAAATGTGTCATATTTCTACTACTATCGTTGAGGTAGGTTAGTTCTACGCGATCGCGTGTGCTTTCTGCGGTACATTTTGGCTCAAATTGCTTCGTTAATGAACATGTACTTCTAAGTTTTCAGAGCTTGTTATTTTTGTATTTTAGTTTTGTTCTGTTGGCTATTTTTTATTGTAAATTAAGTAGGTTCATTAAATAATTTAAGTAAATTATTGTGTAACTTTTTCTTTTTCCCTTTTATTACAACTTCTGTTGTAACAGGCCCTCTGTCTCTCAAAACTTCAAATGGGCCTATCCATATCGGAGAAAATTTATTTTTCCTAGTCTGATTTTTCATCAAAACTTTATCCCCTTGTTTAAATTTAACTGGGTTGGTTGAAACATCATATTGTTTTTTCGATAATTCTTTTGCCTTTTCTTGATTCTTCCTCACTAGTTCGTGAGTTCTTTGAATCTGAAATTTTAATATTTTTGATTGGTCCTCCGCGTTATATAGCGGTGAACATTTACGTTTCAAATTCGTAGGCAATTCAAAATCGAAACCGTACAAAGTACGAAACGGAGTTTGCTTAGTTGAAGTATGTGTCGTATTATTATGGACATGCATGGCTGCCGTCAGCCATTAGTCCCAATTTGAACCATCTTCTTTAGCAAAACTGCGCAAGTACTCTGCTAGTGGTCTGTGACTTCTTTCCAAAGAACCATTAGCCTGCGGATGATATGGTGTTATGTGCAACTTCTTAATTCCCAGCATCTTACAAGTGTCTGAAAACAATTTCGCGATAAAATTTGTACCATTGTCAGTAACTAATATCTTTGGGATATTGTACCTGGCAATGATTTCGTCATAAAATTTCTTCGAGACCGTACTTACTTCTGCATCGGGCATTGCAGCACACGCCATATATTTTGAAAAATCATCCTGAAATGTCAATATATATTTATTTCCTGATACCGTTTCAGGTAATGGGCCGACTATGTCCATGTACACTTTATCAAAAGGTCGATTTGGTGTGTCAGTCAAAACCATAGGCATTTTTGTGAGTCTTGAACTCTTGTTTGTTTGACATTTTGTACATTTTTTTATGTACTCTTTGACATCTTTTTGCATTCCTGGCCATCTATACTGCTTCCTTATTCTTAGAAGCGTTTTTACTGCACCTTGATGCCCGCCTAATGGTGTACTATGAAAATCCCTTAATACTATTCCTATCTCTTTAGGATCTTTAAGTATGACCACTATTTTTTCTGTGTTGCTTTCAACCACCGTGTCCTTATCCACCTCATTTGAAATGCAAAATTTTTCTACTGCAGAATTTTTAGCCTTTGATCTTGTCTGTACCACTGTTATTTGTTCATTTGTTTGTGGTAATCTACTTAAAGCGTCTGCGTTTAAGTTTCTTTTCCCAGGCTTGTAAATAATTTCAAAATCATATTCTGATAGTTTATGTCGGAAGCGTGCCAAACGTGATGTTTGATCCTTAAGCGGCCCTCACACGATCAATATTACTGACAGTATAATTACTGACAGTATTTACATTACTGTCAGTGTACCACTCACACGGTCAGTATTGTTTATTGTCAGTAATCAGTTTTTTTGACATTCGACTGGTGAAGGTGCGAACTATGCTCCGGCTACGTGACCGACAGCCGAAAATGGCATGCCACTTTTTGGGGCAGATTCCATCCAAACTTGCACCACGCCTCCAGCTAGGCATCGGACGACCATACCCTTGGACGCAATGTTCCATGCCACTGAATGAGGAACTTTTCCAAGTTTCTTTCAAGTTTCGCTGCCTCATCGTCTATCTGCCACAAAATGGGGCATGCCACGCCCCCTCCCAGGATTTTGCCGTCCCGTGCCTACTTGCACCCTCTGACCAACTTTCAGCCGGATCTGCCCCAAAAAGTGGCATGCCACTTTTCTGTGCAAATAATACTGATGAACTGTCAGTATTCACCTCACACCATCAGTATTACTGTCAGTATTTAAAAACTTCGTCAGTAATATCCGATTTTTTCATCAGTCATCAGTATCGTTTTTCTATACTGACAGTACATCAGTACTCACCTCATACGATCAGTAATACTGTCAGTATTCAAAATACTGTCAGTAATACTGATCGTGTGAGGGCCGCTTTAAGGTTTGATATACCACGTAATGGTTGATGATCGGTATATATTTTGAAATGTCTGCCAAGCAAATATGCTCTAAAATTTTTCGTCGCCCAAACTATAGCGAGAAATTCTCTTTCAATTGTTGAATACCTCTTTTCGGTATCGCTTAGCGCTCTACTGGAAAATGCTATTGGATTATCTTTACCGGCTTCCCCTTGTGATATAATTGCACCAATTGCATCATTGCTGGCATCCGTGGTTAACAAAAATTCTTTGGAAAAACCTGAGTATATCAATATGGGTGGTGACATTATCGCTTTTTTTAAGTCCTCAAATGATTTTTGGCACTCATTTGACCAAATGAACTTAGCATCTGTTCTCAATAATTTGTTTATTGGTAATGCTAGTCTTGCCGTGTCTTTTATGAACTTTCGGTAGTAATTTACCAGACCTAGAAATGCCTGTACTTCTTTTTTGTTTTTTGGCACTGGTATGTTTTTTACACATTTCACCTTATCTGGGTCTGGTAAAGCACCATGCTCTGAACATTTATGTCCTAAATACACAACTTCACGACGCAAAAAATTGCATTTTTTCGTGTTTAATTTAAGATTATGTTGTCTTAATACCGTGAACACTTTACGAAGCCTATCTTCATGCTCTCGTAAGTTTTTCCCGTATATGACAATGTCATCTAAGTAAACAAAACACTCTAGACCTTGTAGTCCTGTGAGTATATGATTCATAATACGTTGAAATGTTGCTGGTGCTCCCGTCAGACCAAACGGCATTCTGTTAAACTCAAAATGTCCTAACCCCGTACTAAATGCTGTTTTTTCCTTATCATCATCGTTCACCAATACCTGGTGGTAGCCACTTGCTAAATCCAGGGTGGAAAAATATCTACTGTGTCCTAACTGATCTAAAATTTCATCAATTCGTGTTATGGGGAATACTTGTTTGATTGTAGCTTCATTTAATTTTCTGAAGTCTATAACTAATCTCCATTTTTTCTCGCCATCTTTACCACTTTTCTTTGGGACAAGTAACTATGGTGAATTCCAAGGTGAGGTGCTTGGTGAAATTATCCCTTCATCTAACAGTTCTCCTACCTGTTTATTTATTTCCATTCTATGAGAATGAGGTAGTCTATACTGTTTTTGATTTATTGGGGGTTGCCCCGCTAGTGTTGTGATATCATGCTTTAAAACTGGAGTATATAATAAACAATCACCTTCTAATAAAAATATATCATGGAAAGATGCACATATATTTTCCATGCAATCTTTCTCTTCACTGCTTAAGTTAGGATCCAAATCAATGGATTCAAATAGTTTATCTAATCTTTCCCTCACATTTTGTTCCATTATAATATTTATTGAGGTATTTGTTTTCACTTTAAATTTATTATGATTAGAAAACTTTGGTTTGAAATATTTATCAATTATAAACTGGTTTTCCGACGAGTTTAATATTGGCACATATACTATGCCATCTTTCACTTTGGTTAGGGCTTCTCCCATGTAAACTCCTTGTGAAAGTTCTTGTTTGTGTATAACAACTTCTTCTAATGTTGTTTTAACACATAACGGTACTATTTTTACAGTTCGAGCTTCGACTGCTGTTTCTGTATTATATAGTACTTTGTTAACGTCATTCATTGGCTTAAGCTTGAATGCTATTATTTGTTTTCGTTTTTCATTGAAAAACGTTATTTTTTTATCCATGGAATTTATGACAGTTCGGTTCCACAAAATATCTCTACCTACTATTCCATCAGCTGGTACACCATGATCTAGTGACACTATGTGTAACTTTAAACTTAGATTTGGATGCTGATTATGTTGAATAGTGGTTGTACCTAATGTGGTAACCTTACCGCCAAATGCTCCACTCAAATCTTTTACATTATTTATATCTAGTTCTGGGAAATGCAGCATTGCACCTTCTTTGACCAAACTTGTATCGGCGCCGGAATCTACCAACAAAATAAGTTTTCCACATTGTGCCTCTTCACAGGGCACTTCTATGAACACGTCATTTTGATTCACTTGGTAAAAATTCTCGTTATGCCTTCCATACAAGATATGTCTCCCAGTTTCGATATCGTTATCATTTTTTACGCATTTTATGGGTTTTGCAAGGGACGCCTCAACTACAGTTTTCTGCGTATGATTTGTTCCTGCTTTGCATTGTTCTAAGTTGTTACTTAAAACTTTATTATTTATGCGTTTATTAGTTAAAGTATCAGTTACACTTTGTTGTGGCTGATTTGTAGTTATTACTTCGTCAAAAATATTCTTTGAAACTGTAATAGTTTCATTTCCAGTAGGTAACGTATCAACTGCACTTTGTTGTGGTTGATTTACTGTTACTACGTTATTAAAATTTTTCCGTAAAACTTTATTTGTTTTACATACTGTAGTTAACGTATCAACTGCACTTTTTTGTGGTTGATTTACAGTCACTACTTTAGTTGGCCCTAATTTACTAAGATTTTTGGGGTCCCAGACTATTGGCCGGTCTTGGGCCCCTCTTAGTTTCCCTGAAACGTCTCATAGTCTCTTTTGGCATAACAATTTTCCATTGCATGCCCAATTCTTTTACACCAACGGCATGTAGGTGTATTTTCATCGACCTTATTTTGGACCTGTAAAATTGTGTCTTTTGTTCTCTGTTTTTTGCTTTCCATGCCTTGTTGTTGATAGTTGAAATCAATTTCTGTTTTCCTTTTATTCTTCGTGCACCTTTTGTCGGTTTCCTGACACTCCCGCGAATTTTTCCGAGCTGAACATTCATCTCTAGTATGTCCTCTTACATTGCAAAATGAGCACTTGCCTGAAAGCTTTCTGGCCAAAAATTTTTTTGTACTCCCCTGCTCTCTAAGTGTGAATATTTCTGTTTCTAAACTTCTCATTGGTAATTTTCTAATGCTTGAATTCACTGGGTGGTCTTCTTCATAGCCAGACTGCACGGTATTAATTCCTGAATTTAATTCTAAATCATCTTGCATCAAATCTTCTATTCCGATTGCTTCCTCTAACAACTTATCTAAGTTGTTTGTATTTTGATTTATCAACAACATCCGTAACATCTGATTATGTACTCCTGTCTTAAATCTTTTTATCACTGACAAATTCAATTCTTCTTTGCACATTTCATCCGATAAATTTTCATAAGTTGATTTCAGTTTATCTAAGGCTTCGTTCCGTAGCGCATTTATTCGTCTTGCAAATGCACGCAGTTCTTCTTCAGGAAGTTGACGTGCGTTTTCTATTTGCTCTCGAATTAAATGAAAAGATTTTGCTTTAATATATGTTATTTTTAATAACTTGCGTAGCTCTTCTAATGATTTAAACTTAAGCGACCTGATTAACTCAAATGCATCACCATGCAAATGAAGCCTAATGAGTGCTATGAGTTTAGGTTCTTCTTCATTTTTAATTTCATTCCGCACTGTCTCACATCCTTCTAAGAACCTATGTAAATCTGATTCTAACGTTGGTGAACTAGCCCCTGAAAAATAAGGTACTATATTCCTCACCAACTTAGAGATTTCTAGGAGACCCATTATGAATATAAAACTTTGTCGGTGTATTTAAATTGTTTATAATTGTTTAAAGCGTAAAGCTCAACACATTTGAACACCAGTAAGCAAAATTTTCATATATTAAATAAAAACAAAACGTTTATAGGTAAACAAAACGCTGTGTAACCTTGACTGTTGAATTTTGATTACTCTTGATTTTCTTTGAAGTTAATGACTTCAATTGTTACCAAGAACTTGACATACTAAATAAAACGTTTTTCGCTAACAATTAAGGAAAAGACGACCTACCACAAATTTTTTTTATACGTGTTATTAAAAAATCAAAATATTTTATAGCAATTAAACGCGAGTCTATGTTGAATAAACTGATCCTCAGAATTTAAAATATTCTTCGGAACCAAAAATAAGTTCAACAAGACTTGGAATAAACGTTTTCGTGAAAAATTAAATTGCAAATTTTCTTTCAAGAGCAGAAAATACTAGACAAACTTTAAAAGTGAGAAATTTTAATTTATAATAGAACTACTAGTAATCTCCAAGCTCTTAATTGAAAATATAATAGAAATCTATCATTTAATTTCAATAAAATTCAATAGCTTATAATGTCTTAGTTTTGAAAACACTGAAAATCAAACCTTAAACGTCATTTAAAACAAATGCTTCAAAGTTTAAGATTTCCAATTTCAATAAAACTTCAGTTGCAATTGAATTGAATTAAAATGAATTGATGTTCAATTGAGAAAAAAAAAAAAAAAGAATTTTTAATTTGTAACCTTCCAATAAGGTTACAAATTTTCAAGACGAATAAATGAAACCTAATTTTTATAATTCATAAACTTCCAATAAGTTTACGAAGGGAAGCTAGTTTCCTATTAAATGATGCAGAACATAGACTATGAGGATCGCTCATAGTTTATGTTCCTAAGTTCGTTAGGTTGACTGCCAAAGTAAGGCTCTCCTAAGGAATGGCTAAGTGCCGATGTGTTTTTAGAAGTTTATGGATTAGTGGTATATGCTTAGGATACTTACAAAATTTAACCTTCCAGCGTTGTTTGTACTGCCTCCTGGAACTTTTTGTCCTCTTTTTTTTTTCTGTCCTTGTACTGAATCCTGGAATTGTTTGTCCTTTTCAGTCCTTGAACTGAATCCTGGAAGTTTTTGTCCTTTTTAGTCCTTGTACTGTGGTTCCGAGTAGTGGCTCGAAAAACCGGCTGCGCCAATGTTGTAATGTGGCTTTTCCTTCCTAGGAATACCACTGGGTGAGAACCGTATCTGAAAGAAAAGAAGGATTAAGTTATAATTATACTTACCAGTATAATTTCTTCATACGTAATTTGACTTAATAAACACAGTATGTCTTCTTTTTAACTCAGAACAAACTCTGATCTTCATTAAAAATCTTAAATAACTTAACACCTCTTATGATGCTAATTACAAAAACAAAATACATTATAAAATAATTACTTAAAAATACAATAACAAAAACTTACGTCTACAAAAATTAATTCTGGCTTGCAGAATTTGGTTTACAAAAACCTTGGCTTCCAAACCTAGTGGGGTTTGGATATTTCCGGATCGCACACCTGGCGTTTACTTCCTGGTTTGTTGTTGCAGTTAAATGCATTGTGTTTTCATTCTTGTTACTTTTCAACAAGCAGAATTTACACATAGCATTTTAAACTGACCAACAAATCAGCAAATGCCCAAAAATATGCCGTATTATAATAACAGAAATTAACTGTTATTGGATGATGTTAATCATCAACACAGACATTGTAACACCAATATATTTGAACGAAAAAGTTTACGACTTAATACGAATACCACCAAGAACAGAAATAATTCAACCAATTAATTTGACAGTAGAGGAAGACCACGTGGTGTTAAATGAAGAAATTTAGTCAGGCGTATTTTTGGCAAATACCTGCAAACGGAAAATGCCACGTTAAAATATTGAATACTAATGACACAGAAGTAAAAATTAGAAATCTTAAACCAAAAACAGAACCACTGACAAACTATACATACATAGATTACAGACAAAGATCGCGGAATAACGAACGATTCAAAAATATACAAAAGGAATTAAATATCACAACCAACCATCCTTTTATTAACATTTTCAAACAATACCAACATATATTCCATCTAGAAAATGAACAACTCTCAATAAATAACTTTTACACTCAAAACCTTGCAACAACAGACAGTTCACCAACGTACATAAAAAACTATAGGTTACCACACACACAGAACGAAGAAATACATAAACAGGTACAAGATTTATTAGATAACGACATAATAGAACCATCTGTTAGCCCATACAATTCACCTTTACTTTTAGAACCAAAAAAGAGCAGTGATGACACTAAAAAATGGCGCTTAGTAGTTGATTTCCGAAAACTCAATGAAAAAATTGTCAACGACAAATTCCCATTAACACGCATAGAAGACGTTTTGGATAAATTAGGCAGAGCGAAGTATTTCTCAACTCTCGATATGACAAGTTCATTTCATCAAATCCCCTTAGATAAAAACTCAAAACCATTAACAGCCTTTTCGACCAATGACGGTCACTTTCAATTCAAAAGACTCCCTTTTGGACTGAAAATCTCATCAAATAGTTTTCAAAGAATGCTAACTCTAGCACTCACCAAAAAACTTTTTCAAAAAGTTTATACATAAAAGTTTTTTCAAAAAACTTTTATGAAAAACTTTTTCATAAGAGTTTTTCTGAAAAACTTTTAAAAAAAACTTTTATTAATAAAAGTTTTTTTTAAAAGTTTTTTTTTGACTTTTATTAATAAAAGTTTTTTTTAAAAGTTTTTTTTAACTTATATTTTTAACAGTCACATGCAAAGAGTTTTTTTTGACTTTTATTTTTCAAAAGGCGAAAATAAAAGTTTTTTTTGTATGAAAGAACTAGGAAAATAAAAAAAAAAAAAATTTTTGAACCACTAAGCAAAAAATTTCAAAGGAGAAAACTTAGGATTATTGATAATAAAGTCCAAAGGAAAATACTTAAGATGTTTCTGAAAAGAAAGAAATTTATGATAATTATGCACTTATAATTTTTAGAAAAATTGTGCTTAACGCATCAATGGGAAAAGGCCGAAAATGGATTTTGGTAGTACAGGGGAGGTTCCTGACCCTCCAAAGAGGTGTTTTGGACCCATTTTTCGAAAAAAATTTTATTGTACGAATCGATGGAAAAAGACCGAAAATGGATTTTGGAAGTGACAAGTGAGGTCCCCGACCCTCCTAAATGGGATTTTTGGACCCATTTTTCGAAAAAATCTTTATCACACGAATCGATGGGAAAAGGCCGAAAATGGATTTTGGAAGTGACAAGTGAGGTCCCCGACCCTCCTAAATGGGATTTTTGGACCCATTTTTCGAAAAAAATTTACCTGCACGAATCGATGGGAAAAGGCCGAAAATGGATTTTAGAAGTGACAAGCGAGGTCCCCAACCCTCTTAAATGGGATTTTTGGACCCATTTTTCGAAAAAAATTTTATTGCACGAATCGATGGGAAAAGGACGAAAATGGATTTTGGAAGTGACAAGTGAGGTCCCCGACCCTCCTAAATGGAATTTTTGGACCCAATTTTCGAAAAAAATGTTATTGCACGAGCAAAATTTTCTTCGAAAAATGGGTCCAATAACCCTTTTAGGATGGTCGGGGACCTCACTTGTCACTTCCAAAGTCCATTTTTGGCCTTTTCCTATCGATTCGTGCAATAAAATTTTTTTCGAAAAATGCGTCCAAAAAACCCATTTAGGAGGGTCGGGGACCTCACTTGTCACTTCCAAAATCCATTTTCGGCCTTTTCCCATCGATTCGTGCGATAAAGATTTTTTCGAAAAATGGGTCCAAAAATCCCATTTAGGAGGATCGGAGACCTCACTTGTCACTTCCAAAATCCATTTTCGGCCTTTTCCCATCGATTCGTGCAGTAAAATTTTTTTCGAAAAATGGGTCCAATCTCAATTACAAATCCAACTATAGGAATCAATCAAGAAATAATTGCAACTGTAGTAGAAATTCTTCCCACAACAGTAGATATACAAATAACAATACGAACTGGCAGAATAGAAACAGAAACAATAACTCTGAAAATTATTCAAAGAATAATAACTACAATAGAGGAAATAATACCTCAAGAAACCAATCCAATAACAACAGAAATAGTTCATACTCAGGAAACAACAATTATAACAACAATTCAAAAGGAAGGAATTCTAATACTGGAAGCCAACGCAACTCAAATAGAGTATATTCTGTAGATAGCACTGATCAGGGAAACGATCAGCGCTCGGTGACCGCAACAGAGGATCATCCGGGACAGCAAAACTGAAGATTTACAATATATCGAATAATACGACAAATTACATTATAATAAAATGTAAAAATTCAAAGACACATTTCAAATTCTTGATAGATACAGGCGCAGACATTTCAATCTGCAAATTAGAAAATCTTATTAATGATAATAATTTGATGAAGGATAAAAAGTGCAAACTGACAGGAATAACTGACCAAGAAACTTTTACTTTAGGAGCGATTACATTACTTTTAGATTTCCAAATATCAATAATAAAACATATTTTTTATGCAGTCGACAATAATTTTCCAATTAATACTGACGGCATTATAGGAAGAGACTTTTTAAATAAATACAATATTGGTCTTTGCTAAAATGACTGTAAGTTCATAATGTTTAATTATAATAAATACATGTGCAAAATAGATTATGAAACACAAACACTTACTACCTTAGTGTTGTAATGTGGCTTTTCCTTCCTAGGAATACCACTGGGTGAGAACCGTATCTGAAAGAAAAGAAGGATTAAGTTATAATTATACTTACCAGTATAATTTCTTCATACGTAATTTGACTTAATAAACACAGTATGTCTTCTTTTTAACTCAGAACAAACTCTGATCTTTATTAAAAATCTTAAATAACTTAACACCTCTTATGATGCTAATTACAAAAACAAAATACATTATAAAATATTTACTTAAAAATACAATAACAAAAACTTACGTCTACAATAATTAATTCTGGCTTGCAGAATTTGGTTTACAAAAACCTTGGCTTGCAAACCTAGTGGGGTTTGGATATTTCCGGATCGCACACCTGGCGTTTACTTCCTGGTTTGTTGTTGCAGTTAAATGCATTGTGTTTTCATTCTTGTTACTTTTCAACAAGCAGAATTTACACATAGCATTTTAAACTGACCAACAAATCAGCAAATGCCCAAAAATATGCCGTATTATAATAACAGAAATTAACTGTTATTGGATGATGTTAATCATCATCCCAAAAATATACCACAATATGTCGTTGTTTGTTAAAACAACACATTATGATATAAGTGTGGTAATTAACACACAACATTCCTCACCCCTTTGAATAAGAAAAAATTATGGCTAAGAATTACTATAATTTTTTCTTAATAACACATTATTGTGTATCATAATGTTTTTATTTTACTTTAAAGTTTAGTTATTAGTTTAAAATTGTTTCCTTTAAAATTTGTATGATAATAATATATATTTAAGATGATCAATTAAATTACTCTACCTAATTCATGGCCCTATTTTTCTCCGTAACTGCTTGTCCCCCTTGGTTGGAAACTGCTTGACTTTGACTTTGTGGCTTCGCTAGTTTAGTCATACCACAAACTTAACTTTTAATTTGATTCAAGGTGCAACATTTTTTTTTTTTATTAGCCTTGTATGTTTAGCTTCAACATAAGGCTGGGTGCATGTCATACTTCTGGCTACCATCATTCTGGCAAATCATGTTGAGACGGCTTATGCCACAGTTTTTCTCGAAAGGGAAGGCGTTATGCTAAAAACTGTAGCCCCCTCCCTTCCTTTGGTTTGGTTGTCACTATGTAAAGATTGACAACCATTGAATGATTTAGCTTTTAACGCTGGATACTTTGCTTATTGTGCATGAAGTATTCTTCAGCTTAGCTTTAAATGTTCATTCATTTTAAAATTTTGATCATAATTTTATTTTTAATTCAGTTCTTGGTTAACTAGCGTGTTTGCATCCTTGAATCATTAGTGTGACAAGCTTCTGGCCACTGCTACTGCTCATCTGCTGTAGTATAGGACCATGTTAATAAAATAGCTATCTATTTAGTTAAATATCTATTTCCCCTATCATTTAATTATTTATAGTTATTACTTTAATTGATAAATTTCTATATTTATCTTTCTATTTAAAACAAAAATATTCAATGTTTTCTAATCTGTCAAGTTATAAATCATTCTTTAAAAAAAATATCAATATAATTAAGTGTTTATTTTATATAACTAATAATACGTGTAAATGATATATATGTTTATGCATTTATCTGATATGCATAAATATATATATATATATATACGGCATTTACTCCGTTTTATTTTACTCATTATATTTAAACTTCTAATTTTTATTGTAAATGTTATATATGTTTATGCATTTATCTAATATGCATAAAAATATATATTTGCATATACGGCATTTACTCCGTTTTGTTTTATTCATTATTTTTTAATGATAAAATTTGCTTCTAAATTTCCGTTTTTCTTTTGAAGCACTCTTTATTTTTATTTATTTACTTTTAATTGTGCTGGCTTTCTTTACCAACATTTATGACATAATGTCAAATTATGCAATTATGCAAAAATTATTATTTCAACAAGAATAACATTTAAGCAAGTCGTTGAACTGACTTGATTGTTTAATTTACGATATATGTGAAGTTCACATTGTATTTAGATTCAACAAGTTTTAGCTATGTATATATACGTGTTAAAACGTATTTATACAAATATAAATGTTTTCTGTTATTTATTTTAATAGAACAAAAAGTTTTGTTCTGTTTTGAAAATAATTTAATGAGTCTGTACCCAGAATGTTTTAATAATTTATCTGGGTTTCAAATTTAGTCTTTTCTTAGTTTTGAAACAGAAATTTTAATTTTTGTATGCTATATATGTGTATACATCTTTTGTATGCATCCAAATATATATTACGCATAGCTTGTAATTTCGTTTTAATAATTATAGCCAAAGTAACTATTTTTCGTCATGTCTTTGGTTGTCATCATGATATAATATGACCTTCTATTATGGAACTTCAGCTAAAGTTGCTGTTATTTCCTTTTGTTTCATTTCATTTTGCAAATCAAATGAATGCTAATACTCATAGCTATGTACAAAGCTGAGCCCAAGCTGCATTTGCTTTTATTATTTTTGTTTTGCATTTGAGCTTATTTTAATTGAAATGAAATGTGTCATATTTCTACTACTATCGTTGAGGTAGGTTAGTTCTACGCGATCGCGTGTGCTTTCTGCGGTACATTTTGGCTCAAATTGCTTCGTTAATGAACATGTACTTCTAAGTTTTCAGAGCTTGTTATTTTTGTATTTTAGTTTTGTTCTGTTGGCTATTTTTTATTGTAAATTAAGTAGGTTCATTAAATAATTTAAGTAAATTATTGTGTAACTTTTTCTTTTTCCCTTTTATTACAACTTCTGTTGTAACAGGCCCTCTGTCTCTCAAAACTTCAAATGGGCCTATCCATATCGGAGAAAATTTATTTTTCCTAGTCTGATTTTTCATCAAAACTTTATCCCCTTGTTTAAATTTAACTGGGTTGGTTGAAACATCATATTGTTTTTTCGATAATTCTTTTGCCTTTTCTTGATTCTTCCTCACTAGTTCGTGAGTTCTTTGAATCTGAAATTTTAATATTTTTGATTGGTCCTCCGCGTTATATAGCGGTGAACATTTACGTTTCAAATTCGTAGGCAATTCAAAATCGAAACCGTACAAAGTACGAAACGGAGTTTGCTTAGTTGAAGTATGTGTCGTATTATTATGGACATGCATGGCTGCCGTCAGCCATTAGTCCCAATTTGAACCATCTTCTTTAGCAAAACTGCGCAAGTACTCTGCTAGTGGTCTGTGACTTCTTTCCAAAGAACCATTAGCCTGCGGATGATATGGTGTTATGTGCAACTTCTTAATTCCCAGCATCTTACAAGTGTCTGAAAACAATTTCGCGATAAAATTTGTACCATTGTCAGTAACTAATATCTTTGGGATATTGTACCTGGCAATGATTTCGTCATAAAATTTCTTCGAGACCGTACTTACTTCTGCATCGGGCATTGCAGCACACGCCATATATTTTGAAAAATCATCCTGAAATGTCAATATATATTTATTTCCTGATACCGTTTCAGGTAATGGGCCGACTATGTCCATGTACACTTTATCAAAAGGTCGATTTGGTGTGTCAGTCAAAACCATAGGCATTTTTGTGAGTCTTGAACTCTTGTTTGTTTGACATTTTGTACATTTTTTTATGTACTCTTTGACATCTTTTTGCATTCCTGGCCATCTATACTGCTTCCTTATTCTTAGAAGCGTTTTTACTGCACCTTGATGCCCGCCTAATGGTGTACTATGAAAATCCCTTAATACTATTCCTATCTCTTTAGGATCTTTAAGTATGACCACTATTTTTTCTGTGTTGCTTTCAACCACCGTGTCCTTATCCACCTCATTTGAAATGCAAAATTTTTCTACTGCAGAATTTTTAGCCTTTGATCTTGTCTGTACCACTGTTATTTGTTCATTTGTTTGTGGTAATCTACTTAAAGCGTCTGCGTTTAAGTTTCTTTTCCCAGGCTTGTAAATAATTTCAAAATCATATTCTGATAGTTTATGTCGGAAGCGTGCCAAACGTGATGTTTGATCCTTAAGCGGCCCTCACACGATCAATATTACTGACAGTATAATTACTGACAGTATTTACAT
Organism: Tricholauxania praeusta; assembly: GCA_949775025.1. Lineage (NCBI taxonomy): Eukaryota > Metazoa > Arthropoda > Insecta > Diptera > Lauxaniidae > Tricholauxania > Tricholauxania praeusta. The sequence goes on from OX459028.1 coordinate 110,740,308, forward strand.
TACTGTCAGTGTACCACTCACACGGTCAGTATTGTTTATTGTCAGTAATCAGTTTTTTTGACATTCGACTGGTGAAGGTGCGAACTATGCTCCGGCTACGTGACCGACAGCCGAAAATGGCATGCCACTTTTTGGGGCAGATTCCATCCAAACTTGCACCACGCCTCCAGCTAGGCATCGGACGACCATACCCTTGGACGCAATGTTCCATGCCACTGAATGAGGAACTTTTCCAAGTTTCTTTCAAGTTTCGCTGCCTCATCGTCTATCTGCCACAAAATGGGGCATGCCACGCCCCCTCCCAGGATTTTGCCGTCCCGTGCCTACTTGCACCCTCTGACCAACTTTCAGCCGGATCTGCCCCAAAAAGTGGCATGCCACTTTTCTGTGCAAATAATACTGATGAACTGTCAGTATTCACCTCACACCATCAGTATTACTGTCAGTATTTAAAAACTTCGTCAGTAATATCCGATTTTTTCATCAGTCATCAGTATCGTTTTTCTATACTGACAGTACATCAGTACTCACCTCATACGATCAGTAATACTGTCAGTATTCAAAATACTGTCAGTAATACTGATCGTGTGAGGGCCGCTTTAAGGTTTGATATACCACGTAATGGTTGATGATCGGTATATATTTTGAAATGTCTGCCAAGCAAATATGCTCTAAAATTTTTCGTCGCCCAAACTATAGCGAGAAATTCTCTTTCAATTGTTGAATACCTCTTTTCGGTATCGCTTAGCGCTCTACTGGAAAATGCTATTGGATTATCTTTACCGGCTTCCCCTTGTGATATAATTGCACCAATTGCATCATTGCTGGCATCCGTGGTTAACAAAAATTCTTTGGAAAAACCTGAGTATATCAATATGGGTGGTGACATTATCGCTTTTTTTAAGTCCTCAAATGATTTTTGGCACTCATTTGACCAAATGAACTTAGCATCTGTTCTCAATAATTTGTTTATTGGTAATGCTAGTCTTGCCGTGTCTTTTATGAACTTTCGGTAGTAATTTACCAGACCTAGAAATGCCTGTACTTCTTTTTTGTTTTTTGGCACTGGTATGTTTTTTACACATTTCACCTTATCTGGGTCTGGTAAAGCACCATGCTCTGAACATTTATGTCCTAAATACACAACTTCACGACGCAAAAAATTGCATTTTTTCGTGTTTAATTTAAGATTATGTTGTCTTAATACCGTGAACACTTTACGAAGCCTATCTTCATGCTCTCGTAAGTTTTTCCCGTATATGACAATGTCATCTAAGTAAACAAAACACTCTAGACCTTGTAGTCCTGTGAGTATATGATTCATAATACGTTGAAATGTTGCTGGTGCTCCCGTCAGACCAAACGGCATTCTGTTAAACTCAAAATGTCCTAACCCCGTACTAAATGCTGTTTTTTCCTTATCATCATCGTTCACCAATACCTGGTGGTAGCCACTTGCTAAATCCAGGGTGGAAAAATATCTACTGTGTCCTAACTGATCTAAAATTTCATCAATTCGTGTTATGGGGAATACTTGTTTGATTGTAGCTTCATTTAATTTTCTGAAGTCTATAACTAATCTCCATTTTTTCTCGCCATCTTTACCACTTTTCTTTGGGACAAGTAACTATGGTGAATTCCAAGGTGAGGTGCTTGGTGAAATTATCCCTTCATCTAACAGTTCTCCTACCTGTTTATTTATTTCCATTCTATGAGAATGAGGTAGTCTATACTGTTTTTGATTTATTGGGGGTTGCCCCGCTAGTGTTGTGATATCATGCTTTAAAACTGGAGTATATAATAAACAATCACCTTCTAATAAAAATATATCATGGAAAGATGCACATATATTTTCCATGCAATCTTTCTCTTCACTGCTTAAGTTAGGATCCAAATCAATGGATTCAAATAGTTTATCTAATCTTTCCCTCACATTTTGTTCCATTATAATATTTATTGAGGTATTTGTTTTCACTTTAAATTTATTATGATTAGAAAACTTTGGTTTGAAATATTTATCAATTATAAACTGGTTTTCCGACGAGTTTAATATTGGCACATATACTATGCCATCTTTCACTTTGGTTAGGGCTTCTCCCATGTAAACTCCTTGTGAAAGTTCTTGTTTGTGTATAACAACTTCTTCTAATGTTGTTTTAACACATAACGGTACTATTTTTACAGTTCGAGCTTCGACTGCTGTTTCTGTATTATATAGTACTTTGTTAACGTCATTCATTGGCTTAAGCTTGAATGCTATTATTTGTTTTCGTTTTTCATTGAAAAACGTTATTTTTTTATCCATGGAATTTATGACAGTTCGGTTCCACAAAATATCTCTACCTACTATTCCATCAGCTGGTACACCATGATCTAGTGACACTATGTGTAACTTTAAACTTAGATTTGGATGCTGATTATGTTGAATAGTGGTTGTACCTAATGTGGTAACCTTACCGCCAAATGCTCCACTCAAATCTTTTACATTATTTATATCTAGTTCTGGGAAATGCAGCATTGCACCTTCTTTGACCAAACTTGTATCGGCGCCGGAATCTACCAACAAAATAAGTTTTCCACATTGTGCCTCTTCACAGGGCACTTCTATGAACACGTCATTTTGATTCACTTGGTAAAAATTCTCGTTATGCCTTCCATACAAGATATGTCTCCCAGTTTCGATATCGTTATCATTTTTTACGCATTTTATGGGTTTTGCAAGGGACGCCTCAACTACAGTTTTCTGCGTATGATTTGTTCCTGCTTTGCATTGTTCTAAGTTGTTACTTAAAACTTTATTATTTATGCGTTTATTAGTTAAAGTATCAGTTACACTTTGTTGTGGCTGATTTGTAGTTATTACTTCGTCAAAAATATTCTTTGAAACTGTAATAGTTTCATTTCCAGTAGGTAACGTATCAACTGCACTTTGTTGTGGTTGATTTACTGTTACTACGTTATTAAAATTTTTCCCTAAAACTTTATTTGTTTTACATACTGTAGTTAACGTATCAACTGCACTTTTTTGTGGTTGATTTACAGTCACTACTTTAGTTGGCCCTAATTTACTAAGATTTTTGGGGTCCCAGACTATTGGCCGGTCTTGGGCCCCTCTTAGTTTCCCTGAAACGTCTCATAGTCTCTTTTGGCATAACAATTTTCCATTGCATGCCCAATTCTTTTACACCAACGGCATGTAGGTGTATTTTCATCGACCTTATTTTGGACCTGTAAAATTGTGTCTTTTGTTCTCTGTTTTTTGCTTTCCATGCCTTGTTGTTGATAGTTGAAATCAATTTCTGTTTTCCTTTTATTCTTCGTGCACCTTTTGTCGGTTTCCTGACACTCCCGCGAATTTTTCCGAGCTGAACATTCATCTCTAGTATGTCCTCTTACATTGCAAAATGAGCACTTGCCTGAAAGCTTTCTGGCCAAAAATTTTTTTGTACTCCCCTGCTCTCTAAGTGTGAATATTTCTGTTTCTAAACTTCTCATTGGTAATTTTCTAATGCTTGAATTCACTGGGTGGTCTTCTTCATAGCCAGACTGCACGGTATTAATTCCTGAATTTAATTCTAAATCATCTTGCATCAAATCTTCTATTCCGATTGCTTCCTCTAACAACTTATCTAAGTTGTTTGTATTTTGATTTATCAACAACATCCGTAACATCTGATTATGTACTCCTGTCTTAAATCTTTTTATCACTGACAAATTCAATTCTTCTTTGCACATTTCATCCGATAAATTTTCATAAGTTGATTTCAGTTTATCTAAGGCTTCGTTCCGTAGCGCATTTATTCGTCTTGCAAATGCACGCAGTTCTTCTTCAGGAAGTTGACGTGCGTTTTCTATTTGCTCTCGAATTAAATGAAAAGATTTTGCTTTAATATATGTTATTTTTAATAACTTGCGTAGCTCTTCTAATGATTTAAACTTAAGCGACCTGATTAACTCAAATGCATCACCATGCAAATGAAGCCTAATGAGTGCTATGAGTTTAGGTTCTTCTTCATTTTTAATTTCATTCCGCACTGTCTCACATCCTTCTAAGAACCTATGTAAATCTGATTCTAACGTTGGTGAACTAGCCCCTGAAAAATAAGGTACTATATTCCTCACCAACTTAGAGATTTCTAGGAGACCCATTATGAATATAAAACTTTGTCGGTGTATTTAAATTGTTTATAATTGTTTAAAGCGTAAAGCTCAACACATTTGAACACCAGTAAGCAAAATTTTCATATATTAAATAAAAACAAAACGTTTATAGGTAAACAAAACGCTGTGTAACCTTGACTGTTGAATTTTGATTACTCTTGATTTTCTTTGAAGTTAATGACTTCAATTGTTACCAAGAACTTGACATACTAAATAAAACGTTTTTCGCTAACAATTAAGGAAAAGACGACCTACCACAAATTTTTTTTATACGTGTTATTAAAAAATCAAAATATTTTATAGCAATTAAACGCGAGTCTATGTTGAATAAACTGATCCTCAGAATTTAAAATATTCTTCGGAACCAAAAATAAGTTCAACAAGACTTGGAATAAACGTTTTCGTGAAAAATTAAATTGCAAATTTTCTTTCAAGAGCAGAAAATACTAGACAAACTTTAAAAGTGAGAAATTTTAATTTATAATAGAACTACTAGTAATCTCCAAGCTCTTAATTGAAAATATAATAGAAATCTATCATTTAATTTCAATAAAATTCAATAGCTTATAATGTCTTAGTTTTGAAAACACTGAAAATCAAACCTTAAACGTCATTTAAAACAAATGCTTCAAAGTTTAAGATTTCCAATTTCAATAAAACTTCAGTTGCAATTGAATTGAATTAAAATGAATTGATGTTCAATTGAGAAAAAAAAAAAAAAAGAATTTTTAATTTGTAACCTTCCAATAAGGTTACAAATTTTCAAGACGAATAAATGAAACCTAATTTTTATAATTCATAAACTTCCAATAAGTTTACGAAGGGAAGCTAGTTTCCTATTAAATGATGCAGAACATAGACTATGAGGATCGCTCATAGTTTATGTTCCTAAGTTCGTTAGGTTGACTGCCAAAGTAAGGCTCTCCTAAGGAATGGCTAAGTGCCGATGTGTTTTTAGAAGTTTATGGATTAGTGGTATATGCTTAGGATACTTACAAAATTTAACCTTCCAGCGTTGTTTGTACTGCCTCCTGGAACTTTTTGTCCTCTTTTTTTTTTCTGTCCTTGTACTGAATCCTGGAATTGTTTGTCCTTTTCAGTCCTTGAACTGAATCCTGGAAGTTTTTGTCCTTTTTAGTCCTTGTACTGTGGTTCCGAGTAGTGGCTCGAAAAACCGGCTGCGCCAATGTTGTAATGTGGCTTTTCCTTCCTAGGAATACCACTGGGTGAGAACCGTATCTGAAAGAAAAGAAGGATTAAGTTATAATTATACTTACCAGTATAATTTCTTCATACGTAATTTGACTTAATAAACACAGTATGTCTTCTTTTTAACTCAGAACAAACTCTGATCTTCATTAAAAATCTTAAATAACTTAACACCTCTTATGATGCTAATTACAAAAACAAAATACATTATAAAATAATTACTTAAAAATACAATAACAAAAACTTACGTCTACAAAAATTAATTCTGGCTTGCAGAATTTGGTTTACAAAAACCTTGGCTTCCAAACCTAGTGGGGTTTGGATATTTCCGGATCGCACACCTGGCGTTTACTTCCTGGTTTGTTGTTGCAGTTAAATGCATTGTGTTTTCATTCTTGTTACTTTTCAACAAGCAGAATTTACACATAGCATTTTAAACTGACCAACAAATCAGCAAATGCCCAAAAATATGCCGTATTATAATAACAGAAATTAACTGTTATTGGATGATGTTAATCATCAACACAGACATTGTAACACCAATATATTTGAACGAAAAAGTTTACGACTTAATACGAATACCACCAAGAACAGAAATAATTCAACCAATTAATTTGACAGTAGAGGAAGACCACGTGGTGTTAAATGAAGAAATTTAGTCAGGCGTATTTTTGGCAAATACCTGCAAACGGAAAATGCCACGTTAAAATATTGAATACTAATGACACAGAAGTAAAAATTAGAAATCTTAAACCAAAAACAGAACCACTGACAAACTATACATACATAGATTACAGACAAAGATCGCGGAATAACGAACGATTCAAAAATATACAAAAGGAATTAAATATCACAACCAACCATCCTTTTATTAACATTTTCAAACAATACCAACATATATTCCATCTAGAAAATGAACAACTCTCAATAAATAACTTTTACACTCAAAACCTTGCAACAACAGACAGTTCACCAACGTACATAAAAAACTATAGGTTACCACACACACAGAACGAAGAAATACATAAACAGGTACAAGATTTATTAGATAACGACATAATAGAACCATCTGTTAGCCCATACAATTCACCTTTACTTTTAGAACCAAAAAAGAGCAGTGATGACACTAAAAAATGGCGCTTAGTAGTTGATTTCCGAAAACTCAATGAAAAAATTGTCAACGACAAATTCCCATTAACACGCATAGAAGACGTTTTGGATAAATTAGGCAGAGCGAAGTATTTCTCAACTCTCGATATGACAAGTTCATTTCATCAAATCCCCTTAGATAAAAACTCAAAACCATTAACAGCCTTTTCGACCAATGACGGTCACTTTCAATTCAAAAGACTCCCTTTTGGACTGAAAATCTCATCAAATAGTTTTCAAAGAATGCTAACTCTAGCACTCACCAAAAAACTTTTTCAAAAAGTTTATACATAAAAGTTTTTTCAAAAAACTTTTATGAAAAACTTTTTCATAAGAGTTTTTCTGAAAAACTTTTAAAAAAAACTTTTATTAATAAAAGTTTTTTTTAAAAGTTTTTTTTTTGACTTTTATTAATAAAAGTTTTTTTTAAAAGTTTTTTTTAACTTATATTTTTAACAGTCACATGCAAAGAGTTTTTTTTGACTTTTATTTTTCAAAAGGCAAAAATAAAAGTTTTTTTTGTATGAAAGAACTAGGAAAATAAAAAAAAAAAAATTTTTGAACCACTAAGCAAAAAATTTCAAAGGAGAAAACTTAGGATTATTGATAATAAAGTCCAAAGGAAAATACTTAAGATGTTTCTGAAAAGAAAGAAATTTATGATAATTATGCACTTATAATTTTTAGAAAAATTGTGCTTAACGCATCAATGGGAAAAGGCCGAAAATGGATTTTGGTAGTACAGGGGAGGTTCCTGACCCTCCAAAGAGGTGTTTTGGACCCATTTTTCGAAAAAAATTTTATTGTACGAATCGATGGAAAAAGACCGAAAATGGATTTTGGAAGTGACAAGTGAGGTCCCCGACCCTCCTAAATGGGATTTTTGGACCCATTTTTCGAAAAAATCTTTATCACACGAATCGATGGGAAAAGGCCGAAAATGGATTTTGGAAGTGACAAGTGAGGTCCCCGACCCTCCTAAATGGGATTTTTGGACCCATTTTTCGAAAAAAATTTACCTGCACGAATCGATGGGAAAAGGCCGAAAATGGATTTTAGAAGTGACAAGCGAGGTCCCCAACCCTCTTAAATGGGATTTTTGGACCCATTTTTCGAAAAAAATTTTATTGCACGAATCGATGGGAAAAGGACGAAAATGGATTTTGGAAGTGACAAGTGAGGTCCCCGACCCTCCTAAATGGAATTTTTGGACCCAATTTTCGAAAAAAATGTTATTGCACGAGCAAAATTTTCTTCGAAAAATGGGTCCAATAACCCTTTTAGGATGGTCGGGGACCTCACTTGTCACTTCCAAAGTCCATTTTTGGCCTTTTCCTATCGATTCGTGCAATAAAATTTTTTTCGAAAAATGCGTCCAAAAAACCCATTTAGGAGGGTCGGGGACCTCACTTGTCACTTCCAAAATCCATTTTCGGCCTTTTCCCATCGATTCGTGCGATAAAGATTTTTTCGAAAAATGGGTCCAAAAATCCCATTTAGGAGGATCGGAGACCTCACTTGTCACTTCCAAAATCCATTTTCGGCCTTTTCCCATCGATTCGTGCAGTAAAATTTTTTTCGAAAAATGGGTCCAATCTCAATTACAAATCCAACTATAGGAATCAATCAAGAAATAATTGCAACTGTAGTAGAAATTCTTCCCACAACAGTAGATATACAAATAACAATACGAACTGGCAGAATAGAAACAGAAACAATAACTCTGAAAATTATTCAAAGAATAATAACTACAATAGAGGAAATAATACCTCAAGAAACCAATCCAATAACAACAGAAATAGTTCATACTCAGGAAACAACAATTATAACAACAATTCAAAAGGAAGGAATTCTAATACTGGAAGCCAACGCAACTCAAATAGAGTATATTCTGTAGATAGCACTGATCAGGGAAACGATCAGCGCTCGGTGACCGCAACAGAGGATCATCCGGGACAGCAAAACTGAAGATTTACAATATATCGAATAATACGACAAATTACATTATAATAAAATGTAAAAATTCAAAGACACATTTCAAATTCTTGATAGATACAGGCGCAGACATTTCAATCTGCAAATTAGAAAATCTTATTAATGATAATAATTTGATGAAGGATAAAAAGTGCAAACTGACAGGAATAACTGACCAAGAAACTTTTACTTTAGGAGCGATTACATTACTTTTAGATTTCCAAATATCAATAATAAAACATATTTTTTATGCAGTCGACAATAATTTTCCAATTAATACTGACGGCATTATAGGAAGAGACTTTTTAAATAAATACAATATTGGTCTTTGCTAAAATGACTGTAAGTTCATAATGTTTAATTATAATAAATACATGTGCAAAATAGATTATGAAACACAAACACTTACTACCTTAGTGTTGTAATGTGGCTTTTCCTTCCTAGGAATACCACTGGGTGAGAACCGTATCTGAAAGAAAAGAAGGATTAAGTTATAATTATACTTACCAGTATAATTTCTTCATACGTAATTTGACTTAATAAACACAGTATGTCTTCTTTTTAACTCAGAACAAACTCTGATCTTTATTAAAAATCTTAAATAACTTAACACCTCTTATGATGCTAATTACAAAAACAAAATACATTATAAAATATTTACTTAAAAATACAATAACAAAAACTTACGTCTACAAAAATTAATTCTGGCTTGCAGAATTTGGTTTACAAAAACCTTGGCTTGCAAACCTAGTGGGGTTTGGATATTTCCGGATCGCACACCTGGCGTTTACTTCCTGGTTTGTTGTTGCAGTTAAATGCATTGTGTTTTCATTCTTGTTACTTTTCAACAAGCAGAATTTACACATAGCATTTTAAACTGACCAACAAATCAGCAAATGCCCAAAAATATGCCGTATTATAATAACAGAAATTAACTGTTATTGGATGATGTTAATCATCATCCCAAAAATATACCACAATATGTCGTTGTTTGTTAAAACAACACATTATGATATAAGTGTGGTAATTAACACACAACATTCCTCACCCCTTTGGATAAGAAAAAATTATGGCTAAGAATTACTATAATTTTTTCTTAATAACACATTATTGTGTATCATAATGTTTTTATTTTACTTTAAAGTTTAGTTATTAGTTTAAAATTGTTTCCTTTAAAATTTGTATGATAATAATATATATTTAAGATGATCAATTAAATTACTCTACCTAATTCATGGCCCTATTTTTCTCCGTAACTGCTTGTCCCTCTTGGTTGGAAACTGCTTGACTTTGACTTTGTGGCTTCGCTAGTTTAGTCATACCACAAACTTAACTTTTAATTTGATTCAAGGTGCAACATTTTTTTTTTTTATTAGCCTTGTATGTTTAGCTTCAACATAAGGCTGGGTGCATGTCATACTTCTGGCTACCATCATTCTGGCAAATCATGTTGAGACGGCTTATGCCACAGTTTTTCTCGAAAGGGAAGGCGTTATGCTAAAAACTGTAGCCCCCTCCCTTCCTTTGGTTTGGTTGTCACTATGTAAAGATTGACAACCATTGAATGATTTAGCTTTTAACGCTGGATACTTTGCTTATTGTGCATGAAGTATTCTTCAGCTTAGCTTTAAATGTTCATTCATTTTAAAATTTTGATCATAATTTTATTTTTAATTCAGTTCTTGGTTAACTAGCGTGTTTGCATCCTTGAATCATTAGTGTGACAAGCTTCTGGCCACTGCTACTGCTCATCTGCTGTAGTATAGGACCATGTTAATAAAATAGCTATCTATTTAGTTAAATATCTATTTCCCCTATCATTTAATTATTTATAGTTATTACTTTAATTGATAAATTTCTATATTTATCTTTCTATTTAAAACAAAAATATTCAATGTTTTCTAATCTGTCAAGTTATAAATCATTCTTTAAAAAAAATATCAATATAATTAAGTGTTTATTTTATATAACTAATAATACGTGTAAATGATATATATGTTTATGCATTTATCTGATATGCATAAATATATATATATATATATACGGCATTTACTCCGTTTTATTTTACTCATTATATTTAAACTTCTAATTTTTATTGTAAATGTTATATATGTTTATGCATTTATCTAATATGCATAAAAATATATATTTGCATATACGGCATTTACTCCGTTTTGTTTTATTCATTATTTTTTAATGATAAAATTTGCTTCTAAATTTCCGTTTTTCTTTTGAAGCACTCTTTATTTTTATTTATTTACTTTTAATTGTGCTGGCTTTCTTTACCAACATTTATGACATAATGTCAAATTATGCAATTATGCAAAAATTATTATTTCAACAAGAATAACATTTAAGCAAGTCGTTGAACTGACTTGATTGTTTAATTTACGATATATGTGAAGTTCACATTGTATTTAGATTCAACAAGTTTTAGCTATGTATATATACGTGTTAAAACGTATTTATACAAATATAAATGTTTTCTGTTATTTATTTTAATAGAACAAAAAGTTTTGTTCTGTTTTGAAAATAATTTAATGAGTCTGTACCCAGAATGTTTTAATAATTTATCTGGGTTTCAAATTTAGTCTTTTCTTAGTTTTGAAACAGAAATTTTAATTTTTGTATGCTATATATGTGTATACATCTTTTGTATGCATCCAAATATATATTACGCATAGCTTGTAATTTCGTTTTAATAATTATAGCCAAAGTAACTATTTTTCGTCATGTCTTTGGTTGTCATCATGATATAATATGACCTTCTATTATGGAACTTCAGCTAAAGTTGCTGTTATTTCCTTTTGTTTCATTTCATTTTGCAAATCAAATGAATGCTAATACTCATAGCTATGTACAAAGCTGAGCCCAAGCTGCATTTGCTTTTATTATTTTTGTTTTGCATTTGAGCTTATTTTAATTGAAATGAAATGTGTCATATTTCTACTACTATCGTTGAGGTAGGTTAGTTCTACGCGATCGCGTGTGCTTTCTGCGGTACATTTTGGCTCAAATTGCTTCGTTAATGAACATGTACTTCTAAGTTTTCAGAGCTTGTTATTTTTGTATTTTAGTTTTGTTCTGTTGGCTATTTTTTATTGTAAATTAAGTAGGTTCATTAAATAATTTAAGTAAATTATTGTGTAACTTTTTCTTTTTCCCTTTTATTACAACTTCTGTTGTAACAGGCCCTCTGTCTCTCAAAACTTCAAATGGGCCTATCCATATCGGAGAAAATTTATTTTTCCTAGTCTGATTTTTCATCAAAACTTTATCCCCTTGTTTAAATTTAACTGGGTTGGTTGAAACATCATATTGTTTTTTCGATAATTCTTTTGCCTTTTCTTGATTCTTCCTCACTAGTTCGTGAGTTCTTTGAATCTGAAATTTTAATATTTTTGATTGGTCCTCCGCGTTATATAGCGGTGAACATTTACGTTTCAAATTCGTAGGCAATTCAAAATCGAAACCGTACAAAGTACGAAACGGAGTTTGCTTAGTTGAAGTATGTGTCGTATTATTATGGACATGCATGGCTGCCGTCAGCCATTAGTCCCAATTTGAACCATCTTCTTTAGCAAAACTGCGCAAGTACTCTGCTAGTGGTCTGTAACTTCTTTCCAAAGAACCATTAGCCTGCGGATGATATGGTGTTATGTGCAACTTCTTAATTCCCAGCATCTTACAAGTGTCTGAAAACAATTTCGCGATAAAATTTGTACCATTGTCAGTAACTAATATCTTTGGGATATTGTACCTGGCAATGATTTCGTCATAAAATTTCTTCGAGACCGTACTTACTTCTGCATCGGGCATTGCAGCACACGCCATATATTTTGAAAAATCATCCTGAAATGTCAATATATATTTATTTCCTGATACCGTTTCAGGTAATGGGCCGACTATGTCCATGTACACTTTATCAAAAGGTCGATTTGGTGTGTCAGTCAAAACCATAGGCATTTTTGTGAGTCTTGAACTCTTGTTTGTTTGACATTTTGTACATTTTTTTATGTACTCTTTGACATCTTTTTGCATTCCTGGCCATCTATACTGCTTCCTTATTCTTAGAAGCGTTTTTACTGCACCTTGATGCCCGCCTAATGGTGTACTATGAAAATCCCTTAATACTATTCCTATCTCTTTAGGATCTTTAAGTATGACCACTATTTTTTCTGTGTTGCTTTCAACCACCGTGTCCTTATCCACCTCATTTGAAATGCAAAATTTTTCTACTGCAGAATTTTTAGCCTTTGATCTTGTCTGTACCACTGTTATTTGTTCATTTGTTTGTGGTAATCTACTTAAAGCGTCTGCGTTTAAGTTTCTTTTCCCAGGCTTGTAAATAATTTCAAAATCATATTCTGATAGTTTATGTCGGAAGCGTGCCAAACGTGATGTTTGATCCTTAAGCGGCCCTCACACGATCAATATTACTGACAGTATAATTACTGACAGTATTTACATTACTGTCAGTGTACCACTCACACGGTCAGTATTGTTTATTGTCAGTAATCAGTTTTTTTGACATTCGACTGGTGAAGGTGCGAACTATGCTCCGGCTACGTGACCGACAGCCGAAAATGGCATGCCACTTTTTGGGGCAGATTCCATCCAAACTTGCACCACGCCTCCAGCTAGGCATCGGACGACCATACCCTTGGACGCAATGTTCCATGCCACTGAATGAGGAACTTTTCCAAGTTTCTTTCAAGTTTCGCTGCCTCATCGTCTATCTGCCACAAAATGGGGCATGCCACGCCCCCTCCCAGGATTTTGCCGTCCCGTGCCTACTTGCACCCTCTGACCAACTTTCAGCCGGATCTGCCCCAAAAAGTGGCATGCCACTTTTCTGTGCAAATAATACTGATGAACTGTCAGTATTCACCTCACACCATCAGTATTACTGTCAGTATTTAAAAACTTCGTCAGTAATATCCGATTTTTTCATCAGTCATCAGTATCGTTTTTCTATACTGACAGTACATCAGTACTCACCTCATACGATCAGTAATACTGTCAGTATTCAAAATACTGTCAGTAATACTGATCGTGTGAGGGCCGCTTTAAGGTTTGATATACCACGTAATGGTTGATGATCGGTATATATTTTGAAATGTCTGCCAAGCAAATATGCTCTAAAATTTTTCGTCGCCCAAACTATAGCGAGAAATTCTCTTTCAATTGTTGAATACCTCTTTTCGGTATCGCTTAGCGCTCTACTGGAAAATGCTATTGGATTATCTTTACCGGCTTCCCCTTGTGATATAATTGCACCAATTGCATCATTGCTGGCATCCGTGGTTAACAAAAATTCTTTGGAAAAACCTGGGTATATCAATATGGGTGGTGACATTATCGCTTTTTTTAAGTCCTCAAATGATTTTTGGCACTCATTTGACCAAATGAACTTAGCATCTGTTCTCAATAATTTGTTTATTGGTAATGCTAGTCTTGCCGTGTCTTTTATGAACTTTCGGTAGTAATTTACCAGACCTAGAAATGCCTGTACTTCTTTTTTGTTTTTTGGCACTGGTATGTTTTTTACACATTTCACCTTATCTGGGTCTGGTAAAGCACCATGCTCTGAACATTTATGTCCTAAATACACAACTTCACGACGCAAAAAATTGCATTTTTTCGTGTTTAATTTAAGTTTATGTTGTCTTAATACCGTGAACACTTTACGAAGCCTATCTTCATGCTCTCGTAAGTTTTTCCCGTATATGACAATGTCATCTAAGTAAACAAAACACTCTAGACCTTGTAGTCCTGTGAGTATATGATTCATAATACGTTGAAATGTTGCTGGTGCTCCCGTCAGACCAAACGGCATTCTGTTAAACTCAAAATGTCCTAACCCCGTACTAAATGCTGTTTTTTCCTTATCATCATCATTCACCAATACCTGGTGGTAGCCACTTGCTAAATCCAGGGTGGAAAAATATCTACTGTGTCCTAACTGATCTAAAATTTCATCAATTCGTGTTATGGGGAATACTTGTTTGATTGTAGCTTCATTTAATTTTCTGAAGTCTATAACTAATCTCCATTTTTTCTCGCCATCTTTACCACTTTTCTTTGGGACAAGTAACTATGGTGAATTCCAAGGTGAGGTGCTTGGTGAAATTATCCCTTCATCTAACAGTTCTCCTACCTGTTTATTTATTTCCATTCTATGAGAATGAGGTAGTCTATACTGTTTTTGATTTATTGGGGGTTGCCCCGCTAGTGTTGTGATATCATGCTTTAAAACTGGAGTATATAATAAACAATCACCTTCTAATAAAAATATATCATGGAAAGATGCACATATATTTTCCATGCAATCTTTCTCTTCACTGCTTAAGTTAGGATCCAAATCAATGGATTCAAATAGTTTATCTAATCTTTCCCTCACATTTTGTTCCATTATAATATTTATTGAGGTATTTGTTTTCACTTTAAATTTATTATGATTAGAAAACTTTGGTTTGAAATATTTATCAATTATAAACTGGTTTTCCGACGAGTTTAATATTGGCACATATACTATGCCATCTTTCACTTTGGTTAGGGCTTCTCCCATGTAAACTCCTTGTGAAAGTTCTTGTTTGTGTATAACAACTTCTTCTAATGTTGTTTTAACACATAACGGTACTATTTTTACAGTTCGAGCTTCGACTGCTGTTTCTGTATTATATAGTACTTTGTTAACGTCATTCATTGGCTTAAGCTTGAATGCTATTATTTGTTTTCGTTTTTCATTGAAAAACGTTATTTTTTTATCCATGGAATTTATGACAGTTCGGTTCCACAAAATATCTCTACCTACTATTCCATCAGCTGGTACACCATGATCTAGTGACACTATGTGTAACTTTAAACTTAGATTTGGATGCTGATTATGTTGAATAGTGGTTGTACCTAATGTGGTAACCTTACCGCCAAATGCTCCACTCAAATCTTTTACATTATTTATATCTAGTTCTGGGAAATGCAGCATTGCACCTTCTTTGACCAAACTTGTATCGGCGCCGGAATCTACCAACAAAATAAGTTTTCCACATTGTGCCTCTTCACAGGGCACTTCTATGAACACGTCATTTTGATTCACTTGGTAAAAATTCTCGTTATGCCTTCCATACAAGATATGTCTCCCAGTTTCGATATCGTTATCATTTTTTACGCATTTTATGGGTTTTGCAAGGGACGCCTCAACTACAGTTTTCTGCGTATGATTTGTTCCTGCTTTGCATTGTTCTAAGTTGTTACTTAAAACTTTATTATTTATGCGTTTATTAGTTAAAGTATCAGTTACACTTTGTTGTGGCTGATTTGTAGTTATTACTTCGTCAAAAATATTCTTTGAAACTGTAATAGTTTCATTTCCAGTAGGTAACGTATCAACTGCACTTTGTTGTGGTTGATTTACTGTTACTACGTTATTAAAATTTTTCCCTAAAACTTTATTTGTTTTACATACTGTAGTTAACGTATCAACTGCACTTTTTTGTGGTTGATTTACAGTCACTACTTTAGTTGGCCCTAATTTACTAAGATTTTTGGGGTCCCAGACTATTGGCCGGTCTTGGGCCCCTCTTAGTTTCCCTGAAACGTCTCATAGTCTCTTTTGGCATAACAATTTTCCATTGCATGCCCAATTCTTTTACACCAACGGCATGTAGGTGTATTTTCATCGACCTTATTTTGGACCTGTAAAATTGTGTCTTTTGTTCTCTGTTTTTTGCTTTCCATGCCTTGTTGTTGATAGTTGAAATCAATTTCTGTTTTCCTTTTATTCTTCGTGCACCTTTTGTCGGTTTCTTGACACTCCCGCGAATTTTTCCGAGCTAAACATTCATCTCTAGTATGTCCTCTTACATTGCAAAATGAGCACTTGCCTGAAAGCTTTCTGGCCAAAAATTTTTTTGTACTCCCCTGCTCTCTAAGTGTGAATATTTCTGTTTCTAAACTTCTCATTGGTAATTTTCTAATGCTTGAATTCACTGGGTGGTCTTCTTCATAGCCAGACTGCACGGTATTAATTCCTGAATTTAATTCTAAATCATCTTGCATCAAATCTTCTATTCCGATTGCTTCCTCTAACAACTTATCTAAGTTGTTTGTGTTTTGATTTATCAACAACATCCGTAACATCTGATTATGTACTCCTGTCTTAAATCTTTTTATCACTGACAAATTCAATTCTTCTTTGCACATTTCATCCGATAAATTTTCATAAGTTGATTTCAGTTTATCTAAGGCTTCGTTCCGTAGCGCATTTATTCGTCTTGCAAATGCACGCAGTTCTTCTTCAGGAAGTTGACGTGCGTTTTCTATTTGCTCTCGAATTAAATGAAAAGATTTTGCTTTAATATATGTTATTTTTAATAACTTGCGTAGCTCTTCTAATGATTTAAACTTAAGCGACCTGATTAACTCAAATGCATCACCATGCAAATGAAGCCTAATGAGTGCTATGAGTTTAGGTTCTTCTTCATTTTTAATTTCATTCCGCACTGTCTCACATCCTTCTAAGAACCTATGTAAATCTGATTCTAACGTTGGTGAACTAGCCCCTGAAAAATAAGGTACTATATTCCTCACCAACTTAGAGATTTCTAGGAGACCCATTATGAATATAAAACTTTGTCGGTGTATTTAAATTGTTTATAATTGTTTAAAGCGTAAAGCTCAACACATTTGAACACCAGTAAGCAAAATTTTCATATATTAAATAAAAACAAAACGTTTATAGGTAAACAAAACGCTGTGTAACCTTGACTGTTGAATTTTGATTACTCTTGATTTTCTTTGAAGTTAATGACTTCAATTGTTACCAAGAACTTGACATACTAAATAAAACGTTTTTCGCTAACAATTAAGGAAAAGACGACCTACCACAAATTTTTTTTATACGTGTTATTAAAAAATCAAAATATTTTATAGCAATTAAACGCGAGTCTATGTTGAATAAACTGATCCTCAGAATTTAAAATATTCTTCGGAACCAAAAATAAGTTCAACAAGACTTGGAATAAACGTTTTCGTGAAAAATTAAATTGCAAATTTTCTTTCAAGAGCAGAAAATACTAGACAAACTTTAAAAGTGAGAAATTTTAATTTATAATAGAACTACTAGTAATCTCCAAGCTCTTAATTGAAAATATAATAGAAATCTATCATTTAATTTCAATAAAATTCAATAGCTTATAATGTCTTAGTTTTGAAAACACTGAAAATCAAACCTTAAACGTCATTTAAAACAAATGCTTCAAAGTTTAAGATTTCCAATTTCAATAAAACTTCAGTTGCAATTGAATTGAATTAAAATGAATTGATGTTCAATTGAGAAAAAAAAAAAAAAAGAATTTTTAATTTGTAACCTTCCAATAAGGTTACAAATTTTCAAGACGAATAAATGAAACCTAATTTTTATAATTCATAAACTTCCAATAAGTTTACGAAGGGAAGCTAGTTCCCTATTAAATGATGCAGAACATAGACTATGAGGATCGCTCATAGTTTATGTTCCTAAGTTCGTTAGGTTGACTGCCAAAGTAAGGCTCTCCTAAGGAATGGCTAAGTGCCGATGAGTTTTTAGAAGTTTATGGATTAGTGGTATATGCTTAGGATACTTACAAAATTTAACCTTCCAGCGTTGTTTGTACTGCCTCCTGGAACTTTTTGTCCTCTTTTTTTTTCTGTCCTTGTACTGAATCCTGGAATTGTTTGTCCTTTTCAGTCCTTGAACTGAATCCTGGAAGTTTTTGTCCTTTTTAGTCCTTGTACTGTGGTTCCGAGTAGTGGCTCGAAAAACCGGCTGCGCCAATGTTGTAATGTGGCTTTTCCTTCCTAGGAATACCACTGGGTGAGAACCGTATCTGAAAGAAAAGAAGGATTAAGTTATAATTATACTTACCAGTATAATTTCTTCATACGTAATTTGACTTAATAAACACAGTATGTCTTCTTTTTAACTCAGAACAAACTCTGATCTTCATTAAAAATCTTAAATAACTTAACACCTCTTATGATGCTAATTACAAAAACAAAATACATTATAAAATAATTACTTAAAAATACAATAACAAAAACTTACGTCTACAAAAATTAATTCTGGCTTGCAGAATTTGGTTTACAAAAACCTTGGCTTGCAAACCTAGTGGGGTTTGGATATTTCCGGATCGCACACCTGGCGTTTACTTCCTGGTTTGTTGTTGCAGTTAAATGCATTGTGTTTTCATTCTTGTTACTTTTCAACAAGCAGAATTTACACATAGCATTTTAAACTGACCAACAAATCAGCAAATGCCCAAAAATATGCCGTATTATAATAACAGAAATTAACTGTTATTGGATGATGTTAATCATCAACACAGACATTGTAACACCAATATATTTGAACGAAAAAGTTTACGACTTAATACGAATACCACCAAGAACAGAAATAATTCAACCAATTAATTTGACAGTAGAGGAAGACCACGTGGTGTTAAATGAAGAAATTTAGTCAGGCGTATTTTTGGCAAATACCTGCAAACGGAAAATGCCACGTTAAAATATTGAATACTAATGACACAGAAGTAAAAATTAGAAATCTTAAACCAAAAACAGAACCACTGACAAACTATACATACATAGATTACAGACAAAGATCGCGGAATAACGAACGATTCAAAAATATACAAAAGGAATTAAATATCACAACCAACCATCCTTTTATTAACATTTTCAAACAATACCAACATATATTCCATCTAGAAAATGAACAACTCTCAATAAATAACTTTTACACTCAAAACCTTGCAACAACAGACAGTTCACCAACGTACATAAAAAACTATAGGTTACCACACACACAGAACGAAGAAATACATAAACAGGTACAAGATTTATTAGATAACGACATAATAGAACCATCTGTTAGCCCATACAATTCACCTTTACTTTTAGAACCAAAAAAGAGCAGTGATGACACTAAAAAATGGCGCTTAGTAGTTGATTTCCGAAAACTCAATGAAAAAATTGTCAACGACAAATTCCCATTAACACGCATAGAAGACGTTTTGGATAAATTAGGCAGAGCGAAGTATTTCTCAACTCTCGATATGACAAGTTCATTTCATCAAATCCCCTTAGATAAAAACTCAAAACCATTAACAGCCTTTTCGACCAATGACGGTCACTTTCAATTCAAAAGACTCCCTTTTGGACTGAAAATCTCATCAAATAGTTTTCAAAGAATGCTAACTCTAGCACTCACCGGTCTAAGTTCAGAAGCATTTTTATATGTTGATGACATAATAGTATTTGGATGCAGTCTACAGCATCACAACAATAACCTCATTAAAGTTTTTGACAGACTACTAAAATACAACTTAAAGCTAAATCCGAATAAATGTCAATTTTAAGACCTGAAGTAATATACTTAGGACATCTTATAACACAGCATGGAATAAAAACAGAGCCTGCTAAATATGATACCATCAAAAATTACCCAACTCCAACAAACGCAGACGAGGTACGTAGATTTGTAGCTTTTTGCAACTACTATCGACGATTCATAGAAGATTTTGCAACAATAGCACAATGTCTCAATAATTTACTAAAGAAAAACAAAACATTTGTCTGGACTGAAGAATGTCAAAAATCTTTTGAAATGTTAAAACAAAAATTGATAGAACCACCAGTTCTTCAATATCCAGATTTTACAAAACCTTTCATATTGACTACTGACGCATGAAATTTTGCTTTAGGGGCAATACTTTCTCAAGGTGAAATTGGAAAAGACCTTCCAATTTCCTACGCAAGTAAGACATTACAAAAACATGACATTAATAAACCAATTATTGAAAAGGAACTACTAGCCATCCACTGGGGGATAAATTTTTTTAAACCTTACCTATACGGACAGAAATTCATAGTAACGGACCATAGACCATTAGTTTCACTTTTTACGCACAAAAACCCATCATCTAAAATGACTAGAATCAGATTAGATTTATCTGATTACGATTTTGAAATCAAATTAAAACAAGGTAAAATAAATACAAATGCCGATGCACTGTCAAGAATTAAAATAGATTCAACAATACTGAAAAATATGATACCAACACAAAAAACGAGCGATAATAAAACAATGGTTATAACTAGGGGTAATAAAAAGAAGGAAGAAAACAAAAATATGGAAGAAAAATGTGAATCTCTACAGGAGCCTGATCAACTTTTTATGTGGGATTGCACATCGATTACTGACGTCAGAAATTTAAGAAGATTAAAGTTCGAACTAAGCAATAAGAGCGATAAAAGGAATGATACTACCAGTAATATCAAAATTATAGATGAATTCGTGCACGTAAGATGTAGTGATAATCTAACGAATCTAGATTCGACATTGGAGAAACTATCATCATTAATGAATAAAGAAAATATCAAAGAGCTAGCATTAGATGAGAATGATATTATATTTGAAATCATAAATAAGGATGATTTCAAAACGAAATTTAATAAGCTGCAGCAAAAAAGAACATTGAAATATAGAAAATCGCTAAACATATTATTAATTAAACCCCCTAAGAGAATAACAAATAAAACCTTGCAAAAGAATTTGATAAAAGAATTTCACGACACACCGCAAGGAGGTCATTTAGGTATCAGAAAAACAATCCTAAAACTAAAACAACGCTATGTTTGGAAACACATGCAACAGATGGTAAAAACACATATAAACAAATGTGAAAAATGCGCTCGTAACAAGTACAATAAACACATCAAAGTAAAAATGACGATAACAAACACTCCGTCAACAAGTTTCGAAATAGTAGAAATTGACACAGTAGGTCCACTAAAGATTTCAAACGGGTACAGATATATACTTACAATGCAATGTGAACTAACTAAATTTGTCATTGCACATTGTAACGAACCTCGCGCCGAGGTTTTAACTCGTCGGTAACCAAGGTTCTGCTCCAAAAATTTATAATTTTGCAGGTGGCTAACAAACCTCATGTGACTAGTTCTCAACAAAAATTAATAGCAATACGGGAGTTTCTTTTTTTAAATACGTTATAATATTTATTTCTACATTGGTATGACTTAACCTCCTAGTTCACAGTTATTTTAAAATTATTCTACAATGTAGCCGTTTTCCGTTTCCCGACGTTGCATGTGCGCAATCCGACGTTGCGTAGCTGCCGTACGATGAATCGTGACGTGGTTACTCCGTCTTATATCTATGCTATGTTGTTGACGGCTATTATTCTGCCGACACGACTGATAGCGTTGCACACAGCCGAGTGACAGAATCGTCAACGGTAAAACTACGGGCGGGGCCGAATATTATTCTGCCGACGTGACTGATAGCGTTGCACACAGTCGTACGACAAAATCTTCAACGGTAAAACAAACTACAGGCGGGGCCGAATATTATTCTGCCGACATGACTGATAGCGTTGCACACAGTCGTACGACAAAATCTTCAACGGTAAAACAAACTACAGGCGGGGCCGAATATTATTCTGCCGACGCGGCTGATAGCGTTGCACACAACCGTGCGACAGAAGCTTCAACGGTAAAACTACGGGCGGGGCCGAATATTATTCTGCCGACGTGACTGATAGCGTTGCACACAGTCGTAGGACAAAGTCTTCAACGGTAAAACAAACTACAGGCGGGGCCGAATATTATCCTGCCGACGCGGCTGATAGCGTTGCACACAACCGTGCGACAGAAGCTTCAACGGTAAAACTACGGGCGGGGCCGAATATTATTCTGCCGACGTGACTGATAGCGTTGCACACAGTCGTACGACAAAATCTTCAACGGTAAAAAAAACTACAGGCGGGGCCGAATATTATTCTGTCGACGCGGCTGATAGCGTTGCACACAACCGTGCGACAGAAGCTTCAACAGTAAAAACTACAGGCGGGGCCGAATGTTATTCTGCCGACGCGACTGATAGCGTTGCACACAGCCGTGTGACAGAATCGTCAACGGTAAAACTACGGGCGGGGCCGAATATTATTCTGCCGACGTGACTGATAGCGTTGCACACAGTCGTACGACAAAATCTTTAACGGTAAAACAAACTACAGGCGGGGCCGAATATTATTCTGCCGACGCGGCTGATAGCGTTGCACACAACCGTGCGACAGAAGCTTCAACGGTAAAAACTACAGGCGGGGCCGAATGTTATTCTGCCGACGCGACTGATAGCGTTGCACACAGCCGTGTGACAGAATCGTCAACGGTAAAAACTACAGGCGGGGCCGAATATTATTCTGCCGACGCGACTGATAGCGTTGCACACAGCCGTGCGACAGAATCGTCAACGGTACAAACTACAGGGAAGGGTCAAGTGCCATTCTGCCGACACGAATGATAGCGTTGCACACAAACGTGCGACAGAATCACTGGTACTAGGTACTACAAGCGCTAAGTGTTACTCTGTCAACACGACTGTTAGCGTTGCACCCAGACGTGCGACAGAAGCTTCAGCTATCTACCTTCTAAGTTACTTGCTAAGGTCTACTACTAACTACAACTTACCAGAGTGGAGTTGATCAGGCTGCGACTGGCCACCGACTGATCACACTCCAAGTGCGCTGTCTCTTATATGCGCTATTTTCACTGCTGAGTGTAGAGAATGAACAGCTGTTTGTCATGTCTCCACAAACAGCTGTTTCCTAAGTGTTGCCGTTTGACTTAAATTTTTGAGACTAAGACTTAGCATAATTTTCACTTAAAATATAAAAATAACACAGATATTCATTAATTCAGTAAATGATATAAAAAATAATAATAATAATAGAAATATATAAATATAAAAGGAAAAATATAAGTTTAAGTTGTAGGCGGAAACGCGGCCACAACTTCCGCCTTTACAACATCCCATTGAAAGTAAAGACGCAAACTCAATAGCAAGAACACTTGTCGAACAATTAATTTTGAAATACGGTTGTTTCAAAACACTAAAATCCGACCGAGGGACTGAATACACTAACGATCTACTTAAAGCAGTATGTAAACAACTTAAAATAGAACAAATTTTTTCAGCGCCATATCACCATGAAGCAATAGGATCACTCGAAAGAAACCACAGAGTACTTAACGAGTACCTACTTTCCTTCGCAGATGATTATGAATGGGATAAATGGATTCCTTATTACACTTTTGCATACAATACTACTCCACACATAGATACACAATATTCACCATATGAGTTAGTTTTTGGTAAATTACCAACATTTCCAAGTGACAGAGAACATGACAATGCGAAGGCTTACAATTTAGAAGACTATTCGAATGAATTAAAAATTAGACTGAAAATGTCCATGAACAAAGCAAAAACCTTAATTAATTTAGCAAAAGCTAAAAGAAAAATAAATTATGATAAGAGTGTGAATGAATCAAAATAAGAAATAGGAGATTTAGTATTTGTTAAACTAGAAACTAGGAAGAAATCCCAGAGTCCTTATCATGGACCATATAAAATAATAAGCAGAGATGGAGTAAACTCCACTATAGAAATAAATAATAAACAAAAAACTTTGCACAACAATATGTTAAAGAAATTTTCAAGCTACAACATAAATTAATATTTTTTTATTATTATTAAAACCTTATTTAAAATAAAATACACGTATATAATATTTGCATTACTCCGCACCTAAAAATGATTTTTTCTAAATAATTTTTCTCTTAAGGGTAGGGGTGTAGTGATCCCACATATTCACTATGACCGACATTAGCTCCCACCAGTTAAATAAAAATAAACAATTTTCATTTGGGTCATATTACTATTTTAGACCATAAATTCATTTAACGTAAACAAGTCAAAATTTATGGAAAATATTTTCAAGTACATTTTTTATGTGAAAATATTTTCCATGTAAAATAAAATCCATAGCCCAATAAATAATTTTTCAAATTGCATTTGCTTGTGCATTTAGAGCATCTAATTTCAAGCGCAAGTCAAACGTTGACCGCTAGTCAAAACACAAACAACAACGATCGCATGCTTGTGACTACAACAACAACAAGCGCTCGCTTGCTACGTATTTTTTAAATAGCAACAACTAAATGCACAACCAAATGAAAGAATTATGTTTCACCCTCATGCCAATGACTTTGATTTTTCAAGGCTGAGAATTAGTGTAAACAAATTTACTAATTTGGTGACCAATTCTTGTGATTGGTTATTGCAGCAAAATTGGGTGGAGTTATGAAAAATATTGGTAAAATTTTTGTTAAGAAATACTGGTATTTTAAGTATTTAAACTAAGGAAATTGTAAATAAAATTCAGAATTAAGTAAAAACTCAAATGTGGCTTACAGCCTGTTTTCACTTTGATTTTCACCAAGTGCGGATTAACTGCCATTAAAACTGCTTGACTAGTAGAGCTAAATATAAGTCAAAGAAATCTATTTAGAATAGGGAAAAAGTCAGCTCCCCCTTTCTCTAACAGACAAAATACCCCCTTTTTCCCCTACAATATACATAGGGTATGGGCGGTAGGCGTGTCAGTTAACCGATATCGCCCATTTTCAATAGCAAGATGCCTGCAAGAAGATGTGACCTGTGTGTGAAAGTTTCATTCAATTAGCTCTCTTGGTTTTCCCGTAAACCTGATTTCAACAGACAGACAGACGGACAGACAGACAGACAGACAGACGGACATCGTTAAATCAACTCAGGTGGTGACGCTGATCAAGAATATATATAATTTTCCATGCCTGCCACGCCTCCTTCTATGTGTTACAAACGGATGGACAAAGTGAATATACCCTCGGTGTAGGGTGACTGATAGCGTTGCACACAGTCGTACGACAAAATCTTCAACGGTAAAACAAACTACAGGCGGGGCCGAATATTATTCTGCCGACATGACTGATAGCGTTGCACACAGTCGTACGACAAAATCTTCAACGGTAAAACAAACTACAGGCGGGGCCGAATATTATTCTGCCGACGCGGCTGATAGCGTTGCACACAACCGTGCGACAGAAGCTTCAACGGTAAAACTACGGGCGGGGCCGAATATTATTCTGCCGACGTGACTGATAGCGTTGCACACAGTCGTAGGACAAAGTCTTCAACGGTAAAACAAACTACAGGCGGGGCCGAATATTATCCTGCCGACGCGGCTGATAGCGTTGCACACAACCGTGCGACAGAAGCTTCAACGGTAAAACTACGGGCGGGGCCGAATATTATTCTGCCGACGTGACTGATAGCGTTGCACACAGTCGTACGACAAAATCTTCAACGGTAAAACAAACTACAGGCGGGGCCGAATATTATTCTGCCGACGCGGCTGATAGCGTTGCACACAACCGTGCGACAGAAGCTTCAACGGTAAAAACTACAGGCGGGGCCGAATGTTATTCTGCCGACGCGACTGATAGCGTTGCACACAGCCGTGTGACAGAATCGTCAACGGTAAAACTACGGGCGGGGCCGAATATTATTCTGCCGACGTGACTGATAGCGTTGCACACAGTCGTACGACAAAATCTTCAACGGTAAAACAAACTACAGGCGGGGCCGAATATTATTCTGCCGACATGACTGATAGCGTTGCACACAGTCGTACGACAAAATCTTCAACGGTAAAAAAAACTACAGGCGGGGCCGAATATTATTCTGTCGACGCGGCTGATAGCGTTGCACACAACCGTGCGACAGAAGCTTCAACAGTAAAAACTACAGGCGGGGCCGAATGTTATTCTGCCGACGCGACTGATAGCGTTGCACACAGCCGTGTGACAGAATCGTCAACGGTAAAACTACGGGCGGGGCCGAATATTATTCTGCCGACGTGACTGATAGCGTTGCACACAGTCGTACGACAAAATCTTCAACGGTAAAACAAACTACAGGCGGGGCCGAATATTATTCTGCCGACGCGGCTGATAGCGTTGCACACAACCGTGCGACAGAAGCTTCAACGGTAAAAACTACAGGCGGGGCCGAATGTTATTCTGCCGACGCGACTGATAGCGTTGCACACAGCCGTGTGACAGAATCGTCAACGGTAAAAACTACAGGCGGGGCCGAATATTATTCTGCCGACGCGACTGATAGCGTTGCACACAGCCGTGCGACAGAATCGTCAACGGTACAAACTACAGGGAAGGGTCAAGTGCCATTCTGCCGACACGAATGATAGCGTTGCACACAAACGTGCGACAGAATCACTGGTACTAGGTACTACAAGCGCTAAGTGTTACTCTGTCAACACGACTGTTAGCGTTGCACCCAGACGTGCGACAGAAGCTTCAGCTATCTACCTTCTAAGTTACTTGCTAAGGTCTACTACTAACTACAACTTACCAGAGTGGAGTTGATCAGGCTGCGACTGGCCACCGACTGATCACACTCCAAGTGCGCTGTCTCTTATATGCGCTATTTTCACTGCTGAGTGTAGAGAATGAACAGCTGTTTGTCATGTCTCCACAAACAGCTGTTTCCTAAGTGTTGCCGTTTGACTTAAATTTTTGAGACTAAGACTTAGCATAATTTTCACTTAAAATATAAAAATAACACAGATATTCATTAATTCAGTAAATGATATAAAAAATAATAATAATAATAGAAATATATAAATATAAAAGGAAAAATATAAGTTTAAGTTGTAGGCGGAAACGCGGCCACAACTTCCGCCTTTACAACATCCCATTGAAAGTAAAGACGCAAACTCAATAGCAAGAACACTTGTCGAACAATTAATTTTGAAATACGGTTGTTTCAAAACACTAAAATCCGACCGAGGGACTGAATACACTAACGATCTACTTAAAGCAGTATGTAAACAACTTAAAATAGAACAAATTTTTTCAGCGCCATATCACCATGAAGCAATAGGATCACTCGAAAGAAACCACAGAGTACTTAACGAGTACCTACTTTCCTTCGCAGATGATTATGAATGGGATAAATGGATTCCTTATTACACTTTTGCATACAATACTACTCCACACATAGATACACAATATTCACCATATGAGTTAGTTTTTGGTAAATTACCAACCTTTCCAAGTGACAGAGAACATGACAATGCGAAGGCTTACAATTTAGAAGACTATTCGAATGAATTAAAAATTAGACTGAAAATGTCCTGAACAAAGCAAAAACCTTAATTAATTTAGCAAAAGCTAAAAGAAAAATAAATTATGATAAGAGTGTGAATGAATCAAAATAAGAAATAGGAGATTTAGTATTTGTTAAACTAGAAACTAGGAAGAAATCCCAGAGTCCTTATCATGGACCATATAAAATAATAAGCAGAGATGGAGTAAACTCCACTATAGAAATAAATAATAAGCAAAAAACTTTGCACAACAATATGTTAAAGAAATTTTCAAGCTACAACATAAATTAATATTTTTTTATTATTATTAAAACCTTATTTAAAATAAAATACACGTATATAATATTTGCATTACTCCGCACCTAAAAATGATTTTTTTTAAATAATTTTTCTCTTAAGGGTAGGGGTGTAGTGATCCCACATATTCACTATGACCGACATTAGCTCCCACCAGTTAAATAAAAATAAACAATTTTCATTTGGGTCATATTACTATTTTAGACCATAAATTCATTTAACGTAAACAAGTCAAAATTTATGGAAAATATTTTCAAGTACATTTTTTATGTGAAAATATTTTCCATGTAAAATAAAATCCATAGCCCAATAAATAATTTTTCAAATTGCATTTGCTTGTGCATTTAGAGCATCTAATTTCAAGCGCAAGTCAAACGTTGACCGCTAGTCAAAACACAAACAACAACGATCGCATGCTTGTGACTACAACAACAACAAGCGCTCGCTTGCTACGTATTTTTTAAATAGCAACAACTAAATGCACAACCAAATGAAAGAATTATGTTTCACCCTCATGCCAATGACTTTGATTTTTCAAGGCTGAGAATTAGTGTAAACAAATTTACTAATTTGGTGACCAATTCTTGTGATTGGTTATTGCAGCAAAATTGGGTGGAGTTATGAAAAATATTGGTAAAATTTTTGTTAAGAAATACTGGTATTTTAAGTATTTAAACTAAGGAAATTGTAAATAAAATTCAGAATTAAGTAAAAACTCAAATGTGGCTTACAGCCTGTTTTCACTTTGATTTTCACCAAGTGCGGATTAACTGCCATTAAAACTGCTTGACTAGTAGAGCTAAATATAAGTCAAAGAAATCTATTTAGAATAGGGAAAAAGTCAGCTCCCCCTTTCTCTAACAGACAAAATACCCCCTTTTTCCCCTACAATATACATAGGGTATGGGCGGTAGGCGTGTCAGTTAACCGATATCGCCCATTTTCAATAGCAAGATGCCTGCAAGAAGATGTGACCTGTGTGTGAAAGTTTCATTCAATTAGCTCTCTTGGTTTTCCCGTAAACCTGATTTCAACAGACAGACAGACGGACAGACAGACAGACGGACATCGTTAAATCAACTCAGGTGGTGACGCTGATCAAGAATATATATAATTTCTATGTGTTACAAACGGATGGACAAAGTGAATATACCCTCGGTGTAGGGTGACTGATAGCGTTGCACACAGTCGTACGACAAAATCTTCAACGGTAAAACAAACTACAGGCGGGGCCGAATATTATTCTGCCGACATGACTGATAGCGTTGCACACAGTCGTAAGACAAAGTCTTCAACGGTAAAACAAACTACAGGCGGGGCCGAATATTATCCTGCCGACGCGGCTGATAGCGTTGCACACAACCGTGCGACAGAAGCTTCAACGGTAAAACTACGGGCGGGGCCGAATATTATTCTGCCGACGTGACTGATAGCGTTGCACACAGTCGTACGACAAAATCTTCAACGGTAAAACAAACTACAGGCGGGGCCGAATATTATTCTGCCGACGCGGCTGATAGCGTTGCACACAACCGTGCGACAGAAGCTTCAACGGTAAAAACTACAGGCGGGGCCGAATGTTATTCTGCCGACGCGACTGATAGCGTTGCACACAGCCGTGTGACAGAATCGTCAACGGTAAAACTACGGGCGGGGCCGAATATTATTCTGCCGACGTGACTCATAGCGTTGCACACAGTCGTACGACAAAATCTTCAACGGTAAAACAAACTACAGGCGGGGCCGAATATTATTCTGCCGACATGACTGATAGCGTTGCACACAGTCGTACGACAAAATCTTCAACGGTAAAAAAAACTACAGGCGGGGCCGAATATTATTCTGTCGACGCGGCTGATAGCGTTGCACACAACCGTGCGACAGAAGCTTCAACAGTAAAAACTACAGGCGGGGCCGAATGTTATTCTGCCGACGCGACTGATAGCGTTGCACACAGCCGTGTGACAGAATCGTCAACGGTAAAACTACGGGCGGGGCCGAATATTATTCTGCCGACGTGACTGATAGCGTTGCACACAGTCGTACGACAAAATCTTCAACGGTAAAACAAACTACAGGCGGGGCCGAATATTATTCTGCCGACGCGGCTGATAGCGTTGCACACAACCGTGCGACAGAAGCTTCAACGGTAAAAACTACAGGCGGGGCCGAATGTTATTCTGCCGACGCGACTGATAGCGTTGCACACAGCCGTGTGACAGAATCGTCAACGGTAAAAACTACAGGCGGGGCCGAATATTATTCTGCCGACGCGACTGATAGCGTTGCACACAGCCGTGCGACAGAATCGTCAACGGTACAAACTACAGGGAAGGGTCAAGTGCCATTCTGCCGACACGAATGATAGCGTTGCACACAAACGTGCGACAGAATCACTGGTACTAGGTACTACAAGCGCTAAGTGTTACTCTGTCAACACGACTGTTAGCGTTGCACCCAGACGTGCGACAGAAGCTTCAGCTATCTACCTTCTAAGTTACTTGCTAAGGTCTACTACTAACTACAACTTACCAGAGTGGAGTTGATCAGGCTGCGACTGGCCACCGACTGATCACACTCCAAGTGCGCTGTCTCTTATATGCGCTATTTTCACTGCTGAGTGTAGAGAATGAACAGCTGTTTGTCATGTCTCCACAAACAGCTGTTTCCTAAGTGTTGCCGTTTGACTTAAATTTTTGAGACTAAGACTTAGCATAATTTTCACTTAAAATATAAAAATAACACAGATATTCATTAATTCAGTAAATGATATAAAAAATAATAATAATAATAGAAATATATAAATATAAAAGGAAAAATATAAGTTTAAGTTGTAGGCGGAAACGCGGCCACAACTTCCGCCTTTACAACATCCCATTGAAAGTAAAGACGCAAACTCAATAGCAAGAACACTTGTCGAACAATTAATTTTGAAATACGGTTGTTTCAAAACACTAAAATCCGACCGAGGGACTGAATACACTAACGATCTACTTAAAGCAGTATGTAAACAACTTAAAATAGAACAAATTTTTTCAGCGCCATATCACCATGAAGCAATAGGATCACTCGAAAGAAACCACAGAGTACTTAACGAGTACCTACTTTCCTTCGCAGATGATTATGAATGGGATAAATGGATTCCTTATTACACTTTTGCATACAATACTACTCCACACATAGATACACAATATTCACCATATGAGTTAGTTTTTGGTAAATTACCAACCTTTCCAAGTGACAGAGAACATGACAATGCGAAGGCTTACAATTTAGAAGACTATTCGAATGAATTAAAAATTAGACTGAAAATGTCCATGAACAAAGCAAAAACCTTAATTAATTTAGCAAAAGCTAAAAGAAAAATAAATTATGATAAGAGTGTGAATGAATCAAAATAAGAAATAGGAGATTTAGTATTTGTTAAACTAGAAACTAGGAAGAAATCCCAGAGTCCTTATCATGGACTATATAAAATAATAAGCAGAGATGGAGTAAACTCCACTATAGAAATAAATAATAAGCAAAAAACTTTGCACAACAATATGTTAAAGAAATTTTCAAGCTACAACATAAATTAATATTTTTTTATTATTATTAAAACCTTATTTAAAATAAAATACACGTATATAATATTTGCATTACTCCGCACCTAAAAATGATTTTTTTTAAATAATTTTTCTCTTAAGGGTAGGGGTGTAGTGATCCCACATATTCACTATGACCGACATTAGCTCCCACCAGTTAAATAAAAATAAACAATTTTCATTTGGGTCATATTACTATTTTAGACCATAAATTCATTTAACGTAAACAAGTCAAAATTTATGGAAAATATTTTCAAGTACATTTTTTATGTGAAAATATTTTCCATGTAAAATAAAATCCATAGCCCAATAAATAATTTTTCAAATTGCATTTGCTTGTGCATTTAGAGCATCTAATTTCAAGCGCAAGTCAAACGTTTACCGCTAGTCAAAACACAAACAACAACGATCGCATGCTTGTGACTACAACAACAACAAGCGCTCGCTTGCTACGTATTTTTTAAATAGCAACAACTAAATGCACAACCAAATGAAAGAATTATGTTTCACCCTCATGCCAATGACTTTGATTTTTCAAGGCTGAGAATTAGTGTAAACAAATTTACTAATTTGGTGACCAATTCTTGTGATTGGTTATTGCAGCAAAATTGGGTGGAGTTATGAAAAATATTGGTAAAATTTTTGTTAAGAAATTCTGGTATTTTAAGTATTTAAACTAAGGAAATTGTAAATAAAATTCAGAATTAAGTAAAAACTCAAATGTGGCTTACAGCCTGTTTTCACTTTGATTTTCACCAAGTGCGGATTAACTGCCATTAAAACTGCTTGACTAGTAGAGCTAAATATAAGTCAAAGAAATCTATTTAGAATAGGGAAAAAGTCAGCTCCCCCTTTCTCTAACAGACAAAATACCCCCTTTTTCCCCTACAATATACATAGGGTATGGGCGGTAGGCGTGTCAGTTAACCGATATCGCCCATTTTCAATAGCAAGATGCCTACAAGAAGATGTGACCTGTGTGTGAAAGTTTCATTCAATTAGCTCTCTTGGTTTTCCCGTAAACCTGATTTCAACAGACAGACAGACGGACAGACAGACAGACAGACGGACATCGTTAAATCAACTCAGGTGGTGACGCTGATCAAGAATATATATAACTTTCCATGCCTGCCACGCCTCCTTCTATGTGTTACAAACGGATGGACAAAGTGAATATACCCTCGGTGTAGGGTGACTGATAGCGTTGCACACAGTCGTACGACAAAATCTTCAACGGTAAAACAAATTACAGGCGGGGCCGAATATTATTCTGCCGACATGACTGATAGCGTTGCACACAGTCGTACGACAAAATCTTCAACGGTAAAACAAACTACAGGCGGGGCCGAATATTATTCTGCCGACGCGGCTGATAGCGTTGCACACAACCGTGCGACAGAAGCTTCAACGGTAAAACTACGGGCGGGGCCGAATATTATTCTGCCGACGTGACTGATAGCGTTGCACACAGTCGTAGGACAAAGTCTTCAACGGTAAAACAAACTACAGGCGGGGCCGAATATTATCCTGCCGACGCGGCTGATAGCGTTGCACACAACCGTGCGACAGAAGCTTCAACGGTAAAACTACGGGCGGGGCCGAATATTATTCTGCCGACGTGACTGATAGCGTTGCACACAGTCGTACGACAAAATCTTCAACGGTAAAACA
Source organism: Tricholauxania praeusta (assembly GCA_949775025.1). Lineage (NCBI taxonomy): Eukaryota > Metazoa > Arthropoda > Insecta > Diptera > Lauxaniidae > Tricholauxania > Tricholauxania praeusta. The sequence continues at coordinate 110,773,435 of OX459028.1, forward strand.
AACTACAGGCGGGGCCGAATATTATTCTGCCGACGCGGCTGATAGCGTTGCACACAACCGTGCGACAGAAGCTTCAACGGTAAAAACTACAGGCGGGGCCGAATGTTATTCTGCCGACGCGACTGATAGCGTTGCACACAGCCGTGTGACAGAATCGTCAACGGTAAAACTACGGGCGGGGCCGAATATTATTCTGCCGACGTGACTGATAGCGTTGCACACAGTCGTACGACAAAATCTTCAACGGTAAAACAAACTACAGGCGGGGCCGAATATTATTCTGCCGACATGACCGATAGCGTTGCACACAGTCGTACGACAAAATCTTCAACGGTAAAAAAAACTACAGGCGGGGCCGAATATTATTCTGTCGACGCGGCTGATAGCGTTGCACACAACCGTGCGACAGAAGCTTCAACAGTAAAAACTACAGGCGGGGCCGAATGTTATTCTGCCGACGCGACTGATAGCGTTGCACACAGCCGTGTGACAGAATCGTCAACGGTAAAACTACGGGCGGGGCCGAATATTATTCTGCCGACGTGACTGATAGCGTTGCACACAGTCGTACGACAAAATCTTCAACGGTAAAACAAACTACAGGCGGGGCCGAATATTATTCTGCCGACGCGGCTGATAGCGTTGCACACAACCGTGCGACAGAAGCTTCAACGGTAAAAACTACAGGCGGGGCCGAATGTTATTCTGCCGACGCGACTGATAGCGTTGCACACAGCCGTGTGACAGAATCGTCAACGGTAAAAACTACAGGCGGGGCCGAATATTATTCTGCCGACGCGACTGATAGCGTTGCACACAGCCGTGCGACAGAATCGTCAACGGTACAAACTACAGGGAAGGGTCAAGTGCCATTCTGCCGACACGAATGATAGCGTTGCACACAAACGTGCGACAGAATCACTGGTACTAGGTACTACAAGCGCTAAGTGTTACTCTGTCAACACGACTGTTAGCGTTGCACCCAGACGTGCGACAGAAGCTTCAGCTATCTACCTTCTAAGTTACTTGCTAAGGTCTACTACTAACTACAACTTACCAGAGTGGAGTTGATCAGGCTGCGACTGGCCACCGACTGATCACACTCCAAGTGCGCTGTCTCTTATATGCGCTATTTTCACTGCTGAGTGTAGAGAATGAACAGCTGTTTGTCATGTCTCCACAAACAGCTGTTTCCTAAGTGTTGCCGTTTGACTTAAATTTTTGAGACTAAGACTTAGCATAATTTTCACTTAAAATATAAAAATAACACAGATATTCATTAATTCAGTAAATGATATAAAAAATAATAATAATAATAGAAATATATAAATATAAAAGGAAAAATATAAGTTTAAGTTGTAGGCGGAAACGCGGCCACAACTTCCGCCTTTACAACATCCCATTGAAAGTAAAGACGCAAACTCAATAGCAAGAACACTTGTCGAACAATTAATTTTGAAATACGGTTGTTTCAAAACACTAAAATCCGACCGAGGGACTGAATACACTAACGATCTACTTAAAGCAGTATGTAAACAACTTAAAATAGAACAAATTTTTTCAGCGCCATATCACCATGAAGCAATAGGATCACTCGAAAGAAACCACAGAGTACTTAACGAGTACCTACTTTCCTTCGCAGATGATTATGAATGGGATAAATGGATTCCTTATTACACTTTTGCATACAATACTACTCCACACATAGATACACAATATTCACCATATGAGTTAGTTTTTGGTAAATTACCAACCTTTCCAAGTGACAGAGAACATGACAATGCGAAGGCTTACAATTTAGAAGACTATTCGAATGAATTAAAAATTAGACTGAAAATGTCCATGAACAAAGCAAAAACCTTAATTAATTTAGCAAAAGCTAAAAGAAAAATAAATTATGATAAGAGTGTGAATGAATCAAAATAAGAAATAGGAGATTTAGTATTTGTTAAACTAGAAACTAGGAAGAAATCCCAGAGTCCTTATCATGGACCATATAAAATAATAAGCAGAGATGGAGTAAACTCCACTATAGAAATAAATAATAAGCAAAAAACTTTGCACAACAATATGTTAAAGAAATTTTCAAGCTACAACATAAATTAATATTTTTTTATTATTATTAAAACCTTATTTAAAATAAAATACACGTATATAATATTTGCATTACTCCGCACCTAAAAATGATTTTTTTTAAATAATTTTTCTCTTAAGGGTAGGGGTGTAGTGATCCCACATATTCACTATGACCGACATTAGCTCCCACCAGTTAAATAAAAATAAACAATTTTCATTTGGGTCATATTACTATTTTAGACCATAAATTCATTTAACGTAAACAAGTCAAAATTTATGGAAAATATTTTCAAGTACATTTTTTATGTGAAAATATTTTCCATGTAAAATAAAATCCATAGCCCAATAAATAATTTTTCAAATTGCATTTGCTTGTGCATTTAGAGCATCTAATTTCAAGCGCAAGTCAAACGTTGACCGCTAGTCAAAACACAAACAACAACGATCGCATGCTTGTGACTACAACAACAACAAGCGCTCGCTTGCTACGTATTTTTTAAATAGCAACAACTAAATGCACAACCAAATGAAAGAATTATGTTTCACCCTCATGCCAATGACTTTGATTTTTCAAGGCTGAGAATTAGTGTAAACAAATTTACTAATTTGGTGACCAATTCTTGTGATTGGTTATTGCAGCAAAATTGGGTGGAGTTATGAAAAATATTGGTAAAATTTTTGTTAAGAAATACTGGTATTTTAAGTATTTAAACTAAGGAAATTGTAAATAAAATTCAGAATTAAGTAAAAACTCAAATGTGGCTTACAGCCTGTTTTCACTTTGATTTTCACCAAGTGCGGATTAACTGCCATTAAAACTGCTTGACTAGTAGAGCTAAATATAAGTCAAAGAAATCTATTTAGAATAGGGAAAAAGTCAGCTCCCCCTTTCTCTAACAGACAAAATACCCCCTTTTTCCCCTACAATATACATAGGGTATGGGCGGTAGGCGTGTCAGTTAACCGATATCGCCCATTTTCAATAGCAAGATGCCTGCAAGAAGATGTGACCTGTGTGTGAAAGTTTCATTCAATTAGCTCTCTTGGTTTTCCCGTAAACCTGATTTCAACAGACAGACAGACGGACAGACAGACAGACAGACAGACGGACATCGTTAAATCAACTCAGGTGGTGACGCTGATCAAGAATATATATAATTTTCCATGCCTGCCACGCCTCCTTCTATGTGTTACAAACGGATGGACAAAGTGAATATACCCTCGGTGTAGGGTATAAAAAGATACTACTATTGGCAAGGCATGACTAAACTTATTACTAAGTTTGTTAAAACATGTGAAGATTGTCATAAAGCCAAAGTATCAAATCATATCAAACCACCAGAAATTATAACTCCAACCCCAGCGAAAGCTTTTGAAAGAGTTATAATTGACACAATTGGACCGCTTCCGATAACGGAACGCCAAAACGAATATGCGGCAACTATAATTTGCGATTTAATGCAATATTTAGTTACCTATTCCCAACAAAAAAGCAAAAACAGTCACAAGAGCAATTGTTGACTGTTTTTTTCTGATCTATGGTCCAATGAAAACTTTTATATCGGATTTAGGAACAGAATATGAGAATCAAATATTAAAGGAAATTTGCGATACATATCTTGAAAATAGAAAAACTCACTTTTACGGCATACCATCATGAAACGTTAGGGACAATAGAAAGGAATCATCGAACCCTTAATGCGTATCTCCTATCATACATTTCAATAGAAAAAAGTGATTGGGATGACTGGCTTGCATATTTCACATACTGCTATAACACCACACCCTCAGCAGTGCATAATTACTGTCCCAATGAGTTAATTTTTGGTAAAACTGCCACATCTTCAACAGATGTTGAAACTGTTAACCCACTTTACAATATTGACAACTATGCAAAAGAAATTGAGTTTAGATTACAAGTAGCACATAAAAGAGCACATCAAATAATAGACGCGAAAAAATTACTTTCAAAAATATATGCAGATAAAAATGTAGCAGACGTAGACATAAAACTAGGAGATAGAGTATTAGTTAGGAACGAAGTAGGCCATAAATTAGATAACATATATTTAGGACCATATTTAATCGTAGATAAAAACAACAGAAATAGTTAACTTTACCGTAAAAAATGAAGAAAACAAAACCCTTAAGGTACATAAAAACATTAAAAATTTTCAATTATTAAAGAAAAAAATTAAGACCAATTCCATTTCAATAAACTAATCTCTTAATTTTTTTAATGTAAAATTTTATTAAGTTTATTATTAATTAATAAGGGCGCCCTACTTTAAGAAATCAAACTTATTGACAAGTAAAGAAACCCATTTTTATATAATTTTTACGCATGACCATATAATCATATTGTCCATATGGTCACGCTTTTAAAGAGTGGAGGTGTAGTGGGTATTTTATTAAAAGTCACGTTCATTTATTCTTCTGTCGGGAAGCTTAAATATCGTTTCCCACGAAAATGCTACGCTGGCACTCATTTAAAAATCAACCAAAACTTCTCTGCCGGGAAGCTCTAATTTTGTTTTCCACAAAAATGCTGCGCCTGCACTCTTTAACACATAAGCGATATATTTTAAGTAGCTTTAAATGAAGTTTGAATTAAGACATTCAGTCGTGAAAATATACTTCCGATAAACGCAACAAATGCTTGATTTTTTAACGTAACAGGTCCGGGCTTACTCCGTAAGCTTCAGCCAACTCCTCCACCCTTGGCTCTTTGCCTCCATCATATTTTACTGACCACTTTCGTACTTGTTCCATGATAGTGGGAAGGTTCCCTTGGCTGGTTTTCTGGTGTCTTGTAGGTTATTGCGGGTAGTGACTGGCTGATGGGTTGACCCGGATCGTTAGTCTGTTGTTTCGTGGCTATCTCAGGTTTATGTGAAGCCTCGACGGTTTTATCTATTTTATGTTTTTCTGTAGGTGGGTTTGGTGACACAGATCTTTTGTGAAGCATTTGTACCTCAAGTAAACGTTGCAAACGCTCTGCTGTATGATTTTCATCCGCTAAAAACGTGCGGAACCGTTTCCGTAGGTCATCGACTGTGCCGGTTGTTTCGAGGCTAAATTCCTCGCAATAAGTCACCAACTCTTCCTTCTTTAAAGCGTGGGTCCAAGAGACACTAAGCATTATTATTTTTTTCTACTATAGTTTACTCTGTATGATTATTATTTAGCACTTGTGTTCACTGTCTTTGTGTTAATCCTTCGTTAGATTTTTTTTTTATGTAATAATTTTTTTTCATTATTTTTCTTACGATGTTCAAAGTTCCTTGGTTCACTTTTATTAATTGTTTTTTTATTATTTTAGCTTGATTTTTTTTTTACTATTAATATTTAGCTTGATTTTTTGTTTTATTATTATTACTTAGCTTGATTTTAACCGGACATGTTCTTTAATTTTTCTTTTCTTTTACTATTTTTTTTTTTAAATCACAGTCCCTGCTCGGGCGCCATTGTAACGAACCTTCGGCTGGGGCTTAAGCTCGCCGGTGTCCAGGGTTCGGCTACAAAAATTTATAATTTGCGGGCTGCTTTATTTTTTAAAGAAGGTACAAGTATCCAGTTAAAAAAAACACTACCGAGTTAATTTTTAAAAAGCTTTATATAATTCACTTTTTATAGTCTATTTTCTCTCTCTTTAAGAGCGACTCGCGCTAATTTTGTTTTATTTATGTATTTCTTTGGAGTTTATAGATTATCTAATGGATGATTTTTGCGGAAAATGTGACCGCAGCTTTGCCCGAAGTGATACACAATTAGTTCCCTGCAGTGGATATTGCAAGAAGGTTTTCCACCGTAGCTGTTCTGAGGGTCCGCTCACTGAATATTATATTAAGCTCTTAAAATTAAACCGAAACTTGAGTTATTTTTGTAAGGAATGCGTTGGCGTCCCAGATAAAATTGTTAAAGGCCATGAAATGTTTTTGGAAGTGCATAAAGTAGGATTGGAAAAGCTAACTTATGTTGTGGAGGTGCAAATCATATTGACCGAGCAGTTGTTGGATGTGAAAAAGAGTATTTTTGATAAAATTAACAACTATGAGATTGAGTTGGCTTCAAAAGTCTCAGGTCTTACTGCAGAGATGACTGCTCTCAAAAATTCAATTGGCGCCAATAATGCATTCTCTCTGAGAGTTTCTCTAACGGGAATCGTACATATGCTAATGATCTATATTCTTGCAATATTCCTTTGAGGGCTAATAATTCTGTTGCTCTTCAGCGGCGCTCTTCGAGTGTGCCTCTTGCGCCCTCTTCTGCTACTGCTACTGGTCCGTTTTCAGAAATCATATTGAGCTCTAACAACTTTAAAAATACAAACAACAACAAAACCGTTCATTCTCGCTGCTCTTCGAGTGTGGCTTCGCCGCTATCTTTTGCTGCTGCTACTACTACTGTTGTCTCTTCAGATGCTGTTAATTTACAGCCTAATTTTGCTGCCAATAATGCCACTGATGGAATTTTATGTTCTGCTGGTATTGATACTTCCGTTGCTGTTACAGTGGATGCTGGCTCTCTGCATGAATATGAAAATGATAGTTGGAAAGAAGCTAAAAATAAAAAACGTAAAAAACGTTTTTCTGTTGAGGGTAAAAGTGCAAGTACTGAGCTTGCTGTAATGGAACGTAAGAGATGGGTTCATCTAAGCTCTTTTAAAGCATCCGTTACTGAGTCTGATATCATGGATTATATTGTTAAACACACTGATATTCCGAAACTAGATCTCCCTTGCTACAAATTGTTGAAAAAAGATACCCAAGTGGAAAAAGTAAAACGTGTGAATTTTAAACTTGGTGTTTCATCACCTCTGTATAAAAAGATTGTGGATCCACCTTTATGGCCTGTTGATGTGCGGGTGAAGGATTTCGAGTTTTTTCGGAAAACCGCGAAGAAATTGGAGAAAACGTAGTGGATTCTGGTCCTGATTTAAATAATTCTTTGAAAAATGATATGCTTAAAATTTATTATCAAAATGTGTCAGGCGCAAGGACCAAATCTGAAAGTATTTTTGCTGCTACTTCTCATGGTGACTTTGATGTTATCATTTTAACTGAAACTTGGCTAAATTGTAACTTCCATAATGCGGAATTTTTTGATCTACATATATATAATGTATATCGTAAGGATTGTGACGTGAATGCAACTGGTTGTCAACGTGGTGGTGGTGTGCTAGTTGCTGTAAAACGTGAATTTTTGTCGTCTAATGTGTCGCTGGGAAATACTAACGTGCTAATGGGTTAACTATGTGTAGAAATCAGAAGTTCATCGGTATCTCTCTACATAGTAGTTTCTTACTTACCGCCTAATAGTTCTTTTGAATTATATAAGATGCATCTCAATAACATCTCTACAATAGTTGCAGATTTTTCCAATGACGCTAACCAATTGATAATTGCTGGTGACTTTAATCTCTGTAGTGTTACTTGGTCTGATGTCTGTGGTGATCTTTATCTAACACCATCTAAAGTATCTAGTGCTATTGAAATGTATGTTGTAGATAAATTTTTAGATCTAGGTCTTATGCAAGTCAATAACTGTTTTAATGCCCTTAGGAGGCTGCTAGATTTAGTTTTTATTAGTAGTAATATCGATTCAAACATTTACGAATCACCTTTTCCTATATGAGCCATTAGTATGCATCATGTTCCGTTATGCATCACTATATCATTTTATAAATTTGCTACTGTTAAATCTAATGTTGAAATATCCCACTTTAACTTTAAAAAATTTAATTTTCATCTGTTCAATAATGCCATCAATCAAATTGATTGTGAAAAGGAATTTCATCTTTTAGAAACTTAGTCTTGCTATAAGATTTTTATGACCTTAATTCATAATGAGTTTGTTAATTATGTTCCGAAAGCTAAAAAATATTGTTATAAATGTCCGTGGCACACTCGTGGGCTAAAGAAATTACAAAATCTTCGTTCAAAGTTTTTCAAAAAATTTATTCATACCAATCAAAACTGTTAATTTTTAAAATATCGGCATTATATGAGAGAATTAAATTTTTTGGATAAATACTTATACAACCAATATATTACAAAATATAAATCTAATATTAAATCTAACCCTAAATCATTTTGGCGTTATGTTAAATCTAAAAGAGGCTTCTAGAATATACCAGCATCAATGTTTTTGGGGGCAGAATCTGCTAATGATACTTTGTCCATTGCTAGTTTATTTGTTGATTTTTTTAAGTCTAATTTTGAATCACCTAGTAACCCTATCCCTAAAGTCTCAAATAATATACGCCCTGTTATAGATTTTGGTAACTTGTCTCTACCACATGATGATATTTGGAAGGGTATTCAAAATCTTAAACCATCTATACGTCCAGATGCCGACGGTTTTTGTGGTTTTTCCATTAAAAACTGTGCACTCAATTTACTTCTCCCCTTGATAATAATTTTTACTAAATCGTTGTAGTCGGGTGTATTTCTGAATTGTTGGAAAGTAGCGTATATTACACCTACGTATAAATCTGGTTGTAAAAATAACATTGCCAATTACAGACCTATATCCAAGCTGTCCGTAATCTCCAAACTTTTTGAATCCATTGTTAAAGATAAACTATTCTTTGCTGTTAAAAGTATAGTTTCTCCTTATCAACATGGTTTCTTGAGAGGACGCTCAACTATCTCTAACTTAGCCTTATTTAGTGAGTATTGTGTATCGGCGTTTTTGCAAGGATGTCAGGTGGATGTAATCTATACTGACTTCTCTAAAGCGTTTGATAAAATTTCGCATGCTCTATTAATAAAAAAATTTGAAGCTTTGGGTTTTCATTAAAGTTTCTTAAAATGGGTCGAATCTTATTTACAAAATCGCCCATGTATTGTAGTTTTTGATAACATTAAGTCTACTGTTTATTTCGCAATTTCTGGTGTTCCTCAAGGGAGTATTTTAGGACCACTGTTGTTTATCATTTTTATTAATGATATTGAGTCTTTATTTGTCAATTGCAAATGCCTATTGTACGCTGATGATCTTAAGCTATTTTTACAAATTAAAAACGTGACTGATTCTGCACTTTTATAGTATGATTTAAATAGCCTCCATCTTTGGTCTATTAATAATTTACTTCCTCTTAATTTAAATAAATGTGTTTATATGTCTTTTTCTAAGTCTAACATCTTTCTTTCAACCTCGTATAATATTGCAAGCTTTCCACTTATGTCTGTTGTTGAATTTAAGGACCTTGGAGTAGTATTTGATTCAAATTTTTCTTTTCGTCCACATTTGGACTTTGTCATTCCAAAAGCATATGATATGCTTGCTTTTATAAGACGTAATAGTTCTTCGTTTAGTGATCCGTACACTCTCAGTTTTGTTTACTAGCCTTGTTAGATCAAGGTTAGATTAGAATATGCGTCAATTGTATGGTTTCCTTTTTATGAAATACATAAATTTAGAATTGGAAAGATGAAGAAATCTTTTACTAAGTTTGCATTGCGTTCGCTAAATTTTGAAAATGGTTCTCCTCCATATAATGCCCGATGCCTTTTGATTGGTTTAAAAACCTTAGAAAATAGAAGAAATATTTTGTCTCTACTATTCTTACATGACATCGTCTCTAATGCAATTGATTGCCCTGAATGACTTGGACTGATTCATTTTAATGTGCCAGCAAGAGCTCTAAGAAATCAAGTTCCTTTTTATCTTATAACTCCTCGTACTTATTACGCTGAAATTACGCGCCTATTTTTAGAACTATGAAAATGTTTAATCAAGTTTGTGCTTCGAATAATTTAGATCTCTCGGCTACTAAAACGATCGTTAAGCATATTTTAAATAATTTTTTTTTTAATTGATGTATTTTAAGTATTATGTATTTAGTCTGTAAGAATAATTATGTTCATAGACTAAATTATTATTAAAAATAAAAAAAAATAAAGATTTGGTATGTGGATGCCAATAACGAATATAATTTAGTAAGCCAAAAGTGGGCGAAATTGGAGAATTGGGCGTGTCACATTTAAATTTCTTAGTTTTTATTCGATTTGTTTCAATATTTTCCATATTCTTTTGACTTTATCAACCTTTTCACTTATTCCACTATATGTCAACCTCTTTCATTTTTCTTCATTATTTTCTTTATTTTTAAGACTTTTTCAGAGATATTGAATTTTTTCATCATTTCTTAGCCTCTTTTAACTTTTTTGAACATTTTCATATTATGTATTTCGAAATTTTTAAGCTTTTTTCATATATTTTGAATTTCTTTTAACTTTCTTCAATGCTTTCCATATTTTTTCGACTTTTTCAGTCTTTTACAACTGATTCAACATTTTTCAACCCCTGTCAACCTTTTTTACATTTCACATCTTTTCCGACTTATTCAACCTCATCAACCTCATCAACGTCTTTCAACGTTTATTTAAAAAGGACTTTCAGTGCAGTGTAGGGTATGTGAGTTTCTGCCTGGCCAAAGATAACTTTTTAACTTGTTTTTCTTTGGTTTTATTTTTCAGAGCCATGGTTAGTTAAAACAACATTATTTCTAATATTAAGGCCAGCTACATAATTTACCTTTATTTTCATTAAATAAGCGATATGAGTCATTAATTACATTTTTATCAACGTTGATAACTACGAAATTTGGCCAAAATCACGTCATCTGGCGACTTGGTATCGAAATGAAAATGACGAACTTTATGTTTAGTCTTAACACAATGATCAATTTGAGGCAGCTTGCGCTTGCATTTGTATTGAAGGCATGCTATACGCGCAAATGTTGAAGGTGGTATCAAACAATGATTCATCTTTCGGTGAGATACGATTGTGTGACTAAGTACATTGGTTTGCGGCAGCTTTACAAGGCATTTTCGATCACATTCTATGAATGGAATATCAAACTCGACGCATGCTCCTTTTGTGGATGTGATTGGTTTCTGTCGCATTGTGAAATTCGTGCTAAGTGCAGTTGTTAAGTCAATAGTTGCTGACACATTTTTCTGATAATTTATGCTCAAGTTGTCAAGTCTTCTGCTCAGTGTAAAAAGATTCGTCGACATTTCTTTGTCACAGGAACTAATATCAACTTTTAATGCAGGCATGCATGCTTGGCTACCAAAGTCTACTGATGAAGCGTTATTCAAGCTATTGTTTAATTGCAACGTAGGCAAAACGAGCCCATTTCCCGATAAAAGAAAATTTTCTTGCATATTTTCCAAAAGACATTTATTTAAATTCGATACAGTTTGCGTTGATGTAGCAGAGGTAAGGCTGGCTGCTGATGAGTTTTCAACTATAAGTCTTGAGTTCGAAAGAGCTGGTACTTTCACCACTAAACTAGAAGTTTTTTGTGATTTAAGTGTTGGAATCGACAATTTTGGAAGAATAAATGATTGCGTCATACGTGAATTTTGGGTAGCAAATTTATCTTTTATTGCATTCAAAAGCAATTGATTGGCTTCTTGACTGACTATTATAGGCGTTTCCTCCATTGGTAGTATTCTGGCCGTAGATTCGTTATTATTGTAATTTTTTTCCTTTAGTGTTGATAAGAAAGCGAACAAATCAGCAAATTTACAATAATAAATTTAAAAATTGCACAATCCCAGTTACTAAAATATGTTTATGTATAAAACCGAGATACAAAAACTTTATATTGACAAATCTGTTAATGTTTTTCAGTGCTGCCAACTTTTAGAGTATATGAAAATGCAAGCCTTTTGACTATAATGCAATTCACACACAACAGATTTGATCACGGTCGTATGACATCGGAGTAGTTTTCAGGTTGTGTCAATGCGAAATTAGTTGGAGAAGTAATTATGTAGTTCGGTATTTCTACCACCTTTCTTACACGCAGCGTCGACTTGTAACACCGACTCACAAGATACGTCGACGTTCAAATGTCATTCTATGATGTCAAAACAAACAAAAAAAAGTAGTTTGCTACTACATAGTCTAAGATTAAAAGAAAAATTAATAATAACAAAAGTTTTCTCTTATTTTTCTTTTGTTTTCGTATTTTGAAATTTATTTATGCTAAATATTTAGATTTATCGTAGCTTAATGCTATTTTAAACTTTTATTTTACTTAGATATTAATTTAAAGATATCTGACATTTGAACGCCGACGCTCAATTACCTATTTACACAGCAGCGAACTTGTGCATCGACTTACCACGCCGACGTAGAAATACCGAACTACCACTCCGACGTATCTCGCATTTACACAACAATAAACTACTCCGAAGTCATAAGCCGACGCTCAAGTTCGGTGTGTGTAAATGGCATATACGTTGGTGTATAGTGAGTCAACATGATTCAAGCACAAGATACAATACTGCGAAATGCGTGCGTGCGAGACGCTGCGATATTGTCCTGAGAAATCGCATTGCGATGCATGATACAATAATGCGATATTTAATTATTTAATTCTGATTTAATAAAGCACATCACAAGAGAGGAAAGTTTGGATGCATATGAAATCATTTATATGCACAAAAACAATAACATTGCGATGAATACAATGAATGCTCCGATCCGGTCATCTCTTTTTAATTTTTTAGGAAGAACTTTAGAAAATGTTTGAAAAGTTGCTATGAAAGCTCTTTTTGGTAGCTTTTGATTTTGAAGTTTATAAAGATTCATTTTTCCACATTTGTATGTTTGCAAAGTATTTTTATTTTATTTGATTTTGAATATTTTCCTGTTGTAATAATGTGCTGCTAATTTTCAACAATTGTATGTATAAATAGTTTTTCTATGTTAAAAACTGACAGTTAATGTTTTACTTTTTTGTTTAGTTTCAACAATAAAAAAATCCGCTGATGATGGTGCTAAATACACCGAAATGTACATTCGGAAAGTAAGAATGTAGAGTTGTTTTTATTAAACATCCTATATATGTTCTTCACAAAACAGGCGAAGTGAAAGGAAAGGCGGTTTACTCCAAATAAATTATCGAGTTGATAATTTCTTTATAATTCTGACTGTTTTGTTTTTATGAAATTTTGACATATATTTGGTTTGCTTTCGCAACCAAATATTAAATTTTTTGAAAGAGCAGACTATGTGAGAAGTCATATGCTTTTTTGTATGTTTTTGCATATGATATGTCAAATAGCATAAGATTTATTTTATTGTGTTCATACTATATGATTTATGTTAAGAGAACTTTGACATATCTCAAAAAATAATTTTGACTGCAGGTAAGTTTTTGTATTTATTTAATTCAAAATCACTGTTTTTCTTTAAAGAATAAACGTCGTAAAGGTATTAAGGACCATCCAGTACTTTAATAACGAAGAAATTTGACCAGATCTCATAAAATGTAAGCTATGCCATTGTAAATAATGTTTATCATTTATAATGCTTTTTTTTTGCAGATCACATTTTGAAATGGACAATAATGAAAAAGCTGTTCTGTTATTAAATGTTGCAAGAATTTGCATAGCAGAAAAAGACATCAAAGAAAAAAAGAAAAGAAAATTATGGAGTAGGAAATGGCTGCTTCGAAAGAATAGCGGCAGAGATCATTCCCATTTAGTGATGAAAGAGCTTCAGTGGGAGGATGAAATTTCTTTCCAAAATTTTACACGAATGCGAAAGCAAACTTTTGGTAATCTTTTGAGAAAAGTTGAACCAATCATATGCAAGCAAAATACTATATTATGAGGAAGGAAGGAAGAACACTTTCACTAAGCTATTTATCATTTGAGGTTACTTACTTTGCGGATCCTGGCAACAAGTCAGACATACAGAGCTCTGTCATACGACTTCCGCGTGTCAGTTCCTGCAATATCGGATATTGATCCAATAACGTTAAATGCAATATGTACAGTATTAAAGGACGAGTTTCTTAAAGAAAGTTAAAACATAAAATCATACAATGTATAAAATATCATTTATAATACACTGTAATCGCACTAGGCGATCGGTGCTTTTTGCGTGGGCAATAGTGACAGCGGCAGCACGAGCTGGTTTGCCTACTAGCAGTTCGGTAAGATGTAGTGGGTTCGCTGCTTATAATCTATTTTTTTACATATTTGTAATTATTATAATCTGTTTTAAAATAACTTTGTATTACAATGACTGACTGACTGACACTCATTTTGACTGTAGTATGATGGTGTATTAATTTTATTTTTATTTATTTGTTTTACCTCAAGACTTCAATGTATTGATGAATTTAATGGCCCAGGTTGTTTTCTTGTTGAGTTGATGTATGTGGTTTTCGGTGTTGTGAAAGTTAATTTCTGCTATAGAGTCCTTTGTAATGTTGGAAATGTTACTGCTGTCGTATTGTAGATGTTGTTGATTTTTGCAATGCAGGTTTTGTTCCAAATAATTTATTGATGCAGAACCGTGGAACGAAACTGTATTATTCCAAGAAATTTCATCAAAACAAAAAAATTAAATAAGCTTTAAAGACTTTTAGCAAAAATGGTCACATTAAATATTACTGCACATATTATATAATGCACATATAATATTTATATTTAGTACAGATTTGACTGCAAGTAATATATGTATAACAAGTCGCACAAAACAAGCAAATCACAAGTTGGTAAATTTTATTAATTATTTTTTACTGAGCTTTCTGTTCAGTACTGTTAGTGTGAAAAAACACAAAAAAAATTACAGCGCAAAATGCATAAAAAGAAACAAATCATTTCTTTTGGGCAAACCAGCAGCTTATACTAGTTTCGATGTCCGCTACGTCATCATCATCAGTAAGCTTTGTTCGCCGAAATTTAATGGTCTAACTAGCAAACTATATCTTACTTCTTGCGTTGACCATTTGTTGCGGGTGGCCTGCGTATCCTTCTGCTTCAAAACACACTTTTTTTTTATTTGCTAAAATTAAACTAAACTTAAAATTACTTTAAACTTGAATGAAAAATAAAATGTTGGCATTGTTATGGTTTGTGTGTAAACCAAAATTGATGACAGCAAATGTCAGCGGCAGAAAAAAGGGTCATGCATGGTGAAATCGGATGGTAGCAAAAAGTGCAAATGGTGCCACCTTTCATGATACTAGCAGTGTTTATGATGACAATTTTTTTTATTTAAATTCAATTTGACAGGAAGATTCTACCGTATAAATGTCACAAGTTTCATGTCATAGTCTATTGACAAATGAATTTTTTTTATTTTTTTGCCGTACTCCACTACATCTGCGTATATTAACACTTTTATATTTTGCCGATGCGATGCCAGGTGTTCGTTCCTTGCTAAGTCTCATAAATTTTTCAATTTGCTTAAAAAAAAATGTGGCACGGAAGAAAACAAAAATATTGAAAAGAAGAAGCATGTTGAATTGCGTCAACCAGATAATTATATGTGGATTGCATAAAATCCGTGACATGTATGTAGAAATTATTCTCTCGCTCTCGTATATTCCGCACTCGACAGTCCACAGGTTCCAACCATAAGCTTGCGAAAGTAGGAGATCGGTTTGTGGCAAGGATCTTTTGTTGAAAAAGTTTCTGGACTCCGAAAGTTGCAGAAAGTATGTTGGCATTACGGAAATTTAGAGAGGAATAGCTATAGCACCTATTTAGAACAAATACATGCAATTCCGTAAAAGGGGCACCTATATATTAAAGAATGTTCTAGATTAGGGTTATGCTGTGCTATGTTATGGTATTTGTTAATCTGTTTGAATTTAGGTAAATACATAAGTAGTTTGAGTTGGTAACCAAAATTTTTCGGCGCTTGAAATGAAAAACCAAAAACCCATCGAAGATTTCGGTCGTGCTTAAAATCGTTGTCTTGCCTAAATTAAATTTTGGAAATAATATTTTTTTTGCAAAAGTTTAAAAAGTGTCTAAAAAGTTTTAAGTTTTTGAAATAAGTAAGCGTTTTTTTTGCTGTGTGTAAAGTAAATTGGTGCATTTTGTTTTAGTTTTAATTAACAGAACCGCGACCGTCGAGGGAATTGGAGGAAAGGCTGTCTATTCCAATTTGGATTTTTTTTTTGGGTTTTCACGGAAAGCAGGAAAATGTAAGTAGTGAAATTTTCGGTTTCCCATAGTGTCCAGTTTGCTGTTTTCTTATAAAGTGCTAATTTTTAATTTCATAGTGTGACTGACCCTGAACTGAGGCTGCAGAAAATTGGGAAATTGCCTGTGTCCACTAATAAGGAACCCTACCAGCTAAGTCAGTCACAATTTTCCTATAATTTTTATTTTACATACATATATATCCATATATGCACATAATAAGTCCACAACAGTCTGAAAGTCGAAACCTAGAAATTCAAATTTTAAATTCGATTTGGTCAAATCAACGTTTCGTTTGAAATCTGGAAAAGCTTCTGAAGTAAATAACTGATTGGGGTAAAAAAATCGAGAAAGGAATCCAGAAATTCCGCAAAATTCGTCGGTGGACCAAAATTGTTAAGGAACATTACATTTATTATTGTGTTTTTAAGTGCATTTTTTTTTTATATTAAGATTTTCACTAATTTTTTTTTTGTGTCTGTACGTGCCATAAGTCCCAGTGAATCTTAGACCCCTTTTCGTTTTGGTTAAAAATTTAAATCGCGTTTTCTTTTATGTCAAAGTGTTTGATTTGTTGGTGTCTTAACTGAGCTCAATTAAGGCTAGGAAAGCACTGTAGTTATTTTCTTGTTTCGTTGTTAGTGGTCTATACTATTTGCTGTGGACTTAAAGTTCCTATAATTCGTGGTTTAAACATAACTTCTTTTTATGAATACTTACTCGCAATAATTGATAAAGTCCGAGTAAAAACAGAAAAAGAATTTGAATTTTCAATTCACTTTTAATTTTTAGCATAAATATTAAAAATTACAAATTTTACTAGTACAAGTTACATATAGAGTTTTACATTATATTTATAATATTTACCTAAATTAATTTACATTTCATTTACATATATGATATTATACCTTTAGGTACATTTTTTGCTTATATTTATAGTTTTGTTTCTACATACATTTTTAATTATTATTGCCATAATTTTTGATTACATTTTTGTTTGTTTGCCATACATATTTTTCTGTAGCTTTAGTTGCGAAATAATTTTCATATCCTTGCTCTTGTAAAAGTCTTGAATTTCGAACAAAAGTTTCATAAGATCCCAAAGGGATTTCTGAAAAGAAAGAACGTTTTTGTGTCAATTTTAGTCTTAAATTTAATAAATAATCATGTTGTGAAATTTTAAGAAAAATCATGGTGTGCTAAATTATTGCATAAAGGGGCGGAGTAATATGGCCGATGGTGGGTGGTAATCAAGGTTAAGGAAAGGAGAAGACGTTAGTAGTGGGTGTCGTCAAAAGAGGTTATGGAGGCGACACAGGTTGGGCGGGTGCAAAGGAAGAGAACATCCGCTTCCTAGTATTTATGATCATTCTCTGGTGTCGGTGATATAGATATAGAAATGTTACGTTTTGGATAAATTTTGAGCTTATAGTTATTTTGAGATTTTGAACCGTCAGCATTTTTTTTTATATATTTTGAGTTTCCTTTTTTTTTAATTTGTTTATTTTTTGTCTTGATATGGTAATTATCTTATTTTCAAATTTCACTTCCGTCGGAAGTCGGAAGTGAAATTTATTGTTCATCCTTCGATCTAGCGCGGCGGGTTGAGAACCACCTGTAATCGCCCATGGCGATCGGGTGCCTGGTCGCGGACATCATGGTCAGCGGCAGCACGAGCTGGGATGCCATCGCTAGCAGTTTCGGGATATTGGTGTGGGTTCGCTGCTGCCCATGGTGTACCTGCACCTACAAATATATTTTCTCGTGCTAGACTGGGGCTGCACTCTGAAGCTTGAAGTTTTTTTTTTTTAAAAAAACTGATTTTATATTTATTCAAAATTAAAAAAAATTAAAATAATTGTGGGGCTCCCTAATTTTTCCTTCCTTGTAGCTGATCCTCGAGCACTGGTGTTAGGCTCGGGCCCTTCTTAATCCCACCCTACCATGTGGACCGCTGGGCAAATTTAAGGTCCACCCAAAAATGATTGCTGCTCTACATAGGACTTTTGTGCTTTACAGCGTTTTAAACTGCCATGATACTATTTCATTCCTTATTCCTTTTAAAAATAAAAAAGAAATAGTTTGTTTCTTTTATATTTTTTTTTTTTCAAATCATTTTTATTTTTATATTGTTTAGTTTTTTACTTTACTCTTATGGTATCGTTGATGTAGTAATAGTAATTAATTAATAAGGAAAATTCAAAAAGTATTTTATAGAAAAAAATATATATGTAGGTAGTTTTATAGTATGTCAATTAAATGTACTCTTAGTAAATTTTCTGTTACATTCTTACTCTTAATTATAACTTTTATAACTTACAATAGTTATTTAAAGATGTTTTTTTTTTTTTATTGGATTTTACATGTTTTAATTTAGCTTGAATGTTTTTTCTTTTGCGTAAATGTAAATGTTTAATAATTTGTTTTATTTTTAATAAATAAAATATATAAAAATAAGTGTTTATATTTACTACTTAAGTGTTGATGTTGTAATTTTTGTTGTTGCTGTTGTATTTATAGTTGTCATCGACTGGTGTTAAATGTTTGTAGATGTTTTGTTTGTTGAATTTAAAGTTGTGTAGTGTGTTGTAATTTATTTTTAGAGATGTATGTCTTCTTGGCTGTTGATATTTTTGATAATTTTATAGTTTATTTTTTTTTTGTATAATTGTAATTTTGTAAAGTTGTATTTGTTGTTTTGTTCTTAATTTTACATATTTAATAAACTGTTATTTTGTTATGTTATAGTTGTTATTTTATTGTGTAGATTTAGTTGTTATTAATGTATATCTGTGTTGTTGTTACTTGTAGATTTGTGTAGTGTTAAAGTGGAGTTTATTTATGGTTGTTATTTGTAATTGTTGCCTTTTTTCTTTTTGTTCTTTTCAGCTTACGGCGTTTGCTGCCTTTTTTTTTCTTTTACAATTTAACTTATTTGTTCACTGCGCTGCAGCGATATGTTAACGATAAACGGCACTGCTAAGGAATTTCGTACGTGGTGCTTCGCTGCGCTGCTGCGTTGCGAAGGGCTGCTAAATGTACGTTATTTCTTTTGGTTGAGCGTTACGACAAAATAGTTTTGCACCGCGCGTTTTTTTTTACTTTTCGTGTAGGTTTTTTGTGTAATAGAAAACAACTTCTTCTAGTTTTTTTTTTTTAATTTTTCGCAATTTCCACAAATTTTTCATGTCGTTTTCCAGCTCTTTTTAACCGTAATTTCACTTCGTGCGTTTTGCTCATCAATTTTTTTGCAAGTGAAAAAATTTTGCAACGCATGCGTCACTTTTAGCACAATTTTTTATTTATTTATTCTGATTTTTTTTTTTGTTTAGCGAAGCGCTGGCGTTTCCGCGAATCTTGCACTCATGGAACTCGTGTTATTAGCCGCCATGATCGCCTTGCTTCCCGGTAGTACAAGTCTTCCACAAATTTTGGCCATATTTCAAACGGTTGTATTTATATATTTAGATCTTAACAAAATATAATTAATTTTAGTATTGTTTAAAAATTAACAACCACGAATAACAAGCGAAAATTCAATACTGAAAATTTAAAACGACCGCAGCCTATAATTTTTCCTTTTTTTTTTTCCGCGGCACGTCCGCACTATTTCGCAACCAAAAATCAACTCGCCGTCATACGATTTCGTTTTCTCTGTCTAGTCCACACGTTCGACTTGAGTTTTATTGCCCGACGCGCTGTTCAGCCCTCTGATTGGTTGAACCGCTAAACCGTAGAAATTCTAGAATAAACGGCGCGATAAAGCGATTCAATTTACCAAAAATGTCAATTTGCCAAAAATGTCAATTTACCAAAAATGTCAATTTGCCAAAAATGTCAATTTGCCAAAAATGTCAACCTGCCATTTTTGGTTTCGACGTTCTTTTTGCTACGCCGGTGTCTAATCGATGGCATTGGTGCCGTTACAAAACAGTTTTTCGAAATCTGCTGTGGTGAGTATCAAAAACTGAAGGCACTACTTCCTAATATCCTTCGCGTGAAAAATGCCAAGTCGTTTATTATTCATGTCTGCGAGCTCATAATACGCCGTACCCATTCTCTTAATAACCTGAGCCTTTTCGAAAACATTTGCCAATTTTGAATTAAAGTGTTCGGAAGCTTTGCTTTGAGAAAAACTCCTACGATACACGATTTGACCGACTTCAAAACGAACTGGACGTGAACGCATATTATAATTCTTAGCATTTGTATCATATGCCTTTTTTAAATTCTCTCGCACCTTTTCGCGAATCAACTCAGTTTTTTCTTCATGCTTTATTTCAGCGGTCGGATCTTCAATAAGTTTTAGTTTTCGCAAAACTTCAAAAGAATTTGCGTGACAGATCATATTTTGACCGAAAACAACAAAGTATGGAGAAAAACCAGTGGACGAGTGCACTGAGCTTCTGAGAGCCATGCTGATAGCAAACAATTTTTCATCCCAATCTTTTTGATTTGGGTTAATGTAGGCTCTAACAGCAGCAATGACTGAACGATTGACTCGTTCAACGGCATTAGATTGCGGAGAATAATTGGCAGTACAATTATGCGTCACACCATATTTCTTTAAAAAGTCTTTAAAAATTTTTGATCTGAATTGCACACCATTGTCAGAGGTGATGACTTCAGGAACACCAAAAATGGCAAAAATTCGTTTTTCAAGAAAATCAACAATTTTGTTGGCAGTGAAACTTCTGATTGGCTCTAAAAAATGAAACTTTGAGAGATGGTCAAGGACAATCACCATACCCACGTTTCCTGATCGTGATCTTGGATAAGGTCCAAGAAGGTCTACGTAAAGTTTTTGAAAAATTCGGACAGACGTAGCCTGCTTTCCCATAGGAGGACGAAGTATGTGATTTGGAGCTTTTGTTTTCTTGAAAATCTCACAAGAAAGAACGTGATATCGCACTTGTTTGGACATGCGTGGCCAGAAATAAAAAGTTTTAAGTTTATTGAGAGTTTTACCAATTCCACCATGAGAACTCATCGGATGATCATGTGCTCTTAGAATAAGATCTTGTCTCATTTCCAAAGGAACCCAGATCTTCCATGATTGCTCTTCTTGAATCGGATCACCGCTAGCAAATTCACAACGCTTATACATTATACCATCTATAACTTGTATATCTGGTTGTTTGCTTGGTTCTTTTTGAAATTCCTCAATCATTTTCAAATAGTATTTGGTTTTGAAAAATTCCGAATTAAAATCAATTTCGAAAAATTGGTCGATTTCATACGCAGTCAGGGATGAAATATGAAGGCTTTCCTGAGAATAAGCTCTTGATAAAGTATCAGGAACAATGTTTTGGCTGCCTTTCCGATGAAGAATGGTAAATTTGAAGCCCTGCAACTTCAGTGCCCAGCGCGCAAGTCTGCCATGCAAATCGGTTTGACTCATAAGCCATTTTAACGAAGAATGATCGGTTATAACTTCGAATTCATGTCTTTCGACATAAGCTCGAAATTTTTTTATGGCCATAACCGCTGCAAGACATTCTTGCTCGGAAACAGTATAGTTTCTTTGCGCTTGGTTAAATTTGTGCGATATGTAAGCAATAGGAACTTCGTCACCTTCATTGGTTCGTTGTGCCAAAACAGCTCCAACGCCAAATTGACTAGCGTCACATTGAATCGAAAACGGACGAGAAAAATCAGGACTGTGTAGCACTGGTGCACTACTTAAACTATTTTTGAGTGAGTCGAAAGCAGCAATTGCGTCTTCGGTCCAAACAAATTTACGAGCTTTTTGAAGCATATTTGTCAAAGGGGTAGAAATTGAAGCATAATTTTGCACAAACCTTCGGTACCATCCACAGACACCTAAAAAGCGACGACGTTGTCTAACAGTTTTCGGACGAGGAAATTCTTTTATCGCTTTAACTTTGTCCGGATCTGTGCTTATGGTTCCATGTCCAATGACATGACCAAGGTAATGAATTTGTTTGAGCAAAAATTTGCTTTTCTCTATATTGATTGTGAGGCCAGCACGTTTAATGCAAAAGGCTACTTCTTGCAAAAGTGAAATATGGTCATCGAAACTTTCGGTTATTAGCAACAAATCGTCTAAGTATACAAATACCTTAGTTCGCAAATGGGCAGGAATCACCTTGTCCATGAGACGGGTCATGGTCTGCGGTGCATTACATAAGCCAAATGGCATTGTAACAAATTGGTATAGAGGTCTGTTGGGTACAGTGAAGGCTGTCTTATCCCTTGACGCTTCATCCAACGGAATTTGCCAGAAGGCATCCTTCAGGTCTAAGCTCGAAATAAACTGTGCCTTCGGGAGCCTGCTGAGAATTCCGTCGATGAGCGGCAAAGGATAGGCATCCTTCACTGTGACCTCATTGACTTTACGTGCGTCGAGACACATGCGAACTTTATTCGGTTTGACAATTAGTGCAACAGGAGACGACCATGCGCTTTGAGATTCTTCGATAACGCCAAGAGAAAGCATTCTATCAATCTCTGCAAAAAGAAGTTTTTCAACGCCTGGTGAAACAGAAAAGTGCCTTTGTTTTATAGGCTTTGCTTTACCAATATCAATGAAATGGCTTATAAGATTTGTTCGGCCTAAGCCTTGTTTAGAAAAAGAAGGTATTAATAAAATTGTCGCATTTAAATTTACTTGCTGTCGAGCATTTAACACATGATGATTGGAATCCAACTCCGCAATGTTCAAATTAGCAGAAAACGGAATATCCTCATAAAAAAGATCACTTGCCAAACCGAAAGTCTTCACAAAATCAACGCCCAAATACAAGTCTTGAGAAAGAGTTGGAATTATCAAAATTTTCAAAGGTTTAGTTATTCCTCTAAAAGAAATAAAGGTTTCAACGAAACCCAATGCAAAATTATTCGTTCCATCTGCAGTTTTAATGTTAGTCTTAACTTGATGCCAATGGTGTTGATTATTTTCCAAAAATTTTTGAGCTAAGTTATTGGCTAAACAACTAACAGAGGCACCAGTATCGACTAGTCCTTCAATTTTTTCATTAAAAATTAAAATTTGAGCATAGGGACGTAAATCATCTTTAGGTTTATCAGAAATCACTGAAGAACAAATAAATTTCTTCTTCGCTTTTAAATTTTTCCAAAATTTTCTCAATCTTATAGTGGAACGTTTTTTATGCGTTGACCCCGGCGTAGCAATGACTTCATCAGAAAAGATTCGCCTTCGGGCGGCTTTATATTCTTGCCAACGAATGTGCAGAGGTTTGAATTGTCGAGTAGATAAAATAGTAGGTTTATTTTCGGGTTTAATTTCAGGTTTTAAGATAGGATGAACTGGTTTCAAAACAAAAATTTCCGTTTGGCATGCCGCATCACTTTTTAAGGTGGTGGCGGTGCGGTTGGCAACTCTAAAAAATGGTTGGTAGAGAATTCCTCTGGGTTAACGTTAACTTCCGAAACGTTGCGTGCAGCTTGGAAGTTTCTGGTCGACCTGCCGTACTCTTCATCCAACAATTCGCGTTTTTGAACAAATGTTCGAAGCTGTTTGATGTCTTCTATGGAGACATAGAGAAGACTGCGTCTAACGTCGAGACGTAAATTTCGTTGAATGACCTCCAACAAAGTTGTTGAGTCAAGAGGACGTTGCAATTTGTCGCAGAGCTGAAGAACAGATTCATAAAATTCATCGAATCTTTCATCAAATTTTTGTTTCCTTTGACGAATCAAATCCATTATGTCTAAATCTGTTCTCCGATCTCGAAACTGACCACGAAGTTCTGTACACAGAGTTTCCCAATCTATCTGCGTTACACTCCTGTGATAGCGCCAAAACCATTCCAACGCTTTCCCAGCAAACAAAATATGTGCATGATTACACAAGGACTCAAAATCACCTCGCAAACTTTGGACGGTCAGAGAATGTACTTGATAAATAAATTTATCGACGGACAATGCGTCTTCTTTTCCACTGAAAGTGACTTTCCAATTGGAAATAAGATTCGAGACTTTCTCTGATGCCATAAAAGGTGGAACTACTCTATGTTGAGTTGAATTACCTTGAGAAAACGTGCCATGGATTGAAGATTGGAAATTGTTTGGTTGAGAAACCGTCGGAGGAGGAAGCTGTGGATTATATGGAGGAAGTCCAAATAAAAATGGAGAGCTGTTGGTTAAATTTCTAGGAGCCTGGTGTATATCTGAGGAACGCCCAAAAGTTACAGAAGGATTTGGATCTCGATCCCGTTCAGGAAGTGCATTACCGACTGCGTTTAAATTCATTTTAGCCAGTTGAGCTCTCACAGCTTCATCAATCAAATTTTGCAACTGTGCGTCTGAAAACTGAGGTACGTTAGTTTGAGCACTTGCTTGATTTGGCAAGTCTGTGGTTAATGGATGCACTCCTGACATGTTGAGATTCGGTGCAGGGGTTACTGAATTATTTTGGTCCAACAAATTTTTGTAACTTCGGGTTACTGGACGATTATTTTTAGAGATGGTACCTGTGTGCGTAACTTAACTTAAGTCCAAACTAGGAATAGGTTTGTATGGTTTAATTTTTTTCGGACTACAAACAGCCTGACAGTAAGGGCAATTGCGAGTATCCTGCAACCAATTCGAAATACATTCCGAATGAAAAATGTGAAAGCAGGAGGTAATACTCAAATTTTCACCATCCATCAACTGTTGTTTACACACACAGCAAGGATTACCAGGTATTTCACCCAAAATAGACAAATTTTCGTTACTACGACGCAGAGGCATTTTTCACGTTAAATCAAAAAAACCGAATTCGCGATAGCGGTATAAAGGTATCGAAAACCGAAAGTTAAAATTTTGTAATAAAAAAAAATTGCGGAAAGTTAAATTTTGTGATACCCCGTGGAATCAACCACTAAATTTCAAAATATCAAATTTTAGTTAGTATTTTTTTTTTTCTATATTTTTAGCATATGCTACATAAAAAAAATTTTCAAATTTATCAAAAAAAATTTAATTTTTAAATTTTTGTATTTTGGTTTGTAATATTTTTCTTCAAATATAAAATTTTCTAATTTTCTTTATAAAAAAAATTTTGTAATGCAGCTTGGTCCTATGTAGAACTTTTTTTTTTTTTTTTTTTTTCAACAATTATTTATCTTGTTTATTTGATCAACCACGACGAAAAATTTAGGGAAGAGAATCGGAATCTACAAAATTTATTTATTTATTTATGTCATTCAAACAAGAACCCGAACTACAGCTAAATCAAGTCGCAGTAAAGCGTTCAACAAGCGCATTGAAACGCAACTATGTCGCAAAGTCCAGCAAATCTACTGTGACTTGCAGTCACAATCCGCATTCAAGTCAAAAGTGTATTGAAAAAAAAAATCAAAATGTAAACAGTTAATAAAATTTACTTTACTCAAAAAAAATTTAGTCTTCTATTACAGGGGCATTTTCACAAAAAGGAATAAATAGGTTCAAAAGCATCTGAGCGGATCAGAATGGAATCATCCCGGACTGATAAATCCAGCTTCAGGCTTTGAGTATTAAATTCTTGAACTTAGGTTCAAATGAAGACAAAAATACAATAAATTTCCCGTAATAGGTTTGGTTACAAAAAATTTTCAAAAATCCAGAGCTCAGCGAGGGTATTTCGGATGGAACCGAATGAAACTAAAGACAAAATACTAAAAAGATTATTAAGGAACAAAAATGTTCACTGACTAACAGTTTTCTTTTAGTCTTTAATCACAATCGGGCCCCACGTTGGGCGCCAAAATTTGTAATCGCCCATGGCGATCGGGTGCCTGGTCGCGGACATCATGGTCAGCGGCAGCACGAGCTGGGATGCCATCGTTAGCAGTTTCGGGATATTGGTGTGGGTTCGCTGCTGCCCATGGTGTACCTGCACCTACAAATATATTTTCTCGTGCTAGACTGGGGCTGCACTCTGAAGCTTGAAGTTTTTTTTTTAAAAAAAAAAACTGATTTTATATTTATTCAAAATTAAAAAAAATTAAAATAATTGTGGGGCTCCCTAATTTTTCCTTCCTTGTAGCTGATCCTCGAGCACTGGTGTTAGGCTCGGGCCCTTCTTAATCCCACCCTACCATGTGGACCGCTGGGCAAATTTAAGGTCAACCCAAAAATGATTGCTGCTCTACATAGGACTTTTGTGCTTTACAGCGTTTTAAGCTGCCATGATACTATTTCATTCCTTATTCCTTTTAAAAATAAAAAAGAAATAGTTTGTTTCTTTTATATTTTTTTTTTTCAAATCATTTTTATTTTTATATTGTTTAGTTTTTTACTTTACTCTTATGGTATCGTTGATGTAGTAATAGTAATTAATTAATAAGGAAAATTCAAAAAGTATTTTATAGAAAAAAATATATATGAAGGTAGTTTTATAGTATGTCAATTAAATGTACTCTTAGTAAATTTTCTGTTACATTCTTACTCTTAATTATAACTTTTATAACTTACAATAGTTATTTAAAGATGTTTTTTTTTTTATTGGATTTTACATGTTTTAATTTAGCTTGAATGTTTTTTCTTTTGCGTAAATGTAAATGTTTAATAATTTGTTTTATTTTTAATAAATAAAATATATAAAAATAAGTGTTTATATTTACTACTTAAGTGTTGATGTTGTAATTTTTGTTGTTGCTGTTGTATTTATAGTTGTCATCGACTGGTGTTAAATGTTTGTAGATGTTTTGTTTGTTGAATTTAAAGTTGTGTAGTGTGTTGTAATTTATTTTTAGAGATGTATGTCTTCTTGGCTGTTGATATTTTTGATAATTTTATAGTTTATTTTTTTTTTGTATAATTGTAATTTTGTAAAGTTGTATTTGTTGTTTTGTTCTTAATTTTACATATTTAATAAACTGTTATTTTGTTATGTTATAGTTGTTATTTTATTGTGTAGATTTAGTTGTTATTAATGTATATCTGTGTTGTTGTTACTTGTAGATTTGTGTAGTGTTAAAGTGGAGTTTATTTATGGTTGTTATTTGTAATTGTTGCCTTTTTTCTTTTTGTTCTTTTCAGCTTACGGCGTTTGCTGCCTTTTTTTTTCTTTTACAATTTAACTTATTTGTTCACTGCGCTGCAGCGATATGTTAACGATAAACGGCACTGCTAAGGAATTTCGTACGTGGTGCTTCGCTGCGCTGCTGCGTTGCGAAGGGCTGCTAAATGTACGTTATTTCTTTTGGTTGAGCGTTACGACAAAATAGTTTTGCACCGCGCGTTTTTTTTTTTACTTTTCGTGTAGGTTTTTTGTGTAATAGAAAACAACTTCTTCTAGTTTTTTTTTTTTAATTTTTCGCAATTTCCACAAATTTTTCATGTCGTTTTCCAGCTCTTTTTAACCGTAATTTCACTTCGTGCGTTTTGCTCATCAATTTTTTTGCAAGTGAAAAAATTTTGCAACGCATGCGTCACTTTTAGCACAATTTTTTATTTATTTATTCTGATTTTTTTTTTGTTTAGCGAAGCGCTGGCGTTTCCGCGAATCTTGCACTCATGGAACTCGTGTTATTAGCCGCCATGATCGCCTTGCTTCCCGGTAGTACAAGTCTTCCACAAATTTTGGCCATATTTCAAACGGTTGTATTTATATATTTAGATCTTAACAAAATATAATTAATTTTAGTATTGTTTAAAAATTAACAACCACGAATAACAAGCGAAAATTCAATACTGAAAATTTAAAACGACCGCAGCCTATAATTTTTCCTTTTTTTTTTCCGCGGCACGTCCGCACTATTTCGCAACCAAAAATCAACTCGCCGTCATACGATTTCGTTTTCTCTGTCTAGTTCACACGTTCGACTTGAGTTTTATTGCCCGACGCGCTGTTCAGCCCTCTGATTGGTTGAACCGCTAAACCGTAGAAAATTCTAGTCAATTTGCCAAAAATGTCAACCTGCCATTTTTGGTTTCGACGTTCTTTTTGCTACGCCGGTGTCTAATCGATGGCATTGGTGCCGTTACACACCCTAGAAACCGCAAGTTAGCCGTGTCGGGCCGCGTTAGATACGCTAACTAAGGATATGTAAAACATTTAAGAATCATCGCAACAAATATAAACATAGTGCGCCAAAAACTACATTTCCTTCTTCATATGCAAATTGTTCTTGTAATCTTTTTGATATCACACATTTCTTGACTAGCATTTTATATTTTATGCATTTTGCGCTGTAATTTTTTTGTGTTTTTTTCACACTAACAGTACTGAACAGAAGGCTCAGTAAAAAATAATTAAAATTTTATGATCTGCTCTATAAACACAAACAAGTAAATTTTATTTTTTTCTTCTTTCAATCGAATCAAAAAAATTGGCAGCGACCATCCACCACACGACCACACCGTTCTTAACACCAAAATCAACTCAAGTTATTGCCCGACGCGCAAACGGGCGATCTCATTGGCTGGTGCAACGCGCGCATGGAAAAGTCTAGAACATCATGCACGATAACGCGATTTTCGAAATTCATATGTCATTTTTGACATTTTTGCCAAGACTTTTTCCCTGCAACGCCTGTCACCACCAGATGGCAAATTGCTAATGCGAATTCGCACGCATCGGAACTGATGCCGTTACAAAACAGTTTTCCGAAATCTGGTCTCGTGGAATGCAAAAACTGAAGGTACTACTTTCTAATGTCCTTCGCGTGAAAAATGCCAAGTCGTTTATTGTCCATGTCTGCTAGCTCATAATAAGCCGTACCCATTCTTTTAATCACTTGAGTCTTTTCAAAAACATTTGCCAATTTGGAATTAAAGTTTAGATCTGAATTGCACACCTGTCAGTGGTGATGACTTCAGGAACACCAAAAATGGCAAAAATTCGTTTTTCAAGAAAATCAACAATTTTATTGGCAGTGAAACTTCGGATTGGCTCTAAAAAATGAAACTTTGAGAGATGGTCAAGGACAATCACCATACCCACGTTTCCTGAGCGTGATCTTGGATAAGGTCCAAGAAGGTTTACGTAGAGTTTTTGAAAAATTCGTACAGACGTAGCCTGCTTACCCATAGGAGGACGAAGTATGTGATTTGGAGCTTTAGTTTGCTTGAAAATCTCACAAGAAAGAACGTGATATCGCACTTGTTTGGACATGCGCGGCCAGAAATAAAAAGTTTTAAGTTTTGTCAGAGTTTTACCCACTCCACCATGAGAACTCATTGGATGGTCATGTGCTCGAAAAATAAGATCTTGTCTCATTTCCAACGGAACCCAGACTTTCCATGATTGCTCTTCTTGAATCAGATCACCGCTAGAAAATTCGCAACGTTTATAAATTATACCATCTATAACTTGTATATCTGGTTGCTTACTTGGCTCTTTTTGAAATTCCTCGATAATTTTTAAATAATTTTCGGTTTTGAAAAATTCCGAATTAAAATCAATTTCGAAAAATTGGTCTGTTTCTGACGCATTCAGAGAAGAGAGAATAAGTTCTTAATAAGGTATCAGGAACAACGTTTTGGCTGCCTTTCCGATGAAGAATGGTAAATTTGAAGCCTTGCAACTTCAGTGCCCAGCGCGCAAGTCTGCCATGCAAATCGGTTTGACTCATAAGCCATTTTAAAGAAGCATGATCGGCTATAACTTCGAATTCATGTCTTTCGACATATGCTCGAAATTTTTTTATGGCCATAACCTCCGCAAGACATTCTTGTTCGGAAACAGTATAGTTTCTTTGCGCTTGGTTAAATTTTGTGCGACATGTACGCAATGGGAGTTTCATCACCTTCACCGGTCCGTTGGGCCAAAACCGCTCCAACTCCAAATTGACTAGCGTCACATTGGATTGAAAAAGACGAGAAAAATCAGGACTGTGTAGCACTGGTGCACTACTTAAACTATTTTTGAGTGAGTCGAAAGCAGCCATTGCGTCTTCGGTCCAAACAAATTTACGAGCTTTTTGAAGCATGTTTGTCAGAGGGGTTGAAATTGAAGCATAATTTTGCACAACCCTTCGGTGCCACCCACAGACACCCAAAAAGCGACGAAGTTGTATAACAGTTTTCGGACGAGGAAATTATTTTATCGGTTTTACTTTTTCCGGATCTGTACTTATGGTTCCATGTCCAATGACATGACCAAGGTAGTGAATTTGTTTGAGCAAAAATTTGCTTTTCTCAATGTTTATGGTAAGGCCAACACGTCTAATGCAAAAGGCTACTTCTTGTAGAAGTGAAATATGGTCATCGAAAGTTTCGGTTATGAGCAACAAATCGTCTAAGTATACTTTAGTTCGCAAATGAGCAGGGATTACCTTGTCCATGAGACGGGTCATGGTCTGCGGTGCATTACATAAGCCAAATGACATTGTAACAAATTGATATAAAGGTCGGTTGGGCACAGTAAAGGCTGTCTTATCCCTTGATGCTTCATCCAACGGAATTTGCCAGAAGGCATCCTTCAGGTCTAAGCTTGAAATAAACTGTGCCTTCGGGAGCCTGCTGAGTATTCCGTCGATGAGCGGCAAAGGATAAGCATCCTACACTGTGACCTCATTGACTTTACGTGCGTCGAGACACATACGAACTTTATTTGGTTTGACGATTAGTGCAACAGGAGATGACCATGCACTTTGAGATTCTTCGATAACGCCAAGAGAGAGCATTCTATCAATCTCTGCAAAAAGAAGTTTCTCAACGCCTGGTGAAACAGAAAAATGCCTTTGTTTTATAGGCTTTGCTTTACCAATATCAATGACATGGCTTATAAGATTTGTTCGGCCTAAGCCTTGTTTAGAAAAAGAAGGTATTAATAAAATAGTTGCATTTATATTTGCTTGCTGTCGAGCATTTAACACATGATGATTGGAGTCTAACTCCGCAATGTTCAAATTAGCAGAAAACGGAATATCTTCATGAAAAAGATCACTTGCCAAACCGAAAGTCTTAACAAAATCAACGCCCAAATATAAGTCTTGAGAAAGAGTTGGAATTATTAAAAATTTTAAAGCTTTAGTTACTCCTCTAAAAGTAATCAAAGTTTCAACGAAACCCAATGCAAAATGATTTGTTCCATCCTCAGTTTTAAGATTAGTCTTAATTTTGTGCCAATGATGTTGGTTATTTTCTAAAAATTTTTGAGCCAAATTGTTGGCTAAACAACTGACAGAAGCACCAGTATCGACCAATCCTTCAATTTTTTCATTAAAAATGAGTATTTGAGCATAGGGACGTAAATCATTTTTAGGTTTGTCAGAAACCACAGAAGAACAAATAAATTTTTTCTTCGCTTTTAAATTTTTCAAAAATTTTCTCAATCTCAAAGTGGAACGTTTCTTATGCGTAGACCCCGGTGAAGCAATGTTTTCAACATCACAAAAAATTCGCCTGCGGGCTGCTTTGTATTCCTGCCAATGAATGTGCAGAGGTTTTAACTGACGAGTAGGTAAAATATTGGGTGTAATTTCGGGTTTATTTTCAAGTTTTAAATTTGGATGAACTGGTGTTGCGGTAGAATGGTTGATTTAGTTACCTGTCGTCCATCCGCCCTTAAACTCACGCAGCATAATGGAATTATGTGGATGGTGCTTCCATCATCCTGTTGAACATTAGGTCCATGTTTAGGTTTCACTTAAAAGATTGAAAATGTTAATTTTGCTAGTTTAAAATAAAATGCATTCTTTCCTCACTGTTTACAATTTTATTATGACATATGTCACCTCAGCCTAAAAGAATGAAGATAATATACCAAATGTCAAAAAGTCAAAGTATTCATAGGCGATGTTCAACAACACTGTTGTATGAAACCAGGGTTGGTGTTAGCACTGAGCTTTCCAACAATAATGTTTATTATGTTGCTAAAATAATGTTACTGAACTGTTAAGTGAGAAAATGAAGAGCGAACGTGAAAATGTAGTGGTGGGTGAAAAATGTTGTCAAGGTTAGTGTTGTAAGTTCAATGTACTTATCCTATATGTAAAATAATAAAACATAAAAACAGTTTTTGTTTACTTGGATTTTGGAAATTTTGGGCTTGGTGACAACTAGTTGCGCAAATAAATTTAAAATACTCAAAAGTAGTCCTGGTGATTAGTTGTGTCGCGGAATAATTTCGAATAAAATAAAAGAAAGTGAAAATTTGAATTTAGTTCATAGAACCGCGTAAGTTTATTTTTCTGGTAAAAACGTTTTAATTGTGTTAACGTGTGAAATAGAATACATATTTGTAAGCTGAAGCAATAAAAATCTGGAGTAATTAGGAAATTACTGTGTCAACTACCAGAATTCAAAAAGATAAAAAAAAGCAGGTCAAGATAACGAGTTTTGAGTAAAGCAGGAAATACGCCCCAAAAATCCTAAATACCATAAAATCATTGTGGCTGGCGAAATAGGCGGTAGCGGAAAACCCATAGAAGACGCTAAAACACCAGGACCGTCAAAACCAATACAGATAAGTGCCAGCCACAATATTTTATATATATATATAAAAAAAGAATTGCATCGAATCTTGAAGAAAAAAAATTAGAATTCCATTTTATTATAAAAAAAACGGCGTCTGAACGCAGCCATTTTGAAGTCGTTCGGATTGGCATAAAAAAAAAGGCGCGAAGTGTGAGCCCTGTTGGCGAGAGTGGTGAGAACAGTTTTTCGAAACCCCAGAGAAATTAATTGAATACGAAGGAGAGACGAGCACGTATGGTGTGTTAGTCAGTGGATTGCCGTATAAAGGGTGTTTTATTTTTATTTTTTATAGAATCCGAGGAGAACCAATTGTGAAAGGAATTCCTAAATTCATTTTGTGGGGGTTTAGTTATTTAAATTCAAATACACCCAGGTCTTTAATAGAGCGCTCTTTTAGGACTTAAAAGTTAGGGGTATTTCGATGCATATAATGTATACGTTTAATGTAATCAAAATTTACTAATTGGGAATTTCTTTGGATAACGATAGAGCATATCAATTTTTTTTGTTAATTATTTTTTTTAGATATCTTATTTTTTTTTATTTTCTACATACTACTATATTATTACATTTACATATATTTAATTTCCTACATTTATATTATATTTAATAATTCCGTTGCGAAAATTTTGTATAGTGATTTAAAATTTTTCGTTCTTGATCAGTTACATTTTTTTTGTTGTTGTTTAAAGAAATTTACCATTGATTAAGTTTTAATAATTTGTATGCGCGTTAACTTTTACGTTTTGTTTTTAAATTAATTCAAAAGTAATAATTTCGTATTTCTAAGAATAAAATTTTCGCAACCATATACATTTTTCCTTTTTAATTATTATAATTTTAAATATTACTTAAAACTGATAGTCTTGTTCCACCGTCATATGTATACGCATTTTCCTGTCCATAATTTTGATGTCGATTTTCTTCATTAGATATTTGTGCAAGGATATACGTTGTGCGCTTGCCTGCAAAATAGATAGGGTTAATATTAATAAAATAATTTGAATTATAACGAACATGAGTTCTTGGTAAATTTTTCTTATAAGGGGGTGATTTTTCTGCGGAACCAGTGATGTTGGCATAGGCAAGTCAGCGATGATTCGCAAGTGGGCGATGCACAAAAGTGGACTGTGCATCACAGGTTGGGCGGGTGCATAGGAGGGGGGTAATCTCTCTCCCTCTCTCATATAAAACAGCCTACTATAGTTTTCCCGTAGTTTTTTTTATCTATGGTTTTTTTCGTAATTTTTTTTATAATAACATTTCAAATCTTAATCAAATTTTTGTTTTGTGGGTTTGATTTTTCTTTTTGAATTCAGTTGAGTTTGGTTTTATTTTAAGATTTCATTTTTGGTTTCCGCCAAAAATGGAGTCTTTTATTGTTGCTCCCTCGACCCAACGCGGTGGGTTAAAAATCCCCCCTTAAACCGCAATCTAGCCAGTGCGGACCGCGTTGGGTACGATAGCTTAGGGGCTGGTAACACTGGTCACTTTTTATGGTGGTGGCGGTGCGATTGGCAACTCTAAAAAATGGTTGGTAGAGAATTCGTCTGGATTAACGTTTACTTCCAAAACATTGCGTGCAGCTTGGAAGTTTCTGGTCGACCTGCCATACTCTTCATCCAACAACTCACGTTTTTAAACAAATGTTCAAAGCTGACTAATGTTTTCTATGGATACATAGAGAAGACTGCGTCTAACGTCGAGACGTAAGTTCTGTTGAATAATTTCCAACAAAGTTGGTGGGTCAAGAGGACGTTGCAATTTATCGCAGAGCTGAAGAACAGATTCATAAAACTCATCAAATTTTTCATCATATTTTTGCTTTGTTTGACGAATCAAATCCATGATGTCAAAATCTGTTCTACGGTCTCTAAACTGACCACAAAGTTCACCACACAAAGTTTCCCAATCTATTTGAGTCACACTCCGGTGATAACACCAAAACCAATCCAACGTTTTCCCAGTAAACAAAATATGTGCATGATTACACAAGGCTTCAAAATCACCTCGCAAACTTTGGACAATCATGCGTCTTCTTTTCCACTAAAAGTGACTTTCCAATTGGAAATGAGATTTGAGACCTTCTCTGATGCCATGAAAGGTGGAATTGCCCTATGGTGAGTTGAAGTACCTTGAGGAAATATACCTTGGGTTGATTGTTGGTAATTGTTTGACTGAAAAACAGTCGGAGGAGGAAGCTGAGGGTTACATGGAGGAAGTCCATATGAAATTTAAGAATATTTGGTGGCATTTCCAGGAGCCTGGAGTATGTCCGAAGTTCGCCCAAAAGTTGCAGGTGGATTTGTGTCTCTATTCCGTTCAGGAGGTGCATTACTGACTGAATTTAAATTCATTTTAGCCAGTTGAGCTCTCACCGCTTCATCAATCAGATTTTGTAACTGTGCGTCAGAAAATTGAGGTAGATTAGTTTGCGCACTTGCTTGGGTAGGCACGCCTGTTGAGAAAGGCTGCAATCCTGACATTTTAAGATGATGTGCAGGTGATACTGAACTATTTTGTTCCAATGAATTGTTGTAACCTCGTGTTACCGGACGACTATTTTTCGAAATTGTGCCAGTCTGTGCAAGAACTGGTGTTGTTGTAAACGAATTCAAATCTAGGATTGGCATGGGCTTACACGGTTTAAGTTTTTTCGGACTACACACTGCCTGACAATAAGCGCAATTGCGTGTGTCCTGCACCCACTTCGAAATGCACTCAGAATGAAAGATGTGAAAGCATGGGGTAATCATTAGATTCTCACAATCTATCATTTGCTGAGTACAAACCACACACGGATTATCCGGTGCATTTCCCAGAATGGACAAATTTTCATTGCTACGACGCAGAGGCATTTTTCACGAATTTCGCGACGAATCATAACAAAAACCGAATTTCCCGAACCGTTAAAAGCAACTATCCAAAAGCCGAAATGTTAAAATTTAGTAATAAAAAAAATTGGCGAAAGTTAAATAATTTTTGGGATAGCCGTGGAAATTTTTCCACTATGTGTCAAAAGATCAAATTATATTTAAGTTGGTTAATTTAGACACAGCTAAATTAATGCAATTTTAATTTTAAAAAAAAATATTTTTTAAGTTTTTTTTAAAATTTTATTTAAATTTTCAAAAAATTTTTAAATTTTCAAACAAATCAATTTTCAATTTTTGACAGCCTTTTTTTGTATAACTTTTTCAAATTATTCGTTAATAATTTTTTAGGTCAACCACAGTGAGGAAGAATTAGGGAAGAAAGTCTGAAAAAAAAATTTACTTTATTACTCATTTCGAACAAAAATTGTAGTACAACAGATTCAAGCCACCGTAACGCGGTCGACAAGCGCAATGAAATGCAACTAAATCGCAAAATCCAGCAAATTACCATGACTTGCAGCCGCAATTCGCATTAATGCTAAAAGAGTGTACCAAAATACAAATTCAGATTTTACCAAAAATCAAAATTTCAAAATTTTAAAATTACAGGAGCTTTTATTTCAAAAAAAATACAAAATTACCAGTTATCCTTTACAGGGTTATTTCACAAAAATTGAATAAAGATTTTCATAAACTACTGTGTTGAGAATTGAAATTTGGAATTTTCCCAAACTGATAAATCCTGCTGCAGGTTATGAATATTAATTCTTGAACTTAGTTCAACGGACGACACGAATGAAATAATTTTTCCCTGCAAGGTTAAGCTATGAAGAAAAAAAAAAATGTTTTAAATTTTCAGAGCGCAGCTAGGGTAAATGGAACCGATTGAAATTAGAGACAAAATACTTAAAAATTTTAAGGGACAAAAAGGTCCACTGACAAAGCAGTTTTCTTTTCGTCTCCAATAACAACGGCATGATAATCGTTCTAAAAAACACAATCGAGCTGATAAACGTTCTAAAACAATCGACGATAAACGTTCTAAAAACAATCGGCCCCACATTGGGCGCAAAAATTTTGTAATCCCACTAGACGATCGGTGCTTTTTGCGTGGGCAATAGTGACAGCGGCAGCACGAGCTGGTTTGCCTACTAGCAGTTCGGTAAGGTGTAGTGGGTTCGCTGCTGCCACTATTGCTCCTGCACCGTACAAATTTAAATTTCGTGCTGAAGGAGAGCGCTGCACTCTGAATGCTCAAACATTTTAAAGTTATTTAATTGGACACGTTACCGAAAAGAAATTTACTTTTAACAAATATCAAAAATCTACAAAAAAAAATGTGGGACTCCCTAATTCTCCTCTACTGATGCTGACCTCCGAGCATGATGGTCGCTCGGGCCCGACTCAACCCACCCTACCATGTGGACCATGGGGCAACGGTTTGTGGTCCACCCTAATCAGTATTGGTTCTACATGGGACTTTTAGTGCTGGGTTTTAAGCAGCCATATTAACCTATTTCCTTTTTCAAAAATAAAAAGAAATAGTTTTAATTTTTTCTTCATTTCAATTTCTATTTTTTTTTTTTGTTTAATTTTATTTAAAAATTGTTCTTTTGCAAAAACACATGTTACAAAACCCTAGGTATCGTACCCAACGCGGTCCGCACCGCCCAGGGTTTTGTAACAATATGGCGCCCAATATAAATTAATAAAAAAGGGGGTTAAAACAACGACAACCTCAATGAAAAGTTAAGTCGAATTGACTCAGATTACGCCTTGTCTGAACTTCTATCACTTCGGTGGCTTAGTATGGCGCGGCCAAACGACCTAACTGCATCAGGTGATGGAAGGGCCGACGATGTAATAATCAAATTTTAATATTTTAAAAATTAGATTTCTTAATTGTTCCTTTTTAGTTTTTCGCTGCGTAGTTGAGTGACATATGATTTCAGTGTATGATAATCAGCAATTTGCATGATACGAGCAGTGAGTCTGAAAGGAGCAGTATCATAATAAAGATAGGGCAATTTGGAATTCTTCAGGTGTCTCGGGATTCGGATGGCTTGGCTTTGGCTGATGCATTAATAAGACAATTGCGACTGGCCTGAGGACATAAAAGTTGAAGAAAGTGATTTTTTTTTTTGAAAGGGGCAGCCGATGACTTTGTTGTTTTATCCATGACGGAGGAATTGCATCGGATGCTTGTAGGATTTGGTAGTCTTGAAGTGTCGGGTTCTGACGTCACTTTTCGCATTGTTTTTAATAAAGTTTGATTTTTGTAGCCGTGAAATTCGAAATAGTGTTTCATGATGTACAAATTTATGTGATGAGTGGCTTGGCAAGTGAAGTTAAGAAAATGCTGAGTTGGACTATCACTTTTCAAATTGGACAATGTGAGAGTTTTATTGCATAGAACAAGGTGACGAACCCGAGGTTTCATAGACTCATAGTCAAGTAGTAGGAGGCTATCCACACTGAAGGTTTCGAAAGGAACACGCAGTTATATATGATCATCGCTGAAGGATGTTCAAAAAAAAAGATTACCCAATATCAGAGTTAAATGGTCAGAAAAAAACCCCTCCCATTACCCATTATAAAAGGTTTATACTTTTGAGTTTTCAACAAAATTTTTTCGAATCTTTTGTCTATGAGTAGCGCAGAGAAACTGCAAGAAAAACGTGTATCCAAAAGATTTCATCAGCACGATTTTAATCGATCAGTAAGCACTGCTGGTCCACTAGCCAAAATGTCGAATGTAGAAGAAGAAGGGGAAGCCTCAGGCCCAGATAAACAATTCTACATAGACATGTCTAAAACAATTAGAACTAACGCAGTCGGAAATGCGCCGGGTGCCGACGTTAGTAAGGGCGCGGTGGCGAAAAAACCACCACAAAAACAAAATTTTCCACCCAATTTAAGTTTTCCTCCACCAGACAAATCCAAAGATGAAACAAATACAGTTTTCATCAGCGAAATGATAGCGAAGGCCACTGAAGGGTATCGGGCAACCTTGGAAAAGGGATTAGAACAAAAAAATTAATAATTGTATAAAGAATAGTGTGCAGGAAATGTTTAAAAACCTTAAACTTGCACAGACTCCAGATAGTCAGCAGATTTCAGGGCTAGGCGTGGTAAGAGATCGAGATGCTCAGGCTGGAAGTTTGTATGGTCGGGGACTTAATTTGTTTAATGATTCAGGGCAAGCCGCAGATGCAGGTAATCCGTATGATACTGCAGCTTATCGAAAAAAATTAGTTGAATATGCAGAACAGCAACGTAGAATGCAGGGCAGTAAGTCCACACAGCAACAGCTGCATCAATTTTCTACACAACAGCATCAACAGCAATTTCTTATACAACAGCAAAATTTAGTGCAACAGCAACAATTGCCTACACAGCAGCAACAATTGCCTCCACAGCAGCAACAATTTCCTCCACAGCAGCATCAATTTCCTCCGCAGCAGCAACAATTTTCTCAACAACAGCAACAATTTGTACCACAACCGCAACAATTTATGCCACAACAGCAGCAACAGGATTCCAACACATTTCGTTCGCATCAGTCGATTACAATCAATGTCGACAAATGGGGCATATCGTTCGGTGGAAATTTCGAAGATGTTTCAGTTGAGAATTTTATTTTTCGGGTTCAGCATCTGCAGAGACATTATGGTTGTCCATGGTCCCAGGTCTTGCGTGATTTTCACCTTCTGCTTAGGGATGTTGCACGCGAATGGTACTGGCTTTATCTCAAACGAAACGATACACCCGACTATCCAACACTAAGCGAAGCATTACTGCGTCAGTATCAAAGCAGCAAATCTGACTTTGAGATCATGAGAGATCTGGTTGAACGCAAACAAAGACCGGGAGAATCCATAGTCATTTTTTCATAATGTATCGAAAATGCGCGCAAGGCTACGAAATGCTGTTAGTGATCATGATATGGTCAAGATCATCAAAAGGAATCTGAAGGATAGCTTAGCCCGTGTCGTGTATCCGATGACAGTTTACTCGGTTGATCACCTGCGTGTGATGAATGCATCAAGGCGGAGATGTACTTCTCACGACGAGATGTACAACGAAATTTTCCACCACAACAAAGGTTCAACCAACAGCGCAGAGACATCAGCGAAATAGCGGTGGGCGATAATAGCAGTGATCAGCAGTGGAATGAGGAGAATTTTATGAATGTCGAAGAGGTCAGAAAAATGAGTTCCTTTAGCCAACAGCCACAACGAATTTCAAATCTGCAACAAAACGAAAAGCGAGTGCTGATATGCTGGAATTGCCGCCAGCAAGGCCATGTCTATATGGAATGCACTTCATTGCAGCGGAGCATATTTTGCTACAAATTGATGTAATTACACCGAAGTGTCCGAATTGTTCACCGGGAAACTCGAACAGGAGCGCGATAGAAGCGGGTGCGTCACGTTCCAATCAGACTCCCGTAGAAAAATAAATGATGGTGATAAAAGCAACGATGTTGTAAAAATATAAGTTTATTTAAAAGAGCCATTGAGTTCAACAAAAATTATAAAAAGAATCCTGAAATTAAATCATATGAAGAACGATTGAAACAATATTGTGAAGCAAGAGAGAAAATCTTTAGAGACGGTCCACTTCTGGGCATGCGAGAAGTGTCAAAAAAAGTCAAAAAGGCCAGGCAGAATTTTATGAAAAGGAAATATGTTCGCAAACAAATCGCAGAAGCAGTGCATGTGATACAGAAAAATGATCCAAGGGCCTACGCTGAAATTGAAATTGGCGAAAAGAAAATTAGAAGCTTATTGGATACAGGAGCTTCTGTTAGTCTTCTTGGAAGGGGCTGCAGGGAGCTGGCCGAGGAACTAGGGGTCAATATTTTACGGCACTATTCTACTGTGAAAACAGCAAGTGGGCGACGACATACTATAATATGAAAAGTTATCTTGTCTGTGAAATACAAAACTTTAATTAGAGCAGTAAAATTTTATCTGTGCCCGGATTTGGAGCAAGCCGCTTATTTAGGAGTAGACTTTTGGCGCGACTTTGAGCTGGCTCCAGAAGTGATTGGTGTAGCCGAAGTAAATTTAGAAAAAATAAAGGAAGATTTTATCAACGAGGAAAAGAAAGGTGGCGAAGAACAGCAGCAGCACGATTTGTTTGAGGACCAGCAGAAACGTTTACAAGAGGTGATAAAACGGTTTCGCAGCTACGAAAAGCACGGCCTAGGCAGAACTGATTTAGAAGTTCATACCATCCAACTAATAGAGGGCGCTACTCCAGTAAAAGACCGACATTATCCGATGTCACCTGCGGTACAGGAATTGGTTTATGCCGAGGTAGACAAAATGCTTGAGCTCGGAATTATCGAAGAAAGTGAAAGTCCTTGGAGCAACCTATCACTTTGGTCAGGAAGCCCGAAAAAAATCGGTTCTGCCTAGATGCACGGAAGCTGAACGAGCGGACAATAAAAGACGCCTATTCGCTGCAGAATATTGAGGGAATTTTAAGTCGCATTGATTACACTTAAGATCTTGTTGTTGATTCCATTTCACAAACTATGAAATGTCAAATAAAAAACAAATGTTTTGTGCAGTGATGCCAAATTTTGTACAAAAAATTATCATTAGTTAACCAATGGACTGTGAAACTGAACAACTTAAATTTGGTAGTTAACTAACAGACATTAGTTAAGTTAATTAATTGGTTATCTAAACACTGTGAAACCGGCCCTAATAGTCCTTGTAACTTTTGTTTCTAATACTGCGGGTCTGAGCACACATGGAACAATTTAGATGTGCGATCAGTCGCAACACTATTTCGTCACATTGTACATACCTATGCGTATTCCCAAACGTAATTTGTATGCAAGAAAACAGAGACCATACCCACTTGTTGAAGATAGGGTTGGCAAAAGCTTATTTCCGGATGTAAATATTTGCTTCCGGATTCGAAAAACTTTACGAAAAAATTTCAATTTTCGATTTTCATAAAAATTTATCCTAAATCCTACCAAAATCAGGTTTAACCTACCAACCTACCAAGAGGAAAAAAACATACCCGATTTGGTAGGAAACTACCAAAAACGGCAACGCTGGTAATACTATGTACGTACGTAAGTTTATTTATATTAATGTTTCATCCTTATATGATAGTTTAACCCGCTCAAGTATGAATAAGCTCGAGGACATTGTTTGCATGGAAATGCTTTTTTTTGGTCGTATTTGAGTTCGCATACAAAGAATTTGACGCTGAAGTTTGTCGTGATGAAGATGGCTCATCTAAACCGTCATCCTCGCCTTCATATTCATCTGGATCTGGGTCATGTTCGCCTATGTCATCCGAGTCACTCACCATTTCAGCAAGGTCTACACATTCAGTTGGCCGTGTTGGAGGCACAACTGCATCAAAGAGCTGTAACGGATTAATATTACCTGCACGCGCCTCCGGTGAGTTTTCACACAACACACATGCTCCTCTTTACAATAGTCGCAACGATATTGACGATGCATTTTCAAGTGGTTGGACAAATGATGACGTAAGCGAAAGAGTTTTTGACAGAACTCACAACGAAACGGTCGTTCTTCGGTGTGCACATCACGCTCCTTTTCACTTTGCAATACATTGCCGCATACCATGCAAGGATATGTGGTGGCATTTTGGATGAGATATGTTATAGCCTAAAAACTGAAAATACACTAAAAAAAATTTAAAAAAAAACTAACCGTGAGAAAAATCTATCAAACATTTTTTTGAACTAAGGGGACCTAATTACATCATAAGAAACATTTCAGTCATGGAACATTTTTGTCGCCTAGTATAATTAGATTTAAGACTCAAAGTTTTATTGTTTTAAGGTGTAGTTCAGTGATGGCATTTTCGGTACATTTGTACTTTTTTCAGTACATTTGCGTTCTGAAAAGTCGTCGTCAGTACATTCGACAAGTTTTCAGTGCATTCGGTACATTTGCCAGATTTTTAGTACATTTGACGAATTTTCAGCACATTTTCAGTACATTTTCGGTACATTTGGACTATTTGTAATAATAAACTTTTATATTTTTTAGTAAATGGGAAAAAATTAAAATTATTAAATAATCGCAATGTCTAGTGTTATAAATTGCCTTTTATAATAATTATCATTTTTTAATTTATTAAATGATAAAATCAAACTAAAGTAATCGCAATGTGTAGATTTTATAATTCAATGTGAAATATACCTCATTTTCGTAGGGTTTTTGAGATGTTAAAAGTGAGGACCTTTTTTTTTTGTACATTTTAGTCCAAATGGGTGTTGAAGACAAAAAAGTACATTCGGCCTCAAAAAAGTACATTTGAAGTCTCGATTTAGTACATTTTTACAAAACCCAAATGCCATCACTGGTGTAGTTATGCGTAAAGCGATAAGGTTTATGATTTCAACTTTAAAAATTTTTTTTTTTAGGTTTGAGGGCCGCAAGTTCCGTTTTTTCCCGGGCCGCTTTGGTATCCCAGTTCATCCCTGTACATGTCCCTCCTTCTCTTCACAACCTTTCCAACAAAAAAAAAATTATGCGATTATGTTGTGCCATGGCTGTGAAAAAATGGTTTAACCGTTTTAAACTGCCTATACGTATTTAGTACACTTATGTTTTCGAACATGACCAACTTCAAACAGCTCCAAAAATTTAAAGTTTTTTTTTGCACATGTTTTTTTTTTTTAATTATGTACATGAAACTCTGTTCGTGCAAAAATTTTGACACACTTGCTACTGTTATCAATTTCGAAATGGGAACAAATGATGTTTTTCTATTTTATTTGTGACTTTAGAACATGAACTTAAGGAAATTAAAATTTTACAGTTAATAGAGATTGGTTTGATGTTTTTGCATTGTTTTTAGCTAATTGACGTTGGAAGAGAGATTTTTCGGAAAGACTATCATCATGTATCTCCTCTCTTACACACTTAAATATTTAAGGCAAAATACTATTCAATATTACAAAAAAAAAAGAGAAAATGCATTTATGCAAGTTTGCAGGTGGTTTGCTCA
Organism: Tricholauxania praeusta; assembly: GCA_949775025.1. Classification (NCBI taxonomy): domain Eukaryota; kingdom Metazoa; phylum Arthropoda; class Insecta; order Diptera; family Lauxaniidae; genus Tricholauxania; species Tricholauxania praeusta. Next base: position 110,816,753 of record OX459028.1, read on the forward strand.
ATGTGATAAATGAATTCTGGTGTAAATTGTTTAAATTAACAAAATTTGAATATTTTCCTTAGATAATGTCAGATTGTAACGCTTTTATAATAACTTTTAATTTTTCTGTCACGGTTGGATTTTTGGCGGAAATGCCCATATGCATTTCTTATTTTAATTCAATATGAAAGTGAAAATTGTATATATAATATATACAATTATATATTATATATTATATATTTTGCAAACAATTACTGGACAGACTGTATGTCACCAATTACCAGGTTAAATTGTTCCATTTGTTGTATTTGTCATGTTTGTTTTTAAAAGCATTAATCGATTTGTGAAATTTCACATGAATATCGGTTTCTGCTAATGAGTGTAAAATTCGATCAAATGATATTCAATTAATTAATAATAATTAGTCGACCTATAACAAATAAAATTTCTAATAATAGATTGAAAAATTATTACAAAACAATTTTAGGTCATCGGAACTATTTCCACCTGAATCTTTTCTCTTTATTCCGCCTCTGCAGATTTTAATAGAAGTATTTATTATATTAATATACCAGTCGTCGACTGTCATTCGAAGCGATCAGACCTCGTATAGTGTGATATAAAGCGTATCCATCAGTGAATTCCCGTTATTCCCTTTAAACTCATTCGTATTTTTTCTTTTCTTTAGTGTTTTTTGCTATACTAAATTTTTGTATAGAATCAAAAATTGTGAAGTGATTTCTTAAACTATGGCTCCAGGGCCACCTGATAAAAAATCCAACAGGTTTTCCGCTCTGGCGGACTTGGAGGATTTACCCCCAAAAAAACAAAAACTGAACTCAAAACAAGATAATTTTCCTTGCCTCCCACAAAAAAACCACCCTTCTAATAATCCTAAATATATTCTTATTTCTTCTGCTGACAATAATATTTCCTTATCTGAAACCAGCCCTTTTGTTATTAAAAAAAAGCCTCGAAGCAATATCCACCGAAATTGAATCCATATCTCAACTTAGAGATGATAAATCACTTATCCTTGTGCGCAATACCCGCTCGGCAGAAAAATTTTTAAAACCTAAAGCTTTTCCTAATATTTGTCCTATAAATGTAAAATTACATGAAACTCTTAACTCAGTAAAGGGTGTTATTTATGCCCCGTGCCTTAAACCTTCCTCGGAGGAAGAAATCGTGAGAGAAATGAAAATCAAGGCGTTATTGGTGCATACAAGTTTACTCGCAGGACTGAAGGAAAATCAACATATACTGGCCAGGTAGTTCTTTTTTTTTGACCTCTTTAGACTTCCGAACTCCGTGGAAGTAGCATGGTACAAAGTAAAGGTTCAGCCTTACATACCATGCAAAATGTCAGATGTCAGCGGCTTGGGCACAGTCTAAAAAGATGTAACAGTAACCCTTCCTGTGTAATTTGTGACCTTCCACCACTCAGGCTAAAGAAATATTAAAAATTAAAACATTAGAAAAATGTAGAATGGGAGAAGCACGTAAAAAATACAATGTGAGCAACCCTATTATAACACTTGGCATTTCATATGCAAACACTGCGAAAAATATACCTAACCTTCAAACTTCTTCTTCAGCGGTAAAATATAACGAAACTCATACAAACGCACCCAAGAAAAAAACTCCACCCGTACCTTCAAGGACAGTCATCACACCCGAAATAGAAAATAATCAAAGTTTAGCCAAAACATCAATAATAGACACCCATATAAATAACTCTCATATTTCAACACCTAATCAAACTATGTCACCAACTTCCAGCATAACCACAGAAAACAGGCCCGTGTGCAAGGGGGGGGGGGGGGGGTTTGGGGGTTCAAACCTCCCCCCATTGAGAACTTTTGCACATAGGTTTTTATTGACATTTGAACGAAAAATCAAAGACACAAAAATTTTTTTTTTTAAATGAAAGAACTAAAATGCCAATAATCGTCGGAGCCCGAGTTTTTCATTTTCGACAAGATTTGTTCTCTCTAGCTATTTTTGCACCAAAAAACACGATTTGGGACCACTGCGCGTCGCTAAGGCTAAGTAACACGAGCGTTCTTTCAAAGCGCGTTTAAGCATAGCTCCGGTTTTAAGCATAGCTCAGGCATCAATAAAATCAGCTTCAACTCAAATTCATGCACAAATCTATTCGCGCCATATATGTACATATTTCAATTGTGCATAATAGTTCGCGTGACATGTGGATAAATGAAATTCAACTTTGGCGTCAACGCATTGCCGGGCAAGACATCAAAACATCTCTCGAAGCACTGGATATTTGCAATGAAGACGCGTTTCCAAATGTTCATCAAATGCTTCGTGTTATGACAACTTTGCCTGTGACAACAGCAACAAATGAACGCTCAGAACAACTACTTATGTCCGAAATTCGGCTGAATGGCTTAGCTTCGCTAAATATACATGGCGATATCGAAATCAAAGTGGAAAGAGTTTTGGACGAGTTTTTTCAAGTACCTCGGAGAATAAGCTACTTACGTTATTATATGTGAATATCGAATCATAACATAAACACTACACATGTTCAAATAAATGGCATGTTCTAGAATACTTCAATATACTCGATTTTCAAAAATCTATTCATATTCGAGTATATCCTCATTTAAAAAAAAAAAAAAAAAATAGTCTTAGGGTTGCTACCAGAGCTGCAAAATTTTAATTTTTCGGAATTTGGCCAAAAAAAAATTAAATTTTCTTAATTTATAAAATTTTTTTTTTTAATTTTCTCTCGATTTTCCTAAAGTACACCTAAGGAAGTATCGAAAAAAAAACTGACCGCTATTTTTTAAGCCTATACATAAGGAGAAAAACTGTGGTCTCTCCGCGAGTAGAGCTTTGGTGTTTCTTGTGTAACAGCTCAAATCCTTTGTTGTTTTGAAATTGTCAATGCCACTACATGAATTTCCATTAAAAGATAGATGAGAAAAAGAAATGTTTGCATGTTTGGTCCAAAAGTTATCAAAATTAAATTTTTTTTTATATAATCATGCACTGACTAGCTATTGAAGCAAAATATTGTAATTACTTGCTTATAAAATACTTTAAAAAATTTTTGACCAAAAATTAAATTTTATTTGTTTTTCTCATTTATTTTTTAATGGAAATAAGTAAAATCGAGAGAAACTTAACAAAAAAATATTATAAATAAGAAAAAAAATCAAATTTTCTTCTTTTCTTGGCCAAATTTCGAAAAATTAAAGTTTTGCAGCTCTGGTAGGAACCCTAAGACTATTTTTTTTTATTTTTTTAAATGACGATGTACTCGAATATGAATAAATTTTCGAAAATCGAGTTTTCTTGAATTATTCTAGAGCATGATAGTTTTTTGAACATGTCTAATAAACACATGTACATATGTATTTAATTATAATTAAATGTCTATATTAAAAGTAACCCGTTTTTTGACATTTTTTATGAACATAATCTGATAAGAAATGTTCGAGTTTAAAACCCCCCCCCCCCCCATGGATGATTCCTGCGCACGGGCCTGATAGAAAACAATCAACATTTAGCCAAAACATCAATAACTAGAGACAACCATATAAACAACTCTCATATTTCAACACCTACTCAAACTATGTCACCAATATCCACCATAACTCAAAATCTAATAAATAACAATGACTACTATTTAAACACTACAAACGCTCCAACTTTTTCCGCTTTTAATGAAGTTTAGAATTTACTTTTCAATAACTTCACGCCGCTTGATAAGCTGCTCACAGTACCCTTCTCTTTTTTGTAAAATTTATTTTACGAAAATTGAGTAATTAACTTGCTCCCTATGAATTTGAATATATTACAATGGAATATGAATGGATTCATAAATAACTTATCTGAGCTAAAAATGCGTATCAAGAAACATAATCCTAGTTTCGCTTCTATACAAGAAACTCACCGTCAAAATCATTTTACACCCATTTCATAAATTTCCCATTAAACACTTCTGCAAAACAAGGAGTAGGTATACTTATTAAAAGTTACATCCTACATAGAAGAATAAACATCAACTCTCCTCTTCAGGTTGTAGCAGTCGAGGTTCAAACTAAAATAAAATTTACAATTATGTCCTTTTACATTCCTCCTGGTCAAAGCTTTAATAAAAGTGACCTAACTGACATCTTCCTTTCTACTTATTCTACTCTACTCGTATTAGGTGATTTCAATGGTTGGAACACTTTATGTTGCTCCAGTACCAACAACAAACGAGGGATTACTGTCGAAAGAGCAATAATACAATCTGATCTTTGCATTCTGAATGATCGTAGTCCGACTCACTTTTCTACACACTCCACCTTTTCCCATATTGATATATCCTTTTGTTCACCGCTTCTTTTCCCATTTACATCGTGGAAGCTAAGTATCTCATTCACCATACATAGAACTCCTCGCTCTAAAGCTCCCCCGAAATTCCTTCTAAGCCTAGCCGATTGGTCGAAATTTTCAAATCGAGTTGATACTGAATTGGATAACAGACCTTCTACAAATTCTACAAATCAGGACGCTGTGACTATCGTAAAAGCAATCCGCGTGTCCGCAAATCTCTTTATCCCACAAGCATCGCAAATTAAGAATACCAACGTGCCCGACGATTGGAATCTCAGCGTGCTTTGTCCTGTGATAAAGAAAGGAGACCCGACAATCTGCGCCACCTACAGGGGTATCAGTCTTATTTCCATCGCATATAAGATCCTCTCGAGCGTATTGTGTGAAAGATTGAAGCCGCATAAAGAAACACTGATTGGATCCTATCAGTGTGGCTTTAGACCTGGTAAGTCCACCATAGACGAGATTTTTACACTACACCAAATCCTGAGGAAAACCCATGAATATCAAATCGACACTCACCATCTTTTCGTCGATTATAAAGCTGCGTTCGATAGCCCAGTGCGGAATTGCCAATACGCAACAATGTCTAAGTTCGGTATACCTGCAAAGTTGATAAGGCTCTGCAGGATGACGTTGAGCAATACGTGTAGCTCCGTCAAGGTAGGGAATGACCTCTCCGAAACTTTTAATACCGAGCGAGGTTTCAGACAAGGCGACACGCTCTCGTGCGATCTCTTCAATTTTATTATGGAGGGGATCGTACGAAAAGCCGGTGTGCATCATAATGTCACCATTTTCTTCAAAGGTGTTCAGCTCCTTGCGTACGCTGATGATATTGATATTATCGGTCGGAGCAAGAGAGATTTTACTGCTGCTTTCACTGCTATTGAAAAGGAATCAGCCAAAGTGGATTTGACGGTAAACGAGGGCAAGACGAAATACATGATGTCTACTGACAATAACAAGAGAGTGCGGGATCCAGACTCTCATGTAAATTAGAAATTGTCAAGGAATTCACTTACCTTGGCACTGCCGTAACCAGCAACAATGATGTCAGTCTGGAGATTAAGCGGAGAATAACAATTGTTAATAGGTGCTACTACGGCCTCAGTAAGCAATTACGCTGCAGAGCTCTCTCTCGATCGACAAAGCTAACACTCTAAAAGACGCTCATTCTACCTGTGCTTTTTTATGGCGCTGAGGCATGGGTGGTTTCGACAACAGACGCAGCCGCTCTTGGGGCGTTCGAGAGGAAAGTTCTCCGCAAAATCTTTGGTCCTGTTCGAGTTGGCGACGACTATCGGATTCGAATGAACCACGAGCTGTATGAGCTCTACGCCGACATTGACATAGTTAAGCGTATAACAATACAGCGACTATGCTGGCTGGGTCATCGTATGGATAAAGAAGCTCCAGCGAAAAAGGTATTCGAAGGGCAGGTCCCCGGTCAACGACGAAGAGGGAGACCATGCCTCCGGTGGATAGACCAAGCTGAAGAAGCCCTAACCACGCTTGGCATTAACGATTGGAGAAGGCGCGCGCAAAACAGAGGCGCCTGGCGAGAGCTAATGAGGTCGACTGTAACCTGACAACGGGTTGTTATGGCCATCTAAGTAAGTAAGTAGTAACGTGCCTTGGTGGAATCAAGAGCTTGCTAGGCTTAGGAAAGGAAAAATGCAAGCGTGGTATATTTTCGTTAGTAACCCTATTGCAAATAACCTTATTTCTTTCAAAAAAGCTAATGCAAAAGTTCGTAAAAAAATGAAAGTTCAAAAAAATAATAGTTTCACTAAATTCACTGAATCAATAAATCGAAATTCTCCGATTGCTGATATATGAAATAAATTAAACAGACTTTCAAATAAAAATCCTCCTAAGCATGTTATTGTCTTAAAAACTAACAATAAAAGTCTGATAGAAACGAAAGAAATTGCAAATCAATTTGCTTCTGACTGGTCTCTATATTCACGTGATTCAAATTTTTCTATTAAATTTCAACAAATTAAAAAAACTACTGAAAACTCATTTTCTATACCTTTTCCTGTGAACAATGCTAAGCTTATTGAAAAATAAATTACAATTACTGAATTACTCGTGTGTCTTGGAAAAATCAAAGGTAAAACCCCTGGTCACGATCGCGTTTCCTATGATATGATAAAATCAATATCATATACAGCCAAGTGTCGACTTTTAAATCTTTACAACAATATCTTCGGCTGCGGTATAATACCTCAAAGCTGGAAAGTGGCTACTGTAATCCCCATACCGAAACCAAACAAAGATTTGGTCAGCACAAAAGAATACCGCCCTATTTCGCTACTTTCATGCCTAACCAAGGTTTTAGAACGTATAGTGAATAATAGAATTGCGTGGTTTTCGGAAAATCAAGGTCTCATAGCCTGCAATCAAGTGGCTTTCAAACCTAATATATATTATATATTAGTTTATTATTATCAAATGATTTACATTGGAAATACAATATTTTTCCTAAGCACTAAAAACCTTAAAAAAATTCATTTAATAATACAGTCGACTCTCGATAATTTGAAACTCAAGAGACCAGAGAAAAAGTTCAAACTACCGAGAGATTCAAAATAATAGGTGTTCAAATAACCAAGAGAAAAAAATTCAAAATAATAAGAGTTCAAATAACCAAGAGGGAGGGGAGAAAAATTCAAATAAACAAGAGTTTTATTAAAATTTGTGATTTTTATTTCACATTTTACCAATTATACTGCTTTTGAAAAAAAGTCAATAATTTTCTTCTGAGCGAGCGACTTCCATCTATCATTGTCCAATGAATCTCGATAGTGATGAGAGCTGAGAAGAAATCGTCATTTGTGTCCGTTTTGAGGGCGTAGCGGCGTAGAGTAGCAACAGATGTCTGGAATTGGGGGGTTGTTCTTCTTCGTTTTCTTCCTCGTTCTCGTCGACTCCCAACAAATCAGCATCGGTTAGGACACCATGCACACTGATGTCATCGTCAACTTGAACATAATCCTCAAACGTAAACTCTTCAGATTTAGAAAGAAGTCCCCATCCTGAGTCACAATTCGTAACTTGTGTCAGCTCTGATAACTGTTCTACGTTTTCAGTTTGCTTAAACCCGCACTTTCTGAAGCAATTATAAAGAGTACTAGGGTTGACATTTTTCCAGGCCTTATCAATCATGAGTATAGCGGTCAACACTGTTATGTTCGCTTTGTCACCTTTTTCAATGATATCCAGCACAAGAGAAATAATGATTTTGCGTTCTTAATTTTTCATGTCAATGTTAACTGACGTCAGCCATTCATTGAACAACTCTGTCGTCATCCATGATTTTTTGTTTGACCGATAAGTTGTGGGCAGCGATTTTATTCCATTGAAACAGCGTGGTTTCGCAGATTTCCCTATAATGAGTGGTTTCAACTTTTGAGATCCGTCCTTGTTACATGCTAGAAGAACAGTTACCCTATCCTTGCTCAGTTTCCCTCCATGACATTTTTCGTCTTTGAACGTCAGGGTGTGATCAGGAAGACATTTATAAAAAAAGTCCGGTTTCATCTGTGTTGAATATGTTCCTTGGGTCATAGCCATTCAAAATTTGATTTAGTTTGTGAGTCCATTCGGAACAAATGGAAACATCCTGGCGCTCTCTCAGCAGATCTTTTTAAATGTGATGGCGTGTCGGTTTTTGAGATTTGAAATCCATCCCTTACTTGCTGCAAATCTTTTAATACTGAGAGACAGCGCAAAAGACTTTACTTTTTCCTTCAACATGAAACCGCCCACGGGAACGTTTTGTCCTCTACACTGACGAATCCACTCAAGCAAGCACTCCTCAAGATGGGGAAATTCACCCTGACGTGACCTAACGCACTTAAAGCATTTCCGATGACGCGATCTTTGTTTTTCAAAATCATCGACAATAAAATGAAGAACTATTTGGCGACCTCTTTTTTTAATTGTCCATTCTCCACAGCTTAAATTACACGCCGTTTTTCACTTATGGAAATAGACTTAGGCCCCTATTGCGGTTGTCGATTTGCGATAAAATCGATAGCCATCGATTTAATAGAAACGATGCCATTTTGGTATTACGAAACTTAATAGAAAAAATTGCGTCATTGTGACTTGAAATGTTATTATTTTTCTTGAGACAGCCGTTTAGTTTCATTCAGTTTGAAATATTTTGCGTGGAAAATTTAAAAAATAAAGAAATATCTACTAAAATAAAAAAAAATCGTATCTATCAAAACAAAATGATAGAACAGCCAGCGATTGTGATCGATAAACACAATACCAAACAAAATCTCTAATAGAAAAAAAGCGTTTATCTATTGTAAATCGACAACCGCAATAGGGGCCTTATTCTTTTTTTAATTCATTTTAAAACTTAAAAACTAATTACAAATATCAATCATTAAAAAAACACACTTTAAGGTTTGAAAGAAGACTCAAGACTGCGAAGTCAATCATGTAAACCAGACATGCTAACTCGGGTGACATAAAAGGGGAATCACCGACTCCAAATTAGAACTCAATCGTTATTGATGTAAACAAACGACAGGTCAGGGCATAAAATCAATTATCATCGACTTCAAATTATAGAGAGAGTAGAAAGCACATCTTCAAATTATAGAATGTCGGCGAGTAAAATGTCATTCCTACAACTTCAAATTACCGAGCGGACCAAATCACATACATTTTTTTCAATTTATTGAGTATTTTTCAAGGGAACCGGAAAAAAATTCAAATTATTGAGAAATTCAAATAAACAAGTGTCAAATTATCAAGAGTCGACTGTATCTATATTCTACAGTATAAACATTTTTTACTAGTGGCGAATACAGAAAAACATAATTATATAAAACATTAGAAATGGTGGGGTCATACACCTTTATAAATAAAGCTAAAATTTTAAACTGTATGTAAGTGAAATTTAAAAATTTTTATTTTTTATTTTCTTTTTTTAAATTAGTATCTGAAACCTTTGAAATAACGAGTACGCAAGATAGATTAGAATTGAGTTTAAAGCATCTATTTCAATGTAATCATTATTTAAAAGCCAAGACTTAACCCTTACAAGAAAAAGATTACCATTTTGTATATTCCTAATATTGCCAGGAAGCTTATTGAACAGTCTTGGGGCTACAAAGCTGTAGAAATTAAGAAAATGTTGCAAAGAATGCGAAGGTACTACAGTCAGATGTTGTCTGTTGATTCTTAAATCGTGGGTATCATAAGTTATGTTTAAAAGATACCCGGAACTATTATAGAAGGCTCTCAAAACTTTATAGTAATAAAGATGCTTAAGAGGGAGGATCTTAAGGTTTCTAAATAGCATCAAACTATTTGTCATGCGATTCCTTTTGCAAATAATACGGATAATGTGTTTTTGTATGATCAATAGTGGATTTATTTTGTTCTTGTGCGCACCACCCCAACACACCAGACCATACTCTAGCTTAGAGTGGAAAAGATATAATAAATACACGTCAGTAATTTAGCAGAGCAAACATGTTGAAGAAGGTATAGCTGCCTTATAACAGCTAAAGCATATTGTTTAAGTCAGTTTGTATGTTCCAACCAAGATAGTTTCCAATCCAACACAACTCCGAGATATTTAAAATTTTGGACGCATTCAATGTGGAAACATTTAAACGAGCAAGTTTAATCGTTGTTTAATGATATAGGTTGATTAGCAGAAATGCATACATCATACCCAATTAGAAACTTATCACATTTAGAATGATGTAATATAAAGTTCGGAAAACTATAAATATTGCCAGATATATCAAACATCATAATCTTTGTTTTTTTGCTTAGGACAAGTTTATGGAGATAAAACCAATGCCTTAATACGCTTAAATCATAATTAATGTTAGCTACAAGATCTAATATAGAGTCGCTGGTATAAGTGCACGCCATGTCATCCGCAAACGCAACAATTTTACTACGAAAGCTTTGGGTAAAAATTGAGTTTATGTAAACAAGAAACAACACCGGGCCTAACACAGAACCTTGAGGTACGCCATAATTAATTTTCTTGTTAGAACTAAAAGAGTTATTAATTTTAACTTTCTGCGTCCTTTCTCCTGAGTAAGATGTTAACCATTTATGGATAAAACCTCTAACACCACTATTGTATAGCTTATCAAGCAAAATTTTGTGGTCAACCGTGTCAAACGTCTTGGTAATATCTATAAAAAGTGCTGCACATATTTTTTTATTTATACCATTATATTATTATAAGCATTAGAGCAAAATTTTATGAGCGCGTGTTCTGTTGACAGACCTTCCCTAAACCCAAATTGGCTATCCCTCAAAAAATTTGTTCTGTTAAAAAAACTTAATAATCTTATCTAATAACTTAATAACTTTTCATAGACCTTTGACAAACTGGCAATAAAGATATGGGCCTGTAGTTATTTAAATTTTTTTGATCCTCTTTTTTAAAGAGCGGTATGACCTCAGCTTTTTTAAGTTTAGCTGGAAAAATACCAGCTGAAAAACTTTCATTTATCAAATGACAAACAACATCAGAAATATTATAAATTCTTTGTTTTATGAAAATATTCGATAAGTTGCCAGCACTTACGGCATTGGAGTTTTTAAGCGACATGACAATTCTGAATATCTCTAGAGATGAGACCGGTTCATAAAAAAAACTAGATTCACATGATTGTTCAAGATTCAAACAGTTACAAGTAGGAACATTATTAAAAATGGTTGTTTTTCCCACATCAGCAAAAAAATCATTAAAAATATTAGCTTTTTGTGTAGAGTCAGAGATAGGTATACCATTGAAGTCAATAACTGAATTACTATTTGTGTTAATGGATCTGTTAAGTAAACTATTAACTAGTCTCCATTCTTTTTTAGAATTACCTTTAAATTTATGAAATTCTAATATATAATAATTATTTTTGCAAATTGAAACTTCGGAAAGAATTTCCTTACTAAGATTTTTATATTCAGTTTTTAAGTTTGTATTATTTGGATTTTTGGTTATTTTCTTGTAGAGCTTATTTTTATTATTAATTTTCAAAAATAATTCATTAGTCATCTATGGCTTAAGCCTCTTGGAACCAGGAATTTTTTTTTATAAACTTTAGTACACTGATATGTACTATATGAAACGATAATATTTCCGAGAAAAGATCATAGGCTTTTGACGGATCTGGCTCATTATAAACACTATTCCAATTTTCAAATCGAAGGCTAATGTTTAAAAGATCAACATTTACAGATTTGAAATCAACATTGTGGTTATTTTCAGATGAATTAATCTCATTTTTTACAATGTTACCAAAACTTAAAAATGTCATACAATGATCAGAGATTTGGAGGTCAGCCACGCCACTGGTTAAGGTCAATGTGCTGGACGGTTTGAGGCGAACAAAAATGTGATCAATACAACTATCCGAAGATATGCGCGTTGGTTGGGTAATACAGGGTGTTTTTTTTAGAGGTATAGAGCTTCGAATTGAAATAAAACACAAGAAAATCGTTTTAATGTCCATCAATTTAGCTTTATTGGAAGGATAATTTTATGCCATTAATGTTTAAATATGATTTCGGGCATGTGGCCGCCGCAGCTGGCTCGAATAAAGCCAATTCTACAGGTCCAATTTTGAACCACTTTTTCGAGTATATGGGGCCGTATGTCGGCAATAACGCCACGAATGTTGGCTTCCAAGTCCCCTAACGTTTCTGGTTTGTTGGCGTAGACGAGCGACTTCACATATCCCCAAAGAAAATAATCCAATGGTGTCAAATCACACGATCTTGGTGGCCAATTGACAGGTCCATTCCGCGAAATTATGCGCTCATCGAATGTTTCCTTCAATAAATTGATTGTGACGTGCGCTGTGTGGCATGTAGCGTCGTCTTGTTGGAACCACAACTCATCCACATTCATGCCATCCAATTCGGGAACAAAATAGTCGGTTATCATGGCTCTATACCGGTCTCCATTAACGGTAACTGACTCTCCAGCATTATTTCGGAAGAAGTATGGCCCAATGACTCCACCAGCCCATAGAGCACACCAAACAGTCAGTTTTTGTGGATGTAATGGCGTCTCAAGGGTCTCATGTGGATTCTCTTCACTCCAAATGCGGCAATTTTGCTTGTTGACGTAGCCATTCAACCAAAAATGAGCCTCATCACTGAACAAAATTTTGCGATGAAAATCAGCATCGAGATCAATCTCATTTTCGGCCCATACACCAAAATCACGACGCATTGCATGGTCTCGCGGCTTTAATTCTTGCACAAGCTGGATCTTGTAAGGTCGCAAGCCAAATCTTTGCGCAAAATCTTCCATAAAGTTGATGGACAAAGCTCCAATTGCTGTGCACGGTGGCGAATCGATTCATTCAGGTCCTCTTCAACATTTTGCTCTACAGCGGCAATTGTTTCTTCGGTGCGCACTGTTCGACGTCTCTGCGGATGCGTATTATCACATAGAGTAAACGTAGTTCGAAAACGACCCATGGTTAACCGAATTAATTGCTCTGATGGACGATTATGTCGACCATAAAATGGACGGAGCTTGCGGTAAACTTCGCGAACTGAACCATTATTTTCGAAATAAATTTGCACGATTTGCAAGCGTTGTTCTTTTGTCAACCTGTTCATGATGAAATGGCAAACCAAACTGAACATAAATGACATTAGAGTTGCCAGATTTGACCATAAAATGCCAGTTTTATCTCTTTTCAAAAAACAAACCTCTAAAAAAAACACCCAGTACATGGATATAGACCATAGGACGAAAATAGGGTAAGATAGTTATCTACAAGAGTTGAATCGTGCAGAATATTTAAATTAATATCACCTAACAATATGAAATTATCCGACTTATCATTGGACAGAACATTAGTTAAATCATCAAAAAAAATATTGGGATGATTTACATTCAGTCTATATGCACCTATAAACGTATATTTTACGCCATGCAAAACACATTTTAATTTCAACATTTCAGAGCTTTTAAAGTCATAATTAAACGAATCACAAGTAATATTATCTTTTACAAAGGCTGCGATACCTCCCGAAGCATGTTTATTGTTGCAATTTGCAAAAAGTTTATACCCTGGAATATTATAAAGGGCTAATTTTCATCGTATATCCATATTTCTGATAAGAATATTAAATCAGGCTTGTTAACAAGGAATTCAAGGTGAATTTTTTCTCATGCTTCTAATATTTTGTTGTAGAACATAAAAGATATTTGGGTTGTTTAAATCGCTTGAAATAGAACAAAAGGAGGCATTTTGACAGCAAAGAGAGGGGGAAGGTTCAACAGGCTGTTTATGGGATTGTTATTTACCATTATTCTATTTTAAAAATAAGCGTTTACTAAACGCAATCAAAGCTTGTCTAAATCATCAAAACAGCCTATTGTTATAGATTTTTCGCCTTCCGTTTTGCGCATCAACACTTTACCTCCTGTGACTCAAACAAATTTGAAGTTTTTTTCTTTCTTTATTTTTTTAGCTGCGTTAAAAAGCTTTCTTGTCGTACTCGTTAAGCTATCATTTAAAAATATACTAGTATCGCCTGAGGTCGAAATTCGACCGTTAGCACTAAATTTTAATCTTAGAAGAATTTTGCCGACCTATTAATAACAAAACGTTTTTGTTCATTGATTATGATCTTATTTAGTTTCACTAATCACCTCACCTCACCTCATCTCACTTTTGGAATTACATTTAATTTACATTTGAGCGCAAAACAACATTATATTAGTGCTACATAATTTCTATTACGCGGTCTATTTGATTTTGACTCATAAATTGTCCCCTTATTCCTTTACCGTTCAGTCCGACCCGATGACGTTCTTATGCAAGGCACAACACAACTATATTTTTCGTTTATTTTTATAGCAAATATCGCAACTGTAACTCAAAATAAATCAGTTGAACTTCGATTATCCGTGATACTTGGGACCGAGCGCATCCCGGATAATGGAATCACTATTTTATTTTATTCCTTATAAATTTTCAAAGTTGTAAATACATAATATGTATGCGAAATTAATGGACGGCCCTTTACATCACCGTTTTACAAAAGTATTTAGTTATAATACCCATGTATGGAAGATCAGCTAGCTCTAATTATAAAGATATTTTCTAATGATGTGGGCATAAAAGTAACAAAAAATACTTTTCAGTATTGAAAAACTAAATTGGAAAGAGCTATTTTTGTATCATGTTGTTTATCCCTACCTCTTACTCTTCCTTTGGGTGCAATCTATCTCCATATTGAATTTCACCAAAATCGGTCCATTAGTTTAGCTGTGAAAACATATTTTCCTATTGGGGGCGTGGCACCGTCCACTTTAGACCGAATACCTTTTCTCAAGATTCAATGTACCTCTGTACCAAATTCCATAAAAATCAGTCCATTAGCTTAACAATGAAAACAATTTTCCTTTTCGGAACAGTACCACGCCCACCAAAGGAACATAGAATTTTCAGAAATGTTTTTAAGGGTTCAATCTATATCCAAACTAAATTTCATCACAATCGGTCCATTAGTTTAGCCGTGGAAACAATTTTTCTTGTTAGGGGCGTGGCACCGCCCACTCTAAGCAAATATCTTTACTCAAGGTTCAATCTATCTCCATATCAAATTTCATAAAAATCGGTGAAACATTTCAGCCGTGAAATTTCGTTTATTTTTTCCATTAGGGGTTAATGCGTTTTGTATGGGGGAATCATGTAAATATGTTCACTTTATTTTACCTGCCTTAACGGCAACTTATACACCTGATTTTTTTTTTCTGCACATCTATGGAACAGTACCTTTCCAATGATATAAGTTTCATTCCCCTCTCTTTATAGTAAATACTAAAAAAGTGTACCACAAGATTCGATGTTCACGTATTAATATATAGATTATTATTTTGTCTATCGCCAAATAGCCCTGAATTTAATTTACTTCTATTAGTAGCTTTATGTTTAAGAATATATTTTTTGGTATTACATGATAAAAGCTTAACACACAAAACATTCGTAGTTTTGTTTGAAGAGCTTTTAATTTTTTTTACAATGCAGTTATCACTACTTATGCTTGTATTCAGGTCCTCAGAAAAAACTTTAACAGCTGATTCTAGTGCATTATCATTATTTACATTCGGGACCCCTATTATTTCTACACACTTGTCTCTTTGTTGCTGTTGAAGAAAAATAACTTCTCTTTGAAGATCAGCAACTGTTTCTGCCAAAACTTTTTTCTTTTCTTGAAGCACGCTTATCAGACATTGCATTTGAAAACATGGATTTTAAAGAGACAATTTCGTTGTAGACTAAATCTAATTTAGATTCTATGTTAGTTTGTGTATGCGAGGTAATAAAGCTCTTCACTGCTTCGCTTTTTGACTGCTGAATTTGTTGTTGTTTTTGCGGTTGGTTTATTGCTGTAGGCTTTGGTTTTATATTTTGAAATTAAAAATTATTGTTTTGTTGCAGCTGTGTTTGCTTCTTTTGCAGTTTAGCACTTGTACTTGCTTGAACTTCGGACTGTTGTTGACTACTCGTTAATTTTTGTTTACATTGTAGTTGTTGAATTGTTGGTGAACTCTTTTTTGCGTTATTTGTTTGTAACATTTGTTGTTTCATTTTATGTGACGCACTTTCTTGATTTATGTTTTCTGGTACATTGTTCTGATTTTCTTCACGGTGGTTAACTGGCGCGAAATCGTCCGACAGAGAGCGAATGGAATCCCGCCTTAACGACATGCACGAACTGCACTTAAATTGAATATTGTTTTCTCGCATGTATTCAAATTCTTTTTGTAAAATGTTAACACATTTCCAATGATAATATTCATTGCAATTGGCGCATTTTATTTCATCATTATTTTGACGTTCGACTTTATTTAAACAAAGGCACAAAGGTTCATTGTAGAACGTAACTATGTATTTTAGTGAATTAATTTCAAAGTTTTGTACAAAAGATCGGCACTAAAGTTTGATACGTGTTGACCCCACGACGATTGCAGAACGGTTGGTTGCTCTGATGCACTTTTGCTTATTGACCATTACGTATCCAATGCACTATTTTCTCGGAATCATGTCTCCATTTTGTCACTCGACTTCGAGAAAGCATTTGACTGGGTAGGGTCACATGTCATTTTAAGATGCCTTCAGTCCTGGGGTGTCGGACCCAACATCTTTTATTTCGTAAAGTCCTTTTTGCAAGGTAGAAGATTTCGAGTACGTGTTAACAACGCTATTTCGGATACATATCCTTTAGGAAATGGTATACCTCAAGGGTCGCCATTGTCAGTAATTCTGTTTTCAATCGAATTTAATGAAATAAGTAAAATTTTAAAAGCACATAACTTTGTAGATCACTGTATCTACGCAGACGATCTTTATATTCTTTGCAAAAGTAATAACAATATTGTAACTAACACAACCTTTGAAATGTTATTAAAGAAAATTTTAAAATGGTCAGAGGAATCTGGAGCCAAAATATCGTTAGATAAATCAAAAAAATTTCATATTTGCAGGAAAAGAATATGCGATGCTGATAGTCATATATTAACTACAAATAATACCAACATTATAAATGTAAATAAAATCAAAATTTTAGGTGTAACTTTTTCTTCCAATTATCGTTGGAAAGATCATTGCATAGAGCTTAAGAAATCATTGGCTGCCAGAGTTAATTTAATATCATATTTAGCGAGTAAGAAATGTTATGTACATATTTATACTCTAATTTATATAACTAGAACTTTAGTGTTAAGTAAAATTGATTACGGCTTATACTTATTCGGAGGCTCACGAAAGTCTACTCTACAGATAATCTGCCTGATCTATCACCAAGCAGCTAGAGCAAGTGTGTACGCTTTCCGGACAACAGCAATAAGAAATATACTTGCCGAGTCAGGTCTGCCATCGGTCGAAGAAAGGTCTCACCAGATCAGAACTGGACTGCTGCCAAAACTTTTCACGTCATCAAATTCCGTCATAGATAGCGATATTGACCATATTTTATCTGCTAAGAAAAATTCACGACTACGATCAGCTATGCAACAAATACTAGCCTTCGTCGAGAACCTGAGTATTCAAAACAAACGTCAAATCTACTCAGTGGAAAACCCACCATGGGAAATTCGGAAAATATCGTGTGATCTAAGTCTTTGTAAGAGAGCAAAATCTTCTACTCCGAAAGAAGTTTTCCGCCGTATGTTCATTGAATGCAAAACTAAATTTGAGTCTGAGGGTTGGAGTTGTTGGTTCACTGACGGCTCAAAAAATGAGATATCTAGTGCTGGTTACGCTGTCGTAAACGAAAATGGACAGGACCTTCGCCTACAAACTTTGCTTGATTCCGCATCAATCTTAACGGCTGAAGCTTCCGCTATTTATTGCGCAGCTTCTCTGTCTCTTGAGACGAACAATAAAATAGTCATATGTACATATAGCCTCTCGGTGTTAAAAGCTATTCAAAACCCCTCATCCACAGCTTGGAGGAAGGTTAATGAAATAAGAGATCTACTTATCGGAAATGAAAACAAGCTTAAACTGTTTTGGTCACCAGGACATATTGGCATTGATGGTAATGAAAAAGCAGATATCGCTGCAAAATACGCATGCTACGCACCCATCACAACGGACCCTTGTACTGACAAATGTGATCTACGTCAATACATAAAACGTCACCTACGTCATAAAAAGTAATTAATTTATTAATTGTTTAATAAATAATAATAATAAATATATTAATATACATATA
The DNA here is from genome assembly GCA_949775025.1 of Tricholauxania praeusta. Lineage (NCBI taxonomy): Eukaryota > Metazoa > Arthropoda > Insecta > Diptera > Lauxaniidae > Tricholauxania > Tricholauxania praeusta. The sequence goes on from OX459028.1 coordinate 110,834,831, forward strand.
GTATGTAACATATGTATGTGTATATGCCTGTATTGTGAAAGTGTTAAAAGTAAATTTTTGATAATTTTGAGATATTCGTATCAGAGGGATGGCCTTCAATGGAATACAAATTTCAGAAACGCAACTTTTATTACTGGTGTTTTAAAATTTATAATGTTTATCATTTTCAAAAGTTAACGGTCTTGCACCTGTTTCAAAATCATTAAATTTACAAAAATATTTTTGCTTGTACAAGAAGTGAAGTGGTATGTTTATTTTGCTTAAAAAAATTGGATTTGAAATAAAAAAGGATAGATGCGTAGAATAATCAGAACGTTGGTTTTGATATTTGACAGTAGTTATATGTTTTCAAAAACGTAAGGTTCTTGATCAATCCAAAACAAGAAATATAATTAACTCATTTTTAAACAAGTTTCAATTAAATGGCTCATATACAATGATGAGCACAAGTTCTAACGAAAGCGCATTTGAGAGTAATGAGAGAGTATTTTAGTTTGCGTAAACAAATATAAGTCCACAACAACGATTCAGTTTTACTTCAGCAGAAGTAGAACTCCATATGGTTGTCGCACCACTTCATGTATATGAGTTTTTGCATATTGGTGCCTATCATTGCTAATATATTGTATAATGCACAGGTGATACGAAATTTTAAAATTACAAAAAAATTTAATCAAATAACTTTTTTTTACGCATTGCAATATGCTCAAAGTTTTTATTTGACATTTACATAAAACTTTACTAGAGTTTTTCTGCGAGGTTTACGGTATAATTTTTCTTTATTCAAGTCTTTTTATATATAATATTGATATACTGTTTTATGCCTTATAGAAATTAGTTCTTATCTACACAATAAAATCTCTTAACTGCGCAATTACATAGAGCGCAAAAGTAAAGTAATACTATGTACGTACGTAAGTTTATTTATATTAATGTTTCATCCTTATATGATAGTTTAACCCGCTCAAGTATGAATAAGCTCGAGGACATTGTTTGCATGGAAATGCTTTTTTTTTGCTCGTATTTGAGTTCGCATACAAAGAATTTGACGCTGAAGTTTGTCGTGATGAAGATGGCTCATCTAAACCGTCATCCTCGCCTTCATATTCATCTGGATCTGGGTCATGTTCGCCTATGTCATCCGAGTCACTCACCATTTCAGCAAGGTCTACACATTCAGTTGGCCGTGTTGGAGGCACAACTGCATCAAAGAGCTGTAACGGATTAATATTACCTGCACGCGCCTCCGGTGAGTTTTCACACAACACACATGCGTATGGCTTACGCAAATGCACAGCGCTTGAAAACTCCTCTTTACAATAGTCGCAACGATATTGACGATGCATTTTCAAGTGGTTGGACAAATGATGACGTAAGCGAAAGAGTTTTTGACAGAACTCACAACGAAACGGTCTTTCTTCGGTGTGAGTGGTCAGGTGCACATCACGCTCCTTTTCACTTTGCAATACATTGCCGCATACCATGCAAGGATATGTGGTGGCATTTTCATGCGTTAATATGTGTGTTATAAATTGGTTTTCAGTATAGAAACCAGCTTCACATATGGCACACTTAAATTGTTTCTCTTTCTGGTGCGTGTTCATATGATACCGGATGGCTTGTTTGGATTTAAAGCCCTTTTTGCACAACGGACATTTAAAAGGAGTTTCATTCGAATGTTTTATCATGTGATTTCGATAGAGGGAGTAGTATTGAAAGGTTTTGTTACAGAGTGCACAATATGCGGTGCCGCGTATTTGTCGCCGCTTAATTTTTCCATCATTACTTAATGTACTTGATTCGATGGAATCTGTCGAAGGCAATAGTAATTGATTGTCAAAATCATCATCAGCAACGCCATCATCAACACCATATTCATCACAATCATCATCATCACAATCGTTTTCCATATGAGTGTAGTCCAAGGTGTCTTCATTGCCATCATCTTCTGCAACATCGAACGTACTTCCAGTTCTAGCATTTCCATTCCTTTTTTGTGTTGTTGCTTCCACTAAAGCTTTGTGTAGGTTTTGTTGGTGTGCTTGCTGTCGCCGAGGTTTTATTTTTGGCTGCCCACGATGGCTTGTATGAGCTTCCAATATATCTTCGATGTCATTGTCACTGTCTTCTAATATTTGTACGACATTGTTATGAAGTTTCTGTTGTTGTGGCTTAAATTTATTATGTTGCATTGGCGTATTCCACTTGTTGGCATAATTTTGTTGATTGTTTCTTTTAAACCTATTCTCATATTTTTCACCGTTGCAGTTTAATTCTTCAGGTCCAGTATGAACGTTAATGTCTAAGTAATTGCTGCAATCCAAGTACTATTCAGAAAATAGATAAAAAGTTTTATTTAATTGTGGTTTTGCTATATACTAATTTTGAAAAAATATTAACTTTAAATACGAGTGTAAATGATATAAGCTACAATGTCAACATTCACATAAGATAGGAATTTATTTAAGTCAATAGTCGATTTGTGATTAAAGTTTAATGATAAGTATGTTTTCTCCCAATGTGCACAAAAACGGATGCGGATTCAGTTTTTTATGCTTCGACGTATCCGTCTCGAGCTCGGAACGGACCTCATATATGGACTTGGATTCGTTTTTTATAAATAAACGGTTCCGTTTCCGAAGAAATGACTCCGTTTCGAATTTGTTGCCTTGTTGCTGTTGCCTTCCATCATTAGGAATTCAGATGACCTGCTGCCGAGTGAAAATGACAGGGACGTATTGCTTTTGTTTTCTTAATAATCTTATTAGGCCTGTTAAGTTATCTATTTTTTAGTACCAGCAGCACTCTGCTGCGTTTACTCCTACACTTTTGAAATTTTTTGCTCCATATAAAAATAAGTCCGAAGCTGTTCAACATAATGATGATAATAGATGTTTGTGATTAACCATTTCATTTTCATTTATTTCACAACAACTAAAATCTAATTACATAAGTTATTGACTATAACATATATTATAAAATATTAGTTTGTATGAAAAATGTATGTAGCTAAGTACAAACAGTTGTCAAAATGTTAACAATTAAAATTCATTACTTTACATCAGTGGTGGGCATGGAAATCTAGCAAAAGGGCGAAACAACAACATCAAGCAACAACAAACGAAATTTAAAATTTTTTTTGGCTGTCATTTCCAAATTCGCCAACAGCACAAAAAAAAAACCAAATTGCACCACAAACAAAAACATTCGTCAAGACACAATGCGGCGCCGTCGCTTATGCCTTTGTGTGCTGTTTTTGTTTTCTTTTGAACTCAAGTAATTCTGTGCCTACGCTATGTTGAAACTCTGCGAATTTTTTTCGCTTGCTTGTGCGTCGAATAACGGTTCGGGCAATGAGGGCTGCTTTATATAAATAGAACCAGCTGTACCAGCAGACGTTGTTCTGCCCTTTCCGGTAGGTGGCGCGTTGTTGTATAAACTCACGCGATGGAATGTTAAAGCGAAACAGCCCATTTTTCAAGTGAAATCAACTTTTGTCCCTACTCTTTTACATACATACAGCACACCTGGCAGACGTTGCATTGGGCTTACTGGTAGGTGGGGGTGAATTTAATTTGTTATAGTCCTTGTCTTTTATATAATTACCAAGTCTCATTTATCTGCATCAAATAGTTGCTGATATATACATAAAGTTGTTTTATTCGCATTTGGAAGGCGTGAAACCGCCCGTTTTTACTGAAACGAACTTTTGTCCGTACCTTTTTTGAATGTATGTACCAAGTCTCATTCATTTGCGTCCAATAGTTGATGAGATATGATAAATTTGATTTTCCTTTTATAATGGAGGGCGTAGCAACGCCCATTTTTCCAAACTATGCTTAGAATCTTCCATAAACTATAAGAACCATATGTACAAAATTTTATCTATCTGTGTCAAATAGTTTCTGAGGAAATAACAATTTTGGTTTTTTCTCATATTATAGGCGTGGCACCTTCCATTTCTTCATTGCATCTGTCTTTTGCACGTACTTTAAATTATGTTTCAAGTCTCATTCATCTGCGCCAAATTGTTGAAGATATGTGATAAATTTGATTTTGGAGGGCGTATCATCTCCCATTTTTCTAACCCAAGCTTTGCAGAAACCTTCCATAGACCATAAGAAGCATTTTCAAAACAATTATGAAAATCCGTTATGTAGTTCGCGAGTTTATATGTATGTGAACGATAAACGGTTTTCGGTTTTCACATATGGGGGTATAGTACAATCATTTGGCAGTTTTACCTGGAAAGTTTTCCGGTAGTTTCGATGTGCTCTTTTCGAATTTCAACTTTCGCGCCGTCGTATTGGAAAAATGGCGTCTAAAAGCAGTTTTTTAGCAATATCTTCTTTCTGACTCATTTTACGATAAAAACAACTGTATACAAAATGAAACTAGAGGAAATTGCCTACAATTTCTGATGTAACCTTTTTTTTTGTAGAATCATTAGTTTTGGCGTATTAAGTGTACTTCCACACGCTTTTTGGCCAAAACACTCATTTTCACACCACCATGAGGCAGAATAAGCGGCGAGATTTTTATCATGGTATGCCAGTAGGCCTAGAGTTAGGAAAGCAACTGTAGCACTATACTCTTGTAAAAAAGCTGTGGGGAGAAGATGGGGGCTATCACCTCGTATTATTCATTGGCTCTACACAGCGGTAATTTGACCGATTCTGTTATATGGCATTGTGTTGTGGTGGCCTGTCTTAGACAAGGTCACCTATTACAGACAATTGCAGAAGGTTCAAAGAGCTGCTTCCATGTGCATCAGTGGTGCACTGAGGACCACACCGACTGATGCCTTGGAGGTCCTCTTTCATCTCGTTCCCCTTGACCTGTTTGGTAAACGAATGGCAGCATGTACCGCCATTAGACTCAGGGAAACTGCTTGCTGGTCCGAGGGAAGTACAGGACACTCAACTATCCTTAATAGCTTGAATTTCGTACCCTCTAAATTGGAATACACTATTCCAGTAATCTCATTCAAGAGAGGTTACGTAACCCATATCCCATCTAGGGATGACTGGAAGGGAGGAATCCCGTGGAGAAGGAACCATATTAATTTCTACACGGATGGCTCCAAGTTAAATAACCAAGTGGGTTATGGTATTTACTCTAAGGAACTGAAGATAAGTATTGCTGCGAGGTTACCAGACCATTGTAGTGTTTTTCAGGCAGAGGTTATAGCAATAGAAGTAGCATCCTGGCTGAGAATAAATGTGGTATCCAAGAAGGGTATTAATATTTATTCAGACAGTCAAGCTGCTATTAAATCCTTAGAATTAGTCTTCCTAAACTTACTAGTGGCCCAACAATGCCGCTCGTCTCTAAATGAGATGGCTCAGCATTTTAACATTCACCTCATCTGGGTGCCTGGGCATAGGAACATTGATGGCAATTGCAAAGCTGATGAACTTGCTAGGCAGGAGACTACTGCACAAATTCCTGAAGACAAGGAAGGTGTTGGCATGCCATTTGCTACCTGCAAGTTAATGCTTAAAGAAGACATGATAAAAAAGGCTAACATAAGATGGACCCAAGGGTTAACTTGCAATATAACAAGGCAAATCTGGCCGGAATGGAACGCTAAGCGATCTCTAGAACTGATATCCCGCACTAGACACAGTGTCTCGTCAGTTGTTGCAGTAATTACTGGCCACTGGCTTATCGGCAGACATGCGGAGAGATTAGGTATTCGGTCTTTTGACTACTGTAGAAGTTGTGGGGATGTGGAGGAGGAAGAAAACATTTAACATTTTCTTTGCTCCTGCCCTGCACTTGCTAAAAAACGCCACAAAACACTTGGTTCGTTTTTGTTTGATGACCTGGAGGACCTTAGACATGTTAGCATAGGTCAGCTATTTACTTTTATTACGAAATCTGGATGGTTCAATGAGAGGGTATAGTCAAGTACCCTGTGGTATCACAATGGACCAAACTTGGTCTAAGTGAGTCGGTTTTTGTAACTGACTGCCACTCCTACCTTACCTTACCTATGCCAGTAGACCTATTCCATATGTAATTCACTATTCCAACGCTATATCCTAGCCTAAGGCAGACTTTTTCTACGTTTTTTAAGTTATTTTTTTCGTTTAATTTCAACGAAAATGGACTTAAACTCTGTCTTCGCCGTTTACAGGTTTGAGCTAGAAAACTCATATAGTAGGACAGTTATTTTTATTCCTCAAGCTAAAATATAGGGCCACCCTAAATATGCACCATAAATAAAATTTTTACATGCTAAACTATGTCTCTTAGTATAAAAGACACGTGGTGTATATTCCATGTGAATCGATGGAGTGATCTTTGGAAAATGCTATTTAAATAATATTTTTGTATGAGGGCCACCCTAAATATGCTCCCTTAATAAAAGTTTTATAGACTCTTAAGTCTCTTAATATAGAAGACACGTGGTATAAATTCCATGTGAATCGATGGAGTAATCTTTGGGTAAATGCTATTTTAAAAATATTTTTGTATGAGGGGCACCCTAAATAAAAATTGTATGGACTCAACTATGTATGTGAATATAAAAGACATGTGGTGTATATTTACGGTGACCATCCGTTCTGTTTTTAGCAGAACAGTTCTGTTTTTAAGGCGCTTGTTCTGCGTATTTTTTTTTTAATGGAAAATTACAAAAGTGTTCTGTTTTTCGCAAATGTTCTGTTTTTTGTTCTGCTTTCATGCGCCACGCAAATCTACTATTTACTAATCTACATTATAAGTCTATTTCTACTAACGTCAACCCATTGCTGATCGATATGTAAGTTGTTATCGGTATCAATTAGCAATCTCTATCAAAAAGCTGATTGTGCAATGTAATTACAGTGCCGCTAAGTTTGTCGGTTTGGATTTGAACTTAAATTTTTGCTGGTTTTTCGCTGAACGCAGAGATGAAATTTGTTTACCTTTCATGATCAAGAAAATAGTTTCGGAGTTAGAAAAAACAGGAACTGAAAACCTAAGTAAATTGAAAGATAGTGTCAAAAGTTTTTATAAGAATTGCATTAAATTATCTACATCAGTGGGATTATGCATTTAAAGAGGTTAAAGTGATGGAATGGGTACTGTTGCGTACAATGCCATCTTCGAATAATGTTGAAAGAAATTTGACATATGTTATGGGAAAGAGGAGCCGAATTAAAATTAATTACAGCGAACTATTTGATGAGTTAACGTGTGTTAAAATTATGTGACTTGTGAGATACTAAAGGAATGCACAGATGGTGGAAAGCTGGTCGAGAATAAATGGGTTGAAATATTTCAATATTTTAAGAAAAATTCCATACCTTTTCAAAATATTTTAAACATAGTAGAATTTAATTTGTATTTACCGGGTTCAAATGCCTCCACCGAAATGGTATTTTCTATTTTAAGCAATATATGGACTGAAAAAAAGTTCCATATGAAAATTGAGACTGTAAAATCTATTTTAATAACGAGGTGCAACTATGATATTAACTGCATAGAGCTTAAGTAATATTTACAAAGCTAGGAAAACATTATTAAAAAAACTTATACCTCAGAAAATTACCAATGATTTGCATTTGATGCATACATTTTTGTTACACTATTCTGCTGACATCGGATAGCTTAAGAAATTGCTTGTCTAATAAAATGCTCCAAATGCCGGAGTCTTAGTTCAAACATACTATACCAGATCTCGTCAGAAAATTTTCTCCATCCCAATTTGAAAGGTATTTCAATAAATTGACGTAAGCAAAACACCAATTATTTCGAAACGAAATTTTTTGAGTAACGCCCTTTTTGTTTTTTTTTTTTGTGAATTTTTGTTACTTTCAATGTAAAAAAATATGTTTCTACAAACACAATTTTTGTTCTGTTTTTTCAATTTAAATTTATGGTCACCGTATGTATATTCCACGTGAATCGATGCAGTGGTCTCTGTGAAAATGCTATTTTAAAAATATTTTTGCATGAGGGCTACCCTAAATATGCCCCCTAAATAAAAGTTTTATAGTCTACAATCTATTCGCAGACCTACCAAGTATACACAAAAAATTTCATAAAAATCCGTCAAGCCGTTTCGGAGGAGTTCGGTAACAAACACTGTGACACTATATTCTTATACATATATGTATTAGAAGATATTGAGGTGGAAAATACATACATATTTGAGTAGCAAAAGACAAAAAAATTTTTAAAAATGTGAAAAATAAGAAAGAAATGCAATAAAAACATTATCAATAATTAAAAAGTATTGAAATTGTAATTGAAAATTAATTTCTTAACGTAGTTGAAAAAAAGTGGTTTTTACTCTTTCGCTAGTCTTTTACGAAGTAGAAACAAGAAAAATGCGTTTTAAAAATAGTGGGAATAGTTACAATAAAAGACTTTCAATACATTACAGCAGTAAAGATACCTCAGTAAAAGAATATTAACAGATCAAAACTTGGGATTCTCCTATAAGCTTTACATATAATTCTTATTGCGTGGATCTATTTTATTAGAATAAACACCACCCTAACACGATAAATCATACTGACGTCTTGACTTCACAATACCATCATAAGCAACTTTCAAAATTTCCAATATGCACCAGTTTTATAGCCTATGATTTAAACACGAGCTTAATTGAGTAGGTTGAGCCAATGCCGAATAAAAACCAAAAGAAGACAGAGTCGATAAAAACTTATCTACAATTCGATTCCGATAAAATATTGACATATTAATCACCCAACAATATTTTTAAACTTTTGAATTTCCAAATATATTGAAAATTCCGCCATAAAGGCCCCAATTGTATGTACATTTATGTAATCTGTAAATGTATATGAAACAGTAGTGAACACCACAAATTTTGCAATGTATACTTATTATATCAGCATTATTTATATAAACCTTTCTAGTTTCAAACCTTTCTACTTAATTTTTAAGAAATACACCAACACCACCAGCAGAATACGAGTTATTGTTATCGAAATTTCGAATTTTCTAAATTGATATTTTCTCTTCAAATATCCAAATTACTGAAACAAAAATGAGGTCAGTTGAACAAAGGATGTAAGATGCGACAAAAAAAGCATCAACATCTCATGCTACGAATATTTTGGGGAATCACGGAATAACCAGAATATTGTTCAATATTGTAGTATACTCATCAAGACATATAATATTGCCGTCAGGTAAACCTTTTTATCAACCAAATTAAGCAAATGGTAGTTTAATGTACGATTTAATTGAAATAATTTGTCAAAATTGTATTTTCAATTTATCTAAAGTTTATAAACACATTTTGGTTATAAAGTATTTTGAACTAAAATTTTACATTTATTTATTATAGTAAATCTGACTCATAGCATTTTCAGTAAAATTTGTAGTTTTTGGTTACTGCTGAGTTTTGACCAGACTGTGAAGAAAGTCACTAAGGGACTATAACTATAAATGAAGTTTTGATCCCCAAATTATCTTAAAAATTTCGATATACACATACTTATACTATTTGATGATATTGATATGTACATAAAAAAAGTAACAGAGTTCTAAGTTCACTTTATTGGGTGATTTTGCACTGCTGAATCAGATAATATTCACCATTTTTTTAAATCAACTCTAGTTTTTTAGATATTTAAACCTTTTCACGTCCATAAGCTTTTGAAATGTGATCCAATGGATCCAAAGGATGAGAATGTTCTGTTGGGATGTTACTAACTCAAAAATATCCGAAAATTACAAAATGTGATTTTAGATTTCGAGAAATTTTATGGGACATCTGTGTCCCTGTCAGCTTTAATGGAAGTCCAATTTATTTGTACGGCATTTACACGGCATGTTACATGAATAATCAGTATATTATATCAAAAAATTTGTTTTTAACCAAAAATTTACATGAAGTACTAGTCTGTAAGGATTTTTGTATCCATAGACGTCGAAAATTGAAAATTGTTAATTAATTCATAATCTTATTTTTAATAGATTTTTTCGATTAGTTCAAACAGTTCCACACCCTTTTATTTGACGTTGCTTTAACTCATATTGCAACGAGGGCGAGTTGTAAAATTTAACGAAGTGTTTTTTATCGCATACCAAGTTTTTAATTTGTTCGGTCAGTTGATGAACGACCGACTCACCCAGACCATACTGAGTTTCTGATGCTTTTCTTCCAGTATACAGATCGAATTCATACAGACAGCTTGTAGCTGAGTCACAGTTAAAAAAAGTCCGTTGACGTCTGTGGGAACACCTGAGTGCCTTTGTATTTTATTTCGAATTTTATTAAAATGCTACAAGAAATATTTTTAAAAGTGGAAGGTTCAAAAAATTTGCTTCACTAAAGCCTCAATTACAATGACGACGTCACGACGGGACGAGAGCGGAAGAAAAAACACTTATCACGGATTCGAATTCCCCGATTGATAATAACTGTGTGAAATAAAAAAAAAAAATATGAATCACCTTAATATGCAAATTTGTCGACTCCGATTCGAAAAAAATCAGGTCTGTTAATTTAGAAAAATGCAGATATCTTGGTTTTGAAATAAGATAATGATATGCGGTTTCGGCATTCTTTTAAGCAAATAACATTGCATTAAAATTATGTACCATGGGATCGGCGGTAACATAATATTTGAGGTGTTGCAGCTAGAAAGTGGAAAATCGGTACTTTTTTACTTTTGTCCGTTCAATTTTTTTATAAGAAAGAAAGAAGAAGAAGAAAAGCAAATCATGGATTTGAATTTCCCGATATATAGTTTCCCGAAAACCATACCCACTTTGTTGGAAAATTTTATAACGTTTGTAAGTTGCACAATTTTTTAAATCAATATTTTGAAAAATGGGTTGTTTACTTAAAACAGAGGGCGTTAATCCAGTTTTCAAAATTAACCTTAATCCTAGTAATGGGCCTTGTCCAGACATAAAAGGCTACTGTACTCCGCTGACACATCGTGAAAAAATCAAAAAGTTTTTATTTTGAAACGCTCTAACTTACATACAAGTTAAATACCGTTCGGTTAAATGGATTTGTTAAAACTGATTCTTTATTCAAAAAATTTTAGTTGCTAGAACAAAATTATTACAATAACTGTTTTAATTGCAGTGCTGGCAAATTCACATACTTTGACCAGCAGTGCAATTTGATACTCTTAGTTGCTAGAATAAAATTATTACAATAAATGTTTTAATTGCAGTGCTGGCAAATTCACATACTTTGACCAGCAGTGCAACTTGATACTTTACGTGCTTTAAATGAAATAACTTGCGATATTTAGCAAAAGAAACGAAATAAACGAAAGAAACGAAAGAAAAGAATGCGCGCTTTAGCACACGCGCATCCGGGAGCTTCCACTGATCAGCGATCGGTTGCATGATCAGTAGGTGTGCTAGCATAATCAGTAGGTGTGTTAACTTACATACATAAAAAAAAACACACACACACAAAACCAAAGAGAGGACACAAGTACATACTAACCGCAACATGGATTTAAAATTCACTTTAAACGATATACATATATAATATCGTGCCGGTGTTTAATGACAACCCGGCCGAATTTAATAAATTCATTGCTTGCGGAAGCATATTATTTATTTATTTATTTATTTCGAAAACCGGCACAACAAAGTTTAAAACCTTAATAACAGTACGGGTAGCTTAGAAGTATAAATATTATTTTAAATAGAGAGCTTAAATATTTTACAACAATGATTAACCTTAAGCAAACAAAAAATTATGTTATTAAACAAACATAGATATAAAACGAATAGCATTGAAACATTGTATCAACTCAATAATCATTTTAATTATTAAAACATTTATATAAAGGTTTTAACTATTTAACATATTGTTACGAAATTTCTGTCTCTTTGACGATAATTTCGATCTCTCACACTTTTCTGAGTTCGATCACTGGATTGTGTAACAATTAAAAACACACAAACTTATTTAGTTATAAAATGGTTTATTTTATTAACGTTCAAATGCTAATATTAATTTAACACTGTATAGAAAACTGTTTTGTTCTACTACGGATCACACTGTATTCACTTTATTGCTTATTGCTTCGCTGTTCTAACTCAACTGTGTCACTCAGCTCAGATGACAACCCTTTTATACTGCAGTCATCACTCTCTCGAATAATCCAGAACCTTCTAAATGGCGTATATTCTACCATTACCTACAACCCACCAGTGCTACTTTGTAGCGTGCATTCTACCACTATCCACAATTCACCAGCATAGCGCACTGACGTTGAGCTCACAATTATCCAGAATGTTAGATGCTAGATGGCGTTGTACGTTGTATGAATTTCACAATCTAGATGTCTCCATGTTATTGACTTTAATAGTGTACTGCAGCGTCTGTTCGGTTTATTATTTTTACACCATTACGCTAGATGGTGTATGCTAGCTAGTATCGTTTAGTTTCTTTCGTTGGTATTTATTTCAAGAGTCTTCTAGCATAAACCAAATTTCGCTACAATATTTTAGCTATTTAATTATTTAATATATTAAGATATTCAAATGTTAAGAAGAAAAGTGTAAAGCTAATTTGTTTTTGAATTGCACAACATTATTGCAAGATCTTAAACTATTAGGAAGCGCATTCCAAAGACGTACAGAGTGAATGTAAAACTGCTTTTCAGACGTCAAGCAAGTAATACGCAAATAATTAAGCTTATTTGTTCGACTGGATCGAGAAAAATTTAATCTCGAAATCAAATAATTTGGTGGAGCATTATTAATAATTTTATGCAACAATAAAAGCGTTCGATAGTTAAGTAAGTTTTCAAAGGTTAAGCCACAGATTTTTTTTGCATATTGGGAAACATGGTCCCTTCTTTTCAATCCAAACACATAACGAACAATTTTGTTAAATAATACATTCAATTTGGCTTTACTTGAACTATCACAATTAGCAAATATTTCACAAGCGAATAGCATTGATGGAACGAGATATGTTTTAGCAAGCAGCATACGTATATGAAAAGGTGTAAAGTACTGGGTCGTCCATAGGACACGAAGCATACCATAGATCTTCCCGACAATGTTATTTATATGATTATTCCAAGTCAGCGTTCTATTGAAGGTTAACCCCAAATTTTTCGCAGAGTCAACGTATTCGATATTGCCACCATTTAAAGGGGCCGAGGAAATGTCAATAACTTTCTTCGCAATCACTAGGTTTAAGCCATTTTTGAGTGCCCACTTACCAATACTTTTAAGAATACTATTCATATGAGATATCAAGTCATAAAAATGATCACGTTTACAGTTATCATATACTTGAACATCATCAGCATAGATATGAATCTTACAATTTTCTAACACACTAGGTAGGTCATTTATGAATAGAGAGAAAAAAAAAGAGGACCCAAAATAGACGAGAAACATAAGTTTGTTCTAGAAGTAGTAAAAACTCGGTTGGAGGGTCCAGCTTTCGAATTAGTGCAGTTTCAGTCTCTTGTTAAGTGGAATGACTTGGTACTAGAACTAGATAAGCAATATAAAGAGGACAGATCGCGCTCTTCTGTACAAAACTAATTTCTTGCCACAAAGCAAATGGGTAGGGGGTCATTAAAAGAATTTGGGGAGCGCATCTCCAAATTGCTACCACAACTTAACTCTGCCACATGCGCAGTCATAACAGATAGTTCCATTAGGGACTACTTAAAAAGGGAAAATGACCAACTAGAGGTGAAAGTGCTCGAAGATGGGCTGCCAAATGCATCCTTTAGGTTAATTGTAAAGGCCCACAATGAGCTAGACCTAAAAAAAAAAGCCATTGTGTATGCTGAGGAACACTCGGCACGCCTTGAGGTAACTGCTCAGTCTTTCCCCACGTTCCGGCCAATATGTCAAATCTGTAAAATACCAGGGCATATCAGGGAGACGTGTTATAAGAGGGAAGCCTACCATAGGGATACAACTGACAAAAACCACTACAACCAAGTTAAAAAAGAGGTGTACTACACGTATTGTAAGAAGCCCAACCACACTTATCTAGAGTGCAGGTCTCGGCTTCAACAAGAAGCTAGGGGTTATTAAAACCGACGTATAGCTGAAACTTCTAAGAACCCATTTCACCAAAATATCCCCCAAACATAATCAATCGGGAAGCGAGACAGCACGGGAAGAAATCACCGGCAGTTCTCCCCGATTGCAAATTACGACCGATGTACATTAGGTACAAAATTAAACTTCACAATAATAATACCTTTTAACGAAATCTCAACGGAGCCAGTTATTCGCATCAAGTTAGAGCGTTCGTCTAAAAATGTTTCATCTCTTTTAATTGATACCGGCACAGAAATAAGTCTGTTAAAAGTCACTGAAAATCAGTGCAATCTAAATAAATCTCATTAACAAACTGTCTCAACAATAGCAAACAGCAAAATGCAAACTCTGGGTGAGGAAATAAAAAATATAAATATTCCACACAGTGATCACTGAGTCACAAATTTCAAGTTCTACCAAAAACTATACATTTACCCTATGATGGGATAATTGGTAGTGATTTCCTGGCCAAACTAAATTCCAAAATAGATTTTTCAAATAAGCAACTAGAGATACCAGTAAACTGCTCAAACGCGGCAGTGAGCATCTCCAATAAAAAATATCTTTGCATCTAAATCTGCATACAGTAGTAGCAAAGTGTTATCTACGGATAACAAAGGAATTTGTTTAAATGGGAATGAGGAACATAAAGACTGTCCCAGAAAAATTTGTCACTTTTATTTTGCTTGATTAAAGCCTACCTGCTAATCTTATAGGTCTAAAAAGACGCAATATTTGTTCTACTTAAAGTGACGTTTAACATGATGTATAACACTTGGTGATAGCACTTTTAACGACAAAGATGTCGAGCAAGCAACAAAAAGTTCGTGAACTCATTTTGTACACATACCTGCAAAATCCAGAATTAAAATATTCAGCTATAGCAAAAATAGTTGGTGCAACAGGAAGAACTGCTTTTACGGTTATTTCTAATTACTAGAAGGGTCTACCTCTTTCACGAAAAAAAGGTTCAGGCAGAAAATCAGAATTTTCAAACTCAAGGGTAGTGGCGAAGGTGAAGAGTTTTTTTAAGCAGATATGGTGGCTAGAGTAGGTTCATCAAAATCTACTGTACAAAAGACAAGGGAAAAAAGTAAGCTGAAGACATATAGAGTTCAAAAAGTACCAGACCGTTCTGATAAAAAGCAGTTGATGGCTCATATACGAGCCCGAAAATTGTATGAAAGGTACCTGACTAAATTTGATTACTGCGTTACGAACGACGGAAGTTACGTCAAAGCAGATTTTAAGCCGCTATCTGGGCACAAATATTATACATCACCGAAGAAGGGGCATATGCCTAGTAAATTTAAAGAAAAAAAAATTTCGAAATTTTCGAAGCAATATATGGTTTGGCAGGTCATATGCACCTGTGGCCTCAGAAGAAGCTTCTTTGTTACGCAAGGCACAATCAATTCAAAAGTTTATGTAGACGAGTGCCTCGAAAAACGTGTTCTACCATTTATTCGTGCACATGAAGGTACAGTGATTCTCTGGCCCGATTTAGCAACCTCTCATTACTCTAAAGCTACGATGGAATAGTATCAAAGTAAAAATATCAATTTTGTACCAAAAAAAGCAAATACGCCCAACTGCCCAGAGCTTCGCCCAATTCGGAGATATTGGGCTCTAATGAAAAGAAATCTTCTTAAGAGTGGTAAGACTACAAAAAACTTACAAGACTTAAGTGAAAAAGATCGTTCCGTACTGTCGATGAAACACCTGTACAAAATGTAATAAAGGGCCTTAAGAGCAACGTCAGAAATTTTTATAAAAAAAAAAAAATTGTTAATTAGTTTTCAGTTATTTATATTCTTTACACTAGCCATTATTAATAAAAAAAGAAAAAAGACCAAAAAGTTTATTGGGCATTTTTTTATAACTGAAAATAAAAGTGACAAATTTTTCTAGGACAGTCCTTACAAACGCAGAGGCAATAAGACGTAACGAGTTACCTCTAACACTCAATGTGTACGAGCAACAATCCATTAATTTGCATACTCGAAGTGGAGGATTCACCAAAAAAAAAGATAAAAGAACAGGAAAAGAAAACAAGGCATTTTCCACGGAAAAAAAACAAGGGATTGTAAAAATAGGATTGAGGATCAAACGGACGCTGCAAAAAGCATAAGCCGTACTGAGATACCACAACAACTTAATGTCTACGGGCTACAATCCATCACCTTACAACCTAGCTTACAACCGAAGCACTTGTTGAGATCCCATTTAAATACAAAAATGATACCGTAATCCACAAGAAAGAAATAAACCCAGGTATTTATTTAGAAGAAACCATGATACGACTAAATAAAAATATGGCAAAAGTACTCCTCATGAATACTACAGAGGAAAAGCCAAAAAATAAACTTTAATGAAGGAAGAAACAAAAGGTCAACTTTAGAAGTTTGCGGAAATTTTAAAAAGAAGAAAAAAAAAGACAACAAAGTGTTGGTCATAACTCGGCATATGAAAAATGTACAAGACAGCGACCGAGCTAACGAAGACAGCGACGCAACCGCCACAGACAAACAGAAAACAAGAAAATCAAGTAAAGAATACGTATAATTGGAAAAAAATGATTCCATGTACAATAATAAACAGGTACAGATTAAAATATTGATGCTAACACCAACAGAATCACAAGAAGAGAGTATTGTTTCCTGTCTCTTAGACGATAATTTCGATCTCTTACACTTTTCTGAGTTCAATCACTAGATTGTGTAACAATCAAAACACACAAACTTATTTAATTATAAAATGGTTTATTTAAATCACAAAAGTTAGTTTTTACATGGTACAATTGTTTATTTCATTCACATTCAAAGTCTAATATTAATCTGCCACGGTATAGACAACTGTTTTACTTTATGACTTAAGATCCACTGTGTTAAAATCAACTGTATAACTTAAATTCAACTACTTCACTTTATTGCTTAAGTTCAACTGTGTTTTGACAACTCAGATGACAACCTTTTATATTACAGTCATCACTTTCTCGAATAATCCAGTACCTTCTAAATGACGTATCGGCGTGGAATCTACAATCACTTTCTCGAATAATTCAGTACCGTCTAGATGGCGTTGTACGACGGCAATAATTTTTCTCAGTTGTCGACTTTTATAGTGTACTGCAACGCCTTTTCGGTTTATCATTTTAGTACAAAAGTTACACTTGGCCGCTAGATGGTGTAAAAGTATTTATACAGCCAGTGATGCTAGCTAGTATCGTTTAGTTTTCTTTCGTTGGTTTTTATTTCGAGAATTTTCTGGCATAAACCAAATTTCGCTACACTGCCCTCCGCTTAAACTTGTTCGTCTCCGTCTCTAGTATAAAGTGCCAGCCTTTCGATGTGGACTACCTTTAATTTACTTTTGTCCTCGGGGTATTTTTGTATTCAATACACAACATCATTAATCCTTGTGACGATCCGGGAAGGTGCCTCCCAATGAGTCTGTAATTTAGGAGACAAGCCTCGTTTTCGTTGTGGGTTTTGTAGCAGCACTAGTTGACCTTCGTTGAACCCTTCAGTATTTGCTCGCAGGTCATACCGAGCTTTCATCTTGTCGCTAGCCAATTGAGTATGTCTCCTGATAAGCTTGTGTATATCTGCTAGTTCTTCTCTTTTCCGCGACATGTAATCGTCAGCATGGGTCGTTTCTGAGAGTACGGTTGAAACTTTCGACCATGCCATCGGACTGAGGATGCAAAGCTGTGGTACGTGTCTTCTGTATTCCAAGCATGTCACAAACCTCCTGCATTGCTGATTGGAAAAGGTCCCGCTATATCCATGGATATCCTCTCAAAGGGAGCTCCAAAATTATACTGATGCATTTTTCCCCGAGTGCGTTGCCTTTGTCCTTTAGCAATTGCACATTGGTCACAACGGCGGATCCAGTCAGCAACTGATTCTTGGTATCCTACTCAATAAAACCGTTTTTTATTTTCTCTGTGGTTTTTATTATACCCAGATGTCCACCACTCGTTCCATTGTGATAATCCTCGATTATTTCCTTAAATTTGGCTTTTAAAATAGCCAGCAGTTTTGAGCGAATTTTACCATCCCCAATTTCCCAGATTCGGTAGACAACCATCATGCAACTCCAAACTTTGCCATTGCGCCCAGTATGCTTTACAGATTTGGCTTTCACTTGAGATTTCTTGCCACGCCGGTTTCCTACCCAGCTCCTTATACTTAATTATAATTGTCAAATCTGTATCAATGCGCTGGTCCCGTTTTACCTCTTTTGTCCACTTTTCTTCAGACAAAACGTTCAAAAGGCGCACATCAATTGTTCTAGCTTTATTTTCCGTTCGTGAACAATGACCGCATTTAATTTTACATGGACGACGGGAAAGTTAATCCGCATTTCCATGCTGGCTTCCTTTGCGATGTTCTATGGTGAAATCATAGCTCTGCCAGCGTTCTATCCACCGTGCGATTTGACCTTCAGGATCCTTGAATTGAAGTAGCCACCTTAATCTCGCATGGTCGGTCAGGAGAAAGTACTGTCCATATAAGTGTTTCACGCATTCCATTACTGCCAGTAACTCTCGAGTTACGCAATAATTCCTCTCAGGTTTCGACAGAATTTTTCTGAAATATGCGACGACTTTTTCTTGTCCATTGATGATTTGGGACAAAACTCCTCCAATACTATGGCCACTCGCATCGGTGTCCAATACAAGTTCTTTGCCGGGTATTGGGTACGCGAGTATTGGCGCTGTAGACAGTTATTCTTTCAGTTTTTGGAATGCTGTTTCCTGTGCATCACTCTATTCGGATTTCCGATTCTTCTGTGTCAGCTCATGTAGACTGCCTGCAACATTTGCGAAACCATCAACAAAGCGTCTGTAATAAGTGCATAGACCCAGAAAACTTCGCAACTCATGAAGATTAGATGGTCGTGGCCAATTTTTCACAGCTTTTATTTTATCTTCATCTGTGTGTATTTCTTCTGACGTAACATTGTGCCCCAGATATTTGACTTCACGCTGGAAAAGTGAGCACTTTTTCGCACTTAATTTTAGTCCAGCTGCCTCCAAGCGCTCAAACACTTCCTCCAGATTTTTCAAATGGTCATCAAAATCTTTTCCCATGATGATTATGTCAACGCGATACACCGCTCAAACGTAGCTGGAGGGTTACAAAGACCAAACGGCATGACGTTGAACTGCCATAGACCATTCCCAATACTAAAGGCAGTTTTCTCCTTGTCTTTTTCATCTATTTTCACCTGCCAATATCCACTTTGCAAGTCCAGGGTGGAAAACCATGTTGCTCCAGATAACGTGTCCAGTGTATCATCGATTCTGGGTAACGGGTAGCTGTCTTTTTTGGTGACGTCATTAAATTTTCTGTAATCCACACAGAATCGCATACTTCCGTCCTTTTTCTTGACAAGTACGACCATTGCAATTACATTTTCTTGCGCCATATCCTCTATAAGGCCCGTCACTTCTTCGCTCTTAGCGAGTGCTAGCCTCTTTAGAGGTTGACGAATTGGCTGAAAGTTACCTGTATCAATGCGATGTATGACAACTGATGTTCGGCCATTATTTTCTCCCTTGGACGCAAATATCCGCCAATGCTTTCGCAGAAACCTTTTTGCTTTATTTTTGTTCTGGGCGGACAACTCCTTCGTCCATTCTTTCGTCAATACTTCCAAGGCCGACGATTTCGTTAAAGTTGTACCTTGTGTGTTCTGCTGGTCATTTTCACAATTTCTCACATTGCGCTATAAGTTCACCTTTTTGCATCCATTTTGGCTTATTTGTTGGATTCAAAATTCGTACCGGTATTTTTTTGTCCGTTCTTGTTTTTACTAGGGTTTTTCTTTAAATTCTTCTTATCTGCTTCCACTACCCACAGATGGCTTGTCCCACAGTCTTCACTTGTTGTGGCCCAAATAATTTCTTCGGTGTTGGGTTCAGTTCGACAGCGCTCACTTATGTAGACTCTTGCAATTGTTAAATTTTGTCCACAGCCAATGTCTAAACGCAACTCTACATTGGCATACCTTAACGTTTTTTTCTTAAGATCCAAAGTGAACCCGTGTCGAATCATGAAGTCCACGCCAATGATAACCTCATCGGTGATGTTTGCAACAATAAAATCATGTTCCACAGTTTTGTTGCCGATAAGAATACTTGCTGTAACTTTTCCTACTATTTGCGCAATTTCTTCTGTCGCTGTTCTCAATTGGATCCCATTTAATGGCGTTACTCGTCGTCTATCAAATAAGTCTCTCCTCACAATTGAATGCGATGCGCCTGTATCCAAAGTAAGCTCACATGGTCTTTCGTTGATTTTTCCACCGATGGTAAGGCTGTTGGAATTTCGGCAGGGTTTCGAAACTAAGACTATGGGGCAATCATCTGTGAGAGTTAGCTTACGCCCCGCTGTCCTGACTCTCTTTTGTTTAACGACTGCTGCTCGCTACCATTTTCGCCATCATCCACCCTATATCCAATTCTTCTTCTTAGTGAACGTGATGCAGATCGTTTACGACGTGATTTGCAGTCACGTGCCATGTGTCCCTGCTTACCACAGTTGTAGCATTTTTCGCTGAAGCTAATGCTGGCGAACGATGAATTTTTCTTTTCAGCCTCCACCTCCATCCGACGAATTTTCAGTCATGGGCGGCATGTCAACGCAATCGTCTCCTGAGTGTGGGCAACCGTTACTGTTTCGTTAAATGTTGTCTTCGGGTTCCTCATTGTCTCGCGTTTTGTATCTGAGTCACGTATGCCGTCAATAAACGCCTTTATTTTGAATTTTTCAGCTACGACACTTAACTCGTCAGGATAGGAAAGGTGTGCCAATCGCTCAATATCCGCAGCATACTCCTGCAAGGACTCACCAGATTTCTGGATACGACTTTTCAACTCCAATCTGTGAATCTGCTTCATGTGGTCACTGCCATATTTTCGCTGTAAGGCATCCATCACCGCCTTGTAATTTTTCTGCTCCGCCACTGGAACCGTTTGCAATACTTCTGCAGCTGCGCCGTTTAATGCCACAATTAGCGCTGCAGTTGCGCTTTCGTTATCCCAACGATTGTGACCAGATGTTGTTTCGAACTGGAGCTTGAAAACACTAAATGGCGTTGTTACATCGTACGAGGGTGCCTTACGCCTCTCTGCGCTGATTTCTCTTATCACTTGAGTGGTTGGTTCGCTTATTTCCAACTGTTGAATCCTTTTATTAACGTCCTCAAAATTATTTTGAACTCCTTTCTTGAATGATTCAACGTCATCTCGTAAATCAGTCATTTTTGCATCGAGGCCATTTACTATTTTGGCAACCTCCGTTCGAACAGCCTCAATGTTTTGATTCATTGCGTGGATCTGCGTCGCGTTCTGACTTAAGCTCTAACCAATTTCTTCCCGAACGGCCTGGATATTGCTATTTATCTGTAGATTTATTGTCTGCGTCATCGCCATTAACATTTTCTCGAACTTTGACATATCTACAACTTCACCACTTGCCGCCGGTCCAGAAGCTTCTTCCACTTTCGCTGCTGATTCTGATACATAAAATTCATGCTCTTTCAGGTTTACACCATGAGCCTCAAGAGCCTGCCGTAAGCGTTTCTGTAACTCCACCTTTCCGCCAGATGATTGCAGATTCAGCTGCTGCAACTTCTTTTTCAGTTGATCCACTTTCAGTTCGTCAAATTTAACTTTTTTTTTTTTTTTAATTGATTGTTAATTCTTTTTACACAATCCCACTTCTGACAGCAATTGTTACGAAATTCCTGTCTCTTAGACGATAATTTCGATCTCTTACACTTTTCTGAGTTCGATCACTGGATTGTGTAACAATCAAAAACACACAAACTTATTTAATTATAAAAAGGTTTATTTAAATCACAAAAGTTAGTTTTTACACGGTACAATTGTTTATTTCATTAACATTCAAAGTCAAATATTAATCTGCCACGGTATAAACAACTGTTTTACTTTATTACTTAAGATCCACTGTGTTAAAATCAACTGTATCACTTAAATTCAACTGCTTCACTTTATTGCTTAAGTTCAACTGTGTTTCGGCAACTCATATGACAACCTTTTATACTAAAGCTATCACTTTCTCGAATAATCCAGTACCTTCTAAATGGCGTATCGGCGTGGAATCCACAATCACTTTCTCGAATAATTCAGTACTTTCTAGATGGCGTTGTACAACGGCGATAACAGCGCCTTTTCGGTTTATCATTTTTAGTACAAAAGCTACACTTGGCCGCTAGATGGTGTAAGAGTATTTAAACAGCCAGTGATGCTAGCTGGTATCGTTTAGTTTTCTTTCGTTGGTTTTTATTTCGAGAATTTTCTGGCATAAACCAAATTTCGCTACAGTATTATAGAAAAATAATCGCCAGATTTCATTAAACCTTTATTAGGTGAAACGGAAAAGTACAAACTTGAAAATGGTACAAATCTTTATGTAACAACTCTACCCATACCATTTAGAACCTCAAAAGATCACGAAATAGCAAAAGAAAGTTTAATAAAAATCAGAAAACTTTCGATAAAGATATTGCAAAGTTAATAGCATTAGCCGTGCCAAATATAAGCTCCAATTTTAAGGAAAATTTTAAAGCAATACTCAACGAAACATTTGGAGACGACGACATCACTATTTTCTTACACATAAATGAAAGAATAATTTTGAAAACTTTCGATGACATAAATAAAGTCTTAGTCGAATATCATGAATCGCCATTCGGAGGACAACAAGGAGTAACCAGAACTATGAAAAGACTAAGAAAAATATACTGGGCAACAATGAAGCAAGATGTACAGAACTACATTCGCAAATGTGAATCATGTCTAAAGAATAAACTAAATAAGTCAGCAAAATTACCAATGAAGATCACTACAACAAGTTCAGCACCTTTTGAAAGAGTAGCACTAGATATAGTGGGTCCACTCCACGTTAGTTACGATAACAAATACCTTTTAACCTTTCAGGATGATTTAAGAGATTTAAGCCAACTTTAACTTTTCAGGATGATTTAATTAAATTTACTCATGCCATATCCTTACAAAATGCCGAGGCAACCACAATTGCTAAAGTTTTTGCAGAAAAGATTGTTTGTAGATTTGGAATTCCGGAATCATTATTAACCGACCAAGGTACAAATTTTCTCAGCGAATTATTTAAAGAAGTATGGAAATTACTAAAAATACAAATGTTACAAACCACTCCATATCACTCACAAACGAACGGAGCACTGGAGCGTAGTCATCGCACTTTAGCTGAATATCTTCTTCATTACGTAAACAACGACCCTCTTACTTGGACTGATTGGATTCCATATGCTATCTTCGTATTCAACAACACATCACTTTTTTTTTTTTGTCGATGTGAATTCAGTACGACAGACGTGTTTTCTATCGCCACCGTGGTCATTTAATATGAGTGGTAAAAAAGTATTAAAAAGTGCCTCCAGCAACAAATTTACAGCAACTAGGAATATTCTTTCCGCGCTATTTTTTCCACCGCTCATTCGGATAATGCGCATGCGCTGTTTTCTCAATACTCTTCTCTGAGTACATGCGAAAATTTAACAAAGCTGCTAAATCTTAAATCTGCAAAGCATGTACTGTCCTCTTCTCTCTCATGGGGAGCACAATGTTCAACTCCAAACATCTCACCAGCACTTACAAGCGCAATAGTCTCAATACCAGCAACAACTCTGGCAACTACTAGTACATCAGTTAAAACTACATCTTCAACGATTTTACTAACACCAATAATGTCTGTAGGCACATATTCAAATGAACAAAAAATGTGTCTACCTCTCTCAGACACAAACTGCTTAAAAACATTACCTCTGCAACATGAATCTAATGCAGATTAGCAATATTCAAACATCCGCAGCATCAACCGCAGCAGCAGAAACCTCAACATAATCTTCAGTTACAACAACAAAAACAACTTCGTAATATGCAACAAACACAACAACAACAGCCAAAGTCAAACCTACAAAATACAGGTAAAAATACTTCGTTATCAAAAAATTATGGAGTGCAAACTGGATTAGACCGATACATTTTAGTGAAACGAAAATTAAGCCCACAATTAATACAACTAACAAAAAATTTGCACTATTAGCAAAACTAGACGATGATGAAGCTGGCACTAGTGGGCAACAAAATATTAAAGGTCAAAAACCCCCACCTATTTTCTTGCGTAAGCGTAGTTCTAATGCTCTTATAAATTATATCACTAATCTAAAAGGAAAAGATTCATATCATGTAGTTTCTCTAACACCAGGAGAGATACATGAAATGAAAATCAAAGTATACGCGGAATGTAATTACCGTATTTTAGTACATGACCTAGAAGCCAAAAAAAAAGAGTTATTACACGTACCAGCTCAAAAGCAGTAAGGGTATTTCCGTAGTACTTAAAGGTTTTGATTCTGATTCAGACGTGAATGAAATAAAAAATGCTTTCGAAGAAAAAGGTTTTCATGCCAGAGCAGTTATTAACATTATAAATAAAGATAAGGTTCCACAACCTATTTTCAAGGTAGACCTCCTCCCTGATACTGCTAAGCTGAACAAAAAATGAATCGCATCCAATATCTAAATTGCAATATTTATTGCACAGAAAAATTTCTGTTGAGGAGCCTCACAAACGTAATGGTCCAGTCCAATGCGCAACTTTCCAAGAGTATGGCCTTACTAAAACATATTGTAATCTCCGTACTGTATGTGTCGCTTGTGAAGAGCTCCACCATAGCTCCTCATGTACCAAAAAAGCGGAAAACAATCCAAGCTCCAAAAAATGTATCAATTGCAATGGAAACCAAACCGCTAATTATAGAGGCTGTCCCGCATATTAAAGCCTTAAACAGAGGGTAACTCTACTAAAACAGGCTGCCTGTAACCCCACTAAAAATATCTTTACCTTTGCCTCTTCTGCCCCCCAGCAGTCCCCTGCCAATTCTTTTACACCGGCTAGTTCTTATGCAAATATAGTAAAATTAGGTACTCAAATTCAACCAGGGACGTGAACCGGTTTTGAACCGGAAAACCGCTTTTTTTAATAATTAACTGAACCATTAACCGAACCGAAATTTTCGACAAATGATTGATCTGAACCGAAAACCGAATCACTTTTTATAACGGTTCGAGGGTTCATTCTGATAAATTTTCAATTGACAAATTTTCCCCACTTGTTTTATTTTTTTGTTGAATATGGAAATTTTATAAGAAATAGGGAAGAATGAGACAGAGTTCAAAAATAAATCATTAAGAGATAAAATCAAATCGTTTGATAATATAAAGCGGCTTTCAAATAATGTTTATGTTTTGAACTTTTGAAATAACTACCCTGCCAAAGAATTATCTGAATTAGCTCAAGTTATTTATGATGTTTCAGCAACCCAGGTTTCGGTAGAGAAGACATTTTCCACCCTAAAACTTATTCTCGGAGACCTGCGGGAAAATATTGACGAGGACTTGCTAGAAGATATTTTTCTCATCAATCTCAACTGATTTTTTTTTTTCAAATTTTTTCTCAAATAATAATTTTTTACTACGTACTTATGGAATGTTACTGAATAAAAATAACACAAATTTGCATAGTTCTTTTTTTTTCATTCCCGAACCGCTGAACCGAACCGAAACCCCGGTTCAAAGAAAACAAAAACCGTTTTGACGAACCAATCCAAAAGTGCAAAAACGGTTCGAACCGATGAACCGAACCGACCAAATTTTTCACCCGGTTCACGTCCCTGAATTTAACAGCAATCATCTCCAGAACCAAGAAATAACCATGAGCAAATGATTTCTAATTTTACTCAAAATCTATCACATTTTATGATAGCCATGCAAAAATCTTTACAATGTATTGTTGATATGCAAGCCCAATTAATGACTGCTCTTCTAGCGAAGTTATAGATCTTATAAAGATTTGCGCATGGAATGCAAGCAGCGTAAGCCAACATAAGCTAGAGATTTCAAACTTCTTGTCTCGGGAAGATGTACATGTAATGCTCCTATCCGAAACCCACTTAACAAATAAATATAATTTCACTATTCCTGACTATATATTCCATTAAACCAATCACCCTGACGGCAAAGCACATGACGGCACTGGTATACTAATTCGAAGAAGGCTTAAACATTCTTACTTAGGGGCGTATGCCCAGAACCATCTACAAGCCACTTCAATTATTTTTCAAAGTAATGGCAAAGACCTTTCGTTATCGGCTGTTTACTGTCCTCCCCAATTAGTTGTATCAGAGGCGCAGTTTTCGGACTATTTTAAAACTTTAGATGATAAATTTGTAGCAGCCGGTAACTTTAATACGAAACACACCATCTGGGACTCTCGCATTAATAATCCCAAAGGTAATCAGCTTTATAAAGCCATTATTAACAAAAATAGAAATCTGGATGTTGCTACTCCTGGAAAACCTACATACTGGCCAGCAGACCGCAAGAAAGTTCCTGACCTTATCGATTTTGCCATCACTAAAGGTATTCGCAGAGATTTAATTTCGGTCAGTATGAGTTTCGATTTATCATCTGATCATTTTCCTGTTGTCATACAAATATTTGAAAAACCCAAGCACAGAGAGGTGCCACATACCCTTACAACTCCTTATACAAACTGGATATCCATATCCACACAAATTATGCAATAGGATGTTAAGATCATGTTGATGATGATTTTGGGCCCAAAAAGCTGAAAACTTGGATTACAATATATAACAAAAATTCAATATAAAAATTAGTTATCGAAAAAGTGTGCTATGCAACCTAGCAACTTAAATGCAAGATTACGTTACAAAGAAGTATCTTTAGAAGTTTCTATTGCAAAAACTAATTATTACGTGAATGGGTTCAGTAAAATATGGGGTAATGTTATAAAAGAATGGCAGGTTGTGAATAGTATTTTAAATAAGTCTTCAAATAATGAACAAACTACCGAACTTAACATTGATGGTACACGCATATCTGATCATGGCATTAAAGCCAATTTATTCAACAAGTTCTTTGCTCAAATAGGTAATGACGTAGTAACAGGTAATGGAAAAAATTAATTTTACTGTAGTTGTTTAGATAATGAACCATTCTACCCAAATAGTGTTTTTCTCATCTTTGGAAATTTACAAAATAATTTTGTATCTCAAAAACACAAACTCAAGTGCTGATGGCACTTTTTCAAATGCTTTTGTTAAGAGGATTGTGTACAATATTGTGGATGCTCTCAGCTTCACTTTTAACAAAAGTATGGAGGCTGGAATTTTCCCCATGAGCTCAAAAACTCAATAGTCATTCCTTTCTTTAAAAAAGGTGACAAATCCGTTTTTTCTAAAATTTTTGAAAAAGCAGTGAAAGTGAGAATGCTGAAATTTTTAAATAAAACAAAATTTTCCAGTAATTGTCAATTTGAATTTAGAGAGGGTTATTCTACAGAAGATGCGGTTTTAAATTTTTGCTCGAATATTTATAATGGTTTGAATCATAAGAAAGTTTCCGCAGAGCTTTTTGTAGATATAACAAAAGCCTTTGCTATAGTAGATATACTATATATGTAATACTACTTGATAAATTATACAAATGTGGCTTCAGAGGCTCTATTTTCAATTGGTTTCAATCCTATAGAACGCAAAAAGTAAAAATAAATGGTAAAGTCAGCGATTTTTTGAATATCAATATAGGTGTCCCACAGGGCTCGGTCCTGGGACCAATCTTGTTTTTAGTATTTTTCAATTCTATTTTTTCTCAGCCCTTTAAAAGTAAAACCATAGCTTATGCAAACGATATGGCTTGTAGTTTCACTAATGAATCTGCGCTTAGCCTAACCTGTGAAATTAGTCATGACTTAGGTCTTTTGCGACATTGGTTTTCGTCACACAAACTAGTTTTGAGTGACAAAACTAAAATAATGTACTTTAGTATAGCTGGTTATAATCTGGACTGCACAAACTTTACGTACCATTGTACTGGTTGTAATAAATACTTAATTGGTAATGAGTTTTGTAATACTGCTCGGCATGCTACAACATATAATGACTCCAAGGATTGTGCCTCCCACTGTTTTACAATTGACTGCGTTAAATCGTTTAAATACCATGGTATAATAATTGACTTAAAAATGAACTGGTTTGATCATACAAATGCTCTAAAAAAGTACCTCATGGGAGCTACCAGACAATTATACGTTTTAAAATCTTTTTGTTCATGGAAATTGATGTCATGCATTCATCACGGTATTCTTCAATCTAAACTGCAATATGGAATAGTATGCTGGGGAGGTACTAATGCGAACAAAATAAATCTGGTACTTATTGCTCAAAAACATGCCATCCGTATAGTTTGTAATAAAAGTAGGCTGTTTAGCAGTTTTCCACTGTTCAAAAACTTAAATATCTTACCTGTTAATCATTTATATTTTTATAGAGTATTGAAGATTTTCTTTATCAGATCCTGGATATTTACTTAATCGCACTTACTCGAACTACAATTTGCGAATTAATAATGTTAGTCATAGTCCCCCCCCCCCCCCACATAGCTTGGGTATAGAAAAATTTCGTATGGAGTAGACGTGTTTTTTAAGTGTCCGCAATTCAACGCATTTTACTGAGGAAGAAATTGACCGATTTAAATTATTCGTGTGGAATTTTATAGATACTGATTTCTGTTTCCATTTAAATTTGCTTCTTTGCTTTATCAAGCTTTTGTATTTCCTAAATTGTTGAAATTATTTGTACAGTATTTCAATTTTATTTGAGAAATTATGTCGGAGTTGCAAACAAAAGGCGCCAGAGCTACAGTCAATTCTCGTAAGCAACACGATTACCCCGAGTGGAGCATTCAACTCAGGCTCTGAGAAGTCTACGCCTAAAACAGTGCCTGTATACTCCGATGCTACTATTGAGGCTAAGCTGTCATCTTTCAGGGAGAGCATCGTAGGACAGATGAATGCTACAATGAAAGCTACTGAGGAAAGAATTTTGGAAAGACTTGGTGAGATAGCTGCTGAGTTGACTAATATTAAAACAACTATCAAGGGTGTATTAGTGAGAGTGGCTGCTGTTGAAGCTGTCTGCAGTGAAATTAATGATCTGAAAACTGTTGTAAGTGACCTTAAGCAACAAATAAATATTCAAAGCACTGATGTTGTTGCAACTGCTCTTAATGCTGAAATTACTGAGCTGAGAAAATTGGTTGACAAGCATGAGAATGATGTTGTTGCTTCGGACGTGATAATGTTTGGAATTCCCTTTTCACAAGACGTGAACCTGTCTGCATTGTTCACTAAAACTTGTAAGGCGGTTGGTTGTGATGTTCCAGTGTTACGAGACATATTTAGACTTCGACCTAGCAATAACAACGATCCCGCAATAATTGTAAAACTCTCTTCGTCTTTTGAGCGAAACAACTTGTTCAAAGCTGTTGCAGCTGTTGTAAGCTGAAGAAGAGGCAGCTAGTGCTTAGTGATATTGAGTGTGGTGGTGAGCAAAAGTTCTATCTACATGAGAGCTTATCCTAAAATAATCGTGCCGTACTGCTTTATGCGAGCCAAAAAAACAAGAGAAACGAATATTTGCTGTGTTCTCTGTTCGTGTGAAGGTGTATGTGAGGGTAAATCGTGAGAGCGAAGCTGAATTGGTATGCAGTAAGGACGGTGTTGATTGCGTCGCTGGACTTGCAGTTTAGGGTGATTTGAAAATTAACAAAAGGAAATGCTTAAACATTTTTTATCATTTTTGCATATTTTCTATTTAGCATTTATGCTTAATTTTATTATTATTTTTATAAGATATTTATATATATTATTAGGTTTTACTTCTTTTTTGCTATTTATGTATGTCTTTTATTTTTATTAGTTACGTTTTGTTTGAAGCGGTGGTTTGATGTTCTTGCCCTATTGAATTTGCCTAATTTTTATATCCTACACCGAGGGTATATTCACTTTGTCCATCCGTTTGTAACACATAGAAGGAGGCGTGGCAGATATGGAAAATTATATATATTCTTGATCAGCGTCATCACCTGAGTTGATTTAGCGATGTCCGTCTGTCTGTCTGTCTGTTGAAATCAGGTTTACGGGAAAACCAAGAGAGCTAATGGAATGAAACTTTCACACACAGGTCACATCTTCTTGCAGGCATCTTGCTATTGAAAATGGGCGAAATCGGTTAACTGACACGCTTACCACCCATACCCTATGTATATATACCCAGGTCAATTTTGGAAAAAGTTGCAGCGATTTTGATGAAAATTGGTGATTTCATGCACATGTGAACAAGATTAGGATCAGGTTAGGTTTCAAGTTTTCAAAGCTTCCTACAGGGGCGTGGCACAGCCCTAAATTTTAACTTTTATACCACCATATCTCGTAAGCCGTGCAAGATATTGTTATGAAATTTGGTAAACGGATACATATCAAATATATCTTGAGTTGAGATAAAAGTGGGCGGAATTGAAAAAGTGGGCGAGGCACTTTTCAACTGCTAAAAATTTTGATTCCATATATCTCAAAATTGGCACTAACGATTTTCATAAAAATCTTGGAGATGATGCCGCTGAAAGCTGTCATCAATACAAGCTCAGCCTCTTTATTGAAAAAACTCGTTGAAGGGCGTGGCACCGCCCACAATATTTATAAACGTTATATTAAGAGAACGAACAACGTAATCGTGATTAAATTTAATGAGGTAGATATACATGCTGTAACGTCTTTTATTACAAAAATTTGGTACAATAGTACCTGGGGGCGTGGCACCTCCTATATAAGCAAAACTGTTGATTGTTATAAATAGTGTACTAGGAGAGTAATCTTCATAAAATTTAGTGTTTAGATGTCAGTTACTATAGGCTTTAAAAATAAATTAGTTTTGACAGAATTGCATCAGTGGGCGTGGCACCTCCCATATTAACATAAATTTGTAAGCGCTGTTTTAAGTAAACTATTGCAGCAATTGCTAAGAAATTTAATGAAAGTGGTTCAGTTGCTATAAAGTATATCTGAATCAAAAGTGGCTGAAATAGCACCAGTGGGCGTGGCACCTCCCATACAAAGAAAATGCGGTAAGTGGCATATTTATCGAAAAAAAGTGAGCAATCATACTAAAATTTGGTGTTAGGGGTTTGATTATGAAAAGTTATTTCTGGATCAAAACCGGGCTGGATTGTACCAGTGGGTGTGTCACCGCCCTAAATTTTAAATTAAACTGCAGCATATATCTATAAACAAAATTATACAACTATACTAGCTATTGTGCTGAAATTTAATATGAGGATGTCGATCACAAATATAATTTGTTGAACTAAAAGTGGGCGGAATTGGAGAAGTGGGCGTGGCATATTTCAAATTTTTCATTTTAATTCGATTTCTTCAACATTTTCCATATTCTTTCGACTTTTTCAACCCTTTAACTTTTTCCAATATGTTCTATATGTATTTGTTCGACTTTTTCAACCTCTTTCAACTTTCTTCATAAGTTTCTTTATTTTTTCGACTTTTTCATCAATTTTGAATAGTTTCAAATTTTTTCAACCTCTTTAATTTTTTTTAGAGTTTTCCAACCTCTCTCAACTTTTTTCAACATTTTGCATATATTTACGACTTTTCAACATTTTGCATATATTTACGACTTTTCAACATTTTTCAACCTTTGTCAACCTTTCTAACATTTCACATTTTTTTCGATTTATTCAACCTCTTCAACATCTTCTTAACATTTGATGAAAAGGTACTTTCAGTGCAGTGTAGGGTATGTGAGTTTTGGCCTCGCCGAAAATAACACCTTAACTTGTTTTAATTGTGTTAGTGAAAGTTATAAAACTCTGGTGAATGTGCTTTGTAAGAAATATAAAGGATTGAATGTGATACACTTCAATGCAAGAAGTTTAAATGGTGTGAAGCTTGATTGTGCCAAGTATATTTTCGAAAACTCTTCCGTTGATGTTATTTGTGTTACTGAGACTTGGTTTAAGAGTGGTGTACCTGATTCTCAGGATGATTTTTTTGGATTTAATTTGTACAGAAATGATAGGTGTGATAAAAGGGGTGGTGGGGTTGCGACTTATTGTAAATCTAGCCTGAATGCTAGGTTTGTTAGTCAAAGTTATGGTGTTAATGGTTTTTGTGAGCATTTGAATGTGGAAATTTTTGATGGTAGTACTAACATTTTATTATCTTGCGTCTACAACCCTCATAGGAACCACAGTCTTAATAATAATAGAGTTTAGCTACTACAGCTATTATAGCCTTCTTAGCTATTTATCATTAAAGCTTTATACCAAGTAAAAAGCTTATTCAACAAATAATGGAATAGAAAAAATGATCATGCACATTAATTTATTTTTTTATAATTTTTTCTTAGCTTTATCGCACTTTCTCAACATACCCACTTAGATAATATGTGTATATTGCATGAATGTAATTGTATGAATTTAATCATATGGTCTAAGGGATAAATTTCAGAAAAAATTTACCCAGCATGCTGTGGGGCTCGGACAACACAAACATAAAAATACACACCACCATTAAGCTACAAATTTATCTACAGTTAGTTTTCAGTCTAAGCTTGAGTTAACCTTTTGACAAGCTAATGTTATAAACTTTATTAACAAGAGTTGTCATGCGATTAAAAGGGGCTGTAGCCATATAATTAGTTCTACTAACCGGTTGGTAAAATAATTGATAAGAGTTACGAATACTCCTCCGATTACTATTAAAATGTATGTAGCTAAGAAGCTCTGGTGCAGCAAGAGACCCAGTTACAAGTTGATGCAGATAAAGTATATACGCAATATTTATACGCGAGGTCAGAGACTGCATATGAAGTAACTTCAAACGATCCTCATAAGGAGGAAGGTTTAAAGGGTCAATCCAATTTAAGCCATTGAGAGCAAAACGAATAAAATTTTTTTGAATTCTTTCAATTCTATTTATATGAATATTATAAAATGGTGACCATACTTGGCTAGCGTACTCTAAGTGAGGACGCACTATTGTATTATATAAAGTCATCGTTACTAAAGGGCTATTAAATTAAATGAAGTGGAGAAGTATCACCAACCCCCTTTACGTTCCTGTAAATTTTCATATCATCTGCATATACTAACAGATGGGAGAATAACGTCATTAATTGCCAAAATGAACAGGAGCGGCCCCAGGTGGCTTCCTTTTGGAACACCTGATGTCGCGCTAAATGGGGAGGAAAACACTCTGCTAAATTTTATTTGATACGTACGATCAGATAAATAGGATTCAATCTAGCTGACAAAACTTAAAGGAAATCCAAGCTTCTTTAACTTAAGCAAAATCAAATTATGTGGTAATTTGTCAAATGCTTTACTGAAGTCAGTGTAGATGCAGTCAACTTGCCCACCAGAGTCCAAAGAGCTTAATGCAAAAGAAGTGAAATCAAGGAGGTAAGAAACCCTTGTACCCTTTTTGATGACCTCAGCTTAAAGCTCACTTCTTAATTGTTTCTGGTGATTTCAATGTTAATTTACTAATTGCAGATGCCTTAACTGATTGTTTTAGTCGCAGATTCACGTCATTAGTAAATTCATGTTTACCTTCACGTTATTCTAACAATTGTGAACCAAGTCTTTTGTATGTTATTCTTGTGTCTGATATTTTCATTATGTTAAAATATTATCAATTATCCTTTCTGTCTGACCATGATCTAATTTATTGCTGCCTGAATATTGATATAGATCAAGTCCCTCCTCCTGTAAGCTTTGCATACCGTGACTATAATGCAATAGATACGAATGCAATGAAATCTGAACTGTCTGGGATGTGCTGGAATGATTGTTGGTTTCAAAGCTCTGTTGATGATAAGGTTGAACTTTTTATAAGAAAAGTAAAATATGCTTTTGACCGCTTCGTACCTTTACGTTCTGTCAATGTTATTAATTCTAGTTGTCCATGGTTTACGATTCGTGTTCTGAATGCCCTAAGGAAAAGGAATAAACTTCAATCTAAATGGAGAGCTATTCGCACAGTAGCAAACTGGTAAGAGTTTAGAAGGGCTTGGAATGTAGCTAACCTTATTATTAGGCAGGAAAAAAGAAATTTCTTTAAATCTAAACTTAATCCAAACTAAATGTCGAGGCAGTTGTGGCAAAATATTCGAAAATATAAAGTCTATACTAAAAACACGAAAGAAACTAATTTGGACCCTGAGGCACTTAACGACCATTTCTTAGTAGGTAATCCATTGGGACGAGTATCTATTGTGATTTTATGTGAATCTAAAATGCCATCTCCTGACAATCTATTACGCTTTGCTGCTATCAACGAAGAAAAAGTGGCAAGAAGTATTTTGGAAATTGATTCTAAAGCTTTAGGAAGCAATGGCATTCCTATTAAGTTTATTAAAATAATTTTGACTCATATATTGTCGTCTTTTACTCATATTATTAATTTTTTGTCTTACTTGCTCCTGTTTTCCTAGTAGTTGGAAAATTGCTACTGTTATTCCAATTGCTAAATCGTCCTCTGCTTCTTCGCCTAGTGATTTTAGGCCCATTAGTATTTTACCTGTCTTAGGAAAAGTATGTGAACGAATTATCTATGATCAAATCAGCTCACACATCAACCAATATGATCTCTTATCTTCACTTCAGTCTGGTTTCAGGGAAGGTCATAGCTGTTCGACTGCAATAGTGAAAGTTATTGATGATATTCGCTCCTATTATGACCAGGATCTCCTAACACTTCTTTACGTACTCGATTTTTCCAAAGCTTTTGATTCAGTCGACCATTCCATACTTTGTTTCAAATTAAAGTCTTTTTTTAATTTTAGTGATAGTGCAGTTAGTATGTTGGCAAACTATTTGGGAAGTCGATTTCAGAAGGTTGTAGTTGGGAATATGTCATCATCTCTTAGACCAGTTAATATAGGAGTTCCCCAAGGTTCCATTTTGGGCCCTTTACTATTCTCCATGTTTCTTAATGATGTCTTTTCAGTTTGCTACTGTACACGCTTATTCTGATGATATTCATCACGACCAATTGGGCTTGTAGAAAACCTGTCCTATAGACTTAACCTTGACTTGTTCTCTATAAACAAATGGGCTAGTGAAAATTTTCTTTTTATTAACCCTTCCAAATCTAAAGTTCTGCTTATAGCAAGAAGTGATTTAAGTCTGGTGGGGATTCCTCAGTTGTCCATTGGGTCTTCTAATTTAGAATTTGTAAATAAAGTAAGAAACCTTGGATTCATTTTAAATTCTAAATTGACATGTACCGATCATGTGAATAACATTGTTAGTAAGATTTATGGTACCTTGCGTCAGTTACGTGTTTCTAGTAACTTTACTCCAACTGATATCAGGCGTAGACTTGTACTGCAGCTAATAATGACGCATATATTGTACAGTAATTTTGTTTGTAGTAGGCTTGACTCACAGTCCTTACACAAGCTTACTGTTGCATTTAATAATGCTGCCAGATAAGTTTTTGGTTTAAGAAGTTTTGACCACATTTCGGAAAGAAGTAGGAGCATTCTCGGTTGTAGCCTAAATGTTTACTTGGATATACGCAATATCATTTTTTTTCATAATCTCATTCATTCCCGAACTCCTACATATCTGTTCAATAAATTGCAATTTTGCCAATCAACAAGGTCGTTGTGTCTTATTGTTCCTAGATACAACTACCTTAATTCATCCAGGTATTTCTTTATTAGCACCATTAGGCTGTGGATCTCTTGACCAGCTGATGTTAAACATATTAGAGTGAACCTCAACTTCAAACGAACTATTTGTAACTATTTTAGTTCCAATATTTGTACTACTTTTATATTTTGTTTATACTCACTTTTGATTTTTTATTATTATATTATAGCTTATAAATAATAGGTGTGTCTGTTTACTCGACAAAAGTTAACTTAAGGCGCCTTTTGTTGCCTAAATCTGCCTAAAACTGCCTAACTCGTGTCTGTTTACTTCCAAATGTAGTTAAATATGAGCGCGAAAATGAGAGTAATAAACAGCTGTTTACTCTCTCTCCGAAAAATAGTTAACAAAAATCGCCAAAAGAATTTTTGTAGTTAAATTTTGTCAAGTGTCAAAAAACAAACAGCTGTTCAAAAAAATTAATAAATAAAAATTTCATTTATGTGCAAATTTTATTTTTGAACCTATTTTTCTTGCTTATAAATGCACCGATATGAAACTTTTACACACTAAATTAAAGCTCAATAGATAACCTATCAACTGATACCTATATTGTTAAAATAGAAATATAAAATTGCTCAACTAAATCAAAATAAAAAATCTGTAGCGAATCGAAATTTGACGATCGTAATAAAATAAACTTTTCGTTTTTGACACTTGGCTGATATAACTAGATTTTTAACTAGTTCCTGTCTGTTTACTTTTTTTAGTTAAACATAATTTTGAGAAAAATTGCGGTCTTCTCTCTGAAATTATTTGACTACGGATTTAACTACAAATTTAACTACGAAAGTAAACAGACACAACTAATATTTAAGTATTTAATTGGCTTTTGATTTTAATATGTATTTCAACTCATTTTTTAATGTGTTACATCATTGATGTACTATAAAAGACTAAGTCTTATTGTGCAACACAATTATGAATAATAAATTGAAATTGAAAAGCTCCTGGCCATGACTCCATTACCCCCATAGTGCTGAAAAACTTACCGTAAACAGCTATAGTCTTCGTTACCAGACTATTAAGCGCTATAATTAATTTTGGCCACTATCCTGGTGAGTGGAAAAAATCAATAATTAAAATGATCTCGAAACCCGGCACTTTACCATCTTCAAACAGACCAATTAGCTTGATTCCCTGCCTGTTTGAAAAAGTGTTCTTAGAAAAGCTTAGGTCATACCTTCAAGATTATCAACTTATTCCTTCTCATCAGTTTGGCTTTAGGGAAAAAGATGGAACCATTGAGCAAGGGAATAGAATAACAAAAGAACTTGGAAATGCGTTTGAACATAAAGAATACTGTTCCGCCATATTTCTCGATGTTAAACAAGCTTTTGATAAAGCATGGCACGAAGGTCTAATTTACAAAATCAGATAGTTCCTACCTCAAAATGTACATGCAGTTCTAGAGTCATAGTTGGCAAACAGGTGCTATAGGGTTAAATATCAAAGTTTCAAAACTTCTGAAATTTCGATTTGGCGCTGGAGTTCCTCAGGGTAGTGTTCTTGGTCAGTTTTGTTTTATATCCTGCACGCTTATTGGCATCGATCGTGAAACTTCCATTTGAGCATGTGCATGCGCAACGATAGAAGCATTCCAAATTCTACGCAAGTGGACTTTGTACCGGGATCTAGCTCGTCTCGGGCACTGTTCCATAATAATAATGATAAAAAATTGCCATCCAGCTCATCTCCCTATGAGGGCACCGGACCGGGACCTAGCCCGTCTCGGCTGCTGCCCGATGAGTGGAGAGTGCGGCACAAAAAGTGTAGGAGCAGTGTGCTATTAGGAAGCTTTTGGGTGCTAGACCGGGATCTAGCTCATCTTGGCTACCGCTTTAAAGTTATCCTCGTTGCACTAGCTCTCCTTAACGTGATAGACCGGGACCTAGCTCGTCTTGGCTACCATGTCACAATGATATCGAGGTACAAGTTGCCTCTATGATGGTGGACAGGGACCTAGCCCGTCTCTGCTACCACGCCGACTCAGACCGGGACCTCACTCGTCTCGGCTAAAAATTTATCTGGGGATACTTAATGGTCAACAGATGCAACTATAGATGGTTGCCATAAACACATCGCCGCGAGATAGCTTCAACAGGTAATCCCATTCGCACCTACCGCAATTGCATAAATGAGCAAGAGATGTGCTTAGTAATATTTATTTTTAGACCAGCTGAAGTCTTTGAGTCCCGTATAGCTTCGAATTACTTACTATAATACATATACCAATTGTATAAAATTTATAATCTGTAATAGTTTTTTTAATTAGAAATAAGAGCTTATAACTTATTGTTAGTCTTTCCAACTCAAAGAGGGGGTAGGGTTTTGACTCTACATTTTAGGCATAAGTTTAAAAATGTTTTTTAGTGACATGGTATAAGTAAATATATTTATTAAAAGAGCCTATAAAAGTACAATATTTAAAGAGTATTCTGTGAAAATTTAATTTAAAAAATATTGCAAAAAAAGCCATTGGCAGCAAATTTTCGTGGACGCCTAAAAAAAAAGGTGGTTTGCGGTGGACAAGATATCTCATCACGTTATCATCTAAAAAAAATGCATTCTTTAGCTTATAAGTTTTTCAAGGTATTGACGAAGGGTTTTTTTTTCTTTCACGATTTTTAGGATTTTGGCATAATTTTTAAGCCAAGAAACGAATTTTTTTAAAAAAAAGACAAAAATCAGTATATTTATTATTGCAGAACTGGATATACAGAAAAACCCCTCGTCATTACCTGGTTTTATATGTATTAAAAGAGTGTGTCAAATTTCAAGAAAATCGGTCTAGTAGTTTTTGAGAAAAAGTGTCCACCGACTTTGAAAAGTTAGTTTCGAGAAAATCACGTTTAAAGTTTTAGCACTGTCTTTTTTTTCATAAACTTACACAGAATCATCGAGACTCAAGACACTGTATCTTCGTTAGTTTTACTCCAATCGACCTCAAATTTCAACAGGATACTTTTGAAGAGATATACTATTAAATAAAACAAAAAAAAAAATTGGAAAAACAAAATTTGGAAAACCCTATTCCCCCCAATATAATAAACTAGAGAAGAGTTTGAAAAAAAAAAAAATTATATTCTTAGCCAATGTAAAAATTAAGTAATTGAAAACGCATATATGACTACTATAAAACACAACATAGTTCTTAATCAAAATAAAAAAATTTTTTATAATATAAGTAAATTTTACAATTTAAAATTCCAAAAAAATATATATATAGTACAATCATTTGGTAGCAAAAAACGACGTTACCTGGAAAGTTTTGCGGTAGTTTTGAAAATGAGTATTTTTATAGATTTTGATGTGCTCTTTCTGAATTTCGACTTTGCCACCTCGTATTGTTGCCGCTCGCGCCGTCATATTAGAAAAATGGCGCCCATACAAGTTTTTTGACTCATTTTACGATAAAAACATATACATATATGGGACGTTCCACGTCAACCGGGACAGTGGGCTGCCTAAAATTGAGAGCATCGGAGAAATGTTTTTGAGATGTCAAAATGTTCGTATGGTCAAGAGCTTTCATATGCGAACGGGTTTTTTTGAATTTTTTTTCTTTAAGAAAATGGCGACCATAAAACAACGCCTACCTTTAGATATCTATGTATAAATTGGCAGTAGTTAATCAGCCATAAGCATAATCACGTAATTTTTTTTTTTTTTGACAAGATTGTGAAGAGAGGGAGTGCAGTGTATACTTTTTTTTTTAATAGTAGGCGGTGCCACGCCCCTAAAGTGAAAATACGTTTCCACGGATAAAGTTATGAACCGATTTTAATAAAATTTGGTTTGGAGATAGACTGAACCATAAGAAAGGTAATTGGAAGCTCTGAGTTCTTTACTAGGGCGTGGCAGTGCCTTTAATGAAAAAACGCTGTATTGGCTTAGCTGCTTCATCGATTTTTATGAAATTTGGTATGGAGACAGACGGAATCCTGATTAAAGATATTTTATTTCAGTGGGCAGTGCCACGCCTCTAATACGAAAAAACGTTTTCACTGCTAAGCTAATCGACCGATTTTATTGGAATTTGACTATGATCTAATCAGTCCTTTAGTTTAGCTTTGAAAAAATATTTTCCTATTAGAGGCGTGGCACCGTCCTACTTAAAACCAATATCTAATACCAAGACATAAAGTAACATAATAAACCTATATAAATAACTCGTCTAAATATAGTTAAGTGAGTGAAAAAAGCTTTTTTTTTTTTGTTGTATTGGGTATTTGTTTTAAATAGGATGGTGACACGCCCCCAGGAAGAAAGAACATAAGAAAACTTAAATAAACACAAATAATCAAAAATTAATAAAAAAAAATATTAGATATTGGTTTTAAGTAGGACGGTGCCACGCCTTTAATAAAAAAATATGTTTTCAAAGCTAAACTAAAGGACCGATTAGATTCTAGTCAAATTCCAATAAAATCGGTCGATTAGCTTAGCAGTGAAACGTTTTTTCGCATTAGAGGCGTGGCACCGCCCACTGAAATAAAATATCTTTAATCAGGATTCCATCTGTCTCCATGCCAAATTTCATAAAAATCGATGAAGCAGCTAAGCCAATACAGCGTTTTTTCATTAAAGGCACTGCCACGCCCTAGTAAAGAACTCAGAGCTTCCAATTACCTTTCTTATGGTTCAGTCTATCTCCAAACCAAATTTTATTAAAATCGGTTCATAACTTTAGCCGTGGAAACGTATTTTCACTTTAGGGGCGTGGCACCGCCTACTATTAAAAAAAAGTATACACTGCACTCCCTCTCTTCACAATCTTGTCAAAGAAAAAAAACTACGCGATTATGCTCATGGCTGATTAACTACTGCCAATTTATACATAGATATCTAAAGGTAGGCGTCGTTTTATGGTCACCATTTTCTTAAAAAAAAAAATTCAAAAACACCCGTTCGCATATGAAAGCTCTTGAGCATACGAACATTTTGACATCTCAAAAACATTTCTCCGATGCTCTCAATTTTGGGCAGCCCACTGTCCCGGTTGACGTGGAACGTCCCATATACAAAATAAAACCAAAGGAAATTTCCTATAATTTATGTTATAATCTTTTTTTTCGTAAAATTAATAGTTTTGGCATACGAGCGCCGCAAAGTGTACTTCCGTTAAACACGATAATGTCATTAGATTTTGTTTTCTTGTCAAAAAAATAAAAAAAGGTTGAACAATTAGTGATAAAAATTATATTATAGAAGCA
Organism: Tricholauxania praeusta; assembly: GCA_949775025.1. Lineage (NCBI taxonomy): Eukaryota > Metazoa > Arthropoda > Insecta > Diptera > Lauxaniidae > Tricholauxania > Tricholauxania praeusta. The sequence continues at coordinate 110,875,739 of OX459028.1, forward strand.
TTTGTACGCCAAAACTGTTGATTTTACGCAAAAAAAAAAACGGAATATAAATTGTAGGCAATTTTCTCTAGTTTCAATTTGTATATAAATATTTTTATCGTAAAATGAGTCAGAAAGGAGATATTGTCAAAAAACTGCTTTTAGGCGCCATTTTTCCAATATGGTGGAGCGAGCGGTAACAATCGATGTGGCAAAGTTAAAATTCGAAAAGAGCACATCGAAATCTATAAAATAACTCATTTTCAAAACTACCGGAAAACTTTCCAGGCAAAACTTCCAAATGATTGTACTAATAGTGCATAATTAATTTTATCTTAAACAAATATTGTTGCAGTATAAACACATACTTTATTATATAAATTAATAACTTTCACAATGTAAAAGTACGCCCATTTCTTAACTGATCAATAACACAGAACTTGCAGAAAATTTTTACCTCTTCAAGATCAAATGCCAGTACACAAACAATTGCATGGGATTACCCAACTGAGTGCAATGAATTGCAACGTCAGCAGTTGTCATTCATATTGCTTGCCCTTGTGCTACTGAGTGACACAGAAGATTTACGGAAAGCGTGATTGGGATGAATAGGAATAGTGTTTCTTGTTCTTCCCTCAATTTCCAAATTGGAAATTGGAAAAGGGAATTAGCATATAAAAAGGAGATGATCAGCCAAAAAACGGCAGTTATAGTCCAAGAGCCGGCTGTAGAAAAGTCGAGTGTATAAGATTACAGGATGAAATGTATGCCAAATAATAGAGCTCAATGAGCCTAAATAGAATATCTAGGGTTGCCTTGCCAAAGCGTGTCCCGATGGCCGAAATTGCCTGAATTTTAGCCAATTTTGTTTCTCTAACTAAAACTGTAGTACATAACAGCTCGAAAGGTATGCCAAATTATAGAACTCGAAGAGGCCTAAATATAAAACATGGGATTGCATTGTTGAATCCTGTCTCAAACATGATTTTCACCGGTTTTTTGGGTCAATTTTCATTAATGAAGATAACAGCTTAAAATTGCCAAATGATAGATATCGAAGAGCGAAGAGCCTAAATAGAATATATAGGGTTGCCTTGTCGAATCATGTCCTAAACATTGGTTGAGACCCGTTTTATGGTTCAACTTTTCTTAAATGAGTGGCAACCCATGTTTGGGACAGGCTTTGGCAAGGCAACCCTATATATTCTTTTTAGGCTTTTCAATATCTATCATGTGGCACAAATTTCAAGCTATTATCTTCATTAATAAAAATTGGCCCAAAAACCAGTGAAAACCCATGTTTGCGACAGGATTCAACAATGCAATCCAAGGTATTATATTTAGGCCTCTTCATGTTCTATCTTTTGGCATACATTTGGAGCTGTTATGTACTACAGTTTTAATTAGAATAGCAAAATTGGCTAAAATTCGGGCATTTTCGACCATCGGGACACGCTTTGGCAAGGCAACCCTAGATATTCTATTTAGGCTCATTGAGCTCTATCATCTGGCATACATCTCATCCTGTAATCTTATACACTCGACTTTTCTACAGCCGGCTCTCCGCCTATTAGCTAAAAAACAGATTTAAGATCGGAGCCACGCATAGACACCGGGTTTTCTGTTAAAAATAAGAAATAATATAATTTAAAAAGGAAAACATCTAAAGGTTACTTTTATTTAAATCGGCTCTCCCCGTCCCAGGTCTCTCTTCTCCAAGTGAAAGCACGGAGGACGTTAAATATAACATATGTCAAAACTCTCGTCGCGTGAAAAATTCAACAAGGCTTAAATCAAAGTAGAAAAAGTTTATTTGGACTATTGTTAAAAACCAATTCAAGGTAGCAAATACGACATAGGTAAACCGTGTATTTCAAACTAAACTCTAATCATTATAATCCACTTTTATGTAGAATTAAAACGTTAAAAGTTTTCAAAAATGGACATTCCTGCTTGCTTTTGTAACATAATAAAAATGATTTCGATTCGATTCGATTTAAATCATTTATTAAAGAATATTTTTTTATTTGGGACATATGTGTCCCTTGCTCGTCAAAGGGTTAAAAAACCTGTTTTTAAAAACAAATCGAGTTTATTATACAAATATATCTAAGAAAAAGAAAAGCCACAAAAGTTATATGGTATGGAACTTTTCCAAGCCATTGCTTAGAAATCTTTTTTGGTTTTGAGTTGTTAAAGCAGTACCCATTATACGTATACAGGGCTACATGGGTGAAAAGTCTTGCCTCTTCAGTCGAGACGTATTCAATGTTCGGATTAGGTTCCTAGCCAGTATGTTTGTATGTCTCTGTAGTTTTTGTTGATACAATCTCTTTGTTTTCCTGTATTTGTTTAACAAAAGGTATACCGAGGTCTTGATGGGTGGTCAGAGGATTGCACTGATTAGCGGAACAAAGCGGTATGCATGATTAACAGCTAGTATATGCTTGTCGTGCCGCAATTTGTGACAGTCGGTAGTGTAGCTATGACCTCCACTGGAGGTCACTGGAACTGGAGGTCACTGGAACTGGAGGTCACTGGAACCAGCTCTCCAGGAAGTTAAGTCTTGACTGTAGGGCTGGCTAGCATAGCTAGGCTAGGGGTCGGTTAGCTCCTCAATTACCTGGGGTATTTTCGGGCCAGCACATATCGGTTCTCCCCGCTAAGTCATGAGTGTCTTGTGACGATGGGTGTATTTCCTGAAGGTATTTCAGGTATAAATTCCCCCAAGCCAAGGTGGAACAGCATATGCCGAGGGATGAATGGCTAGTGGGTTATCTAGTTGATAATATGCGGAATCGGGACGTTTGGCGAACTCATGTTTTAATCTAGCCTTATCCACACATGCAGGCTCTGTGGGGATGGACTCCTTTTTCCCTTGCTTGGGCTGGATCAAGGTGTTATGAGATCTGTGCTGAGGATCATTCAGGTTGGGAGTCCAGTTTCAAAAAAATTGCCCAATCGCCAACGGAGCGTACCGGGTACCTGGCACCCTCCGGTATTTACCAGCCTTACCCACGCACCTGGACCTTTGTGTGGGTGGAGATATGCGTCCTGTACTCGTTGGAATCATATGGGTCTAACTACTTCAAAAACAAACAAAAATTCTGAGTCCGGAGATCGTAAAAAACTGAAATATGGCGATAACGCCGGCACCTCATCAGGTGAGACCAGCGATGGCCTTCGGGTGGCTGGACCTGTACTGATGGTGGGAGGAAGAACGATGGGTCTGGACTGCACGTCTAACCCTACAAGTGGGATGAAATCTGGGGAACCTTAACTGCCCACCCCAGTGACAACCAGTTCGACAACGATCACGGCCTCACAGCCAGATCAGTCTAAGTTGGCTGGGAGATCCGGGGTTGGGCAGGATTCTAATGGGGGAACTTTGTTGTCCGGTCTTGGACAAAACAGTTCGACATCGACCATAGCCTCAGGGCAAGGTCAGTCGAAGTCAGCTGGAGAATCCAGGAAAGAGCAGCACTCCGTCGGGAAGAAAACTAAGCTCTATCAACCCTCTAAAAGGAAATATATGGTCAAACAGGCGGCGATTAGAATTCTCCGACGCCTTGAAGCTGCCGATCCCAGCGCCCTGTCCAGGGAGGATGGGGACTCCCTTAGTTGGACGAAGAGGGTTGATTTAGGGCCTTGCACAAAAGGTCGCGATAAAAAAGCTACCTAAAAGAGAGATGTCACAAGACGAGATGTCTGATGCCAAGCGACTAAAGACAACCGGAAAACTTCTGTCCTTTAGTGAGGTTGTTAAAGGTAATAAGGGGAGTATTTTGGCAGTCCTTGACAGGGCGGCGGAAGACGGGGCAATTCCTCGTGATAAATGGATGCTGCGTTAACAAACACTCTTTTCCAGATATTGGAGGAGTTTCCTGGTTCTGTGCCATCCTGTGAAGAGGCTGGCTGGCCGGGCGCGAGACTGGAAGCTGTTGAGAAGGAAGAAATTCCTACCAGGCACCGGGCTCGCGTCTGGTTACCTATTACCCCGTCGGGAGAGGACGCAGTCCTGCGGATGCTCCGACTGTGCAATCCCAATCTTCCAACTCAAAACTGGAAGATTGCGAAGATAGAAACTCCTGTCGGACCATCTATGCAGGCTATGGTCCTTCTAAATAAAGAGTCCGTGGAAGCATTAGCGGAATCCAAAGGGATTATTAAATATGGCTTTAATAAGGTGACGCTTAGTGTTTACCGCAAGGACGAGGAGCTTGTCTCTAAAGGGACTATCTCTACCTCCACAAAAACCATAGCCACTGCACAACCAGCCCCAAGGGAAATGGATGTTGGGGAGGGGGAGGTGGAACCAGAGGGGGGCGCTGTTCTCTAAGCGGTCTACCTGAGGCGTCTGTGGTAGATAACTCCACGGACTCTGATGGGTTATCAGAGATAAGAAATCTCCTTGAAGAAGCTCTGCTACTCGAGGGGGGTGGTGATTTGGAATCCGATGAGGGTACTCCAAATTAATCTCCACCACTATAAAGCGGCGTCCGCGGGCTTACTAATCCGCTAAATTAAAAGCGGAGATGATGTAGTCCTCATACAGGAACCCTGGGTTCATGATGGGAGAGTCTGTGGGCTGAGGATGATAGCGTATAAGCTACTGGTGGCAAATGATGAAGGTAACCCCAGGGCGTGTATTTTGGCAAAGACCAATCTTAACTTGTTTTTGCTTTCGAATTATATAGGCCGAGATACGGCCGTTGCTAGCCTTGAGTTTGAAGCTGGATGCTTCTAGGTAGCTTCGTCGTACATGGCTCACGACATGGCCGGTGGCCTACCACCGACTTTACTTAAGGATACTATAGAGCAGGCTTTTTTCAACAAAACTAGGCTAGTCATAGGCAGTGACGCAAATGTTCACCACACTGTCTGGGGCAGCACAGATGATAATGAACGAGGTGAGTTACATTTTGATTATATTTTGAATACTAACCTCCTTATCTGTAACAATAATAAAGAATAGGAAAGAAGTCCTGGACATAACACTTGTCTCGGACTTTGCTTTTGATTTCATTGTTGACTGGAGAGTCTCAGCCGAGCACTCTTTCTCAGATCATCGATACATAGAATTTACTCTCACGGTTAGCTCCTCAGTTCCTATTGCTCAGCGGAACGTTAAAAGAACAAACTGGGGTTTGCGGAACATCTGCCTATTTCAACCTCCGTAGAGTCAACGAGTTTGACAAACTGATTCAACAATTAACGGGAGGATTAAATAAATCTTTGGAGATATCTTGCCCAATAAGAAAGCCCAGGGGAAAGAAAAAACCCTCATTGTGGGCAATAGATGTTCAAGTTCTTAGACGTAGTAGTAGAACCTTATTTAATAAAGCCAAAACATCAGGTCTGGTCTTAAATTATACAAGAGTTCGTTGAGGAAAGCTAAACGTAACTCGTGGCAGAACATCTGTGGGAACATAGAATACACTTCAGAAGCATCTAGATTGAGGAAGATTCTATCTACCTCACCCATTACGCTAGGTTTCTTAAAAAAGCCTGATGGCTGCTGGACAACATCTAGCAGAGAGTCCTTAAACATCTTACTAGACACACACTTCCCTGGTAACTCTTTGCAGCAATCAGCGGATTTAAATGTTCAAAATCAGATGTCTACAAATATTCTTGGGGACATTGTTTCGGAAACCAAAATTCGATGGGCGATAAGTAGCTTCAAGCCCTACAAGTCACCAGGACCTGATGGTGTAACACCAGTTGAACTGCAACGATCTGCTCGTTTAATTGGTAGTTATTTTTAAAGGCTGTCTTAACCTTACCTACACTCCTCTAGCTTGGAGGATGACCAACGTCATCTTCATTCCAAAGGCCGGGAAGAGCTCTTACATAAGTCCAAAGGATTTTAGGCCAATAAGTCTTTCCTCCTTCCTTTTAAAAACTTTGGATAGGCTCATAAAAATCTATATTCGAAGTAGTATCAAACCTGATCTACTGTTTAATTTCAGAATGCTTATACGAAAGGCAGATCTATTGAGAAATCCTTTGCATATAAGGAATTCGCCCTGATGGCGTTCCTAGACATTTTTTTTTCAAACTCTTCTCTTATTTATTGTATCTCTTTAAGTTTTAAGACTAACAATAAGTTATAAACTCTTATTTATACAAAAAAAAAAACTATTACAAATTATTAATTTTATACAAATTAGTAAATGTATTATAATAAGTAATTCTAAGCTATGCGGGACTCAAAGGCTTTAGCTGGTCTGAAAATAAATATTACTAAGCACATCTTCTGTTCATTTCTGCAATTGGAGCGGTGTCGCGGCATTATGTTTACGGCAACCCATCTACAGTTGCAGCTGATGACTATTACGCATCCCCTGATTAATTTTCAACCGAGACGAGCGAGGTCTCGGTCTGAGTTGGCGTGGTAGCAGAGACGGGCTTGGTCCCTGTCCACCATCATAGAGATAACTAGTACCTCGATATGATTGTGACATGGTAGCCGAAACGAGCTAGGTCTCGGTCTATCATGTTGAGGAGAGCTAGTGCAACGAGGATAACTTTGAAGCGATAGCCAAGATGAGCTAGATCCCGGTCTAGCACCCAAAAGCATCCTAAAAGCAACCTACTCCAACAGTCATGCTGCCGCACTCTCCACTCATCGGGCAGCAGCCGAGACGGCCTAGGTCCCGGTCCAGTGCCAGCTGGAGGGTCAGACCTTTTCAAACGCGAATGTGTTGAAGTGGCAAGTGACGTAGCTAATGGACAGTGGCGGATCTAGGATTTTCTTCAGGGGGGGGCCTGACATTTTTTTAAATGAAAATACAAATTGATTGAATTTCTCAACGAGCAATTTTTATATTTTTTGGCATATTACAACAATCTAATCAGTAGTCCTGTTAATGGTTTGAAGAAGGCGAGGTTTCTTCTGGCAAAATAATTCAACAATTTCAATTTCTTTATGAATATTTTCCAAAGCCAAACCTTTCAAGCGATCTTCTGTCATTGTCATAGCTGGGCACAAGCTCTTTTGCAAGTTCTAACAAGAGCGTAATTGAGAGTAATTGAGCGTAACTAGATCGTATCGTGTATACGTACAAATGTGAACGCACAACATCGACTCAGTTCTACTTCAGCAGCCAAAGAAGCAAAACCTGCGACAAATAATTGCTAGCTAGCGTATTTTTTGTTGCGTATTTTTTTCTAAAAATTGATGTTACACCCGAAAAAATTTGATTTATTAATTTAAGTTTCTTATTGATATTTTTAAGTTATTTTTAGTAGTAAATATTAAGTTCTTAATTAAAGTTTTAAGTTACTTTTTAATAGTTTTAAGTTTTTTACTATTAGTTTTAAGTTCTTAATTATATTTTTAAGATATTTTTTAATAGTTTTAAGTTTTTTACTATTAGTTTTAAGTTCTTAATTATAGTTTTAAGATACTTTTTAATAATTTTAATATTTTTATATTTTTGCGAAGCAACTTTTTCTTCTAAGATATTCATTAAAAATAAGCAAAGAAACTCATTAACTAATGAACATCTAGAGAATTTATTACGAATAAAGGTCTCTAGTATTGAAATAGATTTCGATGAATTAATAAAATATTCAAAATCTTAATTAATTTTCCTTTGATAATCCTTTAAGTAAATAAAAATAAATAAAATAAATATATAACAACTAATACAACAATTTAATTGACTAGATTTAATAACCGTTAGAGTTTTCAATACGTTTTTTAATTTGATTACAACTGAATAAGTTTAAGTATTTTGAATATTTAGCTTTCACCTTAAATACGCAAAGCACATAAAACCTTTCAAGCGCACGATAACATTTTTTTTTTTCAGTGCAAAGCACAGATAAGTTCTATGCTCACAATGTGTTATCAGTTCAGTTCACCGCAAGCATTGAAGGAGGCGAGACGTGCGCCGCTTGTTTTCTTGTTTTCTTATTTTTTTTTTTTATATTTTTATTTCATATGGTTGTTGTACCACTGCATGTAAACAAAATTTTTGCATGCGTACTGGTGCCCACCCCTGGTCATTGTAGACCTTAAATACGATTTCAATCATTTTAACACAGAAAAATTTTCTTCTGCTGGAATTGTGGCAAATACTTGCAGTAGAATTGTGATGCATTGGAAGAAGAATTTCACTTTTTTTGGTTTTGATAGTACTAGCTTACAAAAAAAGATCTGATTTCTCATAAACTTTTTCTATATATTTTGGGGCGTAAATTCCAAAAATGACAACCATTTTTTTTTTCTTAAGAATCGCTTTGGAGATATTCCCAAAAAAACGCTTTTTTCTGCACTTTTTTCATTTATTTGGTCATATTTCTATCAATTTTTTTTCGACCTAAATCAGTTGCACACTATTCAAAAAATAATTTTATCTTCTATCTAACGGTTTGCTGTTCGGATCGGATAGGATTTGATGGAGTTACAAGCGGTCAAAGTCCAAAAAAGTGACTTTTTTGGTCTTTTCAAAAAAGTCACCAAATTTTAATTGCTCCATTTAAGTTCAAAAACCTTTCTTTTTTATGTTTTTAATATTCAGGATGAAAATCTATTTTTTTAACAAATATTTTAAGTATATATTTGCTCATAGCGGACACAAAATGCTAATGCTTTTCAAAAATCAATAAAAAGAGGTCATTTCCATATTTTCATTCATTCCCGTATATAGGTACTATTAAATTTAGGCTTGGACTTTTGAGAACGCTCTAAAGGTAAAATGAAATTATACGATCCAAATAAGGATAGAATATTGCAGCTCTGAAACATCTGAGAAAGAAATGTGAAATAAAAATAAATTAAAACTAGTAATATTCGGCCATTTCAAAACTTACATACCTAACACTGCATTGAAAGTAACTTTTAAATAAATGTTCAAAAGACGTTGAAGAGCTTGAATAAGTCGAGAAAACATGTAAAAATATTGAAAAAGTTTGAAAAGTATTGAAACAGTTGCAAAAGACTGTTGAAATAAATTAAAAAAGTCGAAAAAATATGGAAAATGCTGAAAAATGTTGAAAAATTGAAGAAGTCGAAAAAAAATTGAAAGCGGTTGAAAAACTCTCAAGGAATTGAAAAGGTTAAAGATGTTGAAACAATTCAAAATCGATGAAAAAGTCGAAAAAATAAAGAAAATGACGAAAACAGTTGAAAGAAGTTAAAAAAGACGAAAAAATGCTTATGGGAAATACCTATGTATTTAAAAAAGTTAAAGTAATATGGAAAATGTTGAAGAAAAATCGAACAGAAATTAAAAAGTCGAAATAACTCAAGTCCACTTTTCAATTCCGCCTACTTTTGGTTAATAAATAAATTTTATTCGTGATCAACATCCGCTTACTAAATTTTAGCACAATAGCTTGTATAATTTGCAATATCTTCCATAATTAACCTTAAAATTTATGGCGGTGACACACACCCTGATACAATCCAGTTCGATTTTAATCCAGAAATAGCTTTCCATAAGCAAACCTCTTACATCAAATTTTAGTATGATTGCTCAGATATTTCGATAGATATGCCACTTAACGTATTGCGCCAAATTTTTGTAAGAAGATACCTTATAGCAAGTACATCTGCCTTGTTAAATTTCATATCGACTACGTTGTAGTTCTTTTCATATAACGTTTATAAATATTGTGGGATATCCACGCCCCTGTGAGAGACTTTGAAAACTCAAAAAATAACCAAATCCTAATTTTGTTCACATGCGCACCAAATCACCAAGTTTCATTAAAATCGCTGCAATAGTTTCAATAATTACTAAATAGATAAATCTAAGAATATTTGTTGGTCAAATTGCGTCGGAACACGAAATTTGAAAAAAAAAGAATTTTTTTTAACTTAGAAAAAAATAACAAAAACGCTTCCCCACGATCGAATGGTCGCAGAAATTCTAATATTTGTTTTGAGAATTTAAAAAACAAAACGAAGAGGACATACATACATTTCGGAAAAAAAGTTTTTTTGAAGTAAACTAAAAATAAATGATCAAGGATAAAATTTTTCATAAAGTCGTTTTTTTTTTTCTTAAAAACGGAATGACAAAGTGAATATACACTCAGTGCTGGGTATATAGTTTTTTTTTTATTATTTATCAATGAAGTGTCTAACTCAGCAGCGATTAAAGATGCTTCATTAAAAATATCATCATATGACGTTTCATTTTTTCGCATCTGTGAAAACAGGTTGATAATTTGCTTGAATATTAAAAATTTTTAGAATACGCAACGATACTAAGAAATCGGAGCGTGTTATCGAAGCTGAAAGTTGGACCGCTTTTGAAGACGCTTCGGTGTCTTGCTTTGTTCTAAGTCTTGTAATGTTTAAGAGTTAACAGTAATAATTCGCTGAAAGAATCAACGTATTTAGTCGCACACAATGCTTTTAAACGATTTTTATGTTTCTGGACTACGTTCGGAAATTTTATCTATCAATAGTTGTACTCTTTCAGATGAATCCGAGAAAAAATTTGATACTGATGAAACTGTACCTAGCATGTTACGAATTTCAGAAATATCACGTGATTTGCCTGGTCACAAATTCAGAGAGTGACTGAAACAAATGAGTGTTAAATGCTAAGAGTTGGTTTTCAGATATCAAAGCCTGAACTCCATTGATTTGTTCGATCCTCCATGAACGTTCTTGAATCAAAATATTTTTTTACCACTCCCAGGGAGGCTTCAGCCCCCATAGCTCCCCCTTGTATCCACCACTGCTAATGGATTGATGTGATTTTGCAGATTTTGGAGGTGATTTCCTCTTACTCTTTCAAATTCTGCTTTAACCATAGGTATATGAAGATCTCTATGAATATGCTCATTTCTAATGAACCAAGGTGCTCCTGTTATTGTCCTTAGCATCTTTGCTTGAGCTCCTTGTAGAATTTCTATATTTGATGAACTAGCGCACCCATATAGCTGTATACCATAGGTCCAGATAGGCTTGATGACACTATTATATAGTAGAACTTTGTATTCCAATTTTAGAGGAGAGTGTCTGTTAATTAACCAGTGCAAGCTTGCAGCTTTGAGTTTGATTTGCGTCTTTTCGGCTTCGATATGCTTACGCCAAGTTAAGCGTTTATCTAAGTGAATGCCAAGATAAATTACATCATTTGCTTCTGCTTGCTAGCTGGTCATTTGTCGGAATATTAGGGGTGAATAAAATATATAAAAACGGACCAAGAACACTACCCTGAGGAACTCCAGCGCCAATCGGAAATTCAGATGTATTAAAACTTTGATATTTAACCATATAGCACCTGTTTGCCAAGTATGACTCTAGGACTGCATGAAAATTTTGAGGTAGGAGCTGTCTGAACTGCATTAACAGTTCCCTAGTTGATATGATTCAAAAGCTACTGACAAAGAGAAGTATTACATCAAATCTTGGTTAATCCAAGCCAAATAGGTTCGTTTGCAGAGGAACGCCGCAGGGGGGTGTACTATCTTCTCTACTGTGGAATCTGGCAGTAAATAAGATGCTCATGTCACTTAAAGGGCACGGCTGTAAGGCTGTTTCCTATGCAGATGATGAAGCATTAATTGCATGTGGCAAATTCCCAAACAAACTGTGTGAAATTCTTCAGGATGCCTTAAATATACTCGTCTCATGGGCAGATGAGGCTAGCTTCGGTGTAAATCCGAACAAAACTGAACTACTAGTACTCTTCACTAGGGATAATTTCCAATTTTAGTACCACCTTCGCTAAATGGCACTAGAATAACGTTTAAATATAGTGCAAGGTATCTTGGTCTGGTATTGGATAGGAAATTAAGTTGGAAAATTAACGTTGAAGAAAGAGTTAGGAAAGCAAATGTAGCGCTATACTCTTGTAAAAAAGCGGTAGGTGGAAGATGAGGGCTATCAACTCGTATTGTTCACTGGCTTTACACAGCGGTCATTCGACCGATTCTTTTATATGGCATTGTGGTATGGTGGCCTGTCTTAGACAAGGTCCCCTACTACAAAAAATTGCAAAGGGTTCAAAGGGCAGCTTCCATGTGTATCAGTGGTGCACTCAGGACTACACCGACTGACGCCTTGAAGGTCCTCTTTAATCTCGTTCCTCTTGACCTGCTAGGTAAACGGATGGCAGATTGTGCTGCCATCAGACTCAGAGAAACTGTCTGCTGGTCCGAGGGTAGAAAGGACACTCAACTATCCTTCATAGTTTGAGGTCTGTACCCTCTAATTTGGACTATATTGTTCCAGTAATCTTATATGAACTTGCTAGGCAAATGGCTACTGCACAAATTCCTTAAGACAAGGAAGGTGTTGGCATGCCACTTGCTACCTGCAAGTTATGCAAGAAATGGTAAAAAATGCTAACAAAAGGTGGAATCAAGGGTCAACTTGTAATATAACTAGGCAGATCTGGCCGAATTGGGATGCTAAGCGTTCGTCAGAGCTGATTTCTCGCACTAGACATAGTGTCTCGTCAGTTGTTGCAGTCATAACTGAACACTGCCTCATCGACAGACATGCGGAGAGATTAGGTGTTAGGTCTTTTGACTTCTGCAGAAGTTGTGGAGATGTGGAGGAGGAAGAAAACATAAAACAATTTCTCTGCTCCTGCCCCGCACTTGCTAGGAAACGCCACAAAACACTTGGTTCGTTTCTATTTGATGACCTAGATGACCTGAGACATGTTGGTATAGGTCAGCTATCAAATTTTATTAAAATATCTGGTTGGTTCAACGAGAGGGTATAGTGAGACAGCCTGTGGCATCACAATGGATCACATTTGGTCTAAGTGACTCAGTTCGCAACTGACTGCCACTTCTACCTAATCTAACCTTCTAGGTTTGCTATTATATTGAGTAATTTGTAATTTCAATCGGTAAAAATAATAGCAGTGTTCAGCTCCTTTACTTCTCAAGATTAGGTATTTACTCTAATTAAAAAAAAATTTCTTTGTAAAATGTAAGTTCTATTATTTTTCTATAATACTGCAATAATTTTTTCAAGTTCTTGCATTTACTTAAGTGGGCCATGAAAAGCATTCTACGCCAGAACAATGTAAAATTATTAAAAATTCTATTTCGCAAGGTAAGACCTTTAAGGAAATTCAAAATTTTATCGGATGTTCAATGAAAATGGTTTAGAATACGATGAAATACACAAATAAACGAAAAACACGAGAACGAAAGCCTTCCCTGTCCCAATTGTCGATACGGCTTTCGAAACATAATCCGTTTTTAAATGTAGATTTTATTTTGACCAATATATTTTTTTATTAATGTTAATTTGTGAGAAAACTCTTTTCTTGAGCTGTTTATGGTCTTTAAGTTAGTGAATTAAAAACAAAAATTTTTTTTTTAAATCATTTCACCCGACGTTTCGCCCGTTGGATTCAGGCTTCTTCAGGGGTTTTGTATTTTTTATTTTAAAAACTGTAATCATAAATTATTTTTGTAAATTGTCGTATATAAAATTGTGATCAATTTGACACTTACATTATTACATTAATACATTTAATACGACTTAGAGATTGTGAATTTAAATTAAAATTAGACATAAAACATTTAACACATTAAACTGAAAAACACTGAAATTCACAGTACAACACTGTAACAGGCACTGATATTGTCAAAGTCTTCTTTCTTGTTAACAGCTGTTTTTTGTTTTTGTCTTATTCGTAAACTTTCTAATGTAAATCTTACATTTTCTCTTCGTTCTCTGTCTAGTATTGTCGTGCTGTCGAAGTCTGCCGTATGAAATTTCTCTGTTAAATGTTTAGCTAAAGCCGTCGTTTCTTTTTTGTTTTTAGCGTCTGTTTTGTGTTCGTTAATTCGTGTCTCCAGCATTCTTTTTGTCGTTCCTATGTAGATCGCATCACAAGGTTCTCCCGCTCTGCCCTTACAGTTTACCTCATAAATAACATTGTGCTGTTGCTGTTTTTCTATCTTGTCTTTAGTGCTAGTGAATAATGTTGTAAGTGTTTTGTTAGGTTTTTGTGCGAAAACTATGTTCTCTTGTTTTAATTTTTTGATTGATGCGTCGTCTGTTAATGTTGGTATATATGGTATACTAAAGTAACTTATAGGGTTGCCAGCTAATATTTTTTGCGGTGGTTTTTGTGAGCTTAAGTTTTTTAAAATTAGGTACTCTATTAATTTACTTGGGTAGTTATTCTTGTGAAGAATACATCTCATTTTGTTGATAGTTTGTGTCTTAAATGTTTTGTCGCTTATCGTTAGTGCAGTTCTTATAAAGTTGCTGGCTGTGTTTCGTTTTTGTTTGTATGGTTGTGTCGAGTTGAAGTTCATGATCCTTTGTCTTTCTCCTGTTCATAGGTGAATTGTAGTTTGCTATGGTATTTGTTAAGTGTTGTTAAAATTGTTGTCAGGTCTTTTTTGTTAATGATAGCAAAAATGTCATCTACGTATTTCTCTATAAATGTGAACTTAATTCCTATTTTCTCAAGGTCTAGTATTGCGTTTTAAAAAAGGTCGTCTAAGACAATATCTGCAATGGTCGGTGACAGAGGATTCCCCATGGGCATTCCAAAGATCTGGTTGTAGAATTTATTGTCATATTTAAAGAAATTACCATATTGTCTTTTAAGCAAAATTCTAGTATTTGAAGAAATGTATTTTTTGGTATCGTAGTGTAGTTTTCAATAATCGTCCATTTATTCATTATTATTTTGATTGCTAAGGTTGTAAGGATGTTTGTGAACAGTGAAATTGCGTCAAAAGAAAAAAGTTGATCGTTATTGTTAAGTTTAATGTTGGTCACTCTGCTTTGTAGTTCCTCTGTGTTTTTAATATTTAGACCTTTGGAGACTAAATGCTTTAGTATTGTACCAGTATATTTTGATAAGTTATAGCACGGTAAGTCAACTGATGAAGAAATTGGTCTTAAAGGTAAATTTGGTTTATGGATTTTCGGGAGTCCGTATAGTCTCGGTGCATTGCTGGCAGAGCAATTTAATTTTAATTTGGTGCTGAAAATGATGTGATTGTCCTTGAAGAGGACAATTTGTAATTTCTGTGAAGGGTTTGTGCGTATCGACTTATATATATTTATGTCTCCAATTAATTCTTTCATTTTCTCCTTTTATTCATTTTTGTACATGATGACTGTTTTGTTGCCCTTGTCTGCTGTAGTAATGATGATTGTATCCTTGTGTTTTTTAATAATTTGTTGAGTTTTTTTGTAGATTTCTAAAATAAATTTGTCTTTTGTGGTTAGTTTGCGACTTCTCGTATTGGTCATGATTTTGTGTGCGAATTTGGATCTGGTAACCTCTTTTTCGTAATCTCCTTCGATTGTTTGTATGTATTGCTCCATATCTGCAATTATGTGGATTGGACAAAAGTTTCCATTGTGTGTGGGAAGGGCAAACTTTTTTCCTAATGAGAGAAGCCACTTGCTCGTCTCAGGAAATTCAATATTTGTTTTTTTCACAAACCAGTCCTTGTTGTAAATTATGTTAAGGTCTTTAAATTTTGTGTTAATTAATTTTTCTAATTTTAATTTGAGAGTGCGTTAAGTTTCTTCTATAAAATGTTTTGTTGCTACTCGTTGTGTTGTTGTCCAGGTTTCAAATTCTGTGATGCTTAGTATTCTTTTCATTTCAATTTCTGTGTGAAATATATGTTTTTTTGTGGATTTTATGTTGATGTTTGTTTCGGCTATTTCTAATTTTAGTAGTTTGGTGTGAAAATTGTGAATAGTATTCTCCATTTCTCTCTTTAGAGACGTAGCTGTGATAGTTTGTTGTATCGCTGCTGTTGTGTGCGCAATATGTGTTGGAATTATGCCACACATTTTGCAAGAGAGTAGGTATTTTAGTCTTTCTGTGAGTTTGGCTTGCTTACGTGTTTGTCTGCTTAGATGTTTGAATATGGTGCAAGTTTCAATGTTGTATTTGTATTTGATATGTTGAAAATAATCCTTCATTTTAGTTTTGCTTCAAAAATACTTTAATTACGATAAGTCGGCAGGCTCTCCGTTTATTTAAATGTAGATTTTATTTTGACCAATATATTTTTTTATTAATGTTAATTTGTGAGAAAACTCTTTTCTTGAGCTGTTTATGGTCTTTAAGTTAGTGAATTAAAAACAAAAAATTTTTTTAAATCATTTCACCCGACGTTTCGCCCGTTGGATTCAGGCTTCTTCAGGGGTTTTGTATTTTTTATTTTAAAAACTGTAATGAACATAAATTATTTTTTTAAATTGTCGTATATAAAATTGTGATCAATTTGACACTTACATTATTACATTAATACATTTAAAACGACTTAGAATTTGTGAATTTAAATTAAAATTAGACATAAAACATTTAACATATTAAGCTGAAAAACACTGAAATTCACAGTACAACACTGTAAAAGGCACTGATATTGTCAAAGTCTTCTTTCTTGTTAACAGCTGTTTTTTGTTATTGTCTTATTCGTAAACTTTCTAATGTAAATCTTACATTTTCTCTTCGTTCTCTGTCTAGTATTGTCGTGCTGTCGAAGTCTGCCGTATGATTTTTCTCTGTTAAATGTTTAGCTAAAGCCGTCGTTCCTTTTATGTTTTTAGCGTCTGTTTTGTGTTCGTTAATTCGTGTCTCCAGCATTATTTTTGTCGTTCCTATGTAGATCGCATCACAAGATTCTCCCGCTCTGGAGCAGACAATTCATGAAGCTTGCACTATAAAAACTCAAATAACAGAAACACTCAAACAGAGAGGATTCACACTCACGAAATGGTCATCGAATTCATCTACAGTCATCATGAGCGAAAAATCAGAATTTAAGTTTGTTCAGGTTAAGAACAAAGAAAATATAAAAATTCTTGGTTTGCTTTGGCAACCAAATTTCGACTGTTTTTCTTTTCATGTCAGTCTCACTGCATTCCAAAATACAAAGCGTTCAATACAGTCAGAATCAGCAAAGATTTATGATCCACTTCGATTTTTATCGCCATGCACAGTCGTCATAAAAGTGATGTTTCAAAAACTTTGGTTGCACCACTATGGATGAGATGATGAATTACCCGAGTCAATCTTCACAGAATGGCTCACGTTTCGGCAAGAGTACGAAGGCTTTAACTATCTGCAAATTCTTAGATGGATTCATACTTGTTCTGCTGTTAAAATCCAGTTATGCGGTTTCTCAGACGTTTCGGAGGCAGCTTATGCAGCTGCAGTCTATTGCAGAGTCGTTTACGAAAATAAAGTTTAGGTTTATCTTCTCACAGCGAAGACAAAAGTCGCTCCCTTAAAACAAGTCTCGCTTCCGCGGCTAGAACTTTCAGGCGCGCTTCTTCTCGCACGATTGCTAAAGGCTGTTAAGTTTTCTGTAAAATGTGACAGTTTAGAGGTTTTCACCTGGACAGATTCAACAATTGTTCTTGGTTGGCTCTCCTCTCACCCACGACGATGGAAAACATATGTTGCAAACAGGGTCTCACAGATCAACGATGTTATCACCCGATTTTCATGACGCCATGTTGCATCTGCCGAAAACCCTGCCGACATCGCTACTCGTGTATTGGCACCTAAAGAGCTGCTCGAATGCAATTTATGGTGGAAAGTTCCTCAACGGCTATCTCAACTGGATTCCACGTGGCCACAAATACTTCTATAGCTTCCTATCGATGACAACACGGTAACAACAGAGCTACGAAGAAATCACTGCTCCGCTTTTATCATACAGAGCAGCCTGATATTCTTTGCCAACTGTTTCAAAAAATTTTTAATATCAACAACATTTTCCACATTATTGCTTCGTAGAATCGTCTCATTCTTAAAAGACGACAACCCTCAATTCAATTCATAAAGGCATACACTGCAGCGGAATTACAGTCAGCGCTTCTTCATTGCGTTAGATGGTCTTAAGCTCAACACTATGCTAATGATGTTCTCCAACATACCAAGAGCAATTAGCTCCCAATACGAAATTCTATAGCTAAGCTGCTACCATATATGGATAATACTTATGTAATGCGTGGCGGCCGGCGTGTCACGCTTACTGCAGCTCTATCATCAAGCATCCCATAATTTTGGCCAAAGAAAGTATTTTAGCGCATCGAATCGTACATTCGCAAGTAGATCTAAATGCAAGCCCCACACTTCTCATGAACATTCTGCGCCAATGTTTCTGGATCATCGGATGCCGGATTATTCATCAGTGCGTCAACTGCACTCGTTATCGAGCATCAATTAGTGCACAACAGATGAGTCACTTACCACCAAGCCGTGTGACTTCCACTAGAGCATTCCTTCGCACAGGAATTGATTATGCTGGTACCTTTCTGCCAAAACCAAACAAAGGCAGAACCTCAAAGACCACCAAGTTATACATGGTTGCCCATATTTGAAGCAACACTATAACTTTTGACAGCGATGTCAAATCGCGTTTTGAAGCGTCATTCCAAGCAGATTTTTACAGTACACGCAACGCGAACGCTCTAAAATTGTTGAAATTTACATTCAACAAAACAAGCCAATAGTGAAAACTCAACGTGCTAAAATTATCATGACCGATGAAGCTCATTTCCAGTTGAACGGAACGGTAAACAAACAAAATTGCCGTATTTATGCCACTGAAAATCCACAAGAGATTCAAAAGGTACCTCTTCACGATGCAAAAGTCACTGTTTGGTGCGGCGTTTGTGGTAAAATGGTAATTGGGCCGTTCTTTTTCTAAGATGATAATGGTCACACGGTTACTGTTAATCAGGAGCGTTATCGCAATACGATAACCAATTTTTTCATGCCAATTATTCGTCGAAAGCGTATGGGGCACTACTGGTTTCAACAAGACGGCGCGCCACCACACAAGCCGCACTACAATCGATTTTTTGAAGCAATTGTAAAATGGGCGCTTTGAATATGGACAACCCTGTATATCGCAGTTTTCGTTTGCATGGAACGACGAGGGCTCCCATCAGAAATCCACAGCGACAATGGCATCAATATTGTTGGTGCAAAAAGAGAATTAGTAAGGTCATTCAAATCTCTATCAAATGATAAATAAATCGGAAAATTCTTGGCTAAGCAACAAATAAACTGGCATCTTATTTCCCCAGGTGCACCTCATTTTGGAGGAATTTGGAAAGCCGCCGTAAAGTCCCCTAAATTTCATTTCCGTCAGGTAATTGACGAATATCGACTGACTTTCGAAGAGTTTACGACCCTGTTATGTGAGATTGAAGCCCAACTTAATTCACGACCACTCACTTCAATCTACGATGACGATATAGACAACATAGATGTTCTCACATCAGGGCATTTTGTTATTGGTCACGCTTCAGTTCAATTCTCAGAGCCTAATCTTAAACTCATAAAAATGAACCGGTTATCTCGCTGGCAACTACTCACCCGCATTCAACAAGATTTCTGGAGACGGTGACAGAAGGAGTATATCACCACTCTCCAACGCAGTAAATGGCACGCCGAAAAAAAGAATCCCAGCCTCAGCGACGTTGTTCTCATTTATGAAGAACGCACACCTCATTACGGAAGTGTTCCCAGGTTCAGACAATCTTGTACGAGTAGCTAATGTCAAAACTAACTCAGGTATCATAAGACGGCCTACTACTAAGCTGCTAAAGCTGCTTACTGATTGTTAAGACATTCCTTTAACGGCGGGAGAATGTTGCAGTTTTAAGTATTTAATATTTTATTATTCAGTGTTTGTACACACTATTAATTTATATTTGAGAAACTTGTTATATGGCAACTCTATGTAATATTATGCAGTCAATTTCGCTAAGAGGAAAGAGAAATTAAAAATGTTTTATCATCATCACAAAATAAACAGACGTGTTTTTATTTAATAACTATTTTTTACTGAGCCTCCTGTTCAGTACTGTAAGTGCGAAAAACACAAAAAAAAATTACAGCGCAAAATGCATAAAAGAAAACAAAAATGGGCACCTAGGAGCTTATACTAGTTTTAATGACCGCTACGTCATATCATCAGTAAGATTTGTTAGCCGGCGCTTAGAAGTTTGCAAGCATACTATATTTTAATTTCTTGCGTTGACCAGTTAAGAATCATCGCAACAAATATAAATATAGTGCGCCAAAGACTAGATTTTTATCTCCTTTATATGCAATTGTTCTTGTAACCTTTTTAATATCACAAAGTTCTTGACCAGCGCTCCGTTGAAAGCTTATTTGGCGATTAGAACAAAGTTGCAAGTGCTATATGTAAAATCGGCAAGCTCACCGAAGGTAATTTTTGAACAGAACCTTGGGGTCCACCACTATCAACTGATTTATATTCTGAAAATCTTTCACCTACCTTAACCCTTTGTATCCTGCCTGTCAAGTAGCTTTT
The DNA here is from genome assembly GCA_949775025.1 of Tricholauxania praeusta. Taxonomy (NCBI): domain Eukaryota; kingdom Metazoa; phylum Arthropoda; class Insecta; order Diptera; family Lauxaniidae; genus Tricholauxania; species Tricholauxania praeusta. The sequence goes on from OX459028.1 coordinate 110,895,998, forward strand.
ATTAAATAAGCAGCATTATCACTGAGACCATATAAGAAGTTTAGCTTTTTACAAAGTAAGAATGATTGACATTGTCGAAAGACTTTGAGAAGTCAAGCATGCATAAACGCGTCACAACTCCATCATCATAAAATGACCTTACGTCCTCAAGCAGTTTTACAATTGCAGTTGAGCAACTATGTCCTGGTCCGAAACTCGATTGAAGAGAAAAGAGTTTAATGTCATATAAAAAGTTGGAAATTTGAGTTGCCATAAGAGCTTCAGAAACTTAATAGGTGGATAGCCGGCTGTAGAAAAGTCGAGTGTATAAGATTATAGGATGATATGTATGCCAAATGATAGAGCTCAATGAGCCTAAATAGAATATCTAGGGTTGCATTGCCAAAGCCTGTCCCGATGGCAGAAAATGCCGAAGTTTTAGCCAATTTTGTTGCTATAATTAAAACTGTGGTACATAACAGCTCGAAATGTATGTCAAATTATAGAAATCGAAGAGGTCTAAGCATAATACAGGGATTGCATTGTTGAATCCTGTCTCAAACATGGGTTTTCACCGGTTTTTTTGGGTAAATTTTCATTAATGAAGATAACAGCTTGAAATTTGTGCCAAATGATAGATATCGAAGATCCTAAATAGAATATATAGGGTTGCCTTGTCGAATCATGTCCTAACTATCACTGCAGCTTTATTTGTTGATACAACAAAAGCCTTCGATATGATAAAGCATGACTTATTGTCATAGCTGGGCATTAACTCGTTAATTAACGAAGTTAAGATTTCGACTAACGGATTAACTTTTAAGTTAACATTAAAAATGTTAACGGACTCGCAACTTCCGTTAAATTTCTACAAGTCCGGTAATCGTTAATCCAGTACCAACTATTTAACAAAAAGATACAGCACGCACCGCGCCACACCGCGAAAAACACGTTCTGACAACAAGTACGTTCCGGTTGATTTGGCTGGAAACGTATGACAGCAATCGAGTGGATGCAGTAAAAAAATGCATGAAAAAAAAGTAGAAAAGGCGTTACGGCAAGAAGTTGCCGAAACTTCGAAGAACATTGTCATAAGCGAACGATTTTAAAATCCAGAGCAATAGAAGGTCTGAAAGAGCCTCTTAAAGAAGAATTTTAGCCTTTGGTGTCCCCACGTTCATAGTAATAGATAATGAAAAATCTCTCAATTCCACTTCCGTAATGCTTAAAGAGCTGAGGAAGAAAAACAGGAAGTTATAAACAGATTGCAAGAAAAGCAAAAACGAGATCTAAGGCATTATAACAGAAATAGACAGAAGATCAAAATTTATTCGGTAGGCAAAAAAAAATTTACGTTGAAATAAATAAAAGACTGGGATCAAAGTTATCTCCGCGTTATAAGCTAGAAATAGTGAAGGAAAATAGAAACACATTTCATTCTAACTAATTCCGGCAGAATAGTCCATAAAAGCAACATTAAGAAATTAATTATTTCACAGGTTACACCATATCTGCACTTTGGCAGAAGTTCAGATAATAGATTACTCATCGTCTCACATCATCACGATAAACAAGGGAATAGCGAAATTCCAGGAGGGAAGCTTTACTTAAGCAATACGAGGAATTTCTGCAAGAATCTTCAAGTTTTTATTGACAAAAATATCCCAAAAACAAATATCCTCTCCTGGAAATGCATCGCTGGAAACCAAGATCACGATGATTTTGAATTGTTATCGAACAATATGATGGATTTAAATAAAAATAATAACAGACAAGTTTTCATAAATGAAGCATTTAATATTTGTGCCTGTTTACTTTCGTAGTTAAATCCGTAGTTAAATAATTTGAGAGAAAAAAGCGAAATATTTTTATTTTATATTTTATTTTTTCATAAATAAAAAAGTAAATTGTTTTGAAAAACTTAAATATTTTTTTTTCACTTGACAGCTTGTACGAATTTTTACTGGATTGTGTTTGTTTACTTTTATGAAAATTTTTTTCTTACTCTCTAAAATTTCTTTACTGGGAAAGTAAACAAACAAACACACTTTATATTAACCAAGTGTCAAAAACGAAAAATTTATTTTATTACGATCGTCAAATTTTGGATTTTCAAAACAAATTTCAACTCACTACAGAATTTTTATTTTGATTTAGTTAAGCAATTTTACATTTCTATTTGTAAAATACAGGGATCAGTTGATAGGTTATTTATTGAGCTTTAGTTTAGTAGTTTAAGATTTCATATCGGTGCATTTATAAACAAGAGGAATAGGTTCAAAAATTAGATTTGCACAAAAGTGAAATTTTTATGTATATATTTTTTTAAACAGCTGTTTTAACAAAATTTAATTACAAAACTTCTTTAGGCGATTTTTGTTAACTATTTTTCGGAGTGAGAGTGAACATCTGTTTATTTTTCTCAATTTCGTGCTCATATTTAACTACATTTAGAAGTAAACAAACACGAGTTAGGCAGTTTTAGGCAGATTTAGGCAGCAAAAGGCGCCTTAAGTTAACTTTTGTCGAGTAAACAGACACACCTAATTTGAGATCAGAAATGACTCGAATGATTAATGTTATAATAAATCAAATAAAGATGTCTATTTGGAAAATGAAATTGTGATAAGTTTACAAAATAAGATGTGCCATAGGTTAGATTAGGTTAGGTTATGGTGATGGATTGGAAGCCCCACATAGACACTTTGGTCCATAGTGATTCCACATCTCACAAGATTTAAAGATATAACATACAATGGGCAAGATATCTAATCGTAAATTTAAAAGATTAAAAGAAAATAACATTCCTTTCCAAGCCTCAAAAAAACACTTGCATTCTCGGAAATATCTATTTTAAATAGCAATCAGAAAGATTTCTAATTAAACTACCCATGATAGGGAATAAAACATTTGAAAACATTATTGTAAGAGCGGTTAAAAAATTAATAATATTTTAAACCTCGAATTTAAAGAAATTCTAAGGTATGGTTAACAAATTTACGCTATGAAAAATGAGTGCGAATCCATTTGTAATGAAAACTATATAACGGGTGACCAAATTCATTTCAAACCATCCAGTCGGACTGACTTCAAATTGCGGAATTGGCTGCTGATTGAATATGTTATTTCTAGAGGATATAGGGGGACATGTATTCCCCCGATTTGATTGAAAAACATTTTTTACGTATTTTAAGTTTTGGTGTCAAAAATTGAAAAACCGCTGAAAATTTTTTCAAAAAAAGGGCATTTTCATTCAAATAAAAACAATAAATTTTTGTCTTTTGATTCTAAGAGAACTTCTTATTCTCTGTCAGAATCTTTGATAAATTTTTAACATATTTGAAAATTGACGGAGCTATAGCGGTTTAAATAAAAAAAAAAACAAAGGTAATTTTCTTAAAAACCTTTTTTTTTCGCTTAAAATTTTATTTTGGATTTTTAGTAATATGAGAAAAAAATTACAAGAGTTTAATGCGGGCTTAAGGAAATTTTGCTGAATACGAAAATGAAAACTTTTTATATAGTAGTTTTTGAGATATTGTGCTTTTTTATTTTTTTGACCTCTTTTCACTTTAAAATTCATATTTCAAGCTAGAAATTTTCAATTTAATCGTTCTTGATATCAAATTAAAGGTATTAAAATGACAAGCATGTGCTATGTAAGTTTTCAATTGGTTAAGCGGTTGAAAAGATATCGATATCGAAAGACCAGAATTAAAAAAAAAAAAAAAACAAGTTAAGGTGTTATCTTCGGCCAGGCCAAAACTCACATACCCTACACTGCAATGACAGTCCCTTTTAAATAAATGTTAAAAGACGTTGAAGAGGTTGAATAAGTTGAAAAAAATATGAAATGTAAAAAAAGTTGAAAGTGTTTGAAAAATGTTAAAACAGTTGGAAAAGACTGAAAAAGTAGAAAATGTTGAAAAAAGCTTAAAAATGTCGAAATAATATGAAAATATTCAAAAAAGTTGAAAGAGGTCAAGAAATTATGAAAAGTCTTAAAAATAAAGAAAATAATGAAGAAAAATGAAAGAGGTTGAAAAAGTCGAGTAAATACATATGGGATATATTGGAAAAAGTTAAAAGGTTGATAAGGTTAAAAGAATATGGAAAATATTGAAACAAATCTCCAATTCCGCCTGCTTTTGGTTTACCAAATTATATTCGTCATTGACATTCACATACCAAATCTTAGCCCAAAAGATTGTATAGTTTGCGATATGGACATTTCCACAGAAAAGTCTACCCTGACCGAAAAATTTAAAGTTAACCAACAGTTGTTTCTTACTTGCATTATTAAAGAGAGATATTCAAATTTAATTAAATTAAAGAGTTCAAAGCTTTCCTTAGTTACGATGGCTATATATCAGGCTATAAAGTTCACGTTTTCGTTAGTTTTACTTATTTCTAAGAGCATCTTCTCATTACAATTTACATTTCTAAGAGTATTTGTGCAATTGCATTCTTATCGCAAGACCTTGGCTAGAATGACAACTAACCGTAAAATAAATGCAAAAGAGCAAACAAATATCAATTAATGGTAAAATTTTGATTTGATTTCAATGAAATTCTAAGATAACTTAAAGCCAGAAAAAAAAATATATTCTCATTATCTCTACTCTGACGATCGCAAGTGCGTGAAATTTTGTATGTTAACAAAGGTCAATAAATTGAACTAACTTTAATAAAAAACTCGGTTACTAAACAAATAGTTAATTTATAATAAATTTCGAAAGTGTGTAACGTAACGCCAAACTGTCAATAATTTCCTTGTATGATATTTTGTTTATTTTAAATTTTTCGACTTTTAACTTTTTATGACGTTCATCAATATTTTCCATATTTTATCAACCTCTTTCAACTTTTTAAGTGTTTTCCATATTTTTTCTATGTATTTAACCATAGTAATATTTAATTCATACTATTCAACTGATTCAGTTCACTCAAGAACGCTGTTTAACACGGACATACGGTGCAACAAAGATCAGTTGTGTGTCAATATAAGCTTACATCAAAAGCAAAAACTAATACATATGTTTTTCAATAAAAGCGCTACAAAAGTTTTTTTAAATAAAACAAAAACGGTTTAGGATATCAATGAAATTTTTTATTTTTGTAAAAGAACATTTGATGCCATTATCATCAATTATCGTCAATTTGATCTTGTAAGGATGTAGGCCAAGGTCTTTTCGCAAAATTCGCCACAACGACGTCACAGAGATGCCCAACGCTTGAGAACGACGTGTGAGAGACTGATTTGGGTCTTCCTCTATTGATGCGCTAGCGGTAGCAATATTCTCGACACTATGGGCACTCGTTTGTCTCACTGGCACGGGAACAATTTGTACTGTGCCTGTCGATTCAAATTTTTCCACTAGACGCTCAATTGTTGATCTGACAGGACGATTATGACGACCATAAATTGGACGTAGCGCTCTTAAAGTTGAGGCCACTGACTCCGAATTTCGGTAGTAAATTTTAATAATTTCGACTTGTTGGATCGTATATCTTTCAATGATGAAATGGCAAACCGTACTGAAGAGAAATATCAAAAGAGCGGGAAAAAATATGGCGTCATTTGCTGTCCCTATTGGTCTACTTTTGTAGCGTCCCTATTGAAAAACCCTTTATATGATGAATTCTGTTTTTCTCTTATGTGGGGGTGGCATCACCCATTTATCGTAAACTATGTTACGGAGCATCCCAAATCATAAGAAACATATATGTATGTCAAATCTTTCGTCGGTCGGTTGAACGGTTTAGGAGTCCATTAGCAACGAACATACATATATTGATCTTTATTTATATACTAGCATTACGCTGTGCGTTTCGATTCATCTTACCGGTTCTTAGAAAGACTATTAGAATAAATAAATTTCAATGCAGTATTGTCAATCATGCAGATTTGCTTATAGCCTTACATAGCCCTACATGCTTCCCTAATCGATCAATCGAGGCGTAGTCGCATAGAAGCTGACGCGATCCAAGCACTTCTGTGCATTAGCGCTTGGACCAAATCTGAACTCGTAAGAAGCACATGCGGGTTAAAAATAAAACAAAGTAGTTTACTCAAAATAAAATACTAAAATATTAGTTAAATATAGATTTTAATATAAAAATTACATTCATATTTTGAATCTGCATATGGGTCTTACGAGTTCAGATTTGGTCCAAACGCGCCTCGCTTTTGGTTTCGAAAACGAGGCTAGGACGAGGCGAGGTGCCGTGTGATCTCGCCTCGCCTCGGTGAAACACTAAGCTGAACACTTCCAATGAACAACGACGGTAAATTTTCAAGACAAGGATCATAATTGGAAGTACTTTAAATTTTGAGGGATTAATAAACAGTAAGTTGTTAACAGCCCATCTGTTCAGAGAGGACAAGTCAGAGTTCAGCCTATAGCATAAATCTTCAATAAGCCCAATAGGTCTTGAGAGATAGATTTGTATGAATTGAAGCATATTTGCACACATTAAAAATATCATTAATAAACATAGAGAATAAAAGGGGACCTAAAATGGAACCATGAGGAACACCATTGTTAATAATTTTAATGGATGAAAAACAATTATCTACCATAACACGTTGCTTTCTCTCTTCCAAATAATTTGACAACAACTTTACTGCATTACTACTAAAATTAAAGTATTTTTTTAGCTTATCACAAAGGAGAGCATGGTTCACTGAACCAAAAGCTTTCGAGAAATCAATAAGTGATAGGAGTCAAAAAATTTTGATCATAAAATACCCTAATGTCATCAATTAATTTCATTACAGCCGTGGAGCAACTGTGACCAGAACGGAAGCCTGACTGTAAAGGGTGCAGTAAACTATCAATTAAAATAAAAAAAATTTTCTTGTGAATTAAGATTACGGAATATTTAATTGTTTAATAATTATTCAATTATAAAATCTAAACTTATCAATCCAAGTGTCATATAATCAAAACACGTGAGTGTTCTCAGCGGCAAAAAATAACCTCAACCTACCCCTGCTACGATTTGACAAAACCAAACATTTAAAAAATATCTCTCCAGGGCCAAAATACCTTATTATGAGTAGAATCAATAGTATTGAAACGCTCTCAAATGTGTCTCCCTTTCTCATCAAAAAAGCTATTGACAGCGCATGCTCAGGAGAAGTAGAGTCGTGTAAGAAACTGCGAAACGGCACTATCAAAATTAAGACTTTGTCTCAAGCAAACCAACTTGCAAAACTCGTTGCTATTACTTCCACAATCCAACTGGAAATTACTGAGCATAATTCTTTAAATTACACTAAAGGAGTAATTTATTCTAACGATCTCCGTGGCATTCCTGAAGAAGACATTTTAAATGAGATAAAATACCAAAACGTCATTGAAGTCAAGAAGATTATGAGAAAAGAGAAGGAACAGTTACTTGAGTCTGGCTTAGTTATCATCACTTTTTCTCTCCCTAAACTACCGACGGAAGTATTTATCGGCTATGAAAAAGTTTCTACACGCCCTTTAATTCCACAACCCCTTAGGTGTAACAATTGTTTCCGATTTGGACATCTAGCAGCTTACTGTAAAAATGATAGACTATGTTACAACTGCGGTATTTCTTATCATGCAAATAGAGAACTCAACGAAAAATGTAACAACCAAGAATCATGTATTAATTGCAAAGAAAATAATGTCGAAAACTGTAAACACAACAGCCTCAATCACAATGACAACGTCACGACGGGACGAGAGCGAGGCGTGCTGTCAAAAATATTTCAAACACACGCTGTCTAATGTAACTTCGCACAATGAAACTCTTGACGACGTGATGACGCAATTCGAATTTTTCACGACGAGAGTTTTGACATTTGTAGCTGTCTGACTATGACATATATGGCTATCAAACACGCGAGCAGACCACAACGAAGGAATTTAATTTTATGAAACATATTCTACAAGATAAATTAAAAATAAAAAAGTACAATGAAACGTTTGAATGTTAGTTGGCGCAACGATTAAATTTTATTTTCCGAAAAATTTTGACAAACAAAATTAAATTGACATAATAATTTTAATCTCGTCATGCCGTCATTGTGTTTCACAGCATGACGACGTGTGATTGAGGCTAACGTCTATAGCAAAATTCGCCCTGTATTTGTCAAAAATAAGGAAATTCAGGCAATAAAAACTCTGCAAAAAGTTGATAACAAATCGGCTCACAAAATCTACAATGACAGACATCATATGCAGCACACATACGCAGCAGTTGCTCGCTCCACAAGTCATAGAATTCCCATAAGCACACCAACAACAAATACAACAACAACAGCAGAAACATCATCAAAACCAGCAAACCATCCTAATCAACTCTCTCCCAATAGCCAAACCACAGACCAGAATAACACGTGCATCGTAACCAGCTCTCCATTGAGTAGCGATCCGCTACCCCTGCCGGAACGCACCTTGGACATAACAAATATCACGGACACAAAAATTCGTATCTTTCCCCGGGATATGTCTAATCGTTTGAAAACCCATTCAAAAGCTAAAAGCAGAAACAAACCTCCAATCAATCAATCAACGCTGAATAATAAGACCAATTATGAACTGGAAGAAGAGAGCGCCATGGCTCTAGATACTTAAACACGAACTCATACAGTGTATTATTGTATTAACATAAAATTTATAAAACTGTTTTTTATAGCATATATAAGCTAAGCAGTCCTTCAAAATTAACATACTTACGATAAAATCTTAGAAAAGTCAGTAAACATTTTGCAATGGAACACAAATGGATACACTAACAACTACAATAACTTACTTATCCTCATCAAAAAATTTTCTCCGAATTTAGTATCCTTGCAAGAAACACATCAACACTCCTTTACTTATATCCCGATCCCCATTAATTTTAACTTATACTATTGCAACACCTCTCAAAATTCCTACGGGGGAGTTGCACTTCTTGTTCACAACTCTATCCAACATAAAATAATTTCTCTCTCAACAGAATTTGACACCATTGCAGTTGAAATAATCTCCAAATTTAAGTTTACCATTCTCTTAACGTACATACCGCCAAACAAATCATTTAACTTGCACACCCTTGAAAACTCTTTTAGTTCCACTCTTTATCCATGCATTATAACCGGCGACTTTAACAGCTGGCACCAAAAATGGGGGTCACCAACAAACAACAGGAGAGGAAATATTGTCTCTAAATTCATCGATAAGTCTCACCTCATCTTACTAAATAATGGAACTCCCACTCATTATAGTACACGACACACTCTTACACATTTAGATCTCACTTTGTGCTCTCCCATTTTAGCGACCACTTTCCAATAACAACCACTTTTTTTCATACACAAATCAGCTACTCTCAAATTTGCAGACCACGCTTTAAATTACAACATGCTAACTGGCCCCTGTACCAAAAACAGTTGGACACATTTCACTCACTAAGGCCAATAAGTAACAACTTAAGCAAAGAGACAGCAAACATCCACCGCATTATTCTCCAAAGTTCAAACTCTTCAATACCACAGTCCAACTTTTCAAAACAAAGTCTTACAGGGCTATTCTGGCAAAGACAGCTAAAAGTCTTACGAAAATATTTTGTAAGACATTTTGTAAGACACTTTGTAAGACTTTAGGTATTCTAGCGCAAAAGTCTTACAGATAAAGCTCTTGAATTCCCCACACAAAAGCTTTCGTGGTAAACTTGTCAAATTTTGATTTTTTAATTTTAAACTAATAAAATTACAAAAGGAATAATAAAAAATCCGGAATTCACCAGGCAGCGTGGAGAAGTAGTTAGGACTGTGAACTCATAGCTCCAAGTGCGTGGGTTCGAGTCCCGTCACTAAAAATTTTTTTTTTCTAAAAACATATGTATATACATTTTTTTAACATGACAAATAAAAGCAACTTATAATTCCCTTTAAAATAAATAGTTTTCCTAACGTTTGTAATGTAAACAATACAACTGACAAATTAAAGACCTGCTCGTAGCAGGTCTTTAAAATTGTCTTACGAAAGACAGAAAAAAGCTTTCAAGATAGTTGCCAGAATACCAAAACGTCTTAAGTAAGACTTTTGTCTTACTAAAGACTCTGGTGAGTTCTAAGATAGTTGCCAGAATAGCTCTGTTAATGTCTAAAAAATTTTTAAAAAAATTATTGGAATACTCTTAGGCGACATATCTCAACAGAAAATATTCTGAACTTCAAACGGGCAAGAGCAAAACTCAAACGCGAGGTAAAAATATCTAAATGTGAATCTGTAATGAAATTCACTGGTGACATAAACTCCTCCACTTCTACATCAAAAATATGGCGGAATATACGAAAACTCTGCGGTATTAACACATTTCAAAAAATTTATTGCATTAGTTGTCCAATATCTGTTAACACACAAATTACGGATAACTTTCTTATAGTAGAAAGCTTCGCAAAAAAGTTGTCCAGTGAAGCATCAGACGATAAATTTCCCATACATTTTCAGTAAAAGAAAAATGCCATAAAATCGAACCTATGCTTGCCTACGCCATGTAGAAGTGCATTGATTATTGAAAACGATATCACATCTGTCGAACTTCACCTTGCCCTAAACAATTTAAGAGGAAAAACCACCCAATGCTGCAAAGTCTTACTTCCTGCACCAAAAATAGACTATTAAATTTATATAACAAAATCCTCAAAAACCACATCCCACAGTCCTACAAAATAAGTTCCATTACCCCAATTCTAAAGCACAATGCTGACAAAACGAAAATAGATTCCTATAGACCCATATCACTCAACTCCTGCTGCTCTAAAGTCCTGAACAAAATAATTTCCAACTGGCTGTGGTGGTTTCTTAACGAAAACAAACTAATCAACAGCCATCAAATTGGCTTCAAAAGAGGGAAATCCGTGTCTGATATTCTATTATCCTTAGATCATCTGATCACAAATAACCTCTCTAGCAGGAACCATATATCAATCCTTTCACTTGATTTCGCCAAAGCATTTGATAAAGTTGGCTTACACATTATTATTGAAGAGCTCATCAGATGGAAGCTAGGTCCAAACATAATCAACTACATTGTCAATTTTATGTCTAATAGAAAAATCAAAGTTAGAGTCGGTTGCATGTACTCCAACACCCACCCTCTCCAAAATGGTATTCCTCAAGGGTCACCACTCTCAGTTTTACTTTTTCTAACTGCCTACAACAAATTATGCTCTGTTATCTCACTGCACACAAATTTCTAGTTCTTCGCATATGCGAATAATCCAATATGGATCCTAACACTAGCAACACTGAGGTCAGAGACCTTATGAATAACATTCAGTTTTGGTGCGAATATTCAGGAGCTCAATTATCCATGTCGAAATGCAAACACCTGCACATTTGTAGAAAAAATACATGTTCTTCTCTACAAACCTGCAGATACCCGAAGTTGACAGCTTGAAAATTCTGGGAATCTTCATTAATAAGAGATACTCGTGGAACACCCACATTCAATCCTTATTACTGTCTCTTTCTAAACGCCTTAACATAATTAAGTGTCTTGCTAGCAATAAGTTTAACTGTAATACAAATACATTAATAAACATAATTAACTCACTTATAATGTCAAAAATCGATTATGGGCTATACCGATATGGTTATGCTCCGAAATCTATAACTTAAAAACTTAAAACAATATATCACGCTGCTGCAAGAATTGCTCTTAGAGCATATCGAACTACCCCAATAAATAACATTCTATTTGAATCCAATATCAAACCTCTAGAATTAAGAAGAGATTTTATTTCAGCCAAACTAGTTAAATCTTTCATCTTTAGCTACGACTCACCTCTTTCAGAATTTCTTTTCAAAACAATTAAATCAAAAAGAAAAAATCGTAAACAACTTGCAAACAACTTGTGATTCTTGAGATTTCTTTCCAACCAGAAAAATCTCCTACTAGTATTCAACCTCCATGGCATTTTAACCAAAACTCTTTCAAACCTCATTATCTCAATACAACAAATCAACATGCCCAACTATCATGTACCAGCAAGGCTTTAAAGAAATACAATCTAAATTGAAGGACTATTTCCTCATCTTTACCGATGGATCAAAATCTGAATATAATATTTCTTACAGTATTACGAACGAAAATAGTATAATCAAAGTCAGTCACCTTCCTCACTATAGCACAGTATTCTCAGCAGAAATTATTGCAATCTATGAAGCTCTATCTATTATTAAAAACGAAAAAAAAAATTTTGCAATCTGTACTGACTCCCTATCTTCTCTGAATGCAATAGCTAACATAGACAACCAAAATTACTACCCTAGAAGTACTCGTAACATCCTCATCTTAAACTATCCAAAAATTCTTTTAATCTGGGTTTCTGGTCATTCCCAAATATCTGGCAATGAGTTCACCGACCAAGCTGCAAAAACCGCAGCACTTGCCCCCTTAAGCCATTAAATTATCTTTCATATAACAGCCACATTTTTGGTATCCAATCAGGGGTACCCAACTTATAATCATTTTTACAACAGCTATATCCGCGACTTCCGATGGCTATAACTCTGAAACTAGATCCGAGTGACACTTTTTTCGAATTTTTTTTTTATTTTAACCCGTTATTACCCTAATAGAGAATGTCAGATTAAGTAAACCTGTTCCGAAAAAATAATAACTTTTTTATTCAAAATAACCGAAAGACCAGACATTTCCATTGTAGCGCCCTTTGGCGGATGTTTTAGGGGGGAAAATGCCGAAAAAACCACATAACGCAAGTTTTTATACAGATAAGATATATTTTTATTGCCTCATTTGTATGTAAAAGTACTATTTTTAGTGTTTTTCCCAATTTTTAACAAAATTTCCGGCGGCTCGATTTTGATTTTAGACCCATGGTTCTTTGAGTGAATTTTCTTAGAATTGAACGTACAATTTAGTTTTGCTATACACTTTATCGCTTAAAAATTTGACCCACCATAGTATGTAAATTTAAAGCGCGACTTTCAGAATTTTTATGTAATTTTGGTACAATCAATATGGTAGCAGCATTTCTAAATGATGATTTTCCGCTTTATTTTTAGTTCTGCCTAACCTTTCAAAATCTGTTAGATGAGGCACTGATATTATTATACCCTACACCGAGGGTATATTCAGTCATTCCGTTTGTAACACATAGAAGGGGGCGTGGAAGGTATGGAAAATTGTATATATTCTAGATCAGCGTCACCACCTGAGTTGATTTAGTGATGTCCGTCTGTCTGTCTGTTGAAATCAGGTTTACGGGAAAACCTAGAAAGCTAATTGAATGAATCACATCTGGTCACATCTTCTCGCAGGAATCTTGCTAATGAAAATGGGCGAAATCGCTCCACAGACACGCCTACCCCCCATACTTTAAGTATATTTACCCAGGCCAATTTTAAAAAATTTGCAGCGATTTTGATGAAACTTGGTGATTAGATGCACATGTGCATCAAATTAGGATTAGGCTAGTTTTCAAAGCTTCTCACAGGGGCGTGGTACAGCCCTAAATGTTTGCCTTTAAACCTTATATCTGATAAACCGTGCAAGATATTGTGATGAAATTTCGTAAACGGGTACATTTCAAATATATGTTGAATTGTGATAAAAGTGGGAGGAATCGTAAAAGTGGGAATGGCACTTTTCAACAGTTAAAAACTTCGATTCCGTATATCTTAAAATTGGCACAAACGATTTTTATAAAAATTTTGGTGATGATGCCGCTAAAAGCAGTCATCAATACACGCTCAGCCACTTTACTGAAAAAACTCGTTGAAGGGCGTGACACAGCCCACAATATTTATAAACGTTATATTAAGAGAACTAACGTAAAGGTTATGAAATTTAAAAAGGCAGACATACCTGCTAGAAAGTATGTTTTTGCGAAAAATTTGGCGCAATGGAGCATGTGGGCGTGGCACGTCCCATACAAGCAAAAAACGTTTAATAATATAGAAAGTAATCTTCATAAAATTTGGCTTGGAGGTGTCAACTGCTATGGGCTTTGAAATTAAATGAAAAGTAACGGGATTGCAGTAGTGGGCGTGGCACCTCCTATATTGTCATAAAATTGTAATTGCTATATAAATATAACTATTGCAACAATTGGTATGAAATTTAATTTAGGTGGTTTACTTGCTATAAGGTATACCTGAATCAAAAGTGGGCCAAACAGCAACAGTGGGCGAAATAGAACCAGTGGGCGTGGCACTCCCCATACAAGTGAAATATCTTAAGTGGCATATCTATCGAAATATCTGATCAATCATACTAAAATTTGGTGAAAGGGTGTCGCTTATGGAAAGCTATTTCTGGATAAAAATTGGACTATATTACACCAGTGGGTGTGTTACCGCACTAAATTTTAAGGCTAATTACGGCATATATTGCAAACTATACAACCTATTTTGCTAAGATTTCGTATGTGGATGTCAATGACGAATATAATTTAGTGGCCCAAAGTAGGCGGAATTGGAAAAGTGGGCGTGGCACATTTAATTTTTTATTTGATTTGTTTCAAAATTTTCCATATTGTTTTGACGTTATCAACCCACATGCATTTGTTTGACTTTTTCAACCTCCTTCATTTTTTTTTCATTATTTTCTTTATTTTTAAGACTTTTTCAGCAATTTTGAATTCTTTAAGCATTTCTTAACCTCATTCAATTTTTTGAACATTTTCATATTATTTCGACATTTTTAAGCTTTTTTCAACATTTTTCATATTATTTCGTCATTTTGAATTTCTTTGAACTTTCTTCAATGGCTCCCATATTTTTTCGACTTTTCTAGTCTTTTACAACTGTTTCAACATTTTTCAACCTCTTTCAACCTGTTTTACATTTTACATTTTTTTCGACTTATTCAACCTCTTCAACGTCTTTTAACACTTATTTAAAAGGAGCTTTCAGTGCGGTGTAGGGTAGCAACTCGTCCGTTCAGCAACTTCAGTATTTTTGAAACGCTTTATACATCTTTATACTGAGAGGTATTTGTGTTAAAAGTTTCAAAATTCTGATGCGAACAAAAAATTACGCTAAATAGTGCAGCGGGCTTTAATCTGATAGTAATAAGTCTTTTTGGTTATTGCAATAACAGCTATAGCGACTAAATTTTTAAGAATTAATGTAGTTTGCAGCATATCGTTCAAAAAATGTTCTTAAGCGCTTTATGGTCAAGCGCTGCAATTCATCAAAGCGCTTAACTTTGCTGAATGGGCAATTGAGAAGTTATGAATGTCAAAATTACAGCAAATAGGATGACAGCTGATTGAATATCGATTTACTCTCACGTTTTCAAGATGGCTTAAATTTTAGCATGCCTGGCTCTCCCTAATTACTTCACCTTTCTTATTACACCATACGCGCTTCGTCAGAATTTTTGTATCCTTTTGTTTTGTTTATTCATGACAGTGATAGAGCCACTTGATTAAAATTCTGCAACATGGCAACACTGATCAAACTGGCAAATTGCCATTGCTCCATCATTTACGCGTTTGCATTGATAGGGGTGTTCCCGAAAGTAAGCTCGAAAACTTTCGAGTTTTCGCGTTTAGAGGAATACCCTTAATGAATTGAATTGAATTGAGTTTATTGAGACTTTTATACAACGATTTTACATATATGTATTTTGGTATTTCACTTATTGTACTATTGGCGGCTTAATGTTTTAATTTTTTTTTGACGCATGTATGAACTGTAAGAACAATTTTAATCCATGAATTTTCTATTTCGTACGCTTTTTTGACTTTGCATTTGTTTAATATTATATTTTTTTATGTTCCTCGCCACAGTTTTTTTTTTGCTATCCACCCCACACATTTAAATAATATAAGTTTTTTGTTGTATTAAGATTGTTATGATGTGACATTTATTACTAATTTTTTATAACAAATTAAAAATCTCAGTTACTATTCCTTATTAGATAAAATTGTGAATCTGAGATTATACACTATTTGATTCTTTTGTAAATATGAGAATAATGAATAAATATTGAATTGAATTGAAATATACATATGTATGTGTAGGGGCTTTTTTTCTTGAACAAATATTTTTCAAGATGTTAATTTTTTAAGCTTGTTAATTGCTAGCGTTGTTTTTTTCACATTAAGTTTTTGGTAATTCAATTCCCAGTATTTGCATTTTGGATTTAGCCTCAACATTCTGTCCTCTTAAAAATGACAATGCATAGCTACATTTTTGTTTTCTGCAGACATGAAGAACTTCAACAATGGAAAATAGCTGCTCCCAGATATTAATTTTATAATCGACATCATTAAGGCAACTTGTGTCTTCCTGAGCTGTACCAGAAGTGACGGCAAATATGTTGTTAGCATAGATGCCAATAAAATCTGTCAGCGCTCTCAATAAAGAATTGATTTAAGCTGTAAGCCGAGGGGGGAACCTTATGCCAACCCATTGCACTATAGGTCAAATAGCACAATTTTCTTGCCAAAACTATTAACGGCAATATTATCATGATGATTAACTGAAAATACATTTTTTATGTTGACTCTAGACTAAAAGAAGAACTCTGACAAAAACCTTAACCCTTATGCTACCGGGTCAAAAATGGTGAGTACATTTTTGAAGTGATAACTTCTTATGGCACGTTGTGCGACTGAGGAAAAAAGTATAAACTCGTGACACCGACCGTCATCGGGATTCCCCGTCATGAATGCGATAGAAAAATTTGAATGTTCTTTGAAGACTTGGGAAACGAACTCGATTTTGGAATTTTGAAGACTTGGGAAACGAGCTCGATTTTAGAATTTTGAAGACTTGGGAAACGAACTCGATTTCAGAAATTTGAAGACTTGGAAAACGAACTCGATTTCAAATTTGGAAGACTTGGGAAACGAACTTGATTTTGGAATTTTGAAGACTTGGGAAACGAACTCGATTTTAGAATTTTGAAGAAATTTTTAAAAACGTTGCCTCCTTTTAGACGCTATTAATAATTTGCCCCTAAAAGTATGCAAAACTTTCTGACCAATTTCAAAATAGCGCCTAAAAGTAGGAGGATGGGGCTGCTTGTAGAAGTCCACGTAAGTGGGGAAAGTCCTGATCGCCACTCACTTGGGAGTGGCCAGAGATGATTCTTTTGCAAGCAGTTCAAGCAGCTCACAAACTTCCGTCCTTTTTTGGCCAAGTATCCTCTGGAGATCCTTTGGACACCCGTCCGGGGGTGAGCTAGTTGTGAGAAGGCGAGTCGCTCCTTGACTTAAAACTTGGAATGTGTGCGTAGGGTTTGGGTCCCACCACACATTATCATCATTTCCAATGCAAACCAAATCAGCCTCGGATAATAGCCCCCACTACGATGACGACCACTGCAAACGAAAAACGGACAATGATTTACGGATATGCACCTGGAATGTCCGGACCCTTCATAGGGAAGGTGCAACTATCCAACTGGCGGAAGCCCTCGTAAAAATAAAGGCTGACATCACCGCCATCCAGGAGATGCGATGGAAAGGACAAGGCTGCTCTAAACGGACGAACTGTGATATCTACTACAGCGGCCATGCGGAGAGGCGCGAATTTGGTTGCGGATTCGTTGTAAGTCGAAAATTACGCCACCTAGTTTCCCGGTTCACGCCAATAAACGAAAGGCTGGCTACGATCCGTATCAAGGCAAAATTCTTCAACATAAGCCTAATTTGCGCGCACGCCCCGACGGAGGAAAAGGACGATGCCACCAAGGATGATTTCTACGTGAGCCTAGAGGACGTGTATGACCGTTGTCCGACCCACGATGTAAAAATAGTCCTCGGCGATTTTAACGCGAAGGTCGGAAGAGAAGGCATCTTTGGCGCTACAGTCGGTCAGTTCAGTCTCCACGAGACCACTTCAAACAACGGTCTGAGACTGATCGACTTCGCCGCGGCGCGAAACATGGTAGTTAGTAGTACCAGATTTCAACACCTCGACATTCACAAGGCCACCTGGCTATCCCCGGATCAAAAAACGAAAAACCAAATTGATCATGTTGTGATCGACGGAAGGCACGCTTCAAGCATTCTGGATGTGCGTACATTTCGGGGGGTCAACATTGACTCCGACCACTATCTTGTTGCAGCTAAGATCCGCATGCGGCTATGCAATGCGAAGAATGTACGCACGGGCATGCAACGAAAGCTGGACGTCGCCAAGCTGCAATCACAACGGACTGCCGAGGCGTACTCCGCTCAACTCTCGGTTAAGCTCAACCTACCAACCTCTGGAACCGACGACGCCGGTGGACTTTGGACACACATCTCCCACTCCATGCGCGCTGCTACCGAGGTTTCCGACGCCTACAACCTCGAATCCAATGGTATGACCAGGAGTGTCGCGATGCGACTGCTGCAAAAAACACCGCATACAAAAAGACACTGCAGTCAGCCGCAACGCGAGCCGTGCGAGAAAACTACCGCGAAAAGAGGAAGGAAGAAAGGCGCATTTTCAGACGTAAGAAAAGGGAGTAAGAAAAGCGTGAGCGTGCGGAACTTGAGGTGTACCAGGGCAAGAAGGATGCACGAAAATTCTATCAACAAGTTAAGCGTCTAACTCAAGGTTTCAAGCCCGGAGCATCCACTTGTAGAGACGAAAATGGAAATCTGGTTACAGATACACAGAGTGTACTGAGGTTATGGAGGCAGCATTTCTCCAACTTGCTTATGGGCGATGATCCCACCAATTCCGCCCAGAGAGAATGCAGTAGGATACCACCAATCGATGATAACGCAGTGGAAGTACCATCACCTAGCCATGAAGAGGTTCGAGTTGCTATCCAGCGACTCAAAAACAACAAAGCAGCGGGTGCTGACGGCCTGCCAGCTGAGTTGTTTAAAGCTGGCGGCGATGAATTGATAAGGTGCCATCAGCAAAATATGGCTAGCGGAAAGCATGCCCGACGATTGGAATCTCAGCGTGCTTTGTCCTGTAATAAAGAAAGGAGACCCGACAATCTGCGCCAACTACAGGGGTATCAGTCTTATTTCCATCGCATATAAGATCCTCTCGAGCGTATTGTGTGAAAGATTGAAGCCGTATACAGAAACGCTGATCGGATCCTATCAGTGTGGCTTTAGACCTGGTAAGTCCACCATAGACCAGATTTTTACGCTACGCCAAATCCTGGAGAAAACAGATGAATATCAAATCGACACTCACCATCTCTTTGTCGATTATAAAGCTGCGTTCGATAGCCCACTGTTGGATTGCCTATACGCAACCATGTCTGAGTTCGGTATACCTGCAAAGGCTCTGCAGGATGACGTTGAGCAATACGTGTAGCTCCGTCAAGGTAGGGAATGACCTCTCCGGAACTTTTAATACCGAGCGAGGTTTCAGACAAGGCGACCCGCTCTCGTGCGATCTCTTCAATTTCATTATGGAGGGGATCGTACGAAAAGCCGGTGTGCATCATAATGGCACCATTTTCTTCAAAGGTGTTCAGCTCCTTACGTACGCTGATGATATTGATATTATCGGTCGGAGTAAGAGAGATGTTACTGCTGCTTTCACTGCTATTGAAAAGGAATCAGCCAAAGTGGGTTTGACGGTAAACGAGGGCAAGACGAAATACATGATGTCTACTAACAACAACAAGAGAGCACGGGATCTAGACTCTCATGTTACAGCGGGCAACTGTAAATTAGAAGTTGTCAAGGAATTCATTTACCTTGGCACTGCCGTAACCAGCAACAATGATGTCAGTCTGGAGATTAAGCGGAGAATAACAATTGCTAATAGGTGCTACTACGGTCTCAGTAAGCAATTACGTTGCAGAGCTCTCTCTCGATCTACAAAGCTAACACTCTACAAGACGCTCATTCTACCTGTGCTTCTTTATGGCGCTGAGGCATGGGTGGTTTCGACAACAGACGCAGCCGCTCTTGGGGTGTTCGAGAGGAAAGTTCTCCGCAAAATCTTTGGTCCTGTTCGAGTTGGCGACGACTATCGCATTCGAATGAACCACGAGCTGTATGAGCTCTACGCCGACATTGACATAGTTAAGCGTATAACAATACAGCGACTACGCTGGCTGGGTCATGTCCATCGTATGGATAAAGAAGCTCCAGCGAAAAAGGTATTCGAAGGGAAGGTCCCCGGTCAACGACGAAGAGTGAGACCATGCCTCCGGTGGATAGACCAAGCTGAGGAAGCCCTAACCGCGCTTGGCATTAACGATTGGAGAAGGCGCGCGCAAAACAGAGGCGCCTGGCGAGAGCTAATGAGGTCGGCCGTAGCCTGACAACGGGTTGCTATGGCCATCTAAGTAAGTAAGTAAGCCTAAAAGTAGGCAACGATTTTAAAAATTTCAGATAATGTTGCCTACTTTTAGGCGCTATTTTGAAATTTGTCGAAAAGTGTTGCATACTTTTAGGGGTAAATTATCAAAGCGCCTAAAAGTAGGCAACGTTTTTTGAAAAAATTGGCCCATGAAAGTACCTATGCAATTTTTTGGAAAAAATTTTTAAATTTATAGCATACATATGTTGACTTCCGGTTAGCTGTTGCTCAGTCAGCAAATTTTTCTCTGCAATCGCAGCCGAAAGCAGAGCCATCAGGCCAAAGCAGAGAAAAATCTGAAATACCAGGCCACCATGAAACAGCAGCAAGCAAATTTGGTTTTTTGAAAAACTTTAAAACGTTATATCTCGGCTATTACTAAACCGATTTAGACAAATGAGGTGTAATAGTTTTTTTAAGAACAAGCAGATTTTTTTGAAGTCATTTGTGTTTTGATAAACTGTCACTAGATGGCGTTTTAAGCAGTTTGAATATTCTAACAGCCATAACACGGCAACGAATAAGCCGATTTTGATAAATGTGGTGTCATAGTGTCTGTAGGAAGAACCAAATTTTTAAGTTAAGTTTTAGAAAAATTATGTTTAAGCTATTTAGTCACAGGTCCAGGTACGATCTATACCTGATTTTTTCTTATACTTACATAATTCGCAATGATGTTTCTTACTGCAATCAGAATAAATTTTTGTTCTCAAACATTAGGAATACTTAGCTCAAATTTAATTATTCACAGTTGAGGCTACTGAGCCGAATATACTTCTTCCAGCAATTTTCGAAGTGAAAACTTCTTATGGCACGTTGTGCGGCTGAGGAAAAAAGTATAAACTCGCGACACCGACCGTCGTCGAGATTCCCCTTCATGAATGAGATAGTAAAATTTGAATGTTCTATTGTTTCTTTTAAATAAATATTCCAAGTGGAAGACAAAAAGCAAAGCAGACACACTAACTGACACATTCCATTCTCATTCAACGATTGTTATTCTTACGTTTGTTTCTTTCGAATTCCGCGTTGTTGCGTTGACAAATTGAGAATGAGAGCGAGAGTAAAATTTGAACACATATTCCGTTTTTGTCTTCCATTGCATTGCCATATAAAAAGAAAACGCACACATACCAACTAACACACTAACTTGCCATTAAACGATTTGTTTTCACTTCTGTCGGCACTCCCGGAGTGCAACCCGCCGTTTTTTTTTAAATTCCGTAATTAATGAAATAAAAGATGTGTTTTTATTTTTAGATTCTAATATTAGCTTAAGAAATACATAACGTTTACTTAAACATCACTTTCTAAAGATAAATCAGTTCAAATATTTAAGTACATACATTGAACTTAAAATTTCGGTTTCCCCAAATTTATCTTCATCTTCTTCATTCTCGCGTGATTTAACATAGCTTGTTAAGCTGAATTCTTCGTCTAGGATTTCACACCTTAATAAATGGATCACATAACGAAAGTTTGAGATGCTTGTAGTTTGATTGCGTCTATTTAAAGACAACGAAGAAATAATTGGATCTAATGTGTCCATTGCTCTATAAAAACACGTCTAAAATTGCACTAACGCAGCTACTTTTGCGGGCATGATGTAATCTCTCAGATTTGTACAATTTGTGTCGAGATTCTGTTGATTCTCTCTAAAACAAACAACAGGAAAAACTCAACCCTCCATAATTTTCTGCGAATTTTTTTTTTTTTTTCAAACTCTTTTCTAGTTTATTGTATCTCTTTAATTTGTAAAGACTAACAATAAGTTATAAACTCTTATTTCTAATTAAAAAAAAAAACTATTACAAATTATAAATTTTATACAAATTGGTATATGTATTATAATAAGTAATTCGAAGCTATACGGGACTCAAAGACTTTAGTTGGTCTAAAAATAAATATTACTAAGTACATCTTTTGTTTATTTCTGCAATTGCGGTAGGTGTGAATGTCGCGGCGATATGTTTATGGCAACCATCTATAGTTGCAGCTGTTGACTATTAAGTATCCTCTGATGAATTTTCAGCCGAGACGAGCGAGGTCCCGGTCTGAGTCGGCGTGGTAGCAGAGACGAGCTAGGTCCCTGTCCACCATCGTAGAGGTAACTAGTACCTCGATATTATTGTGACATGGTAGCAGAGACGAGCTAGGTCCCGGTCTATCAAGTTGGGGAGAGCTAGTGCAACGAGGATAGCTTTGAAGCGGTAGCCGAGATGAGCTAGATCCCGGTCTAGCACCCAAAAGCTTCCTAATAGCACACTGCTCCAACACTTTTGGTGCCGCACTCTCCACTCATCGGGCAGCAGCCGAGACGGGCTAGGTCCCGGTCCGGTGCCCTCCTAGGGAGATGAGCTGGATGACAATTTTTTTTTTATCATTATTATTAGGGAACAGTGCCCGAGACGAGCTAGGTCCCGGTACAAAGTCCACTTTGCGTAGAATTTGGAATGCTTCTATCGTTGCGTATGCACATGCTCAAATCGTGGAGGATATATTTATAATAGCTGGACGGTCAGACCTTTTTAAACGCGAATGTGCTGAAGTGTTGGCAAGTGGCGTAGCTAATGGATTGATGTGATTTTGCAGTTTTTGGAGGTATTTTCCTCTTATTCTTTCAAATTCATACTTAACGATAGGTATATGGAGATCTCTGTGGATATGGTCATTTCTAATGAACCAAGGTGCTCCTGTTATTGTCCTTAGTATCTTTGCTTGAGCTCTTTGTAGAATTTCAATGTTTGATGAACTAGCGAAACCATATAGCTGTATGCCATAGGTCCAGATAGGCTTGATGACACTATTGTATAGTAGAATATTATTCCAATTTAAGAGGAGAGTGTCTGTTAATTAACCAGTGCAAACTAGGAGCTTTGAGTTTGATTTGCGTCTTTTTGGCTTCGATATGCTTACGCCAAGTTAAGCGTTTATCTAAGTGAATGCCAAGATAAGTTACATCATTTACTTCTGGAACTCGAATACCATTTGATGTTAAGGTTGAAGTTGGATTTCTATTTAATGTAAATATGACATGTCGGCATTTTTGCTCATTCACCTTGATACGCCATTTTGATAGCCAGTTTTCAATAAGGACTAGATGATTTTAAAGCTGGTTGGTGGCAACCACTGCATTTTTGTGACGACTTAAAATTGCCGTATCGTCAGCAAAAGTGGAAGTGGCTAGCTGGTCATTTGTCGGAATATCAGAGGTGAATAAAATATATAAAAACGGACCAAGAACACTACCCTGAGGAACTCCAGCACCAATCGAAAATTCAGTTGTATTAAAACTTTGATATTTAACCCTATAGCACCTGTTTGTCAAGTATGACTCTAGGACTGCATGGACATTTTGAGGTAGGAGCTGTCTGATTTTGTAAATTAAACCTTCATACCATACTTTATCAAAAGCTTGTTTAACATCGAGAAATATGGCAGAACAGTATTCTCTATGTTCAAACGCATTTCTAAGTTCGTTTGTTATTCTATTCACTTGCTCAATGGTTCCATGTTTTTCCCTAAAGCCAAACTGGTGTGAAGGAATAAGTTGATAATCTTGAAGGTATGATCTAAGCTTTTCTAAGAACACTTTTTCAAACAGTTTTGAGAGGCAGGGAAGCAAGCTAATTGGTCTGTATGAAGATGGCAAAGTGGAATCTTTGCCGGGCTTCGAGATCATTTAATTATTGATTTTTTCCACTCACCAGGATAATGGCCAAAATTAATTATAGCGTTAAAGAGCCTGGTAATGAAGACAATTGCTGTTTGGGGTAAATTTTTCAGCATTATGGGGGAAATGGAGTCATGGCCATGCTTTTTTGCAAATAAGTTTAATATTTATGACAGTGGCTACCTCACTTGGAGTAATATGCATGTTTATATTTTGGGTGTTACTTATTTGCGAATGAAGATCAATAATGGTTGAGGAACAATTTGGTTGAAATACTAGGCTTAGATGTTGAGCAAAAACATATGCTCTTTCCTCATCACTTCGTGCCCAATCGCCATTACTATCCCTTGGAGGGGGCTCGGTCTCAATTGGATTTTTAAATACACGGCTTGACTTCCAAAGGGACGATTTATTGGTTTTGTTTGGTGAAAGGTTTTGAATAAAACTATAATGACAATTATTTTCCTCTCTAGACAAAGCAGCTCTTATCTTCTTTTCGGCTTCCTTAAGTTTAATTTTTGATGTAGGAGACCTATACCTGTGCCATTCCCGTCTAAGCCTTCTCTTATCCGAAACTAATTTTTCAATTTCACCATTCATTAAAAATCTATTATTTCTCCTATTATTTGAATTTTTAGGTGTGGCGTTTTTTGCTGCTGTAATTAAAATGGAATTTATAGCCCCAACAGCATCATCAACATGATCTTTACATCCTATTGTATAATTTGTGTGGATATGTGTGCTTATATATTTTTTGTATTTAATCCAGTTTGTATTGGGAGTTGTAACGGTATGTGATACCTCTCTAAGCTTGGGTTTTTCAAATATTTGTAGGACAACAGGGGAATGATCAGATGATAAATCAAAACTTGTACTGATCGAAATTAAGTCTCTGCGAATACCTTTAGTGATTCTGCGAATGAACGAGAATTATGTGTTAGGTTTCAGTCAGGAGCCAAGGATACATTTTTAGAATAATTTTTGTGGTTTCAAAGCAATAAGCTTGAAATCTGTCTACATTCAAAGGAAATTGATATGACATGCTTATTAAAATTATTTTTAGGTGTAAAGTCAAGCTCTTGTCAATGCCGGTAATTTGTGAAAAAATTCAATGTTTCGCAAATACTCGGCGCGCAGCGTGCCATCGTTTGTACTCCCGAAACAATTTACTTTCGGCTTAACCACTATGAGGCCAAACTTTTTGAAAAATAAATATTGTATTGTTTTTATTTTTCTGTGTTTTTATCATCTTCATTTCTGATTTGCCCCTTTTGGACGCCGCATTTGTAACCTGCATGTAATAAAAATTATTGAAAACAAAGTTTTCTCACTGTACTTGGCCTTGTTAAGCTTTTAAGTAATTCCTCTAGAGCGGACATGAACGCAGCTCATACAAGCAAATTGGTTTCATTGCTGCAAAACAGTAGATAGCTCAGCTGCGGCCCATCTTTTAGAACGTTCCGATTTTTCCCTAAAAGGGAGTTGTGAACGCCCGCCCACATATGTGATTGATGTCGGTTGTTGCTTTTTTATCAATTTTTTGCACCTAAGTAAATTAATATTTTACTAGTGGAAAACAAGCATTGATAATTTGCTATTGAAAAACAGGCAACTTCTGGAGGCTTTTTACTCATTTTTCGTAACTCTAATGCAAAAATTATGCGCACTCTGCCGCAAATAACTTGGACTATTAGCATTCTGAGTATTTTCTAATAAGTGATTGAAAACAGCCTCTTTGTTATTCTTTTTATCTGTCTTTTGCAACCAGACTTCGAATAAATCTGAATTGCGGAAGAATAAGTCACCTGACGGACAAATTAATTAAAAAAACGTGAAAAATCGGGTATCCCAATTTCTAAATAACATTTACAATAGCTACATCTAATTTAGGGTTTCTTAAAACTAACAAATCCCAACAAAATTTTAAAAGCTTTCACAAAGTTGGAAATTTAAAAAACTAGGAACGCCTGAGGGCGAAATTCGACCATTAGCACTAAATTTTAATATTGGAAGAATTTTGCCGTCCTATTAATACCAAAATTTTTTTGTTCATTGACTACGATCTTATTTAGTTTCACTAATCACCTCACCTCACCACACCTTTGAAATTACATTCAATGCACATTTAAATGCTTAACAAAAGATTTTTCAATTTCTATTGGTGCTACATAATTTCTATTGGCGCTACATAATTTCTATTGGTGCTACATAATTTCTATTACGTTGTCTATTTGATTTTAACTCAAAAATTGTCCGTCCTTATCGCTTTACCGTTGAGTCCGACCCGTTATCGTTCCTCTTCAAGACATAACACAACTATATTTTTCGTTTATTATATAGTAATAATTTTAAAAAGTAAGCCAAATCACAGCTGTAACTCAAAATAAATCAGTTACAGCCAGATTATGTAAAACGCGACGCGACGAGTCACATTTTCGCGTCAGCAACCAATTTCGTATTATATAAGCTCACTTACTCACATCATCGTCAAAAAGTGACGGATAGCGTGTTCCTTACGTTTTTTTGGTATTATGCACAGGCGCGAAGAGGCACAAAAACGCACTTCAATTGTCAAAGTCGTCACTTGCCTTTATGCTTGCGTCTACTTTTTCTAATTTGATTTTCATTACTTTATTCAATTTTTTAATAAATATTAAACTGTGATATATTTATTAATTTGGTGTTTAAGCATTATTATGCGAAAACAAAAAAAAAAAAAGATTTGAACGAAAAAAAAAAATTCTGTTCTGCATCCACTGAGGTTCGAACATAGACATTTTGTGCTGCTAGATGCGCAGTTTAACGAGATCAACCAAACTCATTGTTGGTTTCTGGCTCGCTAAAAGTATAATAATTTTTTTAGCCGAATTTGAATTTGAATTGTCATTTTGTCAGAGTTCCCAGACTTGGGAGTTTTTGTAATTTAAGGTAGTTTTTTGCCATAGTTTTCCTATCAAAGTGAAAAATTGAATTGAAAGTTTATTTGCTACTCGATAATTGGAAGAATATTTGTAATAACATACATACAACCATTGTAGCAACGGCTTTTCTTTTAATTAAGGACAGAATTGCTTCAACATATTTTTAATACCAAAATTTCAAGTTTAAGCAAAAAAGGCTTTTCAGGTCAGATTTCAAGAATGCGGAAACGCAAGTCGTTGTTAAATAAAATGAAAATTAGAGTCGATGGAGTGGTTATACGGCCGAATTATGGAGTGACGCATTTTTTAACAATTGCAGATTGTAGTTATTTAGCAATACTATCACAATTATAAAGTAAATAATTGTTTTTGTGAGATTTCATTGTATCACACACACAATTTAGCGTTTGCACACCAGAAGATTTTGGTCATCGATAGTAATCTAAGCTTTCATTTATTTCAGGTTTTTACTTTTTACATAACACATGATTTTTAACACAGCGATGTCATAGCAAAACTAGTGCGCGATACCTTCCTTTACTCAGTAATTAAACGTTTCATTGATATGAAAAAAAAAATTACCTTGCCGAGTATCGATCTCATGAACTATTATTTTTGAGCTCACAGTCCTAACCTATTATTTTACAAATATTTGTGTAATTTTACTGTGATTTTGATAATTTGCTTACTACATTACACCTTCGCTTACCACATTGTGCATTATTTTTAAATCAAAGTGTAATGTAAGAAATCACCGTTTACAAAATTAATGCATGGCCCCGAAAACTAGTAGGTTGTCTATTTTGTAAAGCTGTATATGCAAATAAATGAAGACTATTCTCCAAATGTGAGCTTTTGGATTTTGGTCAAGGGTCTTATGTGGTAAATTGTTTTTTGTAGTTTAGTTTGTCTAACATCGTCTTTTCTAGGCACATTATTGCATTAAAACTTTTAGCAATTAATTAGAAAAACCACGTACTTGATCATTTTTACATACTAAGAAATTGTCTTCATTGGAGGAATACAAGATTCTATGTCATGCAAATCTTTAACATTTTGCACCAAAGAAAGGTGACATCATGACAACGTAAAGTTTAACGTTTAAAGCTGACAACTCTTGTGACAAAATAACTGGACGAACGCCATGACGTAAATAATTATATAATTCCAATTTGTGTCGCAAGGTGACTAAAAGTGTCGCGCACGCGAAGTGTCACCGCGTTTTACATAATCTGGCTGTTAAACTTCGATTATCCGTGATTGTTGGAACCAAGGTCATCCCGGATAATGGACAATACAGGATAATGGAATCACTATTTTATTTTATTACTTATCAACTTTCAAAGTTGAAAATACATAGTATGTATCAGCAAATATGTATGTACGCATTGTAAAGACAAAAGTAGGCAAGCCTTGTTTTTGTCTACATTATCGTCAAATTATGCATGGCAGGGCGACTGAATACCAAAAATTTACATTTTTGCTTAATAATGAAGTATATAACATTAAGACGCAGTATCCTTGTAAGAATTGCATTTTGCTCTTATTCGCCATTTCATTTAGTGGCATCACTTGATCACAGCCGTTCCTGTCAAACAGCTGTGTTTGATTTTGGTTGGTAATTTCTCTAGATACGACATATATAAAATTCAGGTTTGAGGCTTAGCTATAAGTACTTTTAAAAATAGGTGAAAGTCCAAATTTCGAAATTTTTCTTTTTTAGTGGTATGAATTCATAAAAAAATTTTTTTTTTTTATAAATTTTAGTGCGCTTTATTCAATTAATGAACTTTTAATAGTTTAAATACTTTTTTAAAAAAAAAAAATTTTTAATTTTTCTAATTCATTCATATGCATTTATTTTTTTATCTCTTAACATAATTTATAAAGTCTTTCTCAAAGGCTAGAAATGTTTTAAAAAAAGGGTTACAGTAATAAATTAGGTAATTTCTTTAAAAAATCAACAACAATCTACTATTCTATAAAAATATCATCATTATTTTGGATATCTAAGAAACTTAAAACAGTACTACAGAATTTATCAGTCAGTTCTTTTCGTGACTTAACGTGCCTAAATGGTGAAATCAAATGATCTGAAGATGCAGAAAGTATATTGAACAAGTCCTAATTCTGTCGAATACGTGAAATTTTACATGTATTGCTATATCTGTACCTCTTATAATCTTTGTTTTTAGACTCTTGGGCTTCTTCTGATAATTCTCCTATTGGTAAGGCTTGATAATTGATAATTTGTCCACTATGAGCTAAGATCTTATGGACAGAGGGTGTCAGTAATTTTTGGCTGTATTTATGTTCTTAACATATATGTCTGCAGTTTCCTTGGTATACTTTTCAAATTTTTGTACTTTAACGGGTTCTCTACAGGATAGTACGTTTAAAATAACTTGTAATCTTTATATCACGTCCTCATCGACTCCCGTTATTTCTGAAGTTGTTTCTGGTTTCGCCTTTCTGTGTTTCCGTCATTTGTGTTACCAAATCCTTGCTTAGGAGTATCTACTATAATACCCAGTTTTTCTCGAAATTGATCTTGTATTATTTTTTTTCTTGACTTTTGGTTGTTTGGATTATCATCATTTCCTATGCTGTAGGCTAGTTATAATAAATTCCATGGATCTTATCCTTGCATGTTATTGCGAAATGCCATACTCATACTTGTGTTCATCGTTGGATTCATCATTACTTCGGAAATCTTTTTGTGAACGCTTACATATAGCATAAGATCTCGTAGATTTGGTGCCAGTTATCTCATTAAGTACCTTGCCGTCAATCATTGTTAAAAATAATTCGTGTAAAATTTTTTTGTCATCATTTTCTTCAAATATGGTGGATTGAAGTTCATTTATTTGTTGTTTTATATTGCTGATGGTGCTTCTTATTTGATCTGAAGATTCTTTTGCGTACTTAAACATTATAGGTCGACAATAAAGAAATGATGATGGTCGAGGGTTTTTCCAATGTTCAGCATTTTCACTCCTTATTCGAAGTGGGGCTATTGAAGCCATAAACATGTTGGCATCTGAAATATTTTCTCCATCTTCTGTAGAAATTTTTTGTTTATATGCACTTTGTCCAGATGATCCATCACAGCCCCACTTTGTTAACAAAGAAATATTATCTGGGAACGACTGCATTTCATGGTTGCTTTTACTGCTCAAAATTCGCTTAGCGGTATGATCTAGTAAATCTTGGAGTCTAACTTCAGCTGATGTTTCTGTCACCGTGCAGTTACCAGGAACCGCTTCCTTTTTGGCTTCTGACACAACTTTGTAGCTGGGAAAAACATCTACGTTGTGGCTTCTTAATGAATTTCTCAAGCTGTTATATTTTTTCTTTGAAAGCCCCAAATCTCGGAAAAGCGCTAAAGCACTGGAACCGTCATATTTTATGGGATCACATTGTGGAGTAGGAATACTTTTTTTGATTCGATCGACTCTTGTTGGGCTTGCCAATAAAACTCTTTTCGTTATTTCTGCCTTTTTCATTTCATGATCTTTGTTGTACTTCATGCTGAGCGCATCTGCTAAGTTCTCTTTTGAAATGTTTCCAGTGGTGACTGCTATTTTTCTCTTTTTCGTAAATTCCCTACAGTTTTCAATTAGTTTTGCTGGTCTTCCTCTGGAGGCCTGTGATGTGCTAGGAATATCATCAACTGATAGCTCAAAGTCCTTTTTAAGAAAGTCTGCACACTTTTTTTCAAAAAATGATTGCTAAGATCAAATTTTCGATTTCTGATTTTCGAACTTTTTTTTTTATTTGACAAATAATTGACCAAAGGTTCTAAAACCGAAAACTTTTTTGATTTATGACAAGTATTTTGGTTTTTATGGGTGCTCAAAGTTGGATAGCTTTTTAAAACTCATTAAAACAGAATTTTTTTACATTTTTCGCAATATTAAAAATGGAAAATTTCAAAAGTTTGAAAAAACATGGGAATTTGAAGTATGCTCTCTGAATTTATGGTATTTTAAAATAAATAATTTCCACAAGATGTAGAAAAAAATTTTAGTTAGTAATTTTCATGAATTTTTTAAAAAAGGTCGTTTTTAGCATAGTTTTTCAAATTTACCTTGGCCTATAATCCTAGGGCTACCAGATGGCATACTAAAGTAGCAAAAGTGCTACTTTTGCAAGGCTGTGCTACTTTGCTACTTTTCACTCGAAATTTACTACTTTTGGATGATTTTGCTACTTTTGATGTTTGCATTGAAAAATAAAATTTATTTTAAATACTCATTTAATTTGCTAGGGTTTTGTCGTACAAAGTGAGGACCTTATTTTTTTTTTTTTTGGTCACCAAAAATATTTCTATGGAATTAAAAAAAAATTTGGATTTCATTAGAACACTGGAATTATATTTCTGGTTTTCATTACTAAATTGAAATTTTTTGATATGTGCTACTTTTGTAGGTAGGCCATCTGGTAGCCCTATATAATCCACAAATCAATGTCAATCAAGGATTGGCGAATGGGAAATTATAGTTGACATATCTGGCAACAAAAATCATCAGGTCTTACTTGCATATATTTGCCCATTTAGAAGTTATAGCTACTTATGTGACATGATATGCATAAAACTGAATTTGTTGTGTGATGACGATTTTCAGTCTATGATATTTTGACTTGGAAAATGCTAATCTGAATTTGATAGAATGTTTTTAGCAAATATAGACATCACTCAAAATAAATTAAAAATTGTAAATATGGACGTCACCACGCCCCTTTCTTGATTTATTCTTCCTATTTCCAAAACTATTTGACTCAAATAGATGCATATGTAAAGAGTACCTAGAAAACTTCTGTCCATATAATATGGGCTTTGCCCCACCTTCAAAACGCTTGATTTGTCACTTTTTCCAAATCATTTCACTCTTTTTAAAAAAATTCGCTTTTGTATAGCGAAATAGTAATACTTGCCTTAGATATTTATATCTAAGTTTTTAATGCAATTTAAAAATATCTAGTAATGTCAAATAGAATAAAGCTGTATTTTTTGTATAGAATACAGGTTGATGCACTTCTGACTTCCAACTTTGTAGACACCTGCTTTATTACGGTAGATATCATACAAGGAATTTAGCTTATTAGGTAGTTAAATTTTTTCGCTGAACAAGTATTATGTTTGAGGTTTGTAACACAATATTTTTTTACCTGTATTTGTATTAAAGTCAAATTTTAAGCCTCAATAACTCAGTCGAAGTGTTACGGGGCAGGAATGATGCTCGAAAATTTTACCAACAAGTCAAGCGTCTGACCCAAGGTTTCAATCCCGGAGCATCTACCTGTAAAGATGAACATGGAAATCTGGTTACGGATACGCAGGGTGCACTGAGATTATGGAGGGAACACTTTTCCAAGCTGCTTGCTGGCGATGACTCCACCAATCCCGCCTTTGGAGAAATTAACCCGATGCCACCAATCAACGACGATGGTGTGGACGTACCACCACCTAGCCATAACGCGGTACGAGTTGCGATCCAACGACTTAAGAACAACAAAGCGGCTGGTGCCGATGGCCTGCCTGCTGAATTGTTCAAGACCGGCGGCGATGAGCTGATAGGGTGTATGCATCAACTCATCTGCAAAATATGGCTAGTAGAAAGCATGCCCGACGATTGGAATCTCAGTGTCCTTTGTCCTGTACTGAAGAAAGGTGACCCGACAATCTGCGCTAGCTACCGGGGAATCAGTATTCTTGCCATCTCTTACAAGGTCCTGTCGACTGTACTGTGTGAAAGACTTAAGCCGTTTCCCAACACACTGATTGGGCCTTATCAGTGCGGCTTTAGACCTGGTAAGTCCACCATAGACCAGATCTTCACACTACGTCAAATCCTGGAAAAAACCCACGAAAAACAGATCGATACCCATCATCTCTTTATCGATTTTAAAGCAGCTTTCGATAGCCCGATACGGAATTGCCTGTATGCCACCATGTCTGAGTTCGGTATACCTGCGAAGCTGGTGCGGCTTTGCTAAATGACGTTGAGCAACACAGCCAGCTCCGTCAGAGTAGGAAGGGACCTCTCCGAACCATTTGATACCGAACGAGGTTTCAGACAGGGCGATCCACTATCCTGCAACCTCTTCAACTTTGTGATGGAAGGGGTGTTGCGAAGAGCCAGTGTACATCGTAATGGCACTATTTTCTACAAAAGTGTCCAGCTCCTTGCATATGCCGATGATATTGATATCATTGGACGTTGTAAGCGAGATGTTACTGCTGCGTTCTCTGCTATCGAAAAAGAGTCAGCGAAAGTGGGTTTGACGGTGAACGAGGGCAAAACAAAGTATATGCTGTCCACAAACAGGGAGACGCGGCGTATTGGATCCTTTGTTACTGCGAACAACTATACTTTCGAAGTTGTCAAGGAATTCACCTATCTTGGCACCGCCGTGAACACTCAAAACGATGTCAGCCTGGAGATAAAGCGAAGACTAACTCTTGCTAATAGGTGTTACTATGGTCTCAGTAAGCAATTGAGTAGTAGAGACCTCTCTCGCCCGACAAAACTGACACTCTACAAGACGCTCATCTTACCCGTGCTACTTTACGGCGCAGAAGCATGGGTGTGGTGTTTGAGAGAAAAATTCTTCGCAAAATTTTCGGTCCTGTTCACGTCGGCGACGACTACCGTATTCGAATGAACCACGAACCGTACGAGCTCTACGCTGACATTTACATAGTCAAGCGCATCACTATACAACGTCTGCGCTGGCTGGGACATGTTGTGCGTATGGACGAAGAAGCTCCGGCGAAAAAGGTGTTTGAT
Organism: Tricholauxania praeusta; assembly: GCA_949775025.1. Classification (NCBI taxonomy): domain Eukaryota; kingdom Metazoa; phylum Arthropoda; class Insecta; order Diptera; family Lauxaniidae; genus Tricholauxania; species Tricholauxania praeusta. Next base: position 110,929,644 of record OX459028.1, read on the forward strand.
GCGGAAGCCGCTGGGCGACGACGAAGAGGAAGACCATGCCTCCGATGGAAAGACCAAGCCGAGGAAACCCTATCCACGCTTGGTGTGAATGATTGGAGAAGGCGCGCGCAAAGCAGAGGCGCCTGGAGAGAGCTTTTGAGGTCGGCCGTAACCCGGTAACGGGTTGTTATGGCCACCCAATTAAGTAAGTAAGTAAGTAATAACTCAGTCTTTTCTGACTATTTAAAGTGTGAGCTACGCAAGTTTCCAAGGAAAATGAGTATATCTTATGAAAATTTGTTTGAAATATTTGCAAACAGCGAAAATGGAGATTCATTTGTGGTTGCGGCAAAAAACGAATACCCGAAACATATTAAGGATGAGCATACACAAAAGTTAAAAAACTTTTACTGTAACACAAAGAGATATTGGGTGGCATGTAATAGAACCAAAGCGAATTTTTATATAAAGTATGCAGACTTTCTTAAAAAGGACTTTGAGATATCACTTTTATATTCCTAGCACATCGCAGGCCTCCAGAGGAAGACCAGCAAAACTAATTGAAAACTGTAGGGAATTTACGAAAAAGAGAAAAATAGCAGTCACCACTGGAAACATTTCAAAAGAGAACTTAGCAGATGCGCTCAGCATGAAGTACAACAAAGATCATGAAATGAAAAAGGCAGAAATAACGAAAAGAGTTTTATTGGCAAGCCCAACAAGAGTCGATCGAATCAAAAAAAGTATTCCTACTCCACAATGTGATCCCATAAAATATGACGGTTCCAGTGCTTTAGCGCTTTTCCGAGATTTGGGGCTTTCAAAGAAAAAATATAACAGCTTCAGAAATTCATTAAGAAGCCACAACGTAGATGTTTTTCCCAGCTACAAAGTTGTGTCAGAAGCCAAAAAGGAAGCGGTTCCTGGTAACTGCACGGTGACAGAAATATCAGCTGAAGTTAGACTCCAAGATTTACTAGATCATACCGCTAAGCGAATTTTGAGCAGTAAAAGCAACCATGGAACCATTTTCATAATATAGGCGCTCTATTCGTTACGTTGCTATTAACTAGAAATTATAGTTTCTATTTATTTAGCACAATATCTCCTCTCCGCACGAATTGGTTAAATTTCAATTTTTTTAGATTTAATTGAAAAGTTGATAATTTTTCTGTTCATGCTTGAACAGAGTGTACTTGATTTTGTATAAAATTTATGTTACATAATTTGTTAACTGTTTTTGCATTTTGTTTGTAGTACATACATATTTTTGAAACAAATATTTATTTTAAATCGTTCCCAGATAATATTTCTTTGTTAACAAAGTGGGGCTGTGATGTATCATCTGGACAAAGTGCATATAAACAAAAAATTTTTACAGAAGATAGACAAAATATTTCAGATGCCAACATGTTTATGGCTTCAATAGCCCCGAATAAAGGGTTAACTCCTTATTCCTTCGAATAAGGAGTGAAAATGCTGAACATTGGAAAAACCCTCCACCATCATCAGTTCTTTATTGTCAGATCAAATAAGAAGCACCATCAGCAATATAAAACAACAAATAAATGAACTTCATCATATTTGAAGGAAATGATGACAAAAAAATATACACGAATTATTTTTAACAATGAATGACGGCAAAGTACTTGATGAGATAACTGGCACCAAATCTACGAGATCTTGTGCTATATGTAAGCGTTCACAAAAAGATTTCCGAAGTACTGATGACTCCAACGATGAACACAATTATGAGTACGGCATTTCGCAATTACATGCAAGGATAAGATCCATGGAATTTATTCTGAAACTAGCCTACAGCATAGGAAATGATGATAATCCAAGCAACCAAAAGTTAAGAAAAACAAGTTAAGGTGTTATCTTCGGCCAGGCCGAAGCTTACATACCCTACACTGAACTGAAAGTACCTTTCAATAAATGTTAAAAAGAATAGGTTGAATAAGTCGAAAAAATGTGAAATTTTAGAAAGGTTGACAGAAGTTGAAAAGTCGTAAATATATGCAAAATGTTGAAAAAAGTTGAAAGAGGTTGAAAAACTCTAAAAAAGTTGAAAGATCTTAAAAAAATTTGAAACCATTCAAAATTGATGAAGAAGTCTAAAAAATATAGAAACTTATGAAGAAAGTTGAAAGAGGTTCAAAAAGTCGAACAAATACATATAGGATATATTGGAAAAAGTTAAAGGGTTGAAAAAGTCTAAAGAATTTTGAAAACGTTGAAAAAAATCGAATAAAAATGAAAGAGTTGAAATATGACACGCCCACTTCTCCAATTCCGCCTACTTTTGGTTCAATAAATTATATTTATTATCGACATCCTCAAATTAAATTCTAGCACAATAGCTTGTGTAGTTCGCGATATATGCCGCAGTTAATTTTTAAATTTAGGGCGGTGACACACCCACTGGTACAATCCAGCCCAGTTTTGATCCAGAAATAGCTTTTCATAAGCAAACACCTAACACCAAATTTTTGTATGATTGCTCACATATTTCGATAAATATGGCACTTACCGTATTTTATTTGTATAAGAGGTGCCACGCCCACTGGTGCTATTTCAGCCACTTTTGACTCAGATATACTCTATGGAAACTGAACCATTTATATTAAATTTCATAGCAATTGCTGCAATAGTTCACTTAAAACAGCGCTTACAAATTTATGTTTATATGGGAGGTACCACGCCCACTGATGCAATCTTGTCAAAATTCATTTTTTTTTAAAGCTTATAGTAAGTGACATCTATACACCAAATTTTATGAAGATTACTCTCATTGCACACTATCTATAACAATAAACATTTTTTTTCTTATATGGGAAGTGCCACGCCCACAGGTACTATTGGACCAAATTTTTGTAATAAGAGACCTTATAGCAAGTATATCTATCTCATTAAATTTCATAACGATTACGTTGTTAGTTCTCTTAATATAACGTTTATAAATATTGTGGGCGGTGCCACGCCCTTCAACGAGCTTTTTAACTAAAATTGCTGAGCTTGTATTGATGACTGCTTTCAGCGGAATCATCTCCAAAATTTTTATGGAAATCGTTTGAGCCAATTTTGAGATATATGGAATCAAAATTTTTAAATGTTGAAAAATGCCACGCCTACTTTTTAGATTCCGCCCACTTTTTTCTTAATTCAAGATATATTTGATATAAATCCGTTTACAAAATATCATCGCAATATCTTGAACGGCTTACAAGATATGGTAGTATAAATGATAAAATTTAGAGCTGTGCCACGCCCCTGTACAAACTTTTGGAAACTTGAAACCCAGCCTAATCCTAATTTGGTTCACATGTGCACCAAATCACCAAGTTTCATCAAAATCGCTGCAACTTTTTTCAAAATTGGGCTGGGTAAATATACATAGAGTATGGGCGGTAGGCGTGTCCGTCAAGCGATTTCGCCCATTTTCAATAGCAAGATGCCTGCAAGAAGATGTGTGTGAAAGTTTCATTCAATTAGCTTTCTTGGTTTTCCCGTAAACCTGATTTCAACAGACGGACAGACAGACACACGGACGTCGCTAAATCGATTCAGGTGGTGACGCTGATCAAGAATATATATACTTTTCCATACCTGCCACGCCCCCTTCGAGGTGTTACAAACGGAGAGACAAAGTGAATATACCCTCGGTGTAGGGTATAAAAATAATAAAAAATCAATTTCGAGAAAAACTGGGTATTATAGTAGATACTCCTAAGCAAGGATTTGGTAACACAAATGACGGAAACACAGCAAGGCGAAACCAGAAACAACTTCAGAAATAACGGCAGTCGATGAGGACGTGATAAAAAGATTACAAGTTATTTTAAACGTACTATCCTGTAGAGAACCCGTTAAAGTACAAAAATTTGAAAAGTTTACCAAGGAAACTGCAGACATATATGTTAAGAACATAAATACAGCCAAAAATTACTGACACCCTCTGTCCATAAGATCTTAGCTTATAGTGGACAAATTATCAATTATCAAGCCTTACCAATAGGAGAGTTATCAGAAGAAGCCCAAGAGTCTAAAAACAAAGATTATAAGAAGTACACATATAGCAATACATGTAAAATTTCACGTATTCGACAGAATTAGAACTTGTTCAATATACTTTCTACATCTTCAGATCCTTTGATTTCATCACTTAGGCACGTTAGGTCACGAAAAGAACTGACTGATAAATACTGTAGTACTGTTCCAAAATATATAATATATATATACATATATATATATGCATATATATATATATATACATATATATAATAATAATATATATCCAAAATAATGATGATATTTTTATAGAATAGTAGATTGTTGTTGATTTTTTAAAGAAATTACCTAATTTATTACTGTAACCCTTTTTTTAAAACTTTTCTAGCCTTTGAGAAAGACTTTATAAATTATGTTAAGAGATAAAAAAATAAATGCATATTAATGAATTAGTAAAATTAAAAAAATTTTTTTTTTTTAAAAAGTAGGTATTTTAAAAATTTTTAAATTATTAAAAGTTCATTAATTGAATAAAGCGCACTAAAATTTATATAAAAAATATTTTTTTTATGAATTCATACCACTAAAAACCAAAAATTTCGAAATTTGGATTTTCACCTCTTTTTAAAAGTATTTATAGCTAAGCCTCAAACCTGAATTTTATATATGTCATATCTACAGAAATTACCAACCAAAGTCAAAAAACTTTACTCAAATATCTTTACCCGTTCAAAAGATATGATTTTAGCAACGCGAAATCGCAAAAGGCGCCACTGTACGACGGTGCTTCGTACTGAGAACGCATAACTCTGCGTTTGTGGAATATTCGTTCTCAGGCGAATAAAGTTGCTCAATAGAAAAGACTTAGAGAGAAAAAAAATGTGTTAGGCCACTACTGAGATTAACCCGCGTAATCACCGAGAGACGCTGTACAGCACCCACATCACTTCGGCACAGAACCTGCAACGCGGAAATTAATTACTACATCGAACTGTTTTATTTTCCTTCTAAAAAATTAAAATAAAAATGAATTTTAAAAACGAATCAGCGAAAACATTATTATTTGAAATAAAGTTAGTCACCTGCAAATTATAAATATTTGTAAAGGAACCTTGGCATCGGCGAGTTAATACCCAGGCCGAAGGTTCGTTACAGCATATTATTTTATTGTTTACAGGACCGTTTTACAAAAGTATTTAGTTATATGTAGTAGTCATTTAATGAAGATCAGGTAACAAAAAATACTTTTTAATATTAAAAAACTAAACTGGAAAGAGTTATTTTTTGTCATTGCTCCGAAAAATTAAAATCAGAGTATCATGTTGTTTTATTCCCACTCTTTCTCTTCCTTAGGGTGCAATCTATCTCCAGATCCAATTTCATCAAAATCAGTCCATTATTTTATCTGTGAAAACATATTTTTCTATTGAGGGCGTGGCACCCTCCACTTTAAACCGAATACCTTTCCTGAAGACTCAATCTATCTCTGTATTAAATTCTATCAAAATCGGTCCATTAGTTTAGCAGTGAAAACGATTTTTCAGTTAAAAGCGGCGGTAAGATTCAATCTGTAGCCAAACTAAATTTCATCAAAATCGGTCCATTAGCTTAGCGTGGAGACGTTTTTTTTTTGTTAGGGTCGTGGAACCGCCCACTATAAACAATTATCTTTACTCAAGTTTCAATCTATCTCCATATCACATTTCATCAAAATCGGTGAGGCGGCTCATTAGGGGTTAAAGCGTTTGGTATGGGGAAATCATAGGTATATGTTAACTTCATTTTAACTGCCTTAACGGCAACATACACATATTATTTTCTTTTTCTGCACATCTATGGAACAGTATCAATGATATGAGTTTCATTCCCCTCTCTTAATAGTAAATACTAAAAAAAGGTGCCACAAGTTTCGATATTCACGTATTAATATATAGAAGATTTCAAAAATCAAGGGCCACATTTTAAATTTAGATTTTTTCACAAAAAGCCAATATATATTTAAGTGTTTAAGCTATATTTTTTTTTTAGTTTTTGCGATAAAAATCCGTCTGCCCTTATAGTTATATGCCTATCGGTGAGAAATGACTAAACAATTTTAAGCATATTTTTGGGTAAGCCCCATTTATAAAATTTTTAAAAAACCAAAGAAGAAATGACACGGTCAAAAACTTTCTCAAGATCTTCAGATAAAACGACGCTGTGCTTTTTTATCTATATTTTTTCTGAACCAACGAGATTCAAGCTGATAGTGTGTACACCGCGCATGGACGAAAAAGCCTGTTGTTCACTAAGTATTTTTTATTTGGAAAAATACCATAATCTAGCCGCAATTATTTTGTCAAATCTTTTTGATAGGACAGGAACTAACGAAAAAGGCCTGTAACCTTCAATATGATTAGGGTTTGTCAGATTTTGGAATGGGAGGCAATATTACGTACTTCCAGTCATATGGATAAACACCTGTTTTTAATATGCTACTAAATACTTAGTTTACACATTCGTTTTTCAGTGCTAAGGAATAATTTTTTGATCAAGTATGTAATCTTATCCGCACTTGGAAATGACCCTTTTGAATTTTGAAGCACTGATTTCAGTTCAGCAATGGTTAATTCTCCTACACCTGAGTTTGGTAGAATTTAATTTTTTCAATAATCAACGATTTTTTACAACAAAGCGCACATTGACGACAGTGTCTATTATTTCCACACTCTTGGAATTGACATTTGATCTAATGAGTTTTTAAATATTGATTATTTATATGTTACTTTTTGGTTTTTTGTTAAAGAAAAAAACAGTAAGTGCGCAATAATTCACTTTAAAGCCAAAGAACTAAGCTTTTTAGACTTATAAAAAAATATATAAAGGTTTTTATCATATTTATTAAATAAATAACAGTTGTTTGAAAAAATATTTGTAAATGTTTCACAAAAATTATCACATCTCCAAAGCTATAGGTCAAATTTAAAAGATCTATTCACCAATATTCTAGCTCATTAAATTATCTTTCATACGACACCCATAATTTGGATATAAGTCTAGGGGTTTCCAGCTTATATTGATTTTTACAAAAGCTATATCCGCATGAAGCATGGAAACGTACGACTTGACCTCACACTTGCACTTGAACTCCGTTGAACATTTAATTTGCGGTTGTAGCGATCACCTCATACTGTTTTTCGTTTTGTTTTAATTGATTTATGAAACTTAGGTAGAGGTGAAATATGGCAAGTGACTTGATGGCCGTTACAAATGCGCTTATGCAAACCTCTAGTAAGAACCTCATTTTGCAGAAAACGAGACGGGAAGACCCTAGTGGCTCTTATATCTTTAACTTTTTTCCATAAGACTCCTGTATCCGAGTGGATTGCTTAGCTTCCTTGCAACTTCTGGCAGTTGGCTTGGCTTTTTATCATCTTGAATTGTTTCCATGAATGAAATTCTTGCCAAATCAAAGATAAAATATCAGAATTAAGCCACCCTGGGCTGTGATGAATTGATACTGAACGACTCAACGAAGCTACATCCTTATTTACATTAGTAGACTATAGAAAGGTGTTAGAAAACTCTGAAGTTTAACTGCTGAAACAATATTAGTTAGCTTTTTTTATCTGATAATTTAATGACTGGTCGTTTGTAATTTGTCGCAATGCTGTTGTATATAAGAATCGAAAGATGGTCACATACTTCTTGCGGCGGAAGACATCTTCAGGTTACAGTATGTGCAAGATCGGCTGAAACCGTTGCCACATCTTCTGTTGTGAAGGTGTTATTTTTACTTAGCAAGGTTGGCGAACCAACATTTAGGATAGTTAGGCGTATGTCGTTAGCAAAGTTTTCTCATATTGTCCCACTTGGCGAAGTGCTTCGAGAACCCCACAAGGTATTATAATATTCTATTAAGATAATAAAATCAACATATTACGTAGTGTATATTCAATTATTTTTTCGTAAAAGTATTATTTACGTTCCATGAAAATTTTATGCAAATAATTATAATGTTTGGTGATTCCACCCACAGCTGAAATTATGGCTTTTATGGGTCGGGCACACTCTGCATACAATTTTTTTGGATGTTGTTGGAATTCGGTGTTGTAATGTCATTCTCTGACGATTGCTTCAATTAACTGCCGATTGGTGGCATTCAATTCTACTACGATCGCCCGTTTGATTAGCTCCCACATGTTCTCAATGGGGTTCAAGTCAGGTGAGTTCCCAGCGGAGGCAGATAGCTAATAAAGGGTTTTTCAATAAGAGCGCTACAAAAGTTTTTTTAAATAAAGCAAAAACGGTTTGGGATATCAATGAAATTCTTTATTTTTTTTTTTTTTTGGTTTGTTTTGAGACTAATAATTATTATATTAATAATTTTTGTATTGAACTTTTTAGTCATTTATACAACCAACATGAGAAAGATAACAAGTGGATCAATTTAACCTGGTAATTGGTGACATATGTTTCGGCTATTACCACGTATAAACATATTTATATGCATATACATAGCCTCATCAGACCAGTTTTGGTTAAGTTGTACTGAGAATCGAACACCCGACCGTATGCATTTTTGAATTGCGACGGCCGCTCTAACACTTGAGCTATTGGGTATGTGACCTTGATGTGTACAAAGTGCGTGTTTGGATTTCGCACGTATTGTTCCATTTTTCTTGTTATCTTTCTGAGTTATGTTCAGTTGACATAGCTCTTTTTAAGCTTATTTGGCTTATACATGTGCTATGATTTTTTATAATTTTATTTTCATATAATTTCAAAGTTCTGGAAAATTTTCCAGCTACTTTTTTATTATTATTGAAAAATTGGCGGGTTCTCCATATATTAAGAATTTTTTGGTTTGTTTTGAGACTTTAAATGCTTTAAAACTCAACTGTTATATGTCTACTTGCTCGATTAACATATTAATCACTTTAATAAAAATTTAATTTCACATGCTTCCTAAGAGCCCTGTTAGTCACTGCTGATATCAATCAATTTAGATGATTCGATTACAAGTGTAGTAGATGGATTCTCACCACTATATAGATATATTTACTCGCATGTATCCGAACTGTGCAATTCTTAACAATCATAAACAATATTATAACAATTTACGTTAGCTTTAAGTTAAAACACTTATTTATAATGTGTGATATCAAAAAGATTACAAGAACAATTGCATATGAAGAAGGAAATGTAGTTTTTGGCGCACTATGTTTATATTTGTTGCGATGATTCTTAAATGGTCAACGCAAGAAGTATGATATAGTATGCTAGTAGACTATTAAATTTCGGCGAACAAAGCTTACTGATGATGATGACGTAGCGGTCATCGAAACTAGTATAAGCTGCTGGTTTGCCCAAAAGAAATGATTTGTTCTTTTTATGCTTTTGCGCTGTAATTTTTTTTTTTTTTGTGTTTTTTTCACACTAACAGTACTGAACAGAAGGCTCAGTAAATAATAATTAAAATATTATGATCTGTTCTATAAACACAAACAAAAAAAAAATTACCTTCGGTGAGCTTGCCGATTTTACATATTAGCACTTGCACCTTCGTTCGTATCGCCAAATAAGCCTTCGACGGAGCGCTAGTCAAGAAATGTGTGATATCAAAAAGATTACAAGAACAATTTGCATATGAAGAGGGAAATGTAGTTTTTGGCGCACTATGTTTATATTTGTTGCGATGATTCTTAAATGGTCAACGTAAGAAGTAAAATATAGTATGCTAGTTAGACTATTAAATTTCGGCGAACAAAGCTTACTGATGATGATGACGTAGCGGTCATCGAAACTAGTATAAGCTGCTGGTTTGCCCAAAAGAAATGATTTGTTTCTTTTTATGCATTTTGCGCTGTAATTTTTTTTTTTTGTGTTTTTTTCACACTAACAGTACTGAACAGAAGGCTCAGTAAATAATAATTAAAATATTATGATCTGTTCTATAAACACAAACAAAAAAATTACCTTCGGTGAGCTTGCCGATTTTACATATTAGCACTTGCACCTTCGTTGGTATCGCCAAATAAGCCTTCGACGGAGCGCTAGTCAAGAAATGTGTGATATCAAAAAGATTACAAGAACAATTTGCATATGAAGAGGGAAATGTAGTTTTTGGCGCACTATGTTTATATTTGTTGCGATGATTCTTAAATGGTCAACGCAAGAAGTAAGATATAGTATGCTAGTTAGACTATTAAATTTCGGCGAACAAAGCTTACTGATGATGATGACGTAGCGGTCATCGAAACTAGTATAAGCTGCTGGTTTGCCCAAAAGAAATGATTTGTTTCTTTTTATGCATTTTGCGCTGTAATTTTTTTTTTTTGTGTTTTTTTCACACTAACAGTACTGAACAGAAGGCTCAGTAAATAATAATTGCAATAATTATTGCCAGTCAAAGTTTTCATTAAACTTTTTTTTAAAATGCTATAAGATCGTGACGAAATTTTTTAATTTCTGTAGATAATAAGTTGAACTTATGTATTAAAAAAAAAATTCCAAAAATTTTGCATTTTTGTTGTTACTTAGCAATTTTTCTATCAATAATTGAATTTTAATGATTTGCGCCGCCTCGAAAACATCTGAAAAAAAATTACAGATGCATTGAACCCTTCCAAACTTGAATTCATCAAAAAAATCGTGGACCCTCAATTAGTTTTGACGGTATAAATATTATAGTGGTACCGGGCGGACGAAAAATGCATAAAAATTTTGTTGTTTGTCAAAAAAATCAATAGCACTTGTTTACAAGAAAAAGGATCAGGCTTCTCAAAGACTTTTTTCCATGTATTTTAGGGCGTAGTTTCCAAAAATGGCAACCATTTTTTTTTTTTTTTCTTAAGAATCGTTTTCGAGATATCCCCAAAAAACCACTTTTCGGCATTTTTTTCATTTATCTGGCTATATCTCGATTGATTTTTTTCGACTCAAAAACTCCTGCGGGATGTGAATTGTTCGATACGGCTTTCGATACATAATCCGTTTTTGCTTGCTACGGAAAGAAAGAAAGTGCTTAGTATAGCAGCGAGTGTAGAAACCGTTAAAAGAAGACTCAGGGAAACCAATTTGAGTGCCCAGAATCCACGACGAATTTCATTCTTAAAAAAAAGGAAATCACAAAGATAAAGGACTTTGCGCATGGGTACTTAAAATTGCCACTTGCAAAGTAGAGTGGAACGACCATACTAAGTACCAGTGCGCAAAGTCCGGTATGTTTGTGATATGTATTTTTTTTTTTTTAAACGAAACTCGCCGTGGATTTTGGGCACTCAAATTGGTTTCCCTGAGTCTTCTTTTAACGGTTTCTACACTCGCTGCTATACTAAGCACTTTCTTTCTTTCCGTAGCAAGCAAAAACGGATTATGTATCGAAATCCGTATCGAACAATTCACATCCCGAAGAGACATGGAAGGCATTCGGTCTCGTGTTTTTCGTTTATTTGTGTATTTTATCGTATTCGAAACCATTTTCGCAGAACATCCGATAAAATTTTAAATTTCCTGAAAAATTTTACCTTGCGAAATGGAATTTTTAATAATTTTACTTTGTTCTGTCGAAGAATGCTTTCCACTGCCCACTAAAATGCAAAACCTCGAAAAAACCATTGGAGTATTATACAAAAATAATGGAGCTTACTTGTTACTATCAAATTTTTTTAATAAGAGTAAATACCTAATCCTTTGAAGTAAAGGAGTTAAACAGTGCTATTATTTTTACCGCTCGAAATTACAAATTACTCAATATAATAGCAAACCTAGAAAGTACCGTTATTTTTTTGGAACAAAATGTCATGTGGTTATCTTGTGCACTTATCAAGTAACTATACTTTAAAATATTAGAAGAAAAAAAAAAGTCATTTTTTCGAAATATTTTCTATCAATTCATAAATGGCACAGCGGTGCTATTCTTTTTACCGCAACTGTATGTATTTTCGTTAAATTTTATTGCAAATTTTTCACTGTTTTCTCGAATAACTTCTACATTTTTTGTCGATATCCGCAAAATTATACTTACAATATTTGCAAAAGAATAGTCTTTCATTTTTAATTCTAAAAATATGAAAAAAAAAATTTTTTTCATTCAGTGTTTTTTTCATTTTAGTGTTTTTTCGACACTCAAACTTTCAACGAGATTTCCGGCGGCTCGGTTTTGATTTTAGAAACATGGTTCTTTGTGCGCATTTTCTTAGAATTGAACGTAGAATTTAGTTTTGCTATACCCTTTGCCAACTTTTTTCCACCTGAACAAATCGACCCACCCTAACACACACATAGCAAATTTTATATCTATAGTACACATATAACACCTATTATTGAGATTTCACAATTGTGGGTGATATGGGAGGTGGGCGTAATTTTGGGCGTGTGCCAAAAAAATTCAATAGGTCTAATGCTTAGGTTCATATGAACCTATGTACTGAATTTCAATCGATTTCGATGTCTTTTTCTAAATATATAAGAAAAATATTGCTAAAACAAGGGCTTAAAAGTGGCGAAATATCAATCGCAAATATCTCGAGAATTCGATCTAATCGAAAAAAACTGAGTATGCCACCGTGTTCTACGACGTTTTTGTGTGTCTTTTCAAAAGTTGAAAATTTACCTACAGTGTAATTCTCCAAGCCCATCCAACATCGCACATTTAACGCACGAGCATGCAACCACTAGCAACAACAATCATTATCAACAGCACATTATTCCGATTTCTGATCAAAATGACAGCGAAAAATTTAAAGTCTCCAGCACCATTTCTCAAAACTTGGCAACTAACAACTTATCAGATAAGATTCTTGCAGCCAACAAAATCAAAATATTTCCGAAAAATACTCCCAAACGTTTACTGAACCAACTCAAGCGCAAGACACCAAACAAATCCAGTACCGACAAAACAGCAACAGCCTATACATCTAATGATTTAGATATTGATGACATGTTTGAGGACTAATATGCCAAATCTAACATTTATTTACATTTGTTTGATCGGTGCCGAGTGCGGACGTGAATATTTAAGCTCTGAGTGAAATTTAGTTTTGTTTAAGTATTTGTTGTGTTAAATCAAACGTTAAAGCAAACATTAAATCAAATTTATATTTGAGCCAGTAAATTTTAATGCTCGGTAGCATCAAATTATTATTGAAAATAAACATAAAATAAATAAATAAACATAAACAAAACTCAACTGTGAATTATTTGAAGAAATAAAATAAGAAAAAGAGAACATATAAATTAAAACTAACGAAACTTACACCTACAACAATTGTGCAATAAGACAACAACAAAAAACATAAACCGGTTTATTATAAGTTCTTTTTTACTCAATTTTTGCAACTAAAAGAAAAAAAACACAAAGAAGCAAAATAATGTCCAGATTTACACGCCAACAGCAACTGTAGCAAAGCACATCTCAACTTAGTAGAAGTGAACCTTCTCCTAACTGCATAACTCCGAAACTACAGAGCAGTGAGGGTTTCAAAATTTCACTTTCGAAACAACTAAAAGAAATGGAAGAGCGATTAACAGCCCTTTCATGGTTGGCTACTATCTCACGTTCTAGTCGCCGAGTAAGAATTGGCTGTGTGTTTACAAAGTCAATTCTTACTCGGCGACTAAAATGGCGAGATAGTAGCCAACCATGAAAGGAAAGTAAATGTGAAAGATGAGATTCAAAAACTGCAATTTCACAGTTCAATATATAAGCATGTCGGTTGAAGAATTAGCAAGTATTTTTTTAAAGTAACTTCAAACAGACACTTAATAGTTTCATAACATTTAAAAAAGTGAACACCAATTATAACGCTTGGTTTAACGAAGACTTGAGAACATTAAAAAATGAAAAAATATCGAAATATGAAAGGGTCAGAATTTCGTGTCAAGAATCTGACTGGAACAGTTATTAAATATACAGAAATTATTTTAAAAAGTCACTTGGAAAAGGCAAAAAAATAAATACATTAGCACAAAAATTGAAAGATGCAGTGACCGAAAAATAATGTGGAGATCAATAAAGAAGTTAGCACTTCAAGAAAATGAGAAAAAATTAAGGAAGTGATTTGTTTATATTATGTTTGTATTATTTTAATAATAGAAGTCATTTGTCTCAGATTTTTGTTCGACTAGTTGTATACATTATCTCAACTTCTACCACCCTAAAGTGCCAAGAGCACATCATAAAATTAAAGTCCGTACCAAATCATAAAATTCATATCTACGAAGTTTTCTCAAATTATTGAAATTGAAAAAGTTACAGCGAATCTAAAATTTCAGTGCAAATATTTGATCAGAATAATAAAATCATGTTTAATTTAAGTCCTAAAGCTATGCAATGGTTTTTTCCAATCGATTTCTTCGAAGATCAACGTACGCTTATGGTAGTTTTAAACAATTTTATTTAAATAATTTTAAATGAAAATCGTTAAGGTTTTATTTATATCAATTAAATCCGTTTTTTGCCAGCGTGCAGTTATCCCATTTGATTTTGATCCGTACCAAATTTCAACAAAATCAATCTAGGTAGAAAGCATATGCTCGGAAATAAAAATAAGAAAAATAAGTGTTTATGAATACTAAGAATTAATGGGCGCTAGACTGATCAAATAAGAACGTAAGTGTTCTGCTTGTAGCAGTAACATATTCTTAGTCCTTAAAAGTAAGGTTGTGTGTATTCTGCAACTTTATGATCATCACATATGCTCCGCCCAAAATAAAACTTTACGATACTTACAATGTAACAGCAACCCACGAGTTACCTGGTACTAAGGATTGGTAGATGAATGATTCAATGTCCTAATTATAGTGCGACGGACTAAATTGTTTGTGTTTCGCAATGAATATAAGTTGGATTTTTCCCATAAATTTTGCTCTATTGTAAAAAATTTTTGTATACAAAGAGGAGTTTAAGATTATCACTTGTTAATCAGTATTGTTCAAGCTCTTCAAATATTGAAAAAGTATTATACTTCAGAAAATTAAATAAAAAAGAAAAAAATTTTAATTTGTTTTAGTCGACTGAATATTATTAATTGAATTTTTATCGAATTTACAATTCATGTGAAATTTCACAATTCGGTTAATACTTTTTAAACAAACATGACAAAGATAACAAATGAAACAATTTAACCTGGTAATTGGTGACATATGTTTCGGCTATTACCACATATGTACACATATTCATATGTATGTATATACATAGCCTCATCAGACCAGTTTTTGATTAATTTGTAATGCGATTCGAACCCCCGACCATTCCATGAATTATATGTGGACGGCCACTCATAACACTTGAGCCATGGAGGTTCTGCTGAACGACATGTACAAAGTGCACATTTATATTATGCACATTTTGCGCCATCTGTTGTATTTATTGTCATTTCTTGTTTGCTGCATAGCTTTGTTAAACCGTCGGTTTAAGGACTTGCTATATGATGTAGCTTTATTATTTCGAATGTATGTATATTAGCGATGCCAATCCCGGGATCCCGGCCTTTTTTGAGTCCCGAAAATCCCGGGATTGGTGCCATTGAATTCCGGGATTAATTAAATAAGTACAATTCATTATTGGATCATGAATTCAAAGTTTTAAAAGATGTAGTAAATGTACTTCAACCCATTAAAGTAATTATTGAAGCCATATGTGGTCGTGATGTGGATCTATATAGGACATGGCATTAAATTTCATGCTGGATGAAATCAATCAAAATAAATCTCCTTTTTGCAATCTTTTATTTTATCAAATTATTAAAAGAACTGTTTTATTTGACATTTCATTTATATTTAATGAATCCTGACAATATTTATAAGCTTAAGTTTGACTTTTCTAAAGCCGCATTACTAACAATTATAAAGAAACAGTAATATGATATTTTGTTCAAATTAAAAAACGAGACTAACTCCAAAATCGATGATATCGATAACACTGAAATAAGAAATTTAAATCCACCAGCAAGTTAAAAAGAAAAATTACGTTTTCTTTTAAATAACAATACCCGAAATTCCTTTGATAGGACAAGATATTCCTTAAGCCCAATTTCCATGTGATCTTATCTTATCTTATTTTATCAAACATCAGGGAGGACATCACATGCTATTAAGATGGCAAATGTATGCTATTCACTCTCGCATTCTCCAAGCGCATTTGGTTCTGTTCGCATGCTTTTTCTTTCTTACAAAAATTTGATTTGATATCCCTGATATGGGATAAGATAAGGTCACATGGAAATTCAGCTTTAGTCGATGCTCTAAATAAAGCAACAGATATATTTTGTAATGGTGGGGACAGGGGCTTCTATTTACAAAAATATTTTAACTTCCTGGCAACAATTGAGCCGACAAGTGTTAAAGCAGGAAAGTGCTTCTCATCCTCCACGTTTAGAGGATGATACACTGAATGCTTTAATATTTTTAGGGTCATATTTTAAAAAAGAATGGGAAGGTTTTATATCCAATTTAATTTTATAAAAATATTTCCTCATAATGAAAAGACTTCATTACTCTAACGTATAATAATATATGTATGTATAAAAATGTGTGATACCTAACAAAAAATTATATTTTGTAATGTTAATTTCTTATTTTTTTAACTGTTATGAAGAAGTTTTTAGTATTTATACTTATTTGTTTAAATAAATAGTATTGCCACGTTATAAATAGTCAAATTATTTTAGCTTTTTCCGACGTATAGGTACGGTGACCATCCGTTCTGTTTTTAGCAGAACAGTTCTGTTTTTAAGGCGCTTGTTCTGCGTATTTTTTTTTAGTGGAAAGTTACAAAAATTTTCTGTTTTTTGCAAATGTTCTGATTTTTGTTCTGCTTTCATGCGCCACGCACATCTACTATTTACTAATCCACATTATAAATATATTTCTACAAACGGCAACTCTTTGCTGATCGATATGTAAGCTGTTATCGATATTAATTAGCAATCTCTATTAAAAAGCTGATTGTGCAATGTAATTACCGTGACGCTAAGCTTGTCGGTTTGGATTTGAACTCAAATTTTTGCTGAACGCAGAGACGAAATTTTTTTAGCTTTCATGATCAAGAAAAGAATTTCGGATAGGTGGAGAGCCCGCTGTAGAAAAGTCGAGTGTAAAAGATTACAGGATGGGATGTACTGGAAACATAGTGAACCATATTGGTGAAACTAACGAACCAGGGTTGCCTAGCCAAAGCCTGTCCCGATGCCTGAAAATGCCCGAATTTTGGCCAATTTTGTTATTTTAGTTTAATTTAAGGAAAATTGGCCCTAAAAACAGGTGGCAACCCATGTTTAGGACCAGATTCGACCAGGTAAACCTATATATTCTATTTAGGCCTTTCGAGTTCTATCGTTTGGCCCACATTTCAAGCATTAAAAATTATGTGACTTGCGAAAAACTAAAGGAATGTCGGTGGAAAGCTTGTCGAGAGTAAATGGGTTGAAATATTTCAACATTTTAAAAAGAATTTCATGCCTTTTCAAAATATTTTAAATATAGTGGAATCTAATTTGTGTTTACCGGTTTCAAATGACTCCACCGAAAGGGTATTTTCTATCTTAAGCAATACATGGAATGAAAAAAAGTTCCATATGAAAATTGAGACTGTAAAATCTATTTTAATAACGAGATGCCACTATGACCTTAACTGCTTAGATTTTAAGGAATAATTACAAAGTCTGGAAAACGTGATTAAAAAAACTTATAACTCAGAAAATTATCAATGGTTTGCATTTGGTGCGTATATTTTTGTTAGACTATTGTTAATTTTGTGAATTTTTAATACTTTCAATATAAAAAAATTCGTTTCTACATACACAATTTCTGTTCTGTTTTTTCAATTTAAATTGATGGTAACCGTACGTATAGGTAAATTTATATTGATAATTAGAATTCTTAAGTCTCGGGACTGTCCCGGGATCCCGGAATCGCATTTTCAAATCTCGAAAATCCCGGAATCAAAAAAATCCCGGAAATTAGCATCCCTAATGTATATACATATGGATGTATATGAATATGTGTATATATGTGGTAATAGCCGAAACATATGTCACCAATTACCAAGTTAAATTGTTACATTTGTTATGTTCTTGGGTTCGAATCGCATTACAAATTAACCAAAAACTGGTCTGATGAGGCTATGTATATGCATATGAATATGTGTATATACATATGTGGTAATAGCCGAAACATACATATATCACCAATTACCAGGTTAAATTGTTCCATTTGTTATCTTTGTCATGTTTGTTTAAAAAGTATTAACCGAATTGTGAAATTTCACATGAATATCGGTTACTGCAATTGACTGTAAATTCGATTAAAATTGAATTAATTAAAATAGAAAAATGATTTTTGAAAAGTGCGATTTAGAAAAAAAAAAAAAATTGCCAACAAAGCGCGATGTAATTCAATATTTATTACATCTGAAATATATTGAATCTGGAACAGAAAATTAAATGTTTTTACAGAAAAAGTATTCAAAGAAATAACTAACTTGTGGGAACGCGCGAACATTCCAACATCATCGAGATCAACGATCCGCAGATACATTGAAGCATGTACTTATTGATAATTATTTTGAAGTCCCAAACAAATACAATGCAAATGAGTGGAACGAACTGTTCCTAATTTCTCGATGCAAGTGCAAAAATAGGGCAAAACAAAGTATATATTATATATATATAAAGTATGTCCACAAACAGGGAAACGCGGCGTATTGGATCCTTTGTTACTGCGAACAACTATACTTTCGAAGTTGTCAAGGAATTCACCTATCTTGGCACCGCCGTGAAAACGATGTCAGCCTGGAGATAAAGCGAAGACTAACTCTATCTAATAGGTGTTACTATGGTCTCAGTAAGCAATTGAGTAGTAGAGACCTCTCTCGCCCAACAAAACTGACACTCTACAAGACGCTCATCTTACCCGTGCTACTTTACGGCGCAGAAGCATGGGTTGTGTCGCAGACTGATGCAGCCACGCTTGGGGTGTTTGAGAGAAAAATTCTTCGCAAAATCTTCGGTCCTGTTCACGTCGGCGACGACTACCGTATTCGAATGAACCACGAACTGTACGAGCTCTACGCTGACATTTACATAGTCAAGCGCATCACTATACAACGTCTGCGCTGGCTGGGACATGTTGTGCGTATGGACGAAGAAGCTCCGGCGAAAAAGGTGTTTGATGCGGAAGCCGCTGGGCGACGACGAAGAGGAAGACCATGCCTCCGATGGAAAGACCAAGCCGAGGAAACCCTATCCACGCTTGGAGAAGGCGCGCGCAAAGTAGAGGCGCCTGGAGAGAGCTTTTGAGGTCGGCCGTAACGGTAACGGGTTGTTATGGCCACCCAAGTAAGTAAGTAAGTAAGTGCAAAAATATATCTCAGTGCGTCACCGGTGATCTAGCGGATTAAATTGGGTTGGATTTTTTATTTGTTTTATTTTATATTAATTAAGAAATTTTTATTTTATTTTATACTTTATTTTTTTTTATTTATGTATTTTTCAAGTTGTATTAAAAGTTATATTTTGTAATGTGTACATTATATTTTAAGTCCTAGCTGAAGCTCTTACTTGCTACTGCTAGTAAATAAGTTATAAACTGTTATTAATAATTTTTGTATTGAACTTTTTAGTCATTTATACAACCAACATGACAAAGATAACAAGTGGATCAATTTAATCTGGTAATTGGTGACATATGTTTCGGCTATTACCACGTATATACATATTTATATGCATACACATAGCCTCATCAGACCAGTTTTGGTTAAGTTGTACTGAGAATCGAACACCCGACCGTATGCATTTTTGAATTGCGACGGCCGCTCTAACACTTGAGCTATTGGGTATGTGACCTTGATGTGTACAAAGTGCGTGTTTCTTTTGATTACGCACGTATTGTTCCATTTTTCTTGTTATCTTTCTGAGTTATGTTCAGTTGACATAGCTCTTTTTAAGCTTATTTGGCTTATACATGTGCTATGATTTTATAATTATATTTTTCATATAATTTCAAAGTTCTGGAAAATTTTCCAGCTACTTTTTTTATTATTATTGAAAATTTGGCGGGTTCTCCATATTAAGAATTTTTTTTGGTTTGTTTTGAGACTAATAATTATTATATTAATAATTTTTGTATTGAACTTTTTAGTCATTTATACAACCAACATGACAAAGATAACAAGTGGATCAATTTAACCTGGTAATTGGTGACATATGTTTCGGCTATTACCACGTATATACATATTTATATGCATACACATAGCCTCATCAGACCAGTTTTGGTTAAGTTGTACTGAGAATCGAACACCCGACCGTATGCATTTTTGAATTGCGACGGCCGCTCTAACACTTGAGCTATTGGGTATGTGACCTTGATGTGTACAAAGTGCGTGTTTCTTTTGATTACGCACGTATTGTTCCATTTTTCTTGTTATCTTTCTGAGTTATGTTCAGTTGACATAGCTCTTTTTAAGCTTATTTGGCTTATACATGTGCTATGATTTTATAATTATATTTTTCATATAATTTCAAAGTTCTGGAAAATTTTCCAGCTACTTTTTTTATTATTATTGAAAATTTGGCGGGTTCTCCATATTAAGAATTTTTTTTGGTTTGTTTTGAGACTAATAATTATTATATTAATAATTTTTGTATTGAACTTTTTAGTCATTTATACAACCAACATGACAAAGATAACAAGTGGATCAATTTAACCTGGTAATTGGTGACATATGTTTCGGCTATTACCACGTATATACATATTTATATGCATACACATAGCCTCATCAGACCAGTTTTGGTTAAGTTGTATTGAGAATCGAACACCCGACCGTATGCATTTTTGAATTGCGACGGCCGCTCTAACACTTGAGCTATTGGGTATGTGACCTTGATGTGTACAAAGTGCGTGTTTCTTTTGATTACGCACGTATTGTTCCATTTTTCTTGTTATCTTTCTGAGTTATGTTCAGTTGACATAGCTCTTTTTAAGCTTATTTGGCTTATACATGTGCTATGATTTTATAATTATATTTTTCATATAATTTCAAAGTTCTGGAAAATTTTCCAGCTACTTTTTTTATTATTATTGAAAATTTGGCGGGTTCTCCATATTAAGAATTTTTTTTGGTTTGTTTTGAGACTAATAATTATTATATTAATAATTTTTGTATTGAACTTTTTAGTCATTTATACAACCAACATGACAAAGATAACAAGTGGATCAATTTAACCTGGTAATTGGTGACATATGTTTCGGCTATTACCACGTATATACATATTTATATGCATACACATAGCCTCATCAGACCAGTTTTGGTTAAGTTGTACTGAGAATCGAACACCCGACCGTATGCATTTTTGAATTGCGACGGCCGCTCTAACACTTGAGCTATTGGGTATGTGACCTTGATGTGTACAAAGTGCGTGTTTCTTTTGATTACGCACGTATTGTTCCATTTTTCTTGTTATCTTTCTGAGTTATGTTCAGTTGACATAGCTCTTTTTAAGCTTATTTGGCTTATACATGTGCTATGATTTTATAATTATATTTTTCATATAATTTCAAAGTTCTGGAAAATTTTCCAGCTACTTTTTTTATTATTATTGAAAATTTGGCGGGTTCTCCATATTAAGAATTTTTTTTGGTTTGTTTTGAGACTAATAATTATTATATTAATAATTTTTGTATTGAACTTTTTAGTCATTTATACAACCAACATGACAAAGATAACAAGTGGATCAATTTAACCTGGTAATTGGTGACATATGTTTCGGCTATTACCACGTATATACATATTTATATGCATACACATAGCCTCATCAGACCAGTTTTGGTTAAGTTGTACTGAGAATCGAACACCCGACCGTATGCATTTTTGAATTGCGACGGCCGCTCTAACACTTGAGCTATTGGGTATGTGACCTTGATGTGTACAAAGTGCGTGTTTCTTTTGATTACGCACGTATTGTTCCATTTTTCTTGTTATCTTTCTGAGTTATGTTCAGTTGACATAGCTCTTTTTAAGCTTATTTGGCTTATACATGTGCTATGATTTTATAATTATATTTTTCATATAATTTCAAAGTTCTGGAAAATTTTCCAGCTACTTTTTTTATTATTATTGAAAATTTGGCGGGTTCTCCATATTAAGAATTTTTTTTGGTTTGTTTTGAGACTAATAATTATTATATTAATAATTTTTGTATTGAACTTTTTAGTCATTTATACAACCAACATGACAAAGATAACAAGTGGATCAATTTAACCTGGTAATTGGTGACATATGTTTCGGCTATTACCACGTATATACATATTTATATGCATACACATAGCCTCATCAGACCAGTTTTGGTTAAGTTGTACTGAGAATCGAACACCCGACCGTATGAATTTTTGAATTGCGACGGCCGCTCTAACACTTGAGCTATTGGGTATGTGACCTTGATGTGTACAAAGTGCGTGTTTCTTTTGATTACGCACGTATTGTTCCATTTTTCTTGTTATCTTTCTGAGTTATGTTCAGTTGACATAGCTCTTTTTAAGCTTATTTGGCTTATACATGTGCTATGATTTTATAATTATATTTTTCATATAATTTCAAAGTTCTGGAAAATTTTCCAGCTATTTTTTTTATTATTATTGAAAATTTGGCGGGTTCTCCATATTAAGAATTTTTTTTGGGTTGTTTTGAGACTAATAATTATTATATTAATAATTTTTGTATTGAACTTTTTAGTAATTTATACAACCAACATGACAAAGATAACAAGTGGATCAATTTAACCTGGTAATTGGTGACATATGTTTCGGCTATTACCACGTATATACATATTTATATGCATACACATAGCCTCATCAGACCAGTTTTGGTTAAGTTGTACTGAGAATCGAACACCCGACCGTATGCATTTTTGAATTGCGACGGCCGCTCTAACACTTGAGCTATTGGGTATGTGACCTTGATGTGTACAAAGCTGGTCTGATGAGGCTATGTGTATGCATATAAATATGTATATACGTGGTAATAGCCGAAACATATGTCACCAATTACCAGGTTAAATTGATCCACTTGTTATCTTTGTCATGTTGGTTGTATAAATGACTAAAAAGTTCAATACAAAAATTATTAATATAATAATTATTAGTCTCAAAACAAACCAAAAAAAATTCTTCATATGGAGAACCCGCCAAATTTTCAATAATAATAAAAAAAGTAGCTGGAAAATTTTCCAGAACTTTGAAATTATATGAAAAATATAATTATAAAATCATAGCACATGTATAAGCCAAATAAGCTTAAAAAGAGCTATGTCAACTGAACATAACTCAGAAAGATAACAAGAAAAATGGAACAATACGTGCGTAATCAAAAGAAACACGCACTTTGTACACATCAAGGTCACATACCCAATAGCTCAAGTGTTAGAGCGGCCGTCGCAATTCAAAAATGCATACGGTCGGGTGTTCGATTCTCAGTACAACTTAACCAAAACTGGTCTGATGAGGCTATGTGTATGCATATAAATATGTATATACGTGGTAATAGCCGAAACATATGTCACCAATTACCAGGTTAAATTGATCCACTTGTTATCTTTGTCATGTTGGTTGTATAAATGACTAAAAAGTTCAATACAAAAATTATTAATATAATAATTATTAGTCTCAAAACAAACCAAAAAAAATTCTTAATATGGAGAACCCGCCAAATTTTCAATAATAATAAAAAAAGTAGCTGGAAAATTTTCCAGAACTTTGAAATTATATGAAAAATATAATTATAAAATCATAGCACATGTATAAGCCAAATAAGCTTAAAAAGAGCTATGTCAACTGAACATAACTCAGAAAGATAACAAGAAAAATGGAACAATACGTGCGTAATCAAAAGAAACACGCACTTTGTACACATCAAGGTCACATACCCAATAGCTCAAGTGTTAGAGCGGCCGTCGCAATTCAAAAATGCATACGGTCGGGTGTTCGATTCTCAGTACAACTTAACCAAAACTGGTCTGATGAGGCTATGTGTATGCATATAAATATGTATATACGTGGTAATAGCCGAAACATATGTCACCAATTACCAGGTTAAATTGATCCACTTGTTATCTTTGTCATGTTGGTTGTATAAATGACTAAAAAGTTCAATACAAAAATTATTAATATAATAATTATTAGTCTCAAAACAAACCAAAAAAAATTCTTAATATGGAGAACCCGCCAAATTTTCAATAATAATAAAAAAAGTAGCTGGAAAATTTTCCAGAACTTTGAAATTATATGAAAAATATAATTATAAAATCATAGCACATGTATAAGCCAAATAAGCTTAAAAAGAGCTATGTCAACTGAACATAACTCAGAAAGATAACAAGAAAAATGGAACAATACGTGCGTAATCAAAAGAAACACGCACTTTGTACACATCAAGGTCACATACCCAATAGCTCAAGTGTTAGAGCGGCCGTCGCAATTCAAAAATGCATACGGTCGGGTGTTCGATTCTCAGTACAACTTAACCAAAACTGGTCTGATGAGGCTATGTGTATGCATATAAATATGTATATACGTGGTAATAGCCGAAACATATGTCACCAATTACCAGGTTAAATTGATCCACTTGTTATCTTTGTCATGTTGGTTGTATAAATGACTAAAAAGTTCAATACAAAAATTATTAATATAATAATTATTAGTCTCAAAACAAACCAAAAAAAATATAAACTGTTATTTTATTACTTTTTTAATAAATTATAATGATAACAATAAAAATATGCAGTACATAAAATTTTTTAAAACGAACATAAAAGCGCAATGATCTTGGAAGTCGATTTGGAAAAAACCATTGCATAGTTTTAGGACTTAAGCTAAAGATGATTTTTTTATTCTGCTTAAATATTTGCACTGAAATTTTAGATTCGCTGTAATTTTTTCAATTTCAATAATTTGAGAAAACTTCGTAGATATGAATTTTATGATTTGGTACGGACTTTAATTTTATGATGTGAAAAAAATCTGAGACAAATGACTTCTATGAATGAAATATAGTCCATGTTGAGACAGTTACAACGATATACCATACTTGTTGATCGGACGTCAAATGGCGGAGATATAAGAAAAAAAACAAAATCGCATCGAATTTTGAGGCCGAAAAAAAAAATTTTTTTTCGTTAAAAATCTTTCAATATTAGCTTTCAAGCTGGGGGTGAACATTCGAACTTTTTTTTTGTATGGGGTCGATACTATCCAATGTATCATACAAAATAAACTATATATAAACTTAGTAACCGACTATTACTACCTAAATTTTAAATCAAAGAAATAAATATGGGTGACTTGAATATCATATTAAGTTCGATGAACAATAAAAAGGATGTAGATGGTATTTGTGTTCAAATGTATTTATATGCATTAGATGAATGCGGAAATTCGCTGCTTCAAATTATTACTATATCCTTAATGAATAATACTTTTCCGAATTGCGGTAAAGAATCGCTTCCCAGTAGGCAAGTGCTTCTAGATGGCCTTCCTTGGTAAGTATAAGGCATTCCACCCTCCTTTCAAACGTACTTTCTTTTTTATATGAAATGTCCCAATAAAACAGGCCTTCCCAAGCAGGCTTTCTAAGACCGCTTACCGTAGTAGGACTCTCAGAAAATTATATTTTAATACATCGTAAAGACTCTGAATATAAATTGTTATACCCTACACCGAGGGTATATTCACTTTTTCTCTCCGTTTGTAAGACATCGAAAGGGGCGTGACAGGTATGGAAAAGTATATATATTCTTGATCAGCGTCAATCCCTGAGTTGATTTAGCGATGTCCGTCTGTCTGTCTGTCCGTCTGTTGAAATCAAGTTTACAAGAAAACCAAGAAAGCTTATTGAATGAAACTTTCACATTCAGGTCACATCTTCTTGCAGGCATCTTGCTATTGAAAATGGGCGAAATCGGTTGACGGACACGCCTACCACCCATACTCTTTGTGTATTTACCCAGACCAATTTTGAAAAAAGTTGCAGCGATTTTGATGAAACTTGGTGATTTGGTGCACATATGAACCAAATTAGGATTAGCCTGGGTTTCAAGTTTCCAAAGAGTCGTACAGGGGCGTGGCACAGCCCTAAATTTTATCATTTATACCACCATATCTTGTAAGCCGTTCAAGATATTGCAATGAAATTTGGTAAACGGATGCATATCAAATATATCTTGAATTGAGATAAAATTGGGTGGAATTGAAAAAGTGGGCGTGACACTTTTCAACTGTTAAAAATTTTGATTCCATATATCTCAAAATTGGCTCAAACGATTTCCATAAAAATTTTGGAGATGATGCCGCTGAAAGCAGTCATCAATCCTAGCTCAGCCACTTTACTGAAAAAACTCGTTGAAGGGCGTGGCACCGCCCACAATATTTGTAAATGTTATATTAAGAGAACTAACAACGTAATCGCTATGAAATTTTATGAGGTGGATAAACTTGCTATAAGGTCTCTTATTACAGAAATTTAGTCCAATAGTACCTGTGGGCGTGGCACCTCCCATATAAGCAAAAAACGTTTACTGTTATATATAGTGTGCTATGAGAGTAATCTTCATAAAATTTGGTGTATAGATGTCAGTTACTAAAAGCTTTAAAATTAAATGAATTCAGACGGGATCACATCAGTGGGCGTGGCACTTCCCAAACTGACAAAAACTTGTAAGCGCTGTTTTAAGTGATCTATTACAGCAATTGGTATGCAATTTAATATAAGTGGTTCAGTTGCTTTAGAGTATATCTGAATAAAAAGTGGCTGAAATAGCACCAGTGTGCCAAGCCCACTATACAAATAAAATACGGTAAGTGGCATATTTATTGATATATGTGAGCAATCATATTAAAATTTGGTGCAAGAGGATTGTTTATGGAAAGCTATTTCTGGATCAAAACCAGACTAGATTGTACCAGTGGGTGTGTCACCGCCCTAAATTTTAAAGCGAACTACGGCATATATCGCAAACTATACAAGCTATTGAGCTAAAATTTGGTATGTGGATGTCGATCACGAATATAATTTATTGTACCAAAAGTAGGCGGAATTGAAGAAGTGGGTGTGGCATATTTCAAGTTTTTCACTTTTACTCGATTTTTTTCAATTTTTTCGACTTTTTCAACATTTTAACTTTTTCCAATATATTCTATACAGCTGTTGACAACTATTTGGAAACGAAATCATTCGATGTGATTTTGGTAGTTTTTCTCATTTATTTTTCTATGTGCACCTGAAAATTTATAATTCATAATATAAATGCGAGACATACATATAAGCTTAATTATAATTGAATTTGATCAATAAAATGCACAAATATCCAAACGAACTGTCGCTTGTCAATTGGTTGAAGCTAGACTCCGTGGACGAATTTTTCGCAAGAAACCATTGGTGAACGGCCAACTGGCATGCGTCTTAGCGAATTGTATGCAGCTTTACCTCTTCTTAACTGTCACGAATGGATCCTTGCGTGAAATTCGTCCATGGAGTCCAGCCTCAACCAATCGACGAGCGACAGTTTGTTTGGATATTTGTGCATCGCATTGATCAATTATTTCGCGTTGGATGTCTGCAGCAGTCTTACGAGGATTCAATTTTGCCTTGCGCACAATCTGGCGATCCTTGTACCCAGAATTCTTCCGAAGTCCCTTTTTGCTAGGAATATTTTTTGCTGTGTCATACTTATCGAAATGATCAAGTGCACTGAATACCATCTTTCTGGAGTGTTCCTACAAGCAATGACAATATCACAATATCGTTTCTGGAATCATTTATCAAGTTTTTCTTTTATTTTTTGCAAATTATTTTTTTGTTTCCAATAAGTTGACTCAGTCAAATTTAAGGTTTGAGCAGAAAATCTCTCATAAAACTTTTTTATGCTATGAATTTAAATTCAATTATAATATTTTTATTAAGCTTATATGTATGTCTCACATTTATATTATGTATAAATTTTCAGGTGCACATAGAAAAATAAATGAGAAAAACTACCAATAACACATCGAATGATTTCGTCTCCAATTAGTTGTCAGCAAATGTTTGTATTTGTTCGACATTTTCAACATCTTTGAACTTTCTTCAACAGTTCCTTTATTTTTTCGACTTTTTCATCAATTTTGAATTATTTAAACATTTTTCAACCTCTTTCATCTTTTTTAGAGTTTTTCAACCTCTCTCAACTTTTTTCAATATTTTGCATATATTTTCGACTTTTTCAACATATTTCAACCTCTGTCAACCTTTTTTACATTTCACATTTTTTCGACTTATTCAACCTCTTCAACGTCTATTTAACATTTATATAAAAGGTAATTTCCATACAGTGTAGGGCATGTGAGTTTCGGCCTGGCCGAAGATAACACCTTAACTTGTTATTTTTGTATTTCCTTTTTTTCTTTTTCATGCCGCTGTCACAGTTTTATACATTTTTCTATCAACCATCTCCTGATTTCATTTTCACAATCTTTCTTTATTACAATTAGTCCAGGAGAAATAGGGTTTGAACAACAAAATAATTCGTTACATCAATCTGACAGCGGAATATTGTTGAACAAGCTCTTGTAAAAGCGGACAAAAAATCGAACCGACCGCAGCTATCCGATGTGGAATGGGGTGCATTTTTAGAGGTCGAACACAGTTTTTCACGATTTCTGGCTAAACTGTGCATCATATCAAAAAAAGTTCAATGCAAAAGTTGTAGGAAGTAATAAGATCTACAACTTTTGTTCTGATCATTTTCACCTTAACCTCAAAATTTTTCGAAAAAATGGCTGAAAACCGGTTTTTTGGTTTTTAATCTTTTTCTTTGACAAAAAAGTTTCTATGGAGCTGAAACTTGAACAAAAGATGCTTTTCAGTGTTACACAAAGGCAGTAATTTTTTCAGGCGGAAATATTCAGAGGTTCTTGTTCAATTTAATTTTTAAACTAAAAAACTGAAATTTTTAACTCAGATTCCTCTTAAAACTACACCTCCTAAGGAGTTCTGTTTTGGCTCACTTACTCGTTGTTTTGTCTACTTTAGATAAATTGTAAAAAAAGTATACTGCAATGGAAAAATTGACCGAAAAATTGAAAATCTGTGGTCTCTCCGTGAGTAGAGTTTTGGTGTTTCGTGTGTAACAGCTTAGATCCTTTGTTGTTTTCACTGATTTACCTTAATACACTAAAATTTGAAATTGTCAATGTCACTACATAAAATTAAATTAAAAAAATAAATGAGAAATAAAAATTTTTAATTTTTGGTCCAAGAATTATCATAATTTTTTTCTCATTTATTTTTTTAACCGCGGGTTTCAGCCATTTTTTCGAAAAATTTTGAGGTTAAGGTGAAAATGATCAGAACAAAAGTTGTAGATCTTATTATTTCCTACAACTTTTGCATTGAACTTTTTTGATATGATGCAGTTTAGCCAGAAATTGGGAAAAGCTGTGTTCGACCTCTAAAAATGCATCCCATTCCACCCCGGATAGCTGCTGTCGGTTCGATATTTTTGTATTCTTTTACAAGAGCTTGTTCAACAATATTCCGCTGTCAGATTGCAGTAATGAATTATTTTTTTCCCCATGTTTTCGACTAATTCTACTAAACTAAATGCTTTAAGTTTTTCCTTAACTTCACTCTATGTCTGCCTTAAATAACAATAATAGTAGCGTTAATGAAAACCATAAGCAATTCTAGAAGTTTAAATAGTTTCAAACTGGATTATGTAAAACATATTTTTGAAGATTCTTTAGTTGACGTACTATGTGTTTCTGAAACTTGGTTCTTTTTTTTCACACTATATATGGGACGTTCTTTTACAAACCGAACGAATTTTGCCGAAAATTGACCGACACATTTTTGATTTGGCTGAAATTTTTTTTATGGGTTCTGTATCGGAAAAGAAGAGATATGTGTTCGAGGATAATCTTTTTTTTACAAAATAGAGCGAATTTAAATTTTGAGAATTTCGTGATTTTTGGCTGGAGACTCACTTTCAAAAATTCATAACTCCTGTTCGGTTAAAGCTAGAAAATTGATTTTATTTACATTTTAAAGATAAGAGCACTTTAAAAAAAAATTATTTATTAAAAAATTATTAACAAATTAATATTGTTATAAACAATTTAAATGTTTAAATCAATTTTTAATAATTTTTCCCACCTTGTATCAAATTTTTAATCACCCCTATCACCGCTGTCGACAGCGTCGACATTAGTGACTGTCGACTTTTCTTTCGAATCGACCTAAAAAAGCTATCATCGAACTAACTCGACTCGATGATGTTTGTAATAGATTATTTTTCCGACAATAATTTGTGCGACAGGTGACTTATACAATCTGAGTGAATGAAATTCAAAAATATTTTTAAATTTGCTGTCAATTGTCATTCATTTAGCAAAGAATTTTTAAAATACACATTTTTTCTTAACCAGTGATGAAGAGGACGAAGTTCAAAAACAGAAATAAGTGCTTAAGGCCATGCCGACTGGATAAATCGTTTCCTTGAAGCAGATGATATTGGCGACGGTTGCTTCCAGCTTTTTTGTTTAAATATTCCGTCTCCAGTAGCGTACAACGGTACCATGTCATTGGCTATAATAGCCAAAAATATTTGTACCTTATGTCCACCTCAAAAATGGTCATAGTCCTCAAAATTATTTTGGGAATTATGATCACTCATAACAATGGACATAACTCCCATGGGTGTTATGACCATTTTCGTTTTGCTTGTAAATACAAGAGAAATTTCATATTTTTCTAAACATACACTTTGTTTTGTTATATGCAATAAATTAAAATAGTCTAACTAATCGAAAAGCGATACACGTCACCGATGACCTTGAACCTCAAATATTTTTGGGGTTATTCATAGCAAGTGCATAGGGCGCCTTCAAATTTTTGGTTTAGTTTGAAAATCGCATTAAATTCTATCGTATGCGTATCCAATGCTGGCTTCGCTAGCTACATGAATTATATATAAAAGTTAAAATAAGATTATGTCCGTTTTTAGAAGTGGCCATAACCAAAAAAAAAAAAAATATTTACTTTTATTTAAATAAATTAAAGATTCATAAAAAAAAAAATTGGAAATTATGACCGAAAAAAAACGAACATAAGGCCCAAAATTGTATTGGGAATTTTGACCATTGGGGCTATGACCGTGTACCTCGTGCAATTCACGTTTATTATGTAGAGTTTTTTTACCTTTCCTTTTGAGTCTATCGAAACCTATAATTATGCGTTTCACCTTACCAACAATAAAGAACTTTGACAAATTTTTTCTTAGTTTTTGCCAGCCATCGCTTCACGCATTGGCGGACCCAAGCTAGTTAGCTTCCCAGCAAGCGAGTTTGAACTCTTGCTTAGCGTCCAGTTTTGTTAAGTCTTTATTAAAGTTTCTTGCAAATTCTAGATTTCTCTCCACGTGGTATACTAAAACTTCAAATTGATTTGAATTGGTTATCTAAATTTTTTTCCGGGTATTTTACTTAACTTATTCGACTGTTTTACTTTAATTTTTCAAGTGTCGACTAAAGAAACGAACTCGACAAAAAATTGCTACTTTCGTCGACGCTCAGTTCTCACATCGACATTTGAAATTCGACAATTGTAATAAATTGTTCGATGTTTGTCATTTCAAATGTCGAGTTCGACAATGGTGATGCGACAATACTGCTGTCGAGCATTTTAGAGTCGACTTCGACAATGATGATAGGGGTGATTCATTTAGCAAAGAATTTTTAAAATACACATTTTTTCTTAACCAGTGATGAAGAGGACGAAGTTCAAAAACAGAAATAAGTGCTTAAGGCCATGCCGACTGGATAAATCGTTTCCTTGAAGCAGATGATATTGGCGACGGTTGCTTCCAGCTTTTTTGTTTAAATATTCCGTCTCCAGTAGCGTACAACGGTACCATGTCATTGGCTATAATAGCCAAAAATATTTGTACCTTATGTCCACCTCAAAAATGGTCATAGTCCTCAAAATTATTTTGGGAATTATGATCACTCATAACAATGGACATAACTCCCATGGGTGTTATGACCATTTTCGTTTTGCTTGTAAATACAAGAGAAATTTCATATTTTTCTAAACATACACTTTGTTTTGTTATATGCAATAAATTAAAATAGTCTAACTAATCGAAAAGCGATACACGTCACCGATGACCTTGAACCTCAAATATTTTTGGGGTTATTCATAGCAAGTGCATAGGGCGCCTTCAAATTTTTGGTTTGGCTTGAAAATCGCATTAAATTCTATCGTATGCGTATCCAATGCTGGCTTCGCTAGCTACATGAATTATATATAAAAGTTAAAATAAGTGGATGGCTTTCGGTCTCTACTCAGGACTTGCTTCCTCCAATATGTCCAACACCGGCTTCGTAGCGGCTTTCGGCCATCTATTGTGAACATAACGCTCAAGACATTTGGCGTTATATCCGTTTTTGGGGATTATGTCCGTTTTTAGAAGTGGCCATAACCCAAAAAAAAAAAAATATTGGAAATTATGACCGAAAAAAAACGAACATAAGGCCCAAAATTGTATTGGGAATTTTGACCATTGGGGCTATGACCGTGTACCTCGTGCAATTCACGTTTATTATGTGGAGTTTTTTTACCTTTCCTTTTGAGTCTATCGAAACCTATAATTATGCGTTTCACCTTACTAACAATAAAGAACTTTGACAAATTTTTTCTTAGTTTTTGCCAGCCATCGCTTCACGCATTGGCGGACCCAAGCTAGTTAGCTTCCCAGCAAGCGAGTTTGAACTCTTGCTTAGCGTCCAGTTTTGTTAAGTCTTTATTAAAGTTTCTTGCAAATTCTAGATTTCTCTCCACGTGGTATACTAAAACTTCAAATTGATTTGAATTGGTTATCTAAATTTTTTTCCGGGTATTTTACTTAACTTATTCGACTGTTTTACTTTAATTTTTCAAGTGTCGACTAAAGAAACGAACTCGACAAAAAATTGCTACTTTCGTCGACGCTCAGTTCTCACATCGACATTTGAAATTCGACAATTGTAATAAATTGTTCGATGTTTGTCATTTGAAATGTCGAGTTCGACAATGGTGATGCGACAATACTGCTGTCGAGCATTTTAGAGTCGACTTCGACAATGATGATAGGGGTGAATATAACCATCGTGCTCTACGTCAAATTTTCTATCGAAAACGTATTTTTTTTTAATGGGCAAACTATTATTACTATTATAAATAAATTTTAATTTGTTTTTAGTCGACTGAATGTTATTAATTAATTTGAAATTTTTAATCGAACTTTACAGTCAATTGCAGTAACCAATATTCTTGTGAAATTTCACAAATCGGTTAATGCTTTATAAACAAACATGTCAAAGACATTTGTTCCATTTGTTGTCTTTGTCATGTTTGTTTATAAAGCATTAACCGATTTGTGAAATTTCACAAGAATATTGGTTACTGCAATTGACTGTAAAGTTCGATTAAAAATTTCAAATTAATTATAAATAAATTAATTTATGCAGTGCGGCACGCCTTATTTGCGAGCGTATTCTACACTAGTGTACAAATTTGGGGTTAATCTCGAGATCTGGTTTCTCATAGAGTTTTTTCTATGTATTTTGGGGCGTAGATTCCAAAAATGGCAACCATTTTTTTTTACTGAAGAATCGTTATGAAATTTTGTACATATTCTGCTATGGCTTTTTGCATTCAAGTAATATTTACTAATTTAAGAGTGCGCCCATTAAGAACATTACATCCAACTACAAAATCTTATCAGAAATTAGTCTAACTGCTTTCTCTTATATGTTATTCATATCTGATATAAAGCCTCCTCCTCTTGAACATATGTCATGGTTCTAAAAGTTCTGCAGTAGAACTTAAACGGATTCCATAACGATCTTCACGAATTGAACCTTATCGTAAAAAATGAGTCCCGGACGTCATTGCTTTGCAAAAAACACATTTAAAATCTTCTTCTATCAATTTATATAATTACGAACACCTTGAAATTACTTTACCTGGCCAATTATACGCTACAGTCAAAAAAAAATATTTAGATTTAAACTCTAAGATGCAGAATCGAATTAACTGGAAATAACAATGGAGATGTTGCACGATTTCAAGGGAAGAGATCAGGATTTAGATCCTATAATATGTCCATCACTGACTTATACTATGTCCAACAACAGCTTTGCTTACATACTGATGTTGGAAAAAATTTTCATGAATGAATCGCTCGTGCGACAATAAAATTTATAAGTTTTATAATGAGAATGGTCTTATATTAATTATTGTTGTTTTCTTATGTTAAATGTGCATACTTTTCATAAGAATTCATTGAACAAGTTTTTTTGTTTTCCGGTAACAAAAAAAAGGGGTGAATATGCAAAAATTTAGAACTATATACCACTTTAAAGGGAATAAATTAAGCATTCTTAGCATGCTAAAAAAGTTATAGGTTATAAAAACTTTTTTTGGAAAAAATACTGTTTCAGAAAAATCGTAATTTCTCAGAAACGTATGTATCTCCAAAACGACAGGTTAAATTTCAAAGATTTGCTAACCATTATTATAGGCCATTAAATTATCTTTCTTATGACACCCAGAATTTTGATATCCATTCAGGGGTTCCTAACTTGTAATAAATTTTACAAAAGCTAACTATATCCGCAAATTACGATGGCTATATCTCCGAAATCAGATCCGAGCGAATCCTTTAAAAAAGTTGACATCATTCAAATGAATCAACATTACATATAAAATTTTATATACACACGCACACACATTAATCTTAACCAAACCAACCTCAGATGTTCTTTCGACTTTTTTCTGCTTTGTAGAAGAATACAAATTTTTAAATAAACCACTTGAACGCGGTGGAACCTGATGGTAGTTTATTGGTATAATATCGATTGTTTTACACTTATGTCTAAAGTTGGGTCTTACATCTTGATCTTGGGCAAAAACATCCTGGTCTGGATTAGCAGTATCTTCATAGTATTCGTTTTCATATTGCTGCTCAAATACATCCGATTCAAGATGTTTCATCTTTATATGACAAATAAAATCACCGATGTCCCTCGTACTTTTGTTGCAAAACGTGCACACAAATGTCCATTGCTTAGCGTTATTAGCGACAAAAATCTCGCCACAGCGGGTTCCTAATGAATAAGCACTGTTTGAAAACATAGTACTTTGACCCTGCAACGGCTCCCGCTGTCCGGCGACAGCCCCGCTATAAGCGGACGAGCTATTAGATGTTCGCGAAGCATTGATTTGTTTCCAGTCAACGCTAACTGGAGTGGTTGTATTAGACAACCGAGTTTGAACCGACTGATGTTGGGTTTTCTGCTTCTGAGGCGGCATCTTCTGCCAAGTTTCTTTGCAACTTTCATCAGTTTCAAAACTTGTATCTGGTTCCTCTTGTTTCACAATAACTTCATTCATTTTGAATATTAATTACTTTATTTGCAAACAAATTCTCAATATTTTTAATTAATTATTTTAATTCATTTATTTGTTTTATTCATTTTTCTTGTCAAAATCAGTTTTCACATAGCAGACACTGTTTTTCACTATTAAACGAAATGATTTTAATTATGTTACATCCAAAAGCAGAAAATTATAAGCAAAAAAGAGATGGCATTCTTCGTAAAATGCTTGAATTTTTGAGGAAAATTAAAAAAAAAAAACAAATACCAGCAATGGTTTTACGAATGTCAAAACTACTGATAAAGTTCTAAGGTTTTAAACACAATCGGAACGAGATGCGATTGCGGGAAAAAACACAACGAGATGACATAATATTTGGATATGTTAAGCAATTGAAGCTAAAAAAAGAGACCCATTGCTTATATTGCTCAAATGTATTGGAAAAATCATGTTACCTTGTTTTGTGTTTTCTCATCTTTTTGCTAGCTTTAGCGCTAAACACAACTTGAACGAGAGCGATGGACACAAAAAAACAAATCGAGACAACATGATTTTTCCTACACGTTACAGCAAGATACGAAATAAAGCTTTTTTGACCAAAAATGACCAAATGTCAAATGACACTGATTTTTATACTAATTTTTTACTTCCAAATATTTAACCGACAAAATCAAATACAAACTATAATGTTTTTGCTTAATACATATGAGCAAGTAACACCAGCAACGTAAGCGGATAAAGAAAGAACTATAAGCAACACCAATTCTCTCCGCACTGGTAAATGTTACCTCTTTCTCTATTATTTTTTTTGAGACAACATGATTTTTCCTATGCGTTAGAGCAAGATACGACTTAGAGCTTTTTTGACCAGAAATGTGAAACTACAAAATTAATCGCTGAGGGCCGGTTTCACAGTGTTTAGTTAACTAGAGGTTAACTATCCAATTTCAGTTTCATAGCAATTGGTTAACCAACCAAATTTGGCAGGTTAACTAATAGTTAACTAACAGCTGATTGCTGTCAACGTAAAGGAATATAAGAAATAAAAACACAAAGTTTCAAAGAAGCAAATAAGTACCTATATAAATATGGATTCAGATTGGGATTGCAAAGTTCATAGTGATTCAGATATTAAAGTAGTATTGAACATAGTAGTATAGTGATTCAGATATTAAAGTAGTATTGAATTGCTCGTCGAAAAAAAGTATTAAGATCCCGTCCTTATTACTTTCGGTAGGTTCCTTGCAAGCCGTTAAACCGTCCACAATGGTCTCCCATATTTTTTCCTTCTCGTCTAGACTAACTTTATTGGTATTTTTGAATTCGATGATGTTTGAAAGTTGCCGATCAGCTCCAACTTCCAATTTATTTCGTCTGCCGAAAATTTAGAAGTTCTTGTTGTTGATTCCATTTCGCGAACTATGAAATGTCAAATAAAAAACAAATATTTTGTGCTGTGATGCCAAATTATGTTCAAAAAAATATCATTAGTTAACCAATGGACTGTGAATCTGAACAACTTAAATTAGGTAGTTAACTAACAGACATTAGTTAAGTTAACTAATTGGTTAACTAAACACTGTGAAACCGGCCCTGAATAAATTATATTTTTCGTGCGATTGGTTGGTAACATGATTGGTAAGACATAGAACAGAATTCAAAGCATTGAGAGCCAGCAGTTGTGCTTAGCGCAAAATTTGAACAAAAAGTCTTTGAGATGCTAACGGAGTGAACTATACAATCCATAGGCTAGATCCTCAATCGCAATGACAACGCAACGACGGGACGTGAGCAATACAAGAATCGTTCTAAATGTCAAAATTACAGGTCGTCATGCGGTAAAACACAATAATGGTGTGACGAGATTAAATTTTTTTTTGAACTTAATTTTGCTTGTCAAAGTTTTTCGGAAAATAAAATTTAATTGCTGCCAAATAACATTCATATTTTTCCTTCACTATTTAATATTAATAAAAATAAATTCATTCGTTCTGCTTTACTGGCGTGTTTGATAGCCACATAAGTCACAGTGAAACAGCCATATGTGTCAAAACTCTCGTCGCGTGAAAAATTCAACAATTCTGATTTTTCACGTCGCGTCAACTCTTCATTAAAGTGCTCGATGTGGATTTTCCATATGGACTGTCACTTTTTCCATATGGAAAGTCATACATATCGTGTAAACGAAAAAAAAATTAACATATGGTAACGCTGCATGGATTTCCATATGGAAAAATTTGATTTAGAATCAGTTCTAAATTCTGTGTGGATCCATACGAAAACAGCTGTTTCTATTGTTTTGTTTACATAAAATTTGATTATAATAATAATAATAATTAGTATTCTTTATTAAAAGACATAAAATTTGATTTGATTTTGAATATGTCGAACGCAAAGAAGGTAAGTTATAATGATTTTTAATTAATTTGATATATAAAATATGTTTTAAATTAGTGTTTATGGAGCAAAGAAGCTGTTTCCAAGCTCATTGATATGTGGAAGGAGAAGGAGGTTTTATATAATCCCCGTGATCCTTATTATCACAACAAACACGCGCGATATCAGGCATTGAACGAAATAACTGATGAGTTGAAAGGAATTTTACCTGAAATTATGGTGTCGGACGTGAAAGTAAGGCAAATTAATTTTTACATTGGATTTATCTTACCTGTTTATTTTCATAGAATAAAATGACCTATTTACGTGGCCAGTACACCAAAGAAAATACTAAAGAGAAGGAAACCAGAAGTGGCGCGGCTTTGGAAGATTCCTTCCACTGCAATTCCTGGTGGTATGAGGAAATGGGATTCATTAAAGAATTCGTGCAAGTTCGCAAGAGCAAATGCAACTTATCCATTGTAAGTTCTTTGATTTTGAATTAATTTAGAAAGTGAATACAGTTTAAATGCTTTTCCAGAATTTAGATGAATCAATGACAAACGAGATCACCAATGAAAGCACTCCAATTAAAAAAGTGGACACAAAACGTGACTCTAGTAGTTTAGAGGATGACCTTCTTATGACAGCTTCTAAATTATTAAAAACGGTCAAAGAAAAACCAGAAAGTCGCGCAATCGGAATTTGCAAATTCCTTGAGGTGGAATTGGAAACAATTAAGGATGAGAACATTTTGGACGAAGTTATTGAAAACATCACCACGGCAGTATTTGACGGCAAGCGCAAGCAACGAATGATGATGGAACATACTAATGCTGAATACCTATTCGATCCTTAATATTTTTAATAAATAATTACTGAACAAAAAAAACAGTCATTTATAAAATCAAAAATTAAATTTATTTATGGCTTCCATTTGCCATGGAACAGAGCCAATATTATTAAAGTATTGAGTGAAATGTTCACGAATTCCTCTGCAATTTTCCCCAGTTCGATTGCCGGGCGCTCTTTCCAAATCCGTAATATAAACTTGATTTCGCCAGGTTCCTTCTGTTAATGTGATAGAATTAGTGTTTTCATTATCTAGCAAAGATTTGTTCGTTCCATCCCGTGTTCTTATGAAATTGTGTAAGGCGCACGCAGCTAGTACAATTTGCTCAACTTTATCCACAGGCAAATCTATTTCTTTCTGAAATATACGGAATTTTTTAACTAAAATCCCAAATGCGTTTTCCACTACTCTTCGAGCTCTACTCAATCTATAGTTAAATATTCTATTCTCTACTACTTTTCGATTGCTATTTGGCTTCATAATGCGGTCAGTGAGCCTAAAAGCTTCGTCACCAACGTCACTCGACTCGGCAACACCGTTCGAAGTACAAGTTAAAAACAAGTGATCTTAAAATAAAGCTTTAATTTGTTGAAAAAAGCGTATAAATCAGGCTGAAACTTGGCTTCTTATTAGCTATCCATTAGCGAAAGCTTGGAAGTTGAAAGTTGCAGCATCTGTAGCGGATGAGGTGAGTGGCTCATCTTCGTTTCTTTTTGGTGCATATTTCGGCGAAGTGGTGCTCCAAAGAACTTACCGGAGATTGGACTTTGACCTCATTTGATAAATAAAGCAAAATAAAACAAAACTAATCTAACTCCAACGAGTAAATTGAAAGAAATCTTTTACTAGCTACGCTCAAACCCTTATTATATACAACAGCCTACGAACTGCATTATCGATACAAAGGGCTTTTTGAAGCTTTGTGGCAGCATAGGCAGCAACCACTACATAAGCTTAATTTAAGTTCTTTGACCAAATAATGCAAAAATTACCGACATCCGATTGGATTTAGGGTTACCAGACTTTAAGGATCTTAATAAATTTATTTAAAGCAAATGTTGATCGGCATGGAAATTGCAATATGAGTTTCAGCGATTTAATTTCGATCACACCAAATGAGTATGTACTCAAGCAGATGAATGAAGCATTGTTCAAAGAAAGCTGTGAACGTAGCCAAAATGAACAGCTATTATATGAACAATGGCAGTTCGTTGTCAAAGGATGGCAAACAGTCACAAATATATTTAAAGCTGCAAGCAATGAAAATAATTGCCTAAAACATAAAATTACCGATTTGCAAAAGCAAATAGATAATTTAAGAACAAGCATGATGCAAAAACAAACAACAACACCAAAGAAGGTTGTTCCTAAGACGGGTTCAATATTTTCGTCATTAAATAAGGTATCTGAATACTATACAGATGAAGAAGACCTGGCCAAGGAGACTGAATGGATAAGGGTAAAAAACAAAACTAAGAAACGTAAATTGAATGCTACACCCTCTCCACCTACCCTAAGAAATTCTCAAAATCCTACCCAATTAGAACAAAAAACTAAAAAAGATCCATCTCCACCTCCAATTATGGTTGATAATTTTAAGTCCTATGAAAGCATGTACGATTTGCTAATTCAGGTAGCTCCAGAAAATGATTTTCAAGTTAAAATCATTAGCAATGCAACAGCAAAAATTAATTGCACTGACGCAGAAAATTATAGAAAAATAATTAAAGCGTTTCAGGAGGCTAAGTACTCTTTTCATACTTATGAAAATAAACAGTCCAGACCAATTAGGGTCATAGCTAAAAATTTACACCACACCTGTAATACTGAAAATATAAGGGAAAACCTACTAAAACAAGGCTTTAACCTTATTTCTGCTGATAAAAAATTATCATGGTAAAATAAACACCCATTAAATATGTTCATGTTAACTTTTGATAACAGTGAAAGCATTGAAAAAATTTACAAAATAAAACACATTCTTGGATGTAAAGTTGAGATTAATTCAATCAAGGGTTCAAAACTAGTACCCCAATGTAAAAAGTGCCAGGCATTTGGTCACACTCAGAAATTTTGTTCAAAAGAACCAAGATGTGTCAAATGTGCAGGTAAACACATAACTCAAGAATGCAAAAAAGAAGATAATCAAAATCCAAAATGTGTTAACTGTGGGGAAGGACATCCAGCTAATTACAGAGGATGTTTAGTAGCCAAGGAACTACAAAAAATTAAAAATAAAAACATACAAGTAAAAACTAATGATACAACTAAAAAAGAACCATTAGTCCAGCAAAAACAAGTAACCTATAGTGTGTCTGATACTCGTAGCAAAACAACTTATGCCTCAATCGCTGCATCAGGTCAAAGTATGCAAAAACCACAAAATCTTGAGAATAGTGATATAAATCAGTCTCTGCAGATCATTATCAAAAAAATGACTAATTTAGAAACCACGATTTCAAATATGAACGAGCGAGTTAAAAAGCTTGAAAACGTTACTCTGACATCTGGGTCAAAGCGCAAAAACAAATAATATGTCCGTTTCTCTAAAAATTATGTCATGGAATGCAAATGGATTGCTTAAACATCAAGAAGAGCTTCAGGCAATCCTATATATAAATAAAATTGATGTATGTCTGATTTCAGAAACTCATTTTACGAAACAATCTTTCATAAAATTCAAAGGATACAAAATCTACCACACAATCCATCCTAACAATTCAGCTAGAGGAGGAAGCGCAGTAATAATTAAAGAATCTATACAACATAATGAAGAGTTTAAATTCGAATCGGATGATATTCAAGCAACGGCAGCACGAGTTAAAACCAACAATTACAACATAACTGTGGTGGGGCTATATAGCCCTCCAAAGCACAATATCAAAACTGAAAGATATATTGAATTCTTCAAACGAATAGACAATCGGTTTATAATTGGAGGTGACTTCAACGCAAAGCACACGCAATGGGGATCAAGAATTATATCCACTAAGGGCAAAGAGCTACTCAAAGCAATAAACTGTTGCAATTGTGAGGCTGTTTCAACGGGTAAGCCAACATATTGGCCTACAGATCCTGATAAAATTCCTGATTTGATAGACTTTTATATAATTAAAAACATTTCAAGTAATTATATGCAGATAGAAGATAGCTTAGAGCTAAATTCGGATCATTCACCAATTATTCTTACCTTAAGTGAAAGAATTATTCAAAAGCCCTGTAACCCTGCGCTAGTGAATAAAAAAACTGACTGGGTCAGTTTCAGGATTGCAATAGAAGAAAAAATTAATTTATTAGTTCCACTGCAGACAAATGAACAGTTAGACCTTGAGGTCGAAAATTTTGTGAATAATATTCAGAAGTCTGCATGGACTAATACTCCCGAAATTAAGAGGAAGTTAAGAGGAAATAATTATCCTAGAGAAATTTTAGAATTATTATCAGAAAAAAGAAAAGCTAGGAAAAAATGGCATCAAACTAGAGCTCCGCAGGATAAATCAAAGCTTAACAATCTTACTTCTCAGCTTAGAAATGAAATTAAAGAGTTGAAGAACAACTCCATAAGCGAATTCCTAAGAAACCTCAATAATGATTCTGCAACTGATTACTCACTTTGGAAAACCACAAAAAGCTTAAAAAGGCCAATTATGCAAATACCTCCTATTAAAAAGTTAAATGATAGTTGGGCTCGAAGCAATGAGCAAAAGGCGACCAGGTTTGCTGAACACTTGAAAAACATATTTCAACCAAATTCAAACAGCAATAGTGAAACAGTACCCGTTGTTATAGAGCAAGAAAGCATCGATATCCCTTACACTACACTTGCTGAAGTCAAAAAAGAAATAAGAACTAATATCAATGCAAAAAAAGCTCCTGGATTTGATCTAATTACTGGTCAAATTCTAAAAGAACTCCCTAGGAAAGCCTTGGTGAAACTCACTAATCTTATCAACGCATCATTTCGTCTTAAATATGTACCTCAACTGTGGAAAGTGGCTGAAGTCATCATGATCGCTAAGCCTGGAAAGCCACCTCATGTAGCAACATCATATCGGCCCATTTCATTGTTGCCAATTATGTCTAAACTATTTGAGAAGCTTATACTAAAGAGATTAAAGCCTATCATAGAAGTTAAAAATCTTATTCCTGATCATCAATTTGGTTTTAGGAGCCAACACTCCACAATCGACCAGGTTCATAGAATTTGCAATGGAATTGAAAGATCCTTAGAAGAAAATAAAGTCTGCTCGGCACTATTCTTGGATGTTGCCCAAGCATTTGATAAAGTATGGCATGAGGGGCTAAATCTTAAACTTAAAATGCTTTTGCCAATGCAATATTCAGAAATTTTAAAATCTTATCTATCAGATAGATACTTTAGGGTAAAACAAGAAGATGCCTACTCTGACTTAGTAAAAATTGAAGCTGGTGTACCCCAAGGAAGTGTGTTGGGACCTACGCTGTATCTACTGTACACTAGTGATTTTCCAACCTTCACAGAAAATATTGTTGCAAAGTTTGCAGATGATACTGCAATTATGTCTATTGGCGACAACAATAATGAAACAACGCAAAAACAACAAACAGCTGTTATGGAAGTACAACGCTGGACTACGAAGTGGAGAATCAAGCTCAACGAATCCAAATCGGTGCATATCGATTTCACCAACAAACATATAGAGCATAAGCCTATTTTCATTAATGGCACAGTAATCCCGTATGAGAATTCAGCCAAATATCTCGGTATGACGCTAGATGCCAAATTAAGATGGAAGTCGCACGTGAAAAAAAAACTTGAAGAGCTGAATCTTAAATACAGGAAAATGTACTGGTTACTGGGCCGATACTCTGTCCTGTCAAGATATAATAAGCTTTTGCTTTACAAGCAAGTCCTTAAGCCAATATGGACTTATGGCGCACAACTTTGGGGTTGCACCAGTCAAAGCAGCAGAAACATCATCCAACGTTTCCAAAACAAAGTGCTACGAGGTATCGTCAATGCTCCGTGGTACATCCGCAATGACTGTCTACATAAAGATTTAAATGTAGAAACAGTCGATGATGTCATAAAAATAATTGCACAAGGTCATGAAAAGCGACTCCAACAGCACATTAATATCGAGGCTCTCCAGCTCCTTAACAATGATAGCTTAGTCAGAAGACTTAAGAGAACTAAACCTTTTGAGTTAGCATGAAATAAACATTTTCAAATTTAAAATTAATTAAGTTATTAGATCGCATTCACTAGGCGACGCAATTTAATAAAAACCTTAGTGTTAATCATGAGATGAGCACTTAGTATTATGACGTAT
This sequence comes from Tricholauxania praeusta, assembly GCA_949775025.1. Taxonomy (NCBI): domain Eukaryota; kingdom Metazoa; phylum Arthropoda; class Insecta; order Diptera; family Lauxaniidae; genus Tricholauxania; species Tricholauxania praeusta. The sequence goes on from OX459028.1 coordinate 110,973,601, forward strand.
TGTATTATTATTTTAAGTTAAAAACAAATGGCTCATTAGTTTGTAAACTAGATTGCCATAATAAATGAAGAAGAAAAAAAAAAAAAAAACCAACAAACACATATGGAACTTTAGTATTGGTTCCAGGCAATTCCTTATCTGATGGAAATTGAAGAGTACTATTTTTTATTGCCAAACCAAGATATGAATCATTAAAAATTGCTGCATCATTCGCTCTACCATTTCCCCCAATACAAGCATACACAAACTTATAATTTGCATCAACAACTGCAAGAAGTATAATGCTGTTGAATCCTTTATAGTTGTAAAAATATGATCCATCCTTTTTCTTTGCCCTTATGGCTATATGCTTGCCATCTAAAAATAAAGGCGAATGTTTATAAATGAAAACAAGAAAAATAACAAAATTCATACCTATTGTTCCCAAGCAATTGGGGAAATTCCACTGACGCTCAAAATCTTCAGCAATGTTTTCCCATTCGTGAACACTTTCAGGAACCTTTGTAAATGTTCAGAATCATTAATATCAGAAAATCCTTTTTTGAATTATATAATATTACTTTGAAAAATTCATCCAAAACTTTGATTATGCTGGCTAAAACATCGGGCACAAATAAGCTAATCGCCGCAACTGAGACACGAAAACCATATGCCAATTCTTGGTAATTCTGCCCAGTTGCTAAAAATCTAAGTGTGCACATTAATCTAATATAGAGAATATATAATTTATTTTACAAAAACAACATTGCGTAAGGAAATTACTTTAATTCGGGAGATAATGCTTTACGCATCACAGTGTCATTTTTAATCAATAGTGGACACACTTTATTGCGCAACTCGGTAAAAGTGTCGATTGACATCCTCATAAAATTTTTGAATGCTCCAGGATCTTCAATTTGGAACTCTTTGAGAACCATGGAAGCTTATCCAAAATCCTCATCTCTTCTCAATAGCCATTTGTGACTCCACAATTTCCTTTTTATATATTTCTTTTTTTTCAATTTTTGCTTCTTTTTTTTTACTAAAACCGCAATTGTTAATGCACACGCCGCTATTATTTGATTATCGCGTTCCATTTTAAAATGTTTATAAATGTTTTTATGTCAACAGCTGATTCATTTTATGTTAACAGCTGATTGATTTCACACATGAAAAGTACATATCGTATAAACACGACAAAAATTTACTCATGGATCATTAATATGAAAATCCACATGGAAATATCCATATGGAAAATCCACATCGCGTAAAGAGCACTTAAGTGTTTCATTGCGTGAAGATACATTAGATAGCGTGTGTTTGAAATATTTTTGACAGCACGTCCCGCTCTTGACCCGTCGTGACGTTGTCATTGTGATTGAGGCTGAAGGGTAGACTAAACTATGCATGGCCTAGCGTAACCTACTGTCAAATTCGAACGAAAAGTCTGTAAAGTGCTTAGTCAAGGCTTACACGAGGAAATTCGATGAAACAAATGCTTGTCCATTCCCTTTTGTGAATTTGTTTTGCGTTTACACACGAAAACTAGAATTTCTTTCTGCTTGCGAATATCAAAGCAGTTACTGCGTTGATCCACCACAACAAAAGTAGAGTCAAAGCATAATATAAGCTAACGAACAGAACGAAAGAGAATTTCCGGGTACGGAAAATTCTGTACACCACCCTTTCGTTTTTCCTTTTTTGCCTACAAACAAGGAAACTTTGCGGCAAGAGTTGCCTCGTGTAAACGTTGAAAAGCTCAGAGTAGACTTTTTAGTGATTATGTTGTACTTCGTTGAACGTAAGAAACGTTCCATAGTTACAAAACTATGGAATATTCCCACAATTACATAAATTTTATTTCTTAAGTTTCCTAAATAAATGAAGTTCATGTTATTGAATGACATTCCCACTCGGCATGAAACGTTTCTGAAACCTTTCATATAAAACCTTACATCTTTCAGAAACGTTTCTGAAAGGTTTCATTTTCACTTCCAAGAAAACAATTTTAATGTATGCATTTTTTGCGTTTTAAATCTATTGTGTTCTTCTCTGTTTCACGTTTTTTAATCTGTTGTGTTCGCCTCTAAAGTATATTTGTAAAGTAAATAATGAAAATGTAAATCTGCTGTTTGTTTCTTTCGAAAAATCGTTCATGTATCTATTAAAATCCTCCATCTTGAATTTTGAAAGCGAATCTGATCAATTGTTAAATAAGTGGTCCGTCATATTGGATCCGCTATTTTGAATAACTGAAATTGGGTTTGTAATTAGCGAACTCGAAAACCTCCGAGTAACTAGTTTCAAGCGAATCTCATCAGTTTTTAAAAACCTCGTAGGCCATATTGGATCCGCCATTTTAAATTTCGAGAAAATTACACCAAATTTGTAATAAATGACCCAAAAAACCATCGAGTAACAAGTTTCAAGCGAATCCAATCAGTTTTTAGAAGATTTTTCCGCCATATTGAATCCTCCAATTGAGTTTTGAAAATCTGATACCAGATTCGTAATCAGCGACCTTGAAAACCCCCGAGTAACAAGTTTCAAGCAAATCCGATCAGTTTTTAAAAAATTTGTCCGCCATTTTGAGTTTTGAAAATCTGACACCAGATTCGTAATCATCGACCCAAAAAACCCAAGAGTAATAAGTTTCAAGCTATAAAAACGTTTATACGCATAAAAAACCACATCTTAACTTAACGTCGTTTTTCTCGAAAATTTATTTTCGTACCGTAGGTCTCTTTTAACTTTCCCAGTCACATATGTTAAGCTTTTCAATATTCAATTCAATGAATTCAATGATTCTTATCATACTCTACTCCACCTTTTTTTTCTTTTTTTTATAACAATATTAGATAAAACGAATACTTTGTAACAATAAATGAATTCATAAGTATAGTACGGATATCAAAGAAAATTTCATTTACTACATTTCCAATAACATGATTTTTTAATAAAAACAACAAAAACAAGTTAAGCTGTTATCTTCGGCCTGGCCGAAACTCACATACACTGCATACATACATACATACACAGTCGCTTTTAAATAAATGTTAAAAGACGTTGAAGAAGTTGAATAAGTCGAAAAAAATGTGAAATGTTAGAAAGGTTGACAGAGGTTGAAAAATGTTGAAAAGGACGAAAATATATGCAAAATGTTGAAAAAAGTTGAAAAATTTTGAAACAATTCAAATTTGATGAAAAAGTCGAAAATATAAAGAAACTTATGAAGAAAGTTGAAAGAGGTTGAAAAAGTCGAACAAATATATGTAAATAGGATATATTGGAAAAAGTTGAAGGGTTGAAAAAATCAAAAGAATATGGAAAATGTTGAAAAAATCGAATAGAAATGAAAAATTTGAAATATGCCACGCCCACTTTTGGTTCAATAAATTATTTTCATGAGCGACATCCTCATATTAAATTTCAGCACAATATCTTGTATAGTTTGCGATATATGCCGCAGTTAAATTTAAAATTTAGGGCGGTGACACACCCACTGGTACAATCAAGTCCGGATTTGATCCAGATATAGCTTTCCATAAGCAAACCTCTTGCACCAAATTTTAGTATGATTGCTCACATATTTCGATAAATATGCCACTTACCGTATTTTATTTGTATGGGAGGTGCCACGCCCACTGGTGCGATCTCATCAAATTCATATACACCAAATACACTGTCTATAACAATAAACGTTTTTTGCTTATATAAGAGGTGCCACGCCCACAGGTATTATTGGAACAAATTTTTGTAATAAGAGACCTTATAGCAAGTTTATCCACCTCATAAAATTTCATAGCGATTACGTTGTTAGTTCTCTTAATATAACATTTACAAATATTGTGGGCGGTGCCACGCCCTTCAACAAGTTTTTTCAGTAAAGTGGCTGAGCTTGTACTGATGACTGCTTCCAGCGGCATCATCTCCAAAATTTTTATGAAAATCGTTTAAGCCACTTTTGAGATATATAGAATCAAAATTTTTAACTGTTGAAAAGTGCCACTCCCACTTTTACGATTCCGCCCACTTTTATCACAATTCAAGATATATTTGAAATGTACCCGTTTACCAAATTTCATAACAATATCTTGCACGGCTTACAAGATATGGTGGTATAAAGGTTAAAATTTAGGGCTGTGCCACGCCCCTGTAGGAAGCTTTGAAAACTTGAAAGCTAACCTAATCCTAATCTTGTTCACATGTGCATCAAATCACCAATTTTCATCAAAATCGCTGCAACTTTTTTCAAAATTGACCTGGGTGTATATACATAGGGTAAGGGCGGTAGGCGTGTCCGTCAACCGATTTCGCCCATTTTCAATAGCAAGATGCCTGCAAGAAGATGTGACCTGTGTGTGAAAGTTTCATTCAATTAGCTTTCTTGGTTTTCCCGTAAACCTGATTTCAACAGACAGACAGACAGACAGACAGACAGACAGACAGACAGACAGACAGACAGACAGACAGACAGACAGACAGACAGACAGACAGACAGACAGACAGACATCGCTAAATCAACTCAGGTGGTGACGCTGATCAAGAATATATATACTTTTCCATACCTGCCACGCCTCCTTCTATGTGTTACAAACGGATGGACAAAGTGAATATACCCTCAGTGTAGGGTATAAAAATACCTATTTGCTTTTAATGCAACATACATATGTACTTAATATATAGTTAAGGATCATAGAGTAATACATTCTTGATTTTCTTCTAGGACTTAAAAAATATGAATTTCGCCTTATGTCACACTTATTTTCTCGTGATACACAGTATGATCGAGGAGTGTAATGCTTTGCCTTGATTGTGCTCTTTTTCCAACATCTATTGTTCTGATTTTTTATCCAAATTTTTTGTTTCTCTTTAAATGAACTTTGTTCTTTTTTGCTTCTATCCTCTTCAGACCCAGACATGAAGGAAACTATACAAAAGTAATGTTAGATGTTTTTTAGACCTTTGAGATGGAGAAATAAAATACAATAATTTTTTTTATATTTATTTTATTAAAAATTAAGAGATATAGCCATTACACATGTGTGCACTTGAGGACTTAACAAGTTGAAAGATTATTGATTATTGAAAATCCTGAAAATCCAGGCAAATTTTCATCTTGGTACCGTTTTAGGTGACCTAAACCATCAAGCCTGATTTCTGGTTTTGGATGGGACAATACTATTCGATGTTTCTTTTTTGGAATTTCACCATCGCTCTTATTTTGTCTGCTAGACCAAGAACTTGAATTGGTTGTAGATGTCCAGGCATGTTGCATAAAATGTTTGCTAACTTTCATGTTTTACCATCGCGTAACTAAATTTGGTCTATATTGGAGAAGACCCAGCTTGTCTTCGTTTTCTACAATTTCTTCTTTGTTGCAGATAATGCACATAATGCAACAGTTCACCTCGACAAGATCTATAAAGTAACTGAAGGATCTTACAGTCCACTTCTTTGTACTGCGGTAGTACGCAATCAATCTGTCGCATAAATCTATACTATCCATACAGCTGTTATAGTTTTTGCCAACTGCTGGCTGGCTTACATCAATTTTTCGTTTTTTTTCTTACACCAACGCTTGCAGGTATCTGCCGGTGTACTTCCAGTAAATGTTGAGAGCATTGTTAATCCTTTGTAACATTCCACCAACGAAGTGAAGATGATTACGAAGCTCAAAAAATCTGTCACGTGTCATTGTGTCCCTGATAAGTGGTACGCACAAGTCTCAGCCACATTATAATTTTACTTGTGGATGTTTCAGATTATCCATCATTAACTGTACACTAACGATGCAGATCGTCTCTTTAAACTGATATTTACTGTCCTTAGGTTCCGTTTTTGAGTCGAGTATAGATTGGTTTGTTGCGCAACCAATTTCCAAAATTCCAGGCTTAAATATTCCAAAAATGTTCTTTTTAGAACTGCCAAGTGAAATCAGTACCTCATCTGCAATATCTAAGCCTTGGGGCATTATTTCCTTGGTACGCCAGAACAAACGCTAGTTCTTCCTCAATTCGCTCCTCAGCAATTTCTTCAGACACTCGCGATATAGTATTACTAGTGTTTCTAGTGGTAGATACTCATCGTCATCATCTTCTCCAGAGAAGTCTGCATCGCTATTGTTCAAAAAATCTTCAATGTGTTTATCGTTCATCACTTGTCTGGAAAACTAGACCAATTTAGTTTAGTTCGTTTGTTCCATTTTATAATTATGTTTTAGTCTTATGTTCCTAAGGTGCACATATGTGTTCTTCGAAATAAAACTAAAATATAGTTATGAATGAATCCTAATTTTTATAAAATTGATTTTGTACATTATAATACATTTAATTTACAAGTAAAAACTAAAAAAAAATTAGTATGAACTCAGCGAACTAACACACTTACCGTATTTAGAATCTCGAATAGCCTGAACCACAAAAAAAAGCAGTTAACAATAAATTCAAATAATAATTTCAGTATGGCAATGCCTTCAAACACGGGACAAAGCGGGTTCACTTGAAGTCAAATACTTATACTTAAAAAAATATTAAATCGCCACAATTTGATATAAGAAGTTGTGCCGATAAATGTTGAGGTACACATATGTGTACCCACGGTCTTAAGAGGCTATTATAATACTTTTGATTGCTTTCGTTATTTTTTTGAATACAGTTTTGCATGTATTCATTATTTTCTATTTCTAATAACACTGTTTTTGTTGGTATTAATGTTCTTTGTTTTCGTCCCATTAAAACTTCTACAGGGCTTTTTTCATTCCCTTTAATTGGCGTATTTCTAAACTCAAGTAAAGTTAGCCACAACTACTGTCCACTCTCTTTACTCTTAGTTAGTAACAATTTTGCTGTTTGAATCGACCTTTCCGCGAGACCATATGCTTGTGCGTAATAAGAACTAGTTGTTATTATTTCAATATCATATTCAGAACAGAATTTTCTGAACGCAAATGATCCGAAAGGCATATTATCGGCTACTATTCTATGAGGTATTCCATGCGTAGAAAATAAATTTTTTAATTTCAATATAACCTTATTGCTAGTTTTATTCCTTAGTGAAAAAATATCCATATATTTCGAATAATAATCGGTTACAACTAAGTAACTTTTGCCTGAAAAATCAAAAATATCCATACCTTTTTTATTAAATGGTATTGGAGTAATTGAATGCGCAATGTATGGTTCTTTCACGTTTGATTTTCTATATTTTTGGCAAATCTCACAATTGATAATTTTATTTTCTATATTGTCATACATGCCTGGCAAATAAACTAATGATCGAGCTCTAGTTTTAGTCTTCTCAATGCCCAAATGAGCCCTATGTAACAGTTCCAAAATATCTTTGTGGGACTAAAATTTTCTCATTTGAAAATATTAACCCTTCTCCTAATGTAAGGCTATTTCGCCACTTCCAAAATACTTTTATATTATCTTTCAAGTCCTTTTTTTGGTTTGGCCATCCTTCTAATAAGATTTTTTTCAAATCTTTAAATCTTGGATCCTTTTCAGTCTCTTCAATAAATTTAAGTTTACTTTCTGGTCCAACATTAAGAGAATGAACCACCAGGTCCAGGTCAGAAATTTCAGGAGGCTCCACATCTTTACTACAATTTCGCGATAGTAAGTCTGCAACATGCATGTCTTTTCCTGGAGAATGTTTTACGTTTAAGATATATTTTGACAATCTCAGCCTCATTCGCTGTAACCTGGAGTTTGGTATGCTTCCTATATCTTTTTTAAAAATTCCTAATAGTGGTTTGTGGTCAGTGACTACTTGAATGCCTCTACCGTATATAAATATAAGAAACTTTTGACATGCAAATACTATGGCCAAAAGCTCCTTCTCAGTTTGAGAATAACGCTGCTCAGTTTCAGAAAGGCTGCTGGATGCAAAAAGGACTGGCTTTGATTCTTGCATAAGACACATGCCTAAGCCATGTTTTGATGCATCAGCTTGAATTGTCTTTTGGTCATAAGTTTAGAGAACAATTGCGTCTGATATTTATTTTTTAATTCTCTCTAAGCACTGCATGTGAGCTGTTTCCCACTTGAAAACAACTGATTTTCGCAAAAGATTTCTTAATGGTTGTGATAGTTCTGCAAGATCGGGAACGAAATAACGAATGTAGTTCACCATCCCAAGAACCGATTGAAGCTCCTTTTTAGTTTTGTGTGGCTCAATGCTAGAGATTGCTTTAATTCGATCGAGGTCACTTTCAATTCCATTTTTAGATATTATGTTTCCCAAAAACTTAACTTTTTCTACTTCATATTGGACCTTGTCGGCATTAAGTCTTAGATTTATTTTTCTTGTTCTTTCTAAGACTTGTTCTAATATTAAATCATGTTCCTATTCTGAGCTTGTGGTAATTAAGACATCATCTATATAAGCTATAGTTCCTTAAATTCCTTTAAAGTTCTCCTCGCCTCTATAGCTGTTGAAATTCCAAAGGGGAAACGCTTGAACTTGTAGCATCCAAAAGGAGTGCTAAAGGTACAAATTTTACTAGACTTTTCATCTAATTTTGTTTGGTAATACCCATCCTTGAGGTCTAAAACAATGAAAATTATTTTATTGGTTAATTTAGGTGTTATTTCCTTAAGAGTGGGTATTGGATGGTGCAATGGCTTGATTGCTTGGTAAAGATGCGTGTCTGCGTGTTAGGTTTTTCTACAAACACTGTATTTGAAATCCATTCAGAAACTAAATTTACCTTTTCAATTATGCATAATTCAGTCAAGCGATTCAATTCAGACAATACTTGATCTTTGATAGAAATCGATATCCTTCTAGCTGGTTTATCTGTTGGTGTCACATTATCGTTTATTTCTATTGAAAATTTTTGTGGGAAGCTTCCTAAATCTTGAAATACGTCAATATTCTTTTCTATAAACTGTTCTTTCGTTGTATATTTCTTTTTAATTTCATTTACCTCAATGCCAAGAATAGGTATATTTCCTTCTTCAGTGACAATATACTCTATACTTTTTATTAAATTTTTAACTGTACGTAACCGTCCCTAGTACATGCAAAACTGTGCCTCCATATGCTTGAATTTTTGTATAACACTTTTCAATTACTATATTTTTCTTTTCAGAAATGAACTTGTAAGGCAAAACAGTAATATCTGCTCCAGTGTCGAGTTTAAATTCAAAACATTTATCAAAAATTTTTACCAACTCAAACCACGATTTATTAATTGGTTCATTTGCTTTGATCATATCAAGATACCATTCATTATTTATATTGGTGTTAGTTGATTTTAATTCATCTAAATTTTTTGTTGATCTACATGCAATCGCAAAATGATTGTAGCCACCACATTTTCTACACTTAGCCATCCATGCCGGACATTTTCTTGCCTCGTGTTTTTGCATGCAATAATCACATAACCTACTATTCTCTTGAAACTTTTCACTTCTCTTCCTTTTTTCTTTCTTATTCTTTTTAAATCCCGTATTGTAATTATTTTCTCTATTGTTACTATTTCTATAATTAAAATTTTTGCCACCATAGCTATTTTTTGCAACATTAGTTACATAATTTAATTCCTTGTTCGTTCCGGGCCCATTTTGTATGTGTCGCATCTGAGTGCTTGAAACCTCTGCCGCTCGTGCCATCTCAATCGTTTTTGCTAAGTCTAGTTTATCTGCTTCTAGCAACCTTTTTTGCAGTGACTTATCTGTCGTGCCCAGCACAATTCGGTCTCGTAACATTCTTTCGTCATCAGAAAAACCGCAATTTCTTACCAGTTTCTTGATGTCCATCAGAAAATTGTCGAACGGTTCTCCATTCTCCTAGTTTTGCATGTAAAATTTGAAACTCTCGTATACTTCGTTTTGCTTAGGCTTGCAAGACTCTTCAAATGACTTTATCACTTCATCATATTTGTTCGCCTTTTCTTCTTTTAGATGAAATGAGTTTAAAATTTTTACTGTTTCGGAGCCAAAAGCATTGAGAAATATCGCTATTTTAACTTGGTCTGGCTTCTTCTCTATTTCAGCTGCAGTAATGAAAATTTTAAAATTTTGGTGAAATTTGCGCCAATTTTCTGCCAAATTCGATCCAATTTTTTTTTTAATTGTCTTATAGCTGACTTTAGATGGTCTACCAATTGGTTTCTTTTCAGTGCTATGATGGTTCTTTTTTGCAACTGTCATAATTTAATATTTACATTTGTAAAATTTTATTAAATGACTGCCATCTTCCACATTTTGAGAATCACCAGTGTTTTCCATTTTGTATAATGTCACCACTTTTTTTTTTATTGTAAAAAATTTGTTTTTTTATTTTTGCCTTTTGCACCGTTTACCGGCTGCGCCATGTAATATTAATGTCTTTATTGTTTAAGCTTCAGTAACAGACTAGTTTTACTTATTATTAAGAACTACGCTAGGCTTACATATTGTAGCGAAATTTGGTTTATGCTAGAAATCTCTTGAAATAAATACCAACAAAAGAAACTAAACGATATTAGCACCATCTAGCGGCAAAGTGCAGTTTTTGTACTAAAAATAATAAACCGAACAGACGCTGCAGTACACTATAAAAGCCAATAACCGAGAGACATCTAGATTGTGAATTCAACGTCGTACAACGCCATCTAATAATAGCAACATTCTGGATAATTGTGAGCTCAACGTCAGTGCGCCATGCTGGTGGATTGTGGATGGTGGTAGAATGCACGCCACTTGAACGCACTGGTAGGTTGTAGATAATGGTAGAATATACGCCACTAAGAAGGTACTGGATTATTCGAGAGAGTGATGACTGCAGTATAAAAGGGTTGTCATCTGAGCTGAGTGACACAGTTGCATTTAAACAGTGAAGTAGAACACTTGAATTTAAGCAATAAAGTGAATACAGTGTGATCCGTAGTAAAGTAAAACAGTTTTCTATACAGTGTTAAATTAATGTTAGAATTTGAACGTTAATAAAATAAACCATTTTATAACTAAATAAGTTTGTGTGTTTTTAATTGTTACACAATCCAGTGATCGAACTCAGAAAAGTGTAAGAGATCGAAATTATCGTCAAAGAGACAGAAATTTCGTAACAATTGGTGTCAGAAGTGGGATTGTGTAAAAAGAATTAACAATAAAAAAAAAAAAAAAATAAATAAAAATGGTTAAGTTTGACGAACTAAAAGTGGATCAACTGAAGAAGGAGTTGCAGCAGCTGAGTCTGCAATCTACTGGCGGAAAGGTGGAGTTACAGAAACGCTTACGGCAGGCTCTTGAGGCTCAAGGTGTAAACCTGGAAGAGCATGAATTTTATAGTGATGTATCAGAATCAGCAGCGAAAGTGGAAGGAGCTTCTGGACCAGCGGCAAGTGGTGAAGTTGTAGATATGTCAAAGTTCGAGAAAATGTTAATGGCGATGACGCAGACAATAAGTCAGAACGCGCTGCAGGTCCAGGCGGGTCAGAAAGAAATTGATCAAAAGTTAAGTCAGAACGCGCTGCAGATCCAGGCAGTTCGAGAAGAAATTGATCAGAGCTTAAGTCAAAATGCACTGCAAATAGACCAGAAGTTAAGTCAGAACGCGACGCAGATCCACGCAATGAATCAAAACATTGAGGCTGTTCGAACGGAGGTGGCCAAAATGGTAAATGGCTTCGATGCAAAAATGATTGAGTTACGAGATGACGATGAATCATTCAAGGAAGAAGTTCAAAATAATCTTGAAAAAGTTCAAAACAATCTTGAAAAAGTTCAAAATAATTTTGAGGACGTTAATAAAAAGATTCAACAGTTGGAAATAAGTGAACCAACCACTCAAGTGATAAGATAAATTAGCGCAGAGAGGCTTAAGGCACCCTCATACGATGGAACAACGCCATTTAGTGTTTTCAAGCTCCAATTCGAAACAACATCTGGTCGCAATCGTTGAGATAACGAAAGCGCAGCTGCAGAAGTTTTGCAAACGGTTCCAGTGGCGGAGCTGAAAATCTACAAGACGGTGATGGATGCCTTACAGCGAAAATATTGCAGTGACCACATGAAGCAGATTCACAGATCGGAGTTGAAAAGTCGTATCCAGAAATCTGGTGAGTGCTTGCAGGAGTATGCTGCGGATATTGAGCGATTGGCACACCTTTCCTATCCTGACGAGTTCAGTGTCGTATCTGAAAAATTCAAAATAGAGGCGTTTATTGACGGCATACGTGACTCAGAAACAAAACGCGAGACAATGAGGAGCCCGAAGACAACATTTAATGAAACAGTAACGATTGCCCTCACGCAGGAGACGATTGCGTTGACATGCCGCCCATCACTGAAAACTCGTCGGATGGAGGTGGAGGCTGAAAAGAAAAATTCATCATTCGCCAGCGGTAGCTTCAGCGGAAAATGCTACAACTGTGGTAAACAAGGACACATGGCACGTGACTGCAAATCACGTCGTAAACGATCTGCTTCACGTTCACCAAGAAGAAGAATTGGAAAAAGGGTGGACGATGGCGAAAATGGTAGCGAGAAGCAGTCGTTAAACTAAAGAGAGTCAGTACAGCGGGGCGTGAGCTGACTCTAATAGATGATTGCCCCATAGTCTTGGTTTCGAAGCTCTGCCGAAATTCCAACAGCCTTACCATCGGTGGAAAAATCAACGGAAGACCATGTGAGCTTACTTTGGATACAGGCGCATCGCATTCAATTGTGAGGAAAGACTTATTTGATAATCGACGAGTAACGCCATTAAATGGGATCCAATTGAGAACAATGACTGGAGAAATTGCGCAAATAGTAGGAAAAGTTACAGCGAGTATTCTTATCGGCAACAAAACTGTGGAACATGATTTTATTGTTGCAAACATCACCGATGAGGTTATCATTGGCGTGGACTTCATGATTCGACACGGGTTCACTTTGGATCTTAAGAAAAAAACTTTAAGGTATGCCAATGTAGAGTTGCGTTTAGACATTGGCTGTGGACAAAAATTATCAAGTGCAAGAGTCTACATAAGTGAGCGCTGTCGAATTGAACCCAATACCGAAGAAATTATTTGCGCCACAACAAATGAAGACTGTGGGACAAGCCATCTGTGGGTAGTGGAAGCAGATAAGAAAAATTTAAAGAAAGACCTGATTATTGGAAAGACCCTATTAAACACAAGAACAGACAGAAAAATACCGGTGCGCCCATGGAAGTATTGACGAAAGAATGGACGAAGGAGTTGTCTGCCCACAACAAAAATAAAGCAAAAAGGTTTCTGCAAAAACATTGGCGGATATTTCCGTCCAAAGGAAAAAATAATGGCCGAACATCAGTTGTCAAACATCGCATTGATACAGGTGATTTTTAGCCAATTCGTCAACCTCCAAGGAGGCTAGCTCTCACTAAGAGAGAAGAAGTGACGGGCCTTATAGAAGATATGGGGCGAGAAAATGTCATTGCACCATCAGAAAACCCATGGAGCTCACCGGTCGTACTTATGAAGAAAAAGGATGGAAGTATGCGATTCTGTGTGGATTACAGAAAATTGAATGACGTCACTAAAAAAGACAGCTACCCGTTACCCAGAATCGATGATACACTGGATACATTATCTGGAGCAACATAGTTTTCCACCCTGGACTTACAAAGTGGATATTGGCAGGTGGAAATATATGAAAAAGACAAAGAGAAAACTGCGTTTAGTATTGGGAATGGTCTATGGCAGTTCAACGTCATGCCGTTTGGTCTTTGTAACGCTCCAGCTACGTTTGAACGGTTAATGGAACGAGTTCTCAAAGGACTACATTGGAAGACTTGTCTAGTGTATCTCGATGACATAATCGTCATGGGTAAAGATTTTGATGACCACTTGAAAAATGTGGAGGAAGTGTTTGAGCGCTTGGAGGCAGCTAGACTAAAATTAAGTGCGAAAAAGTGCTCACTTTTCCAACGTGAAGTCAAATATCTGGGGCACAAGGTTACGTCAGAAGGAATACACACAGATGAAGATAAAATAAAAGCTGTGAAAAATTGGCCACGATCATCTAATCTTCATGAGTTGCGAAGTTTTCTGGGTCTACGTACTTATTACAGACGCTTTGTTCCTGGTTTCGCAAATGTTGCAAGCAGTCTACATGAGCTAACACAGAAAAATCGAAGCATTCCAAAAACTGAAAGAATGCCTGAAGAAAAGTGGACAAAAGAGGAGGTAAAATGGGACCAGCGCAATGATACAGATTTGGCAACTATAATTAAGTATAAGGAGCTGGGTAGGAACCCGGCGTGGCAAGAAATTTCAAATGAAAGCCAAATCTGTAAAGCATACTGGGCGCAATGGCAAAGTTTGGAGTTGCGTGATGGTTGTCTCTACCGAATCTGGGAAAGCGAGGATGGTAAAACTCGCTCAAAGCTGCTGGTTATTCCAAAGGCCAAATTTAACGAAATAATCGAGGATTATCACAATGGATCGAGTGGTGGACATCTGGGCATAACGAAAACCACAGAGAAAATAAAGAAACGGTTTTATTGGGTAGGATGCCAAGAATCAGTTGCTGACTGGATCCGCCGTTGTGACCAATGTGCAATTGCTAAAGGACCAAGGCAACGCACTCGGGGAAAAATGCATCAGTATATCGTTGGAGCTCCCTTTGAGAGGATAGCCATGGATATAGCGGGACCTTTTCCAATCAGCAATGCAGGAAATAAATACATCCTTGTGGTAATTGATTATTTCAGTAAGTGGCCAGAAGTATATCCCATTCCCAAAACAGTGGCAGACATTTTCATCACAAATTGGATTTGCCGATATGGAGCTCCACTTGAGTTGCATTCCGACCAAGGACGAAATTTTGAGTCGAAACTTTTTAAGGAGGTTTGTGACATGCTTGGAATACAGAAGACACGCACCACAGCTTTACATCCTCAGTCCGATGGCATGGTCGAAAGGTTCAACCGTACTCTAGAGGAGCATTTAAAAAAGGTGGTTGATAAAGGACAAAAAGATTGGGATGAGCATCTACCAATGTTTCTGATGGCTTATCGGTCGGCAATACACGATACCACTACAGTCACGCCAGCAAAAGCCATTTTTGGTACTGACTTAAGGCTTCCAGCAGATTTGAAGTACGGAGTAAGCGTTGTCCCAGAAACGACCCATGCTGATGAATGCTCGGTATGACCTGCGAGCAAATACTGAAGGGTTCAAAGAAGGTCAACTAGTGCTGCTACATAACCCACAACGAAAACGAGGCTTGTCTCCTAAATTACAGACTCATTGGGAGGGACCTTACCGGATCGTCACAAGGATTAATGACGTTGTGTATCGAATCCAAAAATACCCCGGGAACAAAAGTAAATTAAAGGTAGTCCACATCGAAAGGCTGGCACCTTATACTAGAAACGGAGAGACTCTTGTTCGGGACGAACAAGTTTAAGCGGAGGGCAGTGTATCGAAATTTGGTTTATGCTAGAAAACTCTTGAAATAAATACCAACAAAAGAAACTAAACGATATTAGCACCATCTAGCGCAAAGTGCAGTTTTTGTACTAAAAATAGTAGACCGAACAGACGCTGCAGTAAACAATAAAAAGTCGACAACCGAAAGAAATTATCGCCGTCGTACTACGTACAACGCCATCTAGCATAATAGCTAGCTCAACGTCAGTGCGCCATGCTGGTGAATTGTGGATAGTGGTAGAATACACGCTACAAAGTAGCACTGGTAGGTTGTAGATAATGGTAGAATATACGCCATCTGGCAGGTAATAGATTATTCGAGAAAGTGATGCCTGTAGTATAAAAGGGTGTCATTTGAGTTTTCGGACACAGTTGTATCTTAGCAGTGAGGTGGAACACTTTATAGTTTTTCAAATAAAAAGAACTATATTTTTAACAATGTATTTGTAACAAATTTTTATTTAATTATAAATCGTATTAAAGCGGAACTTCTATAAATCGTATTAAAGCGTAACTACTATAAATCGTATTTAAGGCGAAATTACTAGAAGTCGTATTTTAAGCGAAATTACTAGAAGTCGTATTAAGCGAAATTACTTAAAGGCGCGGATGGTCGAAAAAGACTGAATTATTCCTTAGCTGTTGCTTAAGTTGAAGACCGATCCTCAACTTAAGCGCTGACGCCGACGCTGGCCGAATTCGTTGGCCCTGAAGGAACGAAAGTGCTTATAGCAGCATATCCCATAAGGAATGCCACCAAAGCCAATTTATTACGAATTTAATCGCGCAGTAAACAACAATAACAATTCCGACGGTTATTGCTCCGTAGCGCAACATTGTATTTGCTTATGTTTTACGTTACAATAAACAAACGCTGTTGCGCTAGCCTTTATATCCGCACCATTGCATATGTGCACACAAACAACCGCACGGACAAGAGGCGACGAAATATGACACATCTCATTGCTACAACAATGCGATCGCAGTCAAGTGTCGGTACCCAAATATTTGTGTCGACCCAAATAAAAAGGCACATCGATAATCAACTGCAACAAAGTTGCCGCAATGGGTTTAGTGTTTCCTAGCGTACCAAGTAAAACGATAATATAAACATTTCGTCATCGAAAAGAATTTACTGGTTTGCACGCGGGCAAGACTAAGAAACACCGATAGAATACCGACTAATCGTATGGCACGTAAATGAAGTTAAATTGAAATGCCAATTTAGTATGCGCGGGCAATACCACAAAACACCGTTTTTATTTTTAAGTTAAATTTAGGAATTTAAATATTTTGTGGAGCCGCCACAATACTCCCCCCCTAGTGTGTAACACGATTTAAAAACCGAACCGGCTTACGAATTACTCTACCGCTCCTAGTGCGGACGATTGTTGCTGGTGTAGGTGTGATGTTGTTCTGAGGTAGTGGATATGCCGCTTCTGACATAGGTGTTACTTCGTCGGGGCGTGTCGTCACTGTAGGCGTTTCCGAGCAACATTCGGTGCTTAATGGCGTCTGCGTTGCCGGAATGCTGGATGGCGCTGTTTCGGGGTTGATTGCCGGTACTGGTACGTCGTCTTCTTGTAGTACGAAAGCGGCCTTCAGTCTATCGATCGATATTTTTGCTGCTTTTCCTTTTATTAATACTGAATAGTATTTGTCGTATCGCTGCAAAATCTTGAAGGGACCATCGTATCGTGGTTGTAATGGTCGCTGAACGCTGTCGTTTCGCACAAAAACGTGAGTAGCCGTGGCGAGGTTGCGTTGCACAAAAACTTCTGTTTTGCTGTGATGAGCTGCTGGCTTGGGAGACACTCGGTGCATCGTTTTTCGTAAATTTTGCGCGAATTCGGTCTCCATGGTATTTATTGGCGATGGAGCTAAAAATTCACCCGGTAATTTTAAGGTAGCGCCATATACCATCTCGGCTGGAGTGGCGTCAATATCACTTTTGATAGTGGCTCGTAATCCTAGGAGCACGATTGGCAAAATTTCGCTCCAATTATCGTTCTGGTAACAGGTGATGGCTGCTTTCAGTGTGCGATGCCATCTCTCTATCATACCGTTGCCTTGTGGATGATAGGGTGTAGTGCGAAAATGTCTGATGCCCAGGATCTTGTTGAGTTGAGAGAAAACTTCCGATTCGAACTGTCGCCCAAGGTCCGTAGTAATTCTGACTGGTACGACAAATCTGGAGATCCAGCCGTCGATCAGCTTCCTGGCGACCGTCACCGCCGTCATGTCGGGAATCGGGAACACTTCGGGCCAGCGCGTAAATCTGTCGATTATTGTTAGGCAGTAACGGTTTTCTTTTGATACAGGCAACGGCCCGATTAGATCAATGTTGATGTGTTCGAATCGCTCGCTGGGGTCGGTGTAGGTACCAATCGCCGTTTTATTGTGACGATGTACCTTACTTCGTTGGCATGGGATGCAGCATTGCACGAATTTTTTGACGTCCTTGTTCATGCCAGGCCAGACAAATCGCTCCGCTATCAGTCGCATGGAAGACTTTTTGCTTGGGTGATTTAACCCATGAATTTTCTCCATTATCTGCGTCCTATATTTAGCTGGTACTAGTGGCGAATCTTGTCGTGAGCCACGTCACAGTATATAGTGTTGCCGCTGCCGGGTAGCGTAACTTTTTTAACTACCAGCGAGATCGCATCAAGAGTTTTATTGTTAATTATGTTGATTATTTCTGCGTCTCGCAACTGTTCTTCGGCCAAATCGTCAAAATTGATGGCGCTAGAAGAGGTCTTCAATTGCTGAATTCGCGATAGACTATCAGCTACTGAGATCTCGGCTCCCGGCAGGTGGCGTAAGTCTGTTGTGAACTGGCCGATGTAGTCCACATGTCGTGCTTGGCGTGGCGATGCTTTGTCCAAGTTCTGTTGGAAAGCGAAAGTTAGCGGCTTATGATCGGTATAAATGACGAAAGCTCTTCCTTCTACCATATGCTTGAAATGTTTTACAGCGAGAAAAACTGCAAGAAGCTCGCGGTCGTACGTGCTATATTTTTTCTCCGCATCTGTCAGCTTTCTGGAGTAGAAACCTAATGGTTGCACCTCTCCGCTGTAGTGTTGATGCAGTACGGCTCCTACGCCGTAATCGGAAGCGTCGACGCTGAGTGAAAGTTCAGCATTCGGAATCGGATGAAAACGAAGTGCTGCATTGGCTAGCTCTCGTTTGCTTGACTCAAAAGCTGCCGTGGTGCACTGGTCCCATTGCAGAGGCGTGCGATCATTTTTCTTGTTGCCAATGATCATGCCTTGGAGCACCATTTGCGTTGTCGCTGCGTTGGGTATGAATCGTCGATAATAGTTGATCATACCCAAAAACTGCTTCAAATCCCTGGCTGTAGGCGGCAACGGAAAATCTTTTATAACTTCGACTTTTTCACGAAGCGGACGGATGCCTGCTGCAGTCACTGAGTGGCCCAGGAACTTCACTTCAGTTTGACCAAAAACGCATTTGGCGGCGTTAATGGCCAAATTATTTTCTCGTAACAGTTGTAGGACCCGTTTGAGATGGACTCGGTGTTGGTCCACGTTCTCGGACGCGATGCATATGTCATCAATGTAGACAAATGCATACGAGGTCTCGTCGGCCAAAATCTTGTTGATGTGGCGTTGAAAAGTCTGCGCAGCGTTTCTCAGACCAAAAGTCATAAATTTGAACTGGAACAGTCCAAACGGTGTGGTTATGGCGGACATCGGGACGTCTTCGGGTTCGATCGGTATTTGATGGTACGCCTTCTGCAGGTCCACCGTTGAGAAAATTTTCTTCCCGTGTAAAATGTTGGTGAAGTCCTGGACGTACGGAACGGGGTACCTGTCGGGTACTGTTTTTGCGTTCAGCGCCCGGTAGTCTCCACATGGGCGCCATGAGCCGTCTGATTTTTTTACCATATGTAGAGGGCTCGCCCAATTGCTGTCCGATGGCTCGCAGATCCCTTGATCCACCAAAAACTGGAATTCAGCTCGTGCTGCGTTCAGCTTGTCGGGAGCCAATCTTCTAGGGCGTGCGAAAACTGGTGGGCCGTCGGTCACAATGTGATGTGTGACGCCCGATTTAGTTACCGCGCTGTCGTGCGCAAGGTCGTGACATCTTGAAACTCCTCTAGGATATCTAAAAAAGGGCTAGAAACATTGTTCGTTAGCAATTTTTTCTTACCTTCGGCCGTCGTGTCGCTGCAGTTTATTGTTGCACCGCCGTCGATGAGGGACTCATTCTTCAGGTCGATGAGGAGACCGTAGTGCTTTAGAAAGTCAGCTCCGATGATAGGCTCCTTGACCCGGGCGATGATGAAGTTCCATGAATATACCTTGTTGAGGTTGACTCGGAGCGTTTTTTGGCCGAAGGTCTCGATTGAAGATCCGTTGGCTGCATAAAGTCGTAGCTGATCTGGTCGTCTCAGCGTCTCACTGTAGGTCGGGGGAACGACAGACACATCTGCTCCCGTATCAACTAAAAATTTTCGTGTTGATACGGCGTCGTTGATGTACAGGCGATAGATTTTCGTTGCCCCTATATCGCCTGCGATCGTGGGGATTGCGACTAGTTTTTTTCTTCTTTATAGTCGCATGGAGGACGGCAATGTCGAGAAGACCTACCATATTTCTTATGGTACCAACACGTCAAATCCGTTGCGATGTACGGACGGGTCTTGCTGGTACCTCCTTCCGCTTTTTCGTCTAAGAAGTCTGGGGTAGGGCGGAATTTAAACGCTTCCGCCGTCAGCAGCACGTCGCGCTGAAAATTGTTGGCAGCTTCTCGAGACGTGGAGGGACCGTTGAATCGTCGAGATCGGTTGCGCCACCGCGAAGGCTGCTTCGGCTTTTCCGAAATTTTTTGCCGCTCGAACATATCCTCCAAGCGGTTCAATCGACGCTCTAAAATTTCATCTTTTAGTTGCCAGTCCCGGGCCTGCGCGCTTGTAGAAGCGACCGCGCTTACCATCGGGCCGTCTCGTGTCACCTCCATGATCTTATCGGCCATGGTTGCCCGTTCGTCGATTGAACCCGATGATGCTTGCAGGATCTCCTGCACGTGCGTCGGCAATCTGCGCATCCACAGATTTTGAAGAAATTCACTGCCCAGGCCGGCTCCTCCGAGACGCCTCATCTCGGCTAGCAATGCTGAGGGTTTGCGATCCCCCAGACTGAGTTCCGACATCAAACGCGTTATTTTCATGTGCGTCGTGGCGCCGTAATGGTCCAAAAGCGCCTTCTTGAGGTTTTCATTCATAGGCGCTACGGGGCTAAGCACCATGTCATGCAACGGTTGCAGCATACGCGTATCTATTGCGCCTAGTAACGCAGCGTGCCGGGCGGCGTCGCTTTTAATTTTGTGCACCGTAAATATTGCTTCCAGTTGGCAGAACCAAAGGTCGGGGTATTCCGCCTGGAACGGTTGGGGCTTGATGTTGGCCCCCAAACCCTGGATGTTGGAGGCATCTGCAGGACGCTCGTGCGTCGGTGGTTGCGGCTCCCTGGGTTCCGGCATCGGTGTAACATTTGCCCTTTGGGCGTCTCCAGCACCAACTCCTTCGCCTGGCGCGTTCGATGCACCAGCGGCGGTTGCGTCTTTCTTGGTGTCTTTGCCGTTGGTCATTTTTTTTCACAAACAAATTTTCTTTTTTATGTTTTTATTAAAGTTTTTTTAAACACTTTTAATTTGCACTTTTCTGCTTTGCACGAAGATTTTTTACGAAAACTTTTATGCAATTCTTATACGATTTTAATGTTCACTGTGTTTTTCACAAAACTTTTTCAGATCACGTCGGGGTCACCAATTATAGCTTTTTAAATAAAAAGAACTATATTTTTAACAAATTTTTATTTAATTATAAATCGTATTAAAGCGGAACTACTATAAATCGTATTAAAGCGTAACTACTATAAATCGTATTTAAGGCGAAATTACTAGAAGTCGTATTTTAAGCGAAATTACTAGAAGTCGTATTAAGCGAAATTACTTAAAGGCGCGGATGGTCGAAAAAGACTGAATTATTCCTTCGCTGTTGCTTAAGTTGAAGACCGATCCTCAACTTAAGCGCTGACGCCGACGCTGGCCGAATTCGTTGGCCCTGAAGGAACGAAAGTGCTTATAGCAGCATATCCCATAAGGAATGCCACCAAAGCCAATTTATTACGAATTTAATCGCGCAGTAAACAACAATAACAATTCCGACGGTTATTGCTCCGTAGCGCAACATTGTATTTGCTTATGTTTTACGTTACAATAAACAAACGCTGTTGCGCTAGCCTTTATATCCGCACCATTGCATATGTGCACACAAACAACCGCACGGACAAGAGGCGACGAAATATGACACATCTCATTGCTGCAACAATGCGATCGCAGTCAAGTGTCGGTACCCAAATATTTGTCTCGACCCAAATAAAAAGGCACATCGATAATCAACTGCAACAAAGTTGCCGCAATGGGTTTAGTGTTTCCTAGCGTACCAAGTAAAACGATAATATAAACATTTCGTCATCGAAAAGAATTTACTGGTTTGCACGCGGGCAAGACTAAGAAACACCGATAGAATACCGACTAATCGTATGGCACGTAAATGAAGTTAAATTGAAATGCCAATTTAGTATGCGCGGGCAATACCACAAAACACCGTTTTTATTTTTAAGTTAAATTTAGGAATTTAAATATTTTGTGGAGCCGCCACAACTTGAATTAAAGCAATAAAGTGAATACAGTGTGATCCGTAGTAAAGTAAAACAGTTTTCTATACAGTGTTAAATTAATATTAGAATTTGAACGTTAATAAAATAAACCATTTTATAACTAAATAAGTTTGTGTGTTTTTAATTGTTACACAATCCAGTGATCGAACTCAGAAAAGTGTGAGAGATCGAAATTATCGTCAAAGAGACAGAAATTTCGTAACAATAGTTTAAAAAGCAAAAAAATAGTTTGTACATTGGGTTATTTAACTGGTTTAAATGAACCCGTCCTTTAGAGTTTCCATCATCAAATACAACTGAGACAAAATATAATTTGAGTGCTTCCCAGTTCCTAACAAAATATTCAACAACCTCATAAAATGACAGCCACCTTGTTGCAACCACTTTTTTATTTTATTTGTTTTTAAATTCAAATATTCCTGAAACAATATTTTTGTACAGAGCTTCTTGTTCAGTACTTTTAGTGCAAAAAACAACAAAAAAATTACAAGCGCAAAATGCATTAAAATGGGCAACGAGCTGCTTATACTAGTTTCAATGACCGCTACGTCATATCATCAGTAAGCTTTGTTAGCCGAAGTATAGTAGTTCTACAAGCCTACTATGTAATGTTTCTTGGTTTGATCTGTTAAGAATCACAGCAGTAAACAAAACAAAAACTTCTACATCTTAATGCAATTGACCTTGTAATCTCTTTGATATCACACATTTCTTGACGAGCGCTTCGTTGTCCGCTTTTTTGGCGATCCGAACGAAGTTGCAAGTGCTACATGTAAATATCGGCGAGCTCACCGAGGGTAATTTTTTTATTTGGTTTTTTTGGAACAAAATTTAATAATAACAATATTTTTGTACAGAGCTTCTTGTTCAGTACTTTTAGTGCAAAAAACAACAAAAAAATTACAAGCGCAAAATGCATTAAAATGGGCAACGAGCTGCTTATTCCTGAAACAGTTTAAAGTCATTCTGCCTTTTAGAGCTATTCTTCAAAAAATTCAATATATCTTGCGGAATCATATATATATCTTTCGGAACTTTTAAAATGGCATATTCCGCACACTTGTGAATTGAATGAGAACTGCACACCACTGAATGAATGAATTTGTTTAATGTTTTCAATTTTATTTGCACACTGTTCTTGTCACCCTGCATAACATTGGCCCCATCTGACCCAAAGCCAATAAGGTTTTCGTATGGAATTTTTAACCTATCCAAGAAATTTTTGACAACAGTAAAAATGCCATGAGCCGATGAATCACTAATTTCCAAAATGCACAAAAATTGGTCTACAATTTTTGTGCTTTCCTCATCATAGTATCTTCCGACTATAGCAATGCATTTATGCATTACTATATCGGTAGACTTATCAAAAATAATTGAGAATTTAGTTTTACTTAATTTTTGTGCAGTTTTATTAGAGCAGAACGGCTCAATAACATCCTTTAGCAAATTGGTTGATTTGGTTCTACCAAACTTTATGTGTTGGGCTATTTTCGAGTCCGCGCAGACATTTTTAATGAAACCAGGAAGATGGTCCATTAGTGAGATCGGCAAGTTATGCTCACAAACAAATCCCAAGCATTTAAGCACAACTGAACTTTTATTATTTTGCAATTTCACGCATGTAACATTCTCAAATGAAGTTTTAAGGGTAGATTTTTGTGAACTTGCTTGTAAGTTTGCTTGATGCGTTTGTCGGCTTTGATGTCTACTTATATTAAACTTTTTTTGGCAAGAAATACCTTACATATTGTGCAAAATGGTTGGTTTTGCACAATTTTCATCCATGGGTATAAAAGCAGCCATTCTGTCCGTAGACCACGATTGTAATTTTTGTTTTTTTTCTTCTTTTCGGGAGCATCCTCATTAGAACTAGAAGAAAGTTCGTCGCCTTTTTGATTTTCATCAATTTTCGAAACTTTTTTGAAGTACCTAATTTATGTAAAATGTGAAATATTAATTTAACGTAAGATACCAGAAATATATCACTTACTTTTCCATTCGTTTTTTGGATGACTATAATACAAAAAAAAACAGCACCTAAAATTACACATCAATGCACCGCCAATTTATCTGCAAAAGGAAGTGTCAAAAAATGATGCGTTAAGCATTGAAATAAGCTACAAAACTGTTGTTCAATAATAAAAAGAAACTGTTTCTAAGGAGTTGTTCAGAAGTAAAGCAACACGGTTTGCAGTATCGGCGTGTTGTTGAACAAAATGCTAAATTATTTTTAATTTTTTTTGGAAATTGCGGAAATCACGTTGAAATGGGGCCAAATGATGATGGCCCGGGCCAGGGGCCAAATGTTTGCTAGACGGGGCCAAAACGGCAACGCTGGCTGTATATTTGCAGTAAAGTGATGGGCATATCAGCCCAAAGCCCCGATATGAGCGCAATTGAAAATTAATGGGCACACTTAAAAAAAAAATAGCATAACAGGCTTCAACAAATAAAAACTCTCTAATAAGAGTTTTTAAGGAGGAGTGGACAGAAAGATACCGGAAGGACATGATTAACAAAAACTAATTGAAATATGGCTGATATTTTTGTTTATGTTCCATAAGCTTTTGTTTTTTAGATAATTTTTTTTTTGTTTTCTAATGAAGAATGAGTAAAAGAATTGAATAAATTTTTTTTTTTGCAAAAAATATGTTATTTTAATTCAATATGAAAGTGAAAATTGTATTGCACAATATATTTTGCAAACAATTACTTGACAAACTGTATGTTTCGGCTATTGCCAATGACTGCAAAATTCGATCAAATAATATTCAATTAATTAATAGTAATCATTCGACTAATAACAAATAAAATTTCTACAACCGGAAGAAACATTCATTTTCAAAATAAGTCGCGGAAGCCATAAAATACGAAAAAGCTACATCCTAGCAACCCTTTGAACCAACGGTTCAACAAATCTATGTAGCAAACAAGAAAAGACAAAATAGATAACTAACGACGCACAGTGGCTCTTTTTTCAAAAAGTGATTGCTAAAATCAAATTTTCGATTTCTGATTTTCGAACTATTTTTTTTTATTTGACAGATAATTGACCAAAGGTTCTAAAACCGAAAACTGTTTTGATTTATGACAAGTATTTTGGTTTTTATGGTGCTCAAAGTTGGATAACTTTTTATCGTTCATTAAAATAGCATTTTTTACATTATTCGCAATATTAAAAATGGAAAATTTCAAAAGTTTGAAAAAATATGGGAATTTGAAGTATGCTCTCTGAATTTATGGTATTTTAAAATAAATAATTTCCACAAGAAGTAGAAAAAAAAATTTAGTTAGTAATTTTCATGAAGGTCGTTTTGAGCATAGTTTTTCAAATTTACCTTGGCCTTTAATCCACAAATCAATGTCAATCAAGGATTGGTGAATAGAAAATTATAGTTTACATATCTGCCAATAAAAATCATCAGGCCTTAAATGCATATATTTGCCCATTTAGAAGTTATAGCTACTTATGTGACGTGATATGCATAAAACTGAATTTGTTGTGTGATGACGATGTTCAGTCTACGATATTTTGACTTGGAAATTGTTAATCTGAATTTGATAGAATGTTTTTAGCGAATATATTATCACTCAAAATAAATTAAAAATTGTAAATATGTGCAAGCCAACTTTATAGACATCTGTTTTATTACGGTAGATATCATACAAGGAACTTAGTTTATTAGGTAGTTCAATTTTTTCGCTGAACAAGTATTATGTTTGAGGTTTGTAACACAACATTTCAAAAGAGAACTTAGCAGATGCGCTCAGCACGAAGTACAACAAAGATCATGAAATGAAAAATGCAGAAATAACAAAAAGAGTTTTATTTGCAAGCCCAACAAGAGTCGATGGTCATTTATAAATAATAGAAATATTATGGGGCCAAGATGGCTGCCCTGAGGAACTCCAGATGAAACCATTATATGTTTAGAAAACATGTTGTTGAATAAAACTTGTTGCTTCCTATTCGTCAGATATGATCTAATCCACTTTAATATCGTTGAAGGAAATCCTATCAACTGGTTATTTTTATTATAATTAAACATTATGAACTTACAGTCATTTTTAGCAAAGACCAATATTGTAAATTTTACTTATTGATCAATGCTATTTTTTATTCAACAAACATGACAAAGATAACAAATGGAACAATTTAACCTGGTAATTGGTGACATATGTTTCGGCTATTACCACATAGCCTCATCAGACCAGTTTTTTGGTTAATGTTGTACATGGAGTCGATCCCCTGACCGTACATGCATTTCAATTGCATATCTGTCGACGGCCGCTCTAACAACTGAGCTACTGAGGAACTGACCTTGAACTGTACAAATTGCGTATATCCATTTATTATCTCTTGTCACTTTCTCGCTTGTTGTCACAGCTGCTAAGCCATTGGCTTAGAGACTTGCTATGATTTTATTTTTCGAAAATTGTGGTGTTGCCAGCCACATATTTTTTGAAATTGGCGTGTTCTTCCGTATGGTTTAAGAAAGTTGATTTTTGCGACTGGTTATTTTTATTATAATTAAACATAATGAACTTACAGTCATTTTTAGCAAAGACCAATATTGTAAATTTTACTTATTGATCAATGCTATTTTTTATTCAACAAACATGACAAAGATAACAAATGGAACAATTTAACCTGGTAATTGGTGACATATGTTTCGGCTATTACCACATAGCCTCATCAGACCAGTTTTTTGGTTAATGTTGTACATGGAGTCGATCCCCTGACCGTACATGCATTTCAATTGCATATCTGTCGACGGCCGCTCTAACAACTGAGCTACTGAGGAACTGACCTTGAACTGTACAAATTGCGTATATCCATTTATTATCTCTTGTCACTTTCTCGCTTGTTGTCACAGCTGCTAAGCCATTGGCTTAGAGACTTGCTATGATTTTATTTTTCGAAAATTGTGGTGTTGCCAGCCACATATTTTTTGAAATTGGCGTGTTCTTCCGTATGGTTTAAGAAAGTTGATTTTTGCGACTGGTTATTTTTATTATAATTAACCAGGTTAAATTGTTCCATTTGTTATCTTTGTCATGTTTGTTGAATAAAAAATAGCATTGATCAATAAGTAAAATTTACAATATTGGTCTTTGCTAAAAATGACTGTAAGTTCATAATGTTTAATTATAATAAAAATAACCAGTCGCAAAAATCAACTTTCTTAAACCATACGGAAGAACACGCCAATTTCAAAAAATATGTGGCTGGCAACACCACAATTTTCGAAAAATAAAATCATAGCAAGTCTCTAAGCCAATGGCTTAGCAGCTGTGACAACAAGCGAGAAAGTGACAAGAGATAATAAATGGATATACGCAATTTGTACAGTTCAAGGTCAGTTCCTCAGTAGCTCAGTTGTTAGAGCGGCCGTCGACAGATATGCAATTGAAATGCATGTACGGTCAGGGGATCGACTCCATGTACAACATTAACCAAAAAACTGGTCTGATGAGGCTATGTGGTAATAGCCGAAACATATGTCACCAATTACCAGGTTAAATTGTTCCATTTGTTATCTTTGTCATGTTTGTTGAATAAAAAAATAGCATTGATCAATAAGTAAAATTTACAATATTGGTCTTTGCTAAAAATGACTGTAAGTTCATAATGTTTAATTATAGGAAATCCTATCAAATACAATTTTTTAAAAGTAGGCTATGAATTACGCAGTCAAAAGCTTTGCTTAAATCAGTGTATATAACATCCGTTTGCTATTTTCACTTAAATCTATTTATAACAAGCGTGGTGAACTCCAAAAGATTTGTTGATGTAGATTTACCCTTTAGAATGCCGTGCTGAGATACTGTCATCAGGGATGAAACGATGTTTGTAAGATGATCATTAATTATTTTTTCAAAAAGTTTTGGGATTGCACTGAGCTTAGCAATACCTCTGTAATTTTCAATACTAGCCTTACTTCCGGATTTGTGAAGTGGAATAATGTAAGACTCTTTCCATGATATTGGAAAATAGCCCAAATTCAAGGAAATATTAAAAATTTTTGAGAGAGGATAACAAAGACTACTTGCGCAATACTTCAGGATGTTTGTAGGAATATTGTCTGGTCCAGTTGAAAAAGAGCATTTTAAAATTTTCAGTTCATTACTAACTAGATCAGCTCCAATTCGTGGAAGTTGCATTTCATTTATACGCGAAAGATTATATGGATAGTTGATGTGAGAATCATAAGTAGAAGATGAATAAGTGGACTTGAAGAAATTTGCAAACAAATTGGATATTTCACTTTTTTCGGATGATGTTATACCATTATAGGACATCTGAAGAAGATACACAGAAGACTTACGCTTGATGTTTATAAATATTGTAGCGAAATTTGGTTTATGCTAGAAGAATCTTGAAATAAATACCAACGAAAGAAACTAAACGATATTAGCACCATCTAGCGCAAAATGCTAAAAATAATAAACCGAACAGACGCTGCAGTAAACAATAAAAAGTCAACAACCGAAAGAAATTATCGCCGTCGTACAACGTACAACGCCATCTAACATCTAGCATAATAGCTAGCTCAACGTCAGTACGCCATGCTGCTGAATTGTGGTGGATTGTGGATAGTAGTAGAATGCACGCTACAAAGTAGCACTGGTGGGTTGTAGATAATGGTAGAATATACGCCACTTAGAAGGTACTGGATTATTCAAGAGAGTGATGACTGCAGTATAAAAAGGGTTGTCATCTGAGCTGAGGACACAGTAGAATTAAACCAGCGAAGCAATAAGCAATAAAGTGAATACAGTGTGATCCGTAGTAGAACAAAACAGTTTTCTATACAGTGTTAAATTAATATTAGAATTTGAACGTTAATAAAATAAACCATTTTATAACTAAATAAGTTTGTGTGTTTTTAATTGTTACACAATCCAGTGATCGAACTCAGAAAAGTGTGAGAGATCGAAATTATCGTCAAAGAGACAGAAATTTCGTAACAATTGGTGTCAGAAGTGGGATTGTGTAAAAGAATTAACAATCAATTAAAAAAAAAAAAAAATAAATAAAAATGGTCAAGTTTGAAGATCTGAAAGTGGATCAACTGAAGAAGGAGTTGCAGCAGCTGAATCTGCAATCTACTGGCGGAAAGGTGGAGTTACAGAAACGCTTACGGCAGGCTCTTGAGGCTCAAGGTGTAAACCTGGAAGAGCATGAATTTTATAGTGATGTATCAGAATCAGCAGCGAAAGTGGAAGAAGCTTCTGGATCAGCGGCAAGTGGTGAAGTTGTAGATATGTCAAAGTTCGAGAAAATGTTAATGGCGATGACAAGCAATATCCAGGCCGTTCGGGAAGAAATTGGTCAGAACGCGCTGCAGATCCATGCGGTTCAGAAAAAAATAGACGAAAAGTTATGTCAAAATGCACTGCAAATAGACGAAAAGTTAAGTCAAAATGCACTGCAAATAGACCAAAAGTTAAGTCAGAACGCGACGCAGATCCACGAGGCTGTTCGAACGGAGGTTGCCAAAATGGTAGATGGCCTCGATGCAAAAGTGACTGAATTACGAGATGACGTTGAATCATTCAAGGAAGAAGTTCAAAATAATCTTGAAAAAGTTCAAAATAATTTTGAAGACGTTAATAAAAGGATTCAACAGTTGGAAATAAGTGAACCAACCACTCAAGTGATAAGAGAAATCAGCGCAGAGAGGCTTAAGGCACCCTCGTACGATGGAACAACGCCATTTAGTGTTTTCAAGCTCCAGTTCGAAACAACATCTGGTCACAATCGTTGGGATAACGAAAGCGCAGCTGCAGCGCTAATTGTGGCATTAAAAGGCGCAGCTGCAGAAGTATTGCAAACAGTTCCAGTGGCGGAGCAGAAAAATTACAAGGCGGTGATGGATGCCTTACAGCGAAAATATTGCAGTGACCACATGAAGCAGATTCACAGATTGGAGTTAAAAAGTCGTATCCAGAAATCTGGTGAGTCCTTGCAGGAGTATGCTGCGGATATTGAGCGATTGGCACACCTTTCCTATCCTGACGAGTTAAGTGTAGTAGCTGAAAAATTCAAAATAGAGGCGTTTATTGACGGCATACGTGACTTAGATACAAAACGCGAAACAATGCGGAGCCCGAAGACAACATTTAACGAAACAGTAATGGTTGCCCTCACTGAAGAGATGATTGCGTTGACATGCCGCCCATCACTGAAAACTCGTCGGATAGAGGTGGATTCTGAAAAGAAAAGTTCATCGTTCGCCAGCAGTAGCTTCAGCGGAAAATGCTACAACTGTGGTAAGCACGGACACATGGCACGTGACTGCGAATCACGTCGTAAACGATCTGCATCACATTACCAAAAAGAAGAATTGAAAATAGGGTGGACGATGGCGAAAATGGTAGCGGGCAGCAGGCGCGTACGTGGAATCAGGGTTCAATTCCGGAGAGGGAGCCTGAGAAACGACTATCACATCGCAAAGAAAGCCAGCATGAAAATGCGGATGCATTTTTCCGTCGTCTATGTAAAATTGAATGTTCACGAACGGAAAATAAAGCTGGAACAATTTATGTGCGCCGTTTGAACGTTTTGCCTGAAGAGGAGGTAAGATGGGACCAGCGCAGTGATCGGGATCGTGGTGATCGTGAACGAGAGCGTGAAAGGGAACGTGAAAGAGATCGCGAGCGTGATCGCGAACGGCGTGAAGAACGCGACAGAGAACGAAAGCGGGAACGTGAAAGAGAACGTGAACGAGAGGAGGTTAGAGAGCGCGCTGAAAGAGATAAAGTTGAAAAGGAGGATCCAGAACGGCCAGATAAAGATCGTGAGCGCAGTAGAAGAGAAAGGGAACGCAAACATGAGAAAGAGCGAGAACGAGAGCAGTCACGCCGAGAACGTTCTCGAAGTCGGGAGAAATCTTCTAGACGTCGTTCTAAATCGCGCAAAAAGGAACGTGAGAAAGAGCGTGATAAAGATCGCGACAAGATGGAAGCTCGGTGTGACCTGCGAGCAAATACTGAAGGCTTCAAGAAAAGTCAACTAGTGCTGCTACACAACCCACAACGGAAACGAGGCTTGTCTCCTAAGTTTCGGACTCACTGGGATGGACCTTACCGGATCGTCACAAGGATTAATGATGTTGTGTATCGAATTCAAAAATACCCCGGGAACAAAAGTAAATTAAAGGTAGTCCACATCGAAAGGCTGGCACCTTATACTAGGGACGGAGAGACTCTTGTTCGGGACGAACAAGTTTAAGCGGAGGGCAGTGTAGCGAAATTTGGTTTATGCTAGAAGAATCTTGAAATAAATACCAACGAAAGAAACTAAACGATATTAGCACCATCTAGCGCAAAATGCTAAAAATAATAAACCGAACAGACGCTGCAGTAAACAATAAAAAGTCAACAACCGAAAGAAATTATCGCCGTCGTACAACGTACAACGCCATCTAACATCTAGCATAATAGCTAGCTCAACGTCAGTACGCCATGCTGCTGAATTGTGGTGGATTGTGGATAGTAGTAGAATGCACGCTACAAAGTAGCACTGGTGGGTTGTAGATAATGGTAGAATATACGCCACTTAGAAGGTACTGGATTATTCGAGAGAGTGATGACTGCAGTATAAAAAGGGTTGTCATCTGAGCTGAGGACACAGTAGAATTAAACCAGCGAAGCAATAAGCAATAAAGTGAATACAGTGTGATCCGTAGTAGAACAAAACAGTTTTCTATACAGTGTTAAATTAATATTAGAATTTGAACGTTAATAAAATAAACCATTTTATAACTAAATAAGTTTGTGTGTTTTTAATTGTTACACAATCCAGTGATCGAACTCAGAAAAGTGTGAGAGATCGAAATTATCGTCAAAGAGACAGAAATTTCGTAACAATATGTAAAAAATTTTAGGATTTTTCTTAATGTTGAGTTTTATATATGAAATGTAGTTTAAATAAGACCGTTTATTATTTTTTTGATAACTGTACCGAGCACGGGAATAGCTTATATAATCAATGGACTTACCAGATATTTTGAATTTTTTAAAGCGGCGACTTTTTATATTTTTAAGGTACTTTAATTCTTTTGTTATTAATTTGATGAAGACAGCAATCAGAAAGAATATCCAGAAATTCGGTTATAACACTATTGCCTGAAGTGGGTGTAAGAAATCAGAAATTGTCTGTTATATTTGATGAAACGTATGGTAAATTGAAGTCCCCTAGTACAATCATGGAATCGTTTGCAGTATGACGATTATTTATTCCTTTAATTTCTTTATTATATTAAAACATAAATACAGCCAAAAATTACTGACACCTTCTGTCCATAAGATCTTAGCTCATAGTGGACAAATTATCAATTATCAAGCCTTACCAATAGGAGAATTATCAGAAGAAGCCCAAGAGTCTAAGAACAAAGATTATAAGAAGTACAGATATAGCAATACATGTAAAATTTCACGTATTCGACAGAATGAGGACTTGTTCAATATACTTTCAGCATCTTCAGATCCTTTGATTTCATCACTTAGGCACGTTAGGTCACGAAAAGAACTGACTGATAAATTCTGTAGTACTGTTTTAAGTATCTTAGATATCCAAAATAATGATGATATTTTTATAGAATTGTAGGATTGTTGTTGATTTTTTAAAGAAATTACCTAATTTATTACTGTAACCCTTTTTTAAAACTTTTCTAGCCTTTGAGAAAGACTGTTTATAAATTATGTTAAGAGATAAAAAAATAAATGTATATGAATGAATTATGTATTAAAAATTAAAAAATTTTTTTTTATAAAAGTATTTAAAAAATTTTTAAAAAAATTTATAAAAAAAATTTTTTTTCATGAATTTATACCACTAAAAAACAAAAATTTTGAAATTTGAACTTCCACCTCTTTTTAAAAGTATTTATAGCTAAGCCTCAAACCTGAATCTTATATATGTCATATCTACAGAAATTACCAACCAAAATCAAAAAAACTTTATTCAAATATCTTTATCACTGTGCGGCGCTATGTGTTCATAAAAAGTGCATTTTGTACCAGGGGTTGAAATAAGAAAATATCATTACTGCAGAAAAATTTTTTTATTTTCAATTTTTTTTACAAACTTTTTTTTAAATCTTACTCAAGTGATTAATATTAAATAAGAGATATAACGGCAAAAACAATTCAATTAAGAAGATCTAATTTAAGCGATTCATAGTATTAAATAACAGATATCATTATGGCATTATCAGAACATTTCTGCAAATTTAAAGTCTTTACTACAGAAATAGAGCATTACTGCACCTTATTTCAATGCCTGCTTTGTACATCTCATTGGGAGGTCCACATGGCTCAAGTGTTAATAGTGGCTGTCCACATGTAATTCATGGAATCGTCGGGGTTCAAACCTCAGTACAAGTTAACCAAAACTGTTATGAGGAGGGAAAAAAAAAAAAAAAACGGATGATCAGTGAAATTAATTAGTAAATCAAGAGAAAACTTGAATAAAACTCATAACGACGCGACCCTTGAAAAACGCCTAAAATAGAAAGTGGAAATAAAAAAAAATAAAATAAACGTGCCCAGTAAGTACTTAAGAGATAAAACACTTTTGCAAAGTGAAAATTGGAATAAAAAAAACCAAAAATGATGAATGTGTCGACTGTCAATGTTGGACATGTCAATCCCACGACGATGTACCACTGAAGTATGACGGTATATTAGGCGAAGAGACTTTGCAACGCTGAGAAATTTGATGAAGTTAACGGATGATCTTGACGGCATACGTAAATGAAAAGCAGAGCAACTCATTAGGAACAGAGGCCGAACAACACATGATCATAACTCTGGCGGAAGGAGAACTGCCTGCCGAAATTGCGGAAAAATAGAAGTACCGGTAAACGAAACAAGTGGCGCATCTTCCAGTAGACCTCTCAAGCAATTCGTATAAAATCAACTTGTTGAAGAGTGTAACGCCAACATTATTGTGGGTGGAGATCAGGTAGCGGCCACCATCGACACGGGAGCAACTGTGAGCTTTATATGGGAATCGTTCTTCCAAAAGCTAGGAGGCAGGGTCGCGAAGGTGGCATATTTAGTATTAATTGAGTCTATAGAAAAACCATACGGACGAACAAATCTTTGCAATGTAAGGAATTTGAATTACTTATTACAATGAACGAACTGATTTAAAATATTAGAAACTTGAATAACTTATAACTTATTAAACTAAATTAAAGTAAAAGCTCTACGAAACAGATTTTAAATTAAATTTAGGCATGAGAGTTCTAATGGAACTCATTAATGGCATACTTGGATCTATGGCACTTAACATAAAAATAGTCTGAAGAGCGTTAGTTTCTGGAGGAAATACTAAAAACTATCAGCTCAAGAAGATCAGGACAGTCAATATTACCATTAATTATATCATTAATAAACGTTATGCTGTGTATAATTTGCCGATGTAAAGGAATGTAGTGTCGGCAGACGGGTCAATGCGACCGTTAAGCTTCGTTGTAAGCACCGTAATCCAGTTCGGCAACAAGTAAGGTTAAAATTTGTCATGCCAGACGCCCCCGAAGATGTTATCCTTGGGCTGAACTTCCTAACCGAAAGTGGTACCACCATTCACGTTGCGGGTGAAGTGCCTACGTAAGATGGAATGGACTCTGACCAACAAGCAAATTGTCTGGTGAGTACAATCAAAACTGAAAACCGCTCAAACAGTAATCCAAAAAAGAAGCAGAATTCATCACGTAGGGAACCGTAGATGAAGATAAGGAAGGACTCCCAGAAGCGAAAACAGCTCTGACAACGAAAAGAACAACATAAGCGTGAGTGAAATCGGGTAAATGAAGTGTTTGCACAGCATCCACCGCTTTTGCTAACGGAACTCTTAAATACTCCCACGACAGACTGTGCAGTGGCCACCACGGTACAACCCAGAGAATATTCAGTAAGAGTCACGGTGGCAGAAAAATCTCAGCAGGTGATTAATCAGATACAGAGCAGCGCATCGTGATAACAGACGACCAACCCGACAATCAACGGTATATATCAGAAATCTCGCTATGCAAACAGTGATCAGCGAGGGGGTCAATAACCTGTTGATAAAAGTATGTATTGAGTCCTGTCACAGCGCATACAGTAAGCTCATAGTGCTCGTCTGGAAAAACTACCATCAATTAAGCAGTAAATCAGTACCCGACGCGTATCCTCTTCTACGTATAACCCACATACTGTACCGATTACGAGATGCGAAACTCATCAGAGCTTGGACCTGAAGAACGGTTACTCGCAAATTCCAATGGCAGTACAGAGCATTTACGGTCTCCGGCCATGGTCTGCTCCAGTGATGGGTAATGTGGTTGGGCCTGCATTCGGCGTCCACTATATTCCAGCGTACACTAGATAGGATTATAGGGGTAGATATGGAACACTTCGCTTTTGCATTCTTCGACTATATTGTAGTGACGAGAGCATATGTCCGAACTTCAGCCAAACTTTCACGCTGTAAGCTGACGCAAGCGTTCGAGGGCTGGAAACGGTGCTTACGCAAGTGCTTAAATAATGCGGAGAAGAATTACTCGCACGCGAAAAATTCTAGTCTGGCGATTGTTTGGGGTATTCGGAAGATGAGGCCTTACCTAGAAGGTTACCAACTCATAGTGGTTACAGATCGCCTGCGACTGAAGTGGATAAACTCCATCGAGAGTCCAACCTGACGAATTTCGTGTTGGGCGCTTGAGCTACAACAATACCGATTCACCGTATAATATCGGAAGGAAAAGAGTAATGTCCTTGCAGATGGCCTGTCCCGTCTACCTAGAGAAATCCTGCAGTTTGAGGCAGTCAGCGAAGGTGGCTTAAGAAGAAGGGAGCATTAATCCTCAATTTACCTGAGGAACTCTGAATTACGCAGAGGTTGGAACGTAGTTTTATAGACATCTCTCATGGTGTGTGGCAGCACCACTCCGGAAACGCGTCATGAACGAAAATCAAGACAACCCCTGCGCCGAAACCAAGGCACTCGAAAATCCATTGCACGCATTACCAACAAGTATTATTGGCCGGAGATTTTTCGGGTTATTTCAAATATGTTAGGAGCTGTCGGGGAGATGCTAACGACAATCCCAGATGAGCCTTGGGTAACGGTGTATGAGCTTGGCCTGCCCGCTCTCCGATCAAAGCACGGGAATAATACATTGCTGATTCTTCAATAGATTCTCCAAGCAGACGGAGTTAGTCTCTCTATTCAAAGCCACCCCGATGGAGTGGCGAAGGAATTCCGTGAGATGATTCTGGCAAAATACAATATTCTTAAGCTCTTTATAACCGATAATGGCTCTCAGTTTACGAGTCGGGTAATCAAGAAATAGGGGTAAAGCAGAGATTTACGGCACCATATACTCCTAAGAAAATTCTACGTAGCGAGTCAGCCGGACAATCAAGACAATGATAGCTCAGCTTCGGGGCAGCCACCAGAATACATGGGACGATCAGTTACCAGAAATAACTCTGGCAATTAATACTAGCCAATCAGAGAACACAGAATGCATCCCAGCATGGACGTGTGCCACGTTTACCAAAAGCGGTTTAGAACTAAGTCACCAAAGGCACGGGGACACCAGCACCGACTTCCGAATCTAGAGCTGTTACGCTGCAAGAAGTATTTAAGATCGTAAGGCATAACTTATCTAAAGCTGCCAAGGACCAAGCGAGGCACTATAACTTACGGAGGAGGCAATGGAAACTAACTTCGGGGAAATGGGTGCTAGCTTGTCAACATTGCAAGGCCATTGATAGCTTCGTAGCCAAGCTGAAACCAAAACTTTCGGGACCATATAAAGTCATTGAATTCACCTGTGAGTGAGTCATTTGCATTTTGACATCCTC
The DNA here is from genome assembly GCA_949775025.1 of Tricholauxania praeusta. Taxonomy (NCBI): domain Eukaryota; kingdom Metazoa; phylum Arthropoda; class Insecta; order Diptera; family Lauxaniidae; genus Tricholauxania; species Tricholauxania praeusta. The sequence continues at coordinate 111,010,552 of OX459028.1, forward strand.
ATGAATGAGGCAGGATTTACTGGAATCTTCGTGGGGTTTTTGATGGCGGGACTTTGTGCTATTGCTGTTGTAGCAAATAATTATTCACACATGTTGTTAATGATGTTTCCCTCTGTGGCTTACGAATTCTGCCTAATGCTGCTGCTGCAAGTCCTTCTGCTGCAGCTGTTGATGTAGTTGTGGATGCTGGCTATCTGCTTGAGTAATGCTGAGTTTGCGATTGTGGATCGTAAGAGATGGTTTCACCTCAGTTCTTTTCAATGCTCTGTCTTCAGAAATGATAAGCATGCATTGTAAGCATAAACAAATTACAAAAACTAATCTTCCTGGTTTTAAATTGGTAAAAAAATACATGTTATCTTGAAGACTTTAAAAAGTGTAAACTTTAAATTGGGAGTTTCATCATCGCTTTTTAAATCAGTTTCTTATTCGGCTATTTAGTTTATAAATGTAAAAGTCAAAGCATTTCACTTTTTTCAAAAGACATCAACCCAGCAGGGATGATATTTAGGGGCTTTTTTGAGCCCTTTTAATTTTCAAAAGCCCCGTGGCCTTTTTTATTCATTTTTGACCCTTTTGCAAAATTCTACCGAAATATAATCACAATTTTTTATTTTTCAAAGGAAAGCTGACTGGGATAAGTGATTTTTTTCTCCTAAAAATTTTTAGCGCAGCCTTAAGTTATACGATATCTTTCGACTTTTTAAACTTCAAATTGAAATTAAGGCAAGTCAAAAACCAGAGATTTTTTATATGAAAAAAGTTTAATTTGATTTATAACACTGGTCAACACTAGTTTTGGTGCCGAGAAGCTGTGCTTTTATTTTAACTAAGGACCTTATATTGAATATATTATAAGCAAAAATTTTGATATCCTACGTGTAGTTTTCTAGATTTTGCCTTGTAAAAAAAAATTTTACATGAAAAACAACTTACATTATTTAAATAAAAACTTTTTTTTCGCGACTTTCGCGAAGGAGGTGTAGTAGGGACTATCACGTTGCATCCCCCAGATGGCTGATCATATGGCGATCCCATCGGCCCTGGTACCTTTCTTCCATAGCTTTTAGGTCCTGGTGAAACCGCTCCCCTTGTTCATCGCTATAGGATTCAAGATTTTCTGGGAATTGGTCAAGATGACTGTGAAGGTAGTGCACTTTAATGGATTTATTACATCCTAAGTTATTAAAGTGCTCTAGCATGTCACTTACAATTTCAGATCAGTTATTTGACTTGTAATTTCGGAGAAAGTTTTTAGTAACTTCAACAAACGACTTTAATCTAAAAGAAAGAACCTCTGCAGATTCTTTAGAAAGTTCAAGATCCCTTATCACATCATTTAATTCTTATTGGGTAAAAGATTTTGGCTCTGTAGATGGTATTCCTTCGAAATCGCTGTCGCTACTCACTTTATTAATAACTTCTTCAAATGATGATTCACGAATGGAACAGAATGCTGGAACATGATTTTCCTCTGAAGGTGGTAAGAGTCTTCTAGCAGAATCTAAGTCTGGATGAATCATTATTTTACCGTTTACACCACGCAAGTTAATACAGCAGAAGTAACAGTCATCGAAGAGATTTTTTTGTTCTTTCCATTGCATAGGCATTCCGAACCTCATATGGTTTCTTTAACCACTAATATACTGTCTCAAGTGTTCATAGCACATTTTACAAACAATTTGGGGTATCCACGGCTTGTATTCATCCACAATTTTCAACTTAAAGTAAGCAAAATAAGCACTTTTTATAAAATCTGCTATAGGTTTTCTGAACTTTTTCACTGTGTTTTCACCACTAAAGTAATAAAACACATTTGGATCATTGAGACAACTTCTTCGCGATGAAGACTTGGTACAAAAATAAATTTATTTATAGAAATCTGTCGATTACAGCGAATATTCAAAACTGACGGTTAATCAAAAATGACAAGTAGGAAAAAAAAATTAAAATATTGTTAATGTTGCCAGTATATACTTAATAGAAAACCACTAACTACATATATCTCGGTACCAACATTTTTTTTTCGATTTGTTGACCTGAGTAATAGGTTAAATTTGATGTGCCAAATCTGCAAATAAGGACTGTCCCAGACTTGCGGTTTGTTTTTCAGTTATAAAAAAGACTCTTTTTGGTATTTTTTCTTCCCTTTATTAAATCTTGTACAGGTGTTTCATCGACAGCACGGAGAGATCTTTTGCATTTAAGTCTAAAGTCTTGAAAGTTTTTTGTAGTCTTACTACTCTTTCGAAGATCTTTTTTCATTAGAGCCCAATATCCCTCAATTGGGCGAAGCTTTGGGCTATTTTTGGTAAAAAAAATTGATCTTTTTACTTTGATACCATTCCATCGTAGCTTTAGAGTAATGAGAGGTTGCTTAATCGGGCCACTGTACCCTCATGTGCACGAATAAATGGAAGAACACGTTTTTCGAGACACTCGTCTATATAAATTTTTGTATTGATTGTGCCTTGCGTAACAAAGAAGCTTCTTCTCAGGCCACAGGCACATATGACCTGCCAAGCCATATATTGCTTCGAAAATTTCGAAATGTTTTTCCATTTGAATTTACTAGGCATGTGCCCCTTTTTCGGCGACGTATAATATTTGTGCCCAGGTAGCGGCTTAAAATCTGCTTTGACGTAACTTCCTTCGTTCATAACGCAGCTATCAAATTTAACCAGATACCTTTCATACAATTTTCGGGCTCGTATCTGAGCCATCAGCTGCTTTTCATCAGAACGGTCTGGAACTTTTTGAACTCTGTATGTATTTAGCTTACTTTTTTCCTTTATCTTTTGTACAGTAGACTTTGATATACTTGCTTTAGCCGCCATATCTCGCACTGAGGTGCTGGGACTCTGCTTAAAAATACCCTTCACCTTCGCCACTACCCTTAAGGTAGAAAATTCTGGCTTTCTGCCAGAACCTTTTTTTTTGTGAAACAGATAGATTTTTCTTGTAATAAATAACCGTCAAAACAGTTCTATCTGATGCATCAACTATTTTTGATACAGCTGAATATTTTAATTCTGGATTTTGCAGGTATGTGTACAAAATGGGTTCGCGAACTTTCTGTTGCTTGCTCGACATCTTTGACGTTAAAAGTGCTATCACCAAGTGTTATACATCGTATTAAACGTCACTTTATATAGAACAAATAGGTTTTTTTAGACCTATAATATTATCAGGTAGAGTATAATAAACAAATAAAACATTTCATTTTGAATAAATTTCTAAAAATCGATCTTACCATAGTTAGTTCTTTAATATATCGCTCATTTTCTTCAATAACGTTTTACAAATATGCCAATATCATCCCTGCAACCCAGCCAAAAAAAAAATTAGTTAAGTCTCCGCTCAGTTTGGGTAGACATCCCTTAAAAATTAACAACCAAAATGTCTCTGGATTAAAGAGAAAGACAAATTTAGTTTTTGATGCTACTTTCTAATGTGACTATGATGCTTATGTGCTTACTGAAACTTGGCTAAATATAAATATCCATAGTATCGAAAAAATCATAATGCAGTTGCTACTGGATGCCTTCGTGGAGGAGGAGTATTAATTGCGATTAGACTTGCTCTATTTGCTTAAATTATTGTATAGAAGACTCCGTTTACTTTGCAGTTTCCTATATACCACCTAATAGTTCCTTGGATCTATTTTCATTTAATTTTATTTCAAGTCTTTTATTGTTTTTTCAAATAACTTCTACATTTTTTGTCCGATTTCCACGAAATTATACTTAAAATATTTAAAAAAAATAGTCTTTCATTTTAAATCTTAAAAATATGAAAAAGAAAGATTATTTCATTCAAATGAAGCAATTGAAATTTACTGATTTTTAAAAAAGACAAAAAAAAAGTCAGTTTTTTTTGGACTTTAAGCGCTTGTAACTCTATTAAATCTTATCCGATTCACACAAACAGCATACTGTTAGACAGGCATTATATATTTATATATATAAACATGTTTTGAATGCTGAAACGCGTTTTTCAGTCAGAAAAAATATTCATAGAGATATAGTCAAATAAATGAAAAAAGTGCAAAAAAAAGGGGTTTTTTGGGGATATCTTGAAAACATTTCTTAAGAAAAAAAAGTAGTTGCCATTTTCAGAATCCATGCCTCAAAAAAATATAAAAAGACTCAAACAGAAAAAATAAAAAAAGAGAAAAACAACAACAAATAAATAAATCTCCTGAGAGCAAGTGTCAACACGGTTTGTACTTAAAACGACGACACCAGCTGACCTGTGTGTGAAGAAGAAATCTATTAAGCCACAGTGCTCATTAAACTGTCCCATATAATTTCTCTTCCATCGTGATAGCGCTGCCTGTCAAACCATTGTAAAGTCTTAAGGTTGCCTTACACGCTTCAACTTTATATCAAAAATATGAACTATCCGACTTGCAATGAAAAAATTGAGCACAGTGACGCTACTAAAGTTGTTTGCGCGGATTGCAGAGGTTTTTTCATAGCTCCTGTGCAAATTTGATGCCTGATGATATAGAGTACATGAATTCGGGCAATTTTGACTATCGTTGCGATGCATGCTCGTCGTCAGCCGATGCATCAGCATTCAGCAACCTCTACCACTTTCCACCACAAAACTAAAGCAGAGACTGGAGTTGCAAAGACTCATCAAAATTCTGCAATGAAACAGCCAGTTGGAAAAGTCGCAGCAGTAGCTTTGACAACAAAGTAAATAAAATCTAAACCGTCTAACAGCAGCCCTTCTGCCTCTAGTTCCGTAACCCTTGAATCCTTTGCTACAGAACAGGCTGATTGAGCAGGATATCGTCCTCTCAATTGTTTTATGACGTCATTTGTTCACACAGTCCAACCGTCCATTTTTCTTTTGACCTTTCTGATTTTCTTTCTTCATGACATCTGTCAATGGCATACGCAAAAAAATAATTGCGTGAATGCAGCTTGCAGTTTAAAAGGTAAATATTATTATTTTAAAGATGTTAAATATCAAAATTTTAACAATTTCAGCTTTCTTTAGCCCTAGAAAGATAATCTGCGTCAAATTTACGCATGGATATTCAAAATATTGCTCACTCTCCCTATGTAGTGCGAACATGTCACTGTGCATTAAAGACATCTCAGTCGTTAATTAATAAATTTAAATCTTTAAATTGTTTTATTTATTATTTCACCTTTGTGTAGAAAAATAATGTCGATAGCTTTGCTCAAAGTTTTAAGTATATATACCAAATAAATAGTTATGCGTCAATTTTACGTATGATTATCTATTACGTATGTCACAGTATGATTATCTTTCTAGGGTTAAATGACCATTATACATACTATGACGTACTGAAACTCATTGCTTTACAGGAGAGGAACCCAAACGACCGCAACAAAACTCTTCGTTGGCCAGGGTACTTCTATTGGAATACACGCGGTCTTCGCAGTGTGCTGGTTCGTCCTAAATATGAAACTTCACGCAAATTCTACTTTCTACTATTAATTTTGCTACACTACAAGATGTTTTTATGGCGGTTGGCAAGTAAGAAAAGAATCTATTTGTCTTACGTATCGGTAAATTTTCTAACAACAAACAAAAATGATTTGAAATATAACACTTTTTCTAGGTTAGAGTTTGAGTGATCCTAAACTGTGCAAACAAAAATTTGTACGGCGCCCACACCCTGAGATGATGAAGAGCAGTAGCATGCTAGCGACCTGAGTTAGCCGGGCACCAAATTCACTCCAGTTTCTATCTTTTGTTTCTTCACTTTCTTTACATCATAACTGATTAATGTTTTCCTTTTTTTCAGATGAAATGCAGACAACAATACAGACTTGAAGAAGGATGTCAATAACTTATGTGCCGGGAAGTGTTATGCATTTGATTTATAAGAACTGGTACTTTGTTTAACATTTATTTTATTTTCAGGTACTTTAGTAAAATCATCACAGACCACTACACAGACGATTAACAAACATATTACAGGCATTAGAGACTCTTCACTACACGAAAATGGAGCATGTTCTAAAACTAGTTACAGGTGAGTATTGCACGATATAATTTCCTTAAAACTAGATTTTATTTTATTGCATTTTGTGTAGTAATTGCCGCGGTCCCTATTGATATCTTTTGGTTTCATTGTTTCAAGTCTTTGGTATGAAACACACCAATTGACCTTCCATTCAAATTCTCCAGTTCGTACATGTTGTTGCCAACTGGTTTTACGACTCTACATTTCATAAACTTCTTGCAGAACTTAGCATTGATATTGTTTTTGAAGTCGCTAAGGACGAAGTTTCTTTTGTAGATTTCTTGGCCTGGTACAAATTTTACGTTGCGTGTTTTTCTATTATACCGTCGTGCACTTTTCTCGTATGCATTATGCAAGTTCGTTTGAATGTTTTTTCGAATTAAAGCAAGCCTATCTTCCCGATTCAAAATTGTTAAATTAGACTCATTTAATGATTTAAGCTTTCTAGCAAGTTTGTAGTCTGCTCCACTGCTAAACATTTCGTGACCAAATAACGCCATGAATGGTGTAACCCCAGTGGCCGAATGCACTGAGCTTCTTATAGCACATTCGATTTCGGAAATATACAGATCCCAGTCACGGTGATCGTTTTGCAAATAAGATCGTATCGCATTTAAAACCGGCTGGTTAACTCTTTCTGCTGCATTTGACTGCGGCGCATAATGGGCTGTTTTAATATGCGTAATTTTGTATGCATTTATCATTTCTTGAAAATCTTTCGACACAAATTGTTTCCCGTTATCGGAATGGATTACCTCCGGTACTCCAAATTTGTGGAAAACTTTAGCGATTAAAAATTGAAGAATATTTTTGGTGGTAGCTTCTCGAAGCGCTTTTAAAAGTGTAAATTTTGTGAAATGGTCCACAACAATAAAAATATAAGCATTGCCGCCTTTCGACCGTGGATATTTGCCAAGGAAATTGATATAAATTTTCTGAAATGGTCTTTCAGTTACCACTTCCTGACCAATGCTCGGTCTCAAGTCCTGGTTGACTGATTTCGACTCCTTGCAAATCGTACAACTTTTTATAAAATTTTTTACTTGTATGGTCATGTTTGGCCAGTAATAAAATCTTCTGAGCCTACGCAGCGTTTTTGCTATGCCACCAAGAGCTGTTATTTCAGGCTCATGGGCCTTTGAAATTAGGGTTAACGTTAGATTTTCTGGAACCCAAAGTTTCCATTTTAGCTCTTCTATGTCGGCATCTTCACGATCAAATCTAGTTGCCCTCCAGGTCTTTCTGGTACAGCAAAGCACCTACGCCTATTTCATCATCGCACTGTACCAGAAACATCGCACTGTACCAGAAACCTTTTAGAAAAGTCCGGATGTCTTAAAACCGGAGCAGTACATAAAGCTTGCTTTAAGTTATTAAATGCTTCGATAGCTTCTGACGTCATAAAATATTTTGTACTCTTTTCAGAGTATCGCTAAGAGGAGCAGAAACTGCCGCGAAATTCTTTATAAAGCGGCGATACCAACCCGCTGTTCCAAGAAAGCTGCGAACTTCTCTCACTGATTTAGGGATTGTAATTTTTTGAACAGCAGAGACTTTTCTGGATCAGTTCTCAGCATGCCACCACCCACAATGAATCCTAAATAGCGCAACTCTTTAAAGCGAAATTTCGACTTTTTGAGCCCTATAGTTAGGTTTGCTTTTTTCAAACATTCAGCTACCTCTGTGAGTACGCGAAGATGAGTGTCGAAATCTGGTGCTATAATTAATAAGTCGTCCAATTATGTAAACACATGTGACTTGAGACGTTGTGGAATAACTTTGTCCATCAGGCGACAAAGGCGTTGCGCAGCATTGCATAGCCCAAAGGGCATAACTGCAAACTGATATAGGGGTCTTCCTGGTACCGTGAAAGCCGTGTACTCTTTACTTTGCTCTTCGAGTGCTATCTGCCAAAATGCGAACTTTAAATCAACACTACTTATAAAATAGGTATAGTCAATCCGACTCAAAATACCTTCTATATTTTGTAGTGGATATGCGTCTTTTACTGTTCTTTCATTTAACTTTCGTGCGTCGAGACAAAAGCGATTTTTCCCTGGTTTTCGAACTATGGTCACTCGGTTGTTCCATTGGCTTTCACTTTACTCGATCACGCCTAGCTCCAACATTCTGTCGATTTCAGCATACACTAACTCCTGCACTGCCGGCGAAATTGGATAGTGGCGATCCTTTACAGGAGTCGCTCCTTCCGTTAATTTAATAGTGTGCTTTTCGAGATCCGTCCTGCCTAAGCCACGCTGCTCGTAGGTGTAAAATTGGTCTACCACGTTTTTTAAGCGCCTTTGCTGCTCCTTATTCAAAATATGTTTTTGCAATTCGTCTTCGTCACCATTATTTTTTTCAATATCGAAATCCGTTTTAAGTTTAACCAGATCCAATTCTTCCACGCCAATTACATCCGATGCAAGCTTAAATTGTTTCCAAAAATCTATTCCAAAATATGCCTTCTGCTCAAGATCGGGACAAAGATAAAACTTTATAATTTCAACATTATTTTTGTATCTTACAGGCAAGCTGATTTTACCAAGAATTGTATGTTTTTCGCCACCTGCTGTCCTTACTGTCGAGAAAAATGTTTCAACGTCACCTTCTCTCAAGTTGCTCCACCAATTCTCTGCATCCTCGCCCTAGCAAACTTATAGATGCTCCAGTATCCAGAAGACCTTTTAATTTGATGCGGCCTATTTCGACTTCAGCGAATGCCCTCGGATTTTTGCTGTGCATTCCACTAAAAACTTCGACGAGTTGCTTGCATAGCTGTTTTCTTTTGGCAAAATTTTGTCTCGCTTTTATAACTCTTTTTGTGACGTTTTTCATACCATTCAATGAGCGATTTTCAAATATTCTCTTTCGTGCTTCGTAATACTTTTCCATTTTCTCTTCAATTGACGGAACATTGTTTCGGATCTGATACTTATTATTTTTATTAAATTCGTATATGCTTTTTAAAATTTTAATTTTTTTTTCTCCACAGATTTCTCTTCTGCAACGCCTTCAATAATATTTTCGGCATTGTTGCTTAATTTTCCACGGGAGCTTGACTGGAGCGTGGCATTCCCGTGGTCAGCACGTTCCTGTTTAGGTTTCCCGCCGAGCATGTGGGACATTTCGGCGTTATCACCTCAGGCCGCCCGCACTTGTAGCAAAAAATCGTACGAGTTGGAGATGTACACTCCATGTACACATGTCCTTCTTGACGACAGTTCCAACAAATTGGCATTCTACTATTTTGCTGCTGTTGTGGATGCATTACATCTTGTTGTTGCTGGAAAGTCTGTTGTTGAGAAACCAATGGTTGCTGTTGTAAATTTTGCTGCTGTCGCTGTAGCTGATTTTGTTGCTGCTGCTGATTTTGTTGAGCATAAAACTTTGGTTGTGGCTGAAAAATGTCTTGCCTTTGATCGGTCGCTACTTGTTGGAAATTTTGCTGCTGTTGTTGTGGCATACTTGGTGGCTGAACCTTTTTTGGAATTAAACGATAATTTTGAGCCGGTTGTCTACATAGATACGCTGGTTGTACCTCCTCAACGTCAAAAACGTCCTTATAAAACCCGTATTCATTTACGCCATCATTTGGGATTATCTCGTTTATCTCATGATTACGATGCTGTTGCTGATGACGTTGTGGTTGTGGTTGTTGATACCCGCTGCGAACATCTCCGAGAAAAATGCAGTTCTGCTCTACGCACTCGTCGCGCAGCTGATCCACGGAGTAGATCGTCATTGGGTAAACAATTCGACCTAGGTAATCTCGTAGATTTTTTTTTATTATTTTAATCATGTCACCTTCTCTCACAGGGTTACGCAATTTGGAGCGCAGCTTGAAGAGGTCATGAAAAAATGTTTCGATGCTTTCCCCCGGCCTTTGTTTTCACTCTACGATTTCCCGCATGACCTCAAAATCGGAACGATTGGTTTGGTATTGACGGAAAAGCGCCTGACGTAATGTGGGCCAGTCTGCGTCGTAATTGTTTCTAATGAAGACCCAATACCATTCACGTGCGACTCCTCTAACTAGCAAATGAAAATCGCGCATGATCTGTGCCCATGGGCAGTTATAGTGGCGTTGCATATGCTCGACACGGAATACAAAATCTTCGATCGATAAGTCGTCAGCGCCTCCCGCAAAAGTAATTCCCCATTTGTATATATAGACGTTGGCCGCTTGATGGTTACTCGATGAGCCTGATTCCACTCGAGACCTCGAATGTCTACCATCGTTTACCAGTTCACCTGGCAATGGAAACGGTTTCGCTGTTCCATACTCCTTATTGGGATTCGGTGACCAAACGTATTGTTGTTGTATCGGTGGTGGCTGTTGTACTTGTCGTTGCTGCTGGTGTAGATTTTGTTGCCAAAAAGTGGACTTTAATTGCACATTCGGTTGTTGGTAAACTGTATTTTTCCATACGTGATCATTGTCTTCCAGTTGAATTGTTTTTTCATTAAATTTTTTGTTTCTTTTAGATTTTTCCTTGGATGAATGCAGATTGGTGCTAAAGCCACTCACGCCGCCAGCACGTCTTGCTCCATTTACTATTTTTTCTGGCTCTGGTGAAGTAATAAGTTGGTTCTTTGGATTTTCGGTAAGTTTCAGTGTCCGTATCATTTCCCCCATGCTAGTCTGAAAGCACTCGAAAATTTTGTTTTCTATAGACTCTTCAAGCGATGCCCTGTATTTTTCGTTGGCCTTTGCCACTAGTTTTTCAATTCGGTTTATTTCATTTAATTCTGTTAAATCATTTGTGCTGTTTAATAGGGTTAGATTAAAATTGGTATGAAACCTTTTGGGTTTACTAACCGCGCCTCTACTAACTCCTTCGCCCGTCGCGCCATCCTCTTTGTCGACCATTATGGTCTTAGACAGATCTTTAAAAAAACTGTTATCAACGCCTGAGGCCTGGTCTATATTCTTATCATTTTCCATCACTGTAATACTTCTGTTCAAATCGTGTTCAGCGTTTCTTTCGACACTACGCCTTTTATTTTTATTAACCGCTTGTTTCATGTACATAAGTACTTAATACGCAAATGCAAAAAAAATTTTTTTTTTTATAAAACAGTTTTAAATTGGGGGGTGTTCTCCCAGGTCAAGTGATATGGTCTAAAACGTGTTCGGTCAACTAGTCCTGCGATGACCGAATTTTCTGCATACTCCTTTCGAAATCTCTCACATGGATAGCCCTGCTGCTTATTGTGAACGTGCTGGAGCCACTGTCATGACTTTCTTTCATAATCTGCCTGCCGTAAATTCGACCATATTTCATGCATCAGAACAAAAACTTAAATTTGGATGTCTGATCACGAACTATGGCTAGCAATACAACTTGAAAAATTATACTTTTAATTTCAAGGCTACTGCTATGAAATCCCGTCGCCACAATTAAAATCACAAACCGTGAACCCAGCACTTACTACTCTCAGTTATCTAACTTCACTCAATGCAATTGATAAAATATTTGATTCATACGAAAAAAATTAACCAAGTCATTTTGTGGCAGTTACAGTAAAAATTTGATTTATTTTATTTTACTAACCACCTAAGTCTCAACCCTGGAATGCAATTGGCTTCTGTTCCGCTGAGCTATAACCAAGCCACTCCACTGTCAAGACCCAGGAGGTCGGCCTCCTAGCCTTACTGATGCATATTCTTGATTCCCCCTTTGTGTAATGTAATTAATATTTTTAGACGTTTTCTATGATTAAGCCACTATAGAAAAAGGCGGATCAAGGAGATGCAATTGAATCCTAACTTTTTACATGATTTTCCCCTGACTGTGATCTCGTCAACGACTTCACCTCACTTTGCAATCAGCACCGAAGCGTAAGCTTGGCTGAGCCACCGTGACACAAAGTTTCAACGAGATCCAGTGCAGGATTTATTTTTTTTTTTTCAATATAAGCTTTAGAGTTTGCTGTTTTGCTTTAATGCAAATCAAAATTTTAATTTGGAAAGGGAAAGTAGCTGTAGTTATCCCCTTTTTATTTATTTTTGATTGGGCGCCATTATTGTTATGAATCCCTACGCTATCGTACCCAATGCGGTCCGCACCGGCCAGCTTGCGGTTTCAGGGGAGTTTCTAACCCGCCGCGTTGGGTCGAGGGAACAACAATAAAGATCTCACTTTATGCAGAAAACAAAAAGTGAAATCTTAAATTATATAAAAAAAAATAAAACTCAAACCGAATTCAGAATTCCAACAAAATCAAGAAAATCACAAAAAATTAAAAAAAATATTAACATTATTAAAAATCGCAAATCTAAATGCCGGCTTTTCCATATGAGAGAGGAAGGAAGATTGTCTCCCTCCTATGCACCCACCCAACCTGTGCTGCCCAGTCCATGTTTGGGACAACACCCACTTTCGAATCACCGCTGACCAGCCTATACCACCATCACTGACCCAGTCGAAAAATCACCCCCTATAAGAAGACTTAACACGAATTCATTTCGTTATAAACATTCAAACCATTTTATTATTAAATAGTTATTTTTCCTAAATTATAGGCTGAAGAGCCTATACCAAGACAAATTCAGCTCAAAACCAAGAATTTAACAACGCAAGGATTAAGAATCGTGACGGGAATACACTACAATATTAAACAATATATATATATATAAAACAAAAAAAAAGTATGAAAATATTATTATAATTTCGAATTGCGAAAGTTTTTTTTTCTTCTTTACTTTTTGGTTTTTAATTCTCCACAAAATTATACTTAAGATTCACAAAAATTTAAAAGTTTGACAAAAAAAAATTTACAAAAAAGACATTAAAAAAAACTTTGCAAAGCAATGAAAATTTTAAATATATAATTAAATGAAATAAACTAGTAAAAATAAATAAATCAAAATCAAAGATTAGCAATCTTTTTTAATTATATACGGGCTTCCAAGAAATTCATAAAAATTTCGACTAAAGCGTTAGTATATATGGCCAAAAGAAAATATTCCTCAATTTATTTGTGTCCTAACAGAGCGCTCTATTGTCGACTTAGGGACTTTGAAAAATAATTCCCCACAAAGTTTCCAATAAAATTTAGCACCACACGTTCGCCCCTTTAAGAATTTCTATACCCGCAGTTTAGATCGCAACCACATAAAAAAAATTATAAATTATAACAAGATAAACCTCCAAGCAGTGTTGCCACTGAGAAATTTATTTTTCTACCAAAATTTTTTCGAAAACCTACCAAAATCGTTTGTAACCTACCAAAACTTTACAAATTAAAAAAAAACTTTTTGCAGCATTGAATGCGTTTATTAACATTTAATGCTGTCTAAAATAATATCGCTCACTTACTTCAATACTGGCATAACTCAAAAAACAAGATTTTTGAGTTAATGATGCAGAAATATTTGCCATTTTATGTTTTATTTTGTGTAAAAAAATCAAAAAATTATCTCATAAGCTTGCCTTGTAAGAAGAATTTATGTAGACATACTTTTCATCATTTTCATATAAAAAGCAACTTATTGAAAACTTTAAATGCGTTTTTCTCCCACTTTATGTTTTTTGAGCTATAACAGTCTTAACCCTTACCGTACTGACGAACTTTCTATACACATTCGGACGGACGAGGTACCTGGGTACCCACTTTTGTTTTCATACATATTGTATGGCGTGAGTGCTGGTGAAAGTAAAATTTTTTCGTTTTGTGGTTTCATTTTCATAAACGAGCTCTGCTAATAAGCGTTATAGCTTATTTTTTATTTGTGTAAGTGTATTGTATCAAATTCGTCACTCGGAGCGATGATACGAAATGGAATTTTCGTTACAGCTCTCGCTTTTACTCAAGCGCTCATTGAGAATGGTTTTGATTATATGAAATGAGGTTTCTGTTACAGCTTTCATTTTTGCTAGTGTGCTCCTTAACACTTATTTCGACAGTTTTGGCTCTATAAGGCGGCCACCGGCTGTTATATCTATCAAAGAAAGCTGCCTTATGCTCAACGCCAAACGAACTTAGGCGAGAGTTTTGTCATTGATTTAGTCAAAATGTATGAGAATTCAAACAGGAACGTTACAATGGACAATTACTCCACGTTTTTTTGATTGATGAGCTCTATTCTGTGGATGGGTCTAACGCTGGTGGCGACCTTGTGCCAGAATAAGCTCTATATTCTATAGGAATTGAAGCCGCATCCTACCCCTACCGATGACGTCGGTTGTGTTTTCTGAGTTTATCGGCAAGATTGTTCGTCGTTGTTGTGTCGTGAAGAAGAAGTAATCCTTGTACATGCTCAGCAGCAGGAAAATATCGATAACCACTATAATAGCACCTATGGAGGCGTGAACATTATGGAAAGGATGCTAACTGCACAACCAGAAAAGAAGACAAATAGATAAATGGCCTCTCGCTTTTTTCTATAACATGTTGGATGTTGCTCCCCTGGTTTCCTACATCATTTATCTAGAACTCCACGATAAGAAAAATGTTGCACTATTTTTCTGGAGGATCTCTCGAGTAAATTCAGCTGCCTACATATTGTGGCCTGGTCCAGAATACCACGGATAACCCAGCATTTTTCCAATCGACTGGTCATAGAAACGGAACTGGAGTATTGGTTGTGCTCTCCACCAGCAGACTAACAACATCAGCCTGCAGACCAACGCGAGGAAAATTGTGAAAGATGTGTGCCATTACTGCAAGTGTCTCGGTCAAACCTAAAAACGACGCGAAACTCATACTCAGTGTTCGTCTTGCTTCAAGTCAATATGTGCCGAGCACTCTACAAATGTATGTTCGGATTTCGAGTGCCTGCTATGAATACCGTTTGAAAAGTTGTTAAATTTTTATTATATTTCAAGCAGCAACAATAAAATTATATTAGAAAAGCCCCAAACAAAATTGTTGTTTTGATTTTTCCCATACATTTTGCACAACAAAATATTGGGTACCCAGGTACCCACGTCCGTCCGAATCTCGGATTGAGTTTTCAATGGCTTATTACTCGAAACTTAAAATACATTTGAAGGTAAAAACACGTTTTATACATACTTTGACTATTCTAGTTTCATAATTTGAAGTTTAAAAGTGCTATGATCACAACTTACAGAGATACATTCAATCAAAGTTGCCGTGGGTACCCAGGTACCTCGTCCGTACGGTTAGGGTTAAAGTAAGTGAAGCGATATGCTTGTATGTCGTCGTTTGAAATGCTTAACACATCAAATGTCGGACAAGTGTGCGCAAAAAGTTACCACATGATACACGCAGCGTACAATTAAGCAATGAACGTTAGAAGAAAGAAAAATAGTAATTAATTATCATTTTGAAGGCAAAACCGATCGCAAAGTTACAAATTTTTTAAAAAAATGAAAGCCAGCGGTTCACGGTATTATTAAATGATATAAAGAGGACAAAAGGATTTCAAATAAACAACGTACGGTGGCAAAAAAAACGTTTAGCTCGAGAGACGAAAAATGGACCATCCGAGCTGTGATCAAAAAAATTATGTTATTTAGGGCCGATTTCACAGTGTTTAGTTAACTAAAGATTTGAGGTTAACTATCCAATTTCAGTTTCATAGCAATTAGTTAAACAACCAAATTTGACAGGTTAACTAATAGTTAACTAACAGCTGATTGTTGCGAAAAAGAACATAAGAAATAAAAACACAAAGTTTCAAAAAAGCAAATAAGTACCTATATAAATATGGATTCAGATTGGGATTGCAAAGTTCATAGTGATTCAGATATTGAAGTAGTATGGAATATTGCAATTGCTCGTCGAAAAAAATATTAATATCCCGTCCATTTTACTTTCGGTAGGTTCCTTGCAAGCCGTTAAAATCGTTCACAATGGCCCCCCATATTTTTTCCTTCTCGTCTAGACTAACTTTTTCCTTTTTTTTTTTTGCATTCGATAATGTTTTCAAAGTTGCCGACCAGCTCCAATTAGCAATTTATTTCGTTTGCCAAAAATTTAGAAGATCTTGTTGTTGATTCCATTTCACAAACTATGAAATGTCAAATAAAAAACAAATCTTTTGTGCAGTGATGCCAAATTTTGTACAAACAATTATCATTAGTTAACCCATTGACTGTGAAACTGAACAACTTAAATTTGGTAGTTAACTAACAGACATAAGTTAAGTTAACTAATTGGTTAACTAAACACTGTGAAACCGGCCCTAATAGTGCTTGTAACTTTTGTTTCTAATACTGCGGGTCTGAACACATATGCAACAATTTAGATGTGCGATCAGTCGCAACACTATTTCGTTACATTGTACATACCTATGCGTATTCCCAAACGTAATTTGTATGCAAGAAAACAGAGACCATACCCAATTGTTGAAGATAGGGTTGGCAAAAGCTTATTTCCAGATGTAAATATTTGCTTCCGGATTCGAAAAACTTTACGAAAAAATTGCAATTTTCGATTTTCATAAAAATTTATCCTAAATCCTACCAAAATCAGGTTTAACTTACCAACCTACCAAGAGGAAAAAAACCTACCCAATTTGGTAGGAAACTACCAAAAACGGCAACGCTGCCTCCAAGCCTCCTCGACGAACACACCATTCGGGTTCGTGTTCGGGATCCCTTTCGTTCACTTCTCTTTCGAATATCTGTTCCCACTTAATGGACGATCGACAAGGTTCACACTTCGCGATTTTAAGGCTTTTGCCGATTAATTATAAAATGGCCGCGTTCAGGCTAAGCCTTTTTTTTCACCAGAAATTTGCTTAAAAATGTCGGAATATTAATAAAAATTTGTGGCTGACACTTATCTTTGGTGTGGAGCTCCTTCTATTTCCGCTCTTCTGCAAATTTTTTCGTCTCAATTCTTTGCCGCCAGCCACACTACCAAAAAAATGGTTATCATAAAAATTTATGAAATACAAAATTTCAGACATTTTAATTCCAACTTACTTAAAATTTTCGGTATATGGTATTCACTTAATCTTCCTGATTATTTTCACAAATCCTGCACACAATGCCGCTTTCCTAAAAAGCAAGAACCTTTTTCAAACTACCTACATGTTTATGCATATATATATATATATATATATATTTCAGTAGAAACATTTTTCTTTACCTTAGCAATGTCTAACTTCTTCCTGAATTTCCTCCAAGTCGGGCCTGATATCCTGTGCTCAAAATGAAAACTTTCTGGAACACACTTTTTTTTTACTTTAGCTCAGAACTAACTTGAGCACAAAAAAACAACTCACAATCACTTTGAATTAAAAAACTTTTTCACAGGAACGCGACACGTCGGGATCAGTTGACCTTTACTTTGCTAATAAATATTGGAGTCTATTTTGCTTTCCTCTAAGCCCTAATTTCAGCGCAATCACATAAAATACGTTACTCCGTTTAAAATTTACCTGTGTACCAAATTTGCAACATAAAACAAACAACAATTCCGCCCACCACTACAATTTCAATCACATAAAATACGTTACTCCGTTTAAAATTTACCTATGTACCAAATTTACAAAAAAAAAACAAACAACAATTCCGCCCACCACTACACTTTCATTTTCACTCTCCGATTTCTCACTCAACAGTTCAATAACCTTTTAGTTAGAAAGCTCAGAGCTTATACCATCCCTGGTATTATTCAATAGTGTTGCTGAACATTACCTGAGAACATTTTTCTTTTGACGTTTCTGATTTTCTTTCTTCATGACATCTGTCAATGGCATACGCAAAAAAATAATAGCGTGAATGCAGCTTGCAGCTTTAAAGGTAAATATTATTATTTTAAAGATGTATAAATATCAAAATTTTAACAATTTCAGCTTTCTTTAAATGACCATCATACTATGACGTACTGAAACTCATTGCTTTACAGGAGAGGAGCCCAAGCGACCGCAACAAGTGGAAGACAAAAAGCAAAGCAGACACTCTAACTGACACATTCCATTCTCATTCAACGATTGTTATACTTATGTTACATGTTTGTTTCTTTCAAATTCCGTGTTGTTGCGTTGACAAATTGAGAATGAGATGTAACGGCACCAGTTCCGATGCGTGCGAATTCACATTAGCAATTTGCCATCTGGTGGTGACAGGCGTGCAGGGAAACAGTCTAGACAAAAATGTCAAAAATGACATTAGAATTTCAAAAATCGCGTTATCGCGCATGATGTTCTAGACTTTTCCATGCGCGCGCTGCACCCGACAATGAAATCGCTCATGTGCGCGTCGGGCAATAAAACTCTGTTCGAACGGGTACTAGACAGAGAAACGAAATCGAATGACGTGGGGAGTGGACTTTTGGCTGTTGTAAAGTGCGGACGTGCCGCGGTTGAAAAGTTTTTTTTGGTGCCGTAGTGGCAGCCATTTTGTTGAATATTTTTTTGTGCGGTCGTAGCGACGTAAATTTTTGCTAAAGAATATTAAAAATAACATTTAAAATTCAATACGGTTTCAAAGAAAAAAAAAACAAAAAAGTAATTTTTGTATACGGTATCGGTAACCTAATGAAATTCTATTGATCATAAAGTTAAAGTTAAATTCTGATGAGCAAGTGCAAGAACCATTCAGTTAGGGTGGACCTTAAAAAAATTGCATAGCAGGTCCACACGGTAGGGTGGGTTAGAAGGGCCCGAGCAGAACACCAGGCTCGGTGGTTCAGCCATTAGGGAATTTAAGGGAGGCCCGTAAATTTTTGGGAGTTGATTCTTGGATGTCGTAGAGGGCAGTCGCTGTCGTAAATTTTTTGATCTACGTCGGTTTTGCGCGTTCGCTGGTTCAAAAAAAGTTTTTAATTTTTCCATAAAACAAGAAGAAAAAAGAAAGCAAAATAAATTAAATAAATATGAATTGTATTTCTCAAAAAAAAAAAATTTTAACTAAAACGCAAACTTTTGAAAGTGCAAATAATGAAACATTTCTGAGGTTCTTTCTGTAGAACAAGAAAAATTGCAATTAAAGTTTATTTTATTATTCAAAAGTAAAAATTCTAATTAAAGTTCAAATGCATTTTTCTGCTCTAAGCTTACAAAAAAAAAAACAACCAAAAAAAAAAAAGTTTAACCTAAAAATAACGTGGCGACATCGACGGCCGTGTTCGCAGAGAGTTGGCGCTCCACCACATACCAAAAGATAAATAACAAAAAAAAGAAGACATACATGTGTACAAATAAAGCGACACTACACATGCACATGCATGTACAAAATAAAAGACAATTATATTGAAAACGAACGGGCGGAAACAAAAACTACGAAAAAGGAAACAAAGACTAGAAAATCAGAAATAAATTACGATAAGAACGTGACATAAAAAAAAAAACGTGATTTAAGTAAAAAAAAAAAAAATCAAGTAACCAAGTCTTAAATAAAAACAAATGCAACTATACAAAATTACAATTATACAAAAAAAATAATCATCAAACAGTAATAAGTAACAAGGAACAACCACCAGTACCACCACAACGACATTCATCTATTCGCGCTAATGCGCCAACACCACCCATTCTAGCGGCTAATCCAACATTAAATAGCAGCAGCAACAGTAGTGGCTTTGCAAATTCTAGTTCAGTCAGTCGTTTGGTCATCTGTTTGGAAACAAAATACGGCAAGCGTTTTCATAATGTCACCGAATTTCCGAAACCGCCACCATTTTTGAATATCCAAAAAAAATTATCCTAGTCGAACTGTCAAAGCAACAAATGGTATGTAGAAGTACATTAAAATTAGCTAGGGCATGAAATATAGAAAATCAATATAATAAATTATATTTAGGCGCACTCAAGAGAATTAAACCTTTACAAAAAGAAACTTTGTATTTAAAATGCAAAACAAAACATACTATTAAATTAAAAATGGTTTGCATATTTTTAAATCTTAATATGTATTTATATATGTACCATATAAAAACAAAGGCAATTGCTTAATATGCTTTGTTTTTTTTTTATATTTAAGCATCTAATGAGAATTATATTCAATAATAATTACTTATTAATAATTATGTAATAATATAACAGAAACAAATAAAAAATACTAAGAGTACATTTAATTTACATACTATAAAACTACATACATACATATATATTTTATTCATATAAAATAATTTTTGAATTTTCTTTATTAATGAATTGCTATTACTATACAAACTCAACGATACAATAAGAGAAGAGTAAAGTAAAAACTAAACAATTTAAAAATAAAAATGTAAAAAAAAAATGAAATCTATTTCTTTTTATTTTTTAAAGGAATAAGGAATTCAAATCAAGGCTGCTTAAAACTGAGCACTAAAAGTCCCATGTAGAACCATACGTTAGGGTGGACCTTAAAAAAATCGCCCAGCAGGTTCACACTGTAGGGTGGGTTAGAAGGGCCCGAGCAGAACATCAGGCTCGGTGGTTCAGCCATTAGGGAATTTAAGGGAGGCCCGTAAATTTTAGAGAGTTGATTCTTTTTTTTTTGTAAACTTAAATTTTTTTGTGGTAACGCGTTCATCTTTAATTTTGATTCAGAAACAAAACTTATCAAATATTTTCATTTTTACTTGCTGAAGAGCTCAACAACCCAACGTCAGCACGAGTAAAAATTTGTACGGTGAAGGCGCATTATGGGCAGCAGCGATCCCATCCCAAATTATTTATTTTTCAAAAGTGCTTCAGAATACACAGTTCTGCTACAAAATAAACTTAATCCATACAATAAATACCAATCATGCCTAAGTCTATCTATTTAAGATATTTTGCGATATTTGTCGTCACATCTACTTCTTGAATTCTTAGTTTGAACTTATTTTCCAATTAAAAAATATAGAATTATCAAAAGAGTAGTATAATATTATATGCATAATAGTAATTAGTATTTTTTTTTTCTGGGAACATTAGTAGCAAAAAAGTAATTTGAGTATAGATTTCTTACACCACGGCAACTCTAACCGTCCACCAGATGACGCTCAAAAATAACGGAGATGCGCAAGGCGTAATCTTCTATTCTATCATTCTTGGATGTGTATGGATAGGATTAAGAAAATTTTGTTTTAATTAGGTATATGTACATACATATACTTAAGTCGAAACTGTATCCACAGATTTTCAGTTAAGGGGCTTAAATTTGGCTAGGCAACCAAAAATTTTGTGCTGAAAAATCAGAAGTACAGAAGCCGTATATCAGCAAAGTTGGGTTCAGTAATTTTTTTTTTTTTTTTTTGTACAAGCTAAAATTGACATTTCTAAAAATTCTTTCCGCGTTGTGAAATAGTAAAATTTTTCATAAATCGAAAAAAAGCATAATAGCGAGAACACAATTGGGGCAGCAGCAGCAAAGCAGCAGCAGCAAAACGCTCTGTGGAACACAATTGGGGCAGCAGCAGCAAAATCTGTCAGAACTCCAAAAATTATAAATAAACAAACTAATCAAAATAAACATTTTCGCTATATTCAAAAAGAAAACTTTTTATATGAACTTCATTCTTAGTGCTGGATAAATTGAAAAAAATAAACAAAAACAAAATTTTTATTCATGCCAGCTTGAATACAACACTGATATTTTGCTGCTTTGCTGCCGGATAAAAAATAGAAAAATTTCTATATCGGCAGCAGGGCAGCACGGCAGCAAACTGTATGATTTTATATTTGCCTCTTTCTCACCTCCATAATTCTCTATAATTTTCATGTTGACAGATTTTGCTGCCCTGCTGCTTTGCTGCTGCTGCCCCAATTGTGTTCTCGCTATAAGTAATTTTGATTTTTTGTGATTATTTTGAATTGTTTTAAAAAATTAATTTTTAATAGGACATACGGCCGAATTATTTACCTAAGGTTGCAGACATTCCTGGCAAAATATCGTAATAAAATAGAAAAAAATATTGAGAAAATGTGAGTAAAATAAGTAGTCTTTTATATCTATTTATATGTATATTTTATATTTAGCATATAAGAGTATAAAAATATAAAAATGTATGTAATTTTTTTGATAGTGTGGCTGACCCTGGAGGAACGAATCTAAGTGGACGATTTTACCAGGAAAATAAGATAAATTAGCCACAAAATTTTCTAATATTTTATAAGTTCCGTGTGCGGTAAACATATATGTATGCATGAATTGAATTCGAACATTTGAATATAAGCCCAGAAAAGCAAGCCAAAAGCCATTTGCGTGAGCTAGCGAAATTAAGCATCCCAAATCTAATTAGAGCAACTCCAAGCAGAATTGAGTTCGTGACAACTACAAACTTACGATCCATCACTTTTGGAAGCTAGACGTGTCTGAAAACAGCAGAAAAGGTTTTTGAAAACGTTATGTTAGGAAATTATAAGATTTAAAATATCGATCTGAATTTTGGAAATTTCAAATCGAATTTTTTTTTTGTCGTTTAAAGTGTCGGTGAAGTTTCGCACTTTGTGGTTGGAACGTGAAAGTGTAAAAGTTAAATGTCGTTCTGAAAGAGCTCATGTGGGACTGAAAGTAGTTGTGAGGGATTCGTGGTAGTAACACTGGATTGTGTGAAAGAAAATTAAAGGTTCACGAGCTACGCTTTCCGCAAAGGCAAAAAAGGAAAGTTATTTTTATAGGAAGCGGTTTCAAAATCTAATTTTTAATTACATTTCATTTTAATTTCAAATATATGCATGTTTACTATACTTAATCTTTTACATATTTATATAATTTTACATTTTTTTATTTATCTCTGTTACATATATTTTTTTTTTTTGCATGTACATATATTTTTGTTTTTGCAGGACTTTTTTTTGTCTTAAATTTTAAGCTTATCAAAGGGCAAATTTCAACTACCTATGATGGGTAGTTAAGGAGGGCTTAGTAACGACGGTGAAGTTTTTTTGTGGGTGTCGTCATAAAATCATGCAATGACGACACAGGAAGGGAGTGCGCGCCGGAAGCTGAGATCTATTTCCTGGCTTTGGTGGGTGGTCTGTATTCCGTTTGTTGTGCAGTCAATATAGTTCCGCTGATAGTTTGATTGTATGGTTAGAGTTTTTTTTGTTCGATAACAAATTGAAGTTTGAGTTTTTAAAATTTTTATTGTTCATCCTAGAAACCGTGAGTAAGCCGTGGCGGGCCGCGTTAGATACGCTAGCTGAGGATTCGTGCAACATCTATAAATTAAGTTTTATAGACTTAAAATAAAATCCTTAGTGATAAACGGAAAAATTTTATCTAAATAAGTATGTAAATTAAGTAAATGATTAATTATACATATAAGAGACGTTCGCCCAAAATTGAGCGCAGCGGACAAACGTTTTTAAGGTGTCAAAATGTTCGTATGCTCAAGAGCTTACATATGAGAACGGGTGTTTTCAAATTTTATATTTTTAACAAAATAGCGACCATAAAACGACGCCTACACATACTTAGATATCTGTGTATAAATAGGCAGTTGGTAAACAGCCGAAATTATAATCAATTAATTTTTTCTTTGTAGGAAAGGCTGTGAAGAGAGGGAGTGCAGCGTATACTTTTTTTTTCAATAGTAGGTGGTGCAACGCCCGTAACAGGAAAATACGTTGCCACGGCTAAGCCAATGGACCAATTTAAATTAAATTTGATTTGGAGATAGATCGAACAATAAGAAAGGTAATTAAAAGATCTTAGTTCTTAAATGAGTCGTGACACCGCCCTTAATGAGAAAAAACACTGTCTCGGCTGAACCTCTTCATCAATTTTGATAAAATTTGGTAAGTAGATAGATTGAATTCTGAGCAAAGATATTTGTTTTGAGTGGGAGGTGCCACGCTTTTAATAAGAAAAAACGTTTTCACTGCTAAACTAATCTACCGATTTTGATGAAATATGGTTAGGATCTAATCGGTCTCTTAATTTAGCTATGTTAACATATTTTTCTGTTTTAAAACTAGCTCTTTGCGTTTTACAGGGTTGATTCTCCATTAGTTTAGCAGTAAAAACTTTTTTTTCTTATTAGAGGCGTGGCACCTCCTACTCAAAAGAAATATCTTTACTCAGGATTCAATTTAACTTCATACAAAATTTTATTAAAATCGATAAAGCGTTTCAGCCGAGGCAGCGTTTTTTCCTACTAAGGGCTTATATAGTATATTGACAAGTTTATAAAAACTTTTATAGCAAAGTTTATATATCGACAAGTTTATAAAAACTTTTATAGCAAAAAAGGTTTTAGAAACTTTTAGCTTGAAAACTTTTTGAATAAAAGTTAATAGTTTTAAGGTCTGATTATAACCCAAATTTTGATAAAAATATTTTGGGCCATTGTTCGTTTATTTTTTTCTCAATTTTGTTTTGGTAATACCACATATTTTTTAAAAAAATTTAGCAGTGGGTGATGTTTAATTTTGATCAGTGATAACAATCTACAAAATTTTGTAGCAATTTCGTAAATCAAAGATAAATTATTTTTCATGCGATAGTGCTAGTGTTGTGCGTAATAAAATGGTTACCTTCCCGTACATTTGTTGTCCAATGCCAAGAATATTTATAAACGTTTTATAAAGATTTTCCAAATGTTTGTTAAGACCATAGCTGTGCATCATTAATGAAATAGTTAACTTCGTTAATCGCTAATCCGGTGCTAAAAAAGTTAACTTCGTTAAACGTTAAAGCGTTACATTTTGAAAGTCTTAACGGATGTTAACTTTCATCGTTAATCCGTTAGCACAAGATGAAAATTGAATTTATTATATTGTTGCGTTAGTGATCTTATAAAACTGTTGGTTTGGGTTCTGGAAGTTAACAGGTTAGGAACAAAAAAAAAGACGTGTATAATTGGAGTGTGTAATTTAGTCATCTGGCCTAATATGGACATTCTCCTTCATGAACATTAACATGCTGAAGTTATCGTCTGAAAGCGAGGCTCGTTTCGGCGTTAAAATATCTTTTCCCGTGGAAAAAGTTTTTCAGCTGCAGCGCTTAAGGGTATGGAAGTATTATATTTAAAAAAAATAGATTTATGAATATCTGTTCCCCACATCGTTGAACAAGCCTTTTGATTTCATGTCTAGCCACATTCTTACAAGATTTTGAGCTTTACGCTTTAAAGATATGTGTCTTTCAGGTTATTCTTTAGACTGAGTAACAGAATTGAAAAAGCTCTCATCATCATGCCTCCGCCACTATCTCTGTTCTTCAAACTTTCGACAGCTTCCTGTCACAATGCCTCTTCTACCTTTTTTTTCATGTATTTTTTTACTGCATCCACTCGACTGCTGTCATACGTTTCCAATATCAACCGGAACGTACTTGTTAGAACCTGTTTTTCGCGGGGCAGCACGGTATCTTTTTGATAAATAGTAGGTACTGGATTAACGATTAACGGAAGTTAACGAGTCCGTTAACATTTTTTAAAGTTAACTTAAAATTTAATCCGTTAGTCGAAATATTAACTTCGTTAACTGACGATTCCGTTAGTCGTAATGTTAACTTCGTTAACTGACGCCTAGCTATGGTGAAATCTGGCTTCATGGTTGTCAAAATTCAATGCAAAGTATAAACAAACAATTTGAGTTTAACAATTTTTTGACAGCTATGAAGCCACATTTTGCTGTCAGATTTTAATACGACAATTTAATATAACCTTTATTTTTATTTCCATGATAATGTTGAAAAACATAGAAATTATAGAAATATTTTGAGTTTTGTAAAATAATTTCAATTCAACCCACAAGACAAATGAAATTTTGTTTGAAGCAGGCGCTGTTGTGTGTTAATTACCACACTTATATCACAATGTGTTGTTTTAACAAAAAACGACATATTGTGGTATATTTTTGGGATGATGATTAACATCATCCAATAACAGTAAATTTCTGTTATTACATTATGGCATATTTTTGGGCATTTGCTTATTTGTTGGTCAGTTTAAGTTGCTATGTGAAAATTCTACTTGTTGAATTATAACAAGAATGAGAACACAATGCAATGAACTGCAACAACAAAATAGCAAACAAATGCAAGTTATGAATCCCGGAAATATGCCAACCTCACTGAGGGTATTCCTGAAAACGCGAAAAAGCCTCGAAAACTGCGTAAACTGCGAAAACTGAGCACATTTTCGAGCCTCGAAAATAATTTGTATGAAGACAAGTTTGCTCAACCCTCGAAAACTTTCGAAGCAAATTAGTTGAGCAAGTAGCCTCGAAAAGTCGGAAAGTGAGTCAGTGTTGCCGCTTGTCGAAACGGCATAAGAAAATTGTTTATAGTATTTTCTTCAATAAATTGAATCAATTTATTTTGTTCACTATTTTGCGGCATTTTAAGGATTTAATTTTATTTGACAAAGAATTTGATGAAAAATTTGATTATTTTTCAACAAAATCAGATATAGCTGAAATAGTGGACGTAAAACACTGCAGCACGGCAGCACTGATCGATCTGTCAAATTGCCATTGCTCAATCATTTACGCGTTTGCATTGATAGAGGTGTTCCCGAAAGCAAGCTCGAAAACTTTCGAGTTTTCACGCTTTTCGCGTTTAGAGGAATACCCTAACTATTATTGTAGGCCAAAATTTAAACTAGAATAAGATTTTTGCTTATCAAACATTTTGTTCTGGTTTACATTTTTAAAAAAGGCCAAATAATTTAACCTAGAATAAATTTCTGTAGGTTTAATATTTGCAAAGTAGATTAAGTTTGTTTTTGTTTAAATTGTTGTTTTTGTTATCTAAGTAAATAATTTTAGCATGTAATTTGTTTTTGTAATTAGCATCATAAGAGGTGTTAAGCTATTTAAGATTTTTAATAAAGATCAGAGTTAGTTCTGAGTCAAAACGTAACAAGAGTAAACTACTTGTTATTATTACTTGAATTATTTATGAAGATTTGCAGATATAAAAGGGAATACTGGTAAGTATCCTTTCTAATATAAAGTCTTATCTAATTCTTTTCAGATACAACTCTCAGCAACGTGTTATCCCTCGAAAGGATAAACACACATTACAACAGCGCTCAGCAAATAAAACAACATGAATATCATTTTTATTTTTCCGAAAAATGTACGTACTTGATCAAGGTTGCTAAGCCTCTTATATCAATATTTCTGGATTCGGAAAGGTTTAAGCTCAAATTAAAATAACACGGCGAAAGTAGTAGTGCATTTTGACACATTGATTTAGTTTCCGTGTTAATTTTAAGAAAAGTTCCATTTTTGTATCTTTGAAAATATGTTTTTTTTGTTTTTTTAAATGCCTAATTAATTCTAGTGATTAAGCTATTCTTATTTAACTTTAGTACTAACTTGTTTCAAGTAATGATTTGTTCCAAGTAAAACAAGAAAATTGGAAAATATAAAAGCCCCTTCAGACTATGTGAGAAGTCATATAAAAAGTTTTATGAGTCGTCAAATATGACAACTCTCACAGTGTGAATATGTTTATATTACACAAATGAGTTTTCATATGAGATAGTATATGACTATTTTGACATTAGATTCAAGTCTATTTCAAAAGAGAAGTCATATGAGTTTCTTGTTAAAAAAAATACAATATTTACATATTAAAATTAATTTGATAGATAATGTAAAAATTATTATTGAGAAATGTCAAGTTCTCTTAACATAAATCATATCAGTATGAACACAATAAAATAAATCTTATGCGATTTGACATATCATATGCAAAGACATACAAAAAAGCATATGATTTCTCACATAGTCTGAAGGTGCTTTGAGTTCATAATTTCTATATATTTATAGCCCCCAAAGGAAAAATCCTGGTTTCAAAAAATAGCATAATTTGAACACACATCGGTTGTAAACTACAAAAACGCAACAACAAATATACGCATCTTTTTAGGACTTTTTCGACTGAAATTTTCTGAAGAAAAACCAAAAACAAAATTTACGCGGGATCACTTGCAAATTTACACGTTTGAAGTAGTCAAAATAAAAATCATGCTATTGCATTCGCTGGTTGCCTGGTAGATATAAAAATTGAATTTCTCAAATGCAGGTTTAAATGTAAGTCAACGTGATTGAATAATTTTCTCAACAAGTTTTCCTTCTTTTTGAATGTCAATTTATTTATTTTCATTTTCTAATAATCAAATAACTTTTTTATGAGTTTAAGAAAATAAATACATTAGAAAATACAAAATGGTCTCAATTTAGCATTGTGAATTCCTTTGGTTCGTTGCAAAAGCCGACGAAAATCACAAATAAAATTCAATGGGATTTGCTTCGTAATTCTCACTGGTTCCAGCTTGCATTTGGCTTGCAATAATTTAATACAGGGAAAAAGCTCGGACTCTCGTTCTTTTATATTTACTTCTTTGCATGAGATCTATACTAGGTAAGGGATTTTTTTTTTATTCATACCATTGAAAATTTTAATTACTGAGTAATGCAAAGAATCGCGCACTACATTTGCTATGACATCGAAAATTATGGCAAAAAACTACCTAATATTACAAAAACTCCCGAATCTGGGAACTCTGACAAAATGACAATTCAAAGACTCGGTTGAAAAAATTATTATACTTTTAGCGAGCCAAAAACCAATAACGGCTGATCTCGGTAAACTGCGCATCTAGCAGCACAAAATGCCTATGTTCAAACCTCAATGGATGCAGAACAGATAATTTTTTTTCGTTAAATCTGTTTATTTTGTTGTTTGATTTCACATAATAATGCTTAAATAGCAAATTAATAAATATGTCACAGTTTAATAGTTATTAAAAAATTGAACAAAATAATGAAAATCAAATTAGAAAAAGTCGACGCAAGCATAAAGGCAAATGGCAAAGGCAAGACGAATTTGACAGCTGAAGTGCGTTTTTGTGCCTCTTCGCGCCTGTACATAATTCCAAAAAAACGTAAGGCACACGCTATCCGTCACATTTTGACGATGATGTGAGTGAGTGAGCTTTTTTTTTTGTGCCTCTTCGCGCCTGTACATAATTCCAAAAAAACGTAAATTCCGTAAAAACGTATCCGTCACATTTTGACGATGATGTGAGTGAGTGAGCTTATATAATACGAAATTGGCTGCTTACGCGAAAATGTGACTCGCCACGTCGCGTCGAGTTTTACATAATCTGGCTGTAAATGCTGCATCAAATAAGAAGGTTTCGATTTCACCAATAAAAGTATTGGCTCAAAACAATGACTTTGTTCAAAGTCTTACTTGTTAAAGGAATTGAAAATTTCTGTGTCAAAAAAATTTCCATTGGCACTAAAATTCTGTGTGAAAACATTGAATCTTTCAATAATCTTATAAATATTCTCAAGGACAATAAATGTCAATTTTTCTCATATGAGCAAAAAGAAGACCGTATGTTTAAAGTTGTACTCTATGGCCTTGAAAATAAGTCAGCGTCTGCTGTTAAAAACGAACTCTGTGATCGTGGTTTGAAATGCCGCGATGTAAAAGGTGTCACAGACAACAATAGCAATTTATTTTCCGAAGAAGAGTTTGTGCAGCTTACAACTGAAATGGTATCAAAATTAAGAAATTGTAATTCTAAAGAACAACAATTTAACATAATCGCACAATTAGCAATTAAGTTTTTGTATTCTAGTTCTAAATGATGCCTTCTTTCTCATCGCTCAAAATAAGTTTTTGGAATTACAGCAGTATCCTCAATAAGTTTGATGAGCTTTTCTCCTCTTTAGATATACGAAAATAGATATATGCTTGCTGTCAGAAACCTGGCTGAATAATACGTTAAAACTGTTTCATCCAAGGTATAATATGCTCTGCATTGATCGTGAAAATTGATCTGGCGGTGGGATTGTCATTTTAATTAAAAAAACAATAACTTATTTTGTGTTGAATTCAATTGCAACAGATTTAATTGAAAACATTGGCGTTGAAATTTTGTTTTCAGATGCTTGCAGAATAAAATTATATAGCGCTTACTTTCCTGGTGGCACTAATACAAACGTTTTGCGAAACAAGTTCTCAACGACTTCGAAAAAATTGTAATAGCTTGCGGCAATCTTAATAGCAGACATCGGGATTGGGAATGTTTTCGAACTAATTCATGGGGAAATATTCTCTCTGAACTTACTACACGATTTCCCTTTTCTATTCTCTTTTCTAACAATCCATCTTATGTTCCAGCAGCGGCTAGATCAAATCCGTCAAATCTTAATTTAGTGCGGACAAACATGGCCCGTTTATCACAGCCAATTACGCATGATGAACTAAGTTCTGACCACTAGCCAATAGAATTTAAATTTTTCATGAAAATTTGAGGCTTGATTATAAAAATTCTGACTGGAAAAAATACAAAGCAATTTTAAATGTTTCCATACGTAACTGCTCTACCGATATCAATAATATAACAAACGGAAGTCAAATCGTTGATCACATTGAGTGGCTAACTTCAAAAACCCTTGGCGCGATTTCAGCTTCTACTCCAAAAATCCAACAGCGTACAAATTTCGTAAAGCTCTCTCAATACATTATGAATCGTATGAAAATTAAAAATAGTTTTCGGCGCCACTGGAGTAAATATCGGCAACAATCTGATTATAATTCATTAAATTGGTATACCGTGTTAATTCGAGATGAAATATCGAAATTTAAGAACAAAAACTGGAACAATAAGCTCAAAAGCCTTGAAAAAGGTTCCAAACCTTTTTGCAACATAGCAAAAGTTTTGGGGAAAAAGAGTCACTATATTCCCACAATTTTCCACGATAATAAAGCTCTTATTTCAAATGTGGATAAAGCAAATGCATTTGCAACTGAATTTTTATGTAACAACAAAATTGCTTGGTCTCTCAGTTCATGATATTACTGTCACTCATACTGTATCAACTTTTGATTCAGTTAATGTAAGTACTCCGGAGACTGAATTTGTTACAACTGACTACATTAATTTATTAATACGCGAACTAAGACTCAGAAAATCTTGCGGAGACGACGAAATAAGAAACTTTATGCTTAAAAATTTTCCTACTGCTGCAATAAGATTTTTAACTTTTATTCTGAATTCCTGTTTAAAACTTCAATATTTTCCGTCCTTTTAAAAAACAGCGAAAGTAGTGCCAGCTCAAAAACCTGGAAAACCGCCTAACAAAGTTGGTAACTATCGTTCTATTAGTCTACTAAGCAGCCTGAGCAAATTATTTGAAAATGTTCTAAAAGATAAATTATGGATTTTTATAGACAGATATTGAATTATTCCAATGAAAAAATTTGGTTTTAGAAGATTTCACAGTACAACTCACCAGATTAAATTATGTGAAGAAAAATTATGTGCTGAAAAAGTCAACAGGCATGGTTCTGCTTGACGTCGAGAAAGCTTTTGACACTGTGTGGCATAACGGATTAGTTTATAAACTCATTTCTTTCAATTTCCCCAAATATTTAATTAAGACTATTAAAGCCTTCATTTCCGGTCGTTTCTTTTGCGTTGCCTTAAATAATGAATTTTCTGACCTTATTGAAGTACCTGCTGGTGTCCTACAAGGTTCAGTAATTGGACCAATATTGTATCTCATTTATATTTCTGACTTTCCTATGACAAGTATTTGTAAGTATGCTCTATATGCAGACGACACAGGGATATTCTTTTCAGATGTTTTTGGCCAGAATATAGTAAGTGAAATTCAGAATGCACTTAATGCTGCAATTGAATTTTTTAATAAGTGGAAAATAAAAATAAATGCTGAGAAAACGATAGCAATTTTTTTCACTTGGAAAAGAAATCCTTGTTTTCTTCTTAGCATAAAACCTAACATTGGTGGCTTTGAGAACCCTTGGTCCAGTAATGTAAAATATCTCGGCGTTTACCTTGATCAGAAACTCACCTTTCAGGTTTATGTGCAAAATATTATTAATAGATTTAACATTGAAATCAAGTTGTTATACCCTTTTATCAACAGAAAATCCGAATTGAGCATTGTCAATAAAAAAAAAAAATTGCGGGTTGCACTCCGGGAGTGCCGACAGAAGTGAAAACAAATTGTTTAATGGAAACTTAGTGTGTTAGTTGGTATGTGTGCGTTTTCTTTTTATATGGCAATGCAATGAAAGACAAAAACGGAATATGTATTCAAATTTCGCTTTTATTCTCAATTTGACAACGCAACAACGCGGAATTTGAAAGAAACAAACATGTAAGCATAACAATCGTTGAATGAGAATGGAATGTGTCAGTTAGTGTGTCTGCTTTGCTTTTTGTCTTCCACTTGGAATATTTATTTAAAAGAAACAATAGAACATTCAAATTTTACTATCTCATTCATGACGGGGAATCCCGATGACGGACGGTGTCGCGAGTTTATACTTTTTTCCTCAGCCGTACAACGTGCCATAAGAAGTTTTCACTTCAAAAATTGCTGGAAGAAGTATATTCGGCTCAGTAGCCTCAACTGTGAATAATTAAATTTGAACTAAGTATTCCTAATGTTTGAGAACAAAAATTTATTCTGATTGCAGTAAGAAACATCATTGCGAATTGTGTAAGTATAAGAAAAAATCAGGTAAAGAAAGTACCTGTACCTGTGACTAAATAGCTTAAGCATAATTTTTCTAAAACTTAACTTAAAAATTTTCTTCTTTCTACAGGCACTATGACACCACATTTATCAAAATCGGCTTATTCGTTGCCGAGTTATGGCTGTTAGAATATTCAAACTGCTTAAAACGCCATCTAGTGACAGTTTACCCGGAAAAGCAAGCCAAAAGCCATTTGCGTGAGCTAGCGAAATTAAGCATCCCAAATCTAATTAGAGCAACTCCAAGCAGAATTGAGTTCGTGACAACTACAAACTTACGATCCATCACTTTTGGAAGCTAGACGTGTCTGAAAACAGCAGAAAAGGTTTTTGAAAACGTTATGTTAGGAAATTATAAGATTTAAAATATCGATCTGAATTTTGGAAATTTCAAATCGAATTTTTTTTTTTGTCGTTTAAAGTGTCGGTGAAGTTTCGCACTTTGTGGTTGGAACGTGAAAGTGTAAAAGTTAAAAGTCGTTCTGAAAGAGCTCATGTGGGACTGAAAGTAGTTGTGAGGGATTCGTGGTAGTAACACTGGATTGTGTGAAAGAAAATTAAAGGTTCACGAGCTACGCTTTCCGCAAAGGCAAAAAAGGAAAGTTATTTTTATAGGAAGCGGTTTCAAAATCTAATTTTTAATTACATTTCATTTTAATTTTAAATATATGCATGTTTACTATACTTAATCTTTTATTTATATAATTTTACATTTTTATATTTATCTCTGTTACATATATTTTTTTTTTTGCATGTACATATATTTTTGTTTTTGCAGGACTTTTTTTGTCTTAAATTTTAAGCTTATCAAAGGGCAAATTTCAACTACTTATGATGGGTAGTTAAGGAGGGCTTAGTAACGACGGTGAAGTTTTTTTGTGGGTGTCGTCATAAAATCATGCAATGACGACACAGGAAGGGAGTGCGCGCCGGAAGCTGAGATCTATTTCCTGGCTTTGGTGGGTGGTCTGTATTCCGTTTGTTGTGCAGTCAATATAGTTCCGCTGATAGTTTGATTGTATGGTTAGAGTTTTTTTTGTTCGATAACAAATTGAAGTTTGAGTTTTTAAAATTTTTATTGTTCATCCTAGAAACCGTGAGTAAGCCGTGGCGGGCCGCGTTAGATACGCTAGCTGAGGATTCGTGCAACATCTATAAATTAAGTTTTATAGACTTAAAATAAAATCCTTAGTGATAAACGGAAAAATTTTATCTAAATAAGTATGTAAATTAAGTAAATGATTAATTATACATATAAGAGACGTTCGCCCAAAATTGAGCGCAGCGGACAAACGTTTTTAAGGTGTCAAAATGTTCGTATGCTCAAGAGCTTACATATGAGAACGGGTGTTTTCAAATTTTATATTTTTAACAAAATAGCGACCATAAAACGACGCCTACACATACTTAGATATCTGTGTATAAATAGGCAGTTGGTAAACAGCCGTAATTATAATCAATTAATTTTTTCTTTGTAGGAAAGGCTGTGAAGAGAGGGAGTGCAGCGTATACTTTTTTTTTCAATAGTAGGTGGTGCAACGCCCGTAACAGGAAAATACGTTGCCACGGCTAAGCCATTGG
Organism: Tricholauxania praeusta; assembly: GCA_949775025.1. NCBI lineage: Eukaryota > Metazoa > Arthropoda > Insecta > Diptera > Lauxaniidae > Tricholauxania > Tricholauxania praeusta. The sequence continues at coordinate 111,044,523 of OX459028.1, forward strand.
ACCAATTTAAATTAAATTTGATTTGGAGATAGATCGAACAATAAGAAAGGTAATTAAAAGATCTTAGTTCTTAAATGAGTCGTGACACCGCCCTTAATGAGAAAAAACACTGTCTCGGCTGAACCTCTTCATCAATTTTGATAAAATTTGGTAAGTAGATAGATTGAATTCTGAGCAAAGATATTTGTTTTGAGTGGGAGGTGCCACGCTTTTAATAAGAAAAAACGTTTTCACTGCTAAACTAATCTACCGATTTTGATGAAATATGGTTAGGATCTAATCGGTCTCTTAATTTAGCTATGTTAACATATTTTTCTGTTTTAAAACTAGCTCTTTGCGTTTTACAGGGTTGATTCTCCATTAGTTTAGCAGTAAAAACTTTTTTTTCTTATTAGAGGCGTAGCACCTCCTACTCAAAAGAAATATCTTTACTCAGGATTCAATTGCTTCATACAAAATTTTATTAAAATCGATAAAGCGTTTCAGCCGAGGCAACGTTTTTTCCTACTAAGGGCTTATATATTGACAAGTTTATAAAAACTTTTATAGCAAAGTTTATGTATCGACAAGTTTATAAAAACTTTTATAGCAAAAAATTTTTAGAAACTTTTAGCTTGAAAACTTTTTGAATAAAAGTTAATAGTTTTAAGGTCTGATTATAACCCAAATTTTGAAAAAATATTTTGGGCCATTGTTCGTTTATTTTTTTTCTCAATTTTGTTTTGGTAATACCACATATTTTTTAAAAAAATTAAGCAGTGGGTGATGTTTAATTTTGATCAGTGATAACAATCTACAAAATTTTGTAGCAATTTCGTAAATCAAAGATAAATTATTTTTCATGCGATAGTGCTAGTGTTTTGCGTAATAAAATGGTTACCTTCCCGTACATTTGTTGTCCAATGCCAAGAATATTTATAAAAGTTTTATAAAGATTTTCCAAATGTTTGTTAAGACCATAGCTGTGCATCATTAATGAAATAGTTAACTTCGTTACGGTTTGAACACAATTACAGCGGTGGCGATAAAGCGGCGACGAATATTCGCTGTCAAAAATTATAACATACTTGATCATGTGAAATTGAACAGAATTGCGGCGTACGACTGTTGAGCAGCGACGATTCGCCGTCGATTTAGATTTAATTCTATTTCACCGTCCGATCAGTGTTGCATTTCTTTGTCATTCTCTTTGCCAGTACGATTTTCTCAGCAAAATTTATTGTTTACAAATTTTGTTTTTCTCATTCCCTTTTTCATATAGGATTCTCTCACAAGAAATCAGACGTGAAAAGCAGTCGCCGCCGCAATTGTGCTTGTTCAAACGATTTTTCATTGAGTTTTTTTTTGACAGTGAATATTCGTCGCCGCTTTACCGCCACCGCTCTAATTGTGTACAGGCTATTAATCGCTAATCCGGTGCTAAAAAAGTTAACTTCGTTAAACGTTAAAGTGTTACATTTCGAAAGTCTTAACGGATGTCAACTTTCATCGTTAATCCGTTAGCACTAGATGAAAATTGAATTTATTATATCGTTGCGTTAGTGATCTTATAAAACTGTTGGTTTGGGTTCTGGAAGTTAACAGAATAGGAACAAAAAAAAAAGACGTGTATAATTGGAGTGTGTAATTTAGTCATCTGGCCTAATATGGACATTCCCCTTCATGAACATTAACATGCTGAAGTTATCGTCTGAAAGCGAGGCTCGTTTCGGCGTTAAAATATCTTTTCCCGTGGAAAAAGTTTTTCAGCTGCAGCGCTTAAGGGTATGGAAGTATTATATTTAATAAATAGATTTATGAATATCTGTTCCCCACATCGTTGAACAAGCCTTTTGATTTCATGTCTAGCCACATTCTTACGAGATTTTGAGCTTTACGCTTTAAAGATATGTGTCTTTCAGGTTATACTTTAGACTGAGTAACAGAATTGAAAAAGCTCTCATCATCATACCTCCGCCACTATCTCTGTTCTTCAAACTTTCGACAGCTTCCTGTCACAATGCCTCTTCTACCTTTTTTTTTTTTCATGTATTTTTTTTACTGCATCCACTCGACTGCTGTCATACGTTTCCAATATCAACCGGAACGTACTTGTTAGAACCTGTTTTTCGCGGGGCGGCACGGTATCTTTTTGATAAATAGTAGGTACTGGATTAACGATTAACGGAAGTTAACGAGTCCGTTAACATTTTTTAAAGTTAACTTAAAATTTAATCCGTTAGTCGAAATATCAACTTCGTTATCTGACGATTCCGTTAATCGTAATGTTAACTTCGTTAACTGACGCCTAGCTATGGTGAAATCTGGCTTCATGGTTGTCAAAATTCAATGCAAAGTATAAACAAACAATTTGAGTTTAACAATTTTTTGACAGCTATGAAGCCACATTTTGCTGTCAGATTTTAATACGACAATTTAATATAACCTTTATTTTTATTTCCATGATAATGTTGAAAAACATAGAAATTATAGAAATATTTTGAGTTTTGTAAAATAATTTCAATTCAATCCACAAGACAAATGAAATTTTGTTTGCAGCAGGCGCTGTTGTGTGTTAATTACCACACTTATATCACAATGTGTTGTTTTAACAAAAAACGACATATTGTGGTATATTTTTGGGATGATGATTAACATCATCCAATAACAGTAAATTTCTGTTATTACATTATGGCATATTTTTGGGCATTTGCTTATTTGTTGGTCAGTTTAAGTTGCTATGTGAAAATTCTACTTGTTGAATTATAACAAGAATGAGAACACAATGCAATGAACTGCAACAACAAAATAGCAAACAAATGCAAGTTATGAAACCCGGAAATATGCCAACCTCACTATTATTGTAGGCCAAAATTTAAACTAGAATAAGATTTTTGCTTATCAAACATTTTGTTCTGGTTTACATTTTTAAAAAACGCCAAATAATTTAACCTAGAATAAATTTCTGTAGGATTAATATTTGCAAAGTAGATTAAGTTTGTTTTTGTTTAAATTGTTGTTTTTGTTATCTAAGTAAATAATTTTAGCATGTAATTTGTTTTTGTAATTAGCATCATAAGAGGTGTTAAGCTATTTAAGATTTTTAATAAAGATCAGAGTTAGTTCTGAGTCAAAACGTAACAAGAGTAAACTACTTGTTATTATATACCATATATATATATATACCATATAAAGAACTCTTCCGGTGTGCGGATATGATTATTTACTCTTTGAAGACCAGCTCTAGCAGCAAGTCGTTTTAATGTTCCACCTATTCCGTCACATGGTCCTTTACCATGTAAGATCGGGAAAAAGTCCCACTCAGCTGCTATTTCAAAATCTCTATATGATGAGTAAGATTTATGAAATTTTGTTTTGTTTTCATGTTGTCGCTTGTATCATCCGAAAAATATTTTATCTTTAAAATATGATTTAATGAATTTCACGAGTTGACTTTGAAAGAGATGTATAGCAATAGTATCGTGACTAGGGGTGGCAATCCCGTAGCTTTTTTGAGTTTCGGGATTTTCGGTATCGAAGTTTCCAATCCCGGGATCCCGGGATCAATCTCGGGATTGATAGTTTGTAGTAAATGCATACAGAACTACAAAAAAAAAACGAGAAGTTTATACTATTGTATACGAGTATAGAAAATTGAAATTGCTTTATTTCACAGCGTAACAATGAAGAATAAGAACGCAAAATAATAGAAAAAATAATAGCTTAAAAATTGACTTAGAACACTTCGAGTGTTAATACATCTAAATCACATTTACTAATTTTGACTAGTAGAAGATAGCCACTAAAAAAGAAATGATAGAGGATAATCAAGCATTTATGATCAAACTATCAATTTCATTTTTACATTTAAAAATTCGTGTACCACATTTTGTACTTGATTAATACTTTATCACTTTCTTCTGTTGTGTGTTAATTACCACACTTATATCATAATGTGTTGTTTTAACAAAAACGACATATTATGGTATATTTTTGGGATGATGATTAACATCATCCAATAACAGTAAATTTCTGTTATTATAATACGGCATATTTTTGGGCATTTGCTTATTTGTTGGTCAGTTTAAAATGCTATGTGCAAATTCTGCTTGTTGAAAAGTAACAAGAATGAAAACACAATGCACTTAACTGCAACAACAAATCAGGAAGTAAACGCCAGGTGTGCGATCCGGAAATATCCAAACCCCACTAGGTTTGTAAGCCAAGGTTTTTGTAAACAAATTCTGCAAGCCAGAATTAATTTTTGTAGACGTAATATTTTGTTATTGTATTTTTAAGAAATTATTTTATAATGTATTTTGTTGTTATAATTATCTTTATAAGAGGTGTTAAGTTAGATAAGATTTAACAATAAAATCAGAGTTTGCTCTGAGTTAAAAAGAAGACATACTGTGTTTATTAAGTCAAATTACGTATGAAGAAATTATACTGGTAAGTATAATTATAACCTAATCCTTTTTTTCTTTACAGATACAGCTTTCAACTTTACAACATTGGCGCAGCCGGTTTTTCGAGCCACTACTCGGAACCACACATACAAGGACTAAAAAGGACAAAAAGTTCCAGGATTCAAAACAAACAACGTTGGAACATCCAGTTTCATACAGCTTCAAAAATACAACATTGGATTGTGTGGATTTCTAACGGAACAAAATTGGCTGTACATACAACGCTGGAAAATCAAATTTTGTAAGTATCTTTAACATATACCACTAATCCATAAACTTCCGAAACACATCGACACTAGCCATTCCTTAGGAGAGCCTTACTTTGGCAATCAACCTAACGAACTTGGGAAAATAAACTATGAGAGATCCTCATAGTCTATTTTCTGCATCAATTATTAGGGAAAATAGGTTTCATTAATTTATTTTGAAATTTGTAACCTTATTGGAAGGTTACAAATTAAAAATTCTTTTTATATTTTCAATTAAACATCCATTCATTTTTAATTCAATTCAATTGCAACTTATTGAAGTTGGAAATCTTAAACTTTGAAGCATTTGTTTTAAATGACGTTTAAGGTTTGATTTTCAGTGTTTTTAAAACTGAGACATTAGAAGCTATTGAATTTTATTGAAATTAAATGATAGATTTCTATTTAAATTTTAAATTAAGAGCTTGGGGATTACTAGTATTTCTATTATGAATTAAAGTTTCTCACTTTAAAGGTTTGTCTAGTATCTTCTGCTCTTGAAAGAAAATTTGCAGTTTAATTTTTCACGAAATAAAAAGTCTTGTTGAACTTATTTTTGGTACCAAAGAGTGCTTTAAGTTCTGAGGATCAGTCTATTCAACAAAGACTCGCGATTGGTTGCTATAAATATTTTGATTTTTCGTTAACTCGTATATAGAAAACCTTGTAGAATTTTTTGAGTTCCAAGGAATACTTTCAACTATTCCAAGGATTCGTGTTCTGAAAAGGTCCGCGGTCAATTAATAAAATAAAAATATTTTTCCTAACAAGGAAATAAAAGGTTTAGGTATTTCTTTTCATACCAATAATTCATTTATTGGTATACAAGCAAATCCATACGAAATTTGCGGTAGGTCGCATATTAAGGTTCTGCTTAGAGGCAAAAATTTCATTAGTGCAGTAGGTCGTTCATTCACTTATGAAGTAATTTAAGCCTTAAACATTACAAAACAAAAATAAACAAAAAGAAATCTTTTTTGCTTTTTGTTGAAGGCAACAACCATTTAAATATTGCTGACAACGTTTTTTGTTTTGTTTGAAATGAGTTTAAGGTAATGAACGATTTACATCAGAATAAATACGCCCATAAAAAATTGTTAGGAGAATTATGCAGATTTACTGATAAATTGTGGAAATATTTGGAAGACGTAGTAAATGATAATGAACAACTTATTTTAATAAAACATAATTTATCAGAAGTCAAAATAGCGGACGTTGTACTTGACGAAATTTTGAGTTTTGTGGAGCAAAGACAGTTTAACGACGCATGAACAGCAGAAAGCTGGGAAACAGAGTTTCACGCCTTGAAGAAAAGGTACGATCAACATGTCATTCTGCTGAATTTAAATTCTGAACAAATAAAGCAACTAGAGGAAGAAAATTTTAAATTGAATGATACACTGGATGAAAGAAATTTATCGAAATTAAATTTTTCATTACCAGTGGGACAGGAATTGGACGACAAGAATCAGTCCATAGTAGAGTTTAAGAATCGCGTTCAAGACTTGAAGAACGAAAACAAGAGATTAAGCAAAGAGCTTGAAGCCCAAAAACTAAAATCAAGTAAACATAAAGTGATTATTGATTTGTCTAGCGAAAATCGCACTTCCAAAAATACAATGGCAGATAAAGCCAAATTTGAAGAGCTGACCTCCAAGCAACTGGAACTTTCAGAACAAATTCAGAAGATGTGGGTAAACTTCAAGAAAACTCCAGCCTAGAGGGAAACCATAGTCTATTTTTAAAAAAAGATTGAAGAATTAGAAAAAGTTTGGTCAAGTTTCTGGTCAAACAATGACGGTATAGAGGAATACCGAAACAATTACCCTACGCACGACTAATTTATTAAAAACTTCTATATTCAAGTAGAATCGAAGTATTATGAGCTAAAGAGTAGTTACAATAATAAGCTGGATACCTTAAAAAATGATAGTGCAGCGCAACCAAAGCAACAAGCACTACAGCAACCAACATGGGAGCAACAAGGATTTCAAGCTAGTAACATTCACATAGTAACTTCGGATATACACAGTGAGCAACGTGCACCTCAACCGGAAAACACTAGAAATTGTGTGATCACAAGAGGTTACGATCATATAGCTAAATGGGTACGAGATACCTTATTCTTCTGGTGTGGAGTCATCAACCGTTAAAGCTGATTTATACAGGTTTATTGAAGCATGCGAGGCGGTGAGGAGAACCACCGATCCTGGTGATGAAGAAGAATTGATTTCAAAAGTGAGACTTCACCTGAATGGCGACGCGTATGAATTGGTCAGAGCAACTCAATTCAACAAAATAGAAGACTTATATCAAATGTCAAAAGAAACATACATAAAAGAACAACCTTTGAAAGTCTTACAAAAGGAATTGAGTAACGCTCATCAAGGTGCCTTTAAAGATTTGCGCGCATACGCTAGGCGTTTGAAATCGCTTCAAACATCCATTTTGGATAACCTCCGAAGGAGGTATTCAGCACCAGATGATAAAGTCTATAAACAAGAACTCTTAAATTCTGTAATAAAAATTTAATGTTGAGTAAAAACGTAAATACTTTAGAGGGATTACTTGGAGAAGCAATCTCTGCGGAATATAATCTGCGAGAAGACTCAGAACCTGTATTAGGGATCAATAACTATCAATCAAATTTCGTTCAACCTAGTCCCAATATTTTCGATAAAAACTACACGCAGTCACAAGACTCGCATAAACAATATGAAGAAATACAAAATAAATCATTTCATCAGAACTCAGGAAGATTCAGGGAAAATAGTTCCTTTAACAGAAAACCAAATATTAGTTGTTCATATTGTAATAAAAAGGGTCACACAAGAGAGGACTGTTATGTTAGGAAAAACACACCTTTCAGTGACAAATGTTCAGAATACGGTCACATGACCAACATGAAATGTTCACAAACAACAATGAACATAAGGAAAAATGTTAGTAACAGTAATAATTTAAATTCTCAACGCCAACAACGGGGAAAACAGTCCTCCAATACATGTCGTTGGTGTAAGAGAATCGGGCATGCAGTGGAAAATTGTTTTGCTAAAAGAGATTATGAAAAGTCTCAGGGAAACTAAGAGGGGCCCAAGACCGGCCAATAGTCTGGGACCCCAAAAATCTTAGTAATATAGGGCCAACTAAAGTAGTAACACTAAATCAACCACAGTAAAGTGCAGTTGATACGTTAACTACTGAATACGAAACAATTAAAATTTCAAAGAATAATTTTACTAAAGTAGCAACAGTAAATCAACTACGAAAAAGTGCAGTTGATACGTTAACTACTAAACGTAAAAATAATAAAATTTTAAGTAATAGCTTAAAAAAAGGCAGTACAGGAGTGATAAATCATACGCAGAAAACTGTAGTTGAGGCATCCCCTGCTATGCAATTTGGAATTAAATTCCTTTATACAGTACTATTAAGTCTGTTTAATCTTTAATATATTATTATTTTTTTTTTTTTTTAGAACATAAGCCAACGCTCAGGGAATGCCCCTATAAATGCAATGCACCGTGTTGGTTTTAAGAAAAGGAGAAAGGTTAGAGGGAAGGGGGATAGATGGAGTAGTGTCGGTGAACATTAGTCTTGAATCTATGGATGTCACAACTGCCGGGGAAGACAGACGCACGTAAGCAGTTCCACAACTTGATGGTTCGGCCAAAAAAAAGAATTATCACGAAAGTGTGATGTCCTGTTGAACACCGGCGTGACGCAAAAAACATGGGCCTGATGGGATGTCCGAGTGCTGCGAGAGAAAATCCTGGCTGATGGAATCAGTTCCCGTATTTCTAGAGCACATCCCGTTATAATATCTATAAAAAAGGGTTAAACACCCCACGTTACGCCGGTGGTGAAGGGAATCGATAGAGGCGATGATAGATTCATCACCTATTAGTTTCAACACACGTCGCTGGACACGGTGGTTTTAGGAGCCCCGGCCCAAATGTGTGAGTTGTACTCTAGCTTGGGTCTAATATAAGTGAAATAAACAGTACGAAGATCAACTGGAGTGAAGTATTTCTTACACCGTTTCAAAAAACCAGTACACTTGGCCGCATCTTTCGACACATCGAATACATGATCAGACCACCTCAGGTCTGATTGAACCGATATGCCCAGAACGTCAAGAGTTGTTGACCTCGCAATATCTAAGCCAGCCATATTAAGGGAAGGAAGGGAGAGATCCATTCGTCTGTGAGACAACAGACAGCACTGAGTTTTAGAAGCATTAAAATTGACTCGGTTAATACGACCCCACTTGGTGATTGTGTTGAGGTCGAAAACGAGTAAGTCATTCATATGCCGCCTTTTACTCTCAATCTCCACAGAGCTCGGGCGCTTGTTGAAGCAATAAGAATGACATATGTTGCTGTCGTCCGCAAAGGAATGGATTGGGTTGGTGGTCGATGACAGAAGGTCATCGATAAAGACCAGGAAAAGGGTAGGAGATAGGACAGAACCCTGGGGAACTCCAGCATTGATGAAGTGTTCGTTAGAGGTGAAACCGTCTACCACAACACGGATAGAGCGATCACTGCAGAAGCTCGTAATCCAACGAGCAAAGGAATTACCGACACCAAATGCAATTAGTTTTGATACGAGGGCGCGATGCCACACTCGATCAAACGCCTTAGAAATATTCAGAGCGACAACCATACTTTCACCGAAAAGGTGAACGCAATGGTTCCATTTTTCAGTGAGGTACGACATAAGATCACCGGTAGAACGAGATCTACGGAAACCATATTGGCGATCACTAAGTAATTCGTTGCGCTCCAGATAGTTCACTAGGTGAAAGCTTATTACACTCTCCATAACTTTGGAGAGCGCAGAGCATATCGCAATGGGTCGATAATTATTAGGGTCGGAAACCTCGCCTTTTTTGGAAACTGGCTGAACATTAGCAACCTTCCAACAAGATGGAAATATCCCACTAGTGTAGGATATGAAAAAAAGATTGCGTAATGGCCGAGCTAGTGTTGAGGCACACTTTCTCAACACATGGGCTGATATGCCATCAGGCCCTGAGGCTTTATTTATGTTGAGGTTTGCAGGGACTCTTTTTACTGCCCTTGTTCGAAAGTAAATAGTTGGCATTGCCGAAGACCTATTCTGAACAGGGGGTAAAGGCTGACAGCTATCTGGGAGTGTAGCATTTTTCTCAAAGATGCTAGCCAATAGATCTGCTTTGTCAGCATGGTCAGTGAATATTTGGTCGTTCATTAAAAGAGTTGGAAGAGACGATGAGGACTGATTCTTCACTCTCTTAACAAATGACCAAAAACTTTTGCTACCTTTCGGTAGTGAAATGATCCTTTTGCGCAGGTTTTGTTCGTAGAGAAACTTTTCTCGCTGAATCGTGGCTTTACAGCAATTTCTAGCCTCAATGCGAAGCCTTTCGGTATCAGCATTTCTAATGAGCCGCCAATTCCGAAATGCTTCCTCTTTGGACCTGACTGCAGTCCTGCAAGTCTCATTAAACCAAGAGTGGTCCTTTGGCTTAACGTTAACTTTTTTATAAGGTATGAAGGACCGCATACCTAATAAAATAATTTATTGAACCATTAAAGCCGCGGCATTTATGTTCCTATCAGCGAAACACAATTTTCAATTGAAATTACGAATTCCAATTTGCTTTATCATAAAGCCATACAGTTCGCTTCGGGGCTTTCGGCGAAACAGTGCGTAAACTTTTAAATGGGAAAGCAGCGGAAATAGTACAATGGTCCGTGTTACCAAGAGGTGCAAGGACAGGCACATCGTATTTTTCATGATGTGATGTCAGAAAGAGGTCTAGTGTACTTAAGCTATGCCCCCCAACGCGTGGAATGTACGTGGGGTCATTCACTAGTTGAGTCAGTAAATTTGACTCGGCAAAAAACTCAACATAACGACCTTCAGGAGTTGTAAGGCCAGAATGGCGCAACCAATTAGAGTTATGAACATTGAAATCACCAGCAACTACAATTTCACTGTCTGGTACGACTCTAAAATTTTGGAAATCGAATCAGAGAGGACGTCTATCTTTTCAAAAGTAAGAATCCTCCCTAAATTCGGGCTTCTATACAAGAAGCAGAAATGTAGAATGTGCGACTGGATTTTGAACTTAATCCACATAGAACTAAATTCGGCATCCATCGTGTTCAAATGTTGCTGACACTGGTACGCAACATCGCTACGTATATATACAGCGAGGCCCCTATGGGGAGGAAATAATGGCAGAAGGTGATAGCCAGGTATCTGGAAATCCAGTGGATCAGCATCCCCACACACCTGAGTCTCACCAACCGCCATTACTTGGGGATGGAAACTAGAAACATGGGCATAGACCGAAAAAAAGTTTGACCTAAGGCCACAAATGTTGCAAAAATCAAATCGGAATCTCTCCGACATTTGCGACATCACAAAAACCCAAGAAGAATATTAATGCTAAATTGTAAGTGGAGTCAAGGCCAGTAATTAAGAGCGAAGAGAATAAGAGTGGGCAAGTGTTATGCCTTTGACCACTCAAGACTCAAGCTCCTAACATAGCCCCAGTCACACTTTACAATTAGCTTAGGATGGGAATAGGGAGAGAAAAGGCTACCAAACAACAGAAATTACAAAGGAGAGGGCATAGAAAAGCCCTTTACGTTAACATTAACTTTCCGTCAAATTTATCGCAAAATTAAGGGAAAACTCTCTAATCCGGGAGCACTGCTGCGACTTGGCAGCGACGTCGGTAGGTAAAATTGTAACTGCAGTTTATGATGCTGGGCTAGCTGTTGTTGTTTAGTTGCAGTATTATTTTGTTTTGTTAAGCGTCTAACGAACGACTTGTCGGCTTATTATTGTGGTGTTTAAAAGAATATGTAATAAATTGTAGATTTTGTTATTGTTTAGTAGAAATTGGATTTTTTTGTTTTTGACTTGTCGGTTTATTATTGTGGTGTTTAATAGAAAATGTATTAAATGGTAGATTTTGTTATTGTTTAGTTATAATTGGATTTGTTGTTTTCTGTATTTAAACATATGTAAAAGAACACGCGACGAAAGTAATATATGAAAAGACACGAATCACAACATTAAGACATAACATTAAAAACATCAAAACAAGACGCAACAGAACAATAAGGGGGGCCGCGCGACACGTCCTCTCCCTATGAGATGTGAACTACTATATTATATTTAGCTTGTTTGGCTTCATGGGGTAGAATAAAGTCAGTGCGGTCAAAATTACTACTGACTAAACGCATACAATTAATTTCAAAGAAATTATTAGAAGCAAACACGAAAAATATCGTAACTGGGAGAAGACATATCTTGTATGGCAGACATAACGAGAATTTTTTCCAAGCAAAACAAAATGATGTGTTCATAGAAGTGCCCTGTGAAGGTGCTAAATATGGAAAACTTATTTTGTTGGTAGATTCCGGTGCCGATACAAGTTTGGTCAAAGAAAATGCAATGTTGCATTTCCCTGGATTAGATATAAATAACACAAAAGATTTGAGTGGAGCATTTGGTGGACAGGTTACCACATTAGGTACTACCAATATTCATCACAATCAGTATCAAGATCTAATTTTAAAGTTACACATAGTGTCACTAGATCATGGAATACCAGCTGATGGAATAATTGGTAGAGACAATGATTATGCGAAAATGTGACGAAGATGAGAAAGACTCCAAGATATAAATAAATGAAAAACAACAAAATGTTGGTATAAGTTTCCAAAAGTAGGATTATATATTCAAACAAATATTCTTACGTGCGATTCGTTTTAAGTTCCAGAAAAGACAAGACCAATAAAATAAGCGGAAGTTCACAATATGAAAAAAACATGGTTGAAAAATTAACCTATCGTCTTAATTAAGTTTTTAGTAGCTAATTTAAAATTTTAAATGTTGGTAGTCGTTCATTACCCTGCAGCAGTATTACATATCGCTAGAGATATCATATTACAGTGCTTTTCAAGAACTCTTACAACAAGGTGTATTTTGGCTTAAACATTGCCGGCCACCTTGCAGTATATAACTGCAAATAAAATATATAGATATATCTATGTAAATACGAAACTTAATAAGTTGTATAAAATAATGAAGCGTGATATTTTGATATTCAAAAAGTATTCCTCAATGAGCATTTTTATTCAAAAAAAAAAAATAAAAAAGTTAAATTCAAGTTTAGTCTTTTTTTTGTTTTATACATATATGTGAGAAACACACGGGTCATAAAGGACCCCTTAAAAACAAAATGTCTTAAAGGACACACGGGCCAGAAAGGACCCAACCAAATAGTGTATTTTGGGCTAAAGGTAAGCCTGGATTTGAAATCATTTCAGACCGTACAATTTTGTGATGTATGTCAGCTCCTAAAATTACAGCAACAGCCGACGACGTAAAAAAGTTTGGATCAGCTAACATCAAGTTAAAAAATTTCTCTTTTATAGCCCCATTTGCGTGTCTTGACAGTGTCTTAAAATTGAAATCATGTCCAACCCGTGCATGTAAATTCAGACGTACTGTTGGATCATGACATGACGAAATTAGAACCTCACACATTGTCTTATCTCCAACTTTTGTTATAGGTATCTGCAAATTTTTGACGAATGACGCACATATTTTACTAACTTCACAGCAAGGATCTAAGAGAGCGCGTGCTATAAATTCTGAATTTCGTACGCGCAGCTTAATTACTGCCGTAGGCAGCAGTGACATCGGCTGGTTGATCGTTGAAATCGATGGTTGTTGCGTGGAAGCATCTTCTTTTAGTCTTGAGTTAAGGTGAATTAGACTATTGTGCTTTTTGCCGCAGTAAGTACAGAATGAGTTACTTCTGCAGTTTTTTGATTGATGCGAATGTGCAAGGCATCTAGCGCAATAGCGATGAATTAATATGGCCCTTAGACGTCGTTCGCTGTTCATTGCAAGAAATTTATGGCAAAATCTTAACGGATGCTTCCTTTTGCACACCCTGCACGAAAATGGACCACTAGTAGAATTTTTCGATTTGGACTGTGATGATTCCATAGTATCTAAATAAAAACAAAAAATAATAATAGCGGAAAAAAAAAACTGATGCATATGTAGATAAAAAATTTAAAAAAAAGATGAACTAATTTGGTAGTACAATCAATTTTACAAGTGGGCGAGTTATTACGCCTTTTTGCGTTTTTATGTCGGCGACACGGACTCTTTTGTCATTTCCTTGATAGACTCTTATTATCCTTCCCAGGCGCCATTCTGTGGTTGGCAAATTTTCCTGTCGCACGACAACTAGGTCGTCAACCGCTATATCTCTGACTGGATACCGCCACTTGTATCTTTTGTGAAGTTCCTTTAGATATTTTTCTTTCCAACGGAGGCTGAGCTGTTGAGCAAATGCTTTAAGCCTTTGCCACCGATTGATTAAACTTAGAGGATTTTCCTCTATGCTTATTTCAGCAGGTACCAGTATTGGAGTACCAATCAAAAAATGTCCTGGCGTGAGTGCAGCGGGATCTGTAATGTTGCTGGACATTGGACTGAGAGGCCAATGTTTTGATTGCTGTATGTGAAGCATACTTTTTCCTGCGACGAACTAATGAATTTTTGAAATTCATCCTTCAGTTGTTTGGAAGCTCCAACGAAGTTGGTGCCATTGTCAGAAAAAACTTTACGGGGGCAACCCCTTCTTGAAACTAATCTTGCAAACGCTGCTAGAAAAGTAGTTGCTGACAAATCACTTGTAGCCTCTAAGTGCATGGCTTTTGTCGAAAAACAAACGAAAACGCAAACATATCCCTTCGTTAAGCAACATGCGCGACCTAAATAACTTTTAATTTCTATGGGACCTGCAAAGTCGACACCTGTGACTTCAAAAGGTCGAGATAGGACAGTACGTTCTAAGGGAAGTGCAGCCATTATTTGAGTTCGCTGCTTTTTCTTCGCTAAGACGCATATTTTGCACTTATTTATTACCGATTTAATCAAATTCTTGGCTTTGGGTATCCTATACTGTTGTCGAAGTAGACGTAAAACTAGCTGATTCCCGCCATGTAGAGAATTTTCATGAATGAATTTTATAAGCAATTGTGAGTGTCTGCAGGCATATGGCAACAAAATCGGATGGCTCTCATTAAAAGACAACATTGGTGGATTTGTTAAGCGACCGTTGGCTCGCAAAATACTTTTTGCATCTAAATAAGGGTTAAAACTAAGCAAACTACTTTTTGCAGATAGAGGTAACTTGTCCAGAAGATTTTTATAATCCTCAGAAAAATGTATTTTTTGAGATATGGTAATTAATCGAGATTTTACATATGAAATTTCACTAACCGAAAGCAATAAACTCGTGAAATTTTGTTTCTGGTTTTTTCCCCCTTGATAAGAGCGGTGAAAAAATCGAAAAATATATGCTATTACACGGACGGCTCGTGTAAGTGAGGGAAACCTATCCAATATATCTTCAGACGGTTGCGAGAAAGTTGTAAAAGTTTTGACTGCTTTGACCTCTAAAGTTGTTTCTTTTACGAAATGCTGAGAAATTGGCCAAAGAAACGGTTCTGATCTTAGCCAAACTGGACCATGCCACCACAACTCGTTGTTGCACACTTCTTGCGGACTGGTGCCTCTGCTACCTAAGTCAGCAGGGTTGTACATGGTATCAACGTGATTCCATTTTCGGTTATCAGAGCATTCCTGGATTTTTGTCACACGATTTGCCACAAAACAAGTCCAAGAACATGGTGGTTTTAATAACCATGAAAGGACGATCGTCGAATCCGTCCAACAGAATACATCATCTACCTTGATATTGATTTCTGCTAAAAGAGAATTAAGCATTTCAGTCACCAAAACTGCCCCACAAAGCTCTAAGCGTGGTAAGGAAATAGTTTTGACGGGAGCTACTTTTGTTTTGGCCATTAATAAGTGAGAAAAAGTATTCGAATTAGCTTCTATTCGCACATAGATAGCCCCGGCGTATGCTTTTTCTGAGACGTCGGAAAAAGCATGAATTTGTACCTTAGCATCTTCTGTATATTGAAGCCACCTAGGAATTTTGATTTCATTGATGCCTTTGTAGTTTGTGACAAAAATTTTCCACTTAGAAAGGGTTGCTGGATTTAGATCTTCGTCCCATTGAGTTTGGTCTAGCCAAACTTGTTGCATTATTATCTTCGCAACTACTACAATGGGAGCAAGCCACCCAGCTGGATCAAACAATCTTGAAGTTGCAGACAATACTTCTCTTTTTGTAAAACTATCTTTATTGCACATCGACTCAGCAATAAAGTAGAAATGGTCATGTCGCGCGTTCCACCGTATTCCGAGGGCCTTTGCATGGCTAGAGTCTTCCAAGTCCAAAAAATCCGTTTCGAGTAGGTGATCCTTTGGAATATCTCTGAGGATAATATTGTCATTTGCTGTCCATTTCCTAAGAGAAAATCCAGCTGAACTAAGTGCTTGGACAAGTTCATCTCTTGCTCTCACAGCGGTGGTTACGTCATGAGCTCCGGCCAACACGTCATCGACATACATACTCTTCCGTAGTATATAAGCTGCTAATGGGAGGGTTTCCTGAATATCCTCAGCTAGCTGTAACAAAATGCGTATTGCTAGGTAAGGAGCACAATTTACCCCAAATGTGACAGTTTTTAACTGATAATCGGAAATCTCCTCGTTTGGAGATTCTCTAAACAAAATACGTTGGTAAGGGCAGTGCGTGGGTTCCACTAGAATTTGCCGGTACATTTTTTGAATGTCACTATTAAAAACATATTTAAACATTCGCCAGCGCAGAAGAAGTAGCATAAGATCAGCTTGTAAAACTGGTCCCACATAAAGCACATCGTTTAAGCTATTGCCATTTAAAGTGGCACATGTTGCATTAAAAACGACGCGAAGTGCAGTTGTGTGACTATCTGGCTTAATGACAGAATGATGTGGAAGATAGCAATGAGATGGAAAGCAAAAAAAATTTGAAGGACCAACTTTTTCCATATGACCCAACTGAAGGTATTCTTTGACGACGCTATCGCAAGAATTTTTAAAAGAAGGATTTTTTAAAAGCGATGCTTCGTTCCAAAGAAACTGCTTATAAGCAATATGACGAGAAGAGCCGAGCTTAAGTTCCAATGGAAAATTAATCTTGAATGGCAGCGAAACTATATACCTTCCCTCTTTGTTTCTTCTCGTCGTTTTTACGAAAATTTCCTCGCAAATCTGATCTGCATTAGAGACGAATGTTTTCTTAGGAACCTCCTCCAATTCCCAAAAACGTTGTATTTGCTTGTCAATTGAAGTTTCAGCAGAAAAATTAACATGTGTTGTAAAACATGAAACGCGTTGAGTGGGTATCGAACCAGTGAATATCCATCCAAATACGGTTTCTTGGGCGATAAGAGAACCAAGAATATTGCGTTTAACTCCCTCTAGTAAAACTAAGGGGTAAAGATCCCCACCAATTAAGACATCCACAGGTTCACTTTTTAGAAAATTAGGGTCGGCTAACTGAAGGTTTGGCAAGTGATAGTCAAGCGGTAAATCAATAGAAGTAGACGGAATGTTACCTGTAATTTGAGGAAGCACTAGAGCTGTAGCTTCAATTTGAATATTAGAATCTAAGGAAGAGCTTAATATAAAAGAGCAAAGTTGCGAAGGATTCGCAGAAATCTTTTGATTAACCCCAGATATGGTTGCTTTGTTATAACATACCGGAAGCTTAAGTAGTTTTCGAAGTCGATCCGAAATAAAAGAAGCTTCGGATGCAGAATCTATTAGAGCACGCGTCGAATATATGGCCCCAAGGTGGCATATAAGTACTCTAGCAGTACCTAATAAAATATTGTTGCACGAAGCTGAACGTATATTCAGGCTTTGTACCGCAGATGAAGTGGACTGTACAGAATTATGAAAAGTTTGCGAAATATTTTTAGATGTTGAAGATTGTATTCCTGACCCGGAGGGAATATCATCAGTCGGTCGTGGTCCTGTCATAGGAGAATTTTCTGTAATGATATTTTTATGCAATAGCGTGTGATGCCGTTTTTTGCAAACCGAGCAGTTATAAGTACTGCGACATACCTTAACCTAATGATTCCTAGTTAAACAGTTTATGCAGAAAGAAAATTCTTTCACCATCGAAAACCTATCTGCAACAGTGAGGTTTAAGAACTTGGGACAAGTCCTTAAAGAGTGTTGTTGCTTGGAACAAAGGACACAAGAATTTACAAACAAGTTGGCATGATAAGTGTTCAACCTTTTTTGTTGTTGTTGAACAGCAGGTGGTTTCTTGGTTGCCATTTTTGATAAATTTCCTTTAATATCAAGAATGGCTTCAAGGGTTTTATACCTTTCGGTTAAAAAATTATCTAAGGAGCTCCACTCTGGAATTACAGTCTTATCCGTTAGACTCTGTTCCCACAAAAAGAGAGTTGTGTCAGGAAGCCTTTGACAACAATGATAAATTAAAATTGGGTCCCAATTCGAAGTATCTATGGAATATAACTGGAGTGCAGATAAGCAGTTATTTATACCCCTTTGAAGGTTTTTTAAATCACAGCTATTTTCCGAATGTACGGGTTGGAGATCAAATAACAGTTTTAATTGACTGTTCACCAAAATGCGTTTGTTTTCATAGGTGTCCTTTAAATTTTGCCAAGCTAACGCGAATCCACAATTCGTTAAAGGAGATTTTTTAACGATCTCCTTTGCATCTCCGCTTGTCTTGTGAATGAGATGATAAAGCCGCTCAACATCACTCAACCTAGAATTATTTATATACACAGCCGAAAACATATCCCGGAACGTTGGCCATGACAGGTAATCTCCACGGAATATTTCGGTGTCACAAGGCGGCAATTTTAGGTTATTGGATGTTGATTCAATATTGGATTCAATATTGTTATCGGTTGTAGCAGATTTGCTTAGTGACTGTATCATTTCATTTATTTTTGACAAACACGTAACATAGGCCTTGAAAATTGAGGAATATTTTCCTTTTGCTATTTGGCAATCCTCTGCATCACCGGACTTCTCCTTCTTTTTCCTCTTAGAATCAAAATACTTTAGGCAAGCATCATAAGTAGACTTCGTTTGGATCCACAAGGCTTTCAGTTCATCTCTATAAATTTCTAAAGTAAACTGATTGTGATCAGTTAATAGAATCCTTGAAAAACTTTCATCAAATTCGAATATTTGATCTGATTTTTGAATAAAAGATTCTAAAGAAGACATATTGCAGTAGGAAACGAGAAAAAAAATCGGAAAAATAAAGAAAAACCTTCCTTACAGAGTACCTGATTCTCAAATATTTAAATTGCCAAAGGACTCCACACCAAAATTAAAACGACAAAAGATTTCACTAAAAATAACGTTGATATCGGTTAAGCAAAAAAAAAAAAAAACAAAAATAATCAAGCCCGTTTCCCGATTCCAACGAAATTCAGTAGTCATAAAACGAATAAAACACCACTCCTGTATATTTTTAATAAAATTTTCAATTTTAAGAAAATACACAAAAGTAATTAATATTTCCAAAGAAGTAATAAGAATGCAGTCAATTTATAATAATTTGGAAATATATCTCAAGATTTCCGAAATTGAAGCAGCAGTTCTTATGAATTCGTAAACAACCAGAAAAATTAATGTATGTACATATATATGTATGTATAGCAAATGCAAAAAATTCAAAAACTTATAAAGAACGAAGAATCAAAATAAACAAAAAAAGGTCTTTATATAGTCATTGAACCCTTTTAAAAAAAAACTTGAGAGTTTCAAATAGAAAGAAGAAACAGAATGCAAAAATTGCAATATGTTCTTTTCTTTATATAGTTGTTGAACTTCAAAACACCAAGTACATAAGCTAAATAAATAAAAAAAGCATACACTTTGATCGAAAGAAAACAAAGTGCAAACTCAAAAAGCAAAAATAAAAAGCCCTTTTTTTTTGTTGTGAGCGAAAAATCAATTAAAAAAAACAAAAAGCATACACTTTGATAAAAAGAAAAAACAAAGTGCAACTTAAGCCAAAAAATAAAAAGCTTTTTTCTTTTGTTGTGAGCGAAAACTCAGTTTGGCAATTAGGCAAATGATCAAAGAGATCTTCGATAAGTTTGAAAATAACTTAGATGCTGTGAGCGAAAACTCAAGTGCAGCAAATAAGTCAACGATCGCGTGAGAGTTTTGACGAAAAATTAAGCAAAGCTTAGTGGTGAATTATATGTATGTGCTCAATTAAGCGATTGAGCTTTCATATGGTAAAGGTGACCCAGAAATAGAAACTTTTTCCTATGATATGAAGATTACTGTTCTTGTGTGCAACCTTGAAATTGTTTTTGCCAATGCACAAGATTGCTTAGATATCTAAGCATGTATATAAAAAATAATTTGCAAAAAAGAAAAAAGATAAAAAATTTGTAACTTACTTTAGAGTTTTTGGCGCCAAATGCCGTTAACCTTTTTTCCGCCTTTGGTTTATTAATTTTAATTATTTTAACACAAAATCTTATCCCTTTTCACTTTGGCTCTTTCTTTACCAATTTTTTCGTTTGTATCACTCTTTTTACTTTTCACTATCTCAATCTATTTTATATATTATACATATATATTTTTTTTTTTTTTCTCGAGATCTAACACTTTTTTACCTTTTTTAAAATGTTTTCACTTATTTCTTTCCTATTCTATTACGCGATGCTCATTAAAAATAACTTTCGAACGAAATCAAAAAATCACGCACCTTTTTCCGATGAAACTGCAGTAAGACTGATGTCCGTCCAAAAATAGTTTTTTGTTCTTTCCACACAATAATGTTCTCACGAAGGTGAAGAAAACTGGGCAAGAGCTGCTATGAATTCCGCAATTTGGCTTCTGCTTAATTAAAAGAGATGAAAGCTTCCAACACAAATCTACGGATCGAATGGACCAAAAAATGATTATGCGAAAATGTGACGAAGATGAGAAAGACTCCAAGATATAAATAAATGAAAAACAACAAAATGTTGGTATAAGTTTCCAAAAGTAGGATTATATATTCAAACAAATATTCTTACGTGCGATGCGTTTTAAGTTCCAGAAAAGACAAGACCAATAAAATAAGCGGAAGTTCACAATATGAAAAAAACATGGTTGAAAAATTAACCTATCGTCTTAATTAAGTTTTTAGTAGCTAATTTAAAATTTTAAATGTTGGTAGTCGTTCATTACCCAGCAGCAGTATTACATATCGCTAGAGATATCATATTACAGTGCTTTTCAAGAACTCTTACAACAAGGTGTATTTTGGCTTAAACAGACAATTTGTGGAACCAAACTATCATAAATGCAATTGATAAAAATTTAACGTTTTTTAACAAAGAACGACAGAAAAAAATAGTATTCACGCTAAAGCCGATGAATGACTTAAATAAAGTATTATACAATACAGAAACAGCAGTCGAAGCTCGAACTGTAAAAATAGTACCATTATGTGTTAAAACAACATTAAAAGTTGTTATACACAAACAAGAACTTTCACAAGGAGTTTGCTTGGGAGAAGCCCTAACAAAAGTGAAAGATGGCATAGTATATGTGCCAGTGTTAAATTCGTTAGAAGACATATTAAAACATAATATTAAATTAAACACGAAAAAATGCAATTTTTTGCGTCGTGAAGTTGTGTATTTAGGACATAAATGTTCAGAGCATGGAGCTTTACCAGACCCAGATAAGGTGAAATTTGTAAAAAATATACCAGTGCCTAGAAACAAAAAAGAAGTACAGGCATTTCTAGGTCTGGTAAATTAATACCGAAAGCTCATAAAAGACACGGCAAGACTAGCATTACCAATAAACAAATTATTGAGAAAAGATGCGAAGCTCATTTGGTAAAATGAGTGCCAAAAATCATTTGAGGACTTAAAAAGGGCGATAATGTCACCACCCATATTGATATACCCAGATTTTTCCAAAGAATTTTTGTTCACCACGGATGCCAGCAATGATGCAATTGGTGCAATTATATCACAAGGGGAAGTCGGTAAAGATAATCCAATAGCATTTTCCAGTAGAGCGCTAAGCGATACCGAAAAGAGGTATTCAACGATTGAAAAAGAATTTCTCGCTATAGTTTGGGCGACGAAAAATTTTAGAGCATATTTGCTTGGCAGACATTTCAAAATATATACCGATCATCAACCATTGCGCGGTATATCAAACCTTAAGGATCAAACATCACGTTTGGCACGCTTCCGACATAAGCTATCAGAATACGATTTTGAAATAATTTACAAGCCTGGGAAAAGAAACTTAAATGCAGACGCTTTAAGTAGATTACCACAAACAAATGAACAAGTAACAGTGGTACAAACCAGATCAAAGTCTAAAAACTCTGGAATGGAAAAATTGAGTATTTCAAATGAGGTGGATAAGGACACGGTGGTTGAAAGCAACACAGGAAAAACAGTGGTCATACTAAAAGATGCTAAAGAAATAGAAATAATATTAAGGGATTTTCATAGAACACCATTAGGCGGGCATCAAGGGGCAGTAAAAACGCTTCTAAGAATAAGGAAGCAATACAGATGGCCAAGCATGCAAAAAGATGTAAAGGAATACATTAAAAAATGCACCAAATGTCAAACAAACAAGAGTTCAAGACTCACAAAAATGTCTATGGTTTTAACAGATACACCAAACAGACCTTTCAATAAAGTGTACATGGACATAGTCGGTCCATTACATGAAACGGTATCAGGAAATAAATATATACTGACATTTCAGGATGATTTTTCAAAATATATGGCATGTGCTGCAATGCCCGATGCAGAAGCAAGTACGGCCTCGAAAAAATTTTATGACGAAATCATTGCCAGATACAATATCCCAAAGATATTAGTTACTGACAATGGTACAAATTTTATTGCAAAATTGTTTTCGGACACTTGTAAGATGCTGGGAATTAAGAAGTTGCCATATCATCCGCAGGCTAATGGTTCTTTGGAAAGAAGCCACAGACCACTAGCAGAGTATTTCCGAAGTTTTGCTAAAGAAGATGGTTCGAATTGGGACCAATGGCTGACGGCAGCCATGCATGTCCATAATAATACGACACATACTTCTACTAAGCAAACTCCGTTTCGTACTTTGTACGGTTTCGACTTTGAATTGCCTACGAATTTGAAACGAAAATGTTCACCGTTATATAACGCGGAGGACCAATCAAAAGTATTAAAATTTCAAATTCAAAGAACTCACGAACTAGTGAGGAAGAATCAAGAAAAGGCAAAAGAATTATCGAAAAAACAATATGATGTTTCAACCAATCCAGTTAAATTTAAGCAAGGGGATAAAGTTTTGATGAAAAATCAGACTAGAAAAAATAAATTTTCTCCGATATGGATAGGCCCATTTGAAGTTTTGGGAGACAGAGGGCCTGTTACAACAGAAGTTGTAATAAAAGGAAAAAAGAAAAAGTTACACAATAATTTATTAAAATTATTTAATGAACCTAAATAACAATTCCAGCCTTATTGAATTAAAACCTATGAATTAAATGCAACGTGTGCTATAATATGCATGCGCAATCACATATAATTAACCTATATCAACGGTAGCATTAGTAATAAAAACAAAAACAGAAATATGAAACGTTTCTTTTCAAATTGAATATGCAAATGAAAAAAAAAGAAGATAATATAAACAAATAACAAATAAAAATAGCAAGCTCTGAAAACATGTGTAATATGAGTCAACGTGTGCCACAGAGAGTGCACGCGATCTCGTAAGACTCACCTACCTCAACATTAAGGCAAATTTGAAAAATAAAGGAAAAATACCAACAACAAAATGACACGAACAAGTAAATTGCACAACAACATTGGCAACACGGGGATACATAAACGAAAGAAAAATTAACAGAAACAACAACTGAAAAATATAGTAAACCAGAGAAACCTATAAATGAAATGCAAACAATTTATTATCGGTACTAATTATTTATTTATTTTTTTTTTATTATTTAAAAACATTAAAAAGTACGATAAGTTATTAACTGATGTCCTCTAGCAGCAGCATAGTCCCAACGTACACAGGATTTTCTGAGCCGCTGGCTGAACTTCGCCGTAGGGAAGCCCCAGCGCTTTGAAATTCCTTCCAGGTGCTTGATGCCCTGCATGCACCTGGAAAATTGCGCAGGAGTACATCGAAACAGCGGTCCTTCTCCAGAGAACGATAATATCAAAGCGCGTAGCCGCCAGGCTGCACCGTCATCCTCAAAGTTGTTTAAATAATAAAATGTCGTGAGCTGTTCCAGCTCCAACATTTCTGAGGTGAAGTCAATTGGTTGATAATGAAACATGATTCTAGACTGAGTTAACGTTGTTTAATCAAAATCTTTTATAGTAAGAAATTGCATACTAATGCAAAAATGCAATTCTACATATCAATCAATGCACTTAATTAAATACAGGGTGCGTCAAATATATTTGACACACAAAACCTTAGTGAGTGTTAATAACCAATTTTTGTTTTTTTTTTAGGAGCAAAATGAATGTAACAATAGTGTTGTTTTTCCTTTTCGGACCAATGATGGTTCTAACCAAAATAATAGAAATAACAAATATCAATGACAACAACGGTTACATCACATTAAGAACAGGCCAGACGAAGGTAATTAAAAAATTTCAGAAATTAATACATATAATTAACATTACAGCTTTCGAGGTAACTGAAAACGAAATAGGGAAAAATATAGAGAGTCTTCGGGTACTATGCAAGCCAGGTGACCCATCTTTTCTAACGTTGGAACATACTTACTTACTTACTTGGGTGGCCATAACAACCCGTTACCGGGTTACGGCCGACCTCAAAAGCTCTCTCCAGGCGCATCTGCTTCGCGCGCGCCTTCTCCAATCATTTACGCAGCAGTAACATCTCGCTTACAACGTCCAATGATATCAATATCATCGGCATATGCAAGGAGCTGGACACTTTTGTAGAAAATAGTGCCATTACGATGTACACTGGCTCTTCGCAACACCCCTTCCATCACAAAGTTGAAGAGGTTGCAGGATAGTGGATCGCCCTGTCTGAAACCTCGTTCGGTATCAAATGGTTCGGAGAGGTCCCTTCCTACTCTGACGGAGCTGGCTGTGTTGCTCAACGTCATTCTGCAAAGCCGCACCAGCTTCGCAGGTATACCGAACTCAGACATGGTGGCATACAGGCAATCCCGTATCGGGCTATCGAAAGCTGCTTTAAAATCGATAAAGAGATGATGGGTATCGATCTGTTTTTCGTGGGTTTTTTGCAGGATTTGACGTAGTGTGAAAATTTGGTCTATGGTGGACTTACCAGGTCTAAAGCCGCACTGATAAGGCCCAATCAGTGTGTTGGCAAACGGCTTAAGTCTTTCACACAGTACAGTCGACAGGACCTTGTAAGAGATGGCAAGAAGACTGATTCCCCGGTAGTTAGCGCAGATTGTCGGGTCACCTTTCTTCAGTACAGGACAAAGGACACTGAGATTCCAATCGTCGGGCATGCTTTCAAATAGCCATATTTTGCAGATGAGTTGATGCATACACCCTATCAGCTCATCGCCGCCGGTTTTGAACAATTCAGCAGGCAGGCCATCGGCACCAGCCGCTTTGTTGTTCTTAAGTCGTTGGATCACAACTCGTACCGCGTCATGGCTAGGTGGTGGTACGTCCACACCATCGTCGTTGATTGGTGGCATCGGGTTCATTTCTCCAAAGGCGGGATTGGTGGAGTCATCGCCAGCAAGCAGCTTGGAAAAGTGTTCCCTCCATAATCTCAGTGTACCCTGCGTATCCGTAACCAGATTTCCATGTTCATCTTTACAGGTTGATGCTCCGGGCTTGAAACCTTGGGTCAGACGCTTGACTTGTTGGTAAAATTTTCGAGCATCATTCCTGGCCCGTAACACTTCGAGTTTCTCACGCTCGTGCCTTTCCTGCTCTCGTTTCTTGCGTCTGAAAAGGCGCCTCTCTTCCTTTCTCTTTTCCCGGTAGTTTTCGTGCTTGGCTCGCGTTGCAGGGTTCTTTTGTAGGCGGCGTTTTTCACTGCAGTAGCTTCGCGACACTCCTGGTCATACCATTGACTTCACGGAGGTGAGCGTCGGAAACCAATGACTTCCTCAGCGGCAGACCGCATGGAGCGAGATATATGCGCCCAAAGTCCACCGGCATCTTCGGGTAGAGAGTCAGGTTGAAGGAGCAGTTCTGAGAGGTGAGCGGAATAGGCTTCGGCCGTCCGATGTGATTGCAGCTTAGCGACGTCCAGCTTTCGTTGCGTACCAGAGCGTACATCCTTTGCATTGCACAGCCGCATGCATATCTTGGCTGCAACAAGATAATGATCGGAGTCAATATTGACTCCCCGGAACGTACGAACATCTAGCACGCTGGAAGCATGCCTTCCGTCGATCACAACATGATCGATTTGGTTGCGTGTTTTCTGATCAGGGGACAGCCAGGTGGCCTTGTGGATATCGAGGTGTTGAAATCTGGTGCTACTCACTACCATGTTTCGCGCCGCGGCGAAGTCGATCAGCCGTAGACCATTGTTTGAGGTGGTCTCGTGAAGGCTAAACTGACCGCCAGTGGGGCCAAATATACCTTCTCTTCCGACCTTCCGTTGAAATCCCCGAGTACAATTTTAACGTCATGGGCCGGGCAGCGGTCGCATACTTCCTCGAGTCTCGCATAGAAAGCATCTTTGACAGCATCGTCCTTTTCCTTCGTCGGGGCGTGCGCGCAAATCAAGCTTATGCTAAAAAATCTAGCCTTGACGCAGATCGTAGCCAACCTTTCGCTCACAGGTGTGAACCTGGAGATATGGTGACGAAGCCTCTTGCTTACTACGAATCCGCATCCCAATTCGCGCCTCTCCGCATGGCAGCTGTAGTAGATATCTCAACTTGCTTGCTTAGGGCAACCTTGTCCTATCCATCTTATTTCTTGGATGGCGGTGATGTCAGCCTTAATTTTTCGAGGGCATCCGCCAATTCGATAGAGGCACCTTCCCTATTGAGGGTCCGGATATTCCAGGTGCATATCCTTAAATCATAGTCCTTTTTTCGTTTGCAGTGGTCGTCAACGTTGAGGGGTTCTGTATCCGAGGATTTTTTAGTCTTCATTGGAGTGTTTTTTTTTACGTGGCGGGTACCAAACCCTGCGCACAACCCAGTTTACTTCCAGGGAGGACACGCTGCACACATTCGCTCACTATCACAGCGGATACGGAGATAGCTACCCAGATGGAGCCGCGGGGAGGCTGTGTGTCAACTTGCTAATGGTTGGCTCAGAGATCGCTCTGGCAATCCCCAGGTGGAAAGCAGTCAGAAACTTTACTCTGATCAACCAAAAGCCAATCCATTCCAACGTTGGAACATAACTATAAACTATTGCAGTCGAAAGTAAGGGGTCTTAAGCCACATTTCAGGAAAACAAGAGGACTAATGAATATTCTAGGCAAAGGACTAAAGGTGATCGCTGGAACAATGGACAGCGATGACGAATATTTTATTAAAAGTCACCTGGAGAAGTTAGAAATGAATAATCACGATTTAATAACTGAGTCCAATAAGCAAATCTCGATAAACACACAAATTTCTGAACAAATAAAAAATATTTCAAATCATATTAACACCCAACAAAACCTCATTACAAGCAAATTAGAAGAATTCACGAGGAAAATATTGAATAAAACAGGCGACATCGAAAATGGCCTGGAAATTTTCCGAGAAATATTTCAAATTAACATTATTCTTCAGGAATAATGTAGAAGACATACAGCAAATAATTTTAGCAAGCAAGCTAAATATACTGTCAAGGAATATTTTATCAGAAAAGGAAATAGATTTAATATCAGGCGTAAGTAGAAACTATGAGAGATATTAAAATCACAATAGCTTACTATGAAAATCAGATTATAATAATAATTTGTATTCTGATAAAATATTCTACAACACTAAAATTATCCCTGTCCCAAATATGGAGAACAAGTCGATAATATTAACAGAAAATAAATTTTTGATGGATGATTTTGGGAATGTGTTTGAATATGTAGTGAAGGACAACTTAAAGAATAATTTAATTGAGATACACGATGGTTGCCTAAAACAGATAGCGTTGTCAAAAACCGCGGAATGTGCAATGAGTTATAACAATAAAACAATGATAAAAGAAATTGAACAAGGCCTCTTGATTGTTATGAATGCTGGAAACCTCAGTCTAAGCCAAAATTGTATTAAGGTTGATTTGCGTCTGTTCCGGAATAGCATTATACAATTTGAAAATTGTAAAGTTAGTTTAAATGACACAACTTATGAAAATAGCGCGATAAGAATTGAAGAGCATATGTTATTGCCAACCTATAACTTTAAAGTCATAGAAAAAATAGAACCCATTAAGATTGAACTCGAAAACATCACTTTGTCCAACATACGTAACGACCGTAAGATAATTATAGAAGATGTAAGTCTGGAGGATAAATATTTCTCAAATAAAGAGCTTATACTTCTCACTTGCAATGTTGTTCTGTTCGGTTGCACTATAATCTTTTTATGCATGTCTCGTAAGGCAAGGATATCAGCAGCACAAAATCTGCCAAACACAACAGAGAAACAAAGAGCTACCTCCTAGAAACATTTCTAGTGACAAATTTTTGTCGAACCTATAAACATAGATGAAGGTTATATTTTGGATATTAGTTATAGTATAAATTTTAAACTTTATCACATCTTAACTTTCAAAATTAAAGCTTAGAGTCTCACACTTAATGTTAGAATTAACATAAGCTCCTACAAAACCAGCCGCATATTTAACATTTAACATTTATTAATTAATTTAATTTGTTGTACAATAAGACTTAGTCTTTTATAGAACATAACTATGATAATAACCAAAATAAAACAGTGAAAGAATAATTAACAAAAATCAAAATTAAAATTAAATAATATAAATTTTTTAAACTAAGTTATTACATAAACAAATAGAGAAAAAAAAAATAAATAAAAAAAATTAATAACAATTTATAATGAGAGTATAAAGTAAGAGGATAACATAAATGTAGGGCAACAAATAGAGGTAGTGTAGATAAGGACTGTCCCAGAAAAAACTTGCACTTTTATTTTTTAAGATTATACTCTACCTGATAATCTTATAGGTCTAAAAAGACAGAATATTTATTCCATATAAAGTGACGTTTGATATGATGTATAACACTTGAAGATAGCACTTCTAACGACAAAGATGTCTAGCAAGCAAGAAAAAGTCCGCGAACTGATTTTGTCCACATACTTGCAAAATCCAGGGTTAAAATATTCAGCTATAGCAAAAATAGTTGGTGCATCAGAAAGAACTGTCAAAACGGTTATTTCTAATTATAAGAAGGGTTTACCTGTTTCACGAAAAAAGGGTTCAGGCAGAAAACCAGAATTTTCTAACCCAAAGGTAGCGGCGAAGGTGAAGCGCCTTTTTAGGCAGAATCCCAACACGTCAGTGCGAGATATGGCGGCTAGAGCAGGTACATCAAAATCTACTGTGCAAAGGATAAAGGAGAAAAGTAAGCTAAAGACATATAGAGTTCAAAAAGTACCAGACCGTTCTGATGAAAAGCAGTTGATGGCTCAGATGCGAGCCCGAAAATTGTATGAAAGGTACCTGACTAAATTTGACTGCTGTGTTATGGAAGACGAAACTTACGTTAAAGCAGATTTTAAGCAGCTACCTGGGCACGAATATTATACATCACCGAAGAAGGGGAATGTGCCTAGTAAATTCAAAGAAAAAAAAATTTCGAAATTTCCGAAGCAATATATGGTTTGGCAGGCCATATGCACCTGTGACCTCAGAAGCAGCTTCTTTGTTACGCAAGACACAATCAATTCCAAAGTTTATATAGACGAGTGCCTCGAAAAACGTCTTCTACCATTTATTCGTGCACATGAGGGTACCGTGATATTCTGGCTAGATTTAGCAACCTCTCATTACTCTAAAGCTACGATGGAATGGTATGCAAGTAAAAAGATCAATTTTGTACCAAAAATAGCAAATCCGCCTAACTGCCCAGAGCTTCGCCCAATTGAAAGATATTGGGCTCTAATGAAAAGAGATATTCGAAAGAGTGGCAGGACTGCAAAAAATTTTCAAGACTTCAGACTTAAGTGGAAAAGATCGTACCGTACTGTCGATGAAACAACTGTGCAAAATTTAATGAAGGACCTTAAAAAAAAGTAAGAAATTTTTATAGAAAAAACAAAATAACAAAAAACGACATATTGTGGTATATTTTTGGGATGATGATTAACTTCATCCAATAACAGTAAATTTCTGTTATTACATTATGGCATATTTTTGGGCATTTGCTTATTTGTTGGTCAGTTTAAGTTGCTATGTGAAAATTCTACTTGTTGAATTATAACAAGAATGAGAACACAATGCAATGAACTGCAACAACAAAATAGCAAACAAATGCAAGTTATGAATCCCGGAAATATGCCAACCTCACTGAGGGTATTCCTGAAAACGCGAAAAAGCCTCAAAAACTGCGTAAACTGCGAAAACTGAGCACATTTTCGAGCCTCGAAAATAATTTGTATGAAGACAAGTTTGCTCAACCCTCGAAAACTTTCGAGGCAAATTAGTTGAGCAAGTAGCCTCGAAAAGTCGGAAAGTGAGTCAGTGTTGCCGCTTGTCGAAACGGCATAAGAAAATTGTTTATAGTATTTTCTTCAATAAATTGAATCAATTTATTTTGTTCACTATTTTGCGGCATTTTAAGGATTTAATTTTATTTGACAAAGAATTTGATGAAAAATTTGATTATTTTTCAACAAAATCAGATATAGCTGAAATAGTGGACGTAAAACACTGCAGCACGGCAGCACTGATCGATCTGTCAAATTGCCATTCCTCAATCATTTACGCGTTTGCATTGATAGAGGTGTTCCCGAAAGCAAGCTCGAAAACTTTCGAGTTTTCACGCTTTTCGCGTTTAGAGGAATACCCTAACTATTATTGTAGGCCAAAATTTAAACTAGAATAAGATTTTTGCTTATCAAACATTTTGTTCTGGTTTACATTTTTAAAAAAGGCCAAATAATTTAACCTAGAATAAATTTCTGTAGGTTTAATATTTGCAAAGTAGATTAAGTTTGTTTTTGTTTAAATTGTTGTTTTTGTTATCTAAGTAAATAATTTTAGCATGTAATTTGTTTTTGTAATTAGCATCATAAGAGGTGTTAAGCTATTTAAGATTTTTAATAAAGATCAGAGTTAGTTCTGAGTCAAAACGTAACAAGAGTAAACTACTTGTTATTATTACTTGAATTATTTATGAAGATTTGCAGATATAAAAGGGAATACTGGTAAGTATCCTTTCTAATATAAAGTCTTATTTAATTCTTTTCAGATACAACTCTCAGCAACGTGTTATCCCTCGAAAGGATAAACACACATTACAACAGCGCTCAGCAAATAAAACAACATGAATATCATTTTTATTTTTCCGAAAAATGTACGTACTTGATCAAGGTTGCTAAGCCTCTTATATCAATATTTCTGGATTCGGAAAGGTTTAAGCTCAAATTAAAATAACACGGCGAAAGTAGTAGTGCATTTTGACACATTGATTTAGTTTCCGTGTTAATTTTAAGAAAAGTTCCATTTTTGTATCTTTGAAAATATGTTTTTTTTGTTTTTTTAAATGCCTAATTAATTCTAGTGATTAAGCTATTCTTATTTAACTTTAGTACTAACTTGTTTCAAGTAATGATTTGTTCCAAGTAAAACAAGAAAATTGGAAAATATAAAAGCCCCTTCAGACTATGTGAGAAGTCATATAAAAAGTTTTATGAGTCGTCAAATATGACAACTCTCACAGTGTGAATATGTTTATATTACACAAATGAGTTTTCATATGAGATAGTATATGACTATTTTGACATTAGATTCAAGTCTATTTCAAAAGAGAAGTCATATGAGTTTCTTGTTAAAAAAAATACAATATTTACATATTAAAATTAATTTGATAGATAATGTAAAAATTATTATTGAGAAATGTCAAGTTCTCTTAACATAAATCATATCAGTATGAACACAATAAAATAAATCTTATGCGATTTGACATATCATATGCAAAGACATACAAAAAAGCATATGATTTCTCACATAGTCTGAAGGTGCTTTGAGTTCATAATTTCTATATATTTATAGCCCCCAAAGGAAAAATCCTGGTTTCAAAAAATAGCATAATTTGAACACACATCGGTTGTAAACTACAAAAACGCAACAACAAATATACGCATCTTTTTAGGACTTTTTCGACTGAAATTTTCTGAAGAAAAACCAAAAACAAAATTTACGCGGGATCACTTGCAAATTTACACGTTTGAAGTAGTCAAAATAAAAATCATGCTATTGCATTCGCTGGTTGCCTGGTAGATATAAAAATTGAATTTCTCAAATGCAGGTTTAAATGTAAGTCAACGTGATTGAATAATTTTCTCAACAAGTTTTCCTTCTTTTTGAATGTCAATTTATTTATTTTCATTTTCTAATAATCAAATAACTTTTTTATGAGTTTAAGAAAATAAATACATTAGAAAATACAAAATGGTCTCAATTTAGCATTGTGAATTCCTTTGGTTCGTTGCAAAAGCCGACGAAAATCACAAATAAAATTCAATGGGATTTGCTTCGTAATTCTCACTGGTTCCAGCTTGCATTTGGCTTGCAATAATTTAATACAGGGAAAAAGCTCGGACTCTCGTTCTTTTATATTTACTTCTTTGCATGAGATCTATACTAGTCAAGGGATTTTTTTTTATTCATACCATTGAAAATTTTAATTACTGATTAATGCAAAGAATCGCGCACTACATTTGCTATGACATCGAAAATTATGGCAAAAAACTACCTAATATTACAAAAACTCCCGAATCTGGGAACTCTGACAAAATGACAATTCAAAGACTCGGTTGAAAAAATTATTATACTTTTAGCGAGCCAAAAACCAATAATGGCTGATCTCGGTAAACTGCGCATCTAGCAGCACAAAATGCCTATGTTCAAACCTCAATGGATGCAGAACAGATAATTTTTTTTCGTTAAATCTGTTTATTTTGTTGTTTCATTTCGCATAATAATGCTTAAATAGCAAATTAATAAATATGTCACAGTTTAATAGTTATTAAAAAATTGAACAAAATAATGAAAATCAAATTAGAAAAAGTCGACGCAAGCATAAAGGCAAGTGACGAATTTGACAGCTGAAGTGCGTTTTTGTGCCTCTTCGCGCCTGTACATAATTCCAAAAAAACGTAAGGCACACGCTATCCGTCACATTTTGACGATGATGTGAGTGAGTGAGCTTTTTTTTTTTGTGACTCTTCGCGCCTGTACATAATTCCAAAAAAACGTAAATTCCGTAAAAACGTATCCGTCACATTTTGACGATGATGTGAGTGAGTGAGCTTATATAATACGAAATTGGCTGCTCACGCGAAAATGTGACTCGCCACGTCGCGTCGAGTTTTACATAATCTGGCTGTAAATGCTGCATCAAATAAGAAGGTTTCGATTTCACCAATAAAAGTATTGGCTCAAAACAATGACTTTGTTCAAAGTCTTACTTGTTAAAGGAATTGAAAATTTCTGTGTCAAAAAAATTTCCATTGGCACTAAAATTCTGTGTGAAAACATTGAATCTTTCAATAATATTATAAATATTCTCAAGGACAATAAATGTCAATTTTTCTCATATGAGCAAAAAGAAGACCGTATGTTTAAAGTTGTACTCTATGGCCTTGAAAATAAGTCAGCGTCTGCTGTTAAAAACGAACTCTGTGATCGTGGTTTGAAATGCCGCGATGTAAAAGGTGTCACAGAAAAATTTGATAGCTGTACTGATACGCTGTATATTATATATTTTGACAGTGAAAAATTAAAAACAAACCAGTGCAGTGTCGAAATTGCCAAATGTTTGGACATGGCGAAAAAGGATGCAACATCAAGTCATTATGCGCAAATTGTGCCAGTAAGGACAAGACAAGTGAGTGTCAAGTTTCTGATAGATTTCGTTCTGAAACTGCAATGGAAACCACAAGTCATCTGACGTCGCATGCTCTAACCGCGCTGTGTACCTACAAATTAAAGAGAAACTTAATAAAAGATCAAACACTCAATTTTTTCCAAAGAGATCACAGAATCATTTTAACTTCAACACAACTCAATTTCTCCCTCTTCGTGGTGAGTATCTAAAGTCTGTCCAATATTTATTAAAAACACAGAAATACAAACAATCAAAACACTAAGAAAAGTTGACAACAGATCAGCGTACAAAATATATAACGAACGACACCAATCACCAATTAGATCTCCACCGTCTCTTCATTCCACAAACGCTCAATCTCTCGCCTCCACTTCAACAAGGAGTACTACTTTAACACCAACAACAACATCTTTAACAGTACAAACATCAGATCAACCGTGCCAACTCTCTCTGAGTAATGCATCCACAGAACAAAATAACACCTATTCCTCCAGTTCCGTTGCACCATCCCTGCCAGAACGACACTTCGGTTTTTCCAACATATCTGATACAAAACTCAGAATATTTCCTCGTAACACATCGAACCGTTTAAAAGCCCAATTAAAAGCTAAAAACGATAAAGCTACATCCAGTCAATCCGTATCCTACAACAAAAACAATAACGAAATAGAAGTTGAAGACACCATGCCTCTAGATGACTAATTTTTAATATGTATACATATATATATAACAAAAATATATACAATACATATACATCTTTTCCTGCCTATTAAATTATCTAAAATAATTTATTTACATATATTTAAAAAAGAAAACTTAATATATTAATTTTAATTATTGGATACTCAGAAATGACAGTTAATATTCTCCAATGGAACATAAATGGTTACAGTAACAATTATAATAATTTACTAATCCTTATCAAATTACATTCTCCCAAAATTATCTCCTTACAAGAGACACATCTACATTCCCTTACCAATATCCCGATTCCTATCAACTTTGACATTTACTCATGTAACAACTCTCAAAATTCCTACGGGGGGTCTGCTTTACTCATACACAGCTCTGTTCAACACAAAAGAATCCCGCTCTCAACAGAATTTGATGCCATAGCTGTTGAAATAAAATCGAAAGCTAAGTTCTCAATAGTCTCAGTTTATATACCACCTAACAAATCATTTTCTTTACGTTCCCTTGAAATTACTTTCAACTCTTCGCTCTATCCCTGCATTATTACCGGCGACTTTAACAGTTGGCACCAAAAATGGTGTTCACCAACTAATAATAAGAGAGGAAATATTGTTTCCAAATTTACTGACCAATCCCGTCTTATTCTCTTAAATAATGGATCACCAACTCACTTTAGCACCCACCACACACTAACACACTTAGACCTTACACTGTGTTCCCCTACCTTAGCAATTCAATCTAAATGCAAAGTAGAAAGAAACCTACATGGAAGTGATAATTTTCCCATTATAACAACTCTTTTCCCTACTCAAACAAACTCTCCTCAGGACTTTAGACCCCGCTTTAAATTACCACTAGCCAATTGGAATAATTATCAAAAACAATTGCATATTTTCCACTTAAAACGACCAATAAGCAGTAATATAAATCAAGAAGCAGCTAACATACACCGCATTATTTTACAAAGTGCAAACCAAACCATACCTCAATCTCACCCTTACAGACACAACCACAACGTCCCCTGGTGGAATGTTAACTAAGAAAATATAAAAAACAACTATTGGAATGTACTAAGACGAAGCATATCAACCGAAAAAATTTTAAGCTATAAACGTGCCAAAGCGAAATTTAAAAGAGAAATAAAAATAGCCAAACGAGAGTCTCTAACAATATTTACTGGTGACATCAACCCTTCAACACCAATATCTAAAATTTGGTGCAATATCCGAAAATTATGTGGCCTTAAAACACCTCAAAAAATCCATTCTATAAGCTCTCAATTGTCCAGTACAATCCTACTCACAGATGATTTTCTTATAGCAGATTCTTTTGTAGCAGAGTGGTCCAGTGAGTCATCTGACGAAAAGTTTCCAAATTTATTTCAACGTAAGAAAAAAGCTTTCAAATCTAATCTTTCCCCTGCCCCTCCATGCAATCTAGCATTGATTATAGAAAAAGATATTTCAAACATTGAATTTCAACTCGCACTAACCAACCTAAAAGGCAAAACACCAGGAGCAGACAGAATCTCATATCCAATGCTACATAACCTCACCAACTGCACAAAATCTAGACTCTGAATCTTTACAATAATATCTTTAAAAACCATATTCCACAATCCTACAAAATCAGTTCTATCATACCCATTCTTAAACCAAACTCTGACAAAACTTTATTAAAATCATATCGACCCATATCACTTAACCCCTGCTGCTCGAAGGTTATGGACAAAATCGTGGCCAATAGGTTGTGGTGGTTTGTTACTGCCAACAAACTTATCAACAGCCGTCAAATTGGATTTAAAAGAGGCAAGACTGTGTCTGATTCTCTAGTATCACTAGACCATCTGATCACAAGTTCCTTGTCCACTAAAAACCATCTTTCAATTATATCTCTTGATTTTGTCAAGGCCTTTGACAAAATTGGAACCCACACTGTCATTGATGAGGTCACCAGTTGGAAACTGGGTCCAAATATGATTAATTACATCATAAATTTTATGTCAAATAGAAAAATCAGAGTTCGAATTGGACGCGTCTACTCTAACATTCACCCGCTATATAACGGTATACCCCAAGGCTCACCACTTTCGGTGATACTCTTCCTTATAGCCTATAATAAGCTGTGTAATGTAATTTCAATTTTTTGCATATGCAGATGACTTTGATATACTTAAAAAAATCAATAACTTATCTAATGTGAATACCAATGATACCGATATCAATAGCCTTATTTATGATATCCTGACATGGTGTGAATACTCAGCTGCACAATTGTCTGTTTCCAAATGTAAACATCTTCATATTTGTCGGAAGAAAAACTGTGATTGTAGGGCTATTTCTACACACTTTTCTATATCTGAAGTAGATAGCATTAAAATACTTGGTATCTTTATTAATAAGAGATACACTTGGAATACTCACATCCAGTTTCTGTTATCATCTTTGTCCAAACGGTTAAACATAATCAAGTGTCTAGCTAGCAATAAATTCAACTGTAACACACGTACCCTAATTAGCGTAGTTAATTCACTAATAATATCCAAAATCGATTATGGTCTATACCTATATGGGTATGCTCCTAAATCTATTACCCAAAAACTAAAAACAATTTACCACTCCGCTGCCAGAATTTCTCTTGGAGCGTATCGGACTACTCCCATCAACAACATTCTGTTTGAGTCAAATATCCAACCTCTTGAAATTAGAAGAGATTACATCTCAGCTAAAATTGTAAAATGTCTTATCTTAGGTGAAAACTCACCTATTTCACAACTAATTTCTAAAACGATAAAATCCAAAAAAATTCCTAAGATTGAATCTGCTATCTTCAGAACTATTTCCCTTTGTAAACAACTTGACATACCATTTCAGCCCGTAAAATATTGGACTAGTTTTAAGCCTCCATGGCATTTTAGCAAGAGCTCTCTAAACATGTCTCTTAGTAATTTCAACAAATCTTCATTCCCCCCAATTGTTTATCAACAAGGTTTCAAAGAAATACAATATAATATGAAAAATTATTGTTTCATCTTTACCGACGGTTCAAAATCCCAACATTGTACTTCTTATTGTATAACAAAAAGCAACACTATTTTAAAGGCCGGTCACCTTCCTCACTATAGTTCAGTTTTTTCAGCAGAAATAATTGCAATACATGAAGCCATTTCTATGATTCAAAATAAAAAAGGAAACTTTGCAATCTGCACTGACTCCTTATCGTCTTTGAACGCAATAGCCAACATTGACAACCAAAACTACTATTCCAATCTTATTCGCATCGCTCTCATTTCAAACTTCCCAAAAATTATTTTAATTTGGGTACCTGGTCATTCCCAGATACCGGCAATGAGTTTGCAGACCAAACCGCAAAAAATGCAGCTTATGCCCCATTGACGGTAACTTCGAACAATAATTGTAATGATATAATGAAATATATAAAATCTGTATACATCTCAAAACAAACCCAAACTTGGCTTAACACATCACCGTGGTATAAGCAAATTAACAAAGATAATATATCTGCCAAAGATTTTTCAAATTTTAATCACACTACTCAACTAACTAGATATGATCTAACTATATTCGAACGTCTGAGGTTAGGGCACTCTAAACTTACGCACGAACACTACATAAACAGTTATGCTTCTTCAACTTGTTCATTTTGTGACTCCATTGTTAGGATAACGATTGAGCATGTTCTATCAGAATGCTCATTTTTCACAAATATCCGAAATGAAATTTTTTCACACAACAACGCACTTTCTTTTTTATCCAACCCCACTCCTAATGATATACTAACTATTATTTCATTCTTGAAGCGCACGAAGCTATACTTCTTGTTGTAAATACATTATAAGCCACTATCCTTTACTACAGTTTGAATAACTTTTCATAAATTGTAAAAAATAAAAATGATTTGTTTATATTAAATATATAATTTAAAATATACATTTATATTTTAACATGTACAAAGCTTAAGGCCTAAGTCGTCATAGCTTTATATTAACTTCAATTATTCTTTATAATTCTAGGTTAATTTTCAATTAAATAAATAAATTTGCTTCTTCCTACAGACACTATGACACCACATTTATCAAAATCGGCTTATTCGTTGCCGAGTTATGGCTGTTAGAATATTCAAACTGCTTAAAACGCCATCTAGTGACAGTTTATCAAAACACAAATGACTTCAAAAAATCTGCTTGTTCTTAAAAAAACTATTACACCTCATTTGTCTAAATCGTTTTAGTAATAGCCGAGATATAACGTTTTAAAGTTTTTCAAAAAACCAAATTTGCTTGCTGCTGGTTCATGGTGGCCTGGTATTTCAGATTTTGCTCTGCTTTGGGCTACTGGCTCTGCTTTCGGCTGCGCTTGCAGAGAAAAATTTGCTGACTGAGCAACAGCTAACCGGAAGTCAACATATGTATGCTACAAATTTAAAAATTTTTTCCAAAAAATTGCATACTCTCAAGGGCCAATTTTTCCAAAAAAAACGTTGCCTATTTTTTGGCGCTTTTGATAATTTATCCCTAAAAGTATGCAACACTTTCCGACAAATTTCAAAAATAGCGCCTAAAAGTAGGCAACTTTATCTGAAATTTTTAAAATCGTTGCCTACTTTTAGGCGCTATTTTTGAAATTTGTCGGAAAGTGTTGGATACTTTTACGGACAAATTATTAATAGCGCCTAAAAATAGGCAACGTTTTTTAAATTTTTTGAAATCGAGTTCGTTTTCCAAGTCTTCAAAATTCTAAAATCGAGTTCGTTTCCCAAGTCTTCAAAATTCCAAAATCAAGTTCGTTTCGCAAGTCTTCCAAATTTGAAATCGAGTTCGTTTCCCAAGTCTTCAAAGAACATTCAAATTTTACTATCGTATTCATGACGGGGAATCCCGATGACGGTCGGTGTCGCGAGCTTATACTTTTTTCCTCAGCCGCAAAACGTGCCATAAGAAGTTTTCACTTCAAAAATCATTGTCAGGGTAATATTTCAGTCAATAGTTCTTTATTCATGCCAAGTTTGGGGCGCCTGCTCCAAAACCCACATAAAAAAGCTACAAATTTGCCAAAACAAGCTTTTAAAAATGATGCTAAGATTCTTTGGCACTATTTCACGTTGGATCTGCACCAGGAGTGCACAATATGCCTTATTGCAGACTTAATTAAAAGAATAACTGATAGATTTAAGTTATTATGTAGCATTTCCGATAATCATTACATAGCAAATTTAGTTTAATATTTTTTATTATTTTCTCAATCTTAGTTCTTAAGTTTCGTTGTAAGTTTTTTGTTAGTATGTTTTCCTTCCAAATTTCAATATTTTCATGTATCTATTTCTTTTTTTTTCTCTACTATAATAGCCGTGTTTTTTTGACGCGGGTATTAGATAGTTATCTCAGTGGCAAAAAAAACGGCTTTCGCCGCTCAATTTTTTCGTGAGTCAAATTTGGCAGCACTGTCGTAGAGCAACTGTCAAACAAAAACTGACAACTGAATTAGATCAATTTTCTTTAGACCGCACAGGGCATTAACTTCCGTTTGCCAGATAACTTTGTATGTTGTAGTTGTTTCCAATTGGCGCACTTTTTCACCATGCTTCTGAAAGTGAGTACCAGTTAGGAAATTAGATCTTGGTAATCCCATATAATAGACATTAAGGTATTTTGAATAGTTATAAGAGACACTTAAGCAGTGTATAAAATATCATAGAAAAAAAAAAACAGATAAATCTTTATGAGCATTGTTTAATTTAATCGAAAGGGCTTAAAATAGGATTTTTCTGTCCCGAAACATTACTTTGAATTTGTGAACATAGTAATTAGAGAAAATATGAATTTTGTAAAATAAAAGAAAAAAAATTAATAATAAAAATGAGACAAAGCTTTCTTTCATAGCATCTGGCGCCACCATATTAACTTTTGCGGTTTGTGATTGTTGACTTCAATTTAATCAGTCTGTCGGCTTCAATAATGTATTTGGTAATTTTTTTGTAAATCTCTGTTTTCTTTTTACTTCTGATAACCTTCCTTAACAATAATATATGGAGCAAAACCTACCCCAATGCCCTGAGCACGGTCGGCACCCGAAACAGAGTACGCTCCTAAAACATGTTTAAGTAGTCGGTACGTTACAATGTACTAGCCTTAAAAGTGCAGGACAGTCAGTAACACCTGAAACAATATCAAACATGAAAAGAAGATGCAAAATATTCCTTCTACTTTCAAGAGTTTTCAGGCCAAGAAGAAGAAACCGAGAATTATAGGAGAGGGAAAAACCATCAAACCATTTTTGCATATTTAAGGGACAGAAAACCCGCAAACTATATTGATTATTACTTCATTTCAATAATTTTTAGAATTCATCTAAATTGCATTGATTTTTTGACTTTATAGTAAAATAAGTTTTTAAATTTCCCTAATTTAGACCAAAATTCCCTAAGTGGTAAAGTCAAGAGTTATATTAGTCACCATGGGTGGGTGAGTTCTTAAAAGTAGCGACGCAACTGAACTTTTCTTGCGTTAGCATTAGAATTCTGCCGATAGCTTCATACCTTTGGTAATCTTTGCCACTGTATGTGTTTTTTTTTTCTGAGCGTATATTTTTTTTGACTCCCATCTAAATTTTCTTCTGGAAAGTACGGGTGCACTTTAGATAAGAGTCAAAATCAGTATTGGCGTTTTCATTTGTACCTTTTTTAGTACATTCGCAGTATGAAAAACTCGCAAGTACAACGGAGTCCTTTTAAGTACATTAGGAGCCTCAGCTTCGCCTTAGAAAAGCACATAAGTACAACGGAGCAATATTTAGTGCATTCGGAGCATTTTCAGTATATTAAGTGGATTATTTGTATTTTATATCAGTTAACTATTTTTAAAATGTCAAACATTGAGAAATAGCTTCTTATTTTTTCTTTTTAGCAAATTGAAAAAAAAAGAACTGGACAACATATTAGTAATTTTACTGAAAGTCTTGGTTCTTGTAAGCTGCTGAAAAAAAATATCCTTTGAAAATCACAGTATTGACTCCGGGTCATGTTCATGTCTGATTAATAAAAATCCTGTTAAAAGAGCCAAGGAAGATATTCGTGATGATTTTAAAGTTCGTGGGTCAAGAAATTGAAATGTTTGGAATAGTAATTAGCTATTCATCTCAAAGCAAAAAGCAAACGAAATCTTAAATGTGAAACTTAAAAAAATAAAGTAATAAACAGGCTATAAGCTTGCCAAATCAATCACGAAGCTTATTCATACAAATTTGATTAGGTAAGTTCTACGAAGCAGTAAGGATCTATAGTTTTTGAATACATGTAATCTCATTAAAACATAATCTTGTGCCTAACGTTTATGAACAAATATATTTTTGAGCACTTGAAAAGCTATATAGAATTGACACCCAGTGAACCCAGGAAGCCTCTGATTCAGATTAGGTGGCTACAAGATACATCTGTACCCCAGGGTACAACCTGGCATGACGCAAGGCAAAGAAAAACCGTATCTTGCGAGAGTGAAGAACAACTATGATGTAGTTATACCAGTAGCAGATGAGGTACCCAAAGGTAGTCAGCGGTAGCCCCAACGGCAAATTACATGGAACAAAGGTGGCATTGTATTTAATTATACCAGTAGCAGATGAGGTACCCAAAGGAAGTCAGTGGTAGCCCCAACCGCGAATTACATGGAACTCAGGTGGCATTGTATGGCAAGTTGGTTTTAATAATGCTCTTATTTGCTGTAGATAGGAAGGAGACCCAAAGGCCAAGGCAATCGCCCATCCTGACGCAAAGCCTCGTCTTCAGATGACACTTCTATCACCAGACTAGGCTGATAACTCATTGCTTCTGAATTAAAATTCTCCCCAGAAAAGGAGCGGCGGTGGAGTTTCTACAAAAAAAATTCGTCTGACACAGTCGAAAATAATTTCGATGTGTTAAATAAATTTGTTCTTTCTTTTTCATTTTATAGCAGTCGACGAAGTAATACATCACTCAACAAGTTCCGGGCCTTACTAATAAAACAACAGCCATTAGACATCATTCATCAATAAATTCTCATTCAAGAAAATACATTTTTCGTTGAACAATTTGTCTTTCCTTGCAAAATAGGCTTCAACTTCGGCAATCACTTCTTCATTTGAGCCAAACTTCTTCCCCTGAAGCATTCCTTTGAGGTCTGCAAACAGTCAGTAGTCACTAGGGGCCAAATCTGAACTATACAGTGGGTGGCAAAGCAATTCAAAGCGCCGACCGTTTAATTTGACCATCGTTTTCATCGACTGAGTAGATAAGCGCGGAATTTATTTCGAACACAGCTTTATCATTGAAACTTCCTTCTGATATCTTCAACTCCTCTGCTATCTCACACAACTTCAATTTACGATCGGCCAGAACGATTTTACGGACTTATTGGATGTGGTTGGGACAACTGCTGAATTCGGTCGACTTGAGCGTCCATCGTCATTTGTGTCTGCGCGACCACGTTGAAAGTCAGCATACACCTTTTAACCGTTGATGCCGATGGAGCAGAGTCAGAAAAATAAATATCAAAAACAATTTTAAGAAGGTATCTAAGTGTTTTATCTCTAAACAGGAACGATTGTAGACTACCGATCGGTGTTCCCACCGAACACGGTCAAATTACACAGTATGATTACAAGAAGAGTTTAATATCAAACGAGTGGTGTAAAAGGACGAGGAAGTAACACTGAAATACATACTTCGCCACTGTCAAGCGCTATCTAGGCGCAGAATGGCTACCTTCATATATACAAGGGTCAACTCTTTAAATAAGATATCTAAAACAGTAATATCCAAACTAAAATATGTTTCGATAAAAACCGATGGATGAAAATCACGAAGCCGGGTCAATGATTTTTCTTTTTCAAAGGATGTTGTACATAATTATAGATATCTTATAAAAAATAGTATTACATATTTACAAAATCCCATGTGGTGGAGGCGGAAAAATAAAGTGCAATATGGTATATGTCGGGACCACTAAAAATAAATTAAAAACAAGAATGTCAGCACACAGGACAGACCAAAGGTAAGCTCAAGCATCAATCCGAACATAAAACTGCATTAGCAGCCCACTGTGCAATACTCGGACATGCAGCTGATAACATTAGTTTAAAAAAAAAGATCTGGTTTCTCATAGACTTCTTTCTATGTATTTTTTTTATTTATTTATTTATAAATTTTAGTGCTACAAGATTTCTCTTATTATTAGCACTAGCAGTATAATGACATAGTGCATAGAACTTAATAAATGAATACATAAGGTGAACTCAAACTAACAAAAGTATGATTCTAACATAATTAAAAAAAAGAAAAAAAATTTTTTTTTTTAAACATGATGATCAGAGACATGGGTAGTGAGTTTGTTTTTTATACCCTACACCGAGGGTATATTTACTTTGTCTCTCCATTTGTAACACATAGAAGGGGGCGTGGCAGGTATGGAAAAGTATATATATTCTTGATCAGCGTCACCACCTGAGTCGATTTAGCGATGTCCGTCTGTCTGTCCCTCTGTCTGTCCGTTTGTGGCATATTTAAATTTTTCATTTCTTTTCGATTTTTTCCCACATTTTCCATATTTTTTTGACATTTTCAACCCTTTAACTTTTCCAATAAATCCTTTATGTATTTGTTCGAGTTTTTCAACCTCTTTCAACTTTCTTAATAAGTTTCTAAAATTTTTTTGACCTATTCAACCTCTGCGTTGCTGATTGTTTAGATATGATGAGGAAGTGAGTTCCAAAGACGACTGGTATATACAAAAAA
This sequence comes from Tricholauxania praeusta, assembly GCA_949775025.1. NCBI lineage: Eukaryota > Metazoa > Arthropoda > Insecta > Diptera > Lauxaniidae > Tricholauxania > Tricholauxania praeusta. The sequence goes on from OX459028.1 coordinate 111,088,729, forward strand.
CTGAAGTTTTGACGTCAGATATGTATGTTTCGGTAAAACAAGGTTCTTACCACGGTTAGATCGTGAAAATTTTAATTTTTCAAAAAGAGATATTGAGGCTCAGAAGTGAATATTACCTTGTGTAGCATGATTAATGCTCTTAAATTAAGAAGATTGTCAAATGTCATGTGAAAAATTTTCTTTGCATGTAGTGAAATGTGGTTGAAACTTTTGAGACCGAAAACATACCGAGCGATATTATTACAGTGGAACCTCGATTATCCGTCTCCCGATCAACCGTCACTCCGATTAACCGTCACATTTTGTCAGCAAACTTTTTTTTTCGATTTGTTTCGATTCTTATTATGTATGCACACATAGCGCGAAGCCATTCTGTCTGAAATTTTTCTTACGAAATTCGGAGATGAATCCATCCATCCAGATGAATTAATCTAGTTCACTTTGTGTGTGATTCAATTTCATAACATGATTGACTTTGTTCATTTGCGTTCTCTAATTGATTTTGGTCAGTTGCACTTTATTCGCCAAGTCAAGTGGATTACACAAATTTTTTTGGCTTCACAATGGAGCCTCCACCATCCGAATCTGGTAAAGAAAAATTCCAGAGAACCGTTCTTACGATTGAAAAAAAAAAAAATGGAAATCATTAGAGCAATCAAAAAAGGTGTATCTGCTATTCGAGCCATCCGAATCTGGTAAACAAAAACGCCAGAGAACCGTTCTTACGATTGAAAAAAAAAAAAAAAAAATGGAAATCATTAGAGAAATCAAAAAAGGTGTATCTGTTATTACAACTTTGAGCACTCAATTTGGTATTCACAATTAGTGATATAAAGAAAAATGCTGATGAGATCGAAAAGTATGTCTTTCAAATGGAATCATTGGATGGTCACGCAAAACTACATCACCATACAGAATCAAAACAAAATTCTGCCACATATTCGACTATCCGTCTATTCGATTATCCGTCAGGCTACTGGTTCCGTGCCTGACGGATAATCGAGGTTTCACTGTATAGTCTTTTTTCACTTTGAAATTGACAATCGGCTTCTCTCGAATCTGCTTCATTGTGTTTTATCGCAAGATGAACAGCTTAAAATATTGTTTCTCTAAAAGCTCTTATATTGTCACAATCGTATCTCGTCCCAATTTTGCTTAGAATTTGAATTGGCCTTTCAAACTCTCTTTGGTGGTCGGAACAAAGCTAAAGTTTGATGTCAAATTGTTTGATAAACAATCAAGTTTGATAGTCTGAACCTACCTAATTAGGTATAACGCAAGAATGATAGAATAGAAAATTACGCATTGCGCATCTCCGATATTTTTGATGTCTTTTTAAGCGTCATGTGGTGGACGGTTAGAGTTGCCGTGGTATAAGAAATCTATACTCAAATTACTTTATTGCTACTAATGTTTCCAAAATAAATACTAGTTACTATTGTATATTATACTACTCTTTTGATATTTCTATATTTTGTAAAAATTAGTTCAAACTAAAAATTCTAGAAGAAGATGTGAAGACAAATGTAGTAAAATGTTTTAAATAAGACTTTTCGATGGACTTAGGCATGATTGGAATTTATTGTATGGATTAAGTTTATTTTACAGCAGAACTGTGTATTCTGAAGAAAAATTAATAATTTGCTCCCTATATATTTTCTGACCGATTTTACTCAAATCCTGATATTTTATTGGTTGAGTGGGACTGAGGCTCGAGAAGCAAAAAGCTTTAAAATTAATGAAACTGTAATAATTAAAACCCAATAAATAAACTCAAACTAATAAAATTGAATAAAACTAAGTACATAAATATATATAATGGATAAATTTTTTTTAGAATTTAATAAGGATGGAATACAAATAACCGAAAATTATTTAGAAAAACTTTTAGAACAGGCAAATACTGTAAACTGCAATGTTGAAGTAAAAAAATTGTTCTTCAGAGCTAGGATGTATTTTAGGATAAAACTTGTTAATATGGACACAAATGAAAACGTTTATTAAAGAAAAAGAAAACTTAATAAAACAATTACCTGATTCAGTATCTGTTTTTCATTACTTAAAACAAGATCTAGGTTTTATTACAATTTTTTTGAATAAATAATGTTAAAATATTATGAATATGTGTATGTACGTGTACTTGGGCTTTTTCCGATGCGTGCGAATTCGCATTAGCAATTTGCCATCTGGTGGTGACAGGCGTTGCAAGGAAAAATTCTAGGCAAAAATATCAAAAATGACACATGAATTTCGAAAATCGCGTTATCACGCATGATGTTCTAGACTTTTCCTTGCGCGCGCTGCACCAGTCAATGAGATCGCCCATTTGCGCGTCGGGCAATGAAAATCTGTTCGAACGTGTGAACAAGAGAGAGACAAAAACTCAAACGGGAGTTGAGTTGATTTTGGCTGTTGTAGAGTGCGGACGTGCCGCGGTTTAAGATTTTTTTTTTTGTTTGGTGCCGGAAATTGATTAAAAATATAGTGCATTTTAGCCCGTCTAAGCAAAAGTGGTAATTGCGTTCACAATAAACATATTGCTGGGAATCAAATTATTCCAACATTAAATTAAGATACCAAATTCTTGTTAATATTTTAAAATTAAAATAAATTCAATTGTATTAACATTTTCAGTTGAGTGTAACATAGCTTAAAACAAATTGTTCATATTTGTGCTGAGTTGCACTTAATTACTACCTTAGTAGAGCAACAACCGACATAGTTTAAGAATTATTTAATTCCTGGTTGCTTACTGAGCAATATTTCGTTTTTTTGTTTTGATATTGTAATTCTCAATTTTAACATATGTTTGTTGTTGTTTTATAATAATTATTAATAAGCTTTTTTGTATATAAACATGAATATTTTAATTAATAAATCAGATGCAACTCAAACTTCATTAAACCGTCTCTTGATTTGCTTCTCCGTTACACGATAACTTCAGGTTCAAGTGCTTGAAGTTATCACCACATAATTCCACAAAAGAACACTAGTTTAGGTTCATGTGCCTAAGCTAGAAATACATATATTTAGACTAAACATACAATTTAACTAAACACATATAAAAGAAAGTCTTTTATAAAGCATGTAAAATCACTAAAATATGTAATTTCATGTGTAGAATATAATTGAAATATCACTTCAGTTAAAACAGACGTTCAATTATTGTTTCCAAAAAATTATTTAACTTTCGGCAATTTTTTTCCATTACTAAATTTTAACTTTTCGGTTTTTGATAGCTTACTTTTACCGCGGTTCGGGAAATTTGGTTTTTTTTTTTGATTCGTCGCGAAATTCGTGAAAAATGCCTCTGCGTCGTAGCAATGAAAATTTGTCCATTTTGGGTGTTGTACCTGACAATCCTTGTTGTGTGTGTAAGCAACAGTTAAGAGATGGTGAAAATTTAAATATAACCCCATACTTCCATATTTTTCATTCCGAATGCATTTCAAATTGGTTACAGGAAAGTCACAATTGTCCTTATTGTCAGGCTGTGTGCAGTCCTAGAAAATTAAAACCATATAGACCTATTCCTACTTTGGATTTAAATGCTTTCACAACACCAGCTGTTACACACACAGGTACAATCTCAAAGGTTTACTAGAACAAAATAGTGCAGTGACACCTGCACAACATCTCAATATGTCAGGAGTGCATTCAGCATCCACAGACTTGTCCAATCAAGCATGTGCGCAACCTAATTTACCTCAATTTTCAGACGCACAGTTGCAAAATTTGATTGACGAAGCTGTTAAAGCTCAACTGGCTCAAATGAATTTATACACAGTTGGTGTTGCACCTCCTGAACTGAATCGAGATCCAAATCAACCTGTGACTTTTGAGCTTTCTTCGGATATACATCTGGCTCCTGAAAATGGTAATAATTCTCAAATTTTATTTGGACTTCCTCCATATAACCCACAGCTTCCTCCTCCGACTGTCTTACAGCCAAAAAATTTGTAACAATCCACGCATGGTATTTTTACTCAAAGTACTTCAGCTCAACATAGGGCAGTTCTCCTTTTTTCACCTCAGAGAAAGTCTCAAGCCTTATTTCCGATTGGAAAGTGAGGTTTAGTGGTAAAGAAGACTTTTTGACCGTCGATAAATTTATTTACCGAGTACATTCTCAGACCGTCCAAAGTTTGAGAGGTGATTTTGAAACTCTGTGTAATCATGCACATATTTTGTTTACTGGGATAGCGTTGGATTGGTTTTGGCATTATCACCGGAGTGTGACTCAAATAAATAGGGAAACCTTGTGTAGTGAACTTCGTGGTCAGTTTCGAGACCGTAGAACAGATTTTGACATCATGGATTTGATTCGTCAAAGAAAGCAAAAATATGATGAAAAATTTGATGAGTTTTATGAATCTGTTCTTCAGCTCTGCTCTGCAACGTCCTCTTGACCCACCAACTTTGTTGGAAATTATTCAACGGAACTTACGTCTTGATGTTAGACGCAGTCTTCTCTATATATCCATAGAAAACATTAGTCAGCTTCGAACATTTTTTCAAAAACATGAGTTGTTGGATGAAGAGTACGGCAGGTCGACCAGAAACTTCCAAGCTGCACGCAACGTTTCGGAAGTAAACGTTAACCCAGAGAAATTCTCTACCAACCATTTTTTAGAGTTGCCAACCGCACCGCCACCACCATAAAAAGTGATGCGGCATGCCAAACAGACATTTTTATTTTGAAACCAGTTCATCCAAATTTAAAACTTGAAAATAAACCTGAAATTACACCTACTCGTCATTTTAAACCTCTGCACATTCGTTGGCAGGAATATAAAGCAGCCCGCAGGCAAATTTTTTGTGATGTTGAACACATTGCTTCACCAGGGTCTACGCATAAGAAACGGTCCACTTTGAGATTGAGACAATTTTGGAAAAATTTAAAAGCGAAGAAAAAATTTATTTGCTCTTCTGTGGTTTCTGACAAACCTAAAAAGGATTTACGTCCCTATGCTCAAATCCTCATTTTAATGAAAAAATTGAAGGATTAGTCGATACTGGTGTCTCGGTCAGTTGTTTAGCCAACAACTTGGCTCAAAAATTTTTAGAAAATAACCAACACCATTGGCACAAAGTTAAGACTAATCTTAAAACTGCGGATGGAACGGATCATTTTGCATTGGGTTTCGTTGAAACTTTCATTACTTTTAGAGGAGTAACTAAACCTTTAAAATTTTTGATAATTCCAATTCTTTCTCAAGACTTATATTTGGGCGTTGATTTTGTTAAGACTTTCGGTTTGCCAAGTGATCTTTTTCATGAAGATATTCCATTTTCTGCTAATTTGAACATTGCGGAGTTAGACTCAAATCATCATGTATTAAATGCTCGACAGCAAGCAACTTTAAATGCAACTTACCGTCATTTTCTAAACAAGGCTTAGGCTGAACAAATCTTATAAACCATGTCATTGATATAGGTAAAGCAGACCCTATAAAACAAAGGCATTTTTCTGTTTCACCAGACGTTGAGAAACTTCTTTTTGCAGAGATTGATAGAATGCTCTCTCTTGGCGTTATCGAAGAATCTCAAAGTGTATGGTCATCTCCTGTTGCACTGATCGTCAAACCAAATAATAAAAATGAGTTCGAACGTGTGAAAAATACAGAGACAAAAACTCAAACGAGAGTGGATTTGGATTTTAGCGTGGAACCGGGCGGACATGTGTTGGATGGTCGCTGCCATTTTTTATTGAGATTGAGAAAAGGAAAAAATTTACCGAACTTGTGGTTTTAATGTTTTCATGCTGCGTTATATAAATTGCTTAAAGTGTTTCTTCTGTTATACTGAGTTTAATAAAATTTTAAGTTAAAATCATGCATGGCATATGTCAATTTTAGCAAAATCGGCTAGTAAATTAATAGCGCGTACGTACGTCAAAGCTATCAAATTCGACAAAAACCAAATTTCGATTACAAAATTAAGCACATGAAGCAAAATCATTTCGGCGTTTCAAAAAAAAAAAAAAGGAAAAATATGTACATATTTTGGCAAACTAAAATTTCAAAATTGAAAACAGATGAAAAGCAGTTTTCCTAAGGTTTAATGTAAAACTATATAAATTTATTTTAAATAATACACTAAAAGAGCAGAAAATAAGAAGAGAAAATAAATACTTCAATGTAAGTGCATTACCTTCTATAAAAAAAATAATAAACGAAACAAATAAGTTAAAGAGAAAACAACGTCATCCTCGGCCGTATTCGCGGAAAGTTGAGTGATGAAGCGCTAGCGCTCCACCACATACCAAAAGATGAAATATGAAAAACTAAAAAGAAAAAGTACAAAATAAAAGCCAATTATATTGAAAACCAACGGGCGGAAACAAAAATTACGAAAAAAAACGAACGTTTAAATAGATAAGCTTAAACAAGTGTAACAACTGAAAACAAAAGTAAAAAGTTACAAACTTAATTAAAAATGTACATATGTAAATACATCGATAACAAGACAACAATTTAACAAACACGAAAAACACAACAACAACACTAAACACCTATAAATATGTAGCACGTCGATGACAACCAAGCAATTATGACAAATAAAACAATACCAACAATTTAGTCAATTAAACAACTAAAACCACACCGAAAACCACATACAACAACTCAACAAGCAACAACCTGGGCCATTCAATTCATCCACACATTGCAGTCTGGAGGTAAAACATATACATAAAAATAATTAATCCACCACCATACTACGGTCAGTCAGTCAGTCAGTATAATACTTACTTACTTACTTACTTGGGTGGCCAAAACAACCCGTTACCGGGTTAGGGCCGACCTCAAAAGCTCTCTCCAGGCGCCTCTGCTTCGAGCGTGCCTTCTCAAATCATTCACTCCAAGCGTGGATAGGGTTTCCTTGGCTTGGTCTTTCGATCGGAGGCATGGTCTTCCTCTTCGTCGTCGCCCAGGGGCTTCCGCATCAAACATCTGTTCCGCCGGAGCTTCTTCGTCCATACGCACAACATGTCCCAGCCAGCGCAGACGTTGGATAATGATGCGCTTGACTATGTCAATGTCAGCGTAGAGCTCGGTCAGTCAGTATAATAATATCTGAACATATTCAGGATCAAAAAGTTTGATGTGAAATTTTAAAGCTAATGTTATGGTCTAAACAGTCAGTTCTATATAAAAATACAATTAAATGTTAAAATTGTAATTATAGAAATGTTTGTACTATTTGCATTATACTATTAAATTAAAAATGGTTTTGCATATTTTTAAATTTTAATATGTATTTATATATGTACTATATAAACACACAGGCAATTGCTTAATAAACTTTATTTTGTTTCATATTTAAACATCTTAAGAGGATTATATTGAATAATAATTACTTATTAACAACTATATATATGTATATATACAAATGGAAAATAGAAAATGAAAAAAATGAAAACTATTTCTTTTTATTTTTGAAAATAAGGAAATAAGGTAATATGGCTGCTTAAAACTCAGCACTAAAAGTCCCATGTAGAACCATTCTGTATAGGGTGGACCACAAACCGTTACCCCATGGTCCACATGGTAGGGTAGGTTGAGTCGGGCCTGAGCGACTATCATGCCCGGAGGCCAACCGCAGTTGTGAGGAAAATTAGGGAGTCCCACATTTTTTTTTTGTAGATTTTGATCTTTGATAAACATAAATTTTATTTTTGGTAACTTGTACAATTTTTTTAATATTAAAATTTTTAAACTTCAGAGTGCAGCGCTCTCTTTCAGCACAAGATTTAAATTTGTATGGTGAGGTAGCAATAGTGGCAGCAGCGAACCCACAACATCTTACCGAACTGCTAGTAAGCAAACCAGCTCGTGCTGCGGTTGTCACTATTGCCCACGCAAAAAGCACCGATCGCCTAGGGTGATTACATATGTAGACGACATCCTTGCAATTATCGACAAAAACAATCTAAATATCATCCTGTCAACATTAAACACATACCACAATCAGCTACAGTTCACATTTGAAGAAGAAAATAACAAAACACTACCATATTTAAACACAACAATTCACAGAAAAGACAACAAAATAATTTTCAACTGCAACACAACCCTACAAACAAAAACGAAACACAGCTAGCAATATAATACGGACAGCGCTATCAATAAGCAATAAAACTTACGAAAAACAAAACATAGAAAAACTAAAGAAAATACTACATAAAAATAACTATCCCTCTAGATTATTTAATCACCTAATTAATAAAAACAAAAATACAAACATCACTAATTTTACACAACAAATGCAACCAACAAACAACAATACGGAAGGTCAACCTAAACGATATTTCAGCGTACCATATGTTCCAATTCCAACTGATGAAGCATCAACAAAAAGCTTTCAAAACGAAAACACAGCCATTGCGTACAAACCAAACAGAACACTCACATCATTATTCACAAACACAAAAGTTAAAATAGAAAAACTACAAGAACACAACATAGTATATAAAATCAACTGCAATGGTAAAGAGGGAGAAAAATGCAATGCGATATACATTAGCACTACAAAAAGAGCTTTTGGGACACGTATTTACGAACACAAGGCAGACGCGAAAAACAAAAAAGAGATGACAGCACTAGCAAAACATTTAACCGAAAATCAACACACAGCCTTTGATAACGCAAAAATACTGGACAGAGAGAAAAAAGAGAATGTGCAGCTCACTCTGGAAAGCTTAAGAATTAGACAAAACTACAAGACAGCTATAAATAGAAAAGAGGATTACAGCAATATTAGTCTTAGTTACAGTACTGTGATTTGATGTTGTAATTTTTTTTGTGAGTTTTCGTTAAATTATGTAAGTGTTTATTTTCAATTTTATTTTTATTTTAAATTTAATTTACATGTAAGTTGACAAGTGTTCGTGGTGTTCATAATTTATGTTTCAAAAATTGTTCTTTATTTTAAGCTTTTACTTCAATAAATACCCTTGAAGAAGCCGAAAATCCATTGGCAAAACATCGGGTGAAAATATGAAATAAAACTTGTCTTATTTGCATTACATACACATATTCATATTACTTAAAAAAAATATTGGTCATATAACTACAAATTAATGTTAAAATAGTTAGATATAATTAAAGTATAAATCAAACGAAATATTGAAGTTGAACTCAAAATAAATACTCTATTTTCATATAAACTTAAATATAGCTTAGGAAAAAAGTACTCGGCAACCCTTATGTACTTGGTACAAAAGTAGAAAAATGCAACCGTAATCGTCCACCAGATGACGACTGGGCAGGAGATTTCCAGTTTTTAACTCGGAATGCGTAATCTGGTATTCTATCATTCTTGGGTATAACGAAAACTACTATTCAACTGTCTTGTAACTACGCATCTTGTATACGACACCGTTTTGCAAGTATCCATTCCGATTTTCGTTTCACCAGCACAATTTAGAACGAAGTTAAGATTTATTGTTTATGCATTTGGAAGCAACTTTATTTTAAATTTTAATAAGTTTTCAGTTTTTACTTAATTGATGGTAAAATAACTGCTTTAAAATCAGTGTGTATCAGCCTAACAGTATGAATATTTTCAGAAAGAAATATTTCGCAAATTGTTGCTGGTTAACTGAAATTAAAAGGAAGAAGTAACCGGGGTCGGTCATGAAAGCATTTATTCATTAGTGCAGTGAAGGGAACACCACTCATGAAATACATAAAGTCTGAAAATCCGAAAAAAAGTTTTTTAAGGTCAGCAGACAAAAAAGGCATAAGATTGATTTTAAACAACGCCATCGTCAGCAGCAAGTGTATGTATACAAAAATGAATTGTATTATTTATATTTCTTCCGATATAGTTTAATTTCTTGAAACATTTCTATTTTCCTATTTTAGAACACTTATTAAAAAAGGGGGCACGATTACGATATCCGTGGCGCCGCGATTTTTCGCGGTTTTTTAACAGAACATGTCAAAATAAAGCGAAAATGTTAAATAAAAAAATCGATATCTCGTTTGGTTTTCGAGATATCGATACTTAAAAATTTGATTTTTATAGTACCACTAGCATTACCCTGTGCGCATCGCTTCACCTCAACCGTGGCGTATATTCGATATGCAGTCTGCGTGAAAATTCTATTTAAAAAATACTTATGTATGAGGACTACCCTTAGTATGCACCCAAAATAAAATTTTTGGCTTAAGTTTACCGTGATTCCCATTGTCCAATGGGAATTAGACTTTTCTTATGTGCTTTTTTATTGTAAGCACAAATGTGTAATCAAAAAAAGTCGCTCGGATCTGGTTTCGGATATATAGCCATCGGAAGTTGCAGATATAGCTTTTATGAAAATCCTTATAAGCTGGGAACCCCTGAATGGATGTCAAAAATATTGGTGTCTTAATATAGATAATTTAATTATTTTCTCGAAGACCGCAAAATCGATTTTCATGGAATTTACGCCACATGGCTTTTATATTAAGAGGCCCTGCTTAGGTTGTAAAAATTTGGCACAGGTTTACCGTGACTCCATATTTAAAAATATTTTTGTGTGAGGGCCACCCCAAATAAAAGTTTTGTATCCCAAGCTATGCCTATTAACATAACAGCTACGTGGTGTAAATTCGGTGTGAATCGACTAACCTGTCTTTGTGAAAATGATATTTAAAATTTTTTTGTATGAGGGCCATCTTAAGTATGCACCCTAAATACAATTTTTACGATCTTATCTGTGCCTCTTAATATAAAAGCCATGTGGTGTAAATTTCATGAGAATCGATTTTGCGGTCTTCGAGAAAATGATATTTAAGAATATTTTTGTGTGAGGGTAACCCTACATATGCACCCTGAATAAAAGTTTTGTAGCCTAAGCTATGCCTCTTAATATAAGAGCTACGTGGTGTAAATTCGGAGTGAATCGATTAACCTGTCTTCTTGAAAATGATATTTAAAAATATTTTTGTATGAGGGTCACCCAAAGTATGCATCCTAAATAAAATTTTTTAAGCTTATGTGTGCCTCTTAATATAAAAGCCATGTGGTGTAAATTCCAAGAGAATCGATTAAACAGTCTTTGAGAAAGTGATATTTGAAAAATATTTTTGTGTGAGGGCCACCCTAAATAAAAGTTTTGTATCCTTAACTAAGCCTCTTAACATAAGAGCTACGTGGTGTTAATTCGGTGTGAATTAGGGTTGCCAACACGGACTGATGTCTGACCCGGAGATTCAATAAGTGGACTTTTATTTAAGTTTTTATTTGAATTTTCTTAAAAACATAAGTAAAATTATTTAATACTAGCTGTCCCGGCAGACGTTGTTCTGCCCTTTTCGATGTGTGGGGCGATGTTGTATGAACACATGCGATGGAATGTAAAAGCGAAACCGCCCATTTTCCCAGTGAAACTAACTTTTGTCCCTATTCTTTTACAAATATATAGCAGGCCTGGCAGACGTTGTTATGTGGGGCGATAATTTTTTCCTTTGAAGCTTACTTTTGCCCGTACCTTTTATATACATGTTTATGTACTAAGCCCCATTCATCTGCTTCCAGTAGTTGGTGATATATGATGAATTTGATTTTGAAGGGCGTGTCATCGCCCATTTTTTAAACCAAACTTTGTAAAAACCTTTTATAGACCTCAATTATGAAATCTTCATGTAAATTCTATTTAAAAAGTTATTTTTTGTAAAGGCCACCCAAAGTATGCGCCCTAAATAAAATGTGTACGTAAGTTGTGCCACTTAATATAAAAGCCATGTGGTGTAAGTTCCATGAGAATCGAATAGGCGGTCTTCGAGAAAATAATATTTTAAAAATGTTTATTATAAAAGACACGTGCTGTAAATTCCATGTGGTGTAAATTCGGTGTGAGTTGATTTACCGGACTTAGTGAAAATTCTTTTTTAAAAATGTTTTGTTTGTGGGCCAACCTAAATATTCACCCTTAATAAAAGTCTTGTCTTAACATACTGTAAAATTTTCATCATCTGCCGGATAGTTTCCGCGTCCATAAAAACAAACAGATAGACGGACAGGCAAAAACTAAATTTTATAAAAACAACAAATTGCAGTTTAACTGTAAAAAGCAATGTACACTTTTTACAAAAATTTATTAACATCGTACTCTCTCAAAAGTAAAAAAAAACCTCGAGGAGAGCTCTGCCGTACTAAGCGAAAAAGACGTATCTCAAAAAAAACATATCCGAGATTCTTATGGCATCGGATAGCTTAAGAAATTACGCGTCTAATGAAATACTCCAAATGTCGGCATCTTAGTTCAATCATATAAAAAAATCTACTAAGAAAATTTCCTCTATCTGAATTTTACAGGTATTTCAACAAATTGACATAAACAAAACATCAATTATCTCGAAATGAATTTTTTTTAAAATACGTCTTTTTCGCTTAGTACGGCAGAGCTGTCCTTTGAACTTCGAAGCCAATTTCGATTTCGCCCATTTTCAATAGCAAGATGCCTGCAAGAAGATGTGACCTGTGTGTGAAAGTTTCATTCAATTAGTTCTCTTGGTTTTCCCGTAAAACTGATTCAACAGACGGAAAGACAGACAGACGGACATCGCTAAATCGACTCAGGTGGTGACGCTGATCAAGAATATATATACTTTTCCATACCTGCCACGCCCCCTTCGATGTGTTACAAACGGAGAGACAAAGTGAATATACCCTCGGTGTAGGGTATAAAAATTGAAAATAAATGCACACAGTATAGGTCGACTCTTTGTTGAAACATATTCTTGGTACATTATGCCTCCCACCTTGCACAAGTACTTCATTCACGGACCCGAAATTGTGTCCAATGCTATTTTACCTATTGGGCATTTATCTGAAGAAGTTCGAAATAAAGATTTTTAAAAAATAGGGAATTTCATTCACGAAAGTGCAGTCACGAAAAATCAAATCAAGATATTTTTGATAATCTCTGACCCAAAGTTGCAAGGCTGCTCAGAACTACCCGTATAACCTTTTCCTGCCATACCCTTTTTGAAAAAAAAAATCGACCCGCCCTTATGTATAGCCATCATAAGTTGCTGATATAGGTTTTGTAAAACTGATTATAAGTTGGGAACCCCTGAATGGATATCAAAAATATGGATGTCATAAGAAAGATAATTTAATGGCCTGTAATTTTGACCAATTATTTTTTTTTAACAAAACGCTATTTTTTCAAAAAAATGTGTTAAAAATATATATTTTTTAGCATGATAGGAATGCTTGATTATTTTGCTTTAAAATGATGTACAATTTGCATGAATTTTTTTTTTAATTTTACCAATTTTTTTAAAAATGTTATTGGTAAAAATTTCAGAAAAATTATCATGTATCCAAAACTATAGGCTAAATTTCAAAACTAGTCTTACCAGTATAGTAGGAAATTCAATTATCTTTCTTATGACATCCATATTTTTAATATCCATTCAGGGGCTCCCAACTTATACCGCTTTTTATAAAAGCTATACTCTTCCTCTTCAAAACACACTTGGAATCATATCGATATATTTTTTTCAAATTTTTCATACAAATTTACACACAAAAGTTTGTATGGAGACCTAAGTATATAATAATTTTCAATTTAGGATACTTTGAAAAGCAAAAAAGATATCGATATAATTCCGAAAGAGTTTTCAAGAGGAAGAGTAGTTCTTTCGAAACTCATTAATGGATTCATAAAAAAAATATATTTCTATATAAATTTGCCCAAGATATCTCGAAAAATCGTGATTTTCGCACTTTTAGGTTAGAATATCTCGAAAACCGGAGCTATTTAAGAAATTCTAAACTTGGATTCGAGTTCAGCGCGTCAAAACCTTAGGATAAGTATGGCAACAAAATCATTGTTGCCCTGTGTTATTTTATAGTTTGTGTTTTTTTCGTTTTTTTTCCTTTGAATTTATCAGAATTTGAAATTCGGGAAAACTGCTGACTTAGATTCGATTTTTTTTGTTGCTGTCGACAAAAATGATATTCAACCCGGAGGGATTGACTTTGAACCCGGAGACCCGGAAATCATACTCAAAACCCTGAGTCTCCGGTCGAAACCCTGAGTGTTGGCATCCCTAGTGTGAATTGACTAACCTGTCTTTGAGAAAATGATATTTAAAAATATTTTTGTATGAGGGCCACCCTAAGTATGCACCGTAAATAAAATTTTTACAATCTAATCTGTGTCTCTTCACATAAAAGTCATGTGGTGTAAATTATGTACATGAGAATCAACTTAGCGGACTTCGAGAAAATTATAGTATTTAAAAAATATTTTTGTGTGAGGGCCACCCTAAATAAAAGTTTTGCGGTCCAAGCTATGCTTCTTGGCATAAGAGATGCGTAGTGTAAATTTGGTGTGAATCGGTTAATTTGTCTTCGTGAAAATGATATTTAAAAATATATTTGTATGACGGCCACCCTAAGTATGCACTTTAAATAAAATTTGTCCCATCCAATCTGTGACCCTTAACATAAAAGCCATACGGTGTAAAGGGTCTAGCAGTGTTTGCATGGTGAATCAGGCCCCACCAGGAACCTATATTGTTACATATACCAATGTGTAGGACATGTGACTGGTAATCTATATATGTATATATTTCTCATCTAGGATGACGCGTTCTTCAGATATATAAAAAAAACTGTCCGATACGGACTTTTTTTTGAACTCGTATGTTTTCTTAACTACTAAAGCTAGGAAAGTAAAATTAAATTAAGGTGAAAGGTAACATTACAGAGTTTATAAAAATATTTTTTTGATAATTTTATCCGTTTTATATGAGCATTTAAATTGTAAATGAAAAATTTATTTTAAGTTTTATGTGACTTGATTTTGAATTACCACTTCAGAAAAATTACTAAATGTTGCTCTATATATCCTTTAGTAGTGTACCAAGTTTCATCAAAATCGGAAGGGTGCAACATATTAAAAAAAAATTTAATGTATAGTAGGCGTTATGATTACCCATATACTGGGTGTTTTTTTTAGAGGTTTGTTTTTCGAATAGAGATAAAACTGGCATTTTATGGTCAAATCTGGCAACTCTAATGTCATTTATGTTCAGTTTGGTTTGCCATCTCATCATGAACAGGTTGACAAAAGAACAACGCTTGCAAATCATGCAAATTTATTTCGAAAATAATGGTTCAGTTCGCGAAGTTTACCGCAAGCTCCGTCCATTTTATAGTCGACATAATCGTCCATCAGAGCAATTAATTCGGTTAACCATGGGTCGTTTTCGCACTACGTTTACTCTATGTGATAATACGCATCCGCAGAGACGTCGAACAGTGCGCACCGAAGAAACAATTGCCGCTGTAGAGCAAAATGTTGAGGACCCGAATGAATCGATTCGCCACCGTGCACAGCAATTGGAGCTTTGTCCATCAACTTTATGGAAGATTTTGCGCAAAGATCTTGGCTTGCGACCTTACAAGATCCAGCTTGTGCAAGAATTAAAGCCGCGAGACCATGCAATGCGTCGTGATTTTGGTGTATGGGCCGAAAATGAGATTGATCTCGATGCTGATTTTCATCGCAAAATTTTGTTCAGTGATGAGGCTCATTTTTGGTTGAATGGCTACGTCAACAAGCAAAATTGCCGCATTTGGAGTGAAGAGAATCCACATGAGACCCTTGAGACGCCATTACATCCACAAAAACTGACTGTTTGGTGTGCTCTATGGGCTGGTGGAGTCATTGGGCCATACTTCTTCCGAAATAATGCTGGAGAGTCAGTTACCGTTAATGGAGACCGGTATAGAGCCATGATAACCGACTATTTTGTTCCCGAATTGGATGGCATGAATGTGGATGAGTTGTGGTTCCAACAAGACGGCGCTACATGCCACACAGCGCACGTCACAATCAATTTATTGAAGGAAACATTCGATGAGCGCATAATTTCGCGGAATGGACCTGTCAATTGGCCACCAAGATCGTGTGATTTGACACCATTGGATTATTTTCTTTGGGGATATGTGAAGTCGCTCGTCTACGCCAACAAACCAGAAACGTTAGGGGACTTGGAAGCCAACATTCGTGGCGTTATTGCCGACATACGGCCCCATATGCTCGAAAAAGTGGTTCAAAATTGGACCTGTAGAATTGGCTTTATTCGAGCCAGCCGCGGCGGCCACATGCCCGAAACCATATTTAAACCTTAATGGCATAAAATTATCCTTCCAATAAAGCCAAATTGATGGACATTAAAACGATTTTCTTGTGTTTTATTTCAATTCGAAGCTCTATACCTCTAAAAAAAACACCCTGTAGTTTACTACATAGAGCAGTCAGTGATCGGCAGAGCGCAGATACAAAATATTTTCTTACGCTCAAAAGAGAGAGAAATGACAAAGTTGCAAGCACTGATAAAAATGCTTGTTCGCTTTGCTGTTTAAGCTGCATGTGATTTCTTATTGCATGCGTTGCAATAAAATGCTTTTCTACAAGAAATATTTTACCTATTTTATTATATCTCGTATACTTAGTGAAAGTATGGCTAAAAAAGTAGTGACATTTCAGTATACACACCTGATTTCAAATCACACCATTGCTAAAGAAGTTTCTCTTTAAAAATTAATATATTTCAGTCAATATTGAGTTCCATAATATAAGCTGCATTCAAAAGGCTCTACGTGTGTTAAATTTCACTAAGGGGCCATTCATAAATTACGTATGGCAATTTCATGACATTTTTGAACCACCCCCTCCCCCCACCCGTAAGATTTAGTAAGAATCCGCCGACCCCCAATCCCCCAAAACGTCTTACGTAATTTATGAACGGCCCCTAAGTATACGAGATATAATAAAATAGTTAAAAGATTTCTTGTAGAAAAGCATTTTATTGCAACGCATGCAATAAGAAATCACATGCAGCTTAAACAGCAAAGCGAACAAGCATTTTTATCAGTGCTTACAACTTTGTCATTTCCCTCTCTTTTGAGCGTAAGAAAATATTTGGTATCTGCGCTCTGCCGATCACTGACTGCTCTATGTAGTAAACTATATGGGTAATCATAACGCCTACTATACATTAAAGTTTTTTTTTAATATGTTGCACCCTTCCGATTTTGATGAAACTTGGTACACTACTAAAGGATATATAGAGCAACATTTAGTAATTTTTCTGAAGTGGTAATTCAAAATCAAGTCACATAAAACTTAAAATAAAATTTTCATTTACAATTTAAATGCTCATATAAAACGGATAAAATTATCAAAAAAATATTTTTATAAACTCTGTAATGTTACCTTTCACCTTAATTTAATTTTACTTTCCTAGCTTTAGTAGTTAAGAAAACATACGAGTTC
This sequence comes from Tricholauxania praeusta, assembly GCA_949775025.1. NCBI lineage: Eukaryota > Metazoa > Arthropoda > Insecta > Diptera > Lauxaniidae > Tricholauxania > Tricholauxania praeusta. Next base: position 111,106,019 of record OX459028.1, read on the forward strand.
AAAAAAAAGTTTTTTTATATATCTGAAGAACGCGTCATCCTAGATGAGAAATATATACATATATAGATTACCAGTCACATGTCCTACACATTGGTATATGTAACAATATAGGTTCCTGGTGGGGCCTGATTCACCATGCAAACACTGCTAGACCCTTTCATGAGAATCGATTTGCCTCTATTTGGGAAATCGCTATTTTTAAAATATTTGTGTATGAGGGCCACCCTAAATAAAACTTTTATAACCTATGACACCCGCCTGATTGATACTAACATACTGTAAATATTTCATCAAGATCGGCTGAATAGTTTTCGCGTCCATAAAGGACATACAGACAGACAAAAAATGAATTTTATATAATAGATATGAAGTATGATTTCCGTGGCGCCGTAATCTGACGATGGTTTCCGATGAAACACGTCAAAATAAAGCGAAAATGTTAAATAAAATAACACTAGAAAGATAACATAAGAAAGATAATTTAATGTCCTACTATAATGGTAAGCAAAATTTTGAAATTTGACCAATAATTTTGGAAATATTACGATTTTTCTGAAACTTTGACCAATTTTTTTTTTGAAAAAACCTTATTTTTCCAAAAAATTTGTTAGTGACCTAAAACTTTTTTAGCATGTTAAGAAAGCTTAATTGATTCCCTTTAAAATGATACATAGGTTGCTGTAAATTTTTTTTTATATTTACCCCTTTTTAAGGAAAAACAAAAAAATTTAGTCAATGAATTCTTATGAAAACTATGTTTTTATGGACAAAAACAATGGAAAACAACAATGATTAGTACAACTACAACTATTATTATAAGACGACTCTCATTTTAAAATAATGAGGTTATCATATAAGGGAGCGTTCAAGTATTACGTAACGCAATTCTTGAAGATCTTTGAAAGTAATGCGCTGTTATTTACTTATATAATAAATATAATATTTATTGCTGTAGCTAATCTAGAAACAGTTTCATTATGCACACCTAATTTCAAGACACCCGTTGTTCGACACCTCCTCCCGCCCCTGTACCGCATCGTATCGTTTTACAAATTGCGTTACGTAATACTTGAACGATCCCTAAGTTAATATTTTAAAATGTGAGGTTACGCCGCAGGACAAAAATTTTTATTAAAAATCGCGCGTGCGATTACCTTTCATATGATATCCATATTTTTGAAATCCATGCAGTAATTCCCAACTTATAGAAAAAAAAATTGTTATAAAAGCTATATCTGCAACTTCCGATGACTATTTTTCCTAAACAATATCCGAGCGATAATTTTTTTTTGCAGAGTTATTATTTATTCATAGCACCGTACTTCCCCTAAATGAATAAAATCTGAGAGCTGTCCCTAAAGTAAACTTAAGTCATTTTTTTTTTTCTTAAACAGTTATTTTTTCTAAAAAATGTGTTAACCTATATTTAAGTATATTTAGTATTCTTGCCTTAAAATGATATACAATTTGCATAGTTTTTTATCCATTTTATCTATTTTTTATCGAAAAAAGTAAAGTCACTATGTGAATTTTGGTATTAAAATATATGGCAATTAGTTATTTTAACGGTCTCATTCCCGATATTCTTAAGTTTTAGTAGGTTGTACCGTTAGGTATGCTAATAAAGAATAGTACCAGGAGACCGACCATAGTTCGGTTTTTCGTTTTAGGATTGAAAAAGTCGAAGAAATGTTATGCAATTGAATGAGATTGAATAAGTCGGAAATATTTAAAAAATATTGAATAGGGTTGAAAAGCCCAAATTCGCAAGAAGTTGATTATATATGGAATATGTTGAAAAACGTTGAGAGAGGTTGAAGCATTTGAAAAAGGTTGATAAACTCGATAATATATGAAAGTGTTGAAAAAGTTGAATGAGATTGAAAAAAGTTGAGTGTCTCGATAAAAGTTGAATGTGGTTGAAAAGTCGAAAAAAGCTGAATGAGGTTGAAAAGTCGATAAAATATGGAACATGTTGAAAAAAGGTGAAAGCGGTTGAAAAATATTGAATAAAATTTGACAGAGGTTAAATAACTCGAAAAAAGTTGAATGAGGTTGAAAAATTCGAAAAAATACGAGGAATGTTGAAAAAAGTTAAAAAATATTGAAACACTTGAAAGAGGTTGAATAACTCGAAAAAAGTTGAAAGAGTTTGAATAACTCGAAAAATGTTGAAAGAGGTTGCAAAACTCGGAAAAAGGTAAACGAGGTTAAAAAAGTCGACAAAATTTGGAAAAGTTGAAAGAAGTTGAAAAATGTTGAAACTGTTGAAAGAGGTTAAAAAACTCGAAAAATTTTGAATGAGGTTGAAAAAGTCGAATAAATATGGAATATGTTGAGGAAAGTAGAAAGAGGTTGAAAAATTTGTGAAAAGTTGAATTAGGTTGAAAAAGTCGAATAAATTTGGAAAATGCTGAGAAAAATTGAAAGAGGTTGAAAAATTATGAAACAATTGAAAGAGGTTGAAAAACTCGAAAAAAGTTGAATGAGGCTGGTTTGAAGAAGTTGAAGAAGTCTCGAATAAGTTAAAAGTGGTTGAAAAAGTTGAAAGAGTTTGAATAACTCGAAAAAAGTTGAATATGGTTGAAAAATTCGAGAAAATATGAAAAATGTTGAATCAAGGTGAAAAGTCGAAAAAAAAATTTAAAGAGGTTGCAAAACTCGAAAAATGTTGAAAATCTCGGAAAAAATTGAATGAGGTTGAAAAAGTCGAAAAAAATTGAAAGAGGTTGAAAATCTAGCAACAGTTGAATGAGGTTGATGAAGTTGAAAAAGTCAACAAAATATGGAGAATGTTGAAAAAAGTTAAAAGACGATGAACCAGGTCTAATAAACTAATTAAGTGTCGGCCAAAACTTAAGCACCCCCTTAGTACATTTTTTTCAAATCATGATTTTTTTTATGAAAACTACGTTCTTAGAACATATTACGTATTTATTTAATTTATTTATACCTTTATTATTGACAAGCAAAAATTAAAAAAATCTGTGTCTCATAAATAAAAAGTTAACATCGAAGGAACATTTTAAACCCAAAACCTTAACGGACAAAACTAAAGCACCCCCATTTTTATGGTAAATAAAAACTTTTAAAATTAGTACTTAGTTGCGAACCCTTTATTCTTGACGACTCGCGCACCTCTTTAAGGCATAGAAAAAATTAAATTATTAATGATATCCTGCGATATCCTTCCCCAGAATATTTTTAAGGACTGAATCGATCTTCCGTGGTTTCGCAATTTTTTCTGATGATATTCATTTTGAAAATATCCCACAAGGTCTCAAGAGGATTCAGGTCGAGGCAGGCCAACCAAAAACTTCTACCCTATTGCTCTGAAGCCAGCCCTTACAAGCATTAGAGACATATTTGGATCATTGTCCTGATGCAACCTTCATTCAAGTGATTCATTAAAGAGGTGCGCGAGTCGTCAAAAATAAAGGGTTCGCAACTAAGTACTAATTTTAAAAGTTTTTCTTTACCATACAAATGGGGGTGCTTTAGTTTTGTCCGTTAAGGTTTTGGGTTTAAAATGTTCCTTCGATGTTAACTTTTTATTTATGAGACGCAGATTTTTTTTAATTTTTGCTTGTCAATAATAAAGGTATAAATAAATAAAATAAATACGTAATATGTTTTAAGAACGTAGTTTTTATAAAAAAAAATCATGATTTGAAAAGAATGTACTAAGGGGGTGCTTAAGTTTTGGCCGACACTGTATGTTGCAGTGTTGAAAAAGTTTAACGAGATTGAAAAGCTCGAAAAAAGTTCAGAATCGCGAAAAATGTTGAATGATGTTGAAAAAGTCGAAAAAATATGGAAAATGTTGAAAAAAGTTTAAAGAGGTTGAAAAATGTTGAAGCAGTTGAAAGAAGTTGAATAACTCAAAAAAAGTTGAATGAGGTTGAAAAACTCGAAAAAATGTGAAAAAAGTTGAAAGAGGTCTAAAAATGTTGAAACACTTGAAAGAGGTTGAATATCTTGAAAAAAGTTGATAGAGTTTGAATAACTCGAAAAAAGTTGAATTAGGTTGAAAAATTCGAAAAAATGTTGAGAAAAGTTGAAAGATGTTGAAACAGTTAAAAGAGGTTGAACAACTCGAAAAAAGTTGAATGAGGTTGAAAAGTCGAAAAAAATATTGAAAACGTTAAAAATATTTAAAAAAGGTAGAAAAAGTTGAATGAAGTTAAAAGTCGAAAAAATATGGAAAATGTTGACAGTAGTTGAAAAATATTGAAGCAGTTGAAAGAGGTTGAAAAACTCGAACTATGTTGAATGAGGCTTAATATATTGAAAACAAATTTTATTAGGATCATTTATATAGTATACAAAATATAACATAAAGTGTTTTAAGCTTGTATGGGAGGTGTCACGCCCACTAATTCAATCCTGTCGAAATCCATTTATTTTTAAAGCTTATAGTAACTTACATCTCATAACCAAAATTTAAAAAAAAATTACTTCCAAGGATTTTAAGCCTAGCAAAAGAGCGCGCATCATATGGTGGAAGAACAGTTTCAAAGTTTAAAGAACGTAAAGCAAACCTAGTAAAAGATTTTTGCACTCTTTCAAGCCTGGCAATATGCATTACATAATAGGGATTCCAAATGACTGATGCATATTCTAATCTAGACCGAACAAGACTAGTGAATAAAACTTTAAGCGTGTACGGATCCCTGAAAGAGGAGCCATTCCGCCTTATAAAGGCAAGCATCGCATAAGCCTTTGGAATAATATAGTCCAAATGAGACCGAAAATTGAAATTAGAATCGAAAATAACACCAAGATCTTTATACTGACAGACGGACATAAGTGAAGTATTAGAAATATGATAAGAAGAAGAGACAGAACGAATGGTCTTAGAGAAAGACATGAAAACACATTTATTAAGATTAAGAAAAAGACAGTTCACTTTACACCAATTATAAAGTTTATTTAGTTCACACTGAAGGAGAGCAGGATCAGATTCATTTTTAATTTTTAAAAAGATTTTGAGATCATCAGCATAAAGCAAACATTTACAATGAACAAATAAGGAAGTAATATCATTAATAAAAATGACGAACAACAAAGGACCCAGAATGCTACCTTGAGGAACACCTGAAGTAGCGTAAAAAATAAAAGACCTTACATTATCAAAAACTACTACACATTGGCGAATATGTAGGTATGATTTTAACCAATACAAAAAACTGGAATGAAAGCCCAATGCTTTGCATTTTTTAATTAAAAGGGAGTGCGATATTTTATCAAACGCTTTTGAGAAGTCAGTATAGATAACATCTACTTGACAACCCTGCTGAAACGCTGATAAGCAATATTCTGAAAACAGAGCTAAATTTTAAATAGTTTAACGCCCCGAGACGAAGCCATGCTGGTAAGGCGAAATAATATTTTTGATAGCAAAGAAGAGTTTGTCTTTTACAATGGACTCAAAAAGCTTAGAGACAACATTAAGTTTAGAGATAGGCCTATAATTTGCCACATTATTTTTGCAACCACCCGTATGAATAGGAGTAATAACGGCAGTAAAAGGACATAATCCATATCAATACGAGTCGAAGACTTAAGGCCATTAATACCTTTTAAAACATCATCAAGAGTTAAAGAAAGGGACCCAAAACCTAACAGGATCCACATTACCAGGGACCTGAGTATTATGGCTAGTAGGTAATTCATAGTTTGATTTAAAAAAATCAGCAAAAAGGTTTGCTGTACCTAGTGCATCATTAGATAATTTATCACCAAAATACATCAAAGCAGGAATGTTAGAACAACCTTTTTTAGATTTAATATATCGCCAAAAAGATTTCGGGTTTGACTTTATATTAACTTCAAATTTAGAAACATATTGGTTATAAAGGTATTTATTTAAAAAATTAAATTTACGCATAAAATGTCTGTATTTTACAAAATAGGAATCTAACTTGGTAATTAAATACTTTTTATAATATTTCGTACGTAATTTTTTAAGTTTTTTTAAACCATTCGAATACCAAGGCAACTTAAAAACACAATCCTTCACCTTAGGAACATATTTATTACAAGCAGACGAAATAAGATTCTTAAAAGAATTAAAACAGGACAAGGTGTCTAAGTGAAGGAACTCACTATCCCAGTCAATATTACTAAAAGCAGTTTTTACTAAGTTAAAATTACAAATTTTAAAATTGAAATGAAAAGTATGAACTTTGTTAGAAAAACTTAGATATTTGTAAAATGAAAACTCAAGTTCTAGAGGAACATGATGCAGAGTTAGAACTGATAATGGAAAAGGAGAAACATACATGTTATAATTAATATTACTGGAAATAAAAACCAAATCCAATAACCTATTTAAACCATTAAAGCAATTATTAATTTGAATAAGTTCAAGCTCAGAAAATTTATCAATAACATACATTTCAGTAATACTGTTAACATTAGATGCAGAGAGATAATTAGCACCAGGCAGTTGAGACCAGGAAATTCCACACAGATTAAAATCACCAAAAACCATCAATTGGCATTTATCATTAGGAAAAGAAGCAACTAATGCTGATATATTATCCACATGACATTTGTACAAGTCCAGGATACTGTTAGGTGGCACATAGGAAACAGTGATGTAGAGAGTTTCAGATAAACCCTTTATCACCACACATAACTGGTCCAAGAGCACATCAGCATTTACTAATAACTCTGATGAAGAAGTAAAATTACGATTGACCGCAATTAAAACGCCACCACCACGAAGACAACCAGTTGCATTAATGTTACGATCTTATCTATAAATGTTATACAGACGAGGATCAAAATACTCTTCACTATAAAACTTTTCATTGAGCCAGGTTTCAGATAGTATAATTATATCGTAATCACATTCGGAAGTACAAGCAAACATTGAATTTGATTTAGTTCTGAGGCCAGAAACATTTTGGTAATAAATTTTTAGTGGATAGTTACTAATAGAATTCATTACGTGATTTTCGTTTGAGTTACCACTTTTGGAAAAAACTGAAAATCCTTTACTTTAACAGCAATAGGCCACAAATTCGGATCTATGATTTTTTCATAGAACACCGCATCAACTCCCAATTTAAAATTTACATGACTTAGTTCATCATTTTTGGCATCTTTTTTAATTAGTTTAAAACAAGAAATACTATTTTTCTCAATTTTTAAATGCTTAATTACATATTCAATAATATTAGCTTCAGAGACAGAAGGTTTAAACGAAGAGAGATGAACCCATCTCTTACGGTCAGTCACTGCAAGGTCATTATTATTATTTTTGCCAACAACAAATGCACGTTTATTTCTTTTTTTACTTATCACTTTGCTCCACTGACTATCATTGTTCTCATGAGAAGGAGAATCATTTGAAACTATAGACGAAGGCAATGGCACAGGTACAAATGCATTTTTCTCAGCTACATGCGAAGCAAAATTAACAGAAATATTCGGCGAAGATCGTAGACCAGCAACGACAACAGCATCAGTAGCATCAGTATCCTCAACAACAACCAAAGTTTTATCCGACGAAGATCCAGAGGGAGCGACATGCTCACCACCCACCAACACTTGTTCAGAATTAACTGAGTTCAATGCCTTATTGCGCTCAAAACCGGTTTTAGCAGAAGAAGAAGAAGCATCAAAAACCATACAATCAGATGAAAAAACTCCAACAGCATCAGGAGCATTGTTTTTATTTTTTAACTTTTTATTGTTATTGCGTTTATTTGGCGTTAATGCAGTTTTCAGCTCACGAACTTCACTCACTAAATTAGAAATTATTGAAATTTCTGAAGAGTCACTAAGAGAATTATTAGCAGCAACAACCGCGCCAAAAATTGTTATTGTTTACACAAATTAATTGTTTGAGCGCAGAGACATCAGAAGACAGATTTGAGAATTGTAATGCAAAGTCGATTTCTTGTTTATTTATTTTATCCACTAAACATTTTCTTGCATCCAGTAATTGCTCAGTCAGAGCTTTAATTTGCACCTCGAAGACATAGGTTAATTTCTCTAAGCTTAGCTTATGCGCTTCCAACAGAGATTCATGGCCCCTAACCAATTTCGCAGGAACACCAATACAGTCGCAACAAAAATAACTCAGATTACGATTCTGCTTCAGTAGTCTGAGGTCATATTTCGTAAGCTGACCCTCACAGCATCCACGGTGAAATACTTTTTTACAGTATCCACTGCACGGCACAATTTGTATATCGCCTCTAGCAAAACTTCGATTGCACTTGCCGCAAAAATCATCCATTAATACAAAGGAAAATATAGAAAATCACTAGGAAAAATAAAACACGTCTACTCTTGACGAACGAAAGCGAACGAATGAGTAACCGACATCTCTGTACTAAACTTTAAGAAAATGGCTCCCATAGCACACCAAATATAACATTTTTGGATGTATGGGAGGTGCCACGCGCACTAATGCAATCCCGTCGAAATGCGTCCATTTAATTTCAAAGCTTATAGTAGGTTTGTTCGAACCTGATTTTGTGGTAAAAATTGAAAAGTGTCAAATCGCGATTTTCGAGAGAGTAAAAGCTAAAATTTCTCTGACTACTCGAATCACCACAATTCTGGCTCGAACAGAAAAATAGGTAAAAATTGAAGACTGTCAAAAATTTGCGCGTATTTTAGTAAATAAACAATGGCAGAGTTTAGGAGCTAAAACCGCACCATAGTTGCATAACCGTTTGGTTAAGACATTCTGAATGCAAGGCGAGTGAAGCATTTTCGAGAATATTATTGAAATAACTTAAAAAGTAAATGTTCGATTTTAAAGTTTTCTGCTTGATTTTTATAGCTTCATAAATTATTTTGAACTTTGATTTTTTTTAAATGCATAAAATGCATTTTAAAACAATGCTTAGGATAAAAATAAGAGGTTTGACGTTAAGTAAATTTTAGCCAAAATTGTTTTACATTTTGAGTTAAACAGTTTTGTTGCATTATTTCTACTGAACACTACTTATAGTAGAAAAAAAAATTAAGTGTTTATAAACAAAGCATAAAAAAAAAACACTAAAGTTGTACGAGCGGGAATTCTTGCCGAAAAGTAATTAAGTTTAAATTTTGTGTTTCGCATTTAATTATTTAATTTGTTTCATGTGAGTATAAAGAGTGCAATTATTAAAGTGTTATTTGAAAAACGTAACATTTTACTTAAATTCTGAAGTGTAAATTAAATTACATATTATTAACATTTTTTTAGTTTGAGATGGAGCAAAATGCAGAAAAAGTACAGGATATAAGCGTAACTTGCTCTCCAGGAACTTTTAAAAAAGTTCAAAATGCAGCAAGTTAGTCCAGAAAAGTTCTGTACCAAGTTTTTTGTTCAAACAAAGAGTTATGTTCGATGGAATTGTTAAAACAAAAAAAAAAATTGGAACAACTTTGATTTAGCAATATTTTAGAAATAATTATCTGGTTGACTACCGTACAACAATTTAGGTGACATTCAGCTTTACGATTCCTTTTCAATAAAAAATCGCTCAGCTATTTAAGTAAATAAATGAGCATTTACCAAGATATGTTTTGATTTCAAGCTTTTTGTTATGTTGCTCCTTCTCAACACAACCTTATAAGAAGTGAAAAAAAATCAACGCTGAAAATTATTTTATATGGAAAGTATTTGACAGGTATAATTCAGACAGGAAATTTCATTTCCCTCGCATGCTAAAAGTGAATCGCCAGTCTCGTTGCCTACGATTTTGACAGTCTTCAATTTTTAGCCACAAGAAATTTGTCTGAGTGAAAATTTAACTTATTTTTGGGAGGGGAAGTGATCAGCTGTTTCTTACTCTCATTTTTTCTCTCTCAAACACCACATTTTTTCTGGTTCGAACGCTTTTTGTGGTTAAACTTTATAAATATTTACCTATTTTTTCTGGTTCGAACAAACCTAGTATCTGACATCTCATTACCAAATTTTAAAATTATTAATCCCATAGCACGTTAAGTATAGAATTTAACTTTTTTTTGCTTATATGGAAGGTGCTACGCCCACATGTGTCGTTTCGCCCAGTTTTGGTTACAAGATACCCAATAGCCAGTATATCTACCATGTTAAATGTCATAACGATTGCGTTGTTTGTTCTCTTATTACGTTTATAAATATTGTGTGCTGTGCCATGCCCTTCAACGAGATTGGCAATTTAGTGATATAACTTGTGATGACTGCTCTAAGCTTTATTGTCTTTAAAATTTTTATGAAAATCGTAGGTGCCGTTTTCGAGTGATATTGAGTCAAATATTAGAAAATGCCACGCCCACTTCTCCGCCCACTTTTGGTAGACTTCAAGATATTTATAATCTGCATCCGTCTACCAAAATATCATGAACAGTTCGCGAGATATCACGTTAGAAAAATTAAAGTTGAGGTCTGTGCCACGCCCCTGTTAGTGTCATTAGAAACTTAAAACCTAGCCTAATCTAAATTTTGTATACATATGCATCAAATCACCAAGTTTTTTCAACATCGCTGCAGCCGTTTTCGAAATAAAGTTCAGTCATATATTTATATATGTACATACAACTTTAGCTCGTTTAAGTATAGTAGATATACAGCAGCGAGCAAAATGGGACAATGTTAATCAGTTTCATACTTAAATGATCATAAAAGTATTAATAATAAACTGATTTGAAAAAAGTTTTTGATTTTGAAATATTTGTTCCTTTTACTTTAATACAATTATTTTTTTATTCTTTAATTAAAAATAAATTTGAAATGTATACAATAGTTAATTTTTTTTCAAAAACGCACGTCCGTATTATTTTTTGATATATGTATATAGCTTTAAATTTCCCGTTATTTATTTCGCTTCATTGAACATTTTTGTGTAAAGCTTCTTTTTTGTTAGTTCTCAACTGAAAACTAACAAAAAATTACAAGTTAATTCAGTGTTCCTTATTTAAGAAAAAAATTATAATTTAAATAATATGAAAAAAATATCTGTTGAAACCGAATATAATGTAGTTATTACTCAAAATTGCCAGTTCTTCGTGTCCAAAATCGGCGAAATAATAAGCATACAATCAACAAGGAAGGCCGACCCAGAAAGCTAACAGACAGCAATGCCTGCCGTATGGAGCGTATACTAAGATGCAATCACTTTAAAACACTTAGGCTGCTGCAATTATGATAAATAAAAGCGTTAGCGAGTGGACCGCGCGCAGATCACTTCTTAGGATTGGGATGAAATTAGCTTTAAAAAAAATAAAAAGCAGCACCACCAGAAAAAAATGTGACACTAAAATTTTGCAAGGAGCAACACCATTGGAGTGTGGAAAACTGGAAGCGAATAATTTGGTCTGATGAAACAAAATTTAATGTTGGACAACTGGCTTCGTGGGGCCTTCGGGCGCAGTTCACTATGGTTGTATTGAAATAAAGTAGCGCCGCATGCGAAAAATTTTTATTAAAAATTTTATAATGAGAATCGTTTTATAATTATTGATGTTGTTGTACCAATTGTTGTTCTTTTTTCCATAAATACATAGTTTTCCTCCCTGGAAGTAAACTGGGTTGTGCGCAGGGTTGGTACCCGCCACGTAAAAAAAAACCAATGAAGACTAAAAAAGCCTCGGATACAGAACCCCTCAACGTTGACGACCACTGCAAACGAAAAAAAGGCTATGATTTAAGGATATGCACCTGGAATATCCGGACACTCAATAGGGAAGGTGCCTCTATCGAATTGGCGGATGCTCTCGGAAAAATTAAGGCTGACATCACCGCCATCCAGGAAATAAGATGGATAGGACAAGGTTGCTCTAAGCAAGCAAGTTGCGATATCTACTACAGCTGCCATGCGGAGAGGCGCGAATTGGGATGCGGATTCGTAGTAAGCAAGAGACTTCGCCACCATATCTCCAGGTTCACACCTGTGAGCGAAAGGTTGACTACGATCCGCGTCAAGGCTCGATTTTTTAACATCAGCTTGATTTGCGCGCACGCCCCGACGGAGGAAAAGGACGATGCTGTCAAAGATGCCTTCTATGCAAGACTCGAGGAAGTATACGACCGCTGCCCGGCCCACGACGTTAAAATTGTTCTCGGGGATTTCAACGGAAAGGTCGGAAGAGAAGGTATATTTGGCCCCACTGTCGGTCAGTTCAGCCTTCACGAGACCACCTCAAGTAACGGTCTACGGCTGATCGACTTCGCCGCGGCGCGAAACATGGTAGTGAGTAGCACCAGATTTCAACACCTCGATATCCACAAGGCCACCTGGCTGTCCCCTGATCAGAAAACACGCAACCAAATCGATCATGTTGTGATCGACGGAAGGCATGATTCCAGCGTGCTAGATGTTCGTACGTTTCGGGGAGTCAATATTAACTCCGATCATTATCTTGTTGCAGCCAAGGTACGCATGCGGCTGTGCAATGTAAAGGATGTACGCTCTGGTACGCAACGAAAGCTGAACGTCGCTAAGCTGCAATCCCATCGGACGGCCGAAGCCTATTCCGCTCGCCTTTCAGAACTGCTCCTTCAACCTGACTCTCTACCCGATGATGCCGGTGGACTTTGGGCGCATATATCCCGCTCCATGCGCTCTGCCGCTGAGGAAGTCATTGGTTTCCGACGCCCATTTCGCGAAATCAAAGGTATGACCAGAAGTGTCGCGAAGCTACTGCAGTGAAAAGCGCCGCCTACAAAAGAACAAAGCAGTCATCCGCAACGCGAGCCGTGCACGAAAACTACCGGGAAAAGAGAAAGGAAGAGAGGCGCCTTTTCAGACGCAAGAAACGAGAGCAGGAAAGGCACGAGCATGAGAAACTCGAAGTGTTACGGGGCAGGAATGATGCTCGAAAATTTTACCAACAAGTCAAGCGTCTGACCCAAGGTTTCAAGCCCGGAGCATCTACCTGCAAAGATGGGTACGGATACGCAGGGTACACTGAGATTATGGAGGGAACACTTTTCCAAGCTGCTTGCTGGCGATGATTCCACCAATCCCGACGATGGTGTGGACGTACCACCACCTAGCCATGGCGCGGTACGAGTTGTGATCCAACGACTTAAGAACAACAAAGCGACTGGTGCCGATGGCCTGCCTGCTGAATTGTTCAAGACCGGCGGCAATGATCTGATAGGGTGTATGCATCAACTTATCTGCAAAATATGGCTAGTAGAAAGCATGCCCGACGATTGGAATCTCAGTGTCCTTTGTCCTGTACTGAAGAAAGGTGACCCGATAATCTGCGCTAACTACCGGGGAATCAGTCTTCTTGCCATCTCTTACAAGGTCCTGTCGACTGTACTGTGTGAAAGACTTAAGCCGTTTGCCAACACACTGATTGGGCCTTATCAGTGCGGCTTTAGACCTGGTAAGTCCACCATAGACCAGATCTTCACACTACGTCAAATCCTGGAAAAAACCCACGAAAAACAGATCGATACCCATCATCTCTTTATCGATTTTAAAGCTGCCTCGGTATACCTGCGAAGCTGGTTCGGCTTGCAGAATGACGTTGAGCAACACAGCCAGCTCCGTCAGAGTGGGAAGGGACCTCTCCGAACCATTTGATACCGAACGAGGTTTCAGACAGGGCGATCCACTATCCTGCAACCTCTTCAACTTTGTGATGGAAGGGGTGTTGCGAAGAGCCAGTGTACATTGTAATGGTACTATTTTCTACAAAAGCTCCAGCTCCTTGCATATGCCGATGATATTGATATCATTGGACGTTGTAAGTGAGATGTTACTGCTGCGTTTTCTGCTATCGAAAAAGAGTCAGCGAAGGTGGGTTTGACGGTGAACGAGGGCAAAACAAAGTATTTGCTGTCCACAAACAGGGAGACGCGGCGTATTGGATCCTATGTATTTTTTAAAATCAAGCGAGTTTGGCTGTTATTCCAAAATTAAATTGACATAAATCCGACTTTAGCTGTTTAGAATTTAAGGTCCATTACATTCAGTTTTTAAGCTAGAGCCATAAAAAATTGTGTGGTATTGTATTGTTCTGCAAGGAATACAGTGGTGCTAATAACTCAAATTTCTCCTAACTCGACTTTAGCGGTTATTCCTTGTCGGCACAGATATATTTTTGGTTAAAATTGATCTTGTTGTAAGCAAATTCTTCAAAATTATCAAAGTCGTCAGCAACCATCTCAATTGCCTTATATGGCTTACCAGAAATCTTGGAGTTTCGAATAATTGAGTACCACTGCATAGGAACAAACACAGTTTTTCCTTTTTTTTTTTTGCTCTTTCAATGGCGGAATGCACGCTATCACCTTCGTTCTGGGTGTGACATTTTTCAAGAAAACGGTGTCGTACTCTGCCGTACACGGTTCGCTTCAAGAAAAATCAAGATCGATTAAATTGTCAACCAAATCTGACAATACACAATTATTATATAGTGTTCGGAGACTCCAAATACATAATATGCAAAATCGGAGCTGCTAATTTACTTGTTTTATGGCCATTTTAAGGTTAGCACTATGGCCGGCACTGTTCGTTTTAAGCAAGATCAAAATCGGTGAAAATTTTCAACCAAATCTGACAATGTACAATTATTATTTAGTGTTCAGAGATTCCAAAAACATGATTCGTAAAATCGTAACTGGTTATTTACTTGTTTTATGGTCATTTTAAGGTAAATACTTTTACCGATAATACCAATAAAATGACGTTCCAGGAAAATCTGTGAATATACTGTTCAACCTAAATTGGAGCGCCAGCGTCGTTTAGCTGTCAAAATTCTCTCATGCACATACATTTTATATGAAGCCAACCGAAATAAGCAACGCTCTAACGCCAGCGTATTCGATTTTCAAATTTTGACAGAGCGTTGGCAGTTAATTTTTTATTTTATTGTGTTGATTTGATTTTTTCTGTCACAAACAGTAAACAAATAAACTCTACATGACATTTAACGCTACGCTCTTATTTAGGTTCAGCGCTCAACTCCAAAGCGTAGCGCTGGCGAAGTCAACGCCCAACGCTCTAATTTAGGTTGAACAGTAAGACTTTAAAATCTTAAATTTTTTTATTTTGCTTGGTTTGTAATCAAAAATACTTTTAAAAGCCATAAAACAATACTTTATAAATTTTATTTTTAGTTAGTTTTTTAAATATTTTTTTCTTTTTTTTTCATGAAAAACGGTGAATAACACATCAAACATAAAAGATTTTTTATTAAGTATTTTTTGTGAGCTTTGCAGTCAAAAATACCTCAAAAATTTATAAAACAAAATTATAATTTAAATTCTTTTTTACAAGTTTTAAGGTCTAAAAGAACTTTTTTTTAATATTTTCAGTTCTTTTCCATGGAAAATGATGAATAATATAACATATATAAACATTTTTTTATTTTTTTTTCTTTGTGGGCTTTGTTATCAAAAGATAACAAAAAAATTATTTTTTTAATTGTTTTTCGGCAGACAAAAAAAAAATGTTTTTTCTTGTATCGACTTTTTTCCATGAAAAATGGTGAATAACACAAAAACATTTGCATATTTGCAAAAATTATTGACTTCATAATGTTCAGCGACTTAAAATACATAAAAAACAATTATCATAATGTATTTTAAAATTTCACTTGATCTTAAAAGCATCAAAAACTGTACATTGTTCGCCTCATAATTGTATTAAAATTATCGGCAAAAGGGTTTACCTTACATTACGATTTAACGGATCTTGTTTTTGGAATCTCCGAATACTAAATAATAATAGTGCATTGATCAGATTTGGTTGACAATTTTGTCCGATCTTGATCTTGCTTGAAACGGACCTTGTCGGCCAAAGTGCTAAACTTAAAATGGTCATAAAACGATTTAATTAGGAGCTCCGATTTATGTATTTTGGAATCTCCGGACCCTATATAATAATTGTGCATTGTCAGATTCGGTTGACAATATAATCGATCTTGATCTTGCTTGAAGCGAACCGTGCGTAGAGATGAAAAAAGCACTATCTGCATAAGAATTGAAGTCGAATAAATAAGAATCGGTATTTTGACTTTTTACAATTTTTTTTAATGGTTTTTGGTATTTTTGGTGGTGCTCATTTCAATGGTGTAAAAAAATCTGGAAAATTATTTAATTTCCTAGGCGAAATTGCAGATAGGCTGTTTTTCTATGCCGATTTATCGGAAATTGCATATGAAAAAACGCCTATGTACATAGGCATATTTTATACGTATAATAAATTAATATTTATTACCCAAACAGATGAAAAAATTTAATATCTGCAATAAAACGTAGATGTGCTAAATTCTCATGTAATTTTCCATTTTATTCTATTACTAATACACAGAAAATGTAAATAGGCATTTTCATTTTGGAAAATATAAGGTTTTTCCGTTTTTTTTATTCAACAGATTGATAGAGCTTGAAAAGACGAATCCAACAATATAAAAAACTCAATTTTTATAAAAATGTAGATAGTGCTTTTCTTCATCTGTACGGCAGTACTGACACTGAATATTTATATGAAACCCATGAATAAAAACAGAACACTAATTTATTACGATTTTGGCTAGGACAATTGTCGGACCAAAATCTGAAATCCTTGCAGCCATTCGTTGCTTTTTGAATTACAAAATTATGAAGGCAGTTTGCTACTTCATTTGCTCCCTTTTTAGCAATCGATTTATCCCATAAGTAGCAAAATGCCTCCTTTTCACTCATATCGAAAACAGTGAAATTGAAAGCGATGCAATTCCTGGGAAGGAGCTCTTAACTTGTAAGCCACTTGTGCAGCAAAGTCACAACTTGAATTGCATCATTTGTGTCTCCATCATGGCCTAGTCAATTTATTAAATATTAATGAAAAAACCGAAGCCTTTGCCAGCATTTTCTTCCCTATCAACAATATGCACTCTGATGGTAAGTAAAATGCAACCACTGATCACAAATGTCAATTTTCCCGCCCAACAAAGTTCCATGAAAAAAGTTGGCAACTGAACTTTTCAACACGAATTGAGTAAAATAGTTTGGGCAATAGGTTGGTATTTATAGCTTACAACCAGAGTTTTTTTCGGTAAAATTAGCTTATAATTTTGTACATGTAGTTATCAACACAAATTGTTTTTTGTGTCCCATGCACAAGTTGGTAAATTAAATAACACGGTGCTACAGTGAATATGAACTTTTCAAATGACCTAGTGCAGGTTGTAGGTCTGGTCGAGTACAATGCGAAACCGTATTTAAAAACTTCGTAACACCCCCAAATTTTCAATTTATGGTCAAAAGAACCGATTTTGGTGACTTTTCACACTAAACAATTTCTAACTCAGCAATTTTTCAACCGTTTTCAAATTTTTAAACGGCTTTGGAAAGTAAAATGTCAGTTCTCTCAAAATATATGCAATTTTTTGTTAGTGTAATAAAAATATCAAGAGATTTTTTTGTTAAAATCTAAGATTTGCTTACTTTTTTTCTAAATTTTGCAATTGCAACGCAATTTTTTGCCACAATTTGCATAAAAAGAAATATTCAGATATTAGTAATTTTAAAGTGCTATCGATTTTGGATAAAATATTTTTTTTTTATTAAAATCTTTTACAAATTGTCGAAGTTACGAACTTTTTCCATGAGAAAGGCAATATGTGTGATAACACAGGACCACAAAAAAAAACAAAAGGTCATGTAGTTGGAAGATGAGGTATCATACGGTTTGTATTTTGGCGTTCTTAATACGAGTCCAAGGTCGGAATTTTTCCATCACCCTCAGATTTTGACATAACCTCAAAATTACACTTTCAATACGTAAAGTCTCTCAAAAAAAAAAAAAGAATCAAAATCCAGAATGTAGACCTTACTTAAATTACGTATCTAGGTGTGCCAAAATAATATCTTACAATAAAAATCAGTTTTAGCTGCCCACTTTTCCTCCAGCACCCCATTTACCCCCAAAGGGTTAAAAACTCATTCGGAAGCTTATGATTGATACACTTTTTTAAAAAATTGAATCAAGTTGAAAAAAGAGCATGGCTGAGTTTCATTTCATAGTGTGAGAACTTTTTGGGCAACAAGAAAAGTCATAATTATGTTGAGGTGGTAAACGAATTTCTGGAGGCTTATGGAGAAATGGGCATTTTTATTTGGAATTCTTCCCAGAAAATTTGGGTCTACTCAGCGATGAACAGGGTGAACGATTCCACCAATCAATATCGGCAATCGAAAAGCGCTTTGAAGGAAAGATCCAAGTCAAAATGCTGTCTAAGTACTGCTGGTCACTCAAACAAGACACTGACGACTCGTCTTATACGTGTAGAAGATCAAGAAAACATTTAACGAGAATAAGATTGCATTAAGAAACTGAAATCGATCACATAAGGCAAATATCTCCATCAAGTACTTAGAACAAGAATTTTATTTCGAACTCGAGATCGAATTTTCTTCTCTAGAGAAAACTCTATAACTTCGACAATTTGTAATCGATTTTAATAAAAAAACACTTTCATCTGAAATCGATGGCACTTTAAGAAAATGAAAATTTCAATGTTTCTGTTTTTGCAAATTGTGGCCAAAAAATAGTGTTGAAGTTGCAAATATTAGAAAAAAAGAAAAAATTTTTAGATATTCACAAAAAAATCACTTAGTACTTTTATTATACTGAAGAACTAGTACATATATTTTGAAAGTATTGATATTTGACTTTCCAAATCCGTTTTGAAATTTGAAATCGGTTGAAAAATTGCTGAGTTAGAAATTGTTGAGTGCGAAAAGTCACCAAAAAACGGTTTTTTGACCATAAATTGAAAATTTGGGGGTTTTACAAAATTTTCAAACACTGTTTCGTGTTGTATTCGACCAGACCTACAACTTGCACTAGGTCATTTGAAAAGTTCATTAAATTTTTTTATTTTTGTAGCACCGTGTAATCAACAAAAACAAAGTAAAAAGTTTATGCATTATATTTTTAACTTAAGGTCCCAAGTTCTTGCATGGAGACCTCACCGATATACACCGAAGTTGTAACTCTTAAAATAGTTGGCAATCTCTCAATTTTTGAGCAAGAGCTTTAAAAAATTGTACCAGATAGAGTTCAATGAACAGATTCTGGTAAACACTGTCCCTTTAAAAGTTGATAGTTCGAGTTACCAACTTATACGTAGGACGTATCGATTTATATTTAGACAACGGTATTGAGGTGTAACTTCAAAAGTGTTTCTTTTTTGAATGGACAAGTCTTCAGACAGGTCTATAAAAAAATATAGAGAAATACAGACGTAATTATGTCAGTCATCATATTCCCAGAGAGACATAACTACACTTGCAGGTGTTTAAAAGTCGATTTTTAACCGTTGCGTAATGGAATCGAGTACGTGCTACTTCTTAAAATAGAATAGTTCGTGAACTACTGATTTTTTTACAGCTATACTTCTCTGACGTGTCAAAATTCCAACTTTTCGTTGACAAAAGTAAATTTTTCCAACGATGCCCTGGGGAGCAGTTCCACCCCGACAGCCTTGTAGAGAGGGCTAAACACCTGACTAGCATCATGGTGTGGCCTATGACCTCAGCTAAAGGCAGAGACCATATATGTAGGTCCCTACCTATACATCGTGGTAGGGACCATAAGGCAGAACCCACACAAGCGAGAACTAGGAACTCGCCTGCTGTCACAGCTCGAAGAATGGTTCCCTGGTGACGAGATTACCTTTTTATGCACTATTCGGCACCTTGTCATAAAGCCAGGAGTGTAACTGTAATTCTAGCTGACAAAAAAATTTGATATTTGCTTTGGCTGGGAACTCACCTGGCTTGAACACCATTGAGAACATGTGAGAGCTAAACAAACGGACGATCGTCAAAGAATTGAATGCCATCAAGCGGAAGTTGATTGAAGCAGAGAATGGCATCACAACACCGAACTCCAACACCATCCAAAAAAATTGTATACAGAAGCATGCCCGATGCATACAATCCATCATTGCAGCTATGGGTGAAATCACCAAATATTATAATTGTTTGCATAAAATTTTTAGAGAACGTAAATATTACTTTTACGAAAAAAAAAAATGAATGTACACTTCGTAATATGTTGATTTTATTATCTTAATAGAATATTATAATAAATAATTATTATTATTATTATTATTAAATATTTATTTTACAATTAAAATTACAAAATAAACTTAAAAGATAAGGCTGTGTTATTATTAATCCTTTGGTGGGATTCTAAAATGTTGCAGTTATCTATGAGATGAATTATGGATATTGTATGGTTATTGCAAAGCGGACACAATGTTAGAGAAGTATTGTCTATTAAATGTTGGTGTGTTAAGAGCGTATGACCCATTCGAAGTCGTGAACTTTTTGAAGGTGTATTCTCTGGCAATCGGGTAGAAATATAGGAGCTTTTCCTGTCAGGTTGATTCGTTTGTATTAGTGTGAGTAGGCTGTCCATGTCTGTCTTTCTATTTCGGCTAAAAATGACTTTATAATCCTTTTCAAATCGGTTCTGTTGCATGTGTCTTGTGTAATGACTGGAGCAAGTGAGGCATATTTGGCAGCTGCATCTGCTATGCCATTTCCTCTTATACCTACATGACTGGGTATCCACATAAGTTTAATTTTATTTTTTGATTCGATTAGATTGTTTCGAATTTTTCTTGTCGTTTCGCATTGATGAAGTGAACAGCTCTCTACAGCTTTAATTGCTGAAAGCGAGTCTGTGCAGATTAAAAATTTACCTCTTTGCAATTTACAAAGGTTTGTTATGTATAGAATTGATTCTGATTCTGCCGTGAAAACTGAGCTGCGTTCGTTTAACTTGGCAAGTCTTACCACTTGATAATTATTGTTAACTACTGCATAAGCTGTTCCGAAATCTGTTTTAGATCCGTCTGTAAAGAAAAAGCTCCAATTTTTGAATTTTTCCGCTGTTTCATTGAAATGACTTAGGTAAGTACTTGAGGAAGTTGTGTTTTTTGGCAGGTGCATTAAAGTTTTCACGGTGCTGTTTTCATCGAAAGCCCATGGTGGCTTACGAGGGTGGTTTTAGACCAAGGCCCATTTCATCAGCGAATTTGGCTATGCTGTGGAAAGTAGATGGAAACTTTGATATTTTTCGGATATTAATTTTTCCTACGTTGTTGATTATATGTTTTTCAGCGGGTAATAATATTTTTGGTATCAGTCCAGCTGTAGTAGTTACAATTCTGTGTTCCATTGTTGGTAATCCTGTTTCAATTAGTATGTTCGTGATTGGTGTTGAGCGAAAATATATTGTTTTGATTTTCATTAAGTTTGATTTTGCAGTGTGGCCATATATTGGCAGACCATAGTCTAATTTTGACAAAATAAGTGCTTTTGAGAGGTTGGTTATTGTGTTAGGATGTGCGTTACTGAGAAAACTAGCCAAGCATTTTATTAAATTAAGTCTATTAGTAAGTGATTTTTTGACATATGTATATTAAATGTCCATTTATAATTTTTACTAAAAATAATTCCCAAAAATTTTTAATTCAATTAAATCTTCTATTACATTTGAATTTAAACTTATTAGTGTACAGTTCTTTTTCCTACATATATGCAATGTTTTACATTTTTGAAAAGATATTTTAGCTCCTGTTTACTTTGACCAAGGAGTTAAGTCTAAAAATAATTCATTTAATTTATTTTGTAATGTTATTACGTCTTTATAAGGGGTAAAACACACGAAAACGCCACCTGAAAAAATTTTTGGCTCCGATTTGGGTGAAATTTGGCATGATTGTAGTATTGATGTCTAGCAATAAAATTGTGTTTAAGATTTTGCCCTAATATTCTTTGTTGCTCAGATACGCGGGCATGAAATTCACGATTTTCGTACTTTTTCAGAATAAGTGTTTTTTTTCGAAAATTCATAGCTTACAGCAAACTTTATCAATTAATAATTGGTGAACGTACATTTTTAGGTTTTTACTTGTACTTTACAAAAAAAAATATTGATTTTGAAAAAAAAAAATTTTTCACAAAAATTTTGCGAATTGAAAAATATTTTTGCATTTTTTTTAAAAAAAACCATATTTTAAAATTTTTTTTTTTTTTTTGAAAAAACTCTGATTTATTCTGCGCTTAATGCCGTAAAAATTTTCGTGGGAAAAAAATTATTTATATTTTTTTTTTAATTTTAA
This sequence comes from Tricholauxania praeusta, assembly GCA_949775025.1. NCBI lineage: Eukaryota > Metazoa > Arthropoda > Insecta > Diptera > Lauxaniidae > Tricholauxania > Tricholauxania praeusta. The sequence goes on from OX459028.1 coordinate 111,128,099, forward strand.
AAAAAAATTAAAGAGCTAAAATTCTGTAAATTGAAATGAAATTTTCAATTTTTTTTGAAAAATCCATTTCTGAATATTTTTTTGTTTTTATAATTTTAGGTTTTTATTTGTACTTTTGAAAAAAAAATACTGATTTTGAAAAAAAAAATTTTTTCGCACAAATTTTGAGAATTGAAAAATATTTTTGCATTTTTTTAAAAAAACCCATATTTTAAAAAATTTTTTTTTTAAAAAAACCCATATTTTAAAAAATTTTTTTTTTATTTTTAAAAAAACCTTGATTTATTCTGCGCTTAATGCCGTAAAAGTTTTTGTGGGAAAAAAATTATTTATATTTTTTTTTTAGTTTTAAAAAAAATTAAAAAGCTAAAATTTTGTAAATTGAAATGAATTTTTGAAGTTTTTTTGAAAAATCCATTTCTGAATATTTTTTCGGTGAACTTCAGATTACAGCTTGATACGCAAGCTTTAAAATGATATGCCATAACATGAGGGCAAGTAGTTAATTAAAATGTTTGAGCCGTTAATCTGAAAACTAAAACTGAAATTTAAAATCAGTGCAGTAGCCTTTCATCGCGTAGTGCATCGCGCGCTTAGCGGCTCAACATTTTAATTTACTACTTGCCCTCATGTTATGGCATATCATTTTAAAGCTTATGTATCAAGCTGTAATCTGAAGTTCACCGAAAAAATATTCAGAAATGGATTTTTCAAAAAAACTTCAAAAATTCATTTCAATTTACAAAATTTTAGCTTTTTAATTTTTTTTAAAACTAAAAAAAAAATATAAATAATTTTTTTCCCAAAAAATTTTTACGGCATTAAGCGCAGAATAAATCAAAGTTTTTTTAAAAATAAAAAAAAAATTTTTTTAATATATGGTTTTTTAAAAAAAAATGCAAAAATATTTTTCAATTCGCAAAATTTTTGTGAAAAAATTTTTTTTTTCAAAATCAATATTTTTTTTTGAAAAGTACAAGTAAAAACCGAAAAATGTACGTTCACCAATTATTAATTGATAAAGTTTGCTGTAATCTATGAATTTTCGAAAAAAAACACTTATTCTGAAAAAGTACGAAAATCGTGAATTTCATGCCCGCGTATCTAGCAACAAATAATATTAGGGCAAAATCTTAAACACAATTTTATTGCCAGACATCAATACTACAATCATGCCAAATTTCACTCAAATCGGAGCCAAAAATTTTTTCAGGTGGCGTTTTCGTGTGTTTTACCCCATAAATAGTAGTTAGATACAAGTCATCAGCGTATATACAGGGTGTTTTTTTTAGAGGTTTGTTTTTCGAATAGATATAAAACTGGCATTTTATGGTCAAATCTGGCAACTCTAATGTCATTTATATTCAGTTTGGTTTGCCATTTCATCATGAACAGGTTGACAAAAGAACAACGCTTGCAAATCGTGCAAATTTATTTCGAAAATAATGGTTCAGTTGGCGAAGTTTACCGCAAGCTCCGTCCATTTTATGGTCGACATAATCGTCCATCAGAGCAATTAATTCGGTTAACCATGGGTCGTTTTCGCACTACGTTTACTCTATGTGATAATACGCATCCGCAGAGACGTCGAACAGTGCGCACCGAAGAAACAATTGCCGCTGTAGAGCAAAATGTTGAAGAGGACCCGAATGAATCGATTCGCCACCGTGCACAGCAATTGGAGCTTTGTCCATCAACTTTATGGAAGATTTTGCGCAAAGATTTTGGCTTGCGACCTTACAAGATCCAGCTTGTGCAAGAATTAAAGCCGCGAGACCATGCAATGCGTCGTGATTTTGGTGTATGGGCCGAAAATGAGATTGATCTCGATGCTGATTTTCATCGCAAAATTTTGTTCAGTGATGAGGCTCATTTTTGGTTGAATGGCTACGTCAACAAGCAAAATTGCCGCATTTGGAGTGAAGAGAATCCACATGAGACCCTTGAGACGCCATTACATCCACAAAAACTGACTGTTTGGTGTGCTCTATGGGCTGGTGGAGTCATTGGGCCATACTTCTTCCGAAATAATGCTGGGGAGTCAGTTACCGTTAATGGAGACCGGTATAGAGCCATGATAACCGACTATTTTGTTCCCGAATTGGATGGCATGAATGTGGATGAGTTGTGGTTCCAACAAGACGGCGCTACATGCCACACAGCGCACGTCACAATCAATTTATTGAAGGAAACATTCGATGAGCGCATAATTTCGCGGAATGGACCTGTCAATTGGCCACCAAGATCGTGTGATTTGACACCATTGGATTATTTTCTTTGGGGATATGTGAAGTCGCTCGTCTACGCCAACAAACCAGAAACGTTAGGGGACTTGGAAGCCAACATTCGTGGCGTTATTGCCGACATACGGCCCCATATGCTCGAAAAAGTGGTTCAAAATTGGACCTGTAGAATTGGCTTTATTCGAGCCAGCCGCGGCGGCCACATGCCCGAAATCATATTTAAACATTAATGGCATAAAATTATCCTTCCAATAAAGCCAAATTGATGGACATTAAAACGATTTTCTTGTGTTTTATTTCAATTCGAAGCTCTATACCTCTAAAAAAAACACCCTATACAATGTGTGATAAATTTATGTCGTAAAATTATTTGATTTAGTTTTTCATATGCAATTTTGAACAAAACCAACCACCGATAGGGGGAACCTTGAGGAATAGCATTATGTAGTGGTTTCGTTTCAGAATGTGACGAGTTGATTCGAACTCTAATTTTTCTGCTTTTCAGAAAAGAAAACACAAAATTCAAAATTTTTTGTCCTACTTTCCATTTACAGAGCTGGTTGATGATACCATGTGTGCCAATTCTGTCGAAAGCTCTTTCGAAATCGATAGATTTAATTGAAATATGATTTTTTGTTGACAGCGCATTTGCAATTTTGTAATCTAGAAATAACAACGCATCGATAGTTTCTTTGTTATTTTTGAAAGCTTTGAAGAAACCAGGACAGCTTCTTAGCTACGATTTTTTCTAGAGTTTTGCTACAACAGGATAATCTATTCGAGTTGTGGTGTTGTTTTTGTTTGAGATAAATTCAGAACTGAAATTTTCTTCGATAGACAGTGATGACCATTCACTTGCAAAGAAGTTATCTATTTGCATCGGTTCTGTGATTACCGATCCATTATTTGAAATACTTATTATTTTGATATGTGTGTTTTTCCCGTACAGTCGATTTACTCTGTTCCACATGAGCTTAGTTGCAGTGCGTGGATTTACATCGGAGGGAAATTCGTGAAAAGATTTTCGTTTTGATAGCTTTGCCTCATGCTTGAAAATTGCATTTGCTTTTTTATAAGCGATTCTATTTTCCGGAGACAGGTTGTTTTTAAAAATATGCCAGAGTTTTTGCTTATCTGAACGAAGTTTCGAAAGTTTTTTACTCCACCAGTGAACGCACCTAGGATAATTTGGATTTATGGATGTATGCGGAATGGATTCTTTTGCAGCGGAAATTCTGTGTTTATGAAAGAAAGCGGCTTCTTTATTTAAATTCTCCGAGTCTGTAATTTTTTTGCTAAGAATATTTTGAAATTTCAACCAATTGGCTTCTTCAAGTTTGAACCGAGAAAGATACTTGTTGTTTGTTGGGCTGTTGTTGTGGTTTTGAAAAAAATTATTGAAACAAATGAAAATTGGGTAGTGGTCACTGCCATGAAGATTTAAGTCTATAGTCCAGTTTAGAGAGCGAATGAGATTTGAAGAGGCCAGGGAAAGATCTACATGGAGTGAGTAGATAGATGAGTTGGAGAACAGTCGTTTAAAATTGATAGATTTGTTTGAAGAAAAAAAGTTTCGATTATTTTGCCCCTAGAGTTGGTATGAGGAGATCCTCAAAGAATGCTATGTGCATTGAAGTCACCCATGATAATAATATTTGATGTATTAAAAATATTATGAAGTGCGTTGAGATTAAAGTATGAAAATTGTTCTGATGGTGGTATATAAATTGAAACTAAGGTGATTTTAATGTTGTTTGATATTTCTGCCGCTGCTGCCTGCATGTTTACAGGTACAGATAGGAAAGTAAGCTGTGCCATTTTTTGCGTATGTAGTATTAAAATTTCTATTCCTCGTGAAATCGTAATTTTGATTTTAAATTTATTTGATTTTAATCGGATTTCTTGTAGTGCTATAATGTCAGGTGAGTGAGTTTTTATCAGGATTTGAAGTTCGTGTAAGTTGTTATGGAGTCCGTTCAAATTCCACTGAAGAATTTTTAGGACCATGAAAAAACTTAAGATGTAATTAGGGCGATAATACTCAATCGTGATATACTAAAATATCACGAGGAGTAAAATCAATTAAATTCATTATCTGATAAAAATATATTTGAAGAATAATCTATTTCTTTTCGACGTTGGGTGATAGGTAATGGTAAGAAATGTGATGTGCTGATAGAGCTTGGTTCAGTTATTTGAGTTGTATTTGTAGTTTGGTTTGGTGTTAAGTTGGTATGAAGGTTTGATGTTGTGGTGGGTATCAGAGGACGTCATTGAGTAGCTCACTGAGTGTTTTGAGCCCCTACCAAAAATATGAGCCGTGGGTGTGCCTTTTGCATGCAAACAGTGAGTGTGAATCATACTTACACTCACTAATAGTGAATCCGTAGATGACATGCTGCTCATGAATCTGAGCTTGTAGTAGCTCTGGGCTCATGAATGTGAATGCGTGAAAAGCTCACACTCACATGGATTCATATTCATGAAGCAGTGAATAGCGTGAGCCACTTATGTTGAACGCATTTTCGACCTTTCATAATCGATTGGAGCAAAAAAAATTTTAGGATGGTACATAAAAAAATTTTTTTTTGTTCGAATCGATAGGGAAATGTCGAAAAAAAAATTTTCGAGCTTTATCTATGCATTGGTGCAAAAAAAAATTTTTTGAACCACCCTATTTTTTTTTTTGCTCCAATCGATTATGAAAGGTCGAAAATGCGTTTTGGATATCTTTTAGAGTAGCTCCGGAACTTGAAAACTACCAAAATGATCGAAAGCGGTCCTTTCCAGGGTCCGGAGCCACTCTAAATGATGTCAAAAATTCATATTTGACGTTTTCCCAGACAGTTTACAGAAAAAAAGTTTTTTTCCGAAAATAGGTCAAAAACGGTCTTTTCTCGGGGCCGGACTCCGGAGCCACTCTAAATGATGTCCAAAATCCATTTTTGACCTATTCCCATTAATTACAGAAAAAAAAATCCAAAAATAGGTCAAAAACGGTCCTTTCCCGGGGCCGGACTACGGAGCCACCCTAAATGAAGTTCAAAATCCTTTTCGACCTTTTCCAATTAATTACAGAAAAAAAACCATAAAATCCAAAAATGGGTCAAAAACGGTCCTTTCCCGGGGCCGGTTTACTGAGCCACCCTAAATGAAGTCCAAAATCCATTTTCGACCTTTTCCAATTAATTACAGAAAAAAAAAATCCAAAAATCGGTCTTTTCCCGGGGCCGGACTACGGAGCCACCCTAAATGAAGTCCAAAATCCATTTTCGACCTTTTCCCATTAATTACAAAAAAAAAATTAAAAAAATGGGATAAAAACGGTCTTTCCATGGTCCGGAGCCACCCTAAAAATGTTAAGGAATAAATTATGTCTAAATACAATTTTCGACCTTTCCCCATATTTTAAAAAACTTCCCAAAATGTACCACGCGAGTAAAAAAAAGTTTTTTGATACAATCTGTGCCTTTGATTCATGAGTAGCTCATGAAACACTCATATACTTATACGGAGTGAAACGAAATGAATCAGGATTCACTAAAAATAATGCAGAAGCACATTCTGATTCACAGACTTTTCCGTGAATCGGAATGGTTGCTGGATTCACTAAATTTTTTGTGAGTGGTGAATCTGTCTGAATCAGCTGAAAGATTCAACAGATTCATGAAAGGAAAAAATGATGAGTGGCTCAGTGACGTTCTCTGGTAGGTATTTTAATAGTGTTGTTATTGTTTGGTTTTTTTAGTCTTTTATTTCTCATTTCCATTGCATTTTCTAGAGATTCTGTTAGAATAGGAATAAAGGAGTTTGTTTCGGCATTTGCTAATGTTGTTGCTTGTCCTTAGGAGCATTTCTTTATTGTTTTAATTTTTAGGATTTCTTTTCTCTTTTTCACACTAGTGCAGTCTTTGTTATTAGAACGATGATTGCGTTTGCAGTTTATGCACTCTACTTTTGTACAGGGTGTTTTGGTTCATTTTTGCAGATTTTTTTTGTATGTCCAAGCTTGAAACAATTTTTGCATTGCAATGGAGAAGGAATATATGGGTCTACTTTGATATGCAAAGATGTGTTTATTATATTGCCATCGACAAATTTGGTTATTTTATGGCAGTGAACAACGTACTGATCTTTAAGACCTTCCACAATTTCTTCTGTCTTCAAGTTTTGTAAAGGAGGAGCAAAAACCACTCCTTTGACAGTATTAAGGGTTGGGTGTAGAGAGACAGATATAGAACAGACATTTGACAACTGAGTAGCTTTTAGGATTTTGCTGGCTTGAAGTTCATTTTTTGTAAGTATTAGTAAGTCACCATCTCGAGTAAATGATTTTTTTTCTGGCTTTTCGGAACTAATGCTTTCGAGGGCTTTAGATACCAATAATATAAGTATTTAATGATCTTAAAGGAGTATCTTGATTTTTAATTAGAATATATTTTGGGCAGCTTCTGTTCAATAGAATTCTTGAATCTAGAGTGGGGAAATAATTTTTGTTTTGTAAATTAAATGCATTCTTTTTTCGTTTTGGCGGTTGGTGTGTATCAGATGCATCATTATCTAATATTGAATAATTATTTCCACCTGAGGAGGATGCTGGCATGGTGGCACAGTTCTAGTCACAATTACAAAAAAGCACTTCTCACTATATGCACAAAGAAACAATAGCTGTGTTCTAAACAGAATATCGGGTATGAAGTATAACAGAGATAACTGAAGCAGAAGGAAAAAATACACGACTGTTCTCAACGAGCGCACGGTATAGACTCCCTGTAGGGAAATCAACTAGTTAAAAACCAGTTGAAATACTAGTTTTTTGTACACCACATCTGGTTGAACAATCGATTTATTTTGTTTAAGAGAACTGTTTACTTTAACATTATGTTGTCCTAGGCACAAGTCAATTGTCCGTCTCTGCATATCTTTGCAACTACTTTTTAAACTAGTTTTGGTGAACTACTTCTTAAACCAGTGGGTAAGTAGTTTCGGAACTATTTTTCTTTAAACAATTGAAAACTAGTTGATATGAAATTAGTTTGCATACAAATTGATTATAATAGTTCAAATTTTTTTATTATTAAGACAAAATTGAGCAAACATTTAATAAAGTATGCAAAATGATTACAGGAATTCAGATGATTAAATGTTACTTAAAATTAATTATATAATGTTTAATTAATGATCACAAAAAAATTATATACATATATAGTAAAGTATTTAGTAAATCTATTGGTAATAAAAATAACAAATAAGGCAAACATTGCATTATTTATGTACAAATGTTATTATGAATTTTTTTGTCCATGCAAACTTTGTGAAAGTATCTTTTTTTTGCAACTTGCAGAGCCTTACGCAGGCATTTATCAGCATCATCTGCTTCGATCGCTTCTGCAAAATACAAGTACAATTTTATAAAATATTTAACTTTAAATTCATTGAACCTACCTTTTAGTACTTCGTACACATTAAGAAAATCTTTAAGGCGTTTCTTTCCATGAGTCCCATCTAAATTAAACTCTAATATGAGTGCTTCGGCAAGTACTTCTGGCATATTTTTTTTTGAATTATTTTTCAAAAGAGATTTTACTGACTTAATCTTTTATAAAATAAAAGTTAAGTTAAAAGGCAAAGGATATAAGGAAACTAATTATTACTAACATAAAAATTTTTATTTACTTCATTAATATTTTCATTCACAGCTTTTAGGTCCTCTTCGCTTTTTATTGGGAAGTCCCTTTTTAGTGAATTAATATTGAACTCCTGACGAACGAGGCTTTTTATTAAGACTGTCTGAGTTGCCAAAGTATCCATAACGACTTCGTTTTGTCTTTAAGTATCACCGTCTTTCTTTTCTATCATTTCTATTGAACATTAAATTTACTTTTGTTAAGCAAATGTATTAAAATTATTACTTTATCTTACCAGTAAGTTCTAAAAATTTTGTATCTAAATACTTTTTCATTTGATGGCAGTTCGAGCAAGAGCTTACTGTATTTTCATCTGGAAGTGATTACAACATATTCATTATTAAATCAAATTAATAAAATTTTGCAAGCTATAGCGCATACATATCTGTGGACAATACAACTTAACTCAATTTGCAAAAATGATTCGACCATTTTTCTACGATTTTAATCATAAATATAAAATTTAAACATGCTTCTTTAAGTATTTAATGTGAAAGCTCCCGTAGGCGGACACCGACGGTTCCAACAAAATCGTCCGCCTACGGGAGATGTCCGCTTGCGGGAGCTTTCGAAAAAAGTATATTTTTACAATTCAAATACAATTCAAAACAATCAAAATTTTTCTTATCGGATGGTGTGTAGGAGTAAAATTTCCAAGGTGGCGACACTTAAACATTCCTAACTTTTTTATTTATGAAATATAGTAATATTTTATTTCAGAAAAAGTTGTGTAGACTTTACAGAACAATTCTGTGGAATAATTTTGTTTCTGAACATATGAGAAGTTGATTTAAATTCTGTTTGTTTATTAAAAACTTAATTTTTTATAAATAATAAATAAAATTTTTATAAAACCTTTATTTTATATAAATTGTAAAACATATTTTGTTCTATCACGAAAATTTCATTAACTTTTTCCCAATATTTACTGAGAAATCGCAATTTAAAAAAACACCCACATACAAATTCACTTGTTCATAACTTTTTAAAAAATCCAAATTTTGAAAAAAAAAAAAATATAAGGCGTTAATATTGATAAATAAATCTTCAAAGTTATGCAAAGTTTAAGTATAATAAGTTGGTTTTTTCTGTGGCCACTTGAGAAAACTACTCTCAACAACACACAAAGAAATAGATTTTAAAGAATAACAATCGACAACCTGAATGACAGCAAAGCAAAGAAAGAGTTGAGAAAGAGTTTTGTCGTTAGAATGTCTTTTTTGTCCGCCAGCAGAGACGAGTTGTATGAAATGTGTAGAAATGTAGTGTCCGCGTCCGGCCAAGGGAGCGTCCGCCCACCGGAATGTATTTTGTTCTAAAAACATAATGAAAAACTTGGGACCAAGAAATTCGTCCGGCTACGAGAGATGTCCGCCTGCGGGAGCTGTCCGCGACGGGAGCTTTCACTGTATTTTCAATTTTATTAAATACTATTGATCTAATTGTTTTTTTTAAGTCCACAAACATACATACTTTTATATTAATTCAGAAAACTTGCGTTAATGAAATAAAAAATTGATTTATTACTTACATTGAGAAGATTCGTCCTCCATAAATTTTTTTTTCAGTATTTTGCTTGACGACATTTTGAAGACTTTTCTTTATAAATTTGCTGTAGTTATTTGTTATGTAATTTATTGAGTTATGTATTTATAGTTTATACGTTATTATTGGTTTATTTAAGAACGGCCATGCAAAATAGGAATTATAAGAAATTTATCTCCATGAGGCAAGCACATTACTTTACATTCAATGTCTTCTACCTCGAACTGCTCTTCGAAACCTGAAGGGTTCGAATCAGTAAGACATATACCCAAAGAGGTATTGGAGTCAAAAGGTTCTTTAAAGAAACTTTCAATAATTTTTAACCTTCGTCCTCGAACGAAAGTCTTTTCATTTAATTCAAAACTCTCAATTTTGAAAATGATCTGTGGGCGTATGCAGCAATAATTGTAATGCTTATAACTTTCTGGTTAATTTTTTTGTATTGAAATTTGGTTGGTTGTGATATTATTTCTTCATGCTTTATTCTATTATATATTTGTTGTAAAATGTTTGAGGGTTTCTTAACGTACTTTTTTAATAATTGCAAATAATTTTCAAATCCATAGCATGAGAAATTAGGTAAAGCACCAAATTGCTTTACGCAATCACCCAAATGCAATAATCCATGGACGTTGTACGATATGCTATTCGGCCCAAAAATTTGACCGAAATAGTATACAACTAAATGTAGCATATTTTGTGCTACCTCAATATCCTTACTGAAACTTTTGGGGCACGATAATAATCTACAAGAACAGTGAAGCAAAAGAAACAAATAATAAAAATCGTCAGATACTTTGTCTTTTAACACGTAGATTCCGGTGTATAATAAAAACTGACGAAACTCAGTCGCTTTCCAGTTATGTATTTCATCTAGCCCTCTGGGCTTCCGCGGAAATTCTTTGGGTATATACGGTTGAATTGATCTTAACTGATTGGATATTTCATTTTTATTTTCTTCACTGACCTTAAGCGTACATTTGTTATTAATCATTCGAAGAATGATTTTTTTCATAACACCTAAATCTACAAGGTGCATCGGATCGAGGGGTACTTGGCTGATCATTTTTGTATTTATTTTTTCAAAGAGAGTTTTTGTGACACGAAAATTGTTTGTATGGTGTTCTAAATACCTTCTGTTAGCAAAATCTTCATCAGAAATTAATTGATTGGATTGAAGTGAATATGTTAGGACATTGTCAATTTTCTTAGCTGATTGTGTGCATTTTGTGCAGCCATGAGTGGAGGTATGACCAACAATACCACACGCAAATGCCTTGGCTGGAGCATCACATATGATTGCTCTTATTTTGAATGAAATAACCTTGTCCTCTATAACAAACCCGTTTTCAAGCAGAGTCCTTAACTCATCATAATTTCACTCAAAAACTCATCAATAAAATTTGGTTTTTTTTTGCCCTACGTAAACACCAACACAAAATACATTTACGTTTTCAATGTTAACAACTCTGACCAAAATAGGCCAAAGCTGAACCCTTGAACTTTTGAATAGAGGTAGCCCATCAATATTGATGTCAACAAGTATTTTTTGATTTAATAAAATTAAATCTTTAATTTTACTTAGCTGTCTTTTAAGGCTATAGTGAAAATAAGAGCCCGGCGAAACATTTTTAACAACTGCTTTTTCCTTGTTGTCAATAAATGCCTTTGCACTCAGAGGAACGTTTAAATTTTCTTCTTTTAAAATAGTCAATAGTTCTTCAAAAGATGAACGCGATGGTCTATTTCTTAAATACCAATATTTAAGCTTTTCTTTTAATGATTGTTTTATTGGCACATAGTCTGAAAATGACTGATCATTTATATTAGTTTCTTTTATTATGTCTTCAAAATTAGGTTGAGTTTGAGGCACATCTTTCATTAATTTGTTCATATTTATTTCTTTTTGTCTTTTAATAAGACGTCTTAAATTTCTTTTACTCATTTTTCCTACGTTTTATCTTACGTTTATTATCTTACGATTAACCAGCACTCCCGCACTTCAAAATGACACAAAGTTTATAAAGATTATAATATACTTATTTATTTAAAATTGCAGTAAAATTTAAATTAAATGACAATTAAATAAATTGACTATTTTGTTTCCAAATAAATGACAGGTTTTTTTCATTTTTTAAATTTTTTTTCCCTCAAACATAAACAATTGGAAACAAACTGGTTGAGTTCTGCATATTTTGTAAACTAAGGACTGTCCCAGAAAAAACTTGCACTTTGTTTTTTAGTTATAAAAAAATACCCAGCAATTTTTTTGGTTTTTTTTATTTTTTTATTAATAATAGTGTTCAGAATATAAATATCTAAAAACTAATTAACAATTTTGTTTTTTCTATAAAAATTTCTTACTTTTTTTTTCAGGCCCTTCATTAAATTTTGCACAGTTGTTTCTTGGACAGTACGGTACGATCTTTTCCACTTAAGTCTGAAGTCTTGAAAATTTTTTGCAGTCCTGCCACTCTTTCGAAGATCTCTTTTCATTAGAGCCCAATATCTTTCAATTGGGCGAAGCTCTGGGCAGTTAGGTGGATTTGCTATTTTTGGTACAAAATTGATCTTTTTACTTGCATACCATTCCATCGTAGCTTTAGAGTAATGAGAGGTTGCTAAATCTGGCCAGAATATCACGGTACCCTCATGTGCACGAATAAATGATAGAAGACGTTTTTCGAGGCACTCGTCTATATAAACTTTGGAATTGATTGTGCCTTGAGTAACAAAGAAGCTACTTCTGAGGCCACAGGTGCATATGGCCTGCCAAACCATATATTGCTTCGGAAATTTCGAAATTTTTTTTTCTTTGAATTTACTAAGCACATTCCCCTTCTTCGGTGATGTATAATATTCGTGCCCAGGTAGCTGCTTGAAATCTGCTTTAACGTAAGTTTCGTCGTCCATAACACAGCAGTCAAATTTAGTCAGGTACCTTTCATACAATTTTCGGGCTCGCATCTGAGCCATCAACTGCTTTTCATCAGAACGGTCTGGTACTTTTTGAACTCTATATGTCTTTAGCTTACTTTTCTCCTTTATCCTTTGCACAGTAGATTTTGATGTACCTGCTCTAGCCGCCATATCTCGCACTGACGTGTCGGGATTCTGCCTAAAAAGGCGCTTCACCTTCGCCGCTACCTTTGGGTTAGAAAATTCTGGTTTTCTGCCTGAACCCTTTTTTCGTGAAACAGCTAGACCCTTCTTATAATTAGAAATAACCGTTTTGACAGTTCTTTCTGATGCACCAACTATTTTTGCTATAGCTGAATATTTTAACCCTGGATTTTGCAGGTATGTGGACAAAATCAGTTCGCCGACTTTTTCTTGCTTGCTAGACATCTTTGTAGTTAGAAGTGCTATCTTCAAGTGTTATACATCATATCAAACGTCACTTTATATGGAATAAATATTTTGTCTTTTTAGACCTATAAGATTATCAGGTAGAGTATAATCTTAAAAAATAAAAGTGCAAGTTCTTTCTGGGACAGTCCTTACTTTCACAACTAGTTAAGAATTAGCTACTTTAAAAATTAGTAAATATCGACAACCAGTTTATTTAAGTCCGGCAGGGCTGTTATAATAAATAAAAAATACTTACTAGACCTAGATTCAAATTTTTGCTAAAAAAAAAATGATTCAAACTAGAAAATGCAAAATATGAGTACTGTCCCCAAGAATTTGGCCACCTACTGTATATGAACAGCGCTCCTGAGGAAAAAATTTAAATTTTTTCGAACTAAATGTGAGATGTCAGTTGAAATTTGGTTTTATAATAGCTTAATTATGATTGGATCAATTCAAGCTAACTTTACTTGGAAACGGAGTCGGAATGGAATGTTATCAAAAATTTTATCTACTTTTTTTAAATTCAGTTTCGTTAGTGAACGACTCAATTCATTAAAAGAATAATATTTATTTGTTTATTGAAATTTAAAATAATTATCTGTTGTTTTTTTCAGGGCGTCTCAAATACTAAAACATAAATTTGAAAAAATTGGCCAAACAGAAAAAATTGTATCATCCTTCTAAACATCAAGCGATAAGACAACTCTTATACTCATTTTAATCAACGATTTTGCACAGACTTTGTGCATCGTGAAATGTTGCCATTCACACCACAAATTGTTAAACGTCTATTAGCATTAAAAAAAGGTAACGAAGATTCTGTCGAAGGCAAGTGGTCGGAAAAAGCAGTAAAAAATCTTGTTAAAAAATTAAAAAAGTCGTCAGCACTGGAAGAGCTCGAGCGTGCCGTATCCACACAAAATTGTAATACTAGGTGCGTTACTTTACCACGTTCAAAACCAGCAACAGGTGAAAACCTCCGAAAGGGTTTACCTCATGTGATTTATTGTCGTCTATGGCGCTGGCCAGATCTACAGTCACAGAATGAATTGAAAGCGCTTGATCATTGCGAGTTTGCTTATCATTTTAAAAAAGACGAAATTTGCATAAACCCATATCACTATAAGAAAGTAGAACTCTCAATATTGGTACCAAAATCGTTACCAACGCCACCAGATTCAATAACAGACTATCCGTTGGATAATCACAGCCATCAGATCCCTAATAACACAGAATATAATGCTTCAATACGGAGTTCATCTTTGAGTCCTCCACAATATATGGAAGTGCCGTCATTATCGATAAGTGACGCCTCATTACAGCATCAGATGGCCTGCAACGCAAGCGTTGTAAATTCACACAGCGCAGCTAGCGGCACTGTTAGCGGTGCACTTTGTAACATGGATTCGCAGTCAAGCGTCTTAAGCGTTGGTAGCAGTATACCAAATAGTGGCACTCCACCACCCGGCTATATAAGTGAGGATGGAGATCCAATGGATCAAAATGACAACATGAACATTTCGCGGTTAACACCGCCGGTAGACTCTGCACCTGTGATGTATCATGAGCCGGCATTCTGGTGTTCAATTTCATACTATGAATTAAATACACGTGTTGGCGAGACATTTCATGCTTCTCAGCCTTCAATTACAGTAGACGGCTTCACCGATCCATCAAATTCGGAACGCTTCTGTTTAGGTTTACTTTCAAATGTTAATCGCAATGAAGTAGTGGAGCAGACACGACGGCACATTGGAAAGGGTGTGCGTCTATACTACATTGGTGGCGAAGTATTTGCTGAATGTCTTAGTGACTCATCGATTTTTGTACAAAGTCCTAACTGCAATCAGCGATATGGTTGGCATCCGGCAACTGTTTGTAAAATACCACCAGGCTGTAATTTGAAAATTTTTAACAACCAGGAATTCGCTGCATTGCTATCACAATCTGTATCTCAAGGATTTGAGGCAGTATATCAATTGACGCGTATGTGCACAATAAGGATGTCGTTTGTCAAAGGTTGGGGTGCCGAGTATCGTAGGCAAACTGTGACCTCTACACCGTGTTGGATTGAGTTACACTTGAATGGTCCATTGCAGTGGCTGGACCGTGTATTGACGCAGATGGGCTCACCCCGTTTGCCATGCAGTTCAATGTCATAAGTAAATTGAAATTTTACGTAAAATGAAGTATAGAAAGGGAAAAGTGCGTTCTTACAAAGATATAATTTGAGAAATTACGATATGTAAAATTCTTTATGAAATTGATTATATATAGGTTATATATTAACAGTAAAAATATGTAATAAGACTTAAAAAATATGGTTTCAATTTTTGTTGCATCTGATTACTTTTAAATTTTTTATTAATTCCGATTCTAACACATGATGTATGTATGTTATTCCGTTTTTTGTTTGTTTTAAAATATCACTCTATAACTTTCATATATGATATAAAAAAGGAAAACGACCGCTAATCTAAGCATTAAATAAAGCATATTTGGTATGACTGGACGTCAATGGAATTTTGGAGGAAATTTCAAACTTTATCGAATTTTTCAAGTCAGGTACACATAATGTATTATAGTTTTTTTTTATCTGATCACGCGCGTTTTATAAAAAAATTATCCTAGTCACTACTGCAAGTTTTTTTTTATATATACATAGAAACAGAATCAAATTTATTCAAGTTTCATTTTCTTCTGCATTAACCAATAAATTCAAAACACAAACATTTTTTGTAGTACTTAAAACCGTATGGTAACTTTTTGCGAATTTTTAACTTGGTAACTTTTTTTTACACCAACAGTCTTTTTCCTACGAAGTCAAAACTGCTTTTGTTTTGAAACTAGCAAACAAATATTTTTTATATAAACTGTATCGGTCTGCTATTGAATTTTCAAATTTTAATTTTGTGCGTAACACAAAAGATAACCGTAAAAAAAAGAACATGTTCAAAATTACTGAAATTAGTGTCACTGAAGTTTTGTACAATTATTTGTTTAGTTTGAAAAAGAGAGCTCTCTACCAAAGCTACTGTTTAATTTTACGATGTACATTAGGATGATTGAAATTTTTTTTTTGTTTCAAACAGGTTGAAAACTTTTATAGCTCATAATATTAATATTTACTGGTGGCTCACACGTGCTGTGTTTTTGAGTTTCTTTTTTATGAATTTCTGTTTGCTAATTTACTGACGAAGTGTTAGCTTCACGAACAAAATTTAAGGAGCTTTTTAATAGAAAATTTTATGATCTTTTCAATAGGCTAAGCCCCTTTTATGTAAGATTTTTTTCACGAGGTATAGAGACAAATGTCTTGTAAAGCATTTTTCCCCATACAAATCGTATGGAAAATAAAAACACTCGATGAGCCACCAGTAAATATTGATATTATGAGCTATAATTGCACCAGAATTTTCCTTTCGTGTACCTGCCACTTTTGAACCGTTTGAGGCAAACAAAAAAATTTTGATCACCCTAATTAAGGAAAGTTTGGTATAGAAATTATTTTTTATTTATTTATTTGTTTGTTGGCTCAAGGAAAAGTAACTAAATAAACAAGTTGCTTCCGACACGTCTGCTTTGTGGATGAATTTTCTTGAGTTCAGGTCCATTCGAATCGCTTTCTCCGTAGTAACAATATGCTTAGGGGTTCTGTAATTGACAAAAATCGTTGAATAAATTTTCGAAAACAGCCGCTTAAGCCAAGAAATCGTCACACATTCAGTATTGTTAAGAGTGAAGACTGTAACCGCAGCTAAGTTCAGACCAATCCTTTACCTTTTGCGAGGCTTGATGCAAAAGTAAATTTTTTTTTTAAAGCATAAGCACGCTCAGGGTATGCCCCCTATAAATGCAATGCACAGTGTTGGTCTTAAGAAAAGGAGAAAAGTTAGAGGAAAGGGCGATAGATGGAATAGCACCGGTAAACCTTCTTCCTGAACTTACCGATGTCACATCTGTCGGGAAAGACAATATACCTTGTTTACACGCAGCGTCGACTTGTAACACCGACTCTCAAGTTCGATCTTATTCAGGCATTTACACACAGATACGTCGACGTTCAAATGTCATTATTTGATGACAAAACGAACAATAACAAAATAGTTTGCTACGACGTAGTCTAAGGTTAAAAAGAAAAATTAATAATAATAGATGTTTTCTCTTATTTTTCTTTTGCTTTCGTATTTTAAAATTTATTTTTGTTAAATTTTAATATTTATTTTAGCTTAATGCTGTTTTAAACATTTATTTTACTTACACATTAATATAAGCATTTTTGACATTCGAACGTCGACGCTCAAATCTCCATTTACACAGCAGCAAACTTGTGCATCGACTCACCACGTCGACGTAGAAATACCGAACTACCACTCCGACGTATGTTGCATTTACACAACAAAAAATTACTCCGAAGTCATACGTCGACTCTCAAGTTCGGTGTGTGTAAATAGCATAATACGCAGCCAGACTGTTCCACAACTTAATCATGCGATCAAAGAAGGAATTATCGCGAAAATGTGATGTCCTGTGGGACACCGGCGTGACGCAAAAGGGATGGGACGCCCGAGTGCTGCGAGCGAAAATACGGACTGATGGAATCAGTTCATGAATCTCTCTAGAGCACATCCCATTAAAATACCTATAGAAAAGGGTTACACCGGTGGTGAAGGGAATCGATAGAGGCGATAACAGATTCATCGCCTATTAGTTTCATCACACGTCGTTGAACGCGATCTAGCAGCTCCAAGGTGGTTTTTGAAACCCTGGCCCAAATGTGTGATTTGTACTCTAGTTTGGGTCTAATATAAGTGAAGTAGACACCGGTTGAACCGATATGCCCAGAACTTGAAGAGTTGTGGACCTCGTAATATCTAAGCCAGCCATATTAAGGGAAGGATAGGAGTAATTTGACTCTCTACCCGATGATGCCGGTGGACTTTGGGCGCATATATCCCTCTCCGTGCGTCTGCCACTGAGGAAGTCATTGGTTTCCGACGCCCACTTCCGCGAAATCAATGGTATGACCAGGAGTGTCGCGAAGCTTCAACGCGAGCCGTACACGAAAACTACCGGGAAAAGAGAAAGGAAGGGAGGCGCCTTTTCAGACGCTAGAAACGAGAGCAGGAAAGACACGAGCATGAGAAACTCGAAGTGTTACGGGCAGGAATGATGCTCGAAAATTTTACCAACAAGTCAAGCGTCTGACCCAAGGTTTCAAGCCCGGAGCATCTACCTGCAAAGATGGGTACGGATACGCAGGGTACACTGAGATTATGGAGGGAACACTTTTCCAAGCTGCTTGCTGGCGATGACTCCACCAATCCCGCCTTTGGAGAAATTAACCCGATGCCACCAATCAACGACGATGGTGTGGACGTACCACCACCTAGCCATGGCGCGGTACGAGTTGTGATCCAACGACTTAAGAACAACAAAGCGACTGGTGCCGATGGCCTGCCTGCTGAATTGTTCAAGACCGGCGGCAATGATCTGATAGGGTGTATGCATCAACTCATCTGCAAAATATGGCTAGTAGAAAGCATGCCCGACGATTGGAATCTCAGTGTCCTTTGTCCTGTACTGAAGAAAGGTGACCCGACAATCTGCGCTAACTACCGGGGAATCAGTCTTCTTGCCATCTCTTACAAGGTCCTGTCGACTGTACTGTGTGAAAGACTTAAGCCGTTTGCCAACACACTGATTGGGCCTTATCAGTGCGGCTTTAGACCTGGTAAGTCCACCATAGACCAGATCTTCACACTACGTGAAATCCTGGAAAAAACCCACGAAAAACAGATCGATACCCATCATCTCTTTATCGATTTTAAAGCTGCTTTCGATGGCCCGATACGAGATTGCCTCTATGCTCTATTCAGTACGATGGACGTGTTTTCGATCGTCTCCGTTGTTATTTGATTATTCGAGTTGTAAAAATTAATTAAAAAAATCTTTTGAAAACGGTTGCGGAAGTGAGTTCCAATACAATTGATGCACTTTGCATATATTTTGTCGTTTGCGGGTGTTAGTTTCGAAAAAGAAAAATAAATAATTTCAAACAAAGGTAAACAATTCTAGTAAATCGGTGGGTAATACCGGTGAAGCGCTCTCCGCCAGGGTTCTCAGATTTTGGTTTTTTTGCAATTTTGGGGAAAAAAACTTGTTATGAGGAAACGGAGGGTTTGGGGAAAAAATGTGCACGGGGAAAATTTCGGGGAGAAAAAATATAAAAGTCCAAAAATAAATATGGCTTAACATGCTCGAGAATTAATAACATCTTTAATATTTGCTATCACGAGGCCTTCTGAACGTTACCAAACTAATATGTAAAAAAGCTCAATGATGCGAGAACCGTACAAAACATGGATATTTGATGTATGACGGTGTCATTTCGATATTCGAAGCATAGACTAAGTCTATTGAGGGCGAAACACATAAAAAGCATGCATGCATCTATGCCTGCGTCGTATGCTTTTAAACACACATAGAAAGCATTGAAGTTTAAAAAAAAATGATATTTGTCAAAATACTCACCTGAAGCATTAGTAGCTGCAGCAACTGCAGCCCATGATTTTTTCCTTTATATTTTATTTTTATGACCCCAGTATTTTTTACTGTACATTTCTGTTATTAAAGTTTCTTCAAACATGGATATTTTTAAAAATTGTAACAAAAAGTTGAAAATTTGCCAACTTCAGGTGTGCTTATTGAAGCATGCATGCATGCTCACTTTTTATGTGCGTTACTTCATAAGAACATGTAAATTTAAATGATGTGTCAAATGCTTTGATGTATGCATGCTTTTTATGTGTTTCGCCCTTTAGTCTATGATTCGAAGCAGTAAGCCAACCGCCAAGGAAACTCGTAAAATAAGAAGAAAAAAAAAAAACTTGAAGAAATTCAATTGAAAAATTGCAAAAGCAAACAATAAAAGTAAATAAAGTGAATTTAAATTAACCTTACTCACAAAGAGATCGTACTTTGCGTACGGGAACTTGGAATGGCCGCATGCAAAGTAGAGCAACATTATGTGGAACGATGTCTTTTTGTGGAAAGGCACTCGTCTTTTTGGTGGAAAAGGCACTCGTCAATATGTAAGGCGCAACCCAAACACATAATATGATCCGTGGAATGATCTTACTCTCATTGCTCCACTCTACTTTGCAAGATGCCATTCCAAGTACCCATGCGCAAACTCCGATCTCTTAGTGGTATGTATTTTTTTTTTTTTTACAAGGGAACTCGTGGATTCTGGGCACAAATTGATTTCCCTGAGCCTTTTTTTAACGGTTTTACGCTCGCTGCTATATAAGCTAAGTACTTTCTTTATTTCCCTAGCAGGCAAAAACGGATTATGTATCGAAAGCCGTATTAAACAATTCACGTCTCGAGGGAAAATGAATGGCATTCGAACTCGTGTTTTTCATTTATTTGTATATTTAATATTTAATTTTAAATGCAAAAACTTGAAAAAACTATTATAGTATTATACAAAATTAATAAAACTTGTAAGGAACAAATTTTTTCAATAAGGGTAAATACAAATATCCTTTATGTTAAACAAAGTTATTCTTCTCTATGTTAAGAAAAAACAAAGCAACTATTTTTAAAATAAATATTTATATTAAATGTACATATGTTTACAATAGGGTGTTTTTTTTTTAAACTTCAGGAGAGGGATTTTGTTTATTTTTTCCTAGCTCAAACATGTAAACGACGCGGGCAGAGTTTATGTCCGATTTCGTTGAAATTTTACGAAAAAAGCGACTTGCTAAAACGTAGAAAAAGTTTGCCTTAGGTGCGAAGATATAAGATTTTAAATGTTTTTTTTTTGTATGGGAGATGCCTCCCACTATTGTCAAACCATATCCACATTTTTCATGTAGCTGAAAATGCGGACAAAATACACCTGAGGGGGGTTATTTTTTTTTTAAAAATTTGCGGTCCTATTAGCCTATGTTTTAGCATTGGGTCCGAAGGGAACACTCCCAAAATTTCAGATTTCTAGATCATAACTGTGAACGCCGCAATTGGTTTGTTTCCAATTTAATTAACGACTTTTTACTAAAACGTAAAAAAAAATACTATAGGTGCCAAGATACAGCGTTTTAAGTATTTTAGTTGTATGTGAAGTGTCACACCCCATTTTCAAAAAACGCTCACATTTTTCGAGTGGCCGAATGTGAACAATTTACATCCCAATACCAAATTTGAAGCTAATAGCTTCCATAGGTTACGAAATAGCGCTTAAGCGATTTTTTTATATTAAAACGTTTTGAGTGATTTTGTTATATTAGGGCTACCACACTCCTTAATTAAATGCCGCTCACATTTGCAGGGTATTAAGCGAAGACGGTATAGATACAAGTACCGAACATCGAAACTGTAGCTGCTATAAGTACCAAAATATAGCGTTTTAGGTGCTTTATTGGTAGATAAGTGCCCCACCCTGTTTTCAAACCACGCCGACATTCTTCGAGTGGCATAATGCAAACAATATACTTCCATATATTAAATTTTAATCTTGTAGCTGCCATAGGTACTAAGATACTTTAAGTTGTTTTGATGTACTCTGTTTTTTGGGGAATATTTTTGAAAATTTATGCATTTTGGGGAAAAAAATTGTTTGGTTAATTTTTGAAGCTTTCATTTGGGAACCCTGCTCTCCGCCGATGCAGCGTTGTCACTCTCTTTCCAGTGAGTGCGTTTTCACGAGATCGGTTGCCTCCAGCAACAAAACAACAGCATCTAAGAATGTTATTCCCGCGCTTTCTATTTCAATAGCTCTTTCGGGTAATGCGAATGCGCTGTTATCTCAAAACTCTTCTCTGAGTGCAAGCAAAAATTTAACAAAGCCGTCTGATCTGAAATATACGGAACATGTGCTGTCCTCTTCTTTCTCATGAGAAGCGCAATGTTCAACTCCTAACTTCTCACCAACACCTACATTACCAGCATCAACTCTGGCAACAACTAGTACATCTGTAACTATATCATCATCTACTTTACTAACTCCAATAATGACTGAAGGCACACATTTAAATGAACAAAATACTAGTCTACCTCACTCAGGCACAAACTGCTTAGCAACATTTGCTCGGCAGCATGAATATAGTGCAGATTAGCAACATTTGGATATGCAGCAGCAACATCATCAACAGCAGCAGCAGAAACCTCAACATAAACAGCAGATACAACAACAAAAACAACAACTTCGTCAAATGCAACAATCACAACAACAACAGCCAAAGTCAAACCTACAAAATACAGGTAAAAATACTTTATTTACAAAAAATTCTGGAGTGCAAACTGGATTAGACCGATACAATCTAGTGAAACGGAAATTAAACTCACAAAAAAACGGCAATTTACAAGCGGCAAAAGTCATTGAATGCACTTCTTCAGATACAATAAATTCAACCAATAATAAATTTGCTCTATTAGCAAAACTTGATGATGATGAAGCTGGCGTTAGTGGTCAGAAAAATGTTAGAAATCAAAAACCTCCACCTATTTTCTTACGTGAGCGTGGTTCTAATGACCTTATAAGTTATGAAGTTTCCCTAACAAAAGGAAAAATTCATGAAACGAAAATCCAAATACACGCGGAATGTAATTACCGTATTTTAGTACATGACCTAGAAGCAGAAAAAAAGAATTATTACACGTACCAGCTCAAAAACAGTAAGGGTATTTCCGTAGTACTTAAAGGTATTGAATCCGATTTAGATGTGAACGAAATAAAAAATGCTCTGGAAGGAAAAGGTTTTCATGCCAGAGCAGTTATTAACATTATAAATAAAGATAGGGTTCCACAACCTATGTTCAAGGAAGACCTCCTCCCCAATGCAGCTAAGCTGAAAAAAAAATGAATCGCATCCAATATTTAAATTGCAATATTTATTGCACAGAAAAATTTTTGTTGAGGAGCCTCACAAACGTAATGGTCCAGTCTAATGCGCAAACTGCCAAGAGTATGGCCATACCAAAACATAATGTAATCTCTGTACTGTATGTGTTGCTTGTGGTGAGCTCCACCATAGCTCCTCATGTACCAAAAAAGTGGAAAACAATCCAAGCTCAAAAAATTAAGCAATTGCAATGGTAAGCATACCGCTAACTATAGAAGCTGCTCTGTATATCAAAGCCTTAAACAGAGGGTAATTCTAGTAAAACAGGCTGCCCACAACCCCACTAAAAATGTATTTATCTTTGCCGTTTCTGCCCCCAGCAGTCCCCTGCCAACTCTTTTACACCAGCTAATTTTTATGCAAATATTATAAAATCAGGTACTCAAGTGCAACAGCAATCACCCCCGGAACCAAGCAATAACCTTGAGCTAATGATTTCTAATTTTACTCAAAACCTATCAGATTTCATAATAGACATAAAAAATCTTTAGATCGTATCGTTGATATGCAAGCCCAATTAATGACTGCTATTCTAGCCAAGTTATAGATATTATAAAGATTTGAACATGGAATGCAAACGGCGTAAGCCAACATTAGCTAGAGAATTCAAACTTCTTGTCTCGGGAAGATGTAGATGTAATGCTCCTATCCGAAACCCATTTAACAAATAAATTTAATTTCACTATTCCTGACTATATATTCCATAAAACCAATCACCCTGACGGCAAAGCACATGGCGGCACTTGTATACTAATTCGAAGAAGGCTTAAACATTCTTACTTAGGGGCGTATGTCCAGAACCATCTTCAAGCCACTTCAATTATTTTGCAAAGTAATGGCAAAGACCTTTCCTTATCGGCAGTTTACTGTCCTCCCCGATTTGTTGTATCAGAGGCGCAGTTTTTGGACTATTTTAAAACTTTAGGTGATAAATTTGTAGCAGCCGGTAACTTTAATGCGAAACACACTTACTGGGGCTCTCGCATTAATAATCCCAAAGGTAATCAGCTTTATAAAGCCATAATTAACAAAAATAGCAATCTGGACGTTGCTTCTCCCGAAAAACCTACATACTGGCCAGCAGCAAACCGCAACAAAGTTCCTAACCTTATCGATTTTGCCATCACTAAAGGTATTCGCAGAGAATTAATTTCGGTCAGTACAAGTTCCGATTTATCATCTGATCATTCCCCTGTTGTCATACAAATATTTGAAAAACCCAAGCATAGAGAGGTACCACATACCCTTACAACTCCTAATACAAACTGGATTAAATACAAAAAAAGGTCACATATCCACACAAATTATACAATAGGATGTAAAAAGCATGTTGATGATACTGTTAAGGATATAAATTCCATTTTAATTACAGCAGCAAAAAACTCTACACCTGAAAATTCAACTGAGAAATGATAGATAGATAGGTATAGGTCTCCAGCATCAAAAACTAAACTTAAAGAAGCCGAAAAGAAGATAAGATCTGCTTTATCTAGAGAGCAAAATAATTACCATTATAATTTTATTCAAAACCTTTCACAAACTAATAAATCGTTCCTTTGGAAGTCTAGCCGCGTATTTATAAATCCAATTGAGACCGAGCCTCCACTAAGTGATAGTAGTAGCAATTGGGCACGAAGTGATGAGGAAAGAGCATATGTTTTTGCACAACATTGTGCCTCAAACATTATTGATCTTCCTCCGCAAATAAGTAACACCCAAAATATAATTATTTGCAGAAAAGCTCCCGGCCATGACCCCCATAATGCTGAAAAATGTACCCCAAACAGCTATAGTCTTCATCACAAGGCTCTTTAACGCTATAATTAGTTTTGGCCATTATCCTGGTGAGTGGAAAAAATCAATAATAACAAGTTAAGGTGTTATTTTTGGCGAGGCCGAAACTTACATACCCTACACTGTACTGAAAGTGCCTTTTCATCAAATGTTAAGAAGACGTTGAAGAGGTTGAATAAGTCGAAAAAAATGTGAAATGTTAGAAATGTTGACAGAGGTTGAAAAATGTTGAAAAGTCGTAAATATATGCAAAATGTTGAAAAAAGTTGAGAGAGGTTGAAAAACTCTAAAAAAAATGAAAGAGGTTGAAAAAATTTGAAACTATTCAAAATTGATGAAAAAGTCGAAAAAATAAAGAAACTTATGAAGAAAGTTGAATGAGGTTGAAAAAGTCGAACAAATACATATAGCATATATTGGAAAAAGTTAAAGGGTTGAAAGGGTCGAAAGAATATGGAAAATGTTGAAAAAATCGAATAAAAATGAAAAATTTGAAATATGCCACGCCCACTTCTCCAATTCCGCCCACTTTTGGTTCAACAAATTATATTTGTGATCGACATCCTCATATTAAATTTCAGCACAATAGCTTGTATAGTTTGCGATATATGCTGCAGTTTTATTTAAAATTTAGGGTGGTGACACACCCACTGGTACAATCCAGCCCGGTTTTGATCCAGAAATCGCTTTTCATAAGCAAATCCCTTACACCAAATTTTAGTATGATTGCTCACTTATTTCGATAAATATGCCACTTACCGTATTTTATTTGTATGGGTGGTGCTATTTCAGCCACTTTTGATTCAGATATACTCTATAGCAACTGAACCACTTTCATTAAATTTCATAAAAATTGCTGCAATAGTTTACTTAAAACAGCGCTTACAAATTTATGTTAATATGGGAGGTGCCACGCTCACTGATGCAATTCTGTCAAAACTAATTTATTTTTAAAACCTATAGTAACTGACATCTAAACACCAAATTTAATGAAGATTACTCTCTTAGTACACTATTTATAGCAAGTTTTTGCTTATATGGGAGGTGCCACGCCCCAAGGTACTATTGTACCAAATTTTTGTAGTAAAAGACCTTACAGCAAGTATATCTACCTCATGAAATTTCATTACGATTACGTTGTTCGTTCTCTTAATATAACGTTTATAAATATTGTGGGCGTTGCAACGCCCTTAAACGAGTTTTTTTCAATAAAGAGGCTGAGCTTGTAATGATGACAGCTTTCAGCGGCATCATCTCCCAAGATTTTTATGAAAATCGTTTGTGCCAATTTTGAGATATATGAAATCAAAATTTTTAGCAGTTGAAAAGTGCCACGCCCACTTTTTCAATTCCGCCCAATTTTATCTCAACTCAAGACATATTTGATATGTATCCGCTTACCAAATTTCATAACAATATCTTGCACAGCTTACGAGATATGGTGATATAAAGGTTAAAATTTAGGGCTGTGCCACGCCCCTGTAGGAAGCTTTGAAAACTTGAAACCTAACCTGATCCTAATCTTGTTTACATGTGCATCAAATCACCAATTTTCATCAAAATCGCTGCAACTTTTTTCAAAATTGACCTGGGTATATATACACAGGGTGTGGGCGGTAGGCGTGTCAGTTAACCGATTTCGCCCATTTTCAATACCAAGATGCCTGCAAGAAGATGTGACCTGTGTGTGAAAGTTTCATTCCATTAGCTCTCTTGGTTTTCCCGTAAACCTGATTTCAACAGACAGACAGACGGACATCGCTAAATCAACTCAGGTGGTGACGCTGATCAAGAATATATATACTTTTCCATAGCTGCCACGCCTCCTTCTATGTGTTACAAACGGATGGACAAAGTGAATATACCCTCGATGTAGGGTATAAAAATGATCTCGAAGCCCGACAATTCCACTTTACCATCTTCATACAGACCTATTAGCTTGCTTCCCTGCCTCTCAAAACTGTTTGGAAAAAGTATGCTTAATAAAACTTAGGTCTTACCTTCAAGATTATCAACTTATTCCTTCACACGAGTTTGGCTTTAGGGAAAAACATGGAACCATTGGGCAAGTGAATAGAATAACAAATGAACTTAGAAATGCAAATAACATCTCTCGATGTTAGCAAGCTTTTGATAAAGTATGGCATGAAGGTCTTATTTACAAAATCAGACAGCTTCTACCTCAAAATGTTCATGCAGTCCTGGAGTCAAACTTGGCATAAAGATGCTATAGGGTTAAACATCAAACTTTTAATACAGCTGAATTTTCGATTGGTGCTGGAGTTCCTCAGGGTAGTGTTCTTGGTCCGTTTTTATACATTTTATTCACCCCTGATATTCCAACAAATGATCATCTAGTCACCTCCACTTTTGCTGACGATACGGCAATTTTAAGTCGTCACAAAAATGCTGTGGTTGCCATTAACCAGCTTCAAATTCATCTAGTCCTTACTGAAAACTGGCTATCAAAATGGCGTATCAAGGTGAATGAGCAAAAAAGCCGACATGTCATATTTACATTAAATAGAAATCTAATTTCAACCTTAACATTAAATGCTATTCGAGTTCCAGAAGCAAATGATGTAACTTATCTTGACATTCACTTAGATAAACGCTGAATTTGGCGTAAGCATATCGAAGCCGAAAATACGCAAATCAAACTCAAAGCTGCAAGCTTACACTGGTTACTTAACAGACTCTATCCTCAAAAATTGGAATACAAAGTTCTACTATATAATAGTGTCATCAATCCTATCTGGACCTATGGTATACAGCTATATGGTTTCGCTAGTTCATCAAATATAAAAATTCTACAAAGAGCTCAAGCAAAGATATTAAGGACAATAACAGGAGCACCTTGGTTCATTATAAATGAGCATATCTATTGAGATCTCCATATACCTATGGTTAAGGCAGAATTTGAAAGAGTAAGAGGAAAATACCTCCAAAAACTGCAAAATCACATCAATCCATTAGCTACGTCACTTGCCAACACTTCAGCACAGTCGCGTTTAAAGAGGTCTGACCGTCCAGCTGGCACTGGACCGGGACCTAGGCCGTTTCGGCTGCTGCCCGATGAGTGGAGAGTGCGGCAGCATGAGTGTTCTAGCAGGTTGCTTTTAGGATGCTTTTGGGTGCTAGACCGGGATCTAGCCCATCTTGGCTATCGCTTCAAAGTTATCCTCGTTGCACAAGCTCTCCTCAACATGATAGACCGGGACCTAGCTCGTTTCGGCTACCATGTCACAATCATATCGAGGTACTAGTTATCTCTATGATGGTGGACAGGGATCTAGTCCGTCTCTGGTACCACGCCAACTCAGACCGAGACCTCGCTTGTCTCGGATGAAAATTAATCAGGGGATGCGTAGTAGGCAACAGCTGCAACTATAGATGGGTTATCGCAAACATATCGCCGCGACACCGCTCCAATTGCAGAAATGAACAGAAGATGTGCTTAGTAATATTTATTTTCAGACCAGCTAAAATCTTTGAGTCCCAAATAGCTTAGAATTACTTATTATAATACATATACTTATTTGTATAAAATTTGTATTAGTTTTTTAGAAATAAGAGCTTATTACTTATTGATAGTCTTTAAAACTTGAAGAGAAACAATAAATTAGAGAAGAGTTTGAAAAAAAAAAAAAAAATTAATAGAGTTGGAATAGTAGATGAGGACTGATTTTTACTCTCTTAACAAATGACCAAAAACTTTTGCTACTTTTCAGTAGCGAAAGATTTCTTTTGTTCGTAAAGAAACTTTTCGCGCTGAATCGTGGCATTACAGCTATTCCTAATGAGCTGCCAATTCCGAAATGCTTCTTATTTGGACCTGACTGCAGACCTGCAAGTTAGAGTTAAGAACATTGAAATTACCAGGAACATTAATTTCACTGTCTGGGTACAGCTCTAAAATTTTGGAAATCGAATCAGAGAGAACGTCTATCTTTTCGACAGTAGGAATACTCCCTAAATTCGGGCTTCTATACAGGAAGCAGAAATGTAGAATGTGGGACTGGACTTTGAACTTAATCCACATGGACACCACAAAATCCAAGAAAAATATTGTTGCTAATTGCTAGTGGAGTCGAGGCCAGTACTAAAGAGCGGAAGAGAATGTAAGTAGGCAAGTGTTATGCCTTTGACCAAAACTCAAGCTCGAAGCAATAACCTCAGCCACACTTAACAATTAGCTTATGATGAAGAGGAATAAGCTACCAAACGGCAGTACTAGCAAAGGGGAGGGTATAAAAAAGCCCTTTACGTTGATTAGCTCTTCCGTCAATTATTCCCAAAATTGAGGGAAAGCTCCCCAATAAGGGAGCACTGCCTGCGACTTGGCAGCGACTTCGGTGTGTACAGGCCCAACTAAACAATGCATGCTTTGACGGAAGTCAGCATATGCAAAGGTGCGAAAACACAAATCGTATATTAAAACTACTACGTACTTAACAAAAAGTTTCGTTCAATTTCTACAAATGTCATTTCCTTAAGGAAAGACCGGAACTGAAAGCACTTTCTGTACGGAATCAGCTGGCTATGCATTGTATACATAAAAAAATATGTTTGCAATGGAGCCAGAAGTGCAAAATCCATTTATTTTGAAATTAATAGAAAATATGGCAAAAGAAAATGTTTATACATGGTAGCAGCAATTCTACGTGACAGTTCTTCTTTACATTTTCACCTGCCTTTTCTGTCAAATTCAGCTTAGATAAGGCATCGACATTTCCAAATTACACACTCATGGCTAAAGCGCGCATTGTCAGATTTGTTGTCTTCTTTTGTTTTGTTTATTCTTGACATATTTGATAGGCAATTTCTCGGTTGCATTATTTGAGTTCTACCATGTATAATTGTACCATGATGGTTACAGTGATACAGTGATGCTACGATCTGCATTTGCCAATACTTTTCCCCACAAACTGCACGAATTGTAAAATATTAGCTTTACTTTATAATTTTGTTAAGCTTATAAAATGTTCATAGACTTTCATATTTATTGTTTTAAGTATCTTAATTAATGTCATTCAATAGCATTTTGTGAATGAACTCCATTTATCTATTATATAAAATTTATTTTTTGTCTGTCTATCTGTCTGTCTCTTATGCACGTGAAAACTATCCAGCCGATTTTGATGAAATTTTTACAGTATGTTATTATCGATTAGGCGGGTGTCATAGGCTATAAAACTTTTATTTAGGGTTCATATTTAGGGAGGCCCTCATACACAAATATTTTAAAAATAGCGATTTCTCAAAGACTGGCAAATCGATTCTCATGAAATTTACACCGTATGGCTTTAATGTTAAGGGGCACAGATGGGATGATAAAAATTTTATTTAGGGTGCATACTTAGGGTGGTCCTCATACAAATATATTTTTAAATATCATTTTCGCGAAGACAAATAAATTGATTCAGACCGAATTTACAATACGTATCTCTTATGTTAAGAAGCATAGCTTAAGCTACAAAACTTTTATTTAGGGTGGCCCACGCACAAAATATTTTTTCAATACTATCATTATCTCGAAATCCGCTACATCGATTCTTATGTAATTTACAACACATGGCTTTTATGTGAAGAGACACAGATTAGATTGTAGAAGTTTTATTTAGGGTGCATACTTAGGGTGGCCCTCATGCGAAAATATTTTTAAATATCATTTTCACAAAGACTGGTAAGTCGATTCACACCGAATTTACAGCACGTAGCTCTTAGGTTAAGAGGCATAGTTAAGGATACAAAACTTTTATTTAGGTTGGCCCTCAGACAAAAATATTTTTTAAATATCATTTTCTCAAAGACTGCTTAATCGATTCTCTTGGAACTTACACCACATGGCTTTTATTTTAAGAGGCACAGATAAGCTTAAAAAAATTTTATTTAGGGTGCATACTTAAAATGGAGTTACACACCACGCGTTGTCGCTTTATAGCGGCACACGCTTCTCTCAGAAAAAGTTCAAACCCTGCAATCGTATAAATTGAGTTACAAAGCACAACGCGTAGAAACTCTATAAGCGTATGACGCAAAGAGTTGAGCAACTTTCAACTGTTTCTACGCTTTCTCGCTTCATAAGCTTTTTCATTCATTAAACAAACTTTTCAATTCATGAAACAAATTTTTTATTCTTTACAAATTTGTCAACTGTCAACTGTCAACTCTTCTAATAAAAACTTTGAAGGAAAGAAGCGTGATATGTTACTCAAAAAACAAGACGCGTAGAAAGCCGAAACGGGACGAACGGGTGACCCTCATACAAAAAGTATCATTTTCAAGGACACAGGTTAGTCGGTTAGCATAGCTTAGGCTACAAAACTTTTATTTAGGGTGCATATGTAGGGTGGCCCTCACACAAAAATATTTTTAAATATCATTTTCACTAAGACCGCTTAATCGATTCTCATTGAACTTACGCCGCATGGCTTTTATATTAAGTGGCAAAGATAAGGTCGTAGAAATTGTATTTAAGGTGCATACTTAGGGTGACAATCATAAAAAAATATTTTCAAATATCATTTTCACGAAGACAGGTTAGTCTATTCACACCGAACTTACACTACGTAGCTCTTATATAAATAGGCAAAGCTTAGGCTAAAAAACTTTTATTTAGGGTGGTCCTCACACAAAATATTTTTAAATATCATTTTCTCGAAGACCGCTTAATCGATTCTCATGGAATTTACACCACGTTGTTTTTATTTTTAGAGGCACTGCTTAGGTTTTGAAAATTTTAATTTGGGTGCATACTAAGGGTGGTCCTCATACAAAAGAATTTTTTTAAATATAATTTTCACGGAGACTGCACATGGAATATACACCACGGTTGAGGTGAAGCGATGCGCACAGGGTAATGCTAGTAAGAAATAAAATTTATGTAATTGTGGGAGTATTTCATAGTTTTGCAACTATGGCTAAATCGTTTCTTAAGTTCAATGAATTACAACATAGCCACTATAAAGTCTTCCCTGAGTTTGTTAAGCATGGTTCGATGGTCGCTTGAGCGATTTTTACCAGCTTCCCGGCTATTCGGTTTATTTTAAAGATAAAATAGAATATGCAGCAATTTTCAATGAATATTCCCAGTTTTGTGAATCTATTAGCTTAATGCCTAGCATTCATGTTATCTTTCTTGATCTTATCTTATCAAATTTTTGTAAGAAAGAAAAAGCATGAGAGCATAGCCTAAAGCTTTTGGAGAATGTGAGAGTGGATAGGCATATATGTGCTATTTTTATAGCATTTGCTATCCTCAGTGATTTCAGGAGATCAAGAAAGTTCGGTCTTCGAGAAAATGATATGCAATATTTTTGTGTGAGGCCACCCTACATATGCACCCTAAATACAAGTTTTGTAGCCTAAGCTATGCTTCTTAATATAAGAGCTACGTGGCGCAAGTTCGGAGTGAATCGACTAACCAGTTCCGACGCGTGCGAATTTGCATTAGCAATTTGTCATCTGGTGGTGACAGGCGTTGCAGGGAAAAGTCTAGCCAAAAATGTCAAAAATGACATATGAATTTCGAAAATCGCGTTATCGCGCATGATGTTCTAGACTTTTCCTTGCGCGCGCTGCACCAGCCAATGAGATCGCCCATTTGCGCGTCGGGCAATAAAAATCTGTTCGAACGTGTGAACAAGACAGAGACGAAAACTCAAACGGAAGTGGAGTTGGAAACGGGCATTTGAATCATGCGGTCGCGTGGATGGTCAGTCTTGGTCGTTATCGGAATTTTCTTCACGTGGAAGTAACTTTGTGAGAATTAAAGAAAGAAAATTTGTTTTCATTTTTTTGTCAATTTTTCAAACGAAATTTAGAAACATTCGTGCAATTTAAGCTAAATAAATTACAAATTGCATTAAAATGCAAATTTTATGTAAAAAAAAATAAATAAATAAAAAACGCAGCGTACGTATATTTTAACGTATTGAGATTTTGGTAAAGGAAATATTCCTGCATATTTTGTTTATTTTAAAAAGAAAAATAAATACGCGTTTAAATTTTGAAGAAAAAGAGGGAATTTGCTGCAACCTTAGCGTGATTAAAAGTGCGAAGTTGCAAAGAAAAAAATCAACAACCGCAACGCAACTTAACAGAGCGCGGCGAAAGAATCATCTAATAGTCTAAAAGTGCAAAATGCTATCAAAAGAAAAAAAATTGCAATGATGGGATATCGTTCTGTCGTACATAGGTGCAAGATTCGCGGAAGCGCTAGCGCTCCACTCTGTGCACACATAAATACAAATATTAAAAAAAAAAATAAAACACATATAAATGATAAATACGAGTAAAGAAAGAGAAAAAGTGATTTAAGTTGGGACAAGACGTAGTAAGCATAGAAAAAGACATACACACACTGAAACAAATAACTGAACATACCTATCCATAAAACAAAAAAAAAAAAAGTAGAAACAACATTGACAAGTGACATTAAAATGTAAAAAAAGAAACATAAGGGTTGATATTGTGCGTGGTCAAACATCCTCTGGTTCACGTTGATTTTCTTTAAAGATTGATATTTTTAAAGTAAACAAGTTTACAAAAATAACTAATAAAAAAAAAATTGCATTATGAAGGAATAAAATCGTGAAATTAAAAAGAAGAAGAAAAAACAGAACGTGTCGCTGCTCTGTAGTCAGTGTCACCGTATTAAAACCCTAAAGTGAAATAAAAATATTAAAATTTGGATAAATTACAAGAAAATAGTCAATTGCACTTAAAAGTTCAAAGCAACAATATACAACTATAGCATAGCACTAATAACATAACCAACTTATAAAGTAAAAATAACAAAAACATCCAGAATACACCTGTAACAAAAATATCAATAATCATCTGTAACACCAACATAAATACACAAAACAATAACATCTAACAACCACAAAGATGACCACACCACACTACACATCATAAAATTTGGAACAACAACAACAAGAAAAAAAAAAATCGCAGATATAAACAATACATTTCATTTTGTCATTAACTTTAAAATTCTAGAAAAAAAAATTTATATAATATATCATATATAATATAAAACTTTCTATTCTGATGTAGTCAGTAGGCTTTAAGATATACAAAAATGCATTTATATTAATAATACTGATATCAGTTAAGTTATTTTGTTTTTTTTTTGTGGTTGGGTGTACCATACAATACATAGTACTTACATATTTGTTAAAAATAAAAGTTTTGATTAAAACAATTTAAAATTTAATGAATAAACAAGCCGAAAGAAAATGAAATGAAAAAAAAAAAAAATGAAAACTATTTCTTTTTATTTTAAACGGAAATAGGAAATAAAAACATGGCAGCGTAAAGAGCTTCCACAGTAGGTCCCATGTAGAACCAACACAGACTAGGGTGGACCACAAACCGTTGCCCCATGGTCCACATGATAGGGTGGGTTGAGTCGGGTCCAAGCGACCATCCTGCTCGGAGGTCAGCATCAGTAGAGGAGAATTAGGGAGTCCCACATTATTTTTTGTAGATTTTGTTAAAAGTAAATTTCTTTTCGGTAACGTGTCCAATTAAATAATTTTAAAATTTTTGAGCCTTCAGAGTGCAGCGCTCTCTTTCAGCACGAGATTTAAATTTGTATGGTGAGGGAGCAATAGTGGCAGCAGCGAACCCACAACATCTTACCGAACTGCTAGTAGGCAAACCAGTTCGTGCTGCCGCTGTCACTATTGCCCACACAAAAGCACCGAAGCTTAGGGCGATTACAAATTTTGGCGCCCAACGTGGGGCCGATGGTTTTTAGAACTATTTTCAGCGAATGTTTTTTTTTAACGATTTTCATGCGTTGTTAATGGAGACTAAAAGAAAACTGCTTTGTCAGTGGAACTTTTTGTCCCTTAAAATTTTTTAGTATTTTGTCTCGAAATTCAATCGGTTCCACTTACCCTAGCTGCGCTCTGAAAATTAAAAAATGTTTTTTTCATAACTTAACCTTGCAGGGAAAAATTATTTCATTCGTATCGTCCGTTGAACTAAGTTCAAGAATTAATATTCATAACCTGCAGCAGGATTTATCAGTTTGGGAAAATTCCAACTTTCAATCCCCAACTGATCCGCTCAGTAGTTCATGAAAACATTTATTCAATTTTTGTGAAATAACCCTGTAAAGGACAATTGATAATTTTGTATATTTTTTTTTGAAATAAAAGCTCCTGCAATTTTAAAATTTTGAAATTTTGATTTTTGGTAAAATTTGAAGTTTGTATTTTGGTACACTCTTTTAGCATTAATGCGAATTGCAGCTGCAAGTCATGGTAATTTGCTGGATTTTGCGATTTAGTTGCATTTCATTGCGCTTGTCGACCGCATTACGATGGCTTGAATCTGTTGCACTTCGGGTTTTTGTTTGAAATGAGTTAATAAAGTAAATTTTTTTTATTATTCGGATTTTCTTCTCTAATTCTTCTTCATTGTGGTTAACCTAAAAATTATTAACGAATAATTTGAAAAGGTTCTAACGAGCTATTTAATTTGAATAGGGACCAAGCTGTCATAATTGAAAAAAGTAATTTTTTTTTGTAAATTTAAAAATTCTTTTGGAAAAATAAAATTTTTTTTTTGAAAATTTAAAGAAAATTTGGAAAATTCTTTTGAAATTTTCTTTTGGAAAGAAAAAGGAAAAAGATTAATGTAACATAAGTTGAAACATTTGCACAAGACTTGCACACAATTTGATTTTTTTTTTTGACAAATAGCGGAAATTTCCACGGCTATCCCAAAAATTATTTAACTTTCGGAAATTTTTTTTATTACTAAATTTTAACTTTTCGGCTTTTGGATAGTTTCTTTTAACGGTTCGGGAAATTCGGTTTTTGTTTTGATTCGTCGCGAAATTCGTGAAAAATGCCTCTGCGTCGTAGCAATGAAAATTTGTAGTTTTGGGTGATGTACCTGACAATCCTTGTTGTGTGTGTAAGCAACAGTTAAGAGATGGTGAAAATTTAAATATAACCCCATGCTTCCATATTTTTCATTCGGAATGCATTTCAAATTGGTTACAGGAAAGTCACAATTGTCCTTTTTGTCAGGCTGTGTGCAGTTCTAGAAAATTAAAACCATATAGACCTATTCCTACTTTGGATTTAAATGCTTTCACAACACCAGCTGTTATACACACAGGTACAATCTCTTAAAATAGTCGTCCGGTAACCCTAAGTTACAAAGGTTTGCTAGAACAGAATAGTGCAGTGACACCTGCACAACATCTTAATATGTCAGGAGTGCATTCATTATCCACAGACTTGTCCAATCAAGCAAGTGCGTAACCTAATTTACCTCAATTTTCAGACGCACAGTTGCAAAATTTGATTGACGAAGCTGTAAAAGCTCAACTGGCTAAAATGAATTTAACCTCAGTTGGTGTTGCACCTCCTGAACTGAATCGAGATCCAAATCAACCTGTGACTTTTGAGCGTTTCTCGGATATACTCCAGGCTCCTGGAAATGCCACCAACCATTCTCAAATTTCATATGGACTTCCTCCATATAACCCACAGCTTCCTCCTCCGACTGGTTTTCAGTCAAACAATTTGCAACAATCCACGCATGGTATTTTTACTCAAAGTACTTCAGCTCAACATAGGGCAGTTCCTCCTTTTATCGCCTCAGAGAAAGTCTCAAGCCTTATTTCCAATTAGAAAGTGACGTTTAGTGGCAAAGAAGACGCTTTGACCGTCGATAAATTTATTTACTAAGTACATTCTCTGACCGTCCAAAGTTTGAGAGGTGATTTTGAAACCCTGTGTAATCATGCACATATTTTGTTTACTGGGAAATCGTTGGATTGGTTTTGGCGTTATCACCGAAGTGTGACTCAAATAGATTGGGAAACCTTGTGTGGTGAACTTCGTGGTCAGTTTCGAGACCGTAGAACAGATTTTGACATCATGGATTTGATTCGTCAAAGAAAGCAAAAATATGATGAAAAATTTTATGAGTTTCATGAATCTGTTCTTCAGCTCTGCGATAAATTGCAACGTCCTCTTGACCCACCAACTTTGTTGGAAATTATTCAACGGAACTTACGTCTCGACGTTAGACGCAGTCTTCTCTATGTATCCATAGAAAACATTAGTCAGCTTCGAACATTTTTTCAAAAACATGAGTTGTTGGATGAAGAGTACGGCAGGTCGACCAGAAACTTCCAAGCTGCACGCAACGTTTCAGAAGTAAACGTTAACCCAGAGAAATTCTCTACCAACCATTTTTTAGAGTTGCCAACCGCACCGCCACCACCATAAAAAGTGATGCGGCATGCCAAACAGACATTTTTATTTTGAAACCAGTTCATCCAAATTTAAAACTTGAAAATAAACCTGAAATTACACCTACTCGTCATTTTAAACCTCTGCACATTCGTTGGCAGGAATATAAAGCAGCCCGCAGGCAAATTTTTTGTGATGTTTGTGATGATTGCTTCACCGGGGTCTACGCATAAGAAACGGTCCACTTTGAGATTGAGAAAATTTTGGAAAAATTTAAAAGCGAAGAAAAAATTTTTTTGTTCTTCTGTGGTTTCTGACAAACCTAAAAAGGATTTACGTCCCTATGCTCAAATCCTCATTTTAATGAAAAAATTGAAGGATTAGTCGATACTGGTGCCTCGGTCAGTTGTTTAGCCAACAACTTGGCTCAAAAATTTTTAGAAAATAACCAACACCATTGGCACAAAGTTAAGACTAATCTTAAAACTGCGGATGGAACGGATCATTTTGCATTGGGTTTCGTTGAAACTTTTATTACTTTTCGAGGAATAACTAAACCTTTAAAATTTTTGATAATTCCAATTCTTTCTCAAGACTTATATTTGGGCGTTGATTTTGTTAAGACTTTCGGTTTGGCAAGTGATCTTTTTCATGAAGATATTCCATTTTCTGCTAATTTGAACATTGCGGAGTTAGACTCCAATCATCATATATTAAATGCTCGACAGCAAGCAAATTTAAATGCAACTATTTTATTAATACCTTCTTTTTCTAAACAAGGCTTAGGCCGAACAAATCTTATAAGCCATGTCATTGATATTGGTAAAGCTAAGCCTATAAAACAAAGGCATTTTTCTGTTTCACCAGGCGTTGAGAAACTTCTTTTTGCAGAGATTGATAGAATGCTCTCTCTTGGCGTTATCGAAGAATCTCAAAGTGCATGGTCATCTCCTGTTGCACTAATCGTCAAACCAAATAAAGTTCGTATGTGTCTCGACGCACGTAAAGTCAATGAGGTCACAGTGTAGGATGCTTATCCTTTGCCGCTCATCGACGGAATACTCAGCAGGCTCCCGAAGGCACAGTTTATTTCAAGCTTAGACCTGAAGGATGCCTTCTGGCAAATTCCGTTGGATGTAGCATCAAGGGATAAGACAGCCTTTACTGTGCCCAACCGACCTTTATATCAATTTGTTACAATGCCATTTGGCTTATGTAATGCGCCGCAGACCATGACCCGTCTCATGGACAAGGTAATCCCTGCTCATTTGCGAACTAAAGTGTTTGTATACTTAGACGAGTTGTTGTTAGTAACCGAAACTTTCGATGACCATATTTCACTTTTGCAAGAAGTAGCCTTTTGCATTAGACGTGCTGGCCTTACCATAAACATTGAGAAAAGCAAATTTTTGCTCAAACAAATTCACTACCTTGGTCATGTCATTGGACATGGAACCATAAGTACAGATCCGGACAAAGTAAAAGCTATAAAAGAATTTCCTCGTCCGAAAACTGTTAGACAACTTCGTCGCTTTTTGGGTGTCTGTGGATGGTACCGAAGGTTTGTGCAAAATTATGCTTCAATTTCAACCCCTCTGACAAACATGCTTCAAAAAGCTCGTAAATTTGCTTGGACCGAAGACGCAATTGCTGCTTTCGACTCACTCAAAAATAGTTTAAGTAGTGCACCAGTGCTACACAGTCCTGATTTTTCTCGTCCTTTTTCAATCCAATGTGACGCTAGTCAATTTGGAGTTGGAGCGGTTTTGGCCCAACGGACCGATGAAGGTGATGAAGTTTCCATTGCGTACATGTCGCACAAATTTAACCAAGCGCAAAGAAACTATACTGTTTCCGAACAAGAATGTCTTGCGGCGGTTATGGCCATAAAAAAATTTCGAGCATATGTCGAAAGACATGAATTCGAAGTTATAACCGATCATGCTTCTTTAAAATGGCTTATGAGTCAAACCGATTTGCATGGCAGACTTGCGCGTTGGGCACTGAAGTTGCAAGGCTTCAAATTTACCATTCTTTATCGGAAAGGCAGCCAAAACGTTGTTCCTGATACCTTATCAAGAACTTATTCTCAGGAAAGCCTCCATATTTCTTCTCTGACTGCGTCAGAAACAGACCAATTTTTCGAAATTGATTTTAATTCGGAATTTTCTAAAACCGAAAATTATTTAAAAATGATCTAGGAATTTCAAAAAGAGCCAAGTAAGCAACCAGATATACAAGTTATAGATGGTATGATTTATAAACGTTGCGAATTTGCTAGCGGTGATCCGATTCAAGAAGAGCAATCATGGAAAGTCTGGGTTCCGTTGGAAATGAGACAAGATCTTATTTTTCGAGCACATGACCATCCAATGAGTTCTCATGGTAGAGTGGGTAAAACTCTGACAAAACTTAAGACTTTTTATTTCTGGCCACGCATGTCCAAACAAGTGCGAGATCACGTTCTTTCTTGTGAGATTTGCAAGCAAACTAAAGCCCTAAATCACATACTTCGTCCTCCTATGGGTAAGCAGGCTACGTCTGTACGAATTTTTCAAAAACTCTACGTAGACCTTCTTGAACCTTATCCAAGATCACGCTCAGGAAACGTGGGTATGGTGATTGTCCTTGACCATCTCTCAAAGTTTCATTTTTTAGAGCCAATCCGAAGTTTCACTGCCAACAAAATTGTTGATTTTCTTGAAAAACGAATTTTTGCCATTTTTGATGTTCCTGAAGTCATCACCACTGACAATGGTGTGCAATTCAGATCTAAACTTTTCGAAGACCTTTTAAAGAAATATGGTGTGACGCATAATTATACTGCCAACTATTCTCCGCAATCTAATGCCGTTGAACGAGTCAATCGCTCGATTATTGCTGCTGTTAGAGCTTATGTTAATCCAAATCAAAAAGATTGGGATGAAAAATTATTTGCTATTGGCATTGCTCTCAGAAACTCTGTGCATAGGTCCTCTGGTTTTTCTCCATTCTTTGTCGTTTTCGGTCAAAATATGATCTGCCACGCAAATTTTTTGAAGTATTGCGAAAGCTAAAACTTATAGAAGATCCGACCGCTGACATATATACATAAAGAGAAAACTGAGTTGATTCGGGCAAAGATGCGAGAAAATTTAAAAATGGCATATGATATTAATGCTAAAAATTATAATATGCACTCACGTCCAGTTCGTTTTGAAATCGGTCAAATCGTGTATCGTAGGAGTTTTGCTCAAAGCAAAGTTTCCGATCACTTTAATGCCAAATTGGCAAATGTTTTTGAAAAGGCTCAAGTGATTAAAAGAATGGGTACGGCTTATTATGAGCTAGCAGACATGGACAATAAACGACTTAGCATTTTTCACGCGAAGGACATTAGAAAGTAGTGCCTTCAGTTTTTGCAATCCATGAGACCAGATTTCGAAAAAAACAGTTTTGTAACGGCACCAGTTCATTCTGGTGCTGACAGGCGTTGCAGGGAAAAAGTCTAGCCAAAAATGTCAAAATGACATATGAATTTCGAAAATCGCGTTATCGCGCATGATGTTCTAGACTTTTCCTTGCGCGCGCTGCACCAGCCAATGAGATCGCCCATTTGCGCGTCGGGCAATAAAAATCTGTTCGAACGTGTGAACAAGACAGAGACGGAAACTCAAACGGGAGTGGAGTTGGAAACAGGCATTTGAATCATGCGGTCGCGTGGATGGTCAGTCTTGGTCGTTGTCGGAATTTTCTTCACGTGGAAGTAACTTTGTGAGAATTAAAGAAATAAAATTTGTTTTCATTTTTTTGTCAATTTTAAAAACGAAATTTAGAAACATTCGTGCAATTTAAGCTAAATAAATTACAAATTGCATTAAAAGGCAAATTTTATGTAAAAAAAATAAATAAAAAAAACGCAGCGTACGTATATTTTAACGTATTGAGATTTTGGTAAAGGAAAAATTCCTGCATATTTTGTTTATTTTAAACATATTGTACACTCTGTACACACATAAATACAAATAATAAAAAAAAAATAAAACACACATATAAATGAAAAATATGAGTAAAGAAAGAGAAAAAGTGATTTAAGTTGGGACAAGACGTAGTAAGCATAGAAAAAGACATACACACACTGAAACAAATAACTGAACATGCCTATCCTTAAAACAAAAAAAAAAAAGTAGAAACAACATTGACAAGTGACATTAAAATGTAAAAAAAGAAACATAAGGGTTGATATTGTGCGTGGTCAAACATCCTCTGGTTCACGTTGATTTTCTTTAAAGATTGATTTTTTTAAAGTAAACAAGTTTACAAAAATAACTAATAAAAAAATTGCATTATGAAGGAATAAAATCGTGAAATTAAAAAGAAGAAGAGAAAACAGAACGTGTCGCTGCTCTGTAGTCAGTGTCACCGTATTAAAACCCTAAAGTGAAATAAAAATATTAAAATTTGGATAAATTACAAGAAAATAGTCAATTGCACTTAAAAGTTCAAAGCAACAATATACAACTATAGCATAGCACTAATAACATAATAATAATAATAGAGTTTAGCTACTACAGCTATTATAGCCTTCTTAGCTATTTAGCATTGAAGCTTTATACCAAGTAAAAAGCTTATTCAATAAAAAATGGAATAGAAAAAATTATCATGCACATTAATTTGTTATTTATTTTATAATTTTTTCTTAGCTTTATCGCACTTTCTCAACATACCCACTCACACCATGTAAAAATAGACATATAGATATTAAAATAATTATATGTATAAATTTACGTGGTCCAAGGCATAAATGTTAGAAAAAATTTACCCAGCATGCTGTGGGGCTCGGACAACACAAACAAAAAAAATTCACACCACCATTAAGCTACAAATTTAGCTACAGTTAGTTTTAAGTCTAAGCTTGAGTTGACCTTTTGACAAGCTAATGTTATAAACTTCGCAATTATTAATAAGAGTTGTCATGCGATTAAAAGGAGCTGTAGCCATATAATTAGTTCTACTAACCGGTTGATAAAATAA
Organism: Tricholauxania praeusta; assembly: GCA_949775025.1. Taxonomy (NCBI): domain Eukaryota; kingdom Metazoa; phylum Arthropoda; class Insecta; order Diptera; family Lauxaniidae; genus Tricholauxania; species Tricholauxania praeusta. Next base: position 111,169,876 of record OX459028.1, read on the forward strand.
CTGATAAGAGTTACGAGTACTCCTCCGATTACTATTAAAATGTATATAATTAAGAAGCTCTGGTGCAGCAAGAGACCCAGTTACAAGTTGATGCAGATAAAGTATATCCGCAATATTTCTACGCGAGCTCAAAGACTGCATATGTAATAACTTTAAACGATCCTCATAAGGAGGAAGGATTAAAGGGTCAATCCAATTTAAGCCATTGAGAGCAAAACGAATAAAATTTTTTTGAATTCTTTCAATTCTATTTATATGAATATTATAAAATGGTGACCATACTTGGCTAGCGTACTCTAAGTGAGGGCGCACTATTGTATTATATAAAGTCACCGTTACTAAAGGGCTATTAAATTCTTTTGCCCACCTCTTAATAAAGCCAAGCAGAGATGAGGATTTTTTACAAATTTGATTAATATGCTCATTAAAAGTCAACTTAGTATCAAAATGTATACCTAGGTCTTTGACTACATCGACACGACAAATATTTTTATCTTTTAATTTATAATCAAATTCCACAATAGTTTTCTTCCTGGTAAAAATCATAGCTTGGCATTTATCAGGATTAAGATGTAAGTTATTCTTAGAACACCAAACTTCAAAGGATTTCAAGTCAGACTGAAGTGGAATAGTGTCACCAACCCCCTTTACGTTCCTGTAAATTTTCATGTCATCTGCATATACTAACAGATGGGAGTTTTTAATAACATGTGTAACGTCATTAATTGCTAAAATGAACAGGAGCGGCCCCAGGTGGCTTCCTTGTGGAACACCTGATGTCGCGCTAAATGGGGAGGAAAACACTCTCCTAAATTTTATTTGATACGAGCGATCAGATAAATAAGATTCAATCCAGCTGACAAAACTTAAGGGAAATCCAAGCTTCTTTAACTTAAACAAAATCAAATTATGTGGTAATTTATCAAATGCTTTACTGAAGTCAGTGTAGATGCAGTCAACTTGCCCACCAGAGTCTAAAGAGCTTAACGCAAAAGAAGTGAAATCAAGGAGGTTAGAAACTGTAGATCTGCCATTAACAAAACCATGCTGACGAGTTGTTATGACTTCACCACAGCACACCTTAACCTGATCGTATATAATATGTTCAAAAATTTTCGGTATTGATGATAACTTAGCCACGGGCCTGTAGTTTGAAACATCATTTTTACACCCTTTCTTGAAAATGGGGCTAATGTATGCATTTTTCCAAAATTTAGGAAAATAGCTTTCTTGAATTGATCTATTAAATAAAATACTGAGGGGCTGACTCAGCACAGAGCTGCAGTTTACTAAAACTGTCGCAGGAATACCATCCGGCCCGGAGTTCAAGTCATCATCAACAGATGAAATATATTTCTCTATTAGGTCAGGAGAGAAAGATATCTCATTAACCGAAACTAAAGGGTCGTTATCCATATATTCAAAATAGTTGATTTCAGGGCTAAATAAATCCGTAGAAAACGATTCATTAAACAAATTAGCAAACAACCCGGCTATAACTTGTGGGTCGCTAGTGAGCCCATCAACTGTTTTAAACTCAGATGGAAACCCGTCAGATTTTTTTTTAGAATTAATAAAACCCCAAAAATTTTTGGGGTCATGAAGAATATTCAGCCTTATTTTATTCAAATATTCAGAATAAACCAAAGCTGACATATCTTTAAATTCAAGAAACAGTCGCTGATAAGCAACAAGGTCATTACGGTCCTGGCTACAAACGTATTTATTCCATGCCCTATTACGGCCATTGCGAACTTTTTTCAAATCCTTTGTATACCAGGGGTACGAGGAATTATTGACGTACTTTTTTGTATATGGAACCGACAATGCTATGGCAGAAAAAAGTTCACCATAGAAAAATTTAATGCAATCATCAAATGTATTGTTATTAAAAAAAATGAGTAAGTCGTCTAATTTATTTCTTAAGTTTTCATTCAATTTTAAAAAGTCAGCTTTCTTAAAATTGAATTCGTAAATATTAATGGATGAACATGTATTAGTCAAATTTTCATTGTCAGATTGGTACACAATACTCAAAGGTGGATGATAGGAATCTACCGTAGACAGAGCATGGATAGCATTTCTTACAATAACATTGCTACTATTTGTAGCCAAGACTAAGTCAAGTTGTCGTCCATGGCAATTAGTTATACAACTTACTTGTTGTAAATTTGAAAGTATTTCGTCAACAAAAATTTGTTGTTGTCGAGTTTTTGGACAAGATGCATAAAAATATGTACCATCGTCCGAAGGAGTCCATTTTAGGTCAGGCAGATTAAAGTCACCTAACAACAAAATGTCGTCATTAGTGTCTAGTTCATTAATAATATATTCTACGGCCATCGAAAGACATTCGTAGACATCTGCGCTACTATTTGGAGGAACATAAGTGTTAAGAATGTATAAATTAGAGTTACAATGTGTGACCTTAACACATAACAGTTCAATATTAGATGCACAGGCAATTTCAACTAATGAACTGGTTAAATGATTTTTTATAGCTATTAAGACGCCTCCACCAACAGAAGAAAGATCTTCCAAGTGTCTGTCTCTTCTAAAAACATGGAAACTATTATCAAAAAGTTCCATATTGAGAAAACTGTTGTTTAACCAAGTTTCGGTAAACACGATAATATCCTCAGAGAAATTCTGAGTTGATAAAAAGATATCTTGCGTCTTGGAACGCAAACCCCTTACATTTTGATAGTAAAGGGATAGCCGTTTCAGTTTTTTGAATTGGAACGGACAGTGTGTCGGACAGTTTTATTAATTTTTTTCGACTTGAATTCAGAAATAAAGATATTATCTACCCATGCATTAGAATTTAGAATGGCAGAAAAATAAGAAGTCGCCACTGTAATTTTAAAAGACGCATGAGTTGTTTTATTACCGATTTTCCTGCATGAAATGAAGGCGTCGGCAGGAATAATATGTTTTTGTCTGATAAAGTTTTTAACATTGTCAGTGGTAGTGTTATGTTGAAGTCGTGAAATAAAAATAGATTTTAACCTTGGCAATGCCTGCAAAGAAACAGGAGGCACAATCGCATCAACCTCCCGTGGATTGGGAATAACTGAAATCGAAAGAGGAGTAATTAAAGAGGAGGAAGGGGACGGAGGGTTAGTTACAGAAATAGTAGCAGGAAAATTGCGAATAGGTGGAGAAGAAATTAGAGAGCAATCCACGGAAGTTTTGTCACGACTGATGCCCGCACTATTCGCTCTCCCCACATTACCCAGATTCTTGTTTAATTTCCTCTTAGATTTTTTTTTCTTCTTTAAGGGAATAGCTTGTTTAGGTAAAGTGGAGATCGAAGGAGTGGAAGCAAAAGCCATAGTAGCCTCGGTAATAGTTTTATTTTGCAAACTAACATCCGGTGAAATAGCCTCATTAAGGCTTTTTTCAATTTGGGGATAATAGTTAAGAATATCTCTGAAATTATTATTCAGATTGTTAAGATTTTCCCCAAATTGCTTAATTTTTTCGTAAAAGACCGACGGGGAAAGGGGTCTGCAAGATGGACAGTACCATTGCAGGCCCGAATGGACAGAGCATAATAAATCAGTAACAGATTTTGCTAAGTTTACACAAGAGGCATAAAACACCTGTTCACAGGGACCTGAACAGGAAAACATAGAATTCAATATATTTTGGCTTTTGCACTGATCTCTTAGAGAGCAAGCTAACAAATTTTCTGAGGAAAAATAATCCATCTTAAAAAAGAAAGCAATTTAAAATATTTTTAGAGCAGTGCAAAAAGGGTTAAAAATCAAGCAAAAAATTCACCCGCTAAGCAGCAACAACAAACACAACAGAGTTTAAAGTCTAGCTTTGTATACGAACAAAGCACAAAAGCGAATCAAAAACAAAACTGTTGCACTGCTTACACTGATTTATTTTGCTTGCAGAAAGTAAGTTAATATTAACATAAATGTATGTTTGTGTGTAACGCAAAATAAACAAAACACAAAATTAAAGCAAAATTATTAATATAATCATGCAATTTTTTAAGAAACGACACTAAATTAAACACAAAATTTATTAATTATTAACTGCAAATATTATTAGAAAATAATAATAACAAAATTACAATACACTTAAAAACACTACCGACACTGACAAAGAGACGAAGTCAACTGAAAGTAAAAACTTATAAAGTAAAAATAACAAAAATATCCAGAATACACCTGTAACAAAAATATCAATAATCATCTGTAACACCAACATAAATACACAAAACAATAACAACTAACAACCATAAAGATGACCACACCACACTACACATCATAAAATTTGGAACAACAACAACAAGAAAAAAAAAAATCGCAGATATAAACAATACATTTCATTTTGTCATTAACTTTAAAATTCCAGAAAAAAAAAATTTATATAATATATCATATATAATATTAAACTTTCTATTCTGATGTAGTCAGTAGGCTTTAAGACATACAAAAATGCATTTATATTAATAATACTGATATCAGTTAAGCTATTTTGTTTTTTTTGTGGTTAGGTGTACCATACAATACATAGTACTTACATATTTGTTAAAAATAAAAATTTTGATTAAAACAATTTAAAATTTAATGAATGAAGCCGAAAGAAAATGAAATGAAAAAAAAAAAATTAAAACTATTTCTTTTTATTTTAAACGGAAATAGGAAATAAAAACATGGCAGCGTAAAGAGCTTCCACAGTAGGTTTCATGTAGAACCAACACAGACTAGGGTGGATCACAAACCGTTGCCCCATGGTCCACATGGTAGGGTGGGTTGAGTCGGGTCCGAGCGGCCATCATGCTTGGAGGTCAGCATCAGTAGAGGAGAATTAGGGAGTCCCACATTTTTTTTTGTAGATTTTTGATATTTGTTAAAAGTAAATTTCTTTTCGGTAACGTGTCCAATTAAATAACTTTAAAAATTTGGACCCTTCAGAGTGCAGCGCTCTCTTTCAGCACGAGATTTAAATTTGTATGGTGAGGGAGCAATAGTGGCAGCAGCGAACCCGCAACATCTTACCGAACTTCTAGTAGGCAAACCAGCTCGTGCTGCCACTGTCACTATTGCCCACACAAAAGCACCGATCGCTTAGGGCGATTACACCTGTCTTCTTGAAAATGATACTTAAAAATATTTTTGTATGAGGGTCACCCTAATTATGCACCCTAAATACAATTTTTTTAAGCTTATCTGTGCCTCTTAATATAAAAGCTATGTGGTGTAAGTTCCAAGAGAATCGATTAAGCAGTCTTTGAGAAAATGATATTTAAAAAATATTTTTGTCTGAGGGCCACCCTAAGTAAAAGTTTTATAGCCTATGACACTCGCCTGATCGATACTAACATACTGTAAAATTTCATCAAAATCGGCTGGATAGTTTCCGCGTGCATAAGAGACAGACATATAGACAGACAAAAAATGAATTTTATATAATAGATTTCAAATTGCGTAGTTATTTAGCGTTTAAAATTTTCTTCCCAATGCTCAGACATTTTATTTTTCTATTAAACGTCAAATTATCTATAAATCTATCCATCTCATTCCCTTTACTTCTTCTTATGGCTTTAATGTACGCAGTGGAATAGTCTCTATTTCTCTGCTTTTTTTTAATAGCAAAAGTATTTACCAATATGTTAGTAAAATTTGAAATCATAATCAATGTGTTGGAGTTTCGGTCAGTCATTTCTTGTAGGGTAGCCACTATAAAGTTTACTCTGAGTTTGTTAAGCACTTGACAGACTTTTCGTTCGAATTTGACAGTAGGTTACGATAGCCCATACATGGTTAAGTTGGCCCTTAAGTGTGTGTATTATGATATGTAGAATATTTTGTCGTTGTTAAGTAGATAATTTTTTTATTTTTGTATGTGGTTTCTTGTAGGTTTATTCGTTAGAAGAGGTTGGCACTATTATAGGCTTAATATTTGTTGAATCTCATTAAATAACTCGCGACGAAATAAATTTTAAGAAAACAATAACACGGGTCACAACATTAAAACATAACGAAAAAAACATCGAAACGAAGCGCAACAGAACAATGAGGGGACACCCTAATAGATTTAAACTACTACTGATGTTGTCCCTACAAGAAAGGACTGACCGAAACTCCAACACATTGATAGTGATTTTCATTTTTACTAATGCATAAATAAATACCTTTGCTATTAAATCAAAGCAGAGAAAAAGAGACTGTTCCACTGCGTACATGAATGCCATAAGGAGTAGAGGGAAAGAGATAGATAGTTAGATAGAAGATTTGACATTTAATAGAAAAATAAAAATTATAATTATAAAATAATAATAATTTAGTTCGCTCACTCTCCGTGTCGGGCTGCATAAAAACTCTCTCCGTTTATAAATTCGATTTTCATAGTGAAAACGTGAATTTAAAAATTTTAAAAATTGTGACAGAGACGCACATATAAATTTTAAAATAAGTTCGACTTAAAGACGGTAGCTTCCCTGCCCTTAGTGGCAAAACAAATAAAAATATTAAATTGTTTATTTTATCTCACGATAATAAACAAGTGAAAATGAAATGCCGGTTGAGCGCTCAGTTCCAAAAGAGCCATCGGTCAGTGCCGAGTCTAAAAAAATAGTGAGTGCGGGAAAAATAAAAAAAGTGGCTCTCCCGGTAGATCGGATAGCCAAAGTGCTATAATACAAGCAAACACGCGTATCAACACCAAAGTGTCGCCCACCAACACCATTGCCCAACCGATCGATCTCGCGCAAATGCACGCTCACCTAGTACACACACATCAAAGCATGTTAAAAATTACCCAAGAACCAGCCTCATCTAATTAAGCGGGTCCTCTCTCTGCTAAGTCACCATGGAGTGTACAATGTGGCTCTCCCTTGATCCCCCAGCAGGGAAATGTGTCATCGATGCCAATTTCAACACCCCATCAGGAAAATGATGACAAAACCGCAAGTATAATATTATCCAATATTTCTCATACTTCTAGTCAACAAAGGGCCTACACCACCAATAGTAACTCCAACAAGGTTGTAACTTCAGCAATCCAGACTGGAATGGATCGTTATATTCAAATCAAGCGAAAGCTAAGCCCATCAAAGGGTAACGCAAATAACTCAAGAAAGATATATGAAGTAAGCGAATGCGAACAAGTTTCAAATAACCCACTTAGCCAAAATCGATATGCTTTGCTTGATAACGACATACCCGAATTGAATAACGACAACATGAACAACTCAAACAATAAAACGCTGAAGCCTCCCCCCATTTACTTGCGTGAACGCAGTTCTAATGCGCTTGTTCGTAATTTGGTTTCTCTAATTGGAAAAGATGCCTTTCATATATTTCCTTTTACGAAGGGCAATGTTTCCGAAACCAAAATACAAATTCATGCAGAAAAAAATTTATTCTGCGCTACCTTTTAAATCGCAGAACATCTGTTGAGGAGCCCCATAAACGAATGGGTCCTGTGTAGTGCACAAATTGCCAGGAATTTGGCCACACTAAATCTTATTGCACTCTTCGTACTATTTGTGTTGCCTGTTTACTTTCACCCCTCGTCAGCATGTTCTACTGACAAAAAAGATGCTACCACAAAAAAGTGCAATAATTGCGGAGGTAACCACACAGCCAACTACAGGGGGTGCCCTGTATATGCTGAATTAAAAAACAAAATGCGTTTACGTAAGGAAATAGTTCGAAGCCCACCTACCCAAGTCATGCAGACTTTAACAAATAACAAATATGTCGGCCCAGGCCTATGCTAACGTGCTCAAATCGAGTCAGGATAAACCTGCAAATATCATAAGCAACTCTCAAAGTTTTGAGACCATGCTTCTGACGCTCACTCAATGCATCACTCAGTTCATGACAACAATGCAGGCAATGATGCATGAGATGATGAACAATCAAAACCAACTTATGAAAGTTTTGATTGGAAACAAATGAACACACTCAAAATCTGTCATTGGAATGCAAACGGCGTAAGCCAACACGAATTGGAAATTAAAAACTTCCATTGCAACAACGAAATTGATATTTTACTAATTTCTGAAACACATCTTACCCACATGAACAATTTTAAAATTGAAGATTATAGATTCTACAAAACCTGTCACCCTGATGGTAAAGCACGAGGAGGTACAGGAATACTCATTAAAAATCGCATAAAGCACTATGAATTTGAGAAATACAAGAGGGACTACCTACACGCTACTTCGATTTGCTTACAATGTTGGGATGACAAAGTAACAGTTTCAGCTGTATATTGTCCGCCAAGATATAATATTACGACAGCCCAGTTCGAACACTTTTTAATTCACTAGGATCAAAATTCATAGCTGCTGGTGACTATAATGCGAAGCATAATCACTGGGGTTCACGACTTATCAATCCAAAAGGCAAAGCACTTTGGCTTTCATTAACCAATCGTCGCAATGGTCTTGATTATGTCTCCACTGCTCAGCCAACTTATTGGCCATTAGACCTCCAAAAGACTCCAGATCTTATGGATTTTGCAATTACAAAAGGAATCAATAAGAGGCAAATTTCTGCCGAATCATGTTTTGACTTGAGCTCTAACCATTCTCCTGTCATTTTACATCTGCATAAATATGTAAAGCTGTTGTAAACACCCAATAAACAACAACAAATAAAATGAATCGGCTTAAATATAAAAAATACATCAGTAGTCATTTTCGTAATGATGTAAGTCTTAAAGATTCGGAGGAGCTGGAATCAGCCATACAATTATATACATAACAGCAAGCTTGTATCAGCTGGTCTTCATGCCAATCCTGTGCAACCAATCTATATAAACCAACGCCTCAGCTCCTCCCAAATAGAACGTTTAGTGAAGGAAAAAAGACGCCTCAGGCAAGAAGTCAGGTCACCTACATTTAAACATAAACTAACCTTAGCCAAACTTTTATTGAGAAATGCCCTCCGAGAAGAGTTTGAAAGATGTATAGACTCTTACATTAAAAGCTGAGCCCGCTAGAGTCTTCGAACTACTCTTTATGAAAGGCCATCAAAATTATGAAAAAAAAACTGCTAATCTAGATTCCCCCATAAGACTAAGTAATGGTTGCTGGGCTAGAAGTAACGTAGAAAAAGGGCAAGCATTTGCTCACCATCTTAAACATGTATTTCAGCCGAATCCTCCGGGCAACAGCTTTGAAATACCACAAGATACTCAAAATATGAGACAAATTTTGTTGCGCTTCACAACTAAAGACGTTCATTCATTCATAAAAACTCAACTAAACAAGAAGAAAGCACCAGGTCATGACCTCATAACTGCTAATATGTTTATTGAATTACCTTGCTGTGCAGTCAGACACCTAACCATACTTTTTAACGCTATTACTCGATTGGGCCACTACCCAAAAAGCTGGAAGATATCTCAAATCACAATGATTTCTAAGCCCGGGAAAAATCCCGCTTGTTGTCAACCACATCAAAACTTTTTGAAAAGCTGCTGCTCTCGAAAATTTTGCCGCTTATGAACCAACTCAACATAGTACCTCAGCACCAATTTGGTTCCCGCAAAAAACATGGAACTATAGAGCAAGTTCACAGGATAATAGCAAAAATCATAAAGACATAAGACTGCTCAGCAGTGTTTCTTGATGTAGCTAAAGCTTTTGATAAGGTGTGGCACAATGGACTTATACACAAGATAAAAAAATTACTCCCTAAAAATACCCCTGCTTTACTAGGGTCCTACCTTACAGGACGAAAGCTCAGGGTAAAATGCAACGACTATATTTCAGATGACGTTGACATTTTTGGAGGTGTACCACAAGGTAGTGTTCTTGGCCCAATTCTTTACCTAATTTACACTTCTGACTTGCCAACAAACAACTCTGTGCTTACATCTACTTTTGCTGATGCAATTTTGTCTTGTCACGCAGACCCTCATAGTGCGTCACATACCCTCGAAGAACACATGCGTCTAGTTGAAACATGGCTTTTGAACTGGCAAATAAATGTAAACGAGCAAAAAAGTAAACATCTAACCTTTACACTCAATAAAAAGACTTGCCCCACAGTTCACCTAAATAACACCGCAATACCTCTGAGCACTGAAGTTAAATCCTTAGGTATGCACCTCGACAGACGCCTTACTTGGAAAAGTCACATTGAAAAGAAAAAAATTCAAATGAAGTTAAAAGCATCAAGCATTTATTGGCTTTTGCATAAACATTCAAAACTCAGCCTTGAATTTAAAGTTCTTTTGTACGGAATCCAGCTGTGGGGCAATGCAAGCTTATCAAATATAGAATATTGCAAAGGTCTCAGTCAAAAATACTTCGAACTATTTCCGGCGCACCATGGTATGTCAAGAATATAAACATACACCAATATCTTGGTATACCTTTCGTTAAGCAGACATAGGAAAACATAAAGCGATCGTATCAACAAAAAATACAGCAACATCCAAACATACTAGCTAGGAACCTACTCCTAACATCGAATACGTCTCGATTGAAGAGAGAAGACTTACCAGGGTATAGTCAAGTACCCTGTGGTATCACAATGGACCAAACTTAGTCTAAGTGAGTCGGTTTTGTAACTGACTGCCACTCCTACCTAACCTAAGCAATGGCTTGGAAAAGTCCGACGTTCTATTAGTTTCTTAAGATTTGTATAATTATTGTTAGTCTCCAAGCAAGTTGGTTCAATAAATAAATATAAAGTTTGAAAAAAAAAAAAAATATCTTATTAACATATTATCTTTTTAGCATAATATGTGCTCACTTAATGCACAAGCATCTCCAGACAGCATAGCTTTCTTATTATTGTTTTCATTTTTTTTTTTTGGATTTTAATGCAACAAGATTTCTCTTATAATAAGCACTAATATTATATTGACATTCGAAAGTATAAAAATAACATAAAAATTAAATACATAAGTAAAATAAAATTAAATTAATATAATTTAGTTTTCACTTATTTCTAGTTAAGAAAAAATACAAAAAACAATACAAGATATAATAATTTAAAGAATTTAAGGTACTAGTAATATAATGTAGCAGTTTAATTTACCAAAAATATAATTTACAAAAGAAAATCAAGAAATAATATAGAAAAAGCGATAATGGAAAAAAAAGGAGGAGGAGGGGGGGGGGGGGGGGAAACACATGAAACTGGGATACATACCAAACAAGGCGAGACTACTCATTGGACAAGTAGTTATCGAGAAAACTTTTAAATTGTGTTGCATTGCTTATCGTTTGGATTTGAGAGGGAAGTGAGCTCCAAAAACGTTGTAATCGAACAAAGCGATCGGTGCGTTGTCTCGGACAACATGCACAGCGGCAGCACGAGCTGGTTTGCCTACTAGCAGTTTCTGGATAATGGAGTGGGATCGCTGCGGCACATGGTGTGCCTGCACCATACAAAAATAAATTTTCTCATGCTTATTGGTGCATGCTATATATATATGTAATTGTATGTCGTCTACTATTGGCAACAACGGCAAATAGCATCTGGCGACGGAACAACACTCCACACATTTGAATTCCTTCCACCAGGCACTCCAGTGAACTTGAAGTGGATAGGGCAGTGGGTCATCTTAGTTTATTTAAAGTTTCCAAATCTGTTGCATCAATAATTTTGTAAATGTCATGAAATTAGCCAAAAGACTAAACGGATAGTAGACTGACATAACAATGCCGAGCATTTCACGTTTGCTTGGCGGACGTGCACCTTCTAGGACGTCTTTTCGTATTTTTTTGAATTTAAAATGAAACTCCAATGTATCTTTCGTAGTCTTCCAGTACATTCCTATAATTTTGTCAGTATTACATGCACATTCCAAATTAAATGATTTTTCATGAATAATTTTTTCTTCATTGAGTTTTGCTTCCAATAACTTACAATTTGAAACGAAATTTCGCAATTTAAATCCAGCATCAGCATTAATTTTGATGGCTTCAAAGGTAACTTCTTCAGCTTCTTTTTTGCAGTCGAAACTGACCACCAGGTCATCTACGTATGTATTCCGCATGACAGCTTTAGCACCCCTTGACATTGAGGCGACATATATTTCGGCATTAATATTTTTGACATATTCAGCACAGCACGGCGAACAAACTGCATCAAAAATCATTGAAATCATGGTATACACCTTAACGGGGGCAGGCTTACATCCGTCTGTCCATAAAAACCTTTGTGAGTCCTGATCAGCAGCTCTGATTTGGACTTGCGAAAACATCTCCTGTATGTCACCGGCGACCGCAACAACACCTTGACGAAACTTGGCTATAATCATTAGGAGTGGCTGCACGTGCTCCGGTCCCTTTATCAAGCATGAATTCAAGGGAATGTTTGATGTAGTAGCAGCTGCATCAAAGACGATACGCATTTTATTAGGTTTATTAGGATTCACCACCCCAAAGTGTGGCAAGTACCAAGTGGTTGGACATTCTATGATGGCCTCATCCGACGGCAGTAATTTGGCATAGCCTTTCGCAATGTATTTTTTATTTCATTTTTATAGTTTTCGGCAAAGGTTTCGTCTTTTGACATTTATTTTCAATGTTGAGTAATCTCTGTTTGGCCATGGCATAGCTTTTAGGTAAATTAAAGTCATCTTGTTTCCATAACAGACCAACTTCAAATTTGTTTCCAATGTTTTTTGTTGTTTCAGCAAGTATTTTCTTGGCACGAGCATCTGCGTCTGATTCAAGCACGATGTTTTTGCATCGTATCCCAAAATTATCAATTGAAAAATAATCTGCGACTATTTGCTGTAATTCTTTAAGAGTTTAACTCTCACGCACATGAAACAATCGAGGTTCGGTATAACGATCTGAGTTAAGAGGTCCAAATGCGACCCATCCCAACTTAGTTTTGGTGGCGATAAGTTTATGTGGTTCAGTCTCTACAAAAACCTTTGCTGTCTCCAAGTAACTGTTGTCCCAACAATGAAACAGGGCTTATATTTTTATAGTTCTGAATTGGTAAGTTCAGCAAATGGGCGTGCTCCTCTTTATGGAACGTCTGTGTCGGAAGAAATTTTACGGTCCTTACATTTTTAATGTCAAAACTTGATGTTCCCTTATTAAGACCAGAAATTGTCATATTGACCTTTCTTGAAGTTTCAGTTGTTTTCTTGTGGCATACCACTGTAACGTAAGTGGAGTATCATGTCCCTTTAGACCTAGTCTGTCGGCTATATTTTTGTCTAACAGCGTAATTGATGACCCTTCGTCAAACATGGCATAGACAGAAATTTTACCTGCTGGTCCTATTAAAATAACCGGCAAAATTTTGAATAGATGTGAAGGCGAGTGTCCTTCACGGCAATTGAACAAGTGTTCAGATATTTCCTGGTAAGATGTTGGTGAATGTGGTGGCATTGTTGTCTGTAATGGTGTCACTGACTGTGGCTGTATTTTACATTCACCGTGAAGTAATTTGCTATGCATGCAACTGTCAACACCACAAGGTTCTTTTTGAAGCAATTCGTCAAACTGTGCCCAGTCTATAAGCAAGAAAAACATAAACGATTACCTTTTACAAGTTTCCACTTTTCATTGACATTAAGGGCAGAAAATTGGCGGCAACTGCTCAATTTGTGGCTTTCTTGACACTGAAGATATGACAAATTTGAATCTTCACTGGACATCTCGTTGGTATGTAAAATTCTTCTGGAGGACGGCAAGGCTTGCTGGCGATTGACGTTTGAGTTGGCTTGACGTGGAGGTATCGGCACCTGCGTTTGTCTTGGAACATTTGTATCACGTGCTGGCATTAAATTCACCACCTTAGCAAGATCACTTAACCACTGCGAAAATGTTTCTACAGTCGGAAATGGCGAAATTGTGGCGGCAAACTTCATCCACTCGTATTGCTTAGGCGGCGGTAATTTTGTCAATAGTTCGTTGTGTTCATAAGATGACGTTCACATTTTGCAGATTTAATAAATGCAACGACATTCCTCACTTTATTTGCAAAGGCTAGTACTGGCTCCAAACGATTTTCATAAATAATTGGGAAACACTTAACTTTCTCCAATTGAACACGAACCAGTAAATCTGGTCGTCCAAAATTAAACTGCAGCTCTTCCATTACTTTGGGTACATCATCTGGGTATATAAGTAGTGACGTCACATCATTCTTTGCATCACCCTTCAATGCTTTTTGTAGTCGCATTAAATTATGCTTGTTATTGTAACCAAATTCACTAGTGGAATCTTCATAACTAGTGAAAAACAATGGCCAATCCTCAGAATTACCATCAAATGGTGGCAATGGATATAATTTTATGACATCATTCGAAAATGTAACCGTTAGTGCTCGGTTTGGCATAGGTGAGGTGAACCCATACTTGCTTGCGAACAAAATGGCGTCATATTCACTTGCGAGCTAAATGGCGTGGCTTGTGACAATTACTGTTGTATCAACGCCGATTGCTCCTGCTGTGGCAGCGTCATCGTAGTTGTAGTCGTTGTGGCGGCGTAATCGTTGATATCGGTTGCGGTGGCAGCGGCGGCAGTGATACTGCACAATTTGGTGGCGTTAATGTTGAAAAAGGCAATGATGTTGAACGTAGCGTATGTATACGTTGCTCCTCGGGATTGTCAGTAGCATCTCTAACCTCACTATTTATTTTATTTCGAAGTTCCTTAATTTCCTCTTGGCTACGGTTGGTCTCTTGACAAAGCTCCTGCACTGTTGCTCGTAACGAAGAAAATCCATTAAGTAGCGCAGTCAATTGGGCGTCAGTAAAATTGACTTGCTGCTGTTGTCCTGCTGTTGCACCCTCGTCATCGGCCATATCAATAATGGTCGTTTCCAAAGAGATTTTGTCTGAATTCTCACTAATGCTTTCCTCAGCAGCACCAGCTTGTTCGGATTCTTTTTGTTTTTTGCGTGTCAGCATGCTTGATTTTGTAATAGCGCAACTTGCAAAATGGCGCCTGTCGACAAAAAAAAAATTTTATTGAGAAAATAAAACTCTAAGCAATTGGCTTTGAAACGATTTAAAAAACTGATGTCGTGGCAGAAAAATAAAAACTAAAAGTTTTATTTGATTTAAAATTTTTTTATAAAAAATGATTAAGCGTTTAAATGCTTTAGGTTTCGTTTTTAAATCGGTGTTTCGCTGCCGATTGCTTTATGCTAACTGCCGAAATTGAAATTAATGAACAATGAAAGAGTAATAAGAAATGACAAGTAAAATAGTTATGGCGTTGCCAAAATGGCTATTTTTTTTTTTTGCAGGGATACTGTTCGTCGCCAACAAAGTAGCTTACATAAAAAGCGTTGTTATTGCTGCTATCAATGTTGTAGCTGGCATTGCTGAAGTATTAGCTGGTGTTGTTGTTGTTGACGCTGGCCACTGCAGAAATTACTGTAGTATCTGGTGTTATTTTTTGTTTGTTATTATTGTAAATTTTTGTTTGATATTTATTTGAATGCAGTTTTGCCATTGTTTGTTTTAATAACTTTTTTTTGTTTTTATTTTTATGTAATTTTTATTGTTTTTTCTTTAGCGAAGCGCTGGCGCTTCCGTGAATTTTCTTTGCTTCTTGTTGCATTCAAGATTTTTTTGTCACTGTCACTGAATTTAGTTTATCTACTCTTTTCTTTACATTTTATTTGTTTCTTTATTGGTACACACATTTGCGAATTTGCTTATATTTTTAAAGCAGCGTTCGATTTTTACATTTTGTAATCGCACTTAGACGGCGATCAGTGCTTTTGTGTTTGCAATAGTGACAGCGGCAGCACGAGCTGGTTTGCCTACTAGCTGTTCGGTAAGATGTAGTGGGTTGCTGCCACTATTGCTCCTTCACCATACAAATTTAAAAACTCGTGCTGAAGGAGAGTGCTGCAATCTGAATGCTCAAAAATTTTGAAGTTTATGAAATGGACACGTTACCGAAAAAAAATTTACTTTTATCAAATATCGAAAATCTACCGAAAATTAAAAAAAAAAAAATGTGGGACTCCCTAATTCTCTCCACTACTCTGGTTGACCTCCGAGCATGATGGTCGCTCGGGACCGACTTAACTCACTCTACCATGTGGACCATGGGGCAAATGGTTGTGGTCCACCCTAATCTGTGTTGGTTCTACATGGGACCTTACTTTAGTTTTTTATGCTGTCATGATGCTCTTATTCCGTTTAAAATAAAAAGAAATAGTTTTTTCTTTTTTTTCAATTCATTTCATTATTTAAAAATATAGATATATGCTTCACTTACATTAAAGTTTACATTTTTTTTTCTTTAATTCACCAGCATATGCTTTAAAGAAAAAATTTCTAAAGTCAAAGCAAAATTAAATTAACCACAACTTATTTATTAATTTTAGTTACACTTACATTATGTGATTTTTTTAATTTGTGTAAATGGAAATAATTTTTAAGACTTTATTTGATTTAACATTCAAATATGCATATGAAAATATGAACCTAAGCTAAGTATTTCTTTTAAATTATAAGGTATATTTTTTTTAATACTACGTAATTATTATAATTAATTTTATAATCTATTTTTTTACATATTTGTAATTATTATAATATTCTATTATAACTTTGTATTATAATGACTGACTGACTGACTGTAGTATGATGGTGTATTAATGGGATTTTTATTGATTTGTTTTACCTTAAGTCTTCATTTCGGATTGATGAATTTGATGGCACAGGTTGTTCCTGGTTGTGTTGTTGGATGAGTTTTTCGGTGTTTTGGAAGGTTTAGTTGTTCTGTTGATTAAAGTTGTTGCTGTAGTTGTGATGGGTTGGGTGGTGTGGTCATCTTTGTGGTTGTTAGTTGTTATTTATTACTGTTTGATGATTATTGAATTTTTGTTTGTTGATGTTTTTATTTGAGACTTTGTGTTGGTAAAGTTGTTTTGTTTTGGTTTTGTCATTTTCTTTTAGTTGTATGTGTATCTGTTTCTTTTATTTTTTTTTTTTTCAATGTCACAAAACATTTTTTTTCAATGTCGCCATTTTTTTTATCATGAGTTATAGGGGGTAGCGCTAGCGCTTCCGCGAATGCACTTTTTGCTTTGACGGGCTAAAATACACTATATTTTTAAATTTTAGATTTTTTTTTACTAATTTAAAACAGAATTCGATGAATTTCTGTTATAAGAATTTATGAAAAGCAAAACTATAACGTGATTTTTTTTTTTTTGTTTTTTGGTGGCTCTTGCACTTGCTGATCAGAATTTAACTTTAACTGAATTTAAATGTTATTTTTAATATTCTTTACCAAAATTTTACGTCGCTATGATCGCACAAAAAAAAATTATTCCGAATTGAGTTTACCGGGACTTTTTATTTTTGCTTCCGATAGCACAAAAAAAAATGGCAGCGACCAACAAAATAAACCTGTCCGCACGGTTCAGCATCCAAAATTCAACTCCCCGTCATTTTTCGTTTTCTCTTTCTTGTTCACACGTTCGAACAGATTTTTATTGCCCTACGCGCAAATGAGCGATCTCATTGGCTGGTGCAGCGCGCGCAAGGAAAAGTCTAGAACATCATGCGCGATAACGCGATTTTCGAAATTCATATGTCATTTTTGACATTTTTGCCTAGACTTTTTCCCTGCAACGCCTGTCACCACCAGATGGCAAATTACTAATGCTAATTCGCACGCATCGGAACTGGTGCCATTACAATTTGCTCCAATTTTTATTTAACTTGTATTTGCTGGAGCAACTTTAACACCTTTTTCTTTAGCTGTAGATTTCTTTCAGGTTTTAAGTTTCTCTGTTTTGCATGACATGTTATTGGTTTTTGTTTATGTCCACTTTTAATGTTTTGACTGTCACTTGTGAGTTTTGAGTGTCCACAATTTAGTTTCTTTAAGTTGCACTCTTCGTTATGTCAACCCTTTTTGTTGTTGAATGTGTATATGAATTGTCAAATTTTGTTTTTTTCAGGGTCATATTTTTTTTTCTTTTTTGTTTAAGCAGGTGGAGCGCTGGCGCTTCCGCGAACACTTTTTAATATTTTAGGTTAAGGAATTTTTTTTTCTTGTTTTTCTTTCTCCACATGGAGTGCGTTGTACGCTTCTTAATTTTAATTTATATATTTTTAATGAGTCATTATTTCAATTGACACACACAATAATATATAAATTGGTCCTGTTCCGATTTGTAATTTTATATTTACGTAATGAGAATTAACTAAAATTTGCGTTTTATGCGCTTAAAATTGACGTCGAGTCCGCGAAAATATTTTATTTCGAAAAAAAACTTCTGATTCAAAAATGGCGACGACCATCAAGCACACGTACATATGACGTACAACGTATATATGAAGAACTAGCGTTTTGTTGTAAGACACGTATATTTTGGTAGTACAAGATTTTTTCAGCGATTAAACCGTGTAAATTTTAATTTTTGAGACAAGTATCGCCTTAGACTGAAAACATACCGAACGATGTTATAATATACCACATTTAGTTTTTGCTTGCTCACAGCATCGCAGTCACCAAAAATTTCGCAACCATACAGCAGTGCTGGCATAAGATATGTCTTAGCTAATATCAATCTAATATCTAAAGGCGTGAAATATTGGGTAACCTTTCCAATAACAATGTTAATGCGGTTGGTCCAGGTCAGCACGCTGTTGAACGTTATGCCCAGATTTTTGCCACAGACACTGTGATCCTCGTTAAGCTTAGTCCTACAGCAAGCTATGTCATTTGGGGAGCAGCTAATAGGCAACTGCACATAATCAGCGTACATGTGTATATACATAGAATTTTAAAGGACATCAGGTAGGTCATTAATATACACCGAAAGTCAAGTAACACCAAAAACGTCAGTTTGTTATAGTCTATATTACTTCTAATTTCTTCAGTAACATCTATAAGTGCTGTTACACATCATCTTTTGGGTCTAAAGCCAGATTGTTTATCAGAAAGAAGAGAATTCCTTACCAGGTACTTACATATTTGCAATTGCATAAAGTTTTCAAAAACTTTAGACATATAAGGCAAAATTGCAATAGGACGAAAATCATTGCCAGCTTTTGGGACAGGTATTTTTTTGGCTTTTTTCTAGTCGGCAGGAAATATAGATGTTGTCAAAATAGCATTGAAAAAGTGTGTTATAAATGGCAAAAACTTCGGCAGCAAAGCTTTGACGAAAATGGGATGCATGTTGTCAAGACCAGTTGCATAAGACTTAATTGCCAGAAAGCCTTGCAGCACATCGGTTTGGTCAACGCCAGCAAAGCTAAAATGACTAAAGTTATGGGTAACAGCATTGACAGAGTAACTATTATTTCGAGCAGGTAGGGACAAGTATATAAATTTATTGTTTAGTTCGTTCAAGTCAAAGTTTTCTGCTGCTCTAGCTGTATTTGTCCCAAAACCTGTTTGCCGAAATAAGTTCCATTTTTGTCTACTGCTTAAGGCTGACTTAAAACTTTTCTTTAAAGTAGGCCGACTTGGCTCAATTAGTTGCCGCTACAACTTTTCTTCTCAACACTTTAAATTATCGTGAAATTCAGGTACTTTGAATCTCTTCCATCTGCCATATGCTTCGTTTCTTTTATCAATTAGCTGTTTTATTCTATTCGAGAACCAAGACGGCTGCATGTACTTAATAAGTTTTGTTTTTAAAGAGACATATTTTTCGAACAAATTATTTACATTATATGCAAGAAATGAAAGCTGCTGGTCGACAGAGTTCATATAGAAAATATCTGACAAATCTAGATTCTCTAGTTCAGCGCTAAGTGAGAAGTAGTCAATGTTTTTAAAATCGCGTACTGAATTCTTTGATATATAACGGACTTTATTACTCTGGTATTTATTTGGTATCAGTAAAAATTCGTACAAATTTCATCTATTCGATAACTTGACATTGGGATTGTCAATCCACGACAATAATTTATCAAAATAGTAAAACTGTTGTTACTGCATTTATACTACTGGCTTTTTAATCAAAAAGACCGAAACCCATATCGTCATCTTCTTCCTCTTCGGATTCTCCTTGGCGGCAGCCAAGTTGGCAACACCAGCTTGGAACTTTTCACGCAAATCTTCGGGCTTGATGTCCAAAATTTCTGGAGAAAAAATGGAACCAGAATCGTAGACTTGGTTGATGATCAACCCATATGAGAAGGGCGAAATGTGCAACATGTTCAGCAAAGTGGCTTCGGAAGCACCGACTTTGTCACCAGGCTTCAAAATGGGCACATCATTGATAATTTCAATTGTACCCTTTGAAATCTTAGTTGGAATGGACAAAGCCTGGAAGAAAGAAGTCTTCTCGGGACCCAAGCCAGTGTTTTGGAATGATGACTGGCAATGGAGCAATTGCACCAGCACGAGCTGGAGCACGCACTTAAGATTCCAACAATTTGTCACGAACCTCAGCTAAATTGCCCTTGGTGAAAACGAAACCAACGTTTCCCTTGATGTGGGACAACAATTTCTCCAGCTGAGCGTTGTTCTCCAAATGGCCACGGATTGCCTTGCGCATCATGGTGTTCTTGCCCATCAACACAACGCCCAAACCACGCAAGGAGGTACGGATGTGTTGCATTTGTTTGGAGCCAACATTATCAGCGCCAACAATGAAGCATTTTGGAAATTCATCGAAGAGTTCGACGACTTTAACGAAATATTAAGCTTTCCAAGCTGCCTTGTTCTCCCTAACCATCTTAAATAAAGGTGTGAAATAGGGACTCGCGAAAGAATTTAAGAACAAAGCACAAACGTTTACGACGGTGTTCTTGACTTAAAAAATGATTTATAGTATGAAGCTGAAAGTTATGTGTAATAAAGATCAGGTCATGTTTTGAGAATACAGGAGCAGAGATTTGGTCATACAATAGGATTTTTTAAGTATCATTCACAAAAATTAGGTCCAGTAATGTATTCCTATGCTTTGTGAAATGAGTGGGCATAGCACAATTTACTGAGATAAGGCCTAAAGCTGTCATGTCAGCGACTAAGTGGTTGTCTTGAAACACGTTGCTATTGAAATCACCAGATATAATGATATTTGTATATGAGAGTGATAAAGTTTCAATCTTTAGAAGCAGAATATCAGTTGATATGTTGCGGTTGGGTCTATAGACGCCACCTATTAGAATCTTTCCTAAGCCATGAATCACTTCAACAAACAAATATTCAATTTTGTCAGTCGAACATGACCTACAGATGAAGTTGAATATTAAATCATCTCTTACATATATTGCTACGCCACCTCTATGGATCTCTGTCTGCACGGAATAATTTAAACCTATTAACGTTAAAAACACCATCACTCACATGGGTCTGAAACCAAGTTTCCGAGACGCACACTACATCAACTGTTGATTCCTCGAAAATGTAGCGAAATTCATCAATCTTTTTCTGCAAGCTTTGCGCGTTAATATGACATACTTTAAGTCCTTCCTTTTGCTTGCTTAAGACGCGAACAAGAGGATATACATTGCCACTGAAACCGCTTTGCATATCAATACCCCAACTTATCATTTAATAGATTTATCAAAATATTCGATTTAGCAGCAACACAAAAATACCGATAATATATTAATGGAGTTTTTCCTCGTATAGCTTTCATGTGTTTTTCAAAGTGGAAAATCAGAACAAAATTATTATCAAGCGAAAAATAACTAACATTTGATATATAAAACAGTAGAGGTTGTTATTTAATTAATATTAAGTTCCAGCGTCTCTATGGATGTCTGCAGTAACAGTGTGTAAATGAGGATCGTTACGAAAAAATTCCCCATATCTAGATTTTGCAGTGAGGTTTCGGTAGCAGCAGAAATTAAATTAAATTGATTCAGTTGCTCTACATTTTCGATACGTTGGATGGTTTAATTTAGACTGCGTTTTACATAGACCAGGCCTCTCATTGTAAAGGATGAGCATAAAAATTTTTTGTTTTTTTAGTCCGAGTGCAGTGCGATAAATTTTGTAATTCTCTGAAGTTAAGCACTCATTCGTATAAAACGGCACCTTGGGCTTTAACCAACTTTTAATAAAAGTGTGAGTTGCAACAAAAACTTTAATTGGGAATTGTTTAGAATATAAGTTAGAGTCGATATATGCTAAAACAAAAGAAATCCTTAGATCTTTTTTTTTTTTAATTTCAAATTTACTGTTTTTTGATGATATAACATATGTATAACCACACATGGGGGTAATGCATTAAATATTTGATGCATTTTATCTTCATTTCCATTAAATTTAGTTTAATCGTAATGGAAATTTTTCAATTATCATTAAAGTTTAATTCATTCATTTAATTCGTTCAATTCATTTAATTCATAATCATTTTAATGGTAATTGAAAATTTTCCATTACCATTAAATGATTTAGTGGTAATGGAAAATTTTCCCATGGCTAATAATTTTAAATTATTATGGAAAATTTTCCATTACCATTGATTTTTAATGATAATTAAATTTTGAAAAGAAAGATATACTTGTCGGATCGGCACACCTCAATGTCGTCTGTCAGGCGCTATTCCATTATCCAGAAAGTATTTCGAAAAACTTGTTCTTATGAAAGCAATGTTTTCTATTTTTGTGTTGAATAAAAAAATTTAGAAAATGTTTCAAATTATTTGTATGGAAAAATCGAATTTTGGGACTAAACATTATCTATAACAGAAAAAAAATTTAAAATTTTTGAGCGTCAAATTTTTTTCAAGAACTCAATCTTTATTTTTCAACCAAATTCAGGTATCCATTCTGTGAAGAAAAAAAAGTTACGAGCAAAAACACATTTTTTTAGCCAAAAAGGACCTTCAGGAGAATCAAAAGTGCTCCATTGGTTTTTCTCAGAGCGAAAAAAAATTACGCAGACATCGTTTTTAAGGTTCCTTCTAACTTTTGAGTCGGTGTCTGGCTGACTTTATTTTTCTTCATACAAATCGACCCGGTCTAATATATATGTTCTTCTAGAACTAAGTTCTAGTTTTATTTATTGTCCAGAAAAATCAAGATTTTTTTTTTTTCAAGTGTCCATTTTTTTTTGTTTTTTTTTTAAATGTCAGGTGAAACACAATTTGGATCTGGCAAGCCTAGCTCTGACTTATATTTACGTCACATCTGACTATTGAGAAACGCTCTCACTTATCAGCAATGACAAAAAATTCAGTCATAACTGATTAGAATAATCGAGACAGCTGAATATTTGATGAAACCTAAAACTTGATGTGATAGAAAAGGATGTCAAATCACATGTATACAAAAGTTTCCATCAGATTTTTTACACTCCTCTTCAGAAACTGATAGAAACTTCTGACCGAAATTTCCATCAGAGCTGTCTATCAGATGACCTGTCATCTGACTGACAGTGCTATTGTAGGGGCACTACCAAGAAAATTTGCAACGCAAAAGTTCTAAAGCAGAGTCAACATCACACTTGTGGGACCTATAGAATCCAAATATGTTCAAAGCCACATGCTTTAAGTTAAACTTTTTTAACTTTCTTGATCTCCTGAAGTCACATGTATGCCTATTCACTCTCACATTCTCCAAAAGCTTTAGGTTATGCTCGCATGCTTTTTCTTTCTTACAAAAATTTGATAAGATAAGATCAAGAAAGATAACATGAAAACTAGGCATTAAGCTAATAGATTCACAAGACTGGGAATTTCCATTGAAAATTGCTGCATATTCTATTTTATCTTCAAAATAAACCGAAGAGCCGGGAAGCTGGTAAAAATCACTCAAGCGACCATCGAACGATTTTTCTTGAACGTTAATAATTTATACCAAATCTTTAAAAGAAGAAGTGGCTGAATTTACCAAAAGTGACTAATGCATTGAAGGAAATTATGCTAAGATTATTAGACGCGATAGCTAGCATGGATGCAACTGGATCACTGTCGCCATCTTTTTTTACTGACGTAACCACAATGTCATTCCTAGCTCGAACCTTATCAGCAGCCAAAAAATCGTTTTCCAGTTCATTAATTCTGGCCTTAAGAGTTGCATTCTCCTTTCACAGAGTGGACATTTCTTTGCTGTTATGTGAAACAATAGACTTAAAATCCTAATATTTTTTACTGAGGAATGAAGCTGAGTCCTTAAGTTCTTCGATTAACTTTATTAACTCTGAGATGTTGATGACGTTTTAGGTTAGGTTCAACGTTGCAGAAGAGACACTAGCCGAACTGGATAACAAGTTAGATTCGCACTTCTGACACTTAAATACACTCTCCGAATTTTTTATATTCGTGTACTGATCAGACGTGAGTTTGGGACAAGTCACATGCACCCATTTATTACAACATTCTTTTTTGCAAGTGACATTTGGTGCTAGTTGATGCTCTCACCTTCACCATAGCCGCTTCAACGAGTTATTAAGGTTTACTTTTTTAATATTTGATTGACTTTCAGTTAAAACTTTGATTTTTTCTCTTCTAAATTTACGGAGGGCTGGCTTTGAACAATAAATTACCACATGAAATAAGGAAGGTAGGGTCAGTAGGAGAAAAAGTAATGAAATGAATTGAATATGAAAAGGAATGTGATGTATGTTAACATTTATTGTTTAGTTTATAAAATTGTATAGTTTATAAAAATATTATTAGGGCTAAAAGTTTTTATATTAACAATGTGGTATTAGTATAGAAAATGTAAATTAATCAGCCGTAGGCTATTTGTACTTAAATAAATAAATATTTTTCCGCCTTTTGCAGTACAGCGTTGCCAGACGTTTTTCTTATATAATTTAGTCTTAAAATTACTTTATGTTAAATTTTAAAATTGATTGTAGTGTAATCGAAATTTAATCATATTTGAGTTCCCTTATTGTGTATCAGTGAACCTCAAATATAACTTCAAATGCTCAGCATAAATTTTCCCCGAAAGTTTTTAATCTCCATAATGATGATTCTGTCTTAGATCAGTTATGCGTTGTTCTTCATGGACATAATGAACTACTGTTTTTGTGCGCATTATATGTTCCACCAAACAGTCCAGATAATATATTTAAAGCTTATGCTGATAATTTCCAACAATTGGCACTAAATAATGTGGCAGATAATCATCTCTGTATTCTTTGTGATTTTAATTTACCTAAAATTTCCTGGAGTTTTTCTGATAAGAATAACCTATTTATTCCGTCTAATGTCAACAGTCCGTCTGAAATTTACTTCATTGACAATATGTTGAGTCTTGGCTTGAAGCAAATAAATGGTATTAATAATAAATTAAATAGAATACTGGATTTAGCATTTATTAGCAATAATATTAATTCTAGGCTTGAAGGATATGCTTTTCCATTTGTGATACCTGATATGCATCACGTACCATTATAAATTGAATTTGAATTTTATGATTATCAGCATTTTAGGCCTTTATTGAATCGTTTCAACTTCAATTTTAATTTATGTGATTTTAATAAATTAAATGATCTCATTTCTAACGCTGATTGGAATGCACTTATTGGTGAATCTAATACTACTACTAGTTTCAATGCTTTTTTATTTAAAATAAATGATATCTGTTTAAACAATGTTCCGCAGTTTCCTAAGAAGACTTTTAAAGTACCTTGGCATACTAAAGGTTTGAAAATATTAAAAAACTTAAGAAATAAATTTTATGACAAATATAAAGCCACTGGTAATCTTGAATTTAAATTTACTTATTTGCATTACATGAAAGAATTCAACTTTCTGGAACAGTATTTATATAAAAATTATATTCGCAACTATGAAAATAGTATAAAATCGAATCCAAAGGTTTTTTGGCGATTTTTAAAGTCAAAGAAATCTTGCTCTAGCATTCCTACAGCTGTTTTTTTCAAAGGTCGTCATGCAAGCTCTATGCATGAAGCTGCGAATTTATTTGCAGAATTTTTTAAGAGTAATTTGGAATCAGAGTTGGTGGATGATCATGTTTCGAGTGGTCCTATTACTTCATCTTTGGACTTTGGATTCCTTCAGATATCCAAGGTGGATATCATTGAAGGGATTTCAAATCTTAAATATTCAACTGAGACTGATATTGATGGAATTTCAGTATGTCTCCTTAAGAAGTGTGTGTCGGCTATCTTATATCCACTCGAGATGATTTTTAATAAATCACTTTCTGAGGGTATTTTTATTGACAAATGGAAAGTGTCATCCATAACACCAATCTTTAAAAGTGGTAATAAAAATTATGTATCTAACTATAGGCCTATCTCGAAATTGTCAAATATTGCGAAGCTCTTTGAATGCATAGTAAAAAGAAAGATTTATTTTGCAGTTAAAAGTATGATATGCTTAAATCAACATGGTTTCATTCCTGGTCGTTCGACTGTCTCTAACCTTACCATCTTTACTGAGGACTGTATTTCTGCATTCCAAAAAGGAAATCAAGTTGACGCAATCTATACTGATTTTTCCAAAGCCTTTGATAAGGTTTCGCATAAAATCTTATTGAATAAACTGAACTTAATTGGATTTCATTCTGTTTTTCTGAAATGGATTAAGTCTTATTTATCCAATAGGTGTTGTTTTGTTACTATAGATAATAATAAATCGCAACCTTTTATTGCCTCTTCGGGCGTTCCTCAAGGGAGTATTTTGGGACCTTTACTATTTATAATTTTTATAAATGATGTTGGCAAATGCTTTCATAATGCAAAATATCTTCTGTATGCAGATGATCTTAAGATCTATTCAGTTATTAAGGATACTTCAGACACCTCTAATTTACAGGATGATTTGAACCGTTTAAGTACATGGTGTCAAAACAACCGTTTATATCTAAATACAAGTAAATGCTCTCAGCTAACTTTTCATAAAACTAATTTAATTCTGGAAACGGATTATTATGTTGGTAATTCTCATTTAAAAAAAGTAACTGAAGTTTCTGATTTGGGTGTTATATTTGACACTAAGTTCACCTTTAGTTCTCATTATAATCTTTTAGTATCTAAATCGAATGCTTTATTGGCTTTCGTGAGAAGAAACAGTGCAGAGTTTTCTGATCCTTACACGTTAAAACTGCTACATACTTCATCGTTCGGTCTAAACTGGAGTATGCTGCTTTTACTCTAATCATATAAATCGGTTAGAACGAATACAAAAAGTTTTATTACGTTTTGCACTGCGTTCTTTGAACTTTTCTGAACCTGTTCCACCTTATAGTTCACGGTGTATGCTCTTAAATCTAAAAAGTCTTGAAAGTAGGAGGAGTTTACTTTCATTATTATTTGTATTCGATATTATTGGTGGCTCTATCGATTGTCCAATTCTCCTAGAAGCTATTGGGTTCAACATTCCTGCTAGAAACTTACGAAACTATGAGTTTTTTCATATTGGCTTGAGTAGAACTAACTATGCTGTAAATGCTCCCATCACAAGAGCTTTAATCGAATTCAACTCAATATATGATACGTTTGGTTTAGATTTTAATCTTCCTAAATATGTATTTAAGTCTTTATTGAGTTCTGCATATTCTACCTAATTTGCTAAATATTATTATATTACATTACTTATATTATAGGAATACTTTTTATTTCTTATTGTTAATCTAGTCTGTAAGGATATTGTTCCATTTGACTTAAATAAATGAAATGAAATGAAAAAAAAATGCAACCCTGTATGCTGTTTACATTTCGACATTCCAATTTATGTTATCTTTATTCCTTATCATTATTCTTATTTACTTAAAAAAAAAAAAACCGTTTGTGTGACAACGTTTTCAACGCGGAAAATAAAGAATATTTTAAATAATAAAAAATCGTGTGAATCTTATCTAAGTTTATATCTCAGATGTTGGGTAACTCATCATTCCTCAAGTAATAAATTTAAGAAACAAGAACAAAATTAAAATACCACGTGGAAATAAGCAAATGTACATGGACGCATTGTCTTTGGCCAATATAAATTTTCCACCGACGGCCACCATAGCGCAGTTCAAACGTTTGTAAGCTGCACATGTTGGGGAAAACAACATTTCCGATACCATATCGGATGGGAATTCTTTAACAAGTGCTGATGCTACCGCAGTCGCTGCTAATATTGCTAGCGCCCTTGCTAAATGCTCAACATCTGCCGATAGTGATGCAAATTGTGCCGATAATTTTAATTGCAATTCTGACGCTGATACTGCCGTGAACTCTGCCGAACGTGTCGTCAATGATGCTGCAGATCAGGTACTACAATCATTCAAAAAGCGACTGTAAATTTTGGAGCTTCGACGACAAATCCAGGAGTTGGAAGGAGCTTTGGTTGTTCGTAACGAGCGTAGACTCGATTTCGGGGACGTTATACATGCTATACCAAAGTATAGTGGTGACGATATGAAGAAATCGAAGAAAACATGCACTCCATCAATGCCGATAAGTGACTAAAATTATTGAGTTTGCGACGATCGCTTGCCGGAACCGCACGAGTTTTCCTTGCAACGACTTCTGCACTAGATTATAATGCATTGATGATGTCACTCATTAAGGAGTTTGATGTTACCGTTACTCGGCAGCATGCTTACCGTATTATGAGTCAGCGCCGTTGGAACAAGCGAGAGGAGTCACTACACTGCTACATTTTGACGATGCAGTCAATTGCAAAGCGATCAGACATTTGCGAAACGGAGGTTGTTGACTTCATTATTGATGGAATTGGCAATAATTTGGCAAACATAAATCTGTTAATGGGTGCCCAAACAGTTGAAGAGCTAAAGCGTCTCGTGAATCGCTTTCAACAAAAATATTTACACCATGTCACAAAACTCTACGTACGGAAGAATTTTTTGAAGAATCTTTTGACAAAATCTTAATATATATTAATGAGACGGTATTTTTTTTTGACGTCAAATGTTTCTTTTAGACCATTTTTATGATAAAAAGTAAAAACCTAAACGGATTCAATCCAAATTATGAAAAGTTCAATATAAAAACATAAATATACTTTATGGCGAAAGTACTCTTTTTCGCTTATTAAGAACAAAAGAAATCACAATTTTGCTCGAATAACGGTAGTTCACATTCATAGCTGCAGGTTGCATTCAGCAATCATCTGTGATCAGCGTTGTAAGTACATTGCTGCCCAGACGTATTTAAGTTTTGTGATGAATATTAGCTAATTTAAACATGACCACAATAAATTTTTATATGTTTGTACATAAAATACATCAAATTAACCTTCTGCTTGAAAAAATTAAGTAAAAGTTCAACAAATCGATGAAAATAGGCAAAAATCGATCGTACGTAGGCTTTTGTGACATGGTGTAGATAAAAAAAAACATAATGCCGTTACACGAAATGCCGTCACTCCATTTAAATTGTCTACAAATATGACAAAACCAAATGCCGAAAAAAGTGCCGATAGGAATGCAGTCTTATGTTTCAACTGCACGCAAAATGGACACATCAAACCAAACTGTCCTTTTCCATTGCGACCAGTTAATTCATGCTTCCGTTGCTGGCAAATGGGGCATGACCACCGCTCATGTCCCATCCGAAGAAGATCCTGAAACCTACAGCCGACAAGCAAATTGCTGCCATTGCACGTTTTAAAAGTAATTCGAAAAGAAGTGCAGGATTTAATACATTTCTTTACCTTTTTGATACCGGCAGTCCAGTTAGTTTCGTAAAACAATCTTACGTCCCAGATGAGATGCTTAAAATTCCATGCATTCCAAGTCAAAAATACGTTGGCATTGGTGGAAGCAAATTAGAAATTCTGGGTGAAATTGAAAGTGAAATTGAATTCAAAAATAGAATAAGAAAACTTAATTTTAAAGTTATGTCAAATGACGATATGATTTTGCCTTTTGTTTTGAGCCGAGATTTTTTAAGTTCATTTAATATTCATTTAACTGAAGTAAAATTTAAATATAAAAAAGAAAATCTTTTGTCAATGAATACAAAAAAAAAATATCCGTACTTCTTTGTCGAATGACTTGATTTTAGTTTTAAGTCGAAACAATATTTTGAAAGAAGAATGTTTACCAATATTTAAATGTAGCAACAAAATAGAAAGTGTATCGAATGCCGGGTCAGCTGAAATAAAATATGATTCCAACTGCAGTGGGGTCTTAGAGTTACCATTTATTTTCAATATTCAAATTGTTTCTGACGATGTAGATTAAATTGAACCGCGCCGAATTGAAAGAATGTCTTGCCTGGCAATGCGTTGACGCAAAAGTTGAACTTCATTAATCCACATGTCACGTGAACTATCATGCAAAATAGAAATACATGGCGCGAATAGATTTGTGCATGAATTTTCATTGAAGCTGATTTTATTGATGCCGGAGCTATGCTTAAACGCGCATTGAAAAAACTCTCGTGTTACTTAGCCTTAGCGACGCGCAGTGGTTCCAAATTGTGTTTTTTGGTTCAAAAATAGCTAGAGAGCGCAAGTATTGTCGAAAATGAAAAACTCGGGCTCCGACGATTTTTTGGCATTTTAGTTCTTTCATTTAAAAAAAAAGTTTGCTGTGTATTGTATATTTGTTGCATGAAAACACATATGATTTATGCTTAATTTAAAGATTAATATTTATTATGTATATGAAATGAACCTAATGGTATGGCGGTTAGCAGAAGAAAGAGAGCAAGACAAAGCTGTCCTTTTACATTTTAGAACACAGTGCTGCCACTTCTATTGTTGAGACACTACAATTCTCCTCCACTAAAAGTTCAACATTGTATTGTAATTACATAAGTAAATTATATAGTTAATGCAATTTCCAAAATTAGTTAAGACTGAAATTTAAAAATTAATTCAATTAATCCATTTCAAAGTTAGAACTAAAAATAAATACTAAAATATAGTAATTTAATCAAACTCAAGTATATACTCTGATAAGTAACTTGGAGTTTTCCGAGACCGAGTAACTCTCGGCCTCTGTGAGGTTTATTGTTCCGTTGAAAGTTCTGCCTGTTTGCGTTGTACTGCTAGATCTGGCTGCATTGGTGGCATCAGCTGAGTTACTTCTTCCGGTGGCAATGGAGTTTGCACCTGATCATTTTGACCCGCACGAGGATGTTGAAGTGGTTGTGCAGATACATCTGGATTGTCGGAATGCTCTGTGTGCCCTTGCTGGCAAGTTGTACTTGATGACCACTATCCCGGATCATAATGTGTTTCGTTGAAATCTTTATTGAATTCTTGAGGTTCTGTAATTACGGTTGGCTGAATTAAAGTTGAACGTAATTGATTAATATGCCTTTTAAATACATATCCAGTATCAAGGCGTATAAGATAGTGTAATCTGCCAAATTTCTTCAGGATCTCTCCTGGTTTACATTGTTGCTTGTTATTTGCATAATATCGGGATAGCACCCTCTCTCCCACACTTAATTTCCGTATTCTTGGTAGCATTTGATTATCGATTATATTGTCTTCAATTTTTCGAAGCGCATCAAATTGGATTCTTATTTGTCGGTTTAGATATTGCTCTGAGGGAGTTCTTCCATTTTTCAATGGCGTAGCTCGATATCTGAATAAAACTTCCCTTACTTTTTCTTTCATTGTATAGGTACTATTAGACATAGCCATCAACCGACTTTTAACTGTTTGGATGTTTCTTTCGGCTAAGCCATTTGTGGCTGGATGTCCAGGAGCAATAAATTTTTGAAATACCCCTCACTTTTTGCAAAATTGTGTGAATTCAGCGCTCTTAAAAATTGTTGCGTTGTCTGACACAATTATATTTGGGAACCCGTGTCGTGCAAATAAATCACGTAACATTTCGACTGTACTATACGTTGTAGGAGCAGTTGTGCAATGACCTATTTCCAACCATTTCGATTTGGCATCGACAACAATCAGAAAATATCCTCCTTGAAACGGCCCAGCGTAATCTATATGGATCCGCTCCCAATTTTGTGTTGGCTCATCCCAAAAATGTTGTGGGACTTTTGCCGGATTCTTTTTTATATTACTGCAATCTATACAACCACGGACTAATCTTTCGGTGTCCTTATCAATCCCTTTCCAATATACGTATTTCCTTGCCAATTGTTTCATTTTCAAAATTCCTATGTGTGTGTGGTGTAGTTCTTGAAGGACGCTTTGCTGTAGTGATTTTGGAATAACTGCGCGTTGATCTTTAAAAAGTGTGCCGTTGATTATAGTAAATTCAGATTCTTCGGATGAATTCTGGATTCTGTTTATAATACTGGAAAGCTCCATGTCCCTTGCAGTTTGATTTTTCAAAGATTCGAAATTTATTAATTCATTTGATATCTGATGTATTGAATTTTCGCATAACAATTCCACTTCCTTTACAATATCGTATTCTTTTATTGTTGAAACAATTGGTGCTCTTGAAAAACAATCTGCGTTGGCATTTTCTGTGCTGCTCTTGCGCTGGATTTTATAATTTAGTCCGGATAAAAATGATGCATATCGTTGAAGCCTAGCTGATGTCATTGCTGGTAGTTTTGAATCCTGATGGAAAATGCGTTCAATTGGTTGATTATCTGTAATTAATGTAAATGATTTGCCACATATGTAATAATAAAAATGTTTTACACTGAAGTACAATGCAAGTGCTTCTCGGTCGAGCTGCGAATAATTTTGTTCAGATTTTGTTAAAGATCTTGATGCAAATGCAATAGGTCTCTATTCCGTCGATAATATGTGATAAGACCCCGGCTATACCAATTGGACTTGCATCACAGGCTAATTGTAGTTGCAGTTGAGGATTAAATGGCATCAGCACCCTGTCGCTAGCGATTTAATTTTTTAGTTTTATAAAGGCTTCCTTGTTTTTGTTTGTCCATTTAAATATTGAATTTTTAGCTAGTAAAGTTCTAAGCGGAAAAGTTAAGGTTGGAGCATGCGGTATAAATCGTGAATAGTAAGTAACAAGTCCAAGAAATCGTCTTACATCGTCAATGCTTTTTGGCTCTGGCATTTCTAAAATGGCTGCCATTTTTTATGGAGATTTCTTAATTTTATTGTATTCTATAACGTGTCCCAGAAACTCTATACTTTCTTTAAAAAATTGACACTTACTCTTGTTAAGATGGATTTTGTAGCGTCGTAGCTGATTTAAACAGAGTTGCAAGTTTTCCGTACATTCCTGTTTTGTTTTTCCATGGACGATTATATCATCAAAATATGATTCCGTGTTTGGAATCGAGAAAAGGATTTGATCAATTATTTTATTGAATTCTGCCGGCGCTGTTTTTATTCCAAATAATAGCCTTTTCATTCTATAGGTTCCACGATGTGTCGAAATTGTTTGAATTTTGCTTGATTCGTCATCAACCATTACATGTAAATAAGCTTTATACAAATCCAGTCTGCAAAAGAAACTGGAATTTCTTAAATTGTTCAGGATCTCGTCAATCCGTTTGATAGTGTAATGTACATTTACTAAGGTTTTATTAACACCAATTTTGTAGTCAACACAAAGCCTTACTCCGCCATCTACTTTTGGAATAACTACTAAAGGAGATCCCCAGTCGCTAAATTCGGTTTTGACAATGATTCCTGCTTTTTCCAATGTATCTAATTCATCATTGACTTTGTCAATAAGAGCATGTGGAATTTGCCTTTCTTTGTTAAAAATTGGCTTTGTGCCTTTTTTTACTGCCAGTGTAACCTTAATGTCTGGAATGCACCCTATTTCCTCCTTGAAAATATCTGCAAATTCGTTTAAAATATCATTAATTCTTGACGTAGTGGAAATTTTGTTAGTGGAGATTGTCTCCTTATGTTGCTTGTCAACCTCGTGTAGTTTAATATTTAGCTTCCGTATCCACGTTCTTCCTAAAATTGAGGAGCATTCATCTGGCACAATATATATTACATCGTGTATAGTTTTGTTACAAAATTCAATATTGACGTTAACCTTGCCAAAGGGTTTAAAAATGTCCCTGGTGTAAGATCTGAAAATAAGATCCGTTGGTTCAAGATTGTTTCGCAAATTTAAGCTTTTGTATATTTCTCTTGGAATGAATGTGAATCCTGAACCTGAATCAACTTCGAACTGCACTGGCTTGCCTTCTAATAAAATTGTTGCAAAATATCGTTCAGCGTCTAAAACTGTTGAAAAAATATCTACTATTTTGTATACTTCATGGTTACTCGGAATTTCACCATTAAATTCATCGTGTATTAATGAATTCACATTACCTCCTTTCACTAAATGTTTGATACATACTTTTTTAATATGACTCTTAGTATTACAAGATGAGCAATGCAGTTTATTTTTATCAATCCTGCACTCCTTTGATGTATGATTGTTTTTGCCACACCTAAGGCACATGCCATGTATACCTAATTTATGTAAATCAACACGAATGCTTCCCTGTGCATGTTTAAAATTTTTATTAAATTTGTTTCCTTGTTGTTGCTGTTGATGTTTCAGTTTTCCTACATTTTCTTTCTTAACGCTGACTCTGCTGATCAAATTGTCGGAATTACTTGTAAATTCCTTTATACCACTTTTTGCGGCTTCTAACGAGAGTGCCTTTGTCACGATTTCGTTGAGTGTTGTTACCTCCGATTGAAGGATTGATTCACGAATTGAGTTTTCAGAAAGTCCACGTATAAATTGTGTACGAATATATAGTTCTGCTACTGATTTATTGCAATCGCACTTGAAACCACAATGGCTTGCACTAGCCTTGAGATCTGTAAGAAAATCTGTTATTGATTGCTCTTGCTTCTGTACCTTACTTAAAAATTGATGTTGTGCCACCAATATATTTTTCTTGGTGACCAAATGTTTTTCCAAAAGTTCCACTAACTCCTTATATGTTAAGTCTTTTGGAGCTTTTGGAGCCGCCAATGTTGCTATAATATTGAAATTTCTAATGCCAATCGAGTTCAACATAATTTTTGCAGTAATGTTATCACTGGAAGATAGACCTCTCATTCCAGGTAATTATTAAATCGTTGCATGTAGTTGGAAAACGGTTCCTTATTTGAGTCGAATGACTCGAAACTCTGTATGTCTGCAGCATTCGTGGAGATTGATGCTGAAGCACCCCCGCTGCTTGTACCTGCCACTAGCTTGTCGTAGATGGATTTTTGCATTTGCAAAAATTGCTGAAATTGTGCCTCATTCATCGTAGATTCGTTAAAAATAGTGATAATGCTGCGTGTAGTTTACCTTCGTCGCCAATTATTGTATATTTGTTGCATGAAGACACATATGATTTATGCTTAATTTAAAGATTAATATTTATTATGTATATGAAATGAACCTAATGGTATGGCGGTTAGCAGAAGAAAGAGAGCAAGACAAAGCTGTCATTTTACATTTTAGAAAACAGTGCTGCCACTTCTATTGTTGAGACACTACACTGTGTCTTTTTGATTTTTCATTCAAATGTCAATAAAAACTTATGAGCGAAAATTCCCAATGGGGGGGGGTTTGAACCCCCAAAATCCCCCCTGCTACAGACGTACCTTTTCATTGTTCACCCTGACGACATTCGTATTTAGAACTTTCAAACGTTCAAACCATAGTAGATCAGCTACAGGCAGACGGCATAATACGGCCAAACAATTCACCTTACGCTTCCGCAATTGTGCTGGTAAAGAAGAAAAATGGTGAACACGCTTGTGTGTTGACTATAGAGGCTTAAATAAAATAACCGTTCGGAACAATTATCCACTACCACTCACTGAAGACTGCATAGAATACTTAGAGGGAAAGAATATATTTTCTGTTTTAGACCTAAAAAGTGGATTTCATCAAGTTAGTATTTCACCTGAATCCGTACAATATACTGCTTTTGTAACTCCTACCAGACAGAATGAATACTTAAAAATTACGTTTGGGTTAAAGAATGCGCCTGCTGTATTTCAGCGATTTGTAAATAGTATATTTAGAGATTTAATTGACAGTTGCTTTAAAAAACTTTTCCGAACATACAATATTTTTGCAGACTGTGTTACTCCGTATTACTAAACGCGGACTAAAGCTTAACCTTTCAAAATGTAAATTTGGTTACGATAGGATTGAATATTTGGGATATATTTAGTTTTGATGAACACTGTGTGAATGCATTTAATGAGTTGAAAATCAGACTCACAGGAGCTCCGATTTTAGCAATTAATAATCCTAAAAAAGAAACAGATTTACATTGCGATGCTAGTACGATTGGGTTTGGTGGTGTACTCATTCAACGGCAAAACGATGGAAAACTCTATCCGATGTCATATTTTTCAAAAACTACTTCCGCTGCGGAATCAAAATATCACAGTTTTGAACTAGAGACGCTTGCAATAATTTATGCGCTTAGATGGTTTAGAGTGTATTTGGAGTGAATACCATTTAAAATAATTACGGACTGTAATTATACTTAAATTTTAATTTAATTAGTTTTGAAACTTGATCGCCGACGTACAAATCCCTATTTACACGGCAGCGAACTTGTACACCGTCTCACTACACCGACGTAAAAATATATTACAGTCAAACCCTCTTAACTGAAATGGCAATTTGCCAAAATTTTTTTTCACTTAAGCGGTTATTTCACCTATACGGAGTTTGGTTAACTGAAAAAAAATTTCACTTAAGCGGAGTTCGGATAACTAAAAAAAAGTTTCACTTAAGCGGAGTTCGGATAACTGAGTTATGTATGTATGAGTTATGACGGAGTTTGGATGGCTGAAAAACAATTCAACCGGAAAATTTGATATTTGCATGATTATATTCGAATATAGGCATTTCTCTCATGTTGAACGGGACGGAAGTACACTTTTAAAGTGGAATTAAAGTCAAAGTAAAACAATTTTATCATCATCTATTACTTCAAGGAATAGCCCTTTGGTAGCACTATATTTAGTGGTAAAGTTGATGCACGACGTAGTACTGGTTCCAAGATAGAGGCAATAAAAAAGCCATTCGAACGGGATAAAAACGGAAGTGTTTTTCATGGCAATCTATAAAAAAGCTAAAGTTATTGAAACCTGGCAACATTTTTTAATGCAACTAATTTTAAAATGTTATGGAATAATATCTTTTTATTTGATTTCATTTGATTGCAAAATCTTAATTATTTTTTTTCTTACAAGGCTCAATATCCATTCGAACGGGACATATTTTTCCATTTTGGTTAACTTGGGTATTTTTTCAAAACGACTTTAATATTTAAGATACATATATGCAGTAATTAAAAATAAGAATTTAATGCTTAGATTTATCAAATAAATTAGTTAGATCAATTTTAACAAAGAAAAGAGGAAGTAGTAGATATTTTTCCTAAAAGAATATAAAACTTGCCTTATTGCTGTTAAAACGTTTTTCATGTAAGGGGCTTGACACCGCCCTACTAAAAACAAATTTTTCTTCGCAGGAATCAGTTTGTTTCCATACCAAATTTGATCAAAATTGATGTAGCGACTCAGTCGTGTTACATTAGAGGCGGTGCCATGCCCACTTTAAAGACTTAGAGTATCTACTAACCTTTTTTATGGAATATTCTATCTCCTAACCAAATTTCAATAAAATCGGTCCATTAGTTTAGCCGTGGAAACGTTTTTTAGTTGGGGGCGTGGCACCGCCTATTATTGAAAAAAAAGTATACATGTTTCTCCTTCACTGCACAACCTTTCCAACAAAAAAAACAAGTTAAGGTGTTATTTTCGGCGAGGCCGAAACTCACATACCCTACACTGCACTGAAAGTACCTTTTCATCAAATGTTAAGAAGACGTTGAAGAGGTGGAATAAGTCGAAAAAAATGTGAAATGTTAGAAAGGTTGACAGAGGTTGAAAAATGTTGAAAAGTCGTAAATATATGCAAAATGTTGAAAAAAGTTGAGAGAGGTTGAAAAACTCTAAAAAAAATTAAAGAGGTTGAAAAAATTTGAAACTATTCAAAATTGATGAAAACGTCGAAAAGATAAAGAAACTTATGAAGAAAATTGAAAGAGGTTGAAAAATTCGAACAAATACATATAGAATATATTGGAAAAAGTTAAAGGGTTGAAAAAGTCGAAAGAATATGGAAAATGTTGAAAAAATCGAATAAAAATGAAAAATTTTAAATATGCCACGCCCACTTCTCCAATTCCGCCCACTTTTGGTTCAACAAATTATATTTGTGATCGACCTCCTCATATTAAATTTCAGCACAATAGCTTGTATAGTTTGCGATAAATGCTGCAGTTTAATTTAAAATTTAGAGTGGTGACACACCCACTGGTACAATCCAGCCCAGTTTTGATCCAGAAATAGCTTTTCATAAGCAAATCCCAAACACCAAATTTTAGTATGATTGCTCAGTTATTTCGATAAATATGCCACTTACCGTATTTAATTTGTATGTGAGGTGCCACGCCCACTGGTGCTATTTCAGCCACTTTTGATTTAGATATACTCTATAGCAACTGAACCACTTTCATTAAATTTCATAAAAATTGCTGCAATAGTTTACTTAAAACAGCGCTTACAAATTTATGTTAATATGGGAGGTGCCACGCCCACTGATGCAATTCTGTCAAAACTAATTTATTTTTAAAGCCTATAGTGACTGACATCTAAACACCAAATTTTATGAAGATTACTTTCTTAGTACACTATTTATAACAATAAACAGTTTTTGCTTATATGGGAGGTGCCACGCCCCCAGGTACTATTGTACCAAATTTTTGTAATAAAAGACCTTACAGCAAGTTTATCTACCTCATTAAATTTCATCACGATTACGTTGTTAGTTCTCTTAATATAACTTTCATAAATATTGTGGGCGGTGCCACGCCCTTCATTGAGTTTTTTCAATAAAGAGGATTAAGGAGGATAAGATTTTTATGAAAATCGTTTGTGCCAATTTTGAGATATATGGAATCAAAATTTTTAGCAGTTGAAAAGTGCCACGCCCACTTTTTCAATTCCGCCCACTTTTATCTCAACTCAAGATATATTTGATATTTATCCGTTTACCAAATTTCATAACAATATCTTGCTCGGCTTACGAGATATGGTGGTATAAAGGTTAAAATTTAGGGCTGTGCAACGTCCCTGTAGGAAGCTTTGAAAACTTGAAACCTAACCTGATCCTAATCTTGTTCACATGTGCATCAAATCACCAATTTTCATCAAAATCGCTGCAACTTTTTTCAAAATTGACCTGGGTATATTTACATAGGGTATGGGCGGTAGGCGTGTCAGTTAACTGATTTCACCCATTTTCAATAGCAAGATGCTTAAAAGAAGATGTGACCTGTGTGTGAAAGTTTCATTCCATTAGCTCTCTTGGTTTTCCCGTAAACCTGATTTCAACAGACAGACAGACGGACATCGCTAAATCAACTCAGGTGGTGACGCTGATCAAGAATATATATACTTTTCCATAACTGCCACGCCTCCTTCTATGTGTTACAAACGGATGGACAAAGTGAATATACCCTCGGTGTAGGGTATAAAAAAGTTTAACCGTTTTGAACTAGTTTTAACCGGTTGGCCTTTTGGCGGAAATGCCCATATGAAGCTGCAGTTTTAAAACAATTTTCATACTTTATTAAAACAATCTAAAAAAACAAAACAAAACGTGCTTATAAGTAAAAAAACAAATGTTTAAAACTAATTCGCAGGTAACTTCAAATGAAAAAAATAATAAAATAACATATTTTGATACAAATTTACAGGTAACTTTCGTTGCATATGTAGCTATGTACATAATTAAAATCTCGAGTTATATGTAAAAGTCTCCTATCTTCGTTTGTTTATTATAAGTATGCATATTACGGAGAGATATTTTGTCTTCAAGTTCATCTATAGCTACATCGACTTTCGAAATCCCTATAAAAAAATTCCTTTAAAGTTCGAATAGCATTCAAAGCCTCATTCAGAGGCTTTTGTGCAAAATTTGAATTTATCAACTCTTCGGCATCAGAATCGACTTCATTTTGATTATTGTCAGATTCATGCATTACTTTATTTATGATTTCTTCATAATTTCTCCAAAACATCGAAATCTACAAGCAAATCAATTTCCTGCTTGAGTGTGTTCCGAAATTAATTTTTGATAGTTTCTATGCTTACCATGCACCATGCTCTTTTTACCATTTTCAATGCTGCAAATACCTAAGTCTACCTTTTTGGAAAAATCTATTAATAATGTCCGTTATCTAGATGGAGAACTTATCGTGAAATAAGTATGCAATATAAGCACAAACCACTTAATATTATACTGTCAAATCTGAAATAGCAGACAGAGTGAACGAGGAAAAATAAAGAGCATTTTTTGTAGACGTGTTGACTTAAAGTTTATTTTCAGTTATGCGGAGCTGTTTAAGTGAAAAACTTTAATTTTTGCCAAAACTTTTTTTCAGCTAAGCGGGGTTTTCAGTTAAGCGGGTTTCAGTCATGCGGAGTAATTTATAAGAAAATTGTAAAAAAATGCTCCGTGAAAAATTTGGTGTTTTAGTTAAACGGATTTTTCAGCTAGGCGGAGTTCAGTTAAGCGGGTTCGACTGTACTACCGACGTATTTTGCACTCATATACCTTGTTTACACGCAGCGTCGCCTTGTAACACCGACTCTCAAGTTCGATCTTATTCAGGCACTTACACACAGATACGTCGACGTTCAAATGTCATTATTTGATGACAAAACGAACAACAAAATAGTTTGCTACGACGTAGTCTAAGGTTAAAAAGAAAAATTAATAATAATAGATGTTTTCTCTTATTTTTCTTTTGCTTTCGTATTTTAAAATTTATTTTTGTTAAATTTTAATATTTATTTTAGCTTAATGCTGTTTTAAACATTTATTTTACTTACACATTAATATAAGCATTTTTGACATTCGAACGTCGACGCTCAAATCTCCATTTACACAGCAGCGAACTTGTGCATCGACTCACCACGTCGACGTAGAAATACCGAACTACCACTCCGACGTATGTCTCATTTACACAACAAAAAATTACTCCGAAGTCATATGTCGACTCTCAAATTCGGTGTGTGTAAATAGCATAATACATCAATAAGTTTTACGCCGGTGTTAAATTCAGTGTGTGTGAATAGTGTTTCTATCGGTTATATTTTTGACTTAACTGTTCGGTACGCACTCATATATTAACTTGGCAGCACTTTATGTATTGACATTAAATATAAAATTTTGTTAAGAAAAGTTTGTGACAAAAGTTTGTTCTGTAAAGAAAGTACTTTAGTTAAAGACATGCTAAAACTTCTTCCATCTGGTGGAAGTAAATTCCATAATTTTAAATGTGGTGAAATATATTGTGAGACACCAACAAGTTACTACGCAAGTTGTAGCCTGTGTGGCAAGAGATTGCTGTTTGAAGACTTTTCAGATCATTTCCAAAAGGAACATCTTTCCCATGAGGACCCGCAGCGGTGGAGAATTTTAAATGCTACAAAAGATCAGAATAAAGATGAGAAAAGAATACAACCAGTTGATATATCCAGTACAGCCATTAAAAGCGAAAATGATATTGAATTTGAATCTATTCCATCTGTGATGGCACAGTTGGATGATGAAAAACCAATTGATTTAATAGAAGTTCAACTATCTGAACAAGATGAGGATAGAAAAAATATTATTATATTGGGAAATCTGACTATGGATAGTGTTGCCGGTTTGGATGATACGAACAGTGAAATAAATGATGGCGATATATTCGAACAGCATGACGGCCTTAACTTTACAGTAAGTTTAAAATAATTTAATCGGATTTGCCTCAAATTAATTCAGTATTTTGTTTGGTTCGGGATCAAGTTTACTTAAGCTGACACTCCATTTTTTAGGGGTAAAAGGGAGTAAAAAGCATTAAAAAAAGTGTCGGTCGTATCTAGTTTCGGAGACATACAGTCATGTGAAAAAATAATAGGGACACTTACATTAAAATAGTTCAAACACACCTCTGCTTCTGCTTGAATAAATTGACATAAAATTTTACATTACATTACTTGGATATCAATGCCGTAAAGAACAGTTATCAGAGTAAAAATATTTTTCGTCGTTTCGAAGTTGTTGATTGTATTGTGAAGTGGGCTCAATTCAGACTGTGCGAAATAATAGGGACACGAATATAAAGTAAGTTATATTTTTGAAGCTTTGTGGTTTTTAAACATTTATAAGTTAGAAATGCATTGCATATGAGATGATCTAAAATTGCAATTTGAAAAAATAACCAAATAATGTAATTTAGTGATACAGAATGGGAAGATGACGTCATTACAGCGTCCAGCTTCGTAGAGACATAAAAGACCTTCAAGATAACGAATTTTCATAACGAGAAATAGCCAGAACGTTGAATTGCTCGAAGAGAAGGGTAGAAAATGCAATAAAATATACACCACAGAAGAAAACGCCTGGACCAAAGTCAAAAATACCGCCAATTCTTGAGAGTACTATGTTGAGATTTGTGAGACAGAACCCCTTTGCACTTTCAAATGAAGTAAAAAAAGAGCTTTACATGGATGTCAGCACTTCAACTATTTGGAAAAGACTAATTCATAATTATTTAAAAGCAAAGAGATCCAGAAAAGTACCTTCCCTATCCAAACAGATATCAAAAAAGAAATAAAAGAAAATATGGAGAAAATTCAACGCGATTTTGATAATTTTGAGGATTATAGTATATTCCAGTTTTTATTACACTTTTTGTTATTTTATTGATTTAAAATTAAAATGTCAAAGCGAAAGCTTTTGTATGGGGAACTCAAAAGCTTTATCTGAAAGACTTTTGCGCTGGAATACCTAAAGTCTTTCACAATACTTATTTTCGTAAGACTTTTAGCTGTCTTTGCCGGAATAGCTCTGTAAATTGATATCAAAAACTAAAAAAAAATTTAAAAGAAAAACTACTCCACACCATCACATTCCGACCTCCGTGTTTAACTTTAGGTGTTCTGTATTTAGTAAAGAGCTTTGCAC
Source organism: Tricholauxania praeusta (assembly GCA_949775025.1). Classification (NCBI taxonomy): domain Eukaryota; kingdom Metazoa; phylum Arthropoda; class Insecta; order Diptera; family Lauxaniidae; genus Tricholauxania; species Tricholauxania praeusta. Next base: position 111,212,629 of record OX459028.1, read on the forward strand.
ACTGATGTTCACGAGGAAAAACAATTTTATTTCCCGAGAAATAATCAAAGAAGACTATTATGGTCAGGAGAACCTTAATTTAACATCCGTGGACCATATTAGTGTACAAAGCTCTTTACCAAATACAGAACACCTAAAGTTAAACACGGAGGTCGGAATGTGATGGTGTGGAGTAGTTTTTTAGAGTTGGATCCAATAAGCGCATTGAAAGCACGATGATGGCAGCTGACTACAATAATATTTTTAGCAATGTTATTCTCCTATTTGCTGAGTGGATCATGCCACTTCCTTGGGCAATTCAACTTGGCAATGATCAAAATCATAGTTCAAGGCTTGTAAAATCTTGGCTTGTGAAAAAACGAGTTGATATCATATCATGGCCGACGCAGTCTTTCGATCTCGTGGAATATAGCTGGTTTTTTTGTTCAATACACTTTTTAAAAATAATTAAATGTTTATTTATAATTTTTTGTTATTGAAAGTAGGATGCTTTTGTCGATGAAGTTGCACTACTTGTAACAAATATTGGGCTTGTTCTTCATTTTTGGTAAAGCAATTATTAAATTTTTCGATTCGAGCAAGCCCAATATTTGTTACAAGTAGTGCAACTCCATCGACAAAAGCATCCTACTTTCAATGGCACCTCTCGTACATCAAAACAACTTAAAGCGGTATATCTTAGTACCTATGGCAGCTACAAGATTAAAATTTAATATATGGCAGTATATTGTTTGCACTATGCCACTCGAAGAATATGGGCGTGGTTTGAAAACAGGGTGGGGCACTTATCTACAAATAAAGCACCTAAAACGTTATATTTTGATACTTATAGCAGCTACAGTTTCGATATTCGGTACTTGTATCTATACTGTCTTCGCTTAATACCCTGCAAATGTGAGAGGCATTTAATTAAGAGACGTGGTAGCCCTAATATAACAAAATCACTCCAAACGTTCGAATATAAAAAAATCGCAGTCTCCGACTATCTCTCGTCGAGTGCGGTTCGTGTGTTTATTGCGATCTACCTGCGTCTATTGTATTTTTTGCGTGGTACCGTTATCCGTTATCACTAACTCTTGTCAAAACTCGTTTTGATTTTCTTTCTTCCCACGTGTTTCACTTGTTTTTAACAACTCAGTGTATTAAACAGTGTCAATATGCCCCCTGGGGCTCCCAATTTAGGGGACAATCGGTTTGCTGCGTTAGCAGCCGGTCCTAAAGCAAAAAAGAAACGTAGCCTAAATTCTTTATCTGATTTTCCAGTTCTTCCGATTTCCAAACTTTCACCTCCCAATCCTAAATATGTTGTGGTTTCAGCCACTAACGCCGAAAAACCTTTGTCACAATTTTCGTGTTTTGCAGTGCAAAAATCCCTCCACCTAATTAGTAAAGATATCGAAAATATTTCTGAGCTACGAGACGGAAGTCTTTTGCTGCTTGTTAAAAATAAAAATATAGCTGACAAGTTTATTTCTTCCAAGAAATTACTTGGCCTATGCGACATAACATGTAAATTCCATGAAAACTTAAATTTTGTGAAAGGTACGATATACGCTCCTTATTTGAACAATGTTTCTGATGCTGAAATTGTGAGTGAATTGGCTCCCCAAGGTGTAGTTGGTATTCACAAATTTACTAAAACGATTGATAATAAGTCCCAGCCTAGCGGCGTGGTCTTGCTCACATTCGATCTTTACCATTTACCTGAGTCTATTCAGGTTTCTTGGCACCAAGTTCTGGTGAGGGAATATATCCCTAATCCGATGCGTTGCAAGTCTTGCCAGTTGCTCGGACATACACTGAAACGCTGTAATAATAGCCCATCCTGTGTAAACTGCAGTCTTCCTCCCCATAGTCCCAGTGAATGCACATGTATTCAATGCGCAAATTGTGCAGAAAACCACCCTTCTAACTCTAACAATTGCAAAAAATTTATACAACAAAAAGAGATCTTAAAAATCAAAACCCAGAAGAAGTGTTCAATGCGTGATGCAAGACAAATCCACAAATCTCAACAGCCCTCAAATTCTACATCCTATTCTGAGGTTCTTTCCCAAAAGGCCCAAACTCAACAAATTTCAAACATTCAACCAATTTCAAATAAACAACAAATTTCAAATAAACAACCAATTCCAAATGAACCATCAATTTTAAATAAACAACAATCAGAAACAATACCAAATTCTAATCCAACTACACTATTAAAACCTCAACTATCCATTAATAACACCGATAACTCAATCACTGAAATACAGACATCATACAACATCAATAAAATGGAAAATAGTAAAAAAAGAGTCTCCTTGACTACTGCTACAAATTTTACTTCCAATAATCATTCTTCCGAAACATCTCTTCAATCTCCTATTTCCAAAATAACACAAGAATTATTAGATAAAAACCAATACTTTGTAACACCTAGTAACTTTGACTCAAATGACTCAGATTAATTTTAACCTAATACGCCTCCCATGAACACTCTTTTTTATATTTCATAGTATGGCATTTGACATTCTACAGTGGAACATGAAAGGTTTCTACAATAACTATAACGATTTACAGCTTATTATTAAAGACTTCTCTCCATCTTTTATATCATTGCAAGAAACACACTTACCCTACAACGCTCACGCAACAGTCCCTAAACAATACAATAGCTACTTTCACAACCTTCATAATATTTCATCTAATAAGCAAGGAATAGCTGTTCTTGTGAAAAAAGATATCTCTCACAAATTTATTCCAATCCAATCGCCAATTTCAACATTGGCAATTGAAATTAACCTCGGTTTCAAATTTACAATATTATCATTATATATACCACCGCAACAGAGCTTCAGCCTCAAACATTTTCAAGACATATTTTCAAATTTTTCCAACCCTTTTCTCCTAATAGGCGACCTTAACTCATGGATCCCCTTCTGGGGATCCGTTTCTACTAATCAAAGAGGTAAGATTCTTGAAGATCTGATACTTTCTGAGAACCTGATTGTTTTAAACGACGGTTCACCCACTCACTTCTCGTCGCATAAAACTTTTACAAATGTAGACCTTTCTATTTGTTCAGCTAACATTGCTCCCAATTTCTCCTGCTACACACTCAACTCTTTCTACGGAAGCGATCATTTTTCACTTTTAACCAGAATGTCAACTCCTATCTCAAATAAGGGTATACCAACTCCTAAATTCAAAACTGAAAAAGCTAACTGGACTCTTTTCCAGAATTTGACAGATGCGTATATTTCGAAACACCCACCTTCTAATATTGTTAATAAAGAAACTGCAATCATAAAAAAAGCATTTCGCTATGCTGCCCACAATTCTATTCCTCACGCTTATTTCAAATTTCTAAAACACATAGTGCCTTATTGGTCTCCTTATTTGTCTTTTCTGCGCGAAGAAAGGAAAAAATTATGGTACAATTTTAAAAGATCGCGCTCTGATGCAAATTTAATTTCTTATAAAAAATCAAATGCTTTATTTAAAAAGAAATTAAAAGAGGCAAAAAGACAGAGCCTTGAAAAACTAACAGAATCAATAAATCCTACTTCCAACCCTAAAGAAATATGGTCTAAAATTAAGATGCTTTCAGGAAATTACACCCCTTCTACAATAAAAGTGTTAGATACAAACAATGGTCCCATTTATTCGCCTAGGGATATTAGCAATTACCTTGGCTCCTCCTGGTCTACATATTCTCAGGATTTAAACTTTCACCACGATTTTATTTCTCAAAAATCAAAATGGATAAATGATGATTATACAGACCATTGCCTCACACCATCTGCAAAAAAAATAGAAGCTCCCATTACTGCCTTCGAATTCGACTTAACGATTTCTTCACTAACAGGTAAAACTCCAGGTCAAGATAGAATCTCTTACCCAATGCTTATAAACATGTCAATTGTACTAAAAACTAGGCTTGTGTCCCTATACAACAATATTCTAGAGCAAGGAGTTTACCCCCATATTTTAAAACAAGCCACCGTTATCCCAATCCCTAAACCGAACCATCCAGCAACTTCTTTATCTGGGTATAGGCCAATCTCTCTGTTACCTTGCCTGGGCAAAGTATTAGAGAAAACTATAGCTAAACGAATTATGTGGTTTGCAATATCAAACAATTTTATCAGCCCTCATCAGGTTGCTTATAAGGAAGGTCATAGCACAATGGACACCCTCTTATATTTTGAAAATTACGCCTCCACGGCTCTCGCCACAAAAAACCATACTTCCGTGCTAAGTTTAGACTTTGAAAAGGCCTTCGATAGAATTGGCATTCATGTCATTCTACGTCAGTTGTCCAAATGGAAAGTCGGTAAAAAAATTTATAATTTCGCCAAGGCCTTTTTAACCAATCGCACCTTTTGTGTGAAATTAAATAACAAATTTTCTGACATTTACAATTTGTTTAATGGCATACCGCAAGGCTCTCCGCTCTCGGTTATTTTATTTATAATTGCGTTTGAAGAAATTAATAATATTTTACTTAATCACAAATGCATTTCACACGTAATGTACGCTGACGATGTATTGTTGTTCACAAAATGCAAAGACCTGACTCATGTTCGTAACAAGTACACCGAAGTTCTGTTAGATATTTCAAACTGGTCAAAAGAATCAGGTGCTAATTTATCTTACAACAAGTGCAAATCTCTTCATATCTGCAATAAAAAACATTGTACACCTCCGAACTTGTCTTTCAATAATACAACGATTGCAAATTGCTTAAAACTAAATATTTTAGGAGTAATATTTGACAATAAACTATCTTTTAAAGAGCATTGTAAATATCTGAGAAATAACTTAGCTTTAAGACTCAATGTAATTAAATATCTTTCCTCTAAGCATTGTCTTATTCACTTAACAACACTTGTTAATATCACAAAAGCTCTTATATTGTCGAAGATAGATTACGGATTAGCGATTTACGGTCATTGTGCCAAGTCTAACACACAGCTTTTACATGCACCATACCACATCGCTGCCAGACGTAGTATCCGTGCTTTCCCAACATCTCCCGTGAAGTGTATCCTCGCCGAAGCCGGTCTTCCAACAATCGCAGAAAGATTGAAATACAACACTCTTAGGCTGATACCAAAGCTGACTAGTAGCAAAAATGTTCTAATTAACAATACTGCAAAAAAAATGTTAAAACACAAAAAAATATTAAGGAGAAGTTCTACCATCATGAGATGCATTTCATTCGCAACTGAACTAGAAATTCCAGTACATTCAGCGAAATCCAAACTGATTAGTCCTCCGCCATGGGAATCTATTCAGTCATCCTTTCTTCTTCAGTTGGCAAAACTTCCAAAGGATAGCACATCACCATTGGTTTTTCGGAATCTATTTAATGAAGTATCTTTACCGTTACAGTCTAGTTCCTGGAATTTTTTATACACGGATGGCTCTAAATCTAGCTCTGCCACTTCATTTGCAGTAGTGGATGACAAGGGTGGCACCATATCGGTCGGACGTTTACACCAATATTGCGGAGTTTTCACAGCTGAAGCGACCGCGATTCTTCATGCAGTTCAATTTGCTAAAAAATCTGGCGGAAAGTTTGTTATATGCACAGATAGTCTAGGAACCATTCAAACACTTCTCAAGACAAACCATAATTCGCATTTACTCAATTCAATCCGAAATACCCTCTCTCAAAACAGAAATACTCTTAAAATTATGTGGGTCCCAAGCCACATAGGTATAAAAGGAAATGAAGCCGCGGATCTAACTGCAAAATCAGCTTCGTTGCAGCCACTAACGACCATGAACGTAATAGAGAAAAAAGACATTTTTCGCTTGATTAACACACATCTGTACCAACTTAAACAGCGCGAGTGGTCTAACTTCTTTCATCTTTATAAAAACTTCAATTCAGACGGAAGGAAACCGACTTATCCTTCTTCAGCTTCTTGTAACGACATAAAAGCCATAGTACGTCTACGTATTGGACATACAATAATCACACATAGCCATCTGTTAAATGGAACCAGCGCTCCACAGTGTCCGTATTGCAACTCTACCGCTTTTTCTGTAATCCATCTATTAGACATTTGTCCTTACTTTAATTTTATTAGAACAAGTATTTTCCACAATGTAATTCCTTCTAGTTTACTTAAGTCTATTTCAATAGCTAACATCTCAAAATTAAATAATTTCTTGCTCAAAACCGACTTAAAAAATGTGATATAAGCTCAGATATTATTTTATACCGTCAGTCCGCTTTGTAATATAACTTTGGTATTATTAACACTTTTATTTTGTAAAAATGTTCCTTAAACCATTCTTATTATATTATATAATTACATTCTACTATGATACTTACGTTAATACTTTTACTTTATTTAATTTTAATTTTTAATATTTAATTTTTATTTTAATGTTACCTACTATTTTATTTCATATACTTTGTACACATAGTTCACTTTGTAATTAGTGCTTAATTATAAGTTAATTCTTGTAAGTGCTAAATTTAAATAAATAAACAATACAATATATTATTTAAGTATATAATATTTATCAAGTGAGCCGTAGGTCCTAGTTACTAGTGCTCCTTCCTTTGTAAGTTAGTGATTTAATCTCTAATTTTCATTTAAAATAAATAAATAATAAAAAAATCGCTTAAACGCTATCTCGGACCTATGGAAGCTATTAGCTTGAAATTTGGTATTGGGATGTAAATTGTTCACATTCGGCCACTCGAAAAATGTGGGCGTTTTTTGAGAATAGGGTGTGACACTTCCCATACAACTAAAATACTTAAAACGCTATATCTTGGCACCTACACATATGGTCAAAATAATAATAGTCCAAGAGCCGGCTGTAGAAAAGTCGAGTGTATAAGATTACAGGATGGGATGCAGGCCAAATGATAGAGCTCGACGAGCCTAAATAGAATATCTAGGGTTGCCTTGCCAAAGCCTGTCCCGATGGCCGAAAATGCCCGAATTTTAGCCAATTTTATTGTTCTAATTAAAACTGTAGTACATAACAGCTCGAAAGGTATGCCAAATGATAGAACTCGAAGAGGCCTAATTATAATACCTGGAATTGCATTGTTGAATCCTGTCCCAAACATGGGTTTTCACCGGTTTTTTAGGTCAATTTTCATTAATGAAGATAACAGCTTGAAATTTGTGCCAAATGATAGATATCGAAGAGCCTTAATAGAATATATAGGGTTGCCTTGTAGAATCCTGTCCCAAACATGAGTTGCCACTCATTTAAGAAAAGTTGACCCCGAAAACGGGTGTCAAATAATGTTTAGGACATGATTCGACAAGGCAACCCTATATATTCTATTTAGGCTCTTCGATATCTATCATTTGGCACGAATTTTAAGCTGCTATCTTCATTAATGAAAATTGACCCAAAAAACCGGTGAAAACCCATGTTTGGGACAGGATTTAACAATACAATCCCAGGTACTATACTTAGCCCTCTTCGAGTTCTATCATTTGGCATACATTTCAAGCTGTTATGTACTACAGTTTTAATTAGAACAACAAAATTGGCTAAAATTCGGGCATTTTCGGCCATCGGGACAGGCTTTGGCAAGGCAACCCTAGATATTCTATTTAGGCTCATTGAGCTCTATCATTTGGCATACATCTCATCCTGTAATCTTATACACTCGACTTTTCTACAGCCGGCTCTCAGCCTATAAGTACACGCTCATATACATAATTAGTTCAATGGCTTGTAGGCATAAATTTATTTAAGTTAATAGAAAAACAAATTCATAATTCACTTCTTACAGCATGTTAAATAAAATAAATAGGTATAACATTGATAAAAAACAAAAATAGCTTTCAGTCTAATTAAAGAAGTAAAAAATGAATTAAAATGACTGGACAAAATAATAAGTACATTCAGAACATTTTAATAAAAAAAAAGTTTAACTCTAATTTTATCGGCTCTATTTGTTGTTATTTAAAGTTCTTCATTAGTAGCCAGTATATCCACCATTGTTTTGAATAATTTTGTGTACTCGTTTCGGCATACTACAGATAAGCTTACGGCAAGTCTCTACAGATATTTCATACCAAGTTTTTTGGGCAAAACTCCATAAGTTGTCCTTATTTTGGAATACTTCCTTTCATATTCTCTGCTTCAACTCTCCCCAAAGGTTTTCTATAGGGTTCAAGTCCGGTGATTGACTTGGCCAGTTAAGCAAGGTCACACCACTGTTTTGAAACCAATCCTTCACCAACTTGGAAGCATGCTTAGGATCATTATCCTGCTGAAATGTCCATCTAAGCGGCATACTTTCCTCAGCATAGGGCAACATCGTACTTTTCAAAATATCTTTATAGTGGAATCTGGTCATGGTATCGGGAATTCGATGTATTGGTCCGACACCGTACCACGAAAAACAACCCCACACCATAATGTTGCCGCCCCCATGCTTTACAGTCTTTTTTGTGAAGCGTACGTGAAATTCTTTACCCTTGGGGCGTCGAACATTTCGGGCAGAGTCATTTCCAAACATATTTATTTTTGACTCGTCGTTCCACAAAATATTACGCCATTTCTTTTCGCCGTCTGGTCCGGACCAATTTGAATGTTGCCTTGCGAACGATAAGCGCGTCTTCAAATTTTTTTTTCGAAGCAAAAGAACTTTTCTGGCTATCCGTCCAGGTAAATTGGCTCGTTGTAATCGTCGACGTACCGTTCGGGACGAGATCGAATTGCCGATGTCTGCTGAAATGGCTCTGGAAGATGCGAAAGGGTTCTTTTTTGCGATTGTGACAATATGGTTATCTGTCGTTGTTGAAGACTTTTTTGGTCTTCCGCGGGTTTCAACCGCTTTTTTAGCTTTTAAAGCGTTTTGGACAAAAAAAGCGACCGATCCATGGCTTTGGCAATATTACGAAGACTTTGGCCGTCATTTCTGAGTGATGAAACGATTTTTCTCTCCTCAGCAGTGCAATGCTTACTTTTTCCCATCTATGAAATATTTTTCTTTTTATTTTGCTATAACTAAATACTAATATTGCTAATAATAAATAAAATTAACAAACCTGTACAAAAAAGCGTATCAGATAGTTGCAAAATAAAAAAAATTATCAATGTACTTATTATTTTGTCCAAGTGAAATAAGACCTTTAAATGGAAACAAACTCGAATAGAAAAATTCGGGGAAATCCCTTCCTGTCTTTCAATTTTAAAGGCATTGCCACATTGAAGTTATTAAAATAATAAAGAGTTACCATGTATATTTTCAGTAAAACAAAAAATAACTGTGAACTAAAAAAATATAAGATAGTGTACTTATTATTTTGACCATATGTGTATAGTATTTTTTTACGTTTTATTAAAAAGTCGTTAATTAAATTGGAAACAAACTGATTGCGGCGTTCACAGTTATGATCTAGAAAGCTGAAATTTTGGGAGTATTCCCTTCGGGTCCAATGCTAAAACATAGGCTAATAGAACCGCAAATTTTGTAAAAAAAAACCACTTCGGGTGTATTTTGTCCGCATTTTCAGCTATATGAAAAATGTGGATATGGTTTGACAACATTGGGTGGCATCTCCCATACAAATAAAACACCTAAAATCTTATATCTTCGCACCTAAGGCAAACTTTTTCTACGTTTTAGCAAGTCGCTTTTTTTGTAAAATTTCAACGAAATCGGACATAAACTCTGCCCGCGCCGTTTACAGGTTTGAGCTAAGAAGCTCAAATGTTGGGACAATTATTTTAATTCCTCAAGCTATGATATAGGAAAAAATAAACAACATCCCTCTCCTAAAGTTTGGAAAAAAAAAACACCCTAATATGCATATATCGGTTGTTAGGTTCACAGTTGAATTTTTATTGTTTGCTCCATTTCGTTTGATCGCAACAATGCCAGCAAAATGTTCCCGAAACTTCAGTTTGTTTCTAACAATGATGCAATATGCGCGGTGAAAATGCTTGCCAAATGCAATGAGTTCAATACGAAGTTCTCCAATAAACATATCCCACAGCTTCTCGAACTATGATTGGATATCGTAAAATTGCATTTCGATAAAAGTCTTCACCAGAAGAAGGTTACTGATTATTTCAAAGGCACCAACATCAATTAAATGTTATATACATATGTATATGTTCATATGTACATATACTTCCCAATGTGCACAAAAACGGACGCGAATTCGTTTCGAATTCGTAACGGACTTCAAATACAAATCCGTTTCGAATTCGTTTTTTATCCATTAAACGAATCCGTTTCGAATTCGTTTTTTGTTTATAAAACAGATCAAATTTTTTGGAAAAATTTTTCGAAGTCCCGAAAAAATTTTCAAAGAAAAATTTTCAAAAACAAATTTTGTGTCTTAATCAAATTAAAATTTTTTGGAAAATAAGTTTTTTTGAACTTTTAAGCAATTTTAAGTCGCTTAAAACATTAAATTTTTTTTTATGAACAAAAAACGAGTTCGAAACTGATGCGTTTTATGAACAAAAAACGAATTCGAAACGAATTCGTTAATGCGGACAATCCTTCCGTTTTTTCGAGAGGAATTTCATACGAAAACGAGTTCGAGACGAATTCGTAACGGAATCCGAAACGGATGAATAGTACGAAGAAACGAATTCGTTTGGCACACTGGGTTCTTATTATTTTTCTGTATATGAATTTGTAAAAACACATAGTACTTTCATATTTTTAAAATTGCATGAGTGTCTCTAAAAAGTTAAGAATTCACAAAAATTAAGCACCCCAAAAACAAACTACTTAACTTTTGTTAGTTTCTACTGTATTCATAATTCTACTGTATTCATTCTCCTGATCATAATAATAGATACACCAAAAAGATTTTGACTTAAATCCCAATAAATTCCATATTTGGAAAAATTGGCATTAGAATTCTTTGTAAAACCAGAGAGTACAATTCGGCAATGCCGTTAACTGAGAAAAGAAAGAAGGAACTTCACCTATTTTTTCGCCAGTTAATATAAATCGAAAACGGGCGCGAATTCGTTGATTAAAATAATAGATACACTTGTTTTGTTTTTCGATTTTATATCTAAAACTTAAATTTTTTTGTGATTTTTTTTAAACAACGGTAAAAATACATTTATATATAAATTAATTGCAAGTAAATTATGAAAAATTTATTATAGATATGGACCGAAAAAGTCGTTGCATACCAGAAGAGTGACTATTGGTTCTGAGCCTACTAAAAAGAGGAAAATCTTTGCGGGACATCGCTAGTTTGATGGATTAGTCTTTGCGTTTTGTGCAGAATGTTCTTATAAAGAAAACAGGAAAAGAAACTAGAGGTAGACCAACGAAAACCTCTCCAGAAGTTGGTTGCCAAATAGTTATTCTTTCAAAAAAATACCCTTTCAAGCCCTCCAAGGCAATTTCTGCGGAAATCGGAAATGCTGTAAGCGCTCCTACAATTCTTCGTCATTTGCAGAAGGCCAACCTTCCGGGAAAAACCGTTAAAAAGGAACCGCTGATGCGTACGAAAAATTTAATCATGAGGTCAAATTTCACACAGGCTCACACCAGCTGATTGAGCCTTGATGGTGAGAAAAAAGAGCGAAATATTTTATTGAGCGACGAAACCAAAATAAATTTATTTGGAAATGACTACGGAAGAAATGTGAGACGCCCCAAAGGTAAAGAATTCCATGTACGATTCACTAAAAAGCATATTTCACCATTTGTCCTCACCATCAAATTAAATTTTTCGTACGCATCAGCGGAACCTTTTTAGCGGTTTTTCCCGGAAGGTTGGCCTTCTGCAAATGACGAAAAATTGTAGGAGCGCTTACAGCATTTCCGATTTCCGCAGAAATTGCCTTGTAGGGCTTGAAAGGGTATTTTTTTGAAAGAATAACTATTTGGCAACCAACTTCTGGAGAGGTTTTCGTTGGTCTACCTCTAGTTTCTTTTCCTGTTTTCTTTATAAGAACATTCTGCACAAAACGCAAAATCTAATCCATCAAACTAGCGATGTCCCGCAAAGATTTTCCTCTTTTTAGTAGGCTCAGAACCAATCATCACTCTTCTGCTGTGCAACGACTTCTTTGGCCCATATCTATAATAAATTTTTCATAATTTACTTGCAATTAATTTATATATAAATGTATTTTTACCGTTGTTTAAAAAAAATCACAAAAAAATTTAAGTTTTAGATTTAAAATCGATAAGCAAAACAAGTGTATCTATTATTTTGATCAACGAATTCGCGCCCGTTTTCGATTTATATTCACTGGCGAAAAAATAGGTTAAGCACCTATTCTTTTCTCAGTTAACGGCATTGCCGAATTGTACTCTCTGGTTTTACAAAGAATTCTAATGCCAATTTTTCCAAATATGGAATTTATTGGGATTTAAGTCAAAATCTTTTTGGTGTATCTATTATTATGATCAGGAGTGTATGTTTACTGACGAGAATCGAACCAACGCCCTATGAGCTATGAGTTCACAGTTCTAACCACTTCGCCACGATGCCTTATGTGTTCAAATTTTTTATTACTCTCTTTGTTATTTTACTACTTTGAAATTAAAAAGTCAAAATTTGACAAGTTTACCACGAAAGCTTTTGTGTTCATTAGCTTCCCAGTGTACCAAACGAATTCGTTACGAATTCAAAACGAATTCGTTTCTTCGTACTATTCATCCGTTTCGGATTCCGTTACGAATTCGTCTCGAACTCGTTTTCGTATGAAATTCCTCTCGAAAAAACGGAAGGATCGTCCGCATTAACGAATTCGTATTTGAAGTCCCTTACGAATTCGTTTTTGGAAAAATTTAAAAATTTTGGAAAATTTTTCTAATTCCCGGAAAAATTTTCAAAGAAAAATTTAAAAAAAAATATTTTGTGTCTTAATCGACTAAGAAATGTTTAAAAAGTCGAAAAACGGATTCGTATTTGAAGTCCGTTACGAATTTGTTTTACTTACAAAAAACAAAATTCGCAACGATTTCTTTTTATGAACAAAAAACGAATTCGCTTCGAATTATGACCAAAAAACGAATTCGTATTTGAAGTCTGTTACGAATTCGTTTTACTTACAAAAAACGGAATGCGCACAAACGAAATCGTTTCGAATTCGCGTCCGTTTTTGTGCACATTGGGTTATGCCAGTTACTCAATACTAAAAAATCAACCATGGGTCTATCCCAATCGATATATTTTTGCCTAGGCAAATCGCGGTGACTAAAATTTCCAATTTTGCTGTCCCATTCGATATCTTTTTACAAATTGATGAAATTTTGACAGCACAAAAATTTCTTGAAAATGAAAGTAAAATTTTTCGACCGCATTTTAATTATTTATTTTAAGTAATCAAAATAGCCTGTATATGTTGGTAAAAAGAAACAAACATAACTTTTATTATGTTTTCATAGCTTCAACATAATTTTTCGCTGCTTTGCCTGCTCCCTCCTCGTTGTTCAACCTCACATTTTACGCAGTCCTTACTGTAGAGTACGATACGTGCCACGCCCAATGTTCAATCCCGTTCAAATTTTGCGAGTAGCTTGGCAGAACCAATGTTGATCCATTTATCAAGTTTCACAACAGTAGCTATCATAGATACCAAGATATAGCATTTAAGTGTTTTTGTTGTATGGAAGTTTTCACGCCCCGTTATCGGGCATGGTGTGGAGTATGCCTACAGAGAAAACCACTGTAAAAAAAAACGCACCAAAACTCTACCTCATAGGTGGTGTGGAAATAAGTAATACTTATACACATCTTGATTATAATATCACATATCTGAAAAAATATAAATTACATCCCATAAAAAATGCAGATTTAACTATTTATACGAAAGTGATCTACTGAATTTATTATGTTATTTTGTAAAAAAACGATCTAATGAATGTTTTTGATTCTTCCTTAACACCATTGACAGTGTCAGTTTGTCACAATCATGTACACTAATTATCTAATACTTACACTTATACAACTGAATGAATCACTTAACATAAGCTAGTTTTGGTAAATTACTGTTTGCCGGTACACGAAAAAATTAAAATTTGGTTATGTTATAGGAATATCATGTGTATATATTCATTACCACATGTTACCATCCTAATTTTACATCATGCCATTAACAAATATACTATACTAGACATAAAAAGAAAAGCCTCCTGTGACTGCATAAAAACTATACCAAATATCACTCCAACGAAGCTTAGCACCCCCGTAAGCAGATTGTAATAAACAGCCGACTTAACAGACATACCTGCCTTTATAAGAATTTCAAAATCTCCCAATTCATGTGGTAACTCATGACATAATACAGTAAGTTCTCAGCAAAAGCTGAAACATATGAAAAAATTTATGACTGCGACCATACATACAAAAGGCGAATTTAAACACGGTCAAGCAATAACACAGCAAAGTGTGATTTAAACAAAAAATTTAAGGATATTTTTTTTTGCGAACATTAAATGCATTTCTTACATTGGAGTATACAGTAGAAGTTAACTTTTTTATGTTTTCCATTTCTTACTCTTAGCCATGCCATCAGTAAAATTATGTAATCCATCACCCATAATAATCATCCACGCAACTGCACTAAGTGATGAAGGTGGTGAATGCACATGGCCATGCAAATGACTATGCCCATGGTGAGATGATTCATGTTCTCGTAGAATCACTGTGACAGTGTAGTTATTTGACAATGACCTATTTTTATTTCCATTTTCATTACCAGCTGCAACGGAACCACCACCTGTTGTAAAATGTTCATCTAAATTAGTTGACAAATCTGGCAACTGCTGATGATGATTGTGATTACTATTATGATTACGATTCATCTCAGATATAGGAGCATAGTTGTTATGAGATGTAGAAAGCAGACTTTGCACTATTTCATTAGTATCGGTGCAGTTATGAGAATTTTTTCCATTGTGCCGTTTTCCTGAACTATTTACATTACTGCATATGCATCCTTACATCGTTTTTAGTATCCATAGCTATTTCATCGTAACAATATGGATATGAGCTATACTTCGACTAACATAATATATCTTGTCTCATCGTGCGTCATGCCTGGCAATGAGAAGGAAATATTACATGAATTAAATTTGAAATTTTATGGTTATTTGTTTAACTGGCTCAAGGCCAATTTTAATTAAAAACAGGCTTTAAGTTTTTGATTTTATTTTTAATTAATGTTTTATTTTTTCACCAATATTTCGAGTTGCATTGCAACTCATCCTCAGGGTGCTAAGAACAATTATAAAGTAAAAAACAACAAATATTAGAACACAAGAACACATTAAATTAAAAAACAATATAATATTCTTACATTAATATTGCGTGCTTATTGCAACACGGAGTCACTACAACTGATTTTTCTTATTTCTAATTTCCCCCCTTTTGACTAATTAAGTACCTATAAGTATGTGCACAATTTTCTGTGTCTGTCTTGTAGTTTATGCGTCTGTTTGCTGGAGTATTAATAATATGCAGCATCTCCAAAGTGAGGCGTTTGTTGTAGTTGCTTTCTTTTTGTAACATTTTTTGTATTTTTAAAGTCGGGGAGATGTCCATTTTTAAGACAGTGAGAAGCGAGTGCTGTTTTGTTGATGTTTTTGTGCCCAGCTTTTATATCCGATTTATGGCCAGATATCCTCGTCCTTAATTTAGATTTAGTTGTGCCAATATATACCTCCTTGTATATATTGGCTCCGTCGCTATTGCATGGGATACTATATATTAATTTGGATTGGTCCAGTTTGTCAATCGGTTCTTTTATCTTACTAAAAAGCTGTTGTAAAGTATTGCACGTCTTAAAGGCTATTCTATATTTGTTCTTGTCAATAATATCAGATGCAGCGAATCTTTCAGCGAACTCAGGTACGTATATCACAGATTTATATTGTTTTTCACTATCAGTTGTCTTTGGTGGATTTTGGTTTGTATTATTGCACTTATTTATGATTTTGTCGATCAGGCGTTTAGGAAAATCGTTTTTTTGTAATATTTTTCTTATTTTTTGTTTGTTTCTGGCGTGAAAAATGCTGTCACTGATTTTTAAAACTCTGTTCGTGAAGTTTTTGGCCGGGTTGTAAATCATTGTCCTTGGATGTTTAGAACGGTAATGTAGTAGCCGTCCTGAGGCCATGGCTTTTTGGTGCCAGTTGATTTTGATGTGTCCATGTCTTCTTATTATTAATGCATCTAAATATGCTAGCTCATTTTCATTTTCTTCTTCTTTTGTAAATTTTATGCCTCTGTTCTGTCCTTTCTCACGATTGCAAATAAATCGTCTACATATTGGGTCATCAGGCATGGTTTAATTTCAAACTTTTCCATAGCAGTATTCAGTAATTCTTCCATTACTATGTCTGCAATTACGGGTGACACAGGTGAACCCATTGGTTTCGCTTCATGTACATTGACATATTAAAGGACGTGATGCTGCCATATGCCTATGCAGAGAAGCCACTTGAATGAAGGTTGCATCAGGACAATGATCCAAATATGTCTCTAATGCTTGTAAGGGCTGGCTTCAGAGCAATAGGGTAGAAGTTATTGGTTGGCCTGCCTCGACCTGAATCCTCTTGAGACCTTGTGGGATATTTTCAACATGAATACCATCAGAAAAAATTGCGAAACCACGGAAGATCCATTCAGTCCTTAAAAATATCCTGGGGAAGGATATCGCAGGATATCATTAATAATTTAATTTTTTCTATGCCTTAAAGAGGTGCGCGAGTCGTCAAGAATAAAGGGTTCGCAACTAAGTACTAATTTTAAAAGTTTTTATTTACCATAAAAATGGGGGTGCTTTAGTTTTGTCCGTTAAGGTTTTGGGTTTAAAATGTTCCTTCGATGTTAACTTTTTATTTATGAGACGCAGATTCTTTTTAATTTTTGGTTGTCAATAATAAAGGTATAAATAAATAAAATAAATACGTAATATGTTTTAAGAACGTAGTTTTCATAAAAAAAATATTGATTTGAAAAAAATGTACTAAGGGGGTGCTTAAGTTTTGGCCGACATTGTATGTACATTAGGGCGGATTAAATTTTTTAGTGGTCCGAAAACTCCATTTTTCTGAAAGTTCGTCAAATTTTAATCAAAAAAGTCCACTACATCATATGGCTACAATGAATTTCGAGTCTGCGAGTTTTTATTTGAAGTAGTTAAAACTATTCACACTGCTTATAGCGCCATCTGATGGCAGTTTTCAGTACTTTAAAGTTTTTCCTCAACTCAACTCGTAAGCAATAAAATGACGTTTTCCTCATTCAAATCGGTCCATTAGTTTCGGAGTTATTCAAGTTTAGACAAAACTGTTGAACCACTTATCCGACCACGCGCACTTATCTGACTTATCCCACTTATCCCACCACGCCCACTTATCCGACAACGTCCGATTTTTTTTCAAAATTCGCTTTTATCTTTATTGGTATAGTAACTTCGGGTATTGTGATATGGGTATTTTTGTATTTTAAATTACACGTAACTTTTATAGCATAGCTTCTACTTCTTTATGTATTATGGTTTGTTGATGCATTGCGCAGTATATTACGACTTCGGAGCTCTATAGCATATTCCAATCTGAAGCTATTTCAACAAAATGGAAAAAAGGCAAGTGACACCTCTAAATTAAATTGGCGGTTAATGTGATATACCATGATATTACATCTTTCAATAGAATTTCCATAAAAAAGGAAACTAGATTTAAACTGAATCAATTAGCGAAAAGCAGAACAATTAAAGTCATATGATGACTCACATACAAAAATTGCTTGCTGTTTTGGAAGACAATCATTGTGAGCCCAAATTAAATCGCATTGCAGGCATTGAACTCAGGTCTGAATCTTTGTATGTGTCTTTGAAGGATTTGTTGCAAAAAACACAGGTAATGTCCTTGCTGAGTGGAGAAAATTGGACTATATCACATTATCCGAATTTCAGTTTTAATATACTCGGGTTATTTTTATTAAAACACATTTCAGCAAATAAAGAACTCACATTATTTATGACAAAGTATATTCACCCACTAACAAATTTTAGTACTTCGGCTACAATACTTACTTTATTTTGGGCTTAATTCACACATAAAATGCACACAAATAAAATATCGACTTGTGGCTAAATTCATTTCACCACACTGAGGCCAAAACAGTGAAAGAGAACGCACAAAACCTTGCAGCACGTATCTTTTTCCGTTACTGATATGTTGACGAAGAAATTTTTGTCGAGAGTTGTTTATTTAAGGAAATATGATGGCATATAACATTACCCGACCATATCACAATACCCGAAGTTAGTCTATACGTTTAATTTGTTTATTAGTACTTTTAAAGAAACAATTTTTAATAGATGATTTTCAATATTTAATAACTGATAAAAATAGCCAAAAAATGTTTGCAGTCGAAAATTATCGTAAAAACAAAATTAAAACCTTATTGATCGAAAATCCCGTAATAAAACAAAAAAGCGAATTTATTTTATTTTTATTCGAATGCATTTCGGTTCACAGCAGAGGAACCATCTTCAGTAATTGTCGTTAAGCACTGAGTTGAGCAACTTTGTCAGAATATATTACAAAGTACTAATTTAAAAAAGGAAATTCACAAAAGAGTAGCACAATAAAACAAACCAAACGCTTACATTGTATGTGTGAAAACAACCAAACTAAAAAACATTAACAATGGCCCCTATTATGAGTGTCAATTAAAACGACTTTTTTTTTTTCACTTTTCACTTCACTTTTTATTTATTTATTATTATCAAATGAGTTTTACAATAAGAATTACTGAATACATTGTATCTCGCGAAACCTTTAAGGTTTGTCTGCGAGAATATATCTTACGATTAACAGTTTTTGTATATTTGATGTATTTAAGTTAATGATGTTAAGTAGTGTAAATAAAATGATTCTACATGTATAAATATATGCATTTTTTTTTTTTTTCTTTTTATTGTGTGGACATAAGAAATTGTTTGATTGACTTTTTTCGTTTTGCAGTGTTGGGCATATTTAACATATCTACTGGCAGCTCGTTTAAGAGTGATGGCAGTACTACTGCTAGTGCGTTTTTCGCGTAGTTGTTTTTATATTTAGGTACTTTATATCTACCTTCTAGTCGCCTTCTGGTGTGATGCTGATGATCAATAACATTTTGATATTTTTTTTGATTGTAAAATTCATTGAGAGTTGTTATCTTAAAAATGGTATTCACATTAAGTAGACCTAACCCTTTGCTTAAATTATCATTTCTGCTTATGAGATTTTTCTTTTTCGCCAAAATCTTTAATACATAATTTTGGCATTTTTGTAATTGTCGGCAGTGTGATGATGTGCCCCAAGCAGTTATTCCATGTCTAATATACGCCTCTGCTAGTGCCAGGTATGCTTGTTTCAGCACATCATAGCTACAGCAGTAACTTAAGTGCCGCAGCATGTAGGACGTTTTCCTAAGTTTCTTTTGTATTTCGTTTATTTGGTGTTGCCATCTTAAATTACTGTCAATTATAATGCCTAGATACTTATAAGTATCTACGACTTCGATGTGAGTGATGCATTTATTGCAAAATATGTTGTTACTCGTATCATTGATTATATTTGTATGTAAACATTCATTGCTGTGAAATTTTAGTTTTATATCTGCGCGTGAGATGTGAGGTGCTCTGATATGCATTAGCTTAGTTTTCGATGCATTTATTACCAAACCATTGTCATGGGACCTCTTCGTTATAATATTGAGCTTTCGCTGCATTATTTGAATTGCTTTGTTTAAGTCGCAATGTAATACAATTATTGCTGTGTCATCAGCGTATGCATAAACTGCGCAATTTTTAAGGCTTTTCAGCATACTATTAGCATATATAATATACAAAAGCGGTCCCAATTTGGAACCCTGTGGAACACCGTACGTAAGCGTGTTTTCTTCGCTAAGCTGATTGCCTATCTTAACTCGATACGTCCTGAAACTTAAATAGCTTTTGAACCATTTGATGCAGTCCCCGCGTATACCAATGTTTTCCATTGACATCAGAAGCTGAGCATGTGACAAAGTATCGAACGCTTTACTGAAGTCAACAAATAAAGCTAAGTTGTGATTATGTTTGCTAAGATTTTGGGTGATGTGGTCTGTAAAATTGCCCAAGAGCTGGTTAATATTTTTTTCTTTCTGGAAACCGTATTGATTTTGTTCAATAATTTTATATTTTTTAATAAAATTTCGTAACCTTCTAACTACGATTTCCTCAAGTATCTTTTCTATCGTTGGCAATATAGCGATTGGACGGTAGTTTTTTGGATCTGATTTTACACCAGCTTTAAAAATAGGACGAATAACTGAAACTTTTAACGATAAAGGTACTTTTGACTGACAAAAACTTAAATTGACTAACTTGGTTATCACAGGTGTTATCACAGTTGCATTATTTTTCAGGTCTTTTGTTCTTATTGCATCATATCCCGGAGCTTTTTTATCGTTGACTCGACACTTGTCGATTTCAGTCAATGCCTGTATTATGAGTGTCAATGTTTGTCAATAGTCGACACCAGTTAATTTGAATCCATTGTGAATGACCGACTCCTATTATAAGTGACAATTTTTTTGACTGTAGTCAATAAAATTGAATATTATTTGTCTATCAATCGAAAGTACTCGACTTGGGGCACAAATCAAGAATAGCGATAAATGCCCGATTTTTTCTTTTATGGGAAGCAACGTAGTAAGGGTAAACATAAAAATTAAACCAAAGAGTGTCGCTCGGATCCAGTGTCAGAAAAATACCTATTGGAAGTTGATGATATAGGTTTTCTAAAAAGCACTATACGTTAGGAATTCCTCGAGCGATTTTCACAAAATTTATGCCATATGAAAGGTAATTTAATAGGCTATATTATTGGTGTAGAATGGTTTGAAATCTGTTGCATGGTTTTTAAGATATGGAGGAGTTTTTGTTGAGCAGTGTAATTTAATATATAAAATTCTTGTGTCACAGTGTTTGTTACCGTACTCCTCCCAAACGGCTTGACCGATTCTTATGAAATTTTTTGTGTATATTTGGTAGGTCTGAGAATAGGGGGTAAACTAAAAAAATTCTATTTAGGGTGGCCCTCATACAAATTTTTTTTTATAATAACATTTTCACAAACCACTGCATCGATTCACATGGAACTTACGAAACGTAGCTTTTATACTAAGAGACATAGTTTAGTCTATGATACTTTTATTTAGGCTGCATATTTAGGGTGGCCCTCATACAAAAATATTTTTAAAATAGCATTTGCCCAAAGACCACTGCATCGATTCACATGGAATTTACACCACGTAGCTTTTATATTAAGAGACATGGTTTAGTCTATAAAACTTCTATTTAGGGTGCATATTTAGGGTGGCCTTAATACAAATTTTTTTTATAATACCATTTTCACAATCACCACTCTATCGTTTCACATGAAATTTACACCACGTGTTTTTTATATTAAGAGACATAGTTAAGTCTATAACGCTTTTATTTAGGCTGCATATTTAGGGTGGCCGTCATAAAAGAATATTTTTAAAATAGCATTACCTCGAAGACCACTCCATCGATTCACATGGAACTTACACCACGTGTTATTTTATATTAAGAGAAGACATAACTAAGTTTATAAATCTTTTATTTTGGGTGCATACTTAGGTTGGCCCTTATTCAAAAATATTTTTAAAATAGCATTTTCACAAAGACCAGTCCATCGATTGACATAGAGTTTCCACCACGTGTCTTTTATATTAAGGGGCACTGTTTGGTTCATAAAACTTTTATTTAGGGTGGCCCTCATACAATTTTTTTTAAAAAAATTATTTTCACGAAGACCTGTTAATCGATTCACACCAAAATTACACCAAGTAGCTTTTATATTAAGAGGCCCATTTAATTCTACAAAACTTTTATTTAGGGTAGTCCTCATACAAAAATATTTTTAAAATAGCATTTTCACAAAGACCACTGCATCGATTCACATGGAATTTACACCACGGTCTCTTATATTAATAGACATCGTTTGGTTTATAGAACTTTTATTTAGGATGGCCCTCAAACATAACTTTTTTTTAAAAAATTCACTTTCACGAAGACCGGTAAATCGATTCACACCGAATTTACACCACGTAACTGTTATATTAAGAGGCACATATATGACCGTGCATTACCACGTCTTCCATATAAGAAAAGACCAAAATTTGTGATGCAGATGAATGAGACTAGATACATATGTATATAAAAAGTGCGGGCAAAAAAAAGTTTCAAAGAGAAAATGGGTGGTGCCACACCTTCCATATGCGAATAAAACAACATTTTGTATATATCAGCAATTATTTGATGCAGATGATTGAGACTTGGTAATTATGTAAAACACAAATAATAGCTATAATAAATTAAACTCATCGCACCACCTAGCAGTAGGGCCAGAACAACGTCTGCCAAGTCTGCTATACTATATGTAAAAGAGTAGGGACAGAAGTTGATTTCACTTAAAAAAATGGGCTGATTCGCTTTAACATTCCATAGCATGAGTTCATACAGCTTCGCGTCACTTACCGGAAAGGGCAGAACAACGTCTGCCGGGACAGCTAGTCTCTCTATATAAGTTCAGTTTTTTCTGTGAAAAATAACTTCCGATGGCTATACACTTTTAAATTAAATAGGAACTTATTCTTAGAGTCAAAATAAGCTGAAGTAACTCTTCTTAAATAACGAAAATATCAGCACTTCATAAAAATTAGGCAAAGTCTGCTACCAATGCACTCTGGAATTTTTCATGCAAAGCTGGCAGCAATAAATTTTGCTGTTTAATATTCAGTCTAAAAACAAAGTAAGACTTTAGTATGGTCAGATAGTATAAGTGTTCAAAAGCATTAAATAGTGGAACGGCAGTACATACTTATAGGTATCTTTATTTTTGAAAATGTTGAATTTAACAACCTCATACAAATAATGTGGGTACTGGGACATAAGTATATTTCTGGATATTAAAAGGCTCAGACTGCGGCGAAGGAGGCTCTCACTTTGCCCCTTGTTTTTGAAAACTTATCTAAAAAGATGAAATGGAACTAGTCTGGGAGTTTACCTCTTATATGAAAACGCACAAGATGAGCTTGAAGAGACCGAATTGCAGTATTCACTTTTCTCGCGAAAAATGAGCAACGTTAGCTAGAGCTAGACTCGGTAACAGATTATTTAGCGTAAAACATCTGTTCACAAAAACGGAATATTTTGCAATGCAATCTTTGCACTTCAGCATGCACTGTTGAACTGCGCACTGTCGAAATGTTTTCAAGAACTCAATTGTTCTTGTCAATTGGACTGCATCAAAATAGAATCTAATAATTTTGTAAGAGGAGCACTGATGAAGCACAACCTATTTTTTTTTTTTTTTGCAATATTCTTTATTTATTCCCAGCATAATATATATCACAATTATAATAAAATATTAAAACTACAAATTAATAAAGAATTAATATAACTCAGGCAACTGTACATTTGGTATTAGTGTTATTTTAGAAAATGATACATTGAGTATTTGAAGCAATGAAATTTAGAGAAATGTAATTATTGAGATCATAACTCGTTGACAAAATGTTTTAGGCTTTTCTTAAAATACGCTAAATTATTGCAATTTCTAACATTTGACGGCAGTATGTTGTAAACTTCTATTGCGGTGTTCAGCAATCCATATCTATTTCTCTTTGTTCTCGATCTGATTGTCCTGATGTTGTTGTTCATTCGAGTATTATGATTATGAATTTGATTTACCATAGTTATTTCTGTATTGTGTTTAATGAGTTTATTTTTTATTTTGTATATATATTTGGCCTTCTCAATGAATATGAATTTTTTAAGTTGGAAGAATTTTGTCTTGCTAAAGACGTCAGCCGTAGGTGTACGAAACGGCATGTGGTACAGTGCTTTTAATGATCTGCACATAATACGCTGTATACTGCTACATAGCACATCAGTACACTGTGACGTGACTAAGAGTCCATACGTTATTCTTGACATCACATGAGCATTATATATCAGTGCAGCTGTTTTAGAATTAACAAATTCAAAACGACGAATTGCACCAATTAACGGAATTATTTTATTTTTAACTTTTTTCCAGTATGGATTCCAGCTCAAAGCCTCATCAATGACAACTCCTAAGTACAGCACTTGTGGACTCCTCTGAATCGGCTCGTCCTCAATGTGTATGTCTAGGTTGATTTCCGGTTTGTTCACCTGTTTAAATAACATGTAGCTCGTTTTTGTGTGTTCAAAACGAGTTCATTTCCTTTAATCCACTCATTGATTTTTCTAAGGTCACCATTTATTTTGTTCTGCAAAGTTATGTTGCTTTTAGCACTATATATAAGCCCAGTATCATCGGCATAGACAGCATATTTAGCCTTTATATTGGCAGAGGTCAAATTGTTGACATGCATTACATATAAAGTCGGTCCCAAAATAGACCCTTGAGGAAGACCCATTTGCAGATTTAATGCAGAACTAAGGACTTCATTCACCTTGGTCCTCACAGGTCTGTTTGATAAATAGCTCGCGATCAGTTGATTAGCTACTCCCCTTATTCCCAAGTCACTTAAATGTTGCAACAAAATTTTGTGATTGACTACATCAAAAGCTTTCGACATATCTAAAAACACCGCAGCTACATAATTATCCTCATCAAGATTTGAGTTGATAGTGTAAATGGTTTCAGTAATAGCTGATACTGTCCCACTACCTTTTTGAAAACCGTATTGAAATGGATCGAATCCAGTCGTTTTCGTTATGAAATATCTAAGTCGTGTGTCGATTACTTTTTCATAAATCTTTCCTGTTACTGCTAGTAGCGAAATTGGTCGATAATTATTTACGTCTTTTGTATCACCAGCTTTATGAATTGCGATGACCACAGTTTCCTTAAGAACATTCGGATACTCCCCTGGACTTAGGCAAGTATTAATATGTCTAGTTAATGGTATTTTAATCAAATCTTTTATTAGTTTGATATCAGCAGTACTTATGTTGTCAAACCCTGGTGCGGATTTGGATTTGAGATCTGCTATAATTTGTAACACTTCTTCTTCTGTAGTCGGCTTTAAGGATATCTATCGTTGGTTAATATTATTTCGAATCCGAGTTTTTTGAACATTATTTTTGTTGTAGCACTGTGTCAATTTGTTTTCCAGTTTCAATAAAGTTTTTATTCATTTATGGGCAATTCCCATCGGATCGATTACAAGATTACCATTGACATTTATTTCTGGAATGCTTAAATCGGAGTTATTGCTTTTATTTAATCCTTCCTTTAACACTTTCCAGATTTTACGTCCATCCGTGCCAGCAGCCTCTAGTTTAGAGTTAAAATAGTTTTGTTTTGCAATCTTTATATCATTTTTGATCTCCGCTTCAATTCGCAAGTATTTCGTTTTCATATTTAAGCCACCTGGTGTTGCTTTATGTTTTTTAAATAACTTGTTTCTTTTTTTATTTTTTTTATTACTATTTAATTATTCATCCAAGCATTATTACGAGTTCTGATGTGTTTATACGTAGTACTCTCCATTTCGCTGTTATTATCATTTGCATTAATTGTTCTAAAGTAAGTGTTTCATCACTTAGGTTATACTTGCTCAGATTTCTTCTGAAACATGAAACCGACAATTGTTTACATTTTCTTTTTACCATAAGTATTTTATCTCTTGTTTTTCTGTTAATTGCAAAAATTATTGCTCTATGGTCGGAGAATGCGCAATCTTTAAGTTCCAAGTTACACTCAAAGTTTTCATAACTTAAGTCCAGAACTACGTGATCAATTATTGAGCTTGATGTTGATGTTATTCTAGTAGCTGAATCACTTGCTATGGAATTCCATATATGGTATCCATTTGCAGTTATAACTTCTGTATATTGTTCAGATTTCGCCTTGTTTAGTAAATCGATGTTAGTATCACTGAGAAAAATAGTGTTTTTGTGTTCTGAAAAAATATTATCCAAAAACATTAGAAAATCATGTTCGTCTTCATTCGGAGCACGATATGCGGTAAAAATTTTCAGATTTGATTTGTGATTGCTGAGCTTAATCATAATGGCATTATATTGTGCGCATAGAAAAACTACAGTGAAATTAATAGATCGTTTGATGAACAAACATGTACCTCCAGCTCTATTGAAATCTCTCGTGGTGTGTATCACATTAAAGCCATTCATATTAATGTATTCTGCTTCATTCGAATATAACCAAGTTTCGTTCAATGCAACAATGTCAAAACCTGAAAAGCTATGAATGTAGGCGACGAGATCATCTAATTTATGCCTTAACGCATGTATGTTGAGAAATAGCATTTTTATAAAATAGTTTTGAATGCTCATAATATTGTCAAATTGATGCTTTAATCTACGCTGGTATGAAGGACAAACTTTGTCTCTCGAATCATGATTACAATTGACCTTTGCTTCTTCCACTCTGTCATTGCTTTTGGTTTTCAAACTTTCATTAAATTTTAAGCTATTAATGCATTTTAAATGTTCACTTTTACAGTTTGAAACATGATACTCACCAGCACATTTTGCACATGCTATTTTATTTTTGCAGTCATTTTTATCTCCAGATGATTGCACAGGTTTGGCTTTATAATTGAATCCTTGACAATTAAAACACCTTACTAGATCAAAGCACGCTCTGATCTGGCATCGAGTCCATCCAATATTCACTTTTTCTATTTCTAAAATCTTATGAAAATTCTTTACATCCACTTCAATGACTGCATTCAAATTATTAAAGCGCCGTTTGGTGTTGTACAAACGTATCAATTTCATTTCAATGTCAAGAAATCCATTATTCTGCGATTTAATTTTATTAATCAAATCATTTTTGTTTATATCTTCAGAAATATTCATGATGCATATTCTTGGTTTTTTTCAGGTAGGCGTTAGGACTTCATAATCCTCAGATAACTTATTTTTCATTTCTTTGATTAGCTTTTGTGAACAGTTTTCACTGCCACATTTAATCGCAACACAACCGTCTTGTTTGTTTAGAACTGCATTTATGTTCATACCTGTTGGATCAATTGTTTGCTTCAACATCTCTCTTGTTTGTACACACTCTTGTTTATTCTTTGGTTTCACTACCACTATCGCATCACCACTCTTTTTCAATATTTCAGCAAATGTTTTTACTTTTCCTATTTTATTCTCAGTACCCACACATGCATTTTTTATCTTATTTTTTATTTCTTTCTTTAAATTTTGGAACGATTCTGTTATGTTTTTTGTCTGCTCGCTTAGACTTTGTAAAAGATCTGATTTATTAGTTTCAATGGCTGAAATAATTTCTTTATAATTGTTGCTCAGTGATTTTATAAATTCAATGCATTTGTTACACATAAATCTTAAATTTTGTTTTTCCTCAATTAAGTTGATATCATACTCAGTAAGATCACTGCTAAGCAGTTTACTAGCATCATTGCATTTCTTTGCGTGGAACACTTTATGACAAAATCCGCCGCACTTCAGTGATTGTTCTTTTCGTGAAATTGTTTTTTCGCATTTGCCGCACAAGACACTCATCTTCAGTTTATTGATATATTACGATGCAGTTTATTAAAACGACATCCATCAATTTATTTGTATACGTTCATTAAAACCATTACCAATGTCACGATCAATAAGCAAACACGTCTACTCTTTACGAAAGCGATCGCGATCTTTTTTTTTATGAAGTGCAGTCGACTACTGATGTAACACGGCCACGTTGCGCAGTAACATTCCATATTTTATAAAATTACTAGCATTACCCTGTGCGCATCGCCTCACCTCAACCGTGGTGTAGATTCGATGTGCGGTCTGCGTGAAAATTCTATTTAAAAACTACTTTTGTATGAGGACCACCCTTAGTATGCACCCAAAATAAAATTTTTACAACCTAAGCAGTGCCTCTTAATATAAAAACCACATGATGTAAATTCCTTGAGAATCGATTTAAGCGGTCTTCGAGAAAATGATATTTAAAATATTTTTTTGTGTGAGGGCCACCCTAAATAAAAGTTTTGTATCCTTAGCTATGCCTCTTAACATAAGAGCTACGTGGTGTAAATCGTTTAACCTGTTATCGTGAAAATGACATTTTAAAAAATTTTGTATGAGGGCCACCCTAAGTTTGAACTTGAAATAAAATTTTTACGATCTTATCTATGATTCTTTATATAAAAGCCATATGGTGTAAATTCCATGAGAATCGATTTTGCGGTCTTTGAGAAAATGATATAAAAAAAATTGTTGTATAAGGGCCACCCTAAATAAAAGTGTTGAAGCCTTATATATGACTCTTAATATAAGAGCTACGTGGTGTTAATTCGGTGTGAATCGATTAACCTGTCTTCGTGAAAATTATATTTAAAAATTTTTGTGTATGAGGGCCACCCTAATTTTGCACTTTAAATAAAATTGTTACAATCCAATCTCTGCCTCTTAATATAAAAACCATTATTGTAAATTCCAAGAGAATCGATTAAGCAGTCTTTGAGAAAATGCTATTTTTAAAATATTTGTGTATGAGGGCCACCCTAAATAAAAGTTTTGTGGCCTAAGCTATGCTTCTTAACATTAGAGGTACGTAGTGTAAATTCGGTGTGAATCGATTTATTTGTCTTCGTGAAAATGATATTTAAAAATATATTTGTATGAGGACCACCCTAAGTATGCACCCTAAATAAAATTTTTACCATCAAATCTGTACCCCTTAACATAAAAGCCATACTGTGTAAATTTCATGAGAATCGATTTGCCTGTCTTTGAGAAATCGCTATTTTGAAAATATTTGTGTATGAGGGCCACCCTAAATATGCACCCTAAATAAAAGTTTTATAGCCTATGACACCCGCCAGATCGATACTAACATACTGTAAAAATTTCATCAAAATCGGCTGGATAGTTTCCGCGTGCATAAGAGACAGACAGACAGACAGACAGACAGACAGACAGACAGACAGACAGACAGACAGACAGACAGACAGACAGACAGACGGACAAAAAATGAATTTTATATAATAGATTAGTAAAATATATTACAAAAACTAAATTGTCAAATAATTAATTTTTCAATTTGAAAAGCAACATCAGTTGTCATACTTTGAAAAATTCACAATAGCACTCAGTCAAGTCAATATAAGGTTTGTTCGAAGCAGATTTTGTGGTAAAAATTGAAAAGTGTCAAATCGCGATTTTTGAGAGAGTAAAAGCTAAAATTTCTCTGACTACTCGAATCCCCACAATTCTGTCTCGAACGGAAAAATTGGTAAAAATTGAAGACTGTCAAAAAGTTGCGCGTATTTTAGTAAGCAAACAATGGCAGAGTTTAGGAGCTAAAACCAGCACCTTAGTTGCGTAACCGTTTGGTTAAGACATTCTGAATGCAAGGCGAGTGAAGCATTTTCGAGAATATTATTGAAATAACTTAAAAAGTAATTGTTCGATTTTAAAGTTTTCTGCCTGATTTTTATAGCTTCATAAATTATCTTGAACTTTGATTTATTTTAAATTCACTATATAAAAAAAAACACTTTCGAGACTGCTTAAAATGTTATGCTAGGCAAAAATTTTAAATTACGCATACGCTGTTACGGAATTTACGTTTTTTAACATCTACTTAGTCCAGAAAAGTTGTGCACTAAATTTTTTTTGTTCAAACAAAGAGTTATGTTCGATGGAATTGTAAAAACAAAAAAAAAAAAATGGAGCAACTTTCATTTAGCAACACTTCCAATTCCTTATGTTAAAACTGCGCACTTCGAAAAACAGTATCTTTAAAATAATTATCTGGTTGACTACCGTACAACCATTCAGGTAACATTCAACTTTACGATTTCTTTTCAATAAAAAATCGCTCAGCTATTTAATTAAATAAATGAGCATTCACCAAAAATGTTTTGATTTCAAGCTTTTTGTTATGTTGCTTCTTCTTAACACAACCTTAAAAGAAGTGAAAAAAAATCAACGCTGAAAATTATTTTATATGGAAAGTATTTGACAGGTATAGTTCAGACAGGAAATTTCATTTCCCTCGCATGCAAAAAGTGAGTCGCCAGTCTCGTTGCCTACGATTTTGACAGTCTTCAATTTTTAGCCACAAGAAATTTATCTTGGTGAAAATTGAACTTATTTTTGGGAGGGGAAGTGATCAGCTGTTTCTTACTCTCATTTTTTCTCTCTCAAACACCACATTTTTTCTGTCTCGAACACTTTTTGTGGTAAAACTTTATAAATATTTATAAATATTTACCTATTTTTTCAGTCTCGAACAGACCTATAATTATATGATACGGTAATTGAAATTTTATTAACTCGGGGCCAATCACTTAAAGGTATTTTTTAATGTTTTAAATAAGTCTCCTTTGAACGAAATGATGAAAGATGCAAGAATAGCGATTGATACCATAAATGGGCCACAAAACTGTTCACGAAAAAAACATATTTCTAGTTTTAAGGCTGTATTTTTTTTTTTTGTAAAAAAAATAGTATGCAGAAATCTTGTAAATTCTCAAATCCCTCTGCAAACTAAGACTGTTAACCGCTCCACCAATAACTGGTTTAAGTGTACTGACATTTTTAATGCTATACGATTAAGACATCTTGCTTTGAAAGCATATGTCGAAAATAATTCACTTAGCAATAAGCTTATTTATAAAAACTACCGCAATATAGCAAAGAAAACTATTCGCAAACATAAGAGGAAATTCGTTTCCAAGTATTTTTGCAGAGGCAATTCAGCCAAAGATATTTGGACCAGAATTAAAAAATCTGGTGCATCTAACTGTGATAACAATTTCTGTGATATTAATCCTGACAAATCAAACTCTTTTTTTTGTATCAGTGTCGTCCTCTTTTACACCTAGTTCTAATATTAATTTCGAAAATATAATGATAAAAATGGTAGTCTAACCTTTCGTAATATTAATGAGACTGAATTACTTTGTGCAATAAATAGAATTAAATCGAATGCTATGGGGGTTGATGCAATTTTTATACGCTTTCTAAAAATTATCTATCATTTGTAACCATATTTTGCACTTCATTAACACTATTTTTACAACCAGTTGCTTTCCACTTTCTTGGAAACCTGCTAAAATAATACCAGTGCACAAGAAAAATAAATATGGATCCTGTGCTGAACCTTTCAGGCCAATTGCAATTTTACCCGCCTTTTCCAAAGTAAGCGAATTTATTATGAAGAATCAACTCACTACTCATGTTGAAAGGCTTAGGTTAGTTCACCCATGTCAATCAGGGTTTCGGCAGCACCATAGTACTACCTCATTAATTTTGAGTTTGACTGATGTCATTAGAAAATCACTGGACAGAAAGCAGCCTTCTGTTCTTGCTTTGCCAGACTTAAGTAAAGCTTTTGATTCCATTAATCACAATATTCTTATTTCTAAACTATACAATCAATTTAATGTTTCGCGTAAATCTTGTAAACTTTTGGTTTCCTTTTTATCAAATCGCTCACAGTTTGTGAGTTGTGGAGGCAACTCGTCTAATATCCTTAGACTGTCCTCTGGCGTACCCCAAGGTACGATACTAGGTCCATTGCTGTTTATGCTGTATGTTAATGACATCGTATCTTGTGTCTCCAAATGTACTTACTGTTCGTATTTTCGCCGATGACATTCAATGATACAGTTCCAGCTCTAATCGCACCTTTTCCGACTGTGTCGTCAAAGTTCAAGAAGATCTATTATCTGTTTCTAGATGGGCTAGTGCTAACCATATTTCTATTAATTCACAGAAAACAAAAATCCTTACATTCGGCGATGCTTACAGCATTGATACCTTTAGTAATATATTTTTTAACACTTGCTCCGTAAGCAAAACCGCATCCTGTCTAGGGATAATTATTGAGCCTAGTCTGAAGTTTGACAGACATATCAATCAAGTTATTTCTCGCGTTAGCTTTTTGCTTAAAAAACTATGCAGCTTAAATTTTCCCCTCCCTTTCAAAATAAGACATCTTCTAGCATATGCTATCTTAATGCCACATACATATACTATGGCTTAGCAATTTACTCTGGTACTAATCTGGGCAACCTGCAGACTGAACTTGTGTTTTAATAGAATAATAAGGTATGTCTATCACCTGCGACCTAGAGATCATGTTTCTGATTATGTACACCAATTTCTAGGGTGGTCATTCGTAAACCTTATTTCAATGTGATGTCTATATTATTTCTATTGCTGCATAAAATACTAGCAACCTGTATATTAGAGCACACATGTGTGCAAAAGTGTGATTTGTTTCGCTTCACACGCCTTTTTGTTCCCGTTACCTTATGTAATAGAGAATCTCATGTAGTTTAAGAAAAAAATTTTTTTTTTTTAAAAATATTAATTTTTGATGCTAAAAAAAAAGCTATTAAAATTAATTTTAAAATGGTTTTTTGACTTATCTACATTAGGGTGACCAAAAAACAATCGAGTTTTCGATTTATATGTTGCTTTTATGAAAAGTAGTTAGTGTTATGTAAAAAAATGAACCCCTGAAAAAATTTCATTAACAAATATTGATATTTAGAGGTCGCTAGTGTCCGATTTAGGAATTAAATTCATTCTTTTTTGTTGGTATCATTTTTCATTAACTTGGCAATGCCCATTTCAAAAATGTTATAAGTTTTTCAATATCTCTTATAGTTTTCAAGTTATTAGAGAAAAACTGCAAAATTCCATATAAAAAAAAATTAGGTTATTATATGGAATGGAAAAAATCGTTGGAGTATTATACAAAAATAACGGAACTTACTTGTTACGATAAAATTTTTTTGAATAAGAGCAAATACCTAATCTTGAGAAAAAAAGAAGTTGAAAACTGCTATTATTTTGACCGCTGGAAAGTACAAATTACTCAATACAATAGCAATCTTAGAAAGAACCGTTATTTTTTCGGAACAAAATGTTATGTGTTTATTTTGTGCACTTATCAAGTAACTATATCTTAAAAGGTTAGAAGAAATAAAACATCTGTTGTTCGAAACATTTCAACTATTAAATGGCACCGCACTGCTATTATTTTGACCGCTGCTGTATATATGAAAAATGTTAAAAAGCGTTGAGAGAGCTTGAAGCAGATGAAAAAGGTTGATAAACTCGATAGTATATGAAAATGTTGAAAGTGTTGAAAGAGATTGAAAAGCTCGAAAAAAGTTGAAAGTCTCGAAAAAAATTGAATGAGGTTGAAAAACCGAAAAAAGTTGAAAGAGTTTGAATAACTCGAAAAAAGTTGAATAAGATTGGAAAATTCGAAAAAATATGGAAAATGTTGAAAAAATTTGAAAGAGATTGAAAAATGCTGAATGAGGCTTAAAAGTCGAAAAAAATTTAAAGAGGTTGAAAAACTCGATTAAAGTTGAAAATCTCGAAATAAGTTAAAAGTTTGAAAATCTCCCAACAGTTGAATGAGGTTGATGAAGTTGAAAAGTCAAAAAAAAAAAAAAAAAAAAATGGAGAATGTTGAAAAAAGTTGAAAGAGGTTGAACCAGGTGAAAAGGCTGATAAATTTGATAATATGAGCAGTGTTGAAAAAGTTGAGCGAGATTGAAATGCTCGAAATAAGTTGAGAGTCTCGAAAAATGTTGAATGAGGCTGAAAAGTAGAAAAACGTTGAATGATGTTAAAATAGTCGAAAAAATATGGAAAATGTTGAAAAAAGTTGAAAGGGGTTGAAAAATGTTGAATAAATTGAAAGAGGTTGAATAACTCGAAAAAAAAAATTGAAAAAGTCAAAAAAAAAAAAATCGAAAGAGGTTGAAAATCTCCAAACAGTTGAATGAGGTTGATGAAGTTGAAAAAGTCAAAAAAATATGGAGAATGTTGAAAAAAATTGAAAGAGGTTGAACCAGGTAAATAAAGCTGATAAAGTTGATAATATATAAGCAGTGTTAAGTTAACAAGTTGAAAAAGTACAAAAAAACATGGAAAATGTTAAAAATATTTTAAAGAGTTTGAAAACCTCGAAAATAGATGAAAATCTCAAAAAAAGTTGAATGAAGTTTAAAAAGTCGAAAAAATTTAATAGAGGTTGAAACAGTTGAAATAAGTTGAAAAACTCGAAAAAAGTTCAATAAGGTTGAAAAAGTCAAACAAATATTTGAAAAATGTAGAACATCGAGAAAAAAGTTGAATGAAGTTAAAAAGTCGAAAAAATATGGAAAATGTTGAGAAAAGTTGAAAGGGATTGAAAAATAATGAAGCAGTGTTAACTCGAACTAAGTTGAATGAGGCTGAATATATTGAAACCAAATTTTATTAGGATCACTCATGTAGTAAATTAAATATAACATAAAATGCTTAAAGCTTTTATGGGAGGTTCCACGCCCACTAATGAAATCCCGTCAAAATTCATATAATTTCAAATCTTATAGTAACCGACACCTCTACACCAAATTTCAAAAATATTACTCCAATAGCACACTATATACATACATATAACATTAAAAGTTCTTTTGCTTATATGGGAGGTGCCACACCCACTAATGCAATCTCGTCGATTTTCGTTTAATAAGTGGTTAACAGTTTATAAGAAGAAGAAAACTAAAAAGCTTGCTACTATTAGGTTTGTTCGAGCCAGAAAAAATAGGTAAATGTTTATAAATATTTATAAAGTTTTACCACAAAAAACGTTCGAGCCAGAAAAAATGTGGTGTTTGAGAGAGAAAAAATGAGAGTAAGAAACAGCTGATCACTTCCCCTCCCAAAAATAAGTTTAATTTTCACCCAGATAAATTTCTTGTGGCTAAAAATTGAAGACTGTCGAAATCGTAGGCAACGAGACTGGTGACTCACTTTTTGCATGCGAGGGAAATTAAATTTCCTGTCTGAAAGATACCTGTCAAATATTTTCCATATAAAATAAGCGTTGATCTTTTTTCACTTCTTATAAGGTTGTGTTAAGAAGGAGCAACATAACAAAAAGCTTGAAATCAAAACATTTCTTGGTAAATGCTCATTTATTTAATTAAATAGCTGAGCGATTTTTTATTGAAAAGGAATCGTAAAGTTGAATGTTACCTGAATGGTTGTACGGCAGTCAACCAGATAATTATTTTTAAGATACTGTTTTTCGAAGTGCGCAGTTTTAACATAAGGAATTGGAAGTGTTGCTAAATGAAAGTTGCTCCATTTTTTTTTGTTTTTACAATTCCATCGAACATAACTCTTTGTTTGAACAAAAAAAATTTAGTGCACAACTTTTCTGGACTAACTAGCTGTTAAAAAACGTGAATTCCGTAACAGCGTATGCGAAATTTAAAATTTTTGCCTAGCATTATTTTTATCCTAAGCATTTTATGCATTTAAAATAAATCAAAGTTCAAGATAATTTATGAAGCTATAAAAATCAGGCAGAAAACTTTGAAATCGAACATTTACTTTTTAAGTTATTTCAATAATATTCTCGAAATGCTTCACTCGCCTTGCTTGTTTGTTTACTAAAATACGCGCAACTTTTTGACAGTCTTCAATTTTTACCTATTTTTCCGTTCTAGCCAGAATTGTGGTGATTCGAGTAGTCAGAGAAATTTTAGCTTTTACTCTCTCGAAAATCGCGATTTGACACTTTTCAATTTTTACCACAAAATCTGGTTCGAACAAACCTATTGTTATTGGTGTTAAAGAGAGCTGTGATCTGGATGTTCTCGTGAGAAGAAAGTTTGTCCATTTGTCTTCTTTCAAGCCGAGTGTAATGGCAGATGATATTATTGAGTATGAGCACAAGCATGCAGGTATTGATAAATCTCAACTTGTCTGTTATAAGCTTGTTAAACAAAATGCTGTGTTGGAATATCTTAAAGTGTTAATTTTAAGCTTGGGGTTACTTACTTACTTGGTGGCCATAACAACCCGTTACCTGGTTACGGCCGACCTCAAAAGCTCTCTCCAGGCGCCTCTGCTTTGCGCGCGCCTTCTCCAATCATTCACACCAAGCGTGGATAGGGTTTCCTCGGCTTGGCCTT
Organism: Tricholauxania praeusta; assembly: GCA_949775025.1. NCBI lineage: Eukaryota > Metazoa > Arthropoda > Insecta > Diptera > Lauxaniidae > Tricholauxania > Tricholauxania praeusta. Next base: position 111,248,595 of record OX459028.1, read on the forward strand.
TCCATCGGAGGCATGGTCTTCCTCTTCGTCGTCGCCCAGCGGCTTGTACAGTTCGTGGTTCATTCGAATACGGTAGTCGTCGCCGACGTGAACAGGACCGAAGATTTTGCGAAGAATTTTTCTCTCAAACACCCCAAGCATGGCTTCTGCGCTGTAAAGTAGCACGGGTAAGAGGAGCGTCTTGTAGAGTGTCAGTTTTGTCGGTCGAGAGAGGTCTCTACTACTCAATTGCTTACTGAAACCATTGTAACACCTATTAGCAAGAGTTAGTCTTCGCTTTATCTCTAGGCTGACATCGTTTTGAGTGCTCACGGCGGTGCCAAGATAGGTAAATTCCTTGACAACTTTGAAAGTATAGCTTTTCGCAGTAATATAGGATCCAATACGGCGCGTCTCCCTGTTTGTGGACAGCATATACTTTGTTTTGCCCTCGTTCACTGTCAAACCCACCTTCGCTGACTCTTTTTCGATAGCAGAGAACGCAGCAGTGACATCTCGCTTACAACGTCCAATGATATCAATATCATCGGCATATGGAAGGAGCTGGACACTTTTTAGAAAATAGTGCCATTACGATGTACACTGGCTCTTCGCAACATCCCTTCCATCACAAAGTTGAAGAGGTTGCAGGATAGTGGATCGCCCTGTCTGAAACCTCGTTCGGTATCAAATGGTTCGGAGAGGTCCCTTCCTACTCTGACGGAGCTGGCTGTGTTGCTCAACGTCATTCTGCAAAGCCGCACCAGCTTCGCAGGTATACCGTACTCAGACATGGTGGCATACAGGCAATCCCGTATCGGGCTATCGAAAGCAGCTTTAAAATCGATAAAGAGATGATGGGTATCGATCTGTTTTTCGTTTGAAAAATCCAGGATTTGACGTAGTGTGAAAATCTGGTCTATGATGGACTTACCAGGTCTAAAGCCGCACTGATAAGGCCCAATCAGTGTGTTGGCAAACGGCTTAAGTTTTTCACACAGTACAGTCGACAGGACCTTGTAAGAGATGGCAAGAAGACTGATTCCCCGGTAGTTAGCGCAGATTGTCGGGTCATCTTTCTTCAGTACTGGACAAAGGACACTAAGATTCAAATCGTCGGGCATGCTTTCTACTAGCCATATTTTGCAGATGAGTTGATGCATACACCCTATCAGCTCATCGCCGCCGTTCTTGAACAATTCAGCAGGCAGGCCATCGGCACCAGCCGCTTTGTTGATCTTAAGTTGTTGGATCGCAACTCGTACCGCGTCATGGCTAGGTGGTGGTACGTCCACACTAGTGGTGGCAATCCCGGAGCTTTTTTGAGTTTCGGGATCGAAGTTTCCAATCCCGGGATCCTGGGATTAATAGTTCTAGTAAATGCATACAAAACTACAAAAAAACGAGAAGTTTATACTATTGTATATATAAAATTAAAATTGCTTTATTTCACAGCGTAACAATGAAGAATAAGAACGCAAAATAATAGAAAAAATAATAGCTTAAAAATTGACTTAGAACACTTCGAGTGTTAATACATCTAAATCACATTTACTAAGTTTGACTAGTAGAAGATAGTCACTATTAAAAGAAAATAATAGAGGATAATCAAGCATTTATGACCAAACTATCAATTTTATTATTCAATTTTATTTTTACATTTAAAAATTCGTGCACCACACTTTGTACTTGATTAATACTTTATCACCTTCTTCAAATGTGACAGTGATGGCATTTAGTGGCAACGAATGACTCACTCTCAGTAGACGCACCCATAAGTGTGTTTCATTTAAGTTGTCAAAATCTTTAGAAGCTGATTTCAGAAAAAAAGCTTCAGACAAAAGTTTAATTATATCTTAGAACTTAAATTTTGGTAGGTCTAGGTTTGGGTCAAAATTTCAATGTCAAAACAAAGTCGGCTGTCGTTTTTTTTTTTGAAGACAAACCTATATTTTTTGTTGCAGATTTGTATTTTATTATAAAAAATAGATATTTTTTGCTTATGTTGTTTTTCTATTGCATTTTTAGTATTTCCGTTATTGATAAAAATAATTTTATTCTAAATTTCACATTTTATCATTTTGCTCCTGAACTATCAATTTTCAATACAAATCGCACTTAGTAAAAAATTCTTAAAATTAATCAAACTATTAAAAAAGATATCTTAAACAAAAAATTTCTACAATAAAAAAAATTATTTTTACTCAATTTAAGGTTCAGACACAATTGAAGTGCATTTTGCAGGATGCAATAATAATTCATGCACATCAAATGTATTGAAAACAATTATTTTGCAGATTTTGTACTTATATATGTCATATAAAAGAATATTTGTTATATAATATAAAACTTTTTTCTAATCCCGAAAATCCCGGGATTGCCTCTTTGTAATCCCGGGATTAATTTAGCTTATATTTAGAGCAAATCCCGGGATCCCGGGATTGCCACCCCTAGTCCACACCATCGTCGTTGATTGGTGGCATCGGGTTAATTTCTCCAAAGGCGGGATTGGTGGAGTCATCGCCAGCAACCAGCTTGGAAAAGTGTTCCCTCCATAATCTCAGTGTACCCTGCGTATCCGTAACCAGATTTCCATGTTCATCTTTACAGATAGATGCTTCGGGCTTGAAACCTTGGGTCAGACGCTTGAGTTGTTGGTAAAATTTTCGAGCATCATTCCTGCCCCGTAACACTTCGAGTTTCTCTCCCTCGTGCCTTTCCTGCTCTCGTTTCTTGCGTCTGAAAAGGCGCCTCTCTTCCTTTCTCTTTTCCCGGTAGTTTTTGTGCACGGCTCGCGTTGCGGCTGACTGCATGTTTCTTTTGTAGGTGGCGTTTTTCACTGCAGTAGCTTCGCGACACTCCTGGTCATACCATTGATTTCGCGGAAGTGGGCGTCGGAAACCAATGACTTCCTCAGCGGCAGAGCGCATGGAGCGGGATATATGCGCCCAAAGTCCACCGGCATCATCGGGTACAGAGTCAGGTTGAAGGAGCAGTTCTGAGAGGCGAGCGGAATAGGCTTCGATCGTCCGATGTGATTGCAGCTTAGCGACGTCCAGCTTTCGTTGCGTACCAGAGCGTACATCCTTTGCATTGCACAGCCGCATGCGTATCTTGACTGCAACAAGGTAATGATCGGAGTCAATATTGACTCCCCGGAACGTACGAACATCTCGCACGCTGGAAGCATGTCTTCCGTCGATCACAACATGATCAATTTGGTTGCGTGTTTTCTGATCAGGGGACAGCCAGGTGGCCTTGTGGATATCGAGGTGTTGAAACCTGGTGCTACTTACTACCATGTTTCGCGCCACGGCGAAGTCGATCAGCCGTAGACCGTTGTTTGAGTTGGTCTCGTGAAGGCTGAACTGACCGACAGTGATGCCAAATATACCTTCTCTTCCGACCTTTCCGTTGAAATCCCCGAGAACAATTTTAACGTCGTGGGCCGGGCAGCGGTCGTATACTTCCTCGAGTCTCGCAAAGAAGGCATCTTTGACAGCATTATCCTTTTCCTCCGTCGGGGCGTGCGCGCAAATCAAGCTGATGTTAAAAAATCGAGCCTTGACGCGGATCGTAGCCAACCTTTCGCTCCAGGTGTGAACCTGGAGATATGGTGGCGAAGTCTCTTGCTTACTACGAATCCGCATCCCAATTCTCGCCTCTCCGCATGGCAGCTGCAGTAGATATCGCAACTTGCTAGCTTAGAGCAACCTTGTCCTATCCATCTTATTTCCTGGATGGCGGTGATGTCAGCCTAAATTTTTCCGAGGGCATCCGCCAATTCGATAGAGGCACCTTCCCTATTGAGGGTCCGGATGTTCCAGGTGCATATCCTTAAATCATAGTCCTTTTTTCGTTTGCAGTGTTCGTCAACGTTGAGGGGTTCTGTATCCGAGGCTTTTTTAGTCTTCATTGGAATGTTTTTTTTACGTGGCGGATACCAAACCCAGCGCACAACCCAGTTTACTTCCAGGGAGGACGCTGCACACATTCGCTCACTATCTCAGCGGATGCGGAGATAGCTACCCAGATGGAGCCGCGGGGAGGCTGTGTGTCAACTTGCTAATGGTTGGCTCAGAGATCGCTCTGGCAATCCCCAGATGGAAAGCAGTCAGAAACTTTACTCTGATCAACCAAAAGCCAATCCATCCTGTTGCTGTTGAATATTATAATGTAATTTTGAGTTTGTCTCTTTGGCAAGAGAACATTAGAGTTAAACCTTTTTTAAATTTACACGAGGTGGGAGCAAGTAATGTGACAAACTAGTTAATGACATCCCTACAAGCCGTCACTTTTTTAAAAATCTGAAACTTTATTTTCATAATATGTCGTATTAGGAAAAAAGCTAGTGCTGTTTTTAATTGGTCCTCGTAAGGTGACTACGATATCGTTGTTTTTATAGAAACTTGGCTTCATTCGGAGTTTTATGATGCAGAATTCTTTGATCTTAATTTATATCAAGTGTATCGTAAGGATAGAGATGCCGTAAAAACTGGATTTAATCGTGGTGGTGGTGTTGTCATTGCAATAAGAAGGTCCATTTGCTCTTCAATTTACATTCTTCAGAATGGTGACACTTTGCTTGACCAGTTATGTGTTGCTATAAAGAATCCAAATGGCTTACTTTTGATTTGTGCTTCATATATACCGCCTAGTAGTGCGGATGACTTATATGCTGCTCATGTTGAAAATGTAATGTGCTTGCAATCTTTGTTAAATTATTCTAATAATCATTTGTGTGTTCTAGGTGATTTTAATTTGAGCAAAATTGTTTGGAATCATTTTGCTAACAAAGTGATGCCTTCATATATAAATCATTCTTTTGAAATAAACTTTTTTGATAGTTTATTTAGTGTTGATCTAATCCAAATAAATTCATTTCCAAATAAATTAAATAGAATTTTGGATTTAGTTTTTGTTTCAAATGATATAAAATATATCGTTTCTGAATGCAAGGCCCCATTGCTCCATCTGACCTTCATCATTTTGCATTGGCTGTTGAATTTGAGTTTTACGATTTCATCCACTTTCAACAAGATAAAAATCGCTTTAATTTTAATCGTTGTAATTTCGATTACTTAAATTTTATTTTTGAGCAGATAAATTGGAGTGACATGTTTTCAAATAATAAGTTTACAACTTGTTTTGAATTATTTAAAACTAAAATTTTAGCAGTCTGTCACGAGCATATTCCACTTTTATCACAAAAAGTATACAAGTTACATTGGTCTTAAAAAGTTAAAAAATTTGCGTAATAAATTTATTAATTTATATAAATCAACTAATGATAATTAATATCAAGTAAAATACATGTACTATATGAGGGAATTTAATTTTCTCAATAAATTTCTCTACAAACAATATATCCTACGCTGTGAAAATAATGTTAAAAAAAATCCAAAATCTTTTTGGAGCTTTATTCAGTCTAAGAGGGATGGATCTAGCATTTCAACATCTATGTTCTATAATGGTAACCATACTTTTACACTTAATGATACTGTGAATCTTTTTGCGGATTATTTTAAGTCCAACTATGAAACTGAGATGCCTTGGTTTAATGAATCAATTTTAAAAAATATAAATTCTTTCATGAATCTTGGCTCACTCTCACTTTCTGTTTTGGATGTTTACAATGCTATATTAAATTTGAAGTGTTCGTTTAAAATAGATATTGATGGCATCGCTGCAATTTTGCTTAATAAATGCGCACATGCTTTATCCAAGCCGTTGTGTCTAATTTTTAATGATTCCTAATCTACAGGTTGCTTTTTAGATTGTTGGAAAATTGCATCCATCACTCCGGTACTTAAGAGTGGTATAAAAAATGATATATCCAATTATCGGCCAATTTCTAAACTTTCTTATATTTCAAAACTTTTTGAAAGTATTATTAAGAAAAAATTATTCTTTTTGATAAGCGTCACATCTGTAATGAACAACATGGCTTTTTTGCTGGTCGGTCAGCTGTGAGTAATTTAGCTCTCTTTTCGAAGTATTGTATTTCTACTTTTTAAAGAGGATATCAAGTTGATGCTATATATGTATACTGATTTTTGTAAGGCTTTTGACAAAGTTTGTCACAATGCTTTAATTGCGAAGTTAGCTAAAATGGGCTGTCATTCCTCTTTTTTTGAAGTGGGTTCAATCCTATTTGAAGTCTAGAGTTGGCTTTGTAGAAATTAATAATGTTAAGTCTTATCAGTTTAAGGCAGCTTCTGGTGTACCTCAAGGAAGTATACTGGTATCATTTATATTGTTTATAAATGATATTAAATATTGTTTTCACTCGACTAGCCTTTTACTATATGCAGGTGATTTGAAATTATTTGGTAAAGTAACTAGTTTCAATGATTCTGTATTACTGCAGAGAGATCTTAATGAGGTTTATCCTGGAGTGTTTGAAATTGTCTTCCTTTAAATATTAAAAAGTGTTTTTCACTTACTTTTTCGAAATCTCGTGGAACTTTAAGTACATCTTATTGTCTTTCTGGGATACCATTACAAGTGGTTAGCTCAAAATTCACTTTTACAGAACATAATTATATTGTTCCAAAATCTTATTCATTACTTGCTTTTATTCGCAGAAATAGCTCTGAATTTACTGATCCTCATACTTTTAAAACTCTTTACAATTCCTTTGTAAGGTCCAGATTAGAATATGCTTCTTTTATTTGGAGTCATTTCTATACAACTCATTCCTTTAGAGTTGAAAAAGTTCAGAAGTCATTTACTAGGTTCGCGTTACGTTCCCTAAATTTTGATATACCTCTACCTTCCTATAATGCACGTTGTGTCGTGTTATCTGGAGTTGGTGTTTCAGATCATTGCCAGTTCGCTCAGATGTTATTGCGATCTGGCAATGACCTGCGGTGCCGGACTTAGCGCACCTCGTTACACTTCCTGACCGTGCTGGTACACTGGCTGTAGCGCGGCTATAGCTCGCCGGATGTTGTGCTCCTTGTCAGTCTTATGGAACATGGGTATTGACAGAAATTATTTTTAAAGTACCAGGCTAATAAAAAAAACTGCTGAAAATCAAAGAAAACCTATATGTACAGCTGCGGTCAAAATAATAGAAACAGGGTGTCATTCATGAATTGAAAAAAGATATTTCGAACAACTGACGTTTTTCTTCTTCTAATTTTTTACAGTATAGTTACTTGATTAGTACACAAGATAGGCACATGACATTTTCTTCCAAAAAAATAACGGTACTTTCTAGGTTTGTTATATTGAGTAATGTGTAATTTCGAGCGGCCAAAATAATAGCAGTGCTCAACTCCTTTTCTTCTCAAGACTAGGTATTTACTTTTATTAAAAAAATTTGATCGTAACAAGTAAGTTCCATTATTTTTGTATAATATTCCAATGTTTTTTTTTTTGAGTTTTTGCATTTTAGTGGGCCGTGGAAAGCATTCTACGACAGAGCAAATTAAAGTTATTAAGAATTCCATTTCGCAAGGTGAGACTTTTACGGAAACTTAAAATTTTTTCGGACATTCATTGGAAATGGTTTAGACAACGATGAAATACACAAATACACGAAAAACACGAGGAAGAAAGCTTTCCATGTCTCCCCGGGACGTGAATTGTCCAATACGGCTTTCGATACACATGACTCAATATAATAGCAAACCTAGAAAGTAGCGTTATTTTTTTGGAACAAGATGTCATGCGCTTATCTTGTGTACTTATCAAGTAACTATACTGTAAAATATTAGAAGAAAAAAAACGTCAGTTGTTCGAAATATATTCTTTCAATTCATGAATGACACCCTTTTTCTATTATTTTGACCGCAACTGTATATATACCTACTTTGGTGCCGAAAACACCATCAATTCCTTCTCGCTGATAACTTATTCGTTGCCACTCGCCGGCACAGATTTTAATAGCATTTTTTTTTTTTTACGTTCCTTGGATGAACCGATACCCGTTATCGAGTATCGGCCCTGGACAGCCCTCCCTCGACTGGCTTCGGTCAGCTTTCCTGGGTGACTTTTGGCCCGATTTCTGTGGTCACCCCCTATTACGCAACCCGCGCTACCAACCTCCCTACCTACACCACATGGACAAAAACTTTTATTTCTCCATAGTCTTTTTTTTCTTTTAAATAGCCTTACTTTCCTTACTTTTTCTTTTGTTTTCTTTTGTTTGTATATAATAATCCCTTAACTTTTACTTATAGAAAATTTTCATATCTTATTTCGGCCGATTTTCATATTTTTTTTTTTCTTAATCTTATAACTTCTTTTAAACTATTCGCCCTCAGAAGGAGAACGTACAAATACAGTGAAAGCTTCCGTCGCGGATAGCTCCCGCAGGCGGACATCTCTCGTAGCCGGACGAATTTCTTGGTCCCAAGTTTTTCGTTATGTTTTTAGAACAAAATACATTCCGGTGGGCGGACGCTCCCTTAGTCGGACGCGGACGCTACATTTACACACATTTCATACAATTCATCTCTGCTGGCGGACAAAAAAGACGTTCTAACGAAAAAACTCTTTCTCAACTCTTTCTTTGCTTTGCTGTCATTCAGGTTGTCGATTGTTATTCTTTAAAGTCTATTTCTTTGTGTGTTGTTGAGAGTAAAGTTTTCTCAAGTGGGCACAGAAAAAACCAACAAATTATACTTAAACTTTTTTGCATAACTTTAAAGATTTATTGATCAATATTAATATTAATATATTATTATAATTTTTTTTTGTAAAATTTGGATTTTCTAAAAAGTTATGAACAAGTGAATTTTTATGTGTATGTTTTTTTAAATTGCGATTTCTCAGTAAATATTGTGAAAAAGTTAATGAAATTTTCGTGATAGGACGAAAAATGTTTTACAATTTATATAAAATAAAGGTTTTATAAAAATTTTATTTATTATTTATTAAAAATTAAGTTTTTAATAATCAAACAGAATTTAAACCAACTTCTCATATGTTCAAAAACAAAATTTTTCCACAGAATTGTCCTGTAAAGTCTATACAACTTTTTCCTGAAATAAAATTTTATTACATTTCATAAATATTAAAGTTACGAATGTGTCGCCACCTTGGCAATTTTACTCCTACAAACCATCCGACAAGAAAAATTTGGATTGTTTTATTTTTTATTTGAATGTAAAAATGTACTTTCTTCGACAGCTCCCGCAAGCGGACATCTCCCGTAGGCGGACGATTTTGTTGGAACCGTCTGTGCCCGCCTGCGGGAGCTTTCACTGTATACGTGACTAAGTTAGGAGAGGAAAATCTTTGCTGACGTTTCCGCTTTTAACTTTGTATGGATTACTTTTATTTGAAAGTACCTTACTTTAGTTTAACTTTTGGTTTTTTTATCCTTTTCTTTTTTTCTTTGTTTTGAGATACTTAATTAAATAAAAAAAAATCTATGCCTGAGCTCCTTTTAGGCTTACTACGCCGCTGCCCCGTTCGCTATTGTCGATGCTGTTATTGTTGTTGGTGGCTACAGTTGATGATGTTGTGGTTGGTGGTGATATTGATGAATGTTAGGGTAGCGAGCGTTTTGATGTCGGTACTGGTGTCTTGCGTTGCGCTGATGACTACAGTGGATGATGTTGTGGTTGGTGGTGATGATGATGTACTTTCTGCTTTTCTTGATGGTGTAGATGTGACTACGGATGCTACTATTGAGTAGGCTGGGGCTGTTGATTCTGTTAGGCTGATGACTGCTATTGCCTGCGTCCACAACAACCGTCTGTTGAATATTTGGTTGTTCGCTGTGGTAGTATTTTAATTAATTTCTTTTTTTTTTCTGTTTCCAAAGTTTTCTATAATATAGTTTTTCACGTTTTTGTTCAGTTTTTTTCTTTTCTCTTCTCTTTCTCCTGGATGCACCAGGGTTTTCTTTAATTTTTTTCTTCTTTAATAATTTTTTTGTAGCACTGCACCGTAACACGCGTTTTTTAGTACTTTCTTTATTCACTACCGTCTTCAAAAAACTCCCAACGAATCACCCCACCGCCATCTCCAATTTTCCTTTTAATATCTTTTTTTTTTTGACGGGAAAAAATCGCTGCTTGAATCAAAAAAACCCATCGCGTGATCTCCATCTGTCATAATTTTTTTTCCTCAATTATTTTGATCGTCTCCGTTCAGACGTCACCAAGCTGCTCAACCTTTTGGGACAAGCACCCGCGATAATGTTTGCCAACCTTCGTTGTACAAAATAATCGCCCAACTTAGGCTTGAGTGCACACGACAAACCCAGTGATCTGGAGAAGCATCCTTGCTCGAGAGATAAATGGGACAACAGTGCCACTAGCCACGCCACCGATTCATCACAAATTCAATCCATCTTCCACAAGTGCGAGTGCATCGGACATTACAATGAAGCAGCATAGCGCGACGAAAGCCGAATCAAAAAATCAATGCAGTTATAGTTTCCAAAAGAAAAATCAAAGTAAAGTGTAGTGAAGCTTGGTACAATATTTATATAATAATAAATACAAGTGTTGTTAATCTATGATATTTTATAAAAACAAAATTTGTTTTTATATGTGCAATTAGATAGTACAGCCAAATAAAAAAAAGAAACAAATTGCCAATGTAAACATTAATCACCTATTGAAGTTTTGACCATGGAGACATAGCACCAATTTAATCATAAATTGTCGTTTTTATGGTGAAACTTAAATTTTTAAGTGCAGAGAGAGAGGCTCAAAATTCGTCTTTTCAAAACACTTTTATTTCAGGGCCAATTCACAGCTTTACCAACAGTTGTCGTAGTTTCAAATTATGTGTTTTCCTATTGTCTTAACTCTTTAGCATGAAAAATGCCCATTGATTTACCATTCAAGTCTTCTATCTCATACAAACAGTTTCCAACCGGTTTGACTATTCTACGTTTTAAAAATTTCTTTGAAAGCTTGGCACTAATTTGTTTTGAAAAATCGCTTAATTGAAAATTTCGTCGATACACTTCTTGTCCGGGCAAGAACTTAATTTTAAGGTTTCGTATACTATAGCTTTTTACGTGTTTTTCGTAACTTTTATGTAAATGTTTACGGACAGTATCACGGATCAAGTCTTGTTTTACAGGCTTTGGTATTACCGATATTTCGGGATCCCTAAGGATTCCTAGTTTTCGAGCCAGTTTATAAGTGCTCGCATGGGTTATCATGTTGGTGCTAAACAGAGCAAAATAAGGAGCCAGTCTGGAATGTACAGAGGATCGTAACGCACATTCGATTTCAAATAAATGTTTGTCCCAATGGCTTTGATCTTTGTCCAAATATGAACAGATGGCGGCGAGAATCGATTGATTTACCCGCTCCGAAGCATATGCCTGGGGAGCATAGTTAGCCGTGCGAACATGGTTAATACCGAATGTGTCGATCATTTCCACAAATTACTTGCTTGCAAACTGCGCACCATTGTCTGACATGATTATTTCTGGAGTACCAAATTTGTGGAAGACTTCCGAAATCAAAAAGTGTATAACATTTTTGGCCGTTGCTTTGGTCACAGCTTTCAAAAGGGTAAATTTAGTGAAATAGTCTAAAACTATAAAGATATAAGTATTTTTCTTGGTTGACCTGACATATGGTCCCAAAAAGTTCAGGTAAATTTTTTGGAAAAGTCGTTCGACCAGTGACTCTTGAGTCAAGAGTCTTCTTAATAACCTTCTTATCAAAGTTTGTTTAATACATAAAGCATTGTATCAACTTGTAAAATTTTACATAAGAATGTTGATCGCTGCGAAAAATGGCTTAAGTTCAATAATCATTTAATTATTGAGAAAGCCAATAAAACAAACGAAAAATTTCTAAATTACGGAGAACACGCCGAAACCTCAAAATCTACGATGCACCAGGATCGTATAATTTTGAACACGTAATGTCTCACAGCCAATGGATGTGCATTACAACATAATAATTTAAGAAACTGCGATAACAAAGGAGAACTACGGTTTAATCCACTCACGTGGCGTCTTGCTTTAATGATGTAAACAAAACAAAGAAAACGGTACAGCTAATTGAAAAATTCAACGCAATGGTGTGATCTTAAAAATTCACTTAAAATATTAACCACATTTGCTTGAAATTATAAATTACCTTTTCGATTGATTTTCATTAATATGGCGAGTGTAATTTGAGTGCTGACGTAGACATCAACCAAAAATATACTGATAAGATTTTAAGAATCGAAACATATGTCTATATTCTAGAGTTGTTGTTGTTTTTTTCCTTTGTTATCAAAGTTTGTTTAATACATAAAGCATTGTATCAACTTGTAAAATTTTACATAAGAATGTTGATCGCTGCGAAAAATGGCTAAAGTTCAATAATCATTTAATTATTAATATTTATTAAGAAAGCCAATAAAGCAAACGAAAAGTTTTCGGATACGTGTATTTTTTAATTGCTTGAACCTTTTCGGGATCAGGACGCAATTTTCCTTCACCAATTATGTAACCCAGATACCTCAACTCTCCACAGCAGAACTTAGATTTTGCAACATTTTTTGTTGAATTTGCTTTATTTAGAAGATTAGCTACCAGTTCTAATTTTTGCAACTGACTTTTGAAATCGGATGCTACAACAAGCAAATCGTCCAAATATATAAAAACACTTTCACGAAGATGGGCAGGCACCACCTGGTCCATTAACTGACATAACCTCTGGACTGAATTACACAATCCAAAGGGCATGACGGTAAAATGAAAAAGCGGGCGTCCTGGGATTGTGAATGCTGTCTTTTCTCTACTGTTTGCAGCAAGCGGAAACTGCCAAAAAGCATCTTTCAGATCTACGCTTGAGATGTAGTGAGTATCGCCCAGTCGACTGAGCAGTCCCTCAATGTGTGGGAGTGGATAGGCGTCCTTCACTGTTAGTGAATTTAGTTTGCGAGCGTCCAAGCACAGTCTACATTTTTCGCCTTTGCGGACAAAGGCCACTCTATTATTCCATGGACTTTCGCTTGGCTCAATGACTCCCAATGAAAGCATCCGATCCAACTCCACAAACATGAGTTTTTGGACAGCCGGCGAGACAGGATAATGCTTATCCTTGATAGGCACTGCATCCCCAGTGTCTATATGATGCTCTTCGACTGGAGTTTTGCCTAGACCTTTCTTCGTGAAGCTTGGGAATTTCGCTATAACTTTATCGAGTTGCTGCCGTTGTTCCGATGTCAACATATGCATTTTAGGTAGATTTGCATTATGAAAATCTTCGTTTAAAATAAAATTATTAGTGGTTATACTGTCGATGCTGAGTGACAAAAGGTTAAACATTTTGATAAAATCAACTCCTAGAAATAATTCACGTTTTAGGGATGGTACTAAATACAAGACAATTTCTTGTTGTTTTCAGTTAAATTTAAAATTGATTTTCACACGGCCAACAATTGCATGAAACCGACCATCTGCTGTTTTAATGAAAGACCTTAACTTGAAAATTGGCACGTTAATTTTATCAATGAACTCTACATAATTTTTTCCTAAACATGAAACTGTTGCGCCACTGTCACTTAACCCTTCAACAATGTGATTTTGAATTTCTATTTTCGCGTAAAACCGACTATCATCGACTTCATACAATTCTGCACTTGCAATTTCATTTCTCTTGTTTTTTCTTACTTTAAACCTATGTCTAGTCTTTTCAATTTTTGTTGCTTTCTCAAAAAATATTCTATTCCTAGCATTTTCATATTCTTTTAATCTAATATGAAAAGGTTTAATTTTCTTATTTCTATGTTCATTTAAATTCATCAATTCATTTCCTTTATTTCTTTCTAAAGTTTTAAATTTAATTTCAGTTTATTTACGTTGGTCTTCAGTCTGAGTCGTTTGGGTTTTCAGTTCGTGTTTGTTTGAGTCGAACGCGAGTCCAACCCTACCTTCATCGCGTTCGTCATGCGGTTTCTCTGGCATTTCGGGCACTTCGGGGTTACAACATTATCCATCCCGCACTTGAAACAAAAGATTCTCCTGACCGTGGATGGACATTCAAGAAAATTATGTCCATGCTATCTGCAATTCCAGCATTGGATACTACGCGTTGCTGCAATAGCTTCAACTTCAAATTCTTGCTCTGGAGCGGTTTCTTCATACATTAACTCATTGACTTGCGCTGGACGTGGTGCATATATGCGCTGTGGTGGTTGGTAAATTTGTAGCTGGTGATTTAAATGTGCTTCAGCCTTTTTGCTCATTTTGCTCGGTGAGGTCGTTGATGCGTATTGCAAACAGAAATTGTGACATTTCTTTCCTTTCGCATTATGTCCATCAAATCTTGCTCAGCCATTGGATTTCGTTGTTGATTTCTGAGTGACAGCACCGCTTGACAAAAGTCATCAAAAGACTCGTCCCTGTGTTGTCGACGATCCATTATTTGGCGTTGGATGTCAAAGTAACTTTCATGCCGCTTCAACTGCGATAATATCGCTTCACGCAAAGGATACCAATTCGTTATTCGGTTTAAGAGTCTATAATTCCAGAACCATTGAGCTGCACTTCCAGTAAGTAAACTATGAAAGTTGCGAATCACTTCGGGCCAAGGATATCTATAATCGTCACACAACGTCTCGACCCGAAACACAAATTCGTTCACGCTTATTGACCTTGAGGTGCCATCAAACTTGAATCCCCATTTGTCCAAATCAGCTCGTCGCTGCGGATCTTGAGTCATGTGCATTTGTGGTAATCCAAAATTTTGTTGTGGTATAAATGGCTCATGGTGTGCATTTCGAATGTGATTCGAATGATAAGTTGGCTGGAATGAATTTCGTGGCTGTGGTACACTGTATGGCTATTGTGTTTGCTCCATGTTTATTGAGCGTTGTTGTTGCATTGGTGGTGGTTGGTTATAATTTTCGGTTTGTTGTGTGTTTGGTTGAGACTGTTGAGGTACCTATTGTGAACGCGCATTTACTTGTGATGCTGTTATACTGGTGGTTGCTCTGTTGCCAATCCATGAAACTCTTGCGAATTTGTCGGTGGCGGTGGCTGAATATTGTCTTTTGATGGTACGCTGGCTGAACGTTGTGACGTCAATGATTGCAGGCTTTCTGCAATTAGTTCAGGGAACATCACACGTAAGCGATCCTCCACATTGCGCATCATTTTATTTTGCGCTAATCCCACTGTCGACTTCACGTAGTCGCGTATGTTCGTATCCTGTGTTGTTTGTTGTTGGCTCAGAAATCACTCGGTCCACCAGGATTTATAAACTTTTTGCGGCTTCACTTGTCGTTGTTGCTGAAACAGTCTGCGTACGTCTAGCGCTGCATGGCTGCTGAATTCAGGAGACGTTAGAGAACTGTCGTTGGAAAAATTGTGCTCTTGTGCTGTAGTTGCGCTAGCTGTTGTTATCGGTTGTAAATATGTTGTTGTTG
This sequence comes from Tricholauxania praeusta, assembly GCA_949775025.1. Classification (NCBI taxonomy): domain Eukaryota; kingdom Metazoa; phylum Arthropoda; class Insecta; order Diptera; family Lauxaniidae; genus Tricholauxania; species Tricholauxania praeusta. The sequence goes on from OX459028.1 coordinate 111,263,928, forward strand.
TAGTCGTTAATGTTGTAGTAGTAGTTGTTTTTGGAAGAGTCCCTGTAAAAACTGTCGAAGTCGTAGTCGGTGTCAAGGTCACTCCTCCAGTAGGGTTTTCAGTGTCTAAGGTCGGTGTACTCATATTTTGTTGGTTCCTAGTACTAACAATAATAATAAACAAAGAACTAAATTAAATTCGATTAAATAATTTTCAATGAATCAAATTAATTTATAGTTATTATATCGGGCATTTCACGCGAAGCGGACAGGGGAAATGGAGTCATGTTTCCAATTTCAGATATATTTGAATATGTTGTACCTGTACATGACCTCGACACAGAAACAAAATATTTTTAGAATGGCAACACTGATTTACAAAATATGGGTCTTTGAAAATTCAAGAAATCGTAAGGTATGTACTACTTCAAATGCCATTATTCAGCTTAAAAAATTTTGGTAAAATGAATTAACTACTGGATTTTATACTACATTTATTGGCCCTTTTAACCTCATAATTAGATTTTAAAAATAAAAAAAAATTACACTAAAAAAATGAGAAATATTTTGCTTCTACGTTTTTTTCAATGTTCGCCTAACAAAAATTTTTTATTAGTGCATTAATAAAAGCTTATAGTATGCTTATACTTCGTGCCAAGTTTGATAGTGAGCCGTCCAGCCGTTTTTATATAAAAACAATTTTAACTTCCGCCGCTGTGTCGCAAATGAACTCAAGCTCAAAGACTTATATGGTTCATGACTTACACTGTTGCGGTACGTTAAATTTTACTAAGGAAAAATGTTTAAAAAAAAATTAGTTTTCCAAAAAAAAAAAAAACAAAGTGGTTTTTAAAAAAACTTATGTGAATGTCGCAACGGCAGTCGTGGTACAGAGACCTTTACGCCGACGGATTTACATTTACAATCAGGTTTTAGACCTGTACCCTTCCCAACGCCAAACAAAAATCTTTTGTTTTCTTTTCTCAAAAAATTGTCGCTTGCAAAGAAAAAAATAAATGACCCCTAAAAACCTTAGGTGAACGTCGCGATGCACAGACCTTTACGCTGACGGACTTACGTTCATTTTAAGACCATCCGACCATCCAAATCCTCCTCCCAAGCCAGAATTCTTTTTTTTTTTATGAAAATTGTAAATGTTTATTTTTTTGATGTTCCTTCAAAAGTTGAACTTTTGAATAAACATATTCCCGTAATTTTAAGATTTTATTACATTTTTTTGAATTTTGCTTATGGACAGGTTCAACACAAAAAATGCATAAACTAAACCCGACGAGAAAAAAAAGAAAGGCTTCCTGTGCACCAAAGCAAGTGAAAAAGGAAAGCTACGAAATCAATGACTAAAACTATTGTTACGAAATTCCTGTCTCTTTGACGATAATTTCGATCTCTTACACTTTTCTGAGTTCGATCACTGGATTGTGTAACAATTAAAAACACACAAACTTATTTAGTTATAAAATGGTTTATTTAAATCACAATAGTTAGTTTTTACACGGTACAATTGTTTATTTTATTAACATTCAAATTCTAACATTAATTTAACACTGTATAGAAAACTGTTTTACTTTACTACGGATCACACTGTATTCACTTTATTGCTTAAATTCAAGTGTTCTGCTTCACTGTTTAAATACAACTGTGTACGAAAACTCAAATTTCACCCTTTTATACTTCAGGCATCACTTTCTCGAATAATGACGTGTACTCTACCATTATCCATAATTTACCAGTGCTTCTAAGTGGCGTGTATTCTACCATAATCCATAATTTACCAGTATGGCGTATCGACGTTGAATTCACAATCTAGATGGCGTTGTACGACGTTGAATTCACAATCTAGATGTCTCTCGGTTATTGACTTTTATAGTGTACTGCAGCGTCTGTTCGGTTTATTATTTGCCGCTAGATGGTGCTAGTATCGTTTAGTTTCTTTTGTTGGTTTTTATTTCGAGAACTTTGTGGCATAAACTAAATTTCGCTACACTGCCCTCGGCTTAAACTTGTTCGTCCCGAACAAGAGTCTGTCCGTTTCTAGTATAAGGTGCCAGCCTTTCGATGTGGACTACCTTTAATTTACTTTTGTTCCCGGGGTATTTTTGGATTCGATACACGACATCATTAATCCTTGTGACGATCCGGTAAGGTCCCTCCCAATGAGTCTGTAATTTAGGAGACAAGCCTCGTTTTCGTTGTGGGTTATGTAGCAGCACTAGTTGACCTTCTTTGAATCCTTCAGTATTTGCTCGCAGGTCATACCGAGCTTTCATCTTGTCGCTAGCCAATTGAGTACGTCTCCTGATGAGCTCGTGTATATCTGCTAATTCGTCTCTTTTCCGCGACATGTAATCGTCAGCATGAGTCAACGCTTACTCCGTACTTCAAATCTGCTGGAAGCCTTAAGTCCGTAGCAAAAATGGCTTTTGCTGGCGTGACTGTAGTGGTATCGTGTATTGCCGACCGATAAGCCATCAGAAACATTGATAGATGCTCATCCCAATCTTTTTGTCCTTTATCAACAACCTTTTTTAAATGCTCCTCTAGAGTACGGTTGAACCTTTCGACCATGCCATCGGACTGAGGGTGCAAAGCTGTAATGCATGTCTTCTGTATTCCAAGCATGTCACAAACCTCCTTAAAAAGTGTCGACTCAAAATTTCGCCCTTGGTCGGAATGCAACTCAAGTGGAGCTCCATATCGGCAAATCCAATTTTTGATGAAAATGTCTGCCACTGTTTTTGCTTCTTGATTGGGAATGGGATATACTTCTGGCCACTTACTGAAGTAATCAATTACCACAAGGATGTATTTATTTCATGCATTGCTGATTGGAAAAGGTCCCGCTATATCCATGGCTATCCTCTCAAAGGGAGCTCTAACGTTATACTGATGCATTTTCCCCGAGTGCGTTGCCTTGGTTCTTTAGCAATTGCACATTGGTCACAACGGCGGATCCAGTCAGCAACTGATTCTTGGCATCCTACCCAATAAAACCGTTTCTTTATTTTCTCTATGGTTTTCGTTATGCCCAGATGTCCACCACTCGATCCATTGTGATAATCCTCGATTATTTCTTTAAATTTGGCCTTTGGAATAACCAGCAGTTTTGAGCGAGTTTTACCATCCTCGCTTTCCCAGATTCGGTAGAGACAACCATCGTGCAACTCCAAACTTTGCCATTGCGCCCAGTATGCTTTACAGATTTGGCTTTCATTTGAAATTTCTTGCCACGCCGGTTTCCTACCCAGCTCCTTATACTTAATTATAGTTGCCAAATCTGTATCACTGCGCTGGTACCGTTTTACCTCCTCTTTTGTCCACTTTTCTTCAGGCAAAACGTTCAAAAGGCGCACATCAATTGTTGCAGCTTTATTTTCCGTTCGTGAACAATGACCGCATTCTATTTTACATGGACGACGGGAAAGTGCATCCGCATTTCCATGCTGGATTCCTTTGCGATGTTCTATGGTGAAATCATAGCTCTGCAAGCGTTCCATCCACCGTGCGATTTGACCTTCAGGATCCTTGAATTGAAGTAGCCACCATAATGCCGCATGGTCTGTCCTCAGGAGAAAGTGCTGTCCATTGCAGTAACTCTCTCCGAGTTACGCAATAATTACTCTCAGGTTTCGACAGAATTTTGCTGAAATATGCGACGACTTTTTCTTGTCCATTGATGATTTGGGACAAAACTCCTCCAATACCATGGCCACTCGCATCGGTGTCCAATACAAATTCTTTGCCGGGTATTGGGTACGCGAGTATTGGCGCTGTAGACAGTAATTCTTTCAGCTTTTGGAATGCAGTTTCCTGTGCACCACTCCATTCGAATTTATGATTCTTCTGTGTCAGCTCATGTAGACTGCCTGCAACATTTGCGAAACCAGGAACAAAGCGTCTGTAATAAGTGCATAGACCCAGAAAACTTCGCAACTCATGAAGATTAGATGGTCGTGACCAATTTTTCACAGCTTTTATTTTATCTTCATCTGTGTGTATTCCGTCTGACGTAACCTTGTGCCCCAGATATTTGACTTCACGCTGGAAAAGTGAGCACTTTTTCGCACTTAATTTTAGTCCAGCTGCCTCCAAGCGCTCAAACACTTCCTCCAGATTTTTCAAATGGTCATCAAAATCTTTTCCCATGATGATTATGTCATCGAGATACACTAGACAAGTTTTCCAATGCAGTCCTTTGAGAACTCGTTCCATTAACCGCTCAAACGTAGCTGGAGCGATACAAAGACCAAACGGCATGACGTTGAACTACCATAGACCATTCCAAATTCTAAAGGCAGTTTTCACCTTGTCTTTTTCATCTATTTCCACCTGCCAGTATCCACTTTGTAAGTCCAGGGTGGAAAACCATGTTGCTCCAGATAATGTATCCAGTGTATCATCAATTCTGGGTAACGGGTAGCTGTCTTTTTTAGTGACGTCATTCAATTTTCTGTAATCCACACAGAATCGCATACTTCCATCCTTTTTCTTCACAAGTACGACCGGTGAACTCCATGGGTTTTCTGATGGTGCAATGACATTTTCTCGCCCCATATCTTCTATAAGGCCCGTCACTTCTTCTCTCTTAGCGAGAGCTAGCCTCCTTAGAGGTTGACGAATTGGCTGAAAATCACCTGTATCAATGCGATGTTTGACAACTGATGTTCGGCCATTATTTTCTCCTTTGGACGCAAATATCCGCCAATGTTTTTGCAGAAACCTTTTTGCTTTATTTTTGTTCTGGGCAGACAACTCCTTCGTCCATTCTTTCGTCAATACTTCCATGGCCGACGATTTCGTTAAAGTTGGGCCTTGTGTGTTCTGCTGGTTATTTTCACAATTTATCACAGCCGTAACTTTCTCACATTGCGCTATAAGTTCACCTTTTTGCATCCATTTCGGCTTATTTGTTGGATTCAAAATTCGCACCGGTATTTTTCTGTCTGTTCTTGTATTTACTAGGGTCTTTCCAATAATCAGGTCTTTCTTTAAATTTTTCTTATCTGCTTCCACTACCCACAGATGGCTTGTCCCACAGTCTTCATTTGTTGTGGCCCAAATAATTTCTTCGGTGTTGGGTTCAATTCGACAGCGCTCACTTATGTAGACTCTTGCAATTGTTAATTTTTGTCCACAGCCAATGTCTAAAGGCAACTCTACATTGGCATACCTTAACGTTTTTTTCTTAAGATCCAAAGTCAACCCGTGTCGAATCATGAAGTCCACGCCAATGATAACCTCATCGGTGATGTTTGCAACAATAAAATCATGTTCCACAGTTTTGTTGCCGATGAGAATACTCGCTGTAACTTTTCCTACTATTTGCGCAATTTCTCCTGTCGCTGTTCTCAATTGGATCCCATTTAATGGCGTTACTCGTCGTCTATCAAATAAGTCTCTCCTCACAATTGAATGCGGTGCGCCTGTATCCAAAGTAAGCTCACATGGTTTTTCGTTGATTTTTCCACCGATGGTAAGGCTGTTGGAATTTCGGCAGAGCTTCGAAACCAAGACTATGGGGCAATCATCTGTTAGAGTCAGCTCCCGCCCCGCTGTACTGACTCTCTTTAGTTTAACGACTGCTGCTCGCTACCATTTTTGCCATCGTCCACCCTATTTCCAATTCTTCTTCTTGGTGAACGTGATGCAGATCGTTTACGACGTGATTTGCAGTCACGTGCCATGTGTCCCTGCTTACCATAGTTGTAGCATTTTCCGCTGAAGCTACCGCTGGCGAACGATGAATTTTTCTTTTCAGCCTCCACCTCCATCCGACGAGTTTTCAGCGATGGGCGGCATGTCAACGCAATCGTCTTCTGAGTGAGGGCAACCGTTACTGTTTCGTTAAATGTTGTCTTCGGGTTCCTCATTGTCTCGCGTTTTGTATCTGAGTCACAATTGCCGTCAATAAACGCCTCTATTTTGAATTTTTCAGCTACGACACTTAACTCGTCAGGATAGGAAAGGTGTGCCAAACGCTCAATATCCGCAGCATACTCCTGCAAGGACTCACCAGATTTCTGGATACGACTTTTCAACTCCAATCTGTGAATCTGCTTCATGTGGTCACTGCCATATTTTCGCTGTAAAGCATCCATCACCGCCTTGTAATTTTTCTGCTCCGCCACTGGAACCGTTAGCAATACTTCTGCAGCTGCGCCTTTTAATGCCACAATTAGCGCTGCAGCTGCACTTTCGTTATCCCAACGATTGTGACCAGATGTTGTTTCGAACTGGAGCTTGAAAACACTAAATGGCGTTGTTCCATCGTACGAGGGTGCCTTAAGCCTCTTTGCGCTGATTTCTCTTATCACTTGAGTGGTTGGTTCACTTATTTCCAACTGTTGAATCCTTTTATTAACGTCCTCAAAATTATTTTGAACTTCTCCTTTGAATGATTCAACGTCATCTCGTAACTCAATCATTTTTGCATCGAGGCCATTTACCATTTTGGCAACCTCCGTTCGAACAGCTTCAATGTTTTGATTCATTGCGTGGATCTGCGTCGCGTTCTGACTTAACTTTTGGTCTATTTGTAGTGCATTTTGACTTAACTTCTCGTCTATTTGCAGTGCATTTTGACTTAAGCTCTGATCAATTTCTTCCCGAACCGCCTGGATCTGCAGCGCGTTCTGACTTAACTTCTGGTCTATTTTTTCCTGAACGGACTGGATATTGCTATTCATCTGTAGATTTATTGTCTGCGTCATCGCCATTAACATTTTCTCGAACTTTGACCTATCCACAACTTCACCACTTGCCGCTGGTCCAGAAGCTTCTTCCACTTTCGCTGCTGATTTCCTTCTTCAGTTGAATCACTTTTAGTTCGTCAAACTTAACCATTTTTATTTATTTATTTTTTTTTTAATTGATTGTTAATTCTTTTTACACAATCCCACTTCTGACACCAATTGTTACGAAATTCCTGTCCCTTTGACGATAATTTCGATCTCTTACTTTTTTCTGAGTTCGATCACTGGATTGTGTAACAATTAAAAACACACAAACTTATTTAGTTATAAAATGGTTTATTTAAATCACAATAGTTAGTTTTTACACGGTACAATTGTTTATCTCATTAACATTCAAATATTAATCTAACACTGTATAGAAAACTGTTTTACTTTATTACGGAACACACTGTATTACTTTTAAAATAAACTGTTCTGTTTCACTGTTTGAATTTAACTATTCTGCTTCACTGTTTTAATTCAACTGTGTCCGAAAACTCAAATGACACCCTTTTATACTACAGGCATCACTTTCTCGAATAATCCACTACCTCCTAGATGGCGTGTATTCTACCATTATTCATAATTTACCAGTACTTCTAAGTGGCGTGTATTCTACCATTATCCATAATTTACCAGTATGGCGTATTGACGTTGAGTTCACAATTATCCAGAATGTTGCTATTATGCTCTAAATGGCGCTGTACGACGGCGACTTTTATAGTGTACTGCAGCGTCTGTTCGGTTTATTATTTTTACACCATTCCGCTAGATGGTGTAAAAGTATTTATACAGCCAGTGATGCTAGCTAGTATCGTTTAGTTTTCTTTTGTTGGTTTTTATTTCAAGAATTTTCTGGCGTAAACCAAATTTCGCTACACTATTTTTAAACAATTTACTTTTGCCGCCGTGTCGCAAATGAACTCAAGCTCGAAGGCTTTAATGGTTCATGAATTACACAGTTGCACAAAGAAAATAAAATTTGCATAAAGAAAAAGTATTTCAATAAAAATTGTCATCTGCAAAGAAAACTAGAGGATTCCTTAAAACCTCGAGTGAAACGTCGCAACGGCAGTCGCGGTGTAGAGACCTCGACGCTGACGGACTTACGCTCACAAAAAGCTATCCAGGCATCCCCCTCCTCCTCACAGATGAAAATCTTTAACTTTTTGAAGGAACTCAAAAACTTGAGCCCCTTTGTTGGGCGACATTCTGTCGTGTTACCTGGAGTTGGTGTTTCAGATCATTGCCAGTTCGCTCAGATGTTATTGTGATCTGGCAATGACCTGCGGTGCCGTATGTAGCGCACCTCGTTCCACTTCCTGACCGTGCTGGTACACTGGCTGTAGCGCGGCTATAGCTCGCCGAATGTCGTGGTCCTTGTCAGTCTTTTGGAACATGAGTATTGACAGAAATTATTTTTGTTGTATTTTTTTAATAAGAGTAAATATCTAATCTTCAGAAGTAATGAAGTTGAACATTACTATTATTCTGATCACTCGAAGTTACAAATTACTCCATATAATAGCAAATTTAAAAAGTACCGTTATTTTTTTTTAACAAAATGTCATGTGCTTATTTTGTGTACTTATCAAGTAACTATATTTTAAAATATTAGAAAAAAAAACGTCATTTGTTCGAAATATTTTCTTTCAATTCATAAGTGACATCGCACTACTATTTTTCTGATCACAGCTGTATACCTACTTTGGCGCCGAAAACTCCATCAATTTCTTATAGCGGATGACTTATTCGTTGCCACTCGCCGGCACAGATTTTGATGGCATTATTATTTTTTTAATGTTCCCATGATGGACAGCCCCCCCTCGACTGGCTTTGGCGAGCTTTCCTGGGTGACCTTTGGCCCGATTTCTGTGGTCACCCCCTATTTTATACGCTACCGAACCCTCCCACCACATGGACTAAAACTTTAAGTTTCCATTTTCTTTTGTTATTCTTTAATTTGTTTCTTTCTGTTTTTCTGTTGAAACATTAAAGTAAGTGTGGCCTTAAAGCTAAATCATACTCATATCTATAATTAGGTGGTTTGGCTTATTTGATATAGGAAATCATTTCAATAGATACTAATGTTAATATTAGATATTAATTTTTAATCATCAAAGATATTATTTTTAATTAACATTTAGTGTTTAAATCTTTTTTTTTTTTTTGTAATGATTACTTCTAGCTTTGATTTATATTTACGTTACTTTGAACTTTTCTCAAAAAAAAAAAAACTTTCTTTACTTTATTTTAGCTTTCCTCACTAAAATACTTTTCTACTGTATTTCAACTTTTGGTTTTTCTTTTTATTTTATTTTTTTTTTGTAAAAATACTTAATTAAAAATTTTCTACCTGGGCTCCTTTTTTTTTGTTACTCCGCTGCCCCGTTCGCTGTTGCCAATGCTGCACTTCGCTGTGGCTGATGGTGATAAATGGTTATGGTACTGTCTGCGTTATAGGTGGTGGCTGACGTGGTGGTGTTTTAGTTGCTGGTGATGATGACGCTGTGATGCAGTGCGTCACTGTTGTTGATGAATATCTGGGTGTTGCGGTGTCGAATACTGTTGCTATTGATGTTGGTGAGAACACGGTGGTGCTGGGTGTCGTTGTTCTTGGTTGCGGTATTTATTTCCCAATTGATGTTGCTGACGAATTGTTCTTTGCCTTTGTGATGCGGTGTAAATTAATTGTAGATTTATTTTTTTGCATATAATGATGTTGTGCCTTCATTAAACGAGGTTGTTGACGGTCCACTGTTTACATGAGGTGACAATGCCGGTTGCTGTTTGAACTTTGATTCCTTTACCGTGACTTATGTATGGGTAAGTCTTTTTCTATTATGAAACTACACGCGGATGTCACTGGTGCCCAATCTTTGATACGGAGAAATGCAGGTTCTCTGGTTCTTTCGGTTTTAAAAATTCTTTTGGTTTTAAATAAAGCTGCAGCCTGTCCACTTGTTGAAAAAATGTTGAAGAAAGAAAAACAGGCACTAAAACGCGACGTTGCTCTGCTCTGCAATTTCAATTTAAGCTAACTTTTATTTTTCTTTTTAATCGAAAACCCCAATTTTCTAATGGAACATTTATTTGTGCTTTTTCAATAGTTCTCATACAAACTGCATTTTTTCCTTGCAGACAATTACACTTTCATTATTTCACTGCTGCAATATTTTTCCTTTCTTTTTTGTTTATTTTCTGGATTTTTCGTTTTTTTTTTGGTTTTAGTAGCAACTTAGCGCACTTTTATCAATTAAAGTTTTTTTTTTTTGAAGTTTATCATTTAATTATTAAATTTTTTCTTTACAAATCGCACTTATATCTTTTTTTTTGGCGGGAAAAAATCGCAGCTTGCCCCAAAAAATCCCATCGCGTGATCTCCTTCTTTCATAATTTTTTTTTCCTTAATATTTTCTGATGGTCATCGTTCAGCAGTCACCCAGCTGCTCAACCTTTCCGGAAACACTCACGCGATAACGTTTGCCAACTTTCGTTGTGCGCAACAATCGCCCAACTTAGGCTAGAGTGCACATGACAGTTGTTTACTACTTTGTATAAAATCTCTTGAAACAAGGCGTAAGATTCAATCTCTTACTAGGAGTTCCATCTTGTTCGCTGAAGTGGGTAGACGTGCGGGTGTAGCGCATGCTGCTGACTAAGCCGAAAATTAAATGGCAGCTCCCTTTCACGTGGTTTTTGTGGCCCGTGAAATGTAAACTTTCAACTTCATAAGCATCATTAAACCAAGGAACAATTTGTTATCAGTGAATCAACCCTTTGACCTTCTGTCCATTTATTGAGTGTTTTCCCGTGGTGTTGTATAGATTTAATTTGAAGTTTTTTTCCCGTGAGGCGCAGAGAAACAACTCTTTGACCTTCTGTCCATCTGTTATTTATTGAGATGTGTCCCTTGTTGCAATCAGTGTTTTAATGTGAATTTGTCTATGTGAATTTATCTATGATTTATAATATATCAGAAAAAAAAACAAGAAAATTTAAACACAATAATTAATATATGTACATACATAACCTGCCGTGAAATTTTTTAAAAAAAAGAGATGTCTTTATACAATAAACTAATAATGACAGAAAAAAAAAAATTTTTTAAAAAGTTTTTAAAAAAATGTGACCTTAGAATTATTGTATAACCAAAAAATAAAAAAAATAAACAAGAAAATTTAAAACACAATAATAATATACATACATACATAGCTGTAAAAAAGAAAATTTTATTTCAACATTTTAGAAGAACGACAGAAATGGACCCTTAATTTAATAATTTAAAAAAAAAAAATATTCGGGAAGTGCATATAAAGAAAGAACTAAAAATATTAACTTGTTACTATGCGCATTTAATATGGCGGTTCTTACATAAAGTACAGAACACTCGAGAAGAAGATATATACATACATACATTCATAACTGTAACGTAGTGAAACAAAAAGAATATCGACATACGTACACACATATGTGTGCACACTACCGTTTAATCCATACATGTATTACATGCATGTAATCGACATTTTATGTAACTGTTTTTACGTTAGCCTTGAACAAGGCATTTGTTTAGTTTTTATAACGCTAAGGGCTACAAGAAAGACTTCGTGTTTATGGTAGCCCTTTTCCAACACCAACATATGCCTTTCGGTATGGTTGGCATATCTTAAAGAGAGAGAGAGAATCTCTTACTATTGTCTTCGACTTAATTTCTGGTTCTATTGATTGTGCCCCTTTATTGGAATCTGTCATGTTCAATATTCCTTCTAGGTCTTTGTGACATAATGATTTATTTCACATTCAGTTTCATAGGAGTCATTATGCTCATAATGAACCTATTTCAAGGGCTTTATCTTTATTTAATGTTTTGTTAGCTAGTTATTGATTTTTCAGTATCTAAAATTTGTTTTAAAAATATGTTAAATAGCTTATTTTAAGTGTTATTTAAATTATTGTTTTTTCTAGTCTGTAAGGAATTATCCAAAGACTCAATAAACGAATATAATAATTCCAAAGCTTATAGTAACCGACACCTTTACACCAAATTTTAGTGAAACTACTCCCACAGCACACTAAATATAACTATTAACGCTTTTTGAATGTAGGGGAGGTGCCACGCCCACTGATGCAACCCCATCGAAATTCATTTAACTTAAAAGGATATAGTAACCGACATCTATATACCAAATTTTATTAGGATCACTCATACAGTGCACTAAATATAACCTTAAACGCCCAGTAATACAATCCCGTCAAACTTCATTTAATTCCAAAGCTCATGGTAACCGACACCACAACACCAAATTATTACTCCCATAATACATTAAATATAACACTTACCATTTTTTGAATGTAGGGGAGGTGCCACCGTTTCGTGTCACCGTTCGCCGTTTTCGAATAATATTGAATCAAAATTTTCAGTTATTGAACGATGCCTCGCTCACTTCTCCAATTCCGCCCACTTTTAGTATTTTTTAAGATATTTATGATCTGCATCGGTCTCCCAAATTTCGTTACAATTTCTTAAGTAGTTTGCGAGTTATCACGTTATAAAAATTTAAGTTTAAGGCTGTGCATGTGCTTTCATATCGAAATTCCCGCCATAACTTTGAAAACTACGAAATTTTTTATGATGATGCGCACGATGTTTTTTCAACATAAAATTCGACATAACATTTTTTTTAAAATTTTTTTTTGTAATGTTATTTTCAATCAATCCTAAGAATGTATCAAATCCAAATTCCCGACATAACTTTGGAAAATATGCGTTTTTATAAAGGCGCGCATCAGTCTAATTGAATGAATTGTATGCTATTTTCCATTTTATGTTGAAAAAACATGGTGCTCGTCATCAGTAAAAAATTCGCAGTTTCCAATGTTATGGCGGGAATTTCGATATGAAAGCACATGCATTCTTAGGATTGATTGAGGAATAACATATAACAAAATCATTCTTGTGTTTATCCTTTTGACACGGCCAAGCCTCTAATTGCATGGTAAAGCCCGAGGGCCTTGTAGGAAAAATTTCGGAAAAACTCGTTATTTGGGAGGATTTTTGTTTTTTAAAGAGCAAAAAATAAAACAAGGGTCATTGAGTTTTTTATATGAATCTTTTTACTATAAAAAAAGGGTCATCAACTTTTTCCAATAAAAATTTTACTTTTACCGTTTTAAGTTAAGGAAAATTATTTTATTTTAGGAAAGCCTGTAATTTCTTGTTTTCAACTTGGCAACCTAAGGCTGTATATTAATTAAGTATGGCGTTTTGAGGGGTGAAGGTAAATCTATTTCTTACTGAATCATATCTGTACATGGGTACATGTGGGGGTTTAAAAAAAATAAAAATCGTCTTACGTTATTAATCGAGACTTAATTTATTTACGACTACTGTACACAACTATTAAATTTACATATTAAAATAAGAAATGTGTGACGTTAATAAAAAGGGTTCGTAATTTTGTGGCATACTATATAAGGGGACTAAAAAGAACCTTGTAAAAATTAAAAATTTTATTTTCATATTTTTTCCAACCAAATAAAATGTCTTTCATTGATTTAAATTTGATTTGATTTCCCTATATTTATATATTTTGTGGCAGTGATCCTGTATTTTTGCATTATAAGTATAACGATGTAAGAAGAAAAGAAAACATTTTTGGTTTTTTATGTGCACAACAGAACAAAGGAATAAAATTTCAAAAAGAAAAAAAAAATTCTTAATTTTTAATAAAATTTCAATTTTGAAACTCTGTTAGCAACCCTAATTTTCTTATTTTTTATTTTTCTTTTTAAGGAATATTCTGCTAAAGATGTAAATTTTGCAATTTGAAGCGTACCCGATGAAATATGAGGTTTCTATGACGAACTCTAGTGTACCTACATTACATTAAACATTAAATCACATGAGTACAATTTAATAATTATACATACTTCAATGCTTGATAATTTTACATTCTATTATACGTAGTACTTAGGTGAGAGCACGTTTCTTAATAAATATGTAATACAAGGGGTTCCACATTTTTTTGCATACTTTGATAGTTTTATGATTAAGAAAACTGATCCAATCGTGTTTTTGCATAATGTCATAGCATAATCCTAAAAGAGGACATTTTGCTGAACATTCCAGTCCAGCACGTCCTAGTTGTTTTCTACCTGTGTTTAAAGGTCAGAGGGTTCATGGCACCCTTTGTACCGCAAGTATGTACATTAGGATGGGTAAAATTTTTTCGCGACAAAGCGTCTAGCAAAAACGTAATATACGGAAAATTCTAACAAAATTTGCCAAAGAAACCATGGGTCTAAAAACAATATCGAGCCCCCAGTTTGTGCCAAGAACATTTTTATATACGACATTTAAAAAAAAAACATATTGCTTTTGCTTTCAAATTATTGTTTTGATTAAATTGTGCAGTTGGAAATTATCGTGTATTGCGTATGCTTACATTTTTCGCTATTTCAACTTTTAAAAGCACTTCTCGGAGATGCAGTTACGACAGAGAGTCGCAAAAGAGGCTTAAAAACTACCCTCGCATATTAGCTTATGACTATGATCAAGCTTCTCCGTTTTGGTTTCATTTAAACCAATTTTAATTCAGACAGTTATTAAATTTTTTTTTTTCAAAAAGCCTAAAACAGCGAGCATTTAATTTTTTGCAACTTGTAAGATTTTCAGCTTTTATGACCATTTTTCACAAAACCTTTCCAAAATTCGGCCTGGTTATAAAAACCAATGAAATATGTTTTTAATTTTATGTTGAAAAATTTATTTTTCTGGAGGAAATACCGGTTTTTTAAATTGCACTTACAACATTAAGTCAATTTTTTACCCAACGTTTCGTCGCTCATTTGGCGACTTTTTCAAGGGCGAATTTATTTCTAAAAACACATTAAAAATTTTTTTTACATTAAAACATAATATAACATTAGAAATTATGACATTAACAACAAAACAATCAATTTTAAATTAACTTACAACTGACTATAACAACATTAATACAAATTTTTGCAAATCCTTAATTTTTAATTTTGCACACATATAACAAAATATATAGATGCAAAGAATTTTTTTATTATTGTTAAAAACTTTTGAAAAAATCCTTAAAAATTTATTTTCGCAGAACTACTTGAAGCTTAAGACACTGTCACTGTTTGATCACAACTGTGTAGTTATTGTTTATGTTGTCCGTGTCTTCCTTATGGTTCATTGCCTTGTCTCCTTTTTCCTGAATTCGCAAACTTTTAAGTGTCAGTCTTTTGTTTTGATTTTTTTCAATGTCTAATATTCTAAATTTCTCAAAGCCAGCTGTGTGGTCAGTGTCTAACATATGTTGTGCTAATGCTACTGTTGTCTTTTTTAATGTCTCTTTTGTGCTCACCGATTCTGACTTCGAGCGCGCGTTTTGTGGTGCCTATGTACACCTTCCCGCAATTTTCGCTTGTATCACCACTAGTGTTTCACCGAGGCTACGAGGCAGCCTCGTTTTTGACTACGAGAACGAGGCGAGACCGAGGCGAGAACGAGGCGAGATGGAAAAATAAATTTTCCTCGCTTGACCGAGGCGAGGCGATATCACACGGCACCTCGCCTCGGGCTCGCCTCGTCCTAGCCTCGTTTTGGAAACCAAGAGCGAGGCGCGTTTTGACCAAATCTGAACTCGTGAGACCCATATGCAGATTCAAAATATGAATGTAATTTTTATATTAAAATCTATATTTAACTAATATTTTAGTATTTAATTTTGAGCAAACTACTTTGTTTTATTTTTAACCCGCATGTGCTTCTTACGAGTTCAGATTTGGTCCAAGCGCTAATGCACAGAAATCCTTGGATTACATCAGATTTTATGCGACTTCGCCTCGATTGATCGATTAGGGAAGCATGTAAGGCTATGTATGGCTATAAGCACTGCATTGAAATTGATTTATTCTAACAGATTTTCTAAGAACCGGTAAGGTGAAGCAAAACGCACAGGGTAATGCTAGTATATAAATAAAGTTCAGTATATGTATGTTCGTTGCTAATGGACTCCTAAACCGTTCAACCGACCGACGAAAGATTTGACATACATATATGGTATGTTTATTAAGATTTGGGATGCTCCGTAACATAGCTTACGATAAATGGGTGATGCCACCCCCACATAACAGAAAAACAGAATTCATCATATATTATCAACTACTTGATGCAGATTAATAAAACTTGGTATATTTATAAAAGGTAGAGGCATAACTAAGATTCAATTAATAAAATGAGCGGTTCCATACCTTCAATATAAGAAACAAATTAACTTTATCGTATCTCAATATCTATTTGACGTAAATAAATAAGATTTGGTACATATCTTTCTTATAGTTTGTAAAACGTTCATAGCTTAGTTTGGTTTGGGAAAATAGGCAATGCCTCTCCTTCCCATATAAGAAAAGAATTAAATTCATCACATCTCATCCAATTCACCAAAAATAAAAACAGATATTTTATTTTATTTCTTGAGGCTTGATGAGCCTGTCAGCCTGGATACATATATAATTTTTTATTTATTTTAATAAAAACCTCGCTTTTTTACCGAGGTGCCTCGGCCGAGAGTGAGGCGAGGCGAGGCGATGCATGTGATGGCAAGACCTCGTCCGAGGCCGAGGCGAGACTTAAATTTATAAAACGAGGCGAGACCGAGATCAACTAGAACCTCGCCTCGCCTCGGCCTCGGTGAAACACTAATCACCACCACAAGTGATTTTATATACAAGATTACTTTTGTCTTTGTTCTCTATTTTTGTCTTGGTTTGTGAAAAAATGCTGCTGAGAGTCAAGTTTGATCTATAAGCGAAAATCGTGTCTTGTGCTCTCAACATTGTCTGTATGCATTCTTTGCTTGTTAGTTTAGGTATGTATGTGATACCGATGTATTTTATGTTATCGTTTGTGTTGCCAGATTGCTTTTTTGTATTGTATGTTGGGGATTCTGGTTATTTTTAGAAATTACGTTTTTAATAAGATTGTTAGTCAAATTAGTTGGATAATCATTATTTTTCAATATTGTCTTAAATTTTTGTTCAATAAATGTGTGTCTGTTAGTTTATACACCTTATTTATAAGATTTGTTGCGGTGTTAATTTTGTATTGTAGTGGTTGCGTCGAGTGAAAATTAATTAATCTTCCTGAAGATGTTGGTTTAGTAAACCATTCGAATGAAAGTTTATCTTGTATTTTATGTAATTGGACGTCAAGATAAGAAAAACTGTTGTTGCGTTCCATTTCAAGTGTGAACTGTATTTTTTCGTGATAATTGTTGAGTGTGTTCAGAATTATATCTACGTCTTTTTTGTTAATAATAGCTAATATGTCATCAACATATTTGCATATAAAACCTATATTTATGTCAATATTGTCAAGTCTTATTATTGTATCGTCAAGTAATTTATCCAGGATTAAATCTGCTATTGTCGGTGATAAGGGGTTGCCCATAGGCATACCATATATCTGATGGTACACTGTTTTGTCATGTTTGAAGTAATTGTTGTCTTTAAGGCAAAATTCTAGAATTTCTAGAAATTGTCGCCGTGTAATTTTTGTCAAATGTTTTATCTTGTCCCATTGTCCCATGATGTTTTTTATTGCTAAATGTATAGGGATATTTGTAAATAACGATACTACATCAAATGACATTATTAGCTTCGATGCACTCACCATCTGATGCTTCTGACCTTATCCAAACTGAACTAGACAAATTACAAAACTGGTTAGAAAAATGGAAAATAAATATTAATACTGAAAAATCTGCGCACATAACATTCTCAATGAGAAGAGGTGATTGTCCTGACGTGCAATTAAACGGAACCGTAATTCCAAAATCTAACAAAATCAAATACTTAGGACTCCATTTAGATAGAAGATTAACATGGAAAGACCATATTAAAGCGAAGAAACAACAGTTAAGTATTAAGTCAAAAAGAATGTACTGGCTTCTTGGTCCAAAATCAGAATTGAATTTAAATAATAAACTGATTCTATATAAAACAATCCTCAAACCAGTGTGGACTTATGGAATTCAAAGTTAAGACAATATTGAAAAATAATGATCCACACAGCTGACTTTGAGAATGTTAGAATATTAGATATTGAAAAAAATCAAAACAAAAGACTGACACTTGAAAGTTTGCGAATTCAGGAAAAAGGAGACAAGGCAATGAACCATAAGGAAGACACGGACAACATAAACAATAGAGGTCTGCACGGATACCAAAAATTTACTCGTTTCAGTACTCGTTCACTTTTCTGTTCCTCCAATTACAAGTACACATTTTCTTTGAGTACCATAGCGTAAAGTAAAAAAAGTTGAATAAGCTTCGTGTATGTGTACGCACAACAAAACTGAAGGTAATGAATCGAACTGAATGACGCGCTAATTTATTCGATGAAAGTGAGGAAGAGAGAATTCATTTATGCACCAAGGCGTTGCCAGAAGATTTAAATGCGCAACTTTTTTATTTATTTATCTGCAAACTAAAATAAAACGAATGTCCGGGATTATATAAATTTTTTACCATCATTGTGTTTAAAATACTTTTTGGTAGTTTTATCTTTAGAATGATGCTAGAAAAATGACTATAACTACTGCCATATATTTACATTTACAAAGTCCAAAGTTTTTTTAGAATAATTTATTAATCACAACGATAAAACAAAAATGTTAGTTCAGTCCATATAAAAGAAATAACAAAATATATAAATAAACATAATTCATAAATAAATCACATACGCTTTTTGTAACGAAATATCTCAAAAACTATAGGAAATAGAATAAAAAACCCGGAATCTTTTTCGTTTAAAAGTACTTATATTACATCACTTTTTATCAAAAACGATTCAATGTTTTTCATGCTATTTTCCATAGTTTTTCTGATTTTTTCGTTTCAAAAAATGAGTGAAAAAGAAAAAAAAAAGGTTTTAAAGGTTGATCAAACGCCCCCTAACTATTTGCTTAACCGAAAAAAAGTTAATTTTCTTTTTTCGGATGAACCAGTCCAGTCTCCAGATATCTTGCTCACCGCAAATTTTGAGGTCGTTCATGGCATTGCACTTTTCTAACTTATTGATAAATATTTTTGGACCAAAATTTCAGAGATAAGTCTTGAATAGTTATACTTTAATAATGTAAAAAAAATTTGGTCTAAGATGAAATGCAGCTTCAAAAAAAATTTAAAAAAATGTCTTTTTATTTTTCGAAAATCTCCCGAATGCCCTTAACAAATATTAAACAAAGATTTATATAGATTTTTGATATACATACATATATACATAAGTATATGCAAAAAGCTCAAGCTTCACAAAGAAACACTTTATGAATAAATTTATAAATCACTTTAAAAGTCGAATTTCACTGTACTTATCACATTTTAAAAATATGTACCAATGCTGGACCAAATTAAAAAAAAAAAAAATAATAAATAAATTAACAAAGTAACAAAGTGGCAACATTGCCAACAATATCAAAAGTTATAATAAAGGAGAAGCAAATAAAACATGTTCACTTTAATATAATATTTCACTTTGTGTACATATGTATAATCTTACATGGCTCATATTTGTTTTCAAAAACTGTTTTTATAATATAAAATAAATTTATTTAGAAAACAAAGACCTCACTCGCCTGCACACATTAAATTTTCACTGATCCTCACTAAACATTCTTACGCATGTTAAAGTGCATTACTGCGTAGTACAAAATATCAAATGCGTAGTAATCGCGCAACTTGTTGTACTCGCAGCATACATGCATATTATCCGTACACATGACGCATTCATCTACGTACAGTTGGTTACGAGTAAGAAGAGAAACTTATAATGATGGTAACAGTAACACAAGCAAACGCTATGTATACGCATTCAAATCAATAAAATTGACTTCGGTAACAGTTTCGTAAGTTAACGATTATACTTATGCAGACCTCTAATAAACAATAACTACACAGTTGTGATCAAACAGTGACAGTGTCTTAAGCTTCAAGTAGTTCTGCGAAAATAAATTTTTAAGGATTTTTTCAAAAGTTTTTAACAATAATAAAAAAATTCTTTACATCTATATATTTTGTTATATGTGTGCAAAATTAAAAATTAAGGATTTGCAAAAATTTGTATTAATGTCGTTATAGTCAGTTGTAAGTTAATTTAAAATTGATTGTTTTGTTGTTAATGTCATAATTTCTAATGTTATATTATGTTTTAATGTAAAAAATTTTTTTAATGTGTTTTTAGAAATAAATTCGCCCTTGAAAAAGTCGCCAAATAAGCGACGAAACGTTGGGTAAAAAATTGACTTAATGTTGTACGTGCAATTTAAAAAACCGGTCAATAATCCTCCAGAAAAAGAAATTTTTCAACACAAAATTAAATTATAAATTTGACCCAAACGAAAGAAGAACGAAATATGTTTTTTTTTTTTTTAGAATTTCATATTAAAATCTTCTTAAAAATCGGTGGCTCGATATTGATTTTAGACCCATGGTTTCCTGGTCAAATTTTCTTAGAACTTTCTGCTAGACGCTTGGTCATGTTTTTCTCACCCGTAATATTTGACCCAACCTAATGTACATATGTATATGAACTTGAAGAGCTGGAGGCTTAATGCATGACAAAGTTATGCTAGACGCTTGGTCATGTTTTTTTCACCCGTAATATTTGACCCAGCCTAATGTATATATGTATATGAACTTGAAGAGCTGGAGGCTTAATGCATGACAAAGTTATTTCTTTTAAAAAGTAAGAATTTTTTTATATTACTTAAAAAAAAAGTAATTTAAATTTTTGGTTTGAGTGGTGTGGTGCTCTCTACTCTATTGCCTTGATGGTGAGACCAAAAAATTGGCTTTTTAAAGTGAGCTTTAAATAAAAGTCTGTTTTTTGTGGTTTACCAACCCTTACAGAGATTATAACTCCAAATCGGTTGTAAAGGCAAAACACCGCTTTTGAATTTAAATAAAATCAAACATTCCCATCGTTACCCACAAAGAAAAAGGACACAATAAAAAATTACAACAATTTAACGTAATATATAAAACAGGATGCAATGGAAAAGAGAAGAAACATGCAACAAAGATTTATATTGCAGCAACAAAACAACACTTGACACACGAATAGGATTACGTAAAGCTGATACACAAGCAAACGACACCTGTAGCTAAACATATCGTCGGCTTACAAGCAAAATTGACTATCTGCAAAAAAATAATTCGTGAGTAAGGCTAGTTATTATTTTAATTATGCTTAAATCCCCTTAATTTTTTGATATTTACTAAAAAAAAAGGTTTACAGTACCTGCTAAGGTGTGTTATAAGAGTACATTAGCAATAAAAATTTGTACACTTTCCATCAAAAACACAAAATTTGATTTTTTTGTAGATGGTCAGTTTTGCTTGTAAGCCGACGACATATGTAAATAAAAATAAGTTAAGGTGTTATCTTCGGCCAGGCCGAAACTCACATACCCAACACTGCACTGAAAATAAATTTCAATAAATAAGGAGTGAGATCGAAAAAATCTTAACATATATAAAGTTCAATAAGTTTTAAACGGTTGATCTTAGAGTTTTGATTTTTTTTTATTTAATTGATAATATTTTACAAATTACAGAAAAATATAATTTTTATAGTTCTAACCACTATTTATGAACTCGTGGACCTTTTTTGGTAAGCCTTCCATTAGAGATTTGATAGTCGTTTCAGACACCTTTTTGGAACAGTTTGCCCATCTCCTTTTAAAACCATCGATATTTTGGGACACCTTTTTTGTGCTCTTTAAGTTCCTTTTCACAAGAGCCCAATATCTCTCGACTGGTCTTAGCTCCGGACAATTTGGAGGATTGGCCTCTCTTGGTACAAAAACTATGATATTACTTTGGTACCACTCCAGAGCTTTCTTACCGTAGTGACATGATGCCAAATCGGGCCAAAAATATGTGGACACATCGTGCTCTCTTATGAAAGGAAGAAGTCTTTTTTTCAAACATTCTTTGATGTATATTTCGGTATTTATAGAGCCAACTGTAACAAATGACTTGCTTCTTTTGCCGCAACTGCATATAGCTTGCCACACCAGGAATTTTTTAGGAAACTTTGTCTGCTTTTGGATTCTAAATTGTTCTTCGACATTTCCTCGAGCATCAGCGACATAAAAATTTTGACCCGGAAGCTGCGTAAAATCTGCCAGTACATACGTTTCGTCGTCCATTATACAACATGAGTATTTTTGTATGAAATTCAATTTTAATTTCCGAGTCCTACTTTTGGCGTCTAAATTTTTTGCAGCATTCCTGTCTGAAACTTTTTGGACTTTGTATGTTTTCAAACCTGCATTGGGTTTCACTTTTCGCACCATATAGTCAGAGCACTGGGCTAACCGGGCAGCTTTTCTAGCAGATGTGTTTGGAGATCTATTCATGATGCTTTCAATTTTCTTTGCCAATATCACTTGGTCCTTTTTTTCTTCCCGAACCATGTTTCCTATCGATGGTCAAATTCTACTGAAACTGTTTAATAACATTGGAAACAGTTTGGCGGCAGACCTTCAATTCTTTGGCCAATTTTTTGTAGGACCAATTTGGATTTTTTTGAAAATTTTTAATAATTTTAAGACGTACTTCTTTTTCTTTACTCATTTTGATCAAACTCGAAACAAATCAACATGTTTGTCATTAAAAATAATAACTGGCATATTTTTCAAAGATAACTAGATCAAAGAAATTTTTAAATTTTGCACCCAAAAAAAACTATTAGATAAAACGTATGTTAAGATTTTTTCAATCTCACTCCTTATTAAAAAGACGTTGAAGAGGTTGAATAAGTCGAAAAAAATGTGAAATGTTAGAAAGGTTGACAGAGGTTGAAAAACGTTGAAAAAGTTGTAAATATATGCAAAATGTTCAAAAAAGTTGAAAAACTCTAAAAAAAGAAAAAGGTTGATAAAAATTGAAACTATTCAAAATTGATGAAAAAGTCGAAAAAATAAAGAAACATGAAGAAAGTTGAAGAGGTTGAAAAAGTAGAAAAAGTTTAAGGGTTGAAAAAGTCGAAAGAATATGGAAAATGTTGAAAAAATTTGAAATATGCCACGCCCAATTCTCCAATCCCGCCTACTTTTGGTTCAATAAATTATATTCGTGATCGACATCCTCATATTAAATTTTAGCACAATAGCTTGTATAGTTTGCGATAGATGCCGCAGTTAAATTTAAAATTTAGGGCGGTGACACACCCACTGGTATAATCCAGCCCGGTTTTGATCCAGAAATAGCTTTTCATAAGCTAACCCCTAACACCAAATTTTAAAGTGATTGCTCACATGTTTCGATAAATATGCCTCTTACCGTATTTTATTTGTATGGGAAGTACCACGCCCATTTGTGCAATTTCAGCCACTTTTGATTCAGATATACTCTATAGCAACTGAACCACTTACATTAAATTTCATAGCAATCGCTGCAATAGTTCGCTTACAAATTTATATTAATATGGGTGCCACGCCCACTGATGCAATCTCAACAAAATTCATTTATTTTTAAAGCTTATAGTAACTGACATCTATAGACCAAATTTTATGAAGTTTACTCTCATAGCACATTATCTACAATAATAAACGTTTTTTGCTTATATGGGAGGTGCCACGCCCACAGGTTATATTGGACCAAATTTTTGTTATAAGAGACCTTATGGCAAATATATCTACCTCACTAAATTTCAAAACGATTACTTTGGTAGCTCTCTTAATATAACGTTTATAAATATTGTGGGCGGTGCCACGCCCTTCAACGAGTTTTTTCAGTAAAGTGGCTGAGCTGACTGCTTTCAGCGGCATTATCTACAGAATTTTTATGGAAAAAAAAATTTTTAATTTTTGGTCCAAGAATTATCAAAATTTTTTTTCTCATTTATTTTTTTAATGGAAATTTATGTAGTGGCGTTGAGAATGTCAAATTATAGTGCAGTAAGGTAAATACAGTGAAAACAACAAAGGATTTGAGCTGCTACACAAGAAACATCATAGCTCTACTCGTCGGAGAGACCACAGATTTTAAATTTTTCGGTAATTGTTTCCATTGCGGTATACCTTTTTTTATCATTTATCTAAAGAAGACATAACAACGAGTAAGTGAGCCAAAAGAAACCTCTTTTGGAGGTGTAGTTTTAAGAGCAGCTAAAAATTTCGGTTTTTTTAGCTTAAAAATTCAATTTAACAACAACGTCTAAATATTTCCGCCTGAAAAAAATACTGCCTTTGTGTAACACTGAAAAGTATCATTTGACCAAGTTTCAGCTTCATAGATACTTTTTTGTCAAAAAAAATTAAAAAACAAAAAACCGGTTTTCAGCCATTTTTTCGAAAAATTTTGAGATTAAGGTGAAAATGATCAGTACAAAAGTTGTAGATCTTATTATTTCCTACAACTCTTGCATTGAACTTTTTTTGATATGATGCACAGTTTAGCCAGAAATCGTGAAAAACCGTGTTCGACTTCTAAAAATGCACCCCATTCCACCCCGGATAGCTGCTGTCGGTTCGATTTTTTTGTCCTCTTTTACATGAGCTTGTTCAACAATATTCCGCTGTCAGATTGCTGTAATGAATTATTTTTTTTTACCATTTTTTCGACTAATTCTACTGGACTACGATACAGTAGAGCAAAAAAAAATAAAAAAACCACCAAAACTGTAAAAAATTACCGACGTATGGTCGAAATACATCTGTCTGCTTTCTTCAGCGAGTGACGAAATTACTTCGGCAGAAGAAATTAAAATAAGTTAATTTATAACATTTGGCAATTATTTCTTACGATTTTTTAACACATTCATTTGTCTAAAGAAAGAGAACGTGAGCATAACTGGAGTGCAACAGATACAAATTGATGTCTTAAGGCCGTATAAATAAATGCTCTTCATTAACTATATCGAAATCTCTTTTAATTCTTAGTTTTACTTTAATTTTTACTTTTTCACAATTGCAACGCACTGATAATTTGCAAAGTGTCAATTTTTTTTCACTTTAACAAATTGCTAACAGGTTTTGCCTGTTTTAAAGTATATTATGCGTTAAAGTATGTATGTTTTAACTCGACTATTACAAAAATACTTTGCTGACCTTAAAGTGTACACTATTTTGACCTTGGTTACTAGACTGGCCAAGCATTTGTAAGAAAAATTTTAATATTTCAAAAATGTAAAAAATGACTAGTTCAAAATGTGATGTTTGGGATAAAATCCAACATGTATTGATAAAAGTTCGATAGGAGTACGTCGAGTTACCGCGAGTCGATCGTTTTGTTTGGAAAATAGGCCAAAGTTTATTGACATTTTACATATTTCTCGATTTTTTACTAATAAAACCTAATTTTGTGTACGTAAATAGTATTTAATCGAAAAGAAGACATTATTGCCTTTCCAATAAGCACAAGATAGTCAAGTTGGATCAGAAACCAAGTCACACCGCCATATTAAAGTTCAAAAAGTTAAATAAAAAATCGGAAAAATTTACTTTGTTAAATTTTTAATTGATTAAATGGTGCAAAATAAATTTAATATAAGTTTGTTAAATATTTAATTCTATAAGAGAGGATTTTGTCTCAGTTGTATAAACTTGACGGTAATGTTCGACAACTTGTAGTAAGAATTGTTTATCTTCGTAGTGCTCGATTAAAGTCTGTAGTTAGTTTTACAGTTCTTTCGGCAGGCTCGTTCACGACTGATAAGTGTTGGCAGATTAGTTTTCCGGCATTATAATTTTCTCTATCTTGCCAAGTCGATAGATCCAATATGAAGAAATCAGTATCAATTTACAAACGAGTGCAAAATCGGTTGGTACGTGGAGAAACGAAATCACTGACATCTTTGTTCGCATACGTCATCATTTCTTCGACAGTTTCAACGATTCCTTTGGGAATAACAGTTTTTTCGGTCTGTTCACTTTCATCTTCAATGTTACCAAGAGCTTGAACCATTTTGCGTTTTACATCAAATGGGATTTGCTCATCAAAAACGCTAGACCAACCTGACAAATACCATAAATGATTTTTTATTTAAGGTGTTCGGCTGTTTATGCATTGTATACATAAGAAAAATTTTTGCAATGGAACTTGAAGTGGAAAATACTTTTGTTTTGAAATTAATAGAAAATGTGAAAAAGAAGATAATTAAACAGTAAAATAGACGCATTTTATTGAAATCGAAATGTAAAGGAAAGGGCTTGGAGTGAAGTTACAGAAATATGCATTTTAATGTACACACACACAATACATACAACAATTTGACTGACAATTCAGTGATGCCACGCGCTGCATTTGCCAATACTTTTCCCCACAATCTACACGCATAGTACAAAATGAGCAATTTTGTTTTCTTATTTTTTTCTTAAGATTAGTAAAAACAATATCTGGATTAAATATTTATTGCTTTAAGTATTTAAATAAATGTCATTGAATAACATTTTGTGAATGAATTCAATTTATTTAGGAAATATAAGAAATAAAATTTATGCAATTGTGGGAACATTTCACACGCTTGCAACTATGGCTACATCGCTTCTTAAGTTCAACGAAGTACAACATAGCCACTAAAAAGTCTTCTCCAAGTTTCTTAAGCATTTGACAGGCTTTTCGTTCAAATTTGACAGTAGGTTACGCTAGGCGATGCATGGTTTAGTTGGGCCTTCGCTCTTTCCTTAAGCAAATGACATTTGTGGAAATTGAACGAAACTTTTTGTTAAGTACGTTGTAGCTTTGATATACGATTTGTGTGTATTCGCACACTTGCAGAAGTTGACTGCAGTCAAAGCGTGCATGGTTTAGTTGGCCCTTTACATATATCGCACGTCCCAGTTGTGTTTAGACATTCACTTATGTTGTACAGCATGGCTTGAGAATATATGTGTCTGTCAATATCGCTTTTCACATAATACAGCATGCAATCAAACATAATTTTCAGAAAATATTATATTCGTCTACATCGAAGTTAACTTCATGAAATATTATCTATAATGAAAAATTTGCACATGGCTTGACAGTCGGTGTTCACACAGGTTGTGCGAAGCCAGCTGGAAAATCAAAAAATTTTAAATCCGTACATCATGAGTTTCATGTTGTTGCTTCTAGAGTTCACATGATTGAACATTAGAGAACCCATGAAATGTGAAAAGTGTTATATGTTTCGCTCCACACGCCTTTTCTAATAGAATTGGGTTAAAAAAGATCTGGAAAAAAATTTAGTGTTTCTATTGGAAACAGGCCAGTCCCAAAGGCTGAAAAATTATTTTAAAATGAGTTTTTTTATTTATCGATCTACAACTAGATTTGTGGTGATAACGACCTAGGACATTTTGATGTAAAACTAAATGGCTAATACATCTTTCATACACTATTTGGATCTATATGTGTGCGTTCGTGGTCTTAAATGATGTTAACCCTTTCATCCCCAAAGTTGCGTATAAGTTTTCTAACTTTGAACCTCTGTAACTGAGTTTTTTTAAAGGATCTAATGTGCAATGACTATTTTTGTTTCTTTGTTTTATTCTCATTTCATTCCTATGTTTTAGATTACGTTTATCAATCGTTACGAAGATATCGGGTGGGAAGCTGTTAGTGGCTTTAATTACAGAGAAATTTTTGCTTTTGATTAGGTTTTCCAAATGTGTTTATTTATTCGTTTGAGCTATATTTTATAAAATTAATGCACTTGTTCTTATAACGGTATTGATGTATAATGCAATTAAGCTTATTTTGTTAAAATATAAAGTCTTTTGAAGATTTTGGTTCCCAATTTTGCGTATATTCAACCTACTGTAAAAACAGTTCCATTGACCCAAATTTCATAAAACTTGAAATTTATCTTATTTTGAACCCAAAATAACCTAAAATACCTAGTTCATATTTTTCCCTCAGCTAGAAATAATTTGGGGATCAAAGGGTTAAACACAAATTTTAAATTAAATGGTCCCCATTAAATATTCGAAGAAGATAAATTTGTTCCCGTAATCTTATTTAATGGAGTATCTCATGTAATTTAAGAAAAATTTTTGTTTTTTTAAAAAACATTGATTTTTGATGCTAAAAAAAAGCTAAAATGTTTTTTTGACTTATATACATTAGGGTGACCAAAAAAAAATCGAGTTTTCGATTTATACGTTACTTTTATGAAAAGTAGTTAGTGTTATGTAAAAAAATTAAGCCCTGAAAAATTTCATTAAAAAATATTGATATTTAGAAGTCGCAAGTGTCCGATTTAGGAATTAAATTCATTCTCTTTATTTGCGAGTGATTATAACTCTTCCCAAAAGAGAATTCTGCTTGAGATACAGGCTGTTGGCATTGATTCTTATATTTTCGGGTCTGCTGAACACGATGGTAATAGTTGTTTTGCTATAGAGTGGCTGGGTATTTTGGTAGCATCGAAAACTCCCAGAAAACAGCGCAAATTTGGGTTTAAGTGAGGTAAACTCGAGGAATAAATTTTTTTCTTAGTCTAACGTTCTTCAGCATTGTAGTCCGAAAACAGACGAAAGGATTCTGCCTAGTCTCGATGTTCCAGTATTTTTTCTCGGAAGACCAGATTAATAGAAAAATTAAAAATTTTCGAAAACGGGCCAAAACTCAAGCTAAATGAGGTAAATTCGGGTAATAGATTTTTTAAAGATCGTTTTCCAAAGTAATTTTTTTTCGCTGAATCTGAATTTAGCCTCAAAATTGACACATCATATCAGAATTCTGAAATATTTGAGGTTAAGTACCTAAAAAATTAGGTTTTTTATCGGCCATAAACTCTTGGAATTTAGTAGATATATTTTAAGGGTGAAAACAGCAAACATTCCCGGATTAAGAAATTCGCCGCCCCTAGGCAGTTGCGTAAATTGCTAGGAGGACTCATCAGTAACTTTTAAGCCAATTAGAGTGTGCAAGCCTACTATGTTCATTTTCTTGCATAGATCTGTTTGAGAACCCAAGCAAAAATTTTAAACAAATTTTTGTTTATCTTTGTTGTTGTAACTTCCTTGATATTACACATTTTCTTTCTTATGAAACTAGTATAACTAGCTTTAGCCCATTTTTCCTTTTTATTTATCTTTTTAAGTTGTAATTTCTTTGGTGTTGACACACACACATATTGAACAGTAAGCTCAATAAAATAATATTTATAAATTATTTTCTGTTCAAAAAAACCACAATGAAAACAAAATTTCAAAAGTTTTTCAATCAATAAAATGCAACAATTTCTCAAAGTTTCCGCCACTATTTGCAATATTTGTTAATCCAGGCCTGTTTGTGAATATGAAAAAAAATCGGTCCACGGACACGCCTACCTCCCTTATGAAGGTGTGATGTGGTTGAAACCTTTTTTCAAAAATGGGTATCAATTTGCATTTACTGGGCAATGCTTATTTGAAAACTATTACAAATTTTGCGATATCTTTAATAGATTTCAAGTTATTAGATAAAAACCTAAAACGGTGGCTATAAACAGTAATAATAGGAGTGTTTTATTACTTACTTACTTACTTGGGTGGCCATAACAACCCGTTACCGGGTTACGGCCGACCTCAAAAGCTCTCTTCAGGCGCCTCTGCTTCGCGCGCGCCTTCTCCAATCAGTCACACCAAGCGTGGATAGGGTTTCCTCGGCTTGGTCTTTCCATTGGAGGCATGGTCTTCCTCTTCGTCGTCGCCCAGCGGCTTCCGCATCAAACACCTTTTACGCCGGAGCTTCGTCCATACGCACAACATACGCACCAGCCAGCGCAGACTTTGGATAGTGATGCGCTTGACTATGTCAATATCAGCGTAGAGCTCGTACAGTTCGTGTCGAAATATGATCGATTAAAATTTAATGCTACATAAAAAGACAACAGTAAAGCTTAGAGAAATGTGTATGTGAAAAGTAGCTTAATAAATTAATTAAAGTTTGTTTTTCAACATACATAAGTTTTCCAACTATAAAAGCTTTGTGTTTCATTTAAATAATAAGAAGTGCGAATTTAATTGTACCATATGGCGAGGTGCTCCGAGATGCTGGGCAACGGCCTGAATACACTTTATTTGATTTTAATTTTTTAATTCATCTTGCAGAAGTTGATATTTGGTGGGTAGATACTTGAGGTCAATGACCTTTGGAGCAAAAAAAAAAAAAAAAAATCGGTCTCCTCGAGACAAAAACATCGAAACATCATGTTTTAAGATCGGTCTGTAAATACCGGAGATATGACGAAAAATTTAATAAGAGAACCACTACGTTCGGTAAAAAAATTAAAAACATTTTTAAAAATAGTTTTAATGGAATAATCGAAATACTTCTGTTAGCAAAGTATAATGATTTTTTGCAAGCTTTGATTATCTGACACTAAAAAGGTACATTAAGATAGTAGCAACTGAGATCTGGTGGGTAAGTACTGGAACGGGGTCCTTGACGTCAGTGACCCTTAAAGCAAAAAACTGGTCTACTTGAGACAAAAACATTGATATATCATACTTTAAGATCGGACTGTAAATTTGATGATATGAAGAAAAATGTAGATGCGCGACCTCTATTTTCGGTAAAAAAAAAGTTTCCGAAATTTTCTTGCAAAAATGCTTCAGTTTCGATGGTGTACGGTGAACTTGTTTTTTGCGGTACGGTCTAATGGACATACTGCAAAAGGGTGTCGTTCAAAAA
The DNA here is from genome assembly GCA_949775025.1 of Tricholauxania praeusta. Taxonomy (NCBI): domain Eukaryota; kingdom Metazoa; phylum Arthropoda; class Insecta; order Diptera; family Lauxaniidae; genus Tricholauxania; species Tricholauxania praeusta. The sequence goes on from OX459028.1 coordinate 111,294,338, forward strand.
AAAGTTGTCTTAATTGTGGTAATGACCAAGTTTGTATGCCTACTTGTAACACAATTAAATGTATTCTCTGTTCTAAAGGTCCCGTAGGAAGGTGATCCAAACCTACCAAATTAAAAATAACAATAGATTTGAATTACTAGCTGATTATAAAGATAACACTACTCTACAAATTTACAACAACTTACACCACAACGAATGGCGATAATATTTTCTGTAGTGAAATTTTCCGTAGAATCCGAATATCGCAATGGTTTTTTTCGATTGGCCCCAATTTTCAATATAAATGACAAAAAATCAAACAAATGCACTTTTGAGAGCATATACTTCACATAAATGCTTGTAAGAACTTTAATCGTCAGCCAACCAATTTAAAATTTTTCTATAGTGCACAATAGAGTCTTACAAACATTTTAAAGTACAAAATGTGCAAATTGATTTAATTTTATGGCTGCTATGATCGAAAATAGGTAAAAAAATCGCCTTTTTTTCGTTTTTTTTAACAAATTCTAACTTTGAAGCCTTCTATCTGGAATCAATTATATGGGTTACAAAAAGTTAGCCATTCTATCTTATAGAAAATTTTATTACAAAATTTTTAAATATACATCTGTTAGTAGAAAAGTCATAACCAGAGTATTTTATTAACATCAATGCAAGCAATATTTTTTCCCATAAATGCACATTATTTTTCAAATCGATTAAAGCGGACCACATCAATGTCATTAATTTGCTTAAAACTTACAGGTATTATGAAAATCCATTACGTATTGAGGAAATAATGACAATTTAAAAAAAAGTCCTTTCAAAATTTTGTAATTTTAACATACAAAGTTCAAATGACGATAACTTCGAAAAGTGTGGCTTTTCAGCGAAATAAAAATATATGGGTCTCTTAAAATTGAGCATGGAATGATATATGTAAGTTTTAAGCAAATTAATGACATTGATGTGGTCCGCTTTAATCGATTTGAAAAATAATGTGCATTTATGGGAAAAAATATTGCTTGCATTGATGTTAATAAAATACTCTAGTTGTGACTTTTCTACTAACAGATGTATATTTAAAATTTTTGTAATAAAATTTCCTATAAGATAGAATGGCTAACTTTTTGTAACCCATATAATTGATTCCAGATAGAAGGCTTCAAAGTTAGAATTTGTTAAAAAAAAAAACGATTTTTTTTACCTATTTTCGATCATAGCAGCCATAAAATTAATGCAATTTGCACATGTTGTACCTTAAAATGTTTGTAAGACTCTATTGTGCACTTTAGAAAAATTTAAAATTGGTTGGCTGACGATTAAAGTTCTTACAAGTATTTATGTGAAGTATATTCTCTCAAAAGTGGATTTTTTTTGAGTTTTGCAATTTATATGGAAAATTGTAGCCAATCGAAAAAAAATCATTGTGATATTCGGATTCTACGGAAAATTTCACTATAGAAAATGTTATCGCCATTCGTTGTGAAAAATCTTGTTGAGTAGTGTAATTTTCCACCTCTAACAAGTGAACAAACCTTTTTGGACAAGGATTTAGAGGTTAATAAAAATTCAACAATGTCGTTAAAAATAATTCTAAAACAATTACTCCTAAATTCAGCAAAATGGGCAATGTCACATAACACACTCATATTTTGCAGCCTAAAATTAATATCAAAAATTATGAAAAGGTAACGCTCCCAGAAAATAATTGCGGAGCTTACTAAATTTGATATGTATTACTTCCAAAAAGAAAATAATCAAAAATGCATTACTTCAATAAGTCCCTTTAAGTCATGAATTGACAAACTCTCTCTTAACCTAGATTGTGATATCATTGAAAATGCGATGGCAAGTTCTTCTTCAATTTTAGATGAGGATCTTGAAATATAATTGCCAATCTAATAATAAAATAATAATAATTATTATATTAATTTTGCTGTGTGTTTATTGTGTGTCTCAGGAAAATTTTTTTTACATTATGACTCAATTATAAACAATAATCTGTTGAATTTTAAAACAATTAAAAAAAAAAAAACATGCAGAGATGATCCAAGTAGTAGAATCTGCTGAACATATGATATTTAACTGCACAAAATATTCTGACTTATGTATTAAATTCTAAATTTATACTATTTTTAATAACATCTATAATACACTAAAATCTAGAAACAGAATTTCTCAATAAATTGACTGGTTTCATTTTCGAAGCTAAAATTGATATTTAAATTTACATACTTTATTAATTATCTACACAACAACATAATTACATTTATGAATTATTTTAATACAGTAATATACTATAATTGTAGTAGAAGCAGTTATGCATTTTATTTATAATTAATTACTTAAATTCTTTGTCATTAATCTTTTTTATAAAATTGACCAGCTATCTCTTGGTGTATAAAAACAGCTGGTTAATAATAACAAAAATAACAAATCGTGTAACACCCTGGAATTTTGAGAGATTGTATCTCCGCCATTTAATAAAGATTGCCAAGTTATAATCTCATCTAAATTACAAAAAAAAAAAATTAAAATAGTTTGAAGTGCTTTTTAAAGTTTGGTTAAGGCTCCCGAGTTTATTAAATCATATTAAAATAAGTTTAAAACTAATAAATCGAGACACTTAAAGAAAGTAAACTTTAAAGTATAGCCGCAGAACGTGAAGAGCATCAAAATTCAAGTGCATAGTACACGGTCCAGCAACGGTTTGCACCCATGAGAAATTTCAATATATTCTGAAAATATACGTTAAAAAAATATACGTTTCTCGTCGTTTTTCTCCAGCACGTCAGATTTTTTTAATTGATTTCTGAAGCTTTTTATGATCATACCCGTGTATTAAAAGCTCGAGAACCGCTGGACCGTTTTGAAGAATTTTTTTTGTTGTGTTCGTAATTGTTCAGGCAAGGCTTATAGCAAAACGAAAGATTTGAAAAATTTTAAAGAAAAATCGGCAAATTGCAAAAAACCGATATACAACAGGGCTCCCATTTTCGGAAACGCAAAAATATTGCGATTTACTTTTCAAATCGCAAATGTACGTGCTCCGATATTCGTAAATCACAAAATTTTTCCGGTTTCAAATCGGTTGCTGTTGAGTCGGTGAAATGAAAAGTAAATTGCCATTTTCGTATAAATAAAGAACTGACTAAAATCACAATTTTTTTATGTTCTTCTGTAATGTCTTAAAATAATTTTGGCGTACTCAAAAATCAAATTCAGATTTATTTGATTCTTTAAATAAGTATTTACTGGCTACACCTCAATTTTTAATGTTGAAAAATTTTTCAAAACAACAATATGTTGCGATTTGCTTTTGAGTGATAAGTGAAATGAAATGAAATTAATGAACTATCGATATGTCTGACAGAGTTGCCTTTGTGTCCTTGTCCACTCGGAATGATTTTATGAATCTACAAAATACGTTGTTAATAAACAGCCCACTTTAGGCCTATGATTGCAACTCACATTTCGTCTGACATGTTAAATGCATTTGCCTTCGACCGTAGATGCTTCATTCTTCTTAATTCAAGAAGTTTCTGTCTTCTTTTTGCTTCAAAACAAGCAATTGAAAAAATAAATGGCATTTTTTGATTCTTTTAAAGTTATCTAAACAACCAGAACAGCTGATTTATCTTGTCAATAACAAAGTGAAAATGAAACATATCGATAACTAAAATTTACGAATTTCGGAGCACCTAAAAATTAAATCGTACGATTTGTATAAAAACGCAAATCGCAAAATAAAGTGTAAATGGGAGCACGGCTGATAGTCTTTTTTCTTTGTGGTTATTTTACTTTCTCTCTCTTCTTCGATATACTACCGCCATAACCTGTCGCGTTTCTTTTGTAAAAACTAATTTAAATTCCTTAAATTCTTAATAAAATTAATTTCCGCTGTAAAATTCCAAAATAGTCATATGATCCATTGCGAGCAGGCGTGTTTTTTCGTTGTCCACAGAACAGACAGGTAGAGAAGTACGAAAATCATGCAGTTTCAACCGACGTCATCATAAATGGTGTTCCGTACGTTGAAAGTGAGAGTTTTCCGAGTTTATTTGATAAAGTTTGTAAGACAATTTCTATGCGAGGAGCACCCAAGTTAAGAGATATTTTTAGACTGAAATCTAAGAGCAACGCCAATAATAAGAACGACAATAACTCTGCGATAATTGTAAAGCTGACGTCTGCATTTGACCGTAGCAACCTTTTCAAAGCTGTTGCTGCATTCTGTAAGAGTCACAAGCGACAGCTCACACTAAGTGATATCGGGTGTGGAGGAGAAGAAAAATTGTATATGCATGAAAGCTTAACCAACACAAAAGGTCAGATATCTAAGCTATACAAAACTGAGGTTATGAAACACTGTTAACACTGGAATTTCGAGCTAACCGACAGTACTTTCGAGCGGTTCCAAAAGTCTTTAATTTTCTGGAAAATAGCGAAAAACTTTTTGTATAGCTGAGGGAATATATCTCAGCGGGAAGCTACCAAAACGAAGTGCCCCAGCAAAAAAATATTTCATAATGGGAATTTCGAGCTATGTTCATATGTATGGCCTTAAGCTTAGAAAACTCAGCAGGTTCGAAGTAAAATTTAACACAGAAATTTTGAACTTTCATAGCATTTTAATTTCGTGGCTAGTTATCCACAATTTTTCAAACAAATTAAAACTTTCTTTAAATAACGATTCCTATACATAAATATCACAACCTTAAAAAGCGAATATAAAATTAGAAATCAATATCAAAAAAAGATTTAGAAAAGTAGTATAAGACAAGTAGTGCAGTAGATGTGCAGTAGACTGGCCATGTATTTATATGAAAAATTTTAATGTATCAAAAATTTAAAATATGACTAGTTCAAAATGTGAGGTTTGGGATAAAAACCAACATGTATTGATAGGAGTTCGATAGGAGTACACCGAGTGACCGCGAGTTTATCGTTTTGTTTGGAAAATAGGCCAAAGTTTATTGACTTTTAGCAAATTTCTCGATTTTTTACTAATAAAACCTAATTTTAACGTAAATAGTATTTAATCGCAAAAAAGACATTATTACCTTTCCAACAAGCACAATATATCCAATATCGGATCAAAAACCAAGTTACACCGCCAGATTAAAGTTCAAAAAGTTAAATAAAAAATTGGAAAAATTTGCTTTGTTAAATTTTTAATTGATTAAATGGTGCAAAATAAATTTAATATGAGTTTGTTAAATATTTTTTTTCATAAGAGAGGATTTTGTGTGAGTTGGATAAACTTGACGGTAATCTACGGCAACTTGTAGTAAGAATTGTTTATCTTCTTCGTCGTAGTTCAGAGCTCGATTAGTCTGTAATTAGTTTTACAGCTCTTTCGACAGGCTCTTTCACGACTGATAAGTGTTGGCAGATTAGTTTTTCGGCATTATAAGTGTTTCTATCTTGCCAAGTCTTGGGATCCAATATCAAGAAATCAGTATCAATTCGTAAACCAGAGAAAAATCAGTTGGTACGTGGAGAAACGAAATCACTGATATCTTTGTTCGCTTCTTCATAATTTCTTCGACAGTTTCAACGATTCCTTTGGGAATATCAGTTTTTTCGGTCTGTTCACTTTCATCTTCAATGTTACCAAGAGCTTGAACCATTTTGCGTTTTACATCAAATGAAATTTGCTCATCAAAAATCGCTAGACCAACCGCTTCTTCTGACAAATACCATAAATGATTTTTTTATTTTATTTAGTAAGGCGTTCGAGACATGTGCATCAAAATACATAATAACATTTTGAATCAATTGTAAGGCTTGGCGAGGTGAGTCAATAGCGTTCAGGCTTCCAAACCAATAAGGAATGTGAATGCGTGCCAAGAAATTACAAATATTGTGAATGTTTTTCAATTCTGATGCTGTCATTTTGAATTGATCTCGGAGGAGGAAGATCTTGTAACAATATATAACTTTAGACAATAATCTTGCATGCGACGTTGCTGCAGGTAGGCGTAACTGTGAGAAATTCGGAACAATTTCACCAATAAAAAGCAGCGAAAGCTGCAATAATTCCTTGTAGTCGCCCCGCGAAAATTCAGACTCCAACAATCGAACACAGAAGTTTTTATGGGATTCTATTTATTGCGCTGTCAAGGTTTTTCGCACTTCTTTGTCCAATATTCTGCTCTTATAATCGTTGATTAACAAATTTTTTCCAGGGTTTTGAGAAACGATTAAACAGAAGAACTTCTGGCGCCGATGAATTTCCGAAATTCAACTCGAACACTGCCTTGATAAACAATTCGCTTATGTGATGGCGGCATGGAAAAAAAAAGTAAATCACGGTCCAAATTTCTTTCGAGCAAATATGCGGCCGTTATTACGCCCAGTTTTTGCTGATATCGTGTCAAAAAACACATTTTCAACTAAGGCATTCATTTTCCATTTGCGTAAAAAATTTAGAATTATATCAGCGATATTCTCACCACAAGAATCTTCGACTTTTGGAATGCTGAGCAATTTCTTCATATTTTTCACGGTCATTACGAGAGCTAGTCGATCTACTTTTTCCTTGCCTTTCAGTTTGGGCAGCAATTTACCATCCCAGTGAATTACGAATACAATACAATAAAATTTATCTCTTTGCAAGATCGTTCACTCTGCATTTTCATGGGACATTCCTCGGCAACTAAAAAGTCCATTTCATCATTGTCGGACTCGCTGTCTGCTAACGTATATATTGCCAATATATTGTGCAAACAAATAACAAATATCAGTAATAACATTTCAAATATGGGGTAAAACACGCGAAAACGCCAGCGAAAAAATTTTTGGCTCCGATTTGGCTGAAATTTGGCATTATTGTAATATCGATGTCCAGCAATAGAACTGCGTTCAGGAATTCGCCCTAGTATTATTTGTTGTTGAGATACGCGGGTATGAAATTCACGATTTTTGTACTTTTTCAGAATAAGTGTTTTTTTTCGAAAATTCATAGCTTACAACAAACTCTATCAATTAATAATTGGTATACCTACGCTTTTAGGTTTTTACTTGTACAGGGTGTTATTTTTTAGAGGTATAGAGCTTCGAATTGAAATAAAACACAAGAAAATCGTTTTAATGTCCATCAATTTGGCTTTATTGGAAGGATAATTTTATGCCATTAATGTTTAAATATGATTTCGGGCATGTGGCCGCCGCGGCTGGCTCGAATAAAGCCAATTCTACAGGTCCAATTTTGAACCACTTTTTCGAGCATATGGGGCCGTATGTCGGCAATAACGCCACGAATGTTGGCTTCCAAGTCCCCTAACGTTTCTGGTTTGTTGGCGTAGACGAGCGACTTCACATATCCCCAAAGAAAATAATCCAATGGTGTCAAATCACACGATCTTGGTGGCCAATTGACAGGTCCATTCCGCGAAATTATGCGCTCATCGAATGTTTCCTTCAATAAATTGATTGTGACGTGCGCTGTGTGGCATGTAGCGCCGTCTTGTTGGAACCACAACTCATCCACATTCATGCCATCCAATTCGGGAACAAAATAGTCGGTTATCATGGCTCTATACCGGTCTCCATTAACGGTAACTGACTCTCCAGCATTATTTCGGAAGAAGTATGGCCCAATGACTCCACCAGCCCATAGAGCACACCAAACAGTCAGTTTTTGTGGATGTAATGGCGTCTCAAGGGTCTCATGTGGATTCTCTTCACTCCAAATGCGGCAATTTTGCTTGTTGACGTAGCCATTCAACCAAAAATGAGCCTCATCACTGAACAAAATTTTGCGATGAAAATCAGCATCGAGATCAATCTCATTTTCGGCCCATACACCAAAATCACGACGCATTGCATGGTCTCGCGGCTTTAATTCTTGCACAAGCTGGATCTTGTAAGGTCGCAAGCCAAAATCTTTACGCAAAATCTTCCATAAAGTTGATGGACAAAGCTCCAATTGCTGTGCACGGTGGCGAATCGATTCATTCGGGTCCTCTTCAACATTTTGCTCTACAGCGGCAATTGTTTCTTCGGTGCGCACTGTTCGACGTCTCTGCGGATGCGTATTATCACATAGAGTAAACGTAGTGCGAAAACGACCCATGGTTAACCGAATTAATTGCTCTGATGGACGATTATGTCGACCATAAAATGGACGGAGCTTGCGGTAAACTTCGCGAACTGAACCATTATTTTCGAAATAAATTTTTTATTTTTAAAAAAAACTTTGATTTATTCTGCGCTTAATGCCGTAAAATTTTTTATGGGGAAAAAATTATTTATATTTTTTTTTTTAATTTAAAAAAAAATTAAAGAGCCAAAATGTTGAAAATTGAAATGAATTTTTGAATTTTTTTTTGAAAAATGCATTTCTGAATATTTTTTTGTTTTTACATTTTTAGGTTTTTACTTGTACTTTTCGAAAAAAAATACTGTTTTTGAAAAAAAGAAAATTTTCTCAAAAATTTTGCGAATTGAAAAATATTTTTGAATTTTTTTTAAAAAACCTATGTTTAAAATTTTTTTTTTTTTTTTAAAAAAAACTTTGATTTATTCTGCATTGAATGACGTAAAAATTTTTGCGGGGAAAAAAGTATTTATATTTTTTTTTTAATTTTAACAAAAATTAAAGAGCAAAAACTTTGTAAATTGAAATGAATTTTTGAATTTTTTTTGAAAAATCCATTTCTGAATATTTTTTCGGTGAACTTTAGATTACAGCTTGATACGCAAGCTTCAAAATGATATGCCATAACATGAGGGCAAGTAGTTAGTTAAAATGTTTGAGCCGTTTTGATTTGCGTTCTTGAAGTTATCGATATCGACGATTGCTAGACGAATAATGAAAGTAAAAATTACATTTGTCACTTGGCGTGCTTTTGAAAATTTATAGTTAAAGAAAGTATAAGCAGCAAGTGTTTTATTTGTACAGTGAATGAAGGCCACTTTTATTAGAGTTACCAAGAGCCATCCCTATACTTACAAAAGTTTGACATTTCTGGTCAAAAAAGCTCTATTGCGTATTTTACTCTTACGTATAGAAAAAATATGTTGATCGGTTTTTTTTTGTGTAACCATCGCTCTCGTCCCAGTTGTGTTTGGCATTACATGCACTAAGTTGTGCTTAGTTACTGCACAGTTGTCACACACTACTATCTTTAGTTTGTGGTGAATTATCAATTTTTTATTAAACCTTTTAACTTTAATCTGGCGGTGCGATTTGGTTTTTCATCCGATTTTGGATACCTTGTGCTTGTTGGAATGGTAATAATGTCTTATTTTCGATTAAACACTGTTTACGTACACAAAACTAGGTTTTATTAGCGAACAATTGAGAAATATGTAAAAAGTCAATAAATTTTGGCCTTATTTCCATTTAAAAACAAAACGGTCAACTAACGGTCACCCGGCGTACTCCTATCGATCTCATATCAATACATGTTGGCTTTTATCCTAAGCCTCACATTTTTAACTAGTCATACATATATAAGTATGATTTTCGAAAAATTTCTGAAAAAGACCAGTCTAATGGCTACGCGACTTTGGTTTTATTTGTTTAAAATTTAAGTTATATTTTTTAATTTTAGTTTTTCTTTGTTATTAAAGGAAAATATACATTTTAAATTTTTAATTTAATTTGATTTCACACAATAAAAAATTTTACATTCCCATGAGGATGCTTAAAACCCATAACCGAAGCGTTGAGTGAATATTCAGTACATAGTTTTATTCATCGAAAGGGAATTGACCAAATAGCCCGTTATTCGAAGATTTTTTTTAAACAAATTTCTCAGTGCTGCCAGGTCTCCACCCCGCAACTTTGCTAATAGCCAATTAATTTAATTTTCGTTAATTCAAAGTTATACGTTTGACACTTACAGCCATTGGTATAAAGCTGAATTTACATATCGGCGTGCAGTTAGTTGTTATTGCATTTGGTTGTGCAAGTGAGTCATTGTACGAATGCATTTGATTCCTTACAATAACAAACAAAATAAATAAATAGAATGAAAATTTGTTTGACTTTAATTTGGTTAAATTGGAATTAGATGAGAAATTTATAAGTTCAGTTGAAGTTGGTTTATAGTAGCATCACTATAAGTGTTAGTAAAAAAGTTAAAACACAAAGTAATTTGAAAATGATTTGTGACTTAAAAAATTTCAGTTAACCATAATTTTTTTTAAAAGTTGTGATTCTGCAGTTGTTTTATTTTTTTGTGTTTGGAGAATTTTTTGAAAAGATACTACATATAAAGTTTTTCGCAAAACTTTACTCCATGTGGAAGTTTGTGTAATGTATTACAGTGATTGACTACTCTAAAATATGAACTTTGTGCAAAAGCTCTAAAATATGAACATCATTGTTTTGGAAAATTTGTAACGAATTTCAAGCGCTTGACAATTTGGGGAATCCCCTAGTTACATATCTGAATTTAAAATGTCTATACGTGTCGCTCGAAAATGCATACACGATTTGCTTTCTCCTACGTCAGTAATAACAAATTATTAAAGTACACCCAACCTATTTTTACACGATTTTGAAATAACACGGTTTAAAAATAAGAGCAAAATAAGCAAATAAAGGGTTGCCAGATGTCCTGGATTTGCCTGGATTGTCCAGATTTTTAGTTCCAAGTCCAGAGTCCAGACAAACAGAAATATATCCAGATAAAATTCGAACAACCGTACCAACCATGCCGTTAACGAATCATTTGCCGAAAATGCGTTCACTACAATTGGCAGACACAGATTTCAACGCATTTTGCTTGGTGCAGGCGCTTGGGTGGCTATAGTAGAAGGCAAAATAGTATCAGGCGCTGCAGGCAGTCCAACCGCGTAAGACACAAATTTGGGTTTAATATTGTTTTGCTGAAGTAGCTGTGGAGAAACGTTTGCTATGCAACATAATCGCAGTTGATTCAAACGAAAAACTGTTATCGCAGCATTTTTCTTTGATGTACCCTGCAACTATTAATCCTGTTTGAAATAAAAAAAAGTTTTTTTGAATCACCCTACTGTACATATATATCTAACAGCGAGCCACTCTCTGTTGAAACTTTCTGGACATTCACACAAATTCGCCGCTCACAGAAAATGTTGTTTTACTGTATTGTTATGTTTCTGCTATGTTTATTTTGTTTGAATAAAATATATATGTATGTTCTTCTAAAACTAAGTTTTATTTATTGTCCAGAAAAATCAAGATTTCTGTTGAAACTTTCTGGACATTCACACAAATTCGCCGCTCACAGAAAATGTTGTTTTACTGTATTGTTATGTTTCTGCTATGTTTATTTTGTTTGAATAAAATATATATGTATGTTCTTCTAAAACTAAGTTTTATTTATTGTCCAGAAAAATCAAGATTTTTTTTCATGTGAAGAAAAATCCAGATTTTTTTGTTCTTTTTTTTTTAAATGTCCAGGTGAAACACAATTTGGACCTGGCAAATCTATGTATACAGCAACAAAAATACAATTGGGGGAATACCCGAATGTTATAATCAGTTTTTTTTTATATCTGATTGCACTTCAACTTGAACACAGCATTAGGTTATTCAGTATTTATTTTGTGTTAAAGTTCAGTTCGTAGTTTTAAAAGTTGATGTTCAAATTAAATTTTATTTTACATTCGATGGTGAAATTTAAAGTATTATTTGCGTTTATGTTGATATTTTACCACTTATAAAAGTAATGTGTTAAATATTCGGTTTAGATAAGTTCTATAAATATGTAATATTATTTTACATCTTTGTCATATTTAGTACACACCCGATTAATAAAATGCATAAACAACAACAAAATATACCAAAAAAATAACCAGTTTCGTTAGAAACTAAAATAAAAATCTTAGACTGTCTAAACCACGGTTGCACGGTTTTTGGGAAAGTTTTTTTATCTTACACGATATTTTAAGGTTGTGGAACATATCAACAAATTCACCATATATCGCATGTATTTTTTTACTCGATTCCCCTTCAATAAACTGGTCAACTTGATGAAAACGAAATCAGAAGCTGAGCGAAATTATAGAAATTGCAAGTATAGAAACTTCATTTAATTTCTTATTATTTGAGAAAACTCATTTAATTGCTACCATGACAATACAATTTATCTTGACTTCATAAAAATTTTACAGAACAGATCATAATTTAATATATTTTTCTGCTAAGCTTCCTGTTCAGCACTTTCAGTGCAATAAACACACACAAAAATTACTGCGCAAAGTGCATAAAAGAAAAATTGGGGAACTAGCTGCTTATACTAGTTTCAACCGCTGCTACAAGGTATCATCAGTAAACTTTGTTAACCGACATTTAAGAACTTCAAAGCATGCTATGTCTTACTTTTTGCATTGACCACTCAAGAACAGGGCTGTCGCTGTCACTTCAATCGCAGTTTTTCACTGCATTTTAAAGCACGACACTGCGACACTGCATCTTTTATGAAAACACTGCATTTTCAGAAAAAAAATTTTGCAAAAGTAATCTGGTAAAAAATTTCCAAATTATAAATTTTCACAATGACACCTGGATTATTTACATTTTATAGTTGACAAAACTGAACTTTTAATTAATCTTACTTTAACATTATTGAATTTTCATCAGCTTTTGACATTTTGTTTTAACTTTTCTTTTCTTCTTTTCGTGCAAAGTACATTTCAACTCTCCATTCAGAACATTTTCACAAAACCCAAATGCCATTAGTGATTGTACATATACAGTGAAAGCTCCCGCAGGCGGACACCGACGGTTCCAACAAAATCGTCCGCTTACGGGAGATGTCCGCTTGCGGGAGCTGTCGAAGAAAGTACATTTTTACAATTCAAATACAATTCAATTAAAACAAAAAAACAATCCAAATTTTCTTATCGGATGGTTTGTAGGAGTAAAATTGCCACGGTGGCGGCACTTAAGCATTCGTAACTTTTTTATTTATAAAATGTACTAAAATTTTATTTCAGGAAAATGTTGTACAAACTTTTCAGAACAATTCTGTGGAAAAATGTTGTTTCTGAACATATGAGAAGTTGGTTTAAATTCTGTTTGTTTAATAAAAACTTAATTTTTTATAAATAATAAATACAATTTTTATAAAACCTTTATTTTATATAAATTGTAAAACATTTTTTTTCCTATCACGAACATTTTATTAACTTTTTCCCAATATTTACTGAGAAATCGCAATTTAAAAAAACACCCACATAAAATTTCACTTTTTCGTAACTTTTTAAAAAATCCAAATTTTGCAAAAAAAAAAAAAATATAAGGCGTTAATATTGATCAATAAATCTTCAAAGTTATGCAAAAAAAAGTTTAAGTACAAGTTGGTTTTTTTCTGTGCCCACTTGAGAAAACTTTACTCTCAACAACACACAAAGAAATAGATTTTAAAGAATAACAATCGACAACCTGAATTACAGCAAATCAATGAAAGAGTTGCGAAAGAGTTTTTTCGTTTGAATGTTTTTTTTGTCCGCCAGCAGAGATGAATTGTATGAAATGTGTATAAATGTAGTGTCCGCGTTCGGCCAAGGGAGCGTCCGCCCACCGGATTGTATTTTGTTCTAAAAACATAACGAAAAACTTGGGACCAAGAAATTCGTCCAGTTACGAGAGATGTCCGCCTGCGGGAGCTGTCCGCGACGGGAGCTTTCACTGTATCTATACTTTTATAATTAAAATTTTTACAAAATGTACTGAAATATGCTATGGAGGCACAAAATGACACAAAGTGATTTATTTAACTTCAACAAAAAATGAAATATCGAAAAAATGTGTTTTGACCAAAGCCATTTCCAACCATGCAGTCGGACTATTTTATGTTACGGAATTGGTTGCTGATTAAATATGTTGTTACTCAAAGTATATAAGGGGACCCATATTTCCCCGATTTGATTAAAAAACATTTTTTACGAAGTTATGCCCATTTTAAGTTTTGGTGTCAAAAATTAAAAAACCACTAAAAATGTTTTCAAATCATCCATCCATGCATGCATTTATCTCCTGCGACCAAACCATATTAACCTATCGGTTACAAATTTATTTCATCTTGGTCGTAGGGGATCAAATTCATGTATTTTTTAAATGGCTGTAACTTTGCGAGGAAACATCGCAGATTACTACTTGAAAGCTCATTTTAAAGAAAAGGAACGGTACTATGTAGATGATGTTATTATCAAAAATATGCTGAAAGTAGTAGTATCACAGATGGCTTGGCAATGTTGAAACAAAAATTTAATTTTTTATTTTGAGAAAAAAATTCTCCAGGCCTCAAATTTTTTAAAGCGCGCATTAAACTCATGTCATTTCTTTCTTATATTAGTACAAATCCAAAATAAAACTTAAAGCGAAAAAAAGGTGGAGTTTTTCAGAAAAATTAGCATTGTTTTCTTCTCATAAAAAGCGTTATAGTTCTATCAATTTTCAACCATTTTGAAATTTTTTACAGATTCTGTGAGAATATAAGAGGTTCTATTCAAAAGACAAAAGTTAATTATTTTGATTTGGATGGAAATGACGCATTTTTGGAAAAATTTTTAGCGGTTTTTTAATTTTTGACACCAAAACTTAAAATGGGCATAGCTTCGTAAATTTCTTTTTTAAATCAAATCGGGGAAATATGGGTCCCCTTATATACTTTGAAAAACAACATATTTAATCGGCAACCAATTCCGTAACATAAAATATCCGACTGCATGGTTTGAAATGGATTTGGTCCTTTATCTTATAACACTGCAAAATTCACTGCACTTTTGTTTTTAAAACGCTGCGAACACTTCAATTTTCCAGAATTTTTAGGAACTTTCACTGCGGTCAAAAATTCTAAAACGACAGCCCTGCTCAAGAACCATAGCAAAATATAAACATTTGCCGAAATTCTAAATTTTTTTCCCCCTTTTATGCATTTTGTTTTTATAACAATCATATTACACATTTCTTGTGAGCACTCCGTTGAAAGCTTTTTCATAAATATTCAAAAATCAATGAAAAAATGTGCTTTTTATATTTTCATGCATTCCCGTATATGCTCTTACAATATTCGTATGCCATGGTTCATTTGTTTTATAACTCTTTCGATATGACACATTTCTTGCGAGCGCTCCGTTTAAAGCTTTTCTGACGGTACAAACCAAGTTGCAAATGCTATATGTAAATATCGGCGAGCTCACGGAGAGTAATTACTTTGTTTGCGTTTTTGGAACAGATCATATTTTAATATATTTTTTTGCTGAACTGATTTTTTTACAGCGCAATTTTTTATGTTCTTTTGCATTAAAAGTACTAAACAGGAAGCTAAGCAAAAAAATATAAAAACAAATTTACAACCGATACCGTATTCGCAGTTCACAATCGAAGCCGATATTTGCATTCTCTTGAGTCCTTTATCTCCTTACGAAGCATGGGGCCTCCACAAAACTCTTCCAACGTGCATGATCAGTAGCGAATGCTTTCAATTTTCTCTAACATTTGCCTGATTCACATATTTCCTGTTCTAGCGATTATTTCCTCGGTGATTTAATGTGGCCGCGTTTTCTACTAACCTGAGGACTCCACTCCAATGTTTGCCAGCAGACTTCAGTTGGTGATTTTCGTAACGCGTGTCGTCTAATCCATTTGAATGAAAATCGGACCACCAAATTTTCAAATTTTACCAACAATTGTTGGTAAGCAAAGTTTTATTGCCGCACAAAAGGACTAGCTTCACGTTTGACTCAAAAATGTTTAGGTTCGTTGTTGTTGACAGAACGTAGATTGCATCCCTGAGAACGGCGCAATTAGTTTGGTTGCTATTGCAATTTTTATGGAAGCAACGATATTTTTTTTACTAAAACGCCAAAAAATCAATCCATATGAATTGTAATAAAAAACTGATTACGCCGTTCGCAGGTTTGATCTAGGAAGCTAAAATCTTAGGAGAATTTTCTTCAAACCTGATTCTATAATATAGGAATATAGGACTGCAAAGTCCTCATTTTCAGCCACACAAAAAATGTGAGCGTAATTTGACAAAAATGGGTTGCATCTCCCATACAACTAAAATACTTAAAAACGCTATATCTTGGCACCTAAAGCAGAATTTTTAGTAAGTCGGTTTTTTCGTAAAATTTCAATGAAATGGGACATGAACTCTGTCCGCACCCTTTACAGGTTTGAACTAAGAAGCTCAAATATTGGGACAATTATTTATAAACCACAAGCTAAAATACAGGCAAAAAAAATAAAACCTATCTACAAAATTCTTAAAATAAACACCCTAGTATGTATATTACGGTCATGGAAAACTGAAATGCCGATATCTCGAGAAAATGAGCAACTCCGATTTTAAATTTTACGAATTTTTTCTTGATATGATACGGAATCACAGTGCAAAGTCTGATTTTGGATCCATTTTGCTCGAACTTTTGCTCGGTTCACCGTGTCTACACGGTAATTAAAAAAAAAATATTGAAACTTACATTAAGTTTTTCTGTAAATTAAAATTTGAAATCTCATAATTTGCAGTAAGGACACAAAAATTTCTAAAATAAATTGGATTGAGTTAGAACATTTGCCGAATCCAAAACAAACAAAAAATCTGTTTTTTTTTTGATAAGTTTCATTTTTTTCTTATTACCAAGAAGAGTATAATGGGGCTATTGATACTTCAAAAATCTGTTCAAGGTGCTGTAAGCATAAAATAAAATTCTTTTAATTGTTTAAGTATTTGTATGTATGTACATTAAGGTGATACTTAAGAAAAAAAAAATTGGGGACGTCCCCTAAATAGATTCTAAATGGAATGAAAAAAAACTTAAAAATTAATTTAAAATTTTTATCTTTAACCTCTTTGGACCCTATTTCAAAGTGAAATTTGACTTTTCTTATTTGGTTTTTTTCCGAAATAGGTTAGAAAATTTTTAAAATTAATCTAAAATTGTTATCTTTAACCCCTACGGACCCTATTTCAAAGTGAAATTTGACCTAAGCCGCCATTTTTTTAAACTATTTTTTCTTGAGAAGCTTTTAATTTTAAGGAAGAATATGTTAAAAAAAGTATCATTTGGATCTAGTTTTCGAGATATAGTCATGGGAAGTTGCGGATATAGCTTTTCTAAAAATTATTTAAAGTTTGAAACTCCTGTACAGATTTTACATATATTGATGTTATATCGAAGGTCATTTTACTGTCTATAAGATTGATGCATAAAAATTTGAAATAATTTCCACGAGTTTTAAGGTATGGAGGTTTTTTAAAAATTGTCATATTTTTTTTTTAAATAACTGTTATTTTCTCTAAAAACTATATCATTAACTCATTATGTCCCAAGCTTAAACTACTCGACCAAAATCGATGAAATTTTATCCAGAGGCTACATTTGGATCGTAGGTCTGAGCTTTGATTTTAAATTTTTTTTTATCTACTCAGGTTTGGGCTCAGGTGGGTGGCCGATTTATCGACCACTGGCCACAAACGACATCAAAAAATGGTGCTCAGGCCCGAAAATATCTCTTGAGCCCATTGGGCTCTTGTTCCGAAATTTCACCCGAATCTGACCATGGGAAGCTGTGTCAGTGGGTCGATTTGTATGTTTTGTCTGCATTTTCCAAACGATTTTATAATTTTATGGTTATAATTTTTTACGGACACAGTATGATGTAACATATGTGTGAAAATTATAAATCAGAAAATTGGCACACATTTGAGCATTGATTCATTGATAAGAAAGTGAAAAATGTTAAAAAATCTGACATACATACGTCCACTTTATTCACCCGAAACCAAACCTATTTTATATTTTTCGGCCACGGCACTATACGCAATCGATCGGGTATCCTCTTATACATGGAAAACGATGTGTCAAATTTGATTTTTTGTACCAACGATGCGACCTGGAGAAATTTTCGATTAAAAAAAGCAAACAACTCGTTATAAGCAAATAAGATTTTTTTAATTCATTTTTGTTCAAGAAACGATAGTACTGGGTGTTTTTTTTAGAGGTTTGTTTTTCGAATAGAGATAAAACTGGCATTTTATGGTCAAATCTGGCAACTCTAATGTCATTTATGTTCAGTTTGGTTTGCCATTTCATCATGACCAAGTTGACAAAAGAACAACGCTTGCAAATCGTGCAAATTTATTTCGAAAATAATGGTTCAGTTCGCGAAGTTTACCGCAAGCTCCGTCCATTTTATGGTCGACATAATCGTCCATCAGAGCAATTAATTCGGTTAACCATGGTTCGTTTTCGCACTACGTTTACTCTATGTGATACGCATCCGCAGAGACGTCGAACAGTGCGCACCGAAGAAACAATTGCCGCTGTAGAGCAAAATGTTGAAGAGGACCCGAATGAATCGATTCGCCACCGTGCACAGCAATTGGAGCTTTGTCCATCAACTTTATGGAAGATTTTGCGCAAAGATCTTGGCTTGCGACCTTACAAGATCCAGCTTGTGCAAGAATTAAAGCCGCGAGACCATGCAATGCGTCGTGATTTTGGTGTATGGGCCGAAAATGGGATTGATCTCGATGCTGATTTTCATCGCAAAATTTTGTTCAGTGATGAGGCTCATTTTTGGTTGAATGGCTACGTCAACAAGCAAAATTGCCGCATTTGGAGTGAAGAGAATCCACATGAGACCCTTGAGACGCCATTACATCCACAAAAACTGACTGTTTGGTGTGCTCTATGGGCTGGTGGAGTCATTGGGCCATACTTCTTCCGAAATAATGCTGGAGAGTCAGTTACCGTTAATGGAGACCGGTATAGAGCCATGATAACCGACTATTTTGTTCCCGAATTGGATGGCATGAATGTGGATGAGTTGTGGTTCCAACAAGACGGCGCTACATGCCACACAGCGCACGTCACAATCAATTTATTGAAGGAAACATTCGATGAGCGCATAATTTCGCGGAATGGACCTGTCAATTGGCCACCAAGATCGTGTGATTTGACACCATTGGATTATTTTCTTTGGGGATATGTGAAGTCGCTCGTCTACGCCAACAAACCAGAAACGTTAGGGGACTTGGAAGCCAACATTCGTGGCGTTATTGCCGACATACGGCCCCATATGCTCGAAAAAGTGGTTCAAAATTGGACCTGTGGAATTGGCTTTATTCGAGCCAGCCGCGGCGGCCACATGCCCGAAATCATATTTAAACATTAATGGCATAAAATTATCCTTCCAATAAAGCCAAATTGATGGACATTAAAACGATTTTCTTGTGTTTTATTTCAATTCGAAGCTCTATACCTCTAAAAAAAACTCCATGTATTTGAGATTTGTCCATTTTGGAAATTTATTTTGGTAATCGGTGACAACTTTAAGCCATTTTTGAAACTGATCTTCGTCCTTCGTTATCTGTTTGTTCAAATTTTGTTCAAGTGCAATCGCTCTTTCTACGGTGTCGCTCACAACATGTAATTTTTGGGTCACAATCTTTGAATACTTATACGATTCGTCATTTGGCTAGCAAAAACGAGGTTTTTTTCCAAAAAATCCATTGGCAAATTTAATATTTGGAAAAAACGCAATATGCGTGATTTGACAAAAGCGCTTACATTCAACTCAATTTTGTCGATCTTTCGAAAATCGGTATTTATGCGACTTGAGTAGTCTCGAGAAGCATTTTTCAGGTTCGAGAGCATTTTCCTTTTTTTGTTAACTGAAATCGCTTCGTCGAAAAATGCTTCATGGCAATGTTTGCTATAGCCTTACTTTTGTTTCGATATTTAATCAATTGCTTCAGGAAATTGATGACATTTTGTGTTGCAGAGGTGGCATTTGGTGCTTGGAATCAGGTTTTGATGTAACCGCCTTTGATTGCGAAAATGAGTAAGTTGAGACAGTCAAATACACAAATAATACAATAAAATCGTCTGGATAATGCACAAAAATCATACAAATCGACCCACTGACACACCTTCCCAGTAAAATTCGGGTCAGATTCGGGTGGAATATCGGAACAAGAGCCCCATGGGCTCAAGAGATACTTTCGGGCATGAGCACCTAAAATCGGAAAATGTATTGCATTTCGAACCACCCTAATGTACATACATATATTGCACCAATCGATGCAAAAATGTCGAAACTAAGTTTTAAAGGATGAGGTGAAGAAAAATTAATTACGCTATGGATAACGTCGAAAATGAAGACAAAAATTCTTTTGAGAGTTTCCTTTTATCTAATACATTATTTATCGACCTCTTCGCATCAATTGGTGCAATCTCTTTTTTTCCATTAAATGAGGCCTAAACAGATAGAAAGAGATCCCCTTCGTACTCCCAAAATCCGTTTTCGACCTTTTTGCACTGATTATTGGCAGAAAATTTTGTCCTTAAATGAGGCCAAATCACCACTGGGAATACCTTTTCGCCTCTGATTCTACAGTCCATGTTCTCTTTTGACCAGACGTCGATCCTTTCTTATTCAATGTGACTTCATCGACAAAAATGTAGTAAGAACACTTGCACTCTGAAATTTTATTTTGAAAGATGCAGTTAGGACATAATGCATCATGAGATTTTTGGAACGGGAAGAGGTAGTCTTATTTTGATAGCACCAAAGGAAAGTGTGTTTTCTTTGGTATGGTGGCATAATAAAATTTTGCCAAAAATCGAGCAACCAATTTAAATCACCTAGAAACATTTCTAGTGACAAATTTTTGTCGAACCTATAAACATAGATGAAGGTTATATTTTGGATATTAGTTATAGTATAAATTTTAAACTTTATCACATCTTAACTTTCAAAATTAAAGCTTAGAGTCTCACACTTAATGTTAGAATTAACATAAGCTCCTACAAAACCAGCCGCATATTTAACATTTAACATTTATTAATTAATTTAATTTGTTGTACAATAAGACTTAGTCTTTTATAGAACATAACTATGATAATAACCAAAATAAAACAGTGAAAGAATAATTAACAAAAATCAAAATTAAAATTAAATAATATTAATTTTTTAAACTAAGTTATTACATAAACAAAGAGAGAAAAAAAAAATAAATAAAAAAAATTAATAACAATTTATAATGAGAGTATAAAGTAAGAGGATAACATAAATGTAGGGCAACAAATAGAGGTAGTGTAGATAAGTAGTAGGAAGAAGCTAGAGAAAAATTTAAGAATGAAAAATTAATTAATTACTCAAAAAGTAGTTGGAAATAGCCAATTTGAAGTTGCTTCCTAAAGTAATGCGCCTTAATCCAACTGGCAGTGAATTCCAAAGCCTGATGGTGCTAATGAAAAAGAATCTGCAAGAGTTAAGATAATTGAACCTGGGAACAATTAATTTATTTGATCTAGTATATTGACAAAATTGAAGTTTTACATATAGATAATCCGGGCTATGCGAGTGAATAAGAGTATGCATTGATCATTACAAATTGGCAATACCTTTAGCCGGCAGTATCGAAGAGATTGTTCATTGTCTTAAATTCATATGACTGTTAACAAAATAAAATCAGACTATTAAAAGTGACTCAAGATGCAGTAGAAAGTTATCGAAATTTTTACGCAGGCTTTTCTGATAGCTTGGAAAATAATATGAAAGCTTTTAATATAGTTTGGGCAAAGGGAAACACTCTGGAAATTTACGCTTTACAAGAGGTTAAATGAAGATCAAACAAATTAGTACGAGAATCAGTTATAAGTATTTTAAAATGGCGATATCTATTTTTTTTTATAATAAAATAATAACAACACACTAAGGCCTGTTAACTTATCTCTTTTCTTAAGGGTAACGTTAATTCGTACAAAAACAGGCAAATTTTTGTGAATTTTTTTCGACAACACAGTTAAAATCTTGTTATTAAAACCAATGGTAGATCAAAGTATAACATTTGAAGAATATTTTGAAAAATTTTCAGGTAGAAATATTGAAAACTACGGCAATGGCAGCATTGGAAGCGTTTCAGAAAAAAGTAGAATTGCGGTGCACACGATAAGTCGGTGCTGGATCATCTGAAATCACAAACAAAAAATTTTTTCGTTAGATAATCGATTTCCCCAGGTAACGCTGGGGGGTTTTTTTGAAATATCAATTTTTGAGAACACTTTGAAGTGAAAGACGCGATTTTTGCAAAAAAAAATCGGATAATTTGTTATTATAAAATAATAAATATTGACAAATTTGAAAAAAAAACTCTCCAGCGTTACCTTGTAAATTATGTACAGAAATAGTATTCAAAATTTCAAAAGAATCGATGCAGTAGTTTTGAAGATACGGTGGGCACCGACTTTGAAAACGTGAGTTATGGGAAAAACGCTTTAAAGTTTTAAACGTGCACTGAGTCATGTATGAGTATGGTGACCATAAATTTAAATTGAAAAAACAGAACAGAAATTGTGTATGTAGAAACGTATTTTTTTATATTGAAAGTATTAAAAATTCACAAAACAAAAGCCATTTCATTGGCTTTGATTTTAATTAACAATAGTGTAACAAAAATATACACACCAAATGCAAATCATTGATAATTTCCTGAGTTATAAGTTCTTTTAATCATGTTTTCCAGAATTTGTAATTATTCCTTAAACTCTAAGCAATTAAGATCATATTGTGATCTCGTTATTAAAATAGATTTTACAGTCTCAATTTTCATATGGAACTTTTCGTCATTCTATGTATTGCTTAAGATAGAAAATACCCTTACGGTTGAGTCATTTGAGACCGGTAAACACAAATTAAATTCCACTATACTTAAAATATTTTGAAAAGGTATAAAATTCTTTTTAAAATGTTGAAATATTTCAACCCATTTACTCTCGACAAGCTTTCCACCGACATTCCTTTAGTTTTTCGCAAGTCACATAATTTTTAATGCTTGAAATGTGTGCCAAACGATAGAACTCGAAAGGCCTAAATAGAATATATAGGGTTGCCTGGTCGAATCTGGTCCTAAACATGGGTTGCCACCTGTTTTTAGAGTCAATTTTCCTTAAATTAAACTAAGGAGTGAGATTGAAAAAATCTTAACATACGTTTTATCTAATAATTTTTTTTGGGTGCAAAATTTAAAAATTTCTTTGATTTAGTTATCTTTGAAAAATATGTCAGTTATTATTTTTAATGACAAACATGTTGTTTTGTTTTGAGTTTGATCAAAATGAGTGAAGAAAAAGAATTACGTCTTAAAATTATTAAAAATTTTCAAAAAAATCCAAATTGGTCCTACAAAAAAATGGCCAAAGAATTGAAGGTCTGCCGTCAAACTGTTTCCAATGTTATTAAACAGTTTCAGGAAAATTTGACCATCGATAGGAAACCTGGTTCGGGAAGAAAAAAAGGACCACATGATATTGGCAAAGCCAAGAAAATTGAAAGCATCTTGAAAAGATCTCCAAACACATCTGCTAGAAAGCTGCCCGGTTAACCCAGTGCTCTGACTATTTGGTGCGAAAAGTGAAAGCCAATACAGGTTTGAAAACATACAAAGTTCAAAAAGTTCCAGACAGGAATGCTGCAAAAAATTTAGACGCCAAAAGTAGGGTTTGGAAATTAAAATTGAATTTCATACAAAAATACTCATGTTGTATAATAGACGACGAAACGTATGAGCTGGCAGATTTTACGCAGCTTCCAGGTCAAAATTTTTCTATAGCTGATGCTCGAGGAAATGTCGAAGAACAATTTAGAATCCAAAAGCAGATAAAGTTTCGTAAAAAATTCCTGGTATGGCAAGCTATATGCAGTTGCGGCAAAAGAAGCAAGTCATTTGTTACAGTTGGCTCTATAAATACCGAAATATACATCAAAGAATGTTTGAAAAAAAGACTTCTTCCTTTCATAAGAGAGCACGATGTGTCCACATATTTTTGGCCCGATTTGGCATCATGTCACTACGGTAAGAAAGATCTGGAGTGGTACCAAAGTAATAACATAGTTTTTGTACCAAGAGAGGCCAATCCTCCAAATTGTCCGGAGCTAAGACCAGTCGAGAGATATTGGGCTCTTTTGGAAAGGAACTTAAAGAGCACAAAAAAGGTGTCCCAAAATATCGAAAATTTTAAAAGGAGATGGGCAAACTGTTCCAAAAAGGTGTCTGAAACGACTATCAAATCTCTAATGGAAGTACTTACTTACTTACTTAGATGGCCATAACAACCCGCTGTCAGGTTACGGCCGACCTCATTAGCTCTCGCCAGGCGCCTCTGTTTTGCGCGCGCCTTCTCCAATCGTTAATGCCAAGCGCGGTTAGGGCTTCCTCAGCTTGGTCTATCCACCGGAGGCATGGTCTACCTCTTCGTCGTTGACCGGGGACCTTCCCTTCGAATACCTTTTTCGCTGGAGCTTCTTTATCCATACGATGGACATGACCCAGCCAGCGTAGTCGCTGTATTGTTATACGCTTAACTATGTCAATGTCGGCGTAGAGCTCATACAGCTCGTGGTTCATTCGAATGCGATAGTCGTCGCCAACTCGAACAGGACCAAAGATTTTGCGGAGAACTTTCCTCTCGAACACCCCAAGAGCGGCTGCGTCTGTTGTCGAAACCACCCATGCCTCAGCGCCATAAAGAAGTACAGGTAGAATGAGCGTCTTGTAGAGTGTTAGCTTTGTCGATCGAGAGAGAGCTCTGCAACGTAATTGCTTACTGAGACCGTAGTAGCACCTATTAGCAATTGTTATTCTCCGCTTAATCTCCAGACTGACATCATTGTTGCTGGTTACGGCAGTGCCAAGGTAAATGAATTCCTTGACAACTTCTAATTTACAGTTGACCGCTGTAACATGAGAGTCTAGATCCCGTGCTCTCTTGTTGTTGTTAGTAGACATCATGTATTTCGTCTTGCCCTCGTTTACCGTCAAACCCACTTTGGCTGATTCCTTTTCAATAGCAGTGAAAGCAGCAGTAACATCTCTCTTACTCCGACCGATAATATCAATATCATCAGCGTACGTAAGGAGCTGAACACCTTTGAAGAAAATGGTGCCATTATGATGCACACCTGCTTTTCGTACGATCCCCACCATAATGAAATTGAAGATATCGCACGAGAGCGGGTCGCCTTGTCTGAAACCTCGCTCGGTATTAAAAGTTCCGGAGAGGTCATTCCCTACCTTGACGGAGCTACACGTATTGCTCAACGTCATCCTGCAGAGCCTTATCAACTTTGCAGGTATACCGAACTCAGACATTGTTGCGTATAGGCAATCCCGCACTGGGCTACCGAACGCTGCTTTATAATCGACGAAGAGATGGTGAGTGTCGATTTGATATTCATGGGTTTTCTCCAGGATTTGGCGTAGTGTAAAAATCTGGTCTATGGTGCACTTACCAGGTTTAAAGCTACACTGATAGGATCCGATCAGCGTTTCTGTATACGGCTTCAATCTTTCACACAATACGCTCGAGAGGATCTTATATGCGATGGAAATAAGACTGATAACCCTGTAGTTGGCGCAGATTGTCGGGTCTCCTTTCTTTATTATAGGACAAAGCACGCTGAGATTCCAATCGTCGGGCATGCTTTCCGCTAGCCATATTTTGCTGTTGAGTTGATGCCTGCACCTTATCAATTCATCGCCACCAGCTTTAAACAACTCAGCTGGAAGGCCGTCAGCACCCGCTGCTTTGTTGTTTTTGAGTCGCTGGATAGCAACTCGAACCTCTTCATGGCTAGGTGATGGTACTTCCACTGCGTTATCATCGATTGATGGTATCGTACTGCATTCTCTCTGGGCGGAATTGGTGGAATCATCGCCCGTAAGCAAGTTGGAGAAATGCTGCCTCCATAACCTCAGTACACTCTGTGTATTTGTAACCAGATTTCCATTTTCGTCTCTACAAGTGGATGCTCCGGGCTTGAAACCTTGAGTTAGACGCTTAACCTGTTGATAGAATTTTCGTGCATCCTTCTTGCCCTGGTACACCTCAAGTTCTTCACGCTCACTCTTTTCCTGCTCCCTTTTTTTACGTCTGAAAATGCGCCTCTCTTCCTTCTTCTTTTCGCGGTAGTTTTCTCGCACGGCTCGCGTTGCGGCTGACTGCAGCGTCTTCTTGTATGCGGCGTTTTTTTCAGCAGTCGCATCGCGACACTCCTGGTCATACTATTGGTTTCGAGGTTGTGGGCGTCGAAAACCAATGACTTCCTCGGCAGCAGCGCGCATGGAGTGGGAGATGTGTGTCCAAAGTCCACCGGCGTCGTCGGTTCCAGAGGTTGGTTGGTTGAGCTTAACCGAGAGTTGAGCGGAGTACGCCTCGGCAGTCCGTTGTGATTGCAGCTTGGCAACGTCCAGCTTTCGTTGCATGCCCGTGCGTACATTCTTCGCATTGAATAGCCGCATGCGGATCTTAGCTGCAACAAGATAGTAGTCGGAGTCAATGTTGACCCCCCGAAATGTACGCACATCCAAAACGCTTGAAGCGTGCCTTCCGTCGATCACAACATAATCAATTTGGTTTTTCGTTTTTTGATCCGGGGATAGCCAGGTGGCCTTGTGAATGTCGAGGTGTTGAAATCTGGTACTACTAACTACCATGTTTCGCGCCGCGGCGAAGTCGATCAGTCTCAGACCGTTGTTTGAAGTGGTCTCGTGGAAACTGAACTGACCGACTGTAGCGCCAAAGATGCCTTCTCTTCCGACCTTCGCGTTAAAATCGCCGAGGACTATTTTTACATCGTGGGTCGGACAACGGTCATACACGTCCTCTAGGCTCGCGTAGAAATCATCCTTGGTGGCATCGTCCTTTTCCTCCGTCGGGGCGTGCGCGCAAACTAGGCTTATGTTGAAGAATTTTGCCTTGATACGGATCGTAGCCAACCTTTCGTTTATTGGTGTGAACCGGGAAACTAGGTGGCGTAATTTTCGACTTACAACGAATCCGCAACCTAATTCGCGCCTCTCCTCATGGCCGCTGTAGTAGATATCACAGTTCGTCCGTTTAGAGCAGCCTTGTCCTTTCAATCGCATCTCCTGGATGGCGGTGATGTCAGCCTTTATTTTTACGAAGGCTTCCGCCAGTTGGATAGTTGCACCTTCCCTATAGAGGGTCCGGACATTCCAGGTGCATATCCGTAAATCATTGTCCGTTTTTCGTTTGCAGTGGTCGTCATCGTAGTGGGGGCTATTATCCGAGGCTGATTTGGTTTTCATTGGAAATGCTGATAATGTGTGGTGGGACCCAAACCCTACGCACACATTCCAAGTTTTAAGTCTAGGAGAGACCGCCTTCTCACAACTAGCTCACCCCCGGACGGGTGTCCAAGGGATCTCCAGAGGATACTTGGCCAAAAGGCCGGAAGTTTGTGAGCTGCTTGAACTGCTTGCAAAAGAATCATCCCTGGCCACTCCATCCTCCAATGGAAGGCTTACCAAAAAAGGTCCACGAGTTCATAAATAGTAGTTAGAACTATAAAAATTATATTTTTCTGTAATTTGTAAAATATTATCAATTAAATAAAAAAAAAAAATCAAAACTCTAAGATCAACCGTTTAAAAATTATTGAACTTTATATATGTTAAGATTTTTTCGATCTGACTCCTTAAAATAACAAAATTGGCTTAAATTCGGGCATTTTCAGGCATCAGGACAGGCTTTGACTAGGCAACCCTGGTTCGTTAGTTTCACCAATATGGCTCACTATGTTTCCAGAACATCCCATCCTGTAATCTTTAATACTCGACTTTTCTACAGCGGGCTCTCGACCTATCCGAAATTCTTTTCTTGATCATGAAAGGTAAAAAAATTTCATCTCTGCGTTCAGCGAAAAAACAGCGATAATTTGAGTTAAAATCCAAACCGACAAACTTAGCGTCACGGTAATTACATTGCACAATCAGCTTTTTGATAGAGATTGCTAATTGATACCGATAACAACTTACATATCGATCAGCAATGGGTTGACGTTAGTAGAAATAGACTTATAATGTAGATTAGTAAATAGTAGATTTGCGTGGCGCATGAAAGCAGAACAAAAAACAGAACATTTGCAAAAAACAGAACATTTTTGTAATTTTCCACTAAAAAAAAATACGCAGAACAAGCGCCTTAAAAACAGATCTGTTCTGCTAAAAACAGAACGGATGGTCACCGTATGTATGAGGCATGGTTACTTAAACTGCTGTATCTTCGTTGTTTTTGCTCCGATCCGTCTCAAATTTTCACGCAATATTCTTAAAAGGTTTTTCATTTAGATAAAAAAAAGTGAAAAAAATGCGTCAAATACGTTACCCTGCCCTTAATACCACTTTAGTCGGAGATTTTATAAACTGTGATTATATCTCGAAGCAAATTTGGTAACTTATCTCTGAACTTATTGAGTATTAAGAAATCTCACTTTAACAAAAAATGTAACACATAAAGTCAATTGTGAATTTGAAGTTAATTGAGCGTCATAGTACATTTAACAAAAAATATTGCAGAACAGAGAGATGTAGACATGAAAGAAACGCCAACAAAGTCCCCAGTAGCTTGCAAAATGCTGCATATTGCTCAAAAGCAGTCTATCCCGAGCAGATAATCGTGAGCACCAAAATTTGTAAAAAACGCTATAAACCTCCCCTCTGACTGTGTGCTTTAATATGCGTAAGCGTTGGAAGAAACTTTTTTCAGTTCTCTTTGTCCAATTATTTGATCGCGAAAATTATTCATTTCGCTTCCTTTCGCGATTTCTTATAATTTGGACTTCATAAAAGTTTCCACAAAGGTCCCTTTGAGAGAAAATCTTTTTTGATTGAATTATTTCAATTAAACAAACGTCAAACGTAGTCGAGTTAACTTCGTTAATAGGATAAATTTCTCGAATTAACTTTAATCGACAATTTACACGTTAATAGCCGATTACACGACATAAGTTATCGATGTTTATAACTAAGCGGTGATTAAGACCAAACCATTACTCACTTTCTTATAAATTGTAAATGTTGCAGTAAAAGTATGCAGAAAGCAAACACGATTTTCTAAAAGTAATTTGTAATGTTGCTTTTGTTATTTACTTTGAAAATAGTACCGTAGAATGCTTGGCAAAAAAAAAATTTCTCCTATCCTCAAATTTCGTTTGGCCAGCTTTAAATTTATATCATATCTTCCTCATATTAGTATAAATCTACCCTTTAATTTTAAGCAAAAAAACGCCATAGCTCCCCCAATTCTCAAACATTTTCAAAATATTCTGAAAAGAGAAAAATTAATTATTTTTGTTAGGGTTGAAATTCAGCTTTTGTGAAAAAATGTTAGCGGTTTTTCGATTTTTGACACCTAAAATTGAAATGCGCATAACTTCGTACAAACTTTATCCGATCAAATCGGAGGAATAGGTGTCTTCTTATTTCCTCAGAAAATCAACATATTTTATAGGCAACCAATTCCGCAATTTAAAGTGGGTCAGACTGCATGATTTGAAATAGATTCGGTCATGAAATACTTAATCATTAAAGTTAAATAATATTATATATTTATTGTTAAAAGTAACATAAGGACTGTCCCAGAAAAAACTTGCGGTTTGTTTTTCAGCTATAAAAAAATACGTAATATACTTTTTGGTCTTTTTTTTTTATTAATAATGGCTAGTGCTCAGAATATAAATAACTAAAATCTAATTAACAATTTTTTTTTTTATAAAAATTTCTTACTTTTTACTTATAGCCCTTTATTAAATTTTGTACAGGTGCTTCATTGACAGTACGGTAATCTTTTCTACTTAAGTCTAAAGTCTTCTAAGTTTTTTGTAGTCTTACCTACCACTCTTTCGAAGATCTCTTGTCATTAGAGCCCAATACCTCATCATTGGGCGAAGCTCTGGGCAGTTGGGCGGATTTTCCATTTTTGGTACGAAATTGATCTTTTTACTTTGATATCATTCCATCGTAGCTTTAGAGCAGTGGTGGGCGCGATCTTTGCTCGCACCTTTATTCGACGCACAAGCAAGCGAATAAATTCGCAGAATTTCCACGCTATCGAGGCACAGCGTTGACATGAATTCAAATGAAAACAAAAACAAAACAAAAAAAAAGAAAAATCTATGGAACAGTTCAAATTATGCCAGTTTTGTTAATTTAGAAAAATGCAGATATCTCGGGTTCGAAATAAGAATATGATATGCGGTTTCCGGCATTCTTTTAAGCAAATAACAGTACATTAAAAATGATGTAACACGGGATTGGCGACAAAAGAATATGGTGTGATTTTGCAACTTTAAAGTACAATATCGGAATTTTTTTCCGGTCAATTTTCAATTTTTTTTCAAAGAAAAATTTTAAAAAAGAGTCTTTATTTTTCGAAAAACTCCCGTGTCTAGATGATGGGAGTAAAGGGAACTTGAATGACTTCATTTTGATGGTTAAAAAGTTGAAGAGAAGCAGGAGATGGGTGCGCAGGGGATGGGGTGTCAAAATTCAAAACTTATAAAAATTATTGCTGTGGCGTACATCAGAAGTCATCCCTGATATCTTCCAAAATATTTTATGTAAAATTTATTCCTCATCAAATTTTTCAATTGGAGAAATCTTCGATTTTTTACTTTCAAAGCGCGCATCTACCTTACCTTATATTTGTTATACATATGTTTGTGTCATGCTTAAAATAAATAAATTTTATTATGTTATGATACAATTTACGGTATATTATTTTATTACTAAAATTATTGGATGGAGCAAAATAAGTGTGTGACAAAGAGTTTTTGTTTAGTATTTTAATTTTTAAATTCTAGCTAGAGAATTATGTCACTGACATAATTTTGAAGTCAACGTGACATAATTTTCTTCGGGTTAATGGCAAAGCTGATGATGGGATTAATGATCTCGTACCCTATTGAATCCAGGAGCGTCTGATCAGAGTAGGTGTTTTTTTGGTCCTTGTGTGTCCCTTAATGGCGTCTGTAAAAAAATATTTCACAGCAGTTAACGTCTGTACACACATTGAGTAGATGAGGTGTCTATTCCCCAGGTTAGAGGCGGCCTGCATAAAAATGAATCTGATCAATAACAGTTGCACCACCTACCAGATTAGTCCTTTGGAGTACGGCGCATTGCATTGAACGTCGCAAAGGACCCTTTATCAACTCTCATGGACTCATGGAAAAAAACCAAGATGCAGCATTTTATGCCGATGACAGCGCGCTGGTCTGTATTGGAAAATTTCAAATGCAATAGTTAAACAAATGAAAGAAGCCTTAATAACTTCAAAAAAGTTCTACGCAAAATGGAAAATAAAGATAAATTGCGAAAAGTCTCAGGCTATTATTTTTCCATTCAATAAAAAGCTGATTTTTAAAGATCATTTACTAAATATATCCGCTAAAGCTATAAGGTGTGGCAGAACCTTGTTTCCTATACTAAAACGAAACTCTTCACTTTGTGTCAAAGATTAAGTTCTTCTTTTTAACATGTGCATCAGTCCAATAATGACCTATGGATGTCAAGTTTGGTTTCCAAAAATTGCTAAAACACACATAAAGAAGCTGCAGATAATTCAAAATAAAAACCTAAAAATTATTCACAAACTTTCTAATAGATATTCAACTATAGAGCATGAAAATTATGGACATATGCCAATTAGTACGATAATGAGAGATTTGACTCTGTCATTCAACAATAGATGCAGATTGTATTACATAGATTACATAAGGAATTTACTTCAGTAATAACACACATACGAGTAACTTTTGTAAAAGTTATTCAGTGTGTTTGTTCAATTTTTATTGGATTTTTATATAATTTATTTTAACTGATTTCAATTGCTGTAATACCTAAGTGTAAAATCTCATTCATGATCTTTGTAATACGAAAACTATGATTTTGAAGACTGATAAATAAATAAATAAATAACTTAAACCTGTCTTAAATATGTCGGACGGAAATAGACTGCAGAGTTTTTTTTTTTTTTATTGGAAAATAAATTAATTCAAATCTTAAGGATAACTATTAATTCAAATCTTAAGGCTAACTGTACTTAATATTCTTTACCATTGCTAGAATACTATAATAATTTACAAAGCTACTTTTTTTTTTGAAGTATTTTTAACTTAGTAATGAATTCTTTTGTAACTTAGCAATTCATATGATATAATTATTAATAAAAACTTTGAGTATCGGAAATCAGCTATGGATACAGCTGTTTAGTAGTTCTTATACGATTCCGACATCTTGTGTGTCTTTCTTTTTCAAGTGTTTCTGGTACTGACGTTTAAGTAGCTCTTTTGCAAGTTCATTTGGATGCGATCTTAGTACGAAACTATATCTGTTAGTGTATTTTCTTATTTCTTTAATTACAAGTGGAATTTCCAAGTCTCTGTGGATATTTGAGTTTCTCATGTACCACGGAGCTCCAGTAATGCTTCGAAAGATTTTTGATTGTAGTCGTTGAATTTTTTGAATATTTGAGGACGAGGCCGTGCACCAAAGCTGAATTCCATATTGGCTTCAATATTACTTTATATAAAAGCACTTTGCTTTCTAAGCTCAGTTTGCTGTTTTTATTTAACAACCAATGCATTTTATTTATTTTTAAAGTTGTTTGCATTTTCTTTGCCTTGATGTGTCGGGCCCAAGTTAGCCTTCTGTCAAGGTGGATACCTAAAGACTTGGCATCATGTTTCTGAGGAATTGCCCTCCGTTATCGGAGGGCAATTGCCTTGTTTTGATGCAAAAGTTACTTGAGTACTCTTCGATTCATTGACTTTTATTCTCCTCTTCAAAAGCCATGCTTCAATTTTTATTATGTGATTTTGTAGGGCTTGAGTTGCTATGTTTGGA
The DNA here is from genome assembly GCA_949775025.1 of Tricholauxania praeusta. NCBI lineage: Eukaryota > Metazoa > Arthropoda > Insecta > Diptera > Lauxaniidae > Tricholauxania > Tricholauxania praeusta. The sequence goes on from OX459028.1 coordinate 111,326,989, forward strand.
TTTTTATGTATGCTTAGGACTGCAGTATCATCGGCAAATGTTGATGTATGCATATTTACTGCAGTTGGCAGGTCAGATGTATATATTATATATAAAAATGGACCTAGTACACTTCCCTGAGGAACCCCCGCATTTATTGAATAACTTCTGGATAAGGACCTTTTATATTTTACTTGGAATTTTCTATTACTTATATAGCTCTCTAAATCTTGATGTGTATTTGGAGGCAATAATTTTTTTATTTTAAAAATAAGCCCTTCATGCCAGACCTTATCAAATGCTTGCGCAACATCCAAAAATATTGCCGTACAATACTTTTGTTCTTCAAATGATTTTCTGATATCTGATATTATTCGGTGAACTTGTTGGATTGTGCTGTGACCACATCTAAACCCAAATTGGTGATTAGGAATTATTTTTTCTCTTTGGATAAAATGAGTTATTTTAGCAAAAAACAGTTTCTCAAACAATTTAGAGACTAGTGGCAAAAGGCTAATCGGTCTATGTGACGCCATCTGCGTTGGATCTTTATCTGGTTTATCATGGATGGTTTATTTATGGATCATTATTATTTGTGCAATTTTCCAAGAGTTGGGAAAGTAGCCCAACCTTAAAATGGCATTATAAATATGCAACAAATGTTTTTGAGCAACAAGAGGAAGCTCTTTCAACATTTTCCTAGAGATTTTGTCAAAGCCTGATATTTTCCTTTAACATTTTAGTCAAACTTTGAATATTAAATTTCATTGGACATTGTGCCTGACTAGGGAATATTTGAGGTAGTTTTGATTGACCGGATGATGAATTAGGAGTGAATACATTTTCCAGATGAGTGGCAAATGCTGAACATTTTTCTTCGACACTTTTTGCCCAGTTACCATTAGGCAACCTTAGAGGCGCCTCCATAATAACCGGTCGTTTAAGTGATTTTGTGGCCTTCCATAAGGAGTAGTCAGACTCTTTAAATGGAGAAAGATTTTTGATGTAATTCTGAATTTCATCATCGGCCTTTACTTTAAGAAGTTCACGAAGTTTTCTTGTATAATCATTAAGCTGTTTTTTAAGGGTAGCTGATCTGCTTTTCTGCCATTCTCTTCGGATACGTCTTTTTTTGGTAACCATATCATTTATTTGTTTTGATTTAGTTGATATATTTTTTCTTTCTACTCGGATTTCTGTCGTTGCGACGTGAACACCTCCTGTTATTATCTGAGTAAGTTTGTTAGATGCTGATTCAATATCAGCTACAGTTCAGTGCAGTTTTCAAGTCAACATGACAGCTTACAAATTTACGATATTTTAGCCAGTTAATTTTACTATGTAAAATTAATTTATCTGCAGGATCATTTTCTAAAAAATCAGGTGTGATGTCGCATGGCGAGTGGTCTGAAGACAGGTCAAATACCTGTTCGGTTAGAACTTTACGCCTATTAATACCTTTTGCAACACCAAAATCAATTAGGTCAGGCCGTTTGCTAAGGTCAGTTGGCCAGTAAGTAGGTTGTCCACTAGAAATAATGTCATAGCCGTATTTTAAAATGGCTGAATAGAGACTGCGTCCTTTAGGGGAAACTAGTCTTGATCCCCAGTAAGTGTGTTTGGCATTAAAGTCACCGGCCACAAGAAATATGTTTCCTAAAGATTCAAAGAAATCCTGGAATTGATTTTCGCTTATATTAAATCTAGGAGGACAGTATACTACAGAAACAGTCTACTAAGCCATTCTTCAATGCATATTAATGTTGATTGAAGAAAGTCTTTGCAGTACCTATCGTGTATATAGTGTCTTATACGATTTTTAATAAGCACAGCTGTCCCGCCATGTGCTTTACCATGAGGATGCTTTGTGTCATAGATTTTATAGCCCTCAATTTAAAAATTATTTTTGACCGTCAAATGAGTTTCGGATATTAACATCACATCAATTTCATAGTTATTAAGAAAATTTTTTAGCTCATGCTTGTGTTGGCTTAAGCCGTTCGCATTTCAATGACATATCTTAAGTTTATTCATAGCTTATTTAACATTGCTTGTATTAACATATTTTGATTCCTCTTCAGTTCCTGCATTAGAGTTTGCATTGAGTACATAAATTGGGATACATTTTGGATAAAATTTTGAAGTATTTGTTCTAACTTTGTGGCTTGTGTTCCACTTTGTTCCGAAGGATTTGAAGCAGCTTTAACGACATTTGCATACGAGGTTTGGGATTGAGCAATAGAAGGATTTAACTTTGAACTGATATAAGGGGACAGACGTCTCAGTATTTTTTGTGGATTACGATTTTCAATTATCGAACTATAAACTGGGCAACCTCTGTAATTTGCAGTATGATTCCCTCCACAGTTAGTGCACCGTTTTTCATTTGCGTCATCTTTTGATTTGTTGCACCCAGAAGTTTTGTGCAAGTCTCCACAAATAACACATACACTCGGTAAAGTACAATACTTTTGGGTGTGACCAAATTCTTGGCAGTTATTGCATTGCGCTGGCCCTAAGCGTTTGTGAGGTTCTTCAAAAGTTATTCTGCGGTATAGAAGATATCTTAAAGCATATATGTATAGAATGCATCTCATTTTTTTTCAAAGTTTTTGTTTCCGGATTTAATTCAATGCGAAACATAGGCTGGGGAATTTGGTTTTTGTTCCTAATATTGATCATTGATCTTATACTAAGCCTTCCGCTTCTAAAGCTCATTTTATTTCGGTTGGAGAAATATTGCTTTCAATGTCTTTCAGAACTACAGAAAGACCTTTACTGCTTTTTAATTGAAAAGTGTAATATGTTTTCCCAGACCCTTCAAATTCGGTTACTACTTTTCTGAAATTCCCTTCACTATAAGTTTGGATTTTGGTCTCAGCTATGTTTCCCTTTTTTATTGAAGCCACATGGAAACTATTTTCATCCAAAAGCTTTATCAAATTATTTACTAGTAAATTTGAATTTTGTTCCCTCAAATATATTGGCGGTGGTTTCTGATCTCTAGCGGGTGGATTGCTAACTTGAGGTTCTTCATTATCAAGTAAATAAAACCGATTTTCAGAAGTATTGTAACTGGTATTTTGCTTTTTAGTATTTTCAGAAGAATTTTTATTTTTTGGACTACGCTTCCGTTTAGTAATAGTTATGTATCTATCTAAACCAATTTGGGTTAAAGGAGATGCACACGCTGCATTTTATCAGATTTAGTTTTAGTTGAAATATTTGCTGGGTTGCTGACAACATCAGACATAACAGAGCTTTTTGGTGTACTTGAGCTTTCCTTTGCATTAGAAGCCTTTTTTGAAGTGGAGCTTTCTGTTGTAATGGAGCTTTCTGTTGGTATGGAGCTTTCTGTAGTAATGTAGCTTTCTGCTGGCTTAAAGCTTTTTGATGAACATGATGCATCTTTTATAGTAGAGCTTTCCAATGATCTCATTGCTTGTTTGCAAGATCCATTTGTAGAGACGATTGGCATGTCCGTTGAGTTGTTACTAAACTTAACTTTTTTTGCAATTGTTGGTGTTTGCGAATAAAAGCTTATATTTTGCTTAGTGATTAGTTCATTCTCTTGAACGTAGTTGTTAGTGCCGGCATTATTTCCGTCTTCTTTGTGAAAAGGAATATTCGTAGGTAGTTAAGGATGTTTGCAATTCGGATTTTGCACGGGAGAGAAATTTCCTTTCGGATCTTTAGGCGCTGAGAATTTCTTACTACTTACATTTAAGCTAGACTGAAACCTAAACCAAAATAGACGAGACGAGACGTAACGAGTAAGTTCGAGTGTATGTAAACCAATGTTGATAGCCAAAATGAACCAACGTAATTGATCGAAAGTGAACGAAACATTTTGACGAGACGTGTTGTTCCGTAAGAACCGAACTTCAATACGTTGCTACTCGTCATAACAGCTTTTTCGACTCGTTGGCTAGCGTAACATTTTGGGTTAAATGTCAAAACAGACGAAACGAGTGCAAACGTTCGTTCAATTGCTATCGTCTCGTCACGTCTATTTTGGTTAAGGCTTGAGTTGGCTGTACATTTGTGTTGACGTCGGAGAGAGCACCAGCTGTTTGCACTTTTGGAGGAGTTCTCTGCATTCAATATTTTTTTTTTTTTGTTATTATTATTATTGCTGCAGTTTAATATTCATCAGCTTTATTATACTTATATATATAATTTTTTTTTTAGCTTAGTTTTATTTTATTTAGTTTTTTAAATGAGTCAGTATAGTTTTGAACAATCTGAAGTTGAGTTTTTAGACACTGTGGTAGTTAATACGGGAGCACAAAATTACACGTCCGCACTTCACGACCACTAGAGTTTATCTTAATGATAATTTACCAGCTGCTGCCATTAAATTAAAAAAGACTTGCCGCTGCCTGGTAAAAAATAAGAAAATCGTGAGCTTCAAACTTCTTCTTTCTCTCCCTGCTGCTACCATAACAATTATCAACTTTTAGACAAGTCAGTATGATCAGCAATAACATATATGCAGTTTCTGTGGCATCTTCTTCATTTTTCCATTATAACCAGCATATTATGAGTGACAGTAATTTAATTTAGTTTTAGTAAATTTTTGAAAATGTCTTCAAACTACTTTAATATTTTTATTTTTGTATAAAGTTAATTTAATTTATTATTTTGTACTTATTTTGGTTATTATATCTTCCCTTTTATATTCCTAAGCACATTTTTCTGGAGTTAATTATTGACACTTGGTTGACAATTGGTTCCATTGTGAGCGATATCTCTTTTATCAAATACAGTGGACACGCACAAATTAGAATTAGAATCTTCCATATATTAGAACCTGACTTTGTCATGCATTGAATACTCTAACATTAGAACTTGTAGTTCTAATTTCAGACAGCTCTATTTTTTAAGTTTTTGTACTAAAAACGGGGAATCACCATTCTGGTATTTTTTGTCGCACTCAATATAAGTAAATTTGGTCATACGCGTATGAATGTTAAATACATATTGTTACGAAATTTCTGTCTCTTTGACGATAATTTCGATCTCCCACACTTTTCTGAGTTCGATCACTGGATTGTGTAACAATTAAAAACACACAAATTTATTTAGTTATAAAATGGTTTATTTAAATCACAATAGTTAGTTTTTACACGGTACAATTGTTTATTTTATTAACATTCAAATTCTAACATTAATTTAACACTGTATAGAAAACTGTTTTACTTTACTACGGATCACACTGTATTCACTTAATTGCTTTTAATTCAAGTGTTCCACTTCACTGTTGAAATACTACTGTGTCACTTCGCTGTTTTAATTCTACTGTCGTCCCGAAAACTCAAATGACACCATTTTATACTACAGGCATCACTTTCTGGAATAATCTACTAGCTACCAGATGGCGTATATTCTAGCATTATCTACAACCTACCAGTGCTACTTTGTAGCGTGCATTCTACCACTATCCACAATTCACCACAATTCACCACAATTCACCAGCATGGCGCACTGACGTTGAGCTCACAATTATCTAGAATGTTAGATGCTAGATGGCGTTGTACGACGGCTATAATTTCTCTATGTTGTCGATTTTTTTATTGTGTACTGCAGCGTCTGTTCGGTTTATTATTTTTAGTACAAAAACTGCACTTTGCGCTAGATTGTTCTAATATCGTTTAGTTTCTTTTGTTCGTATTTATTTCAAGAGTTTTCTAGCATAAACCAAATTTCGCTACCATATGTAAATATTCGGGGAGTTTTGATTGAAAAGTGAAAACGGAAGCTTATTAAAGTGCTAACTACGTAAACGTAAAAGAAATACTTAGTGAGAAATTATTATTTGTTAGAGACTGATAATTATTGATTATAACACTGTAGGTAAATTTTCAACTTTTGAAAAGACACACAAAAACGCTGAGACACCCAAACTTATTTTTTGATCGTAGAACACGGTGGCATACTCAGTTTTTTTCGATTAGATCAAACTCTCGAGATATTTGCGATTGATATTTCGTCACTTTTAAGCCCTTGTTTTAGCAATATTTTTCTTATATATTTAGAAAAAGATAGCGAAATAGATTGAAATTCAGTACATAGGTTCATATGAACCTAAGGATTAGACCTATTGTATTTTTTTGGCACACGCCCTAAATTACGCCCACCTCCCATATCACCCACAATTGTGAAATTTCAATAATAGGTGTTAAATGTGTACTATAGATATAAAATTTGCTATGTGTGTATGGAGTATTATTGTCCATCTGAAAACCAAAACGCCTAAGCATACGCCCACCTCCCATACCACCCACACTAGTTTTTGCTCAGTAACACTAGTTTACAAATTTGGGGTTCATCTCGATATCTGGTTTCTTATATACTTTTTTCCATGTATTTTGGGGCGCAGATTCCAAAAATGGCAACTATTTTTTTTCTTAAGAATCGTTTTCGAGATATCCCCAAAAAACCTTTTTCGGCAATTTTTTAATTTATTTAGCTATATCTCATTATATATATATCATAATGAGGCAATGGACAAGGATTGAAAAATACACTGCAATACCAAAGAAAACATTTTTGACAATTTTGGAATTTTGCTTAAAGGACAACAATTACTTCCAATTTAACAATAAGTTTTACAATCAAACTTTTGGAATGCCAATGGGAAATCCCCTATCGCCTACGATTGCGGATATTGTATTAGACGACCTCCTCCTATGTGCAATATTAGATTTAGAAAAAATAGGAATTAAGTTTACTTTTCTAGTAAAATATGTTGACGACATCTTTGCAATTATTGACAAAAAACATTTAAATATTATGCTTTCAACACTAAACAAATACCACAATAAACTACAGTTCACAGTTGAAGAAGAAAATAACAAATCACTACCATATTTAAACACAACAATTCATAGAATAAATAAAGAAATAATTTTCAGCTGGTATTCAAATCCAACAGCATCCGGGAGAATTATAAATTTCAATTCAACACAACCTTACAAACAAAAACGAAACACAGCTAGCAGCATAATACGGACAGCGCTAACAATAAGCAATGAAACTTTCCAAAAACAAAACATAGAAAAACTCAAGAAAATACTACATAAAAATAATTATCCCAATAGACTTATAAACCACCTAATTAATAAAAATACAAACAACATTATTCCCACGCAACAAATACAACTATCGAATAATAACATAGCGGATCACCCTAAACGCTATTTCAGCATACCATATGTTCCAACTTTAACTGATGGAGCATCATTTAAAAGTTTTCAAAAAGAGAACACAGTTTTCGCGTACAAACAAAACAAAACACTCACATCATTGTTCACAAACACAAAAGATAAAACAGAAAAACTACAAGAACACAACATAGTATATTAAATCAAGTGCAATGGTAAAGAGGGAGAAAAATGCAATGCGATATATATTGGCACCACAAAAAGAGCTTTTAGGACACGTATTTACGAACAAAAAGCAGACGCGAAAAACAAAAAGGAGACGACAGCACTGGCAAAACATTTAACCGAAAAACAATACACAGCTGACTTTGACAACGCAAAAATACTGGACAGAGAGAAAAAAGAGAATTTGCGGCTCACTCTGGAAAGTTTAAGAATAAGACAAAGCTACAAAACAGCCATAAATCGCAAAGAAGATTATGACTATATTAGTCTTAGTTACAGTGCAGTTATTTAATGTTGTAATTTTTGTTGTGAATTTTTTGTTAAATTATTAAAGTGTTTATTTTCAATTTTATTTTAAATGTAATTTACATATAAGTTGACAAGTGTTCGTTATGTTCATAATTCATGTTAAAAAATGGTTCTTTAATTTAAGCTTTTAATCAAACGGCGAAACGTCGGGTAAAAATATGAAATAAAATTTGTTTTATTTGCATATAAAATATTGTGACCGAAAAAGCCCAAGTATACGGATATACATATATTCATACAATTAAAAAATATTGATCATATAACTACAAATTCGATAATTTTATTAAAAAGACCATGGACATCAGGAATAATAAGTGACTGAGTTACAAAATTTCCGCATAACTGCTGCGTTGCTAACTTAAACGGACACAGTAAACGTTCTACTTCATATAATACGATATTTTCTTCTGCGGTTAACGGTGTAGGCGCTTTAAGGCAAGTTAACAAAGTCGCTGTAGCCGCATCTTTTATTTTTAAAAATCTTTCTACCATATACGTGCTGTTCCATCATGTAGGCATGTCCTGGATGAATTTTAGCGGTTTTTTGTGATTTGCTCTATTTTTAGTTTTTCATTAGCTATGAAACTACTTTTGAAAAAGCGAGCAATGCTTTTGCATTTAAGTAAAATATCATGAACATTTGTTGATCCTCTAAGGGCATCCTGAACCACCAAGTTTAATGAGTGAGCGAAGCACGGCAGATGTTTTAATTTTAGATTGTCGCACGCCTTAAATGATTAAGGCGTGCGACAATATAATAACTGATAGCTGATAAAATATCATGCGTGGTTCCAGATAATGCTAAGTCTCATGCAAATATATCACTCATTGAATTGGCTATGTTTGATGCACTATCTAAACGATAGACCTAAAACGTTAGGATCTAAAACGTTAACAAACTGCTTAAATGCTGCATTTTCAACGATGTTATAAGGTTGGTAATATTTTTGTATCTCCATACTAAACCACTCTTTTGAAGTGTGAGTTGAGAGAGTGGTAATTGGAATGAGCACTGGTACTGGTGCTGCTACTTTCATTTGCATTAATGGTGCGATGCATTCTTTTGAGGTGATCTTTAAGATTTGATGTGTTGCCACTGGTTTTATATTCACGTCTGCAAGTTACGCATTTTGCTAATTTTTTGTCTGACGATCTTTTGAAATATTGCCACACCTTTAAAAATAAAAAATTAACGTAATATCTTATAGAAAACTGTTTCATTGACAAACCGTGGATACTTTTGCTTTACTCCTCTTGTCACCAACTTTTTGCTCATCATCGGATGACATGTCGTAATGTGCCACTGCGTTTTCTTCTATTTCAATAAAATGCATGTTTGTTCAAACTAATATTTTTATGAACATATATTTTTTATACTTATTACCTTTTTGAATACTTGAGAGAATCTCCATTTCTTTAATTTTCGAGTTATTTTGTATTTTATTTTTTAATAACAGCAATATTCTTTGCGCGCAAACTGTTTTAGTGCTTGTAAACTCACTTAACTAGTGTTGTGAAAATCTTGATAGTTTTTAGAAACTATCGATTGTTCCATAACAAAATATCAAAAATAACAAAATATACGGACATACATATGGAACAAAATAACAAAATATACGGACATACAAGAAGACTTATTTTTTTACATTTTAACGTATTGTATCAAAGACAATAGATATTTTAAATATAAAGACAGAATTTATGAACAACGAAAAGGAATGCCTATGGGATCCCCAGCATCACCAGTCATCGCAGATATAGTTATGGAAGAACTATTAGACCAGACTATGGAAAAGTTAAAAGTAAAACCCAGACTCTTGACGAAATATGTTGACGACCTTTTTTGCATCATTCAACGTACGGAAGTTGAAGAAACACTTCAAACACTTAACAATTTTCATAGACAAATACAATTTACATATGAATTGGAGAGAGATAAGAAGCTACCCTGTTTGGACAGCTTAATAATAAAAAAAGACAATAACATAACAGTGAATTGGTACCAAAAGCCTACAGCATCTGGCCGAATTATAAATTACCATTCAAACCACCCGAAACATGTCATAATGAATACCGCGAACAATTTTGTTAGAAGAGTCCTTGAAATAAGCGATACACAATATCATGAAAACAACATAAAAAAAGTTAGTGAAGTACTGCAAAAAAACAGCTTTACATACAAAATAACGATGGACATTATAAAGAACGCGATTAAAACACTAGACAAAAATTGTTCCGACAAACCAGCAAAAGAATACAAGTCAATGGCATATGTTCCTGGCTTTTCTGATAGAATTATTCATTCCGACATATATGACAAAAATAAAATCAGCATCGCATTAAAAACGAATAACACATTAAAACAACTTTTTTCAAACACGAAATCAAAAATAGACAATTTAGACAAATCAAATTTAATTTACAAAATAGCAAATGTAATGGTGGCGAATCCAACATATGTAATAAAATATATGTTGGAACAACAAAATCAAAGCTACGGACAAGATTAGATGCACATAAATCGGACTATAAGACAAGAAAAGGATTTTTGGACAATAAAACAGCACTGGCGGCGCACTGTACTACCATGGGGCACTCTCCCAACTTACAAGAAACAAGAATATTACAACAAGAGACAAATTACAAAAAACGTTACACAATAGAAATGTTACATATAATAAACACACCATCAAACATACGACTAAGCTACAAAATAAACATGGAAAAGTGTGCTCAAACTTACAGACACATAATCATGAAACATAATATAGCAACGATTAAATAATTTAGTTAACAAACGACACTGACTATAAGCGGTTAGATTTTAGCTCAATTGTAAGCAATAATTTTTAAAAAAAATTTTAATATACTGTTAAGTTATAAGTTTTAATATATGTGTCATTATAATTTCAGTGTAATTCATATTTTTCCTGAAGACGAACGCCGAAGGAGTTCGAAATATCGAAAAGAGAAAAAAATAATTAAAAATATTACATAAAAACTTAAAAGAGTTTTATTTGAATAATTTTTAAAAAAAAAAAAAAAAAAAACGGACCTATAGCCTGAAAAATTCTTATATTAAGGTTTTTATTAATAAGCTACTTGTATTATGTGGGGAATACGTTTTAATTTTTCAATGAACATAGATGAAGATAAACGTTTTTCCTTGTTTTTCCAAAAGCATGAAAAAGTGATTTGGCTGGTTTTGCAGCTGGACGCCTCATTTAGCTGTCTTACAGCACCCAAAATATACTTTTTGAGAGCAATTCTTTGATCAAGCCAATTCATTCCCCAAACAATTACAAGACCAACATATTTAAATTAATTTACACTATCAATAGAAAAACATTTTGAAGAGCATTGAGCATAATCATTATATCGACCTCTTTGCGCGAAATGATCGTGCACCATTTTTTCGAAATTGACTTTTTGATGCGAATTTATTCTACTCCCCACAAAGCATCACCTGGTAAGATATTGTATATGAAATTCTTATAGTTACGCCAAAAATTGACTATATTTTATCGTATGTTACAACGCATTTTTAGGCGAAATGATCGTATGTACCATACAAAAATATTTTGTACATAGTAGTTGTTATATTTTCACTATTTCTTTTTAAATTATAAGAAGAATATGAAGCGTATTGCTCACTTTATGTATCATTTTTTATAATGTCTCTCTAAATTACTTAGATTTATCTACATATTTTTGAAATTGAAAACATGTTTTTGTTAAGTATTTCTTTTGTTTAATGTTATTTTATACGACTTTTTTTCATAAAATTTCACAAAGGTTTAAGATCACAAATAATTTTGTGTTTCAATCTAACACCTGGTTAATTCAACTAGGAACGTAATATTTTGGTGCCAAGTTAAAATCTAGTTATTTCAACCAGAAATTTGATTGAATATAACAACTCTAGTTGATTCAAATCTATATATGGTTAAGCTCAATTGAGGCTTGTTCATAATATTAACCAGAAATCTATTTAAATTGACTAGGAAATTACAAAAATTTCAAATGGCATATTTAGTTTTTCTTCGACAGCTCAGAATCCAATCCCGAGATCACTCATTTAATTGGTCATTTCTATGACCATTCCTAGGACCCATCGATTGATACCACTTTCATCCAATTTTAATCCACAATTGGACCAACTTTAGTTTCCCATATATATTTGGCACAACATTTTTCCAAGTCCCTTAGCTGTGCTTGTGCGCCACACATACGCGCATCAGAGAGCCATCGTGGCAACATTCACAGATCTTTACTTTGTATCTAAATTTGATGTCGTATATGGGGTAAAACACACGAAAACGCCACCTGAAAAAAATTTTGGCTCCGATTTGGGTGAAATTTGGCATGATTGTAGTATTGATGTCTGGCAATAAAAGTGTGTTTAAGATTTTGCCCTAATATTATTTGTTGCTCAGATACGCGGGTATGAAATTCAAGATTTCCGTACTTTTTCAGAATAAGTGTTTTTTTTTTCGAAAATTCATAGCTTACAGCAAACTTTATCAATTAATAATTGGTAAACGTACGTTTTTAGGTTTTTACTTGTACTTTTCAAAAAAAAATATTGATTTTGAAAAAAAAAAAAAATTTCACAAAAATTTTGCGAATTGAAAAATATTTTTGCATTTTTTTTAAAAAAAACATATTTTAAAATTTTTTTTTTTTTTTTGAATAAAACTTAGATTTATTCTGCGCTTAATGCCTGAAAAATTTTCGTGGGAAAAAAATTATTTATATTTTTTTTTTAATTTAAAAAAAAAATTAAAGAGCTAAAATTCTGTAAATTAAAATTAATTTTTTAATTTTTTTTTGAAAAATCCATTTCTGTATTTTTTTTTGTTTTTATAATTTTAGGTTTTTATTTGTACTTTTCAAAAAAAATACTGATTTTGAAAAAAAAAAATTTTTTCGCAAAAATTTTGAGAATTGAAAAATATTTTTGCATTTTTTTAAAATAATCCATATTTTAAAAATTTTTTTTTTATTTTTAAAAAAAACTTTGATTTATTCTGCGCTTACTGCCGTAAAAATTTTTGTGAGAAAAAAATTATTTATATATTTTTTTTTTAATTTTAAAAAAATTAAACAGCTAAAATTTTGTAAATTGAAATGAATTTTTGAAGTTTTTTTAAAAAATTCTTTTCTGAATATTTTTTCGGTGAACCTCAGATTACAGCTTGATATGCAAGCTTTAAAATGATATGCCATAACATGAGGACAAGTAGTTAATTAAAATGTCTGAGCCGTTAACCTGAAAATTAAAACTGAAATTTAAAATCAGTGCAGTAGCCTTTCATCGCGTAGTACAGCGCGCGCATAGCGGCTCAAACATTTTAATTTACTACTTGCCCTCATGTTATGGCATATCATTTTAAAGCTTGCGTATCAAGCTATAATCTGAAGTTCACCGAAAAAATATTCAGAAATGGATTTTTCAAAAAAACTTCAAAAATTCATTTCAATTTACAAAATTTTAGCTGTTTAATTTTTTTAAAATTAAAAAAAAAATATAAATAATTTATTTCCCACAAAAATTTTTACGGCATTAAGCGCAGAATAAATCAAAGTTTTTTTAAAAATATAAAAAATTTTTTTTAAAATATGGGTTTTTTTAAAAAAACCCAAAACTATTTTTCAATTCTCAAAATTTTTGCGAACAATTTTTTTTTTCTAAATCAGTATTTTTTTTTTGAAAAGTACAAGTAAAAACCTAAAATTATAAAAACAAAAAAATATTCAGAAATGGATTTTTCAAAAAAAAATTTAAAATTCATTTCAATTTACAGAATTTTAGCTCTTTAATTTTTTTTAAAATTAAAAAAAAATATAAACAATTTTTTTCCCACGAAAATTTTTACGGCATTAAGCGCAGAATAAATCGAAGTTTTTTTCAAAAAAAAAAAAAAAAAAAAAATTTTAAAATATGGTTTTTTTAAAAAAAATGCAAAAATATTTTTCAATTCGCAAAATTTTTGTGAAAAATTTTTTTTTTTTCAAAATCAATATTTTTTTTTTGATAAGTACAAGTAAAAACCTAAAAACGTACGTTTACCAATTATTAATTGATAAAGTTTGCTGTAAGCTATGAATTTTCGAAAAAAAAACACTAATTCTGAAAAAGTACGAAAATCGTGAATTTCATGCCCGCGTATCTGAGCAACAAATAATATTAGAGCAAAATCTTAAACACACTTTTATTGCCAGACATCAATACTACAATCATGCCGAATTTCACCCAAATCGGAGCCAAACATTTTTTCAGGTGGCGTTTTCGTGTGTTTTACCACATATATACAATTCAGAAAGCAGAAAAGTTATAACGAATCATAAAACATAAAACTTCAAGAAAAACCATGGTTGAAAGGTGTGTTTCAAAAAAAAAAAAGAATAATCGAAACCACGGCCGGCCAAAATGACAATTTTTGTGGAAATGTACATATACGACATCAAATTTAGATATAAATCTCCATGTTAAAAATATTGAAACACAAAAAAATCAAATTTACCACCCGTCTGTTTAAAAAAATCGTTTTTCTTTTCCTTCAGGGTGTTATCGTGAGTGCCATTTTCTACAAGAACACTTACGAAACGTTGTGAGCGAAACTATCGTATGTGCCAAAAAATATGTTTTTTGAGAAAATATACACTTGTCCACAAAAAAAATTCCGAGCTTAGTTATAATAGTTAATTATCTAAGCACAGGGATAATTTGGTTTTGTTATTGTCAGCTTAAGTACAGAAAAGTAGAAAAAACTCTCTCCTGTAAAATTTGGTTTTTGGCACATACGATCATTTCGCGCAAAGGGGTCGATACGTCGTTGAGTGGCAAGAGGACCTACAAAATTTATTACTAATTACGTATTTCTTGCAGTCTGCACAATGAAAACTGAAGTTAGACATATTCAAATTATATCCAGCTACACTAAAGTGCATTATTTTTTTGATTTTGTCACTCAAGGCTAGCCTATGTGAAGAAAACCAATGTCTTATTAATGCGACTGAATTATTCTGTACAATAAATAGAATTAACTCGAATGGTAGGGGGGTTGATAGAATTTCTATACATTTTCTAAAAATTGTCTATCTAAAAAATTATCTATGACCATATTTTGCACTTCATTAACACTATTTTTACAACTAGCTACTTTCTTAGAAAACTTCTAAAATAACACCAGTGCGAAAGAAAAACAATGATGGGTCCTGTGCTGATCATTTCAGATCAATTGCGATTTTGCCCAATTCTTCTAAAATAGCCGAATTCATTATGAAGGATCAACTAATAAAGTTAGTTCACCCCCGTCAATTAAGATTTCTGCAGCACCATAGTACTACCTTATTGATTTTAAGTTCGACCGATGAGATTTGAAAATCATCTGACATAATGCAGCCTTCTGCTCTTGCTTTGCTAAACTTAAGTAAAGCTTTTGATTCCATTAATCAAAATATCCTTATTACTATTCTATACAATCAATTTAATGTTTCTCATACAGCTTTTAAACTTTTGTTTTCCTTTCTATTAAATCGCTCGCAGTTTTTGATTTGTAGAGGCTGCTCATCTAATGTCCTTGAAATGTCTTTAAGCCCGCATTAAACTCTTATCATTTCTTTCTCATATTACTACAAATCCACCATAAAATTTTAAGCGAAAAAAATGTGGCGTTTATGAGGGAATCAACTTTTTTTTTTTTTTAATAATAAGCTCTATAACTCAATTTTCAACCATGTTAAAAATTTCTCAAAGATTCTGACAGAGAATAAAAAGTTCTCTTAGAATCAAAAGAAAAATGTTAATGATTTTTATTTGGATGCAAATGTCCTTTTTTTGAAAAAAATTTCAGCGGTTTTTCAATTTTTGACACCATAACTTAAAATGCGCATAGCTTCATAAAAAATGTTTTTAAATCAAATCAGGGGTCGCCCTATATCTTCTGAAAAACAACACATCAGCAACCAATTCCGAAATTTGAAGTAAGTCCGACTGCATGGTTTGAAAAGGATTTGGTCTCCAGCCGTTTTGTTAATAACTTTCTTCCACTTACGAAATTCCTTAGAAACACGTTTTTCTTTGTTTTACTAATGACACTCGAATAGTTTGTATATTAAATGAATGTTTATCTCTTAAAATTTTTAATATACTATATAAATTTTTTTTTTTCAGGATGACGATAGTAAAGATTCAACTGAAGCTCTACCAGCTAAAAAAATCAAAAGGAATGCAATACCTTGCACGTTATGTATTCGGACGTACAAATCAAAGCGTGCATTGTATAATCATCTCCGCGTCAACCATAATCAAGGACGCAAAATGCGAAGCCAGCCAAAAGAAAAAACAGATGCGAGAGATGATTCAAATGTCTCAATTGAAGGCAACTCCATTGCAGATGATATTGTTCCGGATACAGTCGATAAAGATTCTGACGACATGAACTTTGATGTAATAGCCCAATTGAGAAGTAATTATAGCTTGCGCTTATTGTACATACCTCCAGCAAAGGTTGTGGTGGTAATATGGTAGAAAGGAAAAAAATTTAAACCAACAAACTAAGTCGCCTAATATATCGAGTCTTCTCTGCTATCTCAAGCTAAGAGCATAACAACGCTGTGTATTTTTTATAATGTACTAATTGCGTTCAAGAATATTATGGCCTGATAAATATGCATAGTTATGTGATAAAATGTTGTTCTCAACAATTTCGAATTAAATGGTAGAAAAATATGTGGGAGGAAAATGTGTTTCGGAATTTTGTTATTAAACCGGGCGCCCCGAAACTATCTGTTTACAATTTTGAGGGGTAGTCATTCTGATGATGGATTTCTGGGACATGAAAAAGTGCTAAAAACAGCAATTTTTCCCCCAAAGGGAACTTAGTGACTCTTTAACTATTATTCGCGATACAAAAGTCAATTATAAATATTTTTGTATAAAAATGTACCACAATATTTTCAAACTATCTTCCAAGGTATAAAACAGATTTGAATATTTTTGCACTTTATAAAGCAAAATGGCGCTCTTCAAAAATTTTTTACACAGCTAATAGTCATTTTTTCAAACTCAAAATTTAAATTGGAAATCTGAAATAGCACTAGATGTAATGCTTGAAAAAGTTTTTTTACGGTTTCGAATCTAAAGGTTAATATGTAAAAAGTTATTGCTACTTTAATGAGGTCGATTTTTCACAAACAAATCAAATTTTTTTTTTTATAAAATGATTCCGTTGGTTGCACAATTTCCTTCGATTTATCACGATTAAAAAAAAGTATTTGATTGAAAATTTAAAAAAAAAATATTTTTATTGACCGCAATCTTTTAGAAATTTAGTCAGGGAATTGGGTTAGAATGTTAATAAGCTTGAATGATATGGAACTCATTACCTTTTTTTTTTGTAGTATGTACATAAGACATGTTCAAAAAAATGGCATGTTCTAGAATACTTCAAGAACACTCGATTTTCGAAAACTTATTCAATCCTCATTTAAAAATCTAAAAATAAATAGCCCTAGGGTTGCTACCAGAGCTGCAAAATTTTCATTTTCCAGAATTTGACCAAAAAAATTAAGAAAATTTGATTTATTTCGATTTTCTTTTTTTACACATAATAAAGTATCGAAAAAAACTTACCGCTATTTCTTAAGATTATACATATGAAAAAACTGTGGTCTCTCCGCGAGTAGAGCTTTGGTGTTTCTTATATAACAGCTCAAATCCTTTATTGTTTTTACTGCTTGCACCTTAATACACTATAATTTGAAAATTTGAAATTGTTAGTGTCACTACATGAATTTTCATTAAAAAAATAAATGAGAAAAAAATTTTTTTAATTTTTGGTCCAAAAATTATCAAAATTAAATTTTTTGTTTATATATTTTTTAAATTAATACATGCACTGTAAGTTAAAGTGACTAGATATTGAAGCAAAATATTGTTATTACTTGCTGATAAAATATTTTGAAAATTTTTGGATCAAAAATCAGATTTATTTTTTTTTCTCATTTATTTTTTGAAAGGAAATTGTAGTGGCATTGATAATTTCAGATTATAGTGTATTAAGGTGAATGCAATGAAAACAGCAATGGATTTGAGCTGTTATACAAGAAACACCAAAGCTCTACTCGTGGATAGACCACAGTTTTTTTCTCCATATATACAGTGGTAGTCACGAATTTAGCACATACTGCAATTGTAACTTTATTGTAAAAATAATATTATAGTCCAAGAATTGTAAACTAATATTTTTCCGTGAGTGTTGCTTACTACTAGATGATGAAGTACCGTTAATTTAAATGGTTGTTTTTACTCAAATTTTTCACATATTACAAACATTTGAAATTAACGCGCCCTTCAAGGACACGAACTTAGAACAATTTAAAAATAATGATATTTTTGTACAGAGCTTATTGTTCAGTACTTTTAGTGCAAAAAACCACAAAAGAATTACAAGCTCAAAATGCATTAAAATGGGCAACGAGCTGCTTATACTAGTTTCAATGATCGCTACGTCATATCATCAGTAAGCTATGTTAGCTATGTTAGGGCTAACATAGAACCACAAAAAAAATATTAGCGCAAAATGCATTAAAATGGGCAACGATGCTTATGCATAAGCATCTCGTAATCCACATAATTTTTTTTTTTTTTTTCATTTAAAAGCTTTCTTATGGTTCTGGAGGACTTATTTATGCCGAATTCTGACTTAACTTAATTTTTAAGTTTATTTGAGCTTTTAAAAGGGTATTTAAGTGAAGAATTAAACTGTTCCTGTTCTACATTTTTAGTGCTCCCATACTGCTGTTTGTGTTGTAATGATGTTTCTGGAACACTTAAGGGACCGACTGATTTCTGCAACTGTGCAGAAATTATTTTTCATTTCATAAATTACCTGCCGGTGAATCTCCGAACGCCACTCTCCTTTTGCCATATTTTTTGTTAAAATTAAACTCCAAATTATATAATTGAACTACGAAATAAAACAAATCAAACAAAATTAAAAAAAAAATCAGCGTTATTTTTAAATTTTTCTAAATTCATGTCCAACTTGAAAGGCGCGTTAATTTCTGTAACGGTTGTTTTGGTCGAAAGCTGAGGTGAGCTCAGTGGTGTCCAGGGTCAAACTAAAAGACAATCAATAATTTTTAGTTACAAAAATGTTTGTTTATTTTGATTAAATTTCAATTCATAAATCTTTATATTCTTGTCAATACAGTACAATTGTATTTTTCTAATAACAAAGTTTTGATATAATTTCTTAATTAATACAATTTTATCAGGATCCTTCCTTAATGATTTATTTCTACTCTGCCATGTTGATTAATCTGGAAATTCATGTAAAATGGTAACTAAGATTATTTTTAATTTAAGAATAATTACTAGAATAATATCACGCCTGACACTATAGGGAGCGTCGGTGAGAATACACTACACACTAGACACTTTTGGTGACCTGTGAAGCCGTGCGGAACACTATATGAAGTGTTCCAGACTTCCTAACAAAACTACCGTACCTCACCGTTGACACTATATGGAGCGTCGGTGAGAATACGCTATACACTGGACACTTTTGGTGACCAGTGAAGCCGTGCAGAACACTATATGAAGTATTCCAGACTTCCTAGTGAAACTAACTATGGGTTGCTAATTACGGTATTGCTACGAAATCAGAAAAAAAATTCTAAATTCCTCTGATGGAGATATTCACGATTCTTTAGGCTTTCGAGATTACTAATCATGCGATAGGACTATGATGTGTTCGCCTCGACTGCTAGCCTGTGACTGTCTGATTTTTGTTTTCATCTTTTCATCGCCCTGATTTTATAGTCGCGCGCATCAGCGTCGAACTAGCTCTGTCGCTATGCGTATGTCGTGTATTTATGCGTTGCTGTGATTGTTACCTATTGTTGTTGTCTTGAAATCACGTATTCGTTTCGTGATTTCCGGTTATTTTATTATTGCTTTCCTTATGTAATTTGTTAAGTTATTGCGTGTGCTTACTTCTAATTATTATAATAATATATTTATAAATTGTAGCTTCACTCGGGAATTTAAATATTTGTAATATGTGAAAAATTAGAGTAAAAACAACCATTTAAATTAACGATACTTCATCATCTAGTAGTAAGCAACACTCACGGAAAAATATTAGTTTACAATTCTTGAACTATAATATTAGTATTTCCCAAATACAGTATGTGATAAATTCGTGACCACGTGACTGTATATGCTTAAAAAATAGTGGTAAGTTTTTTTTTGATACTTCCTTATGTGTACAGCTGCGGCCAAAATAATAGCACCGCAGTGTCATTTTTGAATTAAAAGAAAATATTTCGAACAAATGACGTTTTTTTTAATCTTTTAAAATATAGTTACTTGGTAAGTACACAAAATAAGCACATGACAATTTATTCCTAAGAAATAACGGTACTTTCTAGGTTTTCTATTATATTGAGTAATTTGTAATTTCGAGCGGTCAAAATGATAGCAATGTTCAACTCCTTTACTTCTCAAGATTAGGTGTTTACTCTTACTAAAAAATTTTTTCGTAGAACGTAAGGTCTATTATTTTTGTATAATACTGCAATGATTTTTTCAAGTTTTTGCATTTAAGTGGGCCGTGGGAAGCATTCTACGCCAGAACAATGTAAAATTATTAAAAATTCCATTTCGCAAGGTAAGACTTTTAAGGAAATTTAAAATTTCATCGGATGTTCAATTAAAATGGTTTAGAATACGATGAAATACACAAATAACGAAAAACACGCCTTCCAAGTCCCCCCGGGACGTGAATTGTCCAATACGGCTTTCGAAACATAACCAATTTTTGCCTGCTACGAAAATGAAGAAAGTGCTTAATATAGCAGCGAGTGTAGCAACCATTGAAAGAAGACTCAAGGAAATCATTTTGACTGCCGAGAATCCACGACGAGTTCCATTGTTAAAAAAAAAAATACATATCACAAAGAGATCGGACTTTGCGCACGGGTACTTGGTATGGCCGCTTGCAAAGTAGAGAAACATGTGGAGCGATGAGAATAAGATCGTCTTTTTGGTGGAAAAAGCACTCGTCAATATGTAAGGCGAAGCCCAAACACAGAATATGATCCCTGGAATGATCTTACTCTCATCATACTTTGCACGGGGCATTTTAAGTACCCGTGCGCAAAATCCGATCTCTTTGTGATATACATTTTTTTAAACAATAGAACTGGTTGCGAATTCTGGGCATTCAAATTGGTTTCCCTGAATCATCTTTTAACGGTTTTTACAATCGCTGCTATATTTAGCACTTTCTTTACTTCCGTAGCAGGCAAAAACGGATTATGTTTCGAAAGCCGTATTGGACAATTGGGACATGGAAGGCTTTCGTTCTCGTGTTTTTCGTTTATTTGTGTATTTCATCGTATTCTAAACCATTTTCATTGAACATCCGATAAAATTTTAAATTTCCTTAAAAGTCTTACCTTGCGAAATAGAATTTTTAACAATTTTACATTGTTCTGACGTAGAATGCTTTCCACAGCCCACTTAAGTAAATGCAAGAACTTGAAATAATCATTGCAGTATTATACAAAAATAATAGAACTTACATTTTACAAAAAAATTTTTTTTAATGAGAGTAAATACCTAATCTTGAGAAGTAAACGAGCTGAACACTGCTATTATTTTGACCGATCGAAACTACAAATTACTCAATATAATAGCAAACCTAGAAGGTTAGGTTAGGCAGAAGTGGCAGTCAGTTGCGAACTGACTCACTTAGACCAAATGTGATCCATTGTGATGCCACAGGCTGTCTCACTATACATTCTCGTTGAACCAACCAGATCTTTTAATAAAATTTGATAGCTGACCTAAACCAACGTGTCTCAGGTCATCTAGGTCATCAAATAGAAACGAACCAAGTGTTTTGTGGCGTTTCCTAGCAAGTGCGGGGCAGGAGCAGAGAAATTGTTTTATGTTTTCTTTCTCCTCGACATCTCCACAACTTCTGCAGAAGTCAAAAGACCTAACACATAATCTCTCCGCATGTCTGCCTATGAGGCAGTGTCCAGTTATGACTGCAACAAATGACGAGACACTATGTCTAGTGCGAGAAATCAGTTCTGACGAACGCTTAGCAACCCAATTCGGCCAGATCTGCCTAGTTATATTGCAAGTTGACCCTTGAGTCCACATTTTGTTAGCATTTTTTACCATTTCTTCTTTAAGCAATAACTTAAACAATAAGTGGCATGCCAACACCTTCCTTGTCTTGAGGAATTTGTGCAGTAGTCCCTTGCCTAGCAAGTTCATCAGCTTTGTAATTGCCGTTCCTATGCTCTGGCACCCAGATGAGGTGAATATTAAAATGCTGGGCCATCTCATTTAGAGATGAGCGACATTGTTGGGCCACTAGTGAGTTAAGGAAGACTGATTCTAGAGATTTGATAGCAGCCTGACTATCTGAATAAATGGTTATATCCTTTCTGGATACGATATTCATCCTCAGCCAGGATGCTATACGATGCGATACTTATCTTCAGCTCCTTAGAGTAAATACCATAACCCACCTGGCTATTTAGCTTGGAACCATCTGTGTAGAAATTAATATGGCCCCTTCTCCCCGGGAGTCTACCCTTCCAGTCTAGATGGAATGTGAGTTACGTAATCCCTATTGAATGAGATTACTGGAACAATATAGTCCAAATTAGAGGGTACAGACCTCAAACTATGAAGGATAGTTGAGTGTCCTATTCTACCCTCGGACCAGCAGACAGTTTCCCTGAGTCTGATGGCAGCACAATCTGCCATCTGTTTACCTAGCAGGTCAAGAGGAACGAGATTAAAGAGGACCTCCAAGGCGTCAGTCGGTGTATTCCTGAGTGCATCACTGATACACGTGGAAGCTGCCCTTTGAACCCTTGGCAATTTTTTGCAATAGGTGACCTTGTCTAAGACAGGCCACCATACCACAATGCCATATTAAAGAATCGGTCGAATGACCGCTGTGTAAAGCCAGTGAACAATACGAGGTAATAGCCCTCATCTTCCACCTACCGCTTTTTTACAAGAGTATAGCGCTACAGTTGCTTTCCTAACTCTTTCTTCAACGTTAATTTTCCAACTTAATTTCCTATCCAATACCAGACCAAGATACCTTGCACTATATTTTAATCAAATCAACTAGGGAACTGTTAATGCCCAGTTTCTGAAGCTCTGATATGATCATATTTGGGTTAACATTACTAAATGCTCCTTCAAAGTCTAGGAACGCCGTCAGAGCGAATTCCTTATATGCAAAGGATTTCTCAATAATACCCACTATAGTGCGGAGTGCAGTTTCTATAGATCTGCCTTTCGTATAGGCATGCTGAAAATTAGACAGCAGATCAGGTTTGATACTACTTCGAATATAGATTTCTATGAGCCTTTCCAAAGTTTTTAAAAGAATGGAGGAAAGACTTATTGGCCTAAAATCCTTTGGATTTATGTAAGAGCTCTTCCCGGCATTTGGAATGATGATGACTTTGGTCATCCTCCAAGCTAGAGGAATGTAGAAAAGATTAAGACAGCCTTTAAAAATAGCTACCAACCATGGTATAATCAAACGAACAGATCGTTTTTTTTGACGTTTTTGAAAATTTTTTGAAACGAAATATCTCAAAAACTATAGTAGATAAGATAAAAAATCACTTAATCATATTTGTTAAGAAAGACTATAACTTTTAAAAAAAGTTAAAAAAATTTAAATAATTTTGTTAAAACACTAATTTTTTTTAATTAAAAAAATGTTTCTCAAAATTTTTTCAATATAACATATTTTTTTTATTTTGATTTTTTTATATGTTATTCCTCAATCAATCCTAAGAATGCATGTGCTTTCATATCGAAATTCCCGCCATAACTTTGGAAACTATGAATTTTTTACTGATGACGGGCACCATGTTTTTTCAAAATAAAATGGAAAATATCAGGGACGTGAACCGGGTGAAATATTTGATCGGTTCGAACCGTTTTTGCACTTTTGGATTGGTTCGTCAAAACGGTTTTTGTTTTCTTTGAACCGGGGTTTCGGTTCGATTCAGCGGTTCGGGAATGAAAAAAGAACTATGCAAATTTGAGCTATTTTTATTCAGTAACAATCCAAAAGAATATAGAAATATATATGAACATGTAATTTATGTCATACGCTATAAGTACGGAGTAAAAAATTAGTATTTGAGAAAAAATTTGATTTACAATAATTAGTTGAGATTGATGAGAAAAGTATCTTCTAACAAGTCCTAGTCAATATTTCCCCGCAGGTCTCCGAGAATAAGTTTTAGGGTGGAAAATGTCCTCTCTATCGAAACCTGGGTTGCTGAAATATCATAAATAACTTGACCTAATTCAGATAATTCTTTGGCAGGGTAGTTATTCCAAAAGTTCAAAACATTAACATTATTTGAAAGCCGCTTTATATTATCAAACGATTTGATTTTATCTATTAATGATTTATTTTTGAACTCTGTCTCATTCTTCCCTATTTCTTTCAAAATTTCATCAATTTCCATATTCAACAAAAAATAAAACAAGTGGGGAAAATTTGTCCATTGAAAATTGGTCAGAATGAACCCTCGAACCGTTATAAAAAGTGGTTCGGTTAATGGTTCAATTAATTATTAAAAAAAGCGGTTTTCCGGTTCAAAACCAGTTCACGTCATTATAAAAACTCATATTTTCCAAAGTTACGGCGGGAATTTCGATATGAAAGCACATACATTCTTAGGATTGATTGAGGAATAACTTATAAAAAATCAAAATAAAAAAGTATGTTATATTGAAAATATTTTGAGAAAAATTTTTTAATTAAAAAAATAGTGCTGTAACAAAATTACTTAAATTTTTTAAACTTTTTTTATAAACTTATAGTCTTTCTTAACAAATATGATTAAATGATTTTTTATCCTATCTACTATAGTTTTTGAAATATTTCGTTTTAAAAATGTTCAAAAACGTCAAAAAAACAAAGTGTGCAGTTATTTAAAGAATGACCACATATATTTTTATTTTAAAATTTATTTATGTCATGAAATTGTCTTACGTAATTTATGAACGACCCCTGAGGAAGGTAGAATCTTCCTCAATCTAGATGCTTCTGAAGTCTCTTCTATGTTCCCACAGAAGTTTCGCTACGAGTTGCGTTTAGCTTTCCTCAACGAACTCTTGTATAATTTAAGACTAGATTTATATTCGTTCCAGTCGTTTTCTAAACCTGATTTTTTAGCTTTATTAAATAAGGTTTTACTACTACGTCTAAGGACTTGAATATCTGTTGACCACCATGGGGGTTTTTTCTTTCCCCTGGGCTTGCTTATTGGGTAAGATATCTCCAAAGATTTATTTAATCTTCCCGTTAATTGTTGAACCAGTTTGTCAATCGCGTGGACAGTTGGCGGCTCTACGGAGGTTGAAATAGGCAGATTTGCCGCAAGATTCCTGTTATATAAACCCCAGTTTGTCCTTTTAACGTCCCGCTGAGCAATAGGAACTGGGGAGCTAACAGTGAGAGTAAATTCTATGTATCGATGATCTGAGAAAGAGTGCTCGGCTGAGGCTCCAGTCAACAATAAAATCAAAAGCGAAGTCCGAGACAAGTGTTATGTCCAGTTCTTCTTCCCTATTCTTTTTTATAAAGGTTGATTCGCAGCCTTTGTTACAGATAAGGTGGTTAGTATTCAAAATGTAATCAAAAAGTAACTCACCTCGTTCATTGTCATCTGTGGTACCCCAGACAGTGTAGTGTGCATTTGCGTCACTGCCTATGACTAGCTTAGTGTTGTTGAAAAAGGCCTGCTCTATAGTAGCCTTAAGTAAAGTCGGTGGTAGGCCACCTGTCATGTCGTGAGCCACGTACGACGAAGCTAGCCAGAAGCATCCAGCTTCAAACTCAAGGCTAGCAACGGCCGTATCTCGGTCACTATAATTAGAAAGAAAAAAAAAGTTAAGATTGGTCTTTGCCAAAATACACGCCCTGGGGTTACCTTTATCATTTGCCACCAGTAGCTTATACCCTATCATCCTCAGCCCACAGACTCTTCCTGCATGAACCCAGGGTTCCTGTATGAGGACTACATCATCTCTGCCTTTACTTAAGCCCGCGGACGCTGCTTTAGAGGGGTGGAGATTAATTTGGAGTACCCGCATCGGATTCCAAATCACCACCCCCCTCCACCACGGTTATGTCCGCTTCATCTTCGTCACCCTCCTCGAGTAGCAGAGCTTCTTCAAGGAGATTTCCTACCTCTGATAACCCATCAGAGTCCGTGGGTTTTCTACCAGAGACGCCTCAGGTTGACCGCTTAGAGAACAGCTCCCTTCCTCTGGTTCCACCTTCCCCTCCCCAACATCTATTTCCCGTGGCACTGGTTGTGCAGTGGCTATGGTTTTTGTGGAGGTAGAGATAGTCCCTTTGGAGGCAAGCTCCTCGTCCTTGCGGTAAACCCTAAGCGTCACCTTATTAAAACCATATTTTATGATTCCTTTGGATTGCGCTAATGCTTCCATGGACTCTTTATTTAGAAGGACTATAGTCTGCATGGATGGAGGAGTTTCTAGCTTCCCAATCTTTCAGTTGTGAGTTGGAAGATTGGGATTGCTCAGTCGGAGCATCCGCAGGACTGCGTCCTCACCCAACGGGATACTAGGTAACCAGACGCGAGCCCGGGGCCTGTTAGGAATTTCTTCCTTCTCAACAGCTTCCAGTCTCGCGCCTGGGTACACCTCTCCCAACCTACTCACGGCTACCTTGTAGAGCATGGCAGACCGCTCATCCTCGCAAGAGATTAGTTTGTATAGGCCCTGATGCCAGCCGGCCCCTTCACAGGACGGCACAGAACCAGGAAACTCCTGCCAAGGCAGCATCCATTTATCAAGAGGAATTGCCCCGTCCTCCGCCGCCCTGTCAAGGACTGCCAAAATATTCCCCTTACTACCTTTAACAATCTAACTAAAAGACAGAGGTTTTCCGGTTGTCTTTTGTCGCTTGGCATCAGACATCTCGTCTTGTGACCTCTGTCTTTTAGGTAGCTTTTTTATCCCGACCTTTTGTGCAAGGCCTTCAGGCCCTAAATTAACCCTCTTCGCTTAACTAAAAGAGTCCCTATCCTCCCTGGACATGGCGCTGGGATCGGCAGCTTCCAAGCGTCGGCGAATTCTAATCGCCGCCTGCTTGATCATATATTTCCTCTTAGAGGGTCGATAGAGTGAGGGAATCCTGCCTGGTTTCCCCAGCCAACTTTGACTGACCTTGCCCTGAGGCTATGGTCGACGTCAAACTGGACAACAAATTTGAATCCTGCCCAACCCCGGATCTCCCAGCCAACTTAGACTGACCTGACTGTGAGGCCGTGATCGTTGTCGAACTGGTTGACACTGGGGTGGGCAGTGAAGGTTCCCCAGATTTTTTTTCACTTGTTGGGTTGGACGTGAAGTCCAGAGCCCTCGTTCTTCCTCCCAGCAAACCTAGAAACTACCAATATTTTTTTGGAACAGATTGTCATGTGCTTATTTTGTTTACTTATAAAGTAACTATATTTTAAGAGATTAGAAGAAAAAAAAAACGTCGTTTGTTCGAAATATTTTCTTTCAATTCAAAAGTGACACCGCGGTGCTATTATTTGACCGCAGCTGTACATAAGGAAAATCGAAAAAAAATTTTTAAAAAAATACTACATATAAGAAAAAAATCAAATTTTCTTATTTTTTTTTGGCAAAATTCCGAAAAATCAAAATTTTGCAGCTCTGGTAGCAACACTAGAAATATTTTTTTAAATGAGGATATTCTCGAATATGAATAAACTTTCGAAATTCAATTGTTCTTGTTAATAAGAAAAAACTCAAATTTTCTTCGTTTTTTTTTTGGCCAAATTCCGAAAAATGAAAATTTTTCAGCTCTGGTAGCAACCCTAGGACTATTTTTTTTATTTTTTTTAATTGAGTATGAATAATAACCACGTAAAGTTTGGTTCATTTCAGAAAACATTTGATGGACCCGCCACCGTTTTGAAAACTAGAAAATGGTCCTTAAACCATCGAAAATCATTAATTAAAACACAAAAAATGAAGAAAATTTAGAAAAATAATGCATAGCTCCCCCGGATTGACCCGTAGAAGAGTCAAATGTGTTACTATGTTCTCTTTACATTTTTTCCGAACATACTTACCCCCTATCTCAACCCCTTTGGGGGGTTCCCTTTCAAAAAATGAAGAAAATTCTGAAAAATAATTCATATCACTAGGTCGTACTATATTAATTTTTATTGTGATCATCATTGTTTAGATTAACTTGCTCTTTTCACAAAAAGAATACTTTTTAAGATATGCTTCTACGATTTGTAGCATTAGCTGTTTTGTTCTTCATCAATTGATTAAATTTGGTTGTAGTCTTTCATAATCGCAACACTTCTATCAGCGATGTCATATACGACAGCTAAACCTTTGCAAAAAGAGAGCACATCTTTGAAATCATCATCATATTCCCATGTAGATGGATGATTATTGAGAAATTCTGTATTCAATCCAAAGAAAGTTTTTTGTTCTGTGTGAAACAAAATCACTTAGACTATGGTTTAATAAAATTTTGACGTTTTCGATGTTCCTGCCGTTTTTCAATTTCACAACGGGTTTCAAGCATTTGAGACGTTCAACCATTTTTCTCTTTTCTGCATAAGATACTCTTGAATTGATGAAGAACAAAAACAGTTAATGCTACAAATCGTAGAAGCATATCTTAAAAATCATCCTTTTTTTGTAAAGAGAAAGTTAATGTAAACAATGACGATCACAATAAAAATTAATATACTTACATAGTACAACCTAGTGATATGAATTATTTTTAAAAATTGCCTTCATTTTTTGCAAAGGATCCCCCAAAAGGGGTTGAGATAGGGGGTAAGTATGTTCGTGAAAAATGTAGGGAGGACCTGGTAACACATATGACTCTTCTACGGGTCACTCCGGGGGAGCTATGAATTATTTTTCGAAATTTTCTTCATTTTTTGTGTTTTTTGTAGGGGGACCCCCAAAATGGTGGCAGATAGATGGTTAGTATGTTCCGGAAAAATATTGGAAAGGAAAATATAATAGGACCTGGTTATACATATGAACCCTCTGCGGGTCACTCCGAGGGAGCTATGATAAATTTTTCAAAATTGTTTGTGTTTTTGTAGGGCGACCCCAAAAAAGGTGGTAGATAGAGGGTAGGTGTGCCAAGGGAAAAGTTTGGGAGAGTAAAAATAATAGGAGTTGGTCTTACATTTTACCCCTCTAGAGACATCTGAGAAGAAGGGGGAGCCAATTTCATAATTTCGGAAGAATTTCATTTTTGCAGGGAAACCCCCCTAAGGGGTGGTGCTAGTGGGTAAGTATGTTCCAAAAAAATGTTGGAGGGGAAAAAATAATGGGACCTTGTCATACATTTGATACCTCTAGGTGGCAGCTTCGGGGAGATATTAATGATTTTCGATAGTTTAAGGACCATTTTCTAGTTTTCAAAACGGTGGCGGGTCCATCAAATGTTTTCTGAAATGGACCAAACTTTACATGGTTATTATTGGAACTAATACGAAACTTTTGGTGCCTGGGGAGCGAAGTTCGGAGCCACTTAAATTGTTTTCATATATGTATGTATGTATGTCTGAACCACCCTAGTGTATAAGCATAATAGTTACAGGAGTGGTAAGTTTTGCCTGTTTAGTCGAGACGAATTCGATGTTAGGATTAAGTTCCTAGCCAATATGTTTGGATGTTGCTGCAGTTTTAGTTGATATGTTCGCTTTTTGATTTTCTGTATCTGCTTATTAAAAGGTATACCAAGGTCTTGGTGAATGGTTTATATTCTTGATGTACCATGGTGCGCCGGAAATAGCTCGAAGAATTTTTGTCTGAGACCTCTGCAATAGTTCTATATTTCAATAAATACTTCTCCTCCATAGGCCGTGAAATTGGAGCAGAAGATACAAATGATGTTCTGCAGTGTAATTGTCTTTCATATGAACCAAGTCTTCAAAATAGTTTTTTCTTTGAGCCAATTTCATCTTTTGAGGTTTTCAAAATCATTATGTCCTTAAAAAAGTCTGATTCATCTACTACAAACAGTTTTTCCAATAATTTTGTAAAAAAAATTGCTTTCAATATCAGTGATGTTTTAAGCCACTTGTTCAACAAAAGTGTCCAACTAGGTGTATTTCCTAAAATGATGAAAATAGCTGAGGTAATACCTTTATACAAGAAAGATGACAGATCTAATATTAATAACTATAGACCGATATCACTACTTCCTATTTTTTCTAAGGTGTTTGAAAAAGCAATGAAATTCAGATTTGTCAACTTTATTGAAAAGAACAAGCTATTTAGTAATTGGCAATTTGGTTTTAGGTCTGGGCTATCTACTGAAGATGCTCTACTGAATTTTTGTTCAACTGTATATTCTGGTCTAAATAACAAACAAAATACTGCGGCTTTATTTGTGGATATTACCAAGGCGTTTGATTCTGTTGACCACAAGATTTTGTTATATAAATTGTCTAATTTTGGATTTAGGGGATCCATTTATAATTGGCTTAGTTCATATCTTAATAATAGGCAACAGAAAGTGAAGATAAATGGTCATCTTAGCTCTCCTAAGCACATTTCATTAGGAGTTCCACAAGGCTCGGTGCTTGGACCGATTCTTTTTTTGGTCTTTATCAATTCCCTTTGTTCTCAAAACTTTAAAAGTAGTACTAATGCGTTTGCTGATGATATGGCTTGTACTTTTACTAGTAACTCCCCGTTAATTCTATTTGCAGATATTAATCATGACCTCGAATTATTGCGCCATTGGTTTAAAGTCCATAGGTTAGTCATTAGTGTCAAAACAAGAATTATGTTTTTTAATGTTGTAGACTTAAACCCTGGTGAATTTTATTTTCATTGTTGTGATTGTGCAAAGTTTCGTTTTTGCAATGATGTTTGTCCGACATCTACGTGTGCTCAAACTTATTTTGCAGATTTTTTGTGCTCCTCTAAGTGTTTCCGTATTGAAAGTGTTCAAATTTTTAAGTATCTCGGATTACTTTTTAACTCAAAGATGAGTTGGGCAGAACACACATATGCACTTAAGAAATATCTTCTGACTGTGAACAGGTATATTTTCCTCTTGAAAAAGTATTGCAGCCCTAGCCTACTTAAGTGTATATATTATGGCCTCTTTCAATCAAAGCTTGAGTACGGATTATCATGTTGGGGTGGTACGCGTAATAACAAAATAAATCCACTTTTAATTTTACAAAAACATGCTATTCGGTTAATCTGTAACAGATGTCGCCGTGTTAGTAGCTTGCCGCTTTTCAAAAATCTAAACATTTTGCCGCTTAGACATTTGTACTATTTTAAGGTTTTACGTATATTTTTTACAAAATCAGAGTACTCTTTGAGTAGATGTTCTATAAATTACTACTTAAGAATAAATAATCTGAGTTATGTCTCAGTACCTCAACACAACTCCCAATTATTCTTGAACTTTTACACATCCGTTGCACCCAGACTTTTTAACGCTTTACCCCTTCATTTACGGATAGTCCGAAACAAACCAGCATTTCTAAAAAACGTTAAATTATGGCTTTTAAACCTTTCTTATAATGATATTGATGTTCTTATATGTGTTGCAATTTAAAAAATTCTAAGATTTTTTGCTTCTGTTTTTGCTTCATTTTAATTTTGTTTACATGCTTTGCAGTCATAGTAAATTTTTTAAATTTTTTATTTTTTTTGCTCTTTTTTAAATTTTTTTGAAATTTTTTAAATTTTTAAATTATTAAATTTTTAATTTACCATATTTAATTTTGTTTGTTTAATTTAATTTTAGTTTTATTTGATTTTATTTAATTTTTTTGAATAATTGTAACATTTACTTTTAGACCCCACACTTTTACCTATTGTAATATTTTCTATATAATTAAGCAACTGTTCTCGTCTCTAGCCCCTTGTGGGCTATAGATTACAGTTATTTTTTCATTTAATACATATTTTATTAGCCTACCTGATGTATCCTATGTTATATTGAATCGAAAGTACTGAATATTGTATTTGATGAAGAAATGAATTAATTAATAAATAATAATAAAAAATAATATTTGATAAGCTTGCGTTGCCCCACAGTTAGATACCGTATGACCATATAGGTATAATAATAGCTTTATACAGAAGTACTTTATATTCAAGACTGAGTTTTGAATGCTTATGTAAAAGCCAATTTTGCTTTCAACTTCATTTGTATTTTTTTCTTTTCAATATGAGTTTTCCAAGTACAGTGTAAGCCTTCTGTCGAGGTGCATACCTAAGTACTTAACTTCAGTGCTCTGGGGTATTGCGGTTATTTAGATAAACGGTGGGGCAATTCTTTTTGTTAAGTGTAAAAGTTACATGTGTACTTTTTTGCTCGTATACATTTATTCGCCAGTTTAAAAGCCATGTTTCAACTAGACGCATGTGTTCATCGAGGGTATGTGAAGCACTATAAGGGTCTGCGTGACGAGACAAAAGGTAAAGCATTGGGCCAAGTACACTACCTTGTGGTACGCCTCCAAAAATTTCTACATCTTCTGAAATGTAGTCTTTGCATTTTACCCGGAACTGTCGTCCTGTAAGGTAGGACCATAGTAAAGCATGGGCAGTTTTTGGAAGTAGTTTTTTTATTTTGTATTGTAAGGCTTGCGCACGATGAAATTAGTGCACGAATTAACTCAAATAACTTTTTAACTAGTTGACATTAAAACAAGAAATATACGTTTTTTAAACAGAAATCTTATTCATGTTTACTTTTATTGCAAATATATTAAACATGATTGGTTCTTTATGAATAAATTGAGTTTTTCTGAAACAACTCCCATTAAACTTTTAATCGTATCTTCAGAGATTTTTTTACTGGATACTAACCATTTTCTTGAAAAATGTTTGGTGTTTTCAGTAACCTGTTTTGTATTCTTCATAATCCTTTTTACCAGAGCCCAATATCTTTGGATGGGTCTGAGCTCCGGGCAGTTAGGAGGATTTGCGTATTTAGGTACAAATTCTACTTTGTTCTTTTCATTCCATTCAACTGCAGATTTGCTGTAATGACATGAAGCGAAATCTGGCCAAAAAAAGTTGAGACCACATTCTGTCTAATAAATGGTAAAAGACGTTTTTTCATGCACTCCTGGATGCATATTTCGGTGTTAATAGTCCCAGTTGAAACAAATGAACTGCTTCGCCTACCGCAGCTGCAGATTGCCTGCCATACCAAAAACTTTTTTAGAAACTTCGTCTTTTTTTGGCTCTTAAACTCTTCTTAAACATTTCCTCTATGATCTGCAGCATAAAAAACAACACCTGGACGCTGCGAAAAGTCACCAAGTACGTAAGTCTCGTCGTCCTTAATGCAACAGTCAAATTTTTTAATGTATTCGGGGTAAAGTATTTTGGCTCGCTTTTTTGCCTTGACGTTCTTTTTGGAATTTTTGTCCGGAACTTTCTGGACTTTAAATGACTTAAGCCCTTCCTCCTTTTTAAATTTTCTGACAAAAGCCTCAGAGCATTGGACTTTCTCAGCTACTTTTCTTCCCGATATATTGGGATTTTTCTTAAAAGAAGCTATCACCTTCTTGGTATCATTAGGATTATCAAAACCTTTATTTTTTCTACTTCCTTGATTTCTACTCACGGTCAGACGTTCCTTATATGTTTTAATAACACGTGAAACGGTATTCCGCGAAATCTTAACTTTTCTAGCAATTACTTTGAAAGTGCAATTTTTATTTTCGTTAAATATTTTGGAAATTTTTTCACGCAGTTTTATTTCGCTGCTCGTGGTGAAGCCATAAATTAACGAAAGAGTAAAAAAAGTAGCATGCACATTTGTACATATTTACCAAAGTCAATTTCATTAAAATTTTTTTGAATTTTTTGAATCTGAACAATTAACAAGTAATAATGTGTGCACTAGATTCATCGTGCGCAAACCTTAGTTCGTCATTCCAATGTATATACAGTAGACATGTTCAAATAAATTGCGTGTTCTAAAATATTTCAAGAACACTCGATTTTCGAAAATTTATTCATCTTCGAGAATAAAAAAATAAAAAAAAATAGTCCTAGGGTTGCTACCAGTGCTGCAAAATTATATTTTTTCGGTATTTGGTCAAAAAAGCGAAGAATATTTGAGTTTTTTCTTATTAATAACACTGTGCGATAAGTGGTATGGGTCAGTGATAGGCGGGGGTTCTGACTACCGGGAAATGTTATATCGGTCAAAAAAAAGTTATATGTGTCCCGGCGTTTCGCTGGGTCACGTCTAGGAATCGAGATATACCGATTTGAAGTTTGTAAGTATCATATAGGGGAATTTGGCACGTTTCGGGCTCTTTTGTTTGAGATATGTAACTCGAGAACGACTAGTCCGATTTTGCTGCAACAAACTTAAATTAAAAATTACGATTGCTTTAATCTCTTGGTATACTGTTTCTCTACATAATCAACAGTTTTGCAGCTATAAATAAATTTATGAAGGAAAAAAATTATTTTTTGCCTAAAAATTTAAAATTTTTTATTCTTAAAAATCATGAAAAATCCAAAACGGGAAAAAGTGTCAAGTCTTTTTGACTTTCACGTAAAGTCACATAACCTATAAACAAAATGAGACATAAATCTTGAAAATCGATGAATGCGTTTTGCTTTTTTTCACAATTGACAATTCACAATCTCATTTTAACAAGAATATTCATTTTTTGTTTCAATGAATTTGGTTAGTCGTACTGAATGAATTTCAAAAATTTGCTAGAGGATATGAACAAAATTCATTGGAAAAAACCTTGATGACTTTTTTATGATTCTCAGAATTGAAAAAATAAAGAAATAGAAAAGTTATTTCATTTAAAAAATATTGAAAAATACGTATAAAATCGAAATGAGCGCAAATTGTCCAGAAAATCTCAATTTATTTTGTCACGTTTGTGGCAAAAGATCTCTTTCAACAAATATTGGATCATTCACTGAGCAAGTGCAGCATGCTTTAAGCTTTATTTTGATTTTTGGTGTACCAATGATTTGGACTGATCCAGGACAATTCCGACAACTTTTATGCTTGTGCAAACAAAATATATGGAGTAAATCAAACAAAGAGTTCACATCTCTGTTAAAAGTGCACAAATACCTCTACCGCATTCTGATCAAATACCAATTCCACCGCTTCCAATCCCGGACAAAGAAAGTTATTTTTCTATTGCAACAATGGATCAATTGGATTTCACCTATGAAGCAATACCAGAAGCAGGCCCATCGAACAAAAAAATTCAAATATCACAAGTAAGAATGGACAAGATTGTTGAAGAATTAAACTTGTCTCAACGTGAAGCAGAAAAACTTGCCTAGCTTTTGAAAGAAGGCAACAATTTGGAGCCTAATGTCAAAGTCACCGGATATCGAAGACGACAATTCCTTTTCAAACCTTACTTCACACTCAATGAAGGGAACACATTTGTTTATTGCCACGATATAAAGAGACTGATGGAGGCGATGGACATTAATTATGTCGCAGGTGATTGGCGAATGTTCATCATGTTCACTTTTTCCCGTTTTGGATTTTTCATGATTTTTAAAATTAAAAATTTTTAATTTTTTAGCCAAAATTTTTTTTTTCATAAATTTATTTATAGCTGCAAAACTATTGATTATGTAGAGAAACAGTATATCAAGAGATTAAAGCAATTGTAATTTTTAATTTTCTAAGTTTGTTGCAGCAAAATCGGACTAGTCGTTCTCGAGTTATGTCAAACAAAAGAGCCCGAAACGTGACAAATTCCCTTATATGATACTTACAAACTTTAAATCGATATATCTCAATTCCTACACGTGACCCAGCGAAACGCCGGGACACGTATAACTTTTTTTTGACTGGTATAACTTTTCCCGGTAGTCAGAACCCCTGTCGATTGTGGCCGTCGCACAGTGTAATATTTTTTTTAAAATTTTTTTTTGATTTTCCTCATGTACATGTAAGTACTGTGTTCTCCCCGCGAGTAGAGCTTTGGTGTTTCTTGTGTAACAGCTCATATCCTTTGTTGTATAATTTGCAATATATGTCGTAATTAGTCTTAAAATTTAGGGCGCTAACACACCCAATGGTGTAATATGATCCGATTTTCATCCAGAAATAGTTTTTTATAAGCAACATTCCTTCACAAATTTTAGTATAATTGATCACATATTTCGAAAGATATCCCACTTAAGGTATTTTACTTGTATGGGGAGTGCCACGCTCACTCGTGCTATTTCGCCTACTTTTGATTCAGGTATACCTTATAGCGAGTAAACCACCTAAACTAAATTTCATACCAATTGTTGCAATAGTTCAATCAATATAGCGATTGCAACTTTATGGTAATATAAGAGATGCCACGCCCACTACTGCAATCTCGTCAATTCTCATTTAATTTCAAAGCCCATAGCAGCCAACACCTCTTAGCCAAATTTTATGAAGATTACTCTCATAGCACACTATCTATAACAGTAATGTTTTTCCGCTTGTATGGGAAGTGCCACGCCTACATGCTCCATTGCGCCAATTTTTTGCAAAAACATACCTTCTAGCAAGTATATCTGCCTTATTAAATTTCATAACGATTACGTTGTTAGTTCTCTTAATATAACGTTTACAAATATTGTGGGCTGTGCCACGCCTTCAACGAGTTTTTTCAGTAAAGTGGCAGAGCTTGTGTTGATAACTGCTTTCAGTAGCATCATCTCTAAGATTTTTATGAAAATCGTTTGAGCCACCTTTGAGATATATGGAATCAAAATTTTTAACTGTTGAAAAGAGTCACTCCCACTTTTACGATTCCGCCCACTTTTATCACATTTCAAGATATATTTAAAATGTACGATTTTATAATGAACTTTTTTAGTCATTTTCAACAAACATGACAAAGATAACAAGTGGATCAATTTAACCTGGTAATTGGTGACATATGTTTCGGCTATTACCACGTATATACATATTCATATGTATATACATAGCCTCATCAGACCAGTTTTGGTTAAGTTGTACTGAGATTCGAACACTCGACCGTACCATGCATTTCTATTTTTGAATTGCGACGGCCGCTCTAACACTTGAGCTATTGGGTATGTGATCTTGATGTGTACAAAGTGCGTATTCCTTTGCATTCCGCACGCATTGTTTCATTTTTTCTTGTTATCTATCTGAGTTATGTTTTTTTTTTGTTGCCATAGCTCTTTTAAGTTGTTTTGCTTACACATTGGCTCCATTGCGCCAATTTTTTGCAAAAACATACCTTCTAGCAAGTATACCTGCCTTATTAAATTTCATAACGATTACGTTGTTAGTTCTCTTAATATAACATTTACAAATATTGTGGTCTGTGCCACGCCTTCAACGAGTTTTTTCAGTAAAGTGGCAGAGCTTGTGTTGATAACTGCTTTCAGTGGCATCATCTCTAAAATTTTTATGAAAATCGTTTGAGCCACCTTTGAGATATATGGAATCAAAAGTTTTAACTGCTGAAAAGAGTCACTCCCACTTTTACGATTCCGCCCACTTTTATCACATTTCAAGATATATTTAAAATGTACCTGTTTACGAAATTTCATCACAATATCTTGCACGGCTTACGAGATATGGTAGTAGAAAGGTTAAAATTTAGGGCTGTGCCACGCCCCTATAGGAAGCTTTGAAAACTTGAAACCTAGCCTATTCTCAATTTTTTTATAAGAAGAAAGAATAACATGAAAAAAATCACGGATTTGAATTCCCCGATCGATAGTTTCCCGAAAACCATGCCCACTTTGTTAGAAAATTTGATAACCGCTTTAACTTGCACCATTTTTGAAATTAATATTTTGAAAAATGGGTTGGCTACTTAAAACATAGGGCGCTAATCCAGTTTTCAATATTAACCTTAATCTTAGTAATGGGCTTTGTCCAGATATATAAAGCTACTGTAATCCGCTGACACTTCGCGAAAAAATCAAAAAGTTTTTATTTTGAACCGCTCTAATATATATCGGAAAGACTAACGAAAGACTAACTTTACGGAAAAAGTTAAAAAATATTAAATAATTTTGCTAAAATACTAATTTTTTTAATTAAAAAAATGTTTCTCAAAATATTTTCAATATAACAGGGTAATTCTATGGTAACTCGCGTTACATCCAGAAGCTATTTTTGAGTTTAATGATGCCATCAATTTTTATTATTTATGTTAACTAATAAAATTGGATTCTTTGTGAACACATAACATTTCTCATGTCCTACATTAGTCTAAAAATTCAGTGTTAACATAGTATTTATCCAGTAAAATAATAAATTGTGTTGGTAACTCGTGTTACCATTTTTGGACATGTTCAGATAGTAAATTTCATTTGAAAGTTTCTCCGAAATTTGTGAGTAGACTGCTTTATTTTTGACATAAATAAATGAGCAATAAATCAATAAGCTTACCATTATTAGAAACAGCGATAATGAATCGTAATTTTTAAAATAATTCAAAAATTATGTGGTAACTCGCGCTACAAAAGATTAGTAACTCGTGTTACCAAATACTTTTATACCAATATAAGGAGCTTTTTCTAGCTGTAATACACAAGAATAAAAATAAAATCAAAGTTAAATAATAATAAGGAAAGACTGAAAAAGGTCTTTAATGTGCAAAAATTAAACAAAAATTTAAATTAAACAAAAATTGAATAATAAATCAAATTACTTTAGAATGCATAACTCGGGAATGAAGTGAATTATGATTATGTACAAATAATGGTATATTATCTTCAGAACTATAACTATCACAACTCCATCCATACACACCTTCATAATAGAATGTTTTGGTTTGATGCCCATGTTTACTTCTTTTGATGTTTGGGCCATTCGCAGTTTCTCATTTTGCCAGTAAATTAAATGGGTTTTGGATATTCCGACGTTCATTACGTATTATTTCTTTCTTTTCTGCTTCTAACAAACTATCAATTTTTGCTCTCTTCTTTGCTTTACTCTTTCGGCAAGCTTCCCTATGTGTCTTTTAGAAATCATCGTATTTTCCCTCGACTTTTAATTTGTCCCTCCTTCTTTTCATTTTTTCGGCAGCCGAGAGCGGCATTTGGTCCTAAACCAAAAAAAAAATTTCAGTCTAAAGAAGATAGATAAAAATTATCAGAAACTCTTGTTAAATGATGAAGATGCGAGTTACCGGTAACTCGCGTTACAAAAAGTACTTACATTTAATTTAGACTAGTAAAATCAAACGTAGGATGTTTTTACCGTTATTCGGAACAAATTGAAACACAAAAAGAGAATCTAAGTAAGTATTTGTTTGAATTAGACGACAAACACCTACAATACTAGAAAAAATGTACTTATTGGTAACTCGCGTTACAAAAAACAAGGGTATCTTTTTTCTTCATTTTTAAGCACTCACCTTTCTCAATTCGAGTGTTGCAACGCATTGTTGATAACATGAATACATATATGTAATATTAGGTACATGAAACTTACTTACCAAATAAAACAAGAAACTCAAAACACAGAGATTTAAAAAATGATTTTTTTTTTTAAACTGAAAGCACACGTACACACAGTAACTAGAACAGAAAATAATGACGAATTTTATGGTCAAATCTTAAATTTGACACTTGGTGGCAAAACTACTATTATTGAACATTAATTTGGATATAGTTGAAGATTGAAAAGCAATAAAAAATAATCCTTTACCGTGTCCACATTTACATACATGGAAATACCCAACATATTTTATTTGTTTTGATTTTTTATATGTTATTCCTCAATCAATCCTAAAAATACATAACTTTGGAAACTACGAATTTTTCAACATAAAATTGGACATAAAATTTTTTTTTTTTGAATTTTTTTTTTTTTATTGTAATGTTATTTTCAATCAATCCTAAGAATGTTTCTGCATTCAAATCGAAATTCCCGACATAGCTTTGGAAAATATGAGTTTTTAGTACAATCATTTGGTAGTTTTACCTGGAAAGTTTTGCGGTAGTTTTGAAAATGAGTATTTTTATAGATTTTGATATGCTCTTTCTGAATTGCATCTTTGCCACCTCGTATTGTTGCCGCTGGCGCCGCCATATTGGAAAAACGGCGCCCAAAAGCGGTTTTTTGACAATATCTCCTTTCTGACTCATTTTACGATAAAAACATCTATATTCAAAATAAAACTAGAGGAAATTTCCTACAACTTATGTTATAATTTTTTTTTCATAAAATCAATAGTTTTGGCGTACGAATGCTTCTATAATGTAGTTTTTATCACTAATTTTTCAATCTTTTTTTTATATTTTTAACAAGAAAAAAATATCTAATGGCATTATCGTAATTGTGGAATTATACTTTACGGCGCTTGTGCGCCAAAACTATTGATTTTATGAAAAAAAATATAACATAAATTGTAGGAAATTTCCTCTAGTTTTATTTTGTTTTTATATGTTTTTATCGTAAAATGAGTCAGAAAGGAGATATTGTCAAAAAACTGCTTTTGGGCGCCGTTTTTCCAATATGGCGGCGCGAGCGGCAACAATACGAGGTGGCAAAGTTAAAATTCAGAAAGAGCACATCAAAATCTATTAAAATACTAATTTTCAAAACTACCGCAAAACTTTCCAGGTAACGTCGTTTTTTACTACCAAATGACTACTAAAAGGCGCGCATCAGTCTAATTGTATGAATTGTATGCTATTTTCCATTTTATGTTGAAAAAACATAGTGCGTGTCATTAGTAAAAAATTCGTAGTTTCAAAAGTTATGGCGGGAATTTCGATATCAAAGCACACGCATTCTTAGGATTGATTGAAGAATAACATATAAAAAATCAAAACAAATAAAATATTTTACATTGAAAACATTTTGAGAAAAATTTTTTTAATTAAAAAAATTAGTGTTTTAGCAAAATTATTTAAAGTTTTTTAACTTTTCCTATAAAGTTATAGTCTTTCTTAACAAATATGATTAAATGATTTTATATCCTATCTACTATAGTTTTTGAGATACAAACTGTGCAGTTATTAAAAGAATGATCGGTATATACAGTGGAATCGCGATAATTCGTAATCGCAAGGGACCAGCAATTTTTTACGAATTACAGGGGTTTTCAATTTAACGAGGTTTCGATTTTTTCGATAAATTTTTTTTTTGCTCCATTATCAATGGCTGAAATGATATTTTGATTTTGCAACACTGATAAAGTCTTATGAGTACGTTTATTTGCCATTTTCACGCCACACTCTCTTTTTCACACACCTCTGGTAAAGCAACGAACAAACTGACCACGAAATCACAAAAAATTCCACCAAAAAATATGAACGATGAACGTATCCTACTATGATTGATATTGTTTTTTAAACTATACGAAATTCTATGGAACTATACTGCCGTACTAAGCGAAAAAGACGTATCTCAAAAAAAAAAATATCCGAGATTCTTATGGCATCGGATAGCTTAAGAAATTACGCGTCTAATAAAATACTCCAAATGTCGGCATCTTACTTCAATCATATAAAAAATCTACAAATAAAAATTTCCTCTATCTCAATTTTACATGTATTTCAACAAATTGACATAAACAAAACATCAATTATCTCGAAATGAATTTTTTTGAGATACGTCTTTTTCGCTTAGTACGGCAGTATAGTTCCATAGAATTTTGTTTTGCATTACGAATTATAAGAGGTTGTCAAATCCAATTACGATTTATAAGAGGTTAAACAGACTTTATTGCACAAAAAAAATACAAATTATCGAGGGGACCAAAATGTATGGAATTTTTACGAATTAAAGCGATTTTTTCAAGGGACCAACATTTTGCTACGAATTAACGGGGTACGAATTATCGCGATTCCACTGCACCTACATTTTCGCACATTATTTCGAAAACAGCTGCAGCGATTTTGATGAAACTTCGGGATTTGGTGTACAAACATGGGGTTGCCCATATTCGGAGCGCCCATTTAATTTTTAAATAAAAAATTCGATTGTAGTGCGGCTTGTGTGTGGTGGCGCGCCGTCTTGTTGAAACCAGTAGTGCCTCATACGCTTTCGACAAATAATTGGCTTGAAAAAATTGATTATCATATCGTGATAACGCTCCTGATTAACAGTAACCGTGTGGCCATTATCATCTTCGAAAAAGAATGGCCCAATGACCATTTTAGCACAAACGCCGCACCAAACGGTGACTTTTGCATCGTGAAGAGGTACCTCTTGTATCTCTTGTGAATTTTCAGTGGCATAAATAAGGCAGTTTTGTTTGTTTACCGTTCCGTTCAACTGGAAATGAGATTCATCGGTCATGATAATAAAGCACTTTGAGTTTTGACTATTGACTTGTTTTGTTGAATGTAAATTTCAACAATTTTAGAGCGTTCGCGTTGCGTGTACTGTTCCATGGTAAAAATCTGCTTGGAATGACGCTTCAAAACGAATGTCATTAGTCGATTTGACATCGCTGTCAAAAGTTATAGTGTTGCCTGATGGTCGCTTCGAATATGGGCAACCATTATTAAATTAAGATTGAAATAGGTTTAAAGCTTTAACAGATTTTAACGGGGGCGTGGCACAGCCCTTAACTTTAATTTTTCTTACGTGATGTCTCGCAAATTGAAATGAAATTTGATAGACAGATGCAGATCATAAACATCTTAAATTGTATGAAAAGTGGGCGGAACTGAAGTAGTGGGCGTGGCATTTTTTAATAAGCATGTAACGCGCCGTAACGTTTTCCTTAACCCCCCCCCCACCCCTCTTAAACGTTACGTAACACCCAAGTGACCATATTTACCTAAAAGGCACAATTATGTTGCGAAAAGTATCGAAAATACATGCATATGTTATTTATTTTTTTTATTATACCCTACACCGAGGGTATATTCACTTTGTCATTTCGTTTGTAACACATAGAAGGGGGCGTGACAGGTATGGAAAAGTTTATATATTCTTGATCAGCGTCACCACCTGAGTTGATTTAGCTATGTCTATTTGTCTGTCTGTTGAAATCAGGTTTACGGGAAAACCAAGAAAGCTAATTGAATGAAATTAGCACACTCAGGTCAGACCTTCTTGCAGGCATCTTGCTATTGAAAATTTGCGAAATCGGTTCATGGACACGCCTACCACCCATACTCTATGTATATTTGCCCAATCCCATTTTGAAAAAAAAAAATGCAGCGAGTTTGATGAGACTTGGTGATTTGGTATACATTTGAACTAAATTAGGATTACGCTAGGTTTCAAGTTTCCAAGGATTCGCGTGGCACAGCCCTAAATTTTAACCTCTTTACCACCATATCTCTTAAACCGTTCAAGATATTGTGATGAAATTTCTTTGTTCTTTATTTTTTTCACTTTTTCATCGATTTTGAACTGTTTCAACATTTTTAGACTTTTTCAACCTCTCTCAACATTTCGCATATATTTCAACATTTTTCAACCTCTTTTAACCTTTTAAACATTTCACACTTTTTTCGAATTATTCAACCTCTTCAACGTCTTTTTAACATTTATTAAAATGTATGTACTTTCAGTGCAGTGTAGGGTATGTGAGTTTTGGCCTGGCTGAAGATAACATCTTAACTTTTTCATATTGTTACGTATATTTAATAAACAATCACACATAATGTAATAAACATTTGCTTAAGTTTAAAATATGTTAAAATGGCGAAAAATGAGACGAAAATATTTTATCAAAATGATAAAAGTTGATGGGATCTAGAACAGCTACAGCAATAAATGATAAAAATAGGAAATCTTTCCACGCTTATACCTCAGGTTTTGGTTAACCAATCTCGAAGGACGTTCTGCTCGTTGAGTTCTTTAATTTGATATATCATTTATTGCTGTAGCTTATCTAGATCCCGTCAACTTTTATCATTTTAATAAAATGTTTTGGCTGTAGCTATTCAATAAACAAACTCATAAAGAAAGAGTTTCATTATACACATCTAATTTCAATTCATCACCCGCTAAAGTAGTATCACTTCAAAAACAATGTTACGTAACGCGTTGTTCGAAACCCCTCCCCCCAAATTGCGTTACGTAATACTGAACGCCCCCTTACTCGGAAACGGCACTAACGGTTTTCATAAAAATTTCCAAGTTAATACCGCTGAAAACAGCCATCATAACAAGCTATGTCACTATGTTGGCAAAACTCGTTTAGGTGCGTGGCACAGCCCACAATATTTTTAAACGTTATAATAAGAGATCGAAAAACGCAATCGTTATGAATTTAATATGGTAGATACACTGGTTATAAGGTATCTTATAACATAAAATGGGCGCAATGGCGCTTATGGGCGTGGCACCTTCTATACAAGCAAAAAATTTATAATATTTAGTGTGCTATGGGACTAATTTTTTTAAAATTTGGTACAAAGATGTCGATTACCATAAGCTTTGAAACTAAATGGATTTCAATGGGATTGCATCACTGGGCGTGGCACCTTCCATACATTCAAAA
The DNA here is from genome assembly GCA_949775025.1 of Tricholauxania praeusta. Taxonomy (NCBI): domain Eukaryota; kingdom Metazoa; phylum Arthropoda; class Insecta; order Diptera; family Lauxaniidae; genus Tricholauxania; species Tricholauxania praeusta. The sequence continues at coordinate 111,371,205 of OX459028.1, forward strand.
ATGTTATATTTAGAGTGCTATGGGAGTAGTTTTTTTAAAATTTGGTATAGAGATATTGGCTACTATAACTTTTGAAGTTAAAGGGATTGCATTAGTGGACGTGTATCCTCCCATTTAAAAAAAAAACGTGACATTTGTTATTTTTTTTAAAATATTTTTGACTATTTCAATAACAGCAAAATGTTCCTTTCGACTTTTTTAACCTGTTTCAACTTGAATTTACCAAGATTATTCAACTTGACATTTTCAACCTGTTTCAATTTATTTTACGAAAATTTCAACTTCTTTAAATTTTTTTTCGAGTTTTTCAACTTTTTTCAACATTTTTTATATTTACCGATGTTATCAACCATTTCCTACAGTTTCAACTCTTTCAATTTTTTCAACGGTTTCAACCGTACTCAATTTTTTTTTCGTCATTTTCCATATAATATCGACTTTTTAGCCTTTTCAACGGTTTCAACATTCTTTTCAACTTTCACAATTTTTTCGGCTTTCCAACCCTTTTCAATATTTTTTAAATATTTCCGACTTATTCAATCTCATTTTGAACATTTTTTGAATATTTTGAATATTTTTTCGACTTTCAACCGTTGCAACTTTCTTCATTAGTGAGTTCAAACTATATCAACTGCTTTCAACTTTCGAGTCTTTCAACCTTCATTTTTAATTCAACATTTTTTAACTTTTTTCAACTCTGTTAATTTTTTTTGACTATTTCAACCTTTTACGTCATTTTCTATATTTTTTTCGACTTCTAAGCCTTCTTGCCTGTTTCGACATTTTATACACTTTTTTCATTTTTTTTTCGGCTTTTCAACCTTTTTCAATATTTCTTAAATATTTCTGACTTATTCAACTTTTTTCAATATTTTCCATATTTTTTTTACTTTCAACCGTTTCAACTTTCTTCATTAGCGATCCTAAACTATTTTAACCTAATTCAACTTTTTTCAACGACTTTTTCAACTTCTTTCATTTCATTTCGAGTTATTAACCTTATATCAACTGTTTCAGCATTTTTCAACCTCTTTCAACTTTTTTCAACATTTTCCATATTATTTCGACTTTTTCAACCTCGCTAAACTTATTTTGGCTTTTCAACCTCATTCAACTATTTTCGAAACCTTCTACTTTTTCCGAGCCTTTCAATCTCTTTCAACACTTCCCATATATTAACGATTTTATCAGCCTTTTTCAAACTCACTCCACCTTTTTAACATTTTCGATATTTTATCGACTTTTTCAACGTCGGTCTCCTGGTTCTAGAGCTTAAACTAAATACTAATAGGTGCACCTATTATTTTGAGCAGGTGTGTTTATCATCTTAATTTAATTAATTTACCTTTTCCGATAGACAAATAACTGTAATGCGTTACGTAATATGTGAACGACCCATTACTAACTTTATTTTTTTGGTTCGATCAGTTGTCAGATATCATAACATATGATACCGCGCTCATACTTGTCAGATTATTCTTCAAATAGGACTCATTATTCTTCAAATAGGTACCTTCAAAGTACTACTTTGTTGTTTTAAAATATGATTCGTTTTCTCTTTTTTCTGAAAAAGTTTCAGTTTTTTTTTTAAAAAAAAATTTGAGGACATTTTTTTATAGCAAATTCAAAAGTTGGGAACATTTTGGTTTTACAACTTGACAAAAGTGGAAGATAATGAAAAAAACTAAAACTTTGAAGTTATATACCTAAAAAAATCAAGTTAATCAACAAAAATCCATAGCCCAGAAAAAATATTGAAAAAATATGTATCATGCTATTTTTTTCCATACGCCTTAGTTCCTAAGCGATACGACCCTTTCTATGGCACTTACGCGTGGTTAAAGATCACAAAAACAGTTTTTGAAAAGATCTCGAAAAGATAAACCTCTCAAAAAATTATTTATTACATACTAAGATTTGTCGTTGATGTGGCGAACTTTAGGAAACGCTATCACTGGCGAACGTTTGCACCACAAAAAAAAAAAAAACTTTTTATCCTTTTGTAGCAAACAAATTTGTGGCTACAATAATATATGATTTTATGATAAGTTTATCGTTTTCTATATATTCACAAAAAACCGTCCGTATCCATCAGAAGCCCTCACACATTATTGAAACCACTTCAATACAACAGTGAATGCAAAATTAAACATGTTACAAATTTTTTCAAACTTCTAATAGTTTTGAATCTATTTTTTCTGGACTAAACATGAAAAGTTTCCTAGTATCGCGGGTTTTCCACTTTTTTATGAATGGGCAAACTCATGAAACCTAAATCCACCGTCAGAAAGACTTCATTAAATTTTACTACCATAAAGCTTTTCATGCGAATAGTAATGAACTCATGTTCAAAAATTCAAATGTAGAGAATGTTTAAAATGTTTCGCGTTGCTGTCTGATTTTTTCCTCTCAAACGCTTCTAAGTACAACACTAACTTTTTACGTGCAAATTTAGCGCAAACTCATTTTAAATTTTGCTAACCTTTTATTGATTTCAATGTAGAATTCAGCCAAAACTTATGTATTTTTTTAAAGGATGATCCTGATGATGACAGCGACTACGAAGACCAAGAAACAAAAAAGGAAGATGAAAAAATACCCTGCAAATTATGCGATCGGACATACAAATCAAAACGCGCAATGTATAACCATGTTCGCAAATATCATAAAAATAAAAAACAACCAGTACCAAAACCATATAAATGTGAAGAATGTAGTGAAGCATTTCGCACTGAGCAACTTCTTAATAGTCACAAATTGAAACATACTGGAATTTTTTGTGACGTTTGTGGTATGAAATTTACACAAGCAGGCAATATGAAACGTCACAAAATACGACACACCGGCATAAAAGCATTCAAATGCGAAGAATGCGGAAATGACTTTTTTACCGACAAGGAGCTTAAAGCACATATGATGCGCCATACGGGAATTTGGCCGATAGTCTGTGAAATATGTGGACGTCGTTGTCGTGATCACGGAGTACTTACAGCACATATGAGACGTCATACTGGTGAACGACCTGCAAAGTGTGAAGTATGCGGCAAGTGCTTTTACAGTGTATATGATTTGAACGTGCATGGCGTTACTCACAGCAGCGAACGACCGTTTCATTGTGATGTTTGTAGTTCAACATTTCAAACGAAGAAAGCCCTTCGTGTACACAAAAAATTGCATTCAACAGATCGTAAGCATGAGTGTAAAATTTGTGGCAAGTCATTTGTACAATCGGGTGGCTTATATTCTCATATGAAGACTCATGATGGTGCAGAAGGCTTATAGATTTTCTTCAATGTTTACTTCTTAAGAATGCGTTTAAATTTTAAGGTTTATTGTAATTTATATAATTTCATGAGTAGATAAAATTTTTAAATGCATATACACATGTATTTTACTGCGGTATTTAACTGAACTATTTTGATTTTATTTAAGGACGCGGAAGGGTCTGAGTGCTACATGTTATGCATAAGTTTAAGAATTAGGCTGAGAGCCGGCTGTAGAAAAGTCGAGTGTATAAGATTACAGAATGAGATGTATGCCAAATGATAGAGCTCAATGAGCCTAAATAGAATATCTAGGGTTGCCTTGCCAAAGCCTGTCCCGATGGCCGAAAATGCCCGAATTTTAGCCAATTTTATTGTTCTAATTAAAACTGTAGTACATAACAGCTCGAAATGAATGCCAAATGATAAAACTCGAAGAGGCCTAATTATAATACCTGGAATTGCAATGTTGAATCCTCTCCCAAACATGGGTTTTCACCAGTTTTTTAGGTCAATTTTCATTAATGAAGATAACAGCTTGAAATTTGTGCCAAATGATAGATATCGAAGAGCCTTAATAGAATATATAGGGTTGCCTTGTAGAATCCACAATACTTGTATTTACTTTTTGTTATTGAGAGAGTGCTAATTTTGTTTTTCCCTTTTTTGTTTTGTTTTCGACAATAAAAAATCTTTTCTTGACTTTCTTCACAAACTAGTGTATTGCTGATGATGAGTCGTATTAGGCTCGAAATGCATTCGATTTGAATATAAATAAAAACAAAACCAACAAAATTGTTTGAATTTCGTCTAATTAATTTTTGTGTGTTTTTATTTGTTTTTTGTTGTGGTCAATAAGGTTTTTAAAAAAATATATATTTGAAAAACAAAATTTAATACAAACATAAAAATACACACCACCATTAAGCTACAAATTTAGCTACAGTTAGCTTTCAGTCTAAGCTTGAGTTGACCTTTTGACAAGCTAATGTTATAAACTTCGCAATTATTAATACGTATAAGAGTTATCATGCGATTAAAAGGAGCTGTAGCCATATAATTAGTTCTACTAACCGGTTGGTAAAATAACTGATAAGAGTTACGAGTACTCCTCCGATTACTATTAAAATGTATATAGTTAAGAAGCTCTGGTGCAGCAAGAGACCCAGTTACAAGTTGATGCAGATAAAGTATATCCGCAATATTTCTACGCGAGCTCAAAGACTGCATATGTAATAACTTTAAACGATCCTCATAAGGAGGAAGGTTTAAAGGGTCAATCCAATTTAAGCCATTGAGAGCAAAACGAATAATATTTTTTTGAATTCTTTCAATTCTATTTATATGAATATTATAAAATGGTGACCATACTTGGCTGGCGTACTCTAAGTGATATAAGTGTCATATAAAGTCACCGTTACTAAAGGGCTATTAAATTCTTTTGCCCACCTCTTAATAAAGCCAAGCAGAGATGAGGATTTTTTGATTAATATGCTCATTAAAAGTCAACTTAGTATCAAAATGTATACCTAGGTCTTTGACTATATTGACACGACAAATATTTTTATCTTTTAATTTATAATCAAATTCCACAATAGTTTTCTTCCTGGTAAAAATCATAGCTTGGCATTTATCAGGATTGAGATGTAAGTTATTTTTAGAACACCAAACTTCAAAGAATTTCAAGTCAGACTGAAGTGGAAAAATGTCACCTGTTTGGTTGTTCTCTATCAACTGACTCTCGCGTATTCACTGGCGATGACAGTTGTACTTTATTGACAATTCATTATGATTATTACAGGGTGATACTAACTTATAATTAACAATTAATTATACATATAAAACATCTCCCTTTTTTATAAATCAATTTACTCTAGGCTAAATGGTCAATTGTTAAATAAATTAAACATCTATTTGTTTCGTTTACGTAACCAACGTTTCGTGGGTTGTTTCCCACTTCCTCAGGGTTATTTATTTTAAAACACTGTAATACAATAAAAGATTTTTTTTTTAAATACAATTTTGGCTGTTAAAAATTAACATTGTCGAACTTACAGATATGAAATTACATGACAATTTGAACTGACATCACCTTTTTTAAATTAACTATTCTAAACATTAAACATATAAAACACAAAAAATAATAATAAACATTCAACTATTGCCGCTTCCCTATTGCTAATGAGTAGACGTTATTAATTTTGTCTTTGTCTTCTTTGCTGTTCATCGTTTTCGTTATTTCTAGTTGTCTAGTATTTTTACGTCGAGTAAGTCTGTTGAATGTTGGTGTTCTAATACGTGTTGCGCCAATGCTGTTGTTGTTCTTTTCTTTGTCATGTCTGTTTTGTGTTCCGCGATTCGTGTTCCCAGCGCTCTCTTTGTTGTTCCAATGTATTTTAGCCTGCAGTTCTGATTCTCGTTTCCCTTGCACCTGATCTCATATACGACATCGCTTTCTTGTTCTTTCTCTAATCTGTCTTTTGTATTAGTAAAAATCGTGTGTAGTGTACTGTTTGATCTGTGTGCGAAAATGGCGTTCTCTCTGTTGTTGTTTTAAGTTGCTTATTGCTGGTTAGTTTTGGAATGAATGCAACTCCAAAATATTGTTTAGGCTCCTCTTGATTTTCTGTTGTGGGTGATTCTCGTTGTGTGTTTTTTTCATATTTTGTAATTAAATTTTGTATTATGTGTTTTGGGTAATTGTTTAATGTTAAAATTTTAATTATTTCATTTAAATTATCTTTTTTAAATCTAGTGTCGCTTATTTTTAGTACTTTTTGAATGAAATTGCTTGCTGTATTGATTTTTTGTTGTATAGGCTGTGTAGATTTGAAATTTATCATTCTACCTGATGCAATTGGTTTTTTATACCAATTGAAATTTATTTTGTTGTTAATTCTGTGAACTTTTGTGTCCAAATAAGCTATGCTCTTGTTGTTTTCGTCCTCAGCCGTAAATTGTATTTTGTTGTGGTATTTGTTCAGTGTGGATAAAATTGTTTCTTTATCTTGTGCCTTGATGATGGCAAAAATATCGTTAACATATTTGACGATGAATCTGATTTGAATTTGTTTTTTGTTTAATTCACTTATTGTTTTTTACTTTTTATAAAGTGTGTCTTAATAATAAGTGTTTTCAAAACATAGAGTTCAAAGTACAAGTTTGTTTGCATGTGCATAAAATAAATATTTCAAAAACAAAATTCAAGAAAACTCAAGCTTAATATACTACTAAGTCACAATTCATATTCATCTCTTTTTTTTTTTTTTAAATATTTTAAATGTTTACCTTAACATTTTATTCATGATATTATCGCAGAACACAACTCAGTGCGGTCGATATCTTTCTGGTTCTTTAACACGTCTTCCGCTACGGGTAGCCTTAACATGTGGATCAATAGATATTACATTTACAAAACTAGATTTATTTTTGTTTTCTTCTTCAGAAAATACATCATTTTTGTTAACATTCAATAGATGGTCACTTTTATCCGAATGATTTTCAACTGGAGAACGTCGATAATTTATGAAGCTCTGATTTTTCCGATACATTGAGCCATTCATATCTTTAACTACATATGACCTTGAGCTTTTGAGCCACAAAGCCAGGGTACCACAGATTGTTTTGTTTTTTGAAAAAAATATTATCGCCAGTTTTAAAATCTTCTCTAATTTTAGCTGACCTATTATAATGAGTTTTAACAACCTCCTGATATTTTTTAATTTTTTCTGGAATATATTCAACTGTTTTAGGTTCGAGTTTTGTTTGTTTCAAAGGTACTAATGTATTACATCTTCTGCTGAAAAGAATTTGCGCAGGTGACGCTTTAAGACTCTTTATCGGTGTGTTTCTAAATTCCAATAATGCCAAATAAAAATCTTTATCATCCGCTATAGACTTTTTAACTATGCTCTTAGCAATACCTACCATCTTTTCAGAGAAACCATTTAATTTTGCATAATAAGGACTAGAAAAAGCCACACTAATATCCAAACAATTGGTAAAATTTTTAAAATTGTATGAGTTAAAAGGATTATTATCGCAAACAATAGTTTTTGGGATGCCGTGTGTAGCAAATATATTTTTCAAGTTTTGGATAACTTCCGCTATACTTTTAGTCCTTATTTCTAAAACTTCTATCCATTTTGAGAAGTAGTCACCAATAACTAAATAAGATTTGTTTTTGTATTCCATAATATCCATACCTAGCTTATAAAAACGATAAGGCGGAATTTCATGAAACACAATCGGTTCTTTACAATTTTTACGCATAAAGTGCTGACACGTTGGGCAGGACTGTATCGTTTGCTCAATTTCCTGGTTCATTAACGGCCAATATACTAACTCTTTTGCACGGTCCTTAGTCTTATTGATTCCTAGGTGTGATTGATGTAAAAGAATAAGTACTTTTTTCCTTAAAGTAAAAGTGCCATCAAAACATAATATATTTTCCTCCAAGTAAATCTGCGCTCTCAACTTGTAATATACTTTTAACTCGTCTGGAACTTTCGAAATATGATTAGGCCATTTATTTTTACAGTAAAACGCTAATCTGCTTAAGACTGGATCCGATTCAATTTCCTTAGAAACTACTGTTTTTCGACTTCCACTAAAATTTATAAAATGTACCACTTCGTTGAACTCTATAGATGTGTCAATTATCTCAGCTTCTAAATCAATATTTCTTGACAAAAGATCTGCTATATGCATATGTTTTCCAGGAAGGTACTGAACATCTAATCTATACTTTAAAAGAAATAATCTCATTCTTTGAATTCTAGTTGCATGTAGTTTACTTAAGTCTTTTTTAAAAATGGAGATCAGTGGCTTGTGATCGGTAAGAACCTTAACTGTGTGTCCATACACGTAATAGTGAAATTTAGAAACAGCAAACGTAATGGAAAGGAGTTCTTTTTCGATTTGTACTCAAACTTCTTGAAGCGAAACATACTGGCCCACATCGCTGGAGTAAGCAAGCCTCCAGTCCGAATTGTGAAGCATCACACTGAATGATACACTCAAAGCTTTCATCGAAATTTTTTAATACAGTTGCACTAGAAATTATTTTTTTGATGTTGTCAAATTCCTGTTGGTGTGCTAGAAACCACTAAAATTCTCTATCTTTTTTAAGTAAATCATACAAATTCTTACATCTATCAGATAAGTGTGGAGTATAAATTCTCATCCGTTCATCCGTTCTTATCCGTTGGATTTTTAAGATTACAAATAGCTTCAACACGTTGTGGATCTGATTTCATACCTTCATACGAAAATATTTGTCCTAAATATTTCACAGACTCTAGTTTCAGCTGGAATTTGGCTGAATTGAATTGTATATTAAGCTTCCTGGCTCTATCAAAAACTTTTTGTAAATTTTCATCATGATCCTTAATATTTTTTCCTGTAACAAGTATGTCATCAATATAAACTAAAGTACCAGGTAAGCTAGCGAATGCCTCAGAGGTATACTTTTGAAAAATTTCGGGAGAAACGTTTAAACCAAATGGCAAACGTTTAAACTTGTATGTTCCAAATGGTGTGCTGAATGAGCATAAATTGGTTCTTCCAATTTCAGAATAAGATACTTCTCCGGAACTAAAACATTGTTAAGATCCTTCGGATCTAGACAGAGCCGTAAATCACCATTTTTTTTTTCGACAATAACAATATTGCTAACCCAGCTAGTAGGAGAAGGTACTTCTTCAATGATATTTTGATTGACAAGCTTCACCAACACTTCTTTGAGTCTCTCTTTGATTACTAAAGGAACTCTTCGTGACACCCGTATTGTTGGTACACTTCCTGACTTGACTCTCAATACAAATTTTCTGGGAAAACAACCCAATCCGTTGAAAATATCAGAATTGTCAGTCACAATTTTATGTTTTTCACTTTCAATTGAGTTATTTATAGTAACAAATCCGAACGCACGACACGATGGTAAGCCTAAGATGGGTGCGGAATTTGTGTCAACTATTAAAAAATCCTGCATCAATGAAATGTGCCTGAATGAACATCTAAGTCAAGTTGTCATCCGTGGCAATTACCCAGCAGTTTTTGGGAGCATGCATTACCATTATAGTTATACAACTTACTTGTTGTAAATTTGAAAGTATTTCGTCCGAAGGAGTCCATTTTAGGTCAAGCAGATTAAAGTCACCTAACAACAAAATGTCGAAAGACATTCGTAGACATCTGCGCTACTATTTGGAGGAACATAGTGTTGAGAATGTATAAATCAGAGTTACAATGTGTAACCTTAACACATAACAGTTCAATATTAGATGCGCAGGCAATTTCAACTAATAAACTGGTTAAATGATTTTTTATAGCTATTAAGACGCCTCCACCAACAGAAGAAAGATCTTCCAAGTGTCGGTCTCTTCTAAAAACATGGAAACTATTATCAAAAAATTCCATATTGAGAAAACTGTTATTTAACCAAGTTTCGGTAAACACGATAATATCCTCAGAGAAATTCTGAGTTGATAAAAAGATATCTTGCGTCTTGGAACGCAAACCCCATACATTTTGATAGTAAAGGGATAGCCGTTTCAGTTTTTTGAATTGGAACGTGCAGTTTTATCATTTTTTTTTCGATTTAAATTCTGAAATATAGATATTATCCACCCATGCTTTCGAGTTTAGAATGGCAGAAACATGAGAAGATGCCACTTTTATTTTGAAAGACGAATGAGTTGGTTTATTACCGAGTTTCCTGCCAGAAACGAAGGCGTCGGCAGGAATAATTTGATTTTGTCTAGTAAAATTTTTAACGCTGTCAGAGGTAGTGTTGGAATGAAGTCGTGAAATGAAAATCGATTTTAACCTTGGTAATGCCTGCAGGGAAACCGGAGGCACAGAGCCATCAATCGCAACATCCACCCGCGGATTGGCAATAACCGAAATTGACAGAGGATTATTTATAGTGGAGGAAGGAGATTGTTACTAGAGATTATAGCGGGAAAATTGGGAGTGGGTGAAGAGGTATTTAGAGAGCAATCCACGGCAGTTTTGTCACGACTGACGGCCGCACCGCCCACCTTCCCCACATTACCCAGATTTTTATTTAATTTCTTTTTAGACTTTCTTTTCTTTTTTAAGGAAGTAGCTTGTTTAGGTAAAGTGGAGATCGAAGGAGTGGAAGCAAAAACCATAGCAGCCTCGGTAATAGTTTTATTTTGCAAACTGACATCCGGTGAAGTAGCCTCATTAAGGCTTTTTTCAATTTGGGGAGTTAAGTCTAGATAATTGTTAAGAATATCTCTGAAATTATTATTCAGATTGTTAAGATTTTCCTCAAATTGCTTTATTTTTTCGTAAAATACCGACGGGGAAATGGCTCTGCAAGATGGACAGTACCATTGCAGGCCCGAATGGACAGAGCATAATAAATTAGTAATAGAGTTTGCTAAGTTTGCACAAGAGGCATGAAACACCTGTTCACAGGGACCTGAACAGGAAAATATAGAATTAAATATATTTTGGCTTTTGCACTGATCTAGAGAGCAAGCTAACAAATTTTCAGAGGAAAAATAATCCATCTTGAAATCGTAAAAAAAAGAAAGCAATTTAAAATATTTTTAGAGCAGTGCAAAAAGGGTTAAAAATCAAGCAAAAATTCACCCGTTAAGCAGCAACAACAATAGCACAACCGAGTTTAAAGTTAAGCTTAGTACACGTACAAAGCATAAAAGAGAATCAAAAACAAAGCTGTTGCTATACTTACACTGTTTATTCTTGCAGAAAAAAATATTCACATATGTTTGTATGTATGTTCAAATTAAAAAACAATATTTAATAAACCAAAGCACTAAATCAAAGCAAATTATTACTACTAGCATGCAATTTTACCAGCAACGACACTGTATTAAACACAAGTTTAGAAAATTATATAAACAAATCACGATACACTTAACAACACAACCGACACTGACTAAAGAACGAAGTCAACTGAAGCTCTTGCTGGAACATTAAAATGAATCAGACCAAGTAATTCAGAGCAATAAATTGCATTAGAGACGATGTCGTGTAAGAATCGTAAGGACAAAATATTTCTTCTAATTTCTAAGGTTTTTAAACCAATCAAAAGGAAACGGGCATTATATGGAGGAGAACCATTTTCAAAGTTTAACGAGCGCAACGCACCTCGCACCTCTGCACCTTTTCAATTCTAAATTTATGTATTTCATGAAAAGGAAGGACGCATATTCTAACCTTGATCTAACAAGGCTAGTAAACAAAACTTTGAGAGTGTACGGGTCACTAAACGAAGAACTATTACGCCTTACAAAAGCAAGCATAGCGTGTGCTTTTGGAATGACAAAGTCCAAATGAGGACGAAAAGAAAAATTTGAATCAAATACTACTCCAAGGTCCTTAAATTCAACAACAGACATAAGTGGAAAGCTTGCAATATTATACGAGGTTGAAAGAAAGATATTAGACTTGGAAAAAGACATATAAACACATTTATTTAAGTTAAGAGGAAGTAAATTATTAGTAGACCCTAGATGAAGTTTGTTTAAATCATACTGTAGAAGTGCAGAATCAGTCACATTTCTTATTTGCAAGAAGAGCTTAAGGTCATCAGCGTACAATAGGCATTTACAATTGACAAATAAAGACGCAATATCATTAATAAAAATGATAAACAACAGAGGTCCTAAGATGCTCTCTTGAGCAACACCAGAAATTGGGGAATAAACAGTCGACTTAATGTTATCAAAAACTACAAAACATTGGCGATTGTGTAAATAAGACTCCAGCCTTTTCAAGATACCAAAACCCAAAGCTTCAAACTTTTTTATTAAAAGAGCATGCGAAATCTTATCAAACGCTTTAGCGAAGTCAGTATAGATTACATTGACCTGACAACCTTGCAAAAACGCCGATACACAATACTCACTAAACAAGACTAAGTTAGAGATAGTTGAGCGTCCACTCACGAAACCATGTTGATAAGGAGAAACTATACTTTTAACAGCAAATAATAGTTTATCCAAAAAGTTTGGAAATTACAGACAACTTGGATATAGGTCTGTAATTGGCAATGTTATTTTTACAACTAGATTTATACGTAGGTGTAATATACGCTACTTTCCAACAATCAAGAAATACACCTGACGACAACGATTTATTAAAAATTACCATCAAAGGGAGAAGAAAATTGAAGGCACAGTTTTTAATGAAAAAACCACAAAAACCGTCAGCATCTGGGTACGTATAGATGGCTTAAGATTTTGAATACCCTCCCAAATATCATCCTGTGTTAGAGACAAGTTACCAAAATCTATCACAGGACGTACATTATCTGAAACTTTAGGGATATGGTTACTAGGTGATTCAAAATTGGAATTAAAAAAATTAACAAATAAATAAGAAATGGACAAAGTATCATTAGCAGATTCTGCCCCTAAAAAAATTGATGCTGGTATATTCGAGCAGCCTCTTTTAGATTTAACATAACGCCAAAAGTAACAATTCTGATTAGTATTAATAAATTTTTTGAAAAACTTAGAACGAAGATTTTTTAGTTTCTTCAGCTCACTAGTACGCCACGGACATTTATAAAAATATTTTTTAGCTTTCGGAACATAATTAATAAACTCATTATGAATTAAGGTCATAAAAATACTATAGCAAGAATCAGTTTCTAAAAGATCAAATTCCCTTTCCCAATCAATTTGATTAAGAGCATTATTCAACAAGTAAAATTACATCTTTTAAAGTTAAAGTGGGATACATCGACATTAGACTTAACAGAGGTAAATTTATAAAATGATATAGAGATGCTTAACGGAACATGATGCCAGTGCTGTTAGATGCACGGATTTATCCGTTTTGAACGGATTTTTGGGGAAATCATAAACAAGAACGGATTTCTGAACGGATTTAAGACTCATGACGGATTATGACGTATTATTACGGATTTTCTAATATACTCCAACAATTTTTTCTTTTTTACATTTTATATTCATAGACTTGTAGAAAAAGAGCGAAACACATAAAAAGCATGCATGCATCAAAGCATTTGGAATTTCATTTAAAAACGCGCTTATAGAGTAATGTGATGAACAGAATTGGGACGGGGTCGGGAAAGCGACGACGATTATACGCTGTCAAAAATTATAGCATACTTGATCATGTGAAATTGAACAGAATTGCCGCGTACCACTGGTAACCTGCCGTTAGAATAAATTCTATTTTTACGTTGGATCAGTGTTGCATTTCTAATGTATTAAAATTTGTTGCTCTCTTTTCCAATACGATTTTCTCAGCAAAATTTATGGTTTACAAACTTTGTTTTTGTCACTCTCTGTTCCCATTCGATTCTCTCACAAGAACATAAGCTTGTAGTTTCAATTTGAAGTGAGTGAAAAGCAGCCGTCCGTCGCAATTGTTTTCATTCAAACGATTATCCGACTGTTTTTTTTTTTTTTTGACAGCGTGTAATCGTCACCGCTTTCCCGACCCCGTCCCAATTCTGAGCAAAGCATAACGCACATAAAAAGTGTGTATGCATGCTAGCTTCAATTAGCATCCCTGAAGTTAGCAAACTTTTACCTTTCTCTCTCTCTATTGAACATAAAGAAATTGACAAGGATAGCATGACACTCACTTGGTAGGCGACGCTTTCACTAATTTGAATACACCGCAACAGAATAAAGGACGAAACACATAAAAAGCATGCATGCATCAAAGCATTTGACATATCATTTAAATACACATGTGTTTATGAAGTAACGCACATAAAAAGTGAGCATGCCTAAAGTTGGCAAATTTTCAACTTTTTGTAAGCATCGAGGCATTGACAGATTTTTTTGACATTTGATTTTGTTTTGATTTTAATTATTTGTTTAAATTTTTAAAAATGTCCATGTTTGAAGAAACTTTAATAAATGAAATATACAAATATCCTTGCATTTTTAATAAAAAAGACTGGGGTTATAAAAATAGAAAGGGAAAAATCATGGGCTGCAGTTGCTGCAGCTACTAATGCTTCAGGTAAGTATTTTGACAGATATCAATTTTTTTTAAACTTCAATGCTTTCTATGTGTGTTGAAAAGCATACGACGCAGGCATCGATGCATGCATGCTTTTTATGTGTTTTACCCTTAACCTTTGCGTTTGTTTTTGTTGTTATTTTGATGCTGTTGTTAAACAAATTTAGTCGAGCATGTGTGAGCCGGTGCTCAAAAATCAAAATGGATTTGCATAGCAAAAACAACCAAAGGTAATGATAATCTAGATTTTCTATATCATTTGGCTTTTATAGACCCGTCAAATCTTGCCTCAGTTCATGATATCTCCATCATTGCAAATTTTTTTAACATGGACATAAAGAGGTAAAAGCAATTTGGGAGCGTATGGCTCTTATCAGTTTCCACTTATGTCTCGAATTGTTGAACGACTCGAAGTACTCCCGCACACTTTAGCTGATTGCATAAATCGCAATAAAACCAAACCCAGAGCAAGCCTAGGAACTAAAACTTCATTAAGAATTCTTCATGGTAAGAATCTAGCTAAGAGGAAAACCGTTATTGATTGGATGCCATACATAAATTTGATGAACAACGCTATATATGAAGACAAAAATTTGGACTGGTTAAGCGGCTCTGAGGACGAAGATTAGAACGAACAATAAAGATTTTATATTTTTAAAAGCATACATCATCTAAGTATGTATACTTAATTTGCGTTAAGTAAATACGTTTTTAAATAGCAATAATTGAAGAATTTTTAAAATCTGGTTTTGACGGATTTCAACGAATTTTCGAACGCTTTTCTCCTCCGTTTATTCTGCCAATTACGGATTTTCCGCCCTACAGACCTGGCAGTACTGCATGATGCATACTAATGGCTGATATAGGAAAAGGTGATTCATAAATGTTTATTACTACTTATAAACACTAAATCTAGCAGCCTCCTAAGGGCATTAAAACAGTTATTGATTTGAATAAGACCTAGATCTAAAAATGTATCTACAATATACATTTCAATAGCACTAGATACTTTAGATGGTGTGATATAAAGATCAGAAATCGCCAGCAATCATCAATTGGTTAGCATCAATGGAAAAATCAGCAACTATTGTAGAGATGTTATTAAGATGCATCTTATACAATTCAATAGTACTATTAGGTGGCAAATAACATACTACTATGTAGAGAGATACCGATGAGCCTCTGACTACTACACATAGTTGATCCAGTAGCACATAAGTATTTCCAAGCAACACATAAGACAAAAATTCACGTTTTACAGCAACTAGCACACCACCACCACGTTGACAACCAGTTGCGTTAACATCACGATCCTTACGACAAACATGATATATATGTGAATCAAAAAATTCCGCATTATGGAAGCTACAATTTAGCCAAGTTTCAGCTAAAATGATAACATCAAAGTCACAATGAAGGTTGCAGCAAAAATACTTTCAGATTTAGTCCTTACACCTGATACAAAGTATTATTCAAATTAGGACCAGATTCGCTACGGTTTCTCCAATTGCTTCGCAGTTTTCTGAAAAAACTCAAAATCCTTTTCCCGCACATCTACAGGCCATAGAGATGGATCCACAATATTTTTATAAAGAGATGATGAAACACCTAATTTAAAATTCACTCGTTTCACTTTTTCCATCTGGGTATCTTTTTTCACCAGTTTGTAGGAAGAGAGATTTTGTTTCATAATATCAGTGTGTTTGACAATATAATCAATGATATCAGTACAGTTTATGTCGTCGTGGGGTCAGCACGCATAAATTTTACGTGCAAATTATTATTATTTTAAAAAAGTTTTTAAATAAGAATTTTCGAATATGCCTTGTATCTGTAAGCAGAAGGTGGACAGAAATCAGGAGAAGATAAAATGTGGCAGCTGTAAAGTATTTTATCATTGCAGCTGTGTAAACCTTAGTTACAATGAAGTTGATTTCATGCAAAAATCTGGTAAACCATTTGTTTGTAATGATTGTATGTTGAAAAGACGTACTTCTCTTCGTTCCTCTCCGTCTTCTGGGTCCTCATCCCCAGCTCAGTCAGCGGTTGGAGTGGGAGCACCAATAAAGAATAAAAATGAGAATGGTAAAAAGACAGCTTCCTCGCAGCAACATCAACAACAATTACAGCAGATGCTGAAAAATCAAAACATGCAAAAAACAAATTACAACAACAATTGCAACAGAAACAACATCATCAAAAGCAGTCACAACAGGTCCAACATCAGATGAGACAGCGACAACAAGAACAGTAGGTAGAAGGTACAAAGGTTATTCAGCAACAACAGCCGATACTTACCAGCAATAACTCTAACTTAGAAAATTTGGTGAGTGAAAATGCAGATGAGTTTATTGCAGATGACTCACAAATAACATTGGGTGTGCTCTATCGTGAGATAATTCAGCTGAAAAAACTAAGAGCTGAAGATCTCTCTCTTATATCTGTTCTGCAAGAAGAGAATAAAATTTTAGTGGACAGGGTAAATGAACTTGAAGCAGAAGTTAACTCATTGAAGGGTAAACATAGAGAAAAATGTATTGAAATTGTTGGAGCTCCTAACATAAACAATAATAATGCTCTCCAGTCGGCAATTAAAATACTTTCTCATGGGCTGAATGCGGAGGTTACTGCGGAACACATTGACGACTGCTTCTAATACAGTTTCTAATAGTAGATCTTTTGATGTTTTATGTGTAAGATTTGTATCACTTGGTAAAAAAAGGGAATTGATGAAAAGGAAATTTGTAAACAAAGGCAATTTGAGTGCTAATTAATTGGTGGTGATAAAAATAAAAAAAAATCTTTCTTAATGACAGTCTGTCAGCTTTTACTAGGAAATTATTTAAAGCTGCGCTTAAGTTTAGAAAGGAAAAGCAACTTAAATTTGTTTGGGTTAGGAATGGGAGAGTATTTTTGAGAAAAGAGGAAGGCGGAAGCGACATCGCTATAAATACATTTGAGGATCTTAATCGTCTAAGCATTAATTAGCCTTTTTATGTTTCTTATTTATTATGAATATATTTAATTTTGATGCTCGCGATGGTTTGCTTGATTTGCCTTCTGGTAATTGTAAAAATGTTGATTTTCAAACAATAACTTCAAACCCAGATCTAGATTCCTTTAAGTCTAAGCCTGACTTTATCTTTCCTACTGAAACGTGGATTTACGATTATGAACAAGCTCTTTTTGATATTCCTGGTTACAACCTTTATGCAAACTGCAATAATGAGTATGCAGCTGGTGGTGTTGCAGTTTTCGTTTCGAGTGATTTAATCTGTGAATTTTCAAGTTTCAGTTTCAGGAGCTCTGATGCTATTAAATTAAGGCCCCTATTGCACTTGTCGATTTGCGATAAAATCTATATCTATCGATTTAATAGAAACGATGCCATTTTGGTTTTACGATATTCAATAGAAAAAATTGCGTCATTGTGACTTGAAATATTATTATTTTTCTTGAGACAGCCGTTTAGTTTCTTCAGTTTGAAATATTTTATGTGAAAAATTTAAAAAATAAAGAAATATCTACTAAAATAAAAAAAAATCTTATCTATCAAAACAAAATGATAGAACAGCCAGCGATTGTGATCGATAAACACAATACCAAACAAAATCGCTTATAGAAAAAAAGCGTTTGTCTATTGTAAATCGACAACCGCAATAGGGGCCTAAATGTTTATTAGACAATCAGACATTCACGCTTGTCTGTATTTATAGATTCAACATGAATATTCCTCATGAAGTTTTCCTTAGTGACTTAAATAATTTGCTGATGAATGACAGATCTGAAAATCTGGTATTGTTGGGAGATATAAATTTGAACATTTTACAGGACTCAGTAATGGTTGATAATTATTTATTACTTCTTTCCCCTTTTGGACTTGTTTCCTGCATTAATGAGCCAACGCGAATTACAGATTTTTCTGAAACCTGTATTGACCACATATTTGTTCGATTAAGGAAATCTAGTAGTAGTTGTTAGTTAGTTGTTCAGTTTGCAACCTTCAACTATCCGATCACTGTTTGCTATGCCTTTCGTTTGAAAATGTTGCAAGAACCAAAAAATTTTCTGAGCCTTTTGAAATGACCGTCTAGTCTTTGAAACATGGAATAACGTATATGATGAGCCCAATCCATCACTTGCGTTCAAAAATTTTATTGAAATCTTGTCATATCATGTGAATATTTGTACAAAACTTAAAACAATAAATTTATCTCGAAAAAAAAAACTAAAAGCTTGGATGACAACTGAGTTATTAAACAAAAAAATAAGTTATTTTAAAAATGCAAAAAATTTCCAAATAATGATAACCTAAAATCAGAATATAAAAACCTTAGCAAAGAAATATCTATTGAAACTTCGACTTTTAAAAATGGTAAGGTCAAGGGAAACATTAAAAAGAAATGGAATCTAGTGAACAATATTCTAAATAGAACAACTTAAAATAATCTCGTTCATGACATAAACGTAAATAATGTAGTCCATACTGATCCACGTGATAAAGCTAATTTGTTTAATGATTACTTTGCTAGTATCGGGAGGGATGCAATTGCAAATAATGGCTTGCATAATTTATCATGCAATTGCTTAGAGAGAGAAGATTTAATTTCAGAAAGCTTTTTTTGTGAGCCAATATCCTCATTAGAGTGCATATAATGGCACTTAAGAACTCAAATTCATGTACTCAAGGAAGTTATTCTAGTGTTTTTTATTAAAAAAATAGTTTTTAACGTAGCTGACGTTTTATCTCACTTATTTAACAAAAGCATCGATTCAGGTATTTTTCCTGATCATCTAAAAAAAGCTGAAATAATTCCATTGCTTAAGAAAGGGAACAAATCCCTTATAAATAATTATAGGTCAATTTCGATACTGTCTAATTTTTGAAAAAGCCATTAATCTAAGGATGGTAAACTTTTTAAACAAACACAAACTTTTCAGCGATTGTCAATTTGGATTTAGAGCTGGACGTTCAACTGAAGATGCTTTGTTAAAATTTTGTAACAATGTTTATAGTTCCTTGAATTGTAAAAAGATTTCTGCAGCTCTTTTTGTGGACACCACCAAAGCGTTTGGCACGGTTGATCATGAAATTTTGCTGAAAAAGTTGTTTAAGTTTGGTTTTCGTGGTTTTATTCTGAATTGGCTTTCAACATACATATTTGTCAAATAGGAATCATAGAGTGAAAATTGAAAACTTTTTTAGTAATTCTAGTATGGTGAATGTTGGAGTTCCTCAAGGCTCTGTGTTAGGGCCTATTTTGTTTTTAATTTTTGTATATTCGCTTTTTAAACAAACATTTTTAAGTAAATCTATTGCATTTGCAGACGATATGGCGTGCACCTTTTCTTGCTATTCTTCTTTTAATTAAGTTCTAGAAACTAATCACGATTTAGAAGTAGGGGCTTGTTCGGAAATGCGTTGATGCGTCGCATCTGATGAGCATAATGTTTTGAAAAGCAAAATCTGGCATCACTGCAAAAGTTGAATGTTTGGAAATGCAACTCTGATTAAGTAGATGCGCAAACTTCGCATAAACAAAAAAGGAACTGCAGAAAATTACTTGTGTTGGCGGAAAAATTAAAATGGAATCTTATTGAGCAGCAACTTGCATCAGCTGGCATCGCATCAGCTTGCATCTCTGCAGCAGTGATGCCAGAATTTGCTGCATTTCCAAACAAACCCTAGTAAGGCACTGGTTTACCACCCATAAGCTTATACTCAGTGACAAAACTTAAACAATGGTTTATAATGTAGCAGGTAAAGAAACTCAACTGAGTGAATTTACTTTTCACAGTGCAAACTGTCAACAGTATTTCATTTGTAAGGAAATTTGTTCTTCCACAAATTCATTGCACGGTTTTGTTGACTCCGGTTCCTGTTCCACAAACTGTTTTCGTATTGATTGTGTCAAATCATTCAAATACCTTGGATTATCACTAGACTGTAAAATGAACTGGATTGATCACACAGCTCTATTTAAAAAATATTTAATGGCAGCAATTAGACAACTGTACCATTTGAAAAATTGTTGCTCTTCAAAATTACTCACCTCTATTTACTTTGGTATATTTCATTCAAAGTTGACATATGGATTGGAATGTTGAGGTGGTACGCATAATAATAAAATTGGTCCACTTCTTACTGTTCAAAAACACGCTATTAGAATTATCAGTAAACAATGTCGTTATGTAAGTTGTATGCCACTTTCTAAGAGATTGAACATTTTACACTTAAAGCATTTATATTATTTTAAGTTCCTGAAACTATTTTTTATAAGATCTGGTAATTTGGTAAATTCTAGAACTCATTCCAACTATAATTTAAGAATAAATTATCTTAGCTTAGCTTTGATTCCGTCACATAGCATGCAGCATTTCTTGCATTTTTACGACTATGTTGCTCCCAGGATTTTTAATAGTCTTCCATTTAATATAAGATGCATTCGTAATAAGCATGCTTTTCTCAAAGAAGTGAAGTTATGGCTGTTTAGCTTTTCATATGATGCTATAAATTCTCTTATTGATATTGTAATTTAGTATTTTACTATCAAAATTCTATCAATTATATTTTACATTTTTCCTTTGTTAACATTTTATATAGCTGTAGTGTATCCAACATAGCCACCATCACCGCTTACCATATTCATACAAAGTGACCATTGCCAACCACAAATTTGTAAAGCGCAATCGAGTGACGCATGGAAAAATCATAAACAAAAGCACATGCACTCGATTACACTATTGCAGGTCACTCAATAGTAAATTTAATGTAATCAAATCCCCAAATAATTCTGTAAGCTTTGTAAAGTAAATTTGACTCAAAATAGAATGACACTCAGATTTATGTAAATAGGAATGGATAAGCTAAGTTTTCATGCATGTAGAAATAAGATAGAATTAAATTGAGTGTAAGTAAAAAACTGTATAAAATGTTAAATGGTAAATTTAATAAATTTATGATTTGTTATACAATCATCGACTTGCCTTTTTCTATTAGAAAACATTCGGCAAAAGCCTTATAATATAATTTGGACACTGGCTACAATTCCCTTAGAATTTACCTGCTTTCCTTATCATTAGGACAATAGCAAGGTAAGGACCAATGGCATACTCTGCCTGGCCCAACGTAAACTAACATTCTTTAAATTTACATTCCTTTGCATGAAACTCTTCACATAGCATTTTTCTATATTCCTTGCTTCCTTTTTTTTATTTTTTCTAATTACATTCATAACTTATGTTGATAAATCTTTGTCTTTTTATATTTTTTTCCCCTTTATTTTTAACCTCATTTTGTAATTATTATATTAAATAAGTGACCCCATATACTCAATTGTGAAATATTACTATTTATCTGCATCCGCCACTGATGATGACGTAGCGGTCATCGAAACTAGTATAAGCTGCTGGTTTGCCCAAAAGAAATGATTTGTTTCTTTTTATGCATTTTGCGCTGTAATTTTTTTGTGTTTTTCTCGCACTAACAGTACTGAACAGAAGGCTCAGTAAAAAATAATTAAAAATTATGAACTGTTCTATAAACACAAACAAAAAAATTACCTTCGGTGAGCATGCCGATTTTACATATTAGCACTTGCACCTTCGTTCGTATCGCCAAATAAGCTTTCAACGGAGCGCTAGTCAAGAAATGTGTGATATCAAAAAGATTACAAGAACAATTGCATATGAAGAAGGAAATGTAGTTTTTGGCGCACTATGTTTATATTTGTTGCGATGATTCTTAAATGGTCAACGCAAGAAGTATGATATAGTATGCTAGTAGACTATTAAATTTCGGCGAACAAAGCTTACTGATGATGATGACGTAGCGGTCATCGAAACTAGTATAAGCTGCTGGTTTGCCCAAAAGAAATGATTTGTTTCTTTTTATGCATTTTGCGCTGTAATTTATTTGTGTTTTTCTCGCACTAACAGTACTGAACAGAAGGCTCAGTAAAAAATAATTAAAAATTATGAACTGTTCTATAAACACAAACAAAAAAATTACCTTCGGTGAGCATGCCGATTTTACATATTAGCACTTGCACCTTCGTTCGTATCGCCAAATAAGCTTTCAACGGAGCGCTAGTCAAGAAATGTGTGATATCAAAAAGATTACAAGAACAATTGCATATGAAGAAGGAAATGGAGTTTTTGGCGCACTATGTTTATATTTGTTGCGATGATTCTTAAATGGTCAACGCAAAAAGTATGATATAGTATGCTAGTAGACTATTAAATTTCGGCGAACAAAGCTTACTGATGATGATGACGTAGCGGTCATCGATACTAGTATAAGCTGCTGGTTTGCCCAAAAGAAATGATTTGTTTCTTTTTATGCATTTTGCGTTGTAATTTTTTTGTGTTTTTCTCGCACTAACAGTACTGAACAGAAGGCTCAGTAAAAAATAATTAATAATTATGAACTGTTCTATAAACACAAACATAATAATAATAATTAAATTAATCTGTAACAGATGCTTTTAAAGAGCTAAGACGAACCTATCTCTTACGATCGATTACAGCAAGCTCAGTACTTGCATTTTTACCCTCAACAGAAAAACGTTTTTTACGTTTTTTATTTTTAGCTTCTTTCCAGCTATCTTTTTCAAATTCATTTAGAGAGCCAGCATCCACTGTAACAGCAACAGAGGTATCAATACCATGCATAGGTGAAACAGCAGCAGCACCAGAATAAAGCGAAGATACACCAGCAGAACATAAAACAGATCTATCAGTGGCATTATTAGCAGAAAATTAGGCTGTAAATTAACAGCATCTGAAGAGACACCAGCAGCAGTAACAGCAGCAAAAGAAGGCGGCAGAACCATATTCATAGATCGGAGGGAATGAACAGTTTTATTTTTGTTTGCATTTTTTAAGTTGTTAGCACTCGATATGATTTCTGTAGACGCACGAGCAACAATAGCAGAAGAGGACGCAAGAGTCACATTCGAAGAGCGCCGATGAAGAGAAATAGAATTATTTTCATTAAAAGGAATATTGCAAGATTGTGGATCATTAGCAAATGGGTCATTCTACCTCGTTTTTACATTGAAAATTTAGATTTCTCAAAAACAATTTTTTTTCGATACCTTGAAAAAAAATATTCGATGCATGTTTTTGGAAAAAGTTTTTCCGGGCTTATTTTCGAAAATACGGGTTTTTGAAAATCACAAGTTTTAAAAATACATGAATTTACGGACGCTTGTATTTCAAAATGTTCGCGTCATGTAGAAAAACCGTCAAGGAATAAAAGTTAGCATTTGACGTCTATTTTCATATTATCGTATTAAAAATTTTCTTCTTTTAAGTTGTAAGCAAAAATTTTGCAATTTAAAACTTAAAATCGAAAATTTTCTTATTTGGGTATGTTTAATTTTTTTAAGAGAAATAATTGAATTCTAGCAATCATTTTGCAATTTATTTCTATTTGGGACGAGTACTGGTTCTCTAGATATGAATTTTTCTGTATCGCCGCGAGCAAGGTAAAAGACGCGCACGAAAGCGCTGATATTACATACATCGTGCATCATACATTTACCGCTATCCATTTGCGTTACTGCGTTGCATTGACTCTTTTCTATGATTTTGTTAGATATTTTGTGATTAAGTTTTGCGCGTGGCGACACAGAAAACCAGTACTAGTACAGAAATCACCAAGAGAAGTAAGGAGTTTCCTAGGCACCGCAGGCTGGTATCGCGTGTTTATAAAAAATTTTGCGACGCTGTCAGCTCCATTAAGTAACACCTTGAAAAAAGGGCCGAAGTTCAGCATGTCACCTGAATCGATAGAGGCTTTCAATAGCTTGGAAAGAGATTTTTTTCATGTTCTTGAGTTTTAAACATTGAGAAATTGGACAGTGCTCAAAAATCTATCAAGCCTTAGAAATTATTTTAAAAAAAATGCTTTAAAACTCAACTGTTATATGTCTACTTGCTCGATTAACATATTAATCACTTTAATAAAAATTTAATTTCACATGCTTCCTAAGAGCCCTATTAGTCACTGCTGATATCAATCAATTTAGATGATTCGATTACAAGTGTAGTAGATGGATTCTCACCACTATATAGATATATTTACTCGCATGTATCCGAACTGTGCAATTCTTAACAATCATAAACAATATTATAACAATTTACGTTAGCTTTAAGTTAAAACACTTATTTATAGTGTCTCTTAAGTTGCTATTAGTTTTCTCTAAGTGTTATTCAAATGCTTTGACAACTGTTATAGTTTTCGAACAACGCTTCTAGATCATTCTTTGTAAATATATCTATCCTTTTCTATCATATGTTTTATTGTCTTAAACAAAGAAAATGTTAGTCGTTAAGTTGATTTATGTTACATGGAAAGGACAGAATAAAAGTTACGCTTGAACACGACGGTTGTTTTTATACGCAGGTTACCACACAAGAAAATTTCGATTTCGGTATTTTCGAATTTTGAAATTCCTCTTAAGCTTAAAAAAATTGTTTTCTTACCATGGGTTCAGTTTTTGTGATTCTTCCGAAATTTTAAGAAAAAAGTTTTGAAATTGGTTGAGGATTTTTAAATATTCTTTCGAAATTTCAATCGAAGTGTTGAAGGAAAGTTAAAAACCGTAAAATTTGTCACAGACAGGCAAGTCTGCAGATTCATCAAAATCACTGCAGCCATTTTTTTGAGGCAAATTCGGACACATCGCACGCATTTGACTGGGAAGACGCGGCTCGAGCATTGTCATGTTCGAGTTTACACAATAGATACACATAAGTATCTACCAGCACAAAAGAAATAAATTCATTTTGTTTTGCGATACTTTGCTATTGAAAGGTCAATTTTTATTTATTTATTTATTTACGTCTATGGTAAAAATTCACCTTACAGACTAAGCACATAGTAAGTAATACAAATATATAGATTCTCAGTAAAAGTTTGTTTAAGAACAGAAATTTAATTACTATTCAATAACAAAATTATAGTCTTCTTAAAATAATCTTTTGGCATGCAAAAATCAACTTGGCTGCTACTATAAATTTTATTTAACATCATTTAAATCAGACTGCAGTAAGATAGAGTCAGCACGATTCTTTATTTTATAGAAAGCCTTTAAATCATCCGCATATAGTAAAAAATTGGCAGTTTTAAAACATTTTGAGACATAATTTATGAAAATAATAAAAAGTAGGGGGTCGCTACAAAAGGATGAGATTGAGATACTTTATTGGAAAGATATGATTCTAACCAAGAGAGAAAAGTTGAATGAAAATCAAATTTAGAAAGCTTTAAAAGCAGTATGTGATGGGGAAGTTCATCAAACGCCTTTGATATATCAGAGTAAACGACATCAACCTGATATCGTTGTTCAAGCACTGATGTACAGTAATTAAGGAACACAGAAAGATTCGTTGTGGTAGACCTACCTGAAACAAAGCCATGCTGGTAAGGGCAGATTATGTTTTTTATAGCAAAATACATTTTGCCTTTGACAATTTTTTAAAAAATTTTCGAAATGATTGTTATCTTGGAGATCGGCCTATAATTGAAAACATCATGTTTATTTCTAGATTTAAAAATAGGTGTTATAAGGGATATTTTCCATTTATCAATAAAATAACCACAACTAAGCTACTTATTGAAAATTAAGCATAAATGCGCAGAAATTGTATGTACACATTTCTTAAGGAAGAAAGGACCATCTAAGTCACATTTAATGGAATTCTTAAGGCAAGCGATTGCGGACTCAATATTTCTCGATAGTAGTGAAAGATCACCGAAGTTTAAAACGGAGTCAACATTACCAGACACAGAATCAATAACGGGTCCAAAATTACTTTCAAAATTAGAACTAAAATAATTTGCGAACAGAGTTACTGTTTCAGCTATTGAAAACGAAGTTTCATCATTATAGAAAGTGGAAGTTTGAATGTTAGAGGAGCCTTTTTGGATTGAATATAGCACCAAAAAGATTTCGAGTCATACTTAATGCGGTTTTCTATAGTAAGGACATATTATTTGTAAAGAAATTTATTTAAACAATTACTATAAATTTACGCTTATAATGCAAGTATTTTGCTTTGCTATCAGAATTTCCTGTAATTTTGAAATCGTCAAAAAATTTATTCCTCAAATTCTTCAACGTTTTTAGGCCCTTAGTATACAAAGGGAGCTTGTGTTTTTTTCGTAAAAGTACGTTACATAAGATGATATTTGATAGATTTTTAAGAAATATATCAAAACATCTTGACACATCAAAAAGAGCATTCCAGTCAATATTATCAATGAGTCTATTGATAAGTTCAAATTTACAATTCTTAAAATCAAAAAATTTAATTTCAGAAATATCCGAATTCAAAAAATCACAAAGTTCAATATTAAAAGTAAGACCAGAGTGGTGCATATTTGATTCCGACGCAATAAACGGACATTCATACAAATCATATTTTAGAGATTTAGTAACAAAAATTAAATCAAGAATTTTTGAAAGCTGATTATCTGAACCAAATCAATACTAAAAAAGCTGTCCACAAGGTGGATTTCATGTGCTTGATTGACATTCATTGGTACTGAAACATTATCGTCAATTACAGAAGACCAACTCAGTTTACTCAAATTGAAATCTCCAACTACACAAAAATTTTCAAAATTACTATTGTTTGAAAGAGATAATATGTTATTTACATGAGCATTATAAGTATCTGATGGACTATTTGGCGGAATATATGAGGCATATATATATGCCTTTCGGAAGATTAATGGAAACACAAATTTGATCCAATTAACCATCTAAATTATTAATATTCAAAAGCGAAGAGCAAAGGTACCTTCTTACTGCAATAAGAACGCCACCCCTTCTAGTACAACCAGTACAAACAACATTCCGATCTTTGCTATACAAATATTGGGATCAACGACTTCCACATCAAAAAAATCGTCATTAAGCCAGGTCTCAACAAAGATAATTACATCATAGTTACTTTCAGTACAAAAAGAGCTTATTGAGATCAATTTAGTTCGCATACCAGATAAGTTTTGGAAATAAAATTTCAGAGTATTATTATTACTAAGTAAGTTTGTATTGATATTAGCTACTGTAGTTTCGCTTGTGAGGGATTTTGTTTTTCTAAAAAAGTAAACGGATGAACTCGTTCCCCTACAGGCCAAAGTTCTGGATTAACCATCTTATCATAATAGCAGGCTGGAATAATGAGCTTAAAATTTACTCTCTTTAAACTTTTTTCATCAAAGTCTTGTTCGACAAGACGAACACAACCAATAAAATGTTTTTCAATGTCAGCATGAGACATATATATTATATACATATATTCGATCAAATCAGCAGCTGAGACAGATGGTGAAAAAGAAGAGAGATGTAGAACTTTCTTTTGTACAATAATAGTAAGCTCATTATTGATATTTTTTCCAACAACAAGTTTATGTTTTTTTTTTTGATTATTAGGCGGCAAAGCGGCAGGCGAAGGGAGAATATCGTTAGCATTAGCATTAGTATTAGAAATAATCTTTTTCTGTTGCTTATTGCGTTTTTTGTTATGCACAAACTGCCAATGAGCTGGTGACGCAGTAGCGACAGGAGGCTGTGAACGATTTACAGCAGTTAGAGCGGGAGAACCGTTTAAAGCTGGAGACATTGAATCGTTCTCAAAATCACGAACAGGCAACGACGCATCAGTAGGCGAAGAAGCGATAGTGGCATTATAAGTAGCAGCATACGGAGGAGCATTTTTAAAAGAAGATGAAAATGGAGGAGATGAAGAAGAGAGTACAGAAACAAAGTTCGTGTTTGCATCTTTAGCAGCAAGATTTTTATTGTTGTTACAATTTTCGGAAAGAAGAGCAGATTTAAGCTCACGAACTTCGGCAACTGAGACAAAGATCATGTCAAACATCATTTTAGAATAGTTCACTGGATTTTTTCTTGACCACTATCAACTTTTAATCCGCAAGCGCACTGCATTATAAGAAAAAAATTTTACAACTTAAGAAATTTTTCAAAAAAGAAAACACGATTGAAACACATCAGACCACGTCCGACGTCTTTAACGATTTGATTCGATTGTCTCTCTTCAAGTTACGATGGAAACTAGGCTGCGATATGTAAAAGTGCCTCATTTTTAATTGTGTCGAATGTTAAAAGCAAGTCTTTACGAGTGGTTTCAAATTATATGGTTAGAGCCTCCTTCTAGATTAACCACACTTTAATTTTGAAAAATAGTTCAGGAGTTTCAAAACAGGTTTTTGTGTTTTCTGAAAAATTTGAGTTGTGTATCTTTGGTTAAATGTGAGCGATATAGATAAAATATATATATAATTCGAACAAACAAGCGTACGTACAATTTTTTGCTCTTTGAATAATAGCAGATTCCAACGACGAGTTCCTCACCTTTCACAATTTTCATTAGGATATGTATGCCCGTAATCTAAATAAATACAAAAAGCTCACCAATTACACAAATAGCACTCTACGTCGTCTACGAGTCCGGAGGCAACGTAGAGTTTTGTTGCGGATGGTCACCAAAATGAAACACATCAACGCATAAAACTGTTGTGGTTGGTTGACAAAGGATTCATCCTTGATAGTTGTCAACTATTTTTAAATTTATTTTTTGCAGGCGGAAAAGAAAAGATAAAATTAAAATAAACTTCGTTTTGCCTTGAGCACTGTGAGTCACATGTATGAAGCTCTATGAAAATATGTCAACACAAATTCCACAAGTGTCAACCGTCAACATCACCATTTTTCTTACAGTCGATAAGTTTGTTCCAAGATGTCTTTCCAACTAGGGTTAACAATGTTCATGGAAAGAGCAAAAGTCGCTGACCGATAGTAGCAACGAAAATTTCGTACGACTACTCAAAAGCACGAGAGAAGCGAATTTGAACAGAAGATGATGCTAAATAAGAGGGTATTAATAGGATTAAGGTAGAACTGTGTTAGGATAAACTTTAGTTGTGTATGATATATGAGATATAACATGGATTAGGGTATGTTATGTAAAGAGGTAGAACTGTTTATTTGGCAAAAATTCGGCTTAGCGTCTGGCATCACCAGGCGCAAAGTTTTAGAAGCAAAGCTCGTGCCGATGCAGATGGTTTAAAAATTCAAACCAAAGAAATAGTTTTGTATTAAAATTTAAAAAAATAAAAGGTTTTTTTTTTAAAAATAAAGTTCAAATAAAAAAGAGTTAAATTGTGCCCGCGGCGTAAAATCTAGGAAAATCCCGCTTACTGTCGAGAGGGATCGATCTAAAAGAAAAAAGTTTTTTCAATCAAGGTAATTTCTTTTCGTCTAAAGTAATATCGTATATAAATAATTGAATTCTGTAGAAGATTGGAAGCCGAAGATTTGCCGAACTAAACAGTTGTGTCCTGTTGCGCGGAGTTTTAAGCTACAGCATAAAATATAAATGTAAGTCAAAAAAAAAAAAAAAAAAAAAAAACTATAAAATATTTTGCTTGTGCACAATATAGGCATATTTAAATTGAAAAAATAATACATTTATTTTTCCTAGTGTGGCTGACTCCTTTGCTTAAATATTTAATAAAAATGTTCCTCATTAAAAATTTCATCCTAATTATTTTTGGTAGTCAAGTGAAAAAGAAGTTATTAAAAAATAAACTTTTTAAATGGCGCTGTGCCTAAACTTTTTTGATTCACTGTAATATTACATGCTTAATTGTTTTGCAATTGTATATATTAGTTTGTGAGAATTTCATAGATTTTAAATATAATTCATTACATACATAATAACCTTAACATATTTATATCCATACATAGTTTTTTCTTAATTTTATGGTCCACAGTCCGAGTTAAAAAAAAAATTAATACAATTATAGTGTCGGTCGCGTTCAAAATCTATTTTCTTTTGTCAATTGGGTTTTCGTACATTATTTTGAATCCTTTATACGACAATAATACTTGTTTCCGGTACAGATTTGAGCTTTGCTTTTCATCTGCGAAAGTGGGTGTTCTGAAAAGACAAAAAAATTTTGTATTAGTTTTAATTTTTTTGATTAATAAAATCATGTTTTGAAGTTCTTTTATAAAAACAATTGTGTGCTAAATTAATTAAAACGGTGGGGGTGAGCTGATGGGGGAGGTGGTAATTGGGGCTAATGAAAGTTGAAGGCGCTACAAGTGGGTATCGTCGTAAAACCTATGAAGGCGACAAAGGATGGGAGGGGGCGCAAAGATCGATTAGCTATTCCCGTGCTGTTATAATAAGTCATCTCCTACGATTACTTTTGTTTTAAGTTGATAAGGTTCAGTTTCTAATTCGGAATTTGTTATTTAAATTTTGAAATTTAGTTGAATATGGTCAGTTTTTTTATATTTCGAATACCACTTCCGGCGGAAGTCGGAAGAGAAATTCATTGTTTTGTTCCTCGACCTAACGCAGCGGGTTAAAAACCCCCTGAAAATCTGAAGTTAGACGCGGCGGACTGCGTTAGGTACAATTAATTTAGGAACATATAACAATTTATTGAATAAGCTTTTTACTTGATGTAAAGCTTCAATGCTAAATAGCTAAGAAGGCTATAGTAGCTGTAGTAGCTTAACTCTATTATTATTATTAGAATCTTATTAGTTACGCTATTCACACAAGCCGAATTTGAGCGTCGGCGTTTGACTTCAGAGTAGTTTCTAGTTTTGTGAATGCTTAGTAAGTCAGAGCAGTGCTTCGGTATCTCCACAGGGCCAACTAAACCATACATTGGCTAGCGTAACCTACTGTCAAGTTCGAACGAAAAGTCTGTCAAGTGCTTAACAAACTCAGAGTAGACTTTTTAGTGGTTATGTTGTACTTCGTTGAACTTAAGAAACGATGTTATGAAAAATTCCCACAATTACATAAATTTTATCATAATATTTCCTAAATAAATGGAGTTCATTCACAAAATGTTATTAAATGACATTAATTAAGATACTTAAAACAATAAATATGCAAATCTATGAACAATTTATAAATTTAAAAAAAAAACAAAACTAAGTAAGATATCTAATTTTTTACTATTTGTGCAGTTTGTGGGGAAAAGTATTGGCAAATGCAGATCGTGGCATCACTGAATTGTCAATCAAATTGTTATATGTATTGTGTTTGTACATTAAATTGCATATTTCTGCAACTGCACTGCAAGCCCTTTCCTTTACATTTCGATTACAATAAAATACATCAATTTTACTGTATAAGCATATTTTTTTTTCCACATTTTCTATTGATTTTAAGATAAAGGGATTTTCCGCCCCATTGCAAACATATTTTTTTATGTATACAATGCATATGCAAAGAAGTAGATAGAAAAGAACGAGACTCCGAGCTTTTTCCCTGTATTAAATTTTGGCGAGCCGAATGAAAGCTGGAACCACTGAGAATTACAAACCAAAATCCTATTGAATTTTATTTCATAATATTTTTGTACAGAGCTTCTTGTTCAGTACTTTTAGTGGAAAAAACAACAAAAAAATTACAAGCGCAAAATGCATCAAAATGGGCAACGAGCTGCTTATACTAGTTTCAATAACCGCTACGTCATATCATCAGTAAGCTTTGTTAGCCGAAGTATAGTAGTTCTACAATCCTACTATGTAATGTTTCTTGCGTTGATCTGTTAAGAATCACAGCAGTAAACAAAACAAAAACTTCTACATTTTAATGCAATTGACCTTGTAATCTCTTTGATATCACACATTTCTTGACGAGCGCTTCGTTGTCCGTTTTTTTGGCGATCCGAACGAAGTTTCAAGTGCTACATGTAAATATCGGCGAGCTCACCGAGGGTAATTTTTTTATTTGTGTTTTTGGAACAAAATTTCATAATAATAATATTTTTTTACAGAGCTTCTTGTTCAGTACTTTTAGTGCAAAAAACAACAAAAAAATTACACGCGCAAAATGCATCAAAATGGGCAACGAGCTGCTTATACTAGTTTCAATGACCGCTACATCATATCATCAGTAAGCTTTGTTAGCCGAAGTTTAGTAGTTCTACAAGAATCACAGCAGATCTTAACAGATCAACGCAAGAAACATTACATAGTTGGCTTGTAGAACTACTATACTTCAGCTAACAAAGCTTACTGATGATATGACGTAGCGGTCATTGAAACTAGTATAAGCAGCTCGTTGCCCATTTTGATGCATTTTGCACTTGTAATTTTTTTTGTTGTATTTTGCACTAAAATTACTGAATAAGAAGCTCTGTACAAAAATATTATTATTATGAAATTTTGTTCCAAAAACACAAATAAAAAAATTACCCTCGGTGAGCTCGCCGATATTTACATGTAGCACTTGCAACTTCGTTCGGATCGCCAATAATGCGGACAACGAAGCACTCGTCAAGAAATGTGTGATATCAAAGAGATTACAAGGTCAATTGCATTAAAATGTAGGAGTTTTTGTTTTGCTTACTGCTGTGATTCTTAACAGATCAACGCAAGAATCATTACATAGTAGGCTTGTAGAACTACTATACTTCGGCTAACAAAGCTTACTGATGATATGACGTAGCGGTCATTGAAACAAGTATAAGCAGCTCGTTGCCCATTTTGATGCATTTTGCGCTTGTAATTTTTTTGTTGTTTTTTGCACTAAAAGTACTGAACAAGAAGCTCTGTACAAAAATATTATTTTATGAAATTTTGTTCCAAAAACACAAATAAAAGAATTTTATTTCTGATTTTGTTCGGATTTTGCAGCGAACCAAACGAATTCACAATGTTAAATTCAGACCATTTTGTATTTTCTAATTTATTTATTTTCTTAAATTCATAAAAAACTTATTTGAATATTAGAAAATGAAAATAAATAAATTTAAATTCAAAAATAAGGAAAACTTGGTTAGAAAATTATTCAATTACGATAACTTACATTTAAATCTGCATTTGAGAAAATCAATTTTTATATCTATCAGACAACCAGCAAATGCAATAGCATGATTTTTATTTTGACTCCTTCAAACTTGCAAATTTGCAAGTGACCCCGCGTAAATTTTGTTGTTGGTTTTTCTTCAGAAAATTTCAGTCGAAAATAACCTAAAAAAATGCATGTATTTGTTGTTGCTTTTTTGTAGTTTACAACCAATGCCGTTACTTGCAATTTTTTCGGCGGAAAAATTGAGTTGAAAGCGAAAATAATGATATTCATGTTGTTTGCTTGTATACGTGCTCAAATTATGCTATTTTTCGCAACTGGGATTTTTCCCTTGGGGGCTATAAATATATAAAAATTATAAAATTATATTTTTCAAATTTCTTTTTTTACTTGAAACGAATCATTAGTTGAAACAAGTTAATAATAAATAAGTTCAATAAGAATAGCTCAGTCACTAGAACTGATTCTGCATTTAAGAAAACACTAAAATCATATTTTCAACGATAATCAAAATATTTCTATAATTTCTATATTTTTCAACATTATCATGGGAATAAAAATAAAGGTTGTATTAAATTGTCGTATTAAAATTTGACAGCAAAATGTGGCTTCATAGATGTCAAAAAATTGTCCAATCAATTTTTTCTGTTTACATTTTGCATTGGATTTTGACAACCATGAAGCCACATTTCGCTGTCAGATTTTAATACGACAATTTAATATAACCTATATTGTTATTTTCATGATCAAGTTGAAAAATATAGAAATTACAGCAATATTTTGATTTTTGTAAAATAATTTCAATTCAATCCGTAAGACAAATGAAATTTTGTTTGAAGCAGGCGCTCAGCAAATAGAACAACATGAATATCATTTTAATTTTTCAGTTTGAACCGAAAAATGTACGTACTTGATCAATGGATCAAGGGTGCTAAGCCCCTTATATGAATATTTCTGGATTCGGATGGGTTTAAGCCTAAATTAAACTAACACGGCGATAGTAGTAATATATTTTGACACATTGATTTAGTTTCCGTGTTAATTTTAAAGAAATCTCCATTTTTTATCGTTGAAAATATGATTTTAGTGTTTTTTTAAATGCAGAATCAGTTCTAGTGACTGAGCTATTCTTATTGAACTTATTTATTATTAACTTGTTTCAACTAATGATTAGTTTCAAGTAAAACAAGAAAATTGAAAAATATAATTTCATAATTTTATATATTTATAGCCCCCAAGGGAAAAATCCTAGTTGCGAAAAATAGCATAATTTGAACACACATACAAGCAAACAACATGAATATCTTTCTTTTCGTTTTCAACTCAATTTTTCCGCCCAAAAAATACCAACAAAATTGCAAGTAACGGCATCGGTTGTAAACTACAAAAAAGCAACAACAAATACACGCATTTTTTTAGGATTTTTTCGACTGAATCTTTCTGAAGAAAAACCAACAGCAAAATTTTCGCGGGATCACTTGCAAATTTGCAAGTTTGAAGAAGTCAAAATAAAAATCATGTTGTTGGATTTGCTGGTTGCCTGGTAGATATAAAAATTGATTTTCTCAAATGCAGGTTTAAATGTAAGTCATCGTAATTGAATAATTTTCTCAACAAGTTTTCCTTATTTTTGAATTTCAATTTATTTATTTTCATTTTCTAATATTCAAATAAGTTTTTTATGAATTTAAGAAAATAAATAAATTAGAAAATACAAAATGGTCTGAATTCAACATTGTGAATTCGTTTGGTTCGTTGCAGAATCCGAACAAAATCAGAAATAAAATTCAATAGGATTTTGGCTCGTAATTCTCATTGGTTCCAGCTTTCATTCGGCTCTCCAAAATTTAATACAGGGAAAAAGCTCGGAGTCTCGTACTTTTCTATCTACTTCTTTGGCATATGCAGCTGATTCCGTTCAGAAAGTGCGATCAGTTTCGCGCTTTCTTTAAAGAAATGACATTTGAGGAAATTGAACGAAACTTTTTGTTAAGTATCTTGTAGTTCAAGTATATGTACGATTTGTGTGTATTCGCACAGTTGCATAAGGCTGCGGTTACACTGGATGCGAAATTTTGTTCGTACGAATTCTTAATAATTTGTTCGTGCGAATATATATGAACAGAGTAGTTACATTAGAAGCGACTTCGTTCATATTTTGAGTTGAAGTGCAATCCATCATCTGTTTTTCTCCTTGTTTTCGTGCGACTGATTGATAAAAAACAAAATTTTTTGTTCGCATCAAAACAATCTTACAGATTCGTAAGAATACGCACGAATCATGCGTAGCCACTGTAACCGCATACATATACCATTCGTTCAATTTTTGGAATTCTTACGAGTACGTACGAAATCGTACGAACAAGTTTACGCATCCAGTGTATCCGCAGCCTAAGCTGACTGCAGTCAAGGCAGGCATGGTTTAATTGTGCCTTTAGTCGGCGTGGTTCGTCGATGCACAAGTTCGCTGTCATGTGATAGCCCACTTCACATTATCACACATGTTATCCAGCATGGCTTGACAACATCAATGTTTGATAATAACCCGTATGCATTAAACTGAGTAAAATCTTTTACTCGAACTATTTGCTCAGCAATGTAGCGTTTACTCTGGAAATAACGAGTAAAAAATTTCGTATGCATAAAAATGTGAACATGACATTTGGAGTATTTACTCTGTTATACGATAGCTTTTACTCAGTTTCGTATGCATAAAAACGGAAAAAAGCGAGTAAAAGCTACAATCCTGAGTCTGCTATTTCGTTGACTCGAAGCATTTACTCAGAATATTTTCGTTGTTTTGTTGGTAAGTTATATTCAGTTTTTTCGAATTTTTTGTAAAAAATAGCATTTTTTGCACAATTTTAAGTTTATTTATTTTAGGCTTGCCTGAAAGTTCAAAATTTTTGGTGATTTTATTCTAAAAGCAACGGAATCGCTAATGGTTCTATTGAACCTTTATGATGATTGGCTTAAGGCCATTTCTTATTCCGCATTCAGTCAATAAATTTTGATTTTGTGCGCTCTAGATGTCCAACCATAAGATAAGGCTACAATCGCAGAAGCTCATCATTTTTGTTGAACATTAATCGATGTACAACTTGTTTTTGGCTGATTATGGCAAAAAGAATAATGTGAACGATGCCCAACTAACACAATCAGAAATTCGTGCTCTCATTTTGGGTATGGAAATTAGTGCATCAACGGCGCAACCCCACAAATTGCAAAAATTAAGAAGCAAACTAAGGAGCAAAATCAAATTGCTCAAACTACTAGTCGCAAGATCAAAAAACATGGTGATGAAATTCTTACATCGACTACCTCCGACTATGAAACGCTAACGTTCAGTTTAAAAGAAGATTGGCGTGTGCGTGCCATTTTTGCAACAAATTTACATTTGCGTACGAATCACATTTACAATTTACAAAAAAAAATGTTATAACTTGCTCTTTTACACCCGGATCATGCTCATTGACCGCTAACAAATTAACGCCACCTGGTTTTGAATGGGATTCTAAAAATACTGATAAAGGCAACAAACAAAACAGTATTTACCATTACAAGGAAATTTACAGCATTGGTCTTAATATATTTTTCTAATTATGGCTAGCTTTCTGAGTTTTTGAGCAACACTTTTTCTGTCGGTCTCTCACAACCAGCTACACCACGACACTGGCGACTTACTTTTACTCCGTTTACTTGTCATATACAAACTATCAATTGCAAAAAATACTATGCAGGAGGAAGTGACCATCAGAAATGCAACGCTACTTCCCGGACTATTATGAGTATTTTTTTAACTGAGCTACATTCTTTTTTGAGTATCAATGATGGTGAAGGGATCTTTCAAAATTTAACTAGCGAAGGAGATAGGACGCTTTTTTTTAAATTTGAACCAATTTATATTTTAAAAAAACCCTTAATTTCCTAAAAATTTGTAAGTAATCTATAGTTTTTTCAGGCTGTTAAGAAAGCTTTACTTTTTCTTTTTAAAATGATGTATCGATTGTTCTAAGTGTTCGCATAGAATTTCATATCGCATATTCTCTTTTTACCGGAAAACAAAAAAAAAATCAATAAATTTACTGGAAACAGTTTTAATAATTTTTTAATAATTTGTTATAATTTTTTTTTTGTAAT
Source organism: Tricholauxania praeusta (assembly GCA_949775025.1). Classification (NCBI taxonomy): domain Eukaryota; kingdom Metazoa; phylum Arthropoda; class Insecta; order Diptera; family Lauxaniidae; genus Tricholauxania; species Tricholauxania praeusta. Next base: position 111,408,497 of record OX459028.1, read on the forward strand.
TTTAATGAGAAATTTTGGCCTAAATAAGTACAAATGAACACAATCTGTAGGTATACTATATCAACGCATCATATAAGTGTTATTTTCATTAACGTCTGACAATTCGCCCTTAAAGTTAACATCAATGACAAAATCCAGATCGCATTATTACGCTCGTTAGGTTTCACTTTAAAGGTTCTTGTGATTTCATCAGCTTTCTTTATGGTCATATAAATATTGCAACAGTCGACAGCAATAACTTCAGCAGCACCAGCTATTGCAGCAAACACCGTTCCACAACCAACATCCAGAACAACTTGCAACTAAAATTTTTTTGTTTCAATATACTTTATCAAATACTTGATTCAACTTAAATGCATAATATTGGATATTTATTATACTCACTTTGCTACGAAACAGGTCCTTATTATGATACATCCCATTGCGGTAGGTTAAATTGCGCACCTCATTTTTGACCATTTCTTTGTGTATGCCAAAATGTATACGAGTTAAAATAATAACCACGCGATGTCATGTCATCTGCAGCGGGCCCAGTGCCCAATTTTTTGATTTTATTGTTGTTGGTAGCATTATTAACCACGATGTTACTATTTGTAAATGTTTTATTGATGATTCATGACTTGGCATTGCTGGAGCGGTAGATGCAACTTCTTTCCTATCTAAGATAAAACACTGATTTCGATATTTTTTTCTTTTAAATATTTGTTTACTTACCATTGTGGTAGCATTATTATTTTATAGAAAGTTTTTTACTCTGCAAATTAATTTTAGCCAATTTTCGAAAGGGGTGCGCTGCGGTATTTATGTACATTTCTATTTCCTAAGATTTTTCAAACATTCCGCACACACAAAAACCATTTTCAGTTGCAGCTGTTGGTCTGCTGCTTTTTAATATTGTAGCGATATTTGGTTTACGCCAGAAAATTCTCGAAACAAAAACCAACAAAAGAAAACTAAACGATACTAGCTAGCATTACTGGCTGTATAAATACTTTTACACCATCTAGCGGCCAAGTGCAGTTTTTGTAAATAAAAATTAAATTATTCGAGAAAGTGATTGTGAATTCCACGTCGTACAACGCCATCTAGAAGGTATTGAATTATTCGAGAAAGTGATTGTGAATTCCACGTCGTACAACGAAATCTAGAAGGTATTGAATTATTCGAGAAAGTGATTGTGAATTCCACGCCGATACGCCATTTGGAAGGTATTGGTAAATTGTGGATTATTGTGAATTGCACGCCGATTCGCCATTTGGAAGGTACTGGATTATTCGAGAAAGTGATGACTGTAGTATAAAAGTATGTCATCTGAGTTGTCGTACACAGTTAAATTTGAGCAGCATAAGTGAACAGTTGAATTTGAGCAACATAAGTGAACAGTTGAATTTGAGCAAAATAAGTGAACAGTTGAAATTGAGCAACAAAAGTGAACAGCTAAATTTGAGCAAAATAAGTGAACAATTGAATTTAAACAGTTGAGTGATACAGTTGATTTTGAAAGTAAATTGTCTATACAGTGCCAGATTAATAAGACTTTGAATGTTAATGAAATAAACAATTGTAACGTGTAAAAACTAACTTTTGTGATTAAATAAACCATTTTATAATTAAATAAGCTTGTGTGTTTTTGTTTGTTCCACAATACAGTGATCGAATTTAGAAAAGTGTAAGAGATCGAAATTATCGTCTAAGAGACAGGAATTTCGTAGCAATTGGTGTCAGAAGTGGGTTTGTGCAAAAAGAATTAACAATCAATTAAAAAAAAAAAATGTTAAGTTTAACGAACTGAAAGTGGATCAACTGAAAAAGGAGTTGCAGCAGCTGGATCTGCAATCATCTGGCGGAAAGGTAGAGTTACAGAATGCTTACGGCAGGCTCTTGAGGCTAAAGGTGTAAACCTGGAAGAGCATGAATTTTATGTATCAGAATCAGCAGCGAAAGAGGAAGAAGCTTCTGGACCGGCAGCAAGTGGTGAAGTTGTAGATATGTCAAAGTTCGAGAAAATGTTAATGGAGATGACAAGCAATATCCAGGCCGTTCGGGAAGAAATTGGTCAGAGCTTAAGTCAAAATGCACTGCAAATAAACCAGAAGTTAAGTCAGAACACGCTGCAGATCCAGGCGGTTCGGGAATAAATTGATCAGAGCTTAAGTCAGAACGCGACGCAGATCCACGCAATGAATCAAAACATTGAGGCTGTTCGAACGGAGGTTGCCAAAATGGTAAATGGTCTCGATGCGAAAATGACTGGGTTACGAGATGACGTTGAATCATTCAAGGAAAAAGTTCAAAATAATCTTGAAAATAAAAGGATTCAACAGTTGGAAATAAGCGAACCAATCACTCAAGTGATAAGAAAAATCAGCGCAAAGAGACTTAAGGCACCCTCGTATGATGGAAAAACGCGTTTAGTGTTTTCAAGCTCCAGTTCGAAACAACATCTGGTCACAATCGGAATGCGTAAAACACTTCCATAAGTACTTATATGGACAGCTCTTTCTCCTGAGGACAGACCATGCGACATTAAGGTGGCTACTTCAATTCAAGGATCCTGAAGGTCAAATCGCACGGTGGATAGAACGCTTGCAGAGCTATGATTTTACCATAGAACATCGCAAAGGAAGCCAGCATGGAAATGCGGATGCACTTTCCCGTCGTCCATGTAAAATTGAATGCGGTCATTGTTCACAAACGGAAAATAAAAATGGAACAATTGATGTGCGCCTTTTGAACATTTTACCTGAAGAAAATTTGACAAAAGAGGAGCTAAAACGGGACCAGCGCAGTGATACAGATTTGGCAACTATAATTAAGTATAAGGAGCTGGGTAGGAAACCGGCGTGGCAAAAAATTTCAAATGAAAGCCAAATCTGTAAAGCATACTGGGCGCAATGGCAAAGTTTGGAGTTGCATGATGGTTGTCTACCCAATCTGGGAAAGCGAGGATGGTAAAATTCGCTCAAAACTGCTGGTTATTCCAAAGACCAAATTTAAGGAAATAATCGAGGATTATCTCTTTGGATCGAGTGGTGGATATCTGGGCATAACGAAAACCACAGAGAAAATAAAGAAACGGTTTTATTGGGTAGGATGCCAAGATTCAGTTGCTGACTGGATCCGCCGTTGTGACCAATGTGCAATTGCTAAAGGACCAAGGCAACGCACTCGGGGGAAAATGCATCAGTATAACATTGGAGCTCCCTTTGAGAGGATAGCCATGGATATAGCGGAACCTTTTCCAATCAGCAATGCAGGAAATAACTATATCCTTGTGGTAATTGATTACTTCAGTAAGTGGCCAGAAGTATATCCCATTCCCAATCAAGAAGCTAAAACAGTGGCATGCATTTTCATCAAAAATTAGATTTGCTGATATGGAGCTCCACTTGAGTTGCATTCTGACCAAGGACGAAATTTTGAGTCGACACTTTTTAAGGAAGTTTGTGACATGCTTGGAATACAGAAGACACGTACCACAGCTTTGCATCCTCAGTCCGATGGCATGGTCGAAAGGTTCAACAGTACTCTAGAGGAGCATTTAAAAAAGGTTGTTGATAAAGGACATAAAGGTTGGGATGAGCATCTACCAATGTTTCTGATGGCTTATCGATCGTCAATACACGATACTACTGCAGTCACGCCAGCAAAAGCCATTTTTGGTACGGACTTAAGGCTTCCAGCAGATTTGAAGTACGGAGTAAGCGTTGTCGCAGAAACGACCCATGCTGACGATTACATGTCGCGGAAAAGAGAAGAATTAGCAGATATACACGAGCTCATCAGGAGACGTACTCAATTGGCTAGCGACAAGATGAAAGCTCGGTATGACCTGCGAGCAAATACTGAAGGGTTCAAAGAAGGTCAACTAGTGCTGCTACATAACCCACAACGAAAACGAGGCTTGTCTTCTAAATTACAAACTCATTGGGAGGGACCTTACCGGATTGTCACAAAGATTAATGATGTGTATCGAATCCAAAAATACCCCGGGAACAAAAGTAAATTAAAGGTAGTCCACATCGAAAGACTGGCACCTTATACTAGAAACGGAGAGACTCTTGTTCGGGACGAACAAGTTTAAGCGGAGGGCAGTGTAGCGAAATTTGGTTTACGCCAGAAAATTCTCTAAATAAAAATCAACAAAAGAAATTTGTTTTGATTGTGAATTCCACGCCTATACGCCATTTGGAAGGTATTGGTAAACTGTGGATTATTGTGGATTGCACGCCGATACGCCATTTAGAAGGAACTGGATTATTCGAGAAAGTGATGACTGTAGTATAAAAGGTAGTCATCTGAGCTGTGGTACACAGTTCAATTTGAGCAACATAAGTGAACAGTTTAATTTGAGCAACATAAGTGAACAGTTGAATTTAAACAGTGAAACATTTGAGTGATACAGTTGATTTTGAAAGTAAATTGTCTATACAGTGCCAGATTAATATTAGACTTTGAATGTTAATGAAATAAACAATTGTAACGTGTAAAAACTAACTTTTGTGATTAAATAAACCATTTTATAGTTAAATAAGCTTGTGTGTTTTTGATTGTTACACAATCCAGTGATCGAACTCAGAAAAGTGTAAGAGATCGAAATTATCGTCTAAGAGACAGGAATTTCGTAACAATATAATAAGACGACAGGGCGAGTAATTTAGAACTGAACCATATGTCCCTTTCTCTTGTTGTCACCACCCAACTCGAAATCGGCAGCAATAGCTTTAGCAGCACAAGATATTGCAGCAAGCAGACAAATTGCCGGTTCGAACAACCAATATCGAGAGCAACCTGCAAATAATTTTTTTTTGTTTCAATATACTTTATCAAATACTTTATTGAAATACATAAAATGCATCATATTGGATATTTACTATACTCATTTTGCCACGAAACAGGAGCTTATTATACGGTAGGTTATATTGCGCACCTCATCTTTGAGAATTTCTTCTTGCTGCCAATGTAAAAATATCATCTTGTGTTTTTACAGAAATCACAAAATGTTGCAATGCAACGGTGAGAAATTCAATGTGTAAATACGACTTATGGAAAAACAAAAACTATTTTCAGTTCCAATTGTTGGTCTGCTGCTTTTTAACATAAGACGACAGGGGCGAGTAATTTAGAACTGAATCATGTCTCTTTCTCATCTTGTCACCACCCACTCGAAAGGTTTGGAACGCTTCAATGGGGCCTGCTTGGGGTGTATTCCATACCCAGCACAATCTTTTTGGTGGTTTTAGAAATCTTTCTGAAGATGCGTTTTGTTTGTCCACCAAAACCTTGTTGTTTCCTGTCGCAAAGTCTTCTGAATGCATTTTCTTTCCTATCTAAAATAAAAAACTGATTTTGATATTTCTTTCTTTTAAATATTTGTTTACTTACCATTGTGTCGGAGACTGCATAAGAAGATGGCACTGGCTGCTGAAGGTTGAGTAAATGGTGTTTATTGCTTAGGCTCAGGATGTTTTTCTGATTGATGATGGCATTGCGGGAGCTTGTAGATGCAGCTTCTTTCCTAGTGAAAATAAAGCAATGATTTTCATATTTTTGTTCTATAAATATTTGTTTACTTACCAGCTATGGATTGTGCACTTTTATTCCTTATTCCTTTTGTTGAATTCGGCATCTAATTCAGTTAAATGCATGCATTTTAATATTTGCATGTCAACAAATCTGATTTCTGAGGTTCTGACGTTTAACTTTGACGTTTCAAAACTCAGTTATACAAAATTATAATACGAATATAAGCTTTTACTCAGAGCATTTACTTTGCTAACTGTTCAACCTAAATTAGAGCGTTGGGCGTTGACTTTTCCAGCGCTACGCTTTGGAGTTGAGTGCTGAACCTAAATAAGAGTGTAGCGTTAAATGTCATGTAGAGTTTATTTGTTTACTGTTTGTGACAGGAAACAAAAATCAACACAATAAAATAAAAAATTAGCTGCCAACGCTCTGTGAAAATTGGAAAATCGAATACGCTGGCGTTAGAGCGTTGCTTATTTCGGTTGAATTCATATAAAATGTATGTGCATGAGAGAATTTTGACAGCTAATCGACGCTGACGCTACAATTTAGGTTAAACAGTAAGATAGCTTTTACTCAACTCGTTTTTCTTACTCCGGAGTAAAAGCAGCATTTACTCAATTTTTATGGATACGGGCCAATGTGAATTTTAGAAACGACCGCTTGACTCACAAGTTGGATCTATTTTAAAAATTTTTGAATTTTCTGCTGGTTTGTCCAACCTTACAACTTGTGTGAACGCTGGCTATCAAGCCTAGTGCAAATTTTTCATGTCAAATAAGATTTAATGGAGTGAACTTCAATGGCGTCCGTTAATTTTCAGTTTTGGTAGGATTTGTTTGAACTTTATAAAAGTTTTCCAGAAACTTGGAAAACAAAAAGCGAAATGTACAAAGTCGAAATGTAAAAAACAAGGCATATGAAGTGCTTTTAGTAAAATTGAAGGACATCGAGCCAAATGTTACGGTTGAAGTGCTAAAAAAAGATTAACTCAACGAACTTGTTACCGTAGAGAACAATTACAACGTTTTCTCTTCAAAGGCTAATGCAGAGCTAAAATTTAGTGATGTATACGTTTGGAGAATGCGAGAGTGAATAGGCATATATGTGCTATTTTTATAGCATTTGATATCCTCTGTGATTTCAGGAGATTAAGAAAGTTCAAAAAGTTGAACTTTTCTATCAAAGTTGATTACATGCTATAAATTTGACAGTCATTTATATAGTTGCGCTATAATTTTATGAAGTGTCAAATTTGACAGTTTTCTAAAAAAAAAATCAATAAGCAAAAGGTTATAAGCTGCTGAGAAATTAATTTACTAACTTAATCCAACAATTTGACAATGAGTGACGATTATTTAAGTAGGTACATAAACCATTTTCACAAACGTCGTCGCATTCAAATAAGTGAATAAATCGAATGTTCACTGTTGTCGCCATGGTGCTGTTTGTTACGATCACCCGCTTAAGCATCGAATTCACACCAGTGTACAAAATCGCTGCAAAAGTTGTTGTAAAGGAACGTGATAATCCACGTTTCACAATGCGAAAACTACCAAAAAACTCAGTTGATTCATGACAAAATTACATGGTTTATGCCTGGTTTTCACTATGTCATTTTAAATGACAGCAACAACCTGGTGTGCCAAATGCGTTTTCACTATATCTAAATTTAAATTTGACGTATCGGCTGCGCTCAAGTTTGCTCCGCGTTAAACGTCTAATTTAATAGTACAAACGTTAATTTTAACCTCATAAAATCACGATAGAGATGCATAAGTGAAATTTAAATTAAATTCCGGTTTAAGACGGAAGTTTTTCTGCCTTAGTGGCAAAAAAATAGTACAAAGTTAATTGTTTACTATACGCATCAATAATAAACAAGTGAGAAATAATGCCGGTTGAGCGCTCATCGCCATCCGAAAAAAGACTCGTCGGTCAGTGCTGAGTCCAACAAAAAAAATCAGTGTAATTCGTTACCTAAAAGTGAGTGCGAAATAAATAAAAAAAGCGTCTCTCCCGGTAAAACGATCAGCCAAAATGAAAAAATATAAGCTAGCGCGCGTACCAACACTAGAGTGTCATCCACCAACACCAATACGCAAACAGTCGCTCCCGAGCTCACACACACCAGAAAATGGTAAATACAGAACCAGCATCAACTAACAAAGCGGGTTCTCTCACTCCTAAGTCACCATGGAGTGTGCAATGCAGCTCTCCTCTGATTCCCCAGAAGGGAAATGAGTCACCTACAGGAAACTTAACACCCCAACACCACCGATGCTAACTCCAATAAGGTTACAAATTCAGCAATCCAGACTGGCATGGATCGCTACATTAAAATCAAGCGAAAGCTAAGTCCATCAAAGGGTAATGTAAATAACTCAAGAAAGATGTATAAGGTAAATTCGCTCACAATAGATCAAGCTCTTCTTTTTAGAAAAATATTCGTTCAATTGGGTTAAACAAGAAAATTAATGTTTCTCCAGCAAGCATTAGCTTGGATGATCTTAACGCCCAATTTATTCAGCCAGTACAAAATATTCATAATACAACTTATGATCCGACTTTTTTAAGCCCTGTGGAAACGTCTCTCTCAGGAGTTGATGTATTAAGTGTTGGTGAGGCCATTTTGAATATTAAATCGAAGGCAAAAGGATCGGATGATATCTGTCCGGATTTTGTCAAAATACTTCTCCCTGTTATCCTTCATTATATAACTCAATTATTACTACCTCCCAATATCCCACTCTATGGAAAACAGCAACAATTCTTTCCTTACCAAAAAATCAATCCGAGTTTCGCCCCATAGCAATACTTCCATTCCTCAGCAAAGCTTTTGAAATTTTAGTCAGTAACCAAATTAAAGCTCACCTAAATACCAATAAATTATTGACAAGATATGAGTCAGGATTTGGGAAAAATCGTAGCTGTACGACAGCATTATTGAAAGTTTGTGAAGACATTCGATCAGGGATCGACAATAATATGATGGACTTAATTGCGTTCTTAGATTTTTCGAAATCATTCGATAGCATCAATCACCAGCAGCTTTTATCCAAATTATCCACTCAATTCTCGCTTAGCAGTTCCTTATGTAAACTTTTGTTGTCATACCTCAGTGATCGCTTACAATTTGTTCACTTTATTAATAAAAATTCATCCTATCTGAACGTGCCATGTGGAGTTCCACAAGGTTCAATTTTGGGACCACTATTGTTCAATGCCTACATAAATGATATTGCGGATTGCTTTACTATGTACTTGTGAACATCACATATACGCAGATGATATTCAAGTGTACAAACTTTTTCCAAAGGTCCTGTGTAATCAAGCAAGTATTGATTTTAATGCCGAGTTAGACAAAATTATTCAATGGTCACAAAAAAACGGGATAAGGCTTACAGGTGTCGAAATAGAACTGAGCCACCCCTACTCCTTTTAAACAATTCTCCAATAGAGTATGTTGAAGCATTTAAAAATCTGGGAGTCTGTTTCAACAGTAACTTTACATGGAACACTCACGTTAATAGTGTGGTTTCAAAAATCTATGGTGCACTACAAGGACTTAGTCCTACTTCTAAGTATTTATCAACCGAAGTTAAGCTAAGATTGGTTAAATCATTCATCTTGCCTATCATCTTTTATAGTTGCGAATTATTTTCAAGTCTTGATCATGAATCCCTCCATAAGCTAACAAGCTTCAATAATTGTGCCAGGTTTATTTTCAGTATACCAAGACATTGCCACATCTCATTTTATATCAAAAAAATTTGTGGACTAATCTTAAGTGATATGTTAAATTTGCGCACATTATTTCTATTTCATAAGATTATTAGCAATAGGGAGCCGGATTATCTTTTTGATTTTTTACGATTTCCTAGAAATCAAAGGTCAGAGCAGCTCATATTGCCACGGTATATCTCACAACCTCTCGCCATTTTTTCATTCATGCGATACATCTGTGGAACATTTTACATATTCATTTGAAACAAACAAGCAGCAGAGACATCTTCAAACGCAAGCTTTTCGAGCACTTTTCGGCTGTTCTCTGAATATTTTAATATTTTACTTTCTCCCCACACTTTCTTCCTCGCTTTTCTACCGTTTCCATAGCCTTCATATCCTATTTCTACACTTAGGTACTATTTTTTCTTGTTTTTTTTTTCTACCTTTTTGAAATTTAAGAACTTAGCTTAACATTATAATTGTATTTCAACAGTAATTTTATACTCGAAAAATTATTTTATTATTTATTATTTTTTTTATGATTAATATTAACTAATTATTATATAAGATGTAACCTAAAACTTATAATTATTATTAGCTTTATTTGTTTTACTTAAAAGAGCAATCTTATCTGTACAATGAATTACTATTATTGAATAAATAAAAATAAAATAAAAATCTGATTTAAGTAACGACAACAGAAACGACTCAAACAACAAAACGCTTAAGCCTCCACCCATCTACTTGCGTGAACGCAGCTCTAACGCTCTTGTTTCTAACATAGTTTCCCTAATTGGAAAAGACGATTTCCATATAATTCCTCTCACGAAACTAAAATACACATACCTGAAAAAAATAAAAAAAGTTATTACACCTACCAGCTTAAAAACAGCAAAGGCTTAACAATTATAATAAAAGGTATAGAACCCGACGTCGAACAAAATGAAATTAAAGAAGCTCTAATTCATGCTGGATTTAATCCAAAGACAATTTTCAACATTAGAAATAAAAACAAAATCCCACAGCCGCTTTTTTGTGTTGAACTTGAATCAGATACCCAATAAATTGCAAAAAAATGATGTGCATCCTATTTATAATCTGCGCTACCTTTTAAATTGCAGAACATCTGTTGAGGAGCCCCATAAACGAATGGGACCTGTGTAGTGCATAAATTGCCAGGAATTTGGTCACACCAATTCTTATTGCACTCTTCGTACTATTTGTGTTGCTTGTGGTGACTTTCACCCCTCGTCAGCATGTTCTACTGACAAAAAAGATGGTACCACAAAAAAGTGCAATAATTGCGGAGGCAACCACACAGCCAACTACAGCGGGTGCCGAGTATATGGTGGATTAAAAAACAAAATGCGTTTACGTAAGGAAATAGTTCGAAGCCCACCTACCCAGGGCCGTGTTACCGCATACGCCACCGACGCCATGGCGTATGGGCGGCAAGGAAATGGGGGCGGCAAATTTTGAAAAGGGCGGCAAATTTTGAAAAGGGCGGCAAATTTTGAAAATAAGGGCGTCAAATTTTGAAATTTTTTTTTTTGATTATCAAAATTTTTTGGAAATCAAAAAAGTTCTAGTTTTTTATCTTATAATTTTTTTTTAAATATGGAGGTGGCAAAATTTTATTGGCGTACGGGCGACACATAGCCTTAACCCGACCCTGCAGCTACCCAAGTCATGCAGACTTTAACAAATAACATTGTACCTAGAAACTTGCCCAATATGTCGGCCCAGACCTATGCTAACGTGCTCAAATCGAGTCAGGATGAACCTGCAAATATCATAATCAACTCTCAAAATCTTGAGACCATGCTTCTGACGCTCACTCAATCCATGACCCAGTTCATGACAACAATCCAGGCAATGATGCATGAGATGATGAACAATCAAAACCAACTTATGAAATTTTTGATTGGAAACAAATGAACACACTCAAAATCTGTCATTGGAATGCAAACGGCGTAAGCCAACAGGAATTGGAAACTAAAAACTTCATTTGCAACAACGAAATTGATATTTTACTAATTTCTGAAACACATCTTATCCACATGAACAATTTTAAAATTGAAGGTTATAGATTCTACAAAACCTGTCAACCTGATGGTAAAGCACGAGGAGGTACAGGAATACTCATTAAAAATCGCGTAAAGCACTATGAATTTGAGAAATACAAGAGGGACTACCTACACGCTACTTCGATTTGCTTACAATGTTGGGATGCCAAAGTAACAGTTTCGGCTGTATATTGTCCGCCGAGATATAAGATCACGGCAGCCCAGTTCGAACACATTTTTGATTCATTAGGGTCGAAATTCTTAGTTGCTGGTGACTATAATGCGAAGCATAATCCCGACTTATCAACCCAAATGGCAAAGCACTTTGGCTTTCATAAATCAATCGCCGTAATGGACTTGATTATGTCTCCACTGGTCAACCAACTTACTGGCCATCAGACTTTCAAAAGACTCCAGATCTTATGGATTTTGCAATTACAAAACAAATTAATAAGAGGCAAATTTCTGCAGAATCTTGTTTTGACTTGAGCTCTGACCATTTCCCTGTCATTATGTATCCACATAAATATGTAGAGCTGTTGCAGACACCCAATTGGCTTACAACAAATAAAACAAATTGGCTTAAATACAAAAAATACATCAGTAGCCATCTTTCTTTATCCACGCTTGGTGTGACTGATTGGAGAAGGCGCCCGCGAAGCAGAGACGCCTGGAGATAGCTTTTGAGGTCAGCCGTAACCCGGTAACGGGTTGTTATGGCTACCCAAGTCAGTAAGTAGCCATATTTCTGATAATGTAAGCCTTAAGGATTCCAAGGAGCTGGAATCAGCTATATAGCTATTTAACAGCATGCTCAGCTCAGCTGCTCTTCATGCAACTCCTGTGCAATCAGTAACAACCCATAAAAGGCAACGTTTCAACTCTTCTCACATAGAACGCTTAGTAAAGGACAAAAGATGACTCAGGCGACACTTAAACATAAGCTAACATTAGCCAAAATTGAATTAAGAAAGGCCCTACGAGAAGAGTCTGAAAGAGGTATAGATACATATATTAAAAAGCTGAACCCCTTACAGTCTCCAACTGCTCTTTATGGAAGGCCATAAATGGCCATAAAACCAACTGACTAAGATTCCCCTATAAGACTAAGCAATGGTCACTGGGCTAGAAGTAATGAAGAAAAATACCAAGCTTTTTCTCACCATCTTTAGAATGTATTCCAGCCAAATCCTTCTCGCAACAGCTTTGAAATAGCACAAGAAACTCATAACACGAGACAAATTTTGTTGAGCTTAACTACTATAGATGCTCAATCTTTCATACGAACACAACTGAACAAGAAGAAAGCATCAGGTCATGACTTAATATCTACCCAAAAGTGTGGAAGATTTCTCAAATCATAATGATTCCTAAGCCGGGCAAAAATCCAACACAAGTATCATCATATCGGCCAATAAGCTTGCTACCCATCACATCAAATCTCTTTGAAAAGCTGCTACTTTCAAAAATTATGCCTCACTTGAATCAACTCAGCATAGTACCCCAACATCAATTTGGCTTCCGAAAAAAACACGGAACTGTAGAGCAAGTTCACAGGATAGTAGCACAAATTAGAAAAGCATATGAAGATAAAAAATTCTGCTCTGCAGTGTTTCTTGATGTAGCCCAAGCTTTTGGCAAGGTGTGGCACGAAGGACTACATTATAAGATAAAAAAATTACTTTCAAAAAATACCCATGCTTTACTATGGTCCTACCTTACAGGACGACAGTTCCGGGTAAAATGCAAAGCCTACATTTCAGAAGATGTAGAAATTTTTGGAGGCGTACCACAAGGTATTGTACTTGGCCCAATCCTTTACCTTATTTACACTTACTTGCCAACAAACAACTCCATACTTACATCTACTTTTGCTGATGATGCTACAATTTTGTCTTGTCACGCAGACCCTTATAGTGCGTCACATCCCCTTGATGAACATTTGCGTCTTGTTGAAACATGGATTTTAAACTGGCGAATACATGTAAACGAGCAAAAAAGTACACATATAACTTTTACACTTAATAAAAAGACTTGCCCCACCGTTTATATAAATAACACCGCAATACCCCAGAGTGCTGAAGTTAAGTATTTAGGTATGCACATCGACATACGGCTTACTTAGAAAGCTCATATTGAAAAGAAAAAAATACAAATGAAATTGAAAGCATCAAGCATTAATTGGCTTTTACATAAGCATTCAAAACTCTGTCTTGAATATAAAGTTCTTTTGTATAAACCTATTATTATACCTATATGGTCATACGGTAACCAACTGTGGGGCAACGCAAGCTCATCAAATATAGAACTATAGCAGAGGTCTCAGTCAAATATACTCCGAACTATTTCCGGCGCACCATGGTAAATCAAGAATATAAACATTCACCAAGACATTAGAATACCTTTTATTAACCAGATACAGGAAATCAAAAAGCGAACTTATCAATTAAAACTGCAGCAACATCCAAACATACTGGCTAGGAACTTACTCCTAACATCGAATACGTCTCGACTAAAAAGACAAGACTTACCACCCCTGTAGCTATTATGTACATGCATACTGGCAACTCCTTTAACAACTAAATACAGAATTTGATTTAAAAAAAAAACATTTCTTAGCATTGGCTTAGAAAAGTACACGGCTTCATTAATTTTTATCATTTTAAGATATGCATAGTTATTGTTAGTCTCCAAGCGAGTTGATTCAATAAATAAATAATAAGTTTTAATAAAAAAACTATATTTTAAATTAATTCAATTTAATTTATTTATTCAATTATAATAATTTTTACAATATACAGAATATTAATTTTCGTAACAAATTCATAAGTTTCTATTAAACTAAATTTAGCAAAAAAAAAACAACGAAAAACTAAGAATATATAGACAGGATATTGTAAAATATAATAGTATTGTTATGATGGCTTTAGTGGATGCCAGTTACAAATTTTTGTTTGTAGAAGTTTTGGCATATGGCCGTGAATCTGATGGAGGTGTTTTCGCAAAGTAAAATCCCTTTAATGTTTCCTTTTTTTTAAATTTCCAGATTGTACATTTTTGTCTGAAAAATTCAGGTGCCCTCTTTTAACTTCTCTCGAGAATAACACTATAGATTTTCCACCACCGAGACCTTTGCCGCATGATGAAGATCCAATGCCATTTGTTATTGTTGCTGATGACGCTTTTTCATTAAAAGCCTACTTGCTTAAGCCATTCTCCTATCGGGAACAAGTTATGTCGCACAAGATTTTTAATTACAGGCTATCTAGAGCAAGAAATGAAGTTGAAAATGTACTTATTTGGGATATGCGCAGCAAGATTCAGAATTCTTAGAAGACCAATAGACCTCAAACCAGATAATGCAAAATTGTTGTCCTTGCGATTTGCGCCCTACACAATTTTTTAATAACGCGGAAATCATAACTATATTTACAAGCTTCAGACGTAGACGATGACAGAAATGGCATTGCTGTGCGTGGTAATTGGCGATAAGAGGTGGGGCAAAACGGAAATCTCGAGTCAATCCGGTCAAGCAGCACCAAGGGTCGGCCAACTAATAATACAAATAATATTAGAGAAAATTTTATGGAGAATTTTCTAACACCCCATGGTGAAGTTTCATGACAATACAGCAGGTCAATTCTACATACTTAGTTCGTTTTCTTCTTTTAATTTGTCCCAATAGAAAAACAGACAGGCTAGAAAAGTTATCGCCAAATAACGTTAAGTTTTTACTTATTAATGGGGAAACGAGCTCTACAAGGTTATCACAATCTGCATCAAGCCATTTTCAACTGCTATTAAGCAAATTTTAAATATTCAAAACATACAATATTAAAGAAAAATGTAGAATGTATGTATATGTATGTAACATATATCTACATTAGGCATGTTCAAAAAAAAGTCATGTTCTAGAATACTTCAAGAACACTCGATTTTCGAAAATTTATTCATATTCGAGTATTTCCTCATTTAAAAAAATAAAAAAAAAAAATAATCCTATAGCTGCTACCAGAGCTGTAAAATTTTAATTTTTTGGAATTTGGCCAAAAAAATGATGAAAATTTTAATTTTTTCTTATTTATAATATTTTTTTTAAATATTTTTTCGATTTTCCTTATGCACACACAAGGAAGTATCGAAAAATAATTTACCGTTATTTTTTAAGCCTATATATGAGAAAAAAAAACTGTGGTCTCTCCGCGAGTAGAGCTTTGGTGTTTCTTGTGTCACAGCTCAAATCCTTTGTTGTTTTCACTGCATTCACCTTAATACACTATAATTGTAAATTGTCAATGGCACTACATGAATTTCCATTAAAAAAATAAACGAGAAAAAAATTTTTTTTCCATTTTTGGTCCAAAAATGATAAAAATTAAATTTTTTTTTTTATTTTAAAGTTTGAAATAATACATTCCATTGTTGTTAAAAATAATTTTTCCATCTACATAAATAAAAGATATTGTATTATTTATTTAGTCATAATAATTTATTTTAATGACAAAAATCAAAAATAAAAAAAAACATAAACTTTAAAAATATTTATTTATTATTAAATAATTTGTGAATTAAAAATATTGTAGGGATGAAGCAAGTTCGCTTTTGTTATTTAATTTTTAATTCACAAATTATTTAATTACAAATAAATATTTTTAATCTTTATGTTTTTTTTTTTTGGTTTTTGCCATTTAAATAAATTGTTATGACTAAATAACAATCTCTATTATTTAGATGAAAAAATTATTTTAAAACAGTGGAATGTATGATTTCAAACTTTAAAATAAAAAAAATTAAAAAAAAAATTTAATTTAATTCATAGGATTTGAGCTGTGACACAAGAAACACCAAAGCTCTACTCGCGGAGAGACCACAGTTTTTTTCCTTATATATAGGCTTAAAAAATAGCGGTAAATTTTTTTTCGATACATCCTTATGTGTACATAAGGAAAATCGAAAAAATATTTAAGAAAAAATATTATAATTAAGAAAAAAATCAAATTTTCATCATTTTTTTGGCCTAATTCCAAAAAATGAAAATTTTGCAGCTCTGGTAGTAGCTTTAGGATTATTTTTTTTTTTATTTATTTAAATGAGGAAATTTTCTAATATGAATAAAATTTAGAAAATCGAGTGTTCTTGAAGTATGACTTTTTTTTGAACATATCTAATCTACATACATATGTATGAGCAGTTCCATTACTTTTCGGCAAAACCGTCCGCAGTGGGTTCTTAAATTTTATCCAAATTTTGGTATGTTGATGTAAGTACATTATATAAAACTATGGTCCCCAAATTGTTGGCTCTTCAAATGCCCTTGGTGCAAAGATATGAATTATTAAAACTCAAAAATTGACTTTTTTTGCCCTATATTTGTATATCTGTATCTCGGGAACTTTAGCTCCAAATTCAACTATATAGGTCTCTTTTTTTTTGGTACTTATTCAACTTTTGGATAAGGAAAAGTTCAGAACACTGCCGCGTTTGGAAAATTGTTTGCCATCTCATTTCTCAGAATCATCGAAACAGAAAAACATCTATTTTTGAAAGTGACGTCATGTAGTCAAATTTTAATAAAATCGCTTTTACTTGGGCTCATTTTCTTGTCTTTTTCAGCCCTTTAAAATGCGATATATAAAGTTGAGAAATTTGTCAAGAAACCCGAGATACAGCAATTTTAAAATGGTAATTTTTTTGAAATTCAAGTTTTTTTACTGGTTTTAAACTGGTTATATTTACCTTCTACCTCAATTTTTTTGGACGCAATTTAGCTTAACATTTTTGTTTTGTAACCCTAAAATTGGTCCAGAAGTATGGAGTTTGGGAAGGACTCTCCGGCTGCGCTATTGAGCTCCCAAAACTGCCTATTGTTGCTAATTTTTATACAGCGAATTTCAAGCCCAAAATTATTTTTACGGTCCTTGACGCACACTGACATACATGCAAACATTCAGAGATACATCTACACACATATACATTCAAGCACACTAACACAATCGTGCGCACCATTTGGGCGTTTTTTCGTGGTTCTAGACTCTCGTTATTTATATTAATATTGCGAATTGGGAAAAAACGGAAAAATACGTTTCCACGGCTAAACTATTAGACCGATTTTAATAAATTTTGGTTTGGAGATAGACTGAACCATAAGAAAGGTAATTAGAAGCTCTGAGCTCTTAAATAGGGTGCGGCACCGCCTTTAATAGGAAAAAACGCTGTCTCGGTTGAGCCGCTTCATCGGATATTTGGTATGGAACTAGACTAAATCCTGAGTAAAAATATTTGTTATGAGTGGGCGGTGTCACGTCTTTAATAGGAAAAACGTATTTACTGCGCAAAATTTGACTACTTGTCGTCAATTTCAAACCATTTTCCAAACGCGGGAGTATTCTAAACTTTTTTTTGTTAAAAAATTGAATAAATACCAAAAAAAAATGAGACCTATGAAGTTGAATTTGGAGCTAAAGTTCCCGAGATACAGATATTCGAATATAGGGCAAAAAACGTAAATTTTTGAGTTTTAAAAATTCATATCTTTGCAACAAGAGCATTTGAAGAGCCAACAATTTAGAGATCGTAGCAGGTCCTATTCCTGCAGTAATAACTTTAAATTTGCAGTAATGATTTCAAAATATTGGAAAAAATCGTAGTAATGATTTTCAGCCAAATTCATAATACTTTGTTGTGCGTTAATCTTTGAAACGTAATACACATTTTATTTCGCATATAACCGTTTTTTTTAGTTATCTAATTCCCAACTTTGAAAGAAATTGCAGCCAAACATTATTTCAAGTACTTGGTGATGCCCAAATTATTTGTAATTTGATGGACGTACAATATGTACATATCAACTTCTGAAAGCTGTTCTCAACAATTGGTATGCGATTGCGCTATATTGCGATGAAAACCGTGATAATTTCGTGCATAATTGCACGATATTGAAAATTTGCATTTTATTTCATTTTGTGCAGATTTGAATTTTATATTCCAATGATTTAAAAAAAATGCAATCTGACTTGTTCACGCTACCATCATTTTGTTTAATCGTCCACAACTTTATCAGCTTTATGAGCGGCTCAGGGCCGTCCATTAATTACGTGAGGTGTTTTTTTTTTTTGAAAATTTGGAACACCTCCCTCCCCTTGGTGAGTTCTAAGCAGACCCCCCCCCCCCCTCTCTTCCGTGAGACGTCCCCTTGCGTGAGATCGGCGGATTTGAATCGAATCGGATCAGGTGAATGTTGAGGATGACAAATTATTCTTAAAAAACATTGAATTGTAGCAAAAAATCGTTTCTATTTGCGTCGCTACAAACGATTAGATTTTTCACTGAAAATCACATGTGTAAAATTTTTCAATTTGCGTGTAAAAAGGGGAATTACCATTTATTCTGAAAGGTAAGTTATTCTAAGCAGTTGCGTGTTAGGAAGTAAGAGTTTAGTTCTCAATAAGAAGTGTAGTGGTTAAATCAATAAAATAACTTAAGAAAAGTCCGACGATTTAAGTCGGAAAAAAAAGCTGTTGACTTAGGAACAGCCCTTGGGTTAGCACCTACAATAGTAAAAAAGATTTGCAACTAGTGCTTCACCGATACGAGAACGATAAGACAGTCCAAAAATTATAGTATCGTGCTCGTAGTAGCGTCAAGCTTATCGTCTCTTACTCGTTCTCGTACGAGACATTTTTGATCTGTATCGTTATCGCCCATATTTCTCGGTTATTCTCGTTTACTTTATATGTGTTATATTAGGTTGACCAATGGCTGAACCCGTGCATTGAATTTTGTTCCACCCCACCTACATTTTACGCAGTCTTTACTCCAGATTATTGGGTCCATGTACCGAATTTCGCAAATTAGTATAAGTACCAAGGATATCAATATAAGGGGTTTTGTTGTATAGGAAGAGCTAAGATCCATTATCCACCCCCTATTTCATTTTGCGAGTTACTTGGCATAAGCAATTTACATTTTCTTATGCCAAGATATAGCGTTATAAGTACTTTTCTTTTATTTAAAGATGTCACGCCCCGTTGTCAAAAAAAGTTTTAACTACATATATTGTGAACCTTTCGACTTCAAAGCAAAGCTTGTAAATTTGAGAGCTCAGTCTGCTCAGTAGTTTTCAGGTCTAAAGAAAACATACAGAAAAAAGCGGAAAAAACTTGATAAAAATCTTATTTTGATGAGAGACGAAGGAACTTTATTTTAAGTTGCTGCTGCCATGCTATAATGTGATGTAAGTCACCACATTTTATTTTGATTTGGTTTTCATATTTTTGTGTTTTTTGGTTGATTTTAGGTGTATGCGTGTATATACAATGTATTATACATACATATGGTTTGCATGTGCAAGTGTTTTTGTAAAAACATATGATGCAAAATAAATGCGTTCAATGTTTAAACACTTGTTTATCGTACGACAAACACTACATTAACGCCGAGAAAGAGATATCGGCCAGACCTTTCTCGCTCTCGGTCATACGAGAAATAATTTTTTACTATCGTCTCGTTATCGTTTTCGGTCCCGATAACGAGAACAATACTTATCGGTTCTCGGTGAGGCACTATTTGCAACAGAGACAGTGTTAAAATAACTAAATTTGCTAAAATTACCACACCATTAAAATGTGAACAAGTTACAAAAATAACAAATTTTTTAATGGTTAAAGTGGAGTCCCTTCTCAATAAGATCCTGCATTTATACAAAAAAAAAAAAGTGATTGAAAGAAGTGATGCGTCGCATTTTTTCGTTCCCTATTAACGACGCAAATCGGAGGTCTACTGTACTTGTACGTTCATTTTAACATGCCTGAGTTGTAAAAACGGGATCCACGTCCAGGTGCAAGAGTGACCAACAAGAAAATATAAAAAACTGAGGAATGTCGCAGTGTTTCAAGTGTAAGACGTCAATACGAGGTGAAACTGGCATCAGCTGTAAGGGAGTTTGCAGGAAAATCTCTCATCAAGCAGCGCGGTGTTCAGGAATTAATCAATACAGCAGCGGAATCTTGGGAACTAATAAAATGCTAAAGTTCATGTGTGAAGACTGCGTGATATACATACACAACATAGATTTGGTTGTAAAGGATATGCAGGAAAGCGTTAAAAAAAATTCCGAGTCACTAAAACACTACAAAGATGAATTCTAATTGTCACTAAGAAGAAATGAAGCAGAAATAAAAACACTACTGGAAGCAATAGAGTAGCGATACGCGGAAAGACTCTAAGAAAAGAAAAATGCAGAAGGTGTCTGCGAAAAAAGCATAGTGGAGCTCTCTAAAATACGGAAAATGGCCTAAGGTTTTAATGATGAAAACAAAAAAATTTGCGGTGAAATAAAAAATAAAAACGCGTCCGTTTGCAATGAAATAAAAAAAATTGTGGTCAACAAACAATTGGCGGAAAATGAAACATCAATAGTTACGTTCCCGTACAATAATGCATTAGTACAATTTGCAGGTTTCTACAGGATTTTACCCAAAAAGCGTTCCCGTACACGAAAAACCTGTAAGTGAGAACGAAAATGAGAGAGTAATTTATGTTCTCTCATTGTAAGAAGTTACAGCTTTTTACCCGAAGAATTTTTGTATGTAAACTCATTAAAAGTGTTAAACTATCAGCTGTTCTATGTTATGCAAGCTGAATTGTAAACATTGAGTTTAGTTTGACTATTTTTATTTTCCATTTTATTGTTTGCGTTTATAGAATTGAATTTATTGTTCAACTACATTCAATTTAAGATGTTTATTTATTGTCTGGACTTAGAAAATTAACTTTTTGCACCAACTAAATTCAAAAATTTTTCACGTTTATTCTCGTGCTAAAAAATTGTTTTTTCCGTTCCTGTACTTTTTACCAAAGAATATCAAAAGAAGCGAAAGTCCCGGCAGAATACTAATACCAACGCAAAACAAAAATTAATTTCTTATGTACATTTTGAAACTCACCCCGTTGTGGTGACTATTTTATATGTGGCTTTACCACTTAGGGTGTTCTATTCCAAATTTGGAATATACTTGAATTTTTTTTGGTTATAAATGAAAATTTCATTACTTTTTAGACAAAATATAGGATATTATTAAAT
Source organism: Tricholauxania praeusta (assembly GCA_949775025.1). Taxonomy (NCBI): domain Eukaryota; kingdom Metazoa; phylum Arthropoda; class Insecta; order Diptera; family Lauxaniidae; genus Tricholauxania; species Tricholauxania praeusta. The sequence continues at coordinate 111,429,899 of OX459028.1, forward strand.
AAACTTAAGAAATAAAATAGTAAGCAATACCTCTCATTGTTTTTATGTGTAATAATCAATTTAGTTTTTGATTTTCCTTAAATCATCACATATGGCAACTTACTAATCTGTCAAATTCGACATTATAATTGTCGTTGTTGTAATAGTCATTGTTGTTGGTTTTCATTGTTTTTGTCCATAAATACATAGTTTCCATAAGAATTCATTGCATTTTTTTTATTTTTCGGTCCAAAAGGGGGTAAATTATATAAATACACAACAAACTATATACCATTTGAAAGGGAATAAGTTAAGCTTTCTGAGCATGCTAAGAAAGTTACAAGTTATTAATACATTTTTTGGAAAAAATAACTGTTTTTGAAAAAAAATTGGTCAAAATTTCAGAAAAATCGTCATATCTCCAAAATTATGGGTTAGATATCAAAGATTTTCAGATCATTATAGTAGTCCAATAAATTATCTATCTTATGACATCCATATTTTTGATATCTATTCAGGAGTTCCCAACTTATAAGGATTTTTACAAAAGCTACATCCGCAACTTCCGATGTCTATATATCCGAAACCAGATCCGAGCGTCACTTTTTTTTCATTATTTTTATTTCCATTTTAGGGGGTTAAACAACAACAAGAAAATTGGATTGAAATCCGAAATATGGTATATTCAATCATAAGCTACAAAACAATAAAATCAAATTACACTTAAACTTTTATCAATGCTTTGTCACATAAAACTGCACATCATTTACATTAGTTGAAAGAGGAACATTAGTAGAAGCAGCAGCTAATTGTGGCGGTGCATTGGCGGTAGTGATTGATTGCAGTAGCTATTGTATGTGGTGGCTTGGCACCAGCGCTTGTCGGCAGAGATGCGTTATTTTACTGTTGCTTGCAGCAAGTATGACCAGGACGAAAGAAGGTGCCTGTTACTGTGGTTCCGTCACCAACTATGGTGGTTATGGCACTGCCGTTTGTGGAACTTAACGAGTATGATGATGAATATTTTGTTGAATACGCGCACATTAATGCCAGCATTTCCTTCACCTTGAGCATGATGATTTCGTTGCTGTTACTGCTACGACTCGATCAAAGTCAGCATTCTTAGCAAATGTTGATGGGATAACTCCAAGTGCATGAGTAAAGACAGGTAAACAACATGCGTCAGCAGCTTCTGATGAATGGTAGTAGCCACGAACATTGCCTGAAAACCACAGTTGTAGCGAATCAGTACGCCCGTATTGCTGCTGCAAGGAAACCAAATTAGTTTAAATTTATTTTAATTGTGGTTTTAATAGTAAAAAAGAATTCAATTACTTAAATTTATTAATTTAAATTATGTGATCGCTTACCTTCTTTCACGCTGTTTTGATATTTTTTAATTGTCATATTTGGACAAACTTCAAAATCAGCTGTTCTTATTCACCAAAGCTAAAAAAATTTCACCAAACCCACGTATGCATTAATCCTTTCCTTTTCCCCCGCTCTAGCACAAGCTTGGACAAACCTTTACACCTCACCGTTTCAGAAAAACCCCGCACCAACAACCTTGGAATTTATTCACCACACTTTTTTCACAAAATTTCTTAATATTCTACCTCCTTTCATAAGCTTTTTATGCAAAACTCTGAATAATATGAAGAATCTTATAGACACCCAAACAATCATAAAGATTTTTAAAAATCAAAACTGTGCCCAAGTTCTCTTGCAAGATCCAAAAAACATTGCAATTCCATTTTGAAATCTTCATATTTTGCATATTTTTCAATATTTTTTCGTTTCACTGTGGTATTAAGAAGTTGCCACCGCTGTGAATTTCATATAGTCTATGCCGTAAAATGTGTGAGAAGGTATTTTCGTTAAGCAATTCAATTACCCTGAACGAAAAATATCAATATTTTTATTTTTGTATTCCATTAAGATTTTGAAAAATAATTTCATATAATTATTCGGAACATAAATGCTTGACAACAAGTTACTTTTATACAATAGTCCAATTTTTAATCTCACTAGTATCTATTATATGTTCAGTGTGAATGTATTTTTTCTTTCGTGTAAAATAAAGTACAAACTTTTGCTTCAGAATTTACTTAGTGGATGTTTATCAGCAAATGTTTTGATTTTTACATCATCATTAAAGGATTTACATTTCCGATATTGTTTTTCATATGAGTGAATATTTGCACTATAAATTTTGTGGAAGTCTTGCAATTGCTCGGATTCCCCTATTTGGCATGTTGTATACATATTTGACAGGTCATCTATTTATCAACCAAACAGTGTTTCTAAATTAAGCAGACAGCGATGAAAAAAGTTGAGAATCTATTTGCTTATAATCGCAATCATAAAAAGACGTAGCAACAAAAACTAAATTGCAACTGGAATTTGAAAAATAAAAATGCGACCATTATGATGATCCCTTACATCGGTAATTTCGTACTAAAATCTAATTCAATAGTATCGATATGGTTGAAATTTAAATTAAAATTGTCAGTTTTTGCGCGAACATAGTTACGGAATTTATTTCAACGACAAAGAAAAGACTTTCATCACCGTTTGCATATTTTGTAAAACAAATATGAGGGATTTTCAAAGCAATTCTTAGTTATGAGATCAAACAATATATTGTTGCGGGTGTTTTCTTTAATATTCCCTCGTAGGCAAACATTGAAAGTTTGCTAATGGATAGCTTATCCATTATAAAACGGACACAATTTTTTTTTGTTTTTTACTTAAATAGTAATTTTTCTTTTTCATTTTTTTTATGCTGCATCTGCATTCTTTGCAAATTTGTTTTCATAATCTGACAGCACGTGTCAGACGTGATTTGCCGGTAGCCCTCACTCATTACTGTTGGTAAACGTCAGAACTTTGCTCGCTCTTAGGATCCACATAGATTCCACGAAGTTCTGTTAGCTTCAGAGTTCAGCAACATAAATAAGTTAACAGTGAAACATCAAACTGTTTGCAGCATGTTGGCCGATCGAATTTAACAGTCGGTATAAAATAATTCGAATGAAACAGATAGAGGATTAAGTTTTGATAGTATGGGGGAAGAAAATTATTTTTATGTAAGGTATTATATTTTTATGTTAAGTATATTTAGGGTTTACATATTGGTACAATGCTTATATAAAACAAAATACGGTTCCTTATATTCTTTTTTATGATTTTTGGAAGAAATTCTGGCTTGGTGACTTAAAGTTTTTGCGCGAAGAAATTACTAGAACAATTACCATCATCCAGTGAAGACGCGCATTTAAAATCGTTAAATTGAATTTAAATTTGAAGCAAGGTACAAAAAAAAAATGTACATGAAATGGAAATTAGTTTTTATGTTTTTTAAATAAAGTGAAAATCGACTTAGTGAATTTTGTTTGTGAAATATTTGCATTCTATTGTTTTATTCATTTTTCTTTCTAAGCCGCGCGAAGGTTTTGAAAATTTTTTAAGTGTGCCAGGTTCCAGACTCGATTTTTTATTGAAATAAAGAAACAAATGTAAGTATTTAAGGAAAAGAAAGTATTTATTTTGTAGATAGTGTATTTTTCATAAGGATTGTACCTTTTAAGTAATCCCAAATTATTTTTTTTAATAGTGTGGCTGACGGAGGAGTCGAAATAAAAGAAGGCACGGAGCAGCTGGATGTCCAAACAAAAAAACGTACAAGATAAGTCAGCCACAATTTTATTTATTCGTGTAGTTTCTTTGCTATTTAAAAATAGTGCAGCTTAGGGCAGAAAATCCCCATGAAATTCGGTCAAAGTTGATGCTTAAAGTGAAGAAAAGCGTTTGGGCGCGAATTTAAATCAAAGAAAAAAAAAGTTGAGCGATCGCGCAACGCAAGTCGTGCATAAGCGTTGTGGTGCAGCGAACAGGTTGAGTTCATTCGCTTGCACTTGTGGAAGCAGAAGCCAGCAGAACAAAAAAGTGAACTATTTCGAGAGAGCTGAATGCGTTCCAAATTAATTGAGTTGAACGTTTAGGGTTATCGTGGTTCAAGTATTCAATAGTAGTAGGGATAAAGTACTTACTGCATTTCGTTTATGCTTAAGTAGTTTTACTTATTTAACTTTAACTACTGAAAATCCTGCAGCGCACAAACCTATGAATTCGTTATTTCGCTATTTGATTCAGGAAGACACATGACCCTGTTCCCTAAAAGAGCTCCTTTAGGCTGATTTTTTTTATTAAGTAAATATTTTCGCGAACCATTTCCGAAGGTGAATGTACACTGCACCGATTTTCTAGGATACCTAAATAATTAAATAATTTGATTTTTAAATTCATATTTTTTTTGCATTTTTTATTAGTAACTTAAGAATTTTACATATTTATATACAAATGCACTTATTTTTGTCCATTGTAAGTTAATTTTTTTTTCTCTGTATGTTAATTGTAGTTTCATATATATATCTATTTTTAATTTTGCTTAAATACTTAAATTATATTTACAATAATTTATTATTACATTTTATTTCCTATAATTTCTTAAATATTATATAATTTTCTTGTGGGAGGTTCGAAACTTGTGTGAATCCTGTGTGTTTTTTTTTTTTTTTTCATTAAATTTGAAATTTGTCAGCAATTAAAATCGCATTTCATTCACGTTAAATTTTCGATGGGCCAACATTCGACATAGGGCCTGGAGAAAAAAAATAAAGTTTTTAAATTAAATTCCATTCTTTTTTTGTTCATGCCTTGAAAAAAGTTTTTTTTTTAAAAATGATGTGCTAAGCTCATTTTGAAAGGAAAGGGCGAATTCGGAGCCGATGATGGGTGAATAGAAGGGTGCTGAAATTAGATAGAATATAGTGGGTGTTATGGGATCATTGCCGTAGCACAGGATGGGCGGGAGCGCAGGGAGCGACCAGCTATTCCCGTGTTGGTGTGGTGCGATAGTATCGTGGTTTCATTTTTGAGTTTAGAATATTTGATTTTTGTAGTTTCGAGTTTTTTTTTGATGATTAATGATTTGAATTTTTATTTGAGAATATGGTCAGTTCGCTGTATTATTTAAAATTTCACTTCCGGCGGAAGTCGGAAGTGAAATTTATTGTTTTGTCCCTCGACCTAACGCAGCGGGTTGAGAGCCCCCTGAAAATCGAAAGTTAGCCGCGGTGGAGCTGCGTTAGGTACGATTGCTAAGGGACATATAACAATATGGCGCCCAATCAGAAACGAAATTTAAATGGGGATAAAAAGATCAACACCCCCAAGGAATTACCATTTTTTTTAGGTACAAATTGTGTCTTGCCGGGTCCTCCAACGTGAAGGTGGCTTAGCATTTTTATGAAAAAGGCGCTAATTGCACCTTGTGTTTGAGGGGCCGACAATAATTCAATTTAACAAGGTAAATTTGTACTTCTTCGGATTTTTCATCAAAATGGTGACTTAGTCTGCTGAAATAGCAGAACTACTTAACTGCACTGTGTAGTGAAGAGGCCGAAGATTCGGAAAAATTAGATAAATTTTTGAAATATTAAAAAAAAGAATAATCACCATCTCTTAGTGCGTTCGATGCCTAGTAGCTTAGGACAAAATTGTTGATTTTAGGCCTAATTGTACTGGCGTATTTGACCGTGTTAGGGGTGGGTGCAACTGAAACCTGGGTGTGTATCGCGTGGCTCTGGTGAACTTCAAAGCTGTAGCCTTAAGGAGCTTACAAGAAGAATCCTTTAAGCTGTACAGTTTTGGAATAAACTGCTGGATTGTGTCCTAATTAGAAAATTTGAATTTTTCAGAAATTTGTAGCATGAATTCGGTCAGGCTACGCGATGCAAACTCTAGATTTTTATTAAAAATTATTACCAAGTACCACACCAGCTACTCAATAAGAGTTGCGCAGAGTTTTATGTGTCTAATTAGCCCTTGAATCACCCAATCATCGGTCGTTGATTCCCTTTCCTTTTTAAGTCACATAAATATAAATAAAGTACTGAATTTATAAAGTTTCGAAAATACTTATGAAGTTGCGAAGCACAAGGCCGATTAAAAGATCAAGAAACCCTTACTATTCGTCAGAATTGGAAAGAACGTTTAGTGATCGAAGCCCTCTCAAAAAAATGCCGAATACAGAACAGGCGGAGCTAGGAGCGGGTAGAGCATTGAGCCCTGGCTTTAATGACTTTTCAGGCACCATAAGCACGGCAAGTGGAAGAGAAGGCGCTACTGGAATAGGCAATCAAACTGGACCTAATACAGCAGTCATGCCACCGGTAACGGGCACAGGCACCAGTTCAGGGACGATTCCCAAAACTATTCAGCAGTCCCTAGCGAAAAAGCCAAACCCATTTCCAACAAATGTGTCCCTTCATTTTCCCCCTAACCCCAGTGATACTAGACAAGAAACTACAAGTCAAAATCCTTATAAAAGCCGTAAGAACATAGACATCATAAATGAAGTCATAATTCAGGCAAATCTTAATTTTAGAGAATCGTTAGAAAAATCAATGGAACATAAATTGAAAAGTTTTATGGAAACTAGCTTGGGTGAAATGAAAAAAATGATAGCTCTTACCCATGGAACTAATCCGGGGACTGAAAAGTCATCCACGTCACCAAGAGTTACTAGGTCAGGAGACGGCAATGCTGGCGGTGGGCAAAACGCTGCATCACAAGCAAATGGGACTGGAATGAATAATAATTTAAATCAAAATAATTTGATAAATCATATAGATACGTATCACGATGATAGAAGCACAGGCATTCCGTGGCAATTTCATCAGCAACAAATACATCAGCCGCAAGTTCAACAGCAACAAATTAATCAGCAGCAACAATTTTCAACGTTTCAGCAAAGGCAGATAAATGGGAGACAGCATCAAAATGGAGCAAACAGCAGAGCTGGCACACAATCCGGGCAACCCCAGCCACCACCATCATGGCTAAATATGCCACCACCAATACAAAATGGGTTGAATTATAATAATATAAATCATCAAGTAAAAATTGACCGATGGGGCATAACGTTTGATGGCAGCACCGATAAAATATCCATTGAGGATTTTATATTCCGATTAGAGCGCATGCAGTCTCAGTATAATTGCTCATGGGACCAAATTTTGAGAGAATTCCACCTGCTAGTAGACGGCAATGCTCGAGAATGGTATTGGCTCCAGATTAAGACACATAATATTGTTGACTGGCCAACGCTACGTCAGGCATTGCTCCGTCAATACCAGAGCAACCGCACCGATTTTGAAATCATGAGCGACTTGTACGATAGAAAGCAACAGCCTGGCGAAAGTGTTGATGCGTTTTTCCATGTGATGCTGAAAATGAGATCAAAATTAAGAAACCCTGTTGCTGATTTTGAAATAGTAAAAATAATCAAACAAAATTTGAAAAGAAACCTGGGTCAAGTGGTGATATATACTATGGAGCAGCTGCGTGCTGAGTGTATTGAGGCTGAGCAATATTTATCGAGGCGTGAGGTGCGTGGTGTTTATAACCCAAATCAAAAATACGTAAGGCAACAACGTGGTCACCAGCTGAACGAATTGGAGTTCGAGTGCGATGATTCACCAAATAGTTTGTATGAAGACATGATGGTGGATGAAATGCAGACATCAAGAAGATCGCCACTAAAACAGCAACAAAAACCGCCTCAACAACAGTCACAGCAAAGAATACCAAATCAGCATCAACAACTGTATCAACATTCGCAGGAACAGTACCAGCAGCCAGCGAAACGCATTCTCATCTGCTGGAATTGTAAGCAGCAGGGTCACGTCTATATGGACTGTCCCATTATCCAGCGCTCAATATTCTGTTATAAATGCGGCGCACCGGATGTTGTAACACCAAAGTGTCCAAATTGCACTTCGGGAAACTCCACAAGGAACGTGATTTCAGCAGGGGAATCACGCTCCAACCAAAATCCCGTGGAGAGTCTATGAGTACTGAGAAATTTGGATGCAGCAATGATGAAGTTGATGACCCTGCAGAAAAAAAAAAAAGTCAAAATTTTCAAAACGATAACAGAATTTCATAAAAATAATAATATTTTAAAACGGCCATTTGAAATAAAACGCTTAGAGGAAAGAATTGAAAATTATTATAAAGTTAGAGAAAGGATTTTTAACGAAAGCCAGCTTAGCGGTATGCGTGAAGTTTCTCGAGTGGTGAGGAAAGCAAGGGATAATTTCGCAAAAAGAAAAAGAATTCGTAGTCAAGTGGCTGAAGCAGTTAGCAAGGCGATTGAAATTGACCCACGACCGTATGCAAATGTTACTATCAATAACGTGGAAATAAACGGACTTCTGGATACGGGAGCTTCGGTGTCGATACTGGGACGCAACTGCAGAGAACTAATTGAAACTATTGGAGCTGAGGTCGAACGATATTTTTCTTCAGTTAAAACCGCCGGAGGACAAAAACATACCGTCATTGGCAAAGTCACGCTTCCAGTGACGCTTCAAAATAAAACAAAATGTATTAATTTCTATTTATGTCCTAATTTAGAACAGATGGCATATTTTGGCATTGATTTTTGGAGGACCTTTGAATTAGCATTGGATGTGATCGGCGTTGAAGAAATAGATATGGAGAAAATTTGGAACCAATTTAAAGAAGATAAAGTTGAAGGCGAAAATGACGAACCAGAACGCCATGTCTTAAGTCATGAAGAGCAGAAGCGTCTAAATAATGTCAAAAAAATGTTCAGAACCTTTGAGGAGCACGGTCTTGGCAAGACTAACGTAGAAACGCATTCTATTCAATTGATTGATGGTGCAACACCGGTCAAAGATAGGCACTATCCTATATCACCAGCAGTACAAGACCTAGGTCGATAAAATGCTTGAACTGGGGGTGATAGAGGAAAGCGAGAGCCCGTGGAGTAACCGCGTCACAATTGTTCGTAAGCCCGGGAAAAATAGGTTTTGCCTCGATGCGAGAAAGTTAAATGACCGTACAATTAAAGACGCGTACCCTCTTCAGAACATTGACGGCATATTAAGTCGTATATATTATACCCACTACATCAGCAGTGTAGATCTTAAATTTGCATTCTGGCAAATTGAATTGGATGAAAAAAGCAAGCAATATACTGCTTTCACTGTGCCAGGGCGTCCTCTCTATCAGTTCGCTGTCATGCCATTCGGCTTACGCAATGCTGCACAGCGTCTATGCAGACTGATGGACAAGGTTATACCCCAAAGGCTAAAATCCAACGTATTTATATATTTAGATGATCTGCTGATAATTGCGCCTGATTTTGAAACGCACTTGCAAATACTAAGCGAAGTTGCAGACTGCTTAAAAAAAGCAAGTTTGACAATTGGCTTACAAAAATCAAAATTCTGCTTTAAAGAGTTGAAATACTTAGGATTTATAGTCGGCGGAGGCATGCTGAAAACAGATCCAGACAAGGTCTCCGCGATCCAAAGAATATCTGTACCAAAATCGCCAAGAGAAGTGAGGAGCTTTCTCGGGACTGCAGGCTGGTGTAGGGGATTCATTCAAAATTTTGCAGCGATTTCAGCACCATTGAGCGACACGCTAAAAAAAGGTTCAAAATTCGCCATGACTACTGAATCTTTGGCAGCTTTTAACAGCCTTAAAAAGGCTCTCACAACGGCACCGGTCCTTAGACATCCGGATTTCTCACAGCGTTTCTGGGTGCAGTGCGACGCATCTGAGAGCGGTATTGGCGCCGTACTGTACCAGAAAGGCCCAGAAAAAAACGAGAGACCTATAGCATACTTTTCACAAAAGCTGAACGCCTGTCAACGCAACTACAGCGTAACCGAGAAAGAATGCTTAGCTGCGGTGCTGGCAATAAAACGTTTCAGGCCATACGTGGAAATGATGCCGTTTACGGTCATAACGGATCATGCGAGCTTAAAGTGGCTGATGTCGCTGAAAGATCTCACGGGTAGACTCGCTCGGTGGTCACTTCAGCTACAGTCTTTTGATTTTGAGATCGAACACCGTAAAGGGTCTAAAAATGTGGTGGCAGACACATTATCGCGCTTTGTTGATGAGCTTGAAGCAGCTGATACCCCATGGCTCGATATGGAAACCACCGAGTTTGAGTCCCCAGAATATATAGAGATGGTGAAGGCTGTAGAGCAAAATCAAGACAAGTTGCCTGATTTGAGAATCCAAAACGGAATTTTATTCAAACGAACGCGTTTTGAACAAGACGATGATGAAGCAAAATGGAAGCTTTGGGTACCAGAATCCCAAACATCCACTCTTATTGAAAAAGCCCACTGTCCTGAAATTGTCTCGCATGGTGGTGTTACAAAAACATTACATCGACTACGTCAATTTTATTATTGGCCTAGAATGACTGTCCAAGTAAGAAATTTTATTCGAAATTGCATGGTATGCAAAGAATCAAAGTCCACAAATCAAGAGCTCAGGCCCGAAATTGGAAACGAAGTAACCACAGATCGTCCATTTCAAAAAATTTATGTTGATTTTCTTGGAAAATATCCAAGATCCAAAGGCGGAAACGCGTACATCTTCATTGTCGTGGATGACTTTTCGAAATTTACGCTGCTCAAAGCAATGCGTGAAGCAACAGCGGCTCATGTTGTGGAGTTTTTAATACGCGAAGTTTTCCATAAGTTTGGAGTGCCTGAAATCATTCACTCTTACAACGGCAAACAATTCGTATCCAAGGAGTTCGGAAAAATGATAGACAATTACAAAATTAAACATCTAAAAACAGCATACTACGCGCCTCAGTCTAATTCAGCAGAGCGAGTCAACCAATCAATCTTAAACGCAATTCGTTCATACATGCAGGAAGACCATCGCGATTGGGACCTATATCTATCTGAGATTGAGTGCGCGCTGAGAAGCTCAGTCCACGCAGCAACAGGTGTAACTCCATTTTTCGCTTTATTCGGTCACAACATGCTTACGAGCGGATCGGACTATCAGCTGGCAAGAAAATTGAATTCGTTAAGTGAACCAGATTTACTAATAGATAATAAAGAGGACAGAATGTCCCTAATAAGGGACAAAATGAAGCAGAACCTACATAAAGCATACGTAAGGAGCGCGAAGCAATATAATAAAAGAAGTCGTGAAGTACAATTTTTCCCAGGGCAAGAAATTTTTAAAAGAAACTTTCCTGCAAGCGATTTTAAAAACAACATCAATACAAAATTTTGCAAAAAGTTTTCAAATTGTTGCATTCTACAGCCCATAGGAAATAATATGTATGAGCTTGAGAATTTAGCAGGCAAATCGATAGGCGCATTTCACGCCAAAGACCTCAAACAGTAGGTAAATGGAACAATTATAAAACATTTAGGACAATTGCAATACAAAATAAAGTGCAATATTATAAATAAGAACAAACCTACACCCATGTGCAATATAGATATTAATAATTATACATACGTCATAGATTATACAATTTAATCCTAAAAACTCTAAATGTGCAATTCTTACCGCCTAATAAAGAAGTTAATATCGTCCGTGCGTGTAGTGAAGTCCTCTAGATAAATGTTGTTCCATTCCTTTGTGTTTACAATAGTACCTGAAAATAACAACAAAGTATCATTCTCATACGCAACACAACAATGTATATACTTCCCGTCATATTCGATAGTAACAATCGTCATTTAAAAAAAAACGTACAAGAAATCCAGTCAGTACCAGAAAAAAAAAAACCTACATATGATGAAGAAAAGTTTTGATAAGAAAAAGATTGCAAATGATTGCCCGTCTAACTTACCTGCTAGCATGAGTCTCCTAACCTCAGGGTGTGGGCGGAAGCCTACGTTGGGCACCTGTTCCAAAACTACAAAAAAATTTTAAAGATGATTTACGACAAAGTAGAGCAAAACAAAAATATAAATTTACTTACCACCCAGCACACTACGTCGACTGAGATGTGAGTAATCGTGGCCAACGTAGAGTTTTGTTGCGGGTGTTTTCTTTAATATTCCCTCGTAGGCAAACATTGAAAGTTTGCTAATGGATAGCTTATCCATTATAAAACGGACACAATTTTTTTTTGTTTTTTACTTAAATAGTAATTTTTCTTTTTCATTTTTTTTATGCTGCATCTGCATTCTTTGCAAATTTGTTTTCATAATCTGACAGCACGTGTCAGACGTGATTTGCCGGTAGCCCTCACTCATTACTGTTGGTAAACGTCAGAACTTTGCTCGCTCTTAGGATCCACATAGATTCCACGAAGTTCTGTTAGCTTCAGAGTTCAGCAACATAAATAAGTTAACAGTGAAACATCAAACTGTTTGCAGCATGTTGGCCGATCGAATTTAACAGTCGGTATAAAATAATTCGAATGAAACAGATAGAGGATTAAGTTTTGATAGTATGGGGGAAGAAAATTATTTTTATGTAAGGTATTATATTTTTATGTTAAGTATATTTAGGGTTTACATATTGGTACAATGCTTATATAAAACAAAATACGGTTCCTTATATTCTTTTTTATGATTTTTGGAAGAAATTCTGGCTTGGTGACTTAAAGTTTTTGCGCGAAGAATTTACTAGAACAATTACCATCATCCAGTGAAGACGCGCATTTAAAATCGTTAAATTGAATTTAAATTTGAAGCAAGGTACAAAAAAAAAATGTACATGAAATGGAAATTAGTTTTTATGTTTTTTAAACAAAGTGAAAATCGACTTAGTGAATTTTATTTGTGAAATATTTGCATTCTATTGTTTTATTCATTTTTCTTTTTAAGCCGCGCGAAGATTTTGAAAATTTTTTAAGTGTGCCAGGTTCCAGACTCGATTTTTTATTGAAATAAAGAAACAAATGTAAGTATTTAAGGAAAAGAAAGTATTTGTTTTGTAGATAGTGTGTTTTTCATAAGGATTGTACCTTTTAAGTAATCCCAAATTATTTTTTTTAATAGTGTGGCTGACGGAGGAGTCGAAATAAAAGAAGGCACGGAGCAGCTGGATGTCCAAACATAAAAACGTACAAGATAAGTCAGCCACAATTTTATTTATTCGTGTAGTTTCTTTGCTATTTAAAAATAGTGCAGCTTAGGGCAGAAAATCCCTATGAAATTCGGTCAAAGTTGATGCTTAAAGTGAAGAAAAGCGTTTGGGCGCGAATTTAAATCAAAGAAAAAAAAAGTTGAGCGATCGCGCAATGCAAGTCGTGGAGTCCGATTGGTCATGAAAGTGCGAACGAGTTCCGACCAGCATAAGCGTTGTGGTGCAGCGAACAGGTTGAGTTCATTCGCTAGCACTTGTGGAAGAAGAAGCCAGCAGAGCAAAAAAATGAACTATTTCGAGAGAGCTGAATGCGTTCCAAATTAATTGAGTTGAACGTTTAGGGTTATCGTGGTTCAAGTATTCAATAGTAGTAGGGATACATTTTATTTCCTATTATTTCTTAAATATTATATAATTTTCTTGTGGGAGGTTCGAAACTTGTATGAATCCTGTGTGTTTTTTTTTTTTTCATTAAATTTGAAATTTGTCAGCAATTAAAATCGCATTTCATTCACATTAAATTTTCGATGTTCCAACATTCGACATAGGGCCTTGAGAAAAAAAAATAAAGTTTTTAAATTAAATTCCATTCTATTTTTGTTCATGCCTTGAAAAAAGTTTTTTTTTTAAAAATGATGTGCTAAGCTCATTTTGAAAGGAAAGGGCGAATTCGGAGCCGATGATGGGTGAATAGAAGGGTGCTGAAATTAGATAGAATATAGTGGGTGTTATGGGATCATAGCCGTAACACAGGATGGGCGGGAGCGCAGGGAGCGACCAGCTATTCCCGTGTTGGTGTGGTGCGATAGTATCGTGGTTTTATTTTTGAGTTTAAAATATTTGATTTTTGTAGTTTCGAGTTTTTTTTATATGATTAATGATTTGATTTGATTTGACTTCCGGCGGAAGTCGGAAGTGAAATTTATTGTTTTGTCCCTCGACCTAACGCAGCGGGTTGAAAATCGAAAGTTAGCCGCGGTGGAGCTGCGTTAGGTACGATTGCTAAGGGACATATAACAATATATATGAAAAAACAAGACACATAGATGGTGATACATAGATTTTATTAATATACAACATATTTTCGCATTATTACAGTTAATCCATATAAGAACGAATTAAGCATTGTGCTATGTACATATTAATATTTTTTTAATTCCCTAAGTTTTTCCTTAATCGCCCAATAATGCCCAAAATCGGAAATAAATTTCCAAAAAATTTAGTTTCCAACATACGGGTACATTGTTTTTAGCGAACTTTGACAATCAATACGTGAAAGTGAAAAATTTTGGCGCAAAAGACTTTCACTTCTTTTGATATTCTTTGCTTTTTACATTATTTCTATTTCACAGAGCGCAATTTTCTTATTCTCTCGTGTTTGACAGTTTTACAGGATTTTAACCAAAAAATTCTGGAACGAAGCTAATGTCATACGCAGATCCATTAAAAAAATCAAGTGTCAATATCCAAAAATCTAAAAAGGTGTTGCCAGAGTTTCGGAAAGAATTACCACTAGTGATAAAACCAAAAGAAAAGCAAAATAGCGAAAAAACAAGAGAGGACTTAAATGAAAATGTTGAACCCAAAAATCTTAAGATATCGAATATAAAAAATACTCACAGTGGCGTTGTACTAATTGAAAGTGAAAGCTCGGAGGAGAGAAATAAAATAAAAATTGCAATAGAAAAAAATCTAAGTGAAAAATATGAAATTAAAGTCCCGAAGAAAATAAATCCAACAATACTGTTGACATATGTACATGAAATTTAAAAACAATGAAGAAACATTTTTGGAAAAGTTAAAGAAACAAAATACTCTAATTTCTAATAGTGAAATCAAATTAAACAAGTACTACGAAGTTAAAAGAAATGATAAAAAATATTATAGTGCTGTATTAGAAATAGATTCTAACATATTCCCAAAAGTGATTCAAGCCGGAAAACTCGATATAGGTTGGGAACAATGTAAGGTTGTAGATGGCTTAAAAATAATATAGTACTTCAAATGCAAAGGCTTTAATCACGTAGCAGCACACTGCACAAAAGAAGAAATATGTACAAAATGTATAGGAAAACATAACACAAGAGAGTGCACGAAAGAACAAACAGTAAAATGTATAAATTGCAAGCGAGTAAATGAAAAATTAAACCTAGGATTAGACGAAAACCATGTAACATTCATTAAACTTATTCCAGTGTACCAAACACGACTAGAGGCAAAAAAGAATAGAATAGGTTACTAGCAATCAAACTCAATTCTAGGTATTTACACTAATACAAGGCCTAATAAATAATTTCTTTGAAGTAGAAACTATAGCCGATAGCAAAAAATATGAATTTATAGCACTATCAGAAACACATCTTACAGAGAATGTGGATGAAAATGAAGTAAAGATTAGAGTCTTTAAAAAGATATCGTGTCTGTCAACCTCAACTAGAACCGGTGGTGCAACAATATATATTAGAAATGGTTGGACGGTAAAAAGCATAGATAGGAGAACGATCGAAACAAAAATTTGGCTAGTGACATGTAAATGCAAACTTAGAGATCAGGAATTATTTTTGATGGCGATATACATATCGTCAAGCAGCTCTGAGAAAGACGTTTGCGATTTTTTCAGAGAGCACGTCGAAAAATATACTGAAAATGCAAACAACATTATAATAGTACGCGACATCAACATCGACTGGAGATAAGACGAATTTTAGATGATAAAGGTCTGGTCCAGAAAGTTAATGATTATACACGAATAACAGAAACATCAAAAACAATTATTGACTACGTTATGACAAACATGCACCACATATCGTGTGAGATAAGTTTGCAAGAAAAGATATCCGATCATGAATGTATAGAAATAGGAATAAGCACGGAATAAATTAAAACCAGTGAAAGACATGTCGAAATTTTGAAATATAGAAAAAAGCTATTTACAAGAGAGGTAAGCGCGTGCAATACCAAGTATAACAGAAACTGTGATTTACATGAAAATGCCAAAAATATAGAAGATTTATTAAAAACTACAGTCAGAAAATTTATAACAAAAAAGAAGGCTACAGAAAATAACAAAACAAACAAATGGTTTAATGAAGAGCTTAAATCATCGAAAATTAAAAAGATCGAAAAACGTCAGATTGCAAGACTGGTAAATAACGACCAAAGCTGGGAAGAGTACAAGACAGCAAGGAATCTTTACAAAACTATGACTAATAACGGGAAAACCAGTACATAAATAATAAAATTTGTCAGGCAGTAGGACAGAAACAGATGTGGCAGGAAATAAAAAACTTGGTTCTTACACAGCATGAAAACAACATACAAACAGTAATTTTCAAAAACAAAGAGTACAAAGATGAAAAAATAATTGCCGAAAATTTCAATGAATATTTCGTGAATAGCGTAAATGAAATCAGAGAAACGATAGATAACATAGAATACGTAAACTACGTCAGTCATACCGAAAACAGTTTAAAATTTCGTGAAGTAACGTTACGTGAATTATGCTGAAATCGCAATGCGGCGTTCGGTCGGTCGCACTCTGACAGCTAAAGTAGAAAGAATGCATGCTTATGCTGTAATCTTAAATGCGACCTAAAGCGTTGCGTTCCGTTAAATCGTAAATACGATCAACGCCATACTCGAAGTTCGAGTAGAGCTACTTTCTACTAGAACGTGCATTTGACACTTCTCGTTTACCCAGCGTTTCATGCAGTGATAAAATAAGGTCCACTAAATTATCCATTTCGTTCAAATCCATTAATTTTATGAAAATAACAATCAAAACTAAAAAACACAACAAAATTAAGCAAAAAACTGACAAATAGAATTTCTTTCATTGATAATGTTGAAATGACAGACCCTCGCAACACTGTGATTTAGAAAAAGTAAGGTCAGGCGTTTTGACTGTCAATATCGTACATTTTTTCAAACGCCGATCAAAGTTGGCCAAAGCGCGACCGACCTAGCGCCACATTGCGATTTTAGCATTAAAGAACATATGTGTTATGCTGAAAAACAAGGTTGACTTCGAAAAAATTAGTACAAAAATTATAATTGACCAATGGAATCTAGTAAGAGAAACTCTACTAGAAGTTATTAATAGATCGTTATATACGGGCGAGTTCCCAACCACATGGAAAGACTCTATGGTAACACCAGTTGAAAAAGTTCCAAACACTAATAAATGCCAAGATTTTCGACCAATAAATTCACTAAGAACTAGGGATGCCAACACTCAGGGTTTCGCCCGGAGACTCAGGGTTTTGAGTATGATTTCCGGGTCTCCGGGTTCAAAGCAGAGTTCGTAAATACTCCTCATTGAGGAGTTAAATTTCACTCCTCATCCTCAATACAATTCAATTCAAGAGTATTCAATTTTGAATTTATCAATTATGAGGAAAAAACAAAGAGCGCTCATTCTTTTAATATCTTGAGTGAATAAATTATTTTTTATTTCTCTTTCATATTTATCACTCACTGAATATTATTTTCAATAAGACTCAATGAGTGAACATTTTTTTTATTTTACTCGCCCATACTTTTCATTCCTAAATTTATTGAATTTTATTTTACTTGAACTTTTGAGTCAAAACGTTGAATTTTTTTTCAATTTATTGAAACGAAAGAAAAGCTATTTTCTTATGTTATAATAATGGGCAAAAACGATTCTTTCCAGGGTCCCGAGCCTTTCTTAGTGATGGCCAAAAATATTTTTGAGCTATCTTTCGTTTAAAAAAACAAAATTTTTTCCCCGAAAATGGGTCAAAAACGGGTATCATGGCCCGGGGACACATTTTCAGGACAAAAACGTTTGTTTCCAGGGTCCCGAGCCTTCTTTAGTGATGTTCAAAAATATTTTTGAGCTATCTTTCGTTTAAAAAAGCAAAATTTTTTCCCCGAAAATGGGTCAAAAACGGGTAGCATGGCCCGGGGACACAAATACAAACGCTGATCGTGCGCATGCATTTCTGCGTGATAGAGATCATTTTCTTTACGCGCACATTTTTGAGCGACAGAAAATTTGTTCTTGCACAATCGCATATCGCGCTTTCTCACATAGTTCATATTCATTTATGATCGGTGAAAAAATTGTTGGCTTGAATTCATTCTTTTAGCAGTGCTACTCGTTGTTGAAAAAACGGATACTCACATACGAATGCGGTGCAATAAAGAGCGATTTTCAATCTTGCAAAAAAATTTAAGAAAATACTTACATGAATTAAATGCGACATTTTGAGTGCACATACAGGAATATTTCCGAACTCTGTCATACTTGTATTAAAAGTTAATTCCATTCACTACAAACATTTCGCTTGAAATAGAAAAATCGACAAATGAATTTATCATTTGAATACTCCTCACTTTTCACATCATCTCAAAATGAGTTTATCATTTGATAAACTCGAAAGTGATGAAAATGAAACGATACGCATCAATACAATGTTCGCTCGTTTATTATTTATCAGTGAGGAAAAAAAACGAGTGATGAAAACAAACGAGGAGTTATAATAGAGTGAATGCTGATTTGCTTGCGCTCTTGAGTTTTAAAAATGAAAAGATAAGTATAGAAAGATAAATAAAAAAGAGCAATTGTGTATTTTGAGTGCTCTACGCACTCTGGTTCAAAGTCAATCCCTCCGGGTTGAATATCATTTTTGTCGACCGCAATGAAAAAAATTTTGATTTTGTTGACTTACTTTTCCGAAGGTTTTGACGCGCTGAATTCGAATCCAAGCTTAGAATTTCTCAAATGGCTCAAAAGTGCGAAAATCACGATTTTTCGAGATATTTAGGGCAAATTTATATAGAAATATAATTTTTTTTTTATGAAACCATTAATGGGGTTCGAAAAAACTACTCTCAATACTCACTTAGAATTATATGGATAATTTTTTTGCTTTACAAAGTATCCTAAATTGAAAATTATTATATAGGGTCCATTAGAGCGGTTCAAAATAAAAACATTTTGATTTTTTCACGATGTGTAAGCGAATTTCAGTAGCCTTATATGTCCTAGTAATAGGCTTTCTCCAGACATATAAGGCTACTGTAATCCGCTGACACATCGTGAAAAAATCAAAATGTTTTTATTTTGAACCGCTCTAGTCTCCATACAAACTTTTGTATGTAAATTTGTATAAAAATTAGAAAAAAAGATATCGCTATGATTTCAATTGTGTTTTGAAGAGGAAGAGTAAAGCTTTTATAAAAAGCGGTATAAGTTGGGAACCTCTGAATGGATATCAAAAACAAGGATGTTATAAGAAAGATAATTTAATTGCCTTCTATAATGGTTAGATTAGTTTTGAAATTTAGCCAATAATTTTGGATA
The DNA here is from genome assembly GCA_949775025.1 of Tricholauxania praeusta. Taxonomy (NCBI): domain Eukaryota; kingdom Metazoa; phylum Arthropoda; class Insecta; order Diptera; family Lauxaniidae; genus Tricholauxania; species Tricholauxania praeusta. Next base: position 111,449,175 of record OX459028.1, read on the forward strand.
TATGATAATTTTCCTGAAATTTTCACGAATAAAATTTTTAAAAAAAATTGGTAAAATTAAAAAAAACTATGCAAATTGTACATAATCTTAAAGCAAAATAATCAAGCATTCCTATCATGCTAAAAAAGTATCAATTTTTAACACATTTTTTTGAAAAAATAACGTTTTGTTAAAAAAATAATTGGTCAAAATTACAGGCCATTAAATTATCTTATCTTATCTTTTCTTATCTACTATACACATCTCCGAAACAAGATCCGACATATATACATACATATGTATGTATTTACAAAAATATATATCTATAAACATATACACAAATTGGCCGTAATCTGACGATGGTTTTCGATAGAACAGATATTGAAAATCTTAAATAAAAAAAATCGATATCTCGTTTAGTTTTCAAGATAACTTTTATGTAATAAAAAGAAATCCGAGAGAAAAACGAAGTGTTGGATTCAATGAAATCTAGTGTAAATATTAAATAATTTTACTTATGTTTTTAAAAAAATTCATGTAAAAACTTTAATTCAATTTCACCCACCCCACTTATTGAATCTCCGGGTCAGACATCTGTCCGTGTTGGCAACCCTACTAAGAACGCTGGAAAAAATTTTAGAATCAGTGGTTCAACAACAGATAATTGAATATATGGAGAGCTCCAACATCTTATCTGAACACCAGTCAGGCTATAGAAAAAACTACTCATGTGAATCAGCAGTTAGTTATATAATCGGTGAATTGAAGGACGGCGGAAAGCGGAAAAAAAACAATAGCACTTTTTTTAGACTTCTAGAGGGCTTTTGAGACGATCGATCAAGAAGTTTTACTCAAAAAAATGGAGATGGCATTCGGGGAAAAGAGTTTAAATGGTTTTAAACATTTTTATATAACAGAGAGCAAAGAACTAAAATTAACAAGTGTATCGTCTCCCATAAAAATAAATGTGGGAGTGCCTCAGGGATCTATTTTAGGCGCAATTTTATTCATTATTTACATAAATGATATGCCAAATGTAGTTCAAGATAGCAAAATAACTCTATATCGTCACCTCAGAGTGTAAGTGTCCTATCAGCAAAACCATGAAATTGAGAAAACAGCGTTTTAAAGTTATTTACTCTGCGATTTGTTATTTAAGGATTATTAATGTTTTTTTTTATTATTTTGCCTCTCTGTAATTACCTATATGGGATTTGAAAAAAATTTATTGAAACTTACCTTTGATTTTTCTGCAACTAAAATTATCCGGATTTGTATGAGATAGGACATTTGCATTCTGAAACTTCACGTAAAAGGTATATTACGATTGTTCCAAAACACACGAAAAGTCTTCTTTTTTTATTCGTGAATATGTGTGATGGGGGGCATAGGAAAACGGGTATGTAGAAAAATCTATTCTTAAAGGCCCCTTCAGACTATGTGAGAAGTCATATGCTTTTTGGTATGTTTTTTTGTATGTTTTTAGATATGATATGTTAAATAGCATAAGATTTATTTTATTGTGTTCATACTATATGACTGATATTAAGACTGCAGGTAAGATTTTGTATTTATTTAATTCAAAATAGTTGTTTTTCTTTAAAGAATAAACGTCGTAAAGGTATTAATGGCCATCCATTATTTTAATAACGAAGAAAATTGACCAGATCTCATTTTTTAACACAAAACTCATATGACTTCTCTTTTCAAATAGACTTGAATCGAATGTCAAAATAGTCATATGCTTTTTCATATGAAAAATCATGTGTATAATATTGTAGCGAAATTTGGTTTATGCTAGAAAACTCTAGAAATAAATACCAACAAAAGAAACTAAACGATATTAGCACCATCTAGCGCAAAGTGCAGTTTTGTACTAAAAATAATAAACCGAACAGACGCTGCTTTAAACAATAAAAAGTCGACAACCGAGAGAAATTATCGCCGTCGTACAACGTACAACGCCATCTAGCATAATAGCTAGCTCAACGTCAGTGCGCCATGCTGGTGAATTGTGGATAGTTATAGAATGCACGCTACAAAGTAGCACTGGTAGGTTGTAGATAATGGTAGAATATACGCCATCTGGCAGGTAATAGATTATTCGAGAAAGTGATGCCTGTAGTATAAAAGGGTGTCATTTGAGTTTTCGGAGACACAGTAGAATTAAAACAGCGAAGTAGAATACTTAAATTAAACACGGACAGTTTACAATAAGCAATAAAGTGAATACAGTGTGATCCGTAGTAAAGTAAAACAGTTTTCTATACAGTGTTAAATTAATATTAGAATTTGAACGTTAATAAAATAAACCATTTTATAACTAAATAAGTTTGTGTTTTTAATTGTTACACAATCCAGTGATCGAACTCAGAAAAGTGTGAGAGATCGAAATTATCGTCAAAGGGACAGAAATTTCGTAACAATTGGTGTCAGAAGTGGGATTGTGTAAAAAGAATTAACAATCAATACAAAAAAAAAAAAATAAATAAATAAAAATGGTTAAGTTTGACGAACTAAAAGTGGATCAACTGAAGAAGAAGTTGCAACAGCTGAGTCTGCAATCTACTGGCGGAAAGGTGGAGTTACAGAAACGCTTACGGCAGGCTCTTGAGGCTCAAGATGTAAACCTGGAAGAGCATGAATTTTATAGTGATGTATCAGAATCAGCAGCGGAAGTGGAAGAATCTTTTGGACCAGCGGCAAGTGGTGAAGTTGTAGATATGTCAAAAATCGAGAAAATGTTAATGGCAATGACAAGCAATATACACGCCGTTCGGGAAGAAATTGGTCAGAACGCGCTGCAGATTCATGCAGTTCAGAAAAAATAGACCAGAAGTTAAGTCAAAATGCACTGCAAATAGTCGAGAAGTTAAATTAAAATGCACTACAAATGAATAACAATATCCAGGCGGTTCGGGAAGAAATTGATCAGAGCTTAAGTCAGAACGCGACGCAGATCCACACAATGAATCAAAACATTGAAGCTGTTCGAACGGAGGTTGCTAAAATGGTAAATGGCCTCGATGCAAAAATGATTGAGTTACGAGATGACGTTGAATCATTCAAAGGAGAAGTTCAAAATAGTTTTGAAGACGTTAATAAAAGGATTCAACAGTTGGAAATAAGTGAACCAACCACTCAAGTGATAAGAGAAATTAGCGCAGAGAGGCTTAAGGCACTCTCATTCGATGGAACAACGCCATTTAGTATTTTCAAGCTCCAGTTCGAAACAACATCTGGTCACAACCGTTGGGATAACGAAAGCGCAGCTGCAGCGCTAATTGTGGCATTAAAAGGCGCAGCTGCAGAGGTATTGCAAATAGTTCCAGTGGCGGAGCAGAAAAATTACAAGGCGGTGATGGATGCCTTACAACGAAAATATGGCAGTGACCACATGAAGCAGATTCACAGATTGGAGTTAAAAAGTCGTATCCAAAAATCTGGTGAGTCCTTGCAGGAGTATGCTGTGGATATTGAGCGATTGGCACACCTTTCCAATCCTGACGAGTTAAGTGTCGTAGCTGAAAAATTCAAAATAGAGGCGTTTATTGACGACATACGTGACTCAGAAACAAAACGCGAGACAATGAGGAGCCCGAAGACAACATTTAATGAAACAGTAACGGTTGCCCTCACTCAGGAGACGATTGCGTTGCCATGCCGCCCATCACTGAAAACTCGTCGGATGGAGGTGGAGGTGGAGGCTGAAAAGAAAAATTCATCGTTCGCTAGCGGTAGCTTCAGCGGAAAATGCTACAACTGTGGTAAGCAGGGACACATGGCACGTGACTGCAAATCACGTCGTAAACGATCTGCATCACGTTCACCAAAAAGAAGAATTTGAAATAGGGTGAACAATGGCGAAAATGTTAGCGAGCAGCAGTCGTTAAACTAAAGAGAGTCAGTACAGCGAGCGTGAGCTGACTCTTACAGATGATTGCCCCATAGTCTTAGTTTCGAAGTTCTGCTGAAATTCCAACAGCCTTACCATCGGTGGAAAAATCAACGGAAGACCATGTGAGCTTACTTTGGATACGGGCGCATCGCATTCAATTGTGAGGAAAGACTTATTTGATAGACGACGAGTAACGCTATTAAATGGGATCCAATTGAGAACAGCGACAGGAGAAATTGCTCAAATAGTAGGAAAAGTTACAGCGAGTATTCTTATCGGCAACAAAACTGTGGAACATTATTTTATTGTTGCAAACATCACCGATGAGGTTATCATTGGCGTGGACTTCATGATTCGACACGGGTTCACTTTGGATCTTAAGAAAAAAACGTTAAGGTATGCCAATGTAGAGTTGCCTTTAGACATTGGCTGTGGACAAAAATTAACAATTGCAAGAGTCTACATAAATGAGCGCTGTCGAATTGAACCCAATACCGAAGAAATTATTTGGGCCACAACAAATGAAGACTGTGGGACAAGCCATCTGTGGGTAGTGGAAGCAAATAAGAAAAATTTAAAGAAAGACCTGATTATTGGAAAGACCCTAGTAAACACAAGAACAGACAGAAAAATACCGGTGCGAATTTTGAATCCAATAAATAAGCCAAAATAGATGCAAAAAGGTGAACTTATAGCGCAATGTGAGAAAGTTACAGCTGTGATATATTGTGAAAATGACCAGCAGAACACACAAGGTACAACTTTAACAAAATCGTCGGCCTTGGATGTATTGACGAAAGAATGGACGAAGGAGTTGTCTGCTCAGAACAAAAATAAAGCAAAAAGGTTACTGCAAAAGCATTGGCGGATATTTGCGTCCAAAGGAGAAAATAATGGCCGAACATCAGTTGTCAAACATCGCATTGATACAGGTGATTTTCAGCCGATTCGTCAACCTCCAAGGAGGCTAGCACTCGCTAAGAGAGAAGAAGTGACGGTCCTTATAGAAGATATGGCGCGAGAAAATGTCATTGCACCATCAGAAAGCCCATGGAGTTCACCGATCGTACTTGTGAAGAAAAAGGATGGAAGTATGCGATTCTGTGTGGATTACAGAAAACTGAATGACGTCACCAAAAAAGACAGCTACCCGTTACCCAGAATCGATGATACACTGGATACGTTATCTGGAGCAACATGGTTTTCCACCCTGGACTTACAAAGTGGATATTGGCAGGTGGAAATAGATGAAAAAGACAAAGAGAGAACTGCCTTTAGAATTTGGAATGGTCTATGGTAGTTCAACGTCATGCCGTTTGGTCTTTGTATCGCTCCAGCTACGTTTGAGCGGTTAATGGAACGAGTTCTCAAAGGACTACATTGGAAGACTTGTCTAGTGTATCTCGATGACATAATCATCATGGGAAAAGATTTTGATGACCATTTGAAAAATCTGGAGGAGTGTTTGAGCGATTGGAGGCAGCTGGACTAAAATTAAGTGCGAAAAAGTGCTCACTTTTCCAGCGTGAAGTCAAATATCTGGGGCACAAGGTTGCGTCAGAAGGAATACACACAGATGAAGATAAAATAGAAGCTGTGAAAAACTGGCCACGTCCATCTAATCTCCATGAGTTGCGAAGTTTTCTGGGTCTATGCACTTATTACAGACGCTTTGTTCCTGGTTTCGCAAATGTTGCAGGCAGTCTACATGAGCTGACACAGAAAAATCGAAAATTCGAATGGAGTGGGGCACAGGAAACTGCATTCCAAAAGCTGAAAGAATTACTGTCTATAGCGCCAATACTCGCGTACCCAATACCCGGCAAAGAATTTGTATTGGACACCGATGCGAGTGGCCATGGTATTGGAGGAGTTTTGTCCCAAATCATCAATGGACAAGAAAAAGTCGTTGCATATTTCAGAAAAATTCTGTCGAAACCTGAGAGGAATTATTGCGTAACTCGGAGAGAGTTACTGGCAGTAATGGAATGCGTGAAACACTTACATAAGTACTTATATGGACAGCACTTCCTCCGGAGGATAGACCATGCGGCATTAAGGTGGCTACTTCAATTCAAGGATCCTGAAGGTCAAATCGCACGGTGGATAGAACGCTTGTAGAGCTATGATTTCACCATAGAGCATCGCAAAGAAAGCCAGCATGGAAATGCGGATGCACTTTCCCGTCGTCCATGTAAAATTGAATGCGGTCATTGTTCGCGAACAGAAAATAAAGCTGGATCAATTGATGTGCGCCTTTTGAACGTTTTGCCTGAAGAAAAGTGGACAAAAGAGGAGGTAAAACGGGACCAGCTCAATGATACAGATTTGGCAACTATAATTAAGTATAAGGAGCTGGGTAGAAAACCGGCGTGGCAAGAAATTTCAAATGAAAGCCAAATCTGTAAAGCATACTGGGCGCAATGGAAAAGTTTGGAGTTGCATGATGGTTGTCTCTACCAAATCTGGGAAAGCGAGGATGGTAAAACTCGCTCAAAACTGCTGGTTATTCCAAAGGCCAAATTTAAGGAAATAATCGAGGATTATCACAATGGATCGAGTGGTGGACATCTGGGCATAACGAAAACCACAGAGAAAATAAAGAAACGGTTTTATTGGGTAGGATGCCAAGAATCAGTTGCTGACTGGATCCGCCGTTGTGACCAATGTGCAATTGCTAAAGGACCAAGGCAACGCACTCGGGGAAAAATTCATCAGTATAACGTCAGAGCTCCCTTTGAGAGGATAGCCATGGATATAGCAGGACCTTTTCCAATCAGCAATGCAGGAAATAAATACATCCTTGTGGTGATTGATTACTTCAGTAAGTGGCCAGAAGTATATCCCATTCCCAATCAAGAAGCAAAAACAGTGGCAGACATTTTCATCAAAAATTGGATTTGCCGATATGGAGCTCCACTTGAGTTGCATTCCGACCAAGGACGAAATTTTGAGTCGACACTTTTTAAGGAGGTTTGTGACATGCTTGGAATATAGAAGACACGCACCACAGCTTTGCATCCTCAGTCCGATGGCATGGTCGAAAGGTTCAACCGTACTCTAGAGGAACATTTAAAAAAGGTTGTCGATAAAGGACAAAAAGATTGGGATGAGCATCTACCAATGTTTCTGATGGCTTATCGGTCGGCAATACACGATACCACTACAGTCATGCCAGCAAAAGCCATTTTTGGTACGGACTTAAGGCTTCCAGCAGATTTGAAGTACGGAGTAAGCGTTGTCCCAGAAACGACCCATGCTGACGATTACATGTCGCGGAAAAGAGAAGAATTAGCAGATATACACGAGCTTATTAGAAGACGTACTCAATTGGCTAGCGACAAGATGAAAGCTCGGTATGACCTGCGAGCAAATACTGAAGGGTTCAAAGAAGGTCAACTAGTGCTGCTACATAACCCACAACGAAAACGAGGCTTGTCTCCTAAATTACAAACTCATTGGGAGGGACCTTACCGGATCGTCACAAGGATTAATGATGTTGTGTATCGAATCCAAAAATACCCCGGGAACAAAAGTAAATTAAAGGTAGTCCACACGGAAACGGAGAGACTCTTGTTCGGGACGAACAAGTTTAAGCGGAGGGCAGTGTAGCGAAATTTGGTTTATGCTAGAAAACTCTTGAAATAAATACCAACAAAAGAAACTAAACGATATTAGCACCGTCTAGCGCAAAGTGCAGTTTTTGTACTAAAAATAATAAACCGAACAGACGCTGCTTTAAACAATAAAAAGTCGACAACTGAGAGAAATTATCGCCGTCGTACAACGTACAACGCCATCTAGCATAATAGCTAGTTCAACGTCAGGGCGCCATGCTGGTGAATTGTGGATAGTTATAGAATGCACGCTACAAAGTAGCACTGGTAGGTTGTAGATGATGGTAGAATATACGCCATCTGGCAGGTAATAGATTATTCGAGAAAGTGATGCCTGTAGTATAAAAGGGTGTCATTTAAGTTTTCGGAGACACAGTAGAATTAAAACAGCGAAGTAGAACACTTAAATTAAACACGGACAGTTTACAATAAGCAATAAAGTGAATACAGTGTGATCCGTAGTAAAGTAAAACAGTTTTCTATACAGTGTTAAATTAATATTAGAATTTGAACGTTAATAAAATAAACCATTTTATAACTAAATAAGTTTGTGTTTTTAATTGTTACACAATCCAGTGATCGAACTCAGAAAAGTGTGAGCGATCGAAATTATCGTCAAAGGGACAGAAATTTCGTAACAATATAAACATATTCACACTATGAGAGTTGTCATATTTGACAACTCATATGACTTTTTATATGACTTCTCACATAGTCTGAAGGGGCCTTAAGTGTTTTGGCTGAACCGTTACGTCACGCGTAGTGCTAACGTTCACGGCATGCTCATGATAGTGTTATATTTTAGACCAAAACTTCTAAACTACTAAGCCAATTTTGACAAACGAAATATCGTGGTTTTCATAATATCAAAAAGAGTATAATAAAGCTATTAGTACTTCAAAAATTTGTTCACAGAGGGCGCTGTATGCAATAAATAAAATATAATAATTTTATAAGTCACATAATTGAATAAGTCATCAATTGGTGGAATAATTTTTTTTTTTTCATCAAATGAGGCCTTCAAAATCCATTTTCGGCCTTTTTGCAACAAATGGTGCCAGAAATTTTTTGTCTTGAAACGAGGCCAAATTACCGCCGGGGATAACTTTTCCCCTCTCTTACAAAAGTCCATTCTCACTTTTGACCTGAGAGCGATTGTTTACTATTTAATGTGACTTCAAATGCAAAAGAAGCAGTTAGGACATTTGCACTCCGAGATTTTATTTTGAAAGCTGCAGTTAGGACATGAAGCATACTGAGATCTTTGGAACGGGAAGAGGTAGCTAAATTTCGATAACACCAAACGAAAGAGTGTATTTTCATAAGTAAGTTGGAGTGTTAAAAAAATTTTGTCAAAAAGTGCGATAGGACACTTACACTCTGAGGTGACGATATGCTGACGACACCCTTATATATGCCCAAGGAAAAGATACAGAAGAATGTAAAAATAAACTAAAAAATGATATAGATAGAATAACTGAATGGCTTAAAATCAACAAACTAAAATTAAACGAGAAAAAACAAAAATAATGGGTATCAATATTAATCTTAGAGATCAATGATATAATCTTAGAGATCAATGGAGAACAAATAGAAAACGTTGAATGTATGAAATACTTAGGCATTCAATTTGTAAAAAATTACCACTGCAGCACCATATCAATTATATTTGCAAAAAAATCGGTATGTTTTTTCAAACGGATCCGCAAAAAAATAAATTATGTAACAGCCGTGAACGTATATAACGCCATAATAAAACCACACTTCTGTCCTTCAGTATTATTTACATCATGCAACCTCGGATAGATAGAAAGACTCCAGAAACTCAAAATAAAGCTATGAGAACAATTTTAAAATGCAATAGATACGCCTCAATCAGATGGATGTTAGAAACACTTAGATGGCTTAATATTACAGAAACAGTGGCTCAAACGCTTAATCGTACATACTCAACGTTTAACTTTAAAATAGTTTTTCGAATTGATACACATATTTTATTTCGAAAAAAAACATATTTTCCTTTTATTCAGAGTTTCCTTTATTTCATCATGTACACAAATTAAATTTGTTTTCAGCATTTTTATAATGACAAACAAAAACACACAAAATCACAAAATGAATAATCGTACAAAATTAAATGTTCTTAAAATAAATTACAAAACTACTTAATCAGTATTTTGTGGCCAATCCTTTAGCCTTTATTACATAATTCAAGCGTCTTGGCATCGAATCAACCAAGTTTTTGCATATCTCTGGTGAAATATTGTACCACTCGGTCTGTAGAGCTTCCTTCAATTCTTTCGTGTTCCGTGAATTGGCGATTCTACTTTCAATGAGGAATTGAAGAAAAAAAAGTAAGATTTATTATCAGCCCAATTCATTTTTGCATATAAAGTGAAGAAAAGTTTTTGTTAACGCGAATTTCGTGTTGTAAGTAATTCCTTTATTATACGTTCTACACTTTCGAAACTGATTAACTTGAGCATTTAAGACAAAAATAGTGCTATTATACAAAATTTATGTAAAAAACAAGTGTCGCTGTAATATGGTTTCGGAGACATTAGAGACCATCGGAACTTGTATATAACTTTTCTCAAAGTTGTTATAAGTCCTGATTCCTTGTATTGACTTCCAAACTATGGATGTAAAATGTAAAGAACGGTAATTTAATAAGCTACAATATTGGGTCATGTATCTTTGATGTGAAACTCAACATATTTTTCGAGATATTACGGCTTTTCTGAAACTTTCAGATTTTTATCAGAAAATTCTTAGTTTTCTTAAAAAGTGCGGAACTGACCTAAAGTTTTATGAACTTATTAAGAACGCTCAAGTAAATTTCCCTTAAAACGATTTCAAATTTGTATAAAGCTTTTTTATTTTAGACCTTTACCGAATGTATTTTGACATGTTAGTTTTTTAAATTTTTTTGATATGATTTCTTCTTTTCGACTGTAACATCACGTAATTTGTTTAGATAAATGGCTTAAGTTTATTCTAGCTGACATTGTCCAATTTTATTTTTCTTTTTACTTGTAATAGGGAGTTAAAAGTAAAAAAGAAATATGAATAAAAAAGTATCGGATCTAGTTTCGGAGATATAGCCATCGGAAGTTGCGGATATACTTTTGTAAAATTAATTATAACTTGGAAACCCATAATTGGATATCAAAAAAATAGTAGTCATAAGAAAGATAATTTAATGGCCTTCAATGATGGTGCGCAAAGTTTTGAAATTTATCATATAATTTTGGAGATGTAATGATTTTGGTAAAATTTATGCTTTATATGCTTTAGCATATTTACCATCTTTTTGTATTTAAGGGCCAAACAGACGTTCATGCATGCATGATCAATAAAATGACGACTCCATCATGATTTCGACACACACCATTCATGCACGCATGATGGATATCATTTTCGGTTGAACTTTTAACGTGTTGACATTATGACGTCAGAAGCATGTGCGGCAATTAAAATTGCATTTAATATTAAAAAAAAAGTATGAAATGAGTTTAATTTAAGGTCAAAAAATCTTTAAAATGTATTTTAAAAAACAAAGTTCATACAAAAGTTTAATTATTTCATCTAATTATCTTTAGTGCATAATATTTTAAATTTCTTTTCCGCACTCATTGTCACCTTCTTCGTCTAAAAATCTTGTAAGCTGAGCTAAGTTCAGCGCACACTATCATGCATGCATGATCAATAAAAAAAATATAAAAAATATTTTAATATTGCTCATGCGCATGACCAATCAGTCAATCAGCCACCTACACGGTCAGTTTGCATGAGCAATAACTTGATTCATCATGCACGCATGAACGTCTATTTGGCCCTTTATGGTCAAAAACAATAAAAAACCAACAACAACAAAAGCATTGACAACAACAACAACAATTATTATAAGATATCTCATCATAAAACTTAAAAACTTTTAGCGAGCGACTTATTACTTTAAGATTTATCTTCCAATTCAAATAAAAAATATCAGGAGACTGATTTTCTTATTATTTTTTAATTTGACTAGAGTTCGTCCAGTGGTTGAAATTCAACCATTCCAGTGACAATACAAAACAGTTCGGTGCAATTTTACCTGAATAAATGTAATTACATCTGAATGAATTTTTTTATGGGAAACAAACACAGATTACCAAGCTGAGTATGCCCCAACACTGTGTATGAAACTCGCTTGTGTGAAAGATTGGCCAAACTCAAATCAAAACGAAATCTTTTTCCGTATTTTTTTATGACGCGGACATAAAAATATTAAAAAATATTTTTGGTATTAAAACCTGACATAAAACAAGAGCTGTTTTTTGTCATCGCTTTCAAAAATAAAAAACATAGTATCATGTTGCTCTATTCCTTCCGTAAGGTTTAATCTTACTAATCTTTTAATTTTCTGGACAATTCCTCCCAAACATGTTCAATTATATTGAGGTCAGGTGATTGAGCAGGTGTTTGGAGCAGTTTAGGACAATTATGGATGGGCCACATCTTTGCAACCATGGAGGTGTGTTTCGGATCATTGTCTTGATAGAAAGCAAAATTGTTTAATATGCCTAATCGCTCGGCACTTTGCTTGACATTAGCTTTAAAAATGTTAAGATATTGAAATTTATCCATATTGCCTTCTATAAAATGAATATTTCTAACTCCCGCACTCGAAACACACCATCACAGACCCACCGCCATGCTTTACAGTAGCCTTTGTTTTTCTGCAATCAAATTCAGGGTTGGGTTTCCGCCAAACATAGCACATTCCATCGGACCCTTTTAATTTAAATTTGCTCTCATCATTGTATAAAACCTATAAACAATAGACTTAGTACAAATAAACAGTATTTTAACTATAGTCTGTAGCAAATTTCATGCGAGCGCTTTTGTTTTTTGGACTAATGTAGGGCTTCTTCCGGGCTATTCGCCCATGATATTCATTTTTTTTTCAAAACATTTCGAATTGTTTCATCACAAACCACCTTATTAGTCTATTCTTTGAATATTTTATTAATTTTTACAGCTGTAACAAAAGGACTTTTTTTACTACTTTTAAAATCATGCGTTCTTCGCGATCATTAATCTTTTTTCCTTGCCCTAGGGGGCTTTTATTTACAATGGAAAAGTCATCTTTATATCTCTTGATAATATATTGAACTGTAGAATGAGATCTGTTCACTAAATGTCCAATTTCTCTTAAAGTTATTCCATCATTATGCAATTTAACAATGGGTTCTCGTTCTTTTATGGTTGTCTGTTTTCCTGACGGTGCCATTGTGCATCAACTAACCTTATAACTTTAAAACTTATGACAAACTAAAAACAGAAGCATTTATTGGTAAATTTGTTATGCAATTTGACCACACGCTTATAAAATAACGGGATTCTGTCGTCGCCTACTTATGCACAATTATGTATTTTGACATGAATTTTGTGATTTTGTTTGTTTTTGTTTGTCATTGTAAAAATGCTGAGAACAAATTTAATTTGTGTACATGATGAAATAAAGGAAACTCTGAATAAAAGGAAAATATGTTTTTTTTCGAAATAAAATATATGTATCAATTCGAAAAACTATTTTAAAGTTAAACGTTGAGTATGTACGATTAAGCGTTTGAGCCACTGTATGTTTAAAAACATGCGTGGTCTTGGTACTCACACATTGCACTTCATGCATAATGTGATGCTAACGTATAGGACTACAAGGCAAGCTATGCATTTGCAAGTAATAAGGTGTCGCTTAGAATTAACTAAACATCACCTTTATTGGACCAATGGAATTCAACCAATTACCGGATACCTTGAAGAATGTGCAAACCTTATCAAGTCTTAAAACTAATTTGAAAAAATACTTGTTGGAAATGATTGAGATACTTCTAACGTTTTGATCTTAAAACTTTAATTGAATAAGCTATTGTTATCAAATTAAGAACTAAAATGTAATAAGTATTGTATTTGTTGCCATTTTAGCCTCTTTCAAAGCCATTTTGGCGCTGGGGTATAATTTTATATTGTTATTTATTATTTATCATGGAAATTGAATTAAATTAAATAAAAAAAAAAAAATGGATATAGGATATATGGGTATCACAAGATAGATAATTTAATGGCTTTCAAGAATGATGCGCTAAGTTTTGAAATTTAGCATATAATTTTGGAGATATGACTTATGCTGTTTACTTTAAATATTGCAAAACATTACCTTTCATTTCAATTTCTCCTTCTTTTTAAAATTTGAGCGAAAACTACAGGCAAATAACAGCTGATTTTTCGACAAACGAAAACAGATTGCCAGCATGTTGGCAATTTGAATTAATTTGTCAAATGTTGCCATATCAGTCGACAAAACAAAATTTTAGTGTTTTCACTTGACTTTCATAATATTTGACAAACTGTGGTCATAATTAGCAACAAACGCAAATAACGACATATGACAACAAGTTTTCATTAAATTAACAATATTTGACATTGAATATGACATGGTGAAAACCAGGCATTATAATTGCTTACGTTTAAGGTATGAAGCCCAACGTATTTAAACACATGTCAGCAAATTTTTCAAAGTCATTTACTCAAAAAAAAAAAAAACAAAACAAAATGTTTATAGACTAACAAAACGCTTTGTAACATTGACTGTTAAATTTTGTTTACTCTTGATTTTCTTTAAGTTTCATCTTCAGTTTATCTAAACTTCAATTACCACAAAGTATTTGACCTACCGCAAATTTCGCTTGGATTTGCTTATATACCAATAATTGATTTAGTGGTATGAAAATAAATATCTAAACTATTTATTTCCTTGAACCAAAAAAAAAAATATTCTGCAAAGTTTTATATACAATTTAAAAGGTACGTATCTGAAAACAATTAAGCGCGAGTCTATGTTGAATAAAATGATCAACAACTGAGTTTCAACAAGACTTCATATACCGAATGAAATAAAAACTTTTTCCTCGAAAATAATGTTTAATCAAAAGTCTAGCCTAAGAATTTACTTTCAAGAGCATAAGATACTTAAAGAAACTTGAAAAGTTTAAAATTTTACATAAATTCAAAATTTTCAAATTTCCTCAAATTTTAATTCATAATAGAAAAATTAGTTATTTCTAAGCTCTTAATTCAATACTTAAAAGTTTTTCAAAAATTCGACCACTTAAACACATTTAATTTCAATAAAATTCAATAATTTCTAATATCTCCATGTCAAAACTGTCCGAAACATAGACCTTAAAAGTCATTAAAAAATGCTCCATGATTTCAAAATTTCTAACTTTCAATAAAACTTTAATTGAATTGAAAAAATTTTTCTTGTTGAACTTATTTAACGTTCAAAACTACTGAAACCTAATAATGTCGCAGAACATAGACTATGAGGTTCTATCATAGTTAATGCTCCCAAGTTAGTTTTGTAGATGCCCTAAGTAATGGCTGCGTGCCGATGTATTTTAGAAGGTTTCTGATTAGTACTTTATGTTTAGGATACCTATCAAATTGGACATTCCAACGTTCTTTGATATTATTAGTTGGTAAGTTGATTCCAGGAATGTTGTTGATGTGTTATAGGAGTGTTGCTGTTGATGTCCTTTCGAATGCTGGTTCGAAATACCGGCTGCGCCAATGTTGTATCAAGTAGTTATCCTTCCTAAAAGTGGAGTTACAGCCCAGGCGTTGTCGCTTTATAGCGGCACACGCTTCTCTCAGAAAAAGTTCAAACCCTGCAATCGTATGGATTGAGTTACAGAGCACAACGCGTAGAAAGTCATAAAGCGTGTGACGCAAAAAGTTGAGCAACTTTCAACTTTTTCTACGCTTTCTCGCTTCATAAGC
The DNA here is from genome assembly GCA_949775025.1 of Tricholauxania praeusta. Lineage (NCBI taxonomy): Eukaryota > Metazoa > Arthropoda > Insecta > Diptera > Lauxaniidae > Tricholauxania > Tricholauxania praeusta. The sequence continues at coordinate 111,464,496 of OX459028.1, forward strand.
TTTTTCATTCATTAAACAAACTTTTCAGTTCATGAAACAAATTTTTTATTGTTTACAAATTTGTCAAATGTCAACTCTTCTAATAAAAACTTTGAAGCAAAGAAGCGTGATATGTAACTCCAAAAACAAAACGCGTAGAAAGCCGAAACGCGATAAAGCGACAAAGCGTGGTCTGTAACTCCACTTTAAGAATAACATTTGATAAGGTGGAGTTGTACCTGCAAGTAGAAGATTAAATCTTATTAGTGTGACTATACGTACCTAGTAGTAATAGCCCTTTCTAGAAAATCCACACGAACAAAAACAAGTTAAGGTGTTATCTTCGGCCAGGCCGAAACTCACATATCCTACACTACACTGCACTGCACTGAAATACCTTTTAAATAAATGTTAAACAGACGTTGAAGAGGTTGAATAAGTCGAAAAAAATAAGAAATGTTAGAAAGGTTGACAGAGTTTGAAAAATGTTGAAAAAGTCGAAAATATATGCAAAATGTTGAAAAAAGCTGAGAAAGGTTGAAAAACTGTAAAAAAGTTGAAAGAATGAATGTTTAAGTATCACCACCTAGGCAATTTTAAAAAATGTTAGTACGTTTCATAGATAAAGAAGTTACGGATGTTTAAGTGTCGTCACCTAGGCAATTTTACACCTACAAGCCATCCGATAAGAAAAGTTTGAATTTTACAATTCAAATATAATTAAAAAAAAACACAAATTTTTCTTATCGGATGGCTTGTAGGTGTAAAATTGCCTAGGTGACGACACTTAAACATCCGTAACTTCTTTATCTATGAAACGTACTAACATTTTTTTTCAGGAAAAAGTTGTGTAGACTTTACAGAACAATTCTGAGGAAAAATTTTGTTTCTAAACATATGTAGGGGAAAAAGGTTTCCTAGATTTTTATTCTTCTGGCTAAACTTTTTCCTACTAAAAAAAAAATTGGTTTTGACTTATTTTAATTCTGCTAGTCAAGCAGTTTTAATGGCAGTTATGCCGCACTTAGTGAGAGTCAAGAGAAAACAAGGCTAGTAAGCCACTTTTAAGTTTTGACTTAAATCTGAATTTTATTTACAATTTCCTTAGCTTAAATACTTAAAATACCAGTATTTCTTAACTAAAATTTTACCAATATTTTTCATAACTCCACCCAATTTTGCTGCAATAACCAATCACAAGAATTGGTCACCAAATTAGTAAATTTGTTTACACTAATTCTCAGCCTTGAAAAATCAAAGTCATTGGCATGAGGGTGAAACATAATTCTTTCATTTGGTTGTGCATTTAGTTGTTGCTATTTAAAAAATACGCAGCAAGCGAGCGCTTGTTGTTGTTGTAGTCACAAGCATGCGATCGTTGTTGTTTGTGTTATTGACTAGCGGTCAACGTTTGACTTGCGCTTGAAATTAGATGCTCTAAATGCACAAGCAAATGCAATTTGAAAAATTATTTATTGGGCTATGGATTTTATTTTACATGGAAAATATTTTCACATAAAAAATGTACTTGAAAATATTTTCCATAAATTTTGACTTGTTTACGTTAAATGAATTTATGGTCTAAAATAGTAATATGACCCAAATGAAAATTGTTTATTTTTATTTAACTGGTGGGAGCTAATGTCGGTCATAGTGAATATGTGGGATCACTACACCCCTACCCTTAAGAGAAAAATTATTTAGAAAAAATCATTTTTAGGTGTGGAGTAATGCAAATATTATATACTTGTATTTTATTTTAAATAAGGTTTTTAATAATAATAAAAAAATATTAATTTATGTTTTAGTTTGAAAATTTCTTTAACATATTGTTGTGCAAAGTTTTTTGCTTATTATTTATTTCTATAGTGGAGTTTACTCCATCTCTGCTTATTATTTTATATGGTCCATGATAAGGACTCTGGGATTTCTTCCTAGTTTCTAGTTTAACAAATACTAAATCTCCTATTTCTAATTCTGATTCATTCACACTCTTATCATAATTTATTTTTCTTTTAGCTTTTGCTAAATTAATTAAGGTTTTTGCTTTGTTCATGGACATTTTCAGTCTAATTTTTAATTCATTCGAATAGTCTTCTAAATTGTAAGCCTTCGCATTGTCATGTTCTCTGTCACTTGGAAAGGTTGGTAATTTACCAAAAACTAACTCATATGGTGAATATTGTGTATCTATGTGTGGAGTAGTATTGTATGCAAAAGTGTAATAAGGAATCCATTTATCCCATTCATAATCATCTGCGAAGGAAAGTAGGTACTCGTTAAGTACTCTGTGGTTTCTTTCGAGTGATCCTATTGTTTCATGGTGATATGGCGTTGAAAAAATTTGTTCTATTTTAAGTTGTTTACATACTGCTTTAAGTAGATCGTTAGTGTATTCAGTCCCTCGGTCGGATTTTAGTGTTTTGAAACAACCGTATTTCAAAATTAATTGTTCGACAAGTGTTCTTGCTATTGAGTTTGCGTCTTTACTTTCAATGGGATGTGCAATGACAAATTTAGTTAGTTCACATTGCATTGTAAGTATATATCTGTACCCGTTTGAAATCTTTAGTGGACCTACTGTGTCAATTTGTACTATTTCGAAACTTGTTGACGGAGTGTTTGTTATCGTCATTTTTTCTTTGATGTGTTTATTGTACTTGTTACGAGCGCATTTTTCACATTTGTTTATATGTGTTTTTACCATCTGTCGCATGTGTTTCCAAACATAGCGTTGTTTTAGTTTTAGGATTGTTTTTCTGATACCTAAATGACCTCCTTGCGGTGTGTCGTGAAATTCTTTTATCAAATTCTTTTGCAAGGTTTTATTTGTTATTCTCTTAGGGGGTTTAAATAATAATATGTTTAGCGATTTTCTATATTTCAATGTTCTTTTTTGCTGCAGCTTATTAAATTTCGTTTTGAAATCATCCTTATTTATGATTTCAAATATAATATCATTCTCATCTAATGCTAGCTCTTTGATATTTTCTTTATTCATTAATGATGATAGTTTCTCCAATGTCGAATCTAGATTCGTTAGATTATCACTACATCTTACGTGCACGAATTCATCTATAATTTTGATATTACTGGTAGTATCATTCCTTTTATCGCTCTTATTGCTTAGTTCGAACTTTAATCTTCTTAAATTTCTGACGTCAGTAATCGATGTGCAATCCCACATAAAAAGTTGATCAGGCTCCTGTAGAGATTCACATTTTTCTTCCATATTTTTGTTTTCTTCCTTCTTTTTATTACCCCTAGTTATAACCATTGTCTTATTATCGCTCGTTTTTTGTGTTGGTATCATATTTTTCAGTATTGTTGAATCTATGTTAATTCTTGACAGTGCATCGGCATTTGTATTTATTTTACCTTGTTTGAATTTGATTTCAAAATCGTAATCAGATAAATCTAATCTGATTCTAGTCATTTTAGATGATGGGTTTTTGTGCGTAAAAAGTGAAACTAATGGTCTATGGTCTGTTACTACTATGAATTTCTGTCCGTATAGGTAAGGTTTAAAAAAATTTATCCCCCAGTGGATGGCTAGTAGTTCCTTTTCAATAATTGGTTTATTAATGTCATGTTTTTGTAAAGTCTTACTTGCGTAGGAAATTGGAAGGTCTTTTCCAATTTCACCTTGAGAAAGTATTGCCCCTAAAGCAAAATTTGATGCGTCAGTAGTCAATATGAAAGGTTTTGTAAAATCTGGATATTGAAGAACTGGTGGTTCTATCAATTTTTGTTTTAACTTTTCAAAAGATTTTTGACATTCTTCAGTCCAGACAAATGTTTTGTTTTTCTTTAGTAAATTATTGAGACATTGTGCTATTGTTGCAAAATCTTTTATGAATCGTCGATAGTAGTTGCAAAAAGCTACAAATCTACGTACCTCGTCTGCGTTTTTTGGAGTTGGGTAATTTTTGATGGTATCATATTTAGCAGGATCTGTTTTTATTCCATGCTGTGTTATAAGATGTCCTAAGTAGATTACTTCAGGTCTTAAAAATTGACATTTATTCGGATTTAGCTTTAAGTTGTATTTTGATAGTCTATCAAAAACTTTAATGAGGTTATTGTTGTGATGCTGTAGACTGCATCCAAATACTATTATGTCATCAACATATAAAAATGCTTCTGAACTTAGACCGGTGAGTGCTAGAGTTAGCATTCTTTGAAAACTATTTGATGAGATTTTCAGTCCAAAAGGGAGTCTTTTGAATTGAAAGTGACCGTCATTGGTCGAAAAGGCTGTTAATGGTTTTGAGTTTTTATCTAAGGGGATTTGATGAAATGAACTTGTCATATCGAGAGTTGAGAAATACTTTGCTCTGCCTAATTTATCCAAAACGTCTTCTATGCGTGTTAATGGGAATTTGTCGTTGACAATTTTTTCATTGAGTTTTCGGAAATCAACTACTAAACGCCATTTTTTAGTGTCATCACTGCTCTTTTTTGGTACTAAAAGTAAAGGTGAATTGTATGGGCTAAAAGATGGTTCTATTATGTCGTTATCTAATAAATCTTGTACCTGTTTATGTATTTCTTCGTTCTGTGTGTGTGGTAACCTATAGTTTTTTATGTACGTTGGTGAACTGTCTGTTGTTGCAAGGTTTTGAGTGTAAAAGTTATTTATTGAGAGTTGTTCATTTTCTAGATGGAATATATGTTGGTATTGTTTGAAAATGTTAATTAAAGGATGGTTGGTTGTTATATTTAATTCCTTTTGTATATTTTTGAATCGTTCGTCATTCCGCGATCTTTGTCTGTAATCTATGTATGTATAGTTTGTCAGTGGTTCTGTTTTTGGTTTAAGATGTCTAATTTTTACTTCTGTGTCATTAGTGTTCAATATTTTAACGTGGCATTTTCCGTTTGCAGGTATTATTGTATTTGCCAAAAATACGCCTGACTGAATTTCTTCATTTAACACCACGTGGTCTTCCTCTACTGTTAAATTAATTGGATGAATTATTTCTGTTCTTGGTGGTATTCGTATTAAGTCGTAAACTTTTTCGTTCAAATATATTGGTGTTACAATGTCTGTGTTGTCTACTATGGTAGTAAGTGTTTGTGTTTCATAATCTATTTTGCACATGTATTTATTTAAAAAGTCTCTTCCTATAATGCCGTCAGTATTAATTGGAAAATTATTGTCGACTGCGTGAAAAATATGTTTTATTATTGATATTTGGAAATCTAAAAGTAATGTAATCGTTCCTAAAGTAAAAGTTTCTTGGTCAGTTATTCCTGTCAGTTTACACTTTTTATCCTTCATCAAATTATTATCATTAATAAGATTTTCTAATTTGCAGATTGAAATGTCTGCGCCTGTATCTATCAAGAATTTGAAATGTGTCTTTGAATTTTTACATTTTATTATAATGTAATTTGTCGTATTATCCGATATATTGTAAATCTTCAGTTTTGCTGTCCCGGATGATCCTCTGTTGCGGTCTCCGAGCGCTGATCGTTTCCCTGATCAGTGCTATCTACAGAATATACTCTATTTGAGTTGCGTTGGCTTCCAGTATTTGAATTCCTTCCTTTTGAATTGTTGTTATAATTGTTGTTTCCTGAGTATGAACTATTTCTGTTGTTATTGGATTGGTTTCTTGAGGTATTATTTCCTCTATTGTAGTTATTATTCTTTGAATAATTTTCAGAGTTATTGTTTCTGTTTCTATTTTGCCAGTTCGTATTGTTATTTGTGAATCTACTGTTGTGGGAAGAATTTCTACTACAGTTGCAATTATTTCTTGATTGATTCCTATAGTTGGATCTGTAATTGTTTCCATTGTTTTGAAAGTTATTATCTGTATTACTTTTGTAATGTAGAAGTTGGTTACTTGTTTTAAGATTTTTCTCCAGTTCTAAAGATAAGTTTATAGCTTCGATTAAAGATTTGGGTTGTGCTGCAAAAATTGTCATTTTCAAATCATCATTTAAACCGTTTTTGAAAATATTTAATGCATAATCATCGTTTACTTTAATAATTACATTTCTCTGGTTCATGTCTGTTAAGTCCTCAATTTGTAAGTTATTTAGTTCGGCTATTAAATTTAAGAGTTTGTCTTTAAACTGTGAAACGTTATTGTTTCTTTGTGTAAGGGAAGTTAATTGTGTATATATCTGTGCTGTAGTTAAAGTATTTTTGTAAGCGGTTTGCAAGTTTGTTTTTAGTTTCTGAAAGGTGTCAATGTCAGTAGTGTACCCTAATGTTGTTTTCACACTTGTACTTAGCTTTATACTCAAGATGAGTTTTATTAACTTTTTCTTATCTTCATTTGAATAAGTGTCATGTAGTAGTTCTACTAATGTTAAAAAACTATCTAATTCTTTTTGGTTTCCCGAAAAAATGGGGATTATTTTTATAATGGATTCTAATTTGAATTCTGCCATTGTCTGTTCTGTTGTAGTTGTTTGCATACACACTAAACTTGTTCTAGCGTCTTTTACTATTATGTAAAACTGTTCTGTCAATTTCAGTATCTCTAAGTTTTGTTTTAGATTTTTGTTGTGTTCTTCGTACTCTGCTACGTATTTATCGATTTGGGCAAGTTTTTCCTTAATCGTCAAACTAGTGTATTTCTTGTTTCCTAACTTTCTTATGTTTATTTTTATTTCTCTAATTTTTTTATAAATTTCTGATAGGGTGTACATTTAAATATTTGTTTTTTTTTTTTTTTTTTTTTTTTTTTTAGTTAAACATTTTGTACTCTATTGATATGTTTCAGTACATATTGCTTGTAATGTTTGTTTATTTTATAAAATATGAATATAATTATTATAATAATTACTATTGTTACAATTGAAGTTAATGCTGTTGACTTCACGTCGTTCTTTGTTATTGCAGAACCCAAGTTGTTTTCGATGGTTATCTGCTCGTCCTTCTTAGTGTCAAACATTGCTATGTGGTAGAATGTTTCTTGTAAATTTGGGAACATATGTGTTAATTTTGTTTTTTATGTTTATCGGTTGTGGTACGTATTCATCATTATAATTGGGCCAATTTTCAAAAATGGCATTTACAGATGCCTCAGTCATCAGAATTCAGAATTTGTTTTATTTGTTTTAGCAGATTGGCAGGATCTAATTTATCAAAGTTTCTGTGCTAGTTCGAATTGGGCAGGATCGCCATGTAGGGGAAAAAGGTTTCCTAGATTTTTATTCTTCTGGCTAAACTTTTTCCTACTAAAAAAAAAATTGGTTTTGACTTATTTTAATTCTGCTAGTCAAGCAGTTTTAATGGCAGTTATGCCGCACTTAGTGAGAGTCAAGAGAAAACAAGGCTAGTAAGCCACTTTTAAGTTTTGACTTAAATCTGAATTTTATTTACAATTTCCTTAGCTTAAATACTTAAAATACCAGTATTTCTTAACTAAAATTTTACCAATATTTTTCATAACTCCACCCAATTTTGCTGCAATAACCAATCACAAGAATTGGTCACCAAATTAGTAAATTTGTTTACACTAATTCTCAGCCTTGAAAAATCAAAGTCATTGGCATGAGGGTGAAACATAATTCTTTCATTTGGTTGTGCATTTAGTTGTTGCTATTTAAAAAATACGCAGCAAGCGAGCGCTTGTTGTTGTTGTAGTCACAAGCATGCGATCGTTGTTGTTTGTGTTATTGACTAGCGGTCAACGTTTGACTTGCGCTTGAAATTAGATGCTCTAAATGCACAAGCAAATGCAATTTGAAAAATTATTTATTGGGCTATGGATTTTATTTTACATGGAAAATATTTTCACATAAAAAATGTACTTGAAAATATTTTCCATAAATTTTGACTTGTTTACGTTAAATGAATTTATGGTCTAAAATAGTAATATGACCCAAATGAAAATTGTTTATTTTTATTTAACTGGTGGGAGCTAATGTCGGTCATAGTGAATATGTGGGATCACTACACATATGAGAAGTTGGTTTAAATTCTATTTGTTTATTAAAAACTTAATTTTTTATAAATAATAAATAACATTTTTATTAAAACTTTATTTCATATAAATTGTAAGCATTTCTTGTCCTATCACGAAAATTTCATTAACTTTTTTCAAATATTTACTGAGAAATCTTTTTACAAAAAGTGCGTACATTTTGAATGGGTAGTTATCGGGTAGTTTATTATAAATCCTAGGGGCTACATAAGTAAAGTAATACAAGAAATTTTGAAGGTTATGCGGAGGAATAAAATCCAAATTTTGAACATTAATTCTTAGGTTATAGCTTGAATGACTTCTAAAATTAACCAAATGACCAGATCTGAGATAAAAAAAATTTCAAGACGTTAAAATAATATAAATGATTCAAAGGCAATATATTCAAATTTCTGAAGAGAGGTAAGGAAGATTCATTACGACTTTTCTTACACATTAACCGTAAGGCATGTTTCTGTATAGTATTGAGAACAGGTCTAATTTTACTATCATGTGTAGCGCCCCAACAGGCTAATCCATAGTTTAATTTTGAATGTAATATTCCAAAGTATACACATGTTAGCAATTTAAGGGAGCAAAAATTTTGTAGGTGGTAAAGTTGCCTTGTAGCTGACAATACATATCTTTTCTGAGCGTTAGTATGGTCAAACCAACTCATTTGAGAATCCAGTATTAAACCCAGCTATACAGCAGGTACTTGCCATATCATAAGTTTGCATTGCACTAAGGGAGAATAAATTTCCCACAATTTTCACCATGAAAAGTAAAGTCATTTAAGACAATATCCTTTCCAGATATATTGAAAAACATTATTTTGGTCTTATCGCTAATAATCAATTTATGTGTAATAAACCAATGCCGTAATAATTCCAAGTTATGATTTATTTTTACAACAGCAGCATCAAAAGTGAATTCACAGCAAAAGGTGGAAGCCATATCATCTGCAAACGCAATTGTTTTGCACGGAAATCTATTACACGGATTGGTCTTTGCTAAAATGACTGTAAGTTCATAATGTTTAATTATAATAAAAATAATCAGTCGCAAAAATCAACTTTGTTAAACCATATGGAGAACACGCCAATTTCAAGAAATATGTGGCTGGCAACACCACAATTTTCGAAAAATAAAATCATAGCAAGTCTCTAAGCCAATGGCTTAGCAGCTGTGACAACAAGCGAGAAAGTGACAAAAGATAATAAATGGATATACGCAATTTGTACAGTTCAAGGTCAGTTCCTCAGTAGCTCAGTTGTTAGAGCGGCCGTCGACAGATATGCAATTGAAATGCATGTACGGTCAGGGGATCGACTCCGTGTACAACATTAACCAAAAAACTGGTCTGATGAGGCTATGTGGTAATAGCCGAAACATATGTCACCAATTACCAGGTTAAATTGTTCCATTTGTTATCTTTGTCATGTTTGTTGAATAAAAAATAGCATTGATCAATAAGTAAAAATTTACAATATTGGTCTTTGCTAAAATGACTGTAAGTTCATAATGTTTAATTATAATAAAAATAATCAGTCGCAAAAATCAACTTTGTTAAACCATAATGAAGAAATTTAAAAAAAAAAAAATATGAAAATCCATTACGTATTGAGGAAATAACAACAATTTAAAAAGAAGTCCTTTTAGAATTTTGTAATTTTTACATTCAAAGTTCAAATGACGATAACTTTGAGAAGTGTGGCTTTTCAGCAAAATAAAAAAATATGGGTCTCTTAAAATTGAGCATAGAATGACACCTGTAAGCTTTAAGCAAATTGATGACATTGATGTGGTCCGCTTTAATCGATTTGAAAAATAATGTGCATTTATGGGAAAAAGTATTGCTTGCATTGATGTTAATAAAATACTCTAGCTATGACTTTTCTACTAACAAATGTATATTTAAAATTTTTGTAATAAAATTTTCTATAAGATAGGATGGCCAACTTTTTGTAACCCATATAATTGATTCCAGATAGAAGGCTTCAAAGTTAGAATTTGTTAAAAAAAACGAAAAAAAAAAACGATTTTTTTACCTATTTTCGATCATTGCAGCCATAAAATTAATGAAATTTGCACATTTTGTACCTTAAAATGTTTGTAAGACTCTATTCTGCACTACAGAAAAATTTAAAATTGGTTGGCTGACGATTAAAGTTCTTACAAGCATTTATGTGAAATATATGCTCTCAAAACTGCATTTTTTTGAGTTTTGCCATTTATATGGAAAATTGGGGCCAATCGAAAAAAACCATTGCGATATTCGGATTCTACGGAAAATTTCACTATAGAAAATGTTATCGCCATTCGTTGTGAAAAATCTTGTTGAGTAGTGTTATTAACCTTTAACGTCTGACATCTACCAGACAAATAAGAACAAAACTATTGGTGAATGGTGCCTCGAAAACCACACTTAAATAATTTTCTCAAGATTATCTGATGATCAACAGTATCAAATGCTTCCGTATATACTGTCACAAAACTTAACCAAAGCATCTTCTGTTGAGAGCCCAGATCTGAATCCAAATTGATGTTCATTAAAAAAATTATGTTTATTTAAGAAATTTATAATTCTGCTTTTCTTTGCTTTTTCTAAAATGTGGATAAAAGTGAAATTGGTCTGTAATTATTTATATTAGACTTATTTCCCTTTTTAAACAAAGGAATGATCAGAATTTTTCAGCTCGTCCGGAAAAATACCAGAATCAATACTTTTATTAAATAAGTCAACAACATTAAAAACTATTTTTTTTACAAAAAAAAATTTTAAGCGACATAACATTATATATTTCATACGATGTGAAAGGCAGTTAAAACTATCAGAAATTTGACTTTCTTTTTCCAAACAATCACATGTGCTATAATTCAAACCATTATTCGAAACCACGATATCACCAATACTCGCAAAGTATTCATTAAATAAATTGGCTTTTCACATGCATCTGCATAGATTATATTATTTATTTCAAGGTCATTGACTCTATCATTAATGGTAGTCCTATTGATGATATTATTTACTAAATTCCATTCTTTCTTTGTATTACCTCTTACTTTGCTGAATTCGTTTGCATAGAAAGTATTTTTGCAAGTTAATATAATAGCAGATAATTCCTTACACTGATTTTTATATTGCAATTTAAGGTTTAAATTGTCCGGGAATTTTTTCAATTTTTATTACCAAATTATTCTATTTAAATTACCAAATGAACTCACAACAATTACGCTTTCACCTTCTTTTTTTCTCGTCATTACCCAAACATATTTGTAATTTTTCTCTCTTTTAAGGCTTTTCGCAGCTAAAAACAGTTTCCTTGTCTTCACCGAAAGACGATCATTTACGAAAATTCTTTGATGGCCATCGACATCAAACAATTTTGCATTTAACTTATCCTTGCTGAAATTTCTTTTTATCATTATTTCCTTTTTCTTTCTTAATGAAACAAATTTCACGCAAGGTTTTTGAGGAGATATGTGGTCCCTAGCCTAAATTGTTTTTATATAACAGTCATCAATGTTCTCTTCTATTACATTAGCATCAAGTCCCACAATACTGAAACAACAGCATTATTGTTATTGATGTTTGGTGCTCCAACAATTTCAATACACTCTTCCACTCTTTTCTCTTGTAGCATATTTACTTCTTCTAGAACATCACTAACTTTATCTCTTAGAGTTTTATTCTCCTCCCTTAACATTTCCATTTCAGAAATAAGAGAATGAATGTCACTTTTCATGCTCTTAAGACATAAAATTTCATTGTACCCTAGCTCTAATGTTATAGATGACTCAGCTGCACTCACCAAACTTTCATCATTTGCTTTGTTATTATTTACTGTTGCTGTTTTTTTTTTGATGGCTTTAATGGTTTTCTGCTGTTCTTGTTGTGATTTTAACTGTAGTTGATCATTTTTTTTTTTGTTGTTCAGGTGTTTAGGTTGATTCATATGCTGTTGTCCATGAATATGATTATGATTGATTACTTTGAATGAGTTGATTAAAATCAATAATTATTGGATTTATGTTGTTATTGATGATAGTGAAAACTTTGATATTGGGGCTGTTCTGTTTGTTGAATTTGTTGCTGTAGTTGATTATTATGAATTTCATCTGGTTTCTGCTGAGGATGTTGTTGGATGGTGTTAATTTGTGTATTATTTTGAGTTGACAATACCGAGAAGAGGGCAATGAACTTGTAGTTGGAGAATCACGAAGAAAGGCATGCCTGATTGAACCGCAGGCACCACAAATAAAAGGTTTGCCGCTTTTTTGCATGAAAGTTATTTCTGCCTGATCAATTTTTAACATTTCCAATGAAATAACACATTATATATTGAACATTCTATCTTATTTTGAGTTCTGTCAACTTTTTGGTTGCAGATGCACGTCATTATAACAAATTATTTTTGATTATAAGTAAGTAGTATAAATTAATAAAATTAATGCGAATTAATTGAATTTTAATCGAATTTACAGTCAATTGCAGTAATCGATATTCACGTGAAATTTCACAAATCGGTTTATGCTTTATAAACAAACATGACAAAGATAACAAATGGAACAATTTGACCTGGTAATTGGTGACATATGTTTCGGCTTTTACCACATATATACACATATTCATATGTATATACATAGCTTCATCAGACCAGTTTTTGGTTAATTTGCAATGCGATTCGAACCCCGACTATTCCATGAATTACATGCGAATTAATTTGTATGTGTTGACCTCACGACAAGCGACACACGACTAATCTATATCTATAACAATAAACGTTTTTGCTTATATTAAAGGTACCACGCTCACAGGTACTATTGGACTAAATTTTTGTAATAAGGGACCTTATAGGAAGTATATCTACCTCATTAAATTTCATAACGATTACGTTGTTAGTTCTCTTAGGGCCGGTTTCACAGTGTTTAGTTAACCAATTAGTTAACTTGACTAATGTCTGTTACTTAACTACCAAATTTAAGTTGTCCAGCTTCACAGTTAATTGGTTAACTAATGATAATTTTTTGCACAAAATATGGCATCACTGCACAAATCATATTTTTTATTTGCCATTTCCTTTTCTCTTACAACGTGCATAGTGACAAGTTAAGATGACTGCCACCACTCCCGTAAACAAAACTGAAGCGAAAAAGCTTCCAGTCGTCTTAGAGTCTGAATTGAAATTTGCTAAGAAGGGAATCAGTAAACGTGCCAGTCTTACTAAAAGGAGGTTGAAGAAGACAGCGGTTATTGCTCTACGTAAACGTGAAGATTTGGTGAGTGCAGAAAAATACCAAAATAAATATTTGAAAGCTGATCGCCATGAAATTAAACTTCGTCGTTTAGCCAAAGCTCAGGGGCACTACTATGTTCCAGGTGAAGCAAGATTGACTTTTGTTATGCGTATTAGAGGTATCAACTAGGTTGCCCCTAAAGTACGCAAGGTTCTCCAACTGATCCGTTTGCGTCAAATCAACAACGGAGTTTTCATCAAGTTGAACAAGGCCACAACCAACATGTTGCGTATTGCTGAATCTTATATTATCTGGGGTTATCCCAACTTCCCATTATATAGAAGTTCAGCGCTATGTCTTTTATTAACTGATAGCTGTTTTTAATAAAAAAAAAATTGTAAAATGTATAAAAATGGAATTTTTGTTTTACATTAAACAGCTACACATACACATACATATATTTCAAATAAATAATAAAATTTTTAAATATTTCAAATAAATAATAAAATTTTGAAATATTTCAAATAAATAATAAAATGTTGAATACCAATTTTTCAGCAGCGAAAATTAATTGCCTGTAACAGATAAAGTGAGATCTGAATCCATACTTATGTAGCTTCGCATTTGCTTTTTTGAAACTTTTTGTGTTTATTAATGACGTTTTTTTCGCTATATAACAGCAATCAGCTGTTAGTTAACTAATAATTAACCTCCCAAATTTGGTTGGTTAACTTATTGCTACTAACCGGAAATTGGATAGTTAACCTCAAATCTTTAGTTAACTAAACACTTTGAAACTGGCTCTTAATATAACGTTTGTAAACATTGTGAGTGGTGTCACGCCCTTCAACGAATATTTTCAGTAGAGTGGCTGAGCTTGTATTGATGACTGCTTTAAGCGGCATCAACTCCAAAATTTTTATAAAAATCGTTAGTGCCAATTTTGAGATATACGGAATCAAAAAACAGTTGAAAAGTGCCACGCCCACTTTTTCGATTCCACCCACTTTTATCAAAATTCAAGATATATTTGATATGTATCCGTTAACAAAATTCCATCGCAATATCTTGAACGGCTTGCAACATATGGTAGTATAAATGATAAAGTTTAGGGCTGCGCCACGCCCCTGTACGATCCTTTGGAAGTTTAAAACCCAGTCTAGTCCTAATTTTGTTCACACAATCGCCAAGTTTCATCAAAATCGCTGCAACTTTTTTCAAAATTGGCCTGGGTAAATATACATAGAGTATGGGCGGTAGAGGTGTCCGTGAACCGGACATCGCTAAATCGACTCAGGTGGTAACGCTGATCAAGAATATATAAACTTTTCCATACCTGCCACTTCTATGTCTTACAAACGGAGAGACAAAGTGAATATACCTTCGGTGAAGGGTATAAAAACTGTTCACTGTTTTGCAAGTTACAAAATCGAACTCCTTTTCATTTAAAAACTTTAATACCTTAACAGTTCGTATGGTAAAAATTACAATATTTACATACTAAAATATTTCCACATAATTACAATAACAAAAACTTACGTCTAAAAAAACAAATTCTGGCTTGCAGAATTTGGTTAACAAAAACCTTGACTTACAAACCTAGTGGGGTTTGATATTTCTGGATCGCATACCTGGCGTTTACTTGCTGATTTGTTGTTGCAGTTTAGTGCATTGTGTTTTTATTCTTGTTACTTTTCACCAAACAAAATTTGCACAAAGCAACTTAAACTGATAAAAAATCAGCAAATGCCCAAAAAAAAAGGCGTATAATACTCGAAATAACAGAAATTTACTGTTGTTAGATGATGTTAATCATCATTCCAAAATATACCATAATATGTCGTTTTGTTTTAACAACATAATATAATATATGTGTAAAGAAATACGTAGTGTTCCTTATAATAGAATTTTATATCGCCACTGTAATTAAAATGCACTATTAAACTGCACTTACGGCACATAGAATGGGCATAGGAGGAGATATAGAAAAAGTCATGTTATGATAAAGCAAATGTATTAAGTTGTGTTAAGTACATATAAGAAGCATTCTTACATAATTGTAATAAGAGAAAGAGAGTGGATAATAGACATTTACAGCCAGATTATGTAAAAAAGCGTTGACACTTTGCGTGCGTGACATTTTTAGTCACCTTGTGTCATAAATTGGAATTATGCTTTCAACACAATTAGAGCGGTGGCGGTAACGCGGCGACGAATATACGCTGTCAAAAATTATAGCCTACTTGATCATGTGAAATTGAACAGAATTGCGGCGTACGACTGGTGAGCTGCCGACGATTCGCCGTCAATTTAGAATTAATTCTATTTTTACGTCGGATCAGTGTTGCATTTCTTTGTCGTTCTCTTTGCCAATAGGATTTTCTCAGCAAAATTTATTGTTTTCAAATTTTGTTTTTGTCACTCTATTTTCCCTATACGATTCTCTCAGACGTAAAAAGCAGTCGTCCGCCGCAATTGTGTTCATTCAAACGATTTTTCGTCACGTTTTTTGATAGGTTGTCAAAATTCAGTGCAAAATATAAAAAAAATTTGAGTTTAACAATTTTTTGATAGCTATGAAGCCACATTTTGCTGTCAGATTTTAATACGACAATTTAATATAACTTTTATTTTTATTTCCATGATAATGTTGAAAAATATAGAAATATTTTGAGTTTTGTAAAATAATTTCAATTCAATCCGCATGACAAATGAAATTTTGTTTGAAGCAGGCGCTCAGCAAATGAAATAACATGAATATCATTTTTATTTTTCAGTTTGAACCGAAAAATGTACGTACATGATCAAAAATGCTAAGCCTCTTATATGAATATTTCTGGATTCTGAAAGGTATAAGCTCAAATTAAAATAACACGGCGAAAGTAGTAGTGTATTTTGACACATTGGTTTAGTTTCCGTGTTAATTTTAAGAAAAGTTCCATTTTTGTATCTTTAAAAATATGTTTTTCGTGTTTTTTTAAAAGCCTAATTAATTCTAGTGATAAAGCTATTCTTATTTAACTAATTTAGTACTAACTTGTTTTAAGTAATGATTTGTTTCAAGTAAAACAAGAAAATTGAAAAATATAAGTTCATAATTTCTATATATTTATAGCCCCCAAAGGAAAAATCCTGGTTGCAAAAAATAGCATCATATGAACACACATACAAGCAAACAACATGAATATGATTCTTGTTATTTTCAACTCAATTTTTCTGCCGAAAAAATACCAACAAAATTGCAACTAACGGCATCTGTTGTAAACTACAAAAACGCAACAACAAATACACGGATTTTTTCGACTGAATTTTTCTGAAGAAAAACAAAAAAAAAATTTACGCGGGATCACTTTCAAATTTACAAGTTTGAAAGTCAAAATAAAAATCATGCTATTGCATTTGCTGGTCGCCTGGTAGATATAAAAATTGAATTTCTCAAATGCAGGTTTAAATGTAAGTCAACGTAATTGAATAATTTTCTCAACTAGTTTTTCTTCTTTTTGAATTTCAATTTATTTATTTTCATTTTCTAATATTCAAATAACTTTTTTATGAGCTTAAGAAAATAAATACATTAGAAAATACAAAATGGTCTCAATTTAGCATTGTAAATTCGTTTGGTTCGTTGCAAAAGCCGACGAAAATCATAAATAAAGTTCAATGGGATTTGCTTCGTAATTCTCACTGGTTCCAGCTTGCATTCGGCTTGCAATAATTTAATACAGGGAAAAAGCTCGGACTCTCGTTCTTTTATATTTACTTCTTTGCATGAGATCTATACTAGGTAAGTGATTTTTTTTTGTTCATACCATTGAAAAGTTTAATTACTGGGTAATGCAAAGAATCGCGCACTAATTTTGCTATGACATCGAAATCTGGGAACTCTGACAAAATGACAATGCAAATAAGACTCGGTTGAAAAAATTATTATACTTTTAGCGAGCCAAAAGCTAACAATGAGTTTGGCTGATCTCGTTAAACTGCGCATCTAGCAGCACAAAATGCCTATGTTCAAACCCCACTGGAAGCAGAACAGATTTTTTTTTTTTTCGCATAATAATGCTTAAATAGCAAATTAATAAATATGACACAGTTTAATAGTTATTAAAAAATTGAACAATATAATGAAAATCAAATTAGAAAAAGTCAACACAAGCATAAAGGCAAGTGATGAATTTGACAGCGTTTTTGTGCCTCTTTGCGCCTGTACATAATTCCAAAAAAACGTAAGGCACACGCCATCCGTCACATTTTGACGATGATGTGAGTGAGTGAGCTTATATAATACGAAATTGGCTGCTCACGCGAAAATGTGACTCGCCGCGTCGCGTCGCGTTTTACATAATCTGGCTGTTAATGTCGTTTCTCTTTTATAGGTAAATTTAAGTTTTGTAAATTTAATTATTGTTAAAAATTAATAAAGAAATAATCTCTTTTATAGGAGAAACTCAATTTTTTCTATTTAAAGAATAGAATAAGCAGGCCCGTGCGCAGGAATCATCCATGGGGGGGGTTTAAACTCGAACATTTCCTATCAGATTATGTTCATAAAAAACGTCAAAAAACGGGTTACTTTTAATATAGACATTTAATTACAATTAAATACATATGTAAGTACATGTGTTTATTAGACATGTTCAAAAAACTATCATGCTCTAGAATAATTCAAGAAAACTCGATTTTCGACAATTTATTCATATTCGAGTACATCCTCATTTAAAAAAATAAAAAAAAAATAGTCTTAGGGTTGCTACCAGAGCTGCAAAAATTTAATTTTTCGGAATTTGGCCAAAAAAAATGAAGAAAATTTGATTTTTTTCTTATTTATAATACTATTTTTTGTATTTTTTGTTAAGTTTCTCTCGATTTTACTTATTTCCATTAAAAAATAAATGAGAAAAACAAATAATTTGATTTTTGGTCAAAAAATTTTAAAAGTTTTTTATAAGCAAGTAATTACAATATTTTGCTTCAATAGTGGCATTGATAATTTCAAAACAACAAATGATTTGAGCTGTTACACAAGAAGCACCAAAGCTTTACTCGCGGAGAGACCAGTTTTTCTCCTTATGTATAGGCTTAAAAAATAGCGGTTGGTTTTTTTTCGATACTTCCTTATGTGTACTTTAGGAAAATCGAGAGAAAATTAAAAAAAAAAATTTATTAATAAGAAAAAAATTAAATTTTCTTAATTTTTTTTGGCCAAATTCCGAAAAATTAAAATTTTGCAGCTCTGGTAGCAACCCTAAGACTATTTTTTTTTATTTTTTTAAATAAGGATATACTCGAATATGAATAGATTTTCGAAAATCAAGTGTATTGAATTATTCTAGAACAAGCCATTTATTTGAACATGTTTAGTGTTTATGTTATGATTCGATATTCAAATATAATAACGTAAGTAGCTTATTCTGCGACGTACTTGAAAAAACTTGCAACAAATTTATCGGAGCACCCTGTTTGCTATAGTTAAAAAAAATATGCTCTTCTGTTCTTGCAAGCGGTAAAAACACGCCACTCAAACGCTTTTCTTTTTTTGTTGTGTCAAGCTAATTTTTTTTTGTTGCAAGACAATAAAATGTCTGTATTGTAGCGAAAATTGGATTATGCAAGAAAATTCTTGAAATAAAACCAACAAAAGAAACTAAACGATACTAGCACCATCTAGCGGCAAAAAAATAAACCGAACAGACGCTGCAGTACACTATAAAAGTCAATAACCGAGAGACATCTAGATTGTGAATTCAACGTCGTACAACGCCATCTAGATTGTGAATTCAACGTAGTACAACGCCATTTAGATTGTGAATTCAACGTCGATACGCCATACTGATAAATTATGGATTATGGTAGAATAAACGCCACTTAGAAGCACTGGTAAATTATGGATAATGGTAGAATACACGCCATTATTCGAGAAAATGATGCCTGTAGTATAAAAGGGTGTCATTTGAGTTTTCGGACGCAGTTGTATTTAAACAGTGAAGTAGAACACTTGAATTTAAGCAATAAAGTGAATACAGTGTGATCCGTAGTAAAGTAAAACAGTTTTCTATACAGTGTTAAATTAATGTTAGAATTTAATTGTTAATGAGATAAACAATTGTACCGTGTAAAAACTAACTATTGTAATTTAAATAAACCATTTTATAACTAAATAAGTTTGTGTGTTTTTAATTGTTACACAATCCAGTGATCGAACTCAGAAAAGTGTAAGAGATCGAAATTATAGTCAAAGAGACAGAAATTTCGTAACAATTGGTGTCAGAAGTGGGATTGTGTAAAAAGAATTAACAATCAATTAAAATGGTTAAGTTTGAAGATCTGAAAGTGGATCAACTGAAGAAGGAGTTGCAGCGGCTGAATCTACAATCAACTGGCGGAAAGGTGAGTTACAGAAACGCTTACGGCAGGCTCTTGAGGCTCAAGGTGTAAACCTGGAAGAGCATGAATTTTATAGTGATGTATCAGAATCAGCAGCGAAAGTGGAAGAAGCTTCTGGACCAGCGGTAAGTGGTGAAGTTGTAGATATGTCAAAGTTCAAGAAAATGTTAATGGCGATGACGCAGACAATAAGTCAGAACGCGCTGCAGGTCCAGGCGGGTCAGAAAGAAATTGATCAGAAGTTAAGTCAGAACGCGCTGCAGATCCAGGCGGTTCGAGAAGAAATTGATCAGAACTTAAGTCAGAACGCGCTGCAGATTCAGGCGGTTCGGGAAGAAATTGATCAGAGCTTAAGTCAAAATGCACTGCAAATAGACCAGAAGTTAAGTCAGAACGCGACGCAGATCCACGCAATGAATCAAAACATTGAGGCTGTTCGAACGGAGGTGGCCAAAATGGTAAATGGCCCCGATGCAAAAATGATTGAGTTACGAGATGACGTTGAATCATTCAAGGAAGAAGTTCAAAATAATCTTGAAAAAGTTCAAAACAATCTTGAAAAAGTGCAAAATAATTTTGAGGACATTAATAAAAGGATTCAACAGTTGGAAATAAGTGAACCAACCACTCAAGTGATAAAAGAAATTAGCGCAGAGAGGCTTAAGGCACCCTCATTCGATGGAACAACGCTATTCAGTGTTTTCAAGCTCCAGTTCGAAACAACATCTGGTCACAATCGTTGGGATAACGAAAGCGCAGCTGCAGCGCTAATTGTGGCATTAAAAGGCGCAGCTGCAGAAGTTTTGCAAACAGTTCCAGTGGCGGAGCAGAAAAACTACAAGGCGGTGATGGATGCCTTACAACGAAAATATGGCAGTGACCACATGAAGCAGATTCACAGATTGGAGTTGAAAAGTCGTATCCAGAAATCTGGTGAGTCCTTGCAGGAATATGCTGCGGATATTGAGCGATTGGCACATCTTTCCTATCCTGACGAGTTAAGTGTCGTAGCTGAAAAATTCAAAATAGAGGCGTTTATTGACGGCATACGTGACTCAGAAACAAAACGCGAGACAATGAGGAGCCCGAAGACAACATTTAACGAAACAGTAACGGTTGCCCTCACTCAGGAGACGATTGCGATGACATGCCGCCCATCACTGAAAACTCGTCGGATGGAGGTGGAGGCTGAAAAGAAAAATTCATCGTTCGCCAGCGGTAGCTTCAGCGGAAAATGCTACAACTGTGGTAAGCAGGGACACATGGCACGTGACTGCAAATCACGTCGTAAACGATCTGCATCACGTTCACCAAAAAGAAGAATTGGAAATAGGATGGACGATGGCAAAAATGGTAGCGAGCAGCAGTCGTTAAACTAAAGAGAGTCAGTACAGCGGGGCGTGAGCTGACTCTAACAGATGATTGCCCCATAGTCTTGGTTTCGAAGCTCTGCCGAAATTCCAACAGCCTTTACCATCGGTGGAAAAATCAACGAAAGACCATGTGAGCTTACTTTGGATACGGGCGCATCGCATTCAATTGTGAGGAGAGACTTATTTGATAGACGACGAGTAACGCCATTAAATGGGATCCAATTGAGAACGACGACAGGAGAAATTGCGCAAATAGTAGGAAAAGTTACAGCGAGTATTCTTATCGGCAACAAAACTGTGGAACATGATTTTATTGTTGCGAACATCACCGATGAGGTTATCATTGGCGTGGACTTCATGATTTGAAACGAGTTCACTTTGGATCTTAAAAAAAAAAACGTTAAGATATGCCAATGTGGAGTTGCCTTTAGACATTGGCTGTGGACAAAAATTAACAATTGCAAGAGTCTACATAAGTGAGCGCTGTCGAATTGAACCCAACACCGAAGAAATTATTTGGGCCACAACAAGTGAAGACTGTGGGACAAGCCATCTGTGGGTAGTGGAAGCAGATAAGAAAAATTTAAAGAAAGACCTGATTATTGGAAAGACCCTAGTAAACACAAGAACAGACAGAAAAATACCGAATGCGAATTTTGAATCCAACAAATAAGCCAAAATAGATGCAAAAAGGTGAACTTATAGCGCAATGTGAGAAAGTTACGGGCTGTGATAAATTGTGAAAATGACCAGCAGAACACACAAAGTACAACTTTAACAAAATCGTCGGCCTTGGAGTATTGATGAAAGAATAGACGAAGGAGTTGTCTGCTCAGAACAAAAATAAAGCAAAAAGGTTTCTGCAAAAACATTGGCGGATATTTGCGTCCAAAGGAGAAAATAATGGCCGAACATCAGTTGTCAAACATCGCATTGATACAGGTGATTTTCAGCCGATTCGTCAACCTCCAAGGAGGCTAGCACTCGCTAAGAGAGAAGAAGTGATGGGCCTTATAGAGGATATGGCACGAGAAAATGTCATTGCACCATCAGAAAGCTCATGGAGTTCACCGATCGTATTTGTGAAGAAAAAGGACGGAAGTATGCGATTCTGTGTGGATTACAGAAAATTGAATGACGTCACCAAAAAAGACAGCTACGCGTTACCCAGAATAGATGATACACTGGATACGTTATCTGGAGCAACATGGTTTTCCACCCTAGACTTACAAAGTGGATATTGGCAGGTGGAAATAGATGAAAAAGACAAGGAGAAAACTGCCTTTGGTATTGGGATTGGCCTATGGCAGTTCAACGTCATGCAGTTTGGTCTTTGTAGCGCTCCAGCTACGTTTCAGCGGTTAATGGAACGAGTTCTCAAAGGACTACATTGGAAGACTTGTCTAGTGTATCTCGATGACATAATCATCATGGGAAAAGATTTTGATGACCATTTGAAAAATCTGGAGGAAGTGTTTGAGCGCTTGGAGGCAGCTCGAATAAAATTAAGTGCGAAAAAGTGCTCACTTTTCCAGCGTGAAGTCAAATATCTGGGGCACAAGGTTACGTCAGAAGGAATACACACAGATGAAGATAAAATAAAAGCTGTGAAAAATTGGCCACGACCATCTAATCTTCATGAGTTGCAAAGTTTTCTGGGTCTATGCACTTATTACAGACGCTTTGTTCCTGGTTTCGCAAATGTTGCAGGCAGTCTACATGAGCTGACACAGAAAAATCGGAAATTCGAATGGAGTGGGGCACAGGAAACTGCATTCCAAAAGCTGAAAGAATTACTGTCTATAGCGCCAATACTCGCGTACCCAATACCCGGCAAAGAATTTGTATTGGACACCGATGCGAGTGGCCATGGTATTGGAGGAGTTTTGTCCCAAATCATCAATGGACAAGAAAAAGTCGTTGCATATTTCAGCAAAATTCTGTCGAAACCTGAGAGGAATTATTGCGTAACTCGGAGAGAGTTACTGGCAGTAATGGAATGCGTGAAACACTTCCATAAGTACTTATATGGACAGCACTTTCTCCTGAGGACAGACCATGCGGCATTAAGGTGGCTACTTCAATTCAAGGATCCTGAAGGTCAAATCGCACGGTGGATAGAACGCTTGCAGAGCTATGATTTTACCATAGAACATCGCAAAGGAATCCAGCATGGAAATGCGGATGCACTTTCCCGTCGTCCATGTAAAATTGAATGCGGTCATTGTTCACGAACGGAAAATAAAGCTGGATCAATTGATGTGCGCCTTTTGAGCGTTTTGCCTGAAGAAAAGTGGACAAAAGAGGAGGTAAAACGGGACCAGCGCAGTCATACAGATTTGGCAACTATAATTAAGTATAAGGAGCTGGGTAGGAAACCGGCGTGGCAAAAAGTTTCAAATGAAAGCCAAATCTGTAAAGCATACTGGGCGCAATGGCAAAGTTTGGAGTTGCATGATGGTTGTCTCTACCGAATCTGGGAAAGCGAGGATGGTAAAACTCGCTCAAAACTGCTGGTTATTCCAAAGGCCAAATTTAAGGAAATAATCGAGGATTATCACAATGAATCGAGTGGTGGACATCTGGGCATAACGAAAACCACAGAGAAAATAAATAAACGGTTTTATTGGGTAGGATGCCAAGAATCAGTTGCTGACTGGATCCGCCATTGTGACCAATGTGCAATTGCTAAAGGACCAAGGCAACGCACTCGGGGAAAAATGCATCAGTACAACGTTGGAGCTCCCTTTGAGAGGATAGCCATGGATATAGCGGGACCTTTTCCAATCAGCAATGCAGGAAATAAATACATCTTTGTGGTAATTGATTACTTCAGTAAGTGGCCAGAAGTATATCCCATTCCCAATCAAGAAGCAAAAACAGTGGAGCATATTTACCGTCTATCTGCTACCGTTTTGGGGTCCCCCTACAAAAAACACAAAAAATTAAAAAAATTTCTAAAAATAGTTCATAGCTTTCCCTGAGTGACCCGTTGAGTAGTCTAATGTATTACCAGGTCCTCCCTACATTCCGAACATACTTACCCCGTATCTCAACCCCTTTGGGGGATCCCTTTGAAAAAATGTAAAAAGTTTCGAAAAATAATTCATATCAGTACTAGGTTGTATTATATTTATTTTTATTGCGTTCATTGTTTATATTAACTGGCTCTTTTCACAAAAAAAATACGTTTTGCGATATACTTCTACGATTTGTAGCATTAGCTGTTTTTTTCTTCATCATTTGACAAAATTTGGTTGTAGTCTTTCACAAACGCAACACCTCTTTCAGCGGTGTCATTTACGACAGCTAATCCTTTGCAAAAAGAGAGTACATCTCTGATCTCATCATCAGATTCCCATGATTATTGAAAATTCTGTATTCAATTCAAGGAAAACAAAAAAGTTTTTGGTTCTGTGTGAAACAAAGTAACTTAGACTGTGGCTTATTAAAATTTTGACGTTTTCGATGTTCCTGCCGTTTGTCAATTTCTCGACGGGATGCAAGAATTTGAGAAGTTCAACTGTTTTTCCCTTTTCTGCATAAGATACTCTACAATCAAAAAATGCGAGAGATACTGTTTCCTCTACCAAGTACCAAAAATGATTTTTAAATTTTTCTGTATTGTCATGAAAATGGTTGGATCAATATTTTCATATGCAATCGAGTCTCTTACGAAGGAATAATCAATAAATGGAGCTTCCACAGCAGTGGTACATCCAAGCCATACTCGAATATATTTTAGTATTATATAATACAAATATGTATCTCAGACTGCATTTAATCGTTATGCAGCCAAAATGAATTGATCACGAAACATAAAAATTAAAAGATTTTATGTCAACCGCGCATGGCTCATTGCCCCAGGCTTAAAGAATTTAGCACTCCCCCTGCAGCAAGAAATATTATATATATTATATATAAATGTTAGTGCTAGCTCTAAAAACTCCTTATAATCATCTCTGCTACGGTTTTGATAACAGAAGCTTCATATACATTTGTATATCATCGCATTCATCGTTTGATCGCACGAAATTATCTTCCAGGCCGCTTTTATAGGATTTTTGATCTAATTTATTCCACTCATTCAAAAACCGTTCAAAAAGGGTAACCTCAATAGTACTTAGTACTCGAACCAAGCTTTATATCAAAAACACTTCGAAGTACAATTTCATTTACATATATGATGGCGGCATGGAAGATTTATTGGTTTACGTTCTAGTCGGTATCGGTATAGGAGTCGTATCAAAACCCATAGCTGCAATATCATCGACTATATTCCATTGTAGCAATACATTATATACTGCCATTGAAATATTTTCACCAATAGAGCTGCTGATTTTGGCTGCACCCAGAAACTTTTTTGTTTTGTTTGAATTGAATATAGAATGTTCAATAATCATGGGAATCTGATGATGAGATCAGAGATGTGCTCTCTTTTTGCAAAGGCTTAGCTGTCGTAAATGACACCGCTGAAAGAGATGTTGCGTTTATCAAAGACTACAACCAAATTTTGCCGAATGATGGAGAATAAAAACAGCTAATACTACAAATCGTGGTAATATATCGCAAAAAGTATCCTTTTTTGTGAAATGAGCCAGTTAATATTAACAATGAACGCAATTAAAATAAATATAATACAACCTAGTACTGATATGAATTATTTTTTGAAACTTTTTTAATTTTTTCAAAGGGATCCCCCAAAGGGGTTATGATAGGAGGTAAGTATGTTCGGAAAAATGTAGGGAGGACCTGGTAATACATTAGACTACTCAACGGGTCACTCAGGGAAAGCTATGAACTATTTTTAGAAATTTTTTTAATTTTTTGTGTTTTTCGTAGGGGGACCGCCAAAAGGGTGGCAGATAGACGGTAGGTATGTTCGGGAAAAATATTGAAAAAAAAAATATAATAGGACTTAGTGATACATATCAACCCATTTTGGGTCACTCCGGGGGAGCTATGAACTATTTTGCGAAATTTTTTGTGTTTTTTGTAGGGGGACGACCAAAAGGGTGGCAGATAGGGGGTAGATGTGCACAGAGAAAAGTTTGGGAGAGTAAAACTAATGCGAGTTCGTCTTGAGTTTTACACCTTCTGAGGCATCTGAGAAGAGGGGGAAGTTAATTTCATAATCCCACAAGAATGTCATTTTTGCAGGGGAGCACCCCTAAGAGGTTGTCATAGGGGGTAAGTGTGTTCAGGAAAAGTGTTGAAGAGGAACAAATAATGGGACCTTGTCATACATTTGATCCCTCTAGGGGACAGCTTCGGAGAGATATTAATGATTTTTGGTAGATTGAGGACCATTTTCCAGTTTTCAAAAGGGTGGCGGGTCCATCAAATGTTTTCTGAAATGGACCAAATTTTATGTGGTTCTTATTGGTACCAATACGAAACTTTTGGTGCCCGGGGGCGAAGTTTGGACCAGCTTTAATTTTTTTCATATATGTCTGAACCACCCTAATGTATATTTAGGTGGCCCCCGAGTGTATGGGAAAATTTTGATTCAGTGCGATTTTTGATCGATCCCCCTTAAAGTGTGCCAATAGATGAAAAACGATAAAATGTAAAGTTTCAGATCAATCCGAAGTGATTTAGAGGTCGCTCATGCCGACCAAAATTTCGAAAAATATGATTTTTTTTGCGTTTTGTCCATTCACTCACTTCTGAACCGAACATTTTAATTTCTACAAGAATATTTCATATTAATATATTTTTCAAAAATAGGCTTGCACAAGAAAAGGAGGCATTGATATGTACGTTAGATTTAAAAATTTCAGATTTTTGGCGTCTCCTTTCAAGTTAGACTTACAGAGGTTATACTGTATCAATTAATAACATGTTTTATGTAGTTCTAATTTTATTTGAATGATTGATTTTAGAATTAGTATTTTCATCAGAAAGTGGAACTCATGGTGACACATACGTAGCTACAAATGAAAATGTATCTGGAAAATTGATCTATTACGAATAGAACTTACTCTAACAGTGCTTGAAGAAAACAATTTAAGAGATATATAGGGCGAAACACATAAAAAGCATGCATGCATCGATACCTGCGTCGTATGCTTTTCAACACACATAGAAAGCATTGAAGTTTAAAAAAAAATTGATATCTGTCAAAATACTCACCTGAAGCATTAGTAGCTGCAGCAACTGCAGCCCATGATTTTTCCCTTTTTATTTTATTTTTATAACCCGTCTTTTTTATTGTATATTTCAGTTATTAAAGTTTCTTCAAACATGGAAATTTTTAAAAATTGAAACAAATAATTAAAATCAAAACAAGATCAAATGTCAAAAAAATCTGTCAATGCCTCGATGCTTACAAAAAGTTGAAAATTTTCCAACTTCAGGCATGCTTATTGAAGTATGCATGCATGCTCACTTTTTATGTGCTTATAGCACATGTGTATTTAAATGATATGTCAAATGCTTTTTATGTGTTTCGCCCTTATGTGCTTTTATTATCCATTTTTATGTGAAGGCTTGGTTTAAATGTCCAATAGCATCATTAGCGCCATTCCAAGACTTGTGTCTTTTAAAGGAATTTTATAATTACAAATCATTTGACAAACAAATATCTGAAGCTGCAGTCAAAAAGTTTTCGAATCATTTATGGTACCTGTCAGACGAATGTGTTGCGCTAAGTGTGTTTGATGAAAACGTTAACAATGAAATTAAAAGAGAAATATCTGAAAAGATAATAATTTTTAAAAATAGTAATGATGGAGGAGATGATAAAGATTGCGACGAGATATTGATATAATAGAAAATATGAAGCGTATACCTCTTAAATCAACGGAAATGAAAACATTTTTATATAAAGGGCTTCAGGAATTTGTTACCGTTAACACAGATAAATTTTCTAATCGCTTTATAATTTATACTGATTTTTTAAATGAAGACCTTTCTAATTGGAACGTCAATGAAGCTTATAAAAAAGAAAATAATATAATTCATAATATAAATGTAGTAACTGATGCAGCAGAACGTGGAGTAAAATTAATTGAAGAATATAATAAAATTTTAACCAAAAAAGAACGATAAAATCAATATTTATTGCAAGTGGTTACTGACTATCGGAAAAACTTCAAATCGCTTACTAAATCAGCCTTGACTTAAATATTAGTTTTGTATTATTTTTCCTTTTAAATTTTCTTATTGTAAAAAAAAAATTTTCTAAATAAAAAAATATTGATAGCTATTATCTTTATACTTATATTATAGAAATTAAAATGTTTGGTTTTTTAACCCTTGTGTCAATACCTATTTTGTAAACCTTTAAGTCTACACTTGGATACGTTTGTACCCTAGTACATTTACATGAGGACGGGTCGAATTTTTCAGCAACAATTTTAAAATTCTATCAGAAATTATAGTGAAATTTGAAAATAATTTAAAATGGTATGTAAAACAAAAGTAAAAATATGTATCAATAATGCTGATATTTTGCATGTTGGCATTTGAAACATTCATATTGATGTCGGCTTCATCAATCCACTTAACTGGCTTATGGCAATCAAAACAGTTTTGACGAGTTTTCCATTTGACCTTGCCTTGGTCCCCACACGAGCAGCTCATGTAACACTGTTATCAGAACTTATGAAACGGAAAATATGCCAAAATTGTAGCAAGGACATTGTGGCTCGAGAATTGGTAAAATGTCTGATTGCCATAACTCCTTCGGTGATTGAAAGCTGCTCTGCATAACCCTAGCCACAACCAGTGATATATGGTTGATTTAGGTATATTTGTACTTTTTTCGGTACATTTCCGTCGTGAAAATTCGTCGTCATTACATTCGGTACACTTGGCCCATTTTCAGTACTTTCGGTGCATTTCGACAATTTTTAAAAATTGTAATAATATTTTTAGTGAACTTATCGCGAATGATGCCTGAAGTAAACTTTGCTAAACACTTTTTTTTTTGCAAAATAGTTGAAATTTTGTTACATTTTTGTAATTGTAAAGAGTTTTTTCATTTGCATGCAATACATTCGGCATCTAAAAACTACATTTCAACTCTCCATACAGTACATTTCCACAAAACCCAAATGTCATCACTAGCAACAACTAGCAATCCGATATAACCATCAAATTCTGTCTATGTGAGTGGCTGACAAACCTATAGTATCGCAATTCATACTTTCCGGATATAACTGTTTTAATTTTGAATTTCTCAGTCGTTATTAAAGTTTTTGAAGGTAGCTGAGACAATTTTCACATTCTTACACGTTTAATAATAGACTAAGGGCCAGGGCCTGCCAGACATACGTTAAAGTATAAAGGTTGAAATAAATTTTGTCTTATTCTTCTTAGTGCAGAGTACAATGTTTGGGGGTTATAAACCTTGGCTAATGGTGCTTTCGCCAGGTATCAGGTAATAAGGAGGGTCGGACATACTCTCTCTCACGTTAAAGTATAAAAGCTGGGATTGATATATTGTCTTTAAATAACTATTTTAAGTTAGTATTCAAGAAGCCAGATCTATTCAATGGGTCTAACACCTTTTCAGACGTGGTAAAAGGTCAAATAGTCCAGTAGAATTAGTCGAGAAAATGAGAAAGAAAAAATAATTCGTTACAGCAATCTAACAGCGGAATATTGTTGAACAAGCTCTTTTAAAAAAGGACAAAAAAATCGAACCGACAGCAGCTATCCGGGGTGGAATGGGGTGCATTTTTAGAGGTCGAACACAGCTTTTCCCGATTTCTGGCTTAGCTGTGCATCATATCAAAAAAAGTTGTAGGAAATAAGAAGATCTACAACTTTTGTACTGATCATTTTCACCTTAACCTCAAAATTTTTCGAAAAAATGGCTGGAAACCGGTTTTTTGGTTTTTAATTTTTTTCTTTTTGATGCACAGCTAAGCCAGAAATCGGAAAAAGCTGTGTTCGACCTCTAAAAATGCACCCCATTCCACCCCGGATAGCTGCTGTTGGTTCGAATTTTTTGTCCTCTTTTAAAAGAGCTTTTTCAACAATATTCCGCTGTCAGATTGCTGTAACGAATTATTTTTTTCTTTCTCATTTTCTCGACTAATTCTACTGGACTATTTGACCTTTTACCACGTCTGAAAAGGTGTTAGACCTATTGAATAGGTCTGGCTTCTTGAAAACTAACTTAAAATAGTTATTTAAAGACAATATATCAATCCCAGCTTTTATACTTTAACGTGAGAGAGTGTATGTCCGACCCTCCTTATTACCTGATACCTGGCGAAAGCACCATTAGCCAAGGTTTATAACCCCAAAACATTGTACTCTGCACTAAGAAGGATAAGATAAAATTTATTTCAACCTTTATACTTTAACGTATGTCTGGCAGGCCCTGGCTCTCACTCTATAAATTTTTCGCACTCAAGTTAATTTTTTTTTTCTTAAAAAAGAGTAAAAAATGTTTTAGGGTACAAATGTATCCAAGTGTAGATCAACGTAGTAAATTTATAAAATGCACGCCTACACCGCACTGGATGTAGGAACACACTTCTATATTATCGCATTATATTTAGGATACTCCCGTGGAGGATAACCTAAAATATGAAAATGCTGGGAGCATGAGAAATATAGGAAATTTCTGTTAAAAGTTTGTATCCAAGTGTAGACACAAGGGTTAATAATATAAATGACGGGTTAATAATATAAGGGTTAATAATATTAATAACTTCTGTATTTATCACCCGATTTTTATGATTTTTAGCTGGTTGGAAAGGTAATCGACTTCATAATATGTATAATTATTTACTTATTTATTCAATATTGGCTTAATATACTTCAAGGGTGGGTAAAAGGAAAAAAATTTAAAAAAAAACATTTTTCGATATTTCGACTGGGTTGAGCGACCTCTAAATCACTTCGTATTAATCTAAAACTTCACATTTTATCGTTTTTCATCTATTCGCACATTTTTAGGGAGATCGATTTAAGAAAACGACAATTTTGAAAATAAGGGCCACCTTAATGTATATACGTAGGCATATTAAGCGTAAGAAAAAAAACCGTAAGTACATGGCGTGAGTGGTGGACGGACGGCAACAAGCAGTAATCCGACAGTTGAGTGGCAACAGGTTGCCAAAACGCATCGTAGTGTCAGTTGCTGAAAAATTTTCAAACGCGTTGGTACGTCGTGGTAAAAAAAAGAGAAATGCTAGCGCATATTAATAGTTCGATATGCACAATTTGGAATTGTTGCTCGATGTGCAATCGTAACCGCCAGGATAAGAAGAATAAAAAATTAAAAATTTTACAAAACTGCAAATTCAATAAAAATAAAATAAAAGGTTTAACTCCCCTAAAACATAAAAAAAACACAATCTAATTATCAGTCTAACTATAACTGCAAAATTAAAAAGAAATGCAAAAATTTAAACAAACGAAAAAATGCAGAAATGTGCAAACAAAGGAAAACTAAGAGAAAAACAAAAAATTCACGCAGTCGCCACAGTGAACGTACGTGAAAGCTTGTACACATTTTTCTTCGAAATTAAAAACTGTGAAAACCTTGTGAATAAAAATTAAAAAAAAAAATATATACTCAAGTAAATTCATTATAATCGCAAACTATAGAAAAAATGAGTCAATTAACGCAAAAAAAATTTAGATAAAAAAAGTAATCAATAAAAAAGGAAAACATTTACATATTGCGTTTTTAGTGCACATCTGTAATATCTTGAGTTTTCAGTCAGATGCAGCAGCAGACAAAAAAAAATATATATATATGTGAGAAAACAAAAACTAAACAATGAAATTAAGTAAAAATATTAAAAATAAGGTTTAAAAAAAAAAAGAAAACAACCAACAACAAATCAATTAAACTGAAATTCGGTGTTAACATTTTGTGAAATAAAAAAAAAAACAAACAAAATCTTTAAAGAATGAATCACAATTAATTGCAACTATACTGCAAAGAAAAAAATTAAATTAGTTTTATGTAGAAAATTCTTTACTTTAAATAATGCAAAGTGAAAAGCACAACAAAACAAAATTTTTGAATACTCATTTTAAAGCTTTTTTGTAAAGAAAATCTTTTTTCTTTTTGTTTATTAAGTTTAATTTAAATAATTAAATAAATCAATGGAAATTAATATAAACTTAGTTTTATATGTGTAATACTTAATAAATAAATACATAAAATTAATATTTAAACAAATCTACTTAAAATCAGCTGCAATATAAATAAATTAATCAGCAAAAGTATGACAACAATAAAAGAAAAAAATCGTCGTCGCCGCCGTCAAATTGCAGCAGCAACAAGAATCAACAACTTTAACGCAACTACCAAAACCCCAGCAACATTAAGCAAATCTTTCTTTTTACTTTAAAAATTTAGTCATCTAACTCTTCTTTAGCGCTTTAATGGTTATGTATAAATTATAATTATTTATTAATAATGTAATGTAATTTTTATAGCAAGCAATTTACTATATCCTTTTAATTTTCTTAAGCTCTCCCTTTCACTCTGCACTCTTTTTAAGTTTTTTTCTATTTTTATTCTATTTATAGTTTTCCGTTAAAAAAAAGATTTTGTAAATTGAAAATTATAAAAGAACAAAAAAAGAAACAAAGAAAATGAAATTAAAAGTAATTAAATCAAAGCAAAATTAAATTGTTTTTTGAAATTATAATGTGCTAGTCGGTAGATTTAGGGGGGATGCCAGGGTGGTAAGCCCGTGATCCCATCGGGAGGGATTGAAGGAAAGGGACCTGGGGTTTTTCTGATCCCCGATTTGAGTAACTTTTTTTTTGTAAGTGAAAAAGTTAAAAGTTTTTTTTCTATGTCATGTAGTGAGGCGGCGTAGGGATACCGCGACCCTAGCCGGGTACTCATAGTGAGTGATTCCTTTTTTTTTTTGTATGCCGCGCGTAACAAACTCGTCCAAAACTCTTTCCACTTTGATTTCACATAGTTGTTCTGAGGTGTGTCTTTAGACGACGTAGCGCTGAAAAGGAGCGTTCATTTGTTGCTGTTGTCACAGGCAAAGTTGCCATAACACGAAGCATTTGATGGACATTTGGAAACGCGTCTTTATTGCAAATATTCAGTGCTTCGAGAGAATGATGTCTTGCCCGGCAATGCGTTAACTTTAATTTATCCACATGTCACGTGAGCTATCATGCAAAATTGAAATATATGGCGCGAATAGATTTGTGCATGAATTTTCATTGAAGCTGATTTTATTGATGCCGGAGCTATGCTTAAACGCGCATTTAAAAAACACTCGTGTTACTTAGCCTGAGCGACGCGCAGTGGTCCCAAATCGTGTTTTTTGGTTCAAAAACAGCTAGAGAGCGCAAATCTAGTCGAAAATGAAAAACTCGGGCTCCGACGATTTATTGGCATTTCAGTTCTCTCATTTAAAAAAAAAACTTGTTGTGGTTTTTTGATTTTTCGTTCAAATTTCAATAAAAACCTATGTACGAAAATTCCTAATGAGGGGGGTTTGAACCCCCAAAACCCCCCCTTGCGCACGGGCCTGAGAATAAGATCATTATAAAACGACATTATTGTCAAGAAAAATTCGAGAATATGGATAAATTAAACTTCGAATTTACTATGAGAGAAGCAAATGATGGCAAATCAAACGTGTTGTGCATAACCTCAATAGAAACACCGGACGGTCTCATTTTTGAATTTCCAGATAGGTATCAAATCGCAAGTTTGCATGCAGCAATCACGAAAACACAAAGTTTTAATAAAATAAAAACAGTGCGCTAAAAAGAAACTATTCAAGAAGAATATGGATAACAATGACAGAAGAGTTAAGAAGCATTTATCTGGACGAAGAAGATAATGTGCAATTTACAGATTATTACTTGCAAGAAATTACAAAGGAAAATGATCCGGCCTGTACTAACACAAATGCCTCAGAGGAAACTTTGACGAAAATATTGGAAAAATTAGTAGAAATAAATCAAAGGCAACATGAACACAAAAATTTAGAAAAATTTCAAATGAGTTTATGATTGAAAAATTTTCTAGCAGAAGCGCTAATGCTCATCAGTGGATCAATGAATTCGAAAAAGAGTGTAACCAATTTGAAATAATGGAAGAATGGAAAAATTAGTAGAAACAAATCAAAGGCAACATGAACACAAAAATTTAGGAAAAATTTCAAATGGGTTTATGATTGAAAAATTTTCTAGCAGAAGCGCTAATGCTCATCAGTGGATCAATTAAATTCGAAAAAGAGTGTAACCGATTTGAATGAATTTCTTAGAAAAGACTTGTATGGAATGGTATAGCTACATGTTGATGAAACAAACAGTGGAATCATAATGTGTAAATTGGAGACAAAATTTTTGGAAACATACGCAAACAAAGGATGGACTTGCATTAGATATGCAATGTCATTTAAGTATCAAACTGGGTCCTTGGTGGATTACGCGATAAAAAAAGAGAAAGTTTTATTAGACGTTAGAAAAACAATTGATAAGGGAACTTTAATAGATCATATTGCAACGGGTCTGCCAAACTTGATTTCAGATAGAATTGACAGGGAAATATTAAAAGAAACTGAAGATCCTTATAAAGAATTGGATAAACTAGAACACTTAGTTGATAATAATAAATTAAGATATAGGAAGGTTAGAACCTATAAAATTAAGGAAAAAATATGAAAAAAACCATGCAAAATATGTGAAAGGAATAACAAAGGTACACGTTATCACCCTGAGCATTTATGCTGGTTCAAAACAAAATAGAACGAAGGAGTAATGAACAAAAATATAAAGTAAATAATTCCGAGCTAGAATTAGAATTGAAGAAAGAAGATCCAAAAAACTAAATTTAATACCATTGATTAGAGTAAAAGTATTACACAATGACATTCTTGAAGTAAGTATACTTTATGATTCAGTATCAAATAATAAATTCAAAACTACTGAAATTCAAAAAAGGAGAAATAAGTAATTGTGGAAATGCAAACTTAAAAACGATCAATGGTGTAAAAATAACAGATGGCCTAATTAATATAAAAATAAAAATTTTTGATATAGAAATGAAATTGAAAGTTTCTGTGATAAACAGCGAAAATTTCAACAATGATTTCTTAACTGGCTTGGATTGTATAAAAGAATTTCAACTAATCCAAAACGAAAAATTAGAAATAAAACAAAAAACAATTCCTGATTTCAAAGGTGTAGATTTAGAGGAAAATTACTCAAAAAATAATATAATTCCTGACTTAGCAGGTATAAATATTGAGAGAAATTATAAAGAAGTAGATGATATCACTAAAAAACAAGAAGATAATAAAAAAAGAAATCTAAAAAGTTATATGGATAATTTAAATGAACATGTGAATGAAGAAAATTTTGAAATGAATATAAAGCATTTGAGTTATGAACAGAAAACTGAAATAAATAAATTAATAGAAAAATGTAACACAATTTTTGCAAAGGGCAAATATGATATCGGTACTGTCAGAAATTATGAAGCACATATATGTAGATTTACTGATTGATAAATATCCTAGCAAAAGACCATACAGATGCACAATAGAGGACAAAAAAGAAATTGAAGAACAAATTTCAAAATTATTAGAAAAAAATTAATAGAGGGATCGTATAGTCTATTTGCGTCTCCAGTAACTTTAGCATTTAACCCTAGATAGATAACGTTATTTTTATATCGTGAAAAGATAACGATATGTCTGAAAGACGTGTCGATTTAATAATCCTCTAATATTTATTTATTCCAATTATTGTTACATGTTTTATACTTACAACACATATTTAGCTATTTTTTCGTAATTTAAGGACATTTGTTGTATCGTAACATTTAAATTAAAAAAAGCGTACGTCTCGGAAACGTACGTTATCTAAGCAGGGTTAAAAAAGAAGAAAATAATAAAATATTGTTTCTTTTTTTTTTTTTGTGCAGTAGATAGTATCAAAAAAATAAGTTCGAATATCCGCCCTCAGTTTGAAAACTAATATTGAAAGATTTTAAGAAAAAAAATGTTTTTTCGGCCTCTAAATTCGATGCAATTTTGCTTTTTTCTTATATCTCCACCATTTCACGTCCGATCAACAAGTATGGTGTATCGTTGTAAATGTCTCAACATTTACTACATTAAATTCATAGAAGTTGTCTGCGATTTTTTTTCTCGACTAGTTGTATACATTATCTCAGTTTTTACCACCCTAACGTGCCAAGGGCACATTATAAAATTAAAGTCCGTACCAAATCATAAAATTCATATTTATTTATTTATTTATTTGCTAATTTCACTGTACAATAAGTCTTAGACTTTTATAGTACATCATAGGCATAAGCAATTAATAATTGATTACTGGAACATTAAAAAGATTAAAAAAAAAATTAAATTAAAATACTATTAATATAAAATATTTATAATTTACAAATAATACCTATGCATCTATACTCATATAATACGTTATTACATTAAAGCTTTAATAAATAAAAATACATTTAGCTTGATGAAGTAAGAAGTAGATAGAAATAAAGATAATAGAGAAATAGAGGATAAGTACAGAAATTAAAGAGCAAGGTTCAAGAATTATTACTGAAAGAGTTAAAAAGTGCTTGTTTGAAGCTGTTATTCGTTCCAATTCGTCTAACACATGATGGTAAAGCGTTCCACAACCTAATGGCGCCAACGAAAAAGTACCTGCTAGAATTGAGATAACTGCACCTGGGGACAATTAAACTCAGTGACCTTTGGGAATGGCAAAATTGTAGCTTGTTATAAAGGTACGCGGGAGTGCGAGAGTGGATGAGCCTGTGCAGAAATAAAATATTGCGCATATCAACATAATCGTTTAAGCTACATCCTAAAATACCCTTGCTTATCTCAGAGATGTGGTTAAAACGGCTTACACCATAAACATATCTTGCAGCACTGTTAAAAGCAACATTAAGCTTATGTAGAGACTGAGAGTCGAGTCTACTATAGACGGTGCTAAAATAGGTTATGTGGGGCATGATTAGTTGTACTACAAGTCTTCGCCTAGTCTCAATTGGGGTAAAGTTCATAGAATCACGTAGTAGCCGCAAGGTGCCATAAATCTTCCCAATAATCTTGTTAATATGGTCAGTGCAAGTGAGCTTTGAGTTTAAGATGAAACCAAGGTTTTTTACTTTAAATACAAATTCTAAATTGGCTGACCCAATCGATAACTGAGGAATATCTTCAATATTTACATGACTTGTTGCAATAGGTAGTATTTTAGACTTCGATGGATTTATAGTAAGAAAATTATCATTAGCCCACTTATTCACACAAAATAAATCAGAATTAAGTCTAAACGTCAAATCTTCCACAAGTCCAATCGGCCGCGAGAAATAAAGCTGGATATCGTCAGCATATGCATGAACTGTTGAATATTTGCAAACAGAAAAAATATCGTTTATAAACATAGAAAAAAGTAGTGGAGCTAATATGGAACCCTGAGGCACCCCCACGCAAATTGACCTAATAGAGGATGAAATATTTCCGATTACAACCCTCTGAAACCCCCCTCTTAAATAATTTTCTATTAATCTTATTGCTCTGTCACTAAACATAAATAAAGATTTTAATTTCTTGCAGAGAAGTTCATGATTGACAGAGTCAAAAGCCTTTGAAAAGTCTAGAAGGCAAAGCAGTGTAATGTTGTTCTGATCATAATAAGGCCGAAAATCATCCGTAATCTTCATTACTGCAGTCGCACAGCTATGTCCCATTCTAAAACCTGACTGGAGAGGAGATAACAAAGAATGTTGACTGATGTGATCTGAGATTTGCTCAAAAATAATTCGTTCGCATACTTTTCCCAAGGAAGATAAAATACTAATAGGGCGATAATCACTCGGGGTAGAGGCAACAGTGGTTTTAGCAATTGGTGTAATAGTAGCAACTTTCCATAGATTAGGAAAACTGGAACATGTCAGACAGTGGCTTATAATGTGAGTCAAAGGCGATAAGATGAATGCTAAAATTAATTTAATAAATTTAATAGAAATGCCATCATTTCCGACTGCGTTCGAGGTAATTTTCAAAACACATCTAGCCACTGTATTTTCATTTACAGCTGAAAAGTGAAATTGATGTTGATAGGAAAGGTTTGCAGATTCTGTTGAAATCACACTAGGTGCTGGCGCAGAGTGACATGAATTAAGGGAAAAGTCATTTAACTCACTAGGGTCTAAGTTGCATTTAGTTGTATTTCTAGTGAACACCTTATACTTACGAATATTACTCCACAATTGCTTTGGGGTTAGGTTACCATTCAGTTTGCTACTAAAAAAATTATTTTTATCCTGCCTCAACATACAAGCTACTTCATTACGGGCTCTACGAAAAAGCTCCCAGTTTTCTGAAGTACGATTTTTTCTCCATTTTATTTCGTTTCTTGATGGCAGCCAAAGATCGATTCGTAAACCATGGGCAACTGGGATTCAATGAACGAACTGTGCGTATGGGTATATGTCGGTCAAAAACATGGTTCACATTGCTCATAAATACACTCAGCTTATCATCTACTGACTCATAACACCAGACATTGTTCCAGCTTATCGTTGATAACTCAGTGTTTAAAGCATTTAGATCTACTGAATTGAAGTCCCGGTATTTAAAACTTAACGGAGGGGGGACAGAACCAATCTTAAAATTCAAGCAGCAAAAAATTAAATCATGGTCGGACAGGAAAGACAATTGATCAAATTTTACAACACGTGACATATCAGACACCAGAAACACATCTAACAGACTTAGTATAGAATTATTAGAAAAACGTGTAGGCAAACATGAATTAATACGTTAAAACCCACAAGAAGTGAAATTATGGCAAAAATTTTCTGTTACATTATCGTTTAACAATAGATTCACATTGAAATCACCGGAAACAATCAAAAAGTCATAGTCGATAAGCCTTTTACTGAGGTCAGTAAAAAAGGGATCGAGACAAGAATTTCTACTGGGGTTGTAGACACATGAAACTAAGATTTTAACGCTACTGTCACAGATCTCAACATTTAAAAACTCACAAAAATCATCACTGTTATTCACAAACCGAACATTTAAACTAGAACTACAGTATATCGCGACACCACCACCCCTTCTATCGCATCGATCACTTCTATACAATTTAAAGCCATTAAAATCATAATGAGAATCAGGTACGTCAGACTTAAACCACGTTTCAGTAACATATATCACATCTACGGACGAATCATCAAAAATGTATTTAGCACAGTCCAATTTCAGACTATTTAAGCTCCTGGCATTAAAGTGAACAACCTTCAGCCCCTCATACTGCTTACATAATAAATTGACAAGCAGTTTGTAATTATCGTTAGCACCACTAGTTATGTCAAACAAACTTATCGAAGCTCAAATATCGAAAAACAGCTTCAAACATAGGTAAATCAGAGAAAAAATTAGGCATTAGTTATGAAGAAATTAAAAAGAACAATTAATAGTAATAAGGAAATAATAAAAATATAATTAAATAATAATTTTAAGGTAAGAAAAATAAATGTAAATAACCTAAAAGATAAGTTAATAAAAATTTGACACTAAAAAATATTTTAAATAATAAATATAAATAAAAATTATTGATATCACCCTAATCAGCGAGTCAAGTGACGCGATCCACACTGTCTTTACTGCACACATGCACCGCTTCGCTCTCGCGGGTAGCTCTCACGTACACCTTTCCACGTAAAGAGAATACTATCTACATACAAAGTTTTCTCAAATTATTGAAATTGAAAAAGTTACAGCGAATCTAAAATTTCAGTGCAAATATTTGATCAGAATAATAACATCATCTTTAACTTAAGTCCTAAAACTATGCAATGTTTTTTTCCAATCGACTTCCAAGATCTTATGCTTGTTTTAAAAAATTTTATGTACTGCATATTTTTATTGTTTTCATTATTATTTATTAAAAAAGTAATAAAATAACAGTTTATTACTTATTTACTAGCACTAGCAAGTAAGAGTATATAAAATTAAAATAAAATAAGAATTTAAAATTAATATAAAATAAAAAAAAAAAAATTCCATCCCAACTTAATCCGCTAGATTTTGACGACTATCCAATTTGCTATAACGTTGGCCTAGGAGTTGTTCATCGGTGACCGCGAGGGCAGATTCATGCACAACACGAACAAAACACTCGGTGTTTTGCGAATTGCATGGAAAATCTGTAAAAAGGATTAATTATCACCGGTGACGCACTGACATACTTTTTTGCACTTGCATCGAGAAATTAGGAACAGTTCGTTAAACTCATTTGCATTGTATTTGTTTGGGACTTTTAAAATTTCAAAATAATTATCAATACATGGTTCAAGGTATCTGCGAATCGTTGATCTCGATAATGTTGGAATGTTCGCGCGTTCCAACAAAGCTAGTTATGTCTTTGAATACTTTTTGTGTAAAAACATTTAATTTCTGTTGCCAGATTCAATATAATTCAGATGTAATAACTATTAAATCACATCGCGCTTTGTTGGCTATTTGCTTCTTTCCAAATCGCACTTTTCAAAAATCATTTTTCTTTTTTATTTAAAACTTTTTCAATGTTTGAAGAACACTTCTTTAAAGCTTCAACAATAATGATTAACTTAGTCTTAAACTCCTCTTTATATATACAAAATATTTTTACAATATAGCAAAATCTATTACCGGACTTAAAATTTTTGGGAAAAATCCAACTTATATTCATTGCGAAACCCAAACAATTAAGTCCGTCGCACTATAATCAGGACATTGAATTTTGGGCGGAGCGTATGTGATGATCATAAAGTTGCAGAATACACACAACCTTAGTTTTAAGGACTAAGAAAATGTAACTCATAAAAACGCAATTTGTCGCGAAACAAATTGTCTTAGTTAGCACACTCAACATGAACCTCAAAACAAAAACAAAAATGTCCTGAAACTGTATTGTCGCAGTAAGTCACAGGCCTTACGCTCTTATTTGATCAGTCTAGCGCCCATTAATCCTAGTGGAACGGATGGTGATACAGGTGTACCCCTTGATATTTGAAATTAAAATATCTCAGAATTCTTTTAAGTTAGAGGTCTGGTTCTTTCTGACAACTTCGGCCCATAATTTCTACGCATTATTAAGCTATTTGTATTATTTTACCTTTTTACTGCTCCGGTTAGGAGCAAGTTTTGCATACCTACCTCGTGGAAGCCGGTCGGTGGCACATGTGTACCACCATTTATTTTCATATAAGCTGTTCAAAAAATGCAAGAACTTGCAAATTGAACTTGCAAAATAAATGGTGGTACACATGTACCGCCGACCGGCTTCCACGAGGTAGGTATGCAAAACTTGCTCCTAACCGGAGCATTAAAAATTTAAAATAATACAAATAGCGTAGAAATGATGGGCCAAAGTTGTCAGAAAGAACCAGACCTATAACTTAAAAGAATTCTGAGATATTTGATTTCAAATATCAAAGGTACACCTGTACCACCATCCGTCACACTAGGGTTAATCCTAAGTATTCATAAACACTTATTTTTCTTATTTTTATTTCGAAGCATATGCTTTCTACCTAAATTGATTTTGATGAAATTTGGAACACGCTGCCAAAAAACGGATACAATTTATAAATAAAAAAATTTTAATTGATATAACTAAAACCTTAACGATTTTCATTTAAAATTATTTAAATAAAATTGCTTAAAACTACCATAAACGTACGTTGATCTTCGAAGAAGTCGATCGGAAAAAGCCATTGCATAGTTTTAGGACTTAAGTTAAAGATGATTTTATTATTCCTATTAAATATTTATACTGAAATTTTAAATTCGCTGTAACTTTTTCAATTTCAATAATTTGAGGAAACTGCAGATGTGAATTTTATGATTTGGTACGGACATTAATTTTATGATGTGCCCTTGGCACGTTAGGGTGGTAGAAGCTGAGATAATGTATACAACTAGTCGAAAAAAAAATCTGAGACAAATGACTTCAATGAATAAAATATAGTCCATGTTGAGACATTTACAACGATAAACGATACTTGTTGATCGGCCGTCAAATGGTGGAGACATAAGAAAAAAACAAAATTGCATCGAATTTAGAGGCCGAAAAAAAATTTTTTTTCTTAAAAATCTTTCAATATTAGCTTTCAAACTGGTGGAGGTCATTCGTCTTTTGTTTTTTTATACTATCTAATGTGAAATAAAATACAACGAAACAGAGCATACAGTTACAAGCTTTGCATCTATATATTTGCTAGAAGGTGAAAATACTATAATTTTACCAGTGGAACTGAAACAAGAAAGAACCTGGGAAGATTTATTGAAAGATAGAGAACTTTCTCTTCAAAATACTATAAAATCGCATACTTATAGTAAGAAAATATTTGATGAAAACAGAAGACATTTTGAATTCAAAGTTGGAGATCTGGTTTTTGTGGAAAACGGCAACAAGTTGAATAGAAAAAACTGGATGAAATGAAAATTGGTCCATATGAAATATTATAAATAAAATCAAATTCAATATACAAAGTATACACCGGACACAGAAAATCAGAATCAAACCTTTTTCATATAACAAAACTTATTCCAGCTCCTGTATTACGAGTATAAATTATAGGAAATGGAAACCAGAAGAAATTAATTAAAGAAAAAAATAATAACATTTTTATATGTTTTTTCTTTTTAGGAGGGACATGTAAAGAAATACGTATTATTCCTTATAATAGAATTTCATACCGCCACTGTAATTGAAATGCACTATTAAACTGCACTTACGGCACATAGAATGGGCATAAGATGAGATATAGAAAAAGTCATGTTATGATAAAGCAAATGTATTAAGTTGTATTAAGTATAAGAAGT
Source organism: Tricholauxania praeusta (assembly GCA_949775025.1). Taxonomy (NCBI): domain Eukaryota; kingdom Metazoa; phylum Arthropoda; class Insecta; order Diptera; family Lauxaniidae; genus Tricholauxania; species Tricholauxania praeusta. The sequence continues at coordinate 111,507,222 of OX459028.1, forward strand.
ATTCTTACATAATTGTAATAACAGAAAGATAGTGGATAATAGATATTTAATGTCGTTTCTCTTTTGTAGGTAAATTTAAGTTTTGTAAATTATTTAGTTATTGTTAAAAATTAATAAACAAATAATCTCTTTTGTAGGAGAAACTCAATTATGTCTATTTCAAGAATAGAATATATGTATATGCGGTAATAAATCCACAACAAGTGTATTTTCACGCATAATTTTGTTTTTGTTGTAGTACTCTAACCTCGTCAAAATTAGTGTTCAGTTTTAATATAGTGTGCGGCAAATGCCGTCTAATGTTCTAATGGCTTATGCCGTGCTGTATGGTCTGATTTATGTCCTGCTACCCTGGTCCTTAATTTCGTCATTGTTGCTCTAACATATTATTTAAGGGTATTCTTCCAAACGCAAAAACTCGAAGTTTTCGAGCTTGCTTTCGGGAAAACCACTATCAATGCAAACGCGTAACTGATTGAGCAATGGCAATTTGACAGTTTGATCAGTGTTGCGTGTTGCAGTGTTTTAGTCAGAACGTCCACTATTTCATTTATGGTTATTTTTCAAAATATTGATTTAAAAAATGGTGCAAGTGACAGACGTTATAAAATTTTTCAACAAAGTGGGTATGGTTTTCGGGAAACTATCGATCGGGGAGTTCCAATCCGAGATTTATTTTTCTTCTTCTTTCTTTCTTATAAAAACTGACAATTGACCGGACAAAAGTAAAAAAGTACAGATTTTTCACTTTCTACCTGCAACAATATATCTTACCGCCGATCCCATGGTGCATCATTTTTAATGTACTGTTGTTTGCTTAAAAGAATGCCGAAACCACATATTTTACCAGGGGAACTGAAACAAGAAAGAACCTGGGAATATTTATTGAAAGATAGAGAACTTTCTCTTCAAAATACTATAAAATCGCATACTTATAGTAAGAAAATATTTGATGAAAACAGAAGACATTTTGAATTCAAAGTTGGAGATCTGGTTTTTGTGGAAAACGGCAACAAGTTGTGATTTCAAAAGTTATCTTATTTCAAAACCAAGATATCTGCATTTTCTAAATAAACAAACCTGCTTTTTTTCGAATCGGAGTCGAAAGATTTGCATATTAAGGTGATTCAAATTTTTTTTATTTCAAACAGTTATTATCAATCGGGGAATTCGAATCCGTGATTAGTTTTTTTTTCTTCTTCTTTTTTCTTACAAAAACATTGAAAATCGACCGGAAAATAATTGAAAAATTCCGATATTGTACTTTAAAGTTGCAAAATCACCCGATATTTTTTTGCCGCCGATCCCGTGTTACAATATTTTTAATGTACAGTTATTTGCTTAAAAGAATGCCGTAAGCCGCATATCATTTTCTTATTTCGAACCCATTTTTCCAAATTAACAGAACTGACATAATTTGAATTTTTGAAAATGATAAAAAATCTATAGAATAGTTCAAATTATGCCAGTTCTGTTAATGTAGAAAAATACAGATATCTCGGGTTCGAAATAAGAAAATGATATGCAGTTTACGGCATTCTTTTAAGCAAATAACAATACATTAAAAATGATGTAACACGGGATCGGCAGCTAAAAAATATGGGGTGAATTTGCAACCTTAAAGTACAATATCGGAATTTTTTCATTTTTTTCCGGTCAATTTTCAATTTTTTTTTTTGTAAGAAAAAAAGAAGAAGAAGAAAAATTAATCACGGATTCGAATTCCCCGATTGATAATAACTGTTTAAAATGTTGTAGCAAGTGGATGCTGTGCAAGTAGTTAACCCCTTAGTTAACACTTTGCTGAATACTACCGGCTACAATGTTGTATCAAGTTTTTATCCTTGCGAGGGATAACACTTTGTTACTGGTTGAAACTGCACCTGCAAGTAGAATTTTAGGAATTACTGTCGTGAGGGCTTTACGTACCTAGTGGTAGTAGCCGTCTCCAATCTAATTCACTTTAAAATAAGAAACTGGTGTTTCACTTTGCAAGTCAAGAAATCAACCAACTTTTATTTAAAAACTTAAATACCTTAACACTTCGTAAAATAAAAATTACAACAATATTTACGTACTAAAATATTTCAAGGTAACTACAATAACAAAAACACTTATTCTACATACCGTGTGAAAATTGGCTTGCAAAAATCAATGACCCGAAATGATATCCGGTTGCACAATATGGCTTTTACTTGGAGTTTTGTTGAAGTACGTGCTTTTAAATGCACGACGTGATCATTCTTGTTTCTGCTTAGCAAACAGAATTTACCTATTTAAGTGCACGACGTGATCATTCTTGTTTCTGCTTAGCAAACAGAATTTACCTATTTAAGTGCACGACGTGATCATTCTTGTTTCTGCTTAGCAAACAGAATTTACCCAACAACCACATCATCAACAAAACGACAACAGCCCGCGAGTATGCTACACTTTCGCAACGATATTTAATCATATAAATTATCCGATAGTAAAATAATAATGCTACCAAATATGTTAACAAATGATGTTAAGCATTATCCTAAAAGTATGTGAAATATACTACTTATGTTAATAACATATATTGTGCGGTTAAAAACCCACAACATTCCTCCCCTCTTGGGATAAGAAAAAATTATGGTTAAGAAATAACAATAATTTTTTCTTAATACCACATAATTGTGCGTTATTTTTTTTTTCTCTTTTTCTTTTACTAATTCATAATATTGATTATTTTTACTTTAGGTTTATTGTGTTAAGTATGAAGAATGTGATAAAAATACTTATTATTTTTCTTGAAGATAATTTACTAAACAACCCTACCTAATTCATGGCCCTATTATTCTCCGTCACCGCTTGTCCCCCTTGGTCGGAACATCTTGGCTTCGAATAATTTGTATGAATTTGACTGTTTTGGTTGAACGATGACTCTAGGGGCGACGCTACTGTTCTATCTGCTTTTGTAACCAGATTATCGGCTGTCTAACCTCAGCTTGTCCCCCTTGGTTGGAATTGGCATACTTGGTTTATTAGACTAACTCCTCCACCAAGTTAAATTGTGTGCTGAGTTCAGGGAAAATGTCACTGTTTTATGTCTATGTTTATGTTTATATGTCTAGAAGTAACATATGGTCGGTTGCATGCAGTATTTGTGGCTATCTTCAATTCGGATTTTAGTTGATCTGGCTTATGCCACTAGGGATGCCAACACTCAGGGTTTCGCCCGGAGACTCAGGGTTTTGAGTATGATTTCCGGGTCTCAGGATTCAAAGTCAATCCCTCCGGGTTGAATATCATTTTTGTCGACCGCAACAAAAAAAATCGAATCTAAGTCAGCAGTTTTCCCGAATGTCAAATTCTGATAAATTCAAAGAAAAAAAAAACGAAAAAAAACAAACTATAAAATAACACAGGGCAACAATGATTTTGTTGCCTTAATTATCCGAAGGTTTTGACGCGCTGAACTCGAATCCAAGCTTAGAATTTCTCAAATAGCTCCGGTTTTCGAGATATTCTAACCTAAAAGTGCGAAAATCACGATTTTTCGAGATATCTTGGGCAAATTTATATAGAAATATATTTTTTTTTATGAATCTTGAAAACTCACTCGGAATTATATCGATATCTTTTTTGCTTTTCAAAGTATCCTAAATTGAAAATTATTATATAGGTCTGCATACAAACTTTTGTGTGTAAATTTGTATGAAAAATTTGAAAAAAATATATCGATATGATTCCAAGCGTGTTTTGAAGAGGAAGTGCATAGCTTTTATAAAAAGCGGTATAAGTTGGGAGCCTCTGAATGGATATTAAAAATATGGATGTCATAAGAAAGATAATTGAATTTCCTACTGTACTGGTAAGACTAGTTTTGAAATTTAGCCTATAGTTTTGGATACATGAAAATTTTTCTGAAATTTTTACCAATAACATTTTTAAAAAACTTGGTAAAATTAAAAAAAATCTATGCAAATTGTACATCATTTTAAAGCAAAATAATGAAGCATTCCTATCATACTAAAAAGTATAAATTTTTAACACATTTTTTTGAAAAAATAACGTTTTGCTAAAAAAATAATTAGTCAAAATTTCAGGCCATTAAATTATCTTTCTTATGACATCCATATTTTTGATATTCACTCAGGGGTTCCCGGTCTCACCGACAAAAACCACTAAAAAAAGAACAAAACACAAACTAGCAACGATCTGCTTGCACCACCAACAACAAGAGTATGGGTCAACCGAAAGGTATACAAGAAGCGGAAGGTCTGAAAGCTTAACTTTTGTATTCATAAAGCTTTAAGTAAGTGTTCCGTCTGTGAGACCGCATGTTAGTAACGGAAGGTTAATAGAATTTCAGCCACCCCCCTAATTGAATCTCCGGGTCAGACAACAGTCCGTGTTGGCAACCCTATATGCCACAGTTTTCTCTCGACAAGGGAGGCGTTATTTTGAAAGCTATTGCCCTCTCCCTTCCTTCCTTCTGCTTGGTTGTCTCCGGTAAAGATTGGCAACCACTTAATTTGTCATCATCGATGGATATTTCACTTATGTTGCATGAAATATCCCTCAGCTTAGCTTTACAAAGTTTATTGTGCGTCTTCCCAGTGATATGATTGCTCATTTTGTTTTAGGTTATCAAGCAAATAGTCAGTATGCGATACTCGTCCCCTTGAATCAATAATTTATACTTGACATCTAACGTACATATCTGCCTCGTCTACTGTTATACTGCTACAGTATAGGACCATGATAATAATGAAATTGTCTATTACATACTTTTTGTGCAAAGTTTTTACTATATGTTTGTCAAAACAAAATCAAAATCTATTCTTTAATTAAACATAATTTATTATGATACAAATCTCTATTTGTCAATGCATATCTTATTTATTCCTTTAATTAATTGTAAATGATATATATGTTTTTGCATTTATTTATAATGCATAAAAATATATACGCATACGGCATTTACTCCGTTTTTTTTTTTTACATTTTATTTAATATATTCTACTTGTTGGCCTTATGTACCAAAATAGTATGACATAATTTTAATTTACGCAATTAATCAAAAATCATTATGTCAATACATTAAAATTTAAGCAAGTCGTTGAATTGGCTTGATTGCTTCGTTTACGATATATGTGAAGCTTACATCGTATTTAAATTCAAAAATTTTTAATTACATTTATATATGTATAAACGTGTTAAAACGTATCTATACAAATATATATTTTCTCAATCTATAGAAATTACTAATTTATTATCCTTATCTAAGGTCTTTTAATAGAACAAAAAGTTTTGCTCTGTCCATAAACAATTTTAAAAAAAAAATTTTATCTTATTATTTTTTTTTTTTTCAAATTGCTTACTTTCAAATTTAGTTTCTTCTTAATTTGAAACCAAAATTTATTTTATATATGTATATGCATTTTTTGTATGCATGCAAATACATATTTCGCATGGCTTGCAATTTTGTTTTAATAATTCTAGCCAAAGTAACTATTTTTCGTCATGTCTTTGGTTGTCAACATGATATAATATGACCTTCAATTATGGAATTTCAGCTTTTGGGATTTGTTAAGCTAGGTAGTATGTATTCGTTTTTCCTTTTGTCAACGTTGCTTCTTTTCGTTTTGATTTGTTGCATTATGCAAAATAAAGCAATGCTATTATTCCTAGATACAAAACTGATTTCAGGTTGCATATATTTTTGGTTCGCATTTGCATTGTTAGAGTTTTTCCCTTAATTTTATTTTCAAATTTGCCTACTTGCACACTGTTGGGGTAGGTCAGTTCTACGCGATCGCGTGTGCTTTCTGCGGCACATTTTGGCTCTAATTGCTTCGCTAATCCACATGTATTTCTAGGTATTTAGATTTTGTTATTTTGTATTTAATTTTGCTCTGTTGGCTGTTTTTTATTGTAGCTTAAGTTGGTTCATTAAATAATTTAAGTAAATTATTGTGCAACCTCTTTTTCTTGCCTTTTATTACAACCTCTGTTGTAACAGGCCCCTTGACTCCCAAAACTTCAAATGGCCCTACCCATATGGGAGAAAATTTGTTTTTTCTAGTTTGATTTTTCATCAAAACTTTATCCCCTTGTTTAAATTTAACGGGGTTGATTGCACCGTCATATTGTTTTTTAGACAATTCTTTCGCTTTTTCTTGGTTTTTCCTAACTAACTCATGAGTTCTTTGAATTTGAAATTTTAATACTTTTGATTGGTCCTCCGCGTTGTATAGCGGTGAACATTTTCGTTTCAAATTCGTAGGCAATTCAAAGTCGAAACCGTACAAAGTACGAAACGGGGTTTGCTTAGTAGAAGTATGTGTTGTATTATTATGGACATGCATGGCTGCTGTCAGCCATTGGTCCCAATTTGAACCATCTTCTTTAGCAAAACTTCGCAAGTACTCTGCTAGCGGTCTGTGGCTTCTTTCCAAAGAACCATTAGCCTGCGGGTGATATGGTGTTATGTGCAACTTCTTAATTCCCAGCATCTTACAAGTGTCTGAAAACAATTTCGCAATAAAATTTGTACCATTGTCAGTAACTAATATCTTTGGGATATTGTACCTGGCAATGATTTCGTCATAAAATTTCTTCGAGACCGTACTTGCTTCTGCATCGGGCATTGCAGCACACGCCATATATTTCGAAAAATCATCTTGAAATGTCAATATGTATTTGTTTCCTGATATAGTTTCAGGTAATGGGCCGACTATGTCCATGTAAACTTTATCAAAAGGTCGATTTGGTGTGTCAGTCAAAACCATAGGCATTTTTGTGAGTCTTGAACTCTTGTTTGTTTGACATTTTTTAATGTACTCTTTAACATCTTTTTGCATTCCTGGCCATATATACTGCTTCCTTATTCTTAGAAGCGTTTTTACTGCACCTTGATGCCCGCCTAATGGTGTACTATGAAAATCCCTTAATATTATTTCTATTTCCTTTGGGTCCTTCAATACAATCACCTTCTCTTTTTGGCTGATGTCAATCACCGTGTCTTTGTCCACCTCATTTGAAATATTCATTTTTTCATTTCCAGAATTTTTAGATTTTGATCTAGTTTGTACCACTGTTATTTGTTTATCTGTTTGTGGTAATCTACTCAAAGCGTCTGCGTTTAAGTTTCTTTTCCCAGGCTTGTAAATTATTTCAAAATCATATTCTGACAGTTTGTGTCGGAAGCGTGCCAAGCGTGACGTTTGATCCTTAAGGTTGGATATACCGCGTAGTGGTTGATGATCGGTATATATTTTGAAATGTCTGCCAAGCAAATATGCTCTAAAATTTTTCGTCGCCCAAACTATAGCGAGAAATTCTTTTTCAATGGTTGAATACCTCTTCTCGGTATCGCTTAGTGCTCTACTGGCAAAAGCTATTGGATTATCTTTACCGACTTCTCCTTGAGATATAATTGCACCAATTGCATCATTACTGGCATCCGTAGTTAACAAAAATTCCTTGGAAAAATCTGGATATATCAATATGGGAGGTGACATTATCGCCTTTTTTAAGTCCTCAAATGATTTTTGGCACTCATTTGACCAAATAAACATTGCATCTTTTCTCAATAATTTGTTTATTGGTAATGCTAGTCGTGCCGTGTCCTTAATGAATTTTCTGTAATAATTTACCAGACCTAGAAATGCCTGTACATCTTTTTTGTTTTTAGGTACTGGTATGTTTTGTACACATTTCACCTTATCTGGATCTGGTAGGGCTCCATGTTCTGAACATTTATGTCCTAAATAAACCACTTCGCGACGCAAAAAATTGCATTTTTTCGTGTTTAGCTTTAGATTATGTTGTCTTAATACTGTGAACACTTTACGTAGCCTTTCTTCATGCTCACGTAAGTTTTTCCCGTATATGACAATGTCATCTAAATATACAAAACATTCTAGACCTTGGAGTCCTGTTAAAATATGGTTCATAATTCGTTGAAAAGTTGCTGGGGCTCCGGTTAGACCAAATGGCATTCTGTTAAACTCAAAATGTCCTAACCCCGTACTAAATGCTGTTTTTTCCTTATCATCGTCATTCACCAATACTTGGTGGTAACCACTCGCCAAATCCAAAGTGGAAAAATATCTACTGTGTCCTAATTGATCTAAAATTTCATCAATTCGTGGAATGGGAAAAACTTGTTTGATAGTAGCTTCATTCAATTTTCTGAAGTCTATAACTAATCTCCATTTTTTCTCGCCATCTTAACCACTTTTCTTAGGAACAAGTAACAATGGTGAATTCCAAGGTGAGGTGCTAGGCGAAATTATCCCTTCATCCAACAGTTCTTCTACCTGCCTATTAATTTCCATTTTATGCGAATGTGGTAGTCTATACTGTTTGTGATTTATTGGAGGTTGCCCCGCCAAAGTAGGGATATCGTGCTTCAAAACTGGAGTATATGATAAGCAATCACCTTCCAACAAAAATATGTCATGGAAAGATGCACATATATTTTCCATAGAAGCCTTTTCTTCTTTGCTAATGTGTGGATCTAAATTGATAGATTCAAATAGCTTGCCTAATCTTTCCCTCTCATTTTGTTCAGTTATAGTGTTTATTCCGGTATTTGTATTTATTTTGAATTTATTGCAATTTAAAAATACCGGTCTGAAATTTTTATCAATAATAAATTTGTCCTCTGACGAATTTAAAACGGGCACATAAACTATGCCATCTTTCACTTTTGTTAGGGTTTCTCCCAAGTAAACTCCTTGTGAAAGTTCTTGTTTGTGTATAACAACTTCTTTTAATGTTGTTTTAACACATAATGGTACTATTTTTACAGTTCGAGCTTCGACTGCTGTTTCTGTATTGTATAGTACTTTATTTAAGTCATTCATCGGCTTTAGCGTGAATGCTATTATTTTCTGTCGTTCTTTGTTAAAAAACGTTAGATTTTTATCTATTGCATTTATGATAGTTTGGTTCCACAAATTGTCTCTACCAATTATTCCATCAGCTGGTATTCCATGATCTAGTGACACTATGTGTAACTTCAAGCTAAGATCTTGGTACTGATTGTGCTGAATAGTGGTAGTACCTAATGTGGTAACCTGTCCAGCAAATGCTCCACTTAAATCTTTTGTATTATTTATATCTAATCCTGGGAAATGCACCATTGCACTTTCTTTGACCAAACTTGTATCGGCACCGGAGTCTACAAACAAAATAAGTTTTCCATATTTAGCACCTTCACAGGGCACTTCTATGAACACATCATTTTGTTTTGCTTGGTAAAAATTCTTGTTATGCCTGCCATACAAAATATGTCTCCCAGTTACGATATTTTTCGTGTTGGCTTTTAATAATTTCTTTGAAATTAATTGTATGGGTTTAGTCAGTAGTAATTTTGAACATACTGACTTTATTCTACCCCATGAAGCCAAACAAGTTAAATATAATACATTAAAAACCAAACAGACTACTAATAGTACTGTATGTAGAAATTTTATTCCAAATTGCATAGCAGAGGATGCCTCAACTACAGTTTTCTGTGTATGATTTATCTTCTCTGCATTGCATTGTTTTAATTTGTATTGTAAAATATTATTGTTTTTACTTTTAGTGGTTAACGTATCAGTTGCACTTTGATGTGGCTGATTTACTGTTAAAAATTTTTTTGTAACTTTAGATGTAGTTAACGTATCAGTTGCACTTTGATGTGACTGATTTACTGTTACTACTTTATCTAAATTCTTTTTTGAAATTTTATTTGTTTTATATACAGTAGTTAGCGTATCAACAGCACATTTTTGTGGTTGATTTACTGTAACTACTTTATTTGGCCTTGATTTGCTAAGATTTTTGGGGTCCCAGACTATTGGCCGATCTTGGGCCCCTCTTAGTTTCCCTGTGACTTTTCAAAGTCTTTTTTGGCAAAACAATTTTCTATTGCATGCCCAACCCTTTTACACCAGCGGCATTTATTCAATGTCCGTTGGCCGCTCTGCTCGCGTCGAAAATTTGATTTTCTATTTTGGTCAGTCTCTCTTGGTCTTGTGTCCGTTTTATTTACTGAGCACTTTTTACTGGTCTCATGACCATATTCTGAACATTTCTCACAAAAAGGTGTGTTTTTTCTAACAAAACATTCATCTCTTGTGTGTCCCTTTTTGTTGCAGAATGAACAAGTTATATCTGGCCTTCTTATTGATTTTCCAGGATTTTGCTGGAATGGGCTATTGTGTGTTTGTTCATGCTGTTTGCCCCAACTTTTTGGCTGAGCATGTAAAATATTAGAGCTAATTGTGTCAACTTTTGCTTGGAAAGCGTTTATGCCCAGTGCTGGTTCGTAATCATAGTATTGCAGCGTATCTTTGGCTGAGATTGCTGCTTCTAATAATCCTTCCAAACTATTTGAATTATTATTAACCAATATAACTTTTGTTGTTTGGTTTCTTAATCCTGTTTTGAATGCTCTCAATACAGACCTTGTTAGTTCCTGTATGTACATTCGGTCATCTAATGTTGAATATCTATTTCTGAGTTTCTCCAAAACGGAAGACTGTAGTGATTTTAGTCGCCTTGCGAACGCTCTTAAATCTTCATGGGGACCTTGGCGTGCATTACTTATATCCTTTTGTACTACTTCTAAGGACTTTTCACTTATGTATGTTTCTTTTAAAATTTTGTACAAGTCTTGCATGCTACTAAAATTAGTCGCTCTAACCAATTCATATGCATCGCCATTGAGATGCAGTCTCACTTTTGAAATGAGCTCATTTTCATCCCCAGGATTAATTGATCGTCTTACTGATTCGCATGCTTCTATAAATCTGTATAGATCTGCTTTAAGAGTAAGAGATTCTATCCCTGAAAAATAAGGCACTGTATCTCGTACCCATTTACCAATATTGCTATAGCTTTTTGAGTTCGCTAGTTGGTCATGGGTAGACACGTTCGTCATTAGTTGTGCGTTGTCTGTTAGACTTCCTACTTGGTTATTGTGAACTTCCGTCCTTACCGTTTGAATTTCAGAATTTTTTGAATTCTCTGTTTCCTCTAAATGGACCATAAATTTCTTTAGTTTCATGTCCATTTTTTCTTTTTGTTTCTTAAACATAGTTTCTAACTGTAACATGAAATTATTTGTGAAGTATGTTTCATTTTTCTTTAGACTTTCAAACTTTTTCAGTTCTTCATCGGTTGACACAATTACTGACCAAATTTCATTTAATTCCCTAAATTTTTTGTTAAAATAGCTAACACTGTATCTGGTTTCCGAATATTTTCCAAAATTCTCAAAGAATCGTGTCAATGTCTTATGATTTTCCAATTGACTTTTTGCTAGTTCGTTAAATTCCGACATTTTTGGATTTGCTATTTCCTTTTTTGTTTTTGAATTAAATTTAGCTGTTGCTAGCTCTTGTCTTAATTTCTTGTTTTCCTTCTCCAAATCTTGGACGCGTTTATTAACGTCAATTATGGACCAATTGGTTTCTTCTAAATCGTGACACACTGGTAATGAAAAATTCAGCTTTGTGATATTCCTATCATCCAGTGTATCGTTCAATCTGAAATTTTCTTCTTCCAATTCCCTTATTTGCTCAGCGTTTAAATTTAACTGAGTGATATGTTGATCATATCGTTTTTTAAGGGCATGAAAATCCTTCTCCCAATTTTCGGCTATTCCCGTGACTCCAAATTGCGCCTGTTCGAAAAAACTCAAAACCTCGTCTAACACGGTATCCGCTAACTCGACTTCTGATAAATTATGGAAACCCTCAACTTTTTCCTTAATTAAGGATAGTTGATTTTTATCGTTTATTATGTCTTCTAAATATTTCCACAATTTATCAGTAAATCTCTTCAATTCTCCTAACAATTTTTCATGGGTGTATTTTATGAGTTGCAAATCATTCATTACTTAAATTCATTTAACTTAACAAAAAAAACGTCGTCAGCAACTTTCAACTGTTGTTGACTTCAACAAAAAGCAAGCGTTTTAAGTTACGTGCTTTTTTGTTATTTTTGTTATTTATCTTTATTTTCAGGGTCTATTTTTTATTAGAGTGAATGAACTTCTTCAGTAAATTTTTGCATTCAAATTGTTTTAGGATTCTAACACGCGACCTACGCAAATAACGTTTGGATTTGCTTGTGTACCAATAAATGAATTATTGGTACGAAAAGAAATACCTAAACTTTTTTAACTAGGAACAATTTTTGTTAAATTGATCGCGGACCTTTTCAGAACCTTGGAATAGTTGAAAGTATTCCTTGGAACCCAAACAGCAATTAAACGCGAGTCTCTGTTGAATAACTTCAACAAGAGTTGTACGAAGCAATAACAATTTAGAAAGAGTCGTTAATTTGTTACCTTCCAATAAGGTTACAAATTTTCAAATAAATTAATGAAACCTAATTTTCCTATTAATTGATGCAGAAAATAGACTATGAGGATCTCTCATAGTTTATTTTCCCAAGTTCGTTAGGTTGACTGCCAAAATAAGGCTTTCCTAAGGAAATGGCTTAAGAGCCGCACTGTTTTGGAAGTTTATGGGTTAGTGATCAGTGTTTAGGATACTTACAAAATTTTCAAGCGTTGTATTTTTTCACTTGTGTTGTTAAATGTTGTATTTCTGCTGTTAAGACTACTGAACTGGCTGGTTACCAATGTCCGTTCAAACGTTTAGACTTGATGTCTGTCCGAGTATTTTAGTTCCTTATATTTGTGGTTCCGAGTGGTGGCTCGAAATACCGGCTGCGCCAAATGTTGTAGCAAGTGGATGCAGTGCAAGTAGTTAACCCCTTAGTTAACACTTTGCTGAATACTACCGGCTACAATGTTGTATCAAGTTTTTATCCTTGCGAGGGATAACACTTTGTTACTGGTTGAAACTGCACCTGCAAGTAGAATTTTAGGAATTACTGTCGTGAGGGCTTTACGTACCTAGTGGTAGTAGCCGTCTCCAATCTAATTCACTTTAAAATAAGAAACTGGTGTTTCACTTTGCAAGTCAAGAAATCAACCAACTTTTATTTAAAAACCTAAATACCTTAACACTTCGTAAAATAAAAATTACAACAATATTTACGTACTAAAATATTTCAAGGTAACTACAATAACAAAAACACTTATTCTACATACCGTGTGAAAATTGGCTTGCAAAAATCAATGACCCGAAATGATATCCGGTTGCACAATATGGCTTTTACTTGGAGTTTTGTTGAAGTACGTGCTTTTAAATGCACGACGTGATCATTCTTGTTTCTGCTTAGCAAACAGAATTTACCTATTTAAGTGCACGACGTGATCATTCTTGTTTCTGCTTAGCAAACAGAATTTACCTATTTAAGTGCACGACGTGATCATTCTTGTTTCTGCTTAGCAAACAGAATATACCCAACAACCACATCATCAACAAAACGACAGCAGCCCGCGAGTATGCTACACTTTCGCAACGATATTTAATCATATTAATTATCCGATAGTAAAATAATAATGCTACCAAATATGTTAACAAATGATGTTAAGCATCATCCTAAAAGTATGTGAAATATACTACTTATGTTAATAACATATATTGTGCGGTTAAAAACCCACAACAAAAATAAAAAAAATTTAAATTACCATAATATTCAAATTTTTCGACTCCGATTCGAAAAAAAATCAGGTCTGTTAAATTAGAAAAATGCAGATATCTTGGATTTCAAATAAGATAATGATATGCGGTTTCGGCATTTTTTTCATGCAAACAATAGTACATTGAAAACGATGTACCATGGGATCGGCGATAAGATAATATTTGAGGTGTTGCAGGTAGAAAGTGAAAAATCGGTACTTTTTTACTTTTGTCCGGTCAATTGTCAATTCGAGAAAGAAAGAAGAAGTTATGAGAAAGAAAGAAGAAGAAGAAAAAGAAATCACGGGTTTGAATTCTCCGATCGATAGTTTTCCGAAAGCCATACCCACTTTGTTGGAAAATTTTATAACGCCTGTAACTTGCACCATTTTTTAAATCAATATTTTGAAAAATGGGTTGTTTACTTAAAACAGAGGGCGCAAATTCAGTTTTCAATATTAACCTTAATCCTAGTAATGGGCTTTGTACAGACAAATAAGGCAACTGTAATCCGCTGACACATCGTGAAAAAATCAAAAAGTTTTTATATTGAACCGCTCTAACATACACATACAAAAATCGTACTGTTAAATTCATTCAAAAGAAGAATTTGAAATTAGCAGCAAATTGTTTCGACAAACGGCATCACTGATTCACTTTTTTTAGAAATTTACTGAAACAAATTAAATTTCTAAAACCGGAAGAATACGTCCAACAATTATTCGAAAAATAAGTGGCGGAAGCCCGAAATTCGAAATAATAAAGCTACATCATATAGCAAGTCCTTAAACCGATGGCTTAACAAAGCTATGCAGCAAACGAGAAATGACAATAAAAATACAACAGATGGCGCAATATACGCATAATATAAATTTGCACTTTGTACATGTCGTTCAGCACAACCTCCGTGGCTCAAGTGTTTGAGCGGCCGTCCACATATAATTCATGGAATGGTCGGGGGTTCGAATCGCATTACAAATTAACCAAAACTGGTCTGATGAGGCTATGTATATACATATGAATATGTGTATATATGTGGTAATAGCCGAAACATATGTCACCAATTACCAGGTTAAATTGTTCCATTTGTTGTCTTTGTCATGTTTGTTTATAAAGCATTAACCGATTTGTGAAATTTCACAAGAATATTGGTTACTGCAATTGACTGTAAAATTCGATTAAAAATTTCAAATTAATTAATAACATTCAGTCGACTAAAACAAATTAAATTTCATTTTTCTTCATATCATCGGCATTTATAGTCCGATCTTAAAGTATGATACATAACCGTTTTGGTCTCGAGTAGACTCATTTTTTTCTTTAAGGGTCACTGACACCAAGGACCCGTTTCTAGTACTTACCCACCAGATCTCAGTTCCTACCATCTTAATGTTCCTTTTTAGTGTCAGATAATTAAAGCTTTCAAAAAATCATTAAACTTTGCCAACAGAAGTATTTCGATTATTCCATTAAAACTATTTTAAAAAATGTTTTTAATTATTTTACCGAACGTAGCGGTTCTCTTATTAAATTTGTCGTCATATTTCCGGTATTTGGAGTCCGATCTTAAACCATGATGTTTTGATGTTTTTGTCTCGAGGAGACCATTTTTTTTTTTTTTTTTTTTGCTCCAAAGGTCATTGATCTCAAGTATCTACCCATCAGATCTCTACTTCTACAACATGAATTAAAAGATAAAAATCAAATAAAGTGTCTTCAGGCCTTTGCCCAGCATCTTGAAGGACCTCACCATACGGTACAATTAAATTCGCACTTCTTATTATTTAAATAAAACACAAAGCTTTTATAGTGGGAAAACTTATGTATGTTGAAAAAAAATCTTTAATTAATTTACTAAGCTGCTTTTCACATACACAATTCTCTAAGCTCTACTGTTGTCTTTTTATGTAGCATTAAATTTTAATCGATCGTATTTCGACGCGATTCAAGTTGGCTATATTTCTGGCGGCTCTCGAGCTTAGATAAAATATGGCCCATGAGTTGTTCATCGGTGACCGCCATGGCAGATTCATGCGCTACTTGAACAAAACGCTTGGTGTTTTGAGAATGCCATGGATAAGCTGTGATTATTTCTTTGAATATTCTAATGCTTTTAGCTGGTCTTGCGTGAAAAACTGCAAGCATGGCGGCTTCGAAATTGAGCCAGTTGATCATATTGAAGTCTAAGCCACTTTCGAAATTTATGAAATGAATCTACCTGTGGACCGAACATTTGACGAATGCATTCCATTGCTTCTTTGCGGGCTGTTTAGATCTTGTCATAGCCATCTGATCTTATTAGCGCATCTGGGTCCGTTATCATTGAGCAACGGCTCGAAGACACTTTATTCAATTTCAATTTCAATTTCAATTTTTATTATATTATTTACATACATACATATTGGTAAACTTATTTCGTAAAGAGTTCAAGATTATATCTTTCTCAACTTAAATATACAATGGCTTAAATAATATGTATACGAGTTCACAAAATATTATTGGAGGGAAAAATTTTTAAAAACCCTATACAAATTTATATAAAACTTACATCTAATTCTACCTAACCTACTATTAACTTGAGACTAGCTCATTAATATGAGAATATTCAGTGACACTTTATTTGATTTTGATTTTTTAATTCATGTCCTAGAAGTTGAGATTTGGTGGGCAGATACTTGAGGTCAATGGCCTTTGGAGCAAAAAAAAATCGGTCTTCTCGAGACAAAAACATTGAAACATCATGTTTTAAGATCTGACTTTAAATACCAGAGATATGACCAAAAATTTAATAAGAGAACCGCTACGTTGGGTAAAAAAATTAAAAACATTTTTTAAAATAGTTTTAATGGAACAACCGAAATACTTCTATTAGCAAAGTTTAATGATTTTTTGCAAGCTTTAATTATCTGACACTAAAAAGGTACATCAAGATGGTAGGAACTGAGATCTGGTTGGTAATTACTAGAATGGGGTCCTTCATGTCAGTGACCTTTAAAGCAAAAAATTGGTCTACTTGAGACAAAAATATTGATATAATATACTTTATGATCGGACTGTAAATGCCGATGATATGAAGAAAAATGTAGATGCGCGACCTCTATTTTCGGTAAAAAAAAAAAAAAAATTTTTTCGAAACTAACCTGCAAAAAGGCTTCAGTTTCGATGGTGTACGGTGAACTTTATTTTTTTTGCCTGCAAGGTGGTACGGTCTAATGTTCATCCATTAATATTTACGAATTCAATTTTAAGAAAGCTGACTTTTCAAAATTGAATGAAAATTTAAGAAATAAATTAGACGACTTATTCACTTTTTTTAATAACAATACATTTGATGATTGCATTAAATTTTTCTATGGTGAACTTTTTTCTGCCATAGCATTGTCGTTTCCATATAGAAGGAAGTACGTTAATAATTCCTCGTACCCCTGGTATACAAAGGATTTGAAAAAAGTTCGCAATGGCCGTAATATGGCATGGAATAAATACGTTTGTAGCCAGGACCGTAATGACCTTGTTGCTTACCAGCGACTGTTTCTTGAATTTAAAGATATGTCAGCTTTAGTTATTCTGAATATTTGAATAAAATTAGGCTGAATATTCTTCATGACCCCAAGAATTTTTGGGGTTTTATTAATTCTAAAAAAAAATCTGACGGATTTCCATCTGAGCTTAAAACAGTTGATGGGCTCACTAGCGACCCACAAGTTATAGCCGGGTTGTTTGCTAATTTGTTTAATGAATCGTTTTCTACGGATTTATTTAGCCTTGAAATCAACTATTTTGAATATATGGATAACGACCCTTTAGTTTCGGTTAATGAGATATCTTTCTCTCCTGACATCATAGAGAAAAATATTTCATCTGTTGATGATGACTTCAAATCCGGGCCGGATGGTATTCCTGCGACAGTTTTAGTAAACTGCAGCTCTGTGCTGAGTCAGCCCCTCAGTATTTTATTTAATAGATCAATTCAAGAAAGCTATTTTCCTAAATTTTGGAAAAATCCATACATTAGCCCCATTTTCAAGAAAGGGTGTAAAAATGATGTTTCAAACTACAGGCCCGTGGCTAAGTTACCATCAATACCAAAAATTTTTGAACATATTATATACCATCAGGTTAAGGTGTGCTGTAGTTATTACTACTATTCTACTAGTAGAACGCTTGGTTCTTCTAAATATATTGACGGTGCAACATACATTTTTTCGTGGTTAGACGTTATTTGATTACATTTGTGCAAAATTCTTGACACCTGATTGGAAAATTGATCAGCAAATTTCTCAACAGTCGCGGATATACTATTCATGGAGAAGTTATTTAAAATAGTCTCATCTATTGCGCGTTTTTTTTTCAGCCTAAAAGTTCACTTAACACATTCCATGTTTTTCTAGAATCATCTCTGGCTTCAGTGAATTGATCTTTGTAAAACTTTGTTTTTCTATTAAATATGTTTTTATTTACCATATTTCGAAATATCTTATACTCTCGGATTAACTTTTAAGTTAACTTTAGAAAATGTTAACGGACTCGTTAACTTCCGTTAAATTTCCCCATGTCTATTAATCCAGTACATACTGTTTACCAAAAAGATACCGCGCCGCCCCGCGATAAACACATTCTAATAACAAGTACTTTCCGGTTGATATAGCTGGAAACGTATGACAGCAGTCGAGTGGATGCAGTAAAAAAATACATAAAAAAAAAGGTAGAAGAGTCGTTATGACAGGAAGCTGCCGAAAGTTCGAAGAACAGAGATAGTGGCGGATGCATCAACGCGAGTAACAACAACGATGATGAGAACTTTTTCAATTCTGTGACTCGGTCTAAAGAATAACCTATAAGCCACAAAACTTTAAAGCGTAAAGCTCAAAATCTCTTAACCCTCTACTGCATACAGAGCCATATATAGATTTTCAACTTTGAAAATAATTTTCACCACTTTTTTAACGTTAATCATAATTCAATTTGCCATTTTTGTTATCTATACTATATTCACGTTTTTTAATATTTTACCTATATACGTAACGAAAAGTTGGTTTGATGCAAAATCAGTTTATTTAGTGCGATCTTACATTGCAGTCGAAATTTCAAAAAAAGTGAATTGTTAAAAATGTGAATTATATCTTTGTTATAATGACCAAATGAAATTGGTTTTCTTCATTTCACTTCATTGCCTAAAACAAAAATTTTTCCGTTCATAAATTGATCGAAAATCCTTTGTGTTCATACAGAGGATAAAAAGGATGCAAAAGATAAAAAGGACACGAACAGGATAAACATTTTTCTTGTTAAATTCGTGTATAAAATGAATAAATAAGCGTATATTTGAATAAAAATATTTTTTTTTACTGACGCTTATCAAAAGACTTGTTTAACGATGCGGGGAACAGATATTCATAAATCTGCTATACCCTCAAGTGCTGCAGTAGAAGCGTTTTCGTAGCAGAATCCACGGAGTCGAAATATAACAAAACCGGGCGGCTATTTCAAAGTGCAAATGAATGGCAACAAATGCAATATGAATATATGAACAATGTTAAGGTTCGTTTTATTATCTAATGATAAATTGAAATTAAAAAAATTACATGTCAGTTCATGAAAAAATATAATATATATAATATTGTACAAGAAACTTACTTATACGTTCGGCTCTGTGGACGTTAATGGAATGAACATTCAAATTTCTTTCCATTGGCATTTGAACAAAGCAATTCACAATAATGAAAATAATGGAATAAAAAGTGGCGTTGCCATACATAAAAGTAAAACATAAATAAAATAGAGCTGTCACACAGGCCGCGTTTACACTAAGAATAAATAGAATAGATTTTAGTTCGTAACAACGGGCAAAGATATTTTAATGCCGAAACGAACATTCAAATTTCTTTCCATTGGCATTTGAACAAAGCAATTCACAATAATGAAAATAATGGAATAAAAAGTGGCGTTGCCACACATAAAAGTTAAACATAAATAAAATAGAGCTGTCACACAGGGCGCGTTTACACTAAGAATAAATAGAATAGATTTTAATTCGTAACAACGGGCAAAGATATTTTAATGCCGAAACGAGTCTCGCTTTCAGACGAGAAATTCAGCATATTAATGTTCATGAATGGGAAATATGGGCCAAAGCTTTTTTTTTACGTCCAATAATTGATCTTTTCGAATTGATTTCACTTTTCATGAAAAAAGCCAGGAAATTTACGAAAAAAATACACTCATTCGCAAGTCTAATACAATTACTTCATCAATTAAAACATAAAATTAACAAAATTGTATTATTTTTTGTAAATTACGGCAACTCAGTTGTCTTTCTCAGTAACGCAGATATTTTTCATTTAAAAGATTGCTGTCCTAGAGTATTAGTCTTATAATACTATAAAGAGCTATATCTTAAAATGTTTACAAGATGGCGAATTACTTACCTGAATGTCATAATAAATATTAAAAGTCTTGAACCTTATTACAAGGCCAATGAATACCATTTTTTTAAAACGTGTAATGAAATAGAATATATTTTACGATGTGTCCCCAACAATGAATAAAATCTTAGCTACCCTGTGTTACTATACTAGTATACTTAAAATAAACTTGTAAAGAACCTCGCGCCGAGGTTTTAACTCGTCGTTGTCCAAGGTTAGGCTACAAAAATTTATAGTTTTGCAGGTGGCTGACGAGAATTTGTTTTGACAAAAATAAATAACATCAATGCACTTTTTTTTAAACGTTATAATTTTATTCTCTTAAATTGATTTTACTTAATCTATTCATTTCACTACCGACGAAAGTTTTCATATATGGGTGCGTACGTCGTGTTATCGCAGACGCACGGTCGCATAGGCTCCACACTGATTGCTTCTGCTCTACTGTACTCCCGCCGTATGGGTTTTGGCACGGCTCAGTCACCGCACGACAGATTTCGAACGCCGCTCTGTTCACATGAGCGTTGGCGCTGCGCAACGAATGTGTGATAGAGTTTACTGTTATGTTTTCTACACTACCCTGCGCGACTTCTGTTTGGTCTCAGTCGCACGGTTCCCGACACAGCTCAGTTGCCGTACGACAGATTCCACAGAACGTTAGAATGCTGCTCTGCTCCCACGAATGTCGGCACAGCTCAACAATCGTGCAGCAGGATCTCTAGGCTACAGTCTACGCTACCCTGCACGGTTTCTGCTTGGTCTCAGTCGCACGGTTCCCGGCACAACTCAGTTGCCGTACGACAGATCCCATAGATCTTTGGACTCTGCTCTGTTCACACGAATGTCGGCACAGCTCAACAAGCGTGCGGCAGAACCACCAATTAGCTACTTTCTATTCTACTGCTAACTAAGCTAAATAACTTGTAGAGCTTGAAATGACTCATCGTATTCGGCATTGAGTACCCTTAGTTGACGGATCGCTCTTGGGCCCAGCGCTGGATGGTGCGGATCAAATTGATGTCCGGTTCACGGTGGTTTGGCATCGTTATCACTTGGAGGTGGCCTTCTTCAGACTAGTCATCAGACTAAGGTGGGACTATGTGTGAAAAGGTTTAATTTCGGTAAGGTGAGCCGTCCGAGTTAGTCTGTCATTGTCTTGTTTTATTTGTACGATCACCGGGGAGGAGAATCCTATCACTTTGTATGGTCCCATGAATTTCGGGGCCAACTTGGCTGAAAAGCTTTGGACAGAGGATGTTGTCGGACTAGCACCAACTGCCCCACTGTCAGCTTCAGCACACACCATTGCCCATGGCTCATCTGAGATTGACGTAAGCATCTCCCCCGCGGGAGCCTGTTGGCTAACCTTGTAGCGTTGGCAGGAGTCACAACATCTTACAATAATATAATATTTTTGGCTATGTGCGCAATGGCCTTCCGTATGTCTAGATGTCCGGCACTTGGACTGTCATGATTCTCGGACATTACGCATTTCCGGAGTGCTGTTGCCACACACAGCTTCCATTGAGCGCAGTCCTCATCGCCTGTGTGCTGTGGAACATGCCTGTAAAGCTGCGCTCCAACTTCTGCGAAGTCCGGAAATTTCTCAGGCTCCTTGAGGATCTCCGACCTCTTTTTTTTTAAGACAAGTACACTCCTCAACATCAGCTTCATTCACGGCCGCCAACTGCAGAGTTTCTCTAGGTTGCCGGGACAGAGCATCCGCGACGACATTATGTTTTCCTTTCCGGTATTGGACTGTGAACTGGTATTGCTGCAGCTCGAGCGCCCAACGCAATTCTCCCGGTTGGGCTTTCGATGGAGTTCGTCAACTTCAACGACAGGTGGTCTGTGATTACGACAAATTTGTACCGTTCCAAATAAGGTCTCATTTTTGGTTCGAGAGGCGTCTTCTGGAGGATGCGCCTCCTCTCGATCTGTGCGCCCTCCTGTGCCATTTCCCGAAGACCGACAACAATATATCGTGCGTACTCCAACTTTTCCGCAGTCCCAACAAAATAACTGTGTGAAGCCTCGGCATACTCTTGCCAGATGTCCGTTCAGTCCACAACGTCGGCAGGCGATTCGCACGTTAATCGCCCCTGTAATTGTCTCCGTCATCCTTCTGTGCTGTTCGGCCCAGCCTCTGCTGCTGGAGGGTTGTTCGGCTTCTCTCCCCCATATGCCCTCGAGGTCTTCCGCCAACCCGATTAGGTCTGTGAGCGTGACGAAATCTTTACGCTTGATATACCAATGGCAATTTCTGAAAATTCGCTCCAGGCGTTGTTCATACGAGTAATTCGAGTAACGCATCATCGTCTGTAGTGCTAGCAGGAAGTCCTTGAATTTTTCTCCCTTCCGTTGGTATCGCTTCCTGATGTTGTCGTCCAATGTTTCGAAGTAACGGGATGGTAGGAAGAAATCCAGGAAACTGTGCTTGAATAACTCCCATGTGGTTACTTGCTGGTTATTATTTCGATACCAAGCGAGAGCTTTATCTTTTAACAGCTCCTGCATAGTCCGTGGAAGGTGGTCCATTACTAGTCCGTCTGCTTCGGCCAACTCCTCTACCCTTTCAATAAAGGCCAGTGGTTCACTAGCGCCATCGTATTGCAGTGTCCATTTTCTCACTTGATTCATCGTTACGGGATTGTATTGCTTAACT
This sequence comes from Tricholauxania praeusta, assembly GCA_949775025.1. NCBI lineage: Eukaryota > Metazoa > Arthropoda > Insecta > Diptera > Lauxaniidae > Tricholauxania > Tricholauxania praeusta. Next base: position 111,529,880 of record OX459028.1, read on the forward strand.
TCTACAATTTCTGCCTGCTGTAGAAGGCATGTAGCTTGATTGCTCGACTCCGTGTTGGGCGCTGCTTGATCCAGATTTACGGCAGCGGTGGTAATCTTGGTGTAGGTATTTTCCTCTCGTGAGTTTGACATTCCTAATTCCGGATTATCTTCCTGTGTTCCTGCGTCGAACATGGTATCCACTTTTGGCTTTGTCGCCTGTAAGCACGGGGAAGAAGGTCGTCTGTGTTGCTTCTGTAGCTCTAACAACCGTTATTCTATTTCTGGGCGGTGTTCTTCGGCCAGGAATGCTTTAAATCGTTTCCTAAGGTCGTCTACGGTTCCTGACGCCTCGAGATTAAATTCCTCGCAGTACGCTATTAATTCTTCCTTTTTGAAAGTGTGGCCCCAAGACACGGTTAACATATTGTTTTGTTTCACTTATCACTTTGTTTAAATGTTTGTTTTTTCGCTTGTCACTCTGTTCCAATGTTTCTTTAGAATTTTTTTTTAAAACACTTTGATTCACTTTTTTTCCAGATTTTGTTTGGGCTTTTTTTCATGGGTTGCCTCTTTCTAAGGGTTTTTTTTTTTCATTGAGTCACTGTTTATTATTTTTTTAAATATTTTTTTTCGCACTAATGGGCTTTCAACAAGGGCCGCCTCTTTTGTTTTTCTTTTCTTGTTTTTTTTTTCTTTGATTCTAGCTTAGCTTATTCGTTTTGGGTTTTTTTTCCGCTGCGTGACACACACTGTGTTCGGTTCATGTAAAGATATCAAGATTTCTTTCTGTAGTTACGCCGCGTACCGCACTCGTAATAGGGTTAAGATATTATGATTGTTATTACTATTTTTGTCTCTTTAATCCGTTTTGCAAGCCGAAGTCCCTGTTCGGGCGGGTTTTAACTCGTCGGTGTCCAAGGTTCGGCTACAAAAATTTATAGTTTTGCAGGTGGCTGACGAGAATTTGTTTTGACAAAAATAAATAACATCAATGCACTTTTTTTTTAAAACGTTATAATTTTATTCTCTTAAATTCATTTTACTTAATCTATTCATTTAACTACCGACGAAAGTTTTCATATATAGGTGCGTACGTCGTGTTATCGCATGCGCACGGTCGCACAGGCTCCACGCTGATTGCTTCTGCTCTACTTTACTCGCGCCGTATGGGTTTTGCCACGGCTCAGTCACCGCACGACAGATTTCGAACGCCGCTCTGTTCACATGAGCGTCGGCGCTGCGCAACGAATGTGTGATAGAGTTTACTGTTATGTTTCTACGCTACCCTGCGCGGCTTCTGCTTGGTCTCAGTCGCACGGTTCCCGACACAGCTCAGTTGCCGTACGACAGATTCCACAGAACGTTAGAACGCTGCTCTGCTCACACGAATGTCGGCACAGCTCAACAATCATGCAGCAGATTCTCTAGGCTACAGTCTACGCTACCCTGCGCGGCTTCTGCCTGGTCTCAGTCGCACGCTTCCCGGCACAACTCAGTTGCCGTACGACAGATTCTACAGAACGTTAGAACGCTGCTCTGATCACACGAATGTCGGTATAGCTCAACAAGCATGTGGCAGAACCACCAATTAGCTACTTTCTATTCTACTGCTAACTAAACTAACTAGGGCTCAACCAACTGGAGAGTTGTTTCCTCGTTGAGATCACCAGCCGACTGCGTGCCTACTGCTGGTGTGCTACCGCTTTTATAGCCCTTTGTGCTGCGTAGTGTAGAGATTGAACAGCTGTTTGTCAAGTCTCCACAAATAGCTGTTCCCTAAGTGTTGCCGTTCTACTTACTATATGTTACACAATTTTCTTAGCATAATTTTTTTCTTAATATATAAAATTAATTCACTTGTTACTTAATTTAGAAAAAATAATATTTAAAAGAAAATATAAATAAAAACTAAAGACACTTTGTGTCGTTTTGTGGGCGGAAACGCGGGTATTAACTTCCGCCTTCATAAACTTACTATTGAAATGCGACCACAGCGCGGAGGACGTAAGCTAGCCGAATCATTCGCCCAAATAACAACGTGAGAGGCGAGTGTGTTAATTGTTAAAACGCTGAGTTACCTTCATAAAAATATAAGTAATAACGGTATTTGCATTGTTATTATTCACAAACATAGCTATTTAGGTATATATTTTGAATAGTGATAAAAATTTGCTTAATTCTTTCTCATTTTATACACTTTGATGAAACAGTTAAATATTTACTACTGCGTTACTGCTACACTGCGTTACTATACAGAGTAAAGCAGTCGATTTATTGGCAACGCTGTTGCTTTGAGTGTACGTTTCTAAGTGGTAACAAAAATATGTCGTCTACGTACTTCGTTAAAAGTCTTGGTTTGTTGCCACTGGCTTCCATAAACTTGTCCAAAATCTCCTCCATCACAATATCCGCTATTATGGGGGAAACAGGTGACTCCATATGCATTTCTTTTAGCTGGTTATAAATTGTATCACCGTATTTAAAATTATTATTATCGCGTACGCAAAACTTCAGAATGTTTATGAACATTTGTTTTGGTAATTTCATGTGTTTTTCTATGTTACTTCATTTTTTGTCAATTGTTTCGATCGCAAAATCTACGGGAATGCTCGGAAAAAGAGATACCACGTCGAACGATACTATTCGTACATCATCGCATTTGTGCAAATCCGCAAGATTTAGCGTTTTAGCTTTCCTCATTTTTTCTTTTATTTTGGAGTACATCTTTCAGCCATAGTTTTTCTTGAAGCCAAGGCTGTCTTGAATTAATATTCAAGGTTGTTCAATTAAAATTCAGATAGTTATTTTTGTTACCATTTTGTTTGCACCATTTCATGTTTTTTTTAACTTAAATGCAATTTTAACTATGTCTCACTTTGAACTATAATTGTTCTTCCTTGAATATTAATTCAAAATAGTCTTAACTTCAAGAAAAACCATGTTTGAAGAGTCATATACCTGTGTTGTTTATTTTGTTTTTAAATTCTATGGCATTTTTATACGTTGCACCGAGGGTATATTCACTTTGTCATTCCGTTTTTAACACATAGAAGGAGGCGTGGCAGGTATGGAAAAGTACATATATTCTTGATCAGCGTCACCACCTGAGTTGATTTAGCGATGTCCGTCGGTCTGTCTGTTGAAATCAGGTTTACGGGAAAACCAAGAAAGCTAAATGAATGAAACTATCACACACAGCTTACATCTTCTTGCAGGCATCTTGCTATTGAAAATGGGCAAAATCGGTTCACGGACACGCCTACCGCCCATACTATATGTATATTTACCCAAGCCAATTTTGAAAAAAGTTGCAGCGATTTTGATGAAAATTGGTGATTTGATGCACATGTGAACAAGATTAGCATTAGGCTAGGTTTAAAGTTTTCAAAGCTTCATATAGGGGCGTGGCACAGCCCTAAATTATAACCTTTATATCACCATATCTCGTAAACCGTGCAAGATATTGTGATGAAATTTGGTAAACGGGTACACTTCAAATACATCTTGAATTATGATAAAAGTGTGCGGAATCGTTAAAGTGGGCGTGGCTATTTTCAACAGTTAAGAATTTTGAATTTTGCCAACACACTAATTGGGCCTTATCAGTGCGGCTTTAGACCTGGTAAGTCCACCATAGACCAGATCTTCACACTACGTCAAATCCTGGAAAAAACCCACGAAAAACAGATCGATACCCATCATCTCTTTATCGATTTTAAAGCAGCTTTCGATAGCCCGATACGGGATTGCCTGTATGCCACCATGTCTGAGTTCGGTATACCTGCGAAGCTGGTGCGGCTTTGCAGAATGACGTTGAGCAACACAGCCAGCTCCGTTAGAGTAGGAAGGGACCTCTCCGAACCATTTGATACCGAACGAGGTTTCAGACAGGGCGATCCATTATCCTGCAACCTCTTCAACTTTGTGATGGAAGGGGTGTTGCGAAGAGCCAGTGTACATCGTAATGGCACTATTTTCTACAAAAGTGTCCAGCTCCTTGCATATGCCGATGATATTGATATCATTGGACGTTGTAAGCGAGATGTTACTGCTGCGTTCTCTGCTATCGAAAAAGAGTCAGCGAAAGTGGGTTTGACGGTGAACGAGGGCAAAACAAAGTATATGCTGTCCACAAACAGGGAGATGCGGCGTATTGGACCCTTTGTTACTGCGAACAACTATACTTTTGAAGTTGTCAAGGAATTCACCTATCTTGGTACCGCCGTGAACACTCAAAACGATGTCAGCCTGGAGATAAAGCGAAGACTAACTCTTGCTAATAGGTGTTACTATGGTCTCAGTAGGCAATTAAGTAGTAGAGACCTCTCTCGCCCGACAAAACTGACACTCTACAAGACGCTCATCTTACCCGTGCTACTTTACGGCGCAGAAGCATGGGTTGTGTCGCAGACTGATGCAGCCACGCTTGGGGTGTTTGAGAGAAAAATTCTTCGCAAAATCTTCGGTCCTGTTCACGTCGGCGACGACTACCGTATTCGAATGAACCACGAACTGTACGAGCTCTACGCTGACATTGACATAGTCAAGCGCATCACTATTCAACGTCTGCGCTGGCTGGGACATGTTGTGCGTATGGACGAAGAAGCTCCGGCGAAAAAGGTGTTTGATGCGGAAGCCGCTGGGCGACGACGAAGAGGAAGACCATGCCTCCGATGGAAAGACCAAGCCGAGGAAACCCTATCCACGCTTGGTGTGAATGATTGGAGAAGGCGTGCGCAAAGCAGAGGCGCCTGGAGAGAGCTTTTGAGGTCGGCCGTAACCCGGTAACGGGTTGTTATGGCCACCCAAGTAAGTAAGTAAGTAAGTAAGTAAGAATTTTGATTCCATATACAGTGGAACTTCGATTATCCGTCAGGCACGGGACCAGCAGCCTGACGGATAATTGAATAGATGGATAATCGAATATATGGCAGAATTTTGTTTTGACTCTGTATGGTGACTCTAGAATACAAGGTATTGAATATACATATAGGTATATGTATGTACTGTAACACAAAAACGCAAGAAAAAAGGAAATGTAACAAAAAATGTTGATTTGTCATTTTCGTATTTTATTATCGAATAAAAAAACAATGTCATAGTTTACAATCGCATCAAGATGTTTTGGTGAAAAAATTCGTCAAAAATTTGTGTAATCCACTTGACTTGGCGAACTAAAAGAACTAGATTAATGAATTTCTGCGAAATTTTCATTTCCGAATTTCATAAGAAAAATTTCAGACAGAATCGTTTCTCGCATTGTGTGCATACATAAACAGAATCGAAACAAAACGAAAAAAAAGTTTGCTGACAAAATGTGACGGTTAATCGGAGTGACGGTTGATCGGGAGACGGATAATCGAAGTTCCACTGTACCTCAAAAGTGGCTCAAACGATTTTCATAAGAATGAGAGATGATGCCACTGAAAGCAGTCACCAACATAAGCTCTGCCACTTTAATGAAAAAACTCATTGAAGGGCGTGGCACAGCCCACAATATTTATTAACGTTATATTAAGAGAACTAAAAACGCAATCGTTATGAAATTCAATAAGGCAGATATATTTGCTAGAAGTTATGTTTTTGCAAAAATTTGGTGCAAAGAGCATGTGGGCGTGGCACCTCCTATACAAGCAAATAACGTTTACTGTTATAGATAGTGTGCTATGAGAGTAATCTTCATAAAATTTGGCTTAGAGGTGTCGGCTGCTATGATCTTTGAAATTAAAGGAGAATTGACGAGATTGCAGTAGTGGGCGTGGGACCTCCTATATTACCATAAAGTTGCAATTGCTTTATTGATTGAACTATTGCAAAATTGGAAATTGAAATTTAATTTAGGTGGTTTACTTGCTATAAGGTATACCTGAATCAAAAGTAGGCAAAATAGCACGAGTAGGAGTGGCACTCCCCATACAAGTAAAGTACTTAAAGTGGCTACAATGTTATAAGATGCGATTCAATATCATCACACACAGGTGGAGTTGTGTTTTATATTAAAGACAATTGGAGATTTGACATAATAGACAATTTTGCAATCGAAAAGAAAATCTGGTTTTTATTAATAAAAGTGACGTTTAATAACATTGTGTATACTCTTGGTGTTATATATAGATCACCAAGTTACTCTGAAGCTATATTTATTGAGCAATTTTCCAATTGGATTGAAAAATTAATTTGCAACAATGTGATATTAATATAAATTGGTTAAATAACAATAGATATAAAAAGCAACTAAGTGCGATAATGAATGATAACTTATATAGTCAAATAGTTTCCAATCCAACAAGAATAACAAAAGATTCGCAGTCTTTAATTGACTACGTTATAACTAATAACAAGGTCAACATTACAGCAAAAACTGAAAATTCAATGAAAATAAGTGATCACGAATCTGTAGTAATAAACATAAGTGTACTACAATGCATTAAACGCGTAAAAAATAATATTGTTCGGATGGTAAATTACAACTCGGAAAGTTTTACAGACAAAATAAAGAACTGCAATTTCTCAGCGCAGAATGAAAACATATCTGTTAATGAATTAGCTAGAATTTTCTCAAATAATTTTTCACAAGCAATTAATAACTTCATCACATAAAAAAAAGTGAATGGTACACAAAACGCGTGGTTTAAACAAAATTTACGAGAGCTAAAAAATGAAAAAATATCGAACTACGAAAAGGCGAAGGCATCGTGTCAGGAAGCTGACTGGATCAGTTACAAAGTATGCAGAAATCGTTTTAAAATGCTTATTGAAAACGCGAAAAACAAATATATTAGTACAAAAATTGAAATTAGCAGTGATCAAAAATCCATGTGGAGAACACTAAAAAAGTTAGTACTTAAAGAAAATGAAAAAAATGTAAAAGATATAATATGGAACAACACAAAATACGAAAATGACTTTGAAATATCAAATGTGTTCAATTCATTTTTTGTACATAGCATCGAAGAAGTAAGAAATAGTATAAAAAAGACTCCTTATGTAAATGCTGTGTTTGACTACTACTACCTTGAGTTTAGATTTGAACAAATAAATATGGTCGATATAAAAACTATGAACAATAAAAAAGAACGTTTGATGTCTGTGGACATTTTTTGCTAAAAATTATCAACATGTCATTAATGACTAGTGTTTTTCCGAATTGCTGCAAGGAATCTCTAATTGTACCAATTCCAAAAGTAACAAGATAAGGTGTTATCTTCGGCCATGCCGAAACTCACATACCCTACACTGCGTTGAAAGTACCTTTTAAATAAATGTTAAAAAGGTGTTGAAGAGGTTGAATGAGTCGAAAAAAATGTGAAATGTTAGAAAGGTTGACAGAGGTTGAAAAATGTTGAAAAAGCCGAAAATATATGCAAAATGTTGAAAAAAGTTGAGAGAGGCTGAAAAGCTCTAAAAAAGTTCAAACAACTTGAAACAATTCAAAATGGACGAAAAAGTCGAAAAAATAAAGCAACTAATGAAGAAAGTTGAAAAAGTCGAACAAATGCATATAGGATATATTGGAAAAAGTTACAGGGTTGAAAAAGTTAAAAGAATAAGGAAAATGTTGAAAAAAATCGAATAAAAATTAAAAATTAGAAATATGCCACGCCCACTTGTCCAATTCCGCCCACTTTTGGTTCAACAAATTATATTTGTGATCGACATCCTCATATTAAATTTCAGCACAATAGCTTGTATAGTTTGCGATATGTGCAGCAGTTAAATTTAAAATTTAGGGCGGTGACACACCCACTGGTACAATCCAGCCCGGTTTTGATCCAGAAATAGCTTTCCATAAGCAAACCTCTTACACCAAATTTTAGTATGATTGCTCACATATTTCGATAAATATGCCAATTACCGTATTTTACTTGTATGGGAGGTGCCACGCCCACTGGTGCTATTTCAGCCAATTTTTATTCAGGTATACTCTATAGCAACTGAACCACTTACATTACATTTCATAGCAATTGCTGCAATAGTTCACTTAAAACAGCGCTTACAAATTTATGTTTATATGGGAGGTACCACGCCCACTGATGCAATCCTGTCAAAATTCATTTATTTTTAAAGCTTATAGTAACTGACATCTATGGACCAAATTTTATGAAGATTACTCTCATAGCACACTGTCTATAACATTAAACGTGTTTTGCTTATATGGGAGGTGCCACGCCCACAGGTACAATTGAACCAAATTTTTGTTATAAGAGACCTTATAGAAAGTATATCTACCTCATTTAATTTCATAACGATTACTTTGTTAGTTCTCTTTATATGACGTTTATAAATACTGTGGGCGGTGCCACGCCCTTGAGCGAGTTTTTCAGTAAAGTAGCTGAGATTGTCTTGATGACTGCTTTCAGCGGCATCATCCCCAAAATTTTTATGGAAATCGTTTGTGTCAATTCTGAGATATACGGAATCAAAATTTTTTACAGTTGAAAATTGCCACGCCCATTTTCTCGATTCCGCCCACTTTTATCTCAATTCAAGATATATTTGATATGTATCCGTATACCAAATTTCATCGCAATATCTTGAACGGCTTACAAGGTATGGTAGTTTAAATTATAAAATTTAGGGCTGTGCCACGCTCTTGGACGACCTTTTGGAAACTTGAAACCTAGCCTAATCCTAATTTGGTTCATATGTGCACCAAATCACCAAGTTTCATCAAAATCGCTGCAACTTTTTTCAAAATTGGCCTGGGTAAATTTACATAGAGAATGGGCGGTAGGCGTGTCCGTCAACCGATTTCGCCCATTTTCAATAGCAAGATGCCTGCAAGAAGATGTGACCTGTGTGTGAAAGTTTCATTCAATTATCTCTCTTGGTTTTCCCGTAAACCTGATTTCAACAGACAGACAGACGGACAGACAGACAGACAGACAGACAGACGGACATCGCTAAATCAACTCAGGTGGTGACGCTGATCAAGAATATATAAACTTTTCCATACCTGCCACGCCTCCTTCTATGTGTTACAAACGGATGGACAAAGTGAATATACCCTCGGTGTAGAGTATAAAAAACTCTAAAAAAGTGGAAGACTTTAGACCAGTTAACATGCTGTCTCTACAAAGCAAAGTTATTGAAAAAGTTGTCTACAATCAATGACAAACTTACTTGGAATCTTATAATATGATTTCTTGCTATCAATCTGGATTTCGCAAAAACCATAATTGTGAATCACTACTAAATCTAGTAATCACCAAGTGGAAAGTTGAGATTCATGACAAAAAAGTGGTGGTGGCGGTGTTTCTAGACTTAAAGAGAGCATTTGAAACAGTGGATAAATTTATCTTAGTCCAGAAATTGGAAAAGTATGGAGTGAAAGATAATGAGCTGAATTGGTTTAAATCATATCTTGAAGGCAGAAGTCAAAGAACAAAAATAAATGAAGTTGTTTCAAATTCTGTTCCGGTTAAACATGGAGTTCCTCAAGGGTCATTACTTGGTGTGTTGCTGTTTTTGGTATATATCAATGATATGGAGAAGGCTGTTAAATTTTCAAAATTGGTTCTTTTTGCAGATGATGCTTTGTTGTTTGTTTCTGGCAATAATGCAAATGAATGTGTAGATAAAATAAATTCAGATCTGCAAAGACTACAAGATTGGTTTGATAAAAATTTGTTGAAATTAAATATTAATAAATGTAAAGCGATGATTTTCAATGGCAGCATAGGTAGTGATATTAATATAAATAATGATATCATTGATGTTGTTAATGAAATTAAGTATTTAGGTATTATTATTGATAATAATTTAAACTTTGATGCACATGTAGAATATATATGCAAAAAGAATTCTAAAAAACTGAATTTTTTGTTCAGGATTAGGAGAAAGATATCCATAAAAACTTCTATTCACGTTTATAATACTACAGTAAAACCGCATTTCAAGTATTGTTCTACTATTTTGTTTATGTGTAATAATCAGATGATAATGAGATTGCAAAAATTGCAAAATAGAGGATTAAGGATTGTTTTGATGTGCAATAGATTTACTAGAATAAGGGAAATGCTTCATAGGTTATCTTGGATGAGTATTAACCAAAGAATTTTGTTCAATTGTTTATAAAATTGCATATAATTTATTACCTAATTATTTAAATGATCATGTTATATATGTAAGTGATGCACAACCTTTCACTTTGCGTAATGCTCAAGATTTTAGATTGCCAATGTATAGAAATTTAAGACCAAGAAACATGGTTCTCCATAGAGGCTTAGATATTTATAATAGCCTGCCTAGCATATTAAAGCATGAACCAAATATATTAAGATTTAAACACATATTAGTTGAGTATGTTAAAAATAGATTTATTTAATATATTTAGTAGTTTAAGACTTGTATTGTTTTAATCAAATGGCAAAACCTTGCCAAATAAATAAATAATAAAAAACAAATACGTTTCAAAATATGTGATCAATCATACTAAAATTTGGTGAGAGAGTGTTGCTTATAAAAAGCTATTTCTGGATAAAAATCGGACCATATTACACCAGTGGGTGTGTTGCCGCCCTACAGTTTAAGACTAATTACGGCATATATCGCAAATTATACAACCTATCGGGCTTAGGTTAGGATATATTCGTTTGACTTTTTCAACCTCTTTCATTCTTCTCTTTATTTTTAAGACTTTTTCAGCGATTTTGAATTGTTTTATCATTTCTTAACCTCTTTCAACTTTTTTGGACATTTCCATATTATTTCGACATTTTTCAACATTTTTCATATTTCTTCAACGTTTTGAATTTCTTTCAACTTTCTTCAACTATTTCAACATTTTTCAACTACTTTCAACCTTTTTTACATTTCAAATTTTTTGCGACTTATTCAACCTCTTCAACGTCTTTTAACATTTATTTAAAAGCGTTTTTCAGTGCAGTGTAGGGTATGTGAGTTTCGGCTAGGCCGAAGATAACACCTTAACTTGTTCACATTGTATTTGGAATATGCTGTCAAATTTTTTTAAAATATTGGCCATACGTATATTTGCACAGTCCATGTGAGGGTGCGTTAATTGAGGAACATATTGGCCTGAGTGGCATGTCGTCTTCATGGATTTTCGGGACTCCATAAATACGGGGAGCCGTCGCAGAGAATGTCGTTAATTTCTTGTGCACTTAAAATATCCTTTTCAAATAATTTTTCAACAAAGTTATTGTTTTTTTGTTGTAATGTTAGTGTTGGATCTCGTCTTAGTGGCTGTGACCTACGTACATGGAATTACGGAAAAGTTAAAAAAAAAACAGCTATACAACAAAAAAAATTATCTACTTGCCCCAAAATCATATATAGTCCAGGAGGAATAGGGTTTGAACAACGAAATAATTCGTTACAGCAATCTGACAGCGGACTATTGTTGAACAAGCTCTTGTAAAAGAGGACAAAAAATCGAACCGACAGCAGCTATACAGGGTGGAATGGGGTGCATTTTTAGAGGTCGAACACAGTTTTTCACGATTTCTGGCAAAACTGTGCATCATATCAAAAAAAGTTTATTGCAAAAGCTGTAGGAAATAAGAAGATCTACAACTTTTGTACTGATCATTTTCACCTTAACATCAAAGTTTTTCGAAAAAATGGCTGAAAACTGGTTTTTTAGTTTTTAATTTTTTTTTTTGACCAAAAAGTTTTTATGAAGCTGAAACTTGGGCAGTAATTTTTTAAGATGAAAATATTCAGAGGTTGTTGTTCAATTTAATTTTTAAACTAAAAAAACCGAAATTTTTAGCTGAGATTCCTCTTAAAACTACACCTCCTTAGGAGTTCTGTTTTGGCTCACTTACTCGTTGTTTTGTCTTCTTTAGAAAAATGGTAAAAAAAGGTATACTGAAATAGAAAAATTGACCGAAAAATTGAAAATCTGTGGTCTCTCTGCGAGTAGAGTTTTGGTGTTTCGTGTGTAACAGCTCAAATCCTTTGTTGTTTTTACTGTATTCACCTTAATACACTATAATTTGAAATTGTCAATGCCACCACATAAATTTCCATTAAAAAAATAAATGAGAAAAAAAAAATTTTGATAATTCTTGGACCAAAAATTAAAAATTTTTTTTTTAAAAAAATTTTGTTAATTCTTGGACCAAAAATTAAAAATTTTTTTTCTCATTTATTTTTTTAAATAATATGGAAAAATCCAATGTTGTGTATCAAATACCGTGCAATGGAGACGGAATAAATAAATGTGGACAATTATACGTTGGAACAACAAAATCCAAAATAAAAACAAGGCTAGCAGATCAAAAATCCGATTTAAAGTCAAAAAGTGATAACTGCACTGTCGGTCCACTGCGTAAAAAGGGTCTCTCCGCGAGTAGAGTTTTGGTGTTTCGTGTGTAACAGCTCAAATCCTTTGTTGTTTTCACTGTATTCACCTTAATACACTATAATTTAAAATTGTAAATGCCACTACAAAAATTTCCATTAAAAAAAAAATGAGAAAAAAAAATTTTGACAATTCTTGGACCAAAAATTAAAAAATTTTTTTCTCATTTATTTTTTTAAATAATATGGAAAAATGTTGTGTATCAAATACCGTGCAATGGAGACAGAATAAATAAATGTGGACAATTATACGTTGGAACAACAAAATCCAAATTAAAAACAAGGCTAGCAGATCAAAAATCCGATTTAAAGTCAAAAAAGTGATAACTGCACTGTCGGCCCACTGCGTAAAAAGGGCCATGTTCCCAACTTCAACAACATAAAAATATTGCAATAAGAAACAACAATAAGACGTAAAGACGAAGACAAATTTTTTTCAATTTCTCAATTGGGTAAATAATTTTTTAATTTATGACAATAAGGTTTTGTAAATGTTTTTTCTGTATAATTAATTTTTCAGTCCCTGATGATGGTTGGAAAATCCAAGCGAAATATCGGAAATAAATAAAAATTAAAACAAAAACAAATAGTTTTTTCTTTTATATACATAAATATGGCCAAAGCCCAAAAAATTAATTAAAATATTACATAAAAAGGCCGATCAAAACAGAAAAAATGATTAAGATATTGATTTTTTTACCACTCATATTTAAAAAAAATTTTAAATGTTTGTCAAAAATGTTAATTTGAAGTTATTGTTGTTATTTTGTATTGCATTAAGTTCATCTTTGTTAAGAATAATTATCTGTTAGATCTTCTTTAAAAAATTACAAAGTGCTGTAAATGAGCAACTACCGTGTTACTAACACTACCACTGTATTACTTTTGTCCCCAGTTTTTATAAACAATTAGAGCAATGTTTAGTCATCTAATTATTATAAATATCTCGACTCCATATGTTGCTTGATGTTCACCATAAGCCAAAGCTTCTCTCACAAGATTGTGTCTTAATATTTATACTAAGTCGTTTTTTGGAAAAGTTGAAGTTTTTGAAAAAGGCTTTGGTAACACAGTGATCTTTTAAAAATACTTTACTGAACTGATTGTTTCTGCAATTTTCCTTAATGAAAGAATACTATTAGTTCTACAGTTAAAAAGTACCAAATAAGTGAGTTTAATTAAACGTTCCTAAAAATAAAATATGTATAAGGTTTTAGTTAAGTAACGCATAAATAAAAAAGTTCGTTGCAGATACGAGAATATACTATAGAATACATTATAACGATTGACTAAATTCTGTACTTAAAACTAAGAAAATGTTATCTCTAATTAATTTATTTTTTTCTGAAAATCAAGATGTTTCAGGCATTAAAAAAATTTTGGCCAAAATCGATATTATGCCAGATGACTAAATTACTCACTCCAATTATACACGTCTTTTTTTTTTTTTTTGTTCCTAGCCTGTTAACCCGAACCAACAGTTTTTATAAGATCACTAACGTAACGATATAATAAATGCAATTTTTTAACGATTAACGTTAAATCTTCCGAAATGTAACGCTTTCACGAAGTTAACTTTTTTAGTAACGGATTAGCGATTAACGAAGTTTAGTTTTTGGTTAACGGTGCCCAGCTATGGTTAAATGGATAAATGTCGTATCCAAAAAAGGATTTAAGCATTTATTCAAATATTCAGGCTGCTATCAAATTCCTAGAATCAATCTTTCTAAACTCACTACTAGCCCAAAAATGTCGTTTGCTTCATAATGAGATGGCTCAGCATTTCAACATTCACCTCATCTGTATGCTTGGGCATAGAAACATTGATGGCAATTGCAAAGCTGATGAACTTGCCAGGCATGGGACTGCTACACAAATTCGTCAGGACAAGGAAGATGTTGGCATGCCACTCGCTACCTGCAAGTTACTGCTTAAAGAAAACATAATAAAATAGGCTAACAAAAGATGGACCCAACTTGTAATATAACAAAGCAAATCTGGCCGAAATGGAAAGCTAAGCGCTCTCTAGAACTAATATCCCGCACTGGACATAGTATCTCGTCAGTTGTTGCAGTCATAACTAACCACTGCCTTATCGGCAGACATGCGTACAGACTTCAGTAGAAGTTGTAAGGATAGAGAGGAGGAGGAAAACTTTAAACATTTTCTTTGCTTCTGCCCCGCACTTACTAGAAAACGCCACAAAATACTTGGTTTGTTTTTGTTTGATGACCTGGATAACCCTAGACATGTTTGCATAGGTCAGCTATTTAGTTTTATAAGGAAATCTGGTTGGTTCAATGAGAGGGTATAGTCAATTATCCTGAGGTATCACAATAGATTAACATTTCGCCTAAGTAAGTCGGTTTCGCAACTGACTGCTACTCCTACCTAACCTAACCCAATGTAGTAACTTTTGTGGTGAAAAATTGACGAAGTTTAAGTTTTTATAAAGCTTTATAAACTATTTAAGTTTTCTTTAAAATGTTTTTTGTGATTGTTTCATAATTGTAATGATGATGACTTCCAATGGATGTTGAAATATAGGAACTAATTTAAAATAAAAATTAAAAACTATAAACGTTTTTCTAATTTATTTTTCAGCCCGTAAATATTTGTTCCTAGTTATATACAATAACAAAAAGATAAGGTCACTATGTAAACATACATATATTGACAATTAAATATTTGAAATTAAAAAAAAAGAAATAGAAACCAATTTATATCCGATTTTTATTCTCTTATTATTATTATTCTTTTATTCTAAAAATAAGGAAGCGTTGGAAATAGTTTTTTATTTTATTATTATTAAAACAAAGTAGTTGCCAGCTAGGTTAAATTAATATTATAAATTAAATAACTAATTTATCTATTTTGACGTATGATGCTGTTTCATGTGTGAATACAGTCCGGCGTACTGTGCATATGATTTATTACAAGTCTCACATGTGTACATCTTTATATCTAAATGTATTTTAGAATGTGTTTTTAAATCAGTTTTGCGTTTAAATGTTGACCCACATGTATCGCATGAAAAGGGTCGTTCATCCCTATGTGCTACTTCATGGTCGCGTAGCCGTTGGTTTTCAAAAAAACTTTTGTCACAAGATTTACATTTGTAGGGTCTTTCGTTCTTGTGACGCCGACGATGCGCTAACAAGCGATATGGATGTGCATATTTTTTGTCACACTCATCGCATTCGTAAGGCTTTTCACCCGTATGAGAACGAATATGCATTCTGAGTTCAGGTGAAGAAGTAAAGCTTTTTTCACAGATCGTACATCTATGCGGTTTTATACCCAGATGTCGTTTTATGTGCTCCGATAGGTTACTTCTATCCTTAAAAGTAGCGGCGCAGTATTCACATACGTGTGGTTTTACTTCGATTTGCTTTGATTTTTTTTTTGTTGACTGTGGTTTCTTTTTTTTAATTGGTTGGAAAGAAAGCCATTCTTCCTCTTCATCTTTAAATGAGCCATTGTTACTTTCATTTGCAACGTTTTCAAGATCGAACATATCCTCTACTGTAACTTCATCAATATGATGATCACAACATTCCTCCTGAAACAACAAATATTCTTTTAAAAATCAAAATAAAATGGAAGGTGAAATAATGAGAATATTTTTTGTAGTTTATCAATAACAAAACGAAAATGTCGCACGTATTGGCCTAGTGAAACAGTCAATGTATAAAAATGCAAAGTATGTACATTAGGTTGGGTCAAATTGTTTGGATGGAAAAAACATGACCAAGAGTCTAGCGGAAACGTAATCTACGTAAAATTCTAAGGAAAATTGACCAAGAAACCATGGGCCTAAAATCAATATCGATTCATGACAAGATTTTTATATGAAATTTTTTTAAAAGATATGCAATTTCTTTAGAAATTACTCTTGCATCATCTAAAAAAAACATTTTGAATCATTGGTTTTGTCAGCTTTCTGAATTTGTTTTTATCATGAAAAAATTTGAATAGCCAGATCAAATTTTGCTTAATATGCAGAAAATTTTACAAGTTGTCATCATTTCATCTTCAAAAAACAGATTGTTGTTTTTAGGATTTTTTTAAAACCAAACAGAGAAACTTAAGAGCTAGTTTTAAGCTAAGATGTGAGGTTAGTTTTTAAGTCCAATTTGCTGTCCATTTGGGGCGTTTTGGAACGACGCTCTATCGCGATCAATCAAAATTGATTCGATGTTTTTTATAAACTCTAAGCTTGGTTAAATCATAGAGTTTAGCACAAAAATACAAAACGTTTTTATAGCTTCCTTGTGCACGGGTTTTCTGTCACCAAAAAGAATTTTTAGTAAAACATTTCTAGATGAGCAAAATATGCGTTATTTTAAACATTTTGAAAATTGCTCTAACATTTTCTGGTTAGGGGCCGTCCATTAATTACGTGAGGTGTTTTTTTGAAAATTCGTACCCCCGCCCTCCCCTTGCTGAGTTCTGACGGGACCCCCCTCCTTTCCGTGAGACTTGCATTATAATTTTTAAATGTAATCTGCTATAATAATGTATAGTATCTACATTAAAAAGTTGACGTGAGATTTTTATTGGCCCCCTCCTTCTTGATGAGATTTGGTGAGATTTTTCCGGACCCTTTATCCCACTATTTTGACTCAGGTAATATATGGAACTCCCTTTAATATTGCGTTGACCGTATAAATTTACATAACAGTGCACTGCTATATATCACATATATGTAGTACTTAACATTAAAGTACATTGGTACATTAACTTTTATAACAAAATATGTTAAAATTTTCAAATTTGCGGAAGATAAATTTGTTGTTAAGTAGTCTAAGAAGCCTGCTGGCTTTGGTTAACCAACGAGAGTGAACAATATGTCCTAACGTCTGTCGATAAAGCTTGTTCCTCTTCAGTTTTCATAGGTGGAGGCAAATATCCGAACGTAATAGCTTCAAAATCGGGTACAACCCACAACAAGATGCATAATTTTGGTAAAATTAAAGCGTTATGCACTTGTAGTTGAGTTCTATAATGCAGATAACATGTGACGAAACGGTAGTTCATTGAAATGCAGCAAGCAAACAACCCAATTCAATGGTATATTCAATAGAATTTCAAATCTTCTTTAAATACTATTCTCAGTGCCAGTATTGGTAACTTCTCCATCGCTGTAAGTGTCAGTCAAGTTGGTGAAAGATAGATTCCTTTTAACAAAAATTTGGATTTGGGTTTCTGAACAGCCACTATATGAGACTCTTTCATCATCTTTGCATGATATTTTCCATTAATTTTCTCCTTTGTCAGAATTATAATTATGTATATTTAAGAAGTTATTATATTATATATGAAATAAATTAAGCACAGACGCAACAAAATAAAATAAAAAACAACAACAGGTACAGCCGCAGTAGCAGCAACTACTAAGTTAAAATCAAACACAAATGTCAGCCAACAACAAAAACAGAAAACAAATAAAAACATCTTGGTGAGTTTGGAAGAAAATAAGACACCAATAACCATTGAAGTCTTGTACGCTGAGATATTAGACTGCAAAAAAATGCATGAGAATACTCTTTGTCTCTTAAGTGCATTGCAAGAAGAGAAGCAAAATCTGCTTGTTAAGGTTGTTGAACTTCAAAATGAGGTAAATTTTCTAAAACAAAAGAACAAAGAGAAGTGTATAGAAATTGTTGGTGTACCTGACGTTAATAACAATAATGCTCTTGGTACAGCACTTAAAATTTTCTCAGACGGAATGGACACAATCATAACTGAAGAACACATCGATGACTGCTACGTAAAGACTTTTAAGCCCAAGGGTAATGCTGCGCAAAGCACACCTACTAGTATTTTATGTGTAAAGCTCTTATCTCTTAAAAAAAAGAGGAAATAATGAGGAAAAAATTCGTCAATAGGACAAGTTGACAACAAAATTGTTTGATAGTACCAGCAGTGACAAAATTTTTTTAAATGAAAGTCTGCAGGCTTCGACTAGGCTTATTTTTAAGTTTACACAAAAATTTAAAAAAAAAATTCAAGTACGTTTGGGTTAAATGGTAGAGCTTTTATGAGAAAAAAGGAAGGTAATAGCGCCATTATAGTGAATACGTTAGAGGATCTTCAAAAGTTTAACTAACTTATTTCAGTTGACTTCGTTCTTTAGTCAGTGTCGGTTGTGTTGTTAAGTGTATCGTGATTTGTTTATAGATTTTTCGTCAGTTAATTGTGCTAAAAAATAATTTTCTAAACTTGTGTTTAATACAGTGTCGTTGCTAGTAAAATTGAATGCTAGTAGTAATAATTTGCTTTGATTTTGTGCTTTTGTTTTAGGCTATTGACTATGTATTTTAATTAGGAACTAATTCGTTAAAGGTATTTTATTGTCTTATATGTTCAATTAAACCCTAAAAATGATGTAGCCAAAAATGCGATTAAATTAAAGCTTGGACTTCTGAGAACGGTGCAAATTTGCCCATTTTTTATATTTTTAATTCTAACTCAAAAACTGTATATTTTTAGCATATACACATTAGGAGACTTATTGTAGAGAATAAAATTTCCTATCAAAATGATACTTTATAAAATCAAAGAACTTATTTTTTTATCAAAATAAGTTAAAAACACTATTAAAAAAAAAACCGAAAAATTTCAATGTTTTGAATTTTTTTTCATTTTTGAGTATCATTTTTTTCAGAGTGGATTTAGGGGATTACTTTGTTCACAAAAAAGAAAGGTGACGTAGTTTCCGTCAAAAAAATGACCTACAAAAGTATCTAAGCTGTACTAAGCTTAACTTTAAACTCTGTTGTGCTATTGTTGTTGCTGCTTAACGGGTGAATTTTTGCTTGATTTTTAACCCTTTTAGAGCAGTGCACTAAAAATATTTTAAATTGCTTTCTTTTTTTTTACGATTTCAAGATGGATTATTTTTCCTCTGAAAATTTGTTAGCTTGCTCTCTTGGAGATCAATGCAAAAGCCAAAATATATTGAATTCTTTGTTTTCCTGTGCAGGTCCCTGTGAACAGGTTTTTCATGCCTCTTGTGCAAACTTAGCAAAATCTATTACTGATTTATTATGCTCTGTCCATTCGGGCCTGCAATGGTACTGTCCATCTTGCAGACCACTTTCCCCGTCGGTCTTTTACGAAAAAATTAAGCAATTTGGGGAAAATCTTAACAATCTGAATAATAATTTCAGAGATATTCTTAACTATTATCCCCAAATTGAAAAAAGCCTTAATGAGGCTACTTCACCGGATGTTAGTTTGCAAAATAAAACTATTACCGAGGCTGCTATGGTTTTTGCTTCCACTCCTTCGATCTCCACTTTACCTCAACAAGCTATTTCCTTAAAAAAAAGAAAGTGTAAAAAGAAATTAAATAAAAATCTGGGTAATGTGGGGAGGGTGAGCGGTGGGGCCGTTAGTCGTGACAAAACTCCCGTGGATTGCTCTCTAAATACCTCTTCACCCACTCCCAATTTTCCCGCTATAATCTCTAATAACAATCTTCCATCTCCTTCCTCCACTATAAATAATCCTCTGTCAATTTCGGTTATTGCCAATCCGCGGGTGGATGTTGCGATTGATTGCTCTGTGCCTCCGGTTTCCCTGCAGGCATTACCAAGGTTAAAATCGATTTTCATTTCACGACTTCATTCCAACACTACCTCTGACAGCGTTAAAAATTTTATCAGATAAAATCAAATTATTCCTGCCGACGCCTTCGTTTCTTGCAGGAAACTCATGCGTCTTTTAAAATAACAGTGGCATCTTCTCATGTTTCTGCCATTCTTAAATCTAAAGTCGATAATATCTATATTTCAGAATTTAAATCGAAAAAAAAGGTTAAACCGCACGTTCCAATTCAAAAAACTGAAACGGCTATCCCTTTACTATCAAAATGTAAGGGGTTTGCGTTCCAAGACGCAAGATATCTTTTTATCAACTCAGAATTTCTCTGAGGATATTATCGTGTTTACCGAAACTTGGTTAAACAACAGTTTTCTCAATATGGAACTTTTTGATAATAGTTTCCATGTTTTTAGAAGAGACAGACACTTGGAAGATCTTTCTTCTGTTGGTGGAGGCGTCTTAATAGCTATAAAAAATCATTTAACCAGTTCATTAGTTGAAATTTCCTGTGCATCTAATATTGAACTGTTATGTGTTAAGGTTACACATTGTAACTCTAATTTATACATTCTTAACACTTATTTTCCTCCAAATAGTAGCGCAGATGTCTACGAATGTCTTTCGATGGCCGTAGAATATATTATTAATGAACTAGACACTAATGACGACATTTTGTTGTTAGGTGACTTTAATCTGCCTGACCTAAAATGGACTCCTTCGGACGATGGTACATATTTTTATGCATCTTGTCCAAAAACTCGACAACAACAAATTTTTGTTGACGAAATACTTTCAAATTTACAACAAGTAAGTTGTATAACGATGTTGCCACGGACGACAACTTGACTTAGTCTTGGCTACAAATAGTAGCAATGTTGTTGTAGGAAATGCTATCCATGCTCTGTCTACGGTAAATTCCTATCATCAACCTTTGAGTATTGTGTACCAATCTGACAATGAAAATTTGACTAATGCATGTTCATCCATTAATATTTACGAATTCAATTTTAAGAAAGCTGACTTTTTAAAATTGAATGAAAATTTAATAAATAAATTAGATTTTATAATTAAACATTATGAACTTACAGTCATTTTAGTAAAGACCAATATTGTAAATTTTACTTATTGATCAATGCTATTTTTTTATTCAACAAACATGACAAAGATAACAAAATGGAACAATTTAACCTGGTAATTGGTGACATATGTTTCGGCTATTACCACATAGCCTCATCAGACCAGATTTTTGGTTAATGTTGTACATGGAGTCGAACCCCTGACCGTACATGCATTTCAATTGCATATCTGTCGACGGCCGCTCTAACAACTGAGCTACTGAGGAACTGACCTTGAACTGTACAAATTGCGTATATCCATTTATTATCTCTTGTCACTTTCTCGCTTGTTGTCACAGCTGCTAAGCCATTGGCTTAGAGACTTGCTATGATTTTATTTTTCGAAAATTGTGGTGTTGCCAGCCACATATTTTTTGAAATTGGCGTGTTCTTCCGTATGGTTTAAGAAAGTTGATTTTTGCGACTGGTTATTTTTATTATAATTAAACATTATGAACTTACAGTCATTTTAGTAAAGACCAATATTGTAAATTTTACTTATTGATCAATGCTATTTTTTTATTCAACAAACATGACAAAGATAACAAAATGGAACAATTTAACCTGGTAATTGGTGACATATGTTTCGGCTATTACCACATAGCCTCATCAGACCAGTTTTTTGGTTAATGTTGTACATGGAGTCGAACCCCTGACCGTACATGCATTTCAATTGCATATCTGTCGACGGCCGCTCTAACAACTGAGCTACTGAGGAACTGACCTTGAACTGTACAAATTGCGTATATCCATTTATTATCTCTTGTCACTTTCTCGCTTGTTGTCACAGCTGCTAAGCCATTGGCTTAGAGACTTGCTATGATTTTATTTTTCGAAAATTGTGGTGTTGCCAGCCACATATTTTTTGAAATTGGCGTGTTCTTCCGTATGGTTTAAGAAAGTTGATTTTTGCGACTGGTTATTTTTATTATAATTAAACATTATGAACTTACAGTCATTTTAGTAAAGACCAATATTGTAAATTTTACTTATTGATCAATGCTATTTTTTTATTCAACAAACATGACAAAGATAACAAAATGGAACAATTTAACCTGGTAATTGGTGACATATGTTTCGGCTATTACCACATAGCCTCATCAGACCAGTTTTTTGGTTAATGTTGTACATGGAGTCGAACCCCTGACCGTACATGCATTTCAATTGCATATCTGTCGACGGCCGCTCTAACAACTGAGCTACTGAGGAACTGACCTTGAACTGTACAAATTGCGTATATCCATTTATTATCTCTTGTCACTTTCTCGCTTGTTGTCACAGCTGCTAAGCCATTGGCTTAGAGACTTGCTATGATTTTATTTTTCGAAAATTGTGGTGTTGCCAGCCACATATTTTTTGAAATTGGCGTGTTCTTCCGTATGGTTTAAGAAAGTTGATTTTTGCGACTGGTTATTTTTATTATAATTAAACATTATGAACTTACAGTCATTTTAGTAAAGACCAATATTGTAAATTTTACTTATTGATCAATGCTATTTTTTTATTCAACAAACATGACAAAGATAACAAAATGGAACAATTTAACCTGGTAATTGGTGACATATGTTTCGGCTATTACCACATAGCCTCATCAGACCAGTTTTTTGGTTAATGTTGTACATGGAGTCGAACCCCTGACCGTACATGCATTTCAATTGCATATCTGTCGACGGCCGCTCTAACAACTGAGCTACTGAGGAACTGACCTTGAACTGTACAAATTGCGTATATCCATTTATTATCTCTTGTCACTTTCTCGCTTGTTGTCACAGCTGCTAAGCCATTGGCTTAGAGACTTGCTATGATTTTATTTTTCGAAAATTGTGGTGTTGCCAGCCACATATTTTTTGAAATTGGCGTGTTCTTCCGTATGGTTTAAGAAAGTTGATTTTTGCGACTGGTTATTTTTATTATAATTAAACATTATGAACTTACAGTCATTTTAGTAAAGACCAATATTGTAAATTTTACTTATTGATCAATGCTATTTTTTTATTCAACAAACATGACAAAGATAACAAAATGGAACAATTTAACCTGGTAATTGGTGACATATGTTTCGGCTATTACCACATAGCCTCATCAGACCAGTTTTTTGGTTAATGTTGTACATGGAGTCGAACCCCTGACCGTACATGCATTTCAATTGCATATCTGTCGACGGCCGCTCTAACAACTGAGCTACTGAGGAACTGACCTTGAACTGTACAAATTGCGTATATCCATTTATTATCTCTTGTCACTTTCTCGCTTGTTGTCACAGCTGCTAAGCCATTGGCTTAGAGACTTGCTATGATTTTATTTTTCGAAAATTGTGGTGTTGCCAGCCACATATTTTTTGAAATTGGCGTGTTCTTCCGTATGGTTTAAGAAAGTTGATTTTTGCGACTGGTTATTTTTATTATAATTAAACATTATGAACTTACAGTCATTTTAGTAAAGACCAATATTGTAAATTTTACTTATTGATCAATGCTATTTTTTTATTCAACAAACATGACAAAGATAACAAAATGGAACAATTTAACCTGGTAATCGGTGACATATGTTTCGGCTATTACCACATAGCCTCATCAGACCAGTTTTTTGGTTAATGTTGTACATGGAGTCGAACCCCTGACCGTACATGCATTTCAATTGCATATCTGTCGACGGCCGCTCTAACAACTGAGCTACTGAGGAACTGACCTTGAACTGTACAAATTGCGTATATCCATTTATTATCTCTTGTCACTTTCTCGCTTGTTGTCACAGCTGCTAAGCCATTGGCTTAGAGACTTGCTATGATTTTATTTTTCGAAAATTGTGGTGTTGCCAGCCACATATTTTTTGAAATTGGCGTGTTCTTCCGTATGGTTTAAGAAAGTTGATTTTTGCGACTGGTTATTTTTATTATAATTAAACATTATGAACTTACAGTCATTTTAGTAAAGACCAATATTGTAAATTTTACTTATTGATCAATGCTATTTTTTTATTCAACAAACATGACAAAGATAACAAAATGGAACAATTTAACCTGGTAATTGGTGACATATGTTTCGGCTATTACCACATAGCCTCATCAGACCAGTTTTTTGGTTAATGTTGTACATGGAGTCGAACCCCTGACCGTACATGCATTTCAATTGCATATCTGTCGACGGCCGCTCTAACAACTGAGCTACTGAGGAACTGACCTTGAACTGTACAAATTGCGTATATCCATTTATTATCTCTTGTCACTTTCTCTATAATAAAAATAAATAGTCGCAAAAATCAACTTTCTTAAACCATACGGAAGAACACGCCAATTTCAAAAAATATGTGGCTGGCAACACCACAATTTTCGAAAAATAAAATCATAGCAAGTCTCTAAGCCAATGGCTTAGCAGCTGTGACAACAAGCGAGAAAGTGACAAGAGATAATAAATGGATATACGCAATTTGTACAGTTCAAGGTCAGTTCCTCAGTAGCTCAGTTGTTAGAGCGGCCGTCGACAGATATGCAATTGAAATGCATGTACGGTCAGGGGTTCGACTCCATGTACAACATTAACCAAAAAACTGGTCTGATGAGGCTATGTGGTAATAGCCGAAACATATGTCACCAATTACCAGGTTAAATTGTTCCATTTTGTTATCTTTGTCATGTTTGTTGAATAAAAAAATAGCATTGATCAATAAGTAAAATTTACAATATTGGTCTTTACTAAAATGACTGTAAGTTCATAATGTTTAATTATAATAAAAATAACCAGTCGCAAAAATCAACTTTCTTAAATTAGATTTTTTTTTTAATAACAATACATTTGATGATTACATTAAATTTTTCTATGTTGAACTTTTTTCTGCCATAGCATTGTCGGTTCCATATAGAAGGAATTACGTTAATATCCTCGTACCCCTGGTATACAAAGGATTTGAAAAAAGTTCGCAATGGCCGTAATAGGGCATGGAATAAATACGTTTGTAACCAGGACCGTAATGACCTTGTTGCTTATCAGCGACTGTTTCTTGAATTTAAAGATATGTCAGCTTTGGTTTATTCTGAACATTTGAATAAAATAAGGCTGAATATTCTTCATGACCCCAAGAATTTTTGGGGGTTTTATTAATTCTAAAAAAAAATCTGACGGGTTTCCATCTGAGTTTAAAACAGTTGATGGGCTCACTAGCGACCCACAAGTTATAGCCGGGTTGTTTGCTAATTTGTTTAATGAATCGTTTTCTAGGGATTTATTTAGCCCTGAAATCTACTATTTTGAATATATGGATAACGACCCTTTAGTTTCGGTTAATGAGATATCTTTCTCTCCTGACCTCATAGAGAAATATATTTCATCTGTTGATGATGACTTCAACTCCGGGCCGGATGGTATTCCTGCGACAGTTTTAGTAAACTGCAGCTCTGTGCTGAGTCAGCCCCTCAGTATTTTATTTAATAGATCAATTCAAGAAAGCTATTTTCCTAAATTTTGGAAAAATGCATACATTAGCCCCATTTTCAAGAAAGGATATAAAAATGATGTTTCAAACTACAGGCCCGTGGCTAAGTTATCATCAATACCGAAAATTTTTGAACATATTATATACGATCAGGTTAAGGTGTGCTGTAGTGAAGTCATAACAACTCGTCAGCATGGTTTTGTTAATGGCAGATCTACAGTTTCTAACCTCCTTGATTTCACTTCTTTTGCATTAAGCTCTTTAGACTCTGGTGGGCAAGTTGACTGCATCTACACTGACTTCAGTAAAGCATTTGACAAGTTACCACATAATTTGATTTTGTTTAAGTTAAAGAAGCTTGGATTTCCCTTAAGTTTTGTCAGCTGGATCGAATCTTATTTATCTGATCGCTCGTATCAAATAAAATTTAGGAGAGTGTTTTCCTCCCCATTTAGCGCGGCATCAGGTGTTCCACAAGGAAGCCACCTGGAGCCGCTCCTGTTCATTTTACCAATTAATGACGTTACACATGTTATTAAAAACTCCCATCTGTTAGTACATATATGCAGATGACATGAAAATTTACAGGAACGTAAAGGGGGTTGGTGACACTATTCCACTTCAGTCTGACTTGAAATCCTTTGAAGTTTGGTGTTCTAAGAATAACTTACATCTTAATCCTGATAATTGCCAAGCTATGATTTTTACCAGGAAGAAAACTATTGTGGAATTTGATTATAAATTAAAAGATAAAAATATTTGTCGTCTCGATGTAGTCAAAGACCTAGGTATACATTTTGATACTAAGTTGACTTTTAATGAGCATATTAATCAAATTTGTAAAAAATCCTCATCTCTGCTTGGCTTTATTAAGAGGTGGGCAAAAGAATTTAATAGGCCTTTAGTAACGGTGATTTTATATAATACAATAGTGCGCCCTCACTTAGAGTACGCCAGCCAAGTATGGTCACCATTTTATAATATTCATATAAATAGAATTGAAAGAATTCAAAAAAATTTTATTCGTTTTGCTCTCAATGGCTTAAATTGGATTGACCCTTTAAACCTTCCTCCTAATGAGGATCGTTTAAAGTTATTACATATGCAGTCTTTGAGCTAGCGTAGAAATATTGCGGATATACTTTATCTGCATCAACTTGTAACTGGGTCTCTTGCTGCACCAGAGCTTCTCAACTATATACATTTTAATAGTAATCGGAGGAGTACTCGTAACTCTTATCAGTTATTTTACCAACCGGTTAGTAGAACTAATTATATGGCTACAGCTCCTTTTAATCGCATGACAACTCTTATTAATAATTGCGAAGTTTATAACATTAGCTTGTCAAAAGGTCAACTCAAGCTTAGACTGAAAACTAACTGTAGCTAAATTTGCAGCTTAATGGTGGTGTGTATTTTTTTGTTTGTGTTGTCCGAGCCCCACAGCATGCTGGATAAATTTTTTCTAACATTTATGCCTTGGACCACGTAAATTTAAACATATAACTATTTTAATATCTATATGTCTATTTTTACATGGTGTGAGTGGGTATGTTGAGAAAGTGCGATAAAGCTAAGAAAAAATTATAAAATAAATAACAAATTAATGTGCATGATAATTTTTTCTATTCCATTATTTATTGAATAAGCTTTTTACTTGGTATAAAGCTTCAATGCTAAATAGCTAAGAAGGCTATAATAGCTGTAGTAGCTAAACTCTATTATTATTATTATTTCCTAAATTATAATTTTTGGCGATATGAATTTAAGTAACGTTGATCCAGACTTGGGAGTAATCAATTACATTTGGTAATTAATTACGCATGCAATTACAATTACTTGTAATTTTGTTATTGAAATGTTTCAATTGCAATTACATGTTTGTGTAATTGAAAGTTACGTATTTACAATTACTTATAATTGTAGTTGAAGTATTTTCGTCGGAAATTATTGTAATGGATTACTTTTACTTGTAATTTCCAACTGTTTAAGTAATCAATTACAAGATATAACTAATTAATACTAAATACAAATACGTATCCATACATCTACTATTATTAAATGAGCTAAAATTGTATGTTTATAAATATATCTATTATATAAAATTCATTTTTTGTCTGTCTGTCGGTCCTTTATGGACGCGGAAGCTATCCAGCCGATCCTGATGAAATTTTTACAGTATGTTAGTATTAATCAGGCGGGTGTCATAGGCTATAAAACTTTTATTTAGGGTAGCCCTCATACAAAAATATTTTAAGAATAGCATTTTCTCAAAGACAGGTAAATTGGTTCTCATGAAATTTACACAGAAATTTACAGGTAAAAATTGTATTTAGGGTGCATACTTAGGGTGGCCCTCATACAAATATATTTTTAAATATCATTTTCACGAAGACAAGTTAATCAATTCACGCCGATTTTACACTAAGTATCTCTTATGATAAGAAGCATAGCTTAGGCTACAATTTTTTTTTTAGGGTGGCCCTTACACAAAAATATTTGTTAAATATCATTTTCTCGAAGACCGCTAAGTCAATTCTCATGTAATTTATACCACATGGATTTTATGTGACGAGACACAGAAAAGATCGTAAAAATTTTATTTAGGGTGCATACTTACCTACTTTCTTGGAAAATTTCATAACCTCTTTAACTTGCACCATTTTTTAAAATCAATATTCTTTGAAAAAGGTAGACAACTTCACACCCTTTTGAGGAGCTTTGCCGAGACATATAAAGCTATAGCAATCCGCGAAAAATAAAAGTTTTTATTTTTTTTGAACCGCTCTAATATATGTATATAAACATATTGCTGTTGGTATGCCTCTACCTTCACATTATAAGATGAGCCCACAAACTAAATCTTCTTAACGAATCGAATTTCAAAAAATTTTATCGCTTGAAAGAAATGTTTTTTTCAAATTTTAATAAATGTAACTGCAGAAAAATGTGTAATTAATTACATTTTTGTTTCAAATTACTTGGCAAAAGTAATGGATTACAAATCTAAAAAAGATTACATTTTCATGGATTACTAATCCAATTACAAAAGTAATTAGAATTAAATGTAATTGTAATTTTAAATTACATGTAATTGAAATTAATATAATTGAAAAAAACTTCAATTACAATTACTTTTAATTGATTTCCTCAATTACAAGTAAGGATTACTTGTAATTGTAATTCAAAAAAATGTAATCCAAAAATTCCCAACTCTGCGTTGATCCTTCTCTAAATTTATTTGGAATTCCTTGTGTGGTATGTAGAAATGTAAATTTTCAAAGTCTGTCTTCTAACTCAAACCCAAACAACACAAACAATTTTTATATAGTTTCTCAGAACATCAGAAGCAGACTTCATATTTTTAACAGATGTATGTATTTATGATCATGAATAATCTTTTTGTACTATTCCTGGACACAAGTTCTTTGCAAACTGTAATAACCAGTATGTTGCAGGTGGTGTTGTGGTTTTCGTTTCGAATGACCTTAATTGTGAAACCAGTTACACATTTTATTCAGCTTAATGAATACCTCCTCCTTGAATCCTGGAAATGTGTTTATGATGAACCTAATGCATCAATCGCATTCAATATTTTATCGATATTTTGTTCTATTATGCAGATCTGTGTACAAAATATGTAAAATCAAACTCATCACATACAAAAGGATTGAAACCTTGGATGAAATCAGAGCTGCTTAATGAAATAAATATTAAGAATAAGCTTTTTAAGAAATGTAGATGAAACCTAAATAATGAGAGTCTTAAAACAAAATACAAAAATCTTTGTAAAGAATTAGCTGTTATGTCCTCAATGTATAAAGATGATATTTACACAAATGAGTCCAGTAAGGTTAGAGGTGACGTAAAAAAGGAATGAAGGTTAGTAAATAATCTATTAAATAAAACAAATAGAAATGAGAGTATATCTGAAGTAAAAGTTGATGATGGAATTTTTACTGACCTACTTGAAAAAGCAAATGCTTTTAATGATTATTTTGTTAACATTGGACATGATATTGTGTGTAACAATTGTCTAAATCAGAGGTTCTCAGACTTTTTTTTCTCATAGACCACTTTCAAAATTTAGCTGGTCCCGGTGGACCCCCTGCAACTACATTTCTACTATATTCCCAAAACTCGACAAAAAATGTGAAGATTAGATCTAACCATGGAAATTTACGTTGCAGCTGAGTTCCGACACGTTGTACTAAATATGAAACATGCAAGTTTTTACAAGTAACAGTCGATGAGCTTCTTAATATATTATCTGCCTACATTGATAGGTGAAGTCAACCCAACATTATAGTTCTTCACTATCGAAAGCAGATAAATTTTCGTGGACCTCCGCTTACGAATTGTGAACCCCAATTTTTTTGTCACGCCAACGTAGACCCTCGTCGAGTCTCCCATGGACCCCTGGGGTCCACCTGGACCACTTTGGGAACCAATAGTCTAAATGATTCATCGTGTAGTTGTATAATAATGAAACTTCGATTCGAACCATTCTCAATAATTATTGGCCGATCTCGATTCTTTCAACCTTTTCGAAAATCTTTGAGAAAGTAATCAAGTCTAAAATGATCAAATTTTTAAATAAACATCGATTTTTTAGTGACTGTCAATTGGGTTTTCGAGCAGGCTTATCCACAGAAGATGCTCTATTAAAATTTTGTACAAATATCTACGACAGCTTAAATTGTAAAAAAATATCTGCTGCCTTCTTTGTTGATATAACAAAGGCATTCGCTACGGTTGATCATAAAATTCTGCTAAATAAGTTGTATAAGTGTGGTTTTCGAGGCTCTATGCACAAGTGGTTTAATTTTTACCTAAAAGACAGAGCTCAAAGAGTAAAAATTGATGATGAAAAACTGATGCACCCGCAATATTTCTACGGGTGCACAAAGACTGCATACGTAATAACTTCAAACAATCCTCATAAGGAGGAAGGTTTAAGAGGTCAGTCCAATCTAAGCCTTTGAGAGCAAACCGAAAAAACTTTTTTTGAATTCTTTCTACCCTATCGATATGTATATTATAATATGGAGACCATACTTGGCTAGCGTACTCTAAATGAGGATGCACAATTGTGTTATATAAAGTTGCAGTTGGGTCGTTCCATCTATAATTTGCCTATTTTTACCCTGACGTGTTTTAAATCGGCTGAAATTTTTTGAGCGATTTAGCCATTATCTAATAGTTAGAAAAAAATTATATTAAATTTTTTCGACCAATAGTTTTGATAAAAAAATTAATTTCTTAACTCTGTTCAGAGCCGCTCGTAAATAACACAAAAAATTAATTGATGAATATAAACAAACAAACACAATTCAAATTCGCTTTCATATTATTTTTAGGTGGCTGTGTGCTAGTAGATGACAATAAAACTCTTACTTTCTTACTTACTTAGATGGCCATAACAACCCGTTGTCAGGTTACGGCCGACCTCATTAGCTCTCGCCAGGCGCCTCTGTTTTGCGCGCGCCTTCTCCAATCGTTAATGCCAAGCGTGGTTAGGGCTTCCTCAGCTTGGTCTATCCACCGGAGGCATGGTCTCCCTCTTCGTCGTTGCCCGGGGACCTTCCCTTCGAATACCTTTTTCGCTGGAGCTTCTTTATCCATACGATGGACATGACATAGCCAGCGTAGTCGCTGTATTGTTATACGCTTAACTATGTCAATGTCGGCGTAGAGCTCATACAGCTCGTGGTTCATTCGAATGCGATAGTCGTCGCCAACTCGAACAGGACCAAAGATTTTGCGGAGAACTTTCCTCTCGAACACCCCAAGAGCGGCTGCGTCAGTTGTCGAAACCATGACTCAGCGCCATAAAAAAGCACAGGTAGAATGAACGTCTTGTAGAGTGTTAGCTTTGTCGATCGAGAGAGAGCTCTGCAACGTAATTGCTTACTGAGACCGTAGTAGCACCTATTAGCAATTGTTATTCTCCGCTTAATCTCCAGACTGACATCATTTTTGCTGGTTACGGCAGTGCCAAGGTAAATGAATTCCTTGACAACTTCTAATTTACAGTTGCCGGCTGTAACATGAGAGTCTGGATCCCGCACTCTCTTGTTGTTGTTAGTAGACATCATGTATTTCGTCTTGCCATCGTTTACCGTCAAACCCATTTTGGCTGATTCCTTTTCAATAGCAGTGAAAGCAGCAGTAACATCTCTCTTACTCCGACCGATAATATCAATGTCATCAGCGTACGCAAGGAGCTGAACACCTTTGAAGAAAATGGTGCCATTATGATGCACACCGGCTTTTCGTACGATCCCCTCCATAATGAAATTGAAGAGATCGCACGAGAGCGGGTCGCCTTGTCTGAAACCTCGCTCGGTATTAAAAGTTCCGGAGAGGTCATTCCCTACCTTGACGGAGCTACACGTATTGCTCAACGTCATCCTGCAGAGCGTTATCAACTTTGCAGGTATACAGAACTCAGACATTGTTGCGTATAGGCAATTCCGCACTGGGCTATCGAACGCTGCTTTATAATCGACGAAGAGATGGTGAGTGTCGATTTGATATTCATGGGTTTTCTCCAGGATTTGGCGTAGTATAAAAATCTGGTCTATGGTGGATTGACCAGGTCTAAAGCCACACTGATAATATCCAATCAGTGTTTCTGTATGCGGCTTCAATCTTTCACACAATACGCTCGAGAGGATCTTATATGCAATGTAAATAAGACTGATACCCCTGTAGTTGGTGCAGATTGTCGGGTCTCCTTTCTTTATTACAGGACAAAGCACGCTTAGATTCAAATCGTCGGGCATGCTTTCCGCTAGCCATATTTTGCTGATGAGTTGATGCATGCACCTTATCAATTCATCAGCTGGCAGGCCGTCAGCACCCGCTGCTTTGTTGTTTTTGAGTCGCTGAATAGCAGCTCGAACCTCTTCATGGCTAGGTGATGGTACTTCCACTGCGTTATCATCGATTGGTGGTATAGTACTGCATTCTCTCTGGGCGGAATTGGTGAAATCATCGCCCGTAAGCAAGTTGGAGAAATGCTGCCTCCATAACTTCAGTACACTCTGTGTATCAGATTTCCATTTTCGTCTCTACAAGTGGGTGCTCCGGGCTTGAAACCTTGAGTTAGACGCTTAACTTGTTGACAGAATTTTCGTGCATCCTTCTTGCCCTGGTACACCTCAAGTCCCTCATGCTCACGCTTTTCTTGCTCCCTTTTTTTGCGTCTGAAAATGCGCCTCTCTTCCTTCCTCTTTTCGCGGTAGTTTTCTCGCAAGGCTCGCGTTGCGACTGACTGCAGCGTCTTCTTGTATGCGGCGTTTTTTTCAGCAGTCGCATCGCGACACTACTGGTCATACCATTGGTTTCGAGGTTGTGGGCGTCGGCAGCAGCGCGCATGGAGTGGGAGATGTGTGTCCAAGTCCACCGGCGTCGTCGGTTTCAGAGGTTGGTTGGTTGAGCTTAACCGAGAGTTGAGCGAAATACGCCTCGGCAGTCCGTTGTGATTGCAGCTTGGCGACGTCCAGCTTTCGTTGCATGCCCGTGCGTACATTTTTCGCATTGCATAGCCGCATGCGGATCTTAGCTGCAACAAGATAGTGGCCGGAGTCAGTGTTGACCCCCCGAAATGAACGCACATCCAGAACGCATGAAGCGTGCCTTCCCTATGGAGGGTCCGGACATTCCAGGTGCATATCCGTAAATCATTGTCCGTTTTTTCGTTTGCAGTGGTCGTCATCGTAGTGGGGGTTATTATCCGAGGCTGTTTTGGTTTTAATTGGAAATGATGATAATGTGTGGTGGGACCCAAACCCTACGCACATATTCCAAGTTTTAAGTCTAGGAGAGACTCGCCTTTTCACAACTAGCTCACCCCCGGACGGGGATCCCCGGTCCAAGGGATCTCCAGAGGATACTTGGCCAAAAGGCCGGAAGTTTTTGAGCTGCTTGCAAAAGAATCATCCCTGGCCACTCCCAGGTGAGTGGCGATCAGGAACTTTACCCACTTACGTGGGCTTCTACAAGCAGCTCCATCCTCAAAAAACTCAAGTCTGGAAAAATTAACGCCTAAGCGTTATATATATGCTGAAAGAAAAAAAAAATTACGTTTCAGGAAAACATCGATTTCTCAAATACTCCAAAATCGATTTCAGCTTTTTTAGACTTTATGTTTGTGTAATACAACAGGCAATTTGTAAGCCTATAGTCACAACAGAAATAATTGCTAGTATTTTTATTTATTTATATATTTAATGATAGTAACTTTAAACTGGTGTAAAATATATTGCATTAAAAAATTCAGAAAATAGCTTTTAAAAAAACAAAAAGAAAAAAAGGAAGCAAAAAGAAAAAGAAGATGGAATTAAATGAGATTAAATTTAAACAAAATTAAATAATTTTTCTTTTAAAAACATGAAGATCTGCTAGGCAGGATAATTGGGGAGATGCCGAGTAGTTCCGTCTTTGTATGCCGCGCGTAACAGCCTCTTCAACAAGAGAATATCCTGCATATCCAAATAATTCTCCTCAGCCCACTGCAATGCAAACTGCGAATGATTTTTTTGCATCTGTATTAGAGATCTTGGTTTTTACATCCATTACTACTAAGTCGTCATCAGAGTCCGTAAGCAGCACTGAAGATTCATTTGGTTTAGCGTGTTGTATTATTTCTTCATCGGAAAAATCCAACGAAAATTCATTTACACCAGTTGTCCAATCATTGATATCTTCTTCAGTGATGTCATTACTGAGGTTCATAGCTCCAACCATATTTTGGATGGATTTGAAGTCAGCATGGATGATATCAGTCTATATTTCATTGCGCAAAACCTGAAGTGGCATCATATCTTCATCATCCCAGCACGATGCAGGTCTTAGCCACAATGTACTCCAGCTTTTCTGAATATTTTTTTCACTAATGGTTTGCCATGCTAAGTCTAAGAAGTAAACAGCATTTTTAAGGTTAAAAATTTATAAAACTTCAACCAAGTCGACATAATTTTCTGATAAAATATGATGTAGTAATTGTTTTCTATAAGCAACCTACACATTTTGTATTAAATTTTGATCCATAGGCTGTAAGATTGCCGTACAATTTGGTGGTAAAAAAGAACTCTGAAATTTGGGTCAAAATTAATTTCATCAGTGGTCTATTAACCTGTGTTAGAAAGCTTTTTACTTCTGGAATAAAATGGTTTTCGAACCAGTCGAAGAAAAGTGACGTTTACATCCATCCTTTATTAGTTGCTTTATATACTACTGGAATCTTACAACCTTTAAAGGCTCTTGGATTAGCACATTTGCCAATAACCAAAAGAGGCAGTTTATGCGTTCCTGCAGCATTTGAGCATGGCATAAATGTTACACAATCTTTGGAAATTTTTCTTCCTGGGGCTGATTTTTCCCTTGCATGCACCCATGTGTTTCCAGGCAACACTCTCCAGAAAGCAGCAGATTCGTCTGCATTGTAAACTTGCTCTTCACTCAAATCCATCTCAGCAACAATGTCGGTAAACTTTTTTTTAAAAGGCTCTACGGCGCTTTCATCGCTGGAAACTTTTTCACCACAAATTTTTAGATAACGAATACCATGCCGTAACTTAAATTTGTCCAACCAGCCTGAACTCGCTGAAAAATCGTCCTTCCTCGTCATCTTTACATAAAAGAATTTGGCTTTTGCTTTTAAAATTTCTGATGAAATCGGGATATGTTTGTTTCTTTGTTGCAAAAACCATGTGTAAAGAGCTTCCTCTACTTCTGGATTTTCTGCTTTTTTCATAACTTTTCTATTTCCTAAAAGAAAGTTTTATATAATGAAAATGGTTTAATACATTATTTTGTTTCAAACGTTACCGGGTCCATTATAGGTATTTTTTTTTTTAACTTCATTTTCTTTTATTGAATCTTCTCTTAAGAGACTAACAATAAGTTTTAAAATCTTAAACTAAGTAACATTATTATACATTATTATTATGAATAATTAATATATAATTTAATAATGAACTTGTCTCCTTATACTTCTTGTGTAGCAGGTGCAGCTTGTATATGGCTTAGCACAGCGAGTGCAAAAGAGCGAATAACTCGTTGGAGCATAGGTATGGACGCAGCTGACGATCGCGTCTCCCCATATTCTTTGCCAGCCGAGACGACCGAGGTCCCGGTCTTGGCTTGGTAGCTGAGTCGAGCTAGGTCTGTCTACCCAAATGGGGGTTTTGAGTACCACAAAAACGATTGTCTTCGTGGTCGCTGAGACGAACTTGGTCCCGGTCGACCACGTTGGGAGTGATTAGTGCCTCCAGGACGTTTTCGAGGTGGTAGCCGAGACGAACTAGGTCCCGGTCTAGCACCTAAAGAAGACCGAGAAGACACTGTTTCAACTGTCTTCCTGCTACTCTCTCCAATTCATTGGAAAGCGACCGAGACGAACTAGGTCCCGGTCTTACACCCTCATCGGAAGGGGAGCTGGCTGCGATAAGTTGCCAAGGTTGGTTTGTAATGGAGGACTGTGCTCAAGACGAGCTAGGTCCCGGTACAAAGTCCTCATGTGATTCTTGATGATTACGTGTAGTGCCTCGGAGGGAGGGTAAAACGTTTGAGCTGTTTAGTTTCGTTCGGTGTAAGTGACTTACATAGAAGGAAGATCCTTTCTTTTTAATCTGGAGCGACCCTCTATGTTTGTTAAATTACGAGCCAATGGGTTCGGATGATGCAGCAACCTTATGGCGTAGGTTTGTTTGATTCTGTTAATTTCATCTTTTACCATGGGGATGCATAGATCTCTGTGAATGTTTTCATTCCGTATATACCATGGGGCACCTGTAAATATTCTTAATATTTTGGACTGAGCCCGTTGTATTAGTTCAATGTTTGAGGAGCTGGCGTTACCCCATAATTGGATACCATATAACCAAATTGGCTTAATGATTGTTTTGTACAAAAGGATTTTATATTCAAGCTTCAAATGGGAACAATGATTAATTAACCAGTGAAGACTGGCGGTTTTTAACTTTAACTGCGTTTTTTTGGCTTCAATATGCTTACGCCATGTTAATCGTCGATCTAATTGAATACTTAGATATGTAACAATTTCACCCTGTGGGACTGAAATATTATTTAGTACAATTGCAGGGCATTCACCACGCCTAAGAGTAAAAGTAACTTGCTTACATTTTTGCTCATTTATTTTTATGCGCCATAGCGATAACCATTTTTCTATTGATTTAAAATTAAGCTGGAGGTTTCGAGAAGCTTCCAAAGGGCAACCGTGGCAACTGATTGGCAAATCTGAGGTATACAATACATATAGAAACGGTCCTAGTACGCTACCTTGAGAGACACCTGCTCTTATATTAAAGTGAGTTGAAATAAAATTCCTGTGTTTTATTTTAAAAAGCCTGCTTTCGAGGTAAGAAGTAAATATTTTATGAACA
This sequence comes from Tricholauxania praeusta, assembly GCA_949775025.1. Taxonomy (NCBI): domain Eukaryota; kingdom Metazoa; phylum Arthropoda; class Insecta; order Diptera; family Lauxaniidae; genus Tricholauxania; species Tricholauxania praeusta. The sequence continues at coordinate 111,566,759 of OX459028.1, forward strand.
TTAAGAGGCAATAGGTGTTCAATTTTTTTGATAAGGCCTTCATGCCATACTTTATCAAACGCCTGTGCGACATCGAGAAATATTGCAGTGCAGTATTCACTGCGCTCATAAGCCTTTCTTATTTCATTTGTGATCCTATTAACCTGTTCGATTGTGCCGTGCTGTTTTCGGAAGCCGAATTGGTGAGGCGGTAATAAGTTTTTATCAGTAATATATGGGATTAATTTTGCTAGAATTAATTTTATGGGTCCATACGATGACGGTAGTGTACGATCTTTGCCATGTTTTGGTATCATGGTTATTAACGAGTTTTTCCATTCTTTTGGGTAATATCCGTACTGAATTATAGCATTAAAAAGCCTGGTCAGAAAGATGACACCTGAGGAGGCACTTCCTTCATCATTTTGGGAGTGATGTTATCACATCCAGGGGCTTTTTTAGGACACATTTCTTGAATTAAACTGATTAAATTACTGCTGTGGAAAGTCATTTGGATAGTATCGGTGTTTATTGGCAGTTGGGAAGGCATGAAACCTTGAATGTACGGATTTGGTTGAAAAACTGTACTTAAGTGATTGGCAAAAGTCTCAGCTTTTTCTTCATCACTTCTAGCCCAATTTCCAGTGGGTGCTCTAATTTTTTTGCTGACTTTCCACAAGGATTTTAGTCCATTAGCATTTGGGGCAAGTTTTGAGACATATTTTTGCTGTTCCACGTCTTCTTTGTTTTTTAATGCAGACCTTAGTTTGTATGTAGCAATTTTTAGGTTTGCTTTAGAAGTTGGGGATCTATGGACATGCCACTCTCGCCTTAACCTACGCTTTTCGGCTACAAGAATTTCAATATCACTGTTAGTAAGGAAAGGGGTTTTTGTATTTTTTTCCGCCTGATCAGGTATTGAGTGCTCAGCAGCTGAATACAGTATTGTATTAAAAACAGCAACAGCATCGTCAATATGCTCGTTGTGTTCTATGGAATAGGTTGAGTGGATGTGTGAGCTTATGTATTTTTTGTACTTTAGCCAGTCAGTCTTATGCAATGTTAGTCTCATAGGGGGCTTAAGGTCAACTGATTTCTCTAAAAGGCAAAAAATGATTGGAGAATGATCTGAAGAGAGTTCAAAATTTGTCTCGGCTGTTAATAAGGTTCTATCGATACCTCTCGTGATGGCGAAATCAATGAGGTCTGGGATTTTCCTTCGGTCGGCTGGCTAATATGTTGGTTGACCAGAAGAAGCATAGTCGAACGTGGTGCGATGTTTCATTAACATATTATATAATTGATTGCCTTTGGGGTTTATAAGACGAGATCCCCAGTATGTATGTTTGGAGTTATAGTCTCCAGCAGCTAAAAATCTAGTTTCCAAGGCATAGAAAAATTCTTTGAATTTTCCCTCACTGATTGCAAATCAAGGTGGGCAGTAGACTGCCGAAACAGTAAGGTTGTTGGAATGGTTTTGTAGACAAATAGAGGTAGCCTGAAGATAATTTTTGGAAAAGGGTTCTAAGCAGTAGTATTTAAGGCGATTTTGAACTAAAATTCCTGAGCCCCCGTGAGCTTTGCCATCAGGATGATTGGTTTTGTAGAATTTGTATCCTGGTATATGAAAATTTTGCTTGTCTGTCAGATGAGTCTCTGAAACAAGCATTAAATCAATTTTTGCATGTGTTGCATAATGAAAAATTTCATTTTTATTTTGGCTGATGCCGTTTGCATTCCAAACACAACTTTTTAGTTAACTTATTTTTGCACAATCAAAACTTGAAGTAGCTGGTTTTGCGTTTTAACTAGGTTGATTGCATTGAAACCATAAATTGATTCAGGGTTTGAGTTAAGTTTGTGATCTGTTTTTCCAAGCTACTTTGTTGAGGGTTCGTTGCTCCTGATTTGAGCACATTTGCATATGAAATAGCTGGATTTACTGGATGCGCAGTGCTTTGTTGCTGGACAAAGTTATGGGTTGGGAATATATTTTGAATTGGGTTTCGGTTAACTTTTCTTTTTTCAGAGATTCTAGCTTTTAGCTCTTTATAAATAGGACAACCCCTGTAGTTTGCAGTGTGATCCCCTTGGCAGTAAGCGCACTTCTTTAAATTTATATCTTTTTTGAACTTGTTTGAACACTTAGAAATGTGGTGAAGTTCTCCACAAGCGACACAGACAGATTTAAGGGTACAGTATGTTTTTGTATGCCCATACTCTTGGCAGTTTGTACATTGCACACGACGGTGAAGCAACTATTCAAGTTTATAAATTGGGAGTACCTCATTCTTTTTTAATTTAGTAGAATCAGGATAAAGATCAACCTTAAACATAGGTTGTGGAACCTTATCCTTGTTTACTATATTTATTACAGCTTTAGCATCGAAATTTTTCAGACCCAAAGCTTCTTTGATTTCAGCAGGGTCAACAGAGGATTCAATGCCTTTAATAACAACTGTAATACCTTTACTGCTTTTAAGCTGGTGTAGTAATAAGATTTATTACTGTCTTTAAAGTTTTTCGCAATAATGCGGAAATATTCCTCCTGTACTCGTGGGACCAAATATGGAAAATTTTCTCAAAAATAAACAAAACAAACAAACAAACAAATTCAAAAACAAAAACTTCTGAGTTAGAGACTCAAAATGATTCAAATCGCGATAGCGCATGCACCTCAGGTGTGACTGGTGCTAGCCTTCGGGTGGCTGGACCTGTCTTGAAGGTGGGAGGGAAGGAAAGGGCGTTGGACTTCACGTCCAACCCTACCAACCCTTCAAAAAAAGAGGGGGCCTTAATGCCCATTTCTGGACCAACCAGTTCGGCATCGACCACCGCCTCACGGCGTGGTCAGTTAAAGTTGGCTGGGGAATCAAGACATGAGGGGGGATCTTCGCTGTCAAATCTAGGACAAACCAGTTCGGCATCGGCCACAGCCTCACGGCTAAGCCAGTTAAAGTCGGCTGGGGAGTCTAAGAAGGAACAGAATCCTTTAGGGGAGGGTATTAAGGGTCTTAGACCCTCTAAAAGGAAAATCGCGGAGAAGCAGGCGGCGAATAGAATTCGTCGTCGTATGGAAGCTGCTGATCAAAGTTTCCTTTCCAGGGAGGACAAGGACTCCCTTCGATGGGCGAAGAGAGTACTTGAACAAAAAGGCCATGAACAGGCCGTTTTAGAAAAACTACCTTAAAGGCAGAGATCCCAGGACGAGATGTTTGAGTCTAAACGTCAAAAGACTGCTGGTAAATCTCTGTCTTTTAGTGACGTTGTAAAAGGATGTAAGGGGAGAGTTTTGGCTGTGCTTGACAGGGCGGCGGAGGACGGGGTAATTCCTCGGGATAAATGGAAGTGGGTAGACGCTGCCTTGGCAAATACCCTCTTCCAGATATTAGAGGAGTTTCCTGGTCCTGTGCCATCATGTGAGGAGGCAGGCTGGCATCAGGGCCTTTTTAAACTCATCTCCTGTGATGATGAACGGTCTGCCAAGTTGTACAAGGTAGCTGTGAGTAGGCTAGGTGAGGTGTATCCAGGCGCGAGACTGGAGGCTGTGGAGAAGGATGAAATTCCTACCAGGCCCCGGGCTCGCGTTTGGCCTCCGAGCACACCGTCGGGTGAGGACGCAGTTCTGCGGATGCTCCGACTATGCAATCCCAATCTTCCAACTCAAAACTGGAAGATTGGGAAGCTAGAAACACCAGTCGGACCATCCATGCAGGCCATGGTCCTGTTAAACAAGGAATCCGTGGAGTTACTGGCGGCAACTAAGGGGGTCGTCAAGTATGGATTCAACAAGGTGACGCTTAGGGTTTACCGTAAAGGTGAAGAGCTGGCCTCCAAAGGCACTATCTCTCCCTCCCCAGAAACCATCGTCACTGCACCACCAGTGCCAGTGGAGATGGAGGTTGGGGATGAAGAGGTAGAGCCAGAGGGGGACAGCTGCATTCCAAGCGGTCAACCTGAGGCGTCCCTTGAAGAAGCCGAATCCACGGACTCCGATAGGTCGTCGGAGGTAGGGGGCCTCCTGGAAGAAGCTCTTCTTTTAGAAGAGGATGATGAAGACGAGGCGGACATAACAGTCGTAGAGAGGGGAGGTGATTCGGAATCCGATGAGGGTCCTCCAAATTAATCTCCACCACTCAAAAGCGGCGTCCGCCGGCTTACTGATCCGCTTAAGTAAAAGCGGAGGAACCCTGGGTTCATGCCTGGAGAGTCTGTGGTCTGAGGACGCCTGGCTATGAGCTACTGGTGGCAAATGTGGAAGGTAACCCCAGAGCGTGCATTTTGGCAAAGACTAATCTTAACTTGTTTTTGCATTCTAATTACAGTGACCTAAATACGGTCGTTGCTAGCCTGGAGATAAAAGCTGGAGGCTTTTGGTTAGCTTCGTGCTACATGGCTCACGACATGGCGAGTGGTTTACCGCCGACATATTTAAAGGCGGCAGTAGAGCAGGCCCGCTTAAACAAAACTGGGCTTATCATAGGCAGTGACGTAAATGCGCATCACACTGTCTGGGGTAGCACAGATGATAATGATCGAGGTGAGTCACTTCTAGAATACATTTTAAACACTAACTTACTTATCTGCAACAAAGGCTGTGAGCCAACCTTTATGGTAAGGAACAGGGAAAAAGTCTTGGATATAACATTGGTCTCGGACTTTGTTTTTGATTGTATCGTTGACTGGAGAGTCTCAAGCGAGCACTCTTTTTTAGATCATCGTTATATAGAATTTGTTCTCACTGTTAACCCCCCAGATCCGATTGTTCACCGAAATGTAAAAAAGACAAACTGGGGAATATATAACAGGAAAATAGCAGAGTATCTGCCTATCTCAACCCCCGTAGAGCCGTCAACTATCCACGACATAGACAGGCTGGTTCGAAACTTAACGGGAGGGTTAAATAAATCCCTGGAGATTTCTTGTCCTGTAAGTAAACCTCGAGGAAAGAAGAAACCCCCATGGTGGTCAAATGAAATTCAGGTTCTTCGACGAAGAAGTAGGAATTTATTTAACAAAGCCAAAAAATCAGGTTTGGACAATGACTGGAATGAATATAAATCTAGTCTCAAAATTTACAAGAGTTCGTTAAGAAAAGCTAAGCGTAACTCGTGGAGGAACTTCTGTGGAAACATTGAAGAGATTTCAGAAGCATCTAGGCTAAAGAAGATTTTATCTACCTCGCCCACTACTCTAGGTCTTTTAAAAAAGCCTGACGGCTCCTGGACAACATCTGGCGAAGAGACCTTAGACCTCTTACTAGATACTCACTTCCCTGGTATCTCATTGCATGAACCAGAGGAATTGAATGTTCAACCTCAGATGCCCTCAATTATTCTCGGGGACATTGTTTCGGAAACCAAAATTCGATGGGCGATAAATAGCTTCAAACCCTATTAATCACCAGGACCTGATGGTGTAACACCAGTTGAGATGCAACAATCTGCTCGCTTAATTATACCTTGGTTGACAGCTATTTTCAAGGGCTGTCTTAACCTTTCCTATATTCCTCTAGCCTGGAGGATGACTAAAGTCATTTCATTCCAAAGGCTGGGAAGAGCTCTTACATAAATCCAAGGGATTTTAGGCCAATAAGTCTTTCCTCTTTTCTTTTAAAAACTTTGGAAAGACTCATAGAAATCTATGTTCGCAGCAGTATCAAACCTGATCTGCTGTCTACTTCTCAGCATGCTTACACGAAAGGCAGATCTATAGAAAACGCACTTCACACACTAGTGAGGAGCATTGAAAAATCCTTTGCATGTAAGGAATTCGCCCTGGCGGCGTTCCTGGATATTGAAGGAGCTTTTAACGTTGACCCAGGTATTATTATCAATGAACTGCAGAAACTGGGTATCAACAGTTCCATAGTTGAGCTGATTAAAAAGCTACTGACAAACAGAGCCATTACCTCAAATCTTGGCATTTCCGAAGCTAATAGGTTTGTCCGCAGAGGAACGCCGCAGGGTGGAGTGCTATCTCTTCTACTGTGGAATCTGGCAGTAAATAAGATGCTCATGTCACTGAAGAGGCTTGGCTGTAAAGCTATTGCCTATGCCGACGATGTAGAATTAATTGCATGTGGTAAATTCCCAAACATACTGTGTGAAATTCTTCAGAATGCTTTAAACAGACTCGTCTAATGGGCAGATGAGGCTGACTTAGGCGTAAATCCGAACAAAACTGAACCAGTACTCTTTACTAGGAGTCACAAACTTCCAATTATAGTACCACCTTCGCTAAAGGGCGTTAGACTTGTCTTAAAAAGTAGTGCAAGGTATCTTGGTCTGATATTGGATAGGAAATTAAGTTGGAAAATAAATGTTGTTGAGAGAGTTAGGAAAGCAACTGTAGCACTATACTCTTGTAAAAAAGCTGTGGGGAGAAGATGGGGGCTATCACCTCGTATTATTCATTGGCTCTACACAGCGGTAATTCGACCGATTCTGTTATATGGCATTGTGTTGTGGTGGCCTGTCTTAGACAAGGTCACCTATTACAGACAATTGCAGAAGGTTCAAAGAGCTGCTTCCATGTGCATCAGTGGTGCACTGAGGACCACACCGACTGATGCCTTGGAGGTCCTCTTTCATCTCGTTCCCCTTGACCTGTTTGGTAAACGAATGGCAGCATGTACCGCCATTAGACTCAGGGAAACTGCTTGCTGGTCCGAGGGAAGTACAGGACACTCAACTATCCTTAATAGCTTGAATTCCGTACCCTCTAAATTGGACTACACTATTCCAGTAATCTCATTCAAGAGAGATTACGTAACCCATATCCCATCTAGGGATGACTGGAAGGGAGGAATCCCGGGGAGAAGGAACCATATTAATTTCTACACGGATGGCTCCAAGTTAAATAACCAAGTGGGTTATGGTATTTACTCTAAGGAACTTATCGTATTGCTGCGAGGTTACCAGACCATTGTAGTGTTTTTCAGGCAGAGGTTATAGCAATAGAAGAAGTAGCATCCTGGCTGAGAATAAATGTGGTATCCAAGGAGGGTATTAACATTTATTCAGATAGTCAAGCTGCTGTTGAATCTCTAGAATCAGTCTTCCTAAACTCACTAGTGGCCCAACAATGCCGCTCGTCTCTAAATGAGATGGCTCAGCATTTTAACATTCACCTCATCTGGGTGCCTGGGCATAGGAACATTGATGGCAATTGCAAAGCTGATGAACTTGCTAGGCAGAGGACTACTGCACAAATTCCTCAAGACAAGGAAGGTGTTGGCATGCCACTCGCTACCTGCAAGTTACTGCTTAAAGAAGACATGATAAAAAAGGCTAACATAAGATGGACCCAAGGGTAAACTTGCAATATAACAAGGCAAATCTGGCCGGAATGGAACGCTAAGCGATCTCTAGAACTGATATCCCGCACTAGACACAGTGTCTCGTCAGTTGTTGCAGTAATAACTGGCCACTGGCTTATCGGCAGACATGCGGAGAGATTAAGTATTCGGTTTTTTGACTACTGTAGAAGTTGTGGGGATGTGGAGGAGGAGGAAAACATTAAACATTTTCTTTGCTCCTGCCCTGCACTTGCTAGAAAACGCCACAAAACACGAAATCTGGATGGTTCAATGGGAGGGTATAGTCAAGTACCCTGTGGTATCACAATGGACCAAACTTGGTCTAAGTGAGTCGGTTTTGTAACTGACTGCCACTCCTACCTAACCTAACCTAGCATTGTTTTCGTCAAGTTCGCTTAATGGTGCAAATCGATTGCCAGATAGACATAATTATTTGAAGGTGTTACTAAATTGTTAGTTTTGTTTATCTTTGAATTTCCTACTTTCCCTTTTTGAGGGCTGAGCTTTCGCTTTGAATTCAAAGTTATGTAACGATCTATACCTGTTTGAACTTTATTTTTTCCTTCAGTTGATCGTGCCTTAGGAATAGTACCGGTAGAGGTTGATTGTGATGTTAAATCATTATTTATAGCCACCTGGGTTGAATAGCTATTTTCCTTCATAGCAGGAGAGCTAGATTTTTCAGCTTTTTGCCTGCTCTGTTGCTCCTGTTCTTGTAGAAACGGTTGTTGTTGTTGCAACGGTTGTTGTTGTTGTTGCAACGGTTGTTGTTGTTGTTGCAACGGTTGTTGTTGCAACGGGTGTTGTTGTTGTTGCAACGGGTGTTGTTGTTGCAACGGGTGTTGTTTTTGTTGTAGCAACTGTTGTTGTTGTTGTAGCAACTGTTGTTGTTGTTGTAGCAACTGTTGTTGTAGCAACTGTTGTTGTAGCAACTGCTGTTGTTGTTAAAGCAACTGTTGTGTTTGTTGTTGCTGTTGTTGACTCCCTCCAGATGGAGGAGAACGGCTCAACGTCATAATGTAATAATATTATGTGAATAAACAGAAGCTATTTTTTTAGCCACTTCTGTCATCCACATGAAGCATGAAACTTTTTATATAGATTATTTTTATATTTTATTTATTATTATATTTTGGTTTATTGTTTAAATCACCATCTGATCCAAACCCGACGAACAAGCGTCGTTGTTTGTGTTCAAGGTGTTAAAGTTATTAACCTCGCTTCCACCAGAGTCGGTTTCCCGCCTTCAGGTGTTTAGTGGGTTTATTTTTCTTACTTAATCGCCAGAAAAGAAAATAAAAAAAATTAGTTGGAGATTGCTTTTATTTTTAGAACTTTATTCCTTCCAAGTATGCAGTCGAATGACCAAAACAAGTTTACAAGTTTTATGCTTGCCCTTTCTTCGAAAGTAATCGTCTTCATTTTCGAAAGTTACAATAACAAAGTTACATGCTAATTTTTCGAAACAAACAGTAGCGAAATATGAAAAAAATGAAGAGAGAGAGTGCAATTAAAATCTATGCTTTAACAAGAGTTTGACTATGCAAATTCGATCATTACAGTCGTGGGTTAAATGTTATAACCAAAAATAGAATAGTTTTTAAAATGATATAAGTAAGGAAATTGAAATATACAAAATGAATTAAATGTTAACTACTTTTAAGTTGAAATACATTATTGATATTAGCATTCGCTACAATCTCCCCCTCTGCCATCAAAGTCGTCCCGACAATAAATGGCAGTACTACTAATCTTCTGTTGCTTTCCTGGGACGCAATACTCGCGATGTCGTCATCTGGAAATTGTTGCTCGGTTGATTTACGTGTGATGAGTTATCTGCTGTTGTTTGTCGTGTTGCATTTAGATTGGCATAAGTAGAGTCCTATGCGGCGTTTTGCTTTGGCCGACCTCGACGTTTCATAGGATGAATTGGTAAGTTATCTGGACCGTTGTACTGTGTCAGTGCTGATGCATGAAGTGTTGCTATTGGGATGTCAGGATGCTCTTCAGATGCTATGATGAAACAAGCTGCACCTTTTCTGCTCAAAATTCTGTAGGGACCATCTCTGCGAGGAGCAAGCTTCGAAGATATCTTTTTAGAAGAATTGCTTAATATATGTGTTGCAACAAGTACTCTGTCTCCGACATTAAATTTAATTTGTGGTCTCCTTTTCTTATCAGCATATAATTTGTTTTTGTCTTGCATCTTTTCTTCTGCTTCTTTCGCTAACTTTAATGTATCTGACAGTCTCAGTAGATGCGGGGTTAACTGTGGTATAAAATTTTCTGATTGAACGACCGTTTTCAGATCGTAATGTGCCTCCAAAGGACTTCTAAGCTCTCTACCGAAGGTTAAATATGCTGCAGAGTAGCCTGTGCTGCTGCATTTTACGCTATTCATTGCAAATCTTATCATTGGAAGTTTCGATGCCCACGAAGTGTGTTCTTTTCCCACGTAAATAGCTAGCTGAGTTTTTAAATCACGATTTTTTCTTTCTACAGGATTTGCTTCCGGGTGGTATATTGGTGTAAAAGTTTGCTGTATGCCTAGGCAGTACGTAAGCTTTTGCATTATTGCGGAGATAAATTGGCATCCATTATCTGTATGTATTCGCCTTGGTACGCCGTATCTTAAAACGATCTCATTTAATATTATTATAGCGTAATTTTCGGCTGTGCCATCTTTCATTGGAAATAGCTCTACCCATCTACTGCAAATGTCTTCAATCACTAGAATCCATTGTTGACCTTGATTTGTGCGTGGCAAAGGACCAACTAAATCAATAGCTATAGTTTCAAAGCGTTGATTGCTAGAAACAGTTTGCAGAAGTCCTGCTGGTTTTAAGTTTGTCGGCTTGTACCTTTGACAGACTATACATGCTTTTACATGGTTTGCTATTTCTGAACGCATTCCTGACCAGTAATAATGTGGAGTAATACGACATATTGTCCGGTCAATACCATAATGACCTGCTGTAGCATCTTCATGAAATTTAGATAGTATTGTGTTCCGCATAGATTTGGGCACCACCAATTGGCCATTTTCAGAATCTTCTTCCGAACAGTATCTATATAACACGCCATCTATCATCATGTATCCACGGTTAGTGTATCTTGTAACATCATCATCATTTGATTCAAAAGACTTGATTATATTATTAATTTCTATGTCTTCAAGCTGTGCTTGTCGCATTTCATCAGCACCTTTTCTGGGGAAATCAATTTCTATCGCAAAGCATTCACAAACCAGTTGGTTGTGACTTTCAAGTGAACATGGTGGGCGTGATAACGTATTTGCCACAACGTTTTGCTTTCCAGGTGTATAGCCAAACTTTATGTTATAAATTTGAAGCTGGAGAGCCTATCGTGCCAGACGACCTGTTGGTGACTTCAAACTAAATAACCACTTCAATGGTTGATGGTCTGTCAGCACTGTTAACTCTGAGCCTTCAATATAACCACGAAACCTTTGTATAGCCCATACAACGGCAAGCGCTTCACGTTCTGTTGTGGAGTAATTTCGCTCTGCAGGCAATAGAAGACGACTTGCGTATTCAATTGGATGCTCATCATCTTTCTCCCCCTGCAATAGAACTGCCCCGAGCGCATAATTGCTTGCATCTGTCCTTAACAAAAATGGCCTACCTTCATCAACCTGTTGTAATATTGGTGGCGAGGCTAGGATGCTTTTAAGGTTATCAAACGCTGCCTGATGCTCGGATAACCATTTCCACTGTGCGCTTTTTTTTGTTAAGCTTGATAACGGCTTCGAAATATCAGCAAAACCTGGTATAAAACGCCTATACCAAGAGCATGTTTGAAAAATTGAAATTAATTGTTTGAGGTTTTTCGGCCTAGGTCGTTGCAAAATTGCCTCTGTTTTTTCTGGATCGGGCTTCAGCCCTTTAGGTATCAGTATATGACCTAAATATTTTACTTCTGGTCTACAAAAACGGCATTTTTCGCGATTGAGCTGTAGACCAAACATTTTAATTCTTTTGAAAGTTTGACGTAACTCTATAATGTGCGCTTCAAAATTTTTAGAACAGATTATAATGTCGTCCAAATATGCCAAAATTATTATTTGTGGAAGTCCAGATCGAAATTTATCCACCATTCTTTGGAATGTAGCTGGAGCGTTTTTAAGACCGAATGGCATTCGGTTGAATACGTAAATTCCAAAGGGCGCAGTTTTTATTTTGTCTCTCTCAGCCATTTTTATTTGCCAGTATCCGGCTTTCAGATCGATTGTTGACATAAACGGCGTTGCTTTTGCTGCATGCAGTAGGTCATCCATGCGTGGCAGCGGATATTTATCTGTTGTCGTAATCGCGTTAAGACGTCTATAGTCCACACAAACTCGTACGTTTTCCTGTTTTTTTGGAATAAGGACCACTGGGAATGCCCATGGCGACTCTTTTTCTTCAATTATTTTATTTTTTAGCATATCTTTTAATTCAATATCTAACTTTTCCTTCATAACTGGTGATAGTCGATACGGAGGACATGATATCGGCTCATGACTACCAGTGTTGATGAAATGTTCAATATAAGGAATTGGTTCACCGCTATCTTCAAATACAGCTTTTACTTCATGGAGAAGATTTTTCAAAATTTCCTTTTGGGACGCTTCAAGACTTGAACCTTCATCAATTCGTAGGTTTACATCGAAACAATTTAAATTTATTTGAGTTTCAGTGGTAACATCACCAGCTTTTGGAATTTTCAGTTTTTTTAATGGTGGAAACAAATTACACTCCTCTGAAGCTTGAAAATTCGTCGGAAGGCAACTTTCGAAAATTTTGTCAATTCCACCCGGTGAATAATCTTGGTCAGCTTGTGGTACTGAGTTTTTAGGAGTAACTCTTTCTTCAATAACAACTTCATTTGATCTTTCGACATAGGATAGAAAATCGTTCATTGCGTTATGTTCCTCAATAATAATAATAATAATAGAGTTTAGCTACTACAGCTATTATAGCCTTCTTAGCTATTTAGCATTGAAGCTTTATACCAAGTAAAAAGCTTATTCAATAAAAAATGGAATAGAAAAAATTATCATGCACATTAATTTGTTATTTATTTTATAATTTTTTCTTAGCTTTATCGCACTTTCTCAACATACCCACTCACACCATGTAAAAATAGACATATAGATATTAAAATAATTATATGTATAAATTTACGTGGTCCAAGGCATAAATGTTAGAAAAAATTTACCCAGCATGCTGTGGGGCTCGGACAACACAAACAAAAAATTTCACACCACCATTAAGCTGCAATTTTAGCTACAGTTAGTTTTCAGTCTAAGCTTGAGTTGACCTTTTGACAAGCTAATGTTATAAACTTCGCAATTATTAATAAGAGTTGTCATGTGATTAAAAGGAGCTGTAGCCATATAATTAGTTCTACTAACCGGTTGATAAAATAACTGATAAGAGTTACGAGTACTCCTCCGATTACTATTAAAATGTATATAGTTAAGAAGCTCTGGTGCAGCAAGAGACCCAGTTACAAGTTGATGTAGATAAAGTATATCCGCAATATTTCTACGCGAGCTCAAAGACTGCATATGTAATAACTTTAAACGATCCTCATAAGGAGGAAGGCTTAAAGGGTCAATCCAATTTAAGCCATTGAGAGCAAAACGAATAAAATTTTTTTGAATTCTTTCAATTCTATTTATATGAATATTATAAAATGGTGACCATACTTGGCTAGCGTACTCTAAGTGAGGGCGCACTATTGTATTATATAAAGTCACCGTTACTAAAGGGCTATTAAATTCTTTTGCCCACCTCTTAATAAAGCCAAGCAGAGATGAGGATTTTTTACAAATTTGATTAATATGCTCATTAAAAGTCAACTTAGTATCAAAATGTATACCTAGGTCTTTGACTACATCGACACGACAAATATTTTTATCTTTTAATTTATAATCAAATTCCACAATAGTTTTCTTCCTGGTAAAAATCATAGCTTGGCAATTATCAGGATTAAGATGTAAGTTATTCTTAGAACACCAAACTTCAAAGGATTTCAAGTCAGACTGAAGTGGAATAGTGTCACCAACCCCCTTTACGTTCCTGTAAATTTTCATGTCATCTGCATATATGTACTAACAGATGGGAGTTTTTAATAACATGTGTAACGTCATTAATTGCTAAAATGAACAGGAGCGGCCCCAGGTGGCTTCCTTGTGGAACACCTGATGTCGCGCTAAATAAGATTCGATCCAGCTGACAAAACTTAAGGGAAATCCAAGCTTCTTTAACTTAAACAAAATCAAATTATGTGGTAACTTGTCAAATGCTTTACTGAAGTCAGTGTAGATGCAGTCAACTTGCCCACCAGAGTCTAAAGAGCTTAATGCAAAAGAAGTGAAATCAAGGAGGTTAGAAACTGTAGATCTGCCATTAACAAAACCATGCTGACGAGTTGTTATGACTTCACCACAGCACATCTTAACCTGATCGTATATAATATGTTCAAAAATTTTCGGTATTGATGATAACTTAGCCACGGGCCTGTAGTTTGAAACATCATTCTTACACCCTTTCTTGAAAATGGGGCTAATGTATGCATTTTTCCAAAATTTAGGCAAATAGCTTTCTTGAATTGATCTATTAAATAAAATACTGAGGGGCTGACTCAGCACAGAGCTACAGTTTACTAAAACTGTCGCAGGAATACCATCCGGCCCGGAGTTGAAGTCATCATCAACAGATGAAATATATTTCTCTATGAGGTCAGGAGAGAAAGATATCTCATTAACCGAAACTAAAGGGTCGTTATCCATATATTCAAAATAGTTGATTTCAGGGCTAAATAAATCCTTAGAAAACGATTCATTAAACAAATTAGCAAACAACCCGGCTATAACTTGTGGGTCGCTAGTGAGCCCATCAACTGTTTTAAACTCAGATGAAAACCCGTCAGATTTTTTTTTAGAATTAATAAAACCCCAAAAATTCTTGGGGTCATGAAGAATATTCAGCCTAATTTTATTCAAATATTCAAAATAAACCAAAGCTGACATATCCTTAAATTCAAGAAACAGTCGCTGATAAGCAACAAGGTCATTACGGTCCTGGCTACAAACGTATTTATTCCATGCCCTATTACGGCCATTGCGAACTTTTTTCAAATCCTTTGTATACCAGGGGTACGAGGAATTATTAACGTACTTCCTTCTATATGGAAACGACAATGCTATGGCAGAAAAAAGTTCACCATAGAAAAATTTAATGCAATCATCAAATGTATTGTTATTAAAAAAAGTAAGTAAGTCGTCTAATTTATTTCTTAAATTTTCATTCAATTTTAAAAAGTCAGCTTTCTTAAAATTGAATTCGTAAATATTAATGGATGAACATGCATTAGTCAAATTTTCATTGTCAGATTGGTACACAATACTCAAAGGTGGATGATAGGAATCTACCGTAGACAGCGCATGGATAGCATTTCTTACAATAACATTGCTACTATTTGTAGCCAAGACTAAGTCAAGTTGTCGTCCATGGCAATTAGTTATACAACTTACTTGTTGTAAATTTGAAAGTATTTCGTCAACAAAAATTTGTTGTTGTCGAGTTTTTGGACAAGATGCATAAAAATATGTACCATCGTCCGAAGGTCAGGCAAATTAAAGTCACCTAACAACAAAATGTCGTCATTAGTGTCTAGTTCATTAATAATATATTCTACAGCCATCGAAAGACATTCGTAGACATCTGCGCTACTATTTGGAGGAACATAAGTGTTAAGAATGTATAAATTAGAGTTACATTGTGTAACCTTAACACATAACAGTTCAATATTAGATGCACAGGAAATTTCAACTAATGAACTGGTTAAATGATTTTTTATAGCTATTAAGACGCCTCCACCAACAGAAGAAAGATCTTCCAAGTGTCTGTCTCTTCTAAAAACATGGAAACTATTATCAAAAAGTTCCATATTGAGAAAGCTGTTGTTTAACCAAGTTTCGGTAAACACGATAATATCCTCAGAGAAATTCTGAGTTGATAAAAAGATATCTTGCGTCTTGGAACGCAAACCCCTTACATTTTGATAGTAAAGGGATAGCCGTTTCAGTTTTTTGAATTGGAACGTGCAGTTTTATCATTTTTTTTCGATTTAAATTCTGAAATATAGATATTATCCACCCATGCTTTAGATTTAAGAATGGCAGAAACATGAGAAGATGCCACTGTTATTTTAAAAGACGCATGAGTTGGTTGATTACCGAGTTTCCTGCAAGAAACGAAGGCGTCGGCAGGAATAATTTGATTTTGTCTGATAAAATTTTTAACGCTGTCAGAGGTAGTGTTGGAATGAAGTCGTGAAATAAAAATCGATTTTAACCTTGGTAATGCCTGCAGGGAAACCGATGGCACAGAGCTATCAATCGCAACATCCACCCGCGGATTAGCCGAAATTGACAGAGGATTATTTATAGTGGAGGAAGGAGATGGAAGATTGCTACTAGAGATTATAGCGGGAAAATTGGGAGTGGGTGAAGAGGTATTTAGAGAGCAATCCACGGGAGTTTTGTCACGACTGACGGCCGCACCGCCCACCCTCCCCACATTACCCAGATTTTTATTTAATTTCTTATTTAATTTTTTATTAGACTTTCTTTTCTTTTTTAAGGAAATAGCTTGTTTAGGTAAAGTGGAGATCGAAGGAGTGGAAGCAAAAACCATAGTAGCCTCGGTAATAGTTTTATTTTGCAAACTAACATCCGGTGAAGTAGCCTCATTAAGGCTTTTTTCAATTTGGGGATAATAGTTAAGAATATCTCTGAAATTATTATTCAGATTGTTAAGATTTTCCCCAAATTGCTTAATTTTTTCGTAAAAGACCGACGGGGAAAGGGGTCTGCAAGATGGACAGTACCATTGCAGGCCCGAATGGACAGAGCATAATAAATCAGTAATAGATTTTGCTAAGTTTACACAAGAGGCATGAAACACCTGTTCACAGGGACCTGAACAGGAAAACATAGAATTCAATATATTTTGGCTTTTGCACTGATCTCTTAGAGAGCAAGCTAACAAATTTTCAGAGGAAAAATAATCCATCTTGAAATCTTAAAAAAAAAGAAAGCAATTTAAAATATTTTTAAAGTTAAATATTTGCTTGTGTTAGTGGTAGCGGTTGTGACAATTCGGGCTTGTGCATTTTGAACTCGAAAATTGTGTTGGGGTTATCCTTGAAATGCCAAGTACGTTGAGCAAGATCCATTACGATGCCGGCCTGCTCTAGAAAATCGATGCCAATAAGAGTTCGGTTCTCACGTGCCTTTGGCAAGCATATGAATCTTATGCGTTTTAGCCGTTTTCCAATTAAGATATGAACTATCGTAGCAAATACTTTTTCTTGACGCGGAATGCCATCAGACAGTATTATTTCCGCAGATACTTCTTGAAACTCCACGTTCTTTTGTTTTAATTGCTGATATAAGCGATAGCCAGCAACGCTTGTGCGTGCCGCTGTGTCAAAGTAAGCTTCTCCTTTCAAGCCATTGATATTAATGTTTACTGTAGGGACATTTCGTCCAACGAAAGTTGTGTGCACAGCATTAAAGTCAATTATTTCTGGGCTTGTCAACGGGTTTTTTGTGTTACAATTCGGACAATTTGACCTGTAGTAGCCGGTGGCACCACAGCCATAGCAATTAAGACTTGTTTCTTGCGTTTTTCCTTTACGGTCAGCTTCAATTTTTTTATAGCATGTTTCAGCCGTATGATTTTTCTTTCTGCAGAAAGAACAGCGAACAGCAGGATTTTGAGTGAACTCATCGGATTTTTGCAATGGTTCAAAATGTTTTGCTTTATAATCTTTGTTTTCTTTATTAGCATTTCGACTTCTCTTGCTTTTTGAAGTAAAGCTTGGAAACTATTTATGCTTTCACGAGTGATTTTTTCTCGTATTGTTAGTAGCAATTGCGAAAAAATAATATTTAACATAGTGTTTTCGGATAGCTTTTCGGATAATTGTGCAAACAGTCGTCGCTTTTTGCAAACAAAACTATCTGTTGATTCAGATGCCTTTTGTCTATCCTGACTATTCAATTCAATTCTTTATTCAACCTATTCAACAATAAATACATGATACTAAGGTTAATTATAATATACAATTTGGTAGTTCAGAATATTCTTTTCAGCTCTAAATATTATATAATCAAATGACAAGTATAAGAAAAAATTCAATTAATATTATATTAAGAGGAAAATTAAACAAAAACCTCAAAAACTGTTTATAAACTTACAACTAGAGTACCAATGTGCCCGCACATCCGTACTATTATAAAACTTAACCTAATTTTGACATTTAATTTATAAATTTACAAGGAACTAATGTTTCTTATTAAAATATTATTCGAAAGTGCACAACTTGTGACAAATCTTTCTTTCTGAATTATTATTAAATTACTAATTGTATGCATATTTGTAAGACGATGTAGTTCTCTGGTGGAGAAGTGTCTAGGAAGCTTAGCCATAATTTTTAAGATTTTATTTTGCATAATTTGCAATTTTTTAACATGGGATGCAGCGGCGTTAGCCCAAACTGGTGACGCATACGTGAGAATCGGTAGGAAGATCATTTTGTAGATCATTATTTTGTTCTCTAAGCTCAAGTGTGACTTACGGTTAATCATTGGATATAAAGATTTTATAAGACGATCTGATTTGCTTATGCGTTCAGCAATATGTTTCTTAAAAGTAAGCGTTTTGTCGAGAATCATTCCTAAGTACTTAAGCTCAGAGCACCATTCAATAGCTGTATTACCAAAAAAGATATTTCTTTGTGGTAAGTATCTAATAGCCCTTTTCCTGGTAAAAAACATTGACTGTGATTTGAGTGAATTTATTTTGATTTTCTATTTAAAAAAATAGTTCCTAAGTTCATGAAGGTTAATTTCAATATTGGCCACCATGTCAATTACTGAACTATGGGAAGAATAAATGCAAGTATCGTCAGCAAAGAGCGCCAAACTTGTATTGTTCGATTTGGGAACGTCCGAAATATATATGGAATATAGTAGTGGTCCAAGGACAGACCCTTGAGGAACTCCCGCTACAATATCAAAAATACCAGAAATTGTTTTCCCTAAATGCACGTTGAATTTACGATTTTTTAAAAAAACTTTGAACTATTTTACATAGATAAATTGGAATTGAAAAATTCCTCATTTTGAAAATTAGACCATCTTGCCATACACAATCAAATGCCTTTTCAATGTCTAAAGCTACAACCATCGTTGACTTGCCTTCTGTGAGTTTCTCGCTAATAAACTGAGTAAGTCGTTTCAATTGGTGATTCGTAGAGTGACCTGATCTGAATCCAAACTGTTCATTTGGAATAAGACCAAGATTCTCAACACATTCATCAATTTTTGACTTAATGATTTTTTCAAAAATCTATCCTGACTAATTTCAGCAAAAATACGCCAATCTGGTTTTGGTGGTGAAAATGCCTGCCTGAGTAAATCTAAAGCTGTATTAAATGTTCTGGCCTCACTTTTGACACCTTGCCACCATGATGAAGCGTAGCCTTCTAGCAAAAGTGGTAAGCTGAGCAAAGCATATGCGTCTGAAACATTTTCAGCGTTTTTAAAAACCAAAATGGTTGCGATGAAATCATCAACTTTTGTGGTACTGCGTCCACCACTAAAGCGAGCACTACAAGAGCTAAAAGTGGCTCTGCTTTCTTGTCGAACTTGCAAACCTCCTATTAACTGAAAAAATTGATCCTGTGTCAACGTAACGTTTACAGCAGCTGCATTTCCTACTGGGATATGAGAACCACTGGTATTTGGGTTGACTTCATTAATTGAAATATAATTGTTATCGTCAAAAAAACCATAAGCAGAAGCATTTTGTTGAATATCACCAACATTTTGCATAGGATCGGAACTAGCGTGAATATTTTGAGTAATGCCAGAAGTTTGAAGTACATTATCGTTAGCTAAAGCACTGTTAGCATTACGGGCCGCAGCAGCACTACGAGTCTCGACACCACTAACAGGTGTATCAGAAGTACTTGTTTTTTTCGACGGACTGTCAGACATTGTTTTTTTCTTTTTGTAAATATTGGTACTTGTCGCAGATTCTTTCACCAAAAATAAAACGAAGATGATGCGTTGTATAGTGGCAACTAAAATAGCAACTGCACTGATCACAGTTAAACACAACTTTATGCAACGACTCTGTATGGTATTTGTATAACAAAAATAGCGAAGAACAGCAATAACAATCACTCCGTTAACTAACGGCTTACATCCAGTGCAAATATTTTCTGCTATGTAGAATTTTCGGCCGTTGTTGTATTTTATGTGTAATTGTTTTTGTTTCAATTTATTTTACGTTGGGCGCCAATGAAGCATGAAACTTTTTATATAGATTATTTTTATATTTTATTTATTATTATATTTTGGTTTATTGTTTAAATCACCACCTGATCCAAACCCGACGAACAAGCGTCGTTGTTTGTGTTCAAGGTGTTAAAGTTATTAACCTCGCTTCCACCAGAGTCGGTTTCCCGCCTTCAGGTGTTTAGTGGGTTTATTTTTCTTACTTAATCGCCAGAAAAGAAAATAAAAAAAATTAGTTGGAGATTGCTTTTATTTTTAGAACTTTATTCCTTCCAAGTATGCAGTCGAATGACCAAAACAAGTTTACAAGTTTTATGCTTGCCCTTTCTTCGAAAGTAATCGTCTTCATTTTCGAAAGTTACAATAACAAAGTTACATGCTAATTTTTCGAAACAAACAGTAGCGAAATATGAAAAAAATGAAGAGAGAGAGTGCAATTAAAATCTATGCTTTAACAAGAGTTTGACTATGCAAATTCGATCATTACAGTCGTGAGTTAAATGTTATAACCAAAAATAGAATAGTTTTTAAAATGATATAAGTAAGGAAATTGAAATATACAAAATGAATTAAATGTTAACTACTTTTAAGTTGAAATACATTATTGATATTAGCATTCGCTACACACATAATTTGTTGCAGACTTTTAGGATCTGTCAACAAAATATTGGTTTCCCTGGTTTCTTAAAAGCGTAGCCTGGAACTTTTTTCACTAACAGCTGCTTTTTTGCTATATTAGCACCACAAAAAACAGCTAACTTTCAGCTTGTCTGCCAATCGCTGAGTCTTAGCAGTCAATAAAGCTGCCAAAACGCGTATTTTAATTTGTATTTATTACCGAAATTAAATTACAAAAATTAACTTCGCACAAAGAACTGTCACCACTTATAGTGTTGCCACTTCCCTTATAGGTATTCGAAATAAATTGTTTTATCTTTTCCTTATTTTTTTTAATGTCGCAAATCATCGATTTGGGAACATAGAATTTTTCGGCAACCTGCCTAATAGTTTATCCATCATCAAGACTTTGTAAAATATCACACTTTTCCTTTAAAGTTAGTGTTTTATGTTTGCGTTTATTATTTAAGAACATGGCACTTGGTACGAAATTAGACAAACAAGCTTACGAGGAAAAGAACCGAAACTGAAGTAATGACTGCAATATGTGAATCAAATTGCAAATAACAAAACATGCGAGGTAAAAACGGTAAAGCAACGGTAAAACAAAAGTATAGTTTTTTTCTTGAATAAAAAAAATTTGTCCGGACTATTGAGGTAAAAATTTTAGTTTGTCCGAAATGTAAAGGCGTCCGAATTATTGGAGTGTCCGGAGTGGCGCATGTCCGGACTATCGAAGTTGCACTGTAGATATAAGGGTTAGGCGTTAATTTTTCCAGAACTGCAGTTTTTTTGTCATCTACTAGTACACAGCCACCTAAAAATAGTATGAAAGCGAATTTGATATTGATATGAATTTTGATATATTTTTCTATATACATATAAGATAATGCCTTAACCACTCAAAAAATTTTCAGCCAATTTAAAACACGTCAGGGTATAAATAGGCAAATTATAGATAGAATGACCCTCATAACTTTTTTGAAAATAACTTATTTGAAGCTTATACGTATATGTATGTTCAAAATTCGCCTATAGATAAGCATTAAGCAATATAGAAGAATCAAAAATATCGGATAAAAAAGTCAAAAATGTGTGCAATTATTTGTGTAATGATCGATATCATAAAAAGTCTGTTTTTGTATGGAAAATGGTTAAAAAATCGTTGATTTTGGGGGGAAAAATTTAATTAATAATAACATAATGAATTTGTATATGTAATAAAAAAATATTCGCCAAAAAAATTATATATTATAAAAAGTTTTTTGGGGAAAATGGGGAAAAACAATTTTTGTTTATTGAGAGTTTTCAACCCTGATATGTGGCATTCCTTGGTTCCGACAAGAAGTTATAAGGCAATCCTCTGTATGCAATTAAAGCTCTTAAGAACCTTACATTTCAAGCTCGAATCTTAAACCATATCGTATCGCCAAAAATCTTTCAACGGAGCGCTCGTCAAGAAATGTGTGATATCAAAGAGATTACAAAAGCAATTGCATGTAAAATGTAGAATTTTTGCGCACATGCTCATATTTTTTACTGTAATTCTTAACTGATCAACGCAAGAAATAGAACATATTGTTACGAAATTTCTGTCTCTTTGACGATAATTTCGATCTCTCACACTTTTCTGAGTTCGATCACTAGATTGTGTAACAATTAAAAACACACAAACTTATTTAGTTATAAAATGGTTTATTTTATTAACGTTCAAATTCTAATATTAATTTAACACTGTATAGAAAACCGTTTTGTTCTACTACGGATCACACTGTATTCACTTTATTGCTTCGCTGTTCTAACTCAACTGTGTCACTCAGCTCAGATGACAACCCTTTTATACTGCAGTCATCACTCTCTCGAATAATCCAGTACCTTCTAAGTGGCGTATATTCTACCATTATCTACAACCCACCAGTGCTACTTTGTAGCGTGCATTCTACCACTATCCACAATTCACCACAATTCACCAGCATGGCGCACTGACGTTGAGCTCACAATTATCCAGAATGTTAGATGCTAGATGGCGTTGTACGTTGTATGAATTTCGCAATCTAGATGTCTCTATGTTATTGACTTTAATAGTGTACTGCAGCGTCTGTTCGGTTTATTATTTTTACACCATTACGCTAGATGGTGTATGCTAGCTAGTATCGTTTAGTTTCTTTCGTTGGTATTTATTTCAAGAGTCTTCTAGCATAAACCAAATTTCGCTACACTGCCCTCCGCTTAAACTTGTTCGTCCCGAACAAGAGTCTCTCCGTTCCTAGTATAAGGTGCCAGCCTTTCGATGTGGACTACCTTTAATTTACTATTGTTTCCGGGGTATTTTTGGATTCGATACACAACATCATTAATCCTTGTGACGATACGGTAAGGTCCCTCCCAATGAGTCTGTAATTTAGGAGACAAGCCTCGTTTTCGTTGTGGGTTATGTAGCAGCACTAGTTGACCTTCTTTGAACCCTTCAGTATTTGCTCGCAGGTCATACCGAGCTTTCATCTTGTCGCTAGCCAATTGAGTACGTCTCCTGATAAGCTCGTGTATATCTGCTAATTCTTCTCTTTTCCGCGACATGTAATCGTCAGCATGGGTCGTATCTGGGACAACATTTACTCCGTACTTCAAATCTGCTGGAAGCCTTAAGTCCGTACCAAAAATGGCTTTTGCTGGCGTGACTGTAGTGGTATCGTGTATTGCCGACCGATAAGCCATCAGAAACATTGGTAGATGATCATCCCAATATTTTTGTCCTTTATCAACAACCTTTTTTAAATGCTCCTCTAGAGTACGGTTGAACCTTTCGACCATGCCATCGGACTGAGGATGCAAAGCTGTGGTGCGTGTCTTCTGTATTCCAAGCATGTCACAAACCTCCTTAAAAAGTGTCGACTCAAAGTTTCGTCCTTGGTCGGAATGCAACTCAAGTGGAGCTCCATATCGGCAAATCCAATTTTTGATGAAAATGTCTGCCACTGTTTTTGCTTCTTGATTGGGAATGGGATATACTTCTGGCCACTTACTGAAATAATCAATTACCACAAGGATGTATTTATTTCCTGCATTGCTGATTGGAAAAGGTCCCGCTATATCCATGGCTATCCTCTCAAAGGGAGCTCCAACGTTATACTGATGCATTTTTCCCCGAGTGCGTTGCCTTGGTCCTTTAGCAATTGCACATTGATCACAACGGCGGATCCAGTCAGCAACTGATTCTTGGCATCCTACCCAATAAAACCGTTTCTTTATTTTCTCTGTGGTTTTCGTTATGCCCAGATGTCCACCACTCGATCCATTGTGATAATCCTCGATTATTTCCTTAAATTTGGCCTTTGGAATAACCAGCAGTTTTGAGCGAGTTTTACCATCCTCGCTTTCCCATATTCGGTAGAGACAACCATAATGCAACTCCAAACTTTGCCATTGCGCCCAGTATGCTTTACAGATTTGGCTTTCATTTGAAATTTCTTGCCACGCCGGTTTCCTACCCAGCTCCTTATACTTAATTATAGTTGCCAAATCTGTATCATTGCGCTGGTCTCGTTTTACCTCCTCTTTTGTCCACTTTTCTTCAGGCAAAACGTTCAAAAGGCGCACATCAATTGTTTCAGCTTTATTTTCTGTTCGCGAACAATGACCGCATTCAATTTTACATGGACGACGGGAAAGTGCATCCGCATTTCCATGCTGGATTCCTTTGCGATGCTCTATGGTGAAATCATAGCTCTGCAAGAGTTCTATCCACCGTGCGATTTGCCCTTCAGGATCCTTGAATTGAAGTAGCCACCTTAATGCCGCATGGTCTCTCCTCAGGAGAAAGTGCTGTCCATATAAGTACTTATGGAAGTGTTTCACGCATTCCATTACTGCCAGTAACTCTCTCCGAGTTACGCAATAATTCCTTTCAGGTTTCGACAGACTTTTGCTGAAATATGCGACGACTTTTTCTTGACCATTGATGATTTGGGACAAAACTCCTCCAATACCATGGCCACTCGCATCGGTGTCCAATACAAATTCTTTGCCGGGTATTGGGTACGCGAGTATTGGCGCTGTGGACAGTAATTCTTTCAGTTTTTGGAATGCAGTTTCCTGTGCCCCACTCCATTCGAATTTTCGATTTTTCTGTGTCAGCTCATGTAGACTGCCTGCAACATTTGCGAAACCAGGAACAAAGCGTCTGTAATAAGTGCATAGACCCAGAAAACTTCGCAACTCATGAAGATTAGATGGTCGTGGCCAATTTTTCACAGCTTTTATTTTATTTTCATCTGTGTGTATTCCTTCTGACGTAACCTTGTGCCCCAGATATTTGACTTCACGCTGGAAAAGTGAGCACTTTTTCGCACTTAATTTTAGTCCAGCTGCCTCCAAGCGCTCAAACACTTCCTCCAGATTTTTCAAGTGGTCATCAAAATATTTACCCATGATGATTATGTCATCGAGATACACTAGACAAGTCTCCCAATGTAGTCCTTTGAGAACTCGTTCCATTAACCGCTGAAACGTAGCTGGAGCGTTACAAAGACCAAACGGCATGACGTTGAACTGCCATAGACCATTCCCAATACTAAAGGCAGTTTTCTCTTTGTCTTTTTCATCTATTTCCACCTGCCAATATCCACTTTGTAAGTCCAGGGTGGAAAACCATGTTGCTCCAGATAACGTATCCAGTGTATCATCGATTCTGGGTAACGGGTAGCTGTCTTTTTTAGTGACGTCATTCAATTTTCTGTAATCCACACAGAATCGCATACTTCCATCCTTTTTCTTCACAAGTACTACCGGTGAACTCCATGGGCTTTCTGATGGTGCAATGACATTTTCTCGCCCCATATCTTCTATAAGGCCCGTCACTTCTTCTCTCTTAGCGAGTGCTAGCCTCCTTGGAGGTTGACGAATCGGCTGAAAATCACCTGTATCAATGCGATGTTTGACAACTGATGTTCGGCCATTATTTTCTCCTTTGGACGCAAATATCCGCCAATGTTTTTGCAGAAACCTTTTTGCTTTATTTTTGTTGTGGGCAGACAACTCATTCGTCCATTCTTTCGACAATACTTCCATGGCCGACGATTTCGTTAAAGTTGGGCCTTGTGTATTCTGCTGGTTATTTTCACAATTTACCACAGCCGTAACTTTCTCACATTGCGCTATAAGTTCACCTTTTTGCATCCATTTCGGCTTATTTGTTGGATTCAAAATTCGCACCGGTATTTTTCTGTCTGTTCTTGTGTTTACTAGGGTCTTTCCAATAATCAGGTCTTTCTTTACATTTTTCTTATCTGCTTCCACTACCCACAGATGGCTTGTCCCACAGTCTTCATTTGTTGTGGCCTAAATAATTTCTTCGGTATTGGGTGCAATTCGACAGCGCTCACTTATGTAGACTCTTGCAATTGATAATTTTTGTCCACAGCCAATGTCTAAAGGCAACTCTACATTGGCATACCTTAACGTTTTTTTCTTAAGATCCAAAGTGAACCCGTGTCGAATCATGAAGTCCACGCCAATGATCGGTGATGTTTGCAACAATAAAATCATGTTCCACAGTTTTGTTGCCGATGAGAATACTCGCTGTAACTTTTCCTACTATTTGCGCAATTTCTCCTGTCGCTGTTCTCAATTGGATCCCATTTAATGGCGTTACTCGTCGTCTATCAAATAAGTCTCTCCTCACAATTGAGTGCGATGCGCCTGTATCCAAAGTAAGCTCACATGGTCTTTCGTTGATTTTTCCACCGATGGTAAGGCTGTTGGAATTTCGGCAGAGCTTCGAAACCAAGACTATGGGGCAATCATCTGTAAGAGTCAGCTCATGCCCCTATTGAATCGACTACTATTGCTAACAGCAATAATAACATCAATGTGCACTCTTCTGTATCATCTTTGAATTCTACAGATATACCGACAGTGGCTGACCCATCAACTCATTCTCAGTGGAATACTGTGAAAAAAAGTAAGAGAAAAGATCGTGCTTTGGTTGTCGGAGTTAACTCTTCTTCTGAACTTGGAGTTGCCGAACGCAATAAGTGGTTACATTTGTCATCATTTTTACCTTCGGTTTCGGAAGAAAATATTTTAAACTACGTCTCTCAACATGCTAAAATCGACAAAAAAAATTTATCATGTTATAAATTGGTGAAGAAAGATGTGGAGTTCAGAGGCGCCTGGAGAGAGCTTTTGAGGTCGGCCGTAACCCGGTAACGGGTTGTTATGGCCACCCAAGTAAGTAAGTAAGATGTGGAGTTGACTTCTCTTAAGCGAATAAATTTTCTCTTCGCTGCAATATGATAAGTTACTTAATCCATCTCTGTGGCCAGCCGATGTTAGAATACAGCCTTTTCGTTTTTTTCCAAAAACAAAAGAAAATCAGAACATCACATAGTTAATGCTGCTAATGAAAATGAAATCAGCGTAAAATCCATTAAAATATATTTCCAAAATATAGTATGTCTGGAATGCGTACAAAAACAAATGATGTCCGTGCTGCTATAGTGCAATGTCATTATGATGTCTACGTTTTTGTTGAAACATGGCTCAATATTGATTTTTTTGATAGTGAAATATTTGACTTAAATGATTTTATTGTATATCGTAAAGATAGAGACTATATAAAAACTGGTTGCTCTAGAGGTGGTGGAGTGTTAATAGCCACTAATCGCTCTCTGCGTTCAAATCTTGTTACACTTTCAAACTCTGATTCTTATCTTGATCAGCTTTGCATAAGTATTCAAAGCAAAAACAATTTAATGTTCTTATGTGCATCTTATATTCCGCCGAATAGTAGTTATGATTTATACATGGCTCATATTGATAATATTACGAGTTTGTTAATTGAGAAAAATGATAATCATTTATGTGTGTTAGGTGATTTTAACCTCCCTGATGTAACTTGGTGTTTTGCTAATAACGATGAACATTACCTTATCCCCAATAATGTTAACCAGCTACATAAGATTTCTGTCATTGATGGTTTATTTAGCCTGGACTTGATTCAGATAAATTTTTGCCTAAATAAGTTGAGTAGAATCTTAGATCTAATTTTTATTAGTAGCAATATTAAATATAAATTACAAGAATGCCCTTTCCCATTATCTCAAACTGATATGCATCATGTTCCTCTGGTTATTGAACTAGAATATTATAAGTTTTGTAGTTTTATTCCCGACTTGGGAACTAAAACCTTCAATTTCACCTTAAGCGATTTTAATGTTTTGAATAATGAAATTGGTGATATTGATTGGTCCTATTTTTCGCAATGAAATAATCTTGATTTATGTTTTGATTATTTTAAATCGAATTTTTCATTAATTTGCTTAAAAAATATCCCGGTTGTAGCGAAAAGGTCCCACAAATTACCGTGGTATACAAAAGGTTTAAAGAAGCTTAAGAACCTTCGAAATAAATCTTACAATTTATACAAAGCATTTATTACTGAAACTAATAAAGTAAAATATCTTCAATGCATGAAAGAATTCAATTTCTTGAATAAATTTTTATATAAGCAGTATATGTTGCGTTTTGAGAAAAATATTAAAAATAATCCTAAATCGTTTTGGAATTTTATAAGTTCCAAGAAAACATGTTCTACAATTCCGTCGCATATGTCATTTAATGGAAATTTGTCAAGTTCTTTGCATGAATCAGTTAACCTTTTTGTTGACTTCTTTAAATCGAATTTTGAGTCAAATATTGCTTGTTATAATACTGAGTTATTGGAGCAAATTGACACTGTAATTGATTTTGGCTCGCTTCAACTTACAGTAGAAGATGTTATGAATGGCATTTGCAGTTTAAAAAACTCTCAAAAACCTGACATTGATGGTATTTCTCCATTTCTTCTTAAAAGATGTATCACAACAATATCTGAGCCATTATGCTTCTTGTTTAATTTATCCTTATCCTTAGGTTATTTTCTTGATGGTTGGAAAATTGCCTTTGTTAATCCCGTTTTCACTCTCTCCACTCACAACTCTCCACAGTTTCAAAATTATTTGAGAGTATAGTAAAGAATAAGGTATTTTTTGCTGTTAAAAATATTATCACTCCAATGCAACATGGTTTCTTTGCTGGACGTTCTACACTGACTAATTTGACAGTTTTTTCTGATCACTGTATCTCTGCTTTTTCAGATGGATTACAAATTGACACAATTTATACGGACTTCGCTAAGGCATTTGATAAAGTTCCTCATGCAATTCTTGTTGCTAAATTATCCAAGTTGGGATTTCATTCTAAATTTTTAGAATGGATAGCCTCCTATCTAAATAATAGGCTAAATTATGTACTAATTGATGGACTTAAATCCAAGCCATTTGTTGCCAGTTCTGGTGTTCCACAAGGAAGCATTTTAGGGCCACTCCTTTTCATTTTATTTGTCAATGACATTGGTAAATGTTTTAAGAAAGCTAGCTTTCTACTTTACGCTGATGATCTGAAGCTATTCCTTAATATCCGAAATCAATTGGATGTTATGTCTCTCCAAAATGACTTAAATAATTTATTTGTTTGGTGTACTAAAAACCGATTATTTTTAAATATATCAAAATGTTATCATGTTACGTTTTGCAAGGCTGTTGTACCTCTTACATCGTCTTATTGTTTGAATAACTCTACTCTAAGTTTAGTTAGTGAAATATTGGACCTTGGAGTCGTATTTGATTCAAAATTCACTTTTGTAAGTCATATAAATTTTTTAATTCCAAAATGCTATTCGATGTTGGCTTTTGTTAGACGCAATAGTTCTGATTTTGATGATCCATATACGCGTAAAGTTTTGTATACTGCTTATGTTCGTTCAAAATTGGAGTATGCATCAGTAGTATGGTATCCCTCTTATTCGGTTCACTCTAATAGATTGGAAAGAGTCCAAAAACGTTTTCTTAAATTTGCACTTAGTTCTATAAGCTTCGTGGAACCTTTTCCATCTTCACGTTGTCTTTTGATTAATCTAAAGTCTCTTCAGGCAAGGAGGATGATAGCTTCTTTAATGTTTGTATATGACATTATTTCGGGTCATATTAATTGCTCATATTTGCTTGAACTTGTAAAATTTAAAGTTCCTTGCAGATCGTTACGTCATACAAATTTATTTGCCCTACCAATTTGCAGGACAAATTACGCATTGAATGCACCTATTACGAGAGTACTTATTGAATTTAATAATTTAAGTGCAACTCAGGTCTTAGATTTTTCTATTCCTAGAAATTTATTTAAAAAAATGTTAATAAACTTATACTCATAACTTTAGTTTTCTATTATTGTTAAATTATAAGTTCTGTTATAATTTTGTATTTAATTTTATTTGTTATTTCTTATTTTATCCATAAGTCTGTAAGAATTGTTTCATAGACTGAATTAATAAAAATGAAATGGAAAATGAAAATACCATTATACAAACAATCACGACCATTGACAGCGTTTTCAACAAACGACGGTCACTACCAATTTAAGAGATTACCCTTTGGATTGAAAATATCCTCCAACAGTTTTCAACGCATGCTTAGAAGCTTTTCTATACGTTGATGATATCATAATTTTTGGATGCAGCCTACAGCATCATAATCAAAATCTCGTTAAAGTTTTCGACAGACTGTCAAAATATAATTTAAAGCTAAACGCTAGTAAATGCAAATTTTTGAGACCCGAAGTAGTTTACCTAGGATACCTAATAACACAAGAAGGCATCAAAACAGACCCTTCAAAATATGACACAGTAAGAAATTACCCCGTACCAAAAAACGCAGACGACGTTAGACGATTTGTAGCCTTTTGCAACTACTACAGACGATTTATAAAAGACTTCGCGACAATTGCAGAATGCCTAAGCGCACTGCTCAAAAAGAATCAACCATTCATATGGTCAGATAAATGCCAATCAGCCTTTGAAACACTAAAACAAAAATTTATTGAACCTCCAGTTTTACAATATCCAGATTTCACAAAACCTGTTATTGTAACGACTGATGCTTCAAATTTTGCTTTAGGAGCTATCCTATCTCAAGGCGAAATTGGACAAGACTTGCCAATATCCTACGCAAGCAAAACCCTTCAAAAGCATGATATAAACAAACCGGTAATTGAAAAAGAATAACTTGCAATACACTGGGGAATAAATTTTTTCAAACCCTACTTATACGGAAGAAAATTTATCGTTGTGACAGATCACAGGCCTTTATTCTCGTTATTCAGCCACAAAAATCCCTCATCCAAAATAACAAGAATAAGATTGGATCTTTCAAACTATGATTTTGAAATTAAATTCAAACAAGGAAAGAACAACACCAACGCCGACGCGCTATCACGTATTCAAATAAATACGGAAATATTGGTAAATATGATACCATCTGAAGAAGATAAAAAAAAAATAAAGCATTGGTTATAACAAGGGGAATTAAAAAGAAGCTAGCAAAAGATAATGAACAAGAGAAATGCACATCTCAGAACGAGTCCGATCAACTTTTCACATGGGATTGCACATCTATAACTGACGTCAAAAATATGAAGAAATTAGAGTTCACTATAAACAATTTAAACAATACACGTGTTGAAATTACAGATGATATCGTACAAGTACGATGTGGTGACAATCCAACGAATCTAGATTCAACTTTGGAGAAGCTTTCATCTCTTATGTATAAAAAGAATATTAAGGACCTAGGCCTAAAAGCAAATGATGCTATATTTGAAATTCTTGATAAAAACGAATTCAAGAAAAAATTTAATAAGCTGCAGCAAAAGAAAAAAACAAAGAGTAATAAATCTCTTAATATATTGAAATATGAACCCCCGAAGAAAATAACAAATAAAACCATGCAACAAAACTTAATAAAAGAATTCCATGATTCACCCCAGGGAGGACACTTAGGAATCAGAAAAACAGTACTTAAATTAAAACAGCGCTACACATGGAAAAACATGCGGCAAATGGTAAAAAACTATGTCAACAAATATGAAATGTGCTCGCAACAAATATACGAGACACACAAAAGACAATATGACCGTAACGGACACACCGAGTACAAGTTTCCAAACAAAATTAATTGACACAGTAGGTCCACTTAAAATATCAAACGGATACCGATACATATTAACGATGCAGTGCGAACTCAGAAAATTTGTTATTGCACACCCTATAAAAACCAAAGACGGAAGGTCAATCGCACAAACATTAGTAGAACAATTAATTTTAAAATTTGGCTTATTTAAAAAATTAAAATCCGACCGTGGAACAGAGTTCACAAATGAATTAATGAAAAACATATGCGAACTGCTTAAAATAGAACAAATATTTTCAACCCCCTACCATCACGAAACGATTGGTGCACTCGAGAAAAATCATAGAACCCTAAACGAGTACTTACTATCCTTCGCCGATGACTTTGAATGGGACAAATGGATTCCATATTATACTTTCGCATACAACTCAACCCCACACGTAGATAACTATTACACACCCTTTGAACTAATTTTCGGAAAACTACCTTCACTTTCTAGCGACCTGACTAGCGACAAAACAAAACATTACAATTTAGAAGACTATAGAAACGAACTACAAATAAGATTAAGGACAGCTATTAATAAAGCAAGAGACCTTATAACCATTGTAAAAAACAAACGGAAACTCAGTTATGACAAAAATGTAAACTCATCAGATTTTAAAATAGGAGATCTTGTACTCATAAAAATAGAAAATAGGAGAAAATCTCAAAGTCCATATAAAGGTCCATATGTAATAAAAGAAAGGAACGGAGTTAATTCCGTTATAGAAATAAATAATAATTTAAAATCCTTTCATAATAACATGTTAAAAAAATGCACACTATGAAGGGGGGGGAGGGAGGGGGGGTCTTGTGAAACGTTACGATGCGTTACAGGGGAGGGGGCAGTTCGAACAACGCGTTACGTAACATTGTTTTAGAAGTGAAACTACTTTAGCGGATGGTTATTTGAAATTAGGTGTGTATAATGAAACTCTTTCTTAACGTGTATGTTTATTGAATAGCTACAGCCAAAAAATTGTATTATAATGATAAAAGTTGATGGGATCTAGATAATTTACAGCAATAAATGATATGTTAAATTAAAGCACTTATCAAGCAGAATGTTCTAAAACTATCATCTTCGAGATTGGTTAACCAAAACCAGAGATGTAAGCGTGGAAAGATTTCCTATTTTTCTCATTTATTGCTGTAGCTGTTCTAGATCCCATCAACTTTTATCATTTTAATAAAATATGTTCGTCTCATTTTTCGCCATTTTAACATATTTTAAGCTTAAGCAAATGTTTATTACATTATGTGTGATTTTTATTAAATAACAATATGAACAAGTTAAGGTGTTATCTTCAGTCAGGCCGAAACTCATATACCCTACACTGCACTCAAAGTAGGTACATATATTTCAGTAAAAAAAGACGTTGAAGAGGTTAAATAATTCGAAAAAAGTGTGAAATGTTTAAGAGGTTGAAAACTGTTGAAAAAGTAGTAAATATATGCAAAATGTTAATGTTGAGAGAGGTTGAAAAAGTCTAAACAATTTAAAATCGATGAAAAAGTCGAAAAAATAAAGAAATTTCATCACAATATCTTGCACGGCTTACCAGATATGGTGGTATAGAGGTTAAAATTTAGGACCGTGCCACGCGAATCTTTGGAAACTTGAAACCTAGCCTAATCTTAATTTAGTTCAAATGTACACCTAATCACCAAGTTTCATCAAAATCGCTGCATTTTTTTCAAAATGGGATTGGGCAAATATACATAGAGTATGGGCGGTAGGCGTGTCCTTGAACCGATTACGTCCGTTTTGAATAGCAAGATGCCTGCAAGAAGGTCTGACCTGAGTGTGCTAATTTCATTCAATTAGCTTTCTTGGTTTTTCCGTAAACCTGATTTGAACAGACAGACAGACGGACATAGCTAAATCAACTCAGGTAGTGACGCTGATCAAGAATATATCTATATACTTTTTCATACCTACCACCGCCCTCTTCTATGCGTTACAAACAAAATGACAAAGTGAATATACCCTCGGTGTAGGGTATAATAAAGAAAATAAACAACATACGCATGTATTTCCGGTACTTTTCGCAACATAATTGTGACTTTTAGGTAGATATGGTCACTTGGGTGTTACGTAACGTTTAAGGGGGGGGGGGGGGGGGTAGAGGAAAACGTTACGGCGCGTTACATAGGGGAGAGGGGGGGTCAAAAATCTTCGAAAATTCCAAAACGAAAAAACTAAAATTATGTAAAAATTTATTCTTTCAAATAATTAAGTATATTTACTTAACATATATAAGAACATATTTAATAAATAAACTTTTTAATTAATATTTTAATTTCATATTTAATAAATCGTATAAAAAAAAAATTTTATATTGTAACTTCTAAACTTTATTTACTTTTCATAACTAAATTTCTATAAAATTAAAATAATTCATGAAATAAAATTCATACATTAAAATATAATTTTAATACATAATTAATTAAATACTTTTCTATTAATGTTATAAAAATATTAATCATTAATCAAATACTATATACATATCTAGAACTTAATCTCTTATATTATTACTAAAACTTATCAATTTTAATACAAGTTATACTATTTTGCCAATACTCCACTATCTTAAAAAATTATCTCCAGATATAATTTTTCGCTTAAGGGTTAGGGTGTAGTGAACCTACTTAATCACCATGACCACCACTAACACCTCCTCTAAATTCCAATAACAAGGGAACCAAATTAACTAAACGTTCCCACCGATTTCCACTTAATTTCAAATTAACTTAACCCACATTCCTCACAGTAAAATAAAGCCACTCAAATTCAAATTTTATTTTTGATTTACGGAAATCGAAAATAAACAAATTCATATGACACTTTTCGGTCAAGTCATAAAAAGTACAATTTACGACTTACATCTGCAAGTCATTCTAATTTTTTCTTTTGTCTTTTTTTTGTGCTCGTGCCGCTAACGCCACTCGCACAAACAAAAGCAACAACAATTAAATGCAAGCATTATGTTTCACCCGCACGTCATTGACTTAGTGCATTCAAGGCAACATCTTAGCCTACCTAAACTCACCACACACAACAACAATAACAAACCCAAATGCACATTGTAAGAAAACACCCTTATGCCGTATTTTCAAGGCTGGGAACAAGTGACTGAAGTCAATTAGATTTGCGACTCTTTCACTCTTACCAAATTTTGCATATTGGATATTGAAATGCTGACGCAACTGAAATTGCGCGATCAGCGGGGAAATTGAATGGAGGAGGAGTTATGGTAAAATAACGGCAAAAATAGTGTTAAGAAATACTAGTTTAATTTGGAAAAAAATGTTTTTAGAATTTGTAAATAAAACCAGAATTTATTCAGACTTAAAAAGAAACAGTCTTTTATTTTTATGGAAATACCCTTTGTGGCTAATGCTGAAAAATTCCCTTGAAAGCCTTGCGGCTGTAATAAACGGCGTGTGCGCCTGAATAATACACATACATAGTATAGGCCAACCCCTGAAACCCCAAGGTTAGGCGAGCACTACACATGCAAACATTACGAACAAGCAATGTGACCGAAATACTTCCTGGAATTTTAGTATTTAAAAATTTCATTTCTAAAATATCACATAACTGCAACAAAATTAATTTAAAAATGAAAGGAACCTTTCTAATAAAATTTGAAAATTGCGAATTATATACACTTAATAAAACTTTTTCAAATGTTAAGATTAAATCTTATGATAAATTTATTCTACCAAATATTATAACTAAGATAAAAGAAAATTCTAATACAACAATACTTAAAATTAGAACCTTTATATCTAAAACAAATAAAACATGAAGAAATCATGAAACAAATTTTTAGAAAAAATGTTAATTCAAGTTTAATTAATACAAGCACCAATGTAATAATTATATTTATAATCATAATATTGACTACAATTTTTATTTATGTAACAAAACAAAAATTGTCGATTTTGCATATTTCGTCGGAGCCTCAATCTAATGGTGGGGGTGTTATAATCAAACCCACTATTATATAAATTGTCCCAGTACTTAACGTCACCACTGTAGCATTGTCGTGTCATAATATTTATTCCCATAACTGTCATAATTCACACTTTTAATTCAACACCAAAATTCTGCATAAATGCATTGTTGTATATTTATTACAACGATGTATCAATTCACGAAAATCGATTTACGCATTCAATGCTCCACATTAACCTAATTACTTTTCATTTTCTTTCTACACCAATGTATTGATTTGTATAGATACAACAACGTATCGATTTATGTAAACACTTTTCGGCATGAACCAACGTAATCAATTCAACGGAATTGATTACAAAATATCGAAAGACCAAATATGCAAGATCACCAATAATATCAGAATAAATATGTGTAAACCATAGCAAGTAAGTTCATTTCATTTTCATACTCAATAAAGGGCAGAAACCTTTACAACAAAAAGAAAAGTAGTGTTATTTCAGAATTTGGAAAGATCCAAATTTGAAGTAAAAAGCGTTTTTTATTAAGTTGGAAAGATTCAACATAAAAGTCCACATCTCTGCTCAAAATGTTTTGCATAAAAAAAGATCTGCAGGGAGTCTTTTTTTTTTCATTGAAATGTCTAATTTAATATGACGCACATTGGGACAATAGGTAGACAAAAGTATTCGAGGACACTGAATCGATTTCTTAGTTTTTTTTGAATTTTGATGAAAATAGGGGGGTGTAAAAGATATGGATCTTTGAATTCAAACAAACATAGGGTGCGCGAAAAGATGAATGTCGAAAGTAGGTGAACAAAAATTAAAAAGCAGATTCATGGCTTTCAATCGATTAGAACGTGCGCTGCTAAGAGCACTTATAATTGTTTATAACGTGAAAAGTCAACGTTGAAATTTTACATTAAACTGTTATATGTATAATAAATTCAAGTCGATTTGGTTGGCCTTTTTTTGGAGCTTTGTTAAATATTGACTTTCATACATAAAAGTTTTACTTACCGCATACAGGTATCAAGCAGAAGTCGAATTCGAACAAAAATGAAAATCAACATAGTTTCTAAATCGCTTACAATTTTTAAAGACATTTTATTAAAAATTAGTTTGTTGTAGATTTACAACACGATGCATTTAAGGTTTGGGAGCATGTTAAAATTTATCGACTAGTGGTAATTTGCATTTATGTGGAAAAGAATAACAACACAAGTTACCACCTCGTAAGATATTGTGAAATTACAACATGTAATCTAACCAGACCAATTTACAATGAACTGTGAATTGCATAAATATAATAAAATGATAATTTACAAATAATTCAAATAAGCAAAGTGAATTTTTGGGTAAGTACATAGCGTAGTAAATATAATTACTCTGTCTACGATTACTCAAAAAATCGTAATTTAAAAAAATTTCAATTCAAAATTATTGTAATAGTTCATCGAAGACTTTAATATTACGATTACTGTAATTGTAATTTGAATTTTTCCAAAATTACAATTGTAATCTAGATTACTTAGATGAACGATTACAGAAATCTTATTTTTAAAAATTTTGAAATAGCGATTAAAATAATCGTAATCCTTGACGCAATCAATTACAAATGTAATCCATATCGCCCAGCTCCGATTGATACCATTTGTCTCAAATCTGATCATCAACTGATTTCTTCATCTTTGAATTCTATATTCAGTAAAATTAATACAAGTTAATATACAAAGTTTCAAAACTAATAAAAATTACTTAGAAGTATATTTAAGGGGAGGGTAACGTTAATTGGTACAAAAAAGGCACATTTTTGTACAGTTTTTTCGACAGCAAAGTTAAAGGCCCCTATTGCGGTTGTCGATTTGCGATAAAATCGATTTAATAGAAACGATGCCATTTTGGTATTACGAAACTTAATAGAAAAAATTGCGTCATTGTGACTTGAAATATTATAATTTTTCTTGAGACAGCCGTTTAGTTTCTTCAGTTTGAAATATTTTGTGTGAAAAATTTAAAAAATAAAGAAATATCTACTAAAATAAAAAGAAATCTTATCCATCAAAACAAAATGATAGAACAGCCAGTGATTGTGATCGATAAACACAATACCAGACAAAATCGCTAATAGAAAAAAAAGCGTTTATCTATTGTAAATCGACAACTGCAATAGGGGCCAAAATCTATTTATCAAAATCAAAGTATAACATTTGAAGAATATTTTGTAAAATTTTCAAGTAGAATTATTGAAAAATACGGCAATGACAGCAATTATTTAGAAGCGTCTCAGAAAAATGTAGAATTGCGGTACCCCTCATAACTTGGTGCTGAATCATTAGAAATTTAAAAAAAGTGTTGTTCTTAGATAATCGCTTTCCCCAGGTAACGCTGGTAGGGTTTTTTGAAATTTCAATTTTTAAATTTTTGGGAACACTTTGAAGTGAAAAACGCGATTTTTGCAAAAAAAACATCGGATAATTTGTTATTATAAAATAATAAATATTGACAAATTTGAAAAAAAAAACTCTCCAGCGTAACCTTGTAAATTTTGTACAGAAATAGCGTTCAAAATTTTAAAAGAATCGATGCAGTAATTTTGAAATTATGAGGGGCACCGACTTTGAAAACGTGAGTTGTGGGAAAAACGCTTTAAAGTTTTAAAGACAAAAAATTTATAATAAAACGTTCATAAGTACTGTTGCTTAAACTGCTGTACCTTCGTTAGTTTTGTTCCGATCCGTCCCAAATTTTCACACAATATTCTTGAAAGGTTTTTCATTCAGAAAATTGAATTTAAAAAATAGAAAAAAAAAGTTAACACGTTACCCTGCCTTTAAAGACTATCAATATTGATTTTTGTTTACTCTCTGAAATATTTGATTTTAAGATTACTGATCAAAATTTAAAGCTTTTGAATTTCAAAATTATCTCAAAGTTTAGAAATGATGGATATGGTGCTGTCAAAAATACCATTAACCCTGGAACTGTATCTTAGTTTTTAATACGTTAAGTGTAATCTTCGTAAAAATGACGAATGTATATCTAGGTAAGACTCATCACTATCCAATTATTTTTGAGTCTGCTGGTATTTCAGAGCATAATTTTTACACATTTCTTTCTCGTAAGAAACTTCTTAAAAATTTCTCATCAATTACTATACCGAACAATTTTTTGGAAATTGGAGATCTTTTCCGAAATAGTATTTCTAATGCTACTGCAATTGTGTATTTTAAAAGAAAACCCAAATTATGGTGGTGTATTTTTGGATATCTATTTTTATATTTTTACACTCTACACCGAGGGTATATTCACTTTGTCCTTCCGTTCGTAAGACATAGAAGGAGTAGTGGCAGGTATGGAAAAGTATATATATTCTTGATCAGCGTCACCACCTGAGTTGATTTAGCGATGTCCTTCTGTCTGTCTGTTGAAATCAGGTTTACGGGAAAACCAAGAAAGCTAATTGAATGAAACTTTCACACACAGGTCACATCTTCTTGCAGGCATCTTGCTATTGAAAATTAGCGAAATCGGTACACGGACACGCCTACCGCCTATACTATAGGTATATTTACCCAGGCCGATTTTGAAAAAAATTGCTGCGATTTTAATGAAAATAGTTGATTTGATGCACATGTTAACAAGATTAGGATTAGGCTAGGCTAGGGGCGTGTACAGCCCTAAATTTTAACCTTTATACCACCATATCTTGTAAGCCGTGCAAGATATTGTGATGAAATTTGGTAAACGGGTACATTCCAAACATATCTTCAATTCTTATGAACAGTTAAACATTTTTATTCCATATATCTCAAAAGTGGCTCAAACGATTTTCATAAAAATCGATCACTCCACTGAAAGCAGTCAATAACAAAAGCTCTGCCACTTTACTGAAAAAACTCGTTGAAGGGCGTGGCACAGCCCACAGTATTTATAAACGTTATATTAAGAGAACTAACAACCTAATCGTTATGAAATTCAATACGGCAGATATACTTGCTAGAATGTCTGTTTTTGCAAAAATTTGGTGCAACGGAGCATGTGGGCGTGGCACCTCCCATACAAGCAAAAAACGTTTACTGTTATAGATAGTGTGCTATGAGAGTAATCTTCATAAAATTTAGCTTGAAGGTGTCGGCTGCTATGGGCTTTCAAATTAAATTAGAATTGACCAGATTGCAGTAGTGGGCATGGCACCTCCTATATTACCATAAAGTTGCAATCGCTATATCGATTGAACTATTGCAACAATTGGTATGAAATTTAATTTAGGTGGTTTACTTGCTATAAGGTATACCTGAATCAAAAGTGGGCGAAATAGCACGATTGGGCGTGGCACTCCCCATACAAGTAAAATACCTTAAGTGGCCATATCTTTCGAAATATGTGATCAATCATACTAAAATTTGGTGAAAGAGTGTTGCTTATAAAAAGCTATTTCTGGATAAAAACCGGACTAATTACTTTACGACTAATTACGGCATATATCGCAAACTATACAACCTTTTGGGCTAAGATTTGGTATGTGGATGTCAATGACTAATATAATTTAGTAACCCAAAAATAGTCAGAATTGGAGAAGTGGGCGTGGCACATTTATATTTCTTAGTTTTTATTCGATGTTTTTCAATATTTTCCATATTCTTTTGACTTTATCAACCTTTTAACTTTTTCCAATATATCCCATATGTACTCGTTTGACTTTTTCAACCTCAACGGTCTTTTACAACCGTTTCAACATTTTTCAACTTCTTTCAACCTTTTTTACATTTCAAATTTTTTTTCGACTTATTCAACATCTTCAACGTCTTTTAACATTTATTTAAAAGCGACTTTCAGTGCAGTGTAGGGTATATGAGTTCCGGCCTGGCCGAAGATAACACCATAACTTGTTTTTCTTTGTTTTCAGCTGTTCAAATATACAGTATTGGCGCAAACTTAAGCACCCATTGGTGCATTTTTTTAAAATCATAAAGTTTTTATGAAATCGACGTTTATGAAACATGTTGTGCATATAACTTATTTATTTATGCCTTTATTATTGTTAAACAAAAACTTAAGAAATTCAGCGTCTCATAAATAAAAAGTTAATATGAAAGAAATATTTTAAGCCAGAAAACTTAACGGACAA
Source organism: Tricholauxania praeusta (assembly GCA_949775025.1). Classification (NCBI taxonomy): domain Eukaryota; kingdom Metazoa; phylum Arthropoda; class Insecta; order Diptera; family Lauxaniidae; genus Tricholauxania; species Tricholauxania praeusta. Next base: position 111,607,198 of record OX459028.1, read on the forward strand.
AACTAAAGCACCCCCTTTTTTATTGTAACTAAAAATTTTTAAGATTAGTACTTAGTTACGAACCCTTTATACTGGACGACACAAGCACATCTTTTAGGCACAGAGGACACTGAATTATTAATAATATCCTGCGATATTCCTTCAAAGGCTATTTCCAAGGATTTAAACAGATCTGCCGTGCCTTTTCAATTTTTTCTATTGATTTGCATGTTACCGACCCCTCACAGTTTTTCAATAAGATTCAGATCCGGACAGGCCAACCAAGTACTTCTATCTAATTGCTCTGAAGCCAGGTCTAAAAAACTTACGACGAGTATTTTGGATCGTTGTCTTGTTGGAACCTCCATTTAAGTGGCATCTCTTCATCGGCATATGGCAGCATCACATCTTTTAGCAAGTCAAGGTACATGAAACGATCCATAATTCCTTCAATCCTATAAATTGGCCCAATCCCTGGAACAGAGCAGAAATCCCAGACCGTTACACTTTCACCTCCGTTTCTTACAGTGACTTTGCAATACTTGGGATTCAATCTTTCTTTATTTGGTCTGCGTACCTACCTTATTCCACGCCCACCTCAACTGGAGTCTTAAAAAATGAAAGAGTATGTTGCTTTCTGACAAAACAAATTATAACTTTAAGATTCGGATGTACGTATTAGGATGATTCAAATTTTTTTTTTTTTGCTTCAAACAGGTTCAAAGGTTGCAGGCACACGAAAGGTGCAATTATAGCTCATAATATTAAAATTTATTGGTGGCTCATTGAACTTTTTTGTTTTCCATACGATTTGTATGGGGAAAAATGCTTTACAAGACATTTGTCTATATATCTCGTGAAAAAAAATCTCACATAAATGGGACCTAGCCTATTTATTTGAAAGATCTTAAAATTTCCTATAAAGAAGCTCCTAATATTTTTTTCGCGAACCTAACACTTCGCCAGTTAATTAGCAACACAAACTCATAAAAAACTCAAAACCACAGCACGTGTACTCTTAAGCGAAGCTTAAAATCAACATGGATGCCTTTTACTCGCCTTATTGTCGACTGCCGAGCTTGAAGCTAATTAACTGACGAAGTGCTTGCTTCACGAAAAAAAATGTTAGGTGCTTTTTCAAATTAAATTTTATGATCTTTCCAATAGGTTAGGTGGCTTAGATGGCTTAATATAACAGAAAGTCTAGAGCTCAACACACTATTAACGGTTGTCAAGATAAGACACAAGAAAGCAACAAGTTATCTCACAAATTTCGTCAGAAGAGCCCCAGTTACATTGTTTTCGAAATGCGAGTGATTTAAGAATCGAATACTGATCAGCAGCAGCCCAGAGAACCCTTTTCCAGAATGGTTTTCGCTTATTTAACAGCATAACAAATGATATAATATATGAATTAAATTTAAGAATTTTTAAAAGAAAATGTTTAAAATTTATCTAAGCAAAAAGAAATCAGTGAATTGAGTTCAATCTAGTAAATAATAAACTGCAATATGTAAAGTTTTATTTAAGAAACGAAAACTAGTCATATTTTGTAAGTTATACATATAAATATGTTATTCAAAAAGCTATTTAAAATGCATATAAGTTTACTCAATCCCAATTTATTACCTTTATCAAATGTTTTTTATTGTCTTCACACGGCTTTTTTCTCTGGACGAAATTAAATACGATATGTTTAAAACATTTTCTGTTTCAAGTATTGAAAACTTGCTCTTGGCTATAAATGATACCTGCTCTAGAGCTGTTTTTAGTGAAAGATGAGAAATTATAAAAATTGTTCCAATTCCAAAAAAGGTAGAGAAATCAGCTTACTGGAAAATTTTCGTGCTATCTCATCAATCTGAGTTATGGCTAGGAATATTAATTTTATGGTCAAGATAAGAAACATTTTATAGAAGCTGTAATCAGCGCGGCCTCTATTTTAATATTGAAAAAACAAAATGTGTCTACTTTGCTAAGGGCTCAAAAAAAGCCAAAATTAAAGTTAATAACCTCTATATGGGGTATTTCATGAAAAATCACCGAGGTTTTGGCCCGACCCTCTTCGATTTTGCTCATTTTTTGATAGGTTTTAGTACGTATTAAAAGCAACAAATATACCAATTTCCAGCCATTTATTAGAAACCATTTTTTAGCAATCGGTTTTTTAAATTTGAATGCAAAACTAGTAGTAAATATCGATATCAATAAAAAGTAGTTTTAGAAAAAAATAAAAAAAAATATTGGAATTAATTATCGCTTAGTTATTAACGTTTAAAGATTAAAATTGACTTTTTCAAAAAGTCCGACCACTTAGATTTTTTTTCTAAAATTTTCCTAGTATGTATTATAAAAAGTTCAAACATATTTTCAGTCTATGTACGCTGAATGTTTGAAATTCTATACAAACAATTTTATTATTTTTGCTACTGGAGGTTCGGTTGATGCTTCCTCCTCAGGTATAGCTTTTTATAATATTTCTGCTAGTTATTCTGTTAAATACTTACAAGGTTGAGAAAAAAATATCTCCCTTAATGGCTGAACTCTTAGCTCTTAAAAGTGCTGTCAAAACTGCTATCTCTCTTGGCCTACAAAAAGCAAGCTGTTTGACTGACAGTCTTTCAAGTCAGATTCTTTTCAAAAAAAAAAGGTCTATTTTATTTAGGTATTACGTTTGATCCAAAACACACTAAAAGTATTCTTTTTTTATTCGTGAACATGTTTGATGGGGCATAGGAAAACGGGTATGTAGAAAAATCTATTCTTTAGTGTTTTGGCTGAACCTTTACGTCACGCGTTGTGCTAACGTTCACGGCACGCTTTTAGCTATTAATACTTAAAAAATCTGTTCACAGAGGGCACTATATGTATTTGTATTTATTTATTTGTTAAAATAGTACAAAAAGATAATAAGTCTTATTGCTAATGTACTACTGACAGAAGGTAAATAATATATTGAAGCATAATCAAACTAAAATTAAAATTATAATAAATAAAATAAATAAAGTTAATATATAAAGTAAATAGATAAAAATCACATTATGCTTATTCAGATATGTTTGAGGAAACTTTTCACATTATACATGTTTTCCTGACATAATAAATAAATATTATTCAGCTAAGATGAGCGGAAAGCTTGATTTTAAAAAGCGATGCATTGCTAATTATTTGGAGATCTGTGGGGAGAGAGTTCCAAAGCCTTATCGCATGAATAAAAAACTGACGTTCTGAAGTTAAGGCTAAATGTCGAACTGGAATTATATGGTTATTTCGAACAGAGCGTGAGAAATTAAGCTTGTTGTACAGTTTCACTGGTGTTTTACTGGTTATGATTTTATACAGAACCAAAGTAGTTTTGTAACATAATAGCGCATTAAGTGACATATGAAATATTTGGTGAGAAAATCGCGAAATATGGTCGGAACGTCTGAGTCCAAATATATATCTAGCGATGTTGTTATACAGCACGTTAAGTTTGTATTTGCAAACACTGTCGCAATTGGCAAAAATTTTACTGCCATATAGTAGTGTGGGAATCAAATACGTTTTTGCTAAAAGCAATCTTGTATTAAGTGGCGTGAAGGAATGTACTGCCCATAAAATACGCAACATGCTATACACTTTGCCAATCGTGACATTGATGTGATTATTCCACGACAAAGTCCTGTTATAAGTGATGCCCAAGTTTTGCAGTCTCAACATAATTAATTTCGGAACTATTAACATTAATACGTGGAAACAAACCAATGCCAAGTTTCTTCTTATGTATAACTAGACATTTAGACTTGGCAGGATTAAGACGGAGCCCATTTTTAGCGGCCCAATTATCAATGAGGGTGAGATCTGCACTAAGGTTTGAAATGCCTTCAGACAAGGCAGTAGGTTTTGTACTAATGTATACCTGTTCATCATCCGCATACAAATGCAATTTACATTGTACCGGGATTTTAGTTAAATCGTTAATGTACAATGAGAAGAGTAAGGATCCCAAAATAGAGCCTAGAGGAACACCTCTCAAAGTAAGAAGGAGACTTGAAAGAGTTGCTCCAATGCAAACTGCCTGCTTACGATCCGATAAGTAAGAACTTATCAGTTTTACGGCGGTATTATAAAAATTAAATAGATGTTTTAGCTTCCAACACAATCGGTTGTGATCAACGCTGTCAAAGCCCTTGGAGTGGTTTAACAGTATTAGGAACGTAACATCGTTATTGTCAAGGGCTAAACGGATATCTTCAGAAACTTCTATAAGAGCAGTTACACAACTTATTTTTAATCTGAATCCAGATTACTCTTCACTAATCAGCGAAAACCGGGAGATGTAATTATTAATTTGGTTATGCAGAATTCGTTCAAAAACTTTAGAGACAAATGACAGAATGGTAATTGGTCGATGCTCTTCTCTATTCTTTGGTAGAGGTATAATTTTGGAAGACTTCCAGCAGTCAGGAAAAATAGAAGAAGTGAGAGCACAGTTAAAAATATGAGTCAGATATGGTAATAACTTCGGCAATAAAGCTTTCAAAAAAGTTGGGTGTATTCCATCAAGACCAACCACGTTCGACTTGACTGAAATGAAACAGCTTAAGACTTCTAACTGATCCACACAAATGAAACTAAAAATTGGGGTATCTATAGCAGGAGTAAGATTACAGTATGCGGTGGAGTCAGCCGGAGGTATTGGCATGTGGGCGAACTTTTCATTGAGCTCGTTTGCTCCAGCTGGGTCAGGGGAGTGAGGACTTTTTTCTTTTTTGTCTATATCTATTTCTTTAATTAATTTCCAGATGTTTTTACTACCGATCGCATTGTTAAATTTAGTTCCATAGAATTCTGACTTTTCTAGATTTTTGGAACGGGAAGAGGTAGCCAAATTTCGATAACACCAAACGAAAGAGTGCATTTTCTTTAGTAAGTTGGCATATTAAAAAAATTTAGTCAAAAAGTGCGGCAGGACACTTACACTCTGAGGTGACGATATCAGGTGTCTACAAACAAAAGTAGACAAGTCCCATGGATGTGATTTTACACAAACTGAGAAAAACAATTTACAAACTTGTTAACATGCTATAGCCAAGAAAAAATCCATACAATAAAAGAAAAGCATGTTTTTATTACTTTAAAAACATATTTAGCACGGTATCTTTTAAATAATAAGGGTTATTTTAATAAAATCAATGGATATATCTAACTCTGTTTCCAAACGGCGGACATAACTAGTTTCATTTGTAAGCGAACGGTACATAACCAAGTTTGTTGCTAACATACAAACCAGGGACGAATTCAGTAAAATAATAATCAGTGAAGTAATATTAATCATCTTTATTCATAAAATCACATAGAGATAACATCACGGAGATATCTTGGTTTTGCAATAAGATAATGATATGCGGTTTTGGCATTCTTTTAAGCAAATAACAGTTCATTAAAAATGATGTACGACTGGATCGACGGTAAGATAATATTTGAGGTGTTGCAACTAGAAAGTAGAAAATCGGTCAGGTCAATTTTCAATTTTTTTGTAAGAAAGAAAGAAAGAAGAAGAAAAACAAATCACGGATTCGAATTCTCCGATCGAAAATTGCCCGAAAACCATACCCACTTTGTTGGAAAATTTGATAACCTCGGTAACGTGCACCATTTTTAAAATCAATCTTTATTTTTTCAAAAGTAGACAACTTCAAACAGGTGGCGCTAATCCAGTATTCAATATTAATGAAAATTCTTTGAGCAGTTTTGTCTAGTGTAATGCTATAGATATCAAAACAATACAGAGTGTGACAAAAATAGATTTTGGCCAGCAAAATGGTCAGCGAGCCAAAAACGATTTCATGTCACGACTTTTGAGAGGATTTACAAGCAGCCCTATTAGAATATCTAAAACAAAACAAAAAGTCACTTGTTTTGCAATGTAAGCAGAGATCCCGCCCTGGAATTACATCTCTTTCTTCGCAACATTTGTCTTCTATTTTTCTGAATGTGCCTGCCTTTTTCTACCTTCATTTGGAAGTACCTCGCAAGCATTTTTATTTATTTTGCATTTGCAACTAAAATAAGCTTAAATGCTTTAATATTTCACTAACTTTTTATTAAAATACTGAGTGCCAACACTCACAAAAACGTTCGAGCGCAATTGAAAATGGAGCGTTCTTATTGGCTAATGTGGACTTAACCAGCTTTGTAAGTGACATCTGAAGACGTATCCAATTCTGTTGCTCAATTGTAATTTCAAAGCAAAATAGCTTTGGATCGTAAGATATTTAGTCTGATATTTAATTTAAAATTTGAATCTGAATGACCGATGAAAGTGTTACCATAAAAATTTCAAAAATTTACCATTTGTGTTGTCTACTTTTGTTTGTAAGCCCCTGATATATTGATTTGACATAGTGACCAACGTTTTTTGATTGCTTATTTACTCTTATAATCAAAAAGCACATAAGCAATGTGGCTTAAGTTTTCTTTAGCTGACATTCTCCAAATCAATTTTTTTTAGGCGTTAAAAAATAAAAAAAAAATTAAAAAGAAAAAAAAAGTCGCTCGGATCTAGTTTCGGAGATATACAGCCATGTTCTGCAAATCGATCGAAATTGAATCGAAATCGAATTCTCAAATCGATCGAAATGGTTTGAATTGAATATTATTTTAAAAAAAAGTGTGCAGCGTTTTGATTGCAGTTTTTTTTTTGAATCGTGAAATCCTACGAATGAAAGGATAAAAAGGAAAATTTTAAGAGACCATTCTAATCCATTTGCCATTTCAGATGCTGCGTAAGTACTTATCGCTTACTTATTAAATTATGTAAATAAATCTATACAAATAGAAATAAACATTTCTTTGCAGTTTTATAGCGTATTATCGGTTAAATAAAGATGCTTTAAAATGATATTGGAGGAAATCAGATCTTTTGTTCAACAATTTTCAATTCCTTTAATGCTTCAATTAAGCGCAGCACTTAGGTACTTGGCGGAAGGCGGATATCAAAGAGCAGTTGGGAAGGATGCTGATATAGCTTTAAGAAGAAGCACTGTTTCGAAAGTGTTGACTAAAATGATAAAAGTGATGGAAATGAAACTTTGTCCGAAGTGGATGAAGTTGAATATGTCTGACGATGGACGCCTAAATGCTATGGTTGTAAGTTGATTGTTAACTTAAAGTTTACCCAATTTTAATATTTTATATATTGCAGATATGTGACTACAAAATGAATGTCATAGCTGACGATGCTTGTCGCCATTACTGTCTCGCATTCTTATGTTTTCCCCTAAATTTGACAATTAATTAAATTAATATTAAATACAAAAATTGCACGAACTGTATACATACATTTTTATGAATTAAATTTTTGGGCTTTGGCTGTTATTATTAAAAAGAAAAAACTGCTTGTTTTTTGTTTCAATTTTTTTATTTTTTTCCGATATTTCGGTTAGATTTTCCAACCATCATCAGGGACTGAAAATATTATAAAACACAGAAAAAACATTTACAAAACATTATTGTTATAAATTAAAAGAAAATTACCCAATTAAGAAAATGAAAAAATTGTATCCGTATGCACGTCTTATTGTTGTGTCGTACTCTTGTCAACTGTTTTCTGTTTTAATCAAATATGTATTTGTAAATGTGCGCACAGTTGTCTGTGTCGGTCTTGTAGTTCAGTCTGTTTTTTGTAGGTGTATTGATGATGTGCAACATTTCTATTGTGTAGCGTCTCGCATAGTTGTTTTCTTGTTGCAATATTTTTGTGTTGCTGAAGTTTGGAACATGGCCCTTTCTTACGCCAGTGCAGTTTTATTGTCACTTTTTGACTTCAAATCGGATTTGTGACCTGATAGTCTTGTTTTTAGTTTCGATTTTGTCGTTCCAACGTATAATTGTCCACATTTATTTATTCACAGTTCACACCAAGTGCTCGTAGAGAACGGTCGTGTTTCTATTTTCGCTCTGGTTGACTACAAACTTTCGTATTTTTTTTCGGGTTTGCTTGTGTCTCTTTCCATTCGTGTCGCTGCGCTGCTTCATATATAATCTTATTCTTTTTTTTTTGTGTTTTGTTTCAACAACAACTGTCGCTGAGTAAGTTACTCCAACTTGGCACCTTGCCATGGCTACCTCCTCGGGGGGTAATTATTATGCTTTACTAGACTCCAATTGGAAATCTGGTAAAGATCCCTCTCCTAAACGGAAAAAGAACAGCAACAATTCTTTCAATTTAATTAATAACCACGACTTCCCTACAATTGGCAGAAATACAAATAACAAAACTAGTTGCCCTAAATTTGTCCTACTTAAAAGTAAAATCGCTGAAAAGCCACTTAAAAATTATAACATATTTCTGATCTCTAAAGCACTTGAAAATATTACTTCCGATCCACCGCAAAAAATTTCCTATACACGTGAAGGACATCTGCTTATTCTCACAAAAAATGAAATTCAAGCTAATAAATTTTTGAAAGCAACTAATTTATCCAACGTTTGCCCCATTGAGGTTTGTTTACATCCAACGCTTAACACCGTAAAAGGAGTTGTCTTTGCACCTCCTTTACGCAATCTATCAGAAAAAGAAATTCTTGATGGCTTAAACGACCAAGCAGTTGTAGATTGCCAAAAAATCACAAAGTTCACAGACGGGAAACTAAATACGACCTCACTACACATTCTATCTTTCAATAAATTTGAAATTCCTAAAGAAGTTCAAATTGGTTTTCTGATCTATAAAGTAGACCCCTACATTCCAGCTCCTATTCAGTGTAAAAATTGTTTTTTGTTGGGACATACAAAAAAATACTGTAAAAGCGACTCAAAATGCGAAGTTTGCGCAATCAGTTCTCATGAACCTTCTCCATGTACCAAGGTTGAATGCATAAACTGCAAGCATCCACACAGAGCTACCAACAAAAACTGTCCAACCTTCAAAAAGAGAAAAGAAATCTTAAAAATCAAAACAACAACTAAATGTACTTACAGAGAAGCCACAGAACAAATAAACAACATTAACTTTTCTGATGACATTCCCATAGAAACACTTGAAAAGGCAACAGAAGAAAAACAAAAAAGAACAGCACCAAGAAACAATACCGAAAAATTACCTTCACACCAAACTGACACAAATAAGCAAACCAATTTCAACTCCAACACAGCCCAACCAAATTCTTCAAACTCCAACAATACAACAAACACTTCTATCGCTCCCACTCCCACTCTCGCTTCAAACACATCAGAAAATTTCTCACCAAATGTAACCTCAAAAACAGAACTTTTAAAAGCATATCAACAAAAATATAAAATAAAAAACTCTCTTAATTTCAATTCATCTCTTACTAGTCCTATCAACTCAGACGACTCCGAAATGACATAAATTTTTACTCTTTCTAGTATATCTTAATATACTAGCTTAGCTAAGTAACATAATTTTTTTTTTTCTATTATTATTATGGTCCTGAAAATTCTTCAGTGGAATTTAAATGGATACCACAATAATTTATCTGAGCTTCAATTATTAATTAAAAAATACTCTCCAGATATCATAGCTCTCCAAGAAACTCACCTCAAAGCAAGTTCCGTCACCCTCAACAACTACAAAATTTTTCTTGTCAATACTCCCACTAACACCAATGCCAAAGGTGGAGCAGCTTTATTAATCAAAAGCTCAATCGAGCATACATTTTTACCAACACCACATACTATGTGTATTGCGTTAGCTGAAGTAAAAGCTGAAATAAAAATTCGAATAGCTTCAATTTACTTACACCCCAATGAATCCATAAACTTAAATAATCTTATGTCGTTATGTAATGATCTCACCAAACCAACCGTTATATTAGGCGACTTTAATGCTCACAGCCCACTTTGGGGATCTCTTACTACAAACTCCAGAGGTAGAATTATTGAAAACCTGATCCTGCAAACAAACATGATTCTTTTAAATGATGGAACGCCCACCCACTTATCCACCCGATCTACCTTCACACATATTGACCTTTCATTAGCATCTGCACAACTCCACCCGTTTCTTTCATGGAAAGTGAACTCACAACTACATGGAAGTGACCACTTTCCAATCCATATCTCTCTCTCCATTCTTCACAGGAAAACAAATTCTTTAGTAAAATATCATACAAAATACAAGACCACTGAAGCTGATTGGGATAAATTTCGAAAAATCGTTGAAAAAAAAATAGACAAGCTAACCTGTGTAAACAACATTAATAAAGACGCTGCCATACTTCACAGGCAAATAATATCAGCTGCTAACGAATCCATCCCACACACTGCAAGTAATAAAAAACAGAAAAATATACATTGGTGGAGTAAAGAGCTCAATGACTTACGCCGTGTTAAACAACAATTATTTTTAAATTTCAAAAGGCACCCTTCTACTGCAAATGGACTTGCTTATAAAAAAGCGAATGCAATTTTTAAGCGTGAATCAAAACAAGCAAAGCGAAAGTCTTTTGAAAAATTCACAAGTACAATAAACCCAAATACGCCTATCAAAATTATATGGGACAATGTTAAAAAATTACATGGCGCTATTCCAAGCCCTTCAATACGTTACATTGAAATAGATAATAACAAAACCACTAATGATCCCTGTGAAATTGCTAATCTGTTTGCTAACGAATGGTCAAAAAACTCTGAAGACACTAATTTTTCAAGTGAGTTTTTAAGCAACAAATTAAATACTCATGTTACAACAAATTATAATATCAACTCATCCGCACGAAATATTGAAGATGAAATAACTTTAATTGAGTTGGACTGTGCGCTACAATCTGCAAAAGGTATAACTCCGGGCTACGATCGTATTTCTTATCCCATGCTTAAAAACCTACCTCTAGTTGCAAAAAAGCATATTCTAAAGGTTTATAATAGAATTTTTGACAGTGGCATCATGCCACAGGAATGGAAGACTGCAACAGTTATTCCTATTCAAAAACAAAAAGGATCAAAAATCAAATTTGATGGGTACCGGCCTATATCTCTACTCTCTTGCAATTCCAAAATATTGGAAAAAATTGTAGCTAAACGTCTTAACTGGTTTTTACAAAAACATAAATTAATCAGCCCCCGTCAAGTTGCTTTTAAACAAAATAAAGGCACAATTGATGCACTCCTTTATCTAGATCACCAAATAGCTAACTTACTATCAAAACGTAATCATGCATCAATTGTATCTATTGACTTCGAAAAAGCATTTGATAGGATAGGTAAGCACACTATTCTTGCTCAACTTATGGAATGGAAAGTGGGACCAAAAATACTGAATCTAGTAAGCACCTTTCTCTCTAACAGAAAAATCAGAGTCCGAATTAACGGATGGCTTTCTGAAGTTAGGCCTCTACACAACGGAATCCCTCAGGGTTCACCGTTGTCGGTGGTTTTGTTTCAGATAGCCACCGAAAAACTAAATAAACTAATTATTGAGAACAAACACTTTAACCATTGCATTTACGCAGATGATTTGTATCTTGTCACTAAAGTAATCTCAGATTTTGAATTCAAATCTCATTTAAGTATTATATTTCACGAAATTAATAAATGGTGTAATTTTTCTGGAGCAAAAATATCTATTTCTAAAACAAAAATTTTGCACTTATGTAGAAAACGTAATTGTGTTGCATCTGATGTATATATAGAAAATAATAAGATTGAATATGTAAACTGCTTAAGAATATTAGGTCTAATTTTTAATTGTAGATATAACTGGTCTGCCCACATAGATTACTTAAAAAAATCACTTGTCAATAGATTAAATTTATTAAAATGTCTATCATCTTATCATAGTAATTCACATCAAAATGTAACCATACACATTACTAAAGCCCTTATTCTCTCCAAAATTGATTATGGATTGGCTATATATGGTCATACGGCAAAAACAACACTTAAAAAAATTAAAACAGTGTACCATGCAGCTGCTAGGCTATCTATTGGGGCTTTTCGGACCACACCACTGACCAACATACTCACCGAGACGGGACTGCCAACTTTGGACCTTAGAGTTGACTTTTTAACATCAAAACTTATCACTAAAATCCTGTTACCTACAGAACATCAACTGGTGCAAAATATTTCCAATATATCAAACAGACAACTACCCCGCTTGCCTTCTACAATTTGGCGCGTCCTATTAAATGCTAAAAAGATTGGAATTGATACGAAGCCTCATACATTGTGTTTCCCATCTAAGCCTCCTTGGAAACTGGACAAAAAATGTTTTATCAACGATCTTATGCATTGGCCAAAAAACCAAACTACAGTTAGCATCTACAACAGGATATTCAATGAAATAGCGCAAAAATTTACAAATGATAACTGGAATATAACTTTTACGGATGGCTCAAAAACCGATACCAGTGCCTCATATGCAGTTATCAACCCATCGCTTACAGTTGAAAGGCTAGCACTTTTAGATCATAACTCGTCTATCTTTACAGCCGAAGCGGAAGCACTGCTATTTGCAGTTTCAAATTGCAAATCTATCCGGGGTAAACACATTATCTGTTCTGACTCCCTCTCTTCAATTCTAGCCGTGCAAAATATTGAACATAGAAACGAAACAATAATAAAAATAAGAAACACTCTAATTCAACATCCAAACAAAATAAAAATTATGTGGATACCAGGACACGTTGGCATCGAAGGAAATATTCTTGCGGACGAAGCAGCCAAATTCGCAACAACAGCTCCGATCATCAATCAAGTCACTTTCCACAAAAATGACATGCTGAGGAAAATTAAAAAATTCCACTCTGATTGTAACGAACTTGAATGGACTCAATACGTACATCACTACAAGCTAATAAACCCAGACGGTAAGCCTCCTAGATACCCCTCTGACATTTCAAGGATGCATCTACAAAAATATATCCGACTACGCATGGGGCATACACTACTAACAAATCGACATATCATGGAAAACCAGCCACCTCCGATCTGCCATTGTTGCCACACCAATACTCTCACAATAACACATATTATCAACAGCTGCACATTTATCAATAGTATCCAAAATAACTTAGGCAATAATATTATTTTACCAGAACTCTTATCAAATGTAAACTCAGAAAATATCAAAACTACAATAGAAATATTAAAAAAATCTGGTATCTACTATCAAATTTGACAATATTAACAATTGACTTGCAAATAAATAGGGCTGAAGACCATAGTTGTTAGTGCCTAGCTTTAAGTTTATCTATATAATTTATTATATAAATAAATCATTTATAAATATAAATATAAATAAATATAAATTTATTTATTCCGTCTCCATTGCACGGTATTTGATATACAACATTGGATTTTTCCATATTATCCAATTTACTTTTTGTATTTGTATAAAAATTTTTAAGTGTATTGTATGATTTTGGGGCAAGTAGGTAGTTGTTTTTGTTGTACAGCTCAGTTTTTTTGAACTTTTCCGTAAATCCATGTACGTAAGTCACAGTTTTGTAAATTTTTGGCTCTTTGTTTACCTTATTGTTTTTGTTTGCAGCTTCTCTGAGTACGCGATTAATTGTGCTCTCCGGAAAATCATTTTTTCTTATTATTTGTTTTATTCGTTTTTTGTTGTTCTTGTGAAAAAGCTTGTCGCTTATGTTTATCACTCTATGAACGAAATTTTTGGCAGTGTTTATAATTATGTTTTTTGAATGTTTCGAAAAAAAGTTGAGAAGTCTGTCTGTCGCTGTTGGTTTTTGGTACCAGTCCGTTTTTAGAAGATTATTGTTTCTTATTACGAGTGCATCTAGATACGTCAGTTTTCCATTGTTTTCTTCCTCTATACTGAACTTTATGTGTCCATGGCAGTTGTTTAATGTTTTTAGCGTCGTTTCTATTGTGTCGGTTTTGACTATAGCAAATATATCGTCTAGGTACTTCGTTAAAAGTCTTGGTTTGTTGTCGCTGTCTTCCATAAATTTGTCCAAAATCTCTTCCATCACAATGTCCGCTATTATGGGGCAAACGGGTGACCCGATAGGCATTCCTTTCAGTTGATTATAAATTTTATCACCGTATTTAAAACAATTATTTTCGCGTACGCAAAATTTCAATATGTCCATAAACATTTGCTTTGGTATTTTTGTATGGTTTTCTTTTATGGAAAAAGAGATATGACGTCGAACGATACTATTCGTTCATCATCGCATATACCTGTGTTGTTTATTTTGTTTTTAAATTCTATTGCGTTTTTATATTGCACTTAGAGTGCGCTGTTAAATTTTTTAAAATATTGGCCATATATTTGCATAGTCCATGTGAGGGTGCGTTAATTGAGGAACATATTGGCCTAAGTGGCATGTCCTCTTTATGAATTTTTGGGACTCCATAAATACGGGGAGCCGTGGCCGAGAATGTCGTTAATTGAACTTTTCTTGCGCACTTAAAAATTCTTTTCTGAACAATTTTTCAACAAAGCTGTTGTTTTTTTGTTGTAATGTTAGTGTTGGATCTCGCCTTAGTGGCTTATAAGTCCATCCGTCTCTTAAAATTGCGCGCATTCTCTCTTCATAATCGGTTTTTGTCATTGCCACCGTCTTACCGCCCTTGTCAGCTTCCACGATGATTATGTCTTTGTTGTTTTTTAAAAATTCTTTGGTAATGTTTGCGATATTTGTGACGTAACTGTCTCTTTCTGTTAGTTGCATTTCTCTTTGATGTCTCTCAATAAGTGTCGTGAGCTTGATGCGTGCTGTCTCTTGTTCTTCTTTTTCCTGTATTGTCTGTATGCAATCTTTACCTTCAGCTATGATGTTGAATAAAGGAAAGCGATTTTTTGTTAGTGGGAGCGCGAACTTAGGTCCATGCGACAAAAGCCATTGAACTTCGTTAGGTATCATCTTATTTGTTTTGTTAACGAAGCAATCGTTGTTGTTTTTAATGTTAAGTTGTTATATTTGATTTTTTCTTAATTTTTCAAATTTGTTGTTGTGTTTGAGTGTCGTTTGTTGTGTGTCATGTAACGTGAGTGTTTCGTTGCTTGTAAGTATAAGTTCTGCGTCTGATCTGTCCATTTTTTTGGCTATGGTATTTTCTATTTCACTTTTCTGTTTTTCACTTTCTTTTATTATTTTGTGCTTATAAGCTACTAGATGGTTTAATATTTTTTGTTGAAACTTCCTTATATGGTTGTCAATTGTTTTTGATATTGTCGGCGGTAATTTATTGTTGTTATCTGTTTCGAATACATGTCGCACATACTTTGTTGTATTTTTTAAAAATTCTGGTATAATTTGCTGTCTTCGGCATCGTAACAAGAATTCTATGGAGCATTTTATGTTGGTAAACTTTTTGCTGATCTTTCTATGTTTGTTAATTATTTTGTTCACATTTTTTCCGTATTTAAGTTTTATTTGGTTACATACAAGTACATTTGTACTTATCACTGGCGTGCCCTCCATGATATTATTTTTGTTCTTTTGATCGGCCTTTTTACGTAATATTTGAATTAAATTTTTGGGCTTTGACCGTTATTATTAAAAATAAAAAACTGTTTGTTTTTTGTTTCAATTTTTTTTTTTTTTTTTTTTTCCAAAAATTTAATTCAAATATTACGTAAAAAGGCCGATCAAAACATACATTTTTATTTAAATTTCAAATTTGATTGATTTCACTTAATGAAAGCTGATCGAATTGAAACAGATAGCAAATCGATAATATTGATTAACAGAACAAGTCTACTTCGATTCGAACATACAATCGGAATTGAATCGACTTAAAATCGACCGATCGAAATGTGGAACAACCAAAGTCGATTTCAATTTCGATTTCGATCGAAAACGATTTGCAGAACATGCCTGATAGACATCGGAAGTTGCGGATATAGCTTTTGGAAAAATTATTATAAGTTGGGAACCCCTAAATGGAAAATGGAAAATATGGGTGTCATAAGAAGGATAATTTATTGGACTACAATAATGGTTAACAACGTTTTGAAATTTGACCTATAATTTTGGTTATTACGATTTTTTTTAAATTTCGACCAATTTTTTTTTCTAAAACCTTTTTTTCCAAAAAATGTGGTTATGGCCTATAATTATTTAAGCACGTTAAAAAATCTTAATTTATTCCCTTTAATTAGGGAATTTAGGCTGCTATAAATTTTTTGGCTTAAGTTTACCGTGACTCCCATTGTCCAATGGGAATTAAACTAATCTTTTCTTTTGTGCTTTTTTATTCTAGGCACAAATGTGTAATCAAAAAAAGTCGCTCGGATCTGGTTTCGGATATATAGCCGTCGGAAGTTGCGGATATAGCTTTTATGAAAATCCTTATAAGTTGGGAACCCCTGAATGGATATCAAAGATATGGGTGTCATAAAATAGATAGTTTAATGACCTACAATAATGGTGAGGGAATCTTTGAAATCTAACCCATAATTTTTGAGATATAACGATTTTTCTGAATTTTTGATCAATTTTTTTTAAAAAAACATTTTTTTTTTTTTCAAAAAATGTGTAATTAACCTAACTTTTTTAGCATGGTAAGAAAACTTAACTTATTCCCTTTAAAATGGTGTATAACTTGTTGCAAATTTTTAAATATATACCCCCTTTTTGACTGAAAAATAAAAAAATTATTCAATAGATTCCTATGGAAACTACGTTTTTATGGTCAAAAACAACAAAAACAATAACTATTCCAACAACAACAATTATTAGAAGACGATTCTCATTGAAAACTTAAAAATTTTTATTAAAAATAAAAATGTTTCGCCTGCGGCGCTCTTTTTTTCAATATAACCTTACTTTTTATAAAATTATTAATTAATTTATAAAATAATCTAGTCATTTTATGTTGAGAATCGTCTTATAATAATTATTGTTGTGTAATAGTCGTTGTTGTTATTGTTTTTCATTGTTTTTGACCATAAAAACATAGTTTTCATAGGAATTTATCGAATTTTTTTTTAGTTTGCGGTCAAAAAGGGGGTAAATATTTAAAAAATTTACAACAAATTATACACCATTTAAAAGGTAATAAATTAAGCTTTCTGATCATGCTAAAAAAGTTATAGGTTAATAACACAAATTTCAGAAAAATCGTCATATCTCTAAAATTATGGGTTTAATTTCAAAGATTTGTTTACCATTATTGTAGGCCATTAAATTATCTATGTTATGACATCAATATTTTTAATATCCATTCAGGCGTTCCCAACTTATTATCATTTTTCCAAAAGCTATATCCGCAACTTCCGATGTCTATACCTCCGATACTGAAGAGCCACTTTTTTTAATTATATATTTTTAACCCTCTATTACTCCTAAAAAAATAAATTGATTTGGAGAATGTCAGCTAAAATAAACTTGTTCTAGCAATGTTTAATTTAATAAAAATAAGGGTAACGTTTTAAGCCTCCAATTACCTTCTGAATTTCCACATCCAAGATGAATTTGTCTACTTTAATTTCTATGAATTCCTTCTCTTCTTGTTCCTCTTTAATTAAGGGTACTTTCATATTCATATTTATCGGCTCCTCCACTACCTCTTCACACGATATAGCCAGATGATTTTCGAATATATGCCGCAAAAATGTTTCAACATTTTTAATCTCCTTTTCACAATAGCAGCATCTAAAACGAAATTCTCTATTGTTTATGAATAAAACTTCGCCACATTTCAGACGCAAGGTCTCCTCTTCATTTTCTTCGAGAAAATCAACTATATTCTCCGCTTCATCGCGAATTTCACACATTATGAAGTTAAAATTATATTATTTGTTGACATTTGTTTGTTATTATGGCTAAGCCGCAGTAGATCTTGACTTTAATAAAAGGTTCGTTCAGCTACCATATCGCTATGTATAATACATATACAGTTGATTTGAACGCGATTTCTTTCTATAAGACGTTCACATTATCAGACATGCTGTCCAACTTAGCTTGACAACATCAATTCTCAATACTGCGAACTCTAAAAACTGATGCTTGAAACACATGTTGTACGGCTCTCAACATTTTGTGTTTTTTCTGCTGGCTTCTTAGGCCGCGGTTACACTGGATGCGGAAATTTGTTCGTACGAATTCGTACGTATTCGTAAGAATTGCAAAAATTGAACAAATGCATGTGTGTATATGAATGCGGTTACAGTGGCTACGCATGCTTCGTGCGTATTCGTACGAATCTGTACGACTGCTTTAATGCGAACAAAAAATTTTGTTTTTCATCAGAATAGTCGCACGAAAACAAGGAGAAAAACAGCTGATGGATTGCACTTCAACTGAAAGTATGAACGAAGTCGCGTCTAATGTAACCACTCTGTTCAAATATATTCGCACGAACAAATTATTAAGAATTCGTACGAACAAATTTCCGCATCCAGTGTAACCGCGGCCTTATCCAACCATACAGCTTGTGTTAACCCTGACTGTCATGTTGATAATCAGACCAGTTGTCAAGATATGTTGAACTGAATGAGTGATAATGTGAACTGC
The DNA here is from genome assembly GCA_949775025.1 of Tricholauxania praeusta. NCBI lineage: Eukaryota > Metazoa > Arthropoda > Insecta > Diptera > Lauxaniidae > Tricholauxania > Tricholauxania praeusta. Next base: position 111,625,620 of record OX459028.1, read on the forward strand.
CCTTCTGACTCAACTTATGGCACAATCACGCTAGTCGACGGCCCACTGGGCATTAAAATAATCCACAGCTCTTGTGAATTTTCGAAAGCATTTAATAAACATTTATAGGGCTCTTAACTTATACCAGAGTATTTATTCGCCTCTTAAAAAAATAAAATTAAATCTTGCGATCAAAATTATTTATAAAGCATTTCAAAACTCCCAATTAAGATGTTTACAAATACAAAAAATACTCAAAATTTTAAAAGTATTTATCAAAGTTTTAACAACGTCTTGTGAGAGGTTCTTAAATCGTCTGTAAAAGTTTCTTTTTTAAGTAGAGCTAAGGTATTTATAAGGTCTTAAGAAGGATTCGGAAGATCTTCATAAAACGCTTATAAATATTTTTGTATTCAAACATTTTAATATTTATCAAGATCTTTAAAAAATGTTTGATAAAAGCTTTTTAATAAATAAAATTTATTTTTTACTTTAAGAGCCATACATTTTATTGAGCTCTTCAATTTCTGAGTTTTTAAGTTCTATATAAGTGCCAATATAAGCTTCAACTCTTACGCGAACTCTTTCCAAGAGCTCTATAAAACTTTTTTTGGTTTCATGCATTTATAGAACTCTTCGCAAGAGCTTTATAAAACTTTATTTGGTTTCATTTATTTATAGAACTCTTCACAAGAGCTCCATAAAACTTTTTATCGAAAAGTAGGGTTACCAAACGTCCGCAATTCAATAAAAAAATTTAAATGACCAGTACTCTTATAAAAATAGTAAATAGCTTATAACTTAAACATTTTCTTAAAAATTAAAGTTTTGGAATATGATAAATTCTTGATTCAAGTCTCCAAAAGTAGAACCGTTTTTTTGACTTGTTTACTCCGTTTTCACATTTTCGCAAAGTTAAATATTATTTCATTCAACAATGCTAGTACATCATAAAAATGGCCGCCTACCCGTACACTGGTTGTCCAATGGCAAGATCTGATCAATTAAAGACGCCGAGAAACAAGTTTTACTCAAGAATTCGGAAAGTAAGCCACAAACAGAAAAATATATTGAGGCCACTGTTGTAGAGGAGCAGATCAAAACACATCGGTTTCATGCTCGAAAAATCTCCATGTGACAAGTGACCCAACTTTGATTAAAACTTACAATAAATACTTTAATTTTGAACAGAAATAATTATTTACGGCGAAAAATTTAGTTTTCGGAAGCTATGAAAGGAGGGTCAAATCTTGTGATTCGAAGACTTGATATGAAATCGATTTCATCTTCTCTTGAACATTGGCCTTAATATATTTTTCTGTTGCAGCTTACTTTCCGAGATATTAAGCAAAACTCGTTTCTCGCCCTCTTTAATTATCCAGATCTTGGCATTGGACAATAAAAAAATATGAGGCACAAATTACCAAAACTAAATTGAGAAAACAAAAATAAACGCAAGATGGCCCAAAATATGTTTATTCGAATTTGGGTTATAATTCGTATTTCTATAAAGAAAATAGCTCATAAAACATCTCTTTCTTAATTTGTCACTTGTTCATATGGTAACCCTAACAATGGACACAAAATTATTTTAAATAAACAATTTTAGCAAATTAAAACTGTCAAGTTTTATTAAGCCCTTAATATAATCCTTAAGTTTAAAGTACCTCTTATGAAGCTTTAGAGATAATCCTTAAGTTTTGTATGCCACTTATCGAGGAATTTTAAAAACTTGGCGTCGTCGGCCATCTTTTTTAATATACATGCCGACGAAATAGCAACAACAACAAAAAAATAAATGCGTTTCTTTTTTTTTTTTTGCCTAAATAATGATTTTTTGTGCAGTAAATCATTTTATTTCGATTTGCTTTTACCTAAAAAATCACTTAAACGTATTTTGAGACACAAATATTAAAGAAAAACCTAAAAATTAATTTTAGCCCAAATATTTTATTTTTCTAATATGTAATATTTCAGAAGCGCGCTAAGTTTTTCGAAGCAAAACCCCAAACTTCACGATAAATCTTTGCTCGTACGTAAATTTTGGTCAATAATTGTGCCGAAAATCGTAATTATTCGTTGCATCATTTTCATATTGCCATTTTATAATTCCATTTGCTTTCCCTTTTTATCTATTTAACTTTGTAATACTGCAAAAAGTATGTATACCAAAAACAAAATCTTTATTAAAACTTCGTCAAAATAAAATAAACCTAATTAAAATTCCGTTCGAAAAAAAATTGTGTATAAATATTTCCAAGAGCACAAAATATTTATAGACCTCTAGGTGTATTAATTCATTAAACTCTTGAATAGGTTTTGAAAACGTCATAGCTAACTCTTACATAAACCTCTTGAAGGTCCCCATAGAAGGTGCCCTTTTGGTCTTAAGTAGCATTTATTCTGTGTTTTAAAACCTCTTTAGCGAATATTTCCAAGAGTTCTGCTCTTAAAGAATGGTTATATAGAACTCTTGAAGAGCCTAATAAATGCAAAAATGCCTAGTGGGGGAACATCCGCCAACAAATACCACACAATTAGAGTACACTTGACCGCTTGATATTGAACAGAATTAAGGGCCAAATAAATCATGCACGCCTTGACTGCAGTCAACTTATGCAAATGTGCGAATACACACAAATCGTATATCAAAACTAAAGGGCCAACTAAACTATGCACGCTTTGACTGCAGTCTACTTATGCAAGTGTGCGAATACACACAAATCGTATCTCAAAACTACAACGTACTTAACAAAAAGTTTCGTTCAATTCCACAAATGTCATTTTCTTAAGGAAAGAGCGAAACTGAACGCACTTTCTGTACGGAATTAGCTGTCTATGCATTGTTTACATAAGGAAAAATTTTTGCAATGGAAACTGAAGTGGAAAATACTTTTATTTTAAAATTGATAGAAAATGTGGAGAAAAGAAGATGCTTATATAACAAAGTATAAGCATTTTATTACAATCAGAATGTGAAGGAAAGGACATGGAGGGCTGTTGCAGAAATATGCATTTTAATATACACACACAATATATACAACAATTTGTTTGACAATTCAGTGATACCACGCTTTGCTTTTGCCAATACTTTTCCCCACAATCTACACGCATGGTACAAAATGAGCAATTTTGTTTTCTTATTTTTTTCTTAAAATTAGTAAAAACAATATCTGGATTACATATTTATTGCTTTAAGTATTTAAATAAATGTCATTGAATAACATTTTGTGAATGAATTCAATTTATTTAGGAAATATAAGAAATAAAATTTATGCAATTGTGGGAATATTTCACACGCTTGCAACTATGGCTACATCGCTTCTTAAGTTCAACGAAGTACAACATAGCCACTAAAAAGTCTTCTCTGAGTTTCTTAAGCATTTGGCAGGCTTTTCGTTCAAATTTGACAGTAGGTTACGCTAGGCGATGCATGGTTTAGTTGGGCCTTTAAGCTGCGCTACACTGGACACGATTCGTATGAAAAATTGTTCGTACGAAGTCATAAGAACTCATCTGAAATGAGCAAATACACTCGTGTACATATGTGCATAGCTGAGCACCGTTAGTCAAATAGTTAACTTCGTTAATCCGTTACTAAAAAAGTTAATTTCGTTAAACGGTAAAGAGTTAAGTTTCGGAAGACTTAACGCAAGTTAACGTTAATCGTTAATCCGTTAACACGTGATAAAAACCGCATTTTTATATCGTTGCGTTAGTTATCTTCTTATAAAAACTGTTGGTTTGGGTTAACAGGTTAGAAACCAAAAAAAAAAAAAAAAAAGGCGTGTATAAGAGGCCATCCATAAATTACGTCACACGTTAAGGGTGAGGGAGAGTACAGTAATACTTTTAATATTATTTTGCATAAAAATCTCTTTAAAAAAAATCATTTGTGCAGTTCACACGTGGTCGAAGTGAAACCTCTAGAATATTTAACTGTTATAGAATGAGACGAAAATGTTTTATCAAAATGATAAAAGTTGGCGGGATAAAAGAATCGCTACAGCAATAAATGATATATCAAATTAAAATAATCGTCGTGCAGAGTGCCTGAAAACTATCAGCTTTGAGATCTATTTACCAGAAGCTGAGGTATAAGCGTGGAAAGATTTCCTATTTTTGCAAGCATTGTAGTGATTAACACAAACATTTTTTTTTTCATCGGAAATTTTTATTTATCCCCTGCCCTCCCACACTAAATTTTATCAAAATTGTACGGCCCCTTCTAGCACCAGCCTTTTACTTTATTTATTTTATCCATTGTACAAATAAGATTTCTCTAACTAAGAATAAGATAATTATTTCATTTACATATTAGAAAATAAAATTATAATGAAAAATTAGAAAAAAAAAATAAATTCAAAAATTTAATTATGAATAAAATTAATGTTTAAGATAAATTAATTAAGTTCAAAAAAATTTAAATCGTTCTTGCGCACGATTGAAAGGAGTAGGAAAAGTGCTGTTAAAGAAAAAGGAGTAATAGCCAAAGAAAGAACTTAAAGATTACCAGCGAAATGCTTTAATAGCTCACGCCTGAAAATATTTGTGCTACTTATTCAAATGAGTGGATCGAAAGTACAAAAGAATGGCGAGAGGTTTTAAATATTTATGCAGTGGTACTTTAAGTTGCAAATTTCTTTGGGTTCTGGCAAATCTTAAAAGTTCGAAAAGATAATCTGGTTCCTTACTTACTTACTTGGGTGGCCTTTAAAACCCGTTACCGGGATACGGCCGACCTCAAAAGCTCTCTTCAGGCGCCTCTGCTTTGCGCGCGCCTTCTCCAATCATTCACACCAAGCGTGGATAGGGTTTCCTCGGCTTGGTCTTTCCATCGGAGGCATAGTCTTCCTCTTCGTCGTCGCCCAGCGGCTTCCGCATCAAACACCTTTTTCGCCGGAGCTTCTTCGTCCATACGCACAACATGTCCAAGCCAGCGCAGACGTTGGATAGTGATGCGCTTGACTATGTCAATGTCAGCGTAGAGCTCGTACAGTTCGTGGTTCATTCGAATACGGTAGTCGTCGCCGACGTGAACAGGACCAAAGATTTTGCGAAGAATTTTTCTCTCAAACACCCCAAGCGTGGCTGCATCAAGTAGCACGGGTAAGATGAGCGTCTTGTAGAGTGTCAGTTTTGTCGGGCGAGAGAGGTCTCTACTACTCAATTGCTTACTGAGACTATAGTAACACCTATTAGCAAGAGTTAGTCTTCGCTTTATCTCCAGGCTGACATCGTTTTGAGTGTTCACGGCGGTGCCAAGATAGGTGAATTCCTTGACAACTTCGAAAGTATAGTTGTTCGCAGTAACAAAGGATCCAATACGACGCGTCTCCCTGTTTGTGGACAGCATATACTTTGTTTTGTCCTCGTTCACCGTCAAACCCACTTTCGCTGACTCTTTTTCGATAGCAGAGAACGCAGCAGTAACATCTCGCTTACAACGTCCAATGATATCAATATCATCGGCATATGCAAGGAGCTGGACACTTTTGTAGAAAATAGTGCCATTACGATGTACACTGGCTCTTCGCAACACACCTTCCATTACAAAGTTGAAGAGGTTGCAGGATAGTGGATCGCCCTGTCTGAAACCTCGTTCGGTATCAAATGGTTTGGAGAGGTCCCTTCCTACTCTGACGGAGCTGGCTGTGTTGCTCAACGTCATTCTGCAAAGCCGCACCAGCTTCGCAGGGATACCGAACTCAGACATGGTGGCATACAGGCAATCCCGTATCGGGCTATCGAAAGCAGCTTTAAAATCGATAAAGAGATGATGGGTATCGATCTGTTTTTCGTGGGTTTTTTTCCAGGATTTGACGTAGTGAGAAGATCTGGTCTATGGTGGACTTACCAGGTCTAAAGCCGCACTGGCAAGGCCCAATCAGTGTGTTGGCAAACGGCTTAAGTCTTTCACACAGTACAGTCGACAGGAACTTGTATGAGATGGCAAGAAGACTGATTCCCCGGTAGTTAGCGCAGATTGTCGGGTCACCTTTCTTCAGTACAGGACAAAAGACACTGAGATTCCAATCGTCGGGCATGCTTTCTACTAGCCATATTTTGCAGATGAGTTGATGCATACACCCTATCAGCTCATCGCCGCCGGTCTTGAACAATTCAGCAGGCAGGCTAACGGCACCAGCCGCTTTGTTGTTCTTAAGTCGTTGGATCACAACTCGTACCGCGTCATGGCTAGGTGGTGGTACGTCCACACTATCGTCGTTGATTGGTGGCATCGGGTTAATTTCTCCAAAGGCGGGATTGGTGGAGTCATCGCCAGCAAGCAGCTTGGAAAAGTGTTCCCTCCATAATCTCAGTGCACCCTGCGTATCCGTAACCAGACTTCCATGTTCATCTTTACAGGTAGATGCTCCGGGCTTGAAACCTTGGGTCAGACGCTTGACTTGTTGGTAAAATTTTCGAGTTTCTCACGCTCGTGCCTTTCCTGCTCTCTTTTCTTGCGTCTGAAAAGGCGCCTCTCATCTTTTCTCTATTTCCGGTAGTTTTCGTGAACGGCTCGCGTTGCTGCTGACTGCAGGGTTCTTTTTTAGGCGGCATTTTTCACTGCAGTAGCTTCGCGACACTCCTGGTCATACCATTGATTTCGCGGAAGTGGGCGTCGGAAACCAATGACTTCCTCAGCGGCAGAGCGCATGGAGCGGGATATATGCGCCCAAAGTCCACCGGCATCATCGGGTAGAGAGTCAGGTTGAAGGAGCAGTTCTGAGAGGCGAGCGGAATAGGCTTCGGCCGTCCGATGTGATTGCAGCTTAGCGACGTCCAGCTTTCTTTGCGTACCAGAGCGTACATCCTTTGCATTGCACAACCGCATGCGTATCTTGGCTGCAACAAGATAATGATCGGAGTCAATATTGACTCCCCGGAACGTACGAACATCTAGCACGCTGGAATCATGCCTTCCGTCGATCACAACATGATTGATTTGGTTGCGTGTTTTTTGATCAGGGGACAGCCAGGTGGCCTTGTGGATATCGAGGAGTTGAAATCTGGTGCTACTTACTACCATGTTTTGCACCGCGGCGAAGTCGATCAGCCGTAGACCGTTGTTTGAGGTGGTCTCGTGAAGGCTGAACTGAACGACAGTGGGGCCAAATATACCTTTTCTTCCGACCTTTCCGTTGAAATCCCCGAGTACAATTTTAACGTCATGGGCCGGGCAGCGGTCGTATACTTCCTCGAGTCTCGCATAGAAGGCATCTTTGACAGCATCGTCCTTTTCCTCCGTCGGGGCGTGCGCTCAAATCAAGCTGATGGTAAAAAATCGAGCCTTGACGCGGATCGTAGCCAACCTTTCGCTCACAGGTGTGAACCTGGAGATATGGTGGCGAAGTCTCTTGCTTACTACGAATCCGCATCCCAATTCGCGCCTCTCTGCATGGCAGCTGTAGTAGATATCGCAACTTGCTTGCTTAGAGCAACCTTGTCCTATCCATCTTATTTCCTGGATGGCGGTGATGTCAGCCTTAATTTTTCCGAGGGCATCCGCCAATTCGATAGAGGCACCTTCCCTATTGAGGGTCCGGATATTCCAGGTGCATATCCTTAAATCATAGTCCTTTTTTCGTTCATTATCCGAGGCTTTTTTAGTCTTCATTGGAGTGTTTTTTTTACGTGGCGGGTACCAAACCCTGCGCACAACCCAGTTTACTTCCAGGGAGGACACGTTGCACACATTCGCTCACTATCTCAGCGGATGCGGAGATAGCTACCCAGATGGAGCCGCGGGGAGGCTGTGTGTCAACTTGTTAATGGTTGGCTCAGAGATCGCTCTGGCAATCCCCAGGTGGAAAGCAATCAGAATCTGGTTCCTTACTGTATATTATTTTATCTAGTAGTCAAACTGTACGATAATTCAGCATGGCGTTTGATGAACATCCAGTTATTTTTTTCGTTTTTTATATTGTTTTTTGTTAAGTTAATTTTTTCAAATATATGATTTCTTTGTTGATTTTATTATAAAAAAAAATAAATTTAATTTCGAAACTGTTGTTTTAATTTAATAGTTTCTATATGTAAAATTACAAATATGTGACGTCACACTAAGGAGAGGGGGGGGTCTCACAAATGTGATCAGCTGTGACAAGGACGGAGGGGGGGTCAAAAAATCATCAAATTCGTGTGACGTAATTCATGGATGCCCCCTAATTGGAGTTTAGTCATTTAGCATAATGTGGATATTCCACTTCATTAACATTAATATGTTTAAGTTCGCGTCTGAAAGCGAGGCTTGTTTTTGCGTGAAAATATCTTTGCCCTTGGAAAAAAGATTTTCAACTGCAGCGCTTGAGGGTATAGCAGTATGTATTATGTATATTTAATAAACAGATTTATGAATATCTGTTCCCACGAGGAATGGCGCATCGTCGAACAAGTCATTTGATTTCATGCCTAGCCACATTTTGACGAGATTTTGAGCTTTACTCTTTAGAGATTTGTGGCTCTTAGGTTTTCCTTTACACTGAGTGACAGAGTTGAAAATGTCTTCCTCATCATCGTCGTTGTTACACGCGTTGCTGCTTCCGCAACTTAAACTATCTCTGTTCTTCGCACTTTCGGCAGCTTCCTGTCGTAACTACCTTTCATGCAATTTTTTACTGCATCCACTCGACTGCTGTCATACGTTTTCAGCCATATAAGCCGGAGCGTACTTGTCGTCAGAACGCGTTTTTCGTGGCGCGGTGCGTGGTAAGTAATAGATACTGGATTAACGACTAACGGACTTGGGGAAATTTAACGGATGTTAACAATTCCGTTAACATTTTTTAGAGTTAACTTAAAAGTTAATCCGTTAGTCGAAATGTTTGTTAACTTTCATTAACGGGTTAACGAGTTAAAGCCCAGCTATGTGTATGTGCATACGATTACAGTGGCAACGCATATTTCGCCCACTAAACCAAGTATGGGCTAGCTTAATTCCTAATTTCCATGTGATATTTCTTGAACTTATCTTATCAAATATCAGGGAGGACATCACATGCTATAAAGATATCAAATGTATGCTATTCACTCTCGCATCCTCTAAGCGCATTAGGTTCTGTTCGCATGTTTTTTCTTTCTTACAAAAATTTGATTTGATTTCCCTGATATGGGATCAAAAAAGATAGTGTGGAAATTAGGCTTAACCTACTGTAAAATTTGAACGAAAAGTCTGTCAGATGCATTAGGATCACAGAATACACTTTTAAGTGGCTATGTCGTACTTACAAAAGCTTAAAGCCCAATTTCCATGTGATCTTATCTTATCTTATTTTAGCAAATATCAGGGAGGACATCACATGCTATTAAGATAGCAAATGTATGCTATTCACTCTCGCATTCTCCAAGCGCATTAGGTTCTGTTCGCATGCTTTTTCTTTCTAACAAAAATTTGATTTGATATCCCTGATATGGGATAAAATAAGATAAGATAAGATCACATGGAAATTGGGCTTAAGAAACATTGTAGCCACAGTTGCAAACTATATGATATTTTCACTATTACATAAATGTTATTCCTTATATATTTCCTAAATAAATTCAATTCATTCATAGGCTATTGACTATGTATTTGAATAAGGAAATAATTCGTTAAAGGTATTTTATTGTGTTATATGTTAAATTGAACCCTAATAATGATAAAGCCAAAAGTGCGATTGAATTTAGGCTTGGACTTTGCTCATTTTTTATATTTTTTAATCATAACTCAAAAACTATATATTTTTAGCATTTACACACCAACAGACTTATTGTAGAGATTAAAATTTCCTATCGATATGACACTTTATAAAGTCAAACAACTTACATTTCATCAAAATAAGTTAAGAAACTTTTTAAAAAAACCGAAAAATTAGTTTACGTAGTTTACGTTAAATAGATGGCCCATGCAAGTATTTTAAATGAAGATTGACTGAGATACAGTCGTTTAAAGTTACCTTCTTTAGTATGACTTTACCAATTTTTACCTTTATGTCGTTAGGCTATTGAATTTGTATGTATTTGAATAAAGAACTAATTCGTTGAAGGTATTTTATTATCTCAGATCATCAATTGTAACCTGAAAATGATAAATCCAAAAGTGCGATTAAATTTATGATTGGGCTTTTGACAACGGTGCAAATTTGTCCAATATTATATTTTTTTGCAATAACTCAAAAACTATGTATGTAGTTTTATTATATACATATTATCAGACTTATTGTAGAAAATAAAATTTCCTATCGAAATCATTTAAAAAGAACCGAAAAATTTTAATTTTTTTCTAATTTTTGGATATAACTTGTTTCTGAGTGGATTCAAGAAAGAAAGGTGATATAGTTTCCGTTAAAACGGTGACCTACAAAAGTATTTTGGATAAAAATGAGCTGAGATACAGTCGTTCAAAGTTGCCTACTTTTTTATGATTTCACCAACTTTTACCTATATACCATGTTTGTTTTAATTTTTAAACACAAAGGTAATGTTAATTAAAAAAAAAAGTAATTTTCAGTTTGTTGTAAATGGTAAAAATATATAGTTTTTGAGGTATGATTAAAAATATAAAAAGTGGACAAATTTGCACCGATCTCAAAAGTCCTCGCACTTTTGGCTATATCACCTTCAGGGTATAATTGAACATATAATACAATAAAATACCTTTAACGAATTAGTTCCTTTTACCCCTGGTTTTTATGACATAGTCAATAGCCCATCATTTAAAACAATAAATATGAAAATTTCCAATTATCCTTATATAAATAGGCAATTTCTAAACGGTTACATCACTTTTTCTCAGCCTTATCACAACATAAGCTCAATTTTTTTTTTGTTGGAAAGGTTGTGGATAGAAGGGGGACATGGCTAAACTAATAGACCGGTTTTGATGAAATTTTGTTTGAAGATAGATTGAATCCTAAGGAAGATTACAAAAACTCTGATTTCTTAAAGGGGGCGTGGCACCGCCCCAAATAGAAAAAAATGGTATCACAGCTGTGCCACTACATTTATTTTGATGAAATTTGGTATGTAGATAGATTGGATCTTAAGTAAAAATAAATTTTTTTTAGTGTGTGGTGCAACGCCTCTTACAGGAAAATACGTCATTACTACTAAACTAACAAACCGATTTTGATGAAATTTTGTTAGGATATAGATTGAACACTAAAAAAGATTTTTAAAAACACAAATTTTTTTAGGAGGCATGGCATCGCCCCCAATGGGAAAAAACTGTATCACGGCTGTGCCACTGCACCGATTTCGATAAAGTTTGGTATGTAAGTAGATTGAGTTTTGAGTAAAAATATATATTTTTTAGTTGGCGCTGCCACGCCTCTTACAGGAATATACGTCATTACTACTAAGCTAACAGACCGATCTAGGTGAAATTTTTTAGGATATAGACTGAACCCTAAAAAGGATTTCGAAAAACTAACATCTTTTTAGAAGGCGTGACAGCACTTCTAACAGGAAAAGCGTTTTCACTACTAAGCTAATGTGCCGATTTTGATGAAATTTGGTACAGGGATAGTTTGAACCCTGAGGCTAGCTATTTGCTTTAAAGTGGACGGTACCAGCCCCCAGTAGGAAAATATGTTTTCGCAGCTAAGCTAATGAACCGATTTTGATGAATTTGGTATGGAGATAGATTGCGCCCTAAGTAAGAGAAAAAGATAGTGGTAAGGATGTAGCAACATGATATGTACTATGACTTACATTTTTGGAGAGATGACAAAAAATTACTCTTTCCAGTACAGTTTTTTAATACTATAAGGGGAAATCCATAAATAACGTGAGTCAAAATAGGGGGGAGGGGATCCGGAAAAATCTCACCAAGTCTCACAAAGAGAGAGGGGGTTCAATAAAAATCTCACGTCAGAGACTAAGCGTTATTATAGCAGATTGCATTTAAAAATTATAAGGCAAGTCTCATGGAAGGGAGGGGGGGGGGGGGGTCCCGTCAGGAAGAGGGGTGTCTGAATTTTCAAAAATACACCTCACGTAATAAATGGACGGCCCCTAATCGAATCTTAGAGTTGAGACATGTAACAGCTTCTTACTCTTTGTTTGTGAGAGAGTGAGGATTATCTATACATAAATAGGCAGTTTCAAAACGGCTCCATCCTTTTTAACTGCCATAACACAACATAATCGCTTAGTTTTTTTTTTGTTGTAAAGGTTATGAAGAGGACCAGTGCAGAATGTGATTTTTTTTTAATAGCAGGCAGAGCCACGCTTTCAACAGGGAAATACGTTGCTACGGTTAAACAAGTAGACTGATAATGGTGAAATTTGGTTTGGAGACCAAAAAAAAACCTTAAAAAAAGGTATTAATATTTTCAAGTTCTTTAAAGAGGCGTGGCATCGCCACTAATGGGAATAAACGGTATTACGGCTGTGCCACTACACCGATTTTGATGAAATTTGGTATGTAGATAGATTGAATCTTGAGTAGAGATATTTATTTTGAGTGAGCGGTACCACGTCCCTAACAGGTAAAAATGTTTTACTACTAAGCTAATGGACCGATTTTGATGAAATTCAGAAATAGATTGAACCCTGAGGAAACGTATTTGTTTTAAAATGGAGGGTGCCCACACCTTCAATAGGAAAATATGTTTTCGCAACCTATCTAATGGACCGATTTTGATGAAATTTGGTATGCAGATAGATTGAATCTTTTTTTATGTGCGTGTGGCCACGCTATTAACAGGAAAATATCTTTTCTTGGCTAAACTTATTGAATGATTTTGATGAAATTTGGTATGGAGATATGTTTATTGAAATCTAAGAATATATAGATATAGGGATAGGGCAACATTTTGGCATGATTTTTATTTTTAAAAGCGATGACAAAAATACTTCTTTTTTATTTCAGTTTTTCAATACCAAAAACATTTTTAATCGTTGAATTTCAACCACTGGGCGAACTCTAGTTTTCATTAATTTTTGGAAAAGTACTGGCATTTTGAAAGTATTTTTAACGATTACAGATGCTTACAGATAACTTTTCGTGGGAAGCAGAAAAATGATAAAAAATCTGCAAGTACCATATCTAAATCTAAACGTTGGATAAATTACCTAAGCCTGTTTAGCCTTTTATGCAAAGTACAACACCAGTATAACCCGATTTGCCATCTACCTCTGCTCAAAATGAAAAAGATTCAAACTCAGTAACAGTCTCCGTTAGAAATGAGCTAAAAGAGCTTGTAGTTATATCTTTAAAAAAAAACTGTTTTTGTGTCGCGTTTCGCCTCCGATACTTCGATTGAGGACTTAAATTATTATATAAAAAATAAATTAAATGGCTTCACTAATTTTTCTGTGCGTAAGCTAAAATTTTCATACCGGAGGAAAAAGTCTTCGTTCAAAATTTTTGTCCCTGAAGATGTTTTCGAAAGGGTAAATCACAAAGATTTTTGGTCGCTCAACACTCTAGTTCGTGAATTCGAGTATAGAATCAACCCATGCTCTGAAAATGTTGTTAGCTTATCACAACGTTCTGTAGACTTAAATTTTTCAAAAAACTAATTCTTGACCGACTTCAAACTTTAACCATAGCTTACCAAAACGTTAGAGGTTTAAATACGAAAATATCAAATTTAGTCATGAATAGTTGCGATTTTGAATTTCATGTTATTGTATTCTCTGAAACGTGGCTTCGTGAAAATATATACTGAACTCTGAAATTTTTTGTAGCAATTACCAAATCTTCAGGAAAGACCGTAATTCGAAAATTGGTGGTGGAGTCCTTCTGGCAGTGCACATAGATTGTTATTAAGCTTCCTAATAAATCAATATATTTAACTTGTTCCTACATTCCACCAAATGCTGATCACAATGCCTATTTAAGACATGCAGAAGAAATTAAAGGAATAAATAATCATCATACTGCAAACGATTCCATGATTGTACTAGGGGACTTCAATTTACCATACGTTTCATGGAATATAACGGACAATTGCTGTTTTCTTACACCCGCTTCATGCAATAGTGTTATAACCGAATTTCTGGATACTCTTTCTGATTGCTGTCTTCATCAAATTAATAATATTCTTAATACGAACAATAGAAACCTTGATTTTGTATTTGTTGATGAAACATAACTAACATAATAAACATCATCCAACTTTTCAACTGAAATATGTTTTAGCATGTATTATGTCGAATTATGTCAGACTTAACTCCCTGTTAAACCATATCGACTGGTCAGTTATATTACCTGACAAACCATATTACTCTGTGGCTGATATTGAGCGTTATGTAAAATCATTTAATGAGCTCTTGCAAATTGTATTTCTAAATCTGTGCCAAATTTTAACTCATCTGTATTGTCAAGCGATCCTCCATGGGTAACAAAAGAATTAAAGAACATTAAAAATATAAAAAATCGCCAGTTTAAAAAATTCAAAATGTCTGGTAAATCCATTGATTATATAAGCTATTCCCGCGCTCGGTATATTTATCAAAATAATAATAATCGGTCTTATTTAAACTACCTTTCATATATAAAACTCAACATTAAGAAGAATGCTAAATTTTTTTTACAAATTTATAAAAATCAAGGGTAAATCTTTTGTGTATCCTCTTCAGATGTCCTATAATGGTATAACATCATCCGAAAAAAGTGAAATATCCAATTTGTTTGCAAACTTCTTCAAGTCCACTTACTCATCTTCTACTTATGATTCTCACATCAACTATCCATATAATCTTTTGCGTATAAATGAAATTCAACTTCCACGAATTGGAGCTGATTTAGTTAGCAATCATCTGAAAATTTTAAAATGCTCTTTTTCAACTGGATCAGATAATATTCCTACAAACATCCTGAAGTATTGCGCAAGTAGTCTTTGTTATCCTCTCTCAAAAATTTTTAATATTTCCTTGAATTTGGGCTATTTCCAAAATTATGGAAAGAGTCTTACATTATTCCACTTCACAAATCCGGAAGTAAGGCTAATATTGAAAATTACAGAGGTATTGCTAAGCTCAGCGCAATCCCAAAATTTTTTGAAAAAATAATTAATGATCATCTTACAAACATTGTTTCATCCCTGATGACTTTATCTCAACACGGCTTTCTAAAGGGTAAATTTACATCAACAAATCTTTTGGAGTTCACCACGCTTGTTATAAACAGATTTAAGCAAAAACAGCAAACGGATGTTATAGACACTGATTTCAGTAAAGCTTTTGACTGCGTAAGTTATGACCTACTTTTAAAAAAGTTGTATTTAATAGGATTTCCTTCAACGATATTAAAGTGGATTAGTGTACAAGTTTTATTCAACAACATGTTTTCTAAACATATAATTGTTTCATCTGGAGTTCCTCAGTGCAGCCATCTTGGCCCCACATTATTTCTATTATTTATTAATAACCTACCTTCTGCTACGAATTCGTCCCATATTTTAATGTATGCTGATGATGTAAAACTTTTTAATTTTTTCAATGACCATTTAAATCATAAAACTCTGCAAAGAAACCTAAATGAACTTGTTAAATGGTGTGATATAAGCTTGATGACATTAAATCTTCAAAAAGTGTAAGCAAATGACTTTTTCCAGAAGTAAGAATTTGAGACTTCATGTTCAATAATCGGTTTAGAACTGGAAAAGGCTGAAAATTTTGTAGATTTAGTCGTCACTGTGGATAAAAAACTTCGCTTCAACGTGCATATTAGTTTAATGGTGAACAAAGTAAAAGGCGTCCTTGGATTTATTAAAGAATGGTCTAAAAAATTTGACGACTCCTATACGGCGAAGTTGCTTTTCACTTCACTTGCTAGACCAATATTAGAATATGCGTCAGTGGTGTGGAACCCTCAATATAACATATACATTGATATGCTGGAGTCGGTGCAGAAACAATTTCTATTGTTTGCACTTCGTGGGCTACCTTGAAATCCGAACTCAAATTTACCTTCATATGAAAGCCGCCTCAAACTACAGATAGTTCGCTTAGTAGCCTCCAATTAAATTCTAGCAAATATTGCGCCCTTGAGCGAAAAATGCCCTTATGTGCGTCCACAGTGCGCGCTCAAAGCTGATCAATGCGAGAAGCAATGCGAGAAAACTGGCTGCATACAATTTCATACGAAATCGCGCATGGTGGCCACAGTGAAAGCCGAGCCGAGCCGAGCGCAAAGCGGATTGAATGCGAGAAAACAGTTTTGAAGTGTTTTTCAGCGCCGACTCGCATTGCAGGTGTAGAAAGTGTCGTAGAAAGTGTCGTGGGGTGTGCACGTCTTTTTTTTCGGCTCTTAAATAAATTCTAATAAAATCTAATAAAAACTGAATATGAATTGCTCGGTTTGTTGTCAGAAGGTGGAAAGAAGTGGTTCAATTAAGATTGATTGCGGAGAATGTGCGAAATATTTTCACTGCGCGTGTGTTAATCTTAATCAGACTGAATATGATTTTTTAATTACAAATAAACTGAAATGGAGATGCACCAAGTGCAGCGCTCTTCGCCGTAGTTCATTTCTTAAATCGCCACCACTCTCAGTTCCAACGACTAGTGGACAGCAACAAAAAGAAAAAAACCGCCAAAATACTGAAACAGCAAAACAGCAAACTGGAGCTAAACATCAAAAAACAGCAAAACAATCAACAACAGAATCTCAAAAACTACCATCGCCAGCACTAAAATCCTTAAACACAAACAAACAACAACAGACTACATCAGAATCTCTCTCAGTTCCAGCGAGTATGAAACAGCAAAAAGAAGTAAGCCTCCAAAATGATGAAACAACAAAACAACAAGCTTCAGCATCACATGTCATTACAGCAACACTCCAATCAACAATAGAAACACAAAATACACAGTCAACCTTAGAAAATCAAAACGCAGCAGAGAATAATTCTATTCAGCCAGCAACAACACCATCCTCAATAAATTCTTACTCGACTTCTTCTACTGAAGAGATTACTTTGCAGCGGCTTTATGAAGAACTTCTTAATATAAAAAAGCAAAACAGCGAAATTCTGACCTCCATGGAAGCGGTAAAGGAGGAGAATAAAAAATTAAAATTGCAAGTTAATAGTCTTGCGAGTAAGCTCAACTGGAGAGAACAAAAAGCCTTAGAAAGCGAATTCCAAATTACTGGCATAGCAAACGTAAACAATGAGAACGCCAAAGAGTGCTTGCAAAAGGTTTTGCGAGAGGCCTTAAATGTATCGGTTTCTGATAATGACATAGAAAAATGTTATGTAAAAACTATAAAAAAACCTAACTCTTCTAGTGTTAATATTGCTTATGCTAAAGTCTCTTCGCACGACACAAAGAAAAAAATTATGTCTAGCAAAAAATATGCTAAAGGGAAACTTAATGCATCTCTTTTCGGTGGCGATATAAAAAAAAGTATTTTTGTTAATGATAGTCTAACAAAATATAACAGCGCTCTGTTTATGTCTGCTAAAAAAATCAAAATGGAAAAAAGGTTTAAGTATCTATGGTTTGCAAATTCAAAGATACTACTGAGAAAAGTTGACAATGGTGAGGTTTCAGTTATAAGATCGTTTGAAGATTTGAAAAACATTTAGTTCTTTATCTGAAATAGTTATGTCTAATATAATTAATAATAATAGTTTCGATTTTATAACTGAAGATCTTCCTTTGTCAACCATTAGAAGTACTTCTGATAGTTTTCTCAGTTCAATCTCAAATAATAACAAAAATTTTTACGTTGTGCATCAAAATATACGTAGTCTGCGTCGCAACTTTGATCTGTTGGTATCAAATCTCGAAGCTTTTGTAAACCTTCCCGACCTAATATTTGTGTCGGAAATCTGGGTTTATTCTTATGAATTAGATAATTTTTTCTTGCCTAACTATAAATTTTACGCAAACACGAATGATTCCTATCCAGCTGGTGGTGCAGGTGTCTTTGTTCGTGATTTAATTGAATGCAATGGAATCGAACTTTGCAGCTTCATGAGTGCTGATGTATTAAAGGTATCTTGCTGCATCCACAAAGTGAATTTTGTATTTTTATGTTTGTATAGGCTGCATTCGCAGCCAGCACAACTGTTTCTCGAAGAAATTTCTAACCTAATGCGCAATGAGCGAGTAGCTAATCTGATTATTTTAGGTGACTTTAATTTAGATCTTTTGTTTTCTAGTCCTTTACTTAACTGTTATAGTGCACTTTTCTCGGAGCAAGGGATGCATTCTGTCATTAATGAAGTTACAAGACCTGCCGCTGGGACTTGCCTTGATCACCTTTTCTGCCGATTTTCAAGCATACCACTTTCTCTTTGTGCTGGTAAAACAGGTTAGAGTTACTTCACAGCGCATAGTAGAAAAAATCGACTATGATCAATTAAACCTGAAGTTGCGATTATTTCATTGGGAGAATATTTATGCTGAAGAAAATGTGTCTGTGGCTTACCAAAAATTTATTATATGCCTGAAAGAAAATATATGCATTTCTAAATATTACTACCTTGAAAAACCGACTGAAGTCAGGTTGAAACCTTGGATTAGTAGATCAATTCTAAAAAAAATTAGGTTGAAAAACAAATTAAAGAAAAAATGCTATAAACACCCAAACAACACGAGTATTAAGACCCGTTTTCGCAACTTTTGTAATCAAATAAATTATGAAATTCGTAAGTGTCGTGATAACTTTTTTTTCAACAAGGTTAGAAATGCTCAAGGAAACCTTAAAGAAGAGTGGAAAGTTGTTAATAGCATTGTGGGGAGAAAGATGAGTGCCCAAAACAGTAGCATTGAATTACAAAATGGTCCTTCGAGTGTATCTGACCCTACAGAAATAGCCAACATATTCAATAACTACTTCGCTGCAGTTGGACTGTCTACGTTTCCAACTGCTGCAACCGTGCCCTGTAATTGCTGCAATGATTTTGGACTTAACGATATTCCAATTAGTAGAAATAGCTTTTTTTTTGAGCCTATTACGGGGTTGGAAATTCTTAGAGCAATTAAATCTCTAAAAAATTCATATTCATGTGGTAATGATGGTATTTCCAATATCTTGATGAAAAAAATTGCTTTTAACATTGTTGATACATTAGCACATATCTTCAACCGAAGTATAATTACTGGCGAATTTCCACACGATCTTAAATGTGCTATCGTAATTCCTATTTTTAAAAAAGGTAACAAAAAAGATAAGTCTAATTTTAGACCAATCTCGCTCTTGTCCGCCATTGAAAAAATTTTTGAAAAGGTAGTCAAAAAGCGACTAGTAGGATATCTGGAAAAATTAAAATTTTTTAGTGCGCTGCAGTTTGGATTTAGAGAAAAATGCTCCACTGAAGATGCTCTGCTTGACTTTTGTGCTGAGCTACACAAAGGATTAGATGGTAGAAAAATTTGTGCCGGGCTTTTTGTTGATATAACCAAAGCCTTTGACATGGTTGATCATCAATGCCTTTTAAAGAAGTTATATAGTTTAGGTATCCGTGGTTTCTTTTATGACTGGTTTGTGTCTTACTTAAAAAATCGGTCACAGAAGGTGAAAGTGGGCGATAGCCTGAGTGATTCCAGAGTCATTAATATAGGAGTACCTCAAGGATCAGTCCTTGGTCCTATTCTATTTTTAATTTATATAAATTCCTTATTTGATCAACCATTTAGAGGAAAAGTCAAAACTTTTGCTGATGACTTAGGAATTTCATATAGTTCGACAGATCCCTTATCCTTGGTTGCAGATATAAACCATGATGTCCATGTACTTCGCACCTGGTTTGCGGAACATAAAGTAGTCGTTAGCAACAAGACGAAATTAATGTTTTACTATCCGAAACTTCATGAGTCTACAGATCTTGACATTACTTTCCATGCATCAAACTGCAAGCGCCACATTCTTTACAGCAATAACTGTGCTAACCAATGCTTTGATATGTTTTTTAATTCTAATATTTCCTGTGAGCCTAACTGTTTCAAAATTGATACAGTGGATCACTTCAGATATTTAGGTATAACGATTGACCGTTGTTTAAATTGGAATGAGCATATCTCTAGCCTGAAGAAATATTTGATGATGTCAATTCGCAGTTTTTATCGGATTAGGAAATTTGTTTCAAATAATACACTGAAAACTATCTATTATGGAATATTTCACAGCAAACTAGAGTATGGTATAAGCTGTTGGGGAGGTTCTTATCTCAATAAAATACAACAACTAATTGTATTACAAAAATGTGCTATTAGAAAGATTTGTAACTCCCAACGTCTAGCCCACTCTAGTGAACAGTTTAGGAATTTAAAAATCCTACCTGTTAGACAACTGTTTTATTTTAAAGTATTAAAAATATACTTTAAGAGAGGTGGATATTTGCAAAGTCATGTACGTGACACACACACCCTGCGTAGCAACTCTCACTCGAATGTACCACTTCCGTTTTTTCGCACGACTATGTTCAGGAACTTCTACACAGTAGTTTCTTGTAAACTGTTTAACTGTATACCAGTGGCCTTACGAATGATTAGACCTCTATCTGCATTTTTAAAAAAGCTTAAGTTTTGGCTTCTTAGTTTTGATTCCAACCAGGTTGAAGTTTTAGCGCGCTACGTAGTTTAAAAAAAATGATTAATAATTTCTTTAGTATGCATTCTTACACCGAGCTCTATTTTGATTTTAATTTTGTTTTATATGAAATGCTTTAATCCCTCTTAGTTCTTATGAAATACCATATCATTGCTGGGCGTTCTTAAATTAGTTTTTTATATGTTCACCCCACACATAATTATTTTATAATATATATGTATTTTTAAGCTTTAAAGTGGCATTTAACACTATTTTTGTTAAATAAAATATAAAATGTCACTAACTATTCTCTATATCTATAAAAGAAATTGAAAGTGAAATACCATGTTAAATTATGTTTATCTAATTGTAAGATTGAGAATAATGAATAAAAAATGAAATGAAATGAATGAAAAATGATGATGTTATGTGTAGTTGCTTTTTCCATGTGAATTTGTGTTTTGTTCGGCGTTATTGTTTTTCATTATTCGTAAATAAAAAATAAAATGGACTGAGAATTATTGATTAGTAAAATTTTTTCTCATTCTGCTTTATGGGACCAAAAAAATAAATGTTATCATAACAGAAATTTAGTAGAAAACTTATGGAAGTCAATTTCAACAGAAATGAATGTACCAAGTAGAGATTAACAATTAGTCGTTCACAAAGAGTTATGGGTATTTTTAGTAGAATTTAGTAGAAAACTTATGGAAGTCAATTTCAACAGAAATGAATGTACAAGTAGAGAGTAACAATTAGTCGTTCACAAGGAGTTATGGGTATTTTTATGAAATTGGTCCATTTTTTATCAATATGTTGCGAAATTTTTTTGAGAATGTAGTCAAAAGTTTCGATGCTCATTCGGGTATATTCAAAAAAGTTTCACTCGAGGTTTTCAGGAATCCTTTAGTCTTCTTTACAGATGACAATTTTTATTGAAATACATTTCCTTTTTGCAAATTTATTTTCTTTTTGCAACTGTGTAAGTCACGAACCATTAAAGCCTTTGTGTTTGAGTTCATTTGCGACACAGCGGCAAAAGAAAAGTCTTTTAAAAATAGTTTCAGTCATTGATTCTGTAGTTTTTTTACTTGCTTTGGTGCGCAGGAAGCCTTTCGGTATTTTCTCGTCGGTTTCGGCTTAGGCAATTATTGTGTTGAAATTCGGTCATGAACGTTTTTGTTTTGTTTTTCAGTGTTGTAAATTTGGCGCAAGCCAATACAACGTTGCGGCAAGTTTGTTTCAGAATTTTTGGAGCAAAAACTCTCAAGTTGCAGAGTTTAAGCAAATAATAAAATCTTAAAAAAGTACGGAAATATGTTTATTCAAAAGTTTATAATTAAAAATATTTAATTTGTTTCTTTGCAACAACATACTGACGCTGATTTAATTTTAGTAAATATTCTAAATGTCGTTCTGGCATACGGCTTTGGGAACAAAAAGGTTTTTGTTTGGGAGGAGAATGAGAACGGTCGGATGATCTTAGAGTGAACGTAAGTCTGTCAGCGTAATGGTCTTTGTACCGCGACTGCCGTTGCGACGTTTACCTAAGATTTCCAAGGATCGTTTAATTTCACCTTGCAAACGACAATTTTTTGAAAAGAAAAAAGGATTTTTGTTTGATTTGTGAAGGCCGTTGCGGTCTTTAAAAAACCACTCTGTTAATTTTTGGGCAAATGACAACTTTTTTTAAAAAACATTTTTCTTTCTGAATAAAATTTTACAATCTGCAACTGTGTAAGTCCTGGTTCATTTAAGCCTTTGAGTTTGAGTTCCAGTTGCGACACAGCGGCAGAGGCTAAATTTTCCTAAATTATCAAATTTATTTTTGTGCATTATAAGATATATAATTTAAATTCGTTTTTTTTTCAACAACAACACATTATCGTTCATGGTCGGGTGAGGCACAAGATGTCTGATTTAATTATTCAAAAAAGAATATAAACTTTTTTTTTAATTTTGCTCCGGCAGGCTATATGCAACACACAGGTTTTAAATAAAGCGTTTAACATACGCTAAAATGTGAATTTCTTAGATAATTTTTTTTTACGTTACGCTACCGCTCCGCTATTCTACACCACGAGGCATAACACAAATTAACCCGTTTTGAAAAAGTACAAAACAAGGATTTTTTTTATTTTTGAAACTAAGTATTAATCTACCATTCATTTAAAATATTTAATTATTATGGTTAGTACTAGGAACCAACAAAAAATGAGTACACCGACCTTAGATATTGAAAACCCTACTGGAGGAGTAACCTTGACACCGACTACGACGTCGACAATTTTTACAGGGACTCTTCCAAAAACAACTACTACTATAACAACAACGTATATACAACCAATTACAACAGCAATGAGTATGCAACCAAACACAACAGCTAGCGCAACTGTAGTACAAGACCACAATTTTTCCAACGACAGTTCTCTAACGTCTCCTGAATTCAGCAGCCATGCAGCGCTAGACGTACGCAAACTGTTTCAACAACAACAGCAAGCGAAGACGCAAAAAGTTCATAAATCCTGGTGACCCGAGCAATTTCTGAGCTAACAACAAACAACAACACAGGATACGAACATACGCGACTATGTGAAATCGACAGTGGGCTTAGCGCAAGTGGAAATGATGCGCAATGTGGAGGATCGCTTACACGTGATGTTACCTGAACTAATTGCAGAAAGCATGCAATCACTGACGTCACAACGTTCAACTAGTGTATCAGCAACAGACAATATTCAGCCACAACCACCACCAACAACGACAAATTCGCAAGAGTTTCATGGATTGGCAGCAGAGCAACCGCAAGTACAACAGACATCACAAGTAAGTGCGCGGTCGCAACCTGCATCTCAACAGTTTCAACCAAACATACAACAAACCGAAAATGTCAATCAACCACCACCAATGCAACAGCAACGCGTAATAAACATGGAGCAAGCACAACAACCATACAGTGCACCGCAGCCGCTAAATTCATTCCAGACAACTTATCATCCGATTCACATTCGAAATGTACACCATGAGCCTTTTATACCACAACAAAGTTTTGGATTACCACAAATGCACATGACTCAAGATCCGCAGCGACGAGCTGATTTGGACAAATGGTGATTCAAGTTTGATGGCACCTCAAGGTCAATCAGCGTGGACGAATTTGTGTTCCGTGTCGAGACGTTGTGTGACGATTATAGGTATCCTTGGCCCGAAGTGATTCGCAACTTTCATAGTTTACTTACTGGAAGTGCAGCTCAATGGTTCTGGAATTATAGACGCCTAAACCGAATAACGAACTGGTATCCTTTGCGTGAAGCGTAATTATCGCAGTCATAATTGGTGAAGGAATATTGCGTCCTGATCCCGAAAAGGTTCAAGCAATTGAAAAATACACGTATCCGAAAACTCCAAAACAAGTCCGAAGTTTTATGGGAGCCACCGGGTAGTATCGACGTTTTATCCAAGATTACGCAACTATTGCGGCTCCGATCTTTGATACCCTTAAAAAAGCCAAACAATTTAATTTCAATGATGAAGTGAAGGCAGCTTTTGACAAATTAAAATTAGCCCGGATTTCAAGTCCCGTATTATCTCACCCAGATTTTGTAAAACATTTTTATGTCCAGTGCGACGCTTCCAATATCGGTATCGGTGGTGTGTTATTTCAAAAAGACGATGAAGATGAAGAACATCCAATCGCTTACTATTCGCAGAAACTTACTCCAGCGCAGAAGAACTATTCGGTGACCGAACGAGAATGCTTAGCGGTAGTTGTGGCGATAACGAAGTTCCGAGCTTATATTGAGCTGATGCCTTTCAGCGTAATAACTGACCATTCAAGTCTTAAGTGGCTCATGTCACATTAAGATCTGACTAGTCGGCTTGCACGCTGGAGTTTATACCTCCAAGGTTTCAGTTTCGATGTTTTGTAACGGAAAAGAACAAAGAACATCGTTCCAGACACGTTATCTCGTTACGACATGGATGACGTCAGCTGCCATGTCAAGTCCTTGATCGATCTCGAGTCACCAGAGTTCAGAAGTGAAGAGTACAGAGATTTACTGCAAACCATTAAAGAAAATCACACACAGTTGCCCGATTTGAAATTTGTTGATGGATTCGCTTATAAGCGAACAATGCACTATGATGGAACTCATGAAAGTGAAGCTTTTGCGTGGAAATTGTGGGTACCAACTTCGCTGACGAACGCTATCATTGAAAACGCTCATCAGCCTCCTGAGGTTGCTCACGGTGGGTTTACCAAAACTTTAAAACGGATAAAAGAATATTTTTACTGGCCAAACATGAATATTTAAACTCGAACTTTTGTTAATAATTGCCAAGTCTGCAAAGAATGTAAGCCAGCAAATAGAATTTCAAGACCACCAATGGGTCAAGAGTCACTGGTCGAACGACCTTTTCAAAAAATTTACCTTGACTTTTTGGGACCATATGTATGTCAGGTCAACCAAGAAAAATAATTATATTTTCATAGTTTTAGACTATTTCACTAAATTTACCTTTTTGAAAGCCATGACCAAAGCAACGGCCAAAAATGTTATACACTTTTTAATTTCGGAAGTCTTCCACAAATTTGGTACTCCAGAAATAATCATGTCAGACAATGGTGCGCAATTTGCAAGCCACATTTTGCAAGACACATTCGGTATCAACCATGTTCGCACGGCAAACTATGCTCCCCAGGCAAATGCTTCGGAGCGGGTAAATCAATCGATTCTCGCCGCCATCCGTTCATATTTGGGCAAAGATCAAAGCCATTGGGACAAACATTTATCTGAAATCGAATGTGCGTTAAGATCCTCCGTACATTCCTCGATAGGAATGACTCCTTATTTTGCTCTGTTTGGCACCAACATGATAACCCATGCGAGCACTTCTAAACTGGCTCGAAAACTAGGAATCCTTAGGGATCCCGAAACATCGGTAATACCAAAACCTGTAAAACAAGACTTGATCCATGATACTGTCCGTAAACATTTACATAAAAGTTACAAAAAACACGCAAAAAGCTATAATATACGAAGCCGTAAGACTAAGCTCTTGCCCGGGCAAGAAGTGTATCGACGAAATTTTCAATAAAGCGATTGTTCAAAACAAATTAGTGCCAAGCTTTCAAAGAAATTTTTAAAATGTAGAATAGTCAAACCGGTTGGAAACTCTTTGTATGAGATAGAAGACTTGAATGGTAAATCGATAGGCATTTTTCATGCTAAAGACTTAAAACAATAGAGGAACTAAATAAAAGTTAGTTGTTGGTATTCCTTTTTCAGAATACAAGTAAATACATACATTCCACTGCTTTTGGCAAGTTCTATAATGATACCGACTGCAACGATTTGGGAATTTGCTTACGAATACATTTTTTTTGTATTTGTTATTTTTTTTAATTGCAGAGGCATCTCCTATAAAGGGGATGACGGGCTTAGCGACCCCGCGTTCCTCAGCGAACCCAAGAAGCTTCTGTTTCCCATATTGGGCGGCTTCTTGGTCAGCGTCTGTTCCCACATTGGGCGGTTGTTTATCAACACCGATCACTTTTTTTTAAGGCCGCCTTTGTGCTTGGTTTGCGCTTCGTAACCGGGTGGAGCCTCGCACCAGTCACAGCGACTGGACCCTTTCAAAACCAATGCTGTGAACTGTGCGAGACTCGGCCCGGGTGTGAAGTGGTATGCCTAGCGTAACTACAATTCGCCACGACTGCTCCCCCTATAAAACCGAGCATCGGCGAATAATTTGGCTATGGAAGACCTGCTTAACGGTGGGAAAGAAATGGCCAAGAGCAGAGGTCCAAGAAAATGTGATCGGTAACTTGAGGCAATAAAATAAAGGGGTTTTTTTTTATTATTTATTTAAAAAAATATCTTTTTGGGTTTTCCTCGCGTGTTGGCGTAGACATCGCGGCGAGACAGTAATCTGAAAAGATACTCGCGATGTCGCCGCGATGGCTTCGCCAAACCGCAGGGAGAAAAAAAAATATATATAAAATAAAATTTGTTTTTGAGTATTTAGTAAAGGAAGGTCCCGGATCTTTCGGTAGGTGTGCTAGAAGCAAGTGGAATGGTGGCTTAACTGTCATCGACACACAATTTAAAACTGCGACAACGGTTGGTAAAGCTGAGGATTGACCCTGAAACAAAAGTGTTTTAAAAATTCGAATTTTGAGCCTCTCAATCTGTACGTTAAAACTTAAACTTCACCTCAAAAAGAAAAACGACAACTGTGGTTGGATTGGTGCTGTGTCTCCATGGTCAGAACTTAATGGGTGAATAATGGTTACAATTGCAATTAGTTTCTTTCTTTGTTTCTTGTGAAGATAATATCTGATTAAACATATGAAAACAAACTTTATCGACATCATCGTTGAATTGCCGTAGTACTGGGCATCACCACCGATCACAGCCACAGCCGCCACAATAACATCCACACCATCTCATATAGGCGAAACCACGTTAAACGGCACCGCAGCCACATCAAGTGGTAAAATAATAACAATAGCCTCAATAGTTATCACCGCTACCAGAAAAACAACCATACTGCCATACTGCCCCACAGCCTCATCACCACCATCTACCATAACAGAAGCTCCCAGCTATAAAAAATCCAATAATCGTATTCGAACTTACACATTTTCCATATTTTTTCGAATTTTTCAACCTTATTCAACTTTTTTCGAGTTATTCAACCTTTTTCAACTGTTTCAACATTTTTCAACTTCTTTCAATTTTCCTCAACATTTTCCATATTTTTTCGAATTTTTCAACCTTATTCAACTTTTTTCGAGTTATTCAACCTCTTTCAACTGTTTCAACATTTTTCAACTTTTTTCAACATTTTCCATATATTTTCGAATTTTCAACCTTATTCAACTTTTTCCGAACAATTCAAAGTCTTCCAACTTATTCAATATTTTTCAACCTTATCAACTTTTTTCAACACGTTCCATATTTTTAGGACTTTTTCAACCACATTCAAGTTTTTTCGGCTTTTCAACCTCATTCAACTTTTTCCGAGATTTTCAACTTTTTTCGAGCTTTTCAATCTCTTTAAACGTTTTCAACATTTTAATATACTATCGAGTTTATCAAACTTTTTCACCTGCTTCAACCTCTCTCAATGTTTTTCAACATTTTTAAGTGCTGTTAAAGCAAATGTGCTCTTGAGCGGGAGGCAGCTAAAAAAGATATTTTCTCACATATACGTAAAAAAATTCAGCAGAATCTTGATTTTGGGCTGGTAACTTACATGCGCCCTTAAGCGAATAGGCAGCTAAGCGAATTATACTGTAATACGTTTGTCAACACTGCGCAGTCGAAGAATTATGCTAAGCGTAACTTTTTTAAATAAAATGTTCTTCGGCTCAATGAACTCTGAGTTGTTGCTAGGTATGGTCAACTTTAATAATCCAGGAAGGGATTTGAGACACTTTCGTTTCTTAAGACTTGATATATGTAATTCTAAATATGCTCATTTTTGTCAATTTCGGTGTATATGTAATAAAGCATTGCACAAGACATTCTATTCTATGCAGAACAATACTTCACAGCATTGTTTATCTCGATTCAGTACTTACTTTTTGTGTATTGATTATTGTCATATCATATTTTGTAGTGAATAAATATTGTCGTGTCGAAACCCGATTGCCTGCTTCGTCACTACACGACGATCTTTTGATCTCTAACGACAGCGTCAACCACAGCATATGACAATAAACAGCAATATAAAAGCAAACATAGCAACATCAAGAGCACCAAGTACACTAGTGAATTCGTTGTTATTTGTTTCTACCTGAACAGCAAAATATGTACACATTGTTTGTAACATAAGTTTAAGAGTGCGAGACAATTTAAGAAGAAAGTGCGATATAAAAATGTGCTTTAATCAACTAATGAAAAT
This sequence comes from Tricholauxania praeusta, assembly GCA_949775025.1. Lineage (NCBI taxonomy): Eukaryota > Metazoa > Arthropoda > Insecta > Diptera > Lauxaniidae > Tricholauxania > Tricholauxania praeusta. Next base: position 111,653,986 of record OX459028.1, read on the forward strand.
TTCCTTTTTTAAATTTTTTGGAAAAACATATAATAATAAAAACAATGTATGTATCTGCTAAGTAATTTTATGTAATAAAATAAAATGTTATTTTTACAAAATGTAAATATTAATTCAGAAACTCTTAGATAAATACGAATGTATGTTAAGAAAAAATACAAAATGTAATGTAATGTATTTAAAATCAAATCAACACTGTATATATTCAAAGAAATTTAATAAATAGCCCATGTCGTAAAAATGTGCAGTGATACGATCGGGTGCCTTAGGGATTCAAACCTTTCTAAATATTTTTTTTACTTTGTATAAATTTTATTTCAAGAATTTTTAAAATTAGAATACGAAAAAATTACATAAGTTATCATATCAAAGTTGCATTATCTCCTTGAAAATGTGTTGTTACTTTGATAATTAATTAATTTTAATTTGTATATTAATTTGCGTATTTAAATAAATTCAGAAGATCTAGTCAAATTGTTCATTATTTTCTTAAGCGACCACTCAGCTACAATATTTTACCAGGTGATGCGCTGTGGGATGTAGAACAAATTTGCATCAAAAAGTCAACTTCGATAAAATGACACATACGATGATTTCGTTCAAAGGGGTCGATATGTCTTATTACGTTTTATACTGCACACGTTTTTAAAAACTTCCACAGTTCAAAGTCTTAGTTTTGGGAAAATCGAAAAAAAACTTTTATAATTTTACAGAATTATATGCATTAAAAACCATAAATAATAGCCATTACATTGATGAAGAATTGCAGTACAATTTTCCAAATATTAAGCTTTGCATGATATTTCATAGTTTTTCTATTGAGCCTCTACACCAAATTGATCTTTCCCTCATGTTTTTAGTAACACCCGCATATAATCATTTCATAAGAAGTCCCCTGCAGCCGTCGCCTAATCGTTTTTTAACTGTTATACTGCTTATTAATACATACACAAATGTAAAATTTTAACAAATCATTTGCTTTCGCTTAAGCCCAATTTCCATGTGATGTTATCTTATCTTATTTTATCCCATATCAGGGATATCAAATCAAATTTTTGTTAGAAAGAAAAAGCATGCGAACAGAACCTAATGCGCTTGGAGAATGCGAGAGTGAATAGCATACATTTGCTATCTTAATAGCATGTGATGTCCTCCCTGATATTTGCTAAAATAAGATAAGATCACATGGAAATTGGGCTTTACTCTTCTTTATAGATTCTTGTTGCTCAATATTGCCACAACAGAATTTTAGAATCACAATATTGACAATGCTGTTTACTGTTGTGTTGTACTTCAATTCATTGTCATAAGGTGTTGGTGTTCGTTTGTTGTCGTGCATGCGAAGAGCTCAAGGACATTACTCGTTTAATACAGCAAAAGCAATGGCAACACTCCATCAGTCAATTAAATTAGAGTCATAACAATGATTGCGCTTTCAGATGTCTTGTGCAGCCCTTTAATATGTAATGATTATAATAACCTTTGTCATATTATTACACCATGGAGCTTAGTAGAAATTGTGCTCAACCTGTGATCGGAAATTGCTCAACCCATCATTTCGTTCAGAGGAATAGTGCGGTCACCGATCCGTACGATAGACGGATGCGCCTCTTGTGTGGTTAGGCGGGAAATGGGACCGATCGCAAAAAAAATAAATATATGCAAAGCGTACATCAGTGAATTATCAAACAAATTAATGGTATTCATCTAATCGCGCAAAACCCTCGCAAGCTGTGCAAGTTGTGCAGTTCTGCGCCGTCGCCACCGAACTGTCGAAAATCGTATGCAATGTTTTTTGGACAAACTAGAAAAGTTTGCGCGACAATTTGGTCGCGCAGACTTGCGCTACTATGTTGTGCAAATGTGTCATAATTTTTTTTGACATCAAGTTGTCATTATTGTTATTTATACAAAGAAACAAAATGGCAGAGGTAAGAAACTAGATTATTTTAAAAGCAAACATTTATTAATATTTTATTTATTTTATAACAGAAAATAGCAGAACAAGACAATTACAATCTGACATGCTCATCAACTGTCACAAATTGCACAAAATATTCGAAGGGGCGTTCATGAAACAAATCGCGCAAAATTGCCCACTTGCACAAATGGGATATTTTGATTTGATTGTATGTAGCTTATCCACTTCAGTATCCATTGCAAATATTTGATATACCATAGATACAATGAACACACAGCTGATTCCGTACAGAAAGTGCGACCAGTTTCGTTCTTTGCATATGCAAATGACATCTAACGAAACTCGACGATAGATTTTGTTAAGACGTTGTAATTTTAATACACGATTTATGTGTATTCGCACAGTTGCGTTAGCTGACTTTAGTTAAAGCATGTATGGCTTAAGGGGCAACTAAACCATTCATGGGCTAGAGTAATCTACTGTCAAATTCGAACGAAAAGTCTGTCAAGTGCTTAAGAAACTCAGAGTAGACTTTTTAGTGGCTATGTTGTACTTCGTTGAACATAAGAAACGATGTAGCCATAGTTGTAAAACAATGGAATATTCCCACAATTACATAAAATTTATTTCTTATATTTCATAAATAAATGGAGTTCAATCAGAAAATGTCATTGAATGACATTAATTAAGATACTTAAAACAATAAATCTGCAAATCTATGACCATTTTATAAATTAAAAAAAAAAAAAAAAATCGAGTAAAATAGCTAATTTTTTATTATTCGTGCAGTTTTTGGGGAAACTACTGGCAAAAGCATCACTGAATTGTCGGTCAAATTGTTAAGGGTATTCCTTTAAACTCGAAAAGCGCGAAAACTCAAGAGTTTTCGAGCTTGCTTTCGGGAACACCCGAAACGCAAACGCGTAATGATTAAGCCCAATTTCCATGTGATTTTTCTTGAACTTATCTTATTAAAATTCACAGATTTTTTGCCATAATGAGCGAGATGGATATATGTCATTCTTGCTATAAAAGTTTGACATTTCGGCATGTTTATTTGTAAACAAATCACAATTAGACGAAAAGGTAAATATAATATAATATAAATATATATTAAATAAAACTATTACCGAGGCTACTATGGTTTTTGCTTCCACTCCTTCGATCTCCACTTTACCTAAACAAGCTATTTCCTTAAAAAAGAAAAGAAAGTCTAATAAGAAATTAAATAAAAATCTGGGTAATGTGGGGAGGGTGGGCGGTGCGGCCGTCAGTCGTGACAAAACTCCCGTGGATTGCTCTCTAAATACCTCTTCACCCACTCCCAATTTTCCCGCTATAATCTCTAGTAGCAATCTTCCATCTCCTTCCTCCACTATAAATAATCCTCTGTCAATTTTGGGTAATCCGCGGGTGGATGTTGCGATTGATAGCTCTGTGCCACCGGTTTCCCTGCAGGCATTGCCAAGGTTAAAATCGATTTTTATTTCACGACTTCACTCCAACACTACCTCTGACAGCGTTAAAAATTTTATCAGACAAAATCAAATTATTCCTGCCGACGCCTTCGTTTCTTGCAGGAAACTCATGCGTCTTTTAAAATAACAGTGGCATCTTCTCATGTTTCTGCCATTCTTAAATCTAAAGTCGATAATATCTATATTTCAGAATTTAAATCGAAAAAAAAGGTTAAACCGCACGTTCCAATTCAAAAAACTGAAACGGCTATCCCTTTACTATCAAAATGTAAGGGGTTTGCGTTCCAAGACGCAAGATATCTTTTTATCAACTCAGAATTTCTCTGAGGATATTATCGTGTTTACCGAAACTTGGTTAAACAACAGTTTTCTCAATATGGAACTTTTTGATAATAGTTTCCATGTTTTTAGAAGAGACAGACACTTGGAAGATCTTTCTTCTGTTGGTGGAGGCGTCTTAATAGCTATAAAAAATCATTTAACCAGTTCATTAGTTGAAATTGCCTGTGCATCTAATATTGAACTGTTATGTGTTAAGGTTACACATTGTAACTCTAATTTATACATTCTTAACACTTATGTTCCTCCAAATAGTAGCGCAGATGTCTACGAATGTCTTTCGATGGCCGTAGAATATATTATTAATGAACTAGACACTAATGACGACATTTTGTTGTTAGGTGACTTTAATCTGCCTGACCTAAAATGGACTCCTTCGGACGATGGTACATATTTTTATGCATCTCGTCCAAAAACTCGACAACAACAAATTTTTGTTGACGAAATACTTTCAAATTTACAACAAGTAAGTTGTATAACTAACTGCCATGGACGACAACTTGACTTAGTCTTGGCTACAAATAGTAGCAATGTTGTTGTAAGAAATGCTATCCATGCTCTGTCTACGGTAGATTCCTATCATCCACCTTTGAGTATTGTGTACCAATCTGACAATGAAAATTTGACTAATGCATGTTCATCCATTAATATTTACGAATTCAATTTTAAGAAAGCTGACTTTTTAAAATTGAATGAAAATTTAAGAAATAAATTAGACGACTTACTTACTTTTTTTAATAACAATACATTTGAAGATTGCATTAAATTTTTCTATGGTAAACTTTTTTCTGCCATAGCATTGTCGGTTCCATATAGAAGGAATTACGTTAATATCCTCGTACCCCTGGTATACAAAGGATTTGAAAAAAGTTCGCAATGGCCGTAATAGGGCATGGAATAAATACGTTTGTAGCCAGGACCGTAATGACCTTGTTGCTTATCAGCGACTGTTTCTTGAATTTAAAGATATGTCAGCTTTGGTTTATTCTGAATATTTGAATAAAATTAGGCTGAATATTCTTCATGACCCCAAGAACTTTTGGGGTTTTATTAATTCTAAAAAAAAATCTGACGGGTTTCCATCTGAGTTTAAAACAGTTCATCAACTCACTCAGCTCACTAGCGACCCACAAGTTATAGCCGGGTTGTTTGCTAATTTGTTTAATGAATCATTTTCTACGGATTTATTTAGCCCTGAAATCAACTATTTTGAATATATGGATAACGACCCTTTAGTTTCGGTTAATGAGATATCTTTCTCTCCTGATCTCATAGAGAAATATATTTCATCTGTTGATGATGACTTCAACTCCGGGCCGGATGGTATTCCTGCGACAGTTTTAGTAAACTGCAGCTCTGTGCTGAGTCAGCCCCTCAGTATTTTATTTAATAGATCAATTCAAGAAAGCTATTTTCCTAAATTTTGGAAAAATGCATACATTAGCCCCATTTTCAAGAAAGGGTGTAAAAATGATGTTTCAAACTACAGGCCCGTGGCTAAGTTATCATCAATACCGAAAATTTTTGAACATATTATATACGATCAGGTTAAGGTGTGCTGTGGTGAAGTCATAACAACTCGTCAGCATGGTTTTGTTAATGGCAGATCTACAGTTTCTAACCTCCTTGATTTCACTTCTTTTGCATTAAGCTCTTTAGACTCTGGTGGGCAAGTTGACTGCATCTACACTGACTTCAGTAAAGCATTTGACAAATTACCACATAATTTGATTTTGTTTAAGTTAAAGAAACTTGGATTTCCCTTAAGTTTTGTCAGCTGGATTGAATCTTATTTATCTGATCGCTCGTATCAAATAAAATTTAGGAGAGTGTTTTCCTTTCCATTTAGCGCGACATCAGGTGTTCCACAAGGAAGCCACCTGGGGCCGCTCCTGTTCATTTTAGCAATTAATGACGTTACACATGTTATTAAAAACTCCCATCTGTTAGTATATGCAGATGACATGAAAATTTACAGGAACGTAAAGGGGGTTGGTGACACTATTCCACTTCAGTCTGACTTGAAATCCTTTGAAGTTTGGTGTTCTAAGAATAACTTACATCTTAATCCTGAAAAATGCCAAGCTATGATTTTTACCAGGAAGAAAACTATTGTGGAATTTGATTATAAATTAAAAGATAAAAATATTTGTCGTGTCGATGTAGTCAAAGACCTAGGTATACATTTTGATACTAAGTTGACTTTTAATGAGCATATTAATCAAATTTGTAAAAAATCCTCATCTCTGCTTGGCTTTATTAAGAGGTGGGCAAAAGAATTTAATAGCCCTTTAGTAACGGTGACTTTATATAATACAATAGTGCGCCCTCACTTAGAGTACGCTAGCCAAGTATGGTCACCATTTTATAATATTCATATAAATAGAATTGAAAGAATTCAAAAAAATTTTATTCGTTTTGCTCTCAATGGCTTAAATTGGATTGACCCTTTAAGCCTTCCTCCTTATGAGGATCGTTTAAAGTTATTACATATGCAGTCTTTGAGCTCGCGTAGAAATATTGCGGATATACTTTATCTGCATCAACTTGTAACTGGGTCTCTTGCTGCACCAGAGCTTCTTAACTATATACATTTTAATAGTAATCGGAGGAGTACTCGTAACTCTTATCAGTTATTTTATCAACCGGTTAGTAGAACTAATTATATGGCTACAGCTCCTTTTAATCGCATGACAACTCTTATTAATAATTGCGAAGTTTATAACATTAGCTTGTCAAAAGGTCAACTCAAGCTTAGACTGAAAACTAACTGTAGCTAAATTTGCAGCTTAATGGTGGTGTGAAATTTTTTGTTTGTGTTGTCCGAGCCCCACAGCATGCTGGGTAAATTTTTTCTAACATTTATGCCTTGGACCACGTAAATTTATACATATAATTATTTTAATATCTATATGTCTATTTTTACATGGTGTGAGTGGGTATGTTGAGAAAGTGCGATAAAGCTAAGAAAAAATTATAAAATAAATAACAAATTAATGTGCATGATAATTTTTTCTATTCCATTTTTTATTGAATAAGCTTTTTACTTGGTATAAAGCTTCAATGCTAAATAGCTAAGAAGGCTATAATAGCTGTAGTAGCTAAACTCTATTATTATTATTATTAAAAATAATACAAATCTTGCAGCATTCAATGAACACATTGCACATGCAAACTACTGCTGGCGACAGCACAAGAGTTGACGTGTCCTGAGGCCGTTTTAGCGAAGAAAGCGGGATTACTTTATGGTGCGGTGGCCATAGCTACGGACTATGACTGTTGGTGCGTGAGTTATGAATCCTTTAGTATTCAAGATGTGCTTAAAACTTTTGGGGCAATGTACAGAAGGTTAAGCATTTGTTGATAAAAGCTGTGGAAATACCTCTAAAGAAGATTAGACCGCAGAAATATTGGTGGCAAGGGTGATTGTTAAGTAAAGTTAAGCTAAAGAGTAGTTTTTGATTATTAGTCCAAAAACTAACAAAACAGGACAATGCATCGAAGCAAAAAGTATCCAAATGTAAAATTTACCGCCTTTCTATACTTCGCCTTTTTTATCAAAATGTTTAATACACCGAAAAGTACTTATGGAAACATGAAAATGTAGTTTTTATTGACACATTTTGATAAAAAAGGCGAAGTATAGAAAGGCGGTAAATTTTACATTTGGATAAAGAGTAGTTGACAAATGCCATCAAAGCTAAGTTCAAAATTGTACACTCGGCGGTCTTCATGTGCAGGTCAAATATTGTCTGCTTGACATTCATGTAGAGCCTTTAGCCTTAAAAATGAAAATTGTAATTTTTTAAGAAGTTATACCTATTTCAAATTGATCGTTTTTGGGTCGGAAAATAGTCTTTTTTTTGGACTTTAACTAAATTATTCAAATTCAATGTTTGTACACTGATGAAAATATGCATCATTATGCAATCATTTTTGTCTTTTAAGCTTTTACATTTTTCATTCAATATAAATTTTTGCCATTTCAGAAATGTGTCAGCGACAATACTATGTGAGAAGCTTTTTAATGAATTTCATTTCTTTGTGGATTCTTTATTAAAATTAAGAAAAATTGTAGGTTTTTATACCTATTCCATTCCAACACAATTATAAATAATTTGTTAAAAATTTGTACCATTTTGATATATCGTATACATATGAATAAATTGCAATAAAATATTAAATTTTTCCTTTTGTGAAATATAAGAAAAACCCGATATTTAATTTCGATCTAACGACGTATTGACATAAATCCAAATTTTTGCACTTTTTGCGCATAATCAAGGATATTTTTAAACTTAAACTCTACATGAACTGAATGCTATGTTGGTAAGAAACAGCTTTAGATATAGGTAAGACACAGCCCTATTTATAAATGTATTTTACTTACATTAATTTAAAAGATTTTACTGATAGAGTTGCATTAAAAACGAGTTGCTTTCGTCTTATGATTTAAAAATGAGCTCAAACTTAACTTTGTGTGTTATTTATACAGAAAAGTCGTCTCAGATTTATGAAAACAGTAATTTTAATCTTTTTATATCCCGTGAAAATAACGTAGTTGCTTTTACTATTCTACATAAAAGTGTGCTAATAATTGTCTCAAGTTAAATTTAAATAAATGAGTGTTTGTGTCCTTTTCTAAGTTAAATATCATGCTTTCCTCAAGCTATTTTATTTCCAACACCCCGCTTTTATCTCTTTCCAAAATCAAGGATTTAGGAGTTGTTTTTGATTCAAAGTTTACGTTTCGTTCTTACTTTGACTATATAATCCCTAAAGCTTATTCTATGCTAGCCTTTATACGTTGTAATAGCTTGGCATTTAAGGATCCGTACACTCTTAAAACCTTGTTTAGTAGTCTTGTTAGATCTAAGTTAGAGTATGCAACTATTATTTGGAATCCTTATTATGAATTGCATATAGCACGAATTGAAAAGCTTCAAAAATCTTTCACTAAGTTTCCTGTGCGATCTCTTAACTTCGAAGTTAAAGTCTGCCCTCTTACAATTCGCGCTGTCTGTTTATTGGCCTAAAAATGGTTTATGATATTGTTTCTGGTAATGTTAATTGTCCTATGTTATTGGCCATAATTCCATTCAATGTCCCTTGTAGAACTTTAAAACACTGTGAAATTTTTCGTCTTGATATTCATCGTACGCTTTATGCTACTAATACCTAGAGTTTTGAAATTATTCAATGAATTAAATTCTGTAGTTAATTTTGATTTTTCTAATTCAAAAAGTGTTTTAAAGTCATTGCTTAGTAATATTTTGTAATTTTATGTATTTACGTGCACATTATTGTTCTTGTTTTTTTGTTACTAATTTAAATTTTGATGTCATATTTTGGTTTATCCAGTTCAAATATTATCTTAGTTCTTGCTGTAATATTTTTTATTTTTTGTATATGTTATACTATTTTGTTATGGCTCTAGTCTGTAAGAATTAAATTTCATAGACTTAAATAAATAAGAGATTTCCTCAAAAATCCATTTTTCATTGGAATTTAAAAAACCAAACATCAAGAAAAACTGCTTTTCTCAATATTGAAAATATTAATTTTACAGAAATATCAGTAAAACCAAAAAAAAAAGAATCTTCGGCTTAAGTTTGCTTTGGCTGACATTCTCCAAATCAATTTATTTTTTAGGGGTAATAGAGGAATCAAATAAGCTTTCTTAACATGCTAAAAAAGTTTCAGGTCATTAACATATTTTTTGGAAAAAACAAGGTTATTTCAAAATAAATTGGTCAAAATTTCAGAAAAATCATAATATCTCAAAAATTACTGGTAAAATTTCGAAACTTTGTAGCCCATTAAATTATCCTTCTTATAACACCTATACTTTCTATTTTCCATGCAAGGGTTCCCAACTTATATTCGTTTTTCCAAAAGCTATATCCGCAGCTTCCGATGTCTATATCTCCTATACTAGATCCGATCGACTTTTTTTATTTTTAACCCCCCATTTCACCTAAAAAAGATGGACAATGTCAGCTTAAGAAAACCTATTCCGAATCTTCAACCATTTTTTACTAGTATAAATTACTTTTATTGTCTTCATAAATTGTTAATTTTTTTATGGGTGTTTGACTCTTCCGGATTCTTTATATTCTTTGCTGGAATGTACCTATGCTCGTTAATATTGAGCCATCAATCCAAGCGCTAAGTCTACGTTCAACGCTCCTATTTGCGGAAATAATTTTAAACCGCGTATTCGATGGAGCACGTAGCTGCAAATCTCCTGTTGATTAAAGTTTACACAATTTAAATGGCTTTTAATAAGACAAATATGCTACAAATCTTACCGGTTACGACAGAGTCAAAAAGCGATAAACGTACATCAGCATCGCACTGGTCAACACTGGTAGATGCCAACTGACCGGCACCCAACATAGCATGATCAAATAAGCTCTCTGCGAGTTAAAACGTTCTGAACCGAATTCCTGATGATAATCACTGGGAAATTCATAGTGTACAGTGGAAATTTTCGAAGCAACACGCTCATCATAGGGATTCTCCAGCACTTGCAAGATATTCAATTGAAAATCTAACAGTAAGGCAAAGTTTTTGCATTGTGAAACGTGGATTATCACGTTCCTTTACATCTTTTGCAGTGATTTTGTATACTGGTGTCAATTCGATGCATTGTTTTTCTAAATGCTGACGGCACTGCAGTGAAAGATAATCGCCTCCAAGCACTGATTTCACTAGTGCCTGTGATAATACATAGCCTTCGAACACAGGAACTGCTGACTTATGCGTAGCACCACTGTCAACCACCAAAGCAGTTGAACGTCCACTGGCGAATGCTGCCAATACCGCATTTACAAGAAAAAAAATCGGGCACATTGTATTTCTCGAGCATGAGCTCTGTAAGTTTTTCACGATTGTTACGCACATTCCACGAGGCTTCCGAAAATAGAATAGGATTTCGGTTCGGTTTGTGTTACTTTGGGATATGTGTAGTTAAAAACTTTCTCAAAGAGCTCCCGGTTATCGATCATGCCATCTTTAATATACATATGTTTGTATTTCCATGTGAGGTCTAAGCACATTCACGTATGTGGTATCCACGAAATATTTCCCAGCATCTGCATCTAGAAGTAGGCTGCTGATTTCGGAGTTGTTTCTGCAAGACAAATAAAATTTTATTTTCATGTAATTTTCTTTTTTTGAAAACTGTCAAACTTGGCACTACCTAAAATTATAGCGCAACTATAAAAATGACTGTCAAATTTATAGCATGTAATCAATTTTAATAAAAAAGTTCAACTTTTTGAACTTTCTGATCTCCGAAATCACGGAGAATATTACATGCTATAAAAAATAGCAAATGTGTGCCTATTCACTCTCGCATTCTCTAAGCGCGTTTGGTTATGCTCGCATGCTTTTTCTTTCTTACAAAAATTTAATAAGATAAGTTCAAGAAAAATCACATGGAAATTGGGCTTTAAGCAATGGCGATTTGACAGTTCGATCAGTGATGCCGTGCTGCAGTGTTTTAATCAAAACGTCCACTATTTCAGTTATGGCTGATTTTGTTGAAAATTAATTAAATTTTTCATCAAATTTTTTGTAAAAAAATAGAATCCTTAAAATGCCGCCAAATAGTGAAAAAAATAAATTGATTCAATTCATTGAAGAAAATACTATAAACAATTTACTTATGCTGTTTTGACAAACGGCAACACTGATTCACTTTCCGACTTTTCGAAGCTACTTGCTCAACTAATTTGCCTCGAAAGTTTTCGAGGGTTGAGAAAACTTGTCTTCATACAAATTATTTTTGAGGCTCGAAAATGTGCTCAGTTTTCTCAGTTTTCGAGGCTTTTTCGCGTTTTCAGGAATATCCTCGTTGTATGTATTGTTTGTGTACAGTATAATTCGATTAGTAGCCTCCAATTAAATTCCAGCAAATATTTCGCCCTTAAGCGAAAAATGTCCTTAGCCAAATTTCTTTAACCGCCTTATAGCGCATAAGTAAGGCTGTTAAGAGTGATAATTTTTTTTTTCTTGAGCTCCTACCAAGAACATGTTCAGCAAAAAAGATTTACATAGTTTTCAACAAAATCATAAAGTTTATTTTAATAAAAAAAAACATAAGACAAAAAAAAAAAAACAATTCATTTATATGGACATTTAAGTTAAAAGTAACAAAGTAATAAAGCACTAATACATACACATCAATTACATGTATTCTTGTGTCGTGAGTCCTACAGGAAACCCGAAATTTGATGTGTTGCATTTTTTATCAAAGGCTGTTATGTGTAACTTTTAGTATGAAAAATGAATTTAACTGACCAGTAATTAAGTGCTGTTAAAGCAAATGTGCTCTTGAGCAGGAGGCAGCTAAAAAAGATATTTACTCACATATACGTAAAAAAAATTCAGCAGGATCTTGATTTTGGGCTGGTAACTTACATGCGCCCTTAAGCGAATAGGCAGCTAAACGAATTATACTGTATATATTAAAATGCATATTTTTGCAACTGCACTCCAAGCCCTTTCCTTTACATTTCGATTACAATAAAATGCGTCAATTTTACTGCATAAGCATTTTTTTTTCCAAATTTTCTATTAATTTCCAAATAAAAGGATTTTCCACTTTTGTCTCCATTGCAAACATATTTATTTATGTATACAATGCATAGCCAGCTGATTCCGTACAGAAATTGCGTTCAGTTTCGCCCTTTCCTTAAGGGGGGAAAAGGGTCAAAGAGAAAAAAAAAGCGTATTTTTGTGATTTTTTTTTTTTTCACAGTATCTTCTTTATTAAAATTTTTAAAATTTGTGATATGATTAAGCACTATTTCAAAAATATTCTGCTAAATTTTTATTAAAAAATAAGCCAGTGGTAGTGGGGAGAACTAAGTTACCTAAAAAAAAGTCAACATGCGGTAGGCAGGATAAGTCATGACTGCTTCATCTTATATCAAAAAACAAAAAAGATTTCTTTAGTATATAAGATCATCTTAGATTTGATCGAAGGAATAAGCAAAATATTAATTTTTGAATTTTAGGTACAGGTTTAATAAAAAACTCGGATTTTTTCCAAAACTTTAAAAACAATATCCATCGTTCAGATCCGAGTACTTAGTATCGAAAAGAAGTGTGTAAAATTTTGGCAAAATCGATCCACAAGTTTTCGAGAAATTCTGACTACCGACTTAAAAAAAAAGTTTTGAGAAAAATGCGATTGAAGTTTATTTATTTTTTTATTTATATTTTACGAAATTATGGCGAAATGTAAGTTTGTTTAAATTTCTGCTTTTCCCTGTAATGTAAAATTTTTCTCAATGATAGGTGTTTGCTGACCAAAACCACAATATCAAGAAAAATCTTTCTTTCAATAAAGCTAAAAAAACAAACTGGTCGAAGACCATATGAGAAAAAGTTGTTGAATACAGCAGAAGAACAGCTACTACTGACAACCGGAATGGATACAATGGTCGAAGGTATTTCTGTAAAGTCTTTCGGAAACGTGATTGAAACCGAAAAAGAAACGAATGCCAAACCTGCATCAATGGATGAGCCTGACCCGGTAGAAGAATCCTTAAAAAATCTGCTAGAAAGTGAAAATGAAAGCAGAGATAATTTTTCAACGATAAGCGATGTTTAAAAAAAAGTTCAAAAAGATGTCCCGAAGAAAAGATAATATCAAAAGCCAAGCGAATCAAAGTTGTCACTTTTGAAGACAAATATTGAGGCAATTGAAAAATCACAAGCTATAGATATAATAATTATATCATCTTTGGGCACAGTTTGGTTTCAGTTTCACACACAACATTTGCAACGATTTTGCACTGTGCTTTAGCACATTCCAACTAAATAATCATTCCTAACTGTGTGCTTAAATTTTCTGGCGGGCAATAGTGCAAGTGTTACTGTTAGTTGGCGGCACTGCTGTGGATAAATGACCACTGAAGTTTACCTCCGAGAGTACATAATTAAAAGCTACTTTGGTTAGCCTAAAGCGTTTCTTGAATCTGCAAATAAATCACTTTCAATATTTCTATGTATTTTTAACTTGTATGTGTCTAACGCTGCTGTTCGTAGCGAAAAAGGATTGCTTTTATCGGAAGTTGTCTTTTCATCCGCTTGTCCCGGCTTTCCTCCTCCGACTCTGAATAACAAAATAACACCGATTGCAGTTTTTTTAACACAAATTTTACCAACTGCACTCAATTAAATTGAAATTTTGACGTACTTTGTCATATGATAATAAATGAAATCGATAACTTTATCGTAAAATTTCGCCTCGTTTCGAATCGAGTGCCACGATCCAGCAACTCGTTTTGTTTCGAAATTTTATTCTATAAGAATGCTTACTCGATAACGACTGCAGCGATTCTTTTAATTAAGCAGAAGTCAAATTTCGGAATTCATAGCATAGCTCTTGTCCAGTTATCTTCACCTTCGTTAGAACATTTTGTTTTGTTTGGAAAGAACTAAAAACTATTTTTGGACGGACATCAGTCTTACTGCATTTTGATTTCTGTCGAGAGTATTTTTAATGAGCAGCGCGCAATAGAATAGCAAAGAGAAAAGATATTTTGAAAAAAGTAAAGTGTTAAGACTCGGAAAAAAGAAAACAACAAAATAGATTGAGATAGTGAAAATTAAAAATTGTGATACAAAGGAGAAATTGGTAAAGAAAGAGCAAAAGTAAAAAAAAAGATTTTGTGTAAGCCTAATTAAAATTAATAAACCAAAGGCAGAAAAAGAAGCTACCGGCATTTGGCGCCAAAAAACTCTAAAGTGAGTCACGCATTTTTTATGCTTTTTCTTTTTGCAAATTGTTTTATATATGTACATTAGGGCGGATCAAATTGTATGGAGAAAAATTTTTTAGTCCGGAAACTCCACTTTTCTGAAAGTTTGTGAAATTTTAAGTAAAAAAGTCCACTACACCATATGGCTAAAGTGAATTTCGAGCCCGCGAATTTTTATTTGAAAATTTGTATCATGTATGTATGTATGTATGTACATTAGGTTGTGATTTTTTCAAACTAATAGTGATGCATTTAATTTATTTTTTCCTATATTATAGCTTGAGGAATAAAAATAATTTTCCCAACATTTGAGCTTCCTAGCTCAAACCTGTAAACGGCGCAGACAGAAATTATGTCCAATTTCGTTGAAATTTAACGAAAAACCGACTTACTAAACGTATAAAAAGTCTGACTAAGGTGCCAAGATATAGCATTTTGGGTTTTTAGGTTGTATGTGGGACGCCAGGGCCGTATCTAGGGGGGGCTGAGGGGGAATAGAACATCCCAAAATATTTTGACGGACACTATATGGAAACGATTTTGTAAAGAATAGACACTATGTAAAAACGAGTTTGTGAGAAATACATCATAAAAAATGATTATGTGAAAAGAACAGGCACCTTATAAAAATGATTTTTGAAAAGAGTCATCAGTTTCCTAAAAAAAAATTTAGTCCTCATATGGAAATATATTAGGAATACTTTTCATACTTTTACATGCGGCAACAAAGCACATCCGATGACATAAAAATCATATTTGTATGTTGTCGAACTGCCGCTCACCGCTGTCCGTACGTATTCATTGCATTATGATATTCACTGTTGGCAACTGTGTAGTTACACAAAATATATAGTACCAGGAGAACAATCATCATCAGTTTTTCGTTTTGAGGCTTAAAAAGTCGAAAAAATATGCAATATGTTGAAAAAAATTAAATGAAGAATACATATAATATGTTTAAAAAAGAATAAAATATGTTGAAATGGGTTGAAAAAGCTGAAACATGTTGGAAAAGTCGGAACAATATGGAAATGATTGAAAAAAAAAAAGTGAAAGAAGTTGAAAAAATTTGGAAACAGGTAAGAAAAGTTGAAAAAATATGGAAAATGTTAAAAGTAGAATGAGGTTGACAAATCTTGAAACAGTTAAGAGAGGTTGAAAAGCTCAAAAAATTTGAATGAGGTTGAAAACGTCCAAATAAACTGACAGAGGAAAATGTTGATAAAATGTTGAAAAGCTAATAATGTCGATAATATAAGAGGTTGAAAATCTCAAAAAAGTTGAAGAAGTCAAAAAAAGTTGAAATGAGGCTGAAAAAGTCGAAAAGATATGTTAAAAGTTGAAAGAGGTTCAAATACTTTAAACTGAATAATGAAGAAAGTTTTACGTTTTAGTAAGTCGGTTTTTTCGATAAATTTCAACGAAATTGGACATAAACTCTGTCCGCGCCGCTTACAGGTTTAAGCTAGGAAGCTCAAATGTTCGGACAATTATTTTTATTCCTCAAGCTATAATATAGCAAAAAATAAATAAAATTCATCACCAAAAATTTGAAAAAAAATAAAACAACCTAATGTACATGATACAAATTTTCAAATAAAAACTCGCGGGCTCGAAATTCATTTTAGCCATATGGTGTAGTGGACTTTTTTGCGTTAAATTTCACGAATTTTCAGAAAACTGGAGTTTCCAGACCACTTAAAAATTTAATCCGCCCTATTATATATACATGAAGATAAGTATTGGATGTATCGTCAGACTCATGTTTATGAATAACGTGGTACGAGTTAAGAATTCGCCGTGAACAGTCGTCATCGTAGCAGAATTCCTCCTCAAAATGTGTTCGGCATGTTTGAACGCATCGTCGTATTGAAATAGGGGAATCAAAATGAAATTGAAAAATATTCCTTTTATTTTCAGTTTCGTATGCGCGCAAGTGCAGAAATTCAATTAGATTTATATTTTTCATTTTGTATTGCAATTTATGCAGAAAAAATTGTATAAATTCAATAAATAATGGAAAATATTAAAAAAAAAAATATGAAAATCTAAAAAATGTTGAAAAATATAAAAATGTCAAAATGTAAAAAAATGTTGAAAATTATTGAAAATATATGTTAAAACCTAAACAATTTTATTATTATTTTACTTGGAGTAGGATTTTACTATAGTTTCCATTCATTTTTCTTGACTTATGCAAATTCAAATAGACAAAATTTCTTCTCTTATTCAAATACATAGGCTAAAATTTTGGCATATTGAAAATAAAAAAAAATACAATGCACTGCTGGGATTTGAACATAGGAACCACTGGGTACAAGGTAAGCGCTTATCCACTAGGATACGGGGCTAATAAATAAAGGTTCGTCTATTTCACATATAATCGATTATGCTAAAAAAATGGATCCACTTTTTATTCTTATTCAATAAATAAAATTGTACCGTTACATTTTCCTAATTCTACGAATTTATAAATATGTAGTAATTCTAATAGTCGTGCATACAATACAATTTATTTCAATCTATTGTAGTTATCTGTGCAGATATTCTAATAAGGTGTGCTTTTGTGTTGAGAGTTTTGATTCTGTGTTTTTTAAGTTAAATAAATAGTGCAAGTGGTGTTTTTTGACTGAATTCAAATCGAGACTAAAATATTTAGCTTATCATATAATTGATAAAAAAAACTTTAAAATTTTTGCCCCCTATTCGTGATATAAAGGTAAGTACAGTTACAAGGTTGAATGGGTGCTCCATTTTTTGTCAAATTATTAAAATTGGATTAGTGAATGTCCATAACACATATTAATTTGTTAAATAAAGTAATGTGAAAAAATGTGAAATGTGAAAACCAAAGAAAAAACAAACGTAATAATGACATGCGTACAGTGTTTTGGAATATGTAGTTTATTATGCATATGTGGCCTTAACAAAAATACTTTAATTTTTCATTCGGTATTGACTGCATGTAGTGTGATTAGGGTTACCAGATGACATACTTTAGTAGTAAATGTAAGAATTTTGCAAGGCAAAAATACTTTAATACTTTTCACCTGAAATGACTTTCGATGTTTGCATTGTAAAATAAAGTGTATTTCAAAATTGTCATCAAAAATATTTTTATGGAAATCAAAAAAATTGTTTGTTTTTTTATAAGAAAATTGGAATTTTTTTAGATGGACTACGTATGCACGGCATCTGGTAACCCTAAGTGTGGTATGATATACATATTACATTCTGTGCTTCCATAAATTATATACTGATATTCTTTCTTCGGTATTATGCAATATTTTACAATTTTTTTTCGAAACGATTTTGCAATAAACTTAGTGTGAGCACCCATAATTTTATTATATTTATTATATTACTGAATTTATAATTTATAATGTATAGAGCGAAAATGAATAAGAGATGCATCGTATATGGTTGCGTAATGCATAATTTAACTGATATGCACATGTTTCAGTTTCCTCTTCATGATTTTGAAATGCTTGCAAAATGGGTGGAAAATCTTCGAATAAGTCGATCAAAATTGGATCACAATTCAAGAATTTGCAGCAATCATTTCGACTCGTCGTGTATTGGTGTTAGACGTTTGTTCAAGGGAGCCATACCGACGTTAAATTTAGGTAATTCATTAAATACATTTATATATGTGCGCAAATAAAGTAATTAAAACTTTCCATAAAACTTCATACTTTTTGTATTTGACAATACTATTAGATACTCGTAGTTTGCTTCAGTTTCTTCGACAATCGTCACTATCATTCGATACTTATTCCTATATATTTTTTAGGTACTATTTGATGCTTTTCAACTATTTCTCATTCGTTATGCTTGGGAGGCTGAACCAAGATTCTCTTGAAAATTATTTTTCAATATTGAGGGGACAGCTAGGCCATTGTACAAATCCTTCTGTTAAAGATATTGAAAGTTTATCAGCCAGACTAATGTCTATGAAACTGCTTATGCTAAATTATCAACGTCGTAATAAAAATTGCGAAAATGATGAAGATTTGATGCTTGACTGGAATTTCGCCGTCGAAACAGAATCTTCTGGGGAACTTCCACAAAACGATATTGGTCAATCGAAGGATTGCTCAATATCGTTATATGAGACTTCTCCAGAAGAAACACCTATTTCAGCGCCACTGTCAGAAGTGGAAAAAGGCGTTGCACGTTATGTCGTGGGATATAGCTTAAAAGCCAAGTTAAATAAAAAAATCAAATGTTTTTTGTGTAAAGAACATCTTCGCAAATTGGAATGCTTGCCATTTCATTCTGAAGGTTTTCTTTACATGAAGAACTATAGTGACAATCGCTTCTGTCTTCATAACCCATCTGATGAATTTTTTGAAGTATGCCAAAAACATATTTCAATATACAAAGGTCTTTTTGATAACCATTGTCATGAAAGACATATCAGGGAAATGATTGTGAATAAATGCATCGAACAAACCAATCTGGACTTTCCAAGTTGGTTTGACAAGTCCAATCCATGTTATGAACATCGGTGCATCATTTTGAACCACTTGATTTCGATATTGCTGTACCGAAACTCGAGATGGTTACTAGAGCAAAAGAAGGCCGAAAGAGCGATATCTAAACGTAATAAAACAAACGATAAAAAATGAAAAGGCTTTGCAAAGAGTGAAGCCTCCTTATTTTTTTAGCGTTGTTTCGTACTTTTTACAGAACTAATAACGTTATACAAATGAAAATACTTCGCATGGAGTGAAATCTTTCATCTGTTTAACGTTAGTCTGTATATTGTACGAACATAGACTGGACTATGAAGTTGAGAAAAGCAGAACTCAAATACCATTTTCCAGACACCATTTTCAAGACACCATAATTCACAAAATTTATTTTGAGTTTTTTTAGAAACCATATCTAATAAATTTTGTTATGTACTCTTGCTTTTTTTATAATTTTGATAATTATTTAATTTAAAGTTTAAAATTATAATTGTTGCCGAAATCATATAATGGCTTCGTAAATGCAACGAAGCTTTTCGCTATTGATCATCACATCAAATAAGAGATGATTTTTTTCTATTCATATGCAAAACAAAAAGGTAAACAAAACCTAAACAACCGCATACACACATATGTATGTATGTATGTATGTTCGTTGGCGTTTACTTCTATTTTGCTTCAATTGAAAATTCTTTTTCAAGTAGAATGATACTGAATATTTTATGTTTTTATATTTTTCATAGTATTTTATATAATGTATCGCTTAATCTAAGGAATACAAGCAAAATAAAAGAAAATAAATAAATTCATTGATAAGAAAATTTCGTTTTAATGATTATGATATACTAAATGCAACGAAGCTTTTCATTATTGATGTTGTCACGATGTTTTTAATGATCAACAATGAAAAGTTTTTTTTAACATAAAAAATATTTTGCAGGTTGATTCGAATACACATAAAGATATGCGCTTACCTTTTACCCCGTGGTTCTATGTTTGAATCCCAGCAGAGCATTGTATTTTTTTTATTTCCTAGTTTAAGTAAAATGATGCTGAAATCTTTCATGTTTTTATAGACATTTGATATATTTTTTATCATTTATTCCATTTATAATTTAATTATATCACTCAACATCACAAAAAAAAATCTAAAAAACGAAGCAAGAATAAAAAAAATATGTACATAAGTTCATTCCAAAAGCAAATTTCGTTTGAATGATAGGTTAGGCATTGTTGCCAAATTTCTATAATCACGTAGCAAATGCAACGCAGCTTTTCATTATTGATCAGTTTTAATTATCAACAATGAAAAAATTAACATATTTTGCAGGTTGATTTGAAAATAGAATAGAATAGCCGACCATTTATTTATTAGCCCCGTATCCTAGTGGATAAGCGCTTACCTTGTACCCAGTGGTTCCTATGTTCAAATCCCAGCAGAGCATTGTATTTTTTTTTATTTTCAATATGCCAAAATTTTAGCCTATGTATTTGAATAAGAGAAGAAATTTTGTCTATTTGAATTTGCATAATTCAAGAAAAATTAATGGAAACTATAGTAAAATCCTACTCCAAGTAAAATAATAATAAAATTGTTTAGGTTTTAACATATATTTTCAATAATTTTCAGCATTTTTTTACATTTTGACATTTTTATATTTTTCAACATTTTTTAGATTTTCATATTTTTTTTTAATATTTTCCATTATTTATTGAGTTTATACAATTTTTTCTGCATAAATTGCAATACAAAATGAAAAATATAAATCTAATTGAATTTCTGCACTTGCGTGCATACGAAACTGAAAATAAAAGGAATATTTTTCAATTTCATTTTGATTCCCCTATTTCAATACGACGATGCGTTCAAACATGCCGAACACATTTTGAGGAGGAATTCTGCTACGATGACGACTGTTCACGGCGAATTCTTAACTCGTACCACGTTATTCATAAACATGAGTCTGACGATACATCCAATACTTATATTCATGTATATATAATCTTTGTATATGGTGGGTGCAGTAAAGAGAAAATTCAAATGGAACAAAGAAAAAATGCAGCGAACAGCAGTCAGCGTGGTGTGCTTTAGTAGTAAGAGAACGATCCTGTATTGCACCCATCATAAAATTACACCATGATTCCGAGCTATTATTTTTATATCGAAATTTCTTTATTGATTTGTATTTGTCAACAATAACTTCAAATTAAAAGTTGAAAACATGTTCAGAAATTTAAAGGATAATTAATGTTCGCTCTAAGTACTACCAATCGACATTTTGTTGGATGAGGCAGCCTTAGCGTCAGCAGTTTCACCGACAGCAACCACGGTGCGCTGTTGCTCTTTGAAATTGTATTTTTCTTGACACGAAATTTGTCAATGAAATTTGTTGCGATTTCAAAAAATGGTAAAAATCGACGCATTTATAATGGAAATTAATTTTTACAAACATAATCGATTTTAGAGTGTTCACTTCAAGCCGAGAAAACTCGGTTTTCCAGATGTTTTTTGCTGATGAAAAGACGCGCTCCACTGGTGCACTCGTTCCAGGTAGGCACAGAATGAAATCGACGAGACGAGAAATTTCAAAATAAGGCACTTGTGAAGCTTCCAAGTGCTTAAAGATCTCAAACCAGCGTTTTTCAGACAACAATTTCTTTTCTTTCCATTCTTCAATTAGAATAACGCATACGCATTTCGAAGCATGTGCGGAATATTTTGGAAGCGCAGTCCGAAGCTATTATTCGTTTTTATGACATGATACGACCAAACGCCTTCACATGCCGTAAGGGTGGTGTCGGCTGACGAGGTAAAAAAGTTCGCATCAGTGCGGCTGTTCGATTTGGCAGACAACGCTTTCTTGTGATTCGTGGATTCCAAGTGCTTATCGATTTCACTCTTTCCGGCGTTTGCAATGTTGAGTTCCGCGTCGCACAAATTACACCGTATATCACTTTCTGTTCTTCCGTTTTTCATTTGCGGATATTTTTTCTGAATATCCGAATTGAAAATGCACTTACGGCGCTGCGGCGCCATTATCATTTAATGAATAGAAACACGAAGCATATAAAGCGAAATACATAAAAAGCATGCATGCATCGTATGCTTTTCAACATACATAGAATGCATCTATTAAAATTTGTCACTCCCTTTTCCCATACGATTTTCTCAGCAAATATGTAATGTTTACAAATTTTGTTTTTGTCACTCTCTTTTCCCATACGATTCTCTCACACAAAATCTGTCAATGCTTCGATTCCTACAAAAAGTTGAAAGTAGGTTTGAAATTTTTAAAAACTACAAGTCTGCGCTGTCAAACTCAAATTTAGTGATGCCACATATCAATTTTTAAAACAATCGTGTGTAAATACTAATTAAAGGAATTCTAGTTACAACTATTTCGCAATCATCGGGCCAGCGCAAATGATATTTATATTTATTATTATTTTGAGAAACAGATTTCGGCCGAAATAAGTACAAATTAAGTACGCTTTGAAAAATAAGTACAAACTAAGTACGCTTTAAAAAATAAGTACGGCAAGCTGAAAATAACTAAATAAGTACAGTTGGTATGCTTAAGTATACAACACCATCAGCAATAATTTTTACGTGTTAACTAAATATGTTGTAAGATGCAGGGCAAAATTTTTATCGTGATGTGCCGCCCTGTACATTTTTATTTATTTTTCTCGAAAATAGAAATTGGCATAACAGGAACACACTTTCTACCTTACTGGAATTCTAGAGAATTATATAAGCCACTATAAAAACAATTGAATATTGTATATTTTCAATAAATGATTTTTTTCACAATTTTCAAAATTTAATATATAATCTACTCAACGTTTTTTGAACGTTTTCTTCCTCACCTCAGAGGACACATACAAAAAATTTGATCAAATTTGATGATATTGCAATAAATGCTTTGGATCATTTCCCATGGTTATGCTTTATATACTCTTTTTTTGTAATGATAACATATGCACACACATATGTGTTGGATATTACTTTTTAACAATTTAATCATTCAAATTATTGTTTTTTTGTATGGCTACGGTATACTTGTCGTAGACTTTTATCAAAATTGTGGTGTGATTTTCTTCAAATTTAACTAATAATAAAAAGTTAACACAATTTTCTATAAGTACATAGTTGAATTTCGTGTTGAAAACATTATTTCTTGGGCCGCAAAATTGGTGCTTGATGGTAATAGTCCAAGAGCCGGCTGTAGAAAAGTCGAGTGCTTAAGATTACAGGATGGGATGCATGCGAAATGATAGAGCTCGACGAACCTAAATAAAATGTCTGGGGTTGCCTTGCCAAAGCCTGTCCCGATGGCCGAAAATGCCCAAATTTTAGCCAATTTTGTTGTTCTAATTAAAACTGTAGTACATAACAGCTCGAAATGTGTGCCAAATCATAAAAGACGAACAGGTCTAAATATAATACCTGGGATCGTATTGTTGAATCGTGTCCCAAACATGGGTTTTCACCGGTTTTTTGGGTCAATTTTCATTAATGAAGATAACAGCTTGAAATTTGTGCCAAATGATAGATATCGAAGAGCCTAAATAGATTATATAAGGTAGCTTTGTCGAATCCTGTCCCAAACATTGGTTGCCACTCATTTAAGAAAAGTTGACCCCAAAAACGGGTATCAACTAATGTTTACGACATAATTCGACAAGGCAACTCTATATATTTTATGTAGGCTCTTCGATATCTATCATTTGGCACAAATTTCAAGCTGTTATCTTCAATAATGAAAATTGACCCAAAAACCGGTGAAAACCCATGTTTGGGACAGGATTCAACAATGCAATCCTAGTTATTATATTTAGCCCTCTTCGAGCTCTACCGTTTGGCATACATTTCGAGCTGCTATATACTACGGTTTTAATTAGAACAAAATTGGCTAAAATTCGGGCATTTTCGGCCATCGAGACAGGATTTGGCATGGCAACCCTAGATATTCTATTTAGGCTCATTGAGCTCTATCATTTGGCATACATCTCATCCTGTAATCTTATACACTCGACTTTTCTATAGCCGGCACTCCGCCTATAAGGTGGATTAAAAAAACGCCAAGCATTATGAAATCTCACAGACATGTTGGACAGCTTAAGAGATAATGTGAACTGCCCTATTGTCGCAGCTGACTTTGCAATTGAAATCAATTGGGAAACTGACAGCGTAACTTAAAACATAAAAAAGGAGGCAACTATTTGGGCATACTCTTCGTATTAAAATATCAAAGTTTGTTTATTTTTTGAAATATGTTAAGTCTCTTTAATTCAACGTCTATCCTTAATACATTTTCAAACACAAAGTGTGCGGAAATCTATTGTCAAACTTTAAACCATTTTTCAATTATTTGCACATTTTGCGAGTTGAAAACGTTCGAGTTTGAAGATTTTGTGCTTCACTTCAAGAATGTTCATTTAGACTTTAATCAGCCACAGCAATCCCTTTTGCCTGAGGTTTCCATTAAACGTGAATCTGAAGTAACACTAATTGAATCAACTAATACGGATGCGTTGGAATTTCATGAGCGGTTACTAGATATTAAAATACTTACTGCACCACCTGTGGTTAAATTCGAAGATTTGGCAACATCAGTAGCGACCGAGCATTGGAAAGAAGAAAACCAATACCTTAATGATAGTATTTCAGATTCTGATAGTAACAGTGACGAAAGCAGTGATGAAACTTATACGCCTAAGGTAAGTTTCTACTCATCACATAAACTCATAATGATTTTCATACTTTGCAGGTGTTAAAAGTGCCCAACAAAAAAACCATTCAGATACCCGAATTTAATTGCAACGAATGTAAAAAGTCTTACAAGCTGGCAAAGTTTCTTGAACATCATATAAATAAGTGCCACAACAAGGGGAAAATCTTCAAGTGCCCACGCTGCGAAAGTGAATTTTCGCATGAACGTACACTCAGTACGCATATGCAAAATGTTCACGATGGATTCCCATGCAGTCAATGTGATAAGACGTACAAGAGCAAGGAAGCTTTGCAGTTGCATGTATTTAATCACACAGGGGTGCGAAATTTTGTTTGTAATGTTGATAACTGCAGTAAGGCATTTTTTAATCCAAAAACTTTGAGCAATCACAAGCGTATGGTTCATACGCTTGATCGTAATTATGTATGTGAGATGTGCGGTTTTCGCACAAAAGCAAAGCCAGCCCTGATAGTTCACAAGCGATCGCATACTGGTGAAAAACCCTTTGCTTGTAAGGATTGCGACAGGCGTTTTGCGTCACAATCTTTGCTTGGAGAACATAAAGCCATGCATCTTACGGATCGTCCACATAAGTGCGAAGTTTGCGGTGCAACATTTGCTCGTCATAAAGCACTTTATCATCACAAGCATTTGCATTTGGGTATTAAAAAATTTCTGTGCAAAGTATGTGGAAAGTCATATGCACAGGCAGCTGGGTTGTCCGGTCATATGAGACAGCATAAATCGGAAAAGTTTTAAATATAAGTTACGGAGAAATTTATTTTTGAATGCTAATTTTACATTAACGTTTAAGTTTATTTTGTTTTACTAAGTTAGAAAATAAATTGCACTCGATTAAAGTTGCACTAAAATGAAACCTGCAGCTTTATTTGTTTTGATAGGTAGTATTTGGCAGTGCCCATTAAAAAAGCCTACATATGTATATCTTCAGTTTTCACAATATTTAAGATATCATAAAATATGGTCTAATATTGACTTTTGAAATGATATCTTAAAGAATTTCCTTTTATCCCATTTTATACACTAGAAATTTCTATAGTTTCTATAAACTGTAATAATAATTTCATTTAATAAGAAGTACCAGGAGACCGACCATCGTTCGGTTTTTTGTTTTGAGGTTGAAAAAATCATGCAAAGTCAATGTAATGCAATTGAATGAGCAGTCGGAAATATTTAAAAACTATTGAATATGGTTGAAAACCCGAAAACAAGTTTAAAAAAATTTGAAAGAAGTTGATTATATATGAAAAATGTTGAAAAACATTGAGAGAGGTTGAAGCAGGTGAAAAAGTTTGATAAACTCGATAGTATATTAAAGTCTTGAAAAAGTTGAAAGAGATTGAAAAGCTCGAAAAAAGTTGAAAGTCTCGTAAAAAGTTGAATGAGGTTGAAAAGCCGAAAAAACTTGAATGTGGTTGAAAAAGTCCAAAAAATGTGGAAAATGTTGAAAAAAGTTGAACGAGGTTGAAAAATGTTGAAACAGTTGAAAGAGGTTGAATAACTCGAAAAAAGTTAAGCAACGTTGAAGGATTCGAAAAAATATGGAAAATGTTGAGAAAAGTTGAAAACTGTTGAAAGAGGTTGAAATACTCGAAAAAAAGTTGAATAAGGTTGAAAAAATATGGAAAAAATTGAGAAAATTTGAAGGACTCCTCAAAACTAGATTTTCATGCAAATAAAAATACAATCACAGAAGCCATAATATGCCTTGCCACAACAGACATGCTATCAGGCCTGATATTAGAAGGCAAAGAAGAAGGACTCCATTTACTTTAGCACTTTTCTGTTTCTTTTTATTTCATGTATTGCAATGTTTTATAATTCGGCATAAGTTTTTTGTCATATGCATTGTACATATACGACATGAAAAGTATACATATGGTTAGAAATTAAGAGAGGTGTGCTAGCTAGTCTTCTATTGTTTCATGTTATGTTAAGGAGGTAGAGTTTTGTGTATTCTTTGTCAAATTGTAAAGTCATTAAAAAATATCAACGCAAGTGAGATGGCGCGAATATAAAAAAAAACAATTAATATTTAGAGTCTTTAAATTTATTAAAATTAAATTTTTGTCAAGTACTTCTGAGAGTCCTTCTAAGGTAAGCGGTCTTAGAAAGCCTGCTTAGGAAGGCCTGTTTTCTGCGGCCATTTCATATAAAAAAGAAAGTACGTTTGAAAGGAGGGTGGAAGGCCTTATACTTACCAAGGAAGGCCTTCTAGAAGCACTGTTAGCTCCTGCCCTTGCCTACTGGGAGGTATTGAATATACATACACATATACACATATGGTCAAAATAATAAGTACACGCTCACATAATTAGTTCAATGGCTTGTAGGCAAAAATTTATTTAAGTTAATAGAAAAACAAATTTATAGTTAACTTCTTACAACATATTAAATAAAATAAAAAGGTATAACATTAATAAAAAACAAAAATATCTTTCAGTCTTATCAAAAAAGTAAAAAATGGATTAAAATGACTGGACAAAATAATAAGTACATTCAGTACATTTTAATAAAAAAAAAATTAGCTCGATTTTATCAGCTCTATTTGTTGATATTTAAAGTTCATCATTAGTAGCCGGTATATCAACCATTATTTTGAATAATTTTGTGAACTATTTTTGGCATACTGGAGATAAGCTTACGGCAAGTCTTTACTGGTTTTTCATACCAAGTTTTTGGGACAAAACTCCATAATTGCTTCTTATTTTGGAATACTTCCTTTCCTATTCTCTGCTTCAACTCTCGCCAAAGGTTTTCTAAAGGGTTCAAGTTCAGTCATTGACTTGGCCAGTTAAGCAAGGTCACACTATTGTTTTGACACCAATTCTTCACCAACTTGGGAAGTATGCTTAGGATCAATACCCTGCTGAAATGTCCATTTTAGCGGCATACTTTCCTCAGCATAGGGCAACATCGTACTTTCCAAAATGTCTTTATAGTGGAATCTGGTCATGCTATCGGAAATTCGATGCATTAGTCTGGCACCGTACCATGAAAAATAACCCCAGACCATAATGTGGCCACCCCCATGCTTTACAGTCTTTTTTGTGAAGCGTACGTGAAATTCTTTACCCTTGGGGCGTCGAACATTTCGGGCGGAGTCATTTCCAAACATATTTATTTTTAACTTGTCGCTAGGGTTGCCAACACCGACTGATGTCTGACCCGGAAATTCAATAAGTGGACTTTTATTTAAGTTTTTATTTGAATTTTTTTAAAAACATAAGTAAAATTATTTAATACTAGCTGTTCCGGCAGACGATGGAATGTAAAAGCGAAACCGACCATTTTCCCAGTGAAACTAACTATTGTCCCTATTCTTTTACAAATATATAGCAGGCCTGGCAGACGTTGTTATGTGGGGCGATAATTTTTTCCTTTGAAGCTTACTTTTGCCCGTACCTTTTATATACATGTTTATGTACCAAGCCCCATTCATCTTCTTCCAGTAGTTGGTGATATATGATGAATTTGATTTTGAAGGGCGTGCTATCGCCCATTTTTAAACCAAACTTTGTATAAACCTTTTATAGGCCACAATTATGAAATCTTCATGTAAATTCTATTTAAAAAGTTATTTTTTTAAGGGCCACTCAAAGTATGCACCCTAAATAAAATGTGTACGGTCTAAGTTGTGCCACTCAATATAAAAGCCATGTGGTGTAAGTTCTATGAGAATCAAATAAGCGGTCTTCGAGAAAATAATATTCTAAAAATGTTTTTGTGTTACGGCAAACCTAAATATAAAAACCTCTTAATATAAAAGACAGGTGCTGTAAATTCCATGTGGTGTAAATTCGGTGTGAGTTGATTTACCGGACTTAGCGAAAATTCTTTTTTAAAAATATTTTTGTTTGTGGGCCAACCTAAATATTCACCCTTAATAAAAGTGTTGTCTTAACATACTGTAAAATTTGCATCAAAATCTGCCGGATAGTTTCCGCGTCCATAAAAAACAAACAGATAGACGGACAGGCAAAAACTAAATTTCATAAAAACAACAAATTGCAGTTTAACTGTAAAAAGCAATGTACACTTTTTACAAAAATTTATCAACATCGTACTCTCTCAAAAGTTAAAAAAAAACCTCGAGGAGAGCTCTGCCGTACTAAGCGAAAAAAACGTATCTCAAAAAAAAAAAATATCCGAGATTCTTATGGCATCGGATAGCTAAAGAAATTACGCGTCTAATGAAATACTCCAAATGTCGGCATCTTAGTTCAATTATATAAAAAATCTACTAAGAAAATTTCCTCTATCTCAATTTTACAGGTATTTCAACAAATTGACATAAACAAAACATCAATTATCTCGAAATGAATTTTTTTGAGATACGTCTTTTTCGCTTAGTACGGCAGAGCTGTCCTTTGAACTTCGAAGCCAATTTCGATTTCGCCCATTTTCAATAGCAAGATGCCTGCAAGAAGATGTGACCTGTGTGTGAAAGTTTCATTCAATTAGCTTTCTTGATTTTCCCGTAAAACTGATTTCAACAGACGGACATCACTAAATCGACTCAAGTGGTGACGCTGATCAAGAATATATATACTTTTCCATACCTGCCACGCCCCCTTCGATGTGTTACAAACGGAGAGACAAAGTGAATACACCCTCGGTGTAGGGTATAAAAATAATAGAAATAAGTATACAATAACCTTTTTTAGTGCAAATATGTTGTTTTAAAACATAAATTATTAAAATCGGTTCAGTATATTTTGCGGTTTGGCGTTACAAACCATTTCCATATAAGCAATTTTACATAAATAGTATAGATTAACACTAGATTTCATTGAACCCAACACTTCGTTTTTCTCTCGGATTTCTTTTTATTATATAAAAGTTATCTTGAAAGCTAATCGAGATATCGATTTTTTTTTTATTTAAAATTTTCAATATCTGTTCTATCGAAAACCATCGTCAGATTGCGGCCAATTTGTGTATATGTTTATGGCTATATATTTTTGTAAATACATATGTATATATGTATGTCAGATCTTGTTTCGGAGATATGTATAGTAAGGCGGGTCGATTTGTTCGGGCGGGAAAAAGTTATCAAAAGGTAATGCAGGAAAATATTATACGGACAATTCTGAACAATTTTGATAAAGAAACTATAGGTCTAAAATCAATTTTGAGCTTCCGCATTTTTACAAATAGGTTTTGTACAGTTCTTACATACATATATTGGCACTGTTATGGGAACAATTACACTGTATTTCCTACTATCAGCAAAATTGGGCTAGGTCGGCCATTTTGATGTCGTTGGAAAGGTTGTTTGTATCCTTTCTGTATGTAGCATGTTAATATTTTTTTTTTGATAATGGATAGTGGAGTGCGGAAAGACTAAATTCGAAAGATAATAGAAAGCATTAATTTATTCAAAAATGAAAATCTTACAATAATTTACTGTTAAGTTTGACACCCATAACATCAAAGTTCTGATGTATCATTATTTTCACGACAGTATAAAATTTTTGTATCGCTCTATTGCGTATGTTCTTGCTGTCACCGTATAGCATTGTTAATAAGACATTTTCAGAATGCGCAAAATACGAATTATGCTGAACTACATCATTAATAACGTTGCGTAGTTTACGAGTACTCCTTCCCTACACTTAAATTTCTCCATGGCCACTTTCGAGTTATCCATAACAACAACCTCGCCATTTTCATCTCTAAAATCAATATCTTTGAATACAACTGTTGCTAAGCACGACGCTACTCTGTCAGAGACTCCAAATCTATCGCACAATATAGCAAAGCTCTGTAGTTTTTGTTATATCGCCTTGTTGAATTCGCCATCGACCAGATCCAATTGCTCAGGTATGGTATTGGATTGTGACTAGCTGACGCCAATGTTTGTTCTTGCTAAGTCAATTCAGTAAAAGGCTCTGGTACCGTCAGCTTTCTGTTATTATGTTGATCAAACATGCAATTTTGTAAACGATCAGGTATAAATCCACAAGAGCATTTATTTTGTTTCAATTCGCATGTGCATTTTCCAATGAAAAATATATTTTTGGTCCAATCTAAAAATGCTTGAAATCTATTTTTAGATTTGAACCTTGTTTCTTTTTGATAATAGTCGACCAAAGAGTTTTTTTTAAGCAAAACTTCTAACATTAATAATTTCGATATTTAACTTTTTCCAAATTTCAATTAATTTTTTTAGTACTTGAGGTGTAAAAGTTTTAAACGAAAACATTCTGCTTTCAGCTTTAGCTCTTTTACTATACTCAAAAGACTACTTTCATAAATCACTATTATTTTGTAAGTTAAGTCCATTTAAATCACTTGCCAAGCCAAAGGTTGGAATATCTTGAGATTGCATATGCAACAGGCTGTATCCGGAGGATATGGGTGTTGAAGGTAGCTCCATAATTGGAAAAAAACGAAAAAAATCTCGATTTACGCTCAAAAGTTTCACCGATTTTTTTGCCGATTTACCCAATATTTGCTGAAAATGTGAAATACTTTGTAATGCGTAGGCTCGAAATTGATTTTAGACTCAAATCTGGCAAAGTTGCTCAGAATTACCCGTATAACCTTTTCCTGCCATACCCTTTTTGAAAAAAAAAAAAGACCCACCCTTATGTATTGCTAAGCATACCAAATGTACTTATTTAGTAAGTACAGTACTTATTTACAGCTTGCCGTACTTAAATTGTACTTATTTTTTAAAGCGTACTTAATTTGTACTTATTTCGGCCGAAATCTGTTTCTCAAATTAATAATAAATATAAATATCATTTGCGCTGGCCCGATGATTGCGAAATAGTTGTAACTAGAATTCCTTTAATTAGTATTTACACACGATTGTTTTAAAAATTGATATGTGGCATCACTAAATTTGAGTTTGACAGCGCAGACTTGTAGTTTTTAAAAATGTCAAACCTACTTTCAACTTTTTGTAGGAATCGAAGCATTGACAGATTTTGTGTGAGAGAATCGTATGGGAAAAGAGATTGACAAAAACAAAATTTGTAAACAATACATATTTGCTGAGAAAATCGTATGGGAAAAGGGAGTGACAAATTTTAATAGATGCATTCTATGTGTGCTGAAAAGCATACGATGCATGCATGCTTTTTATGTGTTTCGCCTTATATGCTTCGTGTTTCTATTCATTAAATGAATACGGCGCTGCGGCGCCGTAAGTGCATTTTTAATTCGGATATTCAGAAAAAATATCCGCAAATGAAAAAATGAAGAACAGAAAGTGATATACGGTGTAATTTGTGCGACGCGGAACTCAACATCGCAAACGCCGGAAAGAGTGAAATCGATAAGCACTTGGAATCCACGAAACACAAGAAAGCGTTGTCTGCCAAATCAAACAGCCGCACTGATGCGAACGTTTTTACCTCGTCAGCCGACACCACCCTTACGGCATGTGAAGGCGTTTGGTCGTATCATGTCATAAAAGCGAATAATAGCTTCATTTCATCGGACTGCGCTTCCAAAATATCCCGCACATGCTTCGAAATTCGTTATTCTAATTGAAAAATAAAAAGAAAAGAAATTGTTATCTGAAGAACGCTGGGTTGAGATCTTTAAGCACATGGAAGCTTCACAAGTGCCATATTTTGAATTTTCTCGTCTCGTCGAATTCATTCTGTGCCTATCTGGAACGAGTGCACCAGTGGAGCGCGTCTTTTCATCAGCAAAAAACATCTGGAAAACCGAGTTTTCTCGGCTTGAAGTGAACACTCTAAAATCGATTATGCTTGTGAAAATAAATTTCCAGTATAAATGCGTCGATTTTTACCATTTTTTGAAATCGCAACAAATTTCATTGGCAAATTTCGTGTCAAGAAAAATACAATTTCAAAGAGCAACAGCGCACCGTGGTTGCTGTCGGTGAAACTGCTGACGCTAAGGCTGCCTCATCCAACAAAATGTCGATTGGTAGTACTTAGAGCGAACATTAATTATCCTTTAAATTTCTGAACATGTTTTCAACTTTTAATTTGAAGTTATTGTTGACAAATACAATTCAATAAAGAAATTTCGATATAAAAATAATAGCTCGGAATCATGGTGTAATTATATTGTGGGTGCAATACAGGATCGTTCTCTTACTACTAAAGCACACCTCGCTGACAGCTGTTCGCTGCATTTTTTCTTTGTTCCATTTGATTTTTCTCTTTACTGCACCCACCATATATGATATTGTACTTATTTTCAACTATTGATTTTAGGCAAATGTACTTATTTTTTCAAACTCCAAGTTGGTATGCTTATGTATAGCCATCATAAGTAGCTGATATAGCTTTTGTAACACTGATTATAAGTTGGCAACCCCTGAATGGATATCAAAAATATGGATGTCATAAGAAAGATAATTTAATGGCCTGTAATTTTGACCAATTATTTTTTTTTAACAAAACGCTATTTTTTCAAAAAAAATTGTTAAAAATTCATACTTTTTAGCACTTTTTAGGAATGCTTGATTATTTTGCTTTAAAATGATGTACAATTTGCATAGATTTTTTTTTAATTTTACCAATTTTTTTAAAAATGTTATTGGTAAAAGTTTCAGAAAAATTATCATTTATCCAAAACTATAGGCTAAATTTCAAAACTAGTCTTACCAGTATAGTAGGAAATTCAATTATCTTTCTTATGACATCCATATTTTTAATATCCATTTAGGGGCTCCCAACTTATACCGCTTTTTATAAAAGCTATACCCTTCCTCTTCAAAACACACTTGGAATCATATCGATAGATTTTTTTTAAATTTTTCATACAAATTTACACACAAAAGTTTGTATGGAGACCTATATAATAATTTTCAATTTTGGATACTTTAAAAAGCAAAAAAGTTATCGATATGATTCCGAGTGAGTTTTCAAGAGGAAGAGTAGTTCTTTCGAAACTCATTAATGGATTCATAAAAAAAATATATTTCTATATAAATTTGCCCAAGATATCTCGAAAAATCGTGATTTTCGCACTTTTAGGTTAGAATATCTCGAAAAACCGGAGCTATTTGACAAATTCTAAGCTTGGGTTCGAGTTCAGCGCGTCAAAACCTTCGGATAAGTAAGGCAACAAAATCATTGTTGTCCTGTGTTATTTTATAGTTTGTGTTTTTTTCGTTTTTTTTTTTCTTTGAATTTTTCAGAATTTGAAATTCGGGAAAACTGCTGACTTAGATAAGATTTTTTTCGTTGCTGTCGACAAAAATGATATTCAACCCGTAGGGATTGACTTTGAACCCGGAGACCCGGAAATCATACTCAAAACCCTGAGTCTCCGGGCGAAACCCTGAGTGTTGGCATCCCTATGGAAGTGTGAGCACTCTTATAAAGTACAATGCATTTTTAAAAAAATTAGCTAACTATTTAAGGCACGTATAATAGTGTTTCTTTTCCTTTGTGCACTTAATTCGACAGAATCTGTGTAAATTGACTTTTCAATTTGCTCTATAGGTAACAAATTCTCTTCGAAAACATCGTAGTTTTTTATGAAAAAATTATGAAGAATGCAGCACGATATTATGAGTTGGGGAATATATTCCGGTCGCCTGATATTTAATTTATGCAATCTCTGAAATCTTGCTTTAAGTAGTCCGAACGCCTTTTTAATCGTCAAGCGGAGTGAATAATGCACATGGTTATACGTTTTCGGCTCAGGGGTTAGATTTTTGCAGTCCATGAAAGGTGTTAATAGGTACGTCTTCAAGCCATACCCTTGGTCGCCTATCAAATGCCGGTTGTCAGCAATCTGTATAGCACCTTCAACCTGAAGAACAAGTAATCTTACAAAATATTGTACTGAAAAACAAATGTCGTTTAATACGCTCGAAAATTTTTTTGAATAAATTAGATCTTCTTAAAACACAGGAATCATTAACAGAACCTGCCTCAGCAGCATAGCAATCAGTAAACTTAATTTTATCATCGCAAACTCCTTGCAGCCAAACTGAGTGTACATTTTTACGATTCAGTGACTTCCTCCAATGCATCCAATGACACCTGAGAAAATAGATTTTGCAAAATTTAAAAAAAAAACCAATTATTACCGTTTATAAAAGTCGTCTTAGTGTATTTATTTTCAATTCGATATATGTATTTGCAGGATTGAATTGATATGTTAAGGCTGTGTATTTTCTGCCTCAATATTTGGAGTAACTAGTCATTTTTAAGAGACTTTCAACGAACTAAAGTCACTTTTAAAGTTAAAAATATTTCATATAATTACTTCAATTTATATATGTATGTATAACTTAACAATTATTTCTATTATATTGAATAGTTATGCACAAGCAAATATATAAAATCCATTTACATTTTCGTCTAATTGTGATTTGTTTACAAATGCACATGCCGAAAAGTCAAACTTTTATAGCAATAATGACATATATCCATCTCGCTCATTATGGCAAAAAATCTGTGAAATTTGATAAGATAAGTTCAAGAAAAATCACATGGAAATTGGGCTTTAAGCCCAATTTCCATGTAATCTTATTTTATCTTATTTCATCCCATATCAGGGATATCAAATCAAATTTTTGTAAGAAAGAAAAAGCATGCGAACAGAACCTAATGCGCTTGGAGAATGCGAGAGTGAATAGCATACATTCGCTATCTTAATAGCATGTGATGTCCTCCCTGATATTTGATAAAATAAGATAAGATAAGATCACATGGAAATTGGGCTTTAAGCTCTCGCTGTTCTCCCCTAGATTTTGGTGAAATGACACCACTGTTATTATACCATAACTAGAACAAAAGTGCTTGAATATACTGTTCACTGAAGCGAGTACACCGTTAAGATCAGTGTGTAGCAAATATTTTAGTGCATTTCAAATATAATACTATATAATGAGCATAGTTGAACAAAACTGTGGCTGCTTATCGTCAGTATTTTTTAATTTTGCTTTATTATAATTTTGACATGTTCCTCATAATTTTTTAGGAACAAGTTTACTTTAACTGACATTCTCCAATCTTTCTTTTTTTAAGGGGTAAAAAGCAATAAAAAAATGAAAAAAAATGTTTCACTCAGATCTTGATTCGGAGATATAGACATCGGAACCGTTGAATGGAAAATGGAAATTATGGGTGTCATAAGAAAGATAATTCAATGGGCTACATTAATGGTAGGAAATATTTTTAAATTTGACCTTTAATTTTGGAAATATTACGATTTTTCTGAAATTTTGACCAAATTTTTTTTAAAAAAAACGTTATTATTTTCCAAAATTGCGTGATTAACCTACAACTTTTTAATCATATTAAGAAAGCTTATTTTATTTCCTTTTTATTTTTATTTTTATTTGTAATTTAGAGAATGTCAGCTAAAGTAAACTTTAGCCGTGATATACATCATGAAATGAAAACGCGGACCGCGTGGAACTGAAAATCAAAAACGAGGACTGTTCCCGCGAAAAGAGGATCACATGGTCATGTTAATCTAGCTGCTGTTGGAACCCCGATTGTGTTTGAATATTTTAAGCTTGTTGTTGTCACGTAACGTATGAACGCGGTCAATGCCAAAATACAAAAGTTGTCACAAGATATATTTGAGAAATGTAAATTGTTGAAGCTTATCAAATCTAAGATTTATAACAATAATGTTGAAAGTTATACCCAACGCAGCGCTAAATGGTAGCGCAAATGCAAAATGCGGGGAAATATTTTGCCAGAGTTCAACAAATTTTACAATTGTCTGCACATTCTGTGAAATGAAGACTTTTGAGTTTGAGGATTTTTTGTTACATTTCAAGAATGTACATTTTGAAAATAATTTACTAAAAACCGAAGAAGTCGATTTAGAATGCGCACCATATATAGGAATAAATATTAAAAGTGAATTGGAAAATGGCGAAGATGTAAATGAGCACGAGACTTTGGACATTTTGGGTGATTTAGGCCTAATGCATGAAACAGAGACTGCTTTGAGCTCTGATAAGGATAGTTCTGCAAATGAAAATGAATGGAAAGAAGAACATGATGCTGAAGACTCCGATGAAGAATACAAACCAAAGGTTTTTATATTCTTACACTTTGTTTCTTTAATTCAATAATATCGTATTTCCCTAGAAACAAACGCCTAAAATTGAAAGTAAAACATTTGAATGTGATTTTTGTAAAGAAATCTATAAATCTAAAGCTGTACTTAAGCATCACATAAGCAGATACCATAGTGGAAAAGACACAAGCGCTATTCAAACTTGCAATCAATGTGCAGCGGAGTTTCCTACTGTGCGTCAGTTTACAGCACATATGCTTAAGGAACATCTTGGTTTTCCGTGTTCCGAATGTGGGAAAAAATTTAGCGCAAACTATGAGCTGAAAAGACACGCCATTAAACATACTGGTGTAAAAAACTTTGTGTGTGACACGGAGAATTGTGGTAAACGTTTCTTTACCCGCCGCCAACTTAATATACATCGACGAATTCATTTAGGAATAAAGAACTACATATGTGAAGCTTGCGCATACAGCTGTCGCACAAAGGAAATGCTTAAGGTACATTATCGCACGCACACTGGAGAAAAACCCTATGCCTGTGACATTTGCGACAAAAAATTTCGTTCGTCATCCTTGGTAAGGGAACATAAAGCAATTCATTCAACAGAAAGACCGCATGTGTGTGATGTTTGCAATGCAGCCTTTTCACGCCCAAAGGCTTTGTACCATCATAAACACTTGCATTTAGGAATTAAAAAATTTGTTTGCAAATTGTGTGGAAATGCTTATGCACAAGCAGCTGGATTAGCTGGCCACATGCGGCAGCACAAAGCGGAACAGTTTTAGCACAGTAATCTTAAGCCTTTCTACAATTATTTAAAGTAAGCATAATAAATTATATTCAAGATAATTTGTATCTCATAAATATTGATAGATAGAAATAGCACCGATACAAACTATTTCTTAATTCAAATTTAAAATGGAATTTGTTACACATATTACTTATGTACTTACTTGCATTTTATTCTCGATCCGTAAGCTAATAGATTTCAAGGATATGTATGCCTTTCGGACATTTTTAAAAAAATTGTAAATTTACGGAAAAATAACGGATTTTGAATCATTGATTTCATAATTTGCATATAATCCACTAAGAAATCGTAATCAAAATCGGAAAGGTAACGGCAATCTCTTTGACTTAGAAAGAAACGAAAGAACCCAAATATGTTAAAAAAAAAAATTTTAGTTGTGTCCATATTCACCAATTAACAGTTCTGATTTCGCAATAGCTATCATTTCTGAAGTAATCACGGATGAACATGTGGCTACCAGAAAAAAGAAACGAATATTATCACCCAGGGATCTTTTTTTTTTTTTACGTCTGAAGTCACATTTCTTTTTCTGTAAATGGTGAGAAGTGGGGCTAAACATAGGGTAATTGAAGGTGGCAGAAAAGGTTTGTATTTGTATTTTATACATAAATGTGAGCGCCCTTGGCCACGGCTTGGGGCTTAAATCCTAACACCGACTTCGCTAGCCAAAGCAATTCTACATAAAAGATCCAGACGTAATACTGGTTCCAAGATAGAGGCAATAAAAAAGGCATTCGAACGGGACAAGAAACGGAAGTGTTTTTCATGGCCATCTATAGAAAAGCAGAAGTCAGCGAAACCTGGCAACATTTTTCAATGCGACTTATTTTAAAATGTTTAGTATTTATTTATTTGAGTCTATGGAAAAACCTAATAGACTATAACAAACTTACTTACAATATAAAGAATTTGAATAACTTATAATAAGTCATTTTAACAATTTTAAAAACATTTCATTATTCTTTTGATCAATTTAATTTGTTTAATTTTTCATATTAAAATTAATCTATGAATAAATCTTACAGAATAATGAACAAAATTATAAAAAAATATATGTTCCATGTCAACCGGGACAGTGGTCTGCCCAAAATTAAGCGCAGCCGAAAAACGTTTTCAAAGTGTCAAAATGTTCGTATGCTCAAGAGCTTTCATATGACAACGGGTGTTTTCGAAATTTTTTTTTTTTAAGGAAATGGCGACCATATAACGGCGCCTACCTTTAAATATCTATGTATAAATTATAGGTTGGTAAGCATCCATAATCATAATCGCTTAATTTTTTTATTTTGTAGGAAGGCTGTGAAGAGAGGGAGTGAAGTGTATACTTTTTTTTTTCAATAGTAGGTGGTGCCACGCCCCTAACGGAAAATACGTTGCCACGGCTAAGCTGATGAACCGATTTTAATAAAATTTGGATTGGAGATAGACCGAACCATCAGAAAAGTAATTTAAAGCTCAGAGTTCTAAAATGAGGCGTGGCATCACCCTTAATAGGAAAAAAGGCTGTTTCGGCTGAACCGTGCAATCGATTTTGATAAAATTTGGTATAATGCTAGATTGAGTCCTGAGTAGGGCTGGGGAAAAATCGATGTTCATCGATTTTTTTTTGACATAGCTTACTATCGATTAATTTTGAACCCTAACGATTAAAATCGAAATTAGGGTTCAAAGTTAATCGATAGTAAGCTATGTCAAAAAAATCGATGAACATCGATTTTTCCCCAGCCCTAGGAGGGGAGAATTCCGATTTTATCGATGATAATTGATTTTGTTACCAAAAAACATGGAAAACATCGATGTTTTTATTAACGATTTTTCCCAGCTCTAGTCCTGAGTAAGGATTTTTCTTTTTATTGGGCGGTGCCACGCCTCTAGGTATGAATGTGTACATAAAATGTGAAATTAATAAAAATTATAAAAAATGTACTCAAACTGTATTTTTTTTTTATTTTTTAAAATAAAATCTATATTTGTTAACAGAGTCGAAAGCATTTTTAGCTTCTACCAAAACTCATGGAGCTATACTCAAATCAATACCGCAATATATACCCGGGTAGATACTATGCATTTGAAGGTTAAGACCACGCAAAGACGTGGGCGTATGACTGGTTGATTTTAGTCATACTCCGACGTCGTATCTGGTCATCGAATGATCGTTTACAATTGGTCACTTGGCGATGTCCTGACGACGTCTTATATAGTCGTTGAAAAACTTTACAAAACAAGACGGAGTGCGACTTTTCATTTTATCGTGTACGTCCAAAAGTGAACTTAAAACGACTTTAGCGACCGTATCTGTACGACTATTTCTGGACTTATTTATTTTTTTAAGATGCTTACATAGAAAGGCTGAAGTATTTCTTAATATGTTATTGAGCCAAAGTGAAAAAGATTTTAAGAAATGATAAAAAAAAAACTATTTAATCCTTATGTGAGCGACAAAGTACCCGGGTACCTTTTTCATTTTCTTAAGTCAATAATATCAATTCTATACGCGTTACAAGAGTAACCGTTTGCGAGAGCTCCTAACTATTTATGAAGTATGCTTTTTAAGATATTTTGTCGACTAAGCCTCTTTCGTACGATAACGAGTGATCAA
Organism: Tricholauxania praeusta; assembly: GCA_949775025.1. Taxonomy (NCBI): domain Eukaryota; kingdom Metazoa; phylum Arthropoda; class Insecta; order Diptera; family Lauxaniidae; genus Tricholauxania; species Tricholauxania praeusta. Next base: position 111,694,134 of record OX459028.1, read on the forward strand.
AATTCTTTTTTATACTTAATCCGTGCGACAAGGTACCGGGGTACCTACATATATACATACATATACATATGTCAACACAAAACTTTAATTTTTTTTTTTTTAAACAACAAAATCATTATGTTCATTATTTATTGAGGAAAAAGAACATTATCATTATTTTCTTTAGTTTAGACATGAATTACATGTTGGTCGAGCTATCGAATGTTCATCACAAATAGGCCGCAAACAACTCCAGCAAGCTTTGCGAGTTTTTCGTTTTCTTTTCTGTTCTCTGTAAGCGTAGCAACTTCCTACTACAGCAATGCGTCTACTGGCATCTCGTTTTGGAATAACAGGCCCTGCAGATGAGGTAGATGGCGAAATTGGTGCAAGTACGTCTTGTATTGCGGACCTTATATGAAGTTTTGATGTCACAAAAGGATTATTTGACCTTTGTTCGATATTTGCTTTGCATAGCTGGAAGCTTAGTTCCTTTAGAAAATATCTTCTTCTATCACTGGAAGTAAGTCTAGGGCTATGTTCCATATAAATTATTTATGATGCTAAAGCTGCAATGTCGATTATGTTGAAAAAAAGAGATAGCGGCCATCGATTGGTTTTGCGTTTTGTGCTATACTCCCCCAACAGCTTGTCCATATTGTCGACACCTCCCTTGGTCTTGTTATAATAAATTATAATTTCTGGCATTTTGAACTATAGGTGACGTGTGCATTGATGACAGCATTATTACCGCTTTTTTCTTTTTTGGAACGTAGGAACACACCATTGCTTCTTTGTTGAAAGCGAAATTGGTAGAATATATTGGCCTGTCCTTATGTATTTGCATAGTTGCTGGAAGGTATATATTTGACCATTCAGAGGGTATGAATTAGTAGCATCACATGCCCAAAATATTTTTATACCATATTTTTCAGGTACGTCCTCGATATCCATATAGTTGTTCATCAACTGTTATACACTCATGTGGCTTATAATTTTCGTCCAAATTAGATATCAGCATGGTCTTTATAAAAACTAATTAAAATAAAAAAAGTAAATTATATGGAACACAAAGTCGAAATTAACAGCACAGATAGCAAATTAATGTGGAAATACTTAAAACAAACTGCTAATTTAACTGAAGAGAAAGATAATATAAATAAAATATATATAAATAATAAATTATACGATAACAAAACCGAAATAGCGGAAACGTTAAGCAAATACTTTATCGAAAGCTTAAATCGATCAAATAGTATCATAAACTATCAAATAAATGCAAGATTAAATTTGAAGAGCTGAGATGCAAAACCCGCCAAGTTCAAAAACATGAAAATGAGAGATATTGTAGGAGAGGGCAGAAAAAATATTTGTCTACAAGCCTACATACTCCAAATTGTTAAAAAATATTTTTCCCTTCATAAACTTTTGATTGCAAAAATTTCTGATAAATTATTTTTATCAAAACCCGCCAAGTGCACATTTCTGGAAATCAAGTCCAATTTTTCATCAAAAAAGATGCGGCTTTCATAAATAAAAATAGTTTTGTGTTATTTTAAAATGGAAATTATATTGTGTAATTAAAATTTCAATCTACATTTATTTAAATGTTTTGAAATTAATTTAAACTAAGCCATTTTTAAAAAAATGATTTCGAAGCCTTTTACTATTATTATTTTTCAATATCCGCCAAGTCCCGAGGTTTCACTTTCAAAACCAGCCAAGTCCACAGTTTTTGTTTCAAAACCCGCCAAGTCCAAACGTTTTTTTATTATAGTCCTTATAGATTATGTCATAAAATGTAATGAAAAATCAGAATTTTAATAACTTTTGACAACTATTACAATGGATCAATCTACTTTTTTACTTAAGTTAAGTTTCAGTGGAATACAGTTTTTTCGTTTTTCTCAAAAACGCAAAATATGGACTTGGCGGGTTTTGCATCTTAGCTCTTCATTTGTAGAAATTACAACAGAAGATATACTTCAAATTGTGAAAAAATTTAAACACAAAATTAGTGGAAAAACTCTTTTATCTGAAGGGGTAATAAAAGACTCTATGCAATATTTGGGACATTTCTGTGCAATAATAATAAACGAAAACTTAAGATTCGGTGTAGTGCTCGAGTCATTGAAAGTATCCACAATAGTACTTGTAAAAAAGGTGACAAAAACATTAAAAGCTGAAGAACTCAGACCGATAAATACGCTACCGAGTATCGAAAAAAACTTTGAAACTGTGATAAGAAACCAGGTTGTGCAATACCTAAACAATAATAATATTATAATCAAAGAACGGTCAGGATTTAGAAAAATGCATTCTTGTGAAACAACATTCAACATGGTAATTGCGCAATGGAAGGAAGATTTGAATGTAAAAAAATCAATAATTGTATTTATAGACCTTAAAATAGCTTTCGAAACTATTGATAGCGACATACTCCTGTATAAGCTGAAACAAATTAGAATCCAAGGATACGAATTGAAATGGTTTAGCAGTAATTTAACAAATCGCAAACAACGCACAGTAATTGATTCAGCAATATCCGAAGATGTGTCTGTTGATATTGGCTTGCCCCAGGGCTCCGTGTTAGCCCCTATTCTATTTTATATATATGGGCCGTTCCATGTCAACCGGGACAGCGGTCTGCCCAAAATTGAGCGCAGCCCAAAAACGTTTTCAATGTGTCTACCTTGAGATATCTATTTATGTATAAATTGGTAGTTGGTAAGCATCCATAATCACAATCGCTTAATTTTTTTATTTTGTAGGAAGGCTGTGAAGAGAGGGAGTGCAGTGGATACTTTTTTTTCAATAGTAGGTGGTGCCACGCCCCTAACGGAAAATACATTGCCATAGCTAAACTAATGAACCGATTTTAATAAAATTTGGTTTGGAGATAGACTGAACCATATGAAAAGTAATTAGAAACTCTGAATTCTCAAATGAGGCGTGACATCACCCTTAATGCGAAAAAGCGCTTTTTCGGCTGAACCGCGTCATCGATTTTGATAAAATTTGGTATGTTGCTAGATTGAATCCTTACTAAAGATATTTCTTTTGAATGATCAATGCCACGCCTCTAATAAAAAAAAAAGTTTTTACTGCTAGTTATTTGTTTTAAATAGGACGGTGACACGCTCATAATGGAAAAATATGTTGACACAGCTAAATTAATGACCTTTTAGATCCTGACCAAATTTCATCAAAATCGGTCCATTAGTTTAGCAGTGAAAGCGTTTTTTTCTTATTAGAGGCGTGGCACCGCCCACTCAAAAGTAACATCTTTACTCAGGATTCAATCTAGCACCATACCAAATTTTATTAAATTCGATAACGCAGTTCAGCCGAAATAGTGTTTTTTCCTACTAAGGGTGATGCCACGCCCAATTTAAGAATTAAGAGCTTCTAATTACTTTTCTTGTGATTCAGTCTATTTCCAAACCAAATTTTATTAAAATCAGTCTATTAGTTTAGCCGTGGCAGTGTATTTTCCGTTAGGGGCGTGACACCACCTACTATTGAAAAAAAAAAATATACCCTGCACTCCCTCTCTTCACAGCCTTCCTACAAAATAAAAAAATTAAGCGATTATGAATATAGCTGCTTACCAACTGCCAATTTATGCATAGATATCTAAAGGTAGGCGTCGTTTTATGGTCGCCATTTTCTTAAAGACAAACAAATCGAAAACACCCGTTCTCTTATGAAAGCTCTTGAGCATACGAACATTTTGACACCTTAAAAACGTTTTTCGGCTGCGCTCAATTTTGGGCAGACCACTGTCCCCGTTGACATGGAACGTCCCATATATAAAGTTTTAATATAAAAATTAAAATACAAAAGCTTAAATTTATTATAGAAAATATTATGAGTACAAATTAACTATAAATTTTTTAAATGAATGTCTTGAAATAGCAAAATCAATCATATGTGTTGAATTTATATTATTTAATTCATTTAGAGATCTTATAATTGTGGCGGACACGAATGACATTAAACTCATCTAATGTGAACGCACATAACAAGATGCAGGTCATGGTCCGTGTGAACGAAAAAAAAAGAGATGCGTTCAGAGTTGGTTTAATAAAAAGGAGCTCAGCTAACTTCACAAAAGGGAAATTTAATGAAGGGGAATGAATTTCAAGTTCCGAAATGATGGTTCGAGCTTCTCCGTTTTGACAGCCAACGTGGGAACATGAGATAAAACTGCAAAGAAAGAAAATCAAAAGACTTGAGGCTCTGAATATGAAAAGAAAAACTGGAAATGAAATCTCGACGCATTAACCTGAAAAACAAAGGAAAAACTGGAAATTAAATCTTGACGCATTAACCTGTAAAATATAAAAAGACATCCTAAAAAAAAAAATTAGCCTGAAAAATAAAGAAAAAGACAATTAACCTGAAAAATAAAGAAACCGAAAATTAACCTGAAAAATTAGATACATGCAATTAACCTGAAAAATAAAGAAAATTAGCCTGAAAAATATAAAAAAAGTCAATTAACCTGAAAAATATAGAAAAGCTGAACCTGAAATATAATCTGAAAAAGAAACAACATAAAAACATTAACCGGAAAAAGACAGAAAATCAAACAGCACAGCAGCGATTCTGAAGCAGAGTGCATCCAGATCCAGTGGGGAAAGCCAGACCAGAGACAACAGACCATACACAAAACAACAAGGATACATGTAAGTCGTCAGCTTTCAAAAAAAAAAAGAGTAATTTAAAAACTTAAAAATAAACAAAAAACTACGTATATAATCATAAAAATATATGGTAGAAGATTAGAAATTCATGAAAAGCATATATTAAAGAAAAAAAGCTAAAAAGAAACAAAATTAATTTATTTAAAAAGAAAGTTAGAACTTAGTTTTGATTAAAGTGTAAATCAAAGAAAATTACGAACTAAGGGTACTTAAAATTAAAATATGTGATAGGTTTTTTTTAGTGAATCAAAATTTTATTTAAAATTCAAAGGTCAGTGGCCTATTTCCCAGAAGATTTGGCACCAGGTCAGGCAGGGTGAGGGTACAACATTTTTCAGAGACCTTGTTTAAAACATACTTTTCGGCCATTATTAATTAAAAGAAACCTAAAATTAAACAAACAAATAGTAAATAATATAGGTATTTAAGTAATATGCTTGTATGATGTTTTAGTGTGGTTATTGTTTTTGTCAGTGTAACCTTCAGTTATTACTGTAGTCATACATTATAGTTAATTAACTCGATACTTATTTGTATGTGGATATAATACGCTACGTTTCAATAAATCATCTCATATTGGCCAGATTATTGACTCGTAGAATTTAAGTGGAACGCGAAGCAGCTGTAATTAATTTTAAGTTAATTAAAATTGATTTCAAGCTAGAATAAAGTCCTTGTATAGTTTTTTTTTTGTAATATGTGTTGCTAATTAGTTACTTACCTGTTATTTACTTACCCATTAGTCTCTCGTGATTTTTCTTACAATAAAGTCTATAAAATATAAGCAAAATGAAATGTAAAATTGAAATGCTGCTTTATTTTTAAGCTTATCAGTTATATTGAATGTTCTTAAAGTAAAAAAAAAACATACATTAAAAATAACTAAAACAAAAAAATAAGAAACTATTAGTAACAAAAGTAAATAAATATGTTTATGTATAAATTTAAATTTTGAACTGTGTCGTCTTTATGTTATAATGGAATCTTAGATTGAAATTTTAGGTGAAGGAATGTTGCAGTGAGGTAGGATATTTTCGGATCGTGTAAGGGGTACCTACAATATTTGAAGGCTTAATGGGTACCACGGATGGCTATGAGGTCATAGGGGTGGGATGCCATGGTGCTAAAACATCAAGCACCTTGAAATTTATTTGTTTGCGTTAAAATTCAGTGTAGACGTCACCAACACTTTTTGTGTCTCCGTTTTGTTTTCGTGTTTCTCTTGTTCTACCTATCTCTTTCTGTTTTTTCTCTCCCATTTTTCACATCCTTTTGGCACGCGTTAAACTTTTAAATGAAGTGATTTTGGTGTGAAAACGAACCACCAATTTCCGGCAAGCTCAGCCGAGCAAAAATTATCGTCAGCGTGCCACACACCAATAATAACATTACATTTTGGCGCCCAACGTTCAGGCATGTTGTCTGACGGTTTTCCTTTTTCCTTTTCGGTTTCTCAGTCTATAATTATTCAGTTTCATTCCATTCGCATCGGTGCTCTAAAGCAAATGGCATCGTAAGTCCTGGAAAGCTACACCTACAGGGTACAGCTATGCCTGAGTTGCGACGGTGAACACTGCTGGAGAAGACCGATCCGACTAGAATGTAACGCGACGAAATGCGTCGGTGCAAAGAGAGACTGTGTGGTATGTCATGTTCTTGTCTAGATAACACAACTCATTCGCGACCCACAGACGAACTTCAACACCGACTTTCGACTCGCCTATGTGTTTGTGATTTCGTTTTAATTTGTTTTCCGCTTTTCTGTTTTTTTTTCTCAACGTATAGTGGCGACACTTCATTTCCCCGGTTAGTAAGTCAAGTAGGTTAACAAAACAATGCTTTCGCGACTACTGTGGAGATAGAAGTGTCAAAACAATATCAAGCTTTCTATCAGTCTTTCTGTCTTTTTTTTTTCTCTAATTGACGTTTACAATTGCTAAAAATAAAAAAAAGGAACTTGTGCAAGCGTAAGTGTGCGTCCACAGTGCGCGCTCAAAGCGGAGCCGAGCGCAAAGCTGATTTTTCATGCGAGAAGCGGAATTTTGGGTGGCCACAGTGAATGCGAGAATCGGCGCTGAAATTCTGCATGTCGTTCGTATTTTCATGTTCGTATTTGCTGTTCGTATTTACTTCATTCATTCATTTGTGTTTATTGAAGTAAAAAGCAATGGATTCGTCTGATGAAGAGTATTTTGTTTCTCCGATTGTCATGGACTATTTTTAAAAGAAAGACAATTTGGAAAGCATCCAATAAACGTAAAAAGGAACGAATTTGGTGAATTTCATCATTTATATGAAGATTTGAGGAAATACCCAGAAAAATTTTTTGAATATACCCGAATGAGCATCGAAACTTTTGACTACATTCTCAAAAAAATTTCGCAACATATTGATAAAAAATGGACCAATTTCATAAAAAAACCCATAACTCCTTGTGAACGACTAATTGTTACTCTCTACTTGTACATTCATTTCTGTTGAAATTGAAATTTTCTACTAAACTCTACTAAAAATACCCATAACTCCTTGTGAACGACTAATTGTTAATCTCTACTTGGTACATTCATTTCTGTTGAAATTAACCTCCATAAGTTTTCTACTAAATTTCTGTTATGATAACATTTATTTTTTTGGTCCCATAGAGCAGAATGAGAAAAAATTTTACTAATCAATAATTCACAGTCCATTTTATTTTTTATTTACGAATAATGAAAAACAATAACGACGAACAAAACACAAATTCACTTGGAAAAAGCAATACACATGACATCATCAACACCTGTAATGCGAGTCGGCGCTGAAAAACACTTCAAAACTGTTTTCTCGCATTCAATTCGCTTTGCGCTCGGCTCGGCTCGGCTTTCACTGTGGCCACCATGCGCGATTTCGTATGAAATTGTATGCAGTCAGTTTCTCGCATTGCTTCTCGCATTGATCAGCTTTGCGCTCGGCTCCGCTTTGAGCGCGCACTGTGGACGCACACTAAGGTAGGGCCAGTAAACGAAGTTTTTGGTATAAAAACGTTTTTATTAGGCATTCTGCTTTCCGTCCGCTTGTATGAAAATCTCGCTTTAAGCATGTACAACTATCATGGTAGCAGCAATTCTAAATGACAGTCCTTCTCTATTTTTATGCCTATCTTGTGTGTCAAGATCAGCTTAGATAAGGCAAATTTCCAAATTACACACTCATAGCCAAAAGCGAGTGTTGCCAGATTTCTCGTCTTCTTGTGTTTTGTGTATTCTTGACATATAAATATGCTAGGCAATTTCACGGTTGCATTATTTGAGTTTGACAAGATAGTTCTACCAAGTATGATTGTGCCAGGGTTGTAAGTAAGATGTGCAACTTAGAAAGTTTGACAAAGTGACGCGGCATTCAAATGAATTTTCTAATATAATAGTACTTATACACTGCAACAAATTCCTAAACCTAGAATGCATACTCAGTTTTGAAATTGTTTGTTTGTGTGGCAGAGATAAATCGCTACAGATTCGTTAGTATGCGTTTGTGTTGTTATAAAATTATTACTTATAGTTACTACGTAGTTACCTAAATAAGACTCTTAACAAAATTGTCAGTTCAATGTTTAAATTTCGTTTGTTTTGGTAACATAGCTGAGACACTTAGTAGAAGTGTTTACCTCATGCGTTTAAGATCTGGAAATTTAAGTAGAGGAAGTTCAAACTCCACGGGGAATAGTAGGTTAGCTCAAGGTAGAGCCACATCGATTCCTAATTCGAGGGGAGAGTTTATTGGCCCAGGTAGTCAGAATATTAGGTCATTTGAAATAGCGACTACGACCACTACCACAACAGCAACTTCAACAGCTCCTACTGTTGCGGATCAATTGGTTGCCACGGCTAGCGTAACCTTGCCCAGTTCCAATGTGCTTGATACCAATGCAAGCACAAGTTCAGGCTTAAATGTGAATAATACTACGGTTCAGTCTCCACCGTACAGCAGTATTACTGCACAAGGGATCAGGGACGCATTTGGTCAGATCCGTCCGAATGAGTTTCAGACTCAACCAACTGCACAAAGAATAACACCAAGTACTGTTATCAATGAACAAGGCTTAACGCTTCGCGACTATCTTAGTGCAAGCTCTGGTATGGTTCAAGCGACGGTGATGCAAGAAGTTGAGGCATGCATTCGACGACTTGTGCCACGAATTGTGACAGAATCCATGAGAGCAGAAAGAGAGCATGTGCAAAACAACATGACATTACCTTCCCTAAATTCGTTTTATGAACGAGAGCACATTGCTCAGGGTAATCGAAATGGTCCTGGTGTTAATCCTTCGCAGATGAATAATGTCCAACAAACACGTTCCAATGAAGTACCACAGCCACACTTACAGCAATATAATAGTGGTCCGTTTTAAGAACCTTTACAAAATCCGTATGGCCAACAGTTCAACTTCCATAGTCCACAATTGGGACATCGAAATCTACCTAATTTGTATTTTCCATATAATCACGCGAACTTGTTTAGGCATATAGATTTAAGCAAGTGGGGGGTCAAATTCGATGGTTCTTTGAAGTCAAACACGGTTGATGACTTTTTATTTCAGGTTGAAGTACTTAGGCAGGATTTTGGTTGCACGCGGGATGATCTTATAAGAAATTTTCACCAGTTGCTTGTCGGTGAAGCATCTGAATGGTTCTGGGGGTACCGAAGACAAAATGCAAATATAAATTGTGACGCGCTTAAGGCAACAATTCACAAAAATTTTCGATAGTGACCATGAGATACAGCGAAAGATTATGGAAGACGTCAGCTAGGCAATGAATCCGCCGAGGATTATTGCAAAGCAATAAACGTTCTTAAAAATCAAATGAGAGACCAAATTCCAGAATTTGAACTGGTAAAAATCGTGAAGGATAACTTGAAAGAGGGTTTGGCACAACTAGTATTTCCGATGTCTATTTACTCAATGGACAAGTTGTTAGAAGAATGTAAACGGGCGGAACGAAAATCGCAAAACTTCTCAAAGAACACGAAGGTGTTCGTAGCAATTATCCTAGAAAAGTTCACGAGTTAGTTTTTGAAGACCCTCAGGAGAGTTATTTTGATGTAGATGCTTTGAGTACGCAACAGCGCGAGCAGAAACCGAAGCAACAGTTAGTATGTTGGAACTGTCACCATAATGGTCATGGCTTTTTTGAATGCCCATCTACTCAAAGGAACGTTTTCTGTTATCGTTGTGGTGCTGAAAACGTCATTACTCCGAATTGTGTTCGATGCCAGGGAAACGGACAAAATTACACGAAACGAGCTGGTGTTTCAAGTCAGGAGCCTTCGAACCAGCAAAAGTAGACAAAGGTGTTATTAATTTAAACGTACTTAGATGATAAGAGAGTTATTTTTTTAGCAGATAATAATAGGAAAATAGAAGAAAAGCAAAAAGAACCTAAGTTAAGAGAAATTGTACCATACCATGTTAGGTTAGCACAATATGAAGAAAAAAGAAAAGAAATTTTTAGTCAAGAGAATTACGTTGTCAGTAAGAAAATTTTAGTTGCCAGAGAAAGATACGCAAATAGAAAGTGCGAAAGGATAGAGATAGCTTCTTCAAATATGCCGTGTGAGTTAGATGTATGACCTTATATGGACATTCTAATTAACCGTTTCGAGATGAAAGGCCTTATGGACAGCGGAGCTAACGTAAGCTGCTTAGGCAAAGATTGCGTTGATACAGTCGAAGAGCTCGGTCTTGACATATTAGATTTCAATTCTGTAATTAGAACAGCAGACGTCAAAGGTCAGAAAATCATAGGTAAAGTAAAAGCTAAGATCACGTGTCAGAAAAAATTGAAGAAGTTATTTTATATTTAGTACCGTCGCTTACACAAAAACTTTATTTTGGGTATCGATTTTTGGCGTAAGTTCAATTTCATGCCATTCATGATTAGTAGTTTAGAGGTCAATTCGAATGAAGTCAACACTGTATTACCTAAAATGCATGTCTTGACGAAAGAGCAGAAACAACAACTCGAATTAGCGAAAAATTAATTTAGGTGTTATACCAAATACGGTCTGGGGAAAACGAATTTAGAAGAGCATTGGCTCGACACAGGTGATGCTCCGCCGAAAAAGATGCGGTATTTTCCGATTTCAGCAGCCGTTCAAAAGTTGACTTATGCAGAATTAGATAGAATGCTCAGCCTCAATGTCATTGAGCCAGCATCTCAAGCAAGTTGGAATAACCGAACGACACTAGTCATGAAACCAGGGAAAAAAAAGATTGTGCCTAGACGCTAGGGAACTAAATAAGGTAACAATAAAAGACGCGTACCCATTACCTAATATAGACGGTCTTCTGAGTAGGCTTGGCGAGACTATTTTCATTTCGGCTGTAGATTTGAAAGATGCCTTCTGGCAAATACCGTTAGAAGAGTCCAGTCGACTAAAGACAGCTTTCACTGTACAGGGAAGGCCACATTATCAGTTTACTGTAATGCCCTTCGGCCTTTGTAATGTCGCACAACGTCTTTGTCGACTGATGGACAAAATAATACCGTCCGAGTTGAAAGATCGTGTCCTGGTCTACCTGGATGACTTGTTGATAGTTTCAGATAACTTTAAAACACATTGCGAGATTTTGAAGGTGGTAGGACAGAAATTAACGGCGGCAGGCTTGACAATAAACATGGAAAAGTCCAAATTCTGTTTTACTGAACTAAAGTACTTAGGTTATCTTGTTGGAGGTGGTAAACTAAGAACAGATCCAAGTAAAATAGAGGCAATAGTACGAATAACGGCACCAAAGAATGTGAAACAAGTTCGGCAGTTTCTCGGAACCGCTGGGTGGTACCGCCGATTCATTTCAAACTATGCCACACTTGCAGCACCAATAACAGATGCCCTAAGAAAGTCACCAATGTTCCAGTTCAGTCCAGAAGCCCAGGAAGCATTTCAAAAGTTAAAAGAGGCATTGATTTCAAGTCCCGTGTTAGTTAGTCCGAATTTCGATAAGCATTTCTTTGTACAATGCGATGTGTCTGACTTAGGCATGGGCGCTGTACTTTTCCAATTAGATGAAACGGGAGAAGAACATCCTATCGAATACTTTTCACAAAAGTTGAACCTCGCACAGAAAAATTATTCCGTAACGGAAAAAGAATGTTTAGCTGTTGTAGCCGCCATCGCCAAGTTCAGGCCCTATATTGAGTTGATGCCATTTACGGTAATCACTGTTCATTTCTTTGCAGGTAATTTTAGTTCTATTTTTAGATTTTCTTTACAGGTAATTTTAGTTCTATTTGCAGCTTTTCTTTTCAGATAATTTTAGTTCTATTTTCAGCTATTCTTTTCAGGTAATTTTAGTTCTATTTTCAGCTTTTCTTTTCAGGTAGTTTTAGTTCTATTTTTAGGTTTTCTTTTCAGGTAATTTTAGTTCTATTTTGAGCTTTTCTTTTCAGGTAATTTTAGTTCTATTTTCAGCTTTTCTTTTCAGGTGATTTTAGTTTTTTTTCAGCTTTTCTTTTCAGGTTACAAGGTTCTATTTTCAGTTTTTCTTTTATTTATAGCTTTCCTTTTCTAGTCAGGTAATTTAATTCTAGTTTCAGCTTGTCTTATTAGGTTATCTGGCGGGCCGCTCCGCTGGCGGCTCTTGCCGTTACTGCCGTCAAAAGTGTTTTTTTTTTCTTTTATAAATTTTCCCAATTTGAAGGACGTGGTGCGCAATGTATTTTAGTTTTTTATTTATTATTTCTTTCGATTTCTGGCAAATTTAAAGATCTTTTTAGTTTTAAGTTCCGATTTATGATGTTCCCACGCTGACGTCTAATTTTTCAAAGCCGGAACATGCCTCCCGGAACTTACTTTTCCTCTTTTTCGATTAATTAGCTGCGCTACTTTTCATTAGACCTTTTCTGAACGCACTTTTTTTTTATCCGTTCACACGGACCATGGCCTGGCTCACACGATATGTAATAAGGTATGCCATCATGTATGCGTACCAACTTGCGTTCAATCTGTTTTGTGCGTTCACATTAGATAAGTTTAATGTTGTTCGTGACTGCCACTACTTTGGCCGATTCGTTTCTTATCAAGCAAGGTCAAGATCGGTAAAAATTGGCAACCAAATCTGATAGTGCACAATTATTATTTAGTGTTCGGAGATTCCAAAAACAAGATCCGTAAAATCGTACCAGGTCATTTACTTGTTTTATGGCCATTTTAAGGTTAAAGCTTTTATAGATAATTTTAGTAAAATTATGATGCGAACCGTGTATAGTTCTTGACGCTTTTAAGATCAAGTGAAATTTTTTTGTCGACCGAAAAACTAGCGATTTTTTTTTATTTTTTTTGTGAGCTTTAAAAGTATTTTTGACTACAAAGCCCTCAAGAAAAAAAAATAAAAAAATGTTTATATGTTTTTTTCAGCATCATTCATCATTTTCCATGGAAAAGAATTGAAAATATTAAATTAAAAATTCTTTTAGGCCTTAAAGCTAAGGCTGTGCAACGAACCGATCGAACACGTTCGAACTTTTGTCATACGCAACGAGTCCAACTCGAACAGCTCAGTTCGTTCGACACAACTCGTGTTCAGTTCGTTCGTTGTTCGTATCATACGAATGCAACTCGTGAGTTTCGAACAACTCAAAAGTTCAAAAAGTTCGTTTGTTCGATTTTTGAAATGTTCGATTTCAGTGCGATTCGGTTTTGATATTCGGGTGTGTTGATTAATTACTTATATAACTTTTATTACTTTTTCTAATATTGTTAAAATATGGAAACAACAACAAGTAAAGCTAAGCGAAGTGCAGCTTGGAGTTTTTTTGAAGATACCGATGACCCAAAAAAAAAAAGATGTAAGGAGTGTTCTAAAATTTTCACAGTTTCTTCGTCCACAACAACAACTTTACTTCGTCATGCAAACATTCATGATCCAAGTGTCATAGCTAGTAAAGGTAAAATATTTTGATTTGATTAATTAAATAACTCAGTTGAACTGCGCCGCAACGATGTTATGGCCGGTGCCATAGAGTCTGTGAATCCCGTTGCATGCAAGTATACAACTGCCAGTAACAGTAGGATAAATATATGCATTTCTTCTTATATTACTTAAAACTGCTTTATAAGCAGTGAATTCAAATATTTGCAACATTTATAGAAATAAAAATAGGTTTCGTGTTCATATTTTTTTTTTTCATAACCATTTTGTAGCTTTACACTTAACACCATACAACTTTAGACTTTCAGCCAGTTAAGTTGCCAAACCTGTAATTACGCAGGCAATCGCTAGAATGATAGCCAAAGATTTGCAGCCATTCAGTGTCACAGAGCAATGTGGGTTCCGCGATTTAATGAGTCTTCTAGCGCCTGAATATTTGATTCCTTCCAGAACTACTTTCTCAAGATCAATCATTCCGCGAATTTATGAAGATGAGCGCTTTAAGATTTTTATTTATAGTTTTTTTGTAAGCTTTGTAGTCAAAAATACCTCAAAAGTTCATAAAACAAAATTATAATTTAAGTTATTTTTTAGCATAAAAGAATTTTCTTTTTAATATTTTCAATTCTTTTCCATGAAAAATGATGAGTAACATCGACCCCTGTGAGCGAAATTATCGTATGTGCCATGTTTTCGAAATTGACTTTTTGATGCAAATTTAATCTATACCCCACTACGCATCACCTGGTAAAATATTGTAGCTGAAATTTTTATAGTTACGCCAAAAATTGACTGTATATTTTATCGTATGTCACACTAGATATTTTGCTTGAGCACGAAATTATCGTATGTGCCATACAAAAATATATTGTGCTTAATTGTTGTTATTATATTCACTACTTCTTTTTTTAAATTAGAAGTAGAATGTGAAGCGTAACTATTGCTCGCGTTATGTAGCCTTTCGTATCATGCTTTACCGTTACTTATGTACAGATAAGCAGTTTTTGGCAGTACGCCTATTATAATTTTAGCGTTTATGAAAATGGCACTAGAAATAGCTATGGTTTTTTGTGGGGTGAGTGGGATGGTAAGCAAGGATGCAATGAAACTTGCACTGCCCTTTATAAATATCTAATAATCGTGGACCAAAGACAGACAGCTAATGACATAAGTCTATATTGCGACAGTTATGTTGGTCAAAACCGCAACAAGACCGTATTAGCAATGCTGGCACACATTTCAAATTCTTCAAACTTCATTGAAAAAATTAAAATTACATATTTACTTCCCGGTCATACCAGTTGATTCTGTGTATAGCACAATTGAATCTTTTGTACGAAATCGTACGATTTGGGCGCCCAGTGAATGGCCCACAATTATTCGCAATGCACGCACTAACCCATCAGGATACGACTGCATTAAAATAGGTCACTCTGAGTTTAAGAACTGGAAGTCACTTGCAGATTTTTTACTACCGAACAAAATTAAACTAGACTCAAATAAACTTCGCATAGCTTCATTCAAAAAAAATCAAAATCAGTTGAACCCATCTATGGATATTCTGAAAACTCCACTAAAAAAACCATAAACAACTTTAATTTTACTTTTAAGCTACTAATGTTGTAACATAAGCCTTTATGTATCTCCTCGATAAAATTTAATGATTTGCAAAACTTATGTTTAGAAAATAGTATTCCATCAAAATATCACAATGAGTATTTAAATTTAAAACATTCCTCAAAAATTAAAGAATCGTTAAATGAAAGCGACGATGAAGATTGAATTACTTAAATTTAATTATTTTTGAAATTAAAAACATGCTTTTGTTATGTGTAAATTTTGTTTAATGTTATTTTATACCACTTACAATAATAAAAAAAAATTAAATAAATAAAACCTTAATTTTTTCACATATTTTCATAAAGATTTAAGATCACAAATAACTTTGCGTTTCAATTTATTTCCAATTTAAACTGTTTTTCATGTTATCGTAAGTGCCATTTGCTGCAAGCACACCTACGAAACGTTGTGAGCAAAACTATCGTATATGCCAAAAAATATGTTTTTCTCGGAAAATTTACTCTTTTCCGCAGGAAAAATTCTGAGATTTGTTATAATAGTTAATTACCTAAGCACATGGAAAATTTAGTATTGATATTGCCAACCAAAGCACAGAAAAGTAGAAAAAACCCTCTCCTGTAAAATTTGGTTTTTGGCACATACGATAATTTCGCTCACAGGGGTCGATACCATATATAAACATTTTTTTATTTTTTTTTCTTTGTGAGCTTTGTAGTCAAAAATACTTTCAAAGCCCACAAAAGATGATAAAAAAAATTCTGTTTTTCACTAGTTGAAATAAAATGTTTTAAGACCCCTTACCGCTTGTGGGGGGAAGCCTTAATACTTATTTTATTCTTAAACAAACAAAATTGCTTACCACTGGTGGGGGCAAGTTTTGCTGTAATGAAACACTATATTTTTTGGGTTAAATGATAATGAATGTTTTAATTGATTTTACTTGGCCTTTTATACAATTATTAAAAATATTTACAATAAATTGCTAAGTCAGTGATTTACCTTACCAACAAAAAATACTCTACTTAAATAATCGCTTACTCAGCACATGCTAAGCAAGCAGTAGCAAATTATTGAACTTAAATAAATGCAGCAGTACTAAATGATTAAATTTAAAAATGTGTCTGCTTAGCAAAATAATGTGCAATACAAAACACTGTGCATCAAAATACTATTACTATTGTATCATACAATACACTATTAAACAAAATAATGAAAGAACAATAGCACTGTAAAAAATTAACATAAGTGTTTAATAAAATGGAATTTATTATTTTATGTTATGTTGATTCATCAACACTTTGGCGCCTCAAACGAAGGAGCAGATAACCCCAGGTTACATCGAAATCGCTTATTTTTTCGACTGCCTGTGAAGCGACAGCTGAAAACTCAACAGTATGGTTGGCTGGAGATCTGGGGCGACCAAGATATCGACAACAGAAGATCGTAATTGTTATGAATGTCAGCAACGCTGTGATTTTTTGCCTGATTTAGATGATTTGGAATGTTTATGCTTTTTGCGTTTTACTTCGTTTAAAATAGGCGATTCTGTTAATTCCATACTACCACCATCTACTGGATGTTCCATTAAACTTTTTAAGGAAAAAATATTTTGTTGGGGAAGGTTCATGTGCTGCTGTTGCTGCAAGCAATTCTCGCCGTTGTCCTCATCGCCATTATCATCTTCTTCGATATTGTTATTTCTGATACCAAACAAATTTCCACTACTTTGTACTTCTTCTTGAATACGTTGCTCAGTCAATGCACAGAGTAAATTGAGACCACCAAGTGGTTCCGCTGCTGGTATTATTGGTAGCAGAGGAACACATGAATTCTCAACTGCGCTTGGATGATGTTGAAAATGCTCTATAGAGTTTTGTGCATTTGACGGCATCGTTTGCTCTGTTTGTGACTCTGAATAAGAATTATATTCGGTATGATCTATGGGCTCTAATTTAACATTTAAGATCATAGAACTTTTTGCTAAAGAGCTCGAGCTAATATTAGACAGAAGCTCCAGTCCAGTTAAGTCCTCAGGTGCAGTTTGTGGCGGCAAGATTGGCATTGGTTCTGCTCTAACTGGTAATGTTATCGCTGTTGCGCTTGCTGCACCTTCTCCGTAAATTGTAGGCGTTAATTTTTCACCGGAATCTTGGAGTAGCAAAAGTGACGCTTTGTCTTCATTTTGGGAGTTCACCTCGTTTTCGTTTCCGTATCCGTTTTCCTCCTCATCTTTATCAAATATTTAATTTTTATGGCACTGATCATTAAGGTTTTTATCCGCAGACGACGTTGTGAGTTCCAGTGGCTGCTCTGTTGGTAGTTCGGTTTCATGTGAGTCCATTTCACTTGGCGGTGCCGTCGCTGTTCCAAAGTCTGATGAAGGAATGTTGTTGTTCTGCATGGCGGCGGAAAGTGGACAAGATGAACTTTCATCCTCACTACAAACAGGTGTGTCAGTTTGTATGTTAACATCTTGCGTTTGTGGCGGGGGTGCAACGCGTGGCACTCCATCAACAATTTGTTGTTGTGCCGCATCTAATGCTGACGTTTTACAATTTAAAGCCTCATCATTAAGCTGAGTCGGCGGTCCGATTGTTGTCGTTCGCGTGGTTGTTGTTGTTCCCACATTATTAAGGAAATTTGTTATCATATTTGTGGGTGCTGCTGAACCACAAGTGCTGAGTCTTGGCATTGCAGTTGTATTTGTAGCAGATAAATTAAATAGAGTTGGTGATGGGGTTGCTTGGAAGAGTATTTGTGGCTGTAGCTGCGGCTGTTGCTGTGTTGGTGCTGCAGTTTCAATGGAAGCTGATGTAGGTGGAGTAGGAAGACGTATTAAATTCAACACTTGCTGGATGTTAGCTTGCAACTCAAGTAGATTTGTAGCCTTGTCGCGATCAAAAGTCAACGTTGCTGTCGGCGTTCCAATGATTCTGATGCATTGTTGCAGATAGTGTTGTAGTTGTGGTTTTTGCAGCTGCACTCATAAGTTCAGCAGCATTCCACTCTTCGATTTTCATTGTTGGTGGTGGCAGCAAATGATGTGACTGCGATATCTGTTGCTGCTTTGATAACGTTGTATCTTGCAACCGCTTCGATTCTGTTGCTGACATGCTAAGGAATCGACTACTTGTCGCACTACTTGTTGCGCTGCTATTGCCTGCCGAGGTTGATCCTAAGCCCAAATAATTTGTACTTGTGCTGCTATTTGTTTGCTGATTGTGTTGACAAAATGTTGCGGCCGCAGCAGCAGCGGCTGTTAAGTAGTTGGAGCCAAAGAGTTTCAAGGGC
This sequence comes from Tricholauxania praeusta, assembly GCA_949775025.1. Taxonomy (NCBI): domain Eukaryota; kingdom Metazoa; phylum Arthropoda; class Insecta; order Diptera; family Lauxaniidae; genus Tricholauxania; species Tricholauxania praeusta. The sequence continues at coordinate 111,712,602 of OX459028.1, forward strand.
GTTGCTTAGGACTGTGGCTGCAACGACGAATGTGGACTCATTGAGGGAAAAATAAAATTTGGCGGCGTTTGCAGAGCAGCAGTTGTCGTACCCTGTGGTATATACGAAGGTCAGACAAATGCAGCAACCTCTTGTTGAAACGGATTTGTGGGTGTATAGAGTGGAAAATTTGATATGCATAAAGCAGCTGCAGTAGCCGGTAGAAGAACTACTTGACCTCGACTTGAATCACGTTGATATTGAAGTCCAACTGTTGCAGGTGACATCGAGATCACTGACTCAATAGGAAGAGCACTGGGATATTGCCAGAATGTCGATGGTGCTCTATTTACACTTTGCATACCAGCTGCACTTAAGGCCAATTTTTCTGCAGTTGCAGAGCCAGTCATAAGATCACCATTTCCAGTAAAATAAATATTGCCACAGCCGGAGGAAACACCACCGATATCAGCTACGCGTATACCAAAACAATTCATGTCTTTATTTAACGTTTGCTGCACTGGAATTACCAATGGATGTTAAAGATTCTTGCGGACGCTTACGTGCGACAGCAATGCCAATCGGAACGGAATTATTTGTATTTGATATAGGTGGCGGTGCACTTAGAGATGACTTGTCCAATTCATGCACCTTTGGCGAAGAAGCCTCTATCTTTACCAGCGTTGTGAGCGTTGAAGGAGACATAGTCTTCGACGATGATGATGTTAACGAGGAGGTTGAGCTGCTCATGCTGCTGGAAAGTTGTTGTTGCTGCTGATGATGATGATGTTTTGGACCTGTAAGAGCTACCGGGCCGGAAAGGGTCCACCCAAAAATAGTATTTTGTGCGAGTGGTGTTTAGCGTGGGCCTCTTATGAGTCCTTCCGTCATTATTTCAGGGAACATGTTGGCTCCAAAAAGTAACTCAATGTCCCTTGGCTTAAAATACCATGTATCCGCTAGCTGCAAATGACGCATGTGTGGCCACTTGCCTTCATTTATATCTGAACTGGGCATCACTGATGTAATTTTTGGCATCACCACGGCATCAATTTCACACCTATTTTTTGGATTGTATACTGACTGTACCGTTAGTGAAACCTTGAACATGGTTTCTGTTGAATGACCATTGATTCCGCTTATCTGATTTTCGCATTTAATAGATGGGATGTTTAATTTCTTCACAAGCTCTTCGGTGACCAAGCAGGCTTGTGAGCCAGAATCAATCAGTGCTCTTATTGGCCTAAGATATCCGTTGCCTTTTGCGTGCACCATTGCAGTGCCTAATAGTACTGTTACTGTTGGATTGGCAGTAGTGGCAGCAGCTACTTCTGTGGATGACTGCTTTGCTCCCTCATAGCGTGTATGAAGAAGAGTATTATGTCTACGCTTGCAATACCGGCAATTAAATTTGCTTGTGCAGTCCTTAACATTGTGTCCTTTCTTGACACAGTTGACACATAATTGGTTATCTTGAACATATTTTTGCCTTTTAATAGTTTCCATGTTAAGAAACTGAGTGCATTTGGATAAGGGGTGACTCTCGCTGCAAATCATGCATCTTTCTCCAGAAATTGTGGTCACATAACTTGTTGTTCGTGTTGGAATCTTGGTCTGAGTTTCTCTTTTGTCGGATATTTTCTAGACCTCGAAATCTGGCCTCGATGAAATCGAGAAATTCATTTAATCCGGGGATGTCGGTAGATGTTCCTCGCTGCTGCTGGTAGGCTCGCCTGGCCCCGGTGTCCAGTTTTGGTAGTAGGAGTTGTATAACTAATGAATCCCAGGACGTGACATCAACACCCAAGTTCTGTATGCCGTGAAGAATTTCCTTGGTGGTGCCATCAAGCACTTGAGATTCGAGGCATAGTCTGCCCTTACCGGCCTCATATTCAGCAATCTTCCTATGTGATTGTTGATGAGTGCTGCAGGATTTCTAAACCTTTTTATTAATAATTCGATTGAGCTTTCATAATTAGCAGATGTTGAAGGAATATGATTTAGAAGTCATGCTGCTTCCCCACGTAGATTAGTTTTCAAATATTGCATTTTTTCAATGTTGCTGAGTTGTTTATTTTGGTGAACTAAGAGATCAAATAATTCCCAAAATGTAGTCCACTCTTCATACTTTCCACTGAAAACCGGGATGTTGACCACAGGCAGCTTGATGGGAGTCCTTGTAGCTGTCACTGCAGTATTGCTGCGTTCGTCAAGAACTTCTTGAATAGCAATGTAGGTATCTTGATACATCTCTTCCAACTTTTGGAATTCATTGTTGATGACACATGGATGGTTGAGCTCTTGTTCATTGAGTGTGGACATAGCGTCTTCGTTCAGTTTTGTGATGCTTGACCACCTACCTCTGAGTTGATCAGCTTTAAAACGCAGATATATATTACTTCTGCTGGTATCAATATCTTCGGTTAGATGAATAAAGTTGACGCACAAAACTGACAGTCGCTTGAATATCAAATTTTCTTTGACGTCTCCGTGCTGTTGCTGAGCAGGTTGCTGTACTGGATCCTGGGGTGATCGCCCTGCATTATCCTTTTTTAGAATGTCCAGTTTGTCCGTGTAATTCTTTAGCAGGTCATAATATCTTTGCTCTACTTGAATGAATAAATTTTTGTTGAAATAGTCATGCGTGGGATAATCCCCTCGATGCTCTTCAATTGATTCATTGTTGGACCAAAACTCAGACCATACCTTCTCTAGTTCCTCAATTCTTTTTGAGAAATAGGTTATTGTGTTCCTCTCAGCAGGAGTTTTTTTAAAATTCGTCCACATCTTCTGCAGCTCTTCAGACAGTTTGAGCTGGTTGTTGGTCAGCTCCTCAAATTGAGCTTGGGCCACCATAGTGTTTGTTGATGCGTGGACTCGAATTCAACAGGCTGTGTTACTGCTGGTGCAATTTAGTTGGAGGCTGTGTGCTCCTGGGCGCAGGCTGTGGTGCTGCTGGTTTATTGGAGGCTATCTGCTCCTGGGCGCAGGCTATGCTGCTGTTGGTTGGGCGGAGGCTGTATGCTCTTAGGCGCAGGCTATGCTGTTGGCTTAGTGGAGGCTGTATGCTCCTGGGCGCAGGCTTTAGTGCTGTCGCTTGAACGGAGGCTGTTTGCTCCTGGGCGCAGGCTATAATGCTGCTATTTGAGTGGAGGCTGTATGCTCTTGATGCTCGGTTTACGATTAACCCGTGTACTGTGTTGGGCGCTGGATAAACTGCGCTGACTGACCTGAAAGATGTCGCATGATTCGATATTCCAATATGTAGGAAAATTGGACTAGACCGTTGACAAAAGTTGTAGGCTTGTCGTTTGCTGAAAGATGCCGCAGGATTCGAGATACCAATGTGTAGTAAATTGGGCTGGACCGTTGGCTAAAGCTTTCAGGCTTGTTGATTGGTGGACTGTATTTTGCTGAAAGATGCCGAAGGATTCGAGATACCAATGTGTAGGAAATTGGGCTAGACCGTTGGTTAAAGTTTTCAGGCTTGTTGATTGGTGGACTGTATTTTGCTGAAAGATGCCACAGGATTCGAGATACCAATGTGTAGGAAATTGGGCTAGACTGTTGGTTAAAGTTTTCAGGCTTGTTGATTGGTGGACTGTATCTTGCTGAAAGATGCCACAGGATTCGAGATACCAATGTGTAGTAAATTGGGCTAGACCGTTGGTTAAAGTTTTCAGGCTTGTTGATTGGTGGACTGTATTTTGCTGAAAGATGCCGAAGGACTCGAGATACCAATGTGTAGTAAATTGGGTTAGACCGTTGGCTAAAGTTTTCAGGCTTGTCGATTGATGGCCTGTATTTTGCTGAAAGATGGCGCAGGATTCGAGATACCAATGTGTAGGAAATTGGGCTAGACCGTTGGTTAAAATTTTTAGGCTTGTTGATAGGTGGACTGTATTTTGCTGAAAGATGCCACAGGATTCGAGATACCAATGTGTAGTAAATTGGGCTAGACCGTTGGCTAAAGTTTTCAAGCTTTTTGATTGGTGGACTGTATTTTACTGCTGGGTAGAGTTGCAGGATGCCGTAATCCAGCTGCTGGGTTGAGTTGCAGGATTATATCGAATTAAAGATGTTTTTTTTTTCAGTACCGTTCTTAAAGCGACGGGACAATTATCACTCACAAATTTTCACTATTCCGTTCTTAAAGCGACGGAACACTTGTCACAAAAAAAATCCTTAATACGACACCTGACATCCGGTTCGAAGGACCATGAAATAAAATGTTTTAAGACCCCTTACCGCTTGTGGGGGGAAGCCTTAATACTTATTTTATTCTTAAACAAACAAAATTGCTTACCACTGGTGGGGGCAAGTTTTGCTGTAATGAAACACTATATTTTTTTAGGTTAAATGATAATGAATGTTTTAATTGATTTTACTTGGCCTTTTATACAATTATTAAAAATATTTACAATAAATTGCTAAGTCAGTGATTTGCCTTACCAACAAAAAATACTCTACTTAAATAATCGCTTACTCAGCACATGCTAAGCAAGCAGTAGCAAATTATTGAACTTAAATAAATGCAGCAGTACTAAATGATTAAATTTAAAAATGTGTCTGCTTAGCAAAATAATGTGCAATACAAAACACTGTGCATCAAAATACTATTACTATTGTATCATACAATACACTATTAAACAAAATAATGAAAGAACAATAGCACTGTAAAAAATTAACATAAATGTTTAATAAAATGGAATTTATTATTTTATGTTATGTTGATTCATCAACACTAGTTTTTCGGCCAACAAAAAAAATTTTTTTTTCAATCGACTTTTTTCTATGAAGAATGGTGAATAACACAAAAACATTTGCATATCTGCAAAAGTTAGTGACTTCGTCGTGTTAAGCGACTCAAAATACATAAAAAACAATTATCGTAGCATATTTTATAATTACACTTGATCTTAAAAGCATCAAAAACTGTACACGGTTCGCTTCATAATTTTATTAAAATTATTGGTAAAAGCGTTTACCTTAAAATGGCCATAAAACGAGTAAATGACCAGGTACGATTTTGCGGATCTTGTTTTTGTAATCTCCGAACACTAAATAATAATTGTGCTTGAACGAGTAAATGAGCAGCTCCGATTTTGCGGATTATGTATTTGGAATCTCCGGACACTGTGTAATAACTTTGCATTGTCAGATTTGGTTGACAATTTAATCGATCTTGATCTTGCTTGAAGCGAACGGTGTGCATAAGGGCATTTCCGCCAAAAGGCCAACCGGTTAAAACCGGTTCCAAACGGTTAAACCACTTTTTCACAGACTTAGCCCAACATAATTACCTTACTTTTTTTTGTGTTGGAAAGGTTGTGAAGAGAAGGAGGGACATGTATTATTTTTTTTCAATAGTAGGCGGTGGCACGCCCCTAACGGGAAAAAATGTTTCCACGGCTAAACTAATGAACCGAGATTGAATCCTAAGAAAGATTATTAGAAACTCTGATTCCTTAAAGAGGGCGTGACATCGCTCCAAATGGGAAAAAACGGTATCACGGCTGTGCCACTACACCGATTTTGATGAAATTTGGTATGTAGATAGATTGAAACTTGAGTAAAATATATTTTTTTTTGGTGGGCCACGCCTCTTACAGGAAAAACCTTTTAATAGCAAAACGACAAGTTTTATATTCTTTTAAGAAAAATATCTACTCCTTTCTCTTTTCTTTGCTAAAATTGATCTCACTAATTAATTTGATAAATATAAACACTAGATTTGTTTTTTAGTTTCTGTATGTATCTTTAATATTATTTATATAAATATTAAAGTCGTTTGGAAAAATTGCCCAAGTGGACCAAAATGAAAAAAATATCTTCCGTTCGAATGGATTATTGTGCCTTGTAAGAAAAAAGTAAATAAGATTTTTCAATCAAACGAAATCTATTAAAAAGTTATATTATTCCATAACATAACGTAACGTAACGTAACGTTCTACTGTTGCAAATCATACAGTTTTTTCGGATTATTGTATCTCTACATTCTCTAAAGGCTTGCAGTTGATACAATTTATACCGATTTTTCGAAAGCATTTGACAAAGTTCCTCATAGAGTCCTCGTGGCGAAACTATCAAAACTTGGTTTTCACTCCAAATTTTTAGATTGGATTGATGCATATCTGAAGAATAGAATAAATTTTGTTTTTATTGATGAAATCAGAACAAATTCATTTGTGGCCAGTTCTGGTGTTCCGCAGGGAAGTATTTTGGGTCCATTACTTTTCATACTTTTTATTAATGATATTGGCTCTTGCTTTAAAAATGCAAGTTTCCTTCCTTATGCCGATGATTTAAAATTATTTCATAAAATTAGCAATCCTTCGGATATAATAGCCCTGCAAAATGATTTGAATAATCTATTTTTATGGTGTACGCAAAATAAGCTATTTTAAACTTGCTAAATGTTACTATGTGACTTTTTCCAAGACACCAGTATCTATTGCGTCGTCTTATTATTTGGACAGAATTCATTTAAGATCTGTTGGTGAAATACTAGATTTGGGAGTCATATTCGGCACAAAATTCACTTTTGTCAATCACATACATTTTATAATCCCCAAATGCTATTCTATGTAAGTATTCGTCAGGCGTCATAGCATTGATTTTAAAGATCCTTATACACGCAAGATTTTATTCACATCTTATGTTAGATCAAATCTTGAATATGCTTCTATAATTTGGAATCCCTCTTTTTCTGTTCATTCTAATCGTCTAGAGAGAGTCCAGAAAAGGTTTCTTAAGTTTGCGCTTAGCTCTATAAGTTTTACGGAATCTCTTCCATCTTATAGTTCACGCTGCTTGTTAATTGATCTTAAGTCCCTTGAATCAAGGAGAAAGATTGCTTCGTTAATGTTTGTGTTTGTTATTATTTTTGGCCATATTGACTGCCCTAGTTTACTTGAGATGTAATGTAATGTTGTTATTGGTGTGTGGCACGCTGACGATATTTTTTGCTCGGCTGAGCTTGCCGGAAATCGGTGGTTCGTTTTCACACCAAAATCACTTCATTTAAAAGTTTAACGCGTGCCAAAAGGATGTGAAAAATGAGAGAGAAAAAACAGAAAGAGATAGGTAGAACAAGAGAAACATGAAAACAAAACGGAGACACAAAAAGTGTTGGTGACGTCTACACTGAAACTTAACGCAAACAAATAAATTTCAAGGTGCTTGATGTTTTAGCACCATGGCATCCCACCCCTATGACCTCATAGCCATCCGTGGTACCCATTAAGCCTTCAAATATTGTAGGTACCCCTTACACGATCCGCAAATTTCCTACCTCACTGCAACATTCCTTCACCTAAAATTTCAATCTAAGATTCCATTATAACATAAAGACGACACAGTTCAAAATTTAAATTTATACATAAACATATTTATTTACTTTTGTTATTAATACCCTGCCGGACTCAAATAAACTGGTTGACGATATTTACTAATTTTTAAAGTAGCTAATTCTTAACTAGTTGTAAAAGTGGCTTAAAAAATATGCAGAAATCAACCAGTTTGTTTCAATTATTTATTTCTGAGGGGAAAAAATGGAAAAAAGAATAAACAAAAGATGTCATTTGAATGAAAACAAAATAGTCAATTCATTAAATTGTCATAATTTAAATCTTATTATCAATTTAAATAAATAAAATAAATAATTTCCATTTAAACTTTGTTATTTTGAAGTGCGGAAGTGTGATGCGCAAAATCTCTTTTCGAGCTTCATCTATCAATTGGAAAAACAATAATTTTCCCAAAAATTGGGTAAAAAACGATGTGACACTACAAGAGAAGACCACTACAAGAGAAGTTCAAAATATATTTTCAACCTATTGCTATCGATTGGAGCAAACAATAATTTTTTCGAAAAATGGGTCAAAAATGGTCCTTTCCAGGGTCCAGAACGACTAAGTGATGTCCAAAATAGTTGTAGATGCTTCTCTATCGATTGGAACATTTTTTTCGAAAATGGGTCAAACGGTCCTTTCCATGATACTGGGACACTCCAAGTGACCAATTTTCGACTTTTCGCCATCGATTTGAGCAAAAAAAAAACTGTGTTTTTTGCTACACTTCAAACCAAGTGGCTCGAGCCATTTACTGCTTCATGAATGTTGAATACATAGGAGTGTGAGCTTCACATGCATTCGCAATCGTGAGACCCGAGCTACTTAAATGCTCACATTCATGAACAGCATGTTATCTTCGTATTCGCCATTAGTGAGCGCGCAACTCAGATTCGCAATCATTATTGCATACAATGTGAACCCTCAGTGAACCACTCAATGCTGTTCTCTGATGGGTACTAAGTACTATATGGTAGGTTCAATGAATTCAAAGTAAAATATTTCATAAATTTTGCATATTTCGTGTTTTGCAGAAGCGATCAAGCAGACGATGCTGATAAATGCCTAAGTAAGGCTCTGCAAGTTGCAAGAAAAAAAAAATTCCATTAGGTTTGCGATAAAAAAAAAGTTTATTATTAATTATGTATTACCAATCAATTTAACAGTACCTTCTGTCTCAATAATAAAATACATACTACAAACTATAGTAATTCATTGTGCAAATGTGTAAACATATTTCATTTCAATTAGTATGTATAATTTCATATCAACTATGTAGTTCTAAATTGCTTAAAAAACAATAGTTCCGAAAGTAGTTACCCACTACTGGTTCAGTAAGTAAGTAGTTACCCGCAACTGGTTTAGAAAGTAGTTTATCAAAACTGCTTTAAGAAGTAGTTTACAAGAACTGGTTTAAAAAGTAGTTCATCGAAACTGGTTTAAGAAGTAGTTCACCAAAACTAGTTTAAAAAGTAGTTGCAAAGATATGCAGAGACGGACAATTGACTTGTGTCTAGGACAACATAATGTTAAAGTAAACAGTTCTCTCAAACAAAATAAATCGATTGTTCAACCAGATGTGGTGTACAAAAAACTAGTATTTCAACTGGTTTTTAACTAGTTGATTTCCCTACAGGGTAGTTTCTTATTTTTTTTGTTTTAGTTATTTTTAATGTATGTTTTTTTTTTACTTTAAGAACATTCAATATAACTGATAAGCTTAAAAATAAAGCAGCATTTCAATTTTACATTTCATTTTGCTTATATTTTATAGACTTTATTGTAAGAAAAATCACGAGAGACTAATAGGTAAGTAAATAACAGGTAAGTAACTAATTAGCAACACATATTACAAAAAAAAAACTATACAAGGACTTTATTCTAGCTTGAAATCAATTTTAATTAACTTAAAATTGATTACAGCTGCTTCGCGTTCCACTTAAATTCTACGAGTCAATAATCTGGCCAATATGAGATGATTTATTGAAACGTAGCGTATTATATCCACATACAAATAAGTATCGAGTTAATTAACTATAATGTATGACTACAGTAATAACTGAAGTTTACACTGACAAAAACAATAACCACACTAAAACATCATACAAGCATATTACTTAAATACCTATATTATTTAATATTTGTTTGTTTAATTTTAGGTTTCTTTTAATTAATAATGGCCGAAAAGTATGTTTTAAACAAGGTCTCTGAAAAATGTTGTACCCTCACCCTGCCTGACCTGGTGCCAAATCTTCTGGGAAATAGGCCACTGACCTTTGAATTTTAAATAAAATTTTGATTCACTAAAAAAAACCTATCACATATTTTAATTTTAAGTACCCTTAGTTCGTAATTTTCTTTGATTTACACTTTAATCAAAACTAAGTTCTAACTTTCTTTTTTAATAAATTAATTTTGTTTCTTTTTAGCTTTTTTTCTTTAATATATGCTTTTCATGAATTTCTAATATTTTTATGATTCTATACGTAGTTTTTTGTTTATTTTTAAGTTTTTAAATTACTCTTTTTTTTTTTGAAAGCTGACGACTTACATGTATCCTTGTTGTTTTGTGTATGGTCTGTTGTCTCTGGTCTGGCTTTCCCCACTGGATCTGGATGCACTCTGCTTCAGAATCGCTACTGTGCTGTTTGATTTTCTGTCTTTTTCCGGTTAATGTTTTTATGTTGTTTCTTTTTCAGATTATATTTCAGGTTCAGCTTTTCTATATTTTTCAGGTTAATTGACTTTTTTTTATATTTTTCAGGCTAATTTTCTTTATTTTTAAGGTTAATTTTCTGTATTTTTATTTTTCAGGTTAATTGTCTGTATCTATATTTTTCAGGTTAATTTTCGGTTTCTTTATTTTTCAAGCTAATTTTCTTTATTTTTCAGGTTAATTGTCTTTTTCTTTATTTTTCAGGGTAATTTTTTTTTTTAGGTTGTCTTTTTATATTTTACAGGTTAATGCGTCAAGATTTAATTTCCAGTTTTTCCTTTGTTTTTCAGGTTAATGCGTCGAGATTTCATTTCCAGTTTTTCTTTTCATATTCAGAGCCCCAAGTCTTTTGATTTTCTTTCTTTGCAGTTTTATCTCATGTTCCCACGTTTAATTTGTTTTTAGTCGACTGAATGTTATTAATTAATTTAAAATTTTTTTTTTTTTTTTTTTTAATCGAATTTTACAGTCAATTGCAGTAGCCAATATTCTTGTGAAATTTCACAAATCGGTTAATGCTTTATAAACAAACATGACAAAGACAACAAATGAAACAATTTAACCTGGTAATTGGTGACATAGGTTTCGGCTATTACCACACATATACACATATTCATATGTATATACATAGCCTCATCAGACCAGTTTTGGTTAATTTGTAATGCGATTCGAACCCCCGACCATTCCATGAATTATATGTGGACGGCCGCTCAAACACTTGAGCCACGGAGGTAGTGCTGAACTACATGTACAAAGTGCAAATTTATATTATGCGTATTGCGCCATCTGTTGTATTTTCACTGTCATTTCTCGTTTGCTGCATAGCTTTGTTAAACCGTCGGTTTAAGGACTTGCTATATGATGTAGCTTTATTATTTCGAATTTCGGGCTTTCGCCACTTTTATTTTTCGAATAATGGTTGGACGTATTCTTCCAGTTGTAGAAATTTTTAATTTGTTTTTAGTCGACTGAATGTTATTAATTAATTTGAAATTTTTTTTTTTTTTTTTTTTTAATCGAATTTTACAGTCAATTGCAGTAACCAATATTCTTGTGAAATTTCACAAATCGGTTAATGCTTTATAAACAAACATGACAAAGACAACAAATGAAACAATTTAACCTGGTAATTGGTGACATATGTTTCGGCTATTACCACATATATACACATATTCATATGTATATACATAGCCTCATCAGACCAGTTTTGGTTAATTTGTAATGCGATTCGAACCCCCGACCATTCCATGAATTATATGTGGACGGCCGCTCAAACACTTGAGCCACGGAGGTTGTGCTGAACTACATGTACAAAGTGCAAATTTATATTATGCGTATTGCGCCATCTGTTGTATTTTCATTGTCATTTCTCGTTTGCTGCATAGCTTTGTTAAACCGTCGGTTTAAGGACTTGCTATATGATGTAGCTTTATTATTTCGAATTTCGGGCTTCCGCCACTTTTATTTTTCGAATAATAGTTGGACGTATTCTTCCAGTTGTAGAAATTTTGAATTTGTTTTTAGTCGACTGAATGTTATTAATTAATTTGAAATTTTTTTTTTTTTTTTTAATCGAATTTTACAGTCAATTGCAGTAACCAATATTCTTGTGAAATTTCACAAATCGGTTAATGCTTTATAAACAAACATGACAAAGACAACAAATGAAACAATTTAACCTGGTAATATAATATTTTCTATAATAAATTTAAGCTTTTGTATTTAAATTTTTATATTGAAACTTTATATATGGGACGTTCCATGTCAACGGGGACAGTGGTCTGCCCAAAATTGAGCGCAGCCGAAAAACGATTTTAAGGTGTCAAAATGTTCGTATGCTCAAGAGCTTTCATAAGAGAACGGGTGCTTTCGATTTTTTTGTCTTTAAGAAAATGGCGACCATAAAACGACGCCTACCTTTAGATATCTATGCATAAATTGGCAGTTGTTAAGCAGCTATATTCATAATCGCTTAATTTTTTTATTTTGTAGGAAGGCTGTGAAGAGATGGAGTGCAGTGTATATTTGTTTTTCAATAGTAGGTGGTGCCACGCCCCTAACGGAAAATACACTGCCACGGTTAAACTAATAGACTGATTTAAATAAAATTTGGTTTGGAAATAGACTGAATCACAAGAAAAGTAATTAGAAGCTCTTAATTCTTAAATGGGGCGTGGCATCACCCTTAGTAGGAAAAAACACTATTTCGGCTGAACTGCGTTATCGAATTTGATAAAATTTGGTATAGTGCTAGATTGAATCCTGAGTAAAGATATTACTTTTGAGTGGGCGGTGCCACGCCTCTAATAAGAAAAAAACGCTTTCACTGCTAAACTAATGGACCGATTTTGATGAAATTTGGTCAGGATCTAATAGGTCCATTAATTTAGCTGTGTCAACATATTTTTCCATTATTTGCGTGTCACCGTCCTATTTAAAACAAATAACTAGCAGTAAAAACTTTTTTTTTTATTACAGGCTTGGCATTGATCACTCAAAAGAAATATCTTTAGTAAGGATTCAATCTAGCAACATTCCAAATTTTATCAAAATCAATGACGCGGTTCAGCCGAAACAGCGCTTTTTCGTATTAAGGGTGATGCCACGCCTCATTTGAGAATTCAGAGTTTCTAATTACTTTTCATATGGTTCAGTCTATCTCCAAACCAAATTTTATTAAAATCGGTCTATTAGTTTAGCTATGGCAACGCATTTTCCGTTAGGGGCGTGGCACCACCTACTATTGAAAAAAAAGTAACCTACAAAATAAAAAAATTAAGAGATTGTGATTATGGATGCTTACCAACTACCAATTTATACATAAATAGATATCTAAAGGTAGACACATTGAAAACGTTTTTGGGCAGCGCTCAATTTTGGGCAGACCACTGTCCCGGTTGACATGGAACGGCCCATATATATAAAATAGAATAGGGGCTAACACGGAGCCCTGGGGCAAGCCAATATCAACAGACACATCTTCGGATATTGCTGAATCAATTACTGTGCGTTGTTTGCGATTTGCTAAATTACTGCTAAACCATTTCAATTCGTATCCTTGGATTCTAATTTGTTTCAGCTTATACAGGAGTATGTCGCGATCAATAGTTTCGAAAGCTTTTTTAAGGTCTATAAATACAATTATTGATTTTTTTACATTCAAATCTTCCTTCCATTGCGCAATTACCATGTTGAATGTTGTTTCACAAGAATGCATTTTTCTAAATCCTGACTGTTCTTTGATTATAATATTATTATTGTCTAGGTATTGCACAACCTGGTTTCTTATCACAGTTTCAAAGCTTTTAATGTTTTTGTCACCTTTTTTACAAGTACTATTGTGGATACTTTCAATGACTCGAGCACTACACCGAATCTTAAGTTTTCGTTTATTATTATTGCACAGAAATGTCCCAAATATTGCATAGAGTCTTTTATTACCCCTTCAGATAAAAGAGTTTTTCCACTAATTTTGTGTTTAAATTTTTTCACAATTTGAAGTATATCTTCTGTTGTAATTTCTACAAATGAAGAGCTAAGATGCAAAACCCGCCAAGTCCATATTTTGCGTTTTTGAGAAAAACGAAAAAACTGTATTCCACTGAAACTTAACTTAAGTAAAAAAGTAGATTGATCCATTGTAATAGTTGTCAAAAGTTATTAAAATTCTGATTTTTCATTACATTTTATGACATAATCTATAAGGACTATAATAAAAAAACGTTTGGACTTGGCGGGTTTTGAAACAAAAACTGTGGACTTGGCTGGTTTTGAAAGTGAAACCTCGGGACTTGGCGGATATTGAAAAATAATAATAGTAAAAGGCTTCGAAATCATTTTTTTAAAAATGGCTTAGTTTAAATTAATTTCAAAACATTTAAATAAATGTAGATTGAAATTTTAATTACACAATATAATTTCCATTTTAAAATAACACAAAACTATTTTTATTTATGAAAGCCGCATCTTTTTTGATGAAAAATTGGACTTGGCGGGTTTTGATTTCCAGAAATGTGCACTTGGCGGGTTTTGATAAAAATAATTTATCAGAAATTTTTGCAATCAAAAGTTTATGAAGGGAAAAATATTTTTTAACAATTTGGAGTATGTAGGCTTGTAGACAAATATTTTTTCTGCCCTCTCCTACAATATCTCTCATTTTCATGTTTTTGAACTTGGCGGGTTTTGCATCTCAGCTCTTCAAATTTAATCTTGCATTTATTTGATAGTTTATGATACTATTTGATCGATTTAAGCTTTCGATAAAGTATTTGCTTAACGTTTCCGCTATTTCGGTTTTGTTATCGTATAATTTATTATTTATATATATTTTATTTATATTATCTTTCTCTTCAGTTAAATTAGCAGTTTGTTTTAAGTATTTCCACATTAATTTGCTATCTGTGCTGTTAATTTCGACTTTGTGTTCCATATAATTTACTTTTTTTATTTTAATTAGTTTTTATAAAGACCATGCTGATATCTAATTTGGACGAAAATTATAAGCCACGTGAGTGTATAACAGTTGATGAACAACTATATGGATATCGAGGACGTACCTGAAAAATATGGTATAAAAATATTTTGGGCATGTGATGCTACTAATTCATACCCTCTGAATGGTCAAATATATACCTTCCAGCAACTATGCAAATACATAAGGACAGGCCAATATATTCTACCAATTTCGCTTTCAACAAAGAAGCAATGGTGTGTTCCTACGTTCCAAAAAAGAAAAAAGCGGTAATAATGCTGTCATCAATGCACACGTCACCTATAGTTCAAAATGCCAGAAATTATAATTTATTATAACAAGACCAAGGGAGGTGTCGACAATATGGACAAGCTGTTGGGGGAGTATAGCACAAAACGCAAAACCAATCGATGGCCGCTATCTCTTTTTTTCAACATAATCGACATTGCAGCTTTAGCATCATAAATAATTTATATGGAACATAGCCCTAGACTTACTTCCAGTGATAGAAGAAGATATTTTCTAAAGGAACTAAGCTTCCAGCTATGCAAAGCAAATATCGAACAAAGGTCAAATAATCCTTTTGTGACATCAAAACTTCATATAAGGTCCGCAATACAAGACGTACTTGCACCAATTTCGCCATCTACCTCATCTGCAGGGCCTGTTATTCCAAAACGAGATGCCAGTAGACGCATTGCTGTAGTAGGAAGTTGCTACGCTTACAGAGAACAGAAAAGAAAACAACGAAAAACTCGCAAAGCTTGCTGGAGTTGTTTGCGGCCTATTTGTGATGAACATTGGATAGCTCGACCAACATGTAATTCATGTCAAAACTAAAGAAAATAATGATAATGTTCTTTTTCCTCAATAAATAATGAATAAAATGATTTTGTTGTTTAAAAAAAAAAAAAATTAAAGTTTTGTGTTGACATATGTATATGTATGTATATATGTAGGTACCCCGGTACCTTGTCGCACGGATTAAGTATAAAAAAGAATTTTGATCACTCGTTATCATACGAAAGAGGCTTAGTCGACAAAATATCTTAAAAAGCATATAGAAAATTATTAGTAATTAAACACTGAATAAAAATTAGCCGAGATTTGTGGTCGAATTTTTATAAACAAATTATTTGAAAAAACCTTTCTTGACCGCAAAAAATTTTTAATAAAACACGAAAAAATTTTTAATTTATTATTGTTTTATTGTTAGATGCATTTCGGTTACAACAGAGTAACCATCATCAGCAACGTCGTTTAAGCACTGAGTCGAAAAATACATAATAACTAGTCATAAAAGTGCAATATAAACAAACGGAAATAATTAGAGAATACGAACAAGAGAGAGAATTTAAACAATTGCACGTACATGTAATATGTGTAAAAATTGGAAACAAATTAACAACATTTTCAAACAACTATTACATCTAAATTAGGTATTTCTTAATATATTAAAAAGTGGTGAAATTACAGGACCCGGTTCTAAATTCATTAAATTATTGGTTTTAGAAATCAAAATAGATTCGTACGCATCTAACTTAGACGGATTGTTTACATTTTTTAACAAACAGAAATTCTCGTCAAATGAAACGATTCTGTGTGGCTGCAAATTTTTTGAATTATTTACATGTGAAGCTATAGCCTTGTCTTTTTCTTTATTTCGTATGGAACGAATATGCTCGTTAAATCTGATTTTGAAAGCTCGTCGTGTTTGACCAATATATTTGAACTCGCAATCCGAACATGAGATTTGGTATATGCCACTTCGTTGTTCTGTTATCATTTTATCTTTCGTGGTTCCCAAAGAAAAACGAAGTTTATTGTTGTTTGTATAAACAATTCTCATTCCTGACCTTTCAAAAACTTTTTTCAATTTATTCGTTATACTTGGGGCATATGGTAAAGAGATGCGTTGTAATGATGTTTTTTCTTCTTCTTGACAAAATAGCGTGCTCTTATTTTGGTTGCGAAGCTTAGTCGAATGTTTCTTAATCAGCTGGTCAATAATCGATGTTTTAAAGCCGTTCGTATTAGCTATGTGTGTAATTTGTTTATATTCGTTGAAATATGACTCAGCTGATAATGGCAATCGACATAAACGATATGCCATGGACTGAAAAGCAGCTAGTTTTTGTTGGTATGTGCAAAAAGAATCGTTGGATATATAGCGATCAGCAGATGTAGACTTTCGGTAAACAGCGAAGTTGACTTTACCATTTTTTCTTTTAATTTCTAAGTCAAGAAATGAGATAGTGTGTTTCTCTTCACACTATTTCTGTTTCTCTTCTTCTATTTCTGATGTGAATTTAATGCTGGGAAATCTGTTATTAATGATTTCAAGTATATTGTCAACTTCATTTCTTTTTTCAACGGCAAAAGTATCATCCACATACCTGTACCAAATACGTGGTAAAGTCCACAAAACTGGAGATAAAATGCCAAAAATTGTTTCAAACGTCAATTCCCCGTTAACAAAAGTAGCCAAATGGTTGGTTACAGATATGAAAAAATTTGGTAATTTGGAGGGGTTCGCTGTCAAGAACACATTTGAATTTGTCGACAAAGTCAAAGACATTGAAATCGAAGATGATGAAATTATGATTTCTTTTGATGTCCAAGCTTTATTCCCTTCGGTACCAATTGATAAAGCTATTGATGCTATCAGAATTCATCTTAGCAAATTTAATTTACAAGCTGAACAACTAAATGCATACATTGATTGTATTAATTTATGTATGAAGCACAACTGTTTTCAATTTCGTAACAACTTTTACATCAATAAATTTGGTATAATGAAGGTAAATTGCCACGTATTTGGTACAGGTATGTGGATGATACTTTTGCCGTTGTAAAAAGAAATGAAGTTGACAATATACTTGAAATCATTAATAACAGATTTCCCAGCATTAAATTCACATCAGAAATAGAAGAAGAGAAACAGAAATAGTGTGAAGAGAAACACACTATCTCATTTCTTGACTTAGAAATTAAAAGAAAAAATGGTAAAGTCAACTTCGCTGTTTACCGAAAGTCTACATCTACTGATCGCTATATATCCAACGATTCTTTTTGCACATACCAACAAAAACTAGCTGCTTTTCAGTCCATGGCATATCGTTTATGTCGATTGCCATTATCAGCTGAGTCATATTTCAACGAATATAAACAAATTACACACATAGCTAATACGAACGGCTTTAAAACATCGATTATTGACCAGCTGATTAAGAAACATTCGACTAAGCTTCGCAACCAAAATAAGAGCACGCTATTTTGTCAAGAAGAAGAAAAAACATCATTACAACGCATCTCTTTACCATATGCCCCAAGTATAACGAATAAATTGAAAAAAGTTTTTGAAAGGTCAGGAATGAGAATTGTTTATACAAACAACAATAAACTTCGTTTTTCTTTGGGAACCACGAAAGATAAAATGATAACAGAACAACGAAGTGGCATATACCAAATCTCATGTTCGGATTGCGAGTTCAAATATATTGGTCAAACACGACGAGCTTTCAAAATCAGATTTAACGAGCATATTCGTTCCATACGAAATAAAGAAAAAGACAAGGCTATAGCTTCACATGTAAATAATTCAAAAAATTTGCAGCCACACAGAATCGTTTCATTTGACGAGAATTTCTGTTTGTTAAAAAATGTAAACAATCCGTCTAAGTTAGATGCGTACGAATCTATTTTCATTTCTAAAACCAATAATTTAATGAATTTAGAACCGAGTCCTGTAATTTCACCACTTTTTAATGTATTAAAAAATACCTAATTTAGATGTAATAGTTGTTTGAAAATGTAGTTAATTTGTTTCCAATTTTTACACATATTACATGTACGTGCAATTGTTTAAATTCTCACTCTTGTTCGTATTCTCTAATTATTTCCGTTTGTTTATATTGCACTTTTATGACTAGCTATTATGTATTTTTCGACTCAGTGCTTAAACGACGTTGTTGATGATGGTTACTCTGTTGTAACCGAAATGCATCTAACAATAAAACAATAATAAATTAAAAATTTTTTCGTGTTTTATTAAAAATTTTTTGCGGTCAATAAAGGTTTTTTCAAATAATTTGTTTATTAAAAAGCATACTTCATAAATAGTTAGGAGCTCTCGCAAACGGTTACTCTTGTAACGCGTATAGAATTGATATTATTGACTTAAGAAAATGAAAAAGGTACCCGGGTACCTTGTCGCTCACATAAGGGTTAAATAGTTTTTTTTTATCATTTCTTAAAATCTTTTTCACTTTGGCTCAATAACATATTAAGAAATACTTCAACATTTCTATGTAAGCATCTTAAAAAAATAAATAAGTCCAGAAATAGTCGTACAGCGTACAGATACGGTCGCTAAAGTCGTTTTAAGTTCACTTTTGGACGTACACGATAAAATGAAAAGTCGCACTCCGACTTGTTTTGTAAAGTTTTTCAACGACTAGATAAGACGTCGTCAGGACATCGCCAAGTGACCAATTGTAAACGATCATTCGATGACCAGATACGACGTCGGAGTATGACTAAAATCAACCAGCCATACGCCCACGTCTTTGCGGGGTCTTAACCTTCAAATGCATAGTATCTACCCGGGTATATATTGCGATATTGATTTGAGTATAGCTCCATGAGTTTTGGTAGAAGCTAAAAATGCTGTCGACTCAGTGAACAAATATAGATTTTATTTTAAAAAATAAAAAAAAATACAGTTTGAGTACATTTTTTTATAATTTTTATTAATTTCATATTTTATGTACACATTCATACCTAGAGGCGTGGCACCGTCAAATAAAAAGAAAAATCTTTACTCAGGACTCAATCTAGCATTATACCAAATTTTATCAAAATCGATTGCACGGTTCAGCCAAAACAGCCTTTTTTCCTATTAAGGGTGATGCCACGCCTCATTTTAGAACTCTGAGCATTAAATTACTTTTCTGATTGTTCGGTCTATCTCCAAACCAAATTTTATTAAAATCGGTTCATCAGCTTAGTGTAGTGTACTTCTAAAGTCACTAATACTTTATTTCACAACATTGTTCATACCACCCTAAAAGACCGTCAAGCCAAACTCATAAATTCCAATTTGAGACATTTTTCAAATAAAATAAACAAATTAAAATTTAAGCAAAACATTAAAACCCAAGATTCTCAAATATCACCAATTCAGACGGCGACGGCATAAATCCATAACTCATTGTCACTAAAATAAACAAACCAAATTTTCCCACAAAATTTAGAAATAAACAATTGAGATACTTTAATTTCAAAAACCAAGTTAGAAAAATTTGTGCATCAACCCCTTTGGTTCATGCCATAGCGCAGTTATTAACACAAGTGAAATAGCAAGTGTTATATTTCTCAACTAAACTGCACTGGCAATAGTACAACAACAACAACAACGGCAATGGTTTGAGTTACCTACCAATGACTTTTTCAAAGAGTCAAGGCTAGCCTGTGTGTGATTGTTGTTGTATACAGTATAGATTTTTAGTATGGGAATCGAAAATAAAATTTGATTCAATTGGTGAGGAAAAGAAAAATAGGGAATGGAGGCGGAGAGTAGGAAATACTGGTAAGAAAAAGAAGAAGAGAAATACGTGTAAATAAGGTATAAAAACAAAAGACTTAGAAAAATAAAAACAGAATTAACTGAATTTTGACACAGAGCTACTCGCTTTTTATTTTCCAGTTAGTTTTCAAACAGTGCGGCTGAAAAGCCATTCCACTTGTGCGCGGTGCGCCAAAATACACAAAATTTTGTTTCTCTATATATTGAGCCTCAGTATACAGTACATGGCGATCTTGCCACTTCGAACACACTAGAAGGACCAACATTTTTAAAGAAGAAATTTTTCAAACCAGACAGATGTTATTGAGCCATGCAACATTTCGATGAAATATTCAACAAAATATTGTCTACAATAGAAGCATACATACCAAAACCAGTACAACCAACATTGGAAGAACCACCAAAGTATACTGCGACACCGAAAACAGCAGGCCCTAAACCATTGACGATACAGGAATATCGCGAAAGGCAAAAGCAACAACAAATCAACACAAGAAAATTCCGTGAAGAGGCAGCTGAACTTAATAAAACCCAACTTAAAAGACAAAGAATACGAGGGGGACGAAAGGTGAAAACTAGACAAAGGATAAGAGAGATCTACAGGATCATATCAATAACAGAAAACAAAGAAGACCAAAAACGCCTTCACAAATTAATACAAGAAGGAAAGAAGAACTACTAGTATTTACAACAAATAAAGATGACCGATTATTGTTTCGTATGTGAACAAAAAGTAACAGAATCAACAATAATAGCACATTTAAGGCAACACAAAAAAATATTCAAGTACGCCAATAAAGTGGTAAGGAAAGTCAACAAAAAAACCACATAAATGATACCAAATTTCACGGATATATGTTTGACAGCAAAAAGAAAGATGAAATAGTAATCAACGCTGAGTTCGACAACAATATAGGTTCTGTAGTGACCAAGACAGACGTAGCTGTCACTGCAACAACAATCATTATAACAATCATAATTATATTTATCATTATATATGTAGCATATAGGATAAATTTATATTGTAAAAAATATGTTCTAAAACACGTTAATAGAATTCAGAATGCATAATAGAATCAAACAAAAATTCTGATAATTTCTTTTTCTCTTTATGGAAGATTTACAGAAAATCTATAATGAAGTAAAAACCATTTCAGCTAATTTGAAGAAAACTCCAAACAGAAAATATAAAACAGAAACGATTCAATTAAAATTTCAAATTTTAAATAGCCACAAAGCTAATTTTAAAAGCAGAGAAAAAACTCTATAAACGTTAGAAGCGTATGAATTGACTGAACAATTCTACATTTTATTACGCGAAACAAAGAAACTTTTGTCAACTCACATGGTAAAAATACCATCAATACAAATAACAACCATGACGGACTTCAATTTAGAACTCATACTAAAAAACATACCAACTTTCAATGGAAATTACAAAGAATTAAGTGCATTTTTGGCTATAGTCGAATACTACATATTCCGCGGAAGACCAAAAAAAATTAATAAATCTTGTAATTGAAGTCAACTTGACCACAAACGTTAAAAAAACCTTAGGTTACACAAATTCTATAGACACTTTAGCAAAATTAAAGAAAGCACTCAATGATTTTTTTAAAACTAGTTTGACACCAACACAAATACACACACAACTTTCATCACTGACACAACGAAACAGTACAGTGACAAACTTTAAAGAAAAGTTATTAACTTTGATATCAGAACTTAGCAACTTACAAATAAATGAACTAACACCAGAAGCCAGTGACGAACAAAGGAATTTAATTATTAAAATGAATGATAACTATGCACTAACGATATTTAAAAATGGACTTAATGACGATCTAAGGAATACAATATTTGCATCTCAACCAAAGACGTTAGCAGAAGCAACAACTTTAGCTTTAGAACTAGAGAAAAACATAAAAACAAATAATCAATTAATGTACTTCAGGTCTAATAATACTTCAGGTAATAGACAACAAAATAACAGAAATAATTACAATTCCAATAGGAGACAACAAAATGACAGAAACAACAGCAGCTCTTACAACACACGAAACAATAACGGTGAAATAAAACGTTTTACGGTTTTATCCTTTACAAGTAAAACTGCTTACCTCTGGTGGGGGCAAGTTTTACCAAATTGAAACACGTACTTTGCTTTGAAGAATAGTGAATGATTTTAATTGATTATGCGCTACTTTATATATAATTAATTCTTATTATAAAAATTGCTAAACGAGCAGTAATTAATTTACACAAAAAAAAATGCTCTACATTAATATTTGCTTACCCAGCAGTAATAAATAATGTAGTTTAACTATATGCTAGGTAAGTAGTAGTAAAACATTTAATTTACCTTATGCTAGGCAAGCAATAAAATATTTAGCCTATATTAATTCTTGCTTGTTTTGCAACTAAATGCATTGTGCAACAAAATATTACTCCTATTTTGTCACTCAATACACTTGTTAACAAAATACTTCTTATACAAAAAATATTTAATTTATTAAATCTTAAATTATGTTGAATCATCAACATTTTGGCACCTCCGACGATGAAACTGTTAACTCCAGTCTATATCGAAATTGCGTCCTTTGTCATCTGCCTGTGAATCGATAGTTGATAACTCCATGGGATGATTGACTGGAGGTTTCAGACGAGTACGATGTCGGCAACAGAGGCTGACAATAATAATGAATGTCAGTAACCCTAAAATACCGACACCCCAAGCTGTCCAATATTTGTGCGGTATTATGGTTTTCCAAATCATCTCTGATAGCTCTTCCAGATTGTAGACAGCATCCTTGTTGTTATCGCTTAATACCTTTGCGAAATCATAGCTTAATGGCAAGATTGTTTCGTTGAAAATTTGGGGTACTCTGTTGGCGTTAATTGTTGTGTTTTTCATGAGTATGGGCTTAACATAATGCGTTACTGTTTTAACTTCCTTCATGAGTTTCCCTTCTAGCTGAACAGTTTTAGATCGGATTATGCAATCTGGAGTGATATGAAGGATGCCGGTACCATTCAGTACTACCTCTTCTCTCCCCATATGACATATCACAAACACTGTAGCAGAGGTTGGTGAGACAAAAATCCAGGCGTTGTGGGTCCACAGTTCCTTCCAAATAATATTGTGTACTTGAAACTTCCGTGTGGCGCATTCCTCATAGGTTATTTTTCTGTATACTTGCTGCATAATGCAATTGCGACTTTGATCGAGATTATAAAATATTGCTGGATGCATTAAAAAAGTTGATTCATCAAGCTTTTCTGCGTTATTTATCTCGGTAATTGTTGTTTCAAAGTATCGGTTTTTATCATAATTGACGCCGTAGATCGATGTTGACATGACGACCTCCCGATATGTATTATTTCCCAGACTTTCCGGTATTGCATTACTTTTGATGACTTCATACGTTTCAGTGTCGCTAATGGTGAAATATCCGTAAATGAAAATATTTGTAGAATCTTCAACAAACTCCAACCGGTCTAGGGGATCCGGAAGTACGTGTAACTCTGGCCCAATTTTCGCGTTGCAGTTCTATGTAATATTGTTGATTTCTTCGTGGGATAAAAATTCGTAGAGGTGACTGCGCTTCAGGTACGCGTTCAACAGTCTGTTGTATTTTGTTTCCACTTCTCTTATGTAGCTTGATGCTACTAGGTAGGAATTCATTAAGTGTACATTAATTTTGTTGTTTTCAGAAAGCTCGTGAAATCCTTGCATCTGGTTGATTGCTTTTAAACCATCATTCAGTTTCTTGGTAAACAAATTTATACGGTTTGTAATTCTTGCTTCGGTATTGTTGACTGTGGCTAAGGTGGATAACATGAGTCTTGCATTTGATTTTGTAACCTTGATTAACTCTTTCTGGTTCTGATCTAGAGATTCAATGTCGTGGTAAACTTCATCGTTTACTCCGAATAAAGATGTGAGTAGTGTTCCAACCAAGCCTCTTTTTTGTCTTCCATGACTAGTAACTACCTTCAGCTTGTTGAACATTGTCTGCAAATTGCGAGTCTCATATTTCATGTGTGTGACTAGCTCATCGCACTGAATTTCCGCACCTCCGAAAGCCTTTGCTCTGGTACACAGATTTATCATTTCGGATACTGTATAGTTTATGTTAGATTCGTCTTTTATAACGCCTTCCATTAGAAATCGAGTGGTTGTACGAAGAATTCCGCGCTGAATTTTTGCCACTCCTAGCCTTTCAATGAATAATCCTGCCTCCGGAAACTCAATGGTGTGTTTAGCCAGCGTGGCTGGCATAGATACGAGCAATAGTAAGATCGTTAAAGCTGTGCATATAACTTTTGAGACTGTCGATTTTTTCCTGTGGACTTGCTTAGGTTCCGCCTTGGCTAAATTGTCTTCATGGGGTAGTAGACAAATTTTTTGTATGGACCGTTTGACTATACCCCTGGTTGTTTTAACGGTGACCACCCGCACCAGATTGTCATCTCCTTTATGGAGCTGTACGATTCTACCCATTGGCCAACCGGAGCGATTTGTTGAATCGTCTTTTAAGAGCACTAACTGTCCGACTTCTATATTTGGCTTTTCTTTTGTCCACTTTGGCATCCGTTGAAGCGTGCCGCGCACGTACTCACGTTGCCATCTTTTGCAGACGTCTTCTTGAATTTTTTGTGCCAATTTCCATCTTTTAAGACTACCGCTATTTACCTCCAACAGTGTATCATGTGTTGGAGTCAATATGGTAGATCCTATGAGGAAATGACCTGGAGTCAGTGCATCTAATTCGTCTATGTTGTCGGAAGATGGACATAGTGGTCTCGAATTAAGACATCCTTCTATCTGCACTAAGACCGTGTTGATCTCTTCATATGTCAGAACATGATCTCCAACAACTCGGACCAAGTGATATTTTACAGACTTCACCCCTGACTCCCAGATACCACCAAAATGAGGTGATCCTGGTGGAATAAAGTGCCACGTTATACCATCGTCTGCTAGTTGTTGCTGTAGTTTGGCCCTCTGAATGATGTTGTTTGCTCCTACAAAGTTTGTGCCATTATCGCTATAGATGTGGCTTATAGCTCCCCGTCGACTCATCATTCGTTTTAGTGCAGCCAGAAATCCATCCGCTGTGAGATCTGAAACAAGCTCAATATGAACGGCCTTTGTTGCTAAGCATACAAACAGAGCTATATATCCTTTATATGTACGAACACCTCGGAGATGTGAACTCTTGAGTTGTAATGGACCAGCATAATCGATACCGCAGTGGGTGAAGGGTCTTGAGTATTGCACTCGTGGTGTGGGTAGCTGACCCATTAGTTGAGTTTGTATTTTTGCCTTGAATCGGCAACACCTTATGCACTTGTTAACACATGCCTTGACAGCGTTGGTTCCGCGAATAATCCAAAACTTGTTGCGAACTTGATTGAGTGTCAGTTTAACTCCGCCATGTAGTGTCTCCATGTGTGCCTGATGAATTATTAGGTTCGTGAGGGTACTTGATGAAGGTAAGATGGCTGGGAGTTTCTTTTGCATGGACAATGATGATAGTTTAAGCCTACCACCTACTCTTATAATGCCTTTCTTGTCTAAGAATGGATTCAGAGAGCGTAAGTTGCTAGAATTGCTAAGCTGCATGCTATTTTGCAACCGTCTTCGGTCTTCATCAAAGACTCGCTGCTGCTCTTGTTGAATGATCATCCATTGTGCGTTTTCAATCTCTTCAGTAGAAAGCTGGTCAACCTTTCTGTTTCCTGTCTTGATTTTCATGTTGTTGGCAAAACGTAGACAATAAGCTGTAATTCGAAGCAATTTCTTGAATGATGAGAACCGATTTATGAGTGTAAAGTCGTCCTTGGGTGGCTTTTGAATTGACGCACAGGTAAATGCCTTGCGGGTTTCAGGAAGGTGACTTAAAGTCAGTGACTCAGTATAATTTGGCCATGAACTCTTGTGCTGCCCTTACCACTTTGGATCGTGCCACCGAAGCTCATTGCTGACCAATTCATCTCCAAGTTGTCCTCTTGACGGTATGTCTGCAGGATTTTCTTTACCAGGAACATGCTGAATTTGTCCCTTAAGTGTCTCTTGTATGTATGAAACTCGGTTTGCTACAAATGTAGTCCATTTGACTGGATGTTGCTTGATCCAATTTAGTACAATTTTTGAATCTGTCCAGGCAAAAATGTTACTCCAATTTGTTATTTGGTTCGTTTGGATGTAGCCGATCAATTTTACTAAAAGAGCTACGGCACAGAGCTCTAATCGAGGAAGCGATACTTGTTTGATCGGTGCTACCTTAGTTTTTGATGCAATTAACGAAACTGATACGTTATTTCCGTTGCAAACTCGTAAGTAGACCACAGCTGAATATGCCGCTTCGGATGCGTCAGCAAATCCGTGCAACTCGACTTTTGCGGATTTAGAGTACTGTGTCCATCTAGGAATTCTTATTTTTGAGATTGCTGGTAATTTCAACTTGAATTCTTCCCATTCTTGTTGAATCATTTTTGGAACCATGTCGTCCCATCCAATGCCTAGTAACCAGAGTTTTTGGATCATAATCTTTGCCTTTATGGTTACAGGTGAAAGCCAACCAAGTGGATCAAAAAGTTTTGCTGCATCGCTTAGAATGGCTCTTTTGGTATTCTTTGTATTGAATGAAGTCATGTTGATGATGAATTCGAAACTGTCGCTGTTAGGGCACCACCTTAGCCCTAATATTTTGACTATTTTGCCGTGTTCTAAATCTAGGTCTAATTTGTAGTTCTTATCTTCTTCTGGCAACGTTTGCAGTATCTCTAGATTATTTGAGGTCCACTTTCTTAATTTAAGACCACCCTTGTCTAGAACTTCAATGAGTTGTTGTTGTTTTTCTAAACACTCCTGCAATGTATCTGCTCCTGCTAAGCAATCGTCTACGTACAAACACTGTCTTAGTGTTTGGCTTCCCAACGGAAGTTCATTTTCATGATCTTCTGCAAGTTGATACAAAGTTTGATTGCCAGAAATGGTGCTGATGACGTTCCATAAGTGACCGTATTGAGCACATACTCCTTAATTGGTTTTGATGGATCCTCTCTCCAAAGTATGCGTTGCAGATCTCTATCCTCGGGATGCACCCATATTTGTCGGTACATTTTTTCTACGTCTGCCGTAAAAACCACTGCGAACATTCGCCAATGCATTAATAGTAGAAATATATCCTTTTGCAAAGTTGGACCTACCATCATGATGCTGTTGAGCGATTGACCTGTGGAAGTCTTTGTTGACGCGTCAAAAACTACACGAAGCCGTGTCGTCGTGCTGTCTTGTTTGATAACTGGATGATGTGGTAAATAGTATTTTGTGCTAGACTTGGTTGAGCGTGCTTCTTCCATATGGCCAAGTCTTGAATATTCTTCCATAAACTTGATGTATTCTTGACGAAGAGCATTGTTTCTAGCAAATCTTTGTTCAAGTGACAAAAATCTTGTCATTGCTGCTCGTCTAGAATCCCCTAATGCTGCTCGGGATTGGTGGAGAGGTAATCTAACCATGTATCGTCCAGTGGTGTCTCGTGTATGGGTGAGCTTATAATGTTTCTCACACTCTTTCTCTTCAGCCGTCTGTAAATTTGCTGTTGGCACGTCTTCCAACTGCCAAAATTGTCTTAGAGTTTCGTCAACTCCTTCCACACTGAGACAAGTGACGATATTGGTTGATGCGATATCTTGGTGCCTTGGAGGTGTTAGAGCCACTGGACCAGAAAGGATCCACCCAAATATTGTATTTTGTGCCAGTGGTGTTTGATGGGGACCTCTTATGAGTCCTTGCGTCATTATTTCTGGGAATATGTTAGCGCCAAGGAGTAGTTCAATGTTTCTGGGCTTGAAATACCATGGATCCGCTAGCTGCAAATGATGAATGTGTGGCCACTTTCCTGCGTTTATTTGTGCACTGGGCATCACTGATGTAATCCTTGGCATGACCACGGCCTCAATTTCACACCATTCGTCCGACTTGTATACGGACTGGATCGTAAGCGACACCTTGAACATTGTATCCGTTGAATGACCATTGACTCCGTTTATCTGATTTTCACAACGAATACATGGAATGTTTAACTTGCGAACAAGATCCTCGGTAATCAAGCAGGCCTGTGACCCAGAATCAATCAACGCTCTTATCGGTCGAAGATATCCTTTTCCTTGTGCGTGTAAAATTGCAGTGCCTAATAGTACTGTTACTGTTGGATTGGTAGTAGTAGCAGCAGCTACTTCAGTGGATGATTGCTTTGCCCCTTCATAGTTTGCGTGAAGGAGAGTATTATGTCTAAGCTTGCAATGCTGGCACTTATATTTGCTAGTGCAGTCCTTGCTGTTGTGTCCTTTTTTGAGACAGTTAACACATAATCGGTGAATTTGAATGTGTTTTTGTCTCTTTTTTAAGTCCATGTTGACAAACTGAGTGCATCTAAATAGGGAGTGGCTCTCTTTGCAAACTGTGCATCTTTGTCCAGAAATCGCAGTCACATGACTTGTCGTTCGTGTTGTAACCTTGGCCTGAGGTTCCCTTTTTTCATTGATATTTTCTAGACCTCGAAATCTGGCTTCAATGAAGTCAAGAAATTCACTTAGCCCTGGGATGTCAGTGGATGTCCCTCGCTGTTGCTGGTAGGCTCGCCTGGCCCCGATATCCAATTTTGGTAGTAAAAGCTGTATAACTAATGGATCCCAAGACGTGACATCAACACCCAAATTCTGTATGCCGTGAAGAATTTCCTTGGTGATGTCCATCAAGCATTTGAGATCCGAGGCATAGTCTGCCCTTACCGACCTCAAATTCAGCAATCTTCCTAAGTGATTATTTATGAGTGCTGCAGGATTTCTAAACCTTTTTATCAGTAGATCGATTGATGCTTCATAGTTGGCTGTAGTTGAGGGAAGATGATTTAGCAGACGTGCTGCTTCCCCACGCAGGTTGGTTTTCAAATACTGCATTTTCTCGACGTTGCTCAGCTGCTTATTTTGGTGAACTTAATGATCAAATAGTTCCCAAAATGTAGTCCACTCTTCATACCTTCCACTGAAGACTGGGATATTGACAACAGGAAGCTTAATGGGTGTCGCCGTAGCTGCAACTGCAGGATTGCTGCGTTCATCAAGGACTTCTTGAATTGTGATGTAGGCATCTTGATATGTCTCTTCTAACCTTTGGAAATCATTGTTAATGACGTAAGGATGGTTAAGTTCTTCTTCACTGAGCGTCGACATCACTTCTTCATTTAGTTTTGTGATGCCTGACCAGCTATCCTTGAGTTGATCAGCCTTAAAACGTAGAAAGATGTCACTCCTGTTGGTATCAATACTTTCCGTTAGACGAATAAAGTTGGCGCACATAACTGACAGTCGCTTGTATATCAACATTTCCTTGACGTCTACTTGCTGTTGCTGACTAGGTTGTTGAATAGTTTGCTTTGCCTGTTGCTGTAATGGCTGCGCTGCGCTATCCCCTTTTAATATGTCCAGCTTGTCGGTGTAACCTTGTAAGAGTTCATAATATTTCGCTTCTACTTGAATGTAGAAGTTTTTCGTGAAATACTCATGCGTGGGATAACGCGTTCGATCTTCCTCGATTTTCTGGTCGGTTGACCAGAACGCCGACCATAATTTCTCTAGCTCTTCTATTCTTTTTGACAAATAGGTTACAGTGTTCCTCTCAGCTGGTGTTTTCCTGAAATTTGTCCACATCTTCTGCAGCTGCTCAGACAGTTTAAGCTGACTGGAGGTCAGCTCATTGAATTGAGCTTCATCTGCCATAGTGTGTGAAATTGCACTCAACAGGCTATATTACTGCTATTTAGGTGGAGGCTGTTTGCTCCTGGGCGCAGGCTTCTGAGCTGCTGGTAAGTTTGGAGGCTGTTTGCTCCTGGTCGCAGGCTTCTATGCTGCTGGTATTTTTGAGGCTGTTTGCTCCTGGTCGCATGCTTCTAAGCTGCTGGTAGTTTGGAGGCTGTTTGCTCCTGGTCGCAGGCTTCTATGCTGCTGGTATTTTTGAGGCTGTTTGCTCCTGGTCGCATGCTTCTAAGCTGCTGGTAGTTTGGAGGCTGTTTGCTCCTGGTCGCAGGCTTCTAAGCTGCTGGTAAGTTTGGAGGCTGTTTGCTCCTGGTCGCAGGCTTCTAAGCTGCTAGTAAGTTTGGAGGCTGTTTGCTCCTGGTCGCAGGCTTCTATGCTGCTGGTATGTTGGAGGCTGTTTGCTCCTGATTGCAGGCTTCTATGCTGCTGGTATGTTTGAGGCTGTTTGCTCCTGGTCGCAGGCTTCTAAGCTGCTGGTAAGTTTGGAGGCTGTTTGCTCCTGGTCGCAGGCTTCTAAGCTGCTAGTAAGTTTGGAGGCTGTTTGCTCCTGGTCGCAGGCTTCTATGCTGCTGGTATGTTGGAGGCTGTTTGCTCCTGATTGCAGGCTTCTGAGCTGCTGGTAAGTTTGGAGGCTGTTTGCTCCTGGTCGCAGGCTTCTATGCTGCTGGTATTTTTGAGGCTGTTTGCTCCTGGTCGCATGCTTCTAAGCTGCTGGTAGTTTGGAGGCTGTTTGCTCCTGGTCGCAGGCTTCTAAGCTGCTGGTAAGTTTGGAGGCTGTTTGCTCCTGGTCGCAGGCTTCTAAGCTGCTAGTAAGTTTGGAGGCTGTTTGCTCCTGGTCGCAGGCTTCTATGCTGCTGGTATGTTGGAGGCTGTTTGCTCCTGATTGCAAGGTTCTATGCTGCTGGTATGTTGGAGGCTGTTTGCTCCTGGTCGCAGGCTTCTAAGCTGCTGGTAAGTTTGGAGGCTGTTTGCTCCTGGTCGCAGGCTTCTATGCTGCTGGTATGTTGGAGGCTGTTTGCTCCTGATTGCAAGGTTCTATGCTGCTGGTATGTTGGAGGCTGTTTGCTCCTGGTCGCAGGCTTCTAAGCTGCTAGTAAGTTTGGAGGCTGTTTGCTCCTGGTCGCAGGCTTCTATGCTGCTGGTATGTTGGAGGCTGTTTGCTCCTGATTGCAGGCTTCTATGCTGCTGGTATGTTTGAGGCTGTTTGCTCCTGGTCGCAGGCTTCTGTGCTGAAAAATTCCCTGTAGTTTCCTGCTGGGTAAAACTGCAGGTCTTAGGAATGAAAATTCTGTGGGTCAGCTGCTGGGTAGAGTTGCAGGATTAAAGTTGATTATTTTTTTTTTTTTTTTTTTTATTTTTTCACTGTTCCGTTCTTAAAGCGACGGGACGCTTGTCACAAAAAAAATAAATCCTTAATCAGACTATCCGGTTCGAAGGACCATGAAATAAAACGTTTTACGGTTTTATCCTTTACAAGTAAAACTGCTTACCTCTGGTGGGGGCAAGTTTTACCAAATTGAAACACGTACTTTGCTTTGAAGAATAGTGAATGATTTTAATTGATTATGCGCTACTTTATATATAATTAATTCTTATTATAAAAATTGCTAAACGAGCAGTAATTAATTTACACAAAAAAAAATGCTCTACATTAATATTTGCTTACCCAGCAGTAATAAATAATGTAGTTTAACTATATGCTAGGTAAGTAGTAGTAAAACATTTAATTTACCTTATGCTAGGCAAGCAATAAAATATTTAGCCTATATTAATTCTTGCTTGTTTTGCAACTAAATGCATTGTGCAACAAAATATTACTCCTATTTTGTCACTCAATACACTTGTTAACAAAATACTTCTTATACAAAAAATATTTAATTTATTAAATCTTAAATTATGTTGAATCATCAACAAACGGAAACATACAGAACAGAAATTATTGCAACAATAACAGAAATAATAATCCAAATAGAGCTTCAAATAACTGCAACAATAACAGAAATTCGAATTCCAATTCAAGTAATTCCAATTGGAGAAATTCAAATAGAAATTGGAACAACAACAATAATAGAAATTGGAACAACAATAATAAGAATCGAAATAACAATAACAGAATGTATGTCGTTAATGACAATGCACAGGGAAACGAAGATCGCTCGGAGGTCTCAACGGAAGATCATCCGGGACAGCAGAACTAAAGATTTTTAATATCTCGGATAATAATACAAATTACATTATCGTGAAATGTAAAAATTCGAAACAAAATTTAAAATTTTTAATTGATACTGGAGCAGATATTTCAATCTGCAAATTAGAAAATATTAATGATACAAATTTGATGACAGAAAATAAATGCAGGCTAACAGGAATAACAACTGAAGGAACCCTTACATTAGGAATTATAAAATTAGACCTAGATTTCAAATGTGACATTATAGGACATTATTTTCATGCAGTAGGTGATGATTTTCCAATCGATACTAACGGGATTATAGGTAGAGACTTTTTATCTAAATACATGTGTAAGATTGTCTATGAGACACAAACACTAACGATAATACTAGGAGAAACAGATGTAATAACACCAATATATTTTAAAAAGGAAACATATGACGTAATAAGAATACCACCAAGAACAGAGATTATTCACCCAATAAATTTACAGCTAACGGAAGACAGTGTAATAATAAATCAAGAAATTCAAACTGGAGTATTTTTTAGCAAATTCAATAGTTCCAGCAAATGGAAAATGCCACATAAAAATTCTTAACACAACTGAATCTGAAGTAAAAATTTTTAAATTTTTTCCAAAATTTAAGCCATTAGCAAACTATACATATTATAGACAAGATACACACCAAGATAACAACAGATTTAAAAAAGTATTTAAGGAATTAGACATAGCACCAAACCACCCCCTTACAAACATATTCAGAAAATACCAGAATATATTTCACTTAGAAGATGAACAGTTATCAATAAACAACTTTTATACACAAAAACTTTCCACAATAGATAATACACCCACATACATAAAAAATTATAGATTACCACATACACATCACACTGAAATTCATGAACAGGTACAAAATTTATTAGAAAATGACATAATTGAACCATCAGTAAGCCCATACAACTCACCTTTATTATTGGTACCGAAAAAGAGCAACGATGATACTAAAATATGGCGCTTAGTCGTCGATTTTAGGAGGTTAAATGACAAAATAGTGAGTGACAAATTTCCTTTAACAAGAATAGAAGATGTCTTAGATAAACTTGGTAGAGCGAGATATTTTTCCACACTTGACATGACAAGTTCTTTTCATCAAATACCTTTGGAGAACAACTCAAGACCTTTAACAGCTTTTTCGACCAATGATGGTCACTATCAAATTAAGAGATTGTCGTTCGGATTGAAAATATCCTCAAATAGTTTCCAACGAATGTTAACTTTAGCACTAACGGGGTTAAGTTCAGAAGCATTTTTATATGTCGATGACATAATAGTTTTTGGTTGTAGTCTCCAACACCACAACAATAATTTAGAAAAAGTTTTTGACAGATTATCAAAATATAATTTAAAACTAAATGCAAGCAAATGCAAGTTTTTACGACCAGAAGTAGTATTCTTAGGACATTTAATTACACAAAACGGCATAAAGACAGATCCTGCAAAATATGAAACAATAAAAAATTATCCTATTCCAAAAAACGCGGACGAAGTACGTAGATTCGTCGCCTTTTGTAATTACTATAGAAGATTTATTAAAGATTTTGCAACAATAGCCCAATGTCTAAATACACTATTAAAAAAGAATCAAACTTTTAATTGGACAACCCAATGTCAAACAGCTTTCGAGACATTAAAACAAAAGTTAATAGAACCACCTATATTGCAATATCCTGATTTTACTAAACCTTTTATTTTAACAACTGACGCTTCGAATTATGCTTTAGGAGCAGTGTTATCACAGGGAGAAATAGGACAAGATCTACCAATATCATACGCGAGCAAGACATTACAGAAACATAACATCAATAAGCCTATAATAGAAAAAGAACTATTAGCAATAAATTGGGGTATAAATTTTTTTAAACCATATCTGTATGGACAAAAATTTATAGTAGTGACAGATCACAGACCTTTAGTTTCACTGTTTAGCCACAAGAACCCGTCATCAAAAATGACAAGAATCAGACTAGACCTTTCTGATTATGATTTTGAATTAAAATTTAAACAAGGCAAAATTAATACAAATGCCGATGCGTTATCGAGAATTGTTAATTCCGATATACTTAAGAAATTGATACCTACAGAAGAAATAAACAAACAAACGAGCAAAAAATTAGTCATGGTAACAACAAGGGGAAGCGGAAACAAAGAAAATCAAATTGAACAGGAGAAATGCATGTCTCAACAGGAGCCTGATCAACTCTTTATATGGGATTGCACGTCCATTACTGACGTAAGGAATTTAAAAATATTACAATTTGATATAAGCGATGAAAAACATTTAAATGATGATGATACATGTATCGAAATTATTGATAATATTGTGCACATAAGATGTAGCGATAAATCGACGAACCCAGATTCGACATCGATGAAGCTATCATCAAAGAAAAATAAAAATGATGAAAATATGCATGCAAGAACTAATGACGATTCAGCAACTCTAGAGTTGATTCTGAAGAAATTAGTATCAAAGATGAATAAATTAAACATCAAAGAATTAGCGCTAAATGAAAGTGATAAGATATTTAAATTTATGCATAAAGAAGAATTTAAAAAAGTATTTAACAAGCTGCAGCAGAAAGTCGACAAGAAAAGTAAGAGATCGCTAAGCATATTAATTTATAAACCCCCTAAAAGAATAACTGAAAAATCCATGCAAAACAAAATTATTAAAGAATTTTATGATTCACCACAAGGAGGACACTTAGGTATTAGAAAAACTATCCTAAAATTAAAACAACGCTATGTATGGAAACATATGCGTCAAATGGTGAAAAATTACATCAACAAATGTGAACAATGCGCTCGTAATAAACAAACCAGACACGTAAAAGAACAAATGACCATAACAGACACACCTAGTACTAGCTTTGAGACGATTACAATAGATACAGTGGGACCACTTAGAATTTCAAACGGTTACCGCTACATACTCACAATGCAATGTGATCTTAGTAAATTTGTTATTGCACATCCAATTGAAACCAAAGACGCAAAGTCTATTGCGACAACACTTGTAGAACAATTAATTTTAAAATACGGTTGTTTTAAAACGTTGAAATCGGATAGAGGAACTGAGTTTGCAAATGAAGTAATGAAAAATGTATGCAATTTGTTAAAAATAGAACAAATTTTCTCAGCACCTTATCATCACGAAACAATAGGAGCACTTGAAAGGAACCACAGAGTTCTTAACGAGTATCTTCTTTCATTCGCAGATGATAACGAATGGGATAAATGGATTCCGTATTATACATTTGCATACAATACAACTCCACATGTAGACACTCATTACTCTCCATATGAATTAATTTTTGGCAAACAACCAACTCTTCCAGGTGATGTGATAAAAGATAAAAGTAAAATTTACAATATAGACAATTACGCAAATGAATTAAAAATAAGATTGAGAACTTCCATAAACAAAGCAAAAGAAATTATAGAAATGGTCAAAAATAAGAGAAAAATTGAATATGACAAAAATATACATATATCTGATTTCCAAGAAGGAGATCTAGTCTTAGTAAAATTAGAAAGTAGGAAGAAAAACCAAAGTCCATATCACAGACCTTATAAAATCATTACTAGAGAAGGAGTAAACTCCATAATAAACGTAAATAATAAGCATAAAAATTTCACAACAATATGTTGAAAAAGTTTGCAAGCCAATAAAAATAAGAATAATTATAAGTTTTTATAAAAAGAAAAAAAAAATGTTAATCAATTCAAAATTTTTTTTTTAATAATTTTCTTTTAAGCATAAATAATAATTTTCTATTAAACATAAATAATTTTCTAAAAATTTTTTGAAGTGAAAACTTCTTATGGCACGTTGTGCGGCTGAGGAAAAAAGTATAAATTCGCGACACCAACCGTCATCGGGATAGTAAAATGTGAATGTTCTATTGTTTCTTTTAAATAAATATTGCAAGTGGAAGACAAAAAACAAAGCAGACACTAACTGGCACATTCCATTCTCATTCAACGATTGTTATGCTTACATGTTTGTTTCTTTCAAATTCCGCGTTGTTGCGTTCATTGTGTCGTATCATACTATAGTGCATACTTGTGCAGGAGCGAATAAACATTTAAAAAGAAAGATAAGGTCAGTATAATATAACAATTATTCTTTTAGTTTAATTTGAGATATACTGCATGATGCTTACTATAATATATGCTATATAATGTTTATTTTCAATTTTAGATTTTTCTCAAATATGGAAAAAAATAGAAAACTAATATTTGATAACACGTGTGATGAGGAGAAGGAAAAAGAAGAAAGATTACAAAGTCGACGTTTGCACGAGGAAAGTCTGAGAGACAAATTCTTGTCCATTCTCTTTTGTGATTTTCGTTTCGCGTTTGCAAACAAATTTTTTACCTCGTCCCTTTCGTTTCTCCCTCTTGCCAACAAACAAGGAAACTTTGCCGAAAAAGTTTCCTCGTGTAAACCTTGACAAAGAATCAGAGAAAACTCTAGACGGTACAGAGAAAAACAAAAACAACTTAATAACACTTAATAACTTAAAAAAATATAGAAAAATGTAAACGCTATCGAGAAAAAAAAAGAACATCACATTTAACAACACCAATTAGTACTTCTACTGATGAAGAAAAAAATGAAGATCAACCAATTAGTAGCTCTATTGATGAAGAAAAAAATGAAGATAGATTACAAAAAAACAAAGAAAACTATAATGCAGGACAGAAGCATAAAAACATAGAAAAATGTAAGCGCTATCGAGATAAAAAAAGAAAATCACATCTACTAACACCAAATATTCCTAATCGAAATAATGTGCCACAGACTATTCATAGTTCTCAAATTGCAGGCGCATCCACCCGAGATGTACCTTATGTACCACCTGTCATCCATACTTCACAAATTGCAGGGCCGTCCACCACAGACATTCCATATGTACCACCAGTTATCAATCGTTCTCAAATTGCAGATTTATCAGCGATAGATTACGTTATAATCTACCTTTACACCCTAACAACGATCCTATCGAAGATAGTGTACAAGAAAGTCATTCTCTATCGCAAGTTGTTCATCCATCTTCACCTATTCAAACATACTCTGCATTTCAACAGAATTCCTCTGCTCATCGACAATTTGAAAAAGATTTAGTTGAAAATGAATTTGGTTATGTTTGCGACATTTGCGATAGACTGTGGTTTAAAAATGACTTGAAGTATTTGAAAAATAATGATACAACTCGAAATATTGCATTTTAAGAACATTGCTCTCAGTATTGTTAAGTATTTGTAATAATACTGAAATGTAATTTTTTTATTTTATGTAAAATTATTAAAAATATAATTGTGTAAGACAATAAATAAATATTGTAATTTACCAAAAACATGATAGTACTTTATATTAATAAATAAAACAATTCGTTGAAAATTATTTCATAAACATTACAAAACATCATGAAAAAAATAAATCCAAAATATTATTTCAAGTTTTCACTTCAGTCGGCACTCCCGGAGTGCAACCCACCGTTTTTTTTTGTCTAAAGATTAAAATACCTAAAAACCTAAACTTAAATTTTTTTTTACATACAAACTTAGTACTGTTAAACTTTATATTAAATGAATGAATAATTGTATGAATTTATATTACATATTATTAGGGCTACCAGATGGCCTTAGTACAAAAGTAGCACATCCTTAGTACAAAAGTAGCACATATCAATTTTAATTTTCATACAAATATTTTTGATGAGCAAAAAAAAAAAAAAAAAAAGGTCCTCACTTCGTAACAAAAAACCCCAGCAAATTAAAACAATAATTTCAAATAACTTTGATGAGCAAAAAAAAAAAAGTTAACCATTCCTTCCAACAAAAAAAACCCCAGCAAATTAACAAATTAAAGCAATAATTTAAATAACTTTGATGAGCAAAAAAAAAAAAAAAAAGGTCATCACTTCAGTTCAAATATTTTATTTTACACTGCAAACATGGAAAGTAGCAAAACCAAAAACAAGGTAGCAAAGCCCTTCCAAAAGTAGCACTTTTGCTACTTTAGTATCGCATCTGGTAGCCCTACATATTATATAAAAATTACCAGAAATTAAATTGTGACTACAACTCCAGAACTCCACACTCTTAAAAATTTTCAAGAGTAAATTTTCGCTTAAGGGTAAGGGTGTAGTGTACTTCTAAAGTCACTAATACTTTATTTCACAACATTGTTCATACCAACCTAAAAGACCGTCAAGACAAACTCATAAGTTCCAATTTGAGACATTTTTCAAATAAAATAAATAAAAAAATAAAATTTAAGCAAAACACTAAAACCCAAGATTCTCAAATATCACCAATTCAGACGGCGACGGCAAAAATCCATAACTCATTGTCACTAAAATAAACAAACCAAATTTTCCCACAAAATTTAGAAATAAACAATTGAGATACTTTAATTTCAAAAACCAAGTTAGAAAAATTTGTGCATCAACCCCTTTGGTTCATGCCATAGCGCAGTTATTAACACAAGTGAAATAGCAAGTGTTATATTTCTCAACTAAACTGCACTGGCAATAGTACAACAACAACAACAACGGCAATGGTTTGAGTTACCTACCAATGACTTTTTCAAAGAGTCAAGGCTAGCCTGTGTGTGATTGTTGTTGTATACAGTATAGATTTTTAGTATGGGAATCGAAAATAAAATTTGATTCAGTTGGTGAGGAAAAGAAAAATAGGGAATGGAGGCGGAGAGTAGGAAATACTGGTAAGAAAAAGAAGAAGAGAAATACGTGTAAATAAGGTATAAAAACAAAAGACTTAGAAAAATAAAAACAGAATTAACTGAATTTTGACACAGAGCTACTCGCTTTTTATTTTCCAGTTAGTTTTCAAACAGTGCGGCTGAAAAGCCATTCCACTTGTGCGCGGTGCGCCAAAATACACCAAATTTTGTTTCTCTATATATTGAGCCATACTATACAGTACATTAGCCGTGGCAACGTATTTTCCGTTAGGGGCGTGGCACCACCTACTATTGAAAAAAAAAGTATACACTTCACTCCCTCTCTTCACAGCCTTCCTACAAAATAAAAAACTTAAGCGATTATGATTATGGATGCTTACCAACCTCCAATTTATACATAGATATCTTAAGGTAAGCGCCGTTGTATGGTCGCCATTCCCTTAAAAAAAAAAATTCGAAAACACCCGTTGTCATATGAAAGCTTTTGAGCATACGAACATTTTGACACCTTGAAAACGTTTTTCGGCTAAGCTTAATTTTGGGCAGACCACTGTCCCGGTTTTTTTGTTCATTATTCTGTAAGATTTATTCATAGATTAATTTTAATATGAAAAATTAAACAAATTAAATTGATCAAAAGAATAATGAAATGTTTTTGAAATTGTTAAAATGACTTATTATAAGTTATTCAAATTCTTTATATTGTAAGTCAGTTTGTTATAGTCTATTAGGTTTTTCCATAGACTCAAATAAATAAATACTAAACATTTTAAAATAAGTCGCATTAAAAAATGTTGCCAGGTTTCGCTGACTTCTGCTTTTCTATAGATGGCCATGAAAAACACTTCCGTTTCTTGTCACGTTCGAATGGATTTTTTATTGCCTCTATCTTGGAACCAGTATTGCGTCTGGCATCAACTTTACCACTCAATATAGTGCTACTAAAGGGCTATTTTTTAAAGCAACAAAAAAAAATAAAAGTGTTTTACTTTGACTTTTATTCCACTTTAAAATTGTACTTCCGTCCCATTCAACATGAGAGAAATGCCCATATGCACACATGCATTTGTTCCCTTCAGATGAATTCTTACGAGTACGTACGAAATTGTACGAACAAGTTTTCGTATCCAGTGTTACCGAAGCCTAAGAACTATTATAAAAAAACGTTTGGACTTGGCGTATGGGCAAATCAAAAGTTGTCAAAATTCTGGTGCTCAGGCTTGAAAATATATCTTGAGACCATGAAGCTCTAGTGCCAAAATTTTACCCGAAACGATTTGGTCGATTTGTGTGATTTTTGAGCATTTTCGAGATGATTTAAAGCGTAATTGCTTTTATTTAAAAAAAAATGTCAACATC
The DNA here is from genome assembly GCA_949775025.1 of Tricholauxania praeusta. Lineage (NCBI taxonomy): Eukaryota > Metazoa > Arthropoda > Insecta > Diptera > Lauxaniidae > Tricholauxania > Tricholauxania praeusta. The sequence goes on from OX459028.1 coordinate 111,752,848, forward strand.
AGAGTATATTTGTGGCTTTAATTTTTTATGGACTCAGTATGATGTGAAATATGTGCAAAAATTATAAATCAGAAAATTGGCACAAATTTGAGTAATTACTCATTGATAAGAATATGAAAAATGTTAAAAAATATGACATACGTCCACTTCGACCGCCCAGAACCATGCCTATTTTATATTTTTCTACCACGGCACTAAGCGCAATCGATCAGACATCCTCTTATACATGGAAAACGAAATGTCGAAGATTTTTTGTAAAAACGATGCGATCTGGAGAAATTATTGATTAAAAAAAGCAATAAATTGAATTTAAGAAAATTTAGGTTTTTAATTCATTTTTGTTCAAAAAACGCTAGTATTTCGCATTTGTTCATTTTGGAGATTTTTTTTCGGTTTTCGGCGACCACCTTGAGTAATTTCTGAAACTGATCTTCGTCCTTCGTTATCTGTTTATTAAAATTTTACACAATTGCAATCGCTCTATCTGCGGTATCGTTCACAACACGTTTGAGCCACAATCTTCGAATACTTATAGGATTCATCATTTGGCCAGCAAATGGGGTCTATTTCCAGAAAATCTATTGGCATTTAATATTTGGAAGAAACGCAATGTGCGTGATGTCAAAAAAACGCTTACGTTCAACTCAATTTTGACGATCTTCTGAAAATCGATATTTATGTGAGTTGAGTCGTCTCGAGAAGCAATTTTCATGTTCGAAAGCATTTTCCTTTTTTCGTTATTTAAATCAGAAAATTTATGTCATTTTGTGGCGCAGAGGTGGCATCCAGCGTTTGGAACCAGGCTTTAATGTAACCGCCTTTGATTGCAAAAATATTTAAGTTCAATTTTTCAACTAGCTAATGCACAAGACTTCGTATGCATAGCCTGTTTTTTAGTATTTTCAACGAAAGAAAACAGCTTAAATTTTTTTAGTAGATATACGAAGATTGTAGCCCAAAAATTACATGTTGTAAACGACCCTGCAGAAAGGCCGATCGCTCTGGTGCAAAAATTTAGCAAACAAATAACGAAGAAAGTTTCAAAAATTACTTAAGTGGTCGCCAAATGTGAAATACTAACGTTTCTTGAACAAAAATGAATTAAAAATCTTTATTTTCTTAAAACGAATTTGCTTTCCTTTTTTAATCGAAATTTTCTCCAGGGCGCTTATCATGATTCGCGAATCGAAAGTAGATTACCCTGTTTTTATAAGTGAGAGAATTCTACGTTGGTAGGCATTACTTGCTATAAACGTCAAAGTATGAAGGCAAAGTGACAACACGACGAAAAAAATGTAAACAAAAGTGGAAAGTAAACAGTTTCTTAAAAAAAATATACGGTGAACCCCGGTTAACTACCTCAACTCAAGATGTCAGGCTTTTGAGGTAATTAAGCGGGAAAGGTACTTAAAAAATCCCGCATAAGTACCTCAAGGTACTTAAAAACTCCCGCTTAAGTACCTCGAGGTACTTAAGAATATCCCGCTTAGGTACCTCAAGGTACTTAAAAATAACCCGTTTAAGAACCTTAATGCACTAAGGACAATCTCATGGAAGTGTCTCAATTTTCTTAAGCAACAATACAGTGAGCCACAAAAATGTTCACGAAAAAACACAATTCTAGTTTTAAGGCTGTATCTGTTTTTTTTTTTTGTAAAAATGGCTTAAAAAAAAAGTATGCAGAAAACTAGCAAATTGTTTATTCTAGCGTAAAAACTAAAATATTTCACATTTTGTTTTTTCTTAGTAAAATCAATGGAATAATGGAAGCAAGAGATTATCTTAATATTTAAGTGGCCTTATACCCACCCAATCCTTTGCAGGATAATGACCCGAAGTATATGCCTAAAATTACAATGAAATGGCTTCGAGACCAAAATAATACATGCTTGGATTGGCCAGCAGAGTCACCAGAAATTATCCCCATTGAAAATTTGTGGAATATTTTTTAAAAAAAATACCTATGAGTCAAACAACCTCACAAAATCTGGACGAGCTATGGCAGGTCGCCAATGGACAATGGTCCGTGATCAGTACTCAAATACTTGACAAATTGAAAACGAGTATGCCTAAGAAAATACACTTCACCACTAAAGCCAAAAGCGACCACATAAAATCTTAAAAAATTATTTAAAATGCTTTTATAACTTTAAGTCACAAAACTGTTCACAAAAGACTAAGTATCAAAATAACTACCAAAGTTAAACAAAATGTGAAATATTTTGGTTTTGGTTTTTTTAAGCTAGAATAAACAATTTGCTAGTTTTCTGCATACTGTTTTTTAAACCTTTTTTACAAAAAAAAAAATACAGCCTTAAAACTAGAAATATGTTTTTTCGTGAACAGTTTTGTGGCTGACTGTATAACTTACTCAAATCGGTTTTATTAATCAAATTTTATTGAACGAAAATTAAAAATTTCATACATTTGATACATATGTAGGGGAGAAGTGGGAGTTGTGGGCATAGTTTTGTTTTCGGCTTATAATTACCGACATAGTGCATATTATTTGGACATAAGGGTATCTGTGTAAAGCTAGACACCTAAGCTAACTATTTATAAAGAAACATACCCGATTCCGTCATGCAAAAAAATTTTACATGGACTTTCGTAAAATCGTCACTTTCAGCTAAAATTTTTTTAGGGAGGGTTGTGGGCACCCTTGGAAAAAATGCTAAAAATGGAAAAATATGAAAAAAAAACCACAACTAATATGAACAAAATGACAGTTTATTAATCTCAAAGCCTGCATAGGCGTTATTCATCGTCGGAAATACAATTTTGACATGTATAATAACTTGCCCGCATGCCCGCACATTTCAAATGAAAAGCTCGATCGCAGATGTTACAATTGATGGAGTTGGCTGCGGTCAATTGGCGTGGCAAAAATTTCAAACAAAACAAAATTCTATGGAACTAAAGTTTAAAAAACAATATCAATCATAGTAGGCTACGTTCACCGTTCATATTTTTTGGTAGAATTTTTTGTGATTTCGTGGGAAAAAACGGGTGCCCACAACCCACCCAATTTTTGTGCCCACAACCAACTTTAGCAGACATTTTAAAAAGTAATGAAAAAATGTTTATGCATAAATTTTTTGGTTCAAATCGATATTGTTCCATTCAGCATAATACTTCGACTAAATAAAAATACATTACACTTACCTTTCCAATCGATCCACTTTGATTGATACACTATTGAAAATGTTTGAAAAAAACTTCACCACCTTTTCAAAGCCCAAAAAAAACCAATTCGTTCATTTCCAAAAGCAAACGCGTCCGTTCACTTTGATATTTGGCATGAATCATACATAGGGTAATTGCTTGCGAATCACATTACCAACGAAACTCAATCTTCATTTTGTGAAAATATACGTAGGGGTGCCCACAACCGACCCATGCCCACAACCCCCACTTCTCCCCTACATTAAAATTGACGGTAAACAAAACTGATAAGGTATTGCATTCATATACAATGTATGTATGTTTGTGCATGGATTGCATTTTATTATGAGATCACTCTTAAAAAAAACATATTTTTTATTTACTAACTAGATGTTAATGATTTCATTGAAAAATCAAAAACAAATTTAACTGCGATATTTTCACTATTCATCGCATTTTAAGAAACCGCAGAGGAGTAGAGGCGGCCGCAACTTAAAATAATTTAATTTAGTTTAATGTTTAAAAAAAATTGTAATTTTTTTATAACTATTTTGAAATTTGCTCTTGAACAATTTTTCCACCAAAACCTCAAGCTCTCAAGCTACTATTAGAATGCAAAAAATTTTTAATAATATTAAGTGCATCTATCATTATGCATCATCACATTTTTTGTATGGAAAAATCGAATTTTGGGATTAAAAATGTTCTATAACAGAAAAAAAATTAAAAAATTTTTTAACGTTAAATTTTTTGCAAGAACGCAATCTTTATTTTTCTAGCAAATTCAGGTTCCATTCTGTGAAGAAATAAGAGTTATGAGCAAAAAACACGTTTTTTTAGCCAAAAAGAACCTTCAGGAGAATCAAAAGCGCTCCAGGAACGAAAAAAAAATTACGCCGTTATCGTTTTTAAGGATCCTTTTAACTTTTGAGTCGGTGTTTAGCTGAATCTATTTTTAGACCCGGTGTAAGGGACATAAAAGGGAAAAATAATATGTAATTGGTACTTAAGCGAGAGGTACTTAAAAAGGGAAATCTGTATGTATATTTTCAGAAAAGTGTTAGATGCAGCAAACTTCTTGTACTTAAACGGGAATGGTGCTTAAAGGTAAGTACTAAGCCGGGGTTTACTGTAAACAGAAATACTGAACATATATATATATATATATGTATATATATTAACAAATTGAAATGGATTTTGTCGCACTTTGGTTGGAGGATTCTCCTGTTCAAGATGAACGAATTGTAAGACGGGCTGTGCGTCCGTCAACAAAGATTTCAGCAATTCGAAGCTTGCTTTGCGTCTACAGTTTTTACTCGGTTTTTTGATAGGTCCGAGTGCTCTACCATAAGCTCCACTAAAACAATAAACTGGACTGACATTGTTAGCTCCTTCTTCTTGTCCCTAAATCAAATTTTAAATTGTTATTCAAAAGTTGAAAAATAATTTATTAACTTACATTTTTGTTTTGTTTCTACACTGATCGATTACTACTTTGTTGTCGAATAAAATTTACGAAATTCGAACGTATTTAACAGATTAAAACGCAAATCAAAATGTAACGAGCTCTCAAATTCGAACAGTGAAATAATGAGATGCGAAACTCGCAACTATCACGGTTGCGTTTCGCAAAACAAAGTACTAACTGCTCGAATTCGAAGAGTTTATTTGCGTTTTCGTGAATCATGATAAGCGCCCAGATCGCATTGTTGATACAAAAAATCTTTGCCATTTTGTTTTCCATCTACAAGAGGATGCCTGATCGATTGCGCATATTTTCGCGGCTGAAAAATATAATATAGGTATGGTTTCGGACGAGAAAAGTGGACATACATTTGTAGGGACCCACATAACACATCCAACACTTAGACTTGACAAAAATACACTTTATGCTTTTAACGAAAATTGTATTCATTTCATAAAAATTTTATTTATGTTTCAAAAAAAAAACGGCGGGTTGCACTCCGGGAGTGCCGACAGAAGTGAAAACAAATCGTTTAATGGCAAGTTAGTGCGTTAATTGGTATGTGTGCGTTTTCTTTTTATATGGCAATGCAATGGAAGACAAAAACGGAATATGTATTCAAATTTTACTCTCGCTCTCATTCTCAATTTGTCAACGCAACAACGCGGACATTGAAACAAACAAACATGTAAGCATAACAATCGTTGAATGAGAATTAAATGTGTCAGTTAGTGTGTATGCTTTGCTTTTTGTCTTCCACTTGGAATATTTTTTATTTAAAAGAAACAATAGAACATTAAAATTTTACCATCGCATTCATGACGGGGAATCCCGATGACGGTCGGTGTCACGAGTTTATACTTTTTTACTCAGCCGCACAACGTGCCATAAGAAGTTTTCACTTCAAAAATTGATGGAAGAAGTATATTCGGCTCAGTAGCCTCAACTGTGAATAATTAAATTTGAGCTAAGTACTCCTTATGTTTAAAAACAAAAATTTATTCTGATTGCAGTAAGACACATCATTGCGAATTATGTAAGTATAAGAAAAAATCAGATAAAAAAAGTACCTGGACCTGTGACTAAATAGCTTAAACATAATTTTTCTTAAACTTAAGATAAAAATCTGCTTCTTCTAACAGACACTATGACACCACATTTATCAAAATCGGCTTATTCGTTGCCGAGTTCTGGCTGTTAGAATATTCAAACTGCTTAAAACGCCATCTTGTGACAGTTAATCATAATACAAATGACTTCAAAAAAATCTGCTTGTTCTTAAAAAAAACTATTACACCTCATTTGTCTAAATCGGTTTAGTAATAGCCGAGGTAAAACGTTTTAAAGTTTTTCAAAAAACCAAATTTGCTTGCTGCTGGTTCAGGGTGGCCTGGTATTTCAGATTTTTCTCTGCTTTGGGCTGCTGGCTCTGCTTTCGGCTGCGCTAGCAGAGAAAAATTTGCTTACTGAGCAACAACTAACCGGAAGTCAACATATGTATGCTACAAATATAATTTTTTTTCCACAAAATTACATACTTTCATGGGCCAATTTGTTCAAAAAACGTTGCCTACTTTTAGGCGCTATTAATAATTTACCCTTAAGCGGCCCTCACACGATCAGTATTACTGACAGGATTTTGCATACTGACAGTATTACTGATCGTATGAGGTGAGTACTGATGTACTGTCAGTATAGAAAAACGATACTGATGACTGATGAAAAAATCGGATATTACTGACGAAGTTTTTAAATACTGACAGTAAAGCGGCCCTCACACGATCAATATTACTGACAGTATAATTACTGACAGTATTTACATTACTGTCAGTGTACCACTCACACGGTCAGTATTGTTTATTGTCAGTAATCAGTTTTTTTGACATTCGACCGGTGAAGGTGCGAACTATGCTCCGGCTACGTAACCGACAGCCGAAAATGGCATGCCACTTTTTGAGCAGATTCCATCCAAACTTGCACCACGCCTCCAGCTAGACATCGGACGACCATACCCTTGGACGCAATGTTCCATGCCACTGAATGAGGAACTTTTCCAAGTTTCTTTCAAGTTTCGCTGCCTCATCGTCTATCTGCCACAAAATGGGGGATGCCACGCCCCCTCCCAGGATTTTTCCGTCCCGTGCCTACTTGCACCCTCTGACCAACTTTCAGCCGGATCTGCCCCAAAAAGTGGCATGCCACTTTTCTGTGCAAATAATACTGATGAACTGTCAGTATTCACCTCACACCATCAGTATTACTGTCAGTATTTAAAAACTTCGTCAGTAATATCAGATTTTTTCATCAGTCATCAGTATCTTTTTCTATACTGACAGTAATTCTACTGTCAGTAATATTGATCGTGTGAGAGCCGCTTTAAAAGTATGCAACACTTTCCGACGAATTTCAAAAATAGCACCTAAAATTAGGACACATTATCTGAAATTTTTAAAATCGTTACCTACTTTTAGGCGTTTTTTTTGAAATTTGTCAGAAAGTGTTGCCTACTTTTAGGGGCAAATTATTAATAGCACCTAAAAGTAGGCAACGTTTTATAAATTTTTTGAAATCGAGTTCATTTTCCAAGTCTTCAAAATTTTAAAATCGAGTTCGTTTCCCAAGTCTTCAAAATTCCAAAATCAAGTTCGTTTCCCAAGTCTTCCAAATTTGAAATCGAGTTCGTTTCCCAAGTCTTCAAATTTCTGAAATCGAATTCGTTTCCAAAGTCTTCGAAATTCTAAAATCGAGATCGTTTCCCAAGTCTTCAAAATTCCAAAATCAAGTTCGTTTCCCAAGTCTTCCAAATTTGAAATCGAGTTCGTTTCCCAAGTCTTCAAATTTCTGAAATCGAGTTCGTTTCAAAAGTCTTCAAAATTCCAATATCGAGTTCGTTTCCCAAGTCTTCAAAATTCCAAAATCAAGTTCGTTTCCCAAGTCTTCCCGATGACGGTCGGTGTCGCGAAATTATACTTTTTTCCTCAGCCGCACAACGTGCCATAAGAAGTTTTCACTTCAAAAATGAAAAATAAAATTTCATTAAGTTTTCAAAATTCAAAAATAAAGAAGATTCAATTTTTAATAAAACTAAAATTGTTTAAATTTTAATTATTTATTTAAATTATCAAATACGGACTCCACATTGGCGATCCTGCCAGGAGAGCAACAAATGGCAGCTGCTACTGCAGCCGCCACGCAGGCGCAAGTACAGGTTCAACAACCACAAGCCAATCTAAATCAAAAAACACCAGTGCGTGATCAGCGCCAACAGATTGAAGAACTCGGACCACCATCGCGTCCGGCACTGCCGCAACGTTTGATTGTTGTACCAGATCCACCACAACATGTCAATCGCCCATTACCACCAACACCTAAAATAAGCGAGTCATCATCACAGCAGCAACAAACACCGCAACAGCAACAGCAAAATTCGCAAAATAATTTCAAGCCATCGTTACCACCAAGGAGACCTGAGCCGCAGCCACAAACCACATTTGGACAGCAACAGCAATAGTAATAGCCGCAACAGCAACAAAACTGTACGCTCTGCTACCAAAACGGCTCAGTCTGGAATTCTGGATGTAATCGAAGCTGAACATCATCAAAAATTTTAAAACTCGAATCATTACAAAATGAACAAAAATATTACACCAAACCCTACACCAACAATAAAACCAAAAACATTCACCAACATCCACAACAATAACATCTACAATATTAACGGCAGCACACATCGCCACATTTGTCATTTACAAATTTACGAATCTCGCTATTCAGTCGCCAGCTAGAACGCCAACACTAGTTTCTACAACACTAAAAATTTTACAAACACTATCTTAAATAAAATAATATACAACACCACAAAAACTAATCTAACACTATTCTCTACATTGCTCCATACACACATACTCACAAACACAATACTTTGATTATAATTACAGTAGGATAAAACCACGATCCAGGATCTGGTTAACTGTAATAATATAATCAAATTATTCATGACTTAACTATGAGTAAACCGCCAAAGCTGGAGGATGGGGCTGCTTGTAGAAGTCCACGTAAGTGGGGAAAGTCCTGATCGCCACTCACTTGGGAGTGGCCAGAGATGATTCTTTTGCAAGCAGTTCAAGCAGCTCACAAACTTCCGGCCTTTTTTGGCCAAATATCCTCTGGAGATCCCTTGGACACCCGTCCGGGGGTGAGCTAGTTGTGAGAAGGCGGGTCTCTCCTAGACTTAAAACTTGGAATGTGTGCGTAGGGTTTGGGTCCCACCACACATTATCATCAATAGCCCCCACTACGATGACGACCACTGCAAACGAAAAACGGACAATGATTTACGGATATGCACCTGGAATGTCCGGACCCTCCATAGGGAAGGTGCAACTATCCAACTGGCGGAAGCCCTCGTAAAAATAAAGGCTGACATCACCGCCATCCAGGAGATGCGATGGAAAGGACAAGGCTGCTCTAAACGGACGAACTGTGATATCTACTACAGCGGCCATGCGGAGAGGCGCGAATTTGGTTGCGGATTCGTTGTAAGTCGAAAATTACGCCACCTAGTTTCCCGGTTCACGCCAATAAACGAAAGGCTGGCTACGATCCGTATCAAGGCAAAATTCTTCAACATAAGCCTAATTTGCGCGCACGCCCCGACGGAGGAAAAGGACGATGCCACCAAGGATGATTTCTACGCGAGCCTAGAGGACGTGTATGACCGTTGTCCGACCTACGATGTAAAAATAGTCCTCGGCGATTTTAACGCGAAGGTCGGAAGAGAAAGCATCTTTGGCGCTACAGTCGGTCAGTTCAGTCTCCACGAGACCACTTCAAACAACGGTCTGAGACTGATCGACTTCGCCGTGGCACGAAACATGGTAGTTAGTAGTACCAGATTTCAACACCTCGACATTCACAAGGCCACCTGGCTATCCCCGGATCAAAAAACGAAAAACCAAATTGATCATGTTGTGATCGACGGAAGGCACGCTTCAAGCATTCTGGATGTGCGTACATTTCGGGGGGTCAACATTGACTCCGACCACTATCTTGTTGCAGCTAAGATCCGCATGCGGCTATGCAATGCGAAGAATGTACGCACGGGCATGCAACGAAAGCTGGACGTCGCCAAGCTGCAATCACAACGGACTGCCGAGGCGTACTCCGCTCAACTCTCGGTTAAGCTCAACCAACCAACCTCTGGAACCGACGATGCCGGTGGACTTTGGACACACATCTCCCACTCCATGCGTGCTGCTGCCGAGGAAACCATTGGTTTTCGACGCCCACAACCTCGAAACCAATGGTATGACCAGGAGTGTCGCGATGCGACTGCTGAAAAAAACGCCGCATACAAGAAGACGCTGCAGTCAGCCGCAACGCGAGCCGTGCGAGAAAACTACCGCGAAAAGAGGAAGGAAGAGAGGCGCATTTTTAAACGTAAAAAAAGGGAGCAGGAAAAGCGTGAGCGTGAGGAACTTGAGGTGTACCAGGGCAAGAAGGATGCACGAAAATTTTATCAACAAGTTAAGCGTCTAACTCAAGGTTTCAAGCCCGGAGCATCCACTTGTAGAGACGAAAATGGAAATCTGGTTACAGATACACAGAGTGTACTGAGCTTATGGAGGCAGCATTTCTCCAACTTGCTTACGGGCGATGATCCCACCAATTCCGCCCAGAGACAATGCAGTACGATACCACCAATCGATGATAACGCAGTGGAAGTACCATCACCTAGCCATGAAGAGGTTCGAGTTGCTATCCAGCGACTCAAAAACAACAAAGCAGCGGGTGCTGACGGCCTGCCAGCTGAGTTGTTTAAAGCTGGTGGCGATGAATTGATAAGGTGCATGCATCAACTCATCAGCAAAATATGGCTAGCGGAAAGCATGTCCGACGATTGGAATCTCAGCGTGCTTTGTCCTGTAATAAAGAAAGGAGACCCGACAATCTGCGCCAACTACAGGGGTATCAGTGTTATTTCCATCGCATATAAGATCCTCTCGAGCGTATTGTGTGAAAGATTGAAGCCGTATACAGAAACGCTGATCGGATCCTATCAGTGTGGCTTTAGACCTGGTAAGTCCACCATAGACCAGATTTTTACACTACGCCAAATCCTGGAGAAAACCCATGAATATCAAATCGACACTCACCATCTCTTCGTCGATTATAAAGCTGCGTTCGATAGCCCACTGCGGGATTGCCTATACGCAACAATGTCTGAGTTCGGTATACCTGCAAAGTTGATAAGGCTCTGCAGGATGACGTTGAGCAATACGTTTAGCTCCGTCAAGGTAGGGAATGACCTCTCCGGAACTTTTAATACCGAGCGAGGTTTCAGACAAGGCGACCCGCTCTCGTGCGATCTCTTCAATTTCATTATGGAGGGGATCGTACGAAAAGCCGGTGTGCATCATAATGGCACCATTTTCTTCAAAGGTGTTCAGCTCCTTGCGTACGCTGATGATATTGATATTATCGGTCGGAGTAAGAGAGATGTTACTGCTGCTTTCACTGCTATTGAAAAGGAATCAGCCAAAGTGGGTTTGACGGTAAACGAGGGCAAGACGAAATACATGATGTCTACTAACAACAACAAGAGAGCACGGGATCTAGACTCTCATGTTACAGCAGGCAACTGTAAATTAGAAGTTGTCAAGGAATTCATCTACCTTGGCACTGCCGTAACCAGCAACAATGATGTCAGTCTGGAGATTAAGCGGAGAATAACAATTGCTAATAGGTGCTACTACGGTCTCAGTAAGCAATTACGTTGCAGAGCTCTCTCTCGATCGACAAAGCTAACACTCTAAAAGACGCTCATTCTACCTGTGCTTCTTTATGGCGCTGAGGCATGGGTGGTTTCGACAACAGACGCAGCCGCTCTTGGGGTGTTCGAGAGGAAAGTTCTCCGCAAAATCTTTGGTCCTGTTCGAGTTGGCGACGACTATCGCATTCGAATGAACCACGAGCTGTATGAGCTCTACGCCGACATTGACATAGTTAAGCGTATAACAATACAGCGACTACGCTGGCTGGGTCATGTCCATCGTATGGATAAAGAAGCTCCAGCGAAAAAGGTATTCGAAGGGAAGGTCCCCGGTCAACGATGAAGAGGGAGACCATGCCTCCGGTGGATAGACCAAGCTGAGGAAGCCCTAACCGCGCTTGGCATTAACGATTGGAGAAGGCGCGCGCAAAACAGAGGCGCCTGGCGAGAGCTAATGAGGTCGGCCGTAACCTGACAACGGGTTGTTATGGCCATCTAAGTAAGTAAGTAAGTAAACCGCCAAAGCGTGTCATAAAGTCAAACACAACAACACACACTTTTTTTTTTTAGAAGGGGGAGTAGTGTAGGGACCCACATAACTCATCCAACACTTACACTTGACAAAAATACACTTTATGCTTTTAACGAAAATTTCTTGTCGGATGGTTTTTGGGAGTAAAATTACCTAGGTGGCGACACTCAAACAGTCGTAACTTTTTTGTTTATGAAACGTACTAAAATTTTTTTTCAGCAAAAATTTATGTAGACTTTACAGAACAATTCTTTGGAAAAATTTTGTTTCTAAACATACGAAAAGTTGGTTTAAATTCTATTTGTTTACTAAAAACTTAATTTTTTATAAATAATAAATAAAATTTTTATAAAACCTTTATTTCATATAAATTGCTAAACATTTCTTGTCCTATCACGAAAATTTCAATAAATTTTTCCCAATATTTACTGAGAAATCGCAATTTAAAAAAACACCCACATAAAAGTTCACTTACTCATAACTTTTTAAAAAATCCAAATTTTGCAAAAATAAGTATGAGGCCTTAATATTGATCAATATATCTTCAAAGTTATGCAATAAAAAGTTTAAGTTTAATAACTTTGGTTTTATTGTGTCCAGTTGAGAAAACTTTACTCATGTAGTATATACATTAGGGTGATTCAAATTTTTTTTGTTGCTTAAAACGGTGCAAAAGTTGCAGGCACACGAAAAGAAAATTCTGATGAAATTATAGCTCATGATATTAATATTTACCGGTGGCTTTCGAGCTTTTTTGTTTTCCCAAAAATTTGTATAGAAAACAATATCTTGTATCTCTCTATATCTTGTGATGTTACATTATCGGGACCTAGCCTATTGGAAAGATCATAAAATTTTCTATAAAAAAACCCCTTGCATTTATTTATTTCACGAGGTATAGAGAGAAACGTCTTGTCAAGCATTTTCCCCATACAAATCGTGTGGAAAACAAAAAAGCTCGATGAGCCACAAGTAAATATTAATATTATGAGCTATAATTTCACCAGAATTTTCCTTTCGTGCGCCTATAACTTTTGAACCTGTTTCAAGCAAAAAATTTGAATCACCCTAATATACATATTTAATCTCATTCAACTTTTTTCAGCATATTGCATATTTTTCGATTTTCGTATTTTGATATTTTAGATAAAAAAAAATTTTGCAGCAAGCATACTGAGCTCCGACAGCGTCGATATCGCCTGCGAAATGGAACGAGTTCGGAAGAAAATTACTACACAGCCTGATCCGTTTCATAACTACGTGTGGCCTCGACCCACGGCTCATGCTCATTTTTTTTAACTGGGCTTCAATAATAAGAATAATTGATTTTTTAAATTTAAGACTTGCATACAATGTACATACATATGTCGAATAAAATGTACAACCGAACTAGTTTGGAAACGGAAATTTCTATACCTAATTTATATAAGTATTGCACCAGTGTTAAAATAAATATTGCACACCTCTAGATTTGGTTACTATCACTCACTAACGTAAATACTTCTTTCTACCTTATAACTGAAAATGAAATCGCATGATTTTTAAAACGGTTCTAATAGTCAATATTCCAAACCGAAAAAACCTTGAGATTCCTTTCTGGTGAAATAAGTGTTATATTTTTTAAATACTTTTTATTTAAACAGCAATCCGGATGTCTCTGCTTGCAAAAAACCGAATGAAGTTTTTCCGTTAAAATATTTCAAAAAACCAACTACGCAGAGAAAGAGAGACAATTTAACAAAAAAACAAAAGGAAATGAAAATGACATTAGCGTTGCAGCTTAGGGCTGTATCATAGATACTCACAACTTAAGGCTGTGTTACATACTTATATTATATAACAATTAATAGTAATTATTACAATTCGGCCATTCTGACAATACAATCGACCTCGATTGTTACTAATTAATTTTTTTTTTTACTGAAGTATTACCTTCTTAATCCAAGTGTTTTGAAATTTCACTTAAATCCAACCAGGTTATCGTCGGGATCCAATTCATAACGAACGGAATCACTGCTTGAATGGCAAGGAGTGGGGAGTATATGGAAATCTGACCACCTCCGCAACCTACTACAGTAGACCCCGCTTAAGTGATCTTTTAACGGCGCAAAAAAATTGGATCTACTAACCAAGGAATCAATAAAGCGGGCCCCGCTTATTTGAACAAACGGATTAATTAAAAGAATCCTGGATAATTGATCGAATTAGTCAATTAAGCGAAGAAAAAAATGTGTTAAGTATTTTACTGATCTTACCCCAAGATAAGAGCCAGAAAAAATATCTTTCATTTATAATTAAAAGGTTTTATTTTTTTTTTTTTTCAACCATACGCATATAAAAAAGTAAAATATCTTTTTAAGTAAAAGGAACTTCAATTCAGCTTCAGATATCAACAATAAATTCAGGTATGTGTAGCATTTTACAAAAAGTATGCATGTATAGTATGTATTCCTTAAATCTGCTTTAAAAAATCGGCTATGGACGATTGCATTTCATTTTGCAGTCTATTGGTAAGCATTTCTCTCTCCATATTTTCTAATTCATTGAAATATTTATTATGAGTAAGAAAATATGTGCTTTGGGTTTGAAGATTTTGAAGTAGCTCGCTAACACTTGGAACCCTATCAGTGGTTTCTTTCTTTGCTTCTTCGGAGATTTCAGAAGTCACAATGGTGCTAACGATTTCGTCGATTGTAAGATCCCCAAAGCACAATAATTCGTTGGCGCTTCTAATGCACTCAAAAGCATTTTGCAATTCCGCATCATCGCTAATTGTTACTCCAGTAGCATCATCACCGTCCATCGTAACATCGTTGATCTCTTAAAAGGGGAATTTTACATGTATTTTTCACTTGAGAAATATTTTTTCTGATTATTTAAGCGGGGAAACCAATTAAGCGGGAATCATTTAACAGGGGATTAAGATGCATATTTGAAATGAGCAAAATTTCATTGGGTTTTTTTAGACCAGTTATCCGGGGAATTCACTTAACCGGGGATCTATTAAGCGGGGTCCACCGTAGAATCCAAAATTCCATGATAGGGCATTTGTGTAATCTGAAAACCCTCGATATCCTCAACAACGTATCTATCATGGTTTAATTTATCTTTGATTTCATATGGGCCGCGAAATTTCGGTATTAATTTTTTATTCGTTCCAACTGAAGTATCGACATTTTTTATAACGACAAAGTCTCCAACTTCAAACTTTTTTGCCGCCTTATTATGTTTATTGAAATAGTCAAGATTATATGATTGAGATTTTACGATTGCATCAGCAGCCTCGGACCTAAGTTTAACAAAATCAACCTTCTGCTTATCTGCGTAATTTGAGTCGACATATTCGGTTATCTCGTCAATAACCTTGCCCCTTTGTTCAATACCGAATAAAAGTCTACTTGGTGCAACTTTCGTCGTCGTATGGTTTATGTTATTCATTGCATATTCTGCCTGTACCAATTTTTGCTTCCAGTCAGCATGTGTGGCTGATTCTGCCAATTTTGCCAACATTGCTTGTAAGTCCCTATTCATGCGTTCGACTTGTCCATTCGACTGAGGTGATGCAGTTGCCACCTTAACGTGTTCTATATTTCTGTCTGTCACAAAGTTCAAAAAGTTCGTAGAAGTAAAAGATGTACCGCGGTTACTAACTATTCGACGTGGTCGGCTATAATATTCGAAATACTTTTCTAAGGCTTGACAAGCCTCCTTAGTGCCAGGAGTATTTACTGGCTACAACTTTACGAATTTCGTAAAAGAATCGATGACTGCAAATACATATTTGTGTCTAGAATTTACCGAAGGCAATGGGCCAAAATGGTCGATATGTAATGTGTCAAATGGCTCCGATATCTTTAGAATGTTGTACAAATTCCGCCATGGCGCCGAATAATATATACATTTTAAGCAATTTCTTATGATCAAATTAAGTTTCTCTTGCATATTCTTAAACCAGTAGTGCTTTTGTATTTGATTCATACACTTATTTACCCCCAAGTGACCACATTTTTCGTGTACAACTCTCATGATATTTTCTTCTAACTTCCTGGGCACATACAGCTGACGTTGTTTTTGGGATCCAATTCGAAAAACTAAACCATTTTCTAAGACATAGCCATGTACCTACATCACCTGTTTTTATCCACTTCTTATTTTCTGTATGCTCGTATATCGAGCCTGTGAAATCTGAATATTCGCATCTAATTCTGAATTTTCCGTTTCTATGGCACCTACCATTTCGATACGACTTAACGCGTCTACATGCGACATACAGTTACCTACGATGCTCTACTTTATAATTATAGCACTCTAATGCTAAAGCCCACCTAGCGATACGTTTATTCACATCTTTTATCTTTAGTGTTTGTGACAATGCCTCACAATCAGTCACTACCGTGAATTGTAATTGGTCAACAAATGTATGGAACCGCTCTAGAGCGTACACAATGGCTAAAGTTTCTAACTCAAAACTTATTAGTTTAGATTCGTCGGGCGTCGTTTTTCTGGAATAATAAGCAACTGGATGGAATTTGCCATCACTTTGTTTTTGCATAAGTGCTGCGCCAAAGCCATAGAAGCTGGCATCGCAATGTAGCTCTGTTTCTTTCTGAGGGTCATAAATAGACAAAACTGGCGATGAAGTCAAACTATCTTTTAAAAATTCAAAAGCTTTAGAGCATTCCTCCGTCCAATAAAACTTGGTTTCCTTTGTCAAAAGGTTGGTAAGTGGTTTGGCAATACTTGCAAAATTTGGCACAAAACGTCGGAAACATGAAAATAGCCCATGACATCTTTGGACGTCTTTAGTGTTTTTCGGCATCGGATAGTGACGAATCGCTTCTATGTGATTATAGCTTGGTCTAATACCCTCATAGTTTATACGGTACCCTAAATAGTCGAGCTCACGGAAGGCAAACCTGCATTTTTTTAGACTTAACTCAAGACCAGATTCTTTTAAAAGTTGCAAGACCTCTGTTAAAATACTATAGTGTGAACTTAATTCTTCCGTTGCAATACATCTAAGTAAATCACTATCATGCCTTTTTCAATCAACGGTTTAAATTTTTTGTGTATGTACCTTTGGAAAGCAGCAGGTGCATTTTTAAGGCCAAAGGGCATGCGAGAGTATTCATATTGGCCAAACGGTGTTACGGAAGCTGTAAATTTAACTGCGTCTTCATGCATCCTAGTGTGATGAAAACCATCTTTCAAATCCAAATACGTAAAATATTTTTTTCCACTAAAATACTCCAGACAACCCTCAATTAAGGGCGAAGGAAAGTTATCACGAATAGTAATTTTGTTGATTGCACGATAATCGATGCACATCCGAATTTCACCATTTTTCTTTCTTTCACAATAGCCGAAGCATAAGGTGAAATCACTTGAGCGAACAATACCCTTTCCCAAAAGTTGATCTATTAGTTTTTGGACTTCTTTTTTTTCGAAATACGATAAACGCCTTGGCGCGCAATACATTGGTACATCATTAGTCAATCTTATTTGCATTGCATAATTCGTAGGTTTAGACTGCACGTTAGAATCTAAATAATATTTTGAAATTGTAGCACTTAGCTTTTCTTTTTCACTTGCAAATTCTCATCTAAAATAATTACATCATTCTTACTCTCGGTAGTGATTGCTCACGTCAACAATCCCAAATCAACAAAATCAATCATATCCTCTTCATTAGTTAAAGTAATTAATTCTAATTCAGATATATCCAACAAATGCCGAATGTCTTCAGCTGATGCTTTACAACACCAACTTGCCTTTTCCATTTCTTTTACTTTGCAAATATTAGGAATCTCTTCCCTAAAATTTTCTACGGTTACCTTGGTTGGCTCAATCGATTCTATTCTACTTGGATTTTTTAATAAATTCAAAGACACAAGTGCACTGTTAGCTTTTTCTGGCAAAACAAAATTATATTTCATTTTTTTTCGAATTTCAATCAAATAATTTTTTTATATTTTATATCAAATTGACATAAATGAATATTAAGTTTCAATAAAACATCTCTTCCTATTAATATTGGCACCAGTAACTCGTCATCTGGAAGAGTAATGAAATCATGAATTATTGTTTTATGTCGTAAGGTTATTTGACACTTTATTTTTCCGAACGTACTTAATTTTGAATTTCCCATTCCATGAAACAGTGTTGGTAGCTTCTGGTTACATGAAAGGGGCACCAGTGACTTCGTTATAAAACTACTACTACTTCCCGAGTCAATAAGAGAAAAACACGTTTTGGCTTCAGTGCACTTATTTCTATTAAAGAATGCATCACTTACCTGTTGGAATGCACCTAAACTATTGGTGACTTCAGGATGTCCATAAGTTCCCTCAGTAGCCATTACAGGGACTACGGGTGGTTTCTTTGGGCAGTCCTGGTGGAAATGTTTCACTGTATGGCACTTGAAGCACGCATTTGGTGGGCGTTTCGGCTTAGTGCACTTGCTCTGGAAATGCCCAAACTGTGAGCAATTAAAACAGGGCACGGTAAACAAATCAGCAGCATCATTTTTTTGTCTGGTCACAAATGCAGCGACACCAACAGCAGTTCTCGGTGAAATATTTGTTTGAGCTCTTTTCTTTTCGTATCGGCTTAGAAGAGATTTTAGGTCCTGAAGTGAACGTGCACCATTTAAAATTGATATGTTCAATGATCTATCACTTAGACCATCCAAAATATGTTCAAGTAATTCGCCTTCGGGAACCGCGGTATTAGATGCAATTTCCTGCATCTCGATGACATAGCGCTTCACTGACTCACCGGGCTTTAAGCTGCGTGCCTTAAGTTGTCCAAGTACATCACTAAGCGTGTGCACACTACCAAATTCAGCTGTGAGTAGTTGTCTCAAACCTTGGTAGGTGTTTGCCGCGTTTGCACGTAGGAAAATCTTGTCTGTGCCACCAAGTAAACGTCGCACGGCGATGAATTTGTCGTGTTCGATGCAACGAAAAATTTCAAACGCGTCTTCGACATCTTGGAACCACTTATTCACATCACATGCATCGTCACCGTCCATCAGTTTTTACAATTCTCGTTTCTTCCTGCCAGCAACAACTCACGATCAATTAGGCACATCGCTTTCCCAACAGCGTCATCACTGGCAGCATCGTCAACAGCGGAATTATTCACAGCGGTCTCATCATTAGTGGCATCATTATCACCGGCATCGTCTTTGCCAGTACCTTCTTCTTGGCCATGGCTTCCAACGGTGGCACTTTCCTCCACTGCAGCACCTGCAGCAATCAAGGCATCGAGCATATCTTTTTTTAACACTTCTGAATTGAAATAAGTGTTATATTTTTTAAATACTTTTTATTTAAACAACAATCAGATCCAATGTCTCTGCTTGCAAAAAATCGAATGAATAGTTTTTCCGTTAAATATTTCAAAAAAACAACTACGCAAAGAAAGAGAGACAATACAGTATAATTCGCTTAGCTGCCTTACCGCTTAAGCGCACATTTGATTTAGCTGCACGATTTCATACTTTTCTTGCAGTTTTTTAGACATTTAGAGCAATATTTTACTCATAACTGCATTTCGTGTAGCAGCACATTCGCTTTACCTTCCCACTGTTTGTCGTTTTTAAATCGAATTTCCCTTGTAAAATATTCGCTTAGCAGCCTCATATAAAAATCATCTCCTGTAAACAGCACAAAAAATAGCGTTCAGAAAGCAAGCAAGGGTTTTTTGACGATTGCTATTTTTGTCATGTGTGAACGTAACAACGGTTTTTGTTTGACATGTGTGGATGCAGCCAAAAATAAAAATTAACAAAATGAACAAGCACGTAAATTCAGTTTCACTAAAACAAAAAATTCAAATAATCGATTCGGTGAAAAATTAAATTAGCAAAAAAGATTTGATACAAAAATTTAAGTGCGACATCTCAACTATTAATAGAATAGTAAAAAATGAAGACAAATTCAGAAGCATGGCAAAAATGGGTGGCCTTCAACGCAAGCGCCAACGAAAAGGCATCCATGAAGGCGTTGAGAAGGCTCTATGCGTTTGGTTTGACCAGCAAAGGCAGCAAGATGCAGTCTTAACAAGTCTTATGCTGCTCAATAAAGCTAAAGAGTTTGCAATCAAGTTGGATCATAATTTTGAACCAGATTGTAGTTGACTCTTCAGATGGAGGAGACGCTACAATATAAAGTCTGGAAAAATCCATGGAGAGGTTAGAGACAATGACATCGTGGGAGCCAATAACTACGCTACCAACTTGTTACCAAGAATTATTGAGCAATATGACTCGGAACATATATTTAATGCCGACGAAAGCGGTCTTTTTTACAAAGCTCTACCAAATGCAACCTTTTTCCGAGGAGGTGATCAGCCCAAAGGACGGAAAAGCCAAAAAGTACGACTTACTTTGCTGTTTTTATGCAATGCGACCGGCACTTATAAAAAAATCTATGTTATTGGAAAGCCAAAAAATCCTCGCTGCTTCCGAAACATTGAAATTCCTCTACCATATTTTTCAAACCATAAATCGTGGATGACTTCAGATTTATGGAACGAAATCATCCATTCGCTTGACCGATATATGTTGAAAGAACAACGAAAAATAGTTTTTTTTGTGGACAATGCCAGCTGTCACAAGATAACATTTCAGCCAACAAATATCAGAATTGAATTTCTTCCTCCAAATACTACGGCCTTAATTCAATCCCTCGATCAGGGCAGGGATCATCGTAAAAAAACAGTTATGCGCAGTGGAGCGTGGAATATCTATTCAGCAATTTATAAAATGTATTTCCCTTTTGGATGCAATGTTTTATATAAAACGGGCATGGTGGATGGTGTAACCAGTCCCTAAGCTATCGTACCCAACGCGGTCCGCACCGGCTAGCTTGCGGCTTAAGGGGGGATTTTTAACCCACCGCGTTGGGTCGAGGGAGCAACAATAAAAGACTCCATTTTTGGCGGAAACCAAAAATGAAATCTTAAAATAAAACCAAACTCAACTGAATTCAAAAAGAAAAATCAAACCCACCAAACCAAAATTTGATTAAGATCTGAAATGTTATTATAAAAAAAATTACGAAAAAAAAACCATAAATAAAAAAAACTACGGGAAAACTATAGTAGGCTGTTTTATATGAGAGAGGGAGTGAGATTACTCCCCTCTTATGCACCCGCCCAACCTGTGATGAACAGTCCACTTTTGTGCATCACCCACTTGCGAATCATCGCTGACTTGCCTATGCCAACATCACTGGTTCCGCAGAAAAATCACCCCCTTATAAGAAAAATTTACCAAGAACTCATGTTCGTTATAATTCAAATTATTTTATTAATATTAACCCTATCTATTTTACAGGCTAGCGCACAACGTATATCCTTGCACAAAATGGCTAAGGAAGAAAATCGACATCAAAATTATGGACAGGAAAATGCGTATACATATGACGGTGGAACAAGACAATCAGTTTTAAGTAATATTTAAAATTATAATAATTAAAAAGGAAAAATGTATATGGTTGCGAAAATTTTATTCTTAGAAATACGAAATTATTACTTTTGAATTAATTTAAAAACAAAACGTAAAAGTTAACGCGCATACAAATTATTAAAACTTAATTAATGGTAAATTTCTTTAAACAACAACGAAAAAAAATGTAACTGATCAAGAACGAAAAATTTTAAATCACTATACAAAATTTTCGCAACGGAATTATTAAATATAATATAAATGTAGGAAAATAAATATATGTAAATGTAAAAATATAGTAGTATGTAGAAAATAAAAAAAATATGATTATATCTAAAAAAAAATAATTAACAAAAAAAATTGATATGCTCTATCGTTATCCAAAGAAATTCCCAATTAGTAAATTTTGATTACATTAAACGTATACATTATATGCATCGAAATACCCCTAACTTTTAAGTCCTAAAAGAGCCCTCTATTAAAGACCTGGGTGTATTTGAATTTAAATAATTAAACCCCCACAAAATGAATTTAGGAATTCCTTTCACAATTGGTTCTCCTCGTATTCTATATAAAATAAAAATAAAACACCCTTTATACGGCAATCCACTGACTAACACACCATACGTGTTCGTTCTCCTTCGTATTCAATTAATTTCTCTGGGGCTTCGAAAAACTGTTCCCACCACTCTCGCCAACAGGGCTCACACTTCTCGCCTTTTTTTTTTTATGCCAATCCGAACGACTTCAAAATGGCTGCGTTCAGACGCCGTTTTTTTTTATAATAAAATGGAATTCTAATTTTTTTTCTTCAAGATTCGATGCAATTCTTTTTTTATATATATATATAAAATATTGTGGCTGGCACTTATCAGTATTTCGATGGTCCTGGTGTTTTAGCGTCTTCCTATGGGTTTTCCGCTACCGCCTATTTCGCCAGCCACACTAGCAAATAACGAAAAATTTTCATTGCAACTATCTTAACGAGTGTTTAAATTGACTCACATGATTTTATGGTATTTCGGATTTTTGGGGCGTACTTTCTGCTTTACTCAAAACTCGTTAGCTTGACCTGCGGACACGCAAAAAATTTTCTTATAATATATATATTAACATATATATTACATTCAAACGTTAATACCTGCTTTTTTTTATCTTTATGAATTCTGCTAGTTGACACAGTAATTTCCTAATTACTTCAGAGTTTTATTGCTTCAGCTTACAAATATTTATTTTATTTCACACGTTAACACAATTCAAACGTTTTTACCAGAAAAATAAACTTGCGCGGTTCTATGAACTAAATTCAAATTTTCACTTGCTTTTATTTTATTCGAAATTATTCCGCGACACATTTAATCACCAGGACTACTTTTGAGTATTTAAAATTTATTGGCGCAACTAGTGGTCACCAAGCCCAAAATTTCCAAAATCCAAGTAAACAAAAACTGTTTTTATGTTTTATTATTTTACATATAGGATAAGTACATTGAACTTACAACACTAACCTTGACAACATTTCTCACCCACCACTACATTTTCACGTTCGCTCTTCATTTTCTCTCTTAACAGTTCAGTATCATTATTTTAGTAACATAATCAGTGTTGCCACTGAGAAATTTATTTTCCTACCAAAATTTTCTCGAAAACCTACCAAAGTCGTTTGTAACCTACCAAAACTTTACAAATTAAAAAAAAAATCTTTTTGCAGCATTGAATTCGTTTATTAACATTTAATGCTGTTTAAAATACATATTCTTGTATGTCGTCGTTTAAAATGCTTAACCGCATATAGCACAAATTTTCTGTTGCTAAATCGTTCACATCAAAAGTCGGGCAAGTGTGCGCAAAAAGTTACCACATGACACATGCAGCGTGCAATTAAGCGATGAACGTTAGAAGAAAGAAAAATAGTAATTAAAAATCATTTTGAAGGCAAAACCGATCGCAAAGTTACAAATTTTACCAGCGGTTCACGGTATTATTAAATGATATAAAGAGGACAAAAGGATTTCAAATAAACAACGAACGGTGGCAAAAAAAAAACGTTTAGCTCGAGAGACGAAAAATGTACCATCCGAGAAATTTTTAAAAATCCATTCATATCATCTACTCAAAAACTTACTGTAATGGTAAAACTAATATTCATTAAGAAGTCCATGCCGTTCGAAAAGTTCTCCGGAAAAATAATTTTAATGGCTGAGTCGCACAGGATAAGCCATGCATCAACAAAACAATTTCGCTTGAATTTCGCAAAAGAGCACATTTTAAAATATTCTCCTTTTGGAGCATGGTAAACACACCCTAAGTGGTCGGGGTTCTGAAAAAGAGCCATAGTTTAGCCTGACAATAACCGTATACTTACAGTCCTATTACAGTACTATTTATTAAAGCCCACAAATTCAAATTTATTATTCCGGAAATATTTTTTCTAATTATGTACATAAAAAAAGTTTAGTTCTTAGAACTTAAGACCTTTTTTAGCGGCCCGATTTTGATCACAGCTGCGATCAAAAAAATTATGTTATTAATAGCGCTAGTAACTTTTGTTTCTAACACGCCGGGTCTGAGCACACATGCAACAATTTAGATATGCGATCAGTCGCAACACTATTTCGTCACATTGTACATGCATATGCGTATTCCCTAAACGTAATTTGTATGCAAGAAAACAGAGACCATACCCACTTGTTGAAGATAGGGTTGGTAAAAGCTTATTTCCAGATGTAAATATTTGCTTCCTGATTCGAAAAACTTCACGAAGAAATTTCAATTTTCGATTTTCATAAAAATTTATCCTAAATCCTACCAAAATCAGATTTAACCTACCAACCTACCAAGAGGAAAAAAACCTACCCGATTTGGTAGGAAACTACCAAAAACGGCAACGCTGAACATAATAAACATTATTGTTGGAAAGCTCAGTGCTAACACCAACCCTGGTTTCATACAACAGTGTTGCTGAACATCGCCTATGAACACTATGACATTTTGACATTTGGTATATTATCTTCATTCTTTCAAGCTGAGGTGACATATGTCATAATAAAATTGTAAACAGTGAGGTAAGAATGCATTTTATTTTAAAATAGCTAAATTAACATTTTCAATCTTTTCAGTGAAACCTAAAGATGGACTTAATGTTCGCTAGGATGGCGAAAGCACCATTCACATAATTCCATTATGCTGATTGAGTTTTAGGGCGGATGGACGACAGGTAACTAACTCAACCATTCTACCGCAACAATGGTTACGCCACAAACAATATCAAATTTTTTTAAGAAGGTAATAAAAATTAACATTAGCTATTAAATAATAATTTGATCAAATACAAAAATGTTTTTTTTTTAAGGCAGGGTTTATAAGTTTTGGAGAAACTGGCTTACAACAAGAAATAGAGGATGTTTTTCCTGTCAATATTCCAAACAGATTGGAGTACATTAACTGTGACGATAATCTACATTGTCATGGGCAATTAACTGAGGACGAGATAGTTCAAAATGTTCGTGATGTTGAACACCGTTTTGAAGATTATAATTCGGAACTGAGTGAGGATGATGATTGTCCTGAAAATGCTCCTACGTCAAAAGAGGCCCTTACAGCCCTTAATGTTTTGCAACAATATTTTTCTTTCAATAATATGGAAGGTGATGCACTTTTTGAAATTGAAGAAAAAATGTTACTACTTTCCATGAAAAACATGAGTCAGAGTAAAATTACCGATTTTTTCAAGTAATTTTTTTAGCACTTATTTTTACCTAAATGCGTGATTTTAAGAATTTTAATTTTTTTTTGTTGTTTTTACCAAAAAATGTGCCTTATATGTAACTATTATTTGAGTTAAACTTGATTTTTATGGATTTTTTAATAAGTTGTCCTTAATAAACTTAATTCTTGAAAAGTTTCTGTTTAGTTTTTCATATATTTTTAAGCGCCTCAAATGTGCGCTAATGTGAGTTCAAATATCTGCCTCTTGAAGCCGATAGAAAAATTCGCTTAAGTGCACATTTCGCATAAGCGCCCAAACTTTCGTGCAAAAGAATAGGAGGCAGCTAAGCGAATTATACTGTATAACAAAGAAACAAAAGGAAATGAAAATGACATTAGCGTTGCAGCTTAGGGCTGTATTATAGATACTCACAACTTAAGGCTGTGTTACATACTTATATCATATAGCAATTAATAGTAATTATTACACTGGTAAACAATTTTTTTTACGAGTAGTTCTCTTTTAGGGTAATAATTTAGGTGGATGAAATTTTTTATTTTATTGCTTTGAAACATATGAGGTTCGCTCCCTCCAACTATCGAACTTCAAGTCAAAAAAAAAAAAAACAATCGCATCTCTGATCCCGCTCTAAATATTTCAAAAAGTATATTGACTAGCATACTAGGCGCACATACCCCCATATAAAATTCAGCATGATAATGTCCCTGACATTGAAGCTATTATTGTTTTGATTCTTCTGGTTTTAATGCATCCAACATCTTTTTTGGTGCAATTTGGCCACAGTGTCGTTATGGTAGTGTTTCGTTAAAACCATTATATACATTATTTTTCTGCTCTTTTCTTTTGCTTTTATTTCATGTACACTTTTTTTACAATTTTAATTTTTACATTTTAACAATTAATGTAAAACATTTACTATTATTTCTTATATGTATAGAAAGAAGTAAATACATTTTCTATCAACATACGCAAAAAATGTATATTAACAATTGTTGATTTAATAATATTAATGCAAGCGAAATTTACTTTAAAAATTAAAAAAGCAATAGTATGGTAAAAGAAATTTGTTGTAAGCAACAACACAGGCAGAGCAATTGCAGATGAGCATACGGTTCATAAAAAAAGCATGCTCATTCGAACGACGTAAGAAAATGTTAGTATGTATAAGGATAAAAGAAGGATTGTCCGTAAACTAAGCCTTATTTTGCACACATCTTAGTTTCTTATCAAATAAATTTAAATAAAAGGATGATTTATTGAACATTTAATTTTTGAAAAGATTTAAAAGTTATAAAAGTCAGGTCATAGTTTACCACTATAAGTTTAATATATCTTCTATTATTAGAAGAGCTAAAATTGTATGCTTATATATTTATATATGGCTGAACTTTATTTCGAAAACGGCTGCAGCGATTTGATAAAACTTCGGGATTTCGTGCAT
Organism: Tricholauxania praeusta; assembly: GCA_949775025.1. Taxonomy (NCBI): domain Eukaryota; kingdom Metazoa; phylum Arthropoda; class Insecta; order Diptera; family Lauxaniidae; genus Tricholauxania; species Tricholauxania praeusta. The sequence continues at coordinate 111,779,407 of OX459028.1, forward strand.
ATGTGAACAAAATTAAGATTGGACTAAGTTTTAAGTTTCTAACAGGGGCGTGGCACAGCCCTAAACTTTAATTTTTATAACGTGATAACTCGCAAGCCATTTAAGGTATTGCAACGAAATTTGGTAGACAAATTCAGATCATAAATATTTTAAATGCTAGAAAAAGTAGACGGAATCGGAATAATGGGCGTGGCATATTTTGATAATTGAAAACTTTGATTCAATATTACTCAAAAACGGCACAGACGATTTTCATAAAAATTTTGGCTTAAGTTTACTTTAGCTGACATTCTCCAAATCAATTTCTTTTTTTAGGGGTGATAGAGGGTGAAAAATAAAAAAATATAAAAATTTCAAAAAAAGTCACTCGGATCTAGTATCGGAGATATAGACATTGGAAGTTGCGGATATAGCTTTTGGAAAAATGGTTATAAGTTGGGAACCCCTGAATGGATTTGAAAAAAATGGGTGTCATAAGATAGATAATTTAATGGCCTACAATAATGGCGACCAAAGTTTTGAAATTTGACATATATTTTTGGAGATATTACGACTTTTGTGAAATTTCGACCAATTTTTTTTTGAAAAAACATTTTTTTTTCCAAAAAATGTGTTAATGACCTGAAACTTTTTTAGCATTTTAAGAAAGCTTATTTTATTCCCTCTAAAATGGTATATAAGTTGTTTTAAATTTTTGCGTATTTACCCCCTTTTTTTGCCGGAAAATAAAAAAAAATATGCAATAAATTTTTATGAAAAGTCTCTATTTATGGACAAAAACAATAAAAAACCAACAACAACAACAACAACAACAATTATTGTAAGACCATTTTCATTTTAAAACTTAAAAATTTTTATTAAAAATCTCGCGCGCGATTTTTAATAAAAATTTTTCGCCTGCGGCGCTCTTTTCCTTCAACATAACCTCACATTTTAAAAAATTTTTAATTTATATGAAAACCATATTTTTTTATTATGAGAATCGTTTAAATAATAATAGTTGTAGGTGTACTAATCGTTGTTGTTGTTATTTTCCACTGTTTCTGTCCACAAAAACATAGTTTTCGTAAGAATTCATTGAATATTTTTTTTTCTTTTTCTTTAAAAAGGGGCTAAATTCGCAAAAATTTACAGCAAACTATATACCATTTTAAAGGGAATAAAATAAGCTTTCTTAAAATGCTAAAAAAGTTTTAGGTCATTAACACATTTTTTGAAAAAAAAAAAAGTTTTTTCAAAAAAAATTTGGTCGAAATTTCACAAAAATCGTAATATCTCCAAAAATATGGGTCAAATTTCAAAACTTCGCTCACCATTATTGTAGGCCATTAAATTATCTATCTTATGACACCCATTTTTTTGAAATCCATTCAGGGGTTCCCAGCTAATAACCATTTTTATAAAATATATATCCGGAACTTCCGATGTCTATATCTCCGATACTAGATCCGAGCGACTTTTTTTGATAATTTTATCCTTTTTTTGTTTTTAACCCCCTTTTAGCAAAAAAAAATATATAAAATTGGACAATGTCAGCTAAAGTAAACCTGTTCCAAAATTTTAAACTTAATACCGCTGAATGCAGCCATTATAACAAGTTATGCCACTATACTGGCAAAACTCAGCCACTATACTGGCAAAACTCGTTGAAAGGCGTGGCACAGCCCACAATATTTATAAACGTTATAATAAGAGAAATGACAACGCAATCGTTATGAAATTTAACACGTTAAGTATACTGGCTGTTGGGTATCTTGTAACCAAAAGTGGGCGCAACGACACCTGTGGGCGTGGCATCTTCCATACTAGCGAAATCAGTCAAATGCTACATTTATTGTTCTATGAGAGTAATATTTTTTAAATTTGATGTAGAGATGTCGATTACTATAAGCTTTGAAACTAAATGGATTTCGATGGGATTGCATCAGTGGGCGTGGCACCTCCCATACAAGCATAAAATGTTAAAGGCTATATTTAGTGTGCTCTTGGAGTCAAATATTTTCTAATTTGGTGTAGAGGTGTCGGTTACTATAAGCTTTGAAATTATATGAATTTTGACGAGATTTCATTAGTGGGTGTGGCACCTTCCATACAAACTTATAACGCTAAATGCCATATTTAGCGTACTATAGGAGTGATCCTAATAAAATTTGGTAGAGATGTCGGTTACTATAACCTTTTAAATTAAATGAATATTGATGGGATTACATCAGTGGGCGTGGCACCTCCCATGCATGCAAAAACGTTAATAGTTATATTTAGTCTGTTGTGGGAGTAATTTCATTAAAATTTGATGTAAAGGTGTCGGTTAGCATAAGCATTGAAATTAAACAAAAATCGAAGAGATTGCATCAGTAGGTGTGGCACCTCCCATATAAGCAAAAAACTTTAAATGTTATATTTAGTGTGCTATTGGAGTAATATTCTTTAAATTTGGTGTAGAGGTGTCGGTTACTATAGGCTTTGAAATTACAGTGGAACCTCGATTATCCGTCTCCCGATCAACCGTTACTCCGATTAACCGTCACATTTTGTCAGCAAACTTTTTTTTTCGTTTTTCGATTCTTTTTATGTATGTACACAATGCGCGAAGCGATTCTGTCTGAAATTTTTCTTACGAATTTCGGAGATGAACATTTTGCAGAGATTCAATAATCTAGTTCACTTTGTGTGTGATTCAATTTCATAACATGATTTATTTTGTTCATTTGCGCCCTCTAAAGGGTCAAATAGACGTTCATGCGTGCATGATGAATCAAGTGAACGCTCATGCAAACTGACCGTGTAGTTGGCTGATTGACTGATTGGTTATGCGCATGAGCAATATTAAAATATTTTGATATTTTTTTGATTGATCATGCATGCATGATAGTGTGTGCTGAACTTAGCTCAGTTTACATGATTTTTTGACGAAGAAGGTGACAATGAGTGCGGAAAAGAAATTAGAAATATTATTCACTAAAGATTATTAGATGAAATAATTATACTTTTGTATAAACTTTGTTTTTTAAAATACATTTTAAAGATTTTTGAGCTTAAATTAAACTCGTTTCATGCTTTTTTTTAATATTAAATGCCGCACATGCTTTTGACGTCATAATGTCAACACGTTAAAAGTTCAAACAAAAATGATATCCATCATGCGTGCATGAATGGTTTGTGTGGAAATCATGATGGCGTCGTCATTTTATTGATCATGCACGCATGAACGTCTATTTGGCCCTTAACTGATTTTGGTCAGTTGCAAAGTCTCAAACGGTTGTAAAGCAAACAAAAGTAACGAATTTTTTCACCAAAACATCTTGATTCGATTGTAAACTATCACATTGTTGTTTTATTCGATAATAAAATACGAAAATTACAAATCAACATTTTTTTTTTACGTTTCCTTTTTTCTTGCGTTTTGTATTACAGTACATACATATCGTCGCTCTCGGGTAGAAAGGCCCTAACTCATTTTTTTCGAAATTTATTTTTTTGTCGATCCTAAAAGATAACCCTCAATTACACTTCCACTCAAAACTTTGACGTAATATTTCAAAACATAGCAGATTTACACTCAATTAAAAAAAGATTCTAATATGAAATTTTGAAGTTTTTATACAGTTTTTTCGTCCTCCTGTAAAATTGCAAAAACATGAGTTAAGGCCTTTCTACCCGAGAGCGACGATATGTAATATCAGTACAAATAAGTACAATATCATATATGGTGGGTGTAGTAAAGAGAAAAATCAAATGGAACAAAGAAAAAATGCAGCGAACAGCTGTCAGCGTGGTGTGCTTTAGTAGTAAGAGAACGATCCTGTATTGCACCCACCATATAATTACACCATGATTCCGAGCTATTATTTTTATATCGAAATTGCTTTATTGAATTGTATTTGTCAACAATAACTTCAAATTAAAAGTTGAAAACATGTTCAGAAATTTAAAGGATAATTAATGTTCGCTCTAAGTACTACCAATCGACATTTTGTTGGATGAGGCAGCCTTAGCGTCAGCAGTTTTACCGACAGCAACCACGGCGCGCTGTTGCTCTTTGAAATTGTATTTTTCTTGACACGAAATTTGTCAATGAAATTTGTTGCGATTCAAAAAATTGTAAAAATCGACGCATTTATACTGGAAATTAATTTTTACAAGCAAAATCGATTTTAGAGTGTTCACTTCAAGCCGAGAAAACTCGGTTTTCCAGATGTTTTTTGCTGATGAAAAAACGCGCTCCACTGGTGCACTCGTTCCAGGTAGGCACAGAATGAATTCGACGAGACGAGAAAATTCAAAATATGGCACTTGTGAAGCTTCCATGTGCTTAAAGATCTCAACCCAGCGTTCTTCAGATAACAATTTCTTTTCTTTCCATTTTTCAATTAGAATAACTAATTTCGAAGCATGTGCGGGATATTTTGGAAGCGCAGTCCGATGAAATGAAGCTATTATTCGCTTTTATGACATGATACGACCAAACGCCTTCACATGCAGTAAGGGTGGTGTCGGCTGACGAGGTAAAAAAGTTCGCATCAGTGCGGCTGTTTGATTTGGCAGATAACGCTTTCTTGTGTTTCGTGGATTCCAAGTGCTTATCGATTTCACTCTTTCCGGCGTTTGCGATGTTGAGTTCCGCGTCGCACAAATTACACCGTATATCACTTTCTGTTCTTCCTTTTTTCATTTGCGGATATTTTTTCTGAATATCCGAATTAAAAATGCACTTACGGCGCCGCAGCGCCGTATTCATTTAATGAATAGAAACACGAAGCATATAAAGCGAAACACATAAAAAGCATGCATGCATCGTATGCTTTTCAGCACACATAGAATGCATCTATTAAAATTTGTCACTCCCTTTTCCCATACGATTTTCTCAGCAAATATGTATTGTTTACAAATTTTGTTTTTGTCAATCTCTTTTCCCATACGATTCTCTCACACAAAATCTGTCAATGCTTCGATTCCTACAAAAAGTTGAAAGTAGGTTTGACATTTTTAAAAACTACAAGTCTGCGCTGTCAAACTCAAATTTAGTGATGCCACATTTCAATTTTTAAAACAATCGTGTGTAAATACTAATTAAAGGAATTCTAGTTACAACTATTTCGCAATCATCGGGCCAGCGCAAATGATATTTATATTTATTATTAATTTGAGAAACAGATTTCGGCCGAAATAAGTACAAATTAAGTACGCTTTGAAAAATAAGTACAAATTAAGTACGGCAAGCTGAAAATAAGTACTGTACTTACTAAATAAGTACAGTTGGTATGCTTAGCAATACATAAGGGTGGGTCGATTTTTTTTTTTTCAAAAACGGTATGGCAGGAAAAGGTTATACGGGTAATTCTGAGCAACTTTGCCAGATTTGAGTCTAAAATCAATTTCGAGCCTACGCATTACAAAGTATTTCACATTTTCAGCAAATATTGGGTAAATCGGCAAAAAAATCGGTGAAACTTTTGAGCGTAAATCGTGATTTTTTTCGTTTTTTTCCAATTATGGAGCTACCTTCAACACCCATATCCTCCGGATACAGCCTGTTGCATATGCATTCTCAAGATATTCCAACCTTTGGCTTGGCAAGTGATTTAAATGGACTTAACTTACAAAATAATAGTGATTTATTTAAGTAGTCTTTTGAGTATAGTAAAAGAGCTTAAGCTGAAAGCAGAATGTTTTCGTTTAAAAGTTTTACACCTCAAGTACTAAAAAAATTAATTGAAATTTGGAAAAAGTTAAATATCGAAATTATTAATGTTAGAAGTTTTGCTTAAAAAAAACTCTTTGGTCGACTATTATCAAAAAGAAACAAGGTTCAAATCTAAAAATAGATTTCAAGCATTTTTAGATTGGACCAAAAATATATTTTTCATTGGAAAATGCACATGCGAATTGAAACAAAATAAATGCTCTTGTGGATTTATACCTGATCGTTTACAAAATTGCATGTTTGATCAACATAATGACAGAAAGCTGACGGTACCAGAGCCTTTTACTGAATTGACTAAGCAAGAACCAACATTGGTGTCAGCTAGTCACAATCCAATACCATACCTGAGCAATTGGATCTGGTCGATGGCGAATTCAGCAAGGCAATATAACAAAAACTACAGAGCTTTGCTATATTGTGCGATAGATTTGGAGTCTCTGACAGAGTAGCGTCGTGCTTAGCAACAGCTGATTGATTTTAGAGATGAAAATGGCGAGGTTGTTGTTATAGATAACTCGAAAGTGGCCATGGAGAAATTTAAGTGTAGGGACTATGCTGTAGTTCAGCATAATTCGTATTTTGCGCATTCTGAAAATGTCTTATTAACAATGCTATACGGTGACAGCAAGAACATACGCAATAGAGCGATACAAAAATTTTATACTGTCGTGAAAATAATGATACATCAGAACTTTGATGTTATGGGTGTCAAACTAAACAGTAAATTATTGTAAGATTTTCATTTTTGAATAAATTAATGCTTTCTATTATCTTTCGAATTTAGTCTTTCCGCACTCCACTATCCATTATCAAAAAAAAAATATTAACATGCTATATACAGAAAGGATACAAACAACCTTTCCAACGACATCAAAATGGCCGACCTAGCCCAATTTTGCTGATAGTAGGAAATACAGTGTAATTGTTCCCATAACAGTGCCAATATATGTATGTAAGAACTGTACAAAACCTATTTGTAAAAATGCGGAAGCTCAAAATTGATTTTAGACCTATAGTTTCCTTATCAAAGTTGTTCAGAATTGTCCGTATAATATTTTCCTGCATTACCTTTTGATAACTTTTTCCCGCCCGAACAAATCGACCCGCCTTACTATACATATCTCCGAAACAAGATCTGACATATATATATACATATGTATTTACAAAAATATATAACCATAAACATATACACAAATTGGCCGCAATCTGACGATGGTTTTCGATAGAACAGATATTGAAAATTTTAAATAAAAAAAAATCGATATCTCTAGCTTTCAAGATAACTTTTATAAAATAAAAAGAAATCGGAGAGAAAAACGAAGTGTTGGATTCAATGAAATCTAGCGTTAATCTATACTATTTATGTAAAATTGCTTATATGGAAATGATTTGTAACGCCAAACCGCAAAATATACTGAACCGATTTTAATAATTTATGTTTTAAAACAGGTTAAAAAGGTTATTGTATACTTATTTCTATTATTTTTATACCCTACACCGAGGGTGTATTCACTTTGTCTCTCCGTTTGTAACACATCGAAGGGGGCGTGGCAGGTATGGAAAAGTATATATATTCTTGATCAGCGTCACCACCTGAGTCGATTTAGTAATGTCCGTCTGTTGAAATCAGTTTTACGGGAAAATCAAGAAAGCTAATTGAATGAAACTTTCACACACAGGTCACATCTTCTTGCTGGCATCTTGCTATTGAAAATGGGCGAAATCGAAATTGGCTTCGAAGTTCAAAGGACAGCTCTGCCGTACTAAGCGAAAAAGACGTATCTCAAAAAAATTCATTTCGAGATAATTGATGTTTTGTTTATGTCAATTTGTTGAAATACCTGTAAAATTGAGATAGAGGAAATTTTCTTAGTAGATTTTTTATATGATTGAACTAAGATGCCGACATTTGGAGTATTTCATTAGACGCGTAATTTCTTAAGCTATCCGATGCCATAAGAATCTCGGATATTTTTTTTTTTGAGATACGTTTTTTTCGCTTAGTACGGCAGAGCTCTCCTCGAGGTTTTTTTTTAACTTTTGAGAGAGTACGATGTTAATAAATTTTTGTAAAAAGTGTACATTGCTTTTTACAGTTAAACTGCAATTTGTTGTTTTTATGAAATTTAGTTTTTGCCTGTCCGTCTATCTGTTTGTTTTTTATGGACGCGGAAACTATCCGGCAGATTTTGATGAAAATTTTACAGTATGTTAAGACAACACTTTTATTAAGGGTGAATATTTAGGTTGGCCCACAAACAAAAATATTTTTAAAAAAGAATTTTCGCTTAGTCCGGTATATCAACTCACATCGAATTTACACCACATGGAGTTTACAGCACCTGTATTTTATATTAAGAAGTTTTTATATTTAGGTTTGCCGTAACACAAAAACATTTTTAGAATATTATTTTCTCGAAGACCGCTTATTCGACTCTCATGGAACTTACACCACATGGCTTTTATATTGAGTGGCACAACTTAGACCGTACACATTTTATTTAGGGTGCATACTTTGAGTGGCCCTTAAAAAAATAACTTTTTAAATAGAATTTACATGAAGATTTCATAATTGTGGCCTATAAAAGGTTTTTACAAAGTTTGGTTTAAAAAATGGGCGATAGCACGCCCTTCAAAATCAAATTCATCATATTGTTACGAAATTTCTGTCTCTTTGACGATAATTTCGATCTCTCATACCTTTCTGAGTTCGATCACTGGATTGTGTAACAATTAAAAACACACAAACTTATTTAGTTATAAAATGGTTTATTTTATTAACGTTCAAATTCTAATATTAATTTAACACTGTATAGAAAACTGTTTTACTTTACTATGGATCACACTGTATTCACTTTATTGCTTTTAATTCAAGTGTTCCACTTCACTGTTGAACTACAACTGTGTCACTCAGCTCAGATGACAACCCTTTTATACTGCAGTCATCACTCTCTCGAATAATCCAGTAGTTTCTAAGTGGCGTATATTCTACCATTATCTACAACCCACCAGTGCTACTTTGTAGCGTGCATTCTACCACTATCCACAATTCACCACAATTCACCAGCATGGCGCACTGACGTTGAGCTCACAATTATCCAGAATGTGCTATTATTAGATGGCGTTGTACGACGTTGAATTTCACAATCTAGATGTCTCTATGTTATTGACTTTAATAGTGTACTGCAGCGTCTGTTCGGTTTATAATTTTTACACCATTACGCTAGATGGTGTATGCTAGCTAGTATCGTTTAGTTTCTTTTGTTGGTATTTATTTCAAGAGTTTTTCTAGCATAAACCAAATTTCGCTACAATATATTACCAACTACTGGAAGAAGATGAATGGGGCTTGGAACATAAACATGTATATAATAGGTACAGGCAAAAGTAAGCTTCAAAGGAAAAAATTATCGCCCCACATAACAACGTCTGCCAGGCCTGCTATATATTTGTAAAAGAATAGGGACAAAAGTTAGTTTCACTGGGAAAATGGGCGGTTTCGCTTTTATATTCCATCGCATGCGTTTATACATCGCCCCATTTATCGAAAAGGGCAGAACAACGTCTGCCGGGACAGCTAGTATTAAATAATTTTACTTATGTTTTTAAAAAAATTCAAATAAAAACTTAAATAAAAGTTCACTTATTGAATCTCCGGGTCAGACATCCGTCCATGTTGGCAACCCTACACTTACAATAAAAATTATGTGTTTTGGATGCACACATAATCTTTTTACTTCATCTTCTTTATCGTAATAATTGCACATATGAGAAGGTCCACACAAAAGCCATTTATGATATCAATAATTTTGCTGTTTGAGAAACGAAAATAAAAATGTCACTTTTACATACGAGTATGTAGATGTATTTTATCTGTGTTAAGCATTTTGCAAAACGCGAGCGGGATAATGGATTCTGTTAAGAACTAGTAAACAATAAAATTGATTCAAAATTAAAATTTTGTTTATTGCTTTAAAAATAACAATCATTAGTTTAGGAGTACGTAGTGTTGCTGCCGTAAAAATATACTGTAACTTCAAATAATTTTCAAGAATGTTTGGTATATAAAAGACTTTGTTTTCATTTTTCATTTTTAATTTTTATTCACTTTACAATTCATGTAAACAAATTTGTTATATTCTAGAATTACAAGCTATTTGATGATAATGACTGTTACATTTTAATATTCAGTTTAATTTCATATTTAATATTCAGTTCAGAGTTATCGTTTGCTAAAGTAAAAAAAAAATTATTTTTAAAATAATAAAAGTTGTCTTTGTTATATGTATATATTTTAGTCCATCGTAAGCTTTTATGCGTTAAAGTTGATTTATGTTTAAACTGCATTTTTTTTACAAAAATACCTTTAAAAAACTGAAGCATTCTCATACATATTTTAGTGCACCATAATACTACCTACAAGTTTACTATACAAAGTTTTGCCCTGCGTCGTGCACTTTTACAAGTGTTAATATCAAAATGACATTTTTTTCCAGTCAAACTTTTTTTCTAATAAAATACTTTCCTAATAAAACAGTTTTTATACTATGGCAAATTGCATCAATTTACAATCCGATCTCATTAGTCATTCAGGGAAGTAGGTAACCTAAGTCACTTTGGTATTAAAATAAATTTATACCTGGAAAAGTGTACGACTGACTCAGGGCGAAAAATTTCTATAGTGAACTTGTAGGTAGTATTATGGTGCACTAAAATATGTATGAGAAAGCTTCAGTTTTTTAAAGGTATTTTTGTAAAAAAAATGCAATTTAAACATAAATCAACTTCAACGCATAAAAGCTCAATATTAGACGCACAGGCAACTTCGATTAATGAACTAGTTAAAAGATTCTTAATAGCTATTAAGACGCCTCCACCAACAGAAGAAATATCTTCCAAGTGTCTGCCTCTTCTAAAAACATTGAAACTATTGTCAAAAAGTTCCAAATTGAGAAAAGTGTTATTTAGCCAAGTTTCGGTAAAAACGATAATACCTTCAGGGAAATTCTGAGTCGACAAGAAAATATCGTGCGTCTTGGAACGCAAACCCTTACATTTTGATAGTAAAGGGATAGCCGCTTTAATTTTTTTGAATTCGAAAGGACGGCGTGTCAGTCTTATCTTTTTTTCGACTTAAATTCTGAAATATAGATATTATCCACCCATACAGTAGATTTAAGAATGGCAGAAATATGAGAAGAGGCCACTGTTATTTTAAAAGACGCATGATTTGGTTTATTACCAATTTTCCTGCAAGAATTAAAGGCGTCGGCAGGAATAATTTCATTTTGTCTAATAAAGTTTTTAACGTTGTCAGTGGTAGTGTTATGATGAAGTCGTGAAATAAAACTAGATTTTAACATTGGCAATGCCTGCAGACATAGTCAATAAAAACTGCTTTTCTCAATATTGAAAACATTAATTTTACAGAAATATCAGCAAGCACAAAAGAAAATAATCTTCAACCGTTGTTTACTAGAATAAATTACTTTTATTGACTTCATAAATTGTTAATTTTTCTGGGTGTTTAGGGACACTTTCGTTCAACTTGATTCTTGCCAGATTCTTTATCTTCTTGTGTAGATACCCACATTTGCTGGAATGTACCTATGCTCGCTAATATTGAGCCACCAATTCAAGCACCAAGCCGACGTTCAACGCTCCCATTTGCAGAAATCATTTTGAGACGCGTATTCGATGAAGCACGTAGCTGCAAATCGCGATTAAGACGTTCAGGGAAACCCTGCAACAGCGTATTACACCCTGTTGATTAAAGTTTACACAATTTAAATGGCTTTTAATAAAACAAATATGCAGCAACTCTTACCGGTTACGACAGCCAAAAAACGATAAACGTATATCAGCACCGTACATGCCAACACTGGTAGATGCCAACTGACCGGCACCCAACATAGCATGATCAAATAAGCTCTCTGCCAGCTTAAAACATTCTGAATCGAATTCCTGATGAAATTCATAGTGTACTTTGGGAATTTGCGAAGCAACACGCTCATCATAGGTATTCTCCAACACTTGCAAGATATTCATTTGAAAATCTTATAGTAGAGACTTAAGTATGTAATTTTGCCATAAATCGACTAAGTTTTTTGGTATTTTTCGCATTGTGAAACGTGGATTATCACGTTCCTTTACATCTTTTGCAGAGATTTTGTACACTGGTGTGAATTCTATTCTTAAGCGGATCATAACAAACAGCGCCATGACGACAACAGTGAAAATTCGATTTATTCACTTACTTGAATGCGACGGCGTTTGTGAAAATGGTTTACTTAAATAATCGTCACTCATTGACAAATTGTTAGATTAAGTAATAAATTAATTTTTCAGCAGCTTATAAACTTTTGGTTATAGACTTTTTTTTTTAGAAAACTGTCAAACTTGACACTACATAAAATTATAGCGCAACTATAAAAATGACTGTTAAATTTATAGCATGTAATCAACTTTAATGAAAAAGTTAAACTTTTTGAACTTTCTGATCTCCGAAATCACGGAGAATATTACATGCTATAAAAAATAGCAAATGTGTGCCTATTCACTCTCGCATTCTCTAAGCGCGTTAGGTTATGCTCGCATGATTTTTCTATCTTACAAAAATTTGATAAGATAAGTTCAAGAAAAGTCACATGGAAATTGGGTTTAAATAACATATCGAATCGTTGATATTTTGAATTAAATCGATGTAATTAATAATAATATCAGATCCTTGGGGAGAAGGGAGCCAATGCGCCCTATCCCTACCGAACTGACGCCTATATATAATAATAAAGGTGGAGTAATTAGAAAGTTCCTCTCCAATGTTTATGGATGTCGGCAAATCCAAGGTATAATGAGAAAAGGTATTACCATATCGTCAAAATTTGAAAACTCAACAAGAGAGCTTCCATGCCAAAAGTCAAATCATAATCACAACCCATGGTAGAACTATCTTTTCAAACTCAAATATGCAACCATGAAATTACATGTTAAAAATAAAGAAAACATAAAAAGTCAAGAAATCTGACAACGCGCGCTTTTAGCTATGAGCAATAGTGCCCACTACCACAAACAAACGCTTTCACGATAAAAATGTGTTGACGATTTATAAATCATCTTATCAATTCTGTATACGTGCATGCTTTTTTATGGTCTTTAAATCGCTCTAATTTTAACGCTCTTTGAGTGCCTTCTCGTTTTCTGGGCAGCACTGGGTCTGAGTGTGTAATTTGGAAATGTCGGTGCCATAAGTGGCGTTTGCTTGGGATTTTTCTTGAACTTATCTTATCAAATTTCACAGATTTAACTGCCATAATGAGCGAGATGGATATATGTCAATCTTGCTATAAAAGTTTGACATTTAGGCTTGTGTATTTGTAAACAAATCACAATTTATTTATCAAAACAAAAACTTCTTATACACTCGACTTTTATACAGCGGGCTCTTCGGCTATGGGTTTCGAATTATATGGCCTTAAAAATTTCAATGCAAAAATCCACTCGATCTTTCAAAATCTAGAAAATTAAAAGCGATAACTGCCGACTATACATCAGAGCGTAAACATATGTTACCAATAACAATTCCAACATAATTTGTTACTAAAATTACTTTTTTATTTTTTTTTAAGTGGGTCTACAACATATTGGAACATAAGAAGGTAACTGAACGCATTATTTATGAAGACACAAGTCCTGAAACAGGATTTGTGTTATTGCTGGATCTTAGATGGGATGGACGCAATCCTGAGACATTAGCCGTGTTTTTTTTAACGCGGGTATAAGATCGTTATCTCAGTGGCAAAAAAAAAGGCTTTCGCCGCTTAATTTTTTCGTAAGTCAAATTTGGCAGCACTGGCGTAGAGCAACTGTCAAACAAAAAGTGACAACTGAATTAAATCAAAACAATCCACTTTCCTTGGAATTTTCTGGACAAAGATGCTTAATCTTTAATCTCTCTAGACATCGAATGGACGTTGTACAACAAGAGGTTCATACGAATATACATTTAACTTTAAAAATAAATAAGAAATCAAATAACATAAAAATTAATTTATCACTAAATCTTTCAAACATTTAATTTGCAGTAAACTTTATTGTTGCTGGCCCACAGTGCTTCAAACCCAACATTTGGTTTGACCTTCAATGTCAAACAATTTTTTTATAATTCTTGGTGTCGATGAACTCTATTGATCGAACCCGAACTTTCAGGGCTAACGCACTCGGTTTCCTTCGTAGTCGGTGCACCAACAAAACAACTTAAAGACTTTTCACGCACGAATCAAACGGATAATACGAGGACGGTATTATAACATAAATAATGATACAAAAAGGATAGTGGGCAACTTCTCTGTGAATTCCTTGGCACTTCTTAGGCGGCTCAATTATAGCCTCCTTTTTTCTTTCTTATTTTATTCACCAGTTACTATCAATTTTTATTTATTATTTCCTGTTCCTGAATATGCAATTTATAGGCTGCAGTATAGTTTTCTGATGATCTCTACAGAATCCTATTAATAAAAAACACGGTATCACCAATCTTTCGTGGATCTATTCCAACCAAATTTTTACATTGTTAAAAATTTGAAACATGGCCTACACCTCCTGCAAATCACCGCACAATTTATCACAGAACTTAAATAAAACTTAACACTTTCCGTTTACAAGGAATTCACAGACTTAATTTAATTTTAAATTATTTTAAAAAGAAATATCACTAGCTGATTTTATGTGGGTCATACAGTTCACTCAACAGTTATTTGACTTTTGAAATTTTATTTGTGATCTTCGGAATATATAAGCCTAGAATTTTCTCCTAGCAACATGAAAACCGTATCAAACAAACATATAAATACAACATAATTATATAGGCTTAATTTTAAATTTAACAAAAGTAGTGCATATCATAAACATAAGCATAAACACAAATAGACGTACCAAATATTTTTACCACTAATACTATTATCTAAAATTTTGCGCATGTGTCTACCCGCTTCCAACTTTGTTTCATGCACCACCCATACAAATTAACCGTGTTCAGCATTACGCTATATGGGTCTAAGGATCTGAAATTAAATGCTTGGTTTTCTTACGCAGACTTGTCAAACCAAAGGAAATTTTTAAATTTGGCGAATATCAAGGACTGAAACAATTTAGGACTTTGCAACTGTTAGTTGACTGGAGGGTGTTTATTTTTCGGATGCTTTGTCCCGGTTTTTCGTTTATCGAATTATAAACGGTTTTTTTTTGGGGATTCGAGACTTTCCGAAGAGTAAACATTTGACAGGCAGTTGTAAGTTGCAGAATCCTGAATTGTTAACTTTTCGCCCAGATTTAATACAGACCGTGGTTGAAGTCGAGATCGAATTAATTTTTATTTTGGAGCAAATCTTTAGTGCCGAGGATCGGCTGAGTTCCCGTTGAGAATCTGAGAGCAGATCAAGTTCCTCTGGAAACCGCTGCCGGGCGGTCAACAAAGATGACTGATGGAGCGCTACGCACATAGATTTTTTTTACGACTTTCACTTAATCCAAAATTTTTATATTTTTATTGGCGTATTTAGCCCAATTGAGGATAAATTGGTCAATCAATTAAATATCAACTCAATGCCAATATATTTCGTCGAAACGCGTGTTGATGGTCGCAGTAATCCTGAAATGAGTGAAAAGATGTTCGCCGTAGAAAAATTGATAAATGTCAAAAGTTCTCAAGGCTGACGCATTACATTATTTCCAAAGTCGGTAAAGTAGTTGAGTGATTTTTCACTAGGGTTAACGAAGTCCAAAGGTCGCCTGAGCGATTTTACAAGCGATGTTTTTGTAGCTCCGACTCAGAGAAACGAGACAAAGAGAAAAAAAGCAACAAAGCAGGATGGTAGTGGTGGGATGAAAATTGGGTTTAGGATGCAATAGGATCGTTGTATGCGTTATGTATTTTCTTTTTTTGTTGTTTTTGAATATTATGTGGAGAATTAAGGCATGTAACTGTTTTGGCTGGCGAAATTTTGGCATAGCACCACTTATCACTAGGCGCAATTTTTCAGAAGTATTAAACACCTCGAAGCTGCAGCACGTCCCAATCAGTACTATAGTGTTTTTAATTGTACATATACATTTTGAAAGTTAACGTAAATCCAAGTGTTGCTTTTTTTTTAAATTAAATTAAAGTGACTTTGTGAGTGTCTTCAAGGTTATTTAAGTAACCGTCACCAGTTTCAAAATCTGAGGAAAAACAACTCAAGGTAATTTTTTTTTGTTCAATTTGGTCATGTTTCCTATTTTTTTAAAAAGTGGTTAAAATTCACAGAAAATTTAAGCCGGTGATATTGCTGCCAAACAGTTGTGCCTTCAAAATTTCTTTTGTTGCAAATTTTAAATCAAGGAAAAGGATAATGTGAGTTTCAAAAAAAAAACAAAATTATTTAATTATTAAATTGGTGCAATGCGAGATTAGGAATTTGAATTTCACATTACTCTTATTAGTGTGGCTGACGACCGATCCCTAAGGAAAGCATTGGCACCGCTAAACGATTTGTGAGACAGCTGCAGAGCATAAGGAACCAGAAAAAAAAATAAGATAAGTCAGCCACAATTCTTTTCCATATATATATATACAACCCAACATTAAAAACTTTGCCTGGAAAGTTTTAATTGCGAGGTCGGTCGGCGTGAGCCTTTAGAAGAAAAAAACCCATTTCGTTTGTCGTAGACAGAAACCGAAATGGTGTAAGCCCTGAATTGTGTGCAACAGCAGCGCAACGTTTGAAGAAAAAAAAAAAAAATCTATACCGACAGGAGAAAAAAGAAGCAAAATAAGGAGTTACTCAGACGGTTCGATCGAACCTGCACAGTGGCGAAAAGGCATATTTTGAAGATTTTTTTTTTTTTTATATAATTTTTATTTTTTTTTTAAGTTTTTTTTTATCAGATTTTATATTGGTTTTAATTCGCGTTCGGCCTGATTCCATTTGTAAAATATCCTCGGGAAACTTCGTCTTACGCGGCTTTAGAAAGTTTAGAAAGCCGAACAAAATTCAAATTTCTCCGAGCTATTAAATTTTAATCCAGTCCATGCGAATACATATATATACGAATTATAAATTGTCGTTTAACAAAATTTTATATTTTCTTTTAGGTGTATGTAATATTTATAAAATTTTTGTTTTTCTTCATATTAGTGTAATAAATAATTTTAGTTTTGCGTAACCTTAAACTTTTCATAAATACAAAAAAAAAAGGAATTTAAGTTTTTTTTTGATAAAGGCAATTTGTCCTTATAAATTACTAGAATTTATTAATCAAAAGATTTTGTCGCGGTTTCGATTTGTTTTCGTTTAGTTCGAAATAATTTACTTCGTTATTCGTTTTGTTTTATGTTTTTTTTTGTATTTTTTTTGCTACCCTTTTTTTTGCATTTTATAAAAAATTTAATAATAAGAAACTTTAGCATATAAGCTTATAATTTTCTATTTTTTTTTTATATTTTTTTAATTTATATACACATATAAGCATGTCCAATTTTAAATTTAATTTGATTTTTTTTAACTTCTAATATTATTTTGATATACGCATAAGTACATATACCTTGATTTTTTTTTAATTTTTAATTTCTGCCGTTTATTTTGATTTTTCATCCTACTTTATTATTCTGATTTTGTTGCTCCCTTTTTAATTGTCCGTGCAAGCATTTCCCTGTAATTTAAAATCTGTTTTAAAATAAAATGTTTTGAATTAGTGAAGTTTGAAATGAGGTGTTAAATGTTCATTCAAAGGGGGGGAAACTTATCTGGCCAAATGGTGACTGTGGCAGTCTAGATCCAGCGGTGTGTCCTAAGTGGGTGATGTCCTCAAAAGTATTGGGCATCACAGGATGGGTGGGTGCGTAGGGGGATAATATCTCTCCTCCTCTTCGGTGCGATTGGTCCTGTGGAGAAAATAAATGTCTCGACCTGGCGGATTTTCAATTTTGGAACTTAAGTTTGCTGATAGTTTTTTTTTCTGTTTGATATTTTTTTTATTTTAATTTGTTTAGAAATTTTTCTTTTGTTTAGTTTAAAATTTCATTTCCTATGGTCGCACCCTCGACCCAACGCGGCGGGTTAAAAAAACCACCCCCTAGACCGCAAGTTAGCCGGAGCGGGCCGCGTTGGGTACGATAGCATAGGGTTTTGCAACAATATGGCGCCCAAATAAAATTGTTATGACAGAGGTTAAGACAACAAGGACCTCACTTTAAAGCTAGATAAGGAAGAATGAATCGCACCTTGTCGGGTCTTCTGGCACCATGGTGGCTCAGTTTGGCCAAGGCTATCGAGCTGATTGCATCAGGTGGTGGATGGACCGACGATGTGGCAATTCGACGAGTTTAATTTGCAAGTCAGAATTTGTGTTGAGTTATTGGATCGGTTCTAAAGGTGATGACATAGGCCTGCTGAAGGAAAACAGCGACTATCAGCATCGTGCAAGGAGCTGATCCGAATAACGCAATACAAAAGATAAACATGTTTCACATTGAGCATTTCGGTTATTTTCAAATTAAGTGGCTTGGCTTCATTTGAGTTATGAAAAGCCAATTGCATTTGAAATGAGAGTACCAGGAATGCGTAACACAGTTTTGTCAGGTCTTAGGGAAAGTTTAGCAGTTGGTGACTTAGTCGTTTTTTTTATAATACGAACTGATTGCATCAAAAGCAGAACAGGTCAGAGAGTTGTGGAGTCTTAGAGCAGATGTCGATTGTCAGGATAGAGGAAATTTCGTAGCCTTGAGACAAAAAAAAAATAATACATTACTGTCAAGAAGTACGACAATCCAATGAGTGGCCTAGTGGCTTACGTAAGGTACACTATGAAGCACACATTGTAGACAATAATTTAGACTGTCGACGGGCTCGGGAGTCCATACGCTTCTCTGTTCAATAAAGACAGGCCATTCGCACTGAAGATTCCGTAAGGAATACGTAGAAAATATGACTATCGCTGGAAGATGGTCCAAAAAATCAGTCTCATTGTAATCATGGTCAGAAAAAGTCCTCCCCATTCAAAGTACTTAAAAGTCAACAAAAAAAAAAAAAAAAAAAAAAGGGAAATTCGAAAATTTTTTTCATATTTTATTTTGTAAATGAAAAGTGCGGAGAGGCTACAAAAAAGCAACGCTTAAGTAAAAGAGTTTTTGAGCACGACCTCAACAGAACACTTAGCACTGCTAGCCCGCTAGCCAAAGTGGCAAATTTAGAGGGTAAAGATCAGGCCGTAGGCCAAGATCAACAATTCTATATAGACTTATCAAAAACTATCATGAATAAACAAGGAGAAAGTGCACCGGGCACAGAAACTGGTAATGGTGCGGTAAGAAAAAAACCTGCAGAGCCACCGACGACTCCAGCGTTTCCTCCAAATTATAATTTTCCACCCCCCGAAAAATCTAAAGATGAGGCTAATATGGCCTTAGTAAGTGAAATGGTAGCTAAGGCAACAGAGGGGTATAGAAAAAGTCTTGAGAGGGGCCTAGAAAAAAAATTAATGATTGTCTGAAGTCAAGTGTTGCTGAAATGATGGCGGTATTAAAGCTTACGCAAAAGCCAGATTCCTTCAATGTGCCATTGCCTAGCACTGGGAGAGAGAGGGTACCTCAGGCTGAAATTTTGCATAGCGCAGGCTCCAACTTATCTGTTCCAGGTGTACCTGTGAATAGAGAAAGTTTTAGCAGAGAGTCTAACATCAATATTAGAAATGCACCAACTACCGGTTACCAACAGCAACGCCAACAAAACGATAGATCTGCATATCAGCAGCAACAGCAGCAACAGCAGCAGCAACAGCAACCGTTTCATACGTTGCCCCAACAACAACAAAATCCATTGCAGCAGCAGCCAGTAGGAGTGTCACAACAATACCAATGGTATGTGCAGAACGCACGCGCTGAGGCGATTCCGACAAATCCAGTTCCACAACCCAATTTTAGCACCACACGCTACTATCCACAGAGCTCAACAAACATTGACAAGTGGGGAGTCATTTTTAGTGGAGGTCCCGATGATATGTCTGTGGATGACTTCATATTCAGAGTGGAGCATCTGCAGCGCCAAAAAGGATGTCCCTGACCTCAGATAAAAAGATTTCCACCTGCTGGTGAAAGATGTCGCACGGGAATGGTACTGGTTGTACCTTAAAAGCAATAATGAGCCGGATTGGCCTACACTGTGTACTGCTTTACGGCGCCAGTACCAAAGCAACAAATCTGACTTCGAAATCATGCGGGATTTGGTCGAAAGGAAGCAGAGACCTGGCGAATCGATTGAGGCGTATTTTCGCACCATGTTTAAGCTGCGATCGAAACTGCGAAGTACTGTGACCGATCATGACCTGGTAAAAATAATGAAAAGAAATGTTAGAGATAATTTGGCACGAATTGTATATCCAATGACTATCTACTCTGTGGATCATTTACGGGATGAGTGCATTGAAGCAGAAATGCATTTTTTGCGCCGTGATACATTGAGAAATTTTCAGCAACATTCACGATTCAATCCACAGCGTAGAAGTCATGATATTAGCGAGGTGCAGTTCGAAAATGAAGATATTGATGGGAATTGGTACGATGATGAAAATTTTAACGTCGAAGAGGTACGTACTGGTCGTCATTTCATTCCACAGCAGCGACACCAAGATTTGAATCAGCAACCAAAATCGAATCAGCAACCAAAATCGAACCAGCACCAAAATTCTACCCACCACCAAAATAATAGCCAAAACTTGAGCCAACAACAAAATTTGCACCAGCAACAACAGATTAATCATGCACTGATCTGCTGGAACTGTCGTCAGCCAGGCCACGTCTTTATGGAGTGCACGTCATTACAAAGAAGTATATTTTGCTACCGTTGTGGACTGCCTGATGTCATAACTCCAAAGTGCCCCATGTATTCAGCGGGAAACTCCAACCGGAGCGTGACGACAGCGGGAGTGTCGCGGTCCAATGTGACTCCCGTGGATAAATAAATTATATCCCAGTAAGCAATGTCGATAGCGATGATGTAGTAGGTGATGCAGCTGTCAATAAAATAAACATTTTAAAAAGAACTATAAAATTTAATTAAAACCGCAACGAAGAAAATGATAGGAATGATTACAATACTATCGAAGAAAGATTAAGACGTTATTACGAAGCACGCGAAAGGATATTTAATGATGCACCATTGAGTGGTAGGAGCGAGGTTTCGAAAAAAATTAAAAAGGCCAGAGAAGACTTTGCCAAAAGAAAATATGTTCGCAAGCAAATTGCTGCGGCAGTAACTGGAATCAATGAACATGATCCAAGAGCTTTCGCTGAAATTGAAATAGGAAACAAAAAGGTAAAAGGATTACTAGACACCGGAGCTTCAGTGAGTCTACTAGGACGAGGTTGCCGAGAATTGTGTGAGAAGCTCGATGTAAAAATTCAACGATATTATTCGACTGTCAAAACTGCAGGCGGTCGAAAACATACGATATTTGGAAAAACAGAATTGGCAGTAAAATTCAAGAACAAGGTTTGCAATATTCTATTTTATTTATGTCCTGATCTGGAACAAACAGCGTATCTAGGCGTAGATTTTTGGCGTAAATTCCAACTAGCTCCAGGCGTGATCGGCGTGGACGAACTAGATTTGGAAAAAGTTAAGGAACAGTTCGAGAACGATGATAATAAAGACGAGCAGGAACAGCATGAATTGGATTGTGAACAACAACGGCGCTTAGGAGAAATAATCAGGCAATTTCGAAGCTATGAGGAGCACGGACTAGGCAAAACAGATTTGGAGGTTCATACTATACAGTTGACAGAAGGCGCGGATCCGGTAAAAGATCGCCATTACCCAATGTCACCAGCGGTCCAGGAACTAGTCTATGCTGAAGTTGATAAAATGCTGGAGCTGGGGGTAATAGAAGAAAGTGAGAGCCCATGGAGCAACCGAGTGACGATCGTGAGGAAACCCGATAAAAATCGTTTCTGCCTCGACGCGCGAAAACTCAACGAACGAACTATAAAGGACGCCTATCCGCTGCAAAATATAGAGGGGATTTTGAGTCGAATAGACTACACCTACTATATTAGCAGCGTCGATTTGAAATTTGCGTTCTGGCAGATCGCGTTGGAAGAAAACAGCAAAACTTATACGGCATTCACAGTACCTGGTAGACCACTTTACCAATTTGCAATGATGCCATTTGGATTATGCAATGCGGCTCAACGTCTCTGTCGCTTGATGGATAAGGTAATCCCGCAGCGCCTAAAGTCCAACGTTTTTACCTATCTCGATGATTTGCTGATAATAGCTCCAGACTTTGACACGCATATGAAGGTCCTCAGCGAAGTAGCAGACTGTTTGAAAAAAGCGAACCTGACCATCGGGTTAAGAAAGTCGAAATTTTGTTTTAAGCAGTTGCGGTACTTGGGATTTCTAGTTGGAGGTGGAATGCTTAAAACGGATCCTGAAAAGGTGTCGGCGATTCAGCGAATCCCAATTCCGAGAAACGTCAGAGAAGTTAGAAGCTTTCTAGGTACTGCAGGGTGGTACCGCAGATTCATTCAAAATTTTGCATCAGTGTCTGCGCCACTCAGTGACACGTTAAAAAAATCCAACAAATTTCAAATGACTCCAGAGGCGATAAGTGCATTTAATAGTCTGAAGCAGGCCTTAACTACAGCACCAGTCTTAAAGCATGCAGATTTCACGAAACGATTCTTTGTGCAATGCGACGCTTCGGAAATCGGCGTAGGTGCGGTGCTGTTCCAAAGAGATCACGACAACAATGAGAATCCGATTGCCTACTTTTCGCAAAAGTTGAACAGCTGTCAACGGTTAAGAGGTTCAGGCCCTACATTGAGATGATGCCATTTACGGTGATCACCGATCACGCAAGTTTAAAATGGCTCATGTCATTGAAGGACTTGAGCGGTAGACTGGCCCGTTGGTCACTGCAATTACAATCATTTGATTTCTTGATTGAGCACAGAAAGGGCTCAGAAAATGTAGTAGCAGATACCTTATCGCGTGCCGTGGGAGAGTTGTCAACCGAAGCAGAAAACTATTTAGATCTAGAAACAACAGAATTTAATTCACCAGAATATGCGGAGCTAAAGAAAACAATACTGGAAAATCAGGATAAATTGCCTGATCTGCTTATCGAAGAAAACATGATTTTTAAAAAAACAAAATTCGAGCGAGAGGATGATGAAGATTTGAAATGGAAACTTTGGATACCTGAGGCTTTAACGTCCACCTTAATCATTAAAGCCCACGAACCCGAAATTTCAGCCCATGGAGGTGTGGCAAAAACTCTGCACAGACTGCGCAGATTTTATTATTGGCCCAATATGACCGTGCAGGTCAGAAATTATGTAAGGAACTGCGACGTCTGCAAAGAATCGAAATCGGCAAACATGGAGTTGAGACCCGAGATGGGACAAGAAGTCATAACGGAAAGACCGTTCCAAAAAATATATGTAGACTTTCTCGGAAAATATCCTCGATCGAAAAATGGAAACGCTTACATTTTCATTGTGGTCGATCATTTCACGAAGTTTGTGTTTTTAAAGGCACTGCGCGAGGCCACAACAGCAAATATTTTAAAATTTTTAATAAGCGAGGTTTTCCACAAATTTGGCGTACCCGAGATAATCCATTCCGACAACGGTTCCCAATTCGTATCGAAAGATTTTGCAAAAATGATTGAAGCTTATAAAATTTCACACATAAAAACCGCTCACTACGCTCCTCAATCAAACGCGGCTGAGCGAGTCAACCAATCTGTGCTGAATGCCATCAGATCCTACATGCAGGACGATCATCGCGACTGGGACTTGTATTTGTCGGAGATCGAATGCGCACTTAGGAGCTCGGTGCATTCCGCAATGGGAGTAACACCATTTCTGGCTCTTTTTGGTCAGGAAATGTTCACTAGTGGCACCGATTACTAATTGGAGAGAAAATTGTGCTCATTGGGAGAGCAAAACTTTAGAGTCTTGGACAAAGGAGATAGACTTGCGCTCATCCGAGAAAAAATTAAAAGTAATATGCACGCCGCGTACGAAAGAAGCGCTAAACGTTACAATAAGCGTTCACGCGAGATAAGATTCTTGCCAGGACAAGAAATCTTTAAGCGCAACTTTGTGCTCAGCGATTTCAAAAATAGTATCAACGCTAAATTTAGTAAAATATTTATAAGATGCCGAGTCGTAAGGCCAATTGGAAATAGCCTGTACGAGTTAGAAACACTGAACAGTAAACCTCTTGGAGTGTTTCTTGCGAAGGACTTGAAACAATAAAGTAAGAAATCAACATAAAAAAAAAAAAAATGCAACAGCAAACAGGGACAGTAGCAATATGAGATGTAAGGGCAATATCAAAACAAATACCTACACTGTGCAATAAATAATACTGTGCAATACTAGTTTTAAGTAAATATGGTGCAATATTTACCGATTCCTAGTATAAGCATTAGTTCATCGGTGTAGTAATCGTCCTTCGTTTCTTAAGTCCTCGTCCACATGTTGTTAGTCCTTTTAATATTTCGATAATGTGCCATAAACAGAAGTACCTATGAAAAGAAAGCATAATTTTAAAACAAAGTAAAAATTCTACCGTCTAAAACTCAATAAACTTCCCGGCAAATATAATGAAACAAATCAAAATGATATCACAAAATGCACGAACATCGACAATCCTCATAAGTCCTGAAAGAAAAAGAAAAGCAGCATTAGTAATTGTACATAATGAAAAATTTTGTGCAAATCGGAAAGTAATAAATTGGTAAGCCCGGCTAACGCAGGTGTAAAGCTTGAGACTCTTAATCTCAGGGTGTGGGCGATGGCCTACGTTGGGCACCTTTCAATAAAAAAAGTTATTATATGGGAATTTAATCTTTTGTTGTATCTAAAATTTAAAACAGAAAGTATCTACAGTTCTGTTAGTTCGTAAAATTACCTTTTTATATTAGAATTAAAGCACACTGCGTCGACTGTAGATGCCCCGATGGGAACATTCATGCCAACGCAGAGTTTTGTTGCATGCACCACCCATACAAATTAACCGTGTTCAGCATTACGCTATATTGGTCTAAGGATCTGAAATTAAATGCTTGGTTTTCTTACGCAGACTTGTCAAACCAAAGGAAATTTTTAAATTTGGCGAATATCAAGGACTGAAACAATTTAGGACTTTGCAACTGTTAGTTGACTGGAGGGTGTTTATTTTTCGGAGGCTTTGTCCCGGTTTTTCGTTTATCGAATTATAAACGGTTTTTTTTTTGGGGATTCGAGATTTTCCGAAGAGTAAACATTTGACAGGCAGTTGTAAGTTGCAGAATCCTGAATTGTTAACTTTTCGCCCAGATTTAATACAGACCGTGGTTGAAGTCGAGATCGAATTAATTTTTATTTTGGAGCAAATCTTTAGTGCCGAGGATCGGCTGAGTTCCCGTTGAGAATCTGAGAGCAGATCAAATTCCTCGGGAAACCGCTGCTGGGCGGTCAACAAAGATGACTGATGGAGCGCTACGCACATAGATTTTTTTTACGACTTTCACTTAATCCAAAATTTTTATATTTTTATTGGCGTATTTAGCCCAATTGAGGATAAATTGGTCAATCAATTAAATATCAACTCAATGCCAATATATTTCGTTGAAACGCGTGTTGATGGTCGCAGTAATCCTGAAATGAGTGAAAAGATGTTCGCCGTAGAAAAATTGATAAATGTCAAAAGTTCTCAAGGCTGACGCATTACATTATTTCCAAAGTCGGTAAAGTAGTTGAGTGATTTTTCACTAGGGTTAACGAAGTCCAAAGGTCGCCTGAGCGATTTTACAAGGCAGGATGGTAGTGGTGGGATGAAAATTGGGTTTAGGATGCAATAGGATCGTTGTATGCGTTATGTATTTTCTTTTTTTGTTGTTTTTGAATATTATGTGGAGAATTAAGGCATGTAACTGTTTTGGCTGGCGAAATTTTGGCATAGCACCACTTATCACTAGGCGCAATTTTTCAGAAGTATTAAACACCTCGAAGCTGCAGCACGTCCCAATCAGTACTATAGTGTTTTTAATTGTACATATACATTTTGAAAGTTAACGTAAATCCAAGTGTTGTTTTTTTTTTTAAATTAAATTAAAGTGACTTTGTGAGTGTCTTCAAGGTTATTTAAGTAACCGTCACCAGTTTCAAAATCTGAGGAAAAACAACTCAAGGTAATTTTTTTTTGTTCAATTTGGTCAAGTTTCCTATTTTTTTAAAAAGTGGTTAAAATTCACAGAAAATTTAAGCCGGTGATATTGCTGCCAAACAGTTGTGCCTTCAAAATTTCTTTTGTTGCAAATTTTAAATCAAGGAAAAGGATAATGTGAGTTTCAAAAAAAAAACAAAATTATTTAATTATTAAATTGGTGCAATGCGAGATTAGGAATTTGAATTTCACATTACTCTTATTAGTGTGGCTGACGACCGATCCCTAAGGAAAGCATTAGCACCGCTAAACGATTTGTGAGACAGCTGCAGAGCATAAGGAACCAGAAAAAAAAAATAAGATAAGTCAGCCACAATTTTTTTCCATATATATATATACATACCTTTAAATTAAAACCCAACATTAAAAACTTTGCCTGGGAAAGTTTTAATTGCGAGGTCGGTCGGCGTGAGCCTTTAGAAGAAAAAAACCCATTTCGTTTGTCGTAGACAGAAACCGAAATGGTGTAAGCCCTGAATTGTGTGCAACAGCAGCGCAACGTTTGAAGAAAAAAAAAAAAATCTATACCGACAGGAGAAAAAAGAAGCAAAATAAGGAGTTACTCAGACGGTTCGATCGAACCTGCACAGTGGCGAAAAGGCATATTTTGAAGATTTTTTTTTTTTACATAATTTTTATTTTTTTTTTAATTTTTTTTTATCAGATTTTATATTGGTTTTAATTCGCGTTCGGCCTGATTCCATTTGTAAAATATCCTCGGGGAACTTCGTCTTACGCGGCTATTTTAGTTTTTAAAATGGTCGTCCCTTTATTCCCCTATTAAAGAGCTCTTTAGGGTATGATAGGACGTTTTTAGGCGCGCGAAATTTCGCGAAGTTTAGAAAGCCGAACAAAATTCAAATTTCTCCGAGCTATTAAATTTTAATCCAGTCCATGCGAATACATATATATACGAATTATAAATTGTCGTTTAACAAAATTTTATATTTTCTTTTAGGTGTATGTAATATTTATAAAATTTTTGTTTTTCTTCATATTAGTGTAATAAATAATTTTAGTTTTGCGTGACCTTAAACTTTTCATAAATACAAAAAAAAAGGAATTTAAGTTTTTTTTGGATAAAGGCAATTTGTCCTTATAAATTACTAGAATTTATTAATCAAAAGATTTTGTCGCGGTTTCGATTTGTTTTCGTTTAGTTCGAAATAATTTACTTCGTTATTCGTTTTGTTTTATGTTTTTTTTTTGTATTTTTTTTGCTACCCTTTTTTTTGCATTTTATAAAAAATTTAATAATAAGAAACTTTAGCATATAAGCTTATAATTTTCTATTTTTTTTTTATATTTTTTTAATTTATATACACATATAAGCATGTCCAATTTTCTTTCAATTTTAAATTTAATTTGATTTTTTTTAACTTCTAATATTATTTTGATATACGCATAAGTACATATACATTGATTTTTTTTTAATTTTTAATTTCTGCCGTTTATTTTGATTTTTCATCCTACTTTATTATTCTGATTTTGTTGCTCCCTTTTTAATTGTCCGTGCAAGCATTTCCCTGTAATTTAAAATCTGTTTTAAAATAAAATGTTTTGAATTAGTGAAGTTTGAAATGAGGTGTTAAATGTTCATTCAAAGGGGGGGAAACTTATCTGGCCAAATGGTGACTGTGGCAGTCTAGATCCAGCGGTTTGTCCTAAGTGGGTGATGTCCTCAAAAGTATTGGGCATCACAGGATGGGTGGGCGCGTAGGGGGATAATATCTCTCCTCCTCTTCGGTGCGATTGGTCCTGTGGAGAAAATAAATGTCTCGACCTGGCGGATTTTCAATTTTGGAACTTTAGTTTGCTGATAGTTTTTTTTTTGTTTGATATTTTTTTTTATTTTAATTTGTTTAGAAATTTTTCTTTTATTTAGTTTAAAATTTCATTTCCATAGGAAATGAAATTTTATTGTCGCACCCTCGACCCAACGCGGCGGGTTAAAAAAACCACCCCCTAGACCGCAAGTTAGCCGGAGCGGGCCGCGTTGGGTACGATAACATAGGGTTTTGCAACAATATGGCGCCCAAATAAAATTGTTATGACAGAGGTTAAGACAACAAGGACCTCACTTTAAAGCTAGATAAGGAAGAATGAATTGCACCTTGTCGGGTCTTCTGGCACCATGGTGGCTCAGTTTGGCCAAGGCTATCGAGCTGATTGCATCAGGTGGTGGATGGACCGACGATGTGGCAATTCAACGAGTTTAATTTGCAAGTCAGAATTTGTGTTGAGTTATTGGATCGGTTCTAAAGGTGATGACATAGGCCTGCTGAAGGAAAACAGCGACTATCAGCATCGTGCAAGGAGCTGATCCGAATAACGCAATACAAAAGATAAACATGTTTCATATTGGGCATTTCGGTTATTTTCAAATTAAGTGGCTTGGCTTCATTTGAGTTATGAAAAGCCAATTGCATTTGAAATGAGAGTACCAGGAATGCGTAACACAGTTTTGTCAGGTCTTAGGGAAAGTTTAGCAGTTGGTGACTTAGTCGTTTTTTTTATAATACGAACTGATTGCATCAAAAGCAGAACAGGTCAGAGAGTTGTGGAGTCTTAGAGCAGATGTCGATTGTCAGGATAGAGGAAATTTCGTAGCCTTGAGACAAAAAAAAAATAATACATTACTGTCAAGAAGTACGACAGTCCAATGAGTGGCCTAGTGGCTTACGTAAGGTACACTATGAAGCACACATTGTAGACAATAATTTAGACTGTCGACGGGCTCGGGAGTCCATACGCTTCTCGGTTCAATAAAGACAGGCCATTTGCACTGAAGATTCCGTAAGGAATACGTAGAAAATATGACTATCGCTGGAAGATGGTCCAAAAAATCAGTCTCATTGTAATCACGGTCAGAAAAAGTCCCCCCCATTCAAAGTACTTAAAAGTCAACAAAAAAAAAAAAAAAAAAAAAGGGAAATTCGAAAATCTTTTTCATATTTTATTTTGTAAATGAAAAGTGCGGAGAGGCTACAAAAAAGCAACGCTTAAGTAAAAGAGTTTTTGAGCACGACCTCAACAGAACACTTGACACTGCTAGCCCGCTAGCCAAAGTGGCAAATTTAGAGGGTAAAGATCAGGCCGTAGGCCAAGATCAACAATTATATATAGACTTATCAAAAACTATCATGAATAAACAAGGAGAAAGTGCACCGGGCACAGAAACTGGTAAGGGTGCGGTAAGAAAAAAAACCTGCAGAGCCACCGACGACTCCAGCGTTTCCTCCAAATTATAATTTTCCACCCCCTGAAAAATCTAAAGATGAGGCTAATATGGCCTTAGTAAGTGAAATGGTAGCTAAGGCAACAGAGGGGTATAGAAAAAGTCTTGAGAGGGCCTAGAAAAAAAATTAATGATTGTCTGAAGTCAAGTGTTGCTGAAATGATGGCGGTATTAAAGCTTACGCAAAAGCCAGATTCCTTCAATGTGCCATTGCCTAGCACTGGGAAAGAGAGGGTACCTCAGGCTGAAAATTTGCATAGCGCAGGCTCCAACTTATCTGTTCCAGGTGTACCTGTGAATAGAGAAAGTTTTAGCAGAGAGTCTAACATCAATATTAGAAATGCACCAACTACCGGTTACCAACAGCAACGCCAACAAAACGATAGATCTGCATATCAGCAGCAACAGCAGCAACAGCAGCAACAGCAGCAGCAACAGCAACAGCAACCGTTTCATACGTTGCCCCAACAACAACAAAATCCATTGCAGCAGCAGCCAGTAGGAGTGTCACAACAATACCAATGGTATGTGCAGAACGCACGCGCTGAGGCGATTCCGACAAATCCTACTACTATCCACAGAGCTCAACAAACATTGACAAGTGGGGAGTCATTTTTAGTATAGGTCCCGATGATATGTCTGTGGATGACTTCATATTCAGAGTGGAGCATCTGCAGCGCCAAAAAGGATGTCCCTGACCTCAGATAAAAAGATTTCCACCTGCTGGTGAAAGATGTCGCACGGGAATGGTACTGGTTGTACCTTAAAAGCAATAATGAGCCGGATTGGCCTACACTGTGTACTGCTTTACGGCGCCAGTACCAAAGCAACAAATCTGACTTCGAAATCATGCAGGATTTGGTCGAAAGGAAGCAGAGACCTGGCAAATCGATTGAGGCGTATTTTCGCACCATGTTTAAGCTGCGATCGAAACTGCGAAGTACTGTGACCGATCATGACCTGGTAAAAATAATGAAAAGAAATGTTAGAGATAATTTGGCACGAATTGTATATCCAATGACTATCTACTCTGTGGATCATTTACGGGATGAGTGCATTGAAGCAGAAATGCATTTTTTGCGCCGTGATACATTGAGAAATTTTCAGCAACATTCACGATTCAATCCACAGCGTAGAAGTCATGATATTAGCGAGGTGCAGTTCGAAAATGAAGATATTGATGGGAATTGGTACGATGATGAAAATCTTAACGTCGAAGAGGTACGTACTGGTCGTCATTTCATTCCACAGCAGCGACACCAAGATTTGAATCAGCAACCAAAATCGAATCAGCAACCAAAATCGAACCAGCACCAAAATTCTACCCACCACCAAAATAATAGCCAAAACTTGAGCCAACAACAAAATTTGCACCAGCAACAACAGATTAATCATGCACTGATCTGCTGGAACTGTCGTCAGCCAGGCCACGTCTTTATGGAGTGCACGTCATTACAAAGAAGTATATTTTGCTACCGTTGTGGACTGCCTGATGTCATAACTCCGAAGTGCCCCATGTATTCAGCGGGAAACTCCAACCGGAGCGTGACGACAGCGGGAGTGTCGCGGTCCAATGTGACTCCCGTGGATAAATAAATTATATCCCAGTAAGCAATGTCGATAGCGATGATGTAGTAGGTGATGCAGCTGTCAATAAAATAAACATTTTAAAAAGAACTATAAAATTTAATTAAAACCGCAACGAAGAAAATAATAGGAATGATTACAATACTATCGAAGAAAGATTAAGACGTTATTACGAAGCACGCGAAAGGATATTAAATGATGCACCATTGAGTGGTAGGAGCGAGGTTTCGAAAAAAATTAAAAAGGCCAGAGAAGACTTTGCCAAAAGAAAATATGTTCGCAAGCAAATTGCTGCGGCAGTAACTGGAATCAATGAACATGATCCAAGAGCTTTCGCTGAAATTGAAATAGGAAACAAAAAGGTAAAAGGATTACTAGACACCGGAGCTTCAGTGAGTCTACTAGGACGAGGTTGCCGAGAATTGTGTGAGAAGCTCGATGTAAAAATTCAACGATATTATTCGACTGTCAAAACTGCAGGCGGTCGAAAACATACGATATTTGGAAAAACAGAATTGGCAGTAAAATTCAAGAACAAGGTTTGCAATATTCTATTTTATTTATGTCCTGATCTGGAACAAACAGCGTATCTAGGCGTAGATTTTTGGCGTAAATTCCAACTAGCTCCAGGCATGATCGGCGTGGACGAACTAGATTTGGAAAAAGTTAAGGAACAGTTCGAGAACGATGATAATAAAGACGAGCAGGAACAGCATGAATTGGATTGTGAACAACAACGGCGCTTAGGAGAAATAATCAGGCAATTTCGAAGCTATGAGGAGCACGGACTAGGCAAAACAGATTTGGAGGTTCATACTATACAGTTGACAGAAGGCGCGGATCCGGTAAAAGATCGCCATTACCCAATGTCACCAGCGGTCCAGGAACTAGTCTATGCTGAAGTTGATAAAATGCTGGAGCTGGGGGTAATAGAAGAAAGTGAGAGCCCATGGAGCAACCGAGTGACGATCGTGAGGAAACCCGATAAAAATCGTTTCTGCCTCGACGCGCGAAAACTCAACGAACGAACTATAAAGGACGCCTATCCGCTGCAAAATATAGAGGGGATTTTGAGTCGAATAGACTACACCTACTATATTAGCAGCGTCGATTTGAAATTTGCGTTCTGGCAGATCGCGTTGGAAGAAAACAGCAAAACTTATACGGCATTCACAGTACCTGGTAGACCACTTTACCAATTTGCAATGATGCCATTTGGATTATGCAATGCGGCTCAACGTCTCTGTCGCTTGATGGATAAGGTAATCCCGCAGCGCCTAAAGTCCAACGTTTTTACCTATCTCGATGATTTGCTGATAATAGCTCCAGACTTTGACACGCATATGAAGGTCCTCAGCGAAGTAGCAGACTGTTTGAAAAAAGCGAACCTGACCATCGGGTTAAGAAAGTCGAAATTTTGTTTTAAGCAGTTGCGGTACTTGGGATTTCTAGTTGGAGGTGGAATGCTTAAAACGGATCCTGAAAAGGTGTCGGCGATTCAGCGAATCCCAATTCCGAGAAACGTCAGAGAAGTTAGAAGCTTTCTAGGTACTGCAGGGTGGTACCGCAGATTCATTCAAAATTTTGCATCAGTGTCTGCGCCACTCAGTGACACGTTAAAAAAATCCAACAAATTTCAAATGACTCCAGAGGCGATAAGTGCATTTAATAGTCTGAAGCAGGCCTTAACTACAGCACCAGTCTTAAAGCATGCAGATTTCACGAAACGATTCTTTGTGCAATGCGACGCTTCGGAAATCGGCGTAGGTGCGGTGCTGTTCCAAAGAGATCACGACAACAATGAGAATCCGATTGCCTACTTTTCGCAAAAGTTGAACAGCTGTCAACGGTTAAGAGGTTCAGGCCCTACATTGAGATGATGCCATTTACGGTGATCACCGATCACGCAAGTTTAAAATGGCTCATGTCATTGAAGGACTTGAGCGGTAGACTGGCCCGTTGGTCACTGCAATTACAATCATTTGATTTCTTGATTGAGCACAGAAAGGGCTCAGAAAATGTAGTAGCAGATACCTTATCGCGTGCCGTGGGAGAGTTGTCAACCGAAGCAGAAAACTATTTAGATCTAGAAACAACAGAATTTAATTCACCAGAATATGCGGAGCTAAAGAAAACAATACTGGAAAATCAGGATAAATTGCCTGATCTGCTTATCGAAGAAAACATGATTTTTAAAAAAACAAAATTCGAGCGAGAGGATGATGAAGATTTGAAATGGAAACTTTGGATACCTGAGGCTTTAACGTCCACCTTAATCATTAAAGCCCACGAACCCGAAATTTCAGCCCATGGAGGTGTGGCAAAAACTCTGCACAGACTGCGCAGATTTTATTATTGGCCCAATATGACCGTGCAGGTCAGAAATTATGTAAGGAACTGCGACGTCTGCAAAGAATCGAAATCGGCAAACATGGAGTTGAGACCCGAGATGGGACAAGAAGTCATAACGGAAAGACCGTTCCAAAAAATATATGTAGACTTTCTCGGAAAATATCCTCGATCGAAAAATGGAAACGCTTACATTTTCATTGTGGTCGATCATTTCACGAAGTTTGTGTTTTTAAAGGCACTGCGCGAGGCCACAACAGCAAATATTTTAAAATTTTTAATAAGCGAGGTTTTCCACAAACTTGGCGTACCCGAGATAATCCATTCCGACAACGGTTCCCAATTCGTATCGAAAGATTTTGCAAAAATGATTGAAGCTTATAAAATTTCACACATAAAAACCGCTCACTACGCTCCTCAATCAAACGCGGCTGAGCGAGTCAACCAATCTGTGCTGAATGCCATCAGATCCTACATGCAGGACGATCATCGCGACTGGGACTTGTATTTGTCGGAGATCGAATGCGCACTTAGGAGCTCGGTGCATTCCGCAATGGGAGTAACACCATTTCTGGCTCTTTTTGGTCAGGAAATGTTCACTAGTGGCACCGATTACTAATTGGAGAGAAAATTGTGCTCATTGGGAGAGCAAAACTTTAGAGTCTTGGACAAAGGAGATAGACTTGCGCTCATCCGAGAAAAAATTAAAAGTAATATGCACGCCGCGTACGAAAGAAGCGCTAAACGTTACAATAAGCGTTCACGCGAGATAAGATTCTTGCCAGGACAAGAAATCTTTAAGCGCAACTTTGTGCTCAGCGATTTCAAAAATAGTATCAACGCTAAATTTAGTAAAAAATTTATAAGATGCCGAGTCGTAAGGCCAATTGGAAATAGCCTGTACGAGTTAGAAACACTGAACAGTAAACCTCTTGGAGTGTTTCATGCGAAGGACTTGAAACAATAAAGTAAGAAATCAACATAAAAAAAAAAAATGCAACAGCAAACAGGGACAGTAGCAATATGAGATGTAAGGGCAATATCAAAACAAATACCTACACTGTGCAATAAATAATACTGTGCAATACTAGTTTTAAGTAAATATGGTGCAATATTTACCGATTCCTAGTATAAGCATTAGTTCATCGGTGTAGTAATCGTCCTTCGTTTCTTAAGTCCTCGTCCACATGTTGTTAGTCCTTTTAATATTTCGATAAAGTGCCATAAACAGAAGTACCTATGAAAAGAAAGCATAATTTTAAAACAAAGTAAAAATTCTACCGTCTAAAACTCAATAAACTTCCCGGCAAATATAATGAAACAAATCAAAATGATATCACAAAATGCACGAACATCGACAATCCTCATAAATCCTGAAAGAAAAAGAAAAGCAGCATTAGTAATTGTACATAATGAAAAATTTTGTGCAAAACGGAAAGTAATAAATTGGTAAGCCCGGCTAACGCAGGTGTAAAACTTGAGACTCTTAATCTCAGGGTGTGGGCGATGGCCTACGTTGGGCACCTTTCAATAAAAAAAGTTATTATATGGGAATTTAATCTTTTGTTGTATCTAAAATTTAAAACAGAAAGTATCTACAGTTCTGTTAGTTCGTAAAATTACCTTTTTATATTAGAATTAAAGCACACTGCGTCGACTGTAGATGCCCCGATGGGAACATTCATGCCAACGCAGAGTTTTGTTGCATGCACCACCCATACAAATTAACCGTGTTCAGCATTACGCTATATTGGTCTAAGGATCTGAAATAAAATGCTTGGTTTTCTTACGCAGACTTGTCAAACCAAAGGAAATTTTTAAATTTGGCGAATATCAAGGACTGAAACAATTTAGGACTTTGCAACTGTTAGTTGACTGGAGGGTGTTTATTTTTCGGAGGCTTTGTCCCGGTTTTTCGTTTATCTAATTATAAACGGTTTTTTTTTGGGGATTCGAGACTTTCCGAAGAGTAAACATTTGACAGGCAGTTGTAAGTTGCAGAATCCTGAATTGTTAACTTTTCGCCCAGATTTAATACAGACCGTGGTTGAAGTCGAGATCGAATTAATTTTTATTTTGGAGCAAATCTTTAGTGCCGAGGATCGGCTGAGTTCCCGTTGAGAATCTGAGAGCAGATCAAATTCCTCTGGAAACCGCTGCTGGGCGGTCAACAAAGATGACTGATGGAGCGCTACGCACATAGATTTTTTTTACGACTTTCACTTAATCCAAAATTTTTATATTTTTATTGGCGTATTTAGCCCAATTGAGGATAAATTGGTCAATCAATTAAATATCAACTCAATGCCAATATATTTCGTTGAAACGCGTGTTGATGGTCGCAGTAATCCTGAAATGAGTGAAAAGATGTTCGCCGTAGAAAAATTGATAAATGTCAAAAGTTCTCAAGGCTGACGCATTACATTATTTCCAAAGTCGGTAAAGTAGTTGAGTGATTTTTCACTAGGGTTAACGAAGTCCAAAGGTCGCCTGAGCGATTTTACAAGGCAGGATGGTAGTGGTGGGATGAAAATTGGGTTTAGGATGCAATAGGATCGTTGTATGCGTTATGTATTTTCTTTTTTTGTTGTTTTTGAATATTATGTGGAGAATTAAGGCATGTAACTGTTTTGGCTGGCGAAATTTTGGCATAGCACCACTTATCACTAGGCGCAATTTTTCAGAAGTATTAAACACCTCGAAGCTGCAGCACGTCCCAATCAGTACTATAGTGTTTTTAATTGTACATATACATTTTGAAAGTTAACGTAAATCCAAGTGTTGTTTTTTTTTTTAAATTAAATTAAAGTGACTTTGTGAGTGTCTTCAAGGTTATTTAAGTAACCGTCACCAGTTTCAAAATCTGAGGAAAAACAACTCAAGGTAATTTTTTTTTGTTCAATTTGGTCAAGTTTCCTATTTTTTTAAAAAGTGGTTAAAATTCACAGAAAATTTAAGCCGGTGATATTGCTGCCAAACAGTTGTGCCTTCAAAATTTCTTTTGTTGCAAATTTTAAATCAAGGAAAAGGATAATGTGAGTTTCAAAAAAAAAACAAAATTATTTAATTATTAAATTGGTGCAATGCGAGATTAGGAATTTGAATTTCACATTACTCTTATTAGTGTGGCTGACGACCGATCCCTAAGGAAAGCATTAGCACCGCTAAACGATTTGTGAGACAGCTGCAGAGCATAAGGAACCAGAAAAAAAAAAATAAGATAAGTGAGCCACAATTTTTTTCCATATATATATATACATACCTTTAAATTAAAACCCAACATTAAAAACTTTGCCTGGGAAAGTTTTAATTGCGAGGTCGGTCGGCGTGAGCCTTTAGAAGAAAAAAACCCATTTCGTTTGTCGTAGACAGAAACCGAAATGGTGTAAGCCCTGAATTGTGTGCAACAGCAGCGCAACGTTTGAAGAAAAAAAAAAAAATCTATACCGACAGGAGAAAAAAGAAGCAAAATAAGGAGTTACTCAGACGGTTCGATCGAACCTGCACAGTGGCGAAAAGGCATATTTTGAAGATTTTTTTTTTTTACATAATTTTTATTTTTTTTTTAATTTTTTTTTATCAGATTTTATATTGGTTTTAATTCGCGTTCGGCCTGATTCCATTTGTAAAATATCCTCGGGGAACTTCGTCTTACGCGGCTATTTTAGTTTTTAAAATGGTCGTCCCTTTATTCCCCTATTAAAGAGCTCTTTAGGGTATGATAGGACGTTTTTAGGCGCGCGAAATTTCGCGAAGTTTAGAAAGCCGAACAAAATTCAAATTTCTCCGAGCTATTAAATTTTAATCCAGTCCATGCGAATACATATATATACGAATTATAAATTGTCGTTTAACAAAATTTTATATTTTCTTTTAGGTGTATGTAATATTTATAAAATTTTTGTTTTTCTTGTCCTTATAAATTACTAGAATTTATTAATCAAAAGATTTTGTCGCGGTTTCGATTTGTTTTCGTTTAGTTCGAAATAATTTACTTCGTTATTCGTTTTGTTTTATGTTTTTTTTTTGTATTTTTTTTGCTACCCTTTTTTTTGCATTTTATAAAAAATTTAATAATAAGAAACTTTAGCATATAAGCTTATAATTTTCTATTTTTTTTTTATATTTTTTTAATTTATATACACATATAAGCATGTCCAATTTTCTTTCAATTTTAAATTTAATTTGATTTTTTTTAACTTCTAATATTATTTTGATATACGCATAAGTACATATACATTGATTTATTTTTAATTTTTAATTTCTGCCGTTTATTTTGATTTTTCATCCTACTTTATTATTCTGATTTTGTTGCTCCCTTTTTAATTGTCCGTGCAAGCATTTCCCTGTAATTTAAAATCTGTTTTAAAATAAAATGTTTTGAATTAGTGAAGTTTGAAATGAGGTGTTAAATGTTCATTCAAAGGGGGGGAAACTTATCTGGCCAAATGGTGACTGTGGCAGTCTAGATCCAGCGGTGTGTCCTAAGTGGGTGATGTCCTCAAAAGTATTGGGCATCACAGGATGGGTGGGCGCGTAGGGGGATAATATCTCTCCTCCTCTTCGGTGCGATTGGTCCTGTGGAGAAAATAAATGTCTCGACCTGGCGGATTTTCAATTTTGGAACTTTAGTTTGCTGATAGTTTTTTTTTTGTTTGATATTTTTTTTTATTTTAATTTGTTTAGAAATTTTTCTTTTGTTTAGTTTAAAATTTCATTTCCATAGGAAATGAAATTTTATTGTCGCACCCTCGACCCAACGCGGCGGGTTAAAAAAACCACCCCCTAGACCGCAAGTTAGCCGGAGCGGGCCGCGTTGGGTACGATAACATAGGGTTTTGCAACAATATGGCGCCCAAATAAAATTGTTATGACAGAGGTTAAGACAACAAGGACCTCACTTTAAAGCTAGATAAGGAAGAATGAATTGCACCTTGTCGGGTCTTCTGGCACCATGGTGGCTCAGTTTGGCCAAGGCTATCGAGCTGATTGCATCAGGTGGTGGATGGACCGACGATGTGGCAATTCAACGAGTTTAATTTGCAAGTCAGAATTTGTGTTGAGTTATTGGATCGGTTCTAAAGGTGATGACATAGGCCTGCTGAAGGAAAACAGCGACTATCAGCATCGTGCAAGGAGCTGATCCGAATAACGCAATACAAAAGATAAACATGTTTCATATTGGGCATTTCGGTTATTTTCAAATTAAGTGGCTTGGCTTCATTTGAGTTATGAAAAGCCAATTGCATTTGAAATGAGAGTACCAGGAATGCGTAACACAGTTTTGTCAGGTCTTAGGGAAAGTTTAGCAGTTGGTGACTTAGTCGTTTTTTTTATAATACGAACTGATTGCATCAAAAGCAGAACAGGTCAGAGAGTTGTGGAGTCTTAGAGCAGATGTCGATTGTCAGGATAGAGGAAATTTCGTAGCCTTGAGACAAAAAAAAAATAATACATTACTGTCAAGAAGTACGACAGTCCAATGAGTGGCCTAGTGGCTTACGTAAGGTACACTATGAAGCACACATTGTAGACAATAATTTAGACTGTCGACGGGCTCGGGAGTCCATACGCTTCTCGGTTCAATAAAGACAGGCCATTTGCACTGAAGATTCCGTAAGGAATACGTAGAAAATAGACTATCGCTGGAAGATGGTCCAAAAAATCAGTCTCATTGTAATCACGGTCAGAAAAAGTCCCCCCCATTCAAAGTACTTAAAAGTCAACAAAAAAAAAAAAAAAAAAAAGGGAAATTCGAAAATCTTTTTCATATTTTATTTTGTAAATGAAAAGTGCGGAGAGGCTACAAAAAAGCAACGCTTAAGTAAAAGAGTTTTTGAGCACGACCTCAACAGAACACTTAGCACTGCTAGCCCGCTAGCCAAAGTGGCAAATTTAGAGGGTAAAGATCAGGCCGTAGGCCAAGATCAACAATTATATATAGACTTATCAAAAACTATCATGAATAAACAAGGAGAAAGTGCACCGGGCACAGAAACTGGTAAGGGTGCGGTAAGAAAAAAAACCTGCAGAGCCACCGACGACTCCAGCGTTTCCTCCAAATTATAATTTTCCACCCCCTGAAAAATCTAAAGATGAGGCTAATATGGCCTTAGTAAGTGAAATGGTAGCTAAGGCAACAGAGGGGTATAGAAAAAGTCTTGAGAGGGCCTAGAAAAAAAATTAATGATTGTCTGAAGTCAAGTGTTGCTGAAATGATGGCGGTATTAAAGCTTACGCAAAAGCCAGATTCCTTCAATGTGCCATTGCCTAGCACTGGGAAAGAGAGGGTACCTCAGGCTGAAAATTTGCATAGCGCAGGCTCCAACTTATCTGTTCCAGGTGTACCTGTGAATAGAGAAAGTTTTAGCAGAGAGTCTAACATCAATATTAGAAATGCACCAACTACCGGTTACCAACAGCAACGCCAACAAAACGATAGATCTGCATATCAGCAGCAACAGCAGCAGCAACAGCAACCGTTTCATACGTTGCCCCAACAACAACAAAATCCATTGCAGCAGCAGCCAGTAGGAGTGTCACAACAATACCAATGGTATGTGCAGAACGCACGCGCTGAGGCGATTCCGACAAATCCAGTTCCACAACCCAATTTTAGCACCACACGCTACTATCCACAGAGCTCAACAAACATTGACAAGTGGGGAGTCATTTTTAGTGGAGGTCCCGATGATATGTCTGTGATGAAAATTTTAACGTCGAAGAGGTACGTACTGGTCGTCATTTCATTCCACAGCAGCGACACCAAGATTTGAATCAGCAACCAAAATCGAATCAGCAACCAAAATCGAACCAGCACCAAAATTCTACCCACCACCAAAATAATAGCCAAAACTTGAGCCAACAACAAAATTTGCACCAGCAACAACAGATTAATCATGCACTGATCTGCTGGAACTGTCGTCAGCCAGGCCACGTCTTTATGGAGTGCACGTCATTACAAAGAAGTATATTTTGCTACCGTTGTGGACTGCCTGATGTCATAACTCCAAAGTGCCCCATGTATTCAGCGGGAAACTCCAACCGGAGCGTGACGACAGCGGGAGTGTCGCGGTCCAATGTGACTCCCGTGGATAAATAAATTATATCCCAGTAAGCAATGTCGATAGCGATGATGTAGTAGGTGATGCAGCTGTCAATAAAATAAACATTTTAAAAAGAACTATAAAATTTAATTAAAACCGCAACGAAGAAAATGATAGGAATGATTACAATACTATCGAAGAAAGATTAAGACGTTATTACGAAGCACGCGAAAGGATATTTAATGATGCACCATTGAGTGGTAGGAGCGAGGTTTCGAAAAAAATTAAAAAGGCCAGAGAAGACTTTGCCAAAAGAAAATATGTTCGCAAGCAAATTGCTGCGGCAGTAACTGGAATCAATGAACATGATCCAAGAGCTTTCGCTGAAATTGAAATAGGAAACAAAAAGGTAAAAGGATTACTAGACACCGGAGCTTCAGTGAGTCTACTAGGACGAGGTTGCCGAGAATTGTGTGAGAAGCTCGATGTAAAAATTCAACGATATTATTCGACTGTCAAAACTGCAGGCGGTCGAAAACATACGATATTTGGAAAAACAGAATTGGCAGTAAAATTCAAGAACAAGGTTTGCAATATTCTATTTTATTTATGTCCTGATCTGGAACAAACAGCGTATCTAGGCGTAGATTTTTGGCGTAAATTCCAACTAGCTCCAGGCGTGATCGGCGTGGACGAACTAGATTTGGAAAAAGTTAAGGAACAGTTCGAGAACGATGATAATAAAGACGAGCAGGAACAGCATGAATTGGATTGTGAACAACAACGGCGCTTAGGAGAAATAATCAGGCAATTTCGAAGCTATGAGGAGCACGGACTAGGCAAAACAGATTTGGAGGTTCATACTATACAGTTGACAGAAGGCGCGGATCCGGTAAAAGATCGCCATTACCCAATGTCACCAGCGGTCCAGGAACTAGTCTATGCTGAAGTTGATAAAATGCTGGAGCTGGGGGTAATAGAAGAAAGTGAGAGCCCATGGAGCAACCGAGTGACGATCGTGAGGAAACCCGATAAAAATCGTTTCTGCCTCGACGCGCGAAAACTCAACGAACGAACTATAAAGGACGCCTATCCGCTGCAAAATATAGAGGGGATTTTGAGTCGAATAGACTACACCTACTATATTAGCAGCGTCGATTTGAAATTTGCGTTCTGGCAGATCGCGTTGGAAGAAAACAGCAAAACTTATACGGCATTCACAGTACCTGGTAGACCACTTTACCAATTTGCAATGATGCCATTTGGATTATGCAATGCGGCTCAACGTCTCTGTCGCTTGATGGATAAGGTAATCCCGCAGCGCCTAAAGTCCAACGTTTTTACCTATCTCGATGATTTGCTGATAATAGCTCCAGACTTTGACACGCATATGAAGGTCCTCAGCGAAGTAGCAGACTGTTTGAAAAAAGCGAACCTGACCATCGGGTTAAGAAAGTCGAAATTTTGTTTTAAGCAGTTGCGGTACTTGGGATTTCTAGTTGGAGGTGGAATGCTTAAAACGGATCCCAATTCCGAGAAACGTCAGAGAAGTTAGAAGCTTTCTAGGTACTGCAGGGTGGTACCGCAGATTCATTCAAAATTTTGCATCAGTGTCTGCGCCACTCAGTGACATGTTAAAAAAATCCAACAAATTTCAAATGACTCCAGAGGCGATAAGTGCATTTAATAGTCTGAAGCAGGCCTTAACTACAGCACCAGTCTTAAAGCATGCAGATTTCACGAAACGATTCTTTGTGCAATGCGACGCTTCGGAAATCGGCGTAGGTGCGGTGCTGTTCCAAAGAGATCACGACAACAATGAGAATCCGATTGCCTACTTTTCGCAAAAGTTGAACAGCTGTCAACGGTTAAGAGGTTCAGGCCCTACATTGAGATGATGCCATTTACGGTGATCACCGATCACGCAAGTTTAAAATGGCTCATGTCATTGAAGGACTTGAGCGATAGACTGGCCCGTTGGTCACTGCAATTACAATCATTTGATTTCTTGATTGAGCACAGAAAGGGCTCAGAAAATGTAGTAGCAGATACCTTATCGCGTGCCGTGGGAGAGTTGTCAACCGAAGCAGAAAACTATTTAGATCTAGAAACAACAGAATTTAATTCACCAGAATATGCGGAGCTAAAGAAAACAATACTGGAAAATCAGGATAAATTGCCTGATCTGCTTATCGAAGAAAACATGATTTTTAAAAAAACAAAATTCGAGCGAGAGGATGATGAAGATTTGAAATGGAAACTTTGGATACCTGAGGCTTTAACGTCCACCTTAATCATTAAAGCCCACGAACCCGAAATTTCAGCCCATGGAGGTGTGGCAAAAACTCTGCACAGACTGCGCAGATTTTATTATTGGCCCAATATGACCGTGTAGGTCAGAAATTATGTAAGGAACTGCGACGTCTGCAAAGAATCGAAATCGGCAAACATGGAGTTGAGACCCGAGATGGGACAAGAAGTCATAACGGAAAGACCGTTCCAAAAAATATATGTAGACTTTCTCGGAAAATATCCTCGATCGAAAAATGGAAACGCTTACATTTTCATTGTGGTCGATCATTTCACGAAGTTTGTGTTTTTAAAGGCACTGCGCGAGGCCACAACAGCAAATATTTTAAAATTTTTAATAAGCGAGGTTTTCCACAAATTTGGCGTACCCGAGATAATCCATTCCGACAACGGTTCCCAATTCGTATCGAAAGATTTTGCAAAAATGATTGAAGCTTATAAAATTTCACACATAAAAACCGCTCACTACGCTCCTCAATCAAACGCGGCTGAGCGAGTCAACCAATCTGTGCTGAATGCCATCAGATCCTACATGCAGGACGATCATCGCGACTGGGACTTGTATTTGTCGGAGATCGAATGCGCACTTAGGAGCTCGGTGCATTCCGCAACGGGAGTAACACCATTTCTGGCTCTTTTTGGTCAGGAAATGTTCACTAGTGGCACCGATTACTAATTGGAGAGAAAATTGTGCTCATTGGGAGAGCAAAACTTTAGAGTCTTGGACAAAGGAGATAGACTTGCGCTCATCCGAGAAAAAATTAAAAGTAATATGCACGCCGCGTACGAAAGCGCTAAACGTTACAATAAGCGTTCACGCGAGATAAGATTCTTGCCAGGACAAGAAATCTTTAAGCGCAACTTTGTGCTCAGCGATTTCAAAAATAGTATCAACGCTAAATTTAGTAAAATATTTATAAGATGCCGAGTCGTAAGGCCAATTGGAAATAGCCTGTACGAGTTAGAAACACTGAACAGTAAACCTCTTGGAGTGTTTCATGCGAAGGACTTGAAACAATAAAGTAAGAAATCAACATAAAAAAAAAAAAAATGCAACAGCAAACAGGGACAGTAGCAATATGAGATGTAAGGGCAATATCAAAACAAATACCTACACTGTGCAATAAATAATACTGTGCAATACTAGTTTTAAGTAAATATGGTGCAATATTTACCGATTCCTAGTATAAGCATTAGTTCATCGGTGTAGTAATCGTCCTTCGTTTCTTAAGTCCTCGTCCACATGTTGTTAGTCCTTTTAATATTTCGATAAAGTGCCATAAACAGAAGTACCTATGAAAAGAAAGCATAATTTTAAAACAAAGTAAAAATTCTACCGTCTAAAACTCAATAAACTTCCCGGCAAATATAATGAAACAAATCAAAATGATATCACAAAATGCACGAACATCGACAATCCTCATAAGTCCTGAAAGAAAAAGAAAAGCAGCATTAGTAATTGTACATAATGAAAAATTTTGTGCAAATCGGAAAGTAATAAATTGGTAAG
Organism: Tricholauxania praeusta; assembly: GCA_949775025.1. Classification (NCBI taxonomy): domain Eukaryota; kingdom Metazoa; phylum Arthropoda; class Insecta; order Diptera; family Lauxaniidae; genus Tricholauxania; species Tricholauxania praeusta. The sequence continues at coordinate 111,823,403 of OX459028.1, forward strand.
CCCGGCTAACGCAGGTGTAAAGCTTGAGACTCTTAATCTCAGGGTGTGGGCGATGGCCTACGTTGGGCACCTTTCAATAAAAAAAGTTATTATATGGGAATTTAATCTTTTGTTGTATCTAAAATTTAAAACAGAAAGTATCTACAGTTCTGTTAGTTCGTAAAATTACCTTTTTATATTAGAATTAAAGCACACTGCGTCGACTGTAGATGCCCCGATGGGAACATTCATGCCAACGCAGAGTTTTGTTGCATGCACCACCCATACAAATTAACCGTGTTCAGCATTACGCTATATTGGTCTAAGGATCTGAAATTAAATGCTTGGTTTTCTTACGCAGACTTGTCAAACCAAAGGAAATTTTTAAATTTGGCGAATATCAAGGACTGAAACAATTTAGGACTTTGCAACTGTTAGTTGACTGGAGGGTGTTTATTTTTCGGAGGCTTTGTCCCGGTTTTTCGTTTATCGAATTATAAACGGTTTTTTTTTTGGGGATTCGAGATTTTCCGAAGAGTAAACATTTGACAGGCAGTTGTAAGTTGCAGAATCCTGAATTGTTAACTTTTCGCCCAGATTTAATACAGACCGTGGTTGAAGTCGAGATCGAATTAATTTTTATTTTGGAGCAAATCTTTAGTGCCGAGGATCGGCTGAGTTCCCGTTGAGAATCTGAGAGCAGATCAAATTCCTCGGGAAACCGCTGCTGGGCGGTCAACAAAGATGACTGATGGAGCGCTACGCACATAGATTTTTTTTACGACTTTCACTTAATCCAAAATTTTTATATTTTTATTGGCGTATTTAGCCCAATTGAGGATAAATTGGTCAATCAATTAAATATCAACTCAATGCCAATATATTTCGTTGAAACGCGTGTTGATGGTCGCAGTAATCCTGAAATGAGTGAAAAGATGTTCGCCGTAGAAAAATTGATAAATGTCAAAAGTTCTCAAGGCTGACGCATTACATTATTTCCAAAGTCGGTAAAGTAGTTGAGTGATTTTTCACTAGGGTTAACGAAGTCCAAAGGTCGCCTGAGCGATTTTACAAGGCAGGATGGTAGTGGTGGGATGAAAATTGGGTTTAGGATGCAATAGGATCGTTGTATGCGTTATGTATTTTCTTTTTTTGTTGTTTTTGAATATTATGTGGAGAATTAAGGCATGTAACTGTTTTGGCTGGCGAAATTTTGGCATAGCACCACTTATCACTAGGCGCAATTTTTCAGAAGTATTAAACACCTCGAAGCTGCAGCACGTCCCAATCAGTACTATAGTGTTTTTAATTGTACATATACATTTTGAAAGTTAACGTAAATCCAAGTGTTGTTTTTTTTTTTAAATTAAATTAAAGTGACTTTGTGAGTGTCTTCAAGGTTATTTAAGTAACCGTCACCAGTTTCAAAATCTGAGGAAAAACAACTCAAGGTAATTTTTTTTTGTTCAATTTGGTCAAGTTTCCTATTTTTTTAAAAAGTGGTTAAAATTCACAGAAAATTTAAGCCGGTGATATTGCTGCCAAACAGTTGTGCCTTCAAAATTTCTTTTGTTGCAAATTTTAAATCAAGGAAAAGGATAATGTGAGTTTCAAAAAAAAAACAAAATTATTTAATTATTAAATTGGTGCAATGCGAGATTAGGAATTTGAATTTCACATTACTCTTATTAGTGTGGCTGACGACCGATCCCTAAGGAAAGCATTAGCACCGCTAAACGATTTGTGAGACAGCTGCAGAGCATAAGGAACCAGAAAAAAAAAATAAGATAAGTCAGCCACAATTTTTTTCCATATATATATATACATACCTTTAAATTAAAACCCAACATTAAAAACTTTGCCTGGGAAAGTTTTAATTGCGAGGTCGGTCGGCGTGAGCCTTTAGAAGAAAAAAACCCATTTCGTTTGTCGTAGACAGAAACCGAAATGGTGTAAGCCCTGAATTGTGTGCAACAGCAGCGCAACGTTTGAAGAAAAAAAAAAAAATCTATACCGACAGGAGAAAAAAGAAGCAAAATAAGGAGTTACTCAGACGGTTCGATCGAACCTGCACAGTGGCGAAAAGGCATATTTTGAAGATTTTTTTTTTTTACATAATTTTTATTTTTTTTTTAATTTTTTTTTATCAGATTTTATATTGGTTTTAATTCGCGTTCGGCCTGATTCCATTTGTAAAATATCCTCGGGGAACTTCGTCTTACGCGGCTATTTTAGTTTTTAAAATGGTCGTCCCTTTATTCCCCTATTAAAGAGCTCTTTAGGGTATGATAGGACGTTTTTAGGCGCGCGAAATTTCGCGAAGTTTAGAAAGCCGAACAAAATTCAAATTTCTCCGAGCTATTAAATTTTAATCCAGTCCATGCGAATACATATATATACGAATTATAAATTGTCGTTTAACAAAATTTTATATTTTCTTTTAGGTGTATGTAATATTTATAAAATTTTTGTTTTTCTTCATATTAGTGTAATAAATAATTTTAGTTTTGCGTGACCTTAAACTTTTCATAAATACAAAAAAAAAGGAATTTAAGTTTTTTTTGGATAAAGGCAATTTGTCCTTATAAATTACTAGAATTTATTAATCAAAAGATTTTGTCGCGGTTTCGATTTGTTTTCGTTTAGTTCGAAATAATTTACTTCGTTATTCGTTTTGTTTTATGTTTTTTTTTTGTATTTTTTTTGCTACCCTTTTTTTTGCATTTTATAAAAAATTTAATAATAAGAAACTTTAGCATATAAGCTTATAATTTTCTATTTTTTTTTTATATTTTTTTAATTTATATACACATATAAGCATGTCCAATTTTCTTTCAATTTTAAATTTAATTTGATTTTTTTTAACTTCTAATATTATTTTGATATACGCATAAGTACATATACATTGATTTTTTTTTAATTTTTAATTTCTGCCGTTTATTTTGATTTTTCATCCTACTTTATTATTCTGATTTTGTTGCTCCCTTTTTAATTGTCCGTGCAAGCATTTCCCTGTAATTTAAAATCTGTTTTAAAATAAAATGTTTTGAATTAGTGAAGTTTGAAATGAGGTGTTAAATGTTCATTCAAAGGGGGGGAAACTTATCTGGCCAAATGGTGACTGTGGCAGTCTAGATCCAGCGGTGTGTCCTAAGTGGGTGATGTCCTCAAAAGTATTGGGCATCACAGGATGGGTGGGCGCGTAGGGGGATAATATCTCTCCTCCTCTTCGGTGCGATTGGTCCTGTGGAGAAAATAAATGTCTCGACCTGGCGGATTTTCAATTTTGGAACTTTAGTTTGCTGATAGTTTTTTTTTTTGTTTGATATTTTTTTTTATTTTAATTTGTTTAGAAATTTTTCTTTTGTTTAGTTTAAAATTTCATTTCCATAGGAAATGAAATTTTATTGTCGCACCCTCGACCCAACGCGGCGGGTTAAAAAAACCACCCCCTAGACCGCAAGTTAGCCGGAGCGGGCCGCGTTGGGTACGATAACATAGGGTTTTGCAACAATATGGCGCCCAAATAAAATTGTTATGACAGAGGTTAAGACAACAAGGACCTCACTTTAAAGCTAGATAAGGAAGAATGAATTGCACCTTGTCGGGTCTTCTGGCACCATGGTGGCTCAGTTTGGCCAAGGCTATCGAGCTGATTGCATCAGGTGGTGGATGGACCGACGATGTGGCAATTCAACGAGTTTAATTTGCAAGTCAGAATTTGTGTTGAGTTATTGGATCGGTTCTAAAGGTGATGACATAGGCCTGCTGAAGGAAAACAGCGACTATCAGCATCGTGCAAGGAGCTGATCCGAATAACGCAATACAAAAGATAAACATGTTTCATATTGGGCATTTCGGTTATTTTCAAATTAAGTGGCTTGGCTTCATTTGAGTTATGAAAAGCCAATTGCATTTGAAATGAGAGTACCAGGAATGCGTAACACAGTTTTGTCAGGTCTTAGGGAAAGTTTAGCAGTTGGTGACTTAGTCGTTTTTTTTATAATACGAACTGATTGCATCAAAAGCAGAACAGGTCAGAGAGTTGTGGAGTCTTAGAGCAGATGTCGATTGTCAGGATAGAGGAAATTTCGTAGCCTTGAGACAAAAAAAAAATAATACATTACTGTCAAGAAGTACGACAGTCCAATGAGTGGCCTAGTGGCTTACGTAAGGTACACTATGAAGCACACATTGTAGACAATAATTTAGACTGTCGACGGGCTCGGGAGTCCATACGCTTCTCGGTTCAATAAAGACAGGCCATTTGCACTGAAGATTCCGTAAGGAATACGTAGAAAATATGACTATCGCTGGAAGATGGTCCAAAAAATCAGTCTCATTGTAATCACGGTCAGAAAAAGTCCCCCCCATTCAAAGTACTTAAAAGTCAACAAAAAAAAAAAAAAAAAAAAAAGGGAAATTCGAAAATCTTTTTCATATTTTATTTTGTAAATGAAAAGTGCGGAGAGGCTACAAAAAAGCAACGCTTAAGTAAAAGAGTTTTTGAGCACGACCTCAACAGAACACTTAGCACTGCTAGCCCGCTAGCCAAAGTGGCAAATTTAGAGGGTAAAGATCAGGCCGTAGGCCAAGATCAACAATTATATATAGACTTATCAAAAACTATCATGAATAAACAAGGAGAAAGTGCACCGGGCACAGAAACTGGTAAGGGTGCGGTAAGAAAAAAAACCTGCAGAGCCACCGACGACTCCAGCGTTTCCTCCAAATTATAATTTTCCACCCCCTGAAAAATCTAAAGATGAGGCTAATATGGCCTTAGTAAGTGAAATGGTAGCTAAGGCAACAGAGGGGTATAGAAAAAGTCTTGAGAGGGCCTAGAAAAAAAATTAATGATTGTCTGAAGTCAAGTGTTGCTGAAATGATGGCGGTATTAAAGCTTACGCAAAAGCCAGATTCCTTCAATGTGCCATTGCCTAGCACTGGGAAAGAGAGGGTACCTCAGGCTGAAAATTTGCATAGCGCAGGCTCCAACTTATCTGTTCCAGGTGTACCTGTGAATAGAGAAAGTTTTAGCAGAGAGTCTAACATCAATATTAGAAATGCACCAACTACCGGTTACCAACAGCAACGCCAACAAAACGATAGATCTGCATATCAGCAGCAACAGCAGCAACAGCAGCAGCAACAGCAACCGTTTCATACGTTGCCCCAACAACAACAAAATCCATTGCAGCAGCAGCCAGTAGGAGTGTCACAACAATACCAATGGTATGTGCAGAACGCACGCGCTGAGGCGATTCCGACAAATCCAGTTCCACAACCCAATTTTAGCACCACACGCTACTATCCACAGAGCTCAACAAACATTGACAAGTGGGGAGTCATTTTTAGTGGAGGTCCCGATGATATGTCTGTGGATGACTTCATATTCAGAGTGGAGCATCTGCAGCGCCAAAATGGATGTCCCTGGCCTCAGATAGAAAGATTTCCACCTGCTGGTGAAAGATGTCGCACGGGAATGGTACTGGTTGTACCTTAAAAGCAATAATGAGCCGGATTGGCCTACATTGTGTACTGCTTTACGGCGCCAGTACCAAAGCAACAAATCTGACTTCGAAATCATGCGGGATTTGGTCGAAAGGAAGCAGAGACCTGGCGAATCGATTGAGGCGTATTTTCGCACCATGTTTAAGCTGCGATCGAAACTGCGAAGTACTGTGACCGATCATGAACTGGTAAAAATAATGAAAAGAAATGTTAGAGATAATTTGGCACGAATTGTATATCCAATGACTATCTACTCCGTGGATCATTTACGGGATGAGTGCATTGAAGCAGAAATGCATTTTTTGCGCCGTGATACATTGAGAAATTTTCAGCAACATTCACGATTCAATCCACAGCGTAGAAGTCATGATATTAGCGAGGTGCAGTTCGAAAATGAAGATATTGATGGGAATTGGTACGATGATGAAAATTTTAACGTCGAAGAGGTACGTACTGGTCGTCATTTCATTCCACAGCAGCGACACCAAGATTTGAATCAACAACCAAAATCGAATCAGCAACCAAAATCGAACCAGCACCAAAATTCTACCCACCACCAAAATAATAGCCAAAACTTGAGCCAACAACAAAATTTGCACCAGCAACAACAGATTAATCATGCACTGATCTGCTGGAACTGTCGTCAGCCAGGCCACGTCTTTATGGAGTGCACGTCATTACAAAGAAGTATATTTTGCTACCGTTGTGGACTGCCTGATGTCATAACTCCGAAGTGCCCCATGTATTCAGCGGGAAACTCCAACCGGAGCGTGACGACAGCGGGAGTGTCGCGGTCCAATGTGACTCCCGTGGATAAATAAATTATATCCCAGTAAGCAATGTCGATAGCGATGATGTAGTAGGTGATGCAGCTGTCAATAAAATAAACATTTTAAAAAGAACTATAAAATTTAATTAAAACCGCAACGAAGAAAATAATAGGAATGATTACAATACTATCGAAGAAAGATTAAGACGTTATTACGAAGCACGCGAAAGGATATTTAATGATGCACCATTGAGTGGTAGGAGCGAGGTTTCGAAAAAAATTAAAAAGGCCAGAGAAGACTTTGCCAAAAGAAAATATGTTCGCAAGCAAATTGCTGCGGCAGTAACTGGAATCAATGAACATGATCCAAGAGCTTTCGCTGAAATTGAAATAGGAAACAAAAAGGTAAAAGGATTACTAGACACCGGAGCTTCAGTGAGTCTACTAGGACGAGGTTGCCGAGAATTGTGTGAGAAGCTCGATGTAAAAATTCAACGATATTATTCGACTGTCAAAACTGCAGGCGGTCGAAAACATACGATATTTGGAAAAACAGAATTGGCAGTAAAATTCAAGAACAAGGTTTGCAATATTCTATTTTATTTATGTCCTGATCTGGAACAAACAGCGTATCTAGGCGTAGATTTTTGGCGTAAATTCCAACTAGCTCCAGGCGTGATCGGCGTAGACGAACTAGATTTGGAAAAAGTTAAGGAACAGTTCGAGAACGATGATAATAAAGACGAGCAGGAACAGCATGAATTGGATTGTGAACAACAACGGCGCTTAGGAGAAATAATCAGGCAATTTCGAAGCTATGAGGAGCACGGACTAGGCAAAACAGATTTGGAGGTTCATACTATACAGTTGACAGAAGGCGCGGATCCGGTAAAAGATCGCCATTACCCAATGTCACCAGCGGTCCAGGAACTAGTCTATGCTGAAGTTGATAAAATGCTGGAGCTGGGGGTAATAGAAGAAAGTGAGAGCCCATGGAGCAACCGAGTGACGATCGTGAGGAAACCCGATAAAAATCGTTTCTGCCTCGACGCGCGAAAACTCTACGAACGAACTATAAAGGACGCCTATCCGCTGCAAAATATAGAGGGGATTTTGAGTCGAATAGACTACACCTACTATATTAGCAGCGTCGATTTGAAATTTGCGTTCTGGCAGATCGCGTTGGAAGAAAACAGCAAAACTTATACGGCATTCACAGTACCTGGTAGACCACTTTACCAATTTGCAATGATACCATTTGGATTATGCAATGCGGCTCAACGTCTCTGTCGCTTGATGGATAAGGTAATCCCGCAGCGCCTAAAGTCCAACGTTTTTACCTATCTCGATGGTTTGCTGATAATAGCTCCAGACTTTGACACGCATATGAAGGTCCTCAGCGAAGTAGCAGACTGTTTGAAAAAAGCGAACCTGACCATCGGGTTAAGAAAGTCGAAATTTTGTTTTAAGCAGTTGCGGTACTTGGGATTTCTAGTTGGAGGTGGAATGCTTAAAACGGATCCTGAAAAAGTGTCGGCGATTCAGCGAATCCCAATTCCGAGAAACGTCAGAGAAGTTAGAAGCTTTCTAGGTACTGCAGGGTGGTACCGCAGATTCATTCAAAATTTTGCATCAGTGTCTGCGCCACTCAGTGACACGTTAAAAAAATCCAACAAATTTCAAATGACTCCAGAGGCGATAAGTGCATTTAATAGTCTGAAGCAGGCCTTAACTACAGCACCAGTCTTAAAGCATGCAGATTTCACGAAACGATTCTTTGTGCAATGCGACGCTTCGGAAATCGGCGTAGGTGCGGTGCTGTTCCAAAGAGATCACGACAACAATGAGAATCCGATTGCCTACTTTTCGCAAAAGTTGAACAGCTGTCAACGGTTAAGAGGTTCAGGCCCTACATTGAGATGATGCCATTTACGGTGATCACCGATCACGCAAGTTTAAAATGGCTCATGTCATTGAAGGACTTGAGCGGTAGACTGGCCCGTTGGTCACTGCAATTACAATCATTTGATTTCTTGATTGAGCACAGAAAGGGCTCAGAAAATGTAGTAGCAGATACCTTATCGCGTGCCGTGGGAGAGTTGTCAACCGAAGCAGAAAACTATTTAGATCTAGAAACAACAGAATTTAATTCACCAGAATATGCGGAGCTAAAGAAAACAATACTGGAAAATCAGGATAAATTGCCTGATCTGCTTATCGAAGAAAACATAATTTTTAAAAAAACAAAATTCGAGCGAGAGGATGATGAAGATTTGAAATGGAAACTTTGGATACCTGAGGCTTTAACGTCCACCTTAATCATTAAAGCCCACGAACCCGAAATTTCAGCCCATGGAGGTGTGGCAAAAACTCTGCACAGACTGCGCAGATTTTATTATTGGCCCAATATGACCGTGCAGGTCAGAAATTATGTAAGGAACTGCGACGTCTGCAAAGAATCGAAATCGGCAAACATGGAGTTGAGACCCGAGATGGGACAAGAAGTCATAACGGAAAGACCGTTCCAAAAAATATATGTAGACTTTCTCGGAAAATATCCTCGATCGAAAAATGGAAACGCTTACATTTTCATTGTGGTCGATCATTTCACGAAGTTTGTGTTTTTAAAGGCACTGCGCGAGGCCACAACAGCAAATATTTTAAAATTTTTAATAAGCGAGGTTTTCCACAAACTTGGCGTACCCGAGATAATCCATTCCGACAACGGTTCCCAATTCGTATCGAAAGATTTTGCAAAAATGATTGAAGCTTATAAAATTTCACACATAAAAACCGCTCACTACGCTCCTCAATCAAACGCGGCTGAGCGAGTCAACCAATCTGTGCTGAATGCCATCAGATCCTACATGCAGGACGATCATCGCGACTGGGACTTGTATTTGTCGGAGATCGAATGCGCACTTAGGAGCTCGGTGCATTCCGCAACGGGAGTAACACCATTTCTGGCTCTTTTTGGTCAGGAAATGTTCACTAGTGGCACCGATTACTAATTGGCGAGAAAATTGTGCTCATTGGGAGAGCAAAACTTTAGAGTCTTGGACAAAGGAGATAGACTTGCGCTCATCCGAAAAAAAATTAAAAGTAATATGCACGCCGCGTACGAAAGAAGCGCTAAACGTTACAATAAGCGTTCACGCGAGATAAGATTCTTGCCAGGACAAGAAATCTTTAAGCGCAACTTTGTGCTCAGCGATTTCAAAAATAGTATCAACGCTAAATTTAGTAAAAAATTTATAAGATGCCGAGTCGTAAGGCCAATTGGAAATAGCCTGTACGAGTTAGAAACACTGAACAGTAAACCTCTTGGAGTGTTTCATGCGAAGGACTTGAAACAATAAAGTAAGAAATCAACATAAAAAAAAAAAAAATGCAACAGCAAACAGGGACAGTAGCAATATGAGATGTAAGGGCAATATCAAAACAAATATCTACACTGTGCAATAAATAATACTGTGCAATACTAGTTTTAAGTAAATATGGTGCAATATTTACCGATTCCTAGTATAAGCATTAGTTCATCGGTGTAATAATCGTCCTTCGTTTCTTAAGTCCTCGTCCACATGTTGTTAGTCCTTTTAATATTTCGATAATGTGCCATAAACAGAAGTACCTATGAAAAGAAAGCATAATTTTAAAACAAAGTAAAAATTCTACCGTCTAAAACTCAATAAACTTCCCGGCAAATATAATGAAACAAATCAAAATGATATCACAAAATGCACGAACATCGACAATCCTCATAAATCCTGAAAGAAAAAGAAAAGCAGCATTAGTAATTGTACATAATGAAAAATTTTGTGCAAAACGGAAAGTAATAAATTGGTAAGCCCGGCTAACGCAGGTGTAAAGCTTGAGACTCTTAATCTCAGGGTGTGGGCGATGGCCTACGTTGGGCACCTTTCAATAAAAAAAGTTATTATATGGGAATTTAATCTTTTGTTGTATCTAAAATTTATCTACAGTTCTGTTAGTTCGTAAAATTACCTTTTTATATTAGAATTAAAGCACACTGCGTCGACTGTAGATGCCCCGATGGGAACATTCATGCCAACGCAGAGTTTTGTTGCATGCACCACCCATACAAATTAACCGTGTTCAGCATTACGCTATATTGGTCTAAGGATCTGAAATTAAATGCTTGGTTTTCTTACGCAGACTTGTCAAACCAAAGGAAATTTTTAAATTTGGCGAATATCAAGGACTGAAACAATTTAGGACTTTGCAACTGTTAGTTGACTGGAGGGTGTTTATTTTTCGGAGGCTTTGTCCCGGTTTTTCGTTTATCTAATTATAAACGGTTTTTTTTTGGGGATTCGAGACTTTCCGAAGAGTAAACATTTGACAGGCAGTTGTAAGTTGCAGAATCCTGAATTGTTAACTTTTCGCCCAGATTTAATACAGACCGTGGTTGAAGTCGAGATCGAATTAATTTTTATTTTGGAGCAAATCTTTAGTGCCGAGGATCGGCTGAGTTCCCGTTGAGAATCTGAGAGCAGATCAAGTTCCTCTGGAAACCGCTGCCGGGCGGTCAACAAAGATGACTGATGGAGCGCTACGCACATAGATTTTTTTTACGACTTTCACTTAATCCAAAATTTTTATATTTTTATTGGCGTATTTAGCCCAATTGAGGATAAATTGGTCAATCAATTAAATATCAACTCAATGCCAATATATTTCGTTGAAACGCGTGTTGATGGTCGCAGTAATCCTGAAATGAGTGAAAAGATGTTCGCCGTAGAAAAATTGATAAATGTCAAAAGTTCTCAAGGCTGACGCATTACATTATTTCCAAAGTCGGTAAAGTAGTTGAGTGATTTTTCACTAGGGTTAACGAAGTCCAAAGGTCGCCTGAGCGATTTTACAAGACAGGATGGTAGTGGTGGGATGAAAATTGGGTTTAGGATGCAATAGGATCGTTGTATGCGTTATGTATTTTCTTTTTTTGTTGTTTTTGAATATTATGTGGAGAATTAAGGCATGTAACTGTTTTGGCTGGCGAAATTTTGGCATAGCACCACTTATCACTAGGCGCAATTTTTCAGAAGTATTAAACACCTCGAAGCTGCAGCACGTCCCAATCAGTACTATAGTGTTTTTAATTGTACATATACATTTTGAAAGTTAACGTAAATCCAAGTGTTGTTTTTTTTTTTTAAATTAAATTAAAGTGACTTTGTGAGTGTCTTCAAGGTTATTTAAGTAACCGTCACCAGTTTCAAAATCTGAGGAAAAACAACTCAAGGTAATTTTTTTTTGTTCAATTTGGTCAAGTTTCCTATTTTTTTAAAAAGTGGTTAAAATTCACAGAAAATTTAAGCCGGTGATATTGCTGCCAAACAGTTGTGCCTTCAAAATTTCTTTTGTTGCAAATTTTAAATCAAGGAAAAGGATAATGTGAGTTTCAAAAAAAAAACAAAACTATTTAATTATTAAATTGGTGCAATGCGAGATTAGGAATTTGAATTTCACATTGCTCTTATTAGTGTGGCTGACGACCGATCCCTAAGGAAAGCATTGGCACCGCTAAACGATTTGTGAGACAGCTGCAGAGCATAAGGAACCAGAAAAAAAATAAGATAAGTCAGCCACAATTCTTTTCCATATATATATATACATACCTTTAAATTAAAACCCAACATTAAAAACTTTGCCTGGGAAAGTTTTAATTGCGAGGTCGATCGGCGTGAGCCTTTAGAAGAAAAAAACCCATTTCGTTTGTCGTAGACAGAAACCGAAATGGTGTAAGCCCTGAATTGTGTGCAACAGCAGCGCAACGTTTGAAGAAAAAAAAAAAATCTATACCGACAGGAGAAAAAAGAAGCAAAATAAGGAGTTACTCAGACGGTTCGATCGAACCTGCACAGTGGCGAAAAGGCATATTTTGAAGATTTTTTTTTTTATATAATTTTTATTTTTTTTTAATTTTTTTTTATCAGATTTTATATTGGTTTTAATTCGCGTTCGGCCTGATTCCATTTGTAAAATATCCTCGGGGAACTTCGTCTTACGCGGCTATTTTAGTTTTTAAAATGGTCGTCCCTTTATTCCCCTATTAAAGAGCTCTTTAGGGTATGATAGGACGTTTTTAGGCGCGCGAAATTTCGCGAAGTTTAGAAAGCCGAACAAAATTCAAATTTCTCCGAGCTATTAAATTTTAATCCAGTCCATGCGAATACATATATATACGAATTATAAATTGTCGTTTAACAAAATTTTATATTTTCTTTTAGGTGTATGTAATATTTATAAAATTTTTGTTTTTCTTCATATTAGTGTAATAAATAATTTTAGTTTTGCGTAACCTTAAACTTTTCATAAATACAAAAAAAAAAAGGAATTTAAGTTTTTTTTTGATAAAGGCAATTTGTCCTTATAAATTACTAGAATTTATTAATCAAAAGATTTTGTCGCGGTTTCGATTTGTTTTCGTTTAGTTCGAAATAATTTACTTCGTTATTCGTTTTGTTTTATGTTTTTTTTTGTATTTTTTTTGCTATCCTTTTTTTTGCATTTTATAAAAAATTTAATAATAAGAAACTTTAGCATATAAGCTTACAATTTTCTATTTTTTTTTTATATTTTTTTAATTTATATACACATATAAGCATGTCCAATTTTCTTTCAATTTTAAACTTAATTTGATTTTTTTTAACTTCTAATATTATTTTGATATACGCATAAGTACATATACATTGATTTTTTTTTAATTTTTAATTTCTGCCGTTTATTTTGATTTTTCATCCTACTTTATTATTCTGATTTTGTTGCTCCCTTTTTAATTGTCCGTGCAAGCATTTCCCTGTAATTTAAAATCTGTTTTAAAATAAAATGTTTTGAATTAGTGAAGTTTGAAATGAGGTGTTAAATGTTCATTCAAAGGGGGGGAAACTTATCTGGCCAAATGGTGACTGTGGCAGTCTAGATCCAGCGGTGTGTCCTAAGTGGGTGATGTCCTCAAAAGTATTGGGCATCACAGGATGGGTGGGCGCGTAGGGGGATAATATCTCTCCTTCTTTTCCTGGCGGATTTTCAATTTTGGAACTTTAGTTTGCTGATAGTTTTTTTTTTGTTTGATATTTTTTTTTCTTTTAATTTGTTTAGAAATTTTTCTTTTGTTTAGTTTAAAATTTCATTTCCATAGGAAATGAAATTTTATTGTCGCACCCTCGACCCAACGCGGCGGGTTAAAAAAACCACCCCCTAGACCGCAAGTTAGCCGGAGCGGGCCGCGTTGGGTACGATAGCATAGGGTTTTGCCACAACTTTTGCACAGTTTGCGAGCCATTGTTACTAGTTCATTTCATTTATGATAAACTTTGAAACTGGCAACAATGTATTTGATATTCTCAAATTCATTATCCATACCAAACTACCACGCTAAAATGTCGACTTTTTAGCGTGCGTAAATTTTAATTTTTTAATTAATTTTTTTATACTTTGATTTGGTCAAAAAGACTTTAGTTTGCGCTACCCATTTGCCAAACAATATTTTGCACTGCTGCATAACTTAAGCGGAACGCTCACCGTGCTAAGATAGGCTTTCATGGCCTTTGTCTAAATCAATTCATAGAAGGTTGCACAGTAGCACCTCAGCAGCACTAAGCCAGAGACAAGCGTTTATCGCACAGGATTCAAAAATCACGTTCTGAAAGGATTAATAAATTACCCTGGGAAAGGATTTCCAATTTTATTGTTAACATTCCTTGGAGATCACCCCAGGTATCATGCGCGGCGACATAGGTGAAGTGCCGACAATGTCGCATTCACAATAGCTGTTTGGAAACTTAAGGACTGCAATCGTGCTTTGTTAAGTTATATTAAGTAAACTACCCACTCGGTATGCAACATTTCCGAAAGTTTCAAAAATATTTCGTAACGTTGCAGAAACGCTTCATTCGAAACGTTACAAGTGAAACGGTACAGAAATCTTTCTGATACATTTCAAATGTAATGTTTCGGTTGCAATCATTCTGAAGCGTTTCTGAAAGGTTTCAGATGCAACGTTTCTTGAACTTTTTCAACTTTGATTTTCATCATTTCATTAAATTTGTTAATGAATATTGACCGTGATATATGTATAATTTTGGTATTTTAACATTATTATGCGAACTCAAATTAAAAAAAAAAAGATTCGAAGAACTTTTTCCTGGTCATTCCGTGTCGCTAGATGAGCTGCTTAACGCAATTATGTATTGACTCACTAAAAGCAAATAATAATAATATTTCTAACCGTGTCATATTTGAATTGTCATTTTATCAGAGTTCCCAGATTTGGGTGTTTTTGTAATGTTTGTTAATTTTTTTTTTGCTGGAAATTTATGTGGTAGCTGCTCGATAATTGGAATTAGAATATTAAAATAACATAAGCTTACTGTAGCAATAACTTTTTATTTATTTATAAAACAGTTTTGTTCCAACATATTTTTAATACAAAACTGATATATGTATTGACTTTTAAGCTTTCTTGAAATTAATTGCTCTTTTATATTGCATGACATATCTTCAATTCTGTTCTTGACCGTATCGTTCGATAAGGATATCAAATTTAAATATTTTATTACTTTAGCCCCCAACATTGTATTTGCTATTGCTTTTGCAGCAGGTAGAATTAGTTGTTCTGCTATATTGTGGGGTTTTCCAGCTTTTGCTACTAGTAGGGATACTTCATATAATGCTTTCACTGCTTTTTTGCTGATACTACCAGTTGCGTTATTTTGCATAAGATTTTGACTTGAAACAAGTTCTTGTTTTTTGATTTTAAAGAAATCTATAGACTTACTAATGAGCTCACTATGCTTTGTTTCCAAATTACGTCGGAGTTTGGCGGGTTTCATGAATTCATTTGATAAGCTTTCGCGACATAACACACATAAAGGCGTTCTAAATCTTCTTTGCATACAGAAGTAAATCCAAATGATAAATAGTTTTACGTTTCTTGATGGAGGTTGATGGTCCCTCATCAGATTCGCTTTCACCTATATCTTGTTTGAGTATAGATCCAGGTTTTAGCCAACGATCCATTTTAAGGCTCAAATTCTAAATTAACGTATGACTACAAAACTATAAATGACAAATAGCGTTTATAAAATGTATAATACAAAATTGGAGGATGGAGCTGCTTGTAGAAGTCCACGTAAGTGGGTAAAGTTAATGATCGCCACTCACTTGGGAGTGGCCAGGGATGATTCTTTTGAAAGCAGTTCAAGCAGCTCACAAACTTCCGGCCTTTTTGGCCAAGTATCCTCTGGAGATCCCTTGGACACCTGTCCGGGGGTGAGCTAGTTGTGAGAAGGCGAGTCTCTCCTAGACTTAAAACTTGGAATGTGTGCGTAGCGTTTGGGTCTCACCACACATTATCATCATTTCCAATGAAAACCAAATCAGCCACTGCAAACGAAAAACGGACAATGATTTACGGATATGCACCTGGAATGTCCGGACCCTCCATACGGACCCTCCCTCGTAAAAATAAAGGCTGACATCGCCGCCATCCAGGAGATGCGATGGAAAGGACAAGGCTGCTCTAAATGGACCAACTGTGATATCTACTACAGCGGCCATGCGGAGAGGCGTGAATTTGGTTGCGGATTCGTTGTAAGTCGAAAATTACGCCACCTAGTTTCCCGGTTCACGCCAATAAACGTAAGGTTGGCTACGATCCGTATCAAGGCAAAATTCTTTAACATAAGCCTAATTTGCCCGCACGCCCGACGGAGGAAAAGGACGATGCCACCAAGGATGATTTCTACGCGAGCCTAGAGGACGTGTATGACCGTTGTCCGACCCACGATGTAAAAATAGTCCTCGGCGATTTTAACGCAAAGGTCGGAAGAGAAGGCATCTTTGGCGCTACAGTCGGTCAGATCAGTCTCCACGAGAGCACTTCAAACAACGGTCTGAGACTGATTGACTTCCCCGCGGCGCAAAACATGGTAGTTAGTAGCACCAGATTTCAACACCTCGACATTCACAAGGCCACCTGGCTATCTCCGGATCAAAAAACGAAGAACCAAATTGATCATGTTGTGATTGACGGAAAGCACGCTTCAAGCGTTCTGGATGTGCGTACATTTCGGGAGGTCAACACTGACTCCGACCACTATCTTGTTGCAGCTAAGATCCGCATGCGGCTATGCAATGCGAAGAATGTACGCACGGGCATGCAACGAAAGCTGGACGTTGCCAAGCTGCAATCACAACGGACTGAGGAGGCGTACTCCGCTAAACTCTCGGTTAAGCTCAACCAACCAACCTCTGGAACCGACGACGCCGGTGGACTTTGGACACACATCTCCCACTCCATGCGCGCTGCTGCCGAGGAAGTCATTGGTTTCCTACGCCCACAAATAGTACCGATGATAACCCCGTGGAAGTACCATCACCTAGCCATGAAGAGGTTCGAGCTGCTATCCAGCGACTCAAAAGCAACAAAGCAGCGGGTGCTGACGGCCTGCCAGCTGAGTTGTTTAAAGCTGGTGGCGATGAATTAATAAGGTGCATGAAACAACTCATCAGCAAAATATGGCTAGCGAAAAGCATGCCCGACGACTGGAGTCTCAGCGTTCTTTGTCCTGTAATAAAGAAAGGAGACCCGACAATCTGCGCCAACTACAGGGGTATCAGTCTTAATTCCATCGCGTATATGATCCTCTCAAGCGTATTGTGTGAAATATTGAAGCCGCATACAGAAACACTGATCGGATCCTATCAGTATGGCTTTAGACCTGGTAAATCCACCATAGACCAGATTTTTACACTACGCCAAATCCTGGAGAAAACCCATGAATATCAAATCGACACTCACAATCTCTTCGTCGATTATAAAGCTACGTTCGATAGCCCAGTGCGGGATTGCCTATACGCAACAATGTCTGAGTTCAGTATACCTGCAAAGTTGATAAGGCTCTGCAGGATGACGTTGAGCAATACGTGTAGTTCCGTCAAGGTAGGGAATGACCTCTCCGGAACTTTTAATACCGAGCGAGGTTTCAGACAAGGCGACCCGCTCTCGTGCGATCTCTTCAATTTCATTATGGAGGGGATCGTACGCAAAGCCGGTGTGCATCATAATGGCACAATTTTCTTCAAAAGTGTTCAGCTCCTTGCGTACGCTGATGATATTGATATTATCAGTCGGAGTAAGAGAGATGTTACTGCTGCTTTCACTGCTATTGAAAACGAATCAGCTAAAGTAGGTTTGACGGTAAACGAGGGCAAGACGAAATACATGATGTCTACTAACAACAGCAAGAGAGTGCGGGATCCAGACTCTCATGTTACAGCGGGCAACTGTAAATTAGAAGTTGTCAAGGAATTCATCTACCTTGGCACTGCCGTAACCAGCAACAATGATGTCAGTCTGGAGATTAAACGGAGAATAACAATTGCTAATAGGTGCTACTACGGTCTCAGTAAGCAATTACGTTGCAGAGCTCTCTCTCGATCGACAAAGCTAACACTCTACAAGACGCTCATTCTACCTGTGCTTCTTTATGGCGCTGAGGCATGGGTGGTTTCGACAACAGACGCAGCCGCTCTTGGGGTGTTCGAGAGGAAAGTTCTCCGCAAAATCTTTGGTCCTGTTCGAGTTGACGACGACTATCGCATTCGAATGAACCACGAGCTGTATGAGCTCTACGCCGACATTGACATAGTTAAGCGTATAACAATACAGCGACTACGTACTTCATCAAGGGATCAAGGGTGCTAAGCCCCTTATATGAATATTTCTGGATTCGGAAAGGCTTAAGCCCAAATTAAAATAACACGGCGATAGCAGTTGTGTATTTTGGCATATTGATTTAGTTTCCGTGTTAATTTTAAAGAAATCTCCATTTTTTATCTTTGAAAATTTGATTTTCGTGTTTTTTTAAATGCAGGATCAGATCTAGTAACTAAGCTATTCTTATTGAACTTATTTATTATTAACTTGTTTCATCTAATGATTTGTTTCAAGTAAAACAAGAAAATTGAAAAATATAAGATCATAATTTCTATATATTTATAGCCCCCGAAGGAAAAATCCTTGTTGCAAAAAATAGCATAATTTGAGCACACACACAAGCAAACAACATAAACATTATTTTTGAGATTTTCAACTTCAAATTTTCTGCCGAAAAAATACCAACCAAATTCCAAATAACGGCATCAGTTGTAAACTACAAAAAAGCAACAACAAATACACGCATTTTTTTTTTGGATTTTTTCGACTGAATTTTTCGGAAGAAAAACCAACAACAAAATTTACGCGACAACAGCTGCAAATTTGCAAGTTTGAAGAAGTCAAAATAAAAATCTTGTTGTTGGATTTGCTGGTTGCCTGGTAGCAGATCAGATCAGAGGGAATTGCAGCTCCGTTGCTAAAAACCCCAATGCGCAGCATAAGCCAAAATTACATTTCCCCTCATTCTAAGACTGTAATTTTATTGTCCGAAAATTAGTGAAGCGAACCGATTATCGACATTTCTGGGAGCGTAGTTCTTTCATATATAATTCTTTGCCTGTTACTGATTATCGACTGCTCTAGCGGTGACATGAACCAATTATCGATCAGGTTATCGTTAGCTTTCATAAGCTTTAGCGGGTTGTGTATGTGATATAGTATTCTAAGCTTCAGTTGGAGCTTTGTTATTGTTTTGTCTCTATTCACTTGCTTCTTTAAATTAAAGTTGCGGTTGCTGTCAATGGCGCAAAAAAAGCATTGACGAAGCACCCAACAGTCTGAAAATCACTCACTCACCAGTAAAAGCAGTGAAAAGGTCGAAGCAGACGAAACTTCAACTGGCCCTTGTAAAGAGTGGTTTTGACATTATGTTCTTTAGTTATTGCACTTTAAAAAATTGTTTATAGACGAAGAAATTTAATTTACTTAGAAGACACTAATTTGATTAAGCGGAGAATAACAATTGCTAATAGGTGCTACTACGGTCTCAGTAAGCAATTACGTTGTAGAGCTCTCTCTCTCGATCGACAAAGCTAACACTCTACAAGGCGCTCATTCTACCTGTGCTTCTTTATGGCGCTGAGGCATGGGTGGTTTCGACAACAGACGCAGCCGCTCTTGGGGTGTTCGAGAATAAAATTCTCCGCAAAATCTTTGGTCCTGTTCGAGTTGGCGACGGCTATTGCATTCGAATGAACCACGAGCTGTATGAACTCTACGCCGACATTGACATAGTTAAGCGTATAACAATACAGCGACTACGCTGGCTGGGTCATGTCCATCGTATGGATAAAGAAGCTCCAGCGAAAAAGGTATTCGAAGGGAAGGTCCCCGGTCAACGACGAAGAGGGAGATCATGCCTCCGGTGGATAGACCAAGCTGAGAAAGCCCTAACCACGCTTGGCATTTATGATTGGAGAAGGCTAATGAGGTCGGTCGTAACCTGACAACGGGTTGTTATGGCCATCTAAGTAGGTAAGTAAGTAAGTAATACAAAATTAAAGTTGGATCAAATACTTTTTAAAAGGATTTAATATGATATACTAAATGTAACAGCTGCAGCCAGGAAAATTGAATTCGTTGTAGCTGGAAGAAGTAATCGAAAAATAGTCACAACTGAAAACACCACATATACGTGTATGTAACACACAGCACACAAAAGTGAAATGAAAATAAATTTCTTATATTGAAAATTGAAACGCGAAAAATTTTACTTTTCAAAAACTCAAAATTTGAAAATCATCGCGGACTTTGTTTTTTTTTTTTTTTGACCATATGGGATTTTTTTAAATGAATACTTTGAACCTAAGCATCGCGAGATTGAACAAAAGTAAATGCATACTTTGTTTTTTAAAAATACGTGCAATCATTCAAAAAGCCATGGCCATGTAAAATTTTTAATAAATGAGATATTTGAATAAAGCGAAAAGTTTGATTAAATAAAATTATATGATATTAAAATTGCGGACCACATCTTAAGAAACGCTGCTCTATGAGATAAAAAATAGCAAAAGAAAAAAAAATATCGTACAACCTTTCTTTCAATCAAATCTATTTTATTATACCTTGCCACATATCCATGACGAATCCTTCCTCTACCCAATAAAGCTTCAAAAACCACATCTCTTGCTTGTCGCCTATTAGAATTTTATAAAATGCACTTTTCTTTTAAATAAAAATTTACCCATTAGAACATAATGGGTAAATGAAAAATACAAACTTAATCATTTCCATTGACTTTGAACCCGTTCCTTTAATTTATTTAAAACTGTCATAGCAGTCACTTCGTTCTCGCTTGGAGAGCATAATGCTTAAAAAAATAGAAGATCTTTCCACGCTTATATCTCAACTTTTGGTTAATAGATCTAAAAGCTGGTAGTTTTCAGGCACTCTGCTCGATGATTACTTTAATTTGATATATCATTTATTGCTGTAGCTATTATATGTACATCCCGTCAACTTTTATCATTTTAATAAAACATTTTCGTCTAGTTCTATCGTAGTTAAGTTTTCTAGAGGTTTCACTTCTACCACTTGTGAACTGCACACATGATTTTTTTAAATATATTTTTATGCAAAAGAATATTAAAAGTATTACTGTACTTATGTAGATATGTTAGATTTTGAAATGTGACGTCGCAAGATTTTATTCCACTTCAAAAGTGTACGACGGCCGCGTTCGACATCAGAGAAATGCCCATATATTTTTAAGCATATGGAAAACTTTTGTCAATTCCAGTTATGTAAGCAAAAGCAAGTACACACATCAACGCAGAAATGTTAAAGTCCTCTGTTTTGTCTTCATTAAATGAATGTTTTAATTTTTATTTTATTATATTAAATATTATGGGGTGTATTTTATATTTGAAATACATAATATGTAATAAATTGCTGGTAATCGCTAGTGTTTCACTTTAGCTGCTTATTTTCGTTTTTTTTATGAGTGTATGTATATTAGGGTGATTCAAATTTTTTATTTTTTGTTTTTTTTAAGGTGCTGTTGCTTAAAAAGTAAGTTTATGATATGAAGAAAAAGCTCACGAAAATTCAGCTCTGTAACTCAATTTTATAAGGTGGCGCCGGAGCCTGTTAGTTTTACATGTAAATTGTATGGAAAAATTATTTTTTTCAAAAAAGGTGTCTAAATGAATAGGTGATTAGTGCTGTTGAGCTGAAAAGGGTCGTTTTTCGATGTAATTTTTTACGCTGAATCCGATTTTGGCCTCAGAATTGACCCATCATGTCTGAATCCTGAAATATTTAAGGCTTAGTACCTAAAACATGATGTTTTTTGTCTACTTTCGAGGCCATGTATAGGATTCAAAGAAAGTTAATCAGCTTAGTTTTAACAAAAGCATCATTTAGTACCATCCTTGCCCTTTGAAATGAGCTTTCAAGTGGTGATCTGTGATGTTTCCTTGCAAAGTTATAGCCATTTTAAAGTGACATGAATTGGATCCCCTACAATGGGTTGCAACCCAACAATATTAACCAACGGGTTTCAAATTCATGTCACCTTGAAATGGCTGCAACTTTGCAAGGAAGCATCACAGATCACCACTTGAAAGCTCATTTTAAAGGGCAAGGATGGTACTAAATGATGCTTTTGTTAAAAATAAGCTGATCAACTTTCTTTAAATCCTATACATGGCCTCGAAAGTAAACAAAAAACATCATGTTTTAGGTACTTAGCCTCAAATATTTCAGGATTCCGACATGATGGGTCAATTCTGAGGCCAGATTCGGATTCAGCGTAAAAAATTACATCGAAAAACGACCCTTTTCAGCTCAACAGCACTAATCACCTATTCATTTAGACACCTTTTTTGAAAAAAATAATTTTTCCATACAATTTACATGTAAAACTAACAGGCTCCGGCGCCACCTTATAAAATTGAGTTACAGAGCTGAATTTTCGTGAGCTTTTTCTTCATATCATAAACTTACTTTTTAAGCAACAGCACCTTAAAAAAAACAAAAAATAAAAAATTTGAATCACCCTAATGTATATATGTTTGTATGAATGTTTGAGATGCATTCTCCATTCTTAAATATAAGTGCCGGATAGCCGCCGCACAGTGGCTCCTTTTTCAAAAAGTGATTGCTAAAATCAAATTTTCGATTTCTGATTTTCGAAACTTTTTTTTTTTTTATTTAAAAGATAATTGTGCAAAGGTTCTAAAACCGAAAACTTTTTTGATTTATGACAAGTATTTTGGTTTTTATGGGTGCTCAAAGTTGAATAACTTTTTATCGTTCATTAAAATAGCATTTTTTTACATTTTTCGCAATATTAAAAATGGAAAATTTCAAAAGTTTGAAAAAACATGGGAATTTGAAGTACGCTCTCTGAATTTATTTTATTTTAAAATAAATAACTTTCACTAGATGTAGAAAAAAAATTTTAGTTAGTAGTTTTCATGAATTTTTCAAAAAAGGTCGTTTTTAGCATAGTTTTTCAAATTTACCTTGGCCTATAATCCACAAATCAATGTCAATCAAGGATTGGTGAATGAGAAATTATAGTTGACAAATCTGCCAACAAAAATCATGTAGGTCTTACCTGCCAATATTTGCCAGGTAAGAAGTTATAGCTACTTATGTGACATGATATGCATAAAACTGAATTTGTTGTGTGATGACGATTTTCAGTCTATGATATTTTGACTTGGGAATTGTTAATCTGAATTTGATAGAATGTTTTTAGCGAATATAGACATCACTCAAAATAAATTAAAAATTGTAAATATGGACGTTACCACGCCCCTTTCTTAATTTATTCTTCCTATTTCCAAAACTATTTGACGCAAATAGATGCCTATGTAAAGAGTACCTAGAAAACTTCTGTCCACATAATATGGGCTTTACCCCACCTCCAAAACGCTTGATAACATTGAACTCTAGTGCAGGCCAACTTTATAGACACCTGTTTTATTACGGTAGATATCATACAAGGAACTTAGCTTATTAGATAGTTCAATTTTTTCGCTGAACAAGTATTATGTTTGAGGTTTGTAGCACAATATTTTGTACCTGTATTTGTATAAAAGTCAAATTTTAAGGCTCAATAACTCAGTCCAAAAGTTAAGAAAAAAATAATACAAGATCAATTTCGAGAAAAATTGGGTATTATAGTAGATATGACGGAAGCACAGCAAGGCGATTTTTTGAGAAACCAGAAATAACGGGAGTCGATGAGGACGTGATAAAAAGATTACAAGTTATTTTAGACGTACTATCCTATAGAGAACCCGTTAAAGTAGAAAAATTTGAAAAGTATACCAAGGAAACTGCAGACAAATTAGAACAAAAATACAGCCAAAAATTACTGACCCCCTCTGTCCATAATACCTTAGCTCATAGTGGACAAATTATCAATTATCAAGCCTTACCCATAGGAGAATTATCAGAAGAAGCCCAAGAGTCTAAAAACAAAAATTATAAGAAGTACAGATATAGCAATACATGTAAAATTTCACGTATTCAACAGAATGAGGACTTGTTCAATATACTTTCAGCATCTTCAGATCCTTTGATTTCATCACTTAGGCACGTTAGGTCACGAAAAGAACTGACTGATAAATTCTGTAGTACTGTTTTAAGTTTCTTAGATATCCAAAATAATGATGATATTTTTATAGAATTGTAGATTGTTGTTGATTTTTTAAGGAAATTACCTAATTTATTACTGTAACCCTTTTTTTAAATTTTTTCTAGCCTTTGAGAAAGACTGTTTATAAATTATGTTAAGAGATAAAAAAAAATAAATGCATATGAATGAATTAGTAAAAATTTTTTTAAAGAATCATTTTATTTGCAATCTATTCAATGAATAATAAGCAAATATAATAACAATATTCATCTTAACTTAATTTATTGATCTCCAACGAAATCAATACAAATTATATACATTGAATTGACTTATACGTATTTTTTTTTAAATATCAAAATATTTCTTAATACTGCCTGTAATTATTGCCTAAAAGGGAGATCAAGAACATGCAATCTTTTCAGTCTTCTAATTTCGTCTGTTTCATCGAGAAGAGTTATTGCTAAAGGGTTCACATGGTTGCTTAGTCTATCGAGATATTTTGTACTAAATTTTTTAACTTCTTCTTTTATAAATGGAATGTCAAGATCATTATGTATTGAGTTGTTAGTTACAAACCATGGTGCATTAGTTATTGATCTTAAAGTTTTTGACTGAAACCGCTGTAAAATCTCTAAGTTTGAATTACAGGTTGTACCCCAAAGTTGAATCCCATATGTCCAAACTGGTTTTAACAAAACTTTATACAATAAAAGTTTGTTTTCAAGGCTTAGTTCTGAATTTGGTCCCATTAACCAATAAAGTTTTTTAAATTTTATATTCAAATGTTGTCGTTTGACATTTATATGTTCTTTCCACGTTAATCTTCTATCGAGATGCATACCAAGATATTTTACACATCTAAATTTTGGAATTTCATTCCCGTCAAGCATCACTGGTGGACATTCTCCCCTTTTTAAAGTGAAAGTGACATGAGCAGACTTTTCTGTATTAACTTTAATTTTCCAACGCCTTAGCCAATTCTGAATTTTGTCAAGTTCTATTTGGACAAGGTTGGAAGCCTCAATTGAGGACTCATGACAAGCCAACAGAGCGGTGTCGTCAGCATATGTGGCCATTAATACACCTTCAGTTTCTGGCATATCAGAGGTGTATACTGTGAAGAGAACTGGTGCTAAAACACTTCCTTGTGGCACACCTGCATTTATTTCACGGATGCTGGATATTTCGTGTTTTATTTTAACATAAAACGTACGCTGATGCAAGTAAGATCTTAATACCAGAAAAAGTGGTGTAGGTAACAGCTTTTTTAATTTAAAAAGCAAACCTGAGTGCCAAACCTTGTCGAAAGCTTGTTGTACGTCAAGAAATACTGCTGAGCAATACTTTTTGCTCTCCAAGGTATCTGTAATAGACTTAACAATGCGATGACATTGTTCAGGCGTGCCGTGTTTGTGACGAAATCCGAATTGATGGTCAGGAATTATCTTTTCTTTTTCTAATATTATCTGCATTCTGTTCAGAAATATTCTCTCAAATAATTTGGAGAATGTTGATAATAAACTGATAGGTCTATAGGAGCGTATTTCATTTTCTGGCTTATTCGGCTTGGGAATCATTATTACTTCAGCGCATTTCCACTGTGTAGGAAAGTAACTGAGTCTTAAAATAGAATTGAATATTAACGTTAGAAAATGTATACACTTTTTTGGCAAAGATTTTGCCACTTTTGCATCAATGTTGTCGTACCCAGGCGAGGTTTTGCTACTTAACTTTGTAAAAATTAAAAAAATTTTATTTTTAAAAAAGTATTTAAAAAATTTTTAAATTATTTAAAGTTAATTAATTGAATAAAGCGCACTAAAATTTATACAAAAAAAAAATTTTTTTTATGAATTCATACCACTAAAAACCAAAAATTTCAAAATTTGGACTTTCACCTCTTTTTAAAAGTATTTATAGCTAAGCCTCAAACCTGAATCTTATATATGTCGTATCTACAGAAATTACCAACCAAAATCAAAAAACTTTACTCAAATATCTTTACCCGTTCAAAAGTTATGATTTTAGCAACGCGAAATCGCAAAAGACGCCACTGTGCGCCGCTGGAAGCATTTTCATTTTCATTTAGCTTTATATACAAAAAAAAAAAAAAAACAATTGTCTGACTCTAGGCTAGGTTAGGTTAGGTAGGAGTGGCAGTCAGTTACAAAACCGACTCATTTAGACCAAGTTTGGTCCATTGTGATACCACAGGGTACTTGACTATACCCTCTCATTGAACCATCCAGATTTCGTAATGAAACTAAATAACTGACCTATGCTAACATGTCTAAGGTCCTCCAGGTCATCAAACAAAAACGAACCAAGTGTTTTGTGGCGTTTTCTAGCAAGTGCAGGGCAGGAGCAAAGAAAATGTTTAATGTTTTCCTCCTCCTCCACATCCCCACAACTTCTACAGTAGTCAAAAAACCGAATACCTAATCTCTCCGCATGTCTGCCGATAAGCCAGTGGCCAGTTATTACTGCAACAACTGACGAGACACTGTGTCTAGTGCGGGATATCAGTTTTAGAGATCGCTTAGCGTTCCATTCCGGCCAGATTTGCCTTGTTATATTGCAAGTTAACCCTTGGGTCCATCTTATGTTAGCCTTTTTCATCATGTCTTCTTTAAGCAGTAACTTGCAGGTAGCAAGTGGCATGCCAACACCTTCCTTGTCTTGAGGAATTTGTGCAGTAGTCCCCTGCCTAGCAAGTTCATCAGCTTTGCAATTGCCATCAATGTTCCTATGCCCAGGCACCCAGATGAGGTGAATGTTAAAATGCTGAGCCATCTCATTTAGAGATGAACGGCATTGTTGGGCCACTAGTGAGTTTAGGAATTTAATAGCAGCTTGACTATCTGAATAAATGTTAATACCCTTCTTGGATACCACATTTATTCTCATCCAGGATGCTACTTCTTCTTTTGCTATAACCTCTGCCTGAAAAACACTACAATGGTCTGGTAACCTCGCAGCAATACTTATCTTCAGTTCCTTAGAGTAAATACCATAACCCACTTGGTTATTTAACTTGGAGAAATCCGTGTAGAAATTAATATGGTTCCTTCTCCCCGGGATTCCTCCCTTCCAGTCATCCCTAGATGGGATATGGGTTACGTAATCTCTCTTGAATGAGATTACTGGAATAGTGTAGTCCAATTTAGAGGGTACGGAATTCAAGCTATTAAGGATAGTTGAGTGTCCTGTACTTCCCTCGGACCAACAAGCAGTTTCCCTGAGTCTAATGGCGGTACATGCTGCCATTCGTTTACCAAACAGGTCAAGGGGAACGAGATGAAAGAGGACCTCCAAGGCATCAGTCGGTGTGGTCCTCAGTGCACCACTGATGCACATGGAAGCAGCTTTTTGAACCTTCTGCAATTGTCTGTAATAAGTGACCTTGTCTAAGACAGGCCACCACAACACAATGCTATATAACAGAATCGGTCGAATTACCGATGTGTAGAGCCATTGAATGATACGAGGTGATAGCCCCCATCTTCTCCCCACAGCTTTTTTACAAGAGTATAGTTCTACAGTTGCTTTCCTAACTCTCTCAACAACATTTATTTTCCAACTTCATTTCCTATCCAATATCAGACCAAGATACCTTGCACTACTTTTTAAGGCAAGTCTAACGCCCTTTAGCAAAGGTGGTACTATAATTGGAAGTTTGTGACTCCTAGTAAAGAATACTAGTTCAGTTTTGTTCGGATTTACGCCTAAGCCAGCCTCATCTGCCCATGAGACGAGTCTGTTTAAAGCGTTCTGAAGAATTTCACACAGTGTGTTTGGGAATTTACCACATGCAATTAATGCTACATTGTCGGCATAGGAAATAGCTTTACAGCCAAGCCTTTTCAGTAACATGAGCATCCTATTTATTGCCAGATTCCACAGAAGTGGAGATAGCACTCCACATTGCGGCGTTCCTCTGCGGACAAACCTATTAGCTTCGGAAATGCCAAGATTTGAGGTAATGGCTCTGTTTGTCAGTAGCTTTTTAATCAGCTCAACTATGGAATTATTGATACCCAGTTTCTGCAGTTCATTGATAACACTAGTTTACAAGAAAAAAGATCTGGTTTCTCATAGACTTTTTTCGATGTATTTTGGGGCGTAGATTTCAAAAATGGCAACCATTTTTTTTTCTTAAGAATCGTTTTCGAGATATCCTCAAAAAACCCCTTTTTCGGAACTTTTTTCATTGATTTGACTATATCTCCATACTTTTTTTTTTTGACTCAAAAACGATTTTCTGCATTCGAAAGATATTTGTATTCCCTTTCTAACGATATGCTCTTTGCTTGAATAGGTTTGACGGAGTTACAAGCGCTCAAAGTTCAAAAAAACTGACTTTTTTGGTCACTTCTGAAAATCACTCAATTTCAACTTTTGAATGAGAAATTTTTTCTATTTCATATTTTTAAAATTTTTAATGAAAGACTATTCTTTTGCAAATATTCTAAGTATAATTTTGCGAAAATCGGACAAAAACTGTAAAAGTTATTCGAAAAAACACTAAAAAACTTGCAATAAAATTAAACGAAAATACACACGTTTTTTATTTAAAAAGAAACGGAGAATAAAAGTAAACAATCGTATGAATTTTCGTTTAATTTTATTGAAAGTTTTTTACTGTTTTTTCAAATAACTTCTACAGTTTTTGCCCGATTTTCACAAAATTATACCTAAAATATTTGCAAAGAAATAGTCTTTCATTAAAATTTTAAAAATATGAAAAAGAAAAAATTTTTCATTCAAATGGAGCAATTGAAATTGAGTGATTTTCAAAAAAAACTAAAAAAGTCAGTTTTTTTGGACTTTGAGCGCTTGTAACTCCATTAAATCTTATCCGATTCAAGCAAAAAGCATATCGTTAGAAAGGGAATACAAATATCTTTCGAATGCAGAATCTTTTTTGAGTCAAAAAAAAAAGTATGGAGATATAGTCAAATAAATGAAAAAAGTTCCGAAAAAGGGGTTTTTTGAGGATATCTCGAAAACGATTCTTAAAAAAAAAAAAATGGTTGCCATTTTTGAAATCTACGCCCCAAAATACATCGAAAAAAGTCTATGAGAAACCAGATCTCGAGATCAACCCCAAATTTGTAAACTAGTGTAATAATACCTGGGTCAACGTTGTTAAAAGCTCCTTCAATATCCAGGAACGCCGCCAGGGCGAATTCCTTACATGCAAAGGATTTTCTAATGCTGCTCACTAGTGTGTGAACTGCGGTTTCTATAGATCTGCCTTTCGTGTAAGCATGTTGAGAAGTAGACAGCAGATCAGGTTTGATTCTGCTGCGAACATAGATTTCTATGAGTCTTTCCAAAGTTTTTAAAAGAAAAAAGGAAAGACTTATTGGCCTAAAATCCCTTGGATTTATGTAAGAGCTCTTCCCAGCCTTTGGAATGAAAATGACTTTAATCATCCTCCAGGCTAGAGGAATATAGGAAAGGTTAAGACAGCCCTTGAAAATAGCTGTCAACCAAGGTATAATTAAGCGAGCAGATTGTTGCAGCTCAACTGGTGTTACACCATCAGGTCCTGGTGATTAATAGGGTTTGAAGCTATTTATCGCCCATCGAATTTTGGTTTCCGAAACAATGTCCCCGAGAATAATTGAGGGCATCTGAGGTTGAACATTCAATTCCTCTGGTTCATGCAATGAGTTACCAGGGAAGTGAGTATCTAGTAAGAGGTCTAAGGTCTCTTCGCCAGATGTTGTCCAGGAGCCGTCAGGCTTTTTTAAAAGACCTAGAGTAGTGGGCGAGGTAGATAAAATCTTCTTTTGCCTAGATGCTTCTGAAATCTCTTCAATGTTTCCACAGAAGTTCCTCCACGGGTTACGCTTAGCTTTTCTTAACGAACTCTTGTAAATTTTGAGACTAGATTTATATTCATTCCAGTCATTGTCCAAACCTGATTTTTTGGCTTTGTTAAATAAATTCCTACTTCTTCGTCGAAGAACCTGAATTTCATTTGACCACCATGGGGGTTTCTTCTTTCCTCGAGGTTTACTTACAGGACAAGAAATCTCCAGGGATTTATTTAACCCTCCCGTTAAGTTTCGAACCAGCCTGTCTATGTCGTGGATAGTTGACGGCTCTACGGGGGTTGAGATAGGCAGATACTCTGCTATCTTCCTGTTATATATTCCCCAGTTTGTCCTTTTTACATTTCGGTGAGCAATCCGATCTGGGGGGTTAACAGTGAGAACAAATTCTATATAACGATGATCTGAAAAAGAGTGCTCGCTTGAGACTCTCCAGTCAACGATACAATCAAAAACAAAGTCCGAGACCAATGTTATATCCAAGACTTCTTCCCTGTTCCTTACCATAAAGGTTGGCTCACAGCTTTTGTTGCAGATAAGTAAGTTAGTGTTTAAAATGTATTCTAGAAGTGACTCACCTCGATCATTATCATCTGTGCTACCCCAGACAGTGTGATGCGCATTTACGTCACTGCCTATGATTAGCCCAGTTTTGTTTAAGCGGGCCTGCTCTACTGCCGCCTTTAAATATGTCGGCGGTAAACCACTCGCCATGTCGTGAGCCATGTAGCATGAAGCTAACCAAAAGCCTCCAGCTTTTATCTCCAGGCTAGCAACGACCGTATTTAGGTCACTGTAATTAGAATGCAAAAACAAGTTAAGATTAGTCTTTGCCAAAATGCACGCTCTGGGGTTACCTTCCACATTTGCCACCAGTAGCTTATAGCCAGGCGTCCTCAGACCACAGACTCTCCAGGCATGAACCCAGGGTGCCTGTATGAGGACTACATCATCTCCGCTTTTACTTAAGCGGATCAGTAAGCCGGCGGACGCCGCTTTTGAGTGGTGGAGATTAATTTGGAGGACCCTCATCGGATTCCGATTCACCTCCCCTCTCTACGACTGTTATGTTCGCCTCGTCTTCATCATCCTCTTCTAATAGAAGAGCTTCTTCCAGGAGGCCCCCTACCTCCGACGACCTATCGGAGTCCGTGGATTCGGCTTCTTCAAGGGACGCCTCAGGCTGACCGCTTGGAATGCAGCTGTCCCCCTCTGGCTCTACCTCTTCATTCCCAACCTCCATCTCCACTGGCACTGGTGGTGCAGTGACGATGGTTTCTGGGGAGGGAGAGATAGTGCCTTTGGAGGCCAGCTCTTCATCTTTACGGTAAACCCTAAGCGTCACCTTCTTGAATCCATACTTGACGACCACCTTAGTTGCCGCCAGTAACTCCACGGATTCCTTGTTTAACAGGACCATGGCCTGCATGGATGGTCCGACTGGTGCTTCTAGCTTCCCAATCTTCCAGTTTTGAGTTGGAAGATTGGGATTGCATAGTCGGAGCATCCGCAGAGCTGCGTCCTCACCCGACGGTGTGATCGGTAGCCAAACGCGAGCCCGGGGCCTGGTAGGAATTTCATCCTTCTCCACAGCCTCTAGTCTCGTGCCTGGATACACCTCATCTAGCCTACTCACAGCTACCTTGTACAACTTGGCAGACCGTTCATCATCGCAGGAGATGAGTTTAAAAAGGCCCTGATGCCAGCCTGCCTCCTCACATGATGGCACAGGACCAGAAAACTCCTCTAATATCTGGAAGAGGGTATTTGCCAAGGCAGCGTCTACCCACTTCCATTTATCCCGAGGAATTGCCCCGTCCTCCGCCGCCCTGTCAAGCACAGCCAAAACTCTCCCCTTAAATCCTTTTACAAGGTCACTAAAAGACAGAGATTTACCAGTAGTCTTTTGACGCTTAGACTCCGACATCTCGTCCTGGGATCTCTGCCTTTTAGGTAGTTTTTCTAAAACGGCCAGTTCATGGCCTTTTTGTTCAAGTACTCTCTTCGCCCATCGAAGGGAGTCCTTGTCTTCCTTGGACAGAGAGCTGGGATCAGCAGCTTCCATACGACGACAAATTCTATTCGCCGCCTGCTTGTCCGCGATTTTCTTTTTAGAGGGTCTAAGACCCTTAATATCCTCCCCTAAAGGATTCTGTGCCTTCTTGGACTCCCCAGCCGACTTTAACTGGCTTAGCCGTGAGGCTGTGGCCGATGCCGAACTGGTTTGTCCTAGATTTGACAGCGAAGATCCCCCCTCATGTCTGGATTCCCCAGCCGACTTTGACTGACCATGCCGTGAGGCGGTGGTCGATGCCGAAGTGGTTGGTCCAGAACTGAGCATTAAAGCCCCCCCTTTTTTTGAAGGGTTGGTAGGGTTGAACGTGAAGTCCAACGCCCTTTCCTTCCCTCCCACCTTCAAGACAGGTCCAGCCACACGAAGGCCAGCGCCAGTCCCACCTGAGGCGCATGCGCTATCGCGATTTGAATCATTTTGAGTCTCCGACTCAGAAGTTTTTGTTTTTAAATTTGTTTGTTTGTTTGTTTTGTTTATTTTTTTGAAGATTTTCCATATTTGGTCCCACGAGTACAGGACGAATATGTCCACCCACACAGAGGTCCAGGTGCGTGGGTAAGGCTACTTAATACCGGAGGGCGCCAGGTATCCGGTATGCTCCGTTAGCGATTGGGTTAATTTTTATGAAAACAGGGCTCCCAACCTGAACGATCCTCAGCACGGGTCGCATAACACTTTGATTCAGCCCTCGCAAGGAAAAAGAAGATCCATCCTCACAGTGCCTGCATGTGTGGATAAGGCTAGGTTGAAACGGAAGTATGCCAGACTACCCGAGCAGTGCAATTGAGTTCGCTATTTAAAATAAAAAACTAACATGAAAATTTAATAAATACTATTAATTTATAGTTGCTGAGGCTGTTCCCTCTATATGAGTTCCTAATGAGTGTGGTTGTTGTTGTTGCTGCTGTAGTTGTTGTTGAGGCTGTTGTGTCTGTGGAGGTAACAGCAATTGATGCTGTTGTTCGAATTGCTGTTGTGGTGTGACATAAATCACAGCTATGACTCCACTCACTTCATTACCAGAGGATGGTTGTTGCTGTTGTAGCAATGATGTAGCTGAAGTTGATTCCGAGTCTGCAACAGACCAATTACGCTCCATTTGATTATAGGCCACTGTAGCTGCAGCTGTATTTATTTTTGCTTTATCACCGCTCGTGGCAACAATCTGTAGTGGTTCGTTAATGGTTGCAGTAAATGTCAATGGCTGTGTTGTTTGCTCAAGAGCACCACCTGCAGCAAAGCTACCTCGTAGTACTCCTTGTCTTCACCCACGAAAGTAATAATGGCCATTATTACCTCAGGGCGATTATAACGTTGCATCATCCCATCAATAACAGTTTCGGAAAACATAGTTCGATTTGCGACTGTGTTGCAAGAAATTCTATTTTCACAGAATTTTTCTTTTTTAATATTTGAAATCAATTTATAACCGAGCATACATAGTAAGAATTAAAACAGTAAATACAATAGTTCGATTTTTTGGGGAGAAAACTAAACAGTGTGTGGCTAGAAGCTTTAGTGAATGACCTGGAAAATTATATCAGAGATGAAAATAAGTAAATATAACTGTGTTGCAAGAAATTCTATTTTCACAGAATTTTTCTTTTTTAATATTTAAAACCAATTTATAACAGAGCAGACATAGTAAGAACTAAAATAATAAATAGTTACAATAAGTAAAAAAAAATAATAATACGCTATATCTTGGCACCTATAGCAACAAAAGTTCTGAAAATTCATAAATGGATGTATATTGAATTTATCAATCCCCTTTCAATATGTTTGGCGAAATAAGACGACGGACTTGACATCTTTTGCACAAAAAATCGAATACTTCAAACGTTATAATTTATCCCAACGTTTGCAGTGAAGGGAGGCTCAAATAAAATGTTGTCATCATCCAAATCCACCATACTCAAGTAATCCGAGCATTCAAAATTGATGGCAAACTTTTTGTGAGCTCTAAAATTGCCTGGGCTAAATAGGTTTTCGCCATAATGCAAAATGGTGGATTTTAATGATGACGACAATTTATCTGAGCCTCCCTTCACTTCAAACGTTCCCTTCGAACACTTGTTGGAGTATGTTGGGCTCGATGATCCACCATTTTCTGACCCAAAAATTCCACTGCACATTTAAGGAATAGAGCGATGTGTACAGCTTTTGACTAGTGTTTCACAGCGAGTTACAGCAAAAAATCGAGATGATGTGACTGCAGTAACTTTGGAGAGTCGCACAAGATCGGTTTGAATGGAGTGTAAAAAAGATTTAAAAAACTAGATTTTATCTTAATTTCAACATAGTAATAAAATACTATGTATTTATACGAATGTATTTTCATTGGAGTTAGCTGGTTTTTAAAGAAACGTCAAAAACTAATACAGGTATCCTAGGCGATTATATCTACTGTCAAAATTCAAAATATATAGCTTACTTTGTTAACTATTTATTTCACTAGATTGATTTTTAAGGAAAAGTCATAAGCAAATTTTGAGGTCGACTTGCGCGGATCAGGGATTGATTTTAGGACCATGGTTTCTAAGGGAAATTTTCTTAGAATTTTCCGTAGATTACGATTTTGCTACACCATTTTTGGTTTTTTTTTCCACCCATATAAATCAAACCGCCCTAGTGTACATTATTGCATCATGCTACAGCTCCATATTTTTTCCGTTATTTTACCATAACTCCTCCTCCATTTAGATATCCCCGCTGATCACCAATCAATTCCAAAGTTTGGTTGCATCAGCATTCTAATTTTTAGTAAGTAAAATTCTATTAGCGAAAAAGAGTCACAACGAGAATTGACTTCAGTTCCGATGTTCCCAGCCTTGAAATACTGCATAAGGGTGTTTTCTTACCACATGCATTTTTGTTGTTATTTTAAATTAGATTTGTTGAGGTAGTCAGTGGCTTAGCCTTGAATGCACAAAGCCATTGACGTATGAGTGTAACCTAAACTGCATTTAGTTGTTGTTGCTTTTGTTTGTGCGAGTGGCGTTAGCGGCACGAGTACAAAAAAGAAACAAGTGAAAAAAAAATGAATTAAAGTTGTTGGTGTCATAAATTTAAATTTTCATTGCTTGACCAAAAATGTCTTAGAATTATTTTTGTTTATTTTCGATTTCCGTAAATCAAGAATAAAAATGTCAATTTGAGTGGTTTTAATTTACTGTGAAAGATATGGGTTAAGTTAGTGGAATTTGGTGGGAACGTATGATTTGTTTAATTCTTTACTATGGAAAATAGAAGAAGGTGTTAGTGGTGGTTATGGTGATTATGTAACTTCACTACACCCTAACCCTTAACCGAAAAATTATATCTGGAGATAATTTTCAAGATGGTGGAGTATTGGCAAAATAATATACTTACTTACTTACTTAGATGGCCATAACAACACGTTGTCAGGTTAAGGCCGACCTCATTAGCTCTCGCCAGACGCCTCTGTTTTGCGCGCGCCTTCTCCAATCGTTAATGCCAATCGCGGTTAGGGCTTCCTCAGCTTGGTCTATCCACCGGAGGCATGGTCTCCCTCTTCGTCGTTGACCGGGGACCTTCCCTTCGAATACCTTTTTCGCTGGAGCTTCTTTATCCATACGATGGACATGACCCAGCCAGCGTAGTCGCTGTATTGTTATACGCTTAACTATGTCAATGTCGGCGTATAGCTCATGCAGCTCGTGGTTCATTCGAATACGATAGTCGTCGCCAACTCGAACAGGACCAAAGATTTTGTGGAGAACTTTCCTCTCGAACACCCCAAGAGCGGCTGCGTCTGTTTTCGAAACCACCCATGCCTCAGCGCCATAAAGAAGCACAGGTAGAATGAGCGTCTTGTAAAGTGTTAGCTTTGTCGATCGAGAGAGAGCTCTGCAACGTAATTGCTTATTGAGACCGTAGTAGCACCTATTAGCAATTGTTATTCTCCGCTTAATCTCCAGACTGACATCATTGTTGCTGGTTACGGCAGTGCCAAGGTAAATGAATTCCTTGAAAACTTCTAATTTACAGTTGCCCGCTGTAACATGAGAGTCTAGATCCCGTGCTCTCTTGTTATTGTTAGTAGACATCATGTATTTCGTCTTGCCCTCGTTTACCGTCAAACCCACTTTGGCTGATTCCTTTTCAATAGCAGTGAAAGCAGCAGTAACATCTCTCTTACTCCGACCGATAATATCAATATCATCAGCGTACGCAAGGAGCTGAACACCTCTGAAGAAAATGGTGCCATTGCATAATGAAATTGAAGAGATCGCACGAGAGCGGGTCGCCTTGTCTGAAACCTCGCTCGGTATTAAAAGTTCCGGAGAGGTCATTCCCTACCTTGACGGAGCTACACGTATTGCTCAACGTCATCCTGCAGAGCCTTATCAACTTTGCAGGTATACCGAACTCAGATATTGTTGCGTATAGGCAATCCCGCACTGGGCTATCGAACGCAGCTTTATAATCGACGAAGAGATGGTGAGTGTCGATTTGATATTCATGGGTTTTCTCCAGGATTTGGCATAGTGTAAAAATCTGGTCTATGGTGGACTTACCAGGTCTAAAGCCATACTGATAGGATCCGATCAGCGTTTCTGTATATGGCTTCAATCTTTCACACAATACGCTCGAGAGGATCTTATATGCGATGGAAATAAGACTGATACCCCTGTAGTTGGCGCAGATTGTCGGGTCTCCTTTCTTTATTACAGGATAAAGCACGCTGAGGTTCCAATCGTCGGGCGTGCTTTCCGCTAGCCATATTTTGCTGATGAGTTGATGCATGCACCTTATCAATTCATCGCCACCAGCTTTAAACAACTCAGCTGGCTTTGTTGTTTTTGAGTCGCTGGATAGCAACTCGAACCTCTTCATGGCTAGGTGATGGTACTTCCACTGCGTTATCATCGATTGGTGGTATAGTACTGCATTCTCTCTGGGCGGAATTGGTGAAATCATCGCCCGTAAGCAAGTTGGAGAAATGCTGCCTCCATAACCTCAGTACACTCTGTGTATCTGTAACCAGATTTCCATTTTCGTCTCTACAAGTGGATGCTCCGGGCTTGAAACCTTGAGTTAGACGCTTAACTTGTTGATAGAATTTTCGTGCATCCTTTTTGCCCTGGTACACCTCAAGTTCCTCACGCTCACGCTTTTCCTGCTCCCTTTTTTTACGTCTGAAAATGCGCCTCTCTTCCTTCCTCTTTTCGAGGTAGTTTTCTCGCACGGCTCGCGTTGCGGCTGATTGCAGCGTCTTCTTGTATGCGGCGTTTTTTTCAGCAGTCGCATCGCGACACTCCTGGTCATACCATTGGTTTCGAGGTTGTGGGCGTCGAAAACCAATGACTTCTTCGGCAGCAGCGCGCATGGAGTGGGAGATGTGTGTCCAAAGTCCACCGGCGTCGTCGGTTCCAGAGGTTTGTTGGTTGAGCTTAACCGAGAGTTGAGCGGAGTACGCCTCGGCAGTCCGTTGTGATTGTAGCTTGGCAACGTCCAGCTTTCGTTGCATGCCCGTGCGTACATTCTTCGCATCGCATAGCCGCAAAATAATATACGTTATATTAAAATTGATAAACTTTGTTTGATATAATAGCTTAATTAATGTTATTATAGCTGCGTTTTATTCGCCATCTGCTGCTAGCTATCTTAAGCTAGCAACTATAAATGTATGGGAAAACAAAAACAAAATCGTAGACTTAGCAACTAAAATTATAGTTGCTAAGTATACAAGCAAGTTTCTTAAATGTCAGTGCTGCCCAGCCGATTTGTATTTTGTCTATTGTGATTTTGTACTCTGTCAATTATGAAGTTTGAAATTAAAAAAATGTTGACATTTACGAAAAAAAAACATATTTTTTGAATTGAATTGAATTGAATATTTTTGAAATATCTGGAGGCGAAAAGGCATAAGCAAAAACAAAACTATTTGGCTATTTGGCGCGCAAGGACGAATTTATACATGTAAGAAAAAAGCGAAATGTATATGCGCATGTACTGGAAGGCATGTTAGCCCAGGAATTTACCAAATCTCGTCGTGCATCACTCATTTTATTTTTCTTTAATTTTTATTTTTAATTCAATTCAATTTTTTTAGACAGCAAAAACATACAACACAAATTAACGTCAGATATCAGCTTTTTGATCAGAAATGCCAAACTTTTGTGCTACCAGTGCTACCCAGTCAACTCTCAGGCAACTTGTCGTTTTATTCGCATATAGATAGCGACTTGGCGAATAAAACGCGGCTTATGTATGTTCAATATTGAAAAATTTAGTTTATTATAAATTTTATATTGATACGAAATTCCTGTCTCTTAGACGATAATTTCGATTTCTTACACTTTTCTGAGTTCGATCACTGGATTGTTAACAATCAAAAACACACACGCTTATTTAATTATAAAATGGTTTATTTAATCACAAAAGTTAGTTTTTACACGTTACAATGGTTTATTTTGTTAACGTTCAAATTCTAATATTAATCTGACACTGGCCCGTATGCATAAAAATGAGTAAAATCTTTTACTCGAACTATTTGCTCAGAAATGTAGCGTTTGCTCTGAAAATAACGTGTAAAAAATTTAGTATGCATAAAAATGTTTAAATGACATTTGGAGTATTTACTCTGTTATACGATAGCTTTTACTCAGTGTCGTATGCATAAAAACGGAAAAAAGCGAGTAAAAGCTACATTTACTCAGAAAATCCTGAGTCTGCTATTTTGTTGACTCGAAGCATTTACTCAGAACATTTTCGTTGTTTTGTTGGTAAGTTATATTCAGTTTTTTCGAATTTTTTGTAAAAAATAGCATTTTTTGCACAATTTAAAGTTTATTTATTTTAGACTTGCCTGAAATTTGAAGAATTTGGTGATTTTATTCTGAAAGCAACGGAATCGCAAATGGTTCTATTAAACCTTTATGATGATTGGCTTAAGGCCATTTCGTATACCGCATTCAGTCATTGAATTTTGATTTTGTGCGCTCTAGATGTCCAACCATAAGATAAAGCTACAATCGCAAAAGCTCATCATATTTGGTGAACATTAATCGATATACATTGGTGAAAGATGAAGTGAAACTTTAGGACTTGTTTTTGGCTGATTATGGCAAAAAGAATAATGTGAACGATGCCTAACTAACACAATCAGAAATTCGTGATCTCATTTTGGGTGTGGAAATTAGTGCACCAACGGCGCTACCCCAAAAATTGCTGAAATTAAGAAGCAAACTAAGGAGCGAAATCAAATTGCTGAAACTACTAGTCGCAAAACCAAAAAGCATGGTGATGAAATTATTATTCGACTACCTCCGACTATGAAACGCTAACATTCAGTTCAAAAGAAGATTGGCCTGTGCGTGCCATTTTTGCGACAAATTTACATTTGCGTACGAATCACATTTACGTTAGCTCTGATGACAATAAAGAAACTGGTTAAACGTATATTTTGCCTAAATAGGCTATCAGGCTATCTTTATGGTGTCGTCCGCCAGATAACCAACAGGTAAGAGTTTTTAGTTTTCTCAAATCTGGAAGCTTTAAATTTTTGCATAATATATCTTTCAGGTGAAAGAAATACGTTGCATTGTAACGCCACCTCAATGGGATACTCATCAAACAATCAACCTTCTGAACACGCTACAAACACATCAGTATTTGAAGCATATATCTTCACATGCCAAAATAATGCAAGAGAGTTCTAGATAGGGGTGAAAAAACAATTGTTATAACTTGCTCCTTTACACCCGGATCATGCTTATTGACCGCTCACAAATTAACGCCATCTGGTTTTCAATTGGATTCTAAAAATACTGATAAAGGCAACAACCAAAACGGTATTTACCATCACAAGGAAATTTTTGGGCTTAAAATCGATGTGTTTTCATCTCCTCTACAGCATTGGTCTTAATATATTTTTCTAATTATGGCTTGTTTTCTGAGTTTTTGAGCAACACTTTTTATGTCGGTCTCTCACAACCAGCTACACCACAACACTGGCGACTTACTCCGATTATTAGCTATATACAAACTATCAATTGGAAAAAATACTATGCGGGAGGAAGTGACCATCAGAAATGTAACACTACCTCCCGGACTATTGAGTATTTTCTTAACTGAGCAATAGCCAATTCTTTTTTGAGCTTTTTCTAAAATTTGATCCAATTTATGTTTTTAAAAACCCTCAGTTTCCAAAAAATTTGTAAATGACCTATAATTTTTTCATGCTCTTAAGAAAGCTTTACTTTTTTTTAAAATGATGCATCGCTTGTTCTAAATGGTCGCTTACTAATCTCTTTTTACCGGAAAATAAAAAAATGAATCAATTCTTTTGATTACTATGTATTTATTGACAACAATAAAAGCAACTACATGTATTTAACGAAAAAATAAGAGTTAATACATTTGATGGAAACAGTTTTAATAATTTGTCACAATTTTTATTTTTTTTTTTTAATTTGAATGAGGAATCGTGGACAACAGGTGCTTATTATGATACATCGCAATGTGGTAGGTTATAGAGCACATTTCATCTTTGAGCATTTCTTCATGTCAAAATAATAACCACGCGATGCCATGTCATCTGCAGCGGGCCCAGTGCCTAATTTTTTGATTTCATTGTTGGTGGTAGCATTATTAACCACGATGTTACTATTTGTTGAGGCTTCTATTTCTGCAAATTAGTTTTAACCAATTTTCGAAAGAGGTGCGCTGCGGTATTTAGGTACATTTAATTTTTTTCAATACCGCACACGCAATTGTGTCGGTGATCGCAGAAGATGGAGCTACAGCTGGAACTGGCTGCTGTTGTATGGCTGGAGGTGGTTGAGTGGATCCTGTTTGATTGGTATTCCAAGCTCTGTAGATGCAACTGTTTTTATTTAACATTTTGCTTTAATTTTCCAACAATTAAGCAAAAAAAAATTTCTTGCTGTCAATGTTAAAAATATAATCTTGTGTTTTCGCAGATTTAACAAAATGTTGCAATGCAACGGTGGGAAAATCAAAGTGGCTTTTATGGAAAAACAAAAACCATTTTCAGTTGCAACTGTTGGTCTGCTGCTTTTTAATATAATAAGACGACAGGGTGAGTAATTTAGAACTTGTCACCACCCAACTCGAAATCGGCAGCAATAGCATTAGCAGCACCAAATATTGCAGCAAACACAGACAAATTGCCGGTTCCAAGTAACCAACCAACCAACATCGAGAGCAACCTGCAAATAAATTTTTTTTATTTCAAAATACTTCATCAAATACTTGATTGAACTACATAAAATGCATCATATTGAATATTTATTATATTCACTTTGCCACGAAACAGGAGCTTATTAAACGGTAGGTTATATTGCGCACCTCATCTTTGAGAATTTCTTATTGCTGCCAATGTAAAAAATATCATCTTGTGTTTTCGCAGAAATCAAAAAGTTTTGCGATGCAACGGTGAGAAAATCAAAGTGTAAATACGACTTTTATGGAAAAACAAAAACCATTTTCAGTTGCAAATGTTGGTCTGTTCCTTTTTAATATAATAAGACGACAGAGGGCGCGTAATTTAGAAATGAATAATGTCCTTTCCTCTTCTTGTTACCACCCAACTCGAAAGGTTTGCAACGCTTCAATGGGGTCTGCTTGCGGTATTTGCACGCAGTGCATTCCATACCCAGCACAATCTTTTTGGTGGTTTTAGCCTTCTTTCTGAAGATGCGTTTTGTTTGTCTACCAAAACCTTGTTGTTTCCTGTCGCAAAGTTTTCTGAATGCATTTTCTTTCCTATCTAAAATAAAACACTGATTTGATGTTTCTTTCTTTTAAATATTTGTTTTCCTACCATTGTGTCGGAGACTGGATAAGAAGATGGCACTGGCTGCTAAAGGTTGAGTGAATGGTGTTTATTGCTTAGGCTCAGGATCAGTTTTTCTGATTGATGATGGCGTTGCGGGAGCTTGTAGATGCAGCTTCTTTCCTAGTGAAAATAAAACAATGATTTTGATATTTTTGTTTTATAAATATTTGTTTACTTACCAGCTATGGATTGTGCACTTTTATTCCTTATTTTCGTTGTTGAATTCGGCATCTAGTTCAATTAAATGCATGCATTTTAATATTTACATGTCAACAAATCTAATTTCTGACGTTTTAACGTTTCACTTTGACGTTTTAAAACTCAGTTATACAAAATTATAACAGAGTCAGAAATCCGAGTAGAGTAAAAGATTATGC
The DNA here is from genome assembly GCA_949775025.1 of Tricholauxania praeusta. Taxonomy (NCBI): domain Eukaryota; kingdom Metazoa; phylum Arthropoda; class Insecta; order Diptera; family Lauxaniidae; genus Tricholauxania; species Tricholauxania praeusta. Next base: position 111,865,346 of record OX459028.1, read on the forward strand.
ATATGAATATTGGCTTTTACTCAGAGCATTTACTTTACTCAGATAACTTTTACTCAACTCGTTTTTTTAGCTCCGGAGTAAAAGCAGCATTTACTCAGTTTTTATGCTTACGGGCCACTGTATACACAACTGTTTTACTTCATTTTATTACGGAACACACTGTTCTGCTTCACTGTTTTAATTCAACTGTGTCCGAAAACTCAAATGACACCCTTTTATACTACAGGCATCACTTTCTCGAATAATCTACTACCTCCTAGATGGCGTGTATTCTACCATTATCCATAATTTACCAGTGCTTCTAAGTGGCGTGTATTCTACCATTATCCATAATTTACAAATATGGCGTATCGACCTTGAGTTCACAATCTAGATGGCGTTGTACGACGGCGATAATTTCTCTCGGTTATCGACTTTTATAGTGTACTGCAGCGTCTGTTCGGTTTATTATTTGCCGCTAGATGGTGTAAAAGTATTTATACAGCCAGAATGCTAGCTAGTATTGTTTAGTTTCTTTTGTTGGTTTTTATTTCAAGAATTTTCTAGCATAAACCAAATTTCGCTACACTGCCCTCCGCTTAAACTTGTTCGTCCTGAACAAGAGTCTCTCCGTCCCTAGTATAAGGTGCCAGCCTTTCAATGTGGACTACCTTAAATTTACTTTTGTTCCCGGGGTATTTTTGGATTCGATACACAACATCATTAATCCTTGTGACGTTCCGGTAAGGTCCCTCCCAGTGGGTTTGAAACTTAGAAGACAAGCCTCGTTTCCGTTGTGGGTTGTGTAGCAGCACTAGTTGATCTTTCTTGAACCCTTCAGTATTTGCTCGCAGGTCACACCGAGCTTTCATCTTGTCGCGATCTTCATCACGTTCCTTTTTACGCGATTTAGAACGACGCCTAGAAGATTTCTCTCGACTTTGAGAACATTCTCGGCATGTCCGCTCTCGTTCTCGCTCTTTCTCACGTTCGCGTTCCCTTACTCGTCTTCTGCGCGCACGATCTTCATCTGGCCGTTCTGGATCCTCCTTTTCAACTCTATCTCTTTCAGCGCGCTCTCTAACCTCCTCTCGTTCACGTTCTCTTTCACGTTCTTTTTCTCGTTCCATACGTTCTCCACGTTGATATTCACGTTTTCTCTCACGTTCCCGATTTCGTTCTCTGTCGCGTTCCCTTTCACGCTTTCGTTCACGATCACCACGATCCCGATCACTGCGCTGGTCCCATCTTACCTCCTCTTTTGTCCACTTTTCTTCAGGCAAAACGTTCAAAAGGCGCACATCAATTGTTCCAGCTTTATTTTCTGTTCGTGAACAATGATCGCATTCGATTTTACATGGACGACGGGAAAGTGCATCCGCATTTCCATGCTGGCTTCCTTTGCGATGTGGTAGTCGTTTCTCAGGCTCCCTCTCCGGACCGTCCACCCTATTTTCAATTCCTCTTCTTGATGAATGTGATGCGGATCGTTCACGACGTGATTTGCTGTCACGTGCCATGTGTCCCTGCTTACCACAGTTGTAGCATTTTCCGCTGAAGCTACCGCTGGCAAACGATGAATTTTTCTTTTCAGCCTCCACCTCCATCCGACGAGTTTTCAGTGATGGGCGGCATGTCAACGCAATCGTCTCCTGAGTGAGGGCAAGCGTTAGTGTTTAGTTAAATGTTGTCTTCGGGTTCCTCATTGTCTCGCGATTTGTATCTGAGTCACGTATGCCGTCAATAAACGCCTCTATTTTGAATTTTTCAGCTACGACACTTAACTCGTCAGGATAGGAAAGGTGTGCCAATCGCTCAATGTCCGCAGCATACTCCTGCAAAGACTCACCAGATTTCTGGATACGACTTTTCAACTCCAATCTGTGAATCTGCTTCATGTGGTCACTGCCATATTTTCGCTGTAAGGCATCCATCACCGCCTTGTAATTTTTCTGCTCCGCCACTGGAACCGTTTGCAATACTTCTGCAGCTGCGCCACAATTAGCGCTGCACCTGCGCTTTCATTATCCTAACGATTGTGACCAGATGTTGTTTCGAACTAGAGCTTGAAAACACTAAATGGCGTTGTTCCATCGTACGAGGGTGCCTTAAACCTCTCTGCGCTGATTTCTCTTATCACTTGAGTGGTTGGTTCGCTTATTTCCAACTGTTGAATCCTTTTATTAACGTCCTCAAAATTATTTCGAACTTTTTCAAGATTATTTTGAACTTCTTCCTTGAATGATTCAACGTTATCTCGTAACTCAGTAATTTTTGCATCGATGCCATATACCATTTTGGCAATCTCCGTTCGAACAGCCTCGTGGATCTGCGTCGCGTTCTGACTTAAGCTCTGATCAATTTCTTCCCGAATCGCCTGGATCTGCGTCGCGATCTGACTTAACTTCTGGTCCATTTGCAGTGCATTTTGACTTAACCTCTGATGATTTTCTTCACGAACGGCCTGGATATTGCTTGTCATCGCCATTAACATTTTCTCGAACTTTGACATATCTACAACTTCACCACTTGCCGCCGGTCCAGAAGCTTCTTCCACTTTCACTGCTGATTCTGATACATCACTATAAAATTCATGCTCTTCCAGGTTTACACCTTGAGCCTCAAGAGCCTGCCGTAAGCGTTTCTGCAACTCCACCTTTCCGCCAGATGATTGCAGACTCAGCTGCTGCAACTCCTTCAGTTGATCCACTTTTAGTTCGTCAAACTTAACCATTTTTATTTTTAATTGATTGTTAATTCTTTTTACACAATCCCACTTCTGACACCAATTGTTACGAAATTCCTGTCTCTTCGACGATAATTTCGATCTCTTACACTTTTCTGAGTTCGATCACTGGATTGTGCAACAATAAAAAACACACAAGCTTATTTAATTATAAAATGGTTTATTTAATCACAAAAGTTAGTTTTTACACGTTACAATGGTTTATTTTATTAACGTTCAATTTCTAATATTAATCTGACACTGTATACACAACTGTTTTACTTCATTTTATTACGGAACACACTGTTCTGCTTCACTGTTTTAATTCAACTGTGTCCGAAAACTCAAATGACACCCTTTTATACTACAGGCATCACTTTCTCGAATAATCTACTACCTCCTAGATGGCGTGTATTCTACCATTATCCATAATTTACCAGTGCTTCTAAGTGGCGTGTATTCTACCATTATCCATAATTTACAAATATGGCGTATCAACCTTGAGTTCACAATCTAGATGGCGTTGTACGACGGCGATAATTTCTCTCGGTTATCGACTTTTATAGTGTACTGCAGCGTCTGTTCGGTTTATTATTTGGCGCTAGATGGTATAAAAGTATTTATACAGCCAGAATGCTAGCTAGTATTGTTTAGTTTCTTTTGTTGGTTTTTATTTCAAGAATTTTCTAGCATAAACCAAATTTCGCTACAATATTATGGTCATACTTTCTTTAATGTGTCTCGTTTGTTTATTTTGAGTACACTTTTCACAGCTGTTTACATGGTTTTTGACCATTTGAAGCATGTTTTTCCATTTGTAGCGCTGTTTCAACTTTAGTACTGTTTTACGAATTCCTAAGTGTCCACCCTGGGGTGTGTCATGAAATTCTGGTATTAATTTTTGTTTTAATTTATAATTATGATTTAAAGATTTTATATAAAATGGTTTTAAGGAAACGAATTTTAATTTATAATAATTGTTTTAAAGTAAAAATTTTAATTTATAAAGATTATTTAAAGTTAAGATAAAAATTTAATTTATATTTTATTTTATAATTAATATTTTCAATTAAAAAAAATAGTTTAATTATTTTATGTTATTTACTATAGTTGATTATAGTAAGTATCTTTATTTACATATGTAATCTTTTGAATAAATTTTATTTTACAAATTTTTTTAACATATTGTTGTTAAAAGCTTTTAATTGCTTATTTATCTCTATTATTGAATTAACTCCTTGTCTTTCTTTTATTTCGTATGGACCTTTGTATGGAATTTGAGATTTCTTTCTGTTTTCCAATTTTACAAATACAAGGTCTCCTATTTTAAAATCTGAAGGATTTACATTTAAGTCGTAAGTAGTTTTTCTTTTGTTTTTTTCTACTTCTATAAGATTTCTTGCTTTTTCTATTGAAGTCTTTAACCTGATTTTTAGTTCATTGGAATAATCTTCTAAGTTATAGTGTTTTGTTTCTTCTTTTGTCAAATCAGTCGGAAGTGATGGTAATTTAACAAAAATAAGTTCAAATGGTGTGTAGTTATTGTCTACGTGTGGGGTAGAATTGTACGCGAAAGTATAGTATGGTATCCATTTGTCCCATTCGAAGTCGTCGGCAAAGGATAAAAGGTATTCATTTAACGTCCTAAGGTTTTTCTCAATTGAACCAAGTGTCTCGTGGTGGTAGGGGGTAGAAAATTTTTGCTCTATTTTTAATAGTTTACATACGTTGTTCATTAATTCATTGACAAATTCTGTCCCTCGGTTGGATTTTAATATTTTAAAATAACCATATTTAAAATCAATTGTTCTACGAGTGTTTGTGCAATTCACCTAGCGTCTTTGCATTCAATAGGGTGTGCTATAACATACTTTGTCAGTTCGCACTGCATCGTAAGTATGTAGCGGTATCCATTTGAAATCTTAAGTGGTCCTACTGTGTCGATGGATATTGTTTGAAAACTTGTGGTTGGTGTGTCCGTTATGGTCATACTTTCTTTAATGTGTCTCGTTTGTTTATTTTGAGTACACTTTTCACATCTGTTTACATGGTTTTTGACCATTTGCCGCATGTTTTTCCATGTGTAGCGCTGTTTCAACTTTAGTACTGTTTTACGAATTCCTAAGTGTCCACCCTGGGGTGTGTCATGAAATTCTTGTATTAATTTTTGTTGCATGGTTTTATTTGTTATATTTTTTGGGGGTTCATATATTAATATATTTAGAGATTTATAACTCTTTATTTTCTTCTTTTGCTGCAGCTTATTAAATTTTTTCTTGAATTCATTTTTATCAAAAATCTCAAATATAGCATCATTTGCTTTTAGGTCTAGGTCTTTAATATTCTTTTTATACATAAGAGATGATAGCTTCTCCAAAGTCGAATCTAGATTCGTTGGATTATCGCCACATCGTACTTGTACGATATCATCTGTAATTTCAATGCGCGTATTATTTAAATTATTTATAATGAATTCTAATTTTTTCATATTTCTGACGTCAGTTAAAGATGTGCAATCCCATGTGAAAAGTTGATCAGACTCGTTCTGAGATTTGCATTTCTCTTGTTCATTATTGTGTGCTAGCTTCTTTGTAATTTCCCTTGTTATAACCAATGCTTTATTTATTTTTTTATCTTCTTCAGTTGGTAGGTATCATTTTTACCAATATTTATGTATATATTTGAATACGTGATAGCGCGTCGGCGTTGGTGTTGATCTTTCCTTGTTTGAACTTAATTTCAAAATCGTAGTCTGAAAGATCCAATCTTATTCGTGTCATTTTTGATGAGGGATTTTTGTGGCTGAATAATGAGACTAAAGGTCTGTGATCAGTTACTACGATAAATTTTCTTCCGTATAAATAAGGTTTGAAAAAATTTATTCCCCAGTATATTGCGAGTAATTCTTTTACAATTATCGGTTTGTTTAAACCATGCTTTTGAAGGGTTTTGCTTGCGTAGGATATTGGCAAGTCTTGTCCAATTTCGCCTTGAGATAGGATAGCTCCTAAAGCAAAATTTGAAGCATCAGTCGTTACAATAAAAGGTTTTGTGAAATCTGGATATTGTAAGACTGGAGGTTCAATAAATTTTTGTTTTAGTGTTTCAAAGGCTGATTGGCATTTATCTGACCATATGAATGGTTGATTCTTTTTGAGCAGTGCGGTTAGGCATTCTGCAATTGTCGCGAAGGCTTTTATAAATCGTCTGTAGTAGTTGGAAAAGGCTACAAATCGTCTAACGTCGTCTGCGTTTTTTGGTACGGGGTAATTTCTTACTGTGTCATATTTTGAAGGGTCTGTTTTGATGCCTTCTTGTGTTATTAGGTGTCCTAGGTAAACTACTTCGGGTCTCAAAAATTTGCATTTACTAGCGTTTAGCTTTAAATTATAATTTGACAGTCTGTCGAAAACTTTAACGAGGTTTTGATTATGATGCTGTAGGCTGCATCCGAAAATTATAATATCGTTTACGTATAATAAAGCTTCTGAATTTAAACCTGTTAATGCTATTGTGAGCATGCGTTGGAAACTGTTGGAGGATATTTTCAATCCAAATGGTAGTCTTTTAAATTGGTAGTGACCGTTGTTTGTTGAAAATGCTGTGAGTAGTCTTGACTGTTTGTCTAATGGTATTTGGTGAAATGAACTAGTCATGTCTAGTGTAGAAAAATACTTTGCACGTCCTAATTTATCTAAAACGTCGTATATTCTAGTCAGTGGAAATTTGTCGTTCACTAATTTTTCGTTTAATTTTCTAAAGTTGACGACTAATCGCCATTTTTTAGTGTCATCACTGGCTTTTTTCGGTACTAGTAATATTGGTGCGTTGTATGGGCTAGTTGAATGTTCTATGATGTCGTTTTGTAGTAAATCTTCTATTTGTCTGTGTATTTATTCGTCATGAGCTTGGGGTAGCCTGTATTTGTTTATGTATGTTGGTGTGTTATCAGTTGTAGATAGCGTTTGAGTGTAAAAATTGTTAACTGTGAGTTGTTCATTGTCTAAGTGAAAAATGTTTTGATATTTTCTAAAAATTTCTGTTAGAGGGTGATTTGCATCAATATTTAATTCTTTTTGAAGTTTCTTGAATCGTTCGTCATGTTGTTTATTGTTATTTTTAAATTGTATGTAATTTGATAGTGGCTCTAATTTTGGATTAAGTTTTAGTATTTTTACTTCTTTGTCGTTCGTATTTAGTATTTTGACGTGGCATTTTCCGATAGCAGGAATGGTGTTAGCTAAAAATACACATTCCTGAATTTCTTTATTTAATACTACGCTGTCCTCGTTTAGTTCTAATTTTGGATTAAGTTTTAGTATTTTTACTTCTTTGTCGTTCGTATTTAGTATTTTGACGTGGCATTTTCCGATAGCAGGAATGGTGTTAGCTAAAAATACACATACTCGTTTAGGTCTATATTGATGGGATGTACTATTTCTGTTCTTGGTGGTATTCTTATGATGTCGTATGCGTGTTTGTTAAAGTGTACTAAAATTTTTTTTTACTTCATCATAAAATTCCTGTAATTCATCCATAAAAGAACAAATGAAAAATTTCTTGTTAAAATTTTAATTATTTAGGTATGCATTTTGTACTCTATTTATATGTTTTAGTACATATGTTTTACAATATTTGTTTATTTTATAAGCTAAATATATAATTATTTTAATTATGAAAATTGTTACTATTGCTGTTGTTGTTATTGATTTGACATCTGTTTTGGTGATTACGGAACCTATGTTGTTATCGATGTTCTCGTTAATTGTTATTTGGTTGGTTTTTTAGTGTCCCACATCGTGAGATACAGTATTGTTTCTGTTAAGTTTGGTATCATATATTTATTTAATCTTAAAATTTCTTCTTCTTAATTTTTTTTTATTGTATTGTTTGCTATTTTAAAAATGTCATTGTTTTCTTAAGTGGCGGTCTATGTGTCGTGTTTGTATTTCGCATACAAAACAGTACACCATATTGTTATTTGTTATTAAAATGAGGTATATTACTATTTTTTATAATAGTTCTTTTTTTCTTGTTTAATTTTATATAAAAGGCTTTCCTTTTCTTTTTTATTTGTGGCAAAAGCTAGAATACGATGGAGCTCTGCTAGTCTTTGGCGGGTTTTTACCTTTCTACCGCCTCGTGGTCTTCTTGGTTTATCTGATAATTTTATTTGTTTTTTTTTTCTTGGTTATTGTGTTTATTTCTCCTATTATATTCCTCGATGCTTATAGGTTTTGGTCCTAAATTCTTTAATTCCGGTATATAAATTGGTGTAAGTGTATATGGTATTATTTCATCCGCTGGTTTATCTATTGGTTTCGGAATATACTCTTCTATGGTTGACGAAACTCGTTGGAAGATTTCATCAAAATTAATTTCTGTAACTAGCCTTGGAACCCGTTTTTTGGAAAGTTTCTAACTAGTGTATCTGTTGCTGTTATATCTTTAGTTCAGTTTGGGCTTTGCAGGATCGCCATGTGGTAAATCTTAGGATGAATTCTATCAACTCCGCCTAGTTCAATTAAAAAAAAATTGGCTTATAAGGTTAGCGAGCCACGCTGTAGGGTTATGGCAATGTGCCGCACTTAGTGAGAATTTTAAAAATAAAAACAAATGCGAGTGCGCTGACATTGAGTTCAAGTTAAAATCTGAATTTATTATTTACAATCTTACTTATTTATACAAAATAAACCGGTATTTTTTAACACTATTTTTTTCGTTAATTTACCATAACTCCTCCTCCATTTAGATATCCCCGCTGATCACCAATCTATTCCAAATTTTGGTTGCATCAGCATTCTAGTTTTTAGTAAGTAAAATTCTATTAGCGAAAAAGAGTCACAACGAGAATTGACTTCAGTTCCGATGTTCCCAGCCTCGAAATACTGCACAAGGGTGTTTTCTTACCACATGCATTTTTGTTGTTATTTTAAATTAGATCGGTTGAGGTAGTCAGTGGCTTACGTATGAGTGTAACCTAAACTGCATTTAGTTGTTGTTGCTTTTGTTTGTGCGAGTGGCGTTAGCGGCACGAGTACAAAAAAGAAACAAGTGAAAAAAAAATGAATTAAAGTTGTTGGTGTCATAAATTTAAATTTTCATTGCTTGGCCAAAAATGTCTTAGAATTATTTTTGTTTATTTTCGATTTCCGTAAATCAAGAGTAAAAATGTGAATTTGAGTGGTTTTAATTTACTGTGAAAGATATGGGTTCAATTAGTGGAATTTGGTGGGAACGTATGATTTGTTTAATTCTTTACTATGGAAAATAGAAGAAGGTGTTAGTGGTGGTTATGGTGATTATGTAAGTTCACTACAAAAGTCTTAAAATTAAATTCTGTTAAATAAAACCAAATTTCTTTTGCAATAAACCAAAAAATTGATTACGTCAAAAAGAAGTGGATGAAAAAGTAAATCGCCAGGATTCCTTCGCAAACATTTAAATATTAAATCACGCTGCAGATCATGCCTTAAGCCAGTGGATATTAAACAAAACAAGTATTATTTTCGGATTTCAGATTTTATTGAAATCAACAAAACTTGCATATCTGGTGCAGCATCAAGTTTGTTACGATATTTAGTTTTTGTCGCAACATATTTTGAGAACCCAGCTTCACACAAATAAGTGGTTGCAAACGGCAATAGAATTCGAATAGAGAGTTTTGATAAATTTGGATATTCACCGAACACATCTGACCAGAATATTGTTAATGAAACTGTTTTAAATCGGCTTCTAGTTGTGTATCGAAACTCAATTCAATCAAATTTTCATAATCCATGGAATGAAATCCTTTTGGTTTTTCTTTTATTTTGAAAGGATTTTGTACCTAGTAATTATCATGATTATCTAGTCTTGGAAAGTAATCATTGAGTGATTCCTGTAAGCTGGACAGATGTGTTTTTATACCGTCACGGATTTCTATATCTAAATCCACTTCAGCTTCTTCGAGAAAATCACTAAGCGTCTGGAAACACTTGAAGTTATTTTGCTCCACAGCTGAAATCCAATATTGTAATTTTCTTGAAAAGGCAACCAATTTATCTTTTGCTTGTAATATGCTGACTTGTTTTCCTTGCAAAGCCAAACATAATTCGTTCAATTTTCCAAATGTATCAGCAAGGTATGCAAGTGTAGATAACCAAGTCATATTATTTAATCTGTCTGATAGTTCAAATTTATAACCAATAAAATACGCAAACAGTTCCTTTCGCAAATTAAATATTCGCACAAGAATTTTACCACGCGATAACCATCTAACTTCCGTATGAAGAAGTGAAGTGGTGTGAAGACTACTCATATCTTCGCACATGGCTTTGAAAATACGTGATTGCAATGGTTTACTCTGAATAAAATTAATAATCTTCATGCTTCGTCTAGAACAGATTTAAATGTCACTGAAATCTTTTTTGTTACTAATGCATATCTGTGAAGAATGCAATGAGTACTGTTACAGTTTTTTGCAACATTTTTAATCAGTGCTACAGCACCACTCACTTTCCAGTCATTGATTTTGCCCCATAGCTGCATACTTCAATACATTTTCCCCAGTTAATTTCATGCGTTGTCACAAAATTATCAATGCAGTTAAATATATTCTCCCCCGTGGTGTTAATTTTCACACTTTCACATAAAAGCAAATCTTCTTAAATTTTTTTGTTAAAATCATACCGAACGAAAACAAGCAAAATTGCTAATTCAGCAGCTTCTGTGGACTCATCTAGTTGTAATACATAGGCGTCACACGCCTGCAACCGTGAAATAAGTTTTATTTCAATGTCATCGGCAATATCTTTAATATGCCTTTTTACAGTATTGTTAGAAAGAGATACACTTTCAATTTGTTTACTGTACCCTACGCCCAATACACACGAAACGATATCTTGAACGCAAGGTTTAATAAGTGATTCACCAATAACAGGTGCCTCGCCTGCTAGAGCAATACGGTATGATAGTTTATACTTCCGTTATCTTTTGATTATCTGTTTTGAATATTTTCACCATAAAACTTTTGCAAAATTATTATGGCTTTCAAGTTTTCTTTTAAAAAAATAAATATATTTGCCTTTATCTGTTGGGTGACTTTTTTCCAAATGCCTCATTAGTTTTGCTGGTGCTAAGTAGCTGTTTGCCAATATTTTGTTGCAAAGCAAACACACCGCATCTGAAGCCTCCTCGTCCCCAGTACTAGTAAATCCAAACGACAGGTAACTAGTATCATATTTACGTTTTTTCGTTGATACCATACTGTCCAAAAATGGAAGATGGCAGAGTTGGAAGATGAGGCTGTTGCTGTACGGAACTGGAAGTTGATGGCATTTCGGGTTCCAGAATGCCTGTATCTGTAGGTTCCGCGATTTCTGCATTACTACTGATAAGCTCAGTTTTCTTTAATTACCCATATTTTATCCATCGATTCATTATAAGGGCAATTCTTTTTTATAGAAACAAAAATGGCAAAAATATTACAGAGTATACTGAATAAATTATAAAAACTATAAATACTACCTGATGATGAGATACACGCGTGGAAAATTTTGATGTTTTTTCAACTACGTTTATGCGGCAGCTTAGTTCGTTTTACCGAATACAAATAGCTTTGAATTTTAGTTTTACCCTTTAAACAATTTTATGAGCGTTCAGATTTTGTGAGTCTGAAATGATTCATATTTTTGATAAAAATATGAGCCTAAAACTAGTTGCTAGGCACGTATTATTTTGAGTCTTTTCTGACTCCGTTATGTTTCATAAATTCTGAACTTCAAACACGCTGACACTATGACTCTTTTCTGACTCTGATTTGTTTCATAAATTCTGAAACGAAATTTGAATTGAAACTGTTACTATAGTAGCAATTTACTTAAATAAATAAACTAATAAATAAAAAAAAATGAAAAAAATATTATTTCGCGTGTGGGATAAACATATGTAAGTAAGTTCCAATAGGATATATTTAAATTTATAAATTAAATAATAAATCTTTTTTCATAGTTCTGAAAGAGCAAAGGTGCTAGGTACATCTGGGTGCAAAAGTGTATTGTCCGTTCCCGGTTTTAGTGTCAGTCACTGTATTGCCATCGCCAAGTTCTCTACTCCTTACTCTAATTGATGTGATTTTTGATGACTGATGCGGAAGAATCGGCAAAAAAGGTGACAAAGGTTATTTTATTATTCCTTAAGCGCCAGTTTTGAATTTGAACTTCTTTTTAGGCATTTTGCCAACCACGTGCTATAGAGACCTTCCACTCTCCTATACACGGCCCTGGTATGATGGACATTCGCTGCACGCCATCTTCTTCCTCGTAGTCTAATGCCTCAGAAAAAGCTAAGCATGCCTATGGAAAAGATTATATTGCGTACTACCAGCAGCCCTTACTATTAAGGGGTTTTATTTTAAATCCAAAAATATGTTTGAGCTTCAAGGCAGAAATTTTTGATGGCGATCGATTCTGTTTTCATCTCTTTTGATCATTTTAAGCTAAAGAATTCCTTATATGTATAACATAGCATCTTGTTGGAAAGATAATTTTTAGAGCTACAACTTCTGTTTGCAAATTATGTCCTTCATTCGTAAAGTTAAGCCACCAATTGTCAAAATACACTCTGCTGATTTTAATAAAATAAAATAATAGACAATTGTCTATCAAAATGAAAAGAATTTGTTTAATGGAAGTTTGTTTTATTGAAGGTCGTAAAAACTTTGAGTCCGAAAAGAGTCAAAAAATTTTAATTTTAGGGTCAGAATATTTTTACATTTCAGACTCTAATATGAGTCTAAATTTTGACTCGTAAAATTTTGAACTATGTGTCACATATGTCTCCGAAAAGATTCACAACATTTATTTTTCTGACTCAGAATAGTTCCATATTTCAGACTCTTATATGAGTCTAATTTTTGACTCATATTTGTGTGCCCTTCCAAGAAGGGAAATACACACATTTCTGACTCTTTTATGAACTCATAATGAGTGTATAGGCTCAGAATTATGATTCATATCTGACTCTAAAAAGAGTCAGAATGTTTGCTGGGTATGCACGTATTCTGAATAATGGCATGGCCTACTCAATCAAACTCTGTCGCATACACGTATTTTAGTGAAGTTCAAAATAATACGGTTGCTTGTGTTTTCAATCGCCTTATTTTAAAATTTTAATTTAATTTGGTGGTCGATTGTAAACTTCCCGAGGAAAATGTGAATACATTCAGCACCAATCTTATTTTTTTAATGAAATAAAATCTGTCACGCGGAACCCTTAAATTTTTTCGTGGAACCCCAGGGTTCATGCGAGCATAACCTAATGCGCTTGGAGAATGCAAGAGTGAATAGGCATGTATGTGCTATTTTTATAGCATTTGATATCCGCTGTGATATCCGGAAATCAAGAAAGTTCAAAAAGCTTAACTTTTTCTAACAAAGTTGATTACATGCTATAAATTTGACAGTCATTTTAATAGTTGCGCTATAATTTTATGTAGTGTCAAGTTTGACAGTTTTCAAAAAAAAAGTCAATAAGCGAAAGGATATAAGCTTAACCTTTTGCTTAAAAATATAATTTTACAAAGATAAGCAAGTTAAGTAAGTAAAAATTATGGCGATTGCTATTTTAGCAAAAATTAACATATCACTTTGTAATTCGTCGTCTACTTCAAGATGCAGATGCTCGGAAATATTACGTGGATACGTGAATGTGCCTCGCGCTCAAATGGAAATACATGGTATGATGGTATGATCGATAATTGGGAGTTATTTGAGAAAGTTATTGACTACACATATGCCAAAATAATACAAACCGATCCAGATTATCAACTATTCTATTTTCGGAAGCCTCTTGGAATGTGTGCAACAATCGCGAAAAACTTAGAGCTCATGTTCGAGAAATACAATGTGCCTGCATTTTTTTCTTGTAAATAATGCGGTATTGCCAGCATTCGCCAATTGCTTTGGTGGTGCTACGCATAAGTCAGTAGTACGAAGGCTATGCTTTATCACAGGCAGTAGTGAAATCACCGCTTGGAGGCGATTATCTTTCACTGCAGTGCCGTCAGCATTTAGAAAAACAAGGCATCGAATTGACAATAGTGTACAAAATCGCTGCAAAAGATGTTGTAAAGGAACGTTTCAAAATGAGAAAACTACCAAAAAACTTAGCCGATTCATGGCAAAATTACATACTTAAGTCTCTGCTGTAAGATTTTCAAATGAATATCTTGCAAGTGTTGAAGAATCCCCATGATGAGCGTGTTGCTTCGCAAATTCCTACTGTACACTATGAATTTCATCGGGAATTCGGATCAGAACTTTTTAAGCTGGCAGAAAGCTTATTTGATCATGCTATTTTGGGTGCCGGTCAATTGGCATCTACCAGTGTTGGCATGTGCTTTTTGGCTCTGTCATTGTAACCGGTAAGAGTTGTTGCATATTTGTTTTAATAAAAGCCATTTAAATTGTGTAAATTTTAATCAACAGGTGGTAATTCGATGTTGCAGGGTTTCCCTGAACGTCTTAATCGCGATTTGCAGCTACGTGCTATATTGATTACGCGTCGCAAAATGATTTCTGCAAATGGGGGCGTTGAACGTCGGCTTGGTGCTTGGATTGGAGGCTCAATATTAGCGAGCATAGGTACATTCCAGCAAATGTGGATATTTACACAAGAATATGAAGAATCTGGCAAGAGTCAAGTTGAACGAAAGTGTCGCTAAACACCCAGAAAAATTAACAATTTATGAAGTCAATAAAAGTAATTTATACTAGTAAACAATGGTTGAAGATTATTTTCTCTTGTTCTTACTGATATTTCTGTAAAATTAATATTTTCAATAATAGGCTATAGATTATGTCATATTAAACAGGGGTAGAAAGAACTAATTTGTTAAAGGTATTTTATTGTCTAATATGTGCAATTGTAAGCTGAAAATGATAAATCCAAAAGTGCGATTAAATTTATGCTAGGATATTATCAGCCTTATTGTAGAGAATAAAATTTCCTATCGAAAAGACAGTTTAATCTTATTTTTTCATCAAAAGAAATTAAAAAACTTTACAAAAACCAAAAATTTAAATTTTTTCTATTTTTTGGATATAATTTGTTTCTGAGTGGATTCAGGGATATGTTTAGCTACCAAGAAAGAGAGGTGATATAGTTTCCGTTAAAATGGTGAATTGATTTAACATTACTTTTGTGTGAAAAAATTAAAACTAGCATGGTATATAGGTAAAAATTGGTAAAATCATACAAAAGTTGGCAACTTTGAATAACTGTATTTCAGCCAATTTTTATCTAAAATTCTTTTGTGGGTCACCACTTTAACGGAAACTTATCACCTTTTTGTTATGTGACCCAAAAAAAATTCAAAATATTGAAATTTTTAGGTTTTTTTTAATTAGTTTTTTAACTTATTTTGATGAAAAAATAAGTTCTTTGACTTTATAAAGTGTCATATCGACAGGAAATTTTATTCTCTACAATAGATCTGAGAATGTGTAACCACTAAAAATATATATCGAATATATATTTAAAAGCAATTACGTTATTTTTACGGGATATAAAAAGATTAAAATTACTATTTTCACAACTACTTTTCTTTATAAATAACACACAAAGCTAAGTTGGAGCTCATTTTTAAATCATAAGACGAATGCAAATAGTTTCAAAGTTCTCGTTTTTAATGCAACTCTATCAGTAAAATCTTTTAAATTAATCTAACAATAAGTAAAATACATTTATAAATAGGGCTGTGTATTACCTATGTCTAAAGCTGTTTCTTACCAACATAAAATTCAGTTCATGTAGAGGTTAAGTTTAAAAATATCTTTGAATATGAGCAAAAAGTACTAAACTTACCATTTGGATTTATGTCATACGTCGTTAGATCCATGATATAATGATAAATTAAATCATGGTTAGATCGAAATTAAATAAAGGTTTTTTTTTATAATTCACAAAAGGACAAATTTCATATTTTATTCCAATTTATTCATATGTATACAATATATCAAAATGGTACAAATTTTTAACAAATTATTTATAATTGTGTTGGAATGGAATAGGTATAAAAATCTACAATTTTTCTTAATTTTAATAGAAAATCCACAAAGAAATGATGTCGCTGACACATTTCTAAAATGGCAAAAAGTTATATTGAATGAAAAATGTAAAAGCTTAAATGACAAACATTGAATTTGAATAATTTAAATTTCATGCAACAGTTGCAGCTGAAATCCAAAAAAAAAAAAGACAATATTCCGGTCCAAAAACGATCAATTTAAAGCAGTTTTAACTTCTTAAAAAATTACAACATTAATTTTTAAGGCTAAAGACTCTGAATGAATGTCAATTAGACAATATCTGACCTGCACATGAAACCGCCGAGGGTACAATTTTGATCTTAGCTTTGACGGCATTTGTCAACTACTCATTAGCTTAACTTTACTTAACACTCACCCTTGCCGCCAATATGTCTGCTGTCCAATCTTCTTTAGCGATATTTCCACAGCTTTTATCAAATCTGTACATTGTCTCCAGAAGTTTTGAGTACATCTTGAATACTAACGGATTCACAACCCACGTGCCAACAGTTATAGTCCACTCCATAAAGCAATCCCACTTCCTTCGCTTAAGCGACCTCAGGACACCTTTTCATATTGAGGAAATTACCACCCCATTGTTGCTCTTGGCACGTGATAATAAACGCGGTCCTTCAATTGTTATAATCGTGGCCGTATAAAGTACACGTTCAATGCCCAACTCTTTTGCTGTCGCCAGCAGTATTTTGCATGTGCGTTCATTGAATGCTGAAGATTTTTATTATTTTTAATGAGTTGATATATGAGGGTCAGCCACTAGCGCTGTAGCTATCGCCTCATGTGGATCGTACATGTAGATTTGATTTGTCACTGCTGCTGGTAGGCATCTATCCGACCGGATGAGGTCAGCTACTAGCGCGGTAGCTATCGCTACATATTTCAGCACCTATATTTTATATTCTTTGCTGCTGCTGGCAGGCATCTACCCGACCGGATTTGGTCAGCCACTAGCGCAATAAGAATATTATTTTTGCCTTTCACTGCTGCTGGTAGGCATCTATGTATACCACTGGATATGATCAGTCACTAGCATGGATAAGCTAAAGGCGATCATGATTAGCTTAAGTATCTTGATTTATATTCTTAATATACCAATTTTTTTATAACTTTCTTAATTTGAAAATTTATTTATGAGAACTTTTTAGTTCAGTAAATAAATTCCGTTAATAAATCAACAATAAAAAATATGTTCGTCTAATTGTGATTTGTTTACAAATGCACATGCCGAAATGTCAAACTCTTATAGCAAGAATGACATATATCTGTTGTGGGTTTTTAACCGCACAATAAACCTTGTTACAACATATCCATTTCGCTCATTATGGCAAAAAATCTGTGAAATTTGATAAGATAATTTCAAGAAAGATCACATGGAACGCCACTTAGTTTGGAAATTTCGGTGCCTTATCTTATTGATTTTGACAGAAAAAGTAGGCATTAATTAATAGACGAAGAACATGCAATTTAGCTGTCGTTTTCAAAAACGACAATCAAAAAATCGACAGTCGACAATCACGTTTGCGGATACCGCCCCAGTTTCCAGAATTTCAGGTTTTTCGAATTTTTTATCAGTTTTTGTAATGCTGCTCCGAAATCTAATTTAGTTGATGAACTTTTGAATATTTCATATTGATTTGAAATAGACATTTTATAGGTGCTTCTTTATAGAACAAAGTGAAACGCTCTGTTCTCAGCTTTTTGAAGAACAGATAGAAAAACTTATAGAATATATCTATTTACACCATTCGAATGAATATATTTCTTTTCATTTTCCTTGAAATGAATAAAATTGCATAAAATTTTTACTACCCCAAATATAACTTTTTAAGCTATCTTATGTAATCGAATTCTTTAAGTGCTACCTGTTAAGGAAAGCGTAATATTCATATTTCCCCAGATACCAACTACGTACGCACTCATTACGTGTCGAGTTTTTAAATTGCTATATTATTTGTGTGCTTACAATAAAAATATTAATCCAAATATTCCAATCCGTTCAGTTACTATGAACTTTATCATCAAAAATGACAGAACACGCGCAATGCAAGTTCAACTGCAAGAGCATGAAAAAAGTCACAGGTTCCTGATAAAAATTGTTATAACTCATTTTCACGACATTTCCTGACAGTAAAAAGTTTTGCAGTGAGTTTAGAATTGCTTAAAAACTTTAGTTTTTGTAGTTGGAACTTAAACTTTTGCGAACTTTTTATATGCAAAATAAAAATAACTTTTCTTTCATTACTTGCAGAAAAATTTGAAACTCATCTTGAACTACAAAAAAAATAAAAGTAAAATTAAAAAACTCGAAAAAATCATCAACTAGCACTAGCTCTACAAAACTATGCATTTTTCCAAGTAAATAAAAATTTTACAGTCGCGAATTAAGACCAATTGTTTATCAAACTAGTTACGCGCGGCATGATAACGGAAAGAACTCGCGAATCTATAGTGCCAAGCACTCAGACATCCCGGCTAGGGCCGCGGTTTCCCAAAGCCACATCTAGGCGTACGAATAAAAAAAAGCTAAATTCCGGAAATTACTCGGAAAAATTTACAAACGGGGAGCAAAATCCCACTGGTCCCTACTACTTACGTTTACTTTGTTTTCTTTCATCTACATCATCGTCGGATCTCCACCCTGCCCTAAAATTATTAATGTGCTTACTAAAATTTTTATTATTATAGCATTCCAAACTTTTCGGCTTTTATGAGATTAAAATCGCGCAAATAAAACTATCGACCACCACTTTTGTTTCAAATCACTTACATAAATTTAGCCGCGCTTTATAGTCAATACAAAAGGTTTTATTTTTTTTTTCAAAAGAATTGTGTATTAAAATTTTGGACTTTTTGGCTTTTTCTTTGACGCCAATTTCGTTGACTTTACAGGTGATTTGTTGTTGCTGTTACTCTGTTACTGGACGTTTTCGCGGATATGTATTAGAACATTAAATTAAATCTTATTGAACGGAACAGTTTTTTTAAAAAATAAAAAGCAATAGTTTAATTAACACAAGTCGGAGTATTTTTACACAAAATATTCGCATTGCTCTATTCCCGTCTTCTTTAATTGTGCTACCGGCGCGTTTGAGAATTTTCGGCAACTGACGATGGGTTTTTTTGCTTTTCTTACTGCTGGTTGCCGTTCGTCAGTCACTCACGCCATTTATTTACAGTTTTTGTTTCTTTCGCTTAGTATACCTACGTATATGCATACATACATTTTATTGTCTTGTAACAAAAAAAATAGCTTAGCAAAACAACAAAAAAAAGAAAAGCGTTTGAGTGGCGTGCTTTTACCGCTTTGCAAGAACAGTAGAGCATATTTTTTTTAAGCCATATCAAACAGGGTGCTTCGATAAATTCGTTACAAACTGCATCATTAGATTTACGAATTTCCAACACACCGAAATTGATTTTCGCAAAACACTTTTTAGAAATCTCACCACTGTGCGGCGGTGTAAAGGCCTCAACACATAGAGTCGGTCAAGTCCGTTGCGTAAAAGTATACAACTGACAAGACGCAAATGAAGGAAGAAGGCGATCCAACGAATACGTCTGCAACGCATTTAAAGTCAAACAAAAAATCAAAAACAGATTTTTAAATGGTAAATTTCCCAATATTTTTTGTATACTCTGCACATATATATTTTATATATATGAAGACAATTTTAATTTTCTTACTTTGTTTTGTTTTCTATGCTTCACACAAAATCGCAGTTGCCAAAGTGTGCAACGTACGTCAAAAGTTGAAAATTGCTCAACTTCATATGTTGCGTTGACGGATAAGTATTGATTTGGCCGCACTTAATACAAATGTATGGATTTCATCTCAGTTGTCAGTTGTGTACTTTGACGCAACTGACTTGACGGACTCTATGGGTTAAGGCCTTTGTGTTGTTGTTGTCAAAACACAAAAATAAATATTTTGCTAAGACGTCGTCTAAAATTAAGAAGACAAATTTATAATAATAGATGTTTTCTCTTTTTTTTTCTGAGGTATTGGTCTTTCGAAATTTTTTTTTTTTTTGATAAGTCTTACAATTAATTTTAGCTTTATACTATCTTAAACATTTATTTTACTGATATAAGAAATTTTGGCATTTGAATTCTATATTGATCAAAACATATTTTTCTACTTATGGCTTACTTTCCGAGATATTGAGCGAAACCATTTTTGTCGACCTCTCACAACATTTTCACTATCTCTAATTTATTTATCCAGCAAATAGGTGGCAATCACATTTCTTGTATATTTTAATGGTTCATCTCTAAACTATTTATTTCAAAAAATCCGAAAAAATTTAATTTAGATAACCAAAATTAATTTAAAACAACGAAAATATGCTATTTTGCAATTAATTTTTACAAAAAATTCAAAAAACTGATTATTATTATCCGGAAAATGATCTCAGTAAATGCTTCCGAGACAACAAAATAGCAGATTCAGGACTTTCTGAATAAATGCAGCTTTAAGCCTAATTTTCATGCTATCTTTCTTGATCCCATATCAGGGATATCAAATCAAATATTTGTAAGAAAGAAAAAGCATGCGAACAGAACCTAATGCGCTTGGAGAATGCGATAAGTTCAAGAAAGATCACATGGAGGCTTTATCTTTCTTGATCTTCTACTTATCAAATATCAGGGAGGACATCACATGCTATAAAGATAGCAAATGTATTATATTCACTCTCGCATTCTCCAAGCGCATTAGGTTCTGTTCGCATGCTTTTTCTTTCTTACAAAAATTTATTTGATATCCCTGATATGGGATCAAGAAAGATAGCATGGAAATTGCACTTTACACTGCATCTAAGTAAGACGTCGGCGTAAGTTCGGTGTGTGTAAATAGGTAATTTGGATATTAAGTTGTTGTTTTACCTGTTACGTAATCCGTTCATCGCTAGCAGAGATGCGCATTTCGCAACGATATCAAGATTTGCATGGTATTGATTTTTGTGTACATATGCACATGAAAACATATTTTACTATATAAGCAATTTGATTAAAGAAACAAATAATCTCTGTAAGCTTAAAAAGTTGCCACTATTTCAAAACGTTTGTTCTGCGAAAATGACTGAGATTCCACCAACCGGAAGCGCAAACGAAAAAATTACCAGTTTGCTAAAGGAGGCTGAAAGCTTAAAAACGAAGTTGGAAGAGGAGCGTCAAAAACTGAATGACATTAGCCTATCAAGTATTGCAGAGCGTTTAGAGCAAATTGCTTATGTTAATATTAAGCCACGTAAAGTTCTTAAGGGTCATCAGGCCAAAGTTTTGTGTACAGATTGGAGCCCAGACAAGCGTCATATAATATCTTCATCACAAGATGGTCGTTTAATAATTTGGGACGCTTTTAGTACCAATAAAGAACATGCTGTTACAATGCCAACTACTTGGATAATGGCATGTGCTTATGCACCATCGGGTAATTACGTTGCATGTGGAGGTCTTGATAATAAGGTGACCGTTTACCCAATAACATCTGATGAAGAAATGGCCGCAAAAAAGCGTACTGTTGGAACGCACACAAGTTACATGTCTTGCTGTATTTATCCCAATTCAGATCAGCAGATACTTACTGGCAGCGGCGATTCAACATGTGCGCTTTGGGACGTTGAATCAGGACAGCTTTTGCAGAGCTTTCATGGCCATTCGGGCGATGTAATGGCTATTGACTTAGCGCCAAATGAAACGGGTAACACATTTGTCTCTGGCAGTTGCGATCGAATGGCTTTCATATGGGATATGCGTTCTGGACATGTGGTGCAGTCATTTGAAGGTCACCAGTCCGATGTGAATAGTGTAAAATTTCATCCATGCGGTGATGCTATTGCTACTGGATCTGATGACAGCAGTTGCCGTCTTTTTGATATGCGTGCGGATCGTGAGGTTGCAGTGTTTTCCAAGGAAAGCATTATTTTTGGTGTAAATTCTGTAGATTTCTCAGTAAGTGGACGATTACTCTTTGCTGGCTACAATGATTATACGGTAAATCTGTGGGATACACTTAAGTCGGAACGTGTTTGCCTGCTTTATGGACATGAGAATAAGGTCTCCTGCGTTCAAGTGTCTCCTGATGGCACTGCGTTGTCCACAGGTAGTTGGGACTATACCATTCGGGTTTGGGCTTAAGGTATGGGATGCTACATGCTAAATATATTGAAATAGTTTTAATAATATTTTCGTTTATATATGTGTATTTATTGTATGGTATAGCCTTAGTTTATTTTTTGAAAAAAATACTGATTTGACTATTTTGTTGGTTAAAAATTGTTAGCATAATTTACTTTTTAGTTTTAATATCAGGAAATTAAAATACTGATTCCATGGCAAGGGTAAGAGTTAAATTTAATCAAAATTGGAACTGATATTTTAATTTACTTTCAGGAAACTAATATTTAAAATCGATTCCTCTCAATTCAAATTAGAATTGATTTTCTTATAAATTTCATTCCAACCATACGGATTCAAATGAAACTCGATTCTTGTAGAATTTTTGAAACTAATGGAAACATCTTCGTTTTTAACCTGCGTTTTCATGATCTACTATCCCAAGTCACTTAATTTTTGCCATAAAAGCATGAGATAGATAGATATATGTCATTCTTGCGACAAAAGCTCGATATTTTGGCGTGTGCATTTGTAAACAAATCACAGTTAATTTTTCATAACAAAAATTTCCACTGAAATGAACGATTTTGTAGACGAAAAACTCTGTAAATTTTATTTTATTTTTTTTTTAAATGTCTAAACTTACACCACATAAACAACAACTATAAAAATGACTGCCGAATTTATAGCATGTAATCCATTTTTATAGCAAGTGTTCAACTTTTGGAACTGAAATCACAGGATATCACATGCTATAAAAATAGCAAATGTATGCCTATTCACTCTCGCGTTCGTCAAGCGCATTAGGTTCTGCTCGCACGCTCATTCTTTCTTCAAAAAATTTGATTGTGGAAGATCAAAGAAGATAACATGAAAACGCAGCTCACAGAATAATTTTTTCTTTGAATACTAATCAATTGATTAAGTAAATATATTAGATTTTAAATACTTCAACATTGTTATATGTATATTTTACAAAATGTATCTAGTTTTCATTTCTTAAAACAATATATTGCAGTTTATTATTTACAAGATTGAATTTCAATTCATTGATTTCTTTTTGCTTTAATAAATTTTAAACATTTTCTTTTAAAAGTTGATTATTTTTTTATATTATTTGTTAGGATTTTAAATAATCAAAGAACATTCTGATACTCGATTCTACTCGAAAACTGTATAGATGGGCCTCTTTTACTCTTCTGACGGAATTTGTGAGAAATCTTGGTGCTGTCTTGTGTTTTATCTTGAAAACCGTTAACAGTGTGATGAGCTCTATCTTTCTGTGATATTAAGACATCTAAGGGTTTCTAACATTCATCTTATTGAGGTGTACCTAAAAAAAGAATTTTACAAAATGTGAAGAAACTGCCACATAGAAATGGGTAATAAATCAAATTGATTTAGGCATATGGAATATTTTAAGTAAATAGCCTGAAAAAACCAATGGACAGCTGTTTCCGAAATTGCTGAAGTTATTGGAGGAAAATATTGATTGAGCCAACGTAGATTTAGGTCGAGCAAGAAGAAAAACAAAGAAATGTTTTTTGTATACTCTGCACATATATATTTTATATATATGAAGACAATTTTAATTTTCTTACTTTGTTTTGTTTTCTATGCTTCACACAAA
The DNA here is from genome assembly GCA_949775025.1 of Tricholauxania praeusta. Classification (NCBI taxonomy): domain Eukaryota; kingdom Metazoa; phylum Arthropoda; class Insecta; order Diptera; family Lauxaniidae; genus Tricholauxania; species Tricholauxania praeusta. The sequence goes on from OX459028.1 coordinate 111,888,885, forward strand.
ATCGCAGTTGCCAAAGTGTGCAACGTACGTCAAAAGTTGAAAATTGCTCAACTTCATATGTTGCGTTGACGGATAAGTATTGATTTGGCCGCACTTAATACAAATGTATGGATTTCATCTCAGTTGTCAGTTGTGTACTTTGACGCAACTGACTTGACGGACTCTATGGGTTAAGGCCTTTGTGTTGTTGTTGTCAAAACACAAAAATAAATATTTTGCTAAGACGTCGTCTAAAATTAAGAAGACAAATTTATAATAATAGATGTTTTCTCTTTTTTTTTCTGAGGTATTGGTCTTTCGAAATTTTTTTTTTTTTTGATAAGTCTTACAATTAATTTTAGCTTTATACTATCTTAAACATTTATTTTACTGATATAAGAAATTTTGGCATTTGAATTCTATATTGATCAAAACATATTTTTCTACTTATGGCTTACTTTCCGAGATATTGAGCGAAACCATTTTTGTCGACCTCTCACAACATTTTCACTATCTCTAATTTATTTATCCAGCAAATAGGTGGCAATCACATTTCTTGTATATTTTAATGGTTCATCTCTAAACTATTTATTTCAAAAAATCCGAAAAAATTTAATTTAGATAACCAAAATTAATTTAAAACAACGAAAATATGCTATTTTGCAATTAATTTTTACAAAAAATTCAAAAAACTGATTATTATTATCCGGAAAATGATCTCAGTAAATGCTTCCGAGACAACAAAATAGCAGATTCAGGACTTTCTGAATAAATGCAGCTTTAAGCCTAATTTTCATGCTATCTTTCTTGATCCCATATCAGGGATATCAAATCAAATATTTGTAAGAAAGAAAAAGCATGCGAACAGAACCTAATGCGCTTGGAGAATGCGATAAGTTCAAGAAAGATCACATGGAGGCTTTATCTTTCTTGATCTTCTACTTATCAAATATCAGGGAGGACATCACATGCTATAAAGATAGCAAATGTATTATATTCACTCTCGCATTCTCCAAGCGCATTAGGTTCTGTTCGCATGCTTTTTCTTTCTTACAAAAATTTATTTGATATCCCTGATATGGGATCAAGAAAGATAGCATGGAAATTGCACTTTACACTGCATCTAAGTAAGACGTCGGCGTAAGTTCGGTGTGTGTAAATAGGTAATTTGGATATTAAGTTGTTGTTTTACCTGTTACGTAATCCGTTCATCGCTAGCAGAGATGCGCATTTCGCAACGATATCAAGATTTGCATGGTATTGATTTTTGTGTACATATGCACATGAAAACATATTTTACTATATAAGCAATTTGATTAAAGAAACAAATAATCTCTGTAAGCTTAAAAAGTTGCCACTATTTCAAAACGTTTGTTCTGCGAAAATGACTGAGATTCCACCAACCGGAAGCGCAAACGAAAAAATTACCAGTTTGCTAAAGGAGGCTGAAAGCTTAAAAACGAAGTTGGAAGAGGAGCGTCAAAAACTGAATGACATTAGCCTATCAAGTATTGCAGAGCGTTTAGAGCAAATTGCTTATGTTAATATTAAGCCACGTAAAGTTCTTAAGGGTCATCAGGCCAAAGTTTTGTGTACAGATTGGAGCCCAGACAAGCGTCATATAATATCTTCATCACAAGATGGTCGTTTAATAATTTGGGACGCTTTTAGTACCAATAAAGAACATGCTGTTACAATGCCAACTACTTGGATAATGGCATGTGCTTATGCACCATCGGGTAATTACGTTGCATGTGGAGGTCTTGATAATAAGGTGACCGTTTACCCAATAACATCTGATGAAGAAATGGCCGCAAAAAAGCGTACTGTTGGAACGCACACAAGTTACATGTCTTGCTGTATTTATCCCAATTCAGATCAGCAGATACTTACTGGCAGCGGCGATTCAACATGTGCGCTTTGGGACGTTGAATCAGGACAGCTTTTGCAGAGCTTTCATGGCCATTCGGGCGATGTAATGGCTATTGACTTAGCGCCAAATGAAACGGGTAACACATTTGTCTCTGGCAGTTGCGATCGAATGGCTTTCATATGGGATATGCGTTCTGGACATGTGGTGCAGTCATTTGAAGGTCACCAGTCCGATGTGAATAGTGTAAAATTTCATCCATGCGGTGATGCTATTGCTACTGGATCTGATGACAGCAGTTGCCGTCTTTTTGATATGCGTGCGGATCGTGAGGTTGCAGTGTTTTCCAAGGAAAGCATTATTTTTGGTGTAAATTCTGTAGATTTCTCAGTAAGTGGACGATTACTCTTTGCTGGCTACAATGATTATACGGTAAATCTGTGGGATACACTTAAGTCGGAACGTGTTTGCCTGCTTTATGGACATGAGAATAAGGTCTCCTGCGTTCAAGTGTCTCCTGATGGCACTGCGTTGTCCACAGGTAGTTGGGACTATACCATTCGGGTTTGGGCTTAAGGTATGGGATGCTACATGCTAAATATATTGAAATAGTTTTAATAATATTTTCGTTTATATATGTGTATTTATTGTATGGTATAGCCTTAGTTTATTTTTTGAAAAAAATACTGATTTGACTATTTTGTTGGTTAAAAATTGTTAGCATAATTTACTTTTTAGTTTTAATATCAGGAAATTAAAATACTGATTCCATGGCAAGGGTAAGAGTTAAATTTAATCAAAATTGGAACTGATATTTTAATTTACTTTCAGGAAACTAATATTTAAAATCGATTCCTCTCAATTCAAATTAGAATTGATTTTCTTATAAATTTCATTCCAACCATACGGATTCAAATGAAACTCGATTCTTGTAGAATTTTTGAAACTAATGGAAACATCTTCGTTTTTAACCTGCGTTTTCATGATCTACTATCCCAAGTCACTTAATTTTTGCCATAAAAGCATGAGATAGATAGATATATGTCATTCTTGCGACAAAAGCTCGATATTTTGGCGTGTGCATTTGTAAACAAATCACAGTTAATTTTTCATAACAAAAATTTCCACTGAAATGAACGATTTTGTAGACGAAAAACTCTGTAAATTTTATTTTATTTTTTTTTTAAATGTCTAAACTTACACCACATAAACAACAACTATAAAAATGACTGCCGAATTTATAGCATGTAATCCATTTTTATAGCAAGTGTTCAACTTTTGGAACTGAAATCACAGGATATCACATGCTATAAAAATAGCAAATGTATGCCTATTCACTCTCGCGTTCGTCAAGCGCATTAGGTTCTGCTCGCACGCTCATTCTTTCTTCAAAAAATTTGATTGTGGAAGATCAAAGAAGATAACATGAAAACGCAGCTCACAGAATAATTTTTTCTTTGAATACTAATCAATTGATTAAGTAAATATATTAGATTTTAAATACTTCAACATTGTTATATGTATATTTTACAAAATGTATCTAGTTTTCATTTCTTAAAACAATATATTGCAGTTTATTATTTACAAGATTGAATTTCAATTCATTGATTTCTTTTTGCTTTAATAAATTTTAAACATTTTCTTTTAAAAGTTGATTATTTTTTTATATTATTTGTTAGGATTTTAAATAATCAAAGAACATTCTGATACTCGATTCTACTCGAAAACTGTATAGATGGGCCTCTTTTACTCTTCTGACGGAATTTGTGAGAAATCTTGGTGCTGTCTTGTGTTTTATCTTGAAAACCGTTAACAGTGTGATGAGCTCTATCTTTCTGTGATATTAAGACATCTAAGGGTTTCTAACATTCATCTTATTGAGGTGTACCTAAAAAAAGAATTTTACAAAATGTGAAGAAACTGCCACATAGAAATGGGTAATAAATCAAATTGATTTAGGCATATGGAATATTTTAAGTAAATAGCCTGAAAAAACCAATGGACAGCTGTTTCCGAAATTGCTGAAGTTATTGGAGGAAAATATTGATTGAGCCAACGTAGATTTAGGTCGAGCAAGAAGAAAAACAAAGAAATGTGTGAAAATTTGCAGTTTAATTGAATTCGTTAGGACGTTTCACGCGTGATAGGAAGGATTAGAATAAGTTATGCAATGAGCATAAAGCCCAATTTCCATGTGATCTTATCTTATCCCATATCAGGGATATCAAATCAAATTTTTGTAAGAAAAAATAAGCATGCGAACAGAACCTAATTCGCTTGGAGAATGCGAGAGTGAATAGCATAGATTTGCTATCTTAATAGCATGTGAGGTCCTCCCTGATATTTGATAAGATAAGATCACATGGAAATTGGGCTTAATGCTACATTCAAAGCCAACACGAGCATTGTGCCGAGTATGGTATCTACATCATCAATTGACAAGCATTGTACATACAGCTGTGTTCATCATAATATTAGTGATAACACACAAAAGCAAATAAAAGGATTTTTTGTTAGAGTTTAGTTATTGCAAAAAAAAATTATTTCAGGAAAGTTAGTTCTTAGTATTTAGCACCACTTTTACAAAATAAAAACAAGAACTTGAATACGACACATATTTTTTAAAAAATTAAAATCTACTTCAACTTCATATACTGGTTGCTCAAAATAATAGGAGTGTTTGCTAAAACCATGAATACACTAGTTTACAAGAAAAAAGATCTAGTTTCTCATAGACTTTTTTCGATGTATTTTAGGGCGTAGATTCCAAAAATGGCAACCATTTTTTTTTTCTTAAGAATCGTTTTCGAGATATCCTCAAAAACCCCATTTTTCGGCAATTTTTTCATTTATTTGACTATATCTCCATAAATTTTTTTTGACTCAAAAACAACTTTCAGCATCCGAAAGATATTTGTATTCCCTTTCTAACGATATGCTCTTTGCTTGAATCGGATAAGATTTGATGGAGTTACAAGCGCTCAAAGTCCATAAAAACTGACTTTTTTGGTCTTTTGAAAATCACTCAATTTCAATTGCTCCATTTGAATGAAAAATTTTTTCTTTTTCATATTTTTAATGAAAGACCATTCTTTTGCAAATATTTTAAGTATAATTTTGCAAAAATCGGACAAAAAATGTAGAAGTTATTCGAAAAAACACTAAAAAACTTGCAATAAAATTAAACGAAAATACATACGTTTTTTATTTAAAAAGAAACGGAGAATAAAAGTAAAGAAGCACACACAAACACAATCGTATGTATTTTCGTTTAATTTTATCGCAAGTTTTTTAGTGTTTTTTCGAATAACTTCTACATTTTTAGTCCGATTTTCGCAAGATTATACTTAAAATATTTGCAAAAGAATAGTCTTTCATAAAAACTTTTGAAAATATGAAAAAGAAATTTTTCATTCAAATGGAGCAATTGAAATTGAGTGATTTTCAAAAAATACCAAAAAAGTCAGTTTTTTTGGACTTTGAGCGCTTGTAACTCCATCAAATGTTATCCGATTCAAGCAAAGAGCATATCGTTAGAAAGGAAATACCAATATCTTTCGAATACTGAAAGTCGTTTTTGAGTCAAAAAAAAAATTTATGGAGATATTGTCAAATAAATGAAAAGTGCCGAAAAAGGGGTTTTTTGCTGATATCACGAAAACGATTCTTAAGAAAAAAAAAATGGTTGCCATTTTTGGAATCTACGCCCCAAAATACATCGAAGAAAGTCTGAGAAACCAGATCTCGAGATCAACCCCAAATTTGTAAACTAGTGATATATGCTGATAAAAAATTACAATTTTAAAATTTTTTATTAATAAAAACAATATATAGTCGAAAAGCCAGTATTTTTTTAAAACGGCATTACAGCGACGCGGTATTGAGTCCACAGGACTTTGACAGCGTGTGGGAGATATATTTGTCCGGGCTCCTTGGACGACACTCTAAATCTGCTTTTTATTTGTTGGCTTAGCATTGTTTACATATCTGTTGATGTCGCACCACATGTTTTCAATTGGATTTAGGTCTGGTGACTGAGCAGTCCACTGTATGACCTCAACACCTTTCACCACTCCCTTGCCCGTTTACTGGTCCGAAGCACACTAGTAAACGGGCATTGTCTTGCTTGAAGACCCAACGAAGTGGCATTTCATCACCGGCAAAAGAGAGCATAACGTCTTGTTGAATATTGACACATCCAACTTGGTATATAATGTCTTTTTTCCTGCTAGATATTATGCTTAACCCTATTAGTACTACGTTGAGTCTTTGAGACTCATTTTGACTTTGAGTTATTTTCCTGGCGTGAAATTTTTTTTTACACAATTGAGGTTTCTTGTATTTTAAACTGCAGGTTCTAAAAAGAATTACGATAAAAAATATGTAAACATATTTTTCTTTGCATTTCTTAACAAAACTTATTTAAAAAGCTAACACAAAGTACTGAAATGAGTCTTAGAGACTCATATAGCAGAGCAGAATCTAAGCACATACGGAATACGAGATCAGTCGTTTTTTTGGGAAGGATGGCATGGAATGGAAATCAAAACTTTTCATACAAACGTCATATGAGATATTGTTTATTCCAATTTCATCATATACTATATTCCGGGAGAAAGTTTAACCATCGTCAAACAGTTGGTGTCATTCCGAGGAGGATTATATTTTCAGCAATATATTCCCTATAAGCCTGACAAATATTGCGTTAAGATTTGGTGGATATGTGGTACGACTAGTTATCCACTAAAGGGGATACCTTATCTTGGAAAATAAGGACAAAATCGAGGGCTAAATTTAGCGCAAAGTGTGGTTTAGTAGCTTAAAGAATCGTAATATTATGTTTTATAGCTGTTTTACGAGCCTCAAATTAGCTAAAAAAAACTGCTATCGAATGATTTTATGTGTGTTGGGACGATGCGGAAAAATACACGATACATTCCGTAAAGTTTTCAACTCCATCGCAAAAGATCAGTTGAAGCAAACGTTTTTGGGCTCAGAAAAAATATTACTCTTGTCAGTTACGTGCCAAAAAAAAGCAGTTACATAATTATGAACGATTTATTACACCAATGAGATAGACGGAGGAAACCGAAACAAATCGGCTATAATTTTGTACAGCGATTCGATAAAAAGTGGGGTGGATACTCTTGGTCAGCACTCCAGCTTTTTCATTTAAACGCAAATCACGCAGGAATGCCAGTGGTAATATTTTATAATTTAACTGATATATCCAGTGTGGCAACTTAAGTCATATGGGTTTACAAATATTGCTGATGGAAAGCAGAAAAACATAATAATAGGCGCAAAATATTTTGACTTAGCTTCGCAGCCTAAGTTCAAAAAATATATGAAGTGATCATTCTGAAAAGGTTGTAATTTGTGCCAAATGTTAAATCAAATAAGTTAAATCGCTCTAATAAACTACACTTATAAACTTAAAATGTTACTGTCGCTTTTCTTCATACAGAATGTATGTGAGTCCGAAAGACTCACTTCAGTACTTTGTGCTCGTAACTTCACCCAGTACTAATAGGGTTAATATAATTTCTTCAAAAAAGTTAATTGGAATTTTAGGACAGATCCATTGTTAAGTCCTAGGAATGGTCATAGAAACGACCAATTAAATGATTGATCTCCAAATGGCATCGTTTCTATTAAATCGATGGCTATGGATTTTATCGCAAATCGACAACCGCAATAGGGGCCATAAATTCTTATAAACGTAGTATATTTCACTAATAAAAGTTAGAAGTTGAATATGTATTTCTATAACTTCAAAATTGAAGTTTATTAAGCGTTAATTTCTGTATTGTAATTTGGCAGCATTGTTTTGAAGGCGAACTTGTATTTTCACCGACCATAATGCTGAGACATAAGTGAGTCGCCAAGTAATGCTTTGCCCAGAATTAGAGCGGTGGCGGTAAAGCGGCGACGAATAAACGCTGTCAAAAAAAAAAACGCGACGAAAAATCGTTTGAATAAACACAATTGCGGCATATGACGAACGACAGAAAATTCAGCTGTTATTCATTTTGTAATTTTTATCAATATTTTTTTTATTTCAATTAAGTTATTTTTATAGTAGCTATTTCTTTTATTTAAGTTAAAATTTCTTCGCATAATTCGCATTTCAAACGTAAACAAAAGAATTGACAGAAGCTGATTGGAAATGCAACACTGATCGGACGGTGAAAATAGAATTATATCTAAATCGACGGCTAACCGTCGGCAGGTCACCAGTCGTACGCCGTAATTCTGTTCAATTTCACATTATGGGTCTATCCCAATCGATATCTTTTTACCTAGGCAAATCGCGGTGAAAACCATTTTTAGCCTGGTGAGTAAAATATTTACTGTGGTGACTAAAATTTCCAATTTTGCTGTCCCATTCGATATCTTTTTATGAATTTGATGAAATTTTGACAGCACAAAAATTTCTTGAAAATGAAAGCAAAATTTTTCGACCGCATTTTCATTATTAATTTTGAATAATCAAAATAGCCTGTATATGTTGGCAAAAAGATACAAACATAACTTTTATTATGTTTGCATAGCTTCAACATAATTTTTCGCTGCTTTGCCCGCTCCCTCCTCGTTGTACAGCCTCACATTTTACGCAGTCCTTACTGCATAGTTTTAGGTACATGCACAAAATTTCACATCTCGGTATAAGTACCAAGAATAGCAATTTAAGTGGGTTTGTTGCCTTGGAGATGCCACGCCCCAATGCTCAATCCCGTTCACATTTTGCGAGTAGCTTGGCAGAACCAATGTTGATCAAGTTTCACAACAGTAGCTATCATAGATGCCAATATAAAGCGTTTTAAGTGTTTTTGTTGTTTGGAAGTTGCCACGCCCCGTTATCGGAAAATGACAAATTATGTAATGCATCTTAACGAGAGAAATCTGTATAAACGGGTATACTGTGGAGTATGCCTACAGGGGAAACCATTGTACAAAAAAAAGCATTAAAACTCTACCTCATAGGTGGTGTGGAAATGAGTAATACATACATATCCACAACTTGATTATAATATCACGTATCTAAAACAATATAAATTTCAACCCATAGAAAATGCAGTCTTTACTATTTATATATGAAGGTGATCTAATGAATGTTTTTGATTCTCCCTTAACACCATCGACTGTGTCAGTTGGTCACAATCATATACACTAATTATCTAATACTTACACTTATACAACTGAATGAATCACTTAACATAAGCTAGTTTAGTAAATTACTGTTTGCAGGTGCACGAATAAATTAAAATTTGGTTAGGAGTATACATGTTTATATATTCCTTACCACATGTTACCATCCTAATTTTACATCATGTCAGTAACAAATATACCTTACTAGGCATAATAGGCACTGGCATTAAGTTTTTAAAATAATGGAAGCATAATTTATTATCATAAAAAGTGTAATGCTAATAAGAATTCCCTCATTGGCATAAAATATTGTGTTTAATTTTCTTCAGCTTTCCTTTATTTTTATAAATATACAATATTCGTAATACGATGCAGTGCATTAAAAGTTATCGAAACACCGCTGCTCATGCCAAGCATTTGTAGCACGAATTGCTCTATCGATTTATTTGATGCTCCGGCATCTGAAGTAAATAAAAACTAATACTCATGTATTCAAGTAAAAGGTTATTATTATTTACCATATCAACTAGTGCAATGTACATATATAAAAAGACCAGCAGCTGCTGCAAACATAGATTGAACAGCTTCCTGTGACTGTCCAAAAACTATACCAAATATCATTCCAACGAAGCTTAACACCCCCGTAAGCAGATTTTAATAAGCAGCCGACTTAACGGACATACCTGCCTTTATAAGAATTCATGACAGAATACAGCAAGTGAAGTTGATAACCCACCAGCAATGTTCTCAGCAAAAGCAGCACCTGAAACATATGAAAAAATTTATGTCTCGGAACATACATACTTACATACAAAAGACGAATTTAAACACGGTCAAGCAATAACACAGCAAAGTGTGATTTAAGCAAAAAATTTAAGGATATTTTTTTTTTTGCGAACTATAAATGTATTTTTTACGTTGAAGTATACAGTAGAAGTTAACTTTTTTATATTTTGTATTTCTTACCTATAGCCATGCCATCAGTAAAACTGTGTATTCCATCACAAATAATATTCATCCACGCAACTGCACTAAGTGATTCAGGTGGTGAATGCACATGTCCATGGAAATGGCTATGCCCATGGTGAGATTACTCATGTTCTCGTAGAATCACTGTGACAGTGTCGTTATTTGTCAATGAACTATCTTTATTTCCATTTACATTACCAGCAGCAACGGAACCACCACCTGTTGTAGAATGTTTATCTAAATTAGTTGACAAAGTATTGCTATCTGGTAACTGCTGATGATGATTGTGATAACTATTATGATTCATCTCAGATATAGGAGCATAATTGTTATGAGATGTAAAAAGCAGACTTTGCACTGTTTCATTAGTATCGGTGCAGTTATGAGAATCTTTTCCATTGTGCCGTTTTCCTGAACTATTTACAACATTACTGCTGCTGGTGTCAGTGCCATCTAATGTATTTTGTGGCATATTCACCCATACATCGTTCTTAGTATCCATAGCCTGCATCCATAGTATCGTCACGCCTGCAAAAGAGAAGGAAATATTACATGAATTAAATTTCAAATTTTATAATTTTCCTGATCTTGCATTTGCTTCTGCATGTTTTTCTCCCAGTGAACATCGAGCAAGTCCTGTGGCTAATAAAAATATAAAGATATTGTAAAATTTCTAATAATATTTAATAAATAAACTGTGTAACTTACAAATTTTCTTTTTCAATTGATGTCAATGTTTGACGTATTTGCAATGTTGTTTACAATTGTTGATTGCTATTTCAATTGCTATCACCCCAGGGCTAGTGCAAATTTTGACATATCATATTCACCTCAGAGAACTGTCAAAATTTCATTAAATTCACAAATTTCACAAAAAGATATCGAATGGGACAGGCTCTATCAAGTATGTTATAATTTTTGACAGCGTTTATTCGTCGCCGCTTTACCGCCACCGCTCTAATTCTGGGTAAAGCATAAACGACTCGCGAGCGGTAATACGTATAGAGCTATTAATTTAGAAACTATTTATTCCATTAATCAACATTCAGATTTATCGCAGAATCTGAGGCTTAACTTTACTTTAGCTGACATTCTCCAAATCAATTTATTTTTTTAGGGGTAATAGAGGGTAAAAAATAAAATAATATAAAAATTTCAAAAAAAGTCGCTCGGATCTAGTTTCGGAGATATAGACATCGGAAGTTGCAGATATAGCTTTTGGAAAAATGATTATAAGTTGGGAACCCCTGAACGGAAAATGGAAAATATGGGTTTCATAAGAGTTATAATTTATATTGGTAAGCAAAATTTTGAATTTTGATCCATATTTTTGGAGATATTACGATTTTTGTGATATTTCGACCAATTTTTTTTTAACAACCCTTATTTTTCCCAAAAAATGTGTTAAAAACCCATAATTATTTTATTTTATTAAGAAAGCTTAATCTTTTCCCTTTAAAATGGTATATAGCTTGTTCTAAATTTTTGCGTATTTACCCCCTTTTTTTTGCCAGAAAATAAAAAAAATATTCAATAAATTCTTATGAAAAGTCTCTATTTATGGACAAAAAACAATAAAAAACCAACAACAACAAAAATTATTATAAGACCATTTGCATTGTAAAACTTAAAAATTTTTATTAAAAATCGCGCGCGCACCTGCGGCGCTCCTTTCATTCAACATAACCTCACATTTTAAAAAATTTTTAATTCATATGATAATCTTATTATTTTATAATGAGAATCGTCTTATAATAATAAAAACGAAATAAAATAAAATGGAAAAAAAATGTTTTTCAAAAAAAAATTGGTCAAACTTTCAGAAAATTCGTAATATCTCCAAAAGTATAGGTCGAATTTCAAAACTTTACGTATTATTATCATAGACCGTTAAATTATCCTTCTTATGATATCCAAATTTTCTATTTTCCATTCAGGGGTTCCCAACTTATAACCATTTTAATAAAAGCTATATCCTGTAATGTAATTATATTTAATACTTGGCAATGCCAAACACTTTGTACACCTTATGTGATGCCAATGAGTGAATGTGACACATTGAAGTTTTTATACAGCTGATATGTCATATACTCTCCATTTTTGTCTTTTAACGTTGATAGACGGAAAAATTGACATTGTAAAATAAATATTAAAATAAAACTCAAATCCGCTGTTTTATTACAACTCAGAAGTGGGATATCGAAAGGATTTCATCAATATTGTAAGCCTATGAAGAAATTTTGAACCAAACGCAGACGATGCCTTATGTACAGAAGCAAACCATGATTGACGCGCTTACCGAAGCAAACATTGCGTTCGAAGAAAACGCTGGGGTAGTAGAACTAAGAACACTTTATAATAAACTGATGGATGCTCAAAGCAATGATGCCAACGGGGCTACTAATAGACGCCCAGAGAATGAGGAGCCGCAGCAGGCGATTGAAGATGAAACTGATTTGGAAGTGGCCAGAGTGGAGAAGGAGATTGAGTTGTTCCGTAAGCGGCGTGAGTTGCAAACACTCAAAAACGAATGGAGCGAACTCGAGACGAAGAAATTTGATTTTTCCGCGTCTGAGGCGATGGTGCAAACATTTAATGGTGATGATACGTATGACATACGCAAGTGGTTTGATGACGTCGAAGATGCCTTTGCAGTATGTGAATGCAGTGAGCGCGACAAGTTTGTTAGTGTGCGGCGTATGCTCAATGGTACAGCAAAAGTTTTTCTCCGCACTACAGTTGCACACACATACATGGAACTGAAGGAAGCTTTGACTGAGGAGTTTGGACGTATTTATACAATGAACGAGGTGTTTCAGCAATTAAAGGCTCGCACACTGAAGACAAGTGAATCAGTAAAAAGATATGTAATCGAAATGCAGGAAATTGCCACTCGCGCCAACATCCCCGATGTAGATTTAATTGATTGTATCATTAAAGGTTTAAACGATCGCACCAACAACATCATAATTCTGATGGGTGCCACCACCATAAAACAGCTTAAATCATTGTTGGACCGTTATGAAAAGAAACGAGTTCGTGCAAGCATCCCACCAAGAACAGCTGCTCACACTGTTTCATCTTTCCCGAGCGTTGTAAAACCGAAGACAACTAATACTTCCACTGGAACTTTGAGTGCTGAGTCTGGGCAAACACGTTGCTACAATTGCTCTCAATATGGTCACTATCAGAGCCAATGCCCGAAGCCAAGACGTCCACCTAACTCATGCTTTACATGCCATGAAGTTGGCCATTTTCATCAGGAGTGTCCGAGAAAGAAGCGTTTTGCAGCTGCTATTACGCAATATACTGACGAAAACGGCGAATCAGGAGCTGGAGAAGAAGTTGGCAGAGTAGAAGAGAAAATTAAAGCATTCCAAATGGTAAGTGCTACCTTTATTGATCAACATAGCAAGTGCACTGAAGATAAATCTTATATGTCTCTTTTTGATTCGGATAGTCCATGTAGTTTCGTACGAAGATCGTTAGTCCCGTTCGCATTTGAAAATAAAAAGCCAACACCATTCCGAGGAATGGGGAATAAATTCTTAAGTACGTATGGCACGGTAAATTGTAAAATTATATTCCGTGGAAAAACAGTTATTCATGAATTCATTGTTCTTCCAGATAGTGAAACTTTAGTGCCGCTGCTTGTCGGACGGGACGCGCTGGCGAAATTTAATATTTATCTTTGTCGTTTTTTTAAAAAATATAGCCGTGAAGCTTTGTTTAAAATAAGAAATAAAACTTTTGATTTATCAGAAAAAATTACCAGTGTACTTGCGTCTTTTGATTTACTAAGAAATCCAATTCAGAGTAGGGCTGAAGAAATTGAAATTTGTAATGTTCCAACTGAAGACGCTGTGAGTAAAATTGACACGTCTGAATTAGAATTAATAGAACTGCGTGATGATGCAAAGATGGTAAATTTTATGGATTTAGGCTTGGCGGCGAGTGTGGTGAAGGTCAATGGGAGACAAGACGTTGAAGTAAACATCTATGAGCATCTGGGACAAACCGACGTTGATACTGTACTTACCGCCATTGATAAACACTATTTTAATTCGGAAGTAGAGACCAAACCAACTGACTACTCTATGAAGATTAGCTTGACAAGTGATGTACCCATATACTGCTCTCCTCGACGCCTATCTTATTATGAACGTGTTGAAGTTCAAAAGACGATTCAACAACTCTTAGACAAGGGTATCATCAGAGACAGTAACTCTCCCTATGCTTCTGCCCTGGTGTTAGTGAGAAAGAAAAGCGGTGAAATTCGCATGTGTATAGACTATCGCGCTTTGAACAAAATTACGGTTCGCGATGGTTTTCCTATGTCACTTATTGAGGTTTGATTAGAGTATTGCTAATAAGAAAATTTTCACAACATTAGACTTAAAGGATGGATTTCATCACATCAAAGTATCCGAAGAATCAGTTAAATACACAGCATTTGTTACTCCCTTTGGTCAATTTGAATATGTCTACATGCCTTTTGGTCTTAAGAATGCACCCGCAGTTTTCCAGAGATATATTTATTTAGTCCTAAAGCCATTAATTGATAAAGGTTTAATCATTTTATACCTTGATGATATTTCCATTGCAACTGAAGATATGCAAACGCATATCAAAATTCTTAGCGAGGTACTGCGGTTGTTGCGTGAGGCTGGGTTAGAACTTAACATGAAAAAGTGTAGGTTTGCGTATAATGAGATCAATTACCTTGGTTATAGTGTAAATAAAAAGGGAATTCGTCACAACGATGAACACTTAAAAGCAATTCGTGCATATCCGATGCCTCAGAGCACCAAAGAAGTCCAACGTTGTAATGGGCTATTTTCTTACTTCCGCCGTTTCGTTCCCGGGTTTTCGTGCATAGCCAGACCTTTGACAAATTTGTAAAAAAAGGACGTCAAATTTGTTTGGACCAAAGAGTGTACTGCCGCCTTTGAGGAATTAAGAAATAAGTTAGCTGCCTCACCGGTGCTGGCGATATACGATCCGAAGCGAGAAACAGAGTTGCACTGTGACGCAAGCTCGCATGGGTTTGGTGCCGTCCTTATGCAAAGGCAAGATGACAAAAGGTTTCACCCGGTTGCATCTTTTTCAAAAAAAACGTCTGATGCCGAATCAAAACTTATTAGCTTTGAGTTAGAAACGTTGGCAGTAGTATACGCTCTAGAGCGATTTAAAACATTTCTTGACCAATTGCCTTTTGTTATTGTCACTGACTGTGAGGCTCTTACTCAGACTCTAAAAAAGAAGGAAGTGAACACACGGATAGCTAAATGGGCATTGTTTTTTGAAAATTATAATTACCGAACGCAACACCGAAAGGGGGACCAAATGGCTCATGTAGATGCACTTAGCCGAGCCCCTGTAGTCGCGGCAGTAGAGACTTTTGAATTGGATAAGAATATCCAAATTATTCAGGCGCGTGATAAGAATATACAATTGATTCCAGAAAAGTTAGAAGCCAACGAATTGCCTGGCTATGTCTTAGAAAATGGTCTTGTTTTTCGTGTTGACCGCCAAAATCGCCGTAAATTATATGTTCCAACAGAACTCGAGGAAAATGTTATTCGGCTAACCCATGAAAAGTATGGGCATGTAGATATTGAGAAGTGTTCTAGTCAAATTCTAAAGCATTATTGGATTCCTAACGTGAAAGAAAAACTGAATAAATTTATTAGAAATTGTTTAAAGTGCATATTCTTTTCGGCGCCAGGTCGAAAAAATGAGCGGAGTTTATATAATATAACAAAGCGCACAGAGCCTTTTGATACGATTCACATTGACCATTTCGGTCCACTGCCGTCAATAAATTCGAAACGAAAATATGTGTTTGCAGTAGCAGACGACTTTACGAAGTTTGTTAAGCTATACCCGGTTAATACACCAGGTACAACAGAGGCTGTTAACGCTCTTGAACGATATTTCGACTATTATAGTCGTCCCCGCCGAATCATTAGTGACCGACGCACTAGTTTTACCTCCCAAGAATTTCGTAATTTTGTAAAAAAACAACATTGAGCATGTGAAAGTGGCTGTGGCTTCTCCACTGTCAAACGGACAAGTTGAGGACAATCGTGATATAAAAGCAATGCTAGCGAAGCTGACGAAGTCACCCGAGCACGAGGATTGGCGTCACAAGCTTACGCAAGTTGAATTTGCAATTAACAACACTAATCACATGAGCACAAAAATTTCTGCTAGCAAGTTATTGTTTGGTGTCGAACAGAGAGGTAGTGTCATAGATGAGCTGACGGAGTATTTAGATGAAAAGTATACAGACAATATAAGAGTAGACTTGGCCGACTTGCGGAATGTAGCCTCTGAAGCAATAGAAAAGTCCCAACTGTACAATTTACAATATTTCAATGAACACCACTTGCCAGCACAGCAATTTTATGTCGGAGATTTCGTAGTTATTAAAAATGTAGACACTTCCGTTGGAACTAACAAAAAATTATTACCTAAATATCGAGGCCCATACGAGGTAAAAAAAAAAGTTAGATAATGATCGTTATGTAATAGAAGATATTGAAAACTGTCAAGTCACACAGATGCCATACCATGGAATCTTGGACTCAAGTCGACTAAGAAAATGGGTGGAGTTTGATCAGGTATTGGAAGATAAGAATTTGGATTTCGAAGGTAGCACTTAGTATTAATATAAGTCTTATGTGCAATCGAGGTCGATTGCATGGTCAGAGTGGCCGAACTGTATTGTAATCATATTTAATACTTGGCAATGCCAAACACTTTGTATTTATTGGGCAACACCTTAAGTGATGCCATTGAGTGAATGTGACGCATTGAAGTTTGTATATAGCTGATCTGTCATATACTCTCCATTTTTGACTTTTAACTTCCTGTTTGCTGTGTCCAACGTTGATAGACGGAAAAATTGACATTGTAAAATATATATTAAAATAAAACTCAAATCCGCTGTTTTATTACAATCCGGAACTTCCGATGTTTATATCTCCTATATTATATCTGAGCGACTTTTTTTAATAATTTTATATTTTTTTGTTTTTAACCCCATTTTACAAAAAAAAAATAAATTAATAAAATTGGACAATGTCAGCTAAATTAAACCTGTTCCGACGAACAACTAATACGAAAATGAAGGTAAATAAGCAATTATTTTCATAAATTATTTAATTCACAAAATGTTTTCATTCACAATCAGGGGCAAGCACAAAAATAAAATTTTTGAATTTATGGAAATGCATGGAGTTAGTGCAAGGAGATTCAGGAAGTGCAACAAACCGCTTTTAGATTCGCTTTGGCACAACTAGGTGAGACTTTAAATAGCGCAGGTCCGCCACAGAAGGATGTCATTTCCAACAGATCGCTGGTAAGAACCCTCTGCTTAAAACATGAATGTTGTTGCTAGCTTAAGCACAGCTGGCGTTCTAATGGTATCAAGCACCATGACAAAAGCTTCTTTGCTTAAACGAAATTGAACTATAAATCTGCAAATATCAGATCTATCTGCAAATATGCATCCAAAAGTGAGTTTTGCTTACATCGACTCAGGCAGCACCAATGGATTGATGTGGTCTCTTAAAATTTTTTTTTTTTATTTTTTCGGTGTTCCTCTTTCACTAACATAAAAGCTACCACAGCGGCACTCATTTTGCTTGTAATTTTATTATTTTCACACAATTTTTTTTTAGTAAATAAGAAACAGCTGTCTAATATTTCTTTATTTGACAGTTTAATTTTACAAACAACATATTCGAATATCGGTTTTTGGTGTTAATCATATAAAATTATTATTACCAATAATAAAATACCAATACCTTTGGTCATCTTCAGGGTAATCTGTTCGAAAAATGATTTTACAACAATTAAAATAATATAAACAAAAAAGAACACAAATGAAAACTTACGTTCAAACAAATAATTACTTAAAACTAACAAAATGGGGGACAAAACAAAAACACATATTGCACAAATTTAATGGTTTTTATAAACAAATCACAGCTGTTGACATGTCTTGTCCACTGATATATTCACTCCTATCATGAATAAACATTCTTTCGGATTTTTCTCCATTCCCCTCTTTTGTGATCGTGGAAAATTTTTGGGGAATGGGATAAAATTTCCTGGAAAATGAGGTTATCGGCCATACTTTTTTGGGAAATACATATTTTCTGACGTTTCACACAAATTTTGTTCCCTAACTTTTTGGCGAGGAATTTAATGAGGAAAGAGTCAATGCTAGCAATATTTTGTAATTTTATTTGATGAAATGATTTTTTTAGCATATGTATTTACAAGATCTAGCAACACAAATAAAGAGCAATTATTGATATTGGTTCAGTACATGGAATCCAATTTGGATACAGTAAAAGGCTTCATGAGAACGACTAGATGCCAAACTATTAAGCTATGATATACTCTATTTTAGGTAATTTATTTTTGTAATATGCACTTCATTTTTATTTATAAAATTGTTCAGCTGACAGATAAGCTAGTGTCAAATATGCAAAATTACAGATAAGCTAATGTCAGATATGAAAATTGCAACTGTGATTTTTGGCTGATTTGAAGAAGTTGGAAATATTTTGGCAGCACTACTGGATAAGAAGTTTTCCATTCCTCAATTATTTCTGATCCCAAAATACTCCATATCGAGAAAAAAAAAATCCGAAAGAATCGTTTTCCTCCGGATATTCGTGTTAGGGGTGTATTTGTTTTGTTTTGCTATCAAATATCTGTAGCTTTGAGCGAAAACTTATTCGTTGTAGTGTGGTATATTATTTATGTGGAGAATACCTTATTTATTTTATTTCATTTATTTTAAGAAATTCAAAGTAAAATAAGGCTTAGCCTTTTATAGTACATCAAAGTATATAATCTAGACAAAAGATTAAGTTTAAGGATTACTTATTTTTAAATAATTTTAAAATATTAAATACTTGAAAATATAAATAATGAACAAAATTAAAAAAGAAATAATTAGAACAGTTAAAAATTAGATAGAAAAAGAAAAAATCTTTAGGAGTTGTAAAAACAAGAATAAATAGCACGTTTGAAGTTGCATATCAATCTAATTCTTTTAATATCAATAGGCAAAGAGTTGTATAAGAAAATAAGATTCCTGATGTCGAGGTACTTACTTCATTAAACTGATCCCTAAAATGCTTTTACTCCTTTGGCTGATATGGTCAAACTGTCGTACAAAATACACATATCTGGCCGCATTGTTAAAGGCAACAACAAGCTTATGCTGTGACTGAGAGTCCAGTTTGCAGTAAATAGCATCGAAGTAGGTAATTTGAGGAACTATTAATTGAACGACTAGTCTGCGTTTGGTTTTGGTAGGAGTAAAGTTTCTAGAGGTTCTTAAGTACCGCAAAGTCGCGTAAATTTTACTAACAATATTATTAACATGGTCTGTACAGGTTACCCACTCGGCATGAAACCTTTCAGAAACCTTACATCTTTCAGAAACGTTTCTGAAAGGTTTAATTTTCACTTCAGAAAGCTTTCTGCAACGTTTCAATGTCCGCTTTTTTGCTTTCTTTTGAAACGTCGCAGAAACCTTTCTACAGGGGGAAATGAGAAAAAATTATTGTGCCTTGGGGAAAAATTTGTTATCATTGATTGTCTTTTTTTTCACGTCTTTGCGGTGCAGCGCCACATAATGCATATTTTTATACGATTTTTATTACCCACACTTCCACGTTAATATTTTTGTTGACTTATTTTAAATGAATTTATTTTTGTGACGTCTATTTATTTATATTAGTTGCGTTCCCGTACAATAATGCATTAGTACAATTTGCAGGTTTTACAGGATTTTACCCAAAAAGCGTTTCCGTACACGAAAAACCTGTAAGTGAGAACAAAAATGAGAGAGTAATTTATGTTCTCTCTTTGTAGGAAGTTACAGGTTTTTACCCGAAGAATTTTTGCGTGTAAACTCATTAAAAGTGTCTATGTTGTGCAAGCTGAATTGTAAACATTGAGTTTATTTTGACTATTTTTATTTTCCATTTTATTCTTTGCGTTCATAGAATTGAATTTATTGTTCAACTACATTCAATTTATAATATTTATTTATTGTCAGGACTTAGAAAATTAACTTTTTGCACTAATACATTCAAAATTTTTGACGTTTATTCCTGTGCTAAGAAATGGTTTTTTCCGTTCCTGCACTTTTTACATTATTTCTCTTTCACAGAGCGCAATTTTCTTATTCTCTCGTGTTTGACAGTTTTACAGGATTTTACCCAAAAAGTTCTGAAACGAACCTATTCAGTCGTCATTCATACACAGAGTTCACATTTATTCATATCTTGACACAACAGCAAAGCATAGAGTCACCCAAGCAACATTCACATAGTTCATCACTATGTTTCTACATTTGATGTCATATATATACTATTATGAAAACAAAAAAGTAATTACGAATCGTAAAAAATTGTTTTCATTTTATTAGAAAAATTCAAAGCTTACCTGCGCTGCCACATTTGGTAGATTTCTCCAAATTTTGTAGAAAATTTTTGGTTTGGTAGAAATTAAGATTTTTTCATTTTGTTGGTTTGTTTTGAGACTAATAATTATTATATTAATAATTTTTGTATTGAACTTTTTAGTCATTTATACAACCAACATGACAAAGATAACAAGTGGATCAATTTAACCTGGTAATTGGTGACATATGTTTCGGCTATTACCACGTATATACATATTTATATGCATATACATAGCCTCATCAGACCAGTTTTGGTTAAGTTGTACTGAGAATCGAACACCCGACCGTATGCATTTTTGAATTGCGACGGCCGCTCTAACACTTGAGCTATTGGGTATGTGACCTTGATGTGTACAAAGTGCGTATTTCTTTTTGATTTCGCACGTATTGTTCCATTTTTCTTGTTATCTTTCTGAGTTATGTTCAGTTGACATAGCTCTTTTTAAGCTTATTTGGCTTATACATGTGCTATGATTTTATAATTATATTTTTCATATAATTTCAAAGTTCTGGAAAATTTTCCAGCTACTTTTTTTTATTATTATTGAAAATTTGGCGGGTTCTCCATATTAAGAATTTTTTTGGTTTGTTTTGAGACTAATAATTATTATATTAATAATTTTTGTATTGAACTTTTTAGTCAGGTTAAATTGATCCACTTGTTATCTTTGTCATGTTGGTTGTATAAATGACTAAAAAGTTCAATACAAAAATTTTTTCATTTTGGTTGATTTTTCTTAGACAATTAAATGAACCGATTTAAATTAATGTTCCTTCTCATTTGAAAATTTTCTTTACTTTATTAAACTTGCTTTTGAATGCTTTAGTGTGGACTGTGTTTTATTTTAAGAAAAAACAGATTTATAACACAAAGCTGACGCTTACTTGAGAAACCGAGACCTCTTATATACCATAAATATTGAAAAGCGACCGAATTCTGTTCATTTCTGATATATTTTGAATATTTGTGGTTTTGCAAACAGTTTTTAGAAACAAATTTTAGAAACATTTTTTACTTCTGCACATTGCTATAACTATTTAAGTTAGTTCAGCTTTATCTAGTGTACATGCTTTTGAACTACTTTGAGTCCCAATTCGAAAAGATATATTTCACATAATTTGCGGCATCTTGCAGGTGATGAAAAAAGTTTTAGATGAACTCGATGCAATCGGATTTCAAAATTGCATTGGAATTCTATCAAAAATGGCTAAAAAAGGAGGTTCCATTGCGACAAATTTATCGCAAAATAACAACAACGAACAATTTTTTTCAATTACCAAAAATAAATAATACAAATAATGTTACATTGAGCATTGCAATTTAGTGCAAGCGGTAAACTATATGACACAATGAAATCTTACACAAACAATTCTTTACTTTATTTTTGTACAGAGCTTCTTGTTCAGTACTTTTAGTGCAAAAAACAACAAAAAAATTACAAGCGCAAAATGCATTAAAATGGGCAACGAGCTGCTTATACTAGTTTCAATGACCGCTACGTCATATCATCAGTAAGCTTTGTTAGCCGAAGTATAATAGTTCTCAACATGGGCTATTTATTAAATTTCTTTGAATATATACAGTGTTGATTTGATTTTAAATACATTACATTACATTTTGTATTTTTTCTTAACATACATTCGTATTTATCTAAGAGTTTCTAAATTAATATTTACATTTTGTAAAAATAACATTTTATTCTATTACATAAAATTACTTAGCAGATACATACATTGTTTTTATTATTATATGTTTTTCCAAAAAATTTAAAAAAGGAAATTTTCATTAATTGATTTTATACTTAAAACTACATAATATCTTACAACTACCTAGAAATAAATAACAACAGGTAAAGAACTCTTACTTTAAGTCGTCACATACGTAAATCATTATTTTTATAGAAATTGACCAGTGCTGTACACTGTATTTCTGACGTCAAGTGTTTTGTACCTTCTATGGTAAAACAAGAGTTTTTTACCTGCGTACAGATTGTTGTTATTATTTAATACGCTTAAATATATTGGTGACATATACCTTTCTATAATGGGGTATGCTATTTCGCTTTCCTTATTTAGGTAGCTATCTAATAAATCGTTATGAACGAAGGGCAAATTTCCTAAGTATTTCATGGCTAATCCTACCAGAAAGGAATCTATTCTTTTTGTTTGGCTTTGGTCATAAACTATTTTATTAGAGGTACTCTTGTAGGTTCCATCCCAGTATCGCTTCGCTCTAATACCTAAGCAAACCCTGAGGATGTATCTTTCAAATTTCCTGAGCCTTTCCATTTGGGCTGATGAAATATCAAACCATATGGGGAACGCATAACCTATAATGGGCCTAATAATTTGCTTATAGCAATTTAATCTTATCTCATACTTAAGGTGTTTTGCTCTGCGAAACAAGTTCGAGTAGCAGAAAAATATTTTTTTGGCTTTGGATAGGGTGTAATCAATATGAGATTTAAAGGTGAATTTCCTATCAAAAACGACACCTAAATACTTAATTTTTTCACTATATCTAATACATTCACCATTTATTTTTATATCAGGGATGTATTGCCTAGCATTGGGATATATATGTTTTTTAAGGCCTTTGAAAATAGTGCTTTCACATTTACCTATGTTCAACCTTAGTTTCCATTTTATAAAGAACCTATTCAGAATTTCAAGGTGGTTATTTATTTTAATATTTGCCGTTGAGGCCCTTGCATTTGAACTGAGTAGGAGAATGTCATCTGCATAGATAAGGGTTAATATATCTGAGTCTGGGTTAGGGATGTCTGCCAAAAGGATATTGTAGAGGATTGGTCCTAGGATTGAGCCCTGGGGTACTCCTGCAGTTATTGACTTACAAATGGAGTTTTCATTATTAAAGTGTACAAAGAAGGACCTATCTGTGAGGTAATCTAACACTATTTTGCAAAGATGCTTGTCGAAATGGAATTTTCTATACATTTTGTACACTATTCCCTCTATCCAGGCTGTGTCAAAAGCTTTTTCAAAGTCAAGCGCCACTGCTATTGTTGCACGCCGTTTATTTAAGTTGGTTGTGACGAAGTCCGAGAGAAGAGTTAGTGCATGGTTAGTGGAGTGGGAAGGTCTGAAACCAAACTGAAAATCTTTGAGAATATTGTGTTCGACGATATGATTTTTGATTTTGCCAAAAATAAAACCTTCATAAAGCTTACTAACATTGGACAATAAAGAAATTGGTCGGTAGTTTTTAGGCACTTTCCGATCTTTATTTTGTTTAAGAATTGGAATAACTTTTGCACATTTCCAGGAAGAGGGAAAGTAACCTATACTAAAGGTATGGTTGAAAAGGGTCGCTAGGAATTTCCAGAAAACATATTCAGTTTTCTTCAAAAGAAAATTGGAAATATTATCTTCTATAGTAGTTCTACAAGCCTACTATGTAATGTTTCTTGCGTTGATCTGTTAAGAATCACAGCAGTAAACAAAACAAAAACTTCTACATCTTAATGCAATTGACCTTGTAATCTCTTTGATATCACACATTTCTTGACGAGCGCTTCGTTGTCCGCTTTTTTGGCGATCCGAACGAAGTTGCAAGTGCTACATGTAAATATCGGCGAGCTCACCGAGGGTAATTTTTTTTTATTTGTGTTTTTGGAACAAAATTTAATAATAACAATATTTTTGTACAGAGCTTCTTGTTCAGTACTTTTAGTGCAAAAAACAACAAAAAAATTACAAGCGCAAAATGCATTAAAATGGGCAACGAGCTGCTTATACTAGTTTCAATGACCGCTACGTCATATCATCAGTAAGCTTTGTTAGCCGAAGTCTAGTAGTTCTACAAGCCTACTATGTAATGTTTCTTGCGTTGATCTGTTAAGAATCACAGCAGTAAACAAAACAAAAACTTCTACATCTTAATGCAATTGACCTTGTAATCTCTTTGATATCACACATTTCTTGACGAGCGCTTCGTTGTCCGCTTTTTTGGCGATCCGAACGAAGTTGCAAGTGCTACATGTAAATATCGGCGAGCTCACCGAGGGTAATTTTTTTATTTGTGTTTTTGGAACAAAATTTAATAATAACAATATTTTTGTACAGAGCTTCTTGTTCAGTACTTTTAGTGCAAAAAAAAAAAAAAAAAAAAACAAAAAGCATTAAGATGTAGAAGTTTTTGTTTTGTTTACTGCTGTGATTCTTAACAGATCAACGCAAGAAACATTGCATAGTAGGCTTGTAGAACTACTATACTTCGGCTAACAAAGCTTACTGATGATATGACGTAGCGGTCATTGAAACTAGTATAAGCAGCTCGTTGCCCATTTTAATGCATTTTGCGCTTGTAATTTTTTTGTTGTTTTTTGCACTAAAAGTACTGAACAAGAAGCTCTGTACAAAAATATTGTTATTATTAAATTTTGTTCCAAAAACACAAATAAAAAAATTACCCTCGGTGAGCTCGCCGATATTTACATATAGCACTTGCAACTTCGTTCGGATCGCCAAAAAAGCGGACAACGAAGCGCTCGTCAAGAAATGTGTGATATCAAAGAGATTACAAGGTCAATTGCATTAAGATGTAGAAGTTTTTGTTTTGTTTACTGCTGTGATTCTTAACAGATCAACGCAAGAAACATTACATAGTAGGCTTGTAGAACTACTATACTTCGGCTAACAAAGCTTACTGATGATATGACGTAGCGGTCATTGAAACTAGTATAAGCAGCTCGTTGCCCATTTTAATGCATTTTGCGCTTGTAATGTTTTTGTTGTTTTTTGCACTAAAAGTACTGAACAAGAAGCTCTGTACAAAAATATTGTTATTATTAAATTTTGTTCCAAAAACACAAATAAAAAAATTCTTTACTTTATAATTGTGATATTATTGTTAAATACATAAGTAAAACTGCAATTTTTAAAAAATTCTGCACTTCATAATTCAGTCGTATAACCACTCTTTTGTCTCTAATTTATACTCTATTTAACAACAACTTGCATAACTACATTCTTGAAAAGGCTTTTTTGTTTATATAAGTTAACACCGGTTAATTAGACACCCTGCACAAATAGCCACTCCACATTCCATTCCCACAGAATTATCGCAGTCAATTCAATACCTTGCACAAGCATCCGCTTTTGCATATAAATTGCTGACGACATGTCTAGGAGTTTTCGCGTGAGAAATTAACTGTTATCAAACACCCAAAAAATAATAACAACAACAACAACGGCAGCAATATCAACAGAACAACAGTGCAGAAACAATAACAACGGCAGCGATATGGACAGAGCGACAGCAGAATCTTGATCTTAGGTTCGGGGTAGGTTAGCTTTGGTTTTTCAGTTAGTTCTTTCAGTGACTTTGTATTATTCGGTTTGAGCCCTACATAGTAGGGAATAAAAAAGCCTACATAGTAGGAAATTAAAAATAACTATTGTTTCATTTTAATTGCCGGAGTTTAATTGGCGCCCAACGTGGGGCCACAGGAAAGTGAAAATTCAGGTGGTCGAACTCATTGAAAATTCCACATAGTGGAAACTTAAAAAATTCACTTAGTGAAAAACGAAAATCTCCGCTTAGTGAAAAACGAAAAATTCCACATAGTGGAAAATAAGTAAAAAAATTAACGAAAGCTAATTGAAGGATATTTTTACGTAGTGAAAAATAAAGAACTAATTGAAAAATTCCACATAGTGGAAAACAAGTAAAAGAACTTACGAAATTACTATTGAAGGAATTCCACGTAGTGGAAAATGAACAAAAATTAATCGAAGAGTATTTTCATGCAGTAAGAAGCTAAGAAGAAACAAACTTAGTAAAAAAACCAGCAGAACGAGTGAGCTACGAATAAATCAACATAGTGAAAACCCAACAAAGCAAGCAGCTTCAACTCAACAGGACGATCAACTTTTATAAAGGGACTCCTATTCTATAGATACTTATTCCAGAGTTTTATCAGGATGATAGCAGTTATAATGTGAGTAAAGTGGTTGGCAACATTTTTTTTAAAAAAAATATATCTAAAGCAATAAATTTCAACTAAAATATCAATTGGTTATTAATTAACTCGATTTTTTTTCAACATCAATATTCTTTCCCTGAACATTGAGTAGACAGTAATCCTATTTGTTGATTATTATTTATCAGAAAGGGGGTTCAATTATTTTTTTTTACCCTGGACCAACAGACAATGCAAAGTTTATTGAATGCAGCCATTAGAGCCGCAACCGATATTACACGACAACAATTTCAGAGCACAGTTAATGACTTGACTGCCAGGTTGGGACGTATAGAGGCACCTTCTCGCGTTGAAGAGTTTCAACCGGTGGAAATAGTTGCAGATAGGAATTGTGAGGAAACTCTAGATCTGGTAAAGACACTGCCAGAGTTCATTGGAGACCAAGTACGATACGTGTCATGGAGGCAAGCTGCGCATGCTGCCTATAAGATTTTGAGGGGTATGAGGGAAGCTCGAGGCATTATCAGGCCGTCGCGATCATACGAAACAAAGTAGTAGGGTCCGCAGACATGGTGCTATCCTCATTCAACACGGTACTGAATTTTAGGGCCATAATAGCCAGGTTAGATTTTACCTACGCGGACAAAAAACCTATATATCTAGTAGAACAGGAAATGTCCACGTTACGTCAGGGCGGGTTGTCCGTTTTAGAGTTCTATGATGAGGTGGAACGAAAGTTGACATTAATCGTCAATAAAACAATAATGTCGTACGGTGAACAAGCAACATTAATTGAGTCCCTTAACAAAAAATACAGCGACGACGCACTTCGCATCTTCATTTTAGGGCTGAATAAGCCTCTTTGTGACATTATGTTCTCGTCTCGACCATCAGACATGCCAACTGCATTATCCCTGGCTCAAGAGCTAGAGGCGAACCAAGCACGATCTTCCTTTGCGAATTCCTTTGCTTTCCGGTCGGGATGGCAAGTTATAAACCCAATCCCAATGCGTAATCCTCCTCAATACCGTAGAGTTGTAGTCGGCCAACAGAGACAGGAGTCGGTTCCAATGGACCTTGATCGATCAACGCTCCACCATCAGCATAATAGGCCGGTTGTAAACAGTCAAAAAATAGGCCAAAATCAGACGGATTATTTCAACCGCAGCGCACAGAGGAGACCATCGATCAACGACAGGGAAAGGCCACAAAAAAGGCTGCTTGAAAGTGGAAGGCAACCTGCCTATAAGTTACAAAGAATCAACCACTTGGGACAAGTAGAGGAGTGTGAAGTATTTGAGGACTATCTGGACGAATACGAAAATTCGCCTTACCATGAATACAACGAACCACAGTTGGTATCTAATGATTTGAATCAGGTGGATGAGATAAATTTTTTAGAGGAAAATCCCTTCTGCCCTACGTTGGTAGAGCATTCGAGGGAAGAAGCCTAAATTTCTGGTCGACACAGGTGCCGGTAAAAATTATATAAAACATTTTGAAGGCTTAATAGGGATTGGAAAAATAGAAAATCCTTTTTTTGTTAAGTCAATACACGGCACCGACAAAATTCAGCAGAAATGCATCATTAATATTTTTGACACAAACGCACAATTTTTTATTCTACCAACTCTCCAGACGTTTGACGGCATAATAGGTCATGACTTGCTCAAGGAGATAGGCGCAATACTTGACATGAGGAAAGGAATCCTCTACTATAATGGTAAGAAGGAGGTTTTGCTTTACTTTTTTTACCAGAACGTTAATAATATGATAGTTTCTCCAACCGATGGTGAGCAGATATTGCAATCATTCGGGGAACAGATTGGAGTCTTCGCTGATCCAAATGAGCAATTACCATACAACACAAATATTGTAGTAACAATTAGGACAATGGATAATGAACCAATCTACTCTAAGGACTATCCGTATCCGATGGCAGCAGCCAACTTCGTAAATAAAGAGATTAAGGATCTTCTTAACGACGGTATTATAAGACCCTCTCGATCCCCGCACAATAACCCAAAACCCAAAAAAGTTAAATGTAAGTGCTGGTCAGTCCAAAAATATTCCCATACTACGTCATCACACGCATTGGGGGCAGTTTTGTCACAGGAGGGCCGACCAATTACTATGATTTCACGGACTCTATCTACAACCGAGGAAAACTATGCGACAAACGAAAGAGAGATTTTGGCGATAGTGTGGTCCTTGCAGAAGCTGAGAAATTACTTATACGGTGTTCGAAGGCTTAATATTTATACAGATCATCAGCCTCTTACGTTTGCCATATCGGTGAAAAATCCAAATGCTAAATTGAAGCGATGGAGAGCCTTCGTGGAGGAATTCGCTCCGAATTTCTTTTATAAACCGGGAAAGGAAAATGTTGTCGCAGACGCTTTGTCACGACAACACATGAATGCCTTAGAAGACTTGTGTAGCTCAGCTGTAACATGTCACAGTGAAGAATCGATAACACAAAATATTTCAACAGCTGTGAATCCTATCAATTGATTCAGGAACCAACTTATCTTATAGAGGGGTAAGACGCCGTGTAAAACTTCTAAAATAATTTTTAAGACACGAATGAGACACAATATCGTTTTCAACGACACAGACGAACTTTTCACAGTCTTCAAAGATTGCGTCAACCCCAACGTGGTCAACGGACTTCGTTGTGACCTTACTATTCTGGCAGGAATTCAAGCTAGAATTATTTCAATGTTTCCAGGTGTGAAATTTGTCCATACAGCACACCAGGTTATCGATGTTTACAACGAAGATGATCAAAAAGAAATTCTTCTGACGGAACATAACAGAGCACATCGTTCTATGCGTGAGAATCTTCAGCAGGTATTAAACGAGTACTATTTTCCTAGCATGCGAAGGGACCTAAAGGAGATTGTCTCCTGTTGCAAAATTTGCCATGAAGCCAAATACCAACGGCATCCTCCGAAGCCGGGATTGGGTAAAACTCCTATTCCGCAGCGAACAGGCGAAGTTTTACATCTTGACATCTACTCAACAAATAAGACACATTTCCTTACGTGCGTGGACAAGTTTTCAAAATTTGCCATAGTCTCGCCCATTGTCTCTAGATCGATTGTAGACATAAAAGAGCCAATTTTACAAATTCTCAATTTTTATAAAGCCACAAGCACTATAGTCTGCTATAACGAGAAAGCATTTAATTCCCAGACAATCAAATGCTTACTAAGGGACCATTTCGGGGTAACAATATTTACTACACCCCCCCCCCCACCATAGCACTACCAACGGCCAGGTAGAAAGGTTCCACAGCACATTGACAGAAATTGCACGGTGCACCCAAATGACTTAGGGGTTGAAAGACACTAAAGAGCTTGTAATGATAGCGACATCCAAATGCAATAGGTCAATACATTCCGTAACGAATCGGAAGCCCATAGACATAATTCATTCGATTCCGCAACTTTTACAGGAAGAAATCTATAAAAGAATGTGCCCGCTTTAATAAGGGCACAAAAGTGAGGGCATTTAAACCGGGAGATAAGGTTTTTGTTAAAACAAATAAGAGAATCGGCAATAAGTTCACGAAGTTGTATGTAGAGAAAATTGTTGACCAGGACTTAGGAACTACAGTCTTGATAGAAGGTAGGAAAGTCCATAAAGCCAATCTAAGATAAATTTTTCCATTCCAGATATTTTGTTCTTGCCATAACTTATGAGACGCAAGCAAAACTGTTGAACTACAGCAGTTCCTACTACATTCCGGTGACAAACGGGAAAGCGAGTATCTACGACCACTACGGGTTTTTATTACAGAGGACGAATCTCACGAATTACGAAATAATAGCATCGGATATGCAGAATCTGTTAGAGTACCTCCCACACTCGCATGCGCGTAAATTACTTCAGGCTGATACTGACCAGATCCTCCATTTATTGGACACATTAAAGATTCATCACAGACATTCCTGCTGCAATTAATGAGATCGGCGATGGTTTACTTGTGATTAATGACCAGTCCGCAGAAATCCAGGAAGGAAATACTCCAGCCATTATGGTACAGGGTACTTTTTTGGTCATGTTTACAAATTGGAAAGAGAATAGCCGCTCACATCCTGAAATCCCTTCGGCTCAATTTGTTAACTTTAGTGATCATATTACACTGCTGTCACTTCCATATTTGCATAAGATGAAAATCAAGAACCTGGAACACATAGCATCCATGCGAGAAGATATTCAAGTACGGTCAACACAGTGGTTGGTCGCATTCACTTGTATAATTACAATATTTTTTGTGACGACTGTAAGCGTGATATTCGTAAGACAGAGACAGAGGATCAACAATGCTGCGGCATTAAATAAAGCTCTACAGGAAGCTGAGGACACCTTCACTTCAAAGGAGGGAGTAGTTAACACCGGTTAATTAGACACCCTGCACAAATAGCCACTCCACATTCCATTCCCACAGAATTATCGCAGTCAATTCAATACCTTGCACAAGCATCCACTTTTGCATATAAATTGCTGACGACATGTCTAGGAGTTTTCGCGAGAGAAATTAACTGTTATCAAACACCCGAAAAATAATAACAACAACAACAACGGCAGCAATATCAACAGAACAACAGTGCAGAAACAATAACAACGGCAGCGATATGGACAGAGCAACAGCAGAAGCTTGATCTTAGGTTCGGGGTAGGTTAGCTTTGGTTTTTGGTTTTTCAGTTAGTTCTTTCAGTGACTTTGTATTATTCGGTTTGAGCTCTACATAGTAGGGAATGAAAAATCTTACATAGTAGGAAATTAAAAATAACTATTGTTTCATTTTAATTGACGGAGTTTAATTTATATCTTTTTTATATTAAAAATATGTTGAAATAAAACTGTTTTATAAATAAATAAAAAGCCATTGCTGCAGTAAGCTTATGTTATTTTAATATTCTAATTCCAATTATCGAGCAGCTACCACATAAATTTCCAGCAAAAAAAAAATTAACAAACATTACAAAAACACCCAAATCTGGGAGCTCAAATATGACACGGTTAGAAAAATTATTATTTGCTTTTAGGGAGTCAATACACAACGATGAGTTTGGATGATTGCGTTTAGCAGCGCATTTAGCGATACGAAATGACCAGGTTCAACTCCAGGGCAGGAAAAGTTCTTCGAAATTTTTTTTTTAATTTGAGTTCCCATAATAATGTTAAAACACCAAATTTATCAATATATCACGGTAAATATTCATTAAAAAATTTAATGAAGTAATGAAAATCAAAGTTGAAAAAGTTCAGGAAACGTTGCATCTGAAACCTTCCAGAAACGCTTCAGAATGATTGCAACCGAAACATTACATTTGAAATGTATCAGAAAGATTTCTGTAACGTTTCATTTGCAACGTTTCAAATGAAGCGTTTCTGCAATGTTACGAAATATTTCTAAAACTTTCGGAAACGTTTCATGCCGAGTGGGTTGTAGCTTCATTCTTCGCCCTCCTAAATTCATTCCAATTAGCATCAGTGCGATTTATTTTCCATTTAGATTTAAGCTTATTTTTTTTCTTGATAGCACACAATACACGTTGAGTAAGCCACGGAGTTTTAGAGTTAGAAGCGATAACTGTTCGAAAGGGTACATGACGCCTAAAAACAGAGTCTACTTTAGCCATAAGTAAACCTAACTTCTCATCAACTGAATGAACGAACCAACAATCATTCCAACACACGTTAGACAACTCAGAGGTTAGAGCACTCACATTAATTGACTTGAAATCAGGGAAAGAAAAACAATCCGGTGAAGTACTTTTATCAAAATTAATATTAAATGTGCAGAAGATTAGATCGTGGTCAAACAAAAATGTTACCTGTTAAAATTTTAATACAGGATTTGATACAAGGAGAACATTTAGAATACTGGGTTCGCTATCGTTAGCATACCGAGTAGGTGATGCTGCATTAATAAGATTTAATCCACAAAAACTAAAGTAATGACGAAAATTCTAAGCTGTGCTGTCATTTTGCAGAAGATTAATATTAAAATCACCACAAATTATACATGAATCATAATCCATAAGTCTATTGCTTAAATCAGTAAAAAGGTTTCAACGCTGTTGCACCGGGAAGGATTATAAGCACATGAAATTAAAGTTTTCGTACTACAGTCAGAAATTTCAACATTTAAAAATTCGCAAACATCACTAACGTAAAGTGCCCTATTACCGTCCACTTCCTAATTCCGTCCAGTAGCTTTTATGCCAAATATTTAAATTGTAATGAACAATTTCAAACCAAATCTTTTCAAAATATATAGCTGTACTCATATTTTTTTATATTGTTAACAATTTAAACGATTTTTGACCTTTATTAAGCAGCATTTTGTCATTCAACGCGAAGTAACGTAAAAAAACGTTTTTTTTTACAGAGAAATCGTCAAAATCACGATTTAAGAAAATTGCTTTTTTAAAAAACAAAGCAAGCAGCTTCAACTCAACAGGACGATCAACTTTTATAAAGGGACTCCTATTCTATAGATACTTATTCCAGAGTTTTATCAGGATGATAGCAGTTATAATGTGAGTAAAGTGGTTGGCAACATTTTTTTTAAAAAAAATATATCTAAAGCAATAAATTTCAACTAAAATATCAATTGGTTATTAATTAACTCGATTTTTTTTCAACATCAATATTCTTTCCCTGAACATTGAGTAGACAGTAATCCTATTTGTTGATTATTATTTATCAGAAAGGGGGTTCAATTATTTTTTTTTACCCTGGACCAACAGACAATGCAAAGTTTATTGAATGCAGCCATTAGAGCCGCAACCGATATTACACGACAACAAATTCAGAGCACAGTTAATGACTTGACTGCCAGGTTGGGACGTATAGAGGCACCTTCTCGCGTTGAAGAGTTTCAACCGGTGGAAATAGTTGCAGATAGGAATTGTGAGGAAACTCTAGATCTGGTAAAGACACTGCCAGAGTTCATTGGAGACCAAGTACGATACGTGTCATGGAGGCAAGCTGCGCATGCTGCCTATAAGATTTTGAGGGGTATGAGGGAAGCTCGAGGCATTATCAGGCCGTCGCGATCATACGAAACAAAGTAGTAGGGTCCGCAGACATGGTGCTATCCTCATTCAACACGGTACTGAATTTTAGGGCCATAATAGCCAGGTTAGATTTTACCTACGCGGACAAAAAACCTATATATCTAGTAGAACAGGAAATGTCCACGTTACGTCAGGGCGGGTTGTCCGTTTTAGAGTTCTATGATGAGGTGGAACGAAAGTTGACATTAATCGTCAATAAAACAATAATGTCGTACGGTGAACAAGCAACATTAATTGAGTCCCTTAACAAAAAATACAGCGACGACGCACTTCGCATCTTCATTTTAGGGCTGAATAAGCCTCTTTGTGACATTATGTTCTCGTCTCGACCATCAGACATGCCAACTGCATTATCCCTGGCTCAAGAGCTAGAGGCGAACCAAGCACGATCTTCCTTTGCGAATTCCTTTGCTTTCCGGTCGGGATGGCAAGTTATAAACCCAATCCCAATGCGTAATCCTCCTCAATACCGTAGAGTTGTAGTCGGCCAACAGAGACAGGAGTCGGTTCCAATGGACCTTGATCGATCAACGCTCCACCATCAGCATAATAGGCCGGTTGTAAACAGTCAAAAAATAGGCCAAAATCAGACGGATTATTTCAACCGCAGCGCACAGAGGAGACCATCGATCAACGACAGGGAAAGGCCACAAAAAAGGCTGCTTGAAAGTGGAAGGCAACCTGCCTATAAGTTACAAAGAATCAACCACTTGGGACAAGTAGAGGAGTGTGAAGTATTTGAGGACTATCTGGACGAATACGAAAATTCGCCTTACCATGAATACAACGAACCACAGTTGGTATCTAATGATTTGAATCAGGTGGATGAGATAAATTTTTTAGAGGAAAATCCCTTCTGCCCTACGTTGGTAGAGCATTCGAGGGAAGAAGCCTAAATTTCTGGTCGACACAGGTGCCGGTAAAAATTATATAAAACATTTTGAAGGCTTAATAGGGATTGGAAAAATAGAAAATCCTTTTTTTGTTAAGTCAATACACGGCACCGACAAAATTCAGCAGAAATGCATCATTAATATTTTTGACACAAACGCACAATTTTTTATTCTACCAACTCTCCAGACGTTTGACGGCATAATAGGTCATGACTTGCTCAAGGAGATAGGCGCAATACTTGACATGAGGAAAGGAATCCTCTACTATAATGGTAAGAAGGAGGTTTTGCTTTACTTTTTTTACCAGAACGTTAATAATATGATAGTTTCTCCAACCGATGGTGAGCAGATATTGCAATCATTCGGGGAACAGATTGGAGTCTTCGCTGATCCAAATGAGCAATTACCATACAACACAAATATTGTAGTAACAATTAGGACAATGGATAATGAACCAATCTACTCTAAGGACTATCCGTATCCGATGGCAGCAGCCAACTTCGTAAATAAAGAGATTAAGGATCTTCTTAACGACGGTATTATAAGACCCTCTCGATCCCCGCACAATAACCCAAAACCCAAAAAAGTTAAATGTAAGTGCTGGTCAGTCCAAAAATATTCCCATACTACGTCATCACACGCATTGGGGGCAGTTTTGTCACAGGAGGGCCGACCAATTACTATGATTTCACGGACTCTATCTACAACCGAGGAAAACTATGCGACAAACGAAAGAGAGATTTTGGCGATAGTGTGGTCCTTGCAGAAGCTGAGAAATTACTTATACGGTGTTCGAAGGCTTAATATTTATACAGATCATCAGCCTCTTACGTTTGCCATATCGGTGAAAAATCCAAATGCTAAATTGAAGCGATGGAGAGCCTTCGTGGAGGAATTCGCTCCGAATTTCTTTTATAAACCGGGAAAGGAAAATGTTGTCGCAGACGCTTTGTCACGACAACACATGAATGCCTTAGAAGACTTGTGTAGCTCAGCTGTAACATGTCACAGTGAAGAATCGATAACACAAAATATTTCAACAGCTGTGAATCCTATCAATTGATTCAGGAACCAACTTATCTTATAGAGGGGTAAGACGCCGTGTAAAACTTCTAAAATAATTTTTAAGACACGAATGAGACACAATATCGTTTTCAACGACACAGACGAACTTTTCACAGTCTTCAAAGATTGCGTCAACCCCAACGTGGTCAACGGACTTCGTTGTGACCTTACTATTCTGGCAGGAATTCAAGCTAGAATTATTTCAATGTTTCCAGGTGTGAAATTTGTCCATACAGCACACCAGGTTATCGATGTTTACAACGAAGATGATCAAAAAGAAATTCTTCTGACGGAACATAACAGAGCACATCGTTCTATGCGTGAGAATCTTCAGCAGGTATTAAACGAGTACTATTTTCCTAGCATGCGAAGGGACCTAAAGGAGATTGTCTCCTGTTGCAAAATTTGCCATGAAGCCAAATACCAACGGCATCCTCCGAAGCCGGGATTGGGTAAAACTCCTATTCCGCAGCGAACAGGCGAAGTTTTACATCTTGACATCTACTCAACAAATAAGACACATTTCCTTACGTGCGTGGACAAGTTTTCAAAATTTGCCATAGTCTCGCCCATTGTCTCTAGATCGATTGTAGACATAAAAGAGCCAATTTTACAAATTCTCAATTTTTATAAAGCCACAAGCACTATAGTCTGCTATAACGAGAAAGCATTTAATTCCCAGACAATCAAATGCTTACTAAGGGACCATTTCGGGGTAACAATATTTACTACACCCCCCCCCCCACCATAGCACTACCAACGGCCAGGTAGAAAGGTTCCACAGCACATTGACAGAAATTGCACGGTGCACCCAAATGACTTAGGGGTTGAAAGACACTAAAGAGCTTGTAATGATAGCGACATCCAAATGCAATAGGTCAATACATTCCGTAACGA
Organism: Tricholauxania praeusta; assembly: GCA_949775025.1. NCBI lineage: Eukaryota > Metazoa > Arthropoda > Insecta > Diptera > Lauxaniidae > Tricholauxania > Tricholauxania praeusta. The sequence goes on from OX459028.1 coordinate 111,925,250, forward strand.
ATCGGAAGCCCATAGACATAATTCATTCGATTCCGCAACTTTTACAGGAAGAAATCTATAAAAGAATGTGCCCGCTTTAATAAGGGCACAAAAGTGAGGGCATTTAAACCGGGAGATAAGGTTTTTGTTAAAACAAATAAGAGAATCGGCAATAAGTTCACGAAGTTGTATGTAGAGAAAATTGTTGACCAGGACTTAGGAACTACAGTCTTGATAGAAGGTAGGAAAGTCCATAAAGCCAATCTAAGATAAATTTTTCCATTCCAGATATTTTGTTCTTGCCATAACTTATGAGACGCAAGCAAAACTGTTGAACTACAGCAGTTCCTACTACATTCCGGTGACAAACGGGAAAGCGAGTATCTACGACCACTACGGGTTTTTATTACAGAGGACGAATCTCACGAATTACGAAATAATAGCATCGGATATGCAGAATCTGTTAGAGTACCTCCCACACTCGCATGCGCGTAAATTACTTCAGGCTGATACTGACCAGATCCTCCATTTATTGGACACATTAAAGATTCATCACAGACATTCCTGCTGCAATTAATGAGATCGGCGATGGTTTACTTGTGATTAATGACCAGTCCGCAGAAATCCAGGAAGGAAATACTCCAGCCATTATGGTACAGGGTACTTTTTTGGTCATGTTTACAAATTGGAAAGAGAATAGCCGCTCACATCCTGAAATCCCTTCGGCTCAATTTGTTAACTTTAGTGATCATATTACACTGCTGTCACTTCCATATTTGCATAAGATGAAAATCAAGAACCTGGAACACATAGCATCCATGCGAGAAGATATTCAAGTACGGTCAACACAGTGGTTGGTCGCATTCACTTGTATAATTACAATATTTTTTGTGACGACTGTAAGCGTGATATTCGTAAGACAGAGACAGAGGATCAACAATGCTGCGGCATTAAATAAAGCTCTACAGGAAGCTGAGGACACCTTCACTTCAAAGGAGGGAGTAGTTAACACCGGTTAATTAGACACCCTGCACAAATAGCCACTCCACATTCCATTCCCACAGAATTATCGCAGTCAATTCAATACCTTGCACAAGCATCCACTTTTGCATATAAATTGCTGACGACATGTCTAGGAGTTTTCGCGAGAGAAATTAACTGTTATCAAACACCCGAAAAATAATAACAACAACAACAACGGCAGCAATATCAACAGAACAACAGTGCAGAAACAATAACAACGGCAGCGATATGGACAGAGCAACAGCAGAAGCTTGATCTTAGGTTCGGGGTAGGTTAGCTTTGGTTTTTGGTTTTTCAGTTAGTTCTTTCAGTGACTTTGTATTATTCGGTTTGAGCTCTACATAGTAGGGAATGAAAAATCTTACATAGTAGGAAATTAAAAATAACTATTGTTTCATTTTAATTGACGGAGTTTAATTTATATCTTTTTTATATTAAAAATATGTTGAAATAAAACTGTTTTATAAATAAATAAAAAGCCATTGCTGCAGTAAGCTTATGTTATTTTAATATTCTAATTCCAATTATCGAGCAGCTACCACATAAATTTCCAGCAAAAAAAAAATTAACAAACATTACAAAAACACCCAAATCTGGGAGCTCAAATATGACACGGTTAGAAAAATTATTATTTGCTTTTAGGGAGTCAATACACAACGATGAGTTTGGATGATTGCGTTTAGCAGCGCATTTAGCGATACGAAATGACCAGGTTCAACTCCAGGGCAGGAAAAGTTCTTCGAAATTTTTTTTTTAATTTGAGTTCCCATAATAATGTTAAAACACCAAATTTATCAATATATCACGGTAAATATTCATTAAAAAATTTAATGAAGTAATGAAAATCAAAGTTGAAAAAGTTCAGGAAACGTTGCATCTGAAACCTTCCAGAAACGCTTCAGAATGATTGCAACCGAAACATTACATTTGAAATGTATCAGAAAGATTTCTGTAACGTTTCATTTGCAACGTTTCAAATGAAGCGTTTCTGCAATGTTACGAAATATTTCTAAAACTTTCGGAAACGTTTCATGCCGAGTGGGTTGTAGCTTCATTCTTCGCCCTCCTAAATTCATTCCAATTAGCATCAGTGCGATTTATTTTCCATTTAGATTTAAGCTTATTTTTTTTCTTGATAGCACACAATACACGTTGAGTAAGCCACGGAGTTTTAGAGTTAGAAGCGATAACTGTTCGAAAGGGTACATGACGCCTAAAAACAGAGTCTACTTTAGCCATAAGTAAACCTAACTTCTCATCAACTGAATGAACGAACCAACAATCATTCCAACACACGTTAGACAACTCAGAGGTTAGAGCACTCACATTAATTGACTTGAAATCAGGGAAAGAAAAACAATCCGGTGAAGTACTTTTATCAAAATTAATATTAAATGTGCAGAAGATTAGATCGTGGTCAAACAAAAATGTTACCTGTTAAAATTTTAATACAGGATTTGATACAAGGAGAACATTTAGAATACTGGGTTCGCTATCGTTAGCATACCGAGTAGGTGATGCTGCATTAATAAGATTTAATCCACAAAAACTAAAGTAATGACGAAAATTCTAAGCTGTGCTGTCATTTTGCAGAAGATTAATATTAAAATCACCACAAATTATACATGAATCATAATCCATAAGTCTATTGCTTAAATCAGTAAAAAGGTTTCAACGCTGTTGCACCGGGAAGGATTATAAGCACATGAAATTAAAGTTTTCGTACTACAGTCAGAAATTTCAACATTTAAAAATTCGCAAACATCACTAACGTAAAGTGCCCTATTACCGTCCACTTCCTAATTCCGTCCAGTAGCTTTTATGCCAAATATTTAAATTGTAATGAACAATTTCAAACCAAATCTTTTCAAAATATATAGCTGTACTCATATTTTTTTATATTGTTAACAATTTAAACGATTTTTGACCTTTATTAAGCAGCATTTTGTCATTCAACGCGAAGTAACGTAAAAAAACGTTTTTTTTTACAGAGAAATCGTCAAAATCACGATTTAAGAAAATTGCTTTTTTAAAAAACTGTTTCGGTTAAGGTTGAGTATAAGTTCTTCTATTTATGTATGTATTATTCAACCATGGTTTAAATATAATTTTAGTCATAGTTTTTAATAAATACGGGATAAAATCAAGTAAATGATGTGGACGGAGTTAGGGATATTGAAAAATGAGTGAAGTCCTAATTCCGGCCAACGGACGGTGTTAGGGTATAATCACACATACAATTTAATTGATAAAAAAAATGTATTTTACTATAAATTAGGCTTCAAAACATTTTTAGCTATTAAATTACATGGGTCATTATCTTAAGACCTAATTTCGTCTTACCTTTAACTTAATAAAAATTAATAAAAAGATGGTTTTTGTGTCTGCAAAATTTGTTACTCGCCATGTTTTTTTTAAAGAAAAGTACTATGGTTCTTAAGTGTATTTTAATAAATAACATTTGTTGAAAATTAATTTAAAATTAAGTTTTAATCAAGCATTATGTAAAAACTGATATTACTTAAAAATATTTCAAAATGTTTGCGATGCTTCCGAGATATTCTTTATTTAAAAGTGGCCGGGACTTAGGCACTTGTTTTTGCAATGTTTCCTAATTCCGACCACGTGGTGTAATGCTAATATTACATAGAATAGGAAAAGTTTTCAGCAACTTTGTTAGTTTTCATTTTGTTTAGATTAACTAAAACGTTCATTTAACTAAAACGTATTTAATCGTAATCGATTTACCTGTCTTTGAAAAATCGCTATTTTTAAAATATTTGTGTATGAGGGCCACCCTAAATATGCACCCTAAATAAAAGTTTTATAGCCTATGACACCCGCCAGATTGATGCTCACTCACTGTAAAACTTTCATCAAAATCGGCTGGATAGTTTCCGCGTGCATTAGAGACATACAGACAGATAGGCAGACAGACAAAAAACTAATTTTATATAATAGACTAGCATTACCCTGTGCGCATCGCCTCACCTCAACCGTGGTGTAGATTCGATGTGCGGTCTGCGTGAAAATTCTATTTAAAAAATACATTTGTATGAAGACCACACTTAGTATGCACCCAAAATAAAATTTTTACAACCTAAGCAGTGCCTCTTAATATAAAAACCACGTGATGTAAATTTCATGAGAATCGATTAAGCGGTCTTTGAGAAAATGATATTTATAAATTTTATTTATTTTTGTATGTGGGCAACCCTAAATAAAAGTTTTGTAGCCTAAGCTATGCTTCTTAACATAAGAGATACGTGGTGTAAATTCGGAGTGAATCGACTAACCTGTCTTCGTGAAAATGATATTTAAAAATATTTTTGTATGAGGACCACCCTAAGTATGCACCCTGAATAAAATTTTTTTGACCTTATATGTGCTTCTTAATACAGAACCCATGTGGTGTAAATTTAATGAGAATCGATTTGGCGGTCTTCGAGTAAATGATATTTAAAAATATTTTTGTGTGAGGGCCACCCTAAATAAAAGTTTTGTATCCTTAGTCTCTTAATATAAGAGCTACGTGGTGTAAATTCGGTGTGAATCGTCTAACCTGGCTTTGTGAAAATGATATTTAAAAATATTTTTGTGTGAGAGCTACCCTAAATAAAATGTTAACGATCTAAATTGTGTTTCTTCACATAAAAGCCATATGGTGTAAATTTCATGAGAATCGATTTAGCGGTCTTCGAGAAAATGATATTTAACAAATATTTTTGTGTGAGGGCCACCCTAAATAAAATGTTTGTAGCCTAAGCCATGCTTAACATAAGAGATACGTAGTGTAAATTCGGCGCAAATCGATTAACTTTTCTTCGTGAAAATGATATTTAAAAATATTTTTGTGTGAGGGTCCCCCTAAGTATGCACCCTAAATAAATTTTTTTTAAGCTTATCTGTGCTTCTTAATATAAAAGTCATGTGGAGTAAATTCCAAGAGAATCGATTAAGCAGTCTTTGAGATAATATTTAAAAAATATTTTTGTGTTAGAGCCACCTTAAATAAAAGTTTTGTATCCTTAACAAGAACGGAAGAAAAGGTATATTTGGCCCCACTGTCGGTCAGTTCAGCCTTCACGAGACCACCTCAAACAACGGTCTACGGCTGATCGACTACGCCGCGGCGCGAAACATGGTAGTAAGTAGCACCAGATTTCAACACATCGATATCCACAAGGCCACCTGGCTGTCCCCTGATCAGAAAACACGCAACCAAATCGATCATGTTGTGATCGACGGAAGGCATGCTGCCAGCGTGCTAGATGTTCGTACGTTCCGGGGAGTCAATATTGACTCCGATCATTATCTTGTTGCAGCCAAGATACGCATGCGGCTGTGCAATGCAAAGGATGTACGCTCTGGTACGCAACGAAAGCTGGACGTCGCTAAGCTGCAATCACATCGGACGGCCGAAGCCTATTCCGCTCGCCTCTCAGAGCTGCTCCTACAACCTGACTCTCTACCCGATGATGCCGGTGGACTTTGGGCGCATATATCCCGCTCCATGCGCTCTGCCGCTGAGGAAGTCATTGGTTTCCGACGCCCACTTCCGCGAAATCAATGGTATGACCAGGAGTGTCGCGAAGCTACTGCGAGCCGTGCACGAAAACTACCGGGAAAAGAGAAAGGATGAGAGGCGCCTTTTCAGACGCAAGAAACGAGAGCAGGAAAGGCACGAGCGTGAGGAACTCGAAGTGTTACGGGGCAGGAATGATGCTCGAAAATTTTACCAACAAGTCAAGCGTCTGACCCAAGGTTTCAAGCCCGGAGCATCAACCTGTAAAGATGAACATGGAAATCTGGTTACGGATACGCAGGGTACACTGAGATTATGGAGGGAACACTTTTCCAAGCTGCTTGCTGGCGATGACTCCACCAATCCCGCCTTTGGAGAAATTAACCCGATGCCACCAATCAACGACGATGGTGTGGACGTACCACCACCTAGCCATGACGCGGTACGAGTTGTGATCCAACGACTTAAGAACAACAAAGCGGCTGGTGCCGATGGCCTGCCTGCTGAATTGTTCAAGACCGGCGGCGATGAGCTGATAGGGTGTATGCATCAACTCATCTGCAAAATATGGCTAGTTGAAAGCATGTCCGACGATTGGAATCTCAGTGTCCTTTGTCCTGTACTGAAGAAAGGTGACCCGACAATCTGCGCTAACTACCGGGGAATCAGTCTTCTTGCCATCTCTTACAAGGTCCTGTCGACTGTACTGTGTGAAAGACTTAAGCCGTTTGCCAACACACTGATTGGGCCTTATCAGTGCGGCTTTAGACCTTGTAAGTCCACCATAGACCAGATCTTCACACTACGTCAAATCCTGGAAAAAACCCACGAAAAACAGATCGATACCTATCATCTCTTTATCGATTTTAAAGCAGCTTTCGATAGCCCGATACGGGATTGCCTGTATGCCACCATGTCTGAGTTCGGTATACCTGCGAAGCTGGTGCGGCTTTGCAGAATGACGTTGAGCAACACAGCCAGCTCCGTCAGAGTAGGAAGGGACCTCTCCGAACCATTTGATACCGAACGAGGTTTCAGACAGGGCGATCCACTATCCTGCAACCTCTTGAACTTTGTGATGGAAGGGGTGTTGCGAAGAGCCAGTGTACATCGTAATGGCACTATTTTCTACAAAAGTGTCCAGCTCCTTGCATATGCCGATTATATTGATATCATTGGACGTTGTAAGCGAGATGTTACTGCTGCGTTCTCTGCTATCGAAAGAGTCAGCGAAAGTGTGTTTGACGGTGAACGAGGGCAAAACAAAGTATATGCTGTCCACAAACAGGGAGACGCGGCGTATTGGATCCTTTGTTACTGCGAACAACTATACTTTCAAAGTTGTCAAAGAATTCACCTATCTTGGCACCGCCGTGAACACTCAAAACGATGTTAGCCTGGAGATAAAGCGAAGACTAACTCTTGCTAATAGGTGTTACTATGGTCTCAGTAAGCAATTGAGTAGTAGAGACCTCTCTCGCCCGACAAAACTGACACTCTACAAGACGCTCATCTTACCCGTGCTACTTTACGGCGCAGAAGCATGGGTTGTGTCGCAGACTGATGCAGCCACGCTTGGGGTGTTTGAGAGAAAAATTCTTCGCGAAATCTTCGGTCCTGTTCACGTCGGCGACGACTACCGTATTCGAATGAACCACGAACTGTACGAGCTCTACGCTGACATTGACATAGTCAAGCGCATCACTATTCAACGTCTGCGCTGGCTGGGACATGTTGTGCGTATGGACGAAGAAGCTCCGGCGAAAAAGGTGTTTGATGCGGAAGCCGCTGGGCGACGACGAAGAGGAAGACCATGCCTCCGATGGAAAGACCAAGCCGAGGAAACCCTATCCACGCTTGGTGTGAATGATTGGAGAAGGCGCGCGCAAAGCAGAGGTGCCTGGAGAGAGCTTTTGAGGTCGGCCGTAACCCGGTAACGGGTTGTTATGGCCACCCAAGTAAGTAAGTAAGTATCCTTAACAATGCCTCTCAACATAGGAGCTACGTGGTGTAAATTCGGTGCGTATCCACTAACCTGTCTTTGTGAAAATGATATTTGAAAATATTTTTGTATGATGACCACCCTAATTTTGCATTTTAAATAAAATTGTTACAATTTAGTCTCTGCCTCTTAACATAAAATCCATTTGGTGTAAGTTCCAAGAGAATCGATTAAGCTGTCTTTGAGAAAATGCTATTTTTAAAATATTTGTGTATGAGGGCCACCCTAAATAAAAGTTTTGTGGCCTAGGCTATGCTTCTTAACATAAGAGATACGTAGTGTAAATTCGGTGTGAATCGATTTATTTGTCTTCGTGAAAATGATATTTAAAAATATATTTGTATGAGGGCCACCCAAAATATAAAGCCGAAATGAAATATTTACCATCCAATCTGTGCCCGTTGACATAAAAGCCATACTGTGTAATTTTCATGAGAATCGATTTGCCTGTCTTTGAGAAATCGCTATTTTTAAAATATTTGTGTATGAGAGCCTCCCTAAATATACACCCTAACTTAAAGTTTTATAGCCTATGACACCCGCCTGATCAATACTAACATACTGTAAAAATTTCATCAAAATGGGTTGGATAGTATCCGCGTGCATAAGAGACAGACAGACAGACAGACAGACAAAAAATTAATTTAATATAATAGATAAGGATAATTGATCTCAACAACTATTGAAATAACAAATATCTTAATTATAATTATGTTTTTATGAAATTATTTTATTTTTAATTTGTTTTTTTTTTTTAATGGCAAACCTTTTTTTAACAAAATAGTATTTGAAGTCCTTAAATTAATAAAACTCTATTTTATTAATTATTATTATTCAATTTTATTAACACTTTTTATTTATACAATTGCTTGATAAAAACAAATTTAATTTTGAGTCCTTTTTGATTTTTATCTTTGTTAAAACACAAAATCTAAATAAAAATATGGGTGCACGGAATTAGGCATGTCAATGGACGGGTTTAGGAACTTGCAATTTTTGTGGACGGAATTAGGAACAAAAAGAAATTTTGATGTGGCGTTATATTTTTGTTAATACAATAATAATTGTTTATTTATAAAAATATTCTTTATTATATTCAATTAGGGTAGCTTCAATCCTTGCATATGACATTTAAAACTTTTTTATATGATCTATCAATAGCTTAGTATTGCAAAAACTAAAAAAATCACCAAAAGTGGACGGTAATAGGGCACTTCACGTTACACACTAGCGATCATGTTCGTCAGTCAAAAATTCATCAGTTTTGAATGATTGTTCTCAGCGGTCAAACTATCATTCATGTTTGAAGCTCAAACCGTCATTCAAGCTGTAAAATTTGACTCATAAACATGAGAAATAATAAAATTGGGTGCGTGCTATTAATTATCGCGTAAGATTACCAAAACAATACCCGTAAAAAAAGAGTAAATGGGTAAAGCGATGGGTTGGCACTCGGAAAAAATATTCCCATTATTCGTATTTTTTCAGGAATTTCCACGAGTTAAACCACCACACTTTTGGTTAATAAATACTATCAAAACCGGCACCAGAAGACTCCCATTGTTTCTGTTTTTTTTGATTTTCGTCTGTAGGACGACCGAATTGTGTCAACTTTTTTTTTAACGTCCTCAAAAGTTCAATTTTTTTATATTTTCTCATAATTTTTAGTAATTCTTCATATGAATTATTTTTGATTTCACGTATCATGTACTCTGGGCTTGTTATGTCCCAGAGGCAACGTTGCATTTCATAACAACAAATAAATTCTTTCAAAAAAATCACTTTCAGCATCCATGTTGCCGATTCAATGATTTAGCTTGACTGACGCTTTTCGGTACACACTAGCAATCAAAAACAAATATGGCCGCTGACTGTCACTCAACTACAAAAATTTTTGTGGTTGACTGTTGACTGACGAAAAAGAGTGGCCACACACGCAAGCAACACAAATTTGAGCAAAACTGACGAACATGATCGCTAGTGTGTACCGCCTTTAAGACCAGACTTGCAATAAATCGCCACTCCACCTTTCTTCTACCACACCTATCACTCCTAAAAAGTTTGAAACCATTAAAATCACAAAAATTATTTGGGCAATCATTCTTTAACCACGTTTCAGTCATTTAAACTTCGAGCATTAAAATGAACCATTATTTAGCTTGCAAAGCAGATTCATAAGGGCCTTATGATTTTCACTAGCACTACCAGGGACATCAGCACGTCTCGCCAAAGCAGAAAGAAATTAGCGCAACTTCAAACATAACAGAAAATAAGACGAAATCCAGAAATCGAAATAAGAAAAAGTAAATTAAGTAGAGGATTAAAAGAGGCATAGAACTAGAACTAATAAGAAAAAGTTAGACGGAAAAAAAATTAGCTAATAATAATAAATTTAAAATATTTTTTTATTATTATTGATTTATTCGCTCTACAATAAGGTTTAACCTTTTTTAGTACATCTTTAGCATATAAGTTACAATAAAAAATAATAAAAATGAAAATTTCCTAAAACTTAAAAACTACTTTAAAAATACACACTACATATAAATGATCAAAAATTAGTAGAGGAGTTGAAATGAAGAGAATGTCAAGAAAAAGAATCATATAGGCAGAGAAAGGTATAAGAGTTGAGATAAAGATATAAATATGAGAGATACAGTTGAAATTAGGTATTAGAAAAATAAGAGTAAATTGCACGTTTGAAGCTGTTAATAAAACTAATTCGTTTTAATGCAGTTGGTAAAAAGTTCCAGAGCCTAATGGTGCTTATGAAAAAGACTGGCAAAACTGTAGCTTTTCAAACAAGTACTCAGGAGTTTGTGTTGTAATGATCTTATGCAGAAAAAGAACGTTTCGAATGTCAAAAAATTTAGTCAGACTAAATCTGAGAATGCCCCTACTTACTTCAGAGATGTGTTCAAAACGCCGGATGCCATAGACATGCCTAGCAGCATTATTGAAGGCAACTGTAAGCTTGTGCTGCGATTGCGAGTCGAGTTTGCTATAAACAGCATGGCTGAATGAGATATGGGGTACAATTCATTGAATCACCAATCTACGTTTAATTTCTGTAGGAGTGAAATCAGAGGAAGCTCTCAAGTAACTTAACGTTGCATATATTTTTCTAACAATAGTATTAACATGATCCACACACGTTAGCCTAGAGTTGAGTATAAATCCCAGGTTTTTAGCTTTGCTTACAAACTCAAGATTTGCATGTCCAACACATGGTGGAGGTATACCTATTAAGCTCTTTTCACTTTTGGCAATCGGAAGCACTTTCGATTTGCAAGGGTTAATAGACAAAAAACTGTCAGCTGCCCATTTATATAAAGATTGAAGATCAACATTGATCCTATATGCTAGGTTCTCAACAAGACCTATAGGTTTTGAGAGATATAGTTGGATGTCATCTGCATAGGCATGTACAGTGCAGTATTTACAAACAGAGAAAATATCATTTAAATACGCAAAGAACAACAGTGGATCAAGCAACGAGCCCTGAGGGACACCTTGTGAGATAAATTTACGTGAAGATGTAGATCCATTCACATGAACTTGTTGTTGTCTTTCACTTAAGTAATTTCCTATAAGTCTAATAGCACTATCACAGAAATTGAAAAATGCTCGTAGCTTATTGCACAATAAAGAATGTTTGATACAGTCAAAAGCTTTAGAAAAGTCTAGTAGACAAAGAAGTGTTAAGTGATCCTGATCAAATTGAATACGAATATCATCAGTTATTTTCATCACTGCAGTTTGACAGCTATGACCAGTTCGAAAACCAGACTGAAAGGGCGATAAAAGTGAATGTTTATGTAGGTAATCGGATATTTGATCAAACATAATTTTTTCACACACCTAAGATGCTAACGGGCCTAAAGTCATTCGGAACAAAAGCAGAGGCAGTCTTGGCAACCGGAAGGACAGAAGCAATTTTACAGGAAGCAGGAAAGCGAGAGCTGGTGAGGCAATGCTTTATGATATGAGTTAGAGGCGATAGAATAAATGGTAAAATAATCTTGATAAATTTAATGGGTATACCATCAATTCATACAGCATTTGAGCTAATATGCCCTATTGAAATTACTACATCTTGTTCATTAACTGACTTAAAATAGAACATGCTTTCTTGAAGAAGATTTGGATTGTCCAACAGAGTGGTATTTATTATTGTTTCTGAAGAAGTCACATTAACACCATTTAGGAAAAACGCATTCAACTCCTCTGGGTCATTTTTGCAGTAAATTTTAAAATTTCGCAGATTTTGCCATAACTGCTTAGGAGAGAGTTTTTCATTTAATTTAGAGCAGAAATATTTACGTTTTTCTTGTCTTATTAAAGAGGTTGCATCATTGCGCGCTCTTTTAAACACATCCCAGTCATAAGTAGTACGATTATCTTTCCACTTAGATTTTAATTTATTCCTTTTTTTATAGCAATTGAAACACGCTGAGTAAACCATGGGCAGCCAATGTTCGAAGATTTTATTCTGCGAACAGGTACATACCTCTTAATGAAGTAGTCCATTTTAGATGTAAAATGTTCCAATTTTTTATCAACACAATCACCATACCAGTAGTCATTCCAAGATACATGGGACATCTCATCAAACAACACATTTTAGTTAATTGAACTATAATCAAGATAAGTAAAATAAATAGGAGAACAGCTAAGATTGAACTGAAAATTAAAGCAACAAAATAGTAAATCATGATCAGAAAGAAAGGTTATTTGGTCAAATTTCAACACACTAGCAACACTGGGTACAAGCAAAACATCAAGAAGACTAGGTTCACAATCAGCACCAAAACGCGTAGAACAGGAAGAATTTACTAGTTGCATACCACATTGAAACACTATTATGGAAATCTTGGGACAAACTATCATTCAACAATAAATTAACATTAAAGTCGCCACAAGTTATACAAAAATCATAATTAATTTATTGCTTAAGTCAGAAAAAAAAGGCTGGAAATTGCTACTTCGAGAAGGGTTGTATACATAAGAAACTAAAATTTTGGTACTATTGTTACAAATCTCAGTCTTATTTTCTCTCTCGTTAAAAATAGACGTGTTTTCTGTTGACTCGCGCTAATTTTGTTTTATTTGCGTATTTCTTTGGAGTTTATAGATCACCTAATGGATGATTTTTGCGGAAAATGTGACCGCAGTTTTGCTCGGAGTGATACGCAATTAGTTCCGTGCAGTGGATATTGCATGAAGGTTTTCCACCGTAGCTGTTCTGAGGGTCCGCTCACGGAATATGATATTAAGCTGTTAAAATTAAACCGAAATTTGAGCTATTTTTGTAAGGAATGCGTTGGCGTCCCAGATAAAATTGTTAAGGGCCATGAAATGTTTGTGGAGGTGCATAAATTGGGATTGGAAAAGCTAACTTATGTTGTGGAGGTGCAAATTAAAGCATTGACCGAGCAGTTGTTGGATGTGAAAAAGAGTATTTTTGATAAAATTAACAACTATGAGAGTGAGTTGGCTTCAAAAGTCTCAAGTTTTTCTGCAGAGATGACTGCTCTCAAAAATTCAATTGGCGCCAATAATGCATTTGGCGTTGGTGCTGCTGCTAACTGCACTTCTATGCCAGTTATCGCTCTCTCTGAGAGTTTCTTTAACGGGAGTCGTACATTTGCTAATGATCCATATTCTTGCAATATTCCTTTGAGGGCTAATAATTCTGTTGCTCTTCATCAGCGCTCTTCGAGTGTGCCTATTGCGCCCTCTTCTGTTACTGTTGCTGGTCCGTCTTCAGAAATTATATTGAGTTCTAGCAACTTTAAAAATACAAACAACAACAAAACCGTTCATTCTCGCTGTTCTTCGAGCGTGGCTTTGCCGCTTTCTTTTGCTGCTGTTACTGCTACTGGTGTCTCTTTAGATGCTGTTAATTTACAGCCTAATTTTTCTGCCAATAATACCACTGAAATAAAAACGTTTTACGGTTTTATCCTTTACAAGTAAAACTGCTTACCTCTGGTGGGGGCAAGTTTTACCAAATTGAAACACGTACTTTGCTTTGAAGAATAGTGAATGATTTTAATTGATTATGCGCTACTTTTATATATAATTAATTCTTATTATAAATATTGCTAAATGAGCAGTAATTAATTTACACAAAAAAAAATGCTCTACATTAATATTTGCTTACCCAGCAGTAGTAAATAATGTAGTTTAACTATATGCTAGGTAAGCAGTAGTAAAACATTTAATTTACCTTATGCTAGGCAAGCAATAAAATATTTAGCCTATATTAATTCTTGTTTGTTTTGCAACTAAATGCACTGTGCAACAAAATATTACTCCTATTTTGTCACTCAATACACTTGTTAACAAAATACTTCTTATACAAAAATATTTAATTTATTAAATCTTAAATTATGTTGAATCATCAACATTTTGGCACCTCCGACGATGAAACTGTTAACTCCAGTCTATATCGAAATTGCGTCCTTTGTCAACTGCCTGTGAATCGATAGTTGATAACTCCATGGGATGATTGACTGGAGGTTTCAGACGAGTACGATGTCGGCAACAGAGGCTCACAATAATAATGAATGTCAGTAACCCTAAAATACCGACACTCCAAGCTGTCCAAAATTTGTGCGGGTATTATGGTTTTCCAATTCATCTCTGATAGCTCTTCAAGATTGTAGACAGCATCCTTGTTGTTATCGCTTAATACCTTTGCAAAATCATAGCTTAATGGCAAGATTGTTTCGTTGAAAATTTGGGGTACTCTGTTGGCGTTAATTGTTGTGTTTTTCATGAGTATGGGCTTAACATAATGCGCTACTGTTTGAACTTCCTTCATGATTTTCCCTTCTAGCTGAACAGTTTTAGATCGGATTATGCAATCTGGAGTGATATGAAGGATGCCGGTACCATTCAGTACTACCTCTTCTCTCCCCATATGACATATCACAAACACTGTAGAAGAGGTTGGTGAGACAAAAATCCAGGCGTTGTGGGTCCACAGTTCCTTCCAAATAATATTGTGTACTTGAAACTTCCGTGTGGCGCATTCCTCATAGGTTATTTTTCTGTATACTTGCTGCATAATGCAATTGCGACTTTGATCGAGATTATAAAATATTGCTGGATGCATTAAAAAAGTTGATTCATCAAGCTTTTCTGCGTTATTTATCTCGGTAATTGTTGTTTCAAAGTATCGGGTTTTATCATAATTGACGCCGTAGATCGATGTTGACATCACGACCTCCCGATATGTATTATTTCCCAGACCTTCCGGTATTGCATTACTTTTGATGACTTCATACGTTTCAGTGTCGCTAATGGTGAAATATCCGTAAATAAAAATATTTGTAGAATCTTCAACAAACTCCAACCGGTCTAGGGGATTCGGAAGTACGTGTAACTCTGGCCCAATTTTCGCGTTGCAGTTCTCTGTAATATTGTTGATTTCTTCGTGGGATAAAAATTCGTAGAGGTGACTGCGCTTCAGGTACGCGTTCAACAGTCTGTTGTATTTTGTTTCCACTTCTCTTATGTAGCTTGATGCTACTAGGTAGGAATTCATTAAGTGTACATTAATTTTGTTGTTTTCAGAAAGCTCGTGAAATCCTTGCATCTGGTTGATTGCTTTTAAACCATCATTCAGTTTCTTGGTAAACAAATTTATACGGTTTGTAATTCTTGCTTCGGTATTGTTGACTGTGGCTAGGGTGGATAACATGAGTCTTGCATTTGATTTTGTTACCTTGATTAACTCTTTTTGGTTCTGATCTAGAGATTCAATGTCGTGGTAAACTTCATCGTTTACTCCGAATAAAGATGTGAGTAGTGTTCCAACCAAGCCTCTTTTTTGTCTTCCATGACTAGTAACTACCTTCAGCTTGTTGAACATTGTCTGCAAATTGCGAGTCTCATATTTCATGTGTGTGACTAGCTCATCGCACTGAACTTCCGCACCTCCGAAAGTCTTTGCTCTGGTACATAGATTTGTCATTTCGGATACTGTATAGTTTATGTTAGATTCGTCTTTTATAACGCCTTCCATTGGAAATCGAGTGGTTGTACGAAGAATTCCGCGCTGAATTTTTGCCACTCCTAGCCTTTCAATGAATAATCCTGCCTCCGGAAACTCAATGGTGTGTTTAGCCAGCGTGGCTGGCATAGATACGAGCAATAGTAAGATCGTTAAAGCTGTGGATATAACTTTTGAGACTGTCGATTTTTTCCTGTGGACTTGCTTAGGTTCCGCCTTAGCTAAATTGTCTTCATGGGGTAGTAGACAAATTTTTTGTATGAACCGTTTGATTATACCCCTGGTTGTTTTAACGGTGACCACCCGCACCAGATTGTCATCTCCTTTATGGAGCTGTACGATTCTACCCATTGGCCAACCGGAGCGATTGGTTGAATCGTCTTTTAAGAGCACTAACTGTCCGACTTCTACATTTGGCTTTTCTTTTGTCCACTTTGGCATTCGTTGAAGCGTGCCGCGCACGTACTCACGTTGCCATCTTTTGCAGACGTCTTCTTGAATTTTTTGTGCCAATTTCCATCTTTTATGACTACCGCTATTTACCTGCAAAAGTGAATCATGTGTTGGAGTCAATATGGTAGATCCTATGAGGAAATGACCTGGAGTCAGTGCATCTAATTCTTCTATGTTGTCGGAAGATGGACATAGTGGTCTCGAATTAAGACATCCTTCTATATGCACTAAGACCGTGTTGATCTCTTCATATGTCAGAACATGATCTCCAACAACTCGGACCAAGTGATATTTTACAGACTTCACCCCTGACTCCCAGATACCACCAAAATGAGGTGATCCTGGTGGAATAAAGTGCCACGTTATACCATCATCTGCTAGTTGTTGCTGTAGTTTGGCCCTTTGAATGATGTTGTTTGCTCCTACAAAGTTTGTGCCATTATCGCTATAGATGTGGCTTATAGCTCCCCGTCGACTCATCATTCGTTTTAGTGCAGTCAGAAATCCATCCGCTGTGAGATCTGAAACAAGCTCCATATGAACGGCCTTTGTTGCTAAGCATACAAACAGAGCTATGTATCCTTTATATGTACGAACACCTCGGAGATGTGAACTCTTGAGTTGTACTGGACCAGCATAATCGATACCGCAGTGGGTGAAGGGTCTTGAGTATTGCACTCGTGGTGTGGGTAACTGACCCATTAGTTGAGTTTGTATTTTTGCCTTGAATCGGCAACACCTTATGCACTTGTTAACACATGCCTTGACAGCGTTGGTTCCGCGAATAATCCAAAACTTGTTGCGAACTTGATTGAGTGTCAGTTTAACTCCGCCATGTAGTGTCTCCATGTGTGCCTGATGAATTATTAGGTTCGTGAGGGTACTTGATGAAGGTAAGATGGCTGGGTGTTTCTTTTGCATGGACAATGATGATAGTTTAAGCCTACCACCTACTCTTATAATGCCTTTCTTGTCTAAGAATGGATTCAGAGAGCGTAAGTTGCTAGAATTGCTAAGCTGCATGCTATTTTGCAACCGTCTTCGGTCTTCATCAAAGACTCGCTGCTGCTCTTGTTGAATGATCATCCATTGTGCGTTTTCAATCTCTTCAGTAGAAAGCTGGTCAACCTTTCTGTTTCCTGTCTTGATTTTCATGTTGTTGGCAAAACGTAGACAATAAGCTGTAATTCGAAGCAATTTCTTGAATGATGAGAACCGATTTATGAGTGTAAAGTCGTCCTTGGGTGGCTTTTGAATTGACGCACAGGTAAATGCCTTGCGGGTCTCAGGAAGGTGACTTAAAGTCAGTGACTCAGTATAATTTGGCCATGAACTCTTGTGTTGCCCTAACCACTTTGGACCGTGCCACCAAAGCTCATTGCTGACCAATTCATCTCCAAGTTGTCCTCTTGACGGTATGTCTGCAGGATTTTCTTTACCAGGAATATGCTGAATTTGTCCCTTAAGTGTCTCTTGTATGTATGAAACTCGGTTTGCTACAAATGTAGTCCATTTGACTGGATGTTGCTTGATCCAATTTAGTACAATCTTTGAATCTGTCCAGGCAAAAATGTTACTCCAATTTGTTATTTGGTTCGTTTGGATGTAGCCGATCAATTTTACTAAAAGAGCTACGGCACAGAGCTCTAATCGAGGAAGCGATATTTGTTTGACCGGTGCTACCTTAGTTTTTGATGCAATTAACGAAACTGATACGTTATTTCCGTTGCAAACTTGTAAGTAGACCACAGCTGAATATGCCGCTTCGGATGCGTCAGCAAATCCGTGCAACTCGACTTTTGCGGATTTAGAGTACTGTGTTCATCTAGGAATTCTTATTTTTGAGATTGCTGGTAATTTCAACTTGAATTCTTCCCATTCTTGTTGAATCATTTTTGGAACCATGTCGTCCCATCCAATGCCTAGTAACCAGAGTTTTTGGATCATAATCTTTGCCTTTATGGTTACAGGTGAAAGCCAACCAAGTGGATCAAAAAGTTTTGCTGCATCGCTTAGAATGGCTCTTTTGGTATTCTTTGTATTGAATGAAGTCATGTTGATGATGAATTCGAAACTGTCGCTGTTAGGGCACCACCTTAGCCCTAATATTTTGACTATTTTGCCGTGTTCTAAATCTAGGTCTAATTTGTAGTTCTTATCTTCTTCTGGCAACGTTTGCAGTATCTCTAGATTATTTGAGGTCCACTTTCTTAATTTAAGACCACCCTTGTCTAGAACTTCAATGAGTTGTTGTTGTTTTTCTAAACACTCCTGCAATGTATCTGCTCCTGCTAAGCAATCGTCTACGTAAAAACACTGTCTTAGTGTTTGGCTTCCCAACGGAAATTCATTTTCATGATCTTCTGCAAGTTGATACAAAGTTTTGATTGCCAGAAATGGTGCTGATGACGTTCCATAAGTGACCGTATTGAGCACATACTCCTTAATTGGTTTTGATGGATCCTCTCTCCAAAGTATGCGTTGCAGATCTCTATCCTCGGGATGCACCAATATTTGTCGGTACATTTTTTCTACGTCTGCCGTAAAAACCACTGCGAACATCCGCCAATGCATTAATAGTAGAAATATATCCTTTTGCAACGTTGGACGTCTTTGTTGACGCGTCAAAAACAACACGAAGCCGTGTCGTCGTGCTGTCTTGTTTGATAACTGGATGATGTGGTAAGTAGTATTTTGTGCTAGACTTGGTTGAGCGTGCTTCTTCCATATGGCCAAGTCTTGAATATTCTTCCATAAACTTGATGTATTCTTGACGAAGAGCATTGTTTCTAGCAAATCTTTGTTCAAGTGACAAAAATCTTGTCATTGCTGCTCGTCTAGAATCCCCTAATGCTGCTCGGGATTGGTGGAGAGGTAATCTAACCATGTATCGTCCAGTGGTGTCTCGTGTATGGGTGAGCTTATAATGTTTCTCACACTCTTTCTCTTCAGCCGTCTGTAAATTTGCTGTTGGCACGTCTTCCAACTGCCAAAATTGTCTTAGAGTTTCGTCAACTCCTTCCACACTGAGACAAGTGACGATATTGGTTGATGCGATATCTTGGTGCCTTGGAGGTGTTAGAGCCACTGGACCAGAAAGGATCCACCCAAATATTGTATTTTGTGCCAGTGGTGTTTGATGGGGACCTCTTATGAGTCCTTGCGTCATTATTTCTGGGAATATGTTAGCGCCAAGGAGCAGTTCAATGTTTCTGGGCTTGAAATACCATGGATCCGCTAGCTGCAAATGATGAATGTGTGGCCAGTCACCTGCGTTTATTTGTGCACTGGGCATCACTGATGTAATCCTTGGCATGACCACGGGCTCAATTTCACACCATTCGTCCGACTTGTATACGGACTGGATCGTAAGCGAAACCTTGAACATTGTATCCGTTGAATGACCATTGACTCCGTTTATCTGATTTTCACAACGAATACATGGAATGTTTAACTTGCGAACAAGATCCTCGGTAATCAAGCAGGCCTGTGACCCAGGATCAATCAACGCTCTTATCGGTCGAAGATATCCTTTTCCTTGTGCGTGTAAAATTGCAGTGCCTAATAGTACTGTTACTGTTGGATTGGTAGTAGTAGCAGCAGCTACTTCAGTGGATGATTGCTTTGCCCCTTCATAGTTTGCGTGAAGGAGAGTATTATGTCTAAGCTTGCAATGCTGGCAGTTATATTTGCTAGTGCAGTCCTTGCTGTTGTGTCCTTTTTTGAGACAGTTAACACATAATCGGTAAATTTGAATGTGTTTTTGTCTCTTTTTTAAGTCCATGTTGACAAACTGAGTGCATCTAAATAGGGAGTGGCTCTCTTTGCAAACTGTGCATCTTTGTCCAGAAATTGCAGTCACATGACTTGTCGTTCGTGTTGTAACCTTTTTTCCCTTTTTTCATTGATATTTTCTAGACCTCGAAATCTGGCTTCAATGAAGTCAAGAAATTCACTTAGCCCTGGGATGTCAGTGGATGTCCCTCGCTGTTGCTGGTAGGCTCGCCTGGCCCCGATATCCAATTTTGGTAGTAAAAGCTGTATAACTAATGGATCCCAAGACGTGACATCAACACCCAAATTCTGTATGCCGTGAAGAATTTCCTTGGTGGTGTCCATCAAGCACTTGAGATCCGAGGCATAGTCTGCCCTTACCGACTTCAAATTCAGCAATCTTCCTATGTGATTATTTATGAGTGCTGCAGGATTTCTAAACCTTTTTATCAGTAGATCGATTGATGCTTCATAGTTGGCTGTAGTTGAGGGAAGATGATTTAGCAGACGTGCTGCTTCCCCACGCAGGTTGGTTTTCAAATACTGCATTTTCTCGACGTTGCTCAGCTGCTTATTTTGGTGAACTAAATGATCAAATAGTTCCCAAAATGTTCTCTTCATACCTTCCACTGAAGACAGGGATATTGACAACAGGAAGCTTAATGGGTGTCGCCGTAGCTGCAACTGCAGGATTGCTGCGTTCATCAAGGACTTCTTGAATTGTGATGTAGGCATCTTGATATGTCTCTTCTAACCTTTGGAAATCATTGTTAATGACGTAAGGATGGTTAAGTTCTTCTTCACTGAGCGTCGACATCACTTCTTCATTTAGTTTTGTGATGCCTGACCAGCTATCCTTGAGTTGATCAGCCTTAAAACGTAGAAAGATTTCACTCTTGTTGGTATCAATACTTTCCGTTAGACGAATAAAGTTGGCGCACATAACTGACAGTCGCTTGTATATCAACATTTCCTTGACGTCTACTTGCTGTTGCTGACTAGGTTGTTGAGTAGTTTGCTTTGCCTGTTGCTGTAATGGCTGCGCTGCGCTATCCCCTTTTAATATGTTCAGCTTGTCGGTGTAACCTTGTAAGAGTTCATAACATTTCGCTTCTACTTGAATGTAGAAGTTTTTCGTGAAATACTCATGCGTGGGATAACGCGTTCGATCTTCCTCGATTTTCTGGTCGGTTGACCAGAACGCCGACCATAATTTCTCTAGCTCTTCTATTCTTTTTGAAAGATAGGTTACAGTGTTCCTCTCAGCTGGTGTTTTCCTGAAATTTGTCCACATCTTCTGCAGCTGCTCAGACAGTTTAAGCTGACTGGAGGTCAGCTCATTGAATTGAGCTTCATCTGCCATAGTGTGTGAAATCGCACTCAACAGGCTATGTTACTGCCATTAAGGTGGAGGCTGTTTGCTCTTGGGCGCAGGCTTCTGAGCTGCTGGTAAGTTTGGAGGCTGTTTGCTCCTGATCGCAGGCTTCTATGCTGCTGGTATTTTAGAGGCTGTTTGCTCCTGGTCGCAGGCTACTATGCTGCTGGTATGTTGGAGGCTGTTTGCTCCTGGTCGCAGGCTTCTAAGCTGCTGGTAAGTTTGGAGGCTGTTTGCTCCTGATCGCAGGCTTCTATGCTGCTGGTATTTTGGAGGCTGTTTGCTCGTGATCGCAGGCTACTATGCTGCTGGTATGTTGGAGGCTGTTTGCTCCTGGTCGCAGGCTTCTAAGCTGCTGGTAAGTTTGGAGGCTGTTTGCTCCTGGTCGCAGGCTTCTACGCTGCTGGTATGTTGGAGGCTGCTTGCTCCTGGTTGCAGGCTTCTGAGCTGCTGGTAAGTTTGGAGGCTGTTTGCTCCTGATCGCAGGCTTCTATGCTGCTGGTATTTTGGAGGCTGCTTGCTCCTGGTCGCAGGCTACTATGCTGCTGGTATGTTGGAGGCTGTTTGCTCCTGGTCGCAGGCTTCTAAGCTGCTGGTAAGTTTGGAGGCTGTTTGCTCCTGATCGCAGGCTTCTATGCTGCTGGTATTTTGGAGGCTGTTTGCTCCTGGTCGCAGGCTACTATGCTGCTGGTATGTTGGAGGCTGTTTGCTCCTGGTCGCAGGCTTCTAAGCTGCTGGTAAGTTTGGAAGCTGTTTGCTCCTGATCGCAGGCTTCTATGCTGCTGGTATTTTGGAGGCTGTTTGCTCCTGCTGGGTAAAGCTGCAGGTCTTAGGAATGAAAAATTCTGTGGGTCAGCTGCTGGGTAGAGTTGCAAGATTAAAGTTGATTATTTTTTTTTTTTTTTTTTATTTTTTCACTGTTCCGTTCTTAAAGCGACGGGACGCTTGTCACAAAAAAAATAAATCCTTAATCAGAATCCGGCTCGAAGGACCATGAAATAAAAACGTTTTACGGTTTTATCCTTTACAAGTAAAACTGCTTACCTCTGGCGGGGGCAAGTTTTACCAAATTGAAACACGTACTTTGCTTTGAAGAATAGTGAATGATTTTAATTGATTATGCGCTACTTTTATATATAATTAATTCTTATTATAAATATTGCTAAATGAGCAGTAATTAATTTACACAAAAAAAAATGCTCTACATTAATATTTGCTTACCCAGCAGTAGTAAATAATGTAGTTTAACTATATGCTAGGTAAGCAGTAGTAAAACATTTAATTAACCTTATGCTAGGCAAGCAATAAAATATTTAGCCTATATTAATTCTTGCTTGTTTTGCAACTAAATGCACTGTGCAACAAAATATTACTCCTATTTTGTCACTCAATACACTTGTTAACAAAATACTTCTTATACAAAAATATTTAATTTATTAAATCTTAAATTATGTTGAATCATCAACAACCACTGATGGAGTTATATGTTCTGCTGGTATTGATACTTCTGTCGCTGTTACAGTGGGTGCTGGCTCTCTGCATGAAAATGAAAAAGATAGCTGGGAAAAAGCTAAAAATAAAAATCGTAATAAATGTTTTTCTGTTGAGGGTAATAGTGCAAGTACTGAGCTTGCTGTAATGGATCGTAAGAGATGGGTTCATCTGAGCTCTTTTAAACCATCCGTAACTGAGTCTGATATCATGGATTATATTGTTAAACACACTGATGTTCCGAAACTAGATCTCTCTTGCTGCAAATTGTTAAAAAAAGATACCCAAGTGGAAGCAGTGAAACGAGTGAATTTTAAACTTGGTGTTTCATCACCATCTTTATGGCCTGTTGATGTGCGGGTGAAGAATTTCGAGTTTTTCCGGAAAACCGCGAAGAAATTGGAGAAAACGTAGTGGATTCTGCTCTTGATTCGAATAATACGTTGAAAAATGATATACTTAAAATTTATTATCAAAATGTATCAGGTGTAAGGACCAAATCGGAAAGTATTTTTGCTGCTACCTCTCATGGAGACTTTGATGTTATCATTTTAACTGAAACTTGGCTAAATTGTAGCTTCCATAATGCGGAATTTTTTGATCCACATATATATACACCCCTATCATGAATAAACATTCCCTCGAACTTTTTCTCCAATCCCCTGTTTTGCGATCGTAGAAGATTATTGGGGAATGGGAACAAACTCCCTGGAAAATGAGGTTATCGGCAATTCTTTTTTAGGGAACATTTTTTGACGTTTCACGCAAATTTTGTTCCCCAACTTTTTGGCGAGGAATTAAATGAGGAAAGAGTCAATGCTAGCAATATTTTGAAATTTTATTTAATAAAAACATTTTTTTAAACATATTTACAAGATCTAGCAACACAAACAAAAGGAACTTACTGTTATTGGTCTAGTATATGGAATCCAATTCGGATACAGTAAAAGTCTTCATGAAAAAGAGTAGATGGCAAACTATCAAGTTATGCTATACTATATTTTAGGTGATTTTTTTTTGTGATATAGATAAATAAAATTGTTTAGCTGACAGGTCAAATATGCAAAATTACGGAAAAGCTAATGTCAAATATGAAAAATGCAACTGTGATTTTGAACTGAATGGAAGTAATTGGAAATATTTTGGCAGCACTGACTGGATATGAAGTTTTCCAATCCGCAATTATTCATGATCGCAAAATACTCCTCTCGAGAAACGAAAAAATCCGCGAGAGTCGTTTTCCTCCGAATGTTCATGATAGGGGTGATAATGTTTATCGTAAGGATCGTGATGTTAACGCAACTGGTTGTCAACGTGGTGGTGGTGTGCTTGTTGCTGTAAAACGTCAATTTTTGTCTTCTATTGTGTTGCTTGGAAATACAAATGTGCTACTGGATCAATTATGTGTAGTAGTCAGAGGCTCATCGGTATCTCTCTACATAGTAGTATGTTATCTGCCGCCTAATAGTTCTATTGAATTGTATAAGATGCATCTTAACAACATCTCTACAATAGTTGCTGATTTTTCTATTGATGCTAACCAATTGATGATTGTTGGCGATTTCAATCTCTGTGGTGTCACTTGGTCTGAGGTCCGTGGTGATCTTTATCTCACACCATTTAAAGTATCTAGTGCTTTTGAAATGTATGTTGTGGATAAAATTTTAGATCTAGGTCTTATGCAAGTCAATAACTGTTTTAATGCCCTTAGGAGGCTGCTAGATTTAGTGTTTTTAAGTAACAATATCAATTGGAACATTTATGAATCACCTTTTCCTATATCAGCCATTAGTATGCATCATGTTCCGTTATGCATCTCTATATCATTTTATAAATTTTCCCCTGTTAAAACTAATGTTGATGTGTTTAACTTTAAAAGATGTAATTTTCATTTGTTAAATAATGCTCTTAATCAAATTGATTGGGAAAGGGAATTTGATCTTTTAGAAACCGAGTCTTGCTATAGTATTTTTATGACCATAATTCATAATGAGTTTAGTAATTAAGTTCCGAAAGCTAAAAAATATTTTTATAAATGTCCGTGGCATACTCGTGGGTTGAAGAAACTAAAAAATCTTCGTTCTAAGTTTTTCAAAAAATTTATTAATACTAATCAGAATTGTTACTTTTTAAAATATCGGCATTATATGAGAGAACTCAATTTCTTGGATAAACACTTATATAGGCAATATATTACAAAATATGAATATAGTATCAAATCTAATCCTAAATCGTTTTGGCGTTATGTAAAATCCAAAAGAGGCTTCTCGAATATACCAGCATCAATGTTTTTGGGGGCAGAATCTGCTAATGATACTTTGTCATTTCTAATTTATTTGTTGATTTTTTTAAGTCCAATTTTGAATTACCTAGTAACCCCATCCCTAGAGTTTCAGATAATGTACGTCCTGTGTTAGATTTTGGTAACTCGTCTCTAACACAGGATGAGATTTTTGAGGGTATTCAAAATCTTAAGCCATCTACACGTCCAGATGCTGACGGTTTTTTCATTAAAAACTGCGCCGTCTATTTACTTCTCCCTTTGATGGTAATTTTTAATAAATCGTTTGCGTCAGGTGTATTTCTTGATTGTTGGAAAGTAGCGTATATTACACCTACGTATAAATCTGGCTGTAAAAATAACATTGCCAATTACAGACCTATATCTAAGTTGTCTGTAATTTCCAAACTTTTTGAATCCATTGTTAAGGATGAACTATTTTTTGCTGTTAAAAGCATAATTTCTCCTTATCAGCATGGTTTCGTGAGTAGACGCTCAACTATCTCTAACTTAGTCTTGTTTAGTGAGTATTGTGTATCGGCGTTTTTGCAAGGCTGTCAGGTGGATCTAATCTACACTGACTTCGCTAAAGCGTTTGATAAGATTTCGCACGCTCTTTTAATAAAAAAGTTTGCAGCTTTGGGTTTTCATTCAAGTATTTTGAAATGGCTCGAATCTTATTTACACAATCGCCCATGCTTTGTAGTTTTTGATAACATTAAGTCGACTGTTTATTTCGCAATTTCTGGTGTTCCTCAAGGGAGCATCGTAGGACCACTGTTGTTTATCATTTTTATTAATGATATTGCGTCTTTATTTGTCAATTGTAAATGCCTATTGTACGCTGATGACCTTAAGCTCTTCTTACAAATTAGAAATGTGAATGATTCTGCACTTCTACAGCATGATTTAAACAAACTTCATCTATGGTCCACAAATAATTGACTTCCTCTTAACTTAAATAAATGTGTTTATATGTCTTTTTCCAAGTCTAATATCTTTCTTTCAACCTCGTATAATATTGCAAGCTTTCCACTTATGTCTGTTGTTGAATTTAAGGACCTCGGAGTAGTATTTGATTCAAATTTTTCTTTTCGACCCCATTTGGACTTTGTCATTCCAAAAGCATACTCTATGCTTGCTTTTATAAGACGTAATAGTTCTTCGTTTAATGATCCATACACTCTCAAAGTTTTGTTTACTAGCCTTGTTAGGTCAAGGTTAGAATATGCGTCAATTGTATGGTTTCCTTTTTATGAAATACATAAATTTAGAATTGAAAAGGTGCAGAAATCCTTTACAAAGTTTGCACTGCGCTCGTTAAACTTTGAAAATGGTTCTCCTCCATATAATGCCCGTTGCCTTTTGATTGGTTTAAAAACCTTAGAAAGTAGAAGAAATATTTTGTCTTTACTATTCTTACATGACATCGTCTCTAATGCAATTGATTACCCTGAATTACTTGGTTTGATTCAGTTTAACGTTCCAGTAAGAGCTCTAAGGAATCAAGTTCCTTTTTATCTTATAACTCCTCGCACTAATTATGCTGATAATGCGCCTATTTTTAGAGCAATGAAAGAGTTTAATCAAGTTAGTGCTACGAATAATTTAGATTTCTCGGCTACTGAAACTGTCGTTAGGAATATTTTAAATAATTTTTTTTTGAATTGCTGTATTTTATTTTATTCTAGTCTGTAAGAATTGCTATGTTCATAGACTTAATTATTATAAATAAATAAAAAATAAATAAATAAAAAAAAAAAATCCAATTTAGTTCCATTCAAACTTCTTGCATTGAAATAAACTACGTTTAAGCCATTATGCTGTTTACAAAGTACCCGAATGAGAGTGTTATGATTTTTACAAGCACCACTTAAGGCCTCATTTAAATTATCCAATGCTATAAATTAGGTTATCAGTTCCAAACGTGAGAAAAAGATTAGATAATAGAAGAATCATATAAAGAGAGGAGAAGAGCAAAGAACAGAAGAGAAAATACATATTCAGTTAAAATTGCAATGAAATTATATTAATAAAGAAAAAATTTAATTAATAAAAAAAAAAAGTAAATAATTTAATAGTTTAAACAAAAAAAAAATGATTTAAGTTCCCACGACGCAGTCAACGCTCTCTTTATTATAAACCACCTACGCTTCATTATCACCGATCTTTCGTACATACACTTTACCCCGTACAGAAAAAGCAGCAGACAGACGATTTTCTTGTTTCGTCAAACTTGCATATGCCATAACCAAACGATTAGATTTCGATAAAGACTCATGCAAGTAAAAAGCTTGCTCTCCACCGCATTCAATGTCTTTAAGTTTGAGTTGTCGCTTGTTGCTCTTGCAGAAAGCTGCAACAGCTTTAAAGAGACAATTTCTGTCGAACGCAGAATGCAGTTTCACAATAACAGCTGAGTGCAAGTTGCTATTGTTTCCGTTTGGTTTGACTCGAAAAATATCACGCAGGTTCGATGTGTGATTCAACACAATACAAATCTTGTCAAACACTACACGCAGATTTTCGCTTGAGTTATGGGGAATACCGCGGATAATAACATCAGAAGCAACTGCATTACTTTCATAGTTCTTAATTTGTTTTTTCATGTCACTAACCTCTTCAGTTATGCTAACTGAGCAGGAATCGATGTTATGAACTTCTCTTTGTTTATTTATTTGGTCTTTAAGTTGTTCAATTTCATTTTTCAACGATCCAATTTCTCTGCATACTTCTTCTGTCACAGTTACTCTCTCAGCAATCTTTTTTATATTTATTTTCGAAATTATATTATATTGCAAATATAAATATAAAAAAACCGTGACAGGCGGATATAAAGGCAGCACAAGATACCGGCGATATTAAATAGTGCTCTAATAAATTAGATACCCGTTTAACTACATAAATCGAGCTGTTACCACGGACACAAGAAAAAACATGTCTATTCACTACACATTGAACTTTTTTATGAAATAAAAAATTGGAATCCAAAAAAAAAAAAACTAACAAATAAAAATAGAATTTTATAATTTAGAATATCCTTAAGTAACTTAAAAGTAAAATTACCCTACAAATTACATTCCCGCAACGCAATCCACGCTATCTCTGCTACACACCATCTTCGCTTCGCCGCCAGCATTTACACGCACATATACTCTACCACACACCAATGTCGCTGAGTACAAGTTGTCTCTTATTATTTTTGCAAAACGCAGCCACAGCCATTAACAAACAGTTGCGATCATATGCCGTATACAACTTAGAAACCACAGCAGCTTTATTGTTATAGTTATTTGTGGTCCGCACTCTAAAACGTCTCGCAGATTTGGAGTACAACTTAATGAAGAGCAAATTTTCATAAATATGCCAGGCAGATTGTCATTATTCTGGAAGGTGATCCCGCTAATAATAACGTCAGTAGCAACAGCGTCATTTTCATATTTCTCAATTCGTTTTTTCATTTCACATACTTCGTCAAAGAGAGCATTGGAGAGAGATATTCCAGATGACCCAATTCTATTACTGCAGTCCTCTACTTGAGCTTTGAGCTCTGCAATTTCACCTTTCATAACATTAACATCATTACATGCCGCTTCAACCAAGTCAACCCTCTTCGCAATTTTGCTAATTTCAAATTTTACATTAGCAAGCTCCGCCGACATCTCTCCAAGCCTTTGCAAAATTCTTTCCTCAGTTGACTTCATTGCCGCATTAAGACCGGAAACCAAGCTTTCTTTAAATCACGAAAGTTTCGCACTAAGTGTAGAATCCGAGTAAACCGGCGGTGTTGCAATAGGTGACTCATCTGTGCGTAAGTTGCAGCCACTTTGAGGTGTTGTTGCAACAACATGTTTGCTGCGCAAGTTTTTGGAGATTCCCTGCTGTAAGCGCTACATGATCACAAAATAATTAAACGAATTGTGAAAATTTAGTAATTTATTAATTTACTAGCATTACCCTGTGCGCATCGCTTCACCTCAACCAAGGTGTATATTCGATGTGCAGCCAGCGAAAATTTTATTTAAAAAATACTTTTGTATGAGGACAATTCTAAGTATACACCCAAAATAAAATTTTAACAACCTAAGCAGTGCCTCTTAACATAAAAACCACGTGTTGTAAAATCCATGGAAATCGAGAAAATGATATTTAAAATTATTTTTGCGTGAGGGCCACCCTAAATAAAATTTTTTTAGCCCAAGCTATGCATATTAATGTAAGAGCTACGTGGTGTAAATTCGGTGTGAATCGACTAACCTGTCTTCGTGAAAATGATATTTGAAAATATTTTTGTATGAGGGTCACCCTAAGTATGCACCCTAAATAAAATTTTTACGACCTTATATGTGCCTCTTAATATAAAAGCCATGTGGCGTAAATTCCATGAGAATCGATTTAGCGGTGTTAGAGAAAATGATATTTAAAAATATTTTTGTATGAGGGCCACCCTACATATGCTCCCTAAATAAAAGTTTTGTAGCCTAAGCTATGCCTCTTAATATAAGAGCTACGTGGTGTAAATTCGGACTGAATCGACTAACCTGTCTTCATGAAAATGATATTTAAAAATATTTTTGTATGATGGTCACCCTAAGCATGAACCCTAAATAACATTTTTACAATCTAATTTGTGTCTCTTCACATAAAAGCCATGTGGTGTAAATTACATGGGAATCGATTTAGCGGACTTCGAGAAAATGATAGTATTTACAAAATATTTTTGTGTGAGGTCCACCCTAAATAAAAGTTTTGTAGCCTAAGCTATGCTTCTTAACATAAGGGATACGTAGTGTAAATTCAGTGTGAATCGATTTATTTGTCTTCGTGAAAATGATATTTAAAAATATATTTGTATGAGGGCCACCCTAAGTATGCAGCCTTAACAAAGTTTTTACCATCCAATCTGTACCCCTTAACATAAAAGTCATACTGTGTAAATTTCATGGGAATCGATTTGCCTGTCTTTGAGAAATCGCTATTTTTAAAATATTTTTGTATGAGGGCCACCCTAAATAAAAGTTTTATAGCCTATGACACCCGTCTGATCGATATTAACATACTGTAAAAATTTTATCAAGATCGGCTGGATAGTTTTCGCGTCCATAAAGGATATGCAGACAGACAGACAAAAAATGAATTTTATATAATAGATTTTAGTCAAAGACAAAATTTAAAAACAGAGTGCGGTATTGAAGCTTATAACCGATAAGTGTATAAATTTATAGCGAGATTTATAGGGTTTTTCTGCATAAAATCGAGTTAAAATTGAGTACGATAAAAAATACGTCTATTCCCTGAACAAGTGCTGACTATTTAATTTTTGTTGTTGTAGTGTAACAGATAACATTTCGAAACAATCAAAAATGCATTTTGTTTTTTTAAAAAATAACACCGCTTTGCAGCGATGTGTCAAAGCTGACGCGTTTGCATTCTACTGAGATAACGCAAACAAATGGTGATTTCAACATCTTTTTCAACTTTTGAGAAATAATTCAAATAATTTCTTTTTTCTAAAAAAAATGGATAAAATTGATGATGGTATGTACTATAATGCAATTTAGCTTAAAGCATTGACAACGCTCTATCTTTGAATGCATTTTAAAAACTGACACAGTTGTTATTGGAATTCTTATAGGCCAACTAAACCATGCATGGGCTAGCTTAACCTACTGTCAAATTCGAACGAAAAGCCTGTTAAATGCATAAAAGGGGGTACACACTAGGGTTGTAACGGAGCTCCGCTTCCGCTTCCGCAAGTGCGGAACTTCCGCTTGATATTGTACCTCCGCTTCCGCCTCCGCAAATTTTAATGCGGTAAATCGGAGGTATAACGGAAGTTATAAAATCAACAGCCTACAAAGTGGAAAATTCTGTGTTTAAGCTAATTTACGTTTTATTGTTTTGTGCTGTAGTAGTTTCGTAAGATATGGTTATGGGTACAACCTACTTAGTATAAATTTCGTTTACACTGATTTCGAAAGTAGTCCATTTCAAAAACATCGTTTTGAAATTTCATAAAGATTCAAGCTCTCCAAGTATATTTTTGCAACTATAATTGAGCGCACTCTCCGGTTCAATAAACAAAAATTCAACGCATTTCTCTCGAATTCACTTTTTTCATACGGTGACAGCAGTCTTTTCTCCAAAATTACTGAGCCGATCCTTATGAAATTAGCAACATATTCGTCACATGCATGGGTATCGTATGAATTAAAATTGAGTCAAAATATTGATTTTTTTTTTCAAACAGATAATCACCCATAATCACCCATCCTTATTTTTCGAACATTTTTTTTTAGTTCAAAAAAAAAAAAAAACTGATGGAAATATGGCCAAATAAATGAAAAAAGTTCAAAAAACGGGTTTTTGGGGAATAACTCAAAAATGATTCTTAAGAAAATAAAATTGTGGGGATTTTTGGAATTTGCGACTCAAAATACATAAAAAAGTATGTGAGAAACTAGATCTTGTTTGTTTAAACTAGTGATATAGATGATTCAATCGTAAAAAACACATATAAAATTTTCAAAACTCGAAAAAAAATAGAAAAAATTGTCAGCACATCTTAGACTACGGCTTAAAAGCTGCGAAATATAGAGTAGCATTTTGAAAAAATATTTAAGAAAAATCGAAGGGGTCGCACTTTTAAACGTTAATAACTAACTCACTATTACTGCTACTGCTACTGCTAACTCACTATTACAGAAACTACATTCAAATACGAAAAAAATTATACCCTACTTTGTGTGCTTGTTGCTTTTAATACGCACTGAAACATATCAAAAAATTAACGAAATCGAAGAGGGTCCGGCCAAAACCTCGGTGATTTTCATGGAGTACCCCATATATATTATTTTAAATAAATTTAAAAAAAACATTGTTCGTGTATTTTAAGAGTGTATGTATTTATTGATCCTGAGAAGAATTATAATAATATCTCCTACTGAGGGTTCATAATAAATTCTGAAAAATAGCTTTTCAGCTGGAAATCCCACTCGATATGTAACGTTACATAAATCTTTCAGAAATCGTTCTATTTCAGAAATCTTTCTACAAAGTGTGTTACTGTCCACATTTTGATTTAATGTGAAACGTTTCTGAACATTTTTTATTGCGCCTTTTTTGTTATTCTGCGTCATTTGCGCTGATATTTTATTACGTCATTAAGATTACGAAGCATTTTTTCAATTTTAAAAACAATCTCTCAAATTTCTCCAGTTCCATGGTTAGTTATCGTAAATTTTTTAGGGAATGAGAAAAATTGCCTGGAAAATAAATTACCGGCAATATTTTTTGAGGAAAATTTTTTGACGTTTCTTGTAAATTCTTTTCTTCATTATTATAGCAAGGAATTTGAAATGATTAAAGCATTTAATCGTTAGATTTTAATTTTATAAAGACTTTTAAACATATTTAAGAATCTAACAACACTAATAAAGAGCAATTACACTAAAAGAAGTAACAAACTTTGTATTTTAATTTTTTTTTTACAAATCTGCATAAATAAAATTTCACAATATTTAGCATAGATTATATTTTTATTTATGTCAAATGAGCAAAATCATAGTTGCCACCACGGGTTGTTCATTTGCAACTTGTGTATATTTCGTCGTATACCACCTGTGGCCACGAATCAGCGAAATTCATATTTAAGAAAACAGTTAATCATTAAAAAATCAATTATGCTGTATGTGGCACACGACATCTAACAGTGATATATTATTTAAATTAGAAGTTGTAACGAACCTTCCCGCCTGGGTCTCGGCTCGTCAGTGTCCAAGGCTCAATTTCAATTTATTTCTAGTAAATTTACGTATAACAAAAACTAAGTTCTTTTATAATACAAAGCATATGATTACAAAGTGATTTCATTTATGTATATAAATTAAATATATAATTTTGTTTTTAAAAGCTCAAAATCTAATTCAATATAAAACATGAAAGTCCCTTTTAAATAAATGTAGAAAAACGTTGAAGAGACTGAATAAAACGAAAAAAAAATATGAAATGTAAAAGAGGTTGAAAGAGGTTGAAAAATATTGAAACACTTGTAAAAGACTGAAAAAGTCGAAAAAATATGGAAACCATTGAAGAAAGTTGAAAGAAATTCAAAATGTCGAAAAAATATGAAAAATGTTGAAAAAAGCTTAAAAATGTCGAAATAATATGAAAATGTTCATAAAAGTTCAAAGAGGTTAAGAAATGATGAAGCAATTCAAAATCGCTGAAAAAGTCTAAGGAATAAAGAAAGTGTTTACGTGTAAGCTTAAAAGCTTACGTGAACTCATATAAACGGTAACACTGTCCAACTGCAACTCGTCAGTTCTTTTCCCAATACGTGTCAAATATCCCAATCTCAATGATCGACACTCGTATGTATCGTTGTCTCTGTTGCTCTACTGCGAAAGATGGCTGACCCTGACATTGAGAAATTGCATACATTGGAAAATTCCACATCAGCATTTTTGACTGGCTCTCGCCAAAATTCACTCGTTAAAAATCTCCCAAGAAAGACACGTCGAATCCGCGCAAAAAGTTTAACTTCAAAATTACTTAAGTATACCTTAAAATCAAACTTAAAATTACTTACAAATACCTTAAAATCTACCTAAATATTTTGCCTTAAATCCACTTATAAATTAAATAAAAAAAACTAGTGCATATATTTCAAAAAAAGGTGTTTGTTTTCTAAGCTGTTAAAGCGAAATACAAAGTCGCTTTAGCTGGTTAATTTTTTGCCGCACAGGATTACACCCAAACCATCGTTGCATTATCACCATCATCATCAGCACATCATCACCATCATAGCTACCATCTTCGCATCAAGTCCAGGCACTTCCAGCAGCAGCGCCTGGTGATGGTGGTTACCATCACCAAGATCATCAATATTGTCATCATCATCGTCAACAGCAGCACGCCATCGTCGCCGCCGTACCAGCAAGCGCAACAGCTCACAGAGGAGCACCTCACCGCTGAATACTACACATGCCAACAGGTATTTCTTTTGCCATTTTTTACAAAAAAAAAAGAAAGGTTTTGTGCCCCACATAATCATTTGGTCTTTTGGCCTACTCTGGGCCTGCACCTGTAAATTGATTGGTGCTAATTGTAAGAAATCAGAAAAACACCTTAAATTGATTTAGCAAAATTTGTTTTAAAAAACTTTAATTTTTTATTTATAAGTTAAAAACAATATGAATGCATTTCGACAAGCCTGCTGGTCATCTTCTGCAACACGATTGAAAACAAAATCACATAAACAAAGAATCTCGACGAAAAGCGTACAATATTACATATGTATGTTAAAAACAAAAAAAAAAAACTTACATACATACATTAAGATTGACAACGGGTAAAAATAAATAAGAAAAAGGAACTTTCAAAAATAGTTAATTTAGGGTGTTTCAATAATTATTATTATAATATGAATTGGAATTAATTTGAACTTTCTAACAATTTAACTCAAAATTTCTTGAAATTTCCAAGTACCGTTTCGAAAGGTACAGTTCTCGGTCACGTGTTAAAATTCATCACATATTCTTATTGCTCATACTCGGTACCGTTGTTGCCAAGAAATTTTTTTACTGTACGATTTTTGCTCGGCACCGTTACGAAAAAAGTTTGTGCAGTTATTTATCTCGTTCGATTTTTGTTGCTCAGCACTGTTGAAAAAATTAGTTGCTGTTTTATTCGAAACGTTTTTGCAGAAAAAATTATTACTTTTTTTCAAGATTTTACTACGCACCGTTGTTGCGGTAAAAGTTTGTTCGCTTTTTTAAAATTTTTTTTTCTCGAGTTTGTGGGATTCCGTTTGGTACAGACTCACTTAACCAAATTTTTGAATTTTTTCTCGATCAATTTTTTTGAAATATTTTTCAATATTGCTCTTACGAATTTTGTTCGTAGTGCAAACGATTTGAATGAGTTTGAGACTACTCAAGCCGAAACTCTTGCGACTGACCAGAATATTTATGTGCTTGAGATTTCCAGGACTGAAATTACCCAA
Organism: Tricholauxania praeusta; assembly: GCA_949775025.1. Taxonomy (NCBI): domain Eukaryota; kingdom Metazoa; phylum Arthropoda; class Insecta; order Diptera; family Lauxaniidae; genus Tricholauxania; species Tricholauxania praeusta. The sequence continues at coordinate 111,960,182 of OX459028.1, forward strand.
TTATGAGCAAAAGTCAAGGAGCTAATATCGAGCTTGAAAAAAATAAAGAAGATATTTCGGGCAGAAAAGAAGCAGTCGACGAGAACAATTTAAAACTTAAGTTTCATAAAACTTTCACAACATATGTCAGATGTTTGTCATCAATCAACGATCAAATGGAAAATTTAAAATCAAGTGATGTTCTCATTGAGCAAACATTTTTCAACGACAGGAATCCCTCGATACACATTCCCCGTGTGACACTTAGGTGTTTAGTGGTGACTATGTCTCATGGCTCACTTTTCGTGATATTTTTACCGCAATTTACGTGAATAATTCGCGCTTATGTCAAGTTGAGAAATTGTACCAACTTTTACAAAAAACAAAAGGTGAGGCTCACGAAATTGTGAAAAAATGCCTCTCACGAATGATAGCTTCGACATAGCGTGGAATAATTTAAAGTCTCAATATGAGAATAAACGCATTTTAATTAACCAATAGTTGAAAATTCTTTTCAATCTTCCTACTTGCTCTCAAGAATCAGGAAGTTCAATCAAAAAACTTCAACGCGAAATAAATAATTGTATTTATGCACTACAATTATACAAAATTGACATAAGCAATTGGGACGCGATATTTGTTTATCAATGCTCAGTACGTCTTCCTGAGCATACCCTCTCTCTACGGGAGTAATCAATATCCAATAAAAACGAAATGCCAAAATGGCAAGATTTTGATACTTTTTTGACAGACAGTTTTATATCAGCCCAATAGATCGCATGCAATTGCTCAAAAACCGCAGAAATCAATTCGCTCTTTTCACAATAATGTTGAAGCTTCTCAATGCAGATTATGCAAAGAAACCATCCTCTTCGCGCATGCAGTCAATTTTCAAAACTGAGCGTGCAAGAAAGATTTTCAATTGTCAAAAAACACAATTGCTGTATTAACTGCTTGGCATCCTCTCACGAGTTAAGAGATTGTAAGAGCTCATATACATGCTTTAAGTGCAAAAAGCAACATCACACGCTTTTGCACAGGTAAAAGAGTCAAATCAACCCCCAATATAAAAATAAAAATTTTTCAAATAAATTTGAAAATCATAGTAAAAGTGATAATCGTAATGCTCAAACTTATGCATCTACCATACAGTCCACTTTTGGAGATCTGACTACGTCAGAACCTCATTCTTCAAACCCAGTTGGAACAATTAATTCATGTTTCACTACTGTAATCGAAAAAGTGCTTCTTGGCACAGCTCTCATCGATATTTATCACTTAGAAACGACATATAAAGCTCGCACTTTTGTCTCAGAACGTATTCAACGAATACTTAAACTTCCCACTAAACTAATTTCTGCACAAGTCACAGGACTTAATGGAGCTGTTAGCATCAAGCCGTGTATGATGTCATAATTTTACATCGGTTCTCCGATTCTCCGGGTGGATCCTCACAGGACTCGTACCAATTCAACATTTATCGCCAACTCCAACATTTCACCGAAATATCTCTGAATAAGCAACTTAAAAAATTTTGGGAAATTGAAGAATTCCCACAAAAATCCGCAGTTTCTAAAGCAGACGAAATTTGTGAAGAAATTTACATGAAAACTACTACAAGGAAATCAAATGGCAGATATATTGTTGATTTTCCTTTCAAATTAGAATTTCAAAATTCTCAGGCTCTCGGCCAATCAAAATCCATTGCCCGAAGTCAATTTCTTCGAAATGAAAAACTTCTTCTCAAAAAGCCTGATGTTAAGGCTCAATATGGCAACGTCATATTAGAATACTTGGAACTTGATCACATGGTTAAAATTGAGTCTCAAAATTTTCAACAAAATTGCTCATACTATCTTCCTCATCATGCAGTTCTCAAGCCAGAGAGCACGGGCACCAAGATGAGGATTGTCTTTAATATGTCCTTTCCCTCTACAAATTCAAAAAGTTTGAGCGACGTTTTATTCACTGGTCCAGTACTACAAAGTGATTTGATGTCACTTATTCTCAAGTGGAGATTCTTTAAATTTGTCTTCAACGCGAACATCCAAAATAGGTACCGACAAATTTTGGTAAATCCAGATGAAACGGCGTTTCAAAGAATAATTTTAGCCAGATCCAGAAAATGAACTTAGCGAATTTGAGCTAAAAACCATAACATTTGGTGTGAATTGCGCCCCATATCTCGCAATTCGTACACTTTTAAAAATGGCTGATGATGAAAAGCATTTTTTCCTTTGGCTCCAAAATTTTACGTGAATTTATGTATGTTAATGACGCGTTGGCAGGAACTCACGACATTACATCAGCTAAAAATAATCGTGATCAACTCAAAAACATTTTACTTTCAGCAAGTTTTGAGTTGCGGAAATGGACGTCAAATTCAAAAGAACTTATCACATATCTTTCTCAAGATCACTTATTACATGCAGATTTTCTTCCACTAGAGGATAAAAGCTTAGCTAAAACTCTAGGGATTTGCTGGAATGCAAAATTTGATTATTTCTATTTTAATGTTCAATCCCTTGAACTGAAACAAAATTATACGAAAAGGGAAGTTTTATCGACCATTGTCAAATTTTTTGACCCAGCTGGTTGGCTGTCACCAGGTATAGTGACAGCAAAAGTAATTATGCAACAGCTTTGGCTGGAAAAAACTGACTGGAATGATAATCTTAAAGTTCAGTCACTCATCCAATGGCAAAACTCTGTGACAAGCTATGAAAAAATTAACCTGATTACGATTCCTCGATGGGTACAATTTTTTCTCACAAGCAAAATCGAATTTCATGCCTTTTCAGATGTCTCTGAAAAAGCATAAGCTGCAGCAATTTATGTGCGAGTCGAAATGCAAAACGACATATTTTCTCATTTACTTGGCTCAAAAACAAAAGAAGCCCCAGTCAAAATAATATCCTTGCCCAGACTTGAGCTATGCGGAGCAGTTTTGCTAGCCCACACACGACAATTTCGCCGACCTAGCAACCCAGCATCCTTTGGACTTAAAAAATAGTGAGCTTTGGTGTATTATCAGTACAACCAGATACTACGTTGGAAATCAAGCCAATCAAATCTTTTTTTCACTAGCTCGGTGGTGAATGAAAATATACTAAAACGATTCTTTTCGTTGCCCAAACTCGACAACAACAACATCTCTTTTGAAGAACTCAAGTTTGTAAAAATGAGACTCATAAAAAGTTCTCAGCAAGCTCATTTCTCAAAAGATTATGAAAATCTTCTCAATAAAAAGTCAATCGAAACAAAAAGTCAATTATTGACATTAACAACATTTCTGGATCAGGAAGGCATTCTAAGAGCAAATGGGAGCTTAGCATCTTCCCCAGCTCTTGACTACAACGAAAGGCATCCAATAATTCTGGCGCATAGCAGTCGTTTTGCTCGCCTGTTGGTAGAATTTATTCACCATATTTCCCTTCATGGTGTAAACCAGCTAGTTCTTTGACTAGTCGTAAGTTCTGGATACTCAAATTAAAAAATCTTATCAAAACTTGTATCCACAACTGCAAAACTTGTGTGATAAGCTTCTTTACAAATACCGGTGTGGACTTTGCTGGACCCTTCGAAATTAAAAGCTTCATCAGCAGATAGTGCAAAAATCACCAAATGTTATGTATGTCTTTCGTATGTTTTGCAACGAAAGCCTGTTAGTGATCTCTCATAGCAGGCCTTTTTAGCAGCCTTGTCACGGTTTGTCTCTCGTAGAGGTTACCCGGATAATATTTATTCCGATAACGGTGCAAATTTTGTAGGAGCTACTCTCTCGAGTAGAAGCCTGCCTGAATAAATAATAATAAAATAAATAACTTTGGTAGCGATGGACGAGTTCGTGTAGCAGTTCTCAAAACTCAATTGGGAGAAATCACTCGCCCAATACATAAACTCGTATCGATTCCCCATTAATTCGTACTTTCTTATAAGCATTTCGTTCTCATAAACATTTCGTTTCATAAACTTATCATTCTTATAAGCATTTACTCATTATAAGTTCCCTCCAAAATGGTCCCAAAAACAGGAGCTTAAACCACCTCTCAATTTCTCAATTTTACAATCACCAATTTCGTTAATCAAGTCATCACTTATCATTTTTCATCATTTATTATCATCATCATTTTCTCTTCCTCGTTTAGCATATTATCCCGTAATGCCAAAAGATATAATTTTCGGTGCCTTTATGCCAAGCGAATTATAGACTACGTCGTTGCACCAGATTCTGCCGTTTAGAGGTTCGGGATAGAGTGAGATTTGTTCACATTAATCGTCTATGCAAAAACTGCCTTGCGCATTCGCCTTCTACAGACCGACGCATCAGTGCAAACAAGTGTCACGTTTGTAACTTGGGGCATCACAGCCTCCTTCACGATGGTACAGTAGGAGGCATGATAAGGCAAGAAGAGCAGCTGGTGGACGCTTCAAACGTCACTTTGAAAATGACAGCCCAAGTACTAGTGGAAGAGAAGAAAAGTTATGTATTGCGAGCGCTCATCAATCCGAATCAGGACCGGTCCACGATTTCAATGTCCAAGGCGAAAGAGATTGCCACAACTTTATTTTTTACCGCTACAAATAAAAGGCACCCTACATGCCACCTCCGGATTGTTTCCTTCATAAATCCAACGATTGGAATCACATCCTATTTTTACGTGGTCCAAGGCAATCTTGGAAAATTTCCACCCCGTAGGGCCGACCGAACTCCGATTAGCATTTTTCATCCGGATTTAATCCTGGTAGACAGGTTTTATTATAAGCCTCTCGAGGTTGATTTGGTGATCGGAGCTGATCTGTACTCCCGGGTTATCAAAAACTGTGTGTGTGCCATCCTAGGCGTTCCTTTAGCCCAATCCACGATATTTGATTGGGCGTTTGTCGGTATTTGCCCTAGAGCGGACTAGATATCATTTTTTATTATCATAATAATATATTCGAAATGATACTTTTCTACAAGTGAATACTCATGAATTTTCAAAATCATATTGAATTTGTTTAAAAAAAAATGTTCTAACCTTTTCTCTGAGTGCATACTTATCTTAATGAATTTGTAAGCTATATTGAATTTTGTAAAAGTAAAACCTTTTCTTTGAGTGCATGCCCATATTTATTAATTTTTAAATCTTATTAAATTTGTATAGTTAAACTTAAAATCTTTAAACTTTTCTGAGTGCAAGTTAAGGATTTCAAATCCATGATTTTTAAAAAAATTAATCTTTGGCCGCATTGGCTAGCCAATGCTAGCCAATGCCCACGGGCCAGTTATATTCACCTGTTATTAACGTTGTCCTTAAGGAAACTTGTTAATCCTGTTTGTCTATTTTATCAATCCAGAAAGCTCGTTAAACCTGTTTGCCTATTTTGCCAATCCAGTCAGGAACCTCGTTAATCCTGTTTGCCTGTTTACTCAATCTGGTAGGGAAACTCGTCAAACTCGTTTTACACTTGTTCTTTATTTAACTTGTAATTCTTACGTCTAAAATCAGACTAACAGTAAAACTTAACTTAACATAAAATGAAGCCTAAAATATTCTTCCTATTTGCTGTGTCAGCGTTCTCACGCTAACCGTGGGATCGCTAACCTGCAATGGGTACGCGTGTTACATATACGCTGACGAGGTGCAACGTGACTTATGCCGGTGTGTTGAACTGGAGTTCGCTGGCGCATGTCTGGAGCAAGCTGATCGCCAGCGCGTGTTAACTGCCGCCCCCTTAAATATCTGCGTCCCGCAGATTTCTACATTCCTCACAGGAATTATAGATATGAAGCACTTCCTGGATCTGAGGCTGCGCAGTAGCGTGTGTTTGAGCAGAAGGAAGCTGGATAGATGGAATCCCTATTCTCTTGGTAATTTTTCTCCAGATGAAGGTGATGGCGAATGCCATAAACAATATTATCATAGCTTCTGTAATTAGAGAAATCTCAAATTTTTCATTAAGTGTTCCTAGGTATTTGATGTTTCTAACACCAAGTTCGTGTACATAGTCTAAATTAACCCTTAGCCCTTGACTCGTGATGTTTGTCAGGACAGATGGGAGGACGTGAAGACTCAAACCGGTTTTGCTCGTAAACGTTTGGTTTCCGACCTGAATTGTCTCGTTGCTGAATTGTAATACGTAGGTGCCGTTAAGAAAATTGGAATAGTTGCTCGCCAATACGTGCCCGACAAAATTGGTAAGAAAAAGTGTGTGTTCGTTAACCAGTTCAAGGATCACTTCGTTATTTGTCCGATACTCACATCTGGCATTCCCACCTTTGAGAACCTTTGGTAAGCAGTCCTCCTCAGGAAGATTTTCCAGAGCCCCGCTGCTACAAATGGTCGAGTTATTTATAGAGTAGCAGTCCGCTACTATCCCGTAGGTCTCATACTGGCTTACTAGCATTTTTCGAAATTTAAGATCCAATTGTTTGCCGTTCCTTATAGCGGCTCGTGTCAGGAGCATATTAAATTCCTGTTTCTTTACTTTTGGAATAGAGATGACATAAAGAAGCAAGGATTGGTTGGTATAAATAGAGGGTGTTCCATATTCAAGCGCCTCCACAATATTTTGATATGGTAATGTTTCAATTTCCGACAGTACCTGATTCAACTCCTCTTTGTCAAGCAAATTGCTGTTAACTATTCCACTCTTTGCCATTTGGCAACCCCTTACAATTTCGTTTATAACCTCTTTAAGAATTAGGACCTTGTCAAGTGCTGTTTGGTCTGCGTGTCTATTTTCATCATCCTTTGCGATACGGTTCACCACGGATAACATCTCGTTTACCTTCTGCGTGAGCTCATGTGATGACTCGAGTAGCTGTTTGTTGATTTTGTATTGATGGTTATTGTTTTCTATTACTTCTCCTTGGCTTTGGAGCATCTTATCCCAATCAGTTGCGTCTGGGTTTCCGGCGACCCATTTCCATGCTGAGCCGATCCAATTTATCGAGCGTACCATCCTTTTCTGGGTGTTTCGAAGTTCATTAAGGCGATCTCTTGTCTGATTCAGGTGATATTCCAATACAGGATTCGTAGTATGGCTAACAGCATCAGCGTGATTTACGAATCTAGAAATCTGTTGCAACGCTTCGTCGTACTGATTCAAATCCACCACATGTACCAGCTTAAAATAGCCATCAATCATCCAGCCCTTGCCGTTGCCTATCGATACAATAGGTGCCCGATACTCAAAGATGCTGAAGCCACGTGCACCGACGACCATTACAAATATTATATGCAACAAAAACATCGCGTACCCTTTAAAACAAATTTGACAAATGATTCTTCTTTTTTTTAAGAAATAAAAATATATGTTAGGATTATCAAAATTAATACAGAATATAAAGAGAAGATAAAAATTAAAATACGATAAAAATTAAAATAAGATAAAAATTAAAATAAAATTAAAATTAATCGTGGACTTATTTTTATGTAAAACAAAAATATTTTTATCATTATTTTTCTGCTATTTTATGTAAGAATAGGAATCTTATTTTGACCACATTTTTAAAAAAGAAAAAATGAATACAACATGTAATTTAGAATAAAGGTTAGAATAATGGGGATTATTAGGGCTTATTTTCTAAGTGAAACAAAAATATTTTTATCATTATTTTCCTGCTACTTTATGTATAAAATAGGAATCTTATTTTGACCCCTTTTCTTGATAAAGAAAAAATTAATACAACATGTAATTTTTGTAAGAATAATAGGGATTATTAGGGATTATTCCACTTTCCCCTTTTTTTTAAAAAAAGAATTTTTATGTTTTGTAAAATATGAAAATTATTTTTTCTTCAAAGGACTAACATTCTTTATATGGGTTTTGTGGATTCTTCTTCCGCTCTCCGTCGTGACCGTTACTCTATTGTCTTTTGATACGATTTCTTTCTTAAAAAGCGGCCTATTTTTCCCTTTTATTCTTCTAATTGCAACAAAAATTTCTTCCCCTTTACGATACCTTCTGGGTGGAGTTCTTCTGCTGTTAAGTCTTCTGTTTTGGGTTTTAGTATTTCTTCTGATTAGCCCTCTTAAGTCTGAGTTCATTTTGGACCTAAAGTTGACAAGACCTTGATAATTAATTCTCTGTGCTCTGTTAAAAAAAACATCAGCGGGCTTCCTTTGGGTCACCGAATGCACCGACGTATTGTAACGGTCAACTGATATTTCAATCAGTTCCTTTACTTTCAACGTGGGATATTCGTTTTTCATGCACCTAAAAATCTCGACGACCGTAGAGTGTACCCTTTCAACTTGGCCATTGACTTCGCTTCTTTGTGTTGGCGTTAGATAAAGTTCAATACCAAGCCCTTTAATGAAATTTAGTACTATGGGACTGATGAAACTTTTTTCATTATCAGTCACCAGTATTCGAGGTACAGTAAAGTAATGAAGGATCTTAATGAGCTTACCTCGCACACGCAATACCGATCTATCCTTGATATGAAAAAATTTTGCAAATTTAGAAAATTTATCGATGCAAGTGATGAATTTTTCCCCCTGAATTTCCATTATATCCATATGAAGAATTTCGCAAGGATATTTTGGATTGGGTGTTTTTTGTAATTCAGGGTGTACTGGATGCCTATCGTACTTGTTGGCCTTGCATACCTCACAGGAAGACACATACGCTCTGATTTGTGCACCCATGGCGGGGAAGTAAAATCTTTCCAAGATCTGGACCCTATTTTCCCTTGCATTCCTGTGAGCTCTTTTATGCTCGGCCTCGATGATACTAAATCTGCTTTCAGGACTTTTCACATCCTCTACAACTCTCTGGGTTATCCGGATTTTGTACTTGGAGAAGTTGTCCCGATACACTCTCTGGAGTAAATCCAAACATATCTCAGGGATTTTAATCCCATTGATCACATTTGGATTCAATCTCTGTTTGAGGATATCAATTAGCGCATGATCGTCCAAATAAGAAGTTGCGACATAGTACCTTGAGAAACCTGGATGAGGATTTTCGTGACACGAAGCGTTTTTACCTATGTTGATAACCAATTGGTTACGAAACACATTCAAAGGTGCCTCCACATGGTAGATTAAATCTGTAGCGTCCTGTTCTGCGCTATGCACCGTACCATCAGAACGTTCGGTATCGACCTCGCTTGCCGTCCATGTCCGTGAAGTGTTGCCCTCGCTTGCCGCGATAGTTTCACAATCACTTGCTCCAGGCAAGTGATTCAACTGAGTTTTTAATCTGGAGAGAGCGTCAGCCACGAAATTTGATTTACCTGGTTTGTAAATTAATTCGTGGTTGTACTCTTCAATACGGGCCTTCCACCTCTTCAGCTTGGCATTATAGTTCCTAGTTCCCAACGCGAACGTTAGTGGTTGATGGTCTGTGTAGATTCTTATCTTCTTTGCGCCGTATAGGTAATTCCGCAAATTGTCAAGCGCCCAAACTATCGCAAGCATTTCTTTCTCGTTTGCTGCGTAGTTTTCTTCGGTTTTATTGAGGGACCTTGACACATACGCAATCGGTCTATCCTTCCCGATTTCTCCTTGGGACAAAACGCCACCGATGGCAAAATTAGAAGCATCCGTAGTGAGATTAAAGCTTTTCTCAAAATCGGGAAAAGCCAGGATTTCGGATGAAGCCAACAAAAATTTTAAGTCATCGAAAGCTTGCAGGCCATCATCCTGTAAATTAATGGCTACCCGCCTTGATTGGTTAGCCTTAACCTGAGAGTTTTCCCCCCTAGTCAAATTTGTAAGGGGTTTGGCAACCTTAGCGTAGTCCCTAATGAACTTCCGGTAGTAAGAAGTAAGCCCTAGGAAACTTTTCAAATCTTTTAAATTAGTTGGAGGTAACAAATTTTGTATTGCGGTGACTTTTTTTAGATCAGGCTTGATTCCCTGAGGTGTGATAACATAGCCCAAAAACTCTACTTCGTCCTTCATGAAGTGAGTCTTTTCCAAATTTACCTTTAGGTTAGCCTCGCATAGGCGCGAAAACACTGTTTCAATATTGCGAAGGTGTTCCTCTTCTGACTTTCCGAAGACGATTATGTCGTCAATATACACATAGCAGATCTTCCCTATGTATTCCTTAAGGACGTCATCAATCATCCTCTGAAAGATCGCGGGAGCGTTCTTCAACCCAAATGGAAGTCTTAAAAACTCATACTTCCCATTCATGGTGGAAAACGCGGTTTTCTGCACGTCAGAGGGCTTCATTGGAATTTGGTGGAAACCGGATGTCAGATCTAAGGTAGTAAAGAATTTTGCCTCGCCAAGGCTTGAAAGCGTGGAATTTATGTCGGGAATGGGATACCCGTCAGGTATAGTGACCGAATTCAATCGCTTAAAATCGATCACCATACGATATTGCTTTTCTCCGGTAGGTTTGGGTTTTTTGGGTACAATCCATATTGGCGAATTGTACGGACTCTTGGAAGGGCGAATAATATTTTCTTCTAGTAATTCCGTGACCTGCCTATCCACCTCTCCACGCATACATGCAGGGTAGGGATAACTCTTGGAATAAATAGGCTCGTCAGTATTAGTCCTAATTTCAGCTTTCACTGCTGTTTTCACCACTTCATTACCATTTATGGGCCCGAAGAGAGAACTATAGCTCTGAATCAGCCTATCAATTTTTTCTTTAGTATCCCTAGAGAGATGCTCGTTGATGACAATATTTACCTCAGCTGAACATCTGGCCTTAAGAGGAATTTTTGCTCCTGATTTTAAGACTAGAATATTTCTTTTACGGTCAATCACCGCTTCTAATGCCCTCAAGGTATCATCACCTACAATGCCGTCAAAAGATGACAGGCCTGGAAGAACAAAAAAAGTTACGGGTAGGGTGATACCGGCTTGCTTGAAGAATTCACCCGTGACTTTTTCAGTAATTATTATTTCGCCTGCAGCAGAATTAACCTTAAATGATTTCTCTACAGGAAAACGCTTCCCCTTGATAGTTGAGCTAATAAAATTTTTATTTGCCCCTGTGTCTATTAAAAAGTGAAGTTTTTTGCCGTCCTTGGTTACATACTCCATATAGGGGACACTGGACGGAGTGTCTCCTTCTGGTGCGCTAGTCGTATTGTGGTAAGTCTCTCCTAAATATCGAAGGCGGGAGAGGCGCCCTGCATGAAGTTTCCCGACTCCTGTGTGTTTCCTTCCGCCTGCCGCTCATATTCCTCAACATTAATTTGTTCCTGTGGCTGCAGGAACTGTTGCTCTTGTGGCTGCAGAAAATGTTGCTCTTGTGGCTGCAAAAAATGTTGCTCTTGTGGCTGTAGTAAATGTTGCTCCTGTGGCTGCATGAACTGTTGCTCCTGTTGACCGCTGTCCGACTGTAGGTAGTACAGTCTTTGTTGCTTTTGAGGGAAATTCGTAGAACCGTGTTTCCTTTTAAAGGGGTTGTTCCCTTGTTGCGGCCTGTTCATATAATTTATTTGCCTGGTCTGGACCGACCTATCCACCTCCATTTGCTCCTGAGGCCTGGGGGCAGCCGGTCTAGGAGGTGCGCTTGTTTGGTAAGGTCCATTGAATCGGTTGCTAAATCGGTTGTTAAAGAAGGGGCGATATTGGTCACTCCTCCTTGGTGGTAGAGGAGGCCTAGTTTCAACACGCGAGACTTGATTTATAGGGATCGTTATCCTATTAGGGACCGCCACATGAATCGGTCCACTTCTCATGCTCATATTCTGCAATTCTAAGCATGCGGAATATGCCTCGGGCAAGGTTTGAGGCTTCTGAATTATCAGCATTCTAGATAACTCAGGGCTCAATCCCCGAACGAACACGTCGAGCGCCCTGTTGCGGTAGGTTTCCACTAAAGCTTTTATTGTTTCAACCGAATATGTTTCGGTTTTTAATTTGTTTATTATCAGGGAAAATTGGTGATTGACAGTCGCATAGAATTCATCGAGCTTCGTGCCTTTTTGCGAAAGTTGGTTGAGCTGATGCTCAAGGGTCCTTATATCACGCTTGTCAGCGTAGTGAAGGGATAGAATTCTCTTTATTTCCATCCAGCTATCATCGAAAACATTGTAAGAAACCAACGCCGTATCGGCACTGCCCCTAATCTTCTGCCGTATGTGCTGAAGAATAGCCCGGTACAGCGGTTTGTTTCGAATAATTTCAAAATCCCGCAAGATACTTTCAACGTTATGTACCCAAGAAATGTACTGCGTTGGGTTTCCATCAAACACCTGCAACTCTCTGACACAGTCAGGGAGCTTGCAGATGTCCTTCAGGTCTTGTTCATTTTTTGGACCATTTAATTCTACTGGTTGTTCCCCTGAGACAACTCCCACAGGCACCCCTGCTTCCATCCTATTCACTCTTTCTAGAATATCACCCATTCGAGATATCATTTCCTCTCGACTAGTAGTGTCAGTCCTTTCAGCGACATTCAGACGTGATTCTATGCCCTTAAGCTGACTATAAATCATATTCACTGCCCCGTTAAGTTCTGTCATAGCTTTTTGCAAATCGTCCATTATAATTATCAATCGAGAGACAACGAGAGAAAGAAAAATCCACTCACCTTTTTACTAAGTTATCCTGTTTTTTTTTAATTCCTTTTCCGTTCCAGTTTTTCCTGGTTGTTATGAGTCTGTAAAAAAGGAAATATTAGTTCCAGAAACAATTATTGGCTAGCTTTGGAAGGATCATGTTCTTCCCGTTTAGTCGCCAGCGTTTATGCTTGCCAGCAACCTACTAGGGTATGACGCACTTCACTACTTCCCCAGCGTGTCCTTTATCTTCAGAGGCTCTCTACCCTGTTCTCACGGGAAGGATGGATGAGCAAGAAGGAAAAAGTGATTTAATGGGTTACCGTGTTCTCATGGGTACGGCACCCTGCGTTCAAAAACGTAAAATCACTTTGCCACAATTAAGGCATTAATTAAAGGACACACCACAGAAGAAAAATATTGTTTTTCTTAAATATTAAAAAATTTCTATTATTGCTAGACCCGGAGGGTCCCGTGGGATTCGCAGGATCCGCTTTCTTATTATTTTTTCCTTTTTACTTCACATTATTTTTATGTTTTTTTTCCTTTTTAAGGAACTGGAGGGTCCCAGTGGGATTCGCAGCCCTTTGCCTTTTTTTTATTATTGGTTCATTTATTTATTAAAGAACTGGAGGGTCCCGTGGGATTCGCAGTCCGCTTTCCTTTTCGGAATATTTTATTATAGAACTGGAGGGTCCCGGTGGGATTCGCAGCCCTTAATTTTTCAATTTATTTATATGTTTATTTTTTATCCGAACTGGAGGGTCCCGTGGGATTCGCAGTTCTTTTTTCTTTTAAATCAATATCGGGACATCTATTCCTCAAATGTCCCGGAGGGATACCCGCATTAAAGGCGGGTCCCTGTTCGGGCGCCAGTTAAGGATTTCAAATCCATGATTTTTAAAAAAATTAATCTTTGGCCGCATTGGCTAGCCAATGCTAGCCAATGCCCACGGGCCAGTTATATTCACCTGTTATTAACGTTGTCCTTAAGGAAACTTGTTAATCCTGTTTGTCTATTTTATCAATCCAGAAAGCTCGTTAAACCTGTTTGCCTATTTTGCCAATCCAGTCAGGAACCTCGTTAATCCTGTTTGCCTGTTTACTCAATCTGGTAGGGAAACTCGTCAAACTCGTTTTACACTTGTTCTTTATTTAACTTGTAATTCTTACGTCTAAAATCAGACTAACAGTAAAACTTAACTTAACATAAAATGAAGCCTAAAATATTCTTCCTATTTGCTGTGTCAGCGTTCTCACGCTAACCGTGGGATCGCTAACCTGCAATGGGTACGCGTGTTACATATACGCTGACGAGGTGCAACGTGACTTATGCCGGTGTGTTGAACTGGAGTTCGCTGGCGCATGTCTGGAGCAAGCTGATCGCCAGCGCGTGTTAACTTGCACAATCGTATTAATGAATTTGTAAATATTTAATTTACACTAAATTTGAATGCCATTAAGCGTATTTTCACCAATATATATGCATATTACATATGCAATGCATAATTAAGTAAATAAAAAAAAAAAAAAAATAATAAATAAATTGTTTTTCGAACTTAAAAATAAAATAATTTTAAGTATGTATGCGTCCGCCCGCTCCTCTTTGTTGCAGATACTGCAAGGCAGGCAGTGTGCTTATGTTTAAGCTTCAAAGTTCACGTAAACTCATATAAACGGCAACACTGCCCAACTGCAACTTCTCAGTTCTTTTCCCAATATGTGTCAAATATCCCAATCTCAATGATCGAGACACGACACTCGTATATATCGTTGTCTCTGTTGCTCTACTGCGATAGATGGCTGACCCTGACATTGAGAAATGACTGGCACTCTTCAAAATTCACTCGTTAAAAATCTCCCAAGAAAGACACGTCGAATCCGCGCAAAAAGCATAACTTCAAAATTAGTTAAGTATACCTTAAAATCAAACTTAAAATTACTTACAAATACCTTAAAATCTAACTAAATATTTTACCTTAAATCTACTTATAAATTAAATAAAAAAAACAAGTGCATATTTTACAAAAGCTGCTAAAGCGAAAAACAAAGACGCTTCAGCTGGTTCATTTTTTGCCGCACAGGATTACATTCACACCATCGTTGCATAATCAGCCACCATTGCCGCATCAAGTCCAGGCACTTCCAGCAGCAGCGCAGTGGTTACCACCACCAAGATCATCATCATCGTCAACAGCAGCACGGCATTGTCGCCGCCGTACCAGCAAGCGCAACAGCTCACAGAGGAGCACCTCACCGCTGAACACGACACGTGCCAACAGGTATTTCTTTTGCCATTTTAAAAGAAAGAAAGTTTTTCCCACATAATCAGAAAGTAATGAAGAAAAATGAAAGAGGTTTAAAAAGTCAAACAAATACATATAGGATATATTGGAAAAAGTTAAAAGGTTGATAAAGTCAAAAGAATATAAAAAATATTGAAACAAATCGAATAAAAACTAAGAAATTTAAATGTGCCACGCCCACTTCTCTTATTCCGCCTTCTTTTGGGTTAATTAATTATATTCGGAGGATGGAGCTGCTTGTAGAAGTCCACGTAAGTGGGAAAAGTTCCTGATCGCCACTCACTTGGGAGTGGCCAGGGATGATTCTTTTGCAAGCAGCTCAAGCAGCTCACAAACTTCCGGACTTTTTGGCCAAGTATCCTCTGGAGATCCCTTGGACACCCGTCCGGGGGTGAGCTAGTTGTGCATAGGGTTTGGGTCCCACCACATATTATCATCATTTCTAATGAAAACCAAATCAGCCTCGGCTATTAGCCCCCACTACGATGACGACCACTGCAAACGAAAAACGGACAATGATTTACGGATATGCACCTGGAATGTCCGGACCCTCCAGAGGGAAGGTGCAACTATCCAACTGGCGGAAGCCCTCGTAAAAATAAAGGCTGACATCACCGCCATCCAGGAGATGCGATGGAAAGGACAAGGCTGCTCTAAACGGACGAACTGTGATATCTAGTACAGCGGCCATGCGGAGAGGCGCGAATTTGGTTGCGGATTCGTTGTAAGTCGAAAATTACGCCACCTAGTTTCCCGGTTCACGCCAATAAACGAAAGGTTGGCTACGATCCGTATCAAGGCAAAATTCTTCAACATAAGCCTAATTTTCCCGCACGCCCCGACGGAGGAAAAGGACGATGCCACCAAGGATGATTTCTACGCGAGCCTAGAGGACGTGTATGACCGTTGTCCGACCCACGATGTAAAAATAGTTCTCGGCGATTTTAACGCGAAGGTCGGAAGAGAAGGCATCTTTGGCTACAGTCGGTCAGTTCAGTCTCCACGAGACCACTTCAAACAACGGTCTGAGACTGATCAATTTCACCGCGGCGCGAAACATGGTAGTTAGTAGTACCAGATTTCAACACCTCGACATTCACAAGGCCACCTGGCTATCCCCGGATCAAAAAACGAAAAACCAAATTGATCATGTTGATCGACGGAAGGCACGCTTCAAGCGTTCTGGATGTGCGTACATTTCGGGGGGTCAACACTGACTCCGACCACTATCTTGTTGCAGCTAAGATCCGCATGCGGCTATGCAATGCGAAGAATGTACGCACGGGCATGCAACGAAAGCTGGACGTTGCCAAGCTGCAATCACAACGGACTGCCGAGGCGTACTCCGCTCAACTCTCGGTTAAGCTCAACCAACCAACCTCTGGAACCGACGAAGCCGGTGGACTTTGGACATACATCTCCCACTCCATGCGCGCTGCTGCCGAGGAAGTCATTGGTTTTCGACGCCTACAACCTCGAAACCAATCGTATGACCAGGAGTGTCGCGATGCGACTGCTGAAAAAAACGCCGCATACAAGAAGACGCTGCAGTCAGCCGCAACGCGAGCCGTGCGAGAAAACTACCGCGAAAAGAGGAAGGAAGAGAGGCGCATTTTCAGACGTAATAAAAGGAAGCAGGAAAAGCGTGAGCGTGAGGAACTTGAGGTGTACCAAGGCAAGAAGGATGCATGAAAATACTATCAACAAGTTAAGCGTCTAACTCAAGGTTTCAAGCCCGGAGCATCCACTTGTAGAGACGAAAATGGAAATCTGGTTACAGATACACAAAGTGTACTGAGGTTAAGGAACCAGCATTTCTCCAACTTGCTTACGGGCGATGATTCCACCAATTCCGCCCAGAGAGAATGCAGTACGATACCACCAATCGATGATAACGCAGTGGAAGTGCCATCACCTAGCCATGAAGAGGTTCGAGTTGCTATCCAGCGACTCAAAAACAACAAAGCAGCGGGTACTGACGGCCTGCCAGCTGAGTTGTTTAAAGCTGGTGGCGATGAATTGATAAGGCAGGCTTTAGACCTGGTAAGTCCACCATAGACCAGATTTTTACACTACGCCAAATTCTGGAGAAAACCCATGAATATCAAATCGACACTCTCCATCTCTTCGTCGATTATAAAGCTGCGTTCGATAGCCCAGTGCGGGATTGCCTATACGCAACAATGTCTGAGTTCGGTATACCTTCAAAGTTGATAAGGCTCTGCAGGATGACGTTGAGCAATACGTGTAGTTCCGTCAAGGTAGGGAATGACCTGTTCGGAACTTTTAATACCGAGCGAGGTTTCAGACAAGGCGACCCGCTCTCGTGCGATCTCTTCAATTTCATTATGGAGGGGATCGTACGAAAAGCCGGTGTGTATCATAATGGCACCATTTTCTTCAAAGGTGTTCAGCTCCTTGCGTACGCTGATGATATTGATATTATCGGTCGGAATAAGAGAGATGTTACTGCTGCTTTCACTGCTATTGAAAAGGAATCAGCCTAAGTGGGTTTGATGGTAAACGAAGGCAAGACGAAATACATGATGTCTACTAACAACAACAAGAGAGCACGGGATCTAGACTCTCATGTTACAGCGGGCAACTGCAAATTAGAAGTTGTCAAGGAATTCATTTACCTTGGCACTGCCGTAACCAGCAACAATGATGTCAGTCTGGAGATTAAGCGGAGAATAACAATTGCTAATAGGTGCTACTACGGTCTCAGTAAGCAATTACGTTGCAGAGCTCTCTCTCGATCGACAAAGCTAACACTCTACAAGACGCTCATTCTACCTGTGCTTCTTTATGGCGCTGAGGCATGGGTGGTTTCGGCAACAGACGCAGCCGCTCTTGGGGTGTTCGAGAGGAAAGTTCTCCTCAAAATCTTTGGTCCTGTTCGAGTTGGCGACGACTATCGCATTCGAATGAACCACGAGCTGTATGAGCTCTACGCCGACATTGACATAGTTAAGCGTATAACAATACAGCGACTACGCTATCTGGGTCATGTCCATCGTATGGATAAAGAAGCTCCAGCGAAAAAGGTATTCGAAGGGAAGGTCCCCGGTCAACGACGAAGAGGGAGACCATGCCTCCGGTGGATAGACCAAGCTGAGGAAGCCCTAACCGCGCTTGGCATTAACGATTGGAGAAGGCGCGCGCAAAACAGAGGCGCCTGGCGAGAGCTAATGAGGTCGGCCGTAACCTGACAACGGGTTGTTATGGCCATCTAAGTAAGTAAGTAAGTAATTATATTCGCCATTGACATCCACATACTAAATCTTAGCCCAATAGGTTGAAGATTGCAATATATACCATAATAGGTCTTAAAGTTTACGGCGGTAACACACCCACTGGTGTAATATGGTTCGGTTTTTATCCAGAAATAGCTTTCTATAAGCAACACTCTCTCTCCAAGTTTTAGTATGATTGATCACATATTTCGATAGATATGCCACTTAATGTATTTTACTTGTATGGGGAGTGCCACGCCCACTGGTGCTTTTTCGCCCACTTTTGATTCAGGTGTATCTTATAGCAAGTAAACCACCTAAATTAAATTTCATACTAATTTTTGCAATAGTTCAGTTAATATAGCAATTACAAGTTTATGGTTAAATAGGAGGTGCCACGCCCACTACTGCAATCAAGTCAATTTTCATTTAATTTCAAAGCCCATAGCAGCCGACAACTCTAAGCCATATTTTATGAAGATTACTCTAATAGCACACTATCTATAACATTAAATGTTTTTTGCTTGTATGGGAGGTGCCACGCCCACATGCTCCATTGCGCCAAATTTTTGCAAAAACATACCTTCTAGCAATTACATATATGTGGAATTAGGGCAAAATGAACGGACTGACAAGAACACAAGGAGTGGACAAGTTTACTGAGTACAACACTTTTGCAACAAAAGGAGACATGCAACACTGACTGGACGAAACTTAGAAACTGCTAGACACTGAACGAGACGCTTGACACTGAACGAGACGCTAAATACAGAAAACGGACAGTTGACGAGCGGTTGTAATACGGAATACAAGTAGAACAAAAGTCGTGTAAAGAAAAAGTAAAATATGTAAAACATTAAACTGAAATAAATACAAAATAAACAAAAAGTGTAATTTTTTGTTGAAATAGAAAGTGATGAACCACAAATTTGGGAAATCGTCCGTGAATGAACAAAAACGAGCCAAGTTAAACTAAAAAGAGTGAAAAAACAAGTGAAAAAGCGAGATTAAAAATAATATTTATGATTTTATAATACAAAAATCTAAAAGCTAAAGTTAAATAAACTTAAAAAACACGAAAACAGTTGTTTGCTTAAATTCATCAAAATTTAACAAGTTTGAAAACGCAAAGCAAAAATAAAACCGTTAAGTACAGCAGCAGAGATCTCAGTAGCAGAAGACGTTGTAGAAGTAGCAGAAAACGCAGCAAGTACGCAGCAGCAATAGGAGCAGCAAGTCGGCGCAAATGAATAGAGCGATGTAAACGAGAGAAAGCAGAACATTTCATGTAAAAACAACCCTTATTTTGTAGCAGTTATTGTTTAAGTTTTGCAAAAGTAAGCATTTCACTTCACATTGAAAAGTTGTTAGTACATTGAAATGTAAACAGAATAAAAAGGAGGAAAAATTCACTAATCTTGAGTGTCAAGCACTCAGACTTCCCAGCTAGGGCCGCGGTTTCCCTAAGCCGCATCCAGGCGTACGTATAGACAAAAAACTAAATTCCGGAAATATCTCGGAAAAAATTTACAAACGGGGAGCAAAGTCCCACAGGTCCCTACTACTTACGTTTACATTGTTTACTTTCATCTGCATCATCGTCGGATCTCCACCCTGCCATCTCCCCTAAAATTATTAACCTAGCAAATCTTCATTATTTTAAGAAAAAAATTAATTTTGATTTAATTTAACTTCCTTTAATGTCATTTTCTTTTCTTTTTTGTTCTTTTATAATTTTTTTTGATTTTAATTTACAAAAAAATTTTTTTTAAATTTTAAAATTTTTCTTTTTTTTTACAAAAATTATTATTTCTTTTTATTTGCTTCAATAAAATAAGAGTTGAGGCCTTAAAATCATGAACATAAGCGATTGCAACAAATACGTATATGTACCTACATATGTATATTTAAAGCTAAGTTGTAAATCATTAAAATACTTTGAAAACTGGTAGATCGTTGGTACATTAATATTTTATTTATGCAA
Source organism: Tricholauxania praeusta (assembly GCA_949775025.1). NCBI lineage: Eukaryota > Metazoa > Arthropoda > Insecta > Diptera > Lauxaniidae > Tricholauxania > Tricholauxania praeusta. Next base: position 111,980,153 of record OX459028.1, read on the forward strand.
TATAAATAAAGAGTCTAAGTAGTTTAAGGAAAATTACTATACTTATATTCCTGGGGTATCCTTTGCTGGTAGCTGCTGCGATGTTGTTGCTGTTACAGGCGTTGATGCTGGCGTTGAGACTGGCTGGATGATGGCTACTTTTGTTTTTTTATTACAATGTAATTTTTATTACGAATTCTTAATTTTTTTTCGTTTTGTATCGTTTTTCATTTAGTTTGAGAAATTTCAGTTTTATTTTTTTATTTAGCTAATAGTAGTTAAATTCAGTTTGTTTGTTGTATTCTGCATTTTATGGCAAGTCAAACAGTAGCACTACACACTATCCAAAATATCAATTTTGAGTCAGCTCACAATAGTTGACTTTGTGGGGAAAAATGCACTTTTGTTATTGTATATATTGTATTTAAACATTAAGAGCTATATTATTTAACCTTAATTGGTGTATTTTGGTGTAGTCTTTAATTTTCTTCAATTTTAGTAGGTGCTTCGTCTACTCTTCATCCACTTTTTCACTGCAATTTTTCCACTTTTTGCACAGAAATTTTCACTTGTTTTTCTGAAAGTTTTAATGTACAAAAACTATATTTTTAATTTTCTTTTATTTGCTACGCTTTTTACATTACTTTGTTTGAACTTACGCACAATTTAGTTTCTTTCAAATTGGTCATTCCGCGATTTGCAAGGATTTAAGTTATCTTCTTATTTTTTTTAATATTTTATACACTGTATGGCACGCAGGTTTTGTTTTTTGTTACAATTTTTCTTTCCACACTCAAACAGCGGAAGCCGCTGGGCGACGACGAAGAGGAAGACCATGCCTCCGATGGAAAGACCAAGCCGAGGAAACACTATCCACGATTGGTGTGAATGATTGGAGAAGGCGCGCGCAAAGCAGACGCGCCTGGAGAGAGCTTTTGAGGTCGGCCGTAACCCGGTAACGGGTTGTTATGGCCACCCAAGTAAGTAAGTACACTCAAACTTTAATCTACCGCACGCTTCAGGAATTTTTTTTGTAATCATCGCGACCAACGCGGTTGAAAGTGTTTCAGACACTCTTCACAGTTTATAATGCAACTTTTGCTTGGTTTTTATTTTTGCACAAAATTTATGAACAACTTTAATTAGATTGGCAGTATATCATTTTTTTTTATTTTAACTATGGGCGATTGTTTTTAATGCGATAATTCTTCGACTGAAATTTTTTTTTTATTTTTTTGAACGTTAGCTGAGAGACGACCGCACGCTATTAAATTTTTCGGCAACTGACTGTACGATGCGTTTTTTGGCAACCTGTTGCCACTCAACGGTCGGCTTACTGCTTGTTGCCGTCCGTCTGCCGCTCACGCCATGCACTTACGGTTTTTTTTCTCTTTCGCTTAGTATCTACATACTCATAGAAATACATATTATTGTCTTGCAACAAAAAAAATAGCTTGACAAAAAAAAAAAGAAAAGCGTTAGTAGAGAAAAGCGGCAGTAGAGCATATTTTTTTTAACTATAGCAAACAGGGTGCTTCGATAAATTCGTTACAAATTGAATAAGAGTTGATAAAAAAAAGTTGAAGAAAAACAGTTGATAATAAATAGTTGAAAATTAGTACATTTAAATGTAAACAAAACAAAAATTGGATAAGATTTGACAAAAAAAAATTTGAAGAAAAACAGTTGATATTAAATAGTTGAAAAGTAGTTGAATAAAATAGTTGACGAAAGAAAGCGAGATATAAATAGAACAATTATAAGAGAAAACATTCCAACAGAGTTGTAAAAAAAGCATTGTTTCTTTAAAAAAAGTAAAACAAGTAGAGTTTGAAATTTAAAAATTGTTGGAAAAGAAAACAAGTTAAGATCTTTATTTTCGTATAGTAGGCTAGTATTAATAGCCTTTAAAAAAATTTAACTAATTTATAAAATTGACACTTATTATAAACATTATTTTATTTATTAAACATTAATTTAATATTTAATTCCGTTTCACGCAGGATTTTTTTTTAAGTTTCGAAATGGACGCAGACACCATTTTAAGATTGACGGTAGGAGAATTAAAAGACAAATTGACGGAGATAAGACAACCGACGGGGGGACGAAAACAAGATTTACAAGACAGACTTCTTGAACACTATCGACTGTCAAGAGAAACAGAAAGCGAGTCGGAGTATGATGACGCTGGCTCAGTTACAATGGCACCAACCACTGCTGTACGATCAGCAGTATTCACGTTGCGTGATGTTGAGGACTCATTGACATCGTTTGATGGATCTGGTTATCCAGAAGTTGTCGTGTGCACTCAAGCCTAAGTTGGGCGATTGTTGGGCACAACGAATGTTGGCAACCGTTATCGCGTAAGTTTTTTTCGGAAAGGTTGAGCAGCTTGGTGACGGCTGAACGGTGACGATCAATTAAATTGAGGAAAAAATTTATGACAGATCGAGATCACGCGATGGGTTTTTTTTTGGAGCAAGCTGCGATTTTTTCCCGCCAAAAAAAAAAAGATATAAAAAGAAAATTTGGGATGGCAAACGCCTGATTTTGACTGGAGAGTGAACGCGAGTGGTCGCGATATAAAAAAGGAAGACAAAAAAAAAAATTCTTAATAGAAGATTAAAAAAAATTTGTGAACGCTGTTATAAGCAGAAGCGAAATATATTGATCGTTTAAATAGAAAACAAAACGAAATTACTTAAATTTTTGGTAGTGAGTTTCTAAAAAAAAAAAAACAAAAAAAAGGCAAGCAGCAGGGTGCAACAATAACGAACCTCCTGGGTGATTCGCGATTTTAGTGACGAAAGAAAGCTGCTGGTGAAGCAGCCCTTGCCAGGACAACAAATAAGCAGCTCCATTACAAACATCCACAATTGCTGCCAACGGGAGAAATTCAGCAAGACAACCATTGTATTGGTCAGTTTCTGACGCAGCACAATCCCATCTCATTCAACCGCCATTTTCACCATCATCAGCAACAGCGACGCACTGCATCACCGCGTCATCATCGTCATCAACCAAAGACACCAGCACCAACATCCCAACGCCCACCATCATAAAAGACTCCAGCACCAACATCCCAACGCCCACCATCATAACAGACACCAGCACCAACATCAGAAAGCTCGCCACCATAACGGCCACCACATCTGCATCGACAACAGCGAACGGCGCAGCAAGCATAAAGGGAGCCATTTGTTTTATTAAATATTTTTACAACATAAAAAAAAAATATAAGAAAAAAACGAATAGTTAAAGTAACGTAAAGAAATATTTCATAGAAAAAAAAAATAAAGTAAAGTAGATTTATATAAATGAAAAAAAGTAATTATGTATTATAAAAAAGGATTTAAGCATTGACTATTAATTGTAAAACAATTCCTTTAACGATAAGGATTACAAAATTAATATCAAAGATTAATATTAATATCTTTGAAATGAATTCATATATATAAATATAATAAGGCAAACCACTTAGCTATAGGTATGAGTACAATTAAGCTATTAATGCCCCACTTACATTAATGTAAAAATTAAAAGAAAAGAAAACAAATTAAAGAAAAACTAAAGAAAATGGAAGCCTAAAGTTTTTGTAGATGTGGTGTAGGCAGGGAGGTCGGTAGCGGGTTGCGTAATAGGGGGTGATCACTAACATGGGGTCAAAGATCACCCAGGAAAGCTGGTCGAAAACAGTTGAGAGAGGGCTGCCCAGGGCCGATACTCGATAACGGGTATCGGTCCATCATAGGAACGCTAAAACTAAAAAAAAAATAATGTTATTAAAATCTGTGCCGGCGAGTGGAAACGAATATCCGCGAGAGAAAATAAATGGTGGTATTCGGCATCAAAGTAGGTATAAACATATAGGTTTTCTTTGATTTTCAGCAGTTTTTTTTTATCAGCAATAAACATGTTCATACCCATGTTCCATAAGACTGACAAGGACCACGACATCCGTCGAGCTATAGCCGCGCTACAGCCATAGCACCAGCATGGCGAATCTATAGATAATTTCTTTCGCTCGATGCAAAAACACAGGCCACGTCTTAAGGGTCATATATCAGATAATAATAATAGAGTTTAGCTACTACAGCTATTATAGCCTTCTTAGCTATTTAGCATTGAAGCTTTATACCAAGTAAAAAGCTTATTCAATAAATAACGGAATAGAAAAAATTATCATTCACATTAATTTGTTATTTATTTTATAATCTTTTCTTAGCTTTATCGCACTTTCTCAACATACCCACTCACACCATGAAAACATAGACATATAGATATTAAAATAATTATATGCATAAATTTACGTGGTCCAAGGCATAAATGTTACAAAAAATTTACCCAGCATGCTGTGGGGCTCGGACAACACAAACAAAAAAATACACACCACCATTAAGCAACAAATTTAGCTACAGTTAGCTTTCAGTCTAAGCTTGAGTTGACCTTTTGACAAGCTAATGTTATAAACTTCGCAATTATTAATAAGAGTTGTCATGCGATTAAAAGGAGCTGTAGCCATATAATTAGTTCTACTAACCGGTTGGTAAAATAACTGATAAGAGTTACGAGTACTCCTCCGATTACTATTAAAATGTATATAGTCAAGAAGCTCTGCTGCAGCAAGAGACCCAGTTACAAGTTGATTCAGATAAAGTATATCCGCAATATTTCTACGCGAGCTCAAAGACTGCATATGTAATAACTTTAAACGATCCTCATAAGGAGGAAGGCTTAAAGGGTTAATCCAATTTAAGTCATTGAGAGCAAAACGAATAAAATTTTTTTGAATTCTTTCAATTCTATTTATATGAATATTATAAAAAGGTGACCATACTTGGCTAGCGTACTCTAAGTGAGTTGTATTATATAAATTCACCGTTATTAAAGGGCTATTAAACTCTTTTGCCCATCTCTTAATAAAGCCAAGCAGAGATGAGGATTTTTTACAAATTTCATTAACATGCTCATTAAAAGTCAACTTAGTAGGTGTTTGACTACATCGACACGACAAATATTTTTATCTTTTAATTTATAATCAAATTCCACAATAGTTTTCTTCCTGGTAAAAATCATAGCTTGGCATTTATCAGGATTGAGATGTAAGTTATTCTTGGAACACCAAACTTCAAAGGATTTCAAGTCAAACTGAAGTGGAATAGTGTCACCAACCCCCTTTACGTTCCTGTAAATTTTCATGTCATCTGCATATACTAACAGATGGGAGTTTTTAATAACATGTGTAACATCATTAATTGCTAAAATGAACAGGAGCGGCCCCAGGTGGCTACCTTGAGGAACACCTGATGTCGCGCTAAATGGGGAGAAAAACACTCTCCTAAATTTTATTTGATACGAGCGATCAGATAAATAAGATTCAATCCAGCTGACAAAACTTAAGGGAAATCCTAGCTCCTTAACTTAAACAAAATCAAATTATGTGGTAATTTATCAAATGCTTTACTGAAGTCAGTGTAGATGCAGTCAACTTGCCCACCAGAGTCTAAAGGGCTTAATGCAAAAGAAGTGAAATCAAGGAGGTTAGAAACTGTAGATCTGCCATTAACAAAACCATGCTGACGAGTTGTTATGACTTCACTACAGCACACCTTAACCTGATCGTATATAATATGTTCAAAAATGTTCGGTATTGATGATAACTTAGCCACGGGCCTGTAGTTTGAAACATCATTTTTACACCCTTTCTTGAAAATGGGGCTAATGTATGCATTTTTCCAAAATTTAGGAAAATAGCTTTCTTGAATTGATTTATTAAATAAAATACTAAGGGGCTGACTCAGCACAGAGCTGCAGTTCACTAAAACTGTCGCAGGAATACCATACGGCCCGGAGTTGAAGTCATCATCAACAGATGAAATATATTTCTCTATGAGGTTAGCAGAGAAAGATATCTCACTAACCGAAACTAAAGGGTCGTTATCCATATATTCAAAATAGTTGGTTTCAGAGCTAAATAAATCCGTAGAAAATGATTCATTAAACAAATTAGTAAACAATCCGGCTATCGGGACCTCGGTCGTCTCGGGTGGCAAAGAATATGGGGAGAAGCGATCGTCAGCTGCATCCATACCTATGCTCCAATGAGTTATTTGATCTTGTGCACTCGCTGTGCTGAGCTATACACAAGCTGCACCACTACACAAGAAGTATAAGTCCCTGCTAACTTTTGTTTCTGGAGACAAGTTCATTATTAAATTATATATTCATTATTCATAATAATAATGCATAATAATGTTACTTAGTTTAAGATTTTAAAACTTATTGTTAGTCTCTTAAGAGAAGATTCAATAAAAGAAAATAAAGTTTAAAAAAAAAAACCGGCTATAACTTGTGGGTCGCTAGTGAGCCCATCAACTGTTTTAAACTCAGATGGAAAATTCTTGTGGTCATGAAGAATATATTTGTAGATTTATTGACCTCTTTTGATTTTAAATTAAAGAAATGAATGGGCTTTAGGTCACTTTTTTTATAAATTAATTATTTATTCTTCCAATATTTCGAACTCCGTCGGAGTTCATTATCAAGGACTATAAAAGAAAAATTACATATAATATAAACAATTTTTGCACTAACAATAAAATAAATAATTATTACTCACAAATTAAAAAAATTAAAAAACTAAAAGGTAAACATTGACACAACGAACAAAACTACAAGTAAACATTGAACAACGAAAAAAAAACATAGAAAAATATTGCACTTTAAAATATTGCACTTGTGTTTTCTTTGCCTTCCAGCTGTCCAATGTTTTGATTATAATTATGTGTTTTGCTCACTTAGTTTTTAGCTCTGCCTTTGAGTTTTCTTTGTCTTTATCAAATGTCTGTAAATATGAGCGCAGTTGTCAGTGTCTGTCTTGTAGTTGATTCGTTTTTGTGTAGGTGTGTCTATTATGTGTAGCATCTCGAGAGTAAATCTACGCGCGTAATTCTTTTCTTGTTGTAGTATTTGTATATTGTCGAAATCGGGAGAGTGTCCAGTTTTGCTACAGTGGGCTGCAAGTGCCGTTTTTTGTTCTAATGGTTTGTCAAGTGCTTTTTGGTCAGATTTATGCCCTGCTATTCTAGTCCGTAATTTTGTCTTAGTTGTTCCAACATATACTTTATTGCATACGTTGGATCCGTCACCTGCGCACGAAATTTGATAAATCAAATTCGATTTGTCATTTTTGTCAATTTTGCACTTTGTCTGGCTAAATAGTTGTTGTAGTGTATTGGCGGTCTTAAATGCAATTCTGTATTCGTCTTTATTGTACATGTCGGATTTTTTAAATTTTTCAGAGTAACCTGGTAAATATGTCAGCGATTTGTATATTTTTGGTGAATCACTAATTTTTGCCGCGTCATTTTGCTTATGTTCCTTTAAAAGTCTTTTTGTCGTCCAAACTGGAAAATCGTTTTTACTCAGAATAGTCATTATTTTTCTCTCATTGGTCTTGTGGAAATCTTTGTCGCTAATGTTTAAAATCCGTCTAATGAAATTTTTCGCAGTATTAATTATTGTCTTTTTTGGATGCCTAGAATAAAAATTAATCAATCGTCCAGTAGCTGTAGGTTTTTGATACCAGTCAATTTTAATAGAATTATCTTTTCTAATCACCAGTGCGTCTAAATATGGAAGTTTTCCGTTTTCTTCTTTTTCTATTGTGAATTTTATTCGTCTATGATATGTGTTAAGTTTTTCTAACGTGTCTTTAATTTTTTCAGTTTTAATTATGGCGAATAGATCGTCTACATATTTGGTCAGTATTCTTGGTTTAATGTCAAGTTCTTCAAGAGTTTTGTCAAGTAATTCTTCTAATATTATGTCTGCTACTATTGGTGACGCAGGGGACCCCATCGGCATTCCTTTTAACTGCAGGAAAGCTCTTCCGTCATATTTAAAATATCTGTTGTCCTTGATGCAGAATTTTAAAATGTCCATAAACATATTTTTAGTCATTTTTGTATACTGTTCAATAATTGTCCATTTTCTGTTAATAATGTTAAGTGCTAAGTCAACCGGTATGCTAGGAAATAGCGAGACTACGTCAAATGAAACCATTGTTTCATCGTCCAGTATACAACAATCCTTAAGCCTATTTTTAAAGTCTATCGCGTCTTTAACATTGTAAATCGAGTTTTTGGTTACATTATTTAAAATCCTAACTATATACTGACATAAATTATAAGACGGTGAATTTACGGACGAACATATTGGTCTCAGTGGCATATTTTCCTTGTGTATTTTTGGGAGTCCATATATTCTTGGTGCTGTTGCAGCACTTGTAGTCATCTTAAATTTTTCTGCTTTTGTAATTATGTCGTTTTTAAGCAATGTCTCCAGTATGTCATTGCTCTTCTTTTGTAAAGTTGATGTGGGATCCGTCTTCTTTTCTTGATACGTTGTGATGTCTCTCAGTAATATTCTCATTTTCCGATCATAGTCCGATTTATTCATGGCCACTGTGTTATTTCCTTTGTCCGAACTTAAAATTAATATGTCTTGATTTTGTTTTAAAAATTGTCGCGTTTTGCCCACTGTGCTTATGTTAAATTTCTCTCTTGTGTCTAATTGAATATGTCTAGTGTGATTTTCTATCAGTGTGGTTAATCTTACTCTTGCAGTTTCCTGATCTTCTTTTTTCACGATTGTTCGTATAAAATCTTCACCTTCTGCGATGCAACTGAACGTTGGAAAACTTCTTTGTGTTGTCGGTAGAGCATATTTCGGTCCATGAGAGAGTAGCCACTTTATGTCTTCTGGTATTTCTTTATTTGTTTTGTTGATAAACCACTCTGTTATGTTTTCAATATTGGTTATTTGTTTTTGTTTGTCCATAATTTTATTGAGTTTGTTTATTTGTATTTGTTCGATTTTGTTAAGCTCTTTAGTATAGAGAGCATCTTCGCTGTTGAAAATTAATTCCGCATCATCTGTGTTGATATGTTTCATAATTGTTGCCTTTGTATTTGTCATCTCTGTCTCATTATGTTTTAATATTTGGTGTTTTTGTTTAATTAGCTGATTGAGTATTTTGTTTTGAAAAGTCCGTATAATTTTTGTTACAACTGTGTTAATTTTTGGCGGGATTTTGGAATTAATTTTGAAAATGTTTTTGATATTTTTAGTCATATTGTCCATAAAGTTAGGTACTACGCCAAATTTTCTGCATTTTAACAGGAACTTGATAGACGCTGTAATTTTCGCTTTGTTCCTACTTATTTTCTTGTGTTTGTTGATAATTGTTTTAATGTTCATGCTGTATTTTTCTTTTAGTTGTTTGTAAAGCTTCATTTTGGTGCTTTATTACGGCGTGCCCTCCGTGTTTAATATATTTGTAGATTTATTGACCTCTTTTGATTTTAAATTAAAGAAATGAATGGGCTTTAGGTCACTTTTTTTATAAATTAATTATTTATTCTTCCAATATTTCGAACTCCGTCGGAGTTCATTATCAAGGACTATAAAAGAAAAATTACATATAATATAAACAATTTTTGCACTAACAATAAAATAAATAATTATTACTCACAAATTAAAAAAATTAAAAAACTAAAAGGTAAACATTGACACAACGAACAAAACTACAAGTAAACATTGAACAACGAAAAAACATAGAAAAATATTGCACTTTAAAATATTGCACTTGTGTTTTCTTTGCCTTCCAGCTGTCCAATGTTTTGATTATAATTATGTGTTTTGCTCACTTAGTTTTTAGCTCTGCCTTTGAGTTTTCTTTGTCTTTATCAAATGTCTGTAAATATGAGCGCAGTTGTCAGTGTCTGTCTTGTAGTTGATTCGTTTTTGTGTAGGTGTGTCTATTATGTGTAGCATCTCGAGAGTAAATCTACGCGCGTAATTCTTTTCTTGTTGTAGTATTTGTATATTGTCGAAATCGGGAGAGTGTCCAGTTTTGCTACAGTGGGCTGCAAGTGCTTTTTTTTTTGTTCTAATGGTTTGTCAAGTGCTTTTTGGTCAGATTTATGCCCTGCTATTCTAGTCCGTAATTTTGTCTTAGTTGTTCCAACATATACTTTATTGCATACGTTGGATCCGTCACCTGCGCACGAAATTTGATAAATCAAATTCGATTTGTCATTTTTGTCAATTTTGCACTTTGTCTGGCTAAATAGTTGTTGTAGTGTATTGGCGGTCTTAAATGCAATTCTGTATTCGTCTTTATTGTACATGTCGGATTTTTTAAATTTTTCAGAGTAACCTGGTAAATATGTCAGCGATTTGTATATTTTTGGTGAATCACTAATTTTTGCCGCGTCATTTTGCTTATGTTCCTTTAAAAGTCTTTTTGTCGTCCAAACTGGAAAATCGTTTTTACTCAGAATAGTCATTATTTTTCTCTCATTGGTCTTGTGGAAATCTTTGTCGCTAATGTTTAAAATCCGTCTAATGAAATTTTTCGCAGTATTAATTATTGTCTTTTTTGGATGCCTAGAATAAAAATTAATCAATCGTCCAGTAGCTGTAGGTTTTTGATACCAGTCAATTTTAATAGAATTATCTTTTCTAATCACCAGTGCGTCTAAATATGGAAGTTTTCCGTTTTCTTCTTTTTCTATTGTGAATTTTATTCGTCTATGATATGTGTTAAGTTTTTCTAACGTGTCTTTAATTTTTTCAGTTTTAATTATGGCGAATAGATCGTCTACATATTTGGTCAGTATTCTTGGTTTAATGTCAAGTTCTTCAAGAGTTTTGTCAAGTAATTCTTCTAATATTATGTCTGCTACTATTGGTGACGCAGGGGACCCCATCGGCATTCCTTTTAACTGCAGGAAAGCTCTTCCGTCATATTTAAAATATCTGTTGTCCTTGATGCAGAATTTTAAAATGTCCATAAACATATTTTTAGTCATTTTTGTATACTGTTCAATAATTGTCCATTTTCTGTTAATAATGTTAAGTGCTAAGTCAACCGGTATGCTAGGAAATAGCGAGACTACGTCAAATGAAACCATTGTTTCATCGTCCAGTATACAACAATCCTTAAGCCTATTTTTAAAGTCTATCGCGTCTTTAACATTGTAAATCGAGTTTTTGGTTACATTATTTAAAATCCTAACTATATACTGACATAAATTATAAGACGGTGAATTTACGGACGAACATATTGGTCTCAGTGGCATATTTTCCTTGTGTATTTTTGGGAGTCCATATATTCTTGGTGCTGTTGCAGCACTTGTAGTCATCTTAAATTTTTCTGCTTTTGTAATTATGTCGTTTTTAAGCAATACAACGTATCAAGAAAAGAAGACGGATCCCACATCAACTTTACAAAAGAAGAGCAATGACATACTGGAGACATTGCTTAAAAACGACATAATTACAAAAGCAGAAAAATTTAAGATGACTACAAGTGCTGCAACAGCACCAAGAATATATGGACTCCCAAAAATACACAAGGAAAATATGCCACTGAGACCAATATGTTCGTCCGTAAATTCACCGTCTTATAATTTATGTCAGTATATAGTTAGGATTTTAAATAATGTAACCAAAAACTCGATTTACAATGTTAAAGACGCGATAGACTTTAAAAATAGGCTTAAGGATTGTTGTATACTGGACGATGAAACAATGGTTTCATTTGACGTAGTCTCGCTATTTCCTAGCATACCGGTTGACTTAGCACTTAACATTATTAACAGAAAATGGACAATTATTGAACAGTATACAAAAATGACTAAAAATATGTTTATGGACATTTTAAAATTCTGCATCAAGGACAACAGATATTTTAAATATGACGGAAGAGCTTTCCTGCAGTTAAAAGGAATGCCGATGGGGTCCCCTGCGTCACCAATAGTAGCAGACATAATATTAGAAGAATTACTTGACAAAACTCTTGAAGAACTTGACATTAAACCAAGAATACTGACCAAATATGTAGACGATCTATTCGCCATAATTAAAACTGAAAAAATTAAAGACACGTTAGAAAAACTTAACACATATCATAGACGAATAAAATTCACAATAGAAAAAGAAGAAAACGGAAAACTTCCATATTTAGACGCACTGGTGATTAGAAAAGATAATTCTATTAAAATTGACTGGTATCAAAAACCTACAGCTACTGGACGATTGATTAATTTTTATTCTAGGCATCCAAAAAAGACAATAATTAATACTGCGAAAAATTTCATTAGACGGATTTTAAACATTAGCGACAAAGATTTCCACAAGACCAATGAGAGAAAAATAATGACTATTCTGAGTAAAAACGATTTTCCAGTTTGGACGACAAAAAGACTTTTAAAGGAACATAAGCAAAATGACGCGGCAAAAATTAGTGATTCACCAAAAATATACAAATCGCTGACATATTTACCAGGTTACTCTGAAAAATTTAAAAAATCCGACATGTACAATAAAGACGAATACAGAATTGCATTTAAGACCGCCAATACACTACAACAACTATTTAGCCAGACAAAGTGCAAAATTGACAAAAATGACAAATCGAATTTGATTTATCAAATTTCGTGCGCAGGTGACGGATCCAACGTATGCAATAAAGTATATGTTGGAACAACTAAGACAAAATTACGGACTAGAATAGCAGGGCATAAATCTGACCAAAAAGCACTTGACAAACCATTAGAACAAAAAACGGCACTTGCAGCCCACTGTAGCAAAACTGGACACTCTCCCGATTTCGACAATATACAAATACTACAACAAGAAAAGAATTACGCGCGTAGATTTACTCTCGAGATGCTACACATAATAGACACACCTACACAAAAACGAATCAACTACAAGACAGACACTGACAACTGCGCTCATATTTACAGACATTTGATAAAGACAAAGAAAACTCAAAGGCAGAGCTAAAAACTAAGTGAGCAAAACACATAATTATAATCAAAACATTGGACAGCTGGAAGGCAAAGAAAACACAAGTGCAATATTTTAAAGTGCAATATTTTTCTATGTTTTTTCGTTGTTCAATGTTTACTTGTAGTTTTGTTCGTTGTGTCAATGTTTACCTTTTAGTTTTTTAATTTTTTTAATTTGTGAGTAATAATTATTTATTTTATTGTTAGTGCAAAAATTGTTTATATTATATGTAATTTTTCTTTTATAGTCCTTGATAATGAACTCCGACGGAGTTCGAAATATTGGAAGAATAAATAATTAATTTATAAAAAAAGTGACCTAAAGCCCATTCATTTCTTTAATTTAAAATCAAAAGAGGTCAATAAATCTACAAATATATTAAACACGGAGGGCACGCCGTAATAAAGCACCAAAATGAAGCTTTACAAACAACTAAAAGAAAAATACAGCATGAACATTAAAACAATTATCAACAAACACAAGAAAATAAGTAGGAACAAAGCGAAAATTACAGCGTCTATCAAGTTCCTGTTAAAATGCAGAAAATTTGGCGTAGTACCTAACTTTATGGACAATATGACTAAAAATATCAAAAACATTTTCAAAATTAATTCCAAAATCCCGCCAAAAATTAACACAGTTGTAACAAAAATTATACGGACTTTTCAAAACAAAATACTCAATCAGCTAATTAAACAAAAACACCAAATATTAAAACATAATGAGACAGAGATGACAAATACAAAGGCAACAATTATGAAACATATCAACACAGATGATGCGGAATTAATTTTCAACAGCGAAGATGCTCTCTATACTAAAGAGCTTAACAAAATCGAACAAATACAAATAAACAAACTCAATAAAATTATGGACAAACAAAAACAAATAACCAATATTGAAAACATAACAGAGTGGTTTATCAACAAAACAAATAAAGAAATACCAGAAGACATAAAGTGGCTACTCTCTCATGGACCGAAATATGCTCTACCGACAACACAAAGAAGTTTTCCAACGTTCAGTTGCATCGCAGAAGGTGAAGATTTTATACGAACAATCGTGAAAAAAGAAGATCAGGAAACTGCAAGAGTAAGATTAACCACACTGATAGAAAATCACACTAGACATATTCAATTAGACACAAGAGAGAAATTTATCATAAGCACAGTGGGCAAAACGCGACAATTTTTAAAACAAAATCAAGACATATTAATTTTAAGTTCGGACAAAGGAAATAACACAGTGGCCATGAATAAATCGGACTATGATCGGAAAATGAGAATATTACTGAGAGACATCACAACGTATCAAGAAAAGAAGACGGATCCCACATCAACTTTACAAAAGAAGAGCAATGACATACTGGAGACATTGCTTAAAAACGACATAATTACAAAAGCAGAAAAATTTAAGATGACTACAAGTGCTGCAACAGCACCAAGAATATATGGACTCCCAAAAATACACAAGGAAAATATGCCACTGAGACCAATATGTTCGTCCGTAAATTCACCGTCTTATAATTTATGTCAGTATATAGTTAGGATTTTAAATAATGTAACCAAAAACTCGATTTACAATGTTAAAGACGCGATAGACTTTAAAAATAGGCTTAAGGATTGTTGTATACTGGACGATGAAACAATGGTTTCATTTGACGTAGTCTCGCTATTTCCTAGCATACCGGTTGACTTAGCACTTAACATTATTAACAGAAAATGGACAATTATTGAACAGTATACAAAAATGACTAAAAATATGTTTATGGACATTTTAAAATTCTGCATCAAGGACAACAGATATTTTAAATATGACGGAAGAGCTTTCCTGCAGTTAAAAGGAATGCCGATGGGGTCCCCTGCGTCACCAATAGTAGCAGACATAATATTAGAAGAATTACTTGACAAAACTCTTGAAGAACTTGACATTAAACCAAGAATACTGACCAAATATGTAGACGATCTATTCGCCATAATTAAAACTGAAAAAATTAAAGACACGTTAGAAAAACTTAACACATATCATAGACGAATAAAATTCACAATAGAAAAAGAAGAAAACGGAAAACTTCCATATTTAGACGCACTGGTGATTAGAAAAGATAATTCTATTAAAATTGACTGGTATCAAAAACCTACAGCTACTGGACGATTGATTAATTTTTATTCTAGGCATCCAAAAAAGACAATAATTAATACTGCGAAAAATTTCATTAGACGGATTTTAAACATTAGCGACAAAGATTTCCACAAGACCAATGAGAGAAAAATAATGACTATTCTGAGTAAAAACGATTTTCCAGTTTGGACGACAAAAAGACTTTTAAAGGAACATAAGCAAAATGACGCGGCAAAAATTAGTGATTCACCAAAAATATACAAATCGCTGACATATTTACCAGGTTACTCTGAAAAATTTAAAAAATCCGACATGTACAATAAAGACGAATACAGAATTGCATTTAAGACCGCCAATACACTACAACAACTATTTAGCCAGACAAAGTGCAAAATTGACAAAAATGACAAATCGAATTTGATTTATCAAATTTCGTGCGCAGGTGACGGATCCAACGTATGCAATAAAGTATATGTTGGAACAACTAAGACAAAATTACGGACTAGAATAGCAGGGCATAAATCTGACCAAAAAGCACTTGACAAACCATTAGAACAAAAAACGGCACTTGCAGCCCACTGTAGCAAAACTGGACACTCTCCCGATTTCGACAATATACAAATACTACAACAAGAAAAGAATTACGCGCGTAGATTTACTCTCGAGATGCTACACATAATAGACACACCTACACAAAAACGAATCAACTACAAGACAGACACTGACAACTGCGCTCATATTTACAGACATTTGATAAAGACAAAGAAAACTCAAAGGCAGAGCTAAAAACTAAGTGAGCAAAACACATAATTATAATCAAAACATTGGACAGCTGGAAGGCAAAGAAAACACAAGTGCAATATTTTAAAGTGCAATATTTTTCTATGTTTTTTCGTTGTTCAATGTTTACTTGTAGTTTTGTTCGTTGTGTCAATGTTTACCTTTTAGTTTTTTAATTTTTTTAATTTGTGAGTAATAATTATTTATTTTATTGTTAGTGCAAAAATTGTTTATATTATATGTAATTTTTCTTTTATAGTCCTTGATAATGAACTCCGACGGAGTTCGAAATATTGGAAGAATAAATAATTAATTTATAAAAAAAGTGACCTAAAGCCCATTCATTTCTTTAGTCATGAAGAATATTCAGCCTAATTTTATTCAAATATTCAGAATAAACCAAAGCTGACATATCTTTAAATTCAAGAAACAGTCGCTGATAAGCAACAAGGTCATTACGGTCCTGGCTACAAACGTATTTATTCCATGCCCTATTACGGCCATCGCGAACTTTTTTCAAATCTTTTGTATACCAGGGGTACGAGGAATTATTAAC
Source organism: Tricholauxania praeusta (assembly GCA_949775025.1). Lineage (NCBI taxonomy): Eukaryota > Metazoa > Arthropoda > Insecta > Diptera > Lauxaniidae > Tricholauxania > Tricholauxania praeusta. The sequence goes on from OX459028.1 coordinate 111,996,453, forward strand.
GTACTTCCTTGTATATGGAACCGACACTGCTATGGCAGAAAAAAGTTCACCATTGAAAAATTTAATGCAATCATCAAATGTATTGTTATTAAAAAAAGTGAGTAAGTCGTCTAATTTATTTTTTAAATTTTCATTCAATTTTAAAAAGTCAGCTTTCTTAAAATTGAATTCGTAAATATTAATGGATGAACATGCATTAGTCAAATTTTCATTGTCGGATTGGTACACTATACTCAAAGGTGGATGATAGGAATCTACCGTAGACAGAGCATGGATAGCATTTCTTACAACAACATTGCTACTATTTGTAGCCAAGACTAAGTCAAGTTGTCGTCCGTGGCAATTAGTTATACAACTTACTTGTTGTAAATTTGAAAGTATTTCGTCAACAAAAATTTGTTGGTGTCGAGTTTTTGGACAAGATGCATAAAAATATGTACTATCGTCCGAAGGAGTCCATTTCAGGTCAGGCATATTAAAGTCATCTAACAACAAAATGTCGTCATTAGTGTCTAGTTCATTAATAATATATTCTACGGCCATCGAAAGACATTGGTAGACATCTGCGCTACTATTTGGAGGAACGTAAGTGTTAAGAATGTATAAATTAGAGTTACAATGTGTAACCTTAACACATAACAGTTCAATATTAGATGCATAGGCAATTTCAACTAATGAACTGGTTAAATGATTTTGTATAGCTATTAAGACGCCTCCACCAACAGAAGAAAGATCTTCCAAGTGTCTGTCTCTTCTAAAAACATGGAAACTATTATCAAAAAGTTCCATATTGAGAAAACTGTTATTTAACCAAGTTTCGGTAAACACGATAATATCCTCAGAGAAATTCTGAGTTAATAAAAAGATATCTTGCGTCTTGGAACGCAAACCCCTTACATTTTGATAGTAAAGGGATAGCCGTTTCAGTTTTTTGAATTGGAACGTGCAGTTTTATCATTTTTTTTTCGATTTAAATTCTGAAATATAGATATTATCCACCCATGCTTTCGAGTTAAGAATGGCAGAAACATGAGAAGATGCCACTTTTATTTTAAAAGACGAATGAGTTGGTTTATTACCGAGATTCCTGCCAGAAACGAAGGCGTCGGCAGGAATAATTTGATTTTGTCTAATAAAATTTTTAACGCTGTCAGAGGTAGTGTTGGAATGAAGTCGTGAAATAAAAATCGATTTTAACCTTGGCAATGCCTGCAGGGAAACCGGAGGCACAGAGCTATCAATCGCAACATCCACCCGCGGATTGGCAATAACCGAAATTGACAGAGGATTATTTATAGTGGAGGAAGGGGATGGAAGATTGTTACTAGAGATTATAACGGGAAAATTGGGAGTGGGTGAAGAGGTATTTAGAGAGCAATCAACGGGAGTTTTGTCACGACTGATGGCCGCACCGCCCACTCTCCCCACATTACCCAGATTTTTATTTAATTTCTTTGAAGACTTTCTTTTCTTTTTTAAGGAAATAGCTTGTTTAGGTAAAGTGGAGATCGAAGGAGTTGAAGCAAAAACCATAGTAGCCTCGGTAATAGTTTTATTTTGCAAACTAACATCCGGTGAAGTAGCCTTATTAAGGCTTTTTTCAATTTGGGGAGTTAAGTCTAGATAATTGCTAAGAATATCTCTGAAATTATTATTCAGATTGTTAAGATTTTCCCCAAATCTTTAATTTTTTCGGAAAATACCGACGGGGAAAGAAATCTGTAAGATGGACAATACCATTGCAGGCTCGAATGGACAGAACATAATGTTAAATAAGAAGAGTTTTTCCTATTTTAGCAGAAACCGATTTAATTAATTTGATATATTTTAAATTTATAAGCTACTGCTTAAACGGGGCGAGTGCGAAAGTGGTGCAAATTAACTAGCGCGGTAAAAGTAAACGATACGACGTTAGATCGATTGATGCAGCAAGAGAGCGACTGCAATTTATTTTTGGTCTTTTATACAATGTTTAAAGAGCTTAAATTACAGTTAGTGCAGTTATGTTTTTTAGTACAACATTATGCATACTTAAGGCCTAAGCATAGAAATAATTAGGAAGCAGTTTAAGCCCTAAGTATAGAAAGTTAAAGAAACTTATTGAACAAAATTTTATAAGTACATAGCTTACAATATTTCAGGTTAAATTCATAATATAAATATAAAGTAAAAAATACGTTATACGTTGACCGAACATTCCGGCCCCCTTGAAAGAACCCTTTCAAGCAAGTAGTACAGCAAGCTTATGCACAGGTCGACGGATAACACCCTTTGTAGTTTGTACATCGATGACTCGTATACGTTGATCCTTGCCAGGAATTACGTTGACGATTCGTCCCATTAGCCAGCGCTGAGGTGGGACATTGTCTTCATGGACTATAACAAGAGCACCATTTGAGACATTAATTTGTTTGTTGGTCCACTTGGTGCGGGCTTGAAGCTCGTTGAGATAATCATTGGACCATTGTTGCCAAAAGCGTTGCTTAATTGCACTGATGCGAGCCCAATGCTCAAGTTGATCAATTTCTTTGTTCGGTGCCTCACGTTCTGGAAGAGCTTTAAGTGCGCTACCGATTATAAAATGTCCAGGAGTTAGCGCTTCGAAGTCACTTGGATCGGATGACAGAGGCGAAATTGGACGAGAATTCAGTATAGCTTCTATCTCAACCATAGCCGTTGTGAGCTCTTCAAAGGTGAGTCGTGCATTCATCACCGTACGAGTTAGATGACCTTTAGCAGACTTCACTGCAGCCTCCCACAAACCGCCAAAATGTGGTGCTCTGGGAGGTATGAAACGAAAGTTTATAAATTCATTAGTACAAAAATTAGTTATAAGATTTTGATTTTTTGAATTAAAAATAAATTTTTTGAGTTCTGCTAATTTGTTATTAGCACCAACAAAATTAGTAGCATTATCACAGAATATGTCAGTAGGTAAGCCTCTTCTACCGATCATACGCTTTAATGCTGATATGAAGGCTTCCGTTGACAGGTCTGAGACAACTTCAATGTGGACAGCCTTTGACGAGAGACACACAAAAATTGCAACATATGTCTTGTATGGGACCTTGCCACGAATTCGATAATATGTATTTATTGGTCCACAAAAATCGACAGCACAGCGAGAAAATGGTCTGGATGGATTGAGGCGCTCGACAGGAAGATTACCCATTATTTGCTGAAGCAAACGAGGCTTGTAGCGAATGCAGTGCGTGCAAGATCTCACAACTTGACGGGTCAAATTTCTAGCGTTTATTATCCAAAAACGATCACGAACTAGCGCCACAAGTGCCTTTGCACCGGCATGGTAGTTGGTGATGTGTAAGTGACGAACATACCCTTTTACGAATTCATTGCTACTTGGCAAAAGTATAGGGTGTTTTTGTTCTTCAGAAATTTTTGCTAGTTCAAGACGACCGCCAACCTTGAGCAGATTGAAATTTCCAGTATTTTGCAAAAATGGATTCAGGAACTTTAGAGAGCTTTGCAAAGCTATACCCTTCGTGAGCCGCCGAATATCTTCTTCAAAGTATTTTTGTTGCAAATTCCAGACAATACAGAGTAGAGCGTTTTCTAGTTCCTGAGGGGAAAGGGAATTCGAGTCGATATTATTATTTGATTTATTGGAATAGTTTTTGTGAAATCGAAACAACCAGGCAACGATGCGTAAAGTTTTTATGTATGAGCTATACCTTTTTATGGATTCAAGGATATAGTTAGTTTTGGACGCAGTATGAAAAGTTGACTTTCTCTTTTCTTTGTCAACTTCATTGTAATCTATTTTGTCGTATTTATTTTCTGGCCAATGTGGCTTATCGAGATTTAAAAAAGACGGCCCAGTGTACCATATCGAGTCAGTGAGTTCTTTGACAGAAGAGCCTCTTGAGACAATGTCGGCAGGATTAAAATTAGTTGGGACATGCCTCCAATGACATTCCGTTGTAAGATCTTGAATCTCGGATATCCTGTTACCAACAAAGGCCGATAAGGTAGATGAGTGTAATTTGAGCCAGTGTAGAACAATTTGAGAGTCAGTCCATAAATATACTTCAGAAATGTAGTTACTTAAGGACGATTTAGTTTTAGCGTACAGTTGCGATAAAAGATGAGCTCCACAAAGTTCTAATTTTGGTAATGATTTTTTCTTTGTGGGTGCGACCCTAGATTTTGCAGTAAGAAGTTGAACAGATATGTTACCACGTGAGTCATTTACGCGAAGATACAGACAGCAGCCGTATGCACGTATCGATGAGTCGCAAAACCCATGCAATTGTATTGATTTAGCGTTTGCCAACAAGCAATATCTAGGTATTTTAAGCGAACGAAGTGAATCCAGGTCCTGAAGAAAATTTTCCCACGCGGTCTGTAAGGTTTGTGGTACAGATTCATCCCAATTTATTTTAAGGAGCCAAAGTTCTTGGAGAATAATTTTTGCGATGATGATGACTGGAGCTAGTAAGCCAAGAGGGTCAAAAAGTGACGAAGCTAACGATAAAATTGTTCTTTTTGTAACTTTATCAAATTGATTTTTGGGATTAAATGAAAACAGCAGCACATCTTGATTTTGATCCCATGTTATGCCTAACGTACTTGTTACAAAAGAGTCATCTAGGTTTAAGTTTTTAGTCGTCTCTTCGTCTCTAAAGGTTCTATGATTAGAGTGCCACTTTGCGAGTTCCATACACCCTTTTTTAAGAATTTCTGAAACTTCAAATTTTATTTTTAACAGCTCTTCGAGAGTTTCAGATCCTCCTAAGAAATCATCAACATAAAACGAAGATTTAATTGTTGCAGCACCTAGTTCAAATTCAGAAGCATATTGGTCTGCAAGATAGTGGAGACTACGAATAGCGAGAAATGGTGCAGCAGCCGTACCGTAGGTCACAGTATTGAGTTTGAAAGTTTGTATCGGTTCTTTTTCTGAATTTCTCCACAAAATATATTGAAAACAGCGATCCCTGGGATCCACATCTACTTGCCGGTACATTTTGACGATGTCAGCGGTGATTGCATAGCGATAAAGGCGAAAACGAATGAGCAAAATGTACAATTCCTCTTGAATTGTAGGTCCGACCATTAAAATGTCGTTGAGAGACCTTTGAGACGAAGTTTGGCATGAAGCATCAAAAACCACTCTTAATTTTGTAGATGTACTTGTTGGCTTTAAAACACAATGGTGAGGGATGTAATAGTGTGGTGCATCAAGCTCTGGGTTTTTTACCACGCTCATATGCCCTAAATCAATAAATTCTTTCATAAAAGAAACGTATTGAGTTTTTGTATCAGAATCTCGAGCCAAACGACGCTCAAGTGACGTGAATCTTCTCAATGCAGTACCATGTGAAAAACCAAGAGACGAAGTGGTATCTTTAAATGGTAATTGTACAATAATTCTTCCCTCTGAAGTGCGAGACACGGTTTTTGAGTAAACTTTTTCGCAACAAGTTTGCTCATCGGTCCATCGATTTGTTGGAGTCTCAATTGCATCCAATTTCCACATTTGTTCCAATTGCTTATCTATTGATTCTTCATATGACAGCAAGCAAGTTGACAACGATGAGACAGGAGATATGTGAATTTTATACCGACCAGATACGACCCAACCCAACAATGTTTTCTGAAGAATGGGTAAATTGTTGCCAAGTTTAATCTGGCCGACCGACAAAATATCGAAAAAGCTTTCTGTCCCTAGCAACAAATCAATGCGTTTAGACTTAAAGAAATGTTCATCAGCCAGCTGCGTATTTGGTGGCAAATTCCATGACGAAATATCAATGTCCAATTCGGGCTGATATGAAATATGAGACGTAATGCAAAATGAAAGAGACAATTCTAAATTAGAGAACCGAGATTTAATAGAAGTTGAAGCTTTATGCTTAATATCGGAATGTGAATTTCCGATGCTTAAAATTTGCATTGAATGTTTTTCCCTGGGTAAACGTAACTTTTGAGCGAATTCTTCGGTTACGAAATTTACTTGCGAACAAGAATCAAGTAATGCACGGCCCATGTGATAACAACCAGATTTATCACGAACAAGTACAACAGCAGTGGCAAGAATAACATGATCCAGCGAATGTTTTCCCATATGAGTATGAGCAACAGCAGCGACGGAAGCTTCAGTTGATGCAACACGCGAACATGATGGTTGTGACGACGACGAAGACGAAAAAGTAGCAGGTGACTGAGTGCGATGCAAAAGAGTGTGGTGGAGTCGTGAGCAGATTCTACATTTGAAAGTGGATGAGCAATTTGTCACTTGGTGATTTTTAGCGAAACAATTTATGCATAAGCCAAGGCGTTTAACGTTTTCGAAACGTTCCGATACTTCCATATTTTTAAAACGAGAACAATTATGAATTGAGTGATCAGACTTTGAACACAAGACACATGTACGCTTCGTACATGAAAAAGTATAACTTTGACGATGAGGCTTATTTTTATTTTTGTTGAAAGGCGCTTTATTTTCACAATGATGAGACTGAGTTGCGTTTGTATTCGTTGATTCTAGGAACTGACAGCGTCTTTCCAAAATTTTAGCACAGTCATCCCAAGTAGGTAATTTAGTAAAATCCAACGAATCCTTCCACTTTTTTTGAGTGTCCTCATCAACCTTTTCCATGACCAAATATATTAACATTGCATTTGATATATCTTTGTCGCTACCTAGAGACGAAAGCGAGCTATATAGTGCCGACACATTATCAACAAGACTTCTAAGTTGACCACAATTTTGCTTAGAAACTGACGGAAGTTGATATAGAGTTGTGATATTTTCCATGAAAATTAATGTACTATTATCATAGCGATTTTTGAGCCGTTCAAGAGCCTTTGGATAATTTTCATTTGAAACTTGAAAAGCCTTGACGGTCTCTAAAGCTTGGCCTTGGAGACAATTGAGTAAATGGTTGAATTTTTCGATGTTAGACAAACCATGCTCACGATCAATAATTTGATTAAATGAAGCTATGAAATTTTTGTACTCAGAGTACTTTCCATCAAAAAGAGGCAATTTCAACGATGGTAGCTTGGTATTTGAGACAGGGAATGCAAAAGCTGTGTCTGAAAATGTGTTGTGAAAATCTTCTCCTATCTGCGATTGTATCGCAAGTTTAATAGAAACATAAAGATCCTCAAGTTCACCGCGAGCATTGTCTTTTGGATCTAATTCTTCAATGCTTGTTTGATACGACAAAATTTGCTTAAAATACGACTCGAGTATTCCTAAGCGGCATTTTAACTCAGTAGATGAGAGCGCTTTCCCTTCCCCCTTTGCACTTGCTTCAATTATGTTTTTTATGCGAGTAATATTTTTCCTAGTGTTACTGCGCTGTTGATTATATTGTTGCAACGACATAGTGATGAGCAACGAAAACGAAAAAAGCGAATAACAATATAAGCAGACGGCAGAGGTAAAATGAGCTGAGCAGTGAAGCGAAGCTGCAGCTTGCGACGATGCAAAAACGAGAGCGAAAATAAAGTTTAATTTTTCAAGTCAAACTTGATAGCGAAGAAGAGAAAAAAATTGTCGAGTCAAACAGTTGTAAACGACAAAAGCGATGAATATCGTAACTTAAGAGCAGATACACGAAATGCAACTGCGCCGACGTTCTGCTTTGCTGCAAGCAATGATGGTTTGCGTTGTGAGACGTATCATAAAATTACGATCAAAGAATTCCTCCAAAAAATTATGCTGACTCTTTAAAGGATTATGGCATCAAAAAAAAAATACACAATCCGAATGTGATTAATTAAATTTTAGTGATTTAAATTTTTAATTTATTACATATACAATTTTGAAAAATGTATACTCCCTTTGTTGAGACAGCTTGTAGTTTTTGTTTTCTGGAACAATGGTGACTGCGCAGGCTGGGATAATGATGAATATGATGATCACGTTGACCGAGCAGCGAGTCGCGAACCGAACTTCTCACCCGAAAATATAATGGTCTTTAAAGTGAAATAAATTTTACCGCGATAGTTCTAGCGAGACAAATGATTATTTTCTTTAATTTTTGTCCTTGAGACTTTTATGCACTAACACAGTGTTTTGTTTTTTAATTTTCAAGTATTTATTTGCATTAGCACATTTTTTTTTAAATACTTTTTTATTTGTTCAACTTTAAATTTGCACTTGCCCCACGTTGGGCGCCAAAATGTTAAATAAGAAGAGTTTTTCCTATTTTAGCAGAAACCGATTTAATTAATTTGATATATTTTAAATTTATAAGCTACTGCTTAAACGGGGCGAGTGCGAAAGTGGTGCAAATTAACTAGCGCGGTAAAAGTAAACGATACGACGTTAGATCGATTGATGCAGCAAGAGAGCGACTGCAATTTATTTTTGGTCTTTTATACAATGTTTAAAGAGCTTAAATTACAGTTAGTGCAGTTATGTTTTTTAGTACAACATTATGCATACTTAAGGCCTAAGCATAGAAATAATTAGGAAGCAGTTTAAGCCCTAAGTATAGAAAGTTAAAGAAACTTATTGAACAAAATTTTATAAGTACATAGCTTACAATATTTCAGGTTAAATTCATAATATAAATATAAAGTAAAAAATACGTTATACGTTGACCGAACACATAATAAATCAGTAATAGATTTTGCTAAGTTTGCACAAGAGGCATGAAACACCTGTTCACAGGGACCTGAACAAGAAAACATAGAATTCAATATATTTTGGCTTTTGCACTGATCTCCTAGAGAGCAAGCTAACAAATTTTCAGAGGAAAAATAATACATCTTGAAATCGTAAAAAAAAGAAAGCAATTTAAAATATTTTTAGAGCAGTGCAAAACGAGTTAAAAATCAAGCAAAAATTAACCCGTTAAGCAGCAACAATAATAGCACAACAGAGTTTAAAGTTAAGCTTAGTACACGTACAAAGCATAAAAGAGAATCAAAAACAAAGCTGTTGTACTGCTTACACTGCTTATGCTTGCAGAAAAAAATATTCACATATGTTTGTATGTATGTTCAAATTCAAAAACAATATTTAATAAACAAAAGCACTAAATCTAAGCAAATTATTACTACTAGCATGCAATTTTACTAGCAACGACACTGTATTAAACACAAGTTTAGAAAGTTATTATTTAGTACTATTAACTGACGAAAAATATGTAAACAAATCACGATACACTTAACAACACAACCGACACTGACTAAAGAACGAAGTCAACATATCATGATATGATAAAGATTCTCAAGCGTAATTTGCGTGAAAGCTTGGCACGAATAGTGTTCTCAGTAGTAGCATATAATGTAAAAAAATTGCGCCAAGAATACCATGAAGTAGAGGCCACTTAGAGGAAACTTAGCAGTCAGAACCGAGATACCAAACCAGAGCTCAAGTAAGTGAGCACTTTAGCTGTGCTCTTTAGAGTGCTAGAATTGTCATGTACAAGAGCACACATAGTTATATTGAATGCTCTGCATTACGAAATATTTTCTGCTACAAGTGTGGGCTGGAGCGTGTGGTAACGCTGAAATGTCGCAATTGCAGTAGGGGAGACTCCAAAAAGGGCGTAATAAAAGCGGGCGAGTCAAGACAGTCCCAGATGTCCACAGCAGTAGAGCCACCAGTGTTGTAGCTGGAAAAAATTTTCAGAGTCCCTTAAAATTCATGGAGATATTAGTTAACGTAAATAGGAAAGTAAATATAAATAAATAAATAAACGTTTGAAAATAGATTACGAGATTATTGTAAAGCACGTGAAAAGATTTCTTTTGAAAAACAATTATAAGGTATGAGGCAAGTTTCGAAAAAGGTTCAGAAAGCAAAGAAAAATTTCTGTAGGTATAGACAAACACGTCAGCATGCGGTAAATCAGTTGAAATTGCGAGTAGGGCCCTGTTTCATAATAAAACTAATAGTATTAGTTCATAAGTACAAGTGTACAAACTACAAGTACTAATACTTTCTGCTTCATAATGAAAACGTTCTGAATTGTACTATTAGTGATATTATACAAACGAAAAAGTACAAAGTACAAGTCAGCTGATCGGTTTTTAGGCACTTTTTGAAAATGTACTTTGATTATTTTTTTTTTTTTGAAAAAATTAATATTGCTTTGTAAAAACTTTCAAGTATTAATTTTCATAAAAGAAAAAAAATTAAAGTTTCGTAACGTATTGCATATTTGCGATTGCATTTTATAATAATGAGTAAAAGAACCGATAATCGGAAAATGCGTTTGTGCGTGCTCTCGCGCATTAAGGAAAATAAAAAAACCTTGTTTGGGGCTTTTAGTGAAAAATTAGGAAAGCAAGACAAAATACGAGTTTGGAAGGAAGTTGGAAACTACGTAAAATCAATCGGAGTGGTGTCTGACACGAAGGATTGGAATTATATTAGGGACGTTTGGTGGCCAAATGTGAAGAAATTAACCATAGTGAGTAAATTTTTAATCGTTAATTTATATATTAACAATTCGAGTCCTTAGTGGAATATTCAATGTACATGTGGCTCTACCATTGTTTTTATTGCAGAAAAAAGTGGACAATTCAAAACAAACTGGGGGAGAAGGAGGGAAAGACAAAATTCTCAGTGAGATTGACGAGGCAGTGCTTGACATTTTAGGCAAGGATTCACCGACAGTTGTTGGTCTCCCAGTGATGAGTCGTTGGAAGAAGAAATCTGCATCACATCTATTGATGTGGACGAAAATGCACCTGAACTCGTTTTAGAACCTTCACTTTCAGCTCCCATGATAGCACCTTCAAGAAAACGTTCAGTTCAGGAGCCCATTTTCCAAGAAAGTGAGTACTAAATACTTTATAAATCATTATTTATTATAATGTTATAGATATTATTTTTCAGGTAATAACATGAATGAAGACATCAAAAGACAACTTCAAGTTAAATTGCTGGAAATAGAAATGGGTATTTTACAAAGCTGCCATACAAGTGACATCAAAGAAACAATGTACACACTTCTGCGTGAAACCATTATTACCGATGGAGACGTGAACGAAATTAATATCGCAAAAGACAGTACTATTTCTTAAAAAAAGAGAAGATACAATTATTTTCTTACTTTATAAAGGTGTATACACAAATGTCATTTTTGCTTAATATTTTATAAATTTCCACTAATATTTTATAAATAAATTATCTTGAATTCATAATTTCTTTAGTAATGAATTATGTATTCTTCGTTATGTTTTGAATTAAAAAAATCTTTTGAAGCCATTAAATTTACAAGTTGATGTTGCCTTAACCTTGCTGTAACTGCTACATCTTCTTGTTGGTCTTCATCCAGCTTATCATATTCCATAACAAAGTCTCCTTCAGCTTCTTCACTACCGAAAACTTCCTCTGTACCCATCCTTGAATAGTTGCAAAGAGTTGTGCAACATTTGACAATTTTGCAAGCATATGTAGGGTTCAGTCGATGGTAGTTTAAACATGGAAAAATCTCTTTCAAAATACCCAAAGCTCGTTCAATTACTTGTCTTGTTGCCTTCAGTCGCTGGTTGTACCTTCTTTCAGCAGGGCTGTTAGGTTCATGATGTAAAGGTGTCATGAGCCACGACTTCAAAGGATAACCAGAATCTCCCAATAAAACTGCATTAGGGAAAATGTTATGTGCTTCCATTCTGCGATATAGTGTACTATTTCGAAGCACTCGTGAGTCATGAATACTTCCAGGCCACTTTGCACTTACATAATAAAACACTGCTGTAGGGCCACAAACGAACATACAGTTGATTGAACGGGTTCCGTGTCGATCTACGAATACCGCTTCATTTTCAACAGGAGCGTCAATAGGAATAAGTGACCCATCTAATACTCCACAGGGAAATTGGCCATATTATAAAAAGAGCTTAAAGTTGAAGCAATTTTTTCTGGCCATGCAACTACTGTGTGGAATAAACAGCTATTGACAGCATTGACCACTCTTTTTACATATCTGCAAACAGAAGATTTACTCACTCCATGCATGTCACCTATTGTGTGAAACTGACTGCCACTTCCAAGCCAATGAAGGGCAATGCAAAGCTTTCGTTTCGCAGAAAGTGCACCTCCTTTTCTGGTAACAGGGTCTGCAAGTAGCGGTCCGATCTCCAACAGCAGTGTCTCGAGTTTGGCCGACGACATTCGTAACCGTTGCTTAAACTCAAACTCACTTTCGAAACTAAAGTTAGTTCTGACTCGATATATTTTTCTCCGTCGAGTCAAGGTCTGCCGAGTTACATGACCATCCATTTGCTCATCATCACTAGTAAATAATAAATCGTTTAACATTTTACGAGAGATAATGCAATTCAAAGTAACGGCGTTTTCACTAATATTTCGATATTAAAAGTAAACTGACATTTGTATTAATAATGCCAACAATCACTTGTACATTTCAAATATTTGTATTATTAACGACTGTTTATGAAACAGAATCACTTGTACTTTTAAAAAATTATTTTGTACTTTCGATTTTACAACTTGTAGTTTGTACTTTTGTACTTTTCTGTTATGAAACGAAATTGTACAAAGTATAAGCTACAAGACTAATAATATTAGTTTGTACTTTATTATAAAACAGGGCCTAGGTCAGATCCACGCTCATACGCAAACGTTGACATTAATGAAATAATATTGAAAGGTTTATTGGACACGGGAGCCGCGATTAGTCTACTAGGACGCGATAGCCGAGAGTTCCTTGAAAGTTGTGATATAGTTCCTATTAGGTATCATTCGCGCATGCGAACTGCGGGAGGTAGTGCTCATGTTTTGATAGGAAAGGTAATACTACCTGTGAAATATAATGGAAAAGAACATGAGGTACTTTTTTACATCTGTCCACATTTGGATCAGAAACTTTATTTGGGAATCGATTTCTGGCGTAAACTTGAACTTGCGTCAGAGGTAATTGGAGTCGCCGAAACCTTTTCAGAAAATTATACACAAATAAAAGACGAAGTTGAGAAACAAAAGCAAATTCAACACAGTCTAACACTGAAGCAGATACAAAAACTTGAAGATGTCAACAAGTTCATAACTATAGAACAACACAGCCTAGGACGAACCCATATAGAAAAACACTCAATTACCTTAGTCGAAGGTGCAGAACCAGCAAAAGATAGGTACTATCCCGTTTCGCCTGCCGTGCAAGAATTGCTGTATGCGGAGATTGATAGCATGCTTTGATTAGGCTTAATTCAAGAGAGCGAAAGCCCTTGGAGCCATCGGACCACATTTGTGAGGAAACCCGACAAAAACCGATTTTGTTTGGATGCGCGTAAATTAAACGAGCGTACGGTGAAGGACGCTTATCCGATTCAAAATATTGAAGGGATATTAAGTAGGAATAACGAAACCGTATTTATAAGCAGCGTCGATTTAAAATATGCATTCTGGCAGATCAAGCTTGACGAGAAAAGCAAAGAGTGTACATCATTCAACATACCAGGCCGACCATTATATCATTTCGTTGATGGACAAAATAGTTCCACAACGCTTAATGGGAAACGTTTACACACATATAAAAGTGCTAAAATATGTAGCTGACTGTCTTAAGAAAGCCAATCTAACGATTGGATTAAAAAAATCAAAGTTTTGCTTTAGAGAACTCAAATATCTCGGATTCGTGATAGGTGGGGGAGTGCTTAAAACCGATCCCGATAAGGTCGTCGCAATTTCGAATATACCAATGCCAAGAATACCAAAACACATGCGTCGATTTTTAGGCCACCACCGCAACTTCACTCACAGAAACGTTAAAGAAAAAAGGTACAAAGTTTCAAATGACAGAGGTAGCTATTACAGCATTTTATGCACTCAAAAATGCGTTGACCACAGCACCTGTTCTCGCACATCCTGATTTTAAGCGCCAATTTTGTTATACAGTGATGCATCCCAGTTAGGTGTAGGAGCGGTATTATTTCAAGTTGATGATGAAAAAACAATAGGCCCAATGCTTTTTATTCGCAGATTAGGCAGTACATAGAACTGATGCAGTACAGAATCATAACTGACCATGCCATCCTGAAATGGTTAATGAACCTTGGTGATTTGAGTGGCCGTCTTGCCCACTGGTCACTAGATCTGCAAAGATTTAGCTTCAACATCGAGCACCGGAAAGGCAGTGAAAATTTTGTCGCAGATTAGGGCTGAGAAAACATCGGTAACTATCGATAGATGGCGATATCGGTAACTATCGATAGTTTTTTGTTGTTATTGATAGCGTCGGTAGCGAAAATTACTTTTTTTAGCGCGGCAATACTAACAGTGAATTTTCTTTGTGTGAAAAAGTTTAAATAATAAAATAAATAAATAATTAAAAATAGAATTGTATTGAATTCTTAATTGATTGTGCGACCAAGTATATAAATTTTGATTTTACATAAAATGGAAAGCCATCCCGTACCTGAGATGTCTCATGGAAAGGATAAGATGAAGGTGTCGAAGCCTGTTGGCACATGTTCAACTAGGTAAGCGTTACTTTCAAAATTAAATACACTCAGATCTCTTTTTATGCGAATTTTTAAGTAGTTTTTATTTATTTTGTTGAATTGCGCAGTTTGCTTATTATTTAATGTTAAACGCATTTAAAATTGTTGAATTACACAGTTTCCTTAATGCACTGCAAAAATAATTCGAAATGTCTTCAACTTTGCCGAACATTTGAAGCACATTTTCTTAATAGTAACCCGAATCCTGAAAGGGCATTAAAATTTCAACGTGAGCTGAGTAATTGCATTTCTGGGTACCTGCAACTTCATAAAAAATTACAAAAAGAGTCGCAAAGCTTAGTAACTGAGTTTCTTGTCAAAGTAGAAGACGCTACAGCAATTGAAATTAACTCAGGATCTATTGATGAAGAAGAAATTTCGTCACTTAATGTACTGACTATCTATAACAGTAGTGATAGTGATTTGGAACCACTTCACAAACCTTTGTGAGTATTGTCAGAAAGCGAAAATAATGACCAAATACATATGAATAGTTTTCTTTCTTCTAAATATGTTAAGTAAAGTGAAATAATTATGTATTGCCAGCCCCCACGTCAATTTTTTTCTATTTAATCTATATTAAAATGAAGTCAAGTGAGTCACATATGCAGTAATTTCAATGCAAAATATAAAAATACTTATAATATATTTTTCAAAAATCAAAGTACGCAGTTTCACGTAAAAAAAGTGGAATTAAATATACAATTTAAGATATTTGAGTATTATTGCGCTATAACGCTTCTGTAATTTTATGTTGCTTATAAGCAACTTCTAATTATCTACTGACCGAATAAGTCTTACTTACTTTACTTGGGTGGCCATAACAACCCGTTACCGGGTTACGGTCGACCTCAAAAGCTCTCTCCAGGCGCCTCTACTTCGCGCGCCCATTCCCCAATCAGTCACACCAAGCGTGGATAGGGTTTCCTCGACTTGGTCTTTCCATTGGAGGCATGGCCTTCCTCTTCGTCGTCGCCCAGCGGCTTCCGCATCAAACACATTTTTCGCCAGAGCTTTTTCGTACATACGCACAACATGTCTCAGCCAGCGCAGACGTTGGATAGTGATACGCTTGAATATGTCAATGTCAGCGTAGAGCTCGTACAGTTCTTGGTTCATTCGAATGCGGTAGTCGTCGCCGACGTGAACAGGACCGAAGATTTTGCGAAGATTTTTTCTCTCAAACACCAAGCGTGGCTGCATCAGTCTGCGACACAACCCATGCTTCTGCGCCGTAAAGCCGCACGGATAAGATGAGTGTCTTGTAGAGTGTCAGTTTTGTCGGGCGAGAGGGGTCTCCTCAATTACTTACTGAGACCATAGTAACACCTATTAGCAAGAGTTAGTCTTCGCTTTATCTCCAGGCTGACATCGTTTTGAGTGTTCACGGCGGTGCCAAGATAGGTGAATTCCTTGACAACTTCGAAAGTATAGGTGTTCGCAGTAACATAGGATCCAATACGCCGCGTCTCCCTGTTTGTGGACAGCATATACTTTGTTTTGCCCTCGTTCACCGTCAAACCCACTTTCGCTGACTCTTTTTTGATAGCAGAGAACGCAGCAGTAACATCTCGCTTACAACGTCCTATGATATCAATATAATCGGCATATACAAGGAGCTGGACACATTTGTAGAAAATAGTGCCATTACGATGTACACTGGCTCTTCGCAACACCCCTTCCATCACAAAGTTGAAGAGGTTGCAGGATAGTGGATCGCCCTGTCTGAAACCTCGTTCGGTATCAAATGGTTCGGAGAGGTCCCTTCCTACTCTGACGGAGCTGGCTGTGTTGCTCAACGTCATTCTGCAAAGCCGCACCAGCTTCGCAGGTTTACTGAACTCAGACATATTGGCATACAGGCAATCCCGTATCAGGCTATCGAAAGCAGCTTTAAAATCGATAAAGGGATGATGGGTATCGATCTGTTTTTGCCAGGATTTGACGTAGTGTGAAGATCTGGTCTATGGTGGACTAACCAGGTCTAAAGCCGCACTGATAAGGCCCAATCAGTGTGTTGGCAAACGGCTTAAGTCTTTCACACAGTACAGTCGACAGGACCTTGTAAGAGATGGCAAGAAGACTGATTCCCCTGTAGTTAGCGCAGATTGTCGGGTCATCCTTCTTCAGTACAGGACAAAGGACACTGAGATTCCAATCGTCGGGCATGCTTTCAATTAGCCATATTTTGCAGATGAGTTGATGCATACACCCTATCAGCTCATCGCCGCCGGTCTTGAACAATTCAGCAGGCAGGCCATCGGCACCAGCCGCTTTGTTGTTCTTAAGTCGTTGGATCACAACTCGTACCGCGTCATGGCTAGGTGGTGGTACGTCCACACCATCGTCGTTGATTGGTGGCATCGGGTTAATTTCTCCAAAGGCGGGATTGGTGGAGTCATCGCCAGCAAGCAGCTTGGAAAAGTGTTCCCTCCATAATCTCAGTGTACCCTGCGTATCCGTAACCAGATTTCCATGTTCATCTTTACAGGTTGATGCTCCGGGCTTGAAACCTTGGGTCAGACGCTTGACTTGTTGGTAAAATTTTCGAGCATCATTCCTGCCCCGTAACATTTCGAGTTCCTCACGCTCGTGCCTTTCCTGCTCTCGTTTCTTGCGTCTGAAAAGGCGCCTCTCATCCTTTCTCTTTTCCCGGTAGTTTTCGTGCACGGCTCGCGTTTCTGCTGACTGCAGGGTTCTTTTGTAGGCGGCGTTTTTCACTGCAGTAGCTTCGCGATACTCCTGGTCATACCATTGATTTCGCGGAAGTGGGCGTCGGAAACCAATGACTCCCTCAGCGGCAGTGCGCATGGAGTGGGATATATGCGCCCAAAGTCCACCGGCATCTTCAGGTAGAGAGTCAGGTTGAAGGAGCAGCTCTGAGAGGCGACCGGAATAGGATTCGGCCGTCCGATGTGATTGCTGCTTAGCGACGTCCAGCTTTCGTTGCGTACCAGAGCGTACATCCTTTGCATTACACAGCCGCATGCGTATCTTGGCTGCAACAAGATAATGATCGGAGTCAATATTGACTCCCCGGAACGTACGAACATCTAGCACGCTGGAAGCATGCCTTTCGTCGATCACAACATGAGCGATTTGGTTGCGTGTTTTCTGATAGGGGACAGCCAGGTGGCCTTGTGGATATCGATGTGTTGAAATCTGGTGCTACTTACTACCATGTGTTGCACTGCAGCGAAATCGATCAGCCGTAGACCGGTGTTTGGGGTGGTCTCGTGAAGGCTGAACTGACCGACAGTGGGGCCGAATATACCTTCTCTTCCGACCTTTCCGTTGAAATCCCCGAGTACAATTTTAACGTCGTGGGCCGGGCAGCGGTGTATACTTCCCCGAGTTTTGCATAGAAGGCACCTTTGACAGCATCGTCCTTTTCCTCCGTTGGGGCGTACACGCAAATCAAGCTGATGTTAAAAAATCGAGCCTTGACGCCGATCGTAGCCAACCTTTCGCTCACGGGTGTGAACCTGGAGATATGGTGGCGAAGTCTCTTGCTTACTACGAATCCGCATCCCAATTCGCGCCTCTCCGCATGGCAGCTGTAGTAGATATCTCAACTTGCTTGGTTAGAGCAACCTTGTCCTATCCATCTTATTTCCTGGATGGCGGTGATGTCAGCCTCAATTTTTCCGAGGGCATGTCCTTAAATCATAGTCCTTTTGTCGTTTGCAGTGGTCGTTAACGTTGAGGGGTTCTGTATCCGAGGCTTTTTTAGTCTTCATTGGATTGTTTTTTTTATGTGGCGGGTACCAAACCCTGCGCACAACCCACTTTATTTCCAGGGAGGAACGCTGCACACATTCCCTCACTAGCTCCCAGATGCGGAGATAGCTACCCAGATGGAGCCGCGGGGAGGCTGTGTGTCAACTTGCTAATGGTTGGCTCAGAGATCGTTCTGGCAATCCCCAGGTGGAAAGCAGTCAGAAACTTTACTCTGATCAACCAAAAGCCAATCCATCCACGAAATTAATAAACGAAATGAAAATAAAAAAACATTCGTGCCGAACTATGCACGTATTGCTGCTCCAATGACGAGATTGACGAAGAAAGATGCAGCGTTTGAATGGAATACCGATTACAATAATGCATTCCATGAATTGATTCGAATTTTAAGAGAAAAGACAGTATTAAGAATTTATGATGCAACTAAAAAGCATCAAATCCACACTGACGCCTGCAGTGCTGGATTGGCTGCCATATTTCAAATAGAAGATGATGGTGTCCTGAAGCCGAACGCGTATTATAGTCGGTTATGCTACTGCTGTAAACGAAATCATCGCAGCTACGAACTTGAAGTTTTGACAATCGACGAAGCATGCCAAAGCTTTCGTATGTACGTTGTTTTAAAATCTTTCGTTATAATCACCGACTGCCAGGCAGTGATCAGCGCAAAAACATCAATTCTATGCATCGCACGTTGGCTCCTTAAACTTCTTGAGTACGATTATGAGATCCTGCATCGATCAGGAGATCAGATGCAGCACGTCAACGCACTTAGTCGTGTGCCAGTCGAATCACCGATGGAACCTGATGGTAGTTCAAAAATAATAACTATTAATTTATGAACCGAAGATTGGCTCTCAGCGATGCAGCAACAAGATTCATACATTAAGAATATAATCGCCGTTATAAGGAGTAATCTGGTATCTGATCAAAAGAAAAGATATGAATTCAAATATATTTTAACCCTTTTTAAGGCAGCGGAAATTTTTGTTGAATGAATTTTAGGCTAAGTTTTTTTCTTATCGGCAAAATTTTTATCGATATCCTGTCTACATTTTTGAGCTATGGTAGTTACAAGTCGCCATTTTAGTTTTTTTACTGTGACTTTTGGAAGATTGAAATCGTGTGATTTTCGGTACGACTGGATAAGTCTTTATATATGTATCTGTGATATCTGAGACTCGTGAACAGTAAGTTGTTAGTATTTCTAAAGCTTATTGTATATTTCATTGAAATTCGTGCATACCCAGTGTGCCAAACGAACTCGTTTTTTCGTTCTATTTATCCGAAACGGATTCCGTTACGAATTCGTTTCGAGTTCGTTTTCGTATGAAACTCCTCCGAATAAACGGAAGGATCGTCCGCATTAACGAATTCGTTACGAACTTCAAATACGAATTCGTTTCGAGTTCGTTTTTTGTTCATAAAACGAATTATGGTTTTATTAAAATTAAGCTGAACAACTATATCCTATACGACATGTATAGGATTCAAAAGTAGACAAAAATCCTCATTTTTTAGGTACCTTACCTCAAATATTTCAGAATTCTGATGTGATGGGTCGATTTTGAGGCCAAATTCGGATTCAACGCAATTTTTACATCGGAAAATACTCTTTAAAAATTGTTTTATTTCAATTTACTTCATTTAAGCTTGATTTTTGGCCCGTTTTCGAGGATTTTTCATTTTCCTATTAATATTGTCTTCTGAGAAAAAATATTGGAACATCGAGTCTAGGCAGAATTTCTTCGTTTGTTTTTGGACTACAATACTGAAGAATGTAAGGCTAAGAAAAAAAATTTATTCCTTGAGTTTACCTCACTTACGTATAAACACAAATTTGCGCTGTTTTTTTTTTCACTGTTTTCAGGGAGTTTTTCGATGCTACCAAGATACTCAGTCAATGTATAGCAAAACAACTATCACCATCGTGTTCAGCAAACTCGAAAATATATGAATCAATGCCATCAACCCTTATATCATGCGAAATTGTCTTTTGGGAAGGGTTATAATCACTCGCAAATAAAAAGAATGAATTTAATTCATAAATCGGACACTAGCAACCTCTTAATATCAATATTTTTTAATTAACTTTTCAGGGTCTCATTTTTTTTTCATATTAGCAACATAGAAATCGAAAACTCGATTTTTTTTGGTCACTAATGAGCACCTGTACGTGAAATTGCGATTTTTTACATATCTGTTTTTCGGATTTCTGCTCGTCTTCCATGAATGTGAAGATGAAAAAAATTCTGAAAGTAATATTTTTATAGATTTTTACATACTCTTCAAGGTTGCAAGCTTCGATTCAAGAAAAAAAATGTTCAGTCATGTTTATTGGCCGTTTTATGATGAAATTACCAATTTTTTCTGCCATTTTCGCGAAAAAACATTCTGAAAATGGAACAAATACCGTATAAAAAGAAAAAAAATTATTGGATCTAGTTCAGCGAGTCCAAAACATATAGTAAGTGCTTCAGTGGAAATTTTATATATGTATATTCGGTCGGTTGGGCAATGCCTTAAAAAAATTACGTTTTTTCAAACGCAACTTTTTTCAAAAACGGTCGACCTGGAAGTACTAAGGGTTAATATATTTTTCTTCTAAATATCAGAAAATGATCACAAGACGTAATGGACTCAAAAAAACGAAGAGCATTGCAAATCCGAGCACTTTCGATTTTTTCTGGGTCAGTCTAATATATAATTTAGGCAAGTATCCAAGATCTAAAAAGAGAAATGCGTATGTATTTATAGTAGGGTTGTTGATAATTTACTGATATATCAAAATATCGATATCTCAAGAGATATCGTTTGCGATATTTTCAAGATATTTTTAGCACACGATATATCGATATTCGATATCAGATTTATCATATCGGTTTATGATATCAGTTGATGACGGAATTCTTTTGGCTTTTTTTCTGAATTTCAAAAAAAAACTGTCTGCTCAATCAATTTGCGAAACAAGTCTGTCTCTCTTTCTCTAATTTTCTTTTGTTTTCTGCATTCGAGTGTGTTGAGTGTGCTGGTGCGGTGGCACTGTCATATCAGCAAATTCACTCAAAATTCGAGTGGTTTTGTAAAATGAGTTTGGAAAACAAAAAATTAGATTCCAAATCGTATTTTACGAAAGTTAATCATTTAAACGAGACATGCAATGTGTGCGGAAAAAATGTGAAAACTAGCGGCAACGCCAGCAATTTTCGTTCACACATGAAGACCAACCACAACTCGTTCGCAGTGCAGATTTTTGGTGATTCAAGTGGTCTTTCCAGGAAGAGAAAGCAGCCTGCGGATAACGTGCAGGACGTTCAGGAAATTATGGATGACTCATCTTTTTCTGCTGTCGTCAGAGCGTGTAGGGTCTGTACTTAAACTTTGCGTTCCGAGCAATCGAAGCAGACTCACGCATCGGAATGTACAAAAACGTGTGTTTTTGAAATCCCTTGATGCCAAGTTTCGGCATTTGCAGATTATATTATTTATGTATTTATGCTTTGATAAATAACTATTATTATTTATTTAAATAAAAAAGTATTGCCTACGATATATCGCTTATCGTTATTTTTCGCTGATATATATCGGTCCGATATTTATCGTACTGTAAAAATATCGATATTATTGATATCCGATATTTAATACAATATCGACAACCCTGATTTATAGTGGTTAAGTTAATGGTCAAAATTTATCTTTTTAAAAGCAATGAGGGAGGCAACTACGACCAAGGTCGTTAATTTTCTGACCCGCGAAATTTTTCATAAGCTTAGTGTTCCCGAAAATATACATAGTGACAACGGTAAACTAATTATTGCAAAAGATTTCCAAGTCATGATTGCCTCCTATAAAATTAAACATATAAAAACAGCTTATCACGCACCACAATCGAATGCGTCAGAGCGTGTAAGCCTGTCTGTAATAGTAGCCATTCGAGCTTATCTGGAAGAAAACCATAGGGATTGGGACGTATATTTGTCGGGAATTGAATGTGCTTTAAGGAGCTCTATAGATGAGTCGATTGGTATAAGTCCATACTTGGCCTTGTTCGGCCAATAAATGTACACTCACAACTTATAAAAGGACAGAAAAACTGCAGCTACCACCCGAAAATATTAAAATAAGTCTTCATAAAGCATATGAGAAGAGCGCACGAGAATACAACAAACGCGCCAGAGAAATTACTTCAAGCCAGGTCAAGAGGTGTATAAAAGGAATTTTGTCCTTAATGATTTTAAACGCAATATACATAAATGCAAAATTCTGCCGAAAGTTTAGTACATAAATGCCGAATCGCTAAGCCAATCGGTAAAAATGCTTATGAGTTGGAAACACTGCAAGGAAAATCTTTATGCGTTTCATGCAAAAGACTTGAAACTATAAAAACAATGTATAACAATATTTAAACCTTAGTCACTAAATTCTGTAGTAATTATAATTCTATGTACTGCATAGAAAATAATATAAGAACCATGGTGCCTGCAAGTTAGAGTTATTATAAAATTTTAATAACGTTTAATTTTCGTTTACATTTGAAGAAATTTTCTTTCTTACGCTACATTAATAATTTTGGATGCGATCAAAATATGCTTCATAACTTTTGCGCTTTTCAATTTTTTTTGATGATAAAATATTTTTGACACGTAAAGTGCACCCAAAATTATCATTGTAAGTTACGGAAATCAAATAGTATTAATCACGAATCTTGACTAGCTACAAACCATCGGATATATGTTATTTTTGCCCCGCTGGATTGTTAGTGTATGAGACTCTTTTCTGGGTGTGGGTGGTCCTCACGTTGGGCTATTGGAAGCTATATCCTGAGCACATTTAAAAATACGTCAAAGTTGAGAAAAAAGAAAATTCTACAGACCACACTGCCCTTTTTCTATTCATCACCAGGTCTTGAAAATCAAAAGCTTTGTAGCGTGTGCCTGCTATTCTGCAACCCGAAAATATAAATAATTATTTAGTGGAAATTTTTATTGAAAATAGAACTCAAGTTTGAATCCAATACGTATGTATGTAAAAAATCTTAGGTAGTGCGATTTTGATTCACACAGTCTACGGTGCGTAATTCCTAATTTTTTTTCTTTCAGTCCTTTTGCATATCTAATAACTCGTCTGTCTGGTCGTCTGTGTTGTTAGTGTAATCTGCACCGAATACTTTAATTTGGTGTTAAACAATATTCTAAAATAATACTGAATAATTGGAAGATTTTTTTTTGGTAGATAATTTTATTTTCCATACCCAAAAAGAAAAAGTAAACAAAAACAAATTAATTAACAGCGAAAACATAAAATTTAAGTTTTTGGTACTTTGCGTGCAAAACGTAAACAATGGGGGCAGCCATGAGGATAAAAAAAAGGTAAAACAAGTTAAGGTGTTATTTTCGGCGAGGCCGAAACTCACATACCCTACACTGCACTGAAAGTACCTTTTTATCAAATGTTAAGAAGACGTTGAAGAGGTTGAATAAGTCGAAAAAAATGTGAAATGTTAGAAAAGTTGACAGAGATTGAAAAATGTTGAAAAGTCGTAAATATATGTAAAATGTTGAAAAAAGTTGAGAGAGGTTGAAAAACTCTAAAAAAAATTAAAGAGGTTGAAAAAATTTGAAACTATTCAAAATTGATGAAAAAGTCGAAAAAAATAAAGGAACTTATGAAGAAAGTTGAAAGAGGTTGAAAAAGTCGAACAAATACATATAGAATATATTGGAAAAAGTTAAAGGGTTGAAAAAGTCGAAAGAATATGGAAAGTGTTAAAAAAATCGAATAAAAATGAAAAATTTGAAATATGCCACACCCACTTCTCCAATTCCGCCCACTTTTGGTTCAACAAATTATATTTGTGATCGACATCCTCATATTAAATTTCAGCACAATAGCTTGTATAGTTTGCGATATATGCTGCAGTTTAATTTAAAACTTAGGGCGGTGACACACCCACTGGTACAATCCAGCCCGGTTTTGATCCAGAAATAGCTTTTCATAAGCAAACCCCTAACACCAAATTTTAGTATGATTGCTCACTCATTTCGATAAATATGCCACTTACCGTATTTTATTTGTATGGGAGGTGCCACGCCCACTGGTGCTATTTCAGCCACTTTTGATTCAGATATCCTCTATAGCAACTGAACCACTTTCATTAAATTTCATAGCAATTGCTGCAATAGTTTACTTAAAACAGCGCTTACAAATTCATGTTAATATGGGAGGTGCCACGCCCACTGAAGCAATTCTGTCAAAACTAATTTATTTTTAAAGCCTATAGTAACTGACATCTAAACACCAAATTTTATGAAAATTACTCTCTTAAAACACTATTTATAACAATAAACAGTTTTTGCTTAGATGGGAGGTGCCACGCCCCCAAGTACTATTGTACCAAATTTTTGTAATAAAAGACCTTACAGCAAGTATATCTACCTCATTAAATTTTATCACGATTACGTTGTTCGTTCTCTTAATATAACGTTTATAAATATTGTGGGCGGTGCCACGCCCTTCAACGAGTTTTTTCAATAAAGAGGCTGAGCTTGTATTGATGACAGCTTACAGCGGCATCATCTCCAAGATTTTTATGAAAATCGTTTGTGCCAATTTTGAGATATATGGAATCAAAATTTTTAGCAGTTGAAAAGTGCCACGCCCACTTTTTCAATTCCGGCCACTTTTATCTCAACTCAAGATATATTTGATATGTATCCGTTTACCAAATTTCATAACAATATCTTGCACGGCTTACGAGATATGGTGGAATAAAAGTTAAAATTTAGGGCTGTGCCACGCCCCTGTAGGAAGCTTTGGAAACTTGAAACCTAACCTAATCCTAACCTTGTTCACATGTGCATCAAATCACCAAGTTTCATCAGAATCGCTGCAACTTTTTTCAAAATTGGCTTGGGTATATATACATAGGATATGGGCGGTAGGCGTGTCCGTGAACCGATTTCGCCCATTTTCAATAGCAAGATGCTTGCAAGAAGATGTGACCTGTGTGTGAAAGTTTCATTCCATTAGCTCTCTTGGTTTTCCCGTAAACCTGATTTCAACAGACAGACAGACAGACAGACAAACAGACAGACAGACAGACGGACAAGCAGACAGGCAGACGGACATCGCTAAATCAACTCAGGTGGTGATGCTGATCAAGAATATATATACTTTTCCATACCTGCCACGCCTCCTTCTATGTGTTACAAACGGATGGACAAAGTGAATATACCCTCGGTGTAGGGTATAAAAAGGGCGCCGCCATGATTAAAATAGTTAAAATTTCATTACAGTATGTTACTGACCGCATAAGAAAATCGAGATCAAAACAGAAGAAATCAAAATCAATTCAAAATCCATATTGGCAAATGCAAGTGCACTGCACTGAAATTTATGTGCGCCTGGTAGTCTAGCAGCTTATGCAAGATCCATTTAAGCTTCTCATATAAGACTGGGGCCGTGATTTTTTTTTAGTTTTGCAAGTTTGAAGGTTCAGAATAGGAAGAAAAAAAATTTGAAAGTAACCCCAAGGCTAAATAAGTTAAAGACATTTCTCGAAAATATTCTTATGATATAAAAAATTGGTATGCCCACTCTTAAAAAAAAAAGTAAGCATAGATTATGATGGAAGAAATGCCAAGGCTAACCAACAGGAATTTTTAAGGATAGAAAAAATCAAATAGGAAAGAATGTCAAGGTAAAAATATTCTAAGAACATTGACCCTTGAATGATTAGACGGACGAAAAAATAAGACCAGTTAAATTATCGTACGATTCCGAAAATCTGCAACAACAGCTTAGGGTTTCGTGAAATTCCGACTCAGGAAAGATTAGGTGATGAGCTGAAGCATTTAATTTCTTCGGTCCGGTCTCGTGTAAAAAGAAAGAAAATTAAATTGAGTTCGGAGGACTAAAAGTAGAAACAAAAAGAAGGATATTGTCTTCAATTCGAGACCAAATGAAAATATAATAAAGAACACGGTTAAATAAAGCAACGTAAGCTAATCGTGCACGACTTTAACATAAAAAAAAACACAAGTGCTTAAGTGATAATTTGGGAAGCGAATGTATACAAGCGTATTCCTTAATAAAAACATGTTTTTTTGTAATAAGAAATTATTAAATCAAAATTGACATAAATTATAACAAATTGGGCATGCAAGAAAGATTAAAAAAAAAATTGAGAACAACATAAATTGTGGAAGTGAAAGTACATCTTGTGCAAAAATACGTTCCATAATGAAAGAAAAAAATCCTTCCATAAAAATCAGCCGTAGAAGAAGGTGCAACACTCTATCTCCAAAATACGAAAGTTGTTAAACTTCAAAAAAAAAAAGATAAGAGAAAGGATAGATTTCAAACAAGATAATTATTTTATTTTCAGTCGAGCTATAGGTCACGAAAAAATACTTAATTGATAATTTCAATTATTTATTTATTTTAAATATTTTGTCCAATATTTCGGTTTTCTTTGAAAACCATCCTCAGGGACATGTACTTAGTTCTACAAAAAATATACAAAAATTAAAAACACTTCAATTAGTAATCACCTACATTAAACATTAAAACTTACATTAATTTAAATAAAAAATGGAAACATAAAAATTATTTTAAAAATATATAAACATTAAACATAAACATTAAACATAAGAACATTAAAGCCGCGCACTACACTTAACAATGAAATTTGCTGTCTACTGTTGTCATTTGTTTGTTTGGTTTTGTTCTCATCAGTTTTTCGTTTTGTATTAATTAAGTGTCTGCATATGTGAGCGCAATTGTCTGTGTCAGTTTTATAATTTAGTCTCTGTTGTTTTGGTACACTAATAATGTGTAACATTTCGAGCGTATACCGTCTCCTATAGTTATTCTCTTGTTGCAAAATTTTGACTTTTTCAAAGTCTGGAGAATGACCGCTGTTTGCACAGTGGGATGCTAAGGCTGTCTTTTGTTCGATCGGTTTGTCAAGTGCTTTAAAGTCTGATTTGTGTCCTGATATTCTTGTCCGTAATTTTGTTTTAGTTGTTCCAACATATACTCTATCGCATAAATTGGATCCGTCCCCCTTGCACGAAATTTGATATATCAAATTCGATTTGTCTTGTTTGTTAATTTTAGATTTTGTGTTTGTGTACAGTGTTCTTAATGTATTACTTGTCTTAAACGCTATATTAAACTTGTCCTTGTTGAAAATGTCTGACTTTTTTACTTTTTCTGAGAAACCAGGTATATACGTCATTGTCTTGTAGATTTTTGAGGAACTATTATCGCTTAAGTTTCTGGCTATCGTCATTTTTTTCTTGTGTCGTAAGAGGTTTTTTATAATGTTTTCTGGAAAACTGTTCTTCCTTAAAATTTTACTAACCTTCTTTGAATTTTCGTCATGGAACTTTTCGTCACTAATATCAAAAACGCGTCTTATAAAATTTTTGGCAGTGTTAATTATCATATTTTTCGGATGCTTTGAATAAAAGTTAATAATACGTCCTGTCGCTGTTGGTTTTTGATACCAATTTTTTTCAATTTTATTGTCTTCTCTAGTTAGTATTGTGTCAAGATAAGGTAATATATTGTCTATTTCTTTTTCAATTGTAAATTTTATTCTTCTATGATACGTATTCAGCGTATCTAACGTGTTATTTATTTGGTAATTTTTTATTATCGCGAAAAGGTCGTCCACATATTTTGTAATTAGTCGTGGTTTCACTTGAAGGTCAGTTAAACATTTTTCCAATAGACAATCTTAGAACAACACACAAACATGACCAAAAACTTATTTTTTGACATTCTAAGATTTTGCATAAAGGACAACAGATATTTTAAATATGACAATAAGACTTTTGTACAATTGAGAGGTATGCCAATGGGTTCACCAGCATCTCCAATTGTGGCGGACATAGTCATGGAAGGACTATTGGAAAAATGTTTAACTGACCTTCAAGTGAAACCACGACTAATTACAAAATATGTGGACGACCTTTTCGCGATAATAAAAAATTACCAAATAAATAACACGTTAGATACGCTGAATACGTATCATAGAAGAATAAAATTTACAATTGAAAAAGAAATAGACAATATATTACCTTATCTTGACACAATACTAACTAGAGAAGACAATAAAATTGAAAAAAATTGGTATCAAAAACCAACAGCGACAGGACGTATTATTAACTTTTATTCAAAGCATCCGAAAAATATGATAATTAACACTGCCAAAAATTTTATAAGACGCGTTTTTGATATTAGTGACGAAAAGTTCCATGACGAAAATTCAAAGAAGGTTAGTAAAATTTTAAGGAAGAACAGTTTTCCAGAAAACATTATAAAAAACCTCTTACGACACAAGAAAAAAATGACGATAGCCAGAAACTTAAGCGATAATAGTTCCTCAAAAATCTACAAGACAATGACGTATATACCTGGTTTCTCAGAAAAAGTAAAAAAGTCAGACATTTTCAACAAGGACAAGTTTAATATAGCGTTTAAGACAAGTAATACATTAAGAACACTGTACACAAACACAAAATCTAAAATTAACAAACAAGACAAATCGAATTTGATATATCAAATTTCGTGCAAGGGGGACGGATCCAATTTATGCGATAGAGTATATGTTGGAACAACTAAAACAAAATTACGGACAAGAATATCAGGACACAAATCAGACTTTAAAGCACTTGACAAACCGATCGAACAAAAGACAGCCTTAGCATCCCACTGTGCAAACAGCGGTCATTCTCCAGACTTTGAAAAAGTCAAAATTTTGCAACAAGAGAATAACTATAGGAGACGGTATACGCTCGAAATGTTACACATTATTAGTGTACCAAAACAACAGAGACTAAATTATAAAACTGACACAGACAATTGCGCTCACATATGCAGACACTTAATAAATACAAAACGAAAAACTGATGAGAACAAAACCAAACAAACAAATGACAACAGTAGACAGCAAATTTCATTGTTAAGTGTAGTGCGCGGCTTTAATGTTCTTATGTTTAATGTTTATGTTTAATGTTTATATATTTTTAAAATAATTTTTATGTTTCCATTTTTTATTTAAATTAATGTAAGTTTTAATGTTTAATGTAGGTGATTACTAATTGAAGTGTTTTTAAATTTTGTATATTTTTTGTAGAACTACATGTCCCTGAGGATGGTTTTCAAAGAAAACCGAAATATTGGACAAAATACTTAAAATAAATAAATAATTGAAATTATCAATTAAGTATTTTTTCGTGACCTATAGCTCGACTGAAAATAAAATAATTAACAAAAGGTCAAAAATCAAATCAAGATAATTATCTTAATATATATAAATCTCGTGTCACAATGTTTGTCCTCAATGGACTCCTAAACCACTTAACCGATTATAATAAAATTCGCACACCATGTGCAGTTCGATCCAACTTGAGAGATAGGATAGTTTAAGTCTCAAATTATAGTCGGGATAGGGATAGGGATAGGGATAGGGATAGGGATAGGGATAGGGATAGGGATAGGGATAGGGATAGGGATAGGGATAGGGATAGGGATAGGGATAGGGATAGGGATAGGGATAGGGATAGGGATAGGGATAGGGATAGGGATAGGGATATTGATAGGGATAGGGATAGGGATAGGGATAGGGATAGGGATAGGGATAGGGATAGGGATAGGGATAGGGATAGGGATAGGGATAGGGATAGGGATAGGGATAGGGATAGGGATAGGGATAGGGATAGGGATAGGGATAGGGATAGGGATAGGGATAGGGATAGGGATAGGGATAGGGATAGGGATAGGGATAGGGATAGGGATAGGGATAGGGATAGGGATAGAGATAGGGATAGGGATAGGGATAGGGATAGGGATAGGGATAGGGATAGGGATAGGGATAGGGATAGGGATAGGGATAGGGATAGGGATAGGGATAGATATGGGATGGAAATAAGAATGAGTTAGGGTTGGAGTAACAATGGGGATAGGTTTGCGTATGGAGCTGGATATAGGGACATGGAAAGTGAGAGCAGAACAACGTCTGCTGGGTATACTAGTTTATATATATGTTTAAGGTTTAACTGAAATTTCATTTACATAGAATAAAAATATTAAATTGAAAAAAAAAATATTAGTCCTATTACTGAAATTAAATGCTTAAAAAAAAGAAATGGAATTTTTTTTTTTTTGATTGATTCTAGATAATAAGATGTTTGGTGAGTTTTCAAGTTTGGGGCGGCTTGGAGAGATTTTAAGGGAAATAATGATGCCGGGGTAAAAGAAAATATACAAGAAAATTTTTTAATAATTTTTTTTTTTTGCGGAAAAAGGGGTAGCTGCATTCGGCATGCAGTTACTACGGTTTGGAAGGGATCGCTATAGCGACGAAACACCAGTCCCCGCATGAACAGAAGTGATCGTAGTGGGGTAGTTATTTAGTTTTGTTACATGGAAATGTTTTATTAGAGGTATTTTTTTTTTTTGTTGCAGCTCCTTTGAGTACTAACGTATCGAAAGATATGTTTATTGTGCCCCTCGACCGGATGTGTTGGGTCGAACAACACCCTGAAAGGCAAGGAGATAGCTAGCCGGAAGAGCACATCCGGTAAGATGAAATAGGTGAGGTCACAAATTCTATGTAATCTTGTGGTCTGTTGTCCACCGCTGGATTTTATGTACTATGTTTTAGCTGTTATTTTAAGAAATGCTATACAAGCTCTTCCGACGGTTGATTCCTATCATCCAACTTTGAGTATTGCGTACCAATCTGATAGTGAAAATTTGACTAATGCATGTTGTGCCATTAATTTTTACGAATTCAATTTTTAGGGACGTTGCCTTTTCAAAATTGAATGAAAATTTAAAAAATAAAGTAGACGACTTGCTTACTTATTTTAATAACAATATATTTGATGATTGCATTAAATTTTTCTATGATGAACTATCTTCTGCCATAGCATTGTCGGTGCCATATACAAAAAGGGTACGTTAATAATTCCTCGTACCCTTGGTATACAAAGGATTTGAAAAAAATTCGAAATGGCCGTAATAGGACATAGAACAAATACGTTTGTAGCCAGGACCGAAACAACCTTGTTGCTTATCAGCGACTGTTTCTTGAATTTATAGATATGTCAGCTTTGGTTTATTCTGAATATTTGAATAAAATTAGGCTGAATATCCTTCATGACCCCAAGCATTTTTGGGGATTTATTAATTCGAAAAAAAGTCTGACGGTTTTCCATCTGAGTTCAGAACGGTTGATGGGCTCACTAGCGATCCGCAAATTATTGCTGGATTGTTTGCTAATTTGTTCAATGAACCATTTTCTACCTGAGATCAACTATTTTGAACATATGGATAACGACCCTTTAGTTTCGATCAATGAGATATCTTTCTCACCTTACCTCGTAGAGAAATATATCTCATCTGTTGATGATGACTTCAGTTTCGGACCCGATGGTATTCCTGCGACGGTTTTAGTTAACTGCAGCTCGGTACTGAGTCAGCTACTCAGTTGCTTATTTAATAAATCTATTAGAGAAAGCTATTTTCCTAAATTTTGGAAAAAATCATATATAAGCCCCATTTTCAAGAAAGGGTGTAAAAATTATCTTTCAAACTACAGGCCCGTGGCTAAGTTATCATCAATACCGAACATTTTTGAACATATTATATACGATCAGGTTAAGGTGTGCTGTAGTGAAGTCATAACAACTCGTCAGCATGGTTTTGTTAATGGCAGATCTACAGTTTCTAACCTCTTGATTTCACTTCTTTTGCATTAAGCCCTTTAGACTCTGGTGGGCAAGTTGACTGCATCTACACTGACTTCAGTAAAGCATTTGATAAATTACCACACAATTTGATTTTGTTTAAGTTAAAGAAGCTAGGATTTCCCTTAAGTTTTGTCAGCTGGACTAAATCTTATTTATCTGATCGCTCGTATCAAATAAAATTTAGGAGAGTGTTTTTCTCCCCATTTAGCGCGACATCAGGTGTTCCACAAGGAAGCCACCTGTGGCCACTCCTGTTCATTTTAGCAATTAATGACGTTACACATGTCATTAAAAATTCCCATCTGTTAGTATATGCAGATGACATGAAAATTTATAGGAACGTAAAGGGGGTTGATGATACTTTTCCACTTCAGTCTAACTTTAAGTCCTTTGAAGTTTGGTGTTCTAAGAATAGCTAACATTTGAATCCTGATAAATGCCAAGCTATGATATTTTCCAGGAAGAGAAATATTGTAGAGTTTGACTATAAATTCAAAAATAAAAAAATTTGTCGTGTCGATTTAGTCAAAGAACAAGGCATACATTTTGATGCTAAATTGACTTTTAATGATCATTTTAATCAAATTTGCAAAAAATCCCCATCCCTGCTTGGCTTTATTAAGAGGTGGGGAAAAGAATTTAATAGCCCTTTGGTAACGGTGACTTCATATAATACAATAGTGCGTCCTCACTTAGAGTATGCTAGCCAAGTTTGGTCACCATTTTATAATATTCATATAAATAGAGTTGAGAGAATTCAAAAAAACTTTATTCGCATTGCTCTCAAAGGCTTAAATTGGATTGACATATGCAGTCTTTGAGGTCGCGTAGAAATATTGCGGATATACTTTATCTGCATCAACTTGTAACTGGGTCTCTTGCCTCACCGGAGCTTCTTAGCTACATACATTTTAATACTAATCGGAGGAGTACTCGTAACACTTATCAATTATTTTACCAACCGGTTAGTAGAACTAATTATATGGCTACAGCTCCTTTTAATCGCATGACAACTCTTATTAATAATTGCGAAGTTTATAACATTAGCTTGTCAAAAGGTCAACTCAAGCTTAGACTGAAAACTAACTGTAACTAAATTTGTAGCTTAATGGTGGTCTGTATTTTTATGTTTGTGTTTTCCGAGCCCCACAGCATGCTGGGTAAACTTTTTCTAACATTTATCTCTTAGAACATATGATTAAGTCCATACAATTACATTCATGGAATATATGCATATGATCTGAGTGGGTATGTTGAGAAAGTGCGATAAAGCTACGAAAAAGTTATAAAAAAAATAATAAATTAATGTGCATGATAATTTTTTCTATTCCATTATTTATTGAATAAGCTTTTTACTTGGTATAAATATATATAATGCTAAATAGCTAAGAAAGCTATAATAGCTGTAGTAGCTAAACTCTATCATTATTATTATAAAAAAAAGACTTTCGAAAACAAAGTTTTATGATGAAAAATTCAAAAATGCAATTGGTGGCAAAGAAACATGGAAGGAAATTCGAAATATTTGAATTGGAAAAACTGTATCCCAAGAAAACCATTTAATTGAGGTCAATGACTTAAATAATAAATTTTCCAACCTGCCAATTCCAAGTGTCAACATAAATTTTTATTTTAATATTACCAGGACTCTATGTGATGGAACTAACTTCAGTCTTAGACGTATCTATCGTATCCATCCCAAAGATCGCAAGCTGTATCCATCAACAACATTACCTCTAGTTTTCTTCATATGAGAAGAGGTGTTCCCCAGAGATCTGTTTTGGGCCCGCTTCTTTTTTCTATATATCACAGTGTTCAGGAAGATAAAACAGGTTTGCCAAAAATGACGACACCAGGAACCACCTGGAAACTATTCCTTGGCATCAGTAGTAACCGAAACCACTTCACTTGAAATCGGATCAGCCCCCCTTTTGGAGAAAATCCAATTTTGTACCTATAAGGCGAAAAATTGCTCAAAACAGAGTTTCTTGTGACCCGACGAGCTGGTTTCATTATATAATCGACCCAAATAGTTCTTTATACTCAGAAATTATAACATGCTCGAATTCATAATTTTGGACCAATAAACAAAGGCGTCCGAATATATACATTAGAGCGGTTCAAAATAAAAACTTTGTTAGAAACTCTGTTTTGAGCAATTTTTCGCCATATAGGTACAAAATTGGATTTTCTCCAAAAGGGGGCTGATCCGATTTCAAGTGAAGTGGTTTCGGTTACTACTGATGCCAAGGAATAGTTTCCATGTGGTTCCTGGTGTCGTCATTTTTGGCAAACCTGTTTTATCTTCCTGAACACTGTGATATATAAACGATTTACCAGTAACTTTAAAAGACTGTAATGTTCATATGTATGCGGATGATGTACAATTATATGTTAGTAGTAATAGTAAATTGATCAGTGATTGTGTGGAAAATATAAACCAAGGTCTGAATCGTTTTCAGAATTGGGCAAACAGAAACGGTTTATGCCTTAACCCCAACAAGTCCAATTGTATAATTATTGGAAAGAATTCATTGATGATTCATCTGTTCCGAAAATTATTTTGAAAAGCTGTGTTATAGACTTTGTTGACTCAACAAAAAATGTTGGTGTTATATTTACCAGAACTCTTTCCTGGAACAACCATATTTGTGGCAACACAGGTAAAGTCTACGGAATGCCCCATGTGCTGTGGATTACACAATTTTTTACTCCGCTAAGGATAAGGCTTTTGCTTGCAAAGTCTTATCTTATTCCAATCCTCCTGTATAGATGTGGAATTTTCGTGAACTACGATTTTTCGCACAAACAAAAATTAAATGTAACTTTCAACAATGTTGCTAGATATGTTTTTGGCTTAAGACGCACGGATCATGTCTAAGGCTATGCGAAGCGGCTCTATAGAATGACTTTTAAAAATATTCTGAAATGTCGAATGCTGCGATTGTTGCATAAAGTGGTCTATACAAAGGAACCAAGTTATCTGTTTAATAGGCTAACTTGCTCGAGGTCTGGTCGAGCTAAGTCTATAATACAAATACGACATTCATGCTTAGCTTCTGAGCTACAATTTTTCATTTAAGCAATACGTCTTTGGAACGCTCTTCCCCCAAGCTTACGGTAAATTACAAGCCTTGTGCAATTCAAAAACAGAATTTCTTCCCACTTTTCAGAGTTGTAATAATATTATTAATATTGTTTTTATTATTATTTTATTCTTAATTTTTATTTTTTCGTTTTTTTTTTACTCTGTTTAATTTATGAATTAAATTATTATTTTAATTTAAGATTTATATCTTGTTGTACTAAAGATGAACTGAATAAATCAAATCAAAACAACTGCAACCGCACAGAGGAAGGTTTGCTCACGTCTTCATCCTCATCCAGTTGTGACAATGACACGTAAGATGAAGAATATAAGCCTCTCAAGGGATCTAAGTCAAATAATCAAGATATAATAATTGATGAACTCGCAGCAAAATCAAAAAACGTTATCAATCTTCAAGTTATAGGTGCTTTAGATCGCAATAAAATTTCTGATCGTGAAGCAGAGAAAGTCATAATACCAGTAGCAGCTGCACTTGGACAGGATCCTTCATTGCTTTCAATTTCCCGTAATACTTTGCAAAGAAACAGGAAAAATGAAGGCACAAAATCGCTGAAGAGATAAAGACAAACTTAAACCCAAAATGTCCCATTGTATTACATTGGGATGGTAAAATTCTACCAGAGATAAAAGGTGAAGGAACAGTATCTATTTATTTATTTCGGTCTACAGAATAAATCTTACAGACTATAACCTTAATTTAATTAAATAAAGCAAATAAATTAAGCTTAAATAAGTTTAAACTTAGACTAAAATTTAACAAATGTGAATGATTATTACAAATACGAATACACTTAGCAATCGGTTCATTTAGAGCATAATTTGTCCTATGGACTTGATCTTCAAACATACGGTTATTTCTTAAATTTCTATTTGGTACATATATCACAAATGAATCAGAAATCTCTAAACAATTAATTTTACTAGACAGAACATTATGAACAAAAATCAAAGAAGAGGATGTACGACGGTCTTTTAAAGACTGTAGCCCTAAGAGTTTACGTCTTGAGTCATAACAAGGGACTCCATCTGGCCATCGCAATTTATAGCATGCAAACCTAGAAAAGTTCCTTTGAACTTTTTCAATTCGATTTGAACTATCGGTATAGAAGGGATCCCATATAATCGAACACTACTCCAATATGCTTCTAACCAAAGATATATAAAGAGCTTTAACTGTCATGGGGTCTTTAAAACTAACAGAATTTCTTTTAATGAAGCCTAACATAGCATAAGATTTTGAAACCACGTAATCGTAGTGAGATTTAAATGTGAAGCTTGAGTCAAAAATAGCTCCAAGATCCTTAATTTCTTGCTTCCTTAGTAATAGGTTATTGTTGATACAATAATCGATAGTTATGGGTTGAACACACTTCGCAAAAGAAACAATACAACATTTGTTTATATTCAATGCTAGATTATTGCATAAGCACCAATGATTAAAAGATGATAAATCACTCTGAAGCAACATGGAGTCTGAAACGCATGATATCCTACGAAATAAATTGACATCATCTGCAAAAAGTAAACAGGTGGAGTGTTTAATGACTTTTGGTAATTCGTTAATAAATAATATAAACAAAAGTGAACCACAATGTGTACCTTGCGGAATACCAGACGACGCATCGATTGCAATATCAGAAACAATATTCCCAATTTTAACAAATAATTTACGCTTAGTCAAAAAACTATCAAAAAATTTTACAAGCAAATCTGAAAGACCATATATTTTTAATTTTTTTAAGAGAATGGAATGGTCAACTTTATCAAAAGCTTTCGAAAAATCTGTATATATAACATCAAGTTGCTTATGCTCTACCGTGGCCGCAACAATATATTTCGAAATCAATGTCAGATTTGTGCAAGTGGATTCGCCAGGCAGAAAGCCATGTTGAGCTTCACATATACCTGCTCTTACGTGGTCAAAAAGTTTATTTTTGATAATTATATCAAACAATTTAGCGAAAGTAGGCTGCTTTACAATAGCTCTATAATTGCATACATTACTACGATCACCAGATTTATATATGGGGGCAATGATGCAAATTTTCCAAATATCGAGAAATGAACCAGACTCAAAACAAGAATTAAATAATGCGGATAATGGCTTAGCGATATTACCAGCACACTTTTTATAAAACATGGGTGGGAATCCATCCTTTTCATGCTTAAAACTAGGTTTTAAACAAGCGATAGCGTTTAAGACATCCACCTCATTAACAATGAAAATATTGGTTAAGTCAAGATTGGATTCATAAGCATCCATCCCATACCAAGAAGTGTTCTCATATTTATCATAGACTTCTTGAAAAAATTTTGCAAAAAGATTACCTGACTGCAATGAATCGGTTGATGTAGAATCACCAAATCTCATGCATGATGGAAAGCCATTTGTTTTACGCTTATCATTTATGTGCTGCCAAAAAGATTTCGGATTTAATTTTAACTGAGACTCAATCATTGAAATATATTTGTCATACAGAAATTTGTGTAGGAAATCAAACTCTTTCCGCAAATGCATATAACGCAATTTATCCAAAATGCAGTTAGTACTTTTGAATTTTTTGTAAGCTTTATTTTTTACATTTTTTAAGTGCAAAAGCTTCGCATTAAACCAAGGTGGTTTGTTATTGCAAACTCTTGATTTTAGAGGGACAAAAAGGGTAATAGCAGACTGAAATGCATCAAAAATAAATTTATATCCTATATTTGGATCATCAATGATATCTAGTGAGGACCAGTCACACGAGCTTAAGTACATATTGATCTCCAAAAAATTTCCCTTCACATAATCAAATTCATTAAATAAATTTACATCTAAAGGGCTAAATTTGTAAATTCGAAATGAAGCGTCAGAGCTTTATGGTGAATAGAATTTTTTGAAATTGGAGATAAGTTCAGTTCACAGGTCGCCTTCAAGTCACCAGTAACAAATATCAGATCTAATATCCTACCTAAATCATTTTTAAAAGAGTTTAATTGATTAAATCTATTTGATTAAATCCATTTGACAGAAAAAAGCTTACTACTAACGATTCAATATCTGAATTGTAGTTATATGGTAATAAATTTCTATTGTCATAAGGCCAGGAAATACACCCAAGATTAAAATCACCTAAAGCTATTATTTGCTGTATAGAATCTATCTGATTTAAAACAAAACTTATATTATTTATATGATCATTATATATGTCGTAATTACTGTTTGGAGGAATATAAGAGTTAATGATATAAATACATTTATCCTCAGCAAAATTTATCTTAACACAAATTTGTTCTATGAGTCCACTATTATTAGGTAAGCTTACTGATTTACTATCTAAAATAGACTTAACAGCAATAATAACTCCACCACCTTTTACACGACCAGTTGCAACACTGCAGCGATCAACACGATATACATTATAAAAGTCGGCAAACATTTCTTCATTAAAGATGTTTTCATGGAGCCATGTTTCAGTTATAACAACAATGTCATACTCTTGCAGAGACATCGCTAGTAAAAAATGACTGCAATTTGATAATATAAAGAATATGATCTACTGTTGCACACTATACTGCCATCTAAACATCCACTTATGACTGGTTGGGCTTGCGGTGCGAGCTCCGGGACCAGATCAGACTCCAAGCATTGCATTAACAAACTGTTTGATTCGCATCTCCCTTTAATAAAAAAGAAAAATCGCAAACTTTCACATCAGATGGCCACAATGTTGGGTCGAAAACCTTAGCGTAATCACTCTCATCAATTTCTAATTTGAAATTAACCTTCTTTAAACTTGATAATTTAGTACCTTTCTTAACAAGTATGAAACAACACATTGTGTCTTTTTGAATTTTAGCATGGGATGAAACATAATTTATAATCATATCAGCAGTTACGGTTGGCTTAAAAGAAGAGAGATGTAATGTTCTCTTTGCTGTAGCGACATCTAGCTCTTTACAGTGGATCGTTTAGCCGTCATTATTCCTGGAAATGGTGAAGAAAAACTACTTGGAGTACCAAAACTACCATCTGCAATAGGAGAAAATATTGCTAACGCTGTTAACAATTTATTAGAGCTGTGGAATATCGTTGAAAAGGTACAACCTATGAGCTTTGACACAACTTCGGCAAACACTGGTCACATCAAAGGAGCATGCACTATTTTAGAACAGAAAGGTGGGCGGCAATTAATGTGGTTAACCTGTCGCCATCATATGTTTGAACTGATTTTAGCGAAAGTATTTACTTTCTGTTTCGGGCCTTCAAACTCTCCAGATATTTTTCTGTTCAAAAGATTTAAAACTGTATGGAATGGAATAGAAAGAAACCAGTTTGAGATCTTGCAGCCCACAGCTGATACAGATTCTTTCAGAGAATCAACACTAAAAGCTTTATTTGTAGTGAAAGGCTGGCATAGAGATGACTACCAAGAGCTGACAATGATTGTCCTTGAGAAAAAAAAGCTGCAAAAATACACTGGAGGGCACCAGGCGCTATCCATCATGCAATATGGATGGATAAGCCAATCTATTGTATTAAGATATATCTTTTCCGTAACCAGAAAGATGTTTTCAAGCTGACAAAATAAGAAGCATATGAACTAGATCGATTTGTAAAGTTTGGTGCCCTTTTGTACACCAAAGTTTGGATTGAAGCTCCTCTAAGTACAGAAGCCCCAGCCAATGACTTGCATCATTGAAACGATTTAAAAAGATATCAGTCCATTGATTTCGAAATTAGCAAAGCATCCAAAGACGTCTTAGAAAGGCACTTATGGTATCCATCGGATGAACTGGTTGGGCTTGCTTTATTTTCAGATAACCACATTTCATCAGAGAAAAAAGAAATTTTAAGCAAATTGACTATCAAATCTGAAAAATCATTAAAAGTACGTGCAAGCCCTGATATTTTCAGAACCAAAAGCATGGATGAAATCACCAGATTTTGTGACAGAGCGCACCACTATACTTTTAAAGCGATTGGAAATAAATGAATCTTTTCTGAACTTACCACCTGAAGAATGGAACCAAAATCAAGATTATATTCAAGGAAAATATGTGGGAAAAGTATACGTTGTTAACGATTCTGCTGAAAGAGGTGTAAAACTTTTTGAAGACTATAATAAGCTCCATACTACTGATGAAGATCAAAAACAGTTCCTTTTACAAGTAACAGAGAGAAAAAGTGTGCCATCAACATCCACAAAAAAAGATGTATTGAACTAAATTTTGAAATAAAGTTTTACATACTTAATTATGATATTTTTCGAAATATCTATTTTCTAATTTACATATGTCAGAATGTAATTTCGTTATTACTATTTATAAGCTTAACAGAACTGGTGTTTGAAAATGTAATAAAGAAAGGAAATAAGCTTTTGATTAAAATTACAGCATTTGTTTCTGAAGTCTTAATTTTTATGTTTTCTTAAAAGTTATGGTCCCTTGGGCACCACCTTTCACTTAGAGTACAGAGATATAACTTCACAAGAACAATGTTCTTTATTAGTCTAACCAATTTAGCTGGTGCCCTGGCGTTTCAGTGATACTTCATTTTTTGCCATAGAGAGAGACATGGTCTACACTAATGGTGAGCTTTAAGGTGCGGCTGTCATATACATACATGAAGGTACGATAACAATTCCTCTATGTTTTTGCTAGGCTTTGAGACTGAACATTTAGTTCAACTACGAAGGTCTCGCTGTGAGACAACTCTAACTCAACAAAGTCCTTTGCAAAGTTAATGAAGATCTTAGTAGATCCTATTGCCATGTTTAAAAATCAGTTGAAAACGGCTTACGATTTGGGTTGGTTCAACAATTATTTCAAACTTATTTAAAAATTTCAGTTAAGTTCAACTAGTGGCGGATCTAGGATTTTCTTGAGGGAGGCTGACATTTTTTTAAAATGAAAGCACACATTTATTGAATTTTTCAATTTTTGATTTTGTAAAGGTTAATGCTTCCATTGCATTCAAAGCATCTTTGAAATCGATTTTACAACAATACGGATGAAACAATTTAGTTTCGGATTTAAGCTCAACCTTACGGCAATTTAAATCACTTTCGTAAGTGATAGCAGCCTCCACGATTTTGACATCATGCTCCATCGAGTGCTTTACCGGTACTAAACCTTCTAAGGGTAAAATGGTCAAACATTTTTCCTGGAACTTTGATTTTAATTCTAAAGTTGTATGATTCATATAAGGATAAGTTATTGCGGTTGCGAAACATTTGAGAAAGAAATGGAAAATAAAATAAAACTAGTGCAAGTGTTATCTTCGGCCGAGCTGAAGCTCACATACCCTAGACTGCATTGAAAGCACATTTTAAAAAAATTCTAAAAGGACGTTGAAAAGTCTGGATAAGTCGAAAAATAATGTAAAAAGGTTAAAAGAGTTTGAAAAGTGTTGAAACAGTTGCAAAAACTGAAAAAGTCTTAAAAAATATGGAAACCATTGAAGAAAGTTGAAAGAAATCGAAACAGTCGGACGGAAAATGTTAAAAAGTTGAAAAAATCGAAGAAATATGGAAAATGTTGAAAAATATTGAAAGCGGTTGAAAAACTCAAAAAAAGTTAATAGGCTGAAAAATGTTGAAAGAACTTAAAAAAAGTCGAATATACATATAAAGAAAATGACGAAAAA
This sequence comes from Tricholauxania praeusta, assembly GCA_949775025.1. Classification (NCBI taxonomy): domain Eukaryota; kingdom Metazoa; phylum Arthropoda; class Insecta; order Diptera; family Lauxaniidae; genus Tricholauxania; species Tricholauxania praeusta. Next base: position 112,038,154 of record OX459028.1, read on the forward strand.
AGTTGAAATGCGTATATATATATATGGGATATAATGGAAAAAGTTAAGAGATTAAAAAAGTCAAAACATTATGGTAAACGTTGAAAAAAATCGAATAGAACTGAAAAAGTCGAAATATGCCAAGCCGACTTCTTCTATTCCGTCTACTTTTGGTTATTAAATAAATTGTAGCACAATAGCTTGTATAGTTTGCGATGCGTGCCGTAATTAGCCTTAAAATTAAGAGCGCTGACACAGCCACTGGTACAATCCAGTGCAGTCTAGAAATAGATTTCCATAAACAAACCTCTTACACTAAATTGTAGTATGATTGCCCACATATTTCGATAGATATTCCACTTAACCAGTGGCGTTTACTCTAAGGTGCGCAGGTGTTCTCCACACACCCAACCAAAATCCGATACATTTTTTTCCCCCCTATTATACGTTCTCATATTTGTGAAACATATTAAATCAATAATTTGACACTGTTACTGTTCCTACTGGCACGCTGCAATATGCCATATCTATCATATCATAGTTTCCTCCTCTAAGCGTACAATATACATGCGTATGTACGTAATACGACTACAATTGTTCTAGCTCATCGTAGCAGATCAAACGCAACATTATTTCATGATGTTGAATTCCATCCAACCGACTTGAGTGTGCGCTGATGTCGCACCAAGTCACAGCAAAAACCTATAATAAAAAAAAAAAAACTACTACACACACCTTCTAACGAAATGCGCATGATAAACAGTAAACTGTGTTCGTAGAACATTAGCGCACATAGCAACACGAGTCGTAGCATAGAATCTCTGCCATCCAACAGAAAAAAAAAACAAATGTACGTTTGTCAAAAAATTCGCACTTCGACAATGCAGCACAGCGCTGTTTAAAAATGTTTGACTGAGAAAACTGCGATGTGTGCTCTGAATTTATTGAACAAGAAATATAACAGGAAAAATTTTTGAATTTTTTTGAATGTTGTTCATGCAAATATCGCTGATCTGATCACAGTGGCGAGCATAACCGAGCAAATGATTGTCGTTGCCGCATGTTTATTTCTGTAAAAATTGTATTACTTAACTAAATTAAACCAAACTTTCAGAAACTATTTACTATTATTTATCAAAGAAAGCGCAATTAATGCGTTTAGGCATACTTTTCACAACTTTTTCAATAATTTCGCCAAACCTTTTTTTTTTTTCATGGACTTTGGGCGCGACGCCATAGCTTGTTTAAGTTTCAGGTGCTATCTCGTGTTCCCCCAGTCTTCTTAATTCTCAATTGGATTGAGATCAGGACTTTGCGTAGGCCAGTCTATAACCCTAAATTTTTGCAAAGGTAACCATTCTTCAACTATTTTAGCGTTGTGCTTCGGTTCACCGTCTTGTTGAAACATTACTTCCTCTTCAGGGTATTATTTTTGAAAAGTTGTGACGCATTAATAGCGTCATAAAAAATAGAGGATTATGGACCAAACACTGAGCAATTACAGGTTTTAGTGCGATTCGCGAAACGAGCAAAACTGAGCAAATATGGCTATCATTACATTTACTTGTATAATTAAAAAAATTAAATTTATTTTGAAATGTTATATTTTGCGTTTTCTTTGATAAATAATAGTAAATAATTTCTGAAAGTTTCGTTTAATTTAGTTAAGTAATACAATTTTTACAGAATTAAACATGCGACAACGACAATCATTTGCTTGGTTATGCTCGCCACTGTAAATTATTTGAAGAAATGATTGACGATCCAAATACTTGGGGTGCCGATGCAGTGCAGGCGAGAGGATTTCTTCAATTCTTTACTTCATTCAATACAGTTTTCATGCTTAATGTATTTAATGATATATTTTCATTTACTGATGTATTATTTAATATTCTACAAGCAAAATACTTAGATATTCAATATTGTTGTGACCAAATTGAAGTGACAAAAAATAAAATTTCAGACACCAGGCCGCAGTTTGAAACATTTTTTGTTGCTGCAAAAAATGCGACTAACTCAATTCCAAAACGTGGCGAAGACTTACAATGTTTTGAAAAGCGTTACAAACGTGTATTTTTTGAAATAATTGATACTTTGTCAACACAAATGGATATAAGATTTAAGTCGTTAAAAAGATTAAAGTTTTTGGAATTCAAAAAAGTTTCTCAATTTCGAAAGAAGTTTTCCAGATGATACTTTTGAAAGCCTTAAAATTGCATATGACCCCTTCTTCGAATTTGTTAAGCTAAGGAATGAGTTGAGTGTATTTTTCTCATGTGAACAGTTTCGTAGCATTTTCATCAAAGATATACCCGAAACTCTTTTAAATTTGGACTTGAAAGATACGTTTTCAGAAATTTTTAAGCTAAGTTCCTTAATTTTGACAATCGCAACTTCAAGTAGCTCAGTTGAAAGATCATTCTCTGCACTCAAGCGTATAAAGACTTTTTCGAGAAATTCTATGTGCGAACATAGATTGTCGGAACTGGCTTTGATTTCCATAGAAAAAGTATTTCTTAAGGAAATCAAAAGCAAAAACAGCTTTTATGATGAGGTTCTGGAAATTTTCTTGAAAAAAACACGCCGTATTGAATTGACATACCATTAAAATTGTTTGGAATAAAAAAGAAATAATAATAAAAACTTTAAAAAAATTTAAAAAAAATATTAAAAAAAATATAAAAAAAAAAAAACTAAAATGGGATCTCAGTCTATCACGTCCTCGTCGTGGTCCTGGAAAAAACTAAGAATAGGCATTCATATTTAAACAACACATACACGTTGAACACCCAGCTGAAAACGCCACGACACGCCACTGCACTTAACGTATATTAATCGTATGAGAGTTGCCAAGCCCATTGGTGCTATTGCTCAAAATTTTTGTAATAAGATACCTAATAGCAAGTATGTACATCTGCCTTATTAAATTTCATAACCATTACGTTGTTAGTTCTTTTAATATAACATTTATAAATATTGTGGGCTGTCCACATCCCTGCGAGAGCCTTTGAAAATTTGAAACCCAGCCAAATCCTAATTTTGTTCACATGCGCACCAAGTTTCATCAAAATCGCTGCAATAGTTACGAAATAGATAAATCTAAGAGTATTTGTTGGAAAATTACGTCGGAGCACGGATTTTGAAAAAAAAGTTTTTTGAATTAAAAAAAAAAAAGAAACAAATAGAGCTTTAGATTCTTCTTTGTTAAATAATCTGGAGAAAAACATAATGTAAATCAAAAGGTCTTCTTTTATTATGGTTCATTATTATAAATTATGGTGCAAACTCTTTTTCTTTCCTTTGATTACAACTTCTGTAGTAACAGGCCCTTTGATATCTGAAACTTCAAATCTGCCTACCTATATGGGTGAAAAGTTATTTTATCTATTTTGGTTCTTCATCAGAACTCTATCCCCTTGTTTAAATTTAATGGGGTTAATCGAACCGTCTATTGTTGCTTAGACAATTCCTTTGCGTTTTCTTGGTGTTTTCTCACTAGTTTGTGAGTTATTTGAAGTTGAAACTTTAATAATTTTGACTGGTCATCCGCGTTATAAAGTGGTGAACATTTTCGTTTCAAATTCGTAGGCAATTCAAAATCAAAATCGTACAAAGTACGAAATGGGGATTGCTTAGTAGAGGTAGGAGTCGTGTTGTTCTGGACATGCATGGCTGCCGTCAGCCATTGGTCTCAATTCGAACCATATTCCTTAGAAAAACTCCTCAAATATTATGATATTGGTCTGTGGCTTCGTTCTAAAAAACCATTATCCTGAGGAGGATATGGCGTCATGTGTAGTTTTTTAATTCCCAGCATCTTACAAGTATCAGAAAATAATTTTGGAATAAGATTTGTACCATTATCAGTAATTAATACTTTCGGGATATTGTTCCTGACTATGATTTCATCCTAAAATTTTTTCGAAACCGTACTTGCTTCTGCATCGGACATTGCAACACACGCTATATAATTTGAAACATTATCCTGAAACGTGAATATATATTTATTCCCTGATATAGTCTCAGGTAAAGGGCCGACTATGTCCATGTATACCTTATCAAAATTACGATATGGTGTATCCGTTATAACCATAGGCATTTTTGTTAGTCTTGAACTTTAATTAGTTTGACATTTGGTACATTTTTTAATGTATTCCTTAACATCTTTTTGCATACTTGGCCATCTATACTGCTTCCGTATTCTTAGAAGCGTTTTTACTGCACCTTTATGCCCGCCTAATGATATACTATGAAAATCCCTTAATACTACATACATATGTCTATGTACTTAGACTAGAGTTCGCCCAGTGGTTGAAATTCAACCATTAAAATGCTTTTGGTTTTAAAAAACTGATATAAGAAAGAGCTATTTTCTCATCGCTTTTAAAAATAAAAATCATGCTAAAATGTTGCCCTATCCCTATATCTATCCCTTCTTAGAGTTCAATATGCATATTTCCATACCAAATTTTATCAAAATCAGTCAATTAGTTTAGATAAGGACACATATTTTTACCTGTTATGAGCGTGGTACCGCCCTCCAAAACAAATATCTTTACTCAAGATTCAATCCATCTACACACCAAATTTCATCAAAATCGGTGATAAGGTTTTCCCATTAGGGGCGATGCCACGCCTCCTTAAAGAACTTAACGATTTTTATACCTTTTCTTAGGGTACAATCTATCTCCAAACCAAATTTCATCAACATCAGTCCACTTGTTTAATCGTGGCAACGTATTTTCCTGTTGAAGACGTGGCTCCGCCTACTTTAAAAAAAAAACACATTCTGCACTGCTCCTCTTCATAATCTTTACAATAAAAAAAACTGCGATTATGTTGTGTTACGGCAGATAAAAAAGGATGGAGCTGTTTTGCAACTGCCTATTTATGTATAGATAGTCCTCACTCTCTCACAAACAAAGAGTAAGAAGCTGTTGTATGCCTCAGCTCTAAGAGTCGATTGTGTGGAAAATCGGCTAAGCTCAAATCATAAAGATATGTTCTAATTAAGCTAGCATAAAAGCATTAAAAACTACTTTTTGGTACCATGTTGCTTCCTCCCTACCTCTTTCTCTTCCATAGGGCGCAATCTGTCTCCACAGCAAATTTCATCAAAATTGGTTTATTTGCTTAGCTGTGAAAACATATTTTCCTATTTCCATTTTCACATTAGTTTAGCAGTCAAAATGATTTTTGCTGTAAGAGGTGCTGCCACGCCTCCTGAAAAAATTTGAGTTTTTAAAAATCTTTTTTAGGGTTCAGCCTATATCCTAACAAGATATGTAAAGTAATGGCACAGCCGTGATACAGTTTTTTCTATTTGGGGCGATGCCACGCCCTCTTTAAGAAATCAGATAATCTAATAATCTTTATTCGGACTCAATCTATCTTCAAACAAAATTTCATCAAAATCGGTTCATTAGTTTAGCCGTGGACACGTTTTTCGTTTTTAGGGGCGTGGCACCGCCACCTATTGAAAAAAAAAAGTATACAGGTCCCCCCTTCTCTTCACATCCTTTCCAACGAAAAAAAAAAACTGAGCGATTATGTTGTGCTATGGCTGTGAAAAAGTGGTGTAAGTTTAGACATTGCGTATTTATATCAGGCTCTCGAACCATGTTAATTTTGGGTGCAGGTACGGTTTCGGGTTCAATGCATTTAAAAATAGTGGGTCCGGGTTCGGTTCCGGTCCAGATTCAAATTTTTTCCGAAAAAAATAAAAAAAATCAAACGATTTCATTTAATTAATAATTTTTATATTGAACTTTTTAGTCATTTTTACAACCAACATGACAAAGATAACAAGTGGATCAATTTAACCTGGTAATTGGTGACAAATGTTTCGGCTATTACCACGTATATACATATTTATATGCATACACATAGCCTCATCAGACCAGTTTTGGTTAAGTTGTACTGAGAATCGAACACCCGACCGTATGCATTTTTGAATTGCGACGGCCGCTCTAACACTTGATATAATAATTATTAGTTATGGCAGTTCTGTTAATTTGGAAAAATGCAGATATCTCGACTTTGCAATAAGGAAATGATATGCAGTTTACGACATTCTTTTAAGCAAATAACAGTACATTTAAAATGATGTAACACGGGATCGGCAGCAAAATAATCTGGGGTGATTTTGCAACTTTAAAGTACAATATCGGAATTTTTTCATTTTTTTCCGGTTAATTTTCAATTTTTTTGTAAGAAAAAAAAAAGAAGAAGAAAAACTAATCATGGATTCGAATTCCCCGATTGATAATAACTGTTTAAAAAAAAAAAAATTGGAATCACCTTAATATGCAAATTTGTCGACTCCGATTCGAAAAAAATCAGGTCTGTTAATTTAGAAAAATGCAGATATCGTTGTTTTAAAATAAGATAATGATATGCGGTTTCGGCATTCACTTAAAAGAATATCAGTTCATTAAAAATGATGTACCATGGGATCGGCGGTAACATAATATTTGAGGTGTTGGAGCTAGAAAGTGGAAAATCGGTACTTTTTTACTTTTGTCCAGGCAATCGTCATTTTTTTTGTAAGAAAGGAAGAAGAAGAAGAAAAACCAATCACGGATTTGAATTTCCCGATCGATTGTTTCCCGAAAACCATACCCACTTTGTTGAAAAATTTTATAACCTCTACAACTTGCAGCATTTTTAAATCAAGATTTTTGAAAATGGGTTGTTTACTTAAAACAGAGGGCGCTAATCCAGTTTTCAATATTAACCTTAATCCTAGTAATGGGTCTTGTCCAGACATATAAGGCTATTGTAATCCGCTGACACATCGTGAAAAAATCAAAAAGTTTTTTTTTTGAACCGCTCTAATATACATAGATAGTGGTGCATCAACACACATGACACATAATGCAAAATTGCTGACAAGCAAAAAACTCTCTGGTTGATAAAATAATGTCTGCAAACGGTACTGCAATGAATTTAAATTGTATGGGCAAAACTTCATTAAATATCAACGACCAAGAAATTGAAATAAACGAAATTCTACACGTACCAGATTTGTCTGTAAGCCTTTTGTCAGCGGCAAAAAATTGTGAGTCAAGGGAAAGTACAGACAAAGAAATGCGAGGTTAAGTGGCGAATTGGAGTTTTATTATTGGTGACTTTAATATAAAGCTAGGTCTTGGTCCCGGTCGACCACGTTGGGAGTGATTAGTGCCTCCAGGACGTTCTCTAGGTGGTAGCCGAGACGAACTAGGTCCCGGTCTAGCACCTAAAGAAGACCGAGAAGACACTGTTTCAACTCTCTTCCTGCTACTCTCTCCAATTCATTGGAAAGCGGCCGAGACGAACTAGGTCCCGGTCTTACACCCTCATCGGAAGGGGAGCTGGCTGCGATAAGTTGCCAAGGTTGCTTTGTAATGGAGGACTGTGCCCAAGACGAGCTAGGTCCCGGTACAAAGTCCTCATGTGATTCTTGATGATTACGTGTAGTGCCTCGGAGGGAGGGTAAAACGTTTGAGCTGTTTAGTTTCGTTCGGTGTAAGTGACTTGCATAGAAGGACGATCCTTTCTTTTTAATCTGGAGCGACCCTCTATGTTTGTTATATTACGAGCCAATGGGTTCGGATGATGCAGCAACCTTATGGCGAAGGTTTGTTTGATTCTGTTAATTTCATCTTTTACCATGGGGATGCATAGATCTCGGTGAATGTTTTCATTCCGTATATACCATGGGGCACCTGTAAATATTCTTAAGATTTTGGACTGAGCCCGTGGTATTAGTTCAATGTTTGAGGAGTTGGCGTTACCCCATCATTGGATATCATATAACCAAATTGGCTTAATGATTGTTTTGTACAAAAGGATTTTATATTCAAGCTTCAAATAGGAACGATGATTAATTAACCAGTGAAGACTGGCGGTTTTTAACTTTAACTGCGTTTTTTTGGCTTCAATATGCTTACGTCATGTTAATCGTCGATCTAATTGAATACCTAGATATGTAACAGTTTCACCCTGTGGGACTGAAATATTATTTAGTACAATTGCAGGGCATTCACCACGCCTAAGAGTAAATGTAACTTGCTTACATTTTTGCTCATTTATTTTTATGCGCCATAGCGATAACCATTTTTCTGTTGATTTTAAATGAAGCTGGAGGTTTCGAGAAGCTTCCAAAAGGCAACGGTTACAGCTTAAGACTGCGGTATCATCTGCGAATGTTGAGATGGTAGTGTTGGCACTGATTGGCAAATCTGAGGTATACAATACATATAGAAACGGTCCTAGTACGCTACCTTGAGGGACACCTGCTCTTATATTAAAGTGAGTTGAAATAAAATTCTTGTGTTTTATTTTAAAAAGCCTGCTTTCGAGGTAAGAAGTAAATATTTTATGAACATTAAGAGGCAATAGGTGTTAAATTTTTTTGATAAGGCCTTCATGCCATACTTTATCAAATGCCTGTGCGACATCGAGAAATATTGCAGTGCAGTATTCACTGCGCTCATAAGCCTTTCTTATTTCATTTGTGATCCTATTAACCTGTTCGATTGTGCCGTGTTGTTTTCGGAAGCCGAATTGGTGAGGCGGTAATAAGTTTTCATCAGTAATATATGGCATTAATTTTGCTAGAATTAATTTTTCAAATAATTTTGACAAGCAAGGTAAAAGGCTTATGGGTCTATACAATGACGGTAGTGTACGATCTTTGCCATGTTTTGGTATCATGGTTATTAACGAGTTTTTCCATTCTTTTGGGTAATATCCGTACTGAATTATAGCATTAAAAAGCCTGGTCAGAAAGATGACACCTGAGGAGGCACTTCCTTCATCATTTTGGGAGTGATGTTATCACATCCAGGGGCTTTTTTAGGACACATTTCTTGAATTAAACTGATTAAATTACTGCTGTGGAAAGTCATTTGGATAGTATCGGTGTTTATTGGCAGTTGGGAAGGCATGAAACCTTGAATGTACGGATTTGGTTGAAAAACTGTACTTAAGTGATTGGCAAAAGCCTCACCTTTTTCTTCATCACTTCTAGCCTAATTTCCATGTAAATCTCTTATCGGAGATTCACTTTCAGTGGGTGCACTAATTTTTTTTGTTGGCTTTCCACAAGGATTTTAGTCCATTGGCATTTAAGGGAAAGTTTTGAGACATATTTTTGCTGTTCCACGTCTTCTTTGTTTTTTAATGCAGACCTTAGTTTGTATGTAGCAATTTTTAGGTTTGCTTTAGAAGTTGGGGATCTATGGACCTGCCACTCTCGCCTTAACCTACGCTTTTCTGCTACAAGAATTTCAATTTCACTGTTAGTAAGGAAACGGGTTTTTGTATTTTTCTCCGCCTGATCAGGTATTGAGTGCTCAGGAGCTGAATACAGTATTGTATTAAAAACAGCAACAGCATCGTCAATATGCTCGTTGTCTTCTATCGAATAGGTTGAGTGGATGTGTGAGCTTAAGTATTTTTTGTACTTTAGCCAGTCAGTCTTATGCAATGTTAGTCTCATAGGGGGCTTAAGGTCAACTGATTTCTCTAAAAGGCAAAAAATGATTGGAGAATGATCTGAAGAGAGTTCAAAATTTGTCTCGGCTGTTAATAAGGTTCTATCGATACCTCTCGTGATGGCGAAATCAATGAGGTCTGGGATTTTCCTTCGGTCGGCTGGCTAATATGTTGTTGACCAGAAGAAGCATAGTCGAACGTGGTGCGATGTTTTATTAACATATTATATAATTGATTGCCTTTAGGGTTTATAAGACGAGATCCCCAGTATGTATGTTTGGAGTTATAGTCTCCAGCAGCTAAGAATCTAGTTCTCAAGGTATCGAAAAATTCTTTGAATTTTCCCTCACTGATTGCGAATCGAGATGGTCAGTAGACTGGCAAAACAGTAAAGTTCTTGGAATGGTTTTGTAAACAAATAGAGGTAGCCTGAAGAGGCGATTTCGAACTAAAATTCCTGAGCCCCCGTGAGCTTTGCCATTAGGATGATTGGTTTTGTAGAATTTGTATCCTGGTATATGAAAATTTTGCTTGTCTGTCAGATAAGTCTCTGAAACAAGCATTAAATCAATTTTTGCATGGGTTACATAATGAAAAATTTAATTTTTATTTTGGCAGATGCCGTTTGCATTCCAAACACAAATTTTTAGTTGACTTATTTTTGCGCAATCAAAATTTGAAGTAGCTGGTTTTGCGTTTAACTAGATCTTGTAGAGTTGATTGCATTGAAATCATAAATTGATTCAGGGTTTGAGTTAAGTTTGTGATCTGTTTTACCAAGCTACTTTGTTGAGAGTTCGTTGCTCCTGATTTGAGCACATTTGCATATGAAATATGCATTTACTGGATGCGCAGTGCTTTGTTGCTGGACAAAGTTATGGGTTGGGAACATATTTTGAATTGGGTTTCGGTTAACTTTTCTTTTTTCAGAGATTCTAGCTTTTAGCTCTTTATAAATAGGACAACCCCTGTAGTTTGCAGTGTGATCCCCTTGGCAGTTAGCGCACTTCTTTAAATTTATATCTTTTTTCAACTTGTTTAAACACTTAGAAATGTGGTGAAGTTCTCCACAAGCGACACAGACAGATTGAAGTGTACAGTATGTTTTTGTATGCCCATACTCTTGGCAGTTAGTACATTGTACCGGACCGTTCCTTTTATGAGGTTCCTCTAGCACCACACGACGGTGAAGCAAATATTCAAGTTTATAAATTGGGTGCACCTCATTCTTTTTTAATTTAGTAGAATCAGGATAAAGATCAACCTTAAACATAGGTTGTGGAACCTTATCCTTGTTTACTATATTTATTACAGCTTTAGCATCGAAATTTTTCAGGCCCAAAGCTTCTTTGATTTCAGCAGGGTCAACAGAGGATTCAATGCCCTTAATAACAACTGTAATACCTTTACTGCTTTTAAGCTGGTATGTGTAATAAGATTTATTACTGTCGTTAAAGTTTTTCGCAATAATGCGGAAATATTCCTCGCTTTTTACTTGAACCTTCGTTTCATGAAGATTACCTCTAGTTAAGGGAACAATAAAAAAGGTATCTTTCCCTATAAGCTATGTTAGCTTTGCTACTAAAGCGTTTGAGCTTCGCTCACGCCAATGAATTGGAGGCGGCTTAAAAGTTTTGGGTGGTTCGCTAGCATTGTTTTCGTCAAGTTCGCTTAATGGTGCAAATCGATTGCCAGATAGAACATTTGAAGGTGTTACTAAATTGTTAGTTTTGTTTATCTTTGAATTTCCTACATTCCCTTTTTGAGGGCTGAGCTTTCGCTTTGAATTCAAAGTTATGTAACGATCTATACCTGTTTGAACTTTATTTTTTCCTTCAGTTGATCGTGCCTTAGGAATAGTACCGGTAGAGGTTTATTGTGATGTTGAATCATTATTTACAGCCACCTGGGTTGAATAGCTATTTTCCTTCATAGCAGGAGAGCTAGATTTTTCAGCTTTTTGCCTGCTCTGTTGCTCCTGTTCTTGTAGCTGTTGTTGTTGTTGTTGTAGCAACGGTTTTTGTTGTTGTAGCAACTGCTGTTGTTGTTGTAGTAACTGTTGTTGTAGCAACGGTTGTTGTTGTTGTTGTAGCAACTGTTGTTGTAGTAACTGTTGTTGTAGCAAGTGTTGTTGTGGTAACTGTTGTTGTTGTTGAAGCAACTGTTGCGGTTGTTGTTGCTGTTGTTGACTCCCTCCAGATGGAGGAGAGCGGCTCAACGTCATAATGTAATAACATTATGTGAATAAACAGAAGCTATTTTTTTAGCCACTTCTGTCATCCACATAATTTGTTGCAGACTTTTAGGATCTGTCAACAAAATATTGGTTTCCCTGGTTTCTTAAAAGCGTAGCCTGGAGCTTTTTTCACTAACAGCTGTTTTTGGCGGAGCGCCAATTCTCGACACTTTGTTAAATTTGTTGTTGCAGTTTAAATGCAAAAAGTTACCTGCTTTTTTGCTATATTAGCACCACAAAAAACAGCTAACTTTCAGCTTGTCTGCCAATCGCTGAGCCTTAGCAGTCAATAAAGCTGCGAAAACGCGTATTTTAATTTGTATTTATTACCGAAATTAAATTACAAAAATAAACTTTGCACAAAGAACTGTCACCACTTATAGTCTTGCCACTGAATTGACGTAATATGAACAATGGATTTTTCGGAAACATTGTGGTATCAATAGGAAATTTACTGCTCTTTTCAATTATGAAATCAGATTGAAAATTTGATTTTTTTTTCTTGTAGAAAACCAGAAGTGAACATTTCATCTCAGAATTGAAATAGTTTCGACATATTTTATTTTTTTTATTTTAACTTTAAAATAAAGCATAAAATATACCGGTATTATGCTGAAAATTTTTTAACGTAACTACATTGGTTCACGAGATATATTTATATTAGTGTATATCTGCAAATCCATCAGATTGGGCCTTTTAGCTGGCCTCGTTTTTTTTTTTTTTTTTTTTGGTGTACATCTTCCAGCCATAGTTTTTCTTGAAGCTAAGGCTATCTTGAACTCATAATAAAGGTTGTTCAATTGAAATTCAGATAGCTATTTTTTTTTATTTAACTTTGTATGTAACTTTTCATGTTTTTTTTTAACTTAAATGCAATTTTAACTATGTCTCCCTTTGAATTTTAATTGTTCCTCCTTGAATATTAATTAAAGATACTCTTAACTTCAAGAAAAACCATGTTTGAAGAGTCTGCTCCAAAAAAAAAATAAAAAAAAAAATCGAAATTGTCATCTTACCCTGACCATGGCTTCGATTTTTTTTTTATTTTTTTTTTTTTTGGAGCAGACTCTTCAAACATGGTTTTTCTCGAAGTTTAGACTATCTTTAATTAATATTCAAGGAGGAACAATTAAAATTCAAAGGGAGACACAGTTAAAACTGGATTTTAGTTAAAAACAACATGAAATGTTACATGTAAAGTTAAATAAAAGAAATAGCTATCTGAATTTCAATTGAACAACTTTTAGTATGAGTTCAAGACAGCCTTAGCTTCAAAAAAAACTATGGCTGAAAGATGTACTCAACAGTCTTTAGACTACAGCGTAAAAACCCAGTAAATTGACAATTTTTAAAAAACACGAAAAGTTTCACATATTTCTTACTTTAAATGCAAATTAAAAAAATAGGTATCTAAATTTTAATTGAACAACCTTTAATATGAGTTCAAGACAACCTTACTTACTTACTTGGGTGGAACCTTACTTACTTACTTGGGTGGCCATAACAACCCGTTACCAGGTTACGGCCGACCTCAAAAGCTCTCTCCAAGCGCCTCTGCTTTGCGCACGCCTTCTCCAATCATTCACACCAAGCGTGGATAGGGTTTCCTCGGCTTGGTCTTTCCATCGGAGGCATGGCCTTCCTCTTCGTCGTCGCCCAGCGGCTTCCGCATCAAACACCTTTTTCGCCGGAGCTTCTTCGTCCATACGCACAACATGTCCCAGCCAGCGCAGACGTTGAATAGTGATGCGCTTGACTATGTCAATGTCAGCGTAGAGCTCGTACAGTTCGTGGTTCATTCGAATACGGTAGTCGTCGCCGACGTGAACAGGACCGAAGATTTTGAGAAGAATTTTTCTCTCAAACACCCCAAGCGTGGCTGCATCAGTCTTCGACACAACCCATGCTTCTGCGCCGTAAAGTAGCACGGGTAAGATGAGCGTCTTGTAGAGTGTCAGTTTTGTCGGGCGAGAGAGGTCTCTACTACTCAATTGCTTACTGAGACCATAGTAACACCTATTAGCAAGAGTTAGTCTTCGCTTTATCTCCAGGCTGACATCGTTTTGAGTGTTCACGGCGGTGCCAAGATAGGTGAATTCCTTGACAACTTCGAAAGTATAGTTGTTCGCAGTAACAAAGGATCCAATACGCCGCGTCTCCCTGTTTGTGGACAGCATATACTTTGTTTTGCCCTCGTTCACCGTCAAAATCACTTTCGCTGACTTTTTTTCGATAGCAGAGAACGCAGCAGTAACATCTCGCTTACAACGTCCAATGATATCAATATCATCGGCATATGCAAGGAGCTGGACACTTTTGTAGAAAATAGTGCCATTACGATGTACACTGGCTCTTCGCAACACCCCTTCCATCACAAAGTTGAAGAGGTTGCAGGATAATGGATCGCCCAGTCTGAAACCTCGTTCGGTATCAAATGGTTCGGAGAGGTCCCTTCCTACTCTAACGGAGCTGGCTGTGTTGCTCAACGTCATTCTGCAAAGCCGCACCAGCTTCGCAGATATACCGAACTCAGACATGGTGGCATACAGGCAATCCCGTATCGGGCTATCGAAAGCTGCTTTAAAATCGATAAAGAGATGATGGGTATCGATCTGTTTTTCGTGGGTTTTTTCCAGGATTTGACGTAGTGTGAAGATCTGGTCTATGGTGGACTTACCAGGTCTAAAGCCGCACTGATAAGGCCCAATCAGTGTGTTGGCAAACGGCTTAAGTCTTTCACACAGTACAGTCGACAGGACCTTGTAAGAGATGGCAAGAAGACTGATTCCCCGGTAGTTAGCGCAGATTGTCGGGTCACCTTTCTTCAGTACAGACTACAGCGTAAAAACCCAATAAATTGACAATTCTTAAAAAACACGAAGAGTTTCACATATTTCTTACTTTAAATGCAAATTAAAAAAATAGCTACCTGAGTTTCAATTGAACAACCTTTATTATGAGTTCAAGATAGCCTTAGCTTCAAGAAAAACTATGGCTGGAAGATGTACTCCAAAAAAAAAAAAAAAAAAAAACGAGGCCAGCTAAAAGGCCCAATCTGATGGATATACACATATCTGCCGCACTTTGTATGGGACGTGGCACTTTCTTAAGTACTTTAATTTATATATCTTCTTAACTAGTTACGATCACGTTAAAATTTTTTTGTGAAACATCTATATACTTAAGCCTTTTTTTAAAAATAAAATATTCAAAAAATATTATGTCGAAGTTACTGACAATTTGATTTAAAATTTTTACTTCCGGTTTTCTATACATAAAAAAATTTAAAACTCGAATTTGGCTAAAAAATTATAAAGAGCATGCTTTTTACTAGTTAAATCAATATTGCTTATATTTTATTATAAATTCCTTGATTCCAATAACAGCGTTCAAAAATTACGGTACTTAAACTTCGCCAATTCTTCAGAAGCCCATAACTCGGCAGTTAAGCTTCATGCGAAAAAAAAATTATGTGTACACATTTATGTCTACAAGATGTATAACTTACCTGAATATAATCAAATTTCACGAACTCACTTTATTTTCATTGCCGCTTCGCCTGAAATGCCCCATATGAGAAAGAAATATGTGTTAAACTCAACAACAAATGGTATGCCCAGGAATTGTTGGAATTAAATAGATACAATATGAAATATTTAAGAAATATCAAAATACTGCTGGCTGGAGTGAATATTACGACATTAAAAGCTTTTATAAAAACTAATTAAAATAAAAAAAGTAAATTATATGGAACACAAAGTCGAAATTAACAGAACAGATAGCAAATTAATGTGGAAATGCTTAAAACAAACTGTTAATTTAACTGAAGAGAAAGATAATATAAATAAAATATATATAAATAATAAATTATACGATAACAAAACCGAAATCGCGGAAACGTTAAGCAAATACTTTATCGAAAGCATAATGGAAATAAGCAACAATATTAAAACTGTTCGATCAAATAGTGTCATAAAATATCAAATAAATGCAAGATAAACATTTGTAGAAATTACAACAGAAGAAATTGTGAAAAAATTTAAACACAAAATTGGTGGAAAAACTCTTTTATCTGAAGGGGTAATAAAAGACTCTATGCAATATTTGGGACATTTCTGTGCAATAATAATAAACGAAAGCTTAAGATCCGGTGTAGTGCCCGAGTCATTGAAAGTATCCACAATAGTACCTGTAAAAAAGGTGACAAAAACATTAAAAGCTGAAGAACTCAGACCGATAAATACGCTACCGAGTAATGAAAAAATCTTTGAAACTGTGATAAGAAACCAGGTTGTGCAATACCTAGACAATAATAATATTATAATCAAAGAACAGTCAGGATTTAGAAAAATGTATTCTTGTGAAACAGCACTCAACATGGTAATTGCGCAATGGAAGGAAGATTTGCATGTAAAAAAATCAATGATTGCAGTATTTATAGACCTTAAAATAGCTTTCGAAACTATTGATCGCGACATACTCCTGTATAAGCTGAAACAAATTATAATCCAAGGATACGAATTGAAATGGTTTAGCAGTATTTTAACAAATCGCAAACAACGCACAGTAATTGATTCAGCAATATCCGAAGATGTATCTGTTGATATTGGCTTGCCCCAGGGCTCCGTGTTAGCCCCTTTTCTATTTTATATATATGGGACGTTCCATGTCAACCGGGACAGTGGTCTGCCCAAAATTGAGCGCAGCCCAAAAACGTTTTCAATGTGTCAAAATGTTCGTATGCTCAAGAGCTTTCAAATGAGAATGGGTGTTTTCGAATTTTTTTTTTTAAGGAAATGGCGACCATAAAACGGCGCCTACCTTTAGATATCTATTTATGTATAAATTGGTAGCTGGTAAGCATCCATAATCACAATCGCTTAATTTTTTTATTTTGTAGGAAGGCTGTGAAGAGAGGGAGTGCAGTGGTTACTTTTTTTCCAATACTAGGTGGTGCCACGCCCCTAACGGAAAATACGTTGCCATAGCTAAACTAATAGACCGATTTTAATAAAATTTGGTTTGGAGGTAGACTGAACCATAAGAAAAGTAATTAGAAACTCTGAGTTCTTAAATGGGTCGTGGCATCACCCTTAATAGGAAAAAACGTTGTTTCGGCTGAACCGCGACATCGATTTTGATAAAATTTGGTATGGTGCTAGACTGAATCCTGAGTAAAGATATTCCTTTTGAGTGGGCGGTGCCACGTCTCTAATAAGAAAAAAACGCTTTCATTGCTAAACTAATGGACCGATTTTGATGAAATTTGGTCAGGATCTAATAGGTCCATTAATTTAGCTGAGTCAACATATTTTTCTATTATCTGTACTGTACTCCCTCTTTTCACAGCCTTCCTACAAAATAAGAAAATTAGCGATTATGATTATGGCTGCTCACCAACTGCCAATTTATGCATGGAACACCCGTTCTCATATGAAAGCTCTTGAGCATACGAGCATACGAAAATTGGCTGCGCTCAATTTTGGGCAGACCACTGTCCCGGTTGACATGGAACGTCCCATATATAAATGATATCGTAGGTTGTCTTAAAAATTGCAAAATTAAACTTTTTGCCGACGACGCATTAATAACTATAAGTGGTAGGGATATGAACATTGCCTTGAGTAAAGTACAAGAAGACTTAAATAGCCTTAACATTTGGCTGTGTACAAATAAACTGAAATTTAATATTAATTAAACTCAATTTATGATATTTATTATCTCGATGTAATAAAAGTCTAAATGTTCACAAGCTAAAAATTAACGATGAATACATAACAGAAGTAGACAAAATAAAATATTTAGGAATCCAGATAGACAATAAATTGAAATTTATTGATCATATAGATTACACAGTCAATAAAATTGCAAAAAAAAAAAATAGGATTTATGCAAAGGACATGTAGGTTCGTGAGGAAGAAGTATAAAATTATAATTTATAGATCTATAATAGAAACGCATTTCATATATTGTCCATCCTTATTAAAGCAATGCGTTATATTCTTAAAGCAAGTTATGATACCCCAACAGTTACTATGTTAAATTCACTCAAATGGTTAAGTATTAAACAGCAGTTACTTTACTACACAATGAAATTTATTTTTAACAAGCATTACCCTGTGCGCATCGCTTCACCTCAACCGTGGTGTATTTTCGATGTGCAGTCTGCGAGAAAATTCTATTTTAAAAATACTTTTGTATGATTGAATTTTTACAACTTTAGCAGTGCCTCTTAATATAAAAACCACGTGGTGTGAATTCCATGAGAATCGATTAAGCTGTATTCGAGAAAATGCTATATAAAAATATTTTTCTTTGAGGGCCACCCTAAATAAAAGTTTTGTAGCCTAAGCTATGCCTATTAACATAAGAGCTACGTGGTGTGATTCGACTAACCTGTCTTCGTGAAAATGATATTTGAAAATATTTTCGTATGAGGGTCACCCTAAGTATGCACCCTAAATAAAATTCTAAGGCCTTATCTGTGCCTCTTAATATAAAATCCATGTGGTGTAAATTCCATGAGAATCGATTTAGCGGTCTTCGAGAAAATGATATCTAAAAAAATTTTTGTATGTGGGCCACCCTACATAGGTACTCTAAATAAAAGTTTTGTAGCTTAAGCTATGCCTATTAACATAAGAGATATGTGGTGTAAATTCGGAGTGAATCGACTAACCTGAAAATAATAGGTACTAAAAAAATATTTTTGTATGAGGGCCACCCTAAATAAAAGTTTTGTGGCCTCAGCTATGCTTCTTAACATAAGAGATACGTAATGTAAATTTGGTGTGAATCGATTTATTTGTCTTCGTGAAAATGATATTTAAAAATATATTTGCATGAGGGCCACCCTAATTATGCACCCTTAATAAAATTTTTACCATCCAATATGTGCTCCTTAACATAAAAGCCATACTGTGTAAATTTCATGAGAATCGATTTGCCTGTCTTTGAGAAATCGCTATTTTAAAAATATTTGTGTATGAGGGCCACCCTAAATATGCACCCTAAATAAAAGTTTTATAGCCTATAACACCCGCCTGATCGATACTAACAAACTGTAAAAATTTCATCAAGATCGGATGAATAGTTTTCGCGTCCATAAAGGACATACAGACAGACAGAAAGACAGACAGACAAAAAATGAATTTTATATAATAGATACTAGTATACCCAGCAGACGTTGTTCTGCTCTCACTTTCCATGTCCCTATATCCAGCTCCATACGCAAACCTATCCCTATCCCCATTGTTACCCCAACCCTAACCCATTCTTATTTCCATCCCTATTACCATATCGATCTCCATTCCTATCCTTATCCCTATCCCTATCCCTATCCCTATCCCTATCCCTATCCCTATCCCTATCCCTATCCCTCTCCCTATCCCTATCCCTATCCCTATCCCTATCCCTATCCCTATCCCTATCCCTATCCCTATCCCTATCCCTATCCCTATCCCTATCCCTATCCCTATCCCTATCCCTATCCCTATCCCTATCCCTATCCCTATCCCTATCCCTATCCCTATCCCTATCCCTATCCCTATCCCTATCCCTATCCCTATCCCTATCCCTATCCCTATCCCTATCCCTATCCCTATCCCTATCCCTATCCCTATCCCTATCCCTATCCCTATCCCTATCCCTATCCCTATCCCTATCCCTATCCCTATCCCTATCCCTATCCCTATCCCTATCCCTATCCCTATCCCTATCCCTATCCCTATCCCTATCCCTATCCCTATCCCTATCCCTATCCCTATCCCTATCCCTATCCCTATCCCTATCCCTATCCCTATCCCTATCCCTATCCCTATCCCTATCCCTATCCCTATCCCTATCCCTATCCCTATCCCTATCCCTATCCCTATCCCTATCCCTATCCCTATCCCTATCCCTATCCCTATCCCTATCCCTATCCCTATCCCTATCCCTATCCCTATCCCTATCCCTATCCCTATCCCTATCCCTATCCCTATCCCTATCCCTATCCCTATCCCTATCCCTATCCCTATCCCTATCCCTATCCCTACATCTGTTGGAGTTAACAGATAATTGTGACTGTCAAATAATAACAGACAAATAATTAGCAATAAATTAAAATTGCCACTATAATTTGAGACCTAAACTATCCTATCTCTCAAGTTGGATCGAACTGCACATGGTGTGCGAATTTTATTATAATCGGTTAAGTGGTTTAGGAGTCCATTGAGGACAAACATTGTGACACGAGATTTATATATATTAAGATTAACATGGATTAGTTCCAGAGTACCTAAGTAGTAACTTAACGTATGTAAATGAAATTCATGCATATACAACAAGAGCAAGGAATAATTTTAGATTGCCTCTCTACAGAACAGAGTCTGGAAAACAGAATTTATATTATAAAGCATTAAAAGGATTCAATAATTTACTCATCGAATTAAGAAATTGTAATTACTTAAATTCTTTCAAAAAGCTTTTACATAAATACTGTAAAACTACACCTGTAAGCTAACCAATATTCTGTTAGTACATATGGTATATAAGGTTAACTTTAAGAAATCATGTTAATATATATTTAGGCTTGTTAAAGCTGTAATAAATAAAAAAATAAATAAATAAAAAACGAAATAATATTCAACTCAAAAGGCTGTATAGCACTGAACAAAAACAACGAAGCAATTGCAAAATGTTAAGAGGAAAATGGGGTATACAAATTAAAGGGAACAAACAAATAATACTGCAATGCTATGGCATAGACGGCTAGGCCACACAAACTTTCAAACCTTAAAGAAAAAGCGTGATGGTGCTTTTACAGGCATTGACTTTTATGACGATGATCAAGAAATAAAACAGTCAGAAATTTTCCCCAAAGGCAAATAAACCAGAATTCCTTTTAAGCCAAGCAGTAAAAAAAACTACACAATTACTAAAATTAATACATTCTGACCTTTGGGGGCCTATGGAAACGCAATCCATAGGGCATGCGAAATATCTGTTGACCTTCATAGATGATCTTTCAAAAAAGGTCTTTGTTTATTTTTTGAAATCAAAATCAGAAGTTCTAGATAATTTTAAAACCTTCAAAACTTATATTGAATGTCAAACTGGGCTAATAATCAGAACCATACGGACGGACAACGGAGGTGAATACTGTACAAATGAGTTCGAAAGATACTGTAGGCTAAATGGCATTCAGCATTAGTTAAGTACAGCTTACACACCTCAGCAGAACGGAGTTGCAGAAAGGATGAATCCCAATCAAATAGAAAAAGCCAAATGCCTCCTTTTCGATGCTGACCTCCCAAAATGCTATTGGCCAGAAGCCACAAACAAGGCAGCGTATTTGATAAACAAAAGTGTTTCCTCGTCACATGAAAAAATCCCAGATGAAATCTTCTCCAAAAAACGTGTGGACATGTCAAACTTAAAATTGTTTGGTTGTTAAGCAATGGTCCACATAACTAAGGAAAAACGTAAAAAATTTGATTCTAAATCAACGGCAGTCGTGACCTCATTCACAACAAATTGCATTTTTCTCGTAAGTAATTATGTCTGCAACCATTTCTTCTGTGGGACAACATTCGCATTCGATTATTTTCTTCTTTACTAAATCTCGAATCATTTTGTACCTCGTATTTATGTGTTTCGTCTTGTATGAAAACTTGTAGTTACGTACCAATTCAATACAGCTTTGGGTGTCTTCAAATATCACTGTTGGAGATTCAATTCGCTCGTGCATTTCTTCCAGTAATTGGCGTAACCATTTTATTTCTTTTGATGCCTCCGACATTGAGATGAATTCAGCCTCACATGACGAAGATGTAACTATGCTTTGCTTGTTACATGCCCAACTGATTGTACCGCCATTGAATAGAATTATGCGACCACTGTTTGATTTTCGTTCTACTCTGTTATCAACCCATGTTGCATCTGCATATCCAAGTAATGATAGTTTGTTTGATTGGAGATTACTCAATTTAAGCTTCATTTGATGTGTTCCTTTTAAATATTTAACAATACGCTTGAGTTGATTCCAGTCTTCGCTATTTGGCTGTGATACCTTTTGAGCCAAAATACTGACGCTGGCTGAAATATCAGATCTTGAGCTTACTGATAAATATTCTGTCGCTATTTTTTATTGATTTCCAGTAGTTGTGACTAGTCTGATTTTCCATAGCTAACTTCTATTGGTGTCTTCACTGACTTTGCATCTTTCAGTTCAAAATATGATGCAATTTTCATAATGTATGCTGATTTATGTAGTGCAAAATTACCATGCTTATCTTTTGTAATTTCCATTCCCAAATAATGCTTGATCGGTCCCAAATTTCGCATCTTAAAATGTGGTTTAAACATACCATCTGTTTGTTGAACTTGCTATTACCAAGTCATCGACATAAGCAATTAAATATCAAAATTGACCATCAATTTTCTTGGAATATAAACACGGACTACGGTCTCAGTAAGCAATTACGTAGCAGAGCTCTCTCTCGATCGACAAAGCTAACACTCTACAAGACGCTCATTCTACCTGTGCTTCCTTATGGCGCTGAGGTATGGGTGGTTTCGACAACAGACGCAGCTGCTCTTGGGGTGTTCGAGAGGAAAGTTCTCCGCAAAATCTTTGGTCCTGTTCGAGTTGGCGACGACTATCGCATTCGAATGAACCACGAGCTGTATGAGCTCTACGCCGACATTGACATAGTTAAGCGTATAACAATACAGCGACTACGCTGGCTGGGTCATGTCCATCGTATGGATAAAGAAGCTCCAGCGAAAAAGGTATTCGAAGGGAAGGTCCCCGGTCAACGACGAAGAGGGAGACCATGCCTCCGGTGGATAGACCAAGCTGAGGAAGCCCTAACCGCGCTTGGCATTAACGATTGGAGAAGGCGCGCGCAAAACAGAGGCGCCTGGCGAGAGCTAATGAGGTCGGCCGTAACCTGACAACGGGTTGTTATGGCCATCTAAGTAAGTAAGTAAGTAAGTAATAAACACGGACCGTTATAGCTTTGCTGAAAACCACCTACAGTCAATACTTCATGAAGCACTGTGTTCCATGATCTGGCCGCCTGCTTTAAACCATATATACTCTTCTTGAGTAAACAGACTTTTGAACTGTCGTTATCGAATCCCTGTGGCTGCTTCATATAAATTATTTCTTTCTTTCCGTTCAGAAATGCTGTCTTAGCGTCGAAATGATGAACCAGCATTTGTCTTTTTGCTACTACTGACAATAATGTTCTGAATGTTGTATGAAGCACAACTGGTGCAAACACCAGTTTCATTTGAAGCTATCTCCTGTCCAGCGCTGACATAGTCATCAATATTCATCATAGACTGAATTTATGAAAATAAACGAAAATATTGCTTTCATGATCAGTGTCGATTCCTCATGATTATTTAATTGCTCCTCCTGAACCCTTGAGACTTCTGCTTGATTTCTTTCAACATTACTGTTTTGTCGCGTTGAACCCAAATTAGCCAATATTTCATTGTTGCCAGAGACTGATGTCGCAAATCAAACATCTCGACTAATCACTATTTTATTGGTTGTAGTGGTGTAGCATCGAAAAGCCTTTGAATTTTCATCATACCCCAGAAAAATCATTTCCGAAGCTACATGGTCCAACTTTCCCCTCTTTGCTGATGATATATAAACAATGCATTTAGAACCATATATTTGAAAACTTGCTATACCTGTTTTCACGCCGTTCCATCGTTCATATGGTGACATATTTGTTATTTTGGTTATCACGCGATTCTGAATAAAATTGGCTGTTGCAATGGCCTCACCCCAAAAACTGTTTGGCAACCCTGCATCGATGAGCATACAATGTACCATTTCGATTAAAGTACGATTCTTTCTTTCAGCTTTGCCGTTTTGTTAAGGACTATCTGGCGCTGTAAGTTGAACTTGAATACTGTTTAACTTCAAATAATTCGTGAGTTTCTTAGAAGTACATTTACCCCCTCGATCAGAATGCATTACCTTTGGCTTTCGACCAAATTTATTCTCACACAGTGCAATGAACTGTTTCATTGCATTTTCAACCTCCGATTTGTGTGCCAATAATATGAAAAATGTAAAGCTTGAATAATCATCAATGAAAGTAGCCAAATAACGCTTTCCACTTGGAGTCGCTGTACGCATTGGACCACAAACATCCGTATGTATTAAATCCAATACTGCTGATGACTTATTTACTGATTTCTTTGGAAACGGTATTCGTGTCATTTTACCCTTCATACAGACACCGCAAATTTCCTTAGCTCCTCATTCAACGATTTTTGGGCCATTGATTGAACAATCTAATGCCATTTTTCGAATCGCTACTGGATCACGAAGTCCCATTTTTCGATGTAACTCATGTATGCAATCGTCATTATGTGCTAACACCACACAAACTGACTCTGGTTGACGTAATACATACAGTTCACCAATTGTATCTGTTACAGCAATTTGTACGCCATTTTGCTTAATTTGACAAATTGTATTATCAAATTCAACTTTAAAACCATTTTCCGCTAGCCGCCGGACAGAAAGCACATTCCCAACCAACTTTGGTGCATACAAAACTTCGGTTGCTTTTGCTTTACGAATGCATCCACTTTCGTCTAAAAATGTCAAATTGCGTACCGATTCCATGAATTTTCGCAGATTCTCCGTTCGCTAATTCAACTGAGCTCATGTACTCGTAAGTTGCATCAATGTTGGTAAAAAAACTTTTATTGTTTACAACATGTCGTGTTGCTCCGGAATCAATGATTCAGCCTTCCTTGTGTGCTGCCTATAGAAAACATGAAATCCGATTCTGTAACTAAATTGACTTTATCTGCTGCCTTATCAGAACTCTTTTTGTTTATGGTATTACTGCAATTTTTAGCCAGCCAATCCTTATATTTGGGACAATTTTTCTTTTGATGATTTGGCTGTCTGCAGAAAAAACAAACGCCAACTTTTGCAACAATTTTCAAAACTGAATCATTGGAATTTTCACCTCCATTTGTATGCCGCTCGTATTCAGCAATCACATGTTGTTTTGCTACATCAAATGTGACCTCTGCTTCATTGTGTGCTTCAAGTGCAGAAACCAATGTATTGTTACTTTCTGGAAAACTACTTAGCAAAAATATTTTACTCCATAATGTTGATAATTGTTGTTCACCAATGTCATTCAATTTTGTGAATAAATCTTGCATTCGGTTTATATAAGCCTCAACATCGCCTCCTCCCACAAGTTTCAACGCACAAATTGACCGCACCAAATACACTTTATTTGCAAGCGTATTTTTCTCATGGTAGTTTTTAAGTGCGTCCCATGTTTGCTTTGCAGTCTGTCCTGAGCGAATATGTGCGAGCTGATCGTCTTCTACTGCTAGACCGATTGTGCCTCTGGCTTCGTCATCGAGTCTATCCCAATCATCGATTACGTCTTTATTTTTAATTGTCCCATCAGTATTTGAAACCACCACTGGTTTTTGATCAACAATCACCTTTTTCCACAAATTTTTCTTACATACGAAGCTGCAACTCCATTCTAAATTTCCAATTCGCATAATTGCTATCGTTTAATTTAACGAACTTAGTTGAAGCTGCTTCCGCCATTTTCTAAAACAAAAATTTTGCTTCGTTTCTCCGTTGTGATTGACTCCGATAACACTAGTTTACAAAATGATTTTTTTTTCTGTTCCATTGATCTGAGCTTACTTTTCTTATGTAGATTTTACTGCTGAGTTCTAAAATAAAAATAAAAATTTTTTGAATGGTACAGTTTTCGAGATATTGTGGTTTTTTCACTTTTTCGACCTCTTTTCACTTTAAAATTTATATCGTTTCTAACGTTGTCATTTTACAATCGGTTTCCTTGTGGAATGTCTTTTTGCGTAAAAGCATCAGGTCTACGTGTAAAAAGTAAAATTTTTTTTATTTTATTTCTATTTTTTCGTGGCCACAGAATTAAATATAAAATTTGATTTTTCTTAAAATCTGTCCTGTTTTCATCTATATCTTTTGAACCACTTTTTTAATAAGAGATATAATTACACACGTTTGTTTAACATTTTATTATCTTTAATTTGACACTAAGAACGAGGAAATTGGACATTTCTAGCTTAAGATATGAATTTTAAAGTGAAAAGAGGTCGAAAAAGTGAAAAAACCACAATATCTCGAAAACTGGACCATTCAAAAAATTTTCATTTTCATTTTCGAATTCAGCAGAAAAAAGTATATAAGAAAAGTATCCTCTTACTAAAGGTACATCAGAAAAATCTTTTTGTAACGATTAGGCTCAACAAATTGTCGAAAAAATTAATATATTCATAAAATGTGGAATTTGGATTCATTCATTCAATAGCTCTTAACGTTGTTATTTTACAGTCGATTTTCTTGTGGAATGTTTTTTTAATTTTTGTGTAAAAGCATCAGGTCTACGTGTAAAAAGTAAAATTATTTTTTTTTATTTTATTTCTATTTTTTCGTGACCACAGAATCAAATGTAAAATTTGATTTTTCTTAAAATCTGGTCTATTTTCACCTATATCTTTTGAACCACTTTTTTAATAAAAAATGTAATTGCACACGTTTCTTTGCCATTTTATTATCTTTAATAAAAAGGAAATTTGACATTTCTAGCTCAAGATATGAGTTTCAAAGTGAAAAGAGGTCGAAAAAGTGAAAAAACCACAATATCTCGAAAACTGTACCATTCAAAAAATTTTCATTTTCATTTCCGAACTCAGCAGGAAAATCTACATAAGAAAAGTAACCTCAGATCAATGGAACATTTTGAGTGTAAGCTAGTGTAATTCATTTATTTTTTCAACACTCTGGGCCGATAACCTGTAGAATAATTGATAATATTGAAACCTGTCTCAGATCAAACCAGACTTCGCAAAAGCATCCCCCAAAGTGTGAATAGAAATAAATTTAATTAATTATTATTTCGCAAGAATTTATTGTGTTGTTTTTTTGGTTTTTCAAACAGAGTGAGTCAAAATAAAAATTGAGAATAAAATTAGAAGTACAAAAAACAAAAGAACACTTGATTTTACAAATGAATAAAGTGAATGCTTCGCTACACACAGCTAACAGAATGTTCAACAAAAATTGATAGCATTAGTTCCGATGAGTCGTGACCAGACATACAAAACGACACGGAAGATAATACGATGACACAGTCACCAAGCCTATTGGAAAATGATCCAGATTATGAGCCAGATAAAACTCTTCGCATCGAACCGCAGCAAAGGATTCTTCGCTCTCAAAACAAGATAGACGTGCCCTCATTCAAATTTACGAATTTTGCATTCCTTTCACAGCCAGCAACACCTTCTGAGGCAATAAAATACGACGAGGAAATAAAATCCTATCGATTAAATAATTCCTGGTCACTGGTAAAATTACTAATCGTTAGATAACCTACAAAGACTAAATTGGTATTCAAAATTAAGCAGAATGACGTTGATGAAAACAAAAGGGAAAGCACATCTAGTTGCAAAGGCTTGTTCACAGAAATATAGTATCGACTACAACGAGACTTTTTCTCCAGTTGTAAGGTATAATTCAATACGGTTTTTAATAGCCTTGGCAGTAAAAAACGGATATAAGATTCATCAAATGGCTTCTTGCTTTCTTGCAAGATCTTAATGAAGAAATAGATATGGAACAACCCGAATTCTCCGATGATGGCACCAAGAGGGTATGCAAATTGAATAAATATGTATATTGATTGCGTTTACTTTAAAAAGGATTTGAAGAAAATAATTGCAATATATGTTGATGATTTTATCATACTTTACAAAAACAGTAATGACCTGGACGAGCTTATGCAGTTTCTCAATAAAAAATTCAATATGAAAGACTTGGGGCCAATAAAAAACTGCCTTGGGATACGCATTACTCAAAGCGAAAATTTCGAAGAAATTACCATGGATCAGCCAACAAACATACAAGAGATACTAAAGCGATCCGGTATGTTGGATTGTAACCCAGTGGGTACACCAAGAGAGACCAGTCAAAAATTGTCCGAAAATAATATTACTGAGGATAATAACTTGTTTGGGAAAATTCTATATCAGGAAGCCGTGGGTAGCCTCCTATACCTAGCTCAAGCAACAAGACCGGATATCTCGTTCGCAGTAAATGAGCATTGGCACGCGGTAAAGAGAATATTTCCCTACTTAAAAGAAACATCAGATTACAAATTGTGTTACAAAAAGAGCAAAGATACACATTTGCAAGCTTTTAGTGGTGCAGATTGGGCAGCGGAAGTCGATGGTAGAAGATCATGCTCCGGCTATGTCATAAAGATGTCAAACGGTGCGATAAGTTGTTGCAGCAAAAGTCAACCAATTGTTGCCTTATAGATTACAGAGGCAGAATATATAGCTTTGTCATCCACTGTACGTGAAATAATATGCAAATTTTGGCGAATCAAGGATTATTTATTGTGATAACCAAAGTTCTATAAAATTGGCAAGCAGTGAAGCATATCGACCACGAATGAAGCATATTGATATTTGATACCTTCATATACGTGACAAAGTAAACGATGGAACAATTGTAGTTAAGCATTGTTCTACACACAATATTTATTCAACTTTATTTACTGGGCTCATAAATTGAGTAGTGCTACATAAAAGTACTTAAAATAATTCCGCACCAACGGCTGATCTCAACTGGTTGGTAGCAGGGATGATATCGGCATATTTGTAAAAGGGCCAAAATTCGAACTAAAATAGGGCTTTTTAGCATAAATAGGGCTTCTGTAAATGAAATCGTATATAACCATTTATATTATAACCAAATTTTTTCTTTTTATAAAATTTATTTTGTTGTTTAAATTTAATTGTAAACATAAATTTTACACATGAACACTTAAGCGTTCAAGATTTTTTTGTATACAGGGTGTCCCATAAATAGTGGATAAAGATGGACGACCTTAAGGCGGGTCAAAGAAAGTAAAATTATGTTTGGTAAAAATCGCATCGTTTTCGAGAAAATCGACCTTTTGCATATTTACGAAAAAATGCGACCTTTGTCAGCCGCTTTGGTACCACAGAAACAGACGAAAATATTTTTGGT
The DNA here is from genome assembly GCA_949775025.1 of Tricholauxania praeusta. Classification (NCBI taxonomy): domain Eukaryota; kingdom Metazoa; phylum Arthropoda; class Insecta; order Diptera; family Lauxaniidae; genus Tricholauxania; species Tricholauxania praeusta. The sequence goes on from OX459028.1 coordinate 112,066,932, forward strand.
CCATTTTTTTGCATATTTTTAAATAGTTATGCTATCATATGCGATTTAAAACTAAGCCGTAGATACCGTGGTTCTTTAAAAAATAGATGTTGAACTTAAAACTTTCGTTTTGCTCATATTTTTTTCAAACTTTAAGCTGGTGTGGTGTAAAAAAAATGAAAGAACCACGGTATCTACGGCTTAATTTTAAATCACATATGATAGCATAACTATTTAAAAATATTATGCAAAAAATGGACCAAAAATATTTCCATTTGTGACTGTGGCACCAAAGCGACTGACAAAGGTCGCATTTTTTCGTAAATATGAAAAAAGTCGATTTTCTCGAAAACGATGCGATTTTTACCAAACATGATTTTACTTTTTCTGACCCGCCTTGAGGTCGCCCATCTGCTGTTAGAAGGTTATCCACTATTTATAGGACACCCTGTATATCGCTCATTTTCTTAAATAACGTTATAACCCAAAAACGTAAGAATTCAGTTAAAATGCTTACCCTGAAATATCTGATTTTTTGAGTTATGACGTTATTGAAGAAAACGAGCGATATTTTAAAGAACTAACTATGGTGAGATAGATTTTTAGAAACTTCTTCAAAAGGAAATGCAGAAAAAAACGATATACTTGCAGATTTAGCACATCAAATTTAACCTATTACTCAGGTTAACAAATCAAAAAATGATTTTGGTGAAGAGATATACTTAGTTAGTGGTTTTGTATTAAGCATGTACTGGCAACATTAAAAATGTTTTTAATTTTTTTTCCTACGTGTCATTTTTGATTAACCGTCAGTTTTGCATATTCGCTGCAACCGACAGATTTCTATAAATAAATTGATTTTTATATCAGGTCTTCATCGCGAAGAAGTTGTCTCAATGATCCAAATGTGTTTTGTTACATTTGTGGTGAATACATAGTGAAAACGTTCAGAAAACCTATAACAGATTTGATAAAAAGTGCTTATTTTGCATACTTAAATCGAAAATTGTGGATGAATACATGTTTGTAAAATGAGCTATGAACACTTGAGACAGTGTATTAGTGGTAAAAAAAACCATATGAGGTTCGGAATGCCTATGCAATGGAAAAAACAAAAAAAAACACATCGATGACTGTTACTTCTGCTGTATTAATTTGCGTTGTGTAAACGTTAAAATAATGATTTATCCAGACTTAGATTCTGCTAGAAGACCCTTACCACATTCAGAGGAAGTACCTGTTCCAGCATTTTGTTCTATTCGTGAATCATCATTTGAAGAAGTCATTAATGAAGTGAGTAGCGACAGCGATTTCGAAGGAATACCATCTACAGAGCCAAAACCGTTTACCCATGAAGAATCAAATGATTTGACAAGGGATCTTGAACTTTCTAAAGAATCTGCAGAGGTTTTGGCTTTTAGATTAAAAGAAAAAAACTTGTTGGCGTCAATAACAAAAGAACAAGAGAGTAAGACTTGCTACCATTTTTTCAATCGGAAAAGGATATTGTTTTATTTTTTTGGATGTGCGCAGCCTTATTCTCGAAATGGGTCTTTTAAAATACCATCCAAATAAATGGCGTCTTTTTATAGACAGCTCTAAACGAAGTCATTTAGTCATTTGTTGAAGTTACTAAAAACTTTCTCAGAAATAATAATAATGAGCTGTGCCACGCCTCTTACAGGAAAATACGCCGTTAATACAAAACTAACGGACTAATTTGAATTAAATTTTGTTATGATATAGACTGAACCCTGAAAAAGATTTCTAAACACTCAAATTTTTTTTGGAGGCGTGTCAGCACCTCCAACAGGAAAAAGCATTTTCACTGCTAAACTAATGAACCGATTTTGATGGAGTTTGGTACAGAGATAGATTGAACCCTGAGGAAAGCTATTTGTTTTAAAGTGGACGGTACCAACGGTACCAAGTGGTATGGAGACAGATTGCGCCCTAAGGAAGAGAAAGATATAGCAACATGATATGTACTATAACTTAAATTTTTGGAGTGATTACAACAAATTACTCGTTTTCAGTTCAGCTTTTTTTACTAAAAAGTAGTAAAAATACGTTTTTGATTTGAGCCTAGCCGATCTTTCACATAAGGGGAAGTCCATAAATTACGTGAGTCAAAATAGGGGGAGGGAGACCGGAAAAATCTCACAAAAGGGGAGGCATGTCAATAAAAATCTCACGTCAACTTTTTAATGCAGATACTAAATATTATTATAGCAGATTACATTTAAAAATTATAAGGCAAGTCTCACGGGAGGGAGAGGGGTGGACCCGTCAGGGCCTACCAAATCTCACCAAAGGTAGGGGAGGGGTCTGAGTTTTCAAAAATACACCTCATGTAATAAATGGACGGCCCCTAATCGAATCTTAGAGTTGAGGCATGCAACAGGTTCTTACTCTTTGTTCGTGAGAGAGTGAGGATTATCTATACATAAATAGGCAATTGTAAAACGACCCCATCCTTTTTTAACTTTTTTACTCTTTGTTCGTGAGAGAGTGAGGATTATCTATACATAAATAGGCAATTGTAAAACGACCCCATCCTTTTTTAACTGCCATAGCACAACATAATCGCTTAGCCTTCAACAGGAAAGTACGTTTCAACGGTTAAACGAGTGTTGATGAAATTTGGTTTGGAGATAGATTGTACCCTAAAAAAAGGTATTAAAATCTTCAAGTTCTTTAAGGAGACGTGTCATCGCCCCTAATGGGAAAAGCGGTATCACGGCTGTGCCACTACACCGATTTTGATGAAATTTGGTATGTAGTAGATAGATTGAATCTTGAGTAAAGATATTTGTTTTGAGTGAGCGGCACCACGTCCCTAGCTGGTAAAAATGTTTTACTACTAAACTAATAGATCGATTTTGATGAAATTTGATACAGAAACCGAGGAAACGTATTTGTTTTAAAATGGAGGGTGCTACCCTTTCGATAGGAAAATATGTTTTCGCAACTTAACTAATGGACTGATTGTAGTGAAGTTTGGTATCGAGATATGTATATTGAACTCTAAGAAGGGATATATATAGGGATAGGACAATATTTTAGCATAATTTTTGTTTAATAGCTTTTTTTTATAACAGTTTTTTACTACCAAAAGCATTTTTAGTGGTTGAATTTCAACCACCGGGCGAACTCTAGTTTTCTTTATTATACCCCACACCAAGGGTATACACTTTGTCATTTGCCGTTTGTAACACATAGAGGGGGGTGTGGGGATCGTGCTCCTTGTTTTTTTAAACTTTTTCAAATAGTTTTAACAGAAAAATAAAATGTTGTTTTATTGTCAATGAAAAAATAAAATTTTCAGCATTGTGAAACGAAATAGATTCTAGATAAGAACTTTAAATAAATTAAATTAAACTTTTTAAAAATTCTCAATTTACATATATTCTTGATCAGCGTCACCAGCTGATTTGATCTAGCTATGTCTGTCTGTCTGTGGAAATCAGGTTTACGGGAAAACCAAGAAAGGCATCTTGCTATTGAAAATGGGCGAAATCGGTTCATGGACATGCCTACCGCCGATACTCTATGAATATTTGCCCAATCCCATTTTGAAAAAAAATGCAGCGATTTTGATGGAACTTGGTGATTTGGTGTACATGTAAACCAAATTAGGATTACGCTAGGTTTCAAGTTTCCAAAGATTCGTACAGGGGCGTGGTACAGCCCTAAATTTTGACCTTTATACCACCATATCTCGTAAGCCGTGCAAGATATTGTGATGAAATTTGGTAAACGGATACATATAAAATATATCTTGAATTGTGATAAAAGTGGGCAGGAACGTAAAAGTGGGCGGAATCGTAAAAGTGGGCGTGAAACTTTACAACAATTAAAAATTTTGACTCTGTTAATTTCTCCGCTGCAAGCAGTCATCAATACAAGCTTAGCCACTCTATTGAAAAAACTCGTTGAATGAACTTATAATATTTATAAACGTTATATTAAGATAACTAACAACGTAATCGTTATGAAATTTAATGAGGTAGATATACTTGCTATAAGGTTTTTTATTATAAAAATTTGGTCAAATACTTTCATTCTACACACCTTATTTCAAATCCCCACCCGCTAAGGAAGTTTCACTTCAAAATCAATGTTGCGTAACGCGTTGTTTAACCCCCCCCCCCCCCTCTTTTGTAACGCTTCGTAACGTTTTACAAGAACTTCCCTCCCCCAAATTGCGTTACGTAATACTTGAACGCCCCCTAAGGTCCTTAGTTAAAATAAAAATACAGCTTCTCGGCACCAAAACTAGTGTTGACCAGTGTTATAAATCAAATAAAACTTTTTTCATGGAAAAAAATCTCAGATTTTTGATTTGAAATAATTTTTATTTGAAGCTTAAAAAGTCGAAAGCCAGCGTAATACTCAAGGGTCCACTAACATTTTTTAGGAGAAAAAAAAAACACTTAAATTTAATCCCAGTCGACAATCACTTATCCCAGTAAGCTTTTCTTTAAAAAATAAAAAATTGTGATTATTTTTCGGTAGAATTTTGCAGAAGGGCCAAAAATGAATAAAAAGGGCCACGGGGCTTTTGAAAATAAAAAGGGCTCAAAAAAGCCCTAAAAGCCCCCAAATATCATCCCTGGTTGGTAGATGCCATAAACCAGCAGTGATTTAAAAACGTCCATGCTAACCGCTGACCTCATTTTGTATGCTACTTAGATGCCTGACAGCAGCAGTGATGATGTAGGTACAAAACTGCGCTGGTGGCAAACCTTATCCGGTCGGGTAGATGCTTACAAGCAGAAGTGAACAATTAAAGATGAAGGATGCGAAAACAGCATTGCACCAACAGCATCAGCGGCAGACGATATTTGTTGCGATGCGTTCATCTATCCACATTCCATTAGCGTCAAGACCAAGACCAAGCACTAATTACAAAGTGAACTATGTGTCCAAAGTATATGAAATAAAATAGTAACATTAAAAATAAAAATTATAATAAAATGATACTAAAAAATAACAAGTTAAGGTGTTATCTTCGGCCAGGCCGAAACTCACATACCCTACACTGCACTGAAAGTATCTTTTAAATAAATGTTAAAAAGACGTTGAAAAGTTTGAATAAGTCGAAAAAAATGTGAAATGTTGGAAAGATTGACAGAGGTTGAAAAATGTTGAACAAGTCCAAACTATATGCAAAATGTTGAAAAAAGTTGAGAGAGGTTGAAAAACTATAAAAAAATTAAAAGAGCTTGAAAAAATTTGATGAAAAAGTCGAAAAAATAAAGAAACTTGTGAAGAAAGTTGAAAGAGGCTGAAAAAGTCGAACAAATACATAAAAGATATATTTTAAAAAGTTATAGGGTTGAAAAAGTCGAAGGAATATGGAAAATGTTGAAAAAAATAGAATAGAAATGAGAAGTTTTAAATATGCAACGCCCACTTCTCCAAGTTAAGTTTAAAATTTAGGGCGGTAACACACCCAATGGCACAATCCAGCCCGGTTTTGATCTAGAAATAGCTTTCCATAAGCAAACTCCTAGCACCAAATTTTAGTATGATTGCTTACATATTTCGATAAATATGCCACTTACCGTATTTTATTTGTATGGGAGGTGCCACGCCCACTGGTGCTATTTCAGCCACTTTTGATTCGGATATACCTTATAGCAACTGAACCACTCACACTAAATTTCATAGCAATTGCTGCAATAGTTCATTTAAAACAGCGCTTACAAATTTATGTTAATATGGGAGGTGCCACGCCCACTGATGCAATCATGTCAAACTTCATTTATTTTTAGAGCAAATAGTAACTGACATCTATACACCAAATTTTATGAAGGTTACTATCATAGCACACTATCTATAACAATAAACGTGTTCTGCTTGTATGGGAGGTGCCACGCCCACATGCTCCATTGCGCCAAATTTTTGCAAAACATACCTTCTAGCAAGTATATCTACCTTATTAAATTTCATAACGATTACGTTGTTAGTTCTTTTAATATAACTTTTTTAAATATTGTGGGCGGTGCCACGCCTTTCAACGAGTTTTTTCAGTAAAGTGGCTGAGCTTGTATTGATGACTGCTTTCAGCTGCATAATCTATAAAATTTTTATGAAAATCGTTTGTGGCAATTTTGAGATATACGGAATCAAAATTTTTAAAAGTTGAAAAGTGCCACGCCCTAATTTCATCGTAATATCTTGAACGGCTTGCAAGATATGGTAGTATAAATGATAAAATTTAGGGCTGTGCCACGCCCCTTTACGATCTTTTGGAAACTTGAAACCTAGCCTTATCCTAATTTGGTTCACATGTGCACCAAATTACCAAGTTTCATCAAAATCGGTGAAACTTTTTTCAAAATTGGCCTGGGTAAATATACATAGAGTATGGGTGGTAGGCGTGTCCGTTAACCAATTTCACCCATTTTCAATAGCAAGATGCCTGCAAGAAGGTGTGACCTGTGTGTGAAAGTTTCATTCAATTAGCTTTCTTGGTTTTCCCGTAAACCTGATTTCAACAGACAGACAGACAGACGGACATCGCTAAATCGACGCAGGTGGTGACGCTGATCAAGAATATATATATACTTACCTGCCACGCCCCCTTCTATGTGTTACACACGACAAAGTGAATATACCCTCGGGCTAGGGTATAAAAATGAAACAGAAAAGAAAAAAGAGGAAAAACAAAAACAGCAAATATATTGTGTGACCATCATTTAACAAAGGCTTAAAAGAATCAAAAGACATTTGATCGTCTTCAGCCCAGCTGCAGTGACAAACATTGGGTATGTTTGTTAAAAATATTAAATAAAATTAGAGTAATAAAATCACACTTACATGAAAAAAATTAAAAACTATTAACTATTAATTTGACCAATCCAACACGCTGTTGAACGTAATTCCAAGATTTTTTGCTGAGGTTACAACTTCAATATTTAATCCATTTAGAATAATATTGTTGAAATTTTATTAAGTTTTTTGCTAACAACCAAATATTTTGACTTATTTTGATTAAGGCATAGGCCATTTGCAGTTGTCCAATCGTTAATTCTTCTTAAATCTTCATTCAAATTGACGATACAGTTTTCAAGATCATTCTTGGCACAGCTAACGTAAAGTTGTACATCGTCTGCATACATATGGATGCTACAGTTTTGTAAAACATTCGGCAAGTCGTTGATATATGCTGAGAACAGAATTGGTCCCAGTATAGAGCCCTGGGGAACTCCGCGCACCACAGGCAGAAAGTTCGACACAGCACAACCAATATTAACTGCTTGTGATCTATCATTAAGATACGAGTACGTTAAACGAGTTGCATTAAGCGAAAAATGAAACATTTTTGACATTTTAGTGCAAAGGATTTTGTGATCGACTGTGTCGAATGCTTTTAAATGGTCTAACAGCAGGCCCGTGCGCAAGGGGGGGGGGGGTTTGGGGGTTCAAACCCCCCCCATTGGAAATTTTCGCACATAGGCTTTTATTGACATTTGAACGAATAATCAAAAAGACACAATAAATTTTTTTTTTTTTAAATGAAAAGCCCGAGTTTTTAATTTTCGACAAGATTTGGCATCAAAAAAATCAGTTTCATTGAAAATTTATGCACAAATCTATTCACGTCAATTTTGCATAATGGTTCACGTGACATGTGGATAAATGAAGATCAACTTTGGCGTCAACGCATTGCCGGGCAAGACATCAAAAATTCTCTCGAAGCACTGGATATTTGCAATGAAGACGCGTTTCCAAATGTCCATTAAATGCTTCGTGTTATGGCAACTTTTCCTGTGACAACAGTAACAAATGACCGCTCCTTTTCAGCGCTACGTCGTCTAAAGACATGCCTCAGATTAACTAAAGAAGATCGAAGATCGGCTGAATGGCTTAGCCTCGCTAAATATAAATCGCGATATCGAAATCAATGTGGAAAGAGAATTAGGTACTTACGTAATTATAACTGAATATCGAATCATAACATAAACACTAGACTTGTTCAAATATAGGGCATGTACTAGAATGCTTCAAAAACACTCGATTTTCGAAAATTTATTCAAATTCGAAATTTTAATTTTTCGGACTTTTGCCAAAAAATTTAAGAAAATTTGATTCTTTCTTATATATAATACTTTTTTTTTAATTTTCTTTCGATTTTCCTTATATACACATAAGGAAGAATCGAAAAAAAATTTACCGCTATTTTTAATACATAAGGAGAAAATCGGTGATCTCTCCGCGAATAGAGCTTTGGTGTTTCTTGTGTAACAGCTCAAATCCCTTGTTGTTTTCACTGCAATCACCTTAATACACTGTAACTTGAAATTGTCAATGCAAATACATAAATTTCCATTAAAAAAATAAATGATAAAAAAAATATTTTCATTCAAAATTAAATTTTTTTTTATATTTTTTTTAAACTGTGTGCACTGTGTCATGTGACTAGTTATTGAAGCAAATATTGAAATTACTTGCTTATAAAATACTTTGAAAATTTTCGGACCAAAAATCAAATTTTATTTTTTTTTCTCATTTATTTTTTAATAGAAATTCATGTAGTGGCATTGACCACTTCAAATTGTAGTATATTAAGGTGAATGCAGTGAAAGCAACAAAGTATTTGAGCTGTTACACAAGAAACACCAAAGCTCTACTAGCGGAGAGACCACAATTTTTTTCCTTATATGTAAATAGGCGGTTAGTTCTTTTTCGATACTTCCTTATGTTTAGATAAGCAAAAAAGAAAAAAAAAAAATTTCAAAAAAAAAATATTAAAAATAAGAAGAAAATCAAATTTCCTTTATTTTTTTCGCTAAGTCCCGAAAAATTAAAATTTTGCAGCTATGATAGCAACCCTAGGACTATTTCTTTTTTTATTTTTTAAAATGGAGATATACTCGAATTTGAATAAATTTTCAAAAATCGAGTGTTCTTGAAGTATTCTATAACATATTTTTGAACATCTCTAATAAGCACATGCACAAATGTATTTAATTATTATTAAATGTCTATATTAAAAGTAAACAGTTTTTTGACGTTTCTTATGAACATAATCTAACATGAAATGTTCGAGTTAAAAACCCCCCTCCCATGGATGATTCCTGCGCACGGGCCTGTCTAACAGGACCAGAAAAGAAATTTCATTGCGATCAAAGTTATTTTGGATTTCATCAGTAACGTCTAATAACGCTGTTACGCAACCACGTTTTGGCCTGTCTGTCGATGAGCAAGGCGTTTTCAAGAAAAAATTTATTTATTTGTTTGTACATCAGCAATTCAAAAACCTTTGATAAAAATGGTAAAATAGCTATTGGGCGATAATCGTTGCCTGTTTTGGGGATAGGAATAATTTTGGCTTTTTTCCATAGGGCGGGATATTCTGATTATGTTAGAATTGCATTGAAAATAATTGTGATGAAAGAAAGCAATGCAGGAAGCAAAACCGTGATGAATATGGGATGAATTTCATCGAAACCGACCGCATTAGATTTAATTACTAGGAAACATCGCAGTACTTCAGAAGGGTCTACACATTTGAAACCAAAAGCAGTGTTCAAACTTAAGGCACTAGAGGAGTTTGTGTAAATGTTTTCAACGGCAGATGGCATATCAATATCAACAAATTTTTTGTTTAATGCATCAATATCAGCGCATAAACTTGTTGCCGGAACTTTCCTCCCTACTCCGATTTGCCGAATGATACTCCATTTCTGGTTGCTATCAATAGCTAAGCTAAATTTGTTTTCGCAGTGTGCCATTTTTGCAGCCTTCACAGCCCTGACTACATCTTCTCTGCTTGCTTGATAACTGCTGTAAAGTTCCGGTGTTTTAAAACTCTTCCATCGACTGTATGCCACATTTCGTTTCGTAGAAAGAGTTTTTATATTGAATGAAAACCAGGGCGGTTTGATAATTTTGGTTTTAAGTGGAACGTATTTATTGAATAAAAAATTCAAATTTTTTTATAGAAAATACAATTGATCATTTGCAGTCAGCATAAGGAAAATTTCAGTCCAGTCAACCCTATCAATCTCAATTTGAAGGCAGCTTTAATCGATGTTTCTAAAATCGCGATATTTTATTTTTTGCTCTGAAATTTGCAGTTGAAAATCGTAGCTAATAAAAATCAAGTCATGCTTAGAGAAAACACAAACAGATAATTGATCATAAAGTAGAATTTTTTTAATATCACCTACGAAAAAAGGTCTAGTAACGTATTTCGATGCTTTGTAAAATCAGTAGGTGTAGTATAATTTACTTACGTAAGACCAAGCGAGAACATGTCTACGTTTAAATGACTCTCAACTAGCAAGTTGCTGTTAAAATTGCCAGATATGATTATATCAGTATAAGAATTTGCAAACGATTCAATTTTTTGTATCAAGTTAGTTGTACTAATATTACGATTCGGCCTGTAAGCATTACCAACGAGCAGTTTTTTGGAATCACATATCAATTCAATAAAAAGGTATTCAATTTTATCATTTGGGTTAGATTTGCTTTTCAAATTACATGCAATACTCTCCCTTACAAAAATTGCAACACCACCAGCATGAGATTCTCGATCAGCGCGAAAAATTTTGAAGCCATTTACTCTAAAAACACTATCTTGAACGTCGGTCAGAAACCAGGTTTCAGAGACGCAAATTACATCGATTGCTGAGTTTTCAAATATTTAACAAAACTCATAAATTTTTTATTTAAGCTCTGCGCGTTTATGTGGCACACCTTTAATCCTTTTTTTTGCTTGCATAATATCCGAATCAGAGCATCGACTTTTATCTAATATGATTATTTAAAAATTTAAAGTTGTGAAAAGGCGTATTTGCAACACAATGATTGAAACAGTTTTGTGCATAAATTGTAATTTTAATTTGGTTTCTCAAAAGCAGTATTTTAATTAAGTAAGAAGGTAGCTGGTATAAAGAATAGATTAAAAATAATAAATAAATTACATGTAATAAAGTTTTAACCGTTGACAACATCACGGAATACATTTTTACGTTCATCGCTTTAAGACTCACGAAAAAGACTAAACTGTTCTGTTTGTAGCTGTTGTTCTTTAACGAACTGCTCCAGTTGCTGAGTAGTCTCAATGCGTACAGTGGCATCGCCACTTTTCTTTTTAACGTGAACTATTCCACGCATTACAAATGCTGCGAAAATGATTTTTGTTTTTTTAAACGTAGCGCAGTGAAGCTTTCATTTACATAAAACGGCACTTTTGAGTTAAAACCAAGAAGGTTTATGCGCAAGATATCGTTATTAGCACATTTAAAACCCGCGATCGATTTCATTCAATCTGCAACTCCAAACTGTTCACTCTGGTTGTCAGAGTGCCTAGTTCTCTTTTTATCTCAGCCACTCTAAGACCAAGTTCATCCATCGTTCTGTTCTCATAAATTCATTTTGTTTCACAAACCTCTGATCTATTAGCTGCGAGAGGCGCGAAAACAATTCATCATCGGGGATTTTCGGTGTTTTTTGAGTAGAAGTCGAAGTTTCGTTGTCACTATCATGATCCAAGAACGTACGCTTGGTATGCGAAGTTATATTATTTGCCATGTGGTTGGTATATTTTTGTTTATTTTGCTTTATTGACAAAATTCGTTCTTATGTTTTTTATGCAAGTTGTTCAAGTAAAACGATCGAGAGAACAGTATTTGTTTATGAAAATTTAAATTTTTGTTTTTAAATCAAATATATGTTGATTTATCGCGCAAATCATTATATAAATAGGCAATCTCTAAACGGTTGCACCACTTTTTCTCTGCCATAGCACAACGTAATCGCTCAATTTTTTTTTGTTGGAAAGGTTATGAGGAGAAGGGGGGACATGTATACTTTGTTTTTCAATAGTAGGCGGTGCCAAGCCCCTAAAAAGGAAAAACGTTTCCTTGGCTAAACTAATAGACCAATTTTGATCAAATTTTGTTTGAAGATAGATTAAGTCCTAAGAAAGATTATTAAAAACTCTGATTTCTAAAAAGGGGCGTGGCATCGCCTCAAATGTGAAAAAACGCTATCACGGCTGTGCCACTGCACCGATTTTGTTGAAATTTGGTATGTAGATAGATTAGATCTTAAGTAAAAATATATTTTTTTAGTGGGCGGTGCCACGCCTCTTACAGGAAAATACGTCGTTACTACTAAACTAACGGACCGATTTTGATGAAATTTTATTTGAAGATGATTGAATCCTAAGAAAGATAATTAGAAACTCTGATTTCTAAAAAGGGGCGTCTCATCGCCTCAAATGTGAAAAAACGCTATCACGGCTGTGCCACTGCACCGATTTTGATGAAACTTGGTATGTAGATAGATTGGATCTTAAGTAAAAATATATTTTTTTAGTGGGCGGTGCCACGCCTCTTACAGGAAAATACGTCGTTACTACTAAACTAACGGACCGATTTTGATGAAATTTTGTTAGTATGGAGACTGACCCTAAAAAAGATGTCTAAAAACTAAAAATTTTTAAGGAGGCGTGACATCGCCCCTAATGGGAAAAAACGATATCACGACTGTGTGTCATATGGGCTAATGTGCCCATTTTGATGGAATTTGGTACAGTGATAGTTTGAACCCTGAGGCAAGCTATTTGCTTTAAAGTGGAAAATATGTTGTCACAGCTAAGCTAATGAACCGATTTTGATGAATTCGGTATGGAGATAGATTGCGCCCTAAGTAAGAGAAAGAGATAGTGGTAGGGATCTAGCGACATGATACTATGATCTAAATTTTTGGAGCGATGACAAAAAATTACTCTTTCCAGTTCAGTTTTTTAATACTATAAGGGGAAGTCCATAAATTACGTGAGTCAAAATAGGAGGGGAGAGTGTCCGGAAAAATCTCACCAAGTCTCACAAAGGGGGAGAGGGGTCAATAAAAATTTCACGTTAACTTTTTATGCAGAGACTAAGCATTATTATAGCAGATTACATTTAAAAATTAGAAGGCAAGTCTCATGGATGGGAGGGGGGGGTGTCCCGCCAGAACTAACCAAATCTCATCAAGAGGAGGAGAGGGGGAGTCCGAATTTTCAAAAACACACCTCACGTAATTAATGGACGGCCCCTAATCGAATCTTAGAGTTGAGACATGCAACAGCTTCTTACTCTTTGTTTGTGAGAGAGTGAGGATTACTATACATCCATCCTTTTTTAACTGCCATAGCACAACTTAATCGCTTAGTTTTTTTTTTGTTGTAATAGTTATGAAGAGGACCAGTGCAGAATGTGAATTTTTTTTAATAGTAGGCGAAGCCACGCCTTCAACAGGAAAATACGTTTCCACGGTTAAACAAGTGGATTGATTTTGGGAAAATTTGGTTTGGAGATTGTACCCTAAAAAATGGTATTAAAATCTTCAAGCACTTTAAGGAGGCGTGGCATCGTCACTAATGGGAAAAAATGGTATCACGGCTGTGCCTCTACACCGATTTTGATGAAATTTGGTATGTAGATAGATTGAATCTAGAGTAAAGATATTTGTTTTGAGTGAGCGGTACCACGTCCCTAACAGGTAAAAATGCTTTACTACTAAGCTAATGGACCGATTTTGATGAAATTCAGAAATAGATTGACCTTAAGGAAACGTATTTGTTTTAAATGGAAGGTGCCACTCCTTCAATAGGAAAATATGTTTTCGCAACTTAACTAATGGACCGATTTTGATGAAATTTGGTATGGAGATAGATTGAAGCTTTTTTTTAATGTGGGTGGTGCCACGCTTTTATCAGGAAAATATGTTTCCTTGGCTGAACTAATTGACTGATTTTGATGAAATTCGGTATGGAGATATGTATATTGAACTCTAAGAAGATATAGATATAGGGATAGGGCAAGATATTAGCTAGCATGTTTCCTTTTTTTAAAAGCGATGACAAAAATAGCTCTTTTTTATATCAGTTTTTTAATACCAAAAGCATTTTTAATGGTTGAATTTCAACCACTGGGCGAACTCTAGTATTATTAAATCAATCAACGCAAAGTGCTGTGCCGGCAGACGTTGTTCTGCCCTTTTCGATATGTGGCGGGATGTTGTATAAACACATGCGATGGAATGTAGAAGCGAAACAGCCCATTTTCCCAGTGAAACTAACTTTTGTCCCTTCTCTTTTACAAATATATAGCAGGCCTGGCAGACGTTGTTATGTGGGGCGATAATTTTTTCCTTTGAAACTTACTATTTCCCGTACCTTTTATATACATGTTTATGTACCAAGTCCCTTTCATCCAAACTTTGTACAAACCTTCCATAGACAATAAGAAGCATTTAGAAAACAATTATAAAATCTTCATGTAAACTCTATTTAAAAAGTTATTTTGTATAAGGGCCACCCAAAGTATGCACCCTCAATAAAATGTGTAAGGCCTAAGTTGTGCCTCTTAATATAAAAGCCATGTGGTGTAAGTTCCTTGAGAATCGAATAAGCGGTTTTCGAGAAAATAATATTTTAAAAATTTTTTTATTAGGGCCAACCTAAATATGCACCCTTAATTAAAGTCTTATAGCCTACTTATACCTCTTAATATAAAAGATAGTGCTGTAAATTCTATCTGGTTTAAATTAGGGGTGTGTCGATTTACCGGACTTAGTGAAAATTCTATTTTAAAAATATTTTTGACCTTAATAAAAGTCTTATATTCTATGACACCCGCGTGATCGATACTAACATACTGTAAAATTTTCATCAAAATCGGCCGGATAGGCAAAAATTAAATTTTATAAAAACAACAAATCGCAGTTTAACTGTAAAAAGCAATGCACACTTTTTTCAAAAATTTATTGACATCGTACTCTCTCATCAAAAGTAAAAAAAAAAACTCAAGGAGAGTTGTTCTTTTAACTTCGAAGCCAAATACAAACGGTTCAAATGAAAACAAAAATAACAACACAGAATTCAAGAAGCAGCATAAGCAACGACAAATCGAACGACAATTATTGTGTGAGGTTTTGCAAAAAACTTAATCCTAAAAAATAGCTTTTTTAACTTTTAAAAATCATAGAAATAAGTATACAATAGCCTTTTTTTAGTGCAAATATGTTGTTTTAAAACATAAATTATTAAAATCGGTTCAGTATATTTTGCGGTTTGGCGTTACAAACTATTTCCATATAAGCAATTTTATATATTAGTAATAGATTACACTTAAAGTGTTCACTTTTTAAGATGTGTTAAATATAGTTTTTAAATAAAATTCTGGAGCCTTAAAAAAAAACGTCTGCTCTGTTAAACTTTCTCTCTCATTAATGAAGGATTTTGCGTTGTGTTTTATGTCAGCCTTAACTTTCAAAATATATGATTTATAAGCACATTTATTCAGATGTTGGTATTTATATCTAATTCTAGTGTAATTCATAATATCGGTTATATTGGAGGAAGTTTTATATTTTTTATAAAATATGGTTTTTTGATTTTGTAGTTTTTTAATTTCAGGAGTAAGCCAGCAAGGACCAGACATATCTGAAATCAAATTATTTTTGTTAAGTGACAATATCGATTCCCAGTTTACTTTTGATAACTGATCTTTAAGCAAAGTAAAGTTTGTTTTTTTGAAATTAAAAACTTTGCGTATTTCAGGAGAACGCTCCTTAGATTCTTTTAATGGTATATCAAGTATAATTTCTAGGTTTGGATGATGTAGATCTTCAGGCAACACTAGAGGTTCGGACCTTGATAGCTGAATGATATCAGTATCATCAAAAAAGATCAAGAATTCGAGAGTTATGATTTACAACATGGTTCAATTGGTAAAGCCCATGCGTAGATATGTACACATATGGTCAAAATAATAAGTACACCCTCACATAATTAGGTCAATGGCTTGTAGGCAAAAATTTATTTAAATTAATAGAAAAACAAATTTATAATTAACTTCTTACAACATATTAAATAAAATAAAAAGGTATAACATTAATAAAAAACAAAAATATCTTTCAGTCTTATCAAAAAAGTAAAAAATGGATTAAAGTGACTGGACTAAATAATAAGTACATTCAGTACATTTTAATAAAAAAAAAAATTAACTCGATTTTATCGGCTCTATTTGTTGATATTTAAAGTTCATCATTAGTAGCCGGTATATCAACCATTGTTTTGAATAATTTTGTGTACTATTTTTGGCATACTGGAGATAAGCTTACGGCAAGTCTCTACTGGTTTTTCATATCAAGTTTCTTGGACAAAACTCCATAATTGCTTATTTTGGAATACTTCCTTTCCTATTCTCTGCTTCAACTCTCGCCAAAGGTTTTCCAAAGGGTTCAAGTTCAGTCACTGACTTGGCCAGTTAAGCAAGGTCACACTTTTGTTTTGACACCAATTCTTCACCAACTTTGAAGTATGCTTAGGATCAATATCCTGCTGAAATGCCCATTTTAGCGGCATACTTTCCTCAGCATAGGGCAACATCGTACTTTCCAAAATGTCTGTATAGTGGAATCTGGTCATGCTATCGGAAATTCGATGAAGTGGTCTGGCACCGTACAATAAAAAATAACCCCAGACCATAATGTGGCAACCCCCATGCTTTACAATCTTTTTTGTGAAGCGTACGTGAAATTCTTTACCCTTGGGGCGTCGAACATTTCGGGCGGAGTCATATCCAAACATATTTATTTATGATTTGTCGCTCCACAAAATATTACGCTATTTCTTCTCGCCGTCTGGTCCGGACCAATTTGAATGTTTCTTTGCGAATGATAAACGCATCTTCAAATTTTTTTTTCGAAGCATAGAAACTTTTCTCGCTATCCGTCAAGCCAAATTGGTTCGTTGTAATCGTCGACGTACCGTTCGGAACGAGATCAGATTGCCGATGTCTGCTGAAATGGCTCTTGAAGATGCGAAATGGTTCTTTTTTTGCGACAGTGACAATATGATTATCTATCGTTGTGGAAGAATTTTTTGGTCTTCCGCGGGTTTCAACCACTTTTTTAGCTTTTAAAGCTTTTTGGACGAAAAAATTGACTTATCCATGGCTTCGGCATTAGTACGAAAACTTTGGCCGTAATTTCTGAGTGTCGAAACCATCTGCCTCTCCTCGGCAGTACAATGTTGATTTCTTCCCATCTATGAAAATTTTTTCTTTTTATTTTGCTATAACTAAATATGAACATAAATAAAATTAACAAACTTGTACGAAAATGCCGATCAGATTGTTGCAAAATTAAAGAAATGATTAATGTACTTATTATTTTGTCCAAGTAAAATAAGCCCTTTAAATGAAAACATACGCGTATAGAAAAATTCGGGGAAATCCCTTCTTCTTTTTCACTTTTAAAGGCATTGCCATATTGAAATTATCAAAATAAAAAAGAATTTCCATATATATTTTCAGTAAAACAAAAAATAATTGAGAATTAATAAGATATCAGGTAGTGTACTTATTATTTTGATCAGATGTGTATATTATTTAAGAACTCACTGTGAAACAGGTTATCAGATGCTGGGAGCCACTTAGGTTGTTCTTGAAAGCTACAACTCCAAGAAACGTTAGGCAAGTTAAAGTCGCCTGTAACTAAAAGAAGCTCAATAGATTCAAGTTTAGAATAGATTGTATTTATAGCCAGCAAGTGGGCATTATAAATTTCAATGGCAGATTGAGGTGGAACATACGAACATGTAACAAATATCGTAAGAAGTTCAAATTTTACACGAATGCAACAAAACTCAATATTCATTGCTTCTGTGAGGACAACTTCCTCAGAAAAAAGTGATGATTGAACAGCAATTAGAACACCTCCACCTTTACTTGTAGTGTTTGGGATTCTAGTTCTATTTTTACGGTAAATAGTATAATTACTTTCAAGTATTTCAGAATTCAGTGTACTACACTCTTAAAAAATGTTAATGTGTTTCCATTAATAAATGTTGTAATTTTACACACGAAATGTGTTCATAATTTTTGCACATAAAAATTAGTAAGATAGTTACACATTAGATGTGTAAAGATACATCAAAAATATGTAAGCCTATACACATTATTATTGTAGTTTTATTGCCTACAAATTTACTACGATGAATGTGTAAAAATGCAAGATTTTTATTGGCGTAAACATATAATAGTTTTATTTTTGTACAGAGCTTCTTGTTCAGTGCTTTTAGTGCAAAAAACAAGAAAAAAATTACAAGCGCAAAATGCATTAAAATGGGCAACGAGCTGCTTATACTAGTTTCAATGACCGCTACGTCATATCATCAGTAAGCTTTGTTAGTCGAAGTTTAGTTAAGTAGTAGTTCCAAAAACACAAATAGAAAAATTATCCTCGTTGAGATCGCCGATATTTTCATGTAGCACTTGCAACTTCGTTCGGATCGCCATAAAAGCGGACAACGAAGCGCTCGTCAAGAAATGTGTGATATCAAAGGGATTACAAAAGCAATTGCATTAAAATGTAGAAGTTTTGTTTTGTTTACTGCTGTGATTCTTAACTGATCAACGCAAGAAATGGAACATAGTAGGCTTGCAGACTACTAAACTTAGGCTAACAAAGCTTACTGATGATATGACGTAGCGGTCATTGAAACTAGTATAAGCAGCTCGTTGCCCATTTTGCGCTTGTAATTTTTTTGTTGTTTTTTGCACTAATAGTACTGAACAAGAAGCTCTGTACAAAAATATTATAATGAAATTTTGTTCCAAAAACACAAATAGATATAATAATTTTATTTGTTAAACTTTTTTTATAAAATTAGGAGATGACAATAAATAAGAAATACAAATTCATTTTGCTGTAATATTAACATAAATAATAGTTTACTTTACAATGTTTTAGGATTATTTGTAGAGTCTTACAATATTTATTTATTTCGGTCTACAGAATAAATCTTACATTAAATAAAGCAAATAAATAAAGCTTAAATAAGTTTAAACTCAAACTAAAATTTAACAAATGTGAAAAATTATTACAAATACGAATACACTTAGCAATCGGTTCATTTAGAGCATAATTTGTCCTATGGACTTGATCTTCAAACATACGATTATTTCTTAAATTTCTATTTGGTACATATAACACAAAGCATCAGAAATTTCTATACAATTAATTTTACTAGACAGAACATTATGAACGAATATCAGAGAAGAGGATGTACGACGGTCTTTTAAAGACTGTAGCCCTAAGAGTTTACGTCTTGAGTCATAACAAGGGACTCCATCTGGCCCTAGCAATTTATAACATGCAAACCTAGAAAAGTTCCTTTGAACTTTTTCAATTCGATTTGAACTATCGGTATAGAAGGAATCCCATATAATTGAACAATACTCCAATATGCTTCTAACGAAGGATATATAGAGAGCTTTAACAGTCATGGGGTCTTTAAAACTTACAGAATTTCTTTTAATAAAACCCAATATAGCATAAGATTTTGAAATCACGTAATCATAGTGAGAATTAAATGTGAAGCTTGAATCAAAAATTACTCCAAGATGCTTAATTACTTGCTTCCGCAGTAAAAAGCTATTGTTGATACAATAATCGAAAGTTATGGGTTGAACACACTTCGCAAAAGAAACAATACAACATTTATTTATATTCAATGCTAGATTATTGCATAAGCACCACTGATTAAAAGAGGATATATCACTCTGAAGCAACATGGAGTCTGAAGTACATGATATCCTATGAAATAATTTGACATCATCTGCAAAAAGTAAACAGGTGGAGTGTTTAATGACTTTTGGTAATTCGTTAATAAATAATATAAACAAAAGTGAACCACAATGTGTACCTTACGGAATACCAGACGACGCATCAATTGCAATATCAGAAACAGTATTCCCAATTTTAACAAATAATTTACGCTTAGTCAAAAAACTATCAAACAATTTTATAAGCAAATCTGAAAGACCATATATTTTTAATTTTTTTAAGAGAATGGAATGGTCAACTTTATCAAAAGCTTTCGAAAAATCTGTATATATAACATCAAGTTGCTTATGCTCTACCGTGGCCGCAACAATATATTTCGAAATCAATGTCAGATTTGTGCAAGTGGATTTGCCAGGGAGAAAGCCATGTTGAGCTTCACATATAGCTGCTCTTACGTGGTCAAAAAGTTTATTTTTGATAATTATATCAAACAATTTAGCAAAAGTAGGCTGCTTTACAATAGCTCTATAATTGCATACATTACTACGATCACCAGATTTATATATGGGGGCAATGATGCAAATTTTCCAAATATCGAGAAATGAACCAGACTCAAAACAAGAATTAAATAATGCGGATAATGGCTTAGCGATATTACCAGCACACTTTTTATAAAACATGGGTGGGAATCCATCCTTTTCATGCTTAAAACTAGGTTTTAAACAAGCGATAGCGTTTAAGACATCCACCTCATTAACAATGAAAATATTGATTAAGTCAAGATTGGATTCATAAGCATCCATCCCATACCAAGAAGTGTTCTCATATTTATCATAGACTTCTTGAAAAAATTTTGCAAAAAGATTACCTGACTGCAATGAATCGGTTGATGTAGAATCACCAAATCTCATGCATGATGGAAAGCCATTTGTTTTACGCTTATCATTTATGTACTGCCAAAAAGATTTCGGATTTAATTTTAACTGAGACTCAATCATTGAAATATATTTGTCATACATTTGTCCGCAAATGCATTTAACGCAATTTATCCAAAATGCAGTTAGTACTTTTGAATTTTTTGTAAGCTTTATTTTTTACATTTTTTAAGTGCAAAAGCTTCGCATTAAACCAAGGTGGTTTGTTATTGCAAACTCTTGATTTTAGAGGGACAAAAAGGGTAATAGCAGACTGAAATGCATCAAAAATAAATTTATATCCTATATTTGGATCATCAATGAAATCTAGTGAGGACCAGTCACACGAGCTTAAATACATATTGATCTCCAAAAAATTTCCCTTCACATAATCAAATTCATTAAATAAATTTACATCTAAAGGCAGTGTTGCCACTGAGAAATTTATTTTCCTACCAAAATTTTCTCGAAAACCTACCAAAGTCGTTTGTAACCTACCAAAACTTTCCAAATTAAAAAAAAAATCTTTTTGCAGCATTGAATTCGTTTATTAACATTTAATGCTGTTTAAAATACATATTCTTGTATGTCGTCGTTTAAAATGCTTAACCGCATATAGCACAAATTTTCTGTTGCTAAATCGTTCACATCGGGCAAGTGTGCGCAAAAAGTTACCACATGACACATGCAGCGTACAATTAAGCGATGAACGTTAGAAGAAAGAAAAATAGTAATTAAAAATCATTTTGAAGGCAAAACCGATCGCAAAGTTACAAATTTTGCCAGCGGATCACGGTATTATTAAATGATATAAAGAGGACAAAAGGATTTCAAATAAACAGCGAACGGTGGCAAAAAAAAAACGTTTAGCTCGAGAGACGAAAAATGTACCATCCGAGAAATTTTTAAAAATCCATTCATATCATCTACTCAAAAACTTACTGTAATGGTAAAACTAATATTCAGTAAGAAGTCCATGGCGTTCGGAAAGTTCTCCGGAAAAATAATTTTAATGGCTGAGTCGCACAGGATAAGCCATGCATCAAGAAAACAATTTCGCTTGAATTTCGCAAAAGAGCACATTTTAAAATATTCTACTTTTGGAGCATGGTAAACACACCCTAAGTGGTCGGGGTTCTGAAAAAGAGCCATATTTTAGCCTGACAATAACCGTATACTTACAGTCCGTTTTTGAAATGCTATTTATTAAAGCCCACAAACTCAAATTTATTATTCCGGAAATATTTTTTCTAATTATGTACATACATAAAAAAAGTTTAGTTCTTAGAACTTAAGACCTTTTTTAGCGGCCCGATTTTGATCACAGCTGCGATCAAAAAAATTATGTTATTAATAGCGTTAGTAACTTTTGTTTCTAATACGCCGGGTCTGAGCACACATGCAACAATTTAGATGTGCGATCAGTCGCAACACTATTTCGTCACATTGTACATGCATATGCGTATTCCCTAAAGGTAATTTGTATGCAAGAAAACAGAGACCATACCCACTTGTTGAAGATAGGGTTGGTAAAAGCTTATTTCCAGATGTAAATGTTTGCATCCTGATTCGAAAAACTTCACAATGAAATTTCAATTTTCGATTTTCATAAAAATTTATCCTAAATCCTACCAAAATCAGATTTAACCTACCAACCTACCAAGAGGAAAAAAACCTACCCGATTTGGTAGGAAACTACCAAAAACGGCAACGCTGTCTAAAGGGCTAAATTTGTAAATTCGAAATGAAGCGTCAGGGCTTTATGGTGAATAGAATTTTTTGAAATTGGAGATAAGTTCAGTTCACAGGTCGCCTTCAAGTCACCAGTAACAAATATCAGATCTAATATCCTACCTAAATCATTTTTAAAAGAGTTTAATTGATTAAATCTATTTGATTAAATCCATTTGACAGAAAAAAGCTTACTACTAACGATTCAATATCTGAATTGTAGTTATATGGTAATAAATTTCTATTGTCATAAAGCCAGGAAATACACCCAAGATTAAAATCACCTAAAGCTATTATTTGCTGTATAGAATCTATCTGATTTAAAACAAAACTTATATTATTTATATGATCATTATATATATCGTAATTACTGTTTGGAGGAATATAAGAGTTAATGATATAAATACATTTATCCTCAGCAAAATTTATCTTAACACAAATTTGTTCTATGAGTCCACTATTATTAGGTAAGCTTACTGATTTACTATCTAAAATAGACTTAACAGCAATAATAACTCCACCACCTTTTACACGACCAGTTGCAACACTGCAGCGATCAACACGATATACATTATAAAAGTCGGCAAACATTTCTTCATTAAAGATGTTTTCATGGAGCCATGTTTCAGTTATAACAACAATGTCATACTCTTGCAGAGATATCGCTAGTAAAAAATGACTGCATTTTGATAATATAAAGAATATGATCTACTGTTGCACACTATACTGCCATCTAAACATCCACTTATGACTGGTTGGGCTTGCGGTGCGAGCTCCGGGACCAGATCAGATTCCAAGCATTGCATTAACGAACTGTTTGATTCGCATCTCCCTTTAATAAAAAAGAAAAATCGCAAACTTTCACATCAGATGGCCACAATGTTGGGTCGAAAACCTTAGCGTAATCACTCTCATCAATTTCTAATTTGAAATTAACCTTCTTTAAACTTGATAATTTAGTACCTTTCTTAACAAGTATGAAACAGCACATTGTGTCTTTTTGAATTTTAGCATGGGATGAAACATAATTTATAATCATATCAGCAGTTACGGTTGGCTTAAAAGAAGAGAGATGTAATGTTCTCTTTGCTGTAGCGACATCTAGCTCTTTACAGTGGATCGTTTAGCCGTCATTATTCCTGGAAATGGTGAAGAAAAACTACTTGGAGTACCAAAACTACCATCTGGAATAGGAGAAAATATTGCTAACGCTGTTAACAATTTATTAGAGCAGTGGAATATCGTTGAAAAGGTACAACCTATGAGCTTTGACACAACTTCGGCAAACACTGGTCACATCAAAGGAGCATGCACTATTTTAGAACAGAAAGGTGGGCGGCAATTAATGTGGTTAACCTGTCGCCATCATATGTTTGAACTGATTTTAGCGAAAGTATTTACTTTCTGTTTCGGGCCTTCAAACTCTCCAGATATTTTTCTGTTCAAAAGATTTAAAACTGTATGGAATGGAATAGAAAGAAACCAGTTTGAGATCTTGCAGCCCACAGCTGATACAGATTCTTTCAGAGAATCAACACTAAAAGCTTTATTTGTAGTGAAAGGCTGGCATAGAGATGACTACCAAGAGCTGACAATGATTGTCCTTGAGAAAAAAAAGCTGCAAAAATACACTGGAGGGCACCAGGCGCTATCCATCATGCAATATGGATGGCTAAGCCAATCTATTGTATTAAGATATATCTTTTCCGTAACCAGAAAGATGTTTTCAAGCTGACAAAATAAGAAGCATATGAACTAGAACGATTTGTAAAGTTTGGTGCCCTTTTGTACACCAAAGTTTGGATTGAAGCTCCTCTAAGTACAGAAGCCCCAGCCAATGACTTGCATCATTGAAACGATTTAAAAAGATATCAGTCCATTGATTTCGAAATTAGCAAAGCATCCAAAGACGTCTTAGAAAGGCACTTATGGTATCCATCGGATGAACTGGTTGGGCTTGCTTTATTTTCAGATAACCACATTTCATCAGAGAAAAAAGAAATTTTAAGCAAATTGACTATCAAATCTGAAAAATTATTAAAAGTACGTGCAAGCCCTGATATTTTCAGAACCAAAAGCATGGATGAAATCACCAGATTTTGTGACAGAGCGCACCACTATACTTTTAAAACGATTGGAAATAAATGAATCTTTTCTGAACTTACCACCTGAAGAATGGAACCAAAATCAAGATTATATTCAAGGAAGAATATATGTGGGAAAAGTATACGTTGTTAACGATTCTGCTGAAAGAGGTGTAAAACTTTTTGAAGACTATAATAAGCTCCATACTACTGATGAAGATCAAAAACAGTTCCTTTTACAAGTAACAGAGAGAAAAAGTGTGCCATCAACATCCACAAAAAAAGATATATTGAACTCAATTTTGAAATAAAGTTTTACATACTTAATTATGATATTTTTCGAAATATTTATTTTCTAATTTACATATGTCAGAATGTAATTTCGTTATTACTATTTATAAGCTTAACAGAACTGGTGTTTGAAAATGTAATAAAGAAAGGAAATAAGCTTTTGATTAAAATTACAGCATTTGTTTCTGAAGTCTTAATTTTTATGTTTTCTTAAAAGTTATGGTCCCTTGGGCACCACCTTTCACTTAGAGTACAGAGATATAACTTCACAAGAACAATGTTCTTTATTAGTCTAACCAATTTAGCTGGTGCCCTGGCGTTTCAGTGATACTTCATTTTTTGCCATAGAGAGAGACATGGGCTACACTAATGGTGAGCTTTAAGGTGCGGCTGTCATATACATACATGAAGGTACGATAACAATTCCTCTATGTTTTTGCTAGGCTTTGAGACTGAACATTTAGTTCAACTACGAAGGTCTCGCTGTGAGACAACTCTAACTCAACAAAGTCCTTTGCAAAGTTAATGAAGATCTTAGTAGATCCTATTGCCATGTTTAAAAATCAGTTGAAAACGGCTTACGATTTGGGTTGGTTCAACAATTATTTCAAACTTATTTAAAAATTTCAGTTAAGTTCAACTAGTGGCGGATCTAGGATTTTCTTGAGGGAGGCTGACATTTTTTTAAAATGAAAACACACATTTATTGAATTTTTCAATTTTTGATTTTGTAAAGGTTAATGCTTCCATTGCATTCAAAGCATCTTTGAAATCGATTTTACAACAATACGGATGAAACAATTTAGTTTCGGATTTAAGCTCAACCTTACGGCAATTTAAATCACTTTCGTAAGTGATAGCAGCCTCCACGATTTTGACATCATGCTCCATCGAGTGCTTTACCGGTACTAAACCTTCTAAGGGTAAAATGGTCAAACATTTTTCCTGGAACTTTGATTTTAATTCTAAAGTCGTATGATTCATATAAGTATAAGTTATTGCGGTTGCGAAACATTTGAGAAAGAAATGGAAAATAAAATAAAACTAGTGCAAGTGTTATCTTCGGCCGAGCTGAAGCTCACATACCCTAGACTGCATTGAAAGCACATTTTAAAAAAATTCTAAAAGGACGTTGAAAAGTCTGGATAAGTCGAAAAATAATGTAAAAAGGTTAAAAGAGTTTGAAAAGTGTTGAAACAGTTGCAAAAACTGAAAAAGTCTTAAAAAATATGGAAACCATTGAAGAAAGTTGAAAGAAATCGAAACAGTCGGACGGAAAATGTTAAAAAGTTGAAAAAATCGAAAAAATATGGAAAATGTTGAAAAATATTGAAAGCGGTTGAAAAACTCAAAAAAAGTTAATAGGCTGAAAAATGTTGAAAGAACTTAAAAAAAGTCGAATATACATATAAAGAAAATGACGAAAAAAGTTGAAATGCGTATATATATATATATGGGATATAATGGAAAAAGTTAAGAGATTAAAAAAGTCAAAACATTATGGTAAACGTTGAAAAAAATCGAATAGAACTGAAAAAGTCGAAATATGCCACGCCGACTTCTTCCATTCCGTCTACTTTTGGTTATTAAATAAATTGTAGCACAATAGCTTGTATAGTTTGCGATGCGTGCCGTAATTAGCCTTAAAATTAAGAGCGCTGACACAGCCACTGGTACAATCCAGTGCAGTCTAGAAATAGATTTCCATAAACAAACCTCTTACACTAAATTGTAGTATGATTGCCCACATATTTCGATAGATATGCCACTTAACCAGTGGCGTTTACTCTAAGGTGCGCAGGTGTTCTCCACACACCCAACCAAAATCCGATACATTTTTTTCCCCCCTATTATACGTTCTCATATTTGTGAAACATATTAAATCAATAATTTGACACTGTTACTGTTCCTACTGGCACGCTGCAATATGCCATATCTATCATATCATAGTTTCCTCCTCTAAGCGTACAATATACATGCGTATGTACGTAATACGACTACAATTGTTCTAGCTCATCGTAGCAGATCAAACGCAACATTATTTCATGATGTTGAATTTCATCCAACCGACTTGAGTGTGCGCTGATGTCGCACCAAGTCACAGCAAAAACCTATAATAAAAAAAAAAACTACTACACACACATTCTAACGAAATGCGCATGATAAACAGTAAACTGTGTTCGTAGAACATTAGCGCACATAGCAACACGAGTCGTAGCATAGAATCTCTGCCATCCAACAGAAAAAAAAAACAAATGTACGTTTGTCAAAAAATTCGCACTTCGACAATGCAGCACAGCGCTGTTTAAAAATGTTTGACTGAGAAAACTGCGATGTGTGCTCTGAATTTATTGAACAAGAAATTTAACAGGAAAAATTTTTGAATTTTTTTGAATGTTGTTCATGCAAATATCGCTGATCTGATCACAGTGGCGAGCATAACCGAGCAAATGATTGTCGTTGCCGCATGTTTATTTCTGTAAAAATTGTATTACTTAACTAAATTAAACCAAACTTTCAGAAACTATTTACTATTATTTATCAAAGAAAGCGCAATTAATGCGTTTAGGAATACTTTTCACAACTTTTTCAATAATTTCGCCAAACCTTTTTTTTTTTTCATGGACTTTGGGCGCGACGCCATAGCTTGTTTAAGTTTCAGGTGCTATCTCGTGTTCCCCCAGTCTTCTTAATTCTCAATTGGATTGAGATCAGGACTTTGCGTAGGCCAGTCTATAACCCTAAATTTTTGCAAAGGTAACCATTCTTCAACTATTTTAGCGTTGTGCTTCGGTTCACCGTCTTGTTGAAACACTACTTCCTCTTCAGGGTATTATTTTTGAAAAGTTGTGACGCATTAATAGCGTCATAAAAAATAGAGGATTATGGATCAAACACTGAGCAATTACAGGTTTTAGTGCGATTCGCGAAACGAGCAAAACTGAGCAAATATGGCTATCATTACATTTACTTGTATAATTAAAAAAATTAAATTTATTTTGAAATGTTATATTTTGCGTTTTCGTTGATAAATAATAGTAAATAATTTCTGAAAGTTTTGTTTAATTTAGTTAAGTAATACAATTTTCACAGAATTAAACATGCGACAACGACAATCATTTGCTTGGTTATGCTCGCCACTGTAAATTATTTGAAGAAATGATTGACGATCCAAATACTTGGGGTGCCGATGCAGTGCAGGCGAGAGGATTTCTTCAATTCTTTACTTCATTCAATACAGTTTTCATGCTTAATGTATTTAATGATATATTTTCATTTACTGATGTATTATTTAATATTCTACAAGCAAAATACTTAGATATTCAATATTGTTGTGACCAAATTGAAGTGACAAAAAATAAAATTTCAGACACCGGGCCGCAGTTTGAAACATTTTTTGTTGCTGCAAAAAATGCGACTAACTCAATTCCAAAACGTGGCGAAGACTTACAATGTTTTGAAAAGCGTTACAAACGTGTATTTTTTGAAATAATTGATACTTTGTCAACACAAATGGATATAAGATTTAAGTCGTTAAAAAGATTAAAGTTTTTGGAATTCAAAAAAGTTTCTCAATTTCGAAAGAAGTTTTCCAGATGATACTTTTGAAAGCCTTAAAATTGCATATGACCCCTTCTTCGAATTTGTTAAGCTAAGGAAGCTTATGCTCTACCATGGACGCAACAATATATTTCGAAACCAATGTCAGATTTGTATAAGTTGATTTGCCAGGGAGAAAGCCATGTTGAGCTTCTCTTACTTGGTTAAAAAGTTTATTTTTGATAATTATATCAAACAACTTAGCAAAAGTAGGCTGCTTTACAATAGCTCTATAATTGCATACATTACTACGATCGCCAGATTTGTATATGGGAGCAATGATGCATATTTTCCAAATATCGAGAAATGAACCAGACTCAAAACAAGAATTAAATAATGCGGATAATGGTTTAGCGATATTACCAGCACAGTTTTTATAAAACATAGGTGGGAACCCATCCTTTTCATGCTTAAAACTAGGTTTTAAGCAAGCAATAGCGTTTAAGACAATGAAAATATTGATCAAATCAAGATTTGATTCAAAAGCATCCATCCCATACCAAGCAGTGTTCTCATAATTATCATAGACTTCTTGAAAAAATTTAACAAATAGATTACATGACTGCAATGAATCGGTTGTTGTAGAATCACCAAATCTCATGCACGATGGAAAGCCATTTGTTTTACGCTTATTATTTATGTACTGCCAAAAAGATTTCGGATTTAATTTTAACTGGGACTCAACCATTGAAATATATTTGTCATACATACATGTAGGAAATCAAACTCTTTCCGCAAATGTAGATATCGCAATTGATCCAAAATGCAGTTAGTCCTTTTGAATTTTTTGTAAGCATTATTTCTTACATTTTTCAAGTGCAAAAGCCTCTAAATGAGATGGCCCTGCATTTTAATATTCACCTCATCTGGGTGCCAGGGCATAGGAACATTGATGGCAACTGCAAAGCTGATGAACTTGCTAGGCAAGGGACTACTGTACAAATTCCTCAAGATAAGGAAGGTGTTGGCATGCCACTTGCTACCTGCAAGTTGTTGCTTAAAGAAGAAATGGTAAAAAATGCTAACAAAAGGTGGACTCAAGGGTCAACTTGTAATATAACTAGGCAGATTTGGCCGAAATGGGATGCTAAGCGTTCGTCAGAACTGATTTCTCGCACTAGACATAGTGTCTCGACAGTTGTTGCAGTCATAACTGAACATTGCCTCATTGGCAAACATGCGGAGAGATTAGGTGTTAGGTCTTTTGACTTTTGCAGAAGTTGCGGAGATGTGGAGGAGGAAGAAAACTTAAAACATTTTCTCTGCTCCTGCCCCGCACTTGCAAGGAAACGCCACAAAACACTCGGTTCGTTTCTATTTGATGACCATGATGACCTGAAGCATGTTGGTATAGGTCAGCTATCAAGTTTTATTAAGAGATCTGGTTGGTTCAACGAGAGGGTATAGTGAGACACCCTGTGGTATCACAATGGATCATTTTTGGTCTAAGTGAGTCAGTTCGCAACTGACTGCCACTCCTACCTAACCTAACCTAAGTGCAAAAGCTTCGCATTAAA
Source organism: Tricholauxania praeusta (assembly GCA_949775025.1). Taxonomy (NCBI): domain Eukaryota; kingdom Metazoa; phylum Arthropoda; class Insecta; order Diptera; family Lauxaniidae; genus Tricholauxania; species Tricholauxania praeusta. Next base: position 112,096,635 of record OX459028.1, read on the forward strand.
CCAAGGTGGTTTCTTATTGCAAATTCTTGATTTTAGTGGGACAAAAAGGGTAACAGCAGACTGAAATACATCAAAAATTAGTTTATAGGCTATATTTGGATCATCAATGAAATCAAGTCATGACCAGTCACATGAGTTTAAAAAAATATTGATCTCTGAAAAATTTCCCTTCACATAATCAAATTCATTAAATAAATTTACATCTAAAGCGCTAAATTTGTAAAATTCCAAATTAAGCGTCAAAGCTTTATGGTGAATAGAATTTTTTGAAATTGGAGATGAGTTCAATTCACAGATTGCTTTAAAGTCACCAGTAACAAATATAAGATCTAAGATCCTACCTAAATCATTTTTAAAAGAGTTTAATTGATTAAAACCATTTGATAAAAAAAAGCTTACTACTAACGATTCAATATCAGAATTGTAGTTATATGGCAATAAATTCCTATTGTCATAAAGCCAGGAAATACACCCAAGATTAAAATCACCTAAGACTATTATTTGCTGCATAGAATCTATCTGATTTAAAACAAAGCTTATATTATTCATATGATCATAATATATATCGTAATTACTGTTGGGAGGAATATAAGAGTTAATGATATAAATTCAATTATCCTCAACAAAATTAATTTTAACACAAATTTGTTCAATGAGTTCACTTAGGTAAACTTTCTGATTTACTATCTAAAATAGACCTAACAGCAATAAGAACTCCACCACCCTTTATATGACCAGTTGCAACACTGCAGCGATCAGCACGATAAACATAAAAGTCGGCAAACAATTCTGCATGGAGCCATGTTTCAGTTATAACAACAATGTCATACTCTTGCAGAGACATCGCTAGTAAAAACTGAGAGCATTTAGTGCGGATGCCGCCTGCATTTTGATAATATAAAGAATATGATCTACTGTTGCAAGCTAAACTACCATCTAAACCTCCACCTATGACTAGTTGGGCTTGCGGTGCGAGCTCCGGGACCAGATCAGATTTCAAACATTGCGTTAACGAACTGTTTGATTCGCATCTCCCTTTGATAAAAAAGAAAAATCACGAACTTGCACATCAGATGGCCACAATGTGGGTTCAAAAACCTTAGCGTAATCGCTCTCATCAATTTCTAACTTGAAATTAACCTTCTTTAGACTAGATAATTTAGTAACTTTCTTAACAAGCAAGCAAAAGTTGCTTCGTAGCTTACCAACTTCAAGTTTCTGCTTCTACTTGGACTGCGACTGTTTGGTTTTCACAAGCACAAGTTTAAGCAGCTGCAGAAGTAGTGAAAACTATCGTAAGTTTTTAAACGCTGACTACGACGATTTGCTGCACCGTGTTTTGAAAGCATTTACTGATGTCTATCATAGGGTGTATGCCGGTGTCTAGGATACAGCATAATTGATGTACCAACGCGCGACCGGAATAAGTCCATCGGATGAGTTCAGTTCGCCTACCGGAGAACGGTAGTAATCAGAATCGAGTTCACGTGCCAAATTAACCAACATTGAACGATATCCATTTTATTTATTTCTTTTCTTGCGGTAGAATAATCTTTTTCTTAACGGAAGTTCTGCTTGATTTTAATTTAATTGAATTTAAACTGTGAATATTTTCTTATTGATGAAATACTGAATGACAGCTCTATACAGTTTTTGACAGTTTTTGTAATAAAAGCAGAATACAATTTTTTTTTAGTAATAGACAGTAGAAAACATATTTTTATTAGTAGAAGGTAGTTGAATACACATTTTTTTTTTTGCAATTTTACATATTAAGTGTGTGTATCCTAGAATTTTAAAAAATACACATCTCCTGTAAATTTTTACATATTTTTTGTATTTTTTACAACAATAATACTAGTAAATTCACTATGTTTAATATAGTAAATTCACACATCGCATTTTTCATTTTTTAGAGTGTAGGATTTAACCAAGTTTCTGTGAAACAGATCAAATAGTAGTCCAAATCATTACTAATCAAGAAAAGGTTAAACATTTTTGAGTTATGGCCCCAGACATTCTGATAAAGAATGTTGAACTGTTTGATCGAACTCAGTTTTTTTGACTGGCATTACGAGGAGGCAGTATTAGGCTTAACCGAGAAGTGAATTAATGAATTATTCGGCCAAAAAGACGGATTTACTACTTCTTCGAAAACATGCGAAGGCAAAGTTATTTTACTCGAAAGCTTTTCGAGAGGTATCGAATGGTATCTTTCGAAGAGGCATCTTTCATAAAAACTCTCAGCTTAAGTCAAGTAACTTGCATACGAGAAGTTAAATTTATAAACAGTTATATTTAAGTTACTTGACTTAAGCTGAGAGTTTTTATGAATGAGCATATCTTACACAGTTGCTCATTCGATACCTCTCGAAAAGCTTTCCTTGTTTGTCGAACAAGCTTAAATACACTTGCATCGATCTGGCGGCAGTCTTCACATGACCCATCTTAGACCATGTCTCTTTTCGAGATTATCGACAGACCTTGCACTCAGATGTGCACATTTCATGTGAACAACAGAGTCACACATCCAGCAACAGACGGAGCGTTCAGCCCTTCTAGAAGGGAATTTAGAGAATGCACAGCTCATTCTAAAAGTTTAAAATATAAAAAGAAACTCGAGCTATAGGTCACAAAAAAATTGTTAACTGATGTTTTCAATTATTTATTTATTTTAATTCTTTCGTCCCAGATTTCGGTTTTCTTTGTAAACCATCTTTAGGGACATGTAGTTCTACAAAAAATATACAAAATAAAAAATCACTTAAATTGATAATTACCTACATTAGACATGAAAACTTACATAAATTTTAATAAAAAATGGAATGATTCGACAAGGCAACCCTATATATTCTATTTAGGCTCTTCGATATCTATCGTTTGGCACAAATTTCAAGTTGTTATCTTCATTAAAGAAAATTGATCCAAAAAACAACAATGCAATCCCATGTATTATATTTAGGTCTCTTCGAGTTCTATCATTTGGCATACATTTCGAGCTTTTATGTACTACAATTTTAATTAGAACCAAATTGGCTAAAGCTCGGGCATTTTCGGCCATCGGGACAGGCTTTGGCAAGGCAACCCTAGATATTCTATTTAGGCTCATCGAGCTCTATCACTTGGCATACATCTCATCCTGTAATCTTAAACACTTGACTTTTCTACAGCCGGCTCTCCGCTACAACAAGGTTAAGTGCTGATTCGCAGCTGTGTTGACGTCTGAAACCAGGCTGATGTTGTGTTAACAGTTGATTAGTTTACATGTATTGTTCGAGTCTGCCATATGCTTTGAACACAATTAGAGCGGTGGCGGTAAAGCGGCGACGAATAAACGCTGTCAAAAAAAACGCGACGAAAAATCTTTGAATAAACACAATTGTGGCGTACGACGAACGACGGAAAATTCAGCTGTTATTCATTTTGTAATTTTTATGAATATTTTTTTTATTTCAATTAAGTTATTTTATTTAAGTTAAAATTACTTCTCACAGTTCGCATTTCAAACGTAAACAAAAGAATTGACACAAGCTGATTGGAAATGCAACACTGATCGGACGGTGAAATAGAATTAAATCTAAATCGATGGCGAACCGTCGGCAGCTCACCAGTCGTACGCCGCAATTCTGTTCAATTTCACATGATCAAGTATGCTATAATTTTTGACAGCGTATATTCGTCGCCGCTTTACCGCCACCGCTCTAATTGTGTTCAAAACAATAGACTTACTAGACCGGAAAGTCTTCTTCTTCCTCACATGCATTGATTGCCAAAAAATTTTAGAGCGAGTGCTACCATATCGTCACCTCAGAGTATAAGTGTCCTATCGCACTTTTTGACAAAATTTTTTTAACACGCTAACTTAAGAAAATACACTCTTTCGTTTGGTGTTTTCGAAATTTAGCTACCTTTTCCAAAGATCTAAGTATGCGTTATGTCTTAACTGCAGCTTTCAGAATAAAATCTCGGAGTGCAAATGTCCTGCTTTTTTTGCCTTTGAAGTCACATTAAATAGTAAACAATCGCTCTCTGGTCAAAAATAAGAATGCACTTTGTAAGAGAGTGGAAAAGGTATCCGCGGCGGTAATTTGGCCTCGTTTCAAGACAAAAAATTTCTGGCACCAATTGTTGCAAAAAAGCCGAAAAAGAATTTTGAAGTACGAATGGTACTTTTTTATATCTGTTTAGACCTCATTTGATGAAAAAAAAATTATTGCACCAATTGATGCGAAGAGGACGAATCTAAATTTTTGGAAGGAATTTGTTTGGCCCTATATGAGGAAAATAAAAACTCTCAAAATAATTTTTGTTTCCATTTTCGACGCTATCTATCAATTTTTTTTTTCATCCTTCCAAAACTTAATTTCCACTTTTTCGCATCGATTGGTGCAATATACATATGGTCACGATTGAAGGTTCGAAAGCCATAAAAAAGCAAGCTTTCCTGAAAAAATAAGTACCCTCATTTTTGGCCTCTTAGAAAAACAAAAAGATAAAATCTTCGTTTGTCAATATCGGCTTAAAGCCCCTTCAGACTATGTGAGAAGTCATATAAAAAGTCTTGAATCGTCAAATATGACAACTCTCAGTGTGAATATGTTTATATTACACAAATGAGTTTACATATGAGAAAGCATATGACTATTTTGACATTAGATTCAAGTCTATTTCAAAAGAGAAGTCATATGAGTTCCTTGTTAAAAAAAAACAATATTTACAAATAAAAATTAATTTGATAGATAATGTCAAAATTACTACTGAGAAATGTCAAGTTCTCTTAACATAAATCATATCAGTATGAACACAAAATAAATCTTATGCGATTTGACATATCATATGCAAAGACATACAAAAAAGCATATGACTTCTCACATAGTCTGAAGGGGCTTTTAGTATCTTAGGAGCTGTGACTTGTGACTTATTCAATTATGTGACTTACAAAATTATTATATTTTATTTTTTGCATACAGCGCCCTTTGTGAACAGATTTTTGAAGTACTAATAGCTTTATTATACTCTTCTTGATAATATGAAAACAACGATATTTCGTTTGTCAAAATCGACTCAGTAGTTTAGAAGTTTTGGTCTAAAACATGACACTAGCATGTGCGTGCCGTGAACGTTAGCACTACGCGTGATTTAACGGTTCAGCCAAAACACTTTAGAATAGATTTTTCTACATACTCCTATGCATCCCACCAAACATGTTCACGAATAAAAAAAGACGACTTTTTGTGTGTTTTGGATCAAACGTAATATACCTTTTACGTGGAGTTTCAGAATGCAAATGTCCTAACTCATACAAATCCGGATAATTTTAATTACAGAAAAATCAAAGATAAATTTCAATAAATTTTTTTCAAATACCGTATAGGTAATTACAGAGAGGCAAAATAATAAAAAAAAAACATTAATAATCCTTAAACAAAAAATCGCAGAGTAAATAGCTTTAAAACGCTGTTTTCTCAGTTTCATGTTTTTGCTGATAGGACACTTACACTCTGAGGTGACGATGTGTTGAAAAATGAAGTTGCTCATAATCGTTTCTGACTTGTGGGTGCTTTTTGGGTAATTGTGATTTTTCCAGGGAAAAATTTGTATGATGAAATTGATATAATGAATAAAAACGAAAATTGTATACAAATTGCTTATTGTTTAATTTTTTGAGCTTAAGGTCCGTTGAAATATAGAGTATGTTATATATAGTATATATGTAACATATATATATAATATAGTATGTTGATAGAAACTCGATCATCTCATATTTATCAGTGTAAAATTATTCATTGAGATGTCCAAGAATAGCACGCCTCAATGTGAGCATCAAGAAGATGGTAATCGTTTTTGTAAGTGTACACGTATTAGGATATATACAAACATGTATGTCATTATAGCCACTTTAGGATTAGCCTGATATTCAGTTTGTTGTGATATATTTTGTTGCTTCCTGCCCGAGTTGTACGCCATGGTGCGTATTTCTGCTTTACTGCCTTGCTATTTTTTTTAAGGCCTCTTTACACGATATGTTTTTGTTGGTATGTGTAAATATCACTTTTGGCAAACCTACACAAATCCATATATTATATAGACAGGAAAAAAAGAAGCCGAAAAAGCTACTTGGTACTCATTCGCAAAACTTTTTTTAGCATGTATGCACAGTTCCTTAAAGTTTGCACTAAAAACAGATCTTTCACAATTATGTCAATTTTTTTAGAAATCCTATGCATGCTTACGTAAAAGATTTAAGACAACGTTAATAGGTTAGATCTTGTCATATTTTTTATATTTTAGGCATGTATGTATTTTTATCTCCATCACATAAAAGTAAACGTGAAATAATGACTTGACCGAAAAAAAATGTATATTATATCTTATATCTACAAATCTTTAGTTATGTATTGCTTGAAATAATTATATAAAAAAATTTTACGGGAAAAATTCACTAATTCTAGTTTCGGTACTACAGAGCATTTTTCCCGGCAATCGCTGAATTGAAAAAATAAAACAGTGGCATTCATTATTGTAGCAAGGTAAATACCAGGATCCCCGCTGATGAAGGGCTATAAGAGTGAGTGGAAAGTTTGGTGAATACCACGATCCCCTTCGACTAGCGGGGTTTCTCGGGTGGAAGGGTAACATAAAGCTGTGGTGAGCTGTTGTGAACCATGTTGAATTTTACAACAGCTGTTTTAGTTTTTGACATATCGCATTTGTTATTTGCAAAATAGGATGCATTTTCTGGAGGAGCGCAATAAAATGGTAAATAATATTGCTTAAACTATTTTTAATTGAAAATAATTCGCTTTAAATTTTTCAGGTTCAAAGCGTGAGATGAAAGCACCTAAATGAAAAAGAATTTTTAAATTAAAAAAGCGTAACAACACACCAAACTTCACAATATTTATTCTAGAGGCCATTGCTGATGTTATCCGTACATGTTTAGGAGCACAGGCTATGTTGGAAATGCTTATGGATCCCATGGGCGGTGTTGTTATGACTAATGATGGCAATGCAATATTGCGTGAGATCACTGTTCAACACCCAGCAGCAAAAAGCATGATTGAAATAGCACGCACTCAGGATGAGGAAGTTGGATGTGGTAACACTTCTGTTATTGTGCTCGCAGGTGAAATGTTGGCCACTGCTGAGCCATTCTTACAACAGCAAATCCATCCCACGGTCATAATACGTGAAAGGTGACAAAGATGTAACTCATCCTAAAATGCGTCGTTATATTGAAAATCCATGCATTGTGCTGCTCGATTGCTCGTTGGAATACGAAAAGGGTAAAAGTCAAACAAACGTTGAAATCATTGGCGAGCAGGACTTTACGTGCATGTTGCAAATTTAAAAAGATTTCGTGCAGCGTATTTGTGCTGATATCATCGCTGTTAGACCGGATCTGAGATGTGCAATAAGTGGCTCGTTTTTATTTACCATTCGCTTATTCATTGCTATGCCTCTGCTTTCTTTGAACATACTCGAAAGATAAGCACTATTCACTCAAAGCTCATTCATTCGTTTCTATTTTTATGTAACTATATGGCAATGCAACGAATGCTATGGCTATGCAACGAATGCTATTGCACAGCATCGAATACCTCATGCGATTTGAGCTCATGCTATTGTAGATTAGTACTTTGCTTGCCGTTGTTTGTTATTGTTCAGTTTCTTCTAAAAGACAAAATAATTTCTTATTTTAAAGCATGGAAAATACACAAATCAAGGAAATATAATAAAAAAAGTAAAGGCTGCGTAATGACATTCGTTGCATAGCCGTAGCATTCGTTGTGTGGTCGTTGCCTTCAAAGAAAACAAAGGCAAGCAACGGCAATGCGTTAAAAAAGTACCGCACGTCAGCATTCGCATTCGCTTTAAGTGAGCAGTATTTTCATTCGTTTCATACGTTTGATGCATAGTGTTGATTCACAATTCGTTTTTTTTTTTTGAGTGTTTCACAACTGCGTATGAATGCATTCGTGCACATCTCTGAACCGGATATCGTCTTTACCGAGAAAGGTGTTTCTGATTTGGCTCAACATTATTTACTTAAAGTTGGCATTACTGCCATACGTCGTTTAAGAAAAACTGATAATTTGCGTATTGCACGCGCTTGCTGCGCTACTATTATAAATTGCACTGAGGAATTATCTGAAAAAGATATTGGAACTGGTGCTGGTCTTTCCGAAATAAAGAAATTTGGCGATGAGTACTTTACATTCATTACACAGTGTAAGGATCCGAAATTTTACTGCGTGGTGCCTCTAAGGATATTTTAAATGAAACGGAGCGTTATTTGCAGGATGCTTTGCAAGTAAGTAGCTAGAAATTTAATGATTGAACCAAGTCACAACTGTTATCACGCAAACAGTTGAAGGGTCCCTATTCCTAGAACTTTGGCACAAAACTGTCTAGCTAATACGATTCGTACTTTAACAGCGTTACGAGCGAAACATGCATCAAACTCCGGTATGTTCTTTGAATTAATTTACACATCAATACATTTTAAGATTTCTTTATTTCTTTACAAGGAGATGGCGTCTGCACTTGGGGCATTGATGGAGAATCTGGTGAAATAGTTGATATGAATATCAAAGGTATTTGGGAACCACTTGCAGTTAAAATGCAAAACTATAAAACAGCTTTTGAAACTGCAATTCTATTGCTGCGTATTGATGACATCGTCTCTGGCTCTAAGAAACGTTGTGGCAATGAACCTATTAATTCTGCTGCGGCTGCACAAGGCCAAGAATAATTTTGTTCCACTAATTTTATGTCTTTATTTATACTAAGGCCCCTATTGCGGTTGTCGATTTACAATAGACAAACGCTTTTTTTCTATTAACGATTTTGTTTCGTATTGTGTTTATCGATCACAATCGCTGGCTGTTCTATCATTTTGTTTTGATAGATAAGATTTTTTTTTATTTTAGTAGATATTTCTTTATTTTTTAAATTTTTCATATAAAATATTTCAAACTGAATGAAACTAAACGGCTGTCTCACGAAAAATAATAATATTTCAAGTCACAATGACGCAATTTTTTCTATTGAATTTCGTTTCTATTAAATCGATGGCTATCGAATTTATCGCAAATCGACAACCGCAATAGGGGCCTAAAATAGAAAAATAATCATTAATGCAATTTCAAAATTTCATATATCTCAAACCTTTATAATTTGCACATTATTATTGTATTTAAAACTTTACAAAAAAAGTTAATAATAAAATAACATTTCAAGTGGCTTCTAAACAAATCGACCTTTAAATACTTAAGTAAGTTCAACTTTATTCTTGAATTTCGTTTACCGAAAGTGAGTTTCGTTGAAATTGGCTGCCATAAGTAGAAAACCACTTTTTCTCGCAAAAGTTACACTTACAAATGAGCCGCCTAATGCGGCCGCCAATCTCATACTGGAAAATTATTATCTCCAGTTGTACTGCGCTCGAAAATATTTAATGATTTCTAATTTAATAGAGGCTTAAATTTTTAGTAAATGACACTGACTCATTTGGGTGTTCTAGTTGTGTTTCTTTGAAAGTTATGAGATAGTCATTGAAAGCACTACTCTAAACATCCTGTGACTCATCAAAATAATCAGATATCTTATGCGGAATCAGTTTTTGTTCAATTCTTGTAAACTTGTCAAAACTCAACGTTTTATTTTTCAAAGTAAGGGCAAGATGTGGAGGATGGGGCTGCTTGTAGAAGTCCACGTAAGTGGGAAAAGTTCCTGATTGCCACTCACTTGGGAGTGGCCAGGGATGATTCTTTTGCAAGCAGTTCAAGCAGCTCACAAACTTCCGGCCTTTTTTGGCCAAGTATCCTCTGGAGATCCCTTGGACACCCGTCTGGGGGTGAGCTAGTTGTGAGAAGGCGAGTCTCTCCTAGACTTAAAACTTGGAATGTGTGCGTAGGGTTTGGGTCCCACCACACATTATCATCATTTCCAATGAAAACCAAATCAGCCTCGGATAATAGCCCCCACTACGATGACGACCACTGCAAACGAAAAACGGACAATGATTTACGGATATGCACCTGGAATGTCCGGACCCTCCATAGGGAAGGTGCAACTATCCAACTGGCGGAAGCCCTCGTAAAAATAAAGGCTGACATCACCGCCATCCAGGAGATGCGATGGAAAGGACAAGGCCTCTAAACGGACGAACTGTGATATCTACTACAGCGGCCATGCGGAGAGGCGCGAATTTGGTTGCGGATTCGTTGTAAGTCGAAAATTACGCCACCTAGTTTCCCGGTTCACGCCAATAAGCGAAAGGTTGGCTACGATCCGTATCAAGGCAAAATTCTTCAACATAAGCCTAATTTTCCCGCACGCCCCGACGGAGGAAAAGGACGATGCCACCAAGGATGATTTCTACGCGAGCCTAGAGGACGTGTATGACCGTTGTTCGACCCACGATGTAAAAATAGTCCTCGGCGATTTTAACGCGAAGGTCGGAAGAGAAGGCATCTTTGGCGCTACAGTCGGTCAGTTCAGTCTCCACGAGACCACTTCAAACGACGGTCTGAGACTAATCGACTTCGCTGCGGGGCGAAACATGGTAGTTAGTAGTACCAGATTTCAACACCTCGACATTCACAAGGCCACCTGGCTATCCCCGGATCAAAAAACGAAAAACCAAATTGATCATGTTGTGATCGACGGAAGGCACGCTTCAAGCGTTCTGGATGTGCGTACATTTCGGGGGGTCAACATTGACTCCGACCACTATCTTGTTGCAGCTAAGATCCGCATGCGGCTATGCAATGCGAAGAATGTACGCACAGGCATGCAACGAAAGCTGAACGTTGCCAAGCTGCAATCACAACGGACTGCCGAGGCGTACTCCGCTCAACTCTCGGTTAAGCTCAACCAACCAACCTCTGGAACCGACGACGCCGGTGGACTTTGGACACACACCTCCTACTCCATGCGCACTGCTGCCGAGGAAGTCATTGGTTTTCGACACCCACAACCTTGAAACCAATGGTATGACCAGGAGTGTCGCGATGCGACTGCTGAAAAAAACGCCGCATACAAGAAGACGCTGCAGTCAGCCGCAACGCGAGCCGTGCGAGAAAACTACCGCGAAAAGAGGAAGGAAGAGAGGCGCATATTCAGACGCAAAAAAAGGGAGCAGGAAAAGCGTGAGCGTGAGGAACTTGAGGTGTACCAGGGCAAGAAGGATGCACGAAAATTCTATCAACAAGTTAAGCGTCTAACTCAAGGTTTCAAGCCCGGAGCATCCACTTGTAGAGACGAAAATGGAAATCTGGTTACAGATACACAGAGTGTACTGAGGTTATGGAGGCAGCATTTCTCCAACTTGCTTACGGGCGATGATTCCACCAATTCCTCCCAAAGAGAATGCAGTACGATACCACCAATCGATGATAACGCAGTGGAAGTACCATCACCTAGCCATGAAGAGGTTCGAGTTGCTATCCAGCGACTCAAAAACAGCAAAGCAGCGGGTGCTGACGGCCTGCCAGCTGAGTTGTTTAAAGTTGGTGGCGATGAATTGATAAGGTGCATGCATCAACTCATCAGCAAAATATGGCTAGCGAAAAGCATGCCCGACGATTGGAATCTCAGCGTGCTTTGTCCTGTAATAAAGAAAGGAGACCCGACAATCTGCGCCAACTACAGGGGTATCAGTCTTATTTCCATCGCATATAAGATCCTCTCGAGCGTATTGTGTGAAAGATTGAAGCCGTATACAGAAACGCTGATCGGATCCTATCAGTGTGGCTTTAGACCTGGTAAGTCCACCATAGACCAGATTTTTACACTACGCCAAATCCTGGAGAAAACCCATGAATATCAAATCGACACTCACCATCTCTTCGTCGATTATAAAGCTGCATTCGATAGCCCAGTGCGGGATTGCCTATACGCAACAATGTCTGAGTTCGGTATACCTGCAAAGTTGATAAGGCTCTGCAGGATGACGTTGAGCAATACGTGTAGCTCCGTCAAGGTAGGGAATGACCTCTCCGGAACTTTTAATACCGAACGAGGTTTCAGACAAGGCGACCTGCTCTCGTGCGATCTCTTCAATTTCATTATGGAGGGGATCGTACGAAAAGCCGGTGTGCATCATAATGGCACCATTTTCTTCAAAGGTGTTCAGCTCCTTGCGTACGCTGATGATATTGATATTATCGGTCGGAGTAAGAGAGATGTTACTGCTGCTTTCACTGCTATTGAAATGGAATCAGCCAAATTGGGTTTGACGGTAAACGAGGGCAAGACGAAATACATGATGTCTACTAACAACAACAAGAGAGCACGGGATCTAGACTCTGATGTTACAGCGGGCAACTGTAAATTAGAAGTTGTCAAGGAATTCATCTACCTTGGCACTGCCGTAACCAGCAACAATGATGTCAGTCTGGAGATTAAGCGGAGAATAACAATTGCTAATAGGTGCTACTACGGTCTCAGTAAGCAATTACGTTGCAGAGCTCTCTCTCGATCGACAAAGCTAACACTCTACAAGACGCTCATTCTACCTGTGCTTCTTTATGGCGCTGAGGCATGGGTGGTTTCGATAACAGACGCAGCCGCTCTTGGGGTGTTCGAGAGGAAAGTTCTCCGCAAAATCTTTGGTCCTGTTCGAGTTGGCGACGACTATCGCATTCGAATGAACCACGAGCTGTATGAGCTCTACGCCGACATTGACATAGTTAAGCGTATAACAATACAGCGACTACGCTGGCTGGGTCATGTCCATCGTATGGATAAAGAAGCTCCAGCAAAAAAGGTATTCGAAGGGAAGGTCCCCGGTCAACGACGAAGAGGGAGACCATGCCTCCGGTGGATAGACCAAGCTGAGGAAGCCCTAACCGCGCTTGGCATTAATGATTGGAGAAGGCGCGCGCAAAACAGAGGCGCCTGGCGAGAGCTAATGAGGTCGGCCGTAATCTGACAACGGGTTGTTATGGCCATCTAAGTAAGTAAGTAAGTAAGGGCAAGATGTATTTACATTTTTATCGAATGTTTCATTGTTGATCAATAAATTAAATCCTTTTTTTTTACGTTTGATAGATTAGTTTAATAGTTTTACTTTTAGCTACGCGTAGTTGTATATAAAATACAAATATTTAATAATTAACACCAGTTTCACGTCTAGTACAATAAAAGTTTGCCTGCTCTTAATATAAGGAATTGGATAATAATAATAATATAATAATAATAACATAATAAGCTTATAAATTACTTTTGAATTTTTTACAAATTTTCACTAAGATATTAAATACTCCAATGCTTTTTCTTTATTGTTATCAAACCTCACAAGCGCCTCAGATATTCTAGATTCATCAAAACCAAGATCAATTAATTCAGTTAGTGCCGGTTTCACAGTGATTAGTTAACTAAAGATTTAAGGTTAACTATCCAATTTCAGTTTCATAGCAATTAGTTAACCAACCAAATTTGACAGGTTAACTAATAGTTAACTAACAGCTGATTGCTGTCATAACGAAAAAGAACATAAGAAAAAACCTGAACATCTACTGCCAGAACATTTCTGGAATGAGAACAAAATCCAGTATTCTTATTTCTTGGTCATCGCAATGTGATTTTGATGCCATGAGACTTGGCTAAACACCGACTTTTTCAGTGAGGAATTTTTTGACCCCTGTTTGTTTCATATCTTTCGCAAATATAGGGATGCCATTAAAACTGGTTGCTCAAGAGGTGGAGGTGTGATAATAGCAGTAAAAAAAGCTATTTGTTGCAATCTGGTTCTGCCTTTTTGTATCAATCGAAGGTGCCTCTGGAAATTTTTATTTATGTGCATCATATATATCCCACCAAATAGTTCAGATTCTTTGTACATGAGTCATGTTGACAATGTGAATGATCTTGCTGCTGATGTTCCTGGTGAAAATCACTTTTGTATTGTAGTTGATTTTAATTTAAATAGCGTTTCATGGTCTAGTAGTATTGATAAAAATGCTCTTATTCCTACCAATATAAACTCTAGCCATGAAATATATTTAATTGATACGTTTTTAAGTTTGGATTTTTCACAAATTAATTTCTTACAAAACAAGTTAAAAATAATCCTTGATCTTTGTTTTATTGGCAATTCGTTTGATTATATTGTAGCGAAATTTGGTTTATGACAGAAAATTCTCGAAATAAAAACCAACGAAAGAAAAACTAAACGATACTAGCTAGCATCACTGGCTGTATAAAAATACTTGTACACCATATAGCGGCCAAATGTAGTTTTTGTACTAAAAATGATAAACCGAAAAGGAGCTGCAGTACACTATAAAAGTCGACAACCGAGAGAAATTATCCACGCCGATACGCCATCTAGAAGGTACTAGTAACATTCTAGATAGTTGTGGATTCCACGCCGATACGCCCTCTAGAAGGTACTAGTAACATTCTAGATAGTTGTGGATTCCACGCCGATACGCCATTTAGAAGGTGCTGGATTATTCGAGAAAGTGATCACTGTAGCATAAAAGGTTGTCATCTGAGTTGTCGAAAAGCAGTTGAATTTAAGCAATAAAGTGTAACAGTTGATTTTAAAAGTAAAGTAAGACATTTGATTTTAACACAGTGGATTTTAAGTAATAAAGTAAAACAGTTGTCTATACAGTGCCAGATTAATATTAGAGTTTGAATGTTAATGAAATAAACAATTGTACCGTGTAAAAACTAACTTTTGTGATTTAAATAAACCATTTTATAATTAAATAAGTTTGTGTGTTTTTGATTGCTACACAATCCAGTGATCGAACTCAGAAAAGTGTAAGAGATCGAAATTATCGTCTAAGAGACAGGAATTTCGTAACAATATTATTTATGAATGTGAAATACCGATTTGTGAACCTAGTGTCCACTATTTGTCTTTGGAATTAAAGATCAGATTTTATGAATTCTCATTTAAAGCTATTCATGGCACGAACAATTACTTAAAATGTAATTTTAAAAATTGTAAATTCCAGGCACTTAATTATATTATTGAGGGGTTGAATTTGATGGGTGATTTGATTCCTTTAGACAGTCATGATGACTTTATTCTATTTAAATTAACTGTTCTAAATGTTTGCAATAATAATATTAGTTTACTTCCGAAACAAGTGTATAAACTGCCTTGGTATACTAAATGCTTAAAACATTTACAAAACTTAAGAAACAAAATTATAAACTTTATAAGAGTACTGACAACATTGAGCACCAATTGAAGCACAGGCATTATTTAAGGGAATTTAATTTCTTAGATAAATTTCTTTATAAGAGCTATATAAGCAGGTGTGAATCTAACGTTAAGTCTAACCCAAAATTTTTTTTGGAGCTTTATAAACTAAAAAATCTTCTTCGAACCTGCCGATGCATATGTTTCTGGGTAATGAAATTTCTAACTAAATACTTTCTTAATACTTTTCTTCTAACTTTGAATCAGGCAGTAATCAATTTGATAAGGTTCACTATAACAGTACATCTATAATAGACTTTGGGAACTTATATCTAACTGAAGAAGAAATTATGAAAGGTATTCTAGCCTTGGATAATTCTAAAAAAAAGTGATATTGATGGATTGACTCCTTATCTCATTAAAAAGTGTTATTCCTTTCTAACAAAACGAATTACCATTATTTTTAATAAATCCTTGCAATCTGGAAATTTTTTGAAAGCCTGGAAAATTTCGATCATCTCCCCAATTCATAAAAGTGGTAATAGGAATGATATAAAAAATTATAGACCAATATCCAAGCTATCTACCATTTCCAAACTTTTTGAAAAAATTGTCAAAAAAAAATTATCGTTTGCTATTAAAAGTATAATTTCACCACATCAACACGGATTTGTGTCCGGTAGGTCGACGACTACTAATCTTGCTGTTTTTTGTGATTATTGTTCAAATGCGTTTAATAATGGGTTTCAAGTTAAAACCATTCATACGGATTTTTCTAAGGCCTTTGATAAGGTTCCCATGATTTATTAATTTATAAATTAAGAAACTAAGGGCTTCATTCTAGTTTCTTGGCCTGGATGGAATCTTATCTTAAAGATAGATACTGTTTTGTTTCTTATGAAGGAATAACTTCATATTCATTTTGTGCCTCCTCTGGCGTTCCTCTAGGTAGTATTCTTGGGCCAATACTTTTTATATTATTTATAAATGATATAGGCGATTGCTTTACCAACACCAAGCACTTGTTGTATGCCGATGACTTAAAAGTTTTTTTGCAAGTCTCTGATGCCTCAGATTGTGTTTATTTATAATCTGATGGTGTTTGAACAATTTCTTAATGTTAAATCTTAGCAAATGTTTTCTTGTTTCGTTTTCAAAACTAAGAAACTCTCAGCAATTTTCTTTTAATATTGATGGCTCTCTCCTTATTACTATGAATGTAATTAATGACCTTGGGGTTTTATTTGACTCTAAATTTAGTTTTATTCAACACCTGGATTACATCATTCCAAAAGCGTACTCCTTGTTTGCTTTCATCCGTCGAAATACCAAGGAATTCTCCGATCCCTCCACACTTAAATTGCTATAGACTAGTTTAATTCGATCAAAATTAGAATATGCCTCTTTTATTTGGAACCGTTTCTATGCATCTCATACTAACAGGCTTGAAAGGATTCAAAGAATGTTTTTATGGTTTGCACTACATTCCCTTCATTTTTCAGAGCCTTTTCATTCATATAGTGCTCGTTGCTTGCTCGTCAATCTAAAATCTTTGGAGAGTAGGCGCACTATTTTATCGCTACTTTTTGTTTTTAACATTATTAATGGTAGCATTGATTGCCCTTATCTTCTTAGTAGAATTAACTTTAGCATCCCCGTTAGAAAGTTGTGAAACATACCAATTTTTTATGAGTGTCTATGCAGGACGAATTTCTCTTCGAATTCTCCTTTAATCCGGTACCAGAGAGAATTTAATGGATTAGCTTTAACCAACTCCATTGATTCCTCTTGTAATTTGTTGTATATGAGGAATTTATTATTTGCCATTTATTAATTTTTGTTTTTATTTTATTTTTTAATTAATATTATTGTTGTATACATAGTAAGTAAGGATTTAAGATTCCATTGATTTAATTAATAATAAATAAATAGGTACTCGCAGCCTCGTATCAAAACTAAAAATAAAAAATGTTTTTTCAAGACTTATGGCTTCTCAGCTCAAATTCTGGGATGACCCTTACTTACTTACTTAGATGGCCATAACAACCCGTTGTCAGGTTACGGCCGACCTCATTAGCTCTCGCCAGGCGCCTCTGCTTTGCGCGCGCCTTCTCCAATCGTTAATGCCAAGCGCGGTTAGGGCTTCCTCAGCTTGGTCTATCCACCGGAGGCATGGTCTCCCTCTTCGTCGTTGACCGGGGACTTTCCCTTCGAATACCTTTTTCGCTGGAGCTTCTTTATCCATACGATGGACATGACCCAGCCAGCGTAGTCGCTGTATTGTTATACGCTTAACTATGTCGATGTCGGCGTAGAGCTCATACAGCTCGTGGTTCATTCGAATGCGATAGTCGTCGCCAACTCGAACAGGACCAAAGATTTTGCGGAGAACTTTCCTCTCGAACACCCCAAGAGCGGCTGCGTCTGTTGTCGAAACTACCCATGCCTCAGCGCCATAAAGAAGCACAAGTAGAATGAGCGTCTTGTAGAGTGTTAGCTTTGTCGATCGAGAGAGAGCTCTGCAACGTAATTGCTTACTGAGACCGTAGTAGCACCTATTAGCAATTGTTATTCTCCGCTTAATCTCCAGACTGACATTATTGTTGCTGGTTACGGCAGTGCCAAGGTAGATGAATTCCTTGACAACTTCTAATTTACAGTTGCCCGCTGTAACATCAGAGTCTAGATCCCGTGCTCTCTTGTTGTTGTTAGTAGACATCATGTATTTCGTCTTGCCCTCGTTTACCGTCAAACCCACTTTGGCTGATTCCTTTTCAATAGCAGTGAAAGCAGCAGTAACATCTCTCTTACTCCGACCGATAATATCAATATCATCAGCGTACGCAAGGAGCTGAACACCTTTGAAGAAAATGGTGCCATTATGATGCACACCGGCTTTTCGTACGATCCCCTCCATAATGAAATTGAAGAGATCGCACGAGAGCAGGTCGCCTTGTCTGAAACCTCGTTCGGTATTAAAAGTTCCGGAGAGGTCATTCCCTACCTTGACGGAGCTACACGTATTGCTCAACGTCATCCTGCAGAGCCTTATCAACTTTGCAGGTATACCGAACTCAGACATTGTTGCGTATAGGCAATCCCGCACTGGGCTATCGAACGCAGCTTTATAATCGACGAAGAGATGGTGAGTGTCGATTTGATATTCATGGGTTTTCTCCAGGATTTGGCGTAGTGCAAAAATCTGGTCTATGGTGGACTTACCAGGTCTAAAGCCACACTGATAGGATCCGATCAGCGTCTGTATACGGCTTCAATCTTTCACACAATACGCTCGAGAGGATCTCATATGCGATGGAAATAAGACTGATACCCCTGTAGTTGGCGCAGATTGTCGGGTCTCCTTTCTTTATTACAGGACAAAGCACGCTGAGATTCCAATCGTCGGGCATGCTTTCCGCTAGCCATATTTTGCTGATGAGTTGATGCATGCACCTTATCAATTCATCGCCACCAGCTTTAAACAACTCAGCTGGCAGACCGTCAGCACCCGCTGCTTTGTTGTTTTTGAGTCGCTGGATAGCAACTCGAACCTCTTCATGGCTAGGTGATGGTACTTCCACTGCGTTATCATCGATTGGTGGTATCGTACTGCATTCTCTCTGGGCGGAATTGGTGGGATCATCGCCCGTAAGCAAGTTGGAGAAATGCTGCCTCCATAACCTCAGTACACTCTGTGTATCTGTAACCAGATTTCCATTTTCGTCTCTACAAGTGGATGCTCCGGGCTTGAAACCTTGAGTTAGACGCTTAACTTGTTGATAGATGGGATGACCCACTTCCTCCTAATCTTGCTGAGTGGTGGCTCAAGTGTCGTGAAGATTTAAGCCATATTTCAAAATTATCATTGCCACGTTTTGTGCATAACTCCAGCGGTTTCATCGAATTGCATGGATTTTCAGATGCATCGATTAAGGCGTATTCTGCAGCAGTATACTGTCGTTTCAAAAATAAAAATAGTGATATAAAAGTAGCGCTCATAGCCGCAAAGACTCGGGTGGCTCCTTTGAAACAAATTTCTTTGTCGCGTTTGGAGTTACTTATGTGGTGTACTTTTGTTGACTAGGCTTTTAAACTTATTAAAGAAAGCTTTGCCACATAAGGAAATCATTATGAAAGCTTGGTGCGACTCTACTTTGGTTTTAGCGTGGCTATTGCAGCCACCAATCAAATTAAAAACATTTGTCGCCAATCGAAATTCTCGATACCCTACCACGAAATACTTGGAGACATGTCGTATCCAAAGATAATCCCGCTGACTGCGCGTCACGTGGAATAATGGCTTTCAATTTGATGGAATTTAACCTCTGGTGGAAGGGCCTGCTTGGCTCAGTAATGACGATACACATAATCCTATATTTGAAAATGAAGCTAATTCAATAGTATTTCCAGAAAAGGAAATGGCTACTGAAATGAAAACTTCAACAATCAACATGGTCTCCCCGGAAATCTCTCTGGAAAATCTTGTAAAAAGGGTCTCAACTTGGAGAGAGCTCTTACGAGTCATGTCATACGTCCTATCTTTTATAAGAAAAATTCACACTCAACCAGCCCCAGGCCAATTAACGTTCAGTAAAATTAACGAAGCTATAGTAGACTAGCGTGTCTCCGATTAGCTCAGGCATGCAACACCGATGATCGAATCAAGCTACAAAACAATGAAACTCTCAGTAAAGGATCTCAATTAATAAAACTTGATCCATTAATTGACGAAAATTAACTCTTACGGGTTGGTGGTAGAATTCGAAACTCAACTTTAGATGACATCACCCGCCATCCAATTATTCTCCCTAAGAAGCATAGCATTACATATTTAATTCTACTTGATGAACATGAGAAAAATCTTCACCCAGGAGTGTCTGCATTTTTTTTTTCAAACTCGGCAGACTTACTGGATTTTTGGAGCGAGAAACTTAATACGAAAGCTAACTCATAAATGTCTTAAGTGCTTTCGCCATCGCCAGCTGACAAGCAGAAATTTATGGCTGATCTACCGGCCGTACGTGTTCGACAGGCACATCCATTTGAAAATACGGGATGTGACTACGCTGGCCCTTTTATTCTGAATTTGTACCGCGGAAGAAATGCACGCACCTCAAAGGGTTATATTTGCTTATTTGTTTGCCTTGTTACATCTGCCACACACCTTGGACTTGCCACGGACTTGAGTACTGATTGCTTCTTAGCGGCACTTCATCGTTTTATGTCCCGCCGTGGAAAATGTTCTACAATCTTCAACGACAACGGAAAAAATTTTCTTGGTGCCTCTTGTGTTTTGAATGAAATGTACCAAGCATTAATGTCGCAGTCTCATAATGAAATCGTTGCCGCCTTAGCTGAGGATGGTATCCGATGGACTTATATTCCACCACTCGCACCACATTGGGGTGATATTTGGGAATCGGCAGTGCGATCAGTGAAACTGCATCTATGCCGCGTAATTGGAAATACAGTACTAACGTTTGAGCAAATGAACACTTTACTTGCACAAATTGAAGCAGTGGCTACTCACGCCCTTTAGGCACAGCGCCTGACTCGGACACTAATAATCTTTCTCCTTTTCATTTTTTAATAGGTCGCCCATATACTATGGTTCCAGAAGGAGATCTGAGCCATATCAACGTCAATAAGCCAAAAAAAAAATCAAAATATCTACCAAGTGTTTTGGCGTACTTGGCATCAAGAGTATCTGACCTCATTGCAAAATCGCCCAAAATGGTCTCGTCGACAGCCTAATGTAGCTGTGGGCAACATAGTAGTCGTCAAAGAAAACAATGCACCTCCAGCAAAATGGCTCGTGGCCAGTATTGCCACCGTGACATAATTGATGTCACTTGTGACATAAATTTTTTGGTGGTGACATAGTTTAAAAAAGAATTATGCTGACATAAAAGGTGACATAATTTAAAATGGCCAATGAAATATGTGACATAATTTTAGTTCAAATAATTTGGTTTCGCAAAAGAGCTCTTATCTTATTATGCTAAGACAAAAAAAAAGTATTCTAAAATGTTCAGTATAGTGTCACAAATCGCAACCTCAATGGGATGCGTTTTTGTTTGATGTTTTGCTCGAATGAAACGTCAAAATCAAAATAACAAAAACGATTTGGTTCCGTTATTTTGCGATGTAATTGTTTTTTTGAGGGTCCAAGCTGTTCAGCCTTTTCACGAGTTTTTTTTAATTTTTAATTTTTATTCTCCTGTGAAAAATCATACGGACGTTCCAAACAAAAATTTTAAATCAGCTGATCAAACACAAAATCTTAAAACATAGTGAGACGGAGATGACAAAAACAACGACAACAATAAAAAGGAATCTTGACATAGATGATGCAGAATTGCTTCTCTCGAGTGAGGAATGACTATACGAAAAAGAGTTGACAAAAATTAAACAAATACAAATCCACCAAAAATATTCAAATCATTGACATATTTACCAGGCTACTCCAAAAATTTTAAAGAGTCCGATTTTTACAACAAAGACAATTATAGGATAGCTTTTAAGACGACCAACACACTTAAGCAATTATTTAGTAACACAAAAAATAAAATTGACCAAAATGACAAATCGAATTTGATGTATCAAATTTCGTGTAAGGGTGACGGATTCAACTTATGCAATAAAGTATATGTTGGAACAACAATGACAAAATTAAGGACAAGAGTAGCAGGACATAAATCAGACCATAGAACACGGGATAAGCCTTCAGAACAAAAGACTGCACACTGAAGTAAACTTGGACACTCTCCCAATTTCGACGAAGTTAGAGTACTACAACAAGAACAAAATTACGCGCGAAGATACACTCTTGAAATGTTACATATAATCAATACACCTACACAAAAGCGACTCAATTGTAAGACTGACACAGACAATTGCGCTCACATTTACAGACACTTGATCAAAACAAAACAAAAGAGCTCAAAATTTGAAAAAAATTTTTAACAGCAAAGATCACAAAATAAATAGAATACTGAAGCAAAACATTGGACAACGAAAGTGCTAACGAATAAGTGGAATATTTTATAGTGCAATATTTTTTAAACTTTTTGTTGTTCAATGTCGAGTTTTTTGTGTTTTCAATGTTGTTGTCTGGATGGATTGGCTTTTGGTTGATCAGAGTAAAGTTTCTGACTGCTTTCCACCTGGGGATTGCCAGTGCGATCTCTGAGCCAACCATTAGCAAGTTGACACACAGCCTCCCCGCGGCTCCATCTGGGTAGCTATCTCCGCATCCGCTGAGATAGTGAGCGAATGTGTGCAGCGTGTCCTCCCTGGAAGTAAACTGGGTTGTGCGCAGGGTTTGATACCCGCCACGTAAAAAAAACACTCCAATGAAGACTAAAAAAGCCTCGGATACAGAACCCCTCAACGTTGACGACCACTGCAAACGAAAAAAGGACTATGATTTAAGGATATGCACCTGGAATATCCGGACCCTCAATAGGGAAGGTGCCTCTATCGAATTGGCGGATGCCCTCGGAAAAATTAAGGCTGACATCACCGCCATCCAGGAAATAAGATGGATAGGACAAGGTTGCTCTAAGCAAGCAAGTTGCTATATCTACTACAGCTGCCATACGGAGAGGCGCGAATTGGGATGCGGATTCGTAGTAAGCAAGAGACTTCGCCACCATATCTCCAGGTTCATACCTGTGAGCGAAAGGTTGGCTACGATCCGCGTCAAGGCTCGATTTTTCAACATCAGCTTGATTTGCGCGCACGCCCCGACGGAGAAAAGGACGATGCTGTCAAAGGTGCCTTCTATGCGAGACTCGAGGAAGTATACGACCGCTGCCCGGCCCATGACGTTAAAATTGTACTCGGGGATTTCAACGGAAAGGTCGGAAGAGAAGGTATATTTGGCCCCACTGTCGGTCAGTTCAACCTTCACGACACCACCTCAAACAACGGTCTACGGCTGATCGACTTCGCCGCGGCGCAAAACATGGTATTAAGTAGCACCAGATTTCAACACCTCGATATCCACAAGGCCACCTGGCTGTCCCCTGATCAGAAAACACGCAACCAAATCGATCATGTTGTGATCGACGGAAGGCATGCTTCCAGCGTGCTAGATGTTCGTACGTTCCGGGGAGTCAATATTGACTCCGATCATTATCTTGTTGCAGCCAAGATACGCATGCGGCTGTGCAATGCAAAGGATGTACGCTCTGGTACGCAACGAAAGCTGGACGTCGCTAAGCTGCAATCACATCGGATGGCCGAAGCCTATTCCGCTCGCCTCTCAGAACTGCTCCTTCAACCTGACTCTCTACCCGATGATGCCGGTGGACTTTGGGCGCATATATCCCGCTCCATGTGCTCTGCCGCTGAGGAAGTCATTGGTTTCCGACGCCCACTTTCGCGAAATCAATGGTATGACCAGGAGTGTCGCGAAGCTACTGCAGTGAAAAACGCCGCCTACAAAAGAACCCTGCAGTCAGCAGCAACGCGAGCCGTGCACGAAAACTACCGGGAAAAGAGAAAGGATGAGAGGCGCCTTTTCAGACGCAAGAAACGAGAGCAGGAAAGGCACGAGCGTGAGAAACTCGAAGTGTTACGGGGCAGGAATGATGCTCGAAAATTTTACCAACAAGTCAAGCGTCTGACCCAAGGTTTCAAGCCCAGAGTATCTACCTGTAAAGATGAACATGGAAATCTGGTTACGGATACGCAGGGTACACTGAGATTATGGAGGGAACACTTTTCCAAGCTGCTTGCTGGCGATGACTCCACCAATCCCGCCTTTGGAGAAATTAACCCGATACCACCAATCAACGACGATGGTGTGGACGTACCACCACCTAGCCATGACGCGGTACGAGTTGTGATCCAACGACTTAAGAACAACAAAGCGGCTGGTGCCGATGGCCTGCCAGCTGAATTGTTGAAGACCGGCGGCGATGAGCTGATAGTGTGTATGCATCAACTCATCTGCAAAATATGGCTAGTAGAAAGCATGCCCGACGATTGGAATCTCAGTGTCCTTTGTCCTGTACTGAAGAAAGGTGACCCGACAATCTGCGCTAACTACCGGGGAATCAGTCTTCTTGCCATCTCTTACAAGGTCCTGTCGACTGTACTGTGTGAAAGACTTAAGCCGTTTGCCAACACACTGATTGGGCCTTATCAGTGCGGCTTTAGACCTGGTAAGTCCACCATAGACCAGATCTTCACACTACGTCAAATCCTGGAAAAAATCCACGAAAAACAGATCGATACCCATCATCTCCTTATCGGTTTTAAAGCAGCTTTCGATAGCCCGACACGGGATTGCCTGTATGCCACCATGTCTGAGTTCGGTATACCTGCGAAGCTGGTGCGGCTTTGCAGAATGACGTTGAGCAACACAGCCAGCTCCGTCAGAGTAGG
Source organism: Tricholauxania praeusta (assembly GCA_949775025.1). Lineage (NCBI taxonomy): Eukaryota > Metazoa > Arthropoda > Insecta > Diptera > Lauxaniidae > Tricholauxania > Tricholauxania praeusta. Next base: position 112,121,200 of record OX459028.1, read on the forward strand.
AAGGGCCCTCTCCGAACCATTTGATACCGAACGAGGTTTCAGACAGGGCGATCCACTATCCTGCAACCTCTTCAACTTTGTGATGGAAGGGGTGTTGCGAAGAGCCAGTGTACATCGTAATGGCACTATTTTCTACAAAAGTGTCCAGCTCCTTGCATATGCCGATTATATTGATATCATTGGACGTTGTAAGCGAGATGTTACTGCTGCGTTCTCTGCTATCGAAAGAGTCAGCGAAAGTGGGTTTGACGGTGAACGAGGGCAAAACAAAGTATATGCTGTCCACAAACAGGGAGACGCGGCGTATTGGATCCTTTGTTACTGCGAACAACTATACTTTCGAAGTTGTCAAGGAATTCACCTATCTTGGCACCGCCGTGAACACTCAAAACGATGTAAGCCTGGAGATAAAGCGAAGACTAACTCTTGCTAATAGGTGTTACTATGGTCTCAGTAAGCAATTGAGTAGTAGAGACCTCTCTCGCCCGACAAAACTGACACTCTACAAGACGCTCATCTTACCCGCTGCTACTTTACGGCGCAGAAGCATGGGTTGTGTCGCAGACTGCATCAGCAGCCACGCTTGGGGTGTTTGAGAGAAAAATTCTTCGCAAAATCTTCGGTCCTGTTCACGTCGGCGACGACTACCGCATTCGAATGAACCACAAACTGTACGAGCTCTACGCTGACATTGACATAGTCAAGCGCATCACTATCCAACGTCTGCGCTGGCTGGCTGGCGAAGAAGCTCCGGCGAAAAGGTGTTTGATGCGGAAGCCGCTGGGCGACGACGAAGAGGAAGACCATGCCTCCGATGGAGAGACCAAGCCGAGGAAACCCTATCCACGCTTGGTGTGAATAATTGGAGAAGGCGCTTGCGAAGCAGAGGCGCCTGGAGAGAGCTTTTGAGGTCGGCCGTAACCCGGTAACGGGTTGTTATGGCCACCCAAGTAAGTAAGTAAGATTTCTGTTGTAAAGTCATTATGAAGTTTAAGTTTTTATAAGTGTAAGTTTTCTTAAAATGTTTTTTTGCGATTGTTTCATAGTTCTAATGTAAAATAATTGTATTTTTTAGCCCTGATGATGAATTCCAAAGGAATTCGAAATATCGGAGTTAATTAAAAATAAAATTTAAAAACGTTAAACGTTTTTATAATTTATTGACCTACAGCCCGCTAAACTTTACCTAGTTATTATAAAAAAGTCACCATACAAACAAATAAATTGTCCAAGATCATCAACATCTCTCCGACCGACGGTGCCCTCTTCTAGGCATTTACCTTCTATTTACATATCTGTGGCAACAAGGAATAACAGCTTAAGTCGATCTGTGATGAAAAAGCGAAGCAGTGTAAGTTACAGCTCATACATAGATTTATGTTGCTTTACGTTATGATCACAGATCGACTTTAGCTGTTATTCCTTGTGGTCACAGATATGTTTCTGTTATGTTTAAAATAAATAAATTTTATTATGTTATGACCAGAGATGTTATAAATGCATATTGCATATTTGGTATTTCAGAGCATATTTTGGGTTAATTTGCATATTTTTACATATTTAAGCATTTTCATTAGAAACTCATATAAAAATTAAATTTTTGGGGTTCTCGATGGCAGTCTTTAAGTTTACATTTCCAAACACACCTCTGTTACCATCTCCAATTATTACTCGATGAGGCACTTGGCTAGAAGCAGCAGTTTATTACAGCGGCAATTTTAAAGACGTATAGGCAGCTGTTAAAGATCTCAGTGAAAATGATGCTGAAGCCATACGAAAAACAAAAGGACTGCCGCGATCTACAAGCTTAAAAGCTGAGATAAGCTACATTAAATGTAATTTTTTATAATACTAATAGTAGATTCGATTTTAAACTTAGAAATTCCTGGCTTAGGGTTCAAAGAAATCGTAAGAGTTTTTGAAAATGTGCGCAAAAACTTGGCTACTCTAAATCGTGCGGATATCAGTAACATATTTGAAAGCGTGATTATTATTATCCACCAAATTCTTTACAAAGAAACTACTTCAAAAAGCCCGTTTTGTGAACAATTTTCTCCTAGCTCGTTTTTTAAACGCACTACTGATTGAAAAGCGATACAATTTTTTATTCCAGAATTTGAAGGAGCATTTAATAGTTTATGCAAATTTGAGTCTTGTGGGAATGTAATATCTTAAGTTTTTGTATGTTCAAATATGACAAACCAACTGATAACACAGTTTTTGATTTTTTTTATATGTTTTTTCGTGCAGGAACTAGTCCTCATGAAATTTTCAAGCTGAAGCATATTATATGCGCTTAAAACGTGTTTAATTTTGCATATTTCCAGTCTCTCTGGTTATGACTTACAAGGATTCAGTATATGTTTTTATTACTTAACCCTCTAACACGTAAGAGTGTCTCAAGACACTTATCATATTATTCGCATTAACGAAAAAAGTAATAGCTTTTATATAATTTGAATATTTTTTGGCTGTTACTATTAAACATACCAAAATATATGCAAAAGGTTTAAAAGCTCTGCGAAACTAACGGTACTTTTATTTTGACTTGCACAAGCCATGTATTTTTTCTGCAAAGCTTCACAAACGCAGTGTATTTGTACAAATTGCTATTTGCACTTATGCTGCACAGCCAACAAAAATTGATTTTTCGAATATGTATATATCATAATAAAACATTAAAATAAACTCCGTAAGACAACCTAATTCACAACTGCCTTTTTTTCACTCAAAGCCCCAAAATTGCCTTGAGACACTTATTTACATTTTCTCACCTTACAGGTAAACGAAAGTTACATAACTTATTTTCTTCCAATATTTTCAAAAGTTGTCTTAGAGGGTTAAGTTATTGGACAGAGCAAAATAAGTTGTCAAAGATGCCATGTGTATAAAGGAGTTTTAGTTTACTTTTTTTATTTTTTTAATTCTCGCTAGAGAATTATGTCACTGACATAATTTTGAAGTCGTCGTGACATAATATTTTTCGGGTTAATGGCAACACTGCTCATGGCACGAGTTACAGAAATACATCCAGGTTCAGATGGACTTGATCGAGTTGTTAGGGTCCACACTGCTCTTGGAGAAATGACAGGGCCTATAACCAAGATTGATGTTCTGCCTATATTCTGAAACGTTGTTTCAGGCCCGCCCGGGATGTTCGTGAACGAACACATTTTATAGTTTTAAGTGTGATCACTAATGCATTAAGTATTCGCATTAAATATATTTGCATTTCTAATAAGTGCAATGAAATAGCCGTTATATCTATTTATTATTTTTTGCCTCATTGCATTCTTGTTTTCTAGCAGTATAACAGTTTGATAGCCTAAGACTCTCATCTCTGTGTTAAGGGCAGGGTAAGGTATTTAACGTATTTTTTTTTATTTTTTTATCTAAATGAAAAACCTTTCAAGAATATTGTGTGAAAATTTGAGACGGATCGGAGCAAAAACAACGAAGATACAACAGTTTGAGCAATCATGCCTCATACATGACTCAGTGCACGTTTAAAACTTTAAAACGTTTTTCCCACAACTCACGTTCTCAAAGTCGGTGTCCACCGTATCTTCAAAACTACTGCATCGATTCTTTTGAAACTTTGAACACTATTTCTGTACATAATTTGCGAGGTAACGCTGGAGAATTTTTTTCAAATTTGTCAATCTTTATTATTTTATAATAACAAATTATCGATTTTTTTTTTTGCAAAAACCGCTTTTTTTACTTCAAAATGTTCCCAAAAATTTAAATTTCAAAAAAAAAACCCCCATTGTTACCTGGGAAAATCGATTATCTAACAAAAATTTTTTTTTTTTTTTGATTCGAGATGATCCAGCACCGACTTATCGTGGACACCGCAATTCTACTTTTTTCTGAGACGCTTTCAAAAAACTGCTGCCATTGCCGTAGTTTTCAATATTTCTACCTGAAAATTTTTCAAAATATTCTTCAAATATTATACTTTGATCTACCATTGGTTTTAACAAATAGATTTTAACTGTTTTGTCGAAAAAAATGTGCCTGTTTTTGTACGAATTAACGTTACCCTCCCCTTAAGTTTTTTTTTTGTTATTGTTAACTCTCATTAGAATTATGTTATCGATTTTGTTTTTGTAAACTAAACGGTAGAATCATACGATTCATGCTTTATTGTTACTTTTGGCTCTTTGAGCAATACATAAATTTGTAAAACTTATTGATAATGAAACTGCCGCAAAATAAAGACGCGCTTTTTTTTTGGTTTGGAATCAAGAGTTTTTTATTCATTTTTTTCGCATTCCTCATCATACTTAAATCAAAAAATCTGAATATGCAATTAAGTAGTACAATGTATTTGCGAACTTATTCTGAATTTAAGAAAATTATACCAAGTGAAAAAAATAAAATTTTATTTCCTCATAGACCAAAAACGGACCTTGTCAATCCTTATCCTTAAGACATTTTTCTGTGATCGTACACACATTTTGTGAACGAGTACTAAACTATATATATCTATATGTAACACCCGTAATGCAAATGTGTAAAAAAAGATGTTTAATAATTTATATTCTGAGTTTTGCATGACATTGGTCATCAGTGGCTCAACCAACCAGCCTTTTTAAATTATTTGCGCACATAATTTTCAACTGGTGACATATTAGACGACACTGGTGCTCCACTTAGCATGTTGTTGATGATAAATTAAAAACTCCACGCAAATGTTGCGGTTGTGGCAAATACTTAAGTTCATCCAATTGAGCACGTAGTACACTGCTAATTGGTGGTGCGTCCATTGTTGATGTGAAAATTGAGTTCCGATTTGTGTTTGTATTAAAATTTTCCTGAAGGTGCTGTATTTCGACGGTCAGGTTTGCGATGTCGCTGCATGCTGTTGAATTTTTTCTCATTGGACTCACAGCTTGAAAGATTTTGAATTTCTTGCACAAAAAAACAATTCGTTACATTTTTCTTTTACATGATTAAAAATTGATACATTATGCAAGTTCTAACGTTTTCTTAAACATTTTATTACGGTTTTCTTTAGAAAAAATACGATTTTTTTCATTTTAATCCTTAGAAGACTTATAAATTCCCTAATTTATGGAAAAATATTTAACAAGTGGCACACTCATACGAATGAACTCACCGCACAAGGGTGAACTTAAATGTTCACAAACACTGTTACATAAATTCCTCCCGCCTGGAAATACTTTCCGGTCTAGTTTGTCTATGGAGTCGGCGATGAACAACTTTTTCCAGAATTTCGCTTTCCGTCATTAGCATGTTAACAGGGCGAAAATCTAATGGGATTGTTGCTTTTTTATCTTTTCAATTGGAACCACCATGAATTCCTTAAAGCAATCGGGAAAAATTCCAGATTGCAAGGAGGTATTTATTACCTCCTTTAAAATTGAACCAATTATATCGAAAGATGATAAAATCATTTCTGTTGCTAGGAAATTGAAATCTCTTTTGTCGTTCATATTTTTGATAACGAGACGTAGATTTTGTATGTCCTTAATTCAAATTTAAAACTTATATTATCTATGATTTGCACTAGGTTAGTGTATCTAATAATTGGGATATTTGAATTTCCATTAAAAAAATTAACGAGAAAAAACATTTTTTTTTCATTTTTGGTCCATAAATTATCTAAGTATTTTATAAGCAATTTGAAATTTTTAATCGAACTTTACAGTCAATTGCAGTAACCAATATTCTTGTGAAATTTCACAAATCGGTTAATGCTTTATAAACAAACATGACAAAGACAACAAATGGAACAATTTAACCTGGTAATTGGTGACATATGTTTCGGCTATTACCACATATATACACATATTCATATGTATATACATAGCCTCATCAGACCAGTTTTGGTTAATTTTGTAATGTGATTCGAACCCCCGACCATTCCATGAATTATATGTGGACGGCCGCAATCGCATAATATAAATTGCACTTTGTACATGTCGTTCAGCACAACCTCCGTGGCTCAAGTGTTAGAGCAGCCGTCCACATATAATTCATGGAATGGTCGGGGGTTCGAATCACATTACAAAATTAACCAAAACTGGTCTGATGAGGCTATGTATATACATATGAATATGTGTATATATGTGGTAATAGCCGAAACATATGTCACCAATTACCAGGTTAAATTGTTCCATTTGTTGTCTTTGTCATGTTTGTTTATAAAGCATTAACCGATTTGTGAAATTTCACAAGAATATTGGTTACTGCAATTGACTGTAAAGTTCGATTAAAAATTTCAAATTAATTAATAACATTCAGTCGACTAAAACAAATTAAAATTTCTAAAACCGGAAGAATACGTTCAACAATTATTCGAAGAATAAAGTGGCGGAAGCCCGAAATTCGAAATAATAAAGCTACATCATATAGCAAGTCCTTAAACCGATGGTTCAACAAAGCTATGCAGCAAACGAGAAATGACAATAAAATAACAACAGATGGCGCAATCGCATAATATAAATTGCACTTTGTACATGTCGTTCAGCACAACCTCCATGGCTCAAGTGTTAGAAATGCAGATATCTCGGGTTTGCATTAAGGAAATGATATGCAGTTTACGACATTCTCTTAAGCAAATAACAGTACATTAAAAATGATGTAACATGGGATCGGCAGCAAAATAATATGGGGTGATTTTGCAACTTTAAAGTACAATATCGGAATTTTTTAATTTTTTTCCGGTCAATTTTGAATTTTTTTGTAAGAAAAAAAGAAGAAGAAGAAAACTAATCACGAACTCGAATTCCCCGATTGATGGTTACTGTTCTAAATAAAAAAAAAATTAGAATCACCTTAATATGCAAATTTGTCTACTCCAATTCGAAAAAAATCAGGTCTGTTAATTTAGAAAAATGCAGATATCGTTGTTTTAAAATAAGATAATGATATGCGGTTTCGGCATTCATTTAAGGGAATATCAGTTCATTAAAAATGATGTACCATGGGATCGGCGGTAACATAATATTTGAGGTGTTGGAGCTAGAAAGTGGAAAATCGGTACTTTTTTACTTTTGTGCGGTCAATTGTCAATTTTTTTGTAAGAAAGGAAGAAGAAGAAAAACCAATCACGGATTTGAATTTCCCGATCGAATGTTTTCCGAAAACCATACCCACTTTGTTGAAAAATGTTATAACCTCTACAACTTGCAGCATTTTTTAAATCAAGATTTTTGAAAATGGGTTGTTTACTTAAAACAGAGGGCGCTAATCCAGTTTTCAATATTAACCTTAATCCTAGTAATGGGGCTTGTCCAGACATATAAGGCTATTGTAATCCGCTGACACATAGTAAAAAAATCCAAAAGTTTTTTTTTTGAACCGCTCTAGCTTACATAAGGAAAATCGAAAGAAAATTCAAAAAAAACAAGTTAAGGTGTTATCTTCGGCCATGCCGAAACTCACATACCCTACACTGCGTTGAAAGTACCTTTTAAATAAATGTTAAAAAGGCGTTGAAGAGGTTGAATGAGTCGAAAAAAATGAGAAATGTTAGAAAGGTTGACAGAGGTTGAAAAATGTTGAAAAAGTCGAAAATATATGCAAAATGTTGAAATAAGTTGAGAGAGGTTGAAAAGCTCTAAAAAAGTTCAAACAACTTGAAACAATTCAAAATGGACGAAAAAGTCGAAAAAATATAGAAACTAATGAATTAAGTTGAAAAAGTTGAAAGAATAAGGAAAATGTTGAAAAAAATCGAATAAAAATTAAAAACTAGAAATATGCCACGCCCACTTGTTCAATTCCGCCCACTTTTGGTTCAATAAACTATATTCGTGATCGACATCCTCATATTAAATTTCAGCACAATAGCTTGTATAATTTGCGATATGTGCCGCAGTTAAATTTAAAATTTAGGGCGGTGACACACCTACTGCTACAATCCAGCCCGGTTTTGATCCAGAAATAGCTTTCCATAAGCAAACCTCTTACACCAAATTTTAGTATGATTGCTCACATATTTCGATAAATATGCCACTTACCGTATTTTACTTGTATGGGAGGTGCCACGCCCACTGGTGCTATTTCAGCCAATTTTTATTCAGATATACTCTATAGCAACTGAACCACTTACATTAAATTTCATAGCAATTGCTGCAATAGTTCACTTAAAACAGCGCTTACAAATTTATGTTTATATGGGAGGTGCCACGCCCACTGATGCAATCCTGTCAAAATTCATTTATTTTTAAAGCTTATAGTAACTGACATCTATGGACCAAATTTTATGAAGATTACTTTCATAGCACACTGTCTATAATAATAAACGTTTTTTGCTTATATAGGAGGTGCCACGCCCACAGGTACAATTGAACCAAATTTTTGCTATAAGAGACCTTATAGGAAGTATATCTACCTCATTTAATTTCATAACGATTACGTTGTTAGTTCTCTTTATATAACGTTTATAAATATTGTGGGCGGTGCCACGCCCTTGAGCGAGTTTTTTCAGTAAAGTAGCTGAGATTGTATTGATGACTGCTTTCAGCGGCATCATCCCCAAAATTTTTATGGAAATCGTTTGTGCCAATTCTGAGATATACGGAATCAAAATTTTTAACAGTTGAAAAGTGCCACGCCCATTTTCTCGATTCCGCCCACTTTTATCTCAATTCAAGATATATTTGATATGTATCCGTATACTAAATTTCATCACAATATCTTGAACGGCTTACAAGATATGGTAGTTTAAATGATAAAATTTAGGGCTGTGCCACGCCCCTGTACGACTTTTTGGAAACTTGAAACCCAGCCTAATAATAATTTGGTTCATATGTGCTTCAAATCACCAAGTTTCATCAAAATCGCTTCAACTTTTTTCAAAATTGGCCTGGGTAAATTTACATAGAGTATGGGCGGTAGGCGTGTCCGTGAACCGATTTCGCCAATTTTCAATAGCAAGATGCCTGCAAGAAGATGTGACCTGTGTGTGAAAGTTTCATTCCATTAGCTCTCTTAGTTTTCCCGTAAACCTGATTTCAACAGACAGACAGACAGACAGACAGACGGACATCGCTAAATCAACTCAGGTGGTGACGCTGATCAAGAATATATATACTTTTCCATACCTGCCACGCCTCCTTCTATGTGTTACAAACGGATGGACAAAGTGAATATACCCTCGGTGTAGGGTATAAAAATATAAATAAGAAGAAAATCAAATTTCTGAATTTTTTCGGCCAAATTCCGAAAAATGAAAGTTTGAAAGCTCTGGTAGCAAGCCTAAGACTATTTTTTTTATTTTTATATATGAGGATGTATATGAATAAATTTTCGAAAATCGAGTGTTCTTGAAGTATTCTAGACGTTCAGCCGAACTTCGGACATAGTTGATCTGAGGTATGTCTGTAGACGACGAAGCGCTGAAAAGGAGCGTTTATTTGCTGCTGTTTTCACAAGCAAAGTTGCCATAACATGAAGCATTTGATGGACATTTAGAAACACGCTTCATTGCAAATATCCAGTGATTCGAGAGAGTATTTGCTGTCTTGCACGGCAATGCGTTGACGGCAAAATTGAACTTCATTTATCCATATGCCACGTGAACTATCATGCGAAATTGAAATATATGGAGCGAATAGATTTGTGCATGAATTTTCATTGAAGCTGATTTTATTGATGCCGGACCGATGCTTAAACGCGCGTTGAAAAAACGCTCGTGTTACTTAGCCTTAGCGACGAGCAGTGGTCCTAAATCATGTTTTTTGGTTCAAAAATAGTTAGAGAGCACAAATCTTGCCTTGGCTTGTTTGAAGGTGATAAATTTCCTCCGCTCAAGTTTCTTGATCTTGAAGTTGATGTAGTCAATGTTGTTATATGAATTGTTGATATGGTTTTAAAATTTAAGTTCTTCTGAGTGCTGGGACCTGTTGTCTGTCCGAGTATTTAAGGCTCGGATGCTGGCTGCGCCAATGTTGGTTAGCGAATATTCCTTCCTAGGAAATCACTTAGTGGTTGGAGCTGTATCTGAAAAGAAAAGATAAATCCTAGTAGTTATTAGTAATAATACTTACCAGTATTGTAATACTCCAATAATAATTATTTCAAGGTAATTTTACTTAATATTTTAAATAACCTAACACCTCGCTTAATAAAAACTGCAATAACTATTACATACTAAAATATTGACATAGATAACAATAACAAAAACTTACGTCTACAAAAACTAATTCCTGCTTGCAGAATTTGGTTTACAATAACTAGTCGGAAGGTCTTCCGGGTTGCACAATGTGGCCTTTACTTTCGGTTCTGTTGTTGCACTTAAGTGCATGGCATTTTTAACAAGCGGAATTTGCCAATAGTAACACAAATTAACCAACAAAACAACAACGGCCCAAAAACATGCTGTACTTTCGTAACAGAAATTTACTGTTATTGGATGATGATATACCATTATATGCCATTTTGTTTTAATAACATATTCTGATATATGTATGTGTGTGGTAAGAGCCCACAACACGCTGATACGAACTGCCATCGATTAAGCAGTTTTCGTTTTGGATCTGCTGTATGTATATCAACGGTGGAAGTGAGTTCCTCACCGATTAGGACGGAGTGATCGCCTTTGATGAACTAGGAAAGAAGGATGAAGAATTCAAAATTACCTCGATTTTATAATCCACCAAAGTGTGGTGACCTGGGTGGAATAAAATGGAACTCCATTCCCCTTGCACTGCATGCTCCAATGATGGTCTCCTTTGCTTATTGAGAGTAGATTGAGTTATCGACCTTCTGCAGATCGTTCCTTGCCCCTACGAAATTGGTTGCATTAGCCATATTTTATACGTACAAATTTCATACAAATGCGTGAACCTGCTCAATTGATTGATTTTTTTTTTTTGTCTTTGCTTAAGTTTGAAGAATATATGTCGCTCATTGCATTAGCATAAACCTAAAATTAGATACAAACCTAAAATAATCAAAACAAGTCAGGGTGTTATCTTCGGCCAGGCCGAAACTCACATACCCTAACCTGCATTAAAAGTCCCTTTAATTAAATGTTAGACGTTGAAGAGGTTGAATAAGTCCAAAAAAAAATGTAAAACATAAAAAAGGTTGAATCCGGTTGAAACAGTTGTAAAAGACTGAAAAAGTTGAAAAAATATGGAAACCATTGAAGAAAGTTGAAAGAAATTCAAAATGTCGAAAAAATATGAAAAATGTGTAAAAAAGCTTAAAAATGTCGAAATAATATGAAAATGTTCAAAAAAGTTGAAAGAGGTTAAGAAATGATGAAACGATTCAAAATCGCTGAAAAAGTCTTAAAAATAAATAAAATAATGAAGAAAAATTAAAGAGGTTGAAAAAGTCCAACAAATTGTACATATGGGATATATTGGAAAAAGTTAAAAGGTTGATAAAGTCAAAAGAATATGGAAAATGTTGAAATAAATCGAATAAAAATTAAGAAATTGAAATGTGCCACACCCACTTCTTCAATTCCGCCTACTTTTACTCCATGCTCTTATTTACAATCAAAAAACTAATGTTTCGGGCACAGCGGCTTCCTAATTTTCATCATCCTCATCAGGCCGCTTATTAATAAAATACCGTTTTTCTAAAAGAAATTTCTTAATTGACACAGGAGCAGATGTATCTGTAATACCACCTGCAAATATTCCAATTTAACAACTTTCACATTGTCCTTTAAAACTTTTTGCTGTGAACGGAACGGAAATTAAAACCTACGGGGCTAAATTGTATCTGTAATACCACCTGCAATTATTCCAATTAAACAACTTGCACATTGTCCGTTAAAACTTTTTGCTGTGAACGGAACTGCAATTAAAACCTACGGGACTAAATTGTTGCAAATTAATTTTGGTTTAAGACGCACATTCAATTGGGTTTTCATAGTAACTGATGTGTCACATTCAATTTTGCGTTCAGATTTTCTTAAGCATTATCATTTGCTACCAGATTTACGCAATCGAACTCTAGTAGATGGTAAAATTTCTATTTCAACTTCTACAGAACTTACCAATAATACTCAACCATCCGTCTCACACATTATAACAAATAATTCTATGTATTTACGCTTCATTCATATTCACTTTATTGAAACATCTGGGAAACCAGTCACTGCAAAAGCTCGCAGACTGGATCCCAAACGCTTGGTTATTGCCAAAAAAGAATTTCAGTTTATGCTTAGCCAAGGCATTATACAACCATCAAAAAGCGAAAGGTCAAATCCCCTGCATATAGTACCCAAAAGTAATGGCGATTGGCGTCCTTGTGGAGACTACCGCTATCTTAATCAAAAAACGGTACCTGATAAATATCCGATACCATTTATTACGGACTTTAACTGTAATTTCAAAGCTTGACTTAATCCGAGCATATCATCAGATACGAGTGAATCCTGATGATGTACCAAAAACAGCAATTAAAACGCCATTTGGGCTATTTGAATTTTTGAAAATGTCTTTCGGTCTACGAAATGCTGCTCAAAGTTTTCAACGATACATGGATGGAGTATGTCAAGGACTCGATTTTGCTTTTTTTTTATATTGATGATGTGCGTATTGCTTCAAAAACAAAAGAAGAACATATTACACATCTTAAGATACTCCTACAAAGGTTTAAAGATTTTGGAATTTTAATTAATTCCATTAAATGCACATTTGGTGTTATTGAAATCGACTTCCTTGGATTTCATATTTCTCCTGAAGGTATTTCTCGAATGAAATCGAAAGTATTGGATTTTAGAATATAAAAAGCCTCAAAAAGTAATGGAGTTACGAAGATTTTTGGCAATGTTAAATTTTTACCGCAAGTTTTTACCAGCTGGTGCTAAAATTCAAGCGAAATTAAATGATTTTACAAAAGGCGATACTAAAAACGATAAAAGTTTGATTAGCTGGACTAAAAAGTTAGAAGATGATTTCAATAACTGTAAAATGAAGTTGACGCATCAGAATTTGCCATCGGCGCAGTTTTGGAACAATACGAAAACCAAGGCTGGCGACCCCTTGGATTTTTTTTTAAGAAAACTGTCGCAAACAGAATGCAAGTATAGTACATAATATGTATGATCGGGAGTTATTGGCAGCGTATAGCGCCATTAAACACATCAGGCATACGTTGGAAACTCGCAAATTTGTATTACATACGGATCACAAACCACTTACATTTGCCTTTAGTCAAAAGCCTGAAAAAGCAACACCGCGACAGTATCGCCATTTGGACTACATTGCCCAATTTACTACAGATATACGACATATCTGGCAAATTAAATACAGTTGCAGATGCAATGTCAAAAATTAAGGAGATATGTATCTGCTGTAAACTATACTGAAACGGCTAAGGCGCAATTAAATTTTCCAGAATTAAAAGTTTTATTAGAAACACCTAACGGTAGTCTTTTATTAAAACGCTTGAAAATACCTAATTCGGACAGCGAACTTTGTGATACATCTGCTTCAAACATAAGGCCATATGTTCCCCAATAGTTCCGAAAATTAATTTTCACAAATTTGCATTCTTTAGCTCATCCAGGGAAACGAGCAACACAATATTTGATAACACAACGTTTTGTTTGGCCTTCTATCAAAAAAGATTGTAGAAATTGGGTCAATTTATGCCGACAGTGTCAATCATCAATATTAATTCAACACACCGAATGCTAAACAACGTTTTTCAAATATTCATTTAGATATTGTTGGACCTCTTCCTCCGTCAGAAGGTAACAGATACATACTTACAATTATAGATCGTTTTGGACAGAGGCTAAACCGCAGCAAACTATAACTGCTGAAGAAGTTTGTCGTGAATTCTACGACACATGGGTTACACGGTTTGGTTGTCCCAGCAACATTTGTACAGATAGAGGTAGGCAATTTACTTCTCAAAAACTTCTTAACATAGCAAAATTATTAGGAGCGAAGGTGCATCAGACGACATCTTTCCATCCACAAGCTAATGGCATGGTGGAGCGCTTCCATCAGACTTTAAAAGCAGCCCTAATATCGCACGAAAATTGTCAGTGGACGACAACTCTTCCCACAGTGTTACTTGGATTGCGAGCTGCATTTAAAGAAGATATTCAGTCATCAGCAGCAGAATTAGTTTATGGCGAAACATTGAAATTACCTGGAGAATTTTTTAAAGAAAATCAAAACCAACGTGACAATATGAATGAATTTTTGAGCAAGTTGCGATATACTATTGAAAATATCAAACCTGTTCAAGCAAGTAATCATTCTAATTCAAGATAAATATTCCGGACCACATAAGGTATTGGAAAGAAATAAAAAGTACTTTAAAATACAAATTGGTCCAAGAACCGACACGGTTTCCATCGATCGACTAAGGCCGGCATATTTTGAGTCTTTCTCAATAATCAATCCAGCATCAAATTCCTACACACATCCTGTTATTCTAAAGAACAATAAATCTGTATCGTTTAAATTAGATCAAACTAAGAGGGGTGTAATATGGGTAAATACGTTTGAATTTTTACTTTGTAATTTCAATTTTCAATTTCATCATTTCACTTATAAATTTTATTCTAAAATTTTCTAAGAAATATATTCATTAAAAAATTGTAAATAAATAAAATAAGAACTTATTTAAAAATAATTTATTTTATTCTTCACAAAAATATAAAAACAAAATTTAGTACTAAATACTACTTATAATCGCACAAAATTCTACATAAAATTCAATGCAAAAATATAAAAAAGGGACCGATATTCGTATTATATGCCTATATAACTATAGACATAATTTCATTTTTTTTATGGAACTTAAGGCCACAGTTTAAAATATGTATATTCAAAAAGTTGAATTGTTACACATATGTAAATTTGATCATCATTTTATGTACTGAAAGATATGTACTAAAACTTAATATTTAAATCAACAACCCTCAACATTAGCAAAAATGCAATAATCGTGAGAGAGATTGTCTCTGCTACTACTCTAGCATAAGAAAATACTAAAAAAAAATCATTTGCAAAAGTCAGCTCACATCGAATGAAGCGAGTGAGCATTCTTCTCCAATACACATTATGCATTTGCTGTGGTTATTTCCCAAAAAATTTTTTTATCAAGATTACCATTTTATATAAAATTAATTAATTTTAATTCAGCACAAATTATTATGTTGATTAGTTGAAACTAATAATATTTTGGACAAAACCGCGAAGTCTTTATTTAATATTAGGTTAATTAATTAATTTAATAAAAATCAAAAACCGCCTTAAGTGACTTCGCTAATGCGTTTAAGCCATCCTCAGCCAATCGATTTTATAAGACTAAAAATCTAAACTAACATAAATTGTAAATTGCAAAATGTAATAAACATAACATTAAAACAAAACATTAAAATTGCGCAAAAGAACGAAAAACTAACAAATTAAGCTGCAAACACTTGTCATAAATAAAAGAACATACAAGTACATAATAAAAATCGACTTGGAGAAATAAAAAACAATAACACTGCAGGTACTTATGTTGCAAGTTTTAGTATGTTGAAGAGAGATGACCTGATCGGCGCTTCCATTGTGTTCATCAAAATG
The DNA here is from genome assembly GCA_949775025.1 of Tricholauxania praeusta. Lineage (NCBI taxonomy): Eukaryota > Metazoa > Arthropoda > Insecta > Diptera > Lauxaniidae > Tricholauxania > Tricholauxania praeusta. Next base: position 112,136,733 of record OX459028.1, read on the forward strand.
TTTTGGTTATTCTGCATGTAAATGCTTTCATACGCATCAAAGCTTCTGTCGTCATTTATGTGTTTTACTAATTTCAATTTGTTTATTGTAAAGCTGTGCGAATTTTCAATTGCATGCAGAGCAACAGCTGATTTAGTCAGTCTCTGAAATTTGTGTGCTATTAGTCCAAGAGCTGGCTGTAGAAAAGTCGAGTGTATAAGATTACAGGATGGGATGCATGCCAAATGATAGAGCTCGACGAGCCTAAATAGAATATCTAGGGTTGCCTTGCCAAAGCCTGTCCCGATGGCCGAAAATGCCCGAATTTTAGCCAATTTTATTGTTCTAATTAAAACTGTATTACATAACAGCTCGAAATGAATGCCAAATGATAGAACTCGAAGAGGCCTAATTATAATACCTGGAATTGCATTGTTGAATCCTGTCCCAAACATGGGTTTTCACCGGTTTTTTAGGTCAATTTTCATTAATGAAGATAACAGCTTGAAATTTGTGCCAAATGATAGATATCGAAGAGCCTTAATAGAATATATAGGGTTGCCTTGTCGAATCATGTCCTAAACATTATTTGACACCCGTTTTTGGGGTCAACTTTTCTTAAATGAGTGGCAACTCAGTCAGTTCTATCATTTGGCATACATTTCAAGCTGTTATGTACTACAGTTTTAATTAGAACAACAAAATTGGCTAAAGTTCGGGCATTTTCGGCCATCGGGACAGGCTTTGGCAAGGCAACCCTAGATATTCTATTTAGGCTCATTGAGCTCTATCATTTGGCATACATCTCATCCTGTAATCTTATACACTCGACTTTTCTACAGCCGGCTCTCAGCCTATATGTGTTCATTGAACCTTGTTTCTATATTTCGCTTAGTTTGTCCGTAATATTTCTGATCACACTCATTGCATGTAATTTCTTAAATACCCGCCTTTTTTATATTTCCACTTTTTGAATATTCTTTTTATTTTGTTTGTTATAATCGGTGCAAAATGTATTTTCAAGCGTTTTTTGTCTTCAGTTGTATTCATTGTTTTAAGTGTTGTTGAATTTTGCCTTTTTATTGTTTTTTAACCATTTTCGTTACTATTCTAAAAGAAGTGTGGCAACGCCAACACGAAGAAAATGACGGTGGCGTTGTTTCGTGCAGTAGTTGTATTGTAGCGATCGGTCGAACAAGAACGCGTCTTACCATTTTTTATTTTCCTTTGAAATGCATTTATTTATTATATTCATTATTTAACATTTAACTCAATAACATTCATTAAACGTTATATCAGTAATATTAAAATTAAAATAAAGTGTTTTTGTTGGAATGCTTTTAGTTCAGAAGTGGGATAAACGAAATATATATATGTATATGTGTGAAGCGAAATTGAATTTAGCTGTAATTCAATTATTCGCATTTAATTAGAAAGTGTTCTAGTGAGAAAATTGTTGTTGAATCAGCTTAGGAAGTAGCTGTACGCATTTTGCAACAAAATGTAAAATGTTTGAAAAGCGACAATTAAAGGTTTTAACCTTGAAAAAAAACATAACGGAATTTAGAATTTTCTCGAAGCGTCATGGGGAAACAAAACGGTTTAAAAGCGAACGAAACGAAATAAAAATATTTAACGAAAGTAATTTAAAATTCAAAGCGAAATAGCGAATATAACGAATGGAAAACGAAAACGAAACGAAAGGTCCATAAACGTCAGCGAGTGTAAACAAAATAAAAAGAAACTGCGGTTAGTTGTCAGTTTGTCAGCGATAAAAAAAACACGATTCTATTTTTTTTAAATAAATTAAATTAAATTGTTATAAATAAACGGTTCTGTTCAACAAAATGATCAAAATAGCGTCGATGGGTGTTCAGCACCTAAGAGATCTGCTGCGCGAAAATGAATTAGAATCGACAGGTTCAAAAAGTGAATTGGTGCAACATTTGACTGATCATTTGGGTGGAGATTAAGTGGAAGTGCAAGTGGTTGCAGTTCCCTCGATGCAGGATCAAATTAATGAACTTAAGAATTTGTTGTCTAAAGTTATAACCACTATCACGAGTGTAAATGTTTCGGAAAATGCGCATGCAACTACTTCAAGCACTCCTATAGTTGTTCCACAACACGAAATTTCAAACATTACGGCTACGCGAAATAAATACTCGGTAAAAGAAATATCTGAAACGATTCCAGAATTTGATCCGACAAATGACCTCTCGTTAACTGCGGAACAGTTCGTCCAACGTGTAAATAGTGCGATTGATGCTTATGATTGGGAAGAAAAGTGTACCCTTTTGGCCGTGTATAGTAAAATGAAAGGTGTAGCGCGATTATGGTTAGATGCTTCTCAAAGTTTGTTAACCAATTGGAACGAGTTCTCGACAGCTTTGATCACTGAGTTTGGCTTAAAGCTTGACAAAGCCGACTTTAATTTTAAAATGAGCAAAGCCACTCGCAAGCAAGGTGAAAAGGTAGTTGACTATTGTTTCCGTATGAGTGCCTTGGGAAAACGGTTTAACTTAAGTGAACAGGCAGTAATAAAATATACGCGAGAAGGACTAAAATATCGTGAACTCCAAACAGCGATCGCCGTGTTAAAATTCGATACAATGAAGGTCTTGCGAGAAACTCTTGACGAATATTTAAAAAACTTGCCGGTAGTGTTGCGAAGTTTGAATAACCAGAATTTTTCAAAAATAAACGAAGCAAAATCTACCCAAAATTCTACTAAAAACGAAAAATTAATTACTTGTTTTAATTGCTCGGATTTCCACCAACTGTCCTAAGCCTCAGCGTCGTCGTCGTTGTAAAGACTGCCAAAAAGTGCATCCGCGCGGTGAACCCGAGAATTGTGGGAAAAGTGTTACGATTAAAAAAAATTTAATGCGACAAAAAGAAAGATTTGTTTGAAAAAATAGTGCGCGTTAGTGGCAAACAATTAGTCGCATACATTGATAGTGGAAGTGATTGCCATATAATTCGTGGGTCTTTGGTAAAAGACTTGAACTGCAAAATTGACATGTGCAATATGCAAATTAAAGGCATTTGAGGTGGAACGCGTTTTACAAACAAAAAAATATCAGCTACTTTACAAATCGATGAGGTGATACTAATTATCGATTTGTTCGCCGTTGAAGATGATCTATTGCCGTGTGATGTCCTCCTCGGTCACGAGATGTTTTCTAACGAAGATATTTATGCAACGATAAAAGATGGTGAGGTAAATTTTTATAATAATTTAAATTTATAGTTTTTAAATTATTATAAAAAGTCTGTAACGCTGACGTAAAAACTTTAATAACGAACGACGACATCAGTTGCGATATACAGCTCCGTGCAATTAATTAAGGACAGTAGTTTTTGATTTATATAAAGGCATATGCAATTTGAAATACACAACAAATTCCTTAGTATCAATACTTTTTTAAAAGTTGAACTTTGATACTTTAAAAATACAAAATAGGCAATACTTTTTTTTACCGTTATTCTTGTAAAGTGAAGACATTCCATATTTTGTTAAAAATTAGTTTAAAATGATGAGAAAAAAATTTTCTGACGTCAGCACAGGAAAAAACATGTTATAGATGGATCAAGATGGAAGCTCTTGTCGACAAATTGCACAGCACAGGAAAAAACATGTTATAGATGGATCAAGATGGAAGCTCTTGTCGACAAATTGCAGATGCCTTAGAACAGGGGTGCACACAATGTTTTTGCGGAGAGTCAAATTATCAATAAACAATTTTACTGCGGGCCAAAAACAAAACAAAATCGATCGATTCTCGTAAACATTAAATTTTGTTTTACGTTTCAAGGTTTACGTTCGTAATATGAAATCGTAGCTTACTTTTTTTCAGATTGATTATACCGGAGTTATGCTCACAATTACAGGTCGAACCAAACAAAAATTTGTATTTTTGTCTAACTATTTCACAGGAGTGCAGATCTATTGATTTCAATTGCAGCTGGGTGTAAAAATGGTATTTGGTGAGTTGCGAGCCGTAAGATACATCTCTGAGGGCCGCATATGGTCCGCGGGCCGCACTTTGTGCACCCCTGCCTTAGAAGTTTCCAAAACCATGTGCTACAATATTTAAAAAAATATTCGACTATGGGAAACATGCAACGCAAGCAAAAAAGCTGCATAACAACTGCTCCAGAAGATACCCTTACTGTCCGGGAGTCTAAAAAAAATCCGCATAAGTCCGCAAACGACGATGGAATGGCTATCAATGGCGAAAATGAAGCAGCCTCATCCGTAGACACAATTAATAGATGTTTCCGTGAAGTTGGACTTTTTGGACGGATTTCTCGGAAGAACGACCAATTATTTGAACGCAAACGTAAGAAGAGGATTGAGTTTTCCAAAAAGTATCGTCTTTGGAATGCAAACCAAAGGAAAAGTGTTGTTTTCCTATCGGGTGACACTTTTTTTATTTTAATTTCGTCAGAAAACAACACTTTTCCATTCCTTTAAGTTCCCATGACGATACTTTTTGGCAAACTCAATCCTATTCTTACGGTTGCGTTCAAATAATTGGGGCTTCTTCCGAGAAAGCCGTCCCAAAAGTTCAACTTCACGGAAACATTTATTAATTGTGTCTACGGATGTGGCTGCTTCATTTTCGCCATTCCATCGTCGTTTGCGGATTTATGCGGATTTTTTTTAGACTCAGAAACAGTAATGGCATCTTCTCGAGCAGATGTTATGCAGCTATTTTGCTTGCGCTGCACGTTTGCCATAGTCGAATATTTTTTTAAATATTGTAGCACACTACCTACCAATGTTTTGGAAACTTCTAAGGCACCTGCGATTTGTCGACAAGAGCTTCCATCTTGATCCATCTATAACATGTTTTTTCGTGTGCTGACGTCACAAAATTTTTTTCTCATCATTTTAAACTACCAAAAATAACTTTTATAATTACAAGTAACCATAAACAATATAGAACAAACCTCTTCTTAATTTTTTGAATTAATAAAAGTTATATTTTGTCACTGTCCCTAATTAGTTGCACGATCTAATCCTTAACAAAATATGGAATGTCTTCACTTTACAAGAATAACGGTAAAAAAAGTATTGCCTATGTTGTATTTTTAAAGTATCAAAGTTCAGCTTTTTAAAAAGTATTGATACTAAGGAATTTGTTGCGAATTTCAAATTGCATATGCCTTTATATAAATCAAAAACTACTGTCCCTAATTAGTTGCACGGAGCTGTAGATGACGAAAATGCACGTAATGATTTACTACGAATACTTAACGAAAATCGAGACGTGTTAGCTGACGGAATGAGTGACATAGGAAAAACAGACCTATTGGAAATGAAGATCGAAGTGAATAGTACTGAACCGGTTACTCATAGACCTTACCGAATACCTGAACCGAAAAAAGTATGGTAGCAGAAATTATCGACGAACTTATAGCAAACGATATCATAACACACTCAGAGCCAGAATATTCAAGTCCAATAATTCTTGTGAAGAAAAAGAATGGACAAGACCGCCTATGTGTAGATTACAGACGTTTGAATCAGCAACTCAAAAAAGAAATATATCCGATGCCAAATATTGAGGACCGTTTGCAGGAAGCAGCGCAGTTAATATACTTTACAACGCTCGATTAAAACGGCGGGTATTACCAAATACCAATCGAACCCGGTAGTAGGAAATACACAGTTTTCGTGACGACGGACGCGCCAGCGGTTTTTCAACGTTTAATGGCAAAGTTAAAAGATCGAACACGAATCGGCGATATGCTGCATTATATGGATAATATTCAAACGATCTCAGAAATGTTAGTAAAATTAAAACGCATTCGTTTTGTCCTCCGTGAGTCAAAGCTAACTTTAAATGAGTATTTCTTAAAAGGACTGTTGAATTCTTAGGACATGAATTGTCACCTGAAGGGTGCGTAATTTTCAAACTTCCACTTGTTTAACAGAAGTTCGCCAATTTTTGGGTTTGACGGGTTATTTCCGAAAATTTGTACCCCGGTATGCAGAAATTTCTGAGCCGTTGCGAAAACTCTTGCGTAAAGCTCAGCCGTTTAAATGGACAAGCGAACAGGATGCAGCGATGGACGAGTTAAAAGACGTACTAACGAAAAAACCAGTCATTACGTCATATTGTGTAGATGCTGACCACGAGATACATACAGACGCAAGCTCTGTAAGTTTGGCAGGTGTGCTAATGCAAAAAGACGAAAACAATTGGAAACCAGTTGCATACTATATTAGGTCGACTAGTAACGATGAGAAAAACTACCACAGCTATGAACTCGAAACCTTGGCCGTAGTAGAAAGCTTGGAGCGATTTAGATACTACGTGTCCGGTAAAGAAAATTAAAATTATCACTGACTGCAGCGCGATCAAAACTACAATGCAAAAGAAAGAGCTAATACCTAGAATTGCACGGTGGTGGGTACGTGTGCAAGACTTTGACGTAACTATCGAGCATCGTCCGTGACAACGGATGTTACATGCAGACGCAATAAGCCGTAACCCCAGTGAACAACCACGCGAAATGGACACAGCATCGCTCCATATTGACAAGGTGGAACTCGAAAAAGGAGATGGGATTTTCAGCATGCAACTCCAAGATATGAAAATTAGGCAGATAATTGAAAAATTACGTTCGAAAGATAAACAAACAGCAAAAGAATATATCGAAGACGAAGGGCGACTTTATTATAAAAACAATGGTGCTAAACAATGGCTTGTACCTAAATCACTGCGATGGAGAATAGTATACGATTGTCACGATAAAGCTGGTCATGTTAGTGTGGATAAAACTATGGAGAAAGTGAGACGACAGTTTTGGTTTCCTAGAATGAGGAATTATATAAAATCATGCATAGAATGTGCATATAACAAAGTGCCAGGCGGAAAAAAAGAAGACGATATTGATCCAGTTCCGTTCAAAACCATTCATTTGGACCATTTCCTAAAAGTAGTAGACGCAACGAACATATACTGGTACTAGTTGACTCATTTACAAAGTTCACCATTATACGGGCAGTGAAGAGCACCGCCACTAAACACGTTCTTGCAGTTTTGGATGACGTAAGCAGCTATTTTGGCGTTCCAGGTCAGATAGTGGGTGATCGTGATACCGCATTCACATCTAAAGATTTTTAAAGGTACTGTAAGGAGAACGACATCAAACACATCTTGAATGTAGTACGCACTCCACGCGCTAACGCACATGCAGAGAGAACAAATCGAACAATTTTATTCATTCTATTACCTACAACAACTGAGAACAAACGATGGGATGAAAATTTGCGAAATGTACAATGATCAATTAACAGTATGCGAAACAAAACGACGACAAAAACACCACAAGAACTTATGTTTGCTTTTCATCCTAGAGACATCCTGAAAAATAAACTTATACTTGCCCTACAAGTTAACGACGTGGTAGAACCAGATCTACGAGAAATTCGAAGTGAACCAGCTAAAAAAATTGGAGAAGAAAGAGCCAAAGCAAAGCAACGATACGACAAGACTCATAATAAGCTAACAAAATACGAAGAAGGTGATCTGGTCTTAGCAGAGAATGAGCCAACCTCCTCCGGAACGTCAAGAAAACTTGAGCCAAAATACAAAGGACCGTTTCTTATTTCTAAATTCTTGGGTCGAGATCGATATGTGGTTGAGGACATACCAGGTTCTCACCGAAAACAGCGGCATTATTCATCGGTCTATGCTTCGGATAGATTAAAACCATATGGTCAGTTACCCATATTAGATTCCGAAAATTTTGGAGATGAAGATGATGTAGAATAAAAAAATCAGCGATACGAGGACGCATCGAAGTTTCAGGAAGGGCCGACTAAAAGAAGTGTGGCAACGCCAACACGAAGAAAAGGACGGTGGCGTTGTTTCGTGCAGTAGTTGTATTGTAGCGATCGGTCGAACAAGAACGCGTCTTACCATTTTTCATTTTCCTTTGAAATGCATTTATTTATTATATTCATTATTTAACATTAAGCTCAATAACATTCATTAAACGTTATATCAGTAATATTAAAATTAAAATAAAGTGTTTTTGTTTGAATGCTTTTAATTCTTTTGTCATATCCATTCAATTCAGCGGGATATTGGATATAATTTAATTCCTCCATATAATCTGAAACATTCAAAGGTAATTTACACAGTCTGGTCTTCAGATCGATCATATGATCTTCACACCATTATGATTATACATATAAGTTTTTTTATTTATGACAAGTGTTTGCAGCGCTTAATTTGTTAGTTTTTCGTTCTTTTGCGCAATTTTAATGTTTTGTTTTAATGTTATGTTTATTACATTTTGCAATTTACAATTTATGTTAGTTAAGATTTTTAGTCTAATAAAATCGATTGGCTGAGGATGACTTAAACGCAAGCCGAAATACATCCCGAAATTTTTTAAAAAATTTCGATTTTTATTTATTTTTATATTAAACGGGTTTTTTGAAGTTAATTAGCGAAGTAACTTAAGGCGCTTTTAGATTTTTATTAAATTAATTAACCTAATATTACAGCAAAAGTTAATTTTAATTCAGCTTTTATAAACTATTAAATTTCGCAAATAACTCACTTTGTAGTTTCGTATGCACATAATCCATCGATGAAGGCCTTCACTGACGATGTTGAGCATTGAGCTAAAAATTATGAGTTATTTTTTGAGTAAATAAAATGTCATATTCGGATTGAGCAGGATTGTATGCATTGGTAAATACATCCTGGCTCAAAGAAATGACTACACTAGGAAACAAAATTTATGATTTCTTTTAAATTTGAAATATTTTTTTTTTTTATTTTTTCGTAAATTTTAAACTATGTATTTATTTATTTCGATTTATTTACGTATATTAATTTAATTTTAACTAAGGACTAAGATAATTTTAGTTATTAGGTAATTTAAGCAGTATTTATGTACGTTTGTGGAATAATATAATTTTAAGACTGAAACTTTTATCACCTTTCTCTTTGTTCTAATGAAAAGTACAAGAAATGTGTGAAATAAGCAAATCATAAATAAGATGATAATGGACTTCTTACTTAAGAGGGGTAGAGGTGGTAGGGTCTGCCAAAAATTTATTCGATATTTTTTTATTTGATAGTACCTACAACTTTTCAAGAGTATCCTGTTTAAATTTGGGGTCGATTGGAGCAAAACTGACGGAGATACCCGGAATCGATGATTCTGTGTAAGTATATAAAAAAACAGTGTTAAAACTTTAAATGCGTTTTTCTCGAACATAGTTTTTCAGTCGGTGGACACTGTTACTCAAAGTCTACTTGACCGATTTTCTATAAATTTGGCACACATTTTTAATATATACAATACCAGGTAGTGACGTCGAGATTTTATTTTTTCATTATAATTAGTTTTACAATAATAAATATATTGATTTTTGTTATATTTTTAAAAAAAAAATCGTTTTTTTGGCTTCAAAATAATGCCAAAATCTTAAAAATCGTCAAATAAAAAAAAACCTCGACGTCACTACCTCGAAAAACTTATAAACTAACCAAATTTTTGATGAGTTATGATGTCCACTGCAAACTGCCTTTTTTTTTTTGAGGCGTCCGAGGAATTTTGCTGTAATGGCTCATTATATAATATTTTTTCATGAAATTATCACAGAATACTCTTTAAATATTGTACTTTTATATGTTCTTTAAAAAAATAAAATTATTATTACAATATCACTAAAAACCATTCTTAAATGTATGCTTAAATTGTAGCACTCAGACCCTACCCCGCCCTTAAGAAGAAGCCACAACAGTTTATTTGAATACACTGAAATAAACAGTGAACTCATAAAAATTATAATTAATTTATAGAAAATATTTTAAAGCTTATTGAAAGAAGTGTACGTTAAAACTGTTCTGCTTTGTGTTGTCGCATATGGGCCGCCAGTCCAGAAGCTTGTGCGTATGCATTATCGCATACTTTGCACACAAATTTTTTAATACTTAGATGCAAGTGCTTATGATGATACAGGGCTTTTGGACGAGAAAATGCTGCGCCGCAAACATCACAAATATGAGGTCGTTCTGTCGAATGAATTGGCTGGTGTTCTTTAAGCATAGATGATGTGTTAAACCGTTTATCACACAAATCGCAGGCATATGGTTTTTCGCCCGTATGTGTGCGATAATGTACTACCAATGTACCTTTATCGCGACATGTATATGCACAGACTTCACATATAAAACTTCTAATATTTGAGTGTATACGCTGGTGTTCATTGAGCTGACGGCGAAGGAAAAATCGTTTGCCACAATTTTCAAAATCGCATGCAAAGTTCTTTATTCCAGTATGTTGAACTGAGTGCCTTTTAAGATGCGCTTTTGAGTTGAACTTTTTATCACATCCAGTACATGAAAAACCAAGGTGCACACTAATCATATGTGCACTCAGATGCCGCATATTAGGTAAAACTTCATCACATTGATTGCATTTGTGTCCTCTCGGCTTCGTACTACTATGAAATTTTTTAATGTGATATTTTAGGACTCCTTTCGTTTTATAAACGTTTTTACAAAATTCGCATTCAAATTGTTGATTGTCTTGTCTCTTAGAAGGCTATTAACGAAACTTTTTGAAATTTTAGCATTAAGGAATAATTTTACTTAGGTGCAAATCTTTTAATTTTATTATCCCTAGTTTGCTTATGAAGCCAAGGATTAAAATAGTTATAGAACTTTATGAATTTCTATTTGTTTTATATAGACTGATTACACTGGTCTACAACGTTTGGGTTAATCATAATTAACTTAACTAATTGGAGGTTACTGGGCACGAAACTATTGACCAAAATTTTACATTAGCCCTTATTTTCAAAAAATTCATATGTACATTAGAGCGGTTCAAAATAAAATTTTTGATTTTTTCACGATGTGTCAGCGGATTCAATTTTCATATTTTTTTAAAAAAAAAAATCTTGTTTAATTTAAAGTTATGGTATCAAACTTTACTGCGCTTCATTAGTGAAGTCACCATTATTTGTTTGCTACACAAGACGTTTTTTATAGTTTGTTTTCAGAAAAACTTAAGGGGGAGAAAATGACAAAAGTTCAATCACGTAAAAAAGGACTAGCTCAAACACGTAAAAAATAACTAACGTTCAACCACACCAGATTACATTTCGAAGATCAAAAACAAATGTATCTTAACATTTGATTATTTTTTTATAATTAATAATAACTAAATAAATTAATAACAATAATAAGTATCTTAACATTTCACCGCTTTGAAAAAAGTATGTGGAAAGGGTCAGGCCTAGTGACTTGATGTTAAAAAGAATTAAATTTATAGAATTAAAAGAAAATATTTCAAACAAATGACGCTTTATTTCTACTAATATTTTAAAATATAGTTACTTGATAAGTACACAAAATATATAAGCACATAACATTTTTAACCAAAAAAAAAACTTTTTAAGTTTGCTATTGTATTGAGTAATTTGTATTTTCGAACGGTCAAAATAATAGCCAGTGTTCAACTCCTATTCCGCTATTTTTGTATAATATTCCAATGATTTTTTCAAGTTTTTGCATTTTAGTGGGCCGTGGAAAGCATTCTACGACAGAGCAAAGTAAAATTATCAAAAATTCCATTTCGCAAGATAAAACTTTTAAGGAAATTTAAAATTTTATCGGATGTTCTGCGGAAATGGTTTCGAATACGACAAAATACACAAATAAACGAAAAACACGAGGCCGAATGCCTTCCGTGTCCCCCCGGAACGTGAATTGTTCGATACGGCATTCGATACGTAATTCGTTTTTGCCTGCTACGGAATTAAAGAAAGTGCTTAATATAGCAGCGAGAATAGAAACCGTTAAAAGAAGACTCAGGGAAATCATTTTAAGTACCCAGAATCCACGAGTTCCATTGTTAAAAAAAAAAAATACATATCACAAAGAGATCGTACTTTGCGCACGGGTACTTGGAATGGCCGCTTGTAAAATAGAGCGGAGCGATGAAAGTAAGATCATTCCAGGGATCATATTCTGTGTTTGGGCTGTGCCTTTTCCACCAAAAAGACGACCTCACTCTCATCGACATATCACTTTAGTGGCGCTTCTTTTTTCGAATACTGGAATTTTATTAAAAAGTTCAGATTTTTATATAGAAAAGCATGTATCGCAATAAGAAAAATAAAAATCCATATTTAACGAGTGGAGACACAAATTTTCCATATTTAACTAGCAAAGACAAAAACCATGAAAAATTACAGAGGAATGTTAACACGATGCAGAAGAAGATCTAAATAGGAACAAAATAGAGTTGTCAATTATTAATTATATAATTGTCAATTATTAATATATATTAATCTAAGCTTTTTAATAAAATTCCAGTATTCGAAAAAAGAAAAGCCACTAAAGTGCTATATCGTTTTAAACGTTGGATCATGCTCTATCGAACCCACGTAGTCTGTAATATGCACACTCAAAAAATAATGGTCAGTGACCAGATGAAATTGTTACATTTTTACCAAAAAAATAAATCACAAATTTCGGCAAAGAAATGTTCTATCAAACCCACCTAGCCTGTATATGCACACTCAAAAAATAATGGTCAGTGACCAGATGAAAATGTTACGTTTTCACAAAAAAAAATTACGTATTTCGCAAAGAAAATCGTATGTTCAAAAAAGAAGCGCCACTAAAGTGATATGTCGTTTTAAGCGTTGGACCAGACTCTATCGAACCCTTTTAGTCTGTAATATGCACACTCAAAAAATAATGGTCAGTGATCAGATGAAAATATTACGTTTTCACAAAAAAAAACGAGTTTCGGCATAGAAAATCATAAGTTCAAAAAAGAAGCGCCACTAAAGTGATATGTTGTTTTTAACGTTGGACCATGCTCTATTGAACCCACTTAGTTTTCATCAAATAAAAAATCATGGATTTCGGCAAAGAAAATAAAAAAAAAACTTTTGGCGAGTAAACAGACACAACTATTGTTGTCAATAAATGTCAATGCCTACAGTAAAAAAAAAAATTTCGATATCAATTCCTACTCAATTTAAAACGATTTTTAGAAAAGCTATATCTACAACTTTCGTTGGCTATAAGTCTTTTTGCTTCAAATACAAAGTCACCATTTAATTTATATTTATTTATTATAATTTGTATACACTGAAGCCCCGATTTGCGTCGTTAATAGGGACCGGAGAAATGCGACGCAAATCGAAACGACGCATATCGATCACAAATGATATAAAAAATTAATCGAATTTAAGAATTTTTAAAAGAAAATGTTTAGAATTCATCAAAGCAAAAAGGAATCAATGAATTGAAATTCAAACTTGTAAATAATAAACTGCAATATGTTAAGATATATCAAAGAAACGAAAACTAGTCAGATTTTAAGTTATAGTTATAAAAATGTTATTCAAAGTATTAAAAATACTAATAAATTTACTCAATCAATCAAGTTGCATTCTTCGCTTATTTTGATTTTGTATCCAAATAGAAAGAAGGGACTCCGTTTTAACCATTAAAGAATTACTTACTTTTGTAACTTGTATACATTGGAATGGTGTGGCAATTTTAGCAAATTTAGTTATTTTAACCCATAGCGGTACCACTTAAATGTTATAACCATCCGGAGCATTGTGGTCTTTCACAACCCCTGGTTGAAAAAAAAAATTATAAAAAAGCGAAATTTCAATTCCATGCTGTCAACGAGTGTTGAGATGACTCTACTTTATGAAATTCAAGATTATTAGGAGTATTTCTCAAAAAATGTTTGTGCTACTTGAGGGTAGACTTGAGTATTTATTAGTTCGACAAATGATTTCAAAATTTTCGTTGAGTTGTTCCCGACCCCATGGTGCCGCTAAGGGCTAACACTATCTCACTGTTTGCAAATTGATTTTACTGTTGTAGGTGCTAACCCAAGGGCTCTTCCTATGTCAAGAACTTTTTCTCCAGATTTTAAACGTTTTAATACATCCAATTTTAGTTTCAAACTAATAAATTTTCTCTTATTTTTATTAATTTTTTTCTTTTCTTGAGTTATTTTATTGATTTAACCACAACACTTCTTATTGAGAACTAAATTCTTACTTCCTAACATGCAACTATGCTAAGAATAACTAAACTTGCAGAATAAAATGGGAATTTCGACGCTTACTTTGTGGCACAGCCAAGATTTTCTTACGTGCAAACGTGGCAAACACCTACCAAGGTTTGAGACATCTATTCACTGCTGAATTTGGTAGTGTGCACACGCTTAGTGATGTACTTGCACAACTTAAGGCACTCATCTTGAAGCCCGGTGAGTTAGTGAAGCGCTATGTCATCGAGATGCAGGAAATTGCATCTAAGGCCGCAGTTCCAGAAGGCGAACTACTCGAACACATTTTGGATGGTCTAAATGATAGATCATCAAACATATCAATTTTAAATGGTGCACGACCTAAAATCTCTTCTGAGCCGATATGAAAAGAAATGCGCTCAAACGAATATTTCACCGAAAACTGCTGTTGGTGTCGCTGCATTTGTGACCAGACAAAAAAATTATGCTGCTGATTTGTCTACCGTCCCCTGTTTCAATTGCTCACAGTTTGGGCATTTCCAGAGCAAGTGCACTAAGCCGAAGAGCCCACCAAATGCGTGCTTCAAGTGCCATATAGTGGGACATTTCCACCAGGACTGCCCGAAGAAACCATATGGAGATCCTGAAGTCACCAATAGTTTAGGTGCATTCCAACAGGTAAGTGTTGCATTCTTTAATAGAAATAAGTGCACTGAAGCCAAAACGCGTTTTTCTCTTCTTTACTCGGGAAGTAGTAGTAGTTTTATAACGAAGTCACTGGTGCCCTTTTCATGTAATCAGAAACTACCAACACTGTTTCGTGGAATGGGAAATTCAAAATTAAGTACGTTCGGAAAAATAAAGTGTCAAATAACCTTACGACATAAAACAATAATTCATGATTTCATTATTCTACCAGATGACGAGTCACTGGTGCCAATATTAATAAGAAGAGATGTTTTATTGAAACTTAATATTCATTTATGTCAATTTGATATAAAATATAAAAGAAATTATTTGATTGAAATTCGAAAAAAAAAGAAATATAATTTTGTTTTGCCAGAAAAAGCAAACAGTGCACTTATGTCTTTGAATTTATTAATAAATCCAAGTAGAATAGAATCGACTGAGCCAACCAAGGTAACCGTAGAAAATTTTAGGGAAGAAATTCCTAATATTTGCAAAGTAAAAGAAATGGAAAAGGCAAGTGGGTGTTGTAAAGCATTAACTGGAGACATTCGGCATTTGTTGGATATATCGGAATTATAATTAATTAGTTTAACTAATGAAGAGGATATGACTGATTTTGTTGATTTGGGATTGTTGACGTGCGCAATCACCACCGAGAGTAAGAATGATGTAATTATTTTAGATGAGAATTTGACTGCAAGTAAAAAAGAAAAGCTAAGTGCTACCATTTCAAAATATTATTTAGATTCTAACGTGCAGTCTAAACCTACGAATTATGCAATGCAAATAAGATTGACCAATGTATTGCGCGCCAAGGCGTTTATCGTATTTCGAAAAAATAGAAGTCCAAAAAATAATAGATCAACTTTTGGGAAAGGGTATTGTTCGCTCAAGTGATTTCACCTTATGCTTCGGCTATTGTAAAAGAAAGAAAAATGGTGAAATTCGGATGTGCATCGATTATCGTGCAATCAACAAAATTACTATTCGTGATAACTTTCCTTCGCCCTTAATTGAGGGTTGTCTGGAGTATTTTAGTGGAAAAAAATATTTTACGTATTTGGATTTGAAAGATGGTTTTCATCACACTAGGATGCATGAAGACGCAGTTAAATTTACAGCTTCCGTAACACCGTTTGGCCAATATGAATACTCTCGCATGCCCTTTGGCCTTAAAAATGCACCTGCTGCTTTCCAAAGGTACATACACAAAAAATTTAAACCGTTGATTGAAAAAGGCATGATAGTGATTTACTTAGATGATATATGTATTGCAACGGAAGAATTAAGTTCACACTATAGTATTTTAACAGAGGTCTTGCAACTTTTAAAAGAATCTGGTCTTGAGTTAAGTCTAAAAAAATGCAGGTTTGCCTTCCGTGAGCTCGACTATTTAGGGTACCGTATAAACTATGAGGGTATTAGACCAAGCTATAATCACATAGAAGCGATTCGTCACTATCCGATGACGAAAAACACTAAAGACGTCCAAAGATGTCATGGGCTATTTTCATGTTTCCGACGTTTTGTGCCAAATTTTGCAAGTATTGCCAAACCACTTACCAACCTTTTGACAAAGGAAACCAAGTTTTATTGGACGGAGGAATGCTCTAAAGCTTTTGAATTTTTAAAAGATAGTTTGACTTCATCGCCAGTTTTGTCTATTTATGACCCTCAGAAAGAAACAGAGCTACATTGCGATGCCAGCTTCTATGGCTTTGGCGCAGCACTTATGCAAAAACAAAGTGATGGCAAATTCCATCCAGTTGCTTATTATTCCAGAAAAACGACGCCCGACGAATCTAAACTAATAAGTTTTGAGTTAGAAACTTTAGCCATTGTGTACGCTCTAGAGCGGTTCCATACATTTGTTGACCAATTACCATTCACGGTAGTGACTGATTGTGAGGCATTGTCACAAACACTAAAGATAAAAGATGTGAATAAACGTATCGCTAGGTGGGCTTTAGCATTAGAGTGCTATAATTATAAAGTAGAGCATCGTAGGTAACTGTATGTCGCATGTAGACGCGTTAAGTCGTATCGAAATGGTAGGTGCCATAGAAACGGAAAATTCAGAATTAGATGCGAATATTCAGATTTCACAGGCTCGATATACGAGCATACAGAAAATAAGAAGTGGATAAAAACTGGTGATGTAGGTACATGGCTATGTCTTAGAAAATGGTTTAGTTTTTCGAATTGGATCCCAAAAACAACGTCAGCTGTATGTGCCCAGGAAGTTAGAAGAAAATATCATGAGAGTTGTACACGAAAAATGTGGTCACTTGGGGGTAAATAAGTGTATGAATCAAATACAAAAGCACTACTGGTTTCAGAATATGCAAGAGAAACTTAATTTGATCATAAGAAATTGCTTAAAATGTATATATTATTCGGCGCCATGGCGGAATTTGTACAACATTCTAAAGATATCGGAGCCATTTGACACATTACATATCGACCATTTTGGCCCATTGCCTTCGGTAAATTCTAGACACAAATATGTATTTGCAGTCATCGATTCTTTTACGAAATTCGTAAAGTTGTAGCCAGTAAATACTCCTGGCACTAAGGAGGCTTGTCAAGCCTTAGAAAAGTATTTCGAATATTATAGCCGACCACGTCGAATAGTTAGTAACCGCGGTACATCTTTTACTTCTACGAACTTTTTGAACTTTGTGACAGACAGAAATATAGAACACATGCTGACTGGAAGCCAAAATTGGTACAGGCAGAATATGCAATGAATAACATAAACCATACGACGACGAAAGTTGCACCAAGTAGACTTTTATTCGGTATTGAACAAAGGGGCAAGGTTATTGACGAGATAACCGAATATGTCGACTCAAATTACGCAGATAAGCAGAAGGTTGATTTTGTTAAACTTAGGTCCGAGGCTGCTGATGCAATCCTAAAATCTCAATCATATAATCTTGTTTGAAGTTGGAGACTTTGTCGTTATAAAAAATGTCGATACTTCAGTTGGAACGAATAAAAAATTAATACCGAAATTTCGCGGCCCATATGAAATCAAAGATAAATTAAACCATGATAGATACGTTGTTGAGGATATCGAGGGTTTTCAGATTACACAAATGCCCTATCATGGAATTTTGGATTCTAGTAGGTTGCGGAGGTGGTCAGATTTCCATATACTCCCCACTCCTTGCCATTCAAGCAGTGATTCCGTTCGTTATGAATTGGATCCCGACGATAACCTGGTTGGATTTAAGTGAAATTTCAAAACACTTGGATTAAGAAGGTAATACTTCAGTAAAAAAAAAATTTAATTAGTAACAATCGAGGTCGATTGTATTGTCAGAATGGCCGAATTGTAATAATTACTATTAATTGTTATATAATATAAGTATGTAACACAGCCTTAAGTTGTGAGTATCTATAATACAGCCCTAAGCTGCAACGCTAATGTCATTTTCATTTCCTTTTGTTTTTTTGTTAAATTGTCTCTCTTTCTATGCGTAGTTGGTTTTTTGAAATAATTTAACGGAAAACTATTCATTCGATTTTTTGCAAGCAGTAGAGGTGGGTAAAATCGTTAAGAAAAAATATCGATATGCATCGATAGTTTCTCCAAATTTATCGATTTCAATCGATAGTACATCGATAAGACCAAGAATATGTTTTATATTTCTATTTGAAAAAAGCATGCCAATTCTTGAATTCGATATCCTAGAGTTTTCACGACAATATTCGCGATTTTGTCGCGCTTTTGAGGTTGTAGATGGGACAATAAAATTTTGTATTCTATTTCTCTTGACAAGTTTTTTTTCGTTTTTAAACAAATATCGGACCACGAGTGCCCCTACGACGATCCCTGGAACTTCGCAGGCAATTGTCCATTTCAATACATATATAGAGGAACCACTGGTTGATGAAAATACGGACATCATCACATACTGGATGAATTATTCGTCATGCAAAGCTTTGCAAACAATTGCGTTAAAATATTTAATTGTGCCTTAATCTTCTGTCTCCTCCGAAAGAGTTAACTCTACTGCCGGCAACATAATTTCTGAACGAAGATCCCAATTGTCAGCTGATTTGGCAGAACGACTTGTATTTTTAAAACAAAATTATGAGCATGTCTTATTTTAATTTCACTAATTTTATGTTTGATTCGAGCACCATTCAAGTACCATATCATATAGTGATTCACACAAAGCGTTTATTGATCTCACATAACGTAGTTATTTATCCAATACGTTATTGTCCATTGTTTATGAAAAATTTATTATTTTAAAATATATTATGCATATATTATATTTCAAAATAAATCAGTTCTTATCGATGTCGATGTTTCGCAAAGAGACATCAATAGTTATCGATGCTTGACTCACATCGATGTCTATCGATAGTTAACGATTTTACCCACCTCTAGCAAGCAGAGACATTGGATCTGATTGCTGTTTAAATAAAAAGTATTTAAAAAATATAAAACTTATTTCAAATAATAAACTGAGTTGAAAAAACTTTTTGATTTTGAAATCCTTGTTTCTTCTACTTTAATATAAAATTAATAAATAAATTTAAAACGTATACAATAGTTAATTTTTTTTTCAAAAACGCTAAGAAACGCATGTATCCAGTTTTGCACGTTTTGTTTTTTGTTTTATAGCTGTTAATTTCCCGTTATTTATATCGTTTTATTAAAAATTGTTGTGGCTAGCTTCTTTTTTATTAGTTTTCAGTTGAAAGAGATGAGAACTGCTGCAAGTTAATAATTCAGTGGTCCTTATTTCAGAAAAAAAGGATAATTTAATTAATATGAATAAATACCTGTTGAAACCGAAGATAATTTAGTTATTGTGACTTAAAATCGTCAGTCGTCAAGAACTATAGTAAAAGCTTTGAAAACTAGTCATGGAACAGTTCTTCGTGTCCAAAAACGGAGCAATATTTAGCATACAGTCAATAATAGTGGCCGACTTAGAAAGCTAACAGACCGCCATGCCCACCGTATGGAGCGCATACTATGATGCCATCACTTAAAAACACCTAAGGAAACTGCAGTTAAAATCAGCTATCAAACAAACAAAAAAAAAAAAAAAATAGCACTATCAGAAAAAATGCCATAACGCGACTAAAATGCTGCAAGGAGCAATAACAGAAGGGTGTGGAAAACTGGAAACGAATAAATTTTGTTTTGTCAGACCAAATTTTGTTTCGTCAGACCAAATTATTCGTTATATGAATTGAAACGACTCAATAAATTGAATTGAATTGTTCTATTTTGCTCGCTACTGCAGCTCTCCTGACTTTTACCCTGTACTGTTTCGAGTGAAATGAAAGGGATTAAACTGAACCTGAGCTAAAATTATTCCATTACCTGCGATTTATAATCACTATTATTTGCTTCGCATTCTTCGTTCCATTTCTCTTCGTTATCAGAACTGTAGTCGGCATCAGTGCTCACTTTGTTAATTTCAACTGAGCTTAAAAATCCAAAGTTAGAAAGTTTTTCTTGCTGCTGATCATCGGATTTAAGTTGTTCTTCTAATTCCTTTTTTACGGGAGTTTCGAATAAAGTTGTCTTTGAATTTTCATCCAACGGCTGAGATAAGTTATCTAAATGAACATTTTTGAAGTGGAGCAAAAAGTCTGTGAATTCAAAAGTTTTCATTTCACAAAATGTGCAAATTATAGAAAAATGTGTTGATGTTTGGCAGAACACCTCAGCACATTTTGTATTTGAAAATGTATTTAAAACAGATGTACTAAAAATGTTTAACATTCTGCACAAAAATTGTTTATTTATTTCAGACTTAGCACCAGAGGTATTGAGACTTGAAACTCATTTTCTTCCGCACACACATTGATTGTCAAAAATTTAGAAAGAGATGTTAAAAAATTAATTTATTAAGAATTGCTCCTGAATTGTGGGTGTTGATTAAAGGCCCAACTAAACCATGCATCGCCTAGCGTAACCTACTGTCAAATTTGAACGAAAGCCTGTCAAATGCTTAAGAAACTCAGAGAAGACTTTTTAGTGGCTATGTTGTACTTCTTTGAAATTAAGAAGCGATGTAGCCATAGTTGCAAGCGTGTGAAATATTCCCACAATTGCATAAATTTTATTTCTTATATTTCCTAAATAAATTGAATTCATTCACAAAATGTTATTCAATGACATTAATTTAGATACTTAAAGCAATATTTATGTAATCCAGATATTGTTTTTACTAATTTTAAGAAAAAAATAAAAAAACAAAAATGCTCATTTTGTACTATGCGTGTAGATTGTGGGGAAAAGTATTGGCAAATGCAGCGCGTGGCATCACTGAATTGTCAATCAAATTGTTGTATGTATTGTGTGTGTACATTAAAATGCATATTTCTGCAACTTCACTCCAAGCCCTTTCCTTTACATTTGGATTTCAATGAAATGCGTCTATTTTACTGTTTAATTATCTTCTTTTTCACATTTTCTATTAATTTCAAAAAAAAGTATTTTCCACTTCAAGTTCCATTGCAAAAATTTTTTCTTATGTACATATACAATGCATAAAGAGCTGATTCCGTACAGAAAGTGCGTTCAGTTTCGCTCTTTCCTTAAGCAAATGACATTTGTGGAAATTGAACGAAACTTTTTGTTAAGTACGTTGTAGCTTTGATATACGATTTGTGTGTATTCGCACACTTGCAGAAGTTGACTGCAGTCAAAGCGTGCATGGTTTAGTTGGCCCTTAAGTTATATGAGAGTTTTTCAGGGAAATATAATAGGCCTGTTCCAGCCGGATTTTGTGGTAAGAACTTAATACTGTCAAATCACATTTTTGACAGCATGTAAGCTGCCATTTCTCTGACTGGCACTTGGTGTGAAAGTTTTACAAGATGTTGAAATAACCCAACAAGAACACTGTCAGTCAGATGATAGGTCATCTGACTGACTTTTGTACCTGCGTAGAAGCACTTGGTCTCAAAGGTTTTGGTAAACCACGACCCTGTGCATCAATACGTCAAGTAGCAACATCAAATATTTGCTAAGATTCTTGATAAGCAATGCGGCGTGGTGCTTTACCCAGTGGCATGATACGAATTTAAAGGTTTTGCATTTCATCAATAGTTCCAAGAGTGACCAAATTTCTTGTGGCTTTAGCTATGCTGTCTGGATATGCTTGTGTATTAAGTCCGCACATATTATGCTGAAAAGATTATATGGAAATAAGATATTTATTTTTATAATTTGATTTAAACTTACCTTTTGATTTGAATTATTTTCAATTGCGTAGTTATCTTGCTTTTTATTTTTTTACGCCACACAAACTTTTTATTTTTTCTATTAAATGTCAAATTTTCTATCTATCTATCTATCTCTTTCCCTTTACTCCTTCTTATGGCATTAATGTACGCAGTGGAACAGTTTCTTTTTCTCTGCTTTGATTTAATTGCAAAAGTATTTATTTATGTATTAGTAAAAATTAAAATTACTATCAATGTGTTAGAGTTCCGGTCAGTCATTTCTTGTAGGGATGTGATTTGACATTCTTTTCTATCACATCAAGTTTTAGGTTTCATCAAACATTCAACTGTCTCGATTATTCCAATCAGCCATGACTGCATTTTTTGTTATTGCTGATAAGTGAGAACGTTTCTCATCAGTCAGATATGACGTAAATATAAGTCAGAACTGATGGCAGTTCCATATCGTAAAGGGCCAAATAGACGTTCAGTTAATTTGAAATTTGTTCAATCAACAAAAAAATGAATGGAAAAAATATTGATAAAAGAAATAAAAAAAAGGGCTAAATAGACGTTCATGCGTGCATGATCAATAAAATGACGACGCCATCATGATTTCGACATACACCATTCATGCACGCATGATGGATATAATTTTTGGTTGAACTTTTAACGTGTTGACATTATGACGTCAGAATGCGGCAATTTAAATTGCATTTAATATTAAAAAAAAGTTTGAAATGTGTTTAATTTAAGCTCAAAAAATCTTTAAAAATGTATTTTAAGAAACAAAGTTCATACAAAAGTTTAATTATTTCATCTAATTATCTTTAGTGCATAATATTTCTAATTTCTTTTCCGCACTCATTGTCACCTTCTTCGTCAAAAAATCATGTAAACTGAGCTAAGTTCAGCACACACTATCATGCATGCATGATCAATCAAAAAATATCAAAATATTTTAATATTGCTCAGGCGCATGACCAATCAGCCAATCAGCCACCTACACGGTCAGTTTGCATGAGCAATCACTTAATTCATCATGCACGCATGAACGTCTATTTGGCCCTTTACTTTAAGTAATAGCCCTTTGATAGCACTATATTGAGTGGTAAAGTTGATGCCTGACGTAGTACTGGTTCCAAGATAGATGCAATTAAAAAGCCATTCGAACGGGACAAAAAATGAAAGTGGTTTTCTTGGCCATCTATAGAAAAGCAGAAGTCAGCGAAACCTGGCAACATTTTTTAATGCGACTAATCTTAAAATGTTATGGAATAATGTAACTTTTTAATAGATTTCGTTTGATTGAAAAATCATATTTACTTTTTTTCTTACAAGGCCATTTGAACGGGACATATTTTTCCGTTTATTTTCACTTGGGCAATTTTTCAAAACTACTTTAATATTTATATAAATACTAATATTTAAGATACATACAGTAATTAAAAAAACAAATTTAATGTTTATATTTATCAAATCAATTAGTGAGATCAATTATAAAAAAGAAAAGAGGAAGGAGTAGATATTTTTCTTAAAAGAATATAAAACTTGTCTTTTTGCTGTTAAAACGTTTTTCCTGTAAGAGGCGTGGCACCGCACACGTAAAAAAATATTTTTACTCAAGTTTCAATCTATCTACATACCAAATTTCATCAAAATCGGTGTAGTGGCACAGCCGTGATACCGTTTTTCCCCATTTGGAGCAATTCCACGACCGTTTTAAGGAATCAGTGTTTCTAATAATCTTTCTTAGGTTTAAATCTATCTTTAAGAAAAATTTCATCAAAATCGGTGCATTAGTTAAACCGTGGAAACATTTTTTCCCATTAGTGGCGTGGCACCACCTACTATTGAAAAACAGTACATATGTCCCTCCTTCTCCTCACAACCTTGCCAAAAAAAAAAAAAAAATATGCGATTATGTTGTGCTATGGCTGTGAAAAAGTGGTTTAACCATTTTGAACTACCTATTTATTACATGAAAAAACTTCAAACAGCTCCAAAAATGTTTTGCACTCGCTTTTTTTTTTTTGTACATGTACATATACATACATGAAACTCTGTTCGTGCAAACATTTTGACACACTTGCTGCTGTTATCAATTTCGAAATGAGAACATATGATGTTTTTCTATGTCATTTGTGACTTTAGAACATGAACTTAAGCAAATTAAAATTTTACAGTTAATAGAGATTGGTTCGATGTTTTTGCATTGTTTTTAGCTAATTGACATCTGGTGTAAATTGTTTAAATTAACAAAAATTGAACTACCTATTTATTACACTTATGTTTACGAACATGACCAATTTCAAACAGCTCCAAAAATTTAAAATTTAATATTTTTTGCACTCGCTTTTTTTATTTTTATTAATGTACATGAAACTCTGTTCGTGCAAAAGTTTTGACACACTTGCTGCTGTTATCAATTTCGAAATAAGAACACATTGTTACGAAATTCCTGTCTCTTAGACGATAATTTCGATCTCTTATACTTTTCTGAGTTCGATCACTGGATTGTGTAGCAATCAAAAACACACAAACTTATTTAATTATAAAATGGTTTATTTAAATCACAAAAGTTAGTTTTTAAACATTACAATTGTTTATTTCATTAACATTCAAAGTCTAATATTAATCTGACACTTTATAGACAACTGTTTTGTTCTACTGTATAAATTTAACTGTTCACTTATGTTGCTCAAATTCAACTGCTCTGCTTCACTGTTTTAATTCAACTGTGTCACTTAACTCAGATGACAACCTTTTTATACTACAGTCATCACCTTCTCGAATAATCCAGTACCTTCTAAGTGGCGTGTAATCTACCATTATCCATAATTTACCAGTACCTTCTAAATGGCGTATCGACGTTGAGCTCACAACTATCCAGAATGTTACTACTACCCTCTAGATGGCGTTGTACGACGGCCATAATTTCTCTCGGTTATCGACTTTTATAGTGTACTGCAGCGTCTTTTCGGTTTGTTATTTTTAGTACAAAAACTGCACTTTGGCGCTAGATGGTGTAAAAGTATTTATACAGCCAGTGATGCTAGCTAGTATCGTTTAGTTTTCTTTTGTTGGTTTTTATTTCGAGAATTTTCTGGCGTAAACCAAATTTCGCTACACTGCCCTCCGCTTAAACTTGTTCGTCCCGAACAAGAGTCTCTCCGTTTCTAGTATAAGGTGCCAGCCTTTCGATGTGGACTACCTTTAATTTACTTTTGTTCCAGGGGTATTTTTGGATTCGATACACAACATCATTAATCCTTGTGACGATCCGGCAAGGTCCCTCCCAATGAGTCTGTAATTTAGGAGACAAGCCTCGTTTTTGTTGTGGGTTATGTAGCAGCACTAGTTGACCTTCTTTGAACCCTTCAGTATTTGCTCGCAGATCATACCGAGCTTTCATCTTGTCGCTAGCCAATTGAGTACGTCTCCTGATAAGCTCGTGTATATCTGCTAATTCTTCTCTTTTCCGCGACATGTAATCGTCAGCATGTGTCGTTTCTGGGACAACGCTTACTCCGTACTTCATATCTGCTGGAAGCCTTAAGTCCGTACCAAAAATGGCTTTTGCTGGCGTGATTGTAGTAGTATCGTGTATTGACGACCGATAAGCCATCAGAAACATTGGTAGATGCTCATCCCAATCTTTTTGTCCTTTATCGACAACCTTTTTTAAATGCTCGAGTACGGTTGAACTTTTCGACCATGCCATCGGACTGAGGATGCAAAGCTGTGTTACGTGTCTTCTGTATTCCAAGCATGTCACAAACCTCCTTAAAAAGTGTCGACTCAAAATTTCGCCCTTGGTCGGAATGCAACTCAAGTGGAGCTCCATATCGGCAAATCCAATTTTTGATGAAAATGTCTGCCACTGTTTTTACTTCTTGATTGGGAATGGGATATACTTCTGGCCACTTACTGAAGTAATCAATTACCACAAGGATGTATTTATTTCCTGCATTGCTGATTGGAAAAGGTCCCGCTATATCCATGGCTATCCTCTCAAAGGGAGCTCCAACGTTATACTGATGCATTTTTCCCCGAGTGCGTTGCCTTGGTCCTTTAGCAATTGCGCATTGGTCGCAACGACGGATCCAGTCAGCAACTGATTCTTGGCATCCTACCCAATAAAACCGTTTCTTTATTTTTTCTGTGGTTTGCGTTATGCCCAGATGTCCACCACTCGATCCATTGTGATAATCCTCGATTATTTCCTTATATTTGGCCTTTGGAATAACCAGCAGTTTTGAGCGAGTTTTACCATCCTCGCTTTCCCAGATTCGGTAGAGACAACCATCATGCAACTCCAAACTTTGCCATTGCGCCCAGTATGCTTTAAAGATTTGGCTTTCACTTGAGATTTCCTGCCACGCCGGTTTCCTACCCAGCTCCTTATACTTAATTATAGTTGCCAAATCTGTATCACTGCGCTGGTCCCGTTTTACCTCCTCTTTTGTCCACTTTTCTTCAAGCAGAACGTTCAAAAGACGCACATCAATTGTTCCAGCTTTATTTTCCGTTCGTGAACAATGACCGCATTCTATTTTACATGGACGACGGGAAAGTACGATCGCCACTCACTTGGGAGTGGCCACGGATGATTCTTTTGCAAGCAGTTCAAGCAGCTCACAAACTTCCGGCCTTTTTGGCCAAGTATCCTATGGAGATCCCTTGGACACCCATCCGGGGGTGAGCTAGTTGTGAGAAGGCGAGTCTCTCCTAGACTTAAAACTTGGAATGTGTGCGTAGTGATTGGGTCCCACCACACATTATCATCATTTCCAATGAAAACCAAATCAGCCTCGGATAATGTTCCAAAATTCGATTTATCCATATAAAAAATGTGAAAAAGTCACAAAATTCAATTTTCATATGGAAAAATAAAGATTGCGTTCTTGCAAAAAATTTTACTTTAAAAAATTTTAAATTATTTTTCCATTTTCATATGGAAAAATCGAATTTTGGGAATTTTTTTAACGTGAAATTTTTTGAAAGAACGCAATCTTTATTTTTCGACTGAATTCGGGTATCCATTCTGTGAAGGAATAAAATTTACGAGCAAAAACACGTTTTTTTAGCCAAAAAGAACCTTCAATGACGCAGATATCGTTTTTAAGGGTTCTTCTAACTTTTGAGTCGGTGTCTGGATGAATCTTAATTTCGACCCAGTCTAAAAGACATTTAATTATAATTAAATACATACATATGTATGTAAATGTGTTTATGTTATGATTCGATATTTAGTTATCATTACGTAATTGGCTAATTCTGCGAGGTACTTGGAAAAACACGTCCAAAACTCTATCCACATTGATTTCGATATCGCGATCTTCGAACATAGTTGATCTGAAGTATGTCTTTAGACGACGTAGCACTGAAAAGGAGCGTTCATTTGTTGCAGTTGTCACAGGCAAAGTTGCATGCATTTTTATTGAAGCTGAATTTATTGATGCCGGAGCTATGCTTAAACGCACATTGAAAAAACGCTCGTGCTACTTAGCCTTAGCGACGCGCAGTAGTCCTAAATCGTGTTTTTTGATTGAAAAATAGCTAGAAAGCGTAAATCTTGTCAAAAATGAAAAACTCGAGCTACGACGATTTATTGGCATTTTATTTCTCTCATTTAAAAAAAAAAAATTTGTTGTGTCTTCTTGATTTTTCAATCAAATGCCAATAAAAACCTATGCGCGAAAATTCCCAATGCAATTCCCTTGCGCAAGGGCCTGGCTACAGCTCCTTTTAATCGCATGACAAATCTTATTAATAATTGCGAAGTTTATAACATTAGCTTGTCAAAAGGTCAACTCAAGCTTAGACTGAAAACTAACTGTAGCTAAATTTGTAGCTTAATGGTGGTGTGTATTTTTTTGTTTGTGTTGTCCGAGCCCCACTGCATGCTGGGTAAGTTTTTTCTAACATTTATCCCTTAGACCATATGATTAAATCCATACTATTACATTCATACAATATATATTGTACATATGATCTGTGTGGGTATGTTGAGAAAGTGCGATAAAGCTAAGAAAAAATTATAAAAAAGTAACAAATTAATGTGCATGATAATTTTTCTATTCCATTATTCATTGAATAAGCTTTTTGCTTTATAGCTTCATTGCCACATAGCCAAGAAGGCTTTAATAGCTGTAGTAGCTAAACTCTATTACTATTATTAAAATTCGATTAAGCCGAAGTCCTCCATAAGTCGAAAACTCAAATTTTTTGGCGTCTCCCTTCAAGTTCCACTTACAGAGGTTCTATTGCATTAAAAAATTACATTTAATGTAGCTTAGCTCAGGTTTTAAGTTTGTAGATTGAAGCAGTCCTTTTGTTATTCGAATGGCTTCAGCATCATATTCACTGAGATCTTTAACAGCTGCCTATACGTCTTTAAAATTGCCGCTGTAATAAACTGTTGCTTCTAGCCAAGTGCCCCATCGAGTAATAATTAGAGATGGTGGCAGAGGTGTGTTTGGAAATGTGAGCTTAAAGGCTGCCATCGAAAAATTAAATTTTTATGAGTTTGAAATGAAAATGCTCAAATATGCAAATTAACCCAAAATATGCTGCTAAATTCATATGCAATATGCAAATATGCATTTATAACCTCTCTGGTAATGACTAACCCATTCCAAAGGTGAATCAAGAAGTCTAATTTCTTGCCTATGTTCAACTTCCTCATTAAAACTTGGTTTTCTCATAACCATACATTTTGTCTTACCAACATTAACACTTAAAGAATTTTTGCTCAGCCATTCGTACACTACAGATAAAACAAAATTCACAGTTCTAACTACCTTTGGTGCATTATTACCGTAAAAGTAAATTAATGTATCGTCTGCAAACAAATGAATCTTACATTTTCTTATTACTCCTGGGAGATCATTTATATAAGTACAATATACATAAATAGCAATGGTCCTAATTTACTTCCTTGTAGAACTCCATATTTAACATGTACTTCTTCTGATACGCCATTATTGAATCTAAGCTTTTGAAACATATTATCTAGATAACCTTGTAACCATTCATATACACACCCATCAATGTTGTACATTTCTTTAAATTTTCTTAGTAGTAGTTTTCTATCTATCAACATCAGCTTGATTTGCGCGCACGCCCCGACGGAGGAAAAGGACGATGCTGTCAAAGATGCCTTCTATGCGAGACTCGAGGAAGTATACGACCGCTGCCCGGCCCATGACGTTAAAATTGTACTCGGGGATTTCAACGGAAAGGTCGGAAGAGAAGGTATATTTGGCCCCACTGTCGGTCAGTTCAGCCTTCACGAGACCACCTCAAACAACGGTCTACGGCTGATCGACTTCGCCGCGGCGCGAAACATGGTAGTAAGTAGCACCAGATTTCAACACCTCGATATCCACA
The DNA here is from genome assembly GCA_949775025.1 of Tricholauxania praeusta. Taxonomy (NCBI): domain Eukaryota; kingdom Metazoa; phylum Arthropoda; class Insecta; order Diptera; family Lauxaniidae; genus Tricholauxania; species Tricholauxania praeusta. Next base: position 112,166,058 of record OX459028.1, read on the forward strand.
AGGCCACCTGGCTGTCCCCTGATCAGAAAACACGCAACCAAATCGATCATGTTGTGATCGACGGAAGGCATGCTTCGAGCGTGCTAGATGTTCGTACGTTCCGGGGAGTCAATATTGACTCCGATCATTATCTTGTTGCAGCCAAGATACGCATGCGGCTGTGCAATGCAAAGGATGTACGCTCTGGTACGCAACGAAAGCTGGACGTCGCTAAGCTGCAATCACATCGGACGGCCGAAGCCTATTCCGCTCGCCTCTCGGAACTGCTCCTTCAACCTGACTCTCTACCCGATGATGCCGGTGGACTTTGGGCGCATATATCCCGCTCCATGTGCTCTGCCGCTGAGGAAGTCATTGGTTTCCGACGCCCACTTCCGCGAAATCAATGGTATGACCAGGAGTGTCGCGAAGCTACTGCAGTGAAAAACGCCGCCTACAAAAAAAACCCTGCAGTCAGCAGCAACGCGAGCCGTGCACGAAAACTACCGGGAAAAGAGAAAGGATGAGAGGCGCCTTTTCAGATGCAAGAAACGAGAGCAGAAAAGGCACGAGCGTGAGAAACTCGAAGTGTTACGGGGCAGGAATGATGCTCGAAAATTTTACCAACAAGTCAAGCGTCTAACCCAAGGTTTCAAGCCCGGAGCATCAACCTGTAAAGATGAACATGGAAATCTGGTTACGGATACGCAAGGTGCACTGAGATTATGGAGGGAACACTTTTCCAAGCTGCTTGCTGGCGATGACTCCACCAATCCCGCCTTTGGAGAAATTAACCCGATGCCACCAATCAACGACGATGGTGTGGACGTACCACCACCTAGCCATGACGCGGTACGAGTTGTGATCCAACGACTTAAGAACAACAAAGCGGCTGGTGCCGATGGCCTGCCAGCTGAATTGTTCAAGACCGGCGGCGATGAGCTGATAGGGTGTATGCATCAACTCATCTGCAAAATATGGCTAGTAGAAAGCATGCCCGACGATTGGAATCTCAGTGTCCTTTGTCCTGTACTGAAGAAAGGTGACCCGACAATCTGCGCTAACTACCGGGGAATCAGTCTTCTTGCCATCTCTTACAAGGTCCTGTCGACTGTACTGTGTGAAAGACTTAAGCCGTTTGCCAACACACTGATTGGGCCTTATCAGTGCGGCTTTAGACCTGGTAAGTCCACCATAGACCAGATCTTCACACTACGTCAAATCCTGGAAAAAACCCACGAAAAACAGATCGATACCCATCATCTCTTTATCGATTTTAAAGCTTCTTTCGATAGCCCGATACGGGATTGCCTGTATGCCACCATGTCTGAGTTCGGTATACCTGCGAAGCTGGTGCGGCTTTGCAGAATGACGTTGAGCAACACAGCCAGCTCCGTCAGAGTAGGAAGGGACCTCTCCGAACCATTTGATACCGAACGAGGTTTCAGACAGGGCGATCCATTATCCTGCAACCTCTTCAACTTTGTGATGGAAGGGGTGTTGCGAAGAGCCAGTGTACATCGTAATGGCACTATTTTCTACAAAAGTGTCCAGCTCCTTGCATATGCCGATGATATTGATATCATTGGACGTTGTAAGCGAGATGTTACTGCTGCGTTCTCTGCTATCGAAAAAGAGTCAGCGAAAGTGGGTTTGACGGTGAACGAGGGCAAAACAAAGTATATGCTGTCCACAAACAGGGAGACGCGGCGTATTGGATCCTTTGTTACTGCGAACAACTATACTTTCGAAGTTGTCAAGGAATTCACCTATCTTGGCACCGCCGTGAACACTCAAAACGATGTCAGCCTGGAGATAAAGCGAAGACTAACTCTTGCTAATAGGTGTTACTATGGTCTCAGTAAGCAATTGAGTAGTAGAGACCTCTCTCGCCCGACAAAACTGACACTCTACAAGACGCTCATCTTACCCGTGCTACTTTACGGCGCAGAAGCATGGGTTGTGTCGCAGACTGATGCAGCCACGCTTGGGGTGTTTGAGAGAAAAATTCTTCGCAAAATCTTCGGTCCTGTTCACGTCGGCGACGACTACCGTATTCGAATGAACCACGAACTGTACGAGCTCTACGCTGACATTGACATAGTCAAGCGCATCACTATTCAACGTCTGCGCTGGCTGGGACATGTTGTGCGTATGGACGAAGAAGCTCCGACGAAAAAGGTGTTTGATGCGGAAGCCGCTGGGCGACGACGAAGAGGAAGACCATGCGTCCGATGGAAAGACCAAGCCGAGGAAACCCTATCCACGCTTAGTGTGAATGATTGGAGAAGGCGTACGCAAAGCAGAGGCGCCTGGAGAGAGCTTTTGAGGTCGGCCGTAACCCGGTAACGGGTTGTTATGGCCACCCAAGTAAGTAAGTAAGTAATTTTCTATCTATAGTTTCAAACGCTCGTCTATAGTTCAAGTACAGTGCAACTAGTCCATCACCGCTATTCGTAGCCAATCCTCAATCACTTATTGTAGTGCTGTTTCTGTGCTGTGTTGTTATCTAAATCCTGACTGATGTTCACTTAACAGATCATGTTCCCTTATGTGTCTCATTAAAGTTTCATACACAGCCGTTTTTATAACTTTTTCAATGACTGGAAGTGTGTTAATTGGTCTGAGATCGCAACCTTTTGTGCTACCCATTATTTTAGCAATAGGAATGACTACTGATGTTTTTAATGTTTGTTGCAAATTTCTCTGAATAATTGATTCATTAACTATTTGAGTAACTTTACTTCCAATTACTACCCATAAATTTTTAAAAATCATAACAAACATAAGTAGATTAGCAGGGCACGCAGGTAGGGCTACCAGATGCGATACTAAAGTAGCAAAAGTGCTACTTTTGCAAGGCTTTGCTACTTTGTTACTTTTGACTCGAAATGTCCTACTTTTGGTTGAAATGCGCTACTTTTCACTACTTTTGGCATTTGAAATATTTTTGTAATTTGCTGGGGTTTTCTCGTACAAAGTGAGGAATTTTTTTTTTTTTTTTTTTGCTCATCAAAGTTATTTCAAATTATTGTTTTAATTTGCTGGGGTTTTTTGTTAGGAAGTGAGGACCTTTTTTTTTGCTCATCAAAATATTTGTATGAAATTAAAAAAAAATTTGGATTTTATTGCAACACTGCAACAATATTTTTGGTTTTCATTACTAACTTCAAATTTTTTGATATGTGCTACTTTTGTAAGCAGGCCATCTGGTAGCCCTACACGCAGGCATAATGAAGGCTCGGCTGAGCTTGCCGGAAAATGGTGGATTCTTATTCCTGCTAATGCCTGTTATATTAGAAATTTAATTCGCGTGCCATTTTACAAAACGGAAAGAAAGAGAAGAAAAAGTAAAGATTGAAATAAAGATGAATGAATTTAAAGGACGCGTGATATTTAAGCATAAAGATTTTCAAACAAATCTACCCGGTGCGGATTTCTGTGCACCAATGCGACCCACCCACTGACTTGGAAGTCAGCCTATGACATATTCGTCGCCTCGCTTATTTTTAGAATATGCCCGTAAGCTGACTCATGGCATTCCTCACTGCTTTTACCTAAGCTGCGACACCACAACCTAAAACATATTAATAGTAACGACAATCACTTTTAAACATGGAACATATACATTTTTTTTATTTTTATATAGGAAAAGCAAGCAAATATAATCTTAAATTATGTTCAAACTTCAAATTATAATTTAGTTTCTTATTTAAAAATTACAATTTAGATATAAATTTAATAAACTTAATTTTTTGTTTTGGTTTAGTTTAGTTGAAATTAAAAGTAGTACTAAATTATATTTAAATTTAATTGAATCTTAAATTTAAATTACAAGTCTATTTTCTTTTACTAAATCATATTTAAATGAATATTCAAGTCATTACTTTTGCTCTTTACAATTTGAGTGCTTTATTTTTATTTTTTCTTTGAAAAGTTAATTTAAATTAAATTCTGTTTTTTATTATCAAATTTTAGGTTTTATTTCGATTTGTTTTTTTTTTCTTTTCAGATTTATTTATCGCTTCTTGTAGCTGTGAATTCCTATAGGGTAAGTAGCCAAATTCCCTACAGGGAAGGTTGCAATTTGTAATTCGCAAAAAAAAAAATAAAAATTTTGAAAATAAACAGAAATAAATCTTTACAATTCTGAAAGATTAATTTTACTCTTAAAATATCGTATAAATAAACTAGTTTTACCTTAAAATTTTTTCTTTTTTTTAATTCTTAAATATTATATAAACTATTACGACAAAATCTCATTACTACTGCTGTTTTCTCCTTTGTTCTGTTCTTATTGTTATTACTGAAATTGCTGTAACTCGGGATCAATTGGTTGATGTCGGCAAACTTATACTTGTTAATGGCTGAGTTGGGCTTCGGTACGGACTCGCTGTATATATTCCTTTTCTTATCAGGACCAAAATTTTTGATTTTACTTGGATTTTTACTTTATTTGTTATTTTTAGGTTCAGGTTTTTGGATTCTATTTAGATTTTTACTTTATTTGTTATTTTTAGGTTCAAATTTCTGATTTTATTTAGATTTTTAATTTATTTGTTATTTTTAAGTTCTTTAATTTTTCATTTGAAGTGTTTATCTTAACTTTTCTGTATTTTAAGTTTGTTCTTTTATTTCCGAAAATTTAGGCAGTTGATGGCTGTTGTTATTGGTGGTTTTATTTAATTTAAGAACCTTCTCTGTTTTTAGGTTACCTTGTTATTTATTTACTTTTACTTCCAGGTCCTTCTTCTATTTCTAGGTTTTTCTTCTATTTCAGGTTTTTTCAAATTTTTGTGTTGAGTTCTTTATTTTTAGGTTATGTTCTAGTTTACTTTTATTTCCAGGTCCTTCTACTATTTCAGGTTATTATTGTATTTCAAATTTTGTGTTCTTTATTTTTCGGTTATGTTGCAATTCACTTTTATTTCCAGATCCTTCTTCTATTTCAGATTATTTTTCTATTTCAGGTTATTTCAAGTTTTGTGTTAAATTTTGTATTTAGGTTATCTTTAATTTTGTAAGATTCGTTTGTTTTAAGATATTTTAAGATTTTTCTTCGGTTTTTATCGCAATCGACTTTAAATTTCTTTCTCGGTAGGGAACTTAAGCAGCGGGTGCTCCGCTGATTGTGACCGCCGCGTGCGCTCCGCAAGTGCCAAAAAGTTTTAATTTGATTTAGTTTGCATTTTTGTTTAGTTTCAGGTTTTTTTTTCTTGTTATTTCTGAGCTCTTTTCTTATTTCCCTATTTTCCTGATATTCTGTTGATCTGCCAATTTTTGTTTTATAAGTGTTCCCTCGTTGCCTATATAACATCAAAGAATAAGGTAGATGCCGGAAATTCAGCCATCATTTTTATTTTCTCCGTCTCTTCTCATTTTTTTGATCATCAATGTTGGCAGCCATTAACGTTGGTATGGAACTTTGTTGCATGTTGAGGCCAATTATGTCGCATGAGTGGACACCGCTAGATTGGGTGTTGTGTTAATGTGTGTAGTTTCTGGCGTGTACTAAAAAACCAGCAATACCGCTGTAACGAACCTTCGGCCTGGGTATTAACTCGCCGACGCCAAGGTCCATTTACAAATATTTATAATTTACAGGTGACTAACTTTATTTCAAATAATTATGTTTTCGCTGATTTTTTAAAATTCACTGTTATTTTCATTTTTTTAGAATTAAAATTATATTTTGTGTACAATAATATATATAAGGAAAATAAAACAATTCGATGTAGTAATTAATTACCACATTGCGGGTTCTGCGCCGACGCCATGCGGGTGCTGTACAGCGTCTCTCGGTGATCGCGCGGGTTAATCCCAGTCGTGGCCTAACACATTTTTTCTCTCTAAGTTTTTCCTATGGAGCAACTTTATTCGCCCGAGAACGAATATTCCACAAACGTTATTCGTACTCAGTACGAAGCATCGTTGGTTTTAATATAATAACAAGGCACAAACGCGTATATTCGTCGCCGCTTTACCGCCACCGCTCTAACTGTGTTCTAAGCATTATGCTTCTGTTCGCTTTCATGCTGTACTGCGTGGTCTCGTTGTTCCATCTCAACAGCTATTTAACACGACCGTATCGCGTGGTCACATTATTCCATCCCAACAGCTGTTTGACAGGAACGGCTGTGATCAAGTGATGCCACTAAATGAAATGGCGATTAAGGGCAAAATGCATTTTTGCAAGGATACTGCGTCTTAATGTTATTTACTTCATTACTAAGCAAAAATGTAAATGTAAATGTAAATGCCATGCATAATTTGACGATGGTGTCGACAAAAACGAGGCGTGCCGACTTTTGTCTTTATACCGCTTTGAAAACTTAAATGACATGCATTTCATGCATTGAATAATAAAAACTTTCATTCACTGTTAAAAAAAAAACTATAGGAAAGTTGACCTTCAGGCCCAGCGCACATTGAAGACGCAGCAACGCAGCGTAGGCAGGGCAGTTTTTGTAAGCTACGTTTTTCAAGGAAAGCGAGCCCATTGAAACGTAGTGCAGTACTGCGTCACGTGCCGACTGCGTTCACTTGTGGAGATGGCACAGAAAATGTGTCACACAGGCCGCAGTTTACTCGTGTGTTTTTGAATTTCCATTGTTTTATTTTTATGTTCTTCGATATAATTACAGTTTGTGCTTAAGTAAATTGAAATTATGGAGTGTGAAGAAAAATTGATAGAGCTTGTAAGAAAATACCCGGCTTTATATGACACCAGCGACTGCAATTATATGAAAAGCAAACACAAAGGAGAAATTTGGATAATTATTCAGTTCTCCAAATCTTGTTTACCTTCCGGAATTTTTAATATAGCAAAAATAACGTTTCCAGCTCGTCAGAATCTGATTCGGAATCGAAATAATCCGCCATTATTTTTTCTCGGGAACAGGTTTACTTTACTTGATTTTTTTTTGAGTAATAAGGGGTAAATTGAAAAAAAAATAGTGAAAAAAAGTGGCGCTCGGATCTCGTTTCGGAGATATAGCTATCGGAAGTTATGGACTTAGATGATGTAAAAATCCTTACAAGTTGGGAACCCCTAAATTGATATCAGAAATATGGGTGTAGTAAGAAAGATAATTTAATGGCATACAATAACGGTTAGCAGAGATTTGAAATTTAATCTATAATTTTGGAGATATTACAATTTTTCTGAGATTTAGACCATTTTTTTTTTTTTAAACCATTATTTTTTCCGAAAAATATGTTAGTAACCTATAATTACTTATATATAGCATGTTCAGAAAGCTTAATTTATTCCCTTTAAAATGGTTTATCACTATAAAATGATAAAATTGTTACATAAATTAATAATTATTAAAAATGTAAGGTTATTTAAGAAAAAAAGAGCGCCGCTGACGAAAAATTTTAAGTTTTATAATGGGAATCATCTTATAATAATTGTTCTTGTACAACAAACTGTATAACATTTTAAAGGGAATAGATTTAGCTTTTTTAACATGCTTATTGAAAACATTTTTTTTTTTTAAATAACAGTTCTTTAAAAAATATCAGGTTAAAATTTCAGAAAAATCGTTTTATTTCCAAAATTATGTATTCAATTTCCAAGGTTTATTTAAATTATAGTAGGCCACTGAATTATCTTTCTTATGACACCCATATTTTTGATATCCATTCTAAGATTCCCAACTTATAAGGATTTTTACAAAAGCTTTATCTGCAATTTTCGATGGCTATATCTCCGAAAGTAGATCCGAGCGAAACTTTTTGATTACATATTTATGCTTTTGGTTTAAGCAAAATTGGAGAATGGGAGCTAAAGTAAGCTTAAGCCTTTTCTCGCAAGACGAACATCTTGTCATCGACCTGCTGCACGAAACTACTTCTCAATATGCGAGTACGAGTGTACGACACAGTGTTTCTTCCTGCGCTGTGCAGTCTGCGCTGCCTGCGTGACACAGCTCAATGTGCGCCTTAGCTCAGACGATGACTACGGCTTGGTGCTGCAATGTTCTTTTTTTTTTGTTGAGGTTAGGTTGTTTGGCGAATAGAAATGTATCCATATCATTTGGGTAGGACTCACAAATGGTATCCTCCGGATTTTTGTACCGATTATCCTTGTTGTGATGGCAAAATAAATAAAAAAATTAAAGGAAAATTTCCAATATTGCAAAACTTTGCAGAGTTAACATCGTTGGTTAAATTTTATGCTGTCAAATTGATGAGAAACCAACGAGTAAAATGGTAAGAGAGCCACAATAAGATGTTGCCATACCAAAAGAATAGGAACATCGTAAAGCAAAAAGATGTTGCAAGAACCTTTTGTGGGCCGAGGATAAATGTTGTTAGGAACTTAATCCGAATTGAGGTATGCCAATAGGGAATATTTTTAAGTAGTAGTATTAGTAGATGGATTAATTTTATATTTAAGTTAGTCTTATATTAAATTGATGTATTTGCATGTATGTATGATTTTAAAGCGGATTTTTGGTTTTGTTGCTGCTGCTTGGCCTAGAAATTTAGGGCTTGACGACAATAAGTTTCCGTCGTCCAAAAAAAAAAAAAAATTATAAAGAGTTAAGTCTTAAATTAGAAAAAATGAATACGTGTGTGCAGAAAAATTTGAAAGTTAGGAAAAGTGTCCTGCAAGTGCTAGTGCATTAAAAATATAGTGATCGTGAAAAGGAAATTTGCGGATTATTAGAAATTCTGATCTTATATTTTGGAAAAGGAGGAGAATAAACCGCGAAACACGTGTGGTGAAGAGGTTCAGCAGCTAAGACGAAAGGTGCTAAAATTGTTAAAATTCGACAAAATTTGATTGTGGCTGGTAGGCAAAATAGATAAGTCTGGAAGAATCATTCTGGAGGAGATTCGGACGAACGAGCCTACACACAAGATAAGTCAGCCACAATCATTTTTTTTATACATATATCGTAATATGAAATTTAAAACAGAAAATACGTGATTAAAATTTTCACAATCACGTATTTTTAAATACGAAAGGGTGTCAATCCTGTCCGCAGCCTCAGCTTCAGCGAGCGGCACAAAGCTCTTGCTGCAACGCTCGTACCGTGGAGCAAACACGGAAAAAAATCACGAAAAATCGTCTATATGCGCGCAAATTATTTTTTTTTTTTGAAATTGAAATATTTTTAAGGTTTTAGGTTTAGTTTCATCTTATTGCATTTGTCTTAAGTTTTATTTTAAAATTTTGGAGTCCGATCTGCTAAAAAGAAAACTCGGTGCGCGTTTTAGGTTAGTTTTTTTCTGTTGAAATTTTCTATGGATTTTTTTTTATTACATTTCAAGGAAGCTTCTTTAGGGTTGTCCTCAGTTTTTTTTTGGCTTAAGTTTACTTTAGGGATAACTCTCAGATTTTATTTATTTTTTTAGGAGAAGTATCGTGCTATGAATAAACAATAAATCTGCAAAAAAAAAAAATTATCGCTCGGATCTGGCTTAGGAGATATAGCCATCGGAAGTTGCGAATATAGCTTTTATGAAAAGCGCGATAAGTTAGGAACCCCTGAATGGATTTCCAAAATATGGATATCATATGAAAGATATTTTAATGAGGTCTAAAACTGTATTAAAAAAAATTTAAATCTATATGATAGTTTTCGAGATATGAGGTTTTTTGAAAAACTTGGACCTCTTTTTTTGAAAGGAACCGTTATTTTTTCCAAAAAATGTATTATTACCCTAAAAAGATACTTATATATTTAGAGAGTATAATTCATTAGCTTTAAAATGATGTGCTATTTGTACCATATATTTTTTATATTAATCAATGTTTTTTACCGAAAAACAAAAAAAAAATATTCTTTGTTTTGAAAACAATGAAATATGTATGGGCAACAGTTATAGGCGTTAGATTTTTGGTTGTTTTAAATCATCAATCGGTCGCTCGGCCTATTTATGCAGCATTACTGTGGCCACCGAAACTAGTGTTGGAGACGTTAAAGACTGAACCGCGAAGCTGTTGTCGGATTTTTGGGAGTTTTAAATCCTGAGCCGCGGCCGGCTTATTCTATTTTTTAAGTAGCATTACTGTGGCCACCGAAGCCAATTTTGGATACGTTATAGACCGAACCGCGGCCGAAGGACGCCGCGAAGCCGGTATTGTATTTTTGGGAGTTTTAAGCCCTGCGCCGCTGCCGAAGGCCACCCAATTACAATAACTCTTATGTAGAATTTCTGGGACCAGCGGTTCAGTGTATAACATATGATTGTTGCCCATATATATTTTATTCTTTTCAAAAAAATGATAATTTTTTTGTTTTCCGGTAAAAAAAAATTGTCTAATATAAAAAATATATATACAAATAGCACATCATTTTGAAGCTAATAAATTATACTTTCTAAATATATAAGTATCACTATAGGTTAGTAACACATTTTTTGGAAAAAAATAACGGTTTTTTCAAAAAAAGAGGTCAAAATTTTTGAAAAAACCTCATATCTCGAAAACTATCCTATAACTATAACGAATTAAAAATTTTTGTAGCATAATTTTATACCTTTAAATTACCTTTCATATGATATCCATATTTTGGAAATCCATTTAGGAATTTCTAACTTATAGAGTTTTTTATAAAAGCTACATCCGCAACTTCCGATGGCTATATCTCCTAAGCCAGATCCAAGCGATAATTTTTTTTTGCAGATTTATTGTTTATTCATAGCACGCTACTTCCCTTAAAAAAATAAATAAAATCTGAGAGTTGTACCTAAAGTAAACCTGTTCCTTTTTTTTGTTACTAAGCGAATTCCGATTTTTAAGTTTTGTTTTCTTATTTTTTTCGGTAACAATGCAGTTTTCTTGTTTACTTGTCGTTAGTTAAAATTGTATTTTGATTTTTATTTAACAGGAAGTAATTATTATTAATTAATCTGTGCTGATACTCCATAAAATTTTTTATTCCTTAAATGCATGATATTTTATATATATATTTGTTGTAGATTTAATTAAATTTTATCATATTTCTTTTATAATATTTATATACGTACGTTAATCAACTTTTATTTCAGAGTTTTCTTTTGTTACCAGTTTTTTTTATGTTTTATAATTCATAAAGAAAAATGTTAGCGCCCTAATAAAGGAACCCAAGAATGAATTTGTGCTAATTTCTTTCCATGGGAGGGGATGTTGACGCTGACCGAAAATGATCCGGTAGAGTGACCGGAAATGAAAATTTAGAGTGGTTCTGCGGTGATTTGGTAGTGGGTGATATCCCTAAAATCGAGAGGGTATCACAGGTTGGGTGGGCGCATAGGGAGAGAAAGTTTCCTCCCTCTTTCGTGTGAAATGGCCCGATTACCAGTGAGGCTTTATTTATATTTATTTTTTTTCAATTTGATTTCCTTTTTTTTTTAATAGTGAATTTTGCAGTTTTTTTGTTCTTTTCTGGCAATAATTATGTCTTTTCTAATTGTTGCAGTTTTTCGTGATATTTATTTAGTTTTGAAATTTCAGTTCTTTTTTATTTTTGCCGTTTTATTTTAATCAGTTTGAAAAAAATTTAGTTTAAATTTCACTTCCTTTTGGGAAGTAAAATTTATTGTTGCGCCCTCGACCCAACGCGGCGGGTTAATAATCCCCTGATCCGCAAGCTAGCCGGTGCGGTCCGCGTTGGGTACGATTACTTAGGGTCACGCAACAACTTACTCATTGAGTGCGTTCACACGCCGCACAGTGTTGTATTTTGGGAAAAAATGGACAAAATCAAATTCCCGTCGATAGGAATGCCCAAAAAAAACGAGGTCGGTCTCATTCGAAAGGTGATTTCATGCTTTTTTTAGAAAAATTGTCCCGAATCGAAATCCCAGCTTTGGGCGTTTCTCAGAAATGCCCAAAATATGGTCTTTTTCAATTTTAGACAGTTTTTCCCCAATTTTAGTACAATTCTGACTCGTATACATATCCGATGATAATTTATTTTGAAAGTCGAGAAAAATACCTTTAATTTGGTATTTTAAAAATTTTTCTAGGTGCTTGGTATCGAAAAATACATCTATATTTAATTAGGGGTAAATTAACGTTAATCTATTATATAAAACTCATTTTTTGTCTGTCCGTCTGTCTGTCTGTCTCTTTTGCACGCGGAAACTATCCAGCCGATTTTGATGAAATTTTTACAGTATGTTCGCATCGATCGGGCGGGTGTCATAGGCTATAAAACTTTTATTTAGGGTACATATTTAGGGTGGCCCTCATACACAAATATTTTAAAAATAGCGATTTCTCCAAGACTGGCAAATCGATTCTCATGAAATTTACACAGTATGGCTTTTATGTTAAGGGGCAGAGATTGAATGGTAAAAATTTTATTTAGGGTGCATACTTAGGGTGGCCCCCATACAAATATATTTTTAAATATCATTTTCACGAAGACAAACAAATCGATTCACACCAAATTTACACTACATATCTCTTATGTTAAGAAGCATAGCTTAGTCCACAAACCTTTTGTTTAGGGTGGCCCTCATACACAAATATTTTAAAAATAGCGATTTCTCCAAGACTGGCAAATCGATTCTCATGAAATTTACACGGTATGGCTTTTATGTTAAGGGGCACAGATTGAATGGTAAAAATTTTATTTAGGGTGCATACTTAGGGTGGCCCCCATACAAATATATTTTTAAATATCATTTTCACGAAGACAAACAAATCGATTCACACCAAATTTACACTACATATCTCTTATGTTAAGAAGCATAGCTTAGTCCACAAACCTTTTGTTTAGGGTGGCCCTCATACACAAATATTTTAAAAATAGCGATTTCTCCAAGACTGGCAAATCGATTCTCATGAAATTTACACAGTATGGCTTTTATGTTAAGGGGCACAGATTGAATGGTAAAAATTTTATTTAGGGTGCATACTTAGGGTGGCCCCCATACAAATATATTTTTAAATATCATTTTCACGAAGGCAAATAAATCAATTCACATCGAATTCACACTACGTATCTCTAATGTTAAGAAGCATAGCTTAGACCACAAAACTTTTATTTAGGGTGGCCCTCATACACAAATATTTTAAATATTTTAAATATTTTAAATATTTTAAATATTTTAAATATTTGTGTATGAGGGCCACCCTAAACAAAAGGTTTGTGGACTAAGCTATGCTTCTTAACATAAGAGATATGTAGTGTAAATTTGGTGTGAATCGATTTGTTTGTCTTCGTGAAAATGATATTTAAAAATATATTTGTATGGGGGCCACCCTAAGTATGCACCCTAAATAAAATTTTTACCATTCAATCTGTGCCCCTTAACATAAAAGCCATACTGTGTAAATTTCATGAGAATCGATTTGCCAGTCTTGGAGAAATCGCTATTTTTAAAATATTTGTGTATGAGGGCCACCCTAAATATGTACCCTAAATAAAAGTTTTATAGCCTATGACACCCGCCCGTTTGATGCGAACATACTGTAAAAATTTCATCAAAATCGGCTGGATAGTTTCCGCGTGCAAAAGAGACAGACAGACAGACGGACAGACAAAAAATGAGTTTTATATAATAGATTAACGTTAATTTACCCCTAATTAAATATCGATGTATTTTTCGATACCAAGCACCTAGAAAAATTTTTAAAATACCAAATTAAAGGTATTTTTCTCGACTTTCAAAATAAATTATCATCGGATATGTATACGAGTCAAAATTGTACTAAAATTGGGAAAAACTGTCTAAAATTGAAAAAGACCATGTTTTGGGCATTTCTGAGAAACGCCCAAAGCTGGGATTTCGATTCGGGACAATTTTTCTAAAAAAAGCATGAAATCACCTTTCGAATGAGACCGACCTCGTTTTTTTTGGGCATTCCTATCGACGGGAATTTGATTTTGTCCATTTTTTCTCAAAATATAACACTGTGCGCCGTCAAAGGTTACAAGCAGGATGCAATTTCGATGCGACGTGTATGTCTAAAGTTATTTGTTTTGTTTGTGTCCGCCACAAAATCCCACTACTTATCATGTCAGGTCCATTTGTATCTTTCAAATTAGTTACAATTTTTTCAATATTCTGCAAAGTTACTTCCTGAAATGAACTGAGTCTATTATTCAGATTTATGTTTTCGATACTATACTCACTCTCCGAAGATATTTTTGAAGCTTTTTTATTTACACTGTTTAGAAAATTATTATTTTAGTTTATTTGTCACTTCATCTGAATTAAATACATATTCATCATCAAATTTCACATATTTCAGTTGTTTATCTTAAATTTTGTACATAGATTTCAAGTGTTTCAGTAATTTTTTCGGTTAATTTTTTAGTCTTTCAAAACTCTCTTCATAATAGTTTCTTTTTGATTCTCTCCAACAATTTACAAAACTATTTCTGTAATTTTTATACACATCCCAAGCCTCTTTCTCTCCTCTACCAACTTCCTTTAGTAATAAAAACTTACTATATTAATTATTCCTTTGAACCAGTTTTTTCTTTATTGTTGCTGAAAACCAAGGACATAGTATGTGCTTTACCCATTAATCAAGTTTTCTGGCCTCATGTATACTTTGAAGAATGTGACCTTTTAATACCTCGTAATTATTTCCAATGTCCATTTCACCTTCATTTTCATTGATATACATTTTATTCCTCAATGATTTCACTACTTTGTCATGTTCCAGTTTCCCTTTCATTAAAAACTTTTCATTTCTACCCATAGGTTAGGTTAGGTAGGAGTGGCAGTCAGTTACAAAAACCGACTTACTTAGACCAAGTTTGGTCCATTGTGATACCACAGGGTACTTGACTATACCCTCTCATTGAACCATCCAGATTTCGTTATGAAACTAAATAACTGACCTATGCTAACATGTCTAAGGTCCTCCAGGTCATCAAACAAAAACGAACCAAGTGTTTTGTGGCGTTTTCTAGCAAGTGCAGGGCAGGAGCAAAGAAAATGTTTAATGTTTTCCTCCTCCTCCACATCCCCACAACTTCTACAGTAGTCAAAAGACGGAATGCCTAATCTCTCCGCATGTCTGCCGATAAGCCAGTGGCCAGTTATTACTGCAACAACTGACGAGACACTGTGTCTAGTGCGGGATATCAGTTCTAGAGATCGCTTAGCGTTCCATTCCGGCCAGATTTGCCTTGTTATATTGCAAGTTAACCCTTGGGTCCATCTTATGTTAGCCTTTTTTATCATGTCTTCTTTAAGCAGTAACTTGCAGGTAGCAAGTGGCATGCTAACACCTTCCTTGTCTTGAGGAATTTGTGCAGTAGTCCCCTGCCTAGCAAGTTCATCAGCTTTGCAATTGCCATCAATGTTCCTATGCCCAGGCACCCAGATGAGGTGAATGTTAAAATGCTGAGCCATCTCATTTAGAGACGAGCGGCATTGTTGGGCCACTAGTGAGTTTAGGAAGACTGATTCTAGAGATTTAATAGCAGCTTGACTATCTGAATAAATGTTAATACCCTTCTTGGATACCACATTTATTCTCAGCCAGGATGCTACTTCTTCTATTGCTATAACCTCTGCCTGAAAAACACTACAATGGTCTGGTAGCTTCGCAGCAATACTTATCTTCAGTTCCTTAGAGTAACTACCATAACCCACTTGGTTATTTAACTTGGAGCCATCCGTGTAGAAATTAATATGGTTCCTTCTCCCCGGGATTCCTCCCTTCCAATCATCCCTAGATGGGATATGGGTTACGTAATCTCTCTTGAATGAGATTACTGGAATAGTGTAGTCCAATTTAGAGGGTACGGAATTCAAGCTATTAAGGATAGTTGAGTGTCCTGTACTTCCCTTGGACCAGCAAGCAGTTTCCCTGAGTCTAATGGCGGTACATGCTGCCATTCGTTTACCAAACAGGTCAAGGGGAACGAGATGAAAGAGGACCTCCAAGGCATCAGTCGGTGTGGTCCTCAGTGCACCACTGATGCACATGGAAGCAGCTCTTTGAACCTTCTGTAATTGTCTGTAATAGGTGACCTTGTCTAAGACAGGCCACCACAACACAATGCCATATAACAGAATCGATCGAATTACCGCTAAGTAGAGCCATTGAATGATACGAGGTGATAGCCTCCATCTTCTCCCCACAGCTTTTTTACAAGAGTATAGTGCTACAGTTGCTTTCCTAACTCTCTCAACAACATTTATTTTCCAACTTAATTTCCTATCCAATATCAGACCAAGATACCTTGCACTACTTTTTAAGACAAGTCTAACGCCTTTTAGCGAAGGTGGTACTATAATTGGAAGTTTGTGACTCCTACTAAAGAGTACTAGTTCAGTTTTGTTCGGATTTACGCCTAAGCCAGCCTCATCTGCCCATGAGACGAGTCTGTTTAAAGCATTCTGAAGAATTTCACACAGTGTGTTTGGGAATGCAATTAATGCTACATCGTCGGCATAGGCAATAGCTTTACAGCCAAGCCTTTTCAGTGACATGAGCATCTTATTTATTGCCAGATTCCACAGAAGTGGAGATAGCACTCCACCCTGCGGCGTTCCTCTGCGGACAAACCTATTAGCTTCGGAAATGCCAAGATTTGAGGTAATGGCTCTGTTTGTCAGTAGCTTTTTAATCAGCTCAACTATGGAACTGTTGATACCCAGTTTCTGCAGTTCATTGATAATAATACCTGGGACAACGTTGTTAAAAGCTCCTTCAATATCCAGGAACGCCGCCAGGGCGAATTCAATGCTGCTCACTAGTGTGTGAAGTGCGGTTTCTATAGATCTGCCTTTCGTGTAAGCATGCTGAGAAGTAGACAGCAGATCAGGTTTGATACTGCTGCGAACATAGATTTCTATGAGTCTTTCCAAAGTTTTTAAAAGAAAAAAGGAAAGACTTATTGGCCTAAAGTCCCTTGGATTTATGTAAGAGCTCTTCCCAGCCTTTGGAATGAAAATGACTTTAGTCATCCTCCAGGCTAGAGGAATATAGGAAAGGTTAAGACAGCCCTTGAAAATAGCTGTCAACCAAGGTATAATTAAGCGAGCAGATTGTTGCAGCTTTGTGCAGATTGTTACACCATCAGGTCCTGGTGATTTATAGGGTTTGAAGCTATTTATCGTCCATCGAATTTTGGTTTCTGAAACAATGTCCCCGAGAATAATTGAGGGCATCTGAGGTTGAACATTCAATTCCTCTGGTTCATGCAATGAGTTACCAGGGAAGTGAGTATCTAGTAAGAGGTCTAAGGTTTCTTCGCTAGATGTTGTTCAGGAGCCGTCAGGCTTTTTTAAAAGACCTAGAGTAGTGGGCGAGGTAGATAAAACCTTCCTTAGCCTAGATGCTTCTGAAATCCACGAGTTACGTTTAGCTTTTCTTAACGAACTCTTGTAAATTTTGAGACTAGATTTATATTCATTCCAGTCATTATCCAAACCTGATTTTTTGGCTTTGTTAAATAAATTCCTACTTCTTCGTCGAAGAACCTGAACTTCATTTGACCACCATGGGGGTTTCTTCTTTCCTCGAGGTTTACTTACAGGACAAGAAATCTCCAGGGATTTATTTAACCCTCCAGTTAAGTTTCGAACCAGCCTGTCTATGTCGTGGATAGTTGACGGCTCTACGGAGGTTGAGATAGGCAGATACTCTGCTATTTTCCTGTTATATATTCCCCAGTTTATCCTTTTTACATTTCGGTGAACAATCGGATCTGGGGGGTTAACAGTGAGAACAAATTCTATATTGTGATGATTTCATATATTACATATTCCGCCCCTTTACTATAACCTGGCATATTCCACCCCTGTGCATTTTCAGATGCAAAATAACCAAACTCATATTCTCACCCCGCACACAAATTTAGCGCCTGAAATTAAAAGTAAAATATCCAAATTCATAAAATCCGACAATGTGCTACAATTCTTTTAAAACACACTGACCTATAGCAACAAAAATAAAATAGCTTAATGCACAAAAACTTATCACATTTCAAATTCAAGGCCACTAAACAAAGTCGCTGCCGATATAACGCAGCCAGACTTTTGTTTATTCTTTTTTTTCTTCTGCACTCAAATTCCCGTTGGATTATAAGCAAAGCCACGGACGTACAAGAATTTGCTTACATAGCAATTTCTTGTACAAATCGAATTTAAACAATTAGATTTTTCGTGGGATATAATAAAATCCCACAAGTCACAAATACTAACACAATTTTCGTGTCACTGAAAATTGGAGCCCTTATTTTTAAGAATGTATTAGTAATTAAAATAAGTATAAATAAGTTGAATCTGAAAATAAAATTCAGAGTATGATGAAGATACTCTACAGCTTAAGAACTTGTTTCTATTAGCTAAAAGAAGACTTGGCAGTAATTTTGCTGAAGAAAAATATCCCTGGCTACGATTGTGTGTGCCGGGATAAAACAGTGAACCGTAGCGTTTTTAAGCGCTGGTTCAAAACATCCTTACATAGAAGAGAAAATTGAGGTACCAGATCTACCAACACCACATAACGATCTTCCAACTCCACATGGCGATCTTGTATAAACGAACCAGGATCTAATTAACAATATCATGAACAGAGAGGAGGAATATGTACCACAAAGTATCGTTCCAGTAACCAAACCGGTTGAAAAATACATCCCATCAAAAGCAATAATTGGACCGCAAAAATTAACAATAACCCAATACCTCCAGAGACAACAAAAAAATAAAGAAACAAAATTAACAAAGATTCCAGAAACAATCAAGCCAAAGCACCGAAGAGGTGGAAAACTGACAAAAATCCGTCGCAACCTAGCATGCTTAAAAATAGTCAACAGTGACCCACCACCGAGCTGGGGCCAATCGGTGTCCGTTTGGACCAAAATCATCAAATGGAAGAAGAACTTGAAAATATTAAGAAAACCAGATGCAACAACAAATAAAATACCAGAAAATTTTTTTTTTCCTTTTATGAAATAAATATTACAAAATAGATAAAAAAATCTAATCTCTAAAAAAAAATAGAATAAAATATTTTTTTGACATCATAACTTAAAATGGAAGTAGAGCATAAAGTTGGAACTCATTGTTTTGTTTGTGAAGAATTTGCGAATGACATTAGTGATCATTTAGATAGGCATAACGACATTTTTGATATAGTAAACAGGATAATGAACAAATTAAAAACTAGGGAATTAGACTGCTAGAAATGTTTTTCCTTCCAAACATAAATGACATATATTTCACTATGTTAGACAACAAAAATCAAGATACAATTACCATAAACGAGGAGATTGAGAATAACCTAGGTTCAGCGGTAACGAAAACAAAAATACAATCAACAGTAAACACAGTAATAATTACTATTATAGTAATAGCAATTCTGGGGTACATAGCTTACAGAATAAATAGATACTACAAAAGTTACGTCTTGAAACGTATAACCAGGGCAGAAAACGTTTAACAATTACCACATGCAAATTTTAATAGAAATTTATCACAAAGTAAAGACAATAAAAATTAACCTAAAAAAATCTATTACAAGAGGATATACAAGACAAACCATTTTTAATAAAATAAATGAAATTAAATCACTCAAAGAAAACTTTAACACCCATAGAAATACCTTAAAAGAGAACTTAGAAATATTAGATCTCACTAATAAATTTTATATCTTAGTTAGCGAAACCAACAAATTATTACAAGGTCAATTAGAAGACATGACAAAGGAACAATCCCAACAAACAGAAGATAATAAATCACAGAACAGCAAAATGGCAGATTTTAATCTAGATTCTATAATAAAAATAGTACCAATCTTCACAGGGAACTATAAAGAATTAGAGGGTTTTCTAAAAATAATAGAGATAATATGCGACACTTACTCAGCTGAAAATAGAAAAAAGTTAATTGAAATAATAGTCAGCATTAAATTAAACGCTACAGTCAAAACTACTTTAGGTTATATTTCGGACATAGACACACTACCAAAATTAAAGCAAGCCTTACAAAACACATTTAAAAGCAACCTTACGACAGCAAATATTCATACACAACTTTCAGCATTGACTCAAAGAAACAATTCGGTAACCCATTACAAGGATAAACTAATGAATCTCGTAGCAGAATTAAATAATATACAAATAACAGAACTAACAGATGATGATACTCAGAAAGCAGTCATTCTAAAAATGAATGAAAAGTACGCTCTGACAGTATTCAAGAATGGACTTAACGACGAAATTAAGCAAACAATTTTTGCTGCACAACCAAAAACGCTCATAGAAGCGACAAAACTAGCACTCGAGCTAGAAAAAGATAAAATTTCGGGAAATAGATTGTTGTATTTCAGAAATAACAACAATAACAACAACAGAAACAATAATGGTTACAATAACCGAAACAACATCAGTAGATACAGCAACAATTTTAACAACAACATGAACAACAACAACTTTAATAACAATCGGAATAATACCAACAGAAATTATGGTAATTACAACAATAATTACCGTAACAACAACAACAGAAGATATGCCAACAGTAACCGAAACACCAATAACTACAGTAATAATAATGGAAATCAAAACTCACGACAAGGCAACAACTACAATAATAGCCGAAGAGGAAATCCCAACAGTAATCGGAATAATCAAAATAACCAAAACAGGATATATGTAACAGAAAGTAACCAGGGAAACGAAAATCGATCGGAGACCAATATAGTGGATACTCCGGGACAGCGCAATTAAAGATATTCAATATATTGGATAACACAAAAAATTATATAAATTTAAAATGTTTAAACTCACAAAGAAATTTAAAATTTTTAATTGATACTGGTGCAGACATATCGATCTGTAAATTTGAAAATATAAGTGACAAAAATCTTGAAACTACGAACAAATGCAAACTCACAGGAATAACAGAAAATGAAATTTTAACATTAGGTACAATCAAATTGGAACTCGATTTCCAATATCGCATAGTTCCACACACTTTTCATGCAGTAGAAAACAATTTTCCAATTGAAACAGATGGCATTTTAGGAAGAGACTTTTTATCAAAATATATGTGCAAAATAGACTATGAGACGCAAACATTGACAACAGTACTAGATAACACAGACGTTATCATATCCCTACACATTAACAAACATGCACAGGACACAATACGAATACCACCCAGGACAGAAATCATACAACCAATAAATCTAAGCGTAAACGAGGACACTCTAATTTTAAATGAAGAACTACAAAAAGGAGTATTCATAGCCAACTCAATAATACCAGCAACAAAAAATGTCATGTAAAAACACTAAACACAACAAATAAAGAGGTCAAAATAATGAAATTATCACCAAAGTTGAAACCACTATCAAACTACGTACAGATACAACAAAATAACTGTTATAACGAAACACGACTTAATAAATTACTAAATGAATTAAAAATAGAACAAAATCATCCATTAACTGAAATTTTTAAGAGATATCAACACATTTTTTATCTGGAAGATGAACAACTAACGACCAACAATTTTTATACACAAACACTTACAACAATCGATAATACACCAACTTACATTAAGAACTACAGACTACCTCACTCCCATAATGAGGAAATACATAAACAAGTAGAAGAACTATTACAGAATGACGTTATTGAACACTCAAAATCACCATGTAATGCACCACTTTTACTTGTACCAAAGAAATCCACCGACGACACAAAAAAATGGAGACTCGTCATAGATTTTCGAAAATTAAATGACAAACTGGTTAATGATAAATTTCCACTGACAAGACTAGAAGACATATTGGACAAACTTGGAAGAGCAAAATACTTTTCGACACTTGACATGACTAGTTCATTTCATCAAATTCCTTTAGACAAACAATCAAAACCACTAACAGCATTTTCGACCAATGATGGTCATTATCAGTTTAAACGACTACCATTTGGATTAAAAATAGCTTCAAATAGTTTTCAGCGCATGCTAACGCTAGCACTTACAGGTCTTAGCTCCGAAGCATTCTTATATGTAGATGACATTATTGTATTCGGATGTAGTTTACAACATCACAACAGAAATCTAATAAAAGTTTTTGACAGATTAGAACAATACAATCTAAAATTAAATGCAGAAAAATGCCAATTCTTACGACTAGAAGTTGTATATTTAGGACACCTCATAACACAAGAAGGAAATAAGACAGACCCGTCAAAACATGACTCCATAAAAAACTACCCTGTACCAAAAAACGCGGACGACGTACGACGATTCGTAGCTTTCTGTAATTATTACAGAAGATTCATAAAAGACTTTGCCACAATTGCACAATGCTTAAATTCTTTATTAAAAAAAAAATAAATTATTTATATGGACAGAAGAATGCCAAACTGCTTTCGAGAACCTAAAACAGAAATTAATTGAACCACCAATACTCCAATACCCAGACTTTTCTAAACCTTTTATTTTAACAACAGATGCTTCAAATTTTGCATTAGGAGCTGTCGGACAAGATTTACCCATTTCTTATGCAAGCAAAACATTACAGAAGCATGATTTAAATAAACCGATTATAGAAAAGGAACTACTCGCAATACACTGGGGAATTAATTTTTTTAAACCATATTTGTATGGTAAAAAGTTCATCGTCGTAACAGACCATAGACCACTGGTATCACTATTAAGTCACAAGAATCCTTCATCGAAGATGACTCGGATAAGGCTTAACCTTTCCGACTATGATTTTAACATAATATTTAAAAAGGGAAAAATTAACACAAATGCCGACGCGCTATCGAGAATTAATATAAATTCCGAAATTCTAATAAACATGATACCTAAAGAAGAGGATATCACTATAAAAAAAGCATTGGTCACTACAAGGGGAAGTAAAAAGAAAGAAGTTGCGCAACAAAGCATATCTCAAGAGGAGCCTGATCAACTTTTCATATGGGATTGCACATCTATTACTGACGTCAGAAACGTAAAACGTTTAAAATTTGAAATTAGCGATTATAAAAATACACGTGTTGAAATTATAGAAGATATTGTACTAGTACGATGTGGCGATAAACCAGCGAATCTAGATTCGACTCTGGAAAACTATCTTCTCAAATGAATAAATTAAACATAAAGGAGCTAGCCCTAGAAGCAAATGATGCTATATTTACGATTATGCATAAAAATGAATTAAAGAATCTATTTAACAAGCTGCAGCATAAAAAGAAATTAAAGAATAAATCGCTCAATATATTAGTATATGTACCCCCTAAACGAATAAAAGATAGAACCATGCAACTAAAACTAATTCAAGAATTCCACGATTCACCCCAAGGAGGACATCTAGGAATACGTAAAACAGTACTTAAAATGAAACAGCGCTACACATGAAAAAACATGCGGCAAATGATTAAAACATACATTAATAAATGCGAGAAATGTGCTCGTAACAAACAAACGAAACATATCAAAGAAAATATGACTATTACGGACACACCAACGTCTAGTTTTCAGACTATAGCTATTGACACGGTAGGCCCACTAAGAGTATCGAACGGTTTTCGATACATACTGACAATGCAATGCGAACTGACGAAATACGTTATCGCGCATCCTATAGAATCTAAAGATGCAAAAACTATTGCAAAAACACTAGTAGAAGAACTCATCTTAAAATATGGTATTTTTAGCAAACTTAAATCAGACCGGGGAACAGAATTCCTTAATGAACTAATGAGAAATGTGTGTAACTTACTGAAAATAGAACAGACCTTCTCGACTCCATACCATCACGAGACCGTTGGAGCTCTCGAGAAAAACCATCGTACTCTCAATGAATACCTTTTGTCCTTCGCAGACGATTACGAATGGAACATATGGGTACCATATTACACGTTCGCTTATAATACTACGCCTCACGTAGACAATCAGTACACGCCTTTCGAGCTGATTTTTGGTAAATTACCATCACTTCCAAACCATTTGCTAAGTAATGAGTCAAAAATATACAATTTAGAGGACTATTCTAACGAATTAAAAATTCGACTAAGATCCTCATTGCAAAAAGCTAGAGAGCTAATAAACATTGTAAAAACTAAAAGAAAAAATATTTATGACGAGAATGTAAATAACTCAAATTATAATGTAAGTGATCTTGTATTTTTAAAAATAGTAAATAGAAAGAAATCACAAAGCCCGTACAATGGCCCATACACCATTATAGAAAGAAAAGGTGTTAATTCAGTGATTAAAATAAAAGATAAGTTAAAAACTTTTCATAATAATATGTTAAAAAATTATTTAAATCATAAATAATTAAACATAAAATTAATTAAATTTTTCTTAATTCAAAAATTATTAGTAACAGATGATTTAGATAAGAATACGTATTCAAATCATTACTTATACTACAATTTTTTAATATATAACTTCAGCATTATTACCTATAACGACTAGATAAGGATATATATTATTTCATATTATTACTTAAAACTGTAAAATAAATTACTTAGAAATAACAATGTACTACAATGGACTCCAAACCTTTTTTTCAGTGAAAATTATTTTTCAAATCTTTGTGACAAATCTTTTCAAAATAATTTTAACTTGCCGAAGGAGGTGTGATGATTTCATATATTACATATTCCGCCCCTTTACTATAACCTGGCATATTTCACCCCTGTGCATTTTCAGATGCAAAATAACCAAACTCATATTCTCACCCCGCGCACAAATTTGGCGCCTGAAATTAAAAGTAAAATATCCAAATTCATAAAATCCGACAATGTGCTACAATTTTTTTAAAACGCACTGACCTATAGCAACAAAAATAAAATAGCTTAATGCACAAAAACTTATCACATTTCAAATTCAAGGCCACTAAACAAAGTCGCTGCCGATATAACGCAGCCAGACTTTTGTTTATTCTTTTTTTTCTTCTGCACTCAAATTCCCGTTGGATTATAAGCAAAGCCACGGACGTACAAGAATTTGCTTACATAGCAATTTCTTGTACAAATCGAATTTAAACAATTAGATTTTTCGTGGGATATAATAAAATCCCACAAGTCACAAATACTAACACAATTTTCGTGTCACTGAAAATTGGAGCCCTTATTTTTAAGAATGTATTAGTAATTAAAATAAGTATAAATAAGTTGAATCTGAAAATAAAATTCAGAGTATGATGAAGATACTCTACAGCTTAAGAACTTGTTTCTATTAGCTAAAAGAAGACTTGGCAGTAATTTTGCCGAAGAAAAATATCCCTGGCTACGATTGTGTGTGCCGGGATAAAACAGTGAACCGTAGCGTTTTCAAGCGCTGGTTCAAAACATCCTTACATAGAAGAGAAAATTGAGGTACCAGATCTACCAACACCACATAACGATCTTCCAACTCCACATGGCGATCTTCCAACTCCACAATATAACGATGATCTGAAAAAGAGTGCTCGCTTGAGACTCTCCAGTCAACGATACAATCAAAAACAAAGTCCGAGACCAATGTTATATCCAAGACTTCTTCCCTGTTCCTTACTATAAAGGTTGGCTCACAGCCTTTGTTGCAGATAAGTAAGTTAGTGTTTAAAATGTATTCTAGAAGTGACTCACCTCGATCATTATCATCTGTGCTACCCCAGACAGTGTGATGCGCATTTACGTCACTGCCTATGATTAGCCCAGTTTTGTTTAAGCGGGCCTGCTCTACAGCCGCCTTTAAATATGTCGGTGGTAAACCACTCGTCATGTCGTGAGCCATGTAGCATGAAGCTTACCAAAAGCCTCCAGCTTTTATCTCCAGGCTAGCAACGACCGTATCTAGGTCACTGTAATTAGAATGCAAAAACAAGTTAAGATTAGTCTTTGCCAAAATGCACGCTCTGAGGTTACCTTCCACATTTGCCACCAGTAGCTTATAGCCAGGCGTCCTCAGACCACAGACTCTCCCGGCATGAACCCAGGGTTCCTGTATGAGGACTACATCATCTCCGCTTTTACTTAAGCGGATCAGTAAGCCGGCGGACGCCGCTTTAGAGTGGTGGAGATTAATTTGGAGGACCCTCATCGGATTCCAAGTTACCTCCCCTCTCTACGACTGTTATGTCCGCCTCGTCTTCATCATCCTCTTCTAAAAGAAGAGCTTCTTCCAGGAGGCCCCCTACCTCCGACGACCTATCGGAGTCCGTGGATTTGGCTTCTTCAAGGGACGCCTCAGGTTGACCGCTTGGAATGCAGTTGTCCCCCTCTGGCTCTACCCCTTCATCCCCAACCTCCATCTCCACTGGCACTGGTGGTGCAGTGACGATGGTTTCTGGGGAGGGAGAGATAGTGCCTTTGGAGGCCAGCTCTTCATCTTTACGGTAAGCCCTAAGCGTCACCTTGTTGAATTCATACTTGACGACCCCCTTAGTTGCCGCCAGTAACTCCACGGATTCCTTGTTTAACAGGACCATAGCCTGCATGGATGGTCCGACATTTCTACCCATATCCGCAGTTAATATCCCCGAAATGCTTATTATGTAATGATCTGAGATACGTGGCTTTTCTAAAACAGTACACTTTATATGTATGCTATCTGTTATAATGAGATCTATTAAAGTTTCACTATCCTTGGTAACCCTAGTTGGCCTTTTTACAAGCTGTTTCAATCCAACTCCTTTAATACAGGTATTTAATCTATTTACATAACAGTCTTCTTTGAGCAAATCAATATTAAAATTTCCCACTATTGTACAATCTTTTTGGCTAAGATCTATTATTTCTTCCATAATTACTGATAATTGATCTATGAATTCTCCTTTTCCACTGCTTGGTGATCTAAACACACCTGCAAATGTCCCTAATAATTCTGCTCCAATATAGACTTTAATATCTAGTATCCACAATGCCCTTACATTCGTTAGTAGTATTTCATATGATAG
Source organism: Tricholauxania praeusta (assembly GCA_949775025.1). Classification (NCBI taxonomy): domain Eukaryota; kingdom Metazoa; phylum Arthropoda; class Insecta; order Diptera; family Lauxaniidae; genus Tricholauxania; species Tricholauxania praeusta. The sequence continues at coordinate 112,192,867 of OX459028.1, forward strand.
ACCCGTGCTAACATATATAACAACACCCCCTGTATGACTAGAGTTGGAATCACATCTAATTTTATAATATCCATTGATTTCAATTAAAGCATCTTCATCCTTGTCCGTTACATGAGTTTCAACAATAATTGCAATATTCGGTTTAACTTCATTCATAAACAGTTCAATTATGTCTTTTTTGGCAGTAAGACCATTTGCATTTATTACAATTAACCCCCCACTTTGATTTTGCAATTTTATTGGGTGCTATATACTTTTGTATATGACAGCCCTTAGTTTCATTTTGATTCTTCTCTTGTAAACTGGACAAGCATGACTAAGTACGCTATGATTTACATCTACATATCTAGTTTTAATTTCTTGTTACCATCTACACAATTACTACATTTTTTCTCAACAGCTTTACAATCCTTCACTACATGTTGACCTCCACATTTCAAACAAATTTTACCTTTTTGACAATCTTCATTCCTGTGATCATATGCGTAACATTTCATGCATCGAGAACATTCTTAAATGTTTATTTATTTTATTTATTTAATTCAGTCTATGAAATAGTTCGTACAGACTTACATGCTAAGTAAAAATAACAATTGAATAAAAAATTAACATTAAATAAACTAATATTAATAAAATTGATTTAAGAATACAAATTAGTTAACAAATTCTTAAATTCATTCCTAGGCATAGAAAAATCTATAATATTATTTACAGCTAATTTATTATATTCAGTAAGAGCTCTGGTAATTGATTCATTCAAAGAATAATTTGTTTTACATAAAGGAACTGAGAACAAATTACAATGACGCAAAGTTCTAAAAGGAACCCTGAAATTTATGCACTCAAGTAAATATGAGCAATCTATAAGCCCAAATACAATATCATAAACAAACATCAAGGAAGCAATGATTCGTCTCGAATGCAGTGATTTGAGGTTGATTAACAAGCAGCGTGAGTTATATGAGGGAATAGGTTCCGAGAAGTTAATAGTGCTAAGTGCAAACTTAAGAAACCTTTTTTGAACTCTCTCTAATCTATTGCAGTGAACAGAGAAACACGGGAACCATATTATTGCAGCATATTCGAGTCTAGATCTAACATACGACATATACAAAATTTTCCGTGTATATGGATCAATAAATTCTGAACTATTACGCCTGACGAATGCCAGCATCGAGTAACACTTCGGAATAATGTAATCGATATGGCTGACAAATGTAAACTTAGAATCGAATAAGACACCAAGATCTAATACATTGTTAACTTTTCTTAAATTGGTATTACTGAAGAAATAACTAGATGTTAAGGAAATTGCAGACTTACAAAAAGTAACCTGATAGCATTTATCAGTATTTACATATAATTGGTTTCTAATGCACCAATCAGATAAATTTTTTAAATCATTTTGAAGATCAACTGTATCACAACTACTACGGATTTCAAGAAATAATTTCAGATCATCAGCATAGAGTAAGAATTTCGCTTTCGTAAAACAAGAGCAAATATCATTTACAAATAAAATAAATAGAAGCGGGCCTAAAATGCTACCTTGTGGTACACCGGATGTCGCAATAAAAGATTTAGAATTGACTCCATCAATTTGCACAAAGTTCACTCTATTGCTCAGATAAGAACTAAGCCAATTCAAAAATTTGGAGTGGAAACCCAGCTTCGACAATTTCGCAATAAGCACATTATGTGGAACTTTATCGAAAGCTTTCGAAAAATCCGTATAAATCGTGTCAACTTGAAGACCATTTGAAAACGCAGAAATGCAATAATTAGAGAAAACTGCCAAATTAGTGACAGTAGAGCGGCCAGGATAAAAGCCATGTTGCATTTGACTAATAGAGTTCTTAGCAGCGAAGAAAATTTTCTTTTTTACAACACCTTCAAATAGTTTAGAAATTGTCGACAATTTTGATATCGGTCGATATTTGGAAACATTGTTTTTGTTGCCACTTTTATAGATAGGATTGACAAATGCTACCTTCCAGGCATCAATAAAGTTACCAATTTCTAACGATTTATTAAATATCATGCATAAAGGAGCGGACAAAGTTTTAAAGCATTTTTTAAAAAGATAAGGGCATATGCCATCAACGTCCGATTTTTGGGAATTTTTCAAGTCCGCTATACCACAGATAATGTCCTACAACGTTAGCTGGAGCGTGCCAAAATCAATTAATGGTTCGATTTTCTCAAGAACTATCGGATCAAAGACAGAATTACTTGTTGCAAAATTTGATTCAAAAAATTTTGCAGAAAAAGCCATCGATTGCATAAATCTCATGCAATTTGTTTACGTTATTTGGAATTAAATACCGATCATCATTCATTGATGTCCAATTAATATCACATAAATTGAAGTCACCCAAAATACACATATGAGATTCACTTTTTTCCATAGGCAATTGCAAAATATTGTCAATATTGGCCGCATAAAGATCCAAAGAGCTATTTGGTGGAATGTAAGAAGCACAGATGTAAAGCAAATTATTCTCATTCTGAATGGACACACAAAGCTGATCCAGAAGGGAATCAGCATTATCAAGTTTAACATAATTAGAGTTTAAAGAGCGCCTAATAGCTATCAAAGCTATGTTCATTGACATAACAGCGTTGCTATTTGATTTTCAACCTCCCTTCCTCCATTACCTTTTTGAAAGTCTGGGGATCCACTTCAATGACTACCACATAAGTATTTTTGAGTTTCTTGTTGATTGCGACTTCAATTTCTGCGTTTTTGGATATTACCTTTGGGTTCTAGTTCTTTATAGCCGTTGGAAATTCTGTATCTACCATTATTTCTTCAACATAAACAATCTTTAGTTTTGGTTTTTTCATTACTGGATTTCTTACTACATAATCGTTTCCCATGTGTTTCTTGACTTCCGTATCTATCTTTTGAATTTCCTCCTTACTTTTGCAAGTAATTGCAATTCCACCATTTCTTGTCTTTCTAACATTTTCAATTCCAACTTTTAGTTGACTTGGATCTAGCTTTTCTTTACATATTTTTTTGTTGTTTCCCTTGTTTGAGCCTTCTTCGGCTGAACAATTATGACTTCCGCCTTTTTTTCTTTCACTTTCTCTGCATATAATGCTTTTTTCTGTTGCTGCAGGAGTTCTTGACTAACCATATTTATTTTCAAAATTTCATTCATTTTACCAGATACCATTATTTCTATGGAATTCTTCATTGTTTATATCATTTCATTCATTAATTTTTCCAAGGAAGTCTCAACTAGATGAATGTATTGCTCAGTGCATTCCTCGCACATCCACTTAATCTGCTGGTTTTTCATAATTAGTCTTAATTCTGCAACGGTTATGGTTACACATGGTCTATGAAACCATTTATGGTACACACCCAATGCAGTCATCATCCTCAATTTTTTTCCTGCATTTTCCACATTCCGCCTCATCATCCATAATCCAATTTTGAGGTTATGTAGCTTTGTATTTTTGGCTTTAATTTTTTAGTTCAAATTTCAATTTTAATTTTTACTTAAATTGGTTCACGAATTATTTATTGCATTTATTTAATATATTTAAGCGAAAAGTTTAGGTTTTTTTAAATTTTAAATCAATGCAAACAATCGCAGCAAAAATAAACTTCTTTATAGTACAACAGTGTTGCCAATTCAATTTGTTCAATCGGCTCAGCGATAAATTTTGTAGTGTCACTTACAAAAGTTTGACATTTCTAGTTAAAAAGCTTTAAGTCGTATCTTGCTCTAACGCATAGGAAAAATCATGTTGTCTCGTATTGTTTTTTGACACCATCGCTCTCGTCCCAGTTGTGTTTAGACATTTACTTCACTTTTATTACTACACTATGTTTTAGCCCATGATAATTGTACCATGGCTCCAGCCGAAATTGTTTGTCTAAACAGAATTGGGACGAGCAATATCGTCTAGGTTTTTCCTATATTTTTGTAGTGAGTACAAAATTAGCCTACAAAATTTATCGCAGAAAAATAGAACAAATTCTGTTTTTCGGTGCCAAGAAGGAAAAAAATGTTTTTGCGCAGTTCCTGAAATTTCAGGCTTACTTTAATATGAAGGATACCTTTTTTCAGATTTTTCTGAAATTTCAACCAATTTTTTTTTTAAACCGTTAATTTTTCCAAAAAATGTGTTTTAAGCCTATAACTTTTTAAGCGTATTTAGAAAGCTCAATGTATTCCCTTTAAAATGGTATGTGTGCAAATCCGCCAGAATTAGAGTTTTAGCTGGCCTCGTTTTTTTTTTTTTTGGAGTATGTACATCTTTCAGCCACAGTTTTTCTTGAAGCTAATGCCTGGTTTTCACTATGTCATTTTAAATGACAACAACAACTGACTTAACTGCCTGGTGTGCCAAATGCGTTTTCACTATATCTAAAATATGACACAAAACCGATAAAGTAGTTTCTGTCCAAATATGACAGCAAATTTTGGCTTTAATTTATTGACACCCTGTTTTCATCTACAATGTCAAATGCAATTTATCTTTTTTGACAGCTAAAAAAAAGAAGGAAATATTTATAAGTGAAAAATTATCTGAAATGAACAAAAAGAAAAAAAATCGCGTTAGCCAGTGCCACAATTTGCTTAGTAGCAGCACTAAAGGCTTTTAAAAAGAAAAAACCGCAGAAGAAGAAGAAGAAAAAATGGTGCATTAAGCCCAATTTCCATGTGCTCTTATCTTATCTTATTTTATCCCATATCAGGGATATCAAATCAAATTTTTGTAAGAAAGAAAAAGCATGCGAACAGAACCTAATGCGCTTGGTGAATGCAAGAGTGAACAGCATACATTTGCTATCTTAATAGCATGTGATGTCCTCCCTGATATTTGATAAAATAAGATAAGATAAGATCACATGGAAATTGGGCTTTAGGCCTGGTCTGACGCTGAGAGCCATCAGCGGATTTTATGCTACACTGCGAAGTAGGCTGGCAATGCAGGATCCACGTTGGTTCCATATAGGGCTACCAGATGGCATACTAAAGTAGCAAAAGTACTACTTTTGCAAGACTTTTTACTCGAAATGTGCTACTTTTGGATGGTTTTGCTACTTTTGATGTTTGCATTAAAAAAAAAGTAATTTGAAATATTCTTTTAATTTGCTGGAGTTTTCTCGTTATAAAGTGAGGACCTTTTTTTTTTTTTTTTTGCTCATGAAAAATATTGGTTTTCATTACAAAATTGGATTTAAATTTTTGCTTTTCATTACTAAATTGAAATTTTTTGATATGTGGTACTTTTGAAGCCACGCCATCTGGTAGCCCTAGTTCCATAACTTTTTGGGAATGAACGTAAAAGATTTTGATTATCTTTATGAGCTCGTTTCCCCATATATATGTAAGAAAAACACAAAGTTTAAAGAACCACTTTCTGTCGGTGAAAGTCTAGCAGTAACTTTACGTTATTTGGCGACAGGCGACAGCTTTTCTAGTCTAATGTCTGTTTTTCTATTGGGAAAAACAACAATATGTCATATCATTCGGGAAACGTGTGCTGCAATATTTAAGGCTTTGAAAGATGTATTTTTAAGGTTGAGTGTAATCAAAAAACTTGCGAGAAATGATATTTAAGACCATAGTTGTTTTTGATAAAGATTCCAAGCACTCCAGAAGAATGGACAAAAATTGCGGACCACTTTGAGCAACGATGGAATTTTCCGAATTGCTGTGGGGCTTTGAATGGCAACCACGTAGCAATTCAGGCGCCTGCTAACTGTGGATCCGAATACTTTAACTACAAAAATTATAATAGTATTGTTATGATGGCTTTAGTGGATGCCAGTTACAAGTTTTTGTTTGTAGAAGTTGGGCATATGGCCGTGAATCTGATGGAGGTGTTTTCGCAAGGTGAAATCTCTTTAATATTTTTTTTTTTAAGTTTCAGGATTGTACATTATTGTCTTAAAAATACAGGTGCCCACTTTCAACTTCTCTCGAGAATAACACAATAGATTTTCTTCCACCGAGACCTCTGCCGCCATTTGTCATTGTTGCTGATGACGCTTTTCCATTGAAATCCTACTTGCTTAAACCATTCTCATATCGGGAACAAGTGATGTCGCACAAGATTTTTAATTACAGGCTATCTAGAGCAAGAAATGTAGTTGAAAATGTATTTGGGATATGCGCAGCAAGATTCAGAATTCTTAGGAGACCAATAGACCTTAAACCAGAAAATGCAAAAACTGTTGTTCTTGCGATTTGCGCCCTACACAATTTTTTAATATCGCGGAAATCATCACTTTATTTACAAGCTTCAGACGTAGACGATGACAGAAATGGCATTCCTGTGCGTGGTAATTGGCGATTAGATGTGGGCCAAAACGGAAATCTTGAGTCAATCCGGTCAAGCAACACCACGGGTCGGCCAACTAATAATGCAAATAGTATTAGAGAAAATTTTATGGAGTATTTTCTTACGCCACATGGTGAAGTTTCATGGCAATACAGCAGATCAATTCTACATAGCTCGTTTTCTTCTTTTAATTTTTCCCAATAGAAAAACAAACTAGAAAAGCTATCGCCTATCGCCAAATAACGTAAAGTTTTTACTTATTTATGGGGAAACGAGTTCTACAAGGTAATCATAATCTGCATCAGACCAGGCCTAATTTTCAACTGCTATTAAACAAATTTTGAATGTTCAAAACAAACTATATAAACAAAAATGTAGAATGTGTGCGATATGTACCTACATATGTATGTAATATTCAAAAATTATAATTATTCTTCAGCAAATAATAATCTTCAAACAAATTATTTCCAAAGTTTCAAGTTTTTTATTTATATTTTGTACATTTAAAACAAAACAAAAAATTATTCAGCGTTTCACAAGCAAACAAAAAACATAACAGAACAAAAATCAGACTTAATGATAAAATTATGGCACGAGTTCATATGTAAAAAAACATAAAGACAAAAATCAGTCAATTAATAATAAAAATAAGGCACAAGTCTATTAGTTTGTGCAGCAATCACTGTGCAAACTTTTTTTGATATTTCAAAACAAGTTCGTAAACGTCAGTCTTGAACTGTTTCGCTAGTTGCGAATTTTCTGCTGTCCATTTGCGCCCATTTGATGCAACAAAGTTGCCCACATCGTCCCAAACATCATGTTTCGTAGCTGCAGTCATCGTTTCCAATGCTCGCTCAATCACCTTTGCATATTGATCGTCGTCTTTTTCAACGCGACGTCGCTTTGCTGTTGATGAAGTTGGGACTACGTCTTCTGCATCGGACGGTGGCATCTCCGGAGAACAGCAGTCCTATATAATGAAAGAGACATGTACAATTGAAAACCATATATATAATTTTTTACATTTACCAAATTTGGCGTTGTGGGCGCACCAATTTGTAGCGTAGGCTCTAAAAATTTTAGCGCATTGTACAGTGGGCTCGGTGCAAATGTTTTTCCACCACCTTGTCCACTTTCTGTCTGCGCTATTTTGTTGAAGGTAGCCTAAATTGATTAATTAAGTAATTAAAACATTGTACGAAAGTATAAAGAAAAAGTGTCGCTCGGACCTGTAGTTTCGGAGATATAGCCATCGGATGTTCCGAATATGGATTTTGTAAAACCGAATATAAGTTGGGAATCCTTGAATGGATATCGGAAACATGTATATTAAAAGATAGATAATTTAAAGAGCTTCAATATGGTGAGCAAAGTTTTGAAATTTAACCTATATTTTTGGAGATATAACGATTTTTCTAAAATTTTGAGCAATTTACTTTTTTTAAACACATTTTTTCTCAAAAAATGTGCTAATGACTTATAATTTTTTTAGCATTTTAAGAAAGCTTAATTTATTCCCTTTAAAACTGCATCTTTTTTGTTCTAAATAAAAGACATTTTTTGAAAAAAAAAAAATTGGTCAAAATTTCAGAAAAACCGTTATATCTCCAAAATTATAGGTTAAATTTCAAAACTTTTCTTACCATTATTAAAGTTCTTTAAATTATCTATCTTTTAATATACATGTTTCCGATATCCATTCAAGGATTCCCAACTTATATTCGGTTTTACAAAATCCACATTCGGAACATCCGATGGCTATATCTCCGAAACTACAGGTCCGAGCGACACTTTTTTCTTCATACTTTTTATTTATTTTTAACCCTAAAAAAAATTTTAGCTTACGCGGAACGAACAGCGAAGGCTATTCCACTTTGTTCCCACCCCCGATCGAGGTAGTTCTACAGCTTCTACTATCTCCTGCCATAGCGCTTCCCTTAAATTCCTGTCCTTATAGTCCTTGCTTAAAAAATTCCAAGTTCCTTCCCTGACTTCCACCTCCTCTATCAGCCTCTGTGTTTGCTGGCTTGTCCATTTTGCCTGCAATTTTCGCACTCGGCGTTTTATGACACTGGTGTCTCCGTCCGGGCTGGCAGGAATCGTTATATTTGGGTCGTTCATATTTTTAAACTAAAAAATATATTCAAATTCATTAATTTATTAGCTGTTTACTTTAAAAATTGCAAAACATTACCTTTTATTTCAATTTTTCCTTATTAAAATTTGCGCGAAAACTGCTGGCTGTTACAGCTGATTTTTTGACAAACGAAAACAGATTGCCAGCATGTTGGCAAAATGAATTTATTTGTCAAATGTTGCCATATCAGTCGACAAAACAAAATTTTAGTGTTTTCACTTGACTTTCATTATATTTGACAAACTGTGGTTATAATTGACAACAATCGCAAATGACGACATATGACAACCCGTTTTCATTAAATTGAAAATATTTGCCATTGAATATGACATAGAGAAAACCAGCCATAAGGCTGTCTTGAATTAATATTCAAGGTTGTTCAATTAAAATTCAGATAGCTATTCTTTTTATTTAACTTTATATGTAACATTTCATGTTTTTTTTTAACTTAAATGCAATTTTCACTATGTCTCCTTTTGAATTTTAATTTTTCCTCCTTGAATATCAATTCAAAATAGTCTTAACTTCAAGAAAAACCATGCTTGAAGAGTGTACTCAAAAAAAAAAAATTAAAAAAAAAATCGAAATTGTCATCTTAGCTTGACCATGGTTAACTTTTTTTTTTTTTTGAGCACACTCTTCAATTATGGTTTTTCTTGAAGTTAAGACTATCTTTAATTAATATTCAAGAAGGAACAATTAAAAAAATTCAAAGTGAGACATACAGCCATTTCATGGTTGGCTATTATCTCGCCATTTTAGTCGCCGAGTAAAAATTAGCTTTATAAACATACAGCCAATTTCTTCTCGGCGACCAAAACGCGAGATAGTAGCCAACCATGAAAGGGGAGATAGCTAAAATTGCATTTAAGTTAAAAAAAACATGAAAAGTTACATATAAAGTAAAATAAAAAGAATAGCTACCTGAATTTTAATTGAACAACCTTGAATATTAATTCACGACAGCCTTAGCTTCAAGAAAAACTATGGCTAAAAGATGTACACAAAAAAAAAAAAAAAAAAAAAAAAAAACGAGCATATTTGCACATAGTTTGTTCTAATTTTTTGCATATTTACCATCTTTTTGATGATAGTTGTTGTTGTTCTTGGATTTTTATTGCTTTTTTCCATAAATGCATAATTTTAATAAAAATTCATTAAATAATTTTTTAATTTGCCGGTATAATCCAAAAATTTAATATAAACCATATTCCATTTTAAAGAGTATATCTCTCGCTGAGACATCCCAGGTGCGGCATGGCTTTCCATTTTATATTTTCATCTTTTTTTAATTTAAACTTTGTCACTCATAGAAAATGCACTTTTCACGTAGAGTCTTTTTGTTACCTATGCTATTAGCAGTGTTTTATTCGTTTTGGTTAAGCCAAAATTTCATACAAATGCGTGACCAGCTCAATTTCTAGTTCAATTGATTGAACCTTTTTTTTGTATTTGCTAAAGATTGAAGTTTAGCTGTAGACACAAACCTAAAATAATCAAAAATATATGGCAACTTTGCTTGAATTTTGAAGAAGCATTCTTAGCAAAGAGTATCCAAAGAGATGAAGCTCTTCTCTGCCCAAAAATTCTGCTCACACGTATTGCTTGTCAGAGAATACTTGTGACTCGTTTCAAACAATGCTGCCGTTTGTTGTGAAATAGAGTTTTTGGAAATTTTCTCTTGATTTGGGATATTTTCAGGCGATTGGGGGAATCACTTGGGAATATATTCATAATTCTGTTATATAAATGAAAAGTTACATAGCTTTATACTGTTATAACAAAAAAATTTTCAAAATCGTTATTTATTTCATATCTGAAATTTCAGTTTCTTACAAAACATGTAACATTAATTATAATATGAACAAATGTATTTGTAAGCAACGCGTAGCAATAGCAAGTTATTGCTTAACTGTCATCAGTTACTGTCAGTTTTCCTTTAAATGTGAAGAAAACATGTTACAGAATCCCAAACTTGAAAAAAGTTGTATGCAGGCTAAAACGAGATCACTAAGTAGAAAACAAGTTCATATGAACTGAAAAAAACGAGCTTCACGAATGAGAAATAGTACAACTTGATAAGGAGCTGATCATAAGTCTTTACGGCAAGGGAAGCGGGGTCAAAAACAGCATTACGTAATATATGAACAGCCTCTAACGTGATTATTTTCTAGACATAAAATAGCTTTGGCCATACATTTGTAAAATAATATAGCTATTAATAAAAAAATTTGTTAATTCAATACAATTCCCTAGTAGCATAAAAAGGTCTTATAGCTTCTTTTACAGGCCTTTTAAAGACAGGTATCTATCTCGTGTGTCTCTAAAAACATCAAACGTCATGATTTTCAAATGACTTATAGGGCTACAGTATTAAGACATAAGAGACATACGGTCTCTATATCATGATTTTATATCTTGTTCTAGCAAGATATTATAAAAGCAAATTTCACTAAAAAGTCGAAATATCTTATTAATTTTGATACACATCTATTTAAAAGACATAACTGACTTGTAAGCTAGATTTTTGTCTTCATAACTTTCCCTGATGCTACTAGGGTTGTTCTTTCATTAAAAGATAATATTCTAACACAGTTTTAATGAGTTTCTCATCAATTCGTTCAATTTTTTATTAGTCGAACTAGCAAGTTTGTTATGGGTCAATCTTTGAATACTTTTGGTTTTAAATTTTAAGATTGGTCATTAATCTCAGGAAGAAAACCAAAAATGTTTAAAAAATATTTACAGTTAAAAGCGCATGAATATAGGTGATGTTTTTGTAAAAATATGTAAGCCAGACAGAATCTTTAACAAGCTTATGTCGTTAGTGACACTTAGTCTGTTTTTCCTTTAATACTTTCTATATAATAAAATTTGTAATTGAGTTTTAGATTTATAAGAAACAGACGACGGGCGCGATTATTAGTGTTTCGGCTAAAATCAATGATAAAATTAAAATTTTTCAATAATAAACGTTTTTAAACAATAAACGTTAGTGCATTTTTCTAAGTTATTATGTTTAGTAAGGTTGTGGTCAACACATTTACATGCGTACTGAATAATTATTTGCTTTATATGCAAAAATAAGTTAACTCGTTGAAAGCCTTCATAATAAATAACGTGCTTTTTGGGAAAACTTTGCCGATCTCAAACATTTTGCGGCGAGTTTAAATTTTGTACGTAGGGGCAACATCTTAACGTCGTGGTGAAAAAAATATTTTACTGAAAAATATGCTGAAATATGAAAATTTCAAAACACAATTGCAATCGTTTTTAGACCTTGCCTAACAAGATATTTAATTTTTTGATTCTTAAAACTCGTTCTTATTATTTGGGTGGGCATAATAATGTTCTTTTAGTTCCATTTCCTTCATAAAGAAACTGAGAAAAAGAAGAAGAACACTGAAAAAAATTGTAGAAAGTGTGAGGTTAAAATTCCTATTAGACCCATGTAAGTTTAAATTGGACTCGTAGGTATTAGTGAAAAGACCTGATTTTTACAACCGTGCAGGAGGGGAAATATTTTTAATTTGGTGAAAAACCCAAACAGCTGATTTTGAGGTACTACTAATTAGTGAAAAGATCTGATTTTTACAACCGTGCAGGAGGGGAAATATTTATTTTTATTATAATTAAACATTATGAATTTACAGTCATTTTAGCAAAGACCAATATTGTAAATTTTACTTATTGATCAATGCTATTTTTTATTCAACAAACATGACAAAGATAACAAATGGAACAATTTAACCTGGTAATTGGTGACATATGTTTCGGCTATTACCACATAGCCTCATCAGACCAGTTTTTTGGTTAATGTTGTACATGGAGTCGATCCCCTGACCGTACATGCATTTCAATTGCATATCTGTCGACGGCCGCTCTAACAACTGAGCTACTGAGGAACTGACCTTGAACTGTACAAATTGCGTATATCCATTTATTATCTCTTGTCACTTTCTCGCTTGTTGTCACAGCTGCTAAGCCATTGGCTTAGAGACTTGCTATGATTTTATTTTTCGAAAATTGTGGTGTGAGTGGTAAAGTATAATATGACATTTTCCCAATGAGTAGGTTGCCATATGTTAAGATGTTGAACTAAAAATGCTTGGAAGTAATTTTTGCATATTTAAAGGACAGAAAAGACAGAAAACTCGCAAAGTATATTATTTATTACTTTATTTCATTACTTTATTTAGAATTTATCTGAATTGCATTGTTTTTTTGACTACATAATAAAATTAGTTCTTATACGTCCCTAATTTGGACCAAAATGTCCTAAGTGGTAAGATCAAGAATTTTATTAGTCACCATGGGTGGGTGAGTTTTTAAATGCAGCGACGCGGCTGAACTTTTTTGCGTTAGTAGTAGAATTCTGTCGAGAGCTTCATCTCTTTGGATCCTCTTTGGTTCTTAGATCACGTGAGGCCTGGTTCATCCAGTCAGTGCTAGGCTCAAATATTAAAATAGAAACACATAATAATAATAAGATCAGTGATAAGACAACGGAAAACAAAAAGAAAGCTTTAGTATTAGCGTCTGCGACGCTATAAAAACAGTTTGAAATCATTTGATAGCAATAATTGAAAAAAAAAAAATGCACTGATACGTGAGGCCTCTTACCGCGCTAGGCCTCGTTCAACCACAAGGTCATAAAGCCGGTTCTGATTTTAAAATAGAATTCCAGTCAAACACTGTCATGCCTTCTATCGGTCAGAGACAGAATAATTAAAGGTTAAATTCATGCGTCTTATCCACTTTTAGGTTTAACCAAAGCCAGGGCCGGCGCTAGAGCTTTTGGCGCCCTGGGCAGAGTGCGATATGGCGCCCCATTTTTATTAGAAAAAAAAAACAATAAAAAGTTTTATTCATGAACACATTTTTATTCAAGTTTCGTGCATTTTGAGATGGGCGATAACATATACTTGATACAAAGATATATGAGCAAAGATTAAGTGAATTTATAACTAAGAAAAGTTACATATGTAGTCCATAATAAAATCATGTATTTTGTGGATTCTAAGTACATATAAGAACTTAAATTGTTTATGAAAAATGAGATCATATTTTCGCAGCCAACTTTCGGTTCCTTAGAAAGGTAACAAAACATAAAGATTTAGTTTAGGAACTAGTACTAGAATGCTAGTTTTATTAAATTTCACTTGATATGAAAAAGTGACTAAAAATCTCTTCAAAACTGAACAAAATAACATTTTTGCGATTTTCAGTGAAGCGATAGTTTAAACCTGGCTTGCACTTAGAAACTTCTAAAATTTTATTGCTTTGGCTTCTGCAAAGGGTTTTATGAGATTATTGTAATCAATTTTTTGAAAAATGTCGCTTTCTATGGCCAGCATAGCCAGACCGAACAACCTTTTTTGTGACATTGTAGATCGTAAATAAATTTTTATTAATTTTAATTTTGATAAGCTGCGTTCCCCAAGTAGTATTCGCAAAGCAATAGCTATGTTTGGAGCGAAAAATTTTAGGCTAGATATAAATTCCAATGCTTTTAATGGAGTAGTTTTTGGATCTATTGACTCAGATAGCAAACATTTCGCAAGGGTCGATATCATTGACACTTTTCGTGTATGACAACATTTTTAGTTTTTAGGGATCCGATGTCATATAAAATAGAAAACGAGTTCTCATGATTGCTGCATCTAACACTGTATAGTAACATTCTAGCATTAACTTTGTTTTCGGATCCGAAATTGGCTCATCTTCAACTTCATATGAAAATATTTGGTTTTTGTACGAGATCTTATGGGAGGATCTAACCGAAAGGTAGTTTCAGTGTCACTTTCTCCCGCCAAGTCTCTTGTAAATTCAAGCACGCTCTCGAAGTTTACTTCTTTACCTTAATAACGCACGACAATTGACATTTGCTCAACTTTGCTCTCATCTTGTGTACAATCAACCACTATACAATAGTACTTACTTAGCAGAATTCAATTATGTTACAATTATATTTTTAGCTCTTTCAGCTACTAGATCAATCATTTATGAAAAAATGTGAGCAAATTGGGCTGGTAACTGCCTTATTCAAGTGAAGTGTTTCTTCACCACAGTGTCAAATTTTGCCAGCAGCTCCACTACTATCAAAAAATTTATATTTCCTTTTTTGTGAGGTGTGTTAGACGAATCTCTAAAAGATAAGCATTCCCCTCTAAGAAATATGATGACGGCGAGCAATCTTTCGACAACATTGCGCCAATGGTTTATTTTCGATCGTTATGCGTTTTGTTGAGCCGAGTCTATTGTTTAATTACAACGCAATCTATTAGAAAGTTCTAGCCAAGCAGAGCAAGTGCGCAAATAGAATACACTGCACTCATGCGATTTTAATCCTTCCAATATTTAAAAGAGCTAAGGACCATGCAGCCAAAGGAAAAATTGTATCAGCTGCGACTGAGTATACCAACCATGACCGTTCTTTTCACACATGTTGGTGCAAATCGGCGACAGTCTTTATTTAAGGGACACTGTCGGTTCACTTTTAACTTTGAAGGCTCACGTTTTACAAAAAACACACATATTTTATCAGAAATCCATTTTGGCCAATCCTCTGGGTCACCAGTAATGCATTCTAATGGCGAATTACTTGTAATCTCTATTGAATGTAGAATAAAAATATACTAATGGAACATTTTTGTTATCCACTTCAAAATTACCTTCAGAGTCAACAGAGTTTTTACATGAGACTGAGTCTGGAGCATCTTCATTTTGGCCAATCCTCTGGGTCATCAGTAATGCATTCTAATGGCGAATTACTTGTAATCTCTATTGAATGTAGAATAAAAATATACTAATGGAACATTTTTGTTATCCACTTCAAAATTACCTTCAGAGTCAACAGAGTTTTTACATGAGACTGTGTCTGGAGCATCTTCAGCGTTATTATTAAAATCGGCAACAGCATCATCGCACTTAGCATTGGAAGACTTATTTGGAAAACTTTTTTTATCTGCACGTGCAGACATTAAAAAAATTCAATAAAACTTTTTAGGCACTCAAATTGCACAACTATTTTGTCTGGTCCTTAAAATTTATAAGCCGACTTCTTCAAGGTGTGAAGGATTTTAGTTCCCCATAAATTTTCAAAACGTTATATATCTTTCATGTTTCAAAATTTGGCGCCCCATCAGAGTGGCGTCCTGGGCAACTGCCCGCTTTGCCCGTACCTTCCGCCGGCCCTGACCAAAGCGAACAAAACATGGTTATTATCATTACCTTGCTTACACGCAGCGTCGACTTGTAACACCGAAGCACAAGTTCGCTTCTATACAGGCATTTACACGCACATACGCCGGCGCTGAAATATGGTTGTTGTCAAAACAAACAAAAAATAGTTTGCAACGACGTAGTCTAAAATTGAAAAGAAAAATTAATAATAATAGCTGTTTTCTTTTATTTAAAAAAATATTGTATACATAAAAAAATATGTTTGCAATGGAGCCAGAAATGGAAAATCCATTTATTTTGAAATTCATAGAAAATGTGGAAAATAGAATATGCTTATACAGTAAAATTAACGCATTTTATTATAATCGAAATGTAAAGGAAAGGGTTTGGAAAGCAGTTGCAGAAATATGCAATTTAATATACACACACAATACATACAACAATTTGATTGACAATTCAGTGATGTCACGATCTGCATTTGCCAATACTTTTCCCCACAAACTGCACGAATAGTAAAAAATTAGCTATTTTACTTTGTATATTTTTTTAAAATTTATAAAATGTCCATGGAATTGCATATTCATTATTTAAGTATCTTAATTGATGTCATTCAATAACATTTTTTGAATGAAAGTAATAAAATTTATGTAACTGTCGGAATATTCCATAGTTTTGCAACGAAGGCTACATCGTTACTTACGTTCAACGAAGTACAACATAGCCACTGAAAAGTCTACTCTGAGTTTGTTAAGCACTTGACAGACTTTTCGTTCGAATTTGACAATAAGTTACGCTAGCCCCTGCATGGTTTAAGGCCTCAACCCATAGAGTACGTCAACTCCGTTGCGTCAAAGTTCACAACTGACAAGACGGAAATGAAGGAAGAAAGCGGCCCAATGAATACGTCCGCAACGCAATTAAAGTCAAATAAAAAATTTAAAAAAAATCTTTTTGAAAATGATTAATTTCATTATTTCTCCTTTATACTGCGCATTAATATATTTCTCAAACATGAAAACAATTTTAATTTTCTTATCTCTCTTTTTTCTATGTTTCGCACAAACTCACATATGTCAAAGTATTCAACGTACATCAAAAGTTAAAAGTTGCCCAATTTCTTCCGTTGCGTTGACGGATAAGTTGCTTATGGGACGCTCTTCATACAAACCAATAGATTTCATCTTTGTTGTCAGTTGTAAACTTTGACGCAACGGACTTGACTGACTCTATGGGTGTTAGGAATCTAATATTTTATTATTATTATTTAACTTACAATTTCTTAAAGTAAACTAATCTAATGTTCCATTCCTATTATTTGACTTACGATTCTTTAAGTAAACTTAATTTTTCATTAATTTTAAAATTTAAATTGGTTGGCAACTCATTAATACTGCCGATTGCATAGCGGCATATTTTTGACTGTAGAAATGAATAAAGAGGAGCAAACGAGTTTGAGTTTGCCTGTGAACTAAAGAACTTGTGGTTTTTAGATTTTTTAAAATTAAAAAGATTTTTTGAATGTACGCAACAACTATTGCGACTAAACATTTGGTGCCGAAACCCGGGAGCATAGGCTCTCATGAAAATTAAAGAAAAATAAAAAAAAAAGTGAGTAACATTAAAGATATTTTTTAATAAGTTTGCGCTCAAGTAAACTAAGAAGAATTTAATAAATTTGCTGGTATTTATGTCTTAAAAAATTGCAAATTGCAGCGTAAATAGTGAAATTTTGGTGTTAAACATATGCTCCGTATAGTTACATGTAGTAACTTATAGAATCCGTAAAGCAACGACTCCCCGCTTTTCTAACCTCAAAAAATTGCAACGTGCAATTTTGCAGTCGATGTCGCTAGCCGCACGTCAGCAGCGACGCATTCATTAGCTGTGTAGCGACTTTGCAAATAGTAGCAGAAGCCTTAGCGGCAGAGACGGCATACAAAAAAGAGCGAGACCAATATACGCAGCCTATGTTGAAATCAAACACAAAACGCAAACCTTTGACATACTCAGTTGACAGCTTATTTTTTTGCTGAAGGGCATTGACAGAATGCAAGGAAGAGCAAAGCAGTGTCAAACGGAAAGTCGTTAGCAAAACAAATAAGGGCAATAAGTTGAAAATTTATGAATTAAATTGGAGTTCAAATTTGAAGAAAATTATAAATCGATCGCTGGGTAAGCGGACTGCAATTGTATTGCAGAAAATGTTTACATCTACAACAGCAGCATTGGCAGCAAACTTATCAACAAAAACGCAGAATTAGAAGTTGGTGTAAAACGAAGACTGCGGCATTGGCTGAGCGGCATTGTAAGCAGAAAGGTAGCGGCAATAGTCGCAACAAAAACTTCTCGCTGCAACAACTTCGTTACTTCTGAAAAAGTTTAAATCTGCAACAGCAGCATTGGCAGCTTACTGATCGACAAATACGCAGACAGTTAACAACTTCTGGTATAAAATAAAAAACAAAAAAAAACAAGAAAGCCCCAACAAAAAGAGGATATTGGTCCCATGAAAAAGAAGGGCGAAAATAAATTATAAACAGTTAAAAGAGGACTTGATCCCACTTGATATTTGAAAAGAGGCAAAGTCCCAAGAATTTAAAAATAAAAAGAGAAAAGGTTTTTGATTTTTTTTGTCAAAAGCAAAAATATTGACACTTGGATTAGACAAAGAAAATTGCTTATTTGCCAGTTGCTTAAAAAGTTTAGACCAGCCAAATTAGTTGAAAAATTTGTAATTTTGAAATAAGTTTTCTTTTGTTTTATATGAAAATAGCTCGGGCTGAAGTTAAATAATGACGGGCAATAAAAAAACAAATGATAATGCGGGTGATGACGTAGATGAGGGTACAAAAGCCTTAGGTGATAACTCACAAAGGCTAAATGAATTTAAGTCACTTCGCGCATCCACTAAAGGTAGTATCACTCGAATAAAAAATTTAGTTTCGAAGAAAACTGCAGATTTTTCGGCTGATGAACTAGAATGCAGATTAGGGATTTTAGAGTCATACTTTAAGCAAATCATAGGAGTGCAGGCAAGCATAGATAAAATATGTCCAGAATCAGATAGAGAGGCAAATGTCACATTTATTGATGACATTGAAGAAATTTATGTCCAGACAAAGTCAAAAATAATGTCATGTTTAAAGAAAAAGCGCCCATCGATGGCGGATTTGAGCTTGGTTAACGCGACGGTAGCTCATGCACCACAGTCGCGTTTGCGACGTCAAATTAAGTTGCCAAAATTTGAAGGGAAATATTCCGAATTTCCAAAGTTTATTTCTTTGTTTAATAAAATGGTTCATAATAATGAAACGCTTGACGATTGTGACCGTTTTTTAATACTAAAGGATAGTTTAGGTGAAAAACCTCGCGCTGCAATAGCAGATTACGATGAGACGGATGATAATTATCCGAAGGCCTTAAAGCGTCTCAAATTAAATTTCGATAAAAAATCGCTTATGTTTGATGAACATATTTCTGCGCTTTATGAGCTACAAAAGGTAACCAAAGGGTCCTCTGCTCACCTGCGTAATGTAATCGATTCGGTGAATGCACATCTAAGTGCGATGCTTTCCCTTGGCACTTACCAAGATGTTGCTAACGCCATGATAATTTTCTTTGTTATGAAAAAGCTCGACTTAGAGTCTCAAGTGAAGTGGGAAGAATCTGTAGATTACAAGAAATTTTCTTCATGGGAAGAGTGTTCGGCGATTTTGTCTAGACGATGCCAAAATCTTGAAGCAAGAGAGACTAAGTCAGTTCGTAATGAAGTTAAGCCAAATCTATTCAAGGGTTTCCATAGGGATTCCAAGGCAAAGTTTAATTTTTACAAAAAAGAGAACTCAACTTCACTTTCAATTGGAAAGGTGTCATGTGACCTGTGTCACAAAAATGGACATTCAATTGTGAATTGTCCAGAATATGAAAAAATGTCTCAGCGGGAACGATACATTACTTCACGTAGCTTAAAATTGTGTATCTTATGCTTGAAAAAAGGTCACTTGCTAACTTTGTGCTCTGCACCAAAGTGTACTATATGCAACCTTTCGCATCATAGGATGCTGCATCGATTTGACTTATCGGAGTCACCCGTTAATAACTTTCTTCCTAGACAAAAAAGCTCTACAACAGAGGCGGCTGAACAACTACCAGCTGCATCAACCTCGAAGTAGGCAACGCTACACACGACATTGGTCAACACGATGAAAGTTCCTGAGATTTTTTTAGAAACAGATATGGTGCTAGTGAAAGATGCTCGCAGCCAGTATCAGATGGCTCGAGTGATTTTAGATTCTGCTTCGCAGATTAATTTGATGACAGAAAGTATGGCGCATAAGTTAATGCTCAAAAAATCTTCATGCGTACTCAACGCAAATTATATTGCAGACATCAGTACAAAGATAGCCAAAAAAGTACAAGCTAAGATTAAGTCACAAGTTAATGAGTTTGAAGTTGCTCTGGAATTTTATTTATTACCAAAAATAACGGGAGTCAAGCCTGACCAGTTTATTGATGTATCGAAATGGAACATTCCGAGCAATATACCACTTGCGGATCCACATTTTAATACTCCAGCACGAGTTGATATGCTTCTGGGTGCAGAACTTGTTTTGGATCTTCTTTCTATCGGTCGTATTCATCTAAAAGAGAATTTGCCACGTTTGCAAAAGACTGTCCTAGGATGGGTAGTATCAGGTGCTGCTCGCGATTGTAAAGTGCTCGACAGAGTGCAAACTTTGAGCATCGATGTGGATTCAATTAAGCAAGCTGCGCAGCTCAACAATTTGGTTGAGAAATTTTGGCAAATGGAGCAAATATCGATGAAGTCAACATTTTGGACCGCAGAAGAAGAAGAGTGCGAGCATGATTTTCAAGAAAATGTGAAACGAGACGAGACTGGTCGTTTCGTCGTGAAAATACCTTTTAAAAGAAATAAAAATGACTTAGGCGATTCATACCGTATTGCGGAACGAAGATTTTTTGCACTTGAGCGTAGACTCGATAGAGATCCAACAATGAAAATTGAGTACTGTAAGTTTATGGAAGAGTATATCGTTACCTTAATATAGAAAGGCCCTAACTATCATTTTTTTCAAAATCGAGCTTTATGTAGATTTCGATAGGCCACCCACTAATACACCATTGATAAAAAATTGTGTGTACTACGTTTGAAAATAAAGCAATTACAAGCAAATAAAAAAATGTCATAACTCATTTTAATACTACAAAACTTTAATTTTCATTAAGTTTTTTTGTTCTCCTGTAAAGTAAAAAAAATTGTAGGTAGGGCCTTTCTATATTAAGGTAACGATATGCAACTCGGACACATGGCGCCAGTAGTAGAGGCCGATGTGCAAAATATCAAATACTTTGCTCCGCATCAACATGTACTGCGACCAGAATCTACAAGCACTAAATTACGCGTAGTTTTCGATTGCAGCTTTAAGACCAGTACTGGGATTTCACTTGATGACGTAATGATGACAGGCCCTGTAGTTCAAGATGACTTACTATCAATTGTTTTACGCTTTCGCTGCTTTAAGTACGCACTCACCGCAGACGTCACCAAGATGTATTGACAGATTTGGGTAACAGGCGACGACGCAAATTACCAAGCAATTTTGTGGCGGTCCTCGAGTAAAGAAAATCTCAAAGCATGTAGACTACTAACAGTAACGTATGGTACTACGGCAGCTCCGTACTTGGCGACCAGATGCCTGAAAAAGCTGGGAAATGATAATTTGAAGAGGTATCCATTGGGATCCAAAAAAATACTTGCAGATTTTTACATGGACGACTTAATCACCGGGCTGATACAGAAGAGGAAGTTTTCCAAATATATAAAGAAGTATCAACTATAATGAACTCTGCACATCTTCCATTGCGCAAGTGGCACTCCAATAATAAAAAGTTTTTACACCAAGTACCAGAAGAGGATCAAGATAAAATGCTTCACGTTAACAACATCGAAATAATTAAAAAGCTCGGAATAGTATGGGAGCCAGCAACGGATGCATTCAGGTATGTTTGGCCAGAAGTAGATAACACTAAAACTATTACAAAAAGGATTGTTCTGTCTGAGCTGTATACATTTTTTGATCTGCTTGGCCTCATCAATCCTATAATTGTTAAAGCGAAGATATTAATGCAAGATTTATGGATTTTGAAGCTTGATTGGGATGAATCCCTACCCATGAACTTGCACAGCCAATGGGCTGAATATAGAAGCAAATTGAAGTTAGTGGAAAATATAAGAGTACCACGGTATATTCTTTCAGCAATGGGCTGCGCACGCGTGGAAGTGCATGGCTTTGGTGATGCCTCGAATAGGGCGTATGGATGTTGCATTTACATTCGCTCAATTGATTTCGATAACAATGTTACTGTCCAGCTATGGAGCGCTAAGTCTCGGGTAGCGCCCACAAAAACAAAACCAACGGCACACTTGGAGCTGTTAGCGGCTGAGTTACTATCGAAGTTGCTGGTCAAAACGCAGAGCAACTTTACTGTATCCACTGATGGAACTTACCTATGGAGCGATTCTGAAACGGTTCTGAGTTGGCTGCGGGCTCATCCATCCAAGTGGCCAACTTTCGTGGCTAACAGGGTGTCATCTATACAAGAGGCTACTCAAAATGCAATTTGGAGGCATGTTCCTACAAAAATGAATCCTGCCGATATTATATCAAGAGGCGATTATGCTGATGAATTACAAAATTCGATGTGGCTTACGGGGCCACCATTTTTATTGAAATACTGCGACAAGTGGCCTGCAAATAGCTTCAAAGCTACAAATATCGATGAAGAACATCAAGGTGATGTTGTAGCTGTATTGATACAGTCCAAAGAAGAAGACGCAGTGGTAAAGTGGATAGAGAGCCACAGTCAGTTTGAAAAGATACAAAGGAAAGTTGCAAATCTACTACGCATTTTTCGAAAAATTAAAGCCAAAAACACTGTTGCTGACACCACGGTAAATTTGAACGATGATGCACTTATCTGAATAGTTTTCTGTTTGCAGCAGCATTACTTCGCTGCTGAACTGCGTTCGCTGAGAGGCAAGGGAATGGTTCCTTCAACAAGCAAATTGCGGGATTTGAACGTGTTCATCGAGGCCAGCCATGGGGTTGACTTATTAAGGGTAGGAGGCCGTTTGGAACGCGGAGACCTGCCATACGATGCTAAGCATCAGATTTTGTTGCCAAGCTACAGTAATTTTGTTCATTGCTACTTGCGTTATTTGCACCAAAAAAATTTGCACGCTGGAACGCATGCACTGCGATCGATATTTTTTCAGCGATTTTGGATGGTCAATTCAATGAGGGTCATTCGATCAGTAACTAGTAAATGCTTGCATTGCTTTTGGTTTTGTCCAAAGCTTGAAAACCAAAATATGGGTGACTTGCCTACGCCAAGAGTAGTAGTAGCGAGACCATTTTCGACAACAGGTGTCGATTTCTACGGGCCAGTGTTGACATCCTACAAGCTAAGAGGAGTTCGGCTAACAAAAAGCTATATAGCGGTCTTTATCTGCTTCGCTACAAAAGCGGTCCATTTGGAGGTGGTCTCCGACCTCACTGTCAAAGCATTTATAGCAGCGCTGAAACGGTTTGTGGCGCGACGAGGTCTGTGCGCTCAACTCTATTGCGATAACGGTACGAATTTTGTCGGTGCCCGCAGAGAGTTGAAGGAGTTTAAGCAAATGTTTTTTGAGCAACAGACGCAGAACAAAATCTTACAGTATTGCACTGCAAATAGTGTAGAATTTCGACACATACCCCCACGCTCGCCCCATTTCGGTGGGTTATGGGAAGCGGCGGTTAAATCAGCCAAATATCATTTAAATCGCACGCTGGTACATCGCATTTAACCTTCGAGGAGTTAAGCACTGTAAAGCGGCCCTCACACGATCAATATTACTGACAGTATGATTACTGACAGTATTTACATTACTGTCAGTGTACCACTCACACGGTCAGTATTGTTTATTGTCAGTAATCAGTTTTTTTGACATTCAACTGGTGAAGGTGCGAACATCAATGAACAGCAGTGTTAACTGTCAAAGAATATCAATTTATTTGTTCTTATAATGGACGAAAATTCTATGGCATTCTATATTGGATGTCACGTGATGTACGTGTACAGGATAACTGGGCATTTCTATTTGCACAGAAGTTGGCGTTAAAATTGGAGTTGCCATTGATAGTAGCTTTTTCATTAGTGCCGCGTTTTTTGAATGCAACCATTCGTCACTATAAGTTCATGCTCGGTGGCTTGGAAGAAGTGGAACACGAATGTCGCGCGCTGCAAATCCCTTTCCATTTGTTATTTGGTCCAGCAGCACAGCGTATACCCGAGTTCGTGCGCCAACATAACATTGGTGCAGTGGCTTGCGATTTTGCACCGCTTCGTGAACCACTGAAATGGGTCGAGGATGTTAAACTTGCGCTGCCACCAGAAGTTCCATTAACACAAGTTGATGCGCATAATGTAGTCCCAGTTTGGGTTACTTCCGACAAGCAAGAGTATGCAGCACGTACAATACGCAATAAAATTAACTCAAAATTGGATGAATTTCTTACGGATTTTCCACCGTTGGTAAAGCACAAGTTTGCAGCAAAGCAATTGCCGCCAGAAGTGGATTGGCCCAAGGCATACGCATCATTAGAATGTGATATGTCTGTAGATGCTGTGGATTGGGCAAAACCAGGGTACGCTGCTGCATGTACGCAGCTAGAGAGTTTTTTCTCTAAACGCTTGTGTATTTTCAACGATAAACGTAATGACCCGACTTGTAATGCGTTGTCAAATTCATCGCCGTGGTTCCATTTTGGTAAGCTGTGTGTTTATATAGCCTTTCTTATCGTCGTAAATGCTTCCAAAAATACTTAGATACTTGGTAATAATTTTATTTTAAGAAAATACGGTTATCCATTTAAAATGTAACTATTCCAAACGTGCATCCGAATAGAGTTAAATGCATGTTGGAAAAATTGTACTAATTTTCTACGGTTCGCGTTAAGTATAAATTATTTGTAAAGAACCTAATCTTTTCCAAATTCTTAATACCTTAAACTTAAACATTTACACTTTGTATTAATCAATTCAATCAAATATGCCAATATCTTCGATTCAATATAAATTGTCCTTTTAACATAATAAACGTTGGTCAACTTAGAGTAACACCCTGCCACCTGTAACGCCAAAATAAATTAATAATAAAAAAATAAGATCAAAATTTTACTAGGTTTTTTGTCTAGTACACAAAAGCTTCATTAATTTGCATAACTTTTTCTCTTAGGACAAATTTCTGTGCAACGTTGCTTTCTCGAAGCAAAGCGATATAGGTCCAAGCACTAGGAATCTGTTGAGGCTTTCTGTGAGGAGGCCATTGTACGACGTGAATTGGCTGATAATTTTTGTTATTACAATAAAAACTACGATAATCTCAAAGGTATACATGAGTGGGCCTTCAAAACTCTTAATGAACATCGTAAAGATAAACGTACACCAATTTATACACTCGAAGAGTTTGAACAATCACGCACTCACGATGACCTTTCGAACTCAGCACAATTGCAGTTGGTACGTGAAGGAAAAATGCATGGATTTCTACGAATGTATTGGGCCAAAAAAATACTTGAGTGGAGTTAGTCGCCTGAACAGGCTCTAGAGTTTGCCATACTCTTAAATGATAAATACAGTTTAAATGGACGTGATCCGAATGGTTATGTGGGTAAGTATTAATTAAAAAAAAAAAAAAGGATTGAATACATATAACAATATGTGCATTTTCTTATTTAAATTTTCAGGTTGTATGTGGTCAATTGGCGGCATTCATGATCAAGGTTGGGCAGAGCGTCCAATTTTCGGCAAAGTACGTTACATGAACTATCAGGGCTGCAAGCGAAAGTTTGACGTTAATGCCTTTGTATCTCGTTATGGAAGAAAAGTTCATAACAAGAAATCGTGTCATTTATTTGCATTAAAACAGGTCTTTTCTACAAACCTATTAGATGACCGTTACCAGTGAATTAAATGTACAATATTTTATTGAAGTAAAATGTTATCAAAAAATGAAAAGTAAAAAAAAAGATTCCTATTTGCTATCAGTCATGGATATGTAACCTTTATATGCAACTATAGGGTATTTTAATTTCAGCACAGAGATTGTTTTAAGATTTTGAGGTTGAAAAACTTGCCATCAAAAAGTAGCGAGCATAAAAACTGCAACTGCGAGCACTGAGTCAGAAAATTTGCGATATCTTAAAAACAAATTGTGTTAGAGCTTTATAATTTTTTATCTACATGCAAATGGTCCCTCACGTTATTGATGTAAATTTTTGTTGAATTTTCTGCATCCAGCATTCTGTAATGCATGAAATAACAAGACAACCTCAACAATTAAGCGAGCAAAAAAAAAATGTAACTTCAAAATTATCTTTCGATTATTTAAGTTTTAATGGGACATTCGTTTTCATTTTGGTTATTGGAGGATTGGTCATATGTAAGTAGAGGTTTATGATATAAGTTTTTTGGGTTGTTTTCCGTCTTTCCTTGTTTTGGGTGATTTTTGGCCAAAAAAAATGCATATAAATTTAAAGCTCGAAGACTACTTCATCTAACTCATCTTAAATAAAAAAAAATAAAATTTTAACTTAACTCATTAAGTTTTTTGACAATTTTTCCCACCCTTAAGAAAAATTTTCAGCGTCAGAGCAACTTTATTTAAGAAAGTGGGAACTGAATTTATTAAAATTTCCAATTTCATTTTAGCTATCCAAAACAGAACTTACATTGTTTACAAAAACCTCGCCTTCATCCAAAGAAAAAAATCGTTTACAACTAAACATAGCGAAATGTATTTTGAAGTTTACTTCAATTAAAATATGGGTTTCCAATGCATGTCGTTTACACTTAATCTTTTTCGGCGATCTTTGTTAAGTTCTCCTCAATCTCTTTCTCATCCAAAATAATAAATTCCGGTTTATCTTTGCTGACTACACCAATTTCAATGCCATTCGGCTTGAAGTCCACAGCTAGAACGTTTGATAGACAAGTAATTGCTAATTGAATAGCCTTCTCTTCGGACAAATCTTTTTTATATTTCTTTTCTAGCCAACTGTTGGCTTCGGTTTGCTTAACACCAATCGAAACAGCACGAAAACCGCAATAGTAGCCAGCTGGATCAGTTTTATAGACACAAGGGCCAATTTCATCGTCATGAGCAATTAAGACCATACCTGCATTATGTTTAAAGCAAATAAAGTTACAATTTAAGCTTTTAATATTTTTCACTCACTGCAGCCCAACGGTCTCATTTCTGCATTTTGTGTGTACACCTGATTGATATCAGCAATACGTCTGCAAAGCACATCAACTGGCATCTCATATCCAAATTTATAGCGCCAGTTGACAGCTTCATAACGCGCCTTTGTACCTGTGAGCGACTATCAGCTGAAATACAAATGAATACCGATGATTATTTCACATGAAAATTTAAATAACTTACCAATACGTCCGGTCATAACACAACCAATATTTTTCGTTATCCTAAACAAGTGCGTTACCGTCGCCGGATCTATCAATTTCTCGGTTACTTTTTTCTGTGTAGCAACTACCGCACAGTCTCCACTTTTTATGGCCACCGAAGTGATGTATAACGATCTAGGTTTAAATAGAGCGTGACACGCGTGAACGTTCTTGCCCGTCTGAACTCGCCGGAAAATGGTGGTTCGATTTCGCTCTAAAACCGTTACATTAAAATTTAAATGCGTGTCAAAAATATACGATGAAAAGAAGTTTAGAAAGGAAGAAAATGACATGACGATTCCCGAGCGTCTCAGTTTCCAACGAACCTACTTTGTGCTGTTCGTTTTGCACAATGCGACCCGCCCTAAAAGTCAACCTATGGCATATTCCTTGCTTCGCCGGTTATTCGTGGATATGCCCCATTCCGAATTCTTTACGTTCCTTACTGCATCATATTAAGCTGAAATACAAAAAAACCTACTCCATGATAATTAAAAGGACAAATCACCAAATAACATTTAACAAAAACATTGCTTTGAATTTATTTATCAATCGTTAATTAATCATAAACTTAAATTTTACTTCAAATTATATTTCACTTAAATTTTAAAGTATATCAATTTAATATCGATCTACAAAACTTCAACTTAAATTATATTAAATTTAAGTTCATTCATAAATTTAAATCGATATTTCAAATCGAATCGAATTTAAAGTCTTGCTTTAACTTTATTATGAATTAAATTTAAGTTTGAACTTCAGATTTTAAATCTTGAATTACTTTTAAATCAAATATTCACGAAAATTGAAATACCAATTTACTTTAGAACTCAAATTTCCTTGCAGTTATAGCTAAACTTAATTAATGCTAAAGTTTAGATAACAATTTACTTTTAGAACTTAAAGTTTCATTGTAATTATGGCTAAATTTAATTAAAGCTTAAATTTAGTTAACAATTTACTTTAGACTTAAATATCATTGCAATTACTGCTAAATTTAATTAATGATCAAATTTAGATTACAATTCATTTATATTTATTTTAATTTAAATCTTTATTTTTTTTTTTTTTTTATTTTTAGGTTCTTTATCTCGACATTATTATGGACGAACATGGATGGCACAACACATACATACAAAGTAAGTATAATATAAACATATGGTAAGTAAATTATTACATTTTTTTTTTATTTCTAAGTTTTTTTTTTTTTGTTTTTTTAGTTTTGTTGTTTTTCTTTATTTTTTTGGTTCTATCTAAATTCACTATCTCTTCTTTCTATCTTTGACCAATTTATCTACTTTTCATTCTTAATTATCTGAAATATTCCTAATAGGTGCCTGGCGCCAAGTTCCTACTAGGTATTCAAGCCAAATGCTGTTTTAAACTTTAAGAGACACAAAAAATAGGAAAAAAATTTTGAGATTCAGAACAAAAAAAAAGAAATTTAGATTTTTTTTTTTGATAGAATTAAATAATTAAATTGGACTTTATCTTCAAGATATAGAAATTTTTATTCCCTGCTTTACTTTTAATTGACTCTTTTCTAAAAAAAAACTACGACACAAATCACAATCACTTATTTATACTTAGCATAATTCTTCTTAAAACAAATACGAATCAGTTTTTCTTTTCAGCAAAAATTACATGGATACTTGCGTTTTGATACAGCTGCTGCTCAACTATGGATTGATGACTTCGCCGGTAGACTTCTTTGTTGATTAGCTGGTTGCACTGACCGGGATCGCTGCTTTTCAGAAGAGTATTACGTTCCTTCTTTTTTTGGTTTTACTTTTATTTTTATTATTTATTGAGTGTATCTTTATTTTTAGCCTTAAATGAGATTTTCCTTTTCTTTTTTTTTCGCAGATTTCTTTATCGTCTATTTCTTTCTTTTCAGGTTTTATGGTTTCTTTATTTTCAGATTTTATCGTTTATTTCTTTATTTTTAGGTTTTATGAATTTCTTTATATTTTCAGATTTTATCGTCTATTTCTTTATTTTTAGGTTTTATGAATTTCTTTATATTTTCAGATTTTATCGTCTATTTCTTTCTTTTCAGGTTTTATGGTTTCTTTATTTTCAGATTTTATCGTTTATTTCTTTATTTTTAGGTTTTATGAATTTCTTTATATTTTCAGATTTTATCTTCTATTTCTTTATTTTCGGGTTTTATGGTTTCTTTATTCTCAAGTTTTATCAAGTGATTCTTTCTTCCCAAACTTAAATGTGGATTTTGTTCATCTATTGTTCTATCACTTTCGATTGGAAAACTCTTTACTGATCACTACGTCTGCTTCCAACGTCAGCCAAATCGTCAAGAACCGGGGATGCCGGAAATTCGTTCATCCTGTCTTTTTTTCTTGTCTCCTTTTTTTTTTCTTTTTCTTTAAGTTGGCTGCCTTTCATTTTAACTCTAGTTATTCTGAACGCACTCTATTTGCGCGTTCACATCGGCTTACGTTGCAACTTGCGTGCAGTTTGTTGCGTGCGAGCTATTCGTGTTCGCCACAAAGCCAGCCATTTGGAACACATGCTTGCGTTGTCCGAATGGTTGGGAACATCTGCAGCCGGACACAACATCGACAAAACCCCGGAATGCGTTATTGAATAATTTTAATGTGCAGCAAAAAAAAAAATTTTTATTTTCTTAAAGTGAGTTAGCTGATTCTACTAGTTTATTGTTTTTTTTTTTTTTTTTTTTGTTTGTTTGTATGAACCATCTATGTTAGTTTCAGAGATGAGTTTTACTGAGTTTGACAGCTGGCAAGAACTTTAAAAAATAAATTAAGGTAATAAGGCAAGCGACTCCAGCGTATCCACCTCAGACATATGCTATCTTCACGTCATTAGTCGAACATTTGCCATTGTAGGCCAAATCGTTCTTTTGCTCTTCTTTTAATTCGTTCAACCATTTCCAAGTACCATTTCTCCATATACCACTCAAAGTACAAACGCCATTTTGGCCGGTAGTTATATGTATTTGTATTTGTATTAATCAATGGTTATTATAGTACAAAAAGATAAATTATCTTATGGCTAATGTACTATAGACATAGAAGTGCATTCAACTTGAATTTAATAACATTGTAAAATTAAAGAATTAAATATAACAGTTTTTGAGAAGAAAACAAAAATAAACATTTAAATATCTTATTAGAAGTAATATAAAAAATTAATTTAATCTATTAATATAATATAATTTAATACTAAAATTAAAATGTAAATTTTAAGGTTATAAACATGAATTGCAAAACAATTAAAATTAAACATTTTATAACTATTCACATTATCACACATTACACATATGGGTTTGGAGCTTACTTTTAAATAACGACGCATTGCCTGTTAACTGAAGATCCACGGGAAGTGAGTTCCAAAGTCTTACCGAGTGGATAAAAAACTGACGATCCGATGTCAAAGAACTATAACGGATTGGAATTATACCATTATTTCTTAACGAGCGCGAGAATTGTAGCTTGTTGTATAAATTCACAGGTGTCTTTTTGTATATTATTTTGTGTAGGAGTAAAATTGTTCTAAACTTTAATAGATCATTAAACGACATATTATGGATCTTATGCGCATATCTTGATACATGGTCAGACCGCCTTAGTCCAAATACGTATCTTGCGATGTTGTTGTAAAGAACATTCAATTTGTTCATGCAGACGCTATCACAATTAGCAAATATTTCGCAGCCATATAGCAAAGTTGGGATCAAGTATGATTTTGCCAACAACAATCTTGTTTTAAGTGGCGTAAAGTATTGTATGGTCCACAGAACACGCAAAAGGCTGTAAACTCTACCAATTGTTACGAGGATGTGGTTCCAAGTAAGAGTTCCATTGAACCTGATTCCTAAATTTTTCGCAGTTTCGACGAAAGTAATCTCAGTGCCGTTAACATTTATTCGCGGTATCACTGACAGATCAAGAGATTTTTTAAAGATGGCGAGGCATTTTGACTTAGCCGGATTAAGACATAATCCATTATTTCTAGCCCAACCGTCAATGAGATTGAGATCATCACATAATTTTGAGATGCACTCCGTTATCAAGGTCGGCTCAGTAGAAATGTATACCTGCACATCATCTGCGTACAAATGTATTCTACAGTTTCTCGGTACTGTCACTATATCATTGATATACATGACAAAAAGTAAAAGTCCCAAAATGGAACCTTGAGGTACGCCTCTTAAAATAGATACAAAATCGGACAGCGAATCTCCAATGACGACTGTCTGCCTTCGCTCTGCTAAGTATGATTTCAAGAGATTGACAGCAGTATTCGAAAAATTAAACAAGTGTTTAAGTTTCCAGCATAGCAGCCTGTGATCAACGCTATCGAACGCCTTGCTATGATCTAATAGTGTTAAAAATGTTATTTTGCTATTATCCAAAGCTGATCGAATATCATCAGATACTTCTAAAAGTGCGGTTAAACAACTTTTTGTATGTCTAAAACCAGACTGCTCCCTACAAATCAGTGAATAGTTTGTTATAAAAACATTTATCTGTGTGTAGATAATTTTTTCACAAACTTTCGAAAGGAAAGGTAAAATAGCGATTGGTCTGTACTCATCACGATTTTTCGGCAAAGGTATGATTTTAGCATATTTCCAGCTGTCTGGAAAAACAGAAGAAGTTATTGCACAATTAAAAATATGCGTAAAAATTGGCAATAGCTTTGGCAGCAGTGCTTTTAAGAAAACTGGATGGACTTCATCAAATCCTACAGCGTTCGATTTAATAGAAAGAAAACGGCGCAGAACTTCTAATTGGTCGATACAACAGAAGCTAAAACTTGGCACATTCGTCGGGCGAGAGTAATCGTCAAAAGCATTTAAGTTGGCCCGTGGTATTGATATTGTATTAGGATCCATATGGCGTTTCCAAAACGCTCGCCATTCAATCTGATACATTGGATGAATTTCGACGTATCGGTCGTAAAATGCACAGAGCTTTTTCAAATTTTTGACCTTCCTGGCTATTTCATCTTTACATGACTGCCAATCGTCCTGTACGACGCCTCTACGCGGCCATCGGGATTGCGGTGCCACATCGTTCAGACGCCGATGTTTTTCGTAGGCGTCCCGTTGATTGCCGATGATAGACATTTCTTAATTGCTTATAAATGTAACCTAAACATGAAACGTAATAAATGCTTACTTAATTACTTATTCTCAATCTATTGTTTACATACTCTCTGCTCATACATTTTGCAAGTAAGTCCCACGAAGAACCTGAGATCGGGTTGGCAGTCCTCAAAGCTAACCAAATCCTTAAACTGTTAGCCCTTGTTCACAACGTATGGTGCCCTTTACAACTGTTTGCTCCTTTTTAATAGGCGGACTAATAAAAAGAAATGGCCGAAGTTGGTAAAATCTGGCAACACTACTATAAGGCAGGATTGTGTTCAGAAGGCAATCTTAACATGGTTGGTGGTGTTTGCATACACAAGTTTACTGGCAACTCTAACTGTTCAGATGCTACGACTAATGTTGGTACCTATTGCTTTAAGTGTTGAGCATGTATGACGCCTATGCGTTTACCCGTCATGTCTTCCACTTCGTACATACTTTTACATATTCGACTAATTATGCGACATTTTAGCCAGGGACGACACAACTTAGAATTGATTCCTTTACTGAAGTCACTTTGAATAAAATTTTTGCGAAAAGCTTCCTGCCCTGGTTTGTAAAGGATTTCCCTGCTGCGCTTGTTATAGGTCTTCACGTTTTTTTCATAAGCTCTGTGCAGCTGTTTCTGCACTTTATTTCTAATAAGCTCCAACCTTTCCGATTTTGTAAGAATATTTGCTTCAGTATCTTCTAAAATGTTTAGTTTTCTGGCAATTTTATGGGCACTTGCATGTGTGATCATATTGTTACCGAACAATGCAAAATATGGAGTCATGCCTATCGACGCGTGTACTGATGACCTAAGCGCACATTCAATGTTTGACAAATTTTGGTCCCAAGTCGTCTGATCACTATCTAAAAAGGTTCTAATCGAGGCTAAAATAGATTGGTTAACCCTTTCGTTAGCATTCGCTTGTGGAGCGTGGAAAGCTGATTTCATATGAACAATTTCAAATGTGTCCATAAGTTCCTTAAACTCTTTCCCAACGAACTGTGACCCATTGTCGGAGTGGATAGTTTCGGGTACTCCAAATTTATGGAACACTTCCGTTGTTAGAAATTTAACAACAACTTTTGAGGAGGCTTTCGCTAAAGCTTTTAGCAAGACAAACTTTGTTTGATGGTCTAAGACAATTAGTATAAAAGAATTTCCACTTTTTGATCGTGTATATGGTCCTAGAAAATCTATATAAAGTTTTTGGAATGCTCTGACGGTTAAGACCTCATTACCCATAGGTGGTCGGAGTGTCTTATTGGCAGGTTTGCATTCTTTACAAACTTCACAATTTCTGATGTAATCGCGTACTTCTGTACACATCCCAGGCCAATAAAAATATTCGCGTATCCTGCCTAGGGTCTTTGCTATACCTCCATGTATCGCAATTCTTGATGTATGCGCATATTCCACGATGTTTTTTGTTAATTCAGTTGGAATCCATAATTTCCATGAGTGATCCTCACTTATTGAGTCACCATTGTAAAAGTTTGTGCGTTTATATACATAACCATCAAGAATCTTGATATCTGGAAGTCTTTCTTCATTTTCCACAATCGTTTGAATTAAAACCTTATATTTTCTGCTTTTGAACGCGTCCGAATTCAGATCAAGAATTGATAAATGGCTATCTATATCTAACTCTTCCATATCGAATCTCGAGAGCATGTCAGGCACTATATTTTTGGCACCTTTACGGTGTTCGATGTCAAATGCAAAACCTTGGAGTTTTAAGCTCCATCTTGCCAATCTACCATTTAAGTCTTTCTGCTTCATCAGCCATTTCAAACTTGAGTGATCAGTAATCACTGTGAAGGGCATGAGTTCAATATATGTTCGAAACGCGGCTACAACGGCCAAACATTCCTTTTCAGTGACGGAATAATTTTTTTGAGCTGAATTTAGCTTTTGAGAAAAATACTCAATTGGATGTTCTCCTCCCATCTCGTCTTCCTGAAAAAGGACTGCCCCGATGCCCACATCCGATGCATCACATTGAACGAAAAAATGTTTGTCAAAATTAGGGCTGACCAAAACAGGACTTGATATTAAAGCTTCTTTTAATTTTTCAAATGCTTGAAGAGCTTCTGGAGTGAATTTGAACTTTGGTGACTTTTTTAAACAATCTGTGATAGGCGCACTCAGAGTAGCATAGTTCGAGATAAACCGCCGGTACCACCCAGCAGTACCTAAAAATTGCCTAACTTGTTTTACGTTTTTTGGAGCGGTTAAACGAACTATTGCCTCAATTTTACTGGGATCTATTTTTAATTTCCCTCCTCCAACTAGATATCCTAAGTATTTGACCTCGGTAAAACAAAACTTTGACTTCTGCATGTTTATTGTTAAACCTGCTGCTGTCAATTTCTGACCTACGGTTTTCAACATTTCGCAGTGAGTTTTAAAATCGGGTGACACGATCAATAAATCATCTAGATAGACTAGGACACGATCCTTTATTTCGGACGGTATAATTTTGTCCATGAGTCTGCATAGCCGCTGTGCGGCGTTACAAAGGCCGAAGGGCATTACTTTATATTGGAAATGTGGCCTTCCCTGCACAGTGAATGCAGTTTTTGGACGACTAGCCTCTTCCAAAGGGATTTGCCAGAAGGCATCTTTCAAGTCTACCGCCGAAATGAAAACCATGTCACCGAGCCTACTCAATAGACCATCGATGTTTGGTAATGGATACGCGTCTTTAATTGTCACCTTGTTCAATTCTCTTGCATCTAGACAGAGTCTGTTTTTACCATGTTTCATGACTAAAGTCGTTCTATTGTTCCAGCTAACTTGAACTGCTGGTTCAATCACATTTAAACTGAGCATTCTATCTAGTTCGTCGTAGGTCAATATTTGAACGGCTGGTGAAATGGGATAGTATCTAATTTTTTTTGCTGAAGCGTTCTCTGTATCTACTTTATGCTCTTCTAAGTGCGTTCTTCCTAGACCGTATTTTGTGTAACACCTAAATTCGGATTTTGCTAGTTCTAGTTGCCACCGCTGATCTCTGGTCAAAACATGCATTTTAGGTGCATCAACTTCGGCTTCTACACGTTCATCTTTTAAGCTACTAATCATGAACGGAATAATATTAAATTTGTTCCAAAAGTCGATACCCAAATAAAGGCTTTGTGCAAGTGACGGCACTAAATAAAGAGTTATGTCTTCGGTTTTATTTTGACATGTTATTTTCGCTATCACTTTACCTATGATTTGTTGGCCTCTACCATCTGCAGTTTTGATCATGGATTTGTAATCAAGAATGTTAAGCTTGAGTTTTTCAGCTAAATCTATGCAGTTTTTTCCTAAACAACTGACGCTAGCACAACTATCCATTAAGCCTTTAATTTCGAAATTATTAATAGAAACGTCCATATACGGTCTAACGTCTGATTCGTCAGGTACACTGGAAGAAGCTATGATTTTTCGCTCTGACTTTCTTTTAGCGTACCTTTTTCTTGTGTCTAAAATTTTTTTACTGGCTTCAAAGTTATTTTTGTCAAAAATCTGTCTTTTCTTTTCCATATAATTCTCTAATCTAACATGGTATGGGATTATTTCTCTTAATTTGCTAACCTTATCATCTGAGTCAATTTTTCTTATCTTATTTTCTAATATCTTAACTTTATCGCACTCTATCTTTAAATTTTCAAACTTAACATCTATTTTTGCTGGTTCTGTGGAATTTGACAGGAAACCCCAGCTGGTTTCGTGTATCTCTGTCCGTTTCCCTGGCATCGGTTGCAATTAGGGGTAATTACATTTTCAGTACCACATCTATAGCAAAAAATGTTCCTCTGAGTGGAGGTACACTCAAAAAAACTATAGCCTGCGATGCGACAGTTCCAACAGACTAACTGCGGTTTGGGTCTTGGCATAGGCTGTGAAACATTTATAGCTTCCAGCTCAAAATAGTCTTGTTGTACATCGTCTAACTCTAGCTCATGTAGTTTTCGAGGTTGTGTATTACGGAAGTGGTCTCGCTCTTTTTGGCGTTTTGCGATGTTTCTTTCAGCGCGTTTACACTCATCTAACAATCTGTCCAAGGAGGTTATTGAAATGGGAAACACCAACTGTGACACGCCGTCCTTCAGATTATCTTTGACTATTCTTACTAATTCGAATTCAGGTATTTGCTCGCGCATCTGATTTTTTAAAACAATGATCGCTTTGCAAAAATCTTCAGCAGATTCATTGTACATTTGACGTCGCTCCATAATTTTTCTCTGAATCTCATAGTCACTTTCGAATCTTCTGAATTTTCGCTGCATTGTCACTTTTAGTGATTCCCAGTTCACAATTGAATTCGATCTACGGTAACTCCAAAACCATTCAGATGCCTCGCCTGACAAAAGCTGATGAAAATTTTTCGTCAGTTCTTCCCAGGGACAACCGAAGTCTTGTCTCAAAACCTCAACTTTAAACAAAAAATCTTCGACTGTGTTAGATTTTGACGTTCCGTCAAATTTAATCCCCCATTTGCTCAGGTCTAAAGACTTTGATTGAGGTAGGTGGCTGTAATGAGCTTAGAAGTTTGTTGGATTTTGCTGCTGAATTAATTGTGGGTTTGGATATTGGGTCTGCTGTTGGAAATATTGATATTGGTTTTGTGGAGGTTCTGGTGGAGTGAAATTACTATTATTTGGAAACTGTTGTCGTTGTTCCATATTAGATGGTCATTGTGGAACATCCTGTAGTGAATGGTTAATATTATTGGTGTTACTTTGGCCCGCTTGTGCTCGCTCGCGAAATGAGTTCAGGGATCGAGAAGACATATTACCTTGATGTCGTTCTCTCTCTGCCTGCATCGACTCAGCTACTACTCGTGGTACGAGCCAGAGAATACAGGCTTCAACTTCCTGTATTATGCTTGCTTGCACTAATCCCGAGCTTGCACTAACGTAATCACGCAGTGTTAAACCTTGCTCGTTTACAATGGTGTTAGGTGTTACCATCAAGGGATTTCGTTGCGGCACTCTACTATCACTAATATTATTATTCCCGAATTCTTGCCTAATACTTTGAGCAGTTATGCTGCTATAAGGTGGTGAGGGTACAGTAGTATTAGTATTTGAACTAGTACCAGCGTTAGTTCCTGCACTAACGTTACCTACCAGGCTTGAACTAGCTGTTGTCGCGGGATTATTCCGCTGAGTGAACATGATAGGAGCTGTTGTAGTGCCCGTTGGGCTAGTGGTTGTAGACATCATCTAAATAGTCGTTGGTGACCTAGAGAATGATCTACCTAAACGGCCTCTAACGACCGGTGCAGAATTTCCCCTGCCTCGAGCTACTCTAATGTTTTCAGACCTGCCCCTACCCGATTTCAGGTTTATAACAGGTCTGAGCAGACTTGTTATCAAAACCGAATAGTTTTAATATATTGTAGCGAAATTTGGTTTATGCTAGAAAACTCTTGAAATAAATACCAACGAAAGAAAACTAAACGATACTAGCTAGCATAAACATACTAGCACCATCTAGCGGCAAAATAATAAACTGAACAGACGCTGCAGTACACTATAAATAAAAAGTCAACAACCGAGAGAAATTATCGCCGTCGTACAACGTACAACGCCATCTAACATCTAGCATAATAGCTAGCTCAACGTCAGTGCGCCATGCTGGTGTATTGTGGTGAAATGTGGATAGTAGTAGAATGCACGCTACAAAGTAGCACTGGTGGGTTGTAGATAATGGTAGAATATACGCCACTTAGAAGGTACTGGATTATTCGAGAGAGTGATGACTGCAGTATAAAAAGGGTTGTCATCTGAGCTGAGGACACAGTAGAATTAAACCAGCGAAGCAGTAAGCAATAAAGTGAATACAGTGTGATCCGTAGTAGAACAAAACAGTTTTCTATACAGTGTTAAATTAATATTAGATTTTGAACGTTAATAAAATAAACCATTTTATAACTAAATAAGTTTGTGTGTTTTGAATTGTTACACAATCCAGTGATCGAACTCAGAAAAGTGTGAGAGATCGAAATTATCGTCAAAGGGACAGAAATTTCGTAACAATTGGTGTCAGAAGTGGGATTGTGTAAAAAGAATTAACAATCAATTAGAAAAAAAAAAAAAAAAAAAAAAAAAAATAAATAAATAAAAATGGTTAAGTTTGAAGATCTGAAAGTGGATCAACTGAAGAAGGAGTTGCAGCAGCTGAATCTGCAATCTACTGGCGGAAAGGTGGAGTTGCAGAAACGCTTACGGCAGGCTCTTGAGGCTCAAGGTGTAAACCTGGAAGAGCATGAATTTTATAGTGATGTATCAGAATCAGCAGCGAAAGTGGAAGAAACTTCTGGACCAGCAGCAAGTGGTGAAGTTGTAGATATGTCAAAGTTCGAGAAAATGTTAATGGCGATGACGCAGGCAATGAGTCAAAATGCACTACAGATGAATAGCAATATCCAGGCCGTTCGAGAAGAAATTGGTCAGAACGCGCTGCAGATCCAGACGGTTCGGGAGGAAATCGGTCAGAGCTTAAGTCAAAATGCACTGCAAATGGACCAGAAGCTAAATCAGAACGCGCTGCAGATCCAGGCGGTTCGGGAAGAAATTGATCAGAGCTTAAGTCAGAATGCGACGCAGATCCACGAAGCTGTTCGAACGGAGGTTGCCAAAATGGTAAATGGCTTCGACGCAAAAATGACTGAGTTACAAGTTGACGTTGAATCATTCAAGGAAAAAGTTCAAAATAATCTTGAAAAAGTACAAAATAATCTTGAAAAAGTTCAAAATAATTTTGAGGACGTTAATAAAAGGATTCAACAGTTGGAAATAAGTGAACCAAATACTCAAGTTATAAGAGAAATCAGCGCAGAGAGGCTTAAGGCACCCTCGTACGATGGAACAACGCCATTTAGTGTTTTCAAGCTCCAGTTCGAAACAACATCTGGTCACAATCGTTGGGATAACGAAAGCGCAGCTGCAGCGCTAATTGTGGCATTAAAAGGCGCAGCTGCAGAAGTATTGCAAACAGTTCCAGTGGGGGAGCAGAAAAATTACAAGGCGGTCATGGATGCCTTACAGCGAAAATATGGCAGTGACCACATAAAGCAGATTCACAGATTGGAGTTGAAAAGTCGTATCCAGAAATCTGGTGAGTCCTTGCAGGAGTATGCTGCGGATATTGAGCGATTGGCACACCTTTCCTATCCTGACGAGTTAAGTGTCGTAGCAGAAAAATTCAAAATAGAGGCGTTTATTGACGGCATACGTGACTCAGAAACAAAACGCGAGACAATGAGGAGCCCGAAGACGACATTTAATGAAACAGTAACGGTTGCCCTCACGCAGGAGACGATTGCGTTGACATGCCGCCCATCACTGAAAACTCGTCGGATGGAGGTGGAGGCTGAAAAGAAAAATTCATCGTTCGCCAGCGGTAGCTTCAGCGGAAAATGCTACAATTGTGGTAAGCATGGACACATGGCACGTGACTGCAAATCACGTCGTAAACGATCTGCATCACGTTCACCAAAAAGAAGACTTGGAAATAGGGTGAACGATGGCGAAAATGTTAGCGAGCAGCAGTCGTTAAACTAAAGAGAGTCAGTACAGCGGGGCGTGAGCTGGCTCTTACAGATGATTGCCCCATAGTCTTGGTTTCGAAGCT
Organism: Tricholauxania praeusta; assembly: GCA_949775025.1. Taxonomy (NCBI): domain Eukaryota; kingdom Metazoa; phylum Arthropoda; class Insecta; order Diptera; family Lauxaniidae; genus Tricholauxania; species Tricholauxania praeusta. The sequence goes on from OX459028.1 coordinate 112,232,791, forward strand.
CTGCCGAAATTCCAACAGCCTTACCATCGGTGGAAAAATCAACGGAAGACCATGTGAGCTTACTTTGGATACAGGCGCATCGCATTCAATTGTGAGGAAAGACTCATTTGAAAGACGACGAGTAACGCCGTTAAATGGGATCCAATTGAGAACAGCGACAGGAGAAATTGCGCAAATAGTAGGAAAAGTTACAGCGAGTATTCTCATCGGCAACAAAACTGTGGAACATGATTTTATTGTTGCAAACATCACCGATGAGGTTATCATTGGCGTGGACTTCATGATTCGACACGGGTTCACTTTGGATCTTAAGAAAAAAACTTTAAGGTATGCCAATGTAGAGTTGCCTTTAGACATTGGCTGTGGACAAAAATTAGCAATTGCAAGAGTCTACATAAGTGAGCGCTGTCGAATTGAACCCAATACCGAAGAAATTATTTGGGCCACAACAAATGAAGACTGTGGGACAAGCCATCTGTGGGTAGTGGAAGCAGATAAGAAAAATTTAAAGAAAGACCTGATTATTGGAAAGACCCTAGTAAACACAAGAACAGACAGAAAAATACCGGTGCGAATTTTGAATCCAACAAATAAGCCAAAATGGATGCAAAAAGGTGAACTTATAGCGCAATGTGAGAAAGTTACAGCTGTGATAAATTGTGAAAATGACCAGCAGAACACACAAGGTACAACTTTAACAAAATCGTCGGCCTTGGATGTATTGACGAAAGAATGGACGAAGGAGTTGTCTGCTCAGAACAAAAACAAAGCAAGAAGGTTTCTGCAAAAACATTGGCGGATATTTGCGTCCAAAGGAGAAAATAATGGCCGAACATCAGTTGTCAAACATCGCATTGATACAGGTGATTTTCAGCCGATTCGTCAACCTCCAAGGAGGCTAGCACTCGCTAAGAGAGAAGAAGTGACGGACCTTATAGAAGATATGGCGCGAGAAAATGTCATTGCACCATCAGAAAGCCCATGGAGTTCACCGGTCGTACTTGTGAAGAAAAAGGATGGAAGTATGCGATTCTGTGTGGATTACAGAAAATTGAATGACGTCACTAAAAAAGACAGCTACCCGTTACCCAGAATCGATGATACACTGGATACGTTATCTGGAGCAACATGGTTTTCCACCCTGGACTTACAAAGTGGATATTGGCAGGTGGAAATAGATGAAAAAGACAAAGAGAAAACTGCCTTTAGTATTGGGAATGGTCTATGGCAGTTCAACGTCATGCCGTTTGGTCTTTGTAACGCTCCAGCTACGTTTGAACGGTTAATGGAACGAGTTCTCAAAGGACTACATTGGAAGACTTGTCTAGTGTATCTCGATGACATAATCATCATGGGTAAAGATTTTGATGAACACTTGAAAAATCTGGAGGAAGTGTTTGAGCGCTTGGAGGCAGCTGGACTAAAATTAAGTGCGAAAAAGTGCTCACTTTTCCAGCGTGAAGTCAAATACCTGGGGCACAAGGTTACGTCAGAAGGAATACACACAGATGAAGATAAAATAAAAGCTGTGAAAAATTGGCCACGACCATCTAATCTTCATGAGTTGCGAAGTTTTCTGGGTCTATGCACTTATTACAGACGCTTTGTTCCTGGTTTCGCAAATGTTGCAGGCAGTCTACATGAGCTGACACAGAAAAATCGAAAATTCGAATGGAGTGGGGCACAGGAAACTGCATTCCAAAAGCTGAAAGAATTACTGTCTACAGCGCCAATACTCGCGTACCCAATACCCGGCAAAGAATTTGTATTGGACACCGATGCGAGTGGCCATGGTATTGGAGGAGTTTTGTCCCAAATCATCAATGGACAAGAAAAAGTCGTCGCAGATTTCAGCAAAATTCTGTCGAAACCTGAGCGGAATTATTGCGTAACTCGGAGAGAGTTACTGGCAGTAATGGAATGCGTGAAACACTTCCATAAGTACTTATATGGACAGCACTTTCTCCTGAGGACAGACCATGCGGCATTAAGGTGGCTACTTCAATTCAAGGATCCTGAAGGTCAAATCGCACGGTGGATAGAACGCTTGCAGAGCTATGATTTCACCATAGAGCATCGCAAAGGAAGCCAGCATGGAAATGCGGATGCACTTTCCCGTCGTCCATGTTAAATTGAATGCGGTCATTGTTCGCGAACAGAAAATAAGGCTGGAACAATTGATGTGCGCCTTTTGAACGTTTTGCCTGAAGAAAAGTGGACAAAAGAGGAGGTAAAACGGGACCAGCGCAATGATACAGATTTGGCAATTATAATTAAGTTTAAGGAGCTGGGTAGGAAACCGGCGTGGCAAGAAATTTCAAATGAAAGCCAAATCTGTAAAGCATACTGGGCGCAATGGCAAAGCTTGGAGTTGCATGATGGTTGTCTCTACCGAATCTGGGAAAGCGAGGATGGTAAAACTCGCTCAAAACTGCTGGTTATTCCAAAGGCCAAATTTAAGGAAATAATCGAGGATTATCACAATGGATCGAGTGGTGGACATCTGGGCATAACGAAAACCACAGAGAAAATAAAGAAACGGTTTTATTGGGTAGGATGCCAAGAATCAGTTGCTGACTGGATCCGCCGTTGTGACCAATGTGCAATTGCTAAAGGACCAATGCAACGCACTCGGGGAAAAATGCATCAGTATAACGTTGGAGCTCCCTTTGAGAGGATAGCCATGGATATAGCGGGACCTTTTCCAATCAGCAATGCAGGAAATAAATACATCCTTGTGGTAATTGATTATTTCAGTAAGTGGCCAGAAGTATATCCCATTCCCAATCAAGAAGCAAAAACAGTGGCAGACATTTTCATCAAAAATTGGATTTGCCGATATGGAGCTACACTTGAGTTGCATTCCGACCAAGGACGAAATTTTGAGTCGACACTTTTTAAGGAGGTTTGTGACATGCTTGGAATACAGAAGACACGCACCACAGCTTTGCATCCTCAGTCCGATGGCATGGTCGAAAGGTTCAACCGTACTCTAGAGGAACATTTAAAAAAGGTTGTCGATAAAGGACAAAAAGATTGGGATGAGCATCTACCAATGTTTCTGATGGCTTATCGGTCGGCAATACACGATACCACTACAGTTACGCCAGCAAAAGCCATTTTTGGTACGGACTTAAGGCTTCCAGCAGATTTGAAGTACGGAGTAAGCGTTGTCCCAGAAACGACCCATGCTGACGATTACATGTCGCGGAAAAGAGAAGAATTAGCAGATATACACGAGCTTATTAGAAGACGTACTCAATTGGCTAGCGACAAGATGAAAGCTCGGTATGACCTGCGAGCAAATACTGAAGGGTTCAAAGAAGGTCAACTAGTGCTGCTACATAACCCACAACGAAAACGAGGCTTGTCTCCTAAATTACAGACTCATTGGGAGGGACCTTACCGGATCGTCACAAGGATTAATGATGTTGTGTATCGAATCCAAAAATACTCCGGGAACAAAAGTAAATTAAAGGTAGTCCACATCGAAAGGCTGGCACCTTATACTAGGGACGGAGAGACTCTTGTTCGGGACGAACAAGTTTAAGCGGAGGGCAGTGTAGCGAAATTTGGTTTATGCTAGAAAACTCTTGAAATAAATACCAACGAAAGAAAACTAAACGATACTAGCTAGCATAAACATACTAGCACCATCTAGCGGCAAAATAATAAACTGAACAGACGCTGCAGTACACTATAAATAAAAAGTCAACAACCGAGAGAAATTATCGCCGTCGTACAACGTACAACGCCATCTAACATCTAGCATAATAGCTAGCTCAACGTCAGTGCGCCATGCTGGTGTATTGTGGTGAAATGTGGATAGTAGTAGAATGCACGCTACAAAGTAGCACTGGTGGGTTGTAGATAATGGTAGAATATACGCCACTTAGAAGGTACTGGATTATTCGAGAGAGTGATGACTGCAGTATAAAAAGGGTTGTCATCTGAGCTGAGGACACAGTAGAATTAAACCAGCGAAGCAGTAAGCAATAAAGTGAATACAGTGTGATCCGTAGTAGAACAAAACAGTTTTCTATACAGTGTTAAATTAATATTAGAATTTGAACGTTAATAAAATAAACCATTTTATAACTAAATAAGTTTGTGTGTTTTGAATTGTTACACAATCCAGTGATCGAACTCAGAAAAGTGTGAGAGATCGAAATTATCGTCAAAGGGACAGACATTTCGTAACAATATAAACCAAAAAAAAATAATCAAATGAAGCTGCAAACTCAAATAAATAATTTGTATATAAAAATTATTATGTTACTAAACAAATAAGTTATAAATTAAATAATACGCCAAATTTTGCTTATTGAGGACTAGTTCATGATACAATTCTTACAAAAACACACAAAAATTGCTAAAGTTTCTACAAAAAATTCAATTGAAATGTAAGTAAGCTAAGGATGTTTTGCAGTATTTTTAAGGAAACGTAGAGAAAAAAAAATAAATTCATTTGAAACTTTATATCTATAAGATTGTATTCTTTCTCTTTTTCTAATTTTACTTAGAAAAAGGAAGAAACAACAAACAAAATTTTCTTGTTAAATGAAGGCATTTCGCAAAATACAACTTTTATTAAGAAAAAGTTACATTTACCAGTGCTTCATTCCGCTCAAACTATTTTTTGAACTGTCACGCCGAAAGGAAAGGGAAAAAATGGAAGATAGACGGAGTGAAATCAAGCTTAGACAACTTCAATTCTGTCGGTGGTCGCGAAAGTATTCATACTGTCAACAAATTACTTGACATACCGACCGACAGGACCGAAACGTCACCACCAAAATTTCAAGAAAAAGAAAGAATAGTGAAAGTGAAAGAATATTGAAAGAGAAAAAGGAAAATGGTAGAATCCAGGCTCGGAAGAGAAACCCGCCTGTGGGTCGCAAATGGACTCTGGTGTGGTAGCCCTGGACCATGACGTACCCACAAACACATTCCCAAACTTCACCCTTCACCGCGTCATCTATCGGTTAGATCAGCATTCTCCACCATCGGATACCGTCGCTACACAGGCATAACCAGTGGCTTTCCGGGACATACGGCAACCTTAGGTTTTGAACACTGATGCGAGCGAAAGATCTATGCTATTCACACACACCGGATTCGAGCAACGATTTTTAAGACTGTGTGAACGCACCATGTACCAGAGTGGTAATTTGGTTGATCTACGTCGGTATAATGAGTCGATACCCAAGTTCACTGTTGTGTGAATGGGGCCTTGCACGTCTGACATGAAATATGAATGTAAATGCATAAATTTATATTGAAGTAAACCAAATGTTGAGAAGAAAAAAAAATGTTAAGCGAATGTTATTTGTTAAAAAAAAGGAAAGGAAATATAAATAAAAAAGAAAATCTGTTATTATTTTCGACTACGTTATAAAAACTATTTTTTTGTGTTTTGACAGCAATATTTAAATGCCGACGTAAATACGAATAAATGCCCGAATTACAGCGAACCGTGCCAAAAGACGACACTGTTGTGTGAACAACATAGTTTAGAAAGGACAGATAGAGGTAGGGAAAGAAAAATAGAAAAGTCAGACTTTTTTTTTTTGCCTGAATGTTGGGCGCCAAATATAACGATCTAGGTTTAAATAGAGCGTGACACGCGTGAACGTTCTTGCCCGTCTGAACTCGCCGGAAAATGGTGGTTCGATTTCGCTCTAAAACCGTTACATTAAAATTTAAATGCGTGTCAAAAATATACGATGAAAAGAAGTTTAGAAAGGAAGAAAATGACATGACGATTCCCGAGCGTCTCAGTTTCCAACGAACCTACTTTGTGCTGTTCGTTTTGCACAATGCGACCCGCCCTAAAAGTCAACCTATGGCATATTCCTTGCTTCGCCGGTTATTCGTGGATATGCCCCATTCCGAATTCTTTACGTTCCTTACTGCATCATATTAAGCTGAAATACAAAAAAACCTACTCCATGATAATTAAAAGGACAAATCACCAAATAACATTTAACAAAAACATTGCTTTGAATTTATTTATCAATCGTTAATTAATCATAAACTTAAATTTTACTTCAAATTATATTTCACTTAAATTTTAAAGTATATCAATTTAATATCGATCTACAAAACTTCAACTTAAATTATATTAAATTTAAGTTCATTCATAAATTTAAATCGATATTTCAAATCGAATCGAATTTAAAGTCTTGCTTTAACTTTATTATGAATTAAATTTAAGTTTGAACTTCAGATTTTAAATCTTGAATTACTTTTAAATCAAATATTCACGAAAATTGAAATACCAATTTACTTTAGAACTCAAATTTCCTTGCAGTTATAGCTAAACTTAATTAATGCTTAAGTTTAGATAACAATTTACGACTTTCGCCGGAAGTGAAATCTTTGAAAATAAAGAAATTGACCAAATTCAATTATAACTACGAAAATAACACAAAACTGTACGTTAAACTCATATTTTAAAACTTCAATACCGAATTCCAAAATAACTCCAAAAACAAAACTAAACTATACGTTAAAATCAAATTTTCCAAACAATAAAAAAAAATACCGTACAAATTTCCACCACACCAGCACGGGAATAGCTGTTCACTCCCTGCGCTCCCACCCATCCTGGGCTATAGGGTTTATGGTCCTATAACACCCACTTGTTACCCTCCATTTCTACCACCCCCTAGTTACCCCTCATCAGCTCCGAACTTACCCCTTCTTTCTATGACAACTCTAGCCAGTCATGTCTCAAAGTTCCGCTTCAAGACATTTGCAAAGAAAAATACGTAGAACTAAACTTTGAATATTGTTTCTACTTTCAGACACTATGCAGAATATCGGCGGATCAAGAACTCAACAAAAATTAAATTCAAACTTATTATATTAGAAATCGAAATTGAAAATATATCTTAAATCACTAAAACAAAATTATATACCCGCCCACAATTTAAATTATGACACAAAAGTAAACCAATAAATATAACAAATGATGAAATAAATAAAATAAGAAATATAATGTGTATAATGTATATAATGTAAATAATAGGTTAAGGAAATTATGCAAACATTAAAACAAAAAGATTAAAATATCAAAATGTGATGGGATAGATATATGCGCGTGCATAAAGGTAAAATAATATAAGAAAAAAATATAAATTTTAATCCTAAAGACAAAAGAATAAAGATGTCAGTAAATCCTTGAATCGCGCATATATATTAACACATCATTCGAGAAATTCCCTATTTGCCAACAAAAAAACATTACCTAAAGGAGCTCGCTTAGGTCTTTTGATTTAGCATCCAAATCAAATTCCAACAAAACAAAAACAAAAATACGGTGCAGGATTTACTGTAGTAATACAAGAGTAAAACTACTTAACCCTAAAGAAATTAGCACTAATTCCTACTACTACTTTTTTCTTATCTAAATCTACGCGAACCACGGCAACCCTTAGCGCTCTCCCGCTGTCGATTCTCCCTTTTTTTTATCTTCAGCTTCCACAAGATCCAGCTGTTGGACAGAAAACTGTTCGCTTGCGCCGAAACACTGAAGGTGGTTGGACGACAGAATCGTGTCTTATGATAGGCTGCACTACACTAGGGTTTCTGTTCTAGCGTTTGGACCTAGTTCGCTCCGGAACGCTTTTCTTTAAATTATGCTGCACTTTGAACTTGGCTGCACTTAGGAATTTATTTTCTCGAACTGATTGATTTCACGCTGCGTTTGCTTGTACTTTTAATTTATGGGTAAAGTATGATAAAAAAAATTGTGGCTGACTTATCTTTTTCTTTTTTTGGATAGCTTCTTTCTTGGAATCCAGCCCTTCCGTGCCTTCTAAAGATGCAACTTCTGCGTCAGCCACACTAGTAAAAAATATTTTTAATTACTAATATGTATTTGATATGTATTTTTTTTTGTAAAACAATTTGGCTGAAAACAAAAATTTTCTTTTCGGAAATACTCACATTAATTAAATTTTTTTTAACGCCAAAAAAAAACTCTGCAACTTGGCACAATGAACAATTTTCTAATTTTTCGCGCGGCTTATGGAATAAAAAAAAACATATAATTAACCAAAATGTAAACCGAGAATAATTTAAGCTTAGAATACTTTTCACGCAAAAAAAAAACACTTATTCAAATTTTTGAAAATTTTACCTTTTTTCTTTTAAATAATTTTCACAGAGCGATTTTAAAGCGCGACTTTTCTCGAAGCTGGTTATTTTTCTAGTGATTTCTAAACGCGAAAATTTTATGTCGCCAAGCTAGAAATTATTACACATATAAAACAAAAAAAAAAAACAGGAAACCGTATTTGTTTCACATAAAATACATATCAAACATGTAAAACCTAAATACACTTAACATACAACAAAAGTACCTAGCATAAAATATTTATTTTACCCCCATACTACCAAAACTTAAATTAACTAGCTGTTTCATTCTAGTTATTTATGTTAACTCCGATCGGCCGACACTGCAAACAGTTTGATGTTTCAATGTAAAATTATCCATGTTGCGAAGTCCTGAAGCTAACAGAACTTGTGGAATCTGTGTGGAAGCTAAGAGCGAGAAAAGACCTGACGTTTAACAACAGAAATGAGGGCTACCGATAAGTCATTACTGACACATGCTGTCAGATAACCAAAAAAAAAGGAATAATTTTTACAAATATTCAATACAAAAATAATTAGTTTCAGTGCTACGTAAACAAAGGTGTCAGTGCAAATAATGTTTTTTGTTTTTATATTGAAAACTATCCCAAATAGGGCCTAGGTTTTTTCTACAAGGAATCAACACAAACACCCGCAACAAAACTCTACGTTGACCCCGATTGCTCACATCACAGTCGACGTAGTGGGCTGGGTGACAGGTAAATTTTTATTTTGTTTTGCTCTAATTTATCCTAAAAGTTTTTTTTTTTTTTTTTATTATTATTATTTTTGGAACAGGTGTCCAACGTAGGCTTCCGCCCACACCCTGAGATTAGGAGACTCATGCCAGCAGGTGAGTTAGCCGGGCAATCATTTGTTATCTTTTTCTATACCTTTTTTTTTTCAAATCTGTTTCTTCATAATCTGCAGGTTTTTTCTGGTGCTGACGGATTTCTTTTTTTATAATTATTTTGATAGTCGTACATGACGGGAAGTATATCTTTTAATTTATTACGTATAATAATGATACTTTGTTGTTTCTTTTATATATATTTTCAGGTACTGTCTGTAAACGCATAGGATATTCATATTGCACAGTGGAATGGAACAAAATTTATTTTGAGGACTTCACTACACACACGGACGACATCAACTTATTTATCAGGCGGTAAATATTGCACAAGGTAGAGTTTTTATGATTAAGGTGTATAATATATGACGCATGTATAATTGTTAACATATATATATTGCACATGTGTGTAGAGTTGTTTTAGTTTCTAATATTGCACTTTTATTTTTGTATTGCAATTGTCCCAAATGTTTTCTGATGTTCCATTAACCTACTGTTTAAGATCTTTGGCGTGAAATACGCCTATTGATTTGCCTGCTAAATTCTCAAGCTCATACATATTATTTCCTATGGGCTGTACAATGCGACACTTTGAAAACTTTTTGCAAAATTTTGCATTGACATTGTTTTTAAAGTCACTTACATTAAAGTTTCTTTTAAAGATTTCTTGGCCTGGAATAAATTGTATTTCACGACTTCGTTTGTTGTATTGCTTTGCACTTCTCATGTATGCCTTGTGGAGGTTCTGCTTCACTTTATCCCATATCAATGCTATTCTGTCCTCTTTGTTCTGTATTAACAAATCTGGCTCATTCAAAGAATTCAATTTTCTTGCCAACTGATAGTCAGCTCCGCTCGTGAACATGTTGTGACCGAATAGAGCAAAAAATGGAGTTACACCAGTTGCTGCGTGAACTGAGCTTCTCAGCGCGCACTCAATCTCAGATAGGTATAGGTCCCAATCGCGATGGTCTTCCCGCATGTATGAGCGAATTGCATTTAGGATCGATTGGTTAACCCGCTCTGCTGCATTAGACTGAGGCGCGTAGTATGCCGCTTTAAGATGTTTAATTTTATAATTTTCTAACATTCTCTCGAACTCTTTTGACACGAATTGCTTGCCGTTATCTGAATGAATGATTTCTGGCACTCCAAACTTATGGAATACTTCACGTACCAAAAATTCTACAACATGGGCTGCTGTTGCTTCACGCATTGCTTTGAGCAGCGTAAACTTCGAAAAATGATCAACGACAATAAAGATATACGCATTTCCGCCTTTTGATCTTGGATACTTTCCAAGAAAATCTACATATATTTTTTGAAATGGACGATCGGTCGTTACTTCATTTCCAATTTTGGGTCTGAGCTCTTGATTCGTTGATTTTGATTCTTTGCATATTGTGCAGTTGCGTATAAAATTTCGGACTTGGACTGTCATTCTTGGCCAATAATAGAATTGACGCAGTCGATGCAATGTTTTTGCAATGCCGCCATGCAAAACGATTTCAGGGCAGTGCGCTTTTTCAATTAAGGTGGAGGTCAGAGATTCTGGTACCCATAGCTTCCATTTTGCCTCATCATCATCTTGTTCAAAACGTGTTCGCTTAAACACAACATCGTATTCGATTCTTAAATCGGGCAATTTATCCTGATTGTATTTTACAGCTTTCACTATCTCTACATATTCTGGGGACTCAAACTCGGTGGTTTCCATGTCGAGCCATGGTGTATCGGCTGCTTCCAGCTCATCCACAAAGCGCGATAATGTGTCTGCCACCACATTTTCCGATCCCTTACGATGTTCGATATTAAAATCGAACGACTGCAGTTGAACCGTGAGATCTTTCAGCGACATCTGCCATTTCAAACTGGCATGATCCGTGATGACTGTGAACGGCATCATTTCAACATATGGTCTGTGTTGAATATTTGGCAATCCTATTATGTGATAATGAAGAACTAAAGAAGAAAAATTAACAAATACACATAGTGAATATAATACAGTTGCTGTCACATTCTAACTTATTGTAAGAATCAAAAATGTGTATCATAAAAAACTTTGTAATTAGTTTAAGTCAGTCGTTAAAATAAATTTGAACTGCCAACAAGGGTTATGGGCCCAGGCGAAATGAGTTTGTACCAAATTGAAAAATTAGACCACGACAACTACGATGGTTGGAAAGTCCTGATGAAGTCAGTGTTGATTCATTGTGACCAATGGGGTTATATAAATGGTGACAAAAAACGACCAACTGAAGCGGCAGAGCTGGCCGTTTGGAAAGCAGGCGACGGAAAGGCATTGGCAACTTTAATTTTGTGTGTTAAGCCAAGCCAGTTAGGACACATTAAAAATGCTGTGACTTCAAAGGAGGCATGGACTAAGCTGGTAGCAGTACATTCACCAAGTGGACCTGCCAGGAAAGTAACCATTTTTAAATCTTTGCTAAATTTAAAGATGAGTGAAGACGGCTCCATGTCAGAGCACCTTAACAAATTTTTTGATCTGTTCGAAAAATTATCCGAGATGGATTTGAAATTGCAGGACGAATTATTGGCCATTATGATTCTATCGAGTCTACCAAAGTCCTATGAAAATTACATCATTGCTATTGAGACGAGGGACAAATTGCCTGATACATCTACATTGAAAGCAAAATTGTTGGAGGAAGATAAAAGGAGACAAGGTGACCTTCAAGTTACACAGTCTAGCGGTGTCGCATTCTACGCAGGTAGATTGCAAAGTCAGCGAAATTTACAGCAGCAGCAACAACAACAACAGCAGCAGCAACAACAACAACAGCAGCAGCATCATCGATCACCACCACATCGGCAAAATCGCGTGAAATGCTACAAGTGCAACAAGCGTGGACATTACGCTTCGTCGTGTCGATCCAACAATAACAATACCAGCAGGCAGAGCTTTAACTGTGCATTATTACAGTTTTCTCATTACCAACAACACTTAAATGAAAAGGTTTGGGTTTTAGACAGTGGAGCAACAAGTCACATGTGTTGTGATAAAAAGGTATTTACTGAGCTAAAAGATTATAAAGAAAAGGTGGAATTAGCTGGAGACAAATTTATTTTTTCTGAAGGTATTGGTATTGTGCGGTTAGAAACAGAGAGTAGTAACATTTTTTTACATAATGTGCTTTATGTACCGAACTTAAAAGCAAATTTTTTATCGGTAAATAAATTAACGGAAAATAAATGCAAAGTAGAATTCGAAAAAAATTTCGCTAAAATAAAAACGTTGAACGGTTATGAAATCATGCACGTAATGAAAACTAGTGATTTGTTCACTTATAATACTTCCAAAATTGAATTATTCGCGGCAACAACTACTATTTGTGAACATTTAACTGAATGGCATCGTAGATATGGACATTTGAATACGGAAAGTATTAAAACTTTGTTTAAAAATGATATGGTTCGCGGTATGAAAATTAAAAATTTTGACAATTTTGATTGTGAAGTTTGCTTGAAGGGAAAGATTAGTGCCCTACCATTTCCTAAAAGTTCAATTAAACTGAGCAAAGACGTTTTAGAGATTATTCATAGCGACGTGTGCGGGCCTATGAGTGTACAATCGATAAACGGCGCGAAGTACTTTGTATCGTTTGTAGATGATTACAGCCGGAAAACATGTATTTATTTCATAAAACAAAAGTGCGAAGTTTTCGAAAAATTTAAGCTATTTAAAGCATTGGTAGAACGCGAGACCGGGAAGACGATTAAAATTTTTCATTCGGACAATGGTTGCGAATACGTAAACGGTGATTTCAATAATTTTCTAAACAAAGAGGGGATCAAGCGACAGCTCACAGTAACCTATACGCCTCAGCAAAACGGTATCGCGGAACGCTTGAACCGAACTTTAACGGAAATGAGTCGGTGTATGCTAATTGATTCGAACTTGCCAGAGTTTCTATGGGCTGAAGCAATACAGACCGCGGTATACTTACGCAATCGCTCGCCTACAAAAATATTAGGAAATGTCACTCCGTATGAAGCATGGTTCAGAAGAAAACCAAGTGTTGCGCATTTAGAAGTTTTTGGCAGAAAGGGTGTAGTATTAGATAAAACGCCTAGAAGATCGAAATTTTCCACTAAAGGCAGAGAATGTTTTATGGTAGGCTACGCAACCGAAGCAAAAGGCTATAGGCTCTATGATCCAGATAAAAGAACGGTGATAATAGCACGCGATGTTCGATTTTTAAAAAATAATCCAGTTGTTAATGTCCAAACAGATTGTAATGTAATTAGTAGCAATGTTAGTTTACCTTTAATTAAAAAAGAAGAATCTGACACACGAAATTCGCATATTGATAAAGAAGAGACTACTGTTAGTACAAGAAATGTAGAGATTGAAGGCGAATATGGCATCGACGATAATAAAGATCCAGAGGATAACGTGATTGAAGACAACGAGGTTTTTGCTGAAAATATTCCTAGAAACCAAGAGAATGGAGTAGAGACGATTGCTTCTAGAGATACAGGAACATCTGATATACGAAGAATTTTAAGACCCAGAAAACAATCCAATAAGAATTATATGAGCGTAAATAAGCATTCAGATATAGCTATCCCAAAAAATGTATCAGAGGCTCTAACAGGGGATCACTCTCAAAGCTGGAGAGATTCGATGAACTCGGAATATCGAGCACTTTTAAAAAATAAGACGTGGGAGCTAACTGATCTACCAAAAGGGCAGAAGGCAATAGCTTGTAAGTGGGTTTTCGGAGTCAAGCGTGACAAAGATGGCGAAATTGAGCGGTTCAAATCGCGATTAGTTGCTAAAGGATGTAGTCAGCAGTATGGTGTTAACTACACCGATACTTTTTCACCCGTTTGTCGTCTAGCAACAGTTCGTATGATTTTTGCAATCGCAGTTGAATGGGAGATGTATCTACATCAAATGGATGTCTGTACCGCATATTTAAATAGTGACTTGTCTGAGGAAGTGTACATGAGGCAACCAGAAAGATGCGTGGATGAGCAGTACCCAGAACGTGTACTTAAGCTAAAAAAGGCAATCTACGGCCTAAAACAATCCGGAAGAGAATGGAATGCAAAGCTGGACAGTATACTTCGGCAAATAGGATTTGTACCCTGTCAAAATGAACCGTGCTTATATTGGCAAAATAGAAATGGTAATATTTGTCTTATTGTTACTTATGTCGATGATCTACTTATAGCAAGCCGTGAAAAAAGTGACCTGTTAGATATAAAATCCAGCATTTCTGGCCAACTTGATTGTGTGGACAAAGGTTCAGTCCAACATTTTTTGGGGATGAGAATCCAGCGCGAAGGTGACTGTGGAGCGATCACTGTCGACCAAGAGCAATATATAAAAGATCTTCTTCGAAATCGAAAAATGGAAAATTGTCGACCAGCGACCACTCCATTAGATGCTGGTTTTAAAATTGCGTGTACAAATTCAAGCTGTACAACAATAGACACTACGAGCTACCAATCAGCGATCGGGGAGTTGATGTATGTGGCCCTGTGTACCAGACCTGACATTATTCATTCTGTATCCAAGTTATCGCAGCGAAATAAAAATCCACATTCAGAACATGCAGCTGCAATAAAGCATATTCTACGATATTTGTCTTCAACGATAGAAAAGAAATTGCACTATCGCGCTTCAGGTAAAGCAGTGGTGGGCTACGCAGACGCAGATTGGGGCGGTAACACGATTGACCGCAAGTCGTATACAGGTTGCGCATTTTTCTTAGGATCATGTATTTTTTGTTGGGAGTCCAAAAAGCAGGATGTTGTTGCTTTAAGTACTACAGAGGCCGAGTACATGGCTCTCACAGCCGCTGCAAAGGAGGCGATATATCTTCAAAATCTATTGAAGGAGATTAAGTTTATCAAAGGCGACGACGGAATCGTAATATACGGTGACAACCTAAGCGCACAACAGCTTGCAAAAAATCCTGTATATCATAATAGAAGCAAGCATATAGATATAAGGTATCATTTTATTAGAAATACAGTCAAAAATAACCAAGTTATATTAAAATATGTTGCAACTGATCAAATGTTAGCTGATATTTTTACAAAAAATTTGGCAAAGAATAAGCACACAATACTTGTAAAATCATTAGGATTGAAATAATGAATCAAATGAATATGAAGTATTAATGAAGTAAGCAATTTACAATTATTGTGTTAAGATATTTTACAATTCAAAACTTAGTACATGAAATATTTGAAATAATTTTTTTTTATATGAACTTTAAGCTTGTATCATATTTAATTTTTTTTGCATAATAGTTTTGAGAAAGGGTGTTGAATATTTGGCAATCCTATTATGTGATAATGAAGAACTAAAGAAGAAAAATTAACAAATACACATAGTGAATATAATACAGTTGCTGTCACATTCTAACTTATTGTAAGAATCAAAAATGTGTATCATAAAAAACTTTGTAATTAGTTTAAGTCAGTCGTTAAAATAAATTTGAACTGCCAACAGTCTGAAACGTTTTATAGCCAGCACCGCAGCTAAGCATTCTTTTTCGGTGACGCTATAGTTGCGTTGACAGGCATTCAATTTTTGTGAGAAATAGGCTATAGGTTGCTCATTTTGTTCTTGATCTTTCTGGTACAGTACGGCGCCAATACCGCTATCAGATGCGTCGCACTGCACCCAGAATCGCTGTGAAAAATCTGGATGTCTCAGGACCGGTGCTGTTGTAAGTGCTTTTTTAAGGCTATTAAAAGCTATTATAGATTCAGGAGTCATTGTGAATTTTGTACCCTTTTTTAATGTGTCGCTCAATGGTGCTGAAATCGCTGCAAAATTTTTTATGAATCGCCTATACCAGCCTGCAGTTCCGAGAAAGCTCCTAACTTCTCTTGGTGATCTTGGTATGGCTATCCTTTGGATCGCAGAGACCTTATCTGGATTTGTTTTCAGCATGCCGCCGCAGACTAGAAACCCTAAATATTTGATTTCTTTAAAACAGAATCGGGATTTTTTTAAGCCGATGGTTAAATTTGCTTTTTTCAAGCAATCTGCAACTTCACTCAATACTTGCATGTGAGTTTCAAAATCTGGCGCAATTATAAGCAGGTCGTCTAAATAGGTGAAAACATTGAATTTTAGCCTTTTAGGTATGACCTTGTCCATCAATCTGCAAAATCGCTGGGCAGCGTTGCATAAACCGAATGGCATGACAGCGAATTGGTAAAGAGGACGACCTGGCACTGTGAAAGCAGTGTATTGTTTGCTTTTTTCATCAAGTTCAATTTGCCAGAATGCAAACTTTAGATCCACGCTGCTTATGTAATGAGTGTCATCTATTCGGCTTAATATGCCCTCAATGTTTTGGACGGAGTACGCGTCTTTAACAGTCCGGTCATTTAATTTTCTTGCATCGAGGCAAAACCTATTTTTTTCTGGCTTGCGAACAATTGTGACGCAGTTACTCCATGGGCTCTGGCTTTCCTCTATCACTCCTAGCTCAAGCATCTTATCGACCTCAGCATACACTAGGTCCTGCACCGCCGGTGATATAGGATAGTGCCTGTCTTTGACCGGTGTTGCACCATCAACAAACTGGATAGAATGCGTTTCTACGCTAGTCTTGCCAAGACCGTGTTCTTCAAAAGTTATAAACAATTTTTTAATTTCATTTAAACGCTGCTGCTCTTCATTACTCAAGACATGGCGTTCTGGTTCGTTATTTTCACCCTCCACTTTGTCTTCTCTGAATTTGTTAAAAATTTTCTCCATATCCATCTCTTCTACGCCGATCACATCTACCGCTAACTCAAAGGTACGCCAAAAATCAATACCAAAATAAGCTTTCTGCTCTAAATTGGGACATAAATAAAAATCAATAATTTTAGTTACATTCTGAAACGTTACGGGCAGCGTAACTTTTCCAATGACGGTATGTCTTTGTCCTCCGGCTGTTTTCACCGAAGAAAAATATCTTTCAACGTCTACTCCTAAAGTTTCAATGAGCTCCCTGCAGTTGCGTCCCAGTATCGACACTGACGCTCCCGTATCCATAAGTCCTTTTATTTCAACATTATTGACTTTAATATTCGCATACGGTCGTGGATCACATTCTACCGCCTTGCTCACTGCTTCAGCCACTTGACAACGAATTTTTTTTCTTTTTACAAAACTATCCCTTGCTTTTCTAACCAATCTTGACACCTCCCGCATACCGCTAAGCTGGCTTTCATTAAATTTTCTTACTTTATAGTAGTTTTCGATTCTTTCCTCTATGGGTTTTATCTCGAACGGCATTTTTAAAACATTATTATTTGAATTGAATTCTTTTATGGTTTTTAAAATTTTAATTTTCTTTTTCAGTGCAGGGTTATCAGATTCATCATGGCTGCATCTAACGTCAACCTTTTCAGCATTTATTGACTCTCCACGGGATTTTGGTTGGAGCGTGATTCCCCCGCTGAAATCACGTTCCTCATGGAGTTTCCCAAAGTGCAGTTTGGGCATTTTGGTGTTACCACTTCCGGTGCACCGCACTTATAGCAAAATATCGAGCGTTGCATAATGGGACAGTCCATATATACGTGACCCTGCTGCCTACAATTCCAGCAGATGAGGATACGTTTTGTTTGCTGCTGGTATTGTTCCTGCGATGGCTGATATTGCTGTTGATGTTGCGTTTGCAGTCTTTGCTGTGGCTGTTGCTGTTTAGGTGGCACTCGTCTTGATATCTGCATTTCATCTACTACTATATCATCATATAAAATTTTAATTGGATCATCACATTCGAAATCCAATTCGTGAAGCTGATGAACACGTTGTGGCCTAGCATACTTTTGATTTTGATTATATGCACCACGCATCTCACGCCGTGATAAATATTGCTCCGCTTCTATGCATTCAGCACGCAGCTGCTCCATCGTGTATATTACCATAGGGTACACCACCTGACCCAGACTTGATTTTAAATTTTGTTTCACTATTTTTAAAATTTCATAATCAGCAACAGGATTTCGTAATTGGGACCGCATTTTTAATATCGCATGGAAGAAAGCATCTACACTCTCGCCAGGCAGTTGCTTTCTGTCATATAAGTCACTCATGACTTCAAAATCAGTGCGATTGTTTTGGTATTGACGCAGCAATGCCTGACGAAGCGTTGGCCAATCAACGATATTGTGCGTTTTAACCTGGAGCCAGTACCATTCTCGGGCATTCCCGTCTACCAACAGATGAAACTCCCTCAAGATCTGATCCCACGAGCAATGATATTGCGATTGCAGACGTTCTAAGCGGAATATGAAATTCTCAATAGAAATTTTGTCGGTGCTGCCATCAAAAATTATGCCCCATTGGTCAATTTTTACTTGGTGGTTAATGTTTCCAAAACTTGGACCATTTTGCATCGGTGGTGGCATATTTAACCAGGACGGTGGCGGTTGAGCTTGCCCAGATTGTGTGCCTGATCTGCTGTTCGCTCCATTCTGTTGCTGTCGCCCATTTAACTGTCGTTGCTGATGTATAGAAAATTGTTGCTGATGAACTTGTTGCTGCTGATGAACTTGCTGTTGAGGTTGCCACGGTATGCTGGTGTTCCTATCATGGTGATACGTATACATTTGATTTCCTAAATTATTCTGATTTGACAGATTATTAATATTTGCAGGCCCATTTGCTTCTGACCCAAATTGTGCTCCAGCGTTTCGCCCACCGCCAGCATTGCCGTCTCCCGACCTAGTGATTCTTGGAGAAATATATGGTCTTTCAACCCCCTGAGTGGTATGATTAATAATTTTTTTCATTTCCCCTAAACTGGCTTCCATGAAATTTTTTAGTTTATTATCTATAGATTTTTCCAAGGAATCCCTAAAATTGTGATTTGCCTGAATTATGACGTCATTAATGATGTCTATATATTCACGGCTTTTGTATGGATTTTGATTTAGAGTGTTTTGCCTATTTTCACTATGGTTAAAAGGAAAGGATAAATTAGTCGGAAACGGGTTTGGCCTTTTGGACAGGGATTGCTGATTGTTTTTGGGAATTGCCCCTGTATTGGTGCCTGTACCCGTGCCCGGTGGCATGGCTGTTATATTGGGTTCAGTTTGGTTGTCTGTTCCAGTGGCGCCTTCTCTTGCGCTTGGCGTGTTTATGGTACCTGAAAGGTCATTAAAACCAGGGCTCAACGGTCTACTCGCTATTAGCTCCAACGGTCCTGTGTTCGGCATTTTTTTAAGCGGGCTACGATCGCTAAATGTTCGCTCTAGTTCAGAAGAATAGTATGGATTTCTAGATCTTTTTATAGGCTTAGCGCTACGTAGCTTCATAAGTATTTTTTTTTTTTTTTAAAAACTTATAAAATTCAAAACTTTATTTCGTACAAAAAGAAAGGGATTCACTGGCCGATATTTGGGTGACCCGAGGGTTAATTGGATAATTTAAATTCTGCGCAACTCTCCTTGAGTAACTGGTGTGGTCCTATTCTTTCTTAATTTTCACCAAAATCTAAGGTTGGCATCGCGTGGACTGAGAATTCGTGCAACTAATTTCTGAAAATTCAAAATTTTCATATTAGGCCACGATCCATCACTTCACTCCAAAACTGTACAGCTTAAAGGCTTTTATTCATAAATTCTTTAAGGATACTGCCTTGAAACTCATCAGAGCCACGCGATGTACCCCACAGACTTTAGTTTCGCCTCCCTTGATACTCCTAAATACAGCTAGTACAATCAGGCCTAAAATAAACTATTTTTCCTGAGCTACTAGGCATCGATCGCACCAAGAGATGGCGATAAAGAAATGAAATAGGTTTTACTAATTTTAACGATTTTCGAATCTTCAGCACCTTCATGACACGGTGCAATTAGTCTTGCTATTTTAGCAGGCTAAGTCACCATGTCGATGAAGAATTCCTAAGAGACAAACATCTGAATCTATTGGATAAACGTATTGTAGTGAACCTACTTAATCACCATGACCACCACTAACACCTTCTCTAAATTCCAATAACAAGGGAACCAAATTAACTAAACGTTCCCACCGATTTCCACTTAATTTCAAATTAACTTAACCCACATTCCTCACAGTAAAATAAAGCCACTCAAATTCAAATTTTATTTTTGATTTACGGAAATCAAAAATAAACAAATTCATATGACACTTTTCGGTCAAGTAATAAAAAGTACAATTTACGACTTACATCTGCAAGTCATTCTCATTTTTTTTCTTTTGCCTTTTTTTGTGCTCGTGCCGCTAACGCCACTCGCACAAACAAAAGCAACAACAATTAAATGCAAGCATTATGTTTCACCCGCACGTCATTGACTTAGTGCATTCAAGGCAACGTCTTAGCCTACCTAAACTGACCACACACAACAACAATAGCAAACCCAAATGCACATTGTAAGAAAACACCCTTATGCCGTATTTGCATATTGGATATTGAAATGCTGACGCAACTGAAATTGCGCGATCAGCGGGGAAATTGAATGGAGGAGGAGTTATGGTAAAATAACGGCAAAAATAATGTTAAGAAATACTAGTTTAATTTGTATAAATAGTTTTAGAATTTGTAAATAAAATCAGAATTTATTCAGACTTAAAAGGAAACAGACTTTTATTCTTATGAAAAAAGCCTTTGTGGCTAATGCTGATAAATTCCCTTGAAAGCCTTGCGGCTGTAATAAACGGCGTGTGCGCCTGAATAATACACATTGCATAGGCCAACCCCTGAAACCCCAAGGTTAGGCCAGCACCACATGGCGATCCTGCTAAATACGAACTGAAGGAAGAACTCATATCGAAGGCAAACAAAAAATTATGCCAAATTTCGAAGCGCTGGATGAAGAATACAAGGAGCTAATCAATTCAATTGAAAAGAAGGCAGAGGCAGAGGAGGAATACATACCAAAATCGAATTCACCGATTACACCTATCAGATACGTACCTACACCAAAAACAGCCGGACCAAAACGACTATCAATAGAGGAATACCGCCAACGGCAACAAAACAACAAGTGCAAGCAACAACAACCGGAACAACAACCCAAAAGAAGAACTAGGGCCGGTAAAAAAGTCAAACAGCGGCAGGAGATAAATAATCTGCACAGACTAATCAACATAGCCAAGGGCCAACAGAAATACAAATACATAAACCAACTTAAAGACTTCAAATTCAGGATAAAACAAACAACGTAAAAATGTACTGCTTTGTGTGCGAAGCAGAAACCGAGAACATCGAAGAACATCTGAACGGGCACAATATCATCTTTGAAAAATCGAATGATACACTTAAAAAAATTGAAACGCTGGAAAACTTTGTGAAGCTGAATCCAACGTTCGTAATCGACGTAGAGAACATCGAGTCACCAGAACTCAAGAGGAAGATCACGGATCTGTATTACTAAGAATAATTTAAACATAATAAATCAAATTATATGTTTTTTTTTTAAAATAAATTAAAATTTAAAATCAATAATTCCTAATTTTGCTAAGACTATACTAAATATAACAATGTTGGACAATACTAATAGGGAAAAGATAACCATAAACGAAAATATAGAGAACAATTTAGGTTCAGCCATTACCAAGAACGAAGTGACCACAATTAGCACTACAGTTTTGATAACGTTAATAGGAGTACTAATTTTGTTTTATTTAGGTTTTCGTTTAAACAGATATTGCAAAGAATACGTTTTAAAACATGTGACTAGAACACAAAACAACATACCCTAAATTTAGACCAATCTCTTCTATATTTTATGCATACGTTAACAAAAATATTTAAAGACGTTCGAACCATAAAAATAAATACAAAAAAGACAGTAAATAGAAGATACACCAATACAACACTATTTAGCAAACTAGAACAATTAAACCACTACAAACAACGATTTGAAATTCACAAGCAGACCATAAAACCAACATATGAATTACTACGACTCACAGAAGAATTTTATATTCTGATCAAAGAGACAACAACACTTTTGAACCAAATGGTAGAAGAAAATAATACCAATACACAATTACCGCAACAAATTAAAGAACCAAAAATGACAGAATTCAATTTAGAGACAGTAATAAAAATAGTACCTGTTTTCGCAGGAAACTACAAAGATTTAGAATGTTTTTTGAAGATTATACAATTAATACATGACACATACTCTGCAGATGACAAGAAAAAATTAATAGAGCTTGTCATAAATATAAAATTAACCGCTAATGTTAGAACGACGTTATGTTATACATCAAACATTACGACCTTACCCCAACTAAAAACAGCATTACGAAACGCATACAAAAGTAGCTTAACAACAGCTCAAATACACACTCAATTAGCCACATTAACCCAGAAGAATAGCACAGTGACACAATTTAAAGACAAAATATTAAACCTCATATCAGAAATGAACTGTTTACAGATCACTGAAATAACAGGCGATGAAAACCAAAGGAATGTCATCCTAAAGATGAACGACACCTACGCTTTAACAGTATTCAAAAATGGTCTAAATGATGATTTAAAGCAAACGATATTTGCAGCCCAACCTAAAACATTAACAGAAGCAACCAACCTTGCACTTGAATTAGAAAAAAACAACAAATCAAGTAACCACCTGTTATACTTTAGACAGAATAACAACAGCAACCGCTACAACAATTCTAGTAACAATAGGAGATATAACAATAACAATAATAACAATCGTAACCCTAATTTCTCCAATAATTACAACCGCAATAATTCTAATCAAAATAATAATTATAATAATAACCGCGGATACCGAAATAACTACAATTTCAATAACAATCAAAGATCAAATAATGCTTATAATTCTAATAACAATCGCATATATCAAAATAACAACAATAACAATTTTCGGAATAATAATAGCAATTCTAACAGGAATCGAAACTCTCACAACAACAACAATAATGGTACCTCAAATAATCGAAGCAACCAAAATAGAATATATGTTGCAGAATCCAACAATCAGGGAAACGAGAATCGCTCGGAGGTCGTAGTACAAGATCCTCCGGGACAGCAGAATTAAAGATTTTTAATATCTCGGATACCTCAACTAATTACATATACCTAAAATGTAAAAATGCAAAAACTCATTTAAAATTTCTTATAGATACAGGAGCAGACATATCGATCTGCAAACTCGAAAATTTAAATAATACAGAATTGATGACGGGAAATCAATGCAAATTGACAGGAATAACGAACGATGAAATTGCAACTCTAGGAACAATCAATCTAGAACTCGATTTTCAATACCGTATAGTACCCCATATATTTCATGCAGTAGAAAATAATTTTCCTATACCAACAGACGGTATATTAGGCAGAGATTTTTTCTCAAAACATATGTGCAAAATAGATTACGAAACACAAACATTAACAACAATATTAGACGATACAGACGTGATAATACCTTTACACTTTAACAAACACGCTTACGACATTATACGAATACCACCAAGGACAGAGATAGTACATCCCATCAATATAGACGTACAAGAGGACAGCTTGGTATTAAATGAAGAAATTCAGGAAGGTGTATTTTTAGCTAACACCATAATCCCTGCTATCGGAAAATGCCACGTCAAAATACTAAATACTAATGACAAAGAAATAAAAATACTAAAACTAAAACCAAAATTAGAACCACTAACAAATTACATACAATTTAGAAATAACAACAAACAAAATGACGAACGATTTAAGAAATTACAAAAAGAACTAAATATCGATGAAAGTCACCCTTTAACCGAAATTTTTAGAAGATATCAAAATATTTTTCACTTAGAAAATGAACAACTGACAGTAAACAATTTCTACACTCAATCACTATCTACAACTGATAACACGCCAACATATATAAAAAACTACAGACTACCACAAGCTCATGACAAAGAAATACACAGACAAATAGGAGATTTAATACAAAACGACATCATAGAACATTCAATTAGTCCATATAACGCACCTTTATTACTAGTACCCAAAAAGAGCAGTGATGATACAAAAAAATGGCGATTAGTCGTCGATTTTAGAAAATTAAACGACAAGTTAGTAAACGACAAATTTCCACTGACTAGGATAGATGATGTTTTAGACAAATTAGGAAGAGCAAAATATTTTTCTACACTCGACATGACTAGCTCTTTTCACCAAATACCATTAGACAAACAATCACGACCATTAACAGCTTTTTCAACAAACGACGGTCACTACCAATTTAAGAGACTACCCTTTGGATTGAAAATATCCTCCAACAGTTTTCAACGCATGCTTACCATAGCATTAACAGGTTTAAGTTCAGAAGCTTTTCTATACGTTGATGATATCATAATTTTTGGATGCAGCCTACAGCATCATAATCAAAATCTCGTTAAAGTTTTCGACAGACTTTCAAATTATAATTTAAAGCTAAACGCTAGTAAATGTAAATTTTTGAGACCAGAAGTAGTTTATCTAGGACACTTGATAACACAAGAAGGTATCAGGACAGACCCTTCAAAATATGACACGATTAAAAATTATCCAACACCAAAGAACGCAGACGACGTAAGACGATTTGTAGCCTTTTGCAACTACTACAGACGTTTCATAAAAGACTTCGCGACGATTGCACAATGCCTTAATACACTACTTAAAAAGAATCAACCATTTATATGGTCAGACAAATGCCAATCAGCCTTTGAAACACTAAAACAAAAATTGATAGAACCTCCAGTCTTACAATATCCAGATTTTACGAAACCTTTTATTGTAACGACTGATGCTTCAAATTTTGCATTAGGAGCTATTCTATCACAAGGTGAAATTGGACAAGACTTGCCAATATCCTACGCAAGCAAA
This sequence comes from Tricholauxania praeusta, assembly GCA_949775025.1. Taxonomy (NCBI): domain Eukaryota; kingdom Metazoa; phylum Arthropoda; class Insecta; order Diptera; family Lauxaniidae; genus Tricholauxania; species Tricholauxania praeusta. The sequence continues at coordinate 112,257,634 of OX459028.1, forward strand.
ACCCTACAAAAGCATGATATAAACAAACCGGTAATTGAAAAAGAATTACTTGCAATACACTGGGGAATAAATTTTTTCAAACCCTATTTATACGGAAGAAAATTTATCGTTGTGACAGATCACAGACCTTTAGTCTCGTTATTCAGCCACAAAAATCCCTCATCCAAAATGACAAGAATAAGATTAGATCTTTCAGACTACGATTTTGAAATTAAATTCAAACAAGGAAAGAACAACACCAACGCCGACGCGCTATCACGTATTCAAATAAATACGGAAATATTGGTAAATATGATACCATCTGAAGAAGATAAAAAAATAAATAAAGCATTGGTTATAACAAGGGGAATTAAAAAGAAGCTAGCAAAAGATAATGAACAAGAGAAATGCACATCTCAGAACGAGTCTGATCAACTTTTCACATGGGATTGCACATCTATAACTGACGTCAGAAATATGAAGAAATTAGAGTTCATTATAAACAATTTAAACAATACACGTGTTGAACTTACAGATGATATCGTACAAGTACGATGTGGCGACAATCCAACGAATCTAGATTCGACTTTGGAGAAGCTATCATCTCTTATGTATAAAAAGAATATTAAAGACTTAGGCCTAAAGTCAAATGATGATATATTTAAAATTCTTGATAAAAATGAATTCAAGAAAAAATTTAATAAGCTGCAGCAGAAGAAGAAAATAAAGAGTAATAAATCTCTAAATATATTGATATATGAACCCCCAAAGAATAACACAAGTAAAACCATGCAACAAAAACTAATAAAAGAATTCCATGATTCACCCCAGGGAGGACACTTAGGAATCAGAAAAACAGTACTTAAATTAAAACAGCGCTACACATGGAAAAATATGCGGCAAATGGTAAAAAACTATGTCAACAAATGTGACAAATGTGCTCGCAATAAATATACGAGACACACGAAGGAAAATATGACCGTAACGGACACACCGAATACAAGTTTCCAAACAATATCAATTGACACAGTAGGTCCACTCAAAATATCAAACGGATACCGATACATATTGACGATGCAGTGCGAACTCACAAAATTCGTTATTGCACACCCTATAGAAAACAAAGACGCAAGGTCAATCGCACAAACATTAGTAGAACAATTAATTTTAAAATTTGGCTTATTTAAAAAATTAAAATCCGACCGTGGAACAGAGTTCACAAATGAACTAATGAAAAACATATGCGAATTATTAAAAATAGAACAAATATTTTCAACCCCCTACCATCACGAAACGATTGGTGCACTCGAGAAAAACCATAGAACCCTCAATGAGTACTTACTATCTTTCGCCGATGACTTTGAATGGGACAAATGGATTCCATATTATACTTTCGCTTATAACTCAACACCACATGTAGATAATTACTACACACCCTTTGAACTAATTTTCGGAAAACTACCTTCACTACCTAGCGATTTGACTAGCGACAAAACAAAACACTATAATTTAGAGGACTATAGAAACGAACTACAAATAAGATTAAGGACAGCAATAAATAAAGCAAAAGACCTAATAGACATTGTAAAAAACAAACGAAAACTTAATTATGACAAAAAGGTAAACACGTCAGACTTTAAGATAGGAGATCTTGTATTTGTAAAGATAGAGAATAGAAGAAAATCTCAAAGTCCATATAAAGGTCCATATGTAATAAAAGAAAGAAACGGTGTTAATTCCGTAATTGAAATTAATAACAATTTAAAATCCTTTCATAATAATATGTTAAAAAAATACACAGAATGAAATAAATAAATGTCAAAAAGAATAATTATAAACCTATATCAATGTAAAACACATATGAAACTACTAAATTGTGTAAAATTTTTTTTAAATAATTAATTATATTTACTTACCGTATATAGGAACATACATAATAAGTTAACTATTCAATTAATATTTTAATTTTGTATACATATCTTATGATAATATATACATTTTACTATAAAGAAATATATTTAACCAATCATATAATAAAATTTATATTATAACTTCTAAACTTTATTTACTTTTCATAATTAAATTCCTATAAAATTAAATAATTCATGAAACAAAATTCATACATTAAAATATAATTTTAATACATAATTAATTAAATACTTTTCTATTATGTTATAAAATATTAATCATTAATCAAATACTATATACATATTATATATACTTAATATCTTATATTATGACTAAAACTTATCAATTTTAATACAGTTATATTATTTTGCCAATACTCCACCATCTTAAAAAATTATCTCCAGATATAATTTTTCGCTTAAGGGTTAGGGTGTAGTGAACCTACTTAATCACCATGACCACCACTAACACCTTCTCTAAATTCCAATAACAAGGGAACCAAATTAACTAAACGTTCCCACCGATTTCCACTTAATTTCAAATTAACTTAACCCACATTCCTCACAGTAAAATAAAGCCACTCAAATTCAAATTTTATTTTTGATTTACGGAAATCAAAAATAAACAAATTCATATGACACTTTTCGGTCAAGTAATAAAAAGTACAATTTACGACTTACATCTGCAAGTCATTCTCATTTTTTTTCTTTTGCCTTTTTTTGTGCTCGTGCCGCTAACGCCACTCGCACAAACAAAAGCAACAACAATTAAATGCAAGCATTATGTTTCACCCGCACGTCATTGACTTAGTGCATTCAAGGCAACGTCTTAGCCTACCTAAACTGACCACACACAACAACAATAGCAAACCCAAATGCACATTGTAAGAAAACACCCTTATGCCGTATTTGCATATTGGATATTGAAATGCTGACGCAACTGAAATTGCGCGATCAGCGGGGAAATTGAATGGAGGAGGAGTTATGGTAAAATAACGGCAAAAATAATGTTAAGAAATACTAGTTTAATTTGTATAAATAGTTTTAGAATTTGTAAATAAAATCAGAATTTATTCAGACTTAAAAGGAAACAGACTTTTATTCTTATGAAAAAAGCCTTTGTGGCTAATGCTGATAAATTCCCTTGAAAGCCTTGCGGCTGTAATAAACGGCGTGTGCGCCTGAATAATACACATTGCATAGGCCAACCCCTGAAACCCCAAGGTTAGGCCAGCACCACAGTATCGTCGGTTCCTCAAACATACGATGCAATTAGCTCATTTTGTATACAAAAGGTTAAGCCACCACAAGTTTGAGAACCCGACAAGACGCAATCGGTACCTAACCATGGTCATTACTTAAGGATGTAGATTTTGTTATCCCCATTTAAATTTGTTTCTGTTTGGGAGCCATATTGTTATAAGTCCCTTAGCAATCGTACCTAACGCAGCTCCACCGCGGCTAACTTTGGATTTTCAGGGGGTTCTCAACCCGCTGCGTTAGGTCGAGGGACTAAACAATAATTTCACTTCCGACTTCCGCCGGAAGTGAAATCTTTGAAAATAAAGAAATTGACCAAATTCAATTATAACTTCGAAAATAACACAAAACTGTACGTTAAACTCATATTTTAAAACTTCAATACCGAATTCCAAAATAACTCCAAAAACAAAACTAAACTATACGTTAAACTCAAATTTTCCAAACAATAAAAAAAAATACCGTACAAATTTCCACCACACCAGCACGGGAATAGCTGTTCACTCCCTGCGCTCCCACCCATCCTGGGATATAGGGTTTATGGTCCTATAACACCCACTTGTTACCCTCCATTTCTACCACCCCCTAGTCACCCCTCATCGGCTCCGAACTTACCCCTTCTTTCTATGACAACTCTAGCCAGTCATGTCTCAAAGTTTCGCTTCAAGACATTTGCAAAGAAAAATACGTAGAACTAAACTTTGAATATTGTTTCTACTTTCAGACACTATGCAGAATATCGGCGGATCAAGAACTCAACAAAAATTAAATTCAAACTTATTATATTAGAAATCGAAATTGAAAATATATCTTAAATCACTAACACAAAATTATATAACCGCCCACAATTTAAATTATGACACAAAAAGTAAACCAATAAATATAACAAATGATGAAATAAATAAAATAAGAAATATAATGTGTATAATGTATATAATGTAAATAATAGGTTAAGGAAATTATGCAAACATTAAAACAAAAAGATTAAAATATCAAAATGTGATAGGATAGATATATGCGCGTGCATAAAGGTAAAATAATATAAGAAAAAAATATAAATTTTAATCCTAAAGACAAAAGAATAAAGATGTCAGTAAATCCTTGAATCGCGCATATATATTAACACATCATTCGAGAAATTCCCTATTTGCCAACAAAAAAACATTACCTAAAGGAGCTCGCTTAGGTCTTTTGATTTAACATCCAAATCAAATTCCAACAAAACAAAAACAAAAATACGGTGCAGGATTTACTGTAGTAATACAAGAGTAAAACTACTTAACCCTATAGAAATTAGCACTAATTCCTACTACTACTTTTTTCTTACCTAAATCTACGCGAACCACGGCAACCCTTAGTGCTCTCCCGCTGTCGATTCTCCCTTTTTTTTATCTTCAGCTTCCACAAGATCCAGCTGTTGGACAGAAAACTGTTCGCTTGCGCCGAAACACTGAAGGTGGTTGGACGACAGAATCGTGTCTTACGACAGGCTGCACTACACTAGGGTTTCTGTTCTAGCGTTTGGACCTAGTTCGCTCCGGAACGCTTTTCTTTAAATTATGCTGCACTTTGAACTTGGCTGCACTTAGGAATTTATTTTCTCGAACTGATTGATTTCACGCTGCGTTTGCTTGTACTTTTAATTTATGGGTAAAGTATGATAAAAAAAATTGTGGCTGACTTATCTTTTTCTTTTTTTGGATAGCTTCTTTCTTGGAATCCAGCCCTTCCGTGTCTTCTAAAGATGCAACTTCTGCGTCAGCCACACTAGTAAAAAATATTTTTAATTACTAATATGTATTTGATATGTATTTTTTTTTTTTGTAAGACAATTTGGCTGAAAACAAAAATTTTCTTTTCGGAAATACTCACATTAATTAAATTTTTTTTAACGCCAAAAAAAAACTCTGCAACTTGGCACAATGAACAATTTTCTAATTTTTCGCGCGGCTTATGGAATAAAAAAAAAACATTTAATTAACCAACATGTAAACCGAGAATAATTTAAACTTAGAACACTTTTCACGCAAAAAAAACACTTATTCAAATTTTTGAAAATTTTACCTTTTTTCTTTTAAATAATTTTCACAGAGCGATTTTAAAGCTTTTATTTTTCTAGTGATTTCTAAACGCGAAAATTTTATGTCGCCAAGCTAGAAATTATTACATATATAAAACAAACAAAAAAACAGGAAACCGTATTTGTTTCACATAAAATACATATCAAACATGTAAAACCTAAATACACTTACATACAACAAAAGTACCTAGCATAAAATATTTATTTTACCCCCATACTACCAAAACTTAAATTAACTAGCTGTTTCATTCTAGTTATTTATGTTAACTCCGATCGGCCGACACTGCAAACAGTTTGATGTTTCAATGTAAAATTATCCATGTTGCGAAGTCCTGAAGCTAACAGAACTTGTGGAATCTGTGTGGAACCTAAGAGCGAGAAAAGACCTGACGTTTAACAACAGAAATGAGGGCTACCGATAAGTCATTACTGACACATGCTGTCAGATAACCAAAACAAAAGGAATAATTTTTACAAATATTCAATACAAAAATAATTAGTTGCAGTGCTACGTAAACAAAGGTGTCAGTGCGAATATTGTTTTTTTTTTTTATATTGAAAACTATCCCAAATAGGGCCTAGGTTTTTTCTACAAGGAATCAACACAAACACCCGCAACAAACTTAAAGTTTCATTGTAATTATGGCTAAATTTAATTAAAGCTAAAATTTATTTAACAATTTACTTTAGACTTAAATATCATTGCAATTACTGCTTAATTTAATTAATGATCAAATTTAGATTACAATTCATTTATATTTATTTTAATTTAAATCTTTATTTTTTTTTTTTTATTTTAAGGTTCTTTATCTCGACATTATTATGGACGAACATGGATGGCACAACACATACATACAAAGTAAGTATAATATAAACATATGGTAAGTAAATTATTACATTTTTTTTTTATTTCTAAGTTTTTTTTTTTTTGTTTTTTTAGTTTTGTTGTTTTTCTTTATTTTTTTGGTTCTATCTAAATTCACTATCTCTTCTTTCTATCTTTGACCAATTTATCTACTTTTCATTCTTATTTATCTGAAATATTCCTAATAGGTGCCTGGCGCCAAGTTCAAGCCAAATGCTGTTTTAAACTTTAAGGTACACAAAAAAAAGGAAAAAAATTTTGAGATTCAAAACAAAAAAAAAGAAATTTAGTTTTTTTTTTTTTGATAGAATTAAATAATTAAATTGGACTTTATCTTCAAGATATATAAATTTTTATTCCCTGCTTTACTTTTAATTGACTCTTTTCTAAAAAAAAAACTACGACACAAATCACAATCACTTATTTATACTTAGCATAATTCTTCTTAAAACAAATACGAATCAGTTTTTCTTTTCAGCAAAAATTACATGGATACTTGCGTTTTGATACAGCTGCTGCTCACGCTATGGATTGATGACTTCGCCGGTAGACTTCTTTGTTGATTAGCTGGTTGCACTGACCGGGATCGCTGCTTTTCAGAAGAGTATTACGTTCCTTCTTTTTTTGGTTTTACTTTTATTTTTATTATTTATTGAGTGTATCTTTATTTTTAGCCTTAAATGAGATTTTCCTTTTCTTTTTTTTTTCGCAGATTTCTTTATCGTCTATTTCTTTCTTTTCAGGTTTTATGGTTTCTTTATTTTCAGATTTTATCGTTTATTTCTTTATTTTTAGGTTTTATGAATTTCTTTATATTTTCAGATTTTATCGTCTATTTCTTTATTTTTAGGTTTTATGAATTTCTTTATATTTTCAGATTTTATCGTCTATTTCTTTCTTTTCAGGTTTTATGGTTTCTTTATTTTAAGATTTTATCGGTTATTTCTTTATTTTTAGGTTTTATGAGTTTCTTTATATTTTCAGATTTTATCTGCTATTTCTTTATTTTCGGGTTTTATGGTTTCTTTATTCTCAAGTTTTATCAAGTGATTCTTTCTTCCCAAACTTAAATGTGGATTTTGTTCATCTATTGTTCTATCACTTTGGATTGGAAAACTCTTTACTGATCACTACGTCTGCTTCCAACGTCAGCCAAATCGTCAAGAACCGGGGATGCCGGAAATTCGTTCATCCTGTCTTTTTTTCTTGTCTCCTTTTTTTTTCTTTTTCTTTAAGTTGGCTGCCTTTCATTTTAACTCTAGTTATTCTGAACGCACTCTATTTGCGCGTTCACATCGGCTTACGTTGCAACTTGCGTGCAGTTTGTTGCGTGCGAGCTATTCGTGTTCGCCACAGAAGCCTTCTTGATTGATAGACTTAAAGGCATATTCTGTATTTGAGACAATAAATTTTGTAGTAACTGTTGTCGCAGTTTTATGCTGCATTAACTTACCGACTTGATACTTTGCGAAAATTACTTCGCAAAGTATTAATTTTTTTTTAACGTCTTCTGTGCCAGCGTCCGGCTTTATTAATTTATAGACCACTAAAAGGTCACAGTATGCGGATTTTTTTTCCCCCTATTGGAATAGTCATTGGAACGCACATCCCATAAGCATTTTAAGCTTTTATATTGGACAATAAAAGCACTTAATTGCCTTTCGCGTACTTCAAGCGCGCTTGAACATTTATTGGTTTCACATTCCATCGCTTTGCAAATAATACTGATGAACTGTCAGAATTCACCTCACACCATCAGTATTACTGTCACAATTTAACAACTTCGTCAGTATTATCCGATTTTTCCATCAGTCATCAGTATCGTTTTTCTATACTGACAGTACATCAGTACTCACCTCATACGATCAGTAATACTGTCAGTATGCAAAATACTGTCAGTAATATTGATCGTGTGAGGGCCGCTTAACAGCTGAGATTGAAGCAATTTTAAATTCGCGTCCGCTGACGGCGATGTCCAACGACCCTAACGATGAAGCTACTTTGACGCCTGCCCATTTCTTGACTGGTGGTCCGTTGGTTGGAATTTCTGAACCGACTTTGGTAGATATGAAGGTATCGCGGATGAGTCGCTGGCTGCACTTAACGGCCATTCAACAACATTTTTGGAAAAGGTGGTCTAATGAATACCTTCACGAATTGCAGCAGAGAGTAAAATTTACTCGCAGACGACGAAACATCGAAGTAGACGACTTAGTTTTAGTTGCAGAAAACAACTTACCACCAAAGCAATGGTTAATTGGTAAGGTTGTCCGGACGGTAGCAGATACAGCAGGATTCGTGCGTGTGGCAGATGTGAAGACGAAGAATGGTGAAATTCGAAGAGCCATACATAAACTAGCACCGATTCCCAAACCAGATTGAATTTTGATGATGTTGACACATCAAAGGGACCGGAATGTTAAGAATCTAATATTTTATTATTATTATTTAACTTACAATTTCTTAAAGTAAACTAATCTAATGTTCCATTCCTATTATTTGACTTACGATTCTTTAAGTAAACTTAACCCTTTAACGGGCAAGACGCTCTACAGAAGGTCTTTGCTTATTATTTTATAAATCACATATTTGTCGCACGATCGGACATGCAATCATTTTTTATTAATTGAATGCACTTAACGGTTTACACGACTAAGTTTTGAACGATAAGCTTATTTGGTTTGGTAGCTACAAGCATTGAAGTAAGCAACAATAGTGAAAACAGACGCATAAATTATTTTGAAAAATAATAAAATTTCAATGATAAAAATAAATTGTGTTTAGTAGCTAGATCGAGTTGAGAATTTTGTTGGAAAGTATATATATAATGTATTTGCTTTCATAAATTATGCCTGGTTTGTTATTGGATAAAAATTTACCGGTGTTTTTGTATATTTTGTAAAGACCGTTTTTTGACGGTCTTGCACCTGGCTGCCGAACCAATAAAAATTTTGATAATCGGACTTCAAATTTGAGTTTCTTGTACCAATATCATTCGGAAACCAAAACTTCCGAGAAAAAAATCTAGCTATTTTTATTTTGCCCTTTAAAGGGTTAATTTTTCATTAATTTTCCAATTTAAATTGGTTGGCAACTCATTAATACTGCCGATTGCATAGCGGCATATTTTTTGACTGTAGAAATGAATAAAGAGGAGCAAACGAGTTTGAGTTTGCCTGTGAACTAAAGAACTTGTAGTTTTTAGATTTTTTAAAATTAAAAAGATTTTTTGAATGTACGCAAAAACTATTGCGACTAAACAATGGGTTCAGGCCTTTAGTCGGCCCTTTACTTAGATATTAATTTTAGCATTTTTGACATTTGAACGTCGACGCTCAACTTCCTGCTTACACATAAGCAAACTTGTGCATCAACTCACCACGCCAACGTAGAATTAGACGGAGAGCCGGTTGTAGAATGGACGAGTGTATAAGATTACAGGATGAGATGTATGCCAAATGATAGAGCTCGATGAGCCTAAGTAGAAGACCTAGGGTTGACTTGCCAAGGCCTGTCCCGATGGCCGAAAATGCCCGAATTATAGACAACTTTGTTGTTCTAATTAAAACTGTAGAAAATAACAGCTTAAAATGTATGCCAAATGATAGAACTCGAAGAGGCCTAAATATAATAAATAGGATTGCATTGTTGAATCCTGTCCCAAACATGGGCTTTCACTGGTTTCTTGGGTCAATTTTCATTAATAATAATAACAGCTTCAAATTTGTGCCAATTAATAGATATCGAAGAGCCTAAATAGAATATATATGGTTGCCTTGTCGAATCATGTCCTGAACATTATTTGACACCCGCTTTTAGGGTCAAATTTTCTTAAATGAGTGGCAACCCATGATTGGGACAGGATTCGACAAGGCAATTCTATATGTTCTATTTCGGCTCTTCAATCTCTATCATTTCATCACAAATTTCAAGGTGTTATCTTCATTAATGAAAATTGATCCAAAAAATCGGTGAAAACCCATGTTTGGGACAAGATTCCACAATGCAATCTCAGGTATTATATTTATTTGTACTACAGTTTTAATGAGATCAACAAAATTGGCTAAAATTTAGGCATTTTCGGCCATCGGGACAGGCTTTGGCAAGGTAACGCTAGATATTCTATGTAGGCTCGTCGAGCTCTATAATTTGGCATGAATTCCATTCTGTAATCTAATACACTCGACTTTTCTACAGCCGGCTCTTGGGCTAAAATTTTTATCTGCCACTCCGACGTATCTCGCATTTATGCAACAAAAAACTACTCCGAAGTCATACGCCGACACTCAAATTCCGTGTGTGTAAATAACAACAAAAAATTATCGATAGTTAATGATGTCGCCAACTATCGATAGATACCGATGTTTTCCCAGCCCTAGTAATTCGAGCAGTCAGAGAATTTTCATCTTTTATGCTTTAAGTCAAGGTTTACACGAGGAAATTCGATGAAACAAATTCTTTTCCATTCCCTTTTGTGAATTTTTTTTGCGTTTACACACGAAAACTAGAATTTCTTTCTGCTTGTGAATATCAAAGCAGTTACTGTGTCGATCCACCACAACAAACGTAGAGTCAAAGCAAAGTATAATCTAACGAACAGAACGGAAGAGAATTTGCGGGTACCGAAAATTCTGTACACCACCCTTTCGTTTTTCCTCTCTTGCCAACAAACAAGGAAACTTTCCGGCAAGCGTTTCCTCGTGTAAATGCTAACTAACAGAATTGCGACGTGGTCGGAAAGCAGCGTCGATTACACGCTATCAAAAAAAAAAAAACCGTCGGAAAATCCTTTGAATAAACACAATTGCGACGGACGACTGCTTTTGAGGGAATCGTATGGGAAAAGAGAGTGACAAAAACATAATTTGTAAGCAATAAATATTGTAAAGAAAATCGTATGGGAAAAGAAGAGTGACAAATTTTAATACATTAGAAATGCAACAGTGATCCGACGGTGAAAATAGAATTAAATCTAAATCGATGGAAACCCGTCGGCAGGTCGTACGCCGCTATTCTGTTCAATTTCACATGATAAAGTATGTTATTTTTGACAGCGTGTAATCGTTGCCGCTTTCCCGACCCCGTCACAATTCTGTTCAACACATTACTCTCTCAAAAATCGCAATTTGACCAATAATTTTTTACCACAAAATCCGGCTGGAACAAACCTATTATTTGTTTTTTTAAGTGATGAACATAAATTTACAACGTACTATGAATTACTGAGGATATAAAGCTTTACAGTAATTGCATATTTAAATTAAATTGGTATAAAATCATGAACTCTTTTGTTTTCATAGTGTTATAATCAAAGGATTTGCCAAGTAAACCAAGTAATATACTTTGTATCCCGTTGAAAAAAATTAAATATGTTAAAAACCATACCGTCAACGACAAACTGTGGCTGTGGTTACTTTAAGTCGAAATGCGCTGAGATCCACTATCAAAAAACGGCCTTTTCTATCCTGTGCATATTTTGCGGAATGAAAACTTTGGACTACCAGGATTTCGTGGAGCATTTTAGAAAAATCCATTTCGATGATTTTTCAAATATTATGCATTCTATGGCAGAGCCAGTTACTCAATTTTTTGAAAATAAAAAGGCACATCACGATCCTTTAGAATTTGGTGACAGTGAAGCTGTGACAGATCCAATTGAGGTTATGAAAAAGTTGAAGGAAGAGAGCCTGGAAGCGAAAGTAGTAAAGATAGAATGTTCAGAAAAAGAGTCAGCTAATGATTTTGAAGTGATTCAATGCCTAGCTGTTTCAGACCATAATCTCAATTCGTGCACTGGTTCACCTATTAGTTGTATATCACGAGCAAGTGTGCATTTTGATGATTCGGATAATGAATATATAATTTGTGAAGTAAAAGTTGAACAATCAGATGTAAGTAATGTGAGCTGATAGCATAAAAAACTTGGCTTAAGTTTACTTTAGCCCCCATTCTCCAATGGTAATTAAACTAAACTTTTCTTATATGCTTTTTTATTTTAACAAAAATATGTAATCAAAAAAAGTCGCTCGGAATTGGTTTCGGATATATAGCCATCGCAAGTAGCGGATATAGCTTTTGTAAAAATCCTTATATGTTAGGGACCCTTGAATAGATATCAAAATTATGGGTGTCAAGATGGATAATTTAATGGCCTACTATAATGGTGCGCAAATCTTTGAAATCTAACTTATAATTTTGGAGATATGTCGATTTTTCTGAAATTTTGACCAATTTTTTTTTTTAAACCGTTATTTTTTCCAAAAATGTGTTATTAACCTATAACTTTCTAAGCAAGTTAAAAAATCTTAATTTATTCCCTTTGAAATATTATATAGTTTGTTGTAAATTTTTTAATATTCACCCCCTTTTTGACCGAAAAACACAAAATTTTATTCAATGAATTCTTATGGAAACTATGTTCTTATGGACAAAAACAATGAAAAACAACAACTAAAAAACACCAATTATTATAAGACGATTCTCATTTTAGAACTTAAAAATTTTCCGCCTATCGTTATGATCCAAACAAAGAATTTCTGTGGCGATAGGCAAAACTTCTTGTTGCCTCTTATGTGAATGCTTGTGTTGGTTAGTGTCCTTGTATGATGCAAAAATATAGACCAGATATGACACACGATCGCTTAAACAAGTATGCCTCGACACTGGGCCAATAGCTATCATACGGAACATGCTCCAAATGTGATGACGCTCGGAGATTTAAAGTTTGCTGAACAGTGGAGCGAATTCACCTTCGGAGTCATCTTTTTCTATGGTTACATATCCATTTGACGTTTGACGTCTGTTTTATAAAACAGGTGGTGGTATAAACCCCACTCGTAATCATCGCCAAAGGCTAGATCGTCGCACATCACAACACGGACAACCTCGCATTTTACTATTTGTAATAGATGTTGTGATCCAGACACATAATTTGCGTACCAAGTCGCATTATTTTTCAATACCTTAGCCTGTTCAATATCCAGTCTAGTATCTGTTGGCACAATGTATTTGGCAACCTTAGGAAATCATCAATGACCAATTGGCTCCAAATATTAGTCAGCATAATTCCCACACTCTCAAAGTTTCGTTTTTCTAACTCCAAGTCAGTAGTTCTATTACTGGAATCGAAATGTGAGCCGAAATTGTCATGTTTTAGTACAACACTAGGAATTTTGCGACTAAGAGGCGCCATTTGTCGTTCCTCACTGTTGAAAGCACTTCTTCCTGGAGCATTTGTTATTGTTGCTTGAAAAAATTTCAAAAATAAAAAATCGTTCACGCTTATACCTCAGCTTTTGGTCAACCGACCTTAAAGCTGATAATTTTAGGGCATTCTGCTCGATGATTTCTTTAATTTGATATATCATTTATTTCTGTAGCTAGATCCCGTCATCTTTTATCATTTTAATAAAATATTTTAGTCTCATTCTATCGCAGTTTAGTTTTCTAGAGGTTTTACTTCGAAAATATGTGAACTGTATACATAATTTTTTTATTAGAGACTACTGTACTAAGATATACACATAAGATTTTAAAACGTAACGTCACGAAATTAAGGACCCCTCCCACCCCTTGTCACACAATGTCACACTTCGACGACCCCCTCCCTCCTCCTTAACGTGTGACGTAATTTATGGATGACCCCTAATTGTTGTGGTTGTACTCTGTCCATAAATACATAGTTTTCATCAGAATTCATCCAATAAATTTCTTTGTTTTTCTTTAAAAAGAGTGTAGATATAAAAAAATTTACAGCAAACTATACACCATTTTAAAAGGAATAAATGAAACTTTTTTAACATGCTAAAAAAGTTATAGGTCATTAACACATTTTTTCGAAAAAATAACGGTTTTTTTAAAAAAATTGGTAAGTATTTAGAAAATCGTATTATCTCCATAATTATAAGTCAAATTTCAAAATCTTTCTAACCAGTATTATTTTTCTTATGACACCCATATTTTCCATTTTCCATTATTTGGTTTCCAACTTATAATCATTTGCACAAAAGCTATGTCCGCAACTTCCGATGTCTATATCGCCGAAACTATATCCGAACGACACTTTTTTTTTAATTTTTTTTATTGACTTTACCCATTTAACCAAAAAAAAAAGAAAAATTGGAGAATGTCAGCTAAAGTAAATCTGTTCCATCACATCGCATCTTAAAAGATATGTATATCCATCGGAAGTTGCGGATATAACTTTTATAAAAATCAATATAAGTATTGAAATCCAAAATATTGGTGTCCTTTGGTAAGCCATATAACCATATTGGTAAATACTTTGAAATCTAACCCATAGTTTTTGAGATACGACGATTTTTCTGAAACTTTGGTCAATTTCTTTTTTCAAAAAACCGTACTTGGTGTGGTACACTTCCGATTTGGTTGAAATTTTAGTATTTTGTAGAGCTCAGCCTACTGATCAATAATGTATATGAGACGTTCTTTTACAAACCGAAGAGTTTCTGGCCGCCACATTTTTAAATCACTCCAAATTTTTTTACGTAGTCTATGAGTTATATTAGTGGATTCGTGTGTCGTGAATTAATTTATTATTGAAGATATCGAGAGAAGTTTGAAGGTCTTACGTTTTACGGTGTTTTACGGTCATATTTAAATTGCCATATCTCCGGTAAATTTCAACGGAAAAATAGTTATATCGTTTTAAAGCTAAAACGATAAGCTTTTTTACAAAATTTTTCCTATAGCATTAGATGAAAAATTAAAATTTTTTATAACAAATCAATTGTAAGTATAAAGTTAGGGCGATGGTTATTCTATACGATATTGAAAAAAAAAAAAATACCACTAATTTTCTCCAAAAATTTCTTTAAAAACTTATTTTATCAGAGTGGTAGGGAAATACGGACTATCCCAAATAAATGAACCATTGCGCGCACCCCTGAAAATACTGCGGGCCGCTGCACAGTGGTCTCAAATCGAGTTTTGATTTAAAAATCGTTAGAGTGCAAATCTTGACGGAAATGAACAATTTATTTTTTTAAATAAAAGCTAACTAAAATGTTAATAGATTGCCAGAGCCCGAATTTCGAAAAAAAGATTTGTTTTTTTTTATTTTTTATATAGTTAAATGCCGAAAAAATGTTTTTAAAAATTTTTTTTTGTTCAAAAATGGCTAGACAACGCAAATCTTTTCAGAAATTAACATTTTTGTTGAAATTGGAAATTAAACGGATTATTTATATATTTATTTAAACTTTATTTACTGGGCTCATAAGCCCTCATAAATTGAGAAATTATAAATGAAAGTGCTTAAAATAATTCCGCACCAACGGCTGATCTCAACTGGCTGGTAGATGCCTGAAAGCAGCAGTGATTTAAAATCAGCGCTAACGGCTGACCTCATCTGGTCGGGTAGATGCCTGAAAGCAGCAGTGATTTAAAATCCGCGCTAACGGCCGGCCACACTTGGTCAGGTAGATGCCTGAAAGCAGCAGTGATTTAAAAATTTCCGCGCTAACGGCTGACCTCATCTGGTCTGGTAGATGCCTGAAAGCAGCAGTGATTTAAAAACTTCCGCGCTAACGGCTGACCACATCTGATATGTAGATGCCTTATCCAGGCAGGTAGACGCCTACAAGAGCAGTGTAGATGTAGGATGCGAAAAAGGAATCCGTCTCAAATCTGTTTTATTTAAAAAAAAAACGAGTTCGTCTCGAATCAGTATATGAAGTCCGTTCCGAGTTCGAGACGGATCCGTCGAAGCATAAAAAAGCGGAATCCGCGCTGACGGATCTGTAACGGGTTCGAAACGGATCCGCATCCATTTTTGTGCACATTGTTACTCTATCGGTAAAAACTCTATGGAAAAGTTTTGTTTTACTTGTGAGACATATGTTTCGGATTTGGACAAAGCGAACGAACCGACAAGAACATAATAAGAACAAAGGCAACAGTTTTGCATCAACGAAGGAGGTACACAACACTGACTGGACGAAAACTTAAAAATGGCTAGACACTGAACAAAGCGTTTCATACTTGACGAGACGGTAAATAGAAAACAGACAGATGATGAGTTACAATAAAAGCGAACGGACGCTCAGAAAATAAAAAGTAATACATACTAAAATAAGTCATTAAACTTAAAAACTTGTTAAAACTGTAAAGGTCTCAAATAAAATTAAACGAATCTTAATTTTTTTTTTAATTTAAAAATATACGGAAAATAAAAGTAAAGAACCGCACTCTTCTTTAAGAAAAGTGGTCAAAAACCAATAACCGAAACCGTTTTATCCCCCATCGAACTCGATTCTGGTCTTCATCGGTATTGATCTTATAGTAAAACAGTCGATTCCATGTGTATTTGAATCATTTTACGGATGAAGTCGTTAGAACCGTGGCATACAAATATTGTAAGAGTACATACGGGAATATATCCATAAAAAATGATATACCCTACACCGAGGGTATATCCACTTTGTCATTCCAGAAAGGGGCATGGCAGGTATGGAAAAGTATATATATATGTGGGATTTAAATAAAAACCACGATTTAATTTAATATAAAATGTTTATTTAACATTAAATAAAAACTTAGATTTCGGTATATGTATTCTTTTAAACAATGTTAATACGTCTTTTCAATTCGCCGGCCAAAATTTTACTGTCCTCGTCATTCAAATTGTTCGTTCGTTTTTTCTATCGTCGTTTTTCTGTGTCAGCGTTGCCAAAGTCAAAACTCACGTCCGCTTCTAGTTGAGTGAGGTCTGTTCGCGTTTACATTTCCTTGTCTGGTAGGGTCTATTTCCACATTCGGCCTTCCTGATGCTTCATTCGACCCGGATGAAGAGTGCCATCTTTTCATAAACTCGGCAACGGTAGAAGTTTGTATTGGTCCTTCATGTTGTCCAACTTTCTCCACTGAATAACGTCCGTGATTTAACTTTTCGACCACTCTGTAAGGTCCAAAGTACTTGGGCTTTAGCTTGAGCCCTACACCATACTGAGTGCGCTTAATGGCAACCAACTCATTTACTGCATACTGTGTGTCAGGTACTCTGCTCTTATTGAAAATTTTTCTATTTTCAGCCTGAATTTCGGAAATATTGTCCCTGGCTTCTTGTCTTGTTAACTCTCTGTCTTGATTTAATTCTTCTATAGCGGCATCTTCTAGCATATTTCGTAAATCTGGATTTCCTTTAATGCGCATTTCGAGACCGGTTAATATTTTGAAAGGAGACACTTTTGTACTCCTTGGTGGCGTACTATTTATTATTTGCTGCACCATTTCCGTATATTTATACCAATTTGCAGGGTTTTCCAAACATAAGTTCGATATCATCGCTATAATAATTTTGTGAATTCGTTCGACCTGACCATTTCCACGCGGCACACCGGTAGCAATAAGTAAGTGCTGAATTCCTTGGTCTTCACAGTACTCTTTAAACATATTAGAGGTAAATGCTGAACCCCTGTCGGAAATTATGCGTTTGGGATTTCCAAAATTTGCTGCTTGCTTTTTAAGTTTGTCTAAAAATTCTTCCGAATTTGTGTTTCTAGTCACAGCCAAACGAATTTAGAGAATGCGTCGACTATGACAAATATATGGTTGTATCTCTTCTGTGTAGCTTCCTAAGGGTTTGTCTTCTTTATTTATTGGTGTTAGGAATCCTTCCTTCTTTCCAGACTTTCCTTCTATGACGATACATTCTATGCAGTTTTTAACAACAGCCGCAACTTTATTGTGAAGGTTTGGAATAAATAAATCTCTTTAAACTAGGTCTTGTGTCTTTTTCGTTGAAAAATGGCCCTGACGATGAGCGATTTTCATAATCTCGTCCTCCATTGAAACAGGTATTACCACGAGCTCCTTGTGTAATACGTCATATTTCATGAAATAATCTTCGTATGAGTCCTTCTCCAAAACTTTCATCACTGCCTTAGTCCACTGGTCTTGCAATTGCGCTTCTTTTATTCGAAACTTTAATGAGTCTTCGATAAGGAGGCAAGATACACGACTGAGTGCATCCACATGCTTCATTTTGGTTCCAGATCTGTGTTCTACGTTGTAATCAAATTCTTGTAAGAACATTGCCCACCTCGAAACTTTTAAGGGCACATCTTTTTTCTTCATCGTCATTGAAAATGCGTTGCAGTCGGTTACTATTTTTATCTTCGTGCCCAAAATGTATACAAGCCACTTCTTTAGAGCCTCGACTATCGCAAGCACTTCGAGCTCATAGGAATGGTATTTCTGTTCATAAGGCTTGGTTTTTCTGCTCATATATTGGATTGGGTGTAACTGCTGATCTACACTATCCACTTGAAGTAAAACGGCTCCATAACCGTACATACTTGCATCGGTATGAACCTCAGTTATTGCCGTAGGATCATACAACTTCAGTACCGGCGAATTCACTAAAGAAAACTTCAACTGTTTAACTACAACTAGCTGCTCTTCCTTCATTTCAAATTTCACGTCTTTTCTCAGTAAATCTGACAACGGTCTTGCTATAATAGCATAGTCTTTTATAAATCGTCGAAAGTACGACGTTAGCTCTAAAAATTTTTGTAACGTCTTTCGATCTACAGGTACTTGGAATTTTTGTACTGCTACAGTCTTTTCAGACGAAGGCCTTATGGTGCCTTTCTCGACAACATACCCTAAGAAGTTTACTTTTCGTGTCAGGAACTGAGACTTCGACCATTTGATGTGTAAACCGCTTTTTGCTGCTACATCCAACACACGTTTTAACTTCAGGTTTCCTTCATGCTCATCCTTGGAGGGAATGATGAGATCATCCATGTAAGACACTAATGTGCCATTATTGATCAACTCTCTCAAAACTGTAAATATATATCTACAAAACACTGCTGGCGAGTTACAAATTCCGAACGGTACGTATAAAAATTCGTACTGCCCATTGTGAACAACGAATGCGGTATATTTTCTTGAATCTGTCTCAATAGGTACATGGAAAAAACCATTGATTAGATCCAAGGTTGTAAAAACATTGGCATTTTGTAACCTTTCTAGTACATCGTCAATTAATACCATAGGGAAGTTATCTCGAATTATCTTCGCATTCAATAGCCTGTAATCACAACATAACCTCTTGGTTCCATCTTTTTTTGTAGCCAAAACTATTGGAGACGCATATTCTGAAGTACTATGTTGTATTATCCCTTCTTTTAGCCATCGTGCAACTTGTTCGTCAAGAAAATTTTGATCCGAGTACGACATACGCCTCGGTCGTTGATAAATAGGAATTTCGTCAGTGAGTAATATCTTCATTTCGATAGGGGATTTAAAGTTGACTGCAGGGTTATAATTATTCACCATTTCTAAAATTGTTGCTTCTTGGATATTCGATAAATGAGTCAAATCTAAATCTGGTTCAATATGTAACTCTCCATTTTCTGCTGCTACACAAAGTGCACTGAACTCTTCGAATAAATTGTTTTCGATTGCGTCTTTCTTCTTAACTTGAGCATTTTCGTGTTTAAATTTCTTCTTTACATCTTTAGCTTCATTTATCTTAACATCTTTACCATCGTTCTTCTTTTCATCTTTACTGTCTTTCTTCTTTTCATCTCTACTGTCTTTCTTCTTTTCATCTTCTTTTGCACTCTTTAGTGCCTTCTTTCTAAAACTTGCTCCGTCTTCTCTGACAACAATTTCAACATCTTTAAGAATTGTGTTTCCGAGTATAGCATCATATGGCATATCTTTTTCCATTACAACATGAAATTCAACATTTAAAATGACGTCATCAATTTCAAGCCTCACATCAAAACTGATTATTGTATTAAAAACTACTTCAGCAACACCCCTTAGCTGCCTCTTTTCCGGTTTGAGTTCTATATCGCCTAGCATAAGCAAGATGTCATACCTCATCAAACATGAACAGCCTGTGTCTATCAACGCTGAAAATTTGTAGTTGTTAATTTCAATATCTCTAAAAATCATGCCAGCATCATTTCTGAAATGTTTTATGGTAGATTTGTTTACCATGTTAATATTACCCTTTTCAACTTTCGCACGTCCTTCTACTACTTGTTTGGTTTCTTTACATTCAAATGAACGGTGTCCCATTTGGTTACACTTGAAACATTTAAATTGTCTTGATGGACAATATTTTGCTATATGTGCCTCATCACCGCACTTATAACATTTCCTAATATTTTCCTGTCTTGGTACTTGACGCAATGGTTTACTGCTTGACTGTGGCACATTTAATCTGTTTACTGACTGATTGGAACTGCATACTTTTTCATAAACCCTAATTTGTGCTTTTAATTCTGCTATATTTCGGGCTTGATATAAAATAGATTTATTTTGCTTCGAATCAAAAATTCCTTCTATAAAACTCTCATCGTCAAGTTGAATTGGCTTGCTGATTTCTATTATACTGTACAAATATTCGCGCAAACTTTCTGTTGACTTCTTACGTCTATTTCGAAGTCTTCGATGAATTTCCGCTGACGGTAACTCAATACCAAACTCGCCTAACAATTCTCTTTTTAATGAAACCCAATTGTTAATTCCTGACAGACTTCTTACAAAAATTTTGGCAGCACCTTTCAACAACTGTTTTGCATAAATAATTTTTGCATGTCATTCCATCCTACTGTGGTAGCACTTTCCTCAAATTCTTCAATCCACTGGCGAATATCTAATGAATCGGTTCCTGTGAAAGAAGATATACTTTCTTCGATGCCTCTAAGCGTGAACGTTGAGCGTTGTGTGACCACCTCTTGCGGAACATTTGACGCAACATCGTCGTACACAGATTCATTGTCTCCCGAAAGACAGAAGTGTTCTTAGAGCCTACCTTGTAATTCCGTCTTTCGTCCTGTCGTTGATAGTCCTAACTCCTGTAATTTTTCTTTTAACCCGTCGACAGTCAAACTTAAAATGCTAGTTACGTCCATTCTTAGTTATATGTATGTAATTCAATTAATTATTATTATTATTATTATTATTATTATTATTATTATTATTATTATTATTATTATTATTATTATTATTATTATTATTATTATTATTATTATTATTATTATTATTATTATTATTATTATTATTATTATTATTATTATTATTATTATTATTATTATTATTATTATTATTATTATTATTATTATTATTATTATTATTATTATTATTATTATTATTATTATTATTATTATTATTATTATTATTATTATTATTATTATTATTATTATTATTATTATTATTATTATTATTATTATTATTATTATTATTATTATTATTATTATTATTATTATTATTATTATTATTATTATTATTATTATTATTATTATTATTATTATTATTATTATTATTATTATTATTATTATTATTATTATTATTATTATTATTATTATTATTATTATTATTATTATTATTATTATTATTATTATTATTATTATTATTATTATTATTATTATTATTATTATTATTATTATTATTATTATTATTATTATTATTATTATTATTATTATTATTATTATTATTATTATTATTATTATTATTATTATTATTATTATTATTATTATTATTATTATTATTATTATTATTATTATTATTATTATTATTATTATTATTATTATTATTATTATTATTATTATCTTTTTTATTTCTCGTTTTTACGGTTAATTTACAATACATTTTAACGACAATATGTCTAAGGCAAAATGTACATTATATTCTATGGTAAACTAATTTAAACATTTGCGAACAATATGACAAGTATCTAAAATAATGGATTTTTGTGCTTTGGTGATGTAATTTTGGCTAATGTTGAGATCTCTCAGATGTCCTGTAACATGTTTTTCAACAAGTCCTGTCGCACTTATAATAATTGGAATAATCTTAACGTTTCGTATATTCCACAACGTTTTTATCTCTGTTGCTAGGTCTTCGTATTTCCTTCGCTTCTCTTCATAAGTTTTTTTGATGTTATTGCTGTTAGGAACTGCAAAATCTACCAGTGTCGCAGTATTTTGTACCTTGTTGATTATTGTTATATCTGGCCGGTTGTGGTCAACGCGGCTAGCTGTTCGGATTGTTCGATCATACAATATTTTCACAGTCTCATTTTCTAACACTGACTCTGGCTCATAACGATAGTAAGGCTGACGCTCCTGCACAAGACCCACTCTTCTGCATAGTTCAATATGAATATTATTATTATTATTATTATTATTATTATTATTATTATTATTATTATTATTATTATTATTATTATTATTATTATTATTATTATTATTATTATTATTATTATTATTATTATTATTATTATTATTATTATTATTATTATTATTATTATTATTATTATTATTATTATTATTATTATTATTATTATTATTATTATTATTATTATTATTATTATTATTATTATTATTATTATTATTATTATTATTATTATTATTATTATTATTATTATTATTATTATTATTATTATTATTATTATTATTATTATTATTATTATTATTATTATTATTATTATTATTATTATTATTATTATTATTATTATTATTATTATTATTATTATTATTATTATTATTATTATTATTATTATTATTATTATTATTATTATTATTATTATTATTATTATTATTATTATTATTATTATTATTATTATTATTATTATTATTATTATTATTATTATTATTATTATCAGTTTATTTATTAATAAATTATATAAATAAACTTATTGCTAGGCACTAACTGCTAAGGTTTTCAGCCTATTCATTATGTATAACTATATATGAGCATATAAATCAAAAAATTTTAGTGTGTTAACAATTTTTAAGATGTTATCTTTAGATACATTCTGTAGAAGTTCCAATGTGCTGATGTTGGTGGTTGACCTTTGGTATTCATTCATAACAGGGCAGTTTTCGATCAGGTGATTAATGGACAATACATCGTAGCTGCAGAGCGGGCATATAGAAGGTGTTGAGTTTTCCATTAGGTATTGGTGTGTCAAGAGTGTATGTCCCATCCTTAGTCTTGAATATTTTTTCAAATCAAGCCTCCTGCAATCTGCAGGAAATATAGGAGCCTTTCCTGTTGGGTTAGTTAGTTTGTAAAAATGACAGTAGTTACTCCAAAAATGAATTTGTTCCTTAGACTGGGTTGCTTTGATGTATCTTTTACAATCCATTATACTAAAGGTTTCCTGCATGACAATCGGAGCAAATGTTGCATATTTTGCGGCTTCGTCTGCGACGTCGTTTCCTTTAATCCCAACATGGCTGGGTATCCACATAATTTTAATTTTATCGTTTTGGATAAGAATGGTTCTTATCTTTGCAATTATCTCATTATGAGACGACACATTTTGTATAGCTTTTATTGTTGACAAAGAGACAGTGCATATAATACAATTTTTTTTTTTCAGATTTGCAAAGGTTTAGTGCGAATAAAATAGCTTCGGACTCCGCTGTAAATATGGAACAATACTGTTTTAGCTGAGCTAGTCGTTTTATTTTGTAATCTGCATCGACTACCGCATATGCAGTTCCTGCATCAGTTTCCGAACCATCAGTGAAGTAGAGTGTCCAGCCTCTGTATTTTTCAATTGTGTTGCGAAAATTACTAACATAAGCGTTAGAGTTAGTTGAGTTTTTTGGTATATGCATTAATGTTTTAATAATGCTGTTATTATTAAATGTCCATGGAGGCGTGGAGGCTATGAATTTGGTATGAGGTTTCAAATCAAAACCTATTTGTTTCGCAATTGATAGGATGCGGTGAAGTGAGGATGCAATCTTTGGTATTTTGCGGTATAGAATTTTCTCCAGGTTTTGCACTAGATGTTTTTCTGAAGGAAGTAGAAGTTTAGGAATCAAGGCAGCTGTTGTTGTATTAATTCTTTGGTCTATTGACGGTAGTCCAGATTCAGTAATAATATTAACTATTGGTGTTGATCGAAAGGCCCCTATGCTAAATCTCGCAGCAGCGTGGTATATGCTTTGAATCTTCCGTAAATTAGATTTTGAAGTGTAACCATAAATTGGAAGGCCGTAGTCTATTTTGGACAGAATTAAAGACTTTACAATGTGTGTTATTGTGTTGGGGTGTGCATTACTATGGAAGCTTGATATACATTTGATTAGATTAAGTCTATTTACAAGTGATTTTTTTACATAGTCTACATGCATATTCCATTTATAATTTATACTGAATATTATACCTAAGATTCTTAAGCTAGTTACATATTCTAAAATATTGTTGTTAACGATAAGGCTAGGTGGACTACAGTTTCTTTTCCTACAGACATGTAACGCTTTGCTTTTTTGTAAGGATATTTTGGCTCCTGTATTGGAGGACCAGCTAGAAATGTCGAAAAATAAATTATTTAGATTGTTTAGCAGCATAACAGAATCTTTGTGTTTAGCAGTTATGTAGAAATCATCAGCGTATGTACAGTGAGTAAAAAATTTGTGCTTTAAAATGATTTTATTAAGGTTCTCGTACGCAATTTGAAACAAAACAACAGACAGTGGAGATCCTTGTGGAATTCCATTGTATAATTGTTTTAAATCAGAATGAGTTGAATTAACTCTAACTCTTATCTTTCTGTTTGTTAGAAAAGCATTTATGTATTTCAACATTTGTTGACCAACTTTCCATTCACGTAGTTGATTTATAACCGCATGTAAGCCGATTTTGTCAAAGGCTTTAACAAAATCGATAGAAATTACGGTAATGTGATTTTTTGTAGACAAAGCATTACATAAGTATACGATGGTCCAGAAAAAGTAGAGCGTCAATTGTACCTTTATTATTTTTAAAGGCTAGTTGATTTTGAAAAATATGGTTGTTTACTCGGAGAAACCAAGTAAGTCTTATAGCTATAATTTTTTCGAGAACTTTACTCGTACATGAAAGTAAAGATACTGGCCTATAAGCTTCTATGCAATTTTTTGGCAGGTTTGGTTTCTGCAATGGAATTATTGTGGCATTTTTCCATTCTTGTGGAATTATGCCTGATTTAAAGATGGTGTTGTATATTTCTGACAGACGTACTTTAGCTGAATGAGGGAGATTTTTAAGCATAGGATAACTGATTCTATCGAACCCTGGTGTTTTGCCTTTTACCATATTAAAAGCTGCATTTAGCTCAAGTAAGGATATATCAGATTCTATTAACTTGGCACTGTTACATGGGATATAGTTTAGAATAATATTTAAATTGTTTTTATTTGAAATGAATTGTTGGTCAAAGCATTTATCCGAAGATAGAGATGACCATTCATGTGCGAATAAATTAGCGATCTGTATAGGATCAGAAATGCTGGTGTTATGTGAAAAAATTCTATTAATATTTGTGGAGTTATTTCTCCCTTAAAGGCGGTTGATTTTTTTCCACAAAGGTTTGATTGAAATGTGTGGATTTATATCCGACGTAAATTCGTAAAAGGAGTTGTGTTTGGCTAACTTAGCCTCACGTTTAAATAGTGCGTTTGCTTTTTTGTATGCGATTCTCTTTTCTTTGGTCATATTGTTTTTAAATATGTGCCAACGGTTTTGTTTATCAGCACGAAGGCTTGCTAGGTGGTTGTTCCACCAGTAAACGTATTTTTGAGAGTTGTGGGCTGAGGAGGTATATGGAATGGACTCATTGGCTGCAGATAATATGTTTTTGTGAAACTTTGTAGCTTCTTTATTTATATTTAGTGACACTGGGTTGTTATCTACTCTGCTGCTAAGAATATCTTGAAACCTTTTCCAGTCGGCTAGATCTAGCTTAAACCGTGAAAAGTGTCTGGAGTAAGTTTTGCTCGGTTGATTTTGAAGAGGGCTTTGTAGAGTGATAAAAATTGGAAAGTGATCGCTTCCGTGGAGGTTGGTTGTTACATCCCAACTAAGAAAAGGAAAAAGGTTTGCAGACGCTAAGGATAAATCGACATGGGTAAAAGTCGAGTGCGTGGAAAAATGGGTTGGAGAACAGTCGTTGAGAAGGATAAGATTAGATTGTGTGAAAAATGTTTCAATAATTTTGCCCCGAGAATTAGTATTAGGGGAGCCCCAGAGAGTACTGTGGGAGTTGAAATCGCCAAGGATTATGATATTACTTGTGTTGCGGTTATTATATAGCGCAAATAGGTCTGAGAGTACTATTCGTTCATTTGGTGGTATATATAGAGATATAATAGTAAGTTTGATATGGATTGAAATTTCAACGGCTGCCGCTTGTAAATTTACAGGTGTAGGAATAAAAATATGAGTCAGAGAGTTCTTGACTAAAATAGATGTGCCACCTTTAGCCCTTATGGTGTTTGAATGGTTTATATTTGTAGAGCTGTAGTTATTAATTTTAATTTGACATGAGTTAAGATGAGTTTCTTGTAGTGCAATTATGTCGGGAGAGTGTGTTTTTATCAGAAGTTGAAGTTCATGTAAATTGTTTAGTAATCTGTTTAAATTCCATTGAAGAATTTTAAGGACCATCAAACAGTTAAAAGAAGATAGTGACATATTCGTAAAAAGTAAAATTGAATTTACTTAAAAGAGTATTTAATTCATTTCGTCTTCTGATAAAATTAAAGGGGACGTAGAAAGACGTGAATCAAGTTCGAAGTGTCTTGCAGAGATTGGTTTTGGGGTGTAATCATTATTGTTGGTTATATTAGAAATAGTGTTATGAGTTTTGTTTTGGTTGTTTGTTAAATGTGCGGATGTAAAAGTGTTTATGTTTGGTGTGGTAAAGTTTGGAGTTGATGCATTAGAAACCGGTATTATTGGATTGTTATTGTTGTTCATAAGCTTTAATCTTTTTTGTCTAATTTCTATTGCTTTTTCTAAGGTCTCAGTTGAAATGGGAGTAACGGTTGTAGTTTTTTCATTTGCTTGTTTTGTGGCTTCCCCGTAGGAACACTTAGCAAGTGTTTTAATTTTTAGAATTTCGTGTCTTTTTCTTATGCTTGGGCAGTTTTTATTGTTTGCTTTGTGCTCATGCTTGCAGTTAATGCATTCAACTTTTGTGCACAGGGTTGGGTCGTGGATTCCATATGAGCAGACTTCGCATTTGCTTTCGCTTTTACAAAATTTTTTGGTATGCCCAAGTTGATAGCAATTTTTACATTGTAAGGGTTGTGGAATGTATGGTTCCACTTTAAATTTTAGGAAGCCAATTTGAAGTTCTTGAGGGAATTCATAGCAGTTAAATGAAATAATGTGTAGTGGTGTATTAAATGTTTTACCATCAACGAATTTAGTGATTTTTTTGCAATCCACAGCCAACTGATCTTTGAGACCGTCTAAAATTTCTTCCACTGACAAATTTATTAAAGGTGGCGCAAAAATTACTCCTTTCACTGTATTTAGTGTTGGATGCAAAGATACTGAAATCGGACAGACAGTAGATAACTGTGTAGCCTTCAAGAATTTATTTGCTTGTGTTTCGTTTTTTGTGAGTATGAGTAGATCACCTTCACGCGTAAATGATATTTTTTCTGGTGTTTCTGAAGAGATGCTTTCTAAAGCTTTAGAAACTAGGAATATATTTAATGATTTTAAAGGAGTTTTTGGGTCTTTATTTTTTATAATTAAATATTTCGGGCACGGAGATTTTTTTGAGTTAGGTTTGAAGCTTAAAGCTGGAAAATCATTTTTATTATTCAAGTTGAAATTGTTTTTTTTCCGTTTTGCGGCCAGAGTTATATTAGATCCATCGGGATCTAATATTGCAAAATAGTTCTCCCCTGAAGAGGATCTCATGGTAACACAACACTAGTCAAAAGTGATTTTTTTATATTTTTGCACTAGCAAGTCAAATAAAAACACTACTTTTTTTTTTTTGTTTGCAAAGAAGATGGGATAAAGGAGAGCGAATAGTAAATAACGACTGTTCTCTACGAGCGCATGGTATCGACTGTAATTCAATTAAAAATTAAGTAAAAGTTGTTAATATTATAATACGACAATTTAAGCAATACAATAGTAAATTTTGTTGAATCACTATGATACGTTAAAATCATTATATAAATAGGCAATCTCTAAACGGTTGCACCACTTTTTCTCAGCCATAGCACAACATAATTGCTCAATTTTTTTTTTTGTTGGAAAGGTTGTGAGGGGAAGGGGGGACATGTATACTTTGTTTTTCAATAATAGGCGGTGCCACGCCCCTAAAAAGGAAAAATCTTTAACAATATTTTTGTACAGAGCTTCTTGTTCAGTACTTTTAGTGCAAAAAACAACAAAAAAATTACAAGCAAAATGCATTAAAATGGGCAACGAGCTGCTTATACTAGTTTCAATGACCGCTACGTCATATCATCAGTAAGCTTTGTTAGCCGAAGTATAGTAGTTCTACAAGCCTACTATGTAATGTTTCTTGCGTTGATCTGTTAAGAATCACAGCAGTAAACAAAACAAAAACTTCTACATCTTAATGCAATTGACCTTGTAATCTCTTTGATATCACACATTTCTTGACGAGCGCTTCGTTGTCCGCTTTTTTGGCGATCCGAACGAAGTTGCAAGTGCTACATGTAAATATCGGCGAGCTCACCGAGGGTAATTTTTTATTTGTGTTTTTGGAACAAAATTTAATAATAACAATATTTTTGTACAGAGCTTCTTGTTCAGTACTTTTAGTGCAAAAAACAACAAAAAAATTACAAGCAAAATGCATTAAAATGGGCAACGAGCTGCTTATACTAGTTTCAATGACCGCTACGTCATATCATCAGTAAGCTTTGTTAGCCGAAGTATAGTAGTTCTACAAGCCTACTATGTAATGTTTCTTGCGTTGATCTGTTAAGAATCACAGCAGTAAACAAAACAAAAACTTCTACATCTTAATGCAATTGACCTTGTAATCTCTTTGATATCACACATTTCTTGACGAGCGCTTCGTTGTCCGCTTTTTTGGCGATCCGAACGAAGTTGCAAGTGCTACATGTAAATATCGGCGAGCTCACCGAGGGTAATTTTTTATTTGTGTTTTTGGAACAAAATTTAATAATAACAATATTTTTGTACAGAGCTTCTTGTTCAGTACTTTTAGTGCAAAAAACAACAAAAAAATTACAAGCAAAATGCATTAAAATGGGCAACGAGCTGCTTATACTAGTTTCAATGACCGCTACGTCATATCATCAGTAAGCTTTGTTAGCCGAAGTATAGTAGTTCTACAAGCCTACTATGTAATGTTTCTTGCGTTGATCTGTTAAGAATCACAGCAGTAAACAAAACAAAAACTGCGCTCGTCAAGAAATGTGTGATATCAAAGAGATTACAAGGTCAATTGCATTAAGATGTAGAAGTTTTTGTTTTGGGGCGTGGCATTGCCTCAAATGTAAAAAAACGCTTTCACCACTGTACCGATTTTGATGAAATTTGGTATGTAGATAGATTGGATCTCAAGTAAAATATATTTTTTTTGGAGGGCGGTGCCACGCTTCTTACAGGAAAATACGTCGTTACTACTAAACTAAAGGACCGATTTTGATGAAATTTTGTTAGGATATAGACTGAACACTAAAAAAGATTTCTAAAAGCTCAAATTTTTTTAGGAGCCGTGGCAGCACCTCTAACAGGAAAAAGAGTTTTTCCTACTAAGCTAATGTGCCCATTTTGATGGAATTTGGTACAGGGATAGTTTGAACCCTGAGGCAAGCTATTTGCTATTTAAAGTGTACGGTACCAACCCCCAGTAGGAAAATATGTTTTCACATCTAAGCTAATCAACCGATTTTGATGAATTTGGTATGAAGATAGATTGCGCCCTTAGTAAGAGAAAGAGATAGTGGTAGGGATGTAGCAACATGGTACTATGATCTAAATTTTTGGAGCGATGACAAAAAATTACTCTTTCCAGTTCAGTTTTTGAATACTATAATGGGAAGTCCATAAATTACGTGAGTCAAAATAGGGGGGGAGAGGGTCCGGAAAAATCTCACCAAGTCTCACAAAGAGGGAGGGGGTCAATAAAAATCTCACGTAAACTTTTTGATACAGAGACTAAGCATTATTATAGCAGATTACATATAAAAATTACAAGTCAAGTCTCATGGATGGGAGGGGGGGGGGGGGGGGTCCCGTCAAAACTCATCAAGAGGAGGAGAGGGGGAGGGGTTCGAATTTTCAAAAATACACCTCACGTAATTAATGGACAGCCCGTAATCGAATCTTAGAGTTGAGACATGCAACAGTTTCTTACTCTTTGTTTGTGAAAGAGTGAGGATTATCTATACATCCATCCTTTTTTAACTGCCATAACACAACATAATCGCTTAGTTTTTTTGTTGTTGTAATAGTTATGAAGAGGACCAGTGCAGAATGTGAATTTTTTTTAATAGTAGGCGGAGCCACGCCTTCATCAGGAAAATACGTTTCCACGGTTAAACAAGTGGACTGATGTTGGTGAAATTAGATTTGGAGATAGATTGGAATCTTAAAAAAGGTATTAAAATCTTCAAGTTTATTAAGGAGGCGTGGCATCGCCACTAATGGGAAAGAGCGGTATAACGGCAGTGCCACTACACCGATTTTGATGAAATTCGGTATGAAGATAGATTGAATCTTGAGTAAAGATATTTGTTTTGATTGAACTGTACCACGTCCCTAACAGGTAAAATTGTTTTACTACTAAGCTAATGGACCGATTTTGATGAGATTCAGATTAAAATGGAGGGTGCCACCCTTTCAATAGGAAAATATGTTTTAGCAACTTAACTAATGGACCGATTTTGATGAAATTCAGTATGGAGATAGATTAAAGATTTTTTTTATGTGGGTGGTGCCACGTTCTTAACAGGAAAATATGTTTCCTTAGCTAAACTAATTGAATGATTTTGATGAAATTAGGTATGTATATTGAACTCTAAGAAGATATAGATGTAGGGATAGGGCAACATTTGAGAATGATTTTTATTTTTAAAAGCGATGACAAAAAAAGCTCTTTCTTATATCAGTTTTTTAATACCAAAAGCATTTTTAATGGTTGAATTTCAACCGCTGGGCGAACTCTAGTATATATAGTTTAATTATTAATTTTATTAATGTAATTGAAATTAAGTTTCTTTTCTAAATCTTCTCTTTTGATTAATATTTTAAAATTTGTCAATAGGTTCGTTTCTGAACTTTTTGGGTAAAATCCTGATAAACTGTCAAACACGAGAGAATAAGAAAATAGCGCTCTGTGAAAGATAAATAATGTAAAAAGTACAGGAACGGAAAAAACCATTTTTTTAGCACAAGAATAAACGTCAAAAATTTTTGAATGTAGTTAGTGCAAAAAGTTAATTTTCTAAGTCCAGACAATAAATAAACATCTTAAATTGAATGTAGTTGAACAATAAATTCAATTCTATGAACGCAAAGAATAAAATGGAGAATAAAAATAGTCAAAATAAACTCAATGTTTACAAATTAGCTTGCACAACATAGAACAGCTGATAGTTTGACACTTTTAATGAGTTTACACGCAAAAATTCTTCGGGTAAAAACCTGTAACTTCTTACAAAGAGAGAACATAAATTACTCTCTCATTTTCGTTCTCACTTACAGGTTTTTCGTGTACGAGAACGCTTTTTGGGTAAAATCCTGTAAAAACCTGTGAAAACCTGCAAATTGTACTAATGCATTATTGTACGGGAACGCAACTAATATCGTTCTTTTTATTTTTTCAAAACAAGTGTTTTTAATCAATTGAAAAGTAAATTCAAAATTTTTTTTTTTTTTTTTTTTTATTATAATTTACATAACAATGAATTATTACATAAATGCAATTAGGCAGCTCTAGCAACTTAGGCTTTCGGCTCGCTTTTATAAATTGTGAATAACATGTTTGAACAATAAAATAAAAAAAACGTATTTATTAATAAAAGTGAATGTTAAGTCTATAATAATTTAATAATTTGAGTTTGTGAGATGTAATCGTAAATTAAGGATATGTTTTGTATGCTAATAATTTTTAGTGAATGGCTGGGAGTATTGTTATTAAAAATATTATTTCTAATATTATTGTGATTTTGGCAGAAGTCAAGAAGGTGTAGTATAGTTACGTGAGGTGTATAACAAAATGGGCAGCTAGGTGGATGCGAAGTGGAGGATAGTAAATGGCTATGTGTAATTGAAGTGTGACCCAGACGTAAGCGGCAAAAAGGTTTTATTTTGAAGTATGGGACTGATGATGGATACACTGCAATGTTTCTTTCCCTGTTGTAAACAGTATAATGGTGATGGTAGTTTTGCCAGTCGTCCAATTGTGTAGAAAGAATGTATGTTTTAATGATACGTAGTATATCTTTTTTTTCAAAAATAGGAAAAGTAGGAGTTGGTGAAATTATCACATTTTTAGCAGCAGTGTCGGCAAGATCATTCCCATGTATACCAGTGTGTCCTGGTATCCACATTAGTTTTATTTTATTTGGATTTTCAAGTAAAATATTTTTGATAGAAGAGATTAGGTGACTGTTGTTTGAATGAGAACGGACAGAGCTGAAGCAAGATTGATTGTCAGTGCATATAATGAATTTACCATCTGCTGAATGAGCGTATTTTGCAGCCTTAAAGACTGCTAAGGTTTCTGCTGTAAAAATGGAACATGAATTGAAAAGTAGACCATTTGAAATAATAGTTCCGTTCTCTTTGATGACAGCAAATGATGTATAATTATTTGTTTTGGAGCCATCTGTGTATATAAAATTCCAAGAGCCTGAAGAGTATTTGGATCTTTCTTCTAAGAAAAGCTGGTTATAAGTTAAAGGCGAAGTGTTTTGTTTAGACAAATTAGCTAAGCTTAGGATAAATGAAGTAGAGCTCAGTTGCCATGGTGGAAATGAAGGTGGTTGCAAAAGTGTCAAGTCTCATGGATGGGAGGGGGGGGGGGGGGTCCCGTCAAAACTCATCAAGAGGAGGAGAGGGGGAGGGGTTCGAATTTTCAAAAATACACCTCACGTAATTAATGGACAGCCCGTAATCGAATCTTAGAGTTGAGACATGCAACAGTTTCTTACTCTTTGTTTGTGAAAGAGTGAGGATTATCTATACATCCATCCTTTTTTAACTGCCATAACACAACATAATCGCTTAGTTTTTTTGTTGTTGTAATAGTTATGAAGAGGACCAGTGCAGAATGTGAATTTTTTTTAATAGTAGGCGGAGCCACGCCTTCATCAGGAAAATACGTTTCCACGGTTAAACAAGTGGACTGATGTTGGTGAAATTAGATTTGGAGATAGATTGGAATCTTAAAAAAGGTATTAAAATCTTCAAGTTTATTAAGGAGGCGTGGCATCGCCACTAATGGGAAAGAGCGGTATAACGGCAGTGCCACTACACCGATTTTGATGAAATTCGGTATGAAGATAGATTGAATCTTGAGTAAAGATATTTGTTTTGATTGAACTGTACCACGTCCCTAACAGGTAAAATTGTTTTACTACTAAGCTAATGGACCGATTTTGATGAGATTCAGATTAAAATGGAGGGTGCCATCCTTTCAATAGGAAAATATGTTTTAGCAACTTAACTAATGGACCGATTTTGATGAAATTCAGTATGGAGATAGATTAAAGATTTTTTTTATGTGGGTGGTGCCACGTTCTTAACAGGAAAATATGTTTCCTTAGCTAAACTAATTGAATGATTTTGATGAAATTAGGTATGTATATTGAACTCTAAGAAGATATAGATGTAGGGATAGGGCAACATTTGAGAATGATTTTTATTTTTAAAAGCGATGACAAAAAAAGCTCTTTCTTATATCAGTTTTTTAATACCAAAAGCATTTTTAATGGTTGAATTTCAACCGCTGGGCGAACTCTAGTATATATAGTTTAATTATTAATTTTATTAATGTAATTGAAATTAAGTTTCTTTTCTAAATCTTCTCTTTTGATTAATATTTTAAAATTTGTCAATAGGTTCGTTTCTGAACTTTTTGGGTAAAATCCTGAAAAACTGTCAAACACGAGAGAATAAGAAAATAGCGCTCTGTGAAAGATAAATAATGTAAAAAGTACAGGAACGGAAAAAACCATTTTTTTAGCACAAGAATAAACGTCAAAAATTTTTGAATGTAGTTAGTGCAAAAAGTTAATTTTCTAAGTCCAGACAATAAATAAACATCTTAAATTGAATGTAGTTGAACAATAAATTCAATTCTATGAACGCAAAGAATAAAATGGAGAATAAAAATAGTCAAAATAAACTCAATGTTTACAAATTAGCTTGCACAACATAGAACAGCTGATAGTTTGACACTTTTAATGAGTTTACACGCAAAAATTCTTCGGGTAAAAACCTGTAACTTCTTACAAAGAGAGAACATAAATTACTCTCTCATTTTCGTTCTCACTTACAGGTTTTTCGTGTACGAGAACGCTTTTTGGGTAAAATCCTGTAAAAACCTGTGAAAACCTGCAAATTGTACTAATGCATTATTGTACGGGAACGCAACTAATATCGTTCTTTTTATTTTTTCAAAACAAGTGTTTTTAATCAATTGAAAAGTAAATTCAAAATTATATTTACATCAGCAACTAAATATAAAAATATTCTACATACAGTTTGATGAATCGAAAATTATCGCTTTTGTTTTGGTTGTCTCTTTCTTTCTGCTTTAAATTATTTGTTGTCAGTTCTTCGTTGAAAAATAAATTAACTCAGCTTCTCTTTACTTCTCTGCTTTACTGTCGATTCTCTTCTTTCAATTTTATTTTTAAAGCTTCGTTGTCTTCTTCTCTTGTTTCAATTTTATTCTTAAAACTTCGTTGTCATCTTCTCTTCTTTCAATTTTATTCTTAAAACTTCGTTCCGTCTTCTTATTTTAATGTGTGTTGTCTTCTTTGCTTTAAATTCTGCTCAATACTTCGTAGCTTCTTTTTGCTATTCAGATTTGTTCTTTCTTCTTTTGCAGCCGTTGTACAATTTGAATTTGGCGTCGCTTCTTTTAAAATTTAACGAAATCACTTGGAATTTCACAATGATTTCGAAATTCAATGTTTAAATCGTTTTGATTTGAGTTTTTTTAACTTTTTCTTCGTCAATACTATAAAGTTTAAACTTTATTTCTTTTTTATAACTTCACTTGTTTGTGAACACGAGGTTTTTATTTCTTTAACGAGAAAATTTTTCTTTAACGAGAAAAACTAAAAACAACGCGTCACATCCCGGTTGAGCCCCCAAAAATGTGGGATTTAAATAAAAACCACGATTTAATCCTTCTACACTAAGTGATTACAGGCCAGTAAGTATTTTGCCTGCATTAGGTAAAGTTTGCGAAAAGATAATGTCAGAACAAATCACCTGCCACCTTAACACACATTCCCCTTTGTCTCCTTTGCAGTCTGGTTTTAGGGCTGGGCATAGCTGCACTACTGCAGTTATGAAAGTAATTGAGGATATTCGGCCCTATTATGATGCGAATCAACTGTCTCTTCTTTGCCTTTTGGATTTTTCCAAAGCCTTTGATACAGTGGATCACCCCCTTATTGTGCTTTAAATTGAAATCTTTTTTCCAATTTAGTGACAGTGCAGTCAAATTATTGTCTAATTATTTAGAAGGCAGATTTCAAAGGGTTGTAGTTGGGAACACGTTTTCTTCATTTAGGGCGGTTAGCTTAGGGGTTCCGCAAGGTTCGATTCTAGGTCCGTTGTTGTTCTCCATGTTCATTAATGACATTTTTTTGGTCTGTAAATACGCCAAGGTTCATGCTTACGCTGATAACGTTCAGCTTTACCTCTCTAGACCCATTGGATTGGTTGAAGATTTAATCTTTAGGCTTAATGCAGATCTATTTGCTGTTAACAAATGGGCTAGAGATAATTATTTAGTTATAAATCCTTGCAAATCAAAAGTTTTGCCAATAAGTAGAAGCAATTTGAGCTTGCAGGGGATTCCTGAATTGTGCATCGGCACTACAAGTCTGGAATTTGTGAGTAAAGTTAGGAATCTTGGCATTATTTTAAATTCTAAGTTAACGTGTGTGGACCATAACAACTCTGTTATTGGTAAGATTTATGGTACCTTGCGCCATTTATGAAACTCAGTAAGCTTCACGCCCATTAACACCAGACGCAGACTTGTCACTATGCTAATCATGCCTCACATACTATATGGGGCATTTCAGGCGAAGCGGACAATGCAAAAAAAATGAGATTTAGAAATTTGTCCATATTCGGCTTAATTGCACTTCTAGAAGGTGTAAGCACTTAATTTTTTTTTTATATAAGACTTAGTTTTCAAGTTGTGGACTTCCAAAAATTGACGAAATATGAAAAATGGATTTTTCGAAAGCCGTTTTTCGAACTTAACAAAATTTCAATAAAATATGAAACATTGTGGTTTCAATAGGAAATTTACTGCTCTTTTCAATTATGAAATCATATTGGATATTTAATTTTTTTTTCTTGTGGAAAACCGGAAGTGAACATTTCATTTCAGAATTGAAATAATTTCGACATATTTTATTTTTTTTATTTTAACTTTAAAATAAAGCGAAAAATATACCGGTAATATGCTAAAATTTTTTTAACGTGATCTACATTAGTTTACGAGATATATGAATTGAAGTGCATACGTGCCGCACTTTGTATGGGACGTGGCACTTTCTTAAGTACCTTAATTTATATATCTCCTTAACTAATAACGATCACGTTAAATTTTTTTTTGTGAAACATTTATATTCTTAAGACTCTTTTTTAAAAATAAAATATTTAAAAAATATTATGTCGAAGTTACTGAAAATTTGATTTAAAATTTTTACTTCCAGTTTTCCATACTTAAAAAAATTTGAAATTCGAATTTAACTAAAAAATTAAAAAGAGCATCCTTTTTACTAGTTAAATCAATAATTTTTATATTTTATAATAAATTCCTTGATTCCAATAACAGCGTTCAAAAATGACGTTCATTAAACTTCGCCAATTCTTCAAAAGCCCTTAACTCGGCAATTAAGCTTCATACGAAAAAAAAAAATATGTGTACAGATTTATGTCTCCTAGATGTATAACTGACCGGAATATAAACAAATTTCACGGCCTCACTTTATTTTCATTGCCCGCTTCGCGTGAAATGCCCGATATTCTAATGCAGTTTTTGGTGAGCTTGATTTTCAGTCATTGCATAAACTAAGTGTTGCGTTTAATAGTTCTGTTAGATATGTTTACGGAGTTGGTAGGTTTGATCACATCTCTGAAAGGAGTAAGAGTATGTTGGGTTGCAGTCTAAAAGACTATTTAGATATGCGCAATATTATATTTTTGCACAGACTCATGCACACTCAGACTCCTGCTTATCTGTTCGATAAAATAAGCTTTTGTCAATCCGTAAGGTCGTTGCATTTAATAATTCCAAGATGCATCTATCTCAATGCGAGCAGGTGCTTTTTCATCAGCATCGTTAAGCTATGGAACTCTTTACCTAATAATATTAAACGAATTGAAAAACTCAGTGGCTTTAAGCATGCAATTTATAATTATTATAGGAATAGGCTTTAAATGTTGTTAACTTATTATAAATTTTGATAAAGTTAAGTTATAATTTCATTTTTCTTTTTTAATTAGGGCTATTAATTAATAACTTTTAATTTATATGTATGTATTTTTTACTACAAATTTATATGTTGAATTAATTCTTACGTTTGGTTGAATAATTGTATTAATTTATATTTAAATTCTTTTTATTAGTTTAGTTATAATTATTTTTATTAATTTTTATGCATATATAATGATATCGTTTGATGTACTATAAAAGTTTAAGACTTAATGTACAATACTTGAAAGGAATAAATTAAAATTAAAATTAATTTAATATAAAATGTTTATTTAACATTAAATAAAAACTTAGATTTCGGTATATGTATTCTTTTAAACAATGTTAAAACATCTTTTCACTTCGTCCGCCAAAATTGTACTGTCCTGGTCATTCAAATTGTTCGTTCGTTTTTTCTATCGTCGTTTTTCTGTGTCAGCGTTGCCAAAGTCAAAACTCACGTCCGCTTCTAGTTGACTGAGGTCTGTTCGCGTTTACATTTCCTTGTCTAGTAGGGTCTATTTCCACATATATATATCTTGATCAGCGTCACCACGTCAATGAGCGGAAAACCGACATGCGTCTTAGCAAACTGTATACAGCTATTCCTCTGCTTAACTGTCACCAATGGATCCTTGCGTGAAATTCTTCCATGGAGTCCAGCCTCAATCAATCAACAAGCGAAAGTTCGCTTGGATATTTTTGCATCAAATTAATCAATTATTTCGCGTTGGAGGGCTGCAGCAGTCTTACGAAGATTCAATTTTGCCTTGCGCAGAATCTGGCGATCTCTGTACCCAGAAGTCTTACGAGGACTCTTTTTGCGAGGAACATTTTTTGCTGTGTCATACTTATTGAAATGATCAAGTACATTGAATACCATCTTTTTGGAGTAATTTAGCTGTGTTTCCATCGCCTTATATCTCATGGCCGTCTTTCGAAGCTCAACAATTGAAATACGCGTGGCCGGTGTCCAACTTTTGGCCACACCCCACGATTAAGGATACGCTTATAAGCAAAAAGTGTTCTTACAAGCATTGACAAGATTACAATATCTTTTCTGG
This sequence comes from Tricholauxania praeusta, assembly GCA_949775025.1. Lineage (NCBI taxonomy): Eukaryota > Metazoa > Arthropoda > Insecta > Diptera > Lauxaniidae > Tricholauxania > Tricholauxania praeusta. The sequence goes on from OX459028.1 coordinate 112,296,254, forward strand.
AATCTTTTATCAAGTTTTTCTATTATTTTTTTGTTTCCAAATAGTTGACTCAGTCAAATCTGAGGTTTGAGCAGAAAATCTCTCATAAAACTTTTTATGATATGAATTTGATTTCAATTATGTTCTTTTTTTTAGAGCTTATATGTTCCACATTTATAATATCTATAAATTTTCTGGTTCACATAGAAAAATAAATGAAAAAACTACCAATAACACAACGAAAGATTTAGTTTCCAATTAGTTGACAACAGCTGTATGTAGGTCGAAAAATAATTGTTGGAAATACGGGCAAATAAATAAAAAAAGTACAAAAAACGGGTTTTCTGGGGATATCTCGAAAACGATTCTTAAGGAAAAAAAAAAGGATGGCATTTTTGGAATCTACGACCCAAAATATATAGAAAAACTATGTGAAATACCACATCTTTTTTTTTTTTTTTGTGCAAACTATTGTTTTGGATATTTGTCATGCAATAGAGAATAAAACCACCAGAACATTATCAAAACGTCCTCAATAAAGTACTGACTGATTCAATTTTCGTACTACATGTATCTTCTCTGGATATGACCTCACTTAGTGAGACTGTCGTCGTTTGCAGTCAGTGTCGTAGTGCTACTGGAGAATGTGTTACTTTGTCATTATTGCACGAATTAGTACAACTACGCGTCATGTTCAACAATATCCGAACAGACATTCTGTGATAAATGCCGACCGCCGTGGATTATGGAAATGTATGAATTGTTGTAAAACGGGCTCAATAAACTGAAGAGCTCGAAGCCCAGAGCAAACATTACCGCTTCTACGATAGCCTTTCCATTAGCGCTTTAAGAACTGATACTGGTACAATGCAGTCGAACTTGTGCGAATTATAATCGGATACCAAACAGATTAAAAATATCATTGATGAGATGGCAGCTAGCTTTGCGAATGCACATGATGGAATAGAGAAAGGTATATCAAGCACGATTTCAAGCTTAGTGACACCGTAACACAATTAGCGAAGTAGGCCAATGACCTAGCGGAAAAGAGCAAATTATGAACTAATTTCTGCATTAGAACAAAAAATTAATATACCAGAACAACACATAAGATTAAACAACAAACAACAACACCAACAATAAGTAAGAATAACGATAAAAAGAAAAACATCAAACTCTGATACATAATTGACCAGCTAACAGCAAACAACCGGCGATTATTATGGCTAGCAAAATTAAAATTTTTTTTTGCGAAGTTATGCCCATTTTAAGTTTTGGTGTAAAAATTAAAAAACCGCTGAATTTTTTTTCAAAAAAGGGACATTTCCATCCAAATCAAAATAATTAACTTTTGTCTTTTAGTCCATTGAAATGTTACAAAATTTTGGCTGAACCTTGCATTTGGTATAGGACAAGATTTTTTTATTGTGTTGTGTAGAGGGAATCAGTGTGAGTATAAGTCTCAGTTTTGGGATTGAAAGCCCCCCCCATTTGGCCGCCATTTTAAAAAATGGGTGTAAATAATTTTTCCACGATATCTTAACAGCCGTATGTCTCACAAAATTGTTTTAAAACTTTTTGAGTAGAAAGTTGTATTTTCTACAATATTGATTGACATACTTTTCATCGTAAAATTGAAAATGAAAAAGTTATAGTTAAAAAATGACTAAAATTTTCGGGTAATATATCATTAAAGGACTATAACTTTTTTTCTATTGATTTAATTAAAAAAATACTTCAGACGTTTTTTGTAGACCATTTTATTCCAAACAATTTCCCATACTCATTTTTTAAATTTATTTTTATTGAGAAACGTTAGGGTGGTTCGAAGGGATCAAACCTAGAGGTGACTTGTACGTTATAGTGATTCAGACACAAAGAAAGTTTATAAAAATCGTTCTTCTTTTAGTAGATGGTTCTATATGTCCTCCGAAATTAGTATGAATTTTTTCAGAACTTTAAGTACATTCTAGAGGTCGCTAAATCCGCCACAAGCATTCAAGACTATTGAATATGTAGTTGTGGGTGCTAAAGATGATTAACGGCCAGAGACAAATTTTATTTTCTCTATAGATGTGGTCTTTGAACCGCTGATTACGAAAACCAAGGTCCCAAAATCCTAAGTTACTTGCAACACCCACAAAAATACAAAAAAACCCTATTAAAGGTATTTTTCACGATAATTTCAAAAACAATAAAAATACATTCAACGAAATTCGCCTTTTAATAGTATTTTGTACATGTGGTTCGTTTATGTAAAATTTTATAATAAGAGATAGTTCGAGAGGGCAGGGCCAGCCTTAGGTAGTGCGATGCCCATGCAACCAGTAGGCGCAAGGCCTCTTACAACCAGTACACATAATAAAAACCTCTCCCTTAACTCTGCTTTTCTATTTTCTTTTTTATACAACGGCATTAGCTTTGTTCTTCACATTCAGCAATTGCAAAAATGTAATTGCATAAATTTTATGCACTGAAAACAAAAAAAAACTCAGATCTTAGCGCCCACAACGCTATAAAAACAGTTCAGAAGCTTTTTATCGGCGCTTTTCGGAAAAAATGAGGCTCGCGAAACCCACTGCAATCGAATTAATTTGGTGCTCGTAAGGCCGGCTCTGGGAGAAGTTCCTCCCTCCTTTATTCATTCCCCTAAATTGAAGTAGAATTTGATATATGAGTTAATTTCTTAATTTCTACCATAAGAAACTATTTCTGTATAAAAATATTTCAAAATAAAAACTTTTTGATTTTTTCACGATGTGTCAGCGGAATACAGTAGCCTTATACGTCTGGATAAAGCCCATTACTGGGATTAAGGTTAATATTGAAAACTGGATTAGCGCCCTCTGTTTTAAGTAGACAACCCATTTTTCAAAATATTGATTTAAAAAATGGTGCAAGTTACAGCCGTTATAAAATTTTCCAACAAAGTTGGTATGGTTTTCGGGAAGCTATCGATCGGGGAATTCAAATCCGTGATTTGTTTTTCTTCTTCTTCCTTCTTTCTTATAAAAAAATTCACAATTGACCGGACAAAAGTTAAAAAGTACTGATTTTCTACTTTCTAGTTGCCACACCTCAAATGTTATGTTACCGCCGATCCCATGGTACATCATTTTTAATGTACTATTATTTGCTTAATAGAATGCCGAAACCGCATATCATTATCTTATTTCAAAACCAAGATATCTGCATTTTTCTAAATTAACAGACCTGATTTTTTTCGAATCGGAGACGACAAATTTGCATATTAAGGTGATTAAAATTTTTTTTTATTTCAAACAGGGGAATTCGAAACCGTGATTAGTTTTTTTTCTTCTTTTTTTTTTTCTTACAAAAAAATTTAAAATTGACGGGAAAAAAATCCGATATTGTACTTTAAAGTTGTAAAATCACCCCATATTTTTTGCCATTGATCTCGTGTTATCATTTTTAATGTATTGTTATTTGCTTAAAAGAATGCCGTAAACCGCATATAATTTTCTTATTTCGAACCCGAGATATCTGCATTTTTCTAAGTTAATAGAACTAGTTCAGGAGAAATAGGGTTTGAACAACAAAATAATTCGTTACAGCAATCTGACAACGGAATATTGTTGAATAAGCTCTTGTAAAAAGATGACAAAAAATCGAACCGACAGCAGCTATCCGGGGTGGAATGGGATGCATTTTTAGAGGTCGAACACAGTTATTCACGATTTCTGGCTAAACTGTGCATCATATCAACAAAAGTTTTATGTAAAAGTTGTAGTTGTAATAGTTGTTTGCTAATAAGATACTTTGAAAATTTGTGGACCAAAAATCAAATTTTATTTTTTTGTTCTCGTTTATTTTTTAATGGAAATTTGTGTAGTGGCATTGACAATTTCAAATTATAGTGTACTAAGGTGAATACAGTGAAAACAACAAAGGATTTGAGCTCTTACACAAGAAACACCAAAGCTCTACTCGCGGAGAGACCACAGATTTTCAATTTATCGGCAATTTTTTCCATTGTATTATACTTTTTTACCATTTATCTAAAGAAGACATAACAACGAGTAAGTGAGCCAAAACAGAACTCCTTAGGTGTAGTTTTAAGAAGAATCGCAGTTAAAAATTTCAGTTTTTTTAGTTTAAAAAACCTCTAAATATTTCCGTCTCAAAAAATTAATACCTTTGTGTAAGACTGAAAAGTATCTTTTGCCTAAGTTTCAGCTTTATAGAAACTTCGACATCATGTTTTTGACACATTTCACAGGCTTTCTCATCCTAGTGGAAAAGCCACCTGTAAAATTATCACCAAAAAATACTTGCGGCCATATATGAAACGCGACATATCTAGATGGACAAAGCTTGTATCGACTGTCAAAAATCCAAAATTAGTCGTCACGCTCATTTACAGCCACAGACAATATTGCATCCTGACGGTTCGACCATGTCCACATGGATATTATTGGTCCTCTTCCAATTTCTCAAGGATACAAATACGTAGTTACACTCGTCGACCGTTTCTCTCGTTGGACTGAAGCTTTTCCCACTCAAGATATCACGGCCGACATCATCGCCAAAATATTTTACTCAGGTTGGATAGCTAGATTCGGTGGTCCCAAAAGCGTAACAACTGACCAAGGTAGTCAATTTGAAGCTGAACTTTACAAAGCTCTCCTCAAATTTCCCGGTTGCGAAAAGATTTGCAATACAGCCTATAATCCTTCTTACAACGGTTTGATCGAACGCTGGCACCTATCTCTTAAAGCAGCAATTATGTGTCACGATTCCAGATTCAACTGGCTAGAAACGTTGCCAACTGTTCTACTGGGATTAAGAACTTGCATTCGAGAAGACTGTACTGCCTCTCCCGCAGAATACTTATACGGAAAATCAATCAGGGTTCCCGGAGAATTTTTCGCTCAAGACGATTTCTCTCCTAATCCACAAAATTTTCTAGAAACGTTCAGAGAACATATGCGAGATCTTAGACCAGTGCCTACTGCTCATCATTACAAAAAGAAACCATTTTGTTACAAATTACTTCCAGAATGTTCACACGTATTTCTTCGTAGCGAAAACACACTTCCGTTAGAAAGACCTTACTCCGGTCCGCACAAAGTTCTAAAACGAATCTCCGATAGTGTATATCAAATTCAACAAGACGCCAGAATAGTAAATGTTTCCGTCGAAAGACTTAAACCAGCTCATTTTGAGCACTTCGTTCCAAAGAACACTGCCCTTAGTGAAAATCAGCAATCTTCCTCCCAAGAAGTCGAAACATTGCCTACTACCAACACTACTGATATCATCAATTCAAGCAACCGCAGCACCAACAACGTTCTATCTGAACATAACTATTTTTCATCGAATTTGAGAAACCGCTCTGACAGTCAACCAGCACCCATCACTTCACATAGTAAAGCTATCTCATCTCAAACAAACTAGCTGTTCTCAACTTTCTGCACCACCCACCAACTAGATAGCGTAACCAGTAGGCGGGTGGTCCCTCGCAACCAGTAAAAAGTCACAATAAAAGGCATTGCTATGGCTCTGCTTTCATTTTTCCATTTTAATACAAAAGTAAGTGATAGTTTTCTTAGATAATACATAATATTAGTAGAATAATCATGCACTTCTGTAATGTCTCCCACAGAATAAAATGAATTTTTTAAATCTTCACCAAATATTGCAAGGACATCTGTTAGTTCATAGTTAAGAAAAAGTCTTGCATTTTTAAATTGCCTTTATCAAATTAAGCCCGGTAGAATCTCCAAATCGGCATAGGAAATGCTTTTATCGCTTTCACCAGTTAAATCTAATTTAGACCGGCGCATTCTTTTGGAAACTTTTTTTTCGGCTTTATCCTGGCTTTAATTAAATGCTTAAGCGACCGCTTAGCGTTTTGTGCATTTTTTCTAGGATTTACTTCTTCTGTCCGATGTTTTTCAATGGAAAAGCATGTTTGGTATGCAAAGACGTGATATTTGTCGTATAGCTTCAAGCGTAAAAGCTTGATAGATTCTTATAACCAACGCTCTTCCACGGAGTCCGATAGGATTCACGAATCTCTACGCTCTTTAATTTTTTTTTGGAATTTCATGAATTTGATCCCCTACTGAAATTAATTTGTAACCGGCTGGTTAATATTTTTTGGTCGTAGGGGATCAAATTCATGTCACTTTCAAATGGCTGTTACTTTGAGAGGAAACATCACAGATTACCACTTGACAGCTCATTTTAAAGAAAAAGAACGGTACTTAAATGATGTTATTATTAAAAATAAACTGAAAGTAGTAATATCACAGATGGCCTGGCAATATTGAAACAAAAATTAAATTTTTTATTTTGAGAAAAAAATGCTCCTGACCTCAAACGTCTTTAAGCGCGCATTAAACTCATGTCATTTCTTTCTTATATACAGTTACTCACAAAATTGAGTATACACCTTGATTTGAAAGAAATATTGGCCATTTTTAAAGAAATTAAAAATGTTTAGTAAATAATTTTAATGCATGGGGATAGATACTAATCTGACGAACTAATAACGAATATAAATTTTAATATTTTTAGGACAAAACACAAAATGAATTCATAAAAACGTAAATTAAAGCAAAATTCAAGTCACGAAATTAAGTATACACTTGCCAGTTTTGACATCAAATTTGATTTTTTTTTATCACGGAAGTATTGTAAAGCATTTTAAAGTTTGTAGGGCTATTTCGACTAATAGTTTGAATACAAGCTCATTTCGTTTTTCGCGTTAGTTTCGCAATGGTGACCACTAGCAAGGATACAAGTTTTGCAATAAGATAATTGGTGATGAGATGATATTGTAAAGAAAAATCGTGTCGCGAAATTGGTGAAATTATTAGAAGACCTAATTATACAGTTCAAAATATTATAAACAAGTGGAGATACGAAAGTACATTGATGCATTCTATAGATAGAGGCAGAAAAAACTCCTATCAAAATGTGATGAGCGTATTAAAATACGTAAATTGCAAAAATATCCAAAGGCTAGTGTGCCGAAATCGACAGCAGAAGTTTCCAAAGTTATTAGCAAGCCGATATCCACAAAAACAGTTCATCGAGTACTGCGAAAAAATAATTTGGACGGATTAATTGCACGCAAAAAGAATTTAATTTTTTCTCTCATTAAAAAAAAAAGGTTTGGAGTTTGCTTAAATGCCTTTAAATAAGCCACCGAGCTTTTAGAAAAGGGTGATATTCACGGACGAGGCAAAAATTAATCTTTGGGGATCAGATGGAATATCAATTGTATGAAAAAAGACTAATTCTTCGCTGCAAACTAAAAATTGAGTAGCCACAGTCAAACACGGTGAAGGGTCAGTTATACTGTGGGGATCTATGACAGCTCGTGGCGTCGTATCCATGGAATTTATAGACTCAATTATGACCAAAGAAAGTTACTTGGATATTTTAAGACGAAATTTGCTACAGAGTGCCGCAAAACTTCAGCTTCCGTTCGGGTTTTAGTTATAGGCTGAGAGCCGGCTGTAGAAAAGTCGAGTGTATAAGATTACAGGATGAGATGTATGCCAAATGATAGAGCTCAATGAGCCTAAATAGAATATCTAGGGTTGTCTTGCCAAAGCCTGTCCCGATGGCCGAAAATGCCCGAATTTCAGCCAATTTTGTTGTTCTAATTAAAACTGTAGTACATAACAGCTTGAAATGAATGCCAAATGATAGAACTCGAAGAGGCCTAAATATAGTACCTGGGATTGTATTGTTAAATCCTGTCCCAAACATGGGTTTTCACCGGTTTTTTGGGTCAATTTTCATTAATGAAGATAGCAGCTTAAAATTCGTGCCAAATGATAGATATCGAAGAGCCTAAATAGAATATATAGGGTTGCCTTGTCGAATCATGTCCTAAACATTATTTGACAGCCGTTTTTGGGGTCAACTTTTCTTAAATGAGGATAATGATCCAAAGCACACGTTGCACATATGGCAAGATTGGCTGCTATAAAACTCTCCAAACCAACTTAACACACAACCAAAATCGTTGGAAAGGAACCCAATTGAGCATTTATGAGGAGAAGTGAAAATAAAATTGAAAAATTTTCATTCGTGGAGCAAGGAGGACTGTAAGAGAGCGATAACCAAGATTTGGGAAGAAATTTCGCACTCTTTCACCCAAAAACTGGTGGATTCTATGCCACGACCAATTTAATCGGTAACAGATGCAGCAAGTGGTCCTACCAATTATTGGAAGCAAAAAATATCTTTTCTAATTAAAATTTAATGAGCTTCATTTTAATGAACTGTATGCTTAATTTTGTGACATGAATTTTGCTTTAATTTACGTTTTTATGAATTCGTTTTGTGTTATGTTTAAAAATATTAAAATTCATATTCGTTATTAGTTCGTCAGATTGGTATCTATCCCCATGCATTAAAATTATTTACTAAACATTGTTAATTTCTAATCGAACTTTACAGTCAATTGCAGTAACCAATGTTCTTGTGAAATTTCACAAATCGGTTAATGCTTTATAAACAAACATGACAAAGACAACAAATGGAACAATTTAACCTGGTAATTGGTGACATATGTTTCGGCTATTACCACATATATACACATATTCATATGTATATACATAGCCTCATCAGACCAGTTTTGGTTAATTTGTAATGTGATTCGAACCCCCGACCATTCCATGAATTATATGTGGACGGCCGCTCTAACACTTGAGCCACGGAGGTTGTGCTGAACGACATACACAAAGTGCAATTTATATTATGCGATTGCGCCATCTGTTGTAATTTTATTGTCATTTCTCGTTTGCTGCATAGCTTTGTTAAACCATCGGTTTAAGGACTTGCTATATGATGTAGCTTTATTATTTCGAATTTCGGGCTTCCGCCACTTATTCTCCGAATAATTGTTGGACGTATTCTTCCGGTTTTAGAAATTTTTAATTTGTTTTAGTCGACTGAATGTTATTAATTAATTTGAAATTTTTAATCGAACTTTACAGTCAATTGCAGTAACCAATGTTCTTGTGAAATTTCACAAATCGGTTAATGCTTTATAAACAAACATGACAAAGACAACAAATGGAACAATTTAACCTGGTAATTGGTGACATATGTTTCGGCTATTACTACATATATACACATATTCATATGTATATACATAGCCTCATCAGACCAGTTTTGGTTAATTTGTAATGTAATTCGAACCCCCGACCATTCCATGAATTATATGTGGACGGCCGCTCTAACACTTGAGCCACGGAGGTTGTTCTGAACGACATACACAAAGTGAAATTTATATTATGCGATTGCGCCATCTGTTGTAATTTTATTGTCATTTCTCGTTTGCTGCATAGCTTTGTTAAACCATCGGTTTAAGGACTTGCTATATGATGTAGCTTTATTATTTCGAATTTCGGGCTTCCGCCACTTATTCTCCGAATAATTGTTGGACGTATTCTTCCGGTTTTAGAAATTTTTAATTTGTTTTAGTCGACTGAATGTTATTAATTAATTTGAAATTTTTAATCGAACTTTACAGTCAATTGCAGTAACCAATGTTCTTGTGAAATTTCACAAATCGGTTAATGCTTTATAAACAAACATGACAAAGACAACAAATGGAACAATTTAACCTGGTAATTGGTGACATATGTTTCGGCTATTACCACATATATACACATATTCATATGTATATACATAGCCTCATCAGACCAGTTTTGGTTAATTTGTAATGTGATTCGAACCCCCGACCATTCCATGAATTATATGTGGACGGCCGCTCTAACACTTGAGCCACGGAGGTTGTGCTGAACGACATACACAAAGTGCAATTTATATTATGCGATTGCGCCATCTGTTGTAATTTTATTGTCATTTCTCGTTTGCTGCATAGCTTTGTTAAACCATCGGTTTAAGGACTTGCTATATGATGTAGCTTTATTATTTCGAATTTCGGGCTTCCGCCACTTATTCTCCGAATAATTGTTGGACGTATTCTTCCGGTTTTAGAAATTTTTAATTTGTTTTAGTCGACTGAATGTTATTAATTAATTTGAAATTTTTAATCGAACTTTACAGTCAATTGCAGTAACCAATGTTCTTGTGAAATTTCACAAATCGGTTAATGCTTTATAAGCAAACATGACAAAGACAACAAATGGAACAATTTAACCTGGTAATTGGTGACCTCCGTGGCTCAAGTGTTAGAGCGGCCGTCCACATATAATTCATGGAATGGTCGGGGGTTCGAATCACATTACAAATTAACCAAAACTGGTCTGATGAGGCTATGTATATACATATGAATATGTGTATATATGTGGTAATAGCCGAAACATATGTCACCAATTATCAGGTTAAATTGTTCCATTTGTTGTCTTTGTCATGTTTGTTTATAAAGCATTAACCGATTTGTGAAATTTCACAAGAACATTGGTTACTGCAATTGACTGTAAAGTTCGATTAAAAATTTCAAATTAATTAATAACATTCAGTCGACTAAAACAAATTAAAAATTTCCATTGTTAATTTCTTTAAAAATTGCCAATATTTCTTGCAAGTCAAGGTGTATACTCAATTTTGTGAGTAACTGTAAGTACAAATCCAAAGTAAAATTTTAAGCGAAAAAAAAGGTGGGATTTTTCAGAAAATGAGCATTGTTTTTTTTTTCTTATAAAAAGTGCTCTGTCAATTTACCATAAGAAACTATTTCTGTATTTTTTTCAATTTTCTTAATTAATATTTAGGGGTCGCTACCAATGTTAAAATTTTGTATGTGCTAAATAGCTTAAAAACACTTTTTTAATTGCTAACTTATTTTTAGGGAGAGGGAGAGGGTGAGGCTTTCTGCATTCTATTTATCTTTGATATAGGCTAATAAAATGTACCAGAGTCAATACGCCGGATTGAAGTTATTGTGTCCATACAATGTTTTTTTCTGAAAGTTTGACTTATGGTAGCGACCTCTAAAGCTTTTATAAAAGTAAATTAAAAAAATACGTATTCATTATTTTAGGGCAGAGAATCATATGACGGGGTGCCCCGAAAGTCGAAAAATAATGACCACCCTAATAGGGGTCCCATACCTTTGGCTGAAATCTTAGGCCACACCATGATGCTAGCCAGGTGTTTAGCCTTCTGCATCGTGCATCGTCGGAAAAATTTACTTTTGTCAACCAAAAGTTGGAATTTTGACAATTCAGAGAAGTATACCTGTAAAACACGATTATTAAAAAAAATTAGTAGTTCACGAACTACTCTATTTTAAGAACTAGCACGTACTCGATGCCATTACGCAACAGGTATGTTTAAGTGTTATTTGGCCCATTGCAGTCGCTTATTCTTCATGGCATTGGTCAGGCACCTTTTTTTGATTGGACGACGAGCGATCAAGTTCTATTCTGTCAAATGCAGCCGTCCTGTCCCTTTGGAGACGATAATTTCCCTGTCGTTTATCATCGTAGTTAAGTGAGTCATACTTTTCTAACAATTTTCGAGGCAGATGTCCATAGTTTTACGGACGGTACGATCTGTGGTGATTCTTTTTCTACCACATTTCCCTGCGCGGTTTGCGTTCAGGTGCTTGTTTTGATCTATTTTTTTTAATGCGGGTAAAAGCCGACTTTTAAACACCTGGAAGTGTAGCTATGTCTCTCTGGGAATATGATGAGTGTCATAATTACGTCTATATTTCTCTATATTTTCTTATAGACGTGTCCGAAGACTTGTCGATTCAAAAAAGAAACACTTTTGAAATTACACCTCAATACCGTTGTCCAAATATAAATTAATTCATAAAACTAAGTAAAACTAATTAGATAAGAACCATTATTTACATTTTGAACATTACGGACAGTAAAGGCGGACAACAAATTGTTTATTCAAACTTTAAACGACTAAACTACATCAGCACGTTTTACCAAATAAGAAGTAATCTCATTTAACCTCTTTTATTTAGTAGATGACGCAGACTACTAATGTTGCCGCTTATCAAAAACAACAATAATGATACCAGCAGCAAAAGCAAATTAATAAACTTTATGAAAACTAATTTATATGCTCAAAAAATTTGGGTTAAACTAGAAAATACAAAAAGTTGAGTACTGTTCCCAATAGTTTGGTCACCTTCTGTACATTGAATAATTGAAAATTTGTTAAACCTAAAGTTCGCCCATTGATTGAAATTCAATCATTATAGTGACAATACAAAAAAAGTTCTGTACCATTTTACCATGATCCCAAAAACGCAATCATGCTGTCCAGTCCTTATATCTATCTCAACCTTAGGGTTCAATCCATCTCCGTACCGAATGTCACGAAAATCAGTCTATTAGTTTAGCTGTCAAAGCATGTTTTCTGATTAGAGGCGTGACACCACCCATTCAAAAACAAATATCTTTTTTAGAGCTCAATCTTTCTTTGCATCCAATTTTATCAAAATTGGTTCATTAGTTTTGCGCTAAAAAGTTTTTTCTTGTAAGAGGCGTGGCACCGCCCATTTAAAAAAAATATGCTTACTCAGGAATCAGTCTATCTCCTCATCAAATTTCATCGACTCGGTGCAGCGACTCAGCCGTGGCTGCGTTTTTTCTCGTTAGGGGCTGTGCCACGCCCATTTTTAGCACTTAGAGTTCTAAATACCCTTTTTTGGGGTTCAATCTATCACCAAACCAAATTTCATTAAAATCAGTCCATTAGTTTAGATGTGGGAACATGTTTTTCTTCTGGGGGCGTGGCACTTTAAAGCACCCAAAAAACTGGGTAAACTTTTTAGTATATCATCTATAAAAAATAATTCAGAAGGTTTCACATTAATACATTCACAGTAATTGGGTTTCGATGTCAATTCCCCCAGGCACTCCACTAATGAGGGTGGTGAAGATTTAGAAAAAGAATTTGGGGGAAACACGTATCAGGTTAAAATTTCGCGATTCGTTGTTACCGACTATTATTTCGCTTTTTTTATACATAATTTCAACTATTAGTACAATAAGAAATAACATTCTTTTGTTGTACAATAAACTTAAAAAAGGTCAATGGTAAAATTAAGTCAATTACAAGCTAATTTCCTAATTTTAAGTACAATTTTTTATATAACTACATTTGTAACAAGGAAATAGAAAAGAAGATAAGCAAAGAACATAAAATGAATTAATTTAACAAACTTAAAAAAAAAAAAAAGTTTTAATGATTGATAGACTTAGAAGTTTGGATACCGATCAAAGTATTGAGTTTAATGGTTCTATTAGTTAGGAAGATACAATATGTTCAAATGCTTAAAGTTGTTGGTATTACAGTGGCTTTAATACTAATTGGCAGTGAATTCCAGATTCGAATAGTGTTGATAAAGAATAATCTGGTTGAATTCAGATATTTATTTAAACTTAGGGACATTTAGATTGTGGCACCTACCAGATATGCTGAAACACAGTTCCTCATATAGATACGATGGCGCTTTAGAGTAAATTATCTTATGCAAAAATATGCAGTTCCTAGCTATGTGATACTGTTCTAAGGAACAGCCAAGAATCTTTTTATTCCAGGAAGATACATGAGGCCATACACATAGCGAGTAGCATTATTGAAGGCCACTTGCAACTTGTGTAAAGATCCTGAGTCCATTCTACTAAAAACAACAAAATAATTTAAAAAAGGAACAATTAGTTGTAGGCTCAGCAAACAAACGTAAGCTAAGCAATGTGAAGTAAATTTTGCTAACCACATGATTGATGTGGTCTGAACATGATAAGCTTTAGTTCAAATTAAATCCAAGGCAAGTAGTTTTATCAACCAATTTGAGCTGAGAGCTACCAATAATAAGTTTGGGAATAGAATCAAAGTCTACTTTTGTTCGATTGATCGGTAATACAAAAAATTTGCTGGGATTAAAGATAAGGTCATTATTAACAGCCCACTTATCAACCAATGATAGGTCTTCATTGAATCTACAAGCTAGATCATCAATAAGTCCAGTGCGTCGATATAAGTACATTTGTATGTCATCAGCATAGGCATGCATTTTAACGTTACTCCACACTAAGAATACATCATTAATAAACATACTAAATAAGAGAGGACCCAATACAGAACCTTGTGGAACACCAGCAAGGCAGGACTTGTATTCAGAGAAGCATTCACCTACCTTCATCCTTTGTGACCTATTTTCCAAGTAACTTTTCAAAAGTCGGAGGGAACTATCGCAGAAACCAAAGTAAAGCTTCAATTTTTCACATAATATTGAATGATTAACGCGATCAAAGGCCTTTGAGAAGTCAAGGAGACAGAAGAGTTAGCTGATCTGAATCATAAGAAATACGGATATCATCCATGATTTTTAACATAGCTGTTGAGCAGCTATGCCCAGCACGAAAGCCTGACCGCAACGGAGACAGTAGATTTTTCATGCTTATGTGTTGTGTATTTGATTAACCAAGAGCGCTTCACATACTTTGGACAAGGATGACAAGATACTAATAGGCCTAAAATCTGAAGGGGTGGATGCAGCTGATTTCTTTGGAACCGGAATAACAATGGCCACCTTCCACATGCTAGGAAAACAGGAGGTGGCAATGCAGTGGTTTATTATGTGCGTTATGGGCCTTAGCACATACGGATAAATAAGTTTTAGGAACTTAATGGAAATTCCATCTTCACCTATTATTATTAGATCTGATTTCATAATGCTTTTGTAGACATCATATTCATCAACTACATGGAATTCAAATCGTTCCGCAGAATCATATAGATTATTTAAATTAGGCTCATAAACGCTAAGGATTTTATTGGAATTACTTTCAATAAAATAATCGTTTAACACAATTGGCTCAACAAAGCAATCATGTTTTTCTTTTTTATACACACCAAGCTGTTTTAAATTAATCCACAATTTCTTCGTAGCAAGCGATATGTTAAGCTTGGAGCAATAAAATTTCTTTTTGGACTGTCTAAGAAAGGAAACAGCATCATTACTCGCACGCTTATATGCTCTTCAGTTTTCAATTGAAGGTTTTCTTTTCCACTTGTCATGCAACCTATTTTTTAATTTTAGATACTGCTTTACACGAGTTGTGAACCAAGAAGAACAACTGGTATAATTTATTGACGGGAACGCTTTCCCTCATTGGTATAGTATATCACTTTATCATTTACCCAAATATCTTGTGAAAGGTCATTCAGTATTTTAAAATTTATCAAAAATCGATTAAGAAGTACTTTGGCACAAGACAGACTAGAAGCGTTTATGCCTATGTCAAGTGAAATATATATTGTGCAAAGTATTTCGCTAGAAGTGATAATAAACAGCATTGTAGAAAAAAGTCTTCCAAAAAATTTTATTGTATATTGTAATAAAAAAATAAATAAGTTGTAAATAATTTTGTATGACTTGTAATTAACTGCGTTCAATTATTCCAAAACATATACCCTATGCTGTTCCCCAGCGTCATTAAATTCATTCTTATTTCATATTTCCGTGTAAGAATTATTTGAATTTGATCATTTACATTTTTTTTTATTGCAAATCGCTGGGCGTGGTGTAATTAGATTTGAGGCTCAAAGTATTATTGTTTGAATTTTTTGAAAATTGGTGAATTTGTGCGTGGGGCGATAAGGTTTATGATTCGAACTTTAAAATTTTTTTTAGGGGGTTGAAGGCCGCAAGTTCCGTTATTTCCGGGCCGCTTTGGTACGCCAGTCCGTCCCTGCTCAGGTCACACCTTCTTCAGGCATCTTGCTATTGAAAATGGGCGAAATCGGTTCACGGACACGCCTACCGCCCAATTTATGTATATTTACCCAGGCCAATTTTGAAAAAAGTTACAGCGATTTTGATGAAACTTGGTGATTCTATGCACATGTTAACAAGATTTACAGGGCTATTCTGGCAACTATCTTATAACTCACCAGAGTCTTTAGTAAGACAAAGTCTTACTTAAGACGTTTTGGTTTTCTGGCGACTATCTTGAAAGTTTTTTTCTGTCTTTCGTAAGACAATTTTAAATTGTATTTTAATTTGTCAGTTGTATTGTTTACATTATAAACGTTAGAAAAACTATTTAGTTTAAAGGGAATTATAAGTTGTTTTTATTTGGCGTGCTAAAAAAATACATATACATATCTTTTTAGAAAAAAAACATTTTTAGTGACGGGAATCGAACCCACACACTTGGAGCTATGAGTTCACAGTCTTAACTACTTCTTCACGCTGCCTGGTGAATTCCGGTTTTTTTATTATTCCTTTTGTTATATTATTAGTTTAAAATTAAAAAATCAAAATTTGACAAGTTTACCACGAAAGCTTTTGTGTGGGGAATTCAAAAGCTTTATCTGTAAGGCTTTTGCGCTAGAATACCTAAAGTCTTACAAAGTGTCTTACAAAATGTCTTACAAAATATTTTCGTTAGACTTTTAGCTGTCTTTGCCAGAAGAGCCCTGTTAAATTAGGCTAGGTTTTAAGTTTTCAAAGACTTTACAGGGGCGTGGCACAACCCTAAATTTTAACCTTTATACCACCTCATCTCGTAAGCCGTGCAAGATATTGTGATGAAACTTGGTAAGCGGATACATTTTAAATATATCTTGAATTGTGATAAAAATGGGGGGAATCGTAAAAGTGGCCGTGGCACTTTTCAACAGTTAAAAATTTTGATTCCGTATATCTCAAAATTGGCTCAAACGATTTTCATAAAAATTTTGGAGATGATGTCGCTGAAAACAGTCATCAGTACATGCTCAGCCACTTTACTCGTTGAAGGGCGTGGCACAGCCCACAGTATTTATAAACGTTATATTGAGAGAACTAACAACTAACAAACAATCGTTATGAAATTTAATAAGGCAGATATATTTGTTAGAAGGTATGTTTCTGCAAAAATTAAGTGCAATAGAGCATGTGAGTGTGGCACCTCCCATACAAGTAAAAAACGTTTAGTGTGCTATGAGGGTAATCTTCATAAAATTTGGATTGGAGATGTCGGCTGCTATGGGCCTTAAAATTAAATGAAAATTTATGAGATTGCAGTAGTGGGTGAGGCACCTCCTATATTACCATAAAGTTGTAATCGCTATATTGAATTTAGGTGGTTAACTTCCTAAAATTAATTTAGGTGGTTAACTTGCTAAAAGGTATAACTGAAACAAATGTGAGAGAAATAGTAATAAAATATACAAGTAAAATACCTTAAGTGGCATATCTATCGAAATATGTGATCAATTATACTTAAATTTGGTGAACGAGTGTTGCTTATGGAAAACTATTTCTGGATAAAAATCGGACCATAATTTAAGACCTGAATTTAAGACTAATTACGGCATATATCGCAAACTACAACCTATTGGGCTAAGATTTGGTATTTGGATGTTAATGATGAATATAATTTAGTAAACCAAGAGTAGGCGAAATTGGATAAGTGGGCGTGGCACATTAAAATTTTTTAGTTTTTATTCGATTTCTTTCAATATTTTTCATATTCTTTTGACTTTATCAAACTTTTATCTTTTTGCAACATATCCCATATGTATTCGTTTGACTTTTTCAACCTCTTTCATTTTTCTTCATTAATTTCTTTATTTTAAAGACTTTTTCAATGATTTTGAATAGTTTCATCTTATCTTAACCTCTTTCAACTTTTTTGAACATTTTCATATTATTTCGACATTTTTAAGCTTTTTTCAACATTTTGCATATTTTTTCGACATTTTGAACTTCTCTCAACTTTCTTCAATGGTTTCCATATTTATTCGACTTTTTCAGTCTTTTAAAACTGTTTCAACATTTTTTCAACCTCATTCAACCTATTTTACATTTCACAGTTTTTCGACATATTCAACCTCTTCATCGTCTTTTAACATTTACTTAAGAGGGACTTTCAGTGCAGTGTAGGGTATGTGAGTTTCGGACTGGCCGAAGATAACACCTTAACATGTTTTTTTTTTGTAATTAAGTTGAACACCAACGGTTCTGTTGAATGTTTTAAGGCACAAAGCAACAAATTTTACGCAAGTTTAGTAAGTAAACAGCAGTTTTCCTAAACAGCAGCCTTCGCAAACATCTTTCACATCGTCATTGTAATTTATACTATTTTTTAAAATAGCACTGACGTGATTGAAGTTTTGATGTAAAGATTTGTCACCAGATCTTTTCGTTACATAATTTTTATCCTTCTCTATTTTCTCCATGATTACTTGCATGGACAGAACTATGAGGATAGTTCAGTGGTAAAATACGACTCAGGAAGCAAGTGTAGAAACCAGTAAAAGAAGACTCAGGGAAATCAATGTGAGTGCCCAGAAACCACCTCGAGTTCCATTGTTAAAAAAAAAATACATATCACAAAGGGATCGGATTATGCGCACGGGAACTTGGAATGGCCACTTGCAAAGTAGAGTGGAGAGATGAAAGTAAGATAATTCCAGGAACCACATTCTGTGTTTGGGCTACGCCTTACATATTGACAAGTGCCTTTTCCACCAAAAAGATGATCTTACTCTCATAGCTCCACATAATATTTCTCTACTTTGCATCGATATATAAATGTTTAAGTTCAATACATATTTTAGTTTTATTTACTGTTAAAAGTAGTTTTTCAATTCTCTATGTAACTTGATCTCTAAAGTGAAACCAAAAAATTAGATCAGTTTTTAATTTCAAATAAATATCCTAAGACATGAAATAAACAAAAATTTATTAATTTAATTATTTTAAAAATTTTATATAAACCAAAATGCCAAGACATTGTATCAATCAAATATGTATAGTTTTTCAGTTAAACCAGCTTAGAATTGGACTTCGTCGTTTCAAAGAAGATAGTAGTGAACGTGTTGAAATTTAAGATGCAGTTCCAGGGTTAAACTTGTCATAAATAATTCTTTCGTCATTTTCGTGTAGTCTCTAATAGTGTCTACTTTGTTTTCTATTATTTGTAGTGCTAAATAGACCGGAAAACTGGGAAAGATGATATAACGTCTAATCAAACTAAAGTTTCGTCGCTATTACACTAAACTGTACAAAAGCACGTTTTTATTCAATTTTTATTCTATGTAATTATGCAATTCGACATAAATTTATTTTTTATTTTTTTTTTTTGTAATGTTATTTTCAATCGATCCTCAGAATGTATCTGCATTCAAATCGAAATTCTCCACACAACTTTGGAAAATATGAGTTTGTATAAAGGCGTAGGCCCATCAGTCTAATTCTATGCTATTTTTCATTTTATGTTGAAAAAACACGGTGCGCGTCATCAGTAAAAAATTCGTAGTTTCAAATGTTATGGCGGGAATTTCGATATGAAAGCACATGCATTCTTAGGATTGATTGAGGAATAACATATAAAAAAATAATAAAAAAAAACTGGAAGATTTATTTAAATTTTTTTAACTTTTTTTATAAAGTTATAGTCTTTCTTAACAAATATGATTAAATGACTTTTTATCCTATCTACTATAGTTATTGAGATATTTCGTTTCAAAAAATGTTTAAAAACGTCAAAAAAAGCAAAGTGTGCAGTTATTAAAAGAATGAGGGATGGTGTAAATAAAACACTTGCAGTTTGGACAATTTTGAATCCAAAATTTAATTCAATTTACTTATAATATTTATTTTATTTTATTAAAACAAAAAAAGTTTGTTATATTGAAAATATTTTGAGAAAACTTTTTTTAATTAAAAAATTTAGTGTTTTAACAAAATTATTTAAATTTTTTAACCTTTTTTATAAAGTTATATAGTCTTTCTTAACAAATATGATTAAATGATTTTTTATCTTAGGGGACGTCCATAAATTTCGTGAGGTGTTTTTTTGAAAATTCTGATCCCCCCTCTCCCCTTGGTGAGATTTGGTGAGCTCTGGCGGGACCCCCCTCCCTTCCGTGAGACTTTTTTTGTAATTTTTAGATGTAATCTGCTAAAGTATACTCTCTGCGTTAAAAAGTCAACGTGAGATTTTCGTTGACCCCCCTTCCCCCTTGGTGAGATTTTGCCGGACCCTCTCCCCCCTATTTTCACTCTCGTAATTTTTGGACGGCCCCCTATCTACTGTAATTTTTGAGATATTTCGTTTCTAAAAATGTTCAAAAACGTAAAAAAAAAAAAACAAAGTGTGCAGTTACGATATTAAAGGAATGACCTATATAAGTATTTACGTATAGAACATAACATTTTTAATTTATGTGTTTGAAAAACTGTTATTATTTATTTATTCTTCATCTTCGTCAATTTTGTTCGTCAAATTGTTTGACAAACAATTTTAGTAGTTTTGAATACGAGGTTGATCTAGAGTTTGCGACATTTGTGACATTAACGACAATTTACGTGTGACCGTATGTGTATGTATGTGAATACATACATACATGTTGAGGGGCATGCCAATAAGGCTAAACAAACGTGCCAGGAAGGATTTTGTGTTACAAATTGCTATCTGCTATTATAATTTATGTTCTCTGAATTAAGAAGTTGACGGGAGATTTTCATTGACACTCATTCTTTCCTCTTGGTAAGATTTTGCTGAAAACCCTTCTCTCCCTATTTTGACTCACATACTTTATGGACGTCCCCTAATTCGCTTTTTAACAAATTTTTTTAATATACATACCACCATACTAAAGAACACATTCTTTCGTTTAGTGCTATCCAAGTTTGACTAAATCTTCCCGTTCCTTAGATCTCAGTATGCGTTATGTCCTAACTGCAGATTTCAAAATAATGTTTCGGAGTGTGTCATAATTGCATTTGTGCCTTTGAAATCACATTGCCCAATAAACAATCGGTCTCAGATCAAAAGTGAAAATGAACTTAAGAAGGATAGGCGAAAAGGTATCTCAGGGGTGATTTGGCCTCATTTAAAGGTAAAAAACTTCTGCCACCAATCTATGCAAAAAGTCTTAAAATGGCTTTTGAAAGCAGGAGGGGTATCTTCTTCGATCTTTTTAGGCCTAAGGGGGAAATAAATTTGTGAGAAGAGGTTGGAACTAGATATTAGAAGATGTTGCAACCAGCCGTTTGTGTGGCCCTATTTAAGGAAAATACTTTATTATACCAATCCTTTCTTTTTCGTATAATTTGATTCGCCTAACCAACGTAGTCTTGTCGCCATCTTCCGACAAATGATATTGGCGACACGCTTCTTGGAGATCTTCGATGGATGTGTTGATCCCATCCATTTTGTAAATCGTCTTTTGTTGACTTCTACCGGTTTGAGGCCCCAATTGTGGGATTTGTATTTATGAAAATCAAATATCAAAGGTTTAAGTTTAGTACAATAATTTAAATTAAAAGCAAGTTGAATTTATCGACGATTGCTAGACAAATAATTAAAATAGAAAATACATTTGTCACTTAGATTACCTTTAAAAATTTATAGTTAAAAAAGTATAATCAGCAAGTGTTTTATTTACACCATCCCTCATTCCTTTAATAACTGTGGTTAATTCGGGTGTTGGTTTACACCAGATCTATCTTGGATAGTGTTATATCGAGGTGTTGCACCACGATATTGTTTTTATGGAACAAAGGCACATAAACCTAGTTCCCCTTGGAGATTTGAATTGTGGATTGGAAACACAGGCACATAAACCTAGTTCCCTTTGGAGATTTTGAGTTGTTGATTGGAACAAAGGCACATAAACCTGGTTCCGCGTAGTTTAATTAAAAACAGTTGGCTTGATGAGTTCTGAATTAAAAACCACACCATTATTTTATTTCAGCCTTCTTTTATACAACTTAATATTACAAATAACAATAACAATAATACAAAAAATAAAAATGTAAGCAATTAAGTGATTTACATGAATGTCAAAAAAGCAACCTGCAAGCTATGCAGTTTTAATAAGTTAAATAATTTTAAGTACATTGACCAAAAGACACACTGCAAGCTATGCAGTTTTATTAAGTTGAATGATTTTAAGTACATTGACCAAAGGCAAAACTGCAAGCTACACAATTTTGATCAGTTTGTTGAACATAAACAAAAAATGCAAATCATTCATACATAAAAGAATTGCAAAATAAAATAAAATAAATATTATAAGTAAATTGAATTAAATTTTGGATTCAAAATTGTCCATCCTGCCCCCTTGAGCGGTGCTCAAGTGTTTTGATGCTATTTGAACAGGAAATCGTAAGTTTGCTATGGGAACATTGCAGATCAGCTGTCGTTAGTGAATTTTACAAATCTGATGTTGCTACTTTTATACGGATGTTGCCAATTCGGACAAGGTTTGGCGCCGAGCAGGTTGTGGTGGCTGAGCTATTGCTGCCACTCTAATTCTTGACATTTTCCATCGAAGATAGACGACTGCACACATAATCAATATTAACGCTGAATATCCCACAGCTGAATGATGATATTTGATGAATTCAATTTTTGATGGTATATTCAGTGATTCTTGGAATTGCAACCTCTTTTGAATTTCATTGCTAACTTGGGTTAAGTATTGCTGGCTCCTTGATATTAAATGTATAAGCTGCGTTGTGTTTGATATCTGGCTGATATTGCCCAGGCTGGTATACGATAGTGAAACCTTGCTTGCTAATCTTTGGCGACCATGGATAACAATTGAGTAGTGTTTTATAATACATTCAGAATCGAAAGTAATGATACCAAATTCCTTTAGACAGGTTTCAGCATATTTTTCGTATACGGATTGGATGTTTGAACACACGTATGAATCGTTATTAGTTAATATGCACGAGTTTAACATATCTCTGTTCGTTGGAAAATATTGATCCCTATGAGAATTAATTGCAAGAATTTCGCTGCATGATTGGAGGATGATCATGCTGTTGTTGATTAGCATTGGAACAGGAATTACATTGTATGCGTCCATTTGATTAAGGTCACACAAGGGTACTGAGACCTTAAAAACTGCATGTGACTCTGTAACTCCACCTTTTACTGACATCAGTTGGTATAGTTGAAGAAGATCTCCTGGTAACTGCAGTGATGATGGTAAATGGTTTCTAATTTTTACCAATTCTTCATCCAATTGTATAGGGGATAAAAGTGTTGGACTTATTTTGCCGTGGTGGGTATCTGTCAAGACGTCAAGAATCGATGATTGAATCCTTTGTAAATTTACTGCCAGTATAGTCAGTTGTAGTGATAGTGAAATAAAGTTTTCAAATATTTTTGTTTGATAGCCGACTTCACCCACATCGTTGAGCCTTGTTATAATTTCATTTATTTGACTGTCTGTCTTATTGAATTTTTGTTGGATGGCTGTTTGATCATGTTTGTATATATTTATTGTTGAATCTATTATTGACGTTCGGTTCTGAAATAGCTGCAGGAGATGATTCTCATTGGTTTTTATTTTCTCGATGTTTTTTGACATTTCTTCTGCATAGGTTGAGTCAAGAACTTCAAATAAAGTATTGGCCATGTTTCCCACTACATTTAGAGCACCTGTTTTTGTTCGTTTAGCAGATAGTA
Organism: Tricholauxania praeusta; assembly: GCA_949775025.1. Lineage (NCBI taxonomy): Eukaryota > Metazoa > Arthropoda > Insecta > Diptera > Lauxaniidae > Tricholauxania > Tricholauxania praeusta. The sequence goes on from OX459028.1 coordinate 112,319,641, forward strand.
ATTTGTTGTCTTGTTTCAATCCGAAATTGAGATGTTCTAGTGTGCTCACGACATTTGTGCAGCTGCTTCTTCCCTTAAGTTGTTCACAGAGATGTTGCATGGCAGCGGTTCCATTCCGGAGTGTGGCTACTTCCTTCCAGTAGGGTTCTAAATCGTAGTATATAATCATATTCCACTCTGATTGTGCAATCTTAATTGTACCTATGTTGTCGAAGTGCATCCCTATGTTTGATCGAAACTTAACGACTTCTACCTTGGCACAGTTGTCAGATTAGTGGCATTAGTTAGCCGTTTCCTTTTTGGAAGAACTTCTTCATGAGATGAAATTCTAGCATTTGTTGAATCTTCCTCTGGCTTTTGATATTGACCCAATTTATCTTCAGGTTTTTCTGTCGGCAGTGGAGCTAAATAGTGAATACCACGTTTCCAGATGCCAGTTGCCGTCCTTACGTCTGCCACTCTTACAGCACCATCTTCACCTTTGTATGTTTTTACAATTCGTCCTAATGGCCATTTCATGATAGGGACATTATCCTCCTTAAGGATTACCATGTCTCCAGGCTTCAGATTTTCACGATTGGTTTTCCATTTGTTTTTATACTGCAACTCGTTTAGATAATCCCTTGACCAACGTCCCCAGAACACGTGTTTCATACGTGAAACAGTCTCCCATCTTGTTGACGTACTTCTATACTCGTCGATTGCCTTGTTATCAACTTGAGCAGTTAATGGTTCACCTATCAAAAAATGTACTGGAGTAATGGCTGCTATGTCATTGGGATCCTCTGATATTGGATAAAGTGGTCTGGAGTTTAGTATTGATTCAACTTCTACCACAACAGTTTCAAATTCTTCATATGTAAGTGATTCTGTGATTACACTTCTGGCTAGTAGATGTTTTGCGGATTTAACTGCTGATTCCCATAGACCTCCTAAATGAGGAGCTCTAGGGGGAATAAAATGAAAGCTTATTCCTTTTTCACTGCATTTGCTTACTATTGTGTTTTGCGCTTCGGAAGAGTAGATTGCGCTTTGTAGTTCTGATAATTTGTTCTTAGCACCCACAAAATTTGTTGCGTTGTCACAATATAGATTCAAACAACGACCTCGGCGGCCAATAAACCGTTTTAACGCGCCAATAAAGGCTTCGGTTGTTAAGTCTGTCACGAGCTCTAAGTGCACAGCCTTGGTTGCAAAGCAACAAAAAATAGCCAAATATGCCTTTTGTGGCTTTTTTCCTCTGATTTTAAAGTGTACGTAGAAAAGACCACAATAGTCAACTCCAGAATTAATAAATGGACGTGCTGGAGTTACTCGAGCAGCTGGCAGATTTCCCATTACTTGATTGAATAATTTAGGATGAGCCCTTGTGCACGTTATGCATCGATGCACTATTGATCTTGCCATGGCTTTGCACTTTATAGGCCAGAATCTTCCTCGTATGTGTGCTCTCAACGCTTGCTCTCCACAATGGTTGTTATCCTTGTGAATCATATGGTAGCACCATTTGATGTTTTTCATCAAATGTTAGCATTGATGCCTGTAATCGTCCTCCAACTCGAATAATGTCTTCTTCGTCGAAGAACGGTGATAGCTTGCTGAGGGGACTGGATTCCTTCAGCGTGCCATATTTTTTGAGATGACCAATTTCATTTTTGAATTCTGACCCTTGTATTGTCTTTATTATGACGACTAGAGCTTTTTCCATTTCGGTAGATGTCAAAGCTACGTGAAGAGGTCGTGATGTGGTTGAATGTCTTGCGTGATCTATGAATCGCAACACATACCCAACAATTCGTTGTAATTTTCTAAACGAATTTCTGTGATTTATTTGCTCAGTTAACATGTCGTGTGAACCAAATTTGTTAATCAACAAGACTGGAAGCTTTTGTTTCAATCCATTGTCTACTGGTGCAGCTAATTTAATTGAAAACACCGATGGCCATCCTGATTCCCTACCATGCAAAAACATTGGTCCATAAAACCATAAGTTGCATTTATGTAATGATCTTGGTGATAACCCTCTTGTTAAGAGATCAGCTGGATTGTGTTCAGATCGAACATGACGCCATTGATCTGTGAATGATAGTTTTTGAATAGTAGCCACTCTATTGGCTACAAACGTTTCAAGTGATGAAACTGGTGAATTAATCCAATATAAAACGATTTCTGAATCGGGCCAAAGAAACACAGGAACATTGAGAAATTTTAAATCCATTTTTACACGAACTGCCAACTGAGCCGCTAACACTGCTGCACATAGTTCCAATCGAGGCAATGTTGGTCGGTTGATGGGTGCAATGCGTGATTTTGAGCATAATAATCTAACGATTACTGTTCCATTTTTAAGAACAGAGCGGATATAAGCTCCGGCCCCATAAGCTGTTAATGAAGCATCTGCAAATACATGTATTTGAAATGATTCTGTGATCTCCCCTCCAAACAGATGTCGAGGAATTTGAAGATTTTCTAACTCCGGTAAACTGTTACGAAAGTGTATCCATCTTGTATGAAGTTCAGCTGGTAACGCCTCGTCCCAAGCCATTTTTAGCTGCCATAGCTCATGAATGAAATTCTTAGCTACTATCAGCACTGGAGCTACCAAACCAAGTGGATCAAACAATTTTGCCAGGTCTGATGTCACCGTGCGTTTTGTTATGCGTATATTTGCGTCCAAGTTTACTCGAATTTGAAATTGATCATTTTTCGGCAGCCAAATGAGTCCTAAAGTTTTTGTTGATTCATTGTTATCTTTTGAGAAATCTAATTTGACGTCTTGATCATCTTGATGTATGTTTTGTAATAATCTTGGATGATTTGCACACCATTTGCGTAACTTGAATCCTGATTGTTTCAAAATATTTGTTAGCTGTGCTTGCATTTCGATTGTTGTAGTTAGACTGTCTGATCCACCAAGGCCATCGTCCACATAAAAATTGTCTTGAAGCATTTTTGATCCAAGTGGAAAACTATCGCAATTCTCTTCTGCTATTTGTTGAAGACATTTGGTTGCCAAATATGGAGCTGCTCTTGTTCCATATGTTACCGTATTCAATTTATAATATTTTATTGGTGTATTAGTGTCAGCCCGCCACATGATGATTTGATATTTCTGGTCGTCGGGATGAATAAATATCTGGCGATACATTTTTTCAATATCTGTAGTGAAGACGAAACGTGGCAACCGAAAACGAAGAAGTATCGAAAATAAGTCACTTTGAATCGTGGGTCCATTAAACATTAAATCGTTTAATGAATACCCCGATGATGTTTTGGCGGATGCGTCAAAAACAACTCTTAGTTTAGTAGTGCTGCTGTCTGGTTTCAATACGCAATGATGAGGAATAAAGTAGCTGGGAGTGGTGATAGTTTTTATGCTTACTACACTCATGTGTCCCATAGCTTCATATTCCTCCATAAATTTAACATATTCCTTTTGCGTCTCCTTATTTCTTGAAAACCTCCTTTCCAAAGCCATATATCGATTAAATGCAATTTGACGGGATTCACCTAGCGCTTCGCTGCTGTTGCAAAACGGTAGTCTTACAATAAACCTCCCTTCAGGATTTTTTTTTTGTATGTTGTGCGAAATGTGTCTCACATTTTTGTTCCGCAAATGATAAGCCCTTATTTTCGATTTCGATGTCATCAATTTTCCATAATTGTTCAATAGCAGCTTCTAAATTGATGTCGTCTTCAGTGCATATTCCACAAGTAGCTGAATTTAATTTGGTATTGGCGATTTTTCCAGCTATTATCCAACCAAACACCGTGTTTTGTAAAGTTGGAAGATCCTCGGATAGCCTTATCTGTCCAATTGAAAATATTTGATGGTAAAATTCTGCTCCAAGAAGGACATCAATTTTACTTGGTTTATTGAAATTGGGATCTGCTAATGATATATTTTTCGGAATTTGCCATTTTGATACATCTAGCCACTGTGATGGTTGGTCAGCAACAATGGTTGGTAGAACAAATGCTTCTAATGCTGTGGTAAAACCATTTATTCTTGACTGCAGGGTTAGGTTAACGCGATGTTGAGATTTGGCCTTTCCGTCACCAATTCCTTGAATTTGCATGTATGTCGACTTCGGTGAAATTCCCAAGCTCTTCACAAGTTGTTTGCTTATTAGATTGATTTGTGAGCCAGAATCAAGAATAGCCCTGCATTCAATTTCACGTCCATCGTTTGTCCTTAGTTTTATTATTGCTGTGCTCAGCATTACGTATGACTGAAGCTGATTATGATTTGCTGCTGCTAGCGATATTGAATTTTTAATTTCGGCATTTTTGGGTGTTACTGTTTCATCTTTCAGTATGAACCTTTTCGCTTCTGCAGTGTTAACTGGCTTCGAATTGTTGCTAGTTGATGATTCATCAGCCCTTGTTGTGGAAAGTAAGTTGTTTTTTTTGCTTTCAAAATGAAGCAATGTATTGTGTTTCTTGTTGCATTTTGTGCAACTTCTAGATGTACTTGGTTGGTCGAATGATTCGATCTCAAACAATTTTTGCACCACCTGAGATTTTGAATGAACTGGAATCTTTCTGATATTCCAAGTTGTAGAAATTTTTCGCAAGCGTACAGGGGATGTATTCCGGTTTTGCATAGCTTGCAGATAATTGGGTTGGCCTTTGTAGACGAAACAATCGATGTGTATGCTCTTACTGATGGTGTGATTGAAGATTTGTCCTTGCAACCACCCATTGCTTCCAAGCAGTGGAAATGTTTTTCCAAAAAGTTCAAAAAATCCTTCATGGTTTGCAGATTCTTTGGAGCTGTAATTGACTGTTCGTATCGGATATGTGTAGATTTATCCAATTTCTTTATTAACAAATGCAAGAGTATTGGATCTCAAAACTTGGTTTCTACCTTTAAATTGTTCAGTGCTAGTAGGCATTCCTTAGTTACGTCATGTAAGCTCTTTATAGCAGCTGCCGATGGCTCGATCTTAATTGTTGACTGTGTTAGCAACTTATCCAGTAAAGTTGTCACCAACAATCGTGTGTTGTGATAACGACTGGTGAGCAGTGCCCAAGCCGCATAATAATTATTTCCTACCGCTGGAAGATGCTTTATCAGGTTTTTTGGCTCACCAATTAATGCTTGTGTTAAGTAGTGCATTTTTCTTGCGTCACTGATGCGAGCGTTATGGACTGTTTCAGTGTATAAGTTCTTAAACGCTACCCATTGCAAATGATCTCCATTAAAAATGGGAATGGAAATTTTCGGTAATGGGACATCATTTTCTGGACGAATCGGTTGTGCATTTTGAAATGATTGTTCATCACTTTGACGGGAAACGTGTTGCTTAAGTTCGATGATGACGGACTCTACCCTTGATTCCATTTCATAATAGACCTCTGGAGTGTGCTCCTGAATGTGGTCATCTGTTGTGGAATCCCACAATGCTGCGTTGTTTCGGGCCAAATCTGTCATATGTTTCTCCAAAATGGCCAATTTTACCGAATAATAGGTAGCTGGATGGCTCATCTGCCTTTCTGCCATTATTTCATCGATGTTTCGATTAAGTGCCTTAACCAATGATCTCTGGTTTCGTAGGATTTTTTGTGCGTTTGTGCTTAGTTCTGACATGGCGCCTGCGCCAGCTTGGTAGGCTGAAGTTGCATTTTGTGTGTAAGCTGGAGCGCCTTCTTCGCGATGATTGGATGGATTCTTTGTAGCTGCGGCTTGGTTTTCCAAAGGTAACTTTGTTGAAGGAGCACTAATTGAGGATTTGACCTTTAACATTTCTGCTTCAAACTCTTCCTGGTATGCGTCTGTTAGTTCCATGATTTTTGTGTAGTACTCCTTCACGAAGTACTCATGATCGGATGGGATATTTTTCAACAGTCTAATTTTGCTGTCAGTGCAGTTAAACGCAGTCCAAGCATCGTCAAGTTGCTTAATTCTTCTCTGGAAGTACTCCACAGAAGATTTTCGGTCTGCAGAGTCCTTCTTGTAGTTTCGAATTAAACTCTGAATCTGCTCGCCCGTCAATCGTTGTTCAGTAATCAAATTTTCAAACTCACTCATTTTAAGGTTCTACTCAACTGATAGAGGCTTCAACCTTTTATCTTCTTTGGCAGCAGGATGTGGCAATTGGTCCCAATATCGATCAGCAATTGATGTGCTTGATCTGGATCACGTCTTCAAAGATGAAATAATTACTGCTAGCTATCGCTGAAAGGGAGTCGAATGTCGTCCCTTTGCTCTGCTACGGCGGCGTCTATCTTATTTGATGAGAAGGAGATGTATGTAGTCCTTTTAATCACGTCGGGGTCACCAATGGTTAATTCGGGTGTTGGTTTACACCAGATCTATCTTGGATAGTGTTATATCGAGGTGTTGCACCACGATATTGTTTTTATGGAACAAAGGCACATAAACCTAGTTCCCCTTGGAGATTTGAATTGTGGATTGGAAACACAGGCACATAAACCTAGTTCCCTTTGGAGATTTTGAGTTGTTGATTGGAACAAAGGCACATAAACCTGGTTCCGCGTAGTTTAATTAAAAACAGTTGGCTTGATGAGTTCTGAATTAAAAACCACACCATTATTTTATTTCAGCCTTCTTTTATACAACTTAATATTACAAATAACAATAACAATAATACAAAAAATAAAAATGTAAGCAATTAAGTGATTTACATGAATGTCAAAAAAGCAACCTGCAAGCTATGCAGTTTTAATAAGTTAAATAATTTTAAGTACATTGACCAAAAGACACACTGCAAGCTATGCAGTTTTATTAAGTTGAATGATTTTAAGTACATTGACCAAAGGCAAAACTGCAAGCTACACAATTTTGATCAGTTTGTTGAACATAAACAAAAAATGCAAATCATTCATACATAAAAGAATTGCAAAATAAAATAAAATAAATATTATAAGTAAATTGAATTAAATTTTGGATTCAAAATTGTCCAAACTGCAAGTGTTTTATTTACACCATCCCTCATTCTTTTAATAACTGCACACTTTGCTTTTTTTGACGTTTTTAAACATTTTTTGAAACGAAATATCTCAATAACTATAGTAGATAGGATAAAAAGTCATTTAATCATATTTGTTAAGAAAGACTATAACTTTATAAAAAAAGTTAAAAAAATTTAAATAAATCTTCCAGTTTTTTTTTATTATTTTTTTATGTTATTCCCCAATTAATCCTAAAAATGCATGTGCTTTCATATCGAAATTCCCGCCATAACTTTGGAAAATACGAATTTTTTAATGATGACGCGCACCATGTTTTTTCAACATAAAATGGAAAATAGGATACTATTAGACTGATGTGCCATACATATATCATCTTTCCAAAATTTAATTTCGACCGAGAGCCAAAAAAGGAACGCAAGCTAGCGAGCTTTTTTGAACAATTTTTCTTCATCTTTTTGTTTGAGTGCTTTTACAAATTTCCGAATAAATTCGTGAATGTACCTTTTTTTTCTGAATACAAAAGAAACAAAAGTTCTACTTGGTTAGATATCATGAATTTTCTCCATATATGCATGTATATAGGCTTCAGAAATAACAAACAATTTTTTTCGATACGTCCTTATGCGTACTAGGTGCCTGCGTAAGTGCACTTGCTGTGACGTCTGACTATAAAACTTAATGACAAGTATAGATCAAGCTTTTTAGACTTATAAAAAAATATATAGGTTATTAACACATTTATTGGAAAAATAACAGTTATTTGAAAAAATATATTTGTAAATAATTCCAAATTTTGATAGATCTTTTCACCAATATTGTAGCTCATTAAATTATCTTTCATACGGCATCCATAACTTGGATATAAGTTCAGGAGTTTCCTTCTCAAAATTCGAATTAAAAGTAAAAGGAAGCATGAAGACGTACAACTTGCCCTCACACTTTCGCTTGAACTTTTGTTGTTTTTTGTTTTGATTTGACTTGCAATGTGGCAAGTGGTCGTTTCAAATGTAATGTAATGTTCTTAGTTTATGTACTCAAATTCCGAAGAATGAAAATTTTGAAGCTCTGGTAGCAACCCTCGAATATGAATAAATTTTCGAATTTTAAGCGTTCCCGAAGAATTCTGGAATATCAGTTTTTTGAACATGTCTAATGTGCACGCATCAGAAAAGAAAGATTTTCTGTTTGTTTTGGATCAAACGTAACATACCATTTACGAAGTTTCAGAATTCAAATGACCTGACTCATACAAATCCAAATAATTTTACAAATTTCTGTGTCCTAATTGCAAATTATGTCATTTTTAATTTCAATAAACACAAAAAAAACTGAAGGTAAGTTCCCATAATTTATTTCAAATACCTTGTAAATAATTACAGAGAGGCAAAATAAAAATAAAAAATCATTAAGGGGGCAGGTCTAGTCAGAATTTTCAAGAATTCGATTATCTTTTTTTTTGCATTTTCTCAAAGAATAATATCTTAAAAATATATCCTGAAAATTTGAAGTCAATCCGACAATTACTTTTAGAGTTATTCGGCAATAACCAAAGGGCGCTTTTCTCAAAACTATGTTTTCGGAACTGGTGACCACTGTAACTCGATAACCGCTTGATAGATTTCAATGAAATTTACACAGTTTTTGAAAAGCATAAAAAGCTAGTGCCTGATCGAAGGATATATATTTTTTTTTTAAAAATCGATTTTTTATGAACAATTAATTGTTGCTATTTTCCCGAAAATCTGGATTTAAATTTCCTGAGGCCGTCATTTTGTTGATTTAAAAAAAAAAAACCTTCGATCAGGCACTAGATTACTTATTTCAATAACTAATTTTTCCAATCCGATTGATTTTCCAAGGATTTGTGATGGTCACCGCAAGGCACTCTGTATGAGACAGGGTCCAACACAGCCAGCTATAACTTTTTTTATTTCTAATTTTTTTTTTAAACTTTCGTCAAGTCAAGTTGAAACATAATGTAATGATCCCATATTATCATTTTTATTAAACAAATTAAATTAATGCAAAAAAAAATGATTGAAAATGCTCTATTACTCACGCATATGACTAGACCTGCCCCCTTAATGCTTCTACTACCACAATTCGCAAACAAACTTACTTTAAAATGCTGTTTTCTCCGTAACTTATTTGATGGGACGATATTTAGCCTTTGAGCTGCCGCATAATTATTGCGGATTTACTTTATCTGCATCAATTTGTTACTGGGCCTCTTGCTGTAGCAGAGCTTCTTAACTACATTTATTTTAATATTAACCAGAAAAATAACTCTTATCAATTATTTTATCAACCGGTTACTATAACTAATTATATGGCTGGGACTTATTTAAAACGCTTAACAATTGTAAAGTTTATAATAGGTGTGTCTGTTTACTCGCCAAAAGTTAACTTAAGACGCCTTTTGTTGCCTAAATCTGCCTAAAACTGCCTAACTCGTGTCTGTTTACTTCCAAATGTAGTTAAATATGAGCGCGAAAATGAGAGTAATAAACAGCTGTTCACTCTCTCTCCGAAAAATAGTTAACAAAAGTCGCCAAAAGAATTTTTGTAGTTAAATTTTGTCAAGTGTCAAAAAACAAACAGCTGTTCAAAAAAATAAACAAATAAAAATTTAATTTTTGTGCAAATTTAATTTTTGAACCTATTTTTATTGCTTATAAATGCACTGATATGAAACTTTTACAAACTAAATTAAAGTTCAATAAATAACCTATCAACTGATACCTATATTGTTAAAATAGAAATATAAAATTGCTTAACTAAATCAAAATAAAAAATCTGTAGCGAATCGAAATTTGACGATCGTAATAAAATAAATTTTTCGTTTTTGACACTTGGCTCATATAACTACATTTTTAACTAATTCCTGTCTGTTTACTTTTTTTAGTTAAATATCCTTTTGTGAAAAATTGCGGTCTTCTCTTTGAAATTATTTGACTACGGATTTAACTACAAATTTAACTACGAAAATAAACAGACACAACTAATATTAGCTTGTCAACTCAAGCTTAGTTTGAAAAATTACTGTAGCTGCATTCGTAGCTAAATAGTCGTTTGTATTTTTATGATTGTGTTGATCGATCCCCACAGCATGCAGCTTAATTTTTTCCTAACATTTGTGCCTTGGACCATGTAAATTTATACATCAACTTTTAATGTACCGATATGCGTATTAGTCCAGTAGAATTAGTCAAAAAAATGAGAAAAAAAAAATAATTCATTACAGCAATCTGACAGCGGAATATTGTTGAACAAGCTCTTGTAAAAGAGAACAAAAAAATCGAACCGACAGCAGCTATCCGGGGTGGAGTAGGGTGCATTTTTAGAGGTCGAATACGGGTTTTCACGATTTCTGGCTAAACTGTGCATCATATCAAAAAAAAGTTTAATGCAAGAGCTGTAGGAAATAATAAGATCTACAACTTTTGTACTGATCATTTTCACTTTAACCTCAAAATTTTTCGAAAAATGGCTGAAAACCGGTTTTTTGGTTTTTAACTTTTTTCTTTGTCAAAAAAGTATCTATGAAGCTGAAACTTGAGCTAAAGATACTTTTCAGTGTTGCACAAAGACAGAAAATTTTTCAGGCGAAAATATTTAGAGGCTGTTGTTAAATTTAATTTTTAAGCTAAAAAAACCGAAATTTTTAACTGAGATTCCTCTTAAAACTACACCTCTTAAGGAGTTATGTTTTGGCTCATTTACTCGTTGTTATGTCTTCTTTAGATAAATGGTAAAAAAAAGATACACTGCAATGGAAACAATTACCGAAAAATTGAAAATCTGTGGTCTTTCCGACGAGTAGATCTATGATGATTCTTGTGTAGCAGCTCAAATCCTTTGTTGTTTTCACTGTATTTACCTTACTACACTATGATTTGACATTGTCAATGCCACTACATAAATTTCCATTAAAAAAATAAATGAGAAAAAAAATTTTGATAATTCTCGGACCAAAAATTAAAACTTTTTTTTTCGCATTTATTTTTTTAATGGAAATTTATGTAGTAGCACTGACAATTTCAAATTGAGCTATTACACACGAAACACCAAAGATTTTCAATTTTTCGGTCAATTTTTCCATTGCAGTATACCTTTTTTTACCATTTATCCAAAGAAGACATAACAGCGAGTAAGTGAGCCAAAACAGCACTCTTTAGGAGGTGTAGTTTTAAGAGGATTCTCAGTTAAAAATTTCGGTTTTTTTAGTTTAAAAATTAAATTTAACAACAACCTCTAAAAAAATATCTTTTGCCCAAGTTTCAGCTTCATAGATTCTTTTTTGTCAAAGAAAAAAATTAAAAACCAAAAACCGGTTTTCAGCCATTTTTTCGAAAAATTTTGAGGTTAAAGTGAAAATGATCAGTAAAACAGTTGTAAGGCACGATGAAATTAGTGCACGAATTAACTCAAATAACTTTTTAACTAGTTGACATTAAAACAAGAACTATACGTTTTTTTTAACAGAAATCTTATTCATGTTTACTTTTATTGCAAATATATTAAACATTATTGGTTTTTTATGAATAAATTGAGTTTTTCTGAAACAACTCCCATTAAACTTTTAATCGTATCTTCAGAGATTTTTTACTGGATACTAACCATTTTCTTGAAAAATTGTTGGTGCTTTCAGCAACCTGTTTTGTCTTCTTCATAATCCTTTTTACTAGAGCCCAATATCTTTCGATGGGTCCGAGCTCCGGGCAGTTAGGAGGATTTACATATTTAGGTACAAATTCTACTTTGTTCTTTTCATACCATTCAACTGCAGATTTGCTGTAATGGCATGAAGCCAAATCTGGTCAAAAAAAGTTGAGACCTCATGCTGTCTAATAAATGGTGAAAGACGTTTTTTCATGCACTCCTGGATGCATATTTCGGTGTTAATAGTCCCAGTTGAAACAAATGAACTGCTTCGTCTACCGCAGCTGCAGATTGCCTGCCATACCAAAAACTTCTTTAGAAACTTCGTCTTTTTTTGGCTCTTAAACTCTTCTTGAACATTTCCTCTATGATCTGCAACATAAAAATCGACACCTGGAAGCTGCGAAAAGTCACCAAGTACGTAAGTCTCGTCGTCCTTAATGCAACAGTCAAATTTTTTAATGTATTCGGGGTAAAGTATTTTGGCTCGCTTTTTTGTCTTGACGTTCTTTTTGGAATTTCTGTCCGGAACTTTCTGGACTTTAAATGACTTAAGCCCTTCCTCCTTTTTAACTTTTCTGACAAAAGCCTCAGAGCATTGGACTTTCTCAGCTACTTTTCTTCCCAATATATTGGGATTTTTCTTAAAATAAGCTATCACCTTCTTGGCAGCATTAGGATTATCAAAACCTTTATTTTTTCTACTCCCTTGATTTCTACTCACGGTCAGACGTTCCATATAGGTTTTAATAACACGCGAAACGGTATTCCGCGAAATCTTAGCTTTTCTAGCAATTACTTTGAAAGTCCAATTTTTATTTTCGTTAAATATTTTGGAAATTTTTTCACGCACTTTTATTTAGCTGCTCGTGGTGAAGCCATAAATTAACTAAAAAGTAAAAAAAGTAGCATGCACATTTGTACATATTTACCAAAGCCAATTTGATTAAAATTTTTTTGAATTTTTTGAATCTGAACAATTAACAAGTAATAATGTGTGCACTAGTTTCGTCGTGCGCAAACCTTAGATCTTATTATTTCCTACAACTCTAGCGTTAAACTTTTTTTGATGTGATGCACAGTTTAGCCAGAAATCGTGAAAAACCGTGTTCGACCTCTAAAAATGCACCCTATTCCACCCCGGATAGCTGCTGTCGGTTCGATTTTTTTGTCCGCTTTTACAAGAGCTTGTTCAACAATATTCCGTTGTTAGATTGCTGTAACGAATTATTTTGTTGTTCAAACCCTATTTCTTCTGGACTATATCTTCAGATGGCCTGAGTGGGTATGCTAAAAAGTGCAAAAAAATAATAAAAATAAAAAAAAAATGAATAAGCTTTTTACATGCTTATGACTGACAGAAGTTAATTTATCGATTAAGTTAATTTTTGAAAAGTCACTGATTTGTAGTAAGCGAAGGAAATTAATTTGAAAAGTCACTGATTTGTAGTAAGCGAAGGAAATTAATTAGGAACAAATCCACTTTTTGATAATAAAACTGAGCACCATTTAATTTTGGAGCCAATTTTACAAGGGTCTGAACTTTCGTCTAAAATTTTCGATTGATATATGAAGCCCATTTTATGTGATAGATATGAAATTGGATCTTGAGCTGAAATGTTCAACTAAAAACACAAAAAAAAAATTAAAATATTTATATATCTGTTTTATTTTTCTAACTTTAATTATTGTAGCTAGAAGCTTCAGATTCCTCAAAACCAAAAGAGTTGCAGCGACGAACGAACAAATCACATCAGGAGCTGCAAGGTGTATCAAAAAATTTTGAATACGAAGAAGAAAATTGTGTCTATCCATTATTAATTAATGCAGGTTTAACAATAGATATTGAACATGAATTGTCTATAAAAAACCAAGAGCACACCGGAGAAGATTATGACGATGATGTCAGCGATGCCAGGCATGAAGAAGGTAATGAGGATATAGATTGGTCAAAACCATTTGAACCCAATAATTTGAAAAATCACGAAAAACGACCATACAAACCTAGAAATAAACCAAATTTGTGTACCTATTGTGGACGCACTTTTAAACGTCGATATCAGCTAGAAACACATTTAAATGTACACACTGGTGAGAAGCCGCATCAGTGTGAAATTTGTGGACGCCTCTTTCGTGCAATAACTACGCTCACGCGACATTTAAATACCCACGAACAACGTCAAATGTTTTATTGTAAGTTTTGCAAAAAACCTTTTACACATAAAGTGGCATTGCTGAGTCATGAACTGCGACACACACAAGAACGAAAAATTCCCTGTGATGAATGTGACAAATGGTTTTACACTGCCAATCAAATGGACACACATAAGCGTAAAGTACACAACAAGAGTAATCAGGACGATTTGCCTTTTGTTTGTGATATTTGTTCGAAACGTTATCGCTCTGGATCCATGTTGAGCACACACAAATTCAAAAAACATTACAAAACAGCTAAATTTTCGTGTGAACAGTGTGGGAAGAAATTTGTAAATGAGCAGCAACTGCACGTGCATAAACATATTCATGTTAATAAAGAATGAATAATAAAGTTGTGTTTTTTATATCATTTATCTATAATAATAGAATACAAAGAGGTAAAGTTTGTTTGTTTGTTGGTCTGTTTGTATGTAGAGGGTAATCTCTAGAGCTACTGAACTGATTCTAAAATTTATTTTATTAATAGAAAGCTGTACTATTGCTGAGTAACAAAGACTGTATTTTATTTTGATAAAACCAAGGGACGTGGCATGCAATAAGAATATTTAAAACGATATATCTTCGGTGTAAGGATTCACATAGCCTATGTTAAGCTTTTCACAAAATATGAACTAGATTAGACAACGGAGGCGTGGTACGCTAAAACACTTTCATTTAGGGTGGCCCTCATGCGCAAATATTTTTAAAATAACATTTTCACAAAGAACGCTAAATCGATTCACACTGTACTTACACCACGTAGCTTATACATTAAGAGGAACAGCTCAGGCTACAACATTTTTATTCAGGGTGGCTTTGCAATACTTAGAATTCAATATTTCTTCCTTTGGCCTGCGTATACGCCTATTCCATCCGAATCTTTCAGGTTATAATTGAATTTGTTAGAAAACAATATAGTCTTCCATTTTTGAACACTCCAGTTGAGGTGGGCGTGGAATAAAGCGTATACGCAGGCCAAAAGAAGACAGATTGAATTCTAAGTATGTATTGCAAAGCCACTGTAAGGAATGGAGGTGGCAGTGTAATGGTCTGAGACTTCTTCTCTGGTCAAGAGATTGGGCCAATTCATAGGATTGAAGGAATTATGGATCGCTTCATGTACATTGACACATTAAAAGACGTGATGCTGCCATATGCCTATGTAGAGAAGCCACTTACATGGAGGTTGCATCAGGACAACGATCCAATATATTCCTCTAAAACTTGTAAGACCTGGCTTCAGAGCGATAGGATAGAACTTTTTGGTTAGCCTGCCCTGACCTGAATCCTTTTGAGATCTTGTGGGATATCTTTAACATGAATATCAACAGAGAAATCTATTCAATCCTTAAAAATATCCTGGGAAGGGATATCGCAGGATATCATTAAAAATGTAAAATGTGTCGTCCAGAATATAGGATTCGCAACTAAGTACCAATTTTAAGAGTTTTTATTTACATTAAAAAAGGGGGTGCTTTAGTTTTGTCCGTTAAGTTTTCGGGTTTAAAATGTTCCTTTGATATTAACTGTTTATTTATGAGACGCAGAATTTTCTTAAATTTTGTTTGTCGATAATAAAGGTATAGATAAATTAAATAAATACTTAATATGGTTCATTAACGTTGTTTTCATAAAAAAATTATGATGTGAAAAAAATGTACTAAGGGGGTGCTTTAGTTTTGGGCAATACTGTATGACTCGCGAGCTATGTACATAAGTACATAACAGACTTTCAAAATTGTTTCTTAAATGCTTCTAGGTTTTCGAAAAGATTGGTTTAGAAAAAGGGGCGATGACACGCCCACAAAAATCAAATTTATCATATGTCATCAACTATGTTCTTATTTGACGCAGATGAATGAGACTTGGTACATATAGTAAAGGTACGAGCAAAATAAAGCTGCAATAAAAACATGGTTGGTGCAAGGCTTATAATATGAGAAAAAAACCAAAATGATTTATACTCCAGCAACTAAGTATTTTACGTAGATGGATAATATTTTGCATATATGTTTGTTATAGTTTATGGAAGGTTCTAAGAATAGTTTAGTTTGGAAAAATGGGCGCTACTACGCCTACGATTATAAGAGGGAAATCAAATTCATCATATTTTATCAACTATTCCACGCAGATGCAATACCTGCATACCACATTCTTACTTATTTTAATTACTGCTGGACGGACAATTTATTATTTCATTCTTTCTTTATGTTGGTACCTTTTTAAAAGGGTACGTTAGACGAGTCGAACGCTGAATTTTTTAGTAAAGGTTCATTTAATTAACTCTAAGATAAAATCAATCTTGGTTTTCATCTTGACATAATCAGAAGTGGTTTGATCAGTTTAAGCGTATTCACGGTGGAAAAATTAAAGAATAAGTGCCGCGAAATGAACCTCAGAATATCGGGGTACAAGGCTCAAATTGTTGCACGATTGAAGGAAGCCGGTGTAAGTGTGGAGGAGTCTCGGTCAAGAGATGGAACTGGAAAAGTTTTTGAGGAGTGTGTGACTGGTGATGACGATACTGGTGCTCTACGGCGAACAGTGGAGGCATCAATCGTGCGGCTTCATGCAAGCACATCCATGCAGAACTCTTCAGATACCGACACGCTGGTGCCTACGCCAAGTACTCAATCAGAGTATGCTGCCGCTCCGCAGCCGACATACATATATTAAAACTTTTCCATTGCCGCCTTGCAGTCGCCTTATACACAATTCGTGTATGCTGCCGTCCCGCAAGCGCCCAGAACACAATTAGCTTACGCTGCCGCCCTGCAGTCAATATATACACATGCAAGTGTATGTGTTCTGCTTTGCCGCCGTACAGCATACACTGCCGCTCCGCAGTCGGTGAGTTGGCAACGAATGAGCACGCATGCTCCAACGCCAATTGTGACAAATAGTGATTGTCCATATACGTGGCCGTGCAAATTCCGTATACTGTAAATGAAAATTTTGTATCAAATACAAATAATGTGCGCGATATCATGCCAATCTTGCCTAAGTTTGATCCCTGTGTTGGTGATGTCATATCAACACAGTTTATTGAACGCGTTAAGCAGCTGAAAATGGCATACTTTTGGGACGACCAGCAAAAGCATGGATTCGACGCACAACCTGCCTTTCGTACGTGGGCAGAACTTTGTGCAGCTTTCGTCGCTGACTTTCCGTGCGAAACAAGTTTTGCAGACATTCACATCAAATTGACTAGGTCACGAATTATAAAATGCGAAACTTAGATTGAATATTATTATCGAGTTTTGACATTGGGACGACGTGGTAGAGGTTATGACGATTCATTAATTCATGTGCTCGCGATAGATAAAGCAAGACTGGATGTCGATAAAAATCGTCCAGCAAACGAAATTAACTTGTTGAGTGACTACTAATGCTGTCTAAGCGAAAATTTAGACGATACTGGCAAATGTAATCGCGGTAAAATGGAAATTGTGTTGACAACGTCAAAACCAATCGTTAAAAAACAATACAATATACCAATACCGAGGCAGCAGCAGTCTGTCGAACGAATAATAAAATAACTTTTAGATCTTGGTATTATACGGGATTCAACATCGTTATACGTGTCACCGATTGTACTTGTGCGAATATCGAATGTTGAAGACAGACTACATATGTGTTGACCGCATTAACTGAAAAACAACCTTGGTTGATGCCAACCGTTGGTGGTGTGTTATCGACACTTGCGGGAAAAACTTATTTTATTTATTTGATTTAGGTTGAACAATAAGACTTAGTCTTTTATAGTTCCTTAATTAATAAATACAAATGGGCAAAAACTTAATAGTTAAAAAGTATGAATTAATACAAAACAAAAAAATTTTTTTAAAAAACTTATGAATATAAAAAAAAGAAAAACAAATAAGTTGAAGTTGAAATAGAGATAAAATTAAAATTACAATATCGGATCAGCAAGTAAAATTTAAAGGGGAATTATTGAATAGGTTAAAATGAAATAAGATAAGAAGATACAAAAAAAGAAAGGCAGATTGCAGAAGAAGAGAGGTCCTAAGTTGAGAAGTATTTGTAGATATCACGTTTAAAGCAATGAATTCCAAAGTCTAATGGTACTAACGAAAAAGAACCTACTGCTGTTCAGGTAATTGTGTCTTGGAATAATAAAATTTACCGATCTGATTGACTGTGAAAATTGAAGTTTGACGTAAAGGTACTCCGGACTTCTAGTGTGAATGAGTTTGTGTAAAAATAAAAGATTGCGAATTTTTAAATATTCAATTAAACCGCAGCCAAGAATTTCCTTACTTTTTGCCGAAATATGATCACTACGATGAACACCGTACACATATCTAGGTGCATTGTTAAATGCAACTAGAAGTTTATGTTGCGATTGAGAATCAAGTCCGCTATAGACAACATCAACAAAAGTTATATGGGGCATAATGAGTTGAACCATAATTCTACGTTTTGTCTCAGGGGGAGTGAAACTAGAAGAGGAGCGCAAGTAGCGTAAATTTTACATACAGTATTGTTTATGTGGTCAGTACAAGTAAGTTTGCTGTTTAGTACAAAGCCTAAGTTTATAACCTTGTTCACAAAAGCCAGCTGATCAGAACCAATAAAAATGGGAGGGATGCCTACCAAACTATCATCACTCCTCGCAATGGGCAGAGCCTTAGACTTTAGAGGATTTATGAGGAGTAAATTGGAAGTAGCCCAACCATTAAGAGAACATAAGTCAGAATTAAGAGAATGTATCAAGTCTTCAATTAGACCAATTGGACGGGACAAGTAGATTTGGATATCGTCTGCTTAAGAATGTATGGTAGAATGTCTACACACAGTAAAAATGTCATTAATAAAAATGGAAAATAAAAGAGGACCCAATATGGATCCCTGAGGAACTCCCGTAAAAATAGCATTAAGAGACGAAAATCCATCACCTACCTTAACCCGTTGCAATCTTCCTACGAGGTAACTGTTTATAAGCTTAACAGCCGGGGGACTGAAATTGAAAAAACTTTTAAGTTTATTGCACAGCAGAGAATGATTCACGGAGTCAAACGCTTTGGAAAAGTCGATTAAACAAAGAATTGTCAACAAATCTTGATCGTAAGCAGTCCTAATGTCATCAATGATTTTTATTACAGCCGTTGAACAGCTATGGCCAGCCTGAAAACCGGACTGCAGTGGTGATAACAACTTGTTAGCATTTAGATAGTCAGACATTTGATCTGACATTATTTTCTCAAGAACTTTTCCTAGAGCTGGCAGAATACTAATCGGTCTATAATTATTTGGTTCACGCGTAGAAGCAGTTTTCGCAATTGGTATTACAGTGGCAACTTTCCACAAAGAAGGAAATTGAGAAGAACTTAAACAGAAATTAAAAACATGAGTTAAAGGTGCAAGTATATAAGGCAATATCAGTTTAATGAACTTTATAGGCATACCATCAATTCCTACTTCATTAGATGTTAACCCTATTACACTAGCAGCAACAACATCCTCACTAACTGCAAAAAACTCAAAAGAACACAAAGCGGAGTCAATAAATAAATTTGGTAGCTCCGCGTTAATCGTCCTGACAGTCGGGCAAGGATTACTGCTCGCCAGAAAGTAGTCATTTAGCACATTAGGATCTTGTTCACAATCAGCAGAATCCTTGTTAAAAACTCAAAATTTTTTTATGCGTTGCCACAATTGTTTAGAATTCAATCCAACATTTAACTTTGAAAAAAATAAATTCTTCTTTTCCTGCTTTACAATGGAAGACGCTGCATTTCGTGCACTTCTGTAATTTTCCCAGTTTTCGTCTGAACGATTGATTTTCCATTTATGATGCAATTTATTTCTATTTTTTATGGCATGCAAGGCATTACCAGTAAACCAGGGACAACGGGTATTGGATACATTTATTGTTCGTAATGGCACATTACGAGTGAAAACATGGTTTAAATTGCTCATTAGAACATTGAGTTTTTCATCTACAGAATCACAATACCAACAGTCATTCCAAGACAAACTAGATAAATCTTCAAACAAGGTATTAAGGTCGATATATTTATAATCTCGAAAAGAAAAACTGCTTTGCACAGATCTACCCAGATTAATGTTGAAACTACAGAAAATTAATAATAATAATAGAGTTTAGCTACTACAGCTATTATAGCCTTCTTAGCTATTTAGCATTGAAGCTTTATACCAAGTAAAAAGCTTATTCAATAAAAAATGGAATAGAAAAAAATTATCATGCACATTAATTTGTAATTTATTTTATAATTTTTTCTTAGCTTTATCGCACTTTCTCAACATACCCACTCACACCATGTAAAAATAGACATATAGATATTAAAATAATTATATGTATAAATTTACGTGGTCCAAGGCATAAATGTTAGAAAAAATTTACCCAGCATGCTGTGGGGCTCGGACAACACAAACAAAAAATTTCACACCACCATTAAGCTACAAATTAGCTACATTTAGTTTTCAGTCTAAGCTTGAGTTGACCTTTTGACAAGCTAATGTTATAAACTTCGCAATTATTAATAAGAGTTGTCATGCGATTAAAAGGAGCTGTAGCCATATAATTAGTTCTACTAACCGGTTGATAAAATAACTGATAAGAGTTACGAGTACTCCTCCGATTACTATTAAAATGTATATAGTTAAGAAGCTCTGGTGCAGCAAGAGACCCAGTTACAAGTTGATGCAGATAAAGTATATCCGCAATATTTCTACGCGAACTCAAAGACTGCATATGTAATAACTTTAAACGATCCTCATAAGGAGGAAGGTTTAAAGGGTCAATCCAATTTAAGCCATTGAGAGCAAAACGAATAAAATTTTTTTGAATTCTTTCAATTCTATTTATATGAATATTATAAAATGGTGACCATACTTGGCTAGCGTACTCTAAGTGAGGGCGCACTATTGTATTATATAAAGTTACCGTTACTAAAGGGCTATTAAATTCTTTTGCCCACCTCTTAATAAAGCCAAGCAGAGATGAGGATTTTTTACAAATTTGATTAATATGCTCATTAAAAGTCAACTTAGTATCAAAATGTATACCTAGGTCTTTGACTACATCGACACGACAAATATTTTTATCTTTTAATTTATAATCAAATTCCACAATAGTTTTCTTCCTGGTAAAAATCATAGCTTGGCATTTATCAGGATTAAGATGTAAGTTATTCTTAGAACACCAAACTACAAAGAATTTCAAGTCAGACTGAAGTGGAATAGTGTCACCAACCCCCTTTACGTTCCTGTAAATTTTCATGTCATCTGCATATACTAACAGATGGGAGTTTTTAATAACATGTGTAACGTCATTAATTGCTAAAATGAACAGGAGCGGCCCCAGGTGGCTTCCTTGTGGAACACCTGATGTCGCGCTAAATGGGGAGGAAAACACTCTCCTAAATTTTATTTGATACGAGCGATCAGATAAATAAGATTCAATCCAGCTGACAAAACTTAAGGGAAATCCAAGTTTCTTTAACTTAAACAAAATCAAATTATGTGGTAATTTGTCAAATGCTTTACTGAAGTCAGTGTAGATGCAGTCAACTTGCCCACCAGAGTCTAAAGAGCTTAATGCAAAAGAAGTGAAATCAAGGAGGTTAGAAACTGTAGATCTGCCATTAACAAAACCATGCTGACGAGTTGTTATGACTTCACCACAGCACACCTTAACCTGATCGTATATAATATGTTCAAAAATTTTCGGTATTGATGATAACTTAGCCACGGGCCTGTAGTTTGAAACATCATTTTTACACCCTTTCTTGAAAATGGGGCTAATGTATGCATTTTTCCAAAATTTAGGAAAATAGCTTTCTTGAATTGATCTATTAAATAAAATACTGAGGGGCTGACTCAGCACAGAGCTGCAGTTTACTAAAACTGTCGCAGGAATACCATCCGGCCCGGAGTTGAAGTCATCATCAACAGATGAAATATATTTCTCTATGAGGTCAGGAGAGAAAGATATCTCATTAACCGAAACTAAAGGGTCGTTATCCATATATTCAAAATAGTTGATTTCAGGGCTAAATAAATCCGTAGAAAATGATTCATTAAACAAATTAGCAAACAACCCGGCTATAACTTGTGGGTCGCTAGTGAGCCCATCAACTGTTTTAAACTCAGATGGAAACCCGTCAGATTTTTTTTTAGAATTAATAAAACCCCAAAAATTCTTGGGGTCATGAAGAATATTCAGCCTAATTTTATTCAAATATTCAGAATAAACCAAAGCTGACATATCTTTAAATTCAAGAAACAGTCGCTGATAAGCAACAAGGTCATTACGGTCCTGGCTACAAACGTATTTATTCCATGCCCTATTACGGCCATTGCGAACCTTTTTCAAATCCTTTGTATACCAGGGGTACGAGGAATTATTAACGTACCTCCTTGTATATGGAACCGACAATGCTATGGCAGAAAAAAGTTCACCATAGAAAAATTTAATGCAATCATCAAATGTATTGTTATTAAAAAAAGTAAGTAAGTCGTCTAATTTATTTCTTAAATTTTCATTCAATTTTAAAAAGTCAGCTTTCTTAAAATTGAATTCGTAAATATTAATGGATGAATATGCATTAGTCAAATTTTCATTGTCAGATTGGTACACAATACTCAAAGGTGGATGATAGGAATCTACCGTAGACAGAGCATGGATAGCATTTCTTACAACAACATTGCTACTATTTGTAGCCAAGACTAAGTCAAGTTGTCGTCCATGGCAGTTAGTTATACAACTTACTTGTTGTAAATTTGAAAGTATTTCGTCAACAAAAATTTGTTGTTGTCGAGTTTTTGGACAAGATGCATAAAAATATGTACCATCGTCCGAAGGAGTCCATTTTAGGTCAGGCAGATTAAAGTCACCTAACAACAAAATGTCGTCATTAGTGTCTAGTTCATTAATAATATATTCTACGGCCATCGAAAGACATTCGTAGACATCTGCGCTACTATTTGGAGGAACATAAGTGTTAAGAATGTATAAATTAGAGTTACAATGTGTAACCTTAACACATAACAGTTCAATATTAGATGCACAGGCAATTTCAACTAATGAACTGGTTAAATGATTTTTTATAGCTATTAAGACGCCTCCACCAACAGAAGAAAGATCTTCCAAGTGTCTGTCTCTTCTAAAAACATGGAAACTATTATCAAAAAGTTCCATATTGAGAAAGCTGTTGTTTAACCAAGTTTCGGTAAACACGATAATATCCTCAGAGAAATTCTGAGTTGATAAAAAGATATCTTGCGTCTTGGAACGCAATCCCCTTACATTTTGATAGTAAAGGGATAGCCGTTTCAGTTTTTTGAATTGGAACGTGCAGTTTTATCATTTTTTTTCGATTTAAATTCTGAAATATAGATATTATCCACCCATGCTTTAGATTTAAGAATGGCAGAAACATGAGAAGATGCCACTGTTATTTTAAAAGACGCATGAATTGGTTTATTACCGAGTTTCCTGCAAGAAACGAAGGCGTCGGCAGGAATAATTTGATTTTGTCTGATAAAATTTTTAACGCTGTCATGATCAGACAGGGATGTTATTTGATCAAACTTTAATAGAACTGAAACATCAGAAACTACAAAAAGATCAAGCAAGCTAGGCACACAATTATGAGCAAAGCGAGTTGGAAAAGTTTGGTTAACTACTTTCAAGCCACAAGTAGAAGTATGATGCAGTAAGTTCTTAGTTATAGAATTTCTTAGCAACAAATTTATATTAAAATCTCCGCAAATGATAAGAAAATCATAATTAACTATTCTGCTAGTCAGATCATTGAAAAATTGCTCAGGATTGTTGCAACTAGGAGGGTTATAGACACAGGAAACAAAAACTTTTACACTATTATCATAAACTTCAAGATTCAGAAATTCACAAACATCATTGCCTTTACTAACACACTTCACTTTCATACCAGCCTTACAATAAATAGCTACACCACCACCCCTCTTATCAGTCCTATCATTACGATATTTATAGCCATTAAAGCTGTAAAAAGAATCAGAAACTTCCCATTTAAACCATGTCTCTGATACACAAATAATATCCACAGGCGAATTTTCAAAAATATGACGAGCATAGTCCAGTTTTAATTCATTCATACTCCTAGCATTGAAATGCACCACGTTCAAACCATTATTTTGCTTACACAACACATGAACTAAGGCTTTGTAATTGTCGACAGCACCATTAGACGCACCATCAATTTGCAACAAGACCTAATGAAAAAGAATGAGCTTCAAACATAAAATAAATCAACATATTAAAGAAGCAGATAAAAGATATTAAAAAAAGAGAATAGAAGAAATAAATGAGAAAATTAAAAAATAAAAGAACTTAAACTAATTAGAACAGATAACATTAAATAAATAATTAAAAAGTTGAATAATATGCTCATAAAAATTAAAGTTATGAGCTGAGTTATTTTAAACTCATATAAATTTTTTTTTTGGTTTGTTTTTAACACCCTAAAACATTTCCAGTGCTGCACTCTATGCTCTCTTTGTTACATAATAGTCTTGCATCTCCCTGCTGAGTGGACTTAACATAAATACTACCGCGTACTGAGAAAACTGCAACAATTTTTCCTTGACGTTTCATTTCCATTGCATGAAACAGAATTGCGCGATTAGTTTTAGTAAGGCTCTCATTTAATTAAATTTTTCATTTCCACCGCATCCAATATCACTGAAATAAAGTTGTCGTTGGTTAGACTTACAAAAAATTGCAATTGCTTTACAAATTTGGTTGCGGTCATAAGAGTTTGCAAGCTTTGCTATTATCGCAGGTTTAATGTTGATATTCCTGTTGTTTCTTTTTTCGTCGTTTGTTTTCACCCTGAACACATTGAGGAGCATCGGCAATTTGCAATTCAAAACCGAACAAATGCGAGCAAATAAGTCGTGTAAGTTCTCACCAGCCGAAATCGGGATACCGGATATGATAAGATCAGCCGCAACAGCATCGTTCTCATGTTTTTAAACTTTTTTTCTAAGCTCACTCAACTCTTTAACGAGTACGTCAGGGGTGGAGACAGAATCGGAGTTAGCTCTCAAACTTTTTACAGCTTCCAGCTCAGCCTTTAAATCGGAGATCTTTTCTTTTATTGCAACAACACCACTGCAGACAGCTGATACACGCACTGTAATACTTTTCAGAGTACCTTTAATATTAGAGAGCTCTGCCGACACTTCACTCAGCCTTTCCAGATGATTTAATGGCTTCAGTAAATTGTTCAATGATACTCTCTTTCATGTTGCTTAGTTTAGTACTTAGAAGCTCTTTATAAAGTGAAGGTGTCAGTGTTAGTGGTGACTCAACTTTGCCGGTAGAACAAGAGGGAGGTGAGGGGCCGGTGTGTAGCCGAACGTTGCCACCACTTCGTAAGTTTTTATGCATTTTTACGCGCAATTAATTTGTTGAGAAAAAGAATTAATAAAAAATTCCGGATTTAATAGCTTAATCGCTGAAGTGACTAAAGCGGCTAACAGCCAACGCGTGTTACTTATTTTTCCGGGCTAATACAAGTTTTATTTTGGTAATTATCAGTAAATAAAGCAATTAGAATGCGGACACTTAGAAAACGTGTCTACTCGTTACAAAACAGCATATTTAACATCCTTATCTTTCGACATAAGTGTGGTGTTATTACCAAATCGAAGTGGACGAAAAATCGAGGAAATATACGGCTTTTGTAAGGCATTTCGGTTTTTATAGAATGCCTTTCGGCTTAGAAAACGCGCCGTCTACGTTTCAACGAATAATGGCAGATGTTATTAACCCTTAAATGCATGATTTTTTTTTGGTAGACATGATCATGTTAATGCAGGAAAAAGTAAAAAAAGGTTTTTTTTTTAATATTTAATATCTTTTTATTTAAAAAAAACAACCAGTTTTAGATATGGCACACCATGCGTTTTAGTAGATATTAATATAAAAGACCTAAGTCAACTTTTCAAAACTAGTAACTGTATTGAATAAAAGAAGAGCTTTTGCATAGAAAAATTATATTATGTATGTAGTTAGCTTAGAAAATCACTTTTTACACATCAACAAAAAAAGCTGTAATTCTGACATTCAATAAACTTCCGCGAATTTTCTCTTTGTCAAAGCATAACTCATATTTTAACTTCGTGCCAAAAAAAAGGTGTCGCAACTCGGTAGAATACATGTCCCTAAACGTGAAAACTTTACAACAGCACGAATTGATTGCATGCCGATGACTTTGAGATGGTTTGAATGGTATGTTGCAGTTCTACAACACCATGAGGGTATTCCTGAAAACGCGAAAAAGCCTCGAAAACTGCGTAAACTGCGAAAACTGAGCACATTTTCGAGTCTCGAAAATAATTTGTATGAAGAAAAGTTTGCTCAACTTTCGAGGCTAATTAGTTGAGCAAGTGGCCTCGAAAAGTTGGAAAATAAATCAGTGTTGCCGTATGTCGAAATAATTTGCTGCCAGTTTGAAGTTACTTTAGAAATTGGCACATAAACTTAACAGAATGATTTTTAAATATATAAAAACGCAATTTTCAGAATTTTTGTTTGTTTACCTATTTGTGTTTTGTTATTTATTAACTTAATTCTACATATTTTTTCGTTTTGGTGTGATACATTTTTTTTCATGGCAGCGGTAACACTGATCAAACTGTCAAATTGCCATTGCTCAATCGTTTACGAGTTTGTATTGATAGGGGTGTTCCTGAAAGCAAGCTCGAAAACTTTCGAGTTTTCGCGCTTTTCGAGTTTTCGCGTTTAGAGGAATACCCTCCATGTGTTTAAGGGTTAAACCATTGGGCTGTAAAATGGTCAGCTATGTCAACGAGATGATTGTTGCTTCTACAAGTGTAGAAGAAGGTCTTCAAAACTTGAAGGAATTCCTTGACGTCATCAAAGGAGAAGGCCTCACACTACGGTTATCAAAATGTTTGTTTTTAAAAAGAACCGTGACGTTCCTTGGACACAAGCTATTTTGCTATTCCAACAATAGCGCTCAAAGTACGCTGGTTTTTTGGGGCTCACGGCTCTTTTTTTGTGTCTGCGGCTCGTTTGTGGAACAATCTTCCATCCGAATTGCAGTTAATAAGGTCAGCGGCACTTTTTCGGAAAAACGCTTTTTGATAGATTTTGTAACTTGAATTCTCGACAAACTTTTTTAAATGAAATGGAATGGATATGTATTGATAATAATATACATAATGTGACATGAATATACTAAAGCAAAGTTAGCAAAACTAGCAGTTTTTAATATTAATTTTTTTTATATTTTATTCTTATTACACAGGCATGTTCTGGAAATCGTTTTCGATCGAAATCGAAATTGAAATCGACTTTGGGTATTCCACATTTCGATCAGTCGATTTTAAATTCCGTTTGTATGTTCGAATCGAAATGAACGTGTTCTGTAAATCAATATTATCGATTTGCTATCTGTTTCATTTCGATCAGCTGTCATCAAGTGAAATCAATCAAATTTGAAATTTAAATAAAAATGTTCGTGCAATTTTTGTATTTAATATTAATACAAAAATTGTATTGTATTTAATATTAATTTGAATCCTGACTGCCATTTACTAAGTGGTGACAGTTCTTTGTTCGAAGTTTATTTTTCTAATTTAATTTCGGTAATAAATTCATATAAAAATACGCGTTTTCGCAGCTTTATTGACTGCTAAGGCTCAGCGATTGGCAGGCAAGCTGAAAGTTAGCTGCTTTTTGTGGTGCTAATATAGCAAACAAGCAGGTAACTTTTGCATTTAAACTGCAACAACAAATTTAACTAAGTGTTGAGAATTGGCGCTCCGCTAAAAACAGCTGTTCGTGAAAAAAAGCTCCAGGCTACGCTTTTAAGAAACCAGGGAAACCAATTTTTCTTTTTTGTTGACAGATCCTAAAAGTCTGCAACAAATTATGTGGATGACAGAAGTGGCTAAAAAAAAAAAAGTTGCTTCTGTTTATTCACATAATATTGGGTACTGGAACTGGAAAAAAAAAAATCCTAATAGTAATATTTTTTTTATTACATTATGACGTTGAGCCGCTCTCCTCCATCTGGAGGGAGTCAACAACAGCAACAACAACAACAACCGCAACAGTTGCTTCAACAACAACAGTTACCACAACAACACTTGCTACAACAACAACAGTTACTACAACAACAGTTGTTACAACAACAACAACATTTGCTACAACAACAATCGTCGCAACAATAACAGTTTCTACAAGAAGAGGAGCAAAGAGCAGGCAAAAAGCTGAAAAATCTAGCTCTCCTGCTATGAATAAAAATAGCTATTCGACCCAGGTGGTTGTAAATAATGATTCAACATCACAATCAACCTCTACCGGTACTATTCCTAAGGCACGATCAACTGAAGTAAAAAATAAAGTTCAAACAGGTAAAGATCGTTACATAACTTTGAATTCTAAGCGAAAGCTCAGCCCTCAAAAAGGGAATGTAGGAAATTCAAAGATAAATAAAACTAACAATTTCGTTACACCTTCAAATGTTCTATCTGGCAATCGATTTGCACCATTAAGCGAACTTAATGAAAACAATGCTAGTGAATCACCCAAAACTTTTAAGCCGCCTCCAATTTATTTGCGTGAGCGAAGCTCAAACGCTTTAGTAGCAAAGCTAACACAGCTTATAGGGAAAGATACCTTTTTTATTGTTCCCTTAACTAGAGGTAATCTTCATGAAACGAAGATTCAAGTAAAAAGCGAGGAATATTTCCGCATTATTGCGAAAAACTTTAACGACAGTAATAAATCTTATTACACATACCAGGTTAAAAGCAGTAAAGGTATTACAGTTGTTATTAAGGGTATTGAATCCTCTGTTGACCCTGCTGAAATCAAAGAAGCTTTAGGTCTGAAAAATTTCGATGCTAAAGCTGTAATAAATATAGTAAACAAGGATAAGGTTCCACAACCTATGTTTATAAACTTGAATATTTGCTTCACCGTCGTGTGGTGGTAGAGGAACCTCATAAAAGAAACGGTCCGGTACAGTGTACTAACTGCCAAGAGTATGGGCATACAAAAACATACTGTACCCTTCAATCTGTCTGTGTCGCTTGTGGAGAACTTCACCACATTTCTAAGTGTTCAAACAAGTTGAAAAAAGATATAAATTTAAAGAAGTGCGCTAACTGCCAAGGGGATCACACTGCAAACTACAGGGGTTGTCCTATTTATAAAGAGCTAAAAGCTAGAATCTCTGAAAAAAGGAAAGTAATCCGAAACCAAACTCAAAATATATTCCCAACCCATATCTTTGTCTAGCAACAAAGCACTGCGCATCCAGTAAATGCATATTTCATATGCAAATACGCTCAATTCAGGAGCAACGAACCCTCAACAAAGTAGCTTGGAAAAACAGATCACAAACTTAACTCAAACCCTGAATCAATTTATGGTTTCAATGCAATCAACTCTACAAGATCTAGTTAAAACGCAAAACCAGCTACTTCAAATTTTGATTGCGCAAAAATAAGTCATCTAAAAATTTGTGCTTGGAATGCAAACGGCATCAGCCAAAATAAAAATGAAATTTTTCATTATGTAACCCATGCAAAAATTGATTTAATGCTTGTTTCAGAGACTCATCTGACAGACAAGCAAAATTTTCATATACCAGGATACAAATTCTACAAAACAAATCATCCTGATGGCAAAGCTCACGGGGGCTCAGGAATTTTAGTTCGAAATCGCCTTAAACACTACTGCTTAGAACCCTTTTCCAAAAATTATCTTCAGGCTACCTCTATTTGCCTACAAAACCATTCCAAAAACCTTACTGTTTCGGCAGTCTACTGCCCACCTCGATTCGCAATCAGTGAGGAAAAATTCAAAGAATTTTTCGATACCTTGGGAACTAGATTTTTAGCTGCTGGAGACTATAACTCCAAACATACATACTGGGGATCTCGTCTTATAAACCCTAAAGGCAAACAATTATATAATATGTTAATGAAACATCGCACCACGTTCGACTATGCTTCTTCTGGTCAACCAACATATTGGCCAGCCGACCGAAGCAAAATCCCAGACCTCATTGATTTCGCCATCACAAGAGGTATCGATAGAACCTTATTAACAGCCGAGACAAATTTTGAACTCTCTTCAGATCATTCTCCAATCGTTTTTTGCCTTTTAGAGAAATCAGTTGACCTTAAGCCCCGTATGAGACCAACATCGCATAAGACTGACTGGCTAAAGTATCAAAAATACATAAGCTCACACATCCACTCAACCTATTCGATAGAACACAACGAGCATATTGACGATTGTCACCCTAATTTTCAAAACTTTGACTAGAACGACAACACTACAGAAACGACAACACTAGAGAAACAACACAGTTAGTTACGAACCGACCGTCGTGTGTATAAAACGTGTGCAAAATATAATAAAATATAACTTTGTTTTTAAGAATAAATTAAATCTTTTTATTACATTGCCATCCTATGACAATTTCAGAAGTGGAATTAATACCTAATAAAATGAAATGCCTAATTTCCGCGACATTAGCATTGAAAAACTTCGGGAGAAATGCCGTCGTTTAGCACTATCGAGTGCCGGTAATAAAACGGAATTAATTAAACGCATTTTGCACGCAGAAATTAATTCGGAAAATCGAGTTGAGGTGTCCGAGAATTCGAGTGATGCATTTTATGGATTCGAAAGCATAAATACAAATGTACCGGGGTGCTCATCATCACCAGTTCTGGAAGATTCTGTAAATGTTCCGCAAAACATACACAGCCGCCAATCTTCAAGTGATGTTGCAACACGCGCCGCGCCGGTGACAACGAATTACACACACCTACAACAATTACCCGTTTCTAACGTCGTAAATATGCCATCTGTCTCTTTCCCACAAATACTAACGCATGCAACACCGTTTGCAACGCATTACGCACACACACAGTCAATGCCGATTTATTCGTTTGCGCCACAAAATACAGCACCGATTGCAACGAACTATACACACGCACAACAAACACCGTCTTGTTCGTTCGTGCCACAATATTCGGTACCGATTACCACGAATGCTAATTTTTTGCAGCAACCACCAGTTTATGCTCCTTCCACTCCACATCAATATTTGTACGCACAGAATGTACGCGATATGATTGACATTCTACCTGATTTCAATCCGCTTGACAAAGACGGCTTATCAGCACAACAATTCGTTGAACGTATAAATATGTTAAAAAACGCTTACCAGTGTGACGACGGGTTGTTGTTGTTTAGCGTACAGTCAAAATTGAAAGGACCAGCAAAGACGTGGAACGACAGTTTACCATGCGTTTTTTCTAATTGGATACAGTTTTCCAATCAGATTATATTTGATTTTCCTTCAACAGAAACTGATGCTGACGTACATATGAAGCTGATGAATTGTTCACGGTTATCAAACGAAAGTCACGAAGAATTTTTTTATAGAATCCTAGCTATGGGTCGTAGAGGGCGACTGCGTGATGACTCAATTCTTAAATATATACTGAAAGGACTTAATGACTATGGAATGCAACAGTCGCTGGCTAGCGGATTTTATGGAACAGTGAACGAACTACTTGTTGCAATGCGAAGATATTTAGCTAATGCTCCGTCACGAGTCCCGCAAAGATCCGATTCCTAATCCTCCGACGACTACAAAAGTTGAAACTTTAAGACTAAGATGTTATAATTTATTTATTTATTTATTTATTTATTTATTTACAAATGTCTATCGAGTTAAACTCTATTGGACACATTGAGTTATTATTATTACTATAAAATATATATATAAGAGATTAAATATTACTTACAAAAACAAATGAATTTAATTAACATCATACTATAAATAGATCAAAGTAAGGAAAGTAAATGTAACTTAAAACTATTTCTACTTAATGATAAATCCAAATCATTATGAAATTTATTATAATCTGAGCAAGACTTTGTAATTGGATTAGACAAACCGTAATTCGTGAAAGCACGTGGGATCCAAAAAAGAAAATGCCTTCCTCTTAATGGCCTTGAAGGAGCATATATTGGGAAAAGAGAAAGGAGCATCGGACAGTCGATATGATTGCACAACGTATCTCTAGCTAGCATAACACTAAAATATGTTCTTACTTGAAGCGATTTGAGGTCAATCAATAAGCAACGACTTTTATAAGTGGGCAAAATATTTAGATTCCAATTCATCTTTCTTAATGCATATCTTGAAAATTTCCTTTGCACAGCCTCAATTCGATTTATACTAATTGCGTATGAAGGACTCCATATACAAGAAGCATACTCCAGAATCGATCTAATTAAAGAAACATAAATTGATTTCAATGTGTATGGGTCTGAAAATTCTTTTGTATTCCGTATCAAAAATCCTAGCAATTTATTAGCCTTAGAAATGATATAATCATAATGTGAGTTAAAGCTTAGCTTAGTGTCAAACATTACACCTAAATCTTTCTGACAATCCACTTTAATAAGGGAACATTCTAAAATTTTATAATCATGACTTACGGGTGAAGATGATCTAGTGAAACTAATACACTTACACTTAGATATGTTTAAGTACAAGTAATTATCCTCACACCACTGTGCTACACTGTCTAGGTCCATTTGTAATAGAACTGAATCTATATACGTTCTAATAGGCCTAAATATTTTCAAATCATCCGCATATAACAGACAATTAGAGTATCTTACTCTGTTAGGGAGGTCATTAATAAATATAATGAAGAGAAGAGGTCCTAGGTGACTACCTTGTGGAACTCCAGAATAGTTAAAAATTTCTTTAGATACTGTTGAACCAATCTTGACAAATTGTCTGCGATTGGAAAGATAATCACTGAGCCAACTTAGAATCTGAGAGTGAAAACCCATACAGTTAAGTTTATTTATCAGGACCGTATGTGAAACCCTATCAAATGCTTTTGCAAAATCTGTATAAATAGCATCAACTTGATTACCACGCTCAATGCCTTTTAAACAAAAATTCGCAAATATAGCCAAGTTGGAAATAGTGGACCTGCCACTTACAAAACCATGTTGAGCTTGGGAAATATTATTTTTTATATTCCAATATATCCTCTTCTTCACAATCGCTTCGAAAACCTTAGGTATCAATTTCAGTTTTGAAATGGGTCTGTAATTAATAACCTCTTGTTTCGAACCTGATTTATGAATCGGAGTAATATAAGAATCCTTCCAAGTATCCAAAAAATTACCTGTGGAAAGCGAAAGATTAAAAATGAATGTTAGAGGTTTTGCTAAGCTCTCGCAGCAATATTTCAATAATATTGGTGGCGTGTTATCTGGGGACGACTTGTATGAGCTCTTTAACGAAGCCAGTTCAAGTAATACTTCATTCATTTCTAAGTTCAAATGACCCATATTAGTTATTTCAGGGAAAATATCACTAATTGCTGTAAATTTATTATCAGCAACGAAGTTTGACTGAAAGAAAGAAGCAAACATATCGCAGATTTCTTTTTCATCACTTGACGAACAATTATTGTAAGTCATGTTGGACGGAAAACCAAAAGAGTGTTTTTTAGCATTAAGAAATTTCCAGAAAGACTTAGAATCAGTTTTTATATTTGATTCAATGGACAGTAAAAATTGCTTGTAGAGTACTTTTTTTAACGTTTCATAACTATTTCTGCAAGATATATATTCGACTCGAAAATTTCGGTTTTCACTATATCTCTTGCGTAGTTTACTAAGCCTGTTTTTTAATTTACATAAACGCCTGTTAAACCAAATGGGCTTATTCCCTCGGATCACCCTTTTCAATGGAACAAATTTTTCGTAAGCTTCTTCAAGTTTTGCCATAAAAGAGTCATAGCTTTTCTTTAAGTCATTAGGGACCATAATTTCTTCCCAATTTGTGTTAGAAAAAAATAAGTTAAGTGAAGAAAAGTCAGCTTTTGCAAAGTTATGCTCAGATTTTCTATGAACACTGCAGAAATTAAGCTTGGAATAATTTAAGAAATTTAGTTTTATTTCAAGCGCTAGGTGATGAAAACTATTATTTAACATTGGGATGTCTGAAACCCTTAAGATTGCATTTATATCGTTATCCACAAAAACCAAATCAAGAATGCGTTCTAAAGAATTTAGAACATAATTAATTTGATTTAAGTTCATTGACAGTAATGCATCCAAGGTTTCATAATCTCTGTCCTGTTTAGCATTAAATGGTAACAAACATTTCTCACTCGGCATGAATTGCCAATTAATATGACCTAAGTTAAAATCACCAAGAACTATTAAATGTACATTAGAATTACATAATTCAAAAATATTGGAAATATTTTTTACATGAGCTGCATAAACACTCGCATCACTATTTGGTGGAATATATGAGACAAAAATATAAATTGTTAAATTCTTGCATGGAGACATTAGTTCAACACAAATTTGCTCAACAATATTATTTTCTAATATAATACGCCTACTTATTATGTTAGTCTTAACAGCTAATAAAACACCCCCTCCTCTGGAAAGACCAGTGTCAGCGGCAGATCTATCTCTCCTATAGACATGAAAATCATCATTAAACAACTCTGCAGAAAATATAGAGTCATTTAGCCATGTCTCAGTTAACGCAATGGCATCATAGTGACAACATGAGGCAGCAGTAAAAAAATTTAATGTTTTAGATCTCATACCACCAACATTTTGATAATAAATACAAATATTATCTTCATGAGATGATGAAGGCTTAGCATTAATTATTGTTTTGTTTCTAGTTCTTCCACTTTTCGAAAAAACTTAAATTCTTTAACATATACATCCACCGGCCAAAGCTCAGAATCAGTAATAGTATTGTAATGAGACGACGATACTCCAAGTTTAAAATTCACACGTTTAAGTGTATCATGCTGGAAATCTTTTTTAATTAGCTTAAAACAAGCTAAATCATGTCTTGCAATTTTTGTGTGTTTCACCACATATTCAATAATATTATCTGCAGAAACAGAAGGCTTAAAAGAAGAGAGATGAGCCCATCTCTTTCTTTCAACAACTTCAAGCTCATCACTAGAATTTTGTCCAATTATTGTTGTGCGTTTTTTATGTTTTTTTCTTCTAACCTCATTCCACGGATTTATTACATTCTTAGTAACTGCCGAAACATGATCATTCTCAATCGAAGAGAGATTTTCCGGAGAAACATGAGATTTATCAGACAATGATCGCGAGTATACACGAGCAACATCAGTAACATTGTCACCCACGCACACAGTATTTCTACCAACAATATCATTATCGCTATTCTGAGTGTTTTTCTTTTGTTTTTTTTGTTTTTTCAAACGCATCGAACTGCACACATTAGTGGAAACGGAAGGCACAGGGGAAGCTAGGAGAGCATCGATATCACCAACAACATTATCAACAGCAGCCGTAACATCAGCATACGAAACCGATAAGCGACGAGACTTTGATAGAGCAGCAGGCGTGTTAGAAATATGAGGTAAAGACGAACGCGAAGCAACATCAACATTTACAGCAGCCGTGTTATTATGCAGAGAACAAAGAGAATCATCAGCAGTAGGAACAAGAGAAACTGCATCCACACGTAATTGAGCATCGTAGGGAGATTGTAATTCAATTAAATCTTCGTTCGTAACATTGCATGCAATATTCGTAATGTGTTTAGCGGCAGACGCAATAACATTACTAGGTGTTACAGTTTTAAGCAAACTACCGGCAGCAGCGCTATAAGTGAAGTTCGATGAACCCGATGACGAAGAGCAATCAATACGAAGTTGACCAACAGAAGCAGGAGCAGTGAGAGCTGAGGTCGATGAAGGGCGAATATTCAAACCAGCAACTATTTTAGCATCATCCGAAGGGTCCGACCCACTCTTTCGCGTGCTCTTACCATTATTAAAGAGTAAAGATTGTTTTAACAGCGATTTAAGCTCTTTGACTTCTTCAACCAATTTCATAATAATTTCGATTAAGTTCAATGAGCCATTTAGACACTTGTCACAATTAAAAACAAAATTATGGCTTTTGTTTAAAAATTCAAACGAGTTGATATCAACTTTTAAACACGATTTATGGCACCGACCATTACAGATATGACAAGGAAACGAATCCTCGTTAGAGATTGTTTTATTACATATCAAACACCGAGAACGCATAGTGCATGACCGGAGCAAACGACAGTCGAGATAAGACTGAATTGCAACGAACAAGGGCATATTTCTGCAGATTGCAAGCAACCTCAAAAGCGTCAACGTTGTAAAAAGTGTTCCAAAGTTGGGCACAACGAAGAAAGTTGCAGATCTGCAAAAGAACCAGTGAAAAAAATTAATCATGACGAAAACATTACAACAACAGGAATCATTAAAAATGTTCAAATTAATGGAATATTTTTGAAGGCATTTATTGACCCAGGCAGTTCAGTGTCTCATATAAAAAAAAGTTATTCGTCAATGTTTGGTGGTGAAGTACCGTATTCAGGACGGTCATTGCAAGGAATGTTTGGTGGTGACTACGAGTGTGCATCACAGTTACGCGCATCCCTTTCGATGGATGCTGAACAGTTTCCAGTGTCTCTATTGATCATTGATGACGAATTTATGAACGAGCCAATTTTGGTGGGCAATGACGTATTATGTCAACCAGGCGTGAGGTTTGTTATCGAAGATGGTTCTTGTCGCATTGAAAAAATAGAACTAGGTGATCTGCAAGTTGATTCGAATTTGGAAGATGAATCCATAAATCAACTTAATGAACTGTTGGTGGGTTATGCTGACTGTTTCGCTTCAAAAATTTCAGAGCTAGGCAAATACTCCAAAAAGAAGTTGACGATTCGCCTAAAATCAGATGTACCAGTAAGCAGACGACCATACCGACTTCCTTTTGCTAAGCGTGAAAAAGTTAAGGAAATAATAAGCGAGCTTCTTACCAACAACATCATTCGTCGAAGTGAGTCACCATTTGCTTCACCAATAGTTTTAGTGAAAAAGAAGAACGGTGAAGATCGGTTATGTGTCGACTACCGAGAGTTGAACAAAATTACTATAAAAGAACCTTTTCCAATACCCATCATGGAAGAACTGTTTTCGTCGTTGGCTGGTAATCAATATTTTACATCACTCGACTTGATGTCCGGCTACCATCAAATCGCTGTCGAAGAAAACAGTAAACAGTACACGGCTTTTATGACCAATGAGGGTCATTTTGAATATAATTTTATGCCATTTGGATTGGTTAATGCGCCATCGGTGTTCCAGTCGGTTATGAACTCAGTAGCCAGTCAAATGCCACCGGGCGAAGTTATTACTTACTTGGACGACGTAGTAATTCCAAGCCGAACGATATCAGAGGGCTTAGACCGATTGGAAAGATTTTTGAAAATTCTCCGGGAAGAAGGACTAACGCTAAAATTAAACAAATGTTGTTTTTTATCCGTCGAAATTAATTTTCTAGGCCACCGAATAAATACAAATGGAATCCGCCCAGGTGAGAGTAACATTACCGCTATTAAAAACTTTGAGCGACCGAAAAATATTACTGAGGTGCGACGGTTTCTTGGCCTTACCGGATTTTTCCGTAAATTTGTAAAAAACTACTCGCTAATTTCAAAACCAATCACAAATTTGTTAAAAAAAGAAAATACTGAATTTAAATGGTGTGAACTACAGGAAGAAGCGTTTTGTCAGTTGAAACAGCTGCTTTGCTCCGAACCGATCCTTGCGATTTACGACCACCAAAAAGATCACGAAGTGCATACTGATGCTAGTGCTATAGGTTTAGCAGGCATACTATTTCAGCGTCCTGACGACAATATATTGGCACCGGTGGGCTATTACAGTCGACATTGTAGTAGCACAGAAGAAAAATATCATAGCTACGAGTTGGAAGTGCTAGCCGTAGTTGAGTCACTAGAAAGATTCAGATTTTATTTACTGGGAAAGCATTTTCGAGTGGTAACAGATTGTTCAGCTATTTGCACCTTAAAAACCACCACTCCAATGCTGTCACGAGTTTCCAGATGGTGGTTAAAGCTACAAGACTTTGACTTCGAGACTGTTCATCGAGCTGGGGTACGTATGGCCCACGTCGACGCACTGAGCAGGAGTCCAATTGAAAATGCCCGAGAGCCTGAAACTGTCGCCGATAAAATTCTACGCATAGAAATTTCAACAGAAGATTGGCTAGGTGCTATGCAGGTGCAAGATCCGGAGTTGAAAAATATATATGGCATACTTCAACGTAAACTTGAATCCAACCAACTGAAAAAAATACAAAGTGAGTACGTCATTAAAAATTCACGTTTGTACCGCAAAGTAAATCAACAAGAACTGTGGGTGGTTCCAAAGGGAGTTCGTTGGCGAATTGTAAGGTCTTGTCATGATGAAGCTGGACATTTCGCAGTGGACAAAACAATCGACCGTATCATGAAAAATTACTGGTTTCCTCGAATGCGAAATTTTGTTAAAGGCTATATCGCCAGCTGTATCGAATGTTGTTTTCACCATAAGCCCGGTGGACTTCCCGTAGGAGAACTGCATATAGAAGAACTAGAGCCGTTAATGCCATTTCGAATTCTACATATTGATCATCTTGGCCCGTTTATAAAAAGTAAAAAAGGAAATACACATATTTTAGCAATTGTTGACCGATTCAGCAAATTCACCACAATTAAAGCCGTTCGAAACACAAAAACTCAGCCAGTAATAAACGTTTTAAATGAACTTAGTTCTTTTTTTGGTTTGCCAGCGAAAATTATTACCGACAGAGGAACCTCATTTACTTCTAAAGCTTTTTCGGAATACTGTAGCAGCAACAATATTCAACACATTAAAACAGCAGTACGGACCCCAAGAGCCAATGGACAAGTGGAGAGGATAAACCAATCAATACTATCATTCCTTCGGTCAAATGCAACCACCGAGAAAAACTGGGACATAGAACTGCGATCACTACAATGGATGTTAAACACCCAAACTAATTCGACGACAAAATTCGCTCCAAACGACCTTTTGTTCGATTTTAAATTACGGGACATAACCGCTAACCGTCTACACGATGCCTTGCAAGATGATACACCAGTAGATATGGTTTCACGCCGTCAAGAAGCTATCCAGCACATAGAAATCGCACGTGCCAAGTGGAAACAACGATTTGACAGCAAGCACCGTAAACCAATAATTTACAAAGAAGGTGACTTAGTAGTAGTCGAAAACGTACCAACAGCAACTGGTGAATCCAAAAAGTTGGAAGCCAAATACCGAGGACCTTATGTGGTATCAAAAGTAATTGGAAACGATCGCTACCTGATTGAAGACATGGAAGATAACCAAATTAAAAGCCGAAAATATTCATCGATATTATCAAGTGACAAAATAAAATTATGGTGTTCTCTCTATCCAGAGATTGATGACTTTGAAGATGCTTCAGATCCTGAAGAAAACGATTCGCAACTCGAGGCGACTTGCAGCCAGGAAGGGCCGAGCTGTCACCCTAATTTTCAAAACTTTGACTAGAACGACAACACTACAGAAACGACAACACTAGAGAAACAACACAGTTAGTTACGAACCGACCGTCGTGTGTATAAAACGTGTGCAAAATATAATAAAATATAACTTTGTTTTTAAGAATAAATTAAATCTTTTTATTACATTGCCATCCTATGACACGATGCTGTTGCCGTTTTTAATACAATACTGTATTCAGCTGCTGAGCACTCAACACCTGATCAGGCTGAGAAAAATACAAAAACCCGTTTCCTTACTAACAGAGAAATTGAAATTCTTGTAGCAGATAAGCGTAGGTTAAGGCGAGAGTGGCAGGTCCATAGATCCCCAACTTCTAAAGCAAACCTAAAAATTGCTACATACAAACTTAGGTCTGCGTTAAAAAACAAGGAAGACGTGGAACAGCAAAAATATGTCTCAAAACTTGCCCCAAATGCTAATGGACTAAAATCCTTGTGGAAAGCCACCAAAAAAATTAGAGCACCCACTGAAAGTGAATCTCCGATAAGAGACCTACATGGAAATTGGGCTAGAAGTGATGCAGAAAAAGCTGAGGCTTTTGCCAATCACTTAAGTACAGTTTTTCAACCAAATCCGTATATTCAAGGTTTCAACCTTGCCTTCCCAACTGCCAATAAACACCGATACTATCCAAATGAGTTTCCATAGCAGTAATTTAATCAGTTTAATTCAAGAAATGTGTCATAAAAAAGCCCCTGGGTGTGATAAAATCACTCCCAAAATGATTAAGGAACTGCCTCACTCAGGTGTCATCTTTCTGACCAGGCTTTTTAATGCTATAATTCATTACGGATATTACCCAAAAGAATGGAAAAACTCGTTGATAACCATGATACCAAAACATGGGAAAGATCGTACACTACCGTCATCGTATAGACCCATAAGCCTTTTACCTTGCTTGTCAAAATTATTTGAAAAATTAATTCTAGTAAAATTAATGCCATATATTACTGATAAAAACTTATTACCGCCTCACCAATTCGGCTTCCGAAAACAACACGGCACAATCGAACAGGTTAATAGGATCACAAATGAAATAAGAAAGGCTTATGAGCGAAGTGAATACTGCACTGCAATATTTCTCGATGTCGCACAGGCGTTTGATAAAGTATGACATGAAGGCCTTATCAAAAAAATTGAACACCTATTGCCTCTTAATGTTCATAAAATATTTACTTCTTACCTCGAAAGCAGGCTTTTTAAAATAAAATACAAGAATTTTATTTCAACTCACTTCAATATAAGAGCAGGTGTCCCTCAAGGTAGCGTACTAGGACCGTTTCTATATGTATTGTATACCTCAGACTTACCAATCAGTGCCAACACTACCATCTCAACATTCGCAGATGATACCGCAGTCTTAAGTTGTAACCGTTGCCCTTTGGAAGCTTCTCGAAACCTCCAGTTTCATTTGAAATCAATTGAAAAATGGTTATCGCTATGGCGCATAAAAATAAATGAGCAAAAATGCAAGCAAGTTACTTTTACTCTTAGGCGTGGTGAATGCCCTGCAATTGTACTAAATAATATTTCAGTCCCACAGGGTGAAATTAGATCGACGATTAACATGGCGTAAGCATATTGAAGCCAAAAAAACGCAGTTAAAGTTAAAAACCGCCAGTCTTCACTGGTTAATTAATCATCGTTCCCATTTGATGCTTGAATATAAAATCCTTTTGCACAAAACAATCATTAAGCCAATTTGGTTATATGGTATCCAATTATGGGGTAATGCCAGCTCCTCAAACATTGAACTAATACAACGGGCTCAGTCCAAAATCTTAAGAATATTTACAGGTGCCCCATGGTATATACGGAATGAAAACATTCACAGAGATCTATGCATCCCCATGGTAAAAGATGAAATTAACAGAATCAAACAAACCTACGCCATAAGGTTGCTGCATCATCCGAACCCATTGGCTCGTAATTTAACAAACATAGAAAGTCGCTCCAGATTAAAAAGAAAGGATCGCTCTTCTATGCAAGTCACTTACACCGAACCAAACTAAACAGCTCAAACGTTTACCCTTCCCCCGAGGCACTACACGTAATCATCAAGAATCATATGAGGACTTTGTACCGGGACCTAGCTCGTCTTGGGCACACTTGGCAACTTATCGCCGCCAGCTCCCCTTCCGTTGAGGGTGTAAGACCGGGACCTAATTCGTCTCGGCCACTTTCCGGTGAATTGGAGAGAGTAGCAGGAAGAGAGTTGAAACAGTGTCTTCTCGATCTTTTTTGGGTGCTAAACCGGGACCTAGTTCGTCTCGGCTACCACCTCAAGAACGTCCTGGATTCACTAATCACTCCCAAAGTGGTCGACCGGGACCAAGTTCGTCTCGGCGACCACGAAGACAATCGTTTTTGTGGTACTCAAAACCTCCATTCGGGTAGACTGAGGCCTAGTTCGTCTCAGCTACAAAGCCAAGACCGGGACCTCGGTCGTCTCGGGTGGCAAAGAATATGGGGAGAAGCGATCGTCAGCTGCATCCACACCTATGCTCCAATGAGTTATTCGATCTTGTGCACTCGCTGTGCTGAGCCATACACAAGCTGCACCTACTACACAAGAAGTATAAGTCCCTGCTAACTTTTGTTTCTGGAGACAAGTTCATTATTAAATTATATATTCATTATTCACAATAATAATGTATAATAATGTTACCTAGTTTAAGATTTTAAAACTTATTGTTAGTCTCTTAAGAGAAGATACAATAAAAGAAAATGAAGTTTAAAAAAAAAAAATATTAATTTAATTAATTGTCAAATTTAGGGGAAAACATAAGAATGCGAGACAGGACTCTACCATACTCCAATGGAGGAGCACCAAGATCTTGCGAGAGGGTTCTCCAAAGGTGACCGCGTGCTGGTAGAGCAGCAATGGAAAGACTTGGCTACGTTTTTAAATAACCAAGGTCCACCAGAGAAAGATGCCTTTGGTTGGAAAAGGTAACTGAGACGTGTTTTTTTTAATATTTCATTTTATCATTATCAAAGCTTATCTTAGGTCTGGACTGAAGCTATATCAGCATCCTTCCCAACTGCTCTTTGATATCCGCCTTCCGCCAAGTATCTAAGTGCCACGCTTAATTGAAGCATTAAAGGAATTGAAGATTGTTGAACAAAAGGTCTGATTTCCTCCAATATCATTTTGAAAGCATCTTTATTTAGCCGATAATACGCTATAAAACTGCAAAGAAATGTTTATTTCCATTTGTATAGATTTATTTACATAATTTAATAAGTAAGCGATAAGTACTTACGCAGCATCTGGAATGGCAAATAAATTAGAATGGTTTCTTAAAATTTTCCTTTTTATCCTTTCATTCGTAGGATTTTCACGATTCAATAAAAAAACTGCAATCAAAACGGCTGCACACATTTTTTTTTAAATAAAATTCAATTGTTCGTTATTCCAAAATTGTGTACGTTATGGAAAAAAGGAAAACTGTTAAACTTTCAAAATATTTACCAAAAAAAAAACATTTTTCGATGCTAAACACATCTTTTTCAATGTTGATCACAGCTCATTACAACTGAACAGCTTTTCGAACACTTTCACCAAATCGATTCAATTTCTACGCGGAATTGCCAAATCGATCGATTTCTAGAACAAGTCAAACCATTTCGATCGATTTGAGAATTCGATTTCGATTCAATTTCGATCGATTTGCAGAACATGGCTGATAATTATCTTTTTCTTCTCTGTAATTCAGTTAATTGTGAACTTATTGATTATGCTTATTATAAGATTCTATATCTTATACCATTATACGAAATTAATAACTTACTTACTTACTAGAGTGGCCATAACAACCCGTTACCGGGTTACGGCCGACCTCAAAAGCTCTCTCCAGGCGCCTTTGCTTCGCGCGCGCCTTCTCCAATCAGTCACACCAAGCGTGGATAGGGTTTCCTCGGATTGGTTTTTCCATCGCAAGCATGGTCTTCCTCTTCGTCCACACCAACGTCGTTGATTTGTGGCATCGGGTTAATTTCTCCAAAGGCGGGATTGGTGGAGTCATCGCCAGCAAGCAGCTTGGAAAAGTGTTCCCTCCATAATCTCAATGTACCCTGCGTATCCGTAACCAGATTTCAATGTTCATCTTGGCAGGTAGATGCTCCGGGCTTGAAACCTTGGTTCAGACGCTTGACTTGTTTGTAAAATTTTTGAGCATCATTCCTGCCCCGTAACACTTCGAGTTTCTCACGCTCGTGCCTTTCCTGCTCTCGTTTCTTGCGTCTGAAAAGGTGCCTCTCATCCTTTCTCTTTTCCTGGTAGTTTTCGTGCACTTTTTTTTTTTTTTTTTTTAAAGCATAAGCCAACGCTCAGGGGATGCCCCCTAT
This sequence comes from Tricholauxania praeusta, assembly GCA_949775025.1. NCBI lineage: Eukaryota > Metazoa > Arthropoda > Insecta > Diptera > Lauxaniidae > Tricholauxania > Tricholauxania praeusta. The sequence continues at coordinate 112,363,330 of OX459028.1, forward strand.
AAATGCAATGCACCGTGTTGGTTTTAAGAAAAGGAGAAAGGTTAGAGGGAAGGGGGATAGATGGAGTAGTGTCGGTGAACATTAATCTTGAATCTATGGATGTCACAACTGCCGGGGAAGACAGACGCAGGTAAGCAGTTCCACAACTTGATGGTTCGGCCAAAGAAAGAATTATCACGAAAGTGTGATGTCCTGTTGAACACCGGCGTGACGCAAAAAGGATGGGCCTGATGGGATGCCCGAGTGCTGCGAGAGAAAATCCTGGCTGATGGAATCAGTTCCCGTATTTCTCTAGAGCACATCCCGTTATAATATCTATAAAAAAGGGTTAAACACCCTATGTTACGCCGGTGGTGAAGGGAATCGATAGAGGCGATGATAGATTCATCACCTATTAGTTTCAACACACGTCGCTGGACACGATCTAGCAGCTCCAAGGTGGTTTTAGGAGCCCCGGCCCAAATATGAAGATCAACTGGAGTGAAGTATTTCTTACACCGTTTCAAAAAACCAATACACTTGGCCGCATCTTTCGCCACATCGAATACATGATCAGACCACCTCAGGTCCGATTGAACCGATATGCCCAGAACGTCAAGAGTTGTTGACCTCGCAATATCTAAGCCAGCCATATTAAGGGAAAGAAGGGAGAGATCCATTCGTCTGTGAGTCAACAGACAGCACTGAGTTTTAGAAGCATTAAAATTGACTCGGTTAATACGACCCCACTCGGTGATTGTGTTGAGGTCGAAAACGAGTGAGTCATTCATATGCCGCCTTTTACTCTCAACCTCCACAGAGCTCGGGCGATTTTTGAAGCAATAAGAATGACATATGTTGCTGTCGTCCGCAAAGGAATGGATTGGGTTGGTGGTCGATGACAGAAGGTCATCGATAAAGACCAGGAAAAGGGTAGGAGATAGGACAGAACCCTGGGGAACTCCAGCATTGATGAAGTGTTCGTTAGAGGTGAAACCGTCTACCACAACACGGATAGAGCGATCACTGCAGAAGCTCGTAATCCAACGAGCAAAGGAATTACCGACACCAAATGCAATTAGTTTTGATACGAGGGCGCGATGCCACACTCGATCAAACGCCTTAGAAATATCCAGAGCGACAACCATACTTTCACCGAAAAGGTGAACGGAATGTTTCCATTTTTCAGTGAGGAACGACATAAGATCACCGGTAGAACGAGACCTACGGAAACCATATTGGCGATCACTAAGTAATTCGTTGCGCTCCAGATAGTTCACTAGGTGAAAGTTTATTACACTCTCCATAACTTTGGCGAGCGCAGAGCATATCGCAATGGGCCGATAATTATTAGGGTTGGAAACCTCACCTTTTTTGGAAACTGGCTGAACATTAGCAACCTTCCAACAGGATGGAAATATCCCACTAGTGTAGGATATGGAAAAAAGATTGCGTAAGGGCCGAGCTAGTGTTGAGGCACACTTTCTCAACACATGGGCTGATATGCCATCAGGCCCTGAGGCTTTATTTATGTTGAGGTTTGCAAGGACTCTTTTTACTGCCCTTGTTCGAAAGTAAATAGTTGGCATTGCCGAAGACCTATTCTGAACAGGGGGTAAAGGCTGACAGCTATCTGGGAGTGTAGCATTTTTCGCAAAGATGCTAGCCAATAGATCGGCTTTGTCAGCAGGGTCAGTGAATATTTAGTCGTTCATTAAAAGAGTTGGAATAGACGATGAGGACTGATTCTTCACTCTCTTAACAAATGACCAAAAACTTTTGCTACCTTTCGGTAGTGAAATGATTCTTTTGCGCAGGTTTTGTTCGTAGAGAAACTTTTCTCGCTGAATCGTGGCATTACAGCAATTTCTAGCCTCAATGCGAAGCCTTTCAGTATCAGCATCTCTAATGAGCCGCCAATTCCGAAATGCTTCCTCTTTGGACCTGACTGCAGTCCTGCAAGTCTCATTAAACCAAGAGTGGTCCTTTGGCTTAACGTTAACTTTTTTATGAGGTATGAAGGACCGCATACCTAATAAAATTATTTCTTGAACCATTAAAGCCGCAGCATTTATGTTCCTATCAGCGAAACACAATTTCCAATTGAAATTACGAAAGAAATTATTTAACGCAATCCAATTTGCTTTATCATAAAGCCATACAGTCCGCTTCGGGGCTTTCGGCGAAACAGTGCGTAAACTTTTAAATGGGAAAGCAGCGGAAATAGTACAATGGTCCGAGTTACCAAGAGGTGCAAGGACAGACACATCGTATTTTTCATGATGTGATGTCAGAAAGAGGTCTAGTGTACTTAAGCTATGCCCCCCAATGCGTGGAATGAACGTGGGGTCATTCACTAGTTGAGTCAGTAAATTGGACTCGGCAAAAAACTCAACATAACGACCTTCAGGAGTTGTAAGGCCAGAATGGCGCAACCAATTAGAGTTATGAACATTGAAATCCCCAGCAACTACAATTTCACTGTCTGGGTACGACTCTAAAATTTTGGAAATCGAATCAGAGAGGACGTCTATCTTTTCAAAAGTAGGAATCCTCCCTAAATTCGGGCTTCTATACAGGAAGCAGAAATGTAGAATGTGCGACTGGATTTTGAACTTAATCCACATAGAACTAAATTCGGCATCCGTCGTGTTCAAATGTTGCTGACACTGGTACGCAACATCGCTACGTATATATACAGCGAGGCCCCTATGGGGAGAAAATAATGGCAGAAGGTGATAACCAGGTATCTGGAAATCCAGTGGATCAGCATCCCCACACACCTGAGTTTCACCAACCGCCATTACTTGGGGATGGAAACTAGAAACATGGGCATAGACCGAAAAAAAGTTTGACCTAAGGCCACAAATATTGCAAAAATCAAATCGGAATCTCTCCGACATTTGCGACATCTCAAAAAACCCAAGAAGAATTTTAATGCTAAATTGTAAGTGGAGTCAAGGCCAGTAATTAAGAGCGAAGAGAATAAGAGTGGGCAAGTGTTATGCCTTTGACCACTCAAGACTCAAGCTCCCAACATAGCCCCAGCCACACTTTACAAATAGCTTAGGATGGGAATAGGGAGAGAAAAGGCTACCAAACAACAGAAATTACAAAGGAGAGGGCATAGAAAAGCCCTTTACGTTAACATTAACTTTCCGTCAAATTAATCCCAAATTAAGGGAAAACTCTTTAATCTGGGAGCACTGCTGCGACTTGGCAGCGACGTCAATAAGTAAAATTGTAACTGCAGTTTATGATGCTGGGCTAGCTGTTGTTGTTTTGTTGCAGTATTATTTTATTTTGTTTTGTTTTGTTAAGCGTCTAACGAACGACTTGTCGGTTTATTATTGTGGTGTTTAATAGAATATGTATTCAATTGTAGATGACTGCTCGCGTTGCGGCTGACGGCAGGGTTCTTTTGTAGGCGACGTTTTTCACTGCAGTAGCTTCGCGATACTCCTGGTCATACCATTGATTTCGCGGAAGTGGGCGTCGGAAACCAATGACTTCCTCAGCGGCAGAGCGCATGGAACGGGATATATGCGCCCAAAGTCCACCGGCATCATCGGGTAGAGAGTCAGGTTGAAGGAGCAGTTCTGAGAGGCGAGCGGAATAGGCTTCGGCCGTCCGATGTGATTGCAACTTAGCGACGTCCAGCTTTCGTTGCGTACCAGAGCGTACATCCTTTGCATTGCACAGCCGCATGCGTATCTTGGCTGCAACAAGATAATGATCGGAGTCAATATTGACTCCCCGGAACGTACGAACATCTAGCACGCTGGAAGCATGCCTTCCGTCGATCACAACATGATCGATTTGGTTGCGTGTTTTCTGATCAGGGGACAGCCAGGTGGCTTTGTGGATATCGAGGTGTTGAAATCTGGTGCTACTTACTACCATGCTTCGCGCCGCGGCGAAGTCGATCAGCCGTAGACCGTTGTTTGAGATGGTCTCGTGAAGGCTGAACTGATCGACAGTAGAGCCAAATATACCTTCTCTTCAGCGGTCGTATACTTCCTCGAGTCTCGCATAGAAGGCATCTTTGACAGCATCGTCCTTTTCCTCCGTCGGGGCGTGCGCGCAAATCAAGCTGATGTTAAAAAATCGAACCTTGACGCGGGTCGTAGCCGACCTTTTGCTCACAGTCTCTTGCTTACTACGAATCCGCATCCCAATTCGCGCCTCTCTGCATGGCAGCTCTAGTAGATATCGCAACTTGCTTGGTTAGAGCAACCTTGTCCTATCCATCTTATTTCCTGGATGGTGGTGATGTCAGCCTTAATTTTTCCGAGGGCATCCGCCAATTCAATAGAGGCACCTTCCCTATTGAGGGTCCGGATATTCCAGGTGCTTATCCTTAAATCATAGTCCTTTTTTTGTTTGCAGTGGTCGTCAACGTTGAGGGGTTCTGTATCCGAAGCTGATGTTAAAAAATCGAGCCTTGACGCGGGTCGTAGCCGACCTTTTGCTCACAGTCTCTTGCTTACTACGAATCCGCATCCCAATTCGCGCCTCTCTGCATGGCAGCTCTAGTAGATATCGCAACTTGCTTGGTTAGAGCAACCTTGTCCTATCCATCTTATTTCCTGGATGGTGGTGATGTCAGCCTTAATTTTTCCGAGGGCATCCGCCAATTCGATAGAGGCACCTTCCCTATTGAGGGTCCGGATATTCCAGGTGCTTATCCTTAAATCATAGTCCTTTTTTCGTTTGCAGTGGTCGTCAACGTTGAGGGGTTCTGTATCCGAAGCTTTTTTAGTCTTCATTGGAATGTTTTTTTTACGTGGCGGGTACCAAACCCTGCGCACAACCCACTTTATTTCCAGGGAGGACACGCTGCACACATTCGCTCACTATCTCAGCGGATGCGGAGATAGCTACCCAGATGGAGCCGCGGGGAGGCTGCGTGTCAACTTGCTAATGGTTGGCTCAGAGATCGTTCTGGCAATCCCCAAGTGGAAAGCAGTCAGAAACTTTACTCTGATCAACCAAAAGTCAATCCATCCACGAAATTAATAAATAAAATGAAAATAAAAAAAAAAACATTCGTGCAGCGTTTGAATGGAATACCGATTACAATAATGCATTAAATGAATTGACTCGAATGTTAAGAGAAAATGCAGAATTAAGAATTTATGATGCAACTAAAAAGCATCAAATCCACACTGATGCCTGCAGTACTGGGTTGGCTGCCATATTTCAAATAGAAGATGATGGTGTCCTAAAGCCGAGCGCGTATTATAGTCGGTTATGCTACTGCTGTAAACGAAATCATCGCAGCTACGAGCTTGAAGTTTTGACAATCGACGAAGCATGCCAAAGCTTTCGTATGTACGTTCTTGGAAAATCTTACGTTATAATCACCGACTGCCAGGCAGTGATCAGCGCAAAAACATCAATTCTATGCATCGCACGTTGGCTCCTTAAACTTCTTGAGTACGATTACGAGATCCTGCATCGATCAGGAAATCAGATGCAGCACGTCGACGCACTTAGTCGTGCGCCAGTCGAATCACCGATGGAACCTGATGGTAGTTCAAAAATAATAACTATTAATTTATCAACCGAAGATTGGCTCTCAGCGATGCAGCAACAAGATTCATACATTAAGAATATAATCGCCGTTATGAAGAGTAATCTGGTATCTGATCAAAAGAAAAGATATGAATTCAAATATATTTTAACCCTTTTTAAGGCAGCGGGAATATTTTTCCCATCATCTAATTTCATAATTTTTGTTGAATGAATTTTAGGGTAAGTTTTTTTCTTATCGGCAAAATTTTTATCGATATCCTGTCTACATTTTTGTGCTACGGTAGTGACAAGTCGCCATTTTAGTTTTTCACTGTGACTTTTGGAAAATTGAAATCGTGTGATTTTCGGTACGACTGGATAAGTCTTCGAAACGAATTCGTGTTCATTTTTGTGGACATTGGGTATTTTCAATTTTAGATTTCGCAGATTTTTATAGTATAGATTTTTTGTGGTGTTAAAAATATTCCCTTTGCCCGTGACAGTTTTTATTGTTTGTTACTGATTTATATATTGAAAATGAATGGAAATGTACTGAATGACTTCGAAGTAGCTTAGGCATTAGAAATTTTTGGTTTTCCTGATGATTTCGACGTGTCAAGATGATAATCTAAGATACAGTACAGTGAAACTTCAAAGAATTTTATGCTTATGCCTTACAAATGGTTATATATGAATGGAAATGTACTGAATGACTTGTGTAGTGAACCTATACAGTCACTATGACAGCCACTAAAACTTCTAGCCATTAGATCAATTTCAGTTCACTAATGTGAACTTCACAAATTTCCCATTCTCACCAAAAACCAATGCATCAAACCAAATCAGTTAAGTTCCATTTCAATTTTCTCATATGGTAATGTAAAACCTCTAAATACCAAATTTATTTCAGACAGCCAAAATAAACAATAACCTAATTTACGATCGGTATTTAATACTAAAAGTATTACTTGAGTTTGGTTATTGCTAACCTTATTGCTAGTACACCAAAGTGCACTTGTTCTAAACACAACAACAACAAAAAACTGCATTGGGTTACATGCACAAGTCAGTGACGTTGAATGCGATGTCACACGTGAACGACAAAGCGTCAGTTATCGCGACAAGCTGACCAAGCGACAGAGCTATTTGATTTCACCCTTAATTTCGTGGCTTTGAAATTGAATTAACGTGCGTGAAAGAGAACCATAAGCAAATGCAACCAGAAATCCAAATTGATCGCCAATCGGGCGAATTAGGCAAACGGAGGGGTGGAGTTAGAAAATAGTGGTAAAGAACTAGAATAAGAAAATACGTGTAAAATTTGTATTTAAACCCCAATTTTCGTAAATAAAATTTAATCATAATTTCACACTAAACTGGCACTAGTCGTGCTCTCTTTTTATATTTATGATTCAAAACTGGAAAAAGCATTAGTGCTGTATAGTAATTGGCGAGGTGCGCCTAAACACCAAAAAAATAGATACAAAAACAAAACATAGTTACACCAACCTTTTACATGGCGATCCTGCCAGTTACACCAACCTGTTACACTTGGAAGTAGCTTACGGATTAGAGATTTTTGGTTTTCCTGATGATTTCGACGTGTCAAGATGATAATCTATGATACAGTACAGTGAAACTTCAAAGAATTTTATGCTTATGCCTTACAAATGGTTAAAAGGAAATCGTTTGTTAAAGTATAGTCCAGATAAAAAGTTACTACTGGTGGTGCCGAAGGGCATTACTATCTCACTATGATGTAGGGCATCCTGCTGCAGACGGTACCGTAAAAACAGTGTCTCAGCACTTTTGGCTTTCGCGTTTGCGAAAAGTTTGACAAAAATTACATAAAGTCATGCATGAGCATGAGGTGTATGGCATGCAGATACCAAAAGTTACATTTGAAATTCTGCACATCGTCACCTCAGAGTATAAGTGTCCTATCAGCAAAAACATGAAACTGAGAAAACAGCGTTTTAAAGTTATTTACTCTGCGATTTGTTATCTAAGGATTAATAATGTTTTTTTTTTTATTATTTTTCCTCTCTGTAATTACCTACAGTGGATCAAAGTTATAATGGAACAGCATTAACAAAAAAGTTTCTTACTAAATAGTAAATTAACTAGATATTTTTTTACAAACTTAAAATCTATTTTAGAAAGTGTATTTAATAAACATTTATTAGCAACAAAAATTTTTTATAAAATCAGCGTTTTTTTTTTTTAAAAAAATAACGAAAAGTGAAAATGCATGGAATTCTGTCACAAAGTTATAATGGAACACATTGTGAATAATCCACAAATTCGCTACAAAAACTACAGCAAACTTAGCTTTCGTGTCATATCGTGTTGTCTAGTAAAGGGATCATCCGATAATTCATGTTACTCATCAACGATTAATATTTTTATTTCCGTAATAAGCGAGATGGCGCCGCGCTTTATGAAAACCTCCGTTAATCAAAGAGAAATTTTAATTCGGTTGTCAAAGTCAGGCTAATTAGTGCCAAATATCATTGAAACTATTAATCGTCCTCCAACAACTGTCTTAAACAAAATTAAGCTATATGAAAATACCATAAACTTAAGAACAAGGCCAAACCGAGTACTAGGGAAATATTTAATGCGTCATATAAATGTTGAATAATAAAAGAAATTAAGAAAAATCCCCATATTAGTGTCCCAAAATTGGCATCTGAAGCCGAAAAGTATCTTAAAAAGAAAGCTGGCCATGAAACAATTAGAGACGTGCTTAGAAGACATCTGTTTAATAGACGAGTAGCTAGGAAAAAACATTCGTGTGTAAGGCCAATGTACAAACGCGAAAGGACTTTGCAAAAGAACATACAGCTAAGTATTTTTCATTGTGGAAAACAGTTTTATTTACAGATGAAAGCAAATTTAATATTTTCCGGTCAGATGGACAATCATATCTCTGACGCAAAGCTAATGAGAAGCTCAAGAAAATTAACCTTCGGCCAACAATTAAGCACGGATTAGGTTCAGTAATGGTGTGGGATGTGGTATCTGCTGCTGGACCAGGAAACCTGCATATAATCGAAGGGATTATGGATAAAATATGTTATTTAAGCATTCTAAAAGCAAAGGTAAAAGAAAGTGCTCGAAAGTTGGGGATGGGCGATTATAACTTTGTGACAGAATTCCATGTATTTTTATTTTTCGTTACTTTTTTTTTTAAACGATAATTTTATAAAAAAATTTTGTTGATTATAAGTGTCTATCTTTCTAAAATAAATTCTTAAATTGCAAAAAAATATTTAGTTAATTTACTATTTAGTAAGAAACTTTTTTGTTCGAACTGTTCCATTATAACTTTGACCCACTGTATACGTTATTTGAAAAAAATTTATTGGAACTTACCTTCAATTTTTCTGTAATTAAAATTATCCGGATTTGTATGAGTTAGGACATTTGCATTCTGAAACTCTACGTAAAAGTTATTTACTCTGCGATTTGTTATTTAAGGATTATTATTGTTTTTTTTTTATTATTTTGCCTCTGTAATTACCTATACGGTATTTGAAGAAAATTTATTGAAACTTACCTTTGATTTTTCTGTAAATAAAATTATCCGGATTTGTATGAGTTAGGACATTTGCATTCTGAAACTCCAGGTAAAAGGTGTATTGGGTTTGATCCAAAACGCTCAAAAAGTCTTCTTTTTTTATTCATGAACATGTTTGATGGGGGGCATAGGAAAGCGGGTATGTAGAAAAATCTATTCTTAAGTGTTTTGGCTGAACCGCGTAGTGCTAACGCTCACGGCACGCTCATGCTAGTGTTATATATTAGACCAAAACTACTAAGCCGATTTTGACAAACGAAATATCGTTGCTTTCATATTACCAAGAAGAGTATAATAAAGCTATTAGTTCTTCAAAAATCTGTTCACAGAGGGCGCTGTATGCAAAAAATAAATTGTAATAATTTTATAAGTCAACATGATTGAATAAGTCACAAGTCATCAATTGGTGGAATAATTTTTTTTTCATCAAAAGAGGCCTAAACAGATATAAGAAAGTACCATTCGTACTTCAAAATCCATTTTCGGCCTTTTTGAAATGATTGGTGACAGAAATTTTTTGTCTTGAAACGAGGCCAAATTACCGCTGGGGATACCTTTTCCCCTCTCTTACTAAAGTCCATTCTCACTTTTGACCTGAGAGCGTGTGAGGATGGAAGTCAGAATTCGTTTCCACCCACAACTTCTATAGCAGCGCGTCGAAACGCACAAGAAACATAACATTTTATTTTCGTTATTTTAATTAATTAATAGTTATAAAATCCAAGCTCAGTTAAAAAAATTAGATAAAATAAGATCAATAAGGTACAACGCGGCAAAGCGTAGTTGTAATAGAATAAGTACACATAAGTCAAACTGACATAAAAAGAATCGACATACAGTAGCCCTGCTCAACAGCTGGCATGGCAAAGTTCAGCAAACAGCTGTTAAAGCTTCTTTGCAGAAAAAGCTACAGGCAAAAAGGTTACTTGCGACAGATCGCAACTAAGATTTTTTTGTCTTCGGAGGACCACAGCAGCGAGCAATTCACCATCATCCTAGCAGCAGTAGAAGAACCTTAAATGCTAATCCATAAATTCTCTCTTAGGTTTCAGCAGTGAATTTAGGACACAAGTGCAAGTCGCTTTTGGATGGTGTTTGGGCTCTCCATTCAATCAGATAGCCGCGGTCACACAAGTGTATCGTCGCTTTTGCGTGGTACTTGTGCGCCGCCGTCGAGAGAGTAGGCCGACGGATACGTTGAGTTAACGTATGCAAGTGCAAGTCGCCTTTGCGTTGTGCTTGTATGCAGTAGAAAAATACCGTCGAGAGAGTAGGCCGACGGATACGTTGAGTTAACGTATGCAAGTGCAAGTCGCCTTTGCGTTGTACTTGTATGCAGTAGCAAAACACCGTCGAGAGAGTAGGCCGACGGATACGTTTAGTTAACGTATGCAAGGGCAAGTCGCCTTTGCGTTGCGCTTGTATACAGTAGCAAAGCACCGTCACGAGAGTAGGCCGTCACAGTCAGCGCATCCGTCGAGCAAGTACACTGTCGCTTTTGCGTGGTACTTGTGCGCCGTAGTAAGACGCCGCCGTCGAGAAAGTAGGTCGACGGATACGTTGGGTTAACGTATACAAGGGCAAGTCGCCTTTGCGTTGCGCTTGTATACAGTAGCAAAGCACCGTCACGAGAGTAGGCCGTCAGAGTCAAATCCATCCGTCGAGCAGGTACACTGTCGCCTTTGCGTGGTACTTGTGCGCCGCCGTCTAGAAAATAGGTCGACGGGTACGTTTAGTTAACGTATACAAGGGCAAGTCGCCTTTGCGTTGCGCTTGTATACAATAGCAAAGCACCGTCAAGAGAGTAGGCTGTCACAGTCAGCGCATCCGTCGGGCAAGTATACTGTCGCTTTTGCGGGGTACTTGGGCGCCGTAGTACGACCCCGCAGTCGAAAGAATAGGCCTTCGTAGGTACAATAAGACGTTGCTGGCCAAGCAAGGAACCTCAGCCGAAACGGGGCAACGGCAAATCTAGGAAAAATAAGTATTTTGAACGAATCATTTCTTTCTTGCTAAATGTTAATTTATACACCGGTGAATTTATATTATTAAGACTATTGAAATAAAGTGGATTCTTTTGAAACTAAAACACACACACGTTTTTATTAAACTCCTGGAAAAGACCTTTGTTAGCCACCTGCAAAATATAAATGTTTGTACACGAACCTTGGACACCGTCGAGCCAAGACCCTGGCGGAAAGGTTCGTTACAAGCGATTTTTTACTATTTAATGTGACTTTAAAGACAAAAAAAGCAGTTAGGACATTTGCACTTCGAGATTTTATTTTGAAAGCTGCAGTTAGGACATAAAGCATACTGAGATCTTTGGAACGGGAAGAGGTAGCTAAATTTCGATAACACCAAACGAAACAGTGTATTTTTTTAAGTAAGTTGGCGCATTAAAAAATTTTTGTCAAAAAGTGCGATAGGACGCTTACGCTCTGAGGTGACGACATGGATCACTTGGGCTCGTTTATAGAGAGTCGATGAGGCAACGAGAACATACTGGTAATTGCGGATGCGTTAACGCGATAGGTCATCATAGTTTCTGTAAGGTCCATGAAGACGAAGAAAGTTATCGACGCGTTACAGAGTTTGATGCTGTATTTTGGAGCACCTCAACGCATCACAGAGGCAACGCCTTTACGTCACATATGTTTGCGGAGTTTTGCGCAATTAACACGATTCAACATGTAAAAGTAGCCGTACGTACTAATGGACTTGCTGAAAGAGTTAACTGAGAAATTGAGCGATCTACAATGGACGATTAACACAAATATCAACACGACAAAGAAATTCTCACCGATCGACCTTATCTTTGATTTCCCTTTGGAAATAAATGGAATGAAAATAAAATTCTTGCTGCCTTGCACGACGATGATATAGATCTCAACATGCATGAAAAGAGAGACTATGCTATAAAAACATCGAAACTGCAAGAAAAATCCGGAAATTAAGATTCGATGCAAAACATGCTAAGCTTCGAGTGTACAACGAAGGTGACTTGGTGCTGATTGAGTGCCCACTAGATAGTATCGTTCTCCATACAAAAAAAAAAGTTCGAATGACCTCCACCAAATTAAAAGCTAATGTTGAAAGATTTTTAAGGAAAAAAAAATTTTTACGGCCTCTAAATTCGATGCAATTTTGTTTTTTCTTACATCTCCGCCATTTGATGTCCGATCAACAAGTATAGTATATCGTCGTAAATGTCTCAACATGGATTACATTTTATTTATAAAAGTCATTTGTCTCAGATTTTTTTATCGACTAGTTGTATACATTGTAGTGAACCCACTTAATCACCATGACCACCACTAACACCTACTTCAAATTCCGATAATAAGGGAACCAAATAAACCAAACGTTCCCACCAATTCCACTTGATTTTTTCACAGTAAGACTAATCCACTCAAATTTAAATTCATTTATTTTTGATTTACGGAAATCAAAAATAAACAAATTCATATGGCACTTTTCGGTCAAGTCATAAAAAGTAAAATTTACGATTTACATCTGCAAGTCACATTTATTTTTCCTTTGCCTTTTTTTGTACTCGTGCCGCTAACGCCACTCGCACAAACAAAAGCAACAACAAATGAATGCAGATTCATATTTCACCCACACGTCATTGACTTAGTGCATTCAAGGCAACGTCTTAGCCTACCTCAACTGACCACACAGAACAACAATAACAAACCCAAATGCATATTGTAAGAAAACACCCTTATGCCATATTTTCAAGGCTGGGAACAACTGATTGAAGTCAATTAGCTTTGCGACTCTTTCACACTTACCAAATACTGCATAATGAGTATGGAAATGCTGATGCAACCGAAATTGCGGGGAAATTGAATAGAGGAGGAGTCAGGGTAAAAATAACGGCAAATAGTGTTAACAAAATACTAGTTTATTAAGTATAAATAGTCCAACAAATTGTAAATAAAATTAATTATTATTCTGGAAGTAAACCAGTTAACTACAATTTTGTTAGCTACAGTTTCTTTTAAAAGGCCTTGTGGTTTCTCTTATGATAGCTTGAGTAGCTAAAAACTCATTACAACCTTTGTGGCTCCCTTTAAAGCCTTGCGGCTGTACAAAAAGGCGTGTGCGCCAAAACACAAAAAACTCCATAGAAAACTCATCCTACCCCCACATGGCGATCCTGCCCCAACAAACCTGATTTCTTCAACCAATTCTGCGATGACATCAATAGAGGACTTCCATCAGAAGTACGAGAAATTGGCGAAATATATTCAACAAATAAATCAACCAACTACACCAGCTGATTAACATCACCAAGGGAAAAGAAAAATACAACTTTATACAAAAACTCAAGGACTTGAAGGCTGAAATAGAATGGAAACGTGATTCATCTGCGAGGAACAAACGGACCAAATAGACGAACAAATCAAAAACCACCAAGAAATAATAGAAAACGCAGAAGAAAGGATACAAAAATTGACAACGCTGGAAAACTTTATAACAATAAACCCAACATTTAAGGATGATTTAACAAACAACTGTAAATGTTCCCGATACCTACAGAGGTATTTCACAGAATAACAATGCTAGACAATACAAACAAGGAACGTATCACGATAAACGAGAATATCGAAAATAATGTAGGATCAGCAGTCACAACCGCTGATATCAAGTCAACATCAACAACGTTTATAGTAACCACCATAATTTTATCCGCATTAGGGTATATCTTTTATAAGTTAAATGCATACTACAAAAAATATGTAATTAAACATGCCACTAGAGCACAAAACGTTTAGATAAAAATATAAATTTGAATATTACTTTATTAATTTCTTCTTTCTCATATGCAGATACTTAAGGAAATTTTTACAAAAACTAATCAAATCTATACAAATTTAAAAAAGACAGTAAATAGGAAATATACGAAAGAGACAATAAAACACAAATTAGATGAACTAAATACGTACGTACAAGAATTTAACAGTCATAAACTCACAATAAAAGAAAATCACGAAGTACTTAGACTAACAGAAGATTTTTATAAACTAATAAGTGCATCAAGATCAATTTTAAAACAAATGACAAAAGATAGCACCACTCAGACAGATAATAGTATAGAAACAAACATGGAGAAATTCAATCTAGAAACCATAATTAAAGTTATTCCAACTTTTTCAGGAAAATATAAAGAACTAGATGAATTCCTCAAACTTATTGAGATAATCCATGAAAATTACTCTGAAACAGACAAGAAAAAACTAATTAACTTAATAGTAAATATCAAACTAGACTCAAACGTTAAAACAGCTTTAGGTTATACAGCCCACATCAAAACTATTACTGACCTTGAAACATCCTTAAGAAATACCTACAAAAGCAACCTAACCACAGCTCAAATACAAACCCAACTCTCTACGTTGACACAAAGAAATAACACTATAACTCAATTCAAAGATAAGCTATTGAACCTCATATCAGAGCTAAATAACTTACAGATTACAGAAACAGTACATGACGAAACTCAGAGAAACTTTATTACAAAAATGAACGATAATTATGCTTTAACCATATTCAAAAACGGTTTGAATGATGATTTTAAGCAAACAATATTCGCATCGCAACCGAAAACTTTATCGGAAGCCACAAACCTAGCACTCGAGCTAGAGAAAAGTCAAAAATCAAACAACCAATTACTCTATTTCAAAAACACTTCCTATAATCAAAAAAACAACAATGGTTATAACAATAACCAACGCTACAACAATTTCAATAACAATCAAAGAAATAATAACAACAACAATAACAATTCCAACCGTAGTTTTTCCAACAATTACAACCGTAATAATTCAAAATACAACAATAATTTCAATAATAACCGCGGATATCAAAATAATAACAACAATACAAATAGAAATTCAAACAACAATTCCATACGAAGAAATGGTAATTCCAACAACAATAGGCTTACGCAAAGGAATGCGAATAATAATAATAATAATAATAGAAGAAATTTGAACAACCAACGTAACAATAATAGAATCTACGTTACAGAAACTAACAACCAGGGAAACGAAGATCGCTCGGAGATCGAAACTCAAGATCATCCGGCACAGCAAAATTAAAGATATTCAACATTTCGGATAACACAACAAATTATATAAATATAAAATGCAAAAATGCAAACAAAAATTTAAAATTTCTTATAGATACAGGAGCAGACATATCGATTTGCAAACTCGAAAATTTAAGTAACACAGAATTGATGACGGAAAATTAATGCAAATTAAGAGGAATAACTAACGATGAAACTTCCACTCTAGGAACAATAAGACTAGAACTCGATTTCCAATATCGTATAGAACCCCATGTATTTCATGCTGTAGAAGATAATTTTCCAATCCCCACAGATGGCATATTAGGCAGAGATTTTTTCTCAAAACACATGTGCAAAATAGACTACGAAACACAAACATTGACAACAGTGTTAGACAACACAGACGTTATGATACCTTTACACTTTAACAAACACGCATACGACATCATACGAATACCACCAAGAACAGAAATAGTACATCCAATCAATATAGACCTAAACGAGGACAGCGTGGTACTAAATGAAGAAATTCAGAAAGGTGTATTTTTAGCTAACACCATAATTCCTGCTATCGGAAAATGCCACATCAAAATACTAAATACGAACGACAAAGAAGTAAAAATACTAAAACTTAATCCAAAAGTAGAGCCACTATCCAATTACATACAATTTAAAAATAACAATAAACAAAATGACGAACGATTCAAGAAACTACAAAAAGAATTAAATATTAATGAAAATCACCCTTTAACTCAAATTTTTAGAAAATATCACTTAACTTAGAAAATGAACAACTGACAGTAAACAATTTCTACACTCAATCACTATCTACAACTGATAACACTCCAACATACATAAAAAACTACAGACTACCACAAGCTCATGACAAAGAAATACACAGACAAATAGGAGATTTACTACAAAATGACATCATAGAACATTCAATTAGTCCATATAACGCACCTTTATTACTAGTACCCAAAAAGAGCAGTGATGATACAAAAAAATGGCGATTAGTCGTCGATTTTAGAAAATTAAACGACAAGTTAGCAAACGACAAATTTCCACTGACTAGGATAGATGATGTTTTAGACAAATTAGGAAGAGCAAAATATTTTTCTACACTCGTCATGACTAGCTCTTTTCACCAAATACCACTAGACAAACAATCACGACCATTGACAGCGTTTTCAACAAACGACGGTCACTACCAATTTAAGAGATTACCCTTTGGATTGAAAATATTCTCCAACAGTTTTCATCGCATGCTTACCATAGCATTAACAGGTTTAAATTCAGAAGCTTTCTTATACGTAGACGATATTATAATTTTCGGATGCAGCCTACAGCATCATAATCAAAAACTTGTTAAAGTTTTCGACAGACTGTCAAAATATAATTTAAAGCTAAACGCTAGTAAATGCAAATTTTTGAGACCCGAAGTAGTTTACCTAGGACACTTAATAACACAAGAAGGAATCAAAACAGACCCTTCCAAATATGAACAATAGAAAATTACCCAATACCAAAAAACGCAGACGACGTAAGACGATTTGTAGCCTTTTGCAACTACTACAGACGATTTATAGAAAACTTCGCGACAATTGCACAATGCCTAAATACATTGCTCAAAAAGAATCAACCATTTATATGGTCAGATAAATGGCAATCAGCCTTTGAAACACTAAAACAAAAATTGATTGAACCTCCAGTCTTACAATATCCAGATTTCACAAAACCTTTTATTGTAACGACTGATGC
Source organism: Tricholauxania praeusta (assembly GCA_949775025.1). Classification (NCBI taxonomy): domain Eukaryota; kingdom Metazoa; phylum Arthropoda; class Insecta; order Diptera; family Lauxaniidae; genus Tricholauxania; species Tricholauxania praeusta. The sequence continues at coordinate 112,380,252 of OX459028.1, forward strand.
TTCAAATTTTGCTTTAAGAGCTATCCTATCTCAAGGCGAAATTGGACACGACTTGCCAATATCATACGCAAGCAAAACCCTTCAAAAGCATGATATAAACAAACCCGTAATCGAAAAAGAATTACTTGCGATACACTGGGGAATAAATTTTTTCAAACCCTATCTATATGGAAGAAAATTTATCGTTGTGACAGATCACAGACCTTTAGTCTCGTTATTCAGCCACAAAAATCCCTCATCCAAAATGACAAGAATAAGATTGGATCTTTCAGACTACGATTTTGAAATTAAATTCAAACAAGGAAAGAACAACACCAACGCCGACGCGCTATCACGTATTCAAATAAATACGGAAATATTGGTAAATATGATACCATCTGAAGAAGATAAAAAAATAAATAAAGCATTGGTTATAACAAGGGGAATTAAAAAGAAGCTAGCAAAAGATAATGAACAAGAGGAATGCAAATCTCAGAACGAGTCTGATCAACTTTTTACATGGGATTGCACATCTTTAACTGACGTCAGAAACATGAAAAAATTAGAATTCATTATAAATAATAATTTAAATAATACGCGTATTGAAATTACAGATGATATCGTACAAGTACGATGTGGCGATAATCCAACGAATCTAGATTCGACTTTGGAGAAGCTATCATCTCTTATGTATAAAAAGAATATTAAAGACCTAGACCTAAAAGCAAATGATGCTATATTTGAGATTTTTGATAAAAATTAATTTAAGAAAAAATTTAATAAGCTGCAGCAAAAGAAGAAAATAAAGAGTTATAAATCTCTAAATATATTAATATATGAACCCCCAAAGAATATAACAAATAAAACCATGCAACAAAACTTAATAAAAGAATTCCATGATTCACCCCAGGGAGGACACTTAGGAATCAGAAAAACAGTACTTAAATTAAAACAGCGCTACACATGGAAAAACATGCGGCAAATGGTAAAAAACTATGTCAACAAATGTGACAAATGTGCTCGCAATAAATATACGAAACACACGAAGGAAAATATGACCGTAACGGACACACCAAGTACAAGTTTCCAAACAATATCCATCGACACAGTAGGTCCACTTAAAATATCAAACGGATACCGATACATACTAACGATGCAATGCGAACTCACAAAATTCGTTATTGCACATCCAATTGTAAACAAAGACGCGAAATAAGTCGCACAAACAATAGTAGAACAATTTATTTTAAAATTTGGCTTATTTAAAAAATTAAAATCCAACCGTGGAACTGAGTTCACAAATGAACTACTGAAAAACATATGCGAATTATTAAAAATAGAACAAATATTTTCAATCCCCTACCATCACGAAACAATTGGTGCACTCGAGAAAAACCATAGAACCCTCAATGAGTACTTACTATCTTTCGCCGATGACTTTGAATGGGACAAATGGATTCCATTTTATACTTTCGCTTATAACTCAACACCACATGTAGATAATTACTACACACCCTTTGAACTAATTTTCGGAAAACTACCTTCACTACCTAGCGATTTGACTAGCGACAAAACAAAACACTATAATTTAGAGGACTATAGAAACGAACTACAAATAAGATTAAGGACAGCAATAAATAAAGCAAAAGACCTAATAGACATTGTAAAAAACAAACGAAAACTTAATTATGACAAAAAGATAAACACGTCAGACTTTAAGATTGGAGATCTTGTATTTGTAAAGATAGAGAATAGAAGAAAATCTCAAAGTCCATATAAAGGTCCATATGTAATAAAAGAGAGAAACGGTGTTAATTCCGTAATTGAAAATATAATAATTATTTAAAATCCTTTCATAACAACATGTTAAAAAAATATACAAAATGAAAATGTAATAAGTAAATACACAAATTTAATGGGTTTAAAGTTTTTAAAATAATCAATATGTGTAAAAATTTGTAAAATTAGAAAATATAATTATATAAATAAAATATACTTACTGTAATCAATTATTTTAACTATTTAGAAAAACCATAAATAATTAAACTTTTAAATTCATATTTCAATTTCATATTCTATGTTAAAATATATATAATTTATTTTAAAGATCTTATAATTAAATTATATTGTAAATTCTAAACCTTATTTACTTTTCATAATTAACTTTTTATCAAATTTAACTAATTCATGTAATAAAATTCATACATTAGAATATAATTTTAACACATAATCAATTAAATACTTTTTCATTTATGTAATAAAAATATTAAATCATTAATTAAATATTATATACATATCTAGAAATTAATTTCTTATATTAAAATGTAACTCATATTATTTTTGCCAATACTCCACCATCTTAAAAAATTATCTCCAGATATAATTTTTCGCTTAAGGGTTGGGGTGTAGTCAGTGTTGCCACTGAGAAATTTATTTTCCTACCAAAATTTTCTCGAAAACCTACCAAAATCGTTTGTAACCTACCAAAACTTTACAAATTAAAAAAAAAAACCTTTTTGCAGCATTGAACGCGTTTATTAACATTTAATGCTGTTTAAAATAATATGCTTGTGTGTCGTCGTTTGAAATGCTTAACACATCAAATGTCGGGCAAGTGTGCGCAAAAAGTTACCACATGATACATGCAGAGTACAATTAAGCGATAAACGTCAGAAGAAAGAAAAATAGTAATTAATAATCATTTTGAAGGCAAAACCGATCGCAAAGTTACAAATTTTTTAAGAAAATGAAAGCCAGCGGTTCATGGTATTATTAAATGATATAAAGAGGACAGTGGCAAAAAAAAAAAAAAACGTTTAGCTCGATAGACGAAAAATGGACCATCCGAGCTGTGATCAAAAAAATTATGTTATTTACGGCCGGTTTCACAGTGTTTAGTTAACTAAAGATTTGAGGTTAACTATCCAATTTCAGTTTCATAGCAATTAGTTAACCAACCAAATTTGACAGGTTAACTAATAGTTAACTAACAGCTGATTGCTGTCATAACGAAAAAGAACATAAGAAATAAAAGCACAAAGTTTCAGAAAAGCAAATAAGTACCTATATAAATATGGATTCAGATTGGGACTGCAAAGTTCAAAGTGATTCAGATATTGAAGTAGTATGGAATATTGCAATTGCTCGTCGAAAAAAAATATTAAGATCCCGTCCATATTACTTTCGGTAGGTTCCTTGCAAGCCGTTAAAATCGTCCACAATAGTCCCCCATATTTTTTCCTTCTCGTCTAGACTAACTTTATCCTTTTTTTTGCATTCGATGATGTTTTCAAAGTTGCTGACCAGCTCCAACTAGCAATTTTTTTCGACTGCCAAAAATTTAGAAGATCTTGTTGTTGATTCCATTTCACAAACTATGAAATGTCAAATAAAAAACAAATGTTTTGTGCAGTGATGCCAAATTTTGTACAAAAAATTATCATTAGTTAACCAATGGACTGTGAAACTGAACAACATAAATTTGGTAGTTAACTAACAGACATTAGTTAAGTTAATTAATTGGTTATCTAAACACTGTGAAACCGGCCCTAATAGTCCTTGTAACTTTTGTTTCTAATACTGCGGGTCTGAGCACACATGCAACAATTAAGATGTGCGATCAGTCGCAACACTATTTCGTCACATTGTACATACCTATGCGTATTCCCAAACGTAATTTGTATGCAAGAAAACAGAGACCATACCCACTTGTTGAAGATAGGGTTGGCAAAAGCTTATTTCCGGATGTAAATATTTGCTTCCGGATTCGAAAAACTTTACGAACAAATTTCAATTTTCGATTTTCATAAAAATTTATCCTAAATCCTACCAAAATCAGGTTTAACCTACCAGCCTACCAAGAGGAAAAAAACCTACCCGATTTGGTAGGAAACTACCAAAAACGGCAACGCTGGGTGTAGTGAACCCACTTAATCACCATGACCACCACTAACACCTACTTCAAATTCCGATAATAAGGGAACCAAATAAACCAAACGTTCCCACCAATTCCACTTGATTTTTTCACAGTAAAACTAATCCACTCAAATTTAAATTCATTTATTTTTGATTTACGGAAATCAAAAATAAACAAATTCATATGGCACTTTTCGGTCAAGTCATAAAAAGTAAAATTTACGATTTACATCTGCAAGTCACATTTATTTTTCCTTTGCCTTTTTTTTGTACTCGTGCCGCTAACGCCACTCGCTGCTGCTTCGGTTTCTTCTCTGAATTTTTGACGTTCTCTTTGGATTTTGTTAATGTCTATGATGAGGCTGTCGAAGGACATGGAAAATTGTTTGGCTTCATCAGAAGAAAAATCTTTTTCCACTTTCGTATTAATCGCAATTTGCAAATCTTTAATGAGCATAGTGGTAAGCAGGGATCTAAAGCGAGATGACGTGTCACTTTGATCTAAAGCCGAACTGAAATTTCGCAGTCTAACGTCCGATACCTTCAATTGCATTTCAACTGGTGGCGGTGATAGTTCCATGCTATTTCTTTCGAATTCCTCTTCATCATCAGAGATCGGTTCATAAGCGCTAGCCAAAATATTGAACGTAAGTTGTGTTGATTGCGATCCTTTAACACTTTTCACATCAATCATTTGCACATCTTAAAGTGACATCAATCTTGGCTCACATTGATCGATAAAAAACGCTTTGCTTGTTTCAGAAATATTATCACCGGTGACGCACTGACATACATTTTTGCACTTGCATCGAAAAATTAGGAACAGTTCGTTCCACTCATTTGAATTGTATTTGTTTGGGGCTTTTGAAATTTCAAAATAACTATCAATACATGCTTCAATGTGTCTGCGAATCGTTGTTCTCGATAATGTTGGAATGTTCGCGCGTTCCCACAAAAAATTAATTTTCTGTTGCCAGATTCAATATATTTCAGATGTAATAAATATTGAATCACACCGCGCTTTGTTGGCAATTTGCTTTTTTCCAAATCGCACTTTTCAAAAATCATTTTTCTTTTTTTTTAATTCTCTGAAGTATAATACTTTTTACAATATTTGAAAAACACTTTTTCAAAGCTTGAACAATACTGATTATCAAGTTTTAAGGACTAAGAATATGTAACTGCTACAAGAAGACCACGAACGTTCTTATATGATCAGTCTAGATTCCATTAATTCTAAGTATTCATAAACACTTATTTTTATTTCGAAGCTTTCTACCTAGATTGATTTTGATGAAATTTGATACGGATCAAAATCAAATGGGATAACTACACGCTGGCAAAAAACGGATACAATTAAGTTTTAGGACTTAAGTTGAAGATGATTTTATTATTCCTATTAAATATTTGCAGTGAAATTTTAGGTTCGCTGTAACTTTTTCAATTTCAATAATTTGAGGAAACTTTGCGGAGATGAATTTTATGATTTGGTATGGACTTTAATTTTATGATGTGCCCTTGACACGTTATGGTGGTATAAGCTGAGATAATGTATACAACTAGTCTAAAAAAAAATCGGAAACAAATGACTTCTAAGAATGAAATGTAGTCCATGTTGAGACATTTACAACGATATACCATACTTGTTGATAGGACGTCAAATGGCGGAGATATAAGAAAAAACAAAATCGCATCGAATTTAGAGACCGAAAAAAAATTTTTTATTCCTTAAAAATCTTTCAATCTTAGCTTTCAAACTGGTGGAGTTCATTCGAACTTTTTTTTTGTGATACTATCTAGTGTCCACCGCCAAGTACAGGTGAATCGCGAAAATTGGAACTTAGCTAACGAGGGCCATACAACATAATAGCAGGTCCTGCATTTTGATCGATGCATTATATGTGTGTGTCGTGGGGTGAACACGCATAAAATTTCGTGCCCTTGTTTTTTTTTTAATCTTTCGTTAAAATAAATCTTTACAAAAGAAAATATGCCGTGCGTTTGTGGACTAAAGGTCGATCGTGGCCAAGAAAAAATAAATTGTTGCGGTTGTAATTGTTTTTTCCACGGTAGCTGCGTGAATTTGAAAGCTGAAGACATTAATTTTTTTCAAGCCGATGACAATGTTTTTGTATGCACTGCCTGTAAAGCTGAGAGACGTATATCTCTTCGGTCTGCTCCACCCGCTAATTCTCCTACCGCAGCTGCAGCAGCAAGTGTGGAAAGAGATCCCGCCAAAAAAAGTTTAAATGAGAATCTGCCTTCTCTAACAGCTGAGCAGCATCAACTGAAAAAAAAATCAATCACTACCAACGCATCAACGTCTGCAACAGCAGAAAACCAACAATAAAAATAAAACTTCTGAGGTCATAGTGAGTTTGAATAATGCATATCTTCGGTTTGCTTCACCCGCTTCAGCACCAACCGTGTTTGCAGCAATAAGAGTTGAAAAAAGTTATACAGCTGAGCAGCAAAAACAGAGACAGCAAAAACTACTACTAACTCAACAGCGTCAACAACAGAAGAATAAAACTAATACAGATAAAGCTTCTTCTGAGGTTTTGGTGAGTTCGCTGAATTCTGAGTTAATGATAGAATCGAATGCAGAGAAACAACCAGCAATAACGATCGAACTTCTGTATAATAAAATTCTTGCAATAAAAAATATGCTTGTTAACACGCTCTCGTTAATCTTATCTCTGCAAAAAGAGAAAAGAGTTCTTATTGAAAAGGTCGATCACCTCCAAAAAGAAGTGAACTTGCTTCAGCAGCATAGAAATGAGAAACTTTTTGAAATTGTTGGAGTCCCTAATGTAAATCAGAGCAACGTTTTAGATTGTGCGCAAAAAGTGTTTTCTGCAGGGCTTAACATGAACATTTCTAAAGAGCAAATTGACGATTGCTTCGTGAAGAAGATTCCCATTAGCAGCGGTTCCGCATCATTGGCTGTTACCCACAATATCCTATGTGTTAAATTTGTATCCCGCATTACCAAAAGAGTAGTATTAAAAGAAAAGTTTAAAAACAGAAAAAATCTTAATACTAAGCTTTTTGATAGTGCCCATAAAGTATCTAATATCTATATTAATGATAGCCTGCCTAGTGAAAAAAGAAAAATTTTTAAAGCGTGTCAAAAATTAAAGAAAGACAAAAACTACAAGTACCTTTAGATTAGTAATGTGAAAATATTAATGCGAAAAACGGACAATAAGGATAGTTTGGTAATCAATTCACTTGAGGATCTGATAAAAATAATTTAATATTAATATTAATTTTATAAATAATGAATAATATTAAATTTTGATCCTCTTGTGAATCTTGAAAACTATTCTCATGTGCGCTGTAATAATGTTAATTTTGATAACATTTCTTCCCAACAAAAAAACATGTATTTAGTTCACCAAAACATGAGAAGTTTGCGGAAAAATTTTGATATCTTAATTTTAAATGTAAACTCTTTCAAAAATAAGCCCGATTTTATATTTTTAACAGAAACGTGGATCTTTGATGAAGAATTGACCCTGTTGTGGGTTTTTAACCGCACAATATATGTTCTTAGCATAAGTAATATATTTCACATACTTTTAGGATGATGCTTAACATCATTCGTTAACATATTTGTTAGCATTATTATTTTACTATTGGATAATTGATATGATCCAATAACATTAAATATCGTTGCGAAAGTGTAGCATACTCAACGTTGTTGTCGTTTTGTTGATGATGCGGTTGTTGGGTAAATTCTGTTTGCTAAGCAGAAACAAGAATGATCACGTCGTGCACTTAAATGGGTAAATTCTGTTTGTTAAGCAGAAACAAGAATGACCACGTCGTGCATTTAAATGCAACAACAAAACTCCAAGTAAAAGCCATATTGTGCAACCGGATGGCATTTCGGGTCATTGAATTTTGCAAGCCAAATTTCGCACGGTATGTAGAATAAGTGTTTTTGTTATTGTAGTTACCTTGCAATATTTTAGTACGTAATTAGTGTTGTAATTTTTATTATACGAGGTGTTAAGGTATTTAAGTTTTTAAATAAAAGAGAGTTGTATTCTTAACGTGCAAAGTGAAACACCTGTTTTTATTTTAAAGTGAATTTGATTAGAGACGGCTACTACCACTAGGTACGTAAAGTCCTCACGACAGTAATTCCTAAAATTCTACTTGCAGGTACAGCTTCAACCAGTAACAAAGTGTTATCCCTCGCAAGGATAAAAACTTGCAACAACATTTGGCGCAGCCGGTATTTCGAGCCACTACTCGGAACCACAATCACAAGGACAGGCAAGGAATCTCAACGTTTGGACGGACATTGGTAACCAGCCAGTTCAGAAGTCTTAACAGCAGCAATACAACATTTGGAAACACAAGTGCAAAAATACAACGCTGGGAAATTTTGTAAGTATCCTAAACACTGATCACTAACCCATAAACTTCCAAAACAGTGCGGCACTTAGCCATTTCCTTAGGAGAGCCTTATTTTGGCAGTCAACCTAACGAACTTGGGAAAATAAACTATGAGAGATCCTCATAGTCTATTTTCTGCATCAATTAATAGGGAAATTAGGTTATTTATTTGAAAATTTGTAACCTTATTGGAAGGTAACAAATTAACAACTCTTTCTAAATTGTTATTGCTTCGTACAAATCTTGTTGAATTTATGCAACAGAGACTCTCGTTTAATTGCTAAAAATAGTTTGATTTCTCGTAACACGCAGAATTTTTTGGGTTCCAAGGAATACTTTCAACTATTCCAAGCATTCGTGTTCTGAAAAGGTCCGCGATCAATTTAACAAAAATTGTTTCTAGTTAAAAAAGTTTAGGTATTTCTTTTCATACCAATAATTCATTTATTGGTACACAAGCAAATCCAAACGTTATTTGCGGTAGGTCGCGTATTAGAATCCTATAACAATTTGAATGCAAAAATTTACTGAAGAAGTTCATTCAATCTAATAAAAATTAGACCCTGAAAATAAAGATAAATAACAAAAATAACAAAAAAGCACGTATCTTAAAACGCTTGCTTTTTGTTGAAGTCAACAACCGTTGAAAGTTGCTGACGACGCTTTTTGTTAAGTTAAATGAATTTAAGTAATGAATGATTTGCAACTCATAAAATATACCCATGAAAAATTGTTAGGAGAATTGAAGAGATTTACTGATAAATTGTGGAAATATTTAGAAGACATAATAAACGATAAAATTCAACTATCCTTAATTAAGGAAAAAGTTGAGGGTTTCCATAATTTATCAGAAGTCGAGTTAGCGGATATCGTGTTAGACGAGGTTTTGAGTTTTTTCAAACAGGGGCAATTTAGAGTCACGGGAATAGCCGAAAATTGGGAGAAGGATTTTCACGCCCTTAAAAAACGATATGATCAACATATCACTCAGTTAAATTTAAACGCTGAGCAAATAAGAGAATTGGAAGAAGAAAACTTCAGATTGAACGATACACTGGATGATAGGAATATCACAAAGCTGAACTTTTCATTACCAGTGGGTCGCGATTTAGAAGAAACCAATCGGTCCATAATTGAAGTTAATAAACGCGTCCAAGATTTGGAGAAGGAAAACAAAAAATTAAAACAAGAGCTAGCAACAGCTAAATTTAATTCAAAAACAAAAAAGGAAATAGCAAATCAAAAAATGTCGGAATTTAACGAGCTAGCAAAAAGTCAATGGTTGGATGGATTGGTTTTTGGTTGATCAGAGTAAAGTTTCTGATTGCTTTCCACCTGGGGATTGCCAGAGCGATCTCTGAGCCAACCATTAGCAAGTTGACACACAGCCTCCCCGCGGCTCCATCTGTGTAGCTATCTCCGCATCCGCTGAGATAGTGAGTGAATGTGTGCAGCGTGTCCTCCCTGGAAGTAAACTGGGTTGTGCGCAGGGTTTGGTACCCGCCACGTAAAAAAAAACACTCCAATGAAGACTAAAAAAGCCTCGGATAATGAACCCCTCAACGTTGACGACCACTGCAAACGAAAAAAGGACTATGATTTAAGGATATGCACCTGGAATATCCGGACCCTCAATAGGGAAGGTGCCTCTATAGAATTGGCGGATGCCCTCGGAAAAATTAAGGCTGACATCACCGCAATCTAGGAAATAAGATGGATAGGACAAGGTTGCTCTAAGCAAGCAAGTTGCGATATCTACTACAGCTGCCATGCGGAGAGGCGCGAATTGGGATGCGGATTCGTAGTAAGCAAGAGACTTCGCCACCATATCTCCAGGTTCACACCTGAGAGCGAAAGGTTGGCTACGATCCGCGTCAAGGCTCGATTTTTTAACATCAGCTTGATTTGCGCGCACGCCCCGACGGAGGAAAAGGACGATGCTGTCAAAGATGCCTTCTATGCGAGACTCGATTAAGTATACGACCGCTGCCCGGCCCATGACGTTAAAATTGTACTCGGGGATTTCAACGGAAAGGTCGGAAGAGAAGGTATATTTGGCCCCACTGTCGGTCAGTTCAGCCTTCACGAGACCACCTCAAACTACGGTCTACGGCTGATCGACTTCGCCACGGCGCGAAACATGGTAGCAAGTAGCACCAGATTTCAACACCTCGATATACACAAGGCCACCTGGCTGTCTCCTGATCAGAAAACACGCAACCAAATCGATCATGTTGTGATCGACGGAAGGCATGCTTCCAGCGTGCTAGATGTTCGTACGTTCCGGGGAGTCAATATTGACTCCGATCATTATCTTGTTGCAGCCAAGATACGCATGCGGCTGTGCAATGCAAAGGATGTACGCTCTGGTACGCAACGAAAGCTGGACGTCGCTAAGCTGCAATCACATCGGACGGCCGAAGCCTATTCCGCTCGCCTCTCAGAACTGCTCCTTCAACCTGACTCTCTACCCGATGATGCCGGTGAACTTTGGGCGCATATATCCCGCTCCATGCGCTCTGCCGCTGAGGAAGTCATTGGTTTCCGACGCCCACTTCCGCGAAATCAATGGTATCACCAGAAGTGTCGCGAAGCTACTGCAATGAAAAGCGCCGCCTACAAAAGAACCCTGCAGTCAGCAGCAACGCGAGCCGTGCACGAAAACTACCGGGAAAAGAGAAAGGATGAGAGGCGCCTTTGCAGGCGCAAGAAACGAGAGCAGGAAAGGCACAAGCGTGAGAAACTCGAAGTGTTACGGGGCAGGAATGATGCTCGAAAATTTTACCAACAAGTCAAGCGTCTGACCCAAGGTTTCAAGCCCGGTGCATCTACCTGTAAAGATGAACATGGAAATCTGGTTACGGATACGCAGGGTGCACTGAGATTATGGAGGGAACACTTTTCCAAGCTGCTTGCTGGCGATGACTCCACCAATCCCGCCTTTGGAGAAATTAACCCGATGCCACCAATCAACGACGATGGTGTGGACGTACCACCACCTAGCCATGACGCGGTACGAGTTGTGATCCAACGACTTAAGAACAACAAAGCGGCTGGTGCCGATGGCCTGCCTGCTGAATTGTTCAAGACCGGCGGCGATGAGCTGATAGGGTGTATGCATCAACTCATCTGCAAAATATGGCTAGTTGAAAGCATGCCCGACGATTGGAATCTCAGTGTCCTTTGTCCTGTACTGAAGAAAGGTGACCCGACAATCTGCGCTAACTACCGGGGAATCAGTCTTCTTGTCATCTCTTACAAGGTCCTGTCGACTGTACTGTGTGAAAGACTTAAGCCGTTTGCCAACACACTGATTGGGCCTTATCAGTGCGGCTTTAGACCTGGTAAGTCCACCATAGACCAGATCTTCACACTACGTCAAATCCTGGAAAAAACCCACGAAAAACAGATCGATACGCATCATCTCTTTATCGATTTTAAAGCAGCTTTCGATAGCCCGATACGGGATTGCCTGTATGCCACCATGTCTGAGATCGGTATACCTGCGAAGCTGGTGCGGCTTTGCAGAATGACGTTGAGCAACACAGCCAGCTCCGTCAGAGTAGGAAGGGACCTCTCCGAACCATTTGATACCGAACGAGGTTTCAGACAGGGCGATCCACTATCCTGCAACCTCTTCAACTTTGTGATGGAAGGGGTGTTGCGAAGAGCCAGTGTACATCGTAATGGCACTATTTTCTGCAAAAGTGTCCAGCTCCTTGCATATGCCGATGATATTGATATCATTGGACGTTGTAAGCGAGATGTTACTGCTGCGTTCTCTGCTATCGAAAAAGAGTCAGCGAAAGTAGGTTTGACGGTGAACGAGGGCAAAACAAAGTATATGCTGTCAACAAACAGGGAGACGCGGCGTATTGGATCCTTTGTTACTGCGAACAACTATACTTTTGAAGTTGTCAAGGAATTCACCTATCTTGGCACCGCCGTGAACACTTAAAACGATGTCAGCCTGGAGATAAAGTGAAGACTAACTCTTGCTAATAGGTGTTACTATGGTCTCAGTAAGCAATTGAGTAGTAGAGACCTTTCTCGCCCGACAAAACTGACACTCTACAAGACGCTCATCTTACCCGTGCTACTTTACGGCGCAGAAGCATGGGTTGTGTCGCAGACTGATGCAGCCACGCTTGGGGTGTTTGAGAGAAAAATTCTTCGCAATATCGTTGGTCCTGTTCACGTCGGCGACGACTACCGTATTCGAATGAACCACGAACTGTACGAGCTCTACGCTTACATTGACATAGTCAAGCGCATCACTATCCAACGTCTGCACTGGCTGGGACATGTTGTGCGTATGGACGAAGAAGCTCCGGCGAAAAAGGTGTTTGATGCGGAAGCCGCTGGGCGACGACGAAGAGGAAGACCATGCCTCCGATGGAAAGACCAAGCCGAGCAAACCCTATCCACGCTTGGTGTGAATGATTGGAGAAGGTGCGCGCAACCCGGTAACGGGTTGTTATGGCCACCCAAGTAAGTAAGTAACCTGCTCGACATAAAAAGTTAGAGTAGAAATAAGTAAAAAGTTCAACTTAGAGCAAACTCAACGACAAGTGACAAACACTTTTGACTAATCAAAATTGCTCTAGAGTAGTGAACGAACATAGCTTTAATAAATTAAAACCTCAAATCTGAAAACTGCTAATTTGATCTTCGTCCCTCGGAGAAACTTTTTTGTGTATTGCACTGTGGATGGGTGTGTAAGGAACGGCCTCCATAAATAGTAATAATAGCGCTAGACTCTTGAAATTCGGTACACATGTTTTTTAGGTTAAAGCAACTTAATTTCTATCTCTCATACATAGTCGTGAAACTTTTTGTTCAAAATTGGTATCAATTTTCATTAATTTGGCAATGCCGATTTTGAAAATGCTAAAAAATGTTCAATATCTTTTGTAGTATATTTTATCCATAAGTAACATTCAGTACAATTTTACTACAATTAATTAGACAATTCTGAATAAGTAATAATCTATTACTAAATTTAAGCCATTGTAAATTTGCACGAAGACACCATAAGGATACTGTTATTCCTATCAATTGAATGACCTTTAATTTGCTTAAGCGCTCTTGTAGTGCTAAAACTTTCCGGCAAATTCCTTAGGCAGGTCCTAATTATAAACATAAAAACCACAAACATTACGTGGTGATCCTGCCCACTGGCGGACCTTTTTAGCATTGGGGCTTACAGCTGACACATGATCCTGCCTTTCAATGGCAATAAGTTCATGCAGCGGAACCCCGACGGGAAACCAAATCCAGAAACAAATCCAGCGGGATAGTAGCCGTGTTTTATTGGGTTTGGTTAAACCAAAATTTCATACGAATTCGTGAACCAGCTCAGTTTCTAGTTCAATCGATTGAATTTTTTTTTGTCTTTGCTAAATTGTACGCTAGTGAACAACAGATGACGCTTATATTATAAGATGTAGACACAAACCTAAAATAATCAAATATATCCGGCAACTTTGCGATAAATGTCAAAAAACTCAATCTATCAAAATAAATATTGTTTTTCTATTCAAAATTGAATATGAATGTGAAAGAATTGTAAGATCTTATTTGTTTTTTTTTTATTTATTAAACTTTAATATTAAATTACAAAAGCAAAACAGCTTAAAAGTGCTATGGCAACAAAAAACATAACTCAGAAAGATAACAAGAAAAAAATGGAACAATGCGTGCGGAATGCAAACAAATACGCACTTTGTACACATCTAGGTCACATACCCAATAGCTCAAGTGTTAGAGCGGCCGTCGCAATTCAAAAATGCATACGGTCGGGTGTTCGAATCCCAGTACAACTTAACCAAAACTGGTCTGATGAGGCTATGTATATGCATATAAATATGTATATACGTGGTAATAGCCGAAACATATGTCACCAATTACCAGGTTAAATTGATCCACTTGTTATCTTTGTCATGTTTGTTGAATAAAAATGACTAAAAAAGTTCAATATAAAATTGTTCAATTATTAATATAATAATTATTAGTCTTAAAACAAATCAAATTCTTAAAAAGAAATAAGGAGAACTTGCCAATTTTTCAATAATAATAAAAAGTAGCTGGAAATTTCCAGAACTTTGAAAATATATGAAAATATATGTAGAAAAATCATAGCACAGGTGTAAGCAAAACAGCTTAAAAGTGCTATGGCAACAAAAAACATAACTCAGAAAGATAACAAGAAAAAATGGAACAATGCGTGCGGAATGCAAACAAATACGCACTTTGTACACATCAAGGTCACATACCCAATAGCTCAAGTGTTAGAGCGGCCGTCGCAATTCAAAAATGCATACGGTCGGGTGTTCGAATCCCAGTACAACTTAACCAAAACTGGTCTGATGAGGCTATGTATATGCATATAAATATGTATATACGTGGTAATAGCCGAAACATATGTCACCAATTACCAGGTTAAATTGATCCACTTGTTATCTTTGTCATGTTTGTTGAATAAAAATGACTAAAAAAGTTCAATATAAAATTGTTCAATTATTAATATAATAATTATTAGTCTTAAAACAAATCAAATTCTTAAAAAGAAATAAGGAGAACTTGCCAATTTTTCAATAATAATAAAAAGTAGCTGGAAATTTCCAGAACTTTGAAAATATATGAAAATATATGTAGAAAAATCATAGCACAGGTGTAAGCAAAACAGCTTAAAAGTGCTATGGCAACAAAAAACATAACTCAGAAAGATAACAAGAAAAAATGGAACAATGCGTGCGGAATGCAAACAAATACGCACTTTGTACACATCAAGGTCACATACCCAATAGCTCAAGTGTTAGAGCGGCCGTCGCAATTCAAAAATGCATACGGTCGGGTGTTCGAATCCCAGTACAACTTAACCAAAACTGGTCTGATGAGGCTATGTATATGCATATAAATATGTATATACGTGGTAATAGCCGAAACATATGTCACCAATTACCAGGTTAAATTGATCCACTTGTTATCTTTGTCATGTTTGTTGAATAAAAATGACTAAAAAAGTTCAATATAAAATTGTTCAAATATTAAATTATTTAGGCGCTGAAAGTGGAGGAAAAAAGAGACCTCGGCATTTTAGAGTAGGAGGATTGCGATGATGAAGAGGATGAATTTGTAACGAGTTCAATTAAGTCTTTAACTCCGCTTGCCATTTTCAAAATAAGTTAAAAATTTTGCGTTTTTGTTATGACAGATGTTTTAAAACATATGTTCTGTCAAACACAGTCAGGCCTTTAATGGTCAGTAGCAACATTATAATTTGCCTCCAAGTGGTCAGTAGCTGAATTAAAAAAAGTTGAACTTTTGCTTTTTATTCACTTTTTGGTTTAACCAAACCCAATAAAACACGGCTAGTAAAAACAATACTTCGGAAGAGCCCAAAGTAAAAAAAAAATAAATCAGCAGATGATCTGCCTGCTGCAACCAACCGATGCCTTTGAATTCCGAAATTTAACAACTTAAGCAGCAGAAAAACAACAATAAAGAAAAACATCACTGCACACGCAATCAAACTACAACCATAAAATAAAAATCATATGATTTTTATACGGTTTATTTTATTACATATTTTTTATCACACATGAATTTAAAGTTGAACAAAAATTACTTGAAAACATTTTCTTTCAAAATTCCTTTTTAACACAATGGTGGTATTAAGAAAAACGAGTTGAGTAAAAGCTATCTGAGTAAATTAAATGCTCTGAGTAAAAGCCTATATTCGTATGAATAATCTTTTACTTTATTTGGTGCTTTGACTCTGTTATAATTTTGTCCAATAACATTAAATATTGTTGCAAAAGTGCAGCATACTCGCGGGCTGTTTTCGTTTTGTTGATCATTTATGTTACCATAGGCAAATTCTGTTTGTTAAGCAGTAACAAGAATGAGAACGGCATGCACTTAAATGCAACAACAGAACTTTTTGCAACCTGAAGACATTTTGCCCTAATGAATTTGTAACGAATTTATCAAAGCACCCTGTTTGCTATGGCTTGTTACAAGACAATAAAATGTATGTATGCATATACATAGGTATACTAAGCGAAAGAAACAAAAACTGTAAATACATAGCGTGAGTGACTGACGAACGGAAACCAGCAGTAAGCCGACCGCTGAGTGGCAACAGGTTGCCAAAAACGCATGGTACAGTCAGTTGCCGAAAAATAATTATCGTGCGCGGCCGAGTCTGCAAAACAAAAACA
The DNA here is from genome assembly GCA_949775025.1 of Tricholauxania praeusta. NCBI lineage: Eukaryota > Metazoa > Arthropoda > Insecta > Diptera > Lauxaniidae > Tricholauxania > Tricholauxania praeusta. The sequence goes on from OX459028.1 coordinate 112,396,781, forward strand.
TTGCAATTAAATTATAAAACAAAAATTATAGAATCTTCTGTACTGAAGAAAACCATAAAAAAAAGCATTAAAAGTAGTCCTCTAACTCTTGGAAAAAAAAATCAATTACATAAACTCTGTGAATATAAAAATAAAAAGCTGTGTGTTGAGAAAGTTTTAAGTGGAAAATAGAAAAAATCTGCATAAAATTTTTTAGAAAAATTGTCATGCGTAGAACTTTTTTTTTTAAATTGCAAAAAGTAAAGAAATTGCAACAATTCTATTATAAAACAATTAAAGCTACAACAAACGCGACGACGCCCAAAAGAAGTGTACAACAAAACCAGCAGCATCTGGTGGAAATTTTATTGTTTTTTTTTTAACGACAAAAAAAATTATCCCAATTCATTGCAAACTTTTTGCGCAATTGTTTTAAATGTGAAAATGTTGCAAAATATACGTTACAACCACAACAAGAATATTTAAATAAACGATTGTGGTTGGCTTTTCCATCTACCACAACAAAACTGTGTGTGTGAATTTGTGTAAAGTTGTGTGAAAAATTGAAAAACTCGAACGAAATTCGTGGATTGATCCCTTTGCTGTGCTGTCCAAATCGACGCATAAAATCTTTTGGTTTCGCCTAGCGGTGTCAAAAAATTTCATGAATTTAGCCGTAATGCCGAGGAAAACTTGAGCAGTTGACCAAAATTACAAAAAATTTGAATTTGACCAATTTAACATTTTTTTTTTAAAATTTGACAATAATTACAAAATAATAACCAATTGAAATTAGCTATCGTTAAAACATTTGTGTAACATTAAAAACTAAGAAGAAGCATAATAAAAACTGATTAAATACCAAACTAAGTGAAAACACTAAACCCAAAGAATAATTCAAAAAAATTATAAAAATTCGTAATAAAATAACATTTGAATTAAAAACAAGACATAAAAATCCTGCAGACCAAAACTCAACAAACAACCGCTGCAGCAGCCAGCTGCAGATACGCTAACTAAGGACATATAACAATATGGCGCCCAAGTTTTTCAAAAGAAAAGAAAATTTCGGGGTAATACCATCATATACCCAGGGTCGCTATATAACAATATGGCGCCCAATCTTAAAAACATCGTGTGAAGGGGTAATAACATCAACGCCCAGATAAAGTCTTATCAAAAAATTCAGTGCCGATTGAGACTCGTCAATTCCTCCAGCATGATGACTTAGCTTCAAAAATTCGAAAGAGCTAAATGTATCAGAGGCGGGAGTAATCGATGGACATTTTTGGGTCCAATGGCTTAGGACGAAGATAAAATCGTTAACCTAATTGCATTGAACTTGGAATGTGTGGAGAGGAGCAATTCAATAGTAGGTCGAAAATATAAGGAGAAACCATTCGATTTCCATAAAAGGGCATGAGCCAGTTAGGTACTGTAGCCTTAAATAATGTAAAAGATATACAATATTTAGCTGTACAGTAAGTCGAAATGGCTGTCAAATTCGTGGCCTAATAAGTCTATAAAATCGTTATTGGCAAAAAATTAGTTGCACGACATTTGTATGCCAACACAACAAAAGAATAAGTTTTTTTTTTCTTAACATAATCTGTAGGTTATGTACTACTCAAAAAGAGTTCGTAGAAAATAACAACGCCCGGTAAACCTTTTACCACCCCAAAGAAATCGGTCGTACCCCTCTTTTTTTTGATTGTCAGATAAATTTAAAAAAATTGAAATCAGTATACACATGAAAAGTACAAGATATAAAAACTGATAGCAAAAGAACTCCGTTTTATACTTACTTACTTACTTACTTAGATGGCCATAACAACCCGTTGTCAGGTTACGGCCGACCTCATTAGCTCTCGCCAGGCGCCTCTGTTTTGCGCGCGCCTTCTCCAATCGTTAATGCCAAGCGCGGTTAGGGCTTCCTCAGCTTGGTCTATCCACCGGAGGCATGGTCTCCCTCTTCGTCGTTGACCGGGGACCTTCCCTTCGAATACCTTTTTCGCTGGAGCTTCTTTATCCATACGATGGACATGACCCAGCCAGCGTAGTCACTGTATTGTTATACGCTTAACTATGTCAATGTCGGCGTAGAACTCATACAGCTCGTGGTTCATTCGAATGCGATAGTCGTCGCCAACTCGAACAGGACCAAAGATTTTGCGGAGAACTTTCCTCTCGAACACACCAAGAGCGGCTGCGTCTGTTGTCGAAACCACCCATGCCTCAGCGCCATAAAGAAGCACAGGTAGAATAAGCGTCTTGTAGAGTGTTAGCTTTGTCGATCGAGAGAGAGCTCTGCAACGTAATTGCTTACTGAGACCGTAGTAGCACCTATTAGCAATTGTTATTCTCCGCTTAATCTCCAGACTGACATCATTTTTGCTGGTTACGGCAGTGCCAAGGTAAATGAATTCCTTGACAACTTCTAATTTACAGTTGCCCGCTGTAACATGAGAGTCTAGATCCCGTGCTCTCTTGTTGTTGTTAGTAGACATCATGTATTTCGTCTTGCCCTCGTTTACCGTCAAACCCACTTTGGCTGATTCCTTTTCAATAGCAGTGAAAGCAGCAGTAACATCTCTCTTACTCCGACCGATAATATCAATATCATCAGCGTACGCAAGGAGCTGAACACCTTTGAAGAAAATGGTGCCATTATGATGCACACCGGCTTTTCGTACGATCCCCTCCATAATGAAATTGAAGAGATCGCACGAGAGCGGGTCGCCTTGTCTGAAACCTCGCTCGGTATTAAAAGTTCCGGAGAGGTCATTCCCTACCTTGACGGAGCTAAACGTATTGCTCAACGTCATCCTGCAGAGCCTTGTCAACTTTGCAGGTATACCGAACTCAGACATTGTTGCGTATAGGCAATCCCGCACTGGGCTATCGAACGCAGCTTTATAATCGACGAAGAGATGGTGAGTGTCGATTTGATATTCATGGGTTTTCTCCAGGATTTGGCGTAGTGTAAAAATCTGGTCTATGGTGGACTTACCAGGTCTAAAGCCACACTGATAGGATCCGATCAGCGTTTCTGTATGGGGCTTCAATCTTTCACACAATACGCTCGAGAGGATCTTATATGCGATGGAAACGATGGATTAGATAAACCAATACGCGATCAAAGTCCCGAAATGGCTATGATTAGAAGCCCTATTAAAAAAGTGGCTACTGAAGAATCTGTGGACCAGAGTGGTGGTAGCGTTAGAGAGGCTAATTTTATAGATCTATCCGAGACAATTATGAGACTGGACGCAAAGACTATTGAGGCTAAGGCAAGTAACACTACTGGCGCCTATTCCAAGCATGAGCAAGCCAAACCACCGAAAAGTATGGAATCATTTCCACCTAATCTGTCATTTCCACCACCATTAAATCAAACTGAGGATAGGCACAAAATAAATTTTAAGTCTAAACCGAATCCGTACCAAGATCGCGAAAATATTGCTTTAATCAACGAAATCGTTATGCGTTCTAACCAAGAGTTCAAGGAATCTTTATAGGTTTCTATGGAAATTAAAATCAAGGCTTAGAGGAAATCATGAAGATGTTAAGTCTTACTCAAGGTGCTACTCAGGCCGCAGAAAAACAAGTCAAAAGTTCTAATAGTCCGAGGGTAGGAAACGGTAATGCTAGCGGTGGGCGAAACGCCGGCTCTTCTTTGCTATCTAATAATCGTTATAGATCTGAAAATAAAAATGTTAGTCCAGATGTGGATAATAGTTCAACGGATACTTATACAAAAAAGAAAGATGCAGTTGCATGATGGCAAAGTCCACAAGCACATTATTATCAGCAGGCGTTACAAATTCAGCAGTCTACATCAGCAAAATCAAAGACCATACCAAGGTCGGCAAAAATATCATAATACAGGTAACCGCTCAGCGCCAATAACGACAACACATCATCAGCAAACATTACAAAATAGTTCACGCTCAAACGGAAATAACCGCGTCAAAATAGATCGGTGGGGCTTGGTGTTTGATGTGCGAACCGAAAAAGAGTCTGTTGAAGATTTCATCTTTCGACTGGAGCGTCTGCAAATACAATATGATTAGGGCTACCAGATGGCCTGTCTACAAAAGTAGCACATATCAAAAAATACCATATATATATACCAATTTTGTAATGAACACCGAACATTTTTGTAATTCCATACAAATATTTTTGATGAGCAAAAAAAAAAAAAAGGTCCTCACTTTGGACGACAAAACCCTAGCAAAACTTTTATTTTACAATGCAAACATCGAAAGTAGCAAAACCATCCAAAAGTAGTACATTTCGAGTTTAAAGTAACAAAGTAGCAAAGCCTTCCAAAAGTAGCACTTTTGCTACTAAAGTTTGCCATTTGGTAGCCCTAAATATGATTGCTCATGGGACGAAATACTTCGCGAATTTCAGTTAATAGTGGATGGAAATGCACGTGAGTGGTATTGGTTGGAGGTAAAAACGCATGTTATAGTTGACTGGCCTTTTTGAAACATGCTCTGATACGCCAATACCAAAGTAACAGCACCGACTTTCAAATTATGAGCGAATTGTATGACCGAAAACAACAGCCAGGCGAAAGCATCGATTCATTTTTTCATGCCATGCTGATAATTCGTTCAAGATTAAGAAATCCGGTGCCTGATCATGACATCATCAAAATTATGAAGCAGAAACTGAGAGGTAGTTTGGGTCACGTCGTATATCCAATGATGATTTACACTGTCGACCAATTACGGGCAGAGCGTGTTGAAGCGGAACAGTTTTTATCACGTCGAGACATACGTAGCACGTTTAATCCAAACTAGAGATATTCGAAACCGCAGCGTATTCACGACTTAAACGAATTAATTGATGAAGGTGAAGAATTTCCGTAAAATTTTTATCAAGATATGCAAATCGTCGAAGTCCAAGCAGCGAGGCAGCTTACTTCATACAAGCCACATCAGCAACCATTACAACAGAATCTTCGAATGCAACAAAATCAATATCAGGAGCCATAAGAACTAAGCCAGCAGCAGCCAAAACGAATTTTAATCTGCTGGAACTGCAAACCACAAGGGCACGTCTACATGGATTGTCCCATAATGCAAAGATCCATTTTTTGCTATAAGCGCGGAACGCCTGATGTCGTCACGCCAAAATGCACCGATTGCGCTGTAGGAAAGTCCACGAGGAATGTGATTTCAACGGGGGAATCACGCTCCAAGCAAATCCCCGTGAAGACCGCAGAAAGAGATGATGTGAGTGAAAAAAGCACCAATGGTCGAGATGAGCCTGCACAAAATAAAAATATTAAAATTTTAAAAACCATTCATTTAATAAAAATATCACTACGAATAATGTAAAAAAACAATTTGAAATATAACCGATTGAAGAGCGAATGAAAAATTATATTGAGGCAAGAGAAAGGATATTTAATGAGAACCAGCTGCAGGGTATGCGAGAAGTATCCAGAAAAGTAAAAAAGGCGCGTGATAATTTCGCAAAACGCAAGAAAATTTGGAAGGAGGTAGCTGAAGCTGTTGACAAAACAACAGGTCAAGACCCACGGGCGTATGCCGAAGTAGAAATCAGCGGTAAAAAAATAAAAGGACTATTAAATACAGGTGCATCCGTATCAATTATTGGGCGCGGTTGACGAGAGTTAATAGAAAAGTTAGGAGTTAACATTGAAAAATATTTTTCTACTGTTAGAACTGCTGGTGGTAGAAGACATGCGGTCATCGGCAAAGTCAAGCTTCCAGTAACTTTAAAAAAAAAACGCGTACAATAAATTTTTACTTGTGTCCAAATTTACAACAGCAGACCTACCTTGGGATTGATTTTTGGAGAAAATTCGAATTGGCGACAAGTAATTGGTGTAGAGGAACTCGATATGGAGAAAATAATGGAAAAGTTTAAAAATGATAAAATAGATGGCGTGGATGAAAAACCGGAACGATACTTTTTTAAATGCACAAGAGCAACAGCGACTAGATGAAGTTAAAAGAAATTTCGCACCTATGAGGAACATGGCTTGGGTAAAACCAATTTGGAAGTATACACCATTCAGTTGACTGAAAATGGGACACCAGGTTAAGATCGGCACTATCCGATATCTCCAGCAGTGCAGGATCTGGTGTATGCAGACAGGATGTTGGAGCTAGGAGTAATTGAAACAAGCGAAATACCGTCGACTAATCGCAACACAATAGTTCGAAAGCCAGGAAAAAACCGATTTTGCTTAGACGCACGAAAATTGAATGATCGCACAGTCAAGGAGGCGTATCCACTGCAAAACATCGATGGCATACTGAGCCGAATTGATTATACGCATTACATTAGCAGTGTAGATTTGAAGTTTGCGTTTTGGTATATCAGATTAGAAGGAAAAAGTAAACAGTATACGGCCTTCACTGTACCTGGGCGACCGCTATACCAATTTGCGGTCATGCCTTTCGGGCTTTGCAATGCAGCCCAACGCCTTTGTCGACTCATGGATAAGGTGATTCCACAGAAATTAAAATCCAATGTGCTTACGTATCTTGATGACCTTCTGATCATAGCGAAAGACTTCGATACACACATTCAAATTTTGAGCGAGGTTGCTGACTGCCTTAAAAAGGCAAATTTAACTATAGCAAAAGCCGAAACTTTGCTTCTAAGAGCTAAAATATCTGGGATTTCTGGTAGGCGGTGGCAGTTTGAAAACTGATCCCGAAAAAGTTTCTGCGATATCTCTCTCACCAAGAGAAGTGAGAAGTTTCTTAGGCACTGCAGGCTGGTATCGCAGACTTATACAAAATTTCGCTACTTTGTCGGCTCCAGGCCTAAGTTCAAAACGACACCTGAAGCAATAGAAGCGTTCAATAGGTTGAAAAAAGCCTTAACAACAGCTCCAGTGCTGACTCATTCGAATTTTTCCTCGCGGTTCTGGGTAGAGTGCGATGCGTCGGAACTGGGCGTAGGTGCGGTGCTATACCAGAAAGACCGCGAGGACAACGAAAGACCAAAAGCATACTTTTCGCAACTACAGCGTTCCAGAAAGAGAATGCTTGGCAGCGGTTTTAGCGGTAAAAAGATTTCGACCTTACATCGAAATGATGATATTCACCGTGGTTACGGACCACACTAGTCTGAAGTGGTTGATGTCATTAAAAGACCTTTCTGGACGGCTAGCTAGATGGTCCTTACAACTTTAAGCGTATGATTTCGAGATAAAGCATCGTAAAGGCTCTGAAAATGTTGTTGCGGACACACTATCACGATACGTTGAATAAATTGATACGTCGAATAATCCATGTGTAGATTTAGAAACCACTGAATTTGAGACACCCGAATATTTGGAATTGCCAGATCTTCGAGTTGAAAATGGTATCGTTTTTAAACGCAGTAGATTTGATGAAGACGACGAAATAAAATGGAAACTCTGGATTCCCAAAGCTTTAAGTACAATTTTAATCGAAAAAGCGCACAGCCCTGAGACAGTTGCTCATGGCGGTGATGCTAATACACTTTATATGCTACGGCAGTGGTATTTCTGGCCGAGAATGAATATTCAAGTTAGAAATTTTTCCGAAACTGCATAATTTGCAAAGAACCTAAACATTCGAATCAGGAAATGAGGCCGACAATTGGTAAAGAGGTAACGACCGAATGACCCTTTCAGAAAATTTATATAGATTTTCTCAGTAAATATCCGAGATCAAAGGGCGGAAACGCTTACATATTTATCGTTGTGGATCACTTTACCAAATTCACTTTACTCAAGGCAATGCGAGATGCAACAACGGCGAATGTTATAAAATTTTTAATTCATGAAGTATATCATAAATTTGGATTTCCGGAAATAATACACTCCGACAATGGCAAGCAATTTATAGCCAAAGAGTTTTGCAAAATGTTAGAACAATACAAAATGAAAAATCTGGAAACTGCCTATTATGCACCTCAATCTAATTCAGCATAGCGTGTCAATCAATCGATATTGGCTGCGATTCGTGCATATATGTTAAAAGATCACCGCCCTAAATTTTAAATTTAACTGCAGCACATATCGCAAACTATACAAGCTATTGTGCTGAAATTTAATATGAGGATGTCGATCGCGAATATAGTTTATTGAACCAAAAGTGGGCGGCATATTTCTAATTCTTCATTTCTATTCGATTTTTTTCAACATTTTCCTTATTCTTTCGACTTTTTCAACCCTGTAACTTTTTCTAATATATCCTATATGTATTTGTTCGACTTTTTCAACTTTCTTCATTAGTTTCTTTATTTTTTCGACTTTTTCATCAATTTTGAATTGTTTCAAGTTGTTTCAACTTTTTTAGAGTTTTTCAACCTCTCTCAACTTTTTTCAACATTTTGCATATATTTTCGACTTTTTCAACATTTTTCAACCTCTGTCAACCTTTTTAACATTTCTGATTTTTTTCGACTTATTCAACCTCTTCAACGCCTTTTTAACATTTATTTAAATGGTACTTTCAACGCAGTGTAGGGTATGTGAGTTTCAGCCTGGCCGAAGATAACACCTTAACTTGTTTTTTTTTTACTTCAGTTTTTACTATAAGATTATTATAATGTCACACCCGTTACATTTTTGAAGTAACTTCGTATATATTATTTAAAAGTTTATGTTAAAAGTTTCTCATCATTTTAATAAAAAGCATATCAAATATTTCTAAAATGATATCAATTTATCACTCATTCCGGCAAAGTTTTAGGCAACTTGAACTCAAACTCAATATATTTAAAAAAGAGCTTTTCTCAATGTCACAGCCGTTACGCACTTTAAAAGCATTTTCTGAACTTATAACATTAGATGTCAAATTTTTATAGTTCTAATAAATATCGGAATGTGTTGCAAGAGATTAAATTGCATTCTCACACTGGTCTGAAAAGATATGAATGAAAATAAGAGTTAAACTGTCTGTATTTTCATATATCCAACTATAAATATGCTATGTACAAACACTTAAACTCAACAGCTTATATAAATTAAAGAATAAGATTGTTTGCTATTAAATATTGATACTTAACAAAAAAATATTTGTTTCACTTAAAACGATAGAATTGCATTTTACAGATTTTTCATTCATATGCTGCTTTTTCTTTTGAATTAGCTACGTTGCCACGCATCTTGATTGAAAAAAGTTTTTGTTTCACTTAAAACTATAGATCATTGCGTTTTACAGATTTTTCATTCATATCTTTGCTGCTTTGTCTATTGAGTTAGCTACGTTGCCACGCATCTTGATTTTGTTGTAAAACAACCAAAGTGAAAAATAAAATAAAAATATTTGTGAATGAAAATTTTATTCCTTACATTTGTAATTTTTGAATTTCATTGAGAAACAATAATACGACAAATTGACAGGATAATTATAAGTTAGGCTGTATTCTAGTAATGGAGGTTGTTATTTTTGATACTTTCTATCTTGGTTCGATTCCGTGCAGAGTTAGGCTGGAAATATTTTTTTCACATTTTTTCTACCTAAATTGATATAAAAGATTTTTTTTTTGATTTTCAATTTGCATAAATTGCATTTATTTTATTTTTCTATTAAAAAACCTTGTTTTTATAAATTGAAATTTAAATAGCCAATTTTTCGTATAAATAGCCATTTATTGTAACAGGTCTTAATTAACTAACTACCTTATGACTAAAATATAAAGTACAAATAGTAATTTCAATTAAAAATCAATGTAATTGCAAAATATAAATAAAAAACGGCAGATGGAATTTCACTTATTGAACAATACGACTTTTTTATTTACAATTTATATTGGATTTACTGACTAATTGCAGAAAGACTAGCTCCTTTTTTTTCAATTTCAATTCATATAGCATTCATTTTGATTTTCTTATATTCAAATACTTTCCTTTAAAGTCATAAATTAATAAATATAAAATCTTAACAATACACAAAATGGCAGAGCAAATGAAATTTCAGCTTCGTTGCTAAAAATCCCAATGCGCAACATAAGCCAAAATCACATTTCCCCTCATTCTAAGATGTCAAAAAATTAGTCAAGTGAACCGATTACCGACATTTCTGGGAGCGTAGTTCTTTCATATATAATTTTTTGACAATTGTTGGTGCGAACCCTACAATAAGCAATACGTACAACGCCTCTACCCCTTTTGGAAATGCATAGCGTTTATTAATATTTAACTAGTTCTTAAATGTGAATAAATGCTTATGCGCTTCCCAGCAAAACCTATAACAGTTATAAAACTTAATATGTAAGCGTTAAAGTTCTCCTATTTTACCGGTTAAATTTCTTAGAGCATCGGGAAAAAAATAACCAGTTTTTCATATCCGTGTGAGTATACGTGTGATAGCAAAATCACTTATATTCATCTCTTTCTAACAAATGCAGTTGTCTCTTTCATTTTTCGAATTCTTTTCTTGGACATTTGCCTAAACGAAAACAAATATAATTCAAAAGCTGGCATAAATTTATTATTTTTAAAATAATTGTCATTTTACAACTTCATATGCACATATGTATGTATTTACAAAATATAAATTTGACTTTTTTAACAGCAACAAAGTCTGTAAAGTCGATGGAAGATTACTGAGGGAGTTGATTACACTAAGGGCTGCATTTCAGCAATGCAAGCACTAACAGATAGCTTGAAGCTGCTGCGGTTTCTGTGATGTAGTATTAAACTGTGAAATATTAAAATATTGTTTATCGAAGTTATATATGATTGGAAATTTTTTCTTACCAATGTATCATCTGTTTGATGTGATTGTTTGTCCTTTTATTTTCATTAAAAATAGTGCTAATCAAGAAATTTTTTATTTATTTTCTATTTGGTTGACGTTTTGCTTTCTATGATGTTTAAAAAATGAAAAGCAATATTGAAATTTTATCAAATTATGCTTAACTCTTTCTTGCTGCTGACAAAGGGGAAAATGTTTTTTAATGTGTTAGTAAATTTATCAATTTTTTGATAATGTTTGTAATTCGGGACAGTTCATAATTCAATGTGGTTAGTCATATTTTGCTGGGTTCCCAGTAGGCAAGGGCAGGAGCTAACAGTGCTTCTAGAAGGCCTTCCTTGGTAAGTATAAGGCCTTCCTCCCTCCTTTCAAACGTACTTTCTTTTTTATATGAAATGGCCGCAGAAAACAGGCCTTCCTAAGCAGGCTTTCTAAGACCGCTTACCGTAGAAGGACTCTCAGAAGTACTTGACAAAAATTTAATTTTAATAAATTTAAAGACTCTAAATATTAATTGTTTTTTTTTTTATTCTCGCCATCTCACTTGCGTTGATATTTTTTTAATGACTTTACAATTTGACAAAGAATACACAAAACTCTACCTCCTTAACATAACATGAAACAACAGAAGACTAGCCTGCACATCTCTCTTAATTTCTAACCATGTGTATACTTTTCATATGACAAAAAAGTTATGCCGAATCATAAAACATTGCAATACATGAAATAAAAAAGAAACAGAAAAGCGCTAAAGTAAATGGAGTCCTTCTTCTTTGCCTTCTAATATCAGGCCTGATAGCACGTCTGTTGTGGCAAAGCATATTATGCCTTCTGTGATTGTATTTTTATTTGCATGAAAATCTAGTTTTGAGAAGTCCTTATATAATCGCAGCAGTGCTAGCAGGCCTTCTCCGAGTAAGGCCTTGCTCATTTGCCTGCTGGGTTGTTACTATATGTGAATATATTGTTCTTGATGCATGGTGTGTATTTAAGTTCTAGTGATATGGTGATATTTTATTTTGCTTTATATAAGTATGTATATGAATAGTACATCTTAGTAGTAATATAATAATATTCATGTATTTTAATTATGTTTACATATTAAAGTTTTTACTAATTATTTAATTTCTATTTTTATCTATTTTTGTATATTTTTATCTTACACTTGCTATTATTCTTTTTTCAGCTGTACTATATTTATTGTTTACAATTGCAATTTTTGCTTATTTGCAGAAATTAATTATACATTTTTTTGTCTTACATATTTTTATACTGTACTATATGTATTTATTGTTATATAATTCCAATTTTTGCTTACTTGCAAAAGTTCATTTTATTTATTAGTAACCTACATATATTAATTTTCAAGATATAATTATACCCTACACCGAGGGTATATTCACTTTGTCTCTCCGTTTGTAACACATCGAAGGGGGCGTGGCAGGTAAGGAAAAGTATATATATTCTTGATCAGCGTCACCACCTGAGTCGATTAAGCGATGTCCGTCTGTCTGTCTGTCTGTCTGTCCGTCTGTTGAAATTAGGTTTACGGGAAAACTAAGAAAGCTAATTGAATGAAACTTTCACACACATGTCACATCTTCTTGCAGGCATATTGCTATTGAAAATGGGCGAAATCGGTTGACGGACACGCCTACCGCCCATGCTCTATGTATATTTACTCAGACCAATTTTGAAAAAACTTGCAGCGATTTTGATGAAACTTGGTGATTTGGTGCATAAGTAAACCAAATTAGGATTAGGCTGGGTTTCAAGTTTTCAAAAGGTCGCACAGGGGCGTGGCACAGCCCTAAATTTTATCATTCATACCACCATATCTTGTAAGCCGTTCAAGATATTGCAATGAAATTTGGTAAACGGATACATATCAAAAATATCTTGAATTGAGATAAAATTGGGCGGAATTGAAAAAGTGGGCGTGGCATTTTTCAACTGTTAAAAATTTTGATTCCATATATCTCAAAAGTGGCTCAAACGATTTTCATAAAAATTTTAGAGATGATGCCACTGAAACATCATCACAAGCTCATCCACTTTACTGAAAAATCTCGATGAAGGGCGTGGCACTGCCCACAATGTTTATAAACGTTACATTAAGAGAACTACCAACGTAATCGTTATGAAATTTAATAAGATAAATATACTTGCTATAAGGTCTCTTATTGCAAAAATTTGGTCCAATAATACCTATGGGCGTGGCACCTCCCATGTAAGCAAAAAATGTTTATTGTTATAGATAGTGTGCTAAGAGAGTAATCTTCATAAAATTTGGTGTATAGATATCAGTTACTATAAGCTTTAAAAATAAATTAATTTTGACAGAATTGCATCAGTGGGCGTGGCACCTCCCATATTAACATAAATTTGTAAGCGCTGTTTTAAGTGAACTATTGCAACAATTGCTATGAAATTTAATGAAAGTGGTTCAGTTGCTATAGAGTATATCTGAATCAAAAGTGACTGAAATAGCACCAGTGGGCGTGGCACCTCCAATATAAATAAAATACGGTAAGTGGCATATTTATCGAAATAGATGGAGTTGTGTTGAAACAGAATACGTAGTATGGCAATAATGTTGCCCAGTTGTCGTTTTCTTGCATATTTCTTAGTTATTCATTAAGTACTATATGGTTTCTCATGATGATAAGGTGTTGACGTTTCTCGCTATGTTAAGCTTTGCATATTATATTATTATTAGTAGTTCATTTACAAATTCGGTTCCTTTATCAGTTTTCAGTGTCTTGAAGCATCCGTATTTTAATATAAATTGTTCCACGATTGCTTTTGCTACTGTGATGGCTGCTTTGTCTTCTAAAGGAATTGCTGCTAAGAATTTCGACAATTCACATTGGATTGTCAAAATGTACCTATATCCTTCTGATGTTCTCATTCGTCCAACTGTATCCAAAGTCACTGTTTCAAATACTGTAGATTGAGTTTCCGTTATGCACATTTTCTCTCTGGTATACTTTATTATTTTTGTTTCATTGCATGGATTACAATTATTTATATATGTTACCATTTTGGATAGATTTTTCCAAATGTACTTTTGTTTTAACTTTGCGATGCATCTTTTGATACCTACATGACCTCCTGTTCGTGTGTCATGATGCTGTTTTATCAGCTGTATTTGTTCTTCTTTATTTTTAATTTCATTAGGGAGCTGATACAATATTATTTTTAAAGCGTTTTTATTTTTATGCTGCAGCTTATTATAAAATTCTTTTAATTCTGGAACTGTTATCAATGTGAATATCTCATCATTCGTTTCCAGAGCTAGCGTTTCTATCTCTTGTTCTTGTGTTTTTGATATTAACTTCCTCAGAACCAATTTTAACTCTGGTAAAGATTTTTCATGTAATATCGCAAGAACTTGATTTTGAGCAATTATTTTATCATTTTTACCTTGATTTTTCGATGTTGACTTCCTCTGAACCAATTTTAACTCTGGAAAAGATTTTTCGTTTAACATCACAAGTTTTTCTGCTCTTTCAAGATTCTTATTTTCCATGGAATTAATTATAAATTTCAGTCTTTTCAGGCCTTTAACTTCTGAAAATGATGTAGCTTCCCATATATGTAGTTGGCCAGACTGCACTCGCTGAGAACTAGCACCACTGTTTAGTTTTTTCGTGATCACATTATCTTCATTATTTAATTTTTCTTTTGCCGCCCTTGTAATTACTTGCACGTGCTTTTCTTTTGGTATCATTTCTTTTAATTTATTTGAATCTATTTTTATTCGTGAGAGTGTATCTGCATTTGTGTTCATTTTGCCCTGTTTGAAAATTATTTCAAAGTCGTAATCCATTAAATCTAAACGTATTCTTGTTAATTTTGATGATGGGTTTTTATGCGTAAATAGACTCACTAAAGGTCTGTGGTCTGTATATACTGTGAACTTTCTTCCGTAGAGATATGGTCTAAAATAGTTTATCTCCCAATGTATTCCAAGTAATTCTTTCTCCATGATTGCTTTGTAGACTTCATGTTTGTTTAGAGTTTTCGAGGCGTAAGCTATTGGCTTATCTTGTCCTGGTTCACCTTGGGATAGGACTGCTCCTAATGCATATTGTGACGCGTCTGTTGTTAGAATAAATGGTTTCTCGAATTTTGGATATGCTAACAGTTGCGGTGATATCAGCTTTTCTCGCAGTTGAAGGCTGTGTTGCATTCTTCTGTCCAGTTGAACAGATGTCCTTTCTTTAACAATTGATTTAAAGGTCGAGCAGTTTCTGCAAAATTTTCAATAAATTTTCTGTAATAGTTGCAGAATGCTACGAATCTACGTGTTTCATCAGCGTCCTTCGGTTGTGGGTAATTCCTTATGACGTCATGTTTTGCTGGATCTGTTGCATAGCTGGGCACCGTTAATCATATAATTAACTTCGTTAATCGCTAATCCGTTACTAAAAAAGTTAACTTCGTTAAACGTTAAAGCGTTACATTTCGGAACACTTAACGCAAGTTAACGTTAATCGTTAATCCGTTGACACGTGATAAAAATTTTATTTTTTATATCGTTGCGTTAGTGATCGTCTTATAAAAAAACTGTTGGTTTGGGTCCTGGAAGTTAAAAAGTCAGGAACAAAAAAAAATGTACATAATTAGAGTGTGTAATTTAGTCTTGTGTAATGTGGATATTCCTCTTCATGAACATTAATATGTTGAAGTTCTGGTCTAAAAGCGAGGCTCGTTTCGGCGTTGAAATATATTTGCCCGTGGAAAAAAGATTTTCAACTGCAGCTCTTGAGGATATAGCAGTATTATATTTAATAAACAGACTTATGAATATCAGTTCCCTGAGGAATGCCGCATCGTTGAACAGTCTTTTGATTTCATGTCTAGCCACTTTTGACGAGAATTTGACCTTTACTTTTTAAAGATTTGTGGGTGTTAGGTTTTCCTTTAGACCGAGTGAAAGAATTGAAAAAGTTTTCCTTATCATCGTCGTTGTTACTCGCGTTGCTGCCTCCGCCACTTAAACTATCTCTGTTCTTCGAACTTTCGGCAGCTTCTTGTCGTAACGCCTCTTCTACCTCTTTTTTCTTGCATTTTGTCATACGCTTCCAGACATATCAACTGGAATGTACTTGTTGTCAGAACGTGTTTTGCGAGGCGCCACACAGTGCGTGCGGTATCTTTTTGGTAAATAGTGGGTACTGGATTAACTATTAACGGACTTGTGAAAATTTAACGGAAGTTAAAGAGTCCGTTAACATTTTTTAAAGTTAACTTAAAAGTTAATCCGTTAGTCGAAATGTTAACTTCGTTAATTATCGATTAACGGATTAACGAGTTAGTGCCCAGCTATGATCTGTTGTTACACCTTTAGATGTTATCAGATGCCCTAGATATACTACTTCTGTTTTCAAAAACTCACATTTGCTAAGATTTAGCTTTAGGTTAACTTTTTGTAGTTTTTGAAATACTTGTTCTAGGTTTCTGTTGTGTTGTTTCAAGGTGGAACCAAAAACTATGATGTCATCTACATAAAGGAATGCTGATTCCTGTAGTCTGCTTAAAGCAATTGATAGCATCCGTTGGAAACTATTTGTTGCAATTTTTAGTCCAAATGGCAAACGTTTAAAGTGGTAATATCCTGAATTAGTTGAGAATGCCGTTAGATGTCTTGAGCTTTTGGTTAATGGAATTTGATGGAATGAACTCGTCATATCTAGAGTTGAAAAATATTTTGCATTTCCGAGTTTGTCTAATACGTCTTCCAGTCTTGTTAGTGGGAATTTATCATTAACAATCTTTTTGTTTAGTGCCCTAAAATCTACCACTAGTCTCCATTTTTCTGTACCACTTTGCGAATCGTATGGGTTGTACGATGGTTCAACGATGTCTTCTAACAATTTTTCTACTTAATTTTCTATTTCATGAAGTTGAGATTGTGGAAGTCTACAGTTTTTAATGTAGACAGGTGACTCGTCATTTAGCACTACATGTTGTTTGTAAAAATTATTTGTTGCTAATATGTCTCCTTCTCTATGAAAAATATTTTTGTACTTGTTGCATAAGTCCATTACTTCTTGTTTCGCTTTGTCATCATATCCTTTAATTATTGGTTCTAAATCATCGTGTTCATTGGGATTATCCTTAAAACTCAGAATCTGGAAGTTTCTTAACGGTTCTATGGATATGTCACATTCTTTGATATGAATGTCATTATCTGTTGTATTCAGGATTTTTATGTGTTTGTTACCATTTGCTGGGACTATCGCATTGGCTATAAAAATACCTTTTTGTATTTCTCTTGCTTGTACTATGGAGTCTTCATTTAGGTTCACATTTACGCTTGTAATTATTTCACTTCTCTTTGGGATTGTAATATTTATTATCCTTGTGGGCAATTTCATGTATATTGGAATGTCTTCTTGCATTTCCGACATGTTTAGTGTTAGAACACTGTTTCGTAATCTATTTTGCAATTAAATTTTAGTAGGAAATCTCTTCCTAGTATACTGTCTGTAACTATGTCGATTTGTTTATCTGCTACATAGAATTCGTGTTTTATTTGACCGCTATTTAATTTAATGTCTAATTCGACTTGCTGGTCAATGTTAATTGGCTTGCTTGCTATTCCTGTTATCTGGCACGGCTCAATCATCAATATTGGATGATTTTCTATCACAGTGTTCAGGAAGATAAAACAGGTTTGCCAAAAATGACGACACCAGGAACCACCTGGAAACTATTCCTTGGCATCAGTAGTAACCGAAACCACTTCACTTGAAATCGGATCAGCCCCCCTTTTGGAGAAAATCCAATTTTGTACCTATAAGGCGAAAAATTGCTCAAAACAGAGTTTCTTGTGACCCGACGAGCTGGATATATTATATAATCGACCCAAATAGTTCTTTATACTCAGAAATTATAACATGCTCGAATTCATAATTTTGGACCAATAAACAAAGGCGACTGAACAAATACATTAGAGCGGTTCCAAATAAAAACTTATTGATTTTTTCATGATGTTTCAGCGGATTACAATAGCCTTATATGTCTGGACAAAGCCAGACTTTGTCCAGACATATAAGGGATTGGTGGCAAAATAATATGAGGTGATTTTGCAACTTTAAAGTACAAAATCGGAATTTTTTCATTTTTTTCCGGTCAATTTTCAATTTTCTTATAAGAAAAAAAGAAGAAGAAGAAGAAAAACTAATCACGGATTCGAACTCCTTGATCAATGATAACTGTTTAAAACAAAAAAAAATTTTAATCACCTTAATATTTTTAATTTTTCGATTCCGATTCGAAAAAATCAAGTCTGTTAATTTATAAAAATGCATATATCTCAGGTTTGAAAAAAGAAAATGATATGCGGTTTACGGCATTTTCTTAAGCAAATAACAATACAATAGCAAAAAAATATGGGGTGGTTTTGCAACTTTAAAGTACGAAATCGAAATTTTTTAATTTTTTTCCGGTCAATTTTCAATTTTTTTATAAGACAAGAAGAAGAAGAAAAAAAACCAATCATGGATTCAAATTCCCCGATCGATAAATGCCCGAAAACCATAGCCACTTTGTTGGAAAATTTGATAACCTCTGTAACTTGCACCATTTTTTAAATCAATATTTTTGAAAATGGGTTGTTTACTTAAAAGAGAGGGTACTAATCCAGTTTTTAATATTAATCTTAATCCTAGTAATGGGCTTTGTCCAGGCATATAATGCTATTGTAATCCGCTTACACATCATGAAAAAATTAAAAAGTTTTTATTTTGAACCGCTCTAATGTATATATTCAGACGCCTTTGTTTATTGGTCCAAAATTATGAATTCGAGCATGTTATAATTTCTGAGTATAAAGAACTATTTGGGACGATTATATAATAAAACCAGCTCGTCGGGTCACAAGAAACTCTGTTTTGAGCAATTTTTCGCCTTATAGGTACAAAATTGGATTTTCTCCAAAAGGGGGGCTGATCCGATTTCAAGTGAAGTGGTTTCGATTACTACTGATGCCAAGGAATAGTTTCCAGGTAGTTCCTGGTGTCGTCATTTTTGGCAAACCTGTTTTATCTTCCTGAACACTGTGCTATGACATTTTGCTTAATTATTGAGATACCTGCACCTGTATCTATTAGGAGATTAATTGTCCTATTATTACCTATGTTAACTTTTATTATATTTGTATTTTGGGTTTTTAAGCAATTTATTCTATATTTCCTTAATTTTGTTGGTGCCCCCATTACCAGGGCTTCTTCTGTTTCCCGATCCACGTCCGTTATTGTTTCTATAACCATTTCTATTGTGACGTGTATTATTTTCTGTATTACGCCCATTTTCATTACTTCTATTAGAGTCTTCTCTTTTGATTTGTGCGCCTGTAATTATTATCGCGCCTTCTATAACTATTTCTATTGTAGTTATTTCCCCTGTGGTTATTTCCTCTATAGTTACTTCCTCTAAAGCTATTTCCTCTATAGTTATTTCCACTATAGCTATTCCTGTACCTATCATTGTAACTACGAGTCTGAAATTTCATAACAATATGCGTGGGATTGTTTTGGTTATCTGCGTCAGTGGCAAATTCAATTGCTTTTGCAAAAGTATGCGGTTGAACCGCAAGCAATATGCTTTTATATGGTTCATTTAAACCATTTTTATAGCGCTAATTGATCAGTAAGTGTTATGATCAAAGTTTTGTTGCTATCCCCTTGTGTCGTTATCTGTATATCATTTAGTGACGCTATCAGAGTCTCTAATTTTGATGTAAAAGTATTTATTGTCATTGACCCTTGTTTTAATCTACCTATTTCATTCTGCACTTTTAATGGATTATTACACGTTTTATAGTGTTTTATTAGTGCTTTTTTTAAATCAGCTATTGTCGTAGGTGTTGCTTCAGGTAAGAGTCTGTTTTTTACTTTTGCAGATAGCCTAACTGCAAAAATGAATTGTACTAGCAATGTTTTTTGTCCCTCATCTCTTAATGTGGAGGCATAAAATTCTATTGCTCCTAAGAATGTTGACAATTTCTTAGAAGCTGTCCCTATGTCAAAATTCGCCATTTCTATTTCTGATTCTGATTCAATTTGATATTCTTGATTATTGTCACAATTTTCTAGTTTCTGCTTTATTAATTCTCTAGTTCTAATTAAATATTTTTTTATGATAATGACTTTATCGTAGTCTATAGTTTATGCTTTTAGTCTTTCTAATTCTTCTTCTATCTTATCGCATTGTGCAAGTTTGTTTTCTAATGTTTCTAGCCTAAATGCACGTGATGTAGATTTCGAAAGAGTGTTTTTCAATCTGATGGCTGTTTCTAGTAACTCTTCCATTCAGATGAATCTAAACAACTACATTTGCTACTCTTTTTGCAACATAAACTTTATAATATGCATTTATCTTTCTAAGTATGTATATTGTCAAGGCTATAATTGCGATTACAACAAAGAAATCAATATAAGTTTCATACTTATTATGTATGTTACCATTGATTGTAATGTTTTCCGTAATCTTGGTTTCCTAATACTACCATTTTAGCTGCTATAAAGTCGTTTGGCATAAAATAATCTGATTTTTAATTAGTGTATTTTTTTTTATTTTGTTTAGGGATCAAAAATCTTTAAAAATTTTCTAAGGTTTACATGAAGTGGTTTGGAGATGCCAGATTAGTGGTGCAGGATCGCCTCAGGATCCTCAGCCATAGTAGCGAATTGTTTACGTAAAGCTTTTGCTTCAGTAGATTTACGAGCTGTCTGCTTGGTATGGGACATGTTTATGGAGCTATAGTTAATTATTTTCTTGTAGCTATTGGATTTTGATCAGATCAGTTTGTTAATCAGAGGACTTCAGTGGTCAGTTGCAGGGATCGCCATATAAAGATGTTTAAAGTTGTGAAAGACTGTAAGAAAGGAAGGAGGAAAGGAAATGAATTCTTCAATTGATTTTATTAGTTCATCATATTTTCTTATATACATTTTTTATTTGAGTGAAAAGACACAATTCTTCTTTTTCACTCATTATACAAATATTCTTACTCATCATAATTTTAATAAAATAGTTGTGACACATGTCATGCATCTGTAACATATTAGCTTCGTTCCAGAACTTTTTGGGTAAAATGCTGTTAAACTGTCAAACATGAGAGAATAAGAAAATTACGCTCTGTGAAATAGAAATAATGTAAAAAGTACAGGAACGGAAAAAAAACATTTTTTTAGCACGAGAATAAACGTCAAAAATTTTTGAATTTAGTTGGTGCAAAAAGTTAATTTTCTAAGTCCAGACAATAAATAAACATCTTAAATTGAATGTAGTTGAACAATAAATTCAATTCTACAAACGCAAACAATAAAATGGAAAATAAAAATAGTCAAAATAAACTCAATGTTTACAATTCAGCTTGCACAACATAGAACAGCTGATAGTTTGACACTTTTAATGAGTTTACACACAAAAATTCTTCGGGTAAAAACCTGTAACTTCTTACAATGAGAGAACATAAATTACTCTCTCATTTTCGTTCTCACTTACAGGTTTTACGTGTACGGGAACGCTTTTTGGGTAAAATCCTGTAAAAACCTGCAAATTGTACTAATGCATTATTGTACGGGAACGCAACTATTAAAATTAGCTCAAAGCAAAACGATAAACAAACAATAGTAAAAGTGTTACGTTACATCCCTTTGCTTTGGCTTTGTGTGTGGCGTCAAATGCATGACACACTTATGTTGTGCATTTCCAAATGTATGTCAACCAGACATTTGTTGTTGTTGCACAAATTATTGGTCATCGTAAATTATGTCTTTGAGTTGCCGCTGACCTTGCCATAACATTTTATTGCATTGACACGCTACAAACATTGTGTTGGTCAAAGCCTTTTGTGCACAATGGTTGGTGCGAACCCTACAATAAGCAATGCGTACAACAATATTTTTAATTCGTGTATATTTAGTAGTCAATTTGCCGTTTTATGGAAATCCGCCAGAGTTATACCAATACTAAAAAAAGCCAATCCGACTGGTCCGTCTGATTACAGGCCGATTAGTATTCTTCCTTTTTTGTCTAGTTATTGAAAAACTTCTTGCAAATCAAATCCAAAGTTTTATTATAAGAAATCGAATGCTTAGCAAGTGGCAGTCTGGCTTTCGCAGCAAGCATAGTTGTGAGTCGACTGTAGTGAAAGTAATCTCAGATGCACGGTCAGATAGAGAAAATATTTTTGTAATGGTCATGTTGGACTTCTCAAAAGCGTTTGAATGTGTTAATCATTCAAACCTTTTAAGGAAGCTCAAGCACGAGTTCAAGTTTTCTTGTACGTCGTTGAAATTTATAAGTAATTACTTATGTAATGGGATGGTTACTATTGTTACAGAACAAGGGTCGTCTAATCCACTGGTGACTAATTGCAGTTTGCCGCAGGGTTCAGTGTTAGGCCCTCCGTTATTTTCGCTTTTTATTAACGACTTGCCCGAAGTTGTCGCAAATTGCCATACTCATCTCTATGCTGATGATGTTCTCATATATTTTTCTAGTTCCATAGGTTTATCTGAAAACTGTATTGCTATATTAAACGAGGATATAGAGAACATTCAGGCATGGTCGGTTTGTAACAAACTAAAACTTAACCCTTCAAAGTGTGTTGGTATGATATGTTCTAAGCATACGATTAATGAACATGATTTTTCTCCTCTGGTCTTAAACAACATAACGATACCATACTCGAAAAAAAAATAAAATATCTTGGTTAATGTATTATTTCGTCTTTAAGCTGTTGTGATGCTATAATGGCAACGATTAAACATATATCTAGAGGTCTTAGAAGCCTTCGAATTTCAGCAAACTTTTTGCATAGTAATATGAAAATGCAGTTGGTAAAAAGTTTACTATTACCGTTTTTTACTTATAACTCCTCTGTTTACCCCTGCCTTGATTTTACTTGCAAACATAAATTAAACGTTGCCTTTAATGATTGCATTCGCTTTATTTTTAGTTTACCAAGGCATAATAGAGTATTCCACCTTAAAAAAAACAATACTAGGCTTGGATCTTGATCAATTTTATAAACTGCGGACTTTACTAAAAACGCATAACATAATTCATGAAAATTGTCCTGGCTATCTTTATGAAGAGCTTCGTTTTGCTCAATCACTAAGAGGGCTTAAGTTAATTTTGCCACGGTACAGAAGTTTGATTTTGGAACGCACATTCTTTGTCACTGCAATTCGACATTGGAATAATCTTATACATGAGTTGCAGATAATTAGGTCACCTACACAATTTCGAAGGAAACTATTTGAATTTTTGAATTTCTCTAGTAATTAAGTTTATTTACAATTTTTTAAATTTTTTCTTATATTAAACTAATTTGTTTTTGTTAATTTAATTATTTTCGATTTTCACCGTGTATATGTATAATAGTTGAATTTTCTATTGCTTATTTAAAATATGAATTATCTTGTAGCATATTGTCAAAGCCTATTTTAATAAATGAAATGAATGAATTATTAATGCTCTATTTGCTTTTTCTTCAATTTCTGTTGGTATCATTTGTTTTAGTAATTCCGAATTAATTTTAATTCGAGACAGGGCATCGGCGTTAGTGTTCATTTTTTCCTTTTTTATATACGATTTCAAAATCATAGTCATTTAAATCAAGTCTTGTCATTTTGGATGATGGATTTTTGTGTGAAAAAAGTGATACGAGGGGTTTATGGTCTGTTACCACTGTAAAGAAATTTATTCCCCAATGGATAGCTAGAAGTTCTTTTTCAATAACTGGTTTATTTAAATCATGTTTTTGCAATGATTTAATAGCGAATGAAATAGGCAAATCATTGCCAATTGTTCCTTGAGATAGGATCGCGCCAAGTGCATAGTTTGATGCATCGGTCGTTAAAATGAAAGATTTTTCGAAGTTTGGATATTGTAAAATCGGTGGTGCTATAAGTTTTTCTTTTAATGTGTCAAAATCTAATTGACAATTTTGTGTCTACTCAAATTTCGTATTTTTTTTTAGCAAATTATTTAGACTTTGTGTTATATCAGCAAAATTTGTTATAAATCGGCTCCATCCACGTTTTTTGGTTTGGTTTGGTTTATTCTGTGATTATATTGTATTTAGCTGGTTCTGTTTTGACTCCATCGCGAGTTATAAGATGACCTAAGTATACTAACTCGCGACAAAGAAAATTGCATTTTCTACATTTAATTTTAAGTTGTATATTTGTAATCTACTTAAGACGCGCTCTAAATTGTCATTATGATGCTTTAAACTACATCCGAAAATTATTATATCGTCAACATATAAAAAAGCTTCGGATTCTAAACCTGATAACGCAATTGTTAGCATTCTTTGAAAGGTATTAGAAGAAGGGAAGTCCTTTGAATTGGTAATGACCGTTATTTGTTGAAAACGCGGTTAGTTGCTTAGAGTCTTCGTTTAACGCTATTTGGTGAAAAGAACTTGTCATATCTAGTGTAGAAAACCATTTTGTTCTTCCTAATTTGTCTAATCGTGTCAATGGAAACTTGTCATCGACTATTTTGTCGTTTAATTTACGAAAATCTACTACGACTCTCGATTTCTTTTTGTCTGTTACATTTTTCTTTGGGACTAATAGTAAAGGAGCATTGTGAGGACTTTTCGAATGTTCAATTATGTAATTTTTTAACATTCCTTCTACTTGCTCTGCTACAATGTCTAAATGTGCATGTGGAAGTCTATAATATTTTATGTAAGCTGGAGTTTCGTCTGTTGTTACTATTTTTTGTGTGTAAAAATTATTCGTCGTTAGTGGTTCATTTTCTAAATGGAAAACATCTTGATATTTATTGTGTCGGTATGTATCGGTCGCGTTTTTGTCTTTGCAGTTTATTTTTATTTTCTTTAAAATCTTTTCAAAACGTTCTTCATTATTTTGCCTGTTTTGTTAATAAGTCAAAATTTCATAAGTTCTGTGTCTAAGACGATATTGTTTATTATAACTTCTCTTATTGTTTGTTTTAAGAATTTTTATATGTGACATTACCGTTTTTGGTGCAATTGAATTGCTTATGAAAACGCCTTGACTATTTCTTTATTTGTTATTAACGTGTCTTTTTTAGCTCTAACTTTACTGGGGGTATTATTTCTGCTCTTGGTGGAACTTTTATTTTTAATGCATAATGAGATTCTGTATGCATATACTATTTTCTTTGTCACTGAGTGTTAATGTAAATATTTCATAATCTACTTTACAGAAAAATCTTTCTAAAAAATCTCTACCTACGGAAAATCGTCATCTAACTGTTGGAATCCATGACAATATGACTTGTTTTCTACTTTGAAATCTAAATTTATCAGGCCTAAAGAATATATTTCTTCACGGGTTATCCCCATTAATTTGCATTTTTCAATAGTATTATACGGTTCTTTTTCAATATTTTTACTTACTTTGCACAGAGATATATATGCGCCTGTGTCTACTAAAAATGTCATATGTTTATTTTTGTGTTCTACAATTATAAAATTTGTAGTGTTATTCGATACTTTAAATTGTCTTGTTTTTAATTCTGGCTGTTTGGAATATTGACATATTCCAAGCCTCGCTCGTTTCCCTCTTGATGTTGCGGATTATTTGTTTCATGTTGCGCTTGGTTATCCTGCATTGCATACGTTTGGTCATTATTATTTATTGTACGAATATGACGCGTTTGGTTTTGGTTGCGGTTATTGTACTGATTTCTGTTGTTGTTTCTATAATTGTTGACATTTCTTCTGAGGTTATTGTTCTGGTTATTGTAATTGTTGTATGAGTTCTGATTTCTGTTTTGGTTATTATTATAATAGGAATTTCGATTTCTGTTGTTATTGTAGTAATTTTTATTTATGTTATTTTGGTATTGTCGATTGTTTCTTGAAATTGGGTCATATCGTTTGTAACATAGTACTGTATTTGTGATAGTCGTCTCTAATTCTGTTCAAAATTATTTTTAAAAAACTATCTAAAACCTTATAATTTCTTTTAAAAACTGGTATGGCTTTAAGAGCCGTTTCTAAATTGAATTCTGTCGTTGTTTTTTGTTTTTCTTTTTTCTGTTGTTCTTCAGTTAAATTTAATTCCTCTTCTATTAAAATTTTTGCTGTCCTATATAAATTAGTTATTTTTAATTTTTGAGCTAAACTGTCTGGGTCTTCTGATATTTCTAGCTGTTCTAACTTTTCTTTCTTAGTTTTTAATTCACTTAATTTTGATTTCAGAGTTTCTTTGTTATAAACTCGTGTTCCCTTTTTCTTGAAATTTATAATAATATGTGATATTTTAGTCCTAATTTCTTCCATGTAAAAATTCTTATTATTTTTCAGAAAACAAAACTTTTGTTTTTATTTAGTTTTCAGTTTGGTTCTATCCTATGTAAAAAAAAAATTTTTTTTAACATTTGTTATGGTATTTCCCCTATGCTTATGCACGTATTTCTTAAAGTACTTGTCTAAATTATACATTATAATTACGATAATAATTAAAATTATTACCATTGCTATAGGCCCAATATATCCATTTGATTCTGCTTTGCTGTTATTGTTTTGGATGACTTCATCCTTTCCAAACCAACCCATTTATCTTCTCTTTTTTCTTTCCTTTAGCTTCTTTTTAGTATCGTCTATTTCAGACCAAGCTCTTGTGGATACTTCCCAAGGTATAGGATTTTTGTCGTTGTGTACCAAAGCTAGCAAGTAAGATAATCTTTTTCTTTGCTTGTGAAGTTCGCCACCTCTCTTCTTCTTTATTAGTTTTGTCTCTATAGTTGGAATTTTAGTCAGCTTTTCCTCTATTGCTCTGATTTTCCTAGTAGCATAGTCCTTCAATGTAATCTTTTTCGGTCTTTGCTCTGCAATAGGTGTTGGCCTGTATTCAGGAGCGTCTTTTGGCTTCTCTACAGCGTATTCATTTGTTGTCATCTATCAGCAAAACTCCAAGTAAGATGGTCGCAGGATCGCCATGTGAAGTGAAGAGTATGCCGTTGGTCCTTACCTTGCTGTTGTCCTAGTGATAAGGAAAGCAGGGTAAATTCTAAGGGAATAGTAGCCAGTGTCCAAATTTGATTCGGAAGGCTTTTGCCGAATGTTTTCTAATAGAAAAAGGCAAGTTGATGATTGTATAACAAATCATGAATTTATTAAATTTACTATTTCTTTTATAGAGTTTTTGACTTACACTCAATTTAATTCTATCTTATTTCTACATGCATGAAAACTTAGCTTATCCATTCCTACTTCCATAAATCTGAGTGTCATTCTATTTTGAGTCAAATTTACTTTACAAAGCTTACAGAATTATTTGGGAATTTGATTACATTAAATTTACTATTGAGTGACCTGCAATAGTGTAATCGAGTGCATGTGCTTTTGTTTATGATTTTGACATGCGTCACTCGATTGCGCTTTACAAATTTGTGGTTGGCAATGGTCACTTTGCATGAATATGATAAGCGGTGGTGGTCGCTATGTTGTCTATATCTGACGCCAAATCAGCATCAGTAAAACCATGTAAATTCGGTGAACCACCCTTAGAATACTTCAATTTAAGA
This sequence comes from Tricholauxania praeusta, assembly GCA_949775025.1. NCBI lineage: Eukaryota > Metazoa > Arthropoda > Insecta > Diptera > Lauxaniidae > Tricholauxania > Tricholauxania praeusta. The sequence continues at coordinate 112,424,044 of OX459028.1, forward strand.
CCAATTGTCCCCTTGAGATAACGCATAATCCGTTTCACAGCTTTCCAGAGTGGCATACCATAATTGGTGTTAAAACGACTTACATCATTGACCGCAAATGCAATATCTGGTCGTGTGCATTGAGCTAAATATAGCAAACTTCCAACAGCAGCTTGGTATGGCATCTTTTCCAATTTATCATCATCATCTTCTTCGGAACCATGTTAATGGATAATTTTTGGTTGTTGTCACTCGGCGTTGAAACAGGTTTATATTCTTACATATTAAATCGTATAAGGATCTCGTTGATGTATTTAATTTGATCTAATTCCACACCATTATCAGTTTGGCTTACTCGTATTCCAATACAGCTCTTGATTGGTCCCATGTCCTTCATTTTAAATGCAATATTCAATAATTCTTTGATTTTACTTAAAACATGCAGATCTTTCCAGAAAATCAAAATGTCATCAACATAAATTGCTAGAATAACTGATAAATCGTGATTATAGTAAACACAAGGATCTAGCTTTGATTTTATCAAATTAAACGATTTAAGTGCTGACTCCAACTGCAGGTTCCACTGTCTACCAGCTTGTTTCAACCCATACATTGCATGGTTTAATTTACATACTTTATCTGTTCCATCTTTGAAACCGTCCGGTTTTTCAATGTAAATTTCTTCATGCAACTTACAGCCAATGAAATTAAAAAAACGCACAATAACGCACAACTGGTGAAAAAGTTTCATTGTAGTCTAATCCATAAATTTGACTAGAACCTTTTGGCAACCAAACGTGCCTTATGTCGTATGATGTTGCCATCCATGTCTCGCTTTGTAGTGAAGACCCATTTCGTTTTTAGCGCTTTACGATTCTTAGGCAGCTGCATCAAAGTCCAAGTATTATTTTCGTCCATCGATCCCATTCCGCTGTCCATAGCATTTTTCCAAAATTCTCGATCGTTTCGATCCAATGCTTCATTGACTGTAATCGGATCAAATTCTTCATTACTTTTGTATGACGAATAAGTCACATATTCTTGATATTGACGATGATTTGGTTTTTGTTGGGATCGTCTTGGTGCTACCAATGTGTCAACAACAACTGTTTCATCTGGTTCATACATTGTAACTTCATTCAGTGTATTATCAATTGTGTCACTAATTAGACTTTTCTCGACATTAATCCCTACAACATATTGTTGGCGTGTTGGTGTGCCATTAACTTTTGCATTGACTTCAGCAATTTGTTGATTTGTATCTGGAGATGTTGTATCCCTCACTGGTTCTGAGCTCGTAGTACACTCATCCAAGTTACCTCTAATGATATATCTATTAACTGGCTCGTGAAATATAACATCACGACTTATCACCAACTTTTTTGTAGCCTTTTTTATTGCTATCACAACCTACAAAAACCATTTTTTGTGATTTCTTATCCAATTTTTTACGACGTTCTTTTGGCACATGTACCATAACTGGAGAACCGAAAATGCGTAAATGTGATGCATCAACTTTACTACCAGTCCAAATTTCTTCTGTCGTCTTGTTCTTCAAAGATGCACACACAGAACGATTGATAAGATACGATGCCATGTTCACAGCTTCACCCCAAAATTTGTTGTTCAACTTTGCATCTTACATCTTACCTTGCACGCTCAATTATCGTGCGATTCATTCTTTCAGCCGTACTATTTTGTTGCGGTGTGTAAACAGTGTGGGATTGCCTATACGCAACAATGTCTGAGTTCGGTATACCTGCAAAGTTGATAAGGCTCTGCAGGATGACGTTGAGCAATACGTGTAGCTCCGTCAAGGTAGGGAATGACCTCTCCGGAACTTTTAATACCGAGCGAGGTTTCAGACAAGGCGACCCGCTTTCGTGCGATCTCTTCAATTTCATTATGGAAGGGATCGTACGAAAAGCAGGTGTGCATCATAATGGCACCATTTTCTTCAAAGGTGTTCAGCTCCTTGTGTACGCTGATGATATTGATACTATCGGTCGGAGTAAGAGAGATGTAACTGCTGCTTTCACTGCTATTGAAAAGGAATCAGCCAAAGTGGGTTTGACGGTAAACGAGGGCAAGACGAAATACATGATGTCTACTAACAACAACAAGAGAGCACGGGATCAAGACTCTCATGTTACAGCGGGCACCTGTAAATTAGAAGTTGTCAAGGAATTCATTTACCTTGGCACTGCCGTAACCAGCAATAACGATGTCAGTCTGGAGATTAAGCGGAGAATAACAATTGCTAATAGGTGCTACTACGGTCTCAGTAAGCAATTACGTTGCAGAGCTCTCTCTCGATCGACAAAGCTAACACTCTACAAGACGCTCATTCTACCTGTGCTTCTTTATGGCGCTGAGGCATGGGTGGTTTCGACAACAGACGCAGCCGCTCTTGGAGTGTTCGAGAGGAAAGTTCTCCGCAAAATCTTTGGTCCTGTTCGAGTTGGCGACGACTATCGCATTCGAATGAACCACGAGCTGTATGAGCTCTACGCCGAAATTGACATAGTTAAGCGTATAACAATACAGCGACTACGCTGGCTGGGTCATGTCCATCGAATGGATAAAGAAGCTCCAGCGAAAAAGGTATTCGAAGGGAAGGTCCCCGGTCAACGACGAAGAGGGAGGCCATGCCTCCGGTGGATAGACCAAGCTGAGGAAGCCCTAACCGCGCTTGGCATTAACGATTGGAGAAGGCGCGCGCAAAACAGAGGCGCCTGGCGAGAGCTAATGAGGTCGGCCGTAACCTGACAACGGGTTGTTATGGCCATCTAAGTAAGTAAGTAAGTGTAAACATTTGTTGCAGTTTATTTTTATTTTCTTTAAAATCTTTTTAAAACGTTCTTCATTATTTTGCCTGTTTTGTTAATAAGTCAAAATTTCATAAGTTCTGTGTCTAAGACGATATTGTTTATTATAACTTCTCTTATTGTTTGTTTTAAGAATTTTTATATGTGACATTACCGTTTTTGGTGCAATTGAATTGCTTATGAAAACGCCTTGACTATTTCTTTATTTGTTATTAACGTGTCTTTTTTAGCTCTAACTTTGTCGTGTTACCTGCGATGGGGTTTCAGATCATTGCCAGTTCACTCAGGTGTTATTGCGATCTGGCAATGACCTGTGGTGCCGGATGTAGCGCACCTCGTTCCATGTCCTGACCGTGCTGGTACTATGGCTGTAGCGCGGCTATAGCTCGCCGGTTGTCGCGGTCCTTGTCAGTCTCATGGAACAGTGGTATTGACAGAAAATTTATCTAAAGTACCAGGCTGTCAAAATCAAAAAAAAACGACTCGAAATCAAAAAAACAAACATTTTGGGGATACCTACTTTGGCGCCGAAAACGTCTTCAATTCCTTTGATGGACCGATACTCGCTATCGAGTATCGGCCCTGGGCAGCCCTCCCTCAACTGGTGTCGACCAGCTTTCCTGGGTGACCTTTGGCCCGATTTCTATGGTCACCCCCATTAACTTTCTCCACTACCGACCCCCGCCTACCTACACCACATGAACAAAAATCTCTAGTCCTTCATAGTTTGTTAAATTTTTTTTTTTATTATTTATTTATTTTACTCCTTTCTTTAGTTTCTTTTTTTTATTTAAATCTTCCTTAAATCTTACGTACACAAAATTCACTTATGTTTCGATTTCTTATTTCCTATTCGGCCGATTTCATACCCCTTTTTTTTATAACAAAATTTATAGAAATTTATAACTCGCTTTCAAATAGCTGCTACTCAGCCATGTTTTTCTAACGCTTACTTACTTTAATATAAAAAAAAATACCAATACGAAATAAAATAAAATACCTGCGACTCCTCGGATCGCTAAGCCACTGCCCTGTTGGTTACACCATACTGTTGTTGTTGTTAACCGCTGCGGTGGTTGATACGTCTTTTTATCTCTTAGAACTTGCTGTAGTTGGTGGCCGCTGGGGTGGTTTCGTGGTCGATGGTGGGGCAATGGTAGGTGGTGCTGTAGGTACTTTGGGATGATGTTCTGGTGGACGGCGGTATGATTACCCGATGGAGCTGCTTGTCGTGGCGCTGAAATTTGTAGTCTCGTGAGGATGCCGAGAAACTGGTATTGTGCGTTGGTGATGATGTCCTGGTGGACGGCGGTATGATCACCCGATGGAGCTGCTTGTCGTGGCACTGAAATTTGTAGTCTCGTGATGATGCCGAGAAACTGGTATTGTGCGTTGGTGATTATGTCCTGGTGGACAGCGGTATAATCACCCGATGGAGCTGCTTGTCGTGGCACTGAAATTTGTAGTTTCGTGATGATCGGTCAATATTTCGCGCGTTTTTCTTTTTTTTTTTCGCACCGCGTGCACACATTCAAAACTTTTGCTGTTTTTTCTTCAAATTCTTTTTTCTTCACTTGACCGCTCGCGCTCACTTTCACGTCCAAAAATCAAAATCATCCGATTGCCATCTCAACTTTTCCTTTTATAATCTTTTTTGGCGGGAAAAAATTCACCGCTTGTCCCACAAAAAAAATATCGCCTGTTCAGCTGTCATCGTTTTCTTTTATTTTCCTTCTGCCTTTTTGGTTTCACGGTCGCCGTTTAGAGTTTACCACGGTGCTCAACGTTTCTGACCAAACTTACAATCATGTTTGCCAACTGAAGATGATTGTGCGATTTGCATCGTCCAACTTAGGGTGCACATGACAAACCCAGTGATCTAGAAGAGCATCCTTGTTCGAGAGATGAATGGGAAAAACGTGCTACTACCCTCACCATTACACCATTGCCACATTGTTTTTATTGTACAGCTTGAGTCTTTCTGCTACTATTCATCGAGTTTTCACCAGTGTGCGTGAACCGGACCATACAATGACTCAGCATAGCGTAACGAACAGGACAGTGCCAGCCAAAACCCAATGGAGCCGTGGTTTCTCTCAAAGAATTAAATTTTAAGCCTAGTGAAACTTAGTACAATATTTCTGAATAAAATTTAATATTACAATTGTTGATGATATTTTAATACGGACAAAATTTGTTTTCATATGTGTAATCAGATAGTAATTCCAAAAGAAAACTAACGAAAGAAACCAATTGCAACTGTAACTATTAATCAACCATTGAAGTTCTAGAGCATGGAGACATAGCACCAACCCAATTATAATTGTCGTTTTCGTGGTGAAATTTAAATTTTAAAGTACAGAGTGAGAGGCTCAGATTTCGTCTTTTCTAAACACTTTTATTTAGTTTTTCTATTGTTTTAAATCTTTAGCATGAAAAACGCCTATCGATTTGCCATTCAAGTCTTCTATCTCATACAAACAGTTTCCAACCGGTTTGACTATTCTACATTTTAAAAATTTCTTTGAAAGCTTGGCACTAATTTGTTTTGAAAAATCGCTTAATTGAAAATTTCGTCGATACACTTCTTGCCCGGGCAAGAACTTAGTCTTACGGCTTCTTATATTATAACTTTTTGCATGTTTTTTATAACTTTGATGTAAACGTTTACGGATCGTTTCACGGATCAAGTCTTGTTTTACAGGTTTTGGTATTACCGATGTTTCGGGATCCCTAAGGATTCCTAGTTTTCGAGCCAGTTTATAAGTGCTCGCATGGGTTATCATGTTGGTACCAAACAGAGCAAAATAAGGAGTCATTCCTATCGAGGAATGTACAGAGGATCGTAACGCACATTCGATTTCAGATAAATATTTGTCCCAATGGCTTTGATCTTTGTCCAAATATGAACGGATGGCGGCGAGAATCGATTGATTTACTCGCTCCGAGGCATTTGCCTGGGGAGCATAGTTAGCCGTGCGGACATGGTTAATACCGAATGTGTCGATCATTTCTGCAAATTCCTTGCTTACAAATTGCGCACCATTGTCTGACATGATTATTTCTGGAGTACTAAATTTGTGGAAAACTTCCGAAATCAAAAAGTGTATAACATTTTTGGCCGTTGCTTTGGTCATGGCTTTCAAAAGGGTAAATTTAGTGAAATAGTCTAGAACTATGAAGATATAAGTATTTTTCTTTGTTGACCTGACATATGGTCCCAAAAAGTCAAGGTAAATTTTTTGGAAAGGTCGTTCGACCCTTGACTCTTGACCCATTGGTGGTCTTAAAATTCTATTTGCTGGCTTACATTCTTTGCAGACTTGGCAATTATTAACAAAAGTTCGAGTTTGAATGTTCATGTTTGGCCAGTAAAAATATTCTTTTATTCGTTTTAAAGTTTTGGTAAACCCACCGTGAGCAACCTCAGGAGGCTGATGAGCGTTTTCAATGATAGCGTGCGTCAGCGGAATTGGTACCCACAACTTCCACGCAAAATCTTCACCTTCAGGTGTTCCATCATAGTGCATTGTTCGCTTATAAGCGAATCCATCAACAACTTTCAAATCGGGCAACTGTGTGTGATTTTCTTTAATGGTTTGCAGTAAATCTTTGTACTCTTCACTACCGAACTCCGGTGACTCGAGATCGATCAAGGACTTGACATGGCAGCTGACTTCATCCATGTCGTAACGAGATAACGTGTCTGGAACGATGTTCTTTGTTCCTTTCCGATGCAAAACATCGAAACTGAAACCTTGGAGGTATAAACTCCAGCGTGCCAGCCGACTAGTCAGATCTTTGTGTGACATGAGCCACTTAAGACTTGAATGGTCAGTTATTACGCTGAAAGGCATCAGTTCAATATAAGCTCGGAACTTCGTTATCGCCACTACTACCGCCAAGCATTCACGTTCGGTCACCGAATAGTTCTTCTGTGCTGGAGTAAGTTTCTGCGAATAGTAAGCGATTGGATGTTCTCCATCTTCATCGTCTTTCTGAAATAACACACCCCCGATACCGATGTTGGAAGCGTCGCACTGGACATAAAAATGTTTTACGAAATCTGGGTGAGACAACACGGGACTTGAAATCAGTGCCAGTTTTAATTTTTCAAAAGCTGCCTTCGCTTCATCATTGAAATTAAATTGTTTGGCTTTTTTAAGGGTATCAAAGATCGGAGCCGCAATAGTTGCGTAATCTTGGATAAAACGTCGATACCACCCGGTGGCTCCCATAAAACTCCGGACTTGTTTTGGAGTTTTCGGATACGTGTATTTTTCAATTGCTTGAACCTTTTCGGGATCAGGACGCAATTTTCCTTCACCAATTATGTAACCCAGGTACTTCAACTCTCGACAGCAGAACTTGGATTTAGCAACATTTATTGTTAAATTTGCTTTATTTAAAAGTTTAGCTACCAATTCTAATTTTTGCAAGTGACTTTGGAAATCGGATGCAACAACAAGCAAATCGTCCAAATATATAAAAACGCTTTCACGAAGATGGGCAGGCACCACCTTGTCCATCAACCGACATAACCTTTGGGCTGCGTTACACAATCCAAAGGGCATGACTGTAAAGTGAAAAAGCGGGCGTCCTGGGATTGTGAAAGCTGTCTTTTCTCTACTGTTTGCAGCAAGCGGAATCTGCCAAAAAGCATCTTTCAGATCAACGCTTGAGATGTAGTGAGTATCGCCCAGTCGACTGAGCAGTCCCTCAATGTGTGGGAGTGGGTAGGCGTCCTTCACTGTGAGTGCATTGAGTTTGCGAGCGTCCAAGAACAGTCTACATTTTTCGCCTTTGCGGACAAAAGCCACTCTATTATTCCATGGACTTTCGCTTGGCTCAATGACTCCCAATGAAAGCATCCTATCCAACTCTGCAAACATGAGTTTTTGGACAGCCGGCGAGACAGGTTAGTGCTTATCCTTGATAGGCACCGCATCCCCAGTGTCTATATGATGCTCTTCGAATGGAGTTTTGCCTAGACCTTTCTTCGTGAAACATGGAAATTTCGCTATAACGTTATCGAGTTGCTGCTATTGTTCCGCTGTCAACGTATGCATTTTAGGTAAATTTACATCCCGAAAATCTTCGTCTAAAATAATATTATTAGTTGTTATACTGTCGATGTTGAGTGACAAAAGGTTAAACATTTTGATAAAATCAACTCCTAGAAATAATTCGCGTTTTAGAGATGGTACCAAATACAAGACAATTTCTTGTTGTTTTCCATTAAATTTAAAAGGGATTTTCACACGACCGACAATTGCGTGAAACCGACCATCTGCTGTTTTGATGAAAGACTTAAACTTGAAAATTGGCACATTAATTTTATCAATAAACTCTACACAATCTTTTCCTAAACAGGAAACTGTTGCGCCACTGTCTATTAACCCTTCAACAATGTGATTTTGAAATTCTATTTTTGCATAAAACCGACTGTCATCGCCTTCATACAACTCTGCACTTGCTATTTCACTTCTATTATTTTTTCTTATTTCATATCTATGTCTAGTCATTTCAATTTTCGTTGGCTTGTCTGAAAATATTTTATTTCTAATTTCTTCATATTCTTTTAATTTAATGTGAAAAGGTTTAATTTCCTTAAATCTAGGTTCATTTAAATTCATTAATTCATTATTTCTTTCTAAAATTTTAAATTTAATTTCTGTATCGTTATGTTGGTCTTCAGTCTGAGTCGTTTGGGTTTTCAGTTCGTGTTTGTTTGAGTCGAACGCGAGTCCAACCCTACTTTCATCGCGTTCGTCATGAGGTTTCCCTGGCATTTCGGGCACTTCGGGGTTACAACATTATCCATACCGCACTTGAAACAAAAGATTCTCCTTACATTGGATGGGCATTCAACAAAATTATGTCCATACTGTTTGCAATTCCAACATTGGATACTACGCGTAGCTGCAATAGCGTCGACTTCAAATTCTTGGTCGGGAGCAGCTTCTTCATATGCTAGCTCATGCACTTGCGCCGGACGTGGTACATATACTCGCTGTGGTGGTTGGTACATTTGTCTCTGGTGATTTAAATGTGCTTCAGCCTTTTTGCTCACTTTGCAAAACTCGTTGAGGTCATGGATACGCATTGCAAACAGCAATTGTGACATTTCTTTCCTTAGATTGCTTCGCATAATGTCCATCAGATCTTGTTCAGCCATTGGATTTCGTTGTTGATTCCTGAGTGACAGCACCGCTTGATAAAAATCATCAAAAGACTCGTCTCTGTGTTGTCGACGATCCATTATTTGGCGTTGGATATCAAAATCACTTTCATGCCGCTTAAACTGCGATAATAACGCTTCACGCAAAGGATACCAATTCGTTATCCGGTTTAAGCGTCTATAATTCCAGAACCATTGAGCTGCACTTCCAGTTAGTAAGCTATGAAAGTTTCGAATCACTTCGGGCCAAGGATACCTATAATCGTCACACAACGTCTCGACACGGAACACAAATTCGTCCACGCTAATTGACCTTGAGGTGCCATCAAATTTAAATCCCCATTTGTCCAAATCAGCTCGTCGCTGCGGATCTTGCGTCATGTGCATTTGTGGTAATCCAAAATTCTGTTGTGGTATAAAAGGATCATGGTGTCCATTTCGAATGTGATTCGGATGATAAATTGACTGGAATGAATTTCGCGGCTGTGGTGCACTGTATGGTTGTTGTGCTTGCTCCATGTTTATTACGCGTTGCTGTTGCATTGGTGGTGGTGGACTTAAATATTCGGCTTGTTGTGGGTTTTGTTGTGTCTGTTGAGGTAGCTGTTGCGAACGCGCACTTACTTGTGACGCCTGTTGTACTGGTGGTTGCTCTGCTGCAAATCCATGGAACTCCTGCGAATTTATTGTTGTTGGTGGTGGTTGTGGCGGCGGTTGAATATTGTCCGTTGATGGTACGCTGGCTGAACGTTGTGACGTCAATGATTGCAGGCTCTCTGATATTAGTTCAGGTAACATCACCCGTAAGCGATCCTTCATATTACGCATCATTTCAATTTGCGCTAACCCCACTGTCGACTTTACGTAATCGCGTAAGTTGATTTCCTGTGATGCTGTTTGTTGTTGTTGACTAGGTCCTCGTACCGGCCACCAGGATTTTTGAGCTTTTTGCTGTTTCGTTTGTTGTTGTTGAAACAATCTGCGTACATCAAGGGCTGTATTGCTGTTGAACTCTGGAGATGTTAGTATGCTGTCATTGGAAAGCTGGAACTGCGTTGGAGTTGTGCTAGTGGTCGTAATTGGTTGCATATTCATTGTTGTTGTAATTGGTTGGTTGGTCGTGGCTATTGTTGTTTTAGGTATGGCTCCTGTGGAAATTGTCGTAGTTGTAGTCGGTGTCGAGGTCACGCTTCCGGTAGGATTTTCAGTGTCTAATGTCGGTGTATTCATTTTTTGTTGATTCCTAGTACTAACCATAATAATTAAAAATTTTAAATGAATAAATGATTTATAATATATCCAAAAAAATTTTCAAAATCAAAAAAAAATTTTGTTTGTTTTTGTACTTTTTCAAAAACGGATTGATTTGGTGCTATGTCTTGTGGTGTAGAACAGCGGAGTGGTAGTGTAACGTTACAAAAAAAATTATCAAAGGAATTCATGTTTTAGCGTATGTTAAACGCTTCGGTTTAAATCTGTTTGTTGCCTTTCGCCTGTCAGAGCAAAAAAAATTCTAAAAAAAAAAGTTTATTTTCTTCCTTTTTTTTTCAAAACCTTAAATCAGACATCTTGTGCCTCACTCGACCATGAACGATAATGTGTTGTTTGTTAAAAAAAAATAAATTATTACTATTAATAATTATTAAAAAAAAAATTTTATCTTCCGCCGCTGTGTCGCAAATGAACTCAAGCTCAAAGACTTATATGGTTCATGACTTACACAGTTGAGGGACGTTAAATTTTACCAAGGAAAAAAATGTTTTTAAAAAAAAAATTATCGTTTGCCAAAAAAAAAAAATACAAAGTGGTTTTTTAAAAACCTTATGTGAATGTCGCAACGGCAGTCGTGGTGCAAAGACCTTAACGCTGACGGACTTACATTTACAATCAGGTTTTCCACCTGTACCCTTCACCAGTCCAAACAAAAATCCTTTTTCTTTTTTCAAAAAAATTGTCGTTTGCAAAGAGAAATAAAATGATCTTTGGAAACCCTGGGTAAACGTCGCAACGGCAGTCGCGGTACACAGACCTTTACGCTGACGGACTTACGTTCATTCTAAAATCATCCGACCATTATCATTCTCCTCCCAAACAAAAACCTTTTTGTTCTCAGAGCTGTATGCCAGAACGACATTTAGAATATTGAATACAAAAAAAATAAATCAACTTAAAATCGGTGTTTTTGTTGCAAAGAAAGAACGAAATATATTTAATCAATATTTAGTTTTATTTGGAATTTCTGTCTAACATGTTGTTTGACCCTTACATTTTCGATAATAACACCTCCGCTTGAGCTATGTTTTTGGTTTCGATTCTGCCACGGACTATGACTTCTTCAGGTGCTGTGACTTGCCCCTTAGTTGCGAAAATATAATGTAACTTTTTAAAGCTACACTGGTATCACTTAGTACCGAATAGCATCTGATTAATAAAACGCAGCAACTTCTGCAGTTCCAACTGAAGTGACATCTATGACCATGCCCATTCAATTTTGCCATTATTGGCGTTCCAAGCACACACACTAACGCAGGTGCATCCTTGTACAGTGAGAGCATCAAAGCTACAGTTGGAATTTCGACATGCTGCTCCGGTGTTTTTCATTGTATTCACTATTACAACCTCCATTAACACTTATTTTTAGCTACCGATATTTACATCTTTGTTTGCCACCAACAGAAAATTTAACTATTTTTACAAAATTGTCACGCTGTAACACAAGCGAAAACAAACAAAGTGTCAAACTTACTACATACCCATTGAGAACTATGTAAGAGGTGAATTTTGTCGTATGACTTTTGTTTCAACCATTTTTTTTGAAAATGTATAAAAACAATTATTTAAGTAAATTGAAAATAGAAAAAATTGTAAGTTTTCTCAAAAATTGAAAAATTTGAACAAACACATTCCCGTAATTTTAAGATTTTATTATCTTTTTAAACTTTGCAACTTGAGAGTATTTGTTTCAAAAAGAAAATTTTGAAACAAACCCCCTGTTCCAATCACTGTTGTAACGACAATGATTTTGCCGCAACATTGTATTGGCTTGCACCAAATTTTCAACACTGACAAAAAAAACAAAAAAAAACGTTCATAATCGAATTTCAACACAATAATTGCCTAAGCCGAAACCGACGAGAAAAACGAAAAGCTTCCTGCGCACCAAAGCAAGTAAAAAACTACAGAATCAATGACTGAAACTATTTTAAAAGACTTTATTTTTGCTGCTGTGTCGCAAATGAACTCAAACACAAAGGCTTTAATGGTTCATGACTTACACAGCTACAAAAAGAAAATAAATTGCAAAAAGGAAATGTATTTCAATAAAAATTGTCATCTGCAAAGAAGACTAAAGGATTCCTGAAAAACTTGAGCGAAACGTCGCAACGGCAGTCGCGGTGCAGAGACCTCTACGCTGACGGACTTACGTTCGCGAAAAGCTATCCAGCTTTCCCCCTCCTCCTCACAGAAAAGAATCTTTAATTTTTTTTTGAAGGAACTCAAAAACTTGAGCCCCTTAGTTGGGCGCCATTCTTGTCGTGTTACCTGCGATGGGGTTTCAGATCATTGCCAGTTTACTCAGGTGTTATTGCGATCTGGCAATGACCTGTGGTGCCGGATGTAGCGCACCTCGTTCCATGTCCTGACCGTGCTGGTACTATGGCTGTAGCGCGGCTATAGCTCGCCGGTTGTCGCGGTCCTTGTCAGTCTCATGGAACAGTGGTATTGACAGAAAATTTATCTAAAGTACCAGGCTGTCAAAATCAAAAAAAAACGACTCGAAATCAAAAAAACAAACATTTTGGGGATACCTACTTTGGCGCCGAAAACGTCTTCAATTCCTTTGATGGACCGATACTCGCTATCGAGTATCGGCCCTGGGCAGCCCTCCCTCAACTGGTGTCGACCAGCTTTCCTGGGTGACCTTTGGCCCGATTTCTATGGTCACCCCCATTAACTTTCTCCACTACCGACCCCCGCCTACCTACACCACATGAACAAAAATCTCTAGTCCTTCATAGTTTGTTAAATTTTTTTTTTTATTATTTATTTATTTTACTCCTTTCTTTAGTTTCTTTTTTTTATTTAAATCTTCCTTAAATCTTACGTACACAAAATTCACTTATGTTTCGATTTCTTATTTCCTATTCGGCCGATTTCATACCCCTTTTTTTTATAACAAAATTTATAGAAACTTATAACTCGCTTTCAAATAGCTGCTACTCAGCCATGTTTTTCTAACGCTTACTTACTTTAATATAAAAAAAAATACCAATACGAAATAAAATAAAATACCTGCGACTCCTCGGATCGCTAAGCCACTGCCCTGTTGGTTACACCATACTGTTGTTGTTGTTAACCGCTGCGGTGGTTGATACGTCTTTTTATCTCTTAGAACTTGCTGTAGTTGGTGGCCGCTGGGGTGGTTTCGTGGTCGATGGTGGGGCAATGGTAGGTGGTGCTGTAGGTACTTTGGGATGATGTTCTGGTGGACGGCGGTATGATTACCCGATGGAGCTGCTTGTCGTGGCGCTGAAATTTGTAGTCTCGTGAGGATGCCGAGAAACTGGTATTGTGCGTTGGTGATGATGTCCTGGTGGACGGCGGTATGATCACCCGATGGAGCTGCTTGTCGTGGCACTGAAATTTGTAGTCTCGTGATGATGCCGAGAAACTGGTATTGTGCGTTGGTGATGATGTCCTGGTGGACAGCGGTATAATCACCCGATGGAGCTGCTTGTCGTGGCACTGAAATTTGTAGTTTCGTGATGATCGGTCAATATTTCGCGCGTTTTTCTTTTTTTTTTCGCACCGCGTGCACACATTCAAAACTTTTGCTGTTTTTTCTTCAAATTCTTTTTTCTTCACTTGACCGCTCGCGCTCACTTTCACGTCCAAAAATCAAAATCAAAATCATCCGATTGCCATCTCAACTTTTCCTTTTATAATCTTTTTTGGCGGGAAAAAATTCACCGCTTGTCCCACAAAAAAAATATCGCCTGTTCAGCTGTCATCGTTTTCTTTTATTTTCCTTCTGCCTTTTTGGTTTCACGGTCGCCGTTTAGAGTTTACCACGGTGCTCAACGTTTCTGACCAAACTTACAATCATGTTTGCCAACTGAAGATGATTGTGCGATTTGCATCGTCCAACTTAGGGTGCACAGGACAACTTTACTGGGGGTATTATTTCTGCTCTTGGTGGAACTTTTATTTTTAATGCATAATGAGATTCTGTATGCATATACTATTTTCTTTGTCACTGAGTGTTAATGTAAATATTTCATAATCTACTTTACAGAAAAATCTTTTTAAAAAATCTCTACCTACGGAAAATCGTCATCTAACTGTTGGAATCCATGACAATATGACTTGTTTTCTACTTTGAAATCTAAATTTATCACGCCTAAAGAATATATTTCTTCACGGGTTATCCCCATTAATTTGCATTTTTCAATAGTATTATACGGTTCTTTTTCAATATTTTTACTTACTTTGCACAGAGATATATATGCGCCTGTGTCTACTAAAAATGTCATATGTTTATTTTTGTGTTCTACAATTATAAAATTTGTAGTGTTATTCGATACTTTAAATTGTCTTGTTTTTAATTCTGGCTGTTTGGAATATTGACATATTCCAAGCCTCGCTCGTTTCCCTCTTGATGTTGCGGATTATTTGTTTCATGTTGCGCTTGGTTATCCTGCATTGCATACGTTTGGTCATTATTATTTATTGTACGAATATGACGCGTTTGGTTTTGGTTGCGGTTATTGTACTGATTTCTGTTGTTGTTTCTATAATTGTTGACATTTCTTCTGAGGTTATTGTTCTGGTTATTGTAATTGTTGTATGAGTTCTGATTTCTGTTTTGGTTATTATTATAATAGGAATTTCGATTTCTGTTGTTATTGTAGTAATTTTTATTTATGTTATTTTGGTATTGTCGATTGTTTCTTGAAATTGGGTCATATCGTTTGTAACATAGTACTGTATTTGTGATAGTCGTCTCTAATTCTGTTCAAAACTATTTTTAAAAAACTATCTAAAACCTTATAATTTCTTTTAAAAACTGGTATGGCTTTAAGAGCCGTTTCTAAATTGAATTCTGTCGTTGTTTTTTGTTTTTCTTTTTTCTGTTGTTCTTCAGTTAAATTTAATTCCTCTTCTATTAAAATTTTTGCTGTCCTATATAAATTAGTTATTTTTAATTTTTGAGCTAAACTGTCTGGGTCTTCTGATATTTCTAGCTGTTCTAACTTTTCTTTCTTAGTTTTTAATTCACTTAATTTTGATTTCAGAGTTTCTTTGTTATAAACTCGTGTTCCCTTTTTCTTGAAATTTATAATAATATGTGATATTTTAGTCCTAATTTCTTCCATGTAAAAATTCTTATTATTTTTCAGAAAACAAAACTTTTGTTTTTATTTAGTTTTCAGTTTGGTTCTATCCTATGTAAAAAAAAATTTTTTTTTTAACATTTGTTATGGTATTTCCCCTATGCTTATGCACGTATTTCTTAAAGTACTTGTCTAAATTATACATTATAATTACGATAATAATTAAAATTATTACCATTGCTATAGGCCCAATATATCCATTTGATTCTGCTTTGCTGTTATTGTTTTGGATGACTTCATCCTTTCCAAACCAACCCATTTATCTTCTCTTTTTTCTTTCCTTTAGCTTCTTTTTAGTATCGTCTATTTCAGACCAAGCTCTTGTGGATACTTCCCAAGGTATAGGATTTTTGTCGTTGTGTACCAAAGCTAGCAAGTAAGATAATCTTTTTCTTTGCTTGTGAAGTTCGCCACCTCTCTTCTTCTTTATTAGTTTTGTCTCTATAGTTGGAATTTTAGTCAGCTTTTCCTCTATTGCTCTGATTTTCCTAGTAGCATAGTCCTTCAATGTAATCTTTTTCGGTCTTTGCTCTGCAATAGGTGTTGGCCTGTATTCAGGAGCGTCTTTTGGCTTCTCTACAGCGTATTCATTTGTTGTCATCTATCAGCAAAACTCCAAGTAAGATGGTCGCAGGATCGCCATGTGAAGTGAAGAGTTGCATGCAAAGAGAAGTAAATTTAAAGGATGTAAATTTACGTTGGGACAGGCAGAGTATGCCGTTGGTCCTTACCTTGCTGTTGTCCTAGTGATAAGGAAAGCAGGGTAAATTCTAAGGGAATAGTAGCCAGTGTCCAAATTTGATTCGGAAGGCTTTTGCCGAATGTTTTCTAATAGAAAAAGGCAAGTTGATGATTGTATAACAAATCATGAATTTATTAAATTTACTATTTCTTTTATAGAGTTTTTGACTTACACTCAATTTAATTCTATCTTATTTCTACATGCATGAAAACTTAGCTTATCCATTCCTACTTCCATAAATCTGAGTGTCATTCTATTTTGAGTCAAATTTACTTTACAAAGCTTACAGAATTATTTGGGAATTTGATTACATTAAATTTACTATTGAGTGACCTGCAATAGTGTAATCGAGTGCATGTGCTTTTGTTTATGATTTTGACATGCGTCACTCGATTGCGCTTTACAAATTTGTGGTTGGCAATGGTCACTTTGCATGAATATGATAAGCGGTGGTGGTCGCTATGTTGTCTATATCTGACGCCAAATCAGCATCAGTAAAACCATGTAAATTCGGTGAACCACCCTTAGAATACTTCAATTTAAGACCAATTGTCCCCTTGAGATAACGCATAATCCGTTTCACAGCTTTCCAGAGTGGCATACCATAATTGGTGTTAAAACGACTTACATCATTGACCGCAAATGCAATATCTGGTCGTGTGCATTGAGCTAAATATAGCAAACTTCCAACAGCAGCTTGGTATGGCATCTTTTCCAATTTATCATCATCATCTTCTTCGGAACCATGTTAATGGATAATTTTTGGTTGTTGTCACTCGGCGTTGAAACAGGTTTATATTCTTACATATTAAATCGTATAAGGATCTCGTTGATGTATTTAATTTGATCTAATTCCACACCATTATCAGTTTGGCTTACTCGTATTCCAATACAGCTCTTGATTGGTCCCATGTCCTTCATTTTAAATGCAATATTCAATAATTCTTTGATTTTACTTAAAACATGCAGATCTTTCCAGAAAATCAAAATGTCATCAACATAAATTGCTAGAATAACTGATAAATCGTGATTATAGTAAACACAAGGATCTAGCTTTGATTTTATCAAATTAAACGATTTAAGTGCTGACTCCAACTGCAGGTTCCACTGTCTACCAGCTTGTTTCAACCCATACATTGCATGGTTTAATTTACATACTTTATCTGTTCCATCTTTGAAACCGTCCGGTTTTTCAATGTAAATTTCTTCATGCAACTTACAGCCAATGAAATTAAAAAAACGCACAATAACGCACAACTGGTGAAAAAGTTTCATTGTAGTCTAATCCATAAATTTGACTAGAACCTTTTGGCAACCAAACGTGCCTTATGTCGTATGATGTTGCCATCCATGTCTCGCTTTGTAGTGAAGACCCATTTCGTTTTTAGCGCTTTACGATTCTTAGGCAGCTGCATCAAAGTCCAAGTATTATTTTCGTCCATCGATCCCATTCCGCTGTCCATAGCATTTTTCCAAAATTCTCGATCGTTTCGATCCAATGCTTCATTGACTGTAATCGGATCAAATTCTTCATTACTTTTGTATGACGAATAAGTCGCATATTCTTGATATTGACGATGATTTGGTTTTTGTTGGGATCGTCTTGGTGCTACCAATGTGTCAACAACAACTGTTTCATCTGGTTCATACATTGTAACTTCATTCAGTGTATTATCAATTGTGTCACTAATTAGACTTTTCTCGACATTAATCCCTACAACATATTGTTGGCGTGTTGGTGTGCCATTAACTTTTGCATTGACTTCAGCAATTTGTTGATTTGTATCTGGAGATGTTGTATCCCTCACTGGTTCTGAGCTCGTAGTACACTCATCCAAGTTACCTCTAATGATATATCTATTAACTGGCTCGTGAAATATAACATCACGACTTATCACCAACTTTTTTGTAGCCTTTTTTATTGCTATCACAACCTACAAAAACCATTTTTTGTGATTTCTTATCCAATTTTTTACGACGTTCTTTTGGCACATGTACCATAACTGGAGAACCGAAAATGCGTAAATGTGATGCATCAACTTTACTACCAGTCCAAATTTCTTCTGTCGTCTTGTTCTTCAAAGATGCACACACAGAACGATTGATAAGATACGATGCCATGTTCACAGCTTCACCCCAAAATTTGTTGTTCAACTTTGCATCTTACATCTTACCTTGCACGCTCAATTATCGTGCGATTCATTCTTTCAGCCGTACTATTTTGTTGCGGTGTGTAAACAGTGTGGGATTGCCTATACGCAACAATGTCTGAGTTCGGTATACCTGCAAAGTTGATAAGGCTCTGCAGGATGACGTTGAGCAATACGTGTAGCTCCGTCAAGGTAGGGAATGACCTCTCCGGAACTTTTAATACCGAGCGAGGTTTCAGACAAGGCGACCCGCTTTCGTGCGATCTCTTCAATTTCATTATGGAAGGGATCGTACGAAAAGCAGGTGTGCATCATAATGGCACCATTTTCTTCAAAGGTGTTCAGCTCCTTGCGTACGCTGATGATATTGATATTATCGGTCGGAGTAAGAGAGATGTAACTGCTGCTTTCACTGCTATTGAAAAGGAATCAGCCAAAGTGGGTTTGACGGTAAACGAGGGCAAGACGAAATACATGATGTCTACTAACAACAACAAGAGAGCACGGGATCAAGACTCTCATGTTACAGCGGGCACCTGTAAATTAGAAGTTGTCAAGGAATTCATTTACCTTGGCACTGCCGTAACCAGCAATAACGATGTCAGTCTGGAGATTAAGCGGAGAATAACAATTGCTAATAGGTGCTACTACGGTCTCAGTAAGCAATTACGTTGCAGAGCTCTCTCTCGATCGACAAAGCTAACACTCTACAAGACGCTCATTCTACCTGTGCTTCTTTATGGCGCTGAGGCATGGGTGGTTTCGACAACAGACGCAGCCGCTCTTGGAGTGTTCGAGAGGAAAGTTCTCCGCAAAATCTTTGGTCCTGTTCGAGTTGGCGACGACTATCGCATTCGAATGAACCACGAGCTGTATGAGCTCTACGCCGAAATTGACATAGTTAAGCGTATAACAATACAGCGACTACGCTGGCTGGGTCATGTCCATCGAATGGATAAAGAAGCTCCAGCGAAAAAGGTATTCGAAGGGAAGGTCCCCGGTCAACGACGAAGAGGGAGGCCATGCCTCCGGTGGATAGACCAAGCTGAGGAAGCCCTAACCGCGCTTGGCATTAACGATTGGAGAAGGCGCGCGCAAAACAGAGGCGCCTGGCGAGAGCTAATGAGGTCGGCCGTAACCTGACAACGGGTTGTTATGGCCATCTAAGTAAGTAAGTAAGTGTAAACATTTGTTAGCTGGTGATTAATTCCGCTTTTTCGGCATAAAATATCAAATTGACGTGAGCAGTACTCCGTCCCATTATCTGTGCGAAAAATCTTTATATATATGCCAGTTTGATTTTCAACGAATGCCTTAAAATCTTATTGACTACTTCAGACTTCTCTTTCAAAAGATAAACAAAAATTTTTTTTGAAAAATCATCAATAAATGTTAAAAGATACCCGGCTCCTCCAATTGATTTTGTTTCAATTGGACCTACCAAGTCAGAATGAACGATTTCTAATAATTGCGTTGATTGAATTTCGCTTAATTTGAATGGCTCTCGTGCTTGATTTCCTTCGGCACACACTTCACAATTATTCAAACCAATGTCTTGACTTTGAAGCTCATTCCCGTGACTCCAACATCACTTATTTTGCACAGACTTCCATAATTTAAATGTCCAAGTCTTCGATGCAATGTGGCTACATTTAATTCAACAGATTTTGATAAAAAGCATGTTCTATCTTCCATTTTTAATTTATAAACACCGTTTTCTGGTTTGTAAAATGCAAATTCTACATCATTTTTATCGTAAATGGTACAACCACTTTTATCAAAAAACAATTTATTTCCAGCTTGGTCAGCTTTATAAACTGATAGCAAATTGACTGTAACATCGGGCACATGCAAAACATTCGATACTTCAACTTCTGCACCATTTAAAATCAAACTGGATCTTCCGACACATTTAACTAACATTTTTGAGTTATTTGCCGTTACTACTTCTTTGATATTTGTTGTTGCTTGTGCAAATAGCAATTCTTCATTAGGTGTCATGTGATTTGAAGCACCGCTATCAATAATCCACTCATTTGGTTCGCTTTTTGTTGAAAGTAAAGCTGTAAAACCACGCTTTGCTTCATTGCCCGAGTTGTCTTTGTAATTGTTGCTGTTTATCTTTGTGCTTTTTCTTACATTCAGAACTTATATGAGATCTACCACCACATGAAAAACATTTAATACCACGACGGATTGGCCTTGATTTAATTTTTTTTTTTTTTCAAAAAACGCGTAACTACTTACTGTGCGGTTATATTGTGTGTCCAACAATTTCATTTTTATATCATCGGCACTGAGTTTACTAGAACTTGCTTCAAAGCTCAAAATTAGTGGACGATATTCATCTGTTAAGCCAGCCAATAAAATCGCTGCTTGCCAATCATCACCAATTTCAAAACCAATGCTAATTAATTTACTAGCCGTTGTTACAATTTGATCAATATACGACTGCATATTTTCACATGTGTCCAGACAAATCGAAATTAATGTACGTAGGAGTCCTATTTTTCGCATTAACCCACGATCTTCATACATACAATGTAATTTTGTCCAAAATTTCCAACGAATCCGGTTCGACGCTCAAGGCCAAAATTTCTTTTGCTGAACTTTATTTATCAGCGTTGCCTTCCGCCGATATATTTGGATTGTCTACCTTTGGTTCGATGCAAGAACTTAATTTCTTTAACTCGAGAAAACTTTCCATTGCAAATGAACATTTGTGAAAATTTTCACCACCTTTGAGTTTTTCAACACCAAACTCTGATTTAATGGAATTTGCCATTTCGATAATTTAATAGCAATTTTTACCAATAAAAAATTTAACAAATGGTGCAACAAATGCTTGTATCGAATCTTCAAATCTGGAAATCATTTTTTTTTTGATTCTTCTATGCTTTATTTTTGGCGTTAACTGGACCCATAACCTCTTGAAATTGATTCAGCTAGAATTAAATAAAAATATATCCGTTTATTTCAAAGGTAATTTCACAATTAACTTTATTCAATAAAAAAAAAGAATAATAAAGAAATAAAAGTTGACATTATAATTGTGAGTGTATTTGTGGTAGCATAGGGCTCAATTCACAATAAAAATAAGTGATACACAATTTTGGAATAAAAACCTTAAAATAGCGAAACAAATTCTAACCAACAATAGTTTCCCAATTATTCTCATTAATAAATTAATAAAAACTACCATAACCGAAAGAACAAACAACAATAGCTTAGCAACACAAAATAACCAAAACGTAAGCAAGCGCTATTATCGTGTGCCATACATTCCAAATATTACAGATAATAAACAATTAAAAGAGATTACCAATAACAGTAGTTATAAAATTTATTCTATAAGTAACTTAATGTAATAATAATAATAATTCACAATATAACATTGTGAATTCAAGTCCCATTGGATTTTATTTTGAGGCAAACGAATTCACAATGCTAAATTGAGACCATTTTGTATTTTCTAATTTCTTTATATTCTTAAATTCATAAAAAAGTTATTTGAATGTAAGAAAATGATAATAAATAAATTTAAATTTAAAAAAAAGAAGGATCCAATAGTTTCCCTGTTATTCTTAAAAGAAGTTCCATTTTTTTGTCTTTCAAAATTTGATTTTCGTGTTTTTTTAAGTGCCGAATCAGTTATAGTGCTTAAACTTTTCTTATTTAATTTATTTATATATTAACTAGTTTTAACTAATTATTTGTTTCAAGTAATACTTGAAAATTGTAAGTTCATAATTTTTTTATATCAATATCCTGGTTGCAAAAAATAGCATAATATGAAACACATACAAGCAAACAACATGAATATCCTTTTTGTCGTTTTAACTGAATTTTTTGCCGAAAAAATACCAACAACTTTGCAAATAATTGCATAGGTTTTAAACAACAAAAAAGCAACAACAAATACAAATTTGCAAGTTTATCAGCTTGAAGAAGTCATCTTCAATCAATCTTTGATACATACATGAGTTTGATACGCTTGTTTCTATTCACATAAGCCTCAATCACATTGACAACGTTACGATGCGACGTGCTGTAAAAAATATTTCATACACACATTGATATCTATATTTTGGAAATCTTTCAGGGGTTCCCAACTTACAGAATTTTTTTATAAAAGCTTTATCTGCAACTTCCGATTGTCAACTTCAGGGCGATAATTTTCTTTTACGGACTTATTATTTATTCATAATAGGCTACTTCTTTTGAAAAATGAAATAAATCCCATGGTAAACCTGTTCCAAAAATTTTAATATAGTCACGCCGCCATTGTGTTTCATAGCATGACGACGTGTAGTTATGCCATTTTAAACAATTTTCCGACGTGACGTCGACATTAAATATGAAATAATTATTTGTAATCCAGTTTTGCCGTTTAAAAACCTTTTTAAATTTTGATTTACTCTAATTAAATTTTTATTTATTGTGCAGATACCCGTTGTTAGCTGGTGCTTACTTTCAGTAGCTAGGTGAAAAAGTACGTCAATTGAAAACAACTACAAAAGATAAAGTTGTCTGGCAAACGGAAGTTAATGCCCTAATCGGTCTAAAGGAAATTGACTGAAGCATAAAACACTGCCAACACATCTACTGGAGCCAGGGGTAGTTGATCTGCAAAATGGTGAAGCCCACAACTGTACAACAGCTAGAGAAAGCTATGTAACAGCAAATTGAAAAAGTTCGTCTACTCAAAGGTGTCTCGAAATATATTTTCTTTTTTATGAGATATGTTGTTTTCTCACAAAATTTGTTTGTGTATTGAATTTATAGTTTTATTGATTTATTTACTATATTTAACAGTTTGAACTATATATTAATATAGTTTATATATATGTATGTATGTACATAACTACTGTAATGAAATGACATTGATAAATATAAATATATGAATCTTTCTATATGCACTTAAACTGGAATTTGAAATGTAAAGTAACAACGCAGGGACTATTTAATATAACTAAAGCATAAATGCTTTGGCTTAAGTTTACTTTAAGTCCTATTTGCCAATTTTTATTAAAGCAAGATTTTTTATTTGGTTTTCAATTGTGAGAATAATTAAGTTATATGTAATGTCGCTCGAATCTGGTTTTAGATATATCATTATATGTTGGGATCCCCTGAATGAATATAAAAAGTATGGGTGTCAAAAGAAAGATAATTTAATGGCCTGCAATAATGGCATGCATATCTTTGAAATCTAACTTGAAGTTGTGGAGATATGATGTTTTATTCTTTTTTATGAGATATGTTGTTTTCTCACAAAATTTGTTTGTGTATTGAATTTATAGTTTTATTGATTTATTTACTATATTTAACAGTTTGAACTATATATTAATATAGTTTATATATATGTATGTATGTACATAACTACTGTAATGAAATGACATTGATAAATATAAATATATGAATCTTTCTATATGCACTTAAACTGGAATTTGAAATGTAAAGTAACAACGCAGGGACTATTTAATATAACTAAAGCATAAATGCTTTGGCTTAAGTTTACTTTAAGTCCTATTTGCCAATTTTTATTAAAGCAAGATTTTTTATTTGGTTTTCAATTGTGAGAATAATTAAGTTATATGTAATGTCGCTCGAATCTGGTTTTAGATATATCATTATATGTTGGGATCCCCTGAATGAATATAAAAAGTATGGGTGTCAAAAGAAAGATAATTTAATGGCCTGCAATAATGGCATGCATATCTTTGAAATCTAACTTGAAGTTGTGGAGATATGATGTTTTATCTGAAATGTTGACTAATTTTTTTTTAACCGTTATTATTTCCAGAATATGTGTTAATAATCTGGAACTTTTTAAGCGTGGTAAGAAAGCTTAATCCCTATAAAATGGTGTATTGCATATTTTTGCATATTAACCTTATTTTACCGGAAAACAAAAAAAAACTAATTCAAAGAATTCTTATGAAAACTATGTATTTATGAACAAAAACAATAAAAAATAACTACTAGCAACAATTATGGATAAGATGATTCTCATTATAAAAATTTATTAAAAACCGCGAGAATTATTTGTCCTTAATTTAAGCAACGTCAGGGAATTCGGTTTTAATGTTCCGTTCGTTACGTAAATGTCCTTTGATGGATTCCCATTTTACAATGGGAAATGGTTCTTCCATAAAAACTAAGCTAGAGCTGATAAGCATATGTGTGGCAATATCGAAACTGCTTCCGACATGACCAGCTTTCAAGCAACTTGATTTTGAAACGCAGCCTAGGAGAAAGAAAGTTTTATTGTAAACAACCCTACAAGAACACTGTCAGTCAAATGATTGGTCATCTGATAAACAGCTCTGATAAAAATTTCGGTCAGAAGCTTCTATCAGTTTCTGAATAGCCGTGTGAAAAATCACATCAAGTTTTAGGTTTCATCGAACCTTCAGTTGTCATTTCTAATCTGTCATGATTGCATTATTTGTCATTGCTGACAAGTGAGAGCGTTTCTCAATAGTCAGATATGACGTCAGAGCTGATGGAAAATAAAAAACATAACCTTCGAAACATAAAACATTTCTATATTATGTACATTTGTATGTATACTATTGCATAATTAAATTAAACCTAAATACATTAACACATCACCTAAATGAAAACCTGTCACTTCTGGTATCATTAATGTTGAGCTCTTGCCCAATTTCTGCGTTTGTTGTGGGGGAATTACAGCCTCCTGGCTTTATTACGATACTCGAACAGAAAGTTGTTTTTTGTGCTTGCGTAGAAGCACTTGATCTCAAAGGTTTTGGTAAACCACGACCCTGTACATCAATACGTAAAGTAGCAACACCAAATGTTTGTTAAAATTCTTGATAAGCAATGCGGCGTGGTGCTTTACCAAGTGGCACGATACGAATTTAAAGGTTTTGCATTTCATCAATAGTTCCAAGAATGACCAAATTTCTTGTAGCTATAGCTATGTTGTCTGGATATGCTTGTATATTAAATCCGCACATATTATTCTGAAAAGATTATATGTAAATAAGATATTTATTTTTATAATTTGATTTAAACTTACCTTTTGATTTGAATTATTTCCAATTGCTTAGTTATTTTGCTTTTTATTTTTTACGCCACACAAACTTTTTATTTTTTCTATTAAATGTCAAATTTTCTATCTATCTATCTATCTCTTTCCCTCTACTCCTTCTTATGGCATTAATGTACGCAGTGGAACAGTCTTTTGTTCTCTGCTTTGATTTAATAGCAAAAGTATTTATTTATGTATTAGTAAAAATTAAAATTACTATCAATGTGTTAGAGTTTCGGTCAGTCATTTCTTGTAGGGAAAGAACTTATATTTTTCCAAAAAGCAATAATTTAGTTAGATTCGAAACAATTCGCTTTTATATTTAACACAAACTTCTTGTTGTACAACGTCCATTAAGCATCTTTGTCAAGAAAATTCCAAAGAAATTGGATTGTTTTGATTTAATTCAGTTGTCAGTTTTTGTTTTACAGTTGCTCTACGGCAGTGATGAACATTTGACTTACAAAAAAATTAAGCGGAGCAAGCCGTTATTTTTTGCTACTGAGATAACTATCTTATACCCGCGTCAAAAAAAACACGGCTATTGTGATTGAGGCTAAGGTCAAGCAATGTTAACGAGAATTGCAAGGCAACATGAAGAATCATGTATGCTCAGCCAGAAAAATATTATGTCACGATGACTCAAAAATTATGTCAGTGACATAATTCTCTATCGAGAATTGAAAAACAAAAAAAATTAACGAAAACTATTTATTTTGCTCTATCCAATAATTTTAGTGATAAAAAATAAACTGAATCCTTGGAAATCATAACATAATAAAATTTCTTTATTTGAACATAACAGAAACATATGTAAATATAAGGTGCCTAGAAGAGAGAGGAGGGAGTGTTGAAGATCTTGGACAATTA
Source organism: Tricholauxania praeusta (assembly GCA_949775025.1). Classification (NCBI taxonomy): domain Eukaryota; kingdom Metazoa; phylum Arthropoda; class Insecta; order Diptera; family Lauxaniidae; genus Tricholauxania; species Tricholauxania praeusta. Next base: position 112,450,249 of record OX459028.1, read on the forward strand.
ATTTGAAATTTTTAATCGAACTTTACAGTCAATTGCAGTAACCAATATTCTTGTGAAATTTCACAAATCGGTTAATGCTTTATAAACAAACATGACAAAGACAACATGTATATACATATGAATATGTGTATATATGTGGTAATAGCCGAAACATATGTCACCAATTACCAGGTTAAATTGTTCCATTTGTTGTCTTTGTCATGTTTGTTTATAAAGCATTAACCGATTTGTGAAATTTCACAAGAATATTGGTTACTGCAATTGACTGTAAAGTTCGATTAAAAATTTCAAATTAATTAATAACATTCTGTCGACTAAAAACAAATTAAAAAGATCTTGGACAATAATATAAGTGTTTGGAGGTGGACATGAGGAGGCGCGTGGTGAAAGTGAAAAATCGAATATTTCTCCAATAAAAAATTTGAATGAAAAATAAATTTTATTCGCAATAAAATATTTTGGAAGATATCAGCATCATTGCCACAACAATAAAATTTATAAGTTTTTAAATTTTCACACCCATCCCCTACGCCCCCATCTCCAGCTCCACCACGTCCTCGACCCCACTGCTTAGCTATCAAAATGGAGTCATTCAAGCTACCTCAACCCCTTCACCAACTCCGACCGACGGTCCCATCATCTAAACATTTACCAAAAATAGACAGTTGTTTAAAAACCACATCTAGTAATTCTAAAACTTCATTAGAAGCTAAGCAAGTTTCATAAAATTGTTCACTCTTCTTTAGACAATCGTTGCTGCCTACAATAGATAACTTTCGGTCTTCCATATCGAAAAAAAAGTTTCAATGTATTTGTTTATAATTCAACCCTTTAAAAAAGCACGTGAAAAGGCTGAACAGCTTAGACCCACGGGAACAACAATTACATTGCAAAATAACGAAACCGAATCGTTTTTGTTATTTTGATTTTAGATTTCATTCGAGGGAACTATCAAACAAAAACGCATCCCATTAACATTGTACAATTTGCCTGGTCATAAAACTTTACGAAATCTTCCGAAAATTTTAGAGTAATTATAATATAACCGAAATATTTGAACTAAAATTATGTCAAATATTTCATTGGCCATGTTAAATTATGTCAGCATAATTATTTTTTAAATTATGTCACCACCAAAAAATTTATGTCACAAGTGACATGAATTATATCACGGTGGCAAAATGTGTATGCTGCCCTAATTGCAATCGTAAATAAACACATCTAATATCGATATTACACAATCGGTAATCGATGAAAGTTTTTATATTATAGTCTAATTTGAACCTCTGAAAGAATAACTCAAATAAAATCAAACTTCCCACAATATGGATAATTTCATTGAAACAAAACAGTTTAATTTGGCAGAGGACGACTTTTATGATGACCGATGTGGTGAAATTTTCATTACAACAAACCGCCTAATTATTTTGCATTGTTATATATGCGGCAACAGATATGGAAATATGTCAAATTTCTTGGAACATTGGACAGGGCAACATCAAGATAGAAAAATACATGCCAATGATGTAGAACTCGATTTAATCGATGGTAGTTCAAATGAAAATATCGATGAAGAAGAAATAAATTCTGAGCATTTGTCAGTTCAAACAATTAAAGCTTGTCCAATTCCGCTAAACACAACTGAAGATATTAAGATATATATCGATTCACATTCAGTGGATAACTCAGCAAAGCTTAACCATTCTGTTATTTCCAAAGAGAAGAAATACACTGAGGTATGACCCCAGCTGCCGATTTGGCTTAAGTTTACCGTAGCTCCCATTGTCCAATGGTAATTAAACTAAACTTTTCTTATTTGCTTTTTTATTCTAAGCACAAATATGTAATCAAAAAAAGTCGCTCGGATCTGGGTTCGGATATATAGCCACCGGAAGTTGCAAATATAGCTTTTGTGAAAATCCTTATACGTATGGAACGCCTGAATGGATATCAAAAATATGGGTGTCATAACATAGATAATTTAATGGCATACATAATTTTGGAGATATGACGATTTTTCTGAAATTTTGACCAATTTTTTTTTTAGAAAATCGTTATTTTTTCAAAAAAAAACGTGTTATTGACCTATAATTTTTTTAGCATGGTAAGAAAGCTTAATTTATTACCTTTAAAACTATGTTTTTATGGTCAAAAACTATGAAAAACAACAACTATTACAACAACAATTATAAGAAGATGATTCTCATTGAAAACATAAAAATTTTTATTTAAAAACAATAATAATAATATAACATTATAGACTAAGAGCCAGGGCCTGCCAGACATACGTTAAAGTATAAAGGTTGAAATATATTTTATCTTATTCTTTTTAGTACAGAGTACAATGTTTGGGGGTTATAAACCTTGGCTAATGGTGCTTTCGCCAGGTATCAGTTAATAAGGAGGGTCGGACATACACTCTCTCACGTTAAAGTATAAAAGCTGGGATTAATATATTGTCTTTAAATAACTATTTTAAAATAGTATTCAAGAAGCCAGACCTATTCAATGGGTCTAACACCTTTTCAGACGTGGTAAAAGGTCAAATAGTCCAGTAGAATTAGTCGAGAAAATGAGAAAAAAAATAATTCGTTACAGCAATCTGACAGCGGAGTATTGTTGAACAAGCTCTTTTAAAAGAGGACAAAAAAATCGAACCGACTGCAGCTATCCGGGGTGGAATGGGGTGCCATTTTAGAGGTCAAACACAGTTTTTCACGATTTCTGGCTAAACTGTGCATCATTCAAAAAAAGTTTAAGACAAAAGTTGTAGGAAATAAGAAGATCTACAACTTTTGTACTGATCATTTTCACCTTAATCTCAAAACTTTTCGAAAAATGGCTGAAAACAGTTTTTTTGGTTTTTAATTTTTTTCTTTGACAAAAATGTTTCTATGGAGCTGAAACTTGGACAAAAACTACTTTTCAGTGGTTACACAAAGGCAGTAATTTTTTAAGACGGAAATATTCAGAGGATTTTTAAACTAAAAAAACCGAAATTTTTAACTAAGATTCCTCTTAAAACTACACCTCCTAAAGAGTTTTGTTTTAGCTCACTTACTCGTTGCTATGTCTTCTTTAGATAAATGGTAAAAAAAAGGCATACTGCAATGGAAAAATTGAAAATCTGTGGTCTCCGCGAGTAGAGTTTTGGTGTTTCGTGTGTAACACTTTTTATAAAATTATTAATTTATATAATAATCTTGTCATTTTATAATGAGGATTGTCTTACAATAATAGTTGTTGTTGTTTTTAATTGTTTTCGACCATAAAAACATAGTTTCCATAGGAATTTATTGAATAATTTTTTTTATTTTTCGATCAAAAAGGGGGTAGTTATTTAAAAATTTACAACAATCTATACACCATTTTAAAGGTAATAAATTAAGCTTTCTTACCATGATAAGAAAGTTATAGGTTAATTACACATTTTTTGGGAAATAACGGTTTTTAAAAAAAAAAAATTGTTCAAAATTTCAGAAAAATCGTTATATCTCCAAAATTAAGGGTTAGATTTCAAAAATTTACAGACCATTAGTGTAGGTTATTATTATGGCACCCATATTTTTGATATCCATTCAGGGGTTCCCAACTTAGAAGGATTTTCACAAAAGCTATGTCCGCAACTTCCGATGGCTATATATCCGAAACCAGATCCGAGCGACACTTTTTTTTTTTGCTATTTTTATTTCCATTTTAGGAGGTAAAACAAAAAAAAAAAAAAAGATTGGAGCATGGGAGCTACGGTAAATCTGCGCTGCTGATTTTATATAATAAATATCGCTAGTTTAAATTTTCGCCTTATAAGCGATAGGGATATAAATCTTAGGATTTTAATGTTCGTTTTTTGTGGTGGATGCTTAGCTCAAAATTTAATTTGGGTTATGTTTAGTCACAGTCGATTTTTTGGCTTAAGTTTACTTCAGCTAACATTCTCCAAATCAATAATTTTTTTTAGGGGTAATAGAGGGTTAAGAATGAAAAATATGGGTGTCATAAAAAGGATAATTTAATGGCCTACAATAATGGTACGTTTTGAAATTTGAAATATAATTTTTTAGATATTACGATTTTTCTGAAATTTTAACGAATTTTTTTTTTAAAAAAAACCTTTTTTTTTTTTCCATAATATGTATAAATATTTTATATATATGGAACATTTTATGCCAAATCACCGAAATTTTGGCCCGACCCTCTTCGATTTCGCTAATTTTTTTTTATGTTTTAGTGCGTATTAAAAGCAACAAGCACATCAATTTCCTGTCTTGCACTCAAAACCATTATTGAGTAATCGGTTTTTTAAATTTTAAGGCAAACAATTTTCAATTAACGATAGACTAGGAATAAATATTGATATCAATTAAAAGTAGGGTATCATTTTTTTTTTTATTTGAATGTAGTTTCTGAAAAAAATAAAAAAAATTATTCGAAGTAATAATCAGTTAGTTATTCACGTTTAAAGATTAAAATCGAAATTTTGGAAAAGTGCGACACCTTTGATTTTTCTTAAAAATTTTCTCGAAATTCTACTCTATATTACGCAACTTTCAAGCTGTAGTTTAAGATGTGCTGACAGTTTTTTTAATTTTTTTTTTCGAGTTTTGAAAATTTTATATATGTTTTTATGATTGAATTATCTTTATCACTAGCTTAAACAAAAAAAGATCTGGTCTCTCACATACTTTTTTATGTATTTTGAGTCGTAAATTCCAAAAATGCCAAACATTTTTTTGTCTTAAGAATCGTTTTCGAGTTATTCCCCAAAAACCCGTTTTTTCACTAAAGCCACTAAATTTCAATTGCTTTGTTAAGTTCCGAAAATCTTTATTTTTCATGTTTAGAATGAAAGTTCATTCCTTTGCAAACATTTAAAGTATAAATTTGCTTAAGTCGGACAAAAGGCTTAAAAGTTATTCAAAAAATGTTAGAACCACGGCACACGAATATTGTAAGAGTATATAGGCAATGCATGAAAATATAAAAATTACCATTCTTCATTTCATTTAAATAACTTTGATATGTTTTGTTCGATTTGAGCAGATAGATATTATGAACATTTGTTAAAGGCTTCCGTTCTATGTCTTCAAAATATGAAAAAAAAAAATTTTTGGATTTAAACGGAGCAATTTAAATTTAGTGACTTTTAAAAATGAGCAAAAAAATCACTTTTTTCAGACTTTGGTCACTTGTAACTCCATCAAATCTTATTCGATTCTCATTAACTCCAAACTAATAGTAAGAAAAAATAATACCTTTTGAATGGTGTGCAACTGATTTGTTCGAAAAAAAAATTGATGGAAATATACTTACTTACTTACTTGGGTGGCCATAACAACCCGTTACCGGGTTACGGCCGACCTCAAAAGCTCTCTCCAGGCGTCTCTGCTTTGCGCGCGCCTTCTCCAATCATTCACACCAAGCGTGGATAGGGTTTCCTCGGCTTGGTCTTTCCATCGGAGGCATGGTCTTCCTCTTCGTCGTCGCCCAGCGGCTTCCGCATCAAACACCTTTTTCGCCGGAGCTTCTTCGTCCATACGCACATTATGTCCCATGTTGATGGAAATATGGCCAAATAAATTAAAAAAGTGCAAAAAACGGGTTTTTGGGGAATAACTCGAAAACGATTCTTAAGAGAAAAAAATGTTTGGAATTTACGACTCATAATACATAAAAAAGTGCGTGAGAGACCAGATTTTTTTTGTTTAAACTAGTGATATAGATAATTCAATCATAAAAAACAAATATAAAATCTTCAAAATTCGAAAAAAAATTAAAAAAATTGTCAGCACATCTTGAACTACAGCTTGAAAGTTACGTAATATAGAGTAGAATTTTGAGAAAATTTTTAAGAAAAATCAAAGGTGTCGCACTTTTCGAAAATGTCGATTTTAATCTTTAAACGTTAACAACTAACTGATTATTACTTCGAATAATTTTTTTTATATCTTTTTAGAAACTATATTCAAATACAAAAAAAAATTAAACCCTACTTTTAATTGATATCAATCACATTGTCGAAGTCAACTCTAAAATGCTCCAAAGCAGTATTGTCGCATCACCATTGTCGAACTCGACATTTTATATGACAAACATAGAACAATTTATTACAATTGTCGAATTTCAAATGTCGATGTGAGAACTGAGCGTCGACGAAAGTAGCAATTTTTTGCCGAGTTCGTTTCTTTAGTCGACACTTGAAAAATTAAAGTAAAACAGTCGAAAGAGTTAAGGGCCAACTAAACCATGCACGTTTTGACTGCAGTCAACTTATGCAAGTGTGCGAATACACACAAATCGTATATCAAAACTACAACGTACTTAACAAAAAGTTTCGTTCAATTTCCACAAATGTCATTTCCTTAAGGAAAGAGCGAAACTGAACGCACTTTCTGTACGGAATCAGCTGTTTATGCATTGTATACATAAGAACAAATTTTTGCAATGGAACTTGAAGTGGAAAATACTTTTGTTTTGAAATTAATAGAAAATGTGAAAAAGAAGACAATTAAACAGTAAAATAGACGCATTTTATTGTAATCGAAATGTAAAGGAAAGGGCTTGGAGTGCAGTTGCAGAAATATGCATTTTAATGTACACACACACAATACATACAACAATATGATTGACAATTCAGTGATGCCACACGCTGCATTTGCCAATACTTTTCCCCACAATCTACACGCATAGTACAAAATGAGCGAGTTTGTTTTCTTATTCTTTTCTTAAAATTAGTAAAAACAATATCTGGATTACATATTTATTGCTTTAAGTATCTAAATTAATGTCATTGAATAACATTTTGTGAATGAAGTCAATTTATTTAGGAAATATAAGAAATAAAATTTATGCAATTGTGGGAATATTTCACACGCTTGCCAACTATGGCAACATCGCTTCTTAAGTTCAACGAAGTACAACATAGCCACTTAAAAAGTCTTCTCTGAGTTTCTTAAGCATCTGACAGGCTTTTCGTTCAAATTTGACAGTAGATTACGCTAGGCGATGCATGGTTTAGTTGGGCCTTTAAGTGAAATACGCGGAACAAAATGAAGATTACAAATTCAAATCAATTTGAAGCTTTAGTGGACCACATGCAGAGAAATGTGGAATTTGCAAGAAGCTTTGATAAAGACTTGACAAAACTGGATGTTAAGCAAGAGTTCCAACTCGCTAGCTGGGAAGCTAAATAGCTTGGATCCGACAATGCGTGAAGGCGATGGCTGGCAAAAAGTAAGAAAAAATTTATCAAAGTTCTTTGTTGTTAGTAAGGTGAAACGTATAATTATAGGTTTGGATAGACTCAAAAGGAAAGGTAAAAAAATAATTGCACACAATAAACGTGAGTCGTACGAGGTACCCGGTCATAACCCAAAGGTCATAGTCCCCAAAATAATTTTGGGCATTGTGTCCGTTTTTTTTTTCGGTCATAATTTGCATTTCTTTTTTTTGGGCTTATGACCACTTCTAAAAACGGACATAGTCCCCAAAAACGGATATAACGCCAAATGTCTTGAGCGTTACGTTCACAATAGATGGCCGAAAGCCGCTACGAAGATGGTGTTGGACATATTGGAGGATGCAAGGCCTGAGTAGAGACCGAAAGCCATCCACTTATCTTAACTTTTATGCAGAATTAATGTAACTAGCGAAGCCAGCATTGGATACACATACGATATGATATGAATAACCCCAAAAATATTTGAGGTTCAAGGTCATCGGTGACGTGTATCGCTTTTCGACTAGTTAGACTACTTTAATTTATTGCATGTAACAAAAAAAAGTGAATGTTTAGAAAAATTTAAAATTTCTCTTGTATTTACGAGCTAAACAAAAATGGTCATAGGACCCATGGGAGTTATGTCCATTGTTATGAATGATTATAATTCCCAAAATAATTTTGGGGACTATGACCATTTTTGAGGTGGACATAAGGTAGATATCTTTTTGGCTATTATAGCCAACGACATGGTATCGTCGCACGCTACTGGAGACGGAATATTTAAACAAAAAAACTGGAAGCAACCGTCGCCAATATCATATCCAGTCGGTATGGCCTTAGGCACTAATTTCTGTTGAACTTCGTCCTCTTCCTCATCACTGGTTAAAAAAATGTGCCACACTACACTACCACACTTCTTTTTAATGAATATTTTAAAAATTTTTTGCTAAATGTATGACAATTGACAGCAAATCTAAAAATATTTTTGAATTTCATCCACTCAGATTGTATGTCACCTGTCGCACAAATTTTTGTAGGAAAAATAATCTATTACAAACATCATCGAGTCGAGTTAGTTCGGTGATCGCTTTTTTAGGTCGACTCGATGATAGGGGTGAATATGGCAATGGGTCGATATTCATTGCATGATTTAGGGACGGGAACTATTTGGCCTTTTTCCATGCCTTAGGAAAACACGAGGTGGTTATCACACATTAAATAAGCTGGTTAAATAGGGTCTACTACACGGTAGTATAGCTTTAATGAATATGGAATGAATTTCATCAATTCCCACAGCATTCGACTTAATAAATATGAAACTCTCAAGGACATCCAGTTGATTAACGCAAGCAAAGTTACATTGTTGTTACAAGTTACATTTCCATGATATCTTGAATTTACTGTTGACATGGGGATATTAACAAAATTTACATCAACATCACAATTGCTACAAATATTTTTGATGCATGATGTAAATAATACTGAAGGACAGAATTCAAAGTGTGGTTTTATTATGGCGTTATATACGTTCACGGCTGTTACATAATTTATTTTTTCGCGGATCCGTTTGAAAAAAACCTATTTTTTTACCGATTTTTTTGCAAATATAATCGATATGGTGCTGCAGTGTTAATTGTTTATCAATTTGAATACCTAAGTATTTCATACATTCAACGTTTTCTATTTGTTCTCCATTGATCTCTAAGATTATATCATGATTAATTTTGATACCCATTATTTTTGTTTTTTTCTCGTTTAATTTTAGTTTGTTCATTTTAAGCCATTCAGTTAATCTATCTATGTATATCATTTTTTAGTTTATTTTTACATTCTTCTGTATCTTTTCCTTGGGCATATATAAGGGTGTCGTCAGCATATAGAGTTATTTTGCTATCTTGAACTACATTTGGCATATCATTTATGTAAATAATGAATAAAAGTGCGCCTAAAATAGATCCCTGAGCCACTCCCACATTTATTTTTATGGGAGACGATACACTGTTATTAATTTTATTTCTTTGCTCTCTGTTACATAAAAATGTTTGAAACCTTTTTAACTCTTTTCCCCGAATTCCATATATGTATCTTCATTTTTTTGAGTAAAACTTCTTAATCGATCGTCTCAAAAGCCCCCTTGAAGTCTAGAAAAAGTGATATTGTTTTTTTCCGCGATCCGCCGTCCTTCAATTCACCGATTATATATAATTTACCCTTATTCACATAAGCAGTTTTTTCTATAACCTGACTGGTGTTCAGATAAGATGTTGGAGCTCTCCATATATTCCATTAACTGTTGTTTAACCACTGATTCTAAATTTTTTTCCAGTGTTCCTAGTGAATTTATTGGTCGGAATTCTTCGCATTTATTAGTGTTTGGAACTTTTTCAACTGGTGTTAACCATAGAGTCTTTCCATGTGGTTGGGAACTCGCCCGTATATAACAATCTATTAATAACTTCTAGTAGAGTTTCTCCTACTAGATTCCATTGGTCAATTATAATTATTGGACTAATTTTTTCGAAGTCAGCCTTGTTTTTCAGCTTAACACATATGTTCTTTAATTCACGCAACGTTATTTCACAAAATTTGAAACTGTTTTCGGTACGACTGACGTAGTTTACGTACTCTATGTTATCTATCGTTTCTCTGATTTCATTTACGCTATTCACGAAATATTCATTGAAATTTTTGGCGATTATTTTTTCATCTTTGTTTTTGAAAATTACTGTTTGTATGTTGTTCTCATGCTGTGTAAGAACAAAGTTTTTTACTTCCTGCCACATCTGTTTCTGTCCTACTGCCTGACAAATTTTATTATTTATGTACTGGTTTTTCCCGTTATTAATCTTAGTTTTGTAAAGGTTCCTTGCTGTCTTGTACTCTTTCCAGCTTTGGTAGTTATTTACCAGTCTTGCAATCTGATGTTTTTCGATCTTTTAATTTTCAATGATTTAAGCTCTTTATTAAACCATTTGTTTGTTTTGTTATTTTCTGTAGCCTTCTTTTTTGTTATAAATTTTCTGACTGTAGTTTTTAATAAATCTTCTATATTTTTGGCATTTTCATGTAAATCACAATTTCTGTTATACTTGGTATTGCACGCACTTAGCTCTCTTGTATATTACTCTTTTCTATATTTCAAAATTTCGACATGTCTCTAACTGGTTTTAATTTTTTTCGTGCTTATTCCTATTTCTATGCATTCATGATCGGATATCTTTTCTTGCGAACTTATCTCGCACGATACGTGGTGCATGTTTGTTATAACGTAGTCAATAATTGTTTTTGATATTTTTGTTATTCGTGTATAATCATTAACTTTCTGGACCAGACCATTATCATCTAAAATATGTTTTATCTCCTACTTATATACATCATTTTTGCACCAGTCGATCTTGATGTCGCCTACTATTATATTTATATTAATTTGCATTTTCAGTATATTTTTCGACGTGTTCTCTGAAAAAATCGCAAAATTCTTTCTCAGAGCTGCTTGGCGATCTGTATATCGCCATCAAAAATAATTCCTGATCTCTAAGTTTGCATTTGCATGTCACTAGCCAAATTTTTATTTCGATCGTTCTCCTATCTATGCTTTTTACCGTCCAACCATTTCTAATATATAATGTTGCACCACAGGTTCTAGTTGAGGTTGACAGACACGATATCTTTTTAAAGCATTTAATCTTCATTTTCATCCACATTTTCTGTAAGGTGTGTTTCTGATAGTGCTATAAATTCATATTTTTTGCTATCGGCTATAGTTTCTACTTCAACGAAATTATTTACTAGGACTTGTACATGTATTTGTGTAAATACCTAGAATTGAGTTTGATTGCTAGTAACCTTTTCTATTCTTTTTTGCCTCTAGTCGTTTTTGGTTTTCTGGACAAAGTTTACTGAATGTTACATGGTTTTCGTCTAATCTCAGGTTTAATTTTTCATTTACTCGCTTGCAATTTATACATTTTACTGTTTGTTCTTTCGTGCACTCTCTTGTGTTATGTTTTCCCGTACATTTTGTACATATTTCTTCATTTGTGCAGTGTGCTGCTATGTGATTAAAGCCTTTACATTTGAAGCAGTATGTTATTTCTAAGCCATCTACGACCTTACATTGTTCCCAACCTATATTGAGTTTTCCGGCTTGAATCACTTTTGGGAATGTTTTAGAATCTATTTCTAATACAGCACTAAAATATTTTTTATCGTTTCTTTTAACTTCGTAGTACTTGTTTAATTTGATTTCACTATTAGCAATTAGAGTATTTTGTTTCTTTAACTTTTCCACAAATGTTTCTTCATTGTTTTTAAATTTCATGTATGTCAACAGTATTTTTGGACTTATTTTCTTCGGGACTTTAATTTGATATTTTTCACTTAGATTTTTCTACTGCCGTTTTTATTTTATTTCTCTCCTCTGAGCTTTCACTTTCATTTATTACAGCGCCACTGTGAGTATTTCTTATATTTTTTATTTTATTTTTATTTCAAAAAATTGTAATTTTGAAGCCATTCGGCCAAATTTATAAAAATTACAATTATATAACGATTAGTGCGAGAATAATTAATGTTACAAAAAAAGATAATTATAAAAAAGATAATATAATGTGATACATATGAAAAAATTAAAAAATTAGAAAAGAAAAAAAAAAAGATATAAAAATAAAAAATCAAAAAAAATATCAGCTTTATCCAAACGACAAGATTGCATACAACATACTCCAATATAAAGGAACAAAAAACATAATAATTTAATTAGCTTACATGTTAAGAAGCCTCTTCTTGAAAAGATTACACGAGGGAGAGAAGTTTCTTATGGATACCGGCAAACAATTCCAATATCTAGCAATTCTAACTAAGAAAGAACGTTCAAATTGAGATGAATTAATTTTAGGAATAATAATCTGTAGATTTATTGTAGAGCGGGAGAATCTAAAGAGATTTGCAATATAATCCGGAATTTGACATTTAATGACCTTATAAAAAACGCACAAAAGTTTGAATTTGATAAAATCCTGAAAAGAACAACCAAGAAATTGGAGCACATAATTAGAGATATGATCGCGAGTGCGGATATTAACAAAAACCGAACAATTCGATTAACTACCAACTGAATTCTATGAATGTTATATGAGAACGTACCCGTATAAACTTCAAGGCCATAAGCTATCTTAGATATCAAAAGAGCATGAACAACACGTAGTTTAACATGGAGAGGCAAAAACAAATTAAGGCTATATAATTTTCTTAGAGTCAAATTTACAGAAGAAATTAATTTATTGATGTGTGGAAAAAAATTTAGATTATTATCAATCAAAACCCCTAGACACTTAAGCTCATCAACAAAATCAACCACAATATTATTAATAGTTATATAGAGATTCAAAGAATACTTAGCAGGATTAAAGATCATTGCTTTGGTTTTTGAAACATTGATGCGCAAGTAATAGTCAGACATCCAAGAAGAAATTTTTGATACATTATACAAAATAGAAGCCTCAAGAACATCTAGAAACTGTGGCTCACCACGGAAAAGTAGTTGGATGTCATCTGCATATATAAAGGGTGTGCATCTATCTAGACAATCAGTGAAATCATTAAGGTATAAAATAAAAAGGATAGGCCCCAGAACAGATCGCTGTGGGACACCACAAGTGACATCCAGATTTCCAGAGACATGGCTATTACAAGCAACAAATTGCTAATGATCGGACAGATATGGCGATATAAGTAGACGAGCAGAAATAGAAAAATCAAAATATTTATTCAACTTCATAATAATAATAATAATAATAATAATAATAATAATAATAATAATAATGATAATGATAATGATAATGATAATGATAATGATAATGATAATGATAATGATAATGATAATGATAATGATAATGATAATGATAATGATAATGATAATGATAATGATAATGATAATGATAATGATAATGATAATGATAATGATAATGATAATGATAATGATAATGATAATGATAATGATAATGATAATGATAATGATAATGATAATGATAATGATAATGATAATGATAATGATAATGATAATGATAATGATAATGATAATGATAATGATAATGATAATGATAATGATAATGATAATGATAATGATAATGATAATGATAATGATAATGATAATTATAATAGAGTTTAGCTACTACAGCTATTATAGCCTTCTTAGCTATTTAGCATTGAAGCTTTATACCAAGTAAAAAGCTTATTCAATAAATAATGGAATAGAAAAAATTATCATGCACATTAATTTGTTATTTATTTTATAATTTTTTCTTAGCTTTATCGCACTTTCTCAACATACCCACTCACACCATGTAAAAATAGACATATAGATATTAAAATAATTATATGTATAAGCTTACGTGGTCCAAGGCATAAGTGTTAGAAAAAATTTACCCAGCATGCTGTGGGGCTCGGACAACACAAACAAAAAAATACACACCACCATTAAGCTACAGTTAGTTTTTAGTCTAAGCTTGAGTTGACCTTTGACAAGCTAATGAATGTTATAAACTTCGCAATTATTTATAAGAGTTGTCATGCGATTAAAAGGAGTTGTAGCCATATAATTAGTTCTACTAACCGGTTGGTAAAATAACTGATAAGAGTTACGAGTACTCCTCCGATTACTATTAAAATGTATATAGTTAAGAAGCTCTGGTGCAGCAAGAGACCCAGTTACAAGTTGATGCAGATAAAGTATATCCGCAATTTTTCTACGCGACCTCAAAGACTGCATATGTAATAACTTTAAACGATCCTTATAAGGAGGAAGGTTTAAAGGGTCAATCCAATTTAAGACATTGAGAGCAAAACGAATAACATTTTTTTGAATTCTTTCAATTCTATTTATATGAATATTATAAAATGGTGACCATACTTGGCTGGCGTACTCTAAGTGAGGGCGCACTATTGTATTATATAAAGTCACCGTTACTAAAGGGCTATTAAATTCTTTTGCCCACCTCTTAATAAAGCCAAGCAGAGATGAGGATTTTTTACAAATTTGATTAATATGCTCATTAAAAGTCAACTTAGTATCAAAATGTATACCTAGGTCTTTGACTATATCGACACGACAAATATTTTTACCTTTTAATTTATAATCAAATTCCACAATAGTTTTCTTCCTGGTAAAAATCATAGCTTGGCATTTATCAGGATTAAGATGCAAGTTATTCTTAGAACACCAAACTTTAAAGGATTTCAAGTCAGACTGAAGTGGAATAGTGTCACCAACCCCCTTTACGTTCCTGTAAATTTTCATGTCATCTGCATATACTAACAGATGGGAGTTTTTAATAACATGTGTAACATCATTAATTGCTAAAATGAACAGGAGCGGCCCCAGGTGGCTTCCTTGTGGAACACCTGTTGTCGCGCTAAATGGGGAGGAAAACACTCTCCTAAATTTTATTTGATACGTGCGATCAGATAAATAAGATTCAATCCAGCTGACAAAACTTAAGGGAAATCCAAGTTTCTTTAACTTAAACAAAATCAAATTATGTGGTAATTTGTCAAATGCTTTATTGAAGTCAGTGTAAACGCAGTCAACTTGCCCACCAGAGTCTAAAGAGCTTAATGCAAAAGAAGTGAAATCAAGGAGGTTAGAAACTGTAGATCTGCCATTAACAAAACCATGCTGACGAGTTGTTATGACTTCACTACAGCACACCTTAACCTGATCGTATATAATATGTTCAAAAATTTTCGGTATTGATGATAACTTAGCCACGGGCCTGTAGTTTGAAACATCATTTTTACACCCTTTCTTGAAAATGGGGCTAATGTATGCATTTTTCCAAAATTTAGGAAAATAGCTTTCTTGAATTGATCTATTAAATAAAATACTGAAGGGCTGACTCAGCACAGAGCTGCAGTTGATTAAAACTGTCGCAGGAATACCATCCGGCCCGTAATTGAAGTCATCATCAACAGATGAAATATATTTCTCTATGAGGTCAGGAGAGAAAGATATCTCATTAACCGAAACTAAAGGGTCGTTATCCATATATTCAAAATAGTTGATTTCAGGGCTAAATAAATCAGTAGAAAACGATTCATTAAACAAATTAGCAAACAACCCGGCTACCTATCAAGGGTAACATTACGGAAAGTAAAAGAACCATCAACGCAATCACATAGCAAAATTGAATTGATTAAGGGCTACATCAGACTGGTGAGACAGAAAATTTCTGTTTATATCATTACAGTCAGCATCAACTAACGAATCAATAGAATTAATGCACCCATTCATACGAAGTTTACTCCACATCTGCTTACTGTTAAGCCCATTGAACATTTTTGAATGTTCACACTGTCTAGCTTTACGGATGAGATTTTTAGCACGATTTCTAAATTTGCAAAAAATTCGCCAATTAATATCCGAGCGATCTTCAATAAATGCTTTAAAAGCAAGATCACGCATCGACTTAGCATAAACAACCTCTTTAGACTTCATAAAGGACTCATTTCGTTGTCTTAGCCTAACCCTAGATAAGGGTACATGTGAATATAAACGCTCAAAACATGAGTTTAAAACTTTAAGTTGTTCATCCGAATTATTAGTAGCATAGATATCACTAAAGTCACAAGAATTAAGTTCTCTCTCCAATAGTTCATAATCAATCGCATGATAGTTTCTATATTCAAAGTACTCTTCAGTACGCTATGGGACAAGTTTCGAAGAAACATAAATGAAAGCATGACGAGAAATACCAGGGCACTGCATCTGCCCTGAAAAAGACAGCAAGTCAAATGAACTCAAGAGGAAAAAGTCAATTAAAGAAGTTGAAATATGTTGCAAGTCAAAGTGTGTCGGAATGGAATTATGCACGCAAGAGAGGTTCAAACGTTGACAAATACTACGCATAGATTGAGATTTATTTAAATTAAATAAGTTATTATTAAAATCGCCCATAATTATAACATCAGAGTACTTGACAAGAAGATCACCAACAGCATCCTCGAAGGCGGATATATTTCCATTAGGAAGATATACCACACCAATAAGAATTCGTTTAGAGCTATATATGATTTCAACAAAAATTAACTCACAGATACCGTATGTAGAATTTCGAAGCACAACATTAAAATTGAGAGATAGAGATAGATAAATACCAACACCACCACCCCGAGAATCAAGGCGATCATTTCTTAGAAACACATAGCCAGGACAATCAACAGCTTTGGAAGACACAGGTGGCTGAAGCCACGTCTCCGTAATGCCAACAACATCCTAAAACATCCCTCCAATATATGTTTCAATTCATCAATTTTTGCAGATCTTAAAGAAGGTTTAATGCTTTGACAATTAATGTGTCCCACATTCAAGTTTTGGAATTTAAAAAGTTAGATTTTAAAAAAGAGTTGTCGATGCACACAGGACCCAAGTTTTTACGGGGCATTGGAGAAAGCTGATAAATATAAGAGATTAAAGCTAGTTAGATTTAAAATCAAATACAATTAAAAATGATAATTTATGAAAAAAGCTTAATAATTCAGTTATGAGATATACAAATATAAAAAGGTTCTTAATAAACAGAGAAAATGTTATATTTTAAGTCAAGTATAAATAAATACTTATTTACTCCACTAAATTGAATCGGCACGTTGGAGGTTAAAACACTCTTCCAAATTACATATAGTAACGCAATCATCATTGTTGGTAATCTTGACCTTTGGAACATCATCATTAGTCAGTTTAAAGTTTTTGATACGCTTATCTTTTATTAATTTCATACACATGTAATAAATATGATTGGCAGCCGGTGTTAAATGGTATTTAATGTACACTCGTGATGAAAATACTCCTTAGCAATACGATCACGTCCACTCACAGAGCAAAACTTGATCAAAACTGATTTGTTTTTGTTGATATAACATACATGCTGAAAATCAATTCAGCGCAGATGACATTGCCACCACCATCCGTAGGAGGTCATCAGCATTAGATGAAAGACCTGACACAATCAAATCAGCACGGTTGAAACGCTTATGCAAAATGTTGTTTTCACGTTGAAGATCAGCTAATTTTTTATTTAGGGTTTCATCCACATTAGCAATACGGTCATTACAGTTCGCTACATCAGCTTTGACTTTATTCAGCCCTTCAGAAAACTCATCACGTATACATTGGACTTCACTACGCAACAAACTTATATAATTGCGAATCTCCAATGTCATTTCACGCATCGCAGCCAATAAGCCATCAGAGGATGGAGAGACAGAGCGCTTTAAATCACACCACATGCAAGTGTAAGGCGTAGAAATGGCTTTAGCACACTTCGCATGGAACCATAGATTGCAAAGATTACCTTGGATGGAAGCAGTGGTTTTTATTATATTTTTGTCTCATAATTTGCAAATGTAGCTGTCTGCAGGCATTATTAATGATTATCAGAATACAAGGTCACCAAAAGCAGCATAAACAATATGGACACCAACACAAAATAACGGATTTTATTTCTCGTTCATTAGCTTATACTAGCCAAGTAGCAAAATTTTTATTTTGATTTATTTAATTTGAACTGAGAAAATTTACTCAGAATTCCATGTTGTCATTGGATAATTTAAGTCGACAAACAGAAAAATTAATTGTATTTATTTAATAAGCACATTTTAATATTAAAATACACTCTCTCTGTTTATTAAAGAAAAAAAAAAAAACACTACTCGCACATGTCGGTGTTGCCAGCTAGATATTCGATATCTAAAGATTTTTGGGATCAACATTTTTATTTAAGTTCTCTCTTGTTTTTTCGCTATTTTCCTTTTTTTTTGGTTCTATCACTAGTGGTAATCCTTTCCGATATTGATACATATTGACACTTGATTTTTTTAATGCAACTGCGTATGACATTGATGTTTCATTTTCCGCCAATTGTTTATCACAATTTTTTTTATTTCATTGCAAACGGACGCGTTACTATTTTTTGTTTCACCACAAATTTTTTTGTTTTCATCATTAAAACCTTCGGCCATTTTCCGTATTTTAGAGAGCTCCACTATGCTTTTTTCGCAGACACCTTGTGCACTTTTCATTTCTTGGAGTCTTTCCGCGTATCGCGACTTTATTGCTTCGAGTAGTGTTTTTATTTCTGCTTCATTTCTTCTTAGTGACAATTCGAATTCATCTTTGTAGTGCTTTAGTGACTCGGAATTTTTTTGACGCTTTCCTGCATATCCTATACAACCAAATCTATGTTGTGTATATATACCACGCAGTCTTCACACATGAACTTTAGCATTTTATTAGTTCCCAAGATTCCGCTGCTGTATTGATCAATTCCTGAACACCGCTCTGCTTGATGAAAGATTTTCCTGCAAAGTACAAATTATTATCAGTTTTATTTATTAATTTATCACAGACCTTAATTTTTTGCGCCTATTTCTCTCAATGACAGAACTGTCATTGACATAATCCTGAAAAAAAGGAGAAAATAACATAATTTAAATTATTTTAATAAGAAATATGTCCCCCCCATGGCTTTCATAACTTCTTTAATACGTTTTGGCATAGAATCCACAAGTTTTTAACACATTTCTGATAGTTGCTTGTCTCGAAACCATACCTGATTTAAAGCATCAGGCATCTTTGTTTTTGTTGTGCAGTCTACGCACATTAATTCAAACAATACTGTACTTACTCTAACTTTTATGCAGAATTACCAGCATTGGATACATATACGATAGAACTTAATTCGATTTTCAAGCTAAACCAAAAAATTTGAAGGTGCCCCTTGCTAGGATTAACGCCAAAAATATTTGAAGTTCAAGGTCATCGGTGAAGTTTATCGTTTTTTGATTAGTTAAGGCTATTTTAACTTATTGCATATATCAAAAAAAAACGTGAATGTTTAGAAAAATATAAAATTTCTCTTGTATTTACAAGCAAAACAAAAATGGTCGTGTAGTGACCCACATTTACACTCCTATATTTACACTTCTACATTTATGCTGAAGTCGCAATGCTGCGTTCGGTCGGTCGCACTCTGACAGCTGAAGTAGAAACAATGCATGCTTATGCTGTAATCTTAAATGCGACCTCAGGCGTTGCGTTGCGTTTTATCGTAAATACGATCAACGCCATACCCGAAGTTCGAGTAGAGCTACTTTCTACTAGAACGTGCTTTTGACACTTCTCGTTTATCCAGCGTTTCATGCAGCGATAAAATAAGGTCCACTAAATTATCCATTTCGTTCAAATCTATTTATTTTATGAAAATAACAATCAAAACTAAAAAAAACGACAAAATTAAGAAAAAACTGACAAATAGAATTCCTTTTATTGACAATGTTGAAATGACAGACGCTCGCAACATTATGATTTACAAAAAGTAAGGTCAGGCGTTTTGACAGCCAATATCGTACATTTTTGTTAAGTTTTTCAAACGCCGATCAAACTTGGTCAAAGCGCGACCGACCTAGCGCCGCATTGCGATTTCAGCATTACACTTTTACAATTACACCACATAAAACACTTGTCCCAATTTACTTTGAAAATTTAATTATTTCTAGTTTTATAAAAGATGTTTTTAATTTTTGTATTTTAAAAAGATGTTAAATAATTTTCATTAAATTATTCAATTTTCAAAAAGTCAATTGTATTTTTAAAAAAATTAATTTTCACTTAAATAAAATATATGATAGAAACTTGATTTCTACACTGGCGATCCTACCAGCTTCTATACCAACAACAAGATCCTGGTCATAATTCTACCACAACCGAAGCAAATAAATAAAAATTAATGAAGATAAAAATCAAGCAAATAATACAAAACCAAACTCACACAATCCATAGCCGTGGTATATCCTATACGTACTAAAAACGTAGAGAAAATTCGAAAATTCCTATAAGCAAGAAAATATTGAACAAAGAAAAATAAGTGAAAATTCAATCACGAATATTACATTCACAACATAACCATCATCATCACCCATAATCATTGTCATTCATAGTAGATTAATAAATGAACCCATCATCATTATCTATCATCAATGAATGAATGAATCCATGAACCCAAGATCATTGTCTACTATCAATGAACGAATGAATGAATCCATGACCTTAAGTATATTATATTCTAATTTAAGAATTAAATAATATATCAAATTTTCAGGAATTTTTAAAATAAAAAATTCCTTGTATTACGATAGGTAATAAACTTCTTATCGTAATACATCGAAAGGCACTACACAACACTAGGCACACAGTCTTAACTTTCTAATCGACCCAAGCCATCAAACTACCCCTCCTCACCATACAATGAATCGTACTCCTCCTCACCCTACACTGAACCCCAACCCTACCCAAACTAACCAAACACATAATCCTTACCAATTTAATTCCCTAACACACTACCCAACCCCTTCGAATCTCCCTTGGAAATCCATGCCACTTCAATATAGCTTCCACAATTCTGGACCAATTGTCCAGAAGCATGGTTCATCCAAGCGGATACACAGTTTAGCACAAAAAACATAACAACAGACAAAACAAAATACGAACGCCTAATCACCGTACTTCCACAAGACGTAATAATCACAGTTTTAGACTTCATACAGAAACCTCCACTAGATAATCTGTATGAAGGACTAAAAAGAGTGCTTATAGAACGTCACTCTTTAAGCGAGAAGAATCGACTCGATAAGATATTTTCTGACACAGAGATTGGTGACCGAAAACCATCTCAATTCGGATCCGAAAACTACCGAAGAACCTAAACATTGCCTTAAGAAGTGCAAACAACAACGATTTAGAAGACTTTCTAGGCTTAGCAGATAGATTATGGGAAGTAATGAATGTACACGAAATTTCTGCAATACACAAACAACCAAATTTTCCAAACCACTCACAAAATGATTTCACAATAGCAATACAATCATTCGCACAAACGACACACCTTCTTGATAAAATTAACAAATTAACACAAGAGGTAGAATCAATTAGATCAGTAGCGGAATTCCCAAACTTGTTAACGACAATTGTTGTTATCGTTAACTGCTCATAACAACATTGTCGTTAAATGGTATTCTCAAAAACTAGGTTAGTTAAACTTGTCGTTAAATTTGACAGTTCCTTATCGTTACTGAACAACAATTGTAGTTAAGTTAAAGACGTTTGATTTGGTGTCGTTAGTTGTGAAAAAAACGTTTTTAACTGTAATTAAAGCAATAATAATAAAATTAGAAATTGTGTTCATTATATACACATAAAAAAAATGCAATGCAATTTCTAGCGATGTACTTATCCACTTTTGGCGATGAGATTGCCTTGCGGGGCAATGCAGCAGAGTGGGTTGTGTGATGTAAAGAAAAGCAAGTTTTGCAAACTGTTCCGCTTAACGCCCGACATGGTCCATTATTTAATAGTCAATTGGTAGCTGCTTGAATTTCAGCATTATCGGCCAAAAATCAAGTTAGGAGTTCAAGCAGTGTAATAACGCACAAAATTGTCATAAGCAACTTGTTACAGGTTCTTGCAGCGTACAGTGGTCCCAAATCGTCTTTTTTGGTGCAAAAATCGCTAGAGAGCGCAAATCTTGTCACAAATGAACAATTTTTTCTTTTAAATAATGCTTATTTAGATAAATCCTTGGAACCCGAATATGGAATACAAAATACAGTTTTTTGGAAATTGCCCAAAAAAAAATTTTATAAAATATTTTTCGGTTCTAAAAATTGCTTTGAACTGAAAATTAAAAATTAAAAATGTTATTTTATAAATGAGAGCTAACTTAATTGCCAACAAATCAGCGGACCCTGAATTTTGAAACAAAATGTTAGTTAAGGCCTTTCTATATTAAGGTAACGATATGTAGGTACACAAATGCATATCGCTACGTTCAACGTATAAGTACTAAATAAACAAAATTATTTAAGATTGAAACCTTTTCTTTAATATTTACAATTGGACCAGAAGATTTATATATGGCACTTAAGCGAGACGCGCTTAAGTGCCTAGCCCGCTTAAGTACCTCAAAAAGTTGACATTTTGGTTGAGGTGCTTAAACGGGATTTAATGTACAATGGAATAAAAAAAAAACTGAAAATAAAATTCGGGTATTTCCCCAATTGTATTTTGTTGCTAAAAACACTGCAAAAATTTGAATTAAAAAACCTTTCTTATTTCTGATCCGGGTTTTTTCAAAATCGGGTAAAAAGAAGTTTGTTAGTTAGTTTTGAAAGTTTTTTTTATAATAACAAAATTAAAACGGTGGTCTCCTTGTTAAATTTATATTCAAAAGCATTCAATTTTTCTACGGCTGTTTATTTTTTTATTTATTTTTTGGTTGTCAAATGACTGTGCTGCCATGTTTTCAAAATTTTTTAACGATGTTTGCGTTAGCATTATTAACGATATGCTTGTCGTTAGCTATTACTTTGGGAATACGACTTTCGTTACCGCAAACGAAAAAATTGTTAACTAACGATGTCGTTACTTAACGACACTTTCAATTTTTGTTTTTGGGAATTCCGCTACAGAACGAGATCATGAACGATCATATCGACGTTCAAACTCGCTATCAAGAGGTTTCTCTAGGAACAGATATGAATTCCGAAATAACTCTCGTCAACGTTCCCCAAACCGTCCATGTAGATACCATCACAAATTTGGTAAAGACGCCAGACGATGTGAACAACCATGTTCATTCGTCCAACACAATCCTTTAAACTAAAAAACTCCATCATCGCGACGGCCGATGATGGAAGTCTCAATACACTCACACGTCGTCTTTTCATTCACGATATCACAAACAATGTAAAAGTTCTCGTTGACAGTGGAGCAGAAGTTTCTGTTCTCCCATCTTCTAAATTCAAAAACCACAAACAAAAGTGCGACATTATTTTGACAGCCGCTAACGGCACCTCAATAGCAACTTACGGCAAAAAGTTACTAACACTAAATCTAAAATTAAAACGTGACTTACCATTCACCTTTTTAATTGCAGACATTTCCAAACCAATTTTAGGCGCAGACTTTCTTACAAAATACGGACTACTCATTGACTTAAAATACAAACGTCACTCACAAAACTATCCATAAACACCATTTCAGCATATACAGAAACACCATTACCAAAATTATTTTCAATCAACAACAAATACACTCATTTACTCAAAAAATTTCCAGCACTCACAACAGAACCTGATTACACTGCACCAGTCAAACACAAAACAGTACATCATGTTACAACACAAGGACAATTACCTGACAACAAACCTAGACGTCTAGATCTACCAAAAATTAAAATACCTAAGCAAGAATTCGACTTCTTAGTTAAAGCTGGCATCTGCAGACCGTCTAACTCAATGACAGCATCTCCATTACACTTAGTTCCTAAACGTGAAGCAAACGACTGGAGACCATGCGGAGATTACAGAAGACTAAACACAATAACTGTATCGGACCGCTACCCATTACCACACATACAAGATTTTTCAATAAATTTACGCAACACTATCATTTATTCAAAACTAGACTTAGTGAGAGCCTATCACCAAATACCAATAGCCTCTGAAGACATACACAAAACAGCAATCACTACACCTTTCGGAATGTTCGATTTCCTCCGAATGCCCTTCGGCAAACGTTCCAAAAGTTCATAAACGAAGTTCTAAATGGACTAGACTTCATATTCTTATACTTAGACGACATACTAATTGCCAGCGAAACAGAAGAACAACACTTACAACACTTAACACAAGTTTTCACACGTCTCAACAATTATGGACTAAACATCAAACCAAACAAATACGTTTTCGGAGTTTATAACATAACATTCCCAAGTTACAATATTACACAACATGGCATACAACCTTCTACAGAACGAATACAGTGCATACAAGACTACCCACAACCAACCACAGTCAAACACATGCAAAAATTCATCGGTATGACAAACTACTATCACAGATGCATTCCTAAACTCGCACACACATTAGGACCAATCTATGAAATGGTAACCAACGCATCAAAAACCAAAAGCAAACAATTACAATGGACAAAAGACACTCTAGATACATTTACTTCAATAAAAGATAACTTCGCTAAGCAAACACTGCTTAACCATATTAACAGTAAAGCGAAACTATCAATTGCTGTAGATACAGCAGTCGGTGGAGTCCTACAACAAGAACACAACAACAAATTAGAACCACTAGCATTCTTTTCTAAAAAACTTTCGGCTTAAGTTTACTTTAGGGACAACTCAGGTTTTATTTATTTTTTTAGGGGAATTAGCGTGCTATGAATAAACAATAAATCTGCAAACAAAAATTATTGCTCGGATCTGGCTTAGGAGATATAGCCATCGGTAGTTGCGGATATAGCTTTTATAAAAACGCTATAAGTTGAGAACCCCTGGATGGATTTCCAAAATATGGATATCATATGAAAGGTAATTTAATGAGGTATAAAATTGTACTACAAAAAATTTAAATCCGTTGGATAGTTTTCGAGATATGAGATTTTTTGAAAAATGTTGACCTTTTTTTGTAAAAACCGTTATTTCTTTCCAAAAAATGTATTATTAACCTATAATGATGCTTATATATTTAGAAAGTATAATTTATTAGCTTTAAAATGATGTACTATTTGTAACGGGTGTTTTTTTTAGAGGTTTGTTTTTCGAAGAGAGATAAAACTGGCATTTTATGGTCAAATCTGGCAACTCTAATGTCATTTATGTTCAGTTTGGTTTGCCATTTCATCATGAACAGGTTGACAAAAGAACAACGCTTGCAAATCGTGCGAATTTATTTCAAAAATAATGGTTCAGTTCGCGAAGTTTACCGCAAGCTCCGTCCATTTTATGGTCGACATAATCGTCCATCAGAGCAATTAATTCGGTTAACCATGGGTCGTTTTCGCACTACGTTTACTCTATGTGATAATACGCATCCGCAGAGACGTCGAACAGTGCGCACCGAAGAAACAATTGCCGCTGTAGAGCAAAATGTTGAAGAGGACCCGAATGAATCGATTCGCCACCGTGCACAGCAATTGGAGCTTTGTCCATCAACTTTATGGAAGATTTTGCGCAAAGATCTTGGCTTGCGACCTTACAAGATCCAGCTTGTGCAAGAATTAAAGCCGCGAGACCATGCAATGCGTCGTGATTTTGGTGTATGGGCCGAAAATGAGATTGATCTCGATGCTGATTTTCATCGCAAAATTTTGTTCAGTGATGAGGCTCATTTTTGGTTGAATGGCTACGTCAACAAGCAAAATTGCCGCATTTGGAGTGAAGAGAATCCACATGAGACCCTTGAGACGCCATTACATCCACAAAAACTGACTGTTTGGTGTGCTCTATGGGCTGGTGGAGTCATTGGGCCATACTTCTTCCGAAATAATGCTGGAGAGTCAGTTACCGTTAATGGAGACCGGTATAGAGCCATGATAACCGACTATTTTGTTCCCGAATTGGATGGCATGAATGTGGATGAGTTGTGGTTCCAACAAGACGGCACTACATGCCACACAGCGCACGTCACAATCAATTTATTGAAGGAAACATTCGATGAGCGCATAATTTCGCGGAATGGACCTGTCAATTGGCCATCAAGATCGTGTGATTTGACACCATTGGTTTATTTCTTTGGGGATATGTGAAGTCGCTCGTCTACGCCAACAAACCAGAAACGTTAGGGGACTTGGAAGCCAACATTCGTGGCGTTATTGCCGACATACGGCCCCATTTGCTCGAAAAAGTGGTTCAAAATTGGACCTGTAGAATTGGCTTTATTCGAGCCAGCCGCGGCGGCCACATGCCCGAGTACACAGACACACAAAGACACTACCTCATAAAATACATATTCCACACGGTCGCTTCGAACACATCCACATCGATTTGGTCGGCCCATTACCAATATCAAATAACTTAAGATGTCTACTAACTGCCATAGACACGTTGGCCCGAAGTATACCCAATAAAAGATACTGATACCAACACAATTGTTGAAACTCTCAACAAAAAATTCATTCCACGTTTCGGAGTTCCACTCCAAATCTCTTCTGATCGAGGACCTCAATTCACCTCTCACACACTTAAACAGTTCATAAAAACACTAGGAACTCACCACATCACAACTTCAGCATATCAGCCACAAGCAAACGGAATAATAGAAAGATTCCACAGAACACTTAAGGCTTCCTTAATAGCCTCTAATAATCAAAAAAAAACTGGTATTAGGAACTTCCTTTAATTCTATTAGGTCTCAGATCAGCTGTTAAAGAAGACATTAAGACATCACCAGCTGAAATGGTTTTTGGTCAAACACTCAGACTACCACAACAACTAACAGTTCAGAAAATAGAACCATTCAAACCATCGGAGACCTTGTTAAAGCTCAAAGAAAATGTAAACAACATTCAATCAAGCATTTCACACCATAACACAAAATACCAACAACATGTTCCACAAACATTAAAAGACTCTAAATTCGTTTTTGTACAAAACGATACAATACGACACTCATTACAACACCCATACGATGGACCATTCAGAGTCATTGAAAAATCACCAAAATTTTTTAAAATAATTAAAAACAATACTACAACTACAATTAACATCAACAAACTTAAACCAACTTTTCTAAATACAGAAAATACACAAACACTCTCTCCTCCAAATAAATCTACCAAAAAAGTACACTTCAATCTTCTTAACAACACCATTAAACTCTACAGGGAGGGGGAATAATGTAGTGACCCACATTTACACTCCTACATTTACACTTTTACAATTACACCACATAAAACACTTGTCCCAATTTACTTTGAAAATTTAACTATTTCTAGTTTTATAAAAAATGTTTTTAATTTTTGTATTTTAAAAAGATGTTAAATAATTTTCATTATTCAATTTTCAAAAAGTCAATTGTATTTTTAAAAAAAATCATTTTTACTTAAATAAAAAATATGATATAAACTTGATTTCTACAGTCATAACGCCTATGAGAGTTATGTCCATTGTTATGAGTGATCAAAGTTCTCAAAATATTTTTGGGGACTACGACCATTTTCGAGGTGGACATAAAGCACAAATATTTTTGGCCATTATAACCTATGAAATGGTATCGTCCCACGTTACTGGAGATGGAATATTTAACAAAAAAGCTGGAAGAAACCGTCGCCAATATCATGTGCTTCAAGGAAATGATTAACTCAGTCGGCATGGTCTTAGACACTTATATCTTTTTTTGAACCTCATCCTCTTCCTCATCACTAGTTAAAAAAAATGCGCCACACTACACTACCACACTGTTTTTTAATGAATATTTTAAAAATTCGTTGTTAAATGTATGACAATTGACAGCAAATTTAAAAATATTTTTGAATTTCATCCACTCAGATTGTATAAGTCACCTGTCGTACAAATTATTGTCGGAAAAATAACACAGGTCAACAAATCGAAAAAAAAAATTTGGTGCCGAGATATATTTAGTGGTTTTGTATTAAGTATATACTGGCAACGTTAAAAATATTTTTAATTTTTTTTTTCGTACGTGCCATTTTTGATAAACGGTCACTTATGAATATTCGCTGTAATAAGTACTTCCGTGTGCATGATTTGCTATTTTATCGATAAATTTCTTAAATTAAATTGATTTTTATATCATGTCTTCATCGCGAAGAAGTTGTCTCATTGATCCAAATGTGTTTTGTTACCGCTGTGGGGAATACACGGTGAAAAATTTCAGAAAACCTATAACAGATTTTATAAAAAGTGCTTATTATGCTTACTTTAAGTCGAAAATTGTGGATGAATACAAGCCGTGGATACCCCAAATTGTTTGTAAAATGTGCTATGAACACTTAAGACAGTGTATTAGTGGTAAAAGAAACCATGTGAGGTTCGGAATGCCTATGCAATGGAAAGAACAAAAAAATCTCTTTGTTGACTGTTACTTCTGCTGTATTAATTTGTATGGTGTAAACTTTAAAAAAATGATTTATCCAGACTTACAGCCCTATTCTGGCAGCTTAACAAAGCTCACCACATTAACAAAATATTAAATATTAACACGTTGTTGATTGTGTTTGTTTACTCTTATGAAAATTTTTTTCTCTGTGAGCAAATACCTTCTAACTCTCTTAAATTTCTTTACTGGATAATTGTTACTGGGAAAGTAAACAAACACACTAACAGCCCTATTCTGGCAGCTTAGCAAAATATTTAATATTAACAAGTTGTTAATGTTTCGTATTCTGGCAAAAATTTAAAAGCTCTTTTTTATACTATTTTGTTAATGTCAGAAAGTGTCTTAACAACGAGTGATATTTCAGTATTGAGCTAAGTAAAATGATTTTTTTTTTATAAAAATTAAAAGGCAGGACAACGTGGTTTTAAATATTTACAACCATGTCTTAAAAAAACATTTATTTTCATTGATATCAATAAAAAAAAATTTTGGATTTACGAGTATCGAACCCACGAACGCGAGCTATGAGTTCAAAGAGCTAACTACTTCGCCACGTTGCCTTGTATATTCAAGTTTTTTATTACTCTAGACTTTATTAATTTAAATTTAAAAAGTCAAAATTTGACAAGCTTACCTCGAAAGCTTTTGTGTGGGGAATTCAAAAGCTTTTATGTTGTTAATAATTTTTTAGAATACCAATATTTACATTTCATAACAATTAGATTAACACGAGCACCTTTATTATTTCTTGTTAAGTCAACAAGCAGAATAGGGCTGTTAGACTCTGCTAGAAGAACCTTACCACATTCAGAGGAAGTACCTATTCCAGCATTTTGTTCCATTCGTGAATCATCATTTGAATAAGTCATTTATGAAGTGAGTAGCGACTGCGATTTCGAAGGAATACCATCTACAGAGCCAAAATCTTTTCACCAAGAAGAATTAAATGATTTGATAAGGGATCTTGAACTCGCTAAATAATCTGTAGAGGTTTTGGCTTCTAGATTAAAAGAAAAAAACTTGTCGTCAGGTACAGAAGTGACGTTCTATCAAACAAGAGAGCAAGACTTGCTACCTTTTTTTCAATCGGAAAATGATATTGTTTTTTGTTCCGATGTGCAAGGCCTTATTCTCGAAATGGGCCTTTCAAAATACCATCCAAATGAATGGCGTCTCGTTATAGACAACTCTAAACGAAGTCTTAAGTGTGTCCTACACAATGGCAACAAATTTGGTTCAGTTGCTATTGCACACTCAACAAAAGTCAGAAAATTACTCTGAAATTGTAAATGACATGCCAGAACACTTTAATAACTTTGGATGTAATATGTCAATCAAAGTGCAATACCTTCACAGTCATCTTGACCAATTCCCAGTCAATCTTGGATCCTATAGCGAAGAACAAGGGAAGCGGTTTCACCAGTACCTAAAGACTATGGAAGAAAGATACCAACGCCGATGGGATAACCATATGTTGGCTGACTATTGCTGGGGGATGCAACGTGATAGTCCGACTACACCTCATTCGCGAAAAAGAAAGTTTTTATTTAAATAATGTATAGTGTTTTTCATGTAAGCCTTTTTTTTACAAGGCAAAATCTAGAAAACTACACGTAGGATATCAACATTTTTGATAATAATGTAATCAGTATAAGGTCCTTAGTTAAAAAAAAGTACAGCTTCTCGGCACCAAAACTAGTGTTGACCTGTGTAATCTATTACAAACATCATCGAGTCGAGCTAGTTCGGTGATCGTTTTTTTAGATCGACTCTAAAGAAAAGTCGACAGTCATTAAAGTCGACGCTGTGATAAGGGTGAATATTTATTCCTAGTCTATCGTTAATTGAAAATTTTTTGCCATAAAATTTAAAAAACCGATTACTCAATAACGGTTTTGAATACAAGACTGGAAATTGGTGTGCTTGTTGCTTTTAATACGCGGGTCGAAATTCTTTTTAATGCCTAAAATGACATGACTTTTAAAAAAAAAATTAGTTAAAGATAAAATTTTTTTAGTTTTTAGTACTAATTCAGAATCATTATAATGTATTCTATAGTATACTCATATCTGCAGCGAACTTTTGTTGATAATTATGTGATTTATGACAATTTATAATGGAAGTCGTCGAAAAAAAAGTCAACTGCGTTACTCAACTAAAACTTGATATTTTCTTTTTAGGAATGTTTAATTAAGCTAACTTGTTTTGCACTTTTAAACAATAGAGCTAATATTATTCTCTCATTAAGGTAAACTTCAGAAATAATCAGTTTAGTAAAGTATTTTTAAGAAATAAGATCACTGCGTTACCAAAATCTTTCGCAAAAATCTTAAAATTTTCCAGAAAAACCCCTTAATACAGATATTAATACAAAAACTTGCGAGCGAAGGTTAGGCTTATGGTGAACTTCAAGACACATATGGAGTCAAGGTAATTTTAATAATTAGAAGATTAAATATAGCTCTAATTGCTTATAAAAACTGGGGGAAAAAGTAACGTAGTGGTTGTGTTAGCAACACGGTAGTTGCTCATTCACAGTACTTTGTACTTTTTTAAAAAAGATCTAACAGATAATTATTCTTAACAAAAGATGAGCTTAATGCAATATAGAATAACAAAAATAACTTCAATTTAACATGACATGACAAACATAAAAACAATGTTTTAAATATGGGTAGTAAAAAACTCAACATCTAAAAAATTACTGAAGAGTTCTGACAAATATAAAATTTTCCGTTAAATAAACCAACCCATGTACTGGTATCTTTGTTACAATTATGTAATTTACTTAGAAAAGTACACTGCGTTACTCTGTATAGTAACGCAGTGTAGCAGTAACGCAGTTGTAAAAATATAACTATTTCATCAACGTGTACTAAATGAGAAAGAATTTAGCAAATTTTTATCACAATTCTAAATATATACCTAAATATCTGTGTTTGTGAATAATAATAATGCAAATATCGTCATTACTTACATTTCTTCAACGGTAACTCAGCGGACACACAATAAACACACGCACTTCTCACGATATTAGTCTGGTGAATTATTCGGCTAGCTATTTTCCCCACGCGCTGTGGTCACGCTTCGACCGTAAGTAACAATAAAACAATCGAAATTAGATTTACAGAATATCAATTGTTTTATTTTAAAGTTGAATTTCTATAGTAACTCAGTGTAGCTAAGATATTATTCATTGTTGGGGACACAGTGTTAAATATATTGTGTTTAATTACACGATTTAGAAAAATGGTATAAATTGATATTATTCATTGTTGGGGACACAGTGTTAAATATATTGTGTTTAATTACACGTTTTAGAAAAATGGTATAAATTGGAGCTGTAACAAAGCTTATGACTCTTAACATTTATTGTGATATTCAGCTAAGGCGCCAAAACCTCGGTGATTTAGCATGGAATGCCCCATCTTTATATATATATTTCTACTGTACGTGTGTATGTCACTGAACTCCTCCTAAACGGCTGGACCGATTTGAATGAATTTTTTTGTATGCGTTTGGGTGGCGCCCTGGATGGTTTAGAATCACAAATCAGCCCGGCAGATGGCGCATTTAGGGTGGCCCTCATACAAAAATATTTTTAAAATAGCACTTTCACAAAGACCACTGCATCGATTCACATGGAATTTACACCGCGTCTCTTTTTTAATAAGAGACATTGTTTGGTGCACAAAACTTTTATTTAGCGTGGCCCTCACATAACAATATTTTTAAAGTAACATTTTTACAAAGACCACTCCACCGATTCACATGGAATTTACACCACGTGTCTTTTATATTAAGGGTCATAGCTTAGCTTATAAATCTTTTATTAAGAGTGCATATTTAGGGTGCCCCTCATACAAAAATATTTTTAAAATAGCATTTTCACAAAGACCACTGCATCGACTCACTTGGAATTTACACCACGTGCCTTTTATGTTTAGAGACATAGTCAAGTTTATAAAACTGTTATTTGGGGTGGCCCTCAAACAAAAACATTTTTAAAATAGCATTTTCCCAAAGATTTCTCCATCGATTCACATGGAATATACACCACATGTCTTTTATATTAAGGGACATAGTTAAGCTTATAAAAATTTTATTAAGGTTGGCCCTCATACAAAAATATTTTAAAATAACCGATATTGCTGTAGCTGTTCTAGATCCCATCAACTTTTATCATTTTAATAAAATAATTTCGTCTAATTTTTCGCCATTTTAACATATTTTAAACTCAAGCAAATGTTTATAACATTATGTGTGATTTTTTATCAAATAACAATATGAATACCCTACACTGCACTGAAAGAACATACATATATCATTATATAAATAGGCAATCTCTAAACGGTTGCACCACTTTTTCTCAGCCATAGCACAACGTAATCGCTCAATTTTTTTTTGTTGGAAAGGTTGTGAGGAGAAGGGGGGACATGTTGACTTTGTTTTTCAATAGTAGGCGGTGTCACGCCCCTAAAAAGGAAAAACGTTTCCTTGGCTAAACTTATGGACCGATTTTGATGAAATTTTGTTTGAAGATAGATTGAATCCTAAGAAAGATTATTAGAAACTCTGATTTCTAAAAAAGGGCGTGGCATCGCCTCAAATGTGAAAAAACGCTATCACGGCTGTGCCACTGCACCGATTTTGATGAAATTTGGTATGTAGATAGATTGGATCTTAAGAAAAAATATATATTTTTTAGTGGGCGGTGCCACGCCTCTTACAGGAAAATACGTCGTTACTACTAAACTAATGGACCGATTTTGATGAAATTTTGTTTGAAGATAGATTGAATCCTAAGAAAGATTATTGGAAACTCTCATTTCTAAAAATGGCGTGGCATCGCCTCAAATGTGAAAAAACGCTATCACGGCTGTGCCACTGCACCGATTTTGATGAAATTTGGTATGTAGATAGATTGGATCTTAAGTAAAAACATATTTTTTTAGGGGGCGGTGCCACGCCTCTTACAGGAAAATACGTCGTTACTACTAAACTAACAGACCGATTTTAATGAAATTTTGTTAGAATATAGACTGATCCCTAAAAAAGATTTCTAAAAGCTCAAATTTTTTTAGGAGCCGTGGCAGCACCTCTAACAGGAAAAAGAGTTTTTCCTACTAAGCTAATGTGCCCATTTTGATGGAATTTGGTACAGGGATAGTTTGAACCCTGAGGCAAGCTATTTGCTATTTAAAGTGTACGGTACCAACCCCCAGTATGAAAATATGTTTTCACATCTAAGCTAATTAACCGATTTTGATGAATTTGGTATGAAGATAGATTGCGCCCTTAGTAAGAGAAAGAGATAGTGGTAGGGATGTAGCAACATGGTACTATGATCTAAATTTTTGGAGCGATGACAAAAAATTACTCTTTCCAGTTCAGTTTTTGAATACTATAATGGGAAGTCCATAAATTACGTGAGTCAAAATAGGGGGGGAGAGGGTCCGGAAAAATCTCACCAAGTCTCACAGAGAGGGAGGGGGTTCAATAAAAATCTCACGTAAACTTTTTGATACAGAGACTAAGCATTATTATAGCAGATTACATTTAAAAATTACAAGTCAAGTCTCATGGATGGGAGGGGGGGGGGGGGGTCCCGTCAGAACTCACCAAATCTCATCAAGGGGAGGAGATTTTTAAAAAATACACCTCACGTAATTAATGGACAGCCTGTAATCGAATCTTAGAGTTGAGACATGCAACAGCTTCTTACTCTTTGTTTGTGAAAGAGGATTATCTATACATGCATCCTTTTTTAACTGCCATAACACAACATAATCGCTTAGTTTTTTTTTTTGTTGTAATAGTTATGAAGAGGACCAGCGCAGAATGTGAATTTTATTTTAATAATAGGCGGAGCCACGCCTTCATCAAGAAAATACGTTTCCACGGTTAAACAAGTGGACTGATGTTGGTGAAATTTGATTTGGAGATAGATTGGTACCTTAAAAAAGGTATTAAAATCTTCAAGTTTATTAAGGAGGCGTGACATCGCCACTAATGGGAAAGAGCGGTATAACGGCAGTGCCACTACACCGATTTTGATGAAATTCGGTATGAAGATAGATTGAATCTTGAGTAAAGATATTTGTTTTGAGTGAACTGTACCACGTCCCTAACAAGTAAAATTGTTTTACTACTAAGCTAATGGACCGATTTTGATGAGATTCAGAAATAGATTGAATCCTGAGAAAACGCATTTGTTTTAAAATGGAGCAATTTTGATGAAATTCAGTATGGAGATAGATTAAAGACTTTTTTTATGTGGGTGGTGCCACGCTCTTAACAGGAAAATATGTTTCCTTAGCTAAACTAATTGAATGTATATGTATATTGAACTCTAAGCAGATATAGATATAGGGATAGGGCAACATTTGAGAATGATTTTTATTTTTAAAAGCGATGACAAAAAAGATCCCTCTTATATCAGTTTTTTAATACCAAAAGCATTTTTAATGGTTGAATTTCAACCGCTGGGCGAACTCTAGTTTCAATAAATGTTAAAAAGACGTTGAAGAGGTTGCATAATTCAAAAAAAGTGTGAAGTGTTTAAAAGGTTAACAGAGGTTAAAAATGTTGAAAAAGTCGTAAATGTATGCAAAATGTTAAAAAATGTTGAGAGAAGTTGAAAAAACTCCAATTCGATCAAAAAGTCGAAAAAATAAAGGACAAAGAAATTTCATCACAATATCTTGCAGGGTTTACGAGATATGGTGGAATAAAGGTTAAAATTAAGGGCTGTGCCACGGGAATCTTTGGAAATTTGAAACCTAGCTTAATCCTAATTTAGTTCACATGTACACCAAATCACCAAGTTTCATCAAAATCGTTGCATTTTTTTCAAAATGGGATTGTGCAAATATACATAGAGTATGGGCGGTTGGCGTGTCCATAAACCGATTTCATCCATTTTTAAAAGCAAGATGCCTGCAAGACGCTGATCAAGAATATATGTACTTTACCATAACTCCCACGCCTCTTTCTATATGTTACAAACGAAATGACAAAATGAATATACCGTCGGTGTAGGGTATAATAAAGAAAATAAACATCGCATGTATTTCCGGTACTTTTCGCAACAAAGTTGTGACTTTTAGGTAAATATGGTCACTTGGGTGTTACGTAACGTTTAAGAGGGGGGGCGGGGGGGGGGGGGGGGGGGTAGAGGAAAACTTTACGGTGCGTTACATGG
Source organism: Tricholauxania praeusta (assembly GCA_949775025.1). NCBI lineage: Eukaryota > Metazoa > Arthropoda > Insecta > Diptera > Lauxaniidae > Tricholauxania > Tricholauxania praeusta. The sequence continues at coordinate 112,485,636 of OX459028.1, forward strand.
GGGGAGGAGGGGTCAAAAACTTCTAAAATTGCGTTACGTAATACTTGAACGCCCCCTAAGATTCAATAAAAAAAATTACCAGTGCCATACCCCCCATATGCGAACACCGTTTCTCGGTCACACGGATTTTCATAATCGTTTTAAAAATGCTTCTTATGGTCTATGGAAGGTTTTTGAAAAGTTTGGTTTAGAAAAATGGGCGATGACAATCCACAATCAAATTTATCATATATCATCAACAATTTGACGCAGATGAATGAGACTTGGTACATAATTAAAGGTACGTACAAAAGACAGATGTTATGAGGAAATGGATGGTGCCACGCCTATAATATGAGAAAAAATCAAAATTTTTTTCTTATAGTTTATGGATGGTTCCAAGCATAATTAGTTTGGGAAAATGGGCGTTGCTACGCCCTATAAGAGGAAAATCAAATTTGTCATACCTCATCAACTATTGGACGCAAATGAATGTGACTTGGTACATACAGCTGCGAGCAGTGAAATAGTAGTGGGTATCTACATTTTATGTTTCCTAAAATTACTAAAATACCAAAATAAATTCTGCATAAGTTTTAATGTAAAATTAGTCTTACATGTAACAGCTAAAAGTATGGATGAAGAATTTTATTTCACATAAGCATTAAATATATTTATTCACTTCAAATGTGCTTTATATGAAAATTTACGTGAGCAGTAAAATAGTAGTGGATCAAAAAAACATAATTTTGTTTACTAAAAACCGTATTTCGCAAATTTTTTTTTAATGTATTTAATAGAATAAGTTAGTATTTAGTGGCATGACTGTTTTTTTTTATTACAGCAGCACAACGGTTCCTCATAGAGTCTATGAGGCGCTCGCACCTTTCTTGCGGTATGGACTGCCACGCACGTTGAGCCACAACCCACAGTTTGTTATTATTTTTGGGCTTGGCATCCCACACAGCTTTCTTGAGGTCAGTCCAAGGGTTTTCTATGGAATTGAGGTCAGGATATTGAGCTGTCCACTCTATAACCTCAATTCCAGTGTCCCGAAACCACAATTTTGCAAGCTTACTTGTATGTTTTGGGTCGTTATCTTGTTGCAGTACCCACTTGAGAGGCATTTCATCCTCAGCGAACGGTAGCATAACAGTCTGCATTATTTGCACGTATGCATGCTGTTCCATTATAGTTTTTATCCAATATAATGGCACCATTGTATGAAAAACAGCACCATACCATGATACTTGATCCTCCATGCTTTAACGTCTTTGTTGTGTACCGTGGATTGTACTCCGTATTTGGGGGGCGTCTCACATATTCCCGAGAACCTTTACAACTATACAAAACAATTTTAGACTCATCCGTCCACAATATGTTCCTCCACTTTCGAATTGGCCATTCCAGATGTTGCTTGCCGAAATGAATTTTGCTTGCTACATGATTTTTTTTCCAGAAGAGGTACCTTAGGGGCCGTTCAAGTATTACGTAACGCAATTAGGGGGGAGGGGGGTTCTTGTGAAACGTTACGATGCGTTACAGGGGAGGGGGGGGGGGGGGTTCGAACAACGCGTTACGTAACATTGTTTTAGAAGTGAAACTACTTTAGCGGGTGGTGATTTGAAATGAGGTGTGTATAATGAAACGCTTTCTTTATGTGTATGCTTATTGAATAGCTACAGCCAAAAAATTTTATTATAATGATAAAAGTTGATGGGATCTAGATAATTTACAGCAATAAATGATATGTTAAATTAAAGCACTTATGAAGCAGAATATTCTAAAACTATCATCTTCGAGATTGGTTAACCAAAACCAGAGATGTAAGCGTGGAAAGATTTCCTATTTTTCTCATTTATTGCTGTAGCTGTTCTAGATCCCATCAACTTTTATCATTTTAATAAAATATGTTCGTCTCATTTTTCGCCATTTTAACATATTTTAAGCTTAAGCAAATGTTTATTACATTATGTGTGATTTTTATTAAATAACAATATGAACAAGTTAAGGTGTTATCTTCAGTCAGGCCGAAACTCACATACCCTACACTGCACTCAAAGTAGGTACATATATTTCAGTAAAAAAAGACGTTGAAGAGGTTAAATAATTCGAAAAAAGTGTGAAATGTTTAAGAGGTTGAAAACTGTTGAAAAAGTCGTAAATATATGCAAAATGTTAATGTTGAGAGAGGTTGAAAAAGTCTAAACAATTTAAAATCGATGAAAAAATCGAAAAAATAAAGAAATTTCATCACAATATCTTGCACGGCTTACGAGATATGGTGGTATAGAGGTTAAAATTTAGGACCGTGCCACGCGAATCTTTGGAAACTTGAAACCTAGCCTAATCTTAATTTAGTTCAAATGTACACCTAATCACCAAGTTTCATCAAAATCGCTGCATTTTTTTCCAAAATGGGATTGGGCAAATATACATAGAGTATGGGTGGTAGGCGTGTCCATGAACCGATTACGTCCGTTTTGAATAGCAAGATGCCTGCAAGAAGGTCTGACCTGAGTGTGCTAATTTCATTCAATTAGCTTTCTTGGTTTTTCCGTAAACCTGATTTGAACAGACAGACAGACGGACATAGCTAAATCAACTCAGGTGGTGACGCTGATCAAGAATATATCTATATACTTTTTCATACCTACCACCGCCCTCTTCTATGCGTTACAAACAAAATGACAAAGTGAATATACCCTTGGTGTAGGGTATAATAAAGAAAATAAAAAACATACGCATGTATTTCCGGTACTTTTCGCAACATAATTGTGACTTTTAGGTAAATATGGTGACTTGGGTGTTACGTAACGTTTAAGGGGGGGGGGGGGGTAGAGGAAAACGTTACGGCGCGTTACATAGGGGGGAGGGGGGTCAAAAATCTTCGAAAATTGCGTTACGTAATACTTGAACGGCCCCTTACGTGGACTTTGAGCATTCAGGTTATGTTCGCGTAGTCGGTTCCTTACGGTATGAACACCACAGGGTGATTTTAGGTGGTCTAAAATTTCAACAGCTGACATTGTTTGCCGAGCTTTGGAGCATTTTGAGCTTTGGAGCATTTTATAATAAGTGTTACGATGGTCGCTGAAAGTATCTGATTACCACCCATTTTTTCAGCTTTTTTTATATGTGTCATGGAATTGCGTATCATGGTTGATGAACAACCAATAAGCTCGTCCACTTCCTCATAACTTTTATGACTTTTTATAAGATTTTGAATGATTTTGGGTTTTTCGTGAGTGCAGTGCACACTTCGTGCCACTAAAGTTGTAAAATTATTTTTTTTTTTATTTTGCCAACATAAATATTCAATATAGCAATAAATTTATTATTAAAAAATTATAATTTTTTTTTGACCAAAAAAAAACCGTTACAGTTAAAAGGTTTAAAATTTGCAGAGATGTAGATGATAAACTAAAGATGATTATTGAAAATGATAATCGAAACAAAAATCTAAAACGGTATACAAAAAAAAACATAAGTCATATTGCAAGTGTGCACTACTATTTTACTGCTCGCAACTGTACATACATACATAAAAGGTACGGGCAAAAGTTAGTTTCAATAAAAAAAAAATGGGTGGTACGCCTCTCATATCAGAAAAAAACAAAATTTCGGATGCAGCTGAATGAGGCAAGATACACATACAAAAAATACGGGCTAAATCAATCAAAAAATGAGTGGTTTCACGCCTTCCATATGCGAATAAGACAACATTAGGTACATGTACATATATCAGCAACTATATGATGCAGATAAATGGGACTTAATAATTATATAAGAGACAAGGACTATAACAAATCAAACTCAATTAAACTCGCGCGCTCGAATTTTTAAGTTTTATAATGAGCATCGTCTTATAATAATTGTTGTTGAAGTAGTCGTTGTTGTTTTTCATTGTTTTTTTCCATAAAAACATAGTTTCCATAAGAATTCATTGAATAAATTTTTGTGTTTTTCGGTAAAAAAGAGGAATAAATTAAGCTTTCTTAGTATACTAAAAAAATACGGTTTAAATGGTCAAAATTATGGTCAAATTAAATGGTCGAAAAAAATCAAAACAAACAAAAGTCAAAAAATTCTGAACTGAAACTTCAGAATTTCCAAAATTTTAAATTTTCTCAACAAGATATTTTTATTAAAATTGCTGATAAACTAAGGTACGTTAGGTTTATTATTCGCAAAGATTGAAACTGCTTATTAATATGCATTTAGAATTGTTCTGATGATGAAAACTGAAGGAAGTTTCCTTCGAAGATGTCACCAGCCCTCTTCGCTCTGAATGCATGTGCATCAACCAACTTACTGCCGCTATATTTGTATTTATAAGCTCAAGTGTAATACTGAAAGTTTGCATTCATTCCAATTATGTGAATTGTAATAAATAAATTAAAATAGAAGATTTGAATTATTATTTTTTTGTTTGCTTTTGGGGAATGTCGAGGAAAGAATTACAGGTAAAAATGAAAGGGACAGCTGTATTATTTTCAATATTTTTCTTGTGAAAAAAACTATTGGCAAGAACAGGATGCACGATCACATTTATTCTCACACGGATAGGAAAAAGTGGTTATTTTTTTTCCCGATGCTCTAAGAAATTTAACCGGTAAAATACGAGAACTTTAATGCTTATATATTAAGTTTTATAACTGTTCTAGGTTTTGCTGAGTAATATCTTGTTATATGTTGGTTTCGACAGTAAGTAATAAGGCATATCATATTGCATGTGATAAAAGCTCTTTAAAACCTTATGTTTTAAGAAACTTTGACCTAAATGACCAAAAATCAAGTGGCAACCCATGGTTGGGATGGAATTCAACAAGGTAACCCTATATATTCTATTTAGGCTCATCGAGTTCTATCATCTGACATACATTTCAAGCTGTAATCTTATATACTTTTTATTACAAAAAATTGTCCCAAAAAACGGGTGGCAACCCTTGTTTAGGACAGACTTTGGCAAGGCAACCCAACATATTCTATTTAGGCTCATCGAGCTCTATCACTTAGCATACATTTGAAGCTGTAATCTTATACGCTTTTTATTAAAAAAAATCGGTCCAAAGTCGGTTTTTTCGGTCATCGGGACAGGCTTTGGCAAGGCAACCCTGGTAGGTTAGTTTCATCAAAGTACATTATTACCTTTCCTGTACATCTCACCTTGTAATCTTATATACTCGACTTTTCTACAGCCGGCTCTCCGCCTATAACACAAACAAACGCTATGTATATGCATCCAAATCAATTAAATTGCTTTCGGTAACAGCTTCGTAGGTTAATGATTATACTTATACAGACCTCTAGTATTTATGTATTGCGACACTGACTAAAAGCTTGAATTATTTTTTATTTTCAGAATAGTAAAACTTTGTTGGAAAGTAACATTTTAGATCAAATTGCCAATCGGCGAAAAAAACTTTTATCTGATTCACACAAGTACTATAAATGTGACCAGTGCCGAAAATCTTTCGAAAGCCCAAGTGGTTTGCGATATCATGCTACGGTTCATTCCGAGGAACGTAAATTTAGATGTGCACTCTGTAATATTCGTTTTAAGCATAAATCCAATCTACGCGCTCATATGCGACGACACTCCGGCGAAAAGAACTTTACCTGTGACTTCTGCGACAAAAGATTTTTTTCAAGCACTCAAACTATGATCCATCGGCGCATACACACTGGGGAACGGCCATTTATTTGCTCTAAATGTGGTAGGACTTGCATAAGCTCTTCTGAACTTAGTACTCATACACAGCGACATAACAATGTTCGTCCGCATAAATGCAGCCATTGTGATAGAGCTTTTTATAAGAGAAATCTGTTGAAAATTCACATGTCCGTGCACACAAAAGAGCGTCCTTTTGCTTGTAGCTTCTGTTCCTCCAAATTCAGTCGCCGTCAAACGCTGAAAGTGCACATGAAACTGCATGCAAACATTAAAGAGTATTCATGTAATTTATGCGAAAAAACATTTAATCAAAGGCCTGCACTCTTATCACATTTGAAAATAAATCACAAAGTAGCAGATCATCAAAAAAAGGAAACTGTTTAAAGCAAAGGCGAAGGATGAATATATTAAATACTTTTTACATACCTATTTTAATATGTAATAGTTGGCCGAGTTGAAAATCTACAAATTGTGAGGTTATCCCATAATGTGTATGAATTTTACACAAAGTTTAACGATGTTTCAATTATTCTAAGGTCTTTTGTGCATTATGATAACTTTTTAAAATCTTGTCCTCAATAAAAGTTCAGATTACGTTAAGTAAATAGATAACTAATTCAATAGTTCAGTTTTTTTTTACAATAATATTTTTTTTGACGCGGTTATCCGCTAAAAAAATTTTTTTTTGTATGAGAAATTAGTCGGCGATATAATCGCCTCATAAATATTAGTCGTGCAAATAAGCGTTGTAGTATTCACAATTCACAATTTTTAATCGAAAATATTTCATCGTCAAATAAGAAAAAGTAAATATTTATATTTGAACAATAGTTTAAAAAAACACAAACTAAATATGAAATATTTATTTGTTATCCAATTTTGCCGTTTAAAAAAGGTAGTTAATTTAAAATTTTGATTTACTCTCATTAAATTTTTATTTATTATCCAGATACGATCTGTTAGCTGGTTCTTACTTTCAGTAGCAAGATGAAAAAGTGTGTCAATTGAAAACAAACGAAAGTTAATGCCCTGTTCGGTCCAAAGAAAATTGACTGAAGCATAAAAGACTGCCATCACAACTACTGGAGCCAGGGGTAGTTGATCTACAAAATTGTAGAAGCCCACAACAGCTAGAGAAGGCTACGTTACGGCAAATTGAAAAAGTGTATCTACTCAAGGGTGTCTCGAAAGATATTTTCTTTTTTATTTATAAGATAAGTTGTTTTCTCACAAAATGCTCGCATTAACGCATTTGTTTGTGTATTGAATTTATAGTTTTTCTAATTTATTTACTATATTTAACAGTTTGAACTATATATAAATATAGTACATACATATGTATGTATATAACTACTGTAATGAAATGACATTGATAAAAATATATGAATCTTTCTATATGCACTTAAGATGAAATTTAAAATGTTAAGTAACAACGCAGGACTATTTAATTTCCTTAATATAACTTAACTCAGCACGAATGCTTTGGCTTAAGTTTACTTTAAGTCCTATTTGCCAATTTTTATTAAACCCAGCTTTTTTATTTGGTTTTCAATTCTAAGAAAAAATAAGTAATATGTAATGTCTCTCGAATCTGGTTTCGGAGATATAGATATATTTTAATAAGTTGGGAACCCCTGAATGAATATAAAAAGTAGGATGTCAGAAGAAAGATAATTTAATGACATGCAGATCCTTAAAATTCAACCTGAAGTTGTGGAGATATGATGTTTTTTCTGAAATTTTGACTAACCTTTTTTAACCCCTATATTTTCCAAAATATGTGATAATAACACAGGCCTACAAAAAATTTTACCAGAAACCAGACTATACTTTTCCGATGTATTTTGACGTGCTGAATCCAAATCCGGGGTCAGAATTGCTCTATTGCCTCAGGTTTCCGAGAAATCCTAACCTGAAAGTGCTAAAAACACTTTTTTGGCCTATATTTACGCTTATATATCATCGCCTATCGATTTTTACTCCAAAACCTGTAAACATCATCTTAAAGTATGGCCCCTAATCATTTAAATGCCGTTGAGTTTGCTCAAATATCTTTTTTTTTACTGAGATATGCCACTTTGAAAAATTCAAAGTTTTTGTTGATTATTAGAGGCTATTAAGGAGGCCTTTAGTGTTCTGTGGATTCTTTCTATTATTCCGTTTGCTTGTGGATGATATGCTGAAGTGGTGAGTACCTAGTGTTTTTATAAACTGTTTAAAATTGTGTGAGAGGTGAATTGAGGTCCTCGATCAGAAGTTATCTCGAGTGGAACTCCGAAACGAGAAAGAATTCTCTGTTGAAAGTTTCAACAATTGTGTTGGTATCCTTATCTTTTATTGGGTATACTTCGGGCCAACGTGTATTCCTGTCTATGGCAGTTAGTAGATATCTATAGTTATTTGATATTGGTAATGGGCCGACCAAATCGATGTGGATATGTTCGAAGCGACCGTGTGGAATATGTATCTTATGAGGTAGTGTCTTTGTGTGTCTGTCTGTGTACTTTGGCTCGTTGACAGTTAACACATTCCTGGGACCATTTGTTGATTTGCGAATTCATGTTGGGCCAGAAGTATCGTTGTGTAATTAGTCGTCTGGAACCTCTAGTTCCGGGGTGAGAAAAGTTGTGTGTTTGTTCGAATATTTTTTTACGCAGTGTTTGTGGTATGTATGGACGGGTATCTTTTGTTGAGTGTTCGCACCAAATTTTTATGTTAAGGAATGGAATTTCGATTTGTTTGAATTTGTATACGTTTTTGTTGAGTATGTCGCTTAGTTCTGTATCGTTTGTTTGTTCGATATGCAATTGTTTTAGATTGAGGTCTGGTGTTTTTAGTTCTTCTTCCTCGTATCTCGATAGAGCATCGGCAGCAGTGTTCTCTGTACCTTTAATGTGTAGTATTGTGTTGGTAAACTGTGCAATGTATTCTAAATGACGTGTTTGTCTTGGACTGCGTTCTGTTTTTGACTGAAGTGCGTTGATTAGTGGCTTGTGATCGGTGTATACTGTGAATGTGTTGCCTTTTAAGTGGTGTCTAAAATGTTTAATAGTTAAGTAAATGGCAAGTAATTCGCGATCGAATGTGCTGTATTTTGTTTCTGTGGGTGAAAGTTTTTTTGAAAAGAATGCTAGTGGTTCTAATTTGTTATTGTGTTCTTGTTGTAGGACTCCACCAACTGCTGTGTTAGATGCATCTACAGCAATTGATAGTTTCGCTTTACTGTTAACATGATTAAGCAGTGTTTGCTTAGCGAAGCTATCTTTTATTGAAGTAAATGCATCTAGAGTGTCTTTTGTCCATTGTAATTGTTTGTTTTTGGTTTTTGATGCGTTGGTTACCATTTCATAGATTGGTCCTAATGTGTGTGCGAGTTTGGGAATGCATCTGTGATAATAGTTTGTCATACCGATGAATTTTTTCATGTGTTTGACTGTGGTTGGTTGTGGGTAGTCTTGTATGCACTGTATTCGTTCTGTAGAAGGTTGTATACCGTGTTGTGAAATGTTGTAACTTAGGAACGTTATGTTATCAACTCCAAAACGCATTTGTTTGGTTTGATGTTGAGTCCATAATTGTTAAGACGTGTTAAGACTTCGGTTAAGTGTTGTAAATGTTGTTCTTCTGTTTCACTGGCAATTAGTATATCGTCTAAGTATACGAATATGTAGTCTAATCCGTTTAGAACTTCGTTTATGAATCTATGGAACGTTTGCGCTGAGTTGCTCAAGGCGAAGGGCATTCGGAGGAACTCGAACATTCCGAAAGGTGTAGTGATTGCTGTTTTGTGTACGTCTTCGGAGGCCATTGGTATTTGGTGATAGGCTCTCACTAAGTCTAGTTTTGAATAAATGATAGTGTTGTGTAAATTTATTGAAAAATCGTGTATGTGTGGTAATGGATAGCGGTCCGATACAGTTATTGTGTTTAGTCTTCTGTAATCTCCGCATGGTCTCCAGTCGTTTGCTTCACGTTTAGGAACTAAGTGTAATGGAGATGCTGTCATTGAGTTAGACGGTCTGCAGATGCCAGCTTTAACTAAGAAGTCGAATTCTTGCTTAGGTATTTTAATTTTTGGTAGATCTAGACATCTAGGTTTGTTGTCAGGTAATTGTCCTTGTGTTGTAACATGATGTACTGTTTTGTGTTTGACTGGTGCAGTGTAATCAGGTTCTGTTGTGAGTGCTGGAAATTTTTTGAGTAAATGAGTGTATTTGTTGTTGATTGAAAATAATTTTGGTAATGGTGTTTCTGTATATGCTGAAATGGTGTTTATGGATAGTTTTGTGAGTGACGTTTGTATTTTAAGTCAATGAGTAGTCCGTATTTTGTTAGAAAGTCTGCGCCTAAAATTGGTTTGGAAATGTCTGCAATTAAAAAGGTGAATGGTAAGTCACGTCTTAATTTTAGATTTAGTGTTAGTAACTTTTTGCCGTAAGTTGCTATTGAGGTGCCGTTAGCGGCTGTCAAAATAATGTCGGACTTATGTTTGTGGTTTTTGAATTTAGAAGATGGGAGAACAGAAACTTCTGCTCCACTGTCAACGAGAAATTTTATATTGTTTGTGATATCGTGAATGAAAAGACGACGTGTGAGTGTATGGAGACTTCCATCATCGGCCGTCGCGATGATGGAGTTTTTTAGTTTGAAGGATTGTGTTGGACGAATGAACATGGTTGTTCACATCGTTGGACGAATGAACATGGTTGTTCACATCGTTGGACGAATGAACATGGTTGTTCACATCGTCTGGCGTCTTTACCAAATTTGTAATGGTATCTACATAGACAGTTTGGGGAACGTTGACGAGAGTTATTTCGGAAGTCATATCTGTTCCTAGAGAAACCTCTTGATTGTGAGTTTGAACGTCGATATGATCGTTCATGATCTCGTTCTGATCTAATTGATTCTACCTCTAGTGTTAATTTGCTAATTTTATCAAGAAGTTGGGTGAATGATTGTATTGCTGTTGTGAAATCATTTTGTGAGTGGTTTGGAAAATTTGGTTGTTTGTGTATAGCAGAAATTTCGTGTTCATTCATTATTTACCATAATCTATCTGCTAAGTCTAGAAGTTCTTCTAAATCTTTGTTATTTGTATTTGTTAAGGCAATGCTTAGATTCTTCGGTAGTTTTCGGATCCATAATTTCCGTAGAAGTTCTGGATCTATCGAAGAACCTGCTAGAAGAAGAAGCGATCTGTAGAACTGAGATGGTTTTCGGTCACCTATCTCTGTGTCAGAAAATATCTTATCGAGTTTTAGTCCTTCATACAGATTATCTAGTGGAGGTTTCTGTATGAAGTCTAAAACTGATTATTACGTCTTGTGGGAGTGCGGTGATTAGGTGTTCGTATTTTGGTTTGTCTGTTGTTATGTTTTTTGTGTTGAACTGTGTATCCGCTTGGATGAACCATGCTTCTGGACAATTGGTCCAGAATTGTGGTAGCTTTACTGAAGTAGCATGAATTTCCAAGGGAGATTCGAAGGGGTTGGGTAGTGTGTTAGGGTGGTAAGGATTATGTGTTTGGTTAGTTTGGGTAAGGTTGAGGTTCGGTGTAGGAGGAGAGGTACGATTCATTGTAGGGTGAGGAGGGGTAGTTTGATGGTTTGGTTCGATCAGAAAGTTAAGTGTGTGTGTGCCTAGTGCTGTGTAGTGCCCTTTCGATGTATTACGATACGAAGTCTATTACTTATCGTAATACAAAGAATAATTTTTTAAAAGAATTTAAAAATTCCTGGAAAAGAGTGAAATGTTATATGAAAAATTTATGTGTGCATATTATATTTAATATTTCATGGGCTCATAAGTTCATATTTCATTCATAGGATTGAGTGTTCATAAGTTCATGCGTTCATATTTCATTCATAGGATTGAGTGTTCATAAGTTCATGCGTTCATATTTCATTCATAGGATTGAGTGTTGATAAACGATGATGATGGACAATGATGACGGACGATGGTGGTGGATGATGATGGATAAATATGATGATGGGAAATGATGACGAATGATGGTGGTAGTTGATGATGATGGATGATAATTCGAGCAGTCACGTGATATTTGTATGGTGTTGTTGAAAATTGCGATGTAATTTTTTTTTTTTGAGAATTATTTGGTAGTGGGATGCTAAATTTTACGTGCGCATATGTTTGCGATTGAGATAATTGAGAGTATTTGTGCGTGATGCTGTAGTGGAATTGGCCTCACTATGTTGTAGTTGTTTCTGGTGGAATCCTTTGAAATCCAATTTTTTATCAGGCAGGATCGAAAGTTTTGGTGCTAATTAAATTGGTTTTAATAAATATATTTTATTTATTATTTATTCAAAGAATTCTTGTTTTCAAAAATTATTTTATAAGATTTTTAGTTTGAATATATTTTCGATTGAATTTTTATAATAATGAAAACTTTTTGACAAAAAATTAAAAAATTCAAAACTTGAATAACAAATTTTTAAAACTATGAATAATTAAATTTTTAAAGTAAAATTAAGATAAGTGTTTTATATGGTGTTATTGTAAAAATATAAATGTAGAAGTGTGAATGTAAGAGTGTAAATGTGGGGCACCACACGCATATGTCCTTTGACGGATTCCCATTTTACAATGGGAAATGGTTCTTCCATAAAAACTAAGCTAGAGTGGATAAGCATAAACATATGTGTGGAAATATCGAAACTGTTTCCGAGATGACCAGCTTTCAAGCAACTTCGCTTTGTGACGGCATTCTACGAGGAAGAAAGTCTTATTGTAAATAAAGAGCTTGAAATATTTTTTTGCAAAAAGCAATAATTTCGTCGAAGTTAAAACAATTCGCTTTTATAATATTTTTGTACAGAGCCTATTGTTCAGTACTTTTAGTGCAAAAAACCACAAAAAAAATACAAGCGCAAAATGCATTAAAATGGGCAACGAGCTGCTTATACTAATTTCAATGACCGCTACGTGATATCATCAGTAAGCTATGTTAGCCGAAGTTTAGTAGTCTGCAAGCCTACTATGTTCTATTTCTTGCATTGATTAGTTAAGAATCACACCAATAAACAAAACAAAAACTTCTACATGTTAATGCAATTTCTTTTGTTATCTCTTTGATATCACACATTTCTTGACGAGCGCTCCGTTGTCCGCTTTTCTAGCGATCCGAACGAAGTTGCAAGTGCTACATGTAAATATCGGCGAGCTCACCGAGGGTAATTTTCTTATTTGTGTTTTTGGAACAAAATATCATAATAATATTTTTGTTCAGAGCTTATTGTTCAGTAGTTTTAGTGCAAAAAACCACAAAGAGCTGCATGTACTATTTTCAATGACCGCTACTGTAAACATAGTGTGTATGAGGGTTAAAGTTTTTCAAGGGAAAAAGGATTGCATTGGTCAACTAGTAAAGCCGAGTGGGACCCGTCTATTTGGGCTAGCGGTCAGTGGCTGGGGAGGTTCTTGGCTCTACTAGATACCAGTCACCACTACGACATTTTATTATTACAGAGTCCCTGTCTAAATAAGAAATGAAACAAATAAAAAAAAAATCTAAAAAAAACTAAAGACCGGTATACTATAAAAGAAAATGGACTCAGGTACAAATCTCTCTCTCAATATGGTTTCGATTTGCATATCTTGAAATAGAATGCAGATATGCTTGCTCGCAACCCACCCTACCAATGATCTTTCTTGGCAAAACTATCTGAAAGATCCCACAGCGAACTTATGTTACCAGATTCACTTCTCCATGCCACATGAAACGAAAATACCGAAAATTACTAGTTCATTTTAACGAAGATTTCAATCAAGTAGAAGTTTTACTAAACATTTCGATAACAAAATTTAATTTTCACTTATAAAATGTAGATTTATGTTATTTCATATTGAATTTCAAATATATATAGGTATAGGTAGTAAAATTTTAATTTAGTATTAGATAAATAGCTATTTTTTAACGATTTATGTTATGAATAGACAAGATGATAGGTGTATAATTAATTAAGAAAAAGGTAAATTAATTCATTCTTTAGTACTTTATAGCATTAGTTTAACTTTAGTGTATGTTAATATGAATAAACAAATTAAGCCACAATTTGCGCTTTATGTATTGAAAAATCTCCGAAAATTAATGATCAAAACAAATATAAAAAAATAAAAAAAAAATTACAGTCCACAACCAAGAGAGAGTAGCTAGATCATTTTACAAAATAAATTTAAGTAAACTAAGTCAAACATTAAGCCATTGCAAGGAATGAATGGAAATGAAACGCTAAGAACTCAGCTTATCTCTCAAGGCATGCGCACTGTAATGGTCAAAGTAAAAATGAAAAAAAATGTAAATCCAAACTTACATACAAATCCGCAAATAGCTTGCTGAAAGGCCTTCCATCGTTTTGGTTGCGAAGATGCTGTGGGTGATGAGGAGAAAAAAATATGATCAACACTCAACCATACGTTTGCAGATTCTGCAGAGCGTATTCAGCGTATGGTTGTTGTTGTTGCAATTAATAAGCAATGGTTTTTTTTTTTTTTTTTTTTTTTGTTATGCTAAACAAGTGTCACTAAGCCAAACTTGATTTTTTTTGTAGCTTAGTGCACAGTTAAAGAATAAATTTTTGTATCATGACTCTAATTCATAAAATTGCATGCTACTTTTATGTTTTCCCTTACAAAATTTTAGGTTTTTTTTGCATATGCTTTTTAACTATTTGAATGAAAATTTAATGAATGTAATATTAACCAATGATCTTCATATTCATATACTAATGTTATTTGTTAAGTAGGTAAAGAAAAAAAATGAGTAAATTTAAGAATTTAAGCTAATTTTAACCTTTAAAAAACAAAATTTTGTTGGCACTTTTATTGCACTTTTCATTAAATTAGAATTAAGATCGGTTAACCTTTGATTAAGATTTTCGTTTTTCCAAATTATGCACTTCAATTTTTCTTTTCAATTAGTAATTCCGATCATTCTTTTATCAGGGATTTTAAGCAATATTCTATTTGTTTTTCAAATACGTCTTATCCAATTTTTAAAAATTATAAAATGAAATAATGCGCGAATTGTTTTTACAACTTTTCCACATGATTTTTTTGTATAGTTTTTTTTAGGAAACACTTGGTTCGGTATTTAGACGAACTTTAAGAGTGTTTTTGCCTATTATTTTTACACAGACTTCTGGATATTTTCCACTTTAATTAAGACGTTCTTTATAGCACAGTTTTTTTGATATTCTGACGATCAAATTTCTGCACGTTAGCATTGATCGTGCACTTTAAAACTAACGATGGTGGTGATGTTGACGGCACGCGTACGTAGAAGCACTGATGTTGTAATTGGAACGCTGGTGGCTTGTAAGCAAATGCGCAAAGAAATCTGAGAAATAATTTCTCCCAGAAATGAGAAATAACTTCGCTTATGCTCCAAGGAATAGAAATTGATGAAGATTTCATGCGCCCACAAAACACAAAATGTTTTTAAAGAAAAATTCGATGGATAGCCTGATGTTGAACTTGTGAATTCTGAATAGTAAAAAAAAATTGTTTTCTGAAAAATTCAACATCAAAAGCTCTCAGTAAAATAGTTTTACCTTTTCAGTTTCTCCAGTAGTATGTTTAGGAATTGGAATAATTTAGAAGATGAATACTAATATTGAGGATTTATTTTTGATTATTCCGTGATCCGTTCATCTCAGGTGACCAAAAGCAAAGGAAGAGGAAATTGCTTAAGCCGACTGCCTAGACTGTGTAGTATTTCTTTTTACTCTATTTTAGATGTTGGCACTATTGCACTTAATCAAAAGGTAGTACTTTCTGAACAATTGAAATCACTAAAGTCAACTTTGTATAAAACTGACATGCTATAATTTTGCGGTAAAGGGTTATTTTCCATGACTGAGTTAAATATAATATTTAACCGATTTTAAGAATAAAAATATTTTCAACTTAAATCTACGAAAAAATTTTATGAAAATTTTAAGATGCAAAAAAAAATGTTTGCTTCCAAATAAATATTTAACTCAGATGGCTTGTTACACTACGTCATATCATCAGTAAGCTATGTTAGCTGAATTTTAGTAGTCTGCAAGCCTACTATATTCTATTTCTTGCGTTGATCAGTTAAGAATCACACTGACGTCATTTTAAACATGTTCCTATTGGCTAAAAATTGTGACCAGTAGAAATTAAAAAAATATGAGGAGAGCGTAACAGTAGAACAAATTGATTCATTTATGTACATTATTTGACGTAATGGTGATGTGATATCGGTTTTGTTTTGGCTTCTGTGTCAAACTTCGTATGAAAATTACTATGATGCAAGAAACGATGTTTAAGAAAACTTAGTCAGTATTTTTTGAATTAAACTTTGAAAGGTACCTTTGGCTACATTTTCACCCCATATTTTATATTAAATATGAAAGTTTCCAGGTTTCTTTAAATTTGTTGTAATTTTATAAATTTTCTTTTCCGATAGGAATCTTAACCTTCTTATTGACTTGTATATTTTTGGCTTCAAGTAAGTGCTTCGAAATATATTTTTCACTTATGTGCAAAGTATTTTTATTAATGGTTTTAAAAATTGTGTTGCACAAAACCATTGCGTCCATTAATTTTTCTGTGGGCTTTGATAGCCCACCCTCACCTGGGTTGACCCAAGTATATGTATTATAGGATTGTGCTGAAATCGCTAGCGTTGGGTCTTCGTGTTTCAGTCCATGCCATATATAGCCAACCGAATTCTCGAGACAGTCAAATTTCCTTTGTACTCGTCTTCATAATTGGAATTTTCTGAATGTTCAGCTCCTGCGTTAATGGTGTTGAGAATAGTACCTAGGACATGAACAAGGGATAGCAATAGTTTTCAAATCGGATAAGTCATCCACTTGGACCCTTGTATTTTCTCTTAAAACTCCATCGTTACGTCCCATTATGTAACTTAACTTATTTACTTCAGGGTGGTTTAAAAAATAATTTTGCTAGAAGCCTCAACGTCGGCTGCTAGACTTCTTCTGGAACATCTAGAGAGATCCTTGTTAAAACAAATAAAATTTTTTAGGTTGAACTTCAAATTAACATTTATATCTATTCCGATCTGTGTCGGTTAATACACTTCACTAAACTGAATTGAACAATGTTTGATATGAAAACTCCACACCTAAAATAAAAACTTATTCTAGCTTACAATTATGCTGCGTCTGCGATCCCACGGTAGACTCAGGTGAACGAACTGGTGTGCTCGTTGCGCGTGCAAACGTAGACCTGTCGGCAGCATTTTTGTACTGCATACCTGGGAACGCAACGTGATAACTTGTATGATCAAAATCGGTATTTAAATAGGAGCTGATCGCGATGATCGTGGAAGCCACCCTTCAATCGAATTACTCTAAAGAAATTTTGTAACACATCCTAGTTCAAATTATACGTCAGGATATATTGCACATTAAATTCATTGCAATGAGTTTCGTCCTCTCATTGCACACTTTGGTACTCTGACATTCATCACATCAAACCAATCATTGGTCTAGTTAAATAGAGCATTAAAGATGAATTGTTCTAAAAGAAAGTAAAGTCTTTCCAGTTTAAATAATTGGTAGCATTTCTGCTAGTTCTAGTCATTTAAATTTCCCAAACTGGCAGCTCGTGTGATTGCCTGTGGCCCAACACAACTGCCTCGATTTTTGGCTGTAAAACCGCCTTTATTTCATTTAGCTCTCTTTTTTTCACCATTGCGATGTAACAGCCGATCGATGACATCGCTGATACGTTGACATCGCTGATGCATTGACACTACTGACACGTGTTGTCACCTGGGCGTTAAGTTAAATTCGATGCAACTTAGATCCGATTCTCACGCGTTCCATGCGATTATAAACTAATTATTCTAATTAAATATTTATCAATTAGCAAACCCTAACTTAATAAATATGCCTCCATGGTCTTTTTACTTAAAAAAAAATAATATAAATAATATAATCGAACTTAGCTCTGCTGCTGAAGTTTGTGGACGAAAACGAGGTCCCTGTCGACTTTCGTCGGCACAGCAGTTTGTCCATTGTGATACCCTTCATATCTAGTATATATAGTCCCCTCCTTTCTCCTTAAAAAATCTCACTGATTGGGTGTGAACTACCAAGAAGCCTAGGTGAAGTTGAGGATGATGGTAAGCTCCAACCCGGCTAGTTCCTTATGATCAACAAAGAACGCAGCATCAAAATATTTGGTTCGTTTCCTCATTGGCCCTGTGCGTTCGCAGAGTAGATGCCTAACCGTCTCATCTTCGTCTCCACAACTCCTGCAGAAATCTCTGAAAGGGGCACCATATTTGGCCAATAACACAGTGCCCCGTCAGCCCTTCTACAACTGTTCTTAACTCTACTCTGCTGAACCTTAAGAGAGTTTGTGTCCTTTCTAGATTCAGTTTAGGTCACGTGTTTTGAGACGTTCTGCATCCGGCGGCAAAGTTGCAGCTTCTGTTCGTATGTTTCTTTTTTTTTTCTGTCACATTCGTCAGCTTTCTCACTTCCGGATACACTTTTATGACCGGGCGCCCAGCAGAACTCTATAGTATGCTGTCGGATTGAACGTAGTTACTACCTGCAATGTTCTACACACCTAGACTTCACGAATTCGGCTTTCAGTACTTTGATCGCTGCCTGACTGTCCACACATATAGTAATGATGGAGGGAGTAAGCTCCTTGTTCCATATTACCTGTGCGGCTTGGTCTACAGCATAGATTTCAGCTTGAAAAACGCTGCAATAACTGGATAGTCTGAAAGACAACTCTATGCCCATATTTTCCGAGTAAACACCAGCTCCTACGCCAAATTCCATTTTGGATCCATCCGTGAAGATGGTTAACTCACTCCCTTCCAGAACGGTGCCAGAGTTTTTCTTTTCTTGTTGGAAAGTTGATGTAGGCAATGTCGAAGTCAAGTATTGGTACTCTGTAATCACTTGACGTGATGCGAAGTTCCCGATATATATCCTTTAAAATAGATGCGTGATCTTCAGAATTTTAAAGCTCGTTGCATTTTTTTAACCCAAGAATCCTTTTACAACTGTGTTCCTGATGTATAGGTCAATGGGAACGAGATGCATTATAACTTTCAGGCCCAGGTCTAATAACCGCTGTGTACATCCAAGCCTTTCTAATTCTTTCGTCCACGTCCCTCTTTCATGGAAGCATGAAATCCAGGATAACTTTGAGATAATTCGCTTCCTAGGCAAGAGCCAGTGTGGTACCATTTAAAGTTGACAAATTAAACACTGGTATTTTATATTTCCTTGTAAACAAAATGAGTTCGGTCTTGCTTGGATTGACACCAAGTCCGTTACTATTTGCCTAGGCTAGAAGTTTCCCTAATTTTGATTCCATCGGTTCACTGATCGTAGAAATAAACTTTCCCTTTGTCAGATTGACAATGTCATCCGCGTAGGTAACAACCTTAATCTTTGATCTTTCCAACGAGCATAAAATTTCGTTTATGACAAGATTCCACGGTGAAATAACACCGCTCTGTGGAGTACCTCTCGTAACCGCCTTCCTACTCATTGATGTTTTCAGGGTGGAATTAATAACCCTGTGACTCAACATATTCTTTATCCACAGTGTTATTTTATTATTTACCCCTATGCGCTCCAGTACGGTACTAATTGACCTTAATTCCACGTTGTTGAAGGCATCCTCTATATCCAGAAATGCACCTAGAACATATTATTTTACATGTAGACCAGTTTCAATGTAGCTAAGTACCTCATGTAAAGCAGAGTCCACAGACCTACATTTCAGGTGTGCGTGTTGTGCCTTGCTGAAGTTGTGCTTATTTACAGTGCTCTCGACGTGCAGACCTACCAGTCTCTCCAGTGTTTTTAGTATAAAGGACGATTGATGAAATATGATTCGCCTTTCCCGTTTTCGGATTGAAGGCGATCCAATCTCCTCCATTCCTTAGGAATATACCCTATGGCTATACAGCCCCTCAAGATCCTCATCAACCAGGGTATGATGTAAGGCATTGATTTTTGCAGCATTGTGGGTAGAACACCATCTAGTCCTTCTGATTTAAACGGTTTGAATGATTGTACTAGTGGGTTCTAATAAGTAGCTCAAGAGGTTCACCACTGCTTTCCGTCTACACACCATCTGGTTTTACCAGCCGGCCGGAGGTGCTTGGATTTTTAGACGAAATTTTGTGGAGCCTCGCGACTTTACACGTTTCTCCCATGCCCTCAAAAAACTCAGCCCATTTAGCCTTCCTAATTTCACTTTTGAAAGTGTTGTAACTTTGACAGTAATTGCCCCAGTCCGTACTTTTGCGCGGTTAAAAGCCTTTTAGTTTCAGTCCTCAACCGCCCAAGATTTGAAGTCCATGATAGTGTGTGGTTTCGTTTGCTAGAACGGCTTAAAGGGCATGACTTTCGAAAAGCTTAACTTTCCGCTCAACATTCGGAGCAGAAAGTTCACTCATCAGTTTTTCGAACATTTACCAGCTAGTCTTTGTCAGGTTCCTGTATAGAATTTGTGTCTCACCCTTAATATTAAGACTAAATAGTATCCTGTAATGGTCCGAGAAAGAGCATTTTGTGGACACCATCCAGTCTTCCACCCTAAAAGTATTTCAGTTTGTCACCAAAGTAATGTCAATTACCTGTTCCCTAATCCTATTATAAAATATAATATGTGTTTAGTTTTACGTTCATAAGCAGGTTTTACATTACATATTTACTCAATCACAAAAAAATATTAAAGATAAACAAAATACTAACATTGCAATTTCAATTAAAGTCAACGTTCCCCTTTGTTGTGATTAGGGTAGCTGTATAAGAGTAGGTCACAATTTCACAAATTAAATGAACTCATTATGTTTCAATTAATTATTATTGTTAACATATTGTTTTAAGATATTATTTTTTTATATAAAAGCTGTCTTACAACATTAAAAATTTGCCATTATATTGCAAGAATTAAGCAAAGCAGTATCTTTCATTTCATTACTAAGATTCTTGGTTTTAGTGGCCGCAACACATAGCAAGACTCCCCCGACCTCTAGTACGGTGTCTTGCTATCATCAAAATAATTAGCTGTTACTGTTGGTTCATGTGCCTACAGTAACAACCAAACAACCTACATAGTCCTGGTTCAAGTGCCAGGATTACTTTAGAGTTATAGGCAGGTAAACGAACCTCAGCTGCTAAACATTGGTGACCCCGACGTGATAGAAAGGACTACATACAGCTCCTTTTCATCAAATACACACGCTGCCGTAGCAGAAAAACAGAAAAAGGACGACATACAACTCCTTTTCATCAAATAAGATAGACGCCGCCGTAGCAAAAAACAGCAAAAGCATCACACACAGCTCCTTTTCATCAAACCATACAGACGCCGCCATAGAAGAGCAAAGGGTCGACATTCGACTCCTTTTCAGGAAAAGCTAGGAGTAATCAATTTGTCGACAGAACTTCACCTTTTGTACTCCAGTCTATTAATGATGGCGTTCAACGACTTAGCAAAGATCCAACAATCTCTTGGAGAGGAAATTCAAAACGTCACTACGAACTTTAAAAAGGATTCCTTGTAACGGAAGGGGGCATCCGATTACTTTTGAGAACGTTTGAGGCGGCTAAGCCAAGCATGGGAAAAGTTTGAGGAAACAGATACAAAAATACACATGATAAACGACCTCCCATTGGAACATGACTATTTTTCCAAAGACTATTACTCTTAAATAGCCGAAGTAGTCGAAACATATACAAAAATCTTTGAGGAATCAGTTTCAAAGATAGATGCGACTAGCTCAAATTGGTTGCACCAAAAGGAGCTGCGGCCATTCAGCATACAATTACAACATGCAATCAGCAACATACTCAGAAAATTCAAAACAAAGCCATGGCCATCCAAATTCCAGATAAAACACATACAGATGATGCTGACCAGCAGCAAAGAGAACTTATTCGAAAATTCGAAGCCCAAATGTCAACATCACAAAGACACCTGGCCAGCGCCGCAAACAGCTTTGCAGCAATATAGAGCAAAATAATTGTGAAATTTGGCAGCAAATGGAAGACCCATCAATCCAATTAGAAGAAGAGATACTCCAAAAGATAACCTCAGAAACTGAAGATCTAGAAAACTACCAAAGTGGCGTATAAGATACAATGTAAGTCAACAAAGCAAGCTCGCAGGGAGCTCTACCACTGCCAAAGGTGGTTCTTCCATAGTTTGCTGGCGACTACATGAAGTGTAGTCAATTTTTTGACTTATTTGTTCAAACGATTCACAACTATGCACTAACAAATGTGCGAAAATTTTGGTATTTGAAGTAAAACGTCACTGGAGAAGCAGAGAAGCTAATCCGACATCTCTCATTGAGTGAGGCGAATTACGCAACAGCCTGGACGTTACTTCAAGATCGTTACAACAATCAAAGAGTCCTGAGAAACCCTATTGTAACAAAATTATTGGAACAACCCACACTATCAGTAGCGTCGGCCAAAACAATCAAGGAACTGCACGACACAATACAAGAATACTTGCTAGCATTGAAAAATCTTGGAGTAGGGACGAACTCATGGGATCCTCTGCTACTTCCAATCTTAATAAAAAAGTTGGATCGCGAAACTCATCTTTTATATGAGCAAACCTATCGCAAACCATAAAGAAATTAAAAAATTAAACGAATTTCTCACTTTTTTGAAATCTTGATTCCAAATGATGGAGGTTATTGAGACCAAACAAGGGCCTATCAGAGTACTAACAACAACGAAGGACGAACATTAAAATTTTTCAAAACTCAAACTTTCACAGAAAAAAAAAATTACAAAGAGCTTTAAGCTCAAAAACCACACTATTATATGCGGAACTTACTATTTCATGGATTTCACAAAAAATAAAAAGAGCACAGACTACCCATCAAAGCCAGGAAATAGAACTTCGCTTCCCGAGCGCCCTGTGTCGTCATCACATGATTTTATGACGACACCCATTAAGATAACTTCACCGTCGTTATTGATCCCTTCCTAATCACCTATCATAGGTAATTGAATTTTCGCACCTTTAAAGCAGTTAGCACATCATTTTTTTCTTTTCAAATTATCAAAACATTTTATTACAAATTTTGAGTCGTATACTAAAATTTCTTATTTTTGCAGATGACGAACCAGAATGTTGCAAAAGGCCACTAAATAACATGGATTATATAAATAGGTGTAGGTATATGGGGCATTCCATGCCAAATCACCGAGGTTTTGGCCCGACCCTCTTCGATTTCGCTAATTTTTTGATATATTTTAGTGCGTATTAAAAGCAGCAAGCACACTAATTTCAAGTCTTGTATTCAAAACCGTTATTGGGTAATCGGTTTTTTAAATTTCAGGGCAAACAATTTTCAATTAACGATGGACTAGTAATATATATTGATATCAATTAAAAATAGGGTATCATTTGTTTTGTGTTTGATTGTAGTTACTGAAAAAAAAAATAAAAAAAAGTTTTTCGAAGTAATAATCAGTTAGTTATTAACATTTAAAGATTAAAATCGACATTTTCGAAAAGTGCGACACCTTTGATTTTTCTTAAAAAATTTCTCAAAATTCTACTCTATATTACGTAACTTTCAAGCTGTAGCTCAAGATGTGCTGACAATTTTTTTAATTTTTTTTTCGAATTTTGAAGATTTTATATGTGTTTTTTATGATTGAATTATCTATATCACTAGTTAAAAAAAAAAAAATTTCTGGTCTCTCACGTACTTTTTTATGTATTATGAGTCGTAAATTCCAAACATTTTTTTCTCTTAAGAATCGTTTTCGAGTTATTCCCCAAAAACCCGTTTTTTGCACTTTTTTAATTTATTTGGCCATATTTCCATCAATTTTTTTTCGAACAAATCAGTTGCACACCATTCAAAAGGTATTATTTTTTCTTACTATTAGTTTGGAGTTAATGAGAATCGAATAAGATTTGATGGAGTTACAAGTGACCAAAGTCTGAAAAAAGTGATTTTTTTGCTCATTTTTAAAAGTCACTAAATTTAAATTGCTCCGTTTAAATCCAAAAATCTTTTTTTTTTCATATTTTGAAGACATAGAACGGAAGCCTTTAACAAATGTTCATAATATCTATCTGCTCAAATCGAACAAAAAATATCAAAGTTATTTAAATGAAATGAAGAATGGTAATTTCTATATTTTCATCCATTCCCGATATACTCTTACAATATTCGTGTGCCGTGTTTCAAACGATTTTTGAATAACTTTTAAACCTTTAATCCGACTGAAGGAGGGGGTAGGGTTTTAGCGCTACATTTTAGGAATAAGTTTAAAAATGTTTTTTAGTGATATGAAAATGTTTTTTATTTATTTAAAGAACATATAAAAGTACAATATTTAAAGAGTATTCTGTGAAAATTTCATTAAAAAGTATTGCAAAATAAGCCATTGGCAGCAAATTGCCGCGGACGCATAAAAAAAATGTGGCTTGCGGTGGACAACATAACTCATCACTTTATCATCTGAAATCAAAAAAACAAAAGAATTTGGTTAGCTTATAAGTTTTTCAAGGTATTGACGAAGGGTTTTTTTTTTTTTTTCTTTTACGATTTTTAAGATTTTGGCATAATTTTTAAGCCAAAAAACGATTTTTTTTTTTAAAAAAAAAAGACAAAAATCAGTAGCGGTATTCACGATCCAGGGCAAGCACTGTGGCAAGTTAGAAAAGTAGCAATTTAGCAGTGATCTTGCTGAGCACACTTTTTTAAAGTATGGCAATATTGCTAAAGTAGCAAATTTATCAGCTGTTTTCTGTTTACAATAAATCATATTTGTTTGAATATTGCGCGATTACTGTTGAAAATGCCAAGAAAAAGCGAAAACACTTCGATAGTTGATTTTTTACCAGATTACCAACTTTTATATTCCACATCCAAATAAAAATTCGCGTTACAACAAATCACGAATTTAAACGCTTACTTACCTCCAGCATTCCGTTTTCGATGATGTTCTCTAAAATTTGAGACACCTCAACATCATTCCACTTTTCAAAGGTTTAATTCTTTTTTTCTTTTCCATTATTTTCCAAAAGGTTTCTTTTATATAATTATTTGCACAAAAATTACGTTAATTTGACAACGAAAAAGCTGACACAGGGTTGCATTTCACTGTGGCAAAATTGCTATCACATTTAACTCAAGATTTTTACTGAGTAAAAGAGCAGATGCGTAGCAGATTGGCTACACATGTAATATGTTGTTGTTAAGAGCAAATCTGCTACTCTGCTCATCTGCCACGTAAACTGCTCTCGATCGTGAATACCGCTAGTTACTAGTTGTAATGCAAAAAACAAAAAACCCATTTGTCATTATCTAGTTTTATATGTATTAAAAGAGTGCGTCAAATTTCAAGAGAATCGTAGTTTTTAAGAAAAAGTGTCCACCGACTTTGAAAAGTTAGTTTCGAGAAAGTCACGTTTAAAGGGTTAGCACTTTCTATTTTTTCATATACTTACACAGAATCATCGAGACTCAAGACACTGTATCTTCGTCAGTTTTACTCCAATCGACGTTAATATTCAACAGGATACTTTTGAAGAGTTATACTATTAAATAAAACAACAACAAAAAAAATGGAGAAACAAAATTTGGTAAAACCCTACCCCCCCCTTAAACAAAGGAATGAACTTTCATTCTACATAAATCTTAAAAATATAAAAAATTAAGGTTTTTGAACTTAAACAGACTTTTAAAAATGAGCAAAAAAATCACTTTTTCTCGGACTTTGACCACTTGTAACTCCATCAAATCTTATTCGATTCTCATAACCTCCAAACTAATAGCAAGAAAAAGTAATACCTTTTGAATGGTGTGCAACTGATTTGTTCAAAAAAAAATTTGATGGCCAATAATATGGCCAAATAAATAAAAAAAGTGAAAATGATGGGTTTTCGGGGAATAACTCGAAAACGATTCTTAAGAAAAAAAAATGTTTGGCATTAGTAGATAAGCTATGAGAGTTCTGTGACAAAATGAGCTACTTTTGTATGTTAATTCCCATACAAAAATTTTGTATTGTATTGTATTGTATTGTTTATTTATTTAAATTTAGCACTTACAAGAATTAACTTATAATTAAGCACTAATTACAAAGTGAACTATGTGTACAAAGTATATGAAATAAAATAGTAGGTAACATTAAAATAAAAATTAAATATTAAAAATTAAAATTAAATAAAGTAAAAGTATTAACGTAAGTATCATAGTAGACTGATGGTAAAAAATAAAAATGAAACAGAAAAGAAAAACAAAATAGCAAATATAATGTGTGACCATCATTTAACGAAATCTTAAAAGAATCGGAGACATTTGAAAGTTCGTCTGCAGCCCAGCTGCAGTGACACACATTGGGTATGTTTGTTAAAAATTTTAATAAAATTAGAGTAATGAAATCACACTTACATGAAAAAAATTAAAAACTATAAATAAATTATGAATGAAATTAAAATTATGCACATAAATTTGGAAACCAAAAAGAGTGAAATTAAAACTAAAAAGCACAAATTACTCTGAAGAAAGAAATGTATATAGCTTAGATTTAAATTCTGTTGCATTGCATATACGCTGAAAGTCGGATGGTAGTGTGTTCCAAAGACGTATGGAATTGACAAAGAACTGCCTTTCGGATGATAGACTAGCATGTTTCGGTTGAATTAAATTATTTCCACGCCTAGACTTTAAAAATTTAAGTTTATTGTATAAATATATTGGCTCCTTTGTGAAGATTATTTTATGCAATGTACCCAGCGCTTTAAAATTTAACAAATTTTCAAAAGTTAAGCCAAAAATGTCTTTTGCATAATGTGATACATGATCATTACGTTTTAGTCCAAAGACGTAGCGAGCAATATTGTTATACGCTACATTAAGTTTGTGTTTGCTTGCAGCATCACAGTATGCAAAAATTTCGCAACCATACAGTAAGGTTGGTACAAGATAAGTTTTGGCCAGCAGCATTCTAATTTTGATAGGAGTAAAGTATTGGGTAGCCCATAAGTTTCGTAACATGCCGCACATTTTTCCTACCGTAATATTAACATGATTTGACCAATCCAACGAGCTGTTGAACGTAATTCCAAGATTTTTTGCTGAGGTTACAACTTCAATATTTAATCCATTTAGAATAATATTAGGTATTGTTGAAATTTTATTAAGTTTTTTGCTAACAACTAAACATTTTGACTTATTTGGATTAAGGCAAAGGCCATTTGCAGTTGCCCAATCGTTGATTCTTCTTAAATCTTCGTTCAAATTGACGATACAGTTTTCAAGATCATTTTTGGAACAGCTAACGTAAAGTTGTACATCGTCTGCATACATATGAATACTACAGTTTTGTAAAACACTAGGCAAGTCATTGATATATGCTGAGAACAGAAGTGGTCCCAGTATAGATCCCTGGGGAACACCGCGCACCACAGGCAAAAAGCTCGACACAGCACAACCAATATTAACTGCTTGTGATCTATCATTAAGATACGAGTACATCAAACGAGTTGCATTAAGCGAAAAATTGAACATTTTAGACAATTTAGTGCAAAGGATTCTGTGATCGACTGTGTCAAATGCTTTTGAATGGTCTAACAGGACAAGAAAAGTAGTTTCGTTGCGATCAAAATTATTTCGGATTTCATCAGTAACGTCTAATAACGCTGTTACACAACCACGTTTTGGCCTAAACCCCGATTGTTTGTCGGTGAGCAAGGCGTTTTCAAGAAAAAATTTATTTATTTGCTTGTACATCAGCGATTCAAAAACCTTTGATAAAAATGGCAAAATAGCAATTGGGCGATAATCGTTGCCTGTTTTGGGAATCGGAATAATTTTGGCTTTTTTCCATAGCGCGGGATATTCTGATTTTGTTAGAATTGTATTGAAAATATGTGTGATGAAAGGAAGCAATGCAGGGAGCAAAACCTTGATGAATTTGGGATGAATTTCATCGAAACCGACCGCATTAGATTTAATTTCTAGGAAACATCGCAGTACTTCAGAAGGGTCTACACATTTGAAACTAAAAGCAGTGTTCAAGCTTAAGGAACTAGAGGAGTTTGTGTAAATATTTTCATCGGCAGTTGGCATAGGAATATCAACAAATTTTTTGTTTAATGCATCAATATCAGCACATGCACTTACTGTCGGAACTTTCCTCCCTACTCCGATTTGCCGAATGATACTCCATTTCTGTTTGCTATCAATAGCTAAGCTAAATTTGTTTTCGTAGTGTGCCATTTTTGCAGCCTTCACAGCCCTGACTACATCTTTTCTGCTTGTTTGAAAACTGCTGTAAAGTTCCGGTGTTTTAAAACGCTTCCATCGACTGTATGCCATATTTCGTTTCCTAATAAGAGTTTTTATATTGAATGAAAACCATGGCGGTTGATTATGTTTAATAATTTTGGTCTTAAGTGGAACGTATTTATTGAATAAAAAATTCAATTTTTTTTGTAGAAAAGACAATTGATCATTTGCAGACAGTATAAGGAAAATTTCAGCCCAGTCAACCCTATCAATCTCAATTTGAAGGCAGCTGTAATCGATGTTTTTAAAATCGCGATATTTTATTTTTTGCTCTGACATTTGCATTTGAAAATCGTAGCTAATAAAAATCAAGTCATGCTTAGAGAAAACACAAGCAGATAATTGATCATAAAGTAGAACTTTTTTAATATCACCTACGAAAAAAAGGTCTAGCAACGTATTTCGATGCTTTGTAAAATGAGTAGGTGTAGTATAATTTACTGATGTAAGACCAAGCGTGCACATGTCTTCATTTAAATGACTCTCAACTAGCAAGTTGCTGTTAAAATCGCCAGATATGATTACATCAGTGTAAGAATTTGCAAACGATTCAATTTTTTGTATCAAGTTAGTTGTATTAATATTACGGTTCGGCCTGTAAACATTACCAACGAGCAGTTTTTTCGAATCATATATCAATTCAATAAAAAGGTATTCAATTTTATCATTTGCGTTAGATTTGCTTTTCAAATTACATGCAATACCCTCCCTCACAAAAATTGCAACACCACCAGCATGAGATTCTCGATCAGCGCGAAAAATTTTGAAGCCATTTACTCTAAAAACACTATCTTGAACGTCGGGCAGAAACCAGGTTTCAGAGACGCAAATTACATCGATTCCTGAGTTTTCAAAAATGTAACGAAACTCATCAATTTTTTTATTTAAGCTCTGCGCGTTTATGTGACACACCTTCAATCCTTTCTTTTGCTTGCATAATATCCGAATCAGAGCATATATATTGTCTTTGGAACCGCATAGACTTTTATCTAATATAATGATTGTTTAAAAATTTAAAGTTGTGAAAAGGCGTATTTGCAACACAAGGTTTGAAACAATTTTGTGCATAAATTGCAATTTTAATATGGTTTCTCAAAAGTAGTATTTTAATTAAGTAAAAAATTAGCTGGTATAAAGAATGGATTAAAAATAATAAATAAATAACATATAATAAAGTTTTAAATGGTGACAACATCACGGAATACACTTTTACGTTCTTCGCTTTAGGACTCACGAAAAAGACTAAGCTGTTCTGTTTGTAGCTGTTGTTCTTTAACGAACTGCTCCAGTTGTTCAGTAGTCTCAATGCGAACAGCTGCATCGCCACTTTTCTTTTTAACGTGAACTATTCCACGCATTACAAATGCTGCGAAAAATGATTTTTGTTTTTTTAAACGTAGCGCAGTTTGAAAAATCTTTAAATTGGTTGCCGTGAGGCTTTCATTTACATAAAACGGCACTTTCGAGTGAAAACCAAGAAGATCTATGCGCAAGATATCGTTATTAGCACGTTTAAAACCGGCTATCGATTTCATTAAAAAGTTTTTATCACTCGGTGAAGTAAGTTTAACCAAAATTGGAGCATCAGGATTTTCATTTTTCTTATTTTTAAATCGGAAGATATTTTTTATTGTTAGCGGTGAAATTTGAATAGCGCGGCAAAAATTGTTAAATAGTTCATGAAGGTTTTCGTTGACGGAGTATGGAACTCCATTGATCCGAAGATCACATGCTACAGCAGAGTTTTCCTGTCGAGCAATCTGCGACTTCAAAGAAATAATGTCAGCTTTTAAGCTATTAATTACACACGCCACTGACTCCAAACTGTTCACTCTTGTTGTCAGAGTGTCTAGTTCACTTTTTATCTCAGCCACTCTTAGACCAAGTTCAACCATCATTCTGTTCTCACACTGTTTGATCGTCTCGTTAATTGTCTCAGTTTGCTTTGCGAGTCGCTGTTCCATAAATTCATTTTGTTTCACAAACCGCTGATCTATCAGTTGCGAGAGGCGCGAAAACAATTCATCATCGGAGATTTTCGGTGTTTTTTGTGTAGAAGTGGAAGTTTCGTTGTCACTGTCACGAGCCGAGAACGTACGCTTGGTATGCGATGTTACATTATTTGCCATGTTGTTGGTATATTTTGTTTATTTTTGCTTTATTTGCGAACTTCGTTCTTATGTTTTTTGTACAAATTGTTCAAGTAGAAACGATCAAGAGAAAAGTATTTGTTTATGGTAATTATAATTTTTATTTTTAAATCAAATATATGTTGATTTATCGCGCAGATATTATTAAATTAATCAACGCACTTTTAATTATTTATTACACTTAAATTGTTCAATTTATAAGATGTGTTAAATATAGTTTTTAAATAAAATTCTGGAGCCTGCAAAAAAACGTCTGCTCAGTTAAACTGCCTCTTATTTAAGGTCTAAATTTCGCCAAAATTGCGACCAATCTAAGGAATTTAATATGCCGACAGCATGAAAGTAGGGTGTAGCGATAAGCTGGTAGTAACCGCAGCCGCAGCGGCTCATGAGTAAGTAGATAAGAGCAACCGTCGGTGGGGGGGGGGGGGGCAGGTCACAGTGCTGCTTCTATGATATCACGCATGTGCAGGCAGCACAGTTGTGGCCGCAGTCACGCTGAGCGTGTGAATTAGAATTTGTTGTAGGTAGATGATGATGCAGCAATGATCATACACGTAGGGCAATGTGTGTTATTAGAGCTTACAAAAGTTTACTCAAATTGTGTGGATTTTTAGGGATTACCCCACTCCAAGTTGTAGGATTCATGGGACTTACCCAAATTTTTCCTTATGCAGCGGTGTGCTGCAGCAGAGTTGGTTTCAATTTACAGAATGGGGATAAGCGGTGAAGTAGAATTTGTTGTAGGTATATGTGCTATGCGACTTAAGCTATTGAATAGATTAAAAAACAAACGATATGTGTTGTTGTTGTAATATTTTCTTTATTTTTCCCTTTTATGTATACATTATGCATAATAAATTTTTTCATATGCAGGGCAGCTTTTATAATGTTACAAGCATATGCAGTCAACACCAGTTTTGACCGCAGTCGTGTCCAAATATAGAGTTAAAAATTTGATACTTAAGTAATAGCTATTTATCACATTTTTAAACGCATTAAAGTTTTTACAATCCAAAGTGTTGTGTAAAAAAATATAAAAAACAAAAAATGGAATCGGGGAATATTAATTTAATATTAAAAAACGTTAAAGTTGCACTTGAAAATGCTCAAAAAGATACAAGATTAATGAGGGAGAGTATCTGGAAGTTTTCCAAAGCTTTGCGATCACTCAGAGATGGGCACTTACGGAAGGCAGCAACTGTTGGGGTAAAGCATCAGATTATGAGTGCAATAGGCCTAGTGCAAAGTTATCGCACTCAGCTGGAACATTTAAAGAGGACTACAGGTGCCGGTCTTTCCCGAAACGTATCCAGGAGTAATCGAACCTATCTGAAGTTGAAGTGGGAGGATACTGAGTCAGCCTTCGGTCGACGGTATGTGGAATTTTTTCTTCTGTAATTGATTAATTTACTAAGTTATTTATTTTATAGATTACGTACGGGTGTGATTGTAAATTTTACTCACAAAGACCCAAAGGGTTTCCTGGGGGACTGCAGCAAAGTCTTCCAGCGGAGAATAAAAACTTCTTTGAGGGGTGAGGTAGCTCTTAAAGTGAATGCAGTATTTTGTGGCGAGTTCCAGAGCGTTAAGGGTGGAGAGGAAATTATTGAATTAAAGTACATGAACACGAGGAATGTACCCATTTACCACGAAACTGATTTGGGTGCATGGTTCCGTGAAAACGTACAGGATGTAGCTTTGAAGAAGCTGGAGGAGTTCCAGGAGAATGATAGCGGTCAGCCATCAGAAATGTAGCTGTTAACATCAACAAATTTACACCGCAACTATGCTCATCCTACATCCCACTCCCGAAGCAAATTGCAGCTAAAAAGGCTTGTGTTAATGTTAGGAATGACGACAACGCCTGCTTTGCTTGGGCAATCATTTAAGCTCTCCGCCCAGCTGGGGTTGATTCCTACTCCAATCGTGTGTCATCATACCCCGATTACAGGAATATTTTGAATTTAAGGGAGATTCAATTCCCGATGACAACGCGACAGATCCCCCACTTCGAGAAGCAGAATGATATGTCTGTGAACATTTATATTCCGCAGAAGAGTAAAAAGCAGTTACGTGTGCTCGCCACATATCTAAGTAAAGATAAAAAGGAGCAGCATGTAAACCTCCTTATGATCCAGAATGTATACCATTCTGAGGATGAAGAAGAAGAAGATGAAGAACATGATGAAAATAGTGAAACCGTTAGATACCATTACGTATGGATAAAAAATTTATCTCGGCTGCTCTCATCACAAGCGTCCTCTCATAATGGTACCAAATTTTTCTGTAACCGCTACCTCCACTATTACCATTCATCATCAAAGTTAGAGGCACATGTTGAGGATTGCGGGAAACTGAATAATTGCCGGATCCGAATGCCTTAAGATGAGGAAAGGTACATTAATTTTAAAAATTTTAGAAATAAGTGTATGGCTCCATCTGTGGTATATGCCGATTTGGAATGCCTTTTGGTGAAGTCAACTCCTCCAAGGAGCACAGCTACCCAAAATAAGGTAATTTCTCAAATTGCATACCAAAATCATATATCACACAGTGTAGCCTTTTACATTAAATGTTCATATGACCTCACGCTATCATCCTACAAAAGCTATCGTGGTGTAGATTGCATTGAGTGGTTTGTGCGGGAACTAGAGCAATTTGCTGAGGATGTTGAAACTGTGTTTCTTTGCCCGTTACCGATGGATGCGCTATCCATTGATCAGAACATTGAATTTGAGATGGCTTCCACTTGTCACTTATGTGAGCAACCGTTCACCCCTGAAGATTCAAAAGTCCGCGACCACTGCCATTTAACTGGTAAATATCGCGGCCCCACACACGAGGGATGTAACATCAATTTTAAAGACACCCACACAATCCCAGTAATTTTTCATAACCTTAGTGGTTATGATTCCCACTTTATTATTAAAAATATTGTCAGGGACTTAAAGGGTCGGCTAGATCTGCTGCCCATAAACAAAGAGCGTTATATTTCATTCACTAAGCGCTTGGATGAATATCTAATAAAGTTTCGGTTTATCGATTCATTGAAGTTTATGAGTAGTAGTTTAGATGCATTAGCCTCCTTTCTTACAACCTTTCCTCATTTAAATAGGGAACTTTCAGGTTTACCTGTACATCAATTTAATTTGCTAACTCGTAAGGGTGTTTATATTTATGAATATTGTGATGATGTAGAGAATTTTTTAGATACTTCCCTACCTGATATTTCACAATTTTATAATAAATTAAATGATTGCTGTATCAGTGAAAAGGACTATAAGCATGCGAACAAAGTCTGGTCGGAATTTAATTTGGCTAAGTTAGGTGAATATTCAGACTTATATCTAAAAACTGATATTCTTTTACTTACCGATGTTTTCGAACAATTTCGCGTAAGTAGTCATAAGACATATGGCTTAGATCCAGCTCATTATTTCACTCTACCTGGTTATACTTGGGATGCTATGCTTAAGTATACCATTATAACCCTTGAGCTAATAACAGATGTTGATATGCTCATGTTTGTAGAGCGAGGTATTCGTGGAGGGCTTAGTCAATGTAGCAAACGGTACGCTAAGGCCAATAACGTGTAGCTACCTGATTATGATGTTACTAAGCAATCAAAGTATTTAATGTACTTTGATGTTAATAATCAGTATGGTTGGGCGATGTCACAATATCTTCCACACAGCGACTTTAGCTGGGTGGAAGATTACCACAGTTTCAAAGTTGTGGATGTACCCGATGATTTTGATATTGGATATATCCTTGAAGTAGACTTAGAATATCCCAGTAATTTGCATGATCAGCATAATAACCTACCGTTTTGCCCAGAACATGGTGCACCTCCAGGATCAAAACAAAAAAAATTATTAGGTACTTTACATGATAAGCTAAAGTATGTTATCCACTATCGAAGTCTTAAGCAGGCTATTAAATATGGACTTAAATTAACTAAAATTCATCGCATCTTACAGTTTAAACAATTTCCATGGCTCAAATCTTATATTGACCTGAACACAGATCTCAGAACAAAAGCTGATAATAAGTTTGATCAAGATAGATACAAACTATCAAATAATGCTGTGTTTGGGAAAACTATGGAAAATATTCGAAAACATAGCATTGTCAAATTGCTGACGAAGTGGTTGGGTCGATAAGGTGCTGAAGTCTATATTTCTAAGCCTGAGTTTAAGGCTAGAACCATTTTTACTGAATAAGACTGAAATCTTTTTCAACAAAACAATTTATGTGGGGATGTGTATACTTGATATAGCCAAAACAACCTTATATGAGTTTCATTATGGCTATATGGCTGAACGGTTTGGTTCAAATTGTACCGTCTGCTACACAGATACAGATTCCTCATTTATGAGGTATGTTGCTCTGACTTTTATCAAACTATTCTAGTCCAGTAGAATTAATATGGTTTTTCACGATTTCTGGCTAAACTGTGCATCATATCAAAAAAAGTTTAATGCAAAAGTTGTAGGAAATAAGAAGATCTACAATTTTTGTACTGATCATTTTTGCCTTAACCTGAAAATTTTTCAAAAAATTTGCTGAAAACTGGTTTTTTTGGTTTTTAATTTTTTTCTTTCACAAAAAAGTTTCTATGGAGCTGAAACTTGGGTAAAACATACTTTTCAGTGTTACACAATGGCAGTAATTTTTTAAGACGGAAATATTCAGAGGTTGTTGTTAAATTTAATTTTTAAACTAAAAAAACCGAAATTTTTAACTGAGATTCCTCTTAAAACTACACCTTCTAAGGAGTTCTGTTTTGGCTCACTTACTCGCTGTTATGTCTTTTTTAGATAAATGGTAAAAAAAAAGTATACTGCAATGGAAAAATTGACCGAAAAATTGAAAATATGTGGTCTCTCCGCGAGTAGAGTTTTGGTGTTTCGTGTGTAACAGCTCAAATCCTTTGTTGTTTTCACTGTATTCACCTTAATACACTATAATTTGAAATTGTCAATGCCACTACATAAATTTTCATTAAAAAAATAAATGAAAAAAAAATTTTTAATTTTTGGTCCAAGAATTATCAAAATTTTTTTTCTCATTTATTTTTTTAATGAAAATTTATGTAGTGGCATTGACAATTTCAAATTATAGTGTATTAAGGTGAATACAGTGAAAACAACAAAGGATTTGAGCTGCTACACACGAAACACCAAAACTCTACGCGCGGAGAGACCACAGATTTTCAATTTTTCGGTAAATTTTTCCATTGCAGTATACCTTTTTTTACCATTTATCTAAAGAAGACATAACAAAGAGTAAGTGAGCCAAAACAGAACTCCTTAGGAGGTGTAGTTTTAAGAGGAATCTCAGTTAAAAATCTCGGTTTTTTTAGTTTAAAAATTAAATTTAACAACAACCTCTGAATATTTCCGTCTTAAAAAATTACTGCCATTGTGTAACACTGAAAAGTATGTTTTGCCCAAGTTTCAGCTCCATAGAAACTTTTTTGTGAAAGAAAAAAATTAAAAACCAAAAAACCGGTTATCAGCCATTTTTTTGAAAAATTTTCAGGTTAAGGCAAAAATTATCAGTACAAAAATTGTAGATCTTCTTATTTCCTACAACTTTTGCTTTAAACTTTTTTTTGATATGATGCACAGTTTAGCCAGAAATCGTGAAAAACTGTGTTCGACCTCTAAAAATGCACCCCATTCCACTCCGGATAGCTGCTGTCGGTTCGATTTTTTTGTCCGCTTTTAAAAGAGCTTGTTCAACAATATTCCGCTGTCAGATTGCTGTAGCGAATTATTTTGTTGTTCAAACCCTATTTCTACTGGACTATTCATGGTGATTGTGCAAAGCACTTTGATACAAGCGATTATCCTGCTGTGAATCCATTCAAAATTCACTTTTTTATTAAAAGTATTGGGTATGATGAAAGATGAAAACAAAGGAAAGATAATGCAAGAATTTGTTGGTCTTCGCTCAAAAATGTATGTGATTCGGGTAGAGGGTGTAAAGGAGGAAGATGAAGCTCGAAAGTCAAAGGGTGTCAAAACATGCATAGTTAAAAATAAAATAACTTTTAATGATTATCTCGAATGTCTCAATGCTGGTGAAAATATGGTGATTGATCAAAATTTAATCCGCTCTGAAAAACATGAGGTTAGTAGTATTACCCAAACAAAGGTTGCTCTAAGTCCTCACGATGACAAGCGATTTTTGATTGCAAATAGCTGCAATACGTTAGCGTGGGGTCACTATAGTATTATGAATGCAGATTAGTCATTATTATTATTATATATTGTTAAGAAACAAAAAAAAATAAATGTAATATTCTATCTTAACATTTCAGATTTTGTTAGCATTTAAGATTATGAAAATAATAAACTAAAAATAAAAATTATGTTACGGCTTCTTGTTATTCTTATCAGTTTCTAAAGTTGAGTATGGTTAGAATCAAGTACATATTAGGAATTTTTGTTTATTCAATTTTTGTTTACAAATTATTGCAATGAGCATAAAATGTATGATAAGGATGTAGTAAATAAAATAAAATATGTGTCAAACTTGACCTACACTATTTTAAATAATATACTATAGATCATGATTGAATAATATCGGTTACTGCGATGAAAAAATGCTGCTTCTTCCATTCGTACACAGAATGTCAAAAGAAAGCGAATGATCGACCACAACAAATGGCGATAACTTTTTGAATTCAATTAATTTAATTAATCTGCAATAAGTTTTGAAATTTTAATAAATCTCTCATGCTGCCAACTTTTTGTTGTTATAAAAACCTTTTTTAGGGATTCCTCGAAGGAAAACATTTCCTTTTTTTTCTTTTCCCAAAGACGAAGGAAAACGACGTTCGATTGAAGCTGTGCAAAGTCAAAAGCACTTCAACGACGAAGATTTTATAAATGGTCCAGGCAGCACTAAAAGAAGCAGGCTGATGCCAAGTGCTTTACCTAAGCGTTCTTTGAATCACTGCCCAAAATTTAACAAATTTCGACCACCACTGTATGTACATATATACTAAGCTCCTCGCTTAGAGAAAGTTGGGAAATGAAGAACGGTCCAATATGTATAGTCCAGGAAAGGTTAAAACTTTGAAACAGGTTTTCTTTCTTTTGAAAATATATTTATTTTTTTATATTATTCAAACAGAAATTCATCCTAATAAAAGTTATAGGCTAGTCTAAGTTAGTATCCGATCAATGGGAAGCTGATACTTTAAGCATTTGATTTTGAATTATTTTGTGACGTACAATCGACCTGCCATGGCTATTCGCCTTTGCGTGCCGCCTTTCCACCGATAATCTTTAGCATATTGTACATGTTGCGCATATTGGTTCGAATCGGTGCAATGCCACATCTCAGCTTCAATGATGTATACTCGGCGCCATGATAACCTTTGCTATGCATGATGCAGTCGCTACCAAAGATCGAATTCGATTGTGGTCCATCGACCGAAATGTCGCGACGGCGTGATGCTGCCATGGGACGTAGCTCATAGGGTGGCGATTTTCGCACCTGCGCTTGTGACCATTGTTGACAGAAATTCCACTCAGTGTAACAATAGGCGATTTCGTGTAGTACATCGCGACCGCATTCCTCACGAAGGCGACATTTTCTGGAATATAATGAGAGATATATGCCACAGGACTTACACTTCAACAAAAAACTTACATGTTATAACGCGTTGTACACGTTTGTGAACATTTCGTCCAACGAGACCATTTCGAGTAGATGCGTCGATGTTTTGGTATCAAACCATCTGGTGTTGCGCGCTCTCTTGTCGGAGCAGCAGCAGCTCCAGCGAGCAGACTGTTATAACGCTCATCTACATAATCGCTGTCATCATAAGAATCTCCATATTCTCCATCCATCCGTGCTGCGATCGTGGTCAAAATCGAAATCTTCAAATTAAAAAATATCACCCTCAATGCCATCATTACAAAAAGGCAGATTTCGTTGTGTCACCTTTGGTGACGATGGCACTTGGCGTCGATTATTACGATGCTCTTGACGACGACGTTGATGATGCGGACTTTGTGTGGGTATGGAACGTACATGACTCTTATACTTCTTAAGCAGTGTTGCTGAATACCCTACCTGCTCGTCGTTATCCAGTTCATCCTCATTTTCTTCAGCTTCCAAATCTTCATAATCATCGACATCAATATAAATTGGCCGTCGTTTCTTTTTGTAGTGTTGTCGTCGTGGTCTTTCATTGATGATGTTATTGAATCATGTAGAAATGTGCATGATTTAACATTCAATCATGGAAATGTGTTTTAATTTTGTTTTCATTTTTTGTTTTAAATATCAATTTTGACACTCGGGCTTGCATGACGTTAAACACTTTCAGGTGAGTTTGACAGCTTGAGAAAACCTATAGTATTCAACTATAGATTTTTACTACTGATTATTTTAAACATTTCCAATTTTGCAAAGTCCGATAATTGCACATGAGGAATTTTCCAAGTTATGTCTTGTATTGTTAATTGTTATTGATCGGTTGAATTAGTTGCATGGAATGATCTCTCATCAGACTTAGAACGTTAAAGAATCAACTCATGTTTAGAATTGAGAATTATTTTATTATAATCTTCAGCGAAGCCTAACATCATTTTTAATGGAACACAGCAACTAAAATGTCCTTTTTCTAATGTGAAATCCTCCTCTAGGCACCAACTGGCGTTTTTCAATGATTTGCTTTCAGTTTTGTTTAAGGATACAAAATTTTTCATAGTAGATCTACGAGTACGATCTACTTCAAAACCATTGATTTCATAACGAATTTCATCAAATAAGTGTGCTATAAAGTTATTTTTAAGTTTTACATCTGTTGCTGGACTGCTGCCTTTTACTATAAAACCATGAATATAAATTATGCTTTCACTTGGTAATACATATAGATCTTGATTTTGGATTGGTATACGAATTTCATCATTGTTGTTAAAAGTTTTTAGATATGGTGAGTAACTATGATATTCCTTTTTAATAATACTTTCATCATGTAAAGGTTTCTGGAGCACATTTAATATAACAATCATAATTGAAGCTTAAGTCCTAAAGTAATGAGATAGTCTTTATTAAGTTCTGTTAATGGTTTCAATTGGCGCTTATAAAACTTATTTGTAGTCTTCTTCTCAAAAGATGATGGTGAACTAAATGATGAGCCCCTTTGTATTACGTTTTTATTTATTTTTATAAATAATCATTATTCCGGCTTAAATTGTAATCTAATGGTAATTTTTTCACCTCGAAAATTTTTTAGATTCCCGTCTTGATAAATTTTTAAAATTATTATTCGACCTTTTTCGCTTAAGTATATTTTGATTATTTTATTTTGGCTAATAGGTCAATCAGTTTCAATTTTTATTTATTAATTCTTAAAATTTGAAATACCCAATATTTCGAAGAAGTTCCTTCTTCATCCTCAGGGGTCACTAAAATTACAATATGCAACAATAAGTAAACATCACAATAAATTATTAAAAAGTAACATGAAAATTAAACACTTTCACTAACATAAGCAAAAAAATAACGAGACAATGGTACTGAACTTACATTTAATTTTAATGAGGTCAAAATTTGAACTAAATTAATTATTAACTAAGCGCCTATATATGTGAGCACAATTTTCGGTGTCACTCTTAAAGTTCATTCTCAGGTCAGTGGGAATATTAATAATGTGAAGCATCTCTATCATTAGTCGTTTGTCATATTGGTTCTCTTGTTGCAATATCTTCACATCGTCAAAGTTAGGATAATGTCCGAATTCTGCACAGTGGGCTGAGAGTGCTGTCTTAGGATCTTGTCCTGTTCTATTTTTTTGGTCAGATCAGTGTCCTGAGAGTCTTGTCCTAAGTTTTGTTTTTGTAGTACCAACATATACTTTGTGGCATACGTTGGACCCGTCACCATAACAAGGAATTTTGTAAATAATTTAGTTTGCTTATTTTATCTTTAGTGTTGCTATAAAATTGTCCAACTATGTTGTCGGTTCTGTTTGCAATTTTTATATTGTCAAATAAATGAGATTTTGTGAATCTCTCGGTGAAACCGGGTATGTATGTCATAGATTTATATATTATTGCACTTGGTTCTGGCCGTTGTCTATATTTGTCATGGGATCTCTTTAATAAATGTTTAATAGTTCTTTTTGGGAAACTATTTTTAAGTAAAATATCCTTAACTTTGTCAATGTTGTCTTTAAAAAATTCTTTGTCGCTTATTGTCAATACTCTTCTGATTAAATTTTCTGCAGTGTTCAGTATGGTCATTTTGTGATATTTTGAATAGAAATTAATAATTCGTCCTGATGCTGAGGCTTTTTGATTCCAATTAAGTTTTAATTGATTCCCTATTCTAACGATAATTGTGTCAAGATAAGTCAATTTGTTGTTTTCTTCTTCCTCTATAGTAAAATTTATGTTTCGGTCAAATTTGTTTAGCTCGTCTAAAATCTCCTGAATTGTATCCGTTCTTACAATTGCAAAAATGTCATCTACATATTTTGTCAGTACTCTAGGTTTAATGTCAATTTTACTCATACAGTTGTCCAATAACTCTTCCATAACGATGTCTGCTATTATAGGCGAGGCTGGTGAACCCATAGGCATGCCTTTCATTTGTGTATAAATTTGTCTGTTAAAATTAAAATAATTATTGTCGATAACACAAAATTTAACGATGTCAATAAAAAGTTTTTTTGGAATTGTCGTGAAAGTTTTAATTGTATTCCACTTCTTGTCTATAATTGTCAATGCTAAATTTACTGGTACACTAGGAAATAGAGAAACTACGTCAAAGGATATCATTTTTTCGTCATCAAAAATATAACTGTCTTGTACACGATTTTTAAATTCTATTGCGTCTTTTACGTTATAAATAGAGTCTTTTGTCAAATTTTTTAAAATTTTTGTGATATATTTACACAATCCATATGATGGTGAATTAATGGAGGAGCAGATCGGCATGTCTTTTTTATGAATTTTGGGTAGTCCGTAAATTCGTGGAGCAATGGCGGTGTTCGTTTTTATCATGAATTTTTCTTTGAGTGTTATATGATTATTGTCAAATAGTTTGTCTGCAAATTCATTGTTTTTTCCCTGTAAAGCAGATGTTTTGTCTTTTTTTAAACGTCTGTATGTTGTCCAATCTCCGAAAATTGTGCTCATTTTGTCATTATATTCTTTTTATACATAACTACTGTCACATTCCCCTTGTCTGCATTCAACACAAATATATTTTTATTTTTCTTTAAAAATTGTTTTGTTTGTTCCACTGTGTTTTT
Organism: Tricholauxania praeusta; assembly: GCA_949775025.1. Classification (NCBI taxonomy): domain Eukaryota; kingdom Metazoa; phylum Arthropoda; class Insecta; order Diptera; family Lauxaniidae; genus Tricholauxania; species Tricholauxania praeusta. Next base: position 112,527,062 of record OX459028.1, read on the forward strand.
AATGAACTTGTCTCTCGCGTCCAACTTATGCTTGTGTTTGTGTTGGTTTATCAGCATCAATAACTTAACTCTGGCGGTCTCTTGATCTTCTTTCTCTTTAATCGTCTGTATGCAGCTTTCACCATCCGCGATGCACTTAAATAAGGGAAATTGTTCTTTAGTAATAGGTAGCGCGTACTTGGGTCCAAGCGAGAGAAGCCACTGTTTGTTTGTCGGTAATATAGAATTCGTCATGTTCTTAAACCACTCTCTGTTTAACTTAATGTTGAACTTTTCCATGTGTTGTTGTTGTAATTTGTTGAATTTGTTTATATGTGTTATTTTGGTACTCAAAACCAATCATAGGTAGCGCGTACTTGGGTCCAAGCGAGAGAAGCCACTGTATGTTTATCGGTATTATAGAATTCATCCTGTTCTTAAACCACTCTCTGTTTAACTTAATGTTGAACTTTTTCATGTGTTGTTGTTGTAATTTGTTGAATTTGTTTATATGTGTTATTTTGGTACTCAAAACCAATTTCTATTCAAAACATCACAAAATGACCATACTGAACACTGCAGAAAATTTAATCAGAAGAGTATTGACAATAAGCGACAAAGAACTTTTTAAAGACAACATTGACAAAGTTAAGGATATTTTACTTAAAAATAGTTTCCCAAAAAGAACTATTAAACATTTATTAAAGAGATCCCATGACAAATATAGACAACGGCCAGAACCAAGTGCAATAATATATAAATCTATGACATACGTACCCGGTTTCAGCGAGAGATTCGCAAAATCTCATTTATTTGACAACATAAAAATTGCAAAGAGAACAGACAACATAGTTGGACAATTTTATAGCAACACTAAAGATAAAATAAACAAACTTGACAAATCGAAAATTATTTACAAAATTCCTTGTTATGGTGACGGGTCCAACGTATGCCACAAAGTATATGTTGGTACTACAAAAACAAAACTAAGGACAAGACACTCAGGACACCGATCTGACCAAAAAAATAGAACAGGACAAGATCCTAAGACAGCACTCTCAGCCCACTGTGCAGAATTCGGACATTATCCTTACTTTGACGATGTGAAGATATTGCAACAAGAGAACCAATATGACAAACGACTAATGATAGAGATGCTTCACATTATTAATACTCCCACTGACCTGAGAATGAACTTTAAGAGTGACACCGAAAATTGTGCTCACATATATAGGCGCTTAGTTAATAATTAATTTAGTTCAAATTTTGACCTCATTAAAATTAAATGTAAGTTCAGTACCATTGTCTCGTTATTTTTTTGCTTATGTTAGTGAAAGTGTTTAATTTTCCCGTTTTGATCTAAAATCTTTATAGTTATGTTGTTGATCTCTCTAGAGTTCACAGGTAAATAAATAAAATTTTGAGGTTTCTCATTTGTTTTATATCCAGGTGGAACCTTAGGAGAAAACTCATGTAAGGCATGTACTGATACATTATTAATATATGACCCGATAGTTACATTACATTCAATGCGTATCATATTCACATTTGTTATATTCCTAGGTAAATCAGATTCGGATTTAATTGCTGTGGCTATTTTTCCATAAGGAGATGGTTGTTGAAAATCACTCTCTTCTAACTCTATCACTTCTAGAGTTGATGATGATGATTTAGCAGGCTCATTAAATTCAATCAACTTTATTTTTAAGAGTTTTTTACTAAAACCAAGCATCTGTCCTTTACTATTCGGTTGCGTAAAATCCATATCCATAGAGCTCGTTATTTCAGTTTTTAAAGTATTGTTGTTAGACTCGATTAGAAGAAAAATTGATTCATCAATGTCTTTAGTGGCTGAATTTAAGAAAAAGGTAAAATCTTCTAGTTCATATGATCCAACTGGTATTTTAATAATATGTTCTCCTATGTGGAATAAATTGTTCTTAACATCTACTTTAGGTATGGAATTAAATGTTGCAAAATCGATAAGTTCACAAACATATCTTGTTGGTAGTTCAATTGGTGGAAAATATTCTCCAACCAGAGTTGATGTATTTCCACTTAAGGAAAACGTTATCGACATTATGGCGCATCTTCATAGTCTTATTTTAAAGTTGAAACCACCTAAACTCTAACTAAGCTCAAAATAAATTTGGTCATGACTAAAAATTGTTTTCTATTCATAGTCGATTTTTTAGTATTGAGTAACTAGCATAAGCTAATGAACTCACCACACAAAAGTGTGCAAACTTGTCAAATTTTGACTTTTTAATTTCAAACAACAAAACAAACAGAGTAATAAAAAATTTCAACACACAAGGCATCGTGGCCCAATGGTTAGGACTGTGAACTCATAGCTTACAGGGCGTTCAGTTCACTTTTTTTTTTTTAAAACATATATGTATATGAATATATATAATTTTTTTTTTTACCCTTCCGGTTTCTAAAGTGACCTGCCATTACAAATTTTGACTTTTTAATTTTAAACTAATAAGATAACAAAAAGAGTAATAAAAAACTGGATTTTACAAGGCAGCGTGGCGAAATGGTTAGGACTGTGGACTGTTTTATTCAAAAAATATGGGGCTATAGAATTTACTACTGGTTAAATTGGAAACTACTTAGTTAACTTTTTTTAAAACGATTTATTACAAAAAAAATAACGAAAAATACATATTAATTCGTTCAATTTAATGAAGAAACTTAACATAAATGAGTTCAAAACATAAAAGCTATCAGTTAATTTTAAAGCATTTCAACTGTCAGCTCACTTAAATCACACTTTTTAACATACATATTCAACTAAATTCTCTGTATGGTGGTGTGTATTCAGATGTCAAGTGTACCCCTTTGGTAGAAGTCATATGTGCCCCAAACGTTCTAGAGGCGTTTTCCAATTTTTTTTATTATTACTGTTTTATTTTCACAAAGCACACTTTAATTGTGTTGTTACTTAAACGTAATGCTAACATATTTTGCAACTCAATTTACAAAAACAACCCGAAATAATTCACAAAACGCTTACGTACTTGGTATCGAAAATTACATCAGGGATCGCGAAAACAGAAAAACTCGTGGTACACCGAAGGGAGTTGAAGAAGAACTGTCAAAGTCCATAAAGTTTTTTTAAGTCAAAGTAGGTTCTTTTTGCATTTAAACTTGTTGGCGCCTTAGTCGTTTTCATACTGAAATTGGCAAAGTCACATGTGCCCCAGTGTCAAAGGTACCCCACTTCCCTCGATGCATGTATATTTTTTTTAACACGCCAAATAAAAACAACTTATAGTCCTCAAAATTATCAAAATTGAATTTTCTGATATGAAATGAATGTATTTTCTCCATATTTTCTTTTTATTTCTTTTTTGATATCGACTTAATATCAACTTCAGCTGAAATTATATTTTTAGTTATAACTAAGCAGAAAAGCCGATGCTAAATCAACTATGAATGACTTAGTTATTGCTAAAATAAAGCTCTAACTTAAGCTGATGCCAAATATGACTATGAATATGCGCCTATGAGTTTTAAGTGATGAATGAATGGCAACTTATGATTGATTTACTATTTATAATGAGAGAAGGAAAAAGTTATGATTCAACAAACCTGAAAAGCGATTGTTTAACTTCAATAAGCAGCAATAATATTTTTAAAAAAAAAGAATAAAAAATCAAGTTTTGAGTTCTTTATTTATGTATATATTATAAATATTCTTAATAGTAAGACATTTTTTTCAGAACATGTGCAAGATTTCTTTTTATGATACTTACAAGCTACAGATGAGTTAATTTTATATAAAGATTTCAAATCACAGCATTTGAAATCATCTAAATTATAAAAAGGAATTTGATTCATAAAAAGATTTTTAATCCATCTCGTTTTTTCTAAACCCTTAGCATAACCAATGAATTTTTTATCCTTAAAAGTTTTGATATACTCAACTACATCTAATAAAGTTGAATCACCATCCCCCCACTTTAGTCCATGATGGTGATTGCAAAGCCAGTTATTTGTTGTTTTCTCTTTCTCCGACAATATTGAGTACCGAAAAGGAGGTTGAATAATAAATGTTTTCGATTCTGTATCCTCCGATGAAATACTTATTTCTTTTACAATAAAGTTTTTGTTGATATAAAAACCCTGTACATCCACAACTAAAATTGCACTTTCACACATTCTTATTTGGAATCTTATTACGACTGAAGAAGTGACGATATAGTTTGAACCTTTAAATCATAATAAAGGTTCATTATATCTATTGCTTCAATCCATTTTTTATCAACATAGAGACAGTTACAGGTATCAGGTCCACATGTTGTTGTATCTATTGACCATACGCAATTTGAATAGTGATAACCATGTTTTGATTTATTTTTTTTTATATAGCATATATTCACTGACCCATTTTTTGAAATTATTTAAAATAGCTTTATGTTCAGACCATATCAGTTTTTCCTCATTTAAGAAATTATTCAAAATTTTTACACGGATCTCATTATTCATTTTCAAAACTTAATTAATGGTTCTTAACACGTTGACTGGTTGACATACTGCTTAATATTATAAAAGTTGAATTATGATATTTCCATTTCTAAATCCTGTTTATATTGTTTAATATTGATAAGGGTAACATTTGAACGTGTAGTAATATCATCCTCAGTTACAGTTTCAATTTCACCAATACTCAAGATTCGTTCCGACTCAACTTGACGGTATTCAAAGCAGGAGTTACTTAGACTTTTTTAGTATAAACGGCGTCATATGTACAACGAATTCCTAACATGATGTTATCCTTTTATTGAAGCTGGAAGTGCCTATAAAATGGTTGTACACTTTCTATGCTTCCTGCAATATTTTTTTCTTTTTGTATTTAATCTTGTCTAAATGCTTCTATAGCTTGTTGTACAGTAAAAAAATTTTCTGTAGATGGTGAAGGTGTTTGTATCGTGTGTATAGTTCCTAATTCTTCTACGCCTTTCCATGGTACATACTCATTTTGATCCCATTTCATCAGTTTAAAGTTCAGCTTTATGCTTACAAGATCATTTTTAGGTACCCTTACAGCAAATTCAGTCTTTTCAAATTCATTCAGATTTGAATCGATAGGTATTGCAGCAGATAATATTTGTGCAATACAAATATATGATAATAATATGATGAAATTATATTTCATTTTTGAGTTATTAGATTGATATGTTGTCTTGTTAAAGGTTGAATTGTGAATGAAATGTAAATTTTTTAATTTCACCAATTTTATAGATCAGTTGATGGTACTATCGGTATAGTCTTATCCATATTATTTTGATTAGGTTTCATTAATGTTATACTCTCATCTTTATCATTATTTGTGTTTTTGTTGTTACTTCCACTCTCACTATTGTTATCAATATTTTCAACATCTCTTTGATAACGGCTTTTATGTGAATTGTTGTCTGTAATGGTTGTACCATGATTCATTTTTTCAATATTTGGTTGAGGTGTGTGTAACCATTCCGTGGGATTTGAGTCAAAATCGGTAAACTCACATGCTGGATGAAAATTGATTTTACTGATTCCCCATTCCGGTACAGCACCATCAAAAGTTTTCCCCATAATGTAATAAAACCACCAAGGACTTCAATTTGAACATGTTGACTAAGATCAAATTCAAATACAGTTGAAGATAGCGAATTTAAAATATCTACTCCACGTCCTTGAGGTATGCTAAATATTAAAGTTTTTCTTCCATGAACTGGTCGTAGGTACACTTCCAGATTCTTCATGTAAATTCCATAGTTTATTATAGTGAAATGTTTCCATTTTGCATAGCAAACACAATATTTATCTTCAGATATAATCTGTTGAATGTGAAACATTTTAACTTCTTTCCTTAACGGTCTACATGTAAATGTCTATCTTCATTATTATTATCTTATTATATATATATATAAATATATATATATATGATTTTTTTTGTATTTCTTAATATGATGTAATTAAATTGCATCTTATTAACCCGCCCAACTGAAAAAGATTTTCTAATTTTTACTATAAAACTATATAGATTCAATATCGGGAATCAGTCGAAAAGTTTCCATTTTCGAGTGCATTACCGAGAAAGTTTAAGAGAAAAACAATGAGGGCAAGCTTAAGAAAACTATTCCAATCAACCAACATTAAGTACTTACCGTTAAAGGATATGGGGGAAAACGTTGAATATTATGTAAACAAAATAGAACGAGTAGAAACGAGTTATGGCGAAAGTGTTGGATGTCTTGTCAATAATGGATTTCACATTTATCTACCCAAGAGATTCCTCATTATAACCAAAGGGACTACTTAAATGCGACCCCACATATCTTAATGAATGGGGCCTTTAACCTAAACAATGAAAAGATTGAAAAGAAAAATGAAAATATATTCTATAGCATGTATAATAATCCTAATGATAGTGAAAATAATGAATAAAACAAAATAAATAAAAACAAGAATCTTTTCTTTTTTTTTCATTTTCTTTCGCTCGTACCAGGGACTCTCTCCATCAGAGTCACCTGGTACACAATTTTTGCTGCCATTACATTTATAAGTGTAATGTCCACATCCATATGGTAGTCACTACCATATATGGATGTGGAGTTATGCTGCTGTTGCTCCGTGAAATGTTGGGACATCACAGTTATAATGTGCACTGTTACGAGCTCATTAAGTTCCTCCCTGAAGATGGGGCTGTGGCAGTAGTTCACCCACACCACATCCAAGTCCCCCATGTTGCCGACAACAATACGATTATTTTTCAATTTTAAATTATACATTTTCTGTAATTAAAAAATATTATAATATATAATTATATATAATGTGTATATTAAGGTGGCCCTTATTTTCAAGAGTATCGTTTTTTTGAATCGATCCCCCTAAAAATGTGCGAATAGATGAAAAATGATAAAATGTGAAGTTTTAGATTAATTCGAAGTCATTTAGAGGTCGTTCAAGCCGATCAATATATCGAAAAATGTTTTTTTTTCTACTTTTTTCCTTTTACCCACCCTTGAGGTTTATTAAACCAATCTTGAACAAAAAAGTAAATATTTATACATATTATGTAATCGATTACCTTTGCAACCAGCTAAAAATCATAAAAATCGGTTGACAAATAAAGAAGTTATGACCATTTATATTATTTAAAAACCAAACATTTTCTATAATATTTCTTTAACATATCTATAACATATCGCTCACTTACTTCAAGACTGGCATAACTCAAAAAACGTGATTTTTGAGTTAATGATGCAGAAATGTCCGCCATTTCATGTTTTATTTTGTGTCAAAAAATCAGAAAATTATCTCATAAACTTGCTTTGTGAGAAGAGTTTATATAGACATACTTTTCATTATTTTCATATAAAAAGCAACTTATTGAAAACTTTGAATGCGTTTTTCTCCCACTTTATGTTTTTTGAGTTATGCCAGTCTTGAAGTAAGTGAGCGATATGTATAAAGATAATAGCTATCAATATTTTGAAAATTTTTTTTAACATAAAGAAAATTCAAAAGGAAAAATAATACAAAACTAATATTTAAGTCAAGGCTGATTTAGTCTGTGATTTGAAGTTTTTCCGATATTCAGTAACCAATTGCAATAAATATTGTTTTTCTTGTTCTTCCTTGGTTTAAATTTTATTGTATTCTTCAATCAATTTTACTCCACGTTCTGCTGCATCATTTACCACATTTATATTATGAATTATACTATTTCCTTTTTTATAAGCTTCATTGACGTTCCACTTAGAAGGGTCCTCATTTAAAAAATCATTATTGATCTTCCTTCGCAAATAAGTAACACCCAAAATATAAATATGCATATTACTCCAAATGAGGTAGTCAACAAATGTTAAACTTAAGTATTTGCAGAAAAGCTCCTGGCTATGACTCCATTACCTCCATAATGCTGAAAATTTTACCCCAAACAGCTTTAGTTTTCATTACCAGGCTCTTTAACGCTATAATTAATTTTGGCCATTATCCTGATGATTGGAAAAAATCAATAACTAAAATGATCTCGAAGCCCGGCAAAGATTCTACTTTACCATCTTCATAAAGACCTATTAGCTTGCTTTTCTGCCTCTCAAAACTGTTTGAAAAAGTGTTCTTAGAAAAGCTTTGGTCATTATCCTGATGATTGGAAAAAATCAATAACTAAAATGATCTCGAAGCCCGGCAAAGATTCTACTTTACCATCTCCATACAGACCTATTAGCTTGCTTTCCTGCCTCTCAAAACTGTTTGAAAAAGTGTTCTTAGAAAAGCTTAGGTCATACCTTCAAGATTATTAACTTATCCCTTCTCACCAGTTTGACTTTAAGGAAAAACATGGAACCATTCAGCAAGTGAACTTAGAAATGCGTTTGGACAGTGAGAATACTGTTCCGCCATGTTTCTCGATGTTAAGCAAGCTTTTGATAAAGTATGGCATGAAGGTCTAATTTACAAAATCAGACAGCTCCTACCTCAAAATGTCCATGCAGTCCTAGAGTCATACTTGGCAAACAGGTGCCATAGGGTTAAATATCAAAGCTTAATATATCTAAATTTTCGATTGGCGCTAGAGTTCCTCAGGGTAGTGTTCTTGGTCTGTTTTTATATATATTTTATTCACCTCTGATATTCCGACAAATGACCAGCTAGTCACCTCCACTTTTGCTGACGATACGGCAATTTTAAGTCGTCACAAAAATGCTGTGGCTGCTACCAACCAGTTTCAAAATCATCTAGTTCTTATTAAAAACTGGCTATCAAAATCGCGTATCAAGTTGAATGAACAAAAATGCCATTATGTCATATTTACATTAAATAGAAATCCAACTTCAACCTTAACATTAAATGGTATTCGAGTTCCAGAAGCAAATGATGTAACTTAAGTATCTTGACATTCACTTAGATAAACGCTTAACTTGGCGTAAGCATATCGAAGCCAAAAAGACGCAAATCAAACTCAAAGCAGCTAGCTTACACTGGTTAATTAACAGACACTCTCCTCTAAAATTGAAATATAAAGTTCTACTACACAATAGTGTCATAAAGCCTATCTGGACCTATGGCATACAGCTATATAAGTTCGCTAATTCATCAAATACAGAAATTCTACAAAGAGTTCAAGCAAAGATACTAAGGACAATAACAGGAGCACCATGGTTCATTAGAAATGAGCAACTCCATAGTGATCTCCATATACCTATGGTTAAGGATGAGGAAAATACCTCCAAAAACTGAAAAATTACATCAATTCATTAGCTACGCCACTTGCCAACACTTCAGCACATTCGCGTTTAAAAAGGTCTGACCGTCCAGCTATTATAAATATATCCTCCACACTTATTGGCATCGATCGTGAAACTTCCATTTTATCGTTGCATATGCAATATCGTCTCGTCTAAGGGCACTGTTCCCTAATAATAATGATAAAAAAATGACCATAACTTCTTTATTTTTCAACCGATTTTTATGATTTTTAGCTTGTTAGAAAGGTAATTAATTATATAATATGTATTAGTATTTATTTTTATGGTTTGACACATTCAGAAGGGAATAAATGAACAAAATGCAAAAAAAATCATATTTTTCGAAATTTTGGTAGGCTTGAGCGACCTCCAAATCCCCTCGGATTGATCTGAAACTTCACATTTTATCATGTAGAAAGAAAAACGGCTCTTTTGGTCCAAATTTTAATTTAATGTAAGTAAAAAACAACTACATTAATTTTCCCGAGCTTTCGTTGGTTATTTTCCAACTTCTTCAGGGTAATTTCAATGATATATATTTTATGATTACATTGACTTTTTCATTTATTGCCGCTTTCCCGAATTAACTCTAAACATTAACATACAAAACATTAAAATTTAAAATATTTACAAAAAAACGGACAACATCAAAAACGCGAAAACCAAAGCATATAACATTCAAACAGCACTGACTTAGATAGCTCATTTTATCGTTTTTCATCTATTGGCACACTTTAAGGGGGATCGATCAAAAATCGCACTCAAACAAAATTTTCCCATACACTCGGGGGCCACCTTAATGTATATATTATTATTACTTTTCTGAACTGATATGGTATATATTTTTCGACAACCTTTTTATACTAATTTTAAAACCTTAAAGATATTATTATCTGTATTTTGTGAACACATTTTTAGAGTTTAGAAAATGTTTTTATTATTATTTAAATTATATAAGATTGTGGTCCCCATTCTACTGATAAATGTCAAATTTCACATAAATTTTATGGGGTCATGTGGTTTTAAAATTGATATCAAAACGTATGGTAGTAAATTTGAATATTTCTTTAAGTCTCACGCTGATTACAAATATAATTCGACTTTAGTCTTATTCAAATGAGATGTGTAGACAATTTTACTTATTTTCAAAAGAAAATAGTTTTTCACTGCTCCATTCTACACATAAGTTTCAGATTTTATGTGATCAATTTAAAAAAAAAATTATATCAAACGTATGGTAGTAAATTTTATTATTTCTTTAAGTCTCACGCTAATTACAAATATGAGCCAACTTTAGTGTTATTCAAATGAGATGTGGAGACAATTTTATTTTCAAAAGAAAATAGTTTTTCACTGCGGCTCCTTTCTATTAATAAATTTTAAATTTTACAAATTCCACAAAATTTTATATGATCAATTTAAAAAATAAAAATTATATCAAGTATGGTAGTAAATTTGAATATTTCTTCAAGTCTCACGCTGATAAAAAATATGAATCGACTTTAGTGTTATTCAAATGAGATGTGGTGACAATTTTATTTTCAAGGTGGAAATATTTTTTCTTCGCGGTTCCATTCTACTGATAAAATTTTAAATTTTACATGATTAGTTTGAAATAAAATCATATATAAAGGGCTACTAATTCGAATATCATTTATTAGTAAAAGAATAATGTCGTTTATAAGTTTAAAAAGAAAGTTTGGTGAGCTGGCCGTCAAAAAGTACGACAAGCCAGCAATATCCATAAAGGATCTCATACCTAATGAAAGGTATGAGTTCCTTCAAGTTCGGAAGGCAAAAACAAAATACGGGGTAAAAGTGATGGCTGAGCTGGAGCGTGGAATGCTATTCCTCCCAGCGAAATATCTGCAGCTGTCAGATGAGAAGATAGTTGGGCTGAAGGAGCTCAACATCTATGTGACGGATGGGTGCCTCGACATAGAGGAGCGACCATCAGGAGGAAAGAAACAGAAAAAGTAATTCGATAAAGTTATTTGTAATTAAAATAAAAAAATTAAACATATAAAAATCAAGTTTTTTGTTTTCTTTATTTATGAATATATAAATTTAATTAGAATTTCAGATTACATTTTGACATCAAAAATTGAATACATAAATGTCCACAATTTACTGTGTTAAATTGTTGATGCTTGAAATAATTATTATTTATAATTTATAATTATTACTTGATATTTTTCCCTAAACTCTTTTGGTGGTTCTAGGTTTCCAAAGCTATCAAAATATTCGAATTCGTTATCCTTTTTCCAGTAAGCTACCCAATGTGTACCCATCCCTTTTGTAGAATTCAAATTAGTTATTCCACATTCTACCTTACGTGGTTTACTTGGAAGTGTATCATGCATAAATACACCTCTAAAATTTGGAATATATTTTCTCAGATCCACATCGGAAAGAGCCCTTTTAGGTAGCTTCATTATTAGTTTTTTTGAAACGGTTTTAGAAATAGTCCAAGACCTTTTTTGTATGGTTTCAGGTACATGCTTTTTCCCATTGCAATGGCCTCCTATGTATTGTTATGACGTTTTACTTCAGCTAGCTGCTCATTTCCATTTTTAACTGCATTTATGGCTTTTGTTATACCTGCTGCACCACCAGCTAGACCACCAAGTGTACCCAGTGCTACAAATATTGGTGCTAGAGGAAGAAAATCTCCAGATTTAGGCAATGGTATTACTCGTCGTGTTTCAAATAAAGTTTTTTTTCCTTTGAAAATATTGTTTACAACTTTTCGTGATATTTGTATAGCATCATTTATATTTTTTGTCTTCTTTATATTCTTTCTTGCACTTTTCAAAGCATGTTTAAATAACTTGTGTCTATTTATTTTTGATGATTTCTTAGGTTTTCTGGAAATGGTTCCCATACCAAATTTTGTTTTTGCTTTCATTGCATTAGTTACAAACCAAGCGTTTGATTTTTCACCAAGACTGCCGTCAGTTGATTTAACTCTCTCCCAAGCTTTTTTAGCTAAAATTTTATCAGCGATATGGCCATTTTCTAAATCCTTATTTTTAGAGTATGCTATATCATGTGTGCGGCAAGCTGCATCTAATGGGTTGATTCCTCGATCACCTCTGGCTAAACGTTTCTTTAACTTTGTACCGGGCCCACAAAATTGATAGCCTGGTAGATGTAGTTCAATGGGTAGTTTGTTGATTACGCTCAATCATCTCCCGATGAAGTAAAACCAAATTCAATATTTATATTTGATGATATAGCTTGCGAGAAACAAAATCATTTATGGGGCGTCATAAAGCAGTTGATAGTTTCTATTTATGTCAAACTTATACACACATACCAAAACACTTGATTCGTGATAATGCGAATATGATTATTCTGTTTAAGCAGGATGAGATGAATATAAGACATATTTATAATGATCATGTTGGTTCTGATATGAGTTCTAAAAAATTCTATGAACTATGTGCAAATTGTTGGAAAGAAAAGTATGGTTAACTTGTTATTAGTAAGGATGATCCAATGCATAATGGACGTTATAGAAAAGGATTCGATGTGTATATAAGCCTATAAAAGTAGTATCAACTCATTTTTGTTATCTTAGTATTAAAACTACTTCCAAACTGTTATCTGGTTGGTTCCTGTTAAACTGCTAACTACTTTCTGATCTATTCCTGTTAAACTGCTAACTGTTATCTGATTTGTTCCTGTTAAGCTACCATCTGATCTTTTCCAGTTAAAATGAATGAAAATCTAATTAAAAACCTCATTAAGACTCGAAATATTCTGAAAAAGAAATATAAGAGTATTCAACTTGGAGAAGCCGCAAATGATGGGCTTTTAGAAAAAACTTTTAAACCAATAACTAGCCCATTAAAAGAAATAATTCATGATAAGAAAATAAAAAGGGAAAATCATTCAATAACTCCTTCAAAGATAGTGATTAAAATTTTCCTATCAGTAGCACACCATTTAAAAAAAGTAGAAATGATTATAAAACCTATCAGAGTGAAAAAAGCTCCTCAGCACTTAAATCATTTGATGATGATGATGTTGATGAAGGTAATAATGATGATACTGATATTATAGATAATGATGATGATAATGATTATGATAATGATGATGATGTTAATGAAACCATTACATCACCATCAAAGATATACATTGAACCCAATTTATCAAACATTTCCATTAGAAAATTGGATAAAGCTTATGGTTCTCAAAAAGATAAAAATCAAAAATGGAGATTTGGTAGTGAAATCATTACTTTTAATGATAACAACGTTGTTATTGGTAAATTAAAATGGCCTATTACACGAGGCTTATATGTTTTTAATAATCCAAAAGATTATAATGATGGAGATTTAAAAACTTATCAAGAAATATTGATGGAGACTAATATTTATAGACAAAACTATCAACCTAATGAACAAATTCAAGGTAATCGATCAAGAAAATATAAAAATATTATTCAAAACCTGATTAAAGAAAAAACTCGTAAAGGAGGTGGTTTAATGAGATTAAATATGAAAAAATCGAATTATATATATTGGGATGATCCAAACGAATTAGTTGATAGACTACGTCTTTTAATTTCATCATCATCAGCTGGTCACTCAAACCATAATAATGAAATTGTTTCAATTATTGAAGAATTAAGTGAAGCAGGGAAAGTGAGGGAAGGTGCCACAAAATAAAAGCCGGATTTCACTTAGATAGTGATCAACATTTTAATTTCAACTTGCGCAGAATCAAAAATATTGCAAATCCTATATTGGGAAAAGATGCTGTTAACAAAACTTTTTTAGAAAGTACACTTCAAACGAATTCTCAAGAATTAACTAAACATATTGAGAAATCATTTACAGAAAAAATTAATAATACTTAGTAAGTTTATAGAGGAACAAAACAAATTACAAAGTAATTTAGAAGAAGTACTTAGACAGGTGAAATATATACTCTCATATAAAATTGAATTCTCAGCAGAAACTGTTAATAGATAAATTATTGCGTTGGAAACACGAATTTATAAAACAATAGAAGATAATAAAGAGTCTTTTGAAGATAGAATAAATAGTGTTGATTTTACTCTTAAGAAAATAATAGAAGCTAAAGATGGAACGACAACAAATAGTTCAGGAACTGCATAAACAAGCACGAAGAAATTTCATCCGACGTCGAGTAATAACAAAAGGTATAGATGACCTTTGGCAAGCAGATCTTATTGAGATGGGTGCTTATTCAAAATACAACAAAAATTATCGGTTTATTTTAACTGTAATAGATACATTTTCAAAGTTTGCTTGGGCTGTTGCTGTTAAATCAAAAAGGTAGTGAAGAAGGTACCAACGCGATGAGAACAATTTTTTTTACAAAAAAGAATACCAAAAAACTTGCAAACAGACAATGGTAAAGAGTTTTATAATAAAATATTTGGAAATCTTATGAGGATACATAATATTAATCACTATTCATCATACAGTACACTGAAAGCTTCTATTGTGGAACGTTTTAATAGAACATTGAAGGAAATGATGTGGAAAAAATTTAGTTTGCAAGGAAATCATCAATGGATTAATATTTATAGAGACCTTATAAATCAATACAACAATAATAAACATAGAAAAATTGGAATGTCACACAAATCTGTCAACAAAAAAAATGAATACTCTATACATAAACGAGTTTATAATCATGTTAAAATTTTCACAAGAGGTAAACTAAAAGTTGAAGATCATGTACGCATTAGCATAAGCATGTTTTCAATAAATGATACACCCCTAACTGGACTACTGAAATCTTCAAAATACGCGTCATACAAAACACTAACCCTGTAACATATTTATTGGAAGATTACCAAGGGCAGCCAATTATTGGAGGATTTTATGAAAACGAGTCAATGCGAACTCATTATCCAAACACATATTTAATTGAGAAAGTTATAAAAACTAAAGGAAACCAAATTTTTTTTAAATGGTTAGGATTTTCCTCTGATCATAATTCTTGGGTTAATAAAAATTATATGGTGTAATTTCTCATCAAAAAATAAAGAAAATACTTAAAATATAATACAACAACACATATCGTTTGTTTTTTAATCTATTCAATAGCTAAAGTCGCATATCACATATACCTACAACAAATTCTACTTCACCGCTTATCCCCATTCTGTAAATTGAAACCAACTCTGCTGCAGCACACCGCTGCATAAGGAAAAATTTGGGTAAGTCCCATGAATCCTACAACTTGGAGTGGGGTAATCCCTAAAAATCCACACAATTTGAGTAAACTTTTGTAAGCTCTAATAACACATATTGCCCTACGTGTATGATCATTGCTGCATCATCATCTACCTACAACAAATTCTAATTCACACGCTCAGCGTGACTGCGGCCACAACTGTGCTGCCTGCACATGCGTGATATCATAGAAGCAGCACTGTGACCTGCCTGCCCCCTCCCCCCCCCCCCCCACCGACGGTTGCTCTTATCTACTTACTCATGAGCCGCTGCGGCTGCGGTTACTACCAGCTTATCGCTACACCCTACTTTCATGCTGTCGGCATATTAAATTCCTTAGATTGGTCGCAATTTTGGCGAAATTTTACCTTAAATTTTTGTATGGGAATTAACATACAAAAGTAGCTCATTTTGTCACAGAACTCTTATAGCTTATCTACTGGCATTTTTGAAAATTACGACTCAAAATACATAAAAAAAAGTATGTGAGAGACCAGATCTTTTTTTGTTTAAGCTAGTGATATAGATAATTCAATCATAAAAAACAAATATAAAATTTTCAAAATTCGAAAAAAAATTAAAAAATTGTCAGCACATCTTGAACTACAGCTTGAAAGTTCCGTAATATAGAGTAGAGTTTTGAAAAAAAATTTTAAGAAAAATCAAAGGTGTCGCACTTTTCGAAAATGTCGATTTTAATCTTTAAACGTTAATAACTAACTGATTATTACTTCGAATAACTTTTTTTTATTTTTTTTTTTTCAGAAACTACATACATTCAAACACAAAAAAAATGATACCCTACTTTAAATTGATATCAATATTTATTACTAGTCTATCGTTAATTGAAAATTTTTTGCCTTGAAATTTAAAAAACCGATTACTTAATAACGGTTTTGAATACAAGACTTGAAATTGGTGTGCTTGTTGCTTTTAGTACGCACTAAAATATATCAAAAAATTAGCGAAATCGAAGAGGGTCGGGCCAAAACCTCGGTGATTTGGGATGGAATGCCCCATATGTATCCCAAAAGATTTAAAGGGGAGATTACGATATCCGTGGCGCTGCAAGCTGGCAATGGTTTTCGATAAAAAAAAACGTCAAAATAAATCGAAAATGTTGGATAAAAAAAATCGATATCTCGTTTGGTTTTCGAAATATCGATACTTAAAAATTTGATTTTGACAGTACCATATGAAGTATGATTTCCTTGGCGCCGTAATCTGATGAGTTTCCGATGAAACACGTTAAAATAAAGCGAAAATCAATTTGAAATTAATTTGAAATTTTTAATCGAATTTTACAGTCAATTGCAGTAACCAATATTCATGTGAAATTTCACAAATCGGTTAATGCTTTATAAACAAACATGACAAAGACAACAAATGGAACAATTTAACCTGGTAATTGGTGACATATGTTTCGGCTATTACCACATATATACACATATTCATATGTATATACATAGCCTCATCAGACCAGTTTTTGGTTAATTTGTAATGCGATTCGAACCCCCGACCATTCCATGAATTATATGTGGACGGCCGCTCAAACACTTGAGCCACGGAGGTTCTGCTGAACGACATGAACAAAGTGCACATTTAACAAAACCAAAAACAAATTAAAAATTTCTATAAAGCGAAAATGTTATATAAAAAAAAATCGATATCTCATTTGGTTTTCGAAATATCGATACTTAAAAATATGATTTTGATAGTACCATATGAAGCTTGATTTCCGTGGCACGGTAATCTGACGATGGTTTCCGATGAAAAACGTCAAAATAAAGCGAAAAGGTTAAATAGAAAAAATCGACATCCCATTTGGCTTTCGAGATATCGATACTTAAAAATTTGATTTTGAAAGTACCAATTGAAGTACGATTTCCGTGACGCCGTAATCTGACGATGGTTTCCGATGGAACACGTCAAAAGAATTGCTGTGGCTATCGAATTCGGAGGTTTTTTTATATTTTCTAAAGCTATTTTATTAATATAAATATAAAATGTGTTAAAAAACATCTTGACCAAGAAAATTAGGATCAGTTTGTTCAATTTCTTCAATTACCCAATCGGAATCGTTTTCTTGCTCTTCTTCTTTCCTAAGTTAAAGTACTGTGACTAGTAAACTAAGGACTGTCCCAGATAAATTTGTCACTTTTTATTTTGTTTGATTACTGTCTACCTGATAATTTTATAAGTCTTAAAAGACGCAATATTTGTTCTACTTAAAGTGACGTTTATTATGATGTATAACACTTGGTGATAGCTCTTTTAACGACAAAGATGTCGAGCAAGCAGCAAAAAGTCCGCGAACTCATTTTGTACACATACTTGCGAAATCCAGAATTAAAATATTCATCTATAGCAAAAATGGTTGGTGCATCAGGTAGAACTGTTATTAAGGTTATTTCTAATTACAAGAAGGGTCTACCTGTTTCACGAAAAAAAGGTTCAGGTAGAAAATCAGAATTTTCAAACTTAAGGATAGTGGGGAAGGCGAAGCGTCTTTTTAAACAGAATCCCAACACCCCAGTGCGAGATATGGCGGTTAGAGCAGGTACATCAAAATCTACTGTGCAAAGGATAAAAGAAAAAAGTAAGCTGAAGACATATAGAGTTCAAAAAGTATTAGACCGTTCTGATGAAAAGCTGTTGGTTGCTCAGATGCGATCCTGAAAATTGTATGTAAGGTATCTGGCTAAATTTGATTGCTGCGTTATGGACGAGGAAACTTACGTCAAAGCAGATTTGAAGCAGTTACCTGGGCACGAATATTATACGTCACCAAAGAAGGGGCATGTGGCTAGGAAATTCAAAGAAAAAAAAATTTCGAAATGGCCGAAGCAATATATGGTTTGGCAGGCCATATGCACCTGTGGCCTCAGAAGCAGCTTCTTTGTTACGGAAGGCACAATCAATTCAAAAGTTCATATAGATGAGTGCCTCGAAAAACGTCTTCTACCATTTATTCGTGCACACGAGGGTACAATGATGTTCTGGCCCGATATAGCAACCTCTCATTACTCTGAAGCTACGATGGAATGGTAAAAGTAAAAAGATCAATATCGTACCAAAAATAGCAAATCCGCCCAACTGCCCAGAGCTTCGCCCAATTGAGAGATATTGGGCTCTAATGAAAAGAGATCTTCGAAAGAGTGGTAAGACTGCAAAAAACTTACAAGACTTTAGACTTAAGTGGAAAAGATCGTTCCGTACTGTGGCCGCCCACTTACCCTTACTCTAAGTTAAAAGTACTCTGACTAGTAAGCTAGGTGTTAGATATATTATAGACTGATTCGCGCATAGCAATCCAAAAATTTTAAGTACCGATATCTCGAAAACCAAACAAGTTATGGATTTTTTTATTTAACATTTTCGCTTTATATTGACATGTTCTGTCAAAAAGCCGCGAAAAATCGCTGCGCCACGGATATCGTAATCGTGCCGAACGCTCAACTAATACAATTAAAGCAGTAGGTAAAATTGATTACTCTTATTATGGAAGCTTTCAAACACAACAGAAAACAGGATCTTCTGAATTCCATTTCGCAAACTATGAAATGTCAAATAAAAAACAAATGTTTTGTGCAGCGATGCCAAATTTTGTACAAAAAATTATTATTAGTTAACCAATGGACTGTGAAACTGAACAATTTAAATTTGGTAGTTAACTAACATTATTTAAGTTAACTAATTGGTTAACTAAACACTGTGAAACCGGCCCTTAGTATTTTGGTCATATATGATGGGATTTTAAGTCAAACGATATCGAATTTTCCATCAGTTCTGACTTATATTTACTTCAAATCTGACCATTGAGAAACGCTCTTACTTGTCAGCAATGACAAAGAATTCAGTCATGGCTGATTAGAATATGCGAGATAAATGAATGTTTGATGAAACCTAAAACTTAATGTGATAGAAAAGGATGTCAAATCATGTATATACAAAAGCGTCCATCAGATTTTTCACACTGCTCGTCAGAAACTGATAGAAACTTCTGACCGGAATTTCCATCAGAGCTGTCTATCAGATGACCTATCATCTGACCGACAGTGTTCTTGTAGGGTAGTTTGGCTGGTAGCATATATTTATGGTATAATGATAAAAGGTAAAAGCAAATTGTCAAAAATTGACAACGCAGCATAGAGAGCGTCCACTTCTTATGTCAAAATAATAATCACAACTTAACAAAAATTTTACAATATGGCGTACACATTGATAATTTTGTTGAGCTTTTGCGTAATTTGCAAGAAGGCACGAATTTCTACAATAATCTGACGGAATTATTGGTTGTATTCCAAAATAAAATAGCTGATTTTTGCTTTGCGCGTAAGGCGGAAACGGAGGAGCTTCTTGAAGACTTAACTACCGAGTCAAGTCACAGGCAACTAGACTGACGCCGACTATGCCATCGCATTATGCATCAACAATTGGAAGCGATAAATAAATCATGGTGAAACCTCTATACAAAAGGTTAAGGAGCTTTTAGCATGTAATAACAACAAGCACAGAATCTGAAACGTTTGGAACTTGGACACTAGTTATTGATAAAAACAAAAAACAGCTCATTATGGGTACACCTGATCTTGCAACTTTTTCTGCTCATAAAAATGCTGAAGAGCTGTGGAAGAACTGCAACACGATGAACACGATGTGGTGGGCGAAACAAGAGAAAGTGGTGGATGCGGAGTTAGTTAAAAATTTCTAACACTTATGTTATATACTAATTTTCTTCTCTGCATTTTTTGTTAGATTAAAGACAAACTATGATTCCCTATTAGAAGATTTTTCTGGTGATATCTCAATAATAAGCGAATGTAAAAGTGATGGTGGCTTTTCACCTCATCCTTTTTTGCGTCACAGTTTGAAAGACTTAAATCTTAAGAGTAGGTGATAAAAGTAAAGCAACATCACTTGTACTTCCGAGCCAATACTTACTGATTTTGAAGTTTAGGATAGATATACATAGCAAACATTCTGCTTCCATATCACAATCCGATCTAGTCGATTCATATTGCTTGCTGTTTTGGCATTTATTGGAAGATTGCGGTATTCCGAATAGGAACTCTTAATTACTAATAACCCAACAGGACTGTCCGATATGGAATTGCAAAATAATTTGATGCGCGCTGAAATTGATATACATAGGGCTACCAGATGGCCTGCTTACAAAAGTAGCACATATCAAAAAATTTGAATTTAGTAATGATAACCAAAAATATTGTTGCAATAAAATCCAAATTTTTTTTTTAATTTCATACAAATATTTTGATGAGCAAAAAAAAAAAAAAAGGTCCTCACTTCCTAACAAAAAACCTCAGCAAATTAAAACAATAATTTGAAATAACTTTGATGAGCAAAAAAAAAG
This sequence comes from Tricholauxania praeusta, assembly GCA_949775025.1. Lineage (NCBI taxonomy): Eukaryota > Metazoa > Arthropoda > Insecta > Diptera > Lauxaniidae > Tricholauxania > Tricholauxania praeusta. The sequence goes on from OX459028.1 coordinate 112,547,881, forward strand.
GTCCTCACTTTATACGAGAAAACCCCAGCAAATTACAAAAATATTTCAAATGCCAAAAGTAGTGAAAAGTAGCGCATTTCAACCAAAAGTAGGACATTTCGAGTCAAAAGTAACAAAGTAGCAAAGCCTTGCAAAAGTAGCACTTTTGCTACTTTAGTATCGCATCTGGTAGCCCTAGATATACATATGAACATATTATCTAAACAAGTCAATTACTTAACCAATGTAAAAGACAATCAACAGCAACGTGTTGGTAAGGATCAAAAACCATACAAGGCTTAGGCAAGCAATCACGCACAAGAATCACCACCACTTCCACAAGATCCTATTTCAATAGAATTCAGGAAAACTTATAAATGTTCAAATACAAAATATGTAGATAATGCTGATTTATGCATTAAAGAAGTTTCTCTAACCGGAAAACTTTTAGACATAGAAGTCAACAATGTATACGTGTACGTTTCTTTTTGATAAATTACATTGTGAAAATATGTAAATATTATGCCTCTAACTTAAATAAAATTTTATTTTTCTTACTAATCATACAAAAAGTAATTTTTAAATTTTGTCCTCAAGGATTTATTTTATAATTTAAGACTGCAATAATAAACAAAGGCATATCTAATATTTAAATTAATTTCGATAAGGGCAAAACGTTTTATAATAAATTTAACAATACATTTTTCAACTTTGTTGCATGTGTTGCATGACACTATGTTGAAATGAAGCAAATGGCTTTATCACCATCTGCGGTGCTGCGTCTTTTATGACGTATTGCGCCCAGTCAAATCGTTGTTTATGTTCCAATGTTGATTTTTGCTTCGCCTTCACTCGAGTCTTCATATAAAAAAAAAAAACAAATAAAGATGTAAACTTGCTACTTTTTGTTTTATTTTCACTATTTATTTGGTAATTAATTATGTGAAATGCTTAGCAATTCTCTTAGCGTTTCAAAAAGTCTGAAATAAAGAAAAGAAAATAGAATAGCTAGCCAACTATCAAAACCATGCCAGGACTGACACTTTGTTTTTTTTGCAAAGTCGGTAAAGTGGTTCGGCAATATTTTCCAACTAGGGCTGACATGAGTACATGGTTGGTGCAAAGGTCGCTAGTTGATTGTAGCAACAAAGTGTTCTATTCGGAGTCGCGAGAGAAACAGTTTGGAGCAAAACGATGCAAAACATGATAGTATTGGTGGGATTGGGGTTGACCGGTGTTTTGATGAACTTTGACTGTATGGAGTATATAAATTTTATTACAGTGGAACTTCGATTATCCGTCTCCCGATCAACCGTCACTCCGATTAACCGTCACATTTTGTCAGCAAGCTTTTTTTTCGTTTTGTTTCGATTCTGTTTATGTATGCACACATAGCGCGAAGCCATTCTGTCTGAAATTTTTCTTAGTCAAGGTTTACACGAGGAAAGTTTTTCGGCAAAGTTTCCTTGTTTGTCCGCAAGAGGGGAAAAACGAAAGGGACGAGGTAAAAAATTTGTCATATGTTGCAAACGCGAAACGAAAATCACAAAAGAGAAAGGACAAGAATTTGTCTCAGACTTTCCTCATGTAAACGTCGACTTACGAAATTCGGAGATAAAAATTTCGCAGAAATTCATTAATCTAGTTCACTTTGTGTGTGATTCAATTTCATAACATGATTGATTTTGTTCATTTGCGCTCTCTAATTGGTTTTGGTCAGTTGCACTATATTCGCCAAGTCAAGTAGATTACACAAATTTTTTTGGCTTCACAATGGAGCCTCAACCATCCGAATCTGGTAAACAAAAATGCCAGAGAACCGTTCTTACGATTGAAAAAAAAAAAAATGGAAATCATTAGAGAAATCAAAAAAGGTGTATCTGCTATTACAACTTTGAGCACTCAATTTGGTATTCCGCAAACTACAATTAGTGTTATAAAGATAAATCCTGATGAGATCGAAAAGTATGTATGTCTCTCAAATGGAATCATTGGATGGTCGCGCAAAACTACATCACCATACAGAATCAAATCAAAATTCTGATTATTCGTCAGGCTGCTGGTCCCGTGCCTGACGGATAATCGAAGTTCCATTGTATATGGTTTAAAATAAATAAGTTACAGGCACAAAACCGCTTGACTGGCAAATTCTGGCTAAGCGAATAAAATCACTTGATGCGATTTTTCAAAAGTTAAACGTATTTCAAAGCAGCAAGTCGTAGAGAAGTCGGTGTCGGCGAATTTTAATTTTGTTTAAATTTAAAAATATAAATTTTAAAATTTTCTCTAAAATAAAGTGGTGATTTGCGTTTAGAATCAAAGTCATATAATTTCTTAAATCTTCGCGAGTGTTTCAAGAAAAATCCAAAGCAGCAAAAAAGTAATTTCTGAGGTGATTTTTTTTATAACGTAAAATGTTATTTTTTTTTATTTAATTATTGATTTATAGAGAAGACGCAAAGCCAACGATTTTGCCAGCCAAGTGTTGTGTCCTGCGGACGGAAAATAGAAAGTTCCAGAAATTAAAGAAAATGTGAGTCTTTTTTTTAACAAGAGAAAATATTTTCTTGTTTGTGTAAGTACTCCCAAGGATAGTGACGACCCCGCTGATCAATTTGAGGGAAAGTTCGAGATACGCAAAGATAAGCCAGCCACAATTCTTTTTATACACATATACATATATATAACGTTTATGAAATTTGAAAAACTGGGAGCAGTTATTTGTTTTCGCGCGTAAGTCGTCGAGTCTTTTGAAAAGACCATTTTGAATTTCGTAAAATAAAAATGGTGGGAGCCCTGTAAAAGGATCAGTCACGACGCAACCAAATTTTTTTTGAAGTCTTGAAATTTTGCATGAACGGTACGACTGAGGAGTTTGAACGAGCCTGCACAGTAGCACAAAAAGTGCAAATTTACAATATATATATTTTTTTTGAATTCCATGTTTTTTTTTGTGTAAAATTTAAAAGTTTCGTGTATTTTTAAGTTACAGATTTTGTCAATTTCAAAAGATTTAAAGAGTTATTCGCGGAGGATTTCGTTTACGCAGTAGCACAAATTTTGTAAATTTCGTTTGTAGGCCCAAACTAAAAGAGCTCTGTTAGGTAAAGCCTCTATTGAATTATATGCAAAAAAAGGTGAATTATGAAATATCAGGACATTTATACGCGCAAATTTCTCCGGGAAAAGGAAAGCTCCATTTTTGGTTGGCTTTCGTTTGAAACTTTTTAAATAACATTATCGTTATATTTTTTTTGATGTGCTCATGTGTATGAGCAGTATTATTAAGATTTTTTTTGTTTAAATTTATTAATACCCATATATTTCCATATACTTATATTTTTTTGTATCACAAATTGATTTTGTTTTGAACGAAAATAAGAAATTCAAATTTTTGTTTTAATTTAATGTTTATTTCAAGTTAAAGTTTTTGTCCTTTAAAATTATTTAGTTTTATTAATAATTAAACGATTATTGAACTTTAGCCATTTTTCGCAGCGATTAACATTCTTATGTAAAATTTTACAAGTTGATACAATGCTTTATGTACTAAACAAACTTTGATAACAAAGGAAAAAAACAACAACAGCTCTAGAATATAGACATATGTTTCGATTCTTAAAATATCATCAGTATATTTTTGGTTGATGTCTACGTCAGCACTCAAATTGCACCCGCCATATTAATGAAAAACAATCGAAAAGGTAATCTTTAATTTCAAGCAAATGTGGTTAAATTTTAAGTGAATTTTTAAGATCACACCATTGCGTTGAATTTTTTCAACCAGCTGTACCGTTTTCTTTGTTTTGTTTACATCATTAAAGCGAGACGCCACGTGAGTGGATTAAACCGTAGTTCTCCTTTGTTATCGCAGTTTCTTAAATTATTTGTTTATGTTGTAATGCACATCCATTGGCTGTGAGACATTACGTGTTCAAAATTATGCGATCCTGGTGCATCGCAGATTTTGAGGTTTCGGTGTGTTCTCCGTAATTTAGAAATGTTGGTTTGTTTTATTGGCTTTCTTAATAAATATTGATAATTAAATGATTATTGAACTTTAGCCATTTTCCGCAGCGATCAACATTCTTATGTAAAATTTTACAAGTTGATACAATGCTTTATGTATTAAACAAACTTTGATAACAAAGGAAAAAAACAACAACAACTCTAGAATATAGGCATATGTTTCGATTCTTAAAATCTCATCAGTATATATCAGTTATTTAGTTTTGGTACAATTTTAATTTTAGTCTATTTTAAATAGTTTACTTTTTTTGAATTTGTTTTTTTTTCTCTATTTTTTCCATATTTAGTTAATACAAATTTGGTTTGTGATATTTTTATAATTTATAGTGTACATTAAATACTCTTGCATATATATTTATATTTATCACAAGTCAATTTTGTTTTAAGCAAAAAAAAAAGGAAATTTATGTTTTTTGGTTTAATTTAACGTCTATTTCAAGTTAATTTTTTTGTCATTTAAAAGGTTTTTGTCTTAGTACAATTTCGGTTTCTACATGTTTTAAATAGCTGGCATATGTTTTTTGGTGAATTTATTTTTTTTTTTCTATTTTGTGTTGAAAAATTTCAGTTTGCCATTTTGCTACGACGAATTTGATTTGTGATCATTTTACAATTTATAATTTACATTACATACGCTTGCATATACATATATATATATACTTTTACAAATTTTGTCCTGATACCGTTAATTTTACAGCCGATAATACTATATTATAGTTTGTTTTGCATCGAAAATTCCAATTCTGTTTCTGTCCGATTTTGTTTGCCATAGTATATGTGGCGGCTCCACAAAATATTAAATTCCTAAATTTAACTTAAAAATAAAAACGGTGTTTTGTGGTATTGCCCGCGCATACAAAATTGGCATTTCATTTACGTGCCATACGATCAGTCAGTTTTTTATCGGTGTTTCTTAGTTTTGCCCGCGTGCAAACCAGTAAATTCTTTTCGATGACGAAATGTTTATTTTATCGTTTTACTTGGTACGCTAGGAAACACTAAACCCATTGCGGCAACTTTGTTGCAGTTAATTATCGATGTGCCTTTTTATTTGGGTCGACACAAATATTTGGGTACCGACACTTGACTGCGATCGCATTGTTGCAGCAATGAGATGTGTCAAATTTCGTCGCCTCTTGTCCGTACGGTTGTTTGTGTGCACATATGCAATGGTACGGATATAAAGGCTAGCGCAACAGCGTTTGTTTATTGTAACGTAAAACATAAGCAAATACAATGTTGCGCTACGGAGCAATAACCGTCGGAATCGTTATTGTTGTTTACTGCGCGATTAAATTCGTAATAAATTGGCTTTGGTGGCATTCCTTATGGGATATGCTGCTATAAGCATTTTCGTTCCTTCAGGGCCAACGAATTCGGCCAGCGTCGGCGTCAGCGCTTAAGTTGAGGATCGGTCTTCAACTTAAGCAACAGCGAAGGAATAATTTAGTCTTGTTCGACATCCCAGCTCTCGAGTTTATTTACGCTCCAAATAATTCGCTAAATTAGTTACGGTATTTCGCCAAGTTTATTTCGATTCATTCGCCTCCTTTATTCGTAAAATAAAGTTTATACTCAATATTGTATTCGGTTTATTCGCCTATCATATTTACAGAAATAATAATTTGTATTAAAAATATATAGTGTTAAATAGATAAATAAAGAAACTGTTAAAAATAGAGTTCGCATTTATCTATAATTGGTGACCCCGAAAGTGCAAATAGTTTTTGTAAGAAAACATTGAACACTGTTAAAAAAAGTTCCGAAAGTGCAAATAGTTTTTGTAAGAAAGCATTGAACACCGTTAAAGTTTTTTTAAAAAAAAGTTCGCTCAATTAAAAAAATAGTGAAAATTAAAATGAACATCGCCAAAGAATTAAAAAAAGACGCAGCTGCCGCCGGTGCATCGAACGCGCCAGGCGAAGGGGCCGGAGCTGGTGACGCCCAAGGGGCAACTGATACGTCACCAGTATCCACCGAGATGGAACCACCGACGTACGAGCGTCCGGCAAACGCCTCCAACATCCAGGGTTTGGGGGCCAACATCAAACCCCAACCATTCCAGGCAGAATACCCCGACCTCTGGTTCTGCCAACTGGAGGCCTTGTTTACAGTGCATAAAATTAAAAGCGACGCCGCCCGGCACGCTGCATTACTAGGCGCGATAGATACGCGTATGCTGCAGCCGTTGCACGACATGGTGCTGAGCCCTGTAGCGCCGATGTACGAAAATCTCAAGAAGGCGCTTTTAGATCATTACGGCGCCACGACCCATATGAAGATAACGCGTTTGATGTCGGAGCTCAGTCTGGGGGATCGCAAGCCCTCAGCTTTGTTAGCCGAGATGCGACGTCTCGGAGGAGCCGGCCTGGGCAGCGAGTTTCTACAAAATCTGTGGATGCGCAGATTGCCGACTCATGTGCAGGAGATCCTGCAGGCATCATCAGGCTCGATCGACGAGCGGGCAACCATGGCCGACAAGATAATGGAAGTGACACGAGACGGCCCGATGGTCAATGCGGTCGCTTCTACTAGCGCACAGGCCCGGAACCGGCCACCACGAGATGAGATCTTCGAAAGAAGGTTGAACCGTCTGGAGGACATGTTTGAGCGCCAGAAGATTGCAGAAAAGCCGAAGCAGCCTTCGCGATGGCGCAAGCGATCTCGATTCAGCGGACCCTCCACATCTCGCGACGCAGCCAAAAATAATAATTTTCAGCGTGACGTGCTGCTGACGGCAGAAGCTTTTAAATTCCAGCCTACCTCAGAAAACATAGAAACTGGAGGAAGTACCAGCAAGACCCGTCCGTACGTCGCGACGGATCTGACGTGTTGGTACCACAAGAAATATGGTAGGTCTTCTCGCCATTGCCGTCCACCATGCGATTACAAAGAAGAAAAAAACTAATCGCAATCCCCACGATCGCAGGCGATATAGGGGCGACGAAAGTCTATCGCCTGTACATCAACGACGCCGTATCAACACGAAAATTTTTAGTTGATACGGGAGCAGATGTGTCCGTCGTTCCACCGACCTACAGTGAGACGCTGAGACGACCAGATCAGCTACGACTTTATGCAGCCAACGGATCTTCGATCGAGACCTTCGGCCAAAAAACGCTCCGAGTCAACCTCAACAAGGTATATTCATGGAACTTCATCATCGCCCGGGTCAAGGAGCCTATCATCGGAGCTGATTTTCTAAAGCACTACGGTCTCCTCATCGACCTGAAGAATGAGTCACTCATCGACGGCGGTGCAACGATAAACTGCAGCGACACGACGGCCGAAGGTAAGAAAAATTTGCTAACGAACAATGTTTCTAGCCCTTTTTCAGATATCCTAGAGGAATTCAAAGATGTCACGACCTTGCGCACGACGGCGCGGTCAACTAAATCGGGCGTCACACATCACATTGTGACTGACGGCCCACCAGTATTCGCACGCCCTAGAAGATTGGCTCCCGACAAGCTGAACGCAGCGCGAGCTGAATTCCAGTTTCTGGTGGATCAAGGGATCTGCGAACCATCAGACAGCAACTGGGCGAGCCCTCTACATATGGTGAAAAAAGCAGATGGTTCATGGCGCCCCTGCGGAGACTATCGGGCGCTCAACGCAAAAACTGTGCCCGACAGGTATCCCATTCCGTACGTCCAGGATTTCACCAACATTTTGCACGGAAAGAAAATTTTCTCGACGGTGGACCTGCAGAAGGCGTACCACCAGATACCAATCGAACCCGAAGATGTTCCGAAGTCCGCCATAACCACACCGTTTGGACTATTCCAGTTCAAATTCATGACTTTTGGTCTGAGAAACGCTGCGCAGACCTTTCAACGCCACATCAACAAGATATTGGCCGATGAAACCTCGTATGCATTTGTCTACATTGATGACATATGCATCGCGTCCGAGAACGTGGACCAACACCGAGTCCATCTCAAACGAATACTGCAACTGTTACGAGAAAATAATTTGGCCATTAACGCCGCCAAATGCGTTTTTGGTCAAACTGAAGTGAAGTTCCTGGGCCACTCAGTGACTGCAGCAGGCATCCGTCCGCTTCGTGAAAAAGTCGAAGTTATAAAAGATTTTCCGTTGCCGCCTACAGCCAGGGATTTGAAGCAGTTTTTGGGTATGATCAACTATTATCGACGATTCATACCCAACGCAGCGACAACGCAAATGGTGCTCCAAGGCATGATCATTGGCAACAAGAAAAATGACCGCACGCCTCTGCAATGGGACCAGTGCACCACGGCAGCTTTCGAGACAAGCAAACGAGAGCTGGCCAACGCAGCACTACTTTTTCATCCAGTTCCGAATGCTGAACTTTCACTCAGCGTCGACGCTTCCGATTACGGCGTAGGAGCCGTACTGCATCAACACTACAGCGGCGAGGTGCAACCATTAGGGTTCTACTCTAAAAAGCTGACGGATGCAGAAAAAAAGTATAGCACGTACGACCGCGAGCTTCTTGCAATTTTTCTCGCTGTAAAGCATTTCAAGCACATGGTTGAGGGAAGAGCTTTCATCATTTTCACCGATCACAAGCCGCTAACTTTCGCTTTCCAACAGAACTTGGACAAAGCGTCGCCACGCCAGGCACGACACCTGGACTACATCGGCCAGTTCACGACAGACTTACGCCACCTTCCAGGAGCCGAGAACTCGGTAGCTGACAGCTTATCGCGGATTCAGCAATTAAAGACCTCTTCTAGCGTCATCAATTTCGACGAGTTGGCCGAAGAACAGTTGCGAGACGCAGACATAATCAACATTATTCACAATAAGACTCTCGATGCGATCTCACTAGTGGTTAAAAAGGTTACTCTACCCGGTAGCGGCAACACCATATACTGTGACGTGGCTCACGACAAGATTCGGCCACTAGTACCAGCCAAATACAGGACGCAGATAATGGAGAAAATTCATGGGTTAAATCACCCAAGCAAAAAGTCTTCCTTGCGGCTGATAGCGGAGCGATTTGTCTGGCCTGGCATGAACAAGGACGTAAAAAATTCGTGCAATGCTGCATCCCATGCCAACGAAGTAAGGTACATCGTCACAATAAAACGACGATTGGTACCTACACCGACCCCAGCGAGCGATTCGAACACATCAATATTGATCTAATCGGGCCGTTGCCTGTATCAAGGGAAAACCGTTACTGCCTAACAATAATCGACAGATTTACGCGCTGGCCCGAAGCGTTCCCGATTCCCGATATGACGGCGGTGACGGTCGCCAGGAAGCTGATCGACGGCTGGATCTCCAGGTTTGGCGTACCAGTCAAAATTACTACTGACCTTGGCCGACAGTTCGAATCAGAAGTTTTCTCCCAACTCAACAAGATCCTGGGCATCAGACATTTCCGCACGACACCATATCATCCACAGGCCAACGGCATGATAGAGAGATGGCATCGCACACTGAAAGCAGCCATCACCTGTTATCAGAATGATAATTGGAGCGAAACTTTACCAATCGTGCTCTTGGGATTACGAGCCACCATCAAGAGTGATATCGACGCCACTCCAGCCGAGATGGTCTATGGCGCTACCTTAAAATTACCGGGTGAATTTTTAGCTCCATCGCCAATAAACACCACGGAGACAGAATTTGCGCAAAATTTACGAAAAACAATGCATCGAGTGTCTCCCAAGTCAGCAGCTCATCACAGCAAAACAGAAGTTTTTGTGCAACGCAACCTCGCCACGGCTACTCACGTTTTTGTGCGAAACGACAGCGTTCAGCGACCATTACAGCCACGATACGATGGTCCCTTCAAGATTTTGCAGCGATACGACAAATACTATTCAGTATTAATAAAAGGAAAAGCAGCAAAAATTTCGATCGATAGACTGAAGGCCGCTTTCGTACTTCAAGAAGACGACGTACCAGTACCGGCAACCATCCCCGAAACAGCGCCATCCAGCATTCCGGCAACGCAGACGCCATTAAGCACCGAAGGTTGCTCGGAAACGCCTACAGTGACGACACGCCCCGACGAAGTAACATCTATGCCAGAAGCGGCATATCCACTACCTCAGAACAACATCACACCTACACCAGCAACAATCGTCCGCACTAGGAGCGGTAGAGAAATTCGTAAGCCGGTTCGGTTTTTAAATCGTGTTACACACTAGGGGGGGAGTATTGTGGCGGCTCCACAAAATATTAAATTCCTAAATTTAACTTAAAAATAAAAACGGTGTTTTGTGGTATTGCCCGCGCATACAAAATTGGCATTTCATTTACGTGCCATACGATCAGTCAGTTTTTTATCGGTGTTTCTTAGTTTTGCCCGCGTGCAAACCAGTAAATTCTTTTCGATGACGAAATGTTTATTTTATCGTTTTACTTGGTACGCTAGGAAACACTAAACCCATTGCGGCAACTTTGTTGCAGTTAATTATCGATGTGCCTTTTTATTTGGGTCGACACAAATATTTGGGTACCGACACTTGACTGCGATCGCATTGTTGCAGCAATGAGATGTGTCAAATTTCGTTGCCTCTTGTCCGTACGGTTGTTTGTGTGCACATATGCAATGGTACGGATATAAAGGCTAGCGCAACAGCGTTTGTTTATTGTAACGTAAAACATAAGCAAATACAATGTTGCGCTACGGAGCAATAACCGTCGGAATCGTTATTGTTGTTTACTGCGCGATTAAATTCGTAATAAATTGGCTTTGGTGGCATTCCTTATGGGATATGCTGCAATAAGCATTTTCGTTCCTTCAGGGCCAACGAATTCGGCCAGCGTCGGCGTCAGCGCTTAAGTTGAGGATCGGTCTTCAACTTAAGCAACAGCGAAGGAATAATTTAGTCTTGTTCGACATCCCAGCTCTCGAGTTTATTTACGCTCCAAATAATTCGCTAAATTAGTTACGGTATTTCGCCAAGTTTATTTCGATTCATTCGCCTCCTTTATTCGTAAAATAAAGTTTATACTCAATATTGTATTCGGTTTATTCGCCTATCATATTTACAGAAATAATAATTTGTATTAAAAATATATAGTGTTAAATAGATAAATAAAGAAACTGTTAAAAATAGAGTTCGCATTTATCTATATATATGATCTAGAAATCAAGAAAATAATGTGATTAATTTTTGTTCATTAAAAATGAGTCATTGTTAATTTCAATATGGGGGGGTTATAAAACTGAACGGGGCTAATTTGAAGGGTTGAATTCCAGTGATGATCCGATAGTGGGTGATGCACAAAATTGGACCGTGCATCACAGGATGGGCGGGTGCGTGGGGAGCCACCATCTCGCTCCCATCTTAAGTGTGGATAAGCCTGCGAAAGAAAATGAATAATAATTTTAATCGTTAGTTTCAATTTTTGTCTTTTGTAAGCTAGTTTCATTTTGAAAAGTTTTGATTTTGATTGGGTTTTTTTTGATTTTTTTTTTTAAATTTCACTTCCGCTGGAAGTGAAGTTTATTGTTGCACCCTCGACCTACATGAAGCCGCCAGCTAGCCGGTGCGGACCGCGTTGGGTGCGATGACCTGGGATAATGTAACAATATGACACCCAATGAAATTAGTAGAAAAGGGGTTAAATCAACTACAACCTCAAGCAAAAATTAAATAGGAATGACTTTGATTGCGCCTTGTCAGTTCTTTTGTCCCTTTGGTGGCTTATCCTGGCACAGCCAATTGGAGTAATTGCACCAAGTGATGGAGGGTCTGACGATGAAAATTAACTATCCAGTAATTGTTTGTTTTAGATCAGTTGCTCTGTATAGGTGACACATGCTTTCACTAGATGATTGGCAACGATTTGCATCAGGCGAGCAGCGGGGCTGAAACGGCCAATTCAGCTTTAAATTAGATTTTGTTTTTGACAGGATTAGAAATTGACAGCCGATGACTTAGTTACATTATTAATATTAAATTAACTTCATCGGATGTATAGTAATTGTGAGTCATAGAACGTTGGGGTAAAGTCACTTTTCGCATTGCCGTAGAGAAATTTTAATTTTTATAGCCTTGAAATGGGAACTTGTGTTGCAAGTAGTACAGAAATATGTGATGAGTGGCTTGGCAACACAAATGTGAAATGCTTAGTAGCACTGTCGCACATGAAATTATACGAGACAAAAAAAACGAATTAGATTGTTTTGTGCATGGAATAAAGTGATGAACCCAAGGTTTTGTAGACTTATGGGCAGACAGTAGTAGGCTATCCACACTGAAGATTTCGAAAGGAACGTGCAGTACTTGTGATCATCGTTGGAAGATGGTTAAAAAGTTTTACCACAAATTAGAATTAAATGTTCAGAAAAAAACCCCCCTCCCAAACAATTTACAAAAAATAAATAAATAAGGTACTTGAAACGGCACACATAGATGTCAAATAAAAGCGCGGAGAAATTTAAAGTAAACAGAATATTGAAACGAATCCATTAGCACGATACAAATCGGTCGTTTAGTACTGCTAGCCCGCTAAGTAAGGTGGCAAATGTAGGTAACCAAGACCGAAATAGTGACCGTATAAGTAGTTTTTATGATTTATCAGAAACAATCATGGTAGGCAGAGGTAACGAAATCGGCAATCCCACTGCAAGTCAGGGCGCGATTGCGAAAAACACTCGCAGTCACGGTAGGCCAGACGATCCATCCAATTTAAATTTTCCCCCGCCCAGTGGTCAGTGGGAATTGAATCAAAATAATATTCCTAGGGAAAATGTTATAAGCGAGGCTAATGCCGCTATCATTAACGACATGGTGCGACAGGCCAATGAAGGTTACAAAGTAAAATTAGAAATGGCAATACAAAAGAAAATTGAAGAGAGTATAAACCCTAGCATGGAACAAATTATGAGAATGCTCACACTTACCCAAAACAGGCGTTGGTAACGAAGCAGTACCGACAGAGTCCACAAATAAGAGATCCCGAGGTGATCAGGCTTCAGGTTTGCAAAATCCAGGCATCAATCCTCAAATAAGTTCAGCTTACCCTGCCAATACAAACCAAAATAGTAAAAACTCAAAACATCATAAACAACAAATGCAGCAATGACAACCAGTACAGCATCAGCAGCAAATAAATCCGCAATCGCAACAACAACCACCACAATATCAACCACAACATCAATGGGAATGGCCACAGAACATATTCAACACACAGAGTACCAGTAATACATTGAACCAACCTCCACCACGGAATTACGTACCAAGTCAATCTGAAAATCTTCGTCAGCCATTCGGAGGTTTCAATGAAATGTTGCACACGACGAACAATAACGTTACCGTTGACAAGTAGGGTATTGTGTTTAGCGGAAATGTCGAAGAAATATCAGTCGATGATTTCATTTTAAGAGTTGAGCACTTGCAACATCATTATGGCTGCTCGTTGGCTCATATCTTAAGAGATTTTCATTTGTTATTGAAAGGCGTGGCCAGAGAGTGGTACTGGCTTTTCGTTAAAAATAATATATTGTCGGACTGGCTTTACAACGCCAATATCAAATCAATAAGTCTGATTTCGAAATCATGCGTGATCTGGTAGAGCGCAAGCAACGACCTGGCGAGACGATAGAGTCGTTTTTTCACGATATGAACAAGTTGAGATTGCTTACTTACTTACTTAGATGGCCATAACAACCCGTTGTCAGGTTACGGCCGACCTCATTAGCTCTCGCCAGGCGCCTCTGTTTTGCGCGCGCCTTCTCCAATCGTTAATGCCAAGCGTGGTTAGGGCTTCCTCAGCTTGGTCTATCCACCGGAGGCATGGTCTTCCTCTTCGTCGTTGACCGGGGACCTTCCCTTCGAATACCTTTTTCGCTGGAGCTTCTTTATCCATACGATGGACATGACCCAGCCAGCGTAGTCGCTGTATTGTTATACGCTTAACTATGTCAATGTCGGCGTAGAGCTCATACAGCTCGTGGTATTCGAATGCGATAGTCATTGCCAACTCGAACAGGACCAAAGATTTTGCGGAGAACTTTCTTCTCGAACATCCCAAGAGCGGCTGCGTCTGTTGTCGAAACCACCCATGCCTCAGCGCCATAAAGAAGTACAGGTAGAATGAGCGTCTTGTAGAGTGTTAGCTTTGTCGATCGAGAGAGAGCTCTGCAACGTAATTGCTTACTGAGGCCGTAGTAGCACCAATTAGCAATTGTTATTCTCCGCTTAATCTCCAGACTGACATCATTGTTGCTGGTTACGGCAGTGCCAAGGTAAATGAATTCCTTGACAACTTCTAACTTACAGTTGCCCGCTGTAACATGAGAATCTAGATCCCGTGCTCTCTATCAATATTATCAGCGTACGCAAGGAGCTGAACACCTTTGAAGAAAATGGTGCCATTATGATGCACACCGGCTTTTCGTACGATCCCCTCCATAATGAAGTTGAAGAGATCGCACGAGAGCGGGTCGCCTTGTCTGAAACCTCGCTCGGTATTAAAAGTTCCGGAGAGGTCATTCCCTACCTTGACGGAGCTACACGTATTGCTCAACGTCATCCTGCAGAGCCTTATCAACTTTGCATGTATACCAAACTCAGACATTGTTGCGTATAGGCAATTCCGCACTAGGCTATCGAACGCAGCTTTATAATCGACGAAGAGATAGTGAGTGTCGATTTGATATTCATGGGTTTTCTCCAGGACTTGGCGTAGTGTAAAAATCTGGTCTTAGGTGAATTTACCAGGTCTAAAGCCACACTGATAGGATCTGATCAGTGTTTCTGTATACGGCTTCAACCTTTCACACAATACGCTCGAGAGAATCTTATATGCGATGGAAATAAGACTGATACCCCTGTAGTTGGCGCAGACTGTCGGGTCTCCTTTCTTTATTACAGGACAAAGCACGCTGAGATTCCAATCGTCGGGCATGCTTTCCGCTAGCCATATTTTGCTGATGAGTTGATGCATGCACCTTATCAATTCATCGCCACCAGCTTTAAGCAACTCAGCTGGCAGGCCGTCAGCACCCGCTGCTTTGTTGTTTTTGAGTCGCTGGATAGCAATTCGAACCTCTTCATGGTTAGGTGATGGTACTTCCACTGCGTTGTCATCGATTGGTGGTATCGTATTGCATTCTCTCTGGGCGGAATTGGTGGAATCATCGCCGGTAAGCAAGTTGAAAAAATGCTGCCTCCATAACCTCAGTACACTCTGTGTATCTGTAACCAGATTTCCATTTTCGTCTCTACAAGTGGATGCTCCGGGCTTGAAATCTTGAGTTAGACGCTTAACTTGTTGATAGAATTTTCGTGCATCCTTCTTGCCCTGGTACACCTCAAGTTCCTCACGCTCACGCTTGTCTGAAAATGCGCCTCTCTTCCTTTCTCTTTTCGCGGTAGTTTTTTCGCACGGCTCGCGTTGCGGCTGACTGCAGCGTCTTCTTGTATTCGGCGTTTTTTTCAGCAGTCCCATCGCGACACTCCTGGTCATACCAATGGTTTCGAGGTTGTGGGCGTCGAAAACCAATGACATCCTCAGCAGCAGCGCGCATGGAGAGGGAGATGTGTGTCCAAAGTCCACCGGCGTCGTTGGTTCCAGAGGTTGGTTGGTTGAGCTTAACCGAGAGTTGAGCGGAGTACGCCTCGGCAGTCCGTTGTGATTGCAGCTTGGCAACGTCCAGCTTTCGTCGCATGCCCGTGCGTACATTCTTCGCATTCCATAGCCGCATACGGATCTTAGCTGCAACAAGATAGTGGTCGGAGTCAGTGTTGACCCCCCGAAATGTACGCACATCCAGAACGCTTGAAGCGTGCCTTCCATCGATCACAACATGATCAATTTGGTTTTTCGTTTTTTGATCCGGTGATAGCCAGGTGGCCTTGTGAATGTCGAGGTGTTGAAATCTGGTACTACTAACTACCATGTTTCGCGCCGCGGCGAAGTCGAACAGTTTCAGACCGTTGCTTGAAGTGGTCTCGTGGAGACTGAACTGAACCGACTGTAGCGCCAAAGATGCCTTCTCTTCCTACCTTCGCGTTAAAATCGCCGAGGACTATTTTTACATCGTGGGTCGGACAACGGTCATACACGTCCTCTAGGGTCGCGTAGAAGTCATCCTTGGTGGCATCGTTCTTTTCCTCCGTCGGGGCGTGAGCGCAAATTAGGCTTATGTTGAAGAATTTTGCCTTGATACGGATCGTAGCCAACCTTTCGTTTATTGGCGTGAACCGGGAAACTAGGTGGCGTAATTTTCGACATACATCGAATCCGCAACCAAATTCGCGCCTCTCCGCATGACCGCTGTAGTAGATATCACAGTTCGTCCGTTTAGAGCAGCCTTGTCCTTTCCATCGCATCTCCTGGATGGCGGTGATGTCAGCCTTTATTTTTACGAGGACTTCCGCCAGTTGGATAGTTGCACCTTCCCTATGGAGGGTCCGGACATTCCAGGTGCATATCCGTAAGTCATTGTCCGTTTTTCGTTTGCGAATTGAGATCCAGACTTCGAAATCCGATGAGTGAATACGACATGAGCAAAATAATTAAAAGGAATTTGAAAGACGGCTTAGCACGTATCGTATATCTAATTAATATTTATTCCGTGGAGCAGTTGCGTGATGAATGTGTCGAAGCTGAGCGTTATTTCTCACGTTGAGACTTGTGAGCCAGTAATACACAGCCAGAGCGCTATACAACACAGTATCGAGGTCCCAATGTGAGTGAAGCCAAGACGATGAAGTCCGTGAACAGCGATGGGTTAATGATTATGATTTTGACGTTGAAGAGGTGCAGCCAGTTAACCGTTTCAATGTTGTATTCAAGCTGGCATGAATAAACGTTTTGGTTTTGTTTATTTTTTTCAATTTATCCAGCACTAAGAATGAAGTTCAGTCGCTTTTCAAAGTACGTCAAATAAAAATCAGTTTTTTTCATTTCGTAAAAATAAAATTTGTGAATTTTTAAAAAAAAAAAAAACTAAATAAAACAAATTTATCACAAAAAAAAAGGCACATTAACCATCAAGTGTACAAAACAAAAAATCAACAGAACAGTTACAACAGTGAGTGCTGTATAAGGCATTAGCCCAAATATAATAACAATGTCTCGTCCACCGGATATAAACAGTCTGTTCAATATCAATAAAATCACCAACAGTGAACCAAAATACCTAATTATAACCAGAAAGGGCAACGAAAACTTTGAAAATGTATCACCTTTCCTTATAAAAAAAGTAATCGACTACACATGCAATGGTGAAGTCGATACATGCAAAAAAACAAAAGCTGGGACTTTACTTATTAAAACTAAAAATACATCTCAAGCACTTTAACTGCTTAAAATAACAACTTTCAATGAATATCCCATTGAAGTACAAGAGCATAAAACACTAAATTGCTCCAAAGGAGTCATCTACTCCAACGAACTACGGAACATCCCCGAAGATGAAATATTAAAAGAACTCAAAACACAAAACATCTCGGAAGTTCGCAAAATAATGAAAAGAGAATCAAACGCATTAATAGAAACTGGCCTAATAATTTTAACATTTGCATCAATCAATCTTCCAGAAAAAATATTGATTGGCTATGAGAGAGTACAGGTACGACCGTACATTCCACTCCCCTTAAGATGCCGCAACTGCTTATTATTTGGACATCCCACCATCACCTGTAAAAAACCTACAATATGTTATAACTGCTCTGCTGAACAACACACAACTGAAGAAGAAATTTGTATTTTAGAAAAATTCTGTATTAACTGCAAGTATGATATAGAAAACAATAACAAACACAGCCCATTGGACAAAACATGTCCAGCCTTTATAAAACAAAAAGAACTTACAGCCATAAAGACATTACAGAAAGTCGATCACAAAACTGCATTAAACATATATTGGACACGACATACTCATCAAGCTACTCTATACTCTAAAATAACAACCAACCAAACTAACCAAGATACCACAACACACACTCAAAATACGTCAAACTTAACAAAAACCAACCAATTCTTCTATCCTAACAACTAAACCTAAGCAACAAACACATCAGAGATCAATTACATCATACGATGATATCACAGATATCACTTTCCCCGTTAACAAACACCCGGTATACTCACAATTTACTGAAGAACTCAAACTCAAAATTTTCACAAACAAATAAAATACACTTTCAAAACCTCTCAAAGCAAAAGGAAAATCCGAACAACAACCAAAGAGTAAAAAACACAAGGACGAACACAATCATCAAACTATAAGCGATAGCGATTTATCTATCTAAATACTAATTTAAATTATAACATAATATCTCAACCCTTTAAAGCATTATATTAAATTTTAAACCGTAAATGTCTTTGATAATTTTGCAATGGAATATAAAAGGTTACTTGAATAATTATAGTGAACTTTTAATATTAATTAAAGAACAATCGCCAAACATAATTTCGTTACAAGAAACTCATATTTGCAACTCTAATGCCATACCCATACCCATAAATTTCAACATTGTTACCAACACTGCATCTAACAGATTTGGAGGCATTGCACTCTTAATACACATATCCATCCAATACACCGAAAAACACATTAATAAAGACTTTGAAGCAGTTGCCAAATACTCTTTAAAAAAAATCAAATGTTTTCAACTTACATTTCACCATCAAATACTTTTACATATAAAAATTTAGAGAATGTACTTACCAACACAAATTCTCTAATAATCATTACCGGAGACTTCAATAGCTGGCACCCTCGATGGGGATCGCCAAACAGTAACAAAAAAGGAAAAATAATAGCTAAATTCTTAGATAATTCAAATCTCACGCTCTTAAATGACAAATCCCCAACACATTACAGTACACACAACACTTTTACACACATTGACCTAACATTTTGTTCACCTGAACTCACAGCCCACATACAATGGAACACAATAAACGACCTTAGTGGAAGCGACCATTATCCCATAACCATATCAATCTTCTCAAAAACCCATACCCCAAATTTAAGTAGACCATACTTCAAAATTAAACAAGCAGACTGGACAAAATTTGAAAACTTAACCGAAATAATCAATAAAAAGACCCCTACAAGTACAAACATTAATAAAGAAAGTGCCAATATCAATAGGATAATACTACAAAGCGCTCATTACAGTATTCCTCAAACATCTACAAAAACGCTGAAATATAAATTTCCCTGGTGGAGCAGAACCCTAACAACTCTTAGAGAAAACAAAAATAAATCCTGGCGAGCACTACAAAGAAATATCACCCAGGAAAATAAAGTAAATTATAAAAAATCTAATGCCTTATTTAGAAGAGAACTAAAACAAAGAAAAAGACAATGTACAATAGAATTTACATCAGAAATACAACCAACCACTCCTACAACCCGAATTTGGTCAAATATCAGAAGTTTTTGTGGATTAAATTCATCTAAAACAATACATTGCATACATAGCCCAATTATTAACCAAAAAACATCATCCAAAATAGCAATAGCAAATAGTTTCGGACAATATTGGTCCGAAATTTCACAAGACCACAACTTTAACCAGATATTCGTTACAAACAAATATAAGACGACCCAGCCCAACTACTCTCCTTGCCCCCTCACTCTGAAAATAGAAAAAGAAATAGTTTATTCAGAACTTTTCTCAGCCACTCAATCACTTAAGGGATCAACACCAGGACTTAATAGAATATCATACCCAATGATAAAAAATTCCTCAACCCCTTTTAAATATAGAATTATTAAACTATACAATGACATCTTCAATACTATCATTCCACAAACATACAAAACAAATCTTACCATCCTTATTTTGAAACCACAATCTGATAAATTACAAATTAACTCATACAGACCAATTTCTTTAAATTGCTGCCTGGCAAAAACCCTAGACAAAATCATAGCCAAACGGCTTTGGTGGTTGACAACACAAAAAAAGCTGCTACATGAAAACCAAATAGGTTTTAAGAAAGGGAAATCAGTTACAGATGCTCTGATTTATACAGATCATCTGATAGCAAAGTCAATAGCCAAAAAAGGACATTTATCTATTATATCCCTCGATTTTTCGAAAGCATTCGATGGAATAGGTAGACACACCATCATTGATCAACTACACGAATGGAGAATAGGCCCGAAAATAATAAATTACATAAGAAACTTCATGACAAACCGCAAAATTATGGTAAGAGTAGGAAGACACACATCTGACATATATCCATTAGACAACGGAATACCGCAAGGATCTCCCCTATCCGTAATACTATTCCTCATCCATCTCAATTCAAAGAGACATTATATTCTGTGCTTACGCTGATGATTTTCAAATAATCCTTAACTTCAAAAGTAAACAAAAAAATACCACATACAATTTAGATACACTCTTTTCAAGCATAGAAAATTGGTGTGCCTATTCTGGGGCTTCATTATCATTAAACAAAAGTAAATAACTTCACATATGTAAAAAACAAAAATGTAAATGTACTACATCCTGCAATGGAATACAAATTCCAACTGTTCAATCATTAAGAATTCTGGGCTTATTAGTAAACAACAAGTATAATTGGTAAACACATATTGACTTTTTAAAACAATCTCTCTCTAAAAGACTTGACGTTATAAAATGTTTAGCAAGCTCTAAATTTAAATGCAACACTCATACACTAATCTCAGTAACAAAAGCAATGATTATTTCAAAATTAGATTATGCAATTTTTATATATGGACACTCACCGACCTCAACCATATACAAATTAAAAAGTCCTTTTAATGCAGCTATACGCATTGCCCTAGGTGCATACCGTACAACACCTATAAAAAATTTACTATTTGAAGCAAATGTACCCGAAATAGAAACCAAAAGAGATTACCTCACGGCTACTCTTTAAAAAAACCTTCTAAATTCGCGACATACTCCTACATTCAATATTCTTCAAAATCACAAACATATAAAATGTAAACAAATACCATCCTCAATAGTTAAAGCAATAAAACACTGCGAAACCTAAGAAATACCTTTCACACCCTATAAACCATTCAACGAAGACCCTCCTTGGCTCTTTCCAAACGATCTTATTCTTACTGACCTACAAAAATTTAATAAGAAAAGCACTTCTCCCCACATCTACTATCTACAATGTTTCGAATACATTAAAGAACAATACAAAAATCAGTCGGTATATATACCGACGGATCTAAAATATATAATTTAATTAGCTATGCCATAACCACAGACAATTATATTTTAAAAGCGGGACTTCTTCCGCAATAGAAATAATAAAAAATAAAAAAGGCAATTTTATTATCTGTTCCGACTCACTGTCATCACTCAATGCAATCTCAAACAAAAAGAATAAATTACTTAAAGAGATGTCGTCGCGCTCTTCCGAGCTTTTGTTTGCAGAAACGTGGATTTCTTTTTTCCGATGGCCTAAAATTTGCAGTGAAACTGAAATCCCCTGATCAAAACAAAATGGCAAAAGTCGAAATACGAGCGAAAATCAAATAGGAGAACTGACAACTCGCTTCTTCACCTTTATTTTCGTTCGTATTGTGATTTCCTTTATATTTCGTATGCTGCATAGAAATTCTATGAACTCGCTTATTCGACTTTATTTTTGTTCGTATTGTGATTTCTATTACATTTCGCATGTTGCATGGAAATTTCATTTTATATGCGATTCATGTTGAAAATTTGTATTTCATTTCATTTTATAATTCATGTTAAAAATTTATATTTAATTAATTAAGATTGAATACATTATAAAAATGAAAAAAAAAATGTCAGTCATAAGAAAATTTAAAAAAAAAAAATGCCTAACTGAAATTTCAACATAGATCAGTTGTGTGCAAGGCAAGCGCGTTACACACTAGGATACTATACTAATATTAAAACGTTTGTCTTTTTTACATACAAAGCAATCAACCTGCAAAGTATTCTTTATATGTACCTAAAATTGAAGTCCTCTTTTTGAACACTATGATGACTGATTGCTACGTCAGTATCGGAATTTGGCAACAATGTAAATTGTATTAAAATTTTAAAGGAGCTAGAATAAGCACAAGTTTTCTTTTCAAACGCGTTTACAATTGCGGTCAAAATAATAGTAGTGTTCAACTTCTTTAATTCACAAGATTATATACTTACTCTCATTAAAAATATTTGTTCGAAAAAAGTAGAAAGTAAATGTACTTTTGTATAATACTGCAATGATTTTTTCAAGTTTTTGCATTTTAGTGGGCCGTGAAAAGCATGCTGCGCCAGAGTAATGTAAAATTATTAAATATTCCATTTCGCAAGGTAAGTCTTTTGATGAAATTTAAAATTGTATCGGATGCTCCGCGAAAATGGTTTCGAATAAGATGAAATTATTACTACAAAAAAGTTCTTTATTCAACGAAAAACAAAATTAAAGACAAAAATTCCATAATTATTTAATAATAGGTTTGAGAATAATATTATCAATGTATCTTATAATATTTCTTCTTAAAAGTTGCGATTACTCTCCGTGAAAATACATTAAATTCGGCTGGGAACTAGGCGACGCCATTATTTTGCAGGATAATGTCGCGATGTATATTGCTAAAATTACAACGAAATGGCTCCGAGACCGAAATATTACCTGATTGGATTGACCAGCACAGTCCTTAGGTATTAACTATAATGAAAATTTGTGGAACAATTTAAAAAACAAATACCTATGAGTAAATCAACTCCACAAAAGGTCACCAATTAACAGTGGTCCGAGATCAGTACTCAATACTAGACAAATTGATAGCGAGTATGCCTAAGAGAATACAGCTCACCATCAGCCAAAAGCGGCCACATAAAATATTTAAAAATTATTTAAAATGTTTTTAAGTTTAAGTCACAAAATTGTTCACTAAAAAATTAGTACCTATAAAATAACTACCCAAGTCAATGAAAATGTGAAATATTTTAGTTATGATTTTTTTTAGCTAAAATAAAGAATATTTTGCCGTTTACGTTAGTTTTCTTTTCAAAACAAAAATTGTTGATTTCCGACAAAGATTTTGGTCTCTACCCATTTTTGAATTTTAAATTTTATAATTTTTTAAAGGAAAATCAATAACTATTTACAATATAATACTATTACCAATATGTATTTATATTATTGCCTAATTCAGAAAATGACTTCGGATATGCAACGAAGCTTTTCGCTTTTCATTGTTAAGATCACAAAATAAGGGATGATTTTCTATTATGCACAAGAAGATTAACAGACAAAAACTAGACTAGCACATACATATGTATGTACATATATATGCATGTGTGCAGGTCTTTGCTTCGATTATGCTACAATAGAAAATCGTAGTAAAGTAAAATGTTTGTGAAACCTTTATGTTTTTTAGTTATTTTTACATTTTTTATAATTTTATTTAATGTAACATTTAGAATCACAACTTAGTCACAAAAAAATAAGCTAAAGAAAGCAAACAAAAATAAATGAACATACATACATGTATATGTATATGTATATCTCAAATCTAATCTTTTTTTGCTTTTAATATGAACAAATTTCAGCCAATTCGAACAAAAAACAAAAAAGATCTAGGTTCAAAACCCACTTGAGCTGGTGTAATGTTTTTTTTTTGCTTTTCATATCAGAAAATATGAGCCAATTTGAACAAAAATCCAAAAAGATCAATGTTCAAATCCCAGTTCAGGTACATATTCCTTTTTTTATTTTTCCTATTTTATTTCATATGTTTTTCATTTTTGTAATTTATTCAATCTCGATTAAATAAATAAAAATTTTTAACATGAATAATTAAATAAAATGAATTACAAATTTTCAATATGAATTGCATATAAAATGGAATTTCTATGCAGCATACGAAATATAAAGGAAATCACAATACGAACGAAAATAAAGGTGAAGAAGCGAGTTGTCAGTTCTCCTATTT
The DNA here is from genome assembly GCA_949775025.1 of Tricholauxania praeusta. Lineage (NCBI taxonomy): Eukaryota > Metazoa > Arthropoda > Insecta > Diptera > Lauxaniidae > Tricholauxania > Tricholauxania praeusta. The sequence continues at coordinate 112,571,765 of OX459028.1, forward strand.
GATTTTCGCTCGTATTTCGACTACTTTTGCCATTTTGTTTTGATCAGGGGCTTTCAGTTTCACTGCAAATTTTAGGCCATCGGAAAAAAGAAATCCACGTTTCTACAAACAAAAGCTCGGAAGAGCGCGACGACATCTCTTTAAGTAATTTATTCTTTTTGTCTCAAACCTCAATAACAGCAATTTTTACCCCTCAAAGATAAGATCTCTCCTCTCACATTACTTACTTACTTACTTGGGTGGCCATAACAACCCGTTACCGGGTTACGGCCGACCTCAAAAGCTCTCTCCAGGCGCCTCTGCTTCGCGCACGCCTTCTCCAATCATTCACACCAATCGTGGATAGGGTTTCCTCGGCTTGGTCTCTCCATCGGAGGCATGGTCTTCCTCTTCGTCGTCGCCCAGCGACTTCCGCATCAAACACCTTTTTCGCCGGAGCTTCTTCGTCTATACGCACAACATGTCCCAGCCAGCGCAGACGTTGGATAGTGATGCGCTTGACTATGTCAATGTCAGCGTAGTGCTCGTACAGTTCGTGGTTCATTCGAATACGGTAGTCGTCGCCGACGTGAACAGGACCGAAGATTTTGCGAAGAATTTTTCTCTCAAACACCCCAAGCGTGGCTGCATCAGTCTGCGACACAACCCATGCTTCTGCGCCGTAAAGTAGCACGGGTAAGATGAGCGTCTTGTAGAGTGTCAGTTTTGTCGGGCGAGAGAGGTCTCTACTACTCAATTGCTTACTGAGACCATAGTAACACCTATTAGCAAGAGTTAGTCTTCGCTTTATCTCCAGGCTAACATCGTTTTGAGTGTTCACGGCGCTGCCAAGATAGGTGAATTCCTTGACAACTTCAAAAGTATAGTTGTTCGCAGTAACAAAGGATCCCATACGCCGCGTCTCTCTGTTTGTGGACAGCATATACTTTGTTTTGCCCTCGTTCACTGTCAAACCCACTTTCGCTGACTCTTTTTCGATAGCAGAGAACGCAGCAGTAACATCTCGCTTACAACGTCCAATGATATCAATATCATCGGCATATGCAAGGAGCTGGACACTTTTGTAGAAAATAGTGCCATTACGATGTACACTGGCTCTTCGCAACACCCCTTCCATCACAAAGTTGAAGAGGTTGCAGGATAGTGGATCGCCCTGTCTGAAACCTCGTTCGGTATCAAATGGTTCGGAGAGGTCCCTTCCTACTCTGACGGAGCTGGCTGTGTTGCTCAACGTCATTCTGCAAAGCCGCACTAGCTTCGCAGGTATACCGAACTCAGACATGGTGGCATACAGGCAATCCCGTATCGGGCTATCGAAAGCAGCTTTAAAATCGATAAAAAGATGATGGGTATCGATCTGTTTTTCGTGAGTTTTTTCCAGGATTTGACGTAGTGTGAAGATCTGGGCTATGGTGGACTTACCAGGTCTAAAGCCGCACTGATAAGGCCCAATCAGTGTGTTGGCAAACGGCTTAAGTCTTTCACACAGTACAGTCGACAGGACCTTGTAAGAGATGGCAAGAAGACTGATTCCCCGGTAGTTAGCGCAGATTGTCGGGTCACCTTTTTTCAGTACAGGACAAAGGACACTGAGATTCCAATCGTCGGGCATGCTTTCAACTAGCCATATTTTGCAGATGAGTTGATGCATACACCCTATCAGCTCATCGCCGCCGGTCTTGTACAATTCAGCAGGCAGGCCATCGGCACCAGCCGCTTTGTTGTTCTTAAGTCGTTGGATCATAACTCGTACCGCGTCATGGCTAGGTGGTAGTACGTCCACACCATCGTCGTTGATTGGTGGCATAGGGTTAATTTCTCCAAAGGCGGGATTGGTGGAGTCATCGCCAGCAAGCAGCTTGGAAAAGTGTTCCCTCCATAATCTCAGTGCACCATAATCAAGGCGCCTCTCATCCTTTCTCTTTTCCCGGTAGTTTTCGTCCACGGCTCGCGTTGCTGCTGACTGCAGGGTTCTTTTGTAGGTGGCGTTTTTCACTGCAGTAGCTTCGCGACACTCCTGGTCATACCATTGATTTCGCGGAAGTGGGCGTCGGAAACCAATGACTTCCTCAGCGGCAGAGCGCATGGAGCGGGATATATGCGCCCAAAGTCCACCGGCATCATCGGGTAGAGAGTCAGGTTGAAGGAGCAGTTCTGAGAGGCGAGCGGATTACTCTCCCAAAATCCGACTCATATGGGTACCAGGGCATGCAGACATAAAAGGTAATGAGTTTGCAGATCAAACTGCAAAAGCTACTACAAAAATGCCACTTATTTTGACGCCAAACATAAACTACACAGACATACACAAATACCTCAGAAAAATTATGTATTTTAATCAAAAACAAACACTTCAAAGTTGCAGTAAATGGTACCAAAGTATTAACAAAAATCAGTTGATTATCTAAAATATAATTCACAGAATGAATTAAATAGACTCGACCAAATTAAAATAATTAGACTACGTCTAGGACATACTAAAATAAAAAACCAACACTACATTGATAAAAACATTGCACCTAACTGTCCCCTTTGCAACTCCAACACAACTATAGATATAAAACATCTATTAAACCTTTGTCCAACACTTACACAAACTAGAAATAAAATTTTTGGCAACACTAAACCCACTGTGAGTTTATCTAACATTAACAAAGCAAACATAGTGAAAATCATTCAATTTTTAAAAGAAGCCAAAATTTATCATGAAATTTAAACTTTTCGCCCATAATTCACAGTAACATCCCTTAATACATTAATTGTACAACTTTATACTTTTATTTAGAACTATTATTAAACTTGATATGTAATGATAATGATAAATGATAATGTTAATAATACACTTTAATATAGCTGAAGGCCTAAGTAGCCAATGCTATAAAGATTTTTTGTTAGCTTAAGTTTTTATAAATTTAGCTATCAATATTAATAATAATAATAATAAGAATGAAGTTCACATAAAAAGTTTTCTTTTTGAATATAGCGAAAATTTTTATTTTGATTAGTTTGTTTATTTACAATTTTTGGAGTTCTGACAGATTTTGCTGCTGCTGCCTCAATTGTGTTCCATAAAGCGTTTTGCTGCTGCTGCTGCCCCAATTATGTTCTCGCTATTTATTTGTTTACTGTTTGTGACAGAAAAACAAAAATCAACACATGAAAATAAAAAATTAGCTGCCAACGCTCTGTCAAAATTGGGAAATCGTATACGCTGGCGTTAGGGCGTTGCTTATTTCGGTTGGCTTCATATAAAATGTATATGCATGAGAGAATTTTGACAGCAAAAAGATGCGAGCGCTCCAATTTAGGTTGAACAGTAAATGAAAGTCTTTTCAGCTATCAACTTCGTTTAAGTGAAATTTTTTTCAGTACAAGTGAATTAACCGCTTAAGTGAAAATTAAATTTTTGCAAATTGCCGTTTCAGTTAAGCGGGTCCAACTGTATTATTTTGTTGGTTATTAATTTACAAACATTTCCAGAAGGCTTTGATGGTCTGAACCCCGCTAATGCATCAGGACAAATCTTGTGTATATAAATAGTACCCCTAACCGTGAATCTACATATTTTGAATATGATGAAGTTATATTCATCTTCAGTGACTGCCATTCAAAATGCAAAATGTGGTGAAGTTTATTGCGTCGCTCCAACAAAATATAATGTCAGATGTAGCAGATGCGGAGAAAATCTGAAGTTTGAAGAATTTCCTGAACATTTCGAAAAGCACCATTCTAACTTGCCGGAAACAGGAATAATTAAACATTCAGAAAAAGTTATAGGGGGAGAAACTTTGCTAGAAATTGAAAGCAATTCCGAAATGGAGGGGAGAAAACGTATAGAGTTTTTGGAGGTGCGGCTACCAAGACTTAAAAGTGGTAAAATTAATTCATTCATACCGGAACACACAGAAGATGCAATATATGTAGCTCCGGAAACATTAAGCGCTTCTGATGAAAGTAGAAAAGATTGTGTTTCAAATGACACCTATGGTCTCAATAGAACTGCTGTCAATGATAGCAGTTTTTGGGATAGTTCTAAAAAACCAAACAAAATCTATTCGAGTAAAAGGAGATATGCAGATGGTTCTAGAACTCTTATAAAAATATCACAGGTAAACTTGTATACAACTTCTGATGCGAAATCGAGCATAGGCGCCTACTCCAAAACGAATAAAAAGATTTACTTAAGGGCTCTTACCTGGTGTTTTGGTGAGAATGAGATTCTTATAGAAAATAGGTGCAATCAAAAGTTGGACAGCGGCTTAGCTTCAGACAACTATCAATATTGGTAGATATACTTACATATATCGTTCTAAGTTTAAAAGCCATGGAACAATTTGAGCGATAATTCAATAGCTATTATGATAGTATCTCTGTCATAGCATTCAAAAAAAATAAATACAGTGCCTCACAGCTTATTGGGAACAGGTTTACTTTAGCTGACATTGTCCAATTTTATCAATTTTTTTTTTGTAAAAGGGGGTTAAAAACAAAAAAATATAAAATTATCAAAAAAAGTCGCTCGGATATAGTATCGGAGATATAGACATCGGAAATTCCGGATATAGCTTTTATAAAAATGGTTATAAGTTGGGAACTCCTGAATGGAAAATAGGAAATATGGATATCATAAGAAGGATAATTTAACGGCCTACAATAATGGTGAGTAAAGTTTTGAGATATTACGAATTTTCTGAAAGTTTGACCAATTTTTTTTTTTTGAAAAACATTTTTTTTTTTCAAAAAATGTGTTAATGACCTAAAACTTTTTTAGTATGATAATAAAGCTTAATTTATTACCTTTAAAATGGTGTATAGATTTACACCAATCAACAAATTATTCCCTTTAAAACGGTATATAGTTTGCTGTAAATTTTTACGAATTTACACCCTTTTTAACCCTTATGTCAGTAACCGGGTACCCTTTTCGTACTTTCCGTATGATTTTTCTTATGTTCCCGTCAAAAAGTTTTTAATTCCAATCAGATCCTCGTTATTTGCTTAATTTTTCATCGACCCATGGATTTTATTTTAATTTTTTATAAATAAAAGTAATAAAAATTTACGGTTAAAGTTAACATACGCTTGTTCAATAACCAGGGTACCCAGGTACCCACATGCATTATACATACTTGTATCAAATTTCAAATATCAACATATGTATATATGATATAAATACTTCCAAATTTCGTTGTTGTTAGCTCTTCCATTGTCATCAGTATGAATAAAAAAACACTACACAGAATTTTATCACAGTTTTTAACCGTAAAATGATGTTAGGGTCGTTTTCGACCAAACTTTTTTTTCATTTCAAATGTTTCGAAAACAATCAGCTGTGTGGGTATGAATGAAAACATGTAGCATCAGAGTTTATCGATAGTTATCCAAAAGATTTTTTCGACTTAGGAACTATTTTCGTCACACGGGTCGTTTCCGGCCTGCACGTATTTTTCGATGTATAGGTATGTTTTCATACTTTCTATCGACGTAAAAAGATAACCGCGAATCAGCGTTAACGTTGCATACAATATTTATTTACGACTTTAGAAAGTCCTCTCACTCGGCACCGATTTATTACTTTATTAGTGGAAAATTTCGTCAAAAAAACCCACTGCACAACTTCGGTCACCTCAAACTTCGGAACCCTCTGACTCATTCTACTGTAAATATTCCAGCAAATTATTATATGCAAAATTTTTGTTGATCTGCTAATCCCTGACCGTCTTTGCGCTTGCGTACTAGCGTTCTAGTTAATTTATCGCGATAACAAGAATCTTATACTCAGTACTCGCTCAGAGCCCAAACAGATTGAGCTGCACGGGAACGAACGGAGTGTGAGTCAGTGTTTTTTGATTTAATTCAGAGGCTCTATTTGGATCAAAAGCTGCTACACACGAATCTGTTTATGGCTGGCACATTGTGGAAAATAAGCATTCTGCGTAAGCTTCTTATCGAAAAAATGCTGCCAGTATTCCAATCTACATTCGCCTTCACCGAAAATACCATAATTGTTTTATATGTAAGCAAGAAACACAATTCACCACTATTTAGAGCATCATGCATTATTCGCCTGATATCGGACTAGCACCAAAGAAATTGCCTAAGGTAGTTTCATACTATAATAAAACAAAATGCAGTGTTGACAATGCCGACAAAATGCTTTCGAGATTCAGTTACCAGTGGAAAGCTTACCGTTGGCCGATAGGCATTTTTTTCAACATCGCTGACATTTCAGCACTGACTGCTTTCATCGTCCATTCAGCAATACATCCAGCTTGGTAAGAAAGCAGCGAAAACAATGTCGTAAGAACTTTTTTCATGAACTTGGTCTTGCATTGGCCAAAAATCACATGTCTGACAGGGTCAAAAATCTACGAAGTGCGTATTTTCTTTTACTTCTGCCTACGCTTTCGAAGTTATCATACAATTTTACTGACGAAAAAAGGAAGAAGCCGGTTCTTCTGCCAAGCGGAATAGAATGGTCCCACTACATGTTAACAAACGGGGTAAATGCACTCTTTTTTTTTCACCGAGAAGATTTTACCCAGACCAAACGCAAGCGGATTGGATTGTTGTGAAAGTAAAATGTTTCCAGAGGAACAGAAATTCGAAATGTGATTGTCAAATGATTGCAAGAACTGGAAAAGAACTAATTATTTAATTAATTTTATTATAGTTTTATTTTAGTTTAAATGTAATTAATGCAATTTATAAGTGTAATAATTAAACGTTTTTTCAATAAAACAGTATTTTTCTTTGAAATTCCATACAAAATATATGCGGATCGAAAACGACCCGCCAACTTAAGATTAGTCGAAATATTTAAAGGTCGGTCTACGGTTAGCAGAAAAATCACCAAGCAAGCCTTGCTTTCTATATAACGGAAATCAAAACAATGAAAAACAAAAATTTACTCGTACTTTCCCTTAATTATATGAATTTCTCCTATGGGTACCCGGGTACCCTGGTTACTGAACAACGTAGGTAATTTTGGTTACTGATATAAGGGTTAAAGAAAAACAAAAAAATGTATTCAATGTATTCTTATGAAAACTATGTTTTTGTGGACAAAAACAATGGAAAACAGCAACAACAACGATTAGAACACCTACAATCCTCATAATAAAATAATAAGGTTATCATATAAATTAAAAATTTTTGAAAATGTGAGGTTATGTTGAAAGAAAGGAGCGCCGTAGACGAAAAATTTTTAAGTTTTACAATGCAAATGGTCTTATAATAATTGTTGTTGTTGTTGGTTTTTTATTGTTTTTGTCCATAAATGAGACTTCATAAGAATATATTGAATAATTTTTTTATTTTCCGGCAAAAGAAAATTCAAAAATTTAGAACAAGCTATATACCATTTTCAAGGGAAAAGATTAAGCTATCTTAATATGCTAAAATAATTATAGGTCATTAACACATTTTTTGGGAAAATAAGGTTTTTTCAAAAAAAATTGGTCGAAATTTCACAAAAATAGTAATGTCTCCAAAAATATGGGATGAAATTCAAAACTTTGCTTACCATTATTGTCGGCCATTAAATTATCCTTCTTATGACACCCATATTTTCCATTTTCAATTCAGGGATTCCCAACTTATAATCATTTTTCCAAAAGCTATATCTGACACTTCCGATGTCTATATCTCCGAAACTAGATCCGAGCGAATTTGTTTGAAATTTTTATATTTTTTTATTTTGTACCCTCTATTACCCCTAAAAAAATAAATTTATTTGGAGAATGTCAGCTAAAGTAAACTTAAGCCATTTATTGTATGCAGTGCATACTTTTTACTTCAGCGCTCTGCAATTCTGTTTAAAAAATAAAAATTTTTATAATTAAAAAATATCTGAAATTTTAAACATAGAAAATCAAAACATACTATTAAATTTTAAGTCACAGCTTATTATATGCAGATTTGTTAAACTGAAAAACATTGTGAAAAATAATAATTATGTATTTTTAGTGTGGTAGCCTATTCGGCCAACTACGGCTTAAAAGTGGTTTGGCATCGAAGCAGGAAGTTTTTTAGTGGTATCTGGTGGGGTATTACGCCATTCAATTCAAAGTGCCTCTTTTAGGCCTTTTTTGTAAGAAATGTTGGGTTTTCGGACACTTTTTTTCAAAATCGTCCATAAATTTACGATCACACTAATTTCTGGCGACTATGCTGGCGGTGTCATCAAAGTCGGGCACTTATATATTAAACAGGATTGAACTATGCCCGCTCTGTGTTTTGGGTCTTTATATTGGTAAGACCGTAAATGTGTCTGTATGCCCTGATTTTCGGCACTAAAAGAGGCACTTTAAATTGAATGGCGTAATATCCCGCGAGATACCAGTAAAAAACTTGCTGCTTCGACGCCAAACCACTTTTTAGCCGTAGTTGATCGAATAGGCTACCACACTAAATATAAAAAATTACAAAATCATTATTTTTGACAATGTTTTTAAAGTTTAACAAAACTGCATATAATAAGCTGTGACTTAAAATTTAGTAGTATGTTTTGATTTTCTTGTTTAAGATTTCAGATAATATTTTTTAGCAATAAAAAAAAATATTTTTTAAACTTTAATTTTTTCTCTTTCAAATGACATCAACATTTTTTTCATATTTCATTTAGTTTCATAATTGTAGAGCGCTGAACTTAAAAGTATGCACTGCATACAATAAGCTGTGAGCCACTGTATATATTAATCTATAATTTTTACCGTATTAAGACCTCAATGTCCTTTCAAATAATATATCGATGTTGTCAAATTTAAATACGACAAATTAATAGTTGTGTTAGCTAAAGTTAGCTATAGTCGCCTTTCCTAAATGTATGTTTAACATAAAAAGTAGTTAAATGAGAGTGTAAAAATAAGAGAAATATGCAACTTGGTTAAACTTGGCTTAAGAATAGCCAACCTCAATGATCTCAATGACCTCAAGTCCTTTCTAATAATATATCGATGTTGTCAAATTTAAATACGACAAATTAAAAGTGTTCTTGCCTAAAGTTAACTTTAGTCGCCTTTCGTTTCCTAAATGTATGTTTAACATAAAAAGTAGTTAAATGAGAGTGTAAAAATAAGAGAAATATGCAACTTGCTTAAATTTGGCTAAAGAATAGCCAGTTTGCATAGAGCTGAGAAAATTGTTCTAACCAACAATTTGCTCAGAAATTGACCTATTACTCTGCCAAATATGAGTAAATAAATTTCGTATACCAAAAAACATTTGGAGTCGTTACATTATACGATAGCTTTTGCTTAGTTTTGTATGCATAAAAACAGAAAAAACCGAGTAAAAACTACATTTATTCAGAAAAGACTGACTGCTATTTGAAACATGTGCTCGGAATATTGGTTTAAATTTTTTCGTTTTATTCGAAGTATTTCGCTTTTTATATTTTAAGAAAAGTGATTAATCACATCATTCCTCATTGGACTTACTGAATTTGGATCGAAATCGTACCATCGAAATACATATGTATATGGACAAAAAAATAGGTTTGAGTGCCTCAGCAAGAAGATGCAAAAAATAATTAAACCTATACCGTTATCTGCTTGTACCTGTTCCGTTTGCTCTGCATTTTCTTAATGTTGAAAATTAAAGCTGGCCATAAAGAAATATTTTAAGTGTGTACAGGGACGGACTGGGGTACCAAAGCGGCCCGGGAATAACGGAACTTGCGGCCCTCAACCCCTTACGAAAAAATTTTAAAGTTCTAATTATAAACCTTATCGCCCCACGCACAACTATACCTTAAGTTCTAAGTCCAACTAACCCATTTTCACCAATTTTCAAAAAATTCAAACAATAAAACTTTCAGCCTTAAGTCTTATTACACCAAGCCCAGCGATTTGCAAAAAATGAATGTAAATAATCAAATTCAAATAATTCTTATACGGAAATATGAAATAATAATGAACTTAATTATGCTAGAAAACAGCATAGGGTATGGATGGATTGGTTTTTGGTTGATCAGAGTAAAGTTTCTGATTGCTTTCCACCTGGGGATTGCCAGAGCGATCTCTGAGCCAACCATTAGCAAGTTGACACACAGCCTCCCCGCGGCTCCATCTGGGTAGCTATCTCCGCATCCGCTGAGATAGTGAGCGAATGTGTGCAGCGTGTCCTCCCTGGAAGTAAACTGGGTTGTGCGCAGGGTTTGGTACCCGCCACGTAAATAAAACACTCCAATGAAGACTAAAAAAGCCTCGGATAATGAACCCCTCAACGTTGACGACCACTGCAAACGAAAAAAGGACTATGATTTAAGGATATGCACCTGGAATATCCGGACCCTCAATAGGGAAGGTGCCTCTATCGAATTGGCGGATGCCCTCGGAAAAATTAAGGCTGACATCACCGCCATCCAGGAAATAAGATGGATAGGACAAGGTTGCTCTAAGCAAGCAAGTTGCTATATCTACTACAGCTGCCATACGGAGAGGCGCGAATTGGGATGCGGATTCGTAGTAAGCAAGAGACTTCGCCACCATATCTCCAGGTTCATACCTGTGAGCGAAAGGTTGGCTACGATCCGCGTCAAGGCTCGATTTTTCAACATCAGCTTGATTTGCGCGCACGCCCCGACGGAGAAAAGGACGATGCTGTCAAAGGTGCCTTCTATGCGAGACTCGAGGAAGTATACGACCGCTGCCCGGCCCATGACGTTAAAATTGTACTCGGGGATTTCAACGGAAAGGTCGGAAGAGAAGGTATATTTGGCCCCACTGTCGGTCAGTTCAGCCTTCACGAGACCACCTCAAACAACGGTCTACGGCTGATCGACTTCGCCGCGGCGCGAAACATGGTAGTAAGTAGCACCAGATTTCAACACCTCGATATCCACAAGGCCACCTGGCTGTCCCCTGATCAGAAAACACGCAACCAAATCGATCATGTTGTGATCGACGGAAGCCATGCTTCCAGCGTGCTAGATGTTCGTACGTTTCGGGGAGTCAATATTGACTCCGATCATTATCTTGTTGCAGCCAAGATACGCATGCGGCTGTGCAATGCAAAGGATGTACGCTCTGATACGCAACGAAAGCTGGACGTCGCTAAGTTGCAATCACATCGGACGGCCGAAGCCTATTCCGCTCGCCTCTCAGAACTGCTCCTTCAACCTGACTCTCTACCCGATGATGCCGGTGGACTTTGGGCGCATATATCCCGCTCCATGCGCTCTGCCGCTGAGGAAGTCATTGGTTTCCGACGCCCACTTCCGCGAAATCAATGGTATGACCAGGAGTGTCGCGAAGCTACTGCAGTGAAAAACGCCGCCTACAAAAGAACCCTGCAGTCAGCAGCAACGCGAGCCGTGCACGAAAACTACCGGGAAAAGAGAAAGGATGAGAGGCGCCTTTTCAAACGCAAGAAACGAGAGCAGAAAAGGCACGAGCGTGAGAAAATCGAAGTGTTACGGGGCAGGAATGATGCTCGAAAATTTTACCAACAAGCCAAGCGTCTGACCCAAGGTTTCAAGCCCGGAGCATCAACCTGTAAAGATGAACATGGAAATCTGGTTACGGATACGCAGGGTACACTGAGATTATGGAGGGAACACTTTTCCAAGCTGCTTGCTGGCGATGACTCCACCAATACCATCTTTGGAGAAATTAACCCGATGCCACCAATCAACGACGATGGTGTGGACGTACTACCACCTAGCCATGACGCGGTACGAGCTATGATCCAACGACTTAAGAACAACAAAGCGGCTGGTGCCGATGGCCTGCCTGCTGAATTGTTCAAGACCTGCGGCGATGAGCTGATAGGGTGTATGCATCAACTCATCTGCAAAATATGGCTAGTAGAAAGCATGCCCGACGATTGGAATCTCAGTGTCCTTTGTCCTGTACTGAAGAAAGGTGACCCGACAATCTGCGCTAACTACCGGGGAAATTGATTATGAACAATCAAAGTGAGTAGACGTGTTTTTCGGTTCGTCTGATAATAGCTGGTACACTGTCTGTTGTTTTCACCTACTAAATTTGAGTGCGCTGTTTTTCGGCATCTAAACTATCGCGGCTTTAAATTACGTCGAACTAAATAACAATTATTTGGTCAAACATTTGAAATTATTAATTTTAACTTTCGTTTTGTTTTGCAATTACTCTCGAGGGAAAGAACTTTTAAAAAAAACTACAACACAACAACAAAAAATAAAAAAAAATAATAAAATGAATAAAAAAATTAAAACAAATTCGACGTCAACACCAGTTCCCGCCAAAGTTAAAACTAACACCCCGATAACAGTGAGCACCAGATCTCAAGCTTTACTCTCAAATGCTTCCCCCGCAACGTCCGCGCAAAGTATTCTCCCCGTAACAAGCACAGAAAATACAGAAGTACTGTCTCTGGAACTTCTAGATGAGCGTCTTGAAGGTTTAAGGGATTCTCTTATGGAAATGCTAAAAATTGTGTTTCAGAAGCTTAGCACAGAAATAAATAAGAAACTAAGTGATAATGAAAAAGAATGGACCCAAAAATTTGAAAACATAACTGCAACAATCTCGGAGAGTGTAAACAATATATTATCTGCTTTTTCTGAGAGCATAGATTTAAAATTCTCTGGACTCTCTGATGTCAACGCAAGGATTGAGTGCATAGAATCAGCTTCAACCGATCAGGTTGCAATAGGAGATGAACTACAGCAGTTACGAAAACGCGTTGATATGATGGAACGAAAGGAAACTGCATCAGATGCTGTACTGTTTGGTGTTCCAGAGTGTGCAGATGAAAACCTAAGCAATATGTATAGTCAACTACGACTCTCCATTGGAAATAGGCTTCCTCCAGTTCGAAAAATTTTTCGTGTTAGACGTAGGGAGTCACATAATTTGCACACACCTACACCTGTGATTCTACAATTTAATTGCCAAAGTGAGAGAGACTCTGTCATGCGAGCAGCAGCCGTTTTCCGTAGAGAACAACAAAGAGCTTTTACATTACAAGATCTGGGGCTGTCTTCAAACGCTAAGTGCTATTTAAATGAAAGCATAACTATGCGAACTCGCTCTCTTCTCCAATGCGCTTTGCAACTAAAGCGTGAGAAAAAATTGTTTGCCTCATTTACTAAGCGTGGTTTTGTTTTTATTAAACGTTACGATAGAGGAAGGAGTTTATTTGTAGAAGATGAAGAGAAATTATATGCTATTGTCAACGTTCAGTCTGATGACCACATTAATGAAGAAGAGCTAGATGAATAATATTGGGTTTAGTTATTTATTTCTTATGTTACGTTTTTTGATTTCTCTTACCAAAAATGTACCTTTCTCAACATTATTTTTTCATCGCATATCTCTCTTATGTTATTTAGTTTCTCTTGACAAAAACTCATTTTTCTCAACATTTTTTTCTTATCACATTTACTTAATCCTCCTATTACGCTCCTTAACTAATATTACTAAACATATAGTATATCTCTTAAAGAAATATTATTGCTTCACTTTCAGTTATATTCATCTCAATAGTCAATTTTCGCTCATAAGGTCTGACAATTTATTTTTGTATTATCCATGCTACGCTAACAAAACATTTTCTGATTTTTCTTCTATGCACAGTGTTGTGCTTTTAAATGTCTTTAAATATGAGTAATGCCAATCAAATGGATGCCACGGCCGAGGGGTTGAATTCTGGACTTGCTGTTATGCTTAGAGTGCTTCAGGCGCAACAAGATGGTCTGCATATATGCCACATTAATGCTCAAAGTCTTTATCCAAAACTCGATGAATTTAGATATTTATTTGTAGAATCTAGCATAGAAGTTATCTGCATATCAGAAACTTGGTTTGATAAAAATGTTCCCGATAGTCTTTAAAGCTTAGATGGTTATCGGCTTTTCCGTTCTGATAGAGTTGGTCGCATTGGTGGCGGCGTAGCAATTTATGTGCGTAAAGAACTTAAATGTAAGTTGTTGTGTCAGGCAGTTTCAGAAAACCCTTTTGAATTTATTTTACTAGAAATTTCAAATAGTATTAGGAAAATAATGTTAGGTGCTATCTATAGGCCTAATAAATCCATAAACATTGATCCATTTTATGCGATACTGGATGAAATCAGTTGTAAGCTACCTGACGTTGTAATTTGCGGTGACATTAATTGTAACCTCTTAAACAGTGCTGAATCCAGTTCTTTAGTAAGTACATTTGAATCAATGCGTCTGTTACCTGTCAATACAAGAATTCCAACTCATTTCCATAATGAGTCATGTAGTCTGATAGACGTTGCTTTTGTTAGCGACATTTCGAAAGTATTGAACTATAGTCATCTTTCTGCACCATGCTTCTCAAGACATGATTTACTGTTTATTACATTTAAATTTGCCAATATGGAAAATTCTCAAGAATCTGTTCGTTTCCATGACTTGAATAATATAAATTGGTTTGCACTACAAAATGATGTTGTAAGTAGAAATTGGAATAATATTTACGATATGCCCCGGGTAGATGAGCAAACACCGCCTACAAAAAATGGAAAAAATACAAAATCCCCCAATTCTATACGGATTTTAAAAATATTCGAAATTTTGTCATTTCAAAGATGAGAAAAGCTAAAGCCAAACATTATAAAGAAAAACTCGATGAGTTGGGAGCTGGTAAGAATGCATGGAACTTTCTACGCAAAATAGGAGTTACTAAGCAAACTACTGCAATTCCCGACGACATCAATTGTGACCTCCTAAACTCAAAATTTGTGTCGGTGGCATCTACTGTAAAAGAATCTCAGCTACTAACGGATGTTATTGCTGAGGATATAAATAACGATGAAACTGATAATCTACTTTTTTTTAATGGATTAACTAATGAAGATGTCTTATTGGCTTTTTCCGCTATAAAATCGAATGCTACTGGATTGGATTCAATAAGTCCAAAATTCCTTAAAATGTTACTTCCATTTGTAATAAACTTTATTACGTACATTTTCAATACAATAATTATGACCTCAGAATTTCCAACTTGCTGGAAAGTTACTAAAATAATACCTATTCCAAAATCTAATAGTCCATCAACGGACTATCGACCTTTTCCTTTTTTGTCAAAAGTCTTTGAGAAATGCATAATAGCTCAAATGCAAAAATTTCTTTATAAAAATAATATGCTTAGTAGTCATCAATCAGGTTTCCGTCCAAAACGTAGTTCTAAAACAGCACTTTTGTTTGTTACGGAGGAAATAAGGATAGGTATTGATAGTAATAATTTTTCTTACTTAACATTATTGGATTTTTCTAAGGCATTCGACACTGTAAATCATTCTGTACTCTACAATAAATTACGTAATAATTTTAAATTTTCGCAATCGGCTGCGAGGCTTATTGCTTCCTATCTAACGAACAGAAAGCAGTGTGTGATTACTAAAAACTCTTCATCAGGGTTTCTTCCAGTGGAAAGTGGCGTTCCCCAGGGTTCGATCCTGGGTCCATTGCTTTTCTCACTCTATGTAAATGAACTACCACGCATTGTCAGTCACTGCAAAGTTCACATGTATGCTGATGACGTGCAACTTATTATCAGCCGCCCACTTCATAAAATGGCAGATGCTGCTAGGCTTCTAAATGCAGACTTGGCTGACATATATAATTGGTCCCAAGACAACCATCTTTGCCTTAATCCGAAAAAATCAAAATTATTGATTATATACAAAAAATGTTTGGACTTAAGTAGTTTTCCTACTATTTATCTTAATAACAACCCAATAGAATACGTGGAGTCTGCTAAAAATCTTGGCCTTACTTTTAATAGAACACTTACATGGTCCACGCATATAAATAATATATGCGGCAAAGTTTATGCTGCACTCCGGGCTTTATGGTATTCTAAAAATTTTTTGCCATCAAAAACTAAGATCTTGCTAGCCAAAACGCTTCTTCTACCTAAATTGCTATACAGCTGCGAAATTTTTTGCAATCCCGATTGCAACAGTAGAAGAAGATTAAACGTTTTATTCAATAATATTTCCCGTTTTGTATATAACATTAATATTCGAGATCAGTTTCAGTTGACTTCGTCTCTTTGTCAGTGTCGGTAGTGTTCTTAAGTGTATTGTGATTTTGTTATTATTATTTTCTAATAATATTTGCTAGTTAATAATTAATAAATTTTGTGTTTAATTTAGTGTCGTTTCTTAAAAAAATTGCATGATTTTATTAATAATTTTGCTTTAATTTTGTGTTTTGTTTATTTTGCGTTACACACAAACATACATTTATGTTAATATTAACTTACTTTCTGCAAGCAAAATAAATCAGTGTAAGCAGTGCAACAGTTTTGTTTTTGATTCGCTTTTGTGCTTTGTTCGTATACAAAGCTAGACTTTAAACTCGGTTGTGTTTGTTGTTGCTGCTTAGCGGGTGAATTTTTTTGCTTGATTTTTAACCCTTTTTGCACTGCTCTAAAAATATTTTAAATTGCTTTCTTTTTTTTTAAGATTTCAAGATGGATTATTTTTCCTCTGAAAATTTGTTAGCTTGCTCTCTAAGAGATCAGTGCAAAAGCCAAAATATATTGAATTCTATGTTTTCCTGTTCAGGTCCCTGTGAACAGGTGTTTCATGCCTCTTGTGTAAACTTAGCAAAATCTATTACTGATTTATTATGCTCTGTCCATTCGGGCCTGCAATGGTACTGTCCATCTTGCAGACCCCTTTCCCCGTCGGTCTTTTACGAAAAAATTAAGCACTTTGGGGAAAATCTTAACAATCTGAATAATAATTTCAGAGATATTCTTAACTATTATCCCCAAATTGAAAAAAGCCTTAATGAGGCTACTTCACCTGATGTTAGTTTGCAAAATAAAACTATTACCGAGGCTACTATGGTTTTTGCTTCCACTCCTTCGATCTCCACTTTACCTAAACAAGCTATTTCCTTAAAAAAGAAAAGAAAGTCTAATAAGAAATTAAATAAAAATCTGGGTAATGTGGGGAGGGTGGGCGGTGCGGCCGTCAGTCGTGACAAAACTCCCGTGGATTGCTCTCTGAATACCTCTTCACCCACTCCCAATTTTTCCGCTATAATCTCTAGTAGCAATCTTCCATCTCCTTCCTCCACTATAAATAATCCTCTGTCAATTTTGGCTAATCCGCGGGTGGATGTTGCGATTGATAGCTCTGTGCCATCGGTTTCCCTGCAGGCATTACCAAGGTTAAAATCGATTTTTATTTCACGACTTCATTCCAACACTACCTCTGACAGCGTTAAAAATTTTATCAGACAAAATCAAATTATTCCTGCCGACGCCTTCGTTTCTTGCAGGAAACTCGGTAATAAACCAACTCATGCGTCTTTTAAAATAACAGTGGCATCTTCTCATGTTTCTGCCATTCTTAAATCTAAAGCATGGGTGGATAATATCTATATTTCAGAATTTAAATCGAAAAAAAAATGATAAAACTGCACGTTCCAATTCAAAAAACTGAAACGGCTATCCCTTTACTATCAAAATGTAAGGGGTTTGCGTTCCAAGACGCAAGATATCTTTTTATCAACTCAGAATTTCTCTGAGGATATTATCGTGTTTACCGAAACTTGGTTAAACAACAGCTTTCTCAATATGGAACTTTTTGATAATAGTTTCCATGTTTTTAGAAGAGACAGACACTTGGAAGATCTTTCTTCTGTTGGTGGAGGCGTCTTAATAGCTATAAAAAATCATTTAACCAGTTCATTAGTTGAAATTGCCTGTGCATCTAATATTGAACTGTTATGTGTTAAGGTTACACATTGTAACTCTAATTTATACATTCTTAACCCTTATGTTCCTCCAAATAGTAGCGCAGATGTCTACGAATGTCTTTCGATGGCCGTAGAATATATTATTAATGAACTAGACACTAATGACGACATTTTGTTGTTAGGTGACTTTAATCTGCCTGACCTAAAATGGACTCCTTCGGACGATGGTACATATTTTTATGCATCTTGTCCAAAAACTCGACAACAACAAATTTTTGTTGACGAAATACTTTCAAATTTACAACAAGTAAGTTGTATAACTAACTGCCATGGACGACAACTTGACTTAGTCTTGGCTACAAATAGTAGCAATGTTGTTGTAAGAAATGCTATCCATGCTCTGTCTACGGTAGATTCCTATCATCCACCTTTGAGTATTGTGTACCAATCTGACAATGAAAATTTGACTAATGCATGTTCATCCATTAATATTTACGAATTCAATTTTAAGAAAGCTGACTTTTTAAAATTGAATGAAAATTTAAGAAATAAATTAGACGACTTACTTACTTTTTTTAATAACAATACATTTGATGATTGCATTAAATTTTTCTATGGTGAACTTTTTTCTGCCATAGCATTGTCGGTTCCATATACAAGGAGGTACGTTAATAATTCCTCGTACCCCTGGTATACAAAGGATTTGAAAAAGGTTCGCAATGGCCGTAATAGGGCATGGAATAAATACGTTTGTAGCCAGGACCGTAATGACCTTGTTGCTTATCAGCGACTGTTTCTTGAATTTAAAGATATGTCAGCTTTGGTTTATTCTGAATATTTGAATAAAATTAGGCTGAATATTCTTCATGACCCCAAGAATTTTTGGGGTTTTATTAATTCTAAAAAAAAATCTGACGGGTTTCCATCTGAGTTTAAAACAGTTGACGGGCTCACTAGCGACCCACAAGTTATAGCCGGGTTGTTTGCTAATTTGTTTAATGAATCGTTTTCTACGGATTTATTTAGCCCTGAAATCAACTATTTTGAATATATGGATAACGACCCTTTAGTTTCGGTTAATGAGATATCTTTCTCTCCTGATCTCATAGAGAAATATATTTCATCTGTTGATGATGACTTCAACTCCGGGCCGGATGGTATTCCTGCGACAGTTTTAGTAAACTGCAGCTCTGTGCTGAGTCAGCCCCTCAGTATTTTATTTAATAGATCAATTCAAGAAAGCTATTTTCCTAAATTTTGGAAAAATGCATACATTAGCCCCATTTTCAAGAAAGGGTGTAAAAATGATGTTTCAAACTACAGGCCCGTGGCTAAGTTATCATCAATACCGAAAATTTTTGAACATATTATATACGATCAGGTTAAGGTGTGCTGTGGTGAAGTCATAACAACTCGTCAGCATGGTTTTGTTAATGGCAGATCTACAGTTTCTAACCTCCTTGATTTCACTTCTTTTGCATTAAGCTCTTTAGACTCTGGTGGGCAAGTTGACTGCATCTACACTGACTTCAGTAAAGCATTTGACAAATTACCACATAATTTGATTTTGTTTAAGTTAAAGAAACTTGGATTTCCCTTAAGTTTTGTCAGCTGGATTGAATCTTATTTATCTGATCGCACGTATCAAATAAAATTTAGGAGAGTGTTTTCCTCCCCATTTAGCGCGACAACAGGTGTTCCACAAGGAAGCCACCTGGGGCCGCTCCTGTTCATTTTAGCAATTAATGATGTTACACATGTTATTAAAAACTCCCATCTGTTAGTATATGCAGATGACATGAAAATTTACAGGAACGTAAAGGGGGTTGGTGACACTATTCCACTTCAGTCTGACTTGAAATCCTTTAAAGTTTGGTGTTCTAAGAATAACTTGCATCTTAATCCTGATAAATGCCAAGCTATGATTTTTACCAGGAAGAAAACTATTGTGGAATTTGATTATAAATTAAAAGGTAAAAATATTTGTCGTGTCGATATAGTCAAAGACCTAGGTATACATTTTGATACTAAGTTGACTTTTAATGAGCATATTAATCAAATTTGTAAAAAATCCTCATCTCTGCTTGGCTTTATTAAGAGGTGGGCAAAAGAATTTATTAGCCCTTTAGTAACGGTGACTTTATATAATACAATAGTGCGCCCTCACTTAGAGTACGCCAGCCAAGTATGGTCACCATTTTATAATATTCATATAAATAGAATTGAAAGAATTCAAAAAAATGTTATTCGTTTTGCTCTCAATGTCTTAAATTGGATTGACCCTTTAAACCTTCCTCCTTATAAGGATCGTTTAAAGTTATTACATATGCAGTCTTTGAGGTCGCGTAGAAAAATTGCGGATATACTTTATCTGCATCAACTTGTAACTGGGTCTCTTGCTGCACCAGAGCTTCTTAACTATATACATTTTAATAGTAATCGGAGGAGTACTCGTAACTCTTATCAGTTATTTTACCAACCGGTTAGTAGAACTAATTATATGGCTACAGCTCCTTTTAATCGCATGACAACTCTTATTAATAATTGCGAAGTTTATAACATTAGCTTGTCAAAAGGTCAACTCAAGCTTAGACTGAAAACTAACTGTAGCTAAATTTGTAGCTTAATGGTGGTGTGAATTTTTTTGTTTGTGTTGTCCGAGCCCCACAGCATGCTGGGTAAATTTTTTCTAACATTTATGCCTTGGACCACGTAAATTTATACATATAATTATTTTAATATCTATATGTCTATTTTTACATGGTGTGAGTGGGTATGTTGAGAAAGTGCGATAAAGCTAAGAAAAAATTATAAAATAAATAACAAATTAATGTGCATGATAATTTTTTCTATTCCATTTTTTATTGAATAAGCTTTTTACTTGGTATAAAGCTTCAATGCTAAATAGCTAAGAAGGCTATAATAGCTGTAGTAGCTAAACTCTATTATTATTATATTATCATATTTCATTGCACTCTAAAAATATTTTTGGATGTTCATTTAACAATTTTCTTAAATATCGATCAATTGCATTTCTACATGATATAATCCTAGAACGTGAGCCCGAATATTTAATTTCAAAAATCACTTTTCTTCAAACCAGAAGATATATCCTATTGGTACAGCCAAAATTTACATGTTTAACTTCGGAACGACAATTCTTTGTTGTAGCCACTCGGTTGTGGAACTCCTTGCCAGTTACAATAAGAAAAATCAGAAATAAAAATCGTTTCAAATCGTCTCTTATTAATTACTTAGCTATAGATGAACGATAATTGACTGTCTCTACTCTGTTTTTTCATTCTTTCACCTGCTTTTTCATTCTTCTTCTTCTCTTTTTGTTCTTTTTCCATTTCTTCAACAAATGTTAAGCTAAGGATTATACTTTTAAGATTGCTGGTTTTTTTGTATCTTACTGTTGTGAGCAGTTTTACAGAAATAAATTGTATTGAATTGAATTGAATTGAATCAGTCTTCTTGCCATCTCTTACAAGGTCCTGTAGACTGTAGTGTGTGAAAGACTTAAGCCGTTTGCCAACACACTGATTGGGCCTTATCAGTGCGGCTTTAGACCTGGTAAGTCCACCATAGACCAGATCTTCACACTACGTCAAATCCTGGAAAAAAACCCACGAAAAACAGATCGATACCCATCATCTCCTTATCGATTTTAAAGCAGCTTTCGATAGCCCGATACGGGATTGCCTGTATGCCACCATGTCTGAGTTCGGTATACCTGCGAAGCTGGTGCGGCTTTGCAGAATGACGTTGAGCAACACAGCCAGCTCCGTCAGAGTAGGAAGGGACCTCTCCGAACCATTTGATACCGAACGAGGTTTCAGACAGGGCGATCCACTATCCTGCAACCTCTTCAACTTTGTGATGGAAGGGGTGTTGCGAAGAGCCAGTGTACATCGTAATGGCACTATTTTCTACAAAAGTGTCCAGCTCCTTGCATATGCCGATGATATTGATATCATTGGACGTTGTAAGCGAGATGTTACTGCTGCGTTCTCTGCTATCGAAAAAGAGTCAGCGAAAGTGGGTTTGACAGTGAACGAGGGCAAAACAAAGTATATGCTGTCCACAAACAGAGAGACGCGGCGTATTGGATCCTTTGTTACTGCGAACAACTATATTTTCGAAGTTGTCAAGGAATTCACCTATCTTGGCACCGCCTTGAACACTCAAAACGATGTCAGCCTGGAGATAAAGCGAAGGCTAACTCTTGCTAATAGGTGTTACTATGGTCTCAGTAAGCAATTGAGTAGTAGAGACCTCTCTCGCCCGACAAAACTGACACTCTACAAGACGCTCATCTTACCCGTGCTACTTTACGGCGCAGAAGCATGGGTTGTGTCGCAGACTGATGCAGCCACGCTTGGGGTGTTTGAGAGAAAAATTCTTCGCAAAATCTTTGGTCCTGTTCACGTCGGCGACGACTACCGTATTCGAATGAACCACGAACTGTACGAGCTCTACGCTGACATTGACATAGTCAAGCGCATCACTATCCAACGTCTGCGCTGGCTGGGACATGTTGTGCGTATGGACGAAGAAGCTCCGGCGAAAAAGGTGTTTGATGCGGAAGAAGCTCCGGCGAAAAAGGTGTTTGATGCGGAAGCCGCTGGGCGACGACGAAAAGGAAGACCATGCCTCCGATGGAAAGACCAAGCCGAGGAAACCCTATACACGCTTGGTGTGAATGATTGGAGAAGGCGCGCTCAAAGCAGAGGCGCCTGGAGAGAGCTTTTGAGGTCGGCCGTAACCCGATAACGGGTTGTTATGGCCACCCAAGTAAGTAAGTAAGAACTTTTTTCTGCAATGCTAGTTATTATCACTTCTAGCGAAACACTTTGTATAATATCTTTTTCACTTGACATAAGCATAAACGCTTCTAGTCTTGTCTTGTGTCAAAGTACTTCTTAAGCGATTTTTGATAAATTTTAAAATACTGAATGACCTTTCACAAGCTACTTTGGTAAATGATATGCTATAGTATAGCATTGCTATACCAATGAGGGAAAGCGTTCCCGTCAATAAATTATACCTGTTTAATAGTCGATAACAACAAATTGCGAAATTTTTACATAAAACGTGCTTTCCTCCAAATTCTTTCTCCAAATCTTCACCACCCTCATTATCTACTGATGACGCTTCAATGTAGTTTCAAAATTGATATAATCTTCTAAATGTGTTGTTTTAAGCACGTTCCATTGGGCAGCTAAGTTTATTAATTCATAGCGTAAGTTTTCAGCAATGATTTTTGGCTCAAAAAAAAAACAGTTTTCCGCGAAGCGCTTCAAGTTATGGCGCCTATAATTCTTTGTCTCTTATAAAATTGAAACTTCTCGGACCCAACCAAGCAAGATCTGCATATGTACATTTCCACTAAAAATATTCCTTTAGCCGGCCACATTTTTAACTTTTTTTTTACCTTAAATGCAATTTTAACTATGCACCACCTTGAATATCAACTCAAGATAGCCTAAGCTTTAAGGAAAACCATGATTGAAGAATGTGCTTCAAAAAAAAAAATCATAGAAACCGTGGCCGACAAAAATGACAATTTCTGAGGAAATGTACATATAGCTCGTTGTTAAATACATCAAAGCGACGCTCTAAGGTTCATACGACGGTGTCGATGATTACATTAAAAATATTTACCCTAAATGCCTTGTCAGTGTCAGAAATACTTTCATCAATAGCATTTTCTCCATGCATTCGTTTTTTCCTTCTTAGTCTCTTTTGTGGTAAGCAATTTTCTAATTCTGATTCCAGATCTTTTTCCTCTAATTGCGTGTTTTCCCAGTAAATAGAATTATCGGCCGTTGTTTTCATATCATCGAATTTCGTTCTGTTACTTGTTACTTGTACCATATTAAAAGCTTTTAAAATATCAAATCCACTTGTTTGAAGGTAGTTTGATATGTCAAATATAGAACGAAAAACGAACGCAATTAAAACTGTTTCATATTTTAAAAATGATTCTCTGTAAGATTTAACGTTTACACGTGTTTCTGATTTTGATCGAGTGTCATTTTTAATTTTTTCAAGTTTAGTAATAAGCACAACGCATACAAATTTCTCGATTTTTCCAGTAGGGCCGAATATGTCAAATGTCAATTTTATAATAGCTTAAAGTTTTTTGCTTGTATTTTCTTTTTAATTGCTGTGCTTGGATTTATAGTAGGGTTTATGATTTTATTAGTGGAACATTTTTTTATTTCAGATTGCTGTGCATGGGTTAATTAGATTTAGAGCTTGAGATTTTTATTATTTGTTTTTTTTTTTTTTTTGAATTCTCACCATGCGTGAGAGATGAGATTAAGATTTAAGGTTTGCGGTTTGATTCTTCAAACTTAAAAGTTATTTTTATTGGATGTTGTGCGTGGGGTGATTAGGAATTTATGTAGTGAAGAAAAGGCTGACGACAAACCAAACAATAGAACTCAAAGAGACCTAAATATAATCTTTTTTATCTTCATTAATGAAAATTGACCCAAAAAACCGGTGAAAACCCATGTTTTGGACAGGATTCAACAATACGATCCCAGGTATTATATTAAGGCCTCTTTCCCGAATTCCCGATGGCCAGTCCGGGCCTGTGTGTGTATTTTCGAAACAGAACTTTTAAGTTTTATTGGTTATTACGAAATGATCGTAAAATATATAATGAACAGTGTCTGATAATGGTCTAATACAAAAATAACACAGGTCAACAAGGGTCAGGAGCATAGCTGGACACCGTTAATCAAATAGTTAACTTCGTTAATCCGTTACTAAAAAAGTTAACTACGTTAAACAATAAAGCGTTAAATTTCGGAAGACTTAACGCTTATTAACGTTAATCCGTTATCACGTGATAAAAAATTGCATTTTTGTATCGTTGCGTTAGTGATCTTCTTATAAAAACTGTTGGTTTGGGTTAACAGGTTAGGAACAAAAAAAAAAGACGTGGTCATCCATAAATTACGTCACACGTTAAGGGGGAGGGGGGGGGGGGGGTCGACGAAGTGTGACATTGTGTGACAAGGGGTGTGAGAGTTTAATAAATTATATGCATTTGCATATACAGTGGCTCACAGTGAAAATGAGCCACCTGTGAACAAAAACTTTGAAGTCCAATAAAATCAAAGAAATTAATTAATGTATCGGAATTTTTTATTAATTATAATAGTACATGTTATTCAAATCATAAATACAAAAAAAAGTTCATTAATTCATTTGCAGTCTTCACAAAAATAGACATTAAGCAAAATAAGATAAAAATACATGTCACAGTGAAAATGAGCCACTTTAAAAAATTTTAAATAAAGTGTAGGGAAATCTATTCCTAATGTTTTGTTGGAAATCATTTCTGACGAATGACTGATTTTATGTGACTTGGAGTGGATTTCACTAGCTTTTTGGTGTATTCTAGACTTATTTTCCCCATTTCTCCAAAAGGGTCAATTTCAAGTTTTCTTTATTGGAAATCTGTTGATTTCGAAATTCAATTTCTAGTTTTTGCCATAAATTTTCAATAATATTCAATTCTAGTGATTGGATAGGGTGTTTCGATTACTCTGGGACAATGATACAGCAGCCATCCTCTTACAATTCCAACAGTATGTTTTCGATCTTTGTCTTGATAAAAATGAAAGTTGTCCTTTATGCCAAGTTTTTTAGCACTTTGTGTGAGATTGTTTTTCAAAATTGATAAACATTGAAATGTTTCCATAACCCATTCAACAAAGTGCAATTTGCCAACACCAGCTACCAAATTAGCACCCCAGACCACCACGTGACTGCCACCATTTTTAACTGTCGGACGTAAATACTTAGGATCCATTTCCTGATTGAGTTTTCTCCAAACATGCACATATGAACAAGATTAGGATTAGGTTAGGTTTCAAGTTTTCAAAGCTTCCTACAGGGGCGTGGCACAGCCCTAAATTTTAACCTTTATACCACCATATCTCGTAAGCCGTGCAAGATATTGTTATGAAATTTGGTAAACGGATACATATCAAATATATCTTGAGTTGAGATAAAAGTGGGCGGAATTGAAAAAGTGGGCGTGGCACTTTTCAACTGCTAAAAATTTTGATTCCATATATCTCAAAACTGGCACAAACGATTTTCATAAAAATCTTGGAGATGATGCCGCTGAAAGCTGTCATCAATACAAGCTCAGCCTCTTTATTGAAAAAACTCGTTGAAGGGCGTGGCACCGCCCACAATATTTATAAACGTTATATTAAGAGAACGAACAACGTAATTGTGATGAAATTCAATGAGGTAGATATACTTGCTGTAAGGTATTTTATTACAAAAATTTGGTACAATAGTACCTGGGGGCTTGGCACCACCCATTTAAGCAAAAACTGTTTATTGTTATAAATAGTGTACTAAGAGAGTAATCTTCATAAAATTTGGTGTTTAGATGTCAGTTACTATAGGCTTTAAAAATAAATTAGTTTTGACAGAATTGCATCAGTGGGCGTGGCACCTCCCATATTAACATAAATTTGAAAGCGCTGTTTTAAGTAAACTATTGCAGCAATTGCTATGAAATTTATTGAAAGTGGTTCAGTTGCTATAGAGTATATCTGAATCAAAAGTGGCTGAAATAGCACCAGTGGGCGTGGCACCTCCCATACAAATAAAATACGATAAGTGGCATATTTATCGAAATAAGAGAGCAATCATACTAAAATTTGGTGTTATGGGTTTGCTTATGAAAAGCTATTTCTGGATCAAAACCGGGCTGGATTGTACCAGTGGGTGTGTCACCGCCCTAAATTTTAAATTAAACTGCAGCATACTATATCGCAAACTATACAAGCTATTGTGCTGAAATTTAATATGAGGATGTCGATCACGAATATAATTTATCGTGCCAAAAGTGGGCGGAATTGGAGAAGTGTGCGTGGCATATTTCAAATTTTTCATTTTTATTCGATTTTTTCAACATTTTCCATATTCTTTCGACTTTTTCAACCCTTTAACTTTTTCCAATATATCCTTTATGTATTTGTTCGACTTTTTCAGCCTCTTTCAACTTTCTTCATAAGTTTCTTTATTTTTTCGACTTTTTCATCAATTTTGAATAGTTTAAAATTTTTTCAACCTCTTTCATTTTTTTTTAGAGTTTTTCAACCTCTCTCAACTTTTTTCAACATTTTGCATATATTTACGACTTTTCAACATTTTTCATTCTCTGTCAACCTTTCTAACATTTCACATTTTTTCGACTTATTCAACCTCTTCAACGTCTTCTTAACATTTGATGAAAAGGTACTTTCAGTGCAGTGTGGGGTATGTGAGTTTCGGCCTCGCCGAAAATAACACCTTAACTTGTTTTTTTATCTCATAGAAGGCTAATGCGTAAAAATTTTTCCAAGCCATATCTCCGGTGTGCCGATGGTGAAAACATTATTTTTTTTTTCATCGACAACTTTTATTGATCCCCTACCCTCCCACACCAAATTTTATCAAAATTGTACGGGCCCTTCTAGCACCATTATTTAATGGGTTGTTATAATTCATTGTTTTTTGTTTAGTTAATTTTTTCAAATGTTTGATTTGAAGATTTAATAATTTCTAGAAGTAAAATTGAAAATATGTGACGTCACATTAGGGAGGATGGAGTCTCACAAATGTGACCAGCTGTGACAAGGACGGGGGGAGGGTCAAAAAATCATGAAACTAGTGTGACGTAATTTATGAATGCCCTCTAATTGATGTTTGTAATTTAGTCATTTAGCATAATGTGGATATTCCACTTCATGAACATTAATATGTTGAAGTTCTCGTCTGAAAGCGAGGCTTGTTTCGGCGTTAAAATATCTTTGCAGCGCTTAAGGGGATATGAGTATTATATTTAATGAACAGATTTATGAATATCTGTTCCCCGAGGAATGGCGCATCGTTGAGCAAGTCATTTGATTTCATGTCTAGCCACATTTTGACGAGATTTACTCTTTAGAGATTTGTGGCTCTTAGGTTTTTCTTTAGACTGAGTGACAGAGTTGAAAAAGTCTTCCTCATCATCGTCGTTGTTACACGCGTTGCTGCCTCCGCAACTTAAACTCTCTGTGTTCATCGAACTTTCGGCAGCTTCTGTCGTAACGCCTCTTCTACCTTTTTTTTCATGCATTTTTTTACTGCATCCACTCGACTGCTGTCATACGTTTCCAGCCATATAAGCCGGAACGTACTTGTTGTCAGAACGTGTTTTTCGCGGCGCAGTGCGTGTGGTATATTTTTGGTAAGTAATATATACTGGATTAACGATTGGGGAAATTTAACGGAAGTTAAGGAGTCCGTTAACATTTTTTAAAGTAAACTTTAAAGTTAATCTGTTAGTCGAAATGTTAACTTCGTTAATTAACGAGTTAATGCTCAGCTATGGTCAGGAAGTAGACACACTGATATGCAATCCCGAAGGATTTTGGTGCGCTGAATCCGAATCTGGTCGCAGATTTGCTCTATCACGTCAGGTTTTTGAGATATCCTAACCTAAAAGTGCAAAAAACACATTTTTGACATTTGAGATTATGTAGCACCGTGAATTTTTATCAAAAAAAAAACAAGTATGGGATCTTATTGAAGCAAAATATTGAATTCTGTATTTTGTCAAATGATTAGAAAATTTTTCTTTTCATTCAATAAAAATCTTTCTGTTAAGTGCGATGTCACATGACAGGCATTTGAGTGCGCGTAAGCAAAATTTGTTGTTTCTATCGAAAAATAAAGCCCAAGATACAATACTGCGAGATGCGTGCGTGCGAGACGCTCTATTTGTCATTACAATACTGCAATTTACAATACTGCGAGTGCGGCGTGCGTCTCGATTGACGCACGCAAGCCTTTTCGAAAAATTGAATATTTGTATGCGAGAGCAACAAAACAAATATTTGTGAAAATTTCATAAAAGCAAAACAATCAGAATTAAATAATTAAATATCAGCTTTTGACAGTCTCAACGCTGCGATGTATAGCATTATTGTATCATGTATCGCAATGCGATTTCTCAAGCCAATATCGAAGCGTCTCGCACGCACGCTTAAATAATAAATAAAAAATTCTATGGCAACGAGAGAGAATGAACTTTTTGTACGACGGGCAAAATAATTAATTTTTGAGTGGCGAACATGACAGCAGTCACCACTCAAAATAGTGTTGCGAGGTAGAAAATCAAAAAAGTATTGTGTTAAGAAGCGAAAAAAGTACATTTAAAAATACTTATTTTGAATAGCATCAAGAAAACTAGTGAAACACATTTCCTTTTTCAAAAACGCATTTGAAAATGGAGTAGAAAAATTAATAAATAATTATAAACGCCAGAAGTTGACCGGCACTCATTTCACTTTTGTGTGACTGGCCTCCACTCAAAAAATGAAGGGGAATGAAAAATTATTGTTTGCCCGCACTCAAATGCCTGTCGTGTGACATCGCACTAACTGATCTTAAAGTACAATTCTTCTTTTTTCAAATGCCGTTAAGTTTTATGAAATATCTTTTTTTTTTCGCTGAGTAATCGTATTTTGAAATTTTCATATTTGTGATTTTTCCTATACTTGAAAACTCATTATAGACATTTGTTTAAAGATCTTTGAGCAAACTCAACTGCATTCGAAGGAGGAAGCCTTGTACTTTTAGATTCAATATAATTTTTTTTTTTTTTTGAAAAAGAATAGATGGCATTACTACATAACCTCAAATATGACGAAGAACGGTGTTTTTTGGACATTTTTGTCAAAAACTTGACGTGATAGAGCAATTCTGCTGCCAGATTTGGACTTAGCGCACCTAAATCCTTCGAAAATATATGTATATTCAGGTTTCTGCTTCCAAAAAAAAATAATTTTGATTGGTCTGGGTTATTAGTTATTGATGAATCGAAATAGTCATTGCACTTCAGGGCGCTTATCATGATTCACGAAAACGCAAATAAACTCTTCGAGTTCGAGCAGTTATTATTTTGTTTTGCGAAGAGCAACCGTGATAGTTGCGAGAACTCGTATTTTGGTTCGCGTTTTAATCTGTTAAATACGTTCGAATTTCGTAAATTTCATTCGAGAACAAAATAGCAATCGATCAGTGCAGACGCAAAACAAAAATTATTACTTTGAGTGGACTGTAGGGCAACTCCCGAGCCGCTAGCAAGCATCTGAAACGACCTTTCAGGACTCCAATCATCCGCTCTATAATAGATCTTCCTTTCGAAAATTTTCTATTAAAAAGTGACTGCGGAATTTTCTTGAGCATTTCTATAAGGCGTCAGGATCCATGACTCAAGAGCAGAGCTGGGCACCACTACACTTGTGTTTCTCTTAAATGTTCTTCAATGCATTAGGGTTGTTGATAATTTACTGATATATCAAAATATCGATATCTAAAGGGATATCGTTTGCGATATTTTCAAGACATTTTTAGCACACGATATATCGATATTCGATATCAGATTTATCATATCGGTTTATGATATCAGTTGATGACTGAATTCTTTTGGCTTTTTTTCTGAATCTCAAAAAAAAAACTGACTGCTCAATCAATTTGCGAAACACAATCTGTCTCTCTTTCTTCAATTTTCTTTTGTTTTCTGTATTCGAGTGTGTTGAGTGTGCTGGTGCGGTGGCACCAAATCGTATTTTACGAAAGTTAATCATTTAAACGAGACGTGCAGTGTGTGCGGACAAAATGTGAAAACAAGCGGCAACGCCAGCAATTTTCATTCACACATGAAGACCAACCACAACTCGTTAGCAGTGCAGATTTTTGGTGATTCAAGTGGTATTTCGAGGAAGAGAAAGCAGCCTGCGAATAACGTGCAGGACGTTTTGGAAATTATGGATGACTCATCTTTTTCTGCTGTCTTCAGAGCGTGTAGGGTCTGTACTTAAACTTAGCGTTCCAAGCAATCGAAGCAGACTCACGCATCGGAATGTACAGCAGCGTGTATTTTTGAAATCTCTTGATGCCAAGTTTTGGCATTTGTAGTTTATGTTATTTATGCATTTATGCTTAACTTTAATAAATAACTATATTATTATTATATTTAAACGCCGCGGTTTGTAATGAAATAAGCAGATTTGTTTTATTTAAGACAAAAAGAAACGATTTGTATGAATTGAATAATTTGTTTGAACTAAAGAAAATTTCTGACAGTAAAATATTCTTCAATAAATAAAATACACAGATTGCTTTATAAAAAAATTAACTCAACACCCCCTTTCAATCGTGTAATCCGATAATACAGTGGAATCGCGATAATTCGTACCCCGTTAATTCGAAAATCTCAATAATTCGTAGCAAACTGTTGGTCCCTTGAAAAAATCGCTTTAATTCGTAAAAATTCCATACATTTTAGTCCCCTCGATAATTCGTATTTTTTTTGTGCAATAAAGTCTGTTTAACCCCTTATAAATCGTAATTGGATTTGAGAACCTCTTATAATTCGTAAAGCAAAACAAAATTCTATGGAACAATAGTTTAAAAAACAATATCAATCATAGTAGGCTACGTTCATCGTTCATATTTTTTGGTGAAATTTTTTGTGATTTCGTGGTCAGTTTGTTCGTTGCTTGAAAATGGCGTGAAAATGGCAAACAAACGTACGAATAAGACTTTATAAGTGTTGCAAAAGCAAAATATCATTTCAGCTATGATAATGGAGCAAAAAAAAAATTGATCGAAAAAATCGAAACCTCGTTAAATCAAAAACCCCTGTAATTCGTAAAAAAATGCTGGTCCCTTGCGATTACGAATTATCGCGATACCACTGTATAACGTAAGTCTTTGAAACGTGTTATGTCGAATGACTTAGTAAAGATATCTGCCAGCTGGTTTTTAGTTCCTATAGCTTCAGTTTGAACAATTCCATTTGCAACAGCATCTCGTATGAAATGATGCTTGATATCTATATGTTTGGCTCGCTTACTTTCCAAATTGGTGGCCATTCCAATGCATCTATTATCTTCATAAATTTTAACAGCTTCGTTCTTTATTTCTTTCAAGTCTTGCATTATTCTACGCAACCATATTGCCTCTGTAGTAGCTGAACTCAAGGCAATATATTCAGCTTCACTTGATGATGTTGCAACGGTAGCTTGCTTGACCATGACACCGTGCAGCCGTAAATTTTAAATATATAACCGCTAACTGACTTACGGTCCACAAGATCTGATGCCCAGTCTGCATCAGCAAAACCAATTATCGGCTCGTTAGATTTTGCTTCGAATTTTAATTTTAAATTAGTTGTTCCTCTTAAATATCGCGCTATTTGTTTAAGATGTTGCCAGTGAGTACTTGATGGATTCTGTTGGAAACGGCCCATATAAGATACAGTGTAGCAAATATTTGGTCTTGAGCATAGCATTATGTACATAAGACTCCCTAGTAGCTCATGATAAGGTTTGTCGCATATGTCAAGACCTTCGCTTGATTTTAGCTGCAACCCCTTCTCCATTGGACTTTGTACAGCATTACACTCCAACAAATTAAATTTATAAGGTTACCATTTGAATAGACAAGTTTCATTCCCAAGAAAAACTTTAATGCTCCGCAATCAGACATCTCAAAGTGATTAGAAAGGTGTTGTTTAAGTTTCTCAATTGATGATAACATGCTACCAACAATTAATAAATCATCCACATATAAGATTAGTATCATAACATCTTCCTTCTTATCATCGATCTTCGTATATAAACAATAGTCGTGTGTTGATCTCAAGAATCCAAGAGTAAGCAGGAACTCATTAAATTTTTCATTCCAGCAACGTGGAGACTGCTTTAGTCCATACAAAGATTAGATTAGCTTACATGCCATTCCATTTCTTGCGCCAACACCCTCTGGTATAGACATATATATTTCTTCTTTTAAGTCTCCATGTAAAAAAGCCGTCTTCACATCCAATTGATGAAAATGGTATTTTCTGTGCACACCAACTGCTAGAACTGCTCTTATTGTAGTTAACTTGGCCACAGGTGCATATGTTTCGTTATAGTCCACTCCATGCTTCTGCAAGAACCCTTTGGCAACGAGTCTAGCCTTGTACTTTGTTTGGTTTCCATTTTCATCTTCTTTAATTTTAAAGATCCATTTTGGCCTCAACAGTTTTATATTTGGGTTCACTTCGACGATCTTCCAAACCTTATTCACTGCCATTGAATTTAGTTCTTCCTGTATTGCTCTTTTCCATTGGTTTGAGTCATTTCCTCCGAGTATATCGTTGTAAGATTGAGGAACACTAGTGCAAACGTCAGCGATGGCAGAATTTGCTCGATATCCAGTAAAGTAATCCATATACTTACTTGGTAATCGGCGCTCCCTTTCACTGCGTCGAAGATTGCTGTTATTGAATTGCGATGAGAGTTCAGGTAAAGCATCGTCTATATTTTCTTGATATACAGCATCTTTATACTCGTTTACAGGTTCTCCTTCATTTAAGGTTTCTGCATCCACTCTTGACTCAATCTCGTCAGAAACAGTTGCAACGACGTTATCAGTTTCAACCACAGCAATTCTGTCAGCATCCCCCTCTTGCTGGTGAGTTAATGTAACCATAGTTATGGATTGCTTTCTATCACCTTCACTGTTGGTTTTAAATAGAAAACACGACTCATCGAATTTCACATCTCTAGCAGTGAATACTTTCTTTTTCTTTAAGTCCCAAAGTCTATAACCATTTGGAATATAACCCAGCGTTACTGCCTTTTTACTCTTCGGATCTAGTTTCTTTCTGCATTGATTCGGTATTCAGGCGTACGCTTTGCAACCAAAAACTCGAAGTTTCTTAAACTCTGGCTTATTGCCATACCAAAACTCTGCTGGTGTCTTCAAATCGTCCAGTGCCTTTGTTGGAATACGATTTATTATGAACGTTCCAGTTAACGCAGCTTCACTCCACATTCTTTTCGGCATACCAGCTTCAATCAGCATGGACCTTACTTTTTCACATAGCGTTCGGTTGAATCTCTCCGCGACACCATTCTGTTGGGGCGAGTATGCTCAACTTGAATACCTTTGCGTTTATACCAGCTCTCTTGTTCTTTTGACATGTACTCGCGCCCCTGATCAATGGTCATTTTCGAAATAGCGGTACCATACATAGCAGTAGCCTCATATTCCTTGAAGACTTCAAAAACTTGATTTTTCTTTTTAATTGCAAATATCACTGTAAAGTGGCTTTAATCGTCAATGAACGATACAAAATATTTTGATCCATCCCAAGCTTGTGGATCTAATGGTCCACACACGTCAGAATTAGATCACGACTTTGCATTCCTTCAATGCACACGTCACAAAATCCAATTTTTGATTTCTCTAGATTCACGTCATTAATTAATTCACTTTTAATTAACATTTCCATGCCTTGTTGACCAATATGCCCAAGCCTCTTGTGCCACATTTCAACACCGTTTACTTCACAGAAATTTGCCTCTAGCTTGCTAACCCTTATTTCAACCTCGTACAAATTGCCATGTAAATATGCAGTCGCCAACAATTCATTCTTCTTACATATCACTGCCTTCTCTCGGCAAAATTTGACTTCAGCTCCAGCATTCGTCAATTTTCGAACTGACAGTAAATTGTCTCTTAATTGCGGAATGTAGAGTACATCTTTCATGTTAATATGAATACCTTTGTTAGTGATACCACATATCTTCCCAGCATAATCGGCACGCAACGATTGGTTATCCTTAGCAACATGAATTTCAACTGGATTCTTCAGTTTTTCTATTTTAGTGAAGCACCACTTATCATTCATTAGATGATCGCTCGCACCAGAGTCTAATTTGAATTTTAACAATCTGCCTAACTAGCCTTTTCATTATTTCGGTCAGCCATGAAACAGAAACCACTAGCGATTTGTGCTACTGCGACTCTACAATTACTAGCCCGGTGGCCAACTTTATTGCACTTAAAGCACTTGCCCTTGAACTTTCTATAGTTTTTACCCTTATTTCCAGTAAACGCCATTTTTTCTTGATTATTTTCGACATTGACATTTCTCTCCATCAGTTTCGTATCTTCAGCAATGAGTCTTTCTTTCGCCAGGCAAAATGTTAATTTTTCATCATCTATATTTTGAAGAGCCGTTACCAAGGAATCAAAATGTTCTGGTAACGTAAGAAATAGTTGTGCAAGCAAATCACTCTCTTCCAGATTTGCACCTGCCAACTTTAACTGGCGTATTAATTTTTCAAATTGTATCAAATGAGATACCACTGAATCGCCAATTCCCATGGTTAATTTTGCTAGCTGCTTACGTAACAGTAACTGATTCACCACAGACTTTTTGGCAAATACATCCTGCAAGCTCTTCCACATCTCTTTAGGAAAAGACTTATCCTTCACAATTCCCAAGCAGTCGGAATGTATGAATGCAACCAAACGATCTTTCGCTTTCTTGTCCCGTAACAGAAAATCTGCTTTTGCTGCTGATTCTTCTGGAGGCTCGCCGGTTAGAACGTCCAACAGGTTCAGGCAATCCAGATGAGTTTTTACCCGAAATTGCCAATCATCAAAACCGGTTCCATTAAATTGCGGAATTCCATGCGTTAAATTTTTAATGCCGCCCATAACCTATTATATTTAAACGCCGCGGTTTATAATGAAATAAGCAGATTTGTTTTATTTAAGACAAAAAGAAACGATTTGTATGAATTGAATAATTTGTTTGAACTAAAGAAAATTTCTGACAATAACATTTTCTTCAATAAATAAAATACACAGATTGCTTTATAAAAAAGTAACTCAACAATTATTTATTTAAATAAAAAGGTATTGCGTACGATATATCGCTTATCGTTATTTTGCGCTGATATATATCGGTCCGATATTTATCATACTGTAAAAATATCGATATTATTGATATCCGATATTTAATACAATATCAACAACCCTACAATGCATGTGTAGTTGTGCTTTGTTCGCTTTTCAAAGCAAACTGAATTAAATCTCCTAAAAATAAAACTTTAATAAAAGCTGTTATTTTTCTGTTACTCAGCCTTACCTATTAGCGAAGAAGACCGTTCACCATTGTCAAATAAATTTATTTTTTATTTTTCTATTTATATTTTTTTTTTTTGAAAAACTGTTTACTTTTCACTTTTGTTTACACTTATTCGTTGCTGTGTTGTCACTTTGCCTTCATACTTTGACTTAGTAAAGATATCTGCCAGCTGGTTTTTAGTTCCTATAGCTTCAGTTTGAACAATTCCATTTGCAACAGCATCTCGTATGAAATGATGCTTGATATCTATATGTTTGGCTCGCTTACTTTCCAAATTGGTGGCCATTCCAATGCATCTATTATCTTCATAAATTTTAACAGCTTCGTTCTTTATTTCTTTCAAGTCTTGCATTATTCTACGTAACCATATTGCCTCTGTAGTAGCTGAACTCAAGGCAATATATTCAGCTTCACTTGATGATGTTGCAACGGTAGCTTGCTTGACCATGACACCGTGCAGCCGTAAATTTTAAATATATAACCGCTAACTGACTTACGGTCCACAAGATCTGATGCCCAGTCTGCATCAGCAAAACCAATTATCGGCTCGTTAGATTTTGCTTCGAATTTTAATTTTAAATTAGTTGTTCCTCTTAAATATCGCGCTATTTGTTTAAGATGTTGCCAGTGAGTACTTGATGGATTCTGTTGGAAACGGCCCATATAAGATACAGTGTAGCAAATATTTGGTCTTGAGCATAGCATTATGTACATAAGACTCCCTAGTAGCTCATGATAAGGTTTGTCGCATATGTCAAGACCTTCGCTTGATTTTAGCTGCAACCCCTTCTCCATTGGACTTTGTACAGCATTACACTCCAACAAATTAAATTTATAAGGTTACCATTTGAATAGACAAGTTTCATTCCCAAGAAAAACTTTAATGCTCCGCAATCAGACATCTCAAAGTGATTAGAAAGGTGTTGTTTAAGTTTCTCAATTGATGATAACATGCTACCAACAATTAATAAATCATCCACATATAAGATTAGTATCATAACATCTTCCTTCTTATCATCGATCTTCGTATATAAACAATAGTCGTGTGTTGATCTCAAGAATCCAAGAGTAAGCAGGAACTCATTAAATTTTTCATTCCAGCAACGTGGAGACTGCTTTAGTCCATACAAAGATTAGATTAGCTTACATGCCATTCCATTTCTTGCGCCAACACCCTCTGGTATAGACATATATATTTCTTCTTTTAAGTCTCCATGTAAAAAAGCCGTCTTCACATCCAATTGATGAAAATGGTATTTTCTGTGCACACCAACTGCTAGAACTGCTCTTATTGTAGTTAACTTGGCCACAGGTGCATATGTTTCATTATAGTCCACTCCATGCTTCT
This sequence comes from Tricholauxania praeusta, assembly GCA_949775025.1. NCBI lineage: Eukaryota > Metazoa > Arthropoda > Insecta > Diptera > Lauxaniidae > Tricholauxania > Tricholauxania praeusta. The sequence goes on from OX459028.1 coordinate 112,608,791, forward strand.
GCAAGAACCCTTTGGCAACGAGTCTAGCCTTGTACTTTGTTTGGTTTCCATTTTCATCTTCTTTAATTTTAAAGATCCATTTTGGCCTCAACAGTTTTATATTTGGGTTCACTTCGACGATCTTCCAAACCTTATTCACTGCCATTGAATTTAGTTCTTCCTGTATTGCTCTTTTCCATTGGTTTGAGTCATTTCCTCCGAGTATATCGTTGTAAGATTGAGGAACACTAGTGCAAACGTCAGCGATGGCAGAATTTGCTCGATATCCAGTAAAGTAATCCATATACTTACTTGGTAATCGGCGCTCCCTTTCACTGCGTCGAAGATTGCTGTTATTGAATTGCGATGAGAGTTCAGGTAAAGCATCGTCTATATTTTCTTGATATACAGCATCTTTAAACTCGTTTACAGGTTCTCCTTCATTTAAGGTTTCTGCATCCACTCTTGACTCAATCTCGTCAGAAACAGTTGCAACGACGTTATCAGTTTCAACCACAGCAATTCTGTCAGCATCCCCCTCTTGCTGGTGAGTTAATGTAACCATAGTTATGGATTGCTTTCTATCACCTTCACTGTTGGTTTTAAATAGAAAACACGACTCATCGAATTTCACATCTCTAGCAGTGAATACTTTCTTTTTCTTTAAGTCCCAAAGTCTATAACCATTTGGAATATAACCCAGCGTTACTGCCTTTTTACTCTTCGGATCTAGTTTCTTTCTGCATTGATTCGGTATTCAGGCGTACGCTTTGCAACCAAAAACTCGAAGTTTCTTAAACTCTGGCTTATTGCCATACCAAAACTCTGCTGGTGTCTTCAAATCGTCCAGTGCCTTTGTTGGAATACGATTTATTATGAACGTTCCAGTTAACGCAGCTTCACTCCACATTCTTTTCGGCATACCAGCTTCAATCAGCATGGACCTTACTTTTTCACATAGCGTTCGGTTGAATCTCTCCGCGACACCATTCTGTTGGGGCGAGTATGCTCAACTTGAATACCTTTGCGTTTATACCAGCTCTCTTGTTCTTTTGACATGTACTCGCGCCCCTGATCAATGGTCATTTTCGAAATAGCGGTACCATACATAGCAGTAGCCTCATATTCCTTGAAGACTTCAAAAACTTGATTTTTCTTTTTAATTGCAAATATCACTGTAAAGTGGCTATAATCGTCAATGAACGATACAAAATATTTTGATCCATCCCAAGCTTGTGGATCTAATGGTCCACACACGTCAGAATTAGATCACGACTTTGCATTCCTTCAATGCACACGTCACAAAATCCAATTTTTGATTTCTCTAGATTCACGTCATTAATTAATTCACTTTTAATTAACATTTCCATGCCTTGTTGACCAATATGCCCAAGCCTCTTGTGCCACATTTCAACACCGTTTACTTCACAGAAATTTGCCTCTAGCTTGCTAACCCTTATTTCAACCTCGTACAAATTGCCATGTAAATATGCAGTCGCCAACAATTCATTCTTCTTACATATCACTGCCTTCTCTCGGCAAAATTTGACTTCAGCTCCAGCATTCGTCAATTTTCGAACTGACAGTAAATTGTCTCTTAATTGCGGAATGTAGAGTACATCTTTCATGTTAATATGAATACCTTTGTTAGTGATACCACATATCTTCCCAGCATAATCGGCACGCAACGATTGGTTATCCTTAGCAACATGAATTTCAACTGGATTCTTCAGTTTTTCTATTTTAGTGAAGCACCACTTATCATTCACTAGATGATCGCTCGCACCAGAGTCTAATTTGAATTTTAACAATCTGCCTAACTAGCCTTTTCATTATTTCGGTCAGCCATGAAACAGAAACCACTAGCGATTTGTGCTACTGCGACTCTACAATTACTAGCCCGGTGGCCAACTTTATTGCACTTAAAGCACTTGCCCTTGAACTTTCTATAGTTTTTACCCTTATTTCCAGTAAACGCCATTTTTTCTTGAATATTTTCGACATTGACATTTCTCTCCATCAGTTTCGTATCTTCAGCAATGAGTCTTTCTTTCGCCAGGCAAAATGTTAATTTTTCATCATCTATATTTTGAAGAGCCGTTACCAAGGAATCAAAATGTTCTGGTAACGTAAGAAATAGTTGTGCAAGCAAATCACTCTCTTCCAGATTTGCACCTGCCAACTTTAACTGGCGTATTAATTTTTCAAATTGTATCAAATGAGATACCACTGAATCGCCAATTCCCATGGTTAATTTTGCTAGCTGCTTACGTAACAGTAACTGATTCACCACAGACTTTTTGGCAAATACATCCTGCAAGCTCTTCCACATCTCTTTAGGAAAAGACTTATCCTTCACAATTCCCAAGCAGTCGGAATGTATGAATGCAACCAAACGATCTTTCGCTTTCTTGTCCCGTAACAGAAAATCTGCTTTTGCTGCTGATTCTTCTGGAGGCTCGCCGGTTAGAACGTCCAACAGATTCAGGCAATCCAGATGAGTTTTTACCCGAAATTGCCAATCATCAAAACCGGTTCCATTAAATTGCGGAATTCCATGCGTTAAATTTTTAATGCCGCCCATAACCTATTATATTTAAACGCCGCGGTTTATAATGAAATAAGCAGATTTGTTTTATTTAAGACAAAAAGAAACGATTTGTATGAATTGAATAATTTGTTTGAACTAAAGAAAATTTCTGACAATAACATTTTCTTCAATAAATAAAATACACAGATTGCTTTATAAAAAAGTAACTCAACAATTATTTATTTAAATAAAAAGGTATTGCGTACGATATATCGCTTATCGTTATTTTGCGCTGATATATATCGGTCCGATATTTATCATACTGTAAAAATATCGATATTATTGATATCCGATATTTAATACAATATCAACAACCCTACAATGCATGTGTAGTTGTGCTTTGTTCGCTTTTCAAAGCAAACTGAATTAAATCTCCTAAAAATAAAACTTTAATAAAAGCTGTTATTTTTCTGTTACTCAGCCTTACCTATTAGCGAAGAAGACCGTTCACCATTGTCAAATAAATTTATTTTTTATTTTTCTATTTATATTTTTTTTTTTTGAAAAACTGTTTACTTTTCACTTTTGTTTACACTTATTCGTTGCTGTGTTGTCACTTTGCCTTCATACTTTGACTTAGTAAAGATATCTGCCAGCTGGTTTTTAGTTCCTATAGCTTCAGTTTGAACAATTCCATTTGCAACAGCATCTCGTATGAAATGATGCTTGATATCTATATGTTTGGCTCGCTTACTTTCCAAATTGGTGGCCATTCCAATGCATCTATTATCTTCATAAATTTTAACAGCTTCGTTCTTTATTTCTTTCAAGTCTTGCATTATTCTACGTAACCATATTGCCTCTGTAGTAGCTGAACTCAAGGCAATATATTCAGCTTCACTTGATGATGTTGCAACGGTAGCTTGCTTGACCATGACACCGTGCAGCCGTAAATTTTAAATATATAACCGCTAACTGACTTACGGTCCACAAGATCTGATGCCCAGTCTGCATCAGCAAAACCAATTATCGGCTCGTTAGATTTTGCTTCGAATTTTAATTTTAAATTAGTTGTTCCTCTTAAATATCGCGCTATTTGTTTAAGATGTTGCCAGTGAGTACTTGATGGATTCTGTTGGAAACGGCCCATATAAGATACAGTGTAGCAAATATTTGGTCTTGAGCATAGCATTATGTACATAAGACTCCCTAGTAGCTCATGATAAGGTTTGTCGCATATGTCAAGACCTTCGCTTGATTTTAGCTGCAACCCCTTCTCCATTGGACTTTGTACAGCATTACACTCCAACAAATTAAATTTATAAGGTTACCATTTGAATAGACAAGTTTCATTCCCAAGAAAAACTTTAATGCTCCGCAATCAGACATCTCAAAGTGATTAGAAAGGTGTTGTTTAAGTTTCTCAATTGATGATAACATGCTACCAACAATTAATAAATCATCCACATATAAGATTAGTATCATAACATCTTCCTTCTTATCATCGATCTTCGTATATAAACAATAGTCGTGTGTTGATCTCAAGAATCCAAGAGTAAGCAGGAACTCATTAAATTTTTCATTCCAGCAACGTGGAGACTGCTTTAGTCCATACAAAGATTAGATTAGCTTACATGCCATTCCATTTCTTGCGCCAACACCCTCTGGTATAGACATATATATTTCTTCTTTTAAGTCTCCATGTAAAAAAGCCGTCTTCACATCCAATTGATGAAAATGGTATTTTCTGTGCACACCAACTGCTAGAACTGCTCTTATTGTAGTTAACTTGGCCACAGGTGCATATGTTTCATTATAGTCCACTCCATGCTTCTGCAAGAACCCTTTGGCAACGAGTCTAGCCTTGTACTTTGTTTGGTTTCCATTTTCATCTTCTTTAATTTTAAAGATCCATTTTGGCCTCAACAGTTTTATATTTGGGTTCACTTCGACGATCTTCCAAACCTTATTCACTGCCATTGAATTTAGTTCTTCCTGTATTGCTCTTTTCCATTGGTTTGAGTCATTTCCTCCGAGTATATCGTTGTAAGATTGAGGAACACTAGTGCAAACGTCAGCGATGGCAGAATTTGCTCGATATCCAGTAAAGTAATCCATATACTTACTTGGTAATCGGCGCTCCCTTTCACTGCGTCGAAGATTGCTGTTATTGAATTGCGATGAGAGTTCAGGTAAAGCATCGTCTATATTTTCTTGATATACAGCATCTTTAAACTCGTTTACAGGTTCTCCTTCATTTAAGGTTTCTGCATCCACTCTTGACTCAATCTCGTCAGAAACAGTTGCAACGACGTTATCAGTTTCAACCACAGCAATTCTGTCAGCATCCCCCTCTTGCTGGTGAGTTAATGTAACCATAGTTATGGATTGCTTTCTATCACCTTCACTGTTGGTTTTAAATAGAAAACACGACTCATCGAATTTCACATCTCTAGCAGTGAATACTTTCTTTTTCTTTAAGTCCCAAAGTCTATAACCATTTGGAATATAACCCAGCGTTACTGCCTTTTTACTCTTCGGATCTAGTTTCTTTCTGCATTGATTCGGTATTCAGGCGTACGCTTTGCAACCAAAAACTCGAAGTTTCTTAAACTCTGGCTTATTGCCATACCAAAACTCTGCTGGTGTCTTCAAATCGTCCAGTGCCTTTGTTGGAATACGATTTATTATGAACGTTCCAGTTAACGCAGCTTCACTCCACATTCTTTTCGGCATACCAGCTTCAATCAGCATGGACCTTACTTTTTCACATAGCGTTCGGTTGAATCTCTCCGCGACACCATTCTGTTGGGGCGAGTATGCTCAACTTGAATACCTTTGCGTTTATACCAGCTCTCTTGTTCTTTTGACATGTACTCGCGCCCCTGATCAATGGTCATTTTCGAAATAGCGGTACCATACATAGCAGTAGCCTCATATTCCTTGAAGACTTCAAAAACTTGATTTTTCTTTTTAATTGCAAATATCACTGTAAAGTGGCTATAATCGTCAATGAACGATACAAAATATTTTGATCCATCCCAAGCTTGTGGATCTAATGGTCCACACACGTCAGAATTAGATCACGACTTTGCATTCCTTCAATGCACACGTCACAAAATCCAATTTTTGATTTCTCTAGATTCACGTCATTAATTAATTCACTTTTAATTAACATTTCCATGCCTTGTTGACCAATATGCCCAAGCCTCTTGTGCCACATTTCAACACCGTTTACTTCACAGAAATTTGCCTCTAGCTTGCTAACCCTTATTTCAACCTCGTACAAATTGCCATGTAAATATGCAGTCGCCAACAATTCATTCTTCTTACATATCACTGCCTTCTCTCGGCAAAATTTGACTTCAGCTCCAGCATTCGTCAATTTTCGAACTGACAGTAAATTGTCTCTTAATTGCGGAATGTAGAGTACATCTTTCATGTTAATATGAATACCTTTGTTAGTGATACCACATATCTTCCCAGCATAATCGGCACGCAACGATTGGTTATCCTTAGCAACATGAATTTCAACTGGATTCTTCAGTTTTTCTATTTTAGTGAAGCACCACTTATCATTCACTAGATGATCGCTCGCACCAGAGTCTAATTTGAATTTTAACAATCTGCCTAACTAGCCTTTTCATTATTTCGGTCAGCCATGAAACAGAAACCACTAGCGATTTGTGCTACTGCGACTCTACAATTACTAGCCCGGTGGCCAACTTTATTGCACTTAAAGCACTTGCCCTTGAACTTTCTATAGTTTTTACCCTTATTTCCAGTAAACGCCATTTTTTCTTGAATATTTTCGACATTGACATTTCTCTCCATCAGTTTCGTATCTTCAGCAATGAGTCTTTCTTTCGCCAGGCAAAATGTTAATTTTTCATCATCTATATTTTGAAGAGCCGTTACCAAGGAATCAAAATGTTCTGGTAACGTAAGAAATAGTTGTGCAAGCAAATCACTCTCTTCCAGATTTGCACCTGCCAACTTTAACTGGCGTATTAATTTTTCAAATTGTATCAAATGAGATACCACTGAATCGCCAATTCCCATGGTTAATTTTGCTAGCTGCTTACGTAACAGTAACTGATTCACCACAGACTTTTTGGCAAATACATCCTGCAAGCTCTTCCACATCTCTTTAGGAAAAGACTTATCCTTCACAATTCCCAAGCAGTCGGAATGTATGAATGCAACCAAACGATCTTTCGCTTTCTTGTCCCGTAACAGAAAATCTGCTTTTGCTGCTGATTCTTCTGGAGGCTCGCCGGTTAGAACGTCCAACAGATTCAGGCAATCCAGATGAGTTTTTACCCGAAATTGCCAATCATCAAAACCGGTTCCATTAAATTGCGGAATTCCATGCGTTAAATTTTTAATGCCGCCCATAACCTATTATATTTAAACGCCGCGGTTTATAATGAAATAAGCAGATTTGTTTTATTTAAGACAAAAAGAAACGATTTGTATGAATTGAATAATTTGTTTGAACTAAAGAAAATTTCTGACAATAACATTTTCTTCAATAAATAAAATACACAGATTGCTTTATAAAAAAGTAACTCAACAATTATTTATTTAAATAAAAAGGTATTGCGTACGATATATCGCTTATCGTTATTTTGCGCTGATATATATCGGTCCGATATTTATCATACTGTAAAAATATCGATATTATTGATATCCGATATTTAATACAATATCAACAACCCTACAATGCATGTGTAGTTGTGCTTTGTTCGCTTTTCAAAGCAAACTGAATTAAATCTCCTAAAAATAAAACTTTAATAAAAGCTGTTATTTTTCTGTTACTCAGCCTTACCTATTAGCGAAGAAGACCGTTCACCATTGTCAAATAAATTTATTTTTTATTTTTCTATTTATATTTTTTTTTTTTGAAAAACTGTTTACTTTTCACTTTTGTTTACACTTATTCGTTGCTGTGTTGTCACTTTGCCTTCATACTTTGACTTAGTAAAGATATCTGCCAGCTGGTTTTTAGTTCCTATAGCTTCAGTTTGAACAATTCCATTTGCAACAGCATCTCGTATGAAATGATGCTTGATATCTATATGTTTGGCTCGCTTACTTTCCAAATTGGTGGCCATTCCAATGCATCTATTATCTTCATAAATTTTAACAGCTTCGTTCTTTATTTCTTTCAAGTCTTGCATTATTCTACGTAACCATATTGCCTCTGTAGTAGCTGAACTCAAGGCAATATATTCAGCTTCACTTGATGATGTTGCAACGGTAGCTTGCTTGACCATGACACCGTGCAGCCGTAAATTTTAAATATATAACCGCTAACTGACTTACGGTCCACAAGATCTGATGCCCAGTCTGCATCAGCAAAACCAATTATCGGCTCGTTAGATTTTGCTTCGAATTTTAATTTTAAATTAGTTGTTCCTCTTAAATATCGCGCTATTTGTTTAAGATGTTGCCAGTGAGTACTTGATGGATTCTGTTGGAAACGGCCCATATAAGATACAGTGTAGCAAATATTTGGTCTTGAGCATAGCATTATGTACATAAGACTCCCTAGTAGCTCATGATAAGGTTTGTCGCATATGTCAAGACCTTCGCTTGATTTTAGCTGCAACCCCTTCTCCATTGGACTTTGTACAGCATTACACTCCAACAAATTAAATTTATAAGGTTACCATTTGAATAGACAAGTTTCATTCCCAAGAAAAACTTTAATGCTCCGCAATCAGACATCTCAAAGTGATTAGAAAGGTGTTGTTTAAGTTTCTCAATTGATGATAACATGCTACCAACAATTAATAAATCATCCACATATAAGATTAGTATCATAACATCTTCCTTCTTATCATCGATCTTCGTATATAAACAATAGTCGTGTGTTGATCTCAAGAATCCAAGAGTAAGCAGGAACTCATTAAATTTTTCATTCCAGCAACGTGGAGACTGCTTTAGTCCATACAAAGATTAGATTAGCTTACATGCCATTCCATTTCTTGCGCCAACACCCTCTGGTATAGACATATATATTTCTTCTTTTAAGTCTCCATGTAAAAAAGCCGTCTTCACATCCAATTGATGAAAATGGTATTTTCTGTGCACACCAACTGCTAGAACTGCTCTTATTGTAGTTAACTTGGCCACAGGTGCATATGTTTCATTATAGTCCACTCCATGCTTCTGCAAGAACCCTTTGGCAACGAGTCTAGCCTTGTACTTTGTTTGGTTTCCATTTTCATCTTCTTTAATTTTAAAGATCCATTTTGGCCTCAACAGTTTTATATTTGGGTTCACTTCGACGATCTTCCAAACCTTATTCACTGCCATTGAATTTAGTTCTTCCTGTATTGCTCTTTTCCATTGGTTTGAGTCATTTCCTCCGAGTATATCGTTGTAAGATTGAGGAACACTAGTGCAAACGTCAGCGATGGCAGAATTTGCTCGATATCCAGTAAAGTAATCCATATACTTACTTGGTAATCGGCGCTCCCTTTCACTGCGTCGAAGATTGCTGTTATTGAATTGCGATGAGAGTTCAGGTAAAGCATCGTCTATATTTTCTTGATATACAGCATCTTTAAACTCGTTTACAGGTTCTCCTTCATTTAAGGTTTCTGCATCCACTCTTGACTCAATCTCGTCAGAAACAGTTGCAACGACGTTATCAGTTTCAACCACAGCAATTCTGTCAGCATCCCCCTCTTGCTGGTGAGTTAATGTAACCATAGTTATGGATTGCTTTCTATCACCTTCACTGTTGGTTTTAAATAGAAAACACGACTCATCGAATTTCACATCTCTAGCAGTGAATACTTTCTTTTTCTTTAAGTCCCAAAGTCTATAACCATTTGGAATATAACCCAGCGTTACTGCCTTTTTACTCTTCGGATCTAGTTTCTTTCTGCATTGATTCGGTATTCAGGCGTACGCTTTGCAACCAAAAACTCGAAGTTTCTTAAACTCTGGCTTATTGCCATACCAAAACTCTGCTGGTGTCTTCAAATCGTCCAGTGCCTTTGTTGGAATACGATTTATTATGAACGTTCCAGTTAACGCAGCTTCACTCCACATTCTTTTCGGCATACCAGCTTCAATCAGCATGGACCTTACTTTTTCACATAGCGTTCGGTTGAATCTCTCCGCGACACCATTCTGTTGGGGCGAGTATGCTCAACTTGAATACCTTTGCGTTTATACCAGCTCTCTTGTTCTTTTGACATGTACTCGCGCCCCTGATCAATGGTCATTTTCGAAATAGCGGTACCATACATAGCAGTAGCCTCATATTCCTTGAAGACTTCAAAAACTTGATTTTTCTTTTTAATTGCAAATATCACTGTAAAGTGGCTATAATCGTCAATGAACGATACAAAATATTTTGATCCATCCCAAGCTTGTGGATCTAATGGTCCACACACGTCAGAATTAGATCACGACTTTGCATTCCTTCAATGCACACGTCACAAAATCCAATTTTTGATTTCTCTAGATTCACGTCATTAATTAATTCACTTTTAATTAACATTTCCATGCCTTGTTGACCAATATGCCCAAGCCTCTTGTGCCACATTTCAACACCGTTTACTTCACAGAAATTTGCCTCTAGCTTGCTAACCCTTATTTCAACCTCGTACAAATTGCCATGTAAATATGCAGTCGCCAACAATTCATTCTTCTTACATATCACTGCCTTCTCTCGGCAAAATTTGACTTCAGCTCCAGCATTCGTCAATTTTCGAACTGACAGTAAATTGTCTCTTAATTGCGGAATGTAGAGTACATCTTTCATGTTAATATGAATACCTTTGTTAGTGATACCACATATCTTCCCAGCATAATCGGCACGCAACGATTGGTTATCCTTAGCAACATGAATTTCAACTGGATTCTTCAGTTTTTCTATTTTAGTGAAGCACCACTTATCATTCACTAGATGATCGCTCGCACCAGAGTCTAATTTGAATTTTAACAATCTGCCTAACTAGCCTTTTCATTATTTCGGTCAGCCATGAAACAGAAACCACTAGCGATTTGTGCTACTGCGACTCTACAATTACTAGCCCGGTGGCCAACTTTATTGCACTTAAAGCACTTGCCCTTGAACTTTCTATAGTTTTTACCCTTATTTCCAGTAAACGCCATTTTTTCTTGAATATTTTCGACATTGACATTTCTCTCCATCAGTTTCGTATCTTCAGCAATGAGTCTTTCTTTCGCCAGGCAAAATGTTAATTTTTCATCATCTATATTTTGAAGAGCCGTTACCAAGGAATCAAAATGTTCTGGTAACGTAAGAAATAGTTGTGCAAGCAAATCACTCTCTTCCAGATTTGCACCTGCCAACTTTAACTGGCGTATTAATTTTTCAAATTGTATCAAATGAGATACCACTGAATCGCCAATTCCCATGGTTAATTTTGCTAGCTGCTTACGTAACAGTAACTGATTCACCACAGACTTTTTGGCAAATACATCCTGCAAGCTCTTCCACATCTCTTTAGGAAAAGACTTATCCTTCACAATTCCCAAGCAGTCGGAATGTATGAATGCAACCAAACGATCTTTCGCTTTCTTGTCCCGTAACAGAAAATCTGCTTTTGCTGCTGATTCTTCTGGAGGCTCGCCGGTTAGAACGTCCAACAGATTCAGGCAATCCAGATGAGTTTTTACCCGAAATTGCCAATCATCAAAACCGGTTCCATTAAATTGCGGAATTCCATGCGTTAAATTTTTAATGCCGCCCATAACCTATTATATTTAAACGCCGCGGTTTATAATGAAATAAGCAGATTTGTTTTATTTAAGACAAAAAGAAACGATTTGTATGAATTGAATAATTTGTTTGAACTAAAGAAAATTTCTGACAATAACATTTTCTTCAATAAATAAAATACACAGATTGCTTTATAAAAAAGTAACTCAACAATTATTTATTTAAATAAAAAGGTATTGCGTACGATATATCGCTTATCGTTATTTTGCGCTGATATATATCGGTCCGATATTTATCATACTGTAAAAATATCGATATTATTGATATCCGATATTTAATACAATATCAACAACCCTACAATGCATGTGTAGTTGTGCTTTGTTCGCTTTTCAAAGCAAACTGAATTAAATCTCCTAAAAATAAAACTTTAATAAAAGCTGTTATTTTTCTGTTACTCAGCCTTACCTATTAGCGAAGAAGACCGTTCACCATTGTCAAATAAATTTATTTTTTATTTTTCTATTTATATTTTTTTTTTTTGAAAAACTGTTTACTTTTCACTTTTGTTTACACTTATTCGTTGCTGTGTTGTCACTTTGCCTTCATACTTTGACTTAGTAAAGATATCTGCCAGCTGGTTTTTAGTTCCTATAGCTTCAGTTTGAACAATTCCATTTGCAACAGCATCTCGTATGAAATGATGCTTGATATCTATATGTTTGGCTCGCTTACTTTCCAAATTGGTGGCCATTCCAATGCATCTATTATCTTCATAAATTTTAACAGCTTCGTTCTTTATTTCTTTCAAGTCTTGCATTATTCTACGTAACCATATTGCCTCTGTAGTAGCTGAACTCAAGGCAATATATTCAGCTTCACTTGATGATGTTGCAACGGTAGCTTGCTTGACCATGACACCGTGCAGCCGTAAATTTTAAATATATAACCGCTAACTGACTTACGGTCCACAAGATCTGATGCCCAGTCTGCATCAGCAAAACCAATTATCGGCTCGTTAGATTTTGCTTCGAATTTTAATTTTAAATTAGTTGTTCCTCTTAAATATCGCGCTATTTGTTTAAGATGTTGCCAGTGAGTACTTGATGGATTCTGTTGGAAACGGCCCATATAAGATACAGTGTAGCAAATATTTGGTCTTGAGCATAGCATTATGTACATAAGACTCCCTAGTAGCTCATGATAAGGTTTGTCGCATATGTCAAGACCTTCGCTTGATTTTAGCTGCAACCCCTTCTCCATTGGACTTTGTACAGCATTACACTCCAACAAATTAAATTTATAAGGTTACCATTTGAATAGACAAGTTTCATTCCCAAGAAAAACTATAATGCTCCGCAATCAGACATCTCAAAGTGATTAGAAAGGTGTTGTTTAAGTTTCTCAATTGATGATAACATGCTACCAACAATTAATAAATCATCCACATATAAGATTAGTATCATAACATCTTCCTTCTTATCATCGATCTTCGTATATAAACAATAGTCGTGTGTTGATCTCAAGAATCCAAGAGTAAGCAGGAACTCATTAAATTTTTCATTCCAGCAACGTGGAGACTGCTTTAGTCCATACAAAGATTAGATTAGCTTACATGCCATTCCATTTCTTGCGCCAACACCCTCTGGTATAGACATATATATTTCTTCTTTTAAGTCTCCATGTAAAAAAGCCGTCTTCACATCCAATTGATGAAAATGGTATTTTCTGTGCACACCAACTGCTAGAACTGCTCTTATTGTAGTTAACTTGGCCACAGGTGCATATGTTTCATTATAGTCCACTCCATGCTTCTGCAAGAACCCTTTGGCAACGAGTCTAGCCTTGTACTTTGTTTGGTTTCCATTTTCATCTTCTTTAATTTTAAAGATCCATTTTGGCCTCAACAGTTTTATATTTGGGTTCACTTCGACGATCTTCCAAACCTTATTCACTGCCATTGAATTTAGTTCTTCCTGTATTGCTCTTTTCCATTGGTTTGAGTCATTTCCTCCGAGTATATCGTTGTAAGATTGAGGAACACTAGTGCAAACGTCAGCGATGGCAGAATTTGCTCGATATCCAGTAAAGTAATCCATATACTTACTTGGTAATCGGCGCTCCCTTTCACTGCGTCGAAGATTGCTGTTATTGAATTGCGATGAGAGTTCAGGTAAAGCATCGTCTATATTTTCTTGATATACAGCATCTTTAAACTCGTTTACAGGTTCTCCTTCATTTAAGGTTTCTGCATCCACTCTTGACTCAATCTCGTCAGAAACAGTTGCAACGACGTTATCAGTTTCAACCACAGCAATTCTGTCAGCATCCCCCTCTTGCTGGTGAGTTAATGTAACCATAGTTATGGATTGCTTTCTATCACCTTCACTGTTGGTTTTAAATAGAAAACACGACTCATCGAATTTCACATCTCTAGCAGTGAATACTTTCTTTTTCTTTAAGTCCCAAAGTCTATAACCATTTGGAATATAACCCAGCGTTACTGCCTTTTTACTCTTCGGATCTAGTTTCTTTCTGCATTGATTCGGTATTCAGGCGTACGCTTTGCAACCAAAAACTCGAAGTTTCTTAAACTCTGGCTTATTGCCATACCAAAACTCTGCTGGTGTCTTCAAATCGTCCAGTGCCTTTGTTGGAATACGATTTATTATGAACGTTCCAGTTAACGCAGCTTCACTCCACATTCTTTTCGGCATACCAGCTTCAATCAGCATGGACCTTACTTTTTCACATAGCGTTCGGTTGAATCTCTCCGCGACACCATTCTGTTGGGGCGAGTATGCTCAACTTGAATACCTTTGCGTTTATACCAGCTCTCTTGTTCTTTTGACATGTACTCGCGCCCCTGATCAATGGTCATTTTCGAAATAGCGGTACCATACATAGCAGTAGCCTCATATTCCTTGAAGACTTCAAAAACTTGATTTTTCTTTTTAATTGCAAATATCACTGTAAAGTGGCTATAATCGTCAATGAACGATACAAAATATTTTGATCCATCCCAAGCTTGTGGATCTAATGGTCCACACACGTCAGAATTAGATCACGACTTTGCATTCCTTCAATGCACACGTCACAAAATCCAATTTTTGATTTCTCTAGATTCACGTCATTAATTAATTCACTTTTAATTAACATTTCCATGCCTTGTTGACCAATATGCCCAAGCCTCTTGTGCCACATTTCAACACCGTTTACTTCACAGAAATTTGCCTCTAGCTTGCTAACCCTTATTTCAACCTCGTACAAATTGCCATGTAAATATGCAGTCGCCAACAATTCATTCTTCTTACATATCACTGCCTTCTCTCGGCAAAATTTGACTTCAGCTCCAGCATTCGTCAATTTTCGAACTGACAGTAAATTGTCTCTTAATTGCGGAATGTAGAGTACATCTTTCATGTTAATATGAATACCTTTGTTAGTGATACCACATATCTTCCCAGCATAATCGGCACGCAACGATTGGTTATCCTTAGCAACATGAATTTCAACTGGATTCTTCAGTTTTTCTATTTTAGTGAAGCACCACTTATCATTCACTAGATGATCGCTCGCACCAGAGTCTAATTTGAATTTTAACAATCTGCCTAACTAGCCTTTTCATTATTTCGGTCAGCCATGAAACAGAAACCACTAGCGATTTGTGCTACTGCGACTCTACAATTACTAGCCCGGTGGCCAACTTTATTGCACTTAAAGCACTTGCCCTTGAACTTTCTATAGTTTTTACCCTTATTTCCAGTAAACGCCATTTTTTCTTGAATATTTTCGACATTGACATTTCTCTCCATCAGTTTCGTATCTTCAGCAATGAGTCTTTCTTTCGCCAGGCAAAATGTTAATTTTTCATCATCTATATTTTGAAGAGCCGTTACCAAGGAATCAAAATGTTCTGGTAACGTAAGAAATAGTTGTGCAAGCAAATCACTCTCTTCCAGATTTGCACCTGCCAACTTTAACTGGCGTATTAATTTTTCAAATTGTATCAAATGAGATACCACTGAATCGCCAATTCCCATGGTTAATTTTGCTAGCTGCTTACGTAACAGTAACTGATTCACCACAGACTTTTTGGCAAATACATCCTGCAAGCTCTTCCACATCTCTTTAGGAAAAGACTTATCCTTCACAATTCCCAAGCAGTCGGAATGTATGAATGCAACCAAACGATCTTTCGCTTTCTTGTCCCGTAACAGAAAATCTGCTTTTGCTGCTGATTCTTCTGGAGGCTCGCCGGTTAGAACGTCCAACAGATTCAGGCAATCCAGATGAGTTTTTACCCGAAATTGCCAATCATCAAAACCGGTTCCATTAAATTGCGGAATTCCATGCGTTAAATTTTTAATGCCGCCCATAACCTATTATATTTAAACGCCGCGGTTTATAATGAAATAAGCAGATTTGTTTTATTTAAGACAAAAAGAAACGATTTGTATGAATTGAATAATTTGTTTGAACTAAAGAAAATTTCTGACAATAACATTTTCTTCAATAAATAAAATACACAGATTGCTTTATAAAAAAGTAACTCAACAATTATTTATTTAAATAAAAAGGTATTGCGTACGATATATCGCTTATCGTTATTTTGCGCTGATATATATCGGTCCGATATTTATCATACTGTAAAAATATCGATATTATTGATATCCGATATTTAATACAATATCAACAACCCTACAATGCATGTGTAGTTGTGCTTTGTTCGCTTTTCAAAGCAAACTGAATTAAATCTCCTAAAAATAAAACTTTAATAAAAGCTGTTATTTTTCTGTTACTCAGCCTTACCTATTAGCGAAGAAGACCGTTCACCATTGTCAAATAAATTTATTTTTTATTTTTCTATTTATATTTTTTTTTTTTGAAAAACTGTTTACTTTTCACTTTTGTTTACACTTATTCGTTGCTGTGTTGTCACTTTGCCTTCATACTTTGACTTAGTAAAGATATCTGCCAGCTGGTTTTTAGTTCCTATAGCTTCAGTTTGAACAATTCCATTTGCAACAGCATCTCGTATGAAATGATGCTTGATATCTATATGTTTGGCTCGCTTACTTTCCAAATTGGTGGCCATTCCAATGCATCTATTATCTTCATAAATTTTAACAGCTTCGTTCTTTATTTCTTTCAAGTCTTGCATTATTCTACGTAACCATATTGCCTCTGTAGTAGCTGAACTCAAGGCAATATATTCAGCTTCACTTGATGATGTTGCAACGGTAGCTTGCTTGACCATGACACCGTGCAGCCGTAAATTTTAAATATATAACCGCTAACTGACTTACGGTCCACAAGATCTGATGCCCAGTCTGCATCAGCAAAACCAATTATCGGCTCGTTAGATTTTGCTTCGAATTTTAATTTTAAATTAGTTGTTCCTCTTAAATATCGCGCTATTTGTTTAAGATGTTGCCAGTGAGTACTTGATGGATTCTGTTGGAAACGGCCCATATAAGATACAGTGTAGCAAATATTTGGTCTTGAGCATAGCATTATGTACATAAGACTCCCTAGTAGCTCATGATAAGGTTTGTCGCATATGTCAAGACCTTCGCTTGATTTTAGCTGCAACCCCTTCTCCATTGGACTTTGTACAGCATTACACTCCAACAAATTAAATTTATAAGGTTACCATTTGAATAGACAAGTTTCATTCCCAAGAAAAACTTTAATGCTCCGCAATCAGACATCTCAAAGTGATTAGAAAGGTGTTGTTTAAGTTTCTCAATTGATGATAACATGCTACCAACAATTAATAAATCATCCACATATAAGATTAGTATCATAACATCTTCCTTCTTATCATCGATCTTCGTATATAAACAATAGTCGTGTGTTGATCTCAAGAATCCAAGAGTAAGCAGGAACTCATTAAATTTTTCATTCCAGCAACGTGGAGACTGCTTTAGTCCATACAAAGATTAGATTAGCTTACATGCCATTCCATTTCTTGCGCCAACACCCTCTGGTATAGACATATATATTTCTTCTTTTAAGTCTCCATGTAAAAAAGCCGTCTTCACATCCAATTGATGAAAATGGTATTTTCTGTGCACACCAACTGCTAGAACTGCTCTTATTGTAGTTAACTTGGCCACAGGTGCATATGTTTCATTATAGTCCACTCCATGCTTCTGCAAGAACCCTTTGGCAACGAGTCTAGCCTTGTACTTTGTTTGGTTTCCATTTTCATCTTCTTTAATTTTAAAGATCCATTTTGGCCTCAACAGTTTTATATTTGGGTTCACTTCGACGATCTTCCAAACCTTATTCACTGCCATTGAATTTAGTTCTTCCTGTATTGCTCTTTTCCATTGGTTTGAGTCATTTCCTCCGAGTATATCGTTGTAAGATTGAGGAACACTAGTGCAAACGTCAGCGATGGCAGAATTTGCTCGATATCCAGTAAAGTAATCCATATACTTACTTGGTAATCGGCGCTCCCTTTCACTGCGTCGAAGATTGCTGTTATTGAATTGCGATGAGAGTTCAGGTAAAGCATCGTCTATATTTTCTTGATATACAGCATCTTTAAACTCGTTTACAGGTTCTCCTTCATTTAAGGTTTCTGCATCCACTCTTGACTCAATCTCGTCAGAAACAGTTGCAACGACGTTATCAGTTTCAACCACAGCAATTCTGTCAGCATCCCCCTCTTGCTGGTGAGTTAATGTAACCATAGTTATGGATTGCTTTCTATCACCTTCACTGTTGGTTTTAAATAGAAAACACGACTCATCGAATTTCACATCTCTAGCAGTGAATACTTTCTTTTTCTTTAAGTCCCAAAGTCTATAACCATTTGGAATATAACCCAGCGTTACTGCCTTTTTACTCTTCGGATCTAGTTTCTTTCTGCATTGATTCGGTATTCAGGCGTACGCTTTGCAACCAAAAACTCGAAGTTTCTTAAACTCTGGCTTATTGCCATACCAAAACTCTGCTGGTGTCTTCAAATCGTCCAGTGCCTTTGTTGGAATACGATTTATTATGAACGTTCCAGTTAACGCAGCTTCACTCCACATTCTTTTCGGCATACCAGCTTCAATCAGCATGGACCTTACTTTTTCACATAGCGTTCGGTTGAATCTCTCCGCGACACCATTCTGTTGGGGCGAGTATGCTCAACTTGAATACCTTTGCGTTTATACCAGCTCTCTTGTTCTTTTGACATGTACTCGCGCCCCTGATCAATGGTCATTTTCGAAATAGCGGTACCATACATAGCAGTAGCCTCATATTCCTTGAAGACTTCAAAAACTTGATTTTTCTTTTTAATTGCAAATATCACTGTAAAGTGGCTATAATCGTCAATGAACGATACAAAATATTTTGATCCATCCCAAGCTTGTGGATCTAATGGTCCACACACGTCAGAATTAGATCACGACTTTGCATTCCTTCAATGCACACGTCACAAAATCCAATTTTTGATTTCTCTAGATTCACGTCATTAATTAATTCACTTTTAATTAACATTTCCATGCCTTGTTGACCAATATGCCCAAGCCTCTTGTGCCACATTTCAACACCGTTTACTTCACAGAAATTTGCCTCTAGCTTGCTAACCCTTATTTCAACCTCGTACAAATTGCCATGTAAATATGCAGTCGCCAACAATTCATTCTTCTTACATATCACTGCCTTCTCTCGGCAAAATTTGACTTCAGCTCCAGCATTCGTCAATTTTCGAACTGACAGTAAATTGTCTCTTAATTGCGGAATGTAGAGTACATCTTTCATGTTAATATGAATACCTTTGTTAGTGATACCACATATCTTCCCAGCATAATCGGCACGCAACGATTGGTTATCCTTAGCAACATGAATTTCAACTGGATTCTTCAGTTTTTCTATTTTAGTGAAGCACCACTTATCATTCACTAGATGATCGCTCGCACCAGAGTCTAATTTGAATTTTAACAATCTGCCTAACTAGCCTTTTCA
Organism: Tricholauxania praeusta; assembly: GCA_949775025.1. NCBI lineage: Eukaryota > Metazoa > Arthropoda > Insecta > Diptera > Lauxaniidae > Tricholauxania > Tricholauxania praeusta. The sequence goes on from OX459028.1 coordinate 112,627,978, forward strand.
TTATTTCGGTCAGCCATGAAACAGAAACCACTAGCGATTTGTGCTACTGCGACTCTACAATTACTAGCCCGGTGGCCAACTTTATTGCACTTAAAGCACTTGCCCTTGAACTTTCTATAGTTTTTACCCTTATTTCCAGTAAACGCCATTTTTTCTTGAATATTTTCGACATTGACATTTCTCTCCATCAGTTTCGTATCTTCAGCAATGAGTCTTTCTTTCGCCAGGCAAAATGTTAATTTTTCATCATCTATATTTTGAAGAGCCGTTACCAAGGAATCAAAATGTTCTGGTAACGTAAGAAATAGTTGTGCAAGCAAATCACTCTCTTCCAGATTTGCACCTGCCAACTTTAACTGGCGTATTAATTTTTCAAATTGTATCAAATGAGATACCACTGAATCGCCAATTCCCATGGTTAATTTTGCTAGCTGCTTACGTAACAGTAACTGATTCACCACAGACTTTTTGGCAAATACATCCTGCAAGCTCTTCCACATCTCTTTAGGAAAAGACTTATCCTTCACAATTCCCAAGCAGTCGGAATGTATGAATGCAACCAAACGATCTTTCGCTTTCTTGTCCCGTAACAGAAAATCTGCTTTTGCTGCTGATTCTTCTGGAGGCTCGCCGGTTAGAACGTCCAACAGATTCAGGCAATCCAGATGAGTTTTTACCCGAAATTGCCAATCATCAAAACCGGTTCCATTAAATTGCGGAATTCCATGCGTTAAATTTTTAATGCCGCCCATAACCTATTATATTTAAACGCCGCGGTTTATAATGAAATAAGCAGATTTGTTTTATTTAAGACAAAAAGAAACGATTTGTATGAATTGAATAATTTGTTTGAACTAAAGAAAATTTCTGACAATAACATTTTCTTCAATAAATAAAATACACAGATTGCTTTATAAAAAAGTAACTCAACAATTATTTATTTAAATAAAAAGGTATTGCGTACGATATATCGCTTATCGTTATTTTGCGCTGATATATATCGGTCCGATATTTATCATACTGTAAAAATATCGATATTATTGATATCCGATATTTAATACAATATCAACAACCCTACAATGCATGTGTAGTTGTGCTTTGTTCGCTTTTCAAAGCAAACTGAATTAAATCTCCTAAAAATAAAACTTTAATAAAAGCTGTTATTTTTCTGTTACTCAGCCTTACCTATTAGCGAAGAAGACCGTTCACCATTGTCAAATAAATTTATTTTTTATTTTTCTATTTATATTTTTTTTTTTTGAAAAACTGTTTACTTTTCACTTTTGTTTACACTTATTCGTTGCTGTGTTGTCACTTTGCCTTCATACTTTGACGTTTATAGCAAGTAATGCCTCCCAACGTAGAATTCTCTCACTTATAAAAACAGGGTAAAAGTGCAAATGTTTGAACGAGTTCGAACGAATTACAAAATACCATTTTGCGTTCGATTCGCATATCACTTTCGTAACGCATCTACTTTCGATTCGCGAATCATGATAAGCGCCCAGAAGAAATTCGGCTTGAGTTAAGATTTCAGAGCCAGGCCCATAAATTTATTGCACGAGCATCAAAAAGCTCCATATAAACTCGTGGACGTCCCAAATAAGTAGATTATCGACATATAGTCTTGTTGGCCATAAAAGATCCCTTTAAGTTCTTGAAGACGATTGCTGTTGAAAGGAGTACACAGATCAGCTCCCGAACTATTAGACAGTAGATGCCGGTTTTCCAGGAAGAAAAGCCCGTAGAGAATAAAGAATGGTGTTTCGCCTTACTGTTCAACCTAAATTAGAGCGTTGGGCGTTGACTTTGCCAGCGCTACGCTTTGGAGTTGAGCGCTGAACCTAAATAAGAGCGTAGCGTTAAATGTCATGTGGAGTTTATTTGTTTACTGTTTGTAACAGAAAAAAAAAATACACAATAAAATAAAAAATTAGCTGCCAACGCTTTGTCAAAATTGGAAAATCGAATACGCTGGCGTTAAAGTGGAGTTACAGACCACGCAATGTCGCTTTATAGCGGCACACGCTTTTTTTGAAAAAGTTCAAACCCTGCAATCGTATGGATTGAGTTACAGAGCACAACGCGTAGAAAGTCAAAAAGCGTATGACGCAAAAAGTTGAGCAACTTTCATTTTTTTCTACGCTTTCTCGCTTCATAAGCTTTTTCATCCATTAAACAAACTTTTCAATTAATGAAACACATTTTTTATGGTTTACAAATTTGTCAACTGTCAACTCTTCTAATAAAAACTTTCAAGCAAAGAAACGTGATATGTAACTCCAAAAACAAAACGCGTAGAAAGCCGAAACCAGATAAAGCGACATCACGCGGTCTGTAACTCCACTTTTAGAGCGTTGCTTATTTCGGTTGGCTTCATATAAAATGTATGTGCATGAGATCATTTTGACAGCTGAACGACGCTGGCGCTGTAATTTAGGTTGAACAGTTAGGCGAAAAAAAAGGAGAAATATTATTTAATTTTATTATTAAACAAAGAAAGTACATATATTATTTCATTAAACATGTAATTTAGGTTGAACAGTTAGGCGAAAAAAATGGAAAAATATTATTTATTTTTATTATTAAACAAAGAAAGTACATATATTATTTCATTAAACATGCATATGCGTGTATTCCAATGTTTAATAAACCTTCACTCTATCTTCTGTTACATAAAATTCATTTTTTGTCTGTCTATCTGCCGGTCTGTCTCTTATGCACGCGGAAACTATCCAGCCGATTTTGATGAAATTTTTACAGTATGTTATTATCGATCAGGCGGGTGTCATAGGCTATAAAACTTTTACTTAGGGTTCATATTTAGGGTGGCCACCATACACAAATATTTTAAAAATAGCGATTTCTCAAAGACAGGCAAATCGATTCTCATGAAATTTACACCGTATGGCTTTTATGTTAAGGGGCACAGATTGAATGGTAAACATTTTATGTAGGGTGCATACTTAGGGTGGTCCTTATGCAAATATATTTTTAAATATCATTTTCGCGAAGACAAATAAATCGATTCACACCGAATTTACACTACGTATCTCTTATGATAAGAAGCATAGCTTAGGCCGCAAAACTTTTATTTAGGGTGGCCCTCATACAAAAATATTTTTTCAATACTATCATTTTCTCAAAGTCCGCTTAATCGATTCTCTTGTAATTTACAACACATGGCATTTATGTGAAGAGACACAGATTAGATTGTAAAAGTTTTATTTAGGGTGCATACTTTGGGTGGCCCTCATACAAAAATATTTTTAAATATTCACACCGAATTTACACCACGTAGCTCTTATGTTAAGAGGCATAGTTAAGGATACAAAACTTTTATTTAGGGTGGCCCTCAGACAAAAATATTTTTTAAATATCATTTTCTCAAAGACTGCTTAACCGATTCTCTTGGAACTTACACCACATGGCTTTTATATTAAGAGGCACAGATAAGCCTAAAAAAATTTTATTTAGGGTGCATACTTAGGGTGACCCTCATGCAAAAATATTTTTGGGTATCATTTTCAAGAAGACAGGTTATTCGATTCACTCCGAACTTGCGCCACGTAGCTCTTATATTAAGAAGCATAGCTTAGGCTACAAAACTTTTATTTAGGATGCATATGTAGGGTGGCCTCACACAAAAATATTGAATATCATTTTCTCGAAGACCGCTTAATCGATTCTCATTGAACTTACGCCACATGGTTTTTATATTAAGAGGCACAGATAAGGTCGTAGAAATTGTATTTAAGATGCATACATAGGGTGACCCTCACATAAAAATATTTTCAAATATCATTTTCACGAAGACAGGCTAGTCGATTCACACCGAACTTACACCACGTAGCTCTTATGTTAATAGGCATAGCTTAGGCTAAAAAACTTTTATTTAGGGTGGTCCTCACAAAAATATTTTTAAATATCATTTTCTCGAAGACCGCTTAATCGATTCTCATGGAATTTACACCACGTGGTTTTTATGTTAAGAGGCACTGCTTAGGTTGTAAAAATTTTAATTTGGTTGCATACTAAGGGTGGTCCTCATACAAAAGTATAGAATTTTCACACAGACTGCACATCGAATATACACCACGGTTGAGGTGAAGCGATGCGCACAGGGTAATGCTAGTAGTTCATAAAACTAAAGGCGAATGAAGGTTGTTTAAAATTAATACATAAGTAATTCATAGATAATTTATAAATTATTATTATACAATATATAAATAAATTCATCAAAAAACTTATTAATAATTAAGAATATAAACCTAGTTACTTTACCTAATTATAGAAATAAGAGTATCCAGTTCAGAATAATTGAGTTTAAATAGCCAAAGTTTTAGTTCTCTAAGAAAAACATGTTTATTTTGAATGTTAGCTATGCCATTTGGCAGTTTATTGAAAAATCTTGGTGCTATGTTACTAAATGAGTGTAAAAAATGCTGCATATTGTGAGGCGGTAAAGAAGCTTTTTGAAGATTATTGACTCTTAAATTATAGGTCGTATTATTTCTTTTTGTAATATGTGAGCTGTTAAAAAATACCTTCAGAACTTTATGAAAGTAGAGATGCTTAAGTGGTAAAATGTTAACATTACGAAATAGTTCAAAACTATTTTCCAATCTACCTTTATTGCAAATTAAACGGATTATGTGCTTTTGGGCTATAAGTAGAGAAAGGATTTTGCTGTTGTGCGCACCCCCCAGCATACTAACCCATATTCTAATTTAGAGTGAAAAAGACTATAGTAAATATTAAGAAGCAGTTTTTGGTAGCAATAACTTTTTAATAGGTAAAACTGGCGCAAGACGCCAATAAGATATCGTTTCAACTCAGCTGTGTGTTTCACCCAAGACATTTTACTGTCTAGGATAACACCTAAGTATTTAAATGAACTTACGCAGCCGATGCGAAAACAATTCGGCGAACATGGGTCCTGATTGAAAGTAGTGGTATATGTGGAATTACTACATGTGGCTTCATCAATTAAAAATTGTTTGCAACCTGTGGATTGAAATATAAATTGATTATCGGTTAGGTTTATACCCGAACTACTGAACAACATTATTTTATCACTTAGGACCAATTTGTGAGTCGCAAACCAATGCCTCAGAATACAAAGATCATTATTGAATTTAGCGGTTAAGTCAAGAGGCGAGTCGCTGGTATATGCACAAGCCATATCATCAGCAAAAGCTATGGTTTTACTTAAAAATTTTTGCATAAAAATTGAGTTAATATATATAAGAAAAAGAGCAGGTCCTAAAACCGAGCCCTGTGGTACACCAGTCACTACTTCTAACAAAGAACTGTAAGAATTTTGTATTTGACTCTTTGTATTCTACTTCTTAAGTATGATGAGAGCCATGTATGTACTGTTCCTCGCAGATCACATTTATATAATTTACTTAGAAGAATATTATGATTCACGGTATCGAAGGCTTTGGTAATATCTATAAAAAGTGCTGCAGTCGGGTTTTTGTTATTAAAACTTCTAAATATTTCATCGAGAGCGTCTTCTTTAGACAAACCTGACCGAAAACCATATTGGCACCCACTGAAAAATTTATTTTTATTCAAAAAATTAATGATTCTTGTTTTCATTGCTTTTTCATATATCTTAGAAAAATCAGGTAAGATCGAAATCGGTCTGTAATTATTTACCGCCTGTTTATCACCTTTTTTGAAGAGAGGGACAACTTCTGCTTTTATAAGATTTTCCGGAAAAACCCCTTTTACAAAGCTTTTATTCACTAAATGGCAAAGTACATCTACAATGTTATGAACAATTTTCCTAATGAATGTGTTAGAAAAGTTTCCTTCCGTTTTTGCGCTTGACATTTTTAATGAACAAATGATTTTATAGATTTCTGTAGATGAAACAGGCACAATAAAGATACTTGAATTCTGTGAACTTTCCTTCTCTAAACACCTACAGATAGAGGAATTCTGCGTCTTATCAGAAACTACATTCTTTACTACGTTCACGAAAAAGTTGTTCATTCAAATCAGGAATTTCCACATTTTTGCTAGTTAGTTCTATTTAAAAGATCGTTTACCACTTTCCATTTTTTTCTCATGTCACCTTTAATTGAATTAAACTTCCCAATATAAAATTTGTCTTTAGCAGTCCTAGTTTCAAGTATAATTTCTTTGGTCAAAGCTTTATATTTAGTTTTGATGCTATTGACATTTGGCCTTTTTAGCATTTTCTTATGCAAGTTATTTTTTTGCTTAACTCTATCAGGAAGCTTGGAAGTCATCCATGGCTTTAACATTTTTTTCCTTTTGTTTGTAGTACTAACTAAGCAGGTGCAGTTATTTACATGCGTCGAGAGGATATCAATAAAATAATCATATGCTGCTGATGGATCAGGTTCACTGTAAACCTTATCCCAAAACTCGTATCTCAAATCATTATTTAAAGAGTCAAAATTAATAGCCCTATTTAATTCGTTAGAAGTACTACTTCTTTCTCCAGATTGTTCAATATTAGTAAGACTCAAGCAGGTCATACAATGGTCTGAGATATGTAACTCAGACACAGAGCTACTTATTGATATGTCACCTATTTGTTTAAGTCTCAGAAATATATGGTCGATACAAGTTTCAGACAGATTTGTGATACGTGTTGGCTGGCTTATGCAGGACTCTAGCCCATGGGACGACATCATTAAAAGATATCTGTCTACAAGACTTGAGTTCTGTAAAATATTTAAATTGATATCACCCAAGATCACAAGATTGCCAGAATTATTGGACGATAAAAGAGTATTTAAGTCATCCAAAAACTCATCATTCAAACATCTCTCATGAAGGCGGTAAATACTAATAAAGGTAAACATTTGATTACCTATTAAACATTTCACCCTTGCTACATCCGAATGAATAAAATTCAACTCAGTAAATTCACAGTTTATATCTGCTTTAACAAATACCGCAACACCCCCAGCCGCATATTTATTATTACAATTCGCGAAAAAGTTGTAGCCTGGGATCTCAAATAAACATATCTCTTCTTCATAAATCCATATTTCTGTTAGAAAAATTAAACCTGGCTTATTTTTAAATGATTGTAGGTGCAAAAGAAAGTTGTCGAAATTTTTTCGCATGCTACGAATGTTCTGGTGTATCATATAAATACTTTGAGTGTTGTCACTGATCGCATTGAAGTTAACATTTGTACAAGAATACATGAAAAGAGGATCATTTAATAGATTCAATTGAAGATTTTCCGTTTCGCTATTCATTTAAAACAAAAGAAAATAGATCAAAATTGTAAATTAAAGTATTAAGTTACTCTTTGAAGATCTTCGATTGAATCTTTTATAAAATATTTTCACCCTCTCTTTTACGTATAAAAATTTTCCATCTGCGATCCAAACAAACTTAAAGCCTTTTTCTTTTTTGAATTTTAGAGCTGCTTTATAGACATTTCTTTTAATATACGTAAGGCTATCGTTGACATATATGCTCTTATTTTGATTGCAACCAAAAATTTTAGTGCACAACTTCTTTCTGTTTACATATTTTTGTCTCATAATTAATATTTTTGTATTGAGAGACACAAAACTTACACAAACAATAGCTTCGTTCCAGAACTTTTTGGGTAAAATCCTGTAAAACTGTCAAACACGAAAGAATAAGAAAATTGCGCTCTGTGAAATAGAAATAATGTAAAAAGTACAGGAACGGAAAAAACCATTTTTTTAGCACGAGAATAAACGTCAAAAATTTTTGAATTTAGTTGGTGCAAAAAGTTAATTTTCTAAGTGCAGACAATAAATAAACATCTTAAATTGAATGTAGTTGAACAATAAATTGAATTCTATAAACGCAAACAATAAAATGGAAAATAAAAATAGTCAAAATGAACTCAATGCTTACAATTCAGCTTGCACAACATAGAACAGCTGATAGCTTGACACTTTTGAATTTAGTTGGTGCAAAAAGTTAATTTTCTAAGTCCAGACAATAAATAAACATCTTAAATTGAATGTAGTTGAACAATAAATTCAATTCTATAAACGCAAACAATAAAATGGAAAATAAAAATAGTCAAAATAAACTCAATGTTTACAATTCAGCTTGCACAACATAAAACAGCTGATAGTTTGACACTTAATGAGTTTGCACACAAAATTTCTTCGGGTAAAAACCTGTAACTTCTTACAATGAGGGAACATAAATTACTCTCTCATTTTCGTTCTCACTTACAGGTTTTTCGTGTACGGGAACGATTTTTAAGTAAAATCCTGTAAAAACCTGCAAACTGTACTAATGCATTATTGTACGGGAACGCAACTAATATCAGTCTCATTATTTTCTTTATTTTTACTTTTTTTAATGTAGCAGTTGTCAATTTGTGCTTCACAAATATCAACATTCAAACCGTCGGAGAAAAGTTTCAAAGCATTATCTAGTGCATTGCTACTAGTGACATTTGGAATGCCCACAATCTCCATACACTTCTCTCGTTCTTTTTGTTGCAAATTGTTTATATTTCTTTGTAGATTGTCAACTCTCTCCAAGAGTATTTGTTTTTCTTCTTGAAGAGAATTGATCGTAGCAAACAAGTTTGAACATAAAGCTTTCGTGGACAATATTTCGTTGTAAACCAACTCCAACGTAATTTTCGGTTGTTGTGATAGGGAGCTTCCACTGTTCGTTTGCTCATTACAAGGGAATGAACTTTGCCCTAAGTTCTCATTAAACCACTGCTTCATCACACTCTCACATTCATTTACATTCTCACCCATCAGCTGATTATTATGCGGCTGAACCTGCTGGTTCTGATGTAGCTGCAGTTGCTGTTGTTGAGACTACACTTCGTTCTGGTCGCTCTGCTGTTGCTTCTGCTGTTGTTGACTCTGTTGCTGTTTATTCTGCTCTTTATGCTGAATTTGTTTTCGATGTTGTGGCAGAGTTTGCTGTCGTTCCTTACCATTCTTTTTTGTTAGTATTCCAGCTGATGCAGTAGAGGTTGTAGCACCAGCAGCACGAAGGGGCGGAGGAGAGTGAAGAGAAGCACGTCTCTTTGCTGTGCAATCACCACAAGTAAATTTCTTCCCGCTTTTTTGATAGAATTCAATTTCACTTGGATTTATGTTCATACATCGACAGTGAAAAATTTCTTTGCAATTAGAACATGCTATTCCATCTTGCCGTCTATCAACCTTATGGTTACAAATGCAAGGCATCTTGTATAAGTTTTATATTCTTTAAAGATCAAAAACGTAGTTAAATCAAAAACTTTATGCGCGATTTTTTGTACGTGTTGACCCCATGACGACACGAATCCGATGAAACAAAAATAAATTTGTTTTGTAACGATAGTGGAAGAAACGTTCGCATTCCCAAAGGAAAGGAATTCAATGTTCGCTTTGCAAAAAACTGGATATTTTGTCATTACTTTTTTCGCTGAGAAACTCTATATCCTCTTTACAAAAAAATAACGGGATATTTTTTTATTTCTTGAAGATACACATACTTTTTTTTGTGAGCCAGCTTAATTTTTCAACATAAAGAAAATCTGATCTATGTAATAAAAAGCGGAGCAAACAACTGTCGAACGCAATTAAAATAACTTCACACTAGTTAAAAAACTTCGTCCAATCGAATTCCTAAGAGTTGTATCTGTTTAATAGTGTTACGAAATTTCTGTCTCTTTGACGATAATTTCGATCTCTCACACTTTTCTGAGTTCGATCACTGGATTGTGTAACAATTAAAAACACACAAACTTATTTAGTTATAAAATGGTTTATTTTATTAACGTTCAAATTCTAATATTAATTTAACACTGTATAGAAAACTGTTTTGTTCTACTACGGATCACACTGTATTCACTTTATTGCTTATTGTTTCGCTGTTCTAATTCTACTGTTGAACTACAACTGTGTCCGAAAACTCAAATGACACCCTTTTATACTACAGGCATCACTTTCTCGAATAAACTACAAGCTGCCAGATGGCGTATATTCTACTATTATCTACAACCTACCAGTGCTACTTTGTAGCGTGCATTCTACTACTATCCACAATTCACCACAAGGGTGAATGGTGCGCATGGCGCACTGACGTTGAGCTAGCTATTATGCTAGATGTTAGATGGCGTTGTACGTTGTACGACGGCGATAATTTCTCTGTTCAGTTTATTATTTTGCCGCTAGATGGTGCTAGTATGTTTATGCTAGCTAGTATCGTTTAGTTTTCTTTCGTTGGTATTTATTTCAAGAGTTTTCTAGCATAAACCAAATTTCGCTACACTGCCCTCCGCTTAAACTTGTTCGTCCCGAACAAGAGTCTCTCCGTCCCTAGTATAAGGTGCCAGCCTTTCGATGTGGACTACCTTAAATTTATTTTTGTTCCCGGGGTATTTTCGGATTCGATACACAACATCATTAATCCTTGTGACGATCCGGTAAGGTCCATCCCAGTGAGTCCGAAACTTAGGAGACAAGCCTCGTTTCCGTTGTGGGTTGTGTAGCAGCACTAGTTGACCTTTCTTGAACCTTTCAGTATTTGCTCGCAGGTCCCACCGAGCTTCCATCTTGTCGCGATCTTTATCACGCTCTTTCTCACGTTTCTTTTTACGCGATTTAGAACGACGTCTAGAAGATTTCTCCCGACTTCGAGAACGTTCTCGGCGTGACTGCTCTCGTTCTCGTTCTCGCTCTTTCTCATGTTTGCGTTCCCTTTCTCTTCTTCTGCGCTCACGATCTTTATCTGGCCGTTCTGGATCCTCCTTTTCAACTTTATCTCTTTCAGCGCGCTCTCTAACCTCCTCTCGTTCACGTTCTCTTTCACGTTCCCGCTTTCGTTCTCTGTCGCGTTCTTCACGCCGTTCGCGATCACGCTCGCGATCTCTTTCACGTTCCCTTTCACACTCTCGTTCACGATCACCACGATCCAGATCACTGCGCTGGTCCCATCTTACCTCCTCTTCAGGCAAAACGTTCAAACGGCGCACATCAATTGTTCCAGCTTTATTTTCCGTTCGTGAACATTCAATTTTACATAGACGACGGAAAAATGCATCCGCATTTTCATGCTGGCTTTCTCTGGCTCCCTCTCCGGAATCGAACCCTGATTCGACGTACGCGCCTGCTGCTCGCTACCATTTTCGCCATCGTCCACCCTATTTTCAATTCTTCTTTTTGGTGAATGTGATGCAGATCGTTTACGACGTGATTCGCAGTCACGTGCCATGTGTCCGCGCTTACCACAGTTGTAGCATTTTCCGCTGAAGCTACTGCTGGTGAACGATGAACTTTTCTTTTTAAAATCCACCTCCATCCGATTTTCAATTTTTCTTCTTGGTGAACGTGATGCAGATCGTGATTTGCAGTCACATGCCATGTGTCCCTGCTTACCACAGTTGTAGCATTTTCTGCTGAAGCTACCGCTGGCGAACGATGAATTTTTCTTTTCAGCCTCCACCTCTATCCGACGAGTTTTCAGTGATGGGCGGCATGTCAACGCAATCATCTCTTCAGTGAGGGCAACCATTACTGTTTCGTTAAATGTTGTCTTCGAGCTCCTCATTGTCTCGCGTTTTGTTTCTGAGTCACGTATGCCGTCAATAAACGCCTCTATTTTGAATTTTTCAGCTACGACACTTAACTCGTCAGGATAGGAAAGATGTGCCAATCGCTCAATATCCGCAGCATACTCCTGCAAGGACTCACCAGATTTCTGGATACGACTTTTCAACTCCAATCTGTGAATCTGCTTCATGTGGTCACTGCCATATTTTCGCTGTAAGGCATCCATCACCGCCTTGTAGTTTTTCTGCTCCGCCACTGGAACCGTTTGCAATACTTCTGCAGCTGCGCCTTTTAATGCCACTATTAGCGCTGCAGCTGCGCTTTCGTTATCCCAACGATTGTGACCAGATGTTGTTTCGAACTGGAGCTTGAAAACACTAAATGGCGTTGTTCCATCGTACGAGGGTGCCTTAAGCCTCTCTGCGCTGATTTCTCTTATAACTTGAGTGGTTGGTTCGCTTATTTCCAACTGTTGAATCCTTTTGTTAACGTCCTCAAAATTATTTTGAACTTCTCCTTTGAATGATTCAACGTCATCTCGTAACTCAATCATTTTTGCATAGAGGCCATCTACCCTTTTGGAAACCTCTGTTCGAACAGCTTCAATGTTTTGATTCATTGCGTGGATCTGCGTCGCGTTTTGACTTAACTTTTGGTCTATTTGCAGTGCATTTTGACTTAACTTTTCGTCTATTTGCAGTGCATTTTGACTTAACTTCTCGTCTATTTGCAATGCATTTTGACTTAAGCTCTGACCAATTTCTTCCCGAATGGCCTGGATATTACTATTCATCTGTAGTGTATTTTGACTCATTGCCTGCGTCATCGCCATTAACATTTTCTCGAACTTTGACATATCTACAACTTCACCACTTGCCGCTGATCCAGAAGCTTCTTCCACTTTCGCTGCTGATTCTGATACATCACTATAAAATTCATGCTCTTCCAGGTTTACACCTTGAGCCTCAAGAGCCTGCCGTAAGCGTTTCTGTAACTCCACCTTTCCACCAGTAGATTGCAGACTCAGCTGCTGCAACTCCTTCTTCAGTTGATCCACTTTTAGTTCGTCAAACTTAACCATTTTTATTTATTTTTTTTTTTAAGAAAGTTGATTTTTGCGACTGATTATTTTTATTATAATTAAACATTATGAACTTACAGTCATTTTAGCAAAGACCAATATTGTAAATTTTTACTTATTGATCAATGCTATTTTTTATTCAACAAACATGACAAAGATAACAAATGGAACAATTTAACCTGGTAATTGGTGACATATGTTTCGGCTATTACCACATAGCCTCATCAGACCAGTTTTTTGGTTAATGTTGTACACGGAGTCAAGCGAGAAAGTGACAAAAGATAATAAATGGATATACGCAATTTGTACAGTTCAAGGTCAGTTCCTCAGTAGCTCAGTTGTTAGAGCGGCCGTCGACAGATATGCAATTGAAATGCATGTACGGTCAGGGGATCGACTCCGTGTACAACATTAACCAAAAAACTGGTCTGATGAGGCTATGTGGTAATAGCCGAAACATATGTCACCAATTACCAGGTTAAATTGTTCCATTTGTTATCTTTGTCATGTTTGTTGAATAAAAAATAGCATTGATCAATAAGTAAAAATTTACAATATTGGTCTTTGCTAAAATGACTGTAAGTTCATAATGTTTAATTATAATAAAAATAATCAGTCGCAAAAATCAACTTTCTTAAACCATATGGGGAACACGCCAATTTCAAAAAATATGTGGCTGGCAACACCACAATTTTCGAAAAATAAAATCATAGCAAGTCTCTAAGCCAATGGCTTAGCAGCTGTGACAACAAGCGAGAAAGTGACAAAAGATAATAAATGGATATACGCAATTTGTACAGTTCAAGGTCAGTTCCTCAGTAGCTCAGTTGTTAGAGCGGCCGTCGACAGATATGCAATTGAAATGCATGTACGGTCAGGGGATCGACTCCGTGTACAACATTAACCAAAAAACTGGTCTGATGAGGCTATGTGGTAATAGCCGAAACATATGTCACCAATTACCAGGTTAAATTGTTCCATTTGTTATCTTTGTCATGTTTGTTGAATAAAAAATAGCATTGATCAATAAGTAAAAATTTACAATATTGGTCTTTGCTAAAATGACTGTAAGTTCATAATGTTTATTTTTTTTTTTTTTTTTTTTAATTGATTGTTAATTCTTTTTACACAATCCCACTTCTGACACCAATTGTTACGAAATTTCTGTCTCTTTGACGATAATTTCGATCTCTCACACTTTTCTGAGTTCGATCACTGGATTGTGTAACAATTAAAAACACACAAACTTATTTAGTTATAAAATGGTTTATTTTATTAACGTTCAAATTCTAATATTAATTTAACACTGTATAGAAAACTGTTTTGTTCTACTACGGATCACACTGTATTCACTTTATTGCTTATTGTTTCGCTGTTCTAATTCTACTGTTGAACTACAACTGTGTCCGAAAACTCAAATGACACCCTTTTATACTACAGGCATCACTTTCTCGAATAAACTACAAGCTGCCAGATGGCGTATATTCTACTATTATCTACAACCTACCAGTGCTACTTTGTAGCGTGCATTCTACTACTATCCACAATTCACCACAAGGGTGAATGGTGCGCATGGCGCACTGACGTTGAGCTAGCTATTATGCTAGATGTTAGATGGCGTTGTACGTTGTACGACGGCGATAATTTCTCTGTTCAGTTTATTATTTTGCCGCTAGATGGTGCTAGTATGTTTATGCTAGCTAGTATCGTTTAGTTTTCTTTCGTTGGTATTTATTTCAAGAGTTTTCTAGCATAAACCAAATTTCGCTACAATAGTAATTACGAAATTTGGTTTATGCCAGAAAATTCTCGAAATAAAAACCAACGAAAGAAAACTAAACGATACTAGCTAGCATCACTGGCTGTATAAATACTTTTACACCATCTAGCGGCAAAGGGCAGTTTTTGTACTAAAAATGATAAACCGAAAAGGCGCTGCAGTCAAAGAATTATATATGAAAGAACTACGCTCCCAGAAATGTCAATAATCGGTTCGCTTCACTAATTTTCTGACAATAAAATTACAGTCTTAGAATGAGGGGAAATGTGATTTTGGCTTATGCTGCGCATTGGGGTTTTTAGCAACGAAGCTGAAATTCCCTCTGATCTGATCTGCTACCAGGCAACCAGCAAATCCAACAACAAGATTTTTATTTTGACTTCTTCAAACTTGCAAATTTGCAGCTGTTGTCGCGTAAATTTTGTTGTTGGTTTTTCTTCCGAAAAATTCAGTCGAAAAAATCCAAAAAAAAATGCGTGTATTTGTTGTTGCTTGTTTGTAGTTTACAACTGATACCGTTATTTGGAATTTTGTTGGTATTTTTTCGGCAGAAAATTTCAAGTTGAAAATCTCAAAAATAATATATATGTTGTTTGCTTGTGAGTTTGCTCAAGTTATGCTATTTTTTGCAACCAGGATTTTTCCTTCGGGGGCATAAATATGTAGAAATTATGATCTTATATTTTTCAATTTTCTTGTTTTACTTGAAACATATCGTTAGATGAAACAAGTTGATACTAAATAAGTTCAATAAGTTCAAATTACTAGACCTGATCCTGCATTCAAAAAAACACGAAAATCAAATTTTCAAAGATAAAAAATGGAGATTTCTTTAAAATTAACACGGAAACTAAATCAATGTGCCAAAATACACTACTGCTATCGCCGTGTTATTTTAATTTGGGCTTAAGCCTTTCCGAATCCAGAAATATTCATATAAGGGGCTTAGCACCCTTGATCCCATGATCAAGTACGTACATTTTTCGGCTCAAACTGAAAAATAAAAATGATATTCATGTTGTTTTATTTGCTGAGCGCCTCCTTCAAACAAAATTTCATTTGTTTTACGGATTGAATTGAAATTATTTTACAAAACTAAATATATTTCTATAATTTCTATATTTTTCAAAATGATCATGGAAATAACAATAAAGGTTATACTAAATTGTCACATTAAAATTTGACAGCAAAATGTGGCTTCGCAGCTGTCAAAAAATTCTTCAACTCAATTTCTGTTGTTTACATTTTGCACTGGATTTTGACAGCTGCGAAGCCACAGTTTGCTGTCAAATTTTAATGTGAAAATTTAGTATAACCTTTACTGTTATTTCCATGATCATTTTGAAAAATATAGAAATTTATTGAGTTTTGTAAAATAATTTCAATTCAATCCGTAAAACAAATGAAATTTTGTTTGAAGCAGGCGCTCAGCAAAAAAACAACATGAATATCATTTTTATTTTTCAGTTTGAGCCGAAAAATGTACGTACTTGATCATGGGATCAAGGGTGCTAAGTCCCTTATATGAATATTTCTGGATTCGTATTGGTATATGGCAGTTCAACGTCATGCCGCTTGGTCTTTGTAACGCTCCTGCTACGTTTGAGCGGTTAATGGAACGAGTTCTCAAAGGACTACATTGGAAGACTTGTCTAGTGTATCTCGATGACATAATCATCATGGGAAAAGATTTTGATGACCTAATTTGTATTTATATGACCAATATTTTTTAATTGTATGAATATATGTATGTCCGTATACTTCGGCTTTTTCGGTCACAATATTTTATATGCAAATAAAACAAATGGACAACAATGACAAACTTTTTTCTTTTGACGCAGTCTCATTATTCACCAACATTCCAACATCACTTGCAGTTAGAATTATAATGAGGCAATGGACAACGATTGAAAAATACACCACAATACCAAAGAAAACATTTTTGACAATTTTGGAATTTTACTTAAAGGACAACAATTATTTCCAATTTAACAATAAGTTTTACAATCGAACTTTTGGAATGCCAATGGGAAATCCCCTATCGCCTACGATTGCGGATATTGTATTAGACGACCTACTCCAATGTGCAATATTAGATTTAAAAAACAGGAATTAAGTTTACTTTTCTAGTAAAATATATTGACGACATCTTTGCAATTATTGACAAAAAACATTTAAATATTATCCTTTCAACACTAAACAAATACCACAATAAACTACAGTTCACAGTTGAAGAAGAAAATAACAAATCACTACCATATTTAAACACAACAATTCATAGAATAAATAAAGAAATAATTTTCAACTGGTATTCAAAACCAACAGCATCCGGGACCTAATCCCACCTAATTAATAAAAATACATAGAACATTATTCCCACGCAACAAATACAACTAACAAATATTAACATAGAGGATCACCCTAAACGCTATTTCAGCATACCATATGTTCCAACTTTAACTGATGAAGCATCATTAAAAAGTTTTCAAAAAGAGAACACAGTTTTCGCGTACAAACCAAACAAAACACTCACATCATTGTTCACAAACACAAAAGATAAAACAGAAACACTACAAGAACACAACATAGTATATAAAATCAAGTGCAATGGTAAAGAGGGAGAAAAATGCAATGCGATATATATTGGCACCACAAAAAGAGCTTTTGGGACACGTATTTACGAACACAAAGCAGACGCGAAAAACAAAAAAGAGACGACAGCACTAGCAAAACATTTAATCGAAAAAAAACTCACAGCTGACTTTGACAACGCAAAAATACTAGACAGAGAGAAAAAAGAGAATGTGCGGCTCAATCTGGAAAGTTTAAGAATAAGACAAAGCTACAAAACAGCCATATATAGTAAAGAAGATTATGACAATATTAGTGTTAGTTACATTGCAGTTATTTAATGTTGTAATTTTTGTTGTGAATTCTTTGTTAAATTATTTAAGTGTTTAGTTTCAATTTTATTTTTTATTTTAAATGTAATTTACATGTAAGTTGACAAGTGTTCGTTATGTTCATAATTCATGTTAAAAAATTGTTCTTTATTTTAAGCTTTTAATCAAATAAATACCACTGAGGAAGCCGAAAACCCATTGGCGAAATGTCGGGTAAAAATATGAAATAAGATTTTGATGACCATTTGAAAAATCTGGAGGAAGTGTTTGAGCGCGTGGTGGCAGCTGGACTAAAATTAAGTGCGAAAAAGTGCTCACTTTTACAGCGTGAAGTCAAATATCTGGGGCACATAGTTACGTCAGAAGGAATACACACAGATGAAGATAAAATAAAAGCTGTGAATAATTGGCCACGACCATCTAATCTTCATGAGTTGCGAAGTTTTCTGGGTCTATACACTTATTACAGACGCTTTGTTCCTGGTTCCGCAAATGTTGCAGGCAGTCTACATGAGCTGACACAGAAGAATCGGAAATTCGAATGGAGTGGTGCACAGGAAACTGCATTCCAAAAGCTGAAAGAATTACTGTCTACAGCGCCAATACTCGCGTACCCAATACCCGGCAAAGAATTTGTATTGGACACCGATGCGAGTGGCCATGGTATTGGAGGAGTTTTGTCCCAAATCATCAATGGACAAGAAAAAGTCGTCGCATATTTCAGCAAAATTCTGTCGAAACCTGAGAGGAATTATTGCGTAACTCGGAGAGAGTTACTGGCAGTAATGGAATGCGTGAAACACTTCCAAAAAGTACTTATATGGACAGCACTTTCTCCTGAGGACAGACCATGCGGCATTAAGGTGGCTACTTCAATTCAAGGATCCTGAAGGTCAAATCGCACGGTGGATAAAACGCTTGCAGAGCTATGATTTCACCATAGAACATCACAAAGGAAGCCAGCATGGAAATGCGGATGCACTTTTCCGTCGTCCATGTAAAATTGAATGCGTTCATTGTTCACGAACGGAAAATAAAGCTGGAACAATTGATGTGCGCCTTTTGAACGTTTTGCCTGAAGAAAAGTGGACAAAAGAGGAGGTAAAACGGGACCAGCGCAGTGATACAGATTTGGCAACTATAATTAAGTATAAGGAGCTGGGTAGGAAACCGGCGTGAAAGTGAAAGTCAAATCTATAAAGCATACTGGGCGCAATGGCAAAGTTTGGAGCTGCATGATGGTTGTCCCTACCGAATCTGGGAAAGCGAGGATGGTAAAATTCGCTCAAAACTGCTGGTTATTCTAAAGGCCAAATTTAAAGAAATAATCGAGGATTATCACAATGGATCGAGTGGTGGACATCTGGGCATAACGAAAACCACAGAGAAAATAAAGAAACGGTTTTATTGGGTAGGATGCCAAGAATCAGTTGCTGACTGGATCCGCCGTTGTGACCAATGTGCAATTGCTAAAGGACCAAGGCAACGCACTCGGGGAAAAATGCATCAGTATAACGTTGGAGCTCCCTTTGAGAGGATAGCCATGGATACAGCGGGACCTTTTCCAATCAGCAATGCAGAAAATAAATACATCTTTTTGGTAATTGATTACTTCAGTAAGTGGCCAGAAGTATATCCTATTCCCAATCAAGGAGCAAAAACAGTGGCAGACATTTTCATCAAAAATTAGATTTGCCGATATGGAGTTCCACTTGAGTTGCATTCCGACCAAGGACGAAATTTTGAGTCGACATTTTTTAAGGAGGTTTGTGACATGCTTGGAATACAGAAGACACGTACCACAGCTCTGCATCCTCAGTCCGATGGCATGATCGAAAGGTTCAACCGTACTCTAGAGGAGCATTTAAAAAAGGTTGTCGATAAAGGACAAAAAGATTGGGATGAGCATCTACCAATGTTTCTGATGGCTTATCGGTCATCAATACACGATACTACTACAGTCACGCCAGCAAAAGCCATTTTTGGTACGGAGTTAAGGCTTCCAGCTGATTTGAAGTACGGAGTAAGCGTTTTCCCAGAAACGCCCCATGCTGACGATTACATGTCGCGGAAAGAGAAGAACTAGCAGATATACACGAGCTTATCAGGAGACGTACTCAATTGGCTAGCGACAAGATGAAAGTTCGGTATGACCTGCGAGCAAATACTGAAGGGTTCAAAGAAGGTCAACTAGTGCTGCTACATAACCCACAACGAAAACGAGGCTTGTCTCCTAAATTACAGACTCATTGGGAGGGACCATACCGGATCGTCACAAGGATTAATGATGTAGTGTATCGAATCCAAAAATACCCCGGGAACAAAAGTAAATTAAAGATAGTGCACATCGAAAGGCTGGCACCTTATACTAGAGACGGAGAGACTCTTGTTCGGGACGAACAAGTTTAAGCGGAGAGCAGTGTAGCGAAATTTGGTTTATGCTGGAAAATTCTCGAAATAAAAACCAACGAAAGAAAACTAAACGATACTAGCTAGCATCACTGGCTGTATAAATACTTTTACACCATCTAGCGGCAAAGTGCAGTTTTTGTACTAAAAATGATAAACCGAAAAGGCGCTGCAGTACACTATAAAAGTCGACATCCGAGAGAAATTATCGCCGTCGTACAGCGCCATCTAGAAGGTACTAGTAACATTCTGGATAATTGTGAATTCCACGCCGATACGCCATTTAGAAGGTACTGGATTATCCGAGAAAGTGATGACTGTAGTATAAAAGGTTGTCTTCTGAGTTGTCGAAGAACAGTTGAATTTAAGCAATAAAGTGATAAAGTTGATATTAAAAGTAAAGTAAGACATTTGATTTTAACACAGTGGATTTTAAGTAATAAAGTAAAACAGTTGTCTATACAGTGCCAGATTAATATTAGAGTTTGAATGTTAATGAAATAAACAATTGTACCGTGTAAAAACTAACTTTTGTGATTTAAATAAACCATTTTATAATAAAATAAGTTTGTGTGTTTTTGATTGCTAAACAATCCAGTCATCGAACTCAGAAAAGTGTAAGAGATCGAAATTATCGTCTAAGAGACAAAAATTTCGTAACAATATGTTAATTTTCTAGAGCATGAATTTTTATCAGAGTACAGTGAACCTCATGGTTGTCCAGTCTTAAATGTGCAAAAAATTAAATATTTCCTTCTTCATATTGATGATTCTGATTATCAGGTATTTTAATTCGTTTCATTTTTTTATAAAATAAATCATTAACGAAAGTTAGGTTGGCGTTGACGAAGATCTTGGTCTGAACGTGCGTCGTAGTTCTTACGAAATGTAATTTTATAAAATTAGTGATAGCTTCGCAGGTTTCAACTGCAATGCAGCTACATAATTGTCTGTGGAGATACTACCGTTGAAAACTTTAAAACTATTTCTGTGGCTAGAATGCGCAAAGTAATCGCGACTTTCTGCATTAAATGCAGTGTCCTCTTTTTTTTAAATTACTTTACTTTATTTTGCTTCATACCACTAGTACTTATATCTTCTACCCACTCGGCATGTAACGTTTCAAAAATTGTACGTAACGTACCAAAACTGTTTCAATTGAAATATTTATGTAAATTGGCTGGTAAAATTAAAAAGTTATAGTTTTACAATATCTTACGTTAACTTGTGTTGTTATTGTTTTCCATATAAATTTAAATTACCACTAGTCGATAAATTTGAACATGTGGCTAAGCATGTATTTTGAAAGTTGCATTCGTTTTCAATGTTGGTGAGAGTATCATATAGGAAAAAGAGATTGACAAAAACCAAATTTTGTAAACAATAAAGATTTGCTATTTTGGTGAGAGAATCGTATGGGAAAAGAGAGTGAAAAAACATAATTTGCAAACAATAAATTTTTAAGCTCACAGTTGTATGATTTGACAGATGGTAATCTTGTCACGTTACAATTTCACTATGAACTGAATTGCATAATTGCAAACAATATCTTTCATATTTCAAATGTAATGTTTCAATGCAATCATTCTGAACTGTTGGTGGAAGGTTCTAGATTTAACGTTTCCTGAACCTTTCTGACACATAAATTTAATCCTTCACATGTAATCATTCTAAAATACTTCCTGAACCTCTTAAATCAAATCTTTCTGACACATAAAATAAATCTTTCACATATAATCATTCTGAAATGTTTCGGAAAGGCTCTAAATTTGATACTTACTGAATTTTTTTTAATTAAATCTAAATAATGTTTTATGAATCTCTGTTTGATACTATGTTAAATATAGTTTATTGTCATTTATAAATTAAGAAACGTCACAAAAAATATCTCCATATTAAGTATCAACGAAAGTGTTGGCTCGGGTGAATTAAAACAAAAATTTAGAGTCCCGATGACGTAATAAAATAACAGCGCAAGTGACGCAGAATAAAAATGTGTTCGATGAGAAAATAAAAAATGTTTGTTTTTTCCCTTAACCATACAACGTTTCTGTAACATTTCTAATGAAATCAAAAGGCGGATATTGACACATTGTAGAAAACTTTCTAAAATGGAAATGAAAGGTTTCTGAAATGTAACTGAAACTTAATAAGATTTCTGAATGGTTAACGAAAAGTTACAAGTCTAGTGGGTTTGAACTACATTTTTTTTTGTGAAATTTAAGAAGAAAAATGATACATTTAAGGTTTTTTTAAGTTAATTAAATTAATAAAATAAAAAATAGGCTGCGCCACAACCTTCTCTAATTCTTTTCTCACTTCATGGGCATTCATATGCTTCCTCTCTATTGTAATGATTGGACATCTAAATCCATGTCTTTTGGTTGTGTAGAAAGACAGTCATTAGATGTAGGTGTACATGTAGGAAGGTGAAGATGTAGTCATTATATCCTCCTCTTGGAACCACTATATTATATCGTTCACGGCGTACAGAACGTGGCGAAGCAAACGTGCCAGCAGGACTGATTTTGTGACAGAAATGAAAATGTGATAGTGTTGTAATGTTTCAGGTTCAGGATCGCCAATGGCAGGATTGCAATGTGTTGTATTGCAGGATCTGAAATGAGGCCTAACATGACATGAATTGGATCCCCTACAATATTAACCAACGGGTTTCAAATTCATGTCACCTTGAAATGGCTGTAACTTTGCAAGGAAACATCACAGATCACCACTTGAAAGCTCCTTTTAAAGGGCAAGGATGGTACTAAATGATGCTTTTGTTAAAAATAAGCTGATCAACTTTCTTTGAATCCTATACATGACCTCGAAAGTAGACAAAAAACATCATGTTTCAGGTAATTAACCTCAAATATTTCAGGATTCCGACATGATGGGTCAATTCTGAGGCCAGATTCGGATTCAGCGTGAAAAATTACGTCGAAAAACGACCCTTTTCAGCTCAACAACACTAATCACCTATTCATTTAGATACCTTTTTTGTAAAAAATAATTTTTCCATACAATTTACATGTAAAACTAACAGGATCCGGCGCCACCTTATAAAATTGAGTTACAGAGCTGAAATTTCGTGAACTTTTTCTTCATATCATAAACTTACTTTTTAAGCAACAGCACCTTAAAAAAAACAAAAAAAAAAAAAAATTTGAATCACCCTAATGCTACACACAAGTCATATGCATTATTGTTAGCTTACACATTTGGCAAGATAAGCAGTGGTGATACTAGAGGTACACTACAGTGTTATTATAATTTCTATTCTCTCCCTTTAGTGAGACTTTGCAGGGGGTCCCCATTTCGCCTCACGTAATTAATGGACGCCCATTATGTGTAAAATCTGTGCGCAGACTGGGGTTGCATGAAAAGTCGTACTTATACTTACGACTCGCAATGGGAAAAGTCGCATCGTCTGAGGGTAGCTTAACAGTTTAATGTTATTTTTTTTTTTACTTTTAAAAGTAGCTATCGGCTTTCTGCCGCGCATGATTGACAAAATTATTTTCTTATATGTATATGCAAAGATAAGAGAATAAGAAATTTGTGATCAGTTCGTAAGCGTGTTCACGTTTCATTGTGCTTTGTTTTCTTGTACGCGTACACTGTATGAAATTTGTATTCCTTTATACGTGCCATAGTTTTAACTATTTTTTTATACCCTACACAGAGGGTATATTCGCTTTGTCATTCCGTCTGTAACGCATAGAATGGGCGTGGCAGGTATAGAAAAGTATTTATATTCCTGATCAGCGTCGCAACCTGAGTTGATTTAGCTAAGTCCGTTTGTCTGTCTTTTGAAATCAGGGTTACGGAAAAAAAAGAAAGCTAATTGAATGAAATCAGCACACGAAGGTCACACCTTCTTGCAGGCATCTTGCTGTTGAAAATGGGCGAAATCGGTTAACGGACACGCCTACTGCCCATACTCTATGTATATTTGCCCAAGCCCATATTGAAAAAAGTTGCAGCGTGGCACAACCATAAATTTTAACCGTTATACCGCCATATCTCTTAAATCGTGCAAGATATTGTGATGAAATTTGCTAAACGGATACATATAATATATATTTTGAATTGTGATAAAAGTTGGCGGAATTGAAAAAGTGGGCGTAGTACTTTCCAACAAACAAAAATTTTGACTCTGCTCTCTCAAGCTAAAATATATGCAAAAAAAAAATAAAATCCATTTACAAAATTTCCAAAATAAATACCCTAATGCAGCGTTTCTTAAATTGTGGTCCGGGGACCCCTGGGCGTCCGCAAAACAATTTTAACATCATATAATTTTACATAATCAAACTTTTCGTTTTATTCAAATACCTCATTTATTAAAAATTTTACATGTCCATGGCTTTTTGAATGATTGCACATATTTTTAAAAAACAAAGTATGCATTCACTTTTGTTCAAACTCGCGATGCTTAGGTTCAAAGTATTCATTTAAAAAAATCCTACATGGTAAAAAAAACCAAGTCCGTGATGATTTTCAAATTTTGAGTTTTTGAAAAGTAAAATTTTTCCGCGTTTCAATTTTCAATATAAGAAATTTATTTTCACTTCACTTTTGTGTGCGGTGTGTTAAATACACGTATATGTGGTGTTGTGATTATTTTCCGATTACTTCTTCCAGCTACAACGAATTCAATTTTCCTGGCTGCAGCTGTTACATTTTAGAAATCATATTAAATCCTTTTAAAAAGTATTTGATCCAACTTTAATTTTGTATTATATATTTTAAAAACGCTTACTTACTTACTTAGATGGCCATAACATCCCGTTGTCAGGTTACGGCCGACCTCATTAGCTCTCGCCAGGCGCCTCTGTTTTGCGCGCGCCTTCTCCAATCGTTAATGCCAAGCGCGGTTAGGGCTTCCTCAGCTTGGTCTATCCACCGGAGGCATGGTCTCCCTCTTCGTCGTTGACCGGGGACCTTCCCTTCGAATACCTTTTTCGCTGGAGCTTCTTTATCCATACGATGGACATGACCCAGCCAGCGTAGTCGCTGTATTGTTATACGCTTAACTAAGTATGTCAATGTCGGCGTAGAGCTCATACAGCTCGTGGTTCATTCGAATGCGATAGTCGTCGCCAACTCGAACAGGACCAAAGATTTTGCGGAGAACTTTCCTCTCGAACACCCCAAGAGCGGCTGCGTCTGTTGTCGAAACCACCCATGCCTCAGCGCCATAAAGAAGCACAGGTAGAATGAGCGTCTTGTAGAGTGTTAGCTTTGTCGATCGAGAGAGAGCTCTGCAACGTAATTGCTTACTGAGACCGTAGTAGCACCTATTAGCAATTGTTATTCTCCGTTTAATCTCCAGACTGACATCATTGTTGCTGGTTACGGCAGTGCCAAGGTAAATGAATTCCTTGACAACTTCTAATTTACAGTTGCCCGCTGTAACATGAGAGTCGAGATCCCGTGCTCTCTTGTTGTTGTTAGTAGACATCATGTATTTCGTCTTGCCCTCGTTTACCGTCAAACCCACTTTGGCTGATTCCTTTTCAATAGCAGTGAAAGCAGCAGTAACATCTCTCTTACTCCGACCGATAATATCAATATCATCAGCGTACGCAAGGAGCTGAACACCTTTGAAGAAAATGGTGCCATTATGATGCACACCGGCTTTTCGTACGATCCCCTCAATAATGAAATTGAAGAGATCGCACGAGAGCGGGTCGCCTTGTCTGAAACCTCGCTCGGTATTAAAAGTTCCGGAGAGGTCATTCCCTACCTTGACGGAGCTAAACGTATTGCTCAACGTCATCCTGCAGAGCCTTATCAACTTTGCAGGTATACCGAACTCAGACATTGTTGCGTATAGGCAATCCCGCACTGGGCTATCGAACGCAGCTTTATAATCGACGAAGAGATGGTGAGTGTCGATTTGATATTTATGGGTTTTCTCCAGAATTTGGCGTAGTGTAAAAATCTGGTCTATGGTGGACTTACCAGGTCTAAAGCCACACTGATAGGATCCGATCAGCGTTTCTGTATGTGGCTTCAATCTTTCACACAATACGCTCGAGAGGATCTTATATTATTTTAAAAACGCTATTTGTCATTAATGCTGAAATCGCAATGCGGCGCTAGGTCGGTCGCGCTTTGGTCAACTTTGATCGGCGTTTGAAAAACTTTACAAAAATGTACGATGTACGGCTGTCAAAACGCCCGACCTGTTGCGAGCGTCTGTCATTTCGGCATTGTCAATGAAAGTTGCTGGATCGGAATTCCATTTGTCAGGTTTTTGCTTAATTTTGTCGTGTTTTTTAAGTTTTTATTGTTATTTTCATAAAATAAATGGATTTGGACGAAATGAACAATTTAGCGGACCTTATTTTATCACTGCATGAAACGCTGGGTAAACGAGAAGTGTCAAACGCACGTTCTAGTAGAAAGTAGTTCTACTCGAGCTTCGGGTATGGCGTTGATCGTATTTACGATCAAACGGAATGCAACGCCTGTGGTCGCATTTAAGATTATAGCATAAGCATGCATTATTTCTACTTCAGCTGTCAGAGTGCGACCGACCGAACGCCGCATTGCGATTTCAGCATTATATCTTTGTGGTCATACGTTAATTCAGAATTTGAGCCTTAAAATGGATCGTTGGCTAAAAACTGGATCTATACTCAAACAAGATATAGGTGAAAGCGATTCTGATGAGGGACCATCAACCTCCATCAAGAAACGTAAAACTAGAAAGTACTGTGATGAGTATTTATCATTTGGATTTACTTCTGTAAGCAAATAAGATTTAGAAAGGCCTTTATGTGTGTTATGTCGCGAAAGCTTATCAAATGAATGCATGAAACCGGCCAAACTCCGACGTCATTTGGAAACAAAGCGTAGTGAGCACATTAGTAAGTCTATCGATTTCTTTAAAATCAAAAAACAAGAACTTGTTTCAAGTCAAAATCTTATGCAAAATACCGCAACTGGTAGTATCAGCAAAAAAGCAGTAAAAGCATTATATGAAGTATCCCTACTAGTAGCAAAAGCTGGAAAACCCCACAATATAGCAGAACAACTAATTCTTCCTGCTGCAAAAGCAATAGCAAATACATTGTTGGGGGCTAAAGCAACAAAATATTTAAATTTGATTTCCTTATCGAACGATACGGTCAAGAACAGAATTGAAGATATGTCATGCAATATAAAAGAACAATTAATTTCATGAGTGCTTAAAAGTCAATATTACTTACTGCAATTAGATGAGAGTACCGATGTCTCTAACAATGCTAATTTGTTAGCATTTATTAGATATGAATTTGAATTTAAAATTCAAGAGGATTTGTTATTCCCTACCATCGTGTACAACAGCTAAGGCCATATTTAACCCTTAAACGCCTCGTGGTACCGCCAGGAACCAACCACTTTAAAAAAAATTTTAATGTGTAACTTAAAATTTTTTAAACTTTGCGTCACACACATACACGCTCGGCTTCAAGCGCTAAAGATCAGTTCGGTTTTCGCATTCTATTTCCTTCGTATGTCACGTATTTTTTCAGTTGAGTTATAGCACTTCGTAATGGTTTTTCTAGTCTCCTTTTTCTGTAAGTCTTCAATACACTTAAACCAATGAAATGAAATAAATTTTCTCTTGCAAAATTTATTAAAAAGCTTGGGGACCTGGTTCTACCAGGGGCCAGCCAGGTAATTTTTGCCTAGGGGGCGTGCCTGTCATTTAAAAAAAAAGATGGAACAAAAGTTGTTCACAACCGCAGAATCTACAACATATATTTTTTTCAGATCAAAAAACAAAAAATTGGGCATTTAAGGGTAAAGGTTAGGGTCAGATTAGGTTTAGATTAAGAGTCAAAATGTGTTGGAATTTGCACTGACGGTGCTCGTGCAATGTCAGGTAGAAGAACTGGATTGATTGCTCTTAGTGAAGATGTAGCACCTCAGGTCGTTTGGAACCATTGCTGCATACACAGGGAATCATTAGCTTCTAAAAATATGTCAACAGACTTAAAAAAAATATTGGATGAAGTCGTTAAAGTTGTCAATTTCATTAAGGCTCGCCCACTTAATTCCTGTGTTTTCAAAGTTTTGTGCGAGGAGATGGGGAGTCAACATAAACAACTATTATTACACACAGAAGTATGTTGGTTGTCATGAGGGAAAGTAGTCAATCGCCTTTTTGAACTTCGTGACGAAATAAGATTATTTTTAGTGGAAACTCAATTTGAACTGAAAATATGTTTTAATGATTTTCTCTGGTTAGCTAAGGTTGCTTACTTGACTGATATTTTTTGTTATTTAAATGAGCTAAATTTGAGCCTAAAAGATGCACCTTCAAATAAATTTTAAGTTAAAATGGAAGCGATTTTAAAAAAAATCGAATTATTGACAATACGCATTCAAAATGGTATGTATGAGTCTTTTCCAACACTCAGCGACTTTATAGAATTTTCTAATAAAGAGGTCGATAATGAAACGCGACTGCTTTTTGTCGAACATTTAATGGCTCTAAAAAGCAGCTTCCGGAAGTATTTCCCTGTCCTGATTCTGGCAACGACTGGATCAGGGACCCATTCAATACAGATGTTAGTAATGCTAAGCAATTATCGACATTAGAGCAAGATATGCTTGTGGATATCTCTTGTGATACGTCTTTGAAACTAAAGTTCAATAAAATTGAACTAACTTTTGGTTGCTGCTAAAGTCTGATTACTCTGCACTTGCAAATAAGGCCCTCAAATCTTGATTCCGTTTTGTAGAACGTATTTGTGTGAACTGGCTTTTTCGGTACTATTATATATAAAATCAAAGTATAGAAACAAGCTTAATGCCGAAGCAGACCTGAAAATATAAATTTCGAATATAGAGCCGGACATTGTGGATTTGGTTTCAAGAAAATATAAAAAATTTAGTTTATAAAATATTCTATTTTCTAAGCTCTATTTTGACCAAGAAATATTTGTCTGAGTTTAATGTACATATTTTGACTTGTAACTATTTTAATTCTTTATCATTTCCACAATTTGTATTCATTTGAGTTTTACATTAAGATTTACATTACCTGAAAATCCTAATAAAAAATGTTTGCCTCTATAAATGCGAAAGATTTGTTAAAATACAGAGAGGTATAGTAATGGTATGAGTGTCAATATTTATTGGAAAGTAGTGTAAACTTTTGGACGTTCAAATCCGGAAAAGACCTTTGAAAACCGGAAAAATTAAAGCAAAGTAATAAGACTTCGTTCCTTACCCTCATCATATAACCGGTCATTGTATGTCTGATTGAGTTAGACGACCGGACAAAACTTTCAAAAACCAGACTGGGTGAAAACCGAACGGTTGGCAAGAAAGCCAGAAAGCGGTTGGAATGGGGTCCGCAAAAAAAATTTAGCTCGATAGGGGGTCCTCGGACCACATAAGTTTAAGAACCCCTGCCCTAATGTATACTTTACACGCATTTACGTGTTCATTGAATTTTGGTTCATATATATAGTCAAATGACACTCGCTCACATTCATTTGTCTCCCAGTTCTACCCTTAACCCTATAAAGATAATTTTAATAGGTTAAACACATGAAATATATCTTCGTGCAGTTATTGAAAATTAGCTTTTTATAAGAGTAATGTTAATGTTAAAGTAATTTAAGCAATGTACTAAACATTAAATTCTTTTCAGAATAAATGTGTTGCTGTAACGGAGAACGAGACATTTACTTGTGAATTTTGTAGTCGCATCTACAAAACGATTCGTAGTTTAAAACATCACCTGACCATAACTCACAGTACTGAAATAGAAAAACAAAAAACTACAAATAAGAAATACAAATGCGAATTGTGTGGTGAAATATTCGGCCATGCGAAATACTTGAAAAGTCACATGTGGAAACACACTGGCTATGTGTGCCCCATATGTGGCAAATCATTTACTCAACTAAGCAACCTGCATACGCACAAAAAACGTCACACTGGTATTAAAGAACACAAGTGTCAGCAGTGCGATTATAGATTTTACACAGTACAAGAACTAAAGGCTCACATTATGAAGCACACTGATTCTCTGCCTGTAGTTTGTGAGGTATGTGGTCGTCGTTTTCGAAATACTGGCAAACTAAAAGCGCACATGAGACGACATACTGGTGAGCGTCCAGCTACTTGTGGGGTATGCGGAAAAAGTTTTTACAGTTTCCACGACTTAAATATGCATAGCGTAACACATACCACTGATCGACCATTTGCTTGTGATATTTGTAATTCTTCGTTTCAAACGAAAAAGGCTTTGCGTGTGCATAAGAAACTTCATATGACTGAAAGAAACTTTAAGTGTGAACAATGCGAGAAAGCTTTTGCACTGGCAGGTGGTTTAGATGCTCATATGAGAGTGGTTCATCCGGTTTTATAATAGATAAATTTTAAATAAATTAGTGTGCAAACATATTGTATATACATTGGAGTAGCTCTAATTTTTCAAATTTCGACATTCAAAGGATGCATTTCCCTATTTTATTTATATATTACCGGCCAAATTAGTTCTTAGGATAAACTAGTTTTTCCCATACGAAATTTCTGATACAAATTAAATAACAATATAATATATATGCCTCAGCGCCACGAATGCTTAAAAAAGGCTAATATAAAAACTGTTTATAATTTTACAAATTTAATTTGATTTAAATTAACAATATGTATAGATTTTATTTTATTTTAGTATTTTAAGGTATGTAATCAAAACGTTAGAAGTGATTAAATATTATCTAATAAATATGTTTTCAATTTACTTTTGAAACTTGACATGGTTTGAACGTTTTTCAAAGTATCTGGTAGTTGATTAAACTCATTTGTTCCAGTGATGATGACGCGTTGTTTCGTTAGTTCTAAGCGACATCTTGCTACATGCAAATTCATGGCTTTCCTTGTAGTTCGATGTGTCAACATTACATTTTGCCTAAATTGCAAAGTGTACGCACCAAATCAAAGCATTTTTTTAAACACAACAAAAGTTGTTGCTTATACAGACCTTGCACGAAAAGTAAATTTTTTGCATAGCTTACGAACAAACTTCGGATAGAGCACATAACCAAGAACCAAACGAACAGAAGGTAGAACCTTACCGCCGGATGCAAAACGACTCGAAACACGTGACCTAAACTGAATCTAAGAAGGACACAAACTCTCTTAAGGTCCAGCAGAATAGATTTAAGAACTGTTGTAGTAGTGCTGACGGGGCACTGTGTTATTGCCCCCTTCAGAGATTTCTGCAGGAGTTTAAAGACGAAGAAAAGGATGAGAGCGTTAGGCATACTCTGCGAATGCCCGGGGCCAATGAAACGAACCAAATATTTTGGTTCTGCATTCTTTGTTGGTCTTGAGGAACTAGCCGAATTGGAGCTTACCAGCATCCTCAATTTAACCAAGGCTTGTAGGTGGTTCACGACCCGCTTATGAGATTTTTAAGGGGGAAGAAGGGGGCTATATATAGATATGTAGGGTATCACAATGGGCAAACTGCCTCCGAGTGAAACTTGCTAAATGCAAGCGACCCTTTTAACCTAACCTACAAACTCGTCGTATTATGTCTGACTGAAAGGTTAAAAACAATTTTAATCTATTTATTTTGAAGTACTTGAACCAGGGCATCATGAGCATCAACTTAGTTAAGTTTTCAGTTTGTTTTTAAATTTGAACAATTTACCGTTGCCTGATGATATTTTACTTTTTAATCTATTTATATGACAGTCCCACATCATATGATTAAGTCATTCCTTTGTACTTTGCAATTTCTGATTCTTGAATTAAGATACCGTCAAGTTGAACACTCATCACTTCAGTGCTCTTGTAATTGAACGGCTTGGATTTTAATAGCTTTTTCTTTATTTGATATGAACTTATTGATTCTTGTAAAATCTTAAAGAATTGCAGCATCATACTCAACTTGTGTTTTAAGGACTTCGCCATGGTTAAATTTGTAAATTAAAACACTTATCATTTTGTTTGTTTGCTTCAGTTTTATTTAGCATACATTACATTTTAACATAAATTAAATTTTCAACTTTGATTAACTATTTCCTTATTTTCAATTATTCTAATTTTATAATTTATAAAACAATAAATATGCAAGTCCATGACTATTTTATAAATTTAAAAAAAAAAATCAAGTAAAATAGCTAATATTTCTCTATTCGTGCAGTTTGTGGGGAAAAGTATAGAGACAATATAGCCACAGCTGAAAACTAGTGTGATATTCCCATTATTATATAAATTTTATTTTTAATATTGATGATGAATGCGAAAAAATTAGTAAAACCCTTGATCTTAAATTAATCAAAAGTGCGTCTTTATTTTGCTGCAGTTTCATCATCAATAAATTGTACCGTTTAGTTTACAAAATCAAAATCTATAACATAATTCCAATGAGAGTTGACAGTAACAAAAAAAAACTTAACACAGTGGTGAGAATCTTAAACTAGAAAACTGTTATACTGTTAGCATGGTGTAATAACCAAGGTGGCGTACTTAAAATCGAAATTCTCAAAAGTTTGGGTTTCTTGTCCTTCATTGTCTTGTTTCGTAATTTTTTTTGACACTTCGGTGTTTTGGTTAATTGGCCCGTTCAGCAACTTCAGTATTTTTGAAGCGCTTTAAACAACTTTTTACTGAGAGGTATTTGTGTTGAGTTTCAAAATTCTGATGCGAACAAAAAACTACGCTAAATAATGTAGCAGGCTTTAATATGATAGCAATAAGCCTTTTTTGTTTTTGCAATAACAACCACATCGACTAAATTTTTAAGATGTAATGTAGTTTGCAGCTATCGTTCAGAAAATGTTCAAGACCTTACGCCTAAGCGCTGCAATTTATCAAAGCGCTTAAGTTTTCTGAATGGGCAATTGAAATGGTATGAATGTCAAAACTACAGCAAATAGGATGACAGATGATTGAAAATCGAGGCTCTCCCTAATTACTCCACCTTGGTTATTACACCATGACTGTTAGTAAACATCCCAGCTAGACAGCTCTAACGGAGTTACAAACACATTGAAACAAAATCTGTTGTTCACTAACACACTTATACGCTATCTCAAACAAGGAAAGCTGTATGTGATGAATAGCTTGCTCTTTTACACATCAAAAATAAGCTTAACCCATATCGTACCTTTGGTTCGTTAACGAATCACGAAAATTGCTCATGATTGGACATTTTTTTCATCATAATATAACAAAAAATTCGAAGGTTTATATCTAATATATTTAATTTTAATGCATTGGCTTTTCTTTAAAAATTTATTTTCTCGTGTCACGCCCACTTTTTAGGATTAAGTGGAAGTTTAAAAAAAAAACAATTGTTTTGGATACTTTTTTGAAAATTAATCATCAAATGTGACAAAACCTACACAGAATAGATTCAAAAGGACTAATTTTACTCTCCAAAATAAAAATTATATATCCAAATTGTTTAGGTGAGCTATATATAGCACTCAATTATGGTGATGCGTATACGAATCAATGGCCACTTCCTAGGGTAACTATTTGGCAATTTTTTAGTAGGCCAATCGTTAAAAAATTCAAAATCTTGAAGAAATAACACTTTTCGATTAGGTCAAGCGCTGAATAAATTCAAAAAAAAATGTTGGCTAAGTACACTTTCCGATCGACCTCAAACTTATTTTCCGGCATTTTTTCCACTCAATTTACCACCTCATTACAACTTTTTTTTAAAAAAAAGTATGCTGAATATTTTGGTACTATATGGGTTAATGTGTCAAAAAAAAAAAAAATAGCGAAAATTATTTGGCGGTGCAAGCTTTGGCACATTTTTGGCCGAATTCACATTTATCACTTATAAGGAAAATCTTGAAAGCGATGGACCAAACGCCCTCACACCACCAAAACAGACATCCGAATGAAAGCCGCGGAAGTAAGCAGCAAATTACCGAAACCCAATAGGCGTGCTCCGCAACAATTTCTGAAAAGGTAAATATCAAGTTAAAAATTTTGCGTAAACTAGATACTACTGAAACAAAATTCTAACTTATATACTTTAGTTCACCAAACGTGATTTAACTCCAGTTAAGAAGGAAACACCGACTACAAAACATAACGTGCGCCCAAGGCGAAGGCTTCTGCTACTTGGGATTATGTGTACAAACAACAAGTCGCTGAAGATTCAATGAGGAAGATTCATTCGAGTTCAGCCACAACACACCAGCGTCATCAACAACGAAAAATACACAAAAATCAATACAGAAGGCAAAATTATCAGATAATAACATGATGTGTTGAATATTAGCAATGAAAATGGCATTACTTTTATGAAAAAATTATTAAAAACAATAAAAAAATAAAAAAAAACACAAAACATGTTTTTGTTCTTGACGGGGATCGAACTAGCGACTTCGAGGTTGAAAGGCCAGTGTTCTAACCACTAGGCTACGGTGGCAGAGTAGCGGGCATGCGTTAACTGCTTACTTCTATTACAGCTAAATTTGTTATTAGTGTGAGCAGTTGAGCCACAATTTTTTCAATAGGTAAAACCATGATTCAACTATAAAGGTTTTCGCAAGCTGTCAAACTCAAAAAAGTCATTAGTCAAAAGTCAGATGTACGAATGTCAGAATTGTTAAACAAAGCAAAAACACGAAAAAAACAATTACAATTTGTGTCACAAATCTGATTTTCTCAGACGCTTTAATGGAACCTCATGTTGCGGCAGCGCTGCCACAAAACATATTTAGTGATGTTGAGTTTCATACTAACGCTGAAGCATGATTAGCTTCTTATGCTTATCGTCTGCAACGTTCTTGGGTGGTAAACAAAAAACTTAATTTTAAGTTTCGTAACTTTAATCTATTTTTTAGTTTATTTTATAATTAAAGTTGAAATAAACTATTTTGTTTTTGTTAAAGAATTAAATAACTGAACAAATTTGCCGTTTTCTACCTCTAATACGATAACACATGTCGTCCCTTAAGTATCCACTGCATTGAAACATGACGTCCCTCTGATGCTTCCCAGCCATGTACATTTATGCGCTTTACTTCGCGGGCTTAGGAAAGTGGCAGCGTACTAATTATATCGCGATTGAATATCAGCTGCGCAGTGTTAAAAGCAGCCGTTAAAGTTCTACAAATAAAAAGATGCAATGAACAATTTATGCGTATTTTGCAATCATTTAAGTAAACGAACCTTTGCAATATATTTTTTCCTTTGAGAAATCCGCGGAAGTATCCCTCGAAATGCCAAAAATGTATCCAAAAGTATCCACATCAGAGAAAAAAAGTATCAAGTTAAATAGTATACATATGTACAAACAACGAGTACCTATTTCTTAAGATGTCTCAATTTTACTGTCAACTTTCCATTATGGTACACCAGCGTCAGAGATGAAGGTATAATTGAAATATTAGCCGATGCAAGAAATCTTAGTATTCATTAAAAAAAAAGATAAGCTTAGGAAACAAATTACAGAACTTTATTGAGAGTGTTATTGGTGATTTTTTTCTAAACAACACAAAAAGATGTATTTTGTCTATAACTAAATTATCGTTTAGTAAAGCTAAATTCTGCATTGCGCACCTGTGTCTGCAGCAATGTTTCTTGTTGAGTGATGAGCATGTCACCTATTCGTGCTTGATCCTTTTTAAGCTAGTGGTTTTTTCTCACACATAAGCCTTAACTCCCCTCCCCCCCCCCCCTTACCCCGTAATGTCACAAAATTATATTTGCCTTTAAGCCTGAAAATTTTAAATGTCAAATATAGGAATTTCCTGCAATAACACAATACAAATATAAAACTATAATTGGTAAATGACATTAATGTAGTAATATTCAATCTAAAAACCCTGAAATATGGCTCAATTGTTGAATCATAGCAAAATATGCCAGACACATGGGAAAAGATTTGGATTCATTGTAATTTCAATGGGATATTGTTCAATATTTCTTGTAACAAAAAAAAAACGTGATCTAAGGCCGGAGCCAAGAGTCAATACCCATAATATCATTCAATTTTTACTGGGTGTTGTTCAATTAGATATTGATACTATTCGGGGATGGATTTATGCGAATTGCTGGATTTTGCAGTCTATTATTTATAAATAAAGATGGTTTCATAACAGCTTCTAAGGTAAAAGAGTGCACATTTTTCAGCTCAGCCATAGAAAACACAGAAACCGAAGAAAGAGGGCACAGCGAGAAACACAGTCAAGTAACGCTTTCGAAAGACACCTCCCTCCTCCTGTCATTTACCGAACCCCCCTAATAGCGTTACGTAATATATGAACATCCCCTATAATAAATAAAAATCTTTCATAAAGCAAGTAGGAAACCGCTTTTTTGCGTTTCTCTGCCAATGGGTATACCCATTTCGCCATCAGGTAACCACTGATCAAGATAACGACAGTTGCGTTTTTTGTTGGTGCACGGAACTTTTGGCCTTAAAAAACATTTCAGCATCGTTGCTGGCCGTTTTCTTTTATAAATCTACATTTTATTAAACATTTATAGTAGCCGAGTGTCTGTAAGGCTTATAAAAAAAACTATAGGTACTGTCCATTTTTCAGTTTTTGTTTTACTTCAGTTGATTTAGTTTTATAGTTTTATTTTCCTCCTTTTTTATATTTGTTCAAATCAAAATTTATATCTGGTGCTGCTGCCAGCCAAATTAAAATTGAACGAATCAGAATGAGATGTCAAACAGTAAGAGTGCACCCAAGCTTGCATTTAGGTGAGAAAATCACCATACATTGGTACTCATCCAATTGTTGGGTAAAAAAATTTTCTTAACCATAAAATATTGAGCATGCTAACAAGTTGCCACAATAAATATTTTCTGTGTAAAAAAGTATCCAAATTTGCACTAAGGCAAAATAAAAAGTGTCCATCAAAATTTAGGAGAAAAAAGTATCCAAATGGATCCGAATGGATCCATTCTGCAACACTGCTGCTCACACTAAAAACAAATTTAACTGTAATAGAAGTAAGCAGTTAACGCCTGCCCGTTACTCTTCCACCGTAGCCTAGTGGTTAGAACACTGGCCTTTCATGCCTCGAAGTCGCTAGTTTGATCCACGGCAAGAGCAAAAACATGTTTTGTGTCTTTTTTTTAATTTGTTTTTATTATTTTTAATAATTTTTAAAATAAATAAATAAATATAGTCGCGTAAATGTTTATAAATATACAATTTAATGACGCCAGAAATAATGGGTTTAGGAAACGGAGCAAAAGAGCTCTAAGCAAATATCTGACAATACATAAATATTTTATAAATTTCGTATTTAAATTAAAAGTTTAAGAAAAAAATAAATAAATAAGTATATTAACTCTTATGTACTTTACGGCAGCTCCAAGCAATTTCGCGGCTTTTTTACGTTTTTGAGTGAGCCATGTCTGTGCCATTGTTGGCATTACCACTACATAGCATTCAGTGTCAGTTCTGAGTTTATTTAACGTTTTAACTATACTGTTCAATATCTTTAATTAAATGGAGAAAATTATTTCATTAAACAGCGGAATAGAATTTTAAAAAAATCACCTCTATGTTAAATGTGTAGTCAATTCTTGATTTATTTGTACTAAATATAACTAGAGCGACAATCACAACGCTATTTGATGTATTTTCTTTTGAAATGTGTCCCGGTGGTTTATTTGCAGTTTTCTCTTTTTCCTCTACAGTAGATGGGCTACGTACAGATCCACTTCGTCTATTTCCAGCACTTGTACCTTTTTTCATATCACTAGCCAATGGATCCGTTACTTGCCGACTCTTTGAATTACGCGTCTTTTGGTTGGACTTTAATTCTGGTTTAGCAAATTCAAACGTCTTTCCAGTAGGTCGCATTTAAGCTATTAAGTGAGGTATCACCTAATGATATATTCGGTGTGTTATTGGGAGTTTTGGTGAAGATTTGTTTACTGATGCGAGCGTTGAACTAGTGGCAAGTGTGTTATTAGCTGATAATTTTGCCTTGTGTTGATTTTTGTGTATTTTCCGTTGTTGATAACGCTGGTGCATCGAGGCTTAGACGATGTATCGAGGCTGAACTAGAATAGGAGCTATTTGAACGACGACGTATAATCAATGAATCTTCAGCGGCTTGTTGTTTGTACACATAATCCCAAGTAGCAGAAGTCTTCGCCTTGGGCGCACGTTTATGCTATGTATAGTAGTCGGTGTTTCGTTCTTAACTGAAGCTAAATCACGTTTGGTGAACTAAAGTATATAAATTTTACAACTTGATATTTACCTTTTCAGAAATTGTTGTGGAGCGACTACGCTTTCTGGCGTTCACTTTCCAACGAAGTAAGCGTATTCACCGCACCTTCATCTCCCATTAAACGATCAAGTTCGCTATTCTTCATCTTTTTACTACCGCTGTTTGATACCGGTGTCTGTGAGCGACGTTTTACTGGTGGTGCGGTAGCAGCAATCATATCATCTAATGGTTTACATACTTTGCGTAGTCAAAACAGCGGCTGTCGTTGCAGCAGCAGCAGATGTGAAAGGTTTGACTGGTATCTTAGATGTTGCTGCGCGATGCGGTTTTTCATCAGCTAATTTAGCTAATTAATTCTATATTTTTCTTTTTTTTCGGTGTTTGTGGTCGAACTTTTTTCTGAATGTAATCCTTTTTCTAAACTGAAACTGTTGTTGCTTATCGGTTCTGTCTTACTTTTAGCTGCTATTGTAGGAGAAGAATAAATTGGTCGAACTAGCGTTGCATAAGAAAATTGTGTCTCGGGTGCATCAGTAGATCCCATGTAATTTTTCTTTTAATTACTCGAGTGCGTTTGAATCTTGGAAAAATTAATTTTTTTAACATAAGTTAATACACGACAAAATTTTATAGTAAATGATATGAATACTTGCATTAACTAATATTAACCACCGAAATCATCTAATATGGCTACGGTGACCATCCCTCCTTTTTTTTAAAGAACAGTAATTTATTTTTGCCCTAAGTTTTTTGGCTTTTATTTGCGAAACTAAATAATTTTGTTCGGTATTTTTTTTTTGTTGACACTTTCAGTTATTTTTGATGCGTAAAAGAGCAAGCTACAACTATCCTTGTTTGAGATAACGTAAAAGTGTGTTAGTGAACAACAGATTTTGTTTCATTGTGTTTGTAACTACGTACCCAACGGGAAATTTGGAAGCAGCTTCCAAGGGGAGCACGTCAGATGTGCTTCTTCGGATGCATTGAATTTGTAATTCAATTTAATTTAAAAAAAAAAAATTTTTTTATCCCGCGTCCACTGGGACTCGAACCTAGGCATTCGTGCTGTTACGTAAAATTTAACGAAATCAGCCAAGCTTGTTGTTATAATTAGGCTTCTAAAAGTATATTATTTGAATAATCAAATGGCAACTATAGAAATCAAAAACTCAACAATTCATTTTGAGAGAAGACTTTTGGAGTTTTAGTCTACTTCACATTAATAATAAGGGTGGCTCAGTTGGTTAAGATGTGCGCATTTCAAAACAGTAAGAGAGTAGCATGACACGGGAGGCCTAGCTAGGTTCGAATCTGATCGGAGGAGACAGATTAAAAAAAAATAGTTTTTTTTTTCAATTCAAGTTTAATATGCTTCTACTCATCATCCAAGGAAGCATATTTCATGTGTTTCCAAAGATGTGCTTCTACTCAACATCCAAGGAAGCGCATCACATATGCTTCCAAAGATGCGCATCGCCGCAATGACATCGTATGTTAAAAAAGATAAGCAGTGAGAAGCGCATTGGAAGCAGCTTCTGCTTCCCTTGAAGCGCATCCGATGCCCTTTGAACGCGCTTCCGTTTCCCGTTGGGTAAGAGCTGTCTAGCTGTGATATAGGGCCAACTAAACCATGCACGCTTTAGCCTAAACCAAAATAGACGAGACGAGACATAACGAGTAAGTTCGAGTGTATGTAAACCAATGTTGATAGCCAAAATGAACCTACGTAATTGATCGAAAGTGAACGAAACATTTTGACGAGACGTAAGAGTTCCGTAAGAACCGAACTTCAAAACGTTGCTACTCTTCATAACAGCTTTTTCGGTTCGTTTGCTAGCGTAACATTTTGGGTTAAATGTCAAAACAGAAAGGACAAACTAAACCATGCACGCTTTGACTGCAGTCAACTTATGCAAGTTTGCGAATACACACAAATCGTATGTTAAAACTACAACGTACTTAACAAAAAGTTTCGTTCAATTTCCACAAATGTCATTTTCTTAAGGAAAGAGCGAAACTGAACGCACTTTCTGTACGGAATCAGCTGTTTATGCATTGTATACATAAAAAAAATATGTTTGCAATGGAGCTAGAAGTGAAAAATCCATTTATTTTGAAATTAATTAGAAATATAGAAAAATAAGAGGTTTATACAGTAAAATTGAAGCATTTTATTGTAATCGAAATGTAAAGGAGAGGGCTTGGAGTGCAGTTGCAGAAATATGCATTTTAATATACACACTCACAATACATACAACAATTTGATTGAAAATTCAGTGATGCCACGCTTTGCTTTTGCCAATACTTTTCCCCACAATCTACGCGCATAGTGCAAAATGAGCAATTTTGTTTTCTTATTTTTTCTTAAAATTAGTAAAACAATATCTGGATTATATATTTATTGCTTTAGGTATTTAAATAAATGCCATTGAATAACATTTTGTGAATGAATTCAATTTATTTAGGAAATATAAGAAATACAATTTATGCAATTGGGGGAATATTTCACACGCTTGCAACTATGGCTACATCGCTGCTTAAGTTCAACGAAGTACAACATAGCCACTAAAAAGTCTTCTCTGAGTTTCTTAAGCATTTGACAGGCTTTTCGTTCAAATTTGACAGTAGGTTACGCTAGGTGATGCATGGTTTAGTTGTGCCTTAAGGGTTACAAGAAAAACTTCGTGTTTATGGTAGCCATTTCCATTGCTGACATATGCCATTCGGAATGATTGGCATATCCCTAAAGCCCAATTTCCATGTGATCTTATTTTATCTTATTTCATCCCATATCAGGGATATCAAATCAAATTTTTGTAAGAAAGAAAAAGCATGCGAACAGAACCTAATGCGCTTGGAGAATGCGAGAGTGAATAGCATACATTTGCTATCTTAATAGCATGTGATGTCCTCCCTGATATTTGATAAAATAAGATAAGATAAGATCACATGGAAATTGGGCTTAAAGAGAGAGAGTTAAAATTTGGAAGCCAAAAAAACAGCGGGTGATGGAGTTTAGCGAAGAATAATAATGTGATGAAACTTTTGCTGGTAAGTAAACAAATATTAAAAAAAAAATATCAAAATCAGTGTTTTATTTAAGATAAATGAATTTGCATCTACACCTCAAGCAATGCCAAGTCATCAATAAAAACTAATCCTAATCCGCCATGCATTCAACCACCAGCCCCACAACAGCAGCCAGTGCCAGCTGCGGTCACCGACACAGTTACGTGTGCGGTATTTAATTGAAAAAAATAAAATTCCGTGGCATAGTTCTCGACTTTGGTTGGGGAACTGGCATTTTGTCTGTGTTTGCTGTAAAAGCTGGTGCTGCTTAGCAGCCAGATTATGTAAAACGCGATGCGACGCGACGAGTCACATTTTCGCGTCAGCAACCAATTTCGTTATATATAAGCTCACTTACTCACATCATCGCCAAAAAGTGACGGATAGCGTGTTCCTTACGTTTTTTTGGTATTATACACATAACTCATTATTGGTTTCTGGCTCGCTAAAAGTATAACTTTTTTAGCCGAGTCTTATTTGAATTGTCATTTTGTCAGAGTTCCCAGACTTGAGAGTTTTTGTAATTTTAGGTAGTTTTTTTGCCATAGTTTTCCTATCAAAGTGAAAAATTGAATTGAAAGTTTATTTGCTACTCAATAATTGGAAGAATATTTGTAATAACATACATACAACCATTGTAGCAACGGCTTTTTTTTAATTAAGAGCAGTATTGCTTCAACATATTTTTAATACCAAAATCTCAAGTTTAAGCAACAAAGGCTTCTCAGGTCAGATTTCAAGAATGCGGAAACGCAAGTTGTTAAATAAAATGAAAATTAGAGTCGATGGAGTGGTTATACGGCCGAATTATGGAGTGACGCATTTTTTAACAATTGCAGATTTTACTTATTTAGCAATACTATCACAATTATAAAGTATATAATTGTTTTTGTAAGATTTCATTGTATCACACACACAATTTAGCGTTTGCACACCAGAAGATTTTGGTCATCGATAGTAATCTAAGCTTTCATTTATTTCAGGTTTTTACTTATTACATAACACATGATTTTTAAGTGATTTCATAGCAAAACTAGTGCGCGATACTTTCCTTTACTCAGTAATTAAACTTTCCATTGATATGAAAAAAAAAAAAAAATTACCTTACCGAGTATCGATCCCAAGAACTATTATTTTTGAGCTCACAGTCCTAACCTATTGTTTTAGAAATATTTGTGTAATTTTACTGTGATTTTGATAATTTGCTTATTACATAACACCTTCGCTTACCACATTGTGCATTATTTCTAAATCAAAGTGTAATGTAAGAAATCAATGTTTACAAAATTAATGCATGGCCCCAAAAACTAGTAAGGTGTCTATTTTGTAAAGCTGTATATGCAAATGAATGAAGACTACTCTCCAAATGTGAGCTTTTGGATTTTGGTCAAAGGTCTTATGTGGTAAATTGTGTTTTGTAGTTTAGTTTGTCTAACATCGACTTTTCTAGGCACAATATTGCATTAAAACTTTTAGCAATTAATTAGAAAAACCACATACTTGATCATTTTACACACTAACAGCCAGATTATGTAAAACGCGACGAGTCACATTTTCGCGTCAGCAACCAATTTCGTATTATATAAGCTCACTTACTCACATCATCGTCAAAAAGTGACAAATAGCGTGTTTCTTACGTTTTTTTGGTATTATGCACAAAAACGCACTTCAATTGTCAAAGTCGTCACTTGCCTCTATGCTTGCGTCGACTTTTTCTAATTTGATTTTCATTATTTTTTTCAATTTTTTAATCTATATATTAATACGTGAACATCGAATCTTGTGGTACACTTTTTTAGTATTTACTATAAAGAGAGGGGAATGAAACTTATATCATTGGAAAGGTACTGTTCCATAGATGTGCAGAAAAAAAAAATCAGGTGTATAAAATGCCGCTAAGGCAGGTAAAATAAAGTGAACATATTTACATGATTCCCCCATACAAAACGCATTAACCCCTAATGGGAAAAAAACGATGTCACGGCTGAAATGCTCCACCGATTTTTATGAAATTTGATATGGAGATAGATTGAACTTTGAGTAAGGATATTTGTTTAGAGTGGGCGGTGCCACGCCCCTAACAAGAAAAATCGTCTCCACGGCTAAACTAATGGACCGATTGTTATGAAATTTAGTTTGGATATAGATTGAACCCTTAAAAACATTTCTGAAAATTCTATGTTCTTTTGGTGGGCGTGGTACTGCTCCGAACAGGAAAATTGTTTTTATTGTTAAGCTTATGGACCGATTTTTATGGAATACGGTACAGAGGTAGATTGTATCTTGAGAAAAGGTATTCGGTCTAGAGTGGACGGTGCCACGCCCCCCATAGGAAAATATGTTTTCACAGCTAAACTAATGGACCGATTTTGGTGAAATTCGATATGGAGATAGATTGCACCCTAAGGCAGAACTGGCAATAAAGATATGGGCCTGTAGTTGTTTAAATTTTTTTGATCCCCTTTTTTAAAGAGCGGTATGACCTCAGCTTTTTTAAGTTTAGCTGGAAAAATACCAGCTGAAAAACTTTCATTTATCAAATGACAAACAACATCAGAAATATTATAAATTATTTGTTTTATGAAAATATTCGATAAGTTGCCAGCACTTACGGCATTGGAGTTTTTAAGCGACATGACAATTCTGAATATCTCTAGAGATGAGACCGGTTCATAAAAAAAACTAGATTCACATGATTGTTCAAGATTCAAACAGTTACAAGTAGGAACATTATTAAAAATGGTTGTTTTTCCCACATCAGCAAAAAAATCATTAAAAATATTAGCTTTTTGTGTAGAGTCAGAGATAGGTATACCATTGAAGTCAATAACTGAATTACTATTTGTGTTAATGGATCTGTTAAGTAAACTATTAACTAGTCTCCATTCTTTTTTAGAATTACCTTTAAATTTATGAAATTCTAATATATAATAATTATTTTTGCAAATTGAAACTTCGGAAAGAATTTCCTTACTAAGATTTTTATATTCAGTTTTTAAGTTTGTATTATTTGGATTTTTGGTTATTTTCTTGTAGAGCTTATTTTTATTATTAATTTTCAAAAATAATTCATT
The DNA here is from genome assembly GCA_949775025.1 of Tricholauxania praeusta. NCBI lineage: Eukaryota > Metazoa > Arthropoda > Insecta > Diptera > Lauxaniidae > Tricholauxania > Tricholauxania praeusta. The sequence goes on from OX459028.1 coordinate 112,672,041, forward strand.
AGTCATCTATGGCTTAAGCCTCTTGGAACCAGGAATTTTTTTTTATAAACTTTAGTACACTGATATGTACTATATGAAACGATAATATTTCCGAGAAAAGATCATAGGCTTTTGACGGATCTGGCTCATTATAAACACTATTCCAATTTTCAAATCGAAGGCTAATGTTTAAAAGATCAACATTTACAGATTTGAAATCAACATTGTGGTTATTTTCAGATGAATTAATCTCATTTTTTACAATGTTACCAAAACTTAAAAATGTCATACAATGATCAGAGATTTGGAGGTCAGCCACGCCACTGGTTAAGGTCAATGTGCTGGACGGTTTGAGGCGAACAAAAATGTGATCAATACAACTATCCGAAGATATGCGCGTTGGTTGGGTAATACAGGGTGTTTTTTTTAGAGGTATAGAGCTTCGAATTGAAATAAAACACAAGAAAATCGTTTTAATGTCCATCAATTTAGCTTTATTGGAAGGATAATTTTATGCCATTAATGTTTAAATATGATTTCGGGCATGTGGCCGCCGCAGCTGGCTCGAATAAAGTCAATTCTACAGGTCCAATTTTGAACCACTTTTTCGAGCATATGGGGCCGTATGTCGGCAATAACGCCACGAATGTTGGCTTCCAAGTCCCCTAACGTTTCTGGTTTGTTGGCGTAGACGAGCGACTTCACATATCCCCAAAGAAAATAATCCAATGGTGTCAAATCACACGAAATTATGCGCTCATCGAATGTTTCCTTCAATAAATTGATTGTGACGTGCGCTGTGTGGCATGTAGCGTCGTCTTGTTGGAACCACAACTCATCCACATTCATGCCATCCAATTCGGGAACAAAATAGTCGGTTATCATGGCTCTATACCGGTCTCCATTAACGGTAACTGACTCTCCAGCATTATTTCGGAAGAAGTATGGCCCAATGACTCCACCAGCCCATAGAGCACACCAAACAGTCAGTTTTTGTGGATGTAATGGCGTCTCAAGGGTCTCATGTGGATTCTCTTCACTCCAAATGCGGCAATTTTGCTTGTTGACGTAGCCATTCAACCAAAAATGAGCCTCATCACTGAACAAAATTTTGCGATGAAAATCAGCATCGAGATCAATCTCATTTTCGGCCCATACACCAAAATCACGACGCATTGCATGGTCTCGCGGCTTTAATTCTTGCACAAGCTGGATCTTGTAAGATCGCAAGCCAAGATCTTTGCGCAAAATCTTCCATGAAGTTGATGGACAAAGCTCCAATTGCTGTGCACGGTGGCGAATCGATTCATTCGGGTCCTCTTCAACATTTTGCTCTACAGCGGCAATTGTTTCTTCGGTGCGCACTGTTCGACGTCTCTGCGGATGCGTATTATCACATAGAGTAAACGTAGTTCGAAAACGACCCATGGTTAACCGAATTAATTGCTCTGATGGACGATTATGTCGACCATAAAATGGACGGAGCTTGCGGTAAACTTCGCGAACTGAACCATTATTTTCGAAATAAATTTGCACGATTTGCAAGCGTTGTTCTTTTGTCAACCTGTTCATGATGAAATGGCAAACCAAACTGAACATAAATGACATTAGAGTTGCCAGATTTGACTATAAAATGCCAGTTTTATCTCTTTTCGAAAAACAAACCTCTAAAAAAAACACCCAGTACATGGATATAGACCATAGGACGAAAATAGGGTAAGATAGTTATCTACAAGAGTTGAATCGTGCAGAATATTTAAATTAATATCACCTAACAATATGAAATTATCCGACTTATCATTGGACAGAACATTAGTTAAATCATCAAAAAAAATATTGGGATGATTTACATTCAGTCTATATGCGCCTATAAACGTATATTTTACGCCATGCAAAACACATTTTAATTTCAACATTTCAGAGCTTTTAAAGTCATAATTAAACGAATCACAAGTAATATTATCTTTTACAAAGGCTGCGATACCTCCCGAAGCATGTTTATTGTTGCAATTTGCAAAAAGTTTATACCCTGGAATATTATAAAGGGCTAATTTTTCATCGTATATCCATATTTCTGATAAGAATATTAAATCAGGCTTGTTAACAAGGACTTCAAGGTGAACTAGAAAATAATCGAAATTTTTTCTCATTCTTCTGATATTTTGTTGAAGAACATAAAATATATTTGGGTTGTTTAAATCGCTTGAAACTGAACAAAAGGAGGCATTTTGACAGCAAAGACAGGAGGGAAGGTTCAACAGGCTGTTTATGGGATTGTCATTTATCATTATTCTATTTTAAAATTAGCGTTTACTAATCTAAACGCAATCAAAGCTTGTCTAAATCATCAAAACAGCCTATTGTTATAGATTTTTCGCCTTCCGTTTTGCGCATCAACACTTTACCTCCTGTGACCCAAACAAATTTGAAGTTCTTTTCTTTCTTTAATTTTTTAGCTGCATTAAAAAGCTTTCTTGTCGTACTCGTTTAGCTATCATTTAAAAATATATTATTTTTTTGTCTATCACCAAATAGCCCTGAATTTAATTTACTTTTATTAGTAGCTTTACGTTTAAAAATCAATTTTTTGGTATTACATGATAAAAGCTTAACACACAAAACATTCGTAGTTTTGTTTGAAGAGCTTTTAATTTGTTTTACAAAGCAGTTATCGATGTGCTCACTACTTATGCTTGTATTCAGGCCCTCAGAAAAAACTTTAACAGCTGATTCTAGTGCATTGTCATTATTTACATTCGGGACCCCTATTATTTCTACACACTTGTCTCTTTGTTGCTGTTGAAGAGAAATAACTTCTCTTTGAAGATCAGCAACTGTTTCTGCCAAAACTTTTTCCTCTTCTTGAAGCACGCTTATCAGAGACATTGCATGGATTTTAAAGAGACAATTTCGTTGTAGACTAAGTCTAATTTAGATTCTATGTTAGTTTGTGTATGCGAGGTAATAAAGCTGTGGTAAGCTTTATATTACAACCATTGAAGATCGTCAGTATAAAGGTGAAAAATCGACTGGTGGGACGATGAGCTGCTTACGTAAAGTAGATATCACCGAACCGCTGGTCGATGTTGAGACAAAACACGTTGTTTCTGCATCATATATGGTCAAAAAAGTTGACTAGTATACTGTTAAAAAACAGAGCATCCACTCAACCACCAGCAGCCAGTGCCAGCTGTAGCTCCATCTTCTTCTGCGGTCAACTACACAATGGTAACTAAACAAATATTTAAAAGATAAAAGTATAAAATCCGCTCCAGCAATGCCAAGTCACGAATCATCAAGAAAATATTTACAAATAGTAACATCGTGGTTAATAATGCTACCAACAACAATAAAATCAAAAAATTGGGCACTGGGCCCGCTGCAGATGACATGACATCGCGTGGTTATTATTTTAACTCGTGTACATTTTGAGAAATGATCAAAAATGAGGTGCGCAATTTAACCTACCGCAATGGGATGTATCATAATAAGGACCTGTTTCGTGGCAAAGTGAGTATAATAAATATCCAATATGAAGCATTTAAGTTGAATCAAGTATTTGATGAAGTATATTGAAACAAAAAAATTTTAGTTGCAGGTTGTTCTGGAAGTTGGTTGTGGAACTGTGTTTGCTGCAATAGCTGGTGCTGCTGAAGTTATTACAGATACAGATACAGATACAGATTGTGTTCATTTGTACTTATGTAGGCCACAATTTCTCATTAAAATTACAAAAAAATAAAAAATTATTAAAACTGTTTCCAGTAAATTTATTGATCTTTTTACTTACAAATTTGTTGGAAATTAAGGGTTTTTGATAAAATATAAATTGGTTCAAATTTTAGAAAAAGCTTGACACTTGACGACGTGTTGACGCGACGCAAAGTGGCTCCTTTTTCAAAAAGTGATTGGTAAAATCAAATTTTGGATTTCTGATTTTCGAAACTTTTTTTTTTATGTGACAGATAACTGACCAAAGGTTCTAAAACTGAAAACGTTTTTGATTTATGACAAGGATTTTGGTTTTTATGGGTGCTCAAAGTTGGATAACTTTTTATCGTTCATTAAAATAGCATTTTTTACATTTTTCGCAATATTAAAAATGAAAAATTTCAAAAGTTTGAAAAAACATGGGAATTTGAAGTATGCTCTCTGAATTTATGGTGTTTTAAAATAAATAATTTCCACAAGTAGAAAAAAAATTTTAATTAGTAATTTTCTTTTTTAAAAAATGTCGTTTTTACTATAATTTTTTAAATTTACCTTGGCCTATAATCCACAAATCAATGTCAATTAAGGATTGCTGAATGGAAAATTCTAGTCGACATATCTGCCAACAAAAATCATATGGGTCTTACCTGCCTATTTAGAAGTTATAGCTACTTATGTGACACGATATGCATAAAACTGATTTTGTTGTGTGATGACGATTTTCAGTCTATGATATTTTGACTTGGAAATTGTTAATCTGAATTTGATAGAATGTTTTTAGCGAATATAGACATCATTCAAAATAAATTAAAATTGTAAATATGGACGTTACCACGCCCCTTTCTTAATTTATTCTTCCTATTTCCAATCTATTTGACGCAAATAGATGCATATGTAAAGAGTACCTAAAGTATGCAGACTTTCTTATAAAGGACTTTGAGCTATCACTTGGTGATATTCCTAGCACATCACAGGCCTCCAGAGAAAGACCAGCAAAACAAATTGAAAACTGTGGGGAATTTATGAAAAAGCATCAGTCGTCACTGGAAACATTTCAAAAGAGAACTTAGCAGATGCGCTTAGCATGAAGTACGACAAAGATCATGAAATGAAAAAGGCAGAAATAACGAAAAGAGTTTTATTGGTAAGCCCAACAAGAGTCGATCGAATCAAAAAAAGTATTCCTACTCCACAATGTGATCTCTTAAAATATGACGGTTTCAGTGCTTTAGCGCTTTTCCTAGATTTGGGGCTTTCAAAGGAAAAACATAGCAACTTGAGAAATTCATTAAGAAGCCACAACGTAGATGTTTTTCCCAGCTACAAAGTTGTGTCAGAAGCCAAAAAGGAAGCGAAAGGAAGGAAACAGAAACATCAGCTGAAGTTAGACTCCAAGATTTACTAGATCATACCGCTAAGCGAATTTTGAGCAGTAAAAGCAACCATGAAATACAATCGTTCCCAGATAATATTTCTTTGTTAACAAAGTGGGGCTGTGATGGATCATCTGGACAAAGTGCATATAAACAAAAAATTTCTACAGAAGATGGACAAAATATTTCAAGATGTTTATGGCTTCAATAGCCCCACTTCGAATAAGGAGTGAAAATGCTGAACATTGGAAAAACCCTCGACCATCATCAGTTCTTTATTGTCGACCTATAATGTTTAAGTACGCAAAAGAATCTTCAGATCAAATAAGAAGCACCATCAGCAATATAAAACAACAAATAAAAGAACTTCAACCCACCATATTTGAAGGAAATGATGACAAAAAAATTATAATTAGACACGAATTATTTTTAACAATGATTGACGGCAAAGTACTTAATGAGATAACTGGCACCAAATCTACTAGATCTTGTGTTACGAGTATATGTAAGCGTTCACAAAAAGATTTCCGAAGTAATGATGACTCTAACGATGAACACAATTATGAGTACGGCATTTCGCAATTACATGCAAGGATAAGATCCATGGAATTTATTCTGAAACATAGCCTACAGCATAGAAAATGATGATAATCCAAATAACCAAAAGTTAAGAAAAAAAATAATACAAGATCAATTTCGAGAAAAACTTGGTATTATAGTATAGATACTCCTAAGCAAGGATTTGGTAACACAAATGACGGAGACACAGCAAGGCGATTTTTTGAGAAACCAGAAACATTTTCAGAAATAACGGGAGTCGATGAGGACGTGATAAAAAGATTACAAGTTATTTTAAACGTACTATCCTGTAGAGAACCCGTTAAAATAGAAAATTTTGAAATGTATACCAAGGAAACTGCAGACATATTAGAACATAAATACAGTCAAAAATTACTGACACCCTCGGTCCATAAGATCTTAGCTCATAAATTATCAATTATCAAGCTTTACCAATAGGAGATTTATCAGAAGAAGCCCAAGAGTCTAAAAACAAAGATTATAAGAAGTACAGATGTAGCAATACATGTAAAATTTCACGTTTTCGACAGAATGAGGACTTGTTCAATATACTTTCAGCATCTTCAGATCCTTTGATTTCATCACTTAGACAAGTTAGGTCACGAAAAGAACTGACTGATAAATTCTGTAGTACTGTTTTAAGTTTCTTAGATATCCAAAATAATGATGATATTTTTATAGAATTGTAGATTGTTGTTAACTTTTTAAAGAAATTACCTAATTTATTACTGTAACCCTTTTCTTAAAACTTTTCTAGCCTTTGAGAAAGACTGTTTATAAATTATGTTAAGAGATAAAAAAATAAAAGCATATGAATGAATTAGTAAAAATTAAAAAAAAATTTTTTTTAAAAAAGTATCTAAAAAATGTTTAAATTATTTAAAGTTCATTAATTGAATAAAGCGCACTAAAATTTATAAAAAAATTTTTTTTTTTATGAATTCATACCACTAAAAACCAAAAATTTCGAAATTTGGACTTTCACCTCTTTTTAAAAGTATTTATAGCTAAGCCTCAAACCTGAATCTTATATATGTCATATCTACAGAAATTACCAACCAAAATCAAAAAACTTTACTCAAATTTTTTTATCCGTTCAAAAGTTATGATTTTAGCAACGCGAAATCGCAAAAGGCGCCACTGTGCGACGTGAAAAATCAGTGCATATAGTTGAATTTTTAACGCAACGAGAGTTTTGACATGTGTGGATGTCTGAATATAACATATATGGTTATTAAATACGTCAGCAAACCACAACGAATAAATTTATTTTTATGAAATTAAGTATAAAAAAGTAAAAGGAAAATTTTGAATGTTATTTGGCGCAACGATAAATTTTATTTTCCGAAAAATTTTAACAAACAAAATAAAATTGACATGAAAATTTTAATCGCGTCACGCCAACATTGTGTTTCACAGCATGACGACGTGTAATTTTGACATTTTGAACAACTCTCGTCACGTTCTCGTCCCGTCGACATTGAGATTGTAATTTTAGTTGTGTCTTAAAAATTCCATGGTCTGTATTCCCCTTATAGTTTTGAAGTCTTTTCATGACACATCTGTGGAAATTGATGCACGCGAACATACCTAAAAAGAAGAAAAAGAACGGAACTTCAGCAAAAAAATTAAAAATTTAGATATTTCATACGATTTCAACAATTTTGTATGCATTTTGATTGAAAATCAAGCCCTTACACATGCGATTTTCCATGCGACTGAACAATAACAAATAACATAAATAAAAACAATAAATTTATTTTGAATTTTCTTAAAGAAATAGTGAATTGATTTAAATTAGAAGAAAAACTCAAGTAGTCGGTCAAATGTAAGCATTTAATTTTGAATTAATCGTAAACGTAAAATATGTTGAAAATGACGCCAAGTGAAATGGGATGTTTTCATGAGCTTAAATAATAAAAATGCTCATTATACTAGTTATGGTTATTATATAATTTAATAAAAATGATTTCTGGTTTTGTAAACTTTTACTCAACTGTTTCGTGTTAAATTCGACTTCATAACGCGAGCGTCAAATGTTAACAGATTTTCAATTGATCGTAAATATGTACATATAAATTTTAAATATGTTGAAAATACTGCCAAGTGAAAACGAATCGTTTCATGATTTTAAATGTGGTGAAATTTATTGTGTGACACCAACAATTTATAGTGTAAATTGTTGTATTTGTGGAGAAAAAGTCACCTTCGAAGATTTTCCAAAACATTTCCAAAAACTTCATTTAACCCAAGACGTCAAGGATGAAAAGAAGGTTTCATTGGAGAATGCCGAAACCTTGAGTTCAAAGCAAGGGCTTAGGCTTGATGACTTTGATATTAAATCTGAATATGGTTTCGATGTTGAAGAATCGGACACAGAAGTATCTGAGTGTCAGCGTGTAGAGGAAAAGCCTATTGAATTCTTAGAAGTACGGCTTGATAAAAGAAGAACAAGGTCGTTTATACCTGAAGATAACTCCATTGATGCTGAGGTAATAAATGTTGTACTTAATTGTGGATCCACATCTATATCTTCAAAGAATAATCAAAGGGTAGAAAATCCGAACATCACAACTGAGGAAGAAAAAACGAGAACTTCTATTAAAACTTTTACAACGAAACGTAGTAAAATAGGCACCATTAAAAAAGTAAGTTATATTACTTTGTTTTTATTTGACATTTTCATTTTACCATATATGTAATTGACGAACAAGTTAGATTGAGTTGGAAAAAAAAAACACCAAAATTGAATTACTTTCTTATGGGCACAGGTTTACCGTAGCTCCCATGCTCCAATCTTTTTTTGTTGTTTTAGCCCCTAAAATGGAAATAAAAAAATGTCGCTCGGATCTGGTTTCGGATATATAGCCATCGGAAGTTGCGGGTATAGCTTTTGTGAAAATCTTTATAAGCTGGGAACCCCTGAATGGATATCAAAAATATGGGAGTCATAAAATAGATAATTTAATGGCCTAATATAATAACCCATAATTTTGGAGATATAACGATTTTTTCTGAAATTTTGACCAATTTTTTTTTTAAAAAACCGTTATTTTTCAAAAAATGTGTAATTAACCTATGGCCCCTATTGCGGTTGTCGATTTACAATAGACAAACGCTTTTTTTCTATTAGCGATTTTGTTTGGTATTGTGTTTATCGATCACAATCGCTGGCTGTTCTATCATTTTATTTTGATAGATAAGATTTTTTTTTTTATTTTAGTAGATATTTCTTTATTTTTTAAGTTTTTCACATAAAATATTTTAAACTGAATGAATCTTAACGGCTGTCTCAAGAAAAATATTGAAATGGCATAGTTTCTATTAAATCGATGGCTATCGATTTTATCGCAAATCGACAACCGCAATAGGGGTCTATAACTTTATTAGCATGGTAAGAAAGCTTAATTTATTACCTTTAAAATGGTATATAGTTTGTTGTAAATTTTTAAATATTTACCCTCTTTGACTGAAAAACACATACATATTTTGAATGAATTCTTATAGAAACTATGTTTTTATGGACAAAAACAATGAAGAACGAAAACAACAACAACAACAATAACAACAACGACTATTACAACAACAACAATTATTATGAGACGATTCTCATTGTAAAACTTAAATCTCCACAGTTATGGGTTAGATTAGTCGTCCAATTTGTTTGAAAAACCTTATTTTTTACAAAAATATGTTGATGACCTTTTTTATTTTAGCATGTTAAGAAAGCTTAACTTATTCCCTTTAAAATGGTATATAGCTTGTTCTAAACTTTTGCGTATTTACCCACTTTTTTGCCGAAAAATAAAAATAAGTTTTCCATGAATTCTTATAAAAAGTCTGTATATACTCACATAAAAAAACTGTAAATTGCACAAAAAAACTTCTTAAAATGAGCTTTATTCGTGTCTGGTGGTCGTCTACAGAAGCTGCACATAAAGATGCTGAAATTGAGCGTTTAAGCGAATATTTTTCAATTATAAGCACCCGCTTTATCACAGACTTTAAAAGTTGTGTTATTTGTACTATGTTAAGTTTGTTTAATTAAGTCTATTAATTCTAAAGAATATGTTTTGTTCAAAGAATTTAAAAACTAATACTGTTAAATCTAAAAAATGTCTGTCCTAGTTGAAATAGCTTATTAGCTAAGCTCCTAACTTGTAAAACAAATCATGTATAATAATATCAAAGATTCACGAATAAAGATTAACTTGAATTGAATAAAAAACCAACAGGAACAACATTTACACTGTGGAACAAATTTAGGTTAGCAAAAGTAAGGTCGATTCTGAGAGTGAGGGGTCAAAATAGAGGCTAAATTAGAAGACCCGTATCGCGGCGTTTCTTTATGTTAGTTCGAATTTTTTTTTTAATCGACCTTCGAACTTTGCAGTCTAATGCCGATTTTCAGCATATTGTTTATATGGTTTTTTGGCTATAACTCGTCGACTAATTGATATTTTTCAATCTGTAAAAGCCAAATTATTGCTAGAGACCTGTGCAACAATTAAAATTTTTTAAAAAATTTATAAAATATTTGTGGTGCTTATGAAGCAAAATGTTGGAAAAATTATTTTTTTTTTCATGCTTTTTGAAAATATTTTCCACAAAACTAAGTCTTTTTTCTTTCTGTTTGATCTATTATATGCTTCTCAGTTTCTTCAATAAATTTTATTTGAAAAGAAAACAATCATAATACAAAACTTGCGTTTTCCAGCTTAATATTAATTTACTTCTCATTTTTTATGTACCAATTTTGTTCAGTGTTGGTTTTGAAGAAACATTGAAAAAGAAATTATAAAAATATGGAAAAAAATATAATTTTGAAATGTTAGTTATGAAAAATTTTTAAGTAAAAAATTTAAATGATTTGGCCAGTCGTCGTTTAGCAGGCGGGTGTGGATCAACATCACTGCTCTCTCTAATACCTTGGTCATCATCATCAGAAAGGCCGATAATTTCGTCCAACATATATTCTGGAATTTCATCTTTGTCTTCCCCTCCTTCTTCGAATTAACATAAAGAAACACCGCGATACGGGTCTTCTAATTTAGTCTCTATTTTGACCCCTCACTCTCAGGATCGACCTAACTTTTGCTAACCTGAATTTGTTCCACAGTGTTATTATAAGACCATTCTTATTGTAAAATTTAAAACAAATTAAATTTTCAACATAACCTTATACTTTAAAAAATTATTAAATTATATGATAACCTTATTATTTTATAATGAGAATCATCTTAAAATAATAGTTGTAGTTGTACTAATCTTTGTTGTTGTTGTTTTCCATTGCTTTTGTCCACAAAAACAAAGTTTTCATAAGAATTTTGTTTTTCTTAAAAATGGTTGTAAATATAAAAAAATTTACAGAAACCTACATATCATTTTAAAGGGAATCAATTAAGCTTTCTTATATTGCTAAAAAAGTTTTAGGTCATAACACATTTATTGGAAAAATAAGGTTTTTTCAAAAAAAAAATTGGTCAAAATATCAGAAAAGTCGTAATATCTCCAAAATTATTGGTCAAATTTCAAAACTTTGTTAACCATTATTGTAGGCCATTAAATTATCTTTCTTATGATACCCATATTTTCCATTTTCTACTCAGAGGTTCCCAACTTATAACCATTTTTACAAAAGCTATAGCCGAAACATCCGATGTCTATATCACCGACACTAGATCCGAGCGACTTTTTTTTTTATTTTGTATTTTATTTTGTTTTTAACCTCCTTTTACAAAAAAAAACAAATAAAATTGGACAATGTCAGCTGTAGTAAACCTGTTCCTAAACTTTTTCCAAAAATAGCGTTCTTAGGAAAAAACAGAATATCAGAAATTTAGAAAACTATAACACAGATTTTTCTTTGGGGTAACAAGAGGTTGAAAGTGACAAGAATATGAAACAAGTTAAGGTGTTATCTTCGGCCAGGCCGAAACTCACATACCCTACACTGCACTGAAATAACCTTTTAAATAAATGTTGAAAAGACATTGAAGAGGTTGAGTAAGTCGAAAAAAATGTGAAATGTTAGAAAGATTGGCAGAGGTTGGAAAATGTCGAAAATATATGCAAAATGTTGAAAAAAGTTGAGAGAGGTTGAAAAACTCTAAAAAAGTTGAAAAAGGTTGAAAAATTTTTAAACAATTCAAAGTTGATGAAAAAGTCGAAAAAATAAAGAAACTTATGAAGGAAGTTGAAAGAGGTTGAAAACGTCGAACAAATACATATAGGATATATTGGAAAAAGTTGAAAGGTTGAAAAAGTCGAAAGAATGTTGAAAATGTTGGAAAAAATCGAATAGAAATGAAAATATTGAAATATGCCACGCCCACTTCTCCAGTTCCGCCCACTTTTGGTACAATAAATTATATTCGCGATCGACATACTCATATTAAATTTTAGCTCAATAGCTTGTATAGTTTGCGATATATGCTGCAACAAAAATTCAAAATTTAGGGCGGTGGCACACCCACTGGTACAATCCAGCCCGGTTTTGATCCAGAAATAGCTTTCCATAATCAAACCCCTAACACCAAATTTTAGTATGATTGCTCACATATTTCGATAAATATGCCACTTACCGTATTTTATTTGTATGGGAGGTGCCACGCCTACTGATGCTATTTCAGCCACTTTTGATTCAGATATGCCCTATAGCGACAGAAATACATACATTAAATTTCATACCAATTGCTGCAATAGTTCACTTAAAACAGCGCTAACAATTTTATGTTAATATGGGAGATGCCACGCCCACTGATGCAATCCTGTCAAAATTAATTTATTTTTAAAGCTTATAGTAACTGACATCTATACACCAAATTTTATGAAGATTACTCTCATAGCACACTATCTACAACAATAAACGTTTTTTGCTTATATGGGAGGTGCCACGCCCACAGATACTATTGGACCAAATTTTTGTAGTAAGAGACCTTATAGCAAGTATATCTGCCTCATTAAATTTTATAACGATTACGTTGTTAGTTCTTTAAATATAACGTTTATAAATATTGTGGGCTGTGCCACGCCCTTCAACGAGTTTTTTCGGTCCAGTAGCTGAGCTTGTATTGGTGACTGCTTTCAGCGGCATCATCTCCAAAATTTTTATGGAAATCGTTTGTGCGAATTTCGAGATACACGGAATCAAAATTTTTAACAGTTGAAAAGTGCCACGCCCACTTTTTCGACTCCGCCCACTTTTATCACAATTCAAGATATATTGTATATGTATCCGTTTACCAAATTTAATCGCAATATATTGAACGGCTTACAAGATATGGTAGTATTAATGATAAAATTTAGGGCTGTGCCACGCCCCTGTACGACCCTTTGGAAACTTGAAACCCAGCCTAATCCTAATTTGGTTCACATGTGCACCAAATCACCAAGTTTCATCAAAATCGCTGAAACTTTTTTCAAAATTGGCTGGGGTAAATATACATAGAGTGTGGGCGGTAGGCGTGTCTGTCAACCGATTTTGCCCATTTTCAATAGCAAGATGCCTGCAAGAAGATGTGACCTGTGTGTGATAGTTTCATTCAATTAGCTTTCTTGGTTTTCCCGTAAAACTGATTTCAACAGACACCCAGACAGACAGACAGACGGACATCGCTAAATCGACTCAGGTGGTGACGCTGATCAAGAATATATATACTTTTCCATACCTGCCACGCCCCCTTCGATGTGTTACAAACGGAGAGACAAAGTGAATATACCCACGGTGTAGGGTATAAAAAAAATTGTCACTCGGAGCTAGTTTCGGAGACATTGCCATATGAAGTTCCGGCGATTCAAGATTGAATTATTGCTAAAAAAGGAGAATTTATGCAAAGTAATTTCGACGACTAAGCCAGAAAATTTAGCACCCACGGTTCCTGCTGATTATACAAAAGTAAGAGAAAAGGAAATTGCTGATTGGGTCCGTGCAGACGAAGAATCATTTTTAATTATTAGGCTTTCAATTCAAGACTATCAAATTGTGCATATAAGAAACGAAACCATGGCACTTGGAGTACGGAATTGTTTGAAAAATTACCACGAGAAAGCGACCCTTAGTAATAAAGTACATTTGATGAGTGAAATTTGATCATTAAAAATAGCGGACAAAGGGGTCATAGCAGAACATATTGCTAAAATACACGACTTATTTGTGAAATTGCGTAGCATAAGTGATTATGATTTAACTCCATCATGGAAAGTAGCGATGTTACTAAGCAGTTTGTCCAGAAGTTATGATACTTTAGTTACAGAATTAGAAGCGCGTGTGAGAAGAAATTGTCATTTATTTTTGTTCAACAAAAACTGATTGCTGAGTGCGAACGTTGAAATCATGGTGATTCATTAATTAAATCAAACGACAAATTGTTGAAGGTTGTTCAAACTGACAAAAATTATGTGAAAATTGGTACATGTTATTTTTGTAAGAAATATGGCCATATACGTAAAAATTGTTCTCAGTTTAAAAGGTGAAAAGCTGAAAAAGAACAAAATGGTGAAACAGCGAGAAAAACTGAGAAAGTAAAAACTCTTCAAGGAGGTGATATTTTATTTACAACTGGTAAAAGTAAATACAGTTTACTATTGGATTCGGGAGCTTCTCGACATGTTACTAACAATAAACAGTTTTTCACGATTCTCGAAACATCCAAAAGAGAAATCGAAGTGGGCAATGGAGAAAAGGTGGAGGTAGTTGGTGTTGGAAGTGGAAATTTAGAATTTGTCAATCAATTTGGTTCATCGTTTAAAGTAACGGCAAAAGAAGTTTTATTTGCACCACATATTAATGGTACTGTATTGTCCATTGGTAAAATTTTTGACAATGGTTTTTAAGTGTTTTTTCAAAAAACACTGCTGTAAGGTTTATTGGAATGATGAACAAATTGGAATTGCTGATCGTGTTAACAATTTGTACGAGCTACGAGCATTTTTTCAAACAAAATGAATGCAATAATTACTGGTCATAATGACAAATGTATTCATTCATGGCATCGCATTTTTGGTAATCGCGATCCTGAAGCTATAAAGATTGCGGTATTATTGAATTGTGTGAAACGTGTGCAAAAGCAAAGTTGACAAGATTACCGTTTCCGAAGAAATCCTTTAGTGAAACAGCAGCACCACTTGATTTAATACACTCGGATGTGTGTGGGTGATGCCAACCGCAACACATAGTGGAAAAAAGATACATTCTGACATTTACTGATGATTGTTCACGGTTTTCTTTTTCCGAAGTTACTGGTTCACAGATCTGAAGTTGAGTATGAAATAAAATGTTTCATTGAATTTGCAAAAATACTATTTAATCGAAAACCAAAAATTTTTCGATCTGACCGTGGTGGCGAATACACTGGAAAGAAGTTAAGTGAATATTTGAAGACTGAAGAAATTGAAACACAATTAACTGCAGCATGTTCACCACTACAAAACGGTGTGTCTGAATGAAAAAATCGAACGCTTGTTGAAATGGCACGATGTTTGCTCATAAATGCTGGTTTGCCAAATGTTTTTTGGGGTGAAATTGTCAATACAGCAACATATATATTAAATCGAACAGTTAAACGAGCAGCAAATGGAACAAAAGTTTCAGTTAAAAATTTCAAAGAGTTTGGAAGCAAATTTTTTGTACGTGTTCCAGAAGAAAAGAGAAAAAAACTCGATCAAACTGCTTTTGAAATGATATTCATCGGATATGATAACGAAACAAAAGCAAAAGCATATCGCACGAAAAAATTTCTTATTGGTCGTAATGTGAAATTTGATTTCGTTTCGATCAAAAGTCAAAAAAGTTTGAAAGAGGCAAAAGAAGACAACATTAAATCATCGGATCAACAATCAATTGATGTTAAATTGAACTCATCGGTCAAGATATCTGGAAATGATTTGGTTCAGAAGGAGCATTTGATTAACGAAGTGCGAATAGAACATGAAGCTGAGATTGAAAGTGCTGATCAGAATATTGTGCAACCACGTCGTTCGGAGCGTACAAGAAAAGGTAAGGTCGATCGATCGCGTCGATTGATTGAAGAAATATTTTTGATAAAACGTGAAATCAAAGAACCAAAATATTATGAGGCAGCGATTTCAAGTAATAAGAAAAATGAGTGGATAAGTGCTATGAACGACGACATGAATTCACTCAAGAAAAATAACACATGGAATTTGGTGAAATTACCTAATGATCGTAAAGCCATCGGATGCAAGTGGGTGTATAAAGTTAAATCGAACGCTGATGGAAGTATTCAACGAGACAAAGCAAGACTTGTAGCTCAGGGCTTCTTGCAAAAATTTGGCACTGACTACAATGAAGTTTTTGCACCTGTTGTTCGTCAAGCAACATTTCTAACATAACTCGCTGTTGCGTCAAAAGAAAAAATGATGGTAGCACATCTTGACGTCAAGACTGCATTCTTGAATGGAAATCTTAATAAAACTATTTATATGAAGCAACCAAATGGTTTCATTAATGATGATTCGAGTCTTGTGTGCAAATTGAACAGAAATTTTTATGGTCTTAAGCAAGCTGCAAGCCAGCAATTCACAATATTTTGATGGTAGCTGCTTTCAATCAAAGCAATAGTGATCAATATTTATATTCAAAGCATATTTACAATAGTTGGTGTTACATATTAATGTAGGTTGATGACATCATTGTTGCGTATAAATCACCTGAGCATTTTAAATACAACGAATCAACATTGAAGAAAAATTTTGAAATCGAGAATCTGGGAAAAGCCAAATTTTATCTCGGGATTGAAGTAACACAAGATAGCAATGGTTTCTTCGAGCTATGTCAATCTAACTACCTCGAAGAAATCGGACTGCAATTTGGACTACAAGATGCAAAGGGTATGAATTCACCATTGGAAGTTGGTTATTACTCGTCACCTTTGATAATTCAGGTCTGTTAATTGATAGAACTAATTATCACAGTTTAATTGGCAGCTTATTGTATATTTCGGTGAATACTCGACCTGATATATCAGCAAGCACAAAAAAATCAAAAATTATTTAAGACGATTCGCATTATCAAACTTAAAAATTTTTCGCCTGCGGTGGTTCGTTTTTTCCAAAACAACCAAACATTTTAACAAATTGTGAATTTTCATAACAACATTATCATTATGAAATTTAAGAATTTTTATTAAAAATAGCGCGCGCGATTCATTCATGAAAAATTTGTCCAACATCAGTATGTTAGCAAAGGTGGTGTTGGACATCGTGTAGCGGACAGCGGCCGAAATCCGCTGCGAAGCTGGTATTGAGCATATTGGAGGATGTAAATCCTGAGCCCACTTACCCTAATTGTAATGTGTGTTGGATATACTTAACAACAACAAAACAATATCCCATAGAGAAGCTGATTAACGTCTGCATCGTAAGACACACCTTCAGGAAGTGGTAAAACTTGTGTTCGATAGCATACTAGAGAGGATAGTAGCTCTCATTGCAGCAAAAGGACGTAACACAATATTCCGATTTTTCGTAAACAATAGACTATTTTTCAAACTTTTCTTTTTTTTAATATAATAAAATCCTTTAGATCAAGTAAATGTGTTTCATTTTATACGTCCTGATTCTATAATTAATAATAAAATTATTGTATACCATTTATGTACATATGTAGTGATGGTATTTTCCGCAATGGGCCTAATAATAGGTCTGTTCGAGACTGAAAAAATAGGTAAATATTTATAAATATTTATAAAGTTTTACCACAAAAAGTGTTCGAGACAGAAAAAATGTGGTGTTTGAGAGAGAAAAAATGAGAGTAAGAAACAGCTGATCACTTCCCCTCCCAAAAATAAGTTCAATTTTCACCAAGATAAATTTCTTGTGGCTAAAAATTGAAGACTGTCAAAATCGTAGGCAACGAGACTGGCGACTCACTTTTTGCATGCGAGGGAAATGAAATTTCCTGTCTGAAAACCTGTCAATTACTTTCCATATAAAATAATTTTCAGCGTTGATTTTTTTTCACTTCTTTTAAGGTTGTGTTAAGAAGAAGCAACATAACAAAAAGCTTGAAATCAAAACATTTTTGGTAAATGCTCATTTATTTAATTAAATAGCTGACCGATTTTTTATTGAAAAGGAATCGTAAAGTTGAATGTTACCTGAATGGTTGTAAGGTAGTCAACCAGATAATTATTTTTAAGATATGTTTTTCGAAGTGCGCAGTTTTAACATAAGGAATTGGAAGTGTTGCTAAATGAAAGTTGCTCCATTTTTTTTTTTTGTTTTTTTTACAATTCCATCGAACATAACTCTTTGTTTGAACAAAAAAAAAAAAAATTAGTGCACAACTTTTCTGGACTAACTAGCTGTTAAAAAACGTGAATTCCGTAACAGTGTATGCGAAATATAAAATTTTTGCCTTGCATAACATGCATCAAAACTGTTTAACTCAAAATGTAAAACAACTTTGGTTAAAATTTACTTAACGTCAAACTTCTTATTTTTATCCTAAGCATTGTTTTAAAATGCATTTTATGCATTTAAAATAAATCAAAGTTCAAGATAATTTATGAAGCTATAAAAATCAGGCAGAAAACTTTAAAATCGAACATTCACTTTTTAAGTTATTTCAATAATATTCTCGAAAATGCTTCACTCGCCTTGCATTCAGAATGTCTTAACCAAACGGTTACGCAACTAAGGTGCTGGTTTTAGCTCCTAAACTCTGCCATTGTTTGTATACTAAAATACGCGCAACTTTTTGACAGTCTTCAATTTTTACCAATTTTTCCGTTCGAGACAGAATTGTGGTGATTCGAGTAGTCAGAGAAATTTTAGCTTTTACTCTCTCAAAAATCGCGATTTGACACTTTTCAATTTTTACCACAAAATCTGCTTCGAACAAACCTAATATAGCACACCACTGTATACAATAAGTTTAATCTAGTAAATAAAATTTATATGCAATATATCATTTATGTATGCCATAAAAAATGTCAAAATGCTTTTGTCACCTTGGAGAAAATGTAAATGTTTTATTATTTGGTCTGGTTGCAAATAAAGTACAGTTGTGTCTGGATCAGAGATACGCAATGAATGGCTCGTGTTTATTTATTATTTATTTTTCGTAATTTATTGCCTTTCATATGCATTCGTTGACAACAAGAGCTGCGTATACTGTGCTATAGTGTTGACGCTTGCTCAAAATTAAATGTTATTAGTTTCGCTGCTCACGACTGCGAATCATCAAAAAGACAATGAAAAAGCAGCGAATGGTTAGCAGCATTCGTGTAACTTCATACTGTTGATGCGAAAGGTTGCCATACATCGCCAATCAATAAAGATAAAATTAAAAATTTCTTTTGTAGGTAGCCGCAAAAATCAACTTCTTGTTAATCCTTTTTCATTGTTACCTACGTTTTTCAAAGAACAAAAATACGAATAAAACACAGTTACATAAAATAAAGAACAAAACACAATAATTTCCAATGTTGACATTACTATACTGTACATGTAGTGTTATAATAATATAATAGTAATACAAATAACTTTACTCTAGCTACACTTAACCCAGTAGGCAAGGACAGGAGCTAACAGTGCTTCCAGAAGGCCTTGCTTGGTAAGTATAAGGCCTTCCAGCCTCCTTTCAAACATACTTTCTTTTTTATATAAAATGTCCCAAGAAAACAGGCCTTCCTAAGGAGGCTTTCTAAGACCGCTTGCCGTAGAAGGACTCTTAGAAGTACTTAGCAAAAATTAAATTTTAATACATCGTTAAGACTCTAAATATTTATTTTTTTTTTTTATCCGCGCCATCTCACTTACGTTGATATTTTTTTAATGTTTTTTTTTATGTTTTCTTAATTTACCATTTGACAAAGAATTCATAAAACTCTACCTCCTTAAAATAACATGTGCCTGGCAATATGCACACCTCTCTCAATTTCTAACCATGTGTCTACTTTTCATGTCGTATATGTACAATGCATATGACAAAAAAGTAATGCCGAATCATAAAACATTGCAATACATGAAATAAAAAAAGAAATAGAAAAGCTTTAAAGTAAATGGGGTCCTTCTCCTTTGCCTTCTAATATCAGGCCTGATAGCACGTCTGTTGTGGGAAGGCATATTATGCCTTCTGTGATTGTATTTTTATTTGTATGAAAATCTAGTTCTTAGAAGGCCTTATATAATCGCAGCAGTGCTAGCAGGCCTTCTCCGAGGCAGGCCTTGCTCATTTTCCTGCTGGGTTAACCTACTACATTTTCGTTTTTGCTGATTTATTTGTATGATTAAGTCGAAGTCTGTACACTCCCAGTAGGCAAGGGCAGGAGCTTACAGTGCTTCTAGAAGGCCTTCCTTGGTAAGTATAACGCCTTCCACCCTCCTTTCAAACGTACTTTCTTTTTTATTTGAAATGTCCCAAGAAAACAGGCCTTCCTTAGCAGGCTTTCTAAGGCCGCTTGCCGTAGTAGGACAAGAGTACTTGGCAAAAATTAAATTTAAATACATCGTAAAGACTCTAAATATTAATTGTTTTTTTTTTATCTGGGCCATCTCACTTGCGTTGATATTTTTTTAATGATTTTTTTTTTGTGATTTTTCTTAATTTTCAATTTGACAAAAAATACACAAAACTCTACCTCCTTAACATAACATGTAACAACGAAAGACTAGCCTGGCAATATGCACACCTCTCTTAATTTCTAACCATGTGTCTACTTTTCATGTCTTATATCGGGCATTTCACGCGAAGCGGACAGGGGAAATGGGGTCATGTTTCCAATTTCAGATATATTTGAATATGTTGTACCTGTACATGACCTCGACACAGAAACATAATATTTTTAGAATGGCAACACTGGTTTACAAAATATGGGTCTTTGAAAATTTAAGAAATCGTAAGGTATGTACTACTTCAAATGCCATTATTCAGCTTAAACAATTCTGGTAAAATAAATTAACTACTGGATTTTATACTACTATTCTTTAAAATATCATGTTATTTATAAAAATGTCAAGATATTTATAAAAATAACAAGTTACATTTGTGAATATCAACTGATTCGACTCGGGTTTCGGCATTGCAGTGCATATAGCTCCAAAACGACTGGGCGGACCACTATCAAACTTGGCACGAAGTCTAAGCATACTATAAGCTTTTTTTTAATGCACTAAAAAAAAATTTTTGTTAGGTGAACATTAAAAAACGACAAAGAAAAATATTTCTCATTTTTTTTATTTTTAAAATCTAATTATGAGGTTAAAAGGGCCAATAAATGTAGTATAAAATCCAGTAGTTAATTCATTTTACCAGAATTGTTTAAGCTGAATAATGGCATTTGAAGTAGTACATACCTTACGATTTCTTAAATTTTCAAAGACCCATATTTTGTAAACCAGTGTTGCCATTCTAAAAATATTTTGTTTCTGTGTCGAGGTCATATACAGGTACAACATATTCAAATATATCTGAAATTGGAAACATGACCCCATTTCCCCTGTCTGCTTCGCGTGAAATGGCCGATATGTACAATGCATATGTACAATTCCATCAGATTTGGCCTTTTAGCTGGCCTGTTTTTTTTTTTTTTTTTGGAGTACATCTTTCAGCCATAGTTTTTCTTGAAGCTAATGCTGTCTTGAATTAATATTCAAGGTTGTTCAATTAAAATTCAGATAGCTATTTTTTTTATTTAACTTTATATGTAACATTTCATGTTTTTTTTTTAACTTAAATGCAATTTTAACTATGTGTTCCTTTGAATTTTAATTGTTTCTCCTTGAATATTAATTCAAAATAGTCTTAACTTCAAGAAAAACCATGTTTGAAGAGTCTGCTCAAAAGAATAAAAAAAAAAATCGAAATTGTCATCTTAGCCCCGACCATGGCTTCGATTTTTTTTTTTGAGCACACTCTCCAATTATGGTTTTTCTTAAAGTTAAGACTATTTTGAATTAATATTAAAGGAGGAACAATTAAAATTCAAAGGGAGACATAGCTAAAATTGCATTTAAGTTAAAAAAAAAGACATGAAAAGTTACATATAAATTTAAATAAAAAAATAGCTATCTCAATTTTAATTGAACAACCTTGAATATTAATTTAAGACAGCCTTAGCTTCAAGAAAAATTATGGCTGAAAGATGTACTCCAAAAAAAAAAAAAAAAAAAACGAGGCCAAATCTGATGGAATTGTACATATGACAAAAAAGTGATGCCGAATCATAAAACATTGCAATACATGAAATAAAAAAAGAAACAGAAAAGCTTTAAATAAATGGGGTCCTTCTTCTTTGCGTTCTAATATCAGGCCTGATAGCACGTATTTTTTGGGAAGGCATATTATGCCTTCTGTGATTGTATTTTTATTTGCATGAAAATCAAGTTTTGAGAAGTCCTTATCTACCCAGCAGGCAAATGAGCAAGGCCTTACTCGGAGAAGGCCTGCTAGCACTGCTGCGATTATATAAGGACTTCTCAAAACTAGATTTTCATGCAAATAAAAATGCAATCACAGAAGGCATAATATGCCTTGCCACAACAGACGTGCTATCAGGCCTGATATTAGAAGGCAAAGAAGAAGGACTCCATTTACTTTAGCGCTTTTCTGTTTCTTTTTTATTTCATGTATTGCAACGTTTTATGATTCGGCATAACTTTTTTGTCATATGCATTGTACATATACGACATGAAAAGTATACACATGGTTAGAAATTAAGAGAGGTGTGCAGGCTAGTCTTTTGTTGTTTCATGTTATGTTAAGGAGTTAGAGTTTTGTGTATTCTTTGTCAAATTGTAAAGTCATTAAAAAAATATCAACGCAAGTGAGATGGCGCGAATGAAAAAAAAAAAACAATTAATATTTAGAGTCTTTAAATTTATTAAAATTAAATTTTTGTCAAGTACTTCTGAGAGTCCTTCTACGGTAAGCGGTCTTAGAAAGCCTGCTTAGGAAGGCCTGTTTTCTGCGGCCATTTCATATAAAAAAGAAAGTGCGTTTGAAAGGAGGGTGGAAGGCCTTATACTTACCAAGGAAGGCCTTCTAGAAGCACTGTTAGCTCCTGCCCTTGCCTACTGGGCTGTTGTTTCATGTTATGTTAAGGAGGTAGAGTTTTGTGTATTCTTTGTCAAATTGTAAAGTCATTAAAAAAATATCAACGCAAGTGAGATGGCGCGGATAAAAAAAAAAAACTATTAATATTTAGAGTCTTTAAATTTATTAAAATTAAATTTTTGTCAAGTACTTCTGAGAGTCCTTCTACGGTAAGCGGTCTTAGAAAGCCTTCTTAGGAAGGCCTGTTTTCTGCGGCCATTTCATATAAAAAAGAAAGTACGTTTGAAAGGAGGGTGGAAGGCCTTATACTTACCAAGGAAGGCCTTCTAGAAGCACTGTTAGCTCCTGCCCTTGCCTATTGGGTAACCCTCCGATCAGCGATGACGTATGAGGCGGTAAGTAAACGTATTACATACATATGTAATACATACATATGTAATACGTTTAATATTTATATATGTAATATGTTTACTTATGTACATATGTAATACGTTTATGTCCGAACATCTATAGGTAGATGACCACAGGTGTGCCAAAGGTGTGATTATGTCTAATTTTATATTTATAGTTTGTATGTATGTGTGTATGAGTGTATGAATGAGGATTTCATGGACGGTGACCGCTCAGAAATATCTAGATTAAAAAATAAACTAATTTAAAAAATCAATTGGGTCTGGCCAGACCCATACGCGCATCGGAGGGCTAATCGCAGCAGTGCTAGCAGGCCTTCTCCGAGGCAGGCCTTGCTCATTTGCCTGCAGGGCTGTATTGGTATAGTTTTATTTATTTTAAGTGGACTTTCACTATGGGGGGCTAATATATTGTTATGCCAAAAATTAGGTTGACTCTGTGTCTTTGTCGTTGTCGGTGTTGTTTGTCTCGCATATGAAGTAATTTTCTTATTCTATTTTGTGAAAATTGCATTAATTAATTTATTTATTTATTTATTCAATTAATCAATTATGTAAATGCCCATGCAAGGGCCTTATATTGATAGGAGTTTAAAATGCTCTATAAATTTCAAAATTTAGCAAACTTAAATAAAAAAGGAAAAAAAATTAAAAACCTAACGCACAGTCTTCTAGAAAATAGAAATAGGAAAGACATTGGGATTACATTTTATAGATCAATTGTGAGCGATGAACACTTAAGAAACATAAGACAAAAAGAAAAAGTAGTTTTTATTTATAAAAAGTAATATAGACATCTCATTGAAATAAGGTTTACGAATGAGCACCCTAGAAATTGGTGTACATAATCAGAAACATGATCTCTAGGTCGCAGGTGATAGACATATCTAATTATTCTATTAAAACACAAGTTCAGTCTATGCAGGTTGCCCAGATTAGTACCAAAGTAAATTTCTAAGCCATAGTATATATGTGGCATTAAGATACCATATGCTAGAAGATGTCTTATTGTGAAAGGGAGGGAAAAATTTAAGCTGTAAAGTTTATTAAGCAAAAAGCTAACGCGAAAAATAACTTGATTGATATGTCTGTCAAACTTCAGACTAGGCTCAATAATTATCCCGAGACAGGATGCAGAGTCGGTTTTGCTTACGGAGCAGGTGCTAAAAGATATATTACTAAAAGTATGAATGCTGTAAGCATCACCGAATGTAAGGATTTTAGTTTTCAGTGAATTAATAGAAATATGGTTAGCACTAGCCCATCTAGAAACAGATAAAAGATCTTCTTGAACTTTGACGACACAGTCGGAAAGGTGTGATTAGAGCTGGAACTGTATAATTGAATGTCATCGGCGAAAATACGAACAGTACCTACATTTGGAGACACAAGATACGATGTCATTAATATATAGCATAAACAGCAATGGACCTAGTATCTTACCTTGAGGTACGCCAGAGTACAGTCTAAGGATGTTAGACGAGTTGCATCCACAGCTCACAAACTGTGAGCGATTTGATAAAAAGGAAAATAAAAGTTTACAAGATGTACGCGAAACATTAAATTGATTGTATAGTTTAGAAATGAGAATATTGTGATTAATGGAATCAAAAGCTTTACTTAAGTCTAGCAAAGCAAGAACAGAAGGCTGCTTTATGTCCAGTGATTTTCTAATGTCAGCAGTCAAACTCAAAATCAATGAGGTAGTACTATGATGCTGCCGAAACCCTGATTGAAAGGGGTGAACTAACCTAAACCTTTCAACATGACTAGTGAGTTGATTCTTCATAATAAATTCGACTATTTTGGAAAAAGCGGGTAAAATTGCGATTGGTCTGAAATGTTCAGCACAGGATCCATCATTATTTTTTTGTGCACTGGTATTATTTTAGCAGGTTTCCAAGAAAGTGGAAACAACTGGTTGTAAAAATAGTGTTAATGAAGTGCAAAATATGGTTACATATAAAATAATATATAATTTTTAGGAAGCGTATAGAAATTGCATCAACCCCCATAGAATTCGATTTAATTTTATTTATTGCACATAATAATTCAGTCTCATTAATATTACGAAAGGTTAGACTACCATTTTTATCAATTAAATCTTCGAAATTAATATTAGAACTAGGTTATAAATATTTAAATCTTTGTTTTTTAGTGTTTGTAATAATTTATGCTAGCATATTACTTTATTCTTTACTTGTTCATTTGTGCCTGTGTCTATAACTTGATAATTTAAAAAGAAAACAGGCCGAAACTCACATATCCTACACTGCACTGAAGGTCCCTTTTAAATAAATGTTGAAAGACGAAGAGGTTTAATAAGTCGAAAAAAAATGTGAAATGTAAAAAAGGTTAAAAGAAGTTGAAATAGTTGTAAAGACTGAAAAAGTCGAAAAAATATGGAAAAAAATTAAGAAACTCAAAATGTTGTAAATATATGAACAAATAATTTAAGAAACTGCGATAACAAAGGAAAACTACGGTTTAATCCACTCACGCGGCGTCTCGCTTTAATGATGTAAACAAAACAAAGAACAGCTAATTGAAAAATACTCAACGCAATAGTGTGATCTTAGAATTCACTTAAAAATATTAACCACATTTGCTTGGAATTAAAAATTAGCTTTTCGATAGATTTGTATTAATATAGCGGGTGCAATTTGAGTGCTGACGTAGACATCAACCAAAAATATACTGATTAGATTTTAAGAATCGAAACATATGTCGATATTCTAGAGTTGTTGTTGTTTTTTCCTTTGTTATCAAAGTTTGTTTAATACATAAAGCATTGTATCAACTTGTAAAATTTTACATAAAAGTGTTGATCGCTGCGAAAAATGGCTAAAGTTCAATAACACTAGTTTACAAGAAAAAAGATCTGGTTTCTCATAGACTTTTTTCGATGTATTTTGGGGCGTAGATTCCAAAAATGGCAACCATTTTTTTTTTTCTTAAGAATCGTTTTCGAGATATCCTCAAAAAACCCCCTTTTCGGCACTTTTTTCATTTATTTGACTATATCTCAATACTTTTTTTTTTGACTCAAAAACGATTTTCAGCATTCGAAAGATATTTGTATTCCCTTTCTAACGATATGCTCTTTGCTTGAATCGGATAAGGTTTGATGGAGTTACAAGCGCTCAAAGTCCAAAAAAACTGACTTTTTTGGTCTTTTTTGAAAATCACTCAATTTCAATTGCTCCATTTGAATGAAAAATTTTTTCTTTTTCATATTTTTAAAATTTTTAATGAAAGACTATTCTTTTGCAAATATTTGAAGTATAATTTTGCGAAAATCGGACAAAAACTGTAGAAGATATTCGAAAAAACAGTAAAAAACTTGCAATAAAATTAAACGAAAATACATACGTTCTTTATTTAAAAAGAAACGGAGAATAAAAGTAAAGAGCCACACACAAACACAATCGTATGTATTTTGGTTCAATTTTATTGCAAGTTTTTTACTGTTTTTTCGAATAACTTCTACAGTAGTAACTTTTTAGTTTTGAAGATGTTGTACTTTGGTCTAACGAAACCAAAATTAATTTCTTTGGTTCTGACGGAAAAATCTTCGTTAGGCGGCCCAGAAATGCGGAATTCGATTCGATATACACTGTTAAGCACGGTGGCGAATCTCTAATGATAAGAGGGTTCCTTTTCGGCGGCTGGTGTTAGGCAAATTTTTTGAATAAAAGACAAAATATGCGCTGCAGATTACGTAAACATACTAAGTTCTACAATATTACCTTATGCATAAGAGGAAATGCCTCTTTAATGGGAATTTATGCTCGACATTGATCCAAAACGTTCGTCAAAGTTGGTGAAATCTTGGATTTCTTTCTCTGCTCTCTCTTTTTTCAACTGATTTCAGATCATTGCAAGTCATGTTCTTAGAGCACTCTATTATACTGGCCATAACTCGAATTTTTGACCTGATTTTCCCAATTTTTTAAAAGCATCTCTTTAAGCTTTGGAACAATGTTTTCCACGACCCATTTCCAATAAATATCGATTAAATCTAGGAAGTAAGTAAAGGGTCTCCATATAAAGTCTTTACTATATCATTCTAAAGTACAACTTACCACTTAAGATCATTTTTAATATCAGACTTTGTCCAAGGAACTCAAAATTATATTTTGTCCCTATTATTTTTTCCAGCTAAAAAATGAACTGTGCCCATTCAAGACGCTCCTATGCAAAATCCGTGCACTTTCATACTTGTTTGATTTTGCTAAATTGAGACCCATTATATAACGTAACTTTACAGTCAATTCCATTAAAAACAGATTGTAGCATAAAAAAATATTCCAATTATAAATATTTTGCTGCGTTTGTCCCTATTATTTTTTCCAACACTGTATTAATGATTTTCGATAGTTTAAGGACCAGTTTTCAAAACGGTGGCGGGTCCATCAAATGTTTTCTGAAATGGACCAAATTTTACGTGGTTCTTATTGGCGAAGTTTGGAGCAACTTTAATTTTTTTCATATATATATGTCTGAACCACCCTAATGTATGTACATTAGAGCGGTTCAAAATAAAAACTTGGCTCAAGTTTACTTTAGTACAAATGCTCCAATTTTTTTAAGGTTTTAAGAGAAAGTAGCGCTATAAAAATAAAAAATAAGTATGCGAAAAAAGAGGGTCGGACGGATCTAGTTTCGGAGATATAGCTATCGGAAGTTGCGGATATAGCTTTTATAAAAATCAGTATAAGTTGGAAAACCCTTTATAAATATTCAAAATATTGGTATCATATGAAAGGTAATTGAATAAGGCATTAAATCGGCACATAAACATTTAAAATTTGTTTTATAGTTTTCGAGATATAGCGATTTTTGTAAAATGTTGACCCTTTTTTTTCTAAAAAACGTTAATTTTTCCAAAAAAATTTATGATTAGCATATAACTTTTTTAGCACCATATGAAAGCTCAATTTATTGGCTTTAAAATAGTGTATCAATGTACCAAATTTTTTTATATTAACCCATTTTTTACCGAAATGTAAAAAAAATTAATTAATATTTTTTTTTTTAAATATACATGTACAGCTGCGGTAAAAAGAATACTAGGTGTACAAATATGAAACCGGTAATGACACCTAGCGGTCGATAGCCGTATATGTATGAGCTTCCGAACCGCACCAAATGTCTTAATTGTTCATTCTGCATCTGTCAACAATATTCAGTTCACAATTTGTCAAGTTTCATACAACAACGCATTTTTTCCGCTCGTAAAGATGTCGAATTTTGTGCCTGAAACCTCTCATTTGCGGGAAGCATTGATTTTCTGTTTCCATTTGAAGAAAAACGCTTCTGAATCGCATCGAATGCTTGTTGAAGCTTACGGCGAGCATGCTTTTGGTCGTACACAGTGCAATGAGTGGTTCAATAAATTTAAAAGTGGTGATTTTGATGTGATAAATGAGGAGCGCGGCCGGCCACCGAAAAAGTTTGAAGACACCGAATTGCAAACATTATTGGACGAAGATGATGGTCAAACGCAACAACAGCTCGCTATTATTTTTACCGTTCGAAATTACAAATTACTCAATATAATAGCAAACCTAGAAAGTACCGTTATTTTTTGGAACAAAATGTCATGTGGTTATCTTGTGCACTTATCAAGTAACTATATTTTAAAATATAGAAGAAAAAAAAAGTCATTTGTTCGAAATATTTTCTTTCAATTCATAAATGACACCGCGGTGCTATTCTTTTTACCGCAACTGTATATATTTATTGACAACTAAAACTACAGTGACATAGACAACAACAACAATGATACAACAATAATGACAACAACAACAACAAAAACAACTGAGCAGCGGTACTGTGACTAGTAAGCTAGGTACATTATAAACTGATCCGCGGCTCAAGACCGCCGCGAAGCCGGTGTTGGATTTTTGGGAGTTTTAAATCCTGAGCCGCGGCCAAAGAACCCCTACTTACCCATACTTTTATTTAAAAGTACTGTGACTAGTAAGCCAGGTGTTGGATACATTATAGACTGATTCACGGCCCAAAACCGGTTGCTGTTGTTGTAATATTTCTTTTAATAATCGTTGTTGTTGGTGTTATTATTATTGTTTAAGTCGTTGTTGTTGTAGCTGTCCGTAAATAGTTTTCATAAGAAGTTTTCAAAAAACTTTTATTAATTGATATTTCTACATTCCGGTAAAAAATGGGTTAATACAAAAAAATTTGGTACATTGATACACCATTTTAAAGCCAATAAATTGGGCTTTCTTATGGTGCTAAAAAAGTTATATGCTAATCATAAATTTTTTTGGAAAAATTAACGTTTTTTATGAAAAAAGGGTCAAAATTTTACAAAAATCGCTATATCTCGAAAACTATAAAACAAATTTTACATGTTTATGTGCCGATTTAAAGCCTTATTCAATTACCTTTCATATGATACCAATATTTTGGATATTTATACAGAGTTTTCCAACTTATACTGATTTTTATAAAATCTATATCCGCAACTTCCGATAGCTATACCTCCGAAACTAGATCCGTCCGACCCTCTTTTTTTGCATACTTATTTTTTGTTTTTATGGCGCTACTTTCTCTAAAAAAATTAAAAAATTTGGGGCATTTGTACTAAAGTAAATCTGTTCCAAAAACTTTTTAATTTGTTCACGATGTGTCAGCGGATTACAGTAGCCTTATATGTCTGGACAAGGCTCATTACTAGGATTAAGGTTAATATTGAAAACTGGATTAGCGCCCTCTGTTTTAAGTTAACGACCTATTTTCCAAAATATTGATTTAAAAGATGGTGCAAGGGACATACGCTATAAAATTGTCCAACAAAGTGGGTATAGTTTTCGGGAAACTATCGATCGGGGAATTCAAATCCGTGGTTTGTTCTTCTTCTTCTTTTTTCTTTCTTATAAAAAAACTGACAATTGCCCGGACTAAAGTAAAAAAGTACCGATTTTCCACCTTCTAGCTGCAACACCTCAAATATTATGTTACCGCCGATCCTATGGTACATCATTTTTAATGAACTGTTATTTGCTTAAAAGAATGCCGAAACCGCATATCATTATCTTATTTCAAAACCAAGATATCTGCATTTTTCTAAATTAACAGACCTGATTTTTTTCGAATCGGAGTCGACAAATTTGCATATTAAGGTGATTTAAATTTTTGTTTTTATTTTAAACAGTTACCATCAATCGGGGAATTCGAATCCGTGATTAGTTTTTCCTCTTCTTCTGTTTTTCTTACAAAAAAATTCAAAATTGACCGGAAAAAAATTAAAAATTCCGATACTATACTTTAAAGTTGCAAAATCACCCAATATTTTTTTATGTGTACTGTTATTTGCTTAAAAATTCCGTAAACCGCATATCATTTTCTTATTTCGAACCCGAGATATCTGCATTTTTCTACATTAATAGAACTGACATAATTTGAATTTTTGAAAATGATAGAAAAATCTATAGAATAATTCAAATTATGTCAGTTCTGTTAATGTAGAAAAATGCAGATATCTCGGGTACATACCCAGCCAGACACCTAACCGTTATATATGCCATATATATGGCATATACCTAACGCCTTGTACGTTAGGTTCATATAAAATTCTTCATACAAAGTACGTTAGGTTTGTTCTAGCGCTGGGAAAAACCTGTGGTGTCATTCGTATCTGTGTGATCTGGCATCTCTGTCTGGCACACACGTTTTATCTATTGAAAAAATTGTGGCTCAACTGCTCACACTAATAACAAATTTAGCTGTAATAGAAGTAAGCAGTTAACGCATGCCCGCTACTCTGCCACCGTAGCCTAGTCGTTAGAACACTGGCCTTTCAACCTCGAAGTCGCTAGTTCGATCACCGTCAAGAACAAAAACATGTTTTGTGTTTTTTTTTTTATTTTTTTTATTGTTTTTAATAATTTTTTCATAAAATTAATGCCATTTTCATTGCTAATATTCAACATATCATGTTATTATCTGATAATTTTACCTTCTGTATTGATTTTTGTGTATTTTTCGTTGTTGATGACTCTGGTGTGTTGTGGCTGAACTCGAATGAATCTTTCTCATTGAATCTTCAGCGACTTGTTGTTTGTACACATAATCCCAAGTAGCAGAAGCCTTCGCCTTGGGCGTACGTTATGTTTTGTAGTCGGTGTTTCCTTCTTAACTGGAGTTAAATCACGTTTGGTGAACTAAAGTATATAAGTTTGTTAGAATTTTGTTTCAGTAGTATCTAGTTTACGCAAAATTTTTCAACTTGATATTTACCTTTTCAGAAATTGTTGCGGAGCACGCCTATTGGGTTTCGGTAATTTGCTGCTTACTTCCGCGGCTTTCATTCGGGTGTCTGTTTTGGTGGTGTGAGGGCGTTTGGTCCATCGCGTTCAAGATTTTCCTTAGCCTTCGCATGACTTAGACCCTGTGCAAAAAGAAACAACAACAAACATTAATAAACAATTGCTAACAGAGTACTATAGTAGTAGTGGTACTTATATTCTCCGGATCTGTCTGGATACGCTGATATAGCTCCTCCGGTGATATCTTATGGAAATCGATATAAAACTACTGCTTGAGATCATCTAAGTTCTCCTTGCTGCCTTAGCCGGCATCTTGCGTCTCGACTGTTGTTGTTAATTGTGTTGAGAATTCCAGTTTGTATTTCATTGATTTCTTCAATGAAGATTAGCGGTTTATCTGTGAATTTTGAGATAGAAGGAAAGTGATATATAACATTTTTACATTAATCTATCAAAATACCTGTGAATTCGGCCAAAAATGTGCCAAAGCTTGCACCGCCAAATAATTTTCGCTATTTTTTTATTTTTTGACACATTAACCCATATAGTACCAAAATATTCAGCATACTTTTTTTTAAAAAAAAGTTGTAATGAGGTGGTAAATTGAATGAAAAAAATGCCGGAAAATAAGTTTGAGGTCGATTGGAAAGTGTACTTAGCCAACATTTTTTTTTGAATTTATTCAGCGCTTGACCTAATCGAAAAGTGTTATTTCTTCAAGATTTTGAATTTTTTAACGATTGGCCTACTAAAAAAATTGCCAAATAGTTACCCTGGGAAGTGGCCATTGATTCGTATACGCATCACCATAACTGAGTGCTATACATAGCTCACCTAAACAATCTGGATATATAATTTTTATTTTGGAGAGTAACATTAGTCGTTTTGAATCTATTCTGTGTAGGTTTTGTCCACATTTGATCAATTTTAACATTTCTGATTGATTTTCAAAAAAGTATCCAAAACAATTGTTTTTTTTTTTAAACTCCCACTTTATCCTAAAAAGTGGGCGTGACACGAGAAAAGAAATTTTTAAAGAAAAGCCAATGCATTAAAATTAAATATAATAGATATAAGCCTTCGAATTTTTTGTTATATTATGATGAAAAAAATGTCCAAACATGAGCAATTTTCGTGATTCGTTAACGAACCAATGGTACGATATGGGTTAAGCTTATTTTTGATGTGTAAAAGAGCAAGCTATTCATCACATACAGCTTTCCTTGTTTGAGATAGCGTATAAGTGTGTTAGTGAAGAACAGATTTTGTTTCAATGTGTTTGTTACTCCGTTAGAGCTGTCTAGCTGGGTATTGTTCAAATTAAAAGTTTTTTCTAGATATTTGTATTAATGTCATAATAGTCAATTTTAAGTAAATTTAAAGTCAAATTGTTTTTGTTGATGTCGAAAAACGTTTTATGTTTTAATGATAAAAAATATTTTGTGTTTTAGAAAAAAATTACCCTGAAAAAGTCGCCAAATAAGCGACGAAACGTTGGGAAAAAATTGACTTGATGTAAGTGCAATTTTGAAAAAACTGGTCAATAATCCTCCGAAAAAGAAATTTTTCAAAATAAGATTAATTTGACCCAAACAAAAAGAACTAATTTTTACTATCGTCTGTAGTTACACCTTCCAAACGTTTGAAGTCAAGCCCAAGATTGATTATGGTTGGTATATCTTGGCGAAAGTCTCATCTCCAGTCACATTACTCTCCATGGAGTGAACATTAGCCAAGTCCTGTGTGATTTTAAATTCACTGTCCACGCCTCCAACAAATAAAATAACTTGAGCCGAATTCATAACATCTTTTGATTCATCAAGAGCTATTGAGGACCATTCGAAATTTTTGAAAGCATCTTTCAGCTGGCCCTTACAGCAAACTCGTTTTGTTGCGATCGCTTAGTAAAAATGTCTCTCTGTAATAACAGTGTTTTTGTGAAGGCAGAAATCTTGTCTACTCGAAATATGCCTGTCAAGTTAAAAAAGTTGCTTTTGTGTTTTGTATCATAAACGTTAAACTCCTTAAGAACAGCAACCGTTTCATTGCAAATAAGGCACGACGCTAGGGTGGTTCAGAAATATATGGAAAAAATTAAAGTTGCTCCATACTTCGCTTCTCAGGCTCCAAAAGTTTCGTATTGGTGCCAATAAAAACTACGCAAAATTTGGTCCATTTGAGAAAACATTTGATGGACCCGTCACCGTTTTGAAAACTGGAAAATGGTCCTTAATCTATCAAAAATCATTAATATCTCCCCGAAGCTACCTGCCACCCTCTTGGGGGTCCCCCTACAAAAAACACAAAAAATTTCAAAAATAGTTCATAGCTCCCCCCGGAGTGACCCAAAGAGAGTGCATATGTATCACTAGGTCCTACTATATTTTCTTTTCCAATATTTTTCCCGAACATACATATCCTCTATCTGCCACTCTTTTGGGGGTCCCCCCTACAACAGCTTTCCCCGAGTGACCCGTAGAAGGGTCTAATGTATTACCAGTTCCTCCCTATATTTTTCCTAACATACTTACCCCCAATCTCAACCCCTTTGGGGGGATCCCTTTGAAAAAATGAAAAAAGTTTCGAAAAATAATTCATATCACTACTAGGTTGTATTTTATTAATTTTTATGGTGTTCATTGTTAAATTAACTTGCACTAAAGTTACCAGAATTTACTAATAAGACTGTAGCAGAGAGTTTGTGGTAACTTTTTGGACCCTTGTGGTCTATGTGAGGCTCTGAAAAAGCCGCCACCCTAACCTAACCTAAAGCCCAGATTTTCGTCGATCCTATTTGCGTCGTTTCGATTTGCGTCGCTACATAAGATTGGCTTTTTCACGTAAAATCGCATGTGAAGAATTTTTCAATTTGCGTGGAAAAAGGGGAATTCTCATATTATTCTGTAAGGTAGGTTATTCTAAGCATAGTTGCGTGTTAGAAAGTAAGAATTTAGTTCTCAATAAGAATAGTTGTGGCTAAGTCTATAAAATAACAGAAAAAAACAAGTTACTCGATTTGCGTAGTTTTGATTTGCGTCGCATTTTTCCGGTCCCTATTAACGACACAAGTCGGGGCTCTAGTGTACTAGCAAAATTAATATCAAACTTCACTCGCTTTAGCTCTAATTGTGACTGAAATATGAAAAAATCTTTGAATGTTTAAAATTTCCAGCACATTCATAGTTCAATTACTAAGATAATTTAGAAAAAAATTATTTGTAGAAAGTTGTGGGTCTGGTGGGATAGTAAAAAACTTTTTGCGTGCCGGATGTGGCCACTGGTGGCCGACACCACTAAAATAGAAATGTAGCAGATATACAAATAATACTGAAAAATTATTGCCAATTGAAGAATGCAATTTGGTGTTGCTAGAAAGAAAAAAACTACGAAAGAAATAGAGAAGCGAAGATGAAACTTTTTTGAATCTTTGCTGTCGAATATTCGTAACTTGAACCCACAAAAAAATTTGTATGTCGAATGGATATTCAGAATATTGTATACAAAAAACGTATATGAAAAAAAAAACTCCTATGGCTTGTACAAACAGTTCAACGTCACTGTCCAACAAAAATGATTAATATGCGGTTGTTATCACCTCTAAATTTAATGTCAGTAATGTACATTTTCAACAAAATGGACATACCACATAACTTAAATTTCTTTATTTTAATTTGATACAGACCATTCTAAGAATCTCGCTGTCATAAAGTATTGCTAAAAACTTAAAAATACACTCATTAGAATAGCTCCCATGTGCTCAAAAATAGCTCCCCGCGCCAAAAACACTTGAACAACGTTTTGCACTTTTTTGGACAGTCACCCATATGCATGAATTGGTGAATGTAACAAAAAAAAAAAACAATTGAATTGAAGAAGTACAAATTATTAAATTAAATTATTCTTCTCACTACTGATATATTCATTGGGTATTTTTTCTACTGTATGAGCCGTAGTGCTGACCAAATTTTGATTCAGGTTGTCACGGACGTCAAACCATCTATCTCATGAAGATTTGGCTGAGGCTAAACGGTTCGACTATCAAACGGATAAAAATGTTTATGCCGCAGGCGCACGGGATCAACAAGTAAAATCAAACCATGGGTGGCTTTGACTTGTTTGATAAATCGATGAATACCTATCGCATTCGCATCAGTAGTAAAATGTGGTATCTGTCACTTTTTACAAATTCATTGGATGCTGCCACGGTGCATGTGTGGAAATTGCACTGATTATGTGTAAAATATGAACGTAAAGCGTGACACGCTGTGTCCAATGTGATACTAAAACGGAACACAGATGGCGAAAATGTCGTGTAAATTAATTGAAATACCATAGTATGGAGGAAAAAGCTAAAGTGTCCAAAGCGAAAAAATTTAATCGTTAGAAAGCAAATACAAGAGGTTAAATATTCATGTTTAAGGCTGATCCATTTTTCTTATTTTCCACTCACTAAAATTTCATAATTTTTAGAGTCAGTTAATGTCAGATACTTAGATGGCGAAATCTTTTGAAAGTATCACTAGCATAATAAGCAAATTTTGAGAATTTTTTTCAGCGGAACATTAAAAATAATCGATATTCTGGAAAAGGTACTTTATTTTATAGCATTTGAACATTAGAAAATAATTTTTTTAAAGTCGTAGTACACACAATGGCGACTGTAAACCCTTTCCTCGAAGAGGCTTCTTTTGAAGGGGTTGTGCAGTAGATAGTATCGACCCCAATACAAAAAAAAAAAGTTCGAATGTCCACCCCCAGTTTGAAAGCTAATATTGAAAGTTTTTTAAGGAAAAAAAATTTTTTTTCAGCCTCTAAATTCGATACAATATTGTTTTTTCTTATATCTCCGCCATTTGACGTCCGATCAACAAGTATGGTATATCGTTGTAAATGTCTCAACATGGACTACATTTCATTTATAGAAGTCATTTGTCTCAGACTTTTTTTTTCGACTACATAGTTGTATACATTATCTCAGCTTCTACCACTCTAACGTGCCAAGGGCACATCATAAAATTAAAGTCCGTACCAAATCATAAAATTCATCTCTGCAAAGTTTCCTCAAATTATTGAAATTGAAAAAGTTCCAGCGAATCTAAAATTTGAGTGCAAATATTTAAACAGAATAATAAAATCATCTTTAAGTTAAATCCTAAAACTATACAATAATTTTTTTCAATCGACTTCCAAGATCATTGTGCTTTTATGTTCGTTTTAAAAAATTTATGTATTGCATATTTTTATTATTATCATTATTTATTAAAATAGTTATAAAATTACAGCTTATAATTTATTAACTAGCACTAGTAGTAGGTTGTGTCGATTGCGATCTTTCAACACTTTCCACATCGTGAAGTGACATCAATCTTGGTCCACATTGATCGATAAAAACGCTTTGCTTGTTTCAGAAATTTTATCACCGGTGACGCACTGACATACATTTTTGCACTTGCATCGAGAAATTAGGAACAGTTCGTTCCACTCATTTGCATTGTATTTGTTTGGGACTTTTAAAATTTCAAAATAATTATCAATACATGCTTCAATGTGTCTGCGAATCGGTGATCTCGATAATGTTGGAATGTTCGCGCGTTCTCACAAGCTAGTTATGTCTTTGAATACTTTTTCTGTAAAAACATTTAATTTTCTGTTGCCGAATTCAATATATTTCAATGTAATAAATATTGAATCACACTGCGCTTTGTTGGCAATTTGCTTTTTTCCAAATAGCACTTTTCAAAAATCATTATTCTTTTTTATTTAATTCTCTGAAGTATAATACTTTTTCAGTATTTGAAGAACACTTTTTCAAAGCTTGAACAATACTGATTAACAAGTGATAGCCTTAAACTCCTATTTATATACAAAAAACTTTTACAATATAGCAAAACCTATTACCTGACTTAAAATTTATGGGAAAATCCAACTTATATTAATTGCGAAACCCAAACAATTTAGTCCATCGCACTATAACTAGGACAATGAATCATTCATCTACCAATCCTTAGTAGCAGGTAACTCGCGGGTTGCTGTTACATTGTAAGTATCGTAAAGTTTTATTTTAGGCGGAGCGTATGTGATAATCAAAAAGTTGCAGAGTACACACAACCTTAGTTTTAAGGACTAAGAATATGTAACTGCTACAATCAGAACACGTACGTTCTTATTTGATCAGTCTAGCGCCCATTAATTCTAAGTATTCATAAACACTTATTTTTATTTCGAGCATATGTAGGTAAAAAACATGTTTTCTAACTGAATTGATTTTGTTGAAATGTGGTTCGGATATAGATTGAAGTCGAAAATCCGATCTCTTTGTGATATCCATTTTTTTAAACAATGGAAGTGGTTGTGGATTCTGGGCACTCAAATTAGTTTCCCTGAGTTTTCTTTTAACGTTTTCTACACTCGCTGCTATATTAAGCACTTTTTTTGTTTCCACAGCAGGCAAAAACGGACTATGTGTCGAAAGCCGCATCGAACAATTTACGTCCCGGAGGGACATGGAAGGTATTTGGCTTGGTTTACTTCTGTATTTTATCGTATTCGAAACCATTTTCGTAGAACATCCGATAAAATTTTAAATTTCCTTAAAATTTTTACCTTGCTCCATTTCGCATTTTTAATAATTTTACTTTGCTTTGTCGTAAAATGCTTTCCACGGCCCACTAAAATGCAAAAACTTAAAAAAATCATTGAATTATTATACAAATATAATGGAACTTACTTGTTACGATCAAATTTTTTTAATAAAAGTAAATACCTAGTGTTGAGAAGAAAAGCAGTTGAGCACTGCTATTATTTTGACCGCTCGAAATTACAAATTACTCACTATAATATCAAACCTAGAAAGTACCGTTATATTTTTGGAACAAATTGTCATGAGCTTGTCATGAGAGAAAAACGAAGTGTTGTATTCAATGAAATCAGTGTAAATATCTATTAAATAATTTTCTTATGTTCTTAAAAAAATTCAAATAAAAACTTTAATAGAATTTCACCCACCCCCTAATTGAATCTAAGGGTCAGACATCAGTCCGTGTTGGCAACCCTATTGAGACATTTACAACGATATACCATACTTGTTGATCGGACGTCAAATGGCGGATATATAAGAAAAAAATAATTTTTTTTTCCTTAAAAATCTTTCAATATTAGCTTTCAAACTGGGGGTGGACATTCGAACTTTTTTTTTTATACTATCTATTGTGCAGTCAGACACCTAGCAATTTTAAGGTTGGGTAAAAAATGTCACTGGATTGCATAAGTATATATGAATAGCTAGAGAAGTACATACGTAGAATTAAAACAAAAAATTCAAAATTTTCAAAAAAAAAAAAAAAAAATCCCCAGAAAGTCTGAAGACTTTCATATGTATGTATGTACATAGCTAATATGTAAGATATTTCTAAAATTATATTTAAATTATAATTAACTGTTATGATTGCTTAAACTATCCAAACAAAATTAAATTTTGCTCTTATTTTATCCATTAAAATATGCTCATATAATAAGTAAATTACACAATAAAGTTCAAAGTGCAACTCAACGAAAAAACTTATTCAAATTATATATATAAACTAGCTGTCCCGGCAGACGTTGTTCTGCCCTTTTCGATGTGTGGGGCGATGTTGTATGAACAAATGCGATGGAATGTAAAAGCGAAACATTTTCCCATTGAAACTAACTTTTGTCCCTACTCTTTTACAAATTTATAGCAGGCCTGGCAGACGCTGTTATGTGGGGCTATAATTTTTTCATTTGAAACTTACTTTTGGCCGTACCTTTTATATATGTACATTAGGGTGATTCAAATTTTTTTTTGTTTGTTTTTTTTAAGGTGCTGTTGCTTAAAAAGTAAGTTTATGATATGAAGAAAAAGTTCACGAAATTTCAGCTCTGTAACTCAATTTTATAAGGTGGCGCCGGAGCCTGTTAGTTTTACATGTAAATTGTATGGAAAAATTATTTTTTACAAAAAAGGTATCTAAATGAATAGGTGATTAGTGTTGTTGAGCTGAAAAGGGTCGTTTTTTGACGTAATTTTTTACGCTGAATCCGAATCTGGCCTCAGAATTGACCCATCATGTCGGAATTCTGAAATATTTGAGGTTAATTACCTGAAACATGATGTTTTTTGTCTACTTTCGAGGTCATGTATAGGATTCAAAGACAGTTGATCAGCTTATTTTTAACAAAAGCATTATTTAGTACCATCCTTGCCCTTTAAAATGAGCTTTCAAGTGGTGATCTGTGATGTTTCCTTGCAAAGTTATAGCCATTTTAAAGTGACATGAATTGGATACCCTACAAAGGGTTGCAACCCAACAATATTAACCAACGGGTTTCAAATTCATGTCACCTTGAAATGGCTGCAACTTTGCAAGGAAGCATCACAGATCACCACTTGAAAGCTCATTTTAAAGGGCAAGGATGGTACTAAATGATGCTTTTGTTAAAAATAAGCTGATCAACTTTCTTTGAATCCTATACATGACCTCGAAAGTAGACAAAAAACATCATGTTTCAGGTAATTAACCTCAAATATTTCAGGATTCCGACATGATGGGTCAGTTCTGAGGCCAGATTCGGATTCAGCGTAAAAAATTACGTCGAAAAACGACCCTTTTCAGCTCATCAACACTAATCACCTATTCATTTAGATACCTTTTTTGTAAAAAATAATTTTTCCATACAATTTACATGTAAAACTAACAGGCTCCGGCGCCACCTTATAAAATTGAGTTACAGAGCTGAAATTTCGTGAACTTTTTCTTCATATCATAAACTTACTTTTTAAGCAACAGCACCTTAAAAAAAACTAAAAAAAAAAAATTTGAATCACCCTAATGTACATGTTGTCATGTACCAAGTCCCATTCATCTGCGTCCAGTAGTTGGTGATATATGATGAATTCGATTTTGAAGGGCGTGTCATCGCCCATTTTTCAAACCAAACTTTGTAAAAACCTTCCATAGGCCACAATTATGAAATCTTCATGTAAATTGTATTTAAAAGTTATTTTGTATAAGGGCCACCCAAAGTATGCACCCTATATAAAATGTGTACGGCCTTAGTTGTGCCACTTAATATAAAAGCCATGTTGTGTAAGTTCCATGGGAATCGAATAAGCGGTCTTCGAGAAAATAATGTTTTAAAAATGTTTTGTATTAGGGCCAACCTAAATATGCACCCTTAATTAAAGTCTTATAGCCTACTTATGTCTCTTTATAAAAGCCACGTGCTGTAAATACCAAGTGGTGTAAAGTCGGTGTGAGTCGATTTACCGGACTTAGTGAAAATTCTATTTTAAAAATATTTTTGTTTGTGGGCCACCCTAAATATGTTTTTATATTCTATGACACCCGCGTGATCGATACTAACATACTGTAAAACTTTCATCAAAATCGGCCGGATAGTTTCCGCGTCCATAAAAAGACAAACAGATAGACGGACAGGCAAAAACTAAATTTTATAAAAACAACGAATTGCAGTTTAACTGTAAAAAGCAATGTACACTTTTTTTAAAAATTTATTAACATCGTACTCTCATCAAAAGAAAAAAAAAAAAAAACTCAAGGAGAGTTGCTCTTTGAACTTCGAAGCCAAATATAGGGTGTTTTTTTTAGAGGTATAGAGCTTCGAATTGAAATAAAACACAAGAAAATCGTTTTAATGTCCATCAATTTGGCTTTATTGGAAGGAAAATTTTATGCCATTAATGTTTAAATATGATTTCGGGCATGTGGCCGCCGCGGCTGGCTCGAATAAAGCCAATTCTACAGGTCCAATTTTGAACCACTTTTTCGAGCATATGGGGCCGTATGTCGGCAATAAC
Organism: Tricholauxania praeusta; assembly: GCA_949775025.1. Lineage (NCBI taxonomy): Eukaryota > Metazoa > Arthropoda > Insecta > Diptera > Lauxaniidae > Tricholauxania > Tricholauxania praeusta. The sequence goes on from OX459028.1 coordinate 112,713,248, forward strand.
GCCACGAATGTTGGCTTCCAAGTCCTCTAACGTTTCTGGTGTGTTGGCGTAGACGAGCGACTTCACATATCCCCAAAGAAAATAATCCAATGGTGTCAAATCACACGATCTTGGTGGCCAATTGACAGGTCCATTCCGCGAAATTATGCGCTCATCGAATGTTTCCTTCAATAAATTGATTGTGACGTGCACTGTGTGGCATGTAGCGCCGTCTTGTTGGAACCACAACTCATCCACATTCATGCCATCCAATTCGGGAACAAAATAGTCGGTTATCATGGCTCTATACCGGTCTCCATTAACGGTAACTGACTCTCCAGCATTATTTCGGAAGAAGTATGGCCCAATGACTCCACCAGCCCATAGAGCACACCAAACAGTCAGTTTTTGTGGATGTAATGGCGTCTCAAGGGTCTCATGTGGATTCTCTTCACTCCAAATGCGGCAATTTTGCTTGTTGACGTAGCCATTCAACCAAAAATGAGCCTCATCACTGAACAAAATTTTGCGATGAAAATCAGCATCAAGATCAATCTCATTTTCGGCCCATACACCAAAATCACGACGCATTGCATGGTCTCGCGGCTTTAATTCTTGCACAAGCTGGATCTTGTAAGGTCGCAAGCCAAGATCTTTGCGCAAAATCTTCCATAAAGTTGATGGACAAAGCTCCAATTGCTGTGCACGGTGGCGAATCGATTCATTCGGGTCCTCTTCAACATTTTGCTCTACAGCGGCAATTGTTTCTTCGGTGCGCACTGTTCGACGTCTCTGCGGATGCGTATTATCACATAGAGTAAACGTAGTGCGAAAACGACCCATGGTTAACCGAATTAATTGCTCTGATGGACGATTATGTCGACCATAAAATGGACGGAGCTTGCGGTAAACTTCGCGAACTGAACCATTATTTTCGAAATAAATTTGCACGATTTGCAAGCGTTGTTCTTTTGTCAACCTGTTCATGATGAAATGGCAAACCAAACTGAACATAAATGACATTAGAGTTGCCAGATTTGACCATAAAATGCCAGTTTTATCTCTATTCGAAAAACAAACCTCTAAAAAAAACACAAACGGTACAAATGAAAACAAAAATAACAACACAGAATTCAAGAAGCAGCATAAGCATAAGCAACGACAAATCGAACGGCAATTATTGAGTGAGGTTTTGCAAAAAACTTAATCCTAAAAAATATCATTCTTAACTTAAAAAAATCATAGAAATAAGTATACAATAACCTTTTTTAGTGCAAATATGTTGTTTTAAAACATAAATTATTAAAATGCGGTTTGGCGTTACTTACAAACCATTTCCATATAAGCAATTTTATATAAATAGTATAGATGTATGTACATACATATGTAGTATGTAAATCGCCATATTAAATTTCACAGCGATTAAAAAGAATTAACTTGCAGTTTCCATATTGCTTCAACTCATTTCCTTAAATGATTGTAGCAAGCGTTGGGCTGTGTGATCAAGTAGAGATTTAAGTTGTACCTCTGCCGAAATCGGAGTGATTGTAATAGTGTTCTTTAATGGCAAACAGTCCTTTTTAACAGCAGTTATGTGATGATATGATGGATACAGGTTTGAGGCTTTTTCAATCGCACGCAATCTGAGTCAGTATATTGCTGTTTTGTTGATTTCAAGTCCAGAAATAATGCTAATGCCATTTCATTTGTGTACTGTTTTTTCTCGCTCGGCATTGGAACACTTTTAAGAATCCGTTGTGTTCTCACTGGACTAGCATCAATAACTATTTTAATTACATGTCATTTTTTGAGTTGATTCTGTTACCGGAATTGATGTGGAAAAGTTTCTGAAAAATTTTTACCTTCGATTTCATTATTAGTATCCTTAAGCTTCCGCCCCTTAGATCTATCTATTGGTGCAGCTGTCCAGTGATTTTTGTGGACATTCTTCGCTGATTTGATAGTTTCTAATGCGAAGCTTGCAGTAACTTCGCCTCAAGTTTGCAGAACGCTTATAAAATCTGCTTTTGCTGTAGTTAATTGCTTTGAAGCGTTTTTTTAAAATTCTTAACAAAACAGATAATTTTTCTTTTCAGTCCAATGATATTTCGGTGCTACAGGAATTTAAGTTTATTTTTCTTTGAATGTAACATAGAACATCTTCCTCTTTTTTGTTTCTAAAATAATGCGATATATTATAGCAACTGAGTTTGTATCCGAATATTATTTTCTTATAAGCCTGTACCGATTCAATTTTTATTTGCACTTGTTTTATAGTGATGTACTGTGTGTCCAGTAATAACTGTCCGTAAAACAAAGTGTTATAAAAATCAAAGTCGTCTACAATATTTTATTTTATTTATTCCAAACGTTTAAGAACATTCCAAAATTTCTTAAATTAATGATAAAGTTCGAAGCTAACACCCTTCTCATTGCTTACAAGACGTAAACGTTTGAAAAACGATTCACAGGCGGCACGCATCATTTTCTGCTCCATTTCGTCCCAAATCCTTGTCAAACGCTGCTTGAACCCATCAATTGTTAAGCCTTTTGTTGACCTTACTTTACCTAGCATATGGCCCCATACGCAAAAATCGAAAATCTTGAGATCCGGTGATGATGCTAGCCATCTTCCGCAGAGATGAAATCAGGAAAACTTTTCGGCCCTTTCCCTATATGTGATACTGCTCCCCACACCTTGATTTTGGTCACGTTTTGATATCGCTCAGCGGCCAATTCATCTTTTGTATAATTCGCAAAACTTCTTGCGTAATGGTGGAAGAAAAGTTTTTTTTTTCGAAAAGATTATTTCATCTCCACCGTACCAGTACCAGCTTTTACTTATTTGTTAGCCCATGAAGGCTTTTGTAGGCCTTGAGTCGTAGATCATTCCTGGTAAGAAGCTGCTTAGAAGTTTTGGATATTTTTTGATATCCTTTGCTACAGAACAGGCTGATTGAGCAGGAATCGTCCTCTCACTCGTTTTATGACGGCATTTTTTCGCACAGTCCGACTGCGTCCAATTTTTTTTAATCTTCGAGCCTCATGTTTCCTTATATCGTGTTATTGTCTTATGTATGAATTTGGAACAGGCTTACTTTAGCTCCCATGCTCAAATCTTTTTTTTTTTTGTTGTTTTACCCCCTAAAATGGAAATAAAAATACCAAAAAAAAAGTGTCGCTCGGATCTGGTTTCGGATATATAGCCATCGGAAGTTGCGAATATAGCTTTTGTGAAAATCCTTATAAGTTGGGAACCCCTGAATGGATATCAAAAATATAGGTGTCATAAGATAGATAATTTAATGGCCTACAATAATGGTGCGTTAATTTTTGAAATCTAACCCATAATTTTGGAAATATGACGATTTTTCGGAAATTTTGACCAATTTTTTTTTATTTAAAAACCGTTATTTTTTCCAAAAAATGTGTAATTAACCTATAAGCGCCATATAAGGTAAAAGTGACTTAGTTATAAATTTTTTTTTAAAAAAAAAAATAGAAATTTTGACATCATAAAAAAACTAAAACCGCTCGGAATAGCAGAAAAATTCATGGCTTAAGTTTACTTTAGCTCCCATTGTCCAATGGTAATTACACTAAACTTTTCTTATGTGCTTTTTTATCTTATCACTAATATGTAATAAAAAAAAGTCGCTCGGATCTGGTTACGGATATATAGCCATCGGAAGTTGCGGATATAGCTTTTATAAAAATCCTTTATAACTTGGGAACCCCTGAATGGATGTCAAAAATATGTGTGTCATAACATAGATAATTTAATGACCTACAATAATGGTAAGCAAATCTTTGATATATATCTAATTTTGGAGATAGGACGATTTTTCTGAAATTTTGACCATTTTTTTTTAAAAAAACCGTTATTTTTCCAAAAAATTCGTTATAAGCCTATAAATTTTTAGCATGGTAAGAAAGCTTAATTTATTACCTTTAAATTGGTGTACAGATTGTTGTAAATTTCTAAATGTGTATTTATTCAATAAATTCCCATGGAAACTATGTTTTCATGGTCGGAAACAATGAAATATAACAACAACATGACTATTACAACAACAACAATAACTTTAAGACGATTCTCATTATAAAATGATAAGATTATTAAATAAATTAATAATTTTATTAAAAGTAAGGTTATGTTGAAAAAAAGAGCGCCACAGGCGAAAAATTTTTAAGTTTTCAATGAGAATCGTCTTCTAATAATTGTTGTTGTTGTAATAATTATTGTTTTTGTTGTTTTCCATTATTTTTGACCATAAAAACGTAGTTTCCATAGGAATTTATTGATTAAATTTTTTTATTTTTCGGTCAAAAAGGGGGTAAATATTTAAAAATTTACAACAACCTATACACCATTTTAAAGGTATCTCCAAAATTAAGGGATAGATTTCAAAGATTTGCTTACCATTATTGTAGGTCATTAAATTATCTATGTTATGACACACATATTTTTGACATCCATTCAGGGGTTCCCAAGTTATAAAGGATTTTTATAAAAGCTATATCCGCAACTTCCGATGGCTATATATCCGTAACCAGATCCGAGCGACTTTTTTATTACATATTAGTGCTAAGAATAAAAAAGCACATAAGAAAAGTTTAGTGTAATTACCATTGGACAATGGGAGCTAAAGTAAACTTAAGCCATGAATTTTTCTGCTATTCCGAACGGTTTTAGTTTTTTATGATGTCACATTTTTTATTATTTTTTTTAAAAAAAATGTATAACTAAGTCACGTTTACCTTACATGGCGCTTCTGAGTTAGATGTAAAAAATTTTTTTTTTGCCGTGTACCATGGTGTAATAATAAAGGTGGAGTAATTAGGCAGAGCCTCGATTTTCAATCATCTGTCATCCTATTTGCTGTAGTTTTGACATTCATAACATTTCAATTGCCCATTCAGAAAACTTAAGCGCTTTGATAAATTCTTACAAAAATTTGATTTGATATCCCTGATATGGGATAAGATAAGATCACATGGAAATTGGGCTTAAAGCGCTTCAAAAATACTGAAGTTGCTGAACGGACCAATAAATCAAAACACCGAAGTGTCAAAAAAAAAATTACGAAACAAGGCTATGAAGGACAGCTTTGTTATTACACCATGCTGTGTACTTTCGTGGTGTACAATTAAATTTTGAAAAGCAATGCATCCTTAGATTATCAAAAAATTTAGATGTTGAAATTTTTTCGGAATATAATTTTTATTTATTGAGAAACTATTAAGTTTTAAAATCCCTTTATGGCTTTCATACCAATTTTTATGTCAAACTTTTGACATCAAGCCGGCACGGGTTATCACTATCCGATATCAATAATATTTATTTTTTCAGTTATTTGGGTCAAAGGAAAAAAAATAGAGGGCACCTATGCGTAACTCAATTAAAAAAAAAATTTCCGCCCTTATAGCCTGGGACACCCTAATATACATATTAGGGCATAGAATGAGGGTAAAAATAAGATCTGAAAAAAATGTGTGTTTCTATTGGAAACCGGCCAGTCGCTTTTGATCCAAAGCTTGAAAAATCAAAATAACAAAAACGTCAAGAAATGCGTGATATCAAAAAGGCTACAAGAACAATTGCATATGGGTCGTTCCATCTATAATTTGCTTTTTTTAAATTAACAAAAGTATCAATGGAAGATCCTAATTTTATTTTTAAGTTTCATAAATCTTTACTAAAATGCTTTTCAAATCAAATAGGATGCAGAAACATGAACGAAAGTTTAAGGAGTGGTTCTCCTATATGTTTTGAACGATTTGAGCCTAAAAAAGCTGAAATCGATTTTGAAGTATTTGAGAAATCGATGTTTTCCTGAAACGTAAATTTTTTTTCTTTCAGTGTATATATACCGCTTAGGCGTTAATTTTTCCAAACTTGCAGTTTTTTTGTCATCTACTAGTACACAGCTACCTAAAAATAATATGAAAGCTAATTTGAATTGTGTTTGTTTGCTTATATTCATCATTCAAGTTTTTGTGTTATTTACGAGCGGCTCTGAACAGGGCTAAGAAATTATTTTTTTTTATCAAAACTATTGGTTGAAAAAGTTTGATATAATATTTTTCGAAATTTTTAATTTGTTTTAGTCGACTGAATGTTATTAATTAATTTGAAATTTTTAATCGAACTTTACAGTCAACTGCAGGAACCAATGTTCTTGTGAAATTTCACAAATCGGTTAATGCTTTATAAACAAACATGACAAAGACAACAAATGGAACAATTTAACCTGGTAATTGGTGACATATGTTTCGGCTATTACCACATATATACACATATTCATATGTATATACATTGCCTCATCAGACCAGTTTTGACCAAAACTGGTCTGATGAGACTGTAAAATTCGATTAAAAATTTCAAATTAATTAATAACATTCAGTCGACTAAAACAAATTAAAAATTTCTAAAAACCGGAAGAATACGTCCAACAATTATTCGGAGAATAAGTGGCGGAAGCCCGAAATTCGAAATAATAAAGCTACATCATATAGCAAGTCCTTAAACCGATGGTTTAACAAAGCTATGCAGCAAACGAGAAATGACAATAAAATTACAACAGATGGCGCAATCGCATAATATAAATTGCACTTTGTACATGTCGTTCAGCACAACCTCCGTGGCTCAAGTGTTAGAGCGGCCGTCCACATATAATTCATGGAATGGTCGGGGGTTCGAATCACATTACAAATTAACCAAAACTGGTCTGATGAGGCTATGTTTATACATATGAATATGTGTATATATATGGTAATAGCCGAAACATATGTCACCAATTACCAGGTTAAATTGTTCCATTTGTTGTCTTTGTCATGTTTGTTTACAAAGCATTAACCGATTTGTGAAATTTCACAAGAACATTGGTTACTGCAATTGACTGTAAAGTTCGATTAAAAATTTCAAATTAATATAATATTTTTCTATATATTAGATAATGCCTTAATCACTCAAAAAGTTTTCAGCCAATTTAAAACACGTCAGGGTAAAAAAAGCAAATTATAGATCGAACGCCCCATATAAAGGAGAAAAAAGGTAGAGTCTTTGGTGCACTATGTTTATATTTGTTACGATGATTCTTAACTGGTCAACGCAAGAAATTAAAATATAGTATGCTTGCATACTTCTAAACGTCGGCTGACAAAGCTTACTGATGATATGACGTAGCGGTCATTGAAACTAGTATAAGCTGCTGGTTGCCCATTTTTTTCTCTTTTATGCATTTTGCGCTGTATTTTTTTTTGTGTTTTTTGCACTTACTGTACTGAACAGGAGGCTTAGTAAAAAATAATTATTAAATTATGATCTGTTCTAAAACACAAACAAAAAAACAAAAAATGTTTAAACCTAAGGTAATGCTCTATTTACAGTATGGAGTAAATAATGTCACACTCAGTGGAGAACTAATAAAAGCATTTTTGCTTTACAACTGACCTTAAGATCTTATACCATGAACGGTTGAATATGGATGAACAATTTGTATGAGGAAGATGTCTATCATTTCGTATTGCATAAAATTGATCTCAACTTATACTATCTAAAACAATTGTTTTAAGAGTTACAGGTCGATAAGTCCACAAACCCATTTTAAATTATATATAAGAACTTTTTTTGGCACCAAAAACTAATATATAAAAAATAAACTTTCTCTCTTAAGCTGCATTTGATTTTCTATTTAACAGTAAAACGAAAACAATTTTCTTGAATAGCATAGTTCGACAGAATTTGGTCTAACCTCAGTATCTGAAACCCAAATATACTTTTCCGAAGGTTTTCGACGCGCTAAATTCGAATCCGAGGTCAGAATTTCTCTGATGGTTTCATTTTTCGAAATAATCTAACCTAAAAGTGCGAATATTACAGTTTTTCAAGGTATTTGAGGTTATATTACATCGAAAATTTAAATAAATTTCGATTTACCATTTTTTTTTGGAGAAAAAGAAAGATATTGATATAGTTCAAAGTGTATTTTGAAAGGAAAGAGTAGTTGTTTTGGATCTATTTAATGGTTTCATAAATAAAAATTACCTTTCGATGTAATATAACCTCAAATACCTTGAAAAACTGTGATATTCACACTTTTAGTGTGGAATATCTCAAAAACCGAAACCATTAGAGAAATTCTGACCTCGGATTCAAATTCAGCGTGTCGAAAACATTCGGTAAAGTATATTTAGGTTTCAGATGCTGAGGTTTGTCGAACTGTGTAGTTAATCAAAACCATTAAAAAAAAGGTGGAGCAATTTTTCTAAAAATTTTAGTTCAACATTATTTAAGACCACGAACACACAAATCAAAAGAGTATGCTGCCATCCTTTTACCTAATAGGTCAAGCGGAGGATGAAAGAGGACCTCTAAGGCGTCAGTCGGTGTGGTCCTTTGGACGCAGCGTTTTCAACCTTGTGCAATTGCTTGCAGTAGGTGACCTTGCCTAACACAGGTCTTCACACTACTATATATTTATTTAAGTCAATCGGAAAACATTTCTTGACGGTATATTAAAACCTATGGACTAAGAATTGGACTGTCAACAGAGCAATTAATAATATCATATACAAATAATAAAGCTAAAGTTCTTCTTCTATTTTGAAGACTCTTAAGGTTGAGTAGCATACACCTCGCATTGTAAGAAGGGATGGGATCATTAAAATTAAGTGAGAAAAGAGCAAAACGAAGAAACACTTTCTGTATACGTTCTAATCTGTTGATATGATTGCCATAGAAAGGCCTCTAAACGACAGCAGCATATTCTAATCTTGAATGCGCAAACGAAGTATAAAGCAATTTCAGCGTGTAGGGATCACAAAAATCTGTGCTGTTTCGTCTCACAAAAGCTAAAAGAGCATATGACTTAGACACAATATAATCATAATGATTGATAAAAGATAATATTCTGTCAAAAACTACACCCAAATCAGTGACAACTTCACTCGTATTCAACCGGAAATTGCAAATGTAATATTGATTATCTATGATCCTATTCGAGCTATAGTATGTTAACTGGGAGCATTTATTTAAATTCAGAAGTAATCTATTGTTTTGACACCAACAGCTTAGTTTGTTCAAATCTTCCTGTGAATCAACGCAATCCATCGAGTTTTTAAAACAGAAAAAGTTTTAAGGTCATCAGCATAAAGAAGATAACTAGACTTAGAAAAGCAATTCTGAATATCATTTATAAAAAGAATAAATAAAAGAGGACCCAAAATACTACCTTGTGGAACTCCAGAGGTAGCATAGTAAGGTTGAGATTTGCAATTATCAGTCACAACATAGCATAACCTATTGGTTAAATAGGATTCAATCCAGTTCAGAAAAACAGAATGGAATCCTAATAGATTCAGTTTGGTTAAAAGAATGTTATGTGACATCTTATCGAAGGCTTTAGAGAAGTCCGTGTAGATTGTATCAGCTTGATAGCCATTCGAAAAAGACGGACAGATTTGACACAGTTGAGCTTGACACAAAACCATGTTGATTCAAGCATATAATGCTTTTAACCGCAAAGTAAATTTTTTCTTTTACCACACTTTCGAAAAGTTTTGAAATATTCGTTAATTTCGAAATGGGTCTATAATTTGAAACACCATTTTTTTCTACTTTTAAAGATGGGTGTTATGCACGCCACTTTCCAGTCTTCAATAAACGTACCTTCAGAAAGAGATTTATCAAAGATCATAGTGAGAGGATATACAAGAGAAAGCATACAGTTTTTTAAAAAAGCACAGATACATATACCATCAATATCTGCCTGATTTGATGGTTTAAGGCATAAAATTCCATGGATTACATCATTACAAGAAAGTTGGAGAGATCCAAAATCAATACAAGAATTAGTACCAGAATTACAAGTAAAATTGATATCTGAATCATTCTGAAAATTAGATTTGAAAAATTCTGCAAATAGATTAGCAGCTTAATAGAATTAGCAACTTTGTCTTTGAAAAAAATAGCCGAGGGTATGCTAAAACCATTTTTTTAGATTTTATAAATCTCCAAAAAGCCTTAGGATTAGCTTTAATGTTGTTTTCGAAGTTACGAATATAATTTTCATGAAGATAATTTTCAAGAAAATTATATTCCCTCATATGTTGGATGTACTTCATTTTAAATTGAATATTATTCGTGGCTCTATATTTCTCATAGTTTCTATTTCTTAAATTTTTTATCTTTTTTAGACCCTTTGTATGCCAAGGAACTTTATAGATCCTTTTAGGATACAAGGAAATATTATTCGAACAAATGCAATTAATTTTTTCAATGAAAACTTTAAAACCTTGAGGGTAATTTATCTCATGCAAAAAAGAGTCCCAATTTACATCAGAAATTAAGCTATTTAAAATATTAAAGTTACAAGAACTGTAAGTATAGTTGAACTTGTGAGTTTCAGTACTTATACACTGAAAATCATAGAATTCAAATTCAATATATAATGCTGTATGGTGTGCATCAGGAACTGAAAATGGAAAATTATATTCTTCAAGCTTAAAATTAATATTATTACTAACAAAGGCTAAATCAAGAATTCCATTTAAGCTATTTGAAAATCCATTAATTTGAGATAGACCCATGCTCAGTAAACTATCAATAAAATATATTTCAGAATGACTATTGACATTACCAGGAATGAAGCTTATACTATCAACTGAATAATTCCACGTAACTTTTGGCAAATTAAAATCACCTATAATACAGAAGTGACTTTCAGATGCATTATTCAAAACCAAATGATTGATATTATCAGCATGCGCTTTTTATATTTCATCTGCACTATTTGGAGGCACATAAGATGCACACAAAAACAACAGGCCAGAGTGGCCATTCAGTGCAACGCATAGCTGATCCAAACAAGTATCACTATTCTGAAGATTAAAAAGAAAAGGGCGAAGCTTATGCTGAACTGCAATTAGAACCCCACCCCCTCTAGAACATCCAGTTTTAACAGGATCTCTATCTTTTCGAAAAATTACATATAGATTTGAATCAAAGTATTCAGAATCAAAAAAATTGGAATTTAACCACGTCTCTGTAAATATGATAACGTCAAATTCAAGGAGAGAGCTTTTACATAGTATTGAATTTGCCTTTGTCCGGATTCCGGATACATTCTGATAATAAATCTTTAATGATTTACTATTACATGAGCTTATGCAACTGTTTGCAATTAAGTGATGACTTGAGACACCACCTTTCTTTGAAAAAAACGAAAAGGGCGCACTCTCACATCAGTAGGCCATAGATTTGGGTCTAATATTTTCTCATAAAGAGAAGAAGTAACACCTAATTTAAAGTTTATCTCATTAAGAGATTCTAGCTTAGCTTCTTTTTTTACTAATTTGTTGCACTTAAAATGTTTCTCTTCAATATTAGCATGTGAATAATATTCTCTTCAGTAACCGAAGGTAGAAAAGACGACAAGTGCAGCCACTTCTTGCGCGAGTTATGTCTCCCCTTAACGTGGGAAGTAAATTTGGAATCAATGAGACTATACAGAAATATCAAGAATGAATTCTGATATTTCTTTATAAAATCGCTGTGTTTACATACATATTTATACATATTTACGTAAATACCATATAAGTAAATATGTATGTTGCTGTAATGAATACACTGTCTGCAATAGCGTCATCGCTTGATTTCGCTATTGCACAAACAGTGGGTATCAAATTCGGTTGAAGTCCCAAATGTAAGATATGCTGAATAACATATTTTGCATTTCAAGGCCAACTGAATTTGAACTAGAATCGTAGCATAAAATAGAATAAGAAAACTTTTTGTATTCAGTCTTAAGATTCAAGCAGAAAATAAATAACTCTTTTAAGCTGAAGCTTAACCGTGTTTATTATTAAACAAACATAACTCGCGCAACAACATTAAGTTCAGAGTTTGAACTTACTCCAAACACGACATCATTCTTCTTTCTATTTTTGTTACCAACAATATTCCACTGGTGATATAATTCCTTATCAGAGTTCGTAGAAATCGATGGCAAAGTAACAGTTTTAACGCGAGAATTAGCTTGAGAGTTGTTGTTGTTGTTATTCTTGTTTACATTAACAGTCGCAGACACAGCAGCACCAAAAGGAGTTAAAAAAGAAGCGACATAAACATTTTTGTTGCTATCATTTACAGCAGGCATAGCAGTCACATTAGCATAAGATTGAACATTAGAAATTGCAATTAAATTGTTTATGTTCTTATCAGCAGACAAAGAAGTAGCAGCATTACATCGCAATGATGACTCATCAGTATATAACAGCGGAGAAACACCAGCAGCAGATGGACTGACAACGGCACGACTAGAAAACACAAAGAGATCATTTTGACTGCCTTTTTGCTCAGCATTAAGACTATTTTGAGCGCCAATAACACAATCATTATTTCTCTGCAGTAAATCGAAAATTTTAGACTTTGACATCTTTTAGGTCTTTGACATCTTCTACCTAGCCAACAACAACTGCTAATAAAATAGTATCTGATTTGATGCAGCTATCACAATTGAAAACAATATTCTGGTATTGCTTAAATAAATCAAACAATTTAGCATCATGTAATTTAGTACATGATTTATGAAAACCATTTTTACAAATGGAACAATTTAAGCACTCTTCGCCAATAACTTTAGAGCAGAAAACACAGCGCGATCTAAGAGCCATAGTCAACCGATACGTAAAGCAAAACCGAGAAGACTGATAGCACCAAACTCTTTCGTGTGATGACATACTAAAAAATGTTGCCAAAAATCGAGTTAGGACACGTACACTCTAAGGGGACAATATGTAGACTCTTCAGTGTCATTCTTATGATATGATTTTATTTTCTGTTGTACTCAGCTGACATTTTTTTGTTTTTATGTCGTTTGCATATTCGACGATTGACGTTGCAAGCTTTCGCTTCCTGGCTCCAATGGAGATTTTATTGCACAGCTGACCTTTTCCCTTGTAGCTGATTTGGCACAAGACATTTGGTTGTTGCTGTGTTTAAATTGGTGTTTTTGTAAAAATGGTGGTCAAAAATATATTGGTTTTTGGGCAGAAATAATGTTAATTAGTTATTTCTTTTAATTGTTTATTTCCTGTAATTTTTGGACTGTATGGTACTCGCATATACATATGTATGTATATTCTTTTGTGTTATAGTTTTTTTATTGTCTCTCTGATTTGTAGTGGTTTTTATTAGTTTTCAATTACACTAGTTTACAAAATTAAAAAATAAATTTGTTTTGCAGTTCTCACTATTTTTTTTTGTAACATGGACCGCTGTCATGTCGAAAGTGACTTAATTTTTTTTATGGATAGGCTTTCAATACATGAATTTTAGATTTTTTTTTCAATTTTTCGAGGTAGTCTAACATTTTCGAACAAATTTCGACTTAATATTTACCGATCTCAGCAAAAATTATATCAAATTAAAGGTTATTAAATCACCAATAAATTTGCCTTCAAAATTTTCAATTCAGTGAAAAAGTTCATATTCAGTCGAGGAAAGTATGTAAAAAAAAATATTTTTTTTCGACCAAAATTGATGTCAAGAATTCAATTAAAATTCCTGGAAAAATCGAAATTAATAAGAATTGTCCAGTTTCTTATTTTTAACGTAGAGTCGTAGATTTTTGGCCTATTTAATTATTCTTAATTTAAAAAGTATTACTCTAAAGTGTAATGAAAGAAAATAACTAAATGCAAAAAATCGTGTTTGTTTTTCATATTCAGTATCCCCACAAGGAGATAAAAGTTAAAATTTTTAATTCTTTATTTAACAGCCAGATTAATTTCGAATAAAAAAAAAAATAAGTAAGGCATAAAAAGTGCACTGTGGGGCGGGAGTAAAATGATTTTCCATATTTTTTTTTTTTTTCCAATAATAGTAGGCTTTTTTTGGACCACATCTTCATACAAATAAGATTTGTACAAAAAATGATACATTTTTTCATAGGGCATTGTTGTACATTGCAATGATTTCAATGGCGTACAATTTAAACTGTTAGATAGTTTGATAATTGGATTTTTGTCCCATATTTGTCAAGATATGGATATACATATAACTTAAGGCTTACTTTAGGTAGTCTTGATGTAAGGTAAAAAATCCTAAGTTCTTTAAAAAATATGTTTATGACAAAAATATTAAATGTAACAAAATTCCTTTTGCTTTTAGAATAAAGATGATAATGAAACAAAGCGAGAAGGGTCTAGCTGCCCCATTTGTAATCGCTTCTATAAGCTGAAGCGTAGTTTACAACAACATATTCGCAACATACATAGAGCCAAAAAGGAAAATGTTGACAACAAATGTACTGAATGCGGCGAACAGTTTTCTAATTCCCGCGAGTTACGCTTACATATGACAAATCATATTTCTTGTGACATCTGCGGAAAATCATTTACTACTGAAGGAAACATGAAGACACACAGGAAACGTCATACTGGCGTTCGAGCATACAGTTGTAATGAATGCGAGAACAGTTTCTATTCGAAACGGGAATTAAACTCACATATGTTGCGCCACACTCAAAAAATGCCCTACATGTGTGAAGTTTGCGGACGTCCATGTCGTGATAAGGCTTACTTGAAAGGGCACATGCGACGTCACACTGGTGAGCGTCCTGCGAAATGTAGCGTATGTGGCAAGTGTTTTTTTAGCAATTTTGACTTAAATGTTCACAGCGTTACGCATACCACAGAACGTCCATTTGCTTGCAGCATTTGTCTTTCAACATTTCAAACCAAAAAAGCACTTCGAGTGCATAAAAAGCTGCATTCATCGGAGCGTAGGCATGAATGTAAGGTGTGTCACAAAACGTTTGCGCAGGCAGGTGCTCTGAATACTCACATGGCAAGAGGACATACACTTGAGGAGCAGTCATTCCAGCTGCACGATTTGATAATTAATAATGCTCAATTTTAGGTGTAAATCAGTACTTTATTTCAATGATGTAAGACAAGTATTATAATTTTGTAATATTTTAATTTAAGCAGATACTTTTAGCTTACAAGAAAAATATACATACTTCCAAAACGTAACTGTTTTAAATTTAGAATGCTATGCTAATACGAAAGTTCTAACCCGTTTATTTTTCAAAATATTTGCTGAAAGCCATTTTAAATTTAATTAATTGTATTATTGTATTTTATATTCTATTAGATAAAGCTTCTAAATGTAATTGTAATTGCCAATACACATAGCTGGGCATTAACTCGTTAATCCGTTAATCGTTAATTAACGAAGTTAACATTTCGACTAACGGATTAACTTTTAAGTTAACTTTAAAAAGTGTTAACGGACTCGTTAACTTCCGTTAAATTTCCCCAAGTCCGTTAATCGTTAGTCCAGTACCTACTATTTACCAAAAAGATACCTACACTCCGCGCCGCGCCGCGAAAAACACGTTCTGACAACAAATACGTTCCGGTTGATATGGCTGAAAACGCATGACAGTAATCGAGTGGATACAGTAAAAAAATGCATAAAAAAAAGTGGAAGAAGCGTAACGACAAGAATTTTCAAAATTTCACAGAACAGAGATAATTTAAGTGGCGGATGCAGCAACGCGAGTAAAAACGACAATGATGAGGAAAACTTTTTCAATTTTTTCATTCAGTCTAAAGAAAATCCTAACACCCACAAATCTTTTAAGGCTAAAGCTCAAAATCTTGTCAAAATGTGGCTAGACATGAAATTAAAAGTCTTGTTCAACGACGCGGCATTCCTCAGGGAACAGATATTCATAAAGCTGTTTATTAAATACTGCTATACCCTCAAGAGCTGCAGTTGAAAATCTTTTTTCCACGGGCAAAGATATATTAACGCCGAAACGAGCCTCGTTTTCAGACAAGAACTTCAACATATTAATGTTCATGAAGGGGAATATCCACACAGTGGCGTACCGTGCATATTTTTGGCGCCGGGACGAATAGTTCACTTACCCTACATACACATTTCTTCTTTTTAATTTCAAGAAAAAAAAATGCCTCTCCAAAAACGGTAACAAAGCGAGATATATTTCACACTGAATTACAGAATCATCACACATTCCCTGCACTTCTTTAAAATCTAGTAAAAAAAAGGAACTCACTTTTAGTTAAACAAAAACCATAGCAAATAAGATATATACGAGGACCGCCCTCCCTTAGGTACGCTGCTGTATCCACATTATACCAGAGGACTAAATTACACACTCCAATTATGCTCGCTTTTTTTTTTGTTCCTAACCTATTAACTTCTAGAACCCAAAGCAACAGTTTTTATAAGATCAATAACGTAACGATATAAAAAATCCAATTTCTATCACGTGTTAACGGATCAACGGATAACGTTAACTTGCGTTAAGTCTTCCGGAATGTAACTCATTAGCGCTTAACGAAGTTAACTTTTTTAGTAACGGATTAGCAATTAACGAAGTTAACTATTTGATAAACGGTGCCCAGCTATGCCAATACACAATAGTATTTTGAAAAAAATAAAATTTGTGATTGTAGTAACGAAAATTATTCTATTCAGAGCTGGGCGATAAGAATTACATGTGTAATTGATTGCGTCTAGGATTACGATTATTTTAATCGCAATTTCAAAAGTTTTAAAATTAGGATTTCTGTAATCGTTCATCGAAGTAATCTAGATTATAATTGAAGTAATCGTAATTTTGGAAAAATTCAAATTACAATTACAGTAATCGTAATCCTCAAGTCTTCCATAAACGATTACAATAATTTTAAATTGAAATTTTCTTAAATTGTGATTTTTTAAGTAATCGTACACAAAGTAATTGTATGTACCATGCTATGTAGTTACCAAAAAAACAAAAAAAAAAAAAATCATTTGCATCATATTTGCAAATTATCATTAGTTTTGTTAAAAGCTAATATTGAGTATTATTATTGAATGAACATATACTTTTAATATATAGGGTGTTTTTTTTAGAGGTATAGAGCTTCGAATTGAAATAAAACACAAGAAAATAGTTTTAATGTCCATCAATTTGGCTTTATTGGAAGGATAATTTTATGCCATTAATGTTTAAATATGATTTCGGGCATGTGGCCGCCGCGGCTGGCTCGAATAAAGCCAGTTCTACAGGTCCAATTTTGAACCACTTTTTCGAGCATATGGGGCCGTATGTCGGCAATAACGCCACGAATGTTGGCTTCCAAGTCCTCTAACGTTTCTGGTGTGTTGGCGTAGACGAGCGACTTCACATATCCCCAAAGAAAATAATCCAATGGTGTCAAATCACACGATCTTGGTGGCCAATTGACAGGTCCATTATCCGAAATTATGCGCTCATCGAATGTTTCCTTCAATAAATTGATTGTGACGTGCGCTGTGTGGCATGTAGCGCCGTCTTGTTGGAACCACAACTCATCCACATTCATGCCATCCAATTCGGGAACAAAATAGTCGGTTATCATGGCTCTATACCGGTCTCCATTAACGGTAACTGACTCTCCAGCATTATTTCGGAAGAAGTATGGCCCAATGACTCCACCAGCCCATAGAGCACACCAAACAGTCAGTTTTTGTGGATGTAATGGCGTCTCAAGGGTCTCATGTGGATTCTCTTCACTCCAAATGCGGCAATTTTGCTTGTTGACGTAGCCATTCAACCAAAAATGAGCCTCATCACTGAACAAAATTTTGCGATGAAAATCAGCATCGAGATCAATCTCATTTTCGGCCCATACACCAAAATCACGACGCATTGCATGGTCTCGCGGCTTTAATTCTTGCACAAGCTGGATCTTGTAAGGTCGCAAGCCAAGATCTTTGCGCAAAATCTTCCATAAAGTTGATGGACAAAGCTCCAATTGCTGTGCACGGTGGCGAATCGATTCATTCGGGTCCTCTTCAACATTTTGCTCTACAGCGGCAATTGTTTCTTCGGTGCGCACTGTTCGACGTCTCTGCGGATGCGTATTATCACATAGAGTAAACGTAGTGCGAAAACGACCCATGGTTAACCGAATTAATTGCTCTGATGGACGATTATGTCGACCATAAAATGGACGGAGCTTGCGGTAAACTTCGCGAACTGAACCATTATTTTCAAAATAAATTTGCACGATTTGCAAGCGTTGTTCTTTTGTCAACCTGTTCATGATGAAATGGCAAACCAAACTGAACATAAATGACATTAGAGTTGCCAGATTTGACCATAAAATGCCAGTTTTATCTCTATTCGAAAAACAAACCTCTAAAAAAAACACCCTATACAATGTGACATTTTACCACCGAGAATTCATTGATTTGTAAAATTATATTTTCTCATTTAAATACACTATATACTCGTAAAGTAATTAACAGTGACTTTTTCTGATATTTCATAAAAGTAATCCTTTGCAAAGATTACAGTAATCCGTATACAAAACAAAAAAACGGGATTACAATTAACGTAATCGTTCATCGAACTATATTAGATTACGATCACAGTAATCGTAATTAGGACTTTTTTAAAATTAAGATTGCTGCAATCGTAGTCTAAGATCGTTCGATGAACGATTACGTTAATTGTAATCGAGTTTTCTTTGATGCAAAGGATTACTGTAATCGTAATCCTTATTACCCAGCTCTGATTCTATTGTTTCTGCAGAAACGTTAAAAAACCTTGATACTGCTCTGATGTTTTTACGAGATACACATTTTTTATTGAAATTGCAAATACTCCTAAACTTATCGTCTCTACTAGAACAAAAGCTTTTTAGGTAAATTTTTATAATAAATAAATAATACATAATTTAGATTTTGAAGATTAGAATGAATGTATTCAAGATAATTCACTAATCTGATTTTTTATATTAACCAAGATTTCTCCTTAAACTTTTTTCGTACTTTTAGAAATTATGGTGCTCTGGAGGCAAATATTCTCACAACTCTTGAAGTTCAATGGGGAATAATTGTATTATACGTAAAGAGGGATGTTGTTGGCGACCTATATTTGCTAACCTCAGGTCAATGTTAAGTGTCCGGAAAATTCTAAAAGGGTTCAATGGATCAATGATATTTGTTAAATTAAATCTCGAAGGGGTATTCAATGGTAAAAATAAGACGTTTAATATCAAAATGGAGGAGATTTAAAGTTAGTCGTAAGGTGCTGTGTTACATACTGATTGCTTTCTTTTTGTTGTCAACTTCGTGTTGTAAAAATGTCAAGTTCCAATATTGCAGTTATTTTAACGGTGACAGTTCGGCCAATGCTGGTATAAGCATCGCACAGAGTTTCTAATTCAGGTTGACTTTTTTTAAATTACTCTTTATATCATAATAAATAAATTAAATTAGAAGTGGGCTTGAAAAAAAGAAGTACATAAACCAACTCAGTTCATTCTAATAAAATAAACTATTAAAAAACTTCCAGTGGTCACCTTTAATTGCAACTTCCTTAGTGTCTTACTGAATAAAACCCACAGTTGACAAAATAAGTATATTCTTGTAGTAGTAGAAATACCTTATCGGAAGATTATCAAGAGATTTGAACAAATCAAAACTGGGTGTTCTTCGAATAAATACAAATAATCCTTACTGCATGATTAATATAGGCTCAATTTTATGAAATAATTGAAGTGGATAATAAGTTATAATTTGATAATTTTGCATTGAAAACAGTATCGTTGATAATAATTGTGTACTTGTAGTTATTTAGCCAGCAGTTTTTGGGACAATGCATTACCATTATTACCATATATTATACTTAGATGAAGAAAGCATCCACGATGTGGTAAGCAAAGTTGTAATGCATAAACAAATTATCAAAATCACAATTAGCCAGTAGTTTCTGGGACCATGCATTACTATTATTACCATATAATAGATATAATACTTAGATGAAGAAAACATGCACGATGTGGTAAGCGAAAATGTAATGCATAAACAAATTATCAAAATCACAATGTTCAATAACATAGAGTGAAAAAGATAGAACTACTATGGGAAAACAAAATTTACACCTTTCCAACCACAAAAACTCAAGATGTTGTGTTGTGGCAGTTAAAAAAGGATGGAATGCTTTTGCCACCGCCTATTTATGTATACATACATATACAGGGTGTCCTATAAAAAGTGGATAACCTTCTAACAGCAGATGGGCGACCTCAAGTCGGGTCAGAAAAAGTAAAATCATGTTTAGTAAAAATCGTACATTTTTTTTACACCACACCAGCTTAAAGTTTGTAAAAAAAATATGGAGCAAAAGTTTTAAGTTCACATCTATTTTTTAAAGAACCACTGTATCTACGGCTTAATTTTAAATCACATATGATAGCATAACAATTTAAAAATATTATGCAAAAAAATTAACCAAAAATATTTTCATTTGTGGCTGTGATACCAAAGCGACTGACAAAGGTCGCATTTTTTCGTAAATATGAAAAAAGTCGATTTTCTCGAAAACGGCGCTATTTTTACAAAACATGATTTTACTTTTTCTGACCCGCCTTGAGGTCGCCTATCTGTTGTTAGAAGGTTTTCCACTATTTACACCCTGTGTATGTATGTAGATTTAACTCCCTAAATTAAAAAGAGCCAGTCTCATATACACATAATGAGACAATTTCACCAAATGCTAGCTTGCTTCAAAATAAAACTCTTACCGAGGCTCCTTTGGCTTGTGTCATAGCCATCGATCGTGACAAAACTTCCACAAATCTCTCTCTTAATAATGATCCATCTTATTTAAATTTACCTATTAGCATTTCTGTAAGCAACCATTCATCCTCTTCCTCCACTTCAAATACGTCTTCTTTTATTTTTATAATTGCCAATCCAAAAGTTATTGGGACGATCAGTGGTTCTGAAACCTTTGTTTCCATTGCCTAGATTAAAATTAATCTTTATTTCTCGTTTACATTATAGCACTACCACTGACAACGTTAAAAGTTTTATACGACAAAAACATATTCCTGCCGACGCACAGTCGCGTTAGAAAGCGTTGGAAAAATCAATTTTGGTGTGGGTCTGTTTGACAAATTTGATACTCGCATCGGATAGAGAAATGTCTAGAGCTAATAAATTTAAAATTTCAACCCATTCGGATAAGAAGTTTAGTTTTTACAGCTAGTCAAATTTGACGTATTTTGAAGTTTGCAAAAAATTACATTTTTGGGATAAAAATTTAAATTTTGAGCTGAAAATTTCATCAAATGCTGAGAGACAAATATATACTTTTTTTTCGTAAAAGCATTATTGGCATTAACTAAAGAAAAAAAATAGTGCGCTAAATAATCATTTCGCCGAATGGAGAGAATGTATCAAATGGAAATATGTATGTTCATGGCTTCAATTGTTCCACTAAGGTTAAAGTGTGAAATCGTTGATCATTGGAAAAATCCCCGCCTTTCATCAGTTCAATTTTGCCTAACTCTAATGTTCCAGTATGCAAAGGAAACACCAGAGCTAACTAGAACAACTGTTAAATCAAAAGATCAAATTACTGTAATTGAACCAACTCAACACCAAATTAATGATAAAAAGTTTATGATTGAACACGAACTTTTTTTAACTATGGTTGATGGCAAAATATTGAATGAGTTGACAAACACGAAATCAACACTATCGTCCGCAATATGTAAAATAACCCAAAAAGACTTCCAAAATTTTGATAAATCACTTGACGAAAAGAATAATTATGAGTATGGAATTTCGCCACTGCATGCAAGAATAAGGGGACGTCCATAAATTACGTGAGTCAAAATAGTGGAGAGGGGGTCCGAAAAAATCTCACCAGTAAAAATCTCACGTCAACTTTTTAATGCAGAGAATATACAAAATTATAGCAGATACGTTATACGGCAAGTTTCACGGAAGGGAGGGGCGGGGGGGGGTCCCGTCAGAACTAACCAAAAAACACCTCACATAATTAATGGACGGCTCCTAAGGTGTATGTAATTCAGTTTGAGACTGGCGTATACACTTCTAGAAGATTGTAGTTATTTAGAGAATTTCCTGTAATCAAAGAGGAAATAGGTGACCAAACTAGGGTTTGGTAATAGGGTCAGAATACGTGAAACCGACATGTCTGAAATGTTTTTCAAAGTTCTTTATATAAATCAGTAGCTGCAAGTGGTAGAAATTAGTGTACGGAAAAATTTTTTTTGTTGTTAATTAGCAATATTTTTATTAACAATTGAATTTTAATAATGTGCTCCGCCTCAAAAAAAAAGTCTGAAAAAAATACAGAGATGCATTAAACCCTTCCAAATTAGAATTCGTCCAAAAAATCTTGGAGCCTCAATTATTTTTGACTGATACTGTTGATTATTTTGAAAATAATTTAATTGTTAATTTAAGTAATAAAAAATAATTTGAAATTTTTAATCGAATTTTACAGTCAATTGCAGTAACCAATATTCTTGTGAAATTTTCACAAATCGGTTAATGCTTTATAAACAAACATGACAAAGACAACAAATGGAACAATTTAACCTGGTAATTGGTGACATATGTTTCGGCTATTACCACATATATACACATATTCATATGTATATAGCATTAACCGATTTGTGAAAATTTCACAAGAATATTGGTTACTGCAATTGACTGTAAAATTCGATTAAAAATTTCAAATTAATTAATAACATTCAGTCGACTAAACCAAATTAAAGTAATAAAAAATATGTAGTTTGTTACGAATAAAAAAAATATCTCACCAAATTTAAAAATCGTCTTGAATTTGCTAACAATTTTAGTTTTATATACCAAGTCCATTTACATTTCAATCACACTTTTCTGCAGTTTTTTAAGTCTATTAAGAAATTAATTCTTATATGCAGAAGATATGTAACTTTTTCTCCTTACAAAAAACTCAACTTCAACAATCAATTGTGTCGGACTCTGCAAACCTATTTGAACAAAGTTTGGCACTGTAGTGTATAAGAATTCTCATATTCATATAAAAAATTATCAAAAAATCTTTTTTCGTTCAGAAGTTATGATTTTTGCAATCAAATAAGTCAAATCTTTCCATTGTGCAACGCCTCATTTCTTGCAGGAAAATAAATAATCATAAGTCATAAAACAACTCATGCTATTTTAAAATAACAGTGGCCACTTCTTATTTTTTCGCCATTCTTAATTCTAATGCATTAGTAGATAACAACTATGTAGATAACAACTATGTTTATGAATTTAAGTCGAACAAAAAACTAAGCTGTTTGACATACTGTCTTATTCTTTCAAAAACTGAAAGGGCTGTCTCTTGATTATCAAAATGTTTGGGGCTTGCATTCCAAGATGCATGACATATATTATCATCTCAGAATTTCTCTGAGCATATTATCGTTTTTACGGAGACATAGTTAAATAGCAGTTTCTCAACTTGGAACTTATTGACAATTGTTTTAATGTTCTTAGAAGAGACATACACTTGGAAGATCTTTTTTCTGTTGGTGGCGTCTTAATAGCGATTAAATTTCATTAATTGATGTGCGTTTAGTATTCAACTTTTTTGTGTTAGTTACACATTGTAACTCCAATTCATACATCATTAACGGTTTGTAACGGCACCAGTTCCGATGCGTGCGAATTCGCATTAGCAATTTGCCATCTAGTGGTGACAGGCGTTGTAGGGAAAAGTCTAGGCAAAAATGTCAAAAATGACATATGAATTTCGAAAATCGCGATATCGCGCATGATGTTCTAGACTTTTCCTTGCGCGCGCCCATTTGCGCGTCGGGCAATAAAAATCTGTTCGAACGTGTGACCAAGACAGAGACGAAAACTCAAACGAGAGTTGAGTTGATTTTGGTTGTGAAACAGTGCGTACAAGCCGCGGAAAATAGTAAAAATTTTTGGGAACATGTGCGCTGTATTTTTACTCGTGGTCTCGCCATTTTGTTTAAAAAATTAAAAAGATATTCCGCATGCAATTTAAAAAATGCTACATGCCAATATTTCAAAGTGTTCAATGCAGCTATGCAAAAGCAATTTAAAAAGTTAATTATACATTTTTAATTCTTGCATCTTCGTTCAAATGAAAAAAAAAAGAATAATTTCCTGATTTCAACTTTGCTATGATAACAACGATACTCTGTAATTTATATTTATAAAAATTTGATGAAAATGCAACTCAAAAATATTTTCAATAAAGTTTAAAACCTTAAAATAAAAAAAAAAATAAATCTAACCCTACGTAAAATTACGTCGTAACGTGTTCGCGGAATTGTGAGTAGCGAAGCGCCAGCGCTCCACTCTGCACACATAAGATAAAACAAATAACTGAGCTGGATTAAAAATCAAATTTTTGGCTGCGGGAATGTATAACTAAAAGATGTAAAATTAAGAACACAACAAAAAACGCAACTATACAAAATTACAATTATACAAAAAAAAAAAATAAATAAACTATAAAATTATAAAAAATACCAACAACCACAAAGACATACATCTCTGAAAAAAAACAACAGAAATTACTACACACTACACAACTTTACAGTCACCAAATCTAACACCTATAAAAAAAAACAACATTTAACACCAGTCGATGACAACTTTAAATTCAACAAAAGGACTCTATAACAGAAATTAACTATCACAACACCGAGAAACACATACAACAACACAACAAGCAACAACCTGTGGCAGTAAATTCACCAATACGCATTGAAGTTTGGAGGTAAAACAAATAAATAAAAATAATTAATCCACCACCATACGACGGTCAGTCAGTCAGTCAGTATAATAATATCTGAACATATTCAGGATCAAAAAGTTTGATGTGAAATTTTAAAGCTAATGTTATGGTCTAAACAGTCAGTCTTAAATAAAAATACAATTAAATGTTAAAATTATAAAAGAATAGCCGACTGTATTGCTGCTATTCTCTTGTGTCCTTTATCTCTTGACGGAGCATAGGGCATCTACATTACTGCTATTGAAAAGGTTTAAATTTGATTTGATTAATAGCGTTTATAAATAAATAAGACACGTAAAAGCGGCATAACTCAACCGTTCTCGTTTTTCTTGATTGATTACTAAGCTTAATAGATTGATTGTTTCATTTAAGTTGAAAAAAAACTTGATTGTATTTAGAAATGTTTGTACTATTTGCATTATACTGGGTGTTTTTTTTAGAGGTTTGTTTTTCGAATAGAGATAAAACTGGCATTTTATGGTCAAATCTGGCAACTCTAATGTCATTTATGTTCAGTTTGGCTTGCCATTTTATCATGAACAGGTTGACAAAAGAACAACGCTTGCAAATCGTGCAAATTTATTTCGAAAATAATGGTTCAGTTCGCGAAGTTTACCGCAAGCTCCGTCCATTTTATGGTCGACATAATCGTCCATCAGAGCAATTAATTCGGTTAACCATGGGTCGTTTTCGCACTACGTTTACTCTATGTGATAATACGCATCCGCAGAGACGTCGAACAGTGCGCACCGAAGAAACAATTGCCGCTGTAGAGCAAAATGTTGAAGAGGACCCGAATGAATCGATTCGCCACCGTGCACAGCAATTGGAGCTTTGTCCATCAACTTTATGGAAGATTTTGCGCAAAGATCTTGGCTTGCGACCTTACAAGATCCAGCTTGTGCAAGAATTAAAGCCGCGAGACCATGCAATGCGTCGTGATTTTGGTGTATGGGCCGAAAATGAGATTGATCTTGATGCTGATTTTCATCGCAAAATTTTGTTCAGTGATGAGGCTCATTTTTGGTTGAATGGCTACGTCAACAAGCAAAATTGCCGCATTTGGAGTGAAGAGAATCCACATGAGACCCTTGAGACGCCATTACATCCACAAAAACTGACTGTTTGGTGTGCTCTATTGGCTGGTGGAGTCATTGGGCCATACTTCTTCCGAAATAATGCTGGAGAGTCAGTTACCGTTAATGGAGACCGGTATAGAGCCATGATAACCGACTATTTTGTTCCCGAATTGGATGGCATGAATGTGGATGAGTTGTGGTTCCAACAAGACGGCGCTACATGCCACACAGCGCACGTCACAATCAATTTATTGAAGGAAACATTCGATGAGCGCATAATTTCGCGGAATGGACCTGTCAATTGGCCACCAAGATCGTGGGATTTGACACCATTGGGTTATTTTCTTTGGGGATATGTGAAGTCGCTCGTCTACGGCAACAAACCAGAAACGTTAGGGGACTTGGAAGCCAACATTCGTGGCGTTATTGCCGACATACGGCCCCATATGCTCGAAAAAGTGGTTCAAAATTGGACCTGTAGAATTGGCTTTATTCGAGCCAGCCGCGGCGGCCACATGCCCGAAATCATATTTAAACATTAATGGCATAAAATTATCCTTCCAATAAAGCCAAATTGATGGACATTAAAACGATTTTCTTGTGTTTTATTTCAATTCGAAGCTCTATACCTCTAAAAAAAACACCCTGTACTATTAAATTAAAAATGGGTTTGCATATTTTTGAATTTTAATATGTATTTATATATGTACTATATAAACACAGGCAATTGCTTAATATACTTTATTTTTTTTCATATTTAAACATCTAAAGAGAATTATATTCAATAATAATTACTTATTAACAACTATATATACAGTAGGGAGCAGAAATGAGTACATGTTTGTACTTCTTGCATCTCTAAGCGTATAAGAATAACAATAACAAATGGAATTGGAAATTTTTTTTTTCCGTCATTCCTTGTTCAATTGTTAACATATCGGCATATAATGCAAAATGAAAAGTGATAGATTCAGAGAGGGAAAAAAATAAAACAAAGACAACTCACATGTACTCAATTTTGCAGCAATTATATTTTCAGCAAAAATATCAAAATTTACCACTAGTTTTAAATTTTTTTGTCACCAACCGATTAGTTATGAGTTCTTCAGTTTGAGTTTGTGTTTTATTATCTGTGAAAGCTTGAAACGGCGTGTATTTCTCATAAACATTTCAATTATGTCACAGTATCGCGAAATATTGAGGATAGCATTGCTTCCTTGACAGAAAATGGCTACTTGACGCTAAAAATAGCTAATCATCTTAAAATAAGTCAGTCAGTGGTCGTCAGTGTCCAGAAAAGGCGAAAAATTGCTCCTAAAGAACAAGTAAAAGGTCGTATGAAACTTTTGTCTAGTGCGGATGCACGTCTCATGATGGCAGAGATGAAAAAGAATAAGTGCTTAACGTCAAAGGATGCTTCTCTGGCCATAAATAATCATGTTAGCCGATGGACAGCAAGAAGAGTACTCCAACACATTGGCTACGCTTCAGCTGTAAAAAAAAACAAACTGGCATTGTCAGTGAAAAATGTTAAGGCACGGTCAAAGTTTGCCGGGAGCACAAAAATTGGACTATAGACGACTGGAAACATGTAATCTGGTCAGATGAATCTAAATTCAATCGCTTTCAATCTGACGGTAAGCAATATTGCTGGCGCCGACCTGGGAAAACCATCCAGAGACACCATGTTAAGCAGACAGTCAAGCACGGTGGAAGAAACGTTATGGTATGGGGTTGCTTCACGTGGTGGCATGTTGAAGCATTGCACAAAATTGATGGAATAATGATGAAAGAGGACTATTCAAATATTTTACAGACCTATCTTCCCGATTTTGTGGAAAGGAACGCCTATTCTGAAGAAGGAGTAACATTTCAACAGGATGGTGACCCAAAACACACCTCTAAATAGTGAAACAATTGCTGACTGGACAACATTTTATATTAATAAAGTGGCCAGCACAAAGTCCCGACCTCAATCCGATTGAGAATTTGTGGTCAAACGTGAAAATGCGGTTGGGACAGTATCGAACAGCCCCATCGAACTTGGAAGAGCTGTGGCATCGTGTGCAGCTGGAGTGGCAAAGTATTGCAAATGAAATCATACAGAAATTGATCGAAAGTATGCCAAATCGTATGAAAAATGTTTTAAATAGTAAAGAACTATGGATCAAATATTAAAATACATATCCTCTATTGCTAGTTGCTAAAGGTGCAAAATTGAGTATATGCGAGTTTTTTTAAATTATTTTTTTTCTCTCTCTAAATAAGTAGCTTTTTGTTTTGCATTATATACTCTCATGTTAAGAATTGAACAAGGAATAAACAAAAAAAAAAAAATTTTTAATTTGCTTTGTTATTGCTATACTTATGCGCTTACAAATGCGAGAAGTACAAACATGTACTCATTTCTGCTCCCTACTGTATATATACAAATGGAAAATAGAAAATGAAAAAAATGAAAACTATTTCTTTTTATTTGTAAAAAAGGAAATAGGGTAATATGGCCGTTTAAAACTCAGCACTAAAAGTCCCATGTAGAACCATTCAGATTAGGGTGGACCACAAACCGTTGCCCCATGGTCCACATAGTAGGGTTGTTTGAGTCGGGCCCGAGCGGCCATCATGCTCGGAGGTCAACCGCAGTAGTGAGGAGAATTAGGGAGTCCCACATTTTTGTTGTAGATTTTTGATAATTGTCAAAAGTAAATTTCTTTTCGGTAACGTGTCCAATTAAATAACTTTAAAATTTTTGAGCCTTCAGAGTGCAGCACTCTCCTTTTAGCACGAGATTTAAATTTGTACGGTGAAGGAGCAATAATGGCAGCAGCGAACCCACAACATCTTACCGAACTGCTAGTAGGCAAACCAGCTCGTGCTGCCGCTGTCACTATTGCCCACACAAAAGCACCGATCGACTAGGTCGATTACAAGTTATGTGCCACCAAAAAGTAGCGCAGATATCTACGAAACAAAGCCTTTCGATGGCCTTAGAATATGGTAATGAATTTTACCTTAAAGACGACATTTCGTTCGGTGATCTTAATTTGCCTGACCTAAAATAGATTCCTTCAGATAATGGTACATATTATTATGTATCTTGTCCAAAAATTTGACAACAAATGTTTGTTGAGAAAAATAATTTCGGGCGAAAGTAAACAAACCAAGGAAAACGATGAGTAATGCCGGTGGAGCGCTCTCCGCCGATGCAGCGACGTCACTTACTTTCCAGTGAATGCGTTTCTATGAGCTCGAGGGCCTCCAGCAAAAAATCAACAGTAACTAAGAATATTGTTCCCGCACTTTCTACTTCAAGCGCTCATTCGGGTAACGCGCATGCTTTGTTTTCTCAAAACTCTTCCCTGAGTACACGCGAAAATTTAACAAAGCCGCCAGATCTGAAATCTGCAGAACATGTGTTGTCCACTTCTCTCTCATGGGGAGCACAATGTTCAACTCCTAACATCTCACCAGCACCTACCCAGTAGGCAAGGGCAGGAGCTAACAGTACTTCTAGAAGGCCTTCCTTGGTAAGTATAAGACCTTCCACCCTCCATTCAAACGTACTTTCTTTTTTATATGAAATGTTCCAAGAAAACAGGCCTTCCTAAGCAGGCTTTCTAAGACCGCTTACCGTAGTAGGACTCTCAGAAATACTTGGCAAAAATTAATTTTTAACATCGTAAAGACTTTAAATATTAATTGTTTTTTTTTTTTATATGCGTCATCTCACTTGCGTTGATATTTTTTTAATGATTTTTTTTTTGTGATGTTTCTTAATTTACAATTTGACAAAGAATACACAAAACTCTACCTCCTTAACATAACATGAAAGAACAGAAGACTAGCCTGGCAATATGCACACCTCTCTTAATTTCTAACCATGTGTCTACTTTTCATGTCGTATTTGTACAATGCATATGACAAAAAAGTAATGCCGAATCATAAAACATTGCAATACATGAAATAAAAAAAGAAATAGAAAAGCTTTAAAGTAAATGGGGTCCTTCTTCTTTGCCTTCTAATATCAGGCCTGATAGCACGTCTGTTGTGGGAAGGCATTTTATGCCTTCTGTGATTGTATTTTTACTTGCATGAAAATCTAGTTTTGAGAAGTCCTTATATAATCGCAGCAGTGCTAGCAGGCCTTCTCCGAGTCAGGCCTTGCTCACTTGGCTGCTGGGTACAAGCGCAACAGTCTCATTACCAGCAACAACTCTGGCAACAACTAGTACACATGTAACTACATCATCATCTATTTTACTAACACCAATAATGTCTGTAGGCACACATTCAAATGAACAAAAAACTAGTCTACCTCACTCAGACGCAAACTGCATAGAAACATTACCTCGGCGACATGAATATAGTGCAGATCAGCAATACTCTTACTTATTTACTTAGATGGCCATAACAACCCGTTGTCAGGTTACGGCCGACCTCATTAGCTCTCGCCAGGCGCCTCTGTTTTGCGCGCGCCTTCTCCAATCGTTAATGCCAAGCGCGGTTAGGGCTTCCTCAGCTTGGTCTATCCACCGGAGGCATGGTCTCCCTCTTCGTTGTTGACCGGGGACCTTCCCTTCGAATACCTTTTTCGCTGGAGCTTCTTTATCCATACGATGGACATGACCCAGCCAGCGTAGTCGCTGTATTGTTATACGCTTAACTATGTCAATGTTGGCGTAGAGCTCATACAGCTCGTGGTTCATTCGAATGCGATAGTCGTCGCCAACTCGAACAGGACCAAAGATTTTGCGGAGAACTTTCCTCTCGAACACCCCAAGAGCGGCTGCGTCTGTTGTCGAAACCACCCATGCCTCAGCGCCATAAAGAAGCACAGGTAGAATGAGCGTCTTGTAGAGTGTTAGCTTTGTCGATCGAGAGAGAGCTCTACAACGTAATTGCTTACTGAGACCGTAGTAGCACCTATTAGCAATTGTTATTCTCCGCTTAATCTCCAGACTGACATCATTGTTGCTGGTTACGGCAGTGCCAAGGTAAATAAATTCCTTGACAACTTCTAATTTACAGTTTCCCGCTGTAACATGAGAGTCTAGATCCCGTACTCTCTTGTTGTTGTTAGTAGACATCATGTATTTCGTCTTGCCCTCGCTTACCATCAAAACCACTTTGGCTGATTCCTTTTCAATAGCAGTGAAAGCAGCAGTAACATCTCTCTTAATCCGACCGATAATATCAATATCATCAGCGTACGTAAGGAGCTGAACACCTATGAAGAAAATGGTGCCATTATGATGCACACCGGCTTTTCGTACGATCCCCTCCATAATGAAATTGAAGAGATCGCACGAGAGCGGGTCGCCTTGTCTGAAACCTCGCTCGGTATTAAAAGTTCCGGAGAGGTCATTCCCTACCTTGACGGAGCTACACGTTTTGCTCAACGTCATCCTGCAGAGCCTTATCAACTTTGCAGGTATACCGAACTCAGACATTGTTGCGTATAGGCAATCCCGCACTGGGCTATCGAACGCAGCTTTATAATCGACGAAGAGATGGTGAGTGTCGATTTGATATTCATGGGTTTTCTCCAGGATTTGGCGTAGTGTAAAAATCTGGTCTATGGTGGACTTACCAGGTCTAAAGCCACACTGATAGGATCCGATCAGCGTTTCTGTATACGGCTTCAATCTTTCATACAATACGCTCGAGAGGATCTTATATGTGATGGAAATAAGACTGATACCCCTGTAGTTGGCGCAGATTGTCGGGTCTCCTTTCTTTATTACAGGACAAAGCACGCTGAGATTCCAATCGTCGGGCATGCTTTCCGCTAGCCATATTTTGCTGATGAGTTGATGCATGCACCTTATCAATTCATCGCCACCAGCTTTAAACAACTCAGCTGGCAGGCCGTCAGCACCCGCTGTTTGTTGTTTTTGAGTCGCTGGATAGCAACTCGAACCTCTTCATGGCTAGGTGATGGTACTTCCACTGCGTTATCATCGATTGGTGGTATCGTACTGCATTCTCTCTGGGCGGAATTGGTGGAATCATCGCTCGTAAGCAAGTTGGAGAAATGCTGCCTCCATAACCTCAGTACACTCTGTGTATCTGTAACCAAATTTCCATTTTCGTCTCTACAAGTGGATGCTCCGGGCTTGAAACCTTGAGTTAGACGCTTAACTTGTTGATAGAATTTTCGTGCATCCTTCTTGCCCTGGTACACCTCAAGTTCCTCACGCTCACGCTTTTCCTGCTCCCTTTTTTTACGTCTGAAAATGCACCTCTCTTCCTTCCTCTTTTCGCGGTAGTTTTCTCGCACGGCTCGCGTTGCGGCTGACTGCAGCGTCTTCTTGTATGCGGCGTTTATTTTCAGCAGTCGCATCGCGACACTCCTGGTCATACCATTGGTTTCGAGGTTGTGGTCGTCGAAAACCAATGACTTCCTCGGCAGCAGCACGCATGGAGTGGGAGATGTGTGTCCAAAGTCCAGCAATACTCAGATATGCATACTCAACATAAACATCAGTTACAACATGAATTTTCATTCCAACAGCAAATACAACTTCGTCAAATGCAACAAACACAACAACAACCGCCAAAGTCAACCTACAAAATACAGGTAAAACACTTCGTTTTCAAAAAATTCTGGAGTGCAAACTGGGTTAGACCGATACATTCTAGTGAAACGAAAATTAAGTCCACAAAAAAACGGCAATGTGCAAGTGGCAAAATTTATTAAATCCACTTCTACAGATATAATAAATACAACCAACAATAAATTTTCTCTGATAGCAAAACTTGATGATGAAGCTGGCGCTAGCAGTCAGCAAAATATTAAAGATCAAAAACCTTAACCTATTTTGTTGCGTGAGCGCAGTTCAAATGTCCTTATAAACTATATCACCAATCTAATAGGAAAAGTTTCATATCATGTAGTTTCGTTAACAAAAGGAAATATACATGAATCAAAAATCCAGATGTATGCGGAATGTAATTACCGTACTTTAGCACGTGACCTAGAAGCCAAAAAGAAAAATTATTACACTTACTAGCTCAAAAGCAGTATGCAGTATTTCCGTAGTACTTAAAAGTATTTAATCTGATTTAGACGTTAACGAAATAAAAACTTTTCTCGAAAAAAATTTGTTCATGCCAGAGCAGCAGTTATTAACATCACAAATAGAGATAAGGTTCCACAACCTTTGTTCAAGGTAGACCTCCTCCCCGATGCAGCTAAGCTGAAAAAAAAAAAAATGAATCGCGTACAATATACGAATAGCAATATTTATTGCACAGAAAAATTTCTGTTGAGGAGCCCCACAAGCGTAATAGTTCAGTTCAATACGCAATCTCCCAAGAGCCATACTAAAACAAATTGTAATCTCCATACTGTATGTGTCGCTTTTGGTGAACTTCAGCACAGCTCCTCATGTACCAAAAAGACAGCAAACAATCCAAGCTCCAAAAAATGTATCAATTGCAATTTAAACCATACCGTTAACTATAGAGGCTGTTCTATATATCAAAGCCTTAAACAGAGAATAACGAGCTACCCGAAACCCCACTAAATATGTACAGTAGACCGTACCACGTTACAGGCAAAAAAAAAAAGTTCACCGTACACCATCAAATCTGAAGCATTTTTGCAAGACAATTGCGAAAAATTTTTTTTACCGAAAATAGATATCGCGCATCTACATTTTTCTTCATATCATCGGCATTTACAGTCCGATCTTAAAGTATGATATATCAATGTTTTTGTGTCAAGTAGACCAATTTTTTGCTTTAAGGCTCATTGCATCAAGGACCCCGTTCTAGTACTTACCCACCAGATCTCAGTTCCTACCACCTTAATGTACCTCTTTAGTGCCAGATGATTAAAGCTTGCACAAAATCATTAAACTTTGCCAATAGAAGTAAGTATTTCGATTATTCCATTAAAACTATTTTAAAAAATGTTTTTAATTTTTTTACCGAACGTATCGGTTATCTTATTAAATTTTTCGTTATATTTCCGGCATTTACAGTCCGATCTTATAACATGATGTTTCGATGTTTTTGTCTCGAGGAGACCAACTTTTTTTTGCTCCGAAGGTCATTGCCTCAAGTATCTACCCACCAAATCTCAACTTCTACAACATGAATTAAAAAATTAAAATCAAATAAAGTGTCTTCAGGCCATTGCCCAGCATCTGAAAGGACGTCACCATATGGTACAATTAAATTCGCACTTCTTATTATTTAAGGGCGTCCGCGAGTTTTTCGAAAAATAAAAAGACATTTTTTTAAAATATTTTTTTGAAGCTGTATTTTATCTTAGACCAAAATTTTTTTTATATTATTAAAGTATAACTATTTTGGTCCAAAAATATTCGTCAATAAGTTTTTGTTAAATAAGAAGAGTTTTTCCTATTTCAGCAGAAACCGATTTAATTAATTTAATATATTTTAAATTTATAAGCTACTGCTTAAACGGGGCGAGTGCGAAAGTGGTGCAAATTAACTAGCGCGGTAAAAGTAAACGATATGACGTTAGATCGATTGATGCAGCAAGAGAGCGACTGCAATTTATTTTCGGTCTTTTATACAATGTTTACAGAGCTTAAATTACAGTTAGTGCAGTTATGTTTTTTAGTACAACATTATGCATACTTAAGACCTAAGCATAGAAATAATTAGGAAGCAGTTTAAGCCCTAAGTATAGAAAGTTAAAAAAACTTATTGAAACAAAATTTTATAAGTACATAGCATAGGTTGAATTCATAATATAAATATAAAGTATAAAATACGTTATACGTTGACCGAACATTCCGGCCCCCTTGAAAGGACCCTTTCAAGCAAGTAGTACAGCAAGCTTGTGCACAGGTCGACGGATAACACCCTTTGTAGTTTGGACATCGACGACTCGTATACATTGATCCTTGCCAGGAATTACGTTGACGATTCGTCCCATTAGCCAGCGCTGAGATGGGACATTGTCTTCATGAACTATAACAAGAGCACCATTTGAGACATTACTTTGGTTGTTGGTCCACTTGGTGCGGGCTTGAAGCTCGTTGAGATAGTCGTTGGACCATTGCAGCCAAAAGCGTTGCTTAATTGCGCTGATGCGAGCCCAATGCTCAAGTTGATCAATTTCTTTGTTCGGTGCCTCACGCTCTGGAAGAGCCTTAAGCGCGCTGCCGATGATAAAATGTCCAGGAGTTAGCGCTTCGAAGTCACTTGGGTCGGATGACAGCGGCGAAATCGGGCGAGAATTAAGTATAGCTTCTATCTCAACCATAGCCGTTGTAAGCTCTTCAAAGGTGAGTCGTGCATTCATCACCGTACGAGTCAGATGACCTTTAGCGAACTTCACTGCAGCCTCCCACAATCCGCCAAAATGTGGTGCTCTGGGAGGTATGAAACGAAAGTTTATAAATTCATTAGTACAAAAATTAGTTATTAGATCTTGATTTTTTGAATTGAAAATAAATTTTTTGAGTTCTGCTAATTTGTTATTGGCACCAACAAAATTAGTAGCATTATCACAGAATATGTCAGTAGGTAAACCTCTTCTACCGATCATGCGCTTTAATGCTGATATGAAGGCTTCCGTTGACAGGTCTGAGACAACTTCAATGTGGACAGGCTTTGATGAGAGACACACAAAAATTGCAACATATGTCTTGTATGGGACCTTGCCACGAATTCGATAATATGTATTTATTGGTCCACAAAAATCGACAGCACAGCGAGAAAATGGTCTGGATGGATTGAGGCGCTCGACAGGAAGATTACCCATTATTTGCTGAAGCAAACGAGACTTGTAGCGAATGCAGTGCGTGCAAGATCTCACAATTTGACGGGTCAAATTTCTAGCGTTTATTATCCAGAAACGATCGCGAACTAGCGCCACAAGTGCCTTTGCGCCGGCATGGTAGTTGGTGATGTGTAAGTGACGAACATATCCTTTTACGAATTCATTGCTACTTGGTAAAAGTATAGGGTGTTTTTGTTCTTCAGAAATTTTTGCTAGTTCAAGACGACCGCCAACCTTGAGCAGATTGAAATTTCCAGTATTTTGCAAAAATGTATTCAGAAACTTTAGAGAGCTTTGAAAAGCTTTACCCTTCGTGAGCCGCCGAATATCTTCAAAGTATTTTTGTTGCAAATTCCAGACAATACAGAGTAGAGCGTTTTCTAGTTCCTGAGGGGAAAAGGAATTCGAGTCGATATTATTATTTGATTTATTGAAATAGTTTTTGTGAAATCGAAACAACCAGGCAACGATGCGTAAAGTTTTTATGTATGAGCTATACCTTTTTATGGATTCAAGGATATAGTTAGTTTTGGACGCAGTATGAAAAGTTGACTTTCTCTTTTCTTTGTCAACTTCATTGTAATCTTCTTTGTCGTATTTATTTTCTGGCCAATGTGGCTTATCGAGACTTAAAAAAGACGGCCCAGTGTACCATATCGAGTCAGTGAGTTCTTTAACAGAAGAGCCTCTTGAGACAATGCCGGCAGGATTAAAATTAGTTGGGACATGCCTCCAATGACATTTCGTTTGTAAGATCTTGAATCTCGGATATCCTATTACCAACAAAGGCCGATAAGGTAGATGAGTGTAACTTGAGCCAGTGTAGAACAATTTGAGAGTCAGTCCATAAATATACTTCAGAAATGTAGCTACTTAAGGACGATTTAGTTTTAGCGTACAGTTGCGATAAAAGATGAGCTCCACAAAGTTCTAATTTTGGTAATGATTTTTTCTACCTAGATTTTGCAGTAAGAAGTTGAACAGAGACGTTACCACGTGAGTCATTTACGCGAAGATACAGACAGCAGCCGTATGCACGTATCGATGAGTCGCAAAACCCATGCAATTGTATTGATTTAGCGTTTGCTAACAAGCAATATCTAGGTATTTTAAGCGAACGGAGTAAATCCAGATCCTTAAGAAAATTTTCCCACGCAGTCTGTAAGGTTTGTGGTACAGATTCATCCTAATTTATTTTAAGGAGCCAAAGTTCTTGGAGAATAATTTTTGCGATGATGATGACTGGAGATAGTAAGTCAAGAGGGTCAAAAAGTGACGAAGCTAACGATAAAATTGTTCTTTTTGTATCTTTATCAAATTGATTTTTGGGATTAAATGAAAACAGCAGTACATCTCGATTTTGATCCCATGTTATGCCTAACGTACTTGCAACAAAAGTGTCATCTAGGCTTAAGTTTTTAGTCGTCTCTTCGTGTCTAAATGTTTTATGATTAGAGTGACACTTCGCGAGTTCCATACACCCCTTTTTAAGAATTTCTGAAACTTCAAATTTTATTTTTAGCTGCTCATCGAGAGTTTCAGATCCTCCTAAGTTCAAATTCAGAAGCATATTGGTCTGCGAGATAGTGGAGACTACGAAAAGCGAGAAACGGTGCAGCAGCCGTATCGTAGGTCACAGTATTGAGTTTGAAAGTTTGTATCGGTTCTTTTTCTGAATTTAAATATATGTATTGAAAACAGCGATCCCTGGGATCCACATCTACTTGCCGGTACATTTAGACGATGTCAGCGGTGATTGCATAGCGATAAAGGCGAAAACGAATGAGCAAAATGTACAATTCCTCTTGAATTGTAGGTCCGACGATTAAAATGTCGTTGAGAGACCCTTGAGACGAATTTTGGCATGAAGCATCAAAAACCACTCTTAATTTTGTGGATGTACTTGTTGGCTTTGAAACGCAATGGTGAGGGATGTAATATTGTGGTGCATCAAGTTCGGGGTTTTTTACCACGCTCATATGCCCTAAATCAATAAATTTTTTCATAAAATAAACATATTGAGTTTTTGTATCAGAATCTCGAGCCAAACGACGCTCAAGTAAAGTGAATCTTTTCAATGCAGTCCATGTGAAAACCAAGAGACGAAGTGGTATTTTTAAATGGTAATCGTACAACAATTCTTCCCACTGAAGTTCGAGACACGGTTTTTGAGTAAACTTTTTCGCAACAAGTTTGCTCATCGGTCCATCGATTTGTTGGAGTCTCAATTGCATCCAATTTCCATATTTGTTCCAATTGCTTATCTATTGATTCTTCATATGACAGCCAGCAAGTTGACAACGATGAGACAGGAGATATGTGAATTTTATACCGACCAGATACGACCCAACCCAACAATGTATTCTAAAGGATGGGTAAATTGTTGCCAAGTTTAATCTGGCCGACCGACAAAATATCGAAAAAGCTTTCTGTCCCTAGCAACAAATCAATGCGTTTAGACTTAAAGAAATGCTCATCAGCCAGCTGCGTATTCGGTGGCAATTTCCACGATGAAATATCAATGTCCAATTCGGGATGATATGAAATATGAGACGTAATGCAAAATGAAAGAGACGTTCTGCTTTGCTGCAAGCAATGATGGTTTGCGTTGTGAGACAATTTTCGCACCAAATGAAATATATGATATCGTAAAATTACGATCAAAGAATTCATCCAAAAAATTATGCTGACTCTTTAAAGGATTATGGCATCAAAAAAAATTACGCAATCCGAATGTAATTAATTAAATTTTAGTGATTCAAATTTTTAATTTATTACATATACAATTTTGAAAAATGTATACTCCCTTTGTTGAGACAGCTTGTAGTTTTTGTTTTCTGGAACAATGGTGACTGCGCAGGCCGGGATAATGATGAATATGATGATCACGTTGACCGAGCAACGAGTCGCGAACTGAACTTCTCACCCGAAAATATAATGGTCTTTAATGTGAAATAAATTTTACCGCGATAGTTCTAGCGAGACAAATGATTATTTTTCTTTAATTTTTGACCTTGAGACTTTTATGCACTAACACAGTGTTTTGTTTTTTTTATTTTCAAGTATTTATTTGCATCAGCACATTTTTTTTAAAATACTTTTTTATTTGTTCAACTTTAAATTTACACTTGCCCCACGTTGGGCGCCAAAATGTTAATAAGAAGAGTTTTTCCTATTTCAGCAGAAACCGATTTAATTAATTTAATATATTTTAAATTTATAAGCTACTGCTTAAACGGGGCGAGTGCGAAAGTGGTGCAAATTAACTAGCGCGGTAAAAGTAAACGATATGACGTTAGATCAATTGAAGCAGCAAGAGAGCGACTGCAATTTATTTTCGGTCTTTTATACAATGTTTACAGAGCTTAAATTACAGTTAGTGCAGTTATGTTTTTTAGTACAACATTATGCATACTTAAGGCCTAAGCATAGAAATAATTAGGAAGCAGTTTAAGCCCTAAGTATAGAAAGTTAAAGAAACTTATTGAAACAAAATTTTAAGAGTACATAGCTTATATTTTAGGTTGAATTCATAATATAAATATAAAGTATAAAATACGTTATACGTTGACCGAACAGTTTTTTTGTGCACAAACTTGAGGTCGTTTTAGGCTATAAATCAAAAAATATGTATCCAAAAAAAAAATCGAACGATCAAACGCCCCCTGACTATATTTTTTTTTCGGATGTACCAAACTCCAGATATGTTACTCACCGCAAATTTTGAGGTTGTTCACGGCATTGGACTTTAAACATTTTTGGACCAAAACTTCACACATAAATTTTGAATAGTTATACTTCAATTATGTAAAAAAAATTTTGGTCTAAGATAAAATGCAGCTTAAAAAAAAAAAAATTTAAAAAAATGTGTTTTTATTTTTCGATAAACTCCCGGACGCCCTTAAATAAAACACCATGTAAAACCCATTTTAATTAATTTATTAAGCTACTTTTCACATACACATTTCACTTAGCTCTACTGTTGTCTTTTTATGTAGCATTAAAGTTTAATCGATCATATTTCGACGCGATTCAAGTTGGCTCTCGAGCTTAGATAAAATATGACCCATGCATTGTTCATCGGTGACCGCCATGGCAGATTCATGCACTATTTGAACAAAACGCTCGGTGTTTTGAGAATGCCATGGATAAGCTGTGAAAATAATTAAATTTATCAAAGAAAGCTATGAAATAAAGTTATTTGTCATGTGCAAACCTGGTAAAGTGATTATTTCTTTTGAATTTTGTAATGCTTCCAGCTGGTCTTGCGTGAAAAACTGCGAATTTGAGCCAGTTGATCATATTGAAGTATGAGCCACTTTCGAAATTTATGAAATGATCTAACTGTGAACCGAACATTTGACGAATGCATCCCGTTGCTTCTTTGCGGGCTGTTAAGATCTTATCATAGCCATCTGATCGTAGTAGCGGATCTGGGTCCGTTTTCATTGGGTAACGTATCGAAGACACTTGATTTGATTTTAATTTTTTAATTCATGTTGTAAAAGTTGAGATTTGGTGGGTAGATATTTGAGGTCAATGACCTTCGAAGCAAAAAAAAATTGTCTCCTCGAAACAAAAACATCGAAACATCATGTTTTAAGATCGGACTAAAAATGCCGGAGATAATACGAAAAATTTAATAAGAGAACCGATACGTTCGGTAAAAAAATTAAAAACATTTTTTAAAATAGTTTTAATGGAATAATCGAATTACTTCTATAGGCAAAGTTTAATGATTTTGTGCAAGCTTTAATTATCTGACACTAAAAAGGTACATGAAGATGGTAGGAACTGAGATCTGGTGAGTAAGTACTAGAACGGAGTCCTTGATGTCAGTGACCCTTAAAGCAAAAAATTGGTCTACTCGAGACAAAAACATTGATATATCATACATTAAGATCGGACTGTAAATGCCGATGATATGAAGAAAAATGTAGATGCGCGACCTCTATTTTCAGTGCGGTGATTTTTTTTTT
The DNA here is from genome assembly GCA_949775025.1 of Tricholauxania praeusta. NCBI lineage: Eukaryota > Metazoa > Arthropoda > Insecta > Diptera > Lauxaniidae > Tricholauxania > Tricholauxania praeusta. The sequence continues at coordinate 112,753,686 of OX459028.1, forward strand.
CGGTACGGTCTAATATACAGTGGTCAAACAAGTTTAGAAACAGCAAGATTTATTTTTAATAACTAACAAAAAATACACTTTAAAAGTTAAAAAAAAGTTATTTTTTCTCTGCCATGATTTTTGGGTTACATACTATTTCCAATTCAACGACAAAACTTGAAAGAAAAAACTTTCCCGTTAGAGAAAAAAGGAAAGACGACTAAGAACATACAAAATTGAAGCAAAAAAAGTTTAGAAACGCAGTACATTTAGTTAGTTTTCGTTAGTACAAAAATGCTTTGAAATCACGGTATTAACGTTCTATCTTAGTGGAGGTCCAGAAAAATGCAGATGTATCAGCTCCAAAAATAACTACTAACATAGAGCAATGTCGTACGTAGTTCAAAATTACCAAAGGTGACACCTTAAAATCCTTCGTCGTTAAGAGAAACGCTAAAAAGCGTCTTAAAATCACAAAAACCACGTTAATCAGCCAAACACATTTTAGGATAATGTAATATTAGTGACGAATCAAAATATAATATTTGTTTTGCGAACTCCAAGCGCACAGAGAGGTACCACATACCCTTAGAAGTCCTAATACAAACTGGATTAACACACAAATTATACAATAGGATCTAAAGAGCATGTTGATGATGCCGTTGGGGATATGAATGACATTTTAATTACAGTAGCAAAAAACGCTACACCTAAAACTGGTAGGAGAAAAGATAGATTTTTAACTAATTGTGAAATTGAAAAATTATTTTCGGATAAGAGAAGGCTTAGACGGGAATGGCAGAGGCATAGGTCTACAGCATTAAAAATTAAACTTAAGGATGCCGAAAAGTAGATAAAAGCTGCTCTGTCTAGAGATCAAAATAATTGCCATTATAGTTTTATTCGAAATCTATCTCCAAACAAAACTAATAAATCGTTCCTTTGGAAGTCTAGCTGCGTATTTAAAAACCTTATTGAGACAGAGCCACCACTTAAGGAAAGGGCATATTAGTATTTCAGTCAAATTGTGTTTAAAACATTATTGATCTGCCGCAAATAAGTAACACACAAAATATAAATGGTGTAGCCACCGTCATAAATATTAAACTTATTTGCAGAAAAGCAAACTCCACGACTCCATTACCTCCATAATATTCAAAAATTTACCCCAAATAGCTATAGTTTTCATCACCAGGCTCTTTAACGCTGTAATGAATCTTGGCCACTATCCTGGTGAGTAGAAAAATCAATAATTAAAATGATCTCGAATCCCGGCAAAGATTCCACTTTATCATCTTCATACAGACCTATTAGTTTGCTTCCTTGCCTCTCAAAACTGTTTGAAAAAGTGTTCTTAGAAAAGCTTAGGTCATACCTTCAAGATTATTAACTTATTCCTTCACACCTGTTTGGCTTTAGGGAAAAACATGGAACCATTGAGCAAGTGAATAGAATAACAAACGAACTAAGAAAAATACTGTTGCGCCATATTTATCGATGTGAAGCAAGCGTATGGCACGGTCTAATTTACAAAATCAGACAGATCCTACCACAAAATGTCCCTGCAGTCCTAGAGTCATACTTGGCAAACAGGTGATATAGAGTTAATTACCAAAGTTTTAATACTTCTAAATTTCTGATTGGTGCTGGATTTCCTCAGGGTAGTGTTCTTGGTCCGTTTTTATATATTTTATTCACCTCTGATATTACGACAAATGACCAGCTAGTCACCTCTACTTTTGCGGGCGATACGGCAATTTTAAGTCGTCACAAAAATGCTGTGTTGCCACCAATCAGCTTCAAAATCATCCAGTTCTTGTTGAAAATTGACTATCAAAATGATGTATCAAGGTGAATGAGCAAAAATGCCGACATGTCATATTTACATTAAATAGAAATCCAACTTCAACCTTAACAATAAATGGTATTCGAGTTCCAGAATCAAATGATGTAAGTTATTTTGGCATTCACATAGATAATCGCTTAACTTGGCGTAAACATATGGAAGCCAAAAAGGCGCAAATCAAACTTAAAGCTGCTAGCTTGCACTGGTTAATTAACAGACACTCTCCTTTAAAATTGGAATATAAAGTCTTACTATATAATAGTGTCATCAAGCCTATCTGGACCTATGGGATACAGTTATATTGATTTGCTAGTTCATCAAATATAGAAATTTTTCAAAGAGCTTAAGCAAAAATACTAAGGACAATAACAGGTGCTCCTTGGTGAAGGTAGAATTTGAGAGACTGAGGGGAAAATACCTCCAAAAACTGCAAAATCACATCAACCCATTAGCTACGCCACTTGCCAACACCTCATCACAATCGCGTTTAAAATGCTTGACCGTCCAGCTATTTCAAATATATCCTCCACGCTTATTGGCATCGATCGCGAAACTTACATTTATGCATGTGCATTGTGGTGTTTTTTTTTTCAAACTTTTAATAATATTTAAAAGTAATTGCCCCAACATTTGAGCTTCCTAGCTCAAACCTTTAAACGGTGCGGACGGAGTTTATGTCCAATTTCGTTGAAATTTAACGAAAAAACCGACTTACTAAAACGTAAAAAAAGTCTGCCTTATTTGCCAAAATATAATGTTTTGGGTATTTTAGTTTAATGGGGGACGCCACCCACTGTTGTCAAACCACGCCCACATTTTTCGTGTGACTAAAAATGTGGAAAAAATACACCCGAAGGAGGAATTTTTATTTTTTTTTTTTTAAATTTTGCGGTCCTATATGCCTATATAATAGAATCGGGTTTGAAGAAAATCTCCTAAAATTTCAGCTTTCTAGATCAAACCTGCGAAAGACGCATCCACTTTGTTTCCTATTACAATTCATATGGAAGCAATTTTTTTTTTACTAAAATGCGAAAAAAAATCTGTTTTTCGTTTTTCATATGAATTGTAATAGGAAACAAAGTGGATGCGCCGCACAGTGTTATATTTTGAGAAAAAATGGACAAAATCAATTTCCCGTCGATAACAATGCCCAAAAAAAACGAGGTCGGTCTCATTCGAAAGGTGATTTCATGCTTTTTGTCATTTTTTTAGTTATAATACGAAAAAAAATTTTTTTTTTATAACGAATTAGTTTTAAAAGATATATATATATATATATATATACTCTCGACTTTCAAAATAAATTATCATCGGATATGTATACGAGTCAGAATTGTACTAAAATTGGGAAAAACTGTCTAAAAGTGAAAAAGACCATATTTTGGGCATTTCTGAGAAATGCCCAAAGCTGGGATCTCGATTCGGGACAATTTTTCTAAAAAAAGCATGAAATCACCTTTCGAATGAGACCGACCTCGTTTTTTTTGGGCATTGTTATCGACGGGAATTTGATTTTGTCCATTTTTTCTCAAAATATAACACTGTGCGCCGTTCGCAGGTTTGATCTAGGAAGCTGAAATTTTGGGAGAATTTTCTTCAAACCCGATTCTGCTATGTAGGCATATAGGACCGCAAATTAAAAAAAATAAAAATACCTCCTTCGGGTGTATTTTTTCCGCATTTTTATTCACACGAAAAATGTGGGCGTAGTTTGACAATAGTGGGTGGCGTCCCCCATTCAACTAAAAAACCCAAAACGCTAAAGGCACCTAAGGCATACTTTTTATACGTTTAAATAAAATGGTTTTTTCGTTAAATTTCAACGAAATTGGATATAATCTCTGTCCGCGCCGGTTACAGGTTTGAGCTACGAAGCTCAAATGTTGGGACAATTATTTTTATTCCTCAAGCTTAATATATGAAAAAATCAATAAAATCCATCTCCAAAAGTTTGAAGAAAAAAACACACTAATGTGCATACACAACGATAGAAGCATTCCAAAGTCCTTTCGACTGGAATATCTCATTGTTTTTTATCCTCGTGAAGACTTGGTGCCGGGACCTAGCTCGTCTCGGGCACTGTTCTCTAAGAATAATTAATAAAAATAAAGAAAAAATCGCCATTCAGCTCATCTCCCAATGAGGGCACTGGACCGGGCCCTAACCCGTCTCGGCCGCTGCCTGATAAGTAGAGAGTGCGGTAGCAGGAACGTTGGAGCAGTGTGCTTTTGGAAGACTTTTGAGTGTTAAACCAGGATTTAGCTCATCTCGTCTACCGCTTCAAAGCTGTCCTCGTTGTCCTAGCTCTCCCCAACGTGATAGACCGGGACCTAGCTCCTCTCGGCTACCATGTCACAATCATATCGAGGTACTAGTTACCTCTATGATGGTGGACAGGGACCTAGCCCGTCTCTGCTACTACGCCATCACAGACCGGGACCTCGGTCGTCTAGGCTGAAAATTAATCAGGGGAGACGTACATAAATAAGTTACTATTCATCGATGATTTTCGGAGTACTCTGCTTATTTGCCACTGGGATGGGAAACAAATTGTTTACTCCGTTTACCCAACCACGCTTTTGATGATTACAATCAGCTATTTTTATTAAATTGCAAATAGTTACTAATTTCTTTTCGTATACTATTTTGGATATTTTTCTCTTCGTGAGAAAATACTCTTCCACTAACTTGAATTTCAATGATTGCTAACTCGCATTGGAAAAATACCCGAACAGATCTTATATAAGACATTATCAATCAATTATTCATTGTAGCCATGATTTAACTAATTAAATCATGATTGCAACCAACTTATTTAAATTAAAAAAAAAGTTATAAGAAACTAATTTTTTTATATATGTTTTCAGGTTTGTATTGCATCATCTGAAGAAGCTACATTTCCAGAACTACCACGGTCTAAAATTGAGCGCAAAAAGATGTTTAAGTGTAATAAGTGCGACAAGCTTTTTCTTAACCTGAGCAAATGGCGATATCACGCAGTTACGCATTCTGAACAGTGCATATTTAAATGTACCATTTGTAGTAAATCATTTAACCAGGAATACAATTTACAAGCTCATATGCGACGTCATACTGGTGATAAGCGCTTTAGTTGTGAGCTGTGTGATAAACGGTTTTTTACAACCACAGAATCTGCGCGTCATCAACTTACTCACTCTGACGTACGCCCCTACATTTGTTCTTCTTGTGGCAAGACTTTTATAAGAATGACTTTACTTAAAGAACACATGAAGCGACACGAAAACTCTCGTCCTTTTAAATGCGATGTGTGTGAAAGATGTTTTTATTCTCGTGCTCTATTAAATAATCATAAGCCGACGCACACAAAGGAGCGTCCCTTTGCTTGTAGTATTTGTTATGCTAAATTTTGTCGGCGACAAACACTTAAAGTACACATAAAATTGCACACAGATGCGAAGGAGTATTCTTGCAACTTGTGTGAAAAATCGTTTAATCAAAAACCTGCGCTTCTATCTCATATGAAAATAAATCACAGAATAGTGGATAGTAAAACAAAATATAGTCCGTTTTTATAAAACTATCCTATTGTTGTTAATAAGTAAATATACATACAAATGTACACACACAAATAAATATGTTTGCAAAATCGCCTGAGATGCTGTATAACTGTTAGACCACGCCAAATCAGATGCATAGTTCGTTATTAGCCTCACAGTAATGCAGCATCAAAAGTACATTTATTGTTTTAGTGGCTTTCCTGCAATATTCGACTGTTTCTAATTTTTAAATGAAATGAAGATACATATGGGGCATTCCAAGCCAAATCACCGAGGTTTTGGCCCGATCCTCTTCGATTTCGCTCATTTTTTGATATGTTTTAGTGCGTATTAAATGCAACAAGAACACCAATTTTCAGTCTCGTATTCAAAACCGTTATTGAGCAATCGGTTTTTTAAATTTTAAGGCAACCAATTTTCAATCAACGATAGTAATAAATATCGATATCAATAAAAAGTAGGGTTGAAAAAAAAAATAAAAAAATTGTTCGAAGTAATTATCAGTTAGTTATTAACGTTTAAAGATTAAAACCGACATTTCCCAAAATTCTACTCTATATTACGCAACTTTTAAGCCGTAGTTCTAGATATGCTCACGATTATTTTTATTTTTGGTTTGTTTTATTGGCTTTCTTAATAAATATTAATAATTAAATGATTATTGAACTTTAGCCATTTTTCGCAGCGATCAACATTATTTATGTAAAATTTTACAAGTTGATACAATGCATTATGTATTAAACAAACTTTGATAACAAAGGAAAAAAACAACAACAACTCTAGAATATAGACATATGTTTCGATTCTTAAAATCTCATCAGTATATTTTTGGTTGATGTCTACGTCAGCACTCAAATTGCACCCGCCATATTAATGAAGAACAATCGAAAAGGTAATTTTTAATTTCAAGCAAATGTGGTTATATTTTAAGTGAATTTTTAAGATCACACCATTGCGTTGAATTTTTTCTCAATTAGCTGTACCCTTTTCTTTGTTTTGTTTACATCATTAAAGCGAGACGCCACGTGAGTGGATTAAACCGTAGTTCTCCTTTGTTATCACAGTTTCTTAAATTATTTGTTTATGTTGTAATGCACATCCATTGGCTGTGAGACATTACGTGTTCAAAATTATGCGATCCTGGTGCATCGCAGATTTTGAGGTTTCGGCGTGTTCTCCGTAATTTAGAAATTTTTGGTTTGTTTTATTGGCTTTCTTAATAAATATTAATAATTAAATGATTATTGAACTTTAGCCATTTTTCGCAGCGATCAACATTATTTATGTAAAATTTTACAAGTTGATACAATGCATTATGTATTAAACAAACTTTGATAACAAAGGAAAAAAACAACAACAACTCTAGAATATAGACATATGTTTCGATTCTTAAAATCTCATCAGTATATTTTTGGTTGATGTCTACGTCAGCACTCAAATTGCACCCGCCATATTAATGAAGAACAATCGAAAAGGTAATTTTTAATTTCAAGCAAATGTGGTTATATTTTAAGTGAATTTTTAAGATCACACCATTGCGTTGAATTTTTTCTCAATTAGCTGTACCCTTTTCTTTGTTTTGTTTACATCATTAAAGCGAGACGCCACGTGAGTGGATTAAACCGTAGTTCTCCTTTGTTATCACAGTTTCTTAAATTATTTGTTTATGTTGTAATGCACATCCATTGGCTGTGAGACATTACGTGTTCAAAATTATGCGATCCTGGTGCATCGCAGATTTTGAGGTTTCGGCGTGTTCTCCGTAATTTAGAAATTTTTGGTTTGTTTTATTGGCTTTCTTAATAAATATTAATAATTAAATGATTATTGAACTTTAGCCATTTTTCGCAGCGATCAACATTATTTATGTAAAATTTTACAAGTTGATACAATGCATTATGTATTAAACAAACTTTGATAACAAAGGAAAAAAACAACAACAACTCTAGAATATAGACATATGTTTCGATTCTTAAAATCTCATCAGTATATTTTTGGTTGATGTCTACGTCAGCACTCAAATTGCACCCGCCATATTAATGAAGAACAATCGAAAAGGTAATTTTTAATTTCAAGCAAATGTGGTTATATTTTAAGTGAATTTTTAAGATCACACCATTGCGTTGAATTTTTTCTCAATTAGCTGTACCCTTTTCTTTGTTTTGTTTACATCATTAAAGCGAGACGCCACGTGAGTGGATTAAACCGTAGTTCTCCTTTGTTATCACAGTTTCTTAAATTATTTGTTTATGTTGTAATGCACATCCATTGGCTGTGAGACATTACGTGTTCAAAATTATGCGATCCTGGTGCATCGCAGATTTTGAGGTTTCGGCGTGTTCTCCGTAATTTAGAAATTTTTGGTTTGTTTTATTGGCTTTCTTAATAAATATTAATAATTAAATGATTATTGAACTTTAGCCATTTTTCGCAGCGATCAACATTATTTATGTAAAATTTTACAAGTTGATACAATGCATTATGTATTAAACAAACTTTGATAACAAAGGAAAAAAACAACAACAACTCTAGAATATAGACATATGTTTCGATTCTTAAAATCTCATCAGTATATTTTTGGTTGATGTCTACGTCAGCACTCAAATTGCACCCGCCATATTAATGAAGAACAATCGAAAAGGTAATTTTTAATTTCAAGCAAATGTGGTTATATTTTAAGTGAATTTTTAAGATCACACCATTGCGTTGAATTTTTTCTCAATTAGCTGTACCCTTTTCTTTGTTTTGTTTACATCATTAAAGCGAGACGCCACGTGAGTGGATTAAACCGTATATTTAATATACGGTATATTTATTATTAATATTTATTAAGAAAGCCAATAAAACAAACCAAAAATTTCTAAATTACGGAGAACACGCCGAAACCTCAAAATCTGCGATGCACCAGGATCGCATAATTTTGAACACGTAATGTCTCACAGCCAATGGATGTGCATTACAACATAAACAAATAATTTAAGAAACTGTGATAACAAAGGAGAACTACGGTTTAATCCACTCACGTGGCGTCTCGCTTTAATGATGTAAACAAAACAAAGAAAAGGGTACAGCTAATTGAGAAAAAATTCAACGCAATGGTGTGATCTTAAAAATTCACTTAAAATATAACCACATTTGCTTGAAATTAAAAATTACCTTTTCGATTGTTCTTCATTAATATGGCGGGTGCAATTTGAGTGCTGACGTAGACATCAACCAAAAATATACTGATGAGATTTTAAGAATCGAAACATATGTCTATATTCTAGAGTTGTTGTTGTTTTTTTCCTTTGTTATCAAAGTTTGTTTAATACATAATGCATTGTATCAACTTGTAAAATTTTACATAAATAATGTTGATCGCTGCGAAAAATGGCTAAAGTTCAATAATCATTTAATTATTAATATTTATTAAGAAAGCCAATAAAACAAACCAAAAATTTCTAAATTACGGAGAACACGCCGAAACCTCAAAATCTGCGATGCACCAGGATCGCATAATTTTGAACACGTAATGTCTCACAGCCAATGGATGTGCATTACAACATAAACAAATAATTTAAGAAACTGTGATAACAAAGGAGAACTACGGTTTAATCCACTCACGTGGCGTCTCGCTTTAATGATGTAAACAAAACAAAGAAAAGGGTACAGCTAATTGAGAAAAAATTCAACGCAATGGTGTGATCTTAAAAATTCACTTAAAATATAACCACATTTGCTTGAAATTAAAAATTACCTTTTCGATTGTTCTTCATTAATATGGCGGGTGCAATTTGAGTGCTGACGTAGACATCAACCAAAAATATACTGATGAGATTTTAAGAATCGAAACATATGTCTATATTCTAGAGTTGTTGTTGTTTTTTTCCTTTGTTATCAAAGTTTGTTTAATACATAATGCATTGTATCAACTTGTAAAATTTTACATAAATAATGTTGATCGCTGCGAAAAATGGCTAAAGTTCAATAATCATTTAATTATTAATATTTATTAAGAAAGCCAATAAAACAAACCAAAAATTTCTAAATTACGGAGAACACGCCGAAACCTCAAAATCTGCGATGCACCAGGATCGCATAATTTTGAACACGTAATGTCTCACAGCCAATGGATGTGCATTACAACATAAACAAATAATTTAAGAAACTGTGATAACAAAGGAGAACTACGGTTTAATCCACTCACGTGGCGTCTCGCTTTAATGATGTAAACAAAACAAAGAAAAGGGTACAGCTAATTGAGAAAAAATTCAACGCAATGGTGTGATCTTAAAAATTCACTTAAAATATAACCACATTTGCTTGAAATTAAAAATTACCTTTTCGATTGTTCTTCATTAATATGGCGGGTGCAATTTGAGTGCTGACGTAGACATCAACCAAAAATATACTGATGAGATTTTAAGAATCGAAACATATGTCTATATTCTAGAGTTGTTGTTGTTTTTTTCCTTTGTTATCAAAGTTTGTTTAATACATAATGCATTGTATCAACTTGTAAAATTTTACATAAATAATGTTGATCGCTGCGAAAAATGGCTAAAGTTCAATAATCATTTAATTATTAATATTTATTAAGAAAGCCAATAAAACAAACCAAAAATTTCTAAATTACGGAGAACACGCCGAAACCTCAAAATCTGCGATGCACCAGGATCGCATAATTTTGAACACGTAATGTCTCACAGCCAATGGATGTGCATTACAACATAAACAAATAATTTAAGAAACTGTGATAACAAAGGAGAACTACGGTTTAATCCACTCACGTGGCGTCTCGCTTTAATGATGTAAACAAAACAAAGAAAAGGGTACAGCTAATTGAGAAAAAATTCAACGCAATGGTGTGATCTTAAAAATTCACTTAAAATATAACCACATTTGCTTGAAATTAAAAATTACCTTTTCGATTGTTCTTCATTAATATGGCGGGTGCAATTTGAGTGCTGACGTAGACATCAACCAAAAATATACTGATGAGATTTTAAGAATCGAAACATATGTCTATATTCTAGAGTTGTTGTTGTTTTTTTCCTTTGTTATCAAAGTTTGTTTAATACATAATGCATTGTATCAACTTGTAAAATTTTACATAAATAATGTTGATCGCTGCGAAAAATGGCTAAAGTTCAATGATTATTTTTATTTTTTTTCGAATTTTGAAAATTTTATATTTGTGTTTTTATGATTGAATTATCTATTGGGTAAAACCCACGAAAACGCCAGCGAAAAAGTTTTTGTCTCCGATTTGGCTGAAATTTGGCATTATTGTAATATCGATGTCCAGCAATAGAACTGTGTTGAGGCATTTGCTCTAGTATTGTTTTTTGTTGAGATACGCGGGTATGAAATTCACGAATTTCTTACTTTTTCAGAATAAGTGTTTTTTCGAAAACTCATAGCTTAGTGCAAACTTTATCAATTAATAATTGGTACACTTACGATTTTAGGTATTTACTTGTACTTTTCGCAAAAATATACTGTTTTGAAAAAAAAATGTTCGCAAATATTTTTGCATTTTTCTTAAAAAAACCATTTTTTAAAATTTTTTTTTGTTGTTAAAAAAAACTTTGATTTATTTTTATTATTTATTTATTTATTCTTCGCTTAATGCCGTAAAATTCTTTATGGGGAAAAAATTATTTATATTTTTTTTTAATTTAATAAAAAATAAAAGAGCAAAATTTTTGTAAATTGAAATGAATTTTTGAATTTTTTTTCAAAACCCCATTTCTTAAATTTTTTTAAAAAAAAAAACTTTGATTTATTCTGCGTTTAATGCCGCAACATACAACTCATACAAAATGTATGGGACACCCAGATATGTTGAGTGTATGTTGATTACGGTGTCCCGAAAAAGTAGAAGTAGAGTAGAAGCCCTCTAATTTTGTTTCAATGATGTCAAAACAATTGTATATAAAGTTTCATGTACTTAGCATGTCACTACTTGCAAGTAGTGACAACTCTTCAGGAAATTAACAGGCACAGTCAGTTTGGAACGCTATTATCTACTGGAACCTTGAAGATAAAGTGCAAATTCTTTGTTGTGATACTACTGTTTCAAATACTGGTCGTATTAATGGTGCCTGTGTACTTGTCGAACAGAAACTGAATACAGAAATGCTTATTTTTCCTTGCCGCCATTACATTTTCGAATTGGTATTAAAAATCGTGTTTGAGGCAAAAATTAGCCAAATAACTACAACCACTGACATTCCATTATTCAAAAAGTTCCGAGAAAACTGGAAAAATGGGGATCCCAATAAAATACAGAGATATACAGAAAAGCTATCGTTCCTGAATGTATCTGATATTGAGAAACTGCTAGAATTTTACCGGATTGAATTAACTAAAAAAATTACTTGAGATGACTATCGAGAATTAATAGAGCTTTCAATAATACTTATTGGCGGAGATACAGAGCAAACATTTAAGATTCGGCATCCAGGTGCCATGCATCAAGCTTGATGGATGGCGAGAGCAATTTATTCATTAAAAAATATTATTACTTAGCTCTCAATTCAGCTTATCAAACAAGGATAAGGCAGCTCTGTTAGACATCTGTCTGTTAATCGTGGCTTCCTACGTCAAGCCTTGGCTGCAATACACTTTAGCGGTAAAAGCACCTTACTAGGATTTGTGCTTTTTTAAGGCCATGAAGTATGACCTGAATGGGAGAAGAAGTGGCGTAATATCTTATGAACTGATGAAACTAAGATCAATTTATTTAGCAATGATTCAGAAAGGATTGTGCAATGGCCTAAAAGAAAAGGGTTTCACGTCAGATTCACAAAAAAAAAAAAACAAACACGGAGGCGAATATATTATGTCCCGTCCAGTTTCCGTGATCCTTGCAAAATTTAGCATCATTTTGAAATTTTTTTTTCCGCAATAAAGGAACTTTTTAACCTAAGCGCCCAGGTATTTTAGCCTTTAGTTAACGTTATCGAATTCTTTGAGCACTTCCCAATTTACCACGTTCCCAATTTTTGCTAAATTTGTCTTAAATGTGTCTATTTTCTATATGAAGATCAACTCTTGGAGCGGTTTTTGGTGGCCTACCACGTAATTTTTTTTTACTGTTTATTCTTAAATACATTTCTCACGAAATTGTGAGATCTATTCAGCAACCTGCCAAAGCATTGAAGAGATTTTAATCCTTTTTTCAAGTTTAAAGTCAGTTTTGAATCCACAGCAGAGCAATGTGGCTTACAACTCATCTCAACTAAAATTTTTGCTGTCAATTCAATGCATTTTAAGGTTTAATTAAGTAAAACTTAACGATCTTCTAAGGAAAGCTCAAAAAAGAATTAAAAAAAAAAATTTCAAACGAGAATTCGAATCAACGTGCAGGTGTACCTATTATTTTGAGCAGGCAAATTTTCAAACTATGCACAGTGAGTAGAAACGCTCAAAACTTAAGGCAATCACATGATTTGTTATACTGAAATATTATTGCAAAGTTTGCAATGGCGACAACAAAATGTACACATTTGCAAATGCTACGGTGTTGCAAAAATGCTACAGTCAAACCCTGTAGCATTTGTAGCAAATGCAAATGTTTAAAAATTTTGTTTTTGTCACACTCTTTTCCTATAGGATTTTCTCAGCAAAAATTTATTATTTACAAATTTTGGTTTTTGTCTCTTTTTCCTATACAATTCTCTCACCAACTATCGGTCACAATTCGCTGCAAATTTTTTCAATTGCATAGTTTTGCAATGTCATTTGCACCGGATCGTGAATTGGACTTATGATTTTTCCTCTAAATTACCAAAATATTTTTTTAATAAAGCTTAAACTAAAAACTCAAAGGTGTACCTATTATTTAGAGCAGGCGTGTATATATCCTGACTGTAACAAGCAAACTTTGATAAGAAAATTTAATGAATAATATCCTGTTAATGATAAATACTTAATATATATAAGTTCTAAAATCCCCTTATTGCTTCCATACTAATTCTTATGTCAAGCTTTTGACATCAAGTCGGCAAGGATTATCATTATCCGATATCAATAATATTTATTTTTTCAGTTATTTGGGTCAAATGGAAAAAATAGAGGGTATGCGTATCTCAATTCAAAAAAAAAAAAAAATTTCGCCCTTATAGCCTGGAACACCCTAATGTTGATGTTTAATTTTTTGGCACAAATACATTTCAATTTAAAAAATTTTAGCTCTTTTATTTTTTTTAAATTTGAGACCCTTATTGTGGTTGTCGATTTGCGATAGCCATCGATTTAATGGAAACGATGCCATTTTAGTATTACGAAACTCAATAGAAACAAGTTAAGGTGTTATCTTCGGCCAGGTCGAAACTCACATACCCTACACTGCGCTGAAAGCACCTTTTAAATAAATGTTAAAAAGGCGTTGAAAAATGAAAAATTAAAAATATGCTACGCCCACTTGTCCAATTCCGCCCACTTTTGGTTCAATAAACTATATTCGTGTCGACATCCTCATATTAAATTTCAGCACAATAGCTTGTATAGTTTCCGATATGTGCCGCAGTTAAATTTAAAATTTAGGGCGGTGACACACCCACTGGTACAATCTAGCCTGGTTTTGATCCAGAAATAGCTTTCCATAAGCAAACCTCTTACACCAAATTTTAGTATAATTGCTCACATATTTCGATAAATATGCCACTTACCGTATTTTACTTGTATGGGAGGTGCCACGCACACTGGTGCTATTTCAGCCAATTTCAGATTTCAGATATACTCAATAGCAACTGAACCACTTACATTAAATTTCATAGCGATTGCTGTAATAGTTCACTTAAAACAGAGCTTACGAATTAATGTTAATATGGGACGTGCCACGCCCACTGATGCAATCCTGTCAAAATTCATTTATTTTTAAAGCTTATAGTTAGTGACATCTATAGACCAAATTTTATGAAGATTACTCTCATAGCACACTATCTATAACAATAAGCGTTTTTTACTTATATGGGAGGTGCCATGCCCACAGGTACTATTGAACCAAATTTTTGTTATAAGAGACCTTATAGGAAGTATATCTACCTCATTAAATTTCATAACGATTACGTTTTTAGTTCTTTTTATATAACGTTTATAAATACTGTGGGCGGTGCCACGCCCTTGAGCGAGTTTTTTCAGTAAAGTAGCTGAGCTTGTATTGATGATTGCTTTCAGTGGCATCATCCCCAAAATTTTTATGGAAATCGTTTGCGCCAATTCTGAGATATACGGAATCAAAATTTTTAATAGTTGAAAAGTGCCACGCCCATTTTTTTGATTCCGCCCACTTTTATCTCAATTCAAGATACATTTGATATGTATCCGTTTACCAAATTTAATTGCAATATCTTGAACGGCTTACAAGATATGGTAGTATTAATGATAAAATTTAGGGATGTGCCACGCCCCTGTACGACCCTTTGGAAACTTGAAACCCAGCCTAATCCTAATTTGGTTTACATGTGCACAAAATCACAAAGTTTCATCAAAATCGCTGCAACTTTTTTCAAAATTGGCCTGTTTAAATTTACATAAAGTATGGGCAGTAGGCGTGTCCGTCAACCGATTTCGCCCATTTTCAATAGCAAGATGCCTGCAAGAAGATGTAACCTCTGTGTGAAAATTTCATTCAATTAGCTTTCTTGGTTTTCCCGTAAACCTGATTTCAACAGACGGACAGACAGACAGACGGACATCGTTAAATCGACTCAGGTGGTGACGCTGAATATATATACTTTTCCATACCTGCCACGCCTTCTTCGAGTTGTTACAAACGGAGAGACAAAGTGAATATACCCTCGGTGTAGGATATAAAAATTGCGTCATTGTGACTTGAAATATTATTATTTTTCTTGAGGCAGCCGTTTAGTTTCATTCAGTTTTTGTGTGAAAAATTTAAAAAATAAAGAAATATCTACTAAAATAAAAAAAAAATCTTATCTATCATAATAAAACGATAGAACAGCCAGCGATTGTGATCGCTAAGCACAATACCAAACAAAATCGCTTATAGAAAAAAAGCGTTTTTTTATTGAAAATCGACAACTGCAATAGGGGCCAAAAAAAAAAAAAATATAAATAATTTTTTCCCCGCGATTAAACTTGCGGCATTAAACGCAGAATAAATTAAAGATTTTTAAAAAAAACAAAAAAAATTTAAGAAATGGGTTTTTGAAAAAAATTCAAAAATTTATTTCAATTTACAAAAATTTTCATCTGTTATATTTTATTAAATTAAAAAAAAAATATAAATAATTTTTTCCCCGTAAAGAATTTTGCGGCATTTAGCGCAGAATAAATCAAAGTTTTTTTTTAAAACAAAAAAATATTTTAAAAATCGTTTTTTTAAAAAAAATTCAAAAATATTTTATAATTCGCAAAATTTTTGCGAACATTTTTTTTTTTCAAAAACAGTATATTTTTTCGAAAAGTACAAGTAAATACCTAAAATCGTAAGTGTACCAATTATTAATTGATCAAGTTTGCTGTAAGCTATGAGTTTTCGAAAAAAACACTTATTCTGGAAAAGTACGAAAGTCGTGAATTACATACCCGCGTATCTCAACAACAAATAATACTAGGGAAAATTCCTTAACGCAGTTCTATTGCTGGACATCGATATTACAATAATGCCAAATTTCAGCCAAATCGGAGTCAAACAATTTTTTCGCTGGCGTTTTTGTGTGTTTTACCCTCTATATCACTAGTTTACACAAAAAAGATCTGGTTTCTCGCATAGTTTTTTATGTATTTTGGGTCGCAATTTCCAAAAATACCAACCATTTTTTTCTCTTAACAATCGTTTTCGAGTTATCCCTCCAAAACCCGTTTTTTGCACTTTATTTGGTCATATCCATCAATTTTTTTTCGAACTAAATTTGAATTTTATAAGAAATGAGTTTTTGACCCTTTATAAACTCATTTTTATTGAAAGATATTATTTTGAGTAGTTTTCTCAAGTGGCACAGTGAAAGCCAACTTATTATACTCGAACTTTTTATTGCATAACTTTGAAGATTTATAGATCAATATTAAGGCCCTAAATTTTCTTTTGCAAATTTTTGATTTTTTAAAAAGTTATGAACAAGTGAATATCTATGTGCGTGTTTTTTAAATTGCGATTTCTCAGTAAATATTGGGAAAAAGTTAATGAAATTATTGTGATAGGACAAGAAATATTTTACAATTTATATGAAATAAAGTTTTTATAAAAATTTTATTTATTACTTATAAAAAATTAACTTTTTAATAAACAAAAAGAATTTTAACCATTTTCTCATATGTACTGTAACGAACTTTCGGCTGGGGTTTAAGCTCGCCGGTGTCCAGGGTTCGGCTACAAAAATTTATAATTTGCGGGCTGCTATATTTTTTCAAGAAGGTACAAGTATCCGGTCAAAGAAACACTACCGAGTTAATTCTTAACAAGCTTTAATATAATTCACTTTTTTTTATAGATTATAAATTTATTTTATACATTCGTTTCTTAGCCTAATTTATATTTAAATCAAAGTGCTTCGTCGCGACCGTCCGCCTTGAGGATACCGGGTTGCAGTCGTTGTTGCTTTGCCTCGCGCTCGCACCGTACACCCGTTTGCAGCGATCCACCGATAAAACTCACCTACGCTCGCCTATGCGCTGAGCATAATCGTACGTTACTTTGCGAAGCACTAGTAACGCCCAATTACTCAGAGCGATCCACCGTTTCTAAAATACGATCTGCGCTCACTTATGCGCTGAGCGTAGCCGTACGTCACTTTGCAGAGCACTAGTAACGCCCGACTACTCAGAGCGATCCACCGTTTCTTAAAGGCGACCTACGCTCACTTGTGTGCTGAGCGTAATCATACGTTACTTTGCGTGGCACTAGTAACGCGTGATTTCTCAGGGCGAACCACCGTTTTCCTATGAAAACCTAAGCTCACTTATGCGCTGAGCGTAATCATACGTCACTTTGCAAAGCACTAGTAACGCGTGATTTCTCAGAGCAAACCACCGTTTGCAAAAATGAGGACCTATGCTCACTTATGCGCTGAGCGTAATCATACGTCACTTTGCAAAAGCACTAGTAACGCGTGATTACTCTGAGCGTCCCACCATTTCCAAATGAGGACCTATGCTCACTTATGCGCTGAGCGTAATCATACGTCACTTTGCAAAAGCACTAGTAACGCGTGATCACTCTGAGCGTCCCACCGTTTCCAAATGAGGACCTATGCTCACTTATGCGCTGAGCGTAATCATACGTCACTTTGCAAAAGCACTAGTAACGCGTGATCACTCTGAGCGTCCCACCGTTTCCAAATGAGCACCTATGCTCACTTATGCGCTAAGCGTAATCATACGTCACTTTGCAAAAGCACTAGTAACGCGTGATCACTCTGAGCGTCCCACCGTTTCCAAATGAGGACCTATGCTCACTTATGCGCTGAGCGCAATCATACGTCACTTTGCAAAGCACTAGTAACGCGTGACCACTTACAGCGACCCACCGTTCGATTATGCGCTGAGTGTAGCCGTACGCTACTTTGCAAAGCACTAGCAACGTCTGAATACTCAGAGCGACCCACCGCTAACAAAATCTATTCAGTGCCAACGTATGCTGCAATTCAAGTTTTCCTTATCGGATGGTTTGTAGGAGTAAAATTGCCTTGGTGGCGACACTTAAGCATTCGTAACTTTTTTTTTTTATTAAACATACTAAAATTTTTTTTAAGAAAAAGTTGTGTAGACTTTACAGAATTCTGTGGGAAATTTTATTTCATGTACATACATATGTCATATACATTTCACGCGAAGCGGACAGGGAAAATGGGTTCATGTTTCCAATTTTAGATATATTTTAATTTGTTGTACCTGTATACGACCTCGACACAGAAACAAAATATTTTTAAAATGTCAACACTGGTTTACAAAATATGGGTCTTTGAAAATTTGAGAAATCGTAAAGTATATACTTCTTCAAGTGCCATTATTTAGCTTAAAAAAGTCTGTTAAAATAAATTAACAACTGGATTTTATACTTCATTTATTGGCCTTTTTAACCTCATAATTAGATTTTAAAAATAATAAAAAAATACACGGAAAAAAATGAGAAATATTTTTCTTTATCATTTTTTACAATGTTCGGCCAACAATATTTTTTTTTAAGTGCATTAAAAAAAGCTTATAATATGCTTATACTTCGTGCCAAGTGTGATGGTGGTCCGCCCAGCCATTTTGGAGCTATATGCATTGCAATGCCGAAACCCGAGTCAAATCAGTTGATATTCATAAAAATATCAAGCTATTCATGAAAATAACAAGATATTTATTAAAATGTCAAGATATTTATAAAAATAACTGGTTATTTTTGTGAATATAGCATATATGAAGCTCCAAAACGGCTGTGTGGACTACAATCAAACTTGGCACGAAGTATAAGCATAGTATAAGTTTTTTTTTAATGCACTTAAAAAAAAAATGTTCCTATGTGAAGATTGTAAAAAATGATAAAGAAAAATATTTCTTATTTTGTTCAGTGTATTTTTTTATTATTTTTAAAATCTAATTATGAGGTTAAAAAGGCCAATAAATCTATTATATAAGTTTTTTTTTGTCTGTCTATCTGTCTGTCTATCTGCCTGTCTGTCTATCTGTCTGTCTATCTGTCTGTATGTCTGTCTGTCTCTTATGCACGCGAAAACTATCCAGCCGATTTTGATGAAATTTTTACAGTATGTTAGTATCGATCAGGCGGGTGCCATAGGCTATAAAACTTTTATTTAGGGTGGCCCTCGTACACAAATATTTAAAAAAAAGCGATTTCTCAAAGACAGACAAATCGATTCTCATGAAATTTACACAGTATGGCTTTTATGTTAAGAAGCTCAGATTGGATGGTAAAAATTTTATTTAAGGTGCATACTTAGGGTGGCCCTCATACAAATATATTTTTAAATATCATTTGCACGAAGACAAATAAATCGATTCGCATCGAATTTACACCTCGTAGCTTTTATATTAATAGGCATATCTTAGGCTACAAAACCTTTATTTGGGGTGGCCCTCACACAAAAATATTTTTTAAATACCTACTATCATTTTCTCGAAGTCCGCTTAATCGATTCTCATGTAATTTTTTCTTATTTTTAATTTTTAAATCAATGGAACATAAAGTGATTTCCTTACTGACTAGATACAATGGTAAATAAAGTTTAAACATAAATCACAGGCAATTAATTATACAAAGAATTTAGTAATCTCTTTCAAGTTATTCTAGAATAAATAAAATCTAAGCTTATAGAACTAGCAATCAAGTTGAAATCATTAAGAGATCTTCTAATCGGTGCATTTGAGGCATAATTTGTTCTACTAAGCCCAACATGGAATATATCGAAATTTCTTAGATTCCTAACCGGAATATTAAATCCAATGGATTGAAGGAGAGAAGGGCAATCTATCCTACCACAAACCATATCATACAAAAATGTTAAGGCAAGGATACTCCTTCTACTTTGAAAAGTTTTAAGATTGATAAGCTTACATCTAGCTAAATACGACGGAAATGGGTCAGTAAAATTTAGGGAACGTAACGCATAACGAAGAAAAACTTTTTGAACCCGTTCGATTCGAATAATATGAACCACATAATATGGTCTCCAAATAAAAGCGCCATATTCAAGCTTAGATCGAACCATGGACATATACAGTAATTTGAGCGTATAAGGGTCAGAAAATTCAGAGCTATTACGTCTGACGAAAGCAAGCAGCGCATAAGATTTAGATATAATATAGTTGTAGTGACTGGCAAATGTGAGTTTATGGTCAAAGACTATACCCAGATCTGTTACTTCCGTTCTTTTTTCCAAAATAATGCTTTCAATATAGTAATCATTGCAGAATTGCAAATTTGACCTAAAAAATGTTATATGAAAACTCTTCTTTATATTTAAGTATAACCGATTTTTTTGACACCATAGAAACAATTTATTCAAGTCAGATTGTAACTTTAATGAATCATCTAGATTTTTAATGACCGCATAAATTTTAAGGTCATCCGCATACATAAGAAATTTTGTATTTGCAAAGCAGCTCTGTATATCATTAATGAATAAGGCGAATAATAATGGGCCTAAGATGCTCCCTTGCGGAACACCAGAAGTGGCTATATAAGGTTGAGACTTACAATTGTCAACTAACACATAGCACAGTCTGTTGGATAAATACGATTTAATCCAGTCTAAGAATGCTGAATGAAAACCAATTTGTTTTAGTTTCAGTAGTAAAATTTTGTGAGAAACCTTATCGAAGGCTTTGGCAAAATCGGTATATATTGTATCGACTTGATAACCATATTGAAAAGCTGAAAGACAGTCTTCAGTAAATACTGCTAAATTTGACATTGTTGAGCGACCAGTAACAAAACCATGTTGATTACAGGATATCAAGCTTTTAACAGCAAAGGACATTTTAACTTTAACCACACTTTCAAAAAGCTTGGATATAGTTGGAATTTTCGAGATAGGCCTATAATTAGACACATCATTTTTGTTTCCAGATTTATAAATGGGAGTAACAGATGTGATTTTCCAATCATCAATAAAAGTTCCCCCCGCAAGCGATTTATTGAAAATTATTTTTAACGGATATACAATCGAAGTCGCACATTTTTTTAGAAAAAATGCAGATATACCATTATTATCAGATTGAGTAGAATCTTTAAGGTTAGAGATTCCCTGGATTATATCACAGGTAAATAAACTGAGCGACCCAAAGTTAACGCATGAACCAAGTAAAGAATTAAAACATTCATCGGTGTCAAAATCAGATTCTAAGTTTGACTTGAATGATTCAGCAAAAAGATTAGCAGCATCTGTAGATGATGTTGCATATTTATCATTTAAAAACAGCTTTGAAGGAATATTTGAACATTTTTTTTTAGATTTAATGAACCTCCAATAGGCTTTCGGATTTAATTTAATACTAGACTCAAAACGACCAATATAGTTATTATATAAGTACTGTGCAAGGAAAGAGTGTTCCCTTTTATACTGCAGGAATCTTTCTTTAAACTCGATATTATGTGTGCATCTATATTTTTTATAAAATTTGTTTCGCAAATTTTTAAGCTTTTTTAGTCCTTTAGTATGCCACGGAACTTTATAAGATGTTTTAATAAAACTAGGGATATTCAAGGTGCAAATATTATTTACTTCACTTAAAAAAGTAATAAAGCTATCCAAAGTATTTTTTTCAGAAAGCATTGCATCCCAGTTCAGATCACGAACTAAGCAATTTATTTGACTAAAATCACAAGCAAGATAATTATAGCACAAATTTCTAGAAATATGACTAACGCTATGGAATTGATAAAACTCAACCCTAAGAAATAAAGGTGAATGGTGAGTGTCAGCAGGGCAAAAAGAACAATCACATTCCTCAAGATTGAAGTTAATATTATTGCTAATGAATACTAAATCGAGTATCCTATTTAATTGATTAACAATACCATTTATTTGCATTAGATCGGTGCTCAAAACATTATCAATAACGTAGCATTCAGAGTCATTAGTCACATTTGAAGCAATTAAGCAGTTTTTGTTATCAGGAGACTTAATCCAACTTAGTTTTGGTAAATTGAAGTCCCCTAAAACACATACATGATTTTCCTTCACATTTTCCGCTACCAATAAAGTAATATTATCTACATGTGATTTGTATAAATCAAAGGGGCTATTAGGTGGAATATAGGAGACACACACAAATAGTAAACCCTCATTTCCATACAGCACAACGCAAATTTGATCTAAAGAAGAATCACTATTACGGAGTACTACAATACTAGGACGTAATTTATGCTGAACAGCTATTAACACACCACCTCCTCTGCTGCAGCCAGTTTTCAAAGCATCCCTGTCCTTGCGAAAGATTGAATATAGAATAGGATCGAAGTATTCTGAATCACAAAAATCTGCCGTCAACCAAGTCTCCACAAGAACAATGACATCATACTCCAATAGTGAACTCTTAGTAATAAATGCTTTCGATTTCGTACGCATACCAGATACATTTTGATAGAAGATTTTTATAGAATTGCTAGATGACAAATTAACATCACAAATATGTGCTAAGGCATATGATTTCTCTCGTTTATTTGAAAAAACCGGAACGGACGCACTCGCATTAGGAAATACCGGACCTTCTTTATCTTATGCAATTATCTCACTTTTATTAATTGCTCAAATTGCATTATTAATCTTAGAATCTGCGGTTGCAATTATTCAATCTTATGTATTTGCAGTATTAAGCTCACTTTATTCTAGAGAAGTAAATTAATGACAACTCATTCAAACCATCCATATCATTTAGTAGATTATAGCCCATGACCTCTTACAGGAGCTATTGGAGCAATAACAATTGTTTCAGGGATAGTAAAATTTTAATCTTGGCAATGCCTGTAAGGAAACTGGAGTTTCAGATCTACCAAAAATTTGTGGATTGGGAATTACTGAAATAGAAGATATATAAGAAGTGAAAGAAGAGGATCGAAGGTTGCTTACAGAATTGTTAGCGATAGGATTGGATGAATGGATATTAGGAGGGGGACTTGTAGAAGTTTTGTCACGATTAATGTCTACGACACTCGTGCTTCCGACACTACCCAGATTTTTTTAAACTAACTTTCGTTCATGGTTCATTCGAAAAAAAAAAAAAAAAAAAAAAAATTCTTCGCAAAATCTTCGGTCCTGTTTTTTTTAAAAAAAAAAAAAATTCTTCGCAAAATCTTCGGTCCTGTTCACGTCGGCGACGACTACCGTATTCGAATGAACCATGAACGAAAGTTAGTTTAAAAAAATCTGGGTAGTGTCGGAAGCACGAGTGTCGTAGACATTAATCGTGACAAAACTTCTACAAATCCCCCTCCTAATATCCATTCATCCAATCCTATCGCTAACAATTCTGTAAGCAACCTTCGATCCTCTTCTTTCACTTCTTATATATCTTCTATTTCAGTAATTCCCAATCCACAAATGAACTGTACGAGCTCTACGCTGACATTGACATAGTCAAGCGCATCACTATTCAACGTCTGCGCTGGCTGGGACATGTTGTGCGTATGGACGAAGAAGCTCCGGCGAAAAAGGTGTTTGATGCGGAAGCCGCTGGGCGACGACGAAGAGGAAGACCATGCCTCCGATGGAAAGACCAAGCCGAGGAAACCCTATCCACGCTTGGTGTGAATGATTGCAGAAGGCGTGCGCAAAGCAGAGGCGCCTGGAGAGAGCTTTTGAGGTCGGCCGTAACCCGGTAACGGGTTGTTATGGCCACCCAAGTAAGTAAGTAAGTAACTTTCGTTTGTGTTTTCTATTCTTTTTTAAGGAAATAGCTTGCTGTGGTAGAGTAGAAATCGAAGGAGTGGAAGCAAAAGCCAGAGAAGCCTCGGTAATAGTTTTGTTATGAAAAAAACTAACACTAGGTGAAATAGCCTCATTAAGGCTTTTTTCAATTTCAATTCGGGGAGTTATATCTACGTAATTGCTTAAAATATCTCTGAAATTATGTTTATGTTTATTTGATCAAAGCCTTTGGATACAAATTCCTTACAGACTAACATTAATACTAAACAACAGAAATATATGATTTATTAAATAATAAATAAAATAATCTATAATAAAAACAAACTATTTAACAAATTCTTAAAATAATCTTTAGATAGAGAAAAATCAATGTTATTATCAACCAATAAATTATTACATAATGACAAGGCTCTAGTAATAGGCTCATTGAGAGCACAGTAAGTTTTATGGAGCTTAATATAAAATAAATCATTATGCCGCAAAATCCTTGTAGGAATACTAAAATCAACAAATTGCAATAAAGGAGCACAGTCAATAGAACCAGAAATAAGGTCGTAAATAAATATAGCAGAATGAATCTTGCGTATTGTTTCTAAAGATTTTAAACCCAAGAGCAAGCAACGTGCATTATATGAGGGCTGAGATATATTAAAATTTAAGGAACGCAGGCCCGAACGTTCAGAACGTAACAAATCTATAATGGATTTAGATAAATTAGCACAAGACGCATGAAACATTTTTTCGCAAGCACCTGAACAGGAAAACATAGAATTCAAAATATTCTGACTTTTGCACTGATCTCCTACAGAGCAAGCTAGTAAATTTTCTGAGGAAAAATAGTCCATCATGAAATTATGAGAACACGTAAGCAGAAAAAAAACTGTTGAAAAGAAAAGAAAAATATCTATAAAAAAAAAATTGCTTAAAAATTTTCAAAAGCGGAAGAAAAGGGTTAATAATTTTGCAAAATACACCCGTTGAGCAGCAACAACAAACACAACAGGATTTAAAGTCTAGCTTTGTATACGAACAAAGCACAAAAGCGAATCAAAAACTGTTGCACTGCTTACACTGATTTATTTTGCTTGCAGAAAGAAAGTTAATATTAACATGTATGTATGTTTGTGTGTAACGCAAAATAAACAAAAACACAAAATTATTAATATAAGCATGCAATTTTACAGCAACGACACTATATTGAACACAAAATTAATTAATTATCAACTAAGCACTAATTATTAGAAAATAATAATAACAAAACCACAATACACTTAAAAACACTACCGACACTGACAAAGAGATGAAGTCAACTGAACCTTATGCTTCGGCTATTGTGTTAGTCAAAAAGAAAAATGGTGAAATTCTGATGTGCATCGATTATCGTGCAATCAACAAAATTACTATTCGTGATAACTTTCCTTTGCCCTTAATTGAGGTTTGTCTGGAGTATTTTAGTGGAAAAAAATATTTTACGTCTTTGAATTTGAAAGATGGTTTTCATCATATTAGGATGCATGAAGACTCAGTTAAATTTACGGCTTTCGTAACACCGTTTGGCCAATATGAATACACTCGTATGCCCTTTGGCCTTAAAAATGCACCTGCTGTTTTCCAAAGGTACATACACAAAAAATTGAAACCGTTGATTGAAAAAGGCATGATAGTGATTTACTTAGATTATATATGTATTGCAGCGGAAGAATTAAGTTCACACTATAGAATTTTAACAGAGGTCTTGCAATTTTTAAAAGAATCTGGTCTTGAGTTAAATCTAAAAAAATACAGGTTTGCCTTCCGTGAGCTCGACTATTTAGGGTGCCGTATATAAGGGTATTAGGCCAAGCAATAATCACGTAGAAGCGATTCGTCACTATCCGATGCCGAAAAACACTAAAGACGTCCAAAGATGTTATGGGCTATTTTCATGTTTCCTACGTTTTGTGCCAAATTTTGCAAGTATTGCCAACCACTTACCAACCTTTTGAGAAAGGAAACAAAGTTTTATTGGACGGAGGAATGCTCTAAAGCTTTTGAATTTTTAAAAGATAGTTTGACTTCATCGCCAGATTTGTCCATTTATGACCCGCAGAAAGAAACAGAGCTACATTGCGATGCCAGCTTCTATGGCTTTGGCGCAGCACTTATGCAAAAACAAAGGGATGGCAAATTCCATCCAGTTGCTTATTATTCCGACGCCCGACGAATCTTAACTAATAAGTTTTGAGTTAGAAACTTTAGCCATTGTGTACGCTCTAGAGCGGTTCCATACATTACCATTCACGGTAGTGACTGATTGTGAGGCATTGTCACAAACACTAAAGAAAAAAGATGTGAATAAACGTATCGGTAGGTGGGCTTTAGCATTAGAGTGCTATAATTATAAAGTAGAGCATCGTAGAGTTAACTGTATGTCGCATGTAGACGCGAGTTATATAAGGGTGAATGTTATTATTTTATTCTTTACTTGTTGTATACATAGAAATCACAGAGCTATCATTTTTCAATTCACTAAAATGCTGAATTGGCGTCTGTGATCGCAATGTAGATAACAAGCAAAACGAACATAGAATAAGATGATTGTGAGTTAGTCTTAAGATAGATTGAAACGGAATAAAAACAGAAAAAGCAAAAGACTTATCTTGTTTTATTTAATAAATATGCGTCCGTATATAACTGGCGCAGTTGGTCCAGCAACATAAAAAAAATATATTTTATTGAACGGTTTTGACTGTTATTTTAACAAATAATTTGCAGCATCAACGACTATAAAAGAATAATAATTTAAAAAAAAAGGTTCTGGTTGAAATAAGCTGTAAGCCACTGAATATATATAACTATATTCAAAATAAGCAACACCATAACCATCAACAGCAACAAACAATTGAGAAAGAGTAAACAGTAAAGAAGCAATAAATCAAGGTGGACACTGGGGTGGTCAGAGACGTAATAATCGCAATCAACATAATCGCAACCAACGCAATTGTGGTGATCATCATCCCATAATGAAGAATAAGGCCGTAAGTTTAATCAAAAGTAATACCGTTTAAGCTTCAGAACTTAAATTAATTCAAGTGTAGTTATTTCTAAGAACAAAAATAAAAGAAAATTATAATTATTTGTGCTCGATTGAGGTTGATTTAAGTAAAAGCAAAAGCTCAATAGAATTTATTTTGTTCTCTTTAAAATGGCAGCAGAACAACGGTTAGCAGCAGTAGAAAGTTGCTTAGTGTCAATAACAGAGTTGTTGCGGCAAAATACTGGACAGCAACAAGTTACAGTTAGACAAAGAGTCGAAAAAGACTTAAAAAATATACAGCCATTTGAAGGTTGCTCCAAAAAACTTCCAGCATTTATTGACGGTGTAGAAAGAATTTTAAAAGATTATAGAGGTCAAGAAAGTGTTGTTTTTAGAGTAGTATATGACTTGAAAATATTAGGTGTGGCGAAAAATTATTTGTTAATAAGCCCTCCAGAAGATTGGGAATCTTGTAAGACTAGATTAAAACAGCATTATAAGTCAACTAAAGATCAGATGGCAATCACAGAAGAAATTTATTCACTCAGGGTAAAAAATATAACTGAGTTGAATAAGAGAACTAATGAAATCATTGATAGTATCACTGAGTACGGTGCGTTAAACGAAAACGGGAGCACAATAAAAGAAATATTTTCAGGAATGCTTATTCAAAGAATTAAGCAATTAGCGTCAGAAACATTTGTATTTTCCATCAGATCGGTTACGTCATTAACAGAAATGTCGAAAATAATTTACAATTTTATAGGGTTATATGACGGAAATTTAAATCCCACATTTGTATTAAAAAATAAAAATTTTCAGATTCAAAACCAAAGTAGGCAAAATAATAATTATAACAGAAATAAGTTTAGTAATCCGACAGAACAAAATGGTTTCCATCAGAAAAAAAATTATTCCAGGCAATATATACCACAAAATAACCAGTCACAACAAAGTACTGCAAAATCGAATCCAAGGCATCACTGGAATAATGCCCCAACAAGCGATTCATCGAAGTTAGACAAAATAGTCAAAATATAACCCACCAAACAAGACGTTCTAGGACAGAGTCAATGGACGTAGACGCTGTTAGTAATACTGAACACATTTAAAATTGTTTCAGATCATGCACACATTAAATACTTGAATTTTAAGTATAAATGTAAAGAATTAAATAATAGACATCATAGGTGGTTAGAGAAATTACAGAAATTTGAATATACGATCAAATATCTCAAAGGGAAGGAAAATAAGGTCGCCAATTTTTTGAGTCGACAAGAAAATTCCCCTTTAATTGCTCAAAATAATGAAAACAATTCAAATTTTGCATTAGCAGAAACAATTCATTCAGCTCAAGAAGAACTTCTTGATTACATTGATATAAAGGAGGATATAGTTAATAAATACAAAATCCAGATTATCATTACATATCAAGCATCAGAAGAAGTAAAAATTATTCATAAAAGAAAAATTATCGAAATTAATCCATTGCTTCACGAAAATGAAATAAAAGAAAAATATTGTGAAAGGAAAAGTGGGAATATACACAGAGGAATCAGATCAAGTGTTCCATAAAATACAACAAATTATAAGAACAAATTTTCCACAGGATTCAGGAATAAAATTCATTAAATGTAATAAAAGAGCAGAAGATATATTTACAGAAGAAGAACTTTATAAGCATATAGCAAAATATCACACTGAAGAGTCCCTACATAGCGGAACAAATGAAACCTATTACTCATTAAAAGAGAAAATTTTTTTTCCTAAGGTTAGAGAATATATTCATACACTTATAAATAATTGCAAAAAGTGTACGCAAATAAAATACGATAGGAACCCTATAAAACCTAAGTTTGAGTTGACTGAAACGGCTACAGCAAAAAATGATATTATTCACATTGATATTTTCCATTTTACAATTTATTCCACATAACTTTTATGTGAAGAGACACAAATTAGATTGTAAAAATTTTATTTAGGGTGCATACTTAGGGTGGCCCTCATGAAAAATATTTTTAAATATCATTTTCACAAAGACAGGTTAGTCGATTCACACCGAATTTACAGCACGTAGCTCTTAGCATTAATATTCTTTTTGAATTTAGCATTAATATTCTTTTTGGGTTTTTGTGATGTCGCAAATGTCGGAGAGATTACGCTTTGATTTTTGCAATATTTGTGGCCTTAGGTCAAACTTTTTTTCGGTCTATGCCCATGTTTCTAGTTTCCATCCCCAAGTAATGGCGGTTGGTGAGACTCAGGTGTGTGGGGATGCTAATCCTCTGAATTTCCAGATACCTGGTTATCACCTTCTGCCATTATTTTCTCCCCATAGGGGCCTCGCTGTATATATACGTAGCGATGTTGCGTACCAGTGTTAGCAACATTTGAACACGACGGATGCCGAATTTAGTTCTATGTGGATTAAGTTCAAAATCCAGTCGCACATTCTACATTTCTGCTTCTTGTATAGAAGCCCGAATTTAGGGAGGATTCCTACTTTTGAAAAGATAGACGTCCTCTCTGATTCGATTTCCAAAATTTTAGAGTCGTACTCAGACAGTGAAATTGTAGTTGCTGGTGATTTCAATGTTCATAACTCTAATTGGTTGCGCCATTCTGGCCTTACAACTCCTGAAGGTCGTTATGTTGAGTTTTTTGCCGAGTCCAATTTACTGACTCAACTAGTGAATGACCCCACGTACATTCCACGCGTTGGGGGGCATAGCTTAAGTACACTAGACCTCTTTCTGACATCACATCATGAAAAATACGATGTGTCTGTCCTTGCACCTCTTGGTAACTCGGACCATTGTACTATTTCCGCTGCTTTCCCATTTAAAAGTTTACGCACTGTTTCGCCGAAAGCCCCGAAGCGGACTGTATGGCTTTATGATAAAGCAAATTGGATTGCGCTAAATAACTTCTTTCGTAATTTCAATTGGAAATTGTGTTTCGCTGATAGGAACATAAATGCCGCGGCTTTAATGGTTCAAGAAATAATTTTATTAGGTATGCGGTCCTTCATACCTTATAAAAAAGTTAACGTTAAGCCAAAGGACCACTCTTGGTTTAATGAGACTTGCAGGACTGCAGTCAGGTCCAAAGAGGAAGCATTTCGGAATTGGCGGCTCATTAGAAATGCTTCGCATTGAGGCTAGAAATTGCTGTAATGCCACGATTCAGCGAGAAAAGTTTCTCTACGAACAAAACCTGCGCAAAAGAATCATTTCACTACCGAAAGGTAGCAAAAGTTTTTGGTCATTTGTTAAGAGAGTGAAGAATCAGTCCTCATCGTCTATTCCAACTCTTTTGATGAACGACCAAATATTCACTGACCCTGCTGACAAAGCCGATCTATTGGCTAGCATCTTTGCGAAAAATGCTACACTCCCAGATAGCTGTCAGCCTTTACTCCCTGTTCAGAATAGGTCTTCGGCTATGCCAACTATTTACTTTCGAACAAGGGCAGTAAAAAGAGTCCTTGCAAACCTTAACATAAATAAAGCCTCAGGGCCTGATGGCATATCAGCCCATGTGTTGAGAAAGTGTGCCTCAACACTAGCTCGGTGTACGCAATCTTTTTTTCATATCCTACACTAGTGGGATATTTCCATCTTGTTGGAAGGTTGCTAATGTTCAGCCAGTTTCCAAAAAAGGCGAGGTTTCCAACCCTAATAATTATCGACCCATTGCGATATGCTCTGCGCTCTCCAAAGTTATGGAGAGTGTAATAAACTTTCACCTAGTGAACTATCTGGAGCGCAACGAATTACTTAGTGATCGCCAATATGGTTTCCGTAGGTCTCGTTCTACCGGTGATCTTATGTCGTTCCTCACTGAAAAATGGAACCATTGCGTTCACCTTTTCGGTGAAAGTATGGTTGTCGCTCTGGATATTTCTAAGGCGTTTGATCGAGTGTGGCATCGCGCCCTCGTATCAAAACTAATTGCATTTGGTGTCGGTAATTCCTTTGCTCGTTGGATTACGAGCTTCTGCAGTGATCGCTCTATCCGTGTTGTGGTAGACGGTTTCACCTCTAACGAACACTTCATCAATGCTGGAGTTCCCCAGGGTTCTGTCCTATCTCCTACCCTTTTCCTGGTCTTTATCGATGACCTTCTGTCATCGACCACCAACCCAATCCATTCCTTTGCGGACGACAGCAACATATGTCATTCTTATTGCTTCAAAAATCGCCCGACCTCTGTGGAGGTTGAAAGTAAAAGGCGGCATATGAATGACTCACTCGTTTTCTACCTCAACACAATCACCGAGTGGGATCGTATTAACCGAGTCAATTTTAATGCTTCAAAAACTCAGTGCTGTCTGTTGTCTCACAGACGAATGGATCTCTCCCTTCCTTCCCTTAATATGGCTGGCTTAGATATTGCGAGGTCAGGAACTCTTGACGTTCTGGGCATATCGGTTCAATCGGACCTGAGGTGGTCTGATCATGTATTCGATGTGTCGAAAGATGCGGGCAAGTGTATTGGTTTTTTGAAACGGTGTAAGAAATACTTCACTTCAGTTGATCTTCGTACTGTTTATTTCACTTATATTAGACCCAAGCTAAAGTACAACTCACACATTTGGGCCGGGGCTCCTAAAACCACCTTGAAGCTGCTAGATCGTGTCCAGCGACGTGTGTTGAAACTAATAGGTGATGAATCTATCATCGCCTCTATTGATTCCCTTCACCACCGGCGTAACGTAGGGTGTTTAACCCTTTTTTATAGATATTATAACGGGATATGCTCTAGAGAAATACGGGAACTGATTCCATCAGCCAGGATTTTCTCTCGCAGCACTCGGGCATCCCATCAGGCCCATCCTTTTTGCGTCACGCCGATGTTCAACAGGACATCACACTTTCGTGATAATTCTTTCTTTGGCCGAACCATCAAGTTGTGGAACTGCTTACCTGCGTCTGTCTTCCCCGGCAGTTGTGACATCCATAGATTCAAGACTAATGTTCACCGACACTACTCCATCCATCCCCCTTCCCTCTAACCCTTCTCCTTTTCTTAAAACCAACACGGTGCATTGCATTTATAGGGGGCATCCCCTGAGCGCTGGCTTATGCTTGAAAAAAAAAAAATATCAAAAGGTATTGCTTAGGTTACACAATTTTTATTTACAGTGCATATGTAGGGTGGCCCTCATACAAAAATATTTTTAAGTATAATTTTCTTGAAGACCGCTCAATCGATTCTCATGGAACTTACGCCACATGGCTTTTATATTAAAAGGCACAAATAAGGTCGTAAAAATTTTATTTAGGGAGACCCTCATACAAACATTTTTAAGATATCATTTTCACGAAGACAGGTTAGTCGATTCACACCGAATTCACACCACGCAGCTCTTATATCAATAGACATAGCTCACGCAAAAATAATTTTAAATATCATTTTCTCGAAGACCGCTTAATCGATTCTCATGAAATTTACACCACGTGGTTTTTATATTAAGAGGCACTGCTAAGGCTGTAAAAATTTTATTTTGGGTGCATACTTAGGGTGGTCCTCATACAAAAGTATTTTTAAATAGAGTTTTCACGCAGACTGCTCATCGAATATACACCACAGTTGAAGTGAAGCGATGCGCACAGGGTAATGCTAGTGATGTATAAAATTCAGTAGTTAGTTCATTTTACCAAACTTTTTTAAGCAATAATGGCATTTGAAGTAGTACATACCTTATGATTTCTCAAATTTTCAAAGACCCATATTTTGTAATCCAGTATTGCCATTCTAAAAATATTTTGTTTCTGTGTCAAGGTCATATACAGGTACAACATATTCAAATCTATCTGATATTGGGAACATGACCCCATTTTCCCTGTCCGCTTCGCGTGAAATGCCCGATATGACATATCATGTGCCCACTCGAACAAACTTTACTCTTTAGCACACCTTAATGCGTAATATAAGTTAGGTCTACCTTCTGGATTTTGATTTTTTTTTAAGGGACTTTCTTTTTAACGTATTTTGAAGGTGTGACTTTGAGGTTATGTCAAAATCTAAGGGGTAATTTCTGACCTCTGACTCGTTTTTAACACACCAAAATACATACCGTTTTTTTTTATCCTGTGTAATCATAAGGTTGTGAACGACCCCAGCTCAAACATTTTTTGAAAAATATCCCTAATAGTCATTAAATCTCATAAAGTAGTCATTTCAACACTCGTTCACAGTTACGAAGCCTGGTATTGAAAATTCGCTTTTTTAAATTTTTTTTTTCAACGTAGAGTCGTGAAAGACCCCAATGTGCCGGATTGTTATAAAATTAAAGTGGTGCCGTTAAGGGTTAAATCTAATGATCCGAATTCACTTTGGATTAGTTCCAATAATTTGACGAATTTCCCTTTTTTGTATGATCCTGAATTAAACTTTGAATTTTAATTCCGTTTCCGAAGTAAATCTGAAATAGAATCAGAGAAAGCCTGAATAAAAACAAATATATGATGTCGAACGCGACCGCCGTACACTTTTAAAGTGGAATAAAAGTCAAAGTAAAACGCTTTTATTTTCTTCTGTTCCTTTAAAGAATAGCCATTTGGTAGCACTATATTTAGTGGAAAAGTTAATGCCAGACGTAATACTGATTCCAAGGTAGAGGCAATAAAAAAGCAATTCGAGCGTGACGTAAAACGGAAGTGCTTTTCATGGCCATCTATAGAAAAGCAAAAGTCAGCGAAACCTGGCAACATTTTTTAATGCAACTTATTTTAAAATGTTATGGAATTTTTATTAGATTTCCTTCGATTGAAAAATCTTGTTTATTTTTTTTTCTTAAAAGGCATAATATCATTCGATACGTGTCAAAAAACCCGAAGAAAATCCTAAAATAATATCTTGGATCCTATGCAAAAAACTTCAAATGAAAACACTTAGGATTATTCATAATAAAATCCAATGGACTTAACATTCATAACATGTTTCTAAAAAGAAAAAAATTTGTGATAATTATGCACTTATATTTTTAAAAAAATTGTATTAAACGCATCAATGAGAAAGGCCGAAAATGAATTTTGGGAGTGACAGGGAAGGTCCCCGACCCTCCTAAAAAGGTCTTTTGGACCCATTTTTCGAAAAAAATGTTACTGCACGAATCGATGGGAAAAGGCCGAGAATGGATCTTAAAGGTGACAAGTGAGGATCCCAATCCTCCAAAAAAGGTTTTTTGGTCCCATTTTTCGAAAAAAATGTTGTTGCACGAATTGATGGGAAAGGCTGAAAGTGGATTTTAAAGATGACAAGTGAGGACGCCGCCCCTCCTAAAAAGGTGTTTCAAATCCATTTCAGGAATCGGTGGGAAAAGGCCGAAAATGGATTTTAGAAGTCACAGGAAAAGTCCGCGACCTATTTCGTACCAATTTTTTGCAAACAATGTTACAGCCGAAAATTAATTTTTTATGGCAAAGAAATATATCCAAAGCATATTAAGGTATTCACCAAAGGAAATGTTGCTTTTCAAATATTTGAATTTTCGAAGTCACCGTTTACGTGCTGCATCCTTTTGTTTCGGCAAACTAAAATCCAAATCAATTCTCATATCGACAAAAAAAAAAATCAGAGAATTTGCTGGGTCTGATCGGGTAATAAAAAAAAAATCATAAATTAAAGTGGCTATAAATTTTTATTTGTTTTTTTCTGTGATGCTTATTGGAAAAAATTATCAAAATTTTTGAAATATTCTGATATCGAAACTACCTACTTTTTAATCGAAGTTTTTAATCTATTCACTTTATCCCCAAGTGTTTTATTTACCAGTGTAGTCGGTTAACGATGTACATATAGAATCTACCTGACTTAATCTTTCCCTGAAAGTTGTCTTGTTATTGTCAATTATTGTGAAAAAAGTTTTTTTTTTCTCTTACAGGCAGACAGTGTTTTATTTACCAGTGTAGTCGGTTAACGATGTACATATAGAATCTACCTGACTTAATCTTTCCCTGAAAGTTGTCTTGTTATTGTCAATTATTGTGAAAAAAGTTTTTTTTTTCTCTTACTGACAGATGCTATTACAGATACTTAAAGGATTTCATTCCCAAAAAAATTACACATTCTATACCTGTACATAAAAATACTAAGTTCTTATTACTTATAGTAATAAACCAAATTTTGTTAACGTCGTAGTATTTTTAACAAAAACAATTTGGTCAGTCGTATTTTGACTGCGCTTGTGTCAACATGCCGGTGTGTTTTATGAGCTTTAAGTCTACGTATATAAACAGTCAATGTGAAATTACTTGCAAAATTTGTAATAAAAACTTTCATAAGACTTGTGCAAACATTCATATTAACATTCTAAAATCTTAAATGATAATTCTAATATTGTTTTTAGTTGCTCAAAAAATTTTTTTACCTTGATTATGAGTTTTAGTGCACCAAAATGCCTGCGGATATGCATCAATTTTGATTTTTTATAGGAAAAAATTCTTTGACTTTTGGGGGTGTAATGGGGTACTGGGTGGTATTGGGTGGGACCAAGTGGTTGAAATCAGTTTTTATCTATATTAACAGCTTTAGTCTACCAAAATACATAGGAATACGCATTCATTTTGAAATTTTACACAAAACAGATTTTTTTGGTGGAAAAGTGGGTACCTAAAATTAATTTTTATTGTAAGATAGTATTATAGCACAACTTAATACGTAATATAAATAAGGTCCACATTCTGGTTTTTGGTTAGTTTTTTTTTTAACGAATTTCTTTTAACGTATTTTTAGGTGTAATTTAGAGGTTATGTCGAAATCTGAGGGTGATGGAAAATTTTGACCTTGGATTCGTGCTTATTAGGCCAAAATACATACCGTATGATACCTCACGTTCCAACTTCTTAACATTTTTTTTTGTGGTCCTGTGTAATCAACGTACTATAGTTATTGGAACAAATTGTAACTCGCAACTAGCTGATGTAGGTCCGAAAAAGTGGCTTCACGTGTCATATTACTCCTCGTCCGTCTCTGAAGAAAATATAACAAATTATGTGTCGCTTCAGACTAAGATTGATGTTAAGCAATTTTCCTGCTTTAAATTGGTGAAAAAGGGAACCAAATCAGAGAATCTTGAAAAAGTAAACTTTAAGTTGGGTGTCTCCTCTACGCTTTTGGCGAAATTGATGGACCCAAAATTATGGCCTGTTAAGGTGCGGGTGCGTCCGCTTCAGTTTTTTTAAATTAACTGAGAAAAATCAGACTCCCGCTTAGCGCATACTGGCGTTGTTAGTTTGTCGTCTATTAATTCCATGAAAATATTTTATCAAAATACATATCGCTCACTTACTTCAAGACTGGCATAACTCAAAAAACATAAAGTGGGAGAAAAACGCATTTAAAGTTTTCAATAAGTTGCTTTTTATATGAAAATAATGAAAAGTATGTTTACATAAACTCTTCTCGCAAAGCAAGTTTATGAGATAATTTTCTGATTTTTTGACACAAAATAAAACATGAAATGGCAGATATTTCTGCATCATTAACTCAAAACTCACGTTTTTTGAGTTATGCCAGTCTTGAAGTAAGTGAGCGATATATCTGCTATGCGTACTAAATCAAACTCAGTTTTTACTAAAAGCTCACTTCTCGAGTTTGATATCATTGTTCTCGTTGAAACATGGTTGACTGCAGAATTTACTGACTCGGAATATTTTGATCCAAATCTGTATTCCATTTTTCGCAAGGACAGGGATGCTTCGAAAACTGGCTGCAGCTGAGGAGGTGGTGTCTTAGTGGCTGTTCAGCATAAATTGCGTCCTAGTAGTGTTGTGCTCAGCAGTAATAAAAATTCTGCTTTGGATCAAATCTGTGTTGCTTTGAGTGGAAATGAGGGGGTTTTATTTTTGTGTGTCTCGTATATTCCACATAATAGCCCTCTAGATGTATGTATTGCATATGTTGAAAATGTTAATTTATTGGTAACGGATATTGTGGGTGATAGTTATGTATGTGTTTTAGGGGATTTTAATTTGCCTAAATTTTCTTGGAATTATTTGTCTGATAATAACAATTGCTTAATTTCTATAAATGTGTCTAGTGACACTGAATGCTATCTTATTGACAACTTTTTAAGCGCCGGCCTATTGCAAATACATGGTCTTCTTAATCAACTAAATAGGATACTTGACCTAGTTTTTATCAGCAGACCAAATCCATCTCAAACCATTCACGCGGATTATTTCATGTTACGGAATTGGTTGCCAATTAAATATGTTGTTTTTCAAAGGATATAAGGGGACCCATATTTCCCCGATTTGATTTAAAAATTTTTTTATGAAGTTATGGCCATTTTAAGTTATACCCATTTTAGGCTGAAAATTGTTTCAAAAAAGCGGCATTTCCATCTAAATCAAAATAGTTAACTTTTGTCTTTTGATTCTTATAGAACTTCTTATTCTCATGGTTAAAAATTGGCAGAGTTATAGCGATTTTTATGAGAAAAAACAAAGCTATTTTTCTAAAAAACCCTACCTTTTTTTTCGCTTAAAATTTTATTTTGGACTTAAACTAATATAAGACAGAGATGATATGAGTTTAAAGCGCGCTTAGAGGCATTTGAGGTGAGGAGAATTTTTTTTCCAAAAAAAAATATTTAAATTTTTGTTTCAACCTTGCCAGCCATCTGTGATACTACTACTTTCAGCTTATTTTTAATAATAGCATCATTTAGTACCGTTCTTTCTTTTTAAAATGAGCTTTCAACTGATAATCTACAATGTTTCCTCGCAAAGTTACAGTCATTTGAAAATGACATGAATTTGATCCCCTACGACCAAACAATATTAGCCAACCGGCTACAAATTTATTTCATCTTGATCGACCACATACCTTTATATATTAGGGTCGAGTTTTATCAATTTCATATATTTGTAATGCGAATATCCCTAGATTTGTAAAAACAGCCTATAAAGTTCAGTGGCACACAAAAGGATTAAAAAAACTAAAAAATTTGCGACATAAATTTTATAAAAAATATAGATTCACTAATAATCTCGAATTTAAAGTAAAATACCTTCAGTATAAAAGGGAACATTCCTTTTTTGCTCAATATTTATTCAAAAATTATATTGGCCAATTTGAATCTAATATTAAATTAAATCCGAAAGCCTTCTGGCGTTTTATTAAATCTAAAAAAAATGTTCTAACATTCCTTTAAAGCTTCATCCACTGATGCTGCTAATC
Source organism: Tricholauxania praeusta (assembly GCA_949775025.1). Lineage (NCBI taxonomy): Eukaryota > Metazoa > Arthropoda > Insecta > Diptera > Lauxaniidae > Tricholauxania > Tricholauxania praeusta. Next base: position 112,791,594 of record OX459028.1, read on the forward strand.
TTTTTGCTGAATCATTTAAGTTAAATTTAGAACCTGATGTTAACACTGATGATCGCCATATTTCGGAATTGAACTCACCCGTTGATTTTGGTTCGCTGATTTTATCAACTACTGATATACTACAAGGGATTTCTAACCTTAAAGGATATGCTCTTGGTGATATTAATAGAAAATCTGCATTTTTTCTAAAAAAATGTGCTCTTTCGTTTGTCCATCCGTTAAAAATAATTTTTAATAAATCTCTTGCGGAGGGTATTTTTATTAATGAGTGGGAAACAACTTCTGTCACTCCTATCTATAAAAATGGATACAAAAATGATGTGCTGAATTACAGGCCTATTTCTAAAATTCCGACTAAATCCAAGCTCTTTGAAGGTGAGGTTAAAGTTAAAATGTCTTTTGCTGTCAAAGGCTTGATATCTTGCAATCAACATGGTTTCGTGACTGTTCGCTCAACAGTGTCAAATTTAGCTGTTTTTACTGATGCCTGTCTTTCAGCTTTTCAAAATCATCAGGTTGATACAATCTATATATGGATCAGTATACTGATTTTTCCAAAGCTTTTGACAAGGTATCCCATAAAATTTTACTGTCTAAATTAAAACAAATCGGTTTTCATTCAGTTTTCCTGGTGGATTGAATCCTATTTATCCAATAGGCTGTGCTATGTGCTAATTGATAATTGTAAGTCTCAGCCCTTTGTAGCCACTTCGGGTGTGCCGCAAGGGAGTATTTTAGGCCCATTATTATTTGCATTATTTATTAATGACATTCAGAATTGTTTTGTTAATGCTAAATTTCTTATGTATGCAGATGATCTTAAAATTTATGTTGTTATTAAATGTCTAGATGATTCTTTGAAGCATCAGTCTGACTTAAATAGACTGTCTTCATGGTGTCAAAAAAATTAAATGAAAAATTAAAGAAATGTTTTCATATGTCACTTTTCAGGTCAAAATTGTAATTCTGAATTGACTATCACCTTGATAGTTCCGTTCTAAAAAATTAACGGAAGTCACAGACCTGGGAATAGTTTTTGACCTCAAATTTACTTTTGTTAGTCATTACAATTACATTATATCGAAGTCATATGCGCTACTCGCTTTTGTTAGGCGCAATGGCTCTGAATTTTCGGACCCATATACCTTAAAATTATTATATACGTCTATTGTTCGATCCAAACTTGAATATGGCGCTTTTATTTGGATACCATATTATGCGATTCATATAAATCGAATTTGTTCGTTATGCGTTACGTTCCTTAAATTTTACTGACCCAAGTCCGTCCTATAATGCAAAGTGTAAACTAATTAACCTCAAATCTCTTGAAAGTAGAAGAAGCATCCTTGCCTTAACATTTGTTTATGATATAGTCTGTCGTATTATAGACTGTTCTTCCCTCTTACAGTCCATTGGATTTAATATTCCGGTAAGAAACCTGAGAAGTTCTGAAATCTTCCATGTTGGTCTTTGTAGAACTAATTATGCTTCAAATGTCTCTTAATGATTTCAATATGATATCTAGCTCCATAAGTGTAGATTTTATTTATTCTAGAAATACTTTGAAGAAACTGTTAAATTCTATTTATAATTAATTCCTTGTTATTTATGATTTATGATTAAATTTATTTTTGATTCTAGTCAGTAACGAATTACTTATGTAATTCATTGATTTAAATGAAATGAAATGAAATGTAAGCTAGCTTTGGTCAACTATGAAAGAAATGAAAACAAAATTAATGATTAAGTATTTTCAGAATTATTTAAAAGCAATTTTTTAACATAGCTTTTAGTTCATTGAAATGTTACATTGACCTTGCATTTTGTATAGGATAAGATTTTATTTTTGTGTTGTGTAGAGGGGATCAGTGTGAGTATAAGTCTCAGTTTTCGGGATTGAAAGTCCCTATTTGGCCGCCATTTTGAAAAATGGGTGTAAATAATTTTTAAACGATATCTTAACAGCCGTATGTCTTACAACATTTTTTTAAGACTTTTTGAGTAGAAAATTGTATTTTCTACAATATTGATTGAAATACTTTTCATCGTAAAATTGAAAATGAAAAAGTTATAGTTAAAAAACGACTAAAATATTCGGGTAAAATATCATTTAAGGACTATAACTTTTTTCCATTGATTTAATTAAAAAAATACTTCAGACGTTTTTTGTAGACGATTTTATTCCAAACAATTTCTTATACTCATTTTTTAAATTTATTTTTATTGAGAAGTGTTAGGGCGGTTCGAAGGGATCAAACCAAGAAGTGACTTGTATGACTTGCTTCTGAACTGTTTTTAGAGATCAGAGTTTTTTTGTTTGTTTTCAGTGCATAAAATTTATGCAATTACTTTCATGCAATTGCTGAAGGTGAAGAACAAAGCTAATGCCGTTGTATAAAAAAGAAAAAATAAAAGCAGAGTTAAGGGAGAGGTTTTTATTATGTGTACTGGTTGTAAGAGGCCTCGCACCTACTGGTTGCATGGGCCTCGAACTACCTAAGGCTGGCCCTGCCCTCTCGAACTATCTCTTATTATAAAATTTAACATAAACGAACCACATGTACAAATTACTATTAAAAAAGGCGAATTTCGTTGGATGTGTTTTTATTATTTTTGAAATTATCGTGAAAAATTCCTTTAATAGGGTTTTTTTTTTTTGTATTTTTGTGGGTGTTGCAAGTAACTTAGGATTATGGGACCTTGGTTTTCGTAATCAGCGGCTCAAAGACCACATCTATAGAGATAATAAAATTAGTCTCTGGCCATCTTTGACACCCACAACTACGTATTCAATAGTCTAGAATGCTTGTGGCGGATTGAGCGACCTTTAGAATGTGCTAAAGTTCTGAAAAAAGGCATACTAATTTCGGAGGACATATAGAACAATATACTAAAAGAAGAACGATTTTTATAAACTTTCTTTATGTCTGAATCACTACAACGTACAAGTCACCTCTTGGTTTGATCCCTTCGAACCGCCCTAACGCTTCTCAATAAAAACAAGTTTAAAAAATGAGTATAGGAAATTGTTTGGAATAAAATCGTCTACAAAAAACGTCTAGAGTATTTTTTTAATTAAATCAATGAAAAAAAAGTTATAGTCCTTAAATGATATTTTACCCGAATATTTTAGTCGTTTTTAACTATAACTTTTTTATTTTCAATTTTACGATGAAAAGTATATCAATCAATATTGTAGAAAATAAAATTTTCTACTCAAAAAGTCTTAAAAAAATTTTGTAAGACTGTTAAGATATCGTGGAAAAATTATTTACACCCATTTTTTAAAATGGCGGCCAAATGGGGGGGCTTTCAATCCCGAAAACTGAGGCTTATACTCACACTGATCCCCTCTACACAACACAAAAAAAAAATCTTGTCCTATACAAAATGCAAGGTTCAGCCAAAATTTTGTAACATTTCAATGGACTATTTAGAAACTTTAAAACTATTTAAGCATTTCAATAAAAATTGCAAAATAGATATTCATTAAAAATTTTAAAACAGATAATATACATATACATATGTATGTTATAACGGTTGTTTTGGTCGAAGGCTGAGGTGAGCTCAGTGGTGTACAGGGTCAAACTAAAAGACAACCAATAACTTTAAGCTACAAAAATATTTGTTTATTGTGATTAAATTTCAATTCATAAATCTTAATATTCTTCTCAATACAGTACTATTGTATTTTCCTAATAACAAAGTTTTGATGTAACTTCTTAATTAATACAATTTTATCAGGATCCTTCCTTAACCCTTTGAGAACCATAAGCTTATGAAAGGTGATCCAATGAAATCAAAACATGAGCATGTTCTATTGGGCTGTTACTAAGCCAAAAATAGGGAATCCGATTTATTTGAAAATTATTTTCTAATGTTACATGCATATCTTATATCAAACTAAAACAAGCCATTATAATCCACTTTTATTTCGAATTAACGTTAAGGGAGTCCAATTTATTTGAAAATATTTGAAAATTATTTTCTATTGTTACATGAATAGTTAATATCTTATTTCAAACTAAAAGTAAACCATTATAATTCACTTTTATGTTGAATTTAAGTTAAAAATATTCAAAAGTAGACATTTCTGCTTGCTTTTGTAACATAATTAAAATGCTTTCGTGTTAAACATTTTTTTGAAGAGTATTTTGGTTCATGGGACACATGTGTCCCTTGGTCCTCAAAGGGTTAACACTTTTGGTGTCCAGTGAAGCCGTGCGAAATACTATATGAAGTATTACAGACCGACTTTCTAACGAAACTACCTTACCTCACCGAGCGTCAGTGAGAATACTCTACACACTACTTTTGGTAACCAGCGAAGCCGTGTGGAATACTATATGGAGTGTTCCAGAATTCCTAACAAATCTACCGTACCTTACCGTTGACACTATATGGAGCGTCGGTGATAATATACTACACACTGGACACTTTTGGTAACCACTGAAGCCGTGCAGAACACTATATGGAGTGTTCCAGACAAAGAAGTAGTAGATTTTATTATTAATTCATCATACAAAGAAATTTTAAGAGCATACCTACTAAATTTTCAAAGTAGATAAAAATGAGTATGTTATTAAAAATTTATGGAGATATAGTCAAATAAATGAAAAAAGTGCATAAAAAGGGATTTTTTGGGGATATCTCGAAAACGATTCTTAAGAAAAGAAAAATGGTTGCCATTTTTGGAATCTACGCCCCAAAATACATCGAAAAAAGTCTATGAGAAACCAGATCTTTTTTCTTGTAAACTAGTGTAATCAGAAATAATTTTAAATAAAAAAAATATGAATAAATATGGTAAAAATAGAAACAGAGCAAAAGTGAATATTAACTAATTGTAAACTAACAAAAGGGCAAATATAACAATGCATGAGCAAAAAGAGAGTCCAAAGAAATATACAACTATACATTTAACCGAAGCTAATAGTAGATTAAATGCATCATAATAACTTAAAGTAAAACGCCATGACTTAACACCTTTAAGAAACAGGGACATACTTGAGCTGTTTCTGATATCTAATGGAAGACAGTTAAAGAGCCTTGGTGCAACTGACGTAAAAAACCTTAAAAAAATTTGAAGAGCGTGCTCTGGTACTAAGGCAAAATATAGATGGTTGGTTCTTAGATTATAGCTATCATAAGATCTTCTAGAAAGATAACCAGATTTAATATAAAACATGTAAGCACCTTAAAAAAATATAAATGTTTAAGAGGGAGAATATTCAAATTACACTACTCAACAAGATTTTTCACAACGAATGCCGATAACATTTTCTATAGTGAAATTTTCCGTAGAATCCGAATATCGCAATGGTTTTTTTCGATAGGCCCCAATTTTCCATATAAATAGCAAAACTAAAAAAAATGCACTTTTGAGAGCATATACTTCACATAAATGCTTGTAAGAACTTTAATTGTCAGCCAACCAATTTTAGATTTTTCTATAGTGCAGAATGGAGTCCTACAAACATTTTAAGGTACAAAATGTGCAAATAGTATTAATTTTATGGCTGTTATAATCGAAAATAGGAAAAGAAATCCATTTTTTTCGCTTTTTTTAAAAAATTCCAAATTTGAAGCCCTCTATATGGAATTAATTATGTCGGTTACAAAAAGTTAGCCCCCCTATTTTACAGAAAATTTCATTATAAATATTTTGAATATGCATATGTTTAAAGAAAGTCTTAACAAGAGTATTTCATTAGCATCAATGCAAGCAAAACTTTTTCTTCTAAATGAACATTATTTTTCAAATCGACTAAAGCGGACCACATCAATGTCATCAATTTGCTTAAAACTTACAGGTATCATTCCATGCTCAATTTTAAGAGACCCATATTTTTTTATTCTGCTGAAAAGTCACACTTTACAAAGTTATCGCCATTTGAACTTTGTATGTTAAAATTACAAAATTCTGAAAGGAGTTTTTTTTAAATTGTCGTTATTTCCTTAATACGTAATGGATTTTCACAATTTTTTTTAAATTTTTTCACTAATTTATGGGTTTTATGAAAAAGTGATGTTTAGTGCAAACTATATCTTACAATTTTTGATTTGAAGAAACTGTCTCAGCCTTGCGATATGAACAACATCTTCTACAAAATAATTCATTTTGCACTAAACGTCACTTTATTCAGAAAACCCATAAAATAATGAAGAAGTTTAAAAAAAAAATCATTAAATTCCATTACGTATTGAGGCAATAACGACAATTTAAAAAAAGTCCTTTCAGAATTTTGTAATTTTAACATACAAAGTTCAAATGGCGATAACTTTGTGAAGTGTGGCTTTTCAGCAAAATAAAAAATATGGGTCTCTTAAAATTAAGCATAGAATGATACCTGTAAGTTTTAAGCAATTTGATGACATTGATGTGGTCCGCTTTAATCGTTTTGAAAAATAATGTGCATTTATAGGAAAAAATATTGCTTTCATTGATGTTAATAAAATACTCTAGTTATGACTTTTATTTAAACATACATATGTATATTCAAAATTTTTATAATAAAATTTTCTATAAGATAGGAGGGCTAACCCATATACTTAATTGATTCCAGATAGAGGGCTTCAAAGTTAAAATTTGTTAAAAAAAAAACGAAAAAAATGGATTTTTTAAACCTATTTTCGATCATAACAGCCATAAAATTAATACTATTTGCACATTTTGTACCTTAAAATGTTCGTAAGACTCCATTCTGCACTATAGGAAAATTTAAAATTTGTTGGCTAACAATTAAAGTTCTTACAAGCATTTATGTGAAGTACATATATGCTCACAAAAGTGCATTTTTTTGAGTTTTGCCATTTATATGGAAAATTGGGGCCAATCCAAAAAAAACCATTGCGATATTCGGATTCTACGGAAAATTTCACTATAGAAAATGTTATCGCCATTCGTTGTGGTGTAAGTTTTTGTAAATTTGTAGAGTAGTGTTATCAAAAAGCACAAAACTATATTGTAAGTTTTTGGGAAATAAGGAGTGGTTGAATTTTTATATTGTGAGTACCACCCCAACATACCAGACCGTATTCTAGCTTAGAGTGGAATATTCCATAGTAAATATGTACACTTAAGAAGCATCAAAGGACAATAAGATCTTAGAATATATAAATATCTGACAGATCTGATTAGGTAAATCTTAAGTGCAGCAGTATGATCACCCCAATTCAACCTGCAGTCAATCAAAAGACCCAAATACTTATATGATTTAACAATTTCAATAACGAAACAACGCAAGGAACAGGAAGTGGACTGACAATAAGTTTGAGAGTTATTTGATGATCTGCAAGTTGAAGAAAAATAAAAATAATTGCCGCAATCAGCTGCATGGAATTGGAAAGGTCCATATACCTGTTCCCTACCAGTTAAATCAAACAACATCAGTTTAGTTTTATCACTTATTATCAATTTATGTAACTTAAACCAGTGACTCAATACTTCAATGTCATGATTAATATCACAAAAAAGGTTTAGAGAACAGTTACTTGAGAAAGTACAAGCCATATCATCCGCAAACGCATTAACTTTACATTTGAAATTTTGCTGAAGAAGCGAGTTAATCAAAAACAGAATCGGACCAAGCACTGACCCTTGTGATACACCCAATAATTAGCATGCTTACTTAAGCAGCCCTTAAATTTTACCTTTCGACTCCTGCTAGATTAATATGATTCAAACCACTTATAAACATAGCCTCTGAAATTGAATAATTTTTCCAAAAGTATTTCAATAACGAAACAACGCAAGGAACAGGAAGTGGACTGACAATAAGTTTGAGAGTTATTTGATGATCTGCAAGTTGAAGAAAAATAAAAATAATTGCCGCAATCAGCTGCATGGAATTGGAAAGGTCCATATACCTGTTCCCTACCAGTTAAATCAAACAACATCAGTTTAGTTTTATCACTTATTATCAATTTATGTAACTTAAACCAGTGACTCAATACTTCAATGTCATGATTAATATCACAAAAAAGGTTTAGAGAACAGTTACTTGAGAAAGTACAAGCCATATCATCCGCAAACGCATTAACTTTACATTTGAAATTTTGCTGAAGAAGCGAGTTAATCAAAAACAGAATCGGACCAAGCACTGACCCTTGTGATACACCCAATAATTAGCATGCTTACTTAAGCAGCCCTTAAATTTTACCTTTCGACTCCTGCTAGATTAATATGATTCAAACCACTTATAAACATAGCCTCTGAAATTGAATAATTTTTCCAAAAGTATTGCATGATTGACCGTGTCAAATGCTTTTGTGATGTCCACAAACAGGGCTGCAGTCAACAACTTGCTATTAAAACTATTGTTTGGTCACTGGACCAAAAAACTTTTATTTACTTAACTTTATTTATAAATTACTTTTAAAGTTCACTACAATTTACAAGTTCACTTAAATAATTTTATTTCCGTTCAAATTTTCAATTTCCGCCAATTTCAAACTGCGCGCCTTATGTAAAAGCGACGCCATCTTTTATATTAATAATTTCTTTAGTATCTTGCAATCTTAAGTTTATGCATAGCTCTTACGGCATAATTTTTAGTTCAATAAAGCATTCCAGTTATAACGTGCGAACGGACAACAAGTGCTTTTATTTTTATTATATTGATCGTCGGTTTTTTGTGATTTAGCGAGCCTATGTCATTTAATTTATAGTGAATTCCTAAAACTCATAAATTTAGTGTTCTCGGTGAACACATTTGTACTAAATTAACCCGTTGAACCTTTTACAAGCCCTAGTTCGAACCCTGGGGTAGAAACTATTTAAATTCATTTTAAATTAGTTTCGGTGGTGTCAAAATAGGCACCTCCTTAAACATTGGCGACCGTGACAGGACAACTCCGGAGTGTCCTTAAACTATTTATTTTCCTCGCGAAAAGTCCTCATCATTTTTAAAATTTACAATAGAAAAATTGAAACTTAAAAGAGAGTGACGGTGAGTGTCAGTGCTAAGCAATTATATATGGTATAAAAAAAAAGAAATACATATGAAACAAACTAATATTTGCAGTAATATTTTACTCGAGTTCGGGACGGTTTCGGTGCGGTGAAATAATAAAAAGTTAAGGTGTTATCTTCGGCCAGGCCGAAACTCACATACCCTACACTGCACTGAAATAACCTTTTAAATAAATGTTGAAAAGACATTGAAGAGGTTGAGTAAGTCGAAAAAAATGTTAAATGTTAGAAAGATTGGCAGAGGTTGGAAAATGTCGAAAATATATGCAAAATGTTGAAAACAGTGGAGAGAGGTTGAAAAACTCTAAAAAAGTTGAAAAAGGTTGAAAAATTTTTAAACAATTCAAAGTTGATGAAAAAGTCGAAAGAAACTTATGAAGGAAGTTGAAAGAGGTTGAAAATGTCGAACAAATACATATAGGATACATTGGAAAAAGTTGAAAGGTTGAAAAAGTCGAAAGAATGTAGAAAATGTTGGAAAAAATCGAATAGAAATGAAAATTTTGAAATATGCCACGCCCACTTCTCCAGTTTCGCCCACTTTTGGTACAATAAATTATATTCGCGATCGACATCCTCATATTAAATTTTAGCTCAATAGCTTGTATAGTTTGCGATATATGCTGCAACAAAAATTCAAAATTTAGGGCGGTGGCACACCCACTGGTACGATCCAGCCCGGTTTTGATCCAGAAATAGATTTCCATAATCAAACCCCTAACACCAAATTTTAGTATGATTGCTCATATATTTCGATAAATATGCCACTTACCGTATTTTATTTGTATGGGAGGTGCCACGCCTACTGATGCTATTTCAGCCACTTTTGATTCAGATATGCCCTATAGCGACAGAAATACATACATTAAATTTCATACCAATTGCTGCAATAGTTCACTTAAAACAGCGCTAACAAATTTATCTTAATATGGGAGGTGCCACGCCCACTGATGCAATCTTGTCAAAATTATTTTATTTTTAAAGCTTATAGTAACTGACATCTATACACCAAATTTTATGAAGATTACTCTCATAGCACACTATCTATAACAATAAACGTTTTTTGCTTATATGGGAGGTGCCACGCCCACAGGTACTATTGGACCAAATTTTTGTACTAAGAGACCTTATAGCAAGTATATCTGCCTCATTAAATTTTATAACGATTACGTTGTTAGTTCTTTAAATATAACGTTTATAAATATTGTGGGCTGTGCCACGCCCTTCAACGAGTATTTTTGGTCGAGTAGCTGAGCTTGTATTGATGACTGCTTTCAGCGGCATCATCTCCAAAATTTTTATGGAAATCGTTTGTGCGAATTTTGAGATATACGGAATCAAAATTTTTAACAGTTGAAAAGTGCCACGCCCAGTAGTATTAATGATAAAATTTAGGGCTGTGCCACGCCCCTGTACGACCCTTTGGAAACTTGAAATTCAGCCTAATCCTAATTTGGTTCACATGTGCACCAAATCACCTAGTTTCATCAAAATCGCTGAAACTTTTTTCAAAATTGGCCGGGGTAAATATACATAGAGTATGGGCGGTAGGCGTGTCTGTCAACCGATTTTGCCCATTTTCAATAGCAAGATGCCTGCAAGAAGATGTGACCTGTGTGTGACAGTTTCATTCAATTAGCTTTCTTGGTTTTCTCGTAAAACTAATTTCAACAGACACCCAGACAGACAGACGGACATCGCTAAATCGACTCAGGTGGTGACGCTGATCAAGAATATATATACTTTTCCATACCTGACACGCCCCCTTCGATGTGTTACAAACGGAGAGACAAAGTGAGGGTATAAAAACAATAATATAAACAAATAACTATAATTCAATTAAAACATAATTGGACCTTTTTGTTATTTACCAAAGTTGGAAACATCAGAAAAATAACACCGCAGAACCCAAACCTGACACATCGCATAAGGGAGTAAATCGCCATTTGCTCCCCCAGGTATTTTGCCAATTTTATACATATCAAAATTAATGAATTGCCAAATAGAATTAAAGTATTTGTATCATAAAATACTTTGATAAAGATTTCGCAAAAAACTCAATCAATCACTGTTAATAACATTGGGTTAACGAGCATCGCTACATATGTAATTTCTGTTACATTGTTAAATCTACAAACCAGTTTGCGTTTAACATAAAAATAAAAGCTTTAGTTGATCGTGAAATTAAAAAAAAACACACTCTTTGCTTGCGTCTTTCGTTTTATGCACTCATTGCAGAGAACTTCGTGGATTCAACGCGAGTTACGTACCCTCAATCCGCTCTTGGAGTTACGTACCCTCAATCCGCTCCTGAAGCAAATACAAGTGGCGATGATATAGCAATCATCGTCCAAAAATATTTGAAACTTAATACCCTTGCTCAAGCATAAACAACGTGAATTTAATTAAGCCACATCAGTTGTTTATGACAGAGCATATATTGAACCGTATCAATGCTTAATAAGCATTTATTAATATTAAATTAAAGGCTTTTGCATATGCCAAGTATTTTTCAAGTTTCAGTCTTAAGATTCGTTCAATAAAGAAAAGTTCTACAAGCTAAAGCTTAGAGTTTGCTTTTATTAAACTGGCGCAGTCGTCGGGCAAAGAAATCCAAAGATTTTTTTTTGTGTTTTCAATTATTAAAAAAAAAAATATAAAAAAAAAGAAAACTTTTTCATTACAATTTAATTTAAAGATTAAACTTTCAACGTTCGAGTGAATAAGGATCGTGAATACCAGTTTCAATAATACATGAATAGACAACGGCTTTTTGACAATAATCGGATTATGGATATCCCATTAGATGAACAAGCCCTGGCCGAAGTTGTAAGAAGACAGGAAGATACTATTTTACAACTACAGCAACTACAAGAACAGGCACAACAACAGCAACAATTTAAACAGCTGCAACAACAACAGCTGCAAATACAGCAGATACAACAACAACAAGTCGAAGTAGAACCATGGCTTTCGAGGAAAGATATTATACAGCAGTTCCGTCAAATCCGACCCCTTGACGACCAGCATGATGTCGTCGCATTCTTAAGCTCTGTTCAGTTTATGATCGATCTATGTAGAGGGGACCAACAGCTTTTGAGATTTGGGACGAACATCGTCATCAACGAAAAGGTGTCGGGAAAAGCAGCAGATCTGGTGAGACAATTGGGACCGGACACAACATGGGAAGACGTAAAAGGAAAATTAAAGGAGCAACTTCGACCAAGAAAAACTTACGAAGACGTTTACGATGGATGCAGATTTACAAAAGTGAGTAGTTTAAGGGAGCTTTTGAAAATTTCGAAACCGCAAAGAGTGAAATAAACAAAATTTACATATTCGATGAAAACAAACCGAACATATATAAACCAGACAGAGTCGATTGTTAAATATGCTAGCAGATAAAATCGATACACCGTATAGATTACATATAGATCAAAATACGACAATAAGTAACTTGATGACCAAATACGAACAAATAAAGGCGCAAGACGATGTTAGGGCTATTAACAGTAGATGTAGCAAATCACTCCCAATTAATGTTAAACAAAACAATAACAAACTAAGCATTACTAACAACACTAATAAATTTCCAAATAGTGCACAAGCACCGCAAGGTTCAGCAAACACTGGCAATGATTTAAGGAGAAACAATACGAAAATTACGGAACATTCGCGAATAACAATAATTTTAACAACGGTAATAACAATAGAAGGGGCAATAATTCCACTCAAACAAGAACATCTAACATGAGCATAGAAACTCAGAGTCCAAGTAACACAAACGATGGTCCAACTATGGAGATCAACGTCCTTCAAGAGTCAGAATCAAATACTGACGAAACGGTAAATTTTTTAGCATCTTGCCTAGAGAGAACCTCCCTATAATTGATCTAACAATAGGAAAAAGGAAAATTAGATGCCTAGTTGATACTGGAGCAACAACTAGTGTCATTAAGTCAAAAATATTTGGAAGAACATATCCCGAAGTTCCACTAGAAAAATCATGCCCTTTCAAGTCTTTTAACAATACAAAAATAACAATAGCAACTCATTACATAATAACACCATTTCCGAATGAATTCCCCTGTAAAAGGACCCTCCAATGGAGAGTTATACGTATGAACTTCCCTAATAAGAATTTTTCAGCCATAATAGGGCGAAACTTCTTAAAACCATTCAAAGCCCAAATTGCTAATAACCTTAATTTCGTAGAAATGTTCGGTAACAAATTTTATTTTCCGGAATACAACTACCCGGAGGAGATGCATAACATACATACTCTCCAATCGGTAAAAGCGAATAACATTTCACAACTTTTCAACCTCGACTATTTGAACAGTGAGGAAAACAAAGTAGCCTTAGGGTTACTCAATAAATACAACGATCTTTTTTTCAAGGATGGGGACGTTTTATCGGCAACTAATGAAGTTAGCCATGAAATTGTCACAACCACCAAGAACCCATTGTACACTAAAATTTATCGGTACCCTCAAATTCACGAGGCCGAAATAAATCGACAAATAAAAGAAATGTTAGACCAAAATATTATTCAGGAGAGTAACTCTCCGTACAACAGTCCACTATGGATTGTTGAAAATAGCTTGACAATTCTGGAATAAAAAAATTCAGACTTATTGTGGATCATCGGAAACTGAATGAGTTCACGGTTGACGATAAATATCTAATTCCAAATTTGAACTCATTGTTGGATAAGCTGGGTAGATCACAATATTTTACTACCATTGATCTGGCAAAAGGCTTCCACCAGATTAAGGTGAGATTGGAAGATAGACCTAAAACGGCATTTTCAACCCCATCAGGTCACTATGAATTTATCCGAATGCCATTTGGGCTGAAAAACGCCCCTTCAACGTTCCAACGACACATGAACAGAGTCCTAAAAGAACATATTGGTAAAACCTGTATTGTCTACATGGACGATATCCTAGTGTTCAGTATATCTCTTCAAGAACACATCACTAGTCTGAGTAAGATATTTGATGAGTTAAGAAAAGCAAGGCTCAAAACACAAATTAACAAATGCGACTTTCTAAAGAAAGAAACGCAATTTTTTGGCTATATATTAACTACACAAGGCATAAAACCAGATCCTGCAAAAATTTCCATTACACAAAGCCTTAGAGTACCCAATAACATGTAAAGACATAAATCCTGCATGATTTATGCCATACATATTTTTTTATTATTATATTATTTGAAGTTGAAGTTGAAATTATTATGTTTTCATATGAATTATTATTACATAGATTATAAATAAAATATAACGTAAGATAAAAATAGTTATAAGTACTTAGATTAAGGCAAAATTGGAACAAAGTGGCACCACTAAACCAACAGAGCGACAACTGGTGGCAATCAACCGCAGATCTGCAAGGCAGCCAACTGTGCAAATGCAAACATCGCATGACACGCAAAACCACATGGTGATGGATAAAGAAGAAGCAGGCATAGCAACAGGTCACTATAAATACGAGTGCAGACAAGAAATCGTTCTTTTTGCGGTAGTTGACGTCGACAAGTACACATTGATCCTTTTGGCAGTGAACATCAACGGGTACACATCTTTGCGGCAGTGAACATCAACGGTACACAACTATTCTTTTGGCAGTGAATACGAGGATATATCTTTTGTCTTGCGACAGTGGACAGCGACGAATGCACATCGGTAAGAACTTTCATGAACCATTCCCTAATCCTTAATAATTCCTAACCTTGAATAGTTTTCTGTTATTTCGCCATATCTTTCGGAGTTTTAACTTCTGGTGACGAAATAGAGAAGACTCATAGATTTTTCTAGTGCGTCACGACGTAACAGAATAATCTTCCCAACTTTCCAAATCCTTAATAGTTTATTTTTATTTCCCCATATCTTTCGGAGTTTTAACTTCTGGTGACGAAATAGAGAAGACTTGTAGATTCCTCTAGTACGTCACGACGTAACAGAGAAATTCTCCTTCCTCCTAAATTCTACCTAACCTCCAACACCGGTATGCAACCTACGCTACTATCACAGCAGCAGAGTACAGTTTTGCTCCAGCAATAAGCCAACGGTAAAACCCGCATCGTCACACAGCAACAGAGTGCAGTTTTACCCAGCCAAGCCCCACCGAAGTAAAATCTATAGCCGCCACCGCAGCAGCAGAGTACAGTTTTTCTCCAGCAATAAGCCAACGGTAAAACCCGCATCGTCACACAGCAACAGAGTGCAGTTTTACCCAGCCAAGCCCCACCGAAGTAAAATCTATAGCCGCCACCACAGCAGCAGAGTACAGTTTTGCTCCAGCAATAAACCAACGGTAAAACCAGAATCGTCACACAGCAACAGAGTGCAGTTTTACCCAGCCAAGCCCCACCGAAGTAAAATCTATAGCCGCCACCACAGCAGCAGAGTACAGTTTTGCTCCAGCAATAAACCAACGGTAAAACCAGAATCGTCACACAGCAACAGAGTGCAGTTTTACCCAGCCAAGCCCCACCGAAGTAAAATCTATAGCCACCACCACAGCAGCGTCCAGCAGCAGCTGTTATTTTCCAGTGTAAGAAGTAAGCTAAGACTAGAAAAAAATTAAATTAAGCTAAGCATTACGAAATAAATGCCAACAAAGTTGAATCAACAACGTAAAGTGATTTATTGTAAAGGACCACGACAACCGCTGAGCCTAGCCCAGCTATAAACCGGAGAACCGGGTCTTTACAATTGGCGCCCAACGTGGGGTATCGCAAAAAAAAAAAAATAAATAAATCAGCAGTGTGCGAGGCCATATATACATACATAGTTCTACATCTGTGTAAAAATCAACGCAAAAACAAGGAGATATCCAGAACGTGCAAGCTACAGCATAAAAAAATAAAAAAAAAAAAAATACGACACTGACATGGTTAAAACCAAGTGGATATGGTCCTTGCGAAAGGAGGATTTGCTGGCCTATTCGGAGGAGTTTCAACTTGAAACCGATGGTACAGTCGAAGAATTACGAAGACGGTTGGCTGAATTTGCGTCCCAAGAAAGCCTTAGTCAAGAGAAAAAAAAGCACTTGGGGATTTTAGAAATGAAACACACGAGAGCTCCGTCACCAAAGCCAGACGCCAAGGCCACAACTTCCGCGATTACTCTGCCACCATCAGTAGGACATATGCCAGAACAATTATTGCAGACAGTGCAACAAGACGCAGCGCAGCAAACAGGAGCGACTTATACATCAAGCTACAGCACGGCACAGATGTTTGAACCAAATCCGAGAGGCTACATTGCGCGAGAAAGCATGGCCTATCCAATGGTTATAGACCAGGTGAGAAAATGGTCTTTTAAGTATGACGGGGGTAGAGACCCTCTTGTGTTCCTCGAAAGGGTTGAGGAATTAGCGGAGGCATATGGTCTCAACAAATATTTATTGCCCAGAACTATGCCCGAGCTTTTAAAGGACAGAGCCTTACTGTGGTTCCGTAACAACAACCGCCTGTGGCAGAGCTGGGCCACGTTTTGTAAAGATTTTCGCCACTTCTTCCTGCCAAACAGATACTTCGAGGAGCTGGAGGATGACATCCGCAAACGCAAGCAGCAAGCTGGAGAGCCATTTAAGGATTTCTTGGTGGCACTACAAAACATGATGAGGCATGCGGATTACAAAGACGAACAGAAGCTAGAACGGGTTTTTCGAAACACCCTAAGTGAAACCCGACTACATATCCGACGCAAGGATTTTTCGACACTGAACGAGCTGCTCACCCTCGTCGAAGAGTTGGAAGATATTCAGGCGGAACAAAATAGTTCAAGGCAAAGGATATCAGGGCGACAAGCAGAAGGTGCTAGAATAACTAGCACACCATCCAGGCCAGGAAACACAGCACCAGCGAGAACTTCGATGGAGAGAAACTGTATGGTAAGCGAGGAAAACGAGGGCTTTCTAGATCCCAGCAGAGTTTGCCGGCGTTGTGGTCAAGAGGGACATTTTGCCCGTGAATGCCGAAATACAAGGGTATACTTTTGCTGGACATGCGGCCGCCGGGGAAGAAAGACCATCGAATGCTGTGCGGGAAACGGATCGGAGCATCGTCAACAACGACGACTAACGATGACTCCAACTTCGAATACGCCTCGTACCCAATAGACTTCCTTTCTTACGACAATAGCCACATATGGGCCAAGGTTGATATCGGTGGAGTTTTGGCCACGGCCACCATCGATACAGGGGCAACACGTAGCTTGATGAGTCAGAGCGCGGCAGCAGACATAAAGCCAGAGGGTACAATAATACCCATATCGAAAACTATAAGAATGGCAAATGGCACACCACAAATGGTGACCGAGGAATTGGTGGTCAACGTAAAGTTGGGTAACACCGCCTGCAAAGTATCGTTTCTGATAATGCCAAATATTGTTGACGACATCATCCTTGGAATGGATTTCTTGCGAGGGTCTGGCTCAACATTTTGCTGTGGCGGCCGTGAACTACGGATGCAGGTAGAAGGAACAACTGACATTCCAAAATCAACGAGCCCCGTGAAAAGTAGGACGGTAAGGACAGATCTTGTAACGGAACTAGTACCCAGCAGACCGGAAGAAGGCAGTGAGAAGGATAAAATTTCTGAGTTCCTTCAACGAGAACTACCGGCGTTCGAGCACTTGAAAGGGGTATCAAACGTCACCAGTCATCAAATCACAATGCGTGATGAGAGGCCTATGAAGCAGCGGTACTTTCCACGTAATCCAGCAATGCAAGCCATTATCAATAAGGAGATCGACGAGCTGCTCAACCAGGGATGTATAGAACCCTCCACCAGTCCCCATAGTGCACCAATTGTTCTAGTCAAGAAGAAAAACGGAACATGGCGCTTGTGCGTAGATTATAGACAATTGAATGCGAAATCCATCCCCGATGCGTATCCGCTGCCAAGGATAAATCACATCTTGGAAAATCTGCGTGAGACACGTTACATCAGCAGCCTGGACCTCAAGAGTGGGTATTGACAGATACCTATGCACGCGATGAGTAAACAATACACAGCTTTCACCGCAACAGGGCGTGGCCCTTTCCAATGGCGCGTGATGCCGTTTGGATTACACTCAGCACCAGCAACTTTCCAGCGTGCTTTAGATCAAGTGATCGGACCCGATTTGGAACCAAATGCATTTGCATACCTCGACGACATCGTGGTAGTGAGTAAAACACTCGAGGAGCATTTTCAGCATCTAGGAACGGTTTTCCAACGCCTAAAAGACGCAAACTTGAAAATAAACGCCGAAAAATGTGAGTTTTTTAAAAGCGAAACCAAGTACTTAGGCCATGTGATAACTAAGGATGGCGTTCACACGGACCCTGATAAAATCGCGGCGATACAAGCTTTGCGCCCCCCAGAATATATACGAAAGCTCCGTCGATGCTTAGGCATTACTTTCTGGTACCAAAGATTCGTACCAGATTTTGCAAAAACTGTGCAACCTCTCACCCTCCTTTTGAAGAAAGGGAAACATTGGCGATTGAGCAAAGAGCAACAAGCGGCATTGGAAGAGCTAAAAAGGAAATTGACGGAAGCTCCGGTCTTGGCAAGCCCTGACTTCAACCAAAAATTTACACTGCAAACGGACGCCAGCGACTATGGGCTTGGAGCTGCTCTGACACAGGACATAGCAGGAGTAGAACGGGTAATATCCTACGCCAGTCGACACTTGAATACAGCAGAAAAAAATTATTCAACTACAGAGAAGGAACGCCTCGCCATCGTATGGGGCATACGGAAAATGCGCCCTTACTTAGAAGGCTACCAGTTCACCGTCCTGACAGATCATCTTTCTCTTAAGTGGCTCAACTCGATTGACAATCCTTCTGGTCGTATCGCCAGGTGGGCTCTCGAACTACAGCAGTATTCTTTTGATATTCAATACAGACAAGGAAAACTGAACGTTTTGGCGGATGCTCTGTCTCGGCAGCCACACAAAAGAGCTATGAAAACAACAACGGAGGAAAATATCACGACTGCAAGTGGATGTAAGTGGATCGTTAAGAAAATGGAGGAAATACGAGAAAGCCCAGAGAACTTTCCTGACTACGTAATCGAAGGAAATAAGCTATATCGTCATATTCCTGGACATGCAACGGACGAGGATTGCATTCCATGGAAGCTTTGTGTCGCTACAGATCAGCGTGCGTCGGTACTGCAGGAAAACCATGATCTCCCAAGCGCAGGACATTTTGGCATTCGCAAAACCATGATACGGATAGCGAATCGTTACTACTGGCCTGGAATGTTCCGCGACATACGACGTCACGTCAGACAATGTAAGTCCTGCCAAAAACACAAAGCTATGCAAAGCAGCCCAGCAGGAAAAATGCTTACCCAGATCGCCGACCAACCATTCACCACCCTCTGTGCGGATTTTGTTGGACCTTTACCCCGGTCCAAACGAGGTAAAACAATGCTATTGGTATTTTTCGGCCGGTTCATAAAGTGGACGGAATTGATTCCTCTGAAAAAGGCAACTACGGATGGCGTTTGTCGAGCGTTCCGGGAAAGAACTTTGGCAAAATTTGGCGTCCCTAAGGTAATGATAACAGTTTACGGGACCCAGTTCAATAGCCGCGGATTCCAGCAATTTCTGCGAGAGTTAGGGGTAAAACAGCAATTTACGGCCCCATACACTCCACAGGAAAACCCGACAGAGCGAATTAACCGGTCAATAAAAACAATGATAGCACAGTACTGCGAATACGAACACAACAGATGGGACGAGCTCTTGCCAGAACTATCATTGGCCATTAATACTAGTGTCTCAGATTCAACGGGCTATAGTCCAGCCTTTCTAGTTCAACGTCGGGAACCACGACTCCCCGCCGCACTATTTGACAGGGACACCAGTGGAACAGGCGAGGCACCACAATATGCAGAAGCAAAAGGCCAGGCATTATGACCTTCGCAGACGCCCCTGGAGACCACATATAAAGCAGGCCGTACTTTTGAAGCAACATCACCTCTCAAAAGCAGCAGAAAATTTAGCGGCAAAATTGGCACCAAAATTTGATGGTCCTTACTATGTTCAGAAATTTATCTCCCCGAAAAAATAAAGAGAGGAGGCGAGCGCCGTCTACGAACAGCACATATCCGCGATCTCAAACCATTCCATGCAGAAATAAAATGCAGTAATGTCCTCCCCAACAACAGCAACTAAAATTTCCAGACGGTGACATCGTCCATCAAAGCAGTTATCACAAGAATGGAAGAGGAGGTCATCGAGGTCGATATCAATTCCGACAAAAAAAAAAAAAAAAAAAGCCTGCAGGACCCCCCGAAGAAAGGAGGAAATGTAAAGACATAAATCCTGCATGATTTATGCCATACATATTTTTTTATTATTATATTATTTGAAGTTGGAATTATTATGTTTTCACATGAATTATTATTACATAGATTATAAATAAAATATAACGTAAGATAAAAATAGTTATAAGTACTTAGATTAAGTCAAAATTGGAACAAAGTGGCACCACTAAACCAACAGAGCGACAACTGGTGGCAATCAACCGCAGATCTGCAGGGCAGCCAACTGTGCAAATGCAAACATCGCATGACACGCAAAACCACATGGTGATGGATAAAGAAGAAGCAGGCATAGCAACAGGTCACTATAAATACGAGTGCAGACAAGAAATCGTTCTTTTTGCGGTAGTTGACGTCGACAAGTACACATTGATCCTTTTGGCAGTGAACATCAACGGGTACACATCTTTGCGGCAGTGAACATCAACGGTACACAACTATTCTTTTGGCAGTGAATAACAACGAGGATATATCTTTTGTCTTGCGACAGTGGACAGCGACGAATGCACATCGGTAAGAACTTTCATGAACCATTCCCTAATCCTTAATAATTCCTAACCTTGAATAGTTTTCTGTTATTTCGCCATATCTTTCGGAGTTTTAACTTCTGGTGACGAAATAGAGAAGACTCATAGATTTTTCTAGTGCGTCACGACGTAACAGAATAATCTTCCCAACTTTCCTAATCCTTAATAGTTTACTTTTATTTTCCCATATCTTTCGGAGTTCGAACTTCTGGTGACGAAATAGAGAAGACTTGTAGATTCCTCTAGTACGCCACGACGTAACAGAGAAATTCTCCTTCCTCCTAAATTCTACCTAACCTCCAACACCGGTGTGCAACCTACGCTACTATCACAGCAGCAGAGTACAGTTTTGCTCCAGCAATAAGCCAACGGTAAAACCCGCATCGTCACACAGCAACAGAGTGCAGTTTTACCCAGCCAAGCCCCACCGAAGTAAAATCTATAGCCGCCACCACAGCAGCAGAGTACAGTCTTGCTCCAGCAATAAGCCAACGGTAAAACCCGCATCGTCACACAGCAACAGAGTGCAGTTTTACCCAGCCAAGCCCCACCGAAGTAAAACCTATAGCCGCCACCACAGCAGCAGAGTACAGTTTTGCTCCAGCAATAAACCAACGGTAAAACCAGAATCGTCACACAGCAACAGAGTGCAGTTTTACCCAGCCAAGCCCCACCGAAGTAAAATCTATAGCCGCCACCACAGCAGCAGAGTACAGTTTTGCTCCAGCAATAAACCAACGGTAAAACCAGAATCGTCACACAGCAACAGAGTGCAGTTTTACCCAGCCAAGCCCCACCGAAGTAAAATCTATAGCCACCACCACAGCAGCGTCCAGCAGCAGCTGTTATTTTCCAGTGTAAGGAGTAAGCTAAGACTAGAAAAAAATTAAATTAAGCTAAGCATTTGTTATGTGTCCCTTAATTCATCATACCCAACGCGGAACGCTCCGGCTAACTAGCGGCTCCAGGCGGTTCTTAACCCGCCGCGTTGGGTCGAAGGGAATAACAATAAATTTCACTCCCGACTTCCGCCGGAAGTGAAATTTGAAATAAGTAGCTCCGTACACCGGACACTACCTGGACAAACTATATACTCAAAAAAAAACCAAAGATATCAGTACTCAAAAGACAAAAAAAAAACAAAACCGAATCATACTAAACTGAATATTTATCTTAATGGGATCAGTCCTTGGATAGCCGTTAACGAAAAAAGATAAAAAAAACTTTTACCACACAAACACGGAATTTGGTGTAAATTTCCAGCGCCCCACCCATCCAGTACCGCCACCGTAAAACTTCATGACAGTACCCAATTCATATCACCGCTCCTCTACCTATTCCTCGGTCATTTGGTCCATCCCCCCCTTTCTTAGCTAAATTACCACAGTAGGTACATCATCATGTTCAATGCATTTTCATATGATACCCGAATTTTTACGCAAAATATAATTATTGAAAAAAGGTTTTCTCTGCAATTTCAGATCAAATCACAACCAAACGTAATACGTTTAACCAACTGGGCGTTGTAACCCAAACGCAAGTTTTCACTACACGACGCAGACCAAAATTTCAAATGAAAACAAATAATGACCTTTTCAGCTGTAACAATTGATTATTCAATATAATAAATATAATAAATTAAATGTATAAATTCAAAATTTTAAATTAGATTATTTTAAAGTATAACATATAAATAAGTGCTATAAGTAATAATTTCCGAATTAGGACGGCTAACATTAGCACAAAAAAACAGACCACCAAAATTGTCTCGACACAGATTTATTGAACAAATAAAACTTGTCACCAAAACACATCAGTATTTGTTTCGGAAATTATTAATTAAAACATAATATATAAAAAAAATTAGATTTAAAATACAACTACATATATCTAAGACAAGAAAGGAAATTTCAAATAGGGACGAATAATATCGCGTTGACCACGAAACGGAAAAATTGACTTAAATTACTTCCTACGCCTAATCCTGAAAGAGCTCTTTAAAGATATTAAAAAATTTTTTGTTCTTTTTAAAAACTAATAGGTACTGATTCGCGAATTCGAATTCCTTTCTTATTTTTAGAGGTTCAGCAAAATTTAAAAAAAAAATAAAAGTTTTATCAAATTTATGTAATTCGGGTTCGATCCAGCCCACGGTATCTCCCTATTCTGCACAAATACTCAGAGCGCTCTCTTCAAATACTTTCTGAAAGTTCACCACGATCCTTTTGCATGTTATCGTACTTTATTTAATTTTTTAGTTTTTTCATCCACATTCATATCAGGGGAACATTCATTTGCAGGAATTCTGCTTCCACTTTTAAAAGTGTCGCTTTGCAGACCCGCAGCTTTTCACAGGGTATTTCATATAGTTGATATACATATATTTAAGAAAAATAATGGCAATTGTGACTGACCTTTTTTTTTACTTTATTTTTGGCGTAATTTTTTCGTGGCGATTTCGCCTAGGCCAACCTTTTTCCTCGTCCTTACCGCAAGGTGCCAGCCACACTGTTCAAAAAAAACACAAAGATTATTTAAACCACTACTCGAATACCAATGCTAGTAACACTCACATTGCCACTCCAAAATTGGTGTTTGGTCACCCTTTCTTAAAAATCGTTACTAAGATTCCAGGCCCGATCACTGCCTGTTTCCTGCCTCAGATTAAATCACTTCTCTAAAAACAATTCAAGACTGAATTTTTTTCTCAAATTTCACAAAAAATCTAAACACCTATATTACCTTTTATGCTGCTCCTCAAATTATTTAATGTCCTGTCCTGAACTATGAGCTACCTGCACCGTGAGTCCTGCTATCCTGCACTAGATTTCCACTGTCCGTTTTTTCGTTTTCTTATTTCTGCACCACAATTTGTTGAATCCACTTTTCACTTTTTAAAACTTTCAATTTTAACTACTTCAAAATAAACGGTTTAAAAAACACTTTTTTTTTTTTTTTTTGGGCCACGGTTTTTCGGCGACTTCCTCCAATGCAGTTAATTTTAGAACTTTCGTTTACTGTTTGGGACAAAACTAATTGCAACAACTAAACCTAATACATAGGATTTATTTGCTGCATTTACGAAACATAAGCTAATAATATTACTAATACATGTTACTAACTTCTAAGTCGTATACCTGTTTCATTCTAAATTTCGGTCAGAATTTTGTTGCGATCGAGAAAGTAGCTACATGTTGCATACGTGTTGCGCTAAACCTGCCCCACAGTTAAACCAACATTTAATCCATTACATTTTCTCAGTCTGCACACCGAAACTGAAACATTCTGACACTACATAAAGAGAGGTAAAAAGCATGATGGCCGCCTTCATAAATCACCCATCACTCGACTCGCAAAGAAAAAGCTTTCATAACCAAAACACACCACGTCTCTTTTATTCCATTTTTCAATTCCACAAATCTGCACCTGTCATTCTGACATTTGACAAGCAAACACACGGATTTTAATTGCTTTTGTGCTGAAAATCTATTGTTGGACAATTTTTGTTTTAAAAGGTAAAAAGAAGCTACTATTTTCAAAAAAAATCATCGGTTCTTAGACGCTTTGATCCAGAACGCGACACGCAATTCCAACAGGAGCTCCGGATGATCACAGTAGGGGTAAGGACTACAAGAAGCCATACGCATAGGAGTCAATTTTTTTCTTTGACCAGTATGCAACAAAAATCGCGTTTTCAACACCATGTAACAATTTTTATTGTTGCAAAGAAGACCCTGCAGACAAGATAGGTTTCCCCAAATAAAACTACTATAAGAGGTAAGCTTTAGATCAAAATTAACAAGTTCATTGATTCCGTTTGTTGTTTTTTTTTTTTTTATTTTAGGTAAACAAAAATAGACCCGTGCACTTGCCACGAATGGGACATTTGTCAGATTGTGAAGGCCAGTGACAGAACCCGGTGCAAGTAACAAAACTACATTTCTGCCACCATGCAACAAAACTCTGCGTTGGCCAGGACAGTCCTACGACAGTCTGCAGTTAGCGCAGTGTGCAAAGTTAACCTATAAAACGCATTATTTAACTTTTTTTTCTGCAGCCTGATATTTTTCCCCATGGCATCTCATTTATAAATCTGAAACGAATCTATTCAGGGGCATGGGTGAGCTCGCGAAACATATAAAACTGATCGATAGTATAACCCAATAAAAAAAAGTGGTGCGGCAAAAAAAAACATCTTTATATTTCAGGTCAATGATTACTTTGAATTATATGAAAACTGTACTAGGTTAGGTTTCGGTATTTATTCGCATATCGCAAACAAGTCGCAGACGTAATCGCAAGCTATCGTCGTCCTTTATGAACCCTGTGAATGCAGTGAAATAGTTTTTCTAGCAATACTGAATTAGTTTAAAAACCACAATTTTTTTCCTTGTTTTTTTTTTTTTTTATTTATATACATAAGCGTGTTGCTCTAAAGCGTACGTTTTCGGGTGCCCAACGTAGGCTTCCGCCCACACCCTGAGATCAGAAGGCTCATGCTAACCGACTTAGCTAGACGGGCATTCGATTTGCAGTCATCAATGCATTAAATTTTTTATAATGTTTTGATTTTTCTCTTGTTTTCATTTCAGCATCCTTCGGTTTGTTTTTATGCACGCTGTTATGTTACATTATTCATCGCAGGATATCATCTGACGGGAAGTACAACTTGTTTATTACCTTTAGACTGATACTTTGTTTAAAAATTTTTGTCTTTCCATTTTCTATTTCAGATACGACAATTGTTTACCAGGATATGATGTTGTTGTTCGGATTTTGACTGCAGCAGGAGATGACATCAATATTCTTTTAACAAGGACAATTTAAATTCTCATAAAATGGATGGTGAATATTATATTTTAGTTAGTTGCAAATTATCTTTTTTGTAGTTTAGTTTTAAGGTATAAATTTTTATCGTGATTATTTTATTGCGCCGTGCTGACGGTTATATACTTTACTGCTTCAGGTCTTTTGTGTGGAAAACACCGATCGGTTTCCCTGCAAGGTTTTCGAGTTCGTACATATTATTCCCAATGGGACGTACGACTCGACATTTTACAAATTTTTTGCAAAACTTGGCGTTTAAATTTTTCTTGAAATCACTAGCAACAAAATTATTTTTAAATATTTCCTGTCCCGGTGTAAAATGTACCTCTCGGCTACGTTTATTATCGTAACGTGAGCTTTTTTCATAAGCTTGGTAAAGGTTTTTGCCAACTTTTTCTCGAATCAACGCAATCCTATCTTGCTTGCTCAAAATGTTCAGATTTTGTTCATCTAGGGCTCTCAATTTTCTTGCTAATTTGTAATCAGCCCCGCTCGTAAACATTTGGTGTCCAAATAGTGCGAAGAACGGGGTGACTCCGGTGGCTGCATGCACTGAACTCCGCAATGCGCATTCAATTTCTGTCAAATACATATCCCAATCTCTGTGGTCCTGTTGCATGTAAGATCGAATCGCCGTTAGTATAGACTGATTTACTCTCTCGGCAGCATTTGATTGTGGCGCATAGAAAGCTGTTTTGAGATGAATTATTTTGTACAGATCGATCATTCTTGTGAACTCTTTTGCCACAAACTGCTTGCCATTATCTGAATGTATAGTTTCAGGCACGCCAAATTTATGAAACACTTCACGAATCAAAAACTCTACTACTTTTGCGGCCGTCGCCTCACGCATTGCTTTTAGTAAAGTGAACTTAGTGAAGTGGTCCACCACTATAAAAATGTAGGCATTGCCTCCTTTAGATCTTGGATATTTGCCGAGAAAATCTACGTATATTTTTTGGAACGGACGCTCCGTCACTACTTCTTGGCCAATTGTAGGTCTTAGTTCTTTATTTGAGTGCTTAGACTCTTTGCAGATGGTACAGTTTTGAACAAAATTTCTGACGTGAACGACCATCCGCGGCCAGTAGTACCATTGACGTAGCCTGTGCAACGTTTTGGCCACACCGCCGTGAGCAACGATCTCAAGGCTGTGCGCCTTTTCAATCAAGGTTGATGTTAAAGACTCTGGAACTCAAAGTTTCCAAATTAGTTCGTCGACTTCTGGGTCGCAACGTGTACGCTTAAATACGATTCCATTGTCAACTTTTAAATCCGGCAGCTTGTCAGAATTTTCTTCAATGGTCTTTATTAGGTTAAGATATTCTGGGGATTCGAATTCTAAAGTTTCGAAGTCCAACCATGGAGTAATGGCAGCGTCGATTTCTTCCACAAATCGTGATAAAGTGTCCGCTACAACATTTTCCGATCCTTTCCGGTGCTCTATCTGAAAGTCGTACGCCTGTAATTGAAGTGACCATCTTGCTAGTCGACCTGATAGATCCTTTAATGACATAAGCCATTTCAGGCTGGCATGATCCGTCACTACCGTGAAAGGCATCATCTCTATGTACGGACGGAATCTTTTTATTGCTAGAACAGCTGCTAAGCATTCTTTTTCTGTAACGCTATAATTGCGTTGGCAACTGTTCAGCTATCAAGCTATATAAGCTATCGGCCTTTCATTTCCCTCGCGATCTTTTTGGTACAGCACCGCACCTACGCCAATTTCTGACGCATCGCACTGTACCCAGAATCGCGAGGAGAAATCGGGATGTTGCAGTACAGGGGCTGTTGTAAGGGCATGCTTCAAGCTATCAAATGCCACGATGGCTTCAGGCGTCATTGCAAATTTTACTCCCTTTTTGAGAGTGTCACTGAGCGGAGCTGATATGGCTGCAAAATTTTGGATGAACCTACGATACCATCCTGCTGTGCCCAAAAAACTTCGCACCTCTCTCGGAGATTTTGGAATGGCTATTTTCTGTATGGCTGAGACTTTATCCGGGTTGGTTTTCAGCATTCCTCCACCTACTATAAACCCCAAGTACTTTAGCTCCTTGAAGCAGAATTTTGACTTTTTGAATCCTATGGTTAAATTTGCTTTTCTCAAACATTCAGCTACCTGACTCAAAATTTCTAGATGGGTATTAAAATCTGGAGCGATTATAAGGAGATCATCCAAATAGACAAAAACATTGGACTTAAGCCGCTGCGGTATGACTTTATCCATTAAACGACAAAGTCTCTGAGCAGCATTGCACAACCCGAAAGGCATGACAGCAAATTGATACAGTGGCCTTCCGGGCACTGTGAATGCTGTATATGGTTTACTATCATCTTCAAGGGCTATCTGCCAGAATGCGAACTTGAGGTCGACGCTGCTTATATAATGAGTATAGTCGATTCTACTCAATATACCCTCAATATTTTGCAGTGGGTATGCGTCCTTTACTGTTCGTTCATTAAGCTTCCTAGCATCCAAGCAGAACCTGTTTTTATCCGGCTTACGAACAAGCGTTACCCTGTTGCTCCACGGGCTTTCGCTCTCTTCTATTACGCCTAGCTCTATCATTTTGTCGACTTCAGCGTAAACAAGATCTTGCACCGCCGGTGACATTGGGTAGTGTCGTTCTTTCACTCCTTCAGTAAGCTGAATCGCATGAGTCTCAAGATGAGTTTTGCCTAAACCATGCTCTTCGTACGTCAGAAACTGCATTTTAACTTTACTTAGTCGTTCCTGTTGCTCTGCACTTAAACTATGTTGTTCAGGCTCTTCAGCCATTTCTTCATCAAAAATTTTAAAATCTTGTGTAATCTTCTCGGTATAAATTTCATCTACTGCAATCACGTTCAAAGCCAGCTCGAATTCTCTCCAGAAGTCGATCCCCAAATATACATGTTGCTCCAAGTTTGGACATAAATAAAAATTCATAATTTTTGTTGTTTCCTTATATTGTACAGGAATTTTGATTTTCCCAATAATGGTATGTTTTTTTCCGCCTGCTGTTTTAACCGTTGAAAAATATTTATCAACATTTACTCCAATTTTATCCACTAGTTCTCGGCATCCGCGCCCAAGAATAGAAACAGAAGCTCCTGTGTCTAAAAGACCTTTTACTTGCACGCCTCCCTTTGCACATCTGCGTACGCCCTTGGATCTTTATCAGCCACCTTGTTAACTGCTTCGGCCACAAATTTTCTAATACGCTTTCGTTTCGCAAAGTTTAAACGCACCTTCTTCACCTTTCTTGATACTTCACGCATCCCGCTCAGTATATTTTCATTAAAAATACGATCCCTTGCACTGTAGTATTCTTGAATCCTTTTTTCTATTGGTTTGCCAGTCTTCTGTGTTTGTGTTGTTTTATTTCTGTTGCAATTATAAACACTTTTTAAAATTTTTATTTTCTTTTCTTCCGCAGGCTCAGTCTCTGGATCATCATTATTTTTTTCCTCAACGCCAAGATCTACAATTTCTCCGCGGGGTTCTGTTTGGAGCGTGAATCCCCCGCCGAGATCACGTTCCTGCTCGCGTTTCCCATTATACATGTCGGACATTTTGGTGTGATTACGTCTGGTGCCCCGCATTTGTAGCAGAAAATGGTCCGCTGCAAAGAGGTGCAATCCATGAAGCCATGACCTGGTTGCTTGCAATTCCAGCACTCCAAAACACGTTTCATCTGTGGCTGCTGCTGTAGCTCCGATGGTTTTTTCGCATTTAAATTCTGCTGCTGTGGGTATGAATGTTGCTGGTACACATTGGTCCGACGCACCGCGTGGATTTCTTCAACTGGTACATCTTCGACACGATTATGCTGGCACTCCATTTCTTCATAGTCCAACTCGTTAAGTTTGTGGATTCTTTGTTGGCGTAAATATTTGTCATTCGGCTGGTATATCCCACGTACATCGCGCCTGCTATAATATTTTTCGGCCTCGACGCATTCGCTGCGCAGTTGATCAACTGTATATATGATCATGGGATACACCAGTCGAGCTAATCCATCTCTCAAATTTTGCTTTACGATTTTAATTATTTCATAGTCGCTCACTTGTCGTTCCAATTTGGACCGAATTTTTGAAAGCGCATGAAAATACGCATCAACGGATTCACCTGGTTGCTGTTTACGTTCGTACAGATCACGCATTATTTCGAAATCTGTACGGCTATTCTTATATTGACGTTGACGCGCATGTTTCAAGGTCGGCCAGTCCAAAGAATTGTTATTCTTCACATATAGCCAATACCACTCGCGTGCGTCTCCGGCTAACAAAAGATGAAATTCTCGCATCACCAACTCCCACGGATAGCCATAGTGTGCTTGAAGGTGCTCAAAACGGAAAACGAAGTCTTCGACGGATAAATGGTCCACGTGACCGTCAAACATTAGACCCCACTTGTCGACTTTTACCAAATTTACAAAATTTGATGGCCAGTGTTGTGGCCGTGGAGCATTATGTTGTCTCATTGGAGGTAAACTTGCAGTACTCTCTGCGTAGTAATTTGGCTGTGCATCATTTGCTCTTGCACTATCCTGAGCTGTTGGTGTACAATTCGGCATGTATCTTGGTTGAGTTGACTGTGGTTGCTGACTTACTGGAATCGGTTGTTGATTCGTCCGAGGAATGCTTTGGTACTGCGCTTGATTTGGTGGTTGATTTGTATATGGTATAATTTTCTGGTGATATGTATTTGATGTTGTATAATTTTCCTTAAATTGATTATTTTTCTCTCTTTCAGAGACCTCAGTTGGCTGCGTCGGAATATGGGATTCTGTACTTTGTCCGCCGTCATCATAAACGCTCCCTTCTCTCAAAGGCTTTGACGGTAAACTTACGTTGGAACCTATGCTTTGGGTAAGACTCAACTTTTTCATAAAATCAGACAGGCTTGTTTGGACAACATTTAAAACTCTAGCCTCAATAGATTTTTCTAAAACAAGCCTGGATTTTTCGGTCTCATTTCTGACAAAATACGCTATATTTTCTGGAGTTACTGTGGTATATGGGCGGTGGGTAGAAAACGTTAGGTGGAAAACCGGTAGAGTTTTGAACATTAATTACAGGGACTTTCGGAATTGCTCCTGTACTTGGCCCAACGGCACCTGCGCCTCCACCAGTGTTAATGGTTGCAGATAGGTCTCTAAAGGTTGGGTCTACGTTCTGGTTCGCGTCTTGTTTTGGAATTTCATTCGACGACATTTTCGCTAACGGACTACTTGTCGACAGTGAGCGATTAATGTCTTGTTGACGATGTCGTTTTTGGGCTACTTCTAGTCTTTGCTTTTGAAAATGGATTCTAGCTGAAATTCGGTCTGATTCTTCTGAGCCACTCATTGAATCATCCACAAATTCCTTTCTTTATGTTTTGTGTTTAGAAATGTCAATTTCTCGTAAACTTTTGACAATTTTGAATTTTTGAAAATTTTGAATTTTCTTTCAGCGTATTTTTTTTTTTTTTTTTTTTGAATTTTATTTTTGAAAATTCTAAATTTTCTAAAAATTTTAATTTTTCTGAAAATTTCCACTTTTCACGAAAATTAAAGCAAAATTTTTTTGTTGTTAGACATAAGAAAAAAAAAAAAGGGGGGAATCTTCCATGACCGATTGGCTAGGTAAAATAAATTACTTGTGGGCGGTGCATACATTTCTTGCCTATTTTTATTTGTTTCGTTTGTGTGGTCTATTTACTGTAGATAGCAATGAGGCCATTTGCGGTCTTAGCTTTGTGCTGTGCAAATTTCATGCAATTCGTGCTTCTGAATCTAATTTATTCTTTTGATTAGGCCACGAATCACTTATTCGGTTCTACTATAGATACACATCTTAGCTAGACACCGGAATACGAATTCAATTCTAACCGAATTTGTTTCAATTATTCAGTTACCGTTCAGCACATCACAAACTATATCCTCGCAACTCTGCATTTAAATCTTGGATTCAATCCATGTTTAAGCCAAAGATGCTTTACCCTTACTGACTACCTTTGACTCTCCGTATCAGCACTCCTCGCGTTCAATGCAATCAGTACATTGATGGAATTATAATGACTGAGCCACTAAACGAAAAAGCACTGATACGAGGCCGCCCTCTCACTATAAAAAAAAATTATTTTTATTATTTCTTATCCCTTTTTATTCTTTTTTCATGCATTTATGATGCACGCGTTCCCTGCATTTCTCCAGCCTGATGCAGTTGACTCTGCTAAGTCCAGCAAGTCAAGTCACCATTCCGACAGAAACACAGAGAAGGCGCGACTATCCAAGAAAAGATTTTTTTTTATTTTTACTGCAAACTATTTTACTTTCACAAGAATTCGATTGACATTCATCGGTCTTTCCCTCAGTCGATGCAATTAGCTCTTCGGCCATGGCTCGGCTAAGCCACCGATGATGAAAGAAAAACCGACAAAATACAACCGAGGCCACGTCCAATTTTGGCCGTTTCCTTCTTTTTAAAAAAAAATTATTTTTATGAACGAAGATTTTTTTACTCTACTTTTAATCTTAATTGTATGTTATGTTGAATACATAGTTTGATCTTGGGGTATTCGATGTTTCATACCCTATTTAAATTATTTAAAAAAAATCGGTCGCCATATTGTTATGGTTCAACCTTGGGATATTTGATAATATTATCCCCATTTTAATTAATTTTGCTTGGGCGCCATATTGTTATGTGTCCCTTAATTCATCATACCCAACGCGGAACGCTCCGGCTAACTAGCGGCTCCAGGCGGTTCTTAACCCGCCGCGTTGGGTCGAAGGGAATAACAATAAATTTCACTCCCGACTTCCGCCGGAAGTGAAATTTGAAATAAGTAGCTCCGTACACCGGACACTACCTGGACAAACTATATACTCAAAAAAAAACCAAAGATATCAGTACTCAAAAGACAAAAAAAAAAAACAAAACCGAATCATACTAAACTGAATATTTATCTTAATGGGATCAGTCCTTGGATAGCCGTTAACGAAAAAAGATAAAAAAAACTTTTACCACACAAACACGGAATTTGGTGTAAATTTCCAGCGCCCCACCCATCCAGTACCGCCACCGTAAAACTTCATGACAGTACCCAATTCATATCACCGCTCCTCTACCTATTCCTCGGTCATTTGGTCCATCCCCCCCTTTCTTAGCTAAATTACCACAGTAGGTACATCATCATGTTCAATGCATTTTCATATGATACCCGAATTTTTACGCAAAATATAATTATTGAAAAAAGGTTTTCTCTGCAATTTCAGATCAAATCACAACCAAACGTAATACGTTTAACCAACTGGGCGTTGTAACCCAAACGCAAGTTTTCACTACACGACGCAGACCAAAATTTCAAATGAAAACAAATAATGACCTTTTCAGCTGTAACAATTGATTATTCAATATAATAAATATAATAAATTAAATGTATAAATTCAAAATTTTAAATTAGATTATTTTAAAGTATAACATATAAATAAGTGCTATAAGTAATAATTTCCGAATTAGGACGGCTAACATTAGCACAAAAAAACAGACCACCAAAATTGTCTCGACACAGATTTATTGAACAAATAAAACTTGTCACCAAAACACATCAGTATTTGTTTCGGAAATTATTAATTAAAACATAATATATAAAAAAAATTAGATTTAAAATACAACTACATATATCTAAGACAAGAAAGGAAATTTCAAATAGGGACGAATAATATCGCGTTGACCACGAAACGGAAAAATTGACTTAAATTACTTCCTACGCCTAATCCTGAAAAAGCTCTTTAAAGATATTAAAAAATTTTTTGTTCTTTTTAAAAACTAATAAGTACTGATTCGCGAATTCGAATTCCTTTCTTATTTTTAGAGGTTCAGCAAAATTTAAAAAAAAAATAAAAGTTTTATCAAATTTATGTAATTCGGGTTCGATCCAGCCCACGGTATCTCCCTATTCTGCACAAATACTCAGAGCGCTCTCTTCAAATACTTTCTGAAAGTTCACCACGATCCTTTTGCATGTTATCGTACTTTATTTAATTTTTTAGTTTTTTCATCCACATTCATATCAGGGGAACATTCATTTGCAGGAATTCTGCTTCCACTTTTAAAAGTTTCGCTTTGCAGACCCGCAGCTTTTCACAGGGTATTTCATATAGTTGATATACATATATTTAAGAAAAATAATGGCAATTGTGACTGACCTTTTTTTTTACTTTATTTTTGGCGTAATTTTTTCGTGGCGATTTCGCCTAGGCCAACCTTTTTCCTCGTCCTTACCGCAAGGTGCCAGCCACACTGTTCAAAAAAAACACAAAGATTATTTAAACCACTACTCGAATACCAATGCTAGTAACACTCACATTGCCACTCCAAAATTGGTGTTTGGTCACCCTTTCTTAAAAATCGTTACTAAGATTCCAGGCCCGATCACTGCCTGTTTCCTGCCTCAGATTAAATCACTTCTCTAAAAACAATTCAAGACTGAATTTTTTTCTCAAATTTCACAAAAAATCTAAACACCTATATTACCTTTTATGCTGCTCCTCAAATTATTTAATGTCCTGTCCTGAACTATGAGCTACCTGCACCGTGAGTCCTGCTATCCTGCACTAGATTTCCACTGTCCGTTTTTTCGTTTTCTTATTTCTGCACCACAATTTGTTGAATCCACTTTTCACTTTTTAAAACTTTCAATTTTAACTACTTCAAAATAAACGGTTTAAAAAACACTTTTTTTTTTTTTTTTTTTTGGGCCACGGTTTTTCGGCGACTTCCTCCAATGCAGTTAATTTTTACTCTGATCATAACTGGCCAATGCAGCTAGTTTTAAACATGATCTTACCCTGCCTAAATTTCGCGTTGCTAAGCAAGCCGAAAATTCTAGAACTTTCGTTTACTGTTTGGGACAAAACTAATTGCAACAACTAAACCTAATACATAGGATTTATTTGCTGCATTTACGAAACATAAGCTAATAATATTACTAATACATGTTACTAACTTCTAAGTCGTATACCTGTTTCATTCTAAATTTCGGTCAGAATTTTGTTGCGATCGAGAAAGTAGCTACATGTTGCATACGTGTTGCGCTAAACCTGCCCCACAGTTAAACCAACATTTAATCTATTACATTTTCTCAGTCTGCACACCGAAACTGAAACATTCTGACACTACATAAAGAGAGGTAAAAAGCATGATGGCCGCCTTCATAAATCACCCATCACTCGACTCGCAAAGAAAAAGCTTTCATAACCAAAACACACCACGTCTCTTTTATTCCATTTTTCAATTCCACAAATCTGCACCTGTCATTCTGACATTTGACAAGCAAACACACGGATTTTAATTGCTTTTGTGCTGAAAATCTATTGTTGGACAATTTTTGTTTTAAAAGGTAAAAAGAAGCTACTATTTTCAAAAAAAATCATCGGTTCTTAGACGCTTTGATCCAGAACGCGACACGCAATTCCAACAGGAGCTCCGGATGATCACAGTAGGGGTAAGGACCACAAGAAGCCATACGCATAGGAGTCAATTTTTTTCTTTGACCAGTATGCAACAAAAATCGCGTTTTCAACACCATGTAACAATTTTTATTGTTGCAAAGAAGACCCTGCAGACAAGATAGGTTTCCCCAAATAAAACTACTATAAGAGGTAAGCTTTAGATCAAAATTAACAAGTTCATTGATTCCGTTTGTTGTTTTTTTTTTTTTTTATTTTAGGTAAACAAAAATAGACCCGTGCACTTGCCACGAATGGGACATTTGTCAGATTGTGAAGGCCAGTGACAGAACCCGGTGCAAGTAACAAAACTACATTTCTGCCACCATGCAACAAAACTCTGCGTTGGCCAGGACAGTCCTACGACAGTCTGCAGTTAGCGCAGTGTGCAAAGTTAACCTATAAAACGCATTATTTAACTTTTTTTTCTGCAGCCTGATATTTTTCCCCATGGCATCTCATTTATAAATCTGAAACGAATCTCTTCAGGGGCATGGGTGAGCTCGCGAAACATATAAAACTGATCGATAGTATAACCCAATAAAAAAAAGTGGTGCGGCAAAAAAAAACATCTTTATTTTTCAGGTCAATGATTACTTTGAATTATATGAAAACTGTACTAGGTTAGGTTTCGGTATTTATTCGCATATCGCAAACAAGTCGCAGACGTAATCGCAAGCTATCGTCGTCCTTTATGAACCCTGTGAATGCAGTGAAATAGTTTTTCTAGCAATACTGAATTAGTTTAAAAACCACAATTTTTTTCCTTGTTTTTTTTTTTTTTTATTTATATACATAAGCGTGTTGCTCTAAAGCGTACGTTTTCGGGTGCCCAACGTAGGCTTCCGCCCACACCCTGAGATCAGAAGGCTCATGCTAACCGACTTAGCTAGACGGGCATTCGATTTGCAGTCATCAATGCATTAAATTTTTTATAATGTTTTGATTTTTCTCTTGTTTTCATTTCAGCATCCTTCGGTTTGTTTTTATGCACGCTGTTATGTTACATTATTCATCGCAGGATATCATCTGACGGGAAGTACAACTTGTTTATTACCTTTAGACTGATACTTTGTTTAAAAATTTTTGTCTTTCCATTTTCTATTTCAGATACGACAATTGTTTACCAGGATATGATGTTGTTGTTCGGATTTTGACTGCAGCAGGAGATGACATCAATATTCTTTTAACAAGGACAATTTAAATTCTCATAAAATGGATGGTGAATATTATATTTTAGTTAGTTGCAAATTATCTTTTTTGTAGTTTAGTTTTAAGGTATAAATTTTTATCGTGATTATTTTATTGCGCCGTGCTGACGGTTATATACTTTACTGCTTCAGGTCTTTTGTGTGGAAAACACCGATCGGTTTCCCTGCAAGGTTTTCGAGTTCGCACATATTATTCCCAATGGGACGTACGACTCGACATTTTACAAATTTTTTGCAAAACTTGGCGTTTAAATTTTTCTTGAAATCACTAGCAACAAAATTATTTTTAAATATTTCCTGTCCCGGTGTAAAATGTACCTCTCGGCTACGTTTATTATCGTAACGTGAGCTTTTTTCATAAGCTTGGTAAAGGTTTTTGCCAACTTTTTCTCGAATCAACGCAATCCTATCTTGCTTGCTCAAAATGTTCAGATTTTGTTCATCTAGGGCTCTCAATTTTCTTGCTAATTTGTAATCAGCCCCGCTCGTAAACATTTGGTGTCCAAATAGTGCGAAGAACGGGGTGACTCCGGTGGCTGCATGCACTGAACTCCGCAATGCGCATTCAATTTCTGTCAAATACATATCCCAATCTCTGTGGTCCTGTTGCATGTAAGATCGAATCGCCGTTAGTATAGACTGATTTACTCTCTCGGCAGCATTTGATTGTGGCGCATAGAAAGCTGTTTTGAGATGAATTATTTTGTACAGATCGATCATTCTTGTGAACTCTTTTGCCACAAACTGCTTGCCATTATCTGAATGTATAGTTTCAGGCACGCCAAATTTATGAAACACTTCACGAATCAAAAACTCTACTACTTTTGCGGCCGTCGCCTCACGCATTGCTTTTAGTAAAGTGAACTTAGTGAAGTGGTCCACCACTATAAAAATGTAGGCATTGCCTCCTTTAGATCTTGGATATTTGCCGAGAAAATCTACGTATATTTTTTGAAACGGACGCTCCGTCACTACTTCTTGGCCAATTGTAGGTCTTAGTTCTTTATTTGAGTGCTTAGACTCTTTGCAGATGGTACAGTTTTGAACAAAATTTCTGACGTGAACGACCATCCGCGGCCAGTAGTACCATTGACGTAGCCTGTGCAACGTTTTGGCCACACCGCCGTGAGCAACGATCTCAAGGCTGTGCGCCTTTTCAATCAAGGTTGATGTTAAAGACTCTGGAACTCAAAGTTTCCAAATTAGTTCGTCGACTTCTGGGTCGCAACGTGTACGCTTAAATACGATTCCATTGTCAACTTTTAAATCCGGCAGCTTGTCAGAATTTTCTTCAATGGTCTTTATTAGGTTAAGATATTCTGGGGATTCGAATTCTAAAGTTTCGAAGTCCAACCATGGAGTAATGGCAGCGTCGATTTCTTCCACAAATCGTGATAAAGTGTCCGCTACAACATTTTCCGATCCTTTCCGGTGCTCTATCTGAAAGTCGTACGCCTGTAATTGAAGTGACCATCTTGCTAGTCGACCTGATAGATCCTTTAATGACATAAGCCATTTCAGGCTGGCATGATCCGTCACTACCGTGAAAGGCATCATCTCTATGTACGGACGGAATCTTTTTATTGCTAGAACAGCTGCTAAGCATTCTTTTTCTGTAACGCTATAATTGCGTTGGCAACTGTTCAGCTATCAAGCTATATAAGCTATCGGCCTTTCATTTCCCTCGCGATCTTTTTGGTACAGCACCGCACCTACGCCAATTTCTGACGCATCGCACTGTACCCAGAATCGCGAGGAGAAATCGGGATGTTGCAGTACAGGGGCTGTTGTAAGGGCATGCTTCAAGCTATCAAATGCCACGATGGCTTCAGGCGTCATTGCAAATTTTACTCCCTTTTTGAGAGTGTCACTGAGCGGAGCTGATATGGCTGCAAAATTTTGGATGAACCTACGATACCATCCTGCTGTGCCCAAAAAACTTCGCACCTCTCTCGGAGATTTTGGAATGGCTATTTTCTGTATGGCTGAGACTTTATCCGGGTTGGTTTTCAGCATTCCTCCACCTACTATAAACCCCAAGTACTTTAGCTCCTTGAAGCAGAATTTTGACTTTTTGAATCCTATGGTTAAATTTGCTTTTCTCAAACATTCAGCTACCTGACTCAAAATTTCTAGATGGGTATTAAAATCTGGAGCGATTATAAGGAGATCATCCAAATAGACAAAAACATTGGACTTAAGCCGCTGCGGTATGACTTTATCCATTAAACGACAAAGTCTCTGAGCAGCATTGCACAACCCGAAAGGCATGACAGCAAATTGATACAGTGGCCTTCCGGGCACTGTGAATGCTGTATATGGTTTACTATCATCTTCAAGGGCTATCTGCCAGAATGCGAACTTGAGGTCGACGCTGCTTATATAATGAGTATAGTCGATTCTACTCAATATACCCTCAATATTTTGCAGTGGGTATGCGTCCTTTACTGTTCGTTCATTAAGCTTCCTAGCATCCAAGCAGAACCTGTTTTTATCCGGCTTACGAACAAGCGTCACCCTGTTGCTCCACGGGCTTTCGCTCTCTTCTATTACGCCTAGCTCTATCATTTTGTCGACTTCAGCGTAAACAAGATCTTGCACCGCCGGTGACATTGGGTAGTGTCGTTCTTTCACTCCTTCAGTAAGCTGAATCGCATGAGTCTCAAGATGAGTTTTGCCTAAACCATGCTCTTCGTATGTCAGAAACTGCATTTTAACTTTACTTAGTCGTTCCTGTTGCTCTGCACTTAAACTATGTTGTTCAGGCTCTTCAGCCATTTCTTCATCAAAAATTTTAAAATCTTGTGTAATCTTCTCGGTATAAATTTCATCTACTGCAATCACGTTCAAAACCAGCTCGAATTCTCTCCAGAAGTCAATCCCCAAATATACATTTTGCTCCAAGTTTGGACATAAATAAAAATTCATAATTTTTGTTGTTTCCTTATATTGTACAGGAATTTTGATTTTCCCAATAATGGTATGTTTTTTTCCGCCTGCTGTTTTAACCGTTGAAAAATATTTATCAACATTTACTCCAATTTTATCCACTAGTTCTCGGCATCCGCGCCCAAGAATAGAAACAGAAGCTCCTGTGTCTAAAAGACCTTTTACTTGCACGCCTCCCTTTGCACATCTGCGTACGCCCTTGGATCTTTATCAGCCACCTTGTTAACTGCTTCGGCCACAAATTTTCTAATACGCTTTCGTTTCGCAAAGTTTAAACGCACCTTCTTCACCTTTCTTGATACTTCACGCATCCCGCTCAGTATATTTTCATTAAAAATACGATCCCTTGCACTGTAGTATTCTTGAATCCTTTTTTCTATTGGTTTGCCAGTCTTCTGTGTTTGTGTTGTTTTATTTCTGTTGCAATTATAAACACTTTTTAAAATTTTTATTTTCTTTTCTTCCGCAGGCTCAGTCTCTGGATCATCATTATTTTTTTCCTCAACGCCAAGATCTACAATTTCTCCGCGGGGTTCTGTTTGGAGCGTGAATCCCCCGCCGAGATCACGTTCCTGCTCGCGTTTCCCATTATACATGTCGGACATTTTGGTGTGATTACGTCTGGTGCCCCGCATTTGTAGCAGAAAATGGTCCGCTGCAAAGAGGTGCAATCCATGAAGCCATGACCTGGTTGCTTGCAATTCCAGCACTCCAAAACACGTTTCATCTGTGGCTGCTGCTGTAGCTCCGATGGTTTTTTCGCATTTAAATTCTGCTGCTGTGGGTATGAATGTTGCTGGTACACATTGGTCCGACGCACCGCGTGGATTTCTTCAACTGGTACATCTTCGACACGATTATGCTGGCACTCCATTTCTTCATAGTCCAACTCATTAAGTTTGTGGATTCTTTGTTGGCGTAAATATTTGTCATTCGGCTGGTATATCCCACGTACATCGCGCCTGCTATAATATTTTTCGGCCTCGACGCATTCGCTGCGCAGTTGATCAACTGTATATATGATCATGGGATACACCAGTCGAGCTAATCCATCTCTCAAATTTTGCTTTACGATTTTAATTATTTCATAGTCGCTCACTTGTCGTTCCAATTTGGACCGAATTTTTGAAAGCGCATGAAAATACGC
Organism: Tricholauxania praeusta; assembly: GCA_949775025.1. Classification (NCBI taxonomy): domain Eukaryota; kingdom Metazoa; phylum Arthropoda; class Insecta; order Diptera; family Lauxaniidae; genus Tricholauxania; species Tricholauxania praeusta. Next base: position 112,832,054 of record OX459028.1, read on the forward strand.
ATCAACGGATTCACCTGGTTGCTGTTTACGTTCGTACAGATCACGCATTATTTCGAAATCTGTACGGCTATTCTTATATTGACGTTGACGCGCATGTTTCAAGGTCGGCCAGTCCAAAGAATTGTTATTCTTCACATATAGCCAATACCACTCGCGTGCGTCTCCGGCTAACAAAAGATGAAATTCTCGCATCACCAACTCCCACGGATAGCCATAGTGTGCTTGAAGGTGCTCAAAACGGAAAACGAAGTCTTCGACGGATAAATGGTCCACGTGACCGTCAAACATTAGACCCCACTTGTCGACTTTTACCAAATTTGCAAAATTTGATGGCCAGTGTTGTGGCCGTGGAGCATTATGTTGTCTCATTGGAGGTAAACTTGCAGTACTCTCTGCGTAGTAATTTGGCTGTGCATCATTTGCTCTTGCACTATCCTGAGCTGTTGGTGTACAATTCGGCATGTATCTTGGTTGAGTTGACTGTGGTTGCTGACTTACTGGAATCGGTTGTTGATTCGTCCGAGGAATGCTTTGGTACTGCGCTTGATTTGGTGGTTGATTTGTATATGGTATAATTTTCTGGTGATATGTATTTGATGTTGTATAATTTTCCTTAAATTGATTATTTTTCTCTCTTTCAGAGACCTCAGTTGGCTGCGTCGGAATATGGGATTCTGTACTTTGTCCGCCGTCATCATAAACGCTCCCTTCTCTCAAAGGCTTTGACGGTAAACTTACGTTGGAACCTATGCTTTGGGTAAGACTCAACTTTTTCATAAAATCAGACAGGCTTGTTTGGACAACATTTAAAACTCTAGCCTCAATAGATTTTTCTAAAACAAGCCTGGATTTTTCGGTCTCATTTCTGACAAAATACGCTATATTTTCTGGAGTTACTGTGGTATATGGGCGGTGGGTAGAAAACGTTAGGTGGAAAACCGGTAGAGTTTTGAACATTAATTACAGGGACTTTCGGAATTGCTCCTGTACTTGGCCCAACGGCACCTGCGCCTCCACCAGTGTTAATGGTTGCAGATAGGTCTCTAAAGGTTGGGTCTACGTTCTGGTTCGCGTCTTGTTTTGGAATTTCATTCGACGACATTTTCGCTAACGGACTACTTGTCGACAGTGAGCGATTAATGTCTTGTTGACGATGTCGTTTTTGGGCTACTTCTAGTCTTTGCTTTTGAAAATGGATTCTAGCTGAAATTCGGTCTGATTCTTCTGAGCCACTCATTGAATCATCCACAAATTCCTTTCTTTATGTTTTGTGTTTAGAAATGTCAATTTCTCGTAAACTTTTGACAATTTTGAATTTTTGAAAATTTTGAATTTTCTTTCAGCGTATTTTTTTTTTTTTTTTTTTGAATTTTATTTTTGAAAATTCTAAATTTTCTAAAAATTTTAATTTTTCTGAAAATTTCCACTTTTCACGAAAATTAAAGCAAAATTTTTTTGTTGTTAGACATAAGAAAAAAAAAAAGGGGGGAATCTTCCATGACCGATTGGCTAGGTAAAATAAATTACTTGTGGGCGGTGCATACATTTCTTGCCTATTTTTATTTGTTTCGTTTGTGTGGTCTATTTACTGTAGATAGCAATGAGGCCATTTGCGGTCTTAGCTTTGTGCTGTGCAAATTTCATGCAATTCGTGCTTCTGAATCTAATTTATTCTTTTGATTAGGCCACGAATCACTTATTCGGTTCTACTATAGATACACATCTTAGCTAGACACCGGAATACGAATTCAATTCTAACCGAATTTGTTTCAATTATTCAGTTACCGTTCAGCACATCACAAACTATATCCTCGCAACTCTGCATTTAAATCTTGGATTCAATCCATGTTTAAGCCAAAGATGCTTTACCCTTACTGACTACCTTTGACTCTCCGTATCAGCACTCCTCGCGTTCAATGCAATCAGTACATTGATGGAATTATAATGACTGAGCCACTAAACGAAAAAGCACTGATACGAGGCCGCCCTCTCACTATAAAAAAAAATTATTTTTATTATTTCTTATCCCTTTTTATTCTTTTTTCATGCATTTATGATGCACGCGTTCCCTGCATTTCTCCAGCCTGATGCAGTTGACTCTGCTAAGTCCAGCAAGTCAAGTCACCATTCCGACAGAAACACAGAGAAGGCGCGACTATCCAAGAAAAGATTTTTTTTTATTTTTACTGCAAACTATTTTACTTTCACAAGAATTCGATTGACATTCATCGGTCTTTCCCTCAGTCGATGCAATTAGCTCTTCGGCCATGGCTCGGCTAAGCCACCGATGATGAAAGAAAAACCGACAAAATACAACCGAGGCCACGTCCAATTTTGGCCGTTTCCTTCTTTTTAAAAAAAAATTATTTTTATGAACGAAGATTTTTTTACTCTACTTTTAATCATAATTGTATGTTATGTTGAATACATAGTTTGATCTTGGGGTATTCGATGTTTCATACCCTATTTAAATTATTTAAAAAAAATCGGTCGCCATATTGTTATGGTTCAACCTTGGGATATTTGATAATATTATCCCCATTTTAATTAATTTTGCTTGGGCGCCATATTGTTATGTGTCCCTTAATTCATCATACCCAACGCGGAACGCTCCGGCTAACTAGCGGCTCCAGGCGGTTCTTAACCCGCCGCGTTGGGTCGAAGGGAATAACAATAAATTTCACTCCCGACTTCCGCCGGAAGTGAAATTTGAAATAAGTAGCTCCGTACACCGGACACTACCTGGACAAACTATATACTCAAAAAAAAACCAAAGATATCAGTACTCAAAAGACAAAAAAAAAAAACAAAACCGAATCATACTAAACTGAATATTTATCTTAATGGGATCAGTCCTTGGATAGCCGTTAACGAAAAAAGATAAAAAAAACTTTTACCACACAAACACGGAATTTGGTGTAAATTTCCAGCGCCCCACCCATCCAGTACCGCCACCGTAAAACTTCATGACAGTACCCAATTCATATCACCGCTCCTCTACCTATTCCTCGGTCATTTGGTCCATCCCCCCCTTTCTTAGCTAAATTACCACAGTAGGTACATCATCATGTTCAATGCATTTTCATATGATACCCGAATTTTTACGCAAAATATAATTATTGAAAAAAGGTTTTCTCTGCAATTTCAGATCAAATCACAACCAAACGTAATACGTTTAACCAACTGGGCGTTGTAACCCAAACGCAAGTTTTCACTACACGACGCAGACCAAAATTTCAAATGAAAACAAATAATGACCTTTTCAGCTGTAACAATTGATTATTCAATATAATAAATATAATAAATTAAATGTATAAATTCAAAATTTTAAATTAGATTATTTTAAAGTATAACATATAAATAAGTGCTATAAGTAATAATTTCCGAATTAGGACGGCTAACATTAGCACAAAAAAACAGACCACCAAAATTGTCTCGACACAGATTTATTGAACAAATAAAACTTGTCACCAAAACACATCAGTATTTGTTTCGGAAATTATTAATTAAAACATAATATATAAAAAAAATTAGATTTAAAATACAACTACATATATCTAAGACAAGAAAGGAAATTTCAAATAGGGACGAATAATATCGCGTTGACCACGAAACGGAAAAATTGACTTAAATTACTTCCTACGCCTAATCCTGAAAAAGCTCTTTAAAGATATTAAAAAATTTTTTGTTCTTTTTAAAAACTAATAAGTACTGATTCGCGAATTCGAATTCCTTTCTTATTTTTAGAGGTTCAGCAAAATTTAAAAAAAAAATAAAAGTTTTATCAAATTTATGTAATTCGGGTTCGATCCAGCCCACGGTATCTCCCTATTCTGCACAAATACTCAGAGCGCTCTCTTCAAATACTTTCTGAAAGTTCACCACGATCCTTTTGCATGTTATCGTACTTTATTTAATTTTTTAGTTTTTTCATCCACATTCATATCAGGGGAACATTCATTTGCAGGAATTCTGCTTCCACTTTTAAAAGTTTCGCTTTGCAGACCCGCAGCTTTTCACAGGGTATTTCATATAGTTGATATACATATATTTAAGAAAAATAATGGCAATTGTGACTGACCTTTTTTTTTACTTTATTTTTGGCGTAATTTTTTCGTGGCGATTTCGCCTAGGCCAACCTTTTTCCTCGTCCTTACCGCAAGGTGCCAGCCACACTGTTCAAAAAAAACACAAAGATTATTTAAACCACTACTCGAATACCAATGCTAGTAACACTCACATTGCCACTCCAAAATTGGTGTTTGGTCACCCTTTCTTAAAAATCGTTACTAAGATTCCAGGCCCGATCACTGCCTGTTTCCTGCCTCAGATTAAATCACTTCTCTAAAAACAATTCAAGACTGAATTTTTTTCTCAAATTTCACACAAAATCTAAACACCTATATTACCTTTTATGCTGCTCCTCAAATTATTTAATGTCCTGTCCTGAACTATGAGCTACCTGCACCGTGAGTCCTGCTATCCTAGATTTCCACTGTCCGTTTTTTCGTTTTCTTATTTCTGCACCACAATTTGTTGAATCCACTTTTCACTTTCTAAAACTTTCAATTTTAACTACTTCAAAATAAACGGTTTAAAAAACACTTTTTTTTTTTTTTTTTTTTGGGCCACGGTTTTTCGGCGACTTCCTCCAATGCAGTTAATTTTTACTCTGATCATAACTGGCCAATGCAGCTAGTTTTAAACATGATCTTACCCTGCCTAAATTTCGCGTTGCTAAGCAAGCCGAAAATTCTAGAACTTTCGTTTACTGTTTGGGACAAAACTAATTGCAACAACTAAACCTAATACATAGGATTTATTTGCTGCATTTACGAAACATAAACTAATAATATTACTAATACATGTTACTAACTTCTAAGTCGTATACCTGTTTCATTCTAAATTTCGGTCAGAATTTTGTTGCGATCGAGAAAGTAGCTACATGTTGCATACGTGTTGCGCTAAACCTGCCCCACAGTTAAACCAACATTTAATCTATTACATTTTCTCAGTCTGCACACCGAAACTGAAACATTCTGACACTACATAAAGAGAGGTAAAAAGCATGATGGCCGCCTTCATAAATCACCCATCACTCGACTCGCAAAGAAAAAGCTTTCATAACCAAAACACACCACGTCTCTTTTATTCCATTTTTCAATTCCACAAATCTGCACCTGTCATTCTGACATTTGACAAGCAAACACACGGATTTTAATTGCTTTTGTGCTGAAAATCTATTGTTGGACAATTTTTGTTTTAAAAGGTAAAAAGAAGCTACTATTTTCAAAAAAAATCATCGGTTCTTAGACGCTTTGATCCAGAACGCGACACGCAATTCCAACAGGAGCTCCGGATGATCACAGTAGGGGTAAGGACTACAAGAAGCCATACGCATAGGAGTCAATTTTTTTCTTTGACCAGTATGCAACAAAAATCGCGTTTTCAACACCATGTAACAATTTTTATTGTTGCAAAGAAGACCCTGCAGACAAGATAGGTTTCCCCAAATAAAACTACTATAAGAGGTAAGCTTTAGATCAAAATTAACAAGTTCATTGATTCCGTTTGTTGTTTTTTTTTTTTTTATTTTAGGTAAACAAAAATAGACCCGTGCACTTGCCACGAATGGGACATTTGTCAGATTGTGAAGGCCAGTGACAGAACCCGGTGCAAGTAACAAAACTACATTTCTGCCACCATGCAACAAAACTCTGCGTTGGCCAGGACAGTCCTACGACAGTCTGCAGTTAGCGCAGTGTGCAAAGTTAACCTATAAAACGCATTATTTAACTTTTTTTTCTGCAGCCTGATATTTTTCCCCATGGCATCTCATTTATAAATCTGAAACGAATCTCTTCAGGGGCATGGGTGAGCTCGCGAAACATATAAAACTGATCGATAGTATAACCCAATAAAAAAAAGTGGTGCGGCAAAAAAAAACATCTTTATTTTTCAGGTCAATGATTACTTTGAATTATATGAAAACTGTACTAGGTTAGGTTTCGGTATTTATTCGCATATCGCAAACAAGTCGCAGACGTAATCGCAAGCTATCGTCGTCCTTTATGAACCCTGTGAATGCAGTGAAATAGTTTTTCTAGCAATACTGAATTAGTTTAAAAACCACAATTTTTTTCCTTGTTTTTTTTTTTTTTTTATTTATATACATAAGCGTGTTGCTCTAAAGCGTACGTTTTCGGGTGCCCAACGTAGGCTTCCGCCCACACCCTGAGATCAGAAGGCTCATGCTAACCGACTTAGCTAGACGGGCATTCGATTTGCAGTCATCAATGCATTAAATTTTTTATAATGTTTTGATTTTTCTCTTGTTTTCATTTCAGCATCCTTCGGTTTGTTTTTATGCACGCTGTTATGTTACATTATTCATCGCAGGATATCATCTGACGGGAAGTACAACTTGTTTATTACCTTTAGACTGATACTTTGTTTAAAAATTTTTGTCTTTCCATTTTCTATTTCAGATACGACAATTGTTTACCAGGATATGATGTTGTTGTTCGGATTTTGACTGCAGCAGGAGATGACATCAATATTCTTTTAACAAGGACAATTTAAATTCTCATAAAATGGATGGTGAATATTATATTTTAGTTAGTTGCAAATTATCTTTTTTGTAGTTTAGTTTTAAGGTATAAATTTTTATCGTGATTATTTTATTGCGCCGTGCTGACGGTTATATACTTTACTGCTTCAGGTCTTTTGTGTGGAAAACACCGATCGGTTTCCCTGCAAGGTTTTCGAGTTCGTACATATTATTCCCAATGGGACGTACGACTCGACATTTTACAAATTTTTTGCAAAACTTGGCGTTTAAATTTTTCTTGAAATCACTAGCAACAAAATTTTTTTTAAATATTTCCTGTCCCGGTGTAAAATGTACCTCTCGGCTACGTTTATTATCGTAACGTGAGCTTTTTTCATAAGCTTGGTAAAGGTTTTTGCCAACTTTTTCTCGAATCAACGCAATCCTATCTTGCTTGCTCAAAATGTTCAGATTTTGTTCATCTAGGGCTCTCAATTTTCTTGCTAATTTGTAATCAGCCCCGCTCGTAAACATTTGGTGTCCAAATAGTGCGAAGAACGGGGTGACTCCGGTGGCTGCATGCACTGAACTCCGCAATGCGCATTCAATTTCTGTCAAATACATATCCCAATCTCTGTGGTCCTGTTGCATGTAAGATCGAATCGCCGTTAGTATAGACTGATTTACTCTCTCGGCAGCATTTGATTGTGGCGCATAGAAAGCTGTTTTGAGATGAATTATTTTGTACAGATCGATCATTCTTGTGAACTCTTTTGCCACAAACTGCTTGCCATTATCTGAATGTATAGTTTCAGGCACGCCAAATTTATGAAACACTTCACGAATCAAAAACTCTACTACTTTTGCGGCCGTCGCCTCACGCATTGCTTTTAGTAAAGTGAACTTAGTGAAGTGGTCCACCACTATAAAAATGTAGGCATTGCCTCCTTTAGATCTTGGATATTTGCCGAGAAAATCTACGTATATTTTTTGAAACGGACGCTCCGTCACTACTTCTTGGCCAATTGTAGGTCTTAGTTCTTTATTTGAGTGCTTAGACTCTTTGCAGATGGTACAGTTTTGAACAAAATTTCTGACGTGAACGACCATCCGCGGCCAGTAGTACCATTGACGTAGCCTGTGCAACGTTTTGGCCACACCGCCGTGAGCAACGATCTCAAGGCTGTGCGCCTTTTCAATCAAGGTTGATGTTAAAGACTCTGGAACTCAAAGTTTCCAAATTAGTTCGTCGACTTCTGGGTCGCAACGTGTACGCTTAAATACGATTCCATTGTCAACTTTTAAATCCGGCAGCTTGTCAGAATTTTCTTCAATGGTCTTTATTAGGTTAAGATATTCTGGGGATTCGAATTCTAAAGTTTCGAAGTCCAACCATGGAGTAATGGCAGCGTCGATTTCTTCCACAAATCGTGATAAAGTGTCCGCTACAACATTTTCCGATCCTTTCCGGTGCTCTATCTGAAAGTCGTACGCCTGTAATTGAAGTGACCATCTTGCTAGTCGACCTGATAGATCCTTTAATGACATAAGCCATTTCAGGCTGGCATGATCCGTCACTACCGTGAAAGGCATCATCTCTATGTACGGACGGAATCTTTTTATTGCTAGAACAGCTGCTAAGCATTCTTTTTCTGTAACGCTATAATTGCGTTGGCAACTGTTCAGCTATCAAGCTATATAAGCTATCGGCCTTTCATTTCCCTCGCGATCTTTTTGGTACAGCACCGCACCTACGCCAATTTCTGACGCATCGCACTGTACCCAGAATCGCGAGGAGAAATCGGGATGTTGCAGTACAGGGGCTGTTGTAAGGGCATGCTTCAAGCTATCAAATGCCACGATGGCTTCAGGCGTCATTGCAAATTTTACTCCCTTTTTGAGTGTCACTGAGCGGAGCTGATATGGCTGCAAAATTTTGGATGAACCTACGATACCATCCTGCTGTGCCCAAAAAACTTCGCACCTCTCTCGGAGATTTTGGAATGGCTATTTTCTGTATGGCTGAGACTTTATCCGGGTTGGTTTTCAGCATTCCTCCACCTACTGTAAACCCCAAGTACTTTAGCTCCTTGAAGCAGAATTTTGACTTTTTGAATCCTATGGTTAAATTTGCTTTTCTCAAACATTCAGCTACCTGACTCAAAATTTCTAGATGGGTATTAAAATCTGGAGCGATTATAAGGAGATCATCCAAATAGACAAAAACATTGGACTTAAGCCGCTGCGGTATGACTTTATCCATTAAACGACAAAGTCTCTGAGCAGCATTGCACAACCCGAAAGGCATGACAGCAAATTGATACAGTGGCCTTCCGGGCACTGTGAATGCTGTATATGGTTTACTATCATCTTCAAGGGCTATCTGCCAGAATGCGAACTTGAGGTCGACGCTGCTTATATAATGAGTATAGTCGATTCTACTCAATATACCCTCAATATTTTGCAGTGGGTATGCGTCCTTTACTGTTCGTTCATTAAGCTTCCTAGCATCCAAGCAGAACCTGTTTTTATCCGGCTTACGAACAAGCGTCACCCTGTTGCTCCACGGGCTTTCGCTCTCTTCTATTACGCCTAGCTCTATCATTTTGTCGACTTCAGCGTAAACAAGATCTTGCACCGCCGGTGACATTGGGTAGTGTCGTTCTTTCACTCCTTCAGTAAGCTGAATCGCATGAGTCTCAAGATGAGTTTTGCCTAAACCATGCTCTTCGTATGTCAGAAACTGCATTTTAACTTTACTTAGTCGTTCCTGTTGCTCTGCACTTAAACTATGTTGTTCAGGCTCTTCAGCCATTTCTCCATCAAAAATTTTAAAATCTTGTGTAATCTTCTCGGTATAAATTTCATCTACTGCAATCACGTTCAAAACCAGCTCGAATTCTCTCCAGAAGTCAATCCCCAAATATACATTTTGCTCCAAGTTTGGACATAAATAAAAATTCATAATTTTTGTTGTTTCCTTATATTGTACAGGAATTTTGATTTTCCCAATAATGGTATGTTTTTTTCCGCCTGCTGTTTTAACCGTTGAAAAATATTTATCAACATTTACTCCAATTTTATCCACTAGTTCTCGGCATCCGCGCCCAAGAATAGAAACAGAAGCTCCTGTGTCTAAAAGACCTTTTACTTGCACGCCTCCCTTTGCACATCTGCGTACGCCCTTGGATCTTTATCAGCCACCTTGTTAACTGCTTCGGCCACAAATTTTCTAATACGCTTTCGTTTCGCAAAGTTTAAACGCACCTTCTTCACCTTTCTTGATACTTCACGCATCCCGCTCAGTATATTTTCATTAAAAATACGATCCCTTGCACTGTAGTATTCTTGAATCCTTTTTTCTATTGGTTTGCCAGTCTTCTGTGTTTGTGTTGTTTTATTTCTGTTGCAATTATAAACACTTTTTAAAATTTTTATTTTCTTTTCTTCCGCAGGCTCAGTCTCTGGATCATCATTATTTTTTTCCTCAACGCCAAGATCTACAATTTCTCCGCGGGGTTCTGTTTGGAGCGTGAATCCCCCGCCGAGATCACGTTCCTGCTCGCGTTTCCCATTATACATGTCGGACATTTTGGTGTGATTACGTCTGGTGCCCCGCATTTGTAGCAGAAAATGGTCCGCTGCAAAGAGGTGCAATCCATGAAGCCATGACCTGGTTGCTTGCAATTCCAGCACTCCAAAACACGTTTCATCTGTGGCTGCTGCTGTAGCTCCGATGGTTTTTTCGCATTTAAATTCTGCTGCTGTGGGTATGAATGTTGCTGGTACACATTGGTCCGACGCACCGCGTGGATTTCTTCAACTGGTACATCTTCGACACGATTATGCTGGCACTCCATTTCTTCATAGTCCAACTCATTAAGTTTGTGGATTCTTTGTTGGCGTAAATATTTGTCATTCGGCTGGTATATCCCACGTACATCGCGCCTGCTATAATATTTTTCGGCCTCGACGCATTCGCTGCGCAGTTGATCAACTGTATATATGATCATGGGATACACCAGTCGAGCTAATCCATCTCTCAAATTTTGCTTTACGATTTTAATTATTTCATAGTCGCTCACTTGTCGTTCCAATTTGGACCGAATTTTTGAAAGCGCATGAAAATACGCATCAACGGATTCACCTGGTTGCTGTTTACGTTCGTACAGATCACGCATTATTTCGAAATCTGTACGGCTATTCTTATATTGACGTTGACGCGCATGTTTCAAGGTCGGCCAGTCCAAAGAATTGTTATTCTTCACATATAGCCAATACCACTCGCGTGCGTCTCCGGCTAACAAAAGATGAAATTCTCGCATCACCAACTCCCACGGATAGCCATAGTGTGCTTGAAGGTGCTCAAAACGGAAAACGAAGTCTTCGACGGATAAATGGTCCACGTGACCGTCAAACATTAGACCCCACTTGTCGACTTTTACCAAATTTGCAAAATTTGATGGCCAGTGTTGTGGCCGTGGAGCATTATGTTGTCTCATTGGAGGTAAACTTGCAGTACTCTCTGCGTAGTAATTTGGCTGTGCATCATTTGCTCTTGCACTATCCTGAGCTGTTGGTGTACAATTCGGCATGTATCTTGGTTGAGTTGACTGTGGTTGCTGACTTACTGGAATCGGTTGTTGATTCGTCCGAGGAATGCTTTGGTACTGCGCTTGATTTGGTGGTTGATTTGTATATGGTATAATTTTCTGGTGATATGTATTTGATGTTGTATAATTTTCCTTAAATTGATTATTTTTCTCTCTTTCAGAGACCTCAGTTGGCTGCGTCGGAATATGGGATTCTGTACTTTGTCCGCCGTCATCATAAACGCTCCCTTCTCTCAAAGGCTTTGACGGTAAACTTACGTTGGAACCTATGCTTTGGGTAAGACTCAACTTTTTCATAAAATCAGACAGGCTTGTTTGGACAACATTTAAAACTCTAGCCTCAATAGATTTTTCTAAAACAAGCCTGGATTTTTCGGTCTCATTTCTGACAAAATACGCTATATTTTCTGGAGTTACTGTGGTATATGGGCGGTGGGTAGAAAACGTTAGGTGGAAAACCGGTAGAGTTTTGAACATTAATTACAGGGACTTTCGGAATTGCTCCTGTACTTGGCCCAACGGCACCTGCGCCTCCACCAGTGTTAATGGTTGCAGATAGGTCTCTAAAGGTTGGGTCTACGTTCTGGTTCGCGTCTTGTTTTGGAATTTCATTCGACGACATTTTCGCTAACGGACTACTTGTCGACAGTGAGCGATTAATGTCTTGTTGACGATGTCGTTTTTGGGCTACTTCTAGTCTTTGCTTTTGAAAATGGATTCTAGCTGAAATTCGGTCTGATTCTTCTGAGCCACTCATTGAATCATCCACAAATTCCTTTCTTTATGTTTTGTGTTTAGAAATGTCAATTTCTCGTAAACTTTTGACAATTTTAAATTTTTGAAAATTTTGAATTTTCTTTCAGCGTATTTTTTTTTTTTTTTTTTTTGAATTTTATTTTTGAAAATTCTAAATTTTCTAAAAATTTTAATTTTTCTGAAAATTTCCACTTTTCACGAAAATTAAAGCAAAATTTTTTTGTTGTTAGACATAAGAAAAAAAAAAAAGGGGGGAATCTTCCATGACCGATTGGCTAGGTAAAATAAATTACTTGTGGGCGGTGCATACATTTCTTGCCTATTTTTATTTGTTTCGTTTGTGTGGTCTATTTACTGTAGATAGCAATGAGGCCATTTGCGGTCTTAGCTTTGTGCTGTGCAAATTTCATGCAATTCGTGCTTCTGAATCTAATTTATTCTTTTGATTAGGCCACGAATCACTTATTCGGTTCTACTATAGATACACATCTTAGCTAGACACCGGAATACGAATTCAATTCTAACCGAATTTGTTTCAATTATTCAGTTACCGTTCAGCACATCACAAACTATATCCTCGCAACTCTGCATTTAAATCTTGGATTCAATCCATGTTTAAGCCAAAGATGCTTTACCCTTACTGACTACCTTTGACTCTCCGTATCAGCACTCCTCGCGTTCAATGCAATCAGTACATTGATGGAATTATAATGACTGAGCCACTAAACGAAAAAGCACTGATACGAGGCCGCCCTCTCACTATAAAAAAAAATTATTTTTATTATTTCTTATCCCTTTTTATTCTTTTTTCATGCATTTATGATGCACGCGTTCCCTGCATTTCTCCAGCCTGATGCAGTTGACTCTGCTAAGTCCAGCAAGTCAAGTCACCATTCCGACAGAAACACAGAGAAGGCGCGACTATCCAAGAAAAGATTTTTTTTTTATTTTTACTGCAAACTATTTTACTTTCACAAGAATTCGATTGACATTCATCGGTCTTTCCCTCAGTCGATGCAATTAGCTCTTCGGCCATGGCTCGGCTAAGCCACCGATGATGAAAGAAAAACCGACAAAATACAACCGAGGCCACGTCCAATTTTGGCCGTTTCCTTCTTTTTAAAAAAAAATTATTTTTATGAACGAAGATTTTTTTACTCTACTTTTAATCATAATTGTATGTTATGTTGAATACATAGTTTGATCTTGGGGTATTCGATGTTTCATACCCTATTTAAATTATTTAAAAAAAATCGGTCGCCATATTGTTATGGTTCAACCTTGGGATATTTGATAATATTATCCCCATTTTAATTAATTTTGCTTGGGCGCCATATTGTTATGTGTCCCTTAATTCATCATACCCAACGCGGAACGCTCCGGCTAACTAGCGGCTCCAGGCGGTTCTTAACCCGCCGCGTTGGGTCGAAGGGAATAACAATAAATTTCACTCCCGACTTCCGCCGGAAGTGAAATTTGAAATAAGTAGCTCCGTACACCGGACACTACCTGGACAAACTATATACTCAAAAAAAAACCAAAGATATCAGTACTCAAAAGACAAAAAAAAAAAACAAAACCGAATCATACTAAACTGAATATTTATCTTAATGGGATCAGTCCTTGGATAGCCGTTAACGAAAAAAGATAAAAAAAACTTTTACCACACAAACACGGAATTTGGTGTAAATTTCCAGCGCCCCACCCATCCAGTACCGCCACCGTAAAACTTCATGACAGTACCCAATTCATATCACCGCTCCTCTACCTATTCCTCGGTCATTTGGTCCATCCCCCCCTTTCTTAGCTAAATTACCACAGTAGGTACATCATCATGTTCAATGCATTTTCATATGATACCCGAATTTTTACGCAAAATATAATTATTGAAAAAAGGTTTTCTCTGCAATTTCAGATCAAATCACAACCAAACGTAATACGTTTAACCAACTGGGCGTTGTAACCCAAACGCAAGTTTTCACTACACGACGCAGACCAAAATTTCAAATGAAAACAAATAATGACCTTTTCAGCTGTAACAATTGATTATTCAATATAATAAATATAATAAATTAAATGTATAAATTCAAAATTTTAAATTAGATTATTTTAAAGTATAACATATAAATAAGTGCTATAAGTAATAATTTCCGAATTAGGACGGCTAACATTAGCACAAAAAAACAGACCACCAAAATTGTCTCGACACAGATTTATTGAACAAATAAAACTTGTCACCAAAACACATCAGTATTTGTTTCGGAAATTATTAATTAAAACATAATATATAAAAAAAATTAGATTTAAAATACAACTACATATATCTAAGACAAGAAAGGAAATTTCAAATAGGGACGAATAATATCGCGTTGACCACGAAACGGAAAAATTGACTTAAATTACTTCCTACGCCTAATCCTGAAAAAGCTCTTTAAAGATATTAAAAAATTTTTTGTTCTTTTTAAAAACTAATAAGTACTGATTCGCGAATTCGAATTCCTTTCTTATTTTTAGAGGTTCAGCAAAATTTAAAAAAAAAATAAAAGTTTTATCAAATTTATGTAATTCGGGTTCGATCCAGCCCACGGTATCTCCCTATTCTGCACAAATACTCAGAGCGCTCTCTTCAAATACTTTCTGAAAGTTCACCACGATCCTTTTGCATGTTATCGTACTTTATTTAATTTTTTAGTTTTTTCATCCACATTCATATCAGGGGAACATTCATTTGCAGGAATTCTGCTTCCACTTTTAAAAGTTTCGCTTTGCAGACCCGCAGCTTTTCACAGGGTATTTCATATAGTTGATATACATATATTTAAGAAAAATAATGGCAATTGTGACTGACCTTTTTTTTTACTTTATTTTTGGCGTAATTTTTTCGTGGCGATTTCGCCTAGGCCAACCTTTTTCCTCGTCCTTACCGCAAGGTGCCAGCCACACTGTTCAAAAAAAACACAAAGATTATTTAAACCACTACTCGAATACCAATGCTAGTAACACTCACATTGCCACTCCAAAATTGGTGTTTGGTCACCCTTTCTTAAAAATCGTTACTAAGATTCCAGGCCCGATCACTGCCTGTTTCCTGCCTCAGATTAAATCACTTCTCTAAAAACAATTCAAGACTGAATTTTTTTCTCAAATTTCACAAAAAATCTAAACACCTATATTACCTTTTATGCTGCTCCTCAAATTATTTAATGTCCTGTCCTGAACTATGAGCTACCTGCACCGTGAGTCCTGCTATCCTGCACTAGATTTCCACTGTCCGTTTTTTCGTTTTCTTATTTCCGCACCACAATTTGTTGAATCCACTTTTCACTTTCAATTTTAACTACTTCAAAATAAACGGTTTAAAAAACACTTTTTTTTTTTTTTTTTTTTGGGCCACGGTTTTTCGGCGACTTCCTCCAATGCAGTTAATTTTTACTCTGATCATAACTGGCCAATGCAGCTAGTTTTAAACATGATCTTACCCTGCCTAAATTTCGCGTTGCTAAGCAAGCCGAAAATTCTAGAACTTTCGTTTACTGTTTGGGACAAAACTAATTGCAACAACTAAACCTAATACATAGGATTTATTTGCTGCATTTACGAAACATAAACTAATAATATTACTAATACATGTTACTAACTTCTAAGTCGTATACCTGTTTCATTCTAAATTTCGGTCAGAATTTTGTTGCGATCGAGAAAGTAGCTACATGTTGCATACGTGTTGCGCTAAACCTGCCCCACAGTTAAACCAACATTTAATCTATTACATTTTCTCAGTCTGCACACCGAAACTGAAACATTCTGACACTACATAAAGAGAGGTAAAAAGCATGATGGCCGCCTTCATAAATCACCCATCACTCGACTCGCAAAGAAAAAGCTTTCATAACCAAAACACACCACGTCTCTTTTATTCCATTTTTCAATTCCACAAATCTGCACCTGTCATTCTGACATTTGACAAGCAAACACACGGATTTTAATTGCTTTTGTGCTGAAAATCTATTGTTGGACAATTTTTGTTTTAAAAGGTAAAAAGAAGCTACTATTTTCAAAAAAAATCATCGGTTCTTAGACGCTTTGATCCAGAACGCGACACGCAATTCCAACAGGAGCTCCGGATGATCACAGTAGGGGTAAGGACTACAAGAAGCCATACGCATAGGAGTCAATTTTTTTCTTTGACCAGTATGCAACAAAAATCGCGTTTTCAACACCATGTAACAATTTTTATTGTTGCAAAGAAGACCCTGCAGACAAGATAGGTTTCCCCAAATAAAACTACTATAAGAGGTAAGCTTTAGATCAAAATTAACAAGTTCATTGATTCCGTTTGTTGTTTTTTTTTTTTTTTATTTTAGGTAAACAAAAATAGACCCGTGCACTTGCCACGAATGGGACATTTGTCAGATTGTGAAGGCCAGTGACAGAACCCGGTGCAAGTAACAAAACTACATTTCTGCCACCATGCAACAAAACTCTGCGTTGGCCAGGACAGTCCTACGACAGTCTGCAGTTAGCGCAGTGTGCAAAGTTAACCTATAAAACGCATTATTTAACTTTTTTTTCTGCAGCCTGATATTTTTCCCCATGGCATCTCATTTATAAATCTGAAACGAATCTCTTCAGGGGCATGGGTGAGCTCGCGAAACATATAAAACTGATCGATAGTATAACCCAATAAAAAAAAGTGGTGCGGCAAAAAAAAACATCTTTATTTTTCAGGTCAATGATTACTTTGAATTATATGAAAACTGTACTAGGTTAGGTTTCGGTATTTATTCGCATATCGCAAACAAGTCGCAGACGTAATCGCAAGCTATCGTCGTCCTTTATGAACCCTGTGAATGCAGTGAAATAGTTTTTCTAGCAATACTGAATTAGTTTAAAAACCACAATTTTTTTCCTTGTTTTTTTTTTTTTTTTATTTATATACATAAGCGTGTTGCTCTAAAGCGTACGTTTTCGGGTGCCCAACGTAGGCTTCCGCCCACACCCTGAGATCAGAAGGCTCATGCTAACCGACTTAGCTAGACGGGCATTCGATTTGCAGTCATCAATGCATTAAATTTTTTATAATGTTTTGATTTTTCTCTTGTTTTCATTTCAGCATCCTTCGGTTTGTTTTTATGCACGCTGTTATGTTACATTATTCATCGCAGGATATCATCTGACGGGAAGTACAACTTGTTTATTACCTTTAGACTGATACTTTGTTTAAAAATTTTTGTCTTTCCATTTTCTATTTCAGATACGACAATTGTTTACCAGGATATGATGTTGTTGTTCGGATTTTGACTGCAGCAGGAGATGACATCAATATTCTTTTAACAAGGACAATTTAAATTCTCATAAAATGGATGGTGAATATTATATTTTAGTTAGTTGCAAATTATCTTTTTTGTAGTTTAGTTTTAAGGTATAAATTTTTATCGTGATTATTTTATTGCGCCGTGCTGACGGTTATATACTTTACTGCTTCAGGTCTTTTGTGTGGAAAACACCGATCGGTTTCCCTGCAAGGTTTTCGAGTTCGTACATATTATTCCCAATGGGACGTACGACTCGACATTTTACAAATTTTTTGCAAAACTTGGCGTTTAAATTTTTCTTGAAATCACTAGCAACAAAATTTTTTTTAAATATTTCCTGTCCCGGTGTAAAATGTACCTCTCGGCTACGTTTATTATCGTAACGTGAGCTTTTTTCATAAGCTTGGTAAAGGTTTTTGCCAACTTTTTCTCGAATCAACGCAATCCTATCTTGCTTGCTCAAAATGTTCAGATTTTGTTCATCTAGGGCTCTCAATTTTCTTGCTAATTTGTAATCAGCCCCGCTCGTAAACATTTGGTGTCCAAATAGTGCGAAGAACGGGGTGACTCCGGTGGCTGCATGCACTGAACTCCGCAATGCGCATTCAATTTCTGTCAAATACATATCCCAATCTCTGTGGTCCTGTTGCATGTAAGATCGAATCGCCGTTAGTATAGACTGATTTACTCTCTCGGCAGCATTTGATTGTGGCGCATAGAAAGCTGTTTTGAGATGAATTATTTTGTACAGATCGATCATTCTTGTGAACTCTTTTGCCACAAACTGCTTGCCATTATCTGAATGTATAGTTTCAGGCACGCCAAATTTATGAAACACTTCACGAATCAAAAACTCTACTACTTTTGCGGCCGTCGCCTCACGCATTGCTTTTAGTAAAGTGAACTTAGTGAAGTGGTCCACCACTATAAAAATGTAGGCATTGCCTCCTTTAGATCTTGGATATTTGCCGAGAAAATCTACGTATATTTTTTGAAACGGACGCTCCGTCACTACTTCTTGGCCAATTGTAGGTCTTAGTTCTTTATTTGAGTGCTTAGACTCTTTGCAGATGGTACAGTTTTGAACAAAATTTCTGACGTGAACGACCATCCGCGGCCAGTAGTACCATTGACGTAGCCTGTGCAACGTTTTGGCCACACCGCCGTGAGCAACGATCTCAAGGCTGTGCGCCTTTTCAATCAAGGTTGATGTTAAAGACTCTGGAACTCAAAGTTTCCAAATTAGTTCGTCGACTTCTGGGTCGCAACGTGTACGCTTAAATACGATTCCATTGTCAACTTTTAAATCCGGCAGCTTGTCAGAATTTTCTTCAATGGTCTTTATTAGGTTAAGATATTCTGGGGATTCGAATTCTAAAGTTTCGAAGTCCAACCATGGAGTAATGGCAGCGTCGATTTCTTCCACAAATCGTGATAAAGTGTCCGCTACAACATTTTCCGATCCTTTCCGGTGCTCTATCTGAAAGTCGTACGCCTGTAATTGAAGTGACCATCTTGCTAGTCGACCTGATAGATCCTTTAATGACATAAGCCATTTCAGGCTGGCATGATCCGTCACTACCGTGAAAGGCATCATCTCTATGTACGGACGGAATCTTTTTATTGCTAGAACAGCTGCTAAGCATTCTTTTTCTGTAACGCTATAATTGCGTTGGCAACTGTTCAGCTATCAAGCTATATAAGCTATCGGCCTTTCATTTCCCTCGCGATCTTTTTGGTACAGCACCGCACCTACGCCAATTTCTGACGCATCGCACTGTACCCAGAATCGCGAGGAGAAATCGGGATGTTGCAGTACAGGGGCTGTTGTAAGGGCATGCTTCAAGCTATCAAATGCCACGATGGCTTCAGGCGTCATTGCAAATTTTACTCCCTTTTTGAGAGTGTCACTGAGCGGAGCTGATATGGCTGCAAAATTTTGGATGAACCTACGATACCATCCTGCTGTGCCCAAAAAACTTCGCACCTCTCTCGGAGATTTTGGAATGGCTATTTTCTGTATGGCTGAGACTTTATCCGGGTTGGTTTTCAGCATTCCTCCACCTACTATAAACCCCAAGTACTTTAGCTCCTTGAAGCAGAATTTTGACTTTTTGAATCCTATGGTTAAATTTGCTTTTCTCAAACATTCAGCTACCTGACTCAAAATTTCTAGATGGGTATTAAAATCTGGAGCGATTATAAGGAGATAATCCAAATAGACAAAAACATTGGACTTAAGCCGCTGCGGTATGACTTTATCCATTAAACGACAAAGTCTCTGAGCAGCATTGCACAACCCGAAAGGCATGACAGCAAATTGATACAGTGGCCTTCCGGGCACTGTGAATGCTGTATATGGTTTACTATCATCTTCAAGGGCTATCTGCCAGAATGCGAACTTGAGGTCGACGCTGCTTATATAATGAGTATAGTCGATTCTACTCAATATACCCTCAATATTTTGCAGTGGGTATGCGTCCTTTACTGTTCGTTCATTAAGCTTCCTAGCATCCAAGCAGAACCTGTTTTTATCCGGCTTACGAACAAGCGTCACCCTGTTGCTCCACGGGCTTTCGCTCTCTTCTATTACGCCTAGCTCTATCATTTTGTCGACTTCAGCGTAAACAAGATCTTGCACCGCCGGTGACATTGGGTAGTGTCGTTCTTTCACTCCTTCAGTAAGCTGAATCGCATGAGTCTCAAGATGAGTTTTGCCTAAACCATGCTCTTCGTATGTCAGAAACTGCATTTTAACTTTACTTAGTCGTTCCTGTTGCTCTGCACTTAAACTATGTTGTTCAGGCTCTTCAGCCATTTCTTCATCAAAAATTTTAAAATCTTGTGTAATCTTCTCGGTATAAATTTCATCTACTGCAATCACGTTCAAAACCAGCTCGAATTCTCTCCAGAAGTCAATCCCCAAATATACATTTTGCTCCAAGTTTGGACATAAATAAAAATTCATAATTTTTGTTGTTTCCTTATATTGTACAGGAATTTTGATTTTCCCAATAATGGCATGTTTTTTTCCGCCTGCTGTTTTAACCGTTGAAAAATATTTATCAACATTTACTCCAATTTTATCCACTAGTTCTCGGCATCCGCGCCCAAGAATAGAAACAGAAGCTCCTGTGTCTAAAAGACCTTTTACTTGCACGCCTCCCTTTGCACATCTGCGTACGCCCTTGGATCTTTATCAGCCACCTTGTTAACTGCTTCGGCCACAAATTTTCTAATACGCTTTCGTTTCGCAAAGTTTAAACGCACCTTCTTCACCTTTCTTGATACTTCACGCATCCCGCTCAGTATATTTTCATTAAAAATACGATCCCTTGCACTGTAGTATTCTTGAATCCTTTTTTCTATTGGTTTGCCAGTCTTCTGTGTTTGTGTTGTTTTATTTCTGTTGCAATTATAAACACTTTTTAAAATTTTTATTTTCTTTTCTTCCGCAGGCTCAGTCTCTGGATCATCATTATTTTTTTCCTCAACGCCAAGATCTACAATTTCTCCGCGGGGTTCTGTTTGGAGCGTGAATCCCCCGCCGAGATCACGTTCCTGCTCGCGTTTCCCATTATACATGTCGGACATTTTGGTGTGATTACGTCTGGTGCCCCGCATTTGTAGCAGAAAATGGTCCGCTGCAAAGAGGTGCAATCCATGAAGCCATGACCTGGTTGCTTGCAATTCCAGCACTCCAAAACACGTTTCATCTGTGGCTGCTGCTGTAGCTCCGATGGTTTTTTCGCATTTAAATTCTGCTGCTGTGGGTATGAATGTTGCTGGTACACATTGGTCCGACGCACCGCGTGGATTTCTTCAACTGGTACATCTTCGACACGATTATGCTGGCACTCCATTTCTTCATAGTCCAACTCATTAAGTTTGTGGATTCTTTGTTGGCGTAAATATTTGTCATTCGGCTGGTATATCCCACGTACATCGCGCCTGCTATAATATTTTTCGGCCTCGACGCATTCGCTGCGCAGTTGATCAACTGTATATATGATCATGGGATACACCAGTCGAGCTAATCCATCTCTCAAATTTTGCTTTACGATTTTAATTATTTCATAGTCGCTCACTTGTCGTTCCAATTTGGACCGAATTTTTGAAAGCGCATGAAAATACGCATCAACGGATTCACCTGGTTGCTGTTTACGTTCGTACAGATCACGCATTATTTCGAAATCTGTACGGCTATTCTTATATTGACGTTGACGCGCATGTTTCAAGGTCGGCCAGTCCAAAGAATTGTTATTCTTCACATATAGCCAATACCACTCGCGTGCGTCTCCGGCTAACAAAAGATGAAATTCTCGCATCACCAACTCCCACGGATAGCCATAGTGTGCTTGAAGGTGCTCAAAACGGAAAACGAAGTCTTCGACGGATAAATGGTCCACGTGACCGTCAAACATTAGACCCCACTTGTCGACTTTTACCAAATTTGCAAAATTTGATGGCCAGTGTTGTGGCCGTGGAGCATTATGTTGTCTCATTGGAGGTAAACTTGCAGTACTCTCTGCGTAGTAATTTGGCTGTGCATCATTTGCTCTTGCACTATCCTGAGCTGTTGGTGTACAATTCGGCATGTATCTTGGTTGAGTTGACTGTGGTTGCTGACTTACTGGAATCGGTTGTTGATTCGTCCGAGGAATGCTTTGGTACTGCGCTTGATTTGGTGGTTGATTTGTATATGGTATAATTTTCTGGTGATATGTATTTGATGTTGTATAATTTTCCTTAAATTGATTATTTTTCTCTCTTTCAGAGACCTCAGTTGGCTGCGTCGGAATATGGGATTCTGTACTTTGTCCGCCGTCATCATAAACGCTCCCTTCTCTCAAAGGCTTTGACGGTAAACTTACGTTGGAACCTATGCTTTGGGTAAGACTCAACTTTTTCATAAAATCAGACAGGCTTGTTTGGACAACATTTAAAACTCTAGCCTCAATAGATTTTTCTAAAACAAGCCTGGATTTTTCGGTCTCATTTCTGACAAAATACGCTATATTTTCTGGAGTTACTGTGGTATATGGGCGGTGGGTAGAAAACGTTAGGTGGAAAACCGGTAGAGTTTTGAACATTAATTACAGGGACTTTCGGAATTGCTCCTGTACTTGGCCCAACGGCACCTGCGCCTCCACCAGTGTTAATGGTTGCAGATAGGTCTCTAAAGGTTGGGTCTACGTTCTGGTTCGCGTCTTGTTTTGGAATTTCATTCGACGACATTTTCGCTAACGGACTACTTGTCGACAGTGAGCGATTAATGTCTTGTTGACGATGTCGTTTTTGGGCTACTTCTAGTCTTTGCTTTTGAAAATGGATTCTAGCTGAAATTCGGTCTGATTCTTCTGAGCCACTCATTGAATCATCCACAAATTCCTTTCTTTATGTTTTGTGTTTAGAAATGTCAATTTCTCGTAAACTTTTGACAATTTTGAATTTTTGAAAATTTTGAATTTTCTTTCAGCGTATTTTTTTTTTTTTTTTTTTTGAATTTTATTTTTGAAAATTCTAAATTTTCTAAAAATTTTAATTTTTCTGAAAATTTCCACTTTTCACGAAAATTAAAGCAAAATTTTTTTGTTGTTAGACATAAGAAAAAAAAAAAAGGGGGGAATCTTCCATGACCGATTGGCTAGGTAAAATAAATTACTTGTGGGCGGTGCATACATTTCTTGCCTATTTTTATTTGTTTCGTTTGTGTGGTCTATTTACTGTAGATAGCAATGAGGCCATTTGCGGTCTTAGCTTTGTGCTGTGCAAATTTCATGCAATTCGTGCTTCTGAATCTAATTTATTCTTTTGATTAGGCCACGAATCACTTATTCGGTTCTACTATAGATACACATCTTAGCTAGACACCGGAATACGATACGGTTTTTCGGCGATTTCCTCCAATGCAGTTAATTTTTACTCTGATCATAACTGGCCAATGCAGCTAGTTTTAAACATGATCTTACCCTGCCTAAATTTCGCGTTGCTAAGCAAGCCGAAAATTCTAGAACTTTCGTTTACTGTTTGGGACAAAACTAATTGCAACAACTAAACCTAATACATAGGATTTATTTGCTGCATTTACGAAACATAAACTAATAATATTACTAATACATGTTACTAACTTCTAAGTCGTATACCTGTTTCATTCTAAATTTCGGTCAGAATTTTGTTGCGATCGAGAAAGTAGCTACATGTTGCATACGTGTTGCGCTAAACCTGCCCCACAGTTAAACCAACATTTAATCTATTACATTTTCTCAGTCTGCACACCGAAACTGAAACATTCTGACACTACATAAAGAGAGGTAAAAAGCATGATGGCCGCCTTCATAAATCACCCATCACTCGACTCGCAAAGAAAAAGCTTTCATAACCAAAACACACCACGTCTCTTTTATTCCATTTTTCAATTCCACAAATCTGCACCTGTCATTCTGACATTTGACAAGCAAACACACGGATTTTAATTGCTTTTGTGCTGAAAATCTATTGTTGGACAATTTTTGTTTTAAAAGGTAAAAAGAAGCTACTATTTTCAAAAAAAATCATCGGTTCTTAGACGCTTTGATCCAGAACGCGACACGCAATTCCAACAGGAGCTCCGGATGATCACAGTAGGGGTAAGGACTACAAGAAGCCATACGCATAGGAGTAAATTTTTTTCTTTGACCAGTATGCAACAAAAATCGCGTTTTCAACACCATGTAACAATTTTTATTGTTGCAAAGAAGACCCTGCAGACAAGATAGGTTTCCCCAAATAAAACTACTATAAGAGGTAAGCTTTAGATCAAAATTAACAAGTTCATTGATTCCGTTTGTTGTTTTTTTTTTTTTTTATTTTAGGTAAACAAAAATAGACCCTTGCACTTGCCACGAATGGGACATTTGTCAGATTGTGAAGGCCAGTGACAGAACCCGGTGCAAGTAACAAAACTACATTTCTGCCACCATGCAACACATTACGAAATAAATGCCAACAAAGTTGAATCAACAACGTAAAGTGATTTATTGTAAAAGACCACGACAACCGCTGAGCCTAGCCCAGCTATAAACCGGAGAACCGGTTCTTTACAAACAATAAACAAATAAAGTCATTCTTAGGAATGACTGGATTTTACAGAAAATTTGTAAAAGACTATGCCAAGGTGGCATTTCCTATGTCCAGATATCTGAAAAAGAACGCAATCTTAAATACAAATGATCCTTACTACTTGGCAGCATTCGATAAACTAAAAACTTTGGTGGCCAATAGTCCTATACTTAGGTACCCAATTTTCCAAAAAACCTTTAAAATCACAACGGATGCCAGCAATTTTGCAATAGGTGCAGTGCTATCTCAAGATGGACACCCAATTGCTTACGCATCCCGTACTTTGAATCAACAGGAATGTAATTATGCTACAATAGAAAAAGAATTACTGGCCATACTAAAGTGGCGCGATTACAAAGGTGTTTTATAAGCCTAGGAGAATATAGCTTTTCCCTGAATATTTAAAAGGAAAATACAATAACATAGCAGATTTCTTAAGTCGTATAAGAGATGACGAGATTACCACCGGGAGTCTGAACTTAATCCAATAGAGGCAGAAGATGAAGCCACAAGACTCATGTCGTGAGTCAAAGTTCGTGGGGTCAACACGTACTAAGTTTCGCTGCCGCTCTTATCGATAAAATTCGTCTATAATAATTAAAAAAATATATCAAAATGCCTTGCGTTTGCTTAAATAAAGTTGACCGTTTGCATGATAAAGTAAAATGTGTTATGTGCAACGAATATTTTCACTGCAAATGTGTCAATATTTTGGCTAGAGATCTAGATTACATGCTAAAGAACAATCAAAAATTTAAGTGCAATGCATGTTCTCGGCGCGCTTCGGTATCTTCCCCGCCTAAAATTGCAACTAACCGAGTGGAAGTAAATAATAAAAACGAATCAGCTGCTTTCCAGTACTCAGAGAGTTCAACTGACAAAGCACAAAAAGATCAAATAAAACAAAAACAACAGCTACAGTCTCAAGAAAGTTTAAACAAAAAATCAAATAATCAACAAAAACTGCAGACACAAATACAACAACATCATTTGGTAAACCTACAAATACTTAATGATAAAAATGTTACTCCAAACACTCAACAGATTCTTTTAAGCGAAAAATCCGATCTTCTTACACAACAGCAGCAGAAAGTACAACCAGAAGCACAGCAACAATATCAATCACAAGTACAAACTAAAATTACTTTAGAGCTAGTTTATAATGAAATTTTGGCATTGAAATCAATGAACGAGAATGCGCTATCCATGATAAATACTCTTAAAGAAGAGAAAATAGTGCTAATGAACACTGTAAGTGAGCTTTAAAGAGAAGTAAGTTATCTTCAGCAACAGAGTAGAGAAAAGTGTGTTGAAATTGTTGGCGTTCCTAATATCAATAATAACAATGCTCTCGACTCCGCTTTAAAAATTTTTTCAGAAGGCTTAGGCGCACATATTAAAGAAGAGCAAATTGATAATTGCTATGTGCGAAAAATAAAAACAAATATGGATAACGCATCATCAACCTCGTCTCTTGATGTTCTATGTGTAAAGTTCGTTTCCACGTATGCGAAAAAAAAAGTTATGAAAAATAAATTTTTAAATAGGAATAGACTCAGTTCTAATTTATTTGGTGATAGCAGAAACACCAGCATTTTTGTAAATGATAGCTTAACGAGTGATACAAGGAAGCTTTTTAGAGCTGCACAAAAATCGAAAGTTGAGAAAAATTATAAATTTGTTTGGGTTGTTCGCGGCAGAGTTCTTATGCGCAAGAAGGAAGGTGAAAAGATAATAATAATAAACTCTTTTGAGGATCTCAATAAGCTTTAATATTGTGTTTTTTTTTCATAAGTATTATGAGCAATAATACTGAACTACCTCAAAATAGTTTATTGAACCTTCCTCTTGCAAAATGCATGAACATTGATTTTCAACACATTGCGAATAACCCAAACTACTCTAACAGCTTCTATGTTTTACAACAAAATATCAGAAGCATGAGAAAAAATTTCGATAACTTTCTTGTGCATATAGAATCATTCGTAAATAAGCCTTACTTCATTTTTTTAACAGAAACATGGATATATGATACAGAAGCATCTCTTTATCATATTCCTGGCTACAAATTATTTGCAAATTGTAACAACCAATATGCTGCTGGAGGTGTTGCAGCTTTTGTGAGTGAAGATCTAATTTGCGATTCGGTAAATTACAATTTCAAAAGTTCTGATGTTATAAAACTTAAGTGTTCAATTGGTGGCCTAAATTATACTTTTATATGTATATACAGATTTCATGAGATACCCCATGATCTTTTTTTAGATGATATTAATAATTTGATGCACAGTGAGAGATCTGACAATTTAGTTTTCTTAGGTGATATAAATTTGAATATATTACAAGAGTCATTCTTGGTGGACAAATATTTGTTTTTACTTTCATCCCATGGATTAGATTCTTGCATCAATCAACCTACTCGTATATGCAACTCCTCTAGTACGTGTATAGATCACATTTTTGCTCGAATTAAGCAATCAACCAATATTTGCCTTACAAGTGCTGTGTCGAATTTTCAAATTTCGGACCATTGTCTTACCTGCTTAAGTTTCTGTAATATTGTGAGAAACAAAACGGTTTCGACGCCTTCCGTTGAACGCTATGCTACAGATTTTAAAGATTTAAATAACAGGCTTAGATTTGAGTTTTGGGACAGCGTCTTTGCTGAACCTGATCCATCATATGCTTTTGATATTTTTAATCAAATTTTAAAGCAACATACAAACTTGTGCACAAAAGTAGTCAAAAAAAAAAGTTTTAGCTCAAAGAGGCTTAAACCTTGGATAACTGCTGAGTTGCTAAAAAAGATAAATAAGAAGAACAAGCTTTATAGGAATATTTCCAAACATCCAAACAAAACAAGCCTCAAAAATCAGTACAAAAAGCTTTGTAAAGAAGTCCTTTTGGAAACTAAAATTTGCAAAAATAATTTTTATATTAATGAATTCAATGAGGTTAGAGGTGATACTAAAAAAGAGTGGAACTTGGTTAATAATATATTAAATAGAACCAATAAAAAAGTTACAATCTCGGATTTAAATATCAATGGCAGACTTATTACAGATATAGATGAAAAAGCAAACAGTTTTAACAGTTTTTTTGCGGATGCAGGAAAAAATTTAGTTTCAAACTATAAGCTATCTAATGCAACGTGCAATTGTTTATCTTTTGAAGAATCGAATGCCTCAAGCTTATTCTACGAACCAGCAACATCTTTTGAAATTTACAATATTATCATGGCTCTTAAAAACTCTAACTCTAGTACTGTTGACAGCTTTTCTAATGTTTTCGTTAAAAAAATTGTACATAACGTCTCTGATGTCCTTTGTCACTTAATAAATAAAAGCATACTATTGGGAATTTTTCCTGATCAACTTAAAAAGGCTGAGGTAATCCCTCTTTTCAAAAAAGGTGATAAAAAAGATGTCAATAACTATAGGCCCATCTCTCTATTGCCTGCCTTCTCAAAAATTTACGAAAAACTAATGAAAAAAAGATTAACAGGTTTTTTAAAAAAAACAAAATTCCTAAGTGACTGTCAATTTGGTTTCAGAGAAGGAATGTCGACAGAAAAGGCGCTTTTAAAATTTTGCTCTCAGGTATATAATAGCATTAATGATAGAAAAATATCTGGAGCCCTTTTCATAGATATCACAAAGGCTTTTGATACTGTCGACCACAACATACTTTTGGGAAAATTATATAAATGTGGTGTTAGAGGATGTGTTCTTAAATGGTTTGCATCATATTTATTAGACAGAATGCAAAGAGTAAAAATACTTACCAATTTTAGCTCTTATGAGATAACAAACATAGGCGTTCCTCAAGGCTCAGTCCTAGGTCCTGTTTTATTTTTAGTTTATGTAAATTCAATTTTTAAGCAAAAATTTGCTAGTAAAACTGTAGCTTTTGCAGATGATATGGCTTGCACGTATTCTTGCAATTCATTGGTTGATCTTGGTGCTGATTTAAGCAATGATCTGTGCATCCTTAGACATTGGTTTGCATCACACAAGTTGGTTTTGAGCGACAAAACCAAATTTATGCTATTTAATGTTGCGGGCAAAGACGTTCAAATAAATAATTTCATTTTTCATCACGCGTGTTGCGACAAATTATTAATAACTAATGATATTTGTACCTCATCAAATCAAGTAATATTGTATGACACTTATAAAACGTGTTCTGCTAAATGTTTTTCTATCGACTGCGTTAAAACATTTAAATATCTTGGTCTGATGCTAGACTCAAAACTAAGTTGGTATGATCATACTTGTGCACTTAAATTGTATGCGTTGGCTGTCGTGAGACAAATATATCTTCTAAAATTTTATTGCTCAGTTCAATTGCTAACCTGTATATATTATGGCCTATTTCATTCCAAACTAGAATATGGAATTGTATGTTGGGGTGGTACTCATGGAAATAAAATTAACCCTCTATTGATTATTCAAAAGCATATTATTCGAGTTATATGCAAAACCAATCGTATGGGAAACAGTTTGCGTTTGTTTAGAGATTTAAAGATTCTGCCTCTTAAACATTTATATTTTTATAAAGTATTAAAAGCACATTTTCTTGATTGTGGTTACCTTATAAATAGAAGCTATACTAATTACAACTTAAGAATAAATAATCAAAATTTAGTTCTTCCACCTCCGCATGCATTGCAGCATTTTTTTAATTTTTACTGCTCAATAGCTCCTAGGTTATTCAATAAACTCCCATACAATATTAGATGCCTTCGTAACATTGACATCTTCCTTGATAAGGTGAAGTCTTGGCTTATTTGTAAAGATTATGTTGAAATTAATAATTTACTTAACATTCAAAGCTAATATTGCTTCACTCGTTAACATATAAATTAAATTCTATAAAAAATATAAAAAAAAAAAAAAAACTTTCAAAAACTTGCTGATTCTGAACTGTATTGTATCATAATTTGAATTTTTAACTTAAAACAAAATACCTTTCCTGTGGTTTGACCCCACAATAATTATAAATAAATTTTTTGATTTACTTATGTTTGCTATATATAACTAGTTGCATATGTATCTAAATCTGTATTCGTCACTAGTTGATTTTAAACTACAGAATGCAGATATTATTAATTAATTGTATTAATTTTAGAGTTCCTCTGTATTTTTGTAAAAATTTTTTGATTATTTAATAATAAAATGCAATGAATGAAAAAATATAAAAAGGAAAGAACGATGAAAGAATTGAAGCTTAGCAAAAATTTCAAAATACAGAACAATTGCAAAATGATACTAGATTCAGAATCAAAAACAGAAATCATTAACGAAGGCACTATACTCCTACACAATATGAAAAATATGTTAATAGAATATAAATGTAACGATATTGAAGAAAATCAAATATAATAAATTGTTCAATAATAATAGAAAAAAGTATGTATTCAAACAATGAAGAAATTTACATGCAAAACTTTGAAGAAGAAGAAACAATTAAAATAAACACTTTCACAGACAAACCATCTTTTAGAGAACTGTTAACAAAAGAAATAAAAAACATAAAAGAAATACAAATTTATAATATTGTATCAATCAGTAAAGTATTTATAATACTAGTTATATTAATAATATTTGTTGTAATATCAATGTATAAAAATTTTAAAGTAAGAATCCAGGAGGATCCTTCGTCAAAGAGGGGAGGAGTTACGTACCCTCAATCCGCTCTTGAAGTTACGTACCCTCAATCCGCTCCTGAAGCAAATACAAGTGGCGATGATATAGCAATCATCGTCCAAAAATATTTGAAACTTTTTACCCTTGCTCAAGCATTAACAACGCGAATTTAACTAAGCCACATCCGTTGTTTATGACAGAGCATACATTGAACCGTATCAATGCTTAATAAGCTTTTATTAATATTAAATTAAAGGCATTCGCATATGCCAAGTATTTTTCAAGTTTCAGTCTTAAGATTCGTTCAATAAAGAAAAGTTCTACAAGCTAAATCTTAGAGTTTGCTTTTATTAAACTCGCGCGATTTAACCGTCGATAAGCCTACACATTATTGTTGTTTTTCCGCTTATGCTATAAAGCTTTGGTCAAGCTTATGGCACTTGCACTCATTGCAAAAGATCTCTCATAGATCATTAAGTGGATTCGCCGTATTAAGCAGCAGCACGCATTGTTGTTGTTTTTTGCCTTTGCTTAGGCTTAACATTAAAACATAAGCTTTTGTTGGATTTGCCACATTAATCATTGTAGCATACATTGCTATTTTTGCTTTATGTTCAACATAACATAAGCTTTCATCATTATTGCGCAACAACAGCATACATTGCTGTTTTCGCTTCATGTTAAACAAAACATAAGCTCTCATCATTGTTGTTCAAGCTTACATTTATCGAATATTAAAACCAAAGATCACTCATTGATCTCGCAACCATCTATTATTAATTAAGTTAATATATTAAGCTAATATATGTATCTTTACATAATCAAATTGCTAAAACAAATTTCCTACAATTACAATTTGAAAACAAATATATCTGTCAATATTTGCTTCTTTTCTGCTGATTGAATTTGAGGTATTATTAGCAATGCCTGATGACGGTACTCTTGTTACAACCTCTTTGCTGCCAAGAGTGGTAGAACTCTTGAGGAGCTAAAACAGCAGCGAGCATCACAAGAAGAAAAAATTTGATTGAAGCAAATCCTAATTTATCAACAGTTGATTTGGAGTGTAGACTAGGTATTGTCGAATCCTATTACAAGCAAGCTGCATATTACCAGACTCTAATTGAAAGGATACAGCCTCAGGACAATGCTCGTGTTGACATAGCTGAGCTCTTTACCTCTGTGAAAACCAAAATTTTATCCTTAACTGGTGATGGTCGACGTGCTTGTCTTCACGAAAACACTTTTTCGTTTCCGCAGGTTTCCGAAACCGTTTGCCAAACTTCGGCTTCCAAAATTCGATGAAAAATATCTCGAATATAAGAATTTTATAAATACATTTAATAATTTGGTAAATAACGATCAAAATAACCCGAAAATTGAAAAATTTAATCACCTTTTATCATGTTTGAGTGGTGGGGCTTTGTCATCAATAAAGGCTTTTCAAATAACTGAGGAAAATTATCCGAAAGCTCTAGATCGTCTTAAGCAGCGTTATGATAATGAGACCCTGATTTTTCTAGAAAATATTATGTCGATGTTTGAAATTCATAAGGTCTCAAAACCTATTCCTAAGCAGTTGCGCCAAATTGTTGATACTATATCTGCTTTATATAGTTCATTAAAATCATTAGGTTCTTTCGAACAAATTTGCGATGCGATCGTTATTCATTTGGCCATGATGAAAGTTGACCCTGAAACTAAACAAAAATGGGAGGAGCACATTGACTTTACTAAACTACCTTCTTGGCCTGAATGTTGTGCCATGCTGGACAGACGCTGTCAGCAACTTGACGCACAATGCAGACACACTAGCAGGACTCAATCTGCACCATCCCAACAGAGTTATTCTCAAAATAATTCGTCACAAAATCATTAACGGAATTATTCTCATATTTCGTTTTCAAAGCAGCAATCATTGCTTACAAAACAAAAATCTGTTGTCAATTTTGGATGCACTTATTGCTCAAAATCAGGACATCAGAAGATTGGACTGCTCTGCCAACATCCTCAGCCGCTGCTGTACTTGCAACAAAAAATATTAATTCAATTTCTCACAATAACAACATTATTCTTGCGACAGCTCTGGTCCTGATAAAAGATTGAGCTGGAAATTATCAGTTATGCAGGGCACTTTTAGATTTCTGTTCGCAATTTAACTTCGTTAGTGAATCACTCTGCTTAGCTTTAAATCCCAAGAAATCTAAGAACACTATTGATATTCTAGGCATAGGATCATCAACAGTAAAAATTCCTTTTAAAACACAAACAACAATTGGTTCACGCCTGAATAATTTTGAAATGTCATTGGAATTTTTAATTTCTCATAACATAACGAGTTATCATCCTGATGAAATTTGAATTTGCCCCAAAACATTGAGCTTGCTGATCCTGAGTTTCACATTTCTCGTGGTATTGACATGCTTCTAGCTGCCGAGGCATTTTTCTCCATTTTAGAAGTTGGTCAAATTCGGCTTGGCAGCAGCCTTCTACTGGGCTGGATTGTATCGGGCAAATGTTGTTCACAAGCCCCAACATCAACAACAGTGCAATCCCTATGCACTTCCTCAATTCTGAAGACCCTCAACGAAAATGTGAAGAAACTTTGGGAATTCGATAAAGTAAAAATCGATTGCCATACCTTAACTGTGGCACAAAAACACTGTGAAGCACAGTTTGTAGACACAACAGTAGTTCAAAACGACGGCAGAATCATGGTTAGGCTTCCATATAAGGATAACTCAGAAAGATTGTGTAATTCACGGGATATCGCGTTTCGGCGGTTCATGTCTATTTAACGCAAACTACGGAAAAATCCTCATTTAAAAACCGAATATTCAAATTTCATGGCAGAGTATGAAGCCCTTGGTCACATGCCTTTGGTTAGAAACCCAAATTTAAACGCTCCGCATTACTTCATTCCTCACCACTGTGCCCTCAAACCAGATAGTGAAACAACGAAGTTACGAGTGGTTTTCGACGCTTCCTGCAAAAGTGCTTCACAAATTTCACTAAATGAAACTCTGATTGTTGGTCCTACATTACAACCCTAGCTTTTAATTACAATTTTGCGATTTCGTTGCCATCGATATGGTCTCACAGCTGATATTGTTAAAATGTACCGCCAGGTTTTAATTCATCCAGATGACAGGAATGTGCAACTAATTCTGTGGCGCGATGATCCGTCAAAGCCAGTTTCAACATACAGGCTCAACACAATTACGTATGGCACTGCTTCTGCGCCTTACTTGGCAATTCGCAGCCTTCAATATTCAGCAGATAATTTTCCCCTTTCTCATAAAGTAGGAAAATATGTAATAAAAAATGATTTCTGCGTTGACGATATGCTAACTGGAGCCGATGATTTACAATCATTACAAACGATAAAAAATGAAGTCAGTGAGATTTTACAAAGGTTCAAATTCCCGCTATCAAAATGGCATAGCAGTCATCCTCAGTTAAAACCATCATCCACTGATGCAATAAAAATTAAGTTAGAGGATGAAATCACTAGCACTCTTGGGATTACGTGGCATCCTGCCCAAGTTATATTTTGTTTTGCATTTCGACCAAACAAAATGTTTACTAAAAATACAAAACGATCAATTTTCTCCCTGACGTCATCACTTTTTGATCCAATGGGACTTGTAAGCCCTTTGATCATAAAGGCAAAAATTTTACTTCAACAGCTTTGGATTTTAAAATGTGATTGGGACGCGTCCATACCTCAAGATATTGACACCTCGTGGAAAGAAATTCTCCGAAGTTTTGAGCAGCTTCCATTGATCAAAATACCTCGATTTGTTCGAAACATAAATACAGTAGAGTTAGAAGTTCAAGGTTTCGCTGATGCATCCATTAAAGCATATGGGTTTTGTATTTATTTTCGATGTAAGGATTCTTCAGGTAACATGTCTGTCGATTTGCTGGCCTCAAAGTCACGAGTTGCGCCTCTTAAGACTCGAACACTACCACGCCTAGAATTGTGTGCCTCTCATCTTTTAGCTAAATTTTGGAGCAAAATCAAACGCCACTTCAATTATTCGATATCTCAAACTTATTTCTGGTCCGATTCCCAAACTACTTTACATTGGATACATTCACAGTCGTCCACACTATCAACTTTTGTTGGAAATCGAGTTGCAGAGATACAAGAAAACTCAAGTAACATTATTTGGCGACATGTTAATTCTGAAAATAATCCAGCAGATTTGATATTTCGTGGATGTACAGCAGATACTTTAATTAATTCAAGTTGGATACATGGACCACACTTTCTCATAAAAGATTCTTTCAACTGGCCTTCTGATTTCAAAGGGTACTTATCGGAAGAAGAAAGGAGTCAGGAACGACGTAAGGTTTCTCATTTGGCTCAAAAATACGATTTATCTCAAATACCATACCTCTTACAAAGGATACATAAACTTAGCAACTATAAAAAATGTTTACGCGTCTTTGCCTATATTCTCCGCGTAAACAAATCTAAGAATTTCACAAGTTTAGTTATTTCGCCATTCGAAATGCAAATTGCGCTTCACTGTATTGTGTGAATAATTCAGCAGCATTATTTCACATATGAAATTTCTCAGATTCAGAAACAAAATGTACTTAAGGGATCACTTGCCTCGTTAAATCCTTTCCTCGAAGATAAAAACAACTTTCAACTACTTCGGGTTGGTGGCAGACTAGCTAATGCTGATGTTCCTACATCCGTAAAATTTCCTTTGTTGTTGCCGAAATCTGATATATTTGTGAAAAACATGGTTACATCATTTCACCGTTCTAATTACCACGCTGGACCCAGAGCTCTTGTTGCTTTAGTACAACAACAATTTTGGATCGTTAATTGTTGTTCACTAGCTCGCCAGGTTGTCAATGAGAGCATTCATTGCTCACGCTTCAAGCCAAAATTATTAACTCAAATCATGGGACAGTTACCAAAGGATCGAGTAACTGGCAGCCGAACTTTCGAACTTTGCTGGTCCCATACCAACATACCTGGAAATTCGTGGAAAAACTCCATACAAATCGTATATTGCAGTTTTCATCTGTTTTGCGACTAAAGCAGTGCATTTAGAAGCAGTCACTGATCTGTCTAGTGATGCATTTATAGCTGCAATCAAGCGTTTTGTTGGCCGATGTGGCCTCCTCTCCAAGCTACACTGCGACAACGCTACAAACTTTGTAGGTGCCGATGCAAAATTGAAAGAGTTTAATACTCATTTTTTAAATCCGCAAAACATAACAACAGTTGCCTCTTTTTGCTCCTTGAATTTCATCAGTTTTTCGTTCATACCTCCCAGAGACCCTTACTTTGGAGGCTAATGGGAAGCTGCAGTTAAGTCAGCAAAATCTCATCTATATCGGACGCTGTCAAACGCTAACTTAACTTTTGAATAACTTACCACAGCATTGGTTGAAATAGAAGCGGCCATGAATTCTCGGCCAATTTCATCACTTTCATCGAGTCCAAATGACCTCGAAGGTTTAACTCCTGGCCACTTTTTCATTGGGTGTTCACTCAAGAATATTCCAGAAACGGTCAACATTCGAAGTAATATCTCAGATCTTCAACGTTGGCAAAGAATTTCTGCTGCCAAATCTCATTTCTGAAATCGTTGGCGTAACGAATATCATGCAGATCTACAAAATCGCTATCGCTGGCAGAAACCGCAGATTGATCTCCGAGTTAATGACTTAGTAGCGGTGCATGAAAATAATTTACAGCCTATGAAATCGTTAATTGGACGAGTAATAAACGTCATCGCTGGACCTGACGGTCACGCTAGAGTAGCAGACATCAAAACGTCCTCATCAACATTGCGACGCCCGATTGCAAAACGTGCAATACTTCCTTTGAATTGAACCAAGGGTCTGAATTGGGGCCGGGATGTTTGGTCACTGGACCAAATAACTTTTATTTACTTTACTTAATTTATAAATTACTTTTAAAGTTCACTACAATTTACAAGTTCACTAAAATAATTTTATTTCCGGTCAAATTTTCAATTTTCGCCAATTTCAAACTGCGCGTCTTGTGTAAAAGCGATGCCATCTTTATTTTTAATAATTTCTTTAGTTTCTTGCAATCTTAAGTTTATGCATATGCCGGCATAATTTTTAGTTCAATAAAGCATTCCAATTATAACATGCGAACGGACAACAAGTATTTTTATTTTTATTATATTGATCGTCGGTTTTTTGTGATTTAGCGAGCCTTTGTCATTTAATTTATAGTGAGTTCCTAAAACTATTATAAATTTAGTGTTCTCGGTGAACACATTTGTACTAAATTAACCTGTTGAACCTTTTACAAGCCCTAGTTCAAACCCTGGTGTAGAAACTATTTAAATTAATTTTAAATTAGTTTCGGTGGTGTCAAAATAGGCGCCTCCTTAAACAACTATTTTAGATATTAGAGCAGAAATTTAACAGGGCACCTTCTATAGATAGTCCCAGTCTAAATCCACATTGGCTTTAACTGAAAAATTTAGCCTTTTCCAAAAAAGTAATAATCCGTGTTTTCATAGCTTTTTCAAAAATTTTTGCAAAGACAGAGAGAATAGAAATTGGCCTGAAATGTTTAAATTTGTTTTGTCATATTTTTTAAGTAAAGGTACAACTTCTATCAATTTTAAATCATGTGGGAAAACTCCAGCAAAAATACTTTTGTTATATAAGAGACATAAAACATTAGAAATATTAAACGAAATGGATTCAACACAGTTATTAGAGAAGCCCTAAGAAGTTGAAAAGTTAGAAGACTTTAAAGGCATGACAATGCAAAAAAGTTCATATGAGGTAAAAGGGTTAGATTAGAAACTGTTAGGCTGAGAAGCCTCAAAAAATAAACAATTACATCGATTCCTAACATTTTCACAATCATTAGCTATTTGTTTTTCTACGTTAGAAAAAAAGTTGTTAAATGAGTCTGAAATTTCTTTAGGGTCAGTAATAGACACATTACCCTGATTTTTTTCTTGAATAAAGTCATTTTTCTTGTTTTTGTTCAGAATATTACTTACCAAACTCCATTCATTTCTGTTATTACCTTTAACCTTGCAAAAATGATTCAGATAATAATTATTTTTGCAAACCTTCGCAACCTCTTTAAAAATTTTTTTGTATTTAATATTTTTTTTTTTTTTTTTTTTAAACTTCATTTTCTTTTATTGTATCTTCTCTTAAGAGACTAACAATAAGTTTTAAAATCTTAAACTAGAAAACATTATTATACATTATTATTGTGAATAATGAATATATAATTTAATAATGAACTTGTCTCCAGAAACAAAAGTTAGCAGGGACTTATACTTCTTGTGTAGTAGGTGCAGTTTGTGTATGGCTCAGCACAGCGAGTGCACAAGATCGAATAACTCATTGGAGCATAGGTGTGGATGCAGCTGACGATCGCTTCTCAAATATTTAATATAAACAGAATTATGAATTGGTTTCTTTTAAGCCTTTTTATATAATTTATTTTTCTTTTTTATTTTATCAGGCAGATTTTTAGTCATCCATGGTTTTAAATTACCACTTTTTAGAGGAACACTTTTCAAAGTACTTTTTTAGTTTTGCGATAAATAAATCGTAAGCTATCAAAGCATCAGCTTCACTATACACATCAAACCAGCGCTCCAGTAGTAAGCAGTTATTAAGCTTAACAAAATCAGTTTTTGTTACGTATTTGCAGAGTAGATTACTTGCACGATTTACTCCAACCAGTTGAAAACTTAAACAGGTCATGCAATGTTCAGATATTTGAAAATCAATTACAGAGCTAAGCTTAGAAAAATCAAAAGGTCTAAAGAAGCGCATAAAAATATGTTTCTAAGATATCAGAGTAGCGTGTAGGATGAATAATGCAAGATTTTAAGCCATACGACACACAGTGATCAATTAATAACTTTTAGCTGGACGAAATTAATTTTTCTCTATATGAGGGAAGTGAGAAAAAAATATTGCATTATACTTGTAAGTCCTAATTGCGTACTATGGCAAAATATTTTCGTCGAAAGTGACGTCCGAGAAAAGATATTAAGCGACAAAGTCATCGCCCTAGCTAATTTCATTATTTTAGTTTTTTTTCTCGAGTTAAGTGACCGCAATTGATCACATCGTGCTGTTTATATAATTCACTTTTGGACTATTTAGAAATTTTGCACATAGTGGAAGGTATCATTGATATTTTAAGCTTATTCGATTATAGTGCATTAAAAAAATAATTTTATTTGTTAGTAAAAAAATAATCTTAAATTTTTGCTTTACGTCCCATATCCTTAGAGGCACATGGAAATTTTATTATCTATATACAGTGGAACCTCGATTATCCGTCAGGCACGGGACCAGCAGCCTGACGGATAGTCGAATAGACGGATAATCGGATATATGGCAGAATTTTGTTTTGATTCTGTATAGTGATGTAGTTTTGCGCAACCTTGATTCCATTTGAGAGACATACTTTTCGATCTCATCAGCGTTTTTCTTTATATCACGGAATACCAAATTGAGTGCTCAAAGTTGTAATAGCAGATA
Organism: Tricholauxania praeusta; assembly: GCA_949775025.1. Classification (NCBI taxonomy): domain Eukaryota; kingdom Metazoa; phylum Arthropoda; class Insecta; order Diptera; family Lauxaniidae; genus Tricholauxania; species Tricholauxania praeusta. The sequence continues at coordinate 112,870,569 of OX459028.1, forward strand.
CACCTTTTTTGATTTCTCTAATGATTTCCATTTTTTTTTTTTCAATCGTAAGAACGGTTCTCTGGCGTTTTATTTACCAGATTCGGATGACTCGAATAGCAGATACACCTTTTTTGATTTCTCTAATGATTTCCATTTTTTTTTTTTTTCAATCGTAAGAACGGTTCTCTGGCGTTTTTGTTTACCAGATTCGGATGGTTGAGGCTTCATTGTGAAGCCAAACAAATTTGTGTAATCCACTTAACTTGACGAATAAAGTGTCAAGTTTGACAGTTTTCAAAATAAAAACAAAAGTCAATGAAAAATGGTTATAAGGTGCTGAGTTTCTCAAAATTTAGTTTAAATTGTTGAAAATACAATTTTACAAAATAAGATAAACAAGTTAAATAAGTAAAAAGCATGACAATTGCTATTTTAACAAAAATTAACATAACATAACAAAGTCTTGCAACATCAACACCAAAATCAGCACCATCATGAACGACAATCAATTGTTAGTGGAAAATGGTAGTACTATTGAATTTCCTTTCACGATTATTATTATTATTCCATATTTATTTTTTTATGAAACATAGAGCAGCTTATTGAAGCAGTGCGGTCACGGCCTGTACTTTGGAATATGTCAACAATGAGCTACAGGAATATTTAAAAGCGACAACTCTTGTGGATGGAAGTGTTGGCAGAAGTTGGTAAGATAACATTTAAGGCCGAAACATTGCCCATTACACTATGTCAGTTATTCTGTCGTTGCCGTTGTTTATTTCTGATAAAAAAATGCAAATTGGTTCATTTTGAGTTTTTGTTTTGGTAAAAAAATTGTCATTTGTTTACAAATAAACAAATCGAATTGTCTAACTTTTATAGCAAGATTGACATATATCCACCTCGCTCATTATGGCAAAAAATCTGTGAAATTTAATAAGATAAGTTCAAGAAAAATCACATGGAAATTGGGCTTTAAGATGTCTCAATTTTACTGTCATTATGGTCAGAGATGAGGGTATAACTGAAATATTAAGCCCAATTTCTATGTGATCTTATCTTATCAAATATCAGGGAGGACATCACATGCTATTAAGATGGTAAATGTATGCTATTCAATCTCGCATTCTCCAAGCGCATTAGGCTCTGTTCGCATGCTTTTTCTTTCTTACAAAAATTCGATTTGATATCCCTGATATGGGATAAGATAAGATCACATGGAAATAGGGCTTTAATCGATGCAAGAAAAAAAAGATAAAGTTAGGAAACAAGTTACATAACTTTACTGAGTGTTATTGGTGATTTTGTTTTAAACAACACAAAAAAATGTAATTTGTCTATAACAATTATTGTTTAGTAAAGCTAAATTCTGCATTGCTCACCTGTGTCTGCCTTTAAGCCAGAAAGTTTAATATGTATGTCAAACATGGGAATTTTCTGCAATAACTCAATACAAATATAAAATTATAATTGGTAAATGACATTAATTTAGTAATAATGGAGAATGAATGAAAAATGGCTCAATTGTTGTATCATAGCAAAATATGCTAGACACAAGGAAAAAATTTGGATTCATTGTAATTTCATTGGGATATCGGTCAATATTTCTTGTGATTTAACCCCGGAGCCAAGAGTCAATACATCCATAATATCATTCAATTTTTATTGGGTGTTATTCAATTAGATATTGATAATATTTGGTGATGGATTTTTGTGAATTGGTGGGTTTTGCCGATGGTTTCATAACAGCTGCTAAGGTAAAAGAGGGCTCACTTTCCAGCTCAGCCATAGAAAAAACAGAAACAGATAAAAGAGGACACCGTCAAGTAACGCTTTCGAAAGACACCTCCCTTCTCCTGTCATTTACCGAACCCCCCAAATAGCGTTACGTAATATGTATATGAACATCCCCTACAATAAATAAAAATTTTTCGTAAAGCAAGTAGGAAGCCGCTTTTTTGCGTTTATTTGCCAATGGGTATACCCATTTCGCCATCAGGTAACCACTGATCAAGATAACGACAGTTGCGTTTTTTGCTGGTGCACGGAACTTGTGGCTTTAAAAAACGTATCGTTATTTTGTTTTTAAATTTTGGAAATATATGTACGGACTCTTCTTCAGACTCTCAAGACCTAAGCATTTCAGCAGCATTGCTGGCCGTTTTCTTTAATGAATCTACATTTTGTTAAACATGTCTGTAAGGTTTATAAAAAAAAAACTATATTGTCCATTTTTCAGTTTTTGTTTTACTTCAGTTGATTTAGTTTTATGGTTTTATATTCCTCCTTTTTTATATTTGTTCAAATCAAAATTTATATCTGCTGCTGCCGCCAGTCAAATTAAAATTGTACGAATCAGAGTGAGATGTCAAACAGAAAGAGTGCACCAAAGCTAGCATTTAGGTGAAAAAATCACCATGTGCACTTAGGCTGCATTGGTACTCATCCAACCTGCTGGATAAGAAAAATTTTCTTAACAATAAAATATTGAGATATGATAACAAGTTGCCAAAACAAATATTTTCTGGGTAAAAAAGTATCCAAATTTGCACTAAGGCAAAATAAAAAGTGTCCATCAAAATTTAAGAGAAAAAAGTATACAAATGGATCCGAATGGATCCATTCGGCAACACTGATAATAAGTCTGCTTTAGGTGCCAAAATATAGTGGTTTAGCTATTTTAGTTGTATGGGAGATGTAACCCACTATTGTCAAACCACGCCCACAATTTTCATATGACTGAAAGTGCATTCAAAATACATCCGAAGAGGTTTTTGTTTTTTTTTTTTTAATTTGCGGTCCTATATGCCTATATTATAGAATCGGGCTTGAAGCAAATTCTCCCAACATTTCAGCTTCCTAGATCAAACTTGCGAACGGTGCAGTCAGTTTGTTTCCTATTACAATTTATATGGAAGCAATTTTTACTAAAATGCAAAAAAAAAAATCTGTTTTTCGGTCTTCTGATTTTTCGTTTTTTCATATGAACTCTAATAGGAAACAAATTGACTGCGTCGTCCACAGGTTTGATCTGGGAAGCTGAATTTTTGGAATAATTTTATAAATTTATATTATGGGCACATAGGACCACAAGACAACAAATGGAACAATTTAACCTGGTAATTGGCGACATATGTTTTGGCTAACCCCATATATGGGCATTTCCACAGAAAAGTCTACCCTGACCGAAAAATTTAAAGTTAACCAACAGTTTTTTCTTACTTGCATTATTAAAGAGATATTCAAATTTAATTAAATTAAAGAGTTCAAAGCTTCCCTTAGTTACGATGGCTATATATCGGGCTATAAAGTTCAAGTTCACGTTTTCGTTAGTTTTACTTATTTCTAAGAGCATCTTCTCATTACAATTTACATTTCTAAGAGTATTTGTGCAATTGCATTCTTATCGCAAAACCTTGGCTAGAATGACAACTAACCGTAAAATAAATGGAAAAGAGCAAACAAATATCAATTAATGGTAAAAATTTGATTTGATTTCAATGAAATTCTAAGATAACGTAACGCCAGAAAAAAAAACATATATTCTCATTATCTCTACTCTGACGATCGCAAGTGCGTGAAATTTAGTATGTTAACAAAGGTCAATAAATTGAACTAATTTTAATAAAAAACTCGGTTACTAAACAAATAGTTAATTTTATAGTTAATTTCGAAAGTGTGTAACGTAACGCCAAATTGTCAATAATTTCCTTGTATGATATTTTGTTTATTTCAAATTTTTCGACTTTTAACTTTTTATGACGTTCTTCAACATTTTCCATATTTTATCAACCTCTTTCAACTTTTTTAGTGTTTTCCATATTTTTTCTATGTATTTAACCATAATAATATTTAATTCATACTATTCAACTGATTTCAACATATTTCATATTTTTTCCACTTTTTCAGCCTCCAAACGAAATACGTGTCTCCTGGTAGTAATATATAATAGCTAAAATTGATGTTTTACTTGCGCTAAATAATTTTTTTAAAACAATTTTAGCTAAAAATTTTCCAATGGAAATTTAAGTAACGTAACATCAGATACTAAGGCTAATAACAAAAAAATCGAGAAGTTTTGAAATTTGACAACTTGGAAAATAAACCTATATTAGTTGTGTCTGTTTACTTTCATAGTTAAATTTGTAGTTAAATTCGTAGTTAAATAATTTGTGAGAGAATAGCGTAATTATTGTCAAATAAATATTTAACTAAAAAAAGTAAACAGACAGAAATTAGTTAAAAATGTAGTTACATTAGCCAAGTGTCAAAAACGAAAAATTTATTTTATTACGATAGTCAAATTTAAATTTGCTACAGAGTTTTTATTTTGATTTATTTAAGTAATTTTATATTTCTATTCTAACAATATAGGTATCAGTTGGTAGGTTATTTATTGAGCTTTAATTTAGTATGTAAAAGTTTCAAATCGGTTCATTTACAAACAAGAGGAATAGGTTCAAAAATTAAATTTGCACAAAAATTAAATTTTTATTAATTTATTTTTTTGAACAGCTGTTTGTTTTGTGAAACTTGACAAAATTTAACTACAAAAATTCTTTTGGCGATTTTTGTTAACTATTTTTCGGAGAGAGAGTGAACAGCTGTTTATTTCTCGTATTTTCGTGCTCATATTTAACTACATTTGGAAGTAAACAGACACGAGTTAGGCAGTTTTAGGCAGATTTAGGCAACAAAAGGCGCCTTAAGTTAACTTTTGGCGAGTAAACAGACACACCTATTATATCAAGTTTTATACTAAAAGCTAATACCCAATTCGCAGAGTTTTGCAATTTTGTAATCCAAGTCAAAAACCCACTTCTGTTTTTTGTAACGTAACGCCAGTGCACATTTTTGCTTATACATATCTTGAAATCCTTATGGTCGATTGTTGTCAATTTTCTTACTTAATATAGTGCTACTTAATTACTATGCAAATATAAAAAAAAAAACTGTTTAAAAATGTGGCAGTTTGCATTTTTTTTTTTTAATATTTTTTCGTACAAACGTAACGTAACGCCAGAATAGAAATGCCTACATATAGATATTCATATAGTACATACATAGCCTCATCAGACCAGTTTTGGGTTAATTGTACTGAAGTTTGAACCTCGACCATTCCATGTATTATATGCACCCAAAGCGCAATATGTTATATATTTTGTCATTTCTTGTTTGCTCCAAAGCTTGCTATGATGTAACTTCTTTCGTATTTCATAGCTTCCGCCACTTATTTTAAAAATGGACGTTTCTTCCGGTTGTAGAAATTTTATTTTTTATTAGTCGACTGATTATTGTTAATTAATTAAATATTATTTGATCGAATTTTACTCATAAATTTTGTTTTTAAATGCATTGATTTGTGGCATTTCACATGAATATCAGTTTCTGTCAATGACTGTAAAATTAGATTAAATAATATTCAATGAATTAATAGCAATCAGTCGACTGATTTGATTAAACAACTGGACTGGAATTATTTTCATTCTCTTCTTCAAACTATTTTGGTATGGGTAGAGAACGTAGTAAAAATACCACAAATTTGTACGAGTTTTTAAATACAGTGCGACCTCGGTCAACGCAACCCTCGATAAATGCAACTCCTCGATGTGCGCAACAAGCAAATTTCTTACATTACTCAATAAGTGCAACTTTATTAAAAAATTACCTCGCTTATTGCAACATTTGTCATTTGAATATTCTCTATATGCAGCAGAAAGCTGAAAGCAGAAAAAGCTCGACAATTGCATCTAAATGCCCTTCTAGAGCGGCAACTGAGCGTTCCGTCTGTTGCTGGATGTGTGACTCTGTTGTTCACATGAAATGTGCACAGCTGAGTGCAAGGGCTGTCGATGATCTCTAAGCTTGTTCGACAAACAAGGAAAGCCTTTCGAGAGGTATCGAATGAGCTAGAGTCTGTTCAGAAAAAGTTTTCGGAACATGAAAATTTCTTTAAGACTTTTAGATGTTTGGATGAAACATATGTATCACCTATGCGTAAGCGCAATCTTCGCAGCGACAAAAAATTAGTTCCAAACCTGTCGTCTGAAGGATCTCTAGCCCTATCTGTTAATCCCGTTCCAAATCATGTACCTGATAACTCTCAACCACCTTCCCTTAACCTCATTAATATGTTAAGTCCTATCCCAATAGATGCTCCTGTTCTAAATCCAATTAACACTAATTTGGAAACTCCTCCGGTAACTTATGCATCTGTAGCTGCTACTTCTGCTGATTGCAATGTTTCAGGAGTTACAAAAGCTAATACTGCTACTACGGCTGCTACTAATACAGGGTGTTTTTTTTAGAGGTTTGTTTTTCGAATAGAGATAAAACTGGCATTTTATGGTCAAATCTGGCAACTCTAATGTCATTTATGTTCAGTTTGGTTTGCCATTTCATCATGAACAGGTTGACAAAAGAACAACGCTTGCAAATCGTGCAAATTTATTTCGAAAATAATGGTTCAGTTGGCGAAGTTTACCGCAAGCTCCGTCCATTTTATGGTCGACATAATCGTCCATCAGAGCAATTAATTCGGTTAACCATGTGTCGTTTTCGCACTACGTTTACTCTATGTGATAATACGCATCCGCAGAGACGTCGAAAAGTGCGCACCGAAGAAACAATTGCCGCTGTAGAGCAAAATGTTGAAGAGGACCCGAATGAATCGATTCGCCACCGTGCACAGCAATTGGAGCTTTGTCCATCAACTTTATGGAAGATTTTGCGCAAAGATTTTGGCTTGCGACCTTACAAGATCCAGCTTGTGCAAGAATTAAAGCCGCGAGACCATGCAATGCGTCGTGATTTTGGTGTATGGGCCGAAAATGAGATTGATCTCGATGCTGATTTTCATCGCAAAATTTTGTTCAGTGATGAGGCTCATTTTTGGTTGAATGGCTACGTCAACAAGCAAAATTGCCGCATTTGGAGTGAAGAGAATCCACATGAGACCCTTGAGACGCCATTACATCCACAAAAACTGACTGTTTGGTGTGCTCTATGGGCTGGTGGAGTCATTGGGCCATACTTCTTCCGAAATAATGCTGGAGAGTCAGTTACCGTTAATGGAGACCGGTATAGAGCCATGATAACCGACTATTTTGTTCCCGAATTGGATGGCATGAATGTGGATGAGTTGTGGTTCCAACAAGACGGCGCTACATGCCACACAGCGCACGTCACAATCAATTTATTGAAGGAAACATTCGATGAGCGCATAATTTCGCGGAATGGACCTGTCAATTGGCCACCAAGATCGTGTGATTTGACACCGTTGGATTATTTTCTTTGGGGATATGTGAAGTCGCTCGTCTACGCCAACAAACCAGAAACGTTAGGGGACTTGGAAGCCAACATTCGTGGCGTTATTGCCGACATACGGCCCCATATGCTCGAAAAAGTGGTTCAAAATGGGACCTGTAGAATTGGCTTTATTCGAGCCAGCCGCGGCGGCCACATGCCCGAAATCATATTTAAACATTAATGGCATAAAATTATCCTTCCAATAAAGCCAAATTGATGGACATTAAAACGATTTTCTTGTGTTTTATTTCAATTCGAAGCTCTATACCTCTAAAAAAAACACCCTATACTACGGCTGCTACTACTACTACGGCTGCTACTACTACTATAACTAGCGTTTCGTCTGAGTTAACTGGGCCTAAAAAACTTGTAGCGTTGGCTCCGATTAAATCCATTTTTGCTTCAAGATTTGCCGCTGACACAACTGTGGAAGATATGCTCTTTCATATAAACTCTTAGCTTAAGTTAAATAACTTAAATGTAACTGTTTATAAATTTAACTTCTCGTATGCAAGGTACACTTCATCATTTAAAATAACGTTGCCTTCGCATGTTTTCGAAAAAGTAGTAAATCCATCTTTTTGGCCGTCCATCAGTCAAAAAAACTGAGTTCGATCAAACAGTTCAACATTCTTTATCAGAATGTCCGGGGCCTTAATTCAAAAATGTGTAACCTTTTCTTGATTAGTCATGATTTGGACAACCATTTGTTATGTTTCACAGAAACTTGGTTAAAGCCTAGTACACTGAATTCTGAAATACTTGCAAGTAATTATGCTATTTACCGTAAAGATAGAACTAGAATCCCAAACACTACAAGTAAAGGTGGAGGTGTTCTAATTGCTGTTCGATCATCACTCTTTTCCGAGGAAATTATCCTCACAGAAGCAATTGAATTTTGTTGCATTCTAGTTAATGCCCACTCGCTGGCTATAAATAAAATCTATTCTAAACTTGGTTCTAATGAACGTCTTTAAGTTACAGGCGACTTTAACTTGCCTAACGTTTCTTGGAGTTACAACTCTCAAGAACCAACTAAATGGTTCCCTGCATCTGATAACTTGTTGCACAGTGAGTTCTTAAATGATATATCTACGCATGGGCTTTACCAATTGAACCATGTTGTAAATCATAACTCTCGAATTCTTGATCTCATCTTTTTTGATGATACTGATATCATTCAGCTATCAAGGTCCGAACCTCTAGTGTTGCCTGAAGATGTACATCATCCAACCCTAGAAATTATACTTGATATACCATTCAAAGAATCTAAGGTGCGTTCTCCCGAAATACGCAAAGTTTTTTATTTCAAAAAAACAAACTTTTCATTACTCAAAGATCAATTATCAAAAGTAAACTGGGAATCGATATTGTCACTTAACAGAGATAATTTAACTCCAGATGATCTTGATATTGCAGTGCTAGCTTTCAATAAAATTATTCACGAGTGTTTTGAATCGTCTGTACCCAGACATTCTAATAGGACTATGTCTGGTCCTTGCTGGTTTACTCCTGAAATTAGAAAACTACGAAATCAAAAAACCATATTTTATAAAAAATATAAAACTTCCTCAAATATAACCGATTTTATGAATTACACTAGAATCAGATATAAATACCAACATCTGAATAAATGTGCTTATAAATCATATATTTTGAAAGTTAAAGCTGATATAAAACACAACGCAAAATCCTTTTGGAACTTCATTAATGTTAAACGAAAGTGTTGTTCTTTCCCCTCTAGCATGAAATACCATGACATTGTGTCCAATAACGATGACATGACTTGCGATCTGTTTGCAGAATTTTTTATGTCTACATATTCTTCCAAGTCGTACAATGATTTATATTACCCGTTTAAGGTAAAGCCGTGCCAAGTTAACCAGCCCACCATAAGTCTTGATAATGTGCAGAAAAGTCTTAAAGTTATAAAATCATCATTTAAAGCTGGTCCTGATGGTATTCCCTCATATATTTTAAAAAATTGTCACAATGAACTTGCTTTTCCAGTTTATTTACTTTTTGAGTATTCCTTACTCCTCGAATATTTTCCTTGCACCTGGAAATCTTCATATATAATTCCTTTGCATAAGTCGGGAAGTAAATCCTTAATAAGTAACTACCGTGGGATCGCAAAGCTAAGTGCATTGCCAAAACTGTTTGAAAGTATCGTTACTCCACAAATTGCACACAACGTTAACCCTATAGTTTCACCTTATCAGCATGGTTTTTTACCAGGAAAATCTACGGTAACTAATTTAATTGAATTTACAAATATAACCATAAATCAATTTGCAAATGGTTTTCAAACTGATGTAATCTACACTGATTTTAGCAAAGCTTTTGATGTGGTGAATCATAAACTCTTGTTACTAAAGCTTTCCCTAATTGGTTTTCCCATAAGTTTACTAAATTGGATTCAGTCATATCTTTCAAATAGAAGCCAATCGGTTAGTTTTAATAACTCCGAATCTAAAAATTTTATTGTTACTTCCGGTGTTCTTCAAGGAAGCCATATTGGACCTTTGCTCTTTACAGTTTTTATCAACGATTTGCCCTGTGTCTTAAAGTACTGTAATATTTTAATGTACGCTGATGACGTCAAGCTTTTTTGTCCACTTAAGTTTGCATTTGAATCATCATATCTTCAGTATGATCTCAATAACATTTTTGACTGGTGTAAAGTCAATTGCATAAATCTTAACTTAAGTAAATGCAAGCATATGTCTTTTACACGAAAAACCCCATTATTGAGTACATATAAGATTGATGACCATACCCTTGAAACTCTAAACTCTTTTGAGGACTTAGGCGTAACAATGGATACAAAGCTTAAGTTCAATATTCATATTGACCGAATGATTAATAAGGCTAACAGCGTCCTTGGCTTTATAAAGCGCTGGTCCAAGGAGTTTCGCGATCCTTACATCACTAAAACTTTATTTTCATCTTTAGTTAGACCAATTTTGGAATATGCGTCAGTGGTTTGGTGCCTTCGGTATCAATGCTACATAGATGCCATTGAGTCAGTACAAAAACAATTCCTGCTTTTTTGCCTCCGTAGTTTCGCTTGGGATCGAACAGTTCATTTACCACCATATGAACAAAGGTTAAAACTTATCATCGCTCAGAAATCGTAGAGTAATGCTAAATACTATGTTTATCGATAGGCTTATTAATGGTAGTGTTATTAGCGAGCATCTATTGAGTAACTTATATATAAACGTGCCTCAACGTCCCATGAGACGATTTGTACTGCTGAATTTAAAAACATGCAGATCGAATTACTTGCTACATGAACCCTTCCGGAGTGCATGCACTGATTTCAACAGTGTTTACACCGTTATTGTCTTTAATCAATCTCAAAGCATAACTAAAAAAAGCATTTTACGTTTTCTTGAAATAGTTAATATTTAATTTGTTTTATTTGATGTAGACGCTTATGGAATGTGGATGAATGAACGCATTTGCAACAAATACCGCCTGCTGCTGTCAGGCGCGGATCTAGAATTTTTTTCCGGAGGGGGTCACAGGATAGAAAAAACTCAAAAATAACAAGAATAACCAAATAAATAAAGCAAGCCGAATTTCTTCAATGAAACAGATTGTAAACAGATGATAGTATATCAAGTATAGCTACAATCCAAATATAGAAAAAATATTAAAAAAGTCAGTCTTGTTTAAGAAAATTAGTCAAATTTGTTGATTTAGTAATTTTTTGATTCCAATTTTTTCAGAGTGCAAAAAAATAAGTTAATTTTGGTCGTTTGGTTAGTTTCAGGTTTTTAAGTTTGCAGAAACTAGGTTTTGTTCGTTTGTTTTTCGGTTTGCAAAATATTGTTTCAGCTCTATTTTTTGAAATGCGGACTGTTTGGGGGGGTCATGACCCCCGTGACCCCCCCCCCCCTTGGATCCGCGCCTGGCTGCTGTCGGTGTAATGCTGTTTTCGCATCCTACATCTACACTGCTGCTTGTAGGCGTCTACCTGACTGGATAAGGCATCTACATATCAGATGTGGTCAGCCGTTAGCGCGGAAGTTTTTAAATAACTGCTACTTTCAGGCATCTAACCGACCAGATGAGGTCAGCCGTTAGCGCGGAAATTTTTAAATCACTGCTGCTTTCAGGCATCTACCTGACCAAGTGTGGCCGGCCGTTAGCACGGATTTTAAATCACTGCTGCTTTCAGGCATCTACCCGACCAGATGAGGTCAGCCGTTAGCGCTGATTTTAAATCACTGCTGCTTTCAGGCATCTACCAGCCAGTTGAGATCAGCCGTTGGTGCGGAATTATTTTAAGTACATACTTTAATTTATAATTTCTCAATTTATGAGGGCTTATGAGCCCAGTAAATAAAGTTTAAATAAGTTTAAATAAATTGGTACTCATATTGTTCCAATACAATTTTCAAAAAAAAAAATTATGGAAAAGCCAACGTCCTTTAACGCAAGTAATGGTTGGTTCTCTAATTTCAAAAAACGGTTATGGTATCCGCATGCTGAAAGTCTGTGGGGAAAAGTTATCGAACAAGGCGGAGCTCGTGCAACAATTTTTAAAGGAATTAAGGGATAAAATTGAAAACCTGGACTTAGTTCCCGATCAGATTTATAATGCGGATGAGCCAGGTCTGATTTTTAGACTTCTGCGAAACAAAACTTTAGTACTCTTTAAGGAGGTGCTCCACCTGGTCGAAAAGTAAGGAAGGAGCGAAGCTTCAGACAATTGTAACACGTTAATTTGTTTGTTCCTTATTTAACTTATGTACATACATATGTAAAATTTAGCTTAATGGATTAAATAAATGATTTTCTTTTGATGAATTAACGTCGTTTTTAATTGAATGTTTTTTTTATTATTAAATACCTACACCAAATGATTTTTTGACTTAGTCATTGCAGCTACCTCGGTTATTGCAACAGGCTTGGTTTTTATTAGTTGCGTTGACCGAGGTCGCACTGTAATGAAACAGACCTTATTTATTTAGTTTAGCAAGTTGCATAATTTAGGAGAATAAGCATAAAAATTATCCCTAAGCGTGAAAAATTGCAAAAATTACGGGAATACATTTTGGTAAAAAGTTGCAACTTTTGAAGAAAACTTCAACAACACATTTATAGATTTTCAAATTCAAATTTATTGTATTTTTGATATCAATATTTAATCTATAATTTATTTTGTTGATTGAACAAATTTCACGTTTACTGCCAAAGCATGAGCTTGAAACTTTTTACCACATGAGATTTATGTAGCAGAAAGTATCAAAATTTGGGACTGAAATTATTATTGTCACTCTCTTCTAGATTTTTTTTTTGTGTACAGGAATAAGAAATATTGAAAAATAGCACAAATTAACAAAAAAATTAACCTCTGCGTGACCCTTAAACATTTTTAGGTCTATCTAAAATTTTGTCTTATTTGAACCAAAAAGCTTAAGATAGAAATAAGCAATAAAAATTGTAAAAAACATTAACCATTTCGTGACTATTAACCCTTTATTGACCAAAAACAAAATAATTTCAATATTTTTTTTACATAATTGTTTTAAAAGATGCTTTTTTTAAGGACTTGGATCAACTTAATCTAATTCACTTAAATTCATTGATTTAAAACATTGGCTGGAGTCGCAGATAAAATGTCATTAATTTCATAGTCATCGTCATTACCATCTTCCGCTGGATCATCTTCAGGTGGAATCAGGGGATCTGATGTATCAACAGCTCTATTAAAAAAATCTAGGAGGTTATTAGTACGGCTGCTTCTGTGGGTGTGATGCAATCTGTCTGCTTTGAGTGGCGTTTTCATGTTATCTTTCTTGATCCCATATCAGGGACGTCAAATCAAATTTTTGTAAAAATGAAAAAGCATGCGAGCAGAACCTAAAGCCGCGTCAAGTGCACTTGACGAACGCGAGAGTGAATATGCTATTTTTATAGCATGTGATATCCTTCCTGATATGGGATAGTAGAAGATCAAGGAAGATAACATGAAAACTAGGCATTATATATTTTATGTCGTGATTCAGCAGCCTGTTCGCCAAATAATCCAATCGGAAGTGGTGTACTTCCTAAGCTTTGAAGTATTCCCACTCAGGTTTATGAAACAAAAATAGTATAACGGCACTTGCGAAATTTGAATTTCGCACTGCAAACCCGATCTTTGGCCTAATGTGTATTGGAACAAACCTATCAGGTTGCCAAATGTTGCGACTTTCTGCTATACAAAATTGCGTGCAGTAAAAATTTTCAAGCTCATGCTTTGGCAGTTAATGTGAAATTTGTTCAATCAATCAAATAAATAATAGAAAAAATAGGTGTGTTTGTTTACTTTCCCAGTAACAATTATCCAGTAACGAAATTTGAGAGAGTAAGAAAGTATTTGCTCTCGGAGAAAAAAACTTTCATAAAAGTAAACAAACACAATCCAGTAAGAATTCGTAAAAACTGACAAGTAAAAAAATATATGAAAAAAGTGTCAGTTGGTTAATAATTTGTGACAAAATTTTGATAAGATTATTATATTAATACTAGCTGTCCTGGCAGACGTTGTTCTGCCCTTTCCGGTAGGTAGCGCGAAGCTGTATGAACTCATGCTATGGAATGTTAAAGCGAATCAGCCCATTTTTAAAGTGAAATCAACTTCTGTCCCTACTCTTTTACATATAGTATAGTATAGCAGACTTGGCAGACGTTGTTCTGGCCTTACTGATAGGTGGTGCGATGAGTTTAATTTATTATAGCTTTTGTGTTTTAAATAATTACCAAGTCTCAATCATCTGCATCAAATAATTGCTGATATATACAAAATGTTGTTTTATTCGCATATGGAAGGTGTGGCAGCACACATTTTCTCATGAAACTTCTTTTTGCCCGTACTTTTTATAAACATATGTATCTAGTCTCATTGATCTGCATCACAAATTTTGGTCTTTTCTTATATGGAAGACGTGGCACTGCACGGTCATATCTGTGCCTCTTAATATAACAGATACGTGGTGTAAATTCCATGTGAATCGATGCAGAGGTCTTTGTAAAAATGCTATTTTAAAAATATTTTTGTATGAGGGCCACCCTAAATAAAAGTCTTGTAGGCTTAACTATGCCTCTTAATATAAAAGTTACGTGGTGTAAATTGGTGTGAATAGATTTACCGGTCTTCGTGAAAATTAATTTTTTAGAAAAAGTTATGTTTGAGGGCCACCCTAAATAATAGTTTTATAGACCAAACAATGTCTCTTAATATAAGAGACACGTGGTGTAAATTCCATGTGAATCGATGCAGTGGTGTTTGTGAAAATGTTATTATAAAAAAAAAATTGTATGAGGGCCACCCTAAATATGTACCCTAAAGAAAAGTTTTACGCCCTACCACCTATCCTCAGACCTACCAAATATACACAAGAATCGGTCAAGCAGTTTGGGAGGAGTTCGGTAACAAACACTGTGACACGAAAATTTTATATATTAGATGGAAAACAAAAGAAAACGCGGAGTGCGATGTTCGCCAGGAACATCCAACCCGTTTGCCTCGTCAAATCGCATTTTTTTACGGGCACCTAGCAGGGATGATATTGGTATATTTGTAAAAGGGCCAAAATCCGAACTAAAACAGGGCTTTTTTGACATAAATAGGGCTTCTGTAAATCAAATCGTATATAACCATTTATATTATAACCAAATTTCTTCTTTTTATAAAATTTATTTTGTTGCTTAAATTTAATTGTAAACATAAGTTTTACATATGAACATCTTAAGCGTTTAAGATTTTTTTGTATACATCGCTCATTTTCTTCAATAACAATATAACCCAAAAATCAGTTAAAATGCTTACCCTGAAATATCTGATTTTTTGAGTTATGACGTTATTGAAGAATATATTAAAGAACTAACTATGGTGTGATCGATTTTTAGAAACTTCTTCAAAAGGAAATGCAGAAACAAACTATATATTTGCAGATTTAGCACATCAAATTTTACCTATTACTCAGGTCTGCAAATCGAAAAAAAAAAATTGGTGCCGATGTATACATAGTTAGTAGATTTGTATTAAGTATGTACTGGCAACATATTTTTAATTTTTTCTATAAATTAATTGATTTTTATATCATGTCTTCATTGCTAAGAAGTAGTTTCAATGATCCAAATGTGTTTTGTTACATTTGTGGTGAATACGAGTACACAGTGAAAAAGTTCAGAAAACTATAACAGATTTTATAAAAAGTGCTTATTTTGCTTACTTCAAGTCGAAATTGAACACTTCAGACAGTGTACATATTAGTGGTAAAATAAACCATATGAGGTTTGGAATGCCTATGCAATAGATAGAACAAAAAACTCACTTCGATGACTGTTACTTCCGCTGTATTAATTTGCGTGGTGTAAACGTTAAAATAATGATTTATCCAGACTTAGATTCTCGCGATTTCGAAGGAATACCATCTACAGAGCCAAAACCTTTTAAGCGAGAAGAATTAAATGATTTGATAAGGGAGTTTCTTAAGAATATGCAGAGGTTTTGGCTTTTAGATTAAAAGAAAAAAACTTGTTGGCGTCAGGTACAAAAGTTACGTTCTATCGAACAAGAGAGCAAGACTTTTTACCATTGTTTCAATCGGAAAATGATATTGTTCTTTTTTTTTGAAGTGCAAGGCCTTATTCTCGAAATGGGTCTTTCAAGATACCATCCAAATGAATGGCGTCTCTTTAAAGACAGCTCTAAACGAAGTCGTTTAGTCGTTTCTTGAAGTTACTAAAAACTTTCTCGGAAATTACAAGTCAAATAACTGATCTGAAATTGTAAATGACATGCTAGAGCACTTTTATAACTTAGGATGTGAAATGTCCATCAAAGTGCACTACCTTCACAGTCATCTTGACCTAGTCCCAAAAAATTTTCGATCCTATAGCGAAGAACAAGGGGAGCGGTTTCACCAGGACCTAAAAACTATAGAAGAAAGATTCCAAGGCCGATGGGATCGCCATATGATGGCTGACTATTGCTGGTTTTTAATGTAAACTTTTTTTTTTACAATGCAAAACCTAGAAAATCACACGTAGGATATCAAAATTTTTGCTAATAACACTAGTTTACAATCAAAATGTTTTATTGATAAGAGCGTACTTTTCTTATGTACTTTTTCCTGCTGAGTTCGAAAATGAAAATTTTTTGAATGGTACAGTTTTCGAGATATAGTGTTTTTTCATTGTTTCGACCTCATTTCACTTTAAAGTTCATATCTTGTGCTAGAAATGTCTTGTCATGGTTCTTGGCATCAAATTAAAGATAATAAAATGGCAAACAAATAATGTATTCAATAAAAGGTCCTTAGTTTAAATAAAAGTATAGCTTCACGGCACCAAAACTAGTGTTAACCAGTGTTAAAAATCAAAAAAACTTTTTGTATGTAAACAAATCTCCAGAGAGTTGATTTGAAATAATTTCAGTTTCAAGTTTAAAAAGTCAAAAGGCATCGTTATACTTAAGGGGGGGATAGGGTTTGAACAAATTGTTTTTCTGTTTTTTGTTATTTGATAGTACAACTCTTCAAGAGTATTCTGTTAAAATTTGAGGTCGGTTAGAGAAAAACTGACGAAGATACAGTGCCTTGGTCTCCCTACTGATTCTGTGTAAGTATATAAAAAAAGGGTGTTAAACTTTAAGAGCGTTTTTTTCTAATATAAATGTTCAAAGTCGGTGGACACTTTTACTCAAAAACTACTTGACCGATTCACCTTTTTGATACATATAAAACCAGGTATTGACAAAGGGTTTTTTTGCATTACAATTAGTTTTGCAATAACAAATATAGTGATTTTTGCAATATTTTTTTACAAAAATTCGTTTTTTTTGGCTTAAAAATTATGCCAAAATATTAAAAATTGTCAAAAAAAAAAACGCTGTGTCAATACCTTCAAAAACTTATAAGCTAACTAAATTTTTTTGACTTAAGATGATAAAGTGATGAGTTATGTTGTTCACCGCAACCACTTATTTTTTTAGGCATCCGCGAAAATTTGCTGCCAATGGCTTATTTTGCAAAATTTTTTAATGAAAGTTTCACAGAATACTCTTCAAATGTTGTACTTTTATATGTTTTTTAAATAAATAAATATATAAAATTCACTAAATTTTTTTTTTTAACTTATGCTTAAAATGTGGCGCTCAAACCCTACCCCCTCCTTAAGGGTCCACTAAAATGTTTTAGGAGAAAAAAAAACACTTAAATTCTATCTCAGTCGACAATCACTTATCACAGTAAACTTTCCTTTGAAAAATAAAAAATTGTGATTATTTTTCGGTAGAATTTTGGAAAAGGGCCAAAAATGAATAGGGCCACAGGGCTTTTGAAAATTAAAAGGGCTCAAAAAAGCCCTAAAAGCCCTCAAATATCATCCCTGGCACCTAGTTCAATATTTGGAGAGCTACACGGCACATACGAAAGAAGTATTTATGAACTTACTTGTTCCATTGCTTTTGTTGTAATATTAAAATATTTAAGATTTTCAAAACAATTGACTTTTATTTACAGTGAGTGTCACTTAAAATCGTACAGCAACTGTGGACTTACAATTTGTTTACTAATTTTTAAACCAAATATGTTTTCTATTCAAAGTATGGCTAAAAACAATGGTGTTGCAAAATATTTTAATAATATGTTCCACAAAAAGTGGAAAATGCTTTTCTCTTTCCTTAAAATCTGGCAGCACCCTGAAATGCACGAAAGTTTGGCGTCACTTAAAATCGTACAGCTGCTCAATTCAATTAGATTTCGGGGAAACCCATAAATTTTGAAATTTACTGTTATCGATATTGTCGCTTGAGTTGTCAGCAGTGATTCGTTTAGTGTTTTTAAAGGTTTTAGCATCAAATTTTTCAAAAATGAAGCAAACATCTCCCGAAGAGCGCGAATTGGTAATTCACCATCATAAAAAAGGGAAAAGTTATGCAGAAATCGCGGAAATACTGAACAGGACCCGCAGCACCATTCAGTACATTATAAAAAGGCATAAGGAAAACAAGAGAATTTTAAATAAAGTCAAAACTCGGTCGAATAAGAAGTTGACTGCTAACGACGAAAGATGGATAATACGACAAGTAAAGGAAAACCCAATGATATCGGCCCCAAAAATTAACAACGAGCTAAAAATTTACTTGGAAAAGGACGTCAGTGATTCAACGGTACGCAGAGTGCTTCGCAAACACGATTTTCATGGCAGAATTGCTCGCAACAAGCCCTTCATTAATGAGCGCAATAGACGCAATCGGCTGCAGTTTTCCCGCGAGTACCAATGTAAGCCCAAGGAGTTCTGGTATGATGTTATTTTCACGGATGAATCTAAATTCAACATATTTGCATCAGATGGTAAGCAAACAGTGTGGAGAAAACCAAATAAAGAGATGGACATAGCCAATTTACGTCCGACTGTCAAGCATGGAGGTGGGTCCGTGATGGTGTGGGGCTGTATGTCTGCACACGAGGTCGGAAATTTGGTTTTTATCGACGGTAATATGAACCAGTACGGCTATATAGACATACTTAAGGAAAATTTAATACCAAGTGCTGAAAAAATGGGAATCCGAACCACATTTAAGCTTTACGCGGACAACGACCCCAATCACAGCGCTCTCAATGCCCGGATGTGGGCAGTATATAACTGCCCAAAAGTATTGAAAACTCCTGCTCAGTCGCCGGATATGAATGTAATCGAGCATCTTTGGCATCAACTCGAAATAAAAATTCGAAAACATAAAATTTCGAACAGGCAACACCTTAAGAAGGCTCTTGAGGAAGAGTGGAGCAATATTAGCATTGAAACATGCAAGAAGTTAGTCGACTCAATGCCAAAAAGGATTGCTACTCTTAAAAACACCAGAGGCGGTCCAACAAAATACTAAACTAACTTTTTTAAGTTTTTATTTGTATATTTTTTCCGTAATAATGTCCTGTACGATTTTAAGTGACAGACAAATTTTTGAGTTGTGAACATGAAATATTTTTTTTGTTAAGTGAACTGTTGAATTTCTTTTGTTTTTATGTTTAAATAATAAGTTCACATATTAAAGAACCTACGGTAATTTTGATTTCTTTTTTCAAGTTCTGAAAAACAGTTCTATGCAGCACGTAAGTATTATTTCGGATGTGTACGATTTTCAGTGACACTCACTGTATGAAAAAATATTGACAAGTGTCAAAATCATATGTACTTATTTTTGGAAAATTTTTGCTGGTAAAATTTTATCCAGTAAAAACCATGATTTAACTATACATGGTTGGAGCGATGCCAGATAGTGCCTCTTTCTTTATTAATTTTCTCTTCGCGAATTGTCAAAATCGAGCACAACAAAAAGTGATAATTTGGTTAAAAAGAAAGACAAAAACATTTATTTCGCAAAGATAAATTGATTTTTTATTTCGCGTGTGAATTTTTTCTTTTAAGCCTTTGTTTAAGTGGATTACAATGCCGAATTTTTTTTTTGAGCTATGACGCGCGGGACGGCGTCGACAGTGGATCGAAAGCTGCGGCAAGGATTTGAAAGGATCGTCCCGTACAAGTAATCTTGAAGCTCCAAGACTTAAAGGCAAGATTTATTACGTCCTGAAGGTTACACAATCCGGTTTCAGCTTGATTGGTGGTGGTCTCCACAGTATAGCCACTAACTTTAATTTTGTTCACATAATTTTGATATTTTATCTTCTTTTTTCCTTTGTTTTGATTATGTTGTTGACAATTTGCGAAGAAGTGTTCCAGGGTTGTATTTTTAAATTTTGACAACGTGCTCCAACCTATATAGTTAAATCATGGTAAAAACTAGCAAGCTCTCTCGCAACAAATTGTCACTTTTTTCTCTCACTGCCTCTCTCGTTACTGGATATTTTTTGTAAACAAACACAATCCAGTAAAAATTGTTACAAATTTTCTGTAAACATACAGACCTAATATTGATATCAAAAATAAAATAAAGTTGAATTTGAAAATTGAAGAATTATAAATGTGTTTTTGACGTTTTCTTCAAAAGTTGCAACTTTTTACGTTTAACGTATTCCGTACTTTGCGCAATTTTTCACGCTCAGAGAGGATCTTATTGCTTATTTTCACAAATTATGCAGCTTGCGAATTTCCGCTTCAAAAGTTACGAAACAGACCTATTTTTTGGCGTTCTTTTGAGTAAAACAAATCAATATTTTTAATCTCAGATGAATCTTTTGAAATCTAGATTTTCTTGTAAGACTCACACTAATCGCACATTGCAATAGACATTTTTTATATGCAATTAATATCAAAACTGAAAAAATAAACTAGAGTAAATTATATTAAAATATATTTTAAAAATTTAAGTAATTTAAACCGACACATGGTTTACGAAAGTTTAAGACTGCCACAAATACTATTACAAAAATAAAACTTATGTTTTCAGGTTCCATTTGGCATGAAAAATCTTTGATCTGAGATTAAGATCCAAATTTTTCAATTGGAAACGGCATATGTACCTAAAATATCCTTTTTTGTTTACCTGAATAGAATAATATAAATACAATTGTATTCTACTGTAAAATCTTTGATGTTTGTAGTTGTGTACTCAAACAATGTTTATTTGGATCTTAATAACAACTCGATCACCTTCACAGAAACCCTTACGGACCATATCAGTGATATTCGCATATTCGACAAACCCAAAACCTCGCGTGCTTATACGCTCACGGGGTTGATGAAAAGCTAGAATTTCTGGCTTTGTCATGATAGTGTCATGCTGTGAGATATTGGCATCATGTGGATGAATCATGCACAGCCTTATGCGTCCCTTGAAAGGCCAATCTAGGTGAAAATCATGTTCAGATTGCATAAGGTGCACATGGAGGCTAAGTAGATGATCCTTTTTAGGTTGTATATTCAGACGGGCACAGAATTTATAGCCATATGGAGAGGTATAGCATTCACGAGAATATACTTGGTTGTTTGTATTAGCACGCAACTGGTCCACTAGTGCGTTGAAGTTTAGAATTTCCCAAACAATGATGCCGTTACTATATCGAGGGTCGATATGCTGTCTTGTGGCGAGTATTTGCTTCGTAAGATTTTCTAATTTAACGTCCTGCTCCCGACAACGTTGCTCTAACACGACAATACGTTGGTACATGGCCTGAACAAGCTGTTCACCAGCCTCGTTTGCGTATTGTGGCGGTGGCGGGGGCAACACAGACCCAGATCCAGTATTGTTTGACGGGTGACCACTTGCTTCACCACCATTCAAGATTTTTTGTGGATTCCACGTAGCCAGTGCAGTTTGCTGAAAAGCTTGTAGTAAAAGCTGCATATGATGGGGCATATCTTCCTTGAGATGCTCTTCCAGAGCATTAGTTTCGGCTCGTCCTACGAAGCGGCATTTGATCGCGGAAAAAGGACATTTTTCATCTAGCATGTCTTTGGACCTTTGATATGGACATGTAGGTAAATGCTTGTCTACATCAATTGGAGATGCTACTACGGCACAGCCGAGTGCCGAATTGGGGCATTTAAACTTAATTTGTTCTATTTCACGACGCGTGTAGTTGTCCGGGAAGATGTCTGCATCAGAGGATAGTTGTTTATTGTCCAAAGGACAGCATTGGTTGTGGTTACGAAGCCAAGAGTTAAGGCATGATTTACAGAATCGGTGACCGCAAGAGGTAAGCACAGGTTCGTTCAGCCAATGGATACATATGGAGCATTCGTACCGTGAATCTAAATAGTCTGATTCATTTTCCTCAGATGCTACTGACTCCGTAGCACCAATTGCGGATGCATAGACAGATTTTTCCCTAGCCGGCGATGAGTCTAGCGGCGGCACTCTTTTGGTAGTCTTATTTTCTAGTTGCATTGCCAGGTGCCTGTAGATGACAAGTTTGTTTACTTTAGGCGTTTTACAATTGCAATTTTTGGCAAATAATTTGCACACTATCGAAGTTTTATTATTGCACAATATAAAAAAATAATTCACGAAATTTTATTATTTACAATTATTTTCGCTCCGTCAGCTTTTACAAACTACTATGAATGTTGCCGCTTCTGTAGTTATTGATCAAGAAAAAACTAAAACATTTAGGAAAGTTTAACTTTCAAAGTTATTACTGTAGTCAGTGTTGCCACACAGAAAATTTTATTCATTCCAAACTTTTCCCTAAAGACTACCAAATGAAATGAATGCGTTTATTAACATTTGCTTGTATGTCGACGCTTAATATGTTTAACAGCATATGGCATAAATTGTCTGTTGCAAAATCGTGTCTGTATATGATACGTGAGAAAAAAGATTGTATGAAAAGAAAAAACGGGTTTGCAGCTTAAACGACGATATATTAGGTCTCTTATAGCACATTAAACTCATGACAGCATACTTAAATTGCATATAAAACTACGCTGGGCTTTACCCAGATTTTAATTAAAGTTTTAGTTGCAACAAAAACTTGAATTGGGAAATATTGGGAATATAATTAGAGTCAAGATATGTTTATGTAAAATAAATCCTTAAAACTAATTTTTTTTTTTCATTATTAACTGTATTTTAATGATATTACATATGTATAACATACGTATGAAATCTTAAAAACATTCGATTCTGCTTATATTTTGACATGACAAAGTACTCGAACTTTAATAGCACTACAGTCCAAATTTCAACATCCTTGTCGTTATTATGTTATTAATAGTGCTTTTTACTTTCCTTTCTGATTCTGCGGGTCTAAGCACACATGCAACAATGGAGATATTCGATCAGTCACAACACGACGAAAAACTTTACAGAAGAATAAATTTTTCGAATTTCATAAAAATTTATATATGTATAACTAAATTCTACTAAAATCAGGTTTAACCTACCAAACTACTAAGAGGAATAAAACCTACAAAGTCTGGTAGGAAATAACCAAAAATGGCAATTTTGACGGTAGCTGTCCTTTACCTTGCTTACACGCAGCGTAAACTTGTAACAGCGACTCTCAAGTTCGATGTTATTCAGGCACTTACACACAGATACGTCGACGTTCAAATGTCATTCTTTGATGACAAAACGAACAACAACAAAATAGTTTGCCACGACGTAGTCTAAGATTAATAAGAAAAATTAATAATAATAGATGTTTTCTGTTATTTTTCTTTTGTTTTCGTATTTTAAAATTTATTTTTGTTAAATTTTAAGATTTATTTTAGCTTAATGCTGTTTTCAAACTTTATTTTACTTACACATTAATTTAAGCATTTTTGACATTCGAACGTCGACGCTCAAATCTCCATTTACACAGTAGCGAACTTGTGCATCGACTTACCACGCCGACGTAGAAATACCGAACTACCACTCCGACGTATGTCGCATTTACACAACAAAAAGCTTCTCCGAAGTCTCACGTCGACGCTCAAAATCGGTAGGTAAATAGCATATATGGTCGCGTTCATAAATTACGACCAGCGCTGCAGAATTGCTGTACAATGGATCTCTTGAAGTCGAGAGAAAGCCCGTCTTTATATCGCATACAGGCGAGTGGGGACGAGTTTTAAACTTAAATGAGCTGTCTCTCGCGAAGCCGCGGGGCCGTTGACAAGTTCTAAGTTTGGCGTAAACCTTTTCTTTATTAAATAAATTCCACAACTTAAACTTACTTAAAGGCCTCCGTGAGTTTTTAGAAAAATAAATAGACACTTTTTCAAACTATTTTTTTTTTTTGAAGCTGCATTTTATCTTAGACCAAAATTTTTGTTACATTATTAAAGTATAACTATTCAAGACTTATCCCCGAAACTTTGGTCCAAAAATATTTGTCCGTAAGTTGGAAAAGTGCAATGCCGTGAATGACCTCAAAATTTGCGGTGAGCAAGATATCTGGAGACTAGTTCGTCCGAAAAACAAAACAACATTTTTTTCGGTTTAGAAAACAGTTCTTGCGTCTCATCGTTCGATTTTTTTTTATACATATTTTATGATTTATAGCCTGAAGCGACCTCAGTTTTGTGCACAAAAAATTAAAATTTTCTTTGTACGCACGCCATTTTGTCAAAAAATAATATTTTTCAAAAATCAAGGATCAACCACCCAAGAACTGTTTCCATAACCGAAAAAAAATAATTTTTTTTCGGAGAAACCAATCTCCAGATATCTTGCTCACCGACGTAGGTCGGTGGTATATAGCTTGTTCTAAATTTTTGCGTATTAACCTCGTTTTTTGCCGGAAAATATAAATAAATATTCAATAAATTCTTATGAAGTCTGTATTTATGGACAAAAACAATAAAAAACCAAAAACGACAATATCCGCCTGTGGCGCTCCCTTCTTTCAACACAACCTCACATTTTAAAAAATTTTTAATTTATATGATAACCTTATTATTTTATAATGAGAATCGTCTTATAATAATAGTTGTACTAATTGTTGTTGTTGTTGTTTTCCATTGTTTTTGTCCACGAAAACATAGTTTTCATTAGAAGAAGATTGAATAAATTTTTTTGTTTTTCTATAAAAAGGGTGTAAATATAGAAAAATTTACAGCAACCTACATATCATTTTGAAGGGAATCCATTAAGCTTTCTTAACATGCTAAAAGGTCATTAACACATTTTTTGAAAAAATAAGGTTTTTTGAAAAAAAAAATTAGTCGAAATTTCAGAAAAATCGTAATACTTCCAAAATTTACCATTAGTGTAGGTCATTAAATTATCCTTCTTACGACACCCATATTTTCAATTTTTCATTCAGGGGCTCCCAAGTTATAATCATTTTTCCAAAGATATATCCGCAACTTCCGATGTCTATATCTCCAATACTTAATCCGAGCGACTTTTTTTTTTGAAATTTTTTTGAAATCATGCTACTTTTAGGAAAATATGATCCTATTTTGCAAAGTTTTAATGTGACTTGATGCATTGATAAAAGTAAAAAAAATCATTCTTTAAAACCTGTAGATAAAGCAGGCAGAGGTAACTTTGTAAGTATGATATCAAAAACAACTATTAATCTCATTTTGGATATCATTTCCAATCTTGTAAAGAATTCTATCGCCAAAGAAATAAACGAAACGAATATGTTTTCTATACAAATTGATACGACACAAGATATAACAAGTAAAGATTAATGTTCTATTATTACGCGTTATGTATACAACAATATTGCTTATGAAAGATTATTAAGTATGGTTCAGTGTCGGCATTCTACTGGTAAAGGCTTTAAAGAGCTAGTGGAAAGAACTCTCAAATCTTGTAACATTGATATTAAAAAATATGTCGGATCTTACAAAAATTTTTTTTTTTAAAACTTTTCTTTTATTTATTGTATCTCTTTAAATTGTAAGGACTAACAATAAGTTATAAAATCTTATTTCTAATAAAAAAAAAAACGGCGGGTTGCACTCCGGGAGTGCCGACAGAAGTGAAAACAAATCGTTTAATGGCAAGTTAGTGCGTTAATTGGTATGTGTGCGTTTTCTTTTTATATGGCAATGCAATGGAAGACAAAAACGGAATATGTATTCAAATTTTACTCTCGCTCTCATTCTCAATTTGTCAACGCAACAACGCGGACATTGAAAGAAACTAACATGTAAGCATAACAATCGTTGAATGAGAATTAAATGTGTCAGTTAGTGTGCATGCTTTGCTTTTTGTCTTCCACTTGGAATATTTTTTATTTAAAAGAAACAATAGAACATTAAAATTTTACCATCGCATTCATGACGGGGAATCCCGATGACGGTCGGTGTCACGAGTTTATACTTTTTTACTCAGCCGCACAACGTGCCATAAGAAGTTTTCACTTCAAAAATTGCTGGAAGAAGTATATTCGGCTCAGTAGCCTCAACTGTGAATAATTAAATTTGAGCTAAGTACTCCTTATGTTTAAAAACAAAAATTTATTCTGATTGCAGTAAGACACATCATTGCGAATTATGTAAGTATAAGAAAAAATCAGGTAAAAAAAGTACCTGGACCTGTGACTAAATAGCTTAAACATAATTTTTCTTAAACTTAAGATAAAAATCTGCTTCTTCTAACAGACACTATGACACCACATTTATCAAAATCGGCTTATTCGTTGCCGAGTTCTGGCTGTTAGAATATTCAAACTGCTTAAAACGCCATCTTGTGACAGTTAATCATAATACAAATGACTTCAAAAAAATCTGCTTGTTCTTAAAAAAATCTATTACACCTCATTTGTCTAAGCGGTTTAGTAATAGCCGAGATATAACGTTTTAAAGTTTTTCAAAAAACCAAATTTGCTTGCTGCTGGTTCAAGGTGTCCTGGTATTTCAGATTTTTCTCTGCTTTGGGCTGCTGGCTCTGCTTTCGGCTGCGCTAGCAGAGAAAAATTTGCTTACTGAGCAACAACTAACCGGAAGTCAACATATGTACGCTACAAATTTAAAAATTTTTTCCACAAAATTACATACTTTCATGGGCCAATTTTTTCAAAAAACGTTGCCTACTTTTAGGCGCTATTAATAATTTACCCTTAAGCGGCCCTCACACGATCAGTATTACTGACAGGATTTTGCATACTGACAGTATTACTGATCGTATGAGGTGAGTACTGATGTACTGTCAGTATAGAAAAACGATACTGATGACTGATGGAAAAATCGGATATTACTGACGAAGTTTTTAAATACTGACAGTAAAGCGGCCCTCACACGATCAATATTACTGACAGTATAATTACTGACAGTATTTACATTACTGTCAGTGTACCACTCACACGGTCAGTATTGTTTATTGTCAGTAATCAGTTTTTTTGACATTCGACTGGTGAAGGTGCGAACTATGCTCCGGCTACGTGACCGACAGCCGAAAATGGCATGCCACTTTTTGGGGCAGATTCCATCCAAACTTGCACCACGCCTACAGCTAGGCATCGGACGACCATACCCTTGGACGCAATGTTCCATGCCACTGAATGAGGAACTTTTCCAAGTTTCTTTCAAGTTTCGCTGCCTCATCGTCTATCTGCCACAAAATGGGGCATGCCACGCCCTCTCCCAGGATTTTGCCGTCCCTTGCCTACTTGCACCCTCTGACCAACTTTCAGCCGGATCTGCCCCAAAAAGTGGCATGCCTCATCGTCTATCTGCCACAAAATGGGGCATGCCACGCCCCTTCCCAGGATTTTTCCGTCCCGTGCCTACTTGCACCCTCTGACCAACTTTCAGCCGGATCTGCCCCAAAAAGTGACATGCCACTTTTTGGCCACTTTTCTGTGCAAATAATACTGATGAACTGTCAGTATTCACCTTACACCATCAGTATTAAGCGGCCCTCACACGATCAATATTACTGACAGTGTGAGGGCCGCTTAATACTGATGGTGTGAGGTGAATACTGACAGTTCATCAGTATTATTTGCACAGAAAAGTGGCCAAAAAGTGGCATGCCACTTTTTGGGGCAGATCCGGCTGAAAGTTGGTCAGAGGGTGCAAGTAGGCACGGGACGGAAAAATCCTGGGAGGGGGCGTGGCATGCCCCATTTTGTGGCAGATAGACGATGAAGCATGCCACTTTTAGGGGCAGATCCGGCTGAAAGTTGGTCAGAGGGTGCAAGTAGGCACGGGACGGCAAAATCCTGGGAGGGGGCGTGGCAGGCCCCATTTTGTGGCAGATAGACGATGAGGCAGCGAAACTTGAAAGAAACTTGAAAAAGTTCCTCATTCAGTGGCATGGAACATTGCGTCCAAGGGTATGGTCGTCCGATGCCTAGCTGGAGGCGTGGTGCAAGTTTGGATGGAATCTGCCCCAAAAAGTGGCATGCCATTTTCGGCTGTCGGTTACGTAGCCGGAGCATAGTTCGCACCTTCACCAGTCGAATGTCAAAAAAACTGATTACTGACAATAAACAATACTGACCGTGTGAGTGGTACACTGACAGTAATGTAAATACTGTCAGTAATTATACTGTCAGTAATATTGATCGTGTGAGAGCCGCTTTAAAAGTATGCAACACTTTCCGACGAATTTCAAAAATAGCACCTAAAATTAGGACACATTATCTGAAATTTTTAAAATCGTTACCTACTTTTAGGCGTTCTTTTTGAAATTTGTCAGAAAGTGTTGCCTACTTTTAGGGGCAAGTTATTAATAGCACCTAAAAGTAGGCAACGTTTTATAAATTTTTTGAAATCGAGTTCATTTTCCAAGTCTTCAAAATTTTAAAATCGAGTTCGTTTCCCAAGTCTTCAAAATTCCAAAATCAAGTTCGTTTCCCAAGTCTTCCAAATTTGAAATCGAGTTCGTTTCCCAAGTCTTCAAATTTCTGAAATCGAATTCGTTTCCAAAGTCTTCGAAATTCTAAAATCGAGTTCGTTTCCCAAGTCTTCAAAATTCCAAAATCAAGTTCGTTTCCCAAGTCTTCCAAATTTGAAATCGAGTTCGTTTCCCAAGTCTTCAAATTTCTGAAATCGAGTTCGTTTCAAAAGTCTTCAAAATTCCAATATCGAGTTCGTTTCTCAAGTCTTCAAAATTCCAAAATCGAGTTCGTTTCCCAAGTCTTCCCGATGACGGTCGGTGTCGCGAAATTATACTTTTTTCCTCAGCCGCACAACGTGCCATAAGAAGTTTTCACTTCAAAAACTATTACATATTATAAATTTTATACAAATTGGTATATGTACTATAATAAGTAATTCACAGCTCTGCGGGACTCAAAAACTTAAGCTGGTCTGAAAATAGATTTTAATATATTATTGTATACCACTTCTGTTCGTATCTGCAGTTGCGGCATGTGCGAATTGGATAATCCGTTGGAGCAGTGTCGCAGTGATAGGTTTATGGCAACCAATCTAAAGTTGCAGTTGTTGACTATTAAGTCTCCCCTGATTAACTTTCAACCGAGACGAGCGAGGTCCCGGTCTGCGTTAGCGTGGTAGCAGAGACGGGCTAGGTCCCTGTCCACCATCATAGAGGTAACTATTACCTCGATATGATTGTGACATGGTAGCCGAGACGAGCTAGGTCCCGGTCTATCACGTTGAGGAGAGCTAGTGCAACGAGGACGTCTTTGAAGCGGTAGCCGAGATGAGCTAGATCCCGGTCTAGCACCCAAAAGCGTCCAGAACGCACACTGCTCCAACACTCCTGCTGCCGCACTCTCCACTCATCGGGCAGCAGCCGAGATGAGCTAGGTCCCGGTCCAGTGCCCTCATTAGGAGATGAGGTGGATGGCGATATTTTCTTTATTTTTATTATTATTCTCAGAGAACAGTGCCCGAGACGAGCTAGGTCCCGGTACAAAGTCCTCATGAGGATACATTTGTAAAAGCTGGACGGTCAGACCTTTTTAAACGCGAATGTGCTGAAGTGTTGGCAAGTGACGTAGCTAATGGATAGATGTGATTTTGCAGTTTTTGGAGGTATTTTCCTCTCAGTCTTTCAAATTCTGCCTTTACCATGGGTATATAAAGATCACTATGGATACGCTCATTTCTAATGAACCAAGGAGCTCCTGTTATTGTCCTTAGTATCTTTGCTTCAGCCCTTTGCAGAATTTCTATATTTGATGAACTAGCGAATCCATATAACTGTATACCATAGGTCCAGATAGGCTTGATGACACTATTATACAGTAAAACTTTATATTTTAATTTGAGACGAGAGTGTCTGTTAATTAACCAGTGCAAACTAGCAGCTTTGAGTTTGATTTGCGTCTTTTTGGCTTCGATATGCTTACGCCAAGTTAAACGTTTTTCTAAGTGAATCCCAAGATAAGTTACATAATTTGCTTCAGGAACTCGAATACCATTTAATGTTAAGGTTGAAGTTGGATTTCTATTTAATGTATATATGACATGTCGGCATTTTTGTTTATTCAACTTGATACGCGATTTTGATAGCCAGTTTTTAATAAGAACTAGATGATTTTGAAGCTGGTTGGTGGCAACCACAGCATTTTTGTGACGACTTAAAATTGCCGTATCTTCAGCAAAAGTGGGGGTGACTAGCTGGTCATTTGTCAGAATGTCAGAGGTGAATAAAATATATAAAAACAGACCAAGAACACTACCCTGAGGAACTCCAGCGCCAATCGAAAATTTAGATACATTAAACTTTGATATTTAACCCTATAGCATCTGTTTGCCAAGTATGACTCTAGGACTGCATTGACACTTTGAGGTAGGAGCTGTCTGATTTTGTAAATTAGACCTTCATGCCATACTTTATCAAAAGCTTGCTTAACATCGAGAAATATGGCTGAACAGTATTCTCTATGTTCAAACGCATTTCTAAGTTCGTTTGTTAATCTATTCACTTGCTCAATGGTTTCATGTTTTTCCTTAAAGCCAAACTGGTGTGTAGGAATAAGATGATTATCTTGAAGGTATGACCTAAGTTTTTCTAAGAACACTTTTTCAAATAGTTTTGAGAGGCAGGGAAGCAAGCTAATAGGTCTGTATGAAGATGGTAAAGTAGAATCTTTGCCAGGCTTCGAGATCATTTTAATTATTGATTTTTTCCACTCACCAGGATAATGGCCAAAATTAATAATAGCGTTAAAGAGCCTGGTTATGAAAACTATAGCTATTTGGGGTAGATTTTTCAGCATTATGGGGGTAATGGAGTCGTGGCCAGGAGCTTTTCTGCAAACAAGTTTAATATTTATGACGGTGGCTACCTCATTTAGGGTAATATGCATATTTACATTTTGAGTGTTACTTATTTGCGGAGGAAGATCAATAATGTTTGAGACAGAATTCGGTTGAAATACTAGGCTTAGATGTTTGGCAAAAACATATGCTCTTTCCTCATCACTTCGTGCCCAATCGCCGTTAATATTCCTTAGTGGAGGCTCGGTCTCAATAGGATTTTTAAATACGCGGCTGAACTTCCAAAGAGACGATTTATTAGTTTTGTTTGGAGAAAGGTTTTGAATAAAACTATAATGACAATTATTTTGCTCTCTAGACAGAGCAGCTCTTATCTTCTTTTCGGCTTCCTTAAGCTTAATTTTTGAAGCTGGAGACCTATACCTCTGCCATTCCCGTCTAAGCCTTCTCTTATCCGAAACTAATTTTTCAATTTCACCATTACTTAAAAATCTATCTTTTCTCCTACCAGTTAAATTTTTAGGTGTAGAGTTTTTTTCTGCTGTAATTAAAATGTCATTTATAACACCAACAGCATCATCAACATGTTCTTTACATCCTATTGTATAATTTGTGTGGATATGTGTGCTTATATATTTTTTGTATTTGATCCAGTTTTTATTAGGAGTTGTAAGGGTATGTGGAACCTCTCTGTGCTTGGGTTTTTCAAATATTTGTATGACAACAGGGGAGTGATCAGATGATGAATCGAAACTTGTACTGACCGAAATTAAGTCTCTGCGAATACCCTTTGTGGTGGCATAATCGATAAGGTCAGGAATTTTGTTGCGATCCGCTGGCCAGTATGTAGGTTTTCCGGGAGAAGCAACATCCAGATTGTTATTTTTGTTATTAATAGCATTATAAAGCTGATAACCTTTAGGATTATTAATGCGAGAGCCCCAGAAAGTGTGTTTCGCGTTGTAGTCACCGGCTGCTAAAAATTTATCACCTAAAGTTTTAAAATAGTCCATAAACTGCGCCTCTGATACAGCAAAGTGGGGAGGACAGTAAACTGCCGATAAGGAAAGGTCTTTGCCATTACTTTGCAAGCTAATTGAAATGGCTTGCAGATGGTTCTGGGCATATGCCACTAGGTGATAATGTTTAAGCCTTCTGCGAATTAGTATGCCAGTGCCGCCGCAGTGGTTTTATGAAATAGTAGCAGATGCCGGCTACTTTGTACGCGTAGCCTGTTTTTCTGCGAAGGCAAACAATTTAATTTTTTTTAAATAGAACTACAGTCTATTTTGATTCTTCTTCACAGATCTAGAGTTGTTGTTGTTTTCTCTTCCATAAATATACCATTGCATTGCCTACACATTCAATTAGCCCAGTTCACATTATCACACATGATGTCCAACATGGCTTGACAACATCAATGTTCGATAATGAGAACTCTAGGAGCGACCGCTTGGCACACTTGTAGGATGGATTTCAAAAATTGTTGATTTTCCTGCTGGCTAGTCAAACCATACAACCTGTTTGAGCTGACTGTTAAGCCTAGTGAACATTTTTCATTTTATGCAGTTTATTTCGATGTGGACGCTCATAAATTGTTCTGCAATTGATCTTTGGTGGCATGCTCGATAATGTGAACGCAATATTGACAGTCACAGATGTTGTCAAGCCATGGACAGCATGTGTGTTTTCTATGTGTGAACCTACTGTAATTTTTTTTCATACTTCATTGTTCACAAATTCCGCGTTGTTGCGTTGACAAATTGAGAGCGAGAGTAAAATTTGAATGTTCTATTGTTCCTCTTAAATAAATATTCCAAGTGGAAGACACAAAACAAAGCAGACACGCTATGGGCAAAGAGAATGTCAAAGAAATGCAACACTTATCGGACGGTGAAAATAGAATTAAATCTAAATCGACGGCAGGTCCCCAGTAATACTCCGCATTTCTGTTCAATTTCACATGAACAAGTATGGTATAATTTTTGACAGCGTATATTCGTCGCCGCTTTACCGCCACCGCTCTAACTCTGGGGCTACCATAATTCTGTTCAAAGCATAACACATTCCATTCCATTCTCATGTGTGAACATACTGTAATTTTTTTTCATTCTTCATTGTTTAAAAATTCCGCGTTGTTGTGTTGACAAATTGAGAATGAGAGCGCGAGCGAGAGCGAGAGTAAAATTCCGTGTTTTGTCTTCCATTGCATTGCCATATAAAAATAAAACGCACACGCCCTTACGAACCCACTGCCATTAAACGATTTGTTATGCTTACATGCTTCTTTCTATGTGTGAAATTAATTTTCTAAGCAATTTTAAAACTTTAATTTTGATATTTAAGAGAAATATCGTAATAACTTTGATTCTATGTAAAGATCAAGCGCCTAAGAAAGATAACTAAAAAAATTTGATCGAAATTGATTCAGTAGATTTTGCGTGAATCACGTTCATCGAAAACAGCTATCATTTTATTTATATAGATAAAGTGAAATTTAAATTATGAACTTGATTGATATCATTAAACAACTTTAAAATTCTAAAGATAGGTGCATTAGCAGCATAATTATTGCGAACCGTGTTTAAATAAAAAGTTTCACAGTATCTAAGAGTTCTACGTGGGATATTAAACTGTATCATGCTAAGAAGTGCAGGACAGTCAACTCCACCCGAAACAATGTCAGATAAGAAAAGTAATGACAGCGCGCATCATATCGTCACCCCAGAGTGTAAGTGTCCAATCGCACTTTTTGACAAATTTTTGAAGTGAAAACTTCTTATGGCACGTTGTGCGGCTGAGGAAAAATGTATAATTTCGCGACACCGACCGTCATCGGGAAGACTTGGGAAACGAACTCGATTTTGGAATTTTGAAGACTTGGGAAACGAACTCGATATTGGAATTTTGAAGACTTTTGAAACGAACTCGATTTCAGAAATTTGAAGACTTGGGAAACGAACTCGATTTCAAATTTGGAAGACTTGGGAAACGAACTTGATTTTGGAATTTTGAAGACTTGGGAAACGAACTCGATTTTAGAATTTCGAAGACTTTGGAAACGAATTCGATTTCAGAAATTTGAAGACTTGGGAAACGAACTCGATTTCAAATTTGGAAGACTTGGGAAACGAACTTGATTTTGGAATTTTGAAGACTTGGGAAACGAACTCGATTTTAAAATTTTGAAGACTTGGAAAATGAACTCGATTTCAAAAAATTTATAAAACGTTGCCTACTTTTAGGTGCTATTAATAATTTGCCCCTAAAAGCAGGCAACACTTTCTGACAAATTTCAAAAAGAACGCCTTAAAGTAGGTAACGATTTTAAAAATTTCAGGTAATGTGTCCTAATTTTAGGTGCTATTTTTGGAATTCGTCGGAAAGTGTTGCATACTTTTAAAGTGGCTCTCACACGATCAATATTACTGACAGTATAATTACTGACAGTATTTACATTACTGTCAGTGTATTACTCACACGGTCAGTATTGTTTATTGTCAGTAATCAGTTTTTTGACATTCGACTGGTGAAGGTGCGAACTATGCTCCGGCTACGTGACCGACAGCCGAAAATGGCATGCCACTTTTTGGGGCAGATTCCATCCAAACTTGCACCACGCCTCCAGCTAGGCATCGGACGACCATACCCTTGGACGCAATGTTCCATGCCACTGAATGAGGAACTTTTTCAAGTTTCTTTCAAGTTTCGCTGCCTCATCGTCTATCTGGCACAAAATGGGGCATGCCACGCCCCCTCCCAGGATTTTGTCGTCCCGTGCCTACTTGCACCCTCTGACCAACTTTCAGCCGGATCTGCCCCAAAAAGTGGCATGCCACTTTTCTGTGCAAATAATACTGATGAACTGTCAGTATTCACCTCACACCATCAGTATTATTGTCAGTATTTAAAAACTTCGTCAGTAATATCCGATTTTTTCATCAGTCATCAGTATCGTTTTTCTATACTGACAGTACATCAGTACTCACCTCATACGATCAGTAATACTGTCAGTATGCAAAATACTATCAGTAATATTGATCGTGTGAGGGCCGCTTAATACTGATGGTGTGAGGTGAATACTGACAGTGCATCAGTATTATTTGCACAGAAAAGTGGCCAAAAAGTGGCATGCCACTTTTTGGGGCAGATCTGGCTGAAAGTTGGTCAGAGGGTGCAAGTAGGCACGGGACGGAAAAATCCTGGGAGGGGGCGTGGCTGCCCTATTTTGTGGCAGATAGACGATGAGGCAGCGAAACTTGAAAGAAACTTGGAAAAGTTCCTCATTCAGTGGCATGGAACATTGCGTCCAAGGGTATGGTCGTCCGACGCCTAGCTGGAGGCGTGGTGCAAGTTTGGATGGAATCTGCCCCAAAAAGTGGCATGCCATTTTCGGCTGTCGGTCACGTAGCCGGAGCATAGTTCGCACCTTCACCAGTCGAATGTCAAAAAAACTGATTACTGACAATAAACAATACTGACCGTGTGAGTGGTACACTGACAGTAATGTAAATACTGTCAGTAATTATACTGTCAGTAATATTGATCGTGTGAGGGCCGCTTTACTGTCAGTATTTAAAAACTTCGTCAGTAATATCCGATTTTTTCATCAGTCATCAGTATCGTTTTTCTATACTGACAGAACATTAGTACTCACCTCATACGATCAGTAATACTGTCAGTATGCAAAATCCTGTCAGTAATACTGATCGTGTGAGGGCCGCTTAAGGGTAAATTATTAATAGCGCCTAAAAGTAGGCAACGTTTTTTGAAAAAATTGGCCCATGAAAGTATGTAATTTTGTGGAAAAAATTTTTAAATTTGTAGCGTACATATGTTGACTTCCGGTTAGTTGTTGCTCAGTAAGCAAATTTTTCTCTGCTAGCGCAGCCGAAAGCAGAGAAAAATCTGAAATACCAGGCCACCTTGAACCAGCAGCAAGCAAATTTGGTTTTTTGAAAAACTTTAAAACGTTATATCTCGGCTATTACTAAACCGATTTAGACAAATGAGGTGTAATAGTTTTTTTTAAGAACAAGCAGATTTTTTTGAAGTCATTTGTATTATGATTAACTGTCACAAGATGGCGTTTTAAGCAGTTTGAATATTCTAACAGCCAGAACTCGGCAACGAATAAGCCGATTTTGATAAATGTGGTGTCATAGTGTCTGTTAGAAGAAGCAGATTTTTATCTTCAGTTTAAGAAAAATTATGTTTAAGCTATTTAGTCACAGGTCCAGGTACTTTTTTTACCTGATTTTTTCTTATACTTACATAATTCGCAATGATGTGTCTTACTGCAATCAGAATAAATTTTTGTTTTTAAACATAAGGAGTACTTAGCTCAAATTTAATTATTCACAGTTGAGGCTACTGAGCCGAATATACTTCTTCCAGCAATTTTTGAAGTGAAAACTTCTTATGGCACGTTGTGCGGCTGAGTAAAAAAGTATAAACTCGTGACACCGACCGTCATCGGGATTCCCCGTCATGAATGCGATGGTAAAATTTTAATGTTCTATTGTTTCTTTTAAATAAAAAATATTCCAAGTGGAAGACAAAAAGCAAAGCATACACACTAACTGACACATTTAATTCTCATTCAACGATTGTTATGCTTACATGTTTGTTTCTTTCAATGTCCGCGTTGTTGCGTTGACAAATTGAGAATGAGAGCGAGAGTAAAATTTGAATACATATTCCGTTTTTGTCTTCCATTGCATTGCCATATAAAAAGAAAACGCACACATACCAATTAACGCACTAACTTGCCATTAAACGATTTGTTTTCACTTCTGTCGGCACTCCCGGAGTGCAACCCGCCGTATTTTTTTAAAATGCCAACTTACTTAAGAAAATACACTCTTCGTTTGGTGTTATCGAAATTTAGCTTCCAAAGGGAACGCTTTCAAAATAAAATCTCGGAGTGCAAATGTCCTAACTGATTTTTTTGCCTTTGAAGTCACATTAAATAGTAAACAATCGCTCTCAGGTCAAAATTGAGAATGGACTTTTGTAAGAGAGGAGAAAAGGTATCTCCGGCGGTAATTTGGCCTCGTTTCAAGACAAAAAATTTCTGGCACCAATCGTTGCAAAAATGCCGAAAATGGATTTTGAAGTACGAATGGTACTTTCTTATATCTGTTTAGTCCTCATTTGATGAAAAAAAAAAATTATTCCACCAATTGATGACTTGTGACTTATTCAATTATGTGACTTATAAAATTATTATATTTTATTTTTTGCATACAGCGCCCTCTGTGAACAGATTTTTGAAGTACTAATTGTCGGCTCAGTAGTTTAGAAGTTTTGGTCTAAGATATAACAATAGCATGAGCGTGCCGTGAACGTTAGCACTACGCGTGACGTAACGGTTCAGTCAAAACACTTAAGAATAGATTTTTCTACATACCCGTTTTCCTATGCCCCCATCAAACTTGTTCACGAATAAAAAAAGAAGACTTTTTGTGTGTTTTGGATCAAACGTAATATACCTTTATAAAAAAAAACATTAATAATCCTTAAATAACAAATCGCAGAGTAAATAACTTAAAAACGATGTTTTCTCAGTTTCATGTTTTTGCTGATAGGACACTTACACTCTGAGGTGACGATATGGTGGAAGAACAGATTCAAAGTTTAGAGAACGTAAAGCAAACCTAATAAAAAATTTTTGCACTCTTCCAAGCCTGGCAATATGCATTATACATATAATAGGGATTCCAAATGACTGATGCATATTCTAGCCTAGACCGAACAAGGCTAGCAAATAAAACTTTAAGTGTTTTCGGATCCCTGAAAGAGGAGCCATTCCGCCTTATAAAAGCAAGCATCGCATAAGCCTTAGGAATAATAAAGTCCAAATGAGACCGAAAATTGAAATTAGAATCGAAAATAACACCAAGATCCTTATACTGACAGATATAATATATGTATGTAATATATGTAATATAATATAATAATATGGTAAGAAGAAGAGACAGAACGAATGGTCTTAGAGAAAGACATGAAAACGCATTTATTAAGATTAAGAAAAAGACAGTTCACTTTACACCAATTATAAAGTTTATTAAGCTCACACTGAAGGAGAGCAGGATCAGATTCATTTTTAATTTTTAAAAAGATTTTGCGATCATCAGCATAAAGCAAACATTTACAATGAACAAATAAGGAAGTAATATCATTAATAAAAATGATATAAACAACAAGGGACCCAGAATGCTACCTTGAGGAACACCTGAAGTAGCGTAAAAAATAAAAGACCTTACATTATCAAAAACTACTACACATTGGCGATTATGTAGGTAGGATTATAGCCAATTTAAAAAACTGGAATGAAAGTCCAATGCTTTGCAATTTTTAATTAAAAGGGAGTGCAATATTTTATCAATATAAATTGGGTAATAAATAGTAACCAAAAAAGGAAAATGCGAGAAATTTTAGATGATAATGCATTAAAATAAATTGTAAAAGTTCATATTAGAATTACAAATGAAACAAGAGCATTAATAGATTGGGTGGCTACTAACAATCATGTTAACATTGAAGTTGTAGTTAAACCTGATTCAAAAATTAGTGATCATAAAGCATTAAAAATAAGTATAAAAAATTAAGGCACTGAAAATTAAAGAAATTAAACACTAAGGTATAATAAACATGAATTCTTATTAAAAATTAGTAGGAATGCTATATCGACTGTGTATTTCGCAGACTGCAATACAACGGCGAATAATTTTAGTAATAATTTACATAGAATTACAAACCAATTTATAGTTGAAAAAGATTTCAAATGTGTTAGTCAACTACTGAAAGTTTAATGTAATTAAAAAGGGAGAAAATAAGGCAATATGAAAGAGCAAAGTGGCTAAATAACGATAGTGTGTGGTCGAAATATATGGACCATTGTACGGTGGTGTAAGAGGTGGTGAGACCGCGTCATTACGAAGAAAAACATGAGTACATGAGTTTAAGTCTTTTTGAAGAAAAATTTTACGATGGGTATTATGATTTGAATTTTCAATCGGTTTTAAACTTTCAAATATTGTTATTAAATTTTTGACATAATCTGTTTGAGGGATCTCTTTTGTTGATTTGTCAAAAAATTCACCAGGCAATCTTAGTGAAGTGCCATACATCAACTCAGAAGGAGTTGCTTGTATGTCCTCTTTAATGGTCGAACGATGACCCAATAAAATGGTAGGTAAACAATCTACCCAATCGTTTGCATTATTGCATTTTAAAGCTGATTTAATTGTTCTGTGCAGACGTTCAATAATTTCATTGCTTTGCGGATGATACGAGGTAGTGCGGTAATTCTTGATACCCAAAATTTTTGTCAATTCGTTAAATAATTTAGATTCGAATTGTCTGCCACGATCAGTTGTAATATTGCGCGGAATACCAAATCGAGAAATCCAACCAGTCATAAGAGCATTAGCTACCGTTTCGGCTGTAATACATTGATCGGAATAACTTCTGGCCATCTCGTATAACGGTCAATGCATGTAAGGCAATAATTATATCCACGAGAGGTTGGAAGTGGTCCAACCAAATCAATATTAATGTGACTGAATCGTTCGTCTGGCACCAAAAATTGACTAAATGGCCGTTGGTTATGACGAATAACTTTGGCTTTTTGGCAATCAATACATGCTCTTGCCATAAGATTACAATCTTTTTTGATATTTGGCCAAACAAATCTATCGGTCATAAATTTAATTGAAGATTTGATGCCGGGGTGATTGAGATTGTGAGTTAAATGAAAGTATTGCTTACGCAGATTTTTTGGAACATATGGTCTATTTTTATTACATGCTGTATCGCAGAAAATTTTGAATTCAGTTCCTGGAATGTCGAGGAATTGTAAATTCAAACTTAATTTGGAATCGTGTAATAAAAATTTTAGTTCGTCATCATTTTGTTGTTCTTTTTGCAAAAGTTCATAATCGATTGTGTGAATTTCGGAAATTTCTGGATTTTCAATTCGAGACAACATGTCAGCGATGAAATTATTTTCACCAGAAACGTGTCGAATATCCGAAGTAAATTGTCCTATAAAATCGATATGAGTAAGTTGACGAGGTGAACATTGCTCTAATTATACCCTACACCGTGGGTATATTCACTTTGTCTCTCCGTTTGTAACACATCGAAGGGGGCGTGGCAGGTATGGAAAAGTATATATATTCTTAATCAGCGTCACCACTTGAGTCGATTTAGCGATGTCCGTCTGTCTGTCTGTCTGGGTGTCTGTTGAAATCAGTTTTACGGGAAAACCAAGTAAGCTAATTGAATGAAACTATCACACACAGGTCACATCTTCTTGCAGGCATCTTGCTATTGAAAATGGGCAAAATCGGTTGACAGACACGCCTACCGCCCATACTCTATGTATATTTACCCCGGCCAATTTTGAAAAAAGTTTCAGAGATTT
Source organism: Tricholauxania praeusta (assembly GCA_949775025.1). Taxonomy (NCBI): domain Eukaryota; kingdom Metazoa; phylum Arthropoda; class Insecta; order Diptera; family Lauxaniidae; genus Tricholauxania; species Tricholauxania praeusta. Next base: position 112,910,842 of record OX459028.1, read on the forward strand.
TGATGAAACTTGGTGATTTGGTGCACATGTGAACCAAATTAGGATTAGGCTAGGTTTCAAGTTTCCAAAGGGTCGTACAGGGGCGTGGCACAGCCCTAAATTTTATCATTAATACTACCATATCTTGTAAGCCGTTCAAGATATTGCGATTAAATTTGGTAAACGGATACTTATAAAATATATCTTCAATTGTGATAAAAGTGGGCGGAGTCGAAAAAGTGGGCGTGGCACTTTTCAACTGTTAAAAATTTTGATCCCGTATATCTCAAAATTCGCACAAACGATTTCCATAAAAATTTTGGAGATGATGCCGCTAAAAGCAGTCATCAATACAAGCTCAGCTACTGGACCGAAAAAACTCGTTGAAGGGCGTGGCACAGCCCACAATATTTATAAACGTTATATTTAAAGAACTAAAAACGTAATCGTTATAAAATTTAATGAGGCAGATATACTTGCTATAAGGTCTCTTACTACAAAAATTTGGTCCAATAGTACCTGTGGGCGTGGCACATATAAACAAAAAACGTTTATTGTTATAGATAGTGTGCTATGAGAGTAATCTTCATAAAATTTGGTGTATAGATGTCAGTTACTATAAGCTTGAAAAATAAATTAATTTTGACAGGATTGCATCAGTGGGCGTGGCACTTCCCATATTAACATAAATTTGTTAGCGCTGTTTTAAGTGAACTATTGCAGCAATTGGTATGAAATTTAATGTATGTATTTCTGTCGCTATAGGGCATATCTGAATCAAAAGTGGCTGAAATAGCATCAGTAGGCGTGGCACCTCCCATACAAATAAAATACGGTAAGTGGCATATTTATCGAAATATGTGAGCAATCATACTAAAATTTGGTGTTAGGGGTTTGATTATGGAAAGCTATTTCTGGATCAAAACCGGGCTGGATTGTACCAGTGGGTGTGCCACCGCCCTAAATTTTGAATTTTTGTTGCAGCATATATCGCAAACTATACAAGCTATTGAGCTAATATTTAATATGAGGATGTCGATCGCGAATATAATTTATTGTACCAAAAGTGGGCGGAACTGGAGAAGTGGGCGTGGCATATTTCAAAATTTTCATTTCTATTCGATTTTTTCCAACATTTTCTACATTCTTTCGACTTTTTCAACCTTTCAACTTTTTCCAATATATCCTATATGTATTTGTTCGACATTTTCAACCTCTTTCAACTTCCTTCATAAGTTTCTTTATTTTTTTGACTTTTTCATCAACTTTGAATTGTTTAAAAATTTTTCAACCTTTTTCAACTTTTTTAGAGTTTTTCAACCTCTCTCAACTTTTTTCAACATTTTGCATATATTTTCGACATTTTCCAACCTCTGCCAATCTTTCTAACATTTCACATTTTTTTCGACTTACTCAACCTCTTCAATGTCTTTTCAACATTTATTTAAAAGGTTATTTCAGTGCAGTGTAGGGTATGTGAGTTTCGGCCTGGCCGAAGATAACACCTTAACTTGTTTTTTATTAAACATTGAAATAAGCGGTTTGTGATCGGTGTAAATTGTGAATTCACGTCCTTCGACATGAGTACGAAAATGCTTAACAGCTTGATATATACCAAGTAATTCACGATCATACGCACCATATTTCTTTTGTGTTTCTGTCATTCGTTTAGAATAAAAACCGAGTGGCTCATGTGCGTTATTAATAACTTGATGTAAGGCTGCACCAACTCGAAAATTAGAAGCATCGACGAAAATGCATAATTTTGCAGTGGGACAAGGATGTGCCAATACGCGTAAAGCTGCAGCTTTAATTTCCGATTTGCATGCTTCAAAAGCTTTAATTGCATCATCATTCCACACAACAGGAGTTTTGTCATTTTTTTTTATTACCGATTATTAATTTATGTAAAATGTCTTGATTTTTACAAGCATTTGGTAAACAACGTCGATAATAGTTTAATGAAGCGATGAATTGACGTAAGTCCTTGGCGGTTAATAGTAGTTCAATGGTCATGATAGTCTCAATTTTCTTATTTATTGGTCGAATACCTTTTGCATTAATTGTATAGCCAAGAAATTGTATTTCACTTTTTCCGAATTCGCATTTAGAAACATTAATTTTGAGTCCATATTCCCGAAAACGTTCAAAAACGACTCTTAAATGCTGTAAATGTTGGTTATGATTTCTTGACGCAATCTGTATATCATCAATGTATTTGAAAACAAATGGTAAGCCCTTCAGAGCCTGATCAATAAAACGTTGAAAAGTTTGACTTGCGTTACGTAAGCCAAAAGGCATTCGTACAAATTCGAACAACCCGAAAGGTGTCGTTATGGCTGTTTTTGGAATATCAGATTCATGTACGGGAATCTGGTGGTAAGCGCGTGTTAAATCGATTTTTGAAAATACTTTACAACCGTGAAGGTTAATAGTGAAGTCTTGGATGTTCGGAATCGGGTATTGATCAGGTATCGTGACAGAATTAAGCCGTCTTTAATCACCGCATGGTCGATCAATTCCTGAATCCTTGCTTACCACATGTAATGGAGTGGCCCAGGGTGATTTTGATGGTCTGCAAATACCGACTTCCACCATGTGTTCGAACTGTTTTTTTACTGAATCGTATTTTTCTGGTGCAAGTCGTCGAGCTTTTGCAAAAACTGGTGTACCCTTAGTTTCAATATGATGATAAACGCCCGTTAAATTTTCGTTTTTGAAATCATTATAATTTGGTGGCAAAGTTAAATCATGAAAATCGCTTAGCGAATTTCCATATTGAGAATTGACGTTGAAATCATCTTTGCACAAAGTTGTAATGTTTATTTCATTGCAAGATACTGATTCAATTGAACCGTTTGAAGTGAGTTTGGTGAATGAATCAATCAATCTGCGTTTACTTAGATCAACTTATAAATTAAATTTTTCCAAAAAATCAGCTCCGATGATTGGTTTTGTTACATCTGCAACAATAAATGAAAATTGAAAGCTTCGTCGTAAACCAAGTGTAATTATTAAAACTTTTTGACCATATGTATTTATTTTTGTACCATTTGCTGCAAACAAAATATTTTTACAAACATTGTTTTTGAATTTGTCTTTGAGAGACGGTGGAATAATAGATAAATCCGAACCGGTGTCTATTAAAAATCGATTATTAGATAGTTTATCATAAATGAACAGTCGGCGGCTAGTATTAATGGATGCCGTTTCTGCCACCATAGAATACGGCGCATTTAGTTTTTTGACTTAAAATTGGAATTCAATTTACACCAATCAGTGCACTTGCGTGCGTTGTCACCGAATTTATAATGAAACCAACATTGATCAAATCTTTGATCGTTATTGTCACTGTCGTTGAGATTTCGTTGGGCACTTTTGCTTTGAGAACGAGTGCGAGAACGTGAACGATCGATTTTTTTATTTAGGTTTTCGATTTGCTTTGACAACGCAGCAATTTGAAAAGCAAAATCATTGTGTTGGACACTATTGTTACTTGAAAAGTGAGCCGAGGGAGAAATAGCCGAAATGGAAGGCGCGTCAAATTTAATTCTGTCCTGAATCTTATCAGCAATTTCTGCTTTTTGATATAAAGGTGTATCAACACCGACAATGACCGCACTTATGGTTTGTGGCAGCTTGGCTGACCAAAGTGTTTCGAGTATTTGATCTGAGGTCATGCCCTTTGAAGTTTCGCGCATTTTACGCAATAAAATGGATGGCTTTTGGTCACCCAAATCCATTCCCATTAATAATTGTTTCAAACGCGACTCATCAGAATGTTGAAATTCTTTGATGAGTATACTTTTAATTGCAATGTATTTGTTTTCTTTCGGTGGATTGCGAATTATGTCTGCAACCAGATCGTATTTTGTTTGGTCACGAGTGACGCCGTTGTTACGAAATTGGGATTCGATCTGATGAAAGCATAAGTCTGGTTTATCAGAATAAAAAATTGGTATCTTAGTTGATACTTTGAATGATTCATTCTGTGAATTTTGAGAACGAAGATTGGAATTTATTGATTCTTGTCGATTTAATTGGTCGCGCAATTGAGAACAACTACTCAAAAGATTTGCCATTTGAATCTGAAGTTGATTTATATTTTCAGTATCATTGGCATTATTTGCATCATTCGTATCATCTGCATAACGTCCAAGGTTTGATACAGGAACTTCATTGTCCATATCAATTAAACTTTGATTTAATTCGGTACTCATATTTGGTTGTTGAATTAAATATTGAAGGAAAGATAAAAATATTCGAAAAGAATATTTGAAATTGTTCAAAAGTTAGATAAAACGCGTTATAAAAATGAGAAAAAAGTGCAAAATGTTTTATATTATTAAAGAGTTGAAATCGTTCTGAAATAGTATTGAAATATTACCCTACAAAAACTTGAACTATGTAACAGTGCTTTAATGTCATCAAATAATTGGAAAAAAATAAGTTCCTTATGAATCTACTTAAATTGATTCATTTTTAATATCAAGTTCATGAATTTAAATAAATGTAGCAATTTTGATAGTTATTTAAACTAATTTAAAATATATAAAGATAAATTGTTGGATGTTTTGACCTTAGGTGTTCTTGGTGTTGTTGTTCTATTGTTGGTGTTCTTTACAGTTATAATTTACTGTATATTGATGTTGTAACTGTTGCTGTTTTTTTTCCGTTGTGACAAACGATGAAATTTGCAATCGATGTTTTACTCTGGAAAAATAATCATGGCTGCTTTGCATTCACATGTACATACTTCAGTTTTTATATGCAAAAAATGTTAAACTGACGCCATTTTGAATTTTATGCACATATATTTATTGGTTAATTTTTAGTTTATTTTCTGGTTTAAATATTCGACTTGTGACAAATTTGTTGCGATTTTATAGTTTTCTTGCTATTTCTTATTAATTTGTTTTGTTTAAATGTTCACTTTTTAACAATAAAGTAGCGTGTTTCCACGGGGTCACCAATGAGGTGTCGCTGCAGGCTGGCGCTCCGCTGGCCTTGCGTAACAACCTACGTTTTTTTCGTCTTCATTTGTTGAATGAAATTAAATGTGTTGTATTTTGTCTTAAGTCTCAAATATATGTTTATTAATTTTTGTTTTACAAAAATTTGCTTAAAAAATTATATTTCTCGCACAACCCGACAAAGAACCGAAGAGCAGCAATGACAACGATAAAACCAAAGACAAAGGAAAAAGTAAGAGATTGACAAATGAATATATGTAGATTGACAAATGAGTATATGTAGATTGACAAATGAATTTATGTATTGGATTTTTAGTTTAGCGTTGCCATCGATGCTTTTTAGAAAACCGCCACAGATCTATAACTTGGCTAGAAGAGTAGTCATTAATTGAGCTTGCATATCATCGATACGATCTAAAGATTTTTGCATGGCTATCATGAAATGTGATAGGTTTTGAGTAAAATCACAAATCAATTGCTCAAGGTTATTGCTTAGTTCCGAGGGTGGTTGCTGTTGCAATTGAGTACCTGATTTTACAATATTTGCATAAGAACTAGCTGGTGTAAAAGAGTTGGCAGGGAACTGTTGGGGGGCAGAAGCGGCAGAGGTAAATAAATTTTTAGTGGGGTTGCGGGCAGCTTGTTTTAGAAAAGTTACCCTCTGTTTAAGGCTTTGATATATAGGACAGCCTCTATAGTTAGCAGTATGGTTTCCATTGCAATTGCAACATTTTTGGAGCTTGGGTTTTTTTCCGCTTTTTTTGTACAAGCGGAGCTGTGGTGGAGCTCACCACAAGCGACACATACAGTACGAAGATTACAGTATGTTTTAGTATGGCCATACTCTTGCAGTTTGTGCATTGGACTGGACCATTACGTTTGAGAGGCTCCTCAACAGAAATTTTTCTGTGCAATAAATATTGCAATTTATATATTGGATGCGATTAATTTTTTTTTAGTTTAGCAGCATCGGGGTGGAGGTCTACCTTGAACTATCTTTATTTATAATGTTAATCAATGCTCTAGCATGGAAACCTTTTTCTTCTAGAGCATTTTTTATGTCATTCACGTCTAAATCAGATTCAATGCCTTTAAGTACTACGGAAATACCCTTACTGCTTTTGAGCTGATACGTGTAATAACTCTTTTTTTTGGCTTCTAGGTTACGTACTAAAGTACGGTAATTACTTTCCGCATATATTTGGATTTTTGTTTCATGTATATTTAAACTTTAATATTTTGTTGACCGCTAGTGCCAGCATCATCATCATCTAGTTTTGCTAATAGTGCAAATTTATTGTTAGTTGTATTAATTGTATCTGTAGAAGTGAATTTAATGACTTTTGCCTTTTGTACATTACCATTTTTTTGTGGGCTCAATTTTCGTTTCACTAGAATGTATCAGTCTAATCCAGTTTGCACTCCAGAATTTTTTGGAAACAATGTACTTTTACCAGTATTTTGTAGGTTTGACTTTGGCTGTTGTTGTTGTGTTTGCTGCATTTGACAAATTTGTTGTTGTAACCGCTGTTTATGTTGAAGTTTCTGCCGCTGCTGTTGATGCTGCGGCTGTTGATGCTGCTGCTGTTGCATATCTGAATATTACTGATCAGCATTAGATTCATGTTGCCGAGGTGATGTTGCTAAGCGGTTTGTGTCTGAGTGAGGTAAACTGAATTTATGCTCATTTGAGTGTGCGCCTACAGACATTATTGGTGTTTGTAAAATAGATGAAGATGTAGTATTTACAGATGTACTAGTAGTAGCCAGAGTTGTTCCTGGTAATGAGACTATTGCGATTGTAGGTGCTGGTGAGATGTTAGGAGTTGAACATTGTGCTCCCCATGAGAGAGAAGAGGACAGCACATGTTCAGTTAACTGATGATGTGGCGGCTTTGCTGCATTTTCGCATGTACTCAGAGAAGAGTTTTGAGGAAACAGCGCATGCGCATAACTCGAATGAGCAGCTTAAATCAATAACGCGGGAAGAATTTCCTGAGTTGCTGCTGATTTGTTGTTGGAAGCACTCGAGCTCGTAGAAACGCACTCACTGGATAGAGAGTGCAGTTGCTGCGTCGCGGAGAGCGCTCCACCGGCATTACCAACCGTTTTGCTTGGTTTGTTTAGCTTTGTCAGAAAATTTTTTAAGGGCTTTACTGCATGGCTACCTTCGGAGTCTCCATCATTGATGCATGTATGGTGCTACAGCCATTTAGTAAACCTTGTAATGATTGATGCAACAAGTAGCACTATATGTTGCGAATCATTATTTGGATTATTCAATAAAGCAGCTGCATTTATTCGAGATTCTTTTAACAAAATGAACGTTTGGGTTTCATCATTATCATCTAATGATAACAGAAGATTAAACTTGATAGTACAAACAAGTTGGTGGACAAAAGATACTGCGCTAACAAAAATATTCGGACCTACTGGAAAATTTGAAAAATCTTTATACGTTGTGCTTATTACTGCACTTGAAAAAATTGAAAATGACACTATTGTGATAGTAGCCGATCAAAATCGGAAACACGAGAAAACACTAAGTCTTACAGAGAAGCATTTTTAAAATATGAAACAGTTTTAATTGCGTTCATTTTTCGTTTTATATTTGACATTACCACACATTTATCAAACTACCTTCAAACAAGTGTACTTGATATTTTAAAAGCTTTTAATATGGTACAAGTAACAATTAAAAAATTAAAAACTCTTAGAACGAAATTTGATGATTTGAAAACAAAGGCCGATATTTTACTAACTGGGCAAACACACAATTAGAAGAAAAAGATCTGGAATCAGAATTAGAAAATTGTTTGCCACAAAAGAGACTAAGAAGAAATAAACGAATGCATGGAGAAAATGCTATTGATGAAAGCATTTCTGACCCAGACAAAGCATTTAGGGTAAATATTTTTTTTATGTAATCATCGACACAGTCATATCAACCTTAGAGCGTCGCTTTGATGTATTTAACAACAAGCTATGTGCAGATCTTGCTTGGTTAGATCCGAGAAGTTTCAATGTTACAAGAGACATAGGATTAGAAGCGCCATCACTTGAAGCTCTTAGCGGAAAACTGATTACTTTTGAACCAAAAATAACTAATGAAAACTTACGCCATGAATTAATAAGTTTAGCTGCCCAATGGAACGTACATACTTAAAACAACACATTTAGAAGATTATAGTATCAATTTTGAAAACTATGACATTGAAGCATCAGTAGATAATGAGGGTGGTGAAGATTCAGTGAAAGAATTTGGAGGAAAGCACGTTTCATGTAAAAATTGTGCAATTTGTTGTTGCCGACTATTAAACAAGTTTAATTTTTTGACGGGAACGTTTCTTCGCATTGGTATAGTATATAAGTATATGCTAACTTTATCATTTACCCAAGTAGCTTGTGAAATGTCATTCAGTATTTTAAAATTTATCAAAAATCGCTTAAGAAGTACTTTGACGCAAGACAGACTAGAAGCATTTATGCTTATGTCAAGTGAAAAAGATATTGCACAAAGTATTTCGCTAGAAGTGATAACAAACAGCATTGTAGAAAAAGTTCAGTCTTCCAAAAATTGTTATTGTATTAAAAATAATAAAATAAATAAGTTGTAAGTAATTTTGTATGACTTGTAATTAGCTGCGTTCAATTATTACAAAACACATATCCTATGCTGTTTTCCAGCATCATTAAGTTCATTGTTATTTCATATTTAAGAATTATTTGAATTTGAACATTAATATTTTTTTTATTGCATATCGCTGGGCGTGGTTTAATTAGATTTAAGACTCAAAGTTTTATTGTTTTAAGGTGTAATTATGCGTAGTGCGATAAGGTTTATGATTTCAACTTTAAAATTTTTTGTAGAGGTTTGAGGGCCGCAAGTTCCGTTTTTTCCGGGCCGCTTTGGTATCCCAGTCCGTCCCTGCTATCTTGTCAGACTCAAATAATGCAACCGTGAGTTTGCCTATCAGAATTGTCAAGAATAAACAAAACAAAGAAAAATTCTGAAAAGCGCGTGAATTGTATAAAATTGTAAATGGAAAACTATTTTAATGAGTGTTGTGGTTATCACCGCCAGCCAGCTAGACAAGACGCATCTCAAAAATTGTGCACGTGTAGCTTTGAAAAAGGCTACTATCACAAAAATGCGTTATTTGCTGCGAGAGGTTGAGCCTATGGTTTACAACATGTTACATGAATCCTGGCGATGTTACCTAATTTGTGATTGATGGCCTATCAGAGCAAATTTTTGAATAATGTGAAGTAATAGAACTTGATGATGTCAGTATGGAGATTAAGCGGAGAATAACAATTGCTAATAGGTGCTACTACGGTCTCAGTAAGCAATTACGTTGCAGAGCTCTCTATCGATCGACAAAGCTAACACTCTACAAAACGCTCATTCTACCTGTGCTTCTTTATGGCGCTGAGGCATGGGTGGTTTGGACAACAGACGCAGCCGCTCTTGGGGTGTTCGAGAGGAAAGTTCTCCGCAAAATCTTTGGTCCTGTTCGAGTTGGCGACGACTATCGCATTCGAATGAACCACGAGCTGTATGAGTTCTACGCCGACATTGACATTGTTAAGCGTATAACAATACAGCGACTACGCTGGCTGGGTCATGTCCATCGTATGGATAAAGAAGCTCCAGCGAAAAAGGTATTCGAAGGGAAGGTCCCCGGTCAACGACGAAGAGGGAGACCATGCCTCCGGTGGATAGACCAAGCTGAGGAAGCCCTAACCGCGCTTAGCATTAACGATTGGAGAAGGCGCGCGCAAAACAGAGTCGCCTGGCGAGAGCTAATGAGGTCGGCCGTAACCTGACAACGGGTTGTTATGGCCATCTAAGTAAGTAAGTAAGTAATAGAACTTCTGTTGGTGAATTCCAAACTATTTTTACGTGTTGGTACAACAACAAGGACTGGTTGCGTGAAAGTGCACGTCTAATGCGTGAATAGTTCAACTATGCACGTGATCATCAAGCTTGCATCAGTTTCATGGATAAAATTGATGGTAGGCGTAGCTGCTTCGAAGCGATGTTGCGTCCTGGTCGATTGGATAGAAAAAATGAGATACGCTGCCTAATAAACAAGCTAGGCAAGTTTAAATTGTTTCTATTTTAGTGTGGACATTTTTTGAGAATTCATACTGCTTTCAGTGCAAAACATTTAAGTTGTATATGAAGCTATCGTTAAATTGCCGGACGATTGCAATTGTGGTGACTTGCGAAACGCTTGCACTGAGTCTGGCTTATTTACCTTTAGGTAAGTAGCAAATATTTCTGCAAAAAAGTACACTTTAAATAACATTACACATTTAATTAGAGAGCCAAGTGTGAAAACGAGATCCAAGAGGACTTTATGAAAGCCGATAAAATACAAAAAAAAGCAAATTTAAAAATAAGATAGTAAATCTTCATGTATGGAAAAATAAAGTATTTTTATTGAACTTTATATACAAAGCAGGTATTTCCAATGTTGTGTATTAGATAATTCCAACAATTATTCTTACAATTTTCAACCAGTTTTTTTTTGTATCATTAATAACTTTAGCGCCAAAAGTCAGAGGAAAAAATATAAATTTTTTTTTGAAGTTTAATATTGCATTAAATTCTGCTATAAATTAATAGTTCAGTACATAAGTAAATTTTTTGATTTAAAAAAAATCAAATAGATAGTTTGATTATTTCACTAAATATTAATTTTGATCTCTTTGGTTTAAAACCATTGGTGGCCCTGAAAAGGGCCATTGGTTTTTGTCATAATTGGAGTTAGAGTAATATTTTTGAAAGTTTATTACTAATTAAATTTTTCTTCTGTGATCTTCACCTTCTATTCAAATTTTAAATTCGAAAGTGAATTCTGCATTTGAAAAAAAAAACTGTTTCACAGTATTAGCAATTTGAATATTTTTGCTCCTCTGCATCAATGCCTCTTGAATATTGAGGCTGTCAACAATTTTGTTACCGTTCATTTTACTGAAAACAGTTTCTAATTCTTTAATACTTCTTAAAAAACTTGATGATATTTTCTTCAAACTCCCTTTTGACACTTGGTCAACCCAAGTCCAAATATCACTTTCGTTGTCGATCTCTTCATAAGGTTTTAACTTATGAATTATGTATCACGCTACATATTCGAGACCTTCTTCGTAGAGAGTGTCAATGTCTTCAACTTCTACCAAACCATGTCCAAATTTTTCATCCTGAAGATGAAATATGGCTCTATGGAGCTATAAATTTCTACTCCAATTGCATCACAGCGCAATATTGCGGAAGATGATGTGTTGGAAAATAGTGTAGGTGCAAATTTCACTTTTTGCCTTTCTACAAATTATTAAAATATATTAATTACATCATTACCACATAATTAGTTAGAAATGTTTTCATACCCGTGTTTTTGATCGTTATGTGGCTCTCCGTAAGCTTGTGCACAATTGATACATCCGAAAATGAAGTATGTAACGAACCTTTCTGCCAGGGTCTTGGCTCAACGGTGTCCAAGGTTCGTGTACAAAAATTTATATTTTGCAGGTGGCTAACAAGGGTTTTTTTTCCGGGAGTTTAATAAAAAAAAACGTTTGCGTGTTTTAGTTTTCAAAAAAATCCACTTTATTTCAATAGTCTTAAAAATATAAATTCACCGGTGTATAAATTAATATTTAGTAAGTAAGAAATGATTCGTTCGAAATACTTATTTTTCCTAGATTTTTGCCTAGATTTGCCGTTGCCCCGTTTCCGCTGAGGATTCCTTGCTGGGTCAGTAACGTCCTATTATACCTACGACGGCCTATTTTGCCGACTGCGCCATATTATTGCATACAAGTACAACGCAAAGGCGACTTGCAATTGTATACGTTAATTCAACGTACCCGCCGACCTATTTTCTAGACGACGGCGTCTTATTACGGCGCACAAGTACCACGCAAAGCGACAGTATACTTGCTCGACGGATGCGCTGACTGTGACAGCCAACTCTCGTGACGGTGCTTTGCTACTGTATACAAGTACAACGCAAAGGCGACTTGCAATTGCGTACGTTAACTCAACGTATCCGTCGGCCTACTCTCTTGACGGTGTTTTGCTACTGCATACAAGTACAACGCAAAGGCGACTTGTACTTGCATACGTTAACTCAACGTAGCCGTCGGCCTATTCTCTCGACGATGTTTTGCTACTGCATACAAGTACAACGCAAAGGCGACTTGCACTTGCATACGTTAACCCAACGTACTCGTCGGCCTACTCTCTCAACGGCGGCGCACAAGTACCACGCAAAGGCGACGATACACTTGTGTGACCGCGGCTATCTGATTGAATGGAGAACCCAAGCACCACGCAAGAGCGACTTGCACTTGTGTCCTAAATTCACTGCTGAAACCTAAGAGAGAATTTATGGATTAGTATTTAATGTTCTTACTACTGCTGTTAGGATGATGGTGAACTGCTCGCTGCTGTGGTCCTCCGAAGAATTAGAATTCTGAGTTGCAATTTGTCGCAAGTAACCTTTTTGCCTGTAGCTTTTTTTCTGTAATGAAGCTTTAACAGCTGTTCGCTGAACTTTTCCATAACAGCTTTCTGATATGAAGCTTTAACAGCTGTTCGCTGAACTTTTCCATGACAGCTTGTCGAGCAGGGGTACCGCATGCTGATTCTTTTTATGTCAGATTGACTTATGTGTACTATGACTTATGTATACTATGACTTATGTTGTACCTAACTAATCTTATTTTTATTAATTAGTCTACGCTTAGGTTGTTATTTTTTCTTTTGTAGCTTAGTAATTCATTATGAAAAAGGAAATAAATAAAAAAATAAATGATTTCAAAAACTTTTGTGTTCAATGATAGGCGAATATATAAATAATAAAAATAAGAGATTCGTTATTGGTGCGTTTCGATGCGCTGTTTGTGACAGTTGTGGGTGGAAAAGAGTCTTCGATGACTTCCATCCTCACAATTCCCTCTTACTCCCGGGGAGAGAATGGACGGACCTGCACCAGCCCGCTACGAAGGCACCGCAGCCTAAAGTGCTGGCCTCTTATCTCGCACAGATGCCCAAAATATTTCCCCATGGAAAATCCGTCCACCTTCCGTCGTAGCTCTTCGATTGTGGCACTATCTAGTGAGCTTAGATCGGCTCCGGCCAGGCGGTCCATCGGTGGTGTCGTTGGAACTGGCAACCCAGGTAGTTCTTGGATGCTCTGCTCTTGCTGTAGAGTATTTTTGGCGAATTCCTCCTGCGTCGCATTGACTCGGTGATGTTGTAGGACCAGATGCAAATGTGGCGACCCTGCCGAGGAGGTGTCCTCACTGTCGGAGGTTGAGCTACTGTCACTGTCCTCGCTACTGCTGCTGGAGCTGGTGGTGTCAGAGTCGCTGTCGGTGTCACCTGGGTTTCGCTTCGCACTGGCATCACTGACGTTGTCAACGGGTTGGGCTGGCGCCTGTGAATCTACTGGCGATGCAAGCTCCCACAATCCGTCGGTGCCTCCAATGCTCCAGGCTGCTTCTATCTCCTTCAGAGCCCCCAGCACTTCCTCGTCCACCGCCATGGGCACCACATTCGGCTCTTTGCCCTGGGCGTTCTCACCAATGCGCTTGGGTGTTTTGCTCTGGCAAGGGTTATCGCTCCTGCTGTTGACGGCTTGGTTTTCTCGTGTCCGAGCGTGGGGGCACCTTCGAGGTACATCAACCGATTTTGGCAGCCACATTGGAACGCGCAGTTGTTTTTTTGGAACTGTCGGGGAACGCTTTTCATTCCATCTCGTGTTTGGTTTTGGTGGCGTCCGGGATTTGCGGACTGAGCGCCGATCGTCGCCCGGTTTCTTCTGCGGCTTTGGTAGGGGTGGTTGCCTGCAGGCAGTGGTATCGTAGTGGTGTATCTTTGAAGTACTTGGCATCGGCTGGGGAAAGGCGCGCGCGATCCTGACAATGTGTCGCCGATTTCCCTCTATCGCTTGGATGGTATGTCCGGTATCAGTTTTTTGGTATACTTCGAGCTCTTGATGGTTCTTTAGGTACTCTCGCTGGCTCCTCGTAAGTGTTTTTGCTGTGGAGAGGAGCGTGACCCTTTCCCCCTTCTGGTGCATGCCTCAATCTCAAAAATTTCCCGAAGCTGTGTCGCTCTTGACTCCGGCTCCTGGCATCCCATGCCGGTACCTTGTGTAACCTCGTCGTACAGGGCTTTTGGTAATCGAGGTTCCCGTCCCTGGGTAAGTAATGCTGGACTATAGCCGGTAGACTCCGATGTACAAGTATTGATGGCTAGCGAGATTTCTGGTAGGTTGTCGTCCCAGACCCTGTGATTATTATTGACCAGCTGAGCCATCATAGTTTTTACTGTCCGGTTTACTCGCTCCGTTGGGTTCTCTTGGGGTGTGTAGGGCGCTGTAAGCCGCTGCCGTACCCCAATCTCGTCCATGTATTTTTTTACGATTCTACTCTTAAATTGGGTCCCATTGTCCGTGATGAAGGTCTTCGGAGCTCCGTACCTTGCCAGGATCCTTTCTCTGAATGCTTTGACTACCCCTTCCACAGTTGCTCTCCTGAGTGGTATTAATTCGGTCCACTTTGAAAACTTGTCGACAAAAACGAGTAACACAGTGTTTCCGTGTTTGGATCGTGGTAACGGTCCGACAAAGTCTGCGAATACAGTCGACCATGGCTCCTCCGGAATTGTTGTCAACATTTCGCCCGCTGGTGCTGGCTGGCTTGCCTTATATCGCTGACAGGAACCACAGCTTCGAACATGGCGACTTATGTCCCGGAACATACCCGGCCAGTAGTACCGGTTGGCTATGCGGGCGATGGTTTTCCGAATTCCCAGATGGCCCGCGCTCGGGCTGTCATGATTCTCTTCCATCACACGTTTTCGGAGCGGGGTCGCTACGCAAAGCTTCCATTGCGCACAATCTTCATCACTTGGATGGCCTGGTAGATGACGGTATTGCTGCCCCTCAACTTTGGAGAAGTCTGGGTATTTTCCGGGCTCAGCACGGACTTCGGCCTTCCTTCTCCTCAACCAAGCAGAAGTTTCGTCGTCTTTACTATTCACTACTGCCATCTGGATAATTTTCCTGGGTTGTCTAGACAATGCGTCGGCTACAACGTTATTTTTCCCTTCCTGTATTGTATGGAGAACTGATACTGCTGGAGCTCCAGGGCCCAACGAGCTACTCGTCCAGTGGGGCTCTCGATTGAATTCAACCACTTGAGTGAAAGATGATCCGTGACAACAATGAATTTATACCCTTCCAGGTGGGGCCGCATCTTCCTGATTCCCCATACAATCGCTAGACATTCGTTCTCTGTCGGCGAGTAATTTTTCTCCGCTTTGTTAAGACTTCAGCTAGCGTAGGCGATCACGCGTTCTTCTCCTTCCAAGACTTGGGTTAAGACCGCTCCTAGGCCTAAATCGCTGGCGTCGGTCTGCAGGGTGAATGTCCGGTTGAAATCTGGGCATGTCAGTATAGGTGCCTCTGTTAGCTTTTCCTTCATTGTCTCGAAGGCCCGCTGCTGGTCATCGCCCCATCTCCAATGTTTACCCTTTCTTAATAAGGCCGTCAATGGCTGCACTATTGCCGCGAAATCTGGCACGAATCGCCTGTACCATGACGCAACGCCTAAGAACCGTCGCACTCTGATGTTTTCTGGTGCTGCCAAATCCTTAATAGCTGCAACCTTCTCTGGATCAGTTTGAATGCTCTCGCTGCCGACGACGTGCCCCAAGTATTTTATTTTAGTCCTGAAAAACTCACATTTTTCAGGATTAATCCTTAGATTGGCTGCTTGTAGCCGTCGGAACACCTACCGCAAGTTCTGCATATGTTCCTCCAAGGTGGAACCGGTGACGACTATGTCATCCAAATAGGCGAAGGCATACGGCTCCATTTCTGCCCCGA
Source organism: Tricholauxania praeusta (assembly GCA_949775025.1). Taxonomy (NCBI): domain Eukaryota; kingdom Metazoa; phylum Arthropoda; class Insecta; order Diptera; family Lauxaniidae; genus Tricholauxania; species Tricholauxania praeusta. The sequence continues at coordinate 112,926,701 of OX459028.1, forward strand.
TGACTCGATCTAAAGCACGCTGGAAAGTTGCGGGCGCCGAATGAAGTCCAAATGGCATGACCTTCCATTGGTAAAGGCCACGGCCTGGAACGGTAAATGCCGTAAATTGTTTACTATCGGCCTCCATCGGAATTTGCCAGTAGCCGTCTTTCAAGTCCAGACTACTGATGAATCTGGCGTTTCTTAGCCGGTCCAAAATATGCGTAATCCTGGGCAGGGGGTACGCATCTGGCACTGACCTGGCGTTGAGTTGTCGATAGTCTATACAGAGTCACCAGGCACCCGTTTTCTTCTGAACTAAGACAATTGGTGCGCTATATGGACTGCGAGATGGTTCGATGCATCCTTTTTCTAGCAGCTTATTAATTTCCTCATCGATGATTGCTTGCATGGCAGGGTTTCGCGGTATATACCTCTGCTTAATCGGTCGATCGTCCGCCATGATTATCACATGTTTGGTGATATGAGTAACTCCTTGTAACCTATTAAATTTCGGAAGTTCTTCTATTAAAAATTGATTTATTACCTCTTCTGAGCAGGATTTCTGTTCTGCTGTTGGCTCTGCCGATACTGTGGATGTGGGCTCTGCCGGTAATGTAGATGTGGGCTCTGCCGATGATGGCTCTGCCACTGGGTTCTCTGTTGGTGGCTCTGCCGCTGAGTTTTCTGCTGTGATGGCTAGTGAAGGCTCTGCCGTGATGACTGGTGGCGGTTCTGCCGCTGAATTCTCTGCTGTGGTGGTTTGTGAAGGCTCTGCCGTGATTTTCTTGACTATGTTTGTTTGTTGAGTGTAGGGGTGGTCTACGTGTTAAGTTTTTCGAGTTTTCTGCTGCCGTGTATTTTCTTGATGGCCCTGTGGTTGCTCGGAATTGGGTCCAGTGCCTTGAATTTTGGAATTATGCCTTTTGTTGTGTATCGAGCTGACCATACACCTTTCGGGTTGGCGTGGTGCATCTGCTCTGATTGTAATATTTTCGCCCCTGATATTTAGTGTGGCACCGCACCGCGTGAGGATATCCAACCCTAGTACGACGTCTTCAGTAGCATCTGGCATGATAACAAACAAGAACTTTGTCTTCAGGTCTCTATATTCTAATTCGGCTTCTATCTCGTGTTCAAGTGGCCTAGTTGAACCACCTGCTAACGCTACTTCGCCACCATATAGTGATCTCTCACCATGGTGGCCCAATTCCTCAGCGAATGCTTCCCGAACGAAGCTAATGGTTGCCCCTGTGTCGATAGTAGCAGCTATGTTTCTTTTACCAATGAGGACGTTGGCGAAAACTCGACTGTAGAGGCTCTGGGTTTGATACTGTTTTAGGGTTGTCGAGGGGGATCTTCTGGACAACTCACCCCCCCTCGCTCTGGGTAGCCTCCGTCGTCGTTTCCCGGTGGGCAGCAGCAGGCTATGGTACGAGTCCCGAATTTGCCACAGATCCAACAAAATAACCGCTGTGGATTTCGACAATTCCAGGCGAAATGCCCCTCTTGGCCACATCGTCTGCAAGCGGTTCGCGCGTTGACTCTTTCTTCGCCTCGAGCTAGGCCGTCCATGCGATATTGTTCGGTGCGAGTTCTAGTCGCGGCCGGCCGCTCGGGCTCTCGTTGTTGTATCCCCTCCAGATCTTCTGCTAAGCGGATTAGGTCCTCCAGGGTCGAAAAATCTTTACGCTTGATATACCATTGGTACTCCGGCCGGCAATTTCTAAAAATTCGCTCCGACCGTTGTTCTTCGGTAAAATTCGCGTGCCTTACCATTGTTTGTAGTGCTAGCAAAAATTCCTTGAATTTCTCCCGTGGTTGTTGGCAACGCTTCCTGATTTCGTAATCTAACGTTTCGAAGTACCGTGGGGGAAGAAAGAAATTCAGGAAATTTTCCTTGAACTTGCCCCAGGAGGTTCCTTGTCGGTGATTGTTCCGATACCACGCTAAAGCCTTGTCTTTCAATAATTCCGGCATCGCCCGGGGAAGGTGGTCCGTGGTTACTCCATAAGCTGCGGCCAGCTCTTCTACCCTTTCTATGAAGGCTAATGGTTCCTTGACTCCGTCGTATCTTAGGGCCCACTTCCGAACTTGTTCCATTATGATGGGGTTGTAGGGGCTGATTCCATCATTTGGTGAGCTAATCACTTGGGTTGGAAACCGATAGGTGATCTCGTCGTGATTTTCCATGGGCTGCCCTGGTCCAGCGGTTGAAACTATTTGTTCCCCAATAGTATCTGGTTTGGTGTGGGGCTCAACTCTGTCGTCTGCGAATGACGATTCTTCCATGCCATTTGCCTGTAATTTCTTCTGTGGAGGGCAGGGTGACGGAGGTATCTTGTGACGAGTCTGAAGCTCGAGCAAGCGTTGCTCCACTTCTGGTGTATGATCTTCTGCCATAAAAACTTTGAACCTCTTCCTTAGCTCGTCCACGGTTCCCGCTACGTCGAGGCCGAATTCTTCGCCATACGCGACCAACTCCTCCTTCTAAAGGCTACGACACCACGACACGCTCAACATATTTTTTTTTTCGATTGTCTAATTTACCCCTAACACTAATAATTCTTTTTTTTTTCCCGACGGATTTCACTGGGTTGAGTTTTGTTTTATTTTTTTTTTTACTATCTCTTTTTCTTTTGTTTTTTTTTTGAGTTTTTATTTTTAGTTTCACGCACTATGGATGGGATTTGTATACACTGTATGTTTCACTGGAGATGCTGTGTGCTGATGGCTGCTATGCTGCTACGCTAATGGCCTGTAGAATTTTATATGGATAAATATTTCTATTTATCTTCATTAGTGGTTATTTGCAATTACTATAAAGTTTTTAATTTTCCTCTTTTCGAGGAATCGTGTATTCTCTTTGATATATATATATGCTATTGTTCTAAAGTGGATTTGTAACACACATGAAAGAAACTCCCGGCCGCGTTTTTTTATTAATTTCTATATGTTTAGCCTATGTCCCTGCTCGAGCGCCATTGTAACGAACCTTTCTGCCAGGGTCTTGGCTCGACGGTGTCCAAGGTTCGTGTACAAAAATTTATATTTTGCAGGTGGCTAACAAGGGTTTTTTTCCGGGAGTTTAATAAAAAAAACGTTTGCGTGTTTTAGTTTTCAAAAGAATCCACTTTATTTCAATAGTCTTAAAAATATAAATTCACCGGTGTATAAATTAATATTTAGTAAGCAAGAAATGATACGTTCAAAATTTGAATTAAATTTTTGGGCTTTGGCCGTTATTATTAGAAAATAAAAACTGTTTGTTTTTGTTTCAATTTTTTAAAAAATATTTTAAAAAATTTAACAGCGCATTCTAAGTACAATATAAAAAACGCAATAGAATTTAAAAACAAAATAAACAACACAGGTATATGCGATGATGAACGAATAGTATCGTTCGACGTTATATCTCTTTTTCCAAGCATTCCGGTTGATTTTGCGATCAAAACAATTGACAAAAAATGGAAAAACATAGAAAACCATACAAAATTACCAAAGCAAATGTTTATGGACATATTGAAGTTTTGCGTACGCGAAAATAATTATTTTAAATACGGTGATAAAATTTATAATCAACTGAAAGGAATGCCTATGGGGTCACCCGTTTCCCCCATAATAGCGGATATTGTGATGGAGGAGATTTTGGACAAATTTATGGAAGACAGCGACAACAAACCAAGACTTTTAACGAAGTACGTAGACGATATATTTGCTATAGTCAAAACCGACACAATAGAAACAACGCTAAAAACATTAAACAACTGCCATGGACACATAAAGTTCAGTATAGAGGAAGAAAACAATGGAAAACTGGCGTATCTAGATGCACTCGTAATAAGAAACAATAATCTTCTAAAAACGGACTGGTACCAAAAACCAACAGCGACAGACAGACTTCTCAACTTTTTTTCGAAACATTCAAAAAACATAATTATAAACACTGCCAAAAATTTCGTTCATAGAGTGATAAACATAAGCGACAAGCTTTTTCACAAGAACAACAAAAAACGAATAAAACAAATATTAAGAAAAAATGATTTTCCGGAGAGCACAATTAATCGCGTACTCAGAGAAGCTGCAACCAAAAACACTAAGGTAAACAAAGAGCCAAAAATTTACAAAGCTGTGACTTACGTACATGGATTTACGGAAAAGTTCAAAAAAACTGAGCTGTACAACAAAAACAACTACCTACTTGCCCCAAAAACATACAATACACTTAAAAATTTTTATACAAATACAAAAAGTAAATTGGATAATATGGAAAAATCCAATGTTGTGTATCAAATACCGTGCAATGGAGATGGAATAAATAAATGTGGACAATTATACGTTGGAACGACAAAATCGAAACTTAAAACAAGACTAGCAGGTCACAAATCTGATTTGAAGTCAAAAAGTGCCAATAAAACTGCACTGGCGGCCCACTGCGTAAGAAAGGGCCATGTTCCAAACTTCAGCAACACAAAAATATTGCAACAAGAAAACAACTATGCGAGACGCTACACAATAGAAATGTTGCACATCATCAATACACCTACAAAAAACAGACTGAACTACAAGACCGACACAGACAACTGTGCGCACATTTACAAATATTTGATTAAAACAGAAAACAGTTGACAAGAGTACGACACAACAATAAGACGTACAGACGGAGACAATTTTTTCAATTTCTTAATTGGGTAATTTTCTTTTAATGTATAACAATAATGTTTTGTAAATATTTTGTAAATGTTTTTTCTGTGTTATATAATATTTTCAGTCCCTGATGATGGTTGGAAAATCTAACCGAAATATCGGAAACAAATAAAAAAAAAATTGAAACAAAAACAAACAGTTTTTATTTTCTAATAATAACGGCCAAAGCCCAAAAATTTAATTCAAATATTACGTAAAAAGGCCGATCAAAACAACAAAAATACGTTCAAAATACTTATTTTTCCTAGATTTTTGCCTAGATTTGCCGTTGCCCCGTTTCCGCTGAGGATTCCTTGCTGGATCAGCAACGTCCTATTGTACCTACGACGGCCTATTCTGCCGACTGCGCTTTATTATTGCATACAAGTACAACGCAAAGGCGACTTGCAATTGTATACGTTAATTCAACGTACCCGCCGACCTATTTTCTAGACGACGGCGTCTTACTACGGCGCACAAGTACCACGCAAAAGCGACAGTATACTTGCTCGACGGATGCGCTGACTGTGACAGCCAACTCTCGTAACGGTGCTTTGCTACTGTATACAAGCGCAACGCAAAGGCGACTTGCCCTTGTATACGTTAACCCAACGTATCCGTCGACCTACTCTCTCGACGGCGGCGTCTTACTACGGCGCACAAGTACCACGCAAAAGCGACAGTATACTTGCTCGACGGATGCGCTGACTGTGACGGCCTACTCTCGTGACGGTGCTTTGCTACTGTATACAAGCGCAACGCAAAGGCGACTTGCCCTTGTATACGTTAACCCAACGTATCCGTCGACCTACTCTCTCGACGGCGGCGTCTTACTACGGCGCACAAGTACCACGCAAAACCGACAGTATACTTGCTCGACGGATGCGCTGACTGTGACGGCCTACTCTCGTGACGGTGTTTTGCTACTGCATATAAGTACAACGCAAAGGCGACTTGTACTTGCTTACGTTAACTCAACGTAGCCTTCGGCCTATTCTTTCGACGATGTTTTGCTACTGCATACAAGTACAACGCAAAGGCGACTTGCACTTGCATGCGTTAACCCAACGTACTCGTCGGCCTACTCTCTCAACGGCGGCGCACAAGTACCACGCAAAGGCGACGATACACTTGTGTGACCGCGGCTATCTGATTGAATGGAGAACCCAAGCACCACGCAAGAGCGACTTGCACTTGTGTCCTAAATTCACTGCTGAAACCTAAGAGAGAATTTATGGATTAGTATTTAATGTTCTTACTACTGCTGTTAGGATGATGGTGAACTGCTCGCTGCTGTGGTCCTCCGAAGAATTAAAATTCTGAGTTGCAATCTGTCGCAAGTAATCTTTTTGCCTGTAGCTTTTTTTCTGTAATGAAGCTTTAACAGCTGTTCGCTGAACTTTCCATAACAGCTTTCTGATATGAAGCTTTAACAGCTGTTCGCTGAACTTTTCAATGACAGCTTGTCGAGCAGGGGTACCGCATGCTGATTCTTTTTATGTCAGATTGACTTATGTGTACTATGACTTATGTATACTATGACTTATGTTGTACCTAACTAATCTTATTTTTATTAATTAGTCTACGCTTAGGTTGTTATTTTTTCTTTTGTAGCTTAGTAATTTATTATGAAAAAGGAAATAAATAAAAAAATAAATGATTTCAAATACTTTTGTGTTCAATGATAGGCGAATATATAAATAATAAAAATAAGAGATTCGTTATTGGTGCGTTTCGATGCGCTGTTTGTGACAGTTGTGGGTGGAAACGAGTCTTCGATGACTTCCATCCTCACAAGTATGCTGTAGCACTTGCTTAATGATCTGCGGAGATGTTATGGTGTCATTCACTGCAAGTCCAGTGTCTAAAAATGGTTCCTGATAAGTTTTACCAATTGAGATACATCTGTAAAAACAAAGATTTTTTTCTTCTGGGTTCGCCGGACTCACAAATCATGTTTTGTCTGACGGAGAAATATATTAATTTTATAAGAAATGTTTAAAATTCATATTTGTATTTCACCAACCATCTGAAATTTCAAGTTCTTTCCAAAGAGCTTGGTTAGTGGGACCCATATCCGAAACCACAGCAACTACTGGGTATCCATCACCACTAAGTTTAGTAACAAGTTGGTGTATAATTGCCTTGGTCATTTTACAGTCAAATGCGTAGAACATAGGCTGCTTCCATGATGGTTTTAGTCCTCGTACCATCCCAACTTGAACATAATTGCAAGATGCTCTTATCTTGCCGGAAGATGAGTCGTACTCGTAGGCCGAGGAGACTTTCATCTCGTCAAACATGCAAACCTTTTCATCCTCCGAAAATCCGGTTGCATTCTGCATGGCGGCAATTGAGAAGTCAAGTATACCCTCCTCGAACCTTACTTTCCGTGCCCACCTTTGCAATGTTGTTACATGGGGTAGAGGAAAGCCTTTAGTATACAAGTGTTTATACGCCCTGGGCCCAGCGGCATGAAGACATACACTAATGTTTGGATATATTTGGACATCTGAAGAATTTTAATGTTATAATAAACTGTACCAAAGGTGAATTTTTAAGTTGCGTACTTCAATCTTTCCATTTGTCCGTCCGTAAAAATGTTTTTGAGGCTGGGTTCAGGGACTACTGTCTTTTAAGTGTTCTCTGTTAGCTGTTTCTTTAATTTACCAACTTCTGCCTCAAGTTTTTTTATGTGATTTTTAAGACACAATATCTTTAAGAGATCTGAGCACTGAAAACTGTAAAGAAAATGTATTCAGTATCTCATGTACTTGCATAAGTATTAGGTTATACATAATTTATTTTAATGCTATAAGTTTGTTAAATACATATTCAGTTTGAGTTCCAAACTCTGCATATGATGCAGGCAACTCACAATAAGATTTTAAGACTCTGGAAATTCTGTAGTCAATTCTACATCATGTATTTAATTTTGCAGTGGTTGAAGGGCTTTTGTATAAGTTGTGAAATTAATTTACAAAAAGATATCATAAATTATACTTATAAGCAGAAGAAATTGAATAAACCTTACCTGCTCCACTGCTTTTATTGACCTGGTTTGTCTTAAGCGGTTGGGTCGATCCGCATGCATATGTGAAACCTGAAAGGAAGAAAAATAAATAAATTATTTTCATGATTTTCAGTTTTTCTGAGTTATTAGTGCAATCGAAACCAAATTTGAATATTTCATTCGGATGATGTGTTTTGAGTGATTTTTCTATGAAATCGATCTTACTGTTGACATTGGAAAGTCTCTTAAGCTCTACAATTTCATATGCCAAAATTGGATAAAACTTTCCAAACATTCCACTGCTTTTATTAGTTTTTGAGCAGCAATTTAAAAATAGCTTTGGTACCGCACCCGGCATTAACCTGCACTTTTTGTTGAATGGAGCACCGATGAAGTCACCTTGGTCAAAGTGCTTCTGACAAATTCGATAAAAATCATTCAATTCAAACCCACAGCTATCAGTCCATCGTCAGCGCCTTGCTTCGTCCTTAGGAACACGAAAGAGCGAATAATTTTCCTCTGAGGCAACCGCGTGACAAATTGCACAAGTTGGCCTTGATCCTTGAGATAAATGAAATTTTGTTTGAAGCAGGCGCTCAGCAAATAAAACAACATGAATATCATTTTAATTTTTCAGTTTGAAACGAAAAATGTACGTACTTGATCAAGGGATCAAGGGTGCTAAGCCCCTTACATGAATATTTTTGGATTCGGAAAGGTTCAAGCCCAAATTAAGATAACACTTCGATAGTAGTAGTGTATTTTGACACATTGACTTAGTTTCCGTGTTAATTTTAAAGAAATCTCCATTTTTTATCTTTGAAAATGTGATTTTCGTGTTTTTTTAAATGCAGAATCAGTTCTAGTGACTAAGCTATTCTAATTGAACTTATTTATTATTAACTTGTTTCAACTAATGATTCGTTTCAAGTAAAACAAGAAAATTGAAAAATATAACTTCATAATTTCTATATATTTATAGCCCCCAAAGGAAAAATCCTAGTTGCGAAAAATAGCATAATTTCAGCACACATACCTGCAAACAACATGAACATAATTTTTGTTGTTTTCCACTCAATTTTTCTGCCGAAAAAATACCAACAAAATTGAAACTAACGGCATCGGTTGTAAACTACAAAAACGCAACAACAAATACACGCATTTTTTTTAGGATTTTTTCGACTGAATTTTTCTGAAGAAAAACCAACAACAAAATTTACGCGGGATCACTTGCAAGTTTGAAGGAGTCAAAATAAAAATCATGCTATTGCATTTGCTGGTTGCCTGGTAGATATAAAAATTGATTTTCTCAAATGCAGGTTTAAATGTAAGTCATCGTAATTGAATAATTTTCTCAACAAGTTTTCCTTATTTTTGAATTTCAATTTATTTATTTTCATTTTCTAATATTCAAATAACTTTTTATGAATTTAAGAAAATAAATAAATTAAAAAATACAAAATGGTCTGAATTTAAATTGTGAATTCGTTCGGTTCGTTGCAAAAGCCGAACAAAATCAGAAATAAATCCAATTGGATTTTGCTTCGTAATTCTCATTGGTTCCAGCTTTCATTCTTCTCGCCAAAATTTAATACAGGCAAAAAGCTCGGAGTCTAGTTCTTTCCTATCTACTTCTTTGCTTATAGCAGATAAAAAAATTTAAGTGCTTACAAACAAAGCATAAAAAAAACAATAAATTTGCACAAGCGGGAATTTTTGCCGAAAAGTAATTAAGTTTAAGTTTTGTGTTTCACATTTGATTTTATAATTTATTTTATGTGAGTATAAAGAGTGGAATTATTTGAAAACGTAAAAACATTTTACTTGAATTCTGAATTCTACATTAAATTGCATATTATTTTTAGTTTGAGATGGAGCAAAACGCAGAAAAAGTACAGGAGAGAGGCGTAACTTGTTCTCCAGGAACTTTTGAAAAAGTTCAAAATGGTAAAAATAAAGTTATTTGTAAAGATTTTTAAATAATTATTCGACCTTTCTCATTTAAGTATGTTTTGATTATTTTATTTTGGCTAATAGGCATATATAGGCACTTAGTTAATAATTAATTTAGTTCAAATGTTGACCTCATTAAACTTAAATGTAAGTTCAGTACCACTGTCTCGTTATTTTTTTGTTTACGTTAGTGAAAGTGTTTAATTTTTATGTTACTTTTTAATAATTTATTGTGATGTTTACTTATTGTTGCATATTGTAATTTTAGCGACCCCTGAGGATAAATATTGGGTATTTCAAATTTTAAGAATTAATAAATAAAAATTGAAACTGATTGACCTATTAGCCAAAATAAAATAATCAAAATATAGTTATTTGTAAAGAAAAACTAAAATTTGTACATATATGTATGTGCTATTTTTAGACCCAAATTATAGAGAGCAGCTCACCCAGTCAATGGTAGAAACCCATGGGATGAATTTGTGCCAGTTGGGAATTTTACATTTACCATGGATGGTGCGCCAGACGCTGAGGAACAACACGAGGAAATATAAAAAACACTTTTGAGACAGCTTAAAATGTTAAGGTAGGCAACAATTTTACATTTCGCATACGTTATTACGGAATTAACTTTATTTTTAACAGCTAGTTAGTCCAGAAAAGTTCAGCACCAAATTTTTTTTGTCGAAACAAAGAGTTATGTTCGATGGAATTGTAAAAAGAAAAAAAGAAAAAAATTGGAACAACTTTGATTAAGCAACGAATCCAATTCCTTATGTTAAAATTGCGCGCTTCGAAAAACAATATTTTAGAAATAATTATCTGGTTGACTACAACCATTTAGGTGACATTCTGCTTTACGATTCCTTTTCAATACAAAATCGCTCAGCTATTTAATTAAATAAATGGGCATTTACCAAAAAATGTTTTGAATTAAAGCTTTTTGTTATGTTGCTCCTTCTTATCACAACCTTATAAGAGGTCAACAAAAAAAATCAACGCTGGAAATTATTTTATAATGAAAGTATTGGCCAGGTATAATTCAGACAGGAAATTTCTGTAAAAAGTGAGTCTCCAGTCTCGTTACCTACGATTTTGACAGTCTTCAATTTTTAGCCACAAGAAATTTATCTGAGTGAAAATTTAAACTTATTTTTGGGAGGGGAATTGATCAGCTGTTTCTTAAGCCCAATTTCCATGTGATCTTATCTTATCTTATTTTATCGAATATCAGGGAGGACATCACATGCTATAAAGATGGCAAATGTATGCTATTCACTCACGCATTCTCCAAGCGCATTAGGTTCTGTTCGCATGCTTTCTCTTTCTTACAAAAATTTGATTTGATATCCCTGATATGGGATAAGATAAGATCACATGGAAATTGGGCTTTACTCTCATTTCTTCTCTCTCAAACACCACATTTTTTCTGACAGAAACGCTTTTTGTGGTAAAACTTTATAAGTATTTATAAATACAGTATAATTAGCTCAGCTGCGTATTCGCCTAAGGGCGCATGTAAGTTACCAGCCCAAAATCAAGATTCTGCTGAATTTTTTACGTGTATGTGAGAAAATATCTTTTTAAGCTGCCTCCCGCTCAAGAGCACATTTGCTTTAACAGCACTTAACTATTGGTTAGTTAAATTAATTTTTCATACTAAAATTTACACTTAACAGCCTATGTTAGGACACAAGAATACATGTAATTGATGTGTATATGTATTAGTGCTGTATTACTTTTAACTTCAATGTCCATATAAATGATTTTTTTTTATCTTAAGTTTTTTTATTAAAATAAACTTTATGCTTTTGTTGAAAACTATATAAATCTTTTTTGCTAGGCATGGTCTTGGTAGGAGCTCAAGAAAAAAAAATTATCGCTCTTAACAGTCTTACTAATAGCGAGAACACAATTGGGGCAGCAGCGGCAAAGCAGCAGGGCAGCAAAATCTGTCAACATGAAAATTATAGAGGACTGTGCTGGTGAAAAAGAGACAAATAAATAATCGTGCAGTTTGCTGCCGTGCTGCCCTGCTGCCGATATAGAAATTGTTCTATTTTTTATTTGGCAGCAAAGCAGCAAAATATCAGTGTTGTAGTCAAGCTGCTATGAATGAATATTATGTTTTTGCTTATTTTTTTAAATGTATCCATAACAAATAATGAAGTTTATATCAAAAATTTTCTTTTTGAATATTGAGAAAATTTTTATTTTGACTAGTTTGCTTGCTTACAATTTTTGAAGTTTTTGCTGCTGCTGCTCCAATTGTGTTCCCGCTATTATGCACTGTAAGGCGGTTAAAGCCCAATTTCCATGTGATTTTTCTTGAACTTATCTTATTAAAATTCACAGATTTTTTGCCATAATGAGTGAGATGGATATATGTCATTCTTGCTATAAAAGTTTGACATTTCGGCATGTTTATTTGCAAACAAATCACAATTAGACGAAAAGGTAAATATAATATAATATAAATATATATTAAAAATAATACAAATCTTGCAGCATTCAATGAACACATTGCACATGCAAACTACTGCTGGCGACAGCACAAGAGTTGACGTGTCCTGAGGTCGTTTTAGCGAAGAAAGCGGGATTACTTTATGGTGCGGTGGCCATAGCTACGGACTATGACTGTTGGTGCGTGAGTTATGAATCCTTTAGTATTCAAGATGTGCTTAAAACTTTTGGGGTAATGTACAGAAGGTTAAGCATTTGTTGATAAAAGCTGTGGAAATACCTCTAAAGAAGATTAGACCGCAGAAATATTGGTGGCAAGGGTGAGTGTTAAATAAAGTTAAGCTAAAGAGTAGTTTTTGATTATTAGTCCAAAAACTAACAAAACAGGACAATGCCGCGAAGCAAAAAGTATCCAAATGTAAAATTTACCGCCTTTCTATACTTCGCCTTTTTTATCAAAATGTTTAATACACCGAAAAGTACTTATGGAAACATGAAAATGTAGTTTTTATTGACACATTTTGATAAAAAAGGCGAAGTATAGGAAGGCGGTAAATTTTACATTTGGATAAAGAGTAGTTGACAAATGCCATCAAAGCTAAGTTTAAAATTGTACACTCGGCGGTCTTCATGTGCAGGTCAAATATTGTCTGCTTGACATTCATGTAGAGCCTTTAGCCTTAAAAATGAAAATTGTAATTTTTTAAGAAGTTATACCTATTTCAAATTGATCGTTTTTGGGCCGGAAAATAGTCTTTTTTTGGACTTTAACTAAATTATTCAAATTCAATGTTTGTAAACTGATGAAAATATGCATCATTATGCAATCATTTTTGTCTTTTAAGCTTTTACATTTTTCATTCAATATAAATTTTTGCCATTTCAGAAATGTGTCAGCGACAATACTATGTGAGAAGCTTTTTAATGAATTTCATTTCTTTGTGGATTCTTTATTAAATTTAAGAAAAATTGTAGGTTTTTATACCTATTCCATTCCAACACAATTATAAATAATTTGTTAAAAATTTGTACCATTTTGATATATCGTATACATATGAATAAATTGCAATAAAATATTAAGTTTTTCCTTTTGTGAAATATAAGAAAAACCCGATATTTAATTTCGATCTAACGACGTATTGACATAAATCCAAATTTTTTCACTTTTTGCGCATAATCAAGGATATTTTTAAACTTAAACTCTACATGAACTGAATGCTATGTTGGTAAGAAACAGCTTTAGATATAGGTAAGACACAGCCCTATTTATAAATGTATTTTACTTACATTAATTTAAAAGATTTTACTGATAGAGTTGCATTAAAAACGAGTTGCTTTCGTCTTATGATTTAAAAATGAGCTCAAACTTAACTTTGTGTGTTATCTATACAGAAAAGTCGTCTCAGATTTATGAAAACAGTAATTTTATTCTTTTTATATCCCGTGAAAATAACGTAGTTGCTTTTACTATTCTACATAAAAGTGTGCTAATAATTGTCTCAAGTTAAATTTAAATAAATGAGTGTTTGTGTCCTTTTCTAAGTTAAATATCATGCTTTCCTCAAGCTATTTTATTTCCAACACCCCGCTTTTATCTCTTTCCAAAATCAAGGATTTAGGAGTTGTTTTTGATTCAAAGTTTACGTTTCGTTCTTACTTTGACTATATAATCCCTAAAGCTTATTCTATGCTAGCCTTTATACGTTGTAATAGCTTGGCATTTAAGGATCCGTACACTCTTAAAACCTTGTTTAGTAGTCTTGTTAGATCTAAGTTAGAGTATGCAACTATTATTTGGAATCCTTATTATGAATTACATATAGCACGAATTGAAAAGCTTCAAAAATCTTTCACTAAGTTTCCTGTGCGTTCTCTTAACTTCGAAGTTAAAGTCTGCCCTCTTACAATTCGCGCTGTCTGTTTATTGGCCTAAAAATGGTTTATGATATTGTTTCTGGTAATGTTAATTGTCCTATGTTATTGGCCATAATTCCATTCAATGTCCCTTGTAGAACTTTAAAACACTGTGAAATTTTTCGTCTTGATATTCATCGTACGCTTTATGCTACTAATACCTAGAGTTTTGAAATTATTCAATGAATTAAATTCTGTTGTTAATTTTGATTTTTCTAATTCAAAAAGTGTTTTAAAGTCATTGCTTAGTAATATTTTGTAATTTTATGTATTTACGTGCACATTATTGTTCTTGTTTTTTTGTTACTAATTTAAATTTCGATGTCATATTTTGGTTTATCCAGTTCAAATATTATCTTAGTTCTTGCTGTAATATTTTTTATTTTTTGTATATGTTATACTATTTTGTTATGGCTCTAGTCTGTAAGAATTAAATTTCATAGACTTAAATAAATAAGAGATTTCCTCAAAAATCCATTTTTCATTGGAATTTAAAAAACCAAACATCAAGAAAAACTGCTTTTCTCAATATTGAAAATATTAATTTTACAGAAATATCAGTAAAACCAAAAAAAAAAAGAATCTTCGGCTTAAGTTTGCTTTGGCTGACATTCTCCAAATCAATTTATTTTTTAGGGGTAATAGAGGAATCAAATAAGCTTTCTTAACATGCTAAAAAAGTTTCAGGTCATTAACATATTTTTTTGGAAAAAACAAGGTTATTTCAAAATAAATTGGTCAAAATTTCAGAAAAATCATAATATCTCCAAAATTACTGGTAAAATTTCAAAACTTTGCTACCATTATTGTAGCCCATTAAATTATCCTTTTTATGACACCTATACTTTCTATTTTCAATGCAAGGGTTCCCAACTTATATTCGTTTTTCCAAAAGCTATATCCGCAGCTTCCGATGTCTATATCTCCTATACTAGATCCGATCGACTTTTTTTATTTTTAACCCCCCATTTCACCTAAAAAAGATGGACAATGTCAGCTTAAGAAAACCTATTCCGAATCTTCAACCATTGTTTACTAGTATAAATTACTTTTGTTGTCTTCATAAATTGTTAATTTTTTTATGGGTGTTTGACTCTTCCGGATTCTTTATATTCTTTGCTGGAATGTACCTATGCTCGTTAATATTGAGCCATCAATCCAAGCGCTAAGTCTACGTTCAACGCTCCTATTTGCGGAAATCATTTTAAACAGCGTATTCGATGGAGCACGTAGCTGCAAATCTCCTGTTGATTAAAGTTTACACAATTTAAATGGCTTTTAATAAGACAAATATGCTACAAATCTTACCGGTTACGACAGAGCCAAAAAGCGATAAACGTACATCAGCATCGCACTGGTCAACACTGGTAGATGCCAACTGACCGGCACCCAACATAGCATGACCAAATAAGCTCTCTGCGAGGTTAAAACGTTCTGAACCGAATTCCTGATGATAATCACTGGGAAATTCATAGTGTACAGTGGAAATTTTCGAAGCAACACGCTCATCATAGGGATTCTCCAGCACTTGCAAGATATTCAATTGAAAATCTAACAGTAAGGCAAAGTTTTTGCATTGTGAAACGTGGATTATCACGTTCCTTTACATCTTTTGCAGTGATTTTGTACACTGGTGTCAATTCGATGCATTGTTTTTCTAAATGCTGACGGCACTGCAGTGAAAGATAATCGCCTCCAAGCACTGATTTCACTAGTGCCTGTGATAATACATAGCCTTCGAACACAGGAACTGCTGACTTATGCGTAGCACCACTGTCAACCACCAAAGCAGTTGAACGTCCACTGGCGAATGCTGCCAATACCGCATTTACAAGAAAAAAAATCGGGCACATTGTATTTCTCGAGCATGAGCTCTGTAAGTTTTTCGCGATTGTTACGCACATTCCACGAGGCTTCCGATAATAGAATAGGATTTCGGTTCGGTTTGTGTTACTTTGGGATATGTGTAGTTAATAACTTTCTCAAAGAGCTCCCGGTTATCGATCATGCCATCTTTAATATACATATGTTTGTATTTCCATGTGAGGTCGAGGCACATTCAAGTATGTGGTATCCACGAAATATTTCCCAGCATCTGCATCTAGAAGTAGGCTGCTGATTTCGGAGTTGTTTCTGCAAGACAAATAAAATTTTATTTTCATGTAATTTTCTTTTTTTGAAAACTGTCAAACTTGACACTACCTAAAATTATAGCGCAACTATAAAAATGACTGTCAAATTTATAGCATGTAATCAATTTTAATAAAAAAGTTCAACTTTTTGAACTTTCTGATCTCCGAAATCACGGAGAATATTACATGCTATAAAAAATAGCAAATGTGTGCCTATTCACTCTCGCATTCTCTAAGCGCGTTAGGTTATGCTCGCATGCTTTTTCTTTCTTACAAAAATTTAATAAGATAAGTTCAAGAAAAATCACATGGAAATTGGGCTTAAAAAAATTTGGCTAAGGGCATTTTTCGCTTAAGGGCGCAATATTTGCTGGAATTTAATTGAAAGCTGCTAAGCGAATTATACTGTATTTACCTATTTTTTCTGGCAGGGACGAACCTATAGTTGTCGTAACGAACGTCATCGATTGGATGCTTAGATTTCTTGCCGTGTGAAGAACTTTCTTGAGATGGTGTACTCACTTTTCTTCCAACATGACGCCTATCTTTGTATGCAACAAGTCCAGCCGCAATCGTTTCTCGAAACTGAGGTAGCTGCAATAACCTTTAATTTTCAGTATAAGTATCATTGATTGAATTGTTTGAATGTATGCGACGATATAAAATATATGTATTAAATGCAGCCATATAAACTACATATATAATAAAAAATTTGAGTCATTGGGTCCCGAGGCTTTGCTCGAATATGGTAACGACCCATAAGTCCATCCATCAGATCCACTCCACCCATGTGACGGTTATATTCATGTATGATCTGCGGGCAGTCAACTTCGGGGTAGTGCTTTCTATGGATGGCAATGGATGCCGGGTTCTCTTTGGCAGTAGATTTGTTGTACCACTGCTTCTCTATATGTTACTGAGGATATCACTGCTTCAGTAGAAGTAGTTGCAACCGCTTCAATTCAAGTGCTGAGGAAACTTCAACTTGTGTAGAAATGAGATTGGACGGCTCTGAAGGTCCGTGACCAACTGACGATAAGACAAAGTTTTGAATGGATAAATCTCTCTTTCCCCCTGCATCCATGTCTGCAGCGCACGTCAAAACACTTTGCTCGATTTCAAGTGAAATTTTATCTGGAACGTCGGAACCTCATCGTCGGAGCTAAAATCACCGACATATTCATCCGATTCCATTAGTTCTTCCAACTGATCATCAGATATTTCTGAAAGTTTGAACCTATTCTGTTTTAAATTTGGTTTTTACCTTCCATTTCTATGAAAAAAATTAACAAAACGGAAACATAGAAGAAAAACTTGGATAAAAAAAGTAGACTCAAACAGGTAAAGCTGCCCTGAGGCCACTTATTTTTTCGCTTCTAAGCCACATCTTATTATATTTTCATAGACACTAAACATTCACAGCGAGAGTAAAAATTTTGAAAACTTATCGGCTTAATTCGTCATGCAGGTTTGTATTCTCAAATTTGTTTTTTTTTTAACTCAACAATTTTTTTTTTGTGTGGAAAATTTTTTTTGCTCAGCGACCGCTTTCTCACAGAAAAATTTTGATACAAATGAAACGAAATATCCAAACACTTTCAAGCAAAAATTCAAATAATGAAAAAAGCCATAGTAACGAATGTTAAGTCTACTTTTTTAATTAAAAAACTCAAGTAAAGAACTATGGAGTTCTTTGTGATAGCTGCCCTGAGGCAGCTTTACCCGATAGAGGGTTAAAAAAAATGATTGCTTCCATATTTTCTTTCAAACTTGCTCAATAAATTTCCACTTTTTCCCTATTTCTTTGGACTTTCCAACATTTGCAACATTTTTCGACTCATTCAACATTTTCAGACATACTACATTTCATTGACTTCTTCAAACTTTTTCGTTCTTTAACATTTTTGGGCTTTCAATATATATTGACGTTTAATATATCCCGAAAAGGTAAAAAGCATGATTGGATAACAAAAATGACAGAATACAAGATTACGCATCGCGCATTTCGGCCAATTTGCGATGTCTTTTTAAAGCGTCGTATAGAGGACGGTTTTGAAATTTTTATTTTCATTCAGAGTTGCCTTCTAATAAGATATAAGTGGATTTCCACAGGAATTGTCATTTAAGATGGCATCGTTTTAAATTTTTTTTTTTTTTTTTTAGCAAATCCTTCAGCCATAATTATTCTTGAAGCTAAAGCTGTCTTGAATTAATATGCTATGTGGAACAATTAAAATTCAATTACCTATTTTTTTATGTAACTTTTCATGTTTTTGTTAACTTAAATGCAATTTTAACCAGGCTTTCGAACCCTGTAAGTTTTAGGTGCGGGTACAGGTTCGGGTTCAGGCTCAATTTTTTTCCAAAAAAATTAAACAATTTCATTTAATTTTTATTTTAGAATGTTATTTTATTTATTTTTGGAAAAATGTTCATTTAAACGCACGAGTAGAATATTCTCTAGTGATTCTTCGAAGAAGCACTCTTTGCGAAGCTAAAACAAACTCCAACGCAGAAAAAGTCCTCTCGACACTCACCTGAGCTGCTGGAACAGCTTATATGACCTGAGCAGCTTCACACAATGGAGATGTATCAATCTTTTTTTGTTACCAGAATTCTAAAATCTATTTCTTTAGAAATCCTAGGAAAAGTCTGATAAATTTCGAATTCTTTGATGTTGAATTATTTTTCTTGTTCTTTAGCAGTTCTTCTACCATGTCTGCGCTTTCATCTTCGGAATAATATACTATGTACTACACTTGTGTCGTTAATATTTTCAGTTGTAAATTCTATACTTGTATGTGTATATTTCCATCGATATTGTCATTTTAGCCGGCTTCAATATTAATTTTTTGGAGCACACTCTTCAACCATGATTTTTCTTGAAGTTAAGACTATGAGCCTGTCCCATTTGATATCTTTTCGTGAATTTAATGAAATTTTGACTTTCCTCTGAGGTGAATATGATATGTCAAAATTTGTACTAGCCCTGGGGCAAGTGAAAATTTTGACAAGTGATAGAAATTGAAATAGCAATCAACAATTATAAGTTGTGTCTGTTTACTTTCATAGTTAAATTTGTAGTTAAATTCGTAGTTAAATAATTTGTGAGAGAATAGCGTAATTATTGTCAAATAAATATTTAACTAAAAAAAGTAAACAGACAGAAATTAGTTAAAAATGTAGTTACATTAGCCAAGTGTCAAAAACGAAAAATTTATTTTATTACGATAGTCAAATTTAAATTTGCTACAGAGTTTTTATTTTGATTTATTTAAGTAATTTTATATTTCTATTCTAACAATATAGGTATAAGTTGGTAGGTTATTTATTGAGCTTTAATTTAGTATGTAAAAGTTTCAAATCGGTTCATTTACAAACAAGAGGAATAGGTTCAAAAATTAAATTTGCACAAAAATTAAATTTTTATTAATTTATTTTTTTGAACAGCTGTTTGTTTTGTGACACTTGACAAAATTTAACTACAAAAATTCTTTTGGCGATTTTTGTTAACTATTTTTCGGAGAGAGAGTGAACAGCTGTTTATTTCTCGTATTTTCGTGCTCATATTTAACTACATTTGGAAGTAAACAGACACGAGTTAGGCAGTTTTAGGCAGATTTAGGCAACAAAAGGCGCCTTAAGTTAACTTTTGGCGAGTAAACAGACACACCTATAAACAACATTGTACAGACGTCAAACATTTTGGACACATACTGGTGGCAAACCAATAGGCACCTCGTCTCAGGTGACAGACGGGGATAGCCGAGAAATATGTCGCCTATTTCTTCGTGATGCGAAACTTAAAACTGAGTTCCTCATGGACACTGGCGCTGACATCTCGGTGTATCCTGCCTCTGCTTCAGAAAGGTGTCAGGATCCAGCACCTCTACAACTATTTGCTGCAAACCAATCGCAAATAAAAACGTTTGGAAACAAGGTTTTATTTTTCAACTTGTGACTTAAAAGAAATTTTCGGTGGACTTTTATATTGGCTGATGTAAAAAAAACCAATAATTGGTGCCGATTTCCTTAGTCATTATGGATTGTTAGTGGACATAAGAAATAATCTAATAATTGATAATGTTTCCAAATCTGAAAGCAAGTACTCAGTATTCCGGTCCATTATTATCATCAATCAAATCAATATTTTGGTCCATTATTATCATCAATCAAATCAATATCCGAGAATTATGAGTTCAATAATTTATTGAAGGAATTCGAGGACTTAATCATACCACATAAGCCGGAAACTTCAATCAAACACTCGGTGACACATCACATTCAAACTACCGGTCCTCCAGTTTTTGCAAAGGCTCGTCGATTATCTCCTGAGAAGTTACTAATAGTAAAACGTGAGTTTGATATTATGCTCAAACAGGGGACTGCCGTTCATCACAAAGTTCCTGGGCAAGTCCCTTGCATCTCGTACCAAAATCAAATGGGGAATGGCATCTGTGTGGGGATTATCGACGATTGAATGCTGTTACTATACCAGATCGCTACCCAGTACCTCATATCCATGATTTTGGATTTATGTTAAGCGGTAAGACTATTTTTAGCAAAGTGGATCTAGTTAAGGCTTATCATCAAATTCCTGTTGAGAAAGCTGACATTGAGAAGACTGCGATTATAACGCCGATTGGATTGTTTGAGTTTCCATGCATGACATTCAGGTTGTGTAATGCCGCACAATCGTTTAATAGATTCATTAATCAAATTATTAGAGGTCTGGATTTTGGTTATGCATATATAGACGAGATACTACATAGCATCTAGTAATCTTGAGGAACACAAGCAACATGTACGCCTTTTATTTGAACGCTTCAGGAAATTTGGAGTGACTATCAACCTATCTAATTCTGTTTTTGGAGTGTCGGAGATAAGTTTTCTTGGATATTTAGTAACTATCAATGGTCTGAAACCATTGCCATCTCATGTTGAAATTATTCAAGATTACAAGACACCTGAAACAACAAAGGATCTGCGACGTTTTCTTGGTATGCTAAATTTTTATCGTCGTTTCATACCTCAAGCTGCTCAACAACAATCAAAACTTCATGCATTGTACTCTGTCAACAAAAAAAGTGATAATACCAAAATTCAATGGACGCAAGAGCTTATCGAAGCTTTTAACAGATGTAAGGACTAGTTAGCAAATGCGACATTTTTGACATTTACATCATTAAATGCTGCAACACCTCTTTGGGTTGATGCACCTGATACAGGAATGGGTGGTGTCTGACAACAACAAATTGAAGGTGAGTGGAAACCTATTGCTTTTTATTCAAAAAAATTAATACCAACACAAGCAAAATATAGTGCATACGATCGCGAACTCCTGTCTGCCTATTCTCCCGCTGCGAGGAGGGAGCGGGCAAAGCAGCGAAAAATTATGTTTAAGCTATGAAAACATAATAAAAGTTAATTTTGTTTCTTTTTGCCAACATATACAGGCTATTTTGATTATTTAAAATAAATAATAAAAATGCGTTCGAAAAATTTACTTTCAATTTCAAGAAATTTTTGTGCTGTCAAAATTTCATCAATTTGTAAAAAGATATCGAATGGGACAGCAAAATCGGAAATCTTAGTCACCACAGTAAAAATTTTACTCACCAGGCTAAAAATGGTTTTCACCGCGATTTGCCTAGGTAAAAAGATATCGATTGGGATAGACCCTATATTGATTTTATGTTCAAGGTGGAACAACTAAAATTCAAAGACCTATTTTGTATGTAACTTTATATGTAACTTTTCATGTTTTTTTACTTTGAATGCAATTTTAACTATGTTTCCATCTGAATTTTAATTGTTCCTCCTTTAATATTAATTCAAGAAGTCTTAACTTCAAGAAAATCTATGGTTGAGGGGTATGCTCAAAAAAAAAAACAAACAATTGAACATGGCCGGGCTGAAATGACAATTTCGTCATGGTTTTTCTTGAAGTTAGGACTGTCTTGAATTAATATTAAAGGAGGAACAATTAAAATTCAGAGGCAGACATACTTAAAATTGCAAAGTAAAAAAAAACTTGAAATGTAACATACAAAGTTTTGTTATCTAATAAGCGTTAGAGCATATCAAAAGTGGAAGTCCAGCGAGATGGACAATCAAGCTTTGCTTTTTTTAAGCCTAATCTTTTTACCCAAGAAGATTTAATAGGCACTCCAGACATCTTAGAAAAATCTGTGCACTTAGTAAAATTAATATTGACCGTGGATATTGTGTCATAAACTGCCAACTGGGAAGTATGAGCTATGCACCTAAAGTGATTTATATCCCCAGTTGACTTCGTTCCTTTGTCAGTGTCGGTTGTGTTGTGTGTGTAGCATTGTGATTTTTTAATATTTATTTAAACTTTATTTTAGTTTAATTATTGATATTAATATATATAATCAATAATTCAATTTGGAAATTGTGTCGTTGTTTATAAAATTGATTGCTTGTCGTGATGTCTTTTTTAAAATTTATATTGTTTTATTAACATTTTAATATATGTATGTGCAAATATTTTATCTATTTCTGCATAAACAGTGTAAGCAGTGCAACAGTTTTGTTTTTGATTCTCTTTTATGCTTTGCACGTGCACTAGCTTAACTTTAAACTCTGTTGTGCTGTTGTTGTTGCTGCTTAACGGGTGAATTTTTGCGCTGTTCTAAAAATATTTTAAATCGCTTTCTTTTTTTTACGATTTCAAGATGGATTATTTTTCCTCTGATAATTTGTTAGCTTGCTCTCTAGGAGATCAGTGCAAAAGCCAAAATATATTGAATTCTATGTTTTCCTGTTCAGGTCCCTGTGAACAGGTTTTTCATGCCTCTTGTGCAAACTTAACAAAAGCTATTACTGATTTATTATGCTCTGTCCATTCGGGCCTGCAATGGTACTGTCCATCTTGCAAAGCCCTTTCCCCGTTGGTATTTTTTGAAAAAATTAAGCAATTTGGGGAAAATCTTAACAATCTGAATAATAATTTCAGAGATATTCTTAACAATTATCTAGACTTAACTCCCCAAATTGAAAAAAAGCCTTGAGGCTATTTCACCGGATGTTAGTTTGCAAAATAAAACCGTTGCCGAGGCAGCTATGGTTTTTGCTTCTACTCCTTCGATCTCCACTTTACCTAAACAAGCTATTTTCTTAAAAAAGAAAAAAAAGTCTAAAAAGAAATTAAATAAGAAATTAGATAAGAATCTGGGTAATGTGGGGAGCGTGGGTGGTGCGGCCATCAGTCGTGACAAAACTCCCGTGGATTGCTCTCTAAATACCTCTTCACCCACTCCCAATTTTCCCGCTATAGTCTCTGTTAACAATCTTCCATCACCTTCCTCCACTATAAATAATCCTCTATCAATTTCGGTTATTGCTAATCCGCGGGTGGATATTGCGATTGGTAGCTCTGTGCCTCCGGTTTCCCTGCAGGCATTACCAAGGTTAAAATCGATTTTAATTTCACGACTTCATTCCAACACTACCTCTGACAGCGTTAAAAATTTTATTAGACAAAATCAAATTATTCCTGCCGACGCCTTCGTTTCTTGCAGGAAACTCGGTAATAAACTCATGTGTCTTTTAAAATAACAGTGACATCTTCTCATGTTTCTGCCATTCTTAAATCTAAAGCATGGGTGGAAAATATCTACATTTCAGAATTTAAATCGAAAAAAATGTCCGTTCCAATTCAAAAAACTGAAACGGCTTTTCCTTTACTATCAAAATGTAAGGGTTTTGCGTTCCAAGACGCAAGATATCTTTTTATCAACTTAGAATTTCTCTGAAGATATTATCGTGTTTACCGAAACTTGGTTAAATAACAGTTTTCTCAATATGGAACTTTTTGATAATAGTTTCCATGTTTTTAGAAGAGACAGACACTTGGAAGATCTTTCTTCTGTTGGTGGAGGCGTCTTAATAGCTATAAAAAATCATTTAACCACTTCATTAGTTGAAATTGCCTGTCCATCTAATATTGAACTGTTATGTGTTAAGGTTACACATTGTAACTCTAATTTATACTTTCTTAACCCTTATGTTCCTACAAATAGTAGCGCAGATGTCTACGAATGTCTTTCGACGACCGTAGAATATATTATTAATGAACTAGACGCTAATGATGACATTTTGTTGTTAGATGACTTTAATCTGCCTGACCTAAAATGGACTTCTTCGGATGATGGTACATATTATTATGCAAAACTCGACAACAACAAATTTTTGTTGACGAAATACTTTCAAATTTACAACAACCAAGTTGTATAACTAATTGCCACGGACGACAACTTGACTAAGTCTTGGCTACAAATAGTAGCAATGTTATTGTAAGAAATGCTATCCATGCTCTGTCTACGGTAGATTCCTATCATCCACCTTTGAGTATTGTGTACCAATCTGACAATGAAAATTTTACTAATGCATGTCCATCCATTAATATTTACGAATTTAATTTTAAGAAAGCTGACTTTTTAAAATTGAATGATAATTTAAGAAATAAATTAGACGACTTGCTTACTTTTTTAAATAACAATACATTTGATGATTGCATTAAATTTTTCTATGGTGAACTAATTTCTGCCATAGCATTGTCGGTTCCATATACAAAGAGGTACGTTAATAATTCCTCATACCCTTGGTATACAAAGTATTTGAAAAAAATTCGCAATGGCCGTAATAGGGCATGGAATAAATACGTTTGTAGCCAGGACCGAAACGACCTTGTTGCTTATCAGCGACTGTTTATTGAATTTAAAGAAATGTCAGCCTTAATTTATTCTGAATATTTGAATAAAATTAGGCTGAATATTCTTCATAACCCCAAGAATTTTTGGGGTTTTATTAATTCTAAAAAAAATCTTACGGGTTTCCATCTGAGTTTAAAACAGTTGATGGGCTCACTAGCGACCCACAAATTATAGCCGGGTTGCTTGGTAATTTGCTTAATGAATCATTTTCTACGGATTTATTTAGCCTTGAAATCAACTATTTTGAATATATGGATAACGACCTTTTAGTTTCGGTTAATGAGATATTTTTCTCTCCGGACCTCATAGAGAAATATATTTCATCTGTTGATGATGACTTCAGCGCCGGGCCTGATGGTATTCCTGCGACAGTTTTAGTAAACTGCAGCTCTGTGCTGAGTCAGCCGCTCAGTTTTTTATTTAATAGATCAATTCGAGAAAGTTATTTTCCTAAATTTTGGAAAAATGCATACATTAGCCCCATTTTCAAGAAAGGGTGCAAAAATTATGTTTCAAACTACAGGCCCGTGGCTAAGTTATCATCAATACCGAAAATTTTTGAACATATTATATACGATCAGGTTAAGGTGTGCTGTAGTGAATTCATAACAACTCGTCAGCATGGTTTTGTTAATGGCAGATCTACAGTTTCTAACCTCCTTGATTTCACTTCTTTTGCATTAAGCTCTTTAGACTCATTGCTAAAAAAAGGTTTTTTTGTTTTTAAATTTTATTTTTAATAATTTCCGATATTTCGAATTCCTTTGGAAAACATCATCAGGGACTAAAAAATACAATTATTTTACATTAGAACTATAAAAACAATCACAAAAAACAT
This sequence comes from Tricholauxania praeusta, assembly GCA_949775025.1. Lineage (NCBI taxonomy): Eukaryota > Metazoa > Arthropoda > Insecta > Diptera > Lauxaniidae > Tricholauxania > Tricholauxania praeusta. The sequence goes on from OX459028.1 coordinate 112,952,420, forward strand.
TTCAAGAAAACTTACATATTTTAAAAAATTTTTTATAAAAACTTAAACTTCATAATTTTACAACAGAAATCACAACATTGAAAACACAAAAAACTTGACATTGAACAACAAAAAGTTTAAAAAATATTGCACCTATTCGTTAGCCCCTTCGTTGTCCAATGTTTTGCCTTTAGATTTCTATTTTCCCATGTGACCTTTGTTAATATTTTGAGCTCTTTTGTTTTGTTTTGATTAAGTGTCTGTAAATGTGAGCGCAGTTGTCTGTGTCAGTCTTATAATTGAGTCGCTTTTGTGTAAGTGTATTGATGATATGTAGCATTTCAAGAGAGTATCTTCGCGCGTAATTTTGTTCTTGTTGTAGTACTCTAACTTCGTCAAAATTGGGAGAGTGTCCAGTTTTACTACAGTGTGCAGCAAGTGCAGTCAGATTTCTATTGGAAAATAGAAAACTAAAGGCAAAATATTGGACAACGAAGGGGCTAACGAATAGGTGCAATATTTTATAGTGCAAAAACCATTATTATTCCGTTTTTTTTATTTATTTTGTAAAATTTTGTTTATCGACCAAAAAAAAAAAAAAAAGGTTGCAACTTCGAAAGTAGTGAAAAGTAGCGCATTTCAACCAAAAGTAGTACATTTCCAGTGAAAAGTAGCCTTGCAAAAGTAGCACTTTTGCTACTTTAGTATGCCATCTGGTAGCCCTACAGCCCGCAAAACTTTACCTAATTAACCTATAACGTTTTTAGCATGGTAAGAAAGCTTACTTTATTACCTTTAAAATGGTGTATAGATTGTTGTAAATTTTTAAATATTAGCCCCCTTTTGGACCGAAAAACAAAAAAATTTATTCAATAAATTCCTATGGAAACTACGTTTTTATGGTCAAAAACAATGAAAAACACCAAAAACAATAACTGTTAAAACAATTATTAGAAGACGATTCTCATTGAAAACTTAAAAATGTTTATTAAAAATCGCGCGCACGATTTTTAATAAAAAATTTTTGTCTGCGGCGCTCTTTTTTTCAACATAACCTTACTTTTTATAAAATTATTAATTTATGTAATAATCTTGTCATTTTATAATGAGAATCGTCTTATAATAATTGTGGTTATTGTAATAGTCGTTGTTGCTGATGTTTTTCATTGTTTTTGACCATAAAATCATAGTTTCCATAGGAATTTATTGAATATTTTTTTTTTATTTTCAGTCAAAAAGGGAGTAAATATTTAAAAATTTTCAACAAGTTATGCATCATTTAAAAGGTAATAAATTAAGCTTTCTAATAAATGCTAAAAAAGTTATAGGTTAATAGCACAATTTTTGGAAAAAATAACAGTTTTTTAAAAAAATTTATGAGTTAAATTTCAAATATTTGTTCAGCATTAGTGTAGGCCATTAAATTATCTATGTTATGATACCCATATTTTTGATATTCATTTAGGGGTTCCCAACTTATAAGGCTTTTCACAAAAGCTATATCCGCAACTTCCGATGGCTATATATCCGAAACCAGATCCGAGCGACATTTTTTTTTTTTGCTATTTTTATTTTCATTATAATTAAACATTATGAACTTACAGTCATTTTAGCAAAGACCAATATTGTAAATTTTTACTTATTGATCAATGCTATTTTTTATTCAACAAACATGACAAAGATAACAAATGGAACAATTTAACCTGGTAATTGGTGACATATGTTTCGGCTATTACCACATAGCCTCATCAGACCAGTTTTTGGTTAATGTTGTACATGGAGTCGATCCCCTGACCGTACATGCATTTCAATTGCATATCTGTCGACGGCCGCTCTAACAACTGAGCTACTGAGGAACTGACCTTGAACTGTACAAATTGCGTATATCCATTTATTATCTCTTGTCACTTTCTCGCTTGTTGTCACAGCTGCTAAGCCATTGGCTTAGAAACTTGCTATGATTTTATTTTTCGAAAATTGTGGTGTTGCCAGCCACATATTTTTTGAAATTGGCGTGTTCTCCATATGGTTTAAGAAAGTTGATTTTTGCGACTGATTATTTTTATTATAATTAAACATTATGAACTTACAGTCATTTTAGCAAAGACCAATATTGTAAATTTTTACTTATTGATCAATGCTATTTTTTATTCAACAAACATGACAAAGATAACAAATGGAACAATTTAACCTGGTAATTGGTGACATATGTTTCGGCTATTACCACATAGCCTCATCAGACCAGTTTTTGGTTAATGTTGTACATGGAGTCGATCCCCTGACCGTACATGCATTTCAATTGCATATCGGTCGACGGCCGCTCTAACAACTGAGCTACTGAGGAACTGACCTTGAACTGTACAAATTGCGTATATCCATTTATTATCTCTTGTCACTTTCTCGCTTGTTGTCACAGCTGCTAAGCCATTGGCTTAGAGACTTGCTATGATTTTATTTTTCGAAAATTGTGGTGTTGCCAGCCACATATTTTTTGAAATTGGCGTGTTCTCCATATGGTTTAAGAAAGTTGATTTTTGCGACTGATTATTTTTATTATAATTAAACATTATGAATTTACAGTCATTTTAGCAAAGACCAATATTGTAAATTTTTACTTATTGATCAATGCTATTTTTTATTCAACAAACATGACAAAGATAACAAATGGAACAATTTAACCTGGTAATTGGTGACATATGTTTCGGCTATTACCACATAGCCTCATCAGACCAGTTTTTGGTTAATGTTGTACATGGAGTCGATCCCCTGACCGTACATGCATTTCAATTGCATATCTGTCGACGGCCGCTCTAACAACTGAGCTACTGAGGAACTGACCTTGAACTGTACAAATTGCGTATATCTATTTATTATCTCTTGTCACTTTCTCGCTTGTTGTCACAGCTGCTAAGCCATTGGCTTAGAGACTTGCTATGATTTTATTTTTCGAAAATTGTGGTGTTGCCAGCCACATATTTTTTGAAATTGGCGTGTTCTCCATATGGTTTAAGAAAGTTGATTTTTGCGACTGATTATTTTTATTATAATTAAACATTATGAACTTACAGTCATTTTAGCAAAGACCAATATTGTAAATTTTTACTTATTGATCAATGCTATTTTTTATTCAACAAACATGACAAAGATAACAAATGGAACAATTTAACCTGGTAATTGGTGACATATGTTTCGGCTATTACCACATAGCCTCATCAGACCAGTTTTTGGTTAATGTTGTACATGGAGTTGATCCCCTGACCGTACATGCATTTCAATTGCATATCTGTCGACGGCCGCTCTAACAACTGAGCTACTGAGGAACTGACCTTGAACTGTACAAATTGCGTATATCCATTTATTATCTCTTGTCACTTTCTTGCTTGTTGTCACAGCTGCTAAGCCATTGGCTTACACGGTCTCTACACGAGCCATAATTCATGACAATGTTCATGCCTTACCATCAATATGTCTAATGTAGACACAATATGTTATAACATAAATATGTCAAACCAGAAAAGTTAAACATTTTGTTTTGTCAGCTCTGCTGTCTTCGGTTTGCCATAAATTTGAAGTTTTAAACGTCAAATGAAATTAAAATTTTTAAGGCGATTGTTTTTTTGACCTATAGCGATGGCTCACATTAAATTAAATCGCAATAATATAATTAATTTAATAAACTTTTATCGCGAATACGAATGCCTGTGGAATTTTAAAAGTGAGTGTTATAAAAGGACGGATTTAAAAAGAAAGGCATGGGAAGAAATTGCCCAAAAATTTAACTGGACGGCAGATGAAGCCAAAAAAAAAATTAAGTACCTTCGCTCTAGTTACATTGCTGAAAAGAAGAAAGTTGATGATTCAAAAAGAAGTGGTTCGTCCAGTGAGGTTTACGAACCAAACCTTTTTTACTTTAATGAATTTGGATTCCTTGATGGAGCAATAGTGTTGAGGAGACGGTGCACTAATTTCGAAGAGGTTTGTATTTTACAACTGATTAACAAAAGCTTTGTAAGTAATTTTTCATTATTATTTTACAGACCAGTAGTGACAGCGTAAGCTTGGAGCAAACAACTGAGCTTAGAGCAGATCCGAATTCCGAAGGTGATGGAACTGCAACTCCAGCCGAGATTGCAACCGATCAAAGGCAGAGAAAAATGTCTAAGCGCAAGCGAACAGAGACGTCTGAAGCTGATAGCAAAAAACTTGATAACGCTATAGACGCTATCGTAAAGTTTGCTGTAGGGAATCCTCCTCCAGCTGAACCAGCGACTGCTTTTGCAGCTTTTGGAACTAGTATTGGTTTGCAGCTCCAAAGCCTGCGGCCACTAACAGCATCAACAGCGATGGCCGAAATACAACAAATTTTAACCAAACACACCATATCTGAGTTGCAGCACCAAAGAATTCAAATTATTTCAGATGAAATAATTGTGCCGTCTAACTCTTTGTCTTCAGGATCATACACTGAGGATATAAGTTTTGACCCACAATCATCAAGCTCTGTTTATGGCGAACATACAGACAAGTTGCATATTGCCATGTTTAATGCAAACATAAGCGAAGATGCGATACAGATGTAAACCTGAAACTGCTAAACTGGAGTGGCAATATTTATTTTTAAAAAATTGAACAAAACAAAATTACATTATATTGGAAGTATACATGTATTTTTATTAGTAACCAAAAATAATAAAATGTTTTGTCTAAAAAGAATATTTACTTAAAAGATTTCTGAATTTTATCCCATTGGAAAGCAACATCTCCATCAGTAATAACATATTTACATAAATTCTCTCTGTATCGACAAGAGTCTCAACAACCAGCCTCGCTCGACTCAATCTATAATTAAAAAGCTCTTCGGCTAAAGTTAAGGAGCTGTTTTTATCGAAAGCTTTCATGATATGGGTGTCTAACGGAAATATTCCATCACCGATTAAAAAATACGGAGTTTTTTCTTCCTGCCCCTTGAGTTTACCTGGTGGAGGTATATTTAACTTTCCAGACTGTAAACAATGGTAAAAGTAAGAGCTTTTGAATATTATGGTGTCCGTTGTTCTTCCATTTGCCCCAACATCAATAAATATAAATTTTCCGAATGCGTCAACTGCTCCCAAAAGAACGACGCTAAAGAACCCTTTATAATTATAAAAATCAGAGCCAGAATGTGGGGGTGACTTTATCCTAATATGTTTCCCGTCAAGTGCCCCTAAAGTATGAGGAAAGTTCCATAATAAATCAAATTCTTTGGCAATTTGAAACCACTCATTTTGGGTTGCAGGAACCTGAAAAATTAAACCAAACTTAATATTTTTGATCCTGGTGAAATAAACGTATACAAAAGCACTACCTTCAGATGTGTTTTATGTAAGCTATTATAAATTGCAGATAGTATTTCTGGTATGAAAATACTAATTGTCTTCCGCGAGACGTGTGTTAGGAATTCCAATAACCGATACGAGTCGCCTGTAGCAATATATCGCAAAGTTATAGCTAGCCTTACCTTTGCGCTATTTGCGTACCTCATTTGGGTGTCCTGTTTTTTTATTGCCGAATCAACCTGCAAGTTTCTGTTATTATTGCCCATGTACAAAAATTTGATATATTTATCTTACCGACTTAAGAAGAGTTTCGAAGGTGCCAATTGTCATGCGACAAAAATTTTTGAAATCACTGCCTTCCTCCCACATAACATCCTTTAAAAGATGTGCTTCAATATCATGCGCGTCTCTTTTCTCTAAAAATGGATTCACCCAAAATCTTCGTTTCTTTCTAGCCTTTTTTTTTTCTTCAATTTTATGCTCTAATTTTTTTAATTCTTTTAAGGCATTCAATACGAGAATGCTCTTTGTATGTTGCCTGTTTAATTTCATTTTCAGTAATGAAATGTCTTTACATAATTTGCCCACCTCAAGTTTTGACAAAAAAAAAAAGTATGACATAAACATATGACATGGCATAAATTATAGCTCGTGTAGACGCCGTGTTAGAGACTTGCTATGATTTTATTTTTCGAAAATTGTGGTGTTGCCAGCCACATATTTTTTGAAATTGGCGTGTTCTCCATATGGTTTAAGAAAGTTGATTTTTGCGATTATTTTATTATAATTAAACATTATGAACTTACAGTCATTTTAGCAAAGACCAATATTGTAAATTTTTACTTATTGATCAATGCTATTTTTTATTCAACAAACATGACAAAGATAACAAATGGAACAATTTAACCTGGTAATTGGTGACATATGTTTCGGCTATTACCACATAGCCTCATCAGACCAGTTTTTGATTAATGTTGTACATGGAGTCGGTCCCCTGACCGTACATGCATTTCAATTGCATATCTGTCGACGGCCGCTCTAACAACTGAGCTACTGAGGAACTGACCTTTTTATTTCCATTTTAAGGGGTAAAACAAAAAAAAAAAAAAAAAAGATTGGAGCATGGGAGTCACGGTAAACCGGTGCCGAACAGTAAGAAAATTATTCTATTAAAATTTAGCATATTTCAGTCTTATATTTAAAAAATATCACATATTTTCTTGCGCTAGGACAGTATAATTTTAGTTTGAATTTTATTATTTTGCTTTTATAAATTGAGAGATAGTTTATTCTTTAAACTTCGAAACCCAATAGAAACGCTACTAATGAGAAAAAATCAATAACAACACAGAATTCAAGATCCATCAAACTATTATTTAACTTTTAAAAGTCTGCTGTCCAACAATAATTTCATGTGAACTTCCCTGTCTGCTGTTCTTGTGTGTTCGAATTGTTTGGTTATTAGCTGTGGGAGTGTTTGCAAATGTTAGAGAATAGTAGAAAAAACGTTACATGAACAGTAAAAGTAAATTGACTCTGCAAATTTTAGTTCAATTAAAATTGGCTTAGTTTTAGTTTAGTCGCGAGTGTACAATCAGTGCAAGTGGTTTTAATGAAATTTTGCATTGCCCATAAGACATCGATAAAAGTTTAAAGTGGAATATTTTGTGATACAGCTAGTGCAAGAATGATTTTTTTTACGTTTATAATTTTATTAATTGCAACTTTATCTAAAAGTTGGGCAGCACATTTGCCTTCCATCAATTATGGGAAAATGCAGATCCCTTCAGTTTTTCATATTCACCAGTCACAAGATTATAATTCAGTCCCGCTTCAGCAACCAAAACATCATACGTACGATAAAAAGGGTGACATAGTAGATTTGGAATTAACTGGTGACCTTGAAGATAACGACAGAAGTGCGTTGTTTTCGAAACAACGTGAACGACGTCAGGTATCCAGTTGGCTGATTGCGCCGAACACCCGTTGGTGTGGTCGAGGTAACAGCGCAAACGGTACCTATAACCATCTCGGAGGTGCATCATCAGCTGACAAATGTTGTCGAAAACATGACCACTGTCAACTTTTTATACCCGGGATGAGCAATCGCTATGAACTATTCAACTATAGGCCCTACACTCTGTCACATTGCAATTGCGACAGACGATTTCGTACCTGTCTTAAAATGGCCAACGATGAGGATGCCAAAACAATTGGAAAGTTGTTCTTTAACATGGTTCAAACTCAATGTTTTATACTGAAAAGCGAACGAGTTTGTCAGCAGCGCTTCGCTGATGGTAATTGCGAGCAGGAACTGGTGAAACAAAAGGCCTACCTGCGAAATAATAAAAATTTTTAACCGTGCAGGAATGTGAGAATTCTTTTGGGGAAGGGATGCAAGTGCAAGACGCTACTTTAACAACGAATGTAGAGGCTGTTCATTAACAAATTCTAAGTACATTGTGTGGTATAAATCTATTGGTACCACAAGGTGAGTTTCGTATTCTATTACGGCTGCTTACATTTATTAGTTGGGAAAAAGTTTTACTTTAGGTTCCATTTGCCCATTGGTCTTAAGTTTACTTTAGGGACAATGCTCCTTTCCTTGAAACAAATTTTTCTTACGAAGTTTCTGATTTTAAAATAGAATACGCAATCACAAAGTATCGCTCGGATCTGACTTCAGAGATATAGCCATCGGAAGTTGCGGATATAGCTTTTATAAAAAACAGTATGAACCCCTGGACGGATTTTCAAAATATAGATATCATATGAAAGGAAATTAAATGAGGTATAGAATTGTGATATAAATATATCAGGGGTCTACAAACAAAAGTAGACAAGTCCCACAGATGTGATTTTACAGAAACTGAGAAAAACACTTAACAAATTTGTTAACATGCTATAGCCAAGAAAGAATCCATAAAATAAAAGAAAAGCATGTTTTTATCGGTATCTCTTAAATAATAAGGGTTATTTTAATAAAATGAATGGACATATCTAACTCTGTTTTCAAATGGCGGACATAACTAGTTTCATTTGTAAGCGAAAGGGACATAACCAAGTTTGTTGCTAACATACATACCAGGGACGTATTCAGTAAAATAATAATCAGTAAAATAATATTAATAATCTTTATTAATAAAAACTCAGAAATATAATATCACGGAGATATCTTGGTTTTGAAATAAGAATGATATGCGGTTTTGGCATTCTTTTAAGTAAATAACAGTTCATTAAAAATGATGTACGACTGGATCGACGGTAAGATAATATTTGAGGTGTTGCAACTAGAAAGTGGAAAATCGTTACTTTTTTTACTTTTGTCGGGACAATTTCCAATTTTTTTATAAGAAAGAAGAAAGAAAAAGAAAAACTAATCATGGATTCGAATTCACTGATCGATAATTGCCCGAAAACCATACCCACTTTGTTGACAAATTTGATAACCTCGGTAACTTGCACCATTTTTAAATCAATATTTTCGAAAAAAGGTTGTCTATTTAAAACAGGGCATTAATCCAGTTTTCAATATTAACCTTATCCCTAGTAATGGGCTTTGTCCAGACACACGAGGCTATTGTAATCCGCGGACACATCGTGAAAAAATCAAAAAGTTTTTATTTTAAACCGCTCTAATATACAGATATATAAAGAACTTACCATGACCTTTATTTTCCATATATAACTTTTTCTTTAACTTGTTTTTTTTTTTAAGCAAGAATGATATTTTAATAACCGCACGTAGTTGTATTCACAACTCTACTCAGAAAACTAAGCTTTTATGGTTTGCTGTTAAACTGTCAATTAGTATTTACAAAAACAAAATGCATTTTTGTTTGTTTGTTTGCTTTCTATTAGATTTCAACAACAACAAAACAATACAGAGTGTGACAAAAATAGATTTTGATCGGCAAAATGGTCAGCGAGCCCATAGTGCACTGGTCACCGTGATATATTTGCAACAACGGTTTCATGTCGCGAATTTTGAGGGAATTTACAGGCATCCCTTTATTTGAATATCTAAAACAAAACAAAAAGTCACTTGTTTTGCAATGTAAACAAAGATCCGCCCTTGGAATTACCTCTCTTTCTTCGCAACATTTGTGTTCTATTTTTCCGAATGTGCCTGCCTTTTTCCACCTTTATTTGGAAGTACATCTCAAGCATTTTTATTCATTTTGCATTTGCAATTAAAAAAAGCTTAAATGCTTTAATGTTTCACTAACTTTTTACTAAAATACCGAGCACCGACACTCACAAAAACGTTCGAGCGCAATTGAAAATGGAGCGTTCTTATTGGCTAATGTGGACTTAACCAGCTTTGTAAGTGACTTCTGAGGACATATACAATTCTGTTGCTCAACTTTAATTTCAAAGCAATATAGCCTTGGAACGAAGCGTATTTAGTCTGATATTGAATTTAAAACTTGAATCTGAATGACCGGTGAAAGTGTTTCCATAAAAATTTAAAAAATTAACCATTTGTGACTTGTCTACTTTTGTTTGTAATCCCCTGATATGAATTCCGACTTTTTTTTTAAAACCCGTTATTTATTCCAAAAAATTTATTGTTAACTTATAAAAAACATACGACAGCGCTTTCAGCTCACTGTGCAGAATTCGGATATTACCCTAACTTTGACGATGTGAAGATTTTTCAAGAAAAGAACCAATATGACAAACAACTAATGTTAGAGATGCTTCACATTATTAATACTCCCAGTGATATGAGAATAAACTTTAAGAGTGACACCGAGAATTGTGCTCACATACATAGGCTTTTAGTTACAAAATTAAATTAGTTAAACTTTTGACCTCAACAAACTTAAATGTAAGTCAGTGCCTTTGTATCAGTTAAAAATTTTTAGTTTTATGATAAGTGAACTTGTGTGATTATTATGTTACTTTTTTGTTTGTGATCTTAAATGTATTGCGCTTAACAGCGCATTTCAATAGATAACCATCGGATTTCACGCGAACGTACAATCTTCAATGGAAGAAACCCACTGATCCATAGTATAAAAAATGTTCGCTTATTTTTTGCCTTATTGGAGACTTACAAAACTAATTATAGTCCTCTGATATTAAAAACCCAATTTAATTTGGAATGAGTTTTGATGCACTCGATCTCAGAGTTTGGAAATATTCATTCATAATCGCTCGTGAATATGAACGTGTACATTTTAATTTTTGCTGAATCTATCATATTCATGTATGATAAGATGCAAACATTTCCATTCGATCGCACACTTGAACTGATGGAATTTTTTTTCATCTATCGTATACGAATGTATGTATCCGAGTCTATATTCATGAACGAGTAGAACCAATACTTTTTCTGTCGATCATACATGAACTCTGCGATGTTAGTCTTCGTGCCATAAATGATGCGAGATGATTGAAAAATTATTCGTGTTGTGCGTTATGATCAGCGTTCGTGTATGCATGTACCTAAATGCGTGCAGTACAATTAATTTATTGTCTCGTGTGCTTGAAAGGTTGGGAACTAGATTAAAAGCGGATTTTTACCTATGCAAGCAGGTAATTATTTGAATGTAACGGGTGTTTTTTTTAGAGGTTTGTTTTTCGAATAGAGATAAAACTGGCATTTTATGGTCAAATCTGGCAACTCTAATGTCATTTATGTTCAGTTTGGTTTGCCATTTCATCATGAACAGGTTGACAAAAGAACAACGCTTGCAAATCGTGTAAATTTATTTCGAAAATAATGGTTCAGTTCGCGAAGTTTACCGCAAGCTCCGTCCATTTTATGGTCGACATAATCATCCATCAGAGCAATTAATTCGGTTAACCATGGGTCGTTTTCGCACTACGTTTACTCTATGTGATAATACGCATCCGCAGAGACGTCGAACAGTGCGCACCGAAGAAACAATTGCCGCTGTAGAGCAAAATGTTGAAGAGGACCCGAATGAATCGATTCGCCACCCTGCACAGCAATTGGAGCTTTGTCCATCAACTTTATGGAAGATTTTGCGCAAAGATCTTGGCTTGCGACCTTACAAGATCAGCTTGTGCAAGAATTAAAGCCGCGAGACCATGCAATACGTCGTGATTTTGGTGTATGGGCCGAAAATGAGATTGATCTCGATGCTGATTTTCATCGCAAAATGTTGTTCAGTGATGAGGCTCATTTTTGGTTGAATGGGTACGTCAACAAGCAAAATTGCCGCATTTGGAGTGAAGAGAATCCACATGAGACCCTTGAGACGCCATTACATCCACAAATACTGACTGTTTGGTGTGCTCTATGGGCTGGTGGAGTCATTGGGCCATACTTCTTCCGAAATAATGCTGGAGAGTCAGTTACCGTTAATGGAGACCGGTATAGAGCCATGATAACCGACTATTTTGTTCCCGAATTGGATGGCATGAATGTGGATGAGTTGTGGTTCCAACAAGACGGCGCTACATGCCACACAGCGCACATCACAATCAATTTATTGAAGGAAACATTCGATGAGCGCATAATTTCGCGGAATGGACCTGTCAATTGGCCACCAAGATCGTGTGATTTGACACCATTGGATTATTTTCTTTGGGGATATGTGAAGTCGCTCGTCTACGCCAACAAACCAGAAACGTTAGGGGACTTGGAAGCCAACATTCGTGGCGTTATTGCCGACATACGGCCCCATATGCTCGATAAAGTGGTTCAAAATTGGACCTGTAGAATTGGCTTTATTCGAGCCAGCCGCGGCGGCCACATGCCCGAAATCATATTTAAACATTAATGGCATAAAATTATCCTTCCAATAAAGCCAAATTGATGGACATTAAAACGATTTTCTTGTGTTTTATTTCAATTCGAAGCTCTATACCTCTAAAAAAAACACCCTGTACAACCCACCTTTAAGGCATTTAAAAATGGAAATATTATTCAAGTTTATTCAAAAAACAACCAATGTGTCAAATAAAGGAAAACGACTCATAAAAAATGCATATACAGTAGACGTCCAATAAAACAAACTAATTAATGGGTCAGTCTTAAAATCGAAAAATTCGTTATGTAGAAATGTTTTTTTACTGAAGAAACTGGCTTTTATTTACGCCATATATACTTGCGATCACTTTTAATGGTATTCCTTTCTTACCATCTTCAATTATTTTAGCTTTTTCACTTAACACAAGGCGCTTGCGCCATATATACTTGCGATCAATTTTAATGGTATTCCTTTCTTACCATCTTCAATTATTTTAACTTTTTCACTTAACACAAGGCGCTTGCGTTGAGCGGCATGATTTCAACACGACGATCAAATTTATAATACATGTTGAAAAAGTAAACGAAAACTACGCAAAAAAAAAGAAAGAAAATAGTTATTCCTCGGAAAAAAAATAAAAACTTGCCTTCATAATTTAGAGACACCAATGGAAAAAGTACAATTTGAAAAACCGTTCATTAAAGTGAAAATTTGTTATACGTTATATTTACGGTGACCATCCGTCCCGTATTTCCCGGGACAGTCCTGTATTTCAGCATACAAATGTCCCGTATATTATTTTTTATTCCAATACGGTTAAAATGCTCCCACGGAAAGAGTTTTTTCAACAATGAACAATGTATGGACGAGCGAAAAAACCCAGCTAAATGTAGAAACGCTAAAAGGTATATTGATTGTAAAGTGCGATTACAATTTTAGTTGTCTTGAATTCAAAAATTTGAAAGAAAACAACAAGATTGTTAAACAGATTGTCATCCAACAAGTATTGAGGATGGTGTTATATTCGGGAGAAATGATTTTTTAGCGACGGAATTAAAATACTACCTTATTTGTTTTTTTTTTTGTTTTGCTTTAGCTTCACTAAATAAATATATCGATACGTCCAACGTATAAGTTGGTAACTCGAAAATCGTCATTCTTCAGAAAACCATTTTAGTATTATTTTCGTTATAAAAATAAAACAAAAAAACAAAATTGAGTACAGATTTGTGTGTAATGTAAATGAAATGAAGGTCTTTCGACTATTAAATCACTGAGGCTATTGGAAGCAGATTTCTTGAGATATTTAACAACTTAAGCTTGTCATTTGGATAAAACAAATGAATGTGAGTTGTTGCTTAAGCTACCAACTTGTCTTCAGCGGCATTATTATATTTGTAGTTGTATGTTGAAAGACTTTTTTTTGTAGATATGTGGTATTTCGATTTGTCAACGCGAATTGAGTAAAATATTTTGGTCAATAAGTTGGTATTTATAGCTTACAACCAGAGGTTTTTTAGTAAAATTACCTTATAACTTTGTACATGTAGTTTCCAACACAAATTGTTTTTTGTGTCCCATGCATAAGTTGGTAAATGAAATAACCAACAAAAACCACAAGAAAAAGTTTTTGCAATATATTTTTAACTTAAGGTCCCAAGTTCTTGCATGGAGACTGCACCTATGTATATACACCGAAGTTGTAGCTCTTGAAACAGTTGACAATCTCTCAAATTTTAAGATATAGCTTCAAAAAATTGTCACCAGATAGAGTTCAATGCGCAGATTTTGGTAAGCACTGTCCCTTTAAAAGTTGATAGTTCGAGTTACCAACTTATACTCAGGACGTATCGATATATATTCGTTATTTATTAACTAAAGAGCACTGAATGCTGACTAATTGTACTTATTTAATAAAAAAAAAATAAGTTTTAAGATTTTTAGTTTTGATTTTAATACGATATGAAGATTTTATTATTGTTCAACAGTTTTTCTTTCTTCCCTTCAATAAATAATTTATGAAATAGTTCAATCTAAGAGTTACGTTATTTGTGGCTATTTGTTTGTTGTTGTAACTTTCACTTTTTTTTGTCCCGGGTTTAGCTCCTGAAAATATGGTCACCGTAGTTATATTGAATGTCTACTGTATTAAGAATATTAAGATTTTAGGCAATAAAATTAAAGGTAGATGATTTTTAAACCATTAAAAAAAAAGAAAAGCGACCCATAAAAACGCATATTTTCGGTGATTTTTAATCCTTTGAAGTGCATTTTTCGTCTAATTTACCTACCAGCATAGAAAAAGAAATCGCTATTTTTAAAAATGTCTGTTAAAATAAAAAAAGTTGAATTTCCAAATGAAACTTTTTGATAAATATTTTGACAAGCAAATTCGATTTAAAACCGACAAATTTATTTAATTAGCTTAACGAATAATATTGTATAAGGAACATAATTGATATAACGAAGTTTACATACATATAATGAAAAAATACAGGATTTAGTTTAAAGAATTTTTGCTGGCAAAATCATCAGCTGTTCTGTGCAATTAAATTAGAAGCTGAATTGAAAACATTGAGCTTATTGTGACTATTTTTAATTTTCCATTTTATTATTTGCGTTTAGAGCATTCGATTTATTACTACTTACAATCTATTTTAGACGTTATTTATGGTTTGTGCTTAGAAAATTAAATTTTTTCTCACTGTGTTAAAAAATTTTGTCGATTATTCTTGGATTAAAAAATGTTTTTTACCGTTCCTGTACTATTTACATTTTTTCTCTTCCACAGAGCGCAATTTTCATATCCTATGGTATTTGACAGTCTTACTGGAATTAGTCCAAAAAGTTAAAGAACGGAACTAATGTATCTAAGCCCCAAGACTGGGTGAAACATCAATGGGCGTGGCACCACTTATACACAAAAACTGTATTATAAATAATTTTATTTAATTGTTATTAAGTACATTTGTTTGTAATTATTTAGTGGTTTTCATTTCAAATTGATTTTGTTTCAAAAGCAAATGAATTTTAAGTTTTTTTTTTAAATTTATACATTTATTCGAAAATCTGTACAACAAAAATCTTTTTACTATGTTTCGTTTTATATAAAAAGTAATTCACATATTTTGATATATGTAATAATTTTTTTTTTGTTTTTATAAACAATTTTAATTTGTTGTAAATATTAGCATTTAAGTTTGATACAAAAGGGTTGTTGAATAAAACAAGTTGTGTGTGAGATATCAACGAAATTTTTGTTTAATTTGAAAGGCCTATTGACCAATGTGTGGGATATGAAACCGTTCAAATGGCCACCGCGACTTCGCTGATTTCGTTACCTATGGTGCATAGATCAGGCTGAATTGGAGTGATAACACAGGCTATGTTGTCGTTTGCGGCTTATTGACATAGACCTGCGACTTAAGGGAACCCTTTAAGAAATAATCTAACGGGGTCAAGTAGCACGCTTTCTGTGACCAGTTCACAGCACCTCTGCGTGAGATAACCATGTCCTCAAATCGCTCGTGCTCGCTCGCTTTCCTGTTTGAAATACTTGTTCACATCCATATCATCCAATATGGACCAAAAAAATCTGTTATCGATCAGTAGCGCTAACCGTTTACAATGCCATCGCCGTTTTCGAACAAGTAATTTTGCTTGTTGACGTACCCGTCGCTGAAGATGATTTTTTTGCTGAAATATTAATTTATTATTTATTTTCATAACAAAGTTTTATCATTGCACATAAGGTCAAATAACCGCTTTTGCTGTGCTGAGTTCAATTCCGAAAATTCCGCTGTAGTCATTTTTTTGCTATGTTCTGATTAAGAACGTTTCAAAATAGAAAATTTTGATTTTTTGTGTAAAATATTAAATACCGTTAGACAGGGCCCAATCAAAATCATTTTATGCAATTGATTTGTTTGAGAGTAATAATTATTTATAATTGAACCAATTACCAGGTTAAATTGATCCACTTGTTATCTTTGTCATGTTTGTTGAATAAAAATGACTAAAGAAGTTCAATATAAAAATGCTCAATTATCAAAATCATTTTATTTTTATGTGGTTGCAAAATTGTGTGCGAGATCAGTTTGGCTTATATTATTTTAAGTGCGTGTTGTGAAAATTTTGGGAATAAATTAAAGAAAGTTTAAATGGCAGACAACGAAATAGTCAAAAGTAACTTTTAGTGTTTTTATTTAATTTAAAAAAAAACCTATATGGGTCAGAATATGCAAAACCGACATGTCTGAAATGTTTTTCAAAGTTTTTTATATAAATCAGTAGCTGCAAGTGGTAGAAATTAGTGTACGGAAAAATTTTTTAAAAAAAATTGTTGCAATAATTATTGCAAGCCAAAGTTTTCATTAAACTTTTTTTTAAAATGCTATAAGTTTTGAATTGCTTGACTGATCGTGACGAAATTTTTTAGTTTCTGTAGATAATAAGTTGAACTTATGTATTAAAAAAAAAACTTGCAAAAATTTTGCATTTTTGTTGTTAATTAGCAATTTTTCTATCAACAATTGAATTTTAATAACTTGCTCCGCCTCGAAAAAATGTGAAAAAAAAATTACAGAGATGCATTGAACCCTTCCAAACTGGAATTCTTCAAAAAAATCGTGGAGCCTCAATTAGTTTTGACGGTATAAATATTTTAGTGGTATCGGGCGGACGAAAAATGCATAAAAATTTTGTTGTTTTTCAAAAAACTCAATAATACTAGTTTACAAGAAAAAGGATCGGGTTTCTCATAGACTTTTTTCCATGTATTTTGGGGCGTAGTTTCCAAAAATGGCAACCATTTTTTTTTCTTAAGAATAGTTTTCGAGATATCCCAAAAAACTCCTTTTTCTGCACTTTTTTCATTTATTTGGCTATATCTCGATTAATTTTTTTTCGACACAAAAACGCTTTTCAGCTTTTCAAATATATTTTCACTCCTTTCTAACGGTATGCTGTTTTCTTGAATCAAATAAGATTTGATGAAGTTACAAGCACTCAAAGTCCAAAAAAACTGCTTTTTTAAAAATCACTAAATTTCGATTGCTTCATTTGAATGAAAATTTTTTTCTTTTTCATATTTTTAGAATTAAAAATGAAAGACTATTCTTTTGCAAATATTTTAAGGATAATTTTGCGGATATCGGAATAAAAATGTAGAAGGTTTTCGAGAAAACAGTAAAAAACTTGCAATAGAATTAGATAGAAAACAAATGTATTTTCGTTAAATTTTATTGCAAGTTGCTTACTGTTTTCTGGTGCCGTGACATAATCCCCACGGACATAATCCCCATTTTTGAAATGGGGACTATGTCCGAAAATTTTCGGACACAATCCCCATTTTTGCTGTGGGGTTTATGTCCGCAAAATTTTCGGACATAATCCCCATGGGGCTCAGGATTTAAAACTCCCAAAAATCCAACACCGGCTTCGCGGCGGCCTTCGGCCGCGGATCAGTCTATAAAATATCCAACACCTAGTTTGCTAGCCACAGTTATTCCACATAAAAGTTAAGGTAAGTGGGATCATAAAAGGCAGCCGAAGGCCGTTGGTGTTGGATATTTTATAGACTGATCCGCGGCCGAAGGCCGCCGCGAAGCCGCTGTTGGATTTTTGGGAGTTTTAAATCCTGAGCTGCGGCCGAAGGCCGCCCACTTACCTTGACTTTTATGTGGAATTACTGTGGCTAGCAAACTAGGTGTTGGATCTTTTATAGACTGATCCGCGGCCGAAGGCCGCCGCGAAGCCGGTGTTGGATTTTTGGGAGTTTTAAATCCTGAGCTGCGGCCGAAGGCCACCCACTTACCTTGACTTTTATGTGGAATTACTGTAGCTAGACAAAATTATTGTTATGGGGATTATGTCCGTCACTGATGCGGACATAATCCCCATAGCTTTGGGGATTATGTCCGAAAATTTTGCGGACATAACCCCCACAGCAAAAATGGGGATTATGTCCGAAAATTTTTGGACATAATCCCCATTTCAAAAATGGGGATTATGTCCGTGGGGATTATGTCACGGCACCCTGTTTTCTCAAATAACTTCTACATGTTTTGTCCAATATTCACAAAATTATACTTAAAATATTTGCAAAAAAATAGTCTTTCATTTTTAATTCTAAAAATATGAAAAAAAAAAATTTTCATTCAAATGAAGCAATCGAAATTTAGTGATTTTTAAAAAAGTCAGTTTTTTTGGACTTTGAGTGCTTGTAACTTCATCAAATCTTATTTGATTCAAGAAAACAGCATACCGTTAGAAAGGGAGTGAAAATATCTTTGAAAAACTGAAAAGCGTTTTTGATTCGAAAAAAAATTAATCGAGATATAGCCAAATAAATGAAAAAAGTGCAGAAAAGGGGTTTTTTTTGGGATATCTCGAAAACTATTCCTAAGAAAAAAAAATGGTTGCCATTTTTGGAAACTACGCCCCAAAATACATGGAAAAAAGTCTATGAGAAACCCGATCCTTTTTCTTGTAAACTAGTATTATTGATTTTTTTGAAAAACAACAAAATTTTTATGCATTTTTCGTCCGCCCGATACCACTATAATATTTATACCGTCAAAACTAATTGAGGCTCCACGATTTTTTTGAAGAATTCCAGTTTGGAAGGGTTCAATGCATCTCTGTAATTTTTTTTCACATTTTTTCGAGGCGGAGCAAGTTATTAGAAAAATTGCTAATTTACAACAAAAATGCAAAATTTTTGCAAGTTTTTTTTTAATACATAAGTTCAACTTATTATCTACAGAAACTAAAAAATTTCGTCACGATCAGTCAAGCAGTTCAAAACTTATAGCATTTTAAAAAAAAGTTTAATGAAAACTTTGACTGGCAATAATTATTGCAACAACAATTTTTTTTAAAAAAATTTTTCCGTACACTAATTTCTACCACTTGCAGCTACTGATTTATATAAAAAACTTTGAAAAACATTTCAGACATGTCGGTTTCGCGTATTCTGACCCATATGTTAACGTAACCTAAAAACGATTGCGCTTGATTTCAAATAGTAACTTAGTGCAATGTTTTAAAATTTGTGGGAGGTTTGCGGGAATTACAAAAACAGAAATAAACATGTTGGGGTATTATGAGTTTTTCTCATTTAATTTCAAATTGCGATTTGGTGCGTTTTGCGAGTAATTCAAGTTTTTCTAGGCTACCACGTCATCAAAAAACACAAGTTGCTTAAAATTTGACAAAAAGAATCTACAAAGGAAAAAAGAACAATGCAGTTATGTATTAGAACAAATTGATGATGACTGCAATAATTATTTAAAACAAAAAATTAACAAATTTTGTAGTGAGTTGGCTGCTATCTATTATATAAAATTAATTTTTTGTCTGTCTGTCTGTCTGTATGTCCTTTATGGACGCGAAAACTATCCAGCCGATCTTGATGAAATTTTTACAGTTTGTTAGTATCGATCAGGCGGGTGTCATAGGCTGTAAAACTTTTATTTAGGGTGCATATTTAGGGTGGCCCTCATATAGGGCTACCAGATCACCTGCTTGCAAAAGTAGCACATGTGTAAAATTTAAGAATTTTCAAAAAACAAACAAATTTCGTAATTCTTACAAAAAAAATATAGTAATTAGCAAAAGAAGACCGCTAAATCGATTCTCATGGAATTGACGCCATATGGCTTTTATATTAAGAGGCACAGATAAGGTCGTAAAAATTTTATTTAGGGTGCATAATTAGGGTGACCCTCATACAAAAATATTTTCAAATATCATTTTTACGAAGACAGGTTAGTATATTCACACTGAACTTACACCACATAGCTCTTATATTAATAGGCATAGCTTAATTAAGCTTAAGCTACAAAACTTTTATTTAGAGTACATATGTATGTTGGGTGGCCCTCATACAAAAATATTTTTAGATATAGTTTTCTCGAAGACCGCTAAATCGATTCTCATGGAATTTACACCACATGGCTTTTATATTAAGAGGCACAGATAAGGTCTTAACAATTTTATTTAGGGTGCATACTTAGGGTGACCCTCATACAAAAATATTTTCAGATATCATTTTCCCGAAGACAGGTTAGTCGAATCACACCGAATTTACACCACGTAGCTCTTATAGGCATAGCTTAGGCTACAAAATTTTTATTTAGGATGGCCCTCACACAAAAATATTTTTATGTATCATTTTCTCGAAGACCGCTTAATCGATTCTCATGGAATTTACACCACGTGGTTTTTATATTAAGAGGCACTGCTAAGGTTGTAAAAATTTTATTTTTGGTACATACTTAGGGTGGTCCTCATACAAAAGTATTTTTAAAATAGAATTTTCACGCAGACTGCACTTCGAGAATACACCACGGTTGAGGTGTATGGAATAAATGTAAAAAAAAAGCTAGATGTATTTCGAACTCAAAACAACGAAAAGCATGTTTCTCTGCTGTTGCACGTACACATAATAGAGCTATTGATAAATCTTGATTTCTTGATTAAATCTAAATGTTCTGCAGACGCTTGCAATAATGAAAATATTTACTACTTCCACCTGTTCAGTATCGAGTTCTTAAGTTACGACGATCCAACGGAGGTATTTCAGTCTGAGTATTGATATAAGCGATGAGATAGATGCAAATAAAAATACCATTTTATCAACCGTTTCCGTCAATATTTTGAATGACTTAGGTATGCTTGCAAAATGAAAAAAATTTAGCAAATCAAAATTTTTAATAATTAATGTCAAATGTTACATCCAATATGTTGTTTTTTCAAATAATTAAAAGAAAACATTGGTATTATTTATTAATATTCGTTCTCAGAAGGCTTAACGATGATAAAAGTGTTAACGGTCTTGAAAGGGTTAATTTAATATTAAATTTATTAACATTATTCCTCCTAAAGGTTATTTTAAATTTATCAGCTTAAATAATATAAGTTAGCTGTTAGTAATTTCGCACAGCAAAAGTGGTATTTTGACCTAATGTGCATTGGCACATGGGACTCGACGCTGTAACTTATATTTTTCTAAATGTTAATTTAATTTTTGATTTAAAAATTATCTTGATTTTGGTTCTTGAATTTCGATTGTTCGTTGCGAGTGTTGCCTTAATTCCATACTTTAAAAATAAAATGTTTTGAATAGTTTAACCCTTTGAGGACCAAGGGACACATGTGTCCCAAGAACCAAAATATTCTCAAAAAAAGGTTTAACACGAAATCATTTTAATTATGTTACAAAAGCAAGCAGAAATATCTAATTTTGAATGTTTTTAATTTAAATTTGACATAAAAGTGAATTATAACGGTTTATTTTTAGTTTGAAATAAGATATTAGTTATTCATGTAACAATCGGAAATAATTTTCAAATATGTACAAATAAATTGGACTCCCTAAACGTTAATTGGAAATAAAAGTGGATTAAAATGGCTTATTTTAGTTTGATATAAGATAGTAATTATTCATATAACATTAGAAAACTATTTTCAAATAAATTGGACTCCCTGCAGACTCATAGGGACATACTTATGTTCCATAAAATTTCTCGAAATCTAAAATCATATTTTATAATTTTTGCATATTTTTGGCTTAGTAACAGCCCAATAGAACATACTCATGCTTTGATTTCGTTGGGTCACATTTCAAAAGCTTATGATCCTCAAAGGGTTAAGTTTTAAAATGAAGCATTCATTTTTATATAAGGTGAGATACATATTGGGTAAATGCTGTTTGTGGTGGTTTGAGTTGCAGCGATGTGTCATTCGTGGGCGCGTAGGGGGATAACATCTCTCTCCCTCTTCAGTTTGAATGGGCCTGTGGATAAAAAATAGATATGATGATTAATTTTGTTCTTTTTTGACTTATTTCGCAGGCATTTTTTCTTGAAATTTTCTTTCCGCCGGAAATGCATAGGGTTTTCCAATAATATAGCCTTATTACTTTAAATTCCATGGCTTGCCCATAAAGTATTGCCTGTAAATAAAATTGATGTAACGCTTAATCCTATGAGAAAGTAACGGTAACTCGTAACTCTGCCTTTCGTCAAGAGATATTTAAATTTTTACTTGTCGTTTTCCAGTAAAACAAGTTTTGCTAGAGAAGGATTCAATTTGTTATGTGCAGTGGAACTGTAAAAAAATATTTAATCGTGGGTGTTGTGAATGCGAATACGACGTAAGGTTTTTTGGACGTGCATAAGATGAATTTGTGAGCAAATAACATATGTCAATCATATGATTTTAAAAAATGCAAAGAGCGTGAAGTTAAAGTTATACACTCAGACTTGTCAATAAGAGACACCGCAGATAAGAGAATCCTGCTAATAAGAAAAAAACAAAGAAATTGATAAATCCATAATTTGAACTATCATAAGAATTATCCTGTCAATAAGAGAACGTAAGGGAACCTTCTAATAAGAAAATGAGATGAGTCTCGAGCGAAATTTTGTCCAAGCGAAAAACGACGCAGACGTGTCTTTTTTTGGTTGATGCTCATTATTTTTTACTAAAAAAAAATTGTCGACGATCAACTGAGAGGTATTTGTGTTGAGTTTCAAAATTCTGATGCGAACAAAAAAACTACGCTTATTAATGTAGCGGACTTCAATATGATAGCAATAAGTCTTTTTTGTTATTGCAATAACTGCTAAAGTTTACTTTAGCTGACATTCTCCAAATCAATTTATTTTTTCAGGGGTAATAGAGGGTTAAAAATAAAAAAATAAAAAATTAAAAAAAAAGTCGCTCGGATCTAGTATCGGAGATATAGATATCGGAAGTTGCGGATATAGCTTTCAGAAAAATGATCGCGCGCGCGAAATTTAATAAAAATTTTTCGCCTGCGTCGCTCCTTTCTATCAACATAACCTCACATTTTAAAAAAATTTTAATTTATATGATAACCTTCTTAATTTATAATGACAATCGTCTTATAATAATAGTTGTAGGTGTACTAATCGTTGTTGTTGTTGTTTTCCATTTTTTTTTTGTTCACAAAAATATAGTTTTCATAAGAATTCATAGAATAAATTTTTTTGGTTTTCTTTAAAAAGGGTGCAAATATAAAAAATTTTGCAGCAACTTATATATCATTTCAAAGGGAATCAATTAAGCTTTCTTAACATGCTAAAAAGTTTTAAGTCATTAACACATTTTTTGGAAAAAATAAGTTTTTAAAAGAAAATTGGTCAACATTTCAGAAGTCGTAATATTTCTAAAGTTATTGGTCAAATTTCAAAACTTTGCTTACCATTACTGTAGGCCATCAAATTATCTTTCTTAGGACACCCATATTTTCCATTTTCTATCCAGGGGCTCTGTAATCGATCATGTCATGACATGCGATCGGTGCGTTGTCTCGGACAACATGCACAGCGGCAGCACGAGCTGGTTTGCCTACTAGCAGTTTCGGGATGATGGTGTGGGATCGATGCTGCACATGGTGTGCCTGCACCATACAAAAATAAATTTTCTCGTGCTTATTGGGGTTGCTGCGCCCGGAAGAATCAAAAAAAATTTTGTTTAAAGTTTTCAATTTTACAAGTTACCAAAAATGTGGGACTCTCTAATCCTTTTCACCGTGGCTACACCTCCGAGCATGGTGGTCACTCGGGCCCGTCTAAGCCCACCCTACCTCCTTGTGGACCATGGGGCAAATTTTGTGGTCCACCCTAATGTGTATGTTGGTTCTACATAGGACCTTACTTTACAGCGTTTTAGGCTGTCATATTATTCCTCAATTCCTTTTTAAATAAAAAGAAATGGTTTTTTTTCTTTTCATTATTATTTTTGTTTTTTTTTTGTTTGCTTAGTTCATATTTTGATAAATTTTTAGTTGTGCATTTTTTTTACATAGCAATTTGTATCGCAAAAAAAAAATTTCTTGAAGTTAAATAATTACGTCAGTGTTCTTATTATTTTAATTTGTTCAGTTTTACTGTTTTATTTATTTGTCTTTGATTTAAACGTGTTAAATTTTTATAGATGTTTAGTGTTGTTGTGTTTGCGTATTTGCTAAATTGTTGTTTTGTTATTGTTGTATTTATTTAAAGTATATTGATTGGTTGGTGTTTTATTTTAGTTTATTTTTAAGTTGTTTTGTTTTGGTTTTTATAGTTAAGTTTGTAACTAAAAAAAAATTTTTTTTCTCTATTTTATATTTTTTTTTGTTTTTATTGTATTTTCCTTCGTTTTTTTGTGTTAGTTGCTCTATGCTAACTTTTATTTTTCATAACTTTTAAAATGAGTTGCGTTATTCTACTTTTCATTTAGATCATTTTTTTATCTTTCATTTAATATTTTACACATCGAAAGGTTTAATATTAATCTTTAATAACTTTTGTTTAGTTATAATTTTCTTTCCCACCGACAAACGAAGAATAGCGACCACTTTCTTATATTATTTTTTTTTTTTTTGTAAAACAGTTCATTCATTCATTCTTTCCAGTTTTTAGTATTTGTATCCAATTGACTCTGTGTCTCTTTAATTGTATTTTTAAATGTCACAAATTTTTGTTTTCTGTGAATCGAACATTGTTCTGTTTTGCAATGTCAATTTTTGTTGTTTTTTATTCTATGATTAAATGTCAAATTTTATCGGAACCATTTTTGGTTTGGTTAGGTTTCAACATTATTTTTCTATGTATGTATCGTTGTCTCAGTTGTTGTTTTTCTTTTATTTTTCAATGTCTGTCCCTGTCTCTTTTATCTCCATTAGGTTTTTGTTCTTTTTCTTTTATGTAGGGTGGAGCGCTAGCGCTTTGCCACTTACTGTTTCCGCGAATTTAGTGTTGTTTTGAGCAAAAACTTTTTTTTATTTTTTTCAAGGATGAATTTGATGTTGTGTGCTCAAAAACATAAGGCAAATGCAACTCAGTTGAAGACAAGACAATAAAAAACTTGCAAGTCAATACGAATAACCACACAATTTACATTTCAACGACTTTTGTATAATTCTCAAAGCTTACTTTTTTTTATAACATATAATGTTTCAAAGTAATTATTTACTGTTTTGTTTTTTTTTCTATTTGACGGTTCAATCTAATTTGTTGCAACAAGACTCGAAAAATTCACTCGACCATTCAACCACACAACCGCACGCTTCAATCGCCCAAAATCAACTCAAGTCATTTGAGTTCGATCTCTTTCTGTTTCCCTCGTTTGGCCAGATCTTTATCGCCCAACGCGCAAATGAGCGATCTGATTGGCTGATTCTGCGCGCGCAAGGAAAAGTCTAGAACAATTATACGCGATAAAGCGATTTTTGAACTGTTTATGTCATTTTGACATTGTTGGCTAGAACTTTTCCTTGCAACGCCTGTGACCACCAGATGGCAAATTGCCAAAGGGCTTATTTTTAACGCCAATTCGCACTCGTCGGAACTGGTGCCGTTACAAAACAGTTTTTCAAAATCTGCTGTTGTGGGATGCAAAAACTGAAGGCACTACTTTCTAATGTCCTTTGCGTAAAAAATGCCAAGTCGCTTATTGTTCATGTCTGCTAGCTCGTAATAAGATGTATCCATTCTTTTAATCACTTGAGCCTTTTCGAATACATTTGCCAATTTGGCATTAAAGTGATCGGAAGCTTTGCTTTGAGCAGAACTCATACGATACACGATTTGACCGATTTCAAAACGAACTGGACGTGAGCGTATATTATAATTTTTAGCATTAGTATCATATGCCTTTTTTAAATTCTCTCTCACCTTTTCACGAATTAACTCAGTTTTCTCTTCATGTCTTATGTCAGCGGTCTAATCTTCTATAAGTTTTAGCTTTCGCAATACTTCAAAAGAGTTTGCGTGGCAGATCATATTTTGACCAAAAACGACCAAGTATGGAGAAAAACAAGAGGAAGAATGCACAGAGCTTCTGAGAGCAATGTTATTAGTAAATAATTTTTCATCCCAATCCTTTTGATTTGGATTAATATAAGCTCTAACAGCAGCGATGATTGAGCGATTGACTCGTTCAACGGCATTAGATTGTGGAGAATACCATATTTCCTTAAAAGGTCTTCGAAAAGTTTAGATCTGAATTGCACACCATTGTCAGTGGTGATGACTTCAGGAACACCAAAAATTGCAAAAATTCGTTTTTCAAGAAAATCAACAATTTTGTTGGCAGTGAAACTTCGGATTGGCTCTAAAAAATTAAACTTTGAGAGATGGTCAAGGACAATCACCATACCCACGTTTCCTGAGCGTGATCTTGGACAAGGTCCAAGAAGGTCTACGTAAAGTTTTTGAAAAATTCGTACAGACGTAGCCTGCTTACCCATAGGAGGACGAAGTATGTGATTTGGAGCTTTAGTTTGCTTGCAAATTTCACAAGAAAGAAGTGATCTCGCACTTGTTTGGACATGCGTGGCCAGAGATAAAAGATTTTAAGTTTTGTCAAAGTTTTACCCACTCCACCATGTGAATTCATTGGATGGTCATGTGCTCGAAAAAGAAGATCTTGTCTCATTTCCAACGGAACCCAGACTTTCCATGATTGCTCTTCTTGAATCGGATCACCGCTAGCAAATTCGCAACGTTTATAAATTACACCATCAATAACTTGTATATCTGGTTGCTTACTTGGCTCTTTTTGAAATTCCTCGATCATTTTTAGATAGTTTTCGGTTTTGAAAAATTCCGAATTAAAATCAATTTCGAAAAATTGATCTGTTTCTGACGCAGTCAGAGAAGAAATATGGAGGCTTTCCTGAGAATAAGTTCTTGATAAGGTATCTGGAACAACGTTTTGGCTGCCTTTCCGATGAAGAATGGTAAATTTGAAGCCTTGCAACTTCAGTGCCCAGCGCGCAAGTCTGCCATGCAAATCGGTTTGACTCATAAGCCATTTTAAAGAAGTATGATCGGTTATAACTTCGAATTCATGTCTTTCGACATATGATCGAAATTTTTTTTTTGGCCATAACCGCCGCAAGACTTTCTTGTTCGGAAGCAGTATAGTTTCTTTGCGCTTGGTTAAATTTGTGCGACATGTACGCAATGGGAACTTCATCACCTTCATCGGTCCGTTGGGCCAAAACCGCTCCAACTCCAAATTGACTAGCGTCACATTGGATGGAAAAAGGACGAGCAAAATCAGGACTGTGTAGCACTGGTGCACTACTTAAACTATTTTTGAGTGAGTCGAAAGCAGCAATTGCGTCTTCGGTCCAAACAAATTTACGAGCTTTTTGAAGCATGTTTGTCAAAGGGGTTGAAATTGAAGCGTAATTTTGCACAAACCTTCCCATCCACAGACACCCAAAAAGCGACGAAGTTGTCTAACAGTTTTCGGACGAGGAAATTCTTTTATCGCTTTTGCTTTGTCCGGATCTGTACTTATGGTTCCATGTCCAATGACATGACCAAGGTAGTGAATTTGTTTGAGCAAAAATTTGCTTTTCTCAATGTTTATGGTAAGGCAGCACGTTTGATGCAAAAGGCTACCTCTTGCAGAAGTGAAATATGGTCATCGAAAGTTTCGGTTATTAACAACAAATCGTCTAAGTATACAAATAGTCCAAGAGCCGGCTGTAGAAAAGTCGAGTGTATAAGATTACAGGATGAGATGTATGCCAAATGATAGAGCTCGATGAGCCTAAATAGAATATATAGGGTTGCCTTGCCAAAGCCTGTCGCGATGGACGAAAATGCCCGAATTTTAGCCAATTTTGTAGTTCTAATTAAAAGTGTAGTACATAGCAGCTCGAAATGTATGCCAAATTATAGAACTCGAAGAGGCCTAAATATAATACCTGTGATTGCATTGTTGAATCCTGTTTCAAACATGGGTTTTCACCGGTTTTTTGGGTCAATTTTCATTAATGAATATAGCAGCTTGATATTTGTGCCAAATGATAGAGATCAAAAATCCTAAATAGAATATATAGAGTCGCCTTGTCGAATCCTGTTCCAAACATGCGTTGCCTCTCATTTAAGAAAAGTTGACTCCAAAAACGGGTGTCAACTAATGTTTAGGACATGATTCGACAAGGCAACCCTATATATTCTATTTAGGCTCTTCGATCTCTATCATTTGGCACGAATTTAAAGCTGTTATCTTCATTTATGAAAATAGACACAAAAAACCGGTGAAAACCCATGTTTGGGACAGGATTCAACAATGCAATCCCATGTATTATACTTAGCCCTCTTCGAGTTCTATCATTTGGAATATATTTCGAGCTGTTGTGTACTACAGTTTTAATTAGAACAACAAAATTGGCTAAAATTCGGGCATTTTCGGCCATCGGGACAGGCTTTGGCAAGGCAACCCTAGATATTCTATTTAGGTTCATCGAGCTCTATCATTTGGCATACATCTCATCCTGTAATCTTATACACTCGACTTTTCTACAGCCGGCTCTCCGCCTAAAATACTTTAGTTCGCAAATGAGCAGGGATTACACTGTCCATGAGACGGGTCATGGTCTGCGGCATATTACATAAGCCAAATGGCATTGTAACAATTGATATAAAGGCCGGTTGGGCACAGTAAAGGCTGTCTTATCCCTTGACGCTTCATCCAACGGAATTTGCCAGAAGGCATCCTGCAGGTCTAAGCTTGAAATAAACTGTGCCTTCGGGAGCCTGCTGAGTATGCCATCGATGAGCGGCAACTTCAACTCCACTGTGACCTCATTGACTGTACGTGCGTTGAGACACATACGAACTTTATTCGGTTTGACGATTAGTGCAACAGGAGATGACCATGCACTTTGAGACTCCTCGATAACGCCAAGAGAAAGCATTCTATCAATCTCTGCAAAAAGAAGTTTCTCAACGCCTGGTAAAACAGAAAAATGCCCTTGTTTTTATAGGCTTAGCTTGACCTATATCAATGACGTGGCTTATAAGATTTGTTCGGCCTAAGCCTTGTTTAGAAAAAGGAGGTATTAATAAAATAGTTGCATTTGAATTTGCTTGCTGTCGAGCATTTAACACATGATGATTGGAGTCTAACTCCGCAATGTTAATTTAATTCGCAGAAAACTGAATATCTTCATGAATAAGATCACTTGCCAAACCAAAAGTCTAAATAAAATCAACGCCCAAATATAAGTCTTGAGAAAGAGTTGGAATTATCAAAAATTTTAAAGGTTTAGTTATTCCTCTAAAAGTAATAAAAGTTTCAACAAAACCCAATGCAAAATGATTCGTTCCATCCGCATTTTTAAGATTAGTCTTAATTTTGTGCCAATGGTGTTGGTTATTTTCTAAAAATTTTTGAGCCAAATTGTTGGCTAAACAACTGACAGAAGCACCAGTATCGACTTAACCTTCAATTTTTTCATTGAAAATTAAAATTTGAGCATAGGGACGTAAATTATTTTTAGGTTTGTCAGAAATCTCGGAAGAACAAATAAATTTTTTCTTCGCTTTTAAATTTTTCTAAAATTTTCTCTATCTCAAAGTGGATCGTTTATCAAGCGTAGACCCCATCAACATCAAAAAAAATTCTCATGCGGGCTGCTTTGTATTCCTGCCAACGAATGTGCAGAGGACTTATAGGTAAAACAGTAGGTTTAATTTCAGGTTTATTTTCAGGAACTAAATTAGGATGAACTGGTTTCAAAATAAAAATTTCAGTTTGGCATGCCGCATCACTTTTTAAGGTGGTGACGGTGCGGTTGGTAACTCTAGAAAATGGTTGGTAGAGAATTCTTCTGGATTAACGTTTACTTCAGCTTGGAAGTTTCTGGTCGACCTGCCGTACTCTTCATCCAAGAACTCGCGTTTCTGAACAAATGTTCGAAGCTGTCTGATGTTTTCTATGGATACATAGAGAAGACTGCGTCTAACGTCGAGACGTAAGTTTCGTCGAATAATTTCCAACAAAGTTGGTGGGTCAAGAGGACTTGCAATTTATCGCAGAGCTGAAGAACAGATTCATAAAACTCATCAAATTTTTCATCATATTTTTGTTTTCTTTGACGAATCGAATCCATGATGTCAAAATCCGTTCTACGGTCTCGAAACTGACCACGAAGCTCAGCTCACCACACAAGGTTTCCCAATCTATTTGAATCACACTTCGGTGATAACGCCAAAACCAATCCAACGCTTTCCCAACAAACAAAATAAGTGCATGATTACACAGGGTTTCAAAATCACCTCTCAAACTTTGGACGGTCAGAGAATGTACTCGGGAAATAAATTTACCGACGGTCAAAGCGTCTTCTTAACCATTAAAGGTCACCCGTCAATTGGAAATAAGGCTTGAGACTTTCTCTGAGGCGATAAAAGGAGGAACTGCCCTATGTTGAGCTGAAGTACCTTGAGCTAATATACCATGCGTGGATTGTGTTTGACTGAAAAACAGTCGGAGGAGGAAGCTGTGGGTTATATGGGGGAAGTCCATATGAAACTTGAGAATGTTTGGTTGCATTTCCAGAAGTATGGAGTAATGCAATCCTGACATATTGATATGATATGCAGGTGACACTGAACTATTTTGTTCTAATGAATTTTTGTAACCACGTGTTACCGGACGACTATTTTTCGAAATTGTACCAGTGTGTGTAACAGCTGGTGTTGCGAACGAGTTCAAATCTAGGATTGGCATGGGCTTATACGGTTTTAGTTTCTTAGGACTGCACACTGCCTGACAATAAGGGCAATTGCGTGTGTCCTGTAACCACTTTGAAATTTACTCAGAGTGAAAGATGTGAAAGCATGGGGTAATAATTAGATTTTCACCATCTATCATTTGCTGAGTACAAACAACACGGATTATCCGGTGCATTTCCCAGAATGGACAAGTTTTTCGTGCTACGATGCAGAGGCATTTTTCACGAATTTCACGACGAATAAAAAAAAAACGAATTTCCCGAACCGTTAAAACAAACTATCCACAAGCCGAAAAGTTAAAATTTAGTTACAAAAAAAAAAAATTTACCGAAAATCAAATAATTTTTAGGATAGCCGTGGAAATTTCCACTATTTTTCAAAATATCAAATTATGTTTAAGTTTTCCAATTATGGTAAATGTTTCAAATTATGTTATATTATTCTTCTTTACATAAAAATTTTCCAAAAAGAATTTTTTTAAATTTTCTTTAAATTTTCAAATTTTAAGTTTACAAAAAAAATTAATTTTTAATTATGACAGCTTGGTCCCATGTAGAACCTTTTCAAATTATTGTTCATAATTTTTAGATCAACCACAATGAAGAAGATTAGGGAAGAAAATCAGAATTGAATAAAATTTACATTTCTCATTTCAAACAAAAACCCGAAGTACAACAGATTCAAGCCACCGTAAGGTCGACAAGCGCAATGAAATGCAACTAAATCGCAAAATCAAGCAAATTACTTTGGCTTGCAGCTGCAATCCGCATTAATGCTAAAAGAGTGTACCAAAATACAAATATCAATTTCTACAAAAATCAAAAATATCAAAATTACGAGAGCTTTTATTTCAAAAAAAATAAATACAAAATTATTAATTATTTTTTACAGGGTTATTTCACAAAAATTGAATAAATGTTTTCATGAACTACTGAGCGGATCAGTTGGGAAATGAAATTTGGAATTTTCCCAGACTGATAAATCCTGCTGCAGGTTATGAATATTATATTCTTGAACTTTGTTCAACGGACGACATCAATGAAATAATTTTTTCCCTGCAAGGTTAAGTTATGAAAAAAAAAAAAATTTTAAATTTTCAGAGCGCAGCTAGGATAAATCGGATGGAACCGATTGAAATCAGAGACAAAATACTAAAAAAAATTTTAAGGGACAAAAAGGTCCACTGATAAGACAGTTTTCTTTTAAACTCTAATAACAAACGGCCCTACATTGGGTGCCAAAATTTGTAATCGCACATGCGATCGGTCCGATGTCTCGGACAACATACACACCGGAACAACGAGCTGGTTTGCCTACTAGCAGTTTCGGGATAATGGTGTGGGATCGCTGCTGCACATGGTGTGCCTGCACCACACAAAAATAAATTTTCTCGTGCTTATTGGGGTTGCTGCACCCGGAAGAATCAAAAAAAATTTTGTTTAAAGTTTTTAATTTTACAAGTTACCAAAAATGTGGGACTCTCTAATTCTTTTCACCGCGGCTACACCTCCGAGCATGGTTGTCGCTCGGGCCCGTCCAAGCCCACCCTACCTTGTGGACCATGGGGCAAATTTTTGTGGTCCACCCTAATGTGTATGTTGGTTCTACATAGGACCTTACTTTACAGCGTTTTAGGCTGTCATATTATTCCTCAATTCCTTTTTAAATAAAAAGAAATGGTTTTTTTTCTTTTCATTATTATTTTTGTTTTATTTTTGTTTTTTTTGTTTGTTTAATTCATATTTTGATAAATTTTTAGCTGTGCGCTTTTTTTTCTACATAGCAATTTGTTTCGCAAAAAAAAATTTTTCTTGAAGTTAACATCTCATAGTAGTTCACATCTCATAGGGAGAGGACGTGTCGCGCGGTCCCCCTTATTGTTCTGTTGCGTCTTGTTTTGATGTTTTTAATGTTATGTCTTAATGTTGTGACTCGTGTCTTTTCATATATTACTTTCGTCGCGTGTTCTTTTACATATGTTTAAATACAGAAAGCAACAAATCCAATTATAACTAAACAATAACAAAATCTACCATTTAATACATTTTCTATTAAACACCACAATAATAAACCGACAAGTCAAAAACAAAAAATCCAATTACTACTAAACAATAACAAAATCTACAATTTATTACGTATTCTTTTAAACACCACAATAATAAACCGACAAGTCGTTCGTTAGACGCTTAACAAAACAAAACAAAATAATACTGCAACTAAGCAAAAACAGCTATCCCAGCATCATAAACTGCAGTTACAATTTTACCTACCGACGTCGCTGCCAAGTCGCAGCAGTGCTCCCGGATTAGAGAGTTTTCCATTAATTTTGGGATAAATTAGACGGAAAGTTAATGTTAACGTAAAGGGCTTTTCTATGCCCTCTCCTTTGTAATTTCTGTTGTTTGGTAGCCTTTTCTCTCCCTATTCCCATCCTAAGATAATTGTAAAGTGTGGCTGGGGCTATGTTAGGAGCTTGAGTCTTGAGTGGTCAAAGGCATAACACTTGCCCACTCTTATTCTCTTCGCTCTTAATTACTGGCCTTGACTCCACTTACAATTTAGCATTAATATTCTTCTTGGGTTTTTGTGATGTCGCAAATGTCGGAGAGATTCCGATTTGATTTTTGCAACATTTGTGGCCTTAGGTCAAACTTTTTTTGGTCTATGCCCATGTTTCTAGTTTCCATCCTCAAGTAATGCCGGTTGGTGAGACTCAGGTGTGTGGGGATGCTGATCCACTGGATTTCCAGATACCTGGTTATCACCTTCTGCCATTATTTTCTCCCCATAGGGGCCTCGCTGTATATATATACTTAGCGATGTTGCGTACCAGTGTCAGCAACATTTGAACACGACGGATGCCGAATTTAGTTCTATGTGGATTAAGTTCAAAATCCAGTCGCACATTCTACATTTCTGCTTCCTGTATAGAAGCCCGAATTTAGGGAGGATTCCTACTTTTGAAAAAATAGACGTCCTCTCTGATTCGATTTCCAATATTTTAGAGTCGTACCCAGACAGTGAAATTGTAGTTGCTGGTGATTTCAATGTTCATAACTCTAATTGGTTGCGATATTCTGGCCTTACAACTCATGAAGGTCGTTATGTTGAGTTTTTTGCCGAGTCCAATTTACTGACTCAACTAGTGAATGACCCCACGTACATTCCACGCGTTGGGGGGCATAGCTTAAGTACACTAGACCTCTTTCTGACATCACATCATGAAAAATACGATGTGTCTGTCCTTGCACCTCTTGGTAACTCGGACCATTGTACTATTTCCGCTGCTTTCCCATTTAAAAGTTTACACACTGTTTCGCCGAAAGCCCCGAAGCGGACTGTTTGGCTTTATGATAAAGCAAATTGGATTGCGCTAAATAATTTCTTTCGTAATTTCAATTGGAAATGGTGTTTCGCTGATTGGAACATAAATGCCGCGGCTTTAATGGTTCAAGAAATAATTTTATTAGGTATGCGGTCCTTCATACCTTACAAAAAAGTTAACGTTAAGCCAAAGGACCACTCTTGGTTTAATGAGACTTGCAGGACTGCAGTCAGGTCCAAAGAGGAAGCATTTCGGTATTGGCGGCTCATTAGAAATGCTGATACTGAAAGGCTTCGCATTGAGGCTAGAAATTGGTGTAATGCCACGATTCAGCGTGAAAAGTTTCTCTACGAACAAAACCTGCGCAAAAGAATCATTTCACTACCGAAAGGTAGCAAAAGTTTTTGGTAATTTGTTAAGAGAATGAAGAATCAGTCCTCATCGTCTATTCCAACTCTTTTAATGAACGACCAAATATTCACTGACCCTGCTGACAAAAAATGCTACACTCCCAGATAGCTGTCAGCCTTTACCCCCTGTTCAGAATAGGTCTTCGGCTATGCCAACTATTTACTTTCGAACAAGGGCAGTAAAAAGAGTCCTCGCAAACCTCAACATAAATAAAGCCTCAGGGCCTGATGGCATATCAGCCCATGTGTTGAGAAAGTGTGCCTCAACACTAGCTCGGTCATTACGCAATCTTTTTTTCATATCCTACACTAGTGGGATATTTCCATCTTGTTGGAAGGTTGCTAATGTTCAGCCAGTTTCCAAAAAAGGCGAGGTTTCCAACCCTAATAATTATCGACCCATTGCGATATGCTCTGCGCTCTCCAAAGTTATGGAGAGTGTAATAAACTTTCACCTAGTGAACTATCTGGAGCGCAACGAATTACTTAGTGATCGCCAATATGGTTTCCGTGGATCTCGTTCTACCGGTGATCTTATGTCGTACCTCACTGAAAAATGGAGCCATTGCGTTCACCTTTTCGGTGAAAGTATGGTTGTCGCTCTGGATATTTCTAAGGCGTTTGATCGAGTGTGGCATCGCGCCCTCGTATAAAACTAATTGCCTTTGGTGTCGGTAATTCCTTTGCTCGTTGGATTACGAGCTTCTGCAGTGAAGCCGTGTTGTGGTAGACGGTTTCACCTCTAACGAACACTTCATCAATGCTGGAGTTCCCCAGGGTTCTGTCCTATCTCCTACCCTTTTCCTGGTCTTTATCGATGACCTTCTGTCATCGACCACCAACCCAATCCATTCCTTTGCGGACGACAGCAACATATGTCATTCTTATTGCTTCAACAAGCGCCCGAGCTCTGTGGAGGTTGAGAGTAAAAGGCGGCATATGAATGACTCACTCGTTTTCGACCTCAACACAATCACCGAGTGGGGTCGTATTAGCCGAGTCAATTTTAATGCTTCTAAAACTCAGTGCTGTCTGTTGTCTCACATACGAATGGATCTCTCCCTTCCTTCCCTTAATATGGCTGGCTTAGATATTGCGAGGTCAACAACTCTTGACGTTCTGGGCATATCTGTTCAATCAGACCTGAGGTGGTCTGATCATGTATTTGATGTGTCGAAAGATGCGGCCAAGTGTATTGGTTTTTTGAAACGGTGTAAGAAATACTTCACTCCAGTTGATCTTCGTACTGTTTATTTCACTTATATTAGACCCAAACTAAAGTACAACTCACACATTTGGGCCGGGGCTCCTAAAACCACCTTGGAGCTGCTAGGTCGTGTCCAGCGACGTGTGTTGAAACTAATAGGTGATGAATCTATCATCGCCTCTATCGATTCCCTTCACCACCGGCGTAACGTAGGGTGTTTAACCCTTTTTTATAACGGGATGTGCTCTAGAAAAATACGGGAACTGATTCCATCAGCCAGGATTTTCTCTCGCAGCACTCGGGCATACCATCAGGCCCATCCTTTTTGCGTCACGCCGGTGTTCAACAGGACATCACACTTTCGTGATAATTCTTTCTTTGGCCGAACCATCAAGTTGTGGATCTGCTTACCTGCGTCTGTTTTCCCCGGCAGTTGTGACATCCATAGATTCAAGACTAATGTTCACCGACACAACTCCATCTATCCCCCTTCCCTCTAACCTTTCTCCCTTTCTTAAAACCAACACGGTGCATTGCATTTATAGGGGGCATCCCCTGAGCGTTGGCTTATGCTTTAAAAAAAAAAAAAAATAATTACGTCAGTGTTCTTATTATTTTAATTTGTTCAGTTTTACTGCTTTATTTATTTGTCTTTGATTTTAAAATATTGAAATATAAAACCAAATAAACGTAAGAATTGTAATTATTTAAGCTCGTAATTGCAATACTTATATTTACTACATTTCCTTAAGTTTTATTTATATTTAATTATGAAATTCATTATAAGCTATGAATTTGTACAGAGTATTTTTAAAAAAATTTAAATCATTTGTAAATTAAGTTTAATTTTTTTTTTTTAGTGAAAATTTACATTGAAATCCTTAAATGTAGTGCATAAATTTTTTTTTTCAATATTTATACTAGAAATAATAAGTTAATAAAAGTTATAATAAGGATCAAAAGTAGCTCACTCTTTTTGTTGTGGTGGTTTCGCCATGATAGTTGTTGTTACATTTTTTGCCTTATAGTTGTTTTGTTGTCATCGACTGGTTTTATAGTGTAGGTTTCGTTGTTTGTTTTGTTGTATTTGTTTGACAACTATGTTTGGTTGTCATCGACGTGTTAAATTTTTATAGATGTTTAGTGTTGTTGGTGTGTTTTTCGTATTTGTTTAATTGTTGTTTTGTTATTGTTGTATTTATTTAAAGTATATTGATTGGTTACTGTTTTATTTTAGTTTACTTTTAAGTTGTTTTGTTTTGGTTTTTATAGTTAAGTTTGTAACTAAAAAAATTTTTTTTTCTCTATTTTATATTTTTGTTTTTATTGTATTGTAGCGAAATTTGGTTTATGCAGAAAACTCTTGAAATAAATACCAACAAAAGAAACTAAACGATATTAGAACAATCTAGCGCAAAGTGCAGTTTTTGTACTAAAAATAATAAACCGAACAGACGCTGCAGTACACAATAAAAAAATCGACAACCGAGAGAAATTATTGCCGTCGTACAACGTACAACGCCATCTAACATCTAGCATCTAACATTCTGGATAATTGTAAGCTCAACGTCAGTGCGCCATGCTGGTGAATTGTGGTGAATTGTGGATAGTGGTAGAATGCACGCTACAAAGTAGCACTAGTAGGTTGTAGATAATAGTAGAATATACGCCATCTGGCAGTTAGTAGATTATTCGAGAAAGTGATGCCTGTAGTATAAAAGGGTGTCATTTGAGTTTTCGGACACAGTAGTATTTCAACAGTGAAGTCGAACACTTGAATTAAAAGCAATAAAGTGAATACAGTGTGATCCGTAGTAAAGTAAAACAGTTTTCTATACAGTGTTAAATTAATATTAGATTTTGAACGTTAATAAAATAAACCATTTTATAACTAAATAAGTTTGTGTGTTTTTAATTGTTACACAATCCAGTGATCGAACTCAGAAAAGTGTGAGAGATCGAAATTATCGTCAAAGAGACAGAAATTTCGTAACAATTGGTATCAGAAGTGTGATTGTGTAAAAAGAATCAACAATTAATTAAAAAAAAAAAAATAAAAATGGTTAAGTTTGACGAACTAAAAGTGGATCAACTGAAGAAGGAGTTGCAGCAGCTGAGTCTGCAATCTACTGGCGGAAAGGTGGAGTTACAGAAACGCTTACGGCAGGCTCCTGAGGCTCAAGGTGTAAACCTGGAAGAGCATGAATTTTATAGTGATGTATCAGAATCAGCAGCGAAAGTGGAAGAAGCTTCTGGATCAGCGGCAAGTGGTGAAGTTGTAGATATGTCAAAGTTCGAGAAAATGTTAATGGCGATGACGCAGGCAATGAGTCAAAATACACTACAGATGAATAGCGATATCCAGGCCATTCGAGAAGAAATTGGTCAGAGCTTAAGTCAAAATGCACTACAAATGAATAGCAATATTCAGGTCGTTCGGGAAGAAATTGATCAGAGCTTAAGTCAAAATGCACTGCAAATAGACGAAAAGTTAAGTCAAAATGCACTGCAAATAGACCAAAAGTTAAGTCAGAACGCGACGCAGATCCACGCAATGAATCAAAACATTGAAGCTGTTCAAACGGAGGTTGCCAAAATGGTAGATGGCCTCGATGCAAAAATGACTGAGTTACGAGATAACGTTGAATCATTCAAGGAAGAAGTTCAAAATAATTTTGAAGACGTTAATAAAAGGATTCAACAGTTGGAAATAAGTGAATCAACCACTCAAGTTATAAGAGAAATCAGCGCAGAGAGGCTTAAGGCACCCTCATTCGATGGAACAACGCCATTCAGTGTTTTCAAGCTCCAGTTCGAAACAACATCTGGTCACAATCGTTGGGATAACGAAAGTGCAGCTGCAGCGCTAATTGTGGCATTAAAAGGCGCAGCTGCAGAAGTATTGCAAACGGTCCCAGTGGCGGAGCAGAAAAATTACAAGCGGTGATGGATGCCTTACAGCGAAAATATGGCAGTGACCACATGAAGCAGATTCACAGATTGGAGTTGAAAAGTCGTATCCAGAAATCTGGTGAGTCCTTGCAGGAGTATGCTGCGGATATTGAGCGATTGGCACACCTTTCCTATCCTGACGAGTTAAGTGTCGTAGCTGAAAAATTCAAAATAGAGGCGTTTATTGACGGCATACGGGACTCAGATACAAAACGCGAGACAATGAGGAGCCCGAAGACAACATTTATCGAAACAGTAATGGTTGCCCTCACTGAAGAGATGATTGCGTTGACATGCCGCCCATCACTGAAAACTCGTCGGATGGAGGTGGAGGCTGAAAAGCAAAATTCATCGTTCGCCAGCGGTAGCTTCAGCGGAAAATGCTACAACTGTGGTAAACAGGGACACATGGCACGTGACTGCAAATCACGTCGTAAACGATCTGCATCACGTTCACCAAGAAGAAAAATTGAATATCGGATGGAGGTGGATTCTAAAAAGAAAAGTTCATCGTTCGCCAGCAGTAGCTTCAGCGGAAAATGCCACAACTGTGGTAAGCACGGACACATGGCACGTGACTGCGAATCACGTCGTAAACGATCTGCATCACATTCACCAAAAAGAAGAATTGAAAATAGGGTGGACGATGGCGAAAATGGTAGCGGGCAGCAGACGCGTACGGGGAATCAAGGTTCGATTCCGGAGAGGGAGCCTGAGAAACGACTACCACATCGCAAAGAAAGCCAGCATGAAAATGCGGATGCATTTTTCCGTCGTCTATGTAAAATTGAATGCAGTCATAGTTCACGGACGGAAAATGAAGCTGGAACAATTGATGTGCGCCGTTTGAACGTTTTGCCTGAAGAGGACGTAAGATGGGACCAGCGCAGTGATCGGGATCGTGGTGATCGTGAACGAGAGCGTGAAAGGGAACGCGAACGAGAGCGGGAGAGAAAACGTGAAAGAGATCGCTAGCGTGATCGCGAACGGCGTGAAGAACGTGACAGAGAACGAAAGCGGAAACGTGAAAGAGAACGTGAACGAGAGGAGGTTAGAGAGCGCGCTGAAAGAGACAAAGTTGAAAAGGAGGATCCAGAACGGCCAGATAAAGATCGTGAGCGCAGAAGAAGAGAAAGGGAACGCGAACATGAGAAAGAGCGAGAACGAGAGCAGTCACGCCGAGAACGTTCTCGAAGTCGGGAGAAATCTTCTAGACGTCGTTCTAAATCGCGTAAAAAGGAACGTGAGAAAGAGCGTGATAAAGATCGCGACAAGATGAAAGCTCGGTGTGACCTGCGAGCAAACACTGAAAGGTTCAAGAAAGGTCAACTAGTGCTGCTACACAACCCGCAACGAAAACGAGGCTTGTCTCCTAAGTTTCGGACTCACTGGGATGGACCTTACCGGATCGTCACAAGGATTAATAATGTTGAGTATCGAATCCAAAAATACCCCGGGAACAAAAGTAAATTAAAGGTAGTCCCCATCGAAAGGCTGGCACCTTATTCTAGAAACGGAGAGACTCTTGTTCGGGACGAACAAGTTTAAGCGGAGGGCAGTGTAGCGAAATTTGGTTTATGCTAGAAAACTCTTGAAATAAATACCAACAAAAGAAACTAAACGATATTAGAACAATCTAGCGCAAAGTGCAGTTTTTGTACTAAAAATAATAAACCGAACAGACGCTGCAGTACACAATAAAAAAATCGACAACCGAGAGAAATTATCGCCGTCGTACAACGTACAACGCCATCTGACATCTAGCATCTAACATTCTGGATAATTGTAAGCTCAACGTCAGTGCGCCATGCTGGTGAATTGTGGTGAATTTTGGATAGTGGTAGAATGCACGCTACAAAGTAGCACTAGTAGGTTGTAGATAATAGTAGAATATACGCCATCTGGCAGTTAGTAGATTATTCGAGAAAGTGATGCCTGTAGTATAAAAGGGTGTCATTTGAGTTTTCGGAACCGTAGTATTTCAACAGTGAAGTCGAACACTTGAATTAAAAGCAATAAAGTGAATACAGTGTGATCCGTAGTAAAGTAAAACAGTTTTCTATACAGTGTTAAATTAATATTAGAATTTGAACGTTAATAAAATAAACCATTTTATAACTAAATAAGTTTGTGTGTTTTTAATTGTTACACAATCCAGTGATCGAACTCAGAAAAGTGTGAGAGATCGAAATTATCGTCAAAGAGACAGAAATTTCGTAACAGTATTTTCCTTCGTTTTTTTTGTGTTAGTTGCTCTATGCTAACTTTTATTTTTCACAACCAACGCAACAAGTCTTTTTGTTCACTTTTTCACAACTTTTAAAATAAGTTGCGTTATTCTACTTTTCAGTTAGATCGTTTTTTTATCTTTCATTTAATATTTTACACATCGAAAGGTTTAATATTAATCTTTAATAACTTTTGTTTAGTTATAATTTTCTTTCCCACCGACAAACGAAGAATAGCGTCCAATTTCTCATATAACTTTTTTTTTTTTTTGTAAAACAGTTCATTCATTCATTTTTTCCAGTTTTTAGTATTTGTATCCAATTGACTCTGTGTATCTTTAATTGTATTTTTCAATGTCACAAATTTTTGTTTTCTATGACTCGAACATTGTTTTGTTTTGCAATGTCAATTTTTGTTGTTTTTATTCTATGATTAAATGTCAAATTTTATGGGATGTTATATGTCACTTTTTGGTTTGGTTAGGCTTCAACATTATTTTTCTATGTATGTATCGTTGTCTCAGTGTTTGTTTTTCTTTTATTTTTCAATGTCTGTCCCTGTCTCTTTTATCACCATGAGGTTTTTGTTTTTTTTTCTTTTATGTAGGGTGGAGCGCTAGCGCTTTGCCACTTACTGTTTCCGCGAATTTAGTGTTGTTTTGAGCAAAAACTTTTTTTTATTTTTTTCAAGGATGAATTTGATGTTGTGTGCTCAAAAACATAAGGCAAATGCAACTCAATTGAAGACGAGACAATAAAACACTTGGAAGTCAATACGAATAACCACACAATTTACATTTCAACGACTTTTGTATGGTTCTCAAAGCTTACTTTTTTTTATAACATATAATGTTTCAAAGTAATTATTTGCTGTTTTGTTTTTTTTCTTTTCTATTTGACGGTTCAATCTAATTTGTTGGAACAAGACTCGAAAAATTCACTCGACCATTCAACCACACAACCGCACGCTTCAATCGCCCAAAATCAACTCAAGTCATTCTGTTTCCTTCGTTTGGCCAGATCTTTATCGCCCGACGCGCAAATGAGCGATCTGATCGGCTGATTCTGCGCGTGGAAGGAAAAGTTTAGAACAATTATACGCTATAAAGCGATTTTTGAACATTTTATGTCATTTTTACATTGTTGGCTAGAACTTTTCCTTGCAACGCCTGTGACCACCAGATGGCAAATTGCCAAAGGGCTTATTTTTAACGCCAATTCACACTCGTCGGAACTGGTGTCGTTGTGATTCCCAACTTATAACCATTTTTACAAAAGCTTTATCTGCAACTTCCGATGTCTATATCTTCGATACTAGATCCGAGCGACTTTTTTTTTAAATTTTATATTTTTTTGTTTTCAACAAAAAAAAAAAAAAAAATAAAATTGGACAATGTCAGCTAAAGTAAAATTGTTCCGCAATAACAACCACAGCGACTAAATTTTTACGATTTAGTGTAGTTTGCAGCATATCGTTCAGAAAATTTTCAACATCTTACGCTTAAGTGCTGCAATTCATCAAAGCGCTTAAGTTTTCTGAAGGGGCAATTGAAATGTTTTGAGTGTCAAAACTACAGAAAATAGGATGACAGGTGATTGAAAATCGTGTTTTTTTTGACGCGGGTATAAGATAGTTATCTCAGTGGCAAAAAAAAACGGCTTTCGTGCTTAATTTTTTCGTAAGTCAAATTTGGCAGCACTGCCGTAGAGCAATTGTCAAACAAAAACTAACAACTGAATTAAATCAATTTTCTTTAGACCGAGCAGGGCATTAACTTCCGTTTGCCAGGCAACTTTGTCTTTTGTAGTTTTTTTCAATTGACGCACTTTTTCACCTTGCTACTGAAAGTGAGCACCAGTTAACAGCGCGTATGTGCACAATGAATAAAAGTTTAATTAGAGTAGATCAAAATTTTAAATAAACTACATTTTTAATCGGCAAAATTAGATAACAAATAAGTATTTCATATTAAGTCTGTGTTTTTTCAAATTATTCAAATATAAATATTTACTTTTTCATTTTTGACGTCTAGAGATGAAATATTTTCGATTAAAAATTGGAAACTTTGTGAAGCTGTGCTGCGAAATAGCATATTTACAAGCCCAATTGTGAATACTCCAACACTTATTTGTGCGATTACTATTTAAGCGGCGATTATATCGCCAACTAATTTCTCATACAAAAAAATTTTTTAGCGGGTAACCGCGTCAAAAAAAACACGACTATTATACCATGGACGTGCAGTACTTTTTTATCGCATTGCTGTTGCTTGCTTTTGTTTTCTTTGAAGGCAACGAACACACTACAAAAGACAAACACTATTCACTCAAAGCTTTCTATTTCTATGCAAAGAATTCTATGGCTATGCAACGAATTCTACGGCCTATGCCGGCTTTAGGGGTGGCTGCCCGGAGCGCCAGGCAGTACAAAGCTCCTCGCGCGCCAGCTCAACTTAACCACTTAATTTGAATAACTATTTTTATCGATCTAAGGGAAAACTAGACTCAGCGTACTGTCTTTTATAGACTTATCTCGTAGGAGTGAGTATGAGTATTCTATGTCTATCAAACATAACCTGTTCACGAATGCGTTAAACAAAATTTGGACGGGGTCGGGAAATCGTCAACGATTACTCGCTGTCGAACTCACTTGATCATATGAAATTGCACAGAATTGCAGAGCAAGACTGGCAACCTGCCGACAGGTACCAGTCGATTTAGATTTAATTCTATTTTTCAAACCACAAACGCGACTATACGCATCAAACGTAGACCGGTTACTGATGCACCAATAAGGGCCGGTTTCAAAGTGTTTGGTTAACCAATTAGTTAACTTAACTAATGTCTGTTAGTTAACTACCAAATTTATGTTG
The DNA here is from genome assembly GCA_949775025.1 of Tricholauxania praeusta. Taxonomy (NCBI): domain Eukaryota; kingdom Metazoa; phylum Arthropoda; class Insecta; order Diptera; family Lauxaniidae; genus Tricholauxania; species Tricholauxania praeusta. The sequence goes on from OX459028.1 coordinate 112,995,994, forward strand.
TTCAGTTTCACAGTCCATTGGTTAACTAATGATAATTTTATGTACAAAATAAGGTAGCACTGCACAAAACAAGTGTTTTTTATTTGATATTTCAAAGTTTTCGAAATGGAGTCAAGCGGTAGAAGTACAAATTTTTCAACAGCAGAAATAAATTGCTTATTGGAACTGGTCGATGGCCATAAAAACATTGTCGAGTGCAAAAGGACGGATAAAGTGAGTGTGGACGAGAAAGAAAAAATATGGGTGACTATTGTGGAAGAGTTTAGTTCCTTACAAGGTACCTACAGAAATCCGAAAGTGCTGAAGACGAAATCTTTCACGAAAATCTTTAGCGTCGTATGTTTGAAAGTAATATGGACGAGATCTAAATACTTTTTTGCGACGAGCAATTACAATACTCCATACTATTACAATATCTGAATCACTATCAACTTAGCAATCCCAATCTGAATCCATATTTATGTAGCTTCTTATTTGCTTTTTTGAAACTTTGTGTTTTATTTAATGCGTTCTTTTTCGTTTTGACAGCAATCAGCTAACTATTAGTTAACCTGCCAAATTTGGTTGGTTAACTAATTGCTATGAAACTGAAATTGGATAGTTAACCTCAAATCTTTAGTTAACTAAACACTGTGAAACCGGCCGTAAGTGATCCAAAAAAAAGTTTGAAGCCGAGTTTTTTAACACTCCTTTAGACACCGTGCTTGTATCTACGGAAGAAAGATTTCAACAGATGCTAGTCTTTTCTATAACATGGAATTTCTTGTCTAACATAAAAAATAATCAAAATAAAGACGAACTAATGCGACATTGATCTTTACTGCAAGAAAAGTTTACGGATAATTTTAAATCTGATATTGATTGAGATTTGTTGTGCGATGAAATTTTAGGCTTGCAACACTATATCGTTGACAAGCAACTTCTATCGAAACATTAAATTTAATCAAAAAACACAATCTTTAAGAGTTATATCCCAACATTTGGATATCGCTACGTGTTCTGTTCACAATACCAATGACTGTTGCAAGTTGATAAAAACTTATTTTTAATCATAATGAAATGAGTATATCTAAAAGGGCGCTAAAGGCATGATTCGCCCGAGGCGCCTAGATGGTTAAGGCTGGCCCTGATTGACTCTTTCCTTATTAAATTCCTTGCTACAAAGTTAGGGAAAAAATTTTGCCTGAAACGTCAAAAAATGTTCCCCGAAAAAGTATTACCGATAATCTCATTTTCCAGGGAAATGACGTGACGGTAGCAATTGAACGAACGTTTGCACTCGTTTCGTATGTTTTGACATTTAACCCTAAATGTTACGCTAGCCAACGAACCGAAAAAGCTGTTATGACGAGTAGCAACGTTTTGAAGTTCGGTTCTTACGGAACTCTTACGTCTCGTCAAAATGTTTCGTTCACTTTCGATCAATTACGTAGGTGCATTTTGGCTATCAACATTGGTTTACATACATTCGAACTTACTCGTTATGTCTCGTCTATTTTGGTTTAGGCTTATGCATTGTTTACATAAAAAAAATGTGTTTGGAATGGAGTTAGAAGTGAAAAATCCATTTATTTTGAAATTTATGGAGGTTTATACAGTAAAATTGGCGCATTTTATTGTAATCGAAATGTAAAGGAAAGGGCTTGGAGTGCAGTTGCAGAAATATGCATTTTAATATACACACACAATACATACAACAATTTGTTTGACAATTCAGTGATGCCACGCTTTGCTTTTGCCAATACTTTTCCCCGCAATCTACACGCATAGTACAAAATGAGCAATTTTGTTATCTTATTTTTTCCTTAAAATTAGAAAAAACAATATTCCTTATTTATTGCTTTAAGTATCAAAATTAATGTCATTGAATAATATTTTAAGAATGAATTCAATTTATTTAGGAAATATAAGAAATAAAATTTATGCAATTGTGGGAATATTTCATACGCTTGCAACTATGGCTACATCGCTTCTTAAGTTCAACGAAGTACAACACAGCCACTAAAAATCTACTCTGAGTTTCTTAAGCACCTGACAGGCTTTTCGTTCAAATTTGACAGTAGGTTACGCTAGGCGATGCATGGTTTAGTTGGGCCTTGAGTTTCTTAAGCATCTGACAAGCTTTTCGTTCAAATTTAACAGTAGATTACGCTAGCCGATGCATGGTTTAGTTGGGCCTTTAACGGTACTTTTTTTTCATACTTTCGACTATTATTGTCTTTTTGGATTTATTCCGAAAAATTTCGACTTTTCCGATGTTTTTCGACTAGTTTGAAATTTTGGAATGTTTTTCAACTGTTTTTGATTATTTCAATATTTTCCGATAAGATTAGGATTTTGTGATAACCTTAAGCCTTTGATAAGTCCGAGGATGTTCATGTGTAGTCCTAAGATCATTTGTGTTCTTTCTTCATCGGTTGATTAAAAAAAAAAAAAAAAATAGAAAATTTGCAATCGTAACACATATTTTAAGCTTAAATAAAATTTTAAATAATAAATCAATAAAATTCGTCACTATCGAATAGTATTCAGGATCATAGAAAAACTCAAAAAGTGTTGAAAAGTCGAAACTTATGGGAAACATTATATGTAATATCAAGAAGTGCATAAACATTTTATCTTATCGAAAAATATCGAACAAATGGGTGAGGGTGAAAACTACCACAGGTAATTTGAGATTGAAACAAAAAAGTCGATACATGTCGACAAACATCGAAAAAGTTAAAAGCTATCGAAAAAAATGACAAAATGAAGAGTCGTTACTTAACGAAGAAACTATGATTGTAAGACCTAAATGAACTTAGAAACTTCTTAATTGAAGAAATCTGTAAAATCGGAGGTCCTTGACTTCTATGTGATAATCATGGACCTCACCAAGACTAACGACATTGCGGAAGACTGAAAGTAATATTCTCTAACCGTTTTGGAATTAAGTATAATTTTTGTTCAATTTACCTGAATCCAGTCCAATTTTGTTCTAGAAATGAAAACGTCTAGGTAAGGCTTGTCTAGTTTGTGCAGAGAACATAATCATTGAAAAGGTTTTAATATCTATTTAGTTATTTAAATAAATCGTAAAAATGAGAAAAAATGGTAACAAACACTATATCACAAGCCCACGATAACTGAAATTAACATTTTATTCGGTAGGCACATAGAATGCTTAGTGTTTTTTCTGAAAAAAGTCCCTGGTGGATCCATAAAATTGCACGAAAAACTGGGATAAGGACGCTAAAGTAAATAATTATCAAATTTGTTCATACATTCGCATTTTACATACATATTGCACAAATAAAAGTTTCGTAATTTATTAAATAAAGCAATAGCGTGTCGGTGCGTGGTGACATAATATCAGTGTTAAAATACATTCTTAAATTATACATAAGGTACAAGTACGTTCTAAACTAAACAATAACTCTATTTGGCTAAGGTGAAGTAAATAGTTCTCAGAACAACAACATAAACCCTTTAATAAGTGCTACTTATTGCTAATTTGTTATGGAATTGATGTTATTTGAAAGTAAAAAAAAAATTAGTACTATATTGATTTTCACACAAATAAAATTGCAGCATTGCACGATTTCTAAATAACTTAGGAGAACATCAAATTTTCAAAAAACTTAATGCAGAACTTTCTTCTAAATTCCCATAGTTTGGATAAATTCCCGTGGCTCTCTTCTCATAAAATACCACTGCTGTCGTTGTTTCGCTTGAGCAGGTGGCAACGCTAATCAATTTTATACAGTTAGGCTCATATTCATAGTCGCAAAATAAAGTGAAAACCTGGTTTTTACTCAAAATTGAAGATACAGACTGGTCCCATAAAAAAAAAGAAAAACTTGTATTAAATTATGAGAAAATTTTAAAAAGTAGATTACCCTGCGTTATTGACACAAAATATTTTAGACACAGTGAACTAAAGGAATAATAAAAAATCGAATTTATGAGGTAGCGTGGCGTAATGGTTAACTGTGAACTCATAGCCCTCAGTACGTGGGTTCGATTCTCGTAAATGTAAATGTTTTTTTTTATTGATATCAATGAAAATAAATTTTACTTTAAAACCTGGTTTTAAATATTTAAAAGCACGTTTTCCTGCTTTTAAATTTAAAACGTGCTTATAGAAAAAAAGCATATTTTCTGACGAGATTCGAACCCACGTTCTGTGGGCTATGAGTTCACAGTCGTAATTCGATATTTTTATTACTCCTTTTGTTCACTGTGTCTACAATATTTTGTGTCAATAACGCAGGGTAATCTATTTTTTAAAATTTTCTCATAATTTAATGCAAGTTTTTCTTTTTTTTATGGGGTCAGTCTGTATCATCGATTTTTGGTAAAAACCAGGTTTTCACTTTATTTGCGACTATGATTATGGACCAATGTGTTTTTATTATAGTTGGATTAAACAAGTAAAAATTATTTTTATTGATATTTATCTTATTGCGAGTGGATAAACAACGTTGTTGGTTGTTCTATTTGGCTCATAAATGAACATTGATTTGGCTGGAATCATTGGAATACGTAGAATCAGCACCTTTGAATGAGTTTAATTTGGTTATAGTCCTTGTCTTCTATATACAGCTCCGTGCAACTAATTAGGGGCAGTAGTTTTTTATTTATATAAAGACATATGCAATTTGAAATACGCAACAAAATCCGTAGTATCAATACTTTTTTAAAAGTTGAACTTTTATACTTGAAAAACACAACATAGGCAATATTTTTTTTTACCGTTATTCTTGTGAAGTGAAGACATTCGATATTTTGTGAAGGAGTAGATCGTGCAACAAATTAGGGACAGTGACAAAACATAGCTTTTATTAAATCAAAAAATTCAGAAGAGATTTGTTACATATTGTTTATGGTTACTAGTAATTATAAAAGCTATTTTTGTTAGTTTAAAATGGTTAGAAAAAAATTTTGTGACGTCAGCACACGAAAAATAATGTTATAGATGGATCAAGATGGAAGCTCTTGTTGGCAAATCGCAGATGCTTTAGAAGTTTCCAAAACCATGGTAGGCAGTGTGCTTCAATATTTAAAAAAATATTCGACTATAGAAAACGTGCAACGCAAGCAAAAAAGCTGCATAACAACTGCTCGAGAAGATATCCTTACTGTTCGGGAGTCTAAAAAAAATCCGTATAAATCCACAAACGAAGATGAGGCTATCAATGGCGAAAATGAAGCAGCTCCATCCGTAGACACAATTAATAGATGTTTCCGTGAAGTTGGACTTTCTGAACGGATTTCTCGCAAGAAGCCCCTATTATTTGAACGCAACCGTAAGAAGAGGATAGGGGTTGCGTTGCACGTTTTCTATATTTTTGTGTGAGGACCACACTAAATAAAAGTTTTGTAGCCTAAGCTATGCTTCTTCATATAAGAAATACGTGGTGTAAATTTGAATTCGTATTTAAAGTCCGTTACGAATTCGAATCGAATTCGTTTTACTTACAAAAAATAAAATTCAAAACGATTTCGTTTTATGAACTAAAAACGAATTCGAAACGAACTTGTATTTGAAGTCCGTTACGAATCCGAAACGAATTCGTTTTACTTGCAAAAAACGGAATGCGCACAAACGAATTTGTTTCGAATTCGAAACGAATTCGCGTCCGTTTATGTGCAGGATAGTACAAAATGAGCAATTTTGTTTTCTTATTTTTTTTTTTTTAAATTAGTAAAAACAATATCTGGATTGCATATTTATTGCTTTAAGTATCAAAATTAATGTCAGTGAATAACATTTTGAGAATGAATTCAGTTTATTTAGGAAATATAATAAATAAAATTTATGCAATTGTGGGAATATTTCATACGCTTGCAACTATGGCTACATCAACGAAGTACAACATAGCCACTAAAAAGTCTACTCTGAGCTTCTTAAGCATCTGACAGGCTTTTCGTTCCAATTTGACAGTAGGATACGCTAGGCGATGCATGATTTAGTTGGGCCTTCAGTTGAATTCAGGCAAAAGGACAGAACGGACTAAAAACGAAAGAAGAAGTTATATTTTAAAAAGAAAAGTATAAAGAATATGTGTACTGAAATAATTTATAAATTAATTGAAATAAACATGATTTAAACTGAAAAATCAAAGATTTTTGTTTGAAAAACGGTGAAACCACATACATATGTATTACTAACCTAAAATAATATGTACTTGTATATTTAGAAAGAAGAATTAAAATGATGTGCTATTTGTTTTTAATTTTCAAATACTTACTCTTTTTTTTAACGAAAAAATAAAATAAATTGTGAAATTTATTGAATGAATATTATACCTGAATTATTTTCATATAGCCCCACAGACGTTCGATTTTTAATAATTATTCTGAAAATGGACTACATCACCGATGAATATATTTATATACGGCACGCCCTGACCTCCTTTACATCTGTCTCGTTCCCGAAAGTCGATTCAGACTATACTCTATCCAACATCGGCTTCGTTAGTCACAGTAATGTTAAATAAAAGTTAGGAAAAGTGGACGGCCTTCGACCGCGGCTCAGCGTTTACATCTCCAATATGTCCAACATCGGCTTCGCGGTGGCCTTTGGCCGCGGTTCAGTCAATAAAATATCCAACACTGGTTCGATAGCCACAGTAATGCTACATTAAAGTAAGAAGCCGCGCCTCAGGGCTTACATCTCCAATATGTCCAACTGGCTTAGCGACGCTGCACAGTGGGGAATTTTTTAACGTTTTGGGACAAAAATCCATCTACAATGCAATTATTAATGGATTTGAAAATTTTTTTTTTTTAAATAATTGTTAAGTACCACCCGATGTGTGAGTAATGCCCAAAAGTTTGAGAACGTTCAACATAACCTCAAAAAATGCTATCTAATACATAAAATTCTCATATCACAGTGTTTGTTACCGAACTCCTCCCGAACGGCTTGACCGATTCTTATGAAAGTTTTTGTGTATATGTGGTAGGTCTGAGAATATGTGGTAAACTATAAGACTTTTATTTAGAGTGCACATTTAGGGTGGCCCTCATACACATTTTTTTTATAATAGCATTTTCACAAACACCACTGCATCGATTCACATGGAATTTACACCACGTAGCTTTTATATTAAGAGACATAGTAAGGTCTATAAAATTTCTATTTAGGGTGCATATTTAGAGTGGCCCTCATACAAATATTTTTTTAATAGCATTTTCAAAAACACCACTGCATCGAATCACATGGAATTTACACCACGCAGCTTTTATACTAAGAGACATGGTTAAGTCTATAAGACTTTTATTTAAGATGCATATTTAGGGTGGCCCTTATACCATTTTTTTTTTGTAATAGCACTTTCACAAACACCACTCCATCGTTTCACATGAAATTTACACCACGTGTCTTTTATATTAAGAGACATAGTTTAGTCAATGAGACTTTTATTTAGGCTGCATATTTAGGGTGTGGCTCATACAAAAATGTTTTTAAAATAGCATTTTCCCAAAGACCACTGCATCGATTCACATGGAATTTACACCACGGAGCTTTTATATTAAGAGACATAGTTTGGCCTATAAATTTTTTATTTAGGATGCATATTTAAGGTAGCCCTTATATAAAAATATTTTTAAAATAGCATCTCCATAGAGACTACTCCATTGTATATTTTAAAATTTTTATTTATTTTTTTTTTTGCAAATTTTTATTATTTTTTTTTTATTTAAGGCCCGTTAACTTATCTCAACTAAATCGTAGTTTAAACTACGATTTGGTCTTAATCGCCGATTAGTCACAAACATCGATAACTTATGTCGTATAATCGGCTATTAACGAGTAAATCGTCGATTAAAGTTAATACGAGAAATTTCTCAGATTAACGAAGTTAACTCGACTACGTTTGACGTTTGTTATTTATTCAAATTTGAAATCAAAAAATATTTTCTCTGAAATGGATCTTTGTGGAAACTTTTATGAATTTGAAATCATACAGAATCGAGAAAGGATGCGAAATTAATATTTTCCACGATCCAATAATTGGACAAAGTGGACTGAAAAGAAGTTCTTCCAACGCTTTCGCTTGGCAAAGCACACTGTCAACTTTGTTTTAAGAAACATTTACCAGGAAATCAAACCAAGAGTAAAAAAAATACGGTAAGGGGAGTTAAATAACGCATTTTTTCTTATATTTATTGACCTTTATACAAATTATAGTGCTCACGACTTAACAGCTCGGGATAAGCTGCTTATGACGTTGAGATTTTCTGCAACTGGAAGCATTTTGCAAGCCGCTGGGGACTTTGTTGGCGTTTCTCCTATGTGTGCATCTCGTGTTGTAAGGCAAGTTTCAATTGCAATAGCTCATCTTCGTCCACAATTCATTAAGTTTTCAAGAACCTCAGAAGACAAAAGCAAAATCTGCACTGATTTCTTCCGAACAGCAAAATTTCCACGCTGTTGTGGTGCAATTGATTGCACTCATGTGAGAATTCGTCGCCCAGGTACAGAAATATTCAATTCGTTGCAAAAACTCATAATGAATATTATTTCTTTTTTACAGTGGGTGGCTTAGGGGAAATATATCGAAACCAAAAAGGATACTTTTCACTCGATGTGCACACGATCAGCGACAATAATCTTAAGGTCCTGGACATTGTTGCAAGATGGCCAGGATCCTCACATGATTCCACGATCTTCAACAATTCTTCTATAAAAGTAATTCTTGAAAGTGAAGAATTTAAAAACTACCATATTGTCGGTGACAAGGGTTATGCTCTTAGGACATATTGCTTAACACCTCTCAACAACCCAACGACAGAGTATGAAACCCTGTTCAATGAAAGCATCATTAGAACCAGAAATGTTGTTGAGCGTCAGTACGGAGTGATAAAGAGACGATTTCCCATTTTAGCAATTGGTATGAGCTTAAAATTAGATACGGTGCAAAGTATAATTGTTGCTTGTGCAGTTCTTCACAGTATTGCTTGTGATACAAAAGAAACAACACCTGAAGTACCATCAGATATAAGAGCTGAAGTGGAAAGCGATATAGTAACAAACAGAGGATTTGATATAACGAGCTATTTCGAAGAAAATCATGGAAGAATTTTGCAAAGTGAAACTGACAAAGCAAAATATTACCGCCAACATTTGATTGCAAGTTATTTTTCAAACTTTTAGTTAATGGTTAAGTCATATGAACATAATACGAAACGAACGAAATAAAACATTGTTTTATGAATTCATTTCATTTATTTTCTTTTCTACTTTTTTTTTAATTTAATATCAGCTAGCTGAACTTTTTTTTTACAGAGCTTTATCTGCTTTTTGCAAAGTTTTATTTGATTTTTTATAAGCAACAGTTGCGCTCCTTTTATTTGACTATCAATACTTTTTTTTCTTATTTTTAATTGATAATTGTTTTGATATTTTTGTTTTGAGGTTTTCTGGGTTGTACCTCACCCAGCTGGATTCAACCAAATCTTCTGCATTGACCTCAGCAAATTCAACTTCAGGGGAAACTTGCTCGACAATATCAGCTTCGACAAAATTGTCACTTTCTAGGCTAAGCTGTGCATCACAGTCGTAAGACGCAGGTAGTCCAACGACTTCTGCATCCGTCATGATGTTTCCGATTGAAACATCTGTTGCTCAGGTTTCTGCTTGCGCCATAAAAGGTCCTCCTCCTGTTCCTCTTGCATAGCGCGATTCTTCGCCACGTCGCTTTTTAAAAGCCTGCTTCATGTTTTTAAATTTTTCCCGCAAGACTTTGACTGAACGGGGCTCAGTGCAAGAGTTGGCATTGAACTTTATGCAAATATTTTGCCATGCCTTTTCTTTTTCTTTGGCTGAAATGGTGTCTGTTTTTTTGTTCTCCACAACATTCTTCACTTCCTCCACCAAACTTGCCAGCAGTTCACAGTCACCAATATTAAAGTTTTGTGACCGTTTTCGCTTTGAACTAAAAATGATTCATAAATAAATAAAATTGCTTTCGGAATATTGACATGTACTAACTTACTCATGTTCCATCACAACTTTAAAAACCAGAAATTAAATTTTAATTTGAATAAGAAACGATTTTGCTTGGAAATATTTATGTCAACTATCAAATGTACTATTCACAATTAACTTTATGTGTTGCATTTTTTGTTAAGCTGAGATTTCTTAATACTCAATAAATTCAGAGATGAGTTACCAAATTTAACTCGAGATATAATCGCAGTTTATAAAATCTCCGATTAAAGTGGTATTAAGAAAAGAGATAAGTTAACAGGCCTTAGTCTCATTTCGTCTGGCTTTTAATGTTGGTAGAAAATTATACATAAAATATATTTTAATGTTTGAAATTTGAATATAAGGTTATTGTTTTTAAATACAACTTTCTTTAATAAAAATGACATTTCTACTATCCCATCATATTTTGAACTTCTATTGATATTTTTTTTTTCTTTTTTTCTTTTATACGTAAGGAACTAATAAATGGATCTGATGATATCATTAGGTGATGCATTATATCTATATTTGTCGATTGTCTGTCCATCATTCTACTGTTAGAGGATCTAGCTTTTCTAAAGATCATATTATTGGATTCCTGGACCTCTTCTGAATAATACACAATCGGTAAATCGAAATTTTTAGTAATTTCACAACCGTGAAAAAATAGCTTATGCGCACTTAGGGGTATAGGATACCAAGGATATAGCTTTATACAAAGTTATAATTTGCATAACGTTATGCATTCTGATTATTAAATTTTCATCCACACCTGTTGCCTATGATGCTTTTTTTTGATTAGCAAAAAATTATCTAGCCAAATTACCAGTATTCGTTGTTCCACAACCTTGCTTCACTACATCCACAATCTGTGATAACTTCGATTTCAACATGGCTTGTACATGTTTCTTTCTAGCTTTTTTTATTGCCTTATGTTCACCCGTCCGGGGGTGAGCTGGTTGTGAGAAGGCGAGTCTCTCCTAGACTTAAAACTTGGAATGTGTGCGTAGGGTTTGGGTCCCACCACACATTATCATCATTTCCAATGAAAACTAACAATAATAATAACCCCCACTACGATGACGACCACTGCAAATGAAAAACGGACAATGATTTACGGATATGCACCTGGAATGTCCGGACCCTCTATAGGGAAGGTGTAACTATCCAACTGGTGGAAGCCCTCGTAAAAGTAAAGGCTCACATCACCTCCATCCAGGAGATGCGATGGAAAGGACAAGGCTGCTCTAAACGGACGAACTGTGATATCTACTACAGCGGCCATGCGGAGAGGCGCGAATTTGGTTGCGGATTCGTTGTATGTCGAAAATTACGCCACCTAGTTTCCCGGTTCACGCCAATAAACGAAAGGTTGGCTACGATCCGTATCAAGGCAAAATTCTTCAACATAAGCCTAATTTGCGCACACGCCCCGACGGAGGAAAAGGACGATGCCACCAAGGATGATTTCTACGCGAGCCTAGAGGACGTGTATGACCGTTGTCCGACCCACGATGTAAAAATAGTCCTCGGCGATTTTAACGCGAAGGTCGGAAGAGAAGGCATCTTTGGCGCTACAGTCGGTCAGTTAAGTCTCCACGAGACCACTTCAAACAACGGTCTGAGACTGATCGACTTCGCCGCGGCGCGAAACATGGTAGTTAGTAGCATCAGATTTCAACACCTCGACATTCACAAGGCCACCTGGCTATCCCCGGATCAAAAAACGAAAAATTAAATTGATCATGTTGTGATCGACGGAAGGCACGCTTCAAGCGTTTTGGATGTTCGTACATTTCGGGGGGTCAACACTGACTCCGACCACTATCTTGTTGCAGCTAAGATCCGCATGCGGCTATATCAGGGGCTTTAGACCTGATAAATCCACCATAGACCAGATTTTTACACTACGCCAAATCCTGGAGAAAACCCATGAATATCAAATCGACACTCACCATCTCTTCGTCGATTATAAAGCTGCGTTCGATAGCCCAGTGCGGGATTACCTATACGCAACAATGTCTGAGTTCGGTATACCTGCAAAGTTGATAAGGCTCTGCAGGATGACGTTGAGCAATACTTGTAGCTCCGTCAAGGTAGGGAATGACCTCTCCGGAACTTTGAATACCGAGCGAGGTTTCAGACAAGGCGACCCGCTCTCGTGCGATCTCTTCAATTTTATTATGGAGGGGATCGTACGAAAAGCCGGTGTGCATCATAATGGCACCATTTTCTTCAAAGGTGCTCAGCACCTTGCGTACGCTGATGATATTGATATTATCGGTCGGAGTAAGAGAGATGTTACTGCTGCTTTCACTGCTATTGAAAAGGAATCAGCCAAAGTGGGTTTGACGGTTAACGAGGGCAAGACGAAATACATGATGTCTACTAACAACAACAAGAGAGTGCGGGATCCAGACTCTCATGTTACAGCGGGCAACTGTAAATTAGAAGTTGTCAAGGAATTCACTTACCTTGACACTGCCGTAACCAGCAACAATGATGTCAGTCTGAAGATTAAGCGGAGAATAACAATTGCTAATAGGTGCTACTACGGTCTCAGTAAGCAATTACGTTGCAGAGCTCTCTCTCGATCGACAAAGCTAACACTCTACAAGACGCTCATTTTACCTGTGCTCTTTATGGCGCTGAGGCATGGGTGGTTTCGACAACAGACGCAGCCGCTCTTGGGGTGTTCGAGACGAAAGTTCTCCGCAAAATCTTTGGTCCTGTTTGAGTTGCCGACGACTATCGCATTCGAATGAACCACGAGCTGTATGAGCTCTACGCCGACATTGACATAGTTAAGCGTATAACAATACAGCGACTACACTGGCTGGGTCATGTCCATCGTATGGATAAAGAAGCTCCAGCGAAAAAGGTATTCGAAGGGAAGGTCCCGAGTCAACGACGAAGAGGGAGACCATGCCTCCGGTGGATAGACCAAGCTGAGGAAGCCTTAATCACGCTTGGCATTAAAGATTGGAGAAGGCGCGCGCAAAATAGAGGCGCCTGGCAAGAGCTAATGAGTTCGGCCGTAACCTGACAACGGGTTGTTATGGCCACCTAAGTAAAGTAAGTAAGTACTCAGTCGACTAAAACAAATTAAAAATTTCTAAAACTGGAAGAATACGTCCAACCATTATTCGGAAAACAAGTGGCGGAAGCCCGAAATTCGAAATAATAAAAGCTACATCATAGCAAAGTCTTTAAGCCGACGGTTTAACAAAAGCTATGCGGCAAACGAGAAATGACAATAAAAATACAACAGATGGCGCTAAAAATGCATAGAAATGTGCACTTTGTACATGTCGTTCAGCAGAACCTCCATGGCTCAGTGGTATGAGCGGCTGTCCACATATAATTCATGGAATAGTCGGAGGTTCGAATCACATTACAAATTCACCAAAAACTGGTCTGATGAGGCTATGTATATACATATGGATATGTGTATATATGTGGTAATAGCTGAAACATATGTCACCACTTACCAAGTTAAAATTGTTCCATTTGTTGTCTTTGTCATGTTTGTTTATAAAGCATTAACCGATTTGTGAAACTTCACATGAATATTGGTTACTGCACTTGACTGTAAATTCAATTAAAATTCAATTAATCAATAATACTCAGTCGACTAAAACAAATTAAAAATTTCTAAAAAAGGTAAACTTATTTCAAAAATCCTCATACCTCGAAAACTATCCAACGAAAATTAAATATTTTGATCACAATTTTATACCTCATTAAATTACCTTTCATATGATATCTCGTTCAGGGGTCCCAACTTATACCGTTTTTAATAAAAGCTATAGCCGCAACTTCCGATGACTATATCTCTGAAGCCAGATCTGAGCGATACTTTTTTTCCAGATTTATTAAACTTAAGCCTTAACTTTATGTGTAACTTTTCATGATTTTCTACTTTAAATGCAATATTAACTATGTCTGCCTTTGAATTTTAATTGTTCCACATTGAATATTATTTCAATTAATTATTCAAATTTTCAATGCCACTACATGAATTTCCATTATAAAACTAAATGAGAAAAAAAAAAATTTTAATTTTTAACCCAAAAATTATCAAAATTAAATTTTTTTATAAGTATTTTTTAAAGTAATACACGCACTGTTAGTTTACTTGCTTATAAAATTTTTGGACCAAAAATCAGATATTTTTTTCTAATTTATTTTTTTAGTGGAAATTCATGTAGTGGCATTGACAATTTTAAATTATATTGTATTAAGGTGAATGAAAATAAACAACGGACTTGAGCTGTTACAAAAGAAATACCAAAGCTCTACTTGCTGAGAGACCACAGTTTTTTTTCCATGTATACAGGTTTAAAAAATAGTGGTAAATTTTTTTCGATAAGGAAAATCGAAAGAAAAAAAAAAAAGTATTATAAATAAGAAAAAACTCAAATTTTCTTAAATTTTTTGGCCAAATTCCGACAAATTAAAATTTTTCAGCTCTGGTAGCAACCCTAGGGCTATTTTTTTTTTATTTCTTTAAATGAGGATATACTCGGATATGAATGAATTTTCGAAAATCGAGTGTTCTTGAAGTATTCTAGACATGTCCTTTATTTGATCATGTCTAATTTACATACATATCGTCATCTCAAAGTGTAAGTGTCCTATCGCCCTTTTTGACAACATTTTTTTAACACGACAACTTACTAAAGAAAATACACTCTTTCGTTTGGTGTTATCAAAATTTGGCTACCTCTTCCCGTTCCAAAGATCTCAGTATGCGTTATGTCCTAACTGCAGCTTTCAGAATAAAATCTCGGAGTGCAAATGTCCTAACTGCTTCTTTTGTCTTTGAAGTCACATTAAATAGTAAACAATCGCTCTCATGTCAAAAGTGAGGATGGACTTTACTAAGAGAGGGGAAAAGTTATCCTCGGTGGTGATTTGGCCTCGTTTCAAGACAAACAATTTCTGGCACCAATTTGCAAAAAGGCCGAAAATGGATTTTGAAGTACGAATGGTACTGTCTTATATCTATTTAGGCCTCATTTGATGAAAAAAAAAAAAAAAATGATTGCACCAATTGATGCGAAGAGGTCGATTCTATATTTTGAAAGGATTGGCCCTATATAAGGAAAATAAAAACTCTCAAAATAATTTTTTGTTTCCATTTTCGACGTGATCTATCAATCTCTTTTTTCATCCTTCCAAAACTTAATTTCGACCTTTTCGCATCGATTGGCGCAATATACATATGCACACGAATGAAGGTTCGAAAGCCAAAAAAGAACGTAAGCTAGCAAGCTTTCCTGAATAATTTTTCTTAATCCTATTTTAAGTATTCGTTGTAACCAAAGCCTGCTGTATTTGTTTTTGACTGACTCTTGCAAATTTTCGAATAAATTCGTGAATGTACCGTTTTCGCTAAATTCAATATATTATGTATATAAATGTGGTGCCCCACATTTACACTCTTACATTTACATTTTTATAATAACACCATATAAAACACTTATCTTAATTTTACTTTAAAAATTTTATTATTCCTAGTTTTAAAAATTTGTTTTTCAAGTGATTAGGTGAAAGGTGGAGTAAACTACAGAAGCAAAATTAAATAAGAGGAATGAACAAATTTTATATTACGTTATAAAATTTATTTGATAAGTAAATAAATGAGTTGAAATAAACAAGATTTACGATACAATTTTTTTTGCGGATTTTATCCCTGCTGTTTGTCTGTCCAACGTGGAAACTATTAGTGTATTTGTGGGTCCAACGTTGTTCGATTTGTTGATGATTTTGGTGATGTAAATATTGTTGTATTTGTGAATCCGTGGTGTCTTCTTTGCATAAATTATGAATTTATGTTGTTTGGTGTGTTGTTTGTTTCGTGAAATTATACGTTAACGTTTTTTTGTATCACTTTTTGTTGAATTTGTGTTTTCTGTGGGATGTTGGGATAAACGCTCGGTGACTTGTTGAAAATCAATGACGATGGCGGGCTCGTTAAAGGCTTACGAGACCCGAGGTGATTGCAGCGCCATTTATACCATTGGCGGACAGTAGGACAAACAGCGTAAATTAAGCTGTGTTCACACTGTTTACAATGTATGTAAACATTCTGCCCGCCTTGCAGGATTATTATCTGCAAAACTCAAACAAAAAGATTAATGGGTTCAAAAATAAAACTAGTAAATTTAAGTGAAAAGAAGCCAATTCATTTTATAGTGCATATTTTTATTTTTAAATTCAAGGTAATTCATGGGTCTCATATACATATATGTATATGAACAAATTTTTAGGTCTCATTAATGAACATGGTTAAGGTCTCATTAATGAACAAAATGATAGGTCTCACGACAGTGAACAAAAGGTAGTTTAATGACTCAGAGCCCACATGGGCCAGAGAGTGTCCAGCCGAATGCAGTGCTCTGAGCCATTATTAGGCCATTGTCCGACCTGATGACTCCATTCTTCATGATGCGTGAGTATACGTCTGACCCCAACTCCATCTTAACCCGGGCTGATGATGTAACCCTTTGATCGGCCATCACGATATGTTCGAACATGTTGTTTACTGAGTCAGGCAGGTCTCGGTCATAAGGTTTGCGAGGCAACTCGTCTGTTACCAACGCATGCACTTCAAGTTTGAAATCCTTTTCTACTTGCGAGCCCAAGGTCAAAGTGCAAAGCCTCTGAGAATTGAGATATGTCATCTCTAATTTGAGGTCTTTCACTAGTTCTCGTGCGATAGTTGTGATCGCCTTTGCCGGGTTAAGGACTGCCCTTACTGAAACCTGCTTGTCCTCTAGAACCAATTTCACATCGGTGGTAGGGACTAGTGTCGGATTAAGACACATAAATGTCTTGGCTGCTGGTTGACGAACTGGTGCCTTGTCATTTACCTTTTGCCCCAGTTGCTTGTTATCCATTCTGGGATGGCCATGTAAGCTGGTATGGTGACGTGAGTAGCAAATCGCACACTTATCTCGACTGGTACAATTTTCGGTCTTATGGGACCTTGCCAAGCAACTCGAGCAATAATTATGTCGAGTGACAGTTTCATATTTTTCCGTCAAATTCATGTTGCGGAATTTATAGCAGGTTGCAAGCCTATGGTCCTGCTTGCAAATAGCGCATGCCACATGTTTTGGCCTTGACTTTGGCTTGGAGTTGGGTTTAAAGTTGGGGCGGTTTTGCATTTTGGGTTGTGCCTGCTTGCACACCAAGCAATTAGCGCAATCCTTGTTGTTAGGTGCCATCTTAAGCTATAACAAAGTTTTTCGGTAAGGTCAGTTAAGGTAAGTTTAGGCGAGATAAGGTATAAAATAGGTACTAAGGGAGTAATACTACTTTCGTGATAGGTCGTGTAGTAACCCCTTTTGATGTCTGAATGTCGACAACGCGATTTCTAGAATCCGAGCCAGAATATACTTTCATAACTCGGCCTAGAACCCATTCATTGGGAGGTAAGTTTTCGTGTCTAATTACAACTAGGTCGTTCGTTTCAACATTTCTCTGTGGATATTTCCATTTATATCTCTTATGTAGTTCCTTCAGATATTCATCTTTCCATCGTTTGCAGAAATTGTGATGAAGTATCTTTAATTTTTGCCATCTATTTATGACGCTAAGGTTGGTTTCGCTATGATCAGGTTCGGCTGGTGCTAACAATGGTGTACCAATTAGAAAATGCCCTGGAGTCAAAGGTTCTAATTCGTTCGAATTTTCACTTGAGGGGCTCAAAGGTCTTGAATTGAGACACCCTTCAACTCGAGCAAGTAAGGTAGATAGTTCTTCGAACGTTAACTTATGCCCAGTTGCTACTTTTTTGAAGTGGGCTTTGAAGCTTTTTACACCTGCTTCCCAAAGACCACCCATGTGTGGAGCTCCAGGAGGTATAAAGTGCCATTTTAAATTTTGATGACTGTGGGCTGAGATCACTTTACTTTGAAGTGAACTAACGAATTTTTGCCGATCTTTTTTCAGCAATTGTGATGCACCCACAAAATTAGTTCCATTGTCGGAATAAAGATTGGCAGGGCACCCGCGCCTTGAAAAAAATCGGGCGAAAGCAGCAAGAAAAGACTGAGCTGTCAAGTCGCTAGTAGGCTCCAGATGTATTGCTTTTGTTGAGAAGCAAACAAAAATGCACACATATCCTTTTGTTAAGAGGCAGGCTCGACCAGTGTAATTTTTAAGGTCAAAGGGGCCTGTAAAATCCATTCCAGTATTAGTGAAAGGTCTTGTTAATATGGTGCGTTCAGGAGGTAAAGCAGCCATTATTTGTGTTTGCTGTTTTTTCTTATATAAGACACAAATTTTGCACTTATGAATTCTGGTCTTAATCAGGGTTTTAAGTTTGGGAATCCAAAATTCACAACGCATCAGGCGTAAGACTAATTGGTTACCACCATGAAGAGTTATCAGATGAGTAAAGTCAGTTAGCAGCCAAGCCAATTTGCTGTGGTAAGGTAAAATTATTGGATGTCGCTCGTTAAAGGTTAGAACAGGTGACTTTATAAGACGACCATTTGCTCGAATAAGTCCCTTTACATCAAGGTATGGATTCAATGCTAAAAGTGAACTTTTTGATGAAATTGGATTCTTTTTCTGAAGTGAATCCAACTCGTCAGGGAAATATTTTTCCTGACTCAAAAGAATAAGCCTTTCTCGAACTATTTTGATTTCGTCAGACGTGATGTCCAAAGAAGAGTGGATCATTTGAGAACGCCGAGAAGGTAAACTATTTCGGAGAAATCGAAAAACGTAAGACAAAACTTTTAATGCTCGTGAGAGCGAAGAAAATCTGTCTAAAACATCTTCGTGAATTGTTATGGCAAAAGATTTGATTGGTTTTAGATCAACATTCGTTTCAATGGGTTTCTTAAATGCTGGCCAATTTTCAGGGTGGCTTTTCAGCCAAGTAGGTCCATGCCACCAGAGACTGTTGTTTTTGAAATCAACTGGACTGCAACCACGACTAGCAATATCAGCTGGGTTGTCGTGAGATTCAATGTGTCTCCAATTTTCTTTACCAACCTTATCCAGGATGGTTGAAACACGATTGGCGACAAAGGTATTCCAAGCGCATGGTGGTTTTTGAAGCCACGCAAGGACAATGGTAGAATCCGTCCAATAAAATGATTTGTAACTCGTTAAATCAAGTTTTGGTATCATGGCATCCACTATATTGGCTAGTAAGACAGCACCACAAAGTTCAAGACGTGGTAAGGAGACTGTCTTAACTGGAGCCACTCTAGATTTAGAGATTAATAGGGTAGTTGAAATTTCTGATTTCGAATTTACTACCCGAAGGTATATACTGGCCGCATAAGCTTTTTCTGAAGCATCAGAAAAGCAGTGAAATTCGATAATAGACTCAGCTGTGAATTGAGTCCATCGAGGTATTTCGAGGTTGTTAAGAAACGAATAGTTTTCTACAAAATTTTGCCATTTGTGATGAGTTAAAGGTTTCAGGATCTCATCCCATCCAGTTTTGTCCAACCATACTTGTTGCATGATAATTTTTGCTGATACCACAATTGGTGCTAACCACCCAGCTGGGTCAAAAAGTTTTGCAATGGCTGACAAAATTTCACG
Organism: Tricholauxania praeusta; assembly: GCA_949775025.1. Classification (NCBI taxonomy): domain Eukaryota; kingdom Metazoa; phylum Arthropoda; class Insecta; order Diptera; family Lauxaniidae; genus Tricholauxania; species Tricholauxania praeusta. The sequence goes on from OX459028.1 coordinate 113,015,531, forward strand.
TTTAGTGTATGCGTTTTTCAGTTCGATAGGTGGAACTTCAAAAAAGAAGGAGTCTTTCTTTGCATTCCACCGAATACCGAGGGTTTTAGCGTTATTCTTTTCTGATAAGTTAAGAAGATCTATATCCAATAAATTTTCTTTTGGTAAATTTTCTAAGATTTCGGGGGAGTTTGAAATCCATTTTTTTAAGGAAAATCCTGCGGATTCTAAACCGACTACAAGTTCGTCTCTTGATTTTATAGCATCTGCTATATTATGGGCTCCAGCCAGGACATCATCGACGTACATACAATTTTTCAAGATTTGCGAAGCGCAAGGGTGGGTCGTATGTATGTCATCTGCTAACTGCTGAAGAGTTCTAATGGCTAAGTAAGGTGCACAGTTGACACCAAATGTCACTGTTTGCAACTCGTAGTCTTCTATAGGACCTTGTTCAGATTTCCGGAATAAAATCCTCTGGTATGGGGTGTGTTTTGGATCTATGATGATCTGCCGATACATTTTCTCTATATCAGCGTTAAACACAAAACGAAAAAGTCGCCATTTTATAATAAGTAACACCAAGTCTTGTTGCAAAATGGGACCAGTATGGAGAAGGTTATTGAGACTTATACCGTCAGCAGCTGAATTTGACGCATTGAAAACAACTCTCAATTTAGTTGTAATTCGGTCAGGTTTGATCACTGCATGATGAGGTATGTAATAATGCGTGAGCGCATCTGTTTTTGAAGGTAGGTATTCGACCTTCTTCATATGACCAAGTTGCAGATACTCTGACAAAACTTGATCATACTCAGTTTTAATTTCAGGTCTTTTAAGCAATGATTTTTCGTTGCGCAAAAATTGAGCCATTGCTATATGTCTTGATTTACCAATAAAATGTGGCTCAAGTTCCTTAAAAGGTAACGTTACAATGAAACGTCCTGAATTATTTCGGCGGGTTGTGACTTGAAAATTATTTTCACAAAATTGATCAGACTCGGACAGTATTGTAGTTTTCGGAATATCTTCTATTTCCCAAAAGCGAGTTAATAAGTTGTCAAGAGCCACTGAGTTAAATTATGAAACTACTGTATGTGGTCTTGAACTTTCTGGAATAGGGCCTGACAAAATCCATCCGAATGCTGTCTCTTGTGCCAGTAGGGAGCCAAGCACATTATGTTGTACTCCTCTACAAATGATTTTAGGATATATATCACTGCCGATTATTATATCCACAGGACGAGTTAAGAAAAAGTCAGGGTCTGCTAGCTGCAGCCCATGAAGATTTTTCGAAAGGTTCGGGTCCAACGAATACGTTGGTAACTCACTGGTTAAGGTTTTCAAAATTAAGGCTTGAGTCATTATTTTAAAGGTAGGGCTAAGTGGAGAGCAGATTGTCAGGTCACAAGCTTTTGACGGCGTAGCTGAAATCGTTTGATTTACATCCGTCACTTGTGCAGCGATATTTCGACAAGGTAGGTCGATCCTATTCAGAAGTTTTTCTGAAATAAATGTGGCCTCGGAACCGGAGTCAATTAATGCCCTTGCTCTAAACAAGAGACCATTAATCTCCACATTTACCATCGCTGTCCCTAGTAGAATCCTTTTCATCTGTGTAGCACAAGGTACTGCTACAATATTCGACTGCTCTTCTTGCGTTGAATGATGCTGAGTGGACTGTATTCTGGTGGTGAAGCTCTGTGTTGATGAATTTTGTTTGGGAGCCGCCTGTGAACTCGTGTTGGGAACCGAATCCAAATCAACCTTCTTGTGGAGTAAAGAATGGTGCTTTTTGTTGCATTGCCGGCAAACATAGGTACTTTTACATTCTTTAACTCCATGTGATACTGCTAGACAATTGAAGCAAAATCCGAACTTTTTCACGGTTTCAATCCTGTCCACAACTTTCATGCCAATGAATTTTGGGCACTCGCGAAGAGCGTGTTGCTCTGTGCATACTTTGCAGCTAAGTCCATGAGCTTCGAACTTAGACTGCTTCGGACTAGCAGGTCTTGGGGTTCTGACTTGAGGTTGAGGAGCATTCGTGACTTGATGTCTTGAAGATATGTTAGCATGAAAGGAGTTCACACGCTTTTCTTTAAAGGAATAATCTTTAAGGTTATTGCTGTGAAATTTTTGTTGACTAGGCTTTGAAGACGAAGCCTGTATATCGCCAACTGACTCTAAGGTTTTATATTTATGAGTCAAAAAAGTATCGAACTCTTTCCAGGTGGGATTTTTCGAAATGTCTTTGAGAGATTTTTCAAAATCTTCTAAGCAATTTTTAGGTAGTTTTGTGGAGCAAAGGTAAACTAGGATAGGATCCCAGCTATTTGTATTTATTTCCAGGCATTGAAGTGAAGCTATACAATTATTGACGGTACGTTGCAGTTTTTTCACTGAACTACCTGAGTCAGAAACAACTTGGGGCAAATTGAACAAAGTTTTCAATTGCGAATTAATTTGCATTCTGGTATTTTCATATTGATCGCACAGGTTTCCCCATGCTATGAAAAATCCATCGTTTGTGAGGGGGGCATATTTTATAATATCCCGAGCTTCTCCGCGGGTTTTTTGTTTAAGGTGGAACAATTTTTCCACATTGCTCAGCCTTGAGTTATTTATGTACAGCGCAGTGAACATATCTCGGAAGGTAGGCCAACTTTCATAATCTCCTTGAAAAATGTCCGTATCGCAAGGTGGAAGGTGAACAGCTGGAAACTGAGTATCTGGTATCCTCTGGGCAGCAACAGGTGTTTGCTGATCTTCTTTGATTGGGTTCGTCAGGGTCTCTAAGTGCTCGTTCAGAGAAGCGAAGCAGTTCAAGTAGGACTTATATGTCTTCTTGTACTCTTTTTTCACCTTGTCCATATCAATCTCCTTATCTGCATTTTCTCGAAGTTCCTCGTATGCAGTTTGGAACTTCTGCCATAGATATTCCAGTTGCTTCTGCTGGGCTTTGAGGCTATGAACATTTAGTTCAGTTACTGGTGTCTCGCTGTGAGATGACTCTAGCTCCACTATATCCTTGGCAAAGTGAATAAAGGTTTTTGTAGCTGCTGTTGCCATATTGGAAAATCAGTTGAAAACTGCCTGAGATTTGGGTGGGTTCAAATATTTTAAAACTTATTTTTGAAGTTTGAAGTCAAAACTTCAAGTATTTCAAGTAAATAAATGAGTTTGTTCCAAAATGAACAAAAAATTGGCAAAAAATCCAGCAAATTATAAAAAGTTGTGGAAAAAGGGTTAAGAATTTTGCTATACAAACAAAATTCTCAAATCTACTAAAAATGTTTTCAAAATATTCAATGTGAATAAGTGGGTGCAAAGAATTTGCAAACAAAATTTTTTATAAAATAAAAATTGGTAGCAATGGGTTAAGATTCGAGATGGGGCCAACAAGTTTCTTTAATTTTATAAAAAATTGATTGATTTCTAAAGGTCAGTTGAGTTTTAAGCCGAAAAAACTTTTTGACGAAATTTTCTGCACTTGAACTTAACAGGTTAAGGAACAAATTTTTTCTTTGAGTGAAAATTCAATTAAGTTCTAGCAAAAATTCAAAAAAGAATTTTAATTTCTCAATAAAAATTTAAAATTATGGTAAAAACCGGGTAAATTTCACTTAAAACTCAACAAAAAGTCAAAAAACGCGTTAAAACGGTAACAAATGGTTAAAAAAATCGATATAAGGTTATATCGAAAAAACTTGGGAAATTTCAAAAAAAATTCCCAAAATTTGGTAAACTTTAATTTTAAAATATTTTATAAGTCCCGAAAAGTGGCACGATGGTAACGCGTTACTCACTCAGTACAATTTCAATTGAGTGTGTATATATGTATTTCGCTCAATGTAACGGCTTGCCCTTGAGACAAAGAAATGTTGAAAACGAACAAAAACAAATGCAGCTTAAATTTTTGCAAGTACGTGTGTGTTATGTACATATATTTTTGAACTTCGGCAATGAAGAAAAAATATATGTGTTCACTGACCCTTGGGCTTGCAAAAAAATTTTTAGCGCCAAAGAAATGTATATATGTAGGTATATAAATGTAAATAAGTAGGTAAAAAGGGTAAATTTAATGTGAGTTATTTTTCAATTTTCGAAATATTTGTGACTGCTACAACGAAATGGGAATTCGTGTGTAATCCACAATATATTTTTATTTGTTGGACAAAAAGATTAAAGCTTATTGTCCAAATTTTTTACACTTGCACTTTAATTGAAAATGAATCGACTTACTTTGATTTTATGTAGGTGGGTGTTTTGTTTCTGTTGTTTTCGTTGATATTGTGCCGCTGCTGTTGATGCTGCTTATGCTGCCAAAGGTAGGTAATTCGCTTACAGGAATACTCCGCACTGGTGTCAATCCGTTGACGGGTCGATTGGACCAAATGATTAGGTGAAAGGTGGAGTAAACTACAGAAGCAAAATTAAATAAGAGGAATGAACAAATTTTATATTACGTTATAAAATTTATTTGATAAGTAAATAAATGAGTTGAAATAAACAAGATTTACGATACAATTTTTTTTGCGGATTTTATCCCTGCTGTTTGTCTGTCCAACGTGGAAACTATTAGTGTATTTGTGGGTCCAACGTTGTTCGATTTGTTGATGATTTTGGTGATGTAAATATTGTTGTATTTGTGAATCCGTGGTGTCTTCTTTGCATAAATTATGAATTTATGTTGTTTGGTGTGTTGTTTGTTTCGTGAAATTATACGTTAACGTTTTTTTGTATCACTTTTTGTTGAATTTGTGTTTTCTGTGGGATGTTGGGATGTTGGGATAAACGCTCGGTGACTTGTTGAAAATCAATGACGATGGCGGGCTCGTTAAAGGCTTACGAGACCCGAGGTGATTGCAGCGCCATTTATACCATTGGCGGACAGTAGGACAAACAGCGTAAATTAAGCTGTGTTCACACTGTTTACAATGTATGTAAACATCAAGTTTTGAATTTTTTAATTTTTTGTCAAAATAGTTTTCATTATTATAAAAATTCAATCAAAAATATATTCAAACTAAAAATCTTATAAAATAATTTTTAAAAACAAAAATTCTTAAAATAAATAATAAATAAAAGATATTTATTAAAACCAATTTAATCAGCACCAAAACTGGCGATCCAGCCTGTTAAAAAAATTGGATTTCAAAGGATTCCACCAGAAAAAACTACAACATAGTAAGGCCAATCCCACTACAACATCACGCACAAATACTCTCAATTATCTCAATCGCAAACATATGCGCACGTAAAATTTAGCATCCCACTACCAAATAATTCTCCAAAAAAAAAAAAATTACATCGCAATTTTCAACAACAACAAACAAATATCACGTGACTGCTCGAATTATCATCATCATCCATCATCATCAACTACCACCATCATCCGTCATCATTTCCCATCATCATATTTATCCATCATCATCCACCACCATCGTCCGTCATCATTGACCATCATCATCGTTTATCAACACTCAATCCTATGAATGAAATATGAACGCATGAACTTATGAACACTCAATCCTATGAATGAAATATGAACGCATGAACTTATGAACTTATGAACACTCAATCCTATGAATGAAATATGAACGCATGAACTTATGAGCCCATGAAGCATTAAGTATAATATACACACATAAATTTTTCAAATAACGTTTCACTCTTTTCCAGGAATTTTTAATTTTTTTAAAAAAAAATAATTCTTTGTATTACGATAAGTAATAGACTTCATATCGTAATACATCAAAAGGGCACTACACAGCACTAGGAGAACACACACTTAACTTTCTGATCGAACCAAACCATCAAACTACCCCTCCTCACCCTACAATGAATCGCACCCCTCCTCCTACACCGAACCCCAAACCTTACCCAAACTAACCAAACACGTAATCCTTACCACCCTAACACACTACCCAACCCCTTCGAATCTCCCTTGGAAATCCATGCTACTTCAGTAAAGCTACCACAATTGTGGACCAATTGTCCAGAAGCATGGTTCATCCAAGCGGATACACAGTTCAACACAAAAAACATAACAACAGACAAAACAAAATACGAACACCTAATCACCGCACTCCCACAAGACGTAATAATCACAGTTTTAGACTTCATACAGAAACCTCCACTAGATAATCTGTATGAAGGACTAAAACGAGTGCTTATAGAACGTCACTCTTTAAGCGAGAACAAGCGACTCAATAAGATATTTTCTGACGCAGATATAGGTGACCGAAAACCATCTCAGTTCTACAGATCGCTTCTTCTTCTAGCAGGTTCTTCGATAGATCCAGAACTTCTACGGAAATCATGGATCCGAAAACTACCGAAGAACCTAAACATTGCCTTAACAAATACAAATAACAAAGATTTAGAAGAACTTCTAGACTTAGCAGATAGATTATGGGAAATAATGAATGAACACGAAATTTCTGCTATACACAAACAACCAAATTTTCCAAACCACTCACAAAATGATTTTACAATAGCAATACAATCATTCACACAAACAACCACACAACTCCTTGATAAAATTAGCAAATTAACACTAGAGGTAGAATCAATTAGATCAGAACGAGATCATGAACGATCATATCGACGTTCAAACTCACAATCAAGAGGTTTCTCTAGGAACAGATATGACTTCCGAAATAACTCTCGTCAACGTTCCCCAAACTGTCTATGTAGATACCATTACAAATTTGGTAAAGGCGCCAAACGATGTGAACAACCATGTTCATTCGTCCAACACAATCCTTTAAACTAAAAAACTCCATCATCGCGACGGCCGATGATGGAAGTCTCCATACACTCAAGGGCCAACTAAACCATTCATCGCCTAGCGTAACCTACTGTCAAATTTGAACGAAAAGCCTGTCAAATGCTTAAGAAACTCAGAGAAGACTTTTTAGCGGCTATGTTGTACTTCGTTGAACTTAAGAAGCGATGTAGTCATAGTTGCAAGCGTGTGAAATATTCCCACAATTGCATAAATTTTATTTCTTATATTTCCTAAATAAATTGAATTCATTCACATAATGTTATTCAATGACATTTATTTAAATACTTAAAGCAATAAATATGTAATCCAGATACTGTTTTTACTAATTTTAAGAAAAAAATAAGAAAACAAAATTGCTCATTTTGTACCATGCGTGTAGATTGTGGGGAAAAGTATTGACAAATGCAGGGCGTGGCATCACTGAATTGTCAATCAAATTGTTGTATGTATTGTGTGTGTACATTAAAATGCATATTTCTGCAACTTCACTCCAAGCCCTTTCCTTTACATTTCGATTTCAATAAAATGCGTCTATTTTACTGTTTAATTATCTTTTTTTTCACATTTTCTATTAATTTCAAAACAAAAGTATTTTCCACTTCAAGTTCCATTGCAAAAACTTTTTCTTATGTATACAATGCATAAACAGCTGATTCCGTACAGAAAGTGCGTTCAGTTTCACTCTTTCCTTAAGCAAATGACATTTGTGGAAATTGAACGAAACTTTTTGTTAAGTACGTTGTAGCTTTGATATACGATTTGTGTGTATTTGCACACTTGCAGCAGTTGACTGCAGTCAAAGCGTGCATGGTTTAGTTGGCCCTTCACACGTCGTCTTTTCATTCACGGTATCACAAACAATATAAAACTTCTCGTTGACAGTGGAGCAGAAGTTTCTGTTCTCCCATCTTCTAAATTCAAAAACCACAAACATAAGTCCGACATTATTTTGACAGCCGCTAACGGCACCTCAATAGCAACTTACGGCAAAAAGTTACTAACACTAAATCTAAAATTAAGACGTGAATTACCATTCACCTTTTTAATTGCAGACATTTCCAAACCAATTTTAGGCGCAGACTTTCTAACAAAATACGGACTACTCATCGACTTAAAACACAAACGTCTCATAGACCCACTCATAAAAATGTCTATAAACGCTATTTCAGCATGCACAGAAACACCATTACCAAAATTATTTTCAATCAACAACAAATATACTCAATTACTAAAAAAATTCCCTGCACTCACAATAGAACCCGATTACAATACACCAGTCAAACATAAAACAGTACACCATGTTACAACACAAGAAAAATTACCTTACAACAAACCTCGACGTCTAGATCTACCAAAAATTAAAATAGCTAAACAAGAATTTGACTTCTTAGTTAAAGCTGGCATCTGCAGACCATCTAATTCAATGACAGCATCTCCATTACACTTAGTTCCTAAACGTAAATCAAACGACTGGAGGCCATGCGGAGATTACAGAAGACTAAAACAATAACTGTACCGGACCGCTATCCATTACCACACATACACGATTTTTCAATAAATTTACACAACACTACCATTTATTCAAAACTAGACTTAGTGAGAGCCTATCACCAAATACCAATGGCCTCCGAAGACGTACACAAAACAGCAATTACTACACCTTTCGGAATGTTCGAGTTCCTCCGAGTGTCCTTCGGCTTGAGGAACTCAGCGCAAACGTTCCAAAGATTCATAAACGAAGTTCTGAACGAATTAGACTTCATATTCGTATACTTAGACGATATACTAATTGCCAGTGAAACAGAAGAACAACATTTACAACACTTAACCGAAGTCTTAACACGTCTTAACAATTATGGACTCAACATCAAACCAAACAAATGCGTTTTCGGAGTTAATAACATAACGTTCCTAAGTTACAACATTTCACAACACGGTATACAACCTTCTACAGAACGAATACAGTGCATACAAGACTACCCACAACCAACAACAGTCAAACACATGCAAAAATTCATCGGTATGACAAACTGTTATCACAGATGCATTCCCAAACTCGCACACACATTAGGACCAATCTATCAAATGGTAACCAACGCATCAAAAACCAAAAACAAACAATTACAATGGACAAAAGACACTCTAGATGCATTTACTTCAATAAAAGATAGCTTCGCTAAGCAAACTGCTTAATCATGTTAACAGTAAAGCGAAACTATCAATTGCTGTAGATGCAGTTGGTGGAGTCCTACAACAAGAACACAATAACAAATTAGAACCACTAGCATTCTTTTCTAAAAAACTTTCACCCACAGAAACAAAATACAGCACATTCGATCGCGAATTACTTGCCATTTACTTAACTATTAAACATTTTAGACACCACTTAGAAGGCAACACATTCACAGTATACACCGATCACAAGCCACTAATCAACGCACTTCAGTCAAAAACAGAACGCAGTCCAAGACAAACACGTCATTTAGAATACATTGCACAGTTTACCAACACAATACTACACATTAAAGGTACAGAGAACACTGTTGCCGATGCTCTATCGAGATACGAGGTAGAAGAACTAAAAACACCAGACCTCAATCTAAAACAATTGCATATCGAACAAACAAACGATACAGAACTAAGCGACATACTCAACAAAAACGTATACAAATTCAAACAAATCGATATTCCATTCCTTAACATAAAAATTTGGTGCGAACACTCAACAAAAGATACCCGTCCATATATACCACAAACACTGCGTAAAAAAATATTCGAACAAACACACAACATTTCTCACCCCGGAACTAGAGGTTCCAGACGACTAATTACACAACGATACTTCTGGCCCAACATGAATTCGCAAATCAACAAATGGTCCCAGAACTGTCAACGAGCCAAAGTACACAGACACACAAAGACACTACCTCATAAGATACATATTTCACACAGTCGCTTCAAACATATCCACATCGATTTGGTCGGCCCATTACCAATATCAAATAACTATAGATATCTACTAACTGCCATAGACAGGAATACACGTTGGCCCGAAGTATACCCAATAAAAGATAAGGATACCAACACAATTGTTGAAACTTTCAACAGAGAATTCATTTCTCGTTTCGGAGTTCCACTCGAGATAACTTCTGATCGAGGACCTCAATTCACCTCTCACACATTTAAACAGTTTATAAAAACACTAGGTACTCACCACATCACTACTTCAGCATATCATCCACAAGCAAACGGAATAACAGAAAGATTCCACAGAACACTTAAGGCCTCCATAATAGCCTCTAATAATCAAAAAAACTGGTATTCGGAACTTCCCCTAATTCTATTAGGTCTCAGATCAGCTGTTAAAGAAGACATTAAATCATCACCAGCTGAAATGGTTTTTGGTCAAACACTCAGATTACCACAACAACTAACAGTTCAGAAAGTAGAACCATTCAAACCATCAGAGACCTTGTTCAATCTTAAAGAAAACATAAACAACATTCAATCAAAAATTTCACACCATAACACAAAATACCAACAACACGTACCGCAAACATTAAAAGACTGTAAATTCGTTTTTGTACGAAACGATACAATACGACACTCATTACAACACCCATACGATGGACCATTCAGAGTCATCGAAAAATCACCAAAATTTTTTAAAATAATTAAAAACAATACCACAACTACAATCAACATAGACAGACTTAAACCAGCTTTTCTAAATACAGAAAATACGCAAAAACTCTCCCCTCCAAGTAAACCTACCAAAAAAGTACACTTCAATATTCTTAACAACACCATTAAACTCTACAGGGAGGGGGAATAATGTGGTGCCCCACATTTACACTCTTACATTCACACTTCTACATTTACATTTTTACAATAACACCATATAAAACACTTATCTTAATTTTACTTTAAAAATTTAATTATTCCTAGTTTTTTTTCAAGTTTTGAATTTTGTATTCATTATTATAAAAATTCATTCGAAAATATATTCAAACTAAAAATCTTATAAAATAATTTTTAAAAACAAAAATTCTTAAAATAAATACTAAATAAAAGATGTTTATTAAAACCAATTTAATCAGCACCAAATAAATATATATATTGGACGTTCCATGTCAACCGGGACAGTGGTCGGCTCAAAATTGAGTGCAGCGGAAAAACGTTTTTAAGGTGCCAAAATGTTCGTATGCTCAAGAGCTTTTATATGAGAACGGGTGTTTTCGAATTTTTTTTTAAGGAAATGGAGATCATAAAACGCTGCTTACATATACATAGATATCTATGTATTAATAGGCAGTTGGTAAACAGCCATAATCATAATCGCTTAATTTTTTTATTTTGCAGGAAGGCTGTGAAGAGAGGGAGTGCAGTGTATACTTTTTTTTTCAATAGTAGGTGGTGCCACGCCCCTCTAATAAGAAAAAAAACGTCTTTACTGCTAGGTATTTGTTTTAAATAGGATGGTGACACACCCATAATAGAAAAATATGTTGACGCAGGTACATTAAGGGACCTTGATAGAGGTAGAAGCAGGTGAAAAAGGTTGATTAACTCGATAATATATGAAAGTGTTGAAAAAGTTGAAAGAGATTGAAAGCTCGAAAAAAGTTGAAAGTTTCGAAAAATGTTGAATGAGGTTGAAAAGCCGAAAAAAGTTGAACAAGATTGAAAAAGTTCAAAAAATATGGAACATGTTGAAAAAAGTTGAAAGAGGTTGAAAAATTTTGAAAAAGTTGAAACAGTTTGAATAACTCGAAAAAAGTTGAATAAGGTTGAAAAATTCGAAAAAAAAATAGTAAGTGTTAAAAAAAGTTGAAAGAGATTGAAAAATGTTGAATGAGGTTGAAAAGTAGAAAAAAATTAAAAAGGTTGAAAACTTGAAAAAAAGTTGAAAATCTCGAAATAAATTGAATGAGGTTGAAAAAGTCGAAAAAAATTGAAAGAGGTTGATTAAAATCTTCCAACCGTTGAATGAAGTTGATGAAGTTGAAAAATCAGAAAAATATGGAGAATGTTGAAAACAGTTGAAAGAGGTTGAACCAGGTGAAGAAGGCTGATAAAGTTGATAATATATGAGCAGTGTTAAGCTAAGAAGTTGAAGGGTCCAAAAAAACCTGGAAAATGTTAAAAATATTTTTAAGAGTTTTAAAACCTCGTAAATAGTTAAAAATCTCAAAAAAAGTTAAATGAGGGAGAAAAATGTTGAAAAATTTGAAAGAATTTGAATAACTCGAAAAAAATTTGAACAAGGTTGAAAAATTCGAAAAAATATGGAAATGGTTGAAAAAAGTTGAAAGAGGTTGAAAAATGTTAAATGTTGAATAAGGTAGAAAAAATATGGAAAATGTTGAAAAAAGTTGAAAAATATTGAAAGAAGTTGAGTAACTCGAAAAAAGTTGAAAGAGTTTGAATAACTCGAAAAAAGTTGAATAACTTTGAAAAATTCGAAAAAATATGGAAAGTGTTGAGAAAATTTGAAAGAGGTTGAAAAATGGTGAAACAGTTGAAAGGGGTTGAAAAACTCGAAAAAATATGGAATATGTTCAGAAAAGTTGAAAGAGGTTGAAAAACTCGAAAAAAATGAAAGAGGCTGACAAAGTCAAAAAAATTTGGAAAATGTTGAGAAAAGTTGAAAGAGGTTGAAAAATGTTGAATGAAGTTGAAAAACTCGTAAAAAGTTGAATGAGGTTGAAAAAGTCAAACATAAATTGAAAACGTTGAAAATATTTGAAAAATGTAGAAAATCGTTGAGAAAAGTTGAAATAGGTTGAAAAATAAAGAAGCAGTTGAAAGACGTTGAAAAACTCGAACTAAGTTGAATGAGGCTGAATATATTGAAACTAAATTTTATTAGGATCACTCCTTTAGTTCGCTAAATATGGCATTAACGTTATAAGTTTGTATGGGAGGTGCCACGCCCACCAAAGAAATCCCGCTTCTTCAAAGCTTATAGTAACCGACACCGCTACACCAAATTCCAAAAATATTACTCCAATAGCACACTAATAAATATAACATTTAACGTTTTTTTCTAATATGGGAAGTGCCACACCCGCTGATGCAATCTCATCGATTTTCATTTAATTTTAAAGTTTATAGTAACAGACACCTTTACACCAAAATTTAATGAAATTACTCCCACAGCACACTAAATATAACTATAAACGTTTTTTGCATATATGGAAGGTGCCACGCTCACAGATGTTATCCCATCGAAATCCATTTAATTTAAAAGGTTATAGTAACCGACATCTCTGTACCAAATTTTATTAGTATCACTCATATAGTGCACTAAATATAACATTAAACGGTTTTAACTTGTATGGGAGGTACCACGCCCACTGATGTAGTCTCATCGAAACATATTTAATTTCAAAGCTCATGGAAACCTACACCATTGCACCAAATTTTAAAAAAATTACTCCCATAGCACACTTAATACAACACCTACCATTTTTTTGGTGTATGTGCCACGCCCATTGATGCACTCCCATCGAAATCTATTTAGTTTTAAAGCTTATAGTAAGCGACATCTCTATGCTAAATTTAAAAAATATTACTCCCATATCACACTAAATACAACATTTAACAATTTTTACTTGTATGGAAGGTGCCACGCCCACAGACGCCATTGCGCCCACTTTTGGTTATAAGATACCTTGTAGCTAGTATATCTACCATATTAAATTTCATAACGATAGCGTTGTTCGATCTCTTACTATAACATTTATAAATATTGTGGGCTGTGCCACGCCCTTCAACGATTTTTGCCAGTATAGTGGCATAGCTTGTTATGATGACGTCCTTTAGCAGTATTGTCGTCAAAATTTTTATGAAAATCGTAGGCGCCGTTTTTGAGTAATATTGAATCAAAATTTTGAATTGTTGAAAGATGCCACGCCCTCTGCTCCAATTCCGCCCACTTTTGGTTCTGTTAAAAACATTTATTATTTGCATCAGTCTACCAAATTTCGTCAAAATATCTTAAGTGGTTTCCGAGTTATGACCTTATAAAAATTAAAGTTTAGGGCTATGCCACGCCCCTGATAGAGTCCTAAAGAACTTAAAACCTAGCCCAATCTTCATTTTGTTTTCATATGCACCAAATCAGTAAGTTTCATCAAAATCGCTGCAGCCGATTTCGAAATAAAGTTCAGTCGCATACATATTTATATATTTATTTATATACTTATATATGTATATATAATTTTAGCTCATTTAATAATAGTAGATAATTATTGTATTTTATTTTTTGCATACAGCGTCCTCTGTGATCAGATTTTCGAAGTATTAATAGCTTTATTAGACTTTTCTTGATAATATGCAAACAACGATACTTTGTTTGTCAAAATCGGCTCAGTAGTTTAGAAGTTTTGGTCTAAAATATAACACTAGCATGAGAGTGCCATGAACGTTAACACTACGCGTGACGTAACGGTTCAGCCAAAACACTTTAGAATAGATTTTTCAACATACCCGCTATCCTATGCTTCCCATCAAACAGGTTCACGAATAAAAAAAGAAGACTTTTTGTGTGTTTTGGATCAAACGTAATGTACCTTTTACGTGGAGTTTCAGAATGCAAATGTCCTAACTCTTACAAATCCGAATAATTTTAAATACAGACAAATCCAAGATAAGTTTCGATAAATTTTTTCCGAATATGTACCGTATAGGTAATTACAAAGAGGCAAAATAATAAAAAATGAACATTAATAATCCTTAAATCACAAATCGCAGACTAAATAACTTTAAAACGCTGTTTTTTCAGTTTCATGTTTTTGCTGATAGAACACTTACACTCTGAGGTGACGATATGGAGTTTGATGAGAATTCGAAGATGTGAACGTTCATCAAATTGTTGGTCAAAATTTTTAATGGAAAACAAAGAATTTTGTTTTTCTGCTTGCTTGTCAAACAATTTGATGGTGTGTACGCTCGTCAAATTTGCTGGTACATTTTTCTCAAGAATGATGGAAAAGAATATGAGGCATTGCGCATCTCCGTTATTTTTCATGTAAGTTTTGAGCGTCATCTGGTTAGAGCAAAGAGAATAAATAATCTAAAGAGATCTCGTCCGGTGGAACGGAACAAAAGCTTTTCAGAAATTAAGTTCGGTTATTTTATGGTCTAAATTTTCGCCGTGAATAAATTCCCCTGAACAATTGAAAATGAAAAATATGTCGAAATACGAGCGAAACTCAAATGAGAGAACTGACGACTCACTTATTCGCTTTTGTGTTCGTTCGTATTGTGTTTTCTATTATATTTCGTATGCTGCATAGAAATTTCATTTTATATGCAATTCATATTGAAAATTTGTAATTCATTTTATTAAATTATTAATTTTAAAAATTTTTAATTAATTAATCGAGATTGAATAAATTTCAAAAATGAAAAACATATGAAATAAAATAGGAAAAATAAAAAAAAAGGATCAGCTGAACTGCGATTTGAACATTGATCTTTTTGGATGTTTGTTCAAATTGGCTCAAATTTGAACATATGAAAAGCAAAAAACATTACACTCAATGTATTTTCAAGCTCAAGTGGAATTTGAACATAGATCTTTTTTGTTTTTTGTTCAAATTTGAGATTTACATACATATGTATGTTCATTTATTTTTGTTTGCTTTCTTTAGCTTATTTTTTTGTGACTAAGTATCACAACTAAATGTTACATTGAATAAAGTTATAAAAAATGTAAAAATAACTAAAAAACATAAGTTTCACAATCATTTTACTTTACTACGATTTTCTTTTGTAGCATAAACGAAGCAAAGACCTTCACACACACATATATGTATATGTATGTATGTGCCTGTCTAGTTTTTGTCCGTTGATCTTTTTATGCATAATAGAAAATCATCCCTTATTTTGGGATCTTAACAATGAAAAGCGAAAAGCTTCGTTGCATTGTCATTTTCTGAATTATGCAATAATATACTACATAAATATTGGTAAATAGTTATTGGTACATGATAGTATTTAATTGTAAATAGATATTGATAAGAAAAATATTCTACTTTTAATGCTGATTGATAAAAATTTAAGTCCTCTATTTGAAAATTGTGACGGCTGATCAATAGCGAAAATGCTACGTTGCATTTGCATTTGCTACGTCAGTATCGGAATTTGGCAACAATGTATTAATTATATTCAAATTTGAAAGGAGCTAGAATAAACACCAATTTTCTTTTGAAAGTTATTTATGCACATACATATGTATGTATGTATGTATTTCCTTTTATTTTTGCTTGCATTTTTAGTTAATTTTTTCTGAAATTTACTTGGATTTGGACGTATTCGTTTAGTGTATTTTTGGCATTGTACGGTCAATTTTCTTATAGTTAGTTTTATTTTCAATCGGTTTTTATTTTTCCGTGGCCACAGAAAAAGGTATTAGAATGGTTAACCAACACATATAAATTGGATATCTAATTGGCTAAGCGGTTCAAAAGATATCAAGCAAAAAAGGCCAGATTTGAAAAGAAAGTAATCTACTGAAACTATATTTTTATTTTGAGTCCATTTAAAGAGAAAAATAAAATCAAATGAATATAGGATTCGAAATGTAGCGTTGAAAATTACGGGAAATCAATAAAAACTAAAATTAATTTTAAAATTCATGCAAATTACTGTTTAATGTGAAATGCGAGTAACATTAAGAGTTCAGCAGGTGCGGTATTGAAAAATTTATACTTTGTTTAATCTACTAAGGAAATGTTGGCATTTGTCGTCATCTTAAACACCTTTGCGCGTCTTATGAAAATATGAGCGAGTTATTTCATAGGCCTAAGGAGGAGCCCATAACTTTTGTATAGAAAAAGCCGTTCCGCCAAATGAGTTGTAGTCTTGTAGCTCCTAAGATATTAATCAAAAATCTCAATGGGAGGGACAAAATCCAACATTACTTTGGGTTATGGGCCAACAAAAGCCAAAAGGGCGACATTGATCGTCATCGTTTTACGTAATAAATAGCAGCGCGAGTGATTTTTACTTCATAAAATCTATTATCATCACCTGGGTGACAACGCGCATTTTTTGAACCGTCGAATAAGGAAATTGTAAATTTAAAGTTAATTCAATTAAAGTAAAATTTTAAAAAGTTTAAATCAGTGTTTTCCTTTATTTGATTTTTATTTTTTTGCACAAACATTTATGGTCCTTCGAGCCGGATTGTCATCCAGTGTGCTTAAAATATCCGAGCTCCACAATCGAAGCGGGTGCATTATAAATTGTACACCACAGCTGCCACATCGAACCAACACCAGCATCATCAGCAGCATCATCGGCAGCATCATCAACAACATCATCGGCATCATCATCATAAAACGCACAAAGCAGCAAATAACCACCACTTCATCATTATCATCGTCATCAGCAGCGTCAACTAGTGTGGTCATTGTGATCCTCATCATCGTCATCAAGTGTCGGCTCAACACAATTAGCGACTTCCAGCAAATCCCAAAAGCACTGAAAGCAAAGTTATTCTTTTTCATCGCGGGAGCATCATTCACCCAAGTAAAGGTCAGTTTCGATTTTCATTTAATTTGCAAATTAAATCCATATATGTACATGCAAAACATATATTTTAATTTTCCCAATTTGCATTTGGATAATGCATAAATACATACATTTCACTACAAAATATTTCATTTTGCCCGAAGTGATGTGCAAAAAATTTTGTGCAATTAGTGTTGTGCAACAATTTTAAGCAATTACTTTTGCGCAAATTTTTAATTGGTTACTTTTGATAAGTTTTTCAATATTACTTCATAATTGTGAAAATCGAAAGGAAATAATGAAAAGTTGTGAATTCTTACAGTAATTTACGATTTTCCAAAATTTAACAAAAGTATCCAAGAAATAATTCGAATCTGCTTTTAAGTTTTTTAACCCATTTTATCGCGCCATTTTCTTAACCCGTTATTGTATGAATCCTTGCATTTCAAGGATTTTTTACTGATTCCGCGACCGGTTTCGTTTTCATTTTTTCCATAAATTTTCGAAAACCCACACCCATATTTACTAGTAAATTATTGTGAGCCTAAGGGACAAATTGCATTTGTAATAAAAGTGAAAAGTGCGCGAAATTGTTAAACCAAAAAATAAATTTTTGAAAATTTGAAAAAAAAGAAAAAGTAAAAGAAGTAATTAAAGTGTTCGCTATATAATAATAGGGTACAAATCTTAGTACAGTTTCGGTTCGTGCCTTTGGACCAGACCAACAACAACCGTATTTGCGCCAATTTGGAACCTGCCGCCATTTTCTGGAGTTCGTCCATTTTCAAATTTTTTGAATAGTGGAATCAAATTTTTTTTTCGTTTTTTGGCGCCTGTTGGAGATTTCATCCAGAGTTTTGCCGAGAGCTGTGGATTCAACCTTCGTGAAGGTCGAGAAATTTTGAAAATTTGCAGTTATAATTCATTTTTTCCTTTGCAGCTTAATTTTTTGTATTGACTTGTAATTTTTACTGTAAATTTTGAACCAAATTCAATTTAAATGCAAACTAATTTGCTTATTTAATATTTTATGATTTTTTTATTTATTTTTCATCACCCAATCATAAATCAAAAACCATTTTTCATTTTATTTCATATAACATTTTCGCCATTAACCCATCAACATTCAGTTATTCTGATGTAAACTAAAACGGTCAAGCTATAAATATTTAAATCATAAACTATTTCATATTTGCGATAAAATAATCAATACCAAATCCTAATAAAGTGAATTAACTAACTTTCATTTGCATGTAATATTCGGTTTTTGCCCAGTAAATAAAATTTTGCAGATCACGTTTTCCTATCTCAAATATTTAAAATAATTCGTATTATGAATTTATTGACGGTGTCAAATCAGTAATCGTCATATGCTTACATATTTTAACTATTATAAATTTTCGTGAATAAATTTTTTCATCATATTTAACTTATTTTTAACAATTCTGAGGAACCAATTTATTAACGGTGTTAAATCAGAACCCGTTAAATTCTAAAACATTTCAATCAGTAAAGTTTTCGTGATCGAGTTTTTCGTGCTCAAATACAACCGTTGTAAAATTCGATTTCCGGTTAATTTGCAGTTATAGTACAGTAACTTTATACGATTTTGATTTAGAAAAACTTTTTTTTACAAAATGTCTGCCCTACACTCAAAAAAAGAATTATTTAGAAAGCGTTTGTAGCAAATTACCGAATGCTTAATATAATCACTTATTATTTCAAGCAAACATTTAACTTTTGTCTTAAACTATAAGTATTTGTAGACAATATAAGAAAAACCAATGTATTTGACACAAGTAAATGTTAAGTTGTGGCAAGTGATTCAATTACTTCTAACAAAACATTTCATAAAATGTTGCTTCTAAATGATATAATTATTTACTACAAATAGTCAAAATATTTCAGTCAAACAATTCAATTTATGGAAGTGTTTCGACAAACACTTGTCTTTTGTCCCAAACACTTATTCATTTCAACAAACGATTTATCACTTATAAACTTTTCATGTTCATATTTTGTAGTGCTTTGATTCGAAATAACTTTTTTGTTACTTGCATTGTACATATACGATATCAAATGTTTATAAGTGTTTGGGAGCAAAGAACGATGACGATGTTGCCAGGCTGTGTTCTGTGTTATGTTAAGTTTTAAAGAGTATTTTTGTATAATAATTTCAACTATCAATTTGTAAATAAAATCAAAAGTTATTGTGACAAAAAAAAATTTTATTATTTTGTAAGTAAAATCAAAAGTTTTTGTGACAAACATTTTATTATTTCACGCAAACACTTGAAGTAGTTCCATCTATATCATTTGTGGCAAACACTTTTTTTTTTTGAGTGTAGACAATTTTATTCATATTGCTGATCAGCTCGTAGAATACGAAGCTTATTTTAACGAACTTCCGAATTCCGAACATACCGTAACCAACTTAGAAATCGAAAAGGTTGATTTTCAGGATATCTGGATAAAATTAAAGGCTTCGTATGAAAAGTGCTTTGAAATTTGTTCGGCACTTAAACTCTCAAAGAAAACCAAAGGAATTGAAAAGGATACTGATGATGAACAAGAACCCATTGATGCCTCAGTCATTAATCGAACGTTTTTACGTTGTCTATCTAAAATAACTGAAAATATTACTCGAATTAATCAAGAAAACGCTCCAAAATATTTACGCGTAGCTCAAATATTGAATCGCGCCATACCTCAAGTATCCATTTACCTCCATGCGATATTGATCCGTTTGCGGGTGATTACTTATCTTGGCCCACATTTAGGGATCTATTTACAGCACTTTACATCAATAATTCGCGACTCAGTCAAGTGGACATGTTATACCTCTTATTACAAAAAACGTGCGGTGAAGGAAAAGATATTGTCCAAGTTGTCCTAACGAATGAGGGATTTAGTTTAGCCTGGGAAAATTTAAAAACTCAATATGAGAATCCGCGTATTCTCATCAACAATCAGTTGAAGGTTCTTTTTAATTTAAAACGCATTACCAAAGAATCTGGTAATGCAATTAAGTCACTCCAACGTGAAAATAATAACTCGATTTCTGTCCTTCAGCTATACCAAATCGACATAACCAATTGGGATGCAATAATTGTATATCTATGCTCTACTAGACTTTCTGAAGTCACCTTATGCTTATGGGAACAATCCATAAGCAGCAAACCATGCATTCCTAAGTGGAAAGACATTGATCAATTTCTAACTGATAGATACCACACCTTAGAAACGGTGATGGATATTCGTGCTTCAGTATCTAAATCGAAATCTCAATCGGCTTCAAAGCCAAAGCAATCACAATCATCATTCAAACCCAAACCAGTCAAATCATTTCACACCAAATTTAACGGTAATTCACCTTGTAAGTTATGCAAGGGGCCTCATCCTCTACGACTGTGCCCTCGATTTTTACAATTGAGTATAAGCGACAGAATTTCAACAATCAAGGAATTTAACTGTTGTCTCAATTGTTTGGCAGTTGTGCATGAAGTCAAGGACTGTCAAAGTTCTCACAACTGCTTTGTGTGCATAAAGCGACACAATACCTTACTGCATATAGAAACCAATGCAATCCCATCTTATTTCCAAAATCGATCACAAACTTTAAATAATCGCAGTCATCAATCTAATGCTCGCTGGAGCTATCCACCTGTAGAATCAAATAGGCCTTTATCAACAAATTCCGCACAAGGGAGCGTTCAAGTATTACGTAACGCAATTTTCGAAGATTTTTGACCCCCCCCTATGTAACGCACCGTAACGTTTTCATGAACCCCCCCCCCTAAGCGTTACGTAACACTCAAGCGACCATGTTTACCTTAAATTCACAATTATGTTGCGCAAAGTACCTGAAAGTCGCTACAATACCTTTGTTATGGTTTTAATCGCCTTTTCGGCAATAATAAATTAAACAAAAGCATTCAAAAAGTTATTCAATTTATTAAAAATAATCAGTCGACTAAAAATAAATAAAATTTCTATAACACATTAGTTTTAACCTTTTAACTGAAATAAAGCATTTTAGTCAAAATAAAATCGTATTCTTAACAAAAAACTTAAAATAAAATCAACCATAATTCAAATAAGGTACGTAAAAAAATAATTCAACTGGAGTTACTGCTCCTCTGTCCATGGGTTTGCCAGCCACTCAGACTCTTTC
Source organism: Tricholauxania praeusta (assembly GCA_949775025.1). Classification (NCBI taxonomy): domain Eukaryota; kingdom Metazoa; phylum Arthropoda; class Insecta; order Diptera; family Lauxaniidae; genus Tricholauxania; species Tricholauxania praeusta. The sequence goes on from OX459028.1 coordinate 113,037,004, forward strand.
ATTACTGGCATCCGGAGAGCAGACGAAGAAGGTTCCGGAATTCTTAAGCCACTTGCATCAACTTCGTCTTCGTCGAGCCAATCAGCATCCTCAGACGATGTTTCACAGCGGCGCACAATGCAGAGAAGCTCATTTGCCCTTCTGGCAGCAAGTCGCTGTGGCCGTACTCTACTTTCAAGACGGGATTCGGCAGCGTTGCCATGCACGTAACAACTGTGCATTTGCACACTCTTGTGGGATGTGAAATAGATCACACAGGTTGCACATATTCTTTTAATTAAGTCGGATTGTACTGATGGGCAAAATAAGTCATAAGGCATCTGCTTAAATCCTTCTTGAGGAGGTGACAGATCAACGGACAACCTCACAAGAAGTGGTGAAAACTTGCATGGTCCTTTGTCTAGTGTTTTGACTCGTTCACGATTTCAGATCGGTACTTAATTGTTCGAACCGTTTTAAAATTGTACATAAACACCACACAAGTTCAGAGCGAGCTGAAAACTAGTGTCAAATAGTTTAGAAATTGAATTCATTATTTTAATTCTTTTTCTTTGAACTGATTGACATTTTTCAGTTTTACGTTTGCAAACGTTTTGAGTCAGCACACAATAAAGTCGCAAGCATAAACGGTATCCAAAAAAGCATTTTGAGTCATGTGAAACTCACTCAAAACGAACTAACCTGTCGCATAAACGTAGTAAATGACTACAGCAATGTGCTTCTGCATAAACACTAACGAATACTGACAACGAAAACAAAATAAAAATGACGCAAGAAGGAAAAACAAAATTTCTCAAAAGTGCGGGTTTTGTATCCTCCATTGTCTTGTTTCGTAATTTTTTTTGTCACTTCAGTGTTTTGATTAATCCATACGATTCTCTCACACAAAATCTTTCAATGCTTCGATGTCTACAAAAAGTTGAAAGTTTGACAACTTCAGGCATGCATGCATACTCATTATTTATGTGCGTTAATGTCTAAACAGAACTGGGACGTGCGATTTCTCCTCTGTTTTTCCTATACGTTTGCATTGAGTACAAAATTGACACTAGTGCGATTTGACACTGAAGATATTTACTTCAAAAACAAACGCGTATTTAAATGATATGTCAAATGCTTTGATGTATGCATGCTTCTTATGTTGAGGGGTTTGTTTGCTCAGTTCGCAAAACAGAAACAGCAGCAGGGATGAGTTTTCAACAGTTTTATTAAATCTTGCATAACTCCGAAACTAGTACTTTTCACTTCAAAAAAAATGTTACGTAACGCGTTGTTCACTTCACCATCAACATCAGGAAGTTCATCTTTGGCTCCTACTACTGCATCCAATTTGCAGAGTTTTTTTACATCCACTCCTAAAAATGTACTTTTAGGTACGGCCATAATACAAGTGATCCATCTTCAGGTGACTTATAGTATTCGATCGCTGATCGATCCTGCTTCTGAAGGGACATTTATGTCAGAACGACTTCGTAACCGTCTAAGATTACCCTTCAAAAATATCGATGCCCAAGTTTCAGGACTTAACGGTTCTGTTAGCGTACGCACTAGTAAAATGTGCAATCTTATTACACTGTAGGTAAATTTTCAACTTTTGAAAAGACACACAAAAACGCTGAGACACCCAAACTTATTTTTTGGTCGTAGAACACGGTGGCATACTCAGTTTTTTTCGATTAGATCAAATTCTCGAGATATTCGGGATTGATATTTCGTCACTTTTAAGCCCTTGTTTTAGCAATATTATTCTTATATATTTAGAAAAGACATCGAAATCGATTGAAATTCGGTACATAGGTTCATATGAACCTAAGCATTAGACCTATTGAATTTTTTTGGCACACGTCCAAAATTACGCCCACCTCCCATATCACCCACAATTGTGAAATCTCAATAATAGGTGTTATATGTGTACTATAGATATAAAATTTGCTATGTGTGTATGGAGTATAATCCATCTGAAAACCAAAACGCCTACGCATACGCCCACCTCTCATACCACCCACACTAGTTTTTGCTCAATAATAGGGCTTATATATGAGCTATGGAGAAAAAATTTGATATGTATGTCTAGCATAAGTTCTCAGTTGAGTACCAAATATGGGCGTGATTATTTGAAACAATTTTTCGCAATTTCCTATCAAATGGTCCAACGCTCAAACATTAAAAACGTAACCTGAAATTATTGCACTGTAGGTAAATTTCCAACTTTTGAAAGGACAAATAAAAACGCCGAGACACGTCAACTTATTTTTTGGTCGTAGAATGTAGTGGCACACCCTGTTTTTTCCGATTAGATCAAAATCTCGAGAAATTTCTTATTGAAATTTAGTCAATTTTTCTATCACTGAAGTAGCTCTTGATCAGTGTAACGAACCTCGCGCCGAGGTTTTAACTCGTCGGTGTCCAAGGTTCGGCTACAAAAATTTATATTTTTGCAGGTGACTGACGAGAATTTATTTTTCAACAAAAATAAATAATAACAATACACTGTTCCTTTTTCTTTCCAAAAACGTTACAATTTTATTCTCTTAAATCCATATTACTTAATCTTTTCCTTTTACTACTGACGAAAGTTTTAATGTTCGAACGCGTACGACGTGTTTTCGCCGGCGCACGGTCGCATAGGTTCCACGCTGATTGCTTCTGCTCTCCTGTACTCCCGCCGTACGGGTTTTGGTACGGCTCAGTCGCCGCTCGACAGATTTCGCACGTCGCTTTGTTCACATGAGCGTCGGCGCAGCGCAACGAATGTGTGACAGAGTTTTACCGTTATGTTTCTACGCTACCCTGCACGGCTTCTGCTTGGTCTCAGTCGCACGGTTCCCGGCACAGCGCAGTTGCCGTACGACAGATTCCACAGATCCTTAGAACGCAGCTCTGCTCACACGAATGTCGGCACAGCTCAACAAGCGGGTTGCAGAAACCCTAGGCTACCGTCTATGCTACTTTGCACGGCTTCTGCTTTGTCTCAGTCGCACGGTTCCCGGCACAGCGCAGTTGCCGTACGACAGATCCTTAGAACGCCGCTCTGCTCACACGAATGTCGGCACAGCTCAACAAGCGGGTGGCAGAAACTCTAGGCTACCGTCTATGCTACTTTGCACGGCTTCTGCTTGGTCTCAGTCGCACGGTTCCCGGCACAGCGCAGTTGCCGTACGACAGATCTCACATATCTTTGGACACTGCTCTGTTCACACGAATGTCGGCACAGCTCAACAGCGTGTGACAGAACCACCAATTAGCTACTTTCTATTCTACTGCTAACTCATGGTTTTTAAATAATTCAAAAAAATACAGTATAATACAAGAAATAAAAATATATTGCGCGTGATTTTTGTGGGCGGAAACTCGGGTACCAACTTCCGCCTTCACATCAGCAAATAGCAAAATTTTGGGAAATGGAAGAAATACCCAAAACTAAACCATTGTCCATATCTGATCAACGTTGTGAGGAATCGTTCACGACTACGACTTATCGTAACCCAGAAGGTAGCTATGTCGTTAATCTACCGTTTAAAGCTGAATTTCCCAATAAATTACAATTGGATCCCTCTAGGCATATTGCATTAGCCCAGCTTCAGCAAAATGAGCGAAATCTTAGTAGAAAACCCAATTTTAAGTTGCAATATGATAAAGTCATAAAACAATCTTTAGAGTTAAACCATATGAGTGAAGTTGAGCCTGATCTCAAATCGACTACTAATTTTAATCTTCCTCACCATGCTGTCGTAAAACCGGACAGTAAAACTACCAAATTAAGGGTAGTGTTCAACGCTTCGTGTCCATCAGCTAATGGTCTCAGCCTTAATGACATTTTAAACACTTGCCCGGTGCAGCAAACAAATCTCACTACAATGATTTTAAAGTGGAGATTTTTTTCGTGACTTCGAGCTTAAAGCTGTCACCTTTGGCGTGAACTGTACACCTTACCTTGCAATTAAGACGCTTTTGCAACTATCAGCAGATGTTAAAGATTCATACCCTTTGGACAACACTGATTGGGATGAGCAACTTAAGCCATTAACTCTTCATAATTGGCACAAGTTTGTGTCAAATTATAATTATATCCATCTGATTAAAATCCCTAGATGGATAAAATTTGAACTTGATTCAAAAATCGAGTTTCATGCGTTTTGTGACGCATCAGAAAAGGCCTATGCGGCTACTATATATGTTCGCATTGAAAATATAAATAAAATGACCTCATCTCATTTACTTGTGGCCAAATCAAAAGTTGCTGCAGTAAAAAGCGTATCTTTACCCCGATTAGAATTGTGTGGAGCTGAACTTTTATCGAATCTTTTCGATTCAATAATTCCTCAGATGAAGTAGAATCATATACTAAGTTCTTCTGGACAGATTCTACGATTGTATTGGCATGGTTAAACAAACCACCATGTACTTGGTCCACTTTTGTTGCAAACAGGGTTTCAAAAATAGTTCATAAAGTTGGCTGCGATAATTGGGCACATATAGATACTCATGAAAATCCTGCCGATCTAGCAACCCGGGGGCTATCCCCTACAGATTTAAAATCAAACAGGCTTTGGTGGCATGGCCCTTCTTGGCTTTCCAATGAAAAATCTTCTTGGCCTGTGAGCTTACCCAAAGAAAACTTAGAAACCTTAGTAGAAATAAAATCTGTCAAGGCTAACTTTGCTAGCTCGTCTTATAATGACCACATCTTAGAAAGGCTTCATCATTAGCTAAAGCTTACCCAGTAGTTTCTTACATTTTAAGGTTTTTTAAACACACTCATCCGAAATCGCGTTCTTTGCGGCCCGATTGTAAATCCCTAACTATCTCGTCAGACGAGATAAAATCTACAAAAATATGCTTAATTAGGTTAACGCAAATTTTATGCTTTCCTGCAGAATATAAGGCCTTATTAGAAAAAAGACCCATTGAGCAAAAAAGTACAATCTTAACTCTGAATCCATTCATTGATAAAGATCAAGTTATGAGAGTCAATGGCCGTCTGTCTGCTTCACATGCACTCACTTATAATGAACGACATCCAATACTTTTGTCATATGGTTGTAGGTTTGTTAGGCTTTTAGTAGAGTTTTCCCATATTTTATCAATCCACGGTGGAAATCAATTAGTTCTCCGACTTCTTAGGCAAGAGTTTTGGATAATTAAAGTTAAAAACCTCATTAAGACTTGCATTCATAACTGCAAGGTTTGCGTTATCCATCGCAAGAAGTTTCAAACTCAATTAATGACTGCCCTGCCACCAGAAAGAACCTCACTATCCCGATCATTTACAATCGCGGGTATGGATTTCGCTGGTCTTTTCGATATAAAAAACTACACTGGTAGAGCCTGCCTTATAACAAAAGGTTACGTCTGTATTTTTATTTGCTTTGCTACCAAAGCAATTCATTTGGAATCTACCAGTGACTTATCGAGCTCTGCTTTTTTGGCAGCATTCGATAGGTTTGTATCGCGTCGTGGTTGTCCATCTTAATTATATTCCGATAATGGAACCAACTTTGTCGGAGCAGAAAATGTACTCTTAAAAGACTTCAAAGCGTTTTTAGCTCAATCACATGATGATGTTATCGCTAAGTATGGCTTTCAGCGTCTATCTTGGCATTTTATGCCAGCAGGTGCACCCCATATGGGAAAGCTCATTTTAAAAAAGTTACAGGCGACATGAGATTCACATTCGAAGAATTCGCTACACTCCTTTTTCGGATTGAGGCATGCTTGATCTCAAGTAATACTGATCTTTGCAACCCGCAAAACAATGCCCCTTTTTCATCGTAATGAGCTTGCCCGGAGCTCCGCGTATTTTTCCGCAGTTTTTGTGTAATAGAGCAAAGATCCCATACCCTCATCAGAGCCCAACCAGCGTGGTGGGTGAATAGTTTTGACTAAGGTCAGAACGTGCGAAAATGTGGTCTATCCACAAATCTGAGAAATGGGAGTCTCTTCTACACAAGCAGTACGTGCCTTGCGAGGTGTCCATCCGAGCCTGACCAACCGGGCTGGTAGGTGAAAAGTTCTCAGTTGCCGGCTGGAACGTGAAAGCCTATGGCTATAAATCGCTCACAAAGCAAAATGTCTTTTGTGTCATCAGCAAATTGATACGTGTCTGTGCTGTCCTCACTTAATTCTCACCATCATACATACATATAACATAACTACTTTCTATTTCATTTCATACATATAGCAATCATGTTAGCAAATCACCGCTCGGTTTGGATGCTATCTTTGCCGTAATTGGCATGGATTGCACAGTTGTCCTCGCTTCCTGGCTCTTAATGTTGAGGAGCGATGGGACCTGCTTCCATAAGGAAAGGTGTTCACTAATTGCCTAGCCATATAACACACTACGCGAACGTGTCACAGTGAAGCAAGATGTCGATATTGCGGTCAAGATCATCACACTTTATTGCACGCAGGTCGAATGCTAACCATACAGTCACGAGAGGAACAATTATATCAGTCAGCTGAAAGAATTTACACTGTCACTAAAACAGTACTTAAACCCACTGCCATTGTTGACATAAAGGACGGAAATAACATTTACACAGTGCGAGCTTTGCTGAATCCTTGTGCGAATAGCTGGATACATGAAAGTGTGGTGAGAAAATATCGCCTTCCTACAACAAGATTACTTGGAGACTACGCAAGCTCCTTTACTGTGCTATCTAAGACAGGTCCTCTGGTACGGATACGGGTAATTGCACGCATCGATGAAGATGACCATCCAAGCACTCCATCAATATCAGCAGATCCGAAGGTAGCAGATTCATTCACAAATATGATTTTAGCTGATCCTCGCTTCTACCAAAGTGCTCCCATAGCCCTGATTCTCGGTTCAGAGATATACCCATGGTTTATCCATCAAGGGATAATCCAAACACCTGGACATCCATTCGCCCAGAGCTCAGTGTACGGCTGGGTTTTATCCGGACCATGCCGACTACGATAAACTTTATTTTTTTTTTAACCTACTCATTTTTTACTTTATGCCTTACCTATAACCCAGCCTTTGTTAACATTAAGAATCAACATCTGAAGTTATGTTACTGAACTCAAATTGATAATTTTTTGGATTGAACACTTCTATGTACCTAAATCATAATAAAATGTTTGCATTGAATCATGCTTCTTTTCATCTAACCTAGGCAAACTTAATTCTTGAACAAAGTTTCTGATTCTGTTATTTTCTTTTCATGTACCGAGGAAACTATGGAACAATGTTGCAGTGAAAGCGTTTTTTCTTATTAGAGGAGTGGCACCACCCACTCAAAAGGAATATCTTTACTCCGGATTCAATCTAGCACCATACCAAATTTTATCAAAATCGATGACGCGGTTCAACCGAAACACTGTTTTTTCCTACCAAAGGTGATACCACGCCCCATTTAAGAATTAAGAGCTACTAATTACTTTTCTTGTGGTTCAGTCTATTTCCAAACCAAATTTTGTTAAAATCGGTCCATTAGTTTAGCCGTGGCAATGTATTTTCCGTTAGGGGCGTGGCACTACCTACTATTGAAAAAAAAGTATACACTGCACTTCCTCTCTTCAGTCTTCCTACAAAATAAAAAAATTAAGCGATTATGATTATGGCTGCTTACCAACTGCCAATTTATACATAGATATCTAAAGAAAGCGCCGTTTTATGGTCATTTTCTTAAAAAAAAAACATTCGAAAACACCCGTTCTCATATGAAAGCTCTTGAGCATACGAACATTTTGACACCTTAAAAACGTTTTTCCGCTGCGCTCAATTTTGGGCAGACTACTGCCCCGGTTGACATGGAACGTCCCATAAATAATTTTTTTTTCCACGAAAATTTTTACGGCATTAAGCGCAGAATAAGTCAAATTTTTTTAAAAAAAAAAAAATAAAAATTTTATCACATGGGTTTTTTTAAAAAAAAGCAAAAATATTTTTCTATTCGCAAAATTTTTTTTTCAAAATCAGTATTTTTTTATCGAAAAGTACAAGTAAAAACCTATAAATGTAAAAGCAAAACAATATTGAGAAATGGATTTTTCAAAAAAAAAAAAAATTCAAAAATTCATTTCAATTTACAAAATTTTAGCCCTTTTTTTGAAATTATAAAAAATAAAAAATTTTTTTCCCACGAAAATTTTTTCGGCATTAAGCGCAGAATAAATTAAAGTTTCTTAAAAAAATAAAAAATTTTTTTAAATATGATTTTTAAAAAAAAAAGCATAAATATTGTTCAATTAGAAAAAGTTTTGTGAAAAATTTGTTTTTTCAAAATCAGTATTTTTTTTTTGAAAAGTACAAGTAAAAACCTAAAAATGTATGTGTACCAATTATTATTTGATAAAGTTTGCTGTAAGCTATGAATTTTCGAAAAAAACACATTCTGGAAAAGTACAAAAATCGTGAATTTCATACCCGCGTAACTGGACAACAAATAATATTAGGGCAAAATCCTAAACGCACTTTTATTGCTAGACATCGATACTACAATAATAACAAATTTCAACCATACCCAATGTGTGTCACTGCAGCTGGGCTGCAGACGAACTTTCAAATGTCTTCGATTCTTTTAAGATTTTGTTAAATGATGGTCACACATTATATTTGCTATATTTGTTTTTCTTTTCTGTTTCATTTTTATTTTTTACCATCAGTCTACTATGATACTTACGTTAATACTTTTACTTTATTTAATTTTAATTTTTAATATTTAATTTTTATTTTAATGTTACCTACTATTTTATTTCATATACTTTGTACACATAGTTCACTTTGTAATTAGTGCTTAATTATAAGTTAATTCTTGTAAGTGCTAAATTTAAATAAATAAACAATACAATACAATACAACCAAATCGGAGCCAACAATTTTTTCAGGTGGCGTTTTCGTTTATTTTATCCCATAAGCTTAAATGAGGAAGAAAGTACTCGGCAACCCTTATGTACTTGGTGCAAAAATAGAAAAATGCAACCGTAATCGTCCACCAGAATGCGCAGAAAATTTCCATTTTTCAACTCGGAATCAGTGCTGTCGCTTGTACTACAATCAGTGTTGCCACTGAATTTATTTTCCTACCAAAATTTTCTCGAAAACCTACCAAAATCGTTTGTAACCTACCAAAACCTTACAAATTATAAAAAAAACTCCGTTTGCAGCATTGAATGCGTTTATTAACATTTAATGCTGCTTAAAATAATATGCTTGTATGTCGTCGTTTGAAATGCTTAACACATCAAATGTCTGGCAAGTGTGCGCAAAAAGTTACCACATGTTACATGCAGCGTACAATTAAGCGATGAAAGTTAGAAGAAAGAAAAATAGTAATAAATAATCATTTTGAAGGCAAAACCGATCGCAAGGTTACAAATTTTTTAAAAAATTGAAAGCCAGCGGTTCACGGTATTATTACATGATATAAGTTGCGTTCCCGTACAATAATGTATTAGTACAATTTGCAGGTTTTTACAGGATTTTACCCAAAAAGCGTTCCCGTACACGAAAAACCTGTAAGTGAGAACCAAAATGAGAGAGTAATTTATGTTCTCTCATTGCAAGAAGTTACAGGTTTTTACCCGAAGAATTTTTGTGTGTAAACTCATTAAAAGTGTCAAACTATCAGCTGTTCTATGTTGTGCAAGCTGAATTGTAAACATTGAGTTTATTTTGACTAATTTTATTTTCCATTTTATTGTTTGCGTTTATAGAATTGAATTTATTGTTCAACTACATTCAATTTAAGATGTTTATTTATTGTCTGGACTTAGAAAATTAGCTTTTTGCAACAACTAAATTCAAAAATTTTTGACGTTTATTCTCGTGCTAAAAAAATGGTTTTTTCCGTTCCTGTACTTTTTACATTATTTCTATTTCACAGAGCGCAATTTTCTTATTCTCTCGTGTTTGACAGTTTTACAGGATTTTACACAAAAAGTTCAAGAACGAAGCTATAAAGAGGACAAAAGGATTTCAAATAAACAACGTACGGTGGAAAAAAAAAAACGTTTAGCTCGAGAGACGAAAAATGGACCATCCGAGAATTTTTTAAAAATCCATTCATTTCTACTCAAAAACTTACTGTAATGGTAAAACTAATTTTCATTGAGAAGTCAATGCCGTTCGAAAAGTTCTCCGGAAAAATAATTTTAATGGCCGAGTCGCACAGGGTAAGCCATGCATCAACAAAAAAAATTCGCTTGAATTTCGCAAAAGACCACATTTTAATATATTCTCATTTTGAGGCATGGTAAATACACCCTAAGTGGTCGGGGTTCTGAAAAAGAGCCATATTTTGGCCTGACAACCGTATACCTACAGTCCGTTTTTAAAATGCTATTTATTAAAGCCCACAAATTAAAGGTTATTATTACGGAAATATTCTTTTTTATTATGTCATCTTATGTACATAAAAAAAGTTTAGTTCTTAGAACTTAAGACCTTTTTAGCGACCCGATTCTGATCACAGCTGTGATCAAAAAAATTATGTTATTTAGGGCCGGTTTCACAGTGTTTAGTTAACTAAAGATTTGAGGTTAACTATCCACTTTCAGTTTCATAGCAATTAGTTAACCAACCAAATTTGACAGGTTAACTAATAGTTAACTAACAGCTGATTGCTGTCATAAGGAAAAAGAACATAAGAAATAAAAACACAAAGTTTCAAAAAAGCAAATAAGTACCTATACAAATATGGATTCAGAGTGGAATTGCAAAGTTCATAGTGATTCAGATATTGAAGTAGTATGGAATATAGCAATTGCTCGTCAAAAAAAAAATATTAAGATCCTGTCCATATTACTTTCGGTAGGTTCCTTGCAAGCCGTTAAAATCGTCCACAGTGGTCCCCCATATTTTTTCCTTCTCGTCTAGACTAACTTTATCCCTTTTTTTTGCATTCGATGATGTTTTCAAAGTTGCCGACCAGCTCCAATTAGCAATTTATTTCGTCTGCCAAAAATTTAGAAGATCTTGTTGTTGATTCCATTTCGCAAACTACGAAATGTCAAATAAAAAACAAATGTTTTGTGCAGTGATGCCAAATTTTGTACAAAAATTATCATTAGTCAACAGGTGGACTGTGAAATTGAACAACTTAAATTTGGTAGTTAACTAACAGACATTAGTTAACTTAACTAATTGGTTAACTAAACACTGTGAAACCGGCCCTAATAGTGCTTGTAACTTTTGTTTCTAATACTGCTGGTCTACGCACACATGCAACAATTTAGATGTGCGATCAGTTGCAACACTATTTCGTCACATTGTACATACCTATGCGTATTCCCAAACGTAATTTGTATGCAAGAAAACAGAGACCATACCCACTTGTTGAAGATAGGGTTGGCAAAAGCTTATTTCCAGATGTAAATATTTGCTTCCTGATTCGAAAAGCTTTACGAAAAAATGTCAATTTTCGATTTTCATAAAATTTTATACTAAATCCTACCAAAATTAGGTTTAACCTACCAAGAGGAAAAAACCGATTTGGTAGGAAACTACCAAAAACGGCAACGTACTTTTGTATTAGGGGCCGTTCAAGTATTACGTAACGCAATTTTCGAAGATTTTTGACCCCCCCTCCCCCCTATGTAACGCGCCGTAACGTTTTCCTCTACCCCCCCCCCCTTAAACGTTACGTAACACCCAAGTGACCATATTTACCTAAAAGTCACAATTATGTTGCGAAAAGTACCGGAAATACATGCGTATGTTGTTTATTTTCTTTATTATACCCTACACCGAGGGTATATTCACTTTGAGGGCGGTGGTAGGTATGAAAAAGTATATAGATATATTCTTGATCAGCGTCACCACCTGAGTTGATTTAGCTATGTCCGTCTGTCTGTCTGTTCAAATCAGGTTTACGGAAAAACCAAGAAAGCTAATTGAATGAAATTAGCACACTCAGGTCAGACCTTCTTGCAGGCATCTTGCTATTGAAAACGGACGTAATCGGTTCATGGACACGCCTACCGCCCATACTCTATGTATATTTGCCCAATCCCATTTTGAAAAAAAATGCAGCGATTTTGATGAAACTTGGTGATTAGGTGTACATTTGAACTAAATTAAGATTAGGCTAGGTTTCAAGTTTCCAAAGATTCGCGTGGCACGGTCCTAAATTTTAACCTCTATACCACCATATCTCGTAAGCCGTGCAAGATATTGTGATGAAATTTCTTTATTTTTTCGACTTTTTCATCGATTTTAAATTGTTTAGACTTTTTCAACCTCTCTCAACATTAACATTTTGCATATATTTACGACTTTTTCAACAGTTTTCAACCTCTTAAACATTTCACACTTTTTTCGAATTATTTAACCTCTTCAACGTCTTTTTTTACTGAAATATATGTATCTACTTTGAGTGCAGTGTAGGGTATGTGAGTTTCGGCCTGACTGAAGATAACACCTTAACTTGTTCATATTGTTATTTAATAAAAATCACACATAATGTAATAAACATTTGCTTAAGCTTAAAATATGTTAAAATGGCGAAAAATGAGACGAACATATTATATTAAAATGATAAAAGTTGATGGGATCTAGAACAGCTACAGCAATAAATGAGAAAAATAGGAAATCTTTCCACGCTTACATCTCTGGTTTTGGTTAACCAATCTCGAAGATGATAGTTTTAGAACATTCTGCTTGATAAGTGCTTTAATTTAACATATCATTTATTGCTGTAAATTATCTAGATCCCATCAACTTTTATCATTATAATAAAATTTTTTGGCTGTAGCTATTCAATAAGCATACACATAAAGAAAGCGTTTCATTATACACACCTCATTTCAAATCACCACCCGCTAAAGTAGTTTCACTTCTAAAACAATGTTACGTAACGCGTTGTTCGAACCCCCCCCCCCCCCCTTCCCTGTAACGCATCGTAACGTTTCACAAGACCCCCCCTCCCCCCCTAATTGCGTTACGTAATACTTGAACGGCCCCTTACCTTTCAGCCACGCGTACTACTGTACTACCCAACCCTTAATTTGTGGTACAGTACACTCCGCATACAAGAAACCCGCTTATATGAAATTATCGCTTACAATAGACAAGTCCAAAAGCACCGTGTACATTTTTGATATTTTCATCCAAAATAGACCGCTTATAAGAGAACCTTTTTCAATCACCTAAAATTATATGATCATATAAAAAAAAACCTCTTAAAAGAAATTATTTTGAAAATGTTTTTCTGGCAATGATTTTCTCTCGAAAGTATGAAAAATTGTGTGAGGATAGTACGGTACTACGGTAGCGCAACAGTACAGACAAGACGAAAGGAAACTTTTCAAGCGTTGTTTGTACTAAAACAGTATTTGCCACGTGATGATAGCGTAATAAATATTGAAAAATTTTTTTTCGTCAACGTGGCAAATCACTTGTTCGAAAAAAATAAATGGCTATTTTCAAAATAACTTTATTTCTATTGTATGCAATAAGTATGTATGTTATTATAAGTATATTTTAGTTTGAGTTAACCTTTATTTAAGTTTAACCGTGAAAGCTTACCTTTGTTTTATACAAGCCGTGTTTTTTTTTGACGCGGGTATAAGATAAGTTATAGTAGATATATAGATAGTAGATATAGATAGTATATAGATAGTTATCTCAATGGCAAAAAAAAACGGCTTTCGCCGTTTAATTTTTTCGTAAGTTAAACTTGGCACCACTGCCGTAGAGCAACTTTCAAACAAAAACTGACAACTGAAATAAATGAAAACAATCCACTTTCTTTGGAATTTTCTGGCCAAAGATGCTTAATCTTTCCAGACATTGAAAGGACCTTGTACAACAAGAGGTTTGTGTTGAAAATTAAATCGAATTGTTTCGACTCCGACGAAATTATTGTTTTTGCAAAAAAATATTACAAGCTTTTTATTTACAACTAGAGTTCGCCCAGCGGTTGAAATTCAACCATTGAAAATGGTTTTGGTATTAAAAAACTGATATAAGAAAGAGCTTTTTTTCTCAAATGTTGCCCTATCCCTATATCTATATCTTCTTAGAGTTCAATATACATACCTAATATCATCAAAATCATTCAATTAGTTTATGATAGATGGATGTATAGATAATCCTCACTCTCTCACAAACAAAGAGTAAGAAGCTGTTGCATGTCTCAACTCTAAGATTCGATTATGGGCTGTCCATTAATTACGTGAGGTGTATTTTTGAAAATTCGGACCCCCTCTCCTTCCCTTGATGAGATTTGGTGAGTTCTGACGGGACCCCCCCCCCCCCCCCTCCCATCCATGAGACTTGACTTGTAATTTTTAAATGTAATCTGCTATAATAATGCTTAGTCTCTGTATCAAAAAGTTTATGTGAGATTTTTATTGACCCCCTCCCTCTTTCTGAGACTTGGTGAGATTTTTCCGGACCCTCTCCCTCCCTATTTTGACTCACGTAATTTATAAACTTCCTATTATAGTATTCAAAAACTGAACTGGAAAGAGTAATTTTTTGTCATCGCTCCAAAATTTAGATCATAGTACCATGTTGCTACATCCCTACCACTATCTCTTTCTCTTACTTAGGGCGCAATCTATCTTCATACCAAATTCATCAAAATCGGTTCATTAGATTAGCTAACCACCTACTGGGGGTTGGTACCGTACACTTTAAATAGCAAATAGCTTGCCTCAGAGTTCAAACTATCCCTGTACCAAATTCCATCCAAATGGGCATATTAGCTTAGCAGAGAAAACTCTTTTTCCTGTTAGAGAAAATCTTGAGTTTTGAAAATCTTTTTTAGGGTTCAGTCTATATTCTAACAAAATTTTATCAAAATCGGTCTGCTAGCTTAGTAGTAATGACGTATTTTCCTGTAAGAGACGTGGCACCGCCCACTAAAAAAAAAATGTCTTTACTCAAGATTCAATCTACTTACATACCAAACTTAATCAAAATCGGTGTAGTGGCACAGCCGTGATACACTTTTTCCCCATTGGGCGCGATGCAACCCCTCCTAAAAAAATTTGTGTTCTTAAAAATCTTTTTTAGTGTTCAGTCTATATCCTAACAAAATTTCATCAAAATCGTTTCGTTAGTTTAGTGGTAACGACATATTTTCCTGTAAGAGGCGTGGCACCGCTCACCAAAAAAAAAATATATTTTTACTTAAGATCCAATCTATCTACATACCAAATTTCATCAAAATCGGTGCAGTGGCACAGCCGTGATAGCGTTTTTCACATTTGAGGCGATGCCACGCCCCTTTTTAGAAATCAGAGTTTCTAATAATCTTTCTTAGGATTCAATCTATCTTCAAACAAAATTTCATCAAAATCGGTTCATTAGTTTAGTAGTTACGACGTATTTTCCTGTAAGAGGCGTGGCACCGCCCACTAAAAAAATATATTTTTTCTTAAGACCCAATCTATCTACATACCAAATTTCATCAAAATCGGTGCAGTGGCACAGCCGTGATAGCGTTTTTTCACATTTGAGGAGATGCCACGCCTCTTTTTAGAAATCAGAGTTTTTAATAATCTTTCTTAGGATTCAATCTATCTTCAAACAAAATTTCATCAAAATCGGTCCATTAGTTTAGCCAAAGAAACGTTTTTCCTTTTTAGGGGCGTGGCACCGCCTACTAATGAAAAACAAAGTATGCATGTCCCCCTTCTCCTCACAACCTTTCCAACAAAAAATAAATTGAGCGATTACGTTGTGCTATGGCTGAGAAAAAGTGGTGCAACCGTTTAGAGATTGCTTGATAAGGCTTTCTTCCTCGTAGGATGCCGTCACAAAATGAAGTTGCTTGAAATCTGGTCATCTCGGAAACCAGACCCGTGCGCGAGGGGGGGTTTTGGGGGTTCAACCCCCCCTCCCCCATTGGTAATTTTCGCACATAGGTTTTTATTGGCATTTGAATGAAAAATCAAGAAGACACAACAAATTTTTTTTTAAATGAGAGAACTTAAATGCCAATAAATCGTCGGAGCTCGAGTTTTCATTTTTGACAAGATTTGCGCTCTCTAGCTATTTTTGAACCAAAAAACACGATTTAGGACTACTGCGCGTCGCTAAGGCTAAGTAGCACGAGCGTTTTTTCAATGTGCGTTTAAGCATAGCTCCGGCATCAATAAAATCAGCTTCAATGGAAATTCATGCACTAATCTATTCGCGCCATATATTTAGATTTTGCATGAATTTTTGTCATTTTTGTCATTATAATACGAAAAAAAATTTTTTTTTCAGAATATATTTTCATAATATTTCATATATATATATATATATATACTCTCGACTTTCAAAATAAATTATCATCGGATATGTATACGAGTCAAAATTGTACTAAAATTGGGAAAAACTGTCTAAAAGTGAAAAAGACCATATTTCTCAGAAATGCCCAAAGCTGGGATCTCGATTCGGGACAATTTTTCTAAAAAAAGCATGAAATCACCTTTCGAATGAGACCGACCTCGTTTTTGTTAAAAATTGTTATCGACGGGAATTTGATTTTGTCCATTTTTTCTCAAAATATAACACTGTGCGTCGTCTAAAGACATACCTCAGATCAACTATGTCCGAAGATCGGCTAAACGGCTTAGCCTCGCTAAATATACATCGCGATATCGAAATCAATGTGGATAGAGTTTTGGACGAGTTTTTCCAAGTACCTCGCAGATTTAGCTACTTACGTAATGATAACTAAATGTCGAATCATAACATAAACACATTTACATATGTATGCATTTAATTATAATTAAATGTCTTAGACCTAGTCGAAATTTAGATTCATCCAGACACCGACTCAAAAGTTAAAAGGACCTTTAAAAACGATATCTGCGTCATTTGAAGGTCCTTTTTGGCTAAGAAATCGTGTTTTTTGCTCGTAACTTTTATTCCTTCACAGAATGGATCGAATTTAGTCGAAAAATAAAAATTGCGTTCTTGCAAAAATTTTGACGTTAAAAAGTTTTAAAATATTTTTCTATTATAGATAATATTCAGTTCAGAATTTTAAGACTTTTTCACATTTTTTATAAGGAAAAATCGAATTTTGGGACTAAATATTATCTATAACAAAAGAAAAATTTTAAAATTTTAACGTCAAATTTTTTGCAATAGCGCATTTTTATTTTTAAAGCAAATTCCATTCTGTGAAGAAATAAAAGTTACAAGCAAAAAATACTTACGTAAAAATGACCTTCAGGAGAATCAAAAGTGATCCATTGGTTTTTCTCGGAACGAAAACAAAATGACGCAGATATCGTTTTTAAAGGTCCTTCTAACTTTTGAGTCGGTGTCTAGCTGACTTTATTTTGCTTCATACAAATCGACCCAGTCTAATGTCTAAATTAAAAGTAAATCTTTTTTGACGTTTTTTATGAACATAATCTAACATGAAATGTTGGATGATTCCTGCGCACGGGCCTGTCGGAAACAGTTTCGATATTGCCACACATATGTTTATGCTTATCCACTCTAGCTTTAGTTCTTATGGAAGAACCATTTCCCATTGTAAAATGGGAATCCGTCAAAGGACATTTACGTAACGAACTGCAAACCGTTTTTTATTGTTTTTGTTCATAAATACATAGTTTTCATAAGAATTTTTTGAATTAGTTTTTGTTTTCCAGTAAGAAAAAAAGGTTAATATGCAAAAATTTAGAACACACAATGCACCATTTTGAAGGGAATAAACTAAGCTTTCGTACCACGTTAAAAAAGTTCCAGATTATTATCACATATTTTGGAAAAAATAGCGGTTAAAACAAGTTAGTCAAAATTTCAGGAAAAAGATCATATCTCCACAACTTCATCTTAAATTTCAAAGATCTGCATGCCATTATTGCAGGCCATTAAATTATCTTTCTTCTGACATCCATACTTTTTATATACATTCAGGGGTTTCAAACTTATAAAAATATATCTATATCGCCGAAACCAGATTCGAGAGACATTACATATTACTTATTTTTTCTTAGAATTGAAAACCAAATTAAAAAGTTGGGACTTAAAGTAAACTAAAGCCAAAGCATTCGTGCTGAGTTAAGTTATATTAAGTAAATTAAATAGTCCCTGCGTTGTTACTTAACATTTCAAATTCCAGCTTAAGTGCCTATAGAAAGATTCATATATTTTTATCAATGTCATTTCATTACAGTAGTTACAGTTGCGAGCAGTAAAATAGTAGTGCACACTTGCAATATGACTTCTGTTGTTTTTTGTATACCTAAAACGATTTTTGTTTAGATTATCGATTTCAATAATCATCTTTAGTTTATCATCTACATCTCTGCAAATTTTAAACATTTTAACTGTAACAGTTTTTTTTTGAAGCAGTAGTCATTGGTACATGTGCCATTTTTGAGCGAGCAGTGAAATAGTAGTGCAGGGAAAGTAACAATATAACTTTTTTTTTTCGGTCAAAAAAAATTATAATTTTTTAATATAAAGTAAGTTTTATTGCTTTATTTAATATTTATGCTGGCAAAATAAAAAAAAATAATTTTACAACTTTAGTGGGGCGAAGTGTGCACTGCACTCACGAAAAACCCAAAATTATTCAAAATCTTATAAAAAGTGGTAAAAGTTATAAGGAAGTGGACGAGCTTAGTGGTTGGTCATCAACCATGATACGCAATGCCATGACACATATAGAAAAAGCTGAAAAAAGGTTGTTAATCAGATACTTTCAGCGACCATCGTACGACAATTTATAAAATGCTCCTAAGCTCGGCCAACAATGTCAGCTGTTGAAATTTTGGACCACCTAAAATTACCCTGTGGTGTTCATACCGTAAGGAGACGACTACGCGAACATAACCTGTATGCACGAAGTCCACGTAAGGTACCTCTTCTGAAAAAAAAATCATGTAGCAAGCAGACTTCATTTCGCCAAGCAACATCTGGAATGGGCAATTAGAAAGTGGAGGAACATATTGTGGACGGATGAGTCTAAAATTGTTTTGCATGGTTGTAAAGGTTCTCGGGAATATGTGAGACACCCCCAAATACGGAGTACAATTCACGGTACACAACAAAGACGTTAAAGCATGGAGGATCAAGTATCATGGTATCGGGCTGTTTTTAATACAATGGTGGGGGGCCATTATATTGGATAAGAACTATAATGGAACAGCATGAATACATGCAAATAATGCAGACTGTTATGCTACCATTCGCTGAGGATGAAATGCCTCTCAAGTGGATACTGCGACAAGATAACGACCCAAAACATACAAGTAAGCTTGCAAAATTGTGGTTTCGGGACACTGGAATTGAGGTTATGGAGTGAACAGCTCAATATCCTGACCTCAATCCCATAGAAAACCCTTGGACTGACCTCAAGAAAGCTGTGTGGGATGCCAAGCCCAAAAATAATAACGAACTGTGGGTTGTGGCTCAACGTGCGTGGCAGTCCATACCACAAGAAAGGTGCGAGCGCCTCATAGACTCTATGAGGAACCGTTGTGCTGCTGTAATAAAAAAAAATCGGTCATGCCACTAAATACTAACTTATTCTATTAAATACATTAAAAAAAATGTACGAAATACAGTTTTTAGTTAACAAAATAATGTTTTTTTCATACACTACTATTTTACTGCTCGCTTTAATTTTCATATAAAGCATATTTGAAGTGAATAAATATATTTAATGCTTATGTGAAATAAAATTCTTCATCCATACTTTTAGCTGTTACATGCAAGACTAATTTTACATTAAAACTTATGCAGAATTTATTTTGATATTTTAGTAATCAGCTCAACAACAACACAAAAAATAATTTTTCCATACATTTTACATGTAAAACTAACACGCTCCGGCGCCACCTTATAAAATTGAGTTACAGAGCTGAATTTTCGTGACATTTTTCTTCATATCATAAACTTACTTTTTAAGCAACAGCACCTTAAAAAAAACAAAAAAAAAAAAAAGTTTGAATCACCCAGACAATGAATTTGTCAGACAACTTTGTCTTTTGTAGTTGTTTTCAATTGACGCACTTTTTCACCTTGCTACTGAAAGTAAGAACCAGCTAACAGCGCGTATCTGCACAATAAATAGAAATTTAATTAGAGTAAATGAAAATTTTAAATTAACTAACTTTTTAAGCGGCAAAATTGGATAAGAAATAAATATTTCATATTTAGTTTGTGTTTTTTCAAATTATTGTTCAAATATAAATATTTACTTTTTCCCATTTGACATCTAGAGATGAAATATTTTCGATGAAAAATTGGAAATTTTGTGAAACTGTGCTGCCAAATCGCACATTTAGCAGCCCAATTGTGAATACTCCAACGCTTATTTGTACGACTACTATTTAAGCGGCGATTATATCGCCGACTAATTTCTCATACAAAAAATTTTTTTAGCGGGTAACCGCGTAAGAAAAAACACAGCTACTAAAATTTATAAAATATAAATGAAATGAATTTTTTTTAAAACTAGCTGGCCCGACAGTCGTTGTCCTGTCATCTATTACAAAAACTTGTTATATATATAACAGATAGAATATTGTTCAGAACCCTCTTTAGCTCAGTGGAAATAAAAACACTTCAATTATTGTGGAAAAAGAAATCATGTCAAAAAATCCGTTTTTATTCTTACAGTGTGTATACGATACTTAT
This sequence comes from Tricholauxania praeusta, assembly GCA_949775025.1. NCBI lineage: Eukaryota > Metazoa > Arthropoda > Insecta > Diptera > Lauxaniidae > Tricholauxania > Tricholauxania praeusta. The sequence continues at coordinate 113,057,576 of OX459028.1, forward strand.
ATTTAAATCTTATACTAAAAATATTTAACGCTTTCATCGCAACGCTTGGGGAGCGTTCAAGTATTACGTAACGCAATTTGTAAAACGATACGATGCGACACAGGGGCGGGAGGTGGTGTCGAACAACGGGTGGTTTGAAATTAGGTGTGCATAATGAAACGATTTCTAGATTAGCTACAGCAATAAATATTATATTTATTATATAACTAAATAACAGTGCATTACTTTCAAAGATCTTTAAAAATTGCGTTACGTAATACTTGAACGCCCCCTTGGTGATGAACAATATTTTTTGTCTTCTCATTCGGAGAGAAAATGAACAACACCGATGGTTTACCTACTTTCGAGCACGCTACGTACACACGTTTCCCATGGGAAAAACACGGCATCTCTAAATTTATTCCACATACTTCCAACGATTGCCCTTGCGATTTATTAATCGTCATTGCGAACGCAAGACGAACAGGAAACTGGATACGCTTAAATTGAAACGGTAAATTGGTTGGAATCAGTGGTATTCTTGGAATCAGACATCTTCTCCTTTGAACTTTCCTATGATTATCGTCGCTTCAATCACGTTGTTCATCATCTTTTTAACAGCGAGTCTTATCCCATTACATAGTGTAGGTTGGTTTAGATTGCGCAACTTCATCCGGATCGGTAATTGAATCGATCGAATTAAATGAATGTAATTGGCCATCGATTTGAGTTTGAATTTTTATGTTCAAATCGTCTACGTCTTTATATTTCGCTGCCAAAATAGCCCGTTCGCTCAACCAAACATGTCTTTTTATAATTTGTACCAATATTTGGGAACACTTTTGTTCTTCATCGGAATTCATGGCAGAACTCTCAAACAGTAAAAAAAAAAAAATTATCGGAACCACCCTAAATATTCACCCCAAAAAAAGTTTATAAAGCTTAATAATGGCTAGGGTATAAGGATCACGTGGTGTTAATTCCATGTGAATCGATGAAACGATCCTTAAGAAAATGCGATTTTAAAAATATTTTTGTATGAAGACCACCCTAAATATTCACTCTATATATTAAAAACATATTTTAATAAGCGCATCCAGATATAAGTCCTACGTGGTGTTAATTCCATGTGAATCGACAAAGAGATCTTCAAGCAAATGCGATTTTAAATTATATATGTATGAGGACCACACTAAATAAATCTTATAAAGCTTAATAATGGCTAGGGTATAAAGATCACGTGGTGTTAATTCCATGTGAATCGATGAAACGATCCTTAAGAAAATGCGATTTTAAAAATATTTTTGTATGAAGACCACCCTAAATATTCACTCTATATATTAAAAACATATTTTAATAAGCGCATCCAGATATAAGTCCAACGTGGTGTCCATTCCATGTGAATCGACAAAGAGATCTTCAAGCAAATGCGATTTTAAATTATATATGTATGAGGACCACCCTAAATAAAATTTATAGCACTTAATAATGGTCTCTAAGTATAAAGACCACGTGATGTTAATTCCATGTGAATCGATGTAGCGATCCTTAAGAAAATGCGATTTAAAAAATATTTTTGTATGAGGACCACACTAAATAAAATTTATAGAACTTAATAAAGTTCTCTGAGCGTAAAGACCACGTGGTAGTAATTCAACGTGAATCGATGAAGTGATCCTTAAGAAAATGCGATTTTAAAAATATTTTTGTATCAATACCACCCTAAATATTCACTCTATATATAAAAACATATTTTAATAAGCGCGTCCAGATATAATGGTCTCTGAGTATAAAGACCACGTGGTGTTAATTCCATGTGAATCGATCAAGCGATCCTGAAGAAAATGCGATTTTAAAAATATTTTTGTATGAGGACCACCCTAAATAAAATTTATAGAACTTAATAAAGGTCTCTGAGTATAAAGACTACGTGGTATAATTTCCATGTGAATCGATGAAGTGATCCTTAAGAAAATGCGATTTCAAAAATATTTTTTAATGAGGACCACCCTAAATAAAATTTATAGATCTTAATAATAGTCTATGAGTATAAATACCACGTGGTGTTAATTCCATGTGAATCAATGAAGCGATCCTTAAGAAAATGCGATTTTAAACAAATTTTTTTATCAGGACCACCCTAAATATGAATCTTAAACAAAATGTTCTTTCTCATGTGATGCGAGAACACACACAAATTGGCAGCATAATTTTTTCTCTAAAAAACCGTTTATAAGAGCAGACATTTCTTATATACGGAGTACGCTTATAAGAATTAAATTTCTTATATAAGATATCCGCGTATAAGAAAAACCTCATATAATGAACAATTTGTAAGCATTTTTAAAGTTTCTTATATGCGGAGTGTACTGTACCCACAATTTGTACCAAATAATACATACAAAGTATATATACTATATACTTATATATTTAAAATAATACATGCACTGTTAGTTAGAGTGACTAATTAATGAAGCAAAATATTGTTATTACTATAAAATAATTTGCAAATTTTTGGACCAAAAATCAGATTTTATTTTTTTTCTCATTTATTTTTTATTGTAAATTCACGTAGTGGGATTGACAATTTCAAATTATAGTGTATTGAGGTGAATGCAGTGAAAACAACAGAGGATTATAGCTGTTACACAAGAAACACCAAAGCTCTACTCGCGGAGAAACCACAGTTTTATTCCGTATATATAGGCTTAAAAAATAGCGGTAAACTTTTTTCGATACTTCCCTATGTGCACATAAGGAAATCGAAAAAAAAAAAAATTAAATAAAAAATACAACAAATAAGAAAAAACTCAAATTTTCTTCATGTTTTTGGCCAAATTCCGAAAAATGAAAATTTTGCAGATCTGGTAGCAACTCTAGGACTATTTTTTTTTATTTTATAAATGAGGATATATTCGAATATGAATAAATTTTCGAAAATCGAGATATCTTGAAGTATTCTAGATCATTCCATTTGTTTGAACATGTCTAATGTACATACTGACTACAATAAATGAATTTCAACAAATACTATTTTAACTTTTATTAATAATTTCTTTTTATCATAAGAGTAAGTGTAAGTACACGTATGTATATTAGTGTAGTACTACGCATTTTCACAAAGTACTACCCAAAAATATTAAATTGAGCACTTAAATTTTTAACGAAACGACAGCACTGCTCGGAATGCGTAATCTTCTATTCTATCATTCTTGCATTTTTCTCACTTGAAAAAAGATTTCAACGAGTGAACATCGTGCGGATAATGTAATGGTAGGCGACAGTGGCGTAGCGTGCATATGTGCCGCCCGGGGCGGAGAACTAATATGCCGCCCCCTTTCATGGGAATGAAATAGAAACTGTTAACTAGTGAAATAAAAAAAAGGTTATTAGTTTTTACTTGCAAAAAAATTTAAACACATTTCCAAGTTATTGCTCTGCAGCAACTTTTAATATAAAAAACGAGATTGTCTCGAATCCGTTCTATTTAAAAAAAAACGCCCGTAACGGATCCGTAAATGAAGTCCGTTCCGAGTTCGAGACAGATCCGTCGAAGTCTAAAAATCCGCATTCGTTTTTATGCACATTGGGTAAAAGCAATACCAAAACAATATGTGTGCGATGGAAGAAGTTCGTGTCACCCCTAAGGATATCCAAAACTTTTAATTTTGCTAGTGTTGATATCTTTAAACATTTCTTTAAAAAAATATCTGAAAGATGAATTCTTCTCATTTAATTTTAAGCTTAACCTTTAAAATATACCTTTACAAATTTTTACAAGATTCGGTCGGGTGTTACCCTAAAATTGTCATTTGGGACAGCTCACAACTTCCGTCCCCAGACTCGGTACTTTACACATTTGGACATACCATTAAAATTACTTAACCATTTGATTAAAAATTTACCATATTGCTCGTTTACTGGACGATCGTCGTAACTCAAAAAACTTAAATTTGTAGAAAAACGCATAGTTATTAAGTTTTCAATAAATTAATTCTTACGAGTAAATAAATCTAAGTACTTATGTTGACATACATATATTCTTCTTACAATACAAGTGCATTAAATACATTTATTTGTTTACACAATAAATATGACGGTTATTTCTGCATAATTAACTCGAATACTTTTTTTTAGAGTTGTGACGGTCTTCCAGCAAATGAGCAATATGTCCAAATGACATGTGTTACATAAATTCAACAAAAGGACACCAGTCACATAAAAACAGTTCATTCATAAATATCTTTTCATCACAAATATATGGAAATAAATTGAGCATCTCTCCCAATCTCTGATGATTTCATTTTTGAGTTCTGTTAAAGTTTGATCCGCAAAGTCATATAGTTTTATAATTTCAGAACAAAGTCTTGCATAAAACTTTCTTTAATTTATATTAAATGTACCAGCAATATCAGAAAATTCATTAAGAATCATCTCTGCCTTAGGCCCAACATAAATATTTTTGTCGTCAACGAATATATCGTCACCTGACATCAAGAAATTGAAAATCAAGTTTTTGATTGATTTTTATGTATTTGACTAAACTACAAGATCCTATAAAATTTTTAAATTTATGTTCAATAATAGCGATTTTATTAACGAAATTCAAAAGGCTGTAACATATGCCTGAATCTTATATAGTAAATACAAAGGTGTAAAACACTTGCTTTGCTTCTTTTTCAATCTTTTTCATATGAAATTCATAACATTTTGTTTTCTCATTATTTAATGAATTAATTTCATAAATGAATGTCATAAATATCTAGTGAAAAGAAAATGTTTTTAAAAATTTACTTAAAAACTTAAAATTCTAGTTCAGACGAAAAATCCTGGTAATTCAAAAATATTTCAGATTTATGTATAACCTATGTTTTAAATAATGCACAAACGTTTCAACGTTGTTATGTACATAATTCACTTTATTCCAGAAAAAAACAAATCCAAAAGTTCGTAACAAACATAGCACGAAAGTCATGAAAAAAAAGTGTTCTCCCGAAATAAATCTCAAATTGTGTTTTAAGCAAGATTGGAAAAATGTTTTCTAAATCTAAAATATATTTCAGTATGCAACGTTTTTTGCTTCTCCTGTAAAGAACTAAAAAGTGTTATTTCATATTTTTGGATGTTAGTTGACGATATAAGCTGTCTTGTTTGATATCAAAATCGACGATATTAACGACTTATATTATTTTTTGCAATTTTTGGATTTTTTAAAAAGTTATGAACAAGTGAATTTTTATGTGGGATTTTTTTTTTTTAAATTGCGATTCCTCAGTAAATATTGAAAACAAGTTTATGAAATTTTCGTGATAGGACAAGAAAAATTTTGCAATTTATATGAAATAAAGTTTTTATAAAAATTTTATTTATTTTTTATAAAAAATTATGTTTTTAATAAACAAATAGAATTTCCACAGAATTGTTCTGTAAAGTCTACACAACTTTTCCTAAAAAAAAAAAAAAATTATAGTACGTTTCATAAATTAAAAAGTTACGAATGTTTAAGTGTCGCCACCTAGGCAATTTTACTCCTACAAACCATCCAATAAGAAAAATTTTAATTTTACAATTCAAATACAATTCAAAAAAAAAAATATTTAGATATTCTTTTTAGACTCTTCGATCTCTATCATTTGGCACAAATTTCAAGTTGTTATCTTCATTAATGAAAATTGATCCAAAAAACCGGCCTCTTCGAGTTCTATCATTTGGCATACATTTCGAACTGTTATGTACTACAGTTTTAATTAGAACGACAAAATTGGCTAAAATTCGGGCATTTTCGGCCATCGGGGCAGGCTTTGGCAAGCCAACCCTAGATATTATATTTAGGCTCATCGAGATCCTGTAATCTTATACACTCGACTTTTATACAGCTGGCTCTCCGCCTATATGTATGATACCAAGTGAAAATATACTTATCTGGTTAAATTTAAGTTTTCGGAAATATTAATATTCAAATCCGAATTAGCATCAAGTTTTCTAAGTAGAAAATAATGCTGAAGTGGTCCCACTGTTCTTATATTCGAAAAAAATAATGGATACCAAAATAAAATTTTCAAGCGCCAAAGAGTGCCAAAAATTTCTGTAAGTGCCAATTTGGCACCGAACTGCTCGTTTTGGAAGCGCTAACTAGAGGTCATGCACACCAGTCATGTTACATGTGAGATTGCAACTTAAACAGGTAATTTGATTTCTGTCAAGCCGTTTTTCAGATATTATTATAATTCTTGACATGAAAACTCTAGAAAACATTTTCATGTTTGATATTGTGTCTGGTTATATACAGTCCTGTACTTTTGAGGCTTATTAACTCCAAGAGCTCTTAGGTGTTGTGTGCCTTTTTATTTGAAAACGGTTCGAAATAATTTTGCATCTAATGATCATGTCTTTAGAGCTTTAAAATTGGTTAATGAGATACATTCAGATTCTAATTTTCTCAGTTTCAAAAAATGCAATGAAATCTTTATTAAATAGTATTTTTTTAGAAGGTTATGTAATTTATACATACTTTTATTTTTCAAAGATCTAGTCTGTAATAATAATTGTTCATAGACTGCAATAAATAAATAAATATGTTATGAAGAAGTACTGACCGGGAAAAATGCCGCCCCTGAAAAGTGCCGCCCGGGGCGTGCTGCCCCTCCCGCCCCCCACGCTACGCGACTGGTAGGTGACTCTTATTTATTTTACATATTGGAAGGGTATTTTTACCTACTGCTTTGTTTTTAAATGTGGATAGAGGAAACGATGTTGATTATATTAAAGGATGTATATTTTAATTAAAATTAATTTTATACTTAAGTAGCGACGGAACCAATTTAATTATAATTACAGTAACCATAAATTTAAATTGAAAAAACAGAACAAAAATTGTGATTGTAGAAACTAATTTTTGAAGTATACAAAATGAAATTTGACCTAAGCCGACATTTTTTAATAGATATTTTTTGCATTTTCCTATGGTTTTTCTTATGGTTAATGAAATTATTAAATTGAACAACAAAGACCCAAGTTCAAATTACATTTCATTTTATTATAAATGATAACAAAACTCAATTTGAACAAAAAAGGCCTGCGTTCAAATCGCAGCTAAGGTATTGATATTTTTTTATTTGAAAATATTCCAAACGCCAATTTAGGTATTTTTTTTTTAATAGAAAGATGAACAAACCAAAAAAGACATATTCAATATTTGTTTTATATGTATGTATGTTAAATAATTTCAATTTCTATTAAGTAAATATGAATTCATTGCATATAAAACTAGATTTGTTCATATACACACACAAATGCATACAAAATACGATCCTTTGCAAAATCCAATGTGAACGAAAATAGAAATGAGTTCGCCAATTTTATTTTCGCTTCCTTTCTCAAACAGAATAATTATAAGTGGACATGTGGACTGTTATTTTTCTCCTTGATATAATAATCATAACGGATGATATTTGGGGGCTTTTAGGGCTATTTTGAGCCCTTTTAATTTACAAAAGCCCCGTGGCCCTTTTTATTCATTTTTTACTTATGGTTTTGCAAAAATGTTATTTCATGATTACTGTGTTATTTTTATACACTGAAAAAAATATATTTAAAAAGTCCTTTTTTTAGAAACTTTTTAAAACTTTTTTTTTTTTAAATATAAATAGTTTCAAAATGAAAAAATTTAAATGCAGTTCTATTCACAAAAGTTCTTTCTTAATAAATCAGTTTTATTCCACTAATTTATATGAAGTTAGTAACACTGAATTTTAATGAGAAATCAAGTGGTCGAAAAATCGACCAATGGCTGTTATGAATATCAAAATTGCAAGATTCAGTGCATCATGTTTATTTTGTTCAAGTGAGGTTAGATGCATATTTCCAGACAACATTAGACGCTTCTTACTCAGAGGGATATTCACTTAGTTATTCTAATTTGTAAAGGCGGAAGTTGCACGCGCTTTTCCGCCTACAACAAAGGCTTTTGATTTTTATTTATTTTTTATTTATGTATTGAATTCCTATGTTATTTTATAGCTTAAGAAAAAAATTATGAATTACAAATTGAAATTATGTTAAGTCTTAGCCTTAAATAAATTTAAGTCAAACGGCAACACTTAGTGAACAGCTGTTTGTGGAGACTTGACAAACAGCTGTTCATTCTCTACACTTAGCAGTGAGAATAGCGTATATAAGAGACAGCGCACTTGGAGTGTGGGCAGTCGGTCGTAGTCGACCGGTGGCCTCGGGCTAGGAAGTAGTAGTTAGAAGTAGATCTTAGCAAGTAATTTAGAAGGTAGATAGCTGAAGCTTCTGTCGCACATCTGGGTGCAACGCTAACAGTCGTGTTGACAGAGTAACATTCAGCGCCTGTAGTACCTAGTATCAGTGATTCTGTCGCACGTTTGTGTGCAACGCTATCATTCGTGTCGGCAGAATGGCATTCGACCCTTCCCTGTAGTTTGTACCGTTGACGATTCTGTCACCCGGCTTTGTGCAACGCTATCAGTCGCGTCGGCAGAATAATATTCGGCCCCGCCCGTAGTTTTACCGTTGACAATTCTGTCACACGGCTGTGTGCAACGCTATCAGTCGCGTCGGCAGAATAATGTTCGGTCCCGCCTGTAGTTTGTTTCACCGTTGAAGATTTTGTCATACGACTGTGTGCAACGCTATCAGTCGTGTCGGCAGAATAATATTGGCCCCCCGCCTGTAGTTTTTACCGTTGAAGATTTTGTCGCGCGGCTGTGAGCAACGCTATCAGTCGTGTCGGCAGAATAACATTCGGCCTCCCTGTAGTTTTTGCAGTTGATGATTATGTCGCACGTCTGTGTGCAACGCTATCATTCGTGTCGGCAGAACACAGTCAACAAAATAGCATAGGAATAAGACGAAGGAGCCGCGTCGCGATCCATCGCACGGCAGCTACGCAACGTCGGAGTGCGTACATGAAGCGTCGGGAATACAGCAACGAAAAACGGTCGCATGTAAAATAATTTTAAATAACTGTAAACATTAGGAGTTAAGCAATAACAAAGTGAAATAAAATATTATAAGGTATTTTTGAAACGAGAAACTCCCGTATTGCTATTTTATTTTTGTTGGAAAACTAGTCACATGAGGTTTGTTAGCCACCTGCAAAATTATAAATTTTTGTAGCCGAACCTTGGTTACCGACGAGTTAAAACCTCGGCGCGAGGTTCGTTACAAATTGCAACGCATAGAAGGGGGTGTGGCAGGTACAGAAAAGTATATATATTCTTGATCAGCGTCACCACTTGAATCGATTTAGCAATATCCGTCTGTGGAAATCACTATTGCGAGAAAATCAAACAAAGTAATTAAATGAAATTTGTAACACACGCCATACCTTCAAACAAGCTTTTTGGGATTGTAAATGGGATACGCCTACTATCCATACAAGTCAAACATATTGAGAGAGTTATTTAATGTAGTGTAACCAAATTTTTAAAAAACACTAGGAAAAACTTAGACAAGCTCTGAACAAAAAATTGACGAATTTCGAGAAGGCTGGCAGATTCCACGGAAGCGAAAACTTTACTTCGCTATAATGAAATAATTAATTTTGGCAGTAAAACGAAATTTCGCACAAATGCAAAAAATTGTTCGGTTTAGTATCAGACAAATTGACGAATTTCGTCAAAACGCTATACTGAGAGAATTATGTAATTGGTTATAGGTTTGGCAAGAAAAATTAAGAGTAATTAAGAAGCTGAGACTATCTTGAGTTGATATTCGAGATAGTACAGTCAAAATTCAAAGAGAGACATAGTTAAAATTGCATTTAAGGTAAAAAGATTAAGAATGTGTCCGGCTAAAAGGATAGTTTTGGTAAAAATGCACATATAATCAATACATGCGTAGTGTTAATAATAATAATAGAGTTTAGCTACTACAGCTATTATAGCCTTCTTAGCTATTTAGCATTGAAGCTTTATACCAAGTAAAAAGCTTATTCAATAAAAAATGGAATAGAAAAAATTATCATGCACATTAATTTGTTATTTATTTTATAATTTTTTCTTAGCTTTATCGCACTTTCTCAACATACCCACTCACACCATGTAAAAATTGACATATAGATATTAAAATAATTATATGTATAAATTTACGTGGTCCAAGGCATAAATGTTAGAAAAAATTTACCCAGCATGCTGTGGGGCTCGGACAACACAAACAAAAAATTTCACACCACCATTAAGCTACAAATTTAGCTACAGTTAGTTTTCAGTCTAAGCTTGAGTTGACCTTTTGACAAGCTAATGTTATAAACTTCGCAATTATTAATAAGAGTTGTCATGCGATTAAAAGGAGCTGTAGCCATATAATTAGTTCTACTAACCGGTTGGTAAAATAACTGATAAGAGTTACGAGTACTCCTCCGATTACTATTAAAATGTATATAGTTAAGAAGCTCTGGTGCAGCAAGAGACCCAGTTACAAGTTGATGCAGATAAAGTATATCCGCAATATTTCTACGCGAGCTCAAAGACTGCATATGTAATAACTTTAAACGATCCTCATAAGGAGGAAGGCTTAAAGGGTCAATCCAATTTAAGCCATTGAGAGCAAAACGAATAAAATTTTTTTGAATTCTTTCAATTCTATTTATATGAATATTATGAAATGGTGACCATACTTGGCTAGCGTACTCTAAGTGAGGGCGCACTATTGTATTATATAAAGTCACCGTTACTAAAGGGCTATTAAATTCTTTTGCCCACCTCTTAATAAAGCCAAGCAGAGATGAGGATTTTTTACAAATTTGATTAATATGCTCATTAAAAGTCAACTTAGTATCAAAATGTATACCTAGGTCTTTGACTACATCGACACGACAAATATTTTTATCTTTTAATTTATAATCAAATTCCACAATAGTTTTCTTCCTGGTAAAAATCATAGCTTGGCATTTATCAGGATTAAGATGTAAGTTATTCTTAGAACACCAAACTTCAAAGGATTTCAAGTCAGACTGAAGTGGAATAGTGTCACCAACCCCCTTTACGTTCCTGTAAATTTTCATGTCATCTGCATATACTAACAGATGGGAGTTTTTAATAACATGTGTAACGTCATTAATTGCTAAAATGAACAGGAGCGGCCCCAGGTGGCTTCCTTGTGGAACACCTGATGTCGCGCTAAATGGGGAGGAAAACACTCTCCTAAATTTTATTTGATACGAGCGATCAGATAAATAAGATTCAATCCAGCTGACAAAACTTAAGGGAAATCCAAGTTTCTTTAACTTAAACAAAATCAAATTATGTGGTAATTTGTCAAATGCTTTACTGAAGTCAGTGTAGATGCAGTCAACTTGCCCACCAGAGTCTAAAGAGCTTAATGCAAAAGAAGTGAAATCAAGGAGGTTAGAAACTGTAGATCTGCCATTAACAAAACCATGCTGACGAGTTGTTATGACTTCACCACAGCACACCTTAACCTGATCGTATATAATATGTTCAAAAATTTTCGGTATTGATGATAACTTAGCCACGGGCCTGTAGTTTGAAACATCATTTTTGCACCCTTTCTTGAAAATGGGGCTAATGTATGCATTTTTCCAAAATTTAGGAAAATAGCTTTCTTGAATTGATCTATTAAATAAAATACTGAGGGGCTGACTCAGCACAGAGCTGCAGTTTACTAAAACTGTCGCAGGAATACCATCCGGCCCGGAGTTGAAGTCATCATCAACAGATGAAATATATTTCTCTATGAGGTCAGGAGAGAAAGATATCTCATTAACCGAAACTAAAGGGTCGTTATCCATATATTCAAAATAGTTGAATTCAGGGCTAAATAAATCCGTAGAAAACGATTCATTAAACAAATTAGCAAACAACCCGGCTATAACTTGTGGGTCGCTAGTGAGCCCATCAACTGTTTTAAACTCAGATGGAAACCCGTCAGATTTTTTTTTAGAATTAATAAAACCCCAAAAATTCTTGGGGTCATGAAGAATATTCAGCCTAATTTTATTCAAATATTCAGAATAAACCAAAGCTGACATATCTTTAAATTCAAGAAACAGTCGCTGATAAGCAACAAGGTCATTACGGTCCTGGCTACAAACGTATTTATTCCATGCCCTATTACGGCCATTGCGAACTTTTTTCAAATCCTTTGTATACCAGGGGTACGAGGAATTATTAACGTACCTCTTTGTATATGGAACCGACAATGCTATGGCAGAAAAAAGTTCACCATAGAAAAATTTAATGCAATCATCAAATGTATTGTTATTAATAAAAGTAAGTAAGTCGTCTAATTTATTTCTTAAATTTTCATTCAATTTTAAAAAGTCAGCTTTCTTAAAATTGAATTCGTAAATATTAATGGATGAACATGCATTAGTCAAATTTTCATTGTCAGATTGGTACACAATACTCAAAGGTGGATGATAGGAATCTACCGTAGACAGAGCATGGATAGCATTTCTTACAACAACATTGCTACTATTTGTAGCCAAGACTAAGTCAAGTTGTCGTCCATGGCAGTTAGTTATACAACTTACTTGTTGTAAATTTGAAAGTATTTCGTCAACAAAAATTTGTTGTTGTCGAGTTTTTGGACAAGATGCATAAAAATATGTACCATCGTCCGAAGGAGTCCATTTTAGGTCAGGCAGATTAAAGTCACCTAACAACAAAATGTCGTCATTAGTGTCTAGTTCATTAATAATATATTCTACGGCCATCGAAAGACATTCGTAGACATCTGCGCTACTATTTGGAGGAACATAAGTGTTAAGAATGTATAAATTAGAGTTACAATGTGTGACCTTAACACATAACAGTTCAATATTAGATGCACAGGCAATTTCAACTAATGAACTGGTTAAATGATTTTTTATAGCTATTAAGACGCCTCCACCAACAGAAGAAAGATCTTCCAAGTGTCTGTCTCTTCTAAAAACATGGAAACTATTATCAAAAAGTTCCATATTGAGAAAGCTGTTGTTTAACCAAGTTTCGGTAAATACGATAATATCCTCAGAGAAATTCTGAGTTGATAAAAAGATATCTTGCGTCTTGGAACGCAAACCCCTTACATTTTGATAGTAAAGGGATAGCCGTTTCAGTTTTTTGAATTGGAACGTGCAGTTTTATCATTTTTTTTCGATTTAAATTCTGAAATATAGATATTATCCACCCATGCTTTAGATTTAAGAATGGCAGAAACCTGAGAAGATGCCACTGTTATTTTAAAAGACGCATGAGTTGGTTTATTACCGAGTTTCCTGCAAGAAACGAAGGCGTCGGCAGGAATAATTTGATTTTGTCTGATAAAATTTTTAACGCTGTCAGAGGTAGTGTTGGAATGAAGTCTTGAAATAAAAATCGATTTTAACCTTGGTAATGCCTGCAGGGAAACCGGTGGCACAGAGCTATCAATCGCAACATCCACCCGCGGATTAGCCAAAATTGACAGAGGATTATTTATAGTGGAGGAAGGAGATGGAAGATTGCTACTAGAGATTATAGCGGGAAAATTGGGAGTGGGTGAAGAGGTATTTAGAGAGCAATCCACGGGAGTTTTGTCACGACTGACGGCCGCACCGCCCACCCTCCCCACATTACCCAGATTTTTATTTAATTTTTTATTTAATTTCTTATTAGACTTTCTTTTCTTTCTTAAGGAAATAGCTTGTTTAGGTAAAGTGGAGATCGAAGGAGTGGAAGCAAAAACCATAGTAGCCTCGGTAATAGTTTTATTTTGCAAACTAACATCCGGTGAAGTAGCCTCATTAAGGCTTTTTTCAATTTGGGGATAATAGTTAAGAATATCTCTGAAATTATTATTCAGATTGTTAAGATTTTCCCCAAATTGCTTAATTTTTTCGTAAAAGACCGACGGGGAAAGGGGTCTGCAAGATGGACAGTACCATTGCAGGCCCGAATGGACAGAGCATAATAAATCAGTAATAGATTTTGCTAAGTTTACACAAGAGGCATGAAACACCTGTTCACAGGGACCTGAACAGGAAAACATAGAATTCAATATATTTTGGCTTTTGCACTGATCTCTTAGAGAGCAAGCTAACAAATTTTCAGAGGAAAAATAATCCATCTTAAAATCTTAAAAAAAAAAAAAAAAAAATCTATTGATCTACAGGATAATGCTGCTGCTAACTACAGAATTTCTATATGCGGTAAGAAATGGTGGTGGATCCGGGCTTGAATACTGCTCTTGTAAACGCCTAGAAAATATACCATATTTCTTTATAGCTTAACACAAATCTTTAAAAGCTATGTCAAAACTCGAATTTTGAAGTGAAGTTACATGCTACTTGCTGACTCAAGAAGAAGTAACCTCGGATAACGACTCTGAATACGGTCACCCTTCAGAAAGGCCACATGGGAAGGGGCATAAAATATAACAAGCACTGCACGGAAAACATTGTCACTGCAATAAGTACACGGTTACTATGTGTAATCGCTACAATGTTCATATATTTTCTGTATTCTGTCCATAAATTTTTTTTTTTATAGAATCATTTTTATTTATTAATAACAATATTCATATGAACTTAATTTATCGATCTCCAACGAAATCTATACAAATTATATACTTATACTTGACTTATACGTATTTTTTAAATATAAAAATATTTCTTAATACTGCCTGTAATTATTGCCTAAAAGGGAGATCAAGAACATGCAATCTTTTCAGTCTTCTAATTTCGTCTCTTTCATCGAGAAGAGTTATTGCTAAAAGGTTCACATGGTTGCTTAGTCTATCGAGATATTTTGTACTAAATTTTTTAACTTCTTCTTTTATAAATGGAATGTCAAGATCATTATGTATTGAGTTGTTAGTTACAAACCATTGTGCATTAGTTATTGATCTTAAAGTTTTTGACTGAAACCGCTGCAAGATCTCTAAGTTTGAATTACAGGTTGTACCCCAAAGTTGAATCCCATATGTCCAAACTAGTTTTAACAAAACTTTATACAATAAAAGTTTGTTTTCAAGGTTAAGTTCTGATTTTGGTCACATTAACCAATTAAGTTTTTTCAATTTTATATTCAAATGTTGTCGTTTGGCATTAATATGTTCTTTCAACGTTAATCTTCTATCGAAATGCATACCAAGATATTTTACACATCTAAATTTTGGAATTTCATTCCCGTCAAGCATCACTGGTGGACATTCTCCCCTTTTTAAGGTGAAAGCGACATGAGCAGACTTTTCTGTATTAGCTTTAATTTTCCAACGACTTAGCCAATTTTGAATTTTGTCAAGTTCTATTTGGACAAGGTTGGAAGCCTCAATTGAGGACTCATGACAAGCCAACAGAGCGGTGTCGTCAGCATATGTGGCCATTAATACACCTTCAGTTTCTGACATATCAGAGGTGTATACTGTGTAAAGAACTGGTGCTAAAACACTTCCTTGTGGCACACCTGCTTTTATTTCACGGATGCTGGATATTTCGTGTTTTATTTTAACATAAAACGTTCCCTGATGAAAGTAAGATCTTAATACCAGAAAAAGTGGTGTAGGTAACAGCTTTTTTAATTTAAATAGCAAACCTTGTCGAAAGCTTGTTGTACGTCAAGAAATACTGCTGAGCAATACTTTTTGCTCTCCAAGGTATCTGTAACAGACTTAACAATGCGATGACATTGTTCAGGCGTGCCGTGTTTGTGACGAAATCCGAATTGATGGTCAGGAACTATCTTTTCTTTTTCTATTTTTCTAATATTATCTGCATTCTGTTCAGAAATATTCTCTCAAATAATTTGGAGAATGTTGATAATAAACTGATAGGTCTATAGAAGCGTATTTCATTTTCTGGCTTATTCGGCTTGGGAATCAATATTACTTCAGCGCATTTCCACTGTGTAGGAAAGTAACTGAGTCTTAAAATATAATTGAAAGTAAAAGTATACACTTTTTTGGCAAAGATTTTGCCACTTTTGCATCAATGTTGCCGTACCCAGGCGAGGTCTTGCTACTTAACTTTGTTATTTCATTTAGTACTTTCTTTGGAGTTATATGTTTGATTGGCCTTTCCATTTGACAAGCCACCTCAAGAAACCGCAGGATTTCAGTGTCATCGGTGTTACTAAAAACATATGGCGTAAATGTATTTTCAAGATGATTTGCATAGGCCGCTGCTTTACTTTTATCTGTTCTGCACCAAGTAGAGTCCAAGTTTTTGATAGGCGTATTTCTTTGAGTTGGTCTTTTTAAGTATTTTACAGCTTTCCAAAGTTGGTGGCCATTATTTTGTTCAAAGTTAAGACTGTTAATATAACTTGCAACAGATTTGTTTTTGAATAATTTAATCTTTTCTTTCAGTTCAGTTGTTGCTTTATTTAAAATTGTCTTATCAGCAGGATTTCTGCTCACTTGCCACACTTTCCGTAATCTTCGTTTTAGCAATAGAAGTGCTCTTAGTTCACCTGGTACGTGTAGGTACGCTATTTTGCGCTGTTTGACTAGAAGATTCAGGTGACTAGATTTGTAAAATTTTCCAAAGCATCATCTAAATCAGGTCCAGACTTAATTGGTATATTGAGGTTCACATTTGAATTTAGCCAGTTTTGAAATGATGTGATGTTTTTTTTTCCCAATATTTTGTGTCTCTATGGAATCATTTGTGGAGTGGTGTTGTAGTTCATAATCAGAGGAGAATGATCAGAACTTAAATCTTCACTACTTATTATATCTAACAGATGACTGCACACTCCATTGTAAATTATAAAGTCCAATAAGTTAGGTACTTTTCTTGGGTCACTTGGCCAGTACGTCGGTTCGCCGGTAGATAGGGTATTATAGTGCTTGTTGGTGATGCACTTGTACAGTTCTCTACCTTCAGGATTTATTAATCTTGATCCCCACCATGGGTGTTTAGCATTAAAATCACCTCCTACAGTAAAACTGGATCCGAGTTTGTTGAAAAAATCGTAATAGTCATGCATGAGATATTATGTCTTGGTGGAAAATATACAGCGAATATATTTGTTTCCATGTTACCACATTTAATTTTGATACCAGTTGCTTGGATAGAGGGAATTTGTACTGGTTCTAACACTTCATATTTTATATTTGACTTAATCAAAATACCTGCTCCAGCATGAGCCCTATTGTCGGGGTGATTTGTTGCAATTAAATCAAATCCTTTTTACTTAAAATATCTTTTATTTGTGAAATGCGCTTCTGCTATGAGGAATATGTCAATGAAATTAGTTTTTAGAAACTGTACTTTTAATGATGTAACTCCTTTTAAAAAATTAGCAACAAAGCTTTTTTTTTAACTAAAAAATTAATTCCAATTTTTTTCTTTTTTGTTACCGGTAACAGCCATTGGTCGATTTTTCGACCACTTCCTACAGGATAAAGAACGAAAGATATTTTTATTTTTTTTTACTTTTAACAGTTATATTTTAACCGTCAATGAAAGGAATTGCATTTTCGATACAAAAAATTTTTCGCGGCCGAAAATAAGTTAAGTAATACGGTGGCTTTCGACTTTTTAAACTTCAAATTGAAATTATTTCAAATCAAAAACCAAAGATTTTTTTATATGAAAAAAGTTTTAATTGATTTACAACACTGGTCAACACTAGTTTTGATGCCGAGAAGCTGTACTTTTATTTTAACTAAGGACCTTATATTAAATATATTATTAGCAAACATTTTGATATCGCACGAATAGCTTTCTAGATTTTGTCTTGTAAAAAAAAACTTAAATGAAAAACAACTTACATTATTTATATGAAAACTTTCTTTTTTGCGAGTTTCGTGAATGAGGTGTGGTAGGGACTACCACGTTGCATCTCCCAGTAATAGTCAGCCATCATATGGCGATCCCGTCGGCCTTGGTATCTTTCTTCCATAGTTTTTAGGTCCTGGTAAAACCGCTCCCCTTGTTCTTCGCTATAGGATTCAAGATTTTTTGGTAATTGGTCAAGATGACTGTGAAGGTAGTGTACTTTGATGAATATATAACATCCTAAGTTATTAAAGTGCTCTAGCATGCCATTTACAATTTCTGAGCAGTTATTTGACTTGTAATTTCCGAGAAAGTTTTTAGCAACTTCAACAAACGACTAAACGACTTCGTTTAAAGCTGGCTATTAAGAGACGACATTCATTTGGATAGTATTTTGAAAGACCCATTTCGAGAATAAGGCCTTGCACATCTGAAAAAAAAAACAATATCATTTTCCGATTGAAAAAATGATAGCAAGTCTTGCTCTCTTGTTCTTGTTTTTTTGTAATTGGCGCCAACAAGTTTTTTTTTTTAAATCTAAAAGCCAAAACCTTTGCAGATTCTTTAGAAAGTTCAAGATCCCTTATCAAATCATTTAATTCTTCTTGGGTAAAAGGTTTTGACTTTGTAGAGCCAAAACCTTCAAAATCTCTGTCGCTACTCACTTCATCAATGACTTCTTCAAATGAAGATTTACGAATGAAACAAAATGCTGCAACATTCAGGTACTTCCTCTGAATGTGGTAAGAGTCTTCTAGCAGAATCTAAATCTGGGTAAATCATTATTTTAACGTTTACACCACGCAAGTCAATACAGCAGAAGTAACAGTCATCGAAGTGATTTTTTTGTTCTTTCCATTGCATTGGCATTCCGAACATCATATGGTTTCTTTTACCACTAAAACACTGTCTCAAGTGTTCATAGCACATTTTACAAACAATTTGCGGTATCCACGGCTTGTATTTATCCACAATTTTCGACTTAAAGTAAGCAAAATAAGCACTTTTAATAAAATATGTTATAGGTTTTCTGAACTTTTTCACTGTGTTTTCACCACAAATGTAACAAAACATATTTGGATCATTGAGACAACTTCTTCGCGATGAAGACATGATATAAAAATCAATTTATTCTGTCGAATCTGTCGATTATAGAGAATATTCAAAACTGACGGTTAATCAAAAATTACACGTAGGAAAAAAAATTAAAAATATTTTTAATGTTGCCAGTACATACTTACTACAAAACCACTAACTACATATATTTCGGCACCAACACTTTTTTTCTCGATTTCTTGACCTGAGTAATAGGCTAAATTTAATGTGCTAAATTTCCTTTTGAAGAAGTTTCTAAAAATCGATCTCATCATAATTAGATCTTTAATATATCGCTCATTTTCTTTAATAACGTCATAACTCAAAAAATCAGATATTTCAGGGTAAGTATTTTAACTGAATTTATACGTTTTTGGGTTACAACGTTATTAAGGAAATGAGCGATATATACAAAAAAAAATCTTAAACGCTTAAGTGTTTATATGTAAAATTTATCTTTACAATTAAATTTAAACAACAAAATAAATTTCATAAAAAGAAAAAATTTGAGTATAATATAAATGGTTGCATTCGATTTGTTTTACAGAAGCCCTATTTATGTCAAAAAAGCCCTATTTTAGTTCGACTTTTGGCCCTTTTACAAATCTGCAAATATCATCCCTGATAATTATACCCATTTTTCAGACGCATAAATGTTGCAAGAGAGCGAGTACTTCTCTTTATGTATTTACTCTCTTTGTTTGAAGTTGGTCATGTTCGAAAACATAAGTGCAATAAATACGCAGTTCAAAACGGTTAAACCGCTTTTTCACAGCCATAGCACAACATAATCGCATAATTTTTTTTTTGTTGGAAAGGTTGTGAAGAGAAGGAGGGACATATATACTTTTTTTCCAATAATAGGCGGTGCCACGCCCTTAACAGGAAAAAACGTTTCCACAGTTAAGCTAATGAACCGATTTTGATGAAATTTTTCTTAAAGATGGATTGAAACCTAAGAAAGATTATTAGAAACTCTGATTCCTTAGTGTGCGTCCACAGTGCGCGCTCAAAGCGGAGCCGAGCGCAAAGCTGATTTTTCATGCGAGAAGCGGAATTTTGGGTGGCCACAGTGAATGTGAGAATCGGCGCTGAAATTCTGCTTGTCATTCGTATTTTCATGTTCGTATTTGCTGTTCGTATTTACTTCATTCATTCATTTGTGTTTATTGAAGTAAAAAGCAATGGATTCGTCTGACGAAGAGTATTTTGTTTCTCCGATTGTCATGGACTATTTTTTAAAAGAAGACAATTTAGAAAGCATCCGATAAACGTAAAGAGGAACGAATTTGGTAAATTTCATCATTTATATGAAGATTTGAGGAAATACCCAAAAAAATTTTTTGAATATACCCGAATGAGCATCGAAACTTTTGACTACATTCTCAAAAAAATTTCGCAACATATTGATAAAAAATGGACAAATTTCATAAAAATACCAATAACTCCTTGTGAACAACTAATTGTTACTCTCTACTTGTACATTCATTTCTGTTGAAATTGACTTCCATAAGTTTTCTACTAAATTTCAGTTATGATAACATTTATTTTTTTGGTCCCATAGAGCAGAATGAGAAAAAATTTTACTTATCAATAATTCACAGTTCATTTTATTTTTTATTTACGAATAATGAAAAACAATAACGACGAACAAAACACAAATTCACTTGGAAAAAGCAACTACACATAACATCATCAACACCTGTAATGCGAGTCGGCGCTGAAAAACACTTCAAAACTGTTTTCTCGCATTCAATCCGCTTTGCGCTCGGCTTGGCTCGGCTTTCACTGTGGCCACCATGCGCGATTTCGTATGAAATTGTGTGCAGCCAGTTTTCTCGCATTGCTTCTCGCATTGATCAGCTTTGCGCTCGGCTCCGCTTTGAGCGCACACTGTGGACGCACACTTAAGCGGGTGTGGCATTGCTCCAAATGGGGAAAAACGGTATCACGGCTGTGCCATTTCACTGATTTTGATAAAATTTGGTATGTAGATAGATTGAAACTTGAGTAAAAATATTTTTTTTTAAGTGAGCGGTGCTACGCCTCTTACAGGAAAAACGTGTTAACAGCAAAAAGACAAGTTTTATATTCTTTTAAGAAAAATATCTACTCCTTCCTCTTTTCTTTGTTAAAATTGATCTCACTAATTGATTTGATAAATATAAACATTAAATTTGTTTTTTTAATTACTGTATACGTATACATATATCCTAAATATTATTATTTATATAAATATTAAAGTAGTTTTGAAAAATTTTCCAAATGAACATAAACGGAAAAATATGTCCCGTTCGAATGGATTATTATGCCTTGTAAGAAAAAAAGTAAATAAGATTTTTCAATCAAACGAAATCTATTAAAAAGTTACATTATTCCATAACATTTTAAAATTAGTCGCATTAAAAAATATTGTCAGGTTTCGCTGACTTGTGTTTGTCTATAGATGGCCATGGAAAACACTTCCGTTTTTTGTCCCGTTCGAATGGCTTTTAAATTGCCTCTATATTGGAACCAGTACTACGTCTGGCATCAACTTTATCACTCAATATAGTGCTATCAAAGGGCTATTCCTTAATGTGACAGAAAAAAATAAAATTGTTTTACTTTGACTTTTATTCCACTTTAAAAAAAATTTCCGTCCCGTTCAACGTGAGAGAAATGCCCATATACATAAAGCCATTTTAATTGGTTCCGTTCGACCGTTGAACACTTTTGAAGTAAAAAAAAGTCAAAATAAAACGTATTTTTATTTTCAAAATAGGCTTAAATTATAGCTCCTAATTAGCTTTATAATTGGTGCAAAGGTTGAGTTTGGGTAATTTTTCGTTTTCAAGATAATTGCAAAAAACCAAGGTGTGGCACGGGACAAAAACTTCCGTTTTCGTGGAAATGCCCATATTTGAAAAATATTAAATAGCCGAAAAAAAAGATTGTAAGTGATTAAAAGAGGTTGAACAAATTTTGAAACAGATGAAAAGGTTAAAAAAACTCGAACAAAATTGAGAGAGGTTGAAAAATGTTGAAACAGTTGAAAAAGGCTGATAAGTCGATAAAATAAGGAAAGTGTTAAAAAAACGTTGAAAAAGTCGAGAAAAATATGGAAGATGTTGAATAGATTGAAAAAGGTTGAAATAGTCGAAAAAATGTGGAAAATATTGAAGGAGGTTGAGTAAGCCGAAAAAATATAGAAAATATTGAACAAGTTGAAAAAGTCGGATATATTTGAAAAATACTGAAAAAGGAAAAGCCAAAAAAAGTCGAAAAAATGGAAGATGTTAAAAAAATTTAAACAGGTTGAAAAATGTTGAATAAGTTGGAAAAGACTGGAAAAATCGATAAGATATGGAAAATGATGAAAAATATTGAATACGGTTAAAAAGTCGAAAAAAATTGAAACAGGTTAAGAAAAGCTGAATGAGATTGAAACAGTAGAATAAAGCTGATAACATGGATACGAGTAATATATAAAAAATGTTGAAAAGGGTTGGAAGACTCGAAAAAAGTTGAGAGAAGTTGAAAATAAAAAATTGAATTTGGTTGAAAAAGGCAAGTTGAAAGAGGTTAAAAAAGTCGAAAGTAAAACGTTCAAAAATGTTGAAATATTCAAAAATTTTCCAGTAAAAATCCATTGAATTTTAAAGCTTATAGTAAGCGGCATCTCTATACCAAATCTTATTAGGATTTCTCCTATAGTACACTAAATGTAACATTAAACGGTTTCTGCTTACATGGAAGGTACCACGCCCTCAGGTAATGTTGCTTCCTCTTTTGGTTATGAGATACCAGATATCTACCATGTTAAACTTCATAACGACTGCGTTGTTAGTTCTCTGATTATAGCGTTCATAAGTATTGTGGTCTGTGTGTGCAAAGCCATTCAACGAGTTTTGCCAGCATAGTGAATTAGCTTGTTATGATGAGTGCTTTCAGTGGTACTTAAACTCTTTCAAAAATTTTTAAGAAAATCGTAGATGCCGTTTTCGAATAATATTGAGCCAAAATTTTCAATTATTGAAAATTGTCACGCACGCTTTTCAATTCTGCTCACTTTTGGCAGAACTTAAAATATTTGTAATCTGCATTCGTCTACTAAATTTCATTACAATATCTTGAATGGCTGTGGCTGACCCTCTGTTAGAATTCTTAAAGTCTAGCCCAATCTTAATTTTTTTCACATATGCACAAAAGCCCCAAGTTTCATCGAAATCACAGCAGCCGTTTTCGAAATAAAGTTCAGGCATATACATACATACGTACACATATATTTATATATTTACATACAATTTTAGCTCGTTTAACCCTTTCGCGCCCGCTCCAAGACCAGCTGCCAGAAAAAAATTGCTCTCCTTATTTCCAAGCTTATTAAGTCTATATAAGGCATTTTGGAAGTTTTCAGCTTTCTAGACTAATCCGGTCACTAGATAATTAGAAGTTGCTTATAAGCAACAAAAAATTATAGAAGCGTAACAACGCAAGAATTCTCAAATATTTTAAATTGTATATTTAATTCCACTTTTTTTAGGTGAAACTGCGTACTTTGATTTTTGAAAAATATATTATAAGTATTTTTATTTAACTTTTATATTTTGCACTGCACTGCACATGTGAGTCACTTGACTTCATTTTGTGACTTCATGGTGTGTAATTTACAAAATTTATTGCGATGAATATATGCTTAGTATTGAAGTTGCTTATAAGCAACTTTGGCCGAGAAAGGGTTAAGTAAAGTAGATATGTTAGTTCGATTGTCTTTTTTAAATCTCATCCCATACGTCAATGGAAGTAAATTTCTTGCTATACGAGGTGACAGTATCAGGTCATATCATTGGAGTGTGGCACATCGTATATTGATTGCTTCCGTATATTTTATTCTAAGACAACAAATTTATAATTACATACCTTATAACTTCTTACTGAATAATGAGAGATAACTGATAAGCCACTATTAATTGCGTAGTTTTTGTTATTCAAATATTTTACTTTATAAAATAAAAACAAAAATATTTTGCTCAAAAAAATTAATTTGTACGCAAAATAATCAACTGCGAACAAAGTTCAAAAATTGTTTTTTTCCATTTTTTACAATTAAGATGTTGCAAAATCACACGCAAACAAACATACATATGTAAATATTAGGGTGTTTTTTTTAAAAACTTTTGGAGATGGATTTTATTTATTTTTTCCTATATTATATCTTGAGGAATAAAATAATTGCCCCAACATTTGAGCTTCTTAGCTGAAACCTGAGATTTTTAGTTGAATGGGGGACGCCACCTACTGCTGTAAAACCACGCCCACATTTTTCGTGGGACTAAAAATGCGGAAAAAATACACCCGAAAGAAGTATTTTAATTTTTTTTTTTAAATTTGCGGCCCTATATGCCTATATAATAGAATCGGGTTTGAACAAAATTCTCCCAAAATTTCAGTTTCCTAAATCAAACCTGCGAACGGCGCATCCATTTTGTATCCTAGTACAATTCATATGAAAAACGAATAAGCAAAACAACGAAAAACAGAAAATTTACTAAAACGCAAAAAAAAAATCAGTTTTTCGTTGTTTTGCTTTTTCGTATTTCATATGAATTGAACTAGGGAACAAAGTGGATGCGCCGTTCGCAGGTTTGAGCTAGAAAGCTCAAATGTTGGGACAATTATTTTAGTTCCTCAAGTTATAATATAGGAAAAAATAAATAAAATCCCTCTCCTTAAGTTTGAAAAAAAAACACCCTAATGTATATCTGCTTACAAAAGTTTATTATTTTGGTAATTCTAAAGTTTAAGTTAATTTTTTGATTTTTGTTTGTTTTTAAAGCCATCGTTTTTTGACTTTTTTTGTTACTATTACTTATTCATTCTAACCAATGACACCTACTCCCAGTCCTGGATTATCCCATAAGCAAATTAAGAAATTGCTTAGGGCATCTCGTCTCGGGGGGCACCATAAGCAGCACCGAAAAAATATTTGCTAGCGCATGAAAGACAAGGCTGTTTGGAAAATGTGTTTAATTAAAAATATCGCTGGAGAAAAAGTAAGAAAAATTATGTGAATTATTATATGGAAATGGGAAAAGTGCAGCAAAATTGATACATTTGATGAGAGTGGGTAGCAAAGTCGCAAATGTGCATTTTTTGCTTTTCGAATGTTTTGTTATATGAGGAACGCGGCCGGTGTATATTCGTTATTTAATTGATTTGATAATAAATAATTAATTATGTGTTACCATTAATAAACTATAAATCAACAGTGCGGTGTGTTGTGAGCAAGTGTCGACAATTATTTCAAAATCTTTTCATTCAGGTAACTTAATATATTTGATAATGTTTTATGCGACAGCTTAAGTCGCATTAACTGAGTTCGGCATTGTTCAGAATAACCAAAAATCCGAAACGCTTTGAAAAATTTGTAACTCTCTTTTCCTATACGATTTTCTCAGCAAAATTTATTGTTTACAAATTTTGTTTTTGTCACTCTCTTTTCCCATACGATTCTCTCACACAAAATCACAAATAATGACACATTCACAGTGGCAATGACATATTTTAGAATTATCGGCTGTGTTGCCATATTGAAATAGCTAAATGCAGTGTAAATTCACTTTGGTTTCATGCATTTACATCAGAGCTAACGCATATTAGGATGGCGATAATTCACAAGTTAATTTGAACTTAGTCTGCTAATGCAAATTAACGCTGTCGTCTGTTCAAGTTATAAGGCGTATTCTGCAAATGCGACTTAAGCTGTTAAAATGTGAAATCAGACTTATAAATCTTACAATTCACATTATTTCGAAATGCTATTAAATTTTTGACCTTGCTCTTGACAAATTTCAAGGTTCTAGGTTAACGGGAAGTACCCTATAGGTTTTGATTCTATCGCGAGTGTTAAAATATGAGACAAAATATGTCTTATCTTTTGATTTGGAAGTTTGATTTTTTCACAGCTCTGAGGGATTGCAGGTTTGAGTATTTGGTATTAATTTCAATTTGATACCTCTTCGCGTTCCTGAGAAAAAGGGCTTTGACAGACAAGCCGACAATAAATTTATCCTGTAAGGGTTATTTTTTTTCCTTTTGGATGGAACCCTAAAAATAAGCTGATGAAACGAAAACATTTATGATTGATTATCTTTGATTGATTGATCTTTGGTTATAAGACCCTTGGTTATCAGTATAGCAGTATAGTTTTCTGATGATGTCCACAGAATCCTATTAATGAAAAAAACACGGTATCACCAATATTTCGTTGATCTATTCCAACCAAATTTTTACCTTGTTAAAAATTTGATACACGGCCTACACCCCCTGCAAATCACCGCACAATTTATCACAGAATTTAAATAAAATTTTACACTTTATTTCCGTTTTATAAGGAATTCATAGACTTTACTTTATTTAATCTTAAATTATTTTAAAAATTAATATCCCTAGCTGATTTTATGTGGGTCTTTTCGACTCAGGGCATCGAATAGTCTTAATCCGGGACTGCCTAATCCAAATGACTTGAATGCCTTTGAAGGAGCTTACAGTTTTTCGATAGTATGCATTCTGAGGGTTAGTTCATAATTTAATTGGTTACTCATGTTGGGCTGGGTATGATTACATAATATGGTAATTGAAACTTAATCAAGTCAAATCGTTTTTATTGACACTCATAAATAAATTTTTGAAAACAATGTTTTTAGTTTTTTTTTTAACTGTAAGCATTTTGACACTCATTAATTAAATTAATACCTTAAATCAGGGGTTCTTAAGCTCATGTAGTCCGAGGACGCCGACAACCGCTTTCTGTCTTTTTTGCCAACCATTCGGTTTTCACCCAGACAGTCTGGTTTTTGAAAGTTTTGTCCGGTTGTCAAACTCAATCAGACATAAAATGTCCGGTTATCTGATGAGGTTAAGGAACGAAGTCTTATTATTTTGCTTTAATTTTTCCGGTTTTCAAATGTCTTTTCCGAATTCGAAGGTCCAAAAGTTGACACTACTTTCCAATAAATATTGACACTCATACCATTACTATATCCCTCTGTATTTTAACAGATCTTGCGCATTTATAGAGGCAAACATTTTTTATTAGGATTTTCATGTAATGCAAATCTAAATGTAAAACTCAAATGAATACAAATTGTGGAAATGTTAAAGAATTAAAATAGTTACAAGTCAAAATATGTAAAATATTCTCGAAACAAAAGAAAACTAAACGATACTAGCTAGCATCACTGGCTGTATAAATACTTTTACACCATCTAGCGGCCAAGTGCAGTTTTTGTACTAAAAATGATAAACCGAAAGGCGCTGCAGTACACTATAAAAGTCGACAACCGAGAGAAATTATCGCCGTCGTACAACGCCATCTAGAAGGTACTGAATTATTCGAGAAAGTGACTGTGGATTCCACGCCGATACGCCATTTAGAAGGCACTGGATTATTAGAGAAAGTGATTGAGGATTTCACGCCGATACGCCATTTAGAAGGTACTGGATTATTCGAGAAAGTGATGACTGTAGTATAAAAGGTTGTCATCTGAGTTGTCGAAACACAGTTGAATTTAAGCAATAAAGCAGAGCAGTTGAATTTTAGAAATAAAGCAGAGCAGTTGAACTTAAGCAATAAAGCAGTTGAATTTAAGCAATAAAGCAGAGCAGTTGAACTTAAGCAATAAAGTGAAGCAGTTGAATTTAAGTGATACAGTTGATTTTAACATAGTGGATTTTAAGTAATAAAGTAAAACAGTTGTGTATACAGTGTCCGATTTTTATGTGGATGATGGATACCAAAAATGTATATGTTTAAAACATTGAAAAAGTGAGCCAACAGCACTTGAACTGTGACTCTTCGTAGTATAGAATTAAAACACGAAATTAGTTTAACTTCCACATTATAATTGATTTATTAATTTGTAACGGCTGACTTATATACTAATAAATTACTTACTAAAGCAAAAACATTACAACAACAAACACCAAATTACTCGGCACAGTGAGCCCCAAGTACAAACGCAAAGACAAGCAAAAAATCAAACCTTTTGGTTTACTGAACTTTGAGTGCAAAGCATAAAAAAATGCATTCAAAATTGTATTGCAGGTATCATGTTCATTGCTATGCTTGTCTGTGCGTCTGTACATTTTGTCAATTAAGCACATCAACCGTCCAATTTTTAATTAAATATTATATTTCAGCTTCCGGCTGTTAACTCCAAAAGTAAATGAACTTAACAACCAAATGCAATAAAATAAAAAATTAAAAATAATGTTACTGTGTTAACATGCTGCCGGCCTTGAATTGACAAATTCAAACCTTCTAACATTAAGTCTAATTTTTGAAAACTAACACTCTGTAGCAACGGCAGCGTATCGTTGTCGTGGTAACGGGACCGGCTCAGCTTGTGCAGTCTTTGTGATCTTCCTTAATCTGTACATTGTTATCAAGATGGCAGCAATGACTAGGGCAATGGCTACATAGCTGATGAATAGGCCGTGCGTATTGGTCGTTGTGACATCATTTGGGAGAGCGGATTCTCTGATGTGTTCTAACTGTCTTTGAATTTTCTCGAGATCTTGTATGTTGGGCTTAAACAATTTGATGCTGATATTGTTGGTAGCATACTGTTTGCTATACCCAAGTGGCATGTTGAATTTTTCGTTTACTGTGTGTATTGTAGTGACGATTTGTGTGCGACCCTTTATGGTTATTAGATCGTTTTTGATGGTGCAATCATCGCGAAGTTGTATCAAACCGCTGTTATCGAGCTCAAGCTGATCTACTTCATTTTTGCATGCTGCGCTGAGTTGAATAGTGCTTAGGGTGGCGTAAATCCAATGATTAGAATGTTTTAGCTGGTGCCATACTGTTCTGTCAACCAGTTTGTAAAACTCGCATTTCGGGTAGGCTTGATTGTTAAGCAAATCTAGTTCGCATTTGTTGACTGTAGATGCTTTGTGATAGGTTGGTTGCACATTCTGACAAAGTAACTCTTCGTCACTTAGTGATAAGCACGCGTCCAGCTGCCCCTGCGACATTGGAACAAATTCATCGCGATGTGGACTGATTGCCAGAAATCTTGTGGATAATTTGACTTCTGAAAGTGATTCATTTATTGCTGCCGCGATTGGAACAAGGTGCAATAATTGAAATTCCTTAGGGTCTGCTAGCGGGAGCTGTATGCTAAATATCACATGGGATTTTGTGACAACTCCATTGACCTTGCTGAGTTTATATATCTCAAGTAGGTTGTTTTGATGGATGGGTAGCTGCAAGTGTGATGGAAGGTGAGCCTTGATTTTCAAAATTTCTTCATTGAGTTGAAGTGGAGTTATCAACAGTGGGTTGATTTTTCCATGATGGCTGTCGATGAGAATGTCCGTTAATGATGAGTAAGTCCACAGTAAGTTGGAAACCATAATGAACATTTGAATTGACAGAATGATTATGTTTTGGGACACAAGAAGTTCTTGCAGAGATTGGTTTTGTGATTTACCATACAATAATTGGTTGATTCGTGTGTCGATTTCATCAAACTTGGCCTGAGTGTTTAGCTGGTTTGCCTTGATAATGTTGATCGTAGAATCAATTAACGAGGTTTGATTTTTCAAAAGAAACTCCAAATGTTTGTCGTTTTGCTTTAAACCTTCAATTGTTTCTGACATTTTTGTAGCGTACTTTTCATCAAGGATGCCAAACAGTGAGTTCGCAACATTTCCGACGATATCAATGGCACCTCTTTTTGGCCGCTTTACAGAGAGAAGGTTGAGTTTTGACTGTAACTCATTCTGAATGTGGTCAAAGAAGTTTAGTAAGAACTTACACGGTGAGTCATCTGAAGAATTGTCGCATAGCTTCTGTAGCGTTGAAGTTCCATCACCAAGCAGGTTCATTTCTTGATGAAGTGGTTCAAGATCAAAGTAAACCACCATGTTCCAGTTGGTAGTAGCGAACTTAACCTTGCTTAATTCTTCAAAATATATTCCAGGTTTATTATCAAATTTTGTAATGTTGATTGGGCTGCATAGCGCAAGTGGCAACATCATTAATGTAAGGATAGTGAGTAGCAATCCTGGATTAAGACGAGAACGTTTTTTGGGAGTTGATTCGTTGGTCAATAAATTTCTTCTTATCCGGGTTAATGGAATGCTAATGAGAAGTGACACTGGTGTTTGCCTGGAAGGGTCCTGCACTTGTTCATGATGTTCTTCCTCATTGCTGGTATTACTAGGTTGTTGTGTTGAGTTTTTCATTGTTGACTCGGCGTAGTTATCATCAATTTCCTCTGCAGGAAACAGTGGGGCCAATCTGTGAACTGGTCTTTTGAATATACCTTTTTGTGTTTTGACATCACAGACTCTCACTAACCCATCATCACCCTTGTAGACCTTAATTATGCGTCCCAATGGCCATTTCAATACTGAGAGGTTATCTTCCTTGATGATGACCATTGTGTTGGGCTGTATGTCATTTAATGGGCCCTTCCACTTATGTCGTTGCTGCAATTCATTAAGGTACTCCTTGGACCAACGCTGCCAAAAGTTGTGTTTAAGCTCTGATACTAGATGCCATCGGTCAAGTAATTTTCTCTTTGGATCTGCCGCATGCACATCAACGCTTGATGTGAGCTCTTCACCGATGAGAATGTGGCCAGGAGTGATGGCGTTTAGATCATTTGCATCTGATGAATTGGGAATGAGGGGTCGGGAATTCAAAATAGCTTCGATTTCAATGACAACAGTTTCAAGCTCTTCGTAGGTGAGCGACGCTGATGATACATTTTTTATCAATAAATGTTTCGCTGATTTTACTGCAGCTTCCCATAAGCCTCCAAAGTGTGGTGACCTGGGTGGAATAAAATGAAATTCTATTCCCTTTCCACTGCATGTTCCGATGATCGATTCTCTAGCTGCTCGAGAGTATATTACGTCATCAAGTTCCAGAAGCTGGTTCCTTGCTCCTACAAAGTTGGTCGCATTATCGCAGTACAATGCCTTCACTCAAAAAAAGGATTGTTTAGAAAGCGTTTGTGGCAAATTATCGAATGCTTAATATAAGCACTTATTATTTCAAGCAAACACTTAACTTTTGCCTTAAACTGTAAGTATTTGTAAATAATATAAGAAAAACCAATGAATTTGACTCAAGTTAGTGTTAAGTAGTGGCAAGTGATTCAATTACTTCTATGGAAAATTTACAAAACATTTCATGAAATGTTGCTTCTAAATGATATAATTATTTACGAAAAATCGTCAAAATATTTCAGTTAAATAATTCAATTTATTGAGATATTTCGAGAAACACTTGTCTTTTGCCCTGAACAATTCTCTTTTCAACAAACGATTTATCACTTGTAAAACTATCGGTGATTTTCTTGTCAGAAAATTGATGTTTTTTTTTTGTGTGTTGTGCCAGCTACAAAAGTGAATTGCAGTTTAAAATTTTATTTTACTGTTAAAATTAAACAGAAAAGGTAAATATAAGTGCAATTTTATAATAATAAACTGTGTTTTGATGCTTAAATGGTTTAAGTGCATCCATTTTCATTATTTAACTCAATTTGAATGAAAAATTGAAATGGAATTCATATCGTAAAAATTTCAACAATTTTAATTAATAGAAAATCTGATAGTTATTATGTTATAAGATTTATTTAATTTATGGGAAAATTTGCAAGGCGATGTAGCTGTTTAAGATTCCATATCGGTAACTTTTATGTACAGTGACCCGCAAAACTGTTCACAAAAAACATGTTTCTGGTTTTAAGGTTATATTTTTTTTTTGTAAAAAAGTTTTAAGAAAAAGTTTGCAGAAAACTTGCAAATTCTTTATTCTAGCTAAAAAAATCAAAACTAAAATATTTCACATGTTGATTAACTTGGGTAGTTATTTTTATACTTAGTTTTTAGTGAACATTTTTGTGACTTAAGCTAATAAAAACATTGTTAATCATTTTTTAATATTTTATGTGGCCGCTTTTTGCCTTAGTGGTGAGTTGTATTTTCTTAGGCATACTCGCCTGCAATTTGTCTAGTATTTGAGTACTGATCATGGACCATTGTGCATTGGCGACCTTCCATAGCTCGTCCAGATTTTGTGCGGTTATTTGACTCATGGGTATTTTTTTTGAGTATTCCACAAATTTTCAATGGGGATAATTTCAGATGACTCTCGTGGCCAATCCAAGCAGATAATATTTTGGTCTCAAAGTCATTTGGTTTTAATTTTAGCCATATACTTCGGGTCACTATCCTTCAAAGGGATGGTATCGTCTGGTTCGAAGAGGAATTATTCCAGACTGGGTGGGTATAAGGCCACTTCAATATTGAAATAATCTCTTGCTTCCATTATTCCATTCATTTTACGAAGAAACTGCCCTATATCACCAAGGAGCCACCGCTAAACTATTAGGTCTTAAGGTCTCCTGTGTAATGCATGCAGTATTGCCATTTTATTTATTATATCAAAGCTGCGTGCGTCCATCTGATCCCAAGTGATTTATTTTGGACGCATCTGACCAATGAATGCTAGTAAAATTGATCAGATTATCGCGTATGGTGTTGATATGATAAAAAGAAGTTTGCATTACTGCAACCATTACACAGGAGACCTTATAAGTTTAGGGCAGTTTCTTTAATAAAGAATTTGCAAGTTTTCTGCAAACTTTTTTTAAACCCTTTTTTACGAAAAAAAAAATATAACCTTAAAACAGAAACTAGACTGAATTTAAATATCACAGATTGAACTTAATCACTATTTAATGCTTCCTGGTACAAGCATTTGACTTCCACCAAACTTTGTGTGAAATGATAAGTAAGTGAGATGCAAATTTTTTGAGACGGAATATCTCAAAAACTGCAAAGAATAGAATGTAAAAAAGCTAAAATCTTTTCTGTTTAAAATTGCTTCAATTGTATTAAAAAGAATAACTTACTGAAACATCTTTAAATAAGTTTGTTTAAATAAATCGTCATATATTTAAAAATGTTTTATTGAAGGCGAGGACCAATCTTATTGCTTGAATAATTTATATAATTAGACTAGTGCGCGCCTTCAACAAAACATTTTTAAAAATAAAAATGGAATGTTTAATCAAACTTGCTTTAAGTATATATTTTTTATAAACTTAAAGCATTTTCAAACAGAAAATACTTAAGTGTTTTTTTCTATTCCTTATAGCTTTTGAGATATTCCGTTTAAAAAATTTGCATTTGTTCAAAGGAAAAACCAAATGTTCAGTTATTTAAAGTATTTATGTATGTATGTCCAATATATGAAAAAGTCTAAATAACTTTGAATGCATGTAGGTGAAAATGGCCGAGTTCTTTGAAGCCCTGCAAGTTTCTTACAAGAAAAACGTTGAGTTTGTACCAGTGTTTGGAAAAGGAGAGTTTTCTTATGAAATATTTTATGATGCGGGTATTTCTTAATAATTTGGATTCAAATTTCAAATTTCTTACTAAATAGCTTTCTTTAGTCTCATCCCACTTCGATATACAAAATGGTTTCAAATTCATTCATGAGCTCACCGGGGCAGAAATCAAAAAAGAATTTTTTGTTCCTTTTGTAAGAAAATATCAGCACAATTTGATTCTTGTTGTTCATGAAATAGAAGACAACAACGCTCACGATCTTCTTCCGCAAAATATTTCGATTCAATCTACTTCATCGATTCAAACTTTTCAATTAGTGCAAGACATCGAAGAAAGTAGTCAAAAAAGTTATATAAATGCTGACGATTCCCAAGTCTTAATTTTAAGTACTAGTGAAGAGGAAATAGAACCGACACC
This sequence comes from Tricholauxania praeusta, assembly GCA_949775025.1. Taxonomy (NCBI): domain Eukaryota; kingdom Metazoa; phylum Arthropoda; class Insecta; order Diptera; family Lauxaniidae; genus Tricholauxania; species Tricholauxania praeusta. Next base: position 113,091,156 of record OX459028.1, read on the forward strand.
ACCAAAAATTTTTCGGACAAATTCATGTAGGGGCGCTGAGAATTTCAAGTATCTTAAGAGCAATAATGAAAATTATCAAAATTCCGAAGTATAAATAAATTTAATCAAACTTTAATCATAACACATATACAAGTTTTTTAATAATAGAAAATTCGGGACATAATTTCTTATTATGGAAAGGAGATAATTTCAAATTACGATAGGAATCCACAAGCGATTAAAAACAATGACAGGATCAAAATTTCTAAGCTGGTTATAAACCAGTTATTAGATGATAATCCACAACTTATGTAAGTATGTTATATAATTACAAATGAAATTACAATATTTGTCGTCGAATAACTTTCTCGCGATTATACCTTCAATTTTGACTTCAACCATTTTCAGATTAAAAAAAGAAGACTTTATTAATATAACAGACATAATTTTGTCAATTTTAAACAAGGACACAGAATGTAAAAGCGTTTACTATAGCCCTGCAGAAAACGGAAAAGCAGCAAAAGGGAAACTTTTTAATGCTTATTACAACAAGAAAAACGCGCTATCAAAATCTGGTGTAATAACGCGAAGAAAAATAGTTCAACAAACTAAAAGATTCGAATCGCAGCTTCAAAATGAATTTCAAACGATAGACTTAGACATTGAATCCAGCATTGAATTTCTCGAAAGAAACGTAACACCATGGTGTACTATTGTGGGAAAATGGAAAATGACACATTTGCGCAGAAGAGAAATTCTTAAAACTCTAATTAGCACCGTCGATTACATTGAAAAGTTTCATTGTTTGCTGGAGCCCAGAGGTATTGAATTAGTAAGTATAAATTTGTATAATTGAGTAAGTCACTAATTAATTGTTTTTACGAAAAAGGTTGCAATTGATACAAAACTAAGGTATCCAGGCATAAAACCTTTTGATACAGTCAAGTTCAGTATCTTAGCTGAAAAAATAATACAACATGGTCATGAATTCAAGAATGTTGGTGTTAAAAAGTACCTTGAAATTTTGTATGGTAAAAGTAAGTTCTACTTTGAACTTTAACCGCAATTCTTCGATGGAGACTTAATTTTTTAATTCCACTATTATATTATTATTATAAACAGGTTTGAAATCACGAGAAGTAATAAGCCTGCTTAATTTACCATACCTTGTCCCAACAACTGTTATTAAAAACAGAATAAAGCCAAGTAAACTTGAAGTTCAAGAGAGTTTCGTGCAGTATTTTGAAGTAAGAGCTACATATGTAAATATATTTCAGCTTATGGCACTTCTTTATAAATATATTATTTTTTAAATTAATAAAAAGTAAATATAAATCAATATTAATTTAATTACAGTGTGAAGCCATAGCTGATATCGACAAGGAAATATATAAACAGCCCCGACTTTTATTAATTGGTGATTTCGAAGATTTGAAGGCTATAATTACCATAGCTGGAAAAAAGATTTATTTTGATAATCCACTGGCGGCATTTGAATCATGCTTTCATTTCTTTTGTGCTTTGGATATAGAATATCCCGAAAAATCTAAGCACATATGGATTTTTATCGAGAAGGTAGTATTTGAATTAAGCATTTCAAATATATCCTTACCAAGTATTGATTCGCTTATTAAGACTCTTAAATAATCTATAAGTTATCAAAATCATGCCTCTTATAACTTGTACCATATGTCAAATTAAGTTAAGCTCGGTTAGTAATTTTATTAATCATTTAAGAGAACATAACCTTACTGTTTTTGCATGCTCTTTTCCCAACTGTAATCGAAAGTACTCATTTATCGAATCTCTGAGATGGCATTTAAAAAAACATTTTTTAAGAAAACATATTGCCTTAAAAAAAATCTCTGTATTGCAACCAAACATTTTCGAAGATGTGTCTAAATCACCAAACAATTTTGAGAATACAACAATAAACTCTGAAGTTTCTGCTTTTTCAATTAAATATGATATTCTCAAACTAATTGTTAATGTTTATAATGAGAACTCTGTTTCAAGAAAGATTATTTTGAAAATATTGAAGGAAAATTTTAAAATTTTTAAGCTTCATATTGATATAATTATTTCAAAGATGGATCACAAAAATGAAATTTCTGAATATCTGAAATTTTTGTCTGATAGTTGCACTATCCAATCCGAATACCTTTTATTTAAAGAGCTTAATTTGTCAGGCTATTTATCTTTTTCAGAATCTATTGTAATAAAAACAGATACTTATTTAAAGATAACCCAAAATGGTAACATTTTAAAAAGTAAAAATGTTACAATTCAGATCATTAATTTAACTCACTTATTTTTCAAACTTTTTAACATGACGAATATGCTTTCTGATATTGTAGCATATCTTGATGAACTCAAAAATGATCATAATTTATGCATCAAAAATTACATTCAAAGTTTAAGTTGGAAAAACAAAATTCAAAAAATTGAGGCAAGTGAAGATACTCTTTTACTTCCACTTTTAATATATTTTGACGATTTTGAACCAAACAATCCTTTAGGCTCTAGTAGCAACAAGTACAAAATTGGGGCTATTTACGTGACGATAGCTTGTATGCCACCTTATTTGCAGTCTAAATTGTGCCAGATTTACCTTGCAATGCTTTTTTTTGCATTAGAGCGTAAAAAGTTAGGTTTAGAGGCTAATCAACGCATTTTTGCTCCCTTAGTTGAACAGTTCAACAAATTGCAAACTGTTGGAATAAATGTAAATCATCCAATTTACAAAACTATTAAGCTAATACCTTCACTTATCTTAGGGGATAACTTGGGCCTTAACCAAATATTAGGGTTCAGTGAAAGCTTTCAAGCAAATAAGTTTTGCAGAATTTGTAGATGCGATAAGACCACAACAAAAACATTATGCCTGCAAAAAGATAATGCATTAAGAAATGAAATTAATTATGCTTTGGACATAAATATTTCTAATTCAAAATTAACTGGCTTAAAGGAAAAATGTATATTCAATGACATTCAAAACTTTCATGTCGTATATAACTTAAGTGTTGATATCATGCACGATATTCTAGAGGGCATTGCTCATTATGATATGATAAATATTTTAAAACACCTAATTTACAAAGACAAATTATTTACTCTTGCTGTGCTAAATGGAAGAATAAAGTCCTTTGATTTTGGCAAATCATTAAATAAACCACATCAAATAAGAGAAGAAACTTTATTAAAAACAAATAAATTAAAATACTCTGCAGCAGAAATGAGCAATTTCGTACTTTATTTTAACTGCTTAATTGGTGACATGGTTCCAGATGGAAACAAGTATTGGGACTTATATTTGACTTTAAGAGAAATTATTTTAATTTTTCATTTAGTTAAAACTGATTTTAATATTTGTAAGGTTCTTGAAAATTTAATTGCACATCATCACGAACAATACTTATCGCTATTTAAAGAAACACTCAGACCTAAATTTCATTTTTGTACCCACTATCCTTATATTATGAGAAATGTTGGTCCATTACAAAATATAAGTTGTATGCGATTTGAAGCAAAACATCAACAATTCAAAGAAATTGGTAGGGTAGGGAAATCTAGAAAAAATCTTTTACATACAATGGCACTAAAAAATCAGATTAAAACATCTTATATTTTGTTTAATTACAATGAAATAAGTACAAACTGTAATCTCTTAAATACTAAAAGTAATATGCTTTTGAGAGAAGATAGTGATTTTAAAGTAAAATATAAATTGCGGTCAAGCATTTTCACAGTAATTAAGTGGATCGAACAAAGTAATATTAAATACAAAGCTGGGTTACTCATTACCGATCAATATTACGAGGACGAGATTCCCGTTTTCCAGTTGATTGAGTTTATTGTCAAAGTCAATACAGAAATATTTTTATGTTGCCAAACGTTAGAAACTGTTACTTTTGACCCACATTTACAAGTATTTTTTATTAAAAAAACAAATGAATTTAATTCAATTTTATTTAAAAATCTAAGAAATAAATGTACATATAATATATTATACTAGCATTACCCTGTGCGCATCGCCTCACCTCAACCGTGGTGTAGATTCGATGTGCGGTCTGCGTGAAAATTCTATTTAAAAACTACTTTTGTATGAGGACCACCCTTAGTATGCACCCAAAATAAAATTTTTACAACCTAAGCAGTGCCTCTTAATATAAAAACCACATGATGTAAATTCCTTGAGAATCGATTTAAGCGGTCTTCGAAAAAATGATATTTAAAATATTTTTTTGTGTGAGGGCCACCCTAAATAAAAGTTTTGTATCCTTAGCTATGCCTCTTAACATAAGAGCTACGTGGTGTAAATCGTTTAACCTGTTATCGTGAAAATGACATTTTAAAAAATTTTGTATGAGGGCCACCCTAAGTTTGAACTTGAAATAAAATTTTTACGATCTTATCTATGATTCTTTATATAAAAGCCATATGGTGTAAATTCCATGAGAATCGATTTTGCGGTCTTTGAGAAAATGATATAAAAAAATTGTTGTATAAGGGCCACCCTAAATAAAAGTGTTGAAGCCTTATATATGACTCTTAATATAAGAGCTACGTGGTGTTAATTCGGTGTGAATCGATTAACCTGTCTTCGTGAAAATGATATTTAAAAATTTTTGTGTATGAGGGCCACCCTAATTTTGCACTTTAAATAAAATTGTTACAATCCAATCTCTGCCTCTTAATATAAAAACCATTATTGTAAATTCCAAGAGAATCGATTAAGCAGTCTTTGAGAAAATGCTATTTATAAAATATTTGTGTATGAGGGCCACCCTAAATAAAAGTTTTGTGGCCTAAGCTATGCTTCTTAACATTAGAGGTACGTAGTGTAAATTCGGTGTGAATCGATTTATTTGTCTTCGTGAAAATGATATTTAAAAATATATTTGTATGAGGACCACCCTAAGTATGCACCCTAAATAAAATTTTTACCATCAAATCTGTACCCCTTAACATAAAAGCCATACTGTGTTAATTTCATGAGAATCGATTTGCCTGTCTTTGAGATATACGAAATAAACTAGCTGTAAATAACATGTAACTGAAATCACATTTATAAAATTATATCTACAAAAATAAATTTTTAAATTCTTTTTCGCTGTGGTTTTTTTACTAATAAAAGCATACATGATTAATTATTACAGGAATAATAACTCGACTCTATAATTTCACACAGTTTATACACATTTAACATATTTACCCTGTCATTATGAATTTTGGAATTTGGGTAGATAGGTGGATTTGATTCACATTCCAAAATTTAATAAGGGTAAAATGTTAAATACATAGATGTAAACACATATCTGAGTGTTACATAGGATTTAAAAATAATGCAAACCATTGTTTTTGGTACAAGCACTAGTTTATTAGTGACAAATAACGTCGCTATTTGCCAGAAAAATTAGAGCTATTTGCATCAAAAATATTATTGTTTGCCACAACAATTTTCTCCAAAATTTCTTAGTTCCAACTATCAAATTATTTGTCACAAATAATACAATTTTAATGACAAATAACTTCGGCATTTGTGAGTAAAATAAAAAGTGTTTGTTGCAAAAACATTGTTATTTCTCACAACAATTTCCCCAAACACTTGAAGTAGTTCCATCTATATCGTTTGTGGGAAACAATATTTTTTTTTGAGTGTTGCAGTGTCCTCTTCTTGCGATGAATCGTTTTAATGCCCCCAGAAATGCGTTGGTAGTTAAGTCAGTGCACTGCCTTTGTTGCGAAACAGCAAAACACTGCTAGGTATGCCTTTTGAGGTCGTTTGCCTCTGGTTTTAAAATGTACCCAAAATGGGCCACAATAATCGACGCCTGAATTCAGAAATGGTCGAGCCGATTGTACGCGATGAGCTGGTAAGTTTCCCATAACTTGGTTATATACAATAGGCTTGGCTCTCGTGCATCTTACGCACCGTTGAACGACTGCCCTTGTTAGGCTTTTTGCCTTGAGGGGCCAAAAACGCTGTCTTACTTGTGCAAGTAATGCTTGAGGACCGCAATGGTAATTTTCTTTGTGTATCTTGTCCACCAATAATTTAACGAGTGGATCATTGCCTGGCAATATCATTTGATGAACTGCATCGAATTGTCGTTTTGACGAACTTAGTCGCCCACCAACCCGGATTATTCCTTCTTCATCTAAGAATGGAGTTAATGAGCTTAAATGATTTGATGTTGGCACAAATTTGTTCTTTATCAGCATTTTTTTTAAGTCCTGAAAATCGGAGGACTGGATTTGACGAACAATAATCTTGAGGGCTGTGTCGAGTTCCATTGGCGAGAGCTGTGTGTACTCTGGTCGCGAGTCCTTTTGTCGCCTCGAATTTTTTGTAAACCGTAGCACATATCCGACCACTCGCTGCACGTATCGAAATGAATTTTTCGAATTTATTGAATAAATCCAACATTCCTCCATGTCAAAACCTGTTGATTTTGCTGAGACAGCTACTGTTGCATTTATATTTTCGATTGATAATTCTCTTTTGAAGGGAGCTGGCCACATCTTTTCTTGATGATACAGAAAAAGCGGCCCGTAGAACCATAGGTTGCATGTTGGTAGCTCCTTTGGTTTGAGTTCCCTAGACAGAATATCTGCTGGATTTTGCTTTGATGGAACATGGCGCCATTGTTCTGTGTTGGTTAGTTGAGTAATTTTAATGATGCGATGAGCAACAAATGCTGGTAGTGTGCCTGGATGATTGTTAATCCAGGATAATATTATTTGTGAATCGCTCCAATAAAAAGTTGCCTTATCTTGATATTTTAAGTCACGCTTTATCCTTGACATTAACTCAGATGCCAGAAGTGCAGCGCAGAGTTCTAGTCGTGGAATCGTTTGTGACTTAATTGGCGCCACTCGTGACTTTGAGCATAGTAAGTTCACTTTAATGCTATTATCATTTAGCACTGACCTGATATATATAGCAGCACCGTACGCCTTCTCTGAAGCATCAGCGAACACGTGTAATTGTATGTTTCGCTGACCTTGTTTACTGAGTACGTTTCTCTCTATTGTGACATTGTCCAACGCTGCTAGATCATTTTGAAATCGTGACCATAGTCGTTGAACTTCAAGGGGCAGCTCAGCGTCCCAATCAATTTTTAGTTGCCAGAGCTGCTGTATCTGAATTTTTGCAGTCACCACCACTGGTCCAATAAGTCCTAAAGGATCAAAAATACGTGCCAAATCTGAAGTCATGCTCCGCTTAGTTGTGGTTGCTCGGTTTTGAATGTTGGCTCTTATGCAGAATCGGTCCGATTTCGGTAGCCATAGCAGCCCTAAAGTTTTTGTGGATTGTTTCTCTTCAGAGTCAAAATTTAAGTTAACCTCTTGATCTTCTGGTGCAATGCCATGCAACAGTTTTGGATCATTTGCACACCATTTACGAAGCTTCATTCCGGCCTTACTGAGGATAGTTATAAGCTGATCTTGGATGTCTAAAGTTTCTCTTATTGTATTTGCTCCAACTAATCCATCATCCACATAAAAATCGGATTTAAGAGACGCTGAACCCATGGGGAAATGGTCGTGATTTTCGTCAGCGAGTTGATTTAGGCATCGCGTTGCCAAATATGGGGCAGCTCGAGTTCCATATGTCACCATATAAGCTGGTAGTATTTTAAAGTTTCTGCAGGGCTATCTCTCCACATGATGATTTGTAGCTTGCGATCTTCTGTACTAACCCAAATCTGGCGGTACATTTTTTCCACATCGGTTTTTAGAACATATTTGTGCATTCTAAATCGAAGTAAAATTGAAAATAGTTCACTTTGAACTGTGGTCCATTGTACATGATGTCGTTAAGCGATACCCCGTTTGAAGCTTTAGCCGAAGCGTCGAAAACCACTCTTAATTTCGTGCTGGTGCTTTCTGGTCGTAAGATACAATGTTGAAGAATGAAATATTGTGTTGAAACTATTTCTTTACTGCTGATTTCTGTCATATGTCCCAGCAATTTATATTCCTGCATGAACTGTGCATACTGAGCCTTTAAGTCGGCATTTTGGTTCAAACGTCGCTCTAAAGATAAAAATCTGCTAAAGGCCATTGATTTGGAATTTCCTTTAAGGCTGCTTGTCGTCCTTCTGAAATGCGTAGTTTTTCAGCAAGGCTGCTTGTCGTCCTTCTGAAGCTGGTTAGATTTTTTTTGAATTTCCAGTAAGGCTGCTTGTCGTCCTTCTGAAATGCGTAGTTTTTCAGCGAGGCTGCTTGTCGTCCTTCTGAAACTGGTTAGATTTTTTTTGAATTTCCAGTAAGGCTGCTTGTCGTCCTTCTGAAATGCGTAATTTTTCAGCAAGGCTGCTTGTCGTCCTTCTGAAACTGGTTAGATTTTTGAAATTCCAGTAAGGCTGCTTGTCGTCCTTCTGAAATGCGTAGTTTTTCAGCAAGGCTGCTTGTCGTCCTTCTGAAACTGGTTAGATTTTTTTTGAATTTCCAGTAAGGCTGCTTGTCGTCCTTCTGAAATGCGTAGTTTTTCAGCAAGGCTGCTTGTCGTCCTTCTGCAACTGGTTAGATTTTTGACATTCCAGTAAGGCTGCTTGTCGTCCTTCTGAAATGCGTAGTTTTTCAGCAAGGCTGCTTGTCGTCCTTCTGAAACTGGTTAGATTTTTGAAATTCCAGTAAGGCTGCTTGTCGTCCTTCTGAAATGCGTGGTTTTTCAGCAAGGCTGCTTGTCGTCCTTCTGAAACTGGTTAGATTTTTTTTGAATTTCCAGTAAGGCTGCTTGTCGTCCTTCTGAAATGCGTAGTTTTTCAGCGAGGCTGCTTGTCGTCCTTCTGAAACTGGTTAGATTTTTTTTGAATTTCCAGTAAGGCTGCTTGTCGTCCTTCTGAAATGCGTAATTTTTCAGCAAGGCTGCTTGTCGTCCTTCTGAAACTGGTTAGATTTTTGAAATTCCAGTAAGGCTGCTTGTCGTCCTTCTGAAATGCGTAGTTTTTCAGCAAGGCTGCTTGTCGTCCTTCTGCAACTGGTTAGATTTTTGACATTCCAGTAAGGCTGCTTGTCGTCCTTCTGAAATACGTAGTTTTTCAGCAAGGCTGCTTGTCGTCTTTCTGAAACTGGTTAGATTTTTGAAATTCCAGTAAGGCTGCTTGTCGTCCTTCTGAAATGCGTGGTTTTTCAGCAAGGCTGCTTGTCGTCCTTCTGAAACTGGTTAGATTTTTATAGAATTTCCAGTAAGGCTGCTTGTCGTCCTTCTGAAACTGGTTAGATTTTTGACATTCCAGTAAGGCTGCTTGTCGTCCTTCTGAAATGCGTACTTTTTCAGCAAGGCTGCTTGTCGTCCTTCTGAAATGCGTAGTTTTTCAGCAAGGCTGCTTGTCGTCCTTCTGAAACTGCGTAGTTTGTGATGTTTTTTAACGAGTTTTATTCGCGACGAATATTTATTTCACTCGCAATTTTTCTCGGTTTAAAAACTTTCGCATTTTAACTCAAGCGTGATCCTGTCAGGTAGAACACCAGCAAGGATCACGTCGGGGTCACCAAAAATGTCTATGTTTAAAACATTGAAAAAGTGAGCCAACAGCACTTGAACTGTGACTCTTCGTAGTATAGAATTAAAACACGAAATTAGTTTAACTTCCACATTATAATTTATTTATTAATTTGTAACGGCTGACTTATATACTAATAAATTACTTACTAAAGCAAAAACATTACAACAACAAACACCAAATTACTCGGCACAGTGAGCCCCAAGTACAAACGCAAAGACAAGCAAAAAATCAAACCTTTTGGTTTACTGAACTTTGAGTGCAAAGCATAAAAAAATGCATTCAAAATTGTATTGCAGGTATCATGTTCATTGCTATGCTTGTCTGTGCGTCTGTACATTTTGTCAATTAAGCACATCAACCGTCCAATTTTTAATTAAATATTATATTTCAGCTTCCGGCTGTTAACTCCAAAAGTAAATGAACTTAACAACCAAATGCAATAAAATAAAAAATTAAAAATAATGTTACTGTGTTAACAATTAGACTTTGAATGTTAATGAAATAAACAATTGTACTGTGTAAAAACTAACTTTTGTGATTTAAATAAGCCATTTTATAATTTAATAAGCTTGTGTGTTTTTGATTGTTACACAATCCACTGATCGAACTCAGAAAAGTGTAAGAGATCGAAATTATCGTCTAAGAGACAGGAATTTCATAACAATATATTTCTTGGTCAAAATAGAGCTTAGAAAATAGAGTGTTTTTTTTCCTATTTTTATTAATAAATAATATAATAATAATAAAGCCTATAATGTAAATTATTTTTTTGGTGACCATCGGTTATTTTATAAACTAAATTTTCTTATATAGAAGTTTTTGTTTAATGAGATGGATGATGTTGTTTTCTTGAAACGAAATCCATAATGTCCGGTTCTACATTCGAAATTTTTATCCTCAGGTCTGCTTCTAGATTAAGCTTGTTTCTATACTTTGATTTTATATATAATAGGAACGAAAAAGCCTTTTCACACAAATACGTTGTACAAAACGGAATCAAGTTTTGGAGGGCCTTATTTGCAAGTGCAGGGTAATCAGATTTTAGCAGTAACCAAAAGTTAGTTCAATTTTATTGAGCTTTAGTTTTAAAGACGTATCGCAAGAGATATCCAGAAGCATATCTTGCTCTAATGTCGATAATTGCTTAGCATTACTAACATCTGTATTGAATGGGTCCCTGATCCAGTCGTTGCCAGAATCAGGACAGGGAAAATACTTCCGGGAGCTGCTTTTTAGAGCCATTAAATTTTCGACAAAAAGCAGCCGCGTTTCACTATCGGCCTCTTTATTAGAAAATTCTATAAAGTCGCTAAGTGTTGGAAAAGACTCATACGCACAATTTTGAATGCGTATTGACCATAATTCGATTTTTTTTATAATCGCTTCTATTTTATCTTCAACTTTTAATTTATTTGAAGCTGCACCTTGTAGGCTCAAATTTAGCTCATTCAAATAACAAAAAATATCAGTCAAGTAAGCAACCTTAGTTAACCATAGAAAATCGTAAAAAACATTCTTTCAGCTCAAATTGCGTTTCCATTAAAAATAATCTTATTTCGTCACGAAGTTCAAAAAGGCGATTGAGTACTTTCCCTCGTGACAACTAACGTACTTCTGTGTGTAATAATAGTTGTTTATGTTGACTCCCTATCCCCTCGCGCAAAACTTTGAAAACACGGGAAATAAGTGGGTGAGCCTTAATGAAATTGACAACTTTAACGACTTCATCCAATATTTTTTTCAAATGATTCCTTGTGTATGCAACAATGGTTCCAAACGACCTGAGGTGCTACATTTTCAATAAGAGCAATCATTCCAGCCCTTCTTCCTGACATTGCACGAGCACCGTCAGTGCAAATTCCAACACATTCTGATCACTAGATTCCATTTTCGGTTATAAAATGGTTCAAAGTCTTAAATATGGCCTTAGCTGTAGTACACGATGGTAGGGAATCACAAAATAACATATCCATAACATTTTAAATTCAAATTCATATCTAATAAATGCTAACAAATTAGCATTGTTAGAGACATCGGTACTCTCATCTAATTGCAGTAAGTAATATTGACTTTTAAGCACTCTTGAAATTAATTGCTCTTTTATATTGCATGACATATCTTCAATTCTGGATTTCCGTATTAGACTAAGAGCCAGGGCCTGCCAGACATACGTTAAAGTATAAAGGTTGAAATAAATTTTATCTTATTCTTCTTAGTACAGAGTACAATGTTTGGGGGTTATAAACCTTGGCTGATGGTGCTTTCGCCAGGTATCAGGTAATAAGGAGGGTCGGACATACACTCTCTCACGTTAAAGTATAAAAGCTGGGATTAATATATTGTCTTTAAGTAACTATTTTAAGTTTGTATTCAAGAAGCCAGACCTACTCAATGGGTCTAACACCTTTTCAGACGTGGTAAAAAGTTATATAGTCCAGTAGAATTATTCGAGAAAACGAGAGAAAAAAATAATTCGTTACAGCAATCTGACAGCGGAATATTGTTGAACAAGCTCTTTTAAATGAGGACAAAAAAATCGAACCGACAGCAGCTATCCGGGGTGGAATGGGGTGCATTTTTAGAGGTCAAACACAGTTTTTCACGATTTCTGGCTAAACTGTGCATCATATCAAAAAAAATTTAATGCAAAAGTTGTAGGAAATACGAAGATCTACAACTTTTTTACTCATAATTCACCTTAACCTCAAAATTTTTTTAAAAAAATTGCTGAAAACCGGTTTATTGGTTTTCAATTTTTTTCTTTGACAAAAATGTTTCTTTGGAGCTGAAACTTGGACAAAAGATACTTTTCAGTGTAACACAAAGGCAGTAATTTTTTAAGACTGAAATATTCAGAGGTTGTTGTTCAATTTGATTTTTAAACTAAAAAAACTGAAATTTTTAACTGAGATTCCTCTTAAAACTGCACCTCCTAAGAAGTTTTGTTTTGGCTCACTTACTCGTTGTTTTGTCTTCTTTAGATAAATGATAAAAAAAGGTATACTGCAATGGAAAAATAGACCGAAAAATTGAAAATCTGTGGTCTCTCCGCGAGTAGAGTTTTGGTGTTTCGTGTGTAACAGCTCAGATCCTTTGTTGTTTTCACTGTATTTACCTTAATACACTATAATTTTGAATTGTCAATGCCACTACATAAATTTCCATTAAAAAAATAAATGAGAAAAAAAAATTTTTAATTTTTGGTCCAAGAATTATCAAAATTTTTTTTTCTCATTTATTTTTTTAATGGAAATTTATGTAGTGGCATTGACAATTCAAAATTATAGTGTATTAAGGTAAATACAGTGAAAACAACAAAGGATCTAAGCTGTTACACTCGAAACACCAAAACTCTACTAGCGAAGAGACCACAGATTTTCAACTTTTCGGTCAATTTTTCCATTGCAGTATACATTTTTTTTACTATTTATCCAAAGAAGACAAAACAGCGAGTAAGTGAGCCAAAACAAAACTCCTTAGGAGCTTTAGTTTTAAGAGGAATCTCAGTTAAAAATTTCGGTTTTTTTAGTTTAAAAATTAAATTTAACAACAACCTCTGAATATTTCAGTCTTAAAAATTACTGCCTTTGTGTAACACTGAAAAGTATCTTTTGTCCAAGTTTCAGCTCCATAGAAACATTTTTGTCAAAGAAAAAAATTGAAAACCAAAAAACCGGTTTTCAGCCATTTTTTCGAAAAAATTTGAAGATAAGGTGAAAATGATCAGTACAAAAGTTGTAGATCTTCTTATTTCCTACAATTTTTGCATTAAATTTTTTTTGATATGATGCACAGTTTAGCCAGAAATCGTGAAAAACTGTGTTTGACCTCTAAAAATGCACCCCATTCCACCCCGGATAGCTGCTGTCGGTTCGATTTTTTTGTCCTCTTTTAAAAGAGCTTGTTCAACAATATTCCGCTGTCAGATTGCTGTAACGAATTATTTTTTTTTCTCGTTTTCTCGAATAACTCTACTGGACTATTTGACCTTTTACCACGTCTGAAAAGGTGTCAGACCCATTGAATAGGTCTGGCTTCTTGAATACTAACTTAAAATAGTTACTTAAAGACAATATATTAATCCCAGCTTTTATACTTTAACGTGAGAGAGTGTATGTCCGACCCTCCTTATTACCTGATACCTAGCGAAAGCACCATTAGCCAAGGTTTATAACCCCCAAACATTGTACTCTGCACTAAGAAGAATAAGATAAAATTTATTTCAACCTTTATACTATAACGTATGTCTGGCAGGCCCTGGCTCTCACTCTATATCGTTCGATAAGGAAATCAAATTTAAATATTTTGTTGCTTTAGCCCCCAACATTGTATTTGCTATTGCTTTTGCAGCAGGTAGAATCAGTTGTTCTGCTATATTATGGGGTTTTCCAGCTTTTGCTACTAGTAGGAATACTTCATATAGTATAATGCTTTTACTGCTTTTTTGCTGATACTACCAGTTGCGTTATTTTGCATAAGATTTTGACTTGAAACAAGTTATTCAGCCATGTTCTGCAAATCGATCGAAATTGAATCGAAATCGAATTCTCAAATCGATCGAAATGGTTTGACTTGTTCTAGAAATTGATCGATTTGGCAATTTCGAGCAGAAATTGAATCGATTTGGTGAAAGTGTTCGAAAAGCTGTTTAGTTGTAATGAGCTGCGATCAACATTGAAAAAGATGTGTTTAGCATCGAAAAATGTTTGTTTTTGGTAAATATTTTGAAAGTTTGACAGTTTTCCTTTTTTCCATAACGTACACATTTTTGGAATAGCTAACAATTGAATTTTATTATAAAAAAAAGTGTGCAGAGTTTTGATTGCAGTTTTTTTATTGAATCGTGAAAATCCTACGAATGAAATGATAAAAACGAAAATTTTAAGAGACCATTCTAATCCATTTGCCATTCCAGATGCTGCGTAAGTACTTATCGCTTACTTATTAAATTATGTAAATAAATCTATACAAATAGAAATAAACATTTCTTTGCAGTTTTATAGCGTATAAAGATGCTTTCAAAATGATATTGGAGGAAATCAGATCTTTTGTTCAACTTTTTTCAATTCCTTTAATGCTTCAATTAAGCGCAGCACTTAGGTACTTGGCGGGAGGCGGATATCAAAGAGCAGTTGGGAAGGATGCTGATATAGCTTTAGGAAGAAGCACTGTTTCGAAAGTGTTGACTAAAATGATAAAAGTGATGGAAATGAAACTTTGTCCGAAGTGGATAAAGTTGAATGTCTGACGATGGACGCCTAAACGCTATGGTTGTAAGTTGATTGTTAACTTAGAGTTTACCCAATTTTAATATTTTATATATTGCAGATATGTGACTAGAAAATGAATGTCATAGCTGTCGATGCTTGTCGCCCTGGCTCCAGCCATGACTGTCTCGCATTCTTATGTTTTCCCCTAAACTTGACAATTAATTAAATTAATATTAAATACAAAAATTGCACGAACTTTATACATTTTTATTTAAATTTCAAATTTGATTGATTTCACTCAATGAAAGCTGATCGAATTGAAATAGATATCAAATCGATAATATTGATTTACAGAACAAGTCCATTTCGATTCGAACATATAATCGGAATTGAAACGATTTAAAATCGACCGATCGAAATGTGGAACAACCAAAGTCGATTTCAATTTCGATTTCGATCGAAAGCGATTTGTAGAACATGCCTGATTGTTTTTTGATTTTAAAGAAATCGATAGACTTACTAATGAGCTCACTATGCTTTGTTTCGAAATAACGTCGGAGTTTGGTGGGTTTGATGCATTCATTTGATAAGCTTTCGCGACATAACACACACAAAGGCCTTTCTAAATTTTCTTTGCTTACAGAAGTAAATCCAAATGATAAATACTCATCACAGTACTTTCTAGTTTTACGTTTCTTGATGGAGGTCCCTCATCAGAATCGCTATCACCTGTATCTTGTTTGAGTATAGATCCAGTTTTTAGCCAACGATCCATTTTAAGGCTCAAATTCTAAATTAACGTATGACTACAAAACTATAAATGACAAATAGCGTTTTTAAAATGTATAATACAAAATTAAAGTTAGATCAAATACTTTTTAAAAGGATTTAACATGATGTACTAAATGTAAAAGTTGCAGCCAGGAAAATTGAATTCGTTGTAGCTGGAAGAAGTAATCGGAAAATAATCACAACTGAAAACACCACATATACGTGTATGTAACACACAGCACACAAAAGTGAAATGAAAATAAATTTCTTATATTGAAAATTGAAACGCGGAAAAATTGTACTTTTTAAAAACTCAAAATTTGAAAATCATCGCGGACTTTGTTTTTTTTTGACCATATGGGATTTTTTTAAATGAATATTTTGAACCTAAGCATCGCGAGTTTGAACAAAAGTAAATGCATACTTTGTTTTTTAAAAATATGTGCAATCATTCAAAAAGCCTTGGCCATGTAAAATTTTTAATAAATGAGGTATTTGAATAAAGCGAAAAGTTTGATTAAGTAAAATTATATGATGTTAAAATTGTTTCGCGGACCCCCAGGGGCCCGCGGACCACAGTTTAAGAAACGCTGCCTTAAATAATGACAAAATCAAAATGTTATGAATTTATTATGTAAAAAATTGAAAAGAGTCAAAGCTTACTTAGTTATCTAAAAAATTTAAAAATTGCGTTTCTTTTTTTCATACAACTGTGTTACGTCTATTTGCTATATGAAGTTCAGCCACTTGTTGTTGCTATTGTTGGACATATGTCCATTTCCATCAAAAAAGGCGTTTTAGCTGGCCTCTTTTTTATATTTTTGAAGTGAAAACTTCTTATGGCACGTTGTGCGGCTGAGGAATAAAGTATAATTTCGCGACACCGACCGTCATCGGGAAGACTTGGGAAACGAACTCGATTTTGGAATTTTGAAGACTTGGGAAACGAACTCGATATTCGAATTTTGAAGACTTTTGAAACGAACTCGATTTCAGAAATTTGAAGACTTGGGAAACGAACTCGATTTCAAATTTGGAAGACTTGGGAAACGAACTTGATTTTGGAATTTTGAAGACTTGGGAAACGAACTCGATTTTAGAATTTCGAAGACTTTGGAAACGAATTCGATTTCAGAAATTTGAAGACTTGGGAAACGAACTCGATTTCAAATTTGGAAGACTTGGGAAACGAACTTGAGTTTGGAATTTTGAAGACTTGGGAAACGAACTCGATTTTAAAATTTTGAAGACTTGGAAAGTGTTGCATACTTTTAAAGCGGCTCTCACACGATCAATATTACTGACAGTATAATTACTGACAGTATTTACATTACTGTCAGTGTACCACTCACACGGTCAGTATTGTTTATTGTCAGTAATCAGTTTTTTTGACATTCGACTGGTGAAGGTCCGAACTATGCTCCGGCTACGTGACCGACAGCCGAAAATGGCATTCCACTTTTTGGGGCAGATTCCATCCAAACTTGCACCACGCCTCCAGCTAGGCATCGGACGACCATACCCTTGGACGCAATGTTCCATGCCACTGAATGAGGAACTTTTTCAAGTTTCTTTCAAGTTTCGCTGCCTCATCGTCTATCTGCCACATAATGGGGCATGCCACGCCCCCTCCCAGGATTTTGCCGTCCCGTGCCTACTTGCACCCTCTGAACAACTTTCAGCCGGATCTGCCCCAAAAAGTGGCATGCCACTTTTCTGTGCAAATAATACTGATGAACTGTCAGTATTCACCTCACACCATCAGTATTACTGTCAGTATTTAAAAACTTCGTCAGTAATATCCGATTTTTTCATCAGTCATCAGTATCGTTTTTCTATACTGACAGTACATCAGTACTCACCTCATACGATCAGTATTACTGTCAGTATGCAAAATACTGTCAGTAATATTGATCGTGTGAGGGCCACTTTTTGGGGCAGATCCGGCTGAAAGTTGGTCAGAGGGTGCAAGTAGGCACGGGACGGAAAAATCCTGGGAGGGGGCGTGGCATGCCCCATTTTGTGGCAGATAGATGATGAGGCAGCGAAACTTGAAAGAAACTTGGAAAAGTTCCTCATTCAGTGGCATGGAACATTGCGTCCAAGGGTATGGTCGTCCGATGCCTAGCTGGAGGCGTGGTGCAAGTTTGGATGGAATCTGCCCCAAAAAGTGGCATGCCATTTTCGGCTGTCGGTCACGTAGCCGGAGCATAGTTCGCACCTTCACCAGTCGAATGTCAAAAAAACTGATTACTGACAATAAACAATACTGACCGTGTGAGTGGTACACTGACAGTAATGTAAGTACTGTCAGTAATATTGATCGTGTGAGGGCCGCTTTACTGTCAGTATTTAAAAACTTCGTCAGTAATATCCGATTTTTTCATCAGTCATCAGTATCGTTTTTCTATACTGACAGTACATCAGTACTCACCTCATACGATCAGTAATACTGTCAGTATGCAAAATCCTGTCAGTAATACTGATCGTGTGAGGGCCGCTTAAGGGTAAATTATTAATAGCGCCTAAAAGTAGGCAACGTTTTTTGAAAAAATTGGCCCATGAAAGTATGTAATTTTGTGGAAAAAATTTTTAAATTTGTAGCATACATATGTTGACTTCCGGTTAGTTGTTGCTCAGTAAGCAAATTTTTCTCTGCTAGCGCAGCCGAAAGCAGAGCCAGCAGCCCAAAGCAGAGAAAAATCTGAAATACCAGGCCACCTTGAACCAGCAGCAAGCAAATTTGGTTTTTTGAAAAACTTTAAAACGTTATATCTCGGCTATTACTAAACCGATTTAGACAAATGAGGTGTAATAGTTTTTTTTAAGAACAAGCAGACTTTTTTGAAGTCATTTGTATTATGATTAACTGTCACAAGATGGCGTTTTAAGCAGTTTGAATATTCTAACAGCCAGAACTCGGCAACGAATAAGCCGATTTTGATAAATGTGGTGTCATAGTGTCTGTTAGAAGAAGCAGATTTTTATCTTCAGTTTAAGAAAAATTATGTTTAAGCTATTTAGTCACAGGTCCAGGTACTTTTTTTACCTGATTTTTTCTTATACTTACATAATTCGCAATGATGTGTCTTACTGCAATCAGAATAAATTTTTGTTTTTAAACATAAGGAGTACTTAGCTCAAATTTAATTATTCACAGTTGAGGCTACTGAGCCGAATATACTTCTTCCAGCAATTTTTGAAGTGAAAGCTTCTTATGGCACGTTGTGCGGCTGAGTAAAAAAGTATAAACTCGTGACACCGACCGTCATCGGGATTCCCCGTCATGAATGCGATGGTAAAATTTTAATGTTCTATTGTTTCTTTTAAATAAAAAATATTCCAAGTGGAAGACAAAAAGCAAAGCATACACACTAACTGACACATTTAATTCTCATTCAACGATTGTTATGCTTACATGTTTGTTTCTTTCAATGTCCGCGTTGTTGCGTTGACAAATTGAGAATGAGAGCGAGAGTAAAATTTGAATACATATTCCGTTTTTGTCTTCCATTGCAATGCCATATAAAAAGAAAACGCACACATACCAATTAACGCACTAACTTGCCATTAAACGAATTGTTTTCACTTCTGTCGGCACTCCCGGATTCAAGGTTGTTCAATTAAAATTCAGATAGCTATTTTTTTATTTAACGTTATATGTAACATTTCATGTTTTTTTTAACTTAAATGCAATTTTAACTATGTCTCCCTTTGAATTTTAATTGTTTCTCCTTGAATATTAATTAAAAATAGCCTTAACTTCAAGAAAAACCATGTTTGAAGAGTCTGCTCCAAAAAAAAAATTAAAAAAAAAATCGAATTTGACCATGGCTTCGACTTTTTTTTTAATTTTTTTTTTGAAGCAGACTCTTCAAACATGGTTTTTCTTAAAGTTAAGACTATTCTGAATTAATATTCAAGGAGGAACAATTAAAATTCAAAGGTAGACATAGTTAAAATTGCATTTAAATTAAAAAAAACATGAAAAGTTACATACTAAGTTAAATAAAAAAAATAGCTATCTCAATTTTAATTGAACAACCTTGAATATTAATTCAAGACAGCCTTAGCTTCAAGAAAAACTATGGCTGAAAGATGTACTCCAAAAAAAAAAAATAAAAAAAAAAAAAAAAAACGAGGCCAGCTAAAAGGCATTTTTTGGTGGAAATGGACATATGACTTACAAATTTTGTAGGGACATGTAGTTTCGTCAATTGCATCATAATTAATCAAAAACTTGATTTTGAATCTGTTGTTGTTACGTCTTTTTGGATGTTAGGTGACGATATGGTGCAAGAAGAGCTCATAATATAAATATTTACACATCGAGCATTTTAGCTTTCCATACGAATTACTATTGGCTTTGAAGACTGAGCTAAACTCATTTGATCTATTTTAAAACCTGCTATCAACTTAAAATTAACTTTTAATACCAAAAATTTTGATAATAAGTACTTTATTAAGTCTTTTGAACCTAAAAAATTAAGGCGAAAAGGTATGCAGCAAAAGTATTAGAAGGAATGAAGTCTATGAGAGGGAATGGTTTTAAGGGGAGGGTAACGTTAATTCGTACAAAAACAGGCACATTTTTGTGAATTTTTTTCGACAACACAGTTATCTATCACAGTTAAATCTATTTACTAAAACCAATGGTAGATCAAATTATAATATTTTATGAATATTTTGAAAAATTTTCAGGAAGAAATATTGGAAACAACGGCAATGGCAGCAATTATTTGGAAGCGTCTCAGAAAAAAGTAGAATTTTGGTGCACACAATATCAAAAAAAAAAAATTTTTCGTTAGATAATCGATTTCCCCAGGTAACGCTGGGAGTTTTTTTTTGAAATTTCAATTTTTCAATTTTTGGGAACACTTTGAAGTGAAAAACGCGATTTTTGCAAAAAAAAAATCGGATAATTTGTTATTATAAAATAATAAATATTGACAAATTTGAAATTACCTTGTAAATTGTGTACAAAAATAGTGTTCAAAATTTAAAAAGAATCGATATAGTAGTTTTGAAGTTATGGTGTGCACCGACTTTCAAATCGTGAGTTGTGGGAAAAACGCTTTAAAGTTTTAAAAGTGCACTGAGTCATGTATGCGGCACGGTTGCTTAAACTGCTTCGTTGTTTTTGCTCCAATCCGTCTCAAATTTTCACACAACATTTTTGAAAGGTTTTTCATTTAGATAAAAAAAATAAAAAACAAGTTAAGGTGTTATCTTCGGCCAGGCCGAAACTCACATACCCTACACCGTACCGAAAGTACCTTTTAAGTAAATGTTAAAAAGACGTTGAAGAGGTTGAATAAGTCAAAAAAAATTTAGAAACTTATTAAGAAATTTGAAAGAGGTTGAAAAATTCGAACAAATACATAAAAGATTTATTGGAAAAAGTTAAAGGGTTGAAAAAGTCGAAAAAATATGGAAAAAAATCGAATAGAAATGAAAAATTTGAAATATGCCACGCCCACTTCTCTAACTCCGCCCACTTTTGGTTCAATAAATTATATTGTTGATCGACATCCTCATATTAAATTTTAGCACAATAGAATGTACAGTTTGCGTTATATGCCGCAGTTAAATTTAAAATTTAGGGCGGTGACACACCCACTGGTACAATCCAGCCCGGTTTTGATCCAGTAATAGCTTTCCATAAGCAAACCCCTTACACCAAATTTTAGTTCACTTAAAACAGCGTTAGCAAATTAATATGGGAGGTACCACGCCCACTGATGCAATCCCGTCAAAATTCATTTATTTTTAAAGCTTATAGTAACTGACATCTATACACCAAATTTTTTGAAGATTACTTTCATAGCACATTTTCTATAACAATAAACGTTTTTTGCTTACATGGGAGGTGCCACGCCCACAGACACTATTGGAGCAAATTTTTGTAATAAAAAACCTTATAGCAAGTGTATCTACCTCATTAAATTTCATAACGATTACGCTGTTAGTTCTCTTAATATAACGTTTATAAATATTGTGGGCGGTGCCACGCCCTTCAACAAGTTTTGTCAGTTAAGAGGCTGAGCTTGTATAGATGACTGCTTTCAGCGGCATCATCTCCAAAATTTTTATGAAAATCGTTTGCGCCAATTTCGAGATATATGGAGTCAAAATTTTTAACAGTTGAAAAGTGCCACGCCCATATCTTCGATTCCGCCCACTTTTTTCACAATTAAAGATATATTTGATATGTATCCGTTTACCAGATTTCATCGCAATATCTTGAACGGCTTACAAGATATGGTAGTATAAATGATAAAACTTAGGGCTGTGCCACGCCCCCGAACGATCCTTTGGAAACTTGAAACTCAGCCTAATCCTAAGTTGGTTCTCATGTGCACCAAATCACCAAGTTTCATCAAAATCGCTGCAACTTTTTTCAAAATTGGCCTGGGTAAATATACAGAGTATGGGCGGTAAGTCTGTCCGTTAACTGATTTCGCCCATTTTCAATAGCAAGATGCCTGCAAGAAGATGTGACCTGTGTGTGAAAATTTCATTCAATTAGCTTTCTTAGTTTTCCCGTAAACCTGATTTCAACAGACGGACAGACAAACGGACATCGCTAAATCGACTCAGGTGGTGACGCTGATCAAGAATATATATGATTGTCCATACCTGCCACGCCCCCTTCTTTGTGTTACAAACGGAGAGACAAAGTGAATATACCCTCGGTGTAGGGTATAAAAAGAGAAAAAAAATACCTTAAATACGTTACCCTGCCCTTAAGTAAATTAACAGAAAAACTGAGTTAATAAAATTGTGAATGGTGAATCCTTATAGATTCAGAATAAAGTCATCCCGAGATCAGAACATCTAGATAACTAAAGGAAGAGGTTGAAAAGTTAAAATGTGACCTATATGCATGTACCAAAGTTTTAAGCATTGCAAGAAGCCACTTATGGTTTTAATATTTAGGTATATTTCATTTATTATTATTTTATTATATTTATTTTAGGTTTGTTTACTTATCACAAAAAATTTGGTGTGATTTCCTTCTTAGTTTTTTAATTTTAAGTACGAAATAGAGCACACTGAATAAAATCATTAATGGTGTTCATCTAAACGCGCAAAACCCTCGCAAGTTGCTCTACTAAGTTGTGCAAATGTGTCATAATTTTTTTTGACATCAAGTTATCATTATTGTTATTTATACAAAGAAACGAGGTCAAAACAAAGTATATGCTGTCCACAAACAGGGAGACGCGTCGTATTGGATCCTTTGTTACTGCGAACAACTATACTTTCGAAGTTGTCAAGGAATTCACCTATCTTGGCACCGCCGCGAACACTCAAAACGATGTCAGCCTGGAGATAAAGCGAAGACTAACTCTTGCTAATAGGTGTTACTATGGTCTTAGTAAGCAATTGAGTAGTAGAGACCTCTCTCGCCCGACAAAACTGACACTCTACAAGACGTTCATCTTACCCGTGCTACTTTACGGCGCAGAAGCATGGGTTTTGTCGCAGACTGATGCAGCCACGCTTGGGGTGTTTGAGAGAAAAATTCTTCGCAAAATCTTCGGTCCTGTTCACGTCGGCGACGACTACCGTATTCGAATGAACCACGAACTGTACGAGCTCTACGCTGACATTGACATAGTCAAGCGCATCACTATCCAACGTCTGCGCTGGCTTGGACATGTTGTGCGTATGGACGAAGAAGCTCGGGCGAAAAAAGTGTTTGATGCGGAAGCCGCTGGGCGACGACGAAGAGGAAGACCATGCCTCCGATGGAAAGACCAAGCCGAGGAAACCCTATCCACGCTTGGTGTGAATGATTGGAGAAGGCGTGCGCAAAGCAGAGGCGCCTGGAGAGAGCTTTTGAGGTCGGCCGTAACCCGGTAACGGGTTGTTATGGCCACCCAAGTAAGTTAGTAAGTATACAAAGAAACAAAATGGCAGAGGTAAGAAGCTAGATTATTTTTGAAGCAAACATTTATTATTTTTGTTGTTTTGATCGGCCTTTTTAGGTAATGTTTGAATTAAATTTTTGGCTTCGGCCAAAGCCCAAAAATTTAATGCAAACATTTATTAATATTTAATTTATTTTATAACAGAAAATAGCAGAACAAGACAATTACAATCTGACATGCTCATCAACTGTCACAAATTTCACAAAATATTCTAAGGGGCGTTCATGAAACACATCGCGCAAAATTGCCCACTTGCACAAATGGGATATCTGCGCGTTTAGATGAATAACATTATTGTGGATATGCTTCATTCTATTAAAAAAATATTTGTTTTCGAAAATTAAACCTCATTTCTTAGTTATCAGTACGGTGACCATAAATTTAAATTGGAAAAACAGAACAGAAATTGTGTTCGTAGAAACGTATTTTTTTATATTGAAAGTATCAAAAATTCACAAAAAAAATATAAATCACATTTCATTTGCTTTGATTTTAATTAACAATAGTGTTACAAAAATATATGCATCAAATGCAAATCATTGGTAACTTTCTGAGTTATAAGTTTTTTTAATCATGTTTTCCTGACTTTGTAATTATTCCTTAAACTTCAGCAGTTAAAATCATAGTTGCATCTCATTATTAAAATAGATTTTATAGTCTCAATTTTCATATGGAACTTTTCGTCAGTCCATATATTGCTTAAGATAGAAAATACCCTTTCAGTGGAGGCATTTGAACCCGGAAAAAAAATTTAATTCTACTATATTTAACCCTTAAATGCACGATTTTTTTTTTTTAGGTTAAAAAAATATATTTGGTAGACGTGATCATGTTAATGCACGAAAAAATAAAAAAAAATTTTTTTTTAATATTTAATATCTTTTTATTTAAAAAACAACCTGTTGAGGATATGCAACACCAGCCTTTTAGTATATATTAATATAAAGGACTTAAGAAAATTTATCAAAACTAGTAACTGTAGTGACCCTGCCGAACTCAAATAAACTGGTTGTCGATATTTACTAATTTTTAAAGTAGCTAATTCTTAACTAGTTGTGAAAGTAGTTTACAAAATATGCAGAACTCAACCAGTTTGTTTCCAATTGTTTATGTTTGAGGGAAAAAAAATTGAAAAAATGAAAAAAACCTGTCATTTATTTGGAAACAAAATAGTCAATTTATTTAATTGTCATTTAATTTAAATTTTACTGCAAATTTAAATAAATAAGTAAATTATAATCTTTATAAACTTTGTGTTATTTTGAAGTGCGGGAGTGCTGGTTAATCGTAAGATAATAAACGTAAGATAAAACGCAAGAAAAATGAGTAAAATAAATTTAAGACGTCTAATTAAAAGACAAAAAGAAATAAATATGAACAAATTAATGGAAGATGTGCCTCAAACTCAACCTAATTTTGAAGACATAATAAAAGAAACAAATATAGTTAAATGATCAGTCATTTTCAGACTATGTGCCAATAAAACTATCATTAAAAGAAAAGCTTAAATATTGGTATTTAAGAAATAGACCATCGCGTTCTTCTTTTGAAGAACTATTGACTATTTTAAAAGAAGAAAATTTAGACGTTCCTCTGAGTGCAAAGGCATTTATTGACAACAAGGAAATAGCAGTTGTTAAAAATGTTTCACCGGGCTCTTATTTTCACTATGGCCTTAAAAGACAGCTAAGTAAAATTAAAGATTTAATTTTACTAAATCAAAAAATACTTGTTGACATCAATATTGATGGGCTACCTCTATTCAAAAGTTCAAGGGTTCAGCTTTGGCCTATTTTGGTCAGAGTTGTTAACATTGAAAACGTAAATGTATTTTGTGTTGGTGTTTACGTAGGGCAAAAAAAACCAAATTTTATTGATGAGTTTTTGAGTGAAATTATTGATGAGTTAAGGACTCTGCTTGAAAACGGGTTTGTTATAGAGGACAAGGTTATTTCATTCAAAATAAGAGCAATCATATGTGATGCTCCAGCCAAGGCATTTGCGTGTGGTATTGTTGGTCATACCTCCACTCATGGCTGCACAAAATGCACACAATCAGCTAAGAAAATTGACAATGTCCTAACATATTCACTTCAATTAATTAATTTCTGATGAAGATTTTGCTAACAGAAGGTATTTAGAACACCATACAAAAAATTTTCGTGTCACAAAAACTCCCTTTGAAAAAATAAATACAAAAATGATCAGCCAAGTACCCCTCGATCCGATGCACCTTGTAGATTTAGGTGTTATGAAAAAAATCATTCTTCGAATGATTAATAACAAATGTACGCTTAAGGTCAGTGAAGAAAATAAAAATGAAATATCCAATCAGTTAAGGTCAATTCAAGCCCAGGGGGCTAGATGAAATACATAACTGAAAAACGACTGAGTTTCGTCAGTTTTTATTATACACCAGAATCTACGTGTTAAAAGACAAAGTATCTGACGATTTTTATTATTTTTTTCTTTTGCTTCACTGTTCTTGTAGATTATTATCGTGCCCCAAAAGTTTCAGTAAGAGTATTGAGGTAGCACAAAATATGCTAAATTTAGTTGTATACAATTTCGCTCAAATTTTTGGGCCGAATAGCATATCGTACAACGTCCATGGATTATTGCATTTGGGTGATTGCGTAAAGCAATTTGGTGCTTTACCTTATTTCTCAAGCTATGGATTTGAAAATTATTTGCAATTATTAAAAAAGTACGTTAAGAAACCCTCAAACATCTTACAACAAATATATAATAGAATAAAGCATGAAGAAATAATATCACAACCAACCAAATTTCAATATAAAAAAATTAACCAGAAAGTTATAAGCATTACATTTAACGAATATTTCTATAGTACAAAAAGTTCAAACAATTATTGCTGCATACGCCCATAGATCATTTTCAAAATTGAGAGTTTTGAATTAAATGAAAAGACTTTCGTTTGAGGACAAAGGTTAAAAATTATTGAAAGTTTCTATAAAGAACCTTTTGACTCCAATACCCCTTTGAGTATATGTCTTACTGATTCGAACCCTTCAGGTTTCGAAGAACAGTTCGAGATAGAAGACATTGAATGTAAAGTAATGTGTTTGCCTCATGGAGATAAATTTCTTATAATTCCTATTTTGCATGGCCGTTCTTAAATAAACCAATAATAACGTATAAACTATAAATACATAACTCAATAAATTACATAAAAAATAACTACAGCAAATTTATAAAGAAAAGTCTTCAAAATGTCGTCAAGCAAAATACTGAAAAAAAAATTTATGGAGGACGAATCTTCTCAATGTAAGTAATAAATCAATTTTTTATTTCATTAACGCAAGTTTTCTGAATTAATATAAAAGTATGTATGTTTGTGAACTTAAAAAAACAATTAGATCAATAGTAGGTATTTAATAAAATTGAAAATACATTAAATACTTAAAGAAGCATGTTTAAATTTTATATTTATGATTAAAATCGTAGAAAATGGTCGAATCATTTTTGCAAATTGAGTTAAGTTGTATTGTCTACAGATATGTATGCGCTATAGCTCGCGAAATTTTATTAATTTGATTCAATAATGAATATGTTGTAAACACTTCCAGATGAAAATACAGTAAGCTCTTGCTCGAACTGCCATCAAATGAAAAAGTATTTTGATACAAAATTTTTAGAACTTACTGGTAAGATAAAGTAATAATTTTAATACATTTGCTTAACAAAAGTAAATTTAATGTTCAATAGAAATGATAGAAAAGAAAGACGGTGATACTAAAAGACAAAACGAAGTCGTTATGGAAACTTTGGCGACTCAGACAGTCTTAATAAAAAGCCTCGTTCGTCAGGAGTCCAATATGAATTCACTAAAAAGGGACTTCCCAATAAAAAGCGAAGAGGACCTAAAAGCTGTGAATGAAAATATTAATGAAGAAAATAAAAATTTTTATGTTAGTAATAATTAGTTTCCTTATATCCTTTGCCTTTTAACTTAACTTTTATTTTATAACAGATTAAGTCAGTAAAATCTCTTTTGAAAAATAATTCAAAAAAAAATATGTCAGAAGTACTTGCCGAAGCACTCATATTAGAGTTTAATTTAGATGGGACTCATGGAAAGAAACGCCTTAAAGATTTTCTTAATGTGTACGAAATACTAAAAGGTAGGTTCAATGAATTTAAAGTTAAATATTTTATAAAATTTACATATGTACTTGTATTTTGCAGAAGCGATCGAAGCAGACGATGCTGATAAATGCCTTCGTAAGGCTCTGCAAGTTGCAAAAAAAAAAAAAAATACCAAGTTTGCATGGATAAAAAAATTCATAATAACATTTGTACATAAATAATGCAATGTTTGCCTTATTTGTTATTTTTATTACCAATAGATTTACTAAATACTTTACTGTATATGTATATAATTTTTTTGTGATCATAAATTAAACATTATATAATTAATTTTAAGTAACATTTAATCAGCTGAATTCCTGTAATCATTTTGCATACTTTATTAAATGTTTGCTCAATTTTGTCTTAATAATAAAAAAATTTGAACTATTATAATCAATTTGTATGCAAACTAATTTCATATCAACTAGTTTTCAATTGTTTAAAGAAAAATAGTTCCGAAACTACTTACCCACTACTGGTTCAGTAAGTAGTTACCCGCAACTGGTTTAGAGAGAAGTTTATCAAAACTGCTTTAAAAAGTAGTTTACAAGAACTGGTTTAAAAAGTAGTTAATCGAAACTGGTTTAAGTAGTAGTTCACCAAAACTAGTTTAAAAAGTAGTTATGCAGAGACGGACAATTGACTTGTGCCTAGGACAACATAATGTTAAAGTAAACAGTTCTCTTAAACAAAATAAATCGATTGTTCAACCAGATGTGGTGTACAAAAAACTAGTATTTCAACTGGTTTTTAACTAGTTGATTTCCCTACAGGGGAACAATAGAAGAGCTTTTACAAAAAAAAAATTATATTATGTATGTATTTAGCTTAGAAACTCACTTTTTACACATCAAACAAAAAAACTGTAATTCTGATATCCAACGAACTTCTGCGAATTTTCTCTTTGTCAAAGCATAACTCATATTTGAACTTCGCGACAAAAAAAAAGTGTCGCCACTCGATAGAATACATGTCCGTTAACGTGAAAACTTTACAACAGCACGGATTGATTACATACCGATGACTTCGAGGCGGTTTGAATGGTATGTTGCCGTTTGGCTACAAAATGCATTTAAGGGTTAAAATATTTTGAAAAAGAATGCATTTTTTTTTAATGTTGAAATATTTCAAACCATTTATTCTCGACTAGCTTTCCACCGACTGTCCATTCCTTTAGTTTTTCACAAGCCACATAATTTTTAACACACGCTCATGAAATAGTTCGCAATTAATTTTAATTCGGCTATTCTTTGCCATAATATACATATGCCAAATTTATTTTAATCTTATCCCAAGATGGCATTGTACGCAGCAGTACCCATTCCATCACGTCAACCTCTTTAAATGCATAATCCCACTGATGTAGATAACACAGGACCACAAAAAAAAAGGTCAAGAAGTTGGAACGTGAGGTATCATACGGTATGTATTTTGGCCTCCTAAACACGAATCCGAGGTCGGAATTTTTCCATCACCCTCAGATTTCGACATAACCTCAAAAATACACCTAAAAATACTTAAAAAAAAAAAATTAACCAAAATCCAGAATGTGGACCTTATTTATATTACGTATTTAGGTGTGCTATAATACTATCTTGCAATAAAAATTAATTCTAGGTACCCACTTTTCCCCCATATACCCCCAAAGGGGGTTAAAAATCTGTTTTTTGTAAAATTTCAAAATGAATGCGTATTTTTATGTATTTTGGTAGACTAAAGCTGTTAATATAGATAAAAACTGATTTCAACCA
Source organism: Tricholauxania praeusta (assembly GCA_949775025.1). NCBI lineage: Eukaryota > Metazoa > Arthropoda > Insecta > Diptera > Lauxaniidae > Tricholauxania > Tricholauxania praeusta. The sequence continues at coordinate 113,120,474 of OX459028.1, forward strand.
CTTGGTCCCACCCAAAACCACCCAGTACCCCATTACACCCCCAAAAGTCAAAAATTTTTTTCTAGATTATGAGTTTTAGTGCACCAAAATACCTGCGGATATGCATCAATTTTGATTTTTTATTTTGTCTCTTGTCTTGAAACCAGTTTGACGATATCTCCTGAAGATGTAATTTCTTTCCCATTGCAAACTGCTCTGTCACACATCGCTTTGATAGTGCCCCCTGTGCCGTCAGCAAAACATTTTCCATGGCCCGGAGTAGTGTAGTTCCACGATGCAGCTTTGAGACTTAAGCTTTTGCATTTCTCCTGGAAGAAATATTAATTTTGCCTATTCTTGTATTGAGTACTTGGGCCATCACACTGAAAGTGAATTGTGTCCAGGCTGCGAATTACGCTTTGCATGAGGTTGAAAATCGGTTCCAAGTGAGCCCAAATAGGAGATTTCCTTCCGAATCTTTGTAAAAGAACACGCCAGTATGAAGTGAAACTTGTTTCATCGATGCTCTGAAATGCGTGCTTTGGATTTCGTTGGCGTACTTGCAATAATAATTCTGGGAAAAATCGATGATGGTCATCGCTGAATTTCTATCCAAAGTCATTTCATATACATAGGCAGTTCACTCTTCAACTCTTGAATCATGTCAAATATTGTGCATTCAATCCTGTTTTTCTTCGTTATTTTCACGTTAAAAATTTGATCTTTCGCGCCAACTCTGTTCTCTGTCGCTGTTTGCCATTGGAGAAGGAGTTTTTTTGATTGTTTGATTCATTCAAATGACTATCAATGTTTTGGCAGTCATTGCATGTCCGATAAAAACAAGTTTGATTCAAAGATGAATAGACAATTAAAGAGACAAAGTCGTTCCGGTTGCATGGAATAATTTTGAGTAAATAAAGCCTCTGGACCAGCAAGTCAAAGTTAGCGTGTGTTTTACATAAACACGTATCTCGTGATGAAAGACGTCGTTTTTCAATCCCGAATGGCTTCAAACGATAAAACGTTGCTCGAGAGACTTTGATTTGTGATTCTTCACTATACTTCTTGTACAAATTAGGCAAAGAATCATTCAAAAATCTTTTCCTCACCACTAAACCATTTTTTGATACTTGATCCTTTGATCCCGGAGCATTGGATGAATTTTCATCTATTTCCAAAAATGTTTGCACACTTCTTTGCATGGCAAAGTGAATGCACTCTTTCTCATTTTTACTCCTGCAAAATGACAAATCAGTTTCAAGTGAGTTTTTGTTTCGCAAATATTTGCTCACTATTGGAGAAAATTTTTTTCCTATCTTGTACTTTTTCATTATTCGACCGGACAAACACTGAGAAAACACGATTTGCTTTTTTCATTTTTCATTTCAGTTTTCTTTTCCTTCAATTGACCAACTATTACTTCTTTGAAAAGTAAGCCTTCTCCCCTTGCTTCTTTGCTTCAAGCATCTTTATAGTGTTGTTAACGTTACGTTTCAATTCATCTTCTTCAGTTTTCTTCGCCGTGCTTGTTTTCAATCTTACATAGCGTTTCTGACGTTTTTTCGCAAGTCTATGGGCATCCTTCAGTTAGTTCTCTAAGACATGTATTCGCCTCAAAAATCGCATTTCGTTTAGGCGTGATTTGTTGTAAAGTTTTTTCTCTCTGTTTATTCCTCAACTGTTCTTCGCGCTTCTTCTTTCTATTATACTGTCTAATTCAGTTTCTTTGTATACGTGGTACATCGCATATTTTCCTCACTTTTCCTTCGGGCTTGAGCTTTTCTCTTCGAACATTTCTTTTTTCTTTTTATTTTTTTTAATTGTTCGGGATCTGTCTTTAGTTTTGCTCTCCACCGTCTCGCATTGTCTACGTTGCGTTGCCTTGCAACAACGGATTTTTGAGAAACTGACATCTCCATCGAATTCGATTCATCATTAGTTGATTAAGGGGATATCCTCAATTTTTTTTTTCTTAAAAACCAACCTCATATACATATAGATGGAACTAAAGAAGTATATACTTCAGTTGTGTGGTTTAAAGCACACTCGTTTTTTTATAAAGTGAGAGCTATTTCTGTAACAATTTAGTTTCGATAGCCCAGCCATCTAGTGCTTACTTGAGCAATGCAGCACAAGAGTAAATTATTTCTATTATTAAATTATTGTGTTTTTTATGTCTTTTTTAATGCAGTGGTCGGCACCAGAGAACGTCACTGAGCCATTCATCATTTTTTCCATTCATGAATCTGTTGAATCTTTCAGCTGATTCAGACAGATTCACCACTCACAAAAAATTTAGTGAATCTAGACAAGATTCAGATTCACGGAAAAATCTGTGAATCTGAATCTGCTTCTGCATTATTTCTAGTGACTCCTGATTCAACGCGATTCACTCCGTATAAATATATGAGTGTTTCATGAGCTACTCATGAATCAAAGGCACAGATTGTATCAAAAAAGTTTGTGATACTCGCGTGGAACATTTTGGGAAGTTTTTTAAAATATGGGGAAAGGTCGAAAATTGTATTTTGGAATAATTTATTCCTTAACACTTCTAGGGTCGCTCCGGATCCTGAAAGGACCGTTTTTGACCCATTTTTGGAATTTTTTTTTTTCTGTAATTAATGGGAAAAGGTCGAAAGTGGATTTTGGACTTCATTTAGGGTGGCTCCGTAGTCCGGCCCCGGGAAAGGACCGTCTTTGACCTATTTTTGGAATTTTTTTTTTTTCTGTAATAAATTGGAAAAGGTCGAAAATGGATTTTGGACTTCATTTAAGGTGGCTCCGTAGTCCGGCCCTGGGAAAGGACCGTTTTTGACCTATTTTTGGAATTTTTTTTCTTTCTGTAATTATTGGGAAAAGGTCAAAAATGGATTTTGGAAATCATTTAGAGTGGCTCCGGAGTCCGGCACCGAGAAAAGACCATTTTTGACCTATTTTCGGGAAAATTTTTTTTCTGTAATTAATGGGAAAACGTCGAATATGAATTTTTCACATCATTTAGGGTGGCTCCGGACCCTAGAAAAGACCGCTTTCGATCATTTTGGTAGTTTTCAAGTTCCGGAGCTACTCCTAAAGTCATCCAAAACAAATTTTTGACCTTTCATAATCGATTGGAGCAAAAAAAAATTTTAGGGTGGTTCATTTTCAATTTTTTTTTTTTTGTTCGAATCGATAGGGAAATGTCGAAAATTGTCATTTTCGAGCTTAATCTATGCATTGGAGCAAAAAAAAATTTTATGAACCACCCTAAAATTTTTTTTTGCTCCAATCGATTATGAATGGTCGAAAATGCGTTTTGGATACCTTTTAGAGTAGCTCCGGAACTTGAAAACTACTAAAATTATCGAAAGCGGTCCTTTCCATGGTCCGGGGCCACCCTAAATGATGTCAAAATTCATATTCGACGTATTCCCATTAATTACAGAAAAAAAAGATTTTTCCGAAAATAGGTCAAAAACGGTCTTTTCTCGGGGCCGGACTCCGGAGCCACTCTAAATGTTGTCCAAAATCCATTTTTGACCTTTTCCAATTAATTACAAAAAAAAAAAACAAATAAATCCAAAAATGGGTCAAAAACGGTCCTTTCCCGGAGCCGGTTTACGGAGCCACCCTAAATGGTGTCCAAAATCCATTTTTGACCTTTTCCCATTAACTACAGAAAAAAAAAACAAAAAATCCAAAAACGGTCCTTTCCCGGGGCCGGTTTACGGAGCCACCATCAATGATGTCCAAAATCCATTTTGGAACTTTTCCTATTAATTGCAGAAAAAAAAAAAAAATCCAAAAATAGGTCAAAAACGGTCCTTCCAGGGTCCGGAGTCACCCTAAAAATATTAAGGAATTGGTTCAAAAACGGACTTTTCTACGGTCCCGACCATCCCTAAGTGATGTCCAAAATCCATTTTCGAGCTTTCCCTATCGAGTGGATCAAAAAAATTTTTTCGAAAATGGGTCAAACACGATCCTTTTAAAGGTCCGGAGTCACCCTATGTGATGTTCAAAATCCATTTTCGACCTTTCCTTATCGATTGGAAAGAAAAAAAAACGGTTTTTCTGTACTACAGTTCAACAAAAGTTCAAAAGAAACACGCACTTTGTACACATCAAGGTCACATACCCAATAGCTCAAGTGTTAGAGCGGCCGTCGCAATTCAAAAAATGCATACGGTCGGGTGTTCGATTCTCAGTACAACTTAACCAAAACTGGTCTGATGAGGCTATGTATATGCATATAAGTATGTATATACGTGGTAATAGCCGAAACATATGTCACCAATTACCAGGTTAAATTGATCCACTTGTTATCTTTGTCATGTTGGTTGTAAAAATGACTAAAAAGTTCAATACAAAAATTATTAATATAATAATTACACTAGTTTACAAAATGATTTTTTTTTTCTGTTCCATTGATCTGAGTTTACTTTTCGTATGTAGATTTTCCTGCTGAGTTCGAAAATGAAAATTTTTTGAATGGTACAGTTTTCGAGATATTGTGGTTTTTTCACTTTTTCGACCTCTCTTCACTTTGAAACTCATATCTTGAGCTACAAATGCCCAATTTCCTTTTTCTTGATGTCATATTAAAGATAATAAAATGACAAATAAACGTGTGCAATTACATTTCTTATTAAAAAAGTGGTTCAAAAGATATAGATAAAAATAGACCAGATTTTAAGAAAAATCAAATTTTACATTTGATTCTGTGGCCACGAAAAAATAGAAATAAAATTAAAAAAAATAATTTTACTTTTTGCCAAAACTTTTTGCTACAAATGCCCAATTTCCTTTTTCTTGATGTCATATTAAAGATAATAAAATGACAAATAAACGTGTGCAATTACATTTCTTATTAAAAAAGTGGTTCAAAAGATATAGATAAAAATAGACCAAATTTTAAGAAAAATCAAACTTTACATTTGATTCTGTGGCCACGAAAAAATAGACGTTTCACTTGTCAAGAAAGAAAGTATAATTCTTCCAGCGTTACATACTTAAAACTTGGCCTTATTAAAAATTTTGTGAAGGCCCTCAACGTAGAAAGCCAAGCTTTCACTTACTTGAAAACTCTTTTTCCTAAGCTGTCTATAGCTAAAATTAAGGAAGACGTTTTCGATGGTCCAGACATAAGAAAATTGATGAAAAGCACAGATTTTCCAATATATTTGACATCGGTTGAAAACGAGGCCTGGAATTCATTTCAGCTGGTTGTTACTAGTTTTCTTGGGAACCATAAAAGCCCTGACTACGAGGCAATTATTACCGAATTGCTGGAGAAATACAAAAAGATGGGTACGGAATGTCATTTCATTCTTATTAATATTCTGGTGTATTTTTTACCATTAAATTTATTTTTATCAGGCATAAATATGTCTCTGAAAATCCATTTATTGCATTCGCATTTAAATTTCTTTCCCGACAACCTTGGTGAAGTAAGTGCCGAACACGGTGAGAGATTTCACCAACAAATTAAAACTATTGAGCGGCGCTGTCAAGGGTTTTGGGATGAAGCAATGTTGGGAGACTACGTATGGTTCCTCACTGGAGAAACGGATCCCAAAAGCACCAGAAGACAACACAAAAGCCACAACTAAGTACATACATATATATAACTTTGTGTTGTATATTATGATTGTTTTTGCTAGCCTGTGCTTGTGTGTGCAAATAAATGTGGTTTTTTGGACATAGTTCCTTTTCCACAGTAACCGGTGCATTTTTATTTTCAGGGCTATTGAAGGTTTTAAGCAAATTTATTCTAATAATACGAAAACACCAAACAATATAGAGAATTGCAGCGATTAAACTCAACAAATTGTCGAAAAAATTTATATGATCAAAAAATGTGGGACTTAGACTTATTCATTCAATCGCTTCTAACGTTGTTATTTTACAGTCGATTTTCTTGTGGAATGTTTTAATATTTGCGTAAAAGTATCAACTCTACGTGCAAAAAGTAAAATTTTTTTTTTTTATTTTATTTCTATTTTTTCGTGGCCACAGAATCAAATGTAAGGTTTGATTTTTCTTAAAATCTGGTCTATTTTCATCTATATCTTTTGAATCACTTTCTTAATAAGAAATGTAATTACACATGTTTATTTGTCATTTTATTATCTTTAATATGACACTAAGAAAAAGGATATTGGGCATTTCTAGCTCAAGATATGAGTTTCAAAGTGAAAAGAGGTCGAACAAGTGAAAAAACCACAATATCTCGAAAACTGTACCATTCAAAAAATTTTCATTTTCATTTTCGAATTCAGCAGGAAAAAGTACATAAGAAAAGTATCCTCTTATCAAAGGTACATGAGAAAAATCTTTTTGTAACGATTAGGCTCAACAAATTGTCGAAAAAATTAATATATTCATAAAATGTCGAATTTGGATTCATTCATTCAATCGCTTCTAACGTTGTTAATTTTCAGTCGATTTTCTTGTGAAATGTTTTAATATTTGCGTAAAAGTATCAGCTCTACGTGCAAAAAGTAAAATTATTTTTTTTTATTTTATTTCTATTTTTTCGTGGCCACAGAATCAAATGTAAAATTTGATTTTTCTTAAAATTTGGTCTATTTTTATCTATATCTTTTGAACCACTTTTTTAATAAGAAATGTAATTGCACACGTTTATTTGTAATTTTATTATCTTTAATATGACATCAAGAAAAAGGAAATTGGGCATTTGTAGCTCAAGATATGAGTTTCAAAGTGAAGAGAGGTCGAAAAAGTGAAAAAACCACAATATCTCGAAAACTGTACCATTCAAAAAATTTTCATTTTCATTTTCGAACTCAGCAGGAAAATCTACATACGAAAAGTAAACTCAGATCAGTGGAACATTTTGAGTGTAAACTAGTGTTATTAGTCTCAAAACAAACCAATAAATTTAAAAATTTTATAGGATCTTGTAGTTTAGTCAAATACATAAAAATCAATCAAAAACTTGATTTTCAATTTCTTGATGTCAGGTGACGATATATTCGTTGACGACAAAAATATTTATGTTGGGCCTAAGGCAGAGATGATTCTTAATGAATTTTCTGATATTGCTGGTACATTTAATATAAATTAAAAAAATTTTTATGCAAGACTTTGTTCTGAAATTATAAAACTATATGACTTTGCGGATCAAACTTTAACAGAACTCAAAAATGAAATCATCAGAGATTGGGAGAGATGCTCAATTTATTTCTATATATTTGTGATGAAAAGATATTTATGAATGAACTGTTTTTATGTGACTGGTGTCCTTTTGTTGAATTTATGTAACTTATGTCATTTAGACATATTGCTCATTTGCTGGAAGACCGTCACAACTCTAAAAAAAAGTATTCGAGTTAATTATGCAGAAATAACCGTCATATTTATTGTGTAAACAAATAAATGTATTTAATGCACTTGTATTGTAAGAAGAATATATGTATGTCAACATAAGTACTTAGATTTATTTACTCGTAAGAATTAATTTATTGAAAACTTAATAACTATGCGTTTTTCTACAAATTTAAGTTTTTTGAGTTACGACGATCGTCCAGTAAACGAGCAATATGGTAAATTTTTAATCAAATGGTTAAGTAATTTTAATGGTATGTCCAAATGTGTAAAGTACCGAGTCTGGGGGCGGAAGTTGTGAGCTGTCCCAAATGACAATTTTAGGGTAACACCCGACCGAATCTTGTAAAAATTTGTAAAGGTATATTTTAAAGGTTAAGCTTAAAATTAAATGAGAAGAATTCATCTTTCAGATATTTTTTTAAAGAAATGTTTAAAGAGATTAACACTAGCAAAATTAAAAGTTTTGGATATCCTTAGGGGTGACACGAACTTCTTCCATCGCACACATATTGTTGTGGTATTGCTTTTACCCAATGTGCATAAAAACGAATGCGAATTTTTAGGCTTCGACGGATCTGTCTCGAACTCGGAACGGACTTCATTTGCGGATCCGTTACGGACGTTTTTTTTTAAATGGAACGGATTCGAGACGATCTCGTTTTTTTTCAAATAATACGGATTATAATTTGTTTAATTCCCCACGTGCATATAGTCCAATGGAAACTGGTTAACGATGTCAAGTTGAAACAACTCCAAAACATTCCGTTCCTGATATGTAAGATGATCTGGATATTTTCTGCATCGATATCTTTAATTGGATCGTAATTAATTTTCGCTTATTCTAAATATTATTTTGTGTTGAAGCCGTATGCCGCGTTGTGTGCATTCGTGGCAACTATTATATCCAGAATGGCTTTTTATTCCGAGTTAGTCTCGAACGGAATCCGTTTCGGATAAAATATATGAAGAAGCGAGTCCGTTTCGAATTCGAAGCGGATCCGTTTGGAACTCTGGGTACCTGCACTCAAGTTTCGATTTAGCCATAGTGCTACCCATTTCCATTACTGAGGACTTTTTAGGTACACACGAACATGTATGCCTTCGCGGTTAAATGAAATCGTAACATTATATTAAAAGTTGCTGCAGAGCAATAACTTGGAAATGTGTTTCTATTTTTTTGCAAGTAAAAACTAATAACCTTTTTTTTATTTCACTAGTAAACATTTTCTATTTCATTCCCATGAAAGGGGGCGGCATATTAGTTCTCCGCCCCGGGCGGCACATATGAACGCCACGCCACTGTCGCCTACCATTACATTATCCGCACGATGTTCACTCGTTGAAATCTTTTTTCAAGTGAGAAAAATGCAAGAATGATAGAATAGAAGATTACGCATTCCGAGCAGTGCTGTCGTTTCGTTAAAAATTTAAGTGCTCAATTTAATATTTTTGGGTAGTAATTTTTGAAAATGCGTAGTACTACACTAATATACATACGTGTACTTCCACTTACTCTTATGATAAAAAGAAATCTATCTATTATATAAAATTCATTTTTTGTCCGTCTGTCTGTCTGTCTGTCTCTTATGCACGCGGAAACTATCCAACCGATTTTGATGAAATTTTTACAGTATGTTAGTATCGATCGGGCGGGTGTCATAGGCTATAAAACTTTTATTTAGGGTGCATATTTAGGGTGGCCCTCATACACAAATATTTTCAAAATAGCGATTTCTCAAAGACAGGCAAATCGATTCTCATGAAATTTACACAGTATGGCTTTTATGTTAAGGGGTACAGATTTGATGGTAAAAATTTTATTTAGGGTGCATACTTAGGGTGGTCCTCATACAAATATATTTTTAAATATCATTTTCACGAAGACAAATAAATCGATTCACACCGAATTTACACTACGTACCTCTAATGTTAAGAAGCATAGCTTAGGCCACAAAACTTTTATTTAGGGTGGCCCTCATACACAAATATTTTAAAAATAGCATTTTCTCAAAGACTGCTTAATCGATTCTCTTGGAATTTACAATAATGGTTTTTATATTAAGAGGCAGAGATTGAATTGTAACAATTTTATTTAAAGTGCAAAATTAGGGTGGCCCTCATACACAAAAATATTTAAATATCATTTTCACGAAGACAGGTTAATCGATTCACACCGAATTAACACCACGTAGCTCTTATATTAAGAGTCATATATAAGGCTTCAACACTTTTATTTAGGGTGGCCCTTATACAACAATTTTTTTTATATCATTTTCTCAAAGACCGCAAAATCGATTCTCATGGAATTTACACCATGTGGCTTTTATATAAAGAATCACAGATAAGATCGTAAAAATTTTATTTCAAGTTCAAACTTAGGGTGGCTCTCATACAAAATTTTTTAAAATGTCATTTTCACGATAACAGGTTAAACGATTTACACCACGTAGCTCTTATGTTAAGAGGCATAGCTAAGGATACAAAACTTTTATTTAGGGTGGCCCTCACACAAAAAAATATTTTAAATATCATTTTCTCGAAGACCGCTTAAATCGATTCTCAAGGAATTTACATCATGTGGTTTTTATATTAAGAGGCACTGCTTAGGTTGTAAAAATTTTGGTCCTCATACAAAAGTAGTTTTTAAATAGAATTTTCACGCAGACCGCACATCGAATCTACACCACGGTTGAGGTGAGGCGATGCGCACAGGGTAATGCTAGTTATTAATAAAAGTTAAAATAGTATTTGTTGAAATTCATTTATTGTAGTCAGTATGTACATTAGACATGTTCAAACAAATGGAATGATCTATAATACTTCAAGATATCTCGATTTTCGAAAATTTATTCATATTCGAGTATATCCTCATTTATAAAATAAAAAAAATAGTCCTAGAGTTGCTACCAGATCTGCAAAATTTTCATTTTTCGGAATTTGGCCAAAAACATGAAGAAAATTTGAGTTTTTTCTTATTTGTTGTATTTTTTATTTAATTTTTTTTTTCGATTTTCCTTATGTGCACATAGGGAAGTATCGAAAAAAGTTTACCGCTATTTTTTAAGCCTATATATAAGGAATTGTTTATGCTAAATGGCAACACTAATTTCTTCATCTGAAAATATCTCGCCCCTCGCCTTCAGATGGCGTTTATCGTAATAGATTAAGTACTAAACATACTTCGTATTATTCTCGAAATTTTCTACCTAAGTTTTGCCAAGGTGATTTCTCGGTCACTTTGCTGATATTCTTCAAACCGCTAACACTTAAGCACTCTTTGCTGATGTTCCTCAAACCGCTAACACTTAAGCGCGTCAAATACTGTAATTTTGGTAAGATTGCTATTCTGCACAATAAAACTTAGAATTTCTTCTAATCCTAACCATTGTGTTTTATTTTCTAATATAAAATCTCAAACTTTTCCGAGCTTGAGATTTTATCCTCATTTCAGCTGGTTTTTCATACACTCTATTGTACTAGGCTTCTTCTAGCAACCGACACCTCATATCCCCAAGATTCCACAAATTCATTTTGGTCCATTTCGAACTGGAGCGCCAGGAGAAGATTTCAAGAAAAACTAGTTTTTTATTGGATGCAATTATAATCGAAGTTATCAAAAGTTCAGCAATCAAAATCCATTTTCAACACGCATAAGCCTACATACATCAGTTGCTCTCTAAATTGCATCGTTCTCTTCACCAAGGTACGTTTGCATTTTTTATTTCATTTCAAAGTAGTTCTTGAGAGACCACTGCGTAGGTTACCCCCGCGTTTTTCAACTCGCCAAAAAAATAAAATATAACGAAAAACTGTAGAAAAGTGTGAAAACTGTGAAAAAATATATTAAAAATCAATCTAAAAACCGCCAAAAAAGAAAATTCCATAATTTAGATTAAAAATATTCCAAAAAATAGTGCAAAAAGGATTAGTGTTCAGACAAGAAAAATAGTAAAATAAAAAAAAAATCATCTAAAAAGCATAGCTTGTGAAAATAGCAAATAGTAATTATGTGCAAAAACTCAAAATATCAGGCTTAAAAAGGGAAATACTATAGGTATTTAATTTCAATTAAATATACACATAGAGTTGAAAAAGTCATTAAAACGAAAAACGCAGCGTTATACAGTTAAAAGTTTCAAAAAAAAAACAACATAAAATAAAGCAAAGAAAGAAGATTTAGCAAAATTAAAGAATTGCAAAAAGTAAATCAATTTTCACTAAAAAAGAAAACTAAAAAAGAAAATTCATAAGACAAAGTGTAATTTTTTAAGTTAAAAAGTTCATAAAATTTGTACATAACGCTGCCTTTTTCGCGCCTTTTTTCTGCGGGTATCCATATACATACATACATACATACATACATTTGTGCACATAAATATTTCTTCCATTTCTTGCATTTCATTATTTCAGCCAGTGTTGCCACAGAGGAATTTATTTTCCTACCAAAATTTTCTCGAAAACCTACCAAAATCGTTTGTTACCTACCAAAACTTAACACATTAAAAAAAAAACTTTTTTGCAGCATTGAATGCGTTTATTAACATTTAATGCTGTTTAAAATACCTATGCTTGTATGTCGTCGTTTAAAATGCTTAACCGCATATAGCACAAATTGTCTGTTGCAAAATCGTGTACAGTGGCTCACATCAAAAGTCAGGCAAGTGTGCGCAAAAAGTTGCCACATGACACATGCAGCGTACAATTAAGCGATGAACGTTAGAAGAAAGATAAGTTACAAATTTTTTTAAAAAATTAAAGAAAGCGGTTCACGGTATTATTAAATGACTAGCATTACCCTGTGCGCATCGCCTCACCTCAACCGTGGTGTAGATTCGATGTGCGGTCTGCGTGAAAATTCTATTTAAAAATACTTTTATATAAGGACCACCCTTAGTATGCACCCAAAATAAAATTTTTACAGCCTAAGCAGTGCCTCTTAATATAAAAACCATGTGTTGTAAATTTCATGAGGATCGATTAAGCGGTCTTCGAGAAAATGGTATTTAAAAAAATTTTTGTATGAGGGCAACCCTAAAGCTATGCCTCTTAACATAAGAGCTACGTGGTGTACATTCGGTGTGAATCCACTAACCCGTCTTTGTGAAAATTATATTTAAAAATATTTTTGTGTGAGGGCCACCCTAAGTATGCACCCTAAATAAAATTTTTATGATCTAATCTGTGTCTCTTCACATTAGAGCCATATGGTGTAAATTTCATGAGAATCGATTAAGCGGTCTTCGAGAAAATGATATTTAAAAAATATTTTTGTGTGAGGGCCACCCTAAATAAAATGTTTGTAACCTAAGCCATGCTTCTTAACATAAGAGATACGTAGTGTAAATTCGGCGTGAATTGATTAACTTGTCTTCGTGAAAATGATATTTAAAAATATTTTTGTCTAGGGGCCACCCTAAGTATGCACCCTAAATAAAATTTTTACCATGGAATCTGTGCCCCTTAACATAAAAGCCATACTGTGTAAATTTCATGAGAATTGATTTGCCTGTCTTTGAGAAAATGCTATTTTTAAAATATTTTTGTATGAGGGCCACCCTAAACAAAAATAGTATAGCCTATGACACCCGCCTGATTAATACTAACATACTGTAAAAATTTCATCACGATCGGCTGGATAGTTTTCGCGTCCATAACGGACAGACAGACAGACAAAAAATTAATTTTATATAAGAGATATAAAGAGGACAAAAGGATTTCAAATAAACAACGTACGGTGGCAAAAAAAACGTTTAGCTCGAGAGACGAAAAATGGACCATCCGAGAAATTTTTAAAAATCCATTCATATCTACTCAAAAACTTACTGTAATGGTAAAAGTAATTTCATTAAGAAGTCCATGCACAGGATAAGCCATGCATCAACAAAAAAATTTCGCTTGAATTTCGCAAACGAGCACATTTTAATATATTCTCATTTTGGAGCATATGTAACACACCCTAAGTGGTCGGGGTTCTGAAAAAGAGCCATATTTTGGCCTGACAATAACCGTTTACCTACAATCCGTTTTAAAAATGCTATTTATTAAAGCCCACGAATTCAAATTTATTATTACGGAAATATTTTTTTTTATTATGTCATCTTATGTAAATTAAAAAGTTTAGTCCTTACAACTTAAGACCTTTTTTAGCGATCCGATTTTGATCACAGCTGTGATCAAAAAAATTATGTTATTAATAGTGCTTGTAACTTTTGTTTCTAATACTGCGGGTCTGAGCACACATGCAACAATTTAGATGTGTACATACATATGCATATTCCCTTAACGTAATTTGTATGCAAGAAAACAGATACCATACCCACTTGTTGTAGATAGGGTTGGCAAAAGGTTATTTCCAGATGTAAATATTTGCTTCCTGATTCGAAAAACTTTACGAAAAAATTTCAATTTTCGATTTTCATAAAAATTTATCCTAAATCCTACCAAAATCAGGTTTAACCTACCAACCTACCAAGAGGAAAAAAACCTACCCGATTTGGTAGGAAACTACCAAAAACGGCAACGCTGATTTCAGCATACATACATATATACATGCATACGTACGTACAAGCATATGTGTACATACATTTGCTGTGAAAGATATTGCTAGCAGCTTTGTGTCTAGCAGCAGTTCTTTATCAACATTTCTCTTTCATATTTTCACCACTTTATCGAATTCAACTCTTCGTGTTTTGAAAATTGATTTTGCAAAAAAAAAAAAAGTCTCTCATGCACTTTTTTAGCAACTTGCGTACTAAAGTTGATTGACAACTTTGTTGACAAGTCTCTTCTTTCGTTTTCAATTTGTTTTTCAGAAACATTTGGCTTTCCTATAAGCAATTTGTTTCAATATCATTTTGTCTCAATTCCTATGTACATTTTGATCTGAAATCTTTAAGTTCATTGAACTTTTTACATAAAAGATATTCATTTATGTACATGGGACACTTTTAATTTGTTTTGCATTTTCTTTGAATGCATAAAATTTTGTAAAATCAAAAACCAATTTGAACACATATTTATATTGCAATTATATTTTTTATACTTTTCAGTGAGAAAAAAGTGATTTAAATAAAGTGAATGAACAAATAAAAAATAAAAGTTTTCCAAAAAATAAGTGTTAAAAGTTTGTTTCTGATTTTGTTAAATAAAAAAAAAAAAAAAAATACTTATTTTGTGAAAGTGAGAGAAAATATTTTTTGATGTTAAAGAATTAAAGCTTAAAATTTTGTGCACTGAGAAAAAATAAATATAAAACATATTTAAATTCTGAATTCTAAATTGCATACATTAATTTTACACTGTGCAAAAAAAAAAATTTTAAGCCAAAAAATATTTTGTTTTCTCTGAATAAGATATGTTTTCTTTCTTCCTCAATATTGTTTTTTAAAATAAAAAACAATATCTAAAAGTTTCTTATTTTTCGAATTCGTGGCTTATTCTAGCGATTTTTAGTTTCCGATTCGTGAAATATTTTAGCGATTTTATTTCGGATTTGTGAAATATTCTTGCGATTCCTCAATTTCTCTTTTTAACAATTTTAGATATTTTGAAATTGTTTTGTATTTTAAAATCGGTTTTTGCCAATAAATAAATTTTATTTGGTAAAAAATTTCTTAATTTTTCGGTTCGCTTTTGTCGAAATTCATTTTTTCTAAGAATTTCGTATTCGAAATTATTTTGGGTTGTTTCTTGCTTTTTTTCCTCGTCATTTTCGCTTCATTCACTTCTGAACTAGGTTCATTTCCTCGAAATTTTCGGAAATTTTTGGACATTGCCCTTGTTTTGAAAAATAGGACTATCCTGAATTTTTCAAAATTTTTACAAATTTGTTCCTAAATCGATAATTTTCTGCGGCTGTCACAATGTCCAAGTTAGAAACATTTATTCTTACGACTGATAGCTTGGTCGAATTCGAAAATGATTTTGCGGAAATGCCAGCTAAGGATTTTTCCACCCATATTTTGGAAGCTCATCGAGAAGAGCTGAAATCCATTTGGAGCAATGTCAAAAATTCTTACAACTCGTGTCTGCGTGAAGTGCCCTTGCCTGGAGCAGGTGACGATGACGACGATACTAGCGCTGAGCTTGCTTCAATCAAGAATCGGTATCGCAAGTCATATCATGCATATGTGCGTTGCGTTGGGAAAATCGGTGAGCTTATCCAAGGGCTTGCCATGACAGCTTCAAGACCAACAGAAAACAGTTCTCCAGATAACCAAGGCAACAATTTTCGACTACCACCATGTGATATGGAAGCTTTCAATGGAGACTATCTCTCGTGGCCTTCCTTTCGGGATATGTTTACGGCGATCTACAAAAATAATTCCAGATTAAGTCCAGTGGAAAAGCTATTCCACCTAAACCAGAAAACGCGAGGTGAAGCACGTGACATCGTTAAGAAATCTCCTTTGACCAACGATGGGTTTCTGTTATCCTGGCAGAATTTGCAAGACAGATTCGAGAATAAAAAAATTCTTGTCAATAGCCAACTTAGGATTCTATTTAGTCTTAGTCCAGTGACAATCGAATCTGGAAGTGCCCTGAAGAAACTTCAACGCGATGTACAAGGTTGTATATCTGCGCTCCAGCTTTACAATGTTAAAATTGAAAACTGGGATCCCATATTTGTTTTTCTCTGCTCTAGTCGCTTACCAGATGCAACTCTTGCACTTTGGGAGCAGTCCCTTAAGAGTAAAACAGATCTTCCATCCTGGGACGCACTTGATGCCTTCCTGACTAGTCGATATCAAACCCTTGAGACGGTTTCAGACATCAAGTGCTCGATAAAGTCTAAATCTGAAACTCAAAACCCAACTTCTTCAAAATATATTTCAAATTCTAGTAATCGTAATTCAATACGAAAAATTAATACATATCACAATAATATGTCAAATTTTAAGTGCAAGATATGCACAAAAGAACAACATACCATTCGCAATTGTCCCCAGTTTTTGCGAATGAATACAACTGAGCGATTGTCTTCTGTAAAAAAGCTTGGGCTTTGTATTAATTGCTTTGCGCATTCGCATTCGGCTAAAGAATGCAAAAGTAAGCACAATTGCTTTAAGTGTAACAAGAGGCACAATACTCTATTACACCATGAGACTTTTGCGGTCAACTCGACCCCCCTTAATCCTAACTCTCCACCTTTTTACAATAACTCTAGTAATCAAAGGTCTCATGCTCTACAACTACAGTCCACTCAAACCCCCAATCTTGAAGAAACTGTGCAAACATGTTTTGCATCCAGTTTCAAAAGTGTCCTCTTGGGAACAGCAATTGTTCAGATTTGCCACTTAGGCATAAAATACTCTGCACGTGCATTAATTGATCCAGGATCTGAAGCAAGTTTTATTTCTGAAAAACTTTTTAATCTTCTTAAACTTCCATTTAGATCCGTACAAGCCCAAGTCTCTGGCCTAAATAATGCCGTCTCGGCAAAGGCACAAAAAATTTGCTCATTTGTATTGCGCTCTCCAGCTAATTCTGCAATTCAAATTGAAACTTCAGCCCTTGTCATTCCTCATCTGACTGGCAGTCTTCCAACGCATACGGTGGACCCCGCAATTATGAACAAAATTCCTAACATAAAACCCGCAGATATCGAGTTTTATAAGAGTTCACCCGTCGATATTTTGATCGGTGGTGACCTACTCCCCCTGGTACTGCTTGACAGCATCCAACGCAATTTTTGCGGTTCATTAATTGCACAAGAAACAATTTTCGGATGGATTTTAACCGGTCCGGTTACAAATTCCAAAGTATCCACTTTTACAACTTGCGTTTAATTTTTTAATGAAGTTGCGCTGGATAGAGCAATTTCTCGTTTTTGGGAGGTGGAGGATCTTCCTCAAAAACACGCATCTACTCCTTCCGAGCGTTTTTGCGAAGACTTGTTTGTGAAAACTACAAAAAGAAACAAAGACGGTCGATATATAGTTTCACTCCCATTCAAGGAAGGATATCCAGAAAATATTAAAATAGGTCATTCTCGTGCAATCGCTAATGCACAATTTCTCAGGAATGAATTTCGTCTCAGTAAAAACTTAGAGTTTAAAGCTCAATATGATGATGTAATCCGAGAGTACATCGATTTAGGTCATATGAAAAATGTTTCCCCCCCAACTTATTCGCATTTTCCAAGCCATTATTACATGCCACATCATGCAGTAGAAAAACCCGAGAGCACTACTACAAAAATACGTGTAGTGTTCAATGCTTCTAGTCCAGCATCCAATTGTGTAAGCTTAAACGATATTTTACACACAGGGCCAGTGTTGCAATCCGACTTAACACTGCTAATTCTAAAATGGCGATTCTATCGCTTTGTATTCAATAGCGATATCCAAAAGATGTATCGGCAGATTCTTGTGGATACGAGTCATACTCCATTTCAACGAATTCTATTTCGTGACTCACCACAACATGAACTCCAAGATTTCGAGCTTCTCACCGTCACTTTCGGTGTCAATTGCGCGCCATATTTGGCAATCTGTACATTGTTACAGTTAGCAAAGGATGTTCATGAATCCTTTCCTTTAGCCAGCAGCATTTTACGTAATTCAATGTACGTTGATGACGCGTTGGCAGGAGGCCATGATTTATCCACTTGTGTTCGCGCACGAGATGAGCTGATCGCTGCTCTTGCTTCAGCAGGATTTTCGTTGCGAAAATGGACATCCAATTCTCAAGATATTCTCGAAGGTCTTCCACGTGAACACCTGCTAAGCGAAGACTTTCTTCAATTAGACGATTGCAGCAATGCCAAACCACTTGGCGTGAAATGGAATGCTAAGTCCGATGAATTTTATTTCTCGACCAAGGCTCTTAACCACAAGGCAAACTTTACTAAACGTGAAGTTTTGTCACAAATTTCTAAGCTTTTTGATCCAGCTGGTTGGCTGGCACCCTGCATTGTTTTGGCCAAAATTTTGATGCAACAAATTTGGTTATCAAAGATTGGGTGAGACCAGACCTTAACTGAAAACTGCCTTCATATGTGGCACAAATTTCTTGATAGTTACCCACATATTAATCGCTTTAAAATTCCTCGATGGGTTAATTTCTCTCCTGACTCTGATGTTCAATTCCACGCATTTTGTGACGCATCAGAAAAAGCGTATGCAGCCACTATTTATGTTCGTATCCGTACGAAATCTGGTTCCATAGTCTCTAATTTATTGGCGGCCAAAACAAAGGTGGCACCAGTAAAAACAATTTCTATTCCAAGGCTTGAGTTGTGCGGAGCGGCCTTACTAGCGGAAATGGTAGACGCTATAGTTCCGCTTCTAGAAGTTGAAAATTATAATATTTACTTCTGGACAGATTCCACCATAGTACTCGCTTGGCTGCGAAAACCGCCATACCAATGGCAAACATTTGTTGCGAACCGAGTTTCCAAAATCGTTCAGCTGGTTGGCTCTCCAAACTGGTTTCATGTTAACTCTCAGGCTAATCCAGCTGACCTTGGAAGTCGAGGGCTTTTACCGCAAGAGCTTGAACACAACAAACTCTGGTGGCATGGGCCAAAATGGCTTAAACTTGAGCCAACACATTGGCCAAGCTCTCACGATCAATCTCAGCATGAAACTGATATTGAAATAAAGGCAATTTAATCCAATTTTGCGTTCTTTCAAGAATTCGACGATATTTTAGATCGATTTTCTTCTTTTTCTAAGGCAATGAAAGTAATTGCATATGTAGTCCGATTTTTTCATCGCACTCATCCTGTGCATCGCAACAATTTTCATTATAGCTCTGACGAAGTTACAAGCACTGAAATCAGAAGCGTTAGAGACCGTTTAATAGTCCTTAGTCAAAAAGTTTCGTATCCATCGGAGTATAAGGCGTTATTAGCTAAGAAACAAATTTCATCATCGAGTAGTCTATTAAATTTGAATCCATTTCTAGATAAATCTGAAATTCTTCGAGTTTGCGGTCGACTAATTTCATCCCCTGTATTATCTTATGATGAGCGGCATCCCATTATTTTACCGTACAATTGTTCACTTAGTCGATTACTTGTGCAATTCACGCATAAAATTTCTCTTCACGGAGGAAACCAATTGGTACTCAGACTAGTTCGTACACAGTTTTGGATTCCGAGGGTTAAAAATCTTATAAAAACAACGATAAATAATTGCAAGGCTTGCGTTATTTATAAGAAACGTGTACGAACTCAGTTAATGGGGACTTTGCCTCCCGAAAGGACAGCCCTATCACGCCCATTCGAACATACAGGCTTAGACTTTGCCGGGCCGTTCGAAATAAAAAATTACACTGGCAGAGCTTGTTTGCTTACCAAGGGCTATGTATGCGTCTTTGTGTGTTTTTCCACAAAAGCCATACACTTGGAAGCAACAAGCACACTTTCCACTCCTGCCTTCCTAGCTGCGTTCAGTAGATTTATTTCACGGCGTGGCTGCCCTTTGCATCTCTACTCCGACAATGGTAAAACCTTTGTTGGAGCACCTAAGCAATTCGAACGAGATTTTTTCCAAGTTTCTCGATCGGCAATAGTTTCCAATTTTAGTCACTTTCATATAACGTGGCATTTTATTCCACCTGGTGCTCCACATATGGGTGGCCTATGGGAAGCTGGCGTTAAAAGCTTTAAGACGCATTTCAAAAAGGTTGCAGGTTCTTTCAAATACACTTTTGAAGAGCTGTCAACTTTATTGTCTCGAATTGAAGCATGTCTTAATTCAAGGCCGATTTCTGCAATTTCCGAAAATCCAACGGACTCTGTGGCCCTAACTCCTGGCCATTTTCTTATTGGAGGTCCACTTTTAGCCCCAATAGAACCACATATTGAAGAGCAGCCTCTTTCAATTATAAAGAGGTGGCAGCGGCTCACTGCTCTTCACCAACATTTTTGTGCTCGTTGGAAAAATGAGTACTTAAAAGAAATGCACAAACGCAACAAATGGAAAAGACCCCAAGAAAACATACAAATTAATTCTATCGTAGTAGTTCGCGATGAAAATCTGCCCCCAAACGAATGGCGTTTAGGTCGCGTTTCAAAAGTTTACTACGGTCAAGACAATCTAGCCCGCGTTGCTGATATCATAACCGATCGCGGTTCAATAACTCGTCCGATAATTAAATTGGTACTTCTTCCCACGAATCAATAATATGTTCTGATATCTCACCATTACACTTTTTTATGTTCTTCAATTCCGTTTTCAGCTTTATCATGCCGCAAATAGTAAAAAATAATGAAAACGTTAGCAACGTTCAAGCGCGTCTTTCCATCAGGCGCAATCCAAGCGCTGTAATCAAGCGCTATCAATGCCGCGTTTGCAGCGGTCATCATCCTCTACGCGCTTGTTCAAAGTTTTTAAAAATGAACACGGAGCAGCGAATGCGCACAGTACTCCTCCATAAGTACTGCTCAAATTGTCTAGCGCATCAACATTCCGAAGGTTCTTGCAGGAGCAAAGATGGTTGCCATTATTGCCAGCAAAATCACCATACGTTGCTGCATATGCATGAGCGCCCGCGAAATTACGATTCAATGATGCCATCGAGCTCTATTGCTAGGAAGCTAGTGACAGTAGAGTTAATAATAGCGCAACATGTGACTTCATTGTTTCCAACAGCGCTCGTTCGAATCCAAGTTAATGGCCGACTGCACAATGCCAGATCGCTCCTAGATCCTTGCATAGCTGTAAGTCGCATTTCGAGCAACTTAGTCGATCATCTGCGCGTTCCGGTAACAAAAATTGGCGGCGATCGCGTCTGCTCTTTAATTATTCGAGCTCATTCCGATGCTCATGTAAAAATTGAAGCAACCTTCCACGTAACCAATCGAATTATAATAAAGACACCGTCTAAATCCTTAGACGCCAAGGTTAAAGAAAAATTCTCCAACATTGTCTTAGCCGATCCTGATTTCGATCGGTGTGCTCCAGTGTCATTGGTTTTGGGTGCTGATGTGTACCCAAAAACTATTTTATCCGGAGTCATTCCAAGTTCGAGTGGGCTTCCAGTTGCCCAAAACACAGTTTTTGGATGGGTCCTTTCCGGGTCCTGTTCTACCTAACAAAACACTCTTGTCTTTACACAAAAAAAAGAATTAAATGAACTCTCAAGAATTATAAATGAAATAAATGCAAACGTATTAGCTAGTAGATTAATTTATTTCCTAAAACTATATTAAACTTTTATATATACATTTATATTGAAAAAATTAAATTGAATTACTTACCTAACACCATATTTCTTTATTCATAATCTTTCTTTTTGCAGCTATACTGCAAGGCGGGCGGCGATGTTTATGCTAGATGGCAACACTAATTTCTTCATCTGAAAATATCTCGCCCCTCGCCTTCAGATGGCGTTTATCGTAATAGATTAAGTACTAAACATACTTCGTATTATTCTCGAAATTTTCTACCTAAGTTTTGCCAAGGTGATTTCTCGGTCACTTTGCTGATATTCTTCAAACCGCTAACACTTAAGCACTCTTTGCTGATGTTCCTCAAACCGCTAACACTTAAGCGCGTCAAATACTGTAATTTTGGTAAGATTGCTATTCTGCACAATAAAACTTAGAATTTCTTCTAATCCTAACCATTGTGTTTTATTTTCTAATATAAAATCTCAAACTTTTCCGAGCTTGAGATTTTATCCTCATTTCAGCTGGTTTTTCATACACTCTATTGTACTAGGCTTCTTCTAGCAACCGACACCTCATATCCCCAAGATTCCACAAATTCAGGAATAAAACTGTGGTTTCTCCGCGAGTAGAGCTTTGGTGTTTCTTGTGTAACAGCTATAATCCTCTGTTGTTTTCACTGCATTCACCTCAATACACTATAATTTGAAATTGTCAATCCCACTACGTGAATTTACAATAAAAAATAAATGAGAAAAAAAAATAAAATCTGATTTTTGGTCCAAAAATTTGCAAATTATTTTATAGTAATAACAATATTTTGCTTCATTAATTAGTCACTCTAACTAACAGTGCATGTATTATTTTAAATATATAAGTATATAGTATATATACTTTGTATGTATTATTTGATACAAATTGTGGGTACAGTACACTCCGTATATAAGAAACTTTAAAAATGCTTACAAATTGTTCATTATATGAGGTTTTTCTTATACGCAGATATCTTATATAAGAAATTTAATTCTTATAAGCGTACTCCGTATATAAGAAATGTCTGCCCTTATAAACGGTTTTTTAGAGAAAAAATTATGCTGCCATATTTATCTATATATAAAAAAATTAATTGCCAATTTGTGTGTGTTCCCGCATCACTTGAGAACGGCTTGGCCGATTTGGCTGATTTCTTTTTCATTAAATTTTAATTCTTAGGACAAGGTTTGTATGAAAGAAAATTTTGTTTAAGATTCATATTTAGGGTGGTCCTCATACAAAAACTTGTTTAAAACCGCATTTTCTTAAGGATCGATTCACATGGAATTAACACCACGTGGTATTTATACTCAGAGACCATTATTAAGGTCTATAAATTTTATTTAGGGTGGTCCTCATACAAAAATATTTTTAAAATTGCACTTTCTTAAGGATCGGTTCATCGATTCACATGGAAATTATACCACGTAGTCTTTATACTCAGAGACCATTATTAAGTTCTATAAGATTTATTTAGTGTGGTTCTCATACATATATAATTTAAAATCGCATTTGCTTGAAGATCTCTTTGTCGATTCACATGGAATGGACACCACGTAGGACTTATATCTGGATGCGCTTATTAAAATATGTTTTTAATATATAGAGTGAATATTTAGGGTCGTCTTCATACAAAAATATTTTTAAAATCGCATTTTCTTAAGGATCGCTTCATCGATTCACATGGAATTAACACCACGTGATCCTTATACCCTAGCCATTATTAAGCTTTATAAACTTTTTTTGGGGTGAATATTTAGGGTGGTTCCGATAAAATTTTTTTTTTTTGTACTGTTTGAGAGTTCTGCCATGAATTCCGATAAAGAACAAAAGTGTTCCCGAATATTGGTACAAATTATAAAAAGACATGTTTGGTTGAGCGAACGGGCTATTTTGGCAGCGAAATATAAAGACGTAGACGATTTGAACATAAAAATTCAAACTCAAATCGATGGCCAATTACAGTCATTTAAGTCGATCGATTCAATTACCGATCCGGATGAAATTGTCAATTATCCAATGGAATTTCTGAATTCATTAGATTTGCCAGGAATGCCGCCGAACAATTTGCAGCTTAAGGTCGGCTCGGTGATAATCATGTTGCGCAATCTAAGCCAACCTACACTATGTAATGGGATAAGACTCGCTGTTAAAAAGGTGATGAACATCGTGATTGAAGCGACGATAATCATAGGAAAGTTCAAAGGAGAAGATGTCTGATTCCAAGAATACCACTGATTCCAACCGATTTACCGTTTCAATTTAAGCGTACGTATCCAGTTTCCTGTTCGTCTTGCATTCGCAATGACGATTAATAAATCGCAAGGGCTATCGTTGGAAGTATGTGGAATAAATTTAGAGATGCCGTGTTTTTCCTATGGGCAATTGTAAGTAGCGTGCTCGAGAGTAGGTAAACCATCGGTGTTGTTCATTTTCTCTCCGAATGAGAAGACAAAAAATATTGTTCATCACCAAGCGTTGCGATGAAAGCGTTAAATATTTTTAGTATATAAGATTTAAATATAAGTATCGTATACACACACACTGTAAGAATAAAAACGGATTTTTTGACATGATTTCTTTTTCCACAATAATTGAAGTGTTTTTATTTCCACTGAGCTAAAGAGGGTTCTGAACAATATTCACATGATTTCTTTTTCCACAATAATTGAAGTGTTTTTATTTCCACTAAGCTAAAGAGGGTTCTGAACAATATTCTATCTGTTATATATATAACAAATTTTTGTAATAGATGACAGAACAACGACTGTCGAGCCAGCTAGTTTATAATAAAATGAAATGCAATTTGAACTTGGGTCTTTGTTGTTCAATTGAATAATTTCATTTTATTATTAAGGTTAAAAATTTGAACATCGGGATTGAATAAATTATAAAAATTAAAAAATATAGTGCCTACCTTATCTTTATTTTTTCTTCAAATTTGCTGAAATTTTGTCAGTCGTAAGAAAATTAAAAAAAAAATGCCTGACTGGGATTCGAACATAGATGGGTTGGGTGCAAGGCAAGCGGGTTACCCACTAGAATTTTATTCCAATATTGAATCAATTGTCTCTTTTTACATACAAAGCAATCAACCTGCAAAATATTCTTTATGTGTACCTAATAGAAGAATTTTCTACTTTTAATGCTGGTTGATAAAAATTTAAGTTCTCTATTTGAACATCGTGACGACTGATGAATAGCGAAAAAGCTACGTTGCATTTGCGCTTGCTACGTCAGTATCGGAATTTGGCAGCAATGTAAATTGTATTAAAATTTGAAAGGAGATACAAAAAACACAAATTTCACTAGTTTACAAGAAAAAAGATCTGGTTTCTCATAGACTTTTTTCGATGTACTTTGGGGCGCAGATTCCAAAAATGGCAACCATTTTTTTTTCTTAAGAATCGTTTTCGAGATATCCTCAAAAAACCCCTTTTTCGGCACTTTTTTCATTTCACGCGATAACGCCAGCGAAAAAATTTTTTGGCTCCGATTTGGCTGAAATTTGACATTATTGTAATATCGATGTCCAGCAATAGAACTGCGTTCAAGAATTTGCCCTAGTATTATTTGTTGTTGAGATACGCGGGTATGGAATTCACGATTTTTGTACTTTTTCAGAGTAAGTGTTTTTTTCGAAAATTCATAGCTTACAGCAAACTCTATCAATTAATAATTGGTATACCTACGATTTTACGTTTTTACTTGTACTTTTCGGAAAAAAAATTGTTTCTGAAAAAAAATATTTTTCACAAAAATTTTGCGAATTTAAAATTATTTTTGAGTTTTTTTTAAAAAATCCATTTTTTAAAATTTTTTTTTTTTACTTTAAAAAAAACTTTGATTTATTCTGCGCTTAATGCCGTAAAATTTTTTATGGGGAAAAAATTATTAATATTTTTTTTTTAATTTAAAAAAAAATTAAAGAGCCAAAATGTTGAAAATTGAAATGAATTTTTTTTGAAAAATGCATTTCTGAATATTTTTTTGTGTTTACATTTTTAGGTTTTTATTTGTACTTTTCGAAAACTTCAGATTACAGCTTGATACGAAAGCTTCAAAATTATATGCCATAACATGAGGGCAAGTAGTTAGTTAAAATGTTTGAGCCGTTAACCTGAAAACTAAAACTGAAATTTATAATCAGTGCAGTAGCCTTTCAACGCGTAGTACTGCGCGCTTTTAACGGCTCAAACATTTTAATTAACTACTTGCCCTCATGCAGTGGCGGATCTAGGATTTCCTTCAGGGGGGGGCTAACATGTTTTTTAATGAAAATACATATCGATTCAATTATTCAACGAGCAATGTTTAAAATTTTTGGCATGTCACAACAATCTAATCAGTAGTCCAGTCAAGGGTTTCAAGACAGCGAGGTTTGTTCTGGCAAAATAATTCAGCAATTTTAGCTGAGCTGATATCGATTTCGTTATGAATATTTCCCTGAGCCAATCCATTAAAACGATCTTCTGTCATTGTAGATCTTAAATCCGATTTCAATCGTTTTAACACAGAAAAACTTCGTTTTGCTATTGTCGAAGTCACTGGAATTGTGGCAATTATTTGCAGTAATATTGTGATGCTTGGGAAAAACGATTCCATTTTTTTGGTTTTGATAATGGTCAATGCTTCCATTACATTCAAAGCATCTTTGAAATCGGTTTTACAAGAGTACTGATGCTACAATTTAATATCGGATTCAAGCTCAACCTAACTGCAATTTAAATCACTTTCATAAGTAAAAACAGCAACCACGATTTTGTCAACGCGCCCCATCGAGTGATGATCGGTATTAAACCTTCTAAGTGTAAAATGCTCAAAACTTTACCCTGGACTTTTGATTTTAATTCTAAGATCGTATGATCCAAATAAGGATAGTATATTGCGGCTCTAAAACATTTGAGAAATTAAAAATAAAATAAGACTATTTAAGGTGTTATCTTCGGCCAGGCCGAAACTACATACCCTACACTGAAAGTACATTTTAAGTAACTGTGAAAAAAAACTCGTTGAAGAGCTTGAATGAGTCGAAAAAAAATGTAAAGAAGTTAAAATAGTTTGAAAAGTGTTAAAACAGTTGCAAAAAACTGAAAATGTGTATGGACACCATTGAAGAAAGTTGAAAGAAATTGAAAAAATCCAAAAAAATATGCAAAATGCTGAAAAATGCTGAAAATTTTAAAAAATCGAAATGTATGGAAAATGTTGAAAAACTCAAAAACAGTTGAAGAGGTTGAAACAATTCAAAATCGATGAAAAAATCGAATAAATAAAGAAAATGACGAATTAAGTTGAAAGATGTTGAAAAAGGCGAAAAAATACTTATGGGATATATTGGAAAAAGTTAAAAGATTGTTAAAGTCAAAATAATATGGAAAATGTTGAAAAAATCGAATAAAAATGAAAAAGTCAAAGCATGCCAAGCCCACTTCTTCAATTGTGCCTACTTTTGGTTATTAAATAAATTTTATTCGTAATCGACATCCGCAAACCAAATTTTAGCTCAATAGCTTGTATAGTCTGCGATATATGCCGTAATTAGCCTTAAAATTTAGGACGAAAACACACTCGCTGATAAAATCCAGTCCGATTTAAATCCATAAATAGCCTTCCATAAACATATTTCGGTAGATATACCACTTAATGTATTTTACTTGTATGAGAGTCGCCACGCACACTGAAGCTAAATTTTTGTAATAAGATACCTCATAGCGAGTACATTTGTATGAAATTTCATAACGATTACGATCTTAGTTCTCTCAATATAACGTTTATAAAAATTGTGGGCTGTGGCAGGTCCCTGTGAGAGCCTTTGAAAACTTAAGACCTAGCCAAATCCTAATTTTGTTCACATGTGCATCAAATTACCTGGTTTTATAAAAATCTCTGCAATACTTTCAATAAATTCTAAATAAGTAGATAAGTCTAAGAATATTTGTTGGTCAAATCACGTCGGAACACGGAATTTGAAAAATTAATTTTTTTGAATTAAAAAAAAAAACGAGAAAACGAACGAACCGGTCTCAAAAATTTTTATATTTATCAAATTTTTTTTGAGAATTTTTAAACAAAAAACGGAGGGCATAAATTTCGGAAATTAAGTTTTTTGAATTAAACTAAAAATAAAGGACGAAGTCCAAAATATTTTATAAAGTCGTATGTTTTCCTTACGCATAGATGCTATATGCGTATACTCTCTGTGTAGGGTATAATTAGCATGTTACTTACCGAAAAAAAAACGATTTTTTTGATGTTTTTGGCGACCACACGAGCGGGGAATTCAGTGTTTTACTCAACAGCGATTGTAGATGCTTCATTAAAAATATCATCAAATGACGTTAGATCTTTTCGCATTTGTGAAAATAGGTTGATAATTTGCTCGACATGAGTACAGGCTGAAGAAATTATTCGTGTCGAATCTTGTAGTTTTGCGACAATATAGAAGCATTAACAATTTTCAGAATATGCTATCGAAGCTGAAAGTTGAACAGCTTTTGAAGAAATTTCGGTGTCCTTGCTTTGCTTAAAATTTGGTTATGTTTCAGAGATAAACAGCAACAATTCGCTGAAAGTATCAACGCATTCATACCATTCTACCCATCTAGTCGCACACAACGTTTTTAGACGATGTTTTTTTGTTTGTGGACTCCGTTCGGAAATTTTATTTTCAATAGTTGTACCCTTTTCGAGAACAAATTTGACACTGATGAAACTGTGCCTAGCCTGTTTCAGAAATATCTCATGATTTGCCTCAGCACAAATTCAGAGAGTGAATGAAACAATAAGTGTAAAATGCTAAGGGTTGAACTTCAGATGTCAAAGCCTCATCTCCGTTGATTTTTCTAGCCATGTTCGATCCTCCATCATAGCCTTGACCACGCAAGTTTTTAACAGACAAATCCAATGAAGTCAATTCACTTATCATTGCTCATTTAATAGTATATGCCTCAGTCGATTTAATGTGAGTGAATCCCAAAAATTGTTCTAATAGGATGCATTCTTCTAAGTCCACGTAATAAATGCATACAGTTAGTATATAATTCTTTTTTACTGGCATCAGTTGTCCCATCGCATAAAATTGTACAAAATTTGGCATTTTTTATTTTTGAAACAATCTTTGTTCGTATTCGACAACCAATAACATCAATAATATCATTTTGTATTGTTTTACTGATTAAAGCACAATTTTTGGGCGCTGTGTCTGTATGAAATTTTAAGTCATGATCACCGGCATCTCTACGAAATGCAAGTAATGGTCGCAATACTCCTCGATCTGAAAGAACTTGATACTGTTTTTCTTCCGAATTCCTGTGACCCGAATCCTGATACCACGTAGTGATAAATTATTGTGAGAACAAAATAGCATGGTTTTGTCAATTGGTTCTTGAATCGAAATATTTTTTGGCGGCTCTCAGGGAGGGGCTTCAGCCCCCATAGCCTCCCCCCTTGTATCCGCCACTGCCCTCATGTTATGGCATAACATTTTGAAGCTTGCATATCAAGCTGTAATCTGAAGTTCACCGAAAAAATATTCAGAAATGGATTTTTCAAAAAAAATTTAAAAATTCATTTCAATTTACAAAATTTTAGCTCTTTAATTTTTGTTAAAATTAAAAAAAAATATAAATACTTTTTTCCCCGCGAAAATTTTTACGTCATTCAACGCAGAATAAATCAAAGTTTTTTTTTTTTTAAAAAAAAAAATTTTAAATATGGGTTTTTTAAAAAAAATGCTAAAATATTTTTCAATTCGCAAAATTTTTGAGAAAAATTTTTTTTTTCAAAAACAGTATTTTTTTTCGAAAAGTACAAGTAAAAACCTAAAAATGTAAAAACAAAAAAATATTCAGAAATGCATTTTTCAAAAAAAAATCAAAAATTCATTTCAATTTTCAACATTTGGCTCTTTAATTTCTTTTAAATTAAAAAAAAAGTATAAATAATTTTTCCCCATAAAAAATTTTACGGCATTAAGCGCAGAATAAATCAATTTTTTTTTTAAATTAAAAAAAAAATTTTAAATAATGGTTTTTTTAAATTAAATTCAAAAATAATTTAAATTCGCAAAATTTTTGCGTAAAATTTTTTTTTTTTAGAAACAGTTTTTTTTTTTTCGAAAAGTACAAGTAAAAACCTAAAATCGTAGGTATACCAATTATTAATAGATAGAGTTTGCTGTAAGCTATGAATTTTCGAAAAAAACACTAATTCTGAAAAAAGTTCAAAAATCGTGAATTTCATACCCGTTTAGTGTTTTATTTATTTTTATTCAAACAATTTTATAAGATTTTAGTTTTATTTATTTGAAGAATAAATCACACTAAAAAAATAATTATATGTATTTTATACAAAATTAATTCAAAGCAAATATGTTTTTTAAAAACAAAGTGTTTTTATTTGCTACGGTGTGTTCTGCTACACTACCCCTTTCCTAGCAGAAAGCGACTTTCTTTGAAGTTTTCTTAAAAGGTTAAATTGTTGATGGTAAGGAATATGTTGAGATCCGTAAGTTATAGTTAACTGAAATACATGAGATATCTTCAAAAAAAGCGGGTTTCAAACGATCGATAAATACAGTATCTTCGCGATTGTTTAATTTAAGCTTGAAATATTTATCCGATCTTTCCAAAACTTTGAATGGGCCGAAATACTTGGGTAAAAGTGCTTTTTCTTTTGCATCCTTTCGTATCCAAACAAATTGGGTTTTCAAAAGATCCTTATTGAGAAATGATTTTTCATTGTAACGGTGATTTGATGTGTGTTGTGGTTTTATGTTTTGCATCACATTTTTAATTGAATTCAGAAAATCATCAGAAGAATAACGTAAAATTTCATTTTCTTCAAAGAAATCTCCAGGTAGATGAAGTGTTTCTCCATACAACATTTCAGCGGCTGAGGTGCTTATATCCTCTTTGAAAGCTGCTCTTAAGCCTAGAAGAACGGTTGGTAACGACTTTGTCCACTGCATTTTATTTTTGCATATCAAGGATGTTTTGAGAGTGAGATGAAAACGTTCTACCAAACCGTTTGCTTGTGGGTGGAAAGAAGTTGTATGTTGACATTTGGATCCAAGGAAATTGCAGAGATCTTGAAAGTTTTTAGAAGTGAATTGTCTCCCACGATCTCAAATTATTTTATTTGGACATCCAAATCTAGATACCCAACAATCATAGAAATTTCTACACAGCGATTGTGATGTTATATCTTTGAGTGGTATAGCTTCTGGCCATTTTGAAAAACGATCAATGATGGTAAGAATGTATGAAAAACCTTCTGATGGTGGCAATGGTCCCACGAGTCGACATGTACTTCAGAGAATCGAAGTGAAAAGAGTGGAAACTTACCAATGCTGGTTTTTGTGTGTCTAGTGATTTAAGACTTTTGACAGAGTTCGCAAATTTTTGTCCAGTGACCACAGTCTTTGTTCATTGAAGGCCAAACGAATCGTTGTGGAATTAACCTCTTGGAGCCTCTGGATTCAGGATGTGATAAATTATGAAGTAGGTTAAATGTATTGAGCCTTATTTCGAATAAAGTAAAACAAGTGTTGACAATTCAACAGTTTATTAAAGACTAAAGTTATTTAAAAGAGTAAGACAGATGTAGAGTGATACACACATACTTATGAAACTGTTTACATGCATGTATTGAACACATAGAGTTTTTTATTTCAACACCCTTCCTCAATTCATGCATGCTTACAAAATTATTTTAAGTTTAACATTTTTATGAATTCTAAATGCTTTATTTTTGGCAAATTTTTAGTCAAAATATCAGCTATCATGGTATTCGTCGAAGTATAATTCAATTCAATTTGACCCTCTTTAACAATTTGACGAACAAAATAATGTCTGATATCTACATGCTTTGTTCTGGAATGATGCACAGGGTTTTTTGCAAGTTGCTGTGCACTTAAATTATCACCAAACACAACCGTAGTATCTGCCTCTCCACAACCGATTTCAATTATAAGTCGCCGCATGCTTACTGCTTCCTGGCACGCAGTTGATAGCGCCATATACTCCGCCTCGGTGCTGCTGAGTGCCACACTGCGTTGTTTTTCCGATTTCCAAGATATCGGACCAACGGCAAGGAAATAAACGTAGCCAGTGTATGATTTGCGGTCGACCTTGTCACCGCCCCAGTCTGCGTCAACGTACCCAACGAATGCTTGCCCACACTCTTTGTAGTGCAACTTCATATTTACCGTGGATGCCAAATATCTTAGAACATGCTTTACACCTGCAAAATGCTCAAT
This sequence comes from Tricholauxania praeusta, assembly GCA_949775025.1. NCBI lineage: Eukaryota > Metazoa > Arthropoda > Insecta > Diptera > Lauxaniidae > Tricholauxania > Tricholauxania praeusta. Next base: position 113,152,201 of record OX459028.1, read on the forward strand.
GTGCGGATCTTTATTCCGCTGTGCTAATTTTGCCACAGAATGCAAAATATCCGGTCTAGTTGTTAATGCTAACCACATTAGTTCGCCAATTACTGATTGGTATGTCGTCACTTCTATTTTCTGACACGTATCGCTGTCGCACGCCACCTGATGCCCCGCATCCAAAGGAGTAGTTGCTGGTCTGCAGTTTACCATACCATGTCGTTGCAACAAATCTTTGATGTATTGTGGCTGACCTAAAGTAATCTCACCCAGTTCACCTGCACGCTGAACTTCCATGCCAAGAAACTGCTGCACTTGACCCTTGTCATCACATTCGAACGATTTCGAAATTTCAGCCTTAATGTTGAGTAAATCTCGTTTCGATTGGCATGCTAAAAGTAGATCATCTACGTAAACCAAAATTAATGACAGATTACCTTTTTTACGCTGCTTGTACAGACAGGGCTCATTTTCACACGGAATGAAACCAATTCCTTGCAGAACTGCATCTAATTTGGAGTTCCACTCCCTTCCTGACTGTTTCAACCCATATATGGCCTTTTTAAGCAATAACACTTTATCTGGTTGACTATCATCTGCGTATCCTTTCGGTTGCTTCATGTAAACTGTGGCTGTTAGATCGCTGTTTAAATATGCCGTGCATACGTCCATCTGATGTAAGTACAATTTCAATTCAGCAGCCAGAGCCAGTAACAAACGAATGCTTTCTAATCTGCAAACAGGTGAGAACGTTTCGTGATAGTTCACACCATACTGCTGCGAGCAGCCCTTTGCCACTAGTCGTGCCTTAAATCTTTTAATTTCGCCATTTACACCTCGTTTCAGGCTAAACACCCATTTACAGCCAATGGTACGTTCATTTTTTGGCAAATCTGCAACTATCCACGTTTGATTAGTTTTTAAAGCCGTATACTCCTTTTGAATAGCCTCGCGCCAACTCGATGCATGGTCACTACTCATGGCCTGCTCGTAGGTTGATGGAATTGGAACTTCACTGGCAACCAAAGCACTTAGTATGTTATATTGTTTTTTAGGACGACCAGGCTTTCCATTCCGAATTAATTTTGGTCTGCCAGGTCCTATCTGCACCGTTTCATCTTCTGCGCTTTCAAAATCATCCCAGCTACTGCTTTCATTTTTATCGACCTCGTCTTTGTCGTCACTGGCAATCGTTTGGTTAATATTTTCATCTGCGTCAGTTGAAAAATCAAAAGTAATAGCATCTGCACTAGTATGCTCTGCATCACCAAGCTCGTCAATAAGGATGTCTCTTTTTTCGATTACTGCCTTTGCCTCTTGATCATACAGCCGATAACATTTTGCTGTTCTCGAATAACCAACCATTCGATATTCTTTGCCCTTAGCTTGAAATTTGCTTCTGTGATGACCTTTGTCTAACGCTACTGCAATGGAACCAAAAACTTTTAGGTGACTTACAGAGGGTTTCTTACCAGTCCACGCTTCCATTGGTGTCATATTATCAACTGCACTTGTTGGTGAACGATTACGCAGGTAAACCGCTGTAAAAACTGCCTCAGCCCATAACGACTCGCATAATCCTGAATGCACCAGCAAGCATCTCGACATCTCCACCAACGTACGATTAGCCCTCTCTGCCACGCCGTTTTGTTGTGGTGTGTAAGCAACTGTCAGCTGTCTTGCAATTCCATTTTCTTTTAAGAAAGAATCGAATATGTTGTTTACGTATTCGCCACCGTTGTCACTACGAATACACTTTAACTTTTTTCCAGTTTGACGCTCTACTAGATTTTTGAATTCCACAAATTTGCTGAAAACTTCGCTTTTATTCTTTGAAAAGTATATAAAAATTCTTCTAGACTTATCGTCGATAAACGTCAAAAAATATTTTGAGCCACCAAGCGATGTTTTTTCAAATGGACCACATACGTCGCTATGCACCAGCTCCAGCAGCTCACTCGCTCTATTCTCTGTTGCTTTTGGAAAAGGCTGCACATGAATCTTGCTGACCATACACGTTCTGCATGACATATTGCGTGAAAAATCAACTTTATCTATGCCGCGCACTAAATCTTTCTTGGCAATTTCCAACAAGCTAGAATAATTCAGATGGCCGTATCGTTTATGCCACAGAGCTCCATCAGCTTGAATAGCAGCATGACATTTATTACGTTTGCCTTCAAAAACGTACAAATTACCAACTTTGTTTACCTTCAAAATGCAATCGCTATTTTGAATAACTTCGGCATGCTTTTCACCGAAATTCACAACGCAATCGTTTTCTATGGCTCGACTCACTGACATGAAATTACCTTTCATACTTGGCACGTACAACATATTATTCAAATTTAGAATACACAAATCTGTTTGCAGCTTCACTTCGCCTCTTCCTTTTGCTCGTAAAAATCCGTCGCTAGCTAACCCGATCATCTCCGAATGTTCCTCAAACTTTGTGAAAAGTTCTCTTTCGCAACACATGTGACTAGTTGCGCCGCTGTCTAAGCACCATTTTGAGCGATCAGAACTGCCAGCGTCTAAGGAACCTAGCAAGCTGCACTGTTTTTCTTGTTCCTTTTCGCGTTCTCTATCGTTTTTCGTACTCTTTTTGCATTTTGCTTTTACAAACCCTCGCTCACCACACTTGAAACACACAATATTTTGCATTCTCTTCTTTGTGTATGTTTTTACATTAGAGTTTGGCCGTTGCTGAACCGTTGTAACTGTAAATGCCTGAGAGTTTTCAATGTGTGTGTCTACGTTGTCCCTGCGTTCTCCCTCTTCTTTCAACTTGATGCAAAGAATATCAAAACTAGGCAGGCTGTCGCGCGTCTCTATGGCGACAACGAAATTTTCATACCTTTTAGGAAGGCTGGAAAGTAAAATAATGGCTTGTAACTCGCTATTTATTTCGATTCCAACTGCAGCAAGCTGATCCAAGATTTCAACAAATATACTGATGTAGTTGCACATGGTTTGCCCATCAGCCATTCGCATACTGAGCAGCTTTTTATATAGCGATACCTTTCGCACAGGGCCACTTGGTTGATGTACATCTTTAAGGGCGCTCCAAGCATCAAATGATGATTTTGCATTCTTGACATAGCCCAATTGCGAAGGCTTTATGCTCAATGTAATCATTGCCAGAGCTTTTTCGTCTTTACCTGGCCAGTCATTTCCTGCACTGGCATCGTCCTTTTTTATTTCACCAGACGCCACTTTCCATAGCTCCGCATGTACTAAAACTCTGCGCATCTGAATGCACCAGGAGTCATAGTTTTTCTCCTCCAACTTCTCAATTTGGTACAATGCACTCATTTTGCTATATTTGTTTCAATTTCTTGAAACGACACGTCAGAAACAAAAATTATTTGTATTTAATTAATACCGCGTCAGGCCGTGCCTGGGCCCATAACCTATTGAGCCTTATTTCGAATAAAGTAAAACAAGTGTTGACAATTCAACAGTTTATTAAGGACTAAAGTTATTTAAAAAAGTAAGACAGATGTAGAGTGATACACACATACTTATGAAACTGTTTACATGCATATATTGAACACATAGAGTTTTTTATTTCAACAAAATGTTGATCGCCGAAAACTTTTGGGTAGGTATGGTCTTGCTCTACCTTGTGATACATCACAGTACAATTGAGTAGATGTTCCTGGTAGTTGGATTTGTCGAATTTGAAGTCCAGAATCAGTGGATAGAAGTTTTAAAAGTTCTTCATCTGTTTTCTGAGCTTCAGAAAGACTAATATAATCGATGACGTCAATTTCATTAACTCTTGATATAGCGTCAGCCACTGTGTTATCGATACCTGATATTTGCACTATTTTGGTGGTAAATTGTCCAATAAAGTCCTAGTGTCGATATTGTCTCGGTGATGCCTTGTTAGGATTTTGACCAAATGCATATGACAACGGCTTATGATCTGTATACAACGTAAAGTCTCTTCCTTCTAGCATATGTCTAAAATTTTTGATTGCACAATAAGTTGCAAGCAATTCCCGACCATACGCACTGTATTTGCATTCAGCAGAGTTGAGTTTTTTTGAAATAAAGGCAAGTGGTTGCCATTTATTTGCAATATTTTGTTCTACAACAGCGCCGATTGCAAAGTCTGATGCACCCGTTTTAAGGGCTAATTCCGCATCTTCAACAGGATGAGCAAGAAGAGTTGCATTCGCAAGTTGTTGTTTACAGTTTTCGAAAGCTGTTTCTGCTTCAGTTGTCCATATAATGGGTTTTTTGTCCTTTTTAACAGCACCTTTCATGTACTCGTTAAGTGAAGCTTGATATCTGGCAGCGTTTGGAATAAAACGTCTGTAGAAATTCAGCATGCATATAAATCTCCGCAGTTCCATGACAGTTTGTGGTTTCGAAAAGTTAATAATTGCTTCTACTTTGGTTTTCATAGGGGAACTTCCTAGTGAATTGATGTGAAATCCAAGAAAATCAATTTCACTTTGACCAAATACACATTTCGCAGGATTGATGACGATTCCGTACTCTCGAAGTCTTTCAAAGAGAATTCTTAAATGTTCCAGGTGTTGTTCTTCGCTAAGTGATGCAATTAACACATCATCAATGTATACAAAAACAAAATCCAAACCGCGGCAAATTTCATCCATAAGACGCTGAAAACTCTGAGCTGCATTACGTAGGCCAAATGGCATTTCAGGAACTCAAAAAGGCCAAATGGTGTGATGATTGCAGTTTTCGGTATATCGTCCGGTTTCATTGCAATCTGATGATATGCACGTATAAGATCGATTTTTGAAAAAAAACTTTCGACCATAAAGCGCAGTCGAGAAATTCGTGATGAATGGAATGGGATATCGATCTGGAAGTGTGATTTTGTTAAGAAACCTATAGTCGCCACATGGTCGCCATTCTCCATTTTGTTTGGGTACCATGTGTAATGGGTTTGACCACATGCTCTTGGATGGACGAATGATTTCATTGTCAAGCATAAATTTGAATTCTTTTTTTGCTATGTTGAGACGTTTAGTATCTAAGGGTCTCACCTTTGCACTAACTGGAGGTCCAATTGTCTCAATATGATGGTACACGCAATGTTTTTTGCAAGAAAGAGACAGAGAAAGATTGTGAATCTCTGAAAACTCTTCCAATAATTTTTGATATTTACTATGATCCTTGAAAATAGTCGTTACCCCTAGCGATGGTTCTAAAGTAAGCGTTGCTGGAGTTGAGATGAAAGTAGTGCCATCAACCAATCGTCTGTTTTTAAGATCTGGAAGCAGGTGAAAGTTCTTTAAAAAGTCTGAGCCAATAATACATTTAGTGACGTCTGCAATAACAAAAATCCAGGAAAAGGATCTGCGTAAGCCAAGTTCAAGTTGTAAAATTTTAGTTCCATACGTTTTAATAGGTGTACCATTCGCTGCAAACAGATGAGTTGAAGTAATGAAGTTATTACTGGAAAGATATTCTTCCCTAGGTACTACAGATATATCTGCACCAGTGTCGATTAAAAATGTTTTTTTTGAAACTCTATCAGTGATAAAGAGGCGGCCAGATGTTGATTGAGCGATATCGGTAGCCGCAACGTCCGACTCGCATTCTAATTTTTTTGAAAAAAACATGGTGATATTTATTTAGTAGCTTTATTCCCAAAACGTTTGTGATACCAACAATATTCGGGATTATCATTTCTTGATCTTGAACGTCTGCGCGAAAAACTTCTGGTGCGTTTATCATCTCTGTTGCGATTTATTTGTGAAAATCGTTTTTCTAGAGACTCAATCTGTTTCTGAAGATTTTGTACGAGTGAATCAGCAGAAGTAGAACATGACGTATTCATAACGCTGGCAATGTTAGCAGGACGGGCCATGTCCACAATTTTGTCCGCTTGTTCAGCAAGTTTGCTTATATCTTTTTGTTCACTGATGGCTAATATCGCGCGAACATTGTCTGGAAGTTGTTCAAGAAATAAGGATTTTATGACATTATCTCCTACTTGACCGCGTCCAAGACTCTGCATGGTTCGTAAAAAGTGTGATGGTTGCTGATCACCCAAAACTTGTCCACTTAGTAATCGTTTAAGTTTACGTTCATCCGATTCGGAAAACAGGGATATGATACGGGATTTTAAAGTCTCGTATCTGTTTCCAGCTGGTGCTGATTCCAAAATATCACTGACGAGGTCTAAAGTACTGGCATCGACGTTGGCAACTAGATGTCGAAATTTGGTTTCATCTGCATTTATGCGTGCAATTGAAAAAATTGATTCGATTTGCAAAAACCATACGCGTGGGTTCTTGGGCCAGAATGGTGGAAATTTCTGCAAGCTGGTTGCATGAATTGTTGGCTCTGATAATAATGGATTACTATTTGTTGTATTTTCAGAGTTCAAATTTGTTGTATTTGCAGAATTCAAATTTGTTGGAGAAGTATTTTCCATGTTATCTGATGTTGTCCTCGGTGGAGTTCGTTGTGTCATTCTTTAATCGGGGTCACCAATTTTAGTGTTTTATTTATTTGTATTCAAACAATTTTATAAGATTTTAATTTTATTTATTTGAAGAATAAATCACAAAAATGTAAAATTAATTCAAAGCAAATATGTTTTTTAAAAACAAAGTGTTTTTATTTGCTACGGTGTGTTCTGCTACACCCGCGTATCTCAACAACAAATAATACTAGGGCAAACTCCTGAACGCAGTTCTATTGCTGGACATCGATATTACAATAATGCCAAATTTCAGCCAAATCGGAGCCAAAAAATTTTTTCGCTGGCGTTTTCGCGTGTTTTACCCCATATAAGTATAACAGATAGAATATTGTTCAGAACCCTCTTTAGCTCAGTGGAAATAAAAACACTTCAATTATTGTGGAAAAAGAAATCATGTCAAAAAATCCGTTTTTATTCTTACAGTGTGTGTGTATACGATACTTATATTTAAATCTTATATACTAAAAATATTTAACGCTTTCATCGCAACGCTTGGTGATGAACAATATTTTTTGTCTTCTCATTCGTAGGGATGCCCATGGGAAAAAAATATCGATGTTTTTCGATGTGATGCATCGTAATGTTGAATCGATGTTTTTCAATATATCAAAAAGAAACATCGATGTTTTCGATATATCGCATGTATTTTAAATTTCATTACTAGACACTTAAAGTTAAAAATAAGCGAAGAATAAACAAATTCAATTTTTATAATTCCCAATACTTATGACTTAAGTCTTGCATGAACAGAATTTTGTTTACTCTTTTAGCTTCCAGCTTGCTTCTCTGTTGCGAGAAGACCGGCGCAGCCTTTCAGATAGCATTGAGCTCACAACCATAGTTAAATATTTACAGGCAATGTTGTACAACTTCGAAAATTGTATTTTATATTATAATCTGCCCATCCTTCCAAAGCGTTTTCATTAAATCGACTTACTGGAGTCCTTAAATAAACAGTTAACTCATATGATTTATTGGTTTTCCAAATTCGCTGAACAAAATTATGGTGATCTGTACATATGTTAAAATCCGACTGCAAAATGTTGTCCGAACCGTCAGAGTAGGATTCCGCTCCTGCAGAACACGCTTCTTCATGAATATCGTTCTTTATCAAATGGTTAATTTTAATTAAGGCTCTAGAGCAAGCCATTGGGTCTACGAAATAAAGTTTTTCGAAACGTGGATCCAATATTGTTGCAATAGCTAATGACGAAACCTGTTCGATTGCGCCCATTCTTTTGTTGATCTTGTTAAGGGCACGTTTATGTACTTCCTTCATCAATGGTTCTTCAACTACTAGACATTTTAGTGTTGAAATCATACAGCGCAGGCCCGTGCGCAAGGGGGGTTTTGGGGGTTCAAACCCCCCCCCATTGGGAATTTTCGCACATAGGTTTTTATTGACATTTGGATGAAAAATCAAAAAGACAAACAAACTTTTTTTTTTTAAATGAAAGAACTGAATTGCCAATAAATCGTCGGAGCCCGAGTTTTTAATTTTCGACAAGATTTGCGCACTCTAGCTATTTTTGAACCAAAAAACACGATTTGGGACCACTGCGCGTCGCTAAGGCTAAGTAACACTAGCGTTTTTTCAATGCGCGTTTCATCATAGCTCCGGCATCAATAAAATCAGCTTCAATGAAAATTCATGCCCAAATCTATTCGCGCCATATAGTATATTTCAATTTTGCATGATTGTTCACGTGACATGTGGATAAATGAAGTTCAACTTTGGCGTCAACGCATTGCCGCGAAAGACATCAATAATGCTCTCGAAGCACTGGATATTTGCAATGAAGATGCGTTTCCAAATGTCCATCAAATACTTCGTGTTATGGCAACTTTGCCTGTCAAAACAGCAACAAATTAACGCTCCTTTTCAGCGCTACGTCGTCTAAAGACACACCTCAGATCAACTATGTCCAAAGATCAGCTGAACGGCTTAGCCTCGCTAAATATAAATGGCATGTTCTAGTATACTTCAAAAACCATCGATTTTCGAAAACTTATTCATATTCGGGTATATCCTCATTTAACAAAATAAAAAAAAAATAGTTTTAGGATTACTACCAGAGCTACAAAATTTTAATTTTCCGGAATTTGGCCAAAAAAATAAAGAAATTTTGATTTTTTTCTTATTTATAATATATTTTTTTTTGAATTTTCTTTCCATTTTCCTTATTTACACATAAGGAAGTATAGAAAAAAACCGACCTATACATAAGGAGAAAAACTGAGGCCCCTCTGCGAGTAGAGCTTTGGTGTTTCTTGTGTAACAGCTCAAGTCTATTGTTGATTTGAAATTGTGAATGCCACTACATGAATTTCTGTTAAAAAATAATTGAGAAAAAAAAATGTTTGCATGTTTGGTCCAAAAATTATCAAAATTAAATTTTTTTTATATTTTTTTAAGCTAACCATGCACTGATTAAAGCAAAATATTGTAATTACTTGCTTGTAACACACTTTGAAATTTTTTGGACCAAAAATTAATATTTTTTTTTTCTTTGTTTAATGAAAATAAGGAAAATCGAAAAAAAATTTTAAAAAAAATATTAAAAAGAAAAAAATCAAAGTTTTTTTTTTTTTTTGCCAAATTCCGAAAAGTGAAAACTTTGCAGCTCTGGTAGCAACCCTAGGACTATTTTTTCTTATTTTTTTTAAATGTGTATATCCTCGAATATGAATAAAATTTTGAAAATCGAGCGCACGGGCCTGATACAGCGTACTAAGAGAATTACTTTACTACTAGAACAATAATTTTCGCAGGATCTTTCTTTAGTTGCAGCTTCAAGTGGGCGTAATATATGATGAAGCACTGGCAGTAATGTCAACTCCATACCAGTCAACATCGGTGGTGTTGTTCTGTGTTGAATTAAAGTTTCGCTGACAGCATTTCTCAGCTCAAGAAATCGTTGAACCATATAATACGTGCTATTCCAGCAGGTTGGTATATCCTATATCAGTTTTGTGTCGCCTTTCATAAATATCCGCAAATTGTCACTTGCTACACAACTTTGTAACTATGCTCTTTACCTTGGCCCATATTAACCAAGTTTAAGGTGTGCGCAAAGCATGGGATGCACTTTTTTTAAAAAAGCATAGTTGCAGCATTGTCGGGGACTACTGTGGTGACTTTATTAGTATTAAAACCCCATTCATTAGTAAGCATTGTTACCATATATTCGAAATTATGGCTCTCATTCACAGGGCCTGATTTAGACTTCTGACAGCCCCAGGCTAACTATGAATATGCGCCCCCCGACCAGTCCTGCTTGTGCCCGCCAGGCCTCCGAATATATTTACATGAAAAAGAGAACACTTGAAAATTACAGATTCTATAGTAAAAGCTGTCGCTTCGAATTCAATCGCATAAAAGTTGTAACTTATACTGTAATTATTACGATTTATATAATAACGAAAATAATACAACGCGAAACTGTAAAACTTACGGTTAAAAATATATATACATGTAGTTGAATTGAATTGTAAAATATTATAATACTTTTTATTACTAAACTTTTAATTTTTCACTAATGATCAATCGCTTATAGAAACTGTATAATAAAATTCAGATTCACATATGTATATTTTACTTTATTGGAAGATATTTCCTAATCGCTTTCAAAATAAAATAAAAAATACAGTTTGAACAGTAGTAGAGTATTACAAATAAATCAATAATTATCAACAACTCATTTAATTCATATTATATATTTTTAGTATTTTTTACTAAGATTTAAGAAACTGTGATAACAAAGGAGAACTACGGTTTAATCCACTAACGTGGCGTCTCGCTTTAATGATGTAAACAAAACAAAGAAAAGGGTACAGCTAATTGAGAAAAAAAATTCAACGCAATGGTGTGATCTTAAAAATTCACTTAAAATATAACCACATTTGCTTGAAATTAAAAATTACCTTTTCGATTGTTCTTCATTAATATGGCGGGTGCAATTTGAGTGCTGACGTAGACATCAACCAAAAATATACTGATGAGATTTTAAGAATCCAAACATATGTCTATATTCTAGAGTTGTTGTTGTTTTTTCCTTTGTTATCAAAGTTTGTTTAATACATAATGCATTGTATCAACTTGTAAAATTTTACATAAAAAAATGTTAATCGCTGCGAAAAATGGCTAAAGTTCAATAATCATTTAATTATTAATATTTATTAAGAAAGCCAATAAAACAAACCAAAAATTTTTTACTAGCCATATCTTATTAGGAAAAATTCATATCTTTGTACAGAAAATAAAAATTGAGGAAGAAATCAATGTTTGTTCGATAGTACTCTAAAATGTACTATTCATTCTTTGAAACTTATTTTTCAAGCTACTACAAAAAATAATATCTCTTTTATTGCTTGAAATTGTAAAACTCAAACATCGTAGTTTAAATATTAACATTTCAATAGAGTATATTCGAGAAATATACAATATATTTTATGTATTTGATGAAACTGTAGAAACGAAAGAGAGCCGTTCTCTACTGTGTCAGTTAATATCATCTGACTAATCTGAAATAAAAATTACAGTGTCAGATTGTAATTCCTGAATTACAATTTAATATCTAAAAATCTAACAAAAAATATGCTTGCGACACTTGCTCTAATATTTATTAAGAATGTTATATAAAACTCCTTTTTCTCGCTTTCTCTTTAGCGAATCTTTCCACAACATTGTCAAATTTAATGTCTTGTAAAAAAACATTCTCAATAAATAATAGTGCAAGTGCTGTAAGTTTCTGCTGGCGAAGAGTCGAGCGCAAGTAATTTTTTACACGTTTTAATGCAGAGAAAGATCTTTCACCGCTGCAATTTGTTACGCTCATCGTTAAAAAACTCTTAAGATAATTTCTACATTTGGAAAAATAGAACCAATGTTTAGGCTTTTTAATAATTGTAGCATACTCTTAATTAATTTTTGTAGATCAACAAATTCTCTATCCATTAAAAATTGTGCCAAATGAATACACTCGTCAGGAAACGTATCTTCTATATCCAAGTCATATAGTTGTTGCAACTCTTTAGTCTTGGTTCTTATAATGCTATTGTCATTTATTTCAGTTAATTTCCATAAGAAACTAAATTTTGTATCCACTTCGGTATAAATTATTTGTCGGCCTTTCAACTGAACTTTGAGGCAATCAATAGCAGCGTAATATATTTCTACAATGAAAGATCGTCTTCCTTCAAATTCGGTATGTCCCGCTTTTCCTTCATCAAAATGAAAATTGGGTTTCTTTTTTCTTCTAAATCTTTTTTGTACTCAGTGAGTTCACACCTATCGATAGCTTCGGATACAAACTTTTTAAACTCTTTTTCGTCACGCAACGTATTAAGATGTGTATACAATAACTCATATAGAGTAACGACGTTTGATAAATCAACATAATTTGCTCGAAGCTGTGCACTAACGACTTGAAACTTGACCAGCACAGAGTTCCAAAAACACAACATTATCGTCATTTCCAGGTTTTTCAATCGTCATTATATTAAGGGCGTCCGGGAGTTTTTCGAAAAATAAAAAGACATTTTTTTAAAATTTTTTTTTTGAAGCAGCATTTAATCTTAGACCAAAATTTTTTTACATTGTTAAAGTATAACTAATCAAAATTTATCTCTGAAATTTTGGTCCAAAAATATTCCTCAATAAGTTAGAAAAGTACAATGCCGTGAACGACCTCAAAATTTGCGATGAGCAAGATATCTAGAGACTGATTCATCCGAAAATAGAAAATTAAATTTTTTTCGGTTAAGCAAATAGTTAAGGGGCGTTTGATCGTTGATTTTTGAAAACTATTAATTTTTGACGAAATGGCGGGCGTACAAAGAAAATTTTCATTTTTTGTGCACAAACTTGAGGTCGTTTTAGGCTATAAATCAAAAAATATGTATCAAAAAAAAAAATCGAACGATCAAATGCCCCCTAACTATTTGCTTAATCGAAAAAAATTTAATTTTTTTTTTCCGATGAGCCAGTCTCCAGATATCTTGCTCACCGCAAATTTTGAGGTCGTTCACGGCATTGCACTTTTTTAACTTACTTACGAATATTTTTAGACCAAAATTTCAGAGATAAATTTTGAATAGTTATACTTTAATAATGTAAAAAAAATTTTGGTCTAAGATAAAATGCAGCTTCAAAAATAAATTTTAAAAAAATTCTTTTTATTTTTCGAAAAACTCCCAGACGCCCTTCACAATGCAAAGCATAAACAAGTAAAACACATAATGTTAAAAACAGTGAATAGGCGCTATCTTTTTCCCAAGGACTACACGAGTAATTTTTTGTTCAAAGTTAAGTACCTATAGTCTGCGGCTATAGATTAAGAAAATCGAAAATTAAATCGAATGTTAAAAAATATCGTTTTAATATTAAAAGTAGGTAGGTACCGCTGGAGTATTATTTATTATTTATTTAAAATTTATGAAAAAGCATTAAAAAAAGTCAAGAATGTATAACTATTTAAAAATGAATAAAAATGTGAAAACAAAGTGAAAATCAGCGTACATTCTCAGCGCCCCCTCGGACCTTGCACCCCCTCGGAACTTGCGCCCCAGGCTTAAGCCTGTTTAGCCTGTGGGTAAATCAGGCCCTGCTCATTCAGTTGATACACTCCCAATATTACTAACTGAAGTTCATTGCCGATACCAAAATGAGCTGTGACACCTGAAAAAACTTCTCATTTGAAGATCTAACTCTTGTTAGAGTGAGGTATTCTATCGTGGATAATTTATTTTTCATTGTTGTGGCTGAAACGTCATACTTATCGTCGAGATAACGCATCATAGGATTTCTAGCTGGGATTCTGCTGGGAATCTTATAATAAAGTGCTATAGTTTTCAATAAATACTTAAAGCCTTCATTTGCAACAAGTGCATGAACGAAGAGTCATTGAATGAGTTTGGGCAACTTAATGTGAAAACTATAGATAATAATTGTTAGAAACTGAACGATTATTACGCTTACCATACATAATCCGATTTTTGATAAATCGGATTAATACATCGATTTTATGCATCGATATTGAGTGCCTTGATATATCGGGTTAATTCGATATACATATCAAAGGCTTACATCGTAGTTATATCAAAAATCGATGTATATCGGGCATCACCACTCATTCGGAGAGAAAATGAACAACACCGATGGTTTACCTACTCTCGAGCACGCTACGTACAATTGCAGATGGGAAAAACACGGCATCTCTAAATTTATTCCACATACTTCCAACGATAGCCCTTGCGATTTATTAATCGTCACTGCGAATGCAAGACGAACAGGAAACTGGATACGTACGCTTAAATTGAAACGGTAAATCGGTTGGAATCAGTGGTATTCTTGGAATCAGACATCTTCTCCTTTGAACTTTCCTATGATTATCGTCGCTTCAATCACGTTGTTCATCACCTTTTTAACAGCGAGTCTTGTCCCATTACATAGTGTAGGTTGGTTTAGATAGCGCAACATGATTATAATCGAGCCGACCTTAAGCTGCAAATTGTACGGTGACATTCCTGGCAAATCTAATGAATTCAGAAATTCCATTGGATAATTGACAATCTCATCTGGATCGGTAATTGAATCGATCGACTTAAATGAATGTAATTGGCCATCGATTTGAGTTTGAATTTTTATGTTCAAATCGTCTACGTCTTTATTTTTCGCTGCCAAAATAGCCCGTTCGCTCAACCAAACATGTTTTTTTATAATTTGTACCAATATTTGGGAACACTTTTGTTCTTCATCGGAGTTCATGGCAGAACTCTCAAACAGTAAAAAAAAAATGTATGGAAACCACCCTAAATATTCACCCCAAAAAAAGTTTATAAAGCTTAATAATGGCTAGGGTATAAGGATCACGTGGTGTTAATTCCATGTGAATCGATGAAACGATCCTTAAGAAAATGCGATTTTAAAAATATTTTTGTATGAAGACCACCCTGAATAAACACTCTATACATAAAAAACATATTTAAATAAGCGCCTTCAGATATACATAAGTCCAACGTGGTGTCCATTCCATGTGAATCGACAAATAGATCTTCAAGCAAATGCGATTTTAAAAATATGTATGTATGAGGACCACCCTAAATAAAATTTATAGCACTTTATATTGGTCTCTGAATATAAAGACCACGTGGTGTTAATTCCATGTGAATCGATGAAGCGATCCTTAAGAAAATGCGATTTTAAAAATATTTTTGTATAAGGACCACCCTAAATAAAATTTATAGAACTTAATAAAGTTCTCTGAGCATAAAGACCACGTGGTATTAATTTCATGTGAATCGATGAAGCGATCCTTAAGAAAATGCGATTTTAACAATATTTTTGTATGAAGACCACCCTAAATATTCACTCTATATATGAAAAACATATTTTAATAAGCGCGTCCAAATATAAGTCTTACGTGGTGTTAATTCCATGTGAATCGACAAAGAGATCTTCAAGCAAATGCGATTTTAAAAATATGTATGTATGAGGACCACCCTAAATAAAATTTATAGCACTTAATAAAGGTCTCTGAGTATAAAAACCACGTGGTGTTAATTCCATGTGAATCGATGAAGCGATCCTTAAGAAAATGCGATTTTAAAAATATTTTTGTATGAGGACCACCCAAAATAAAGTTTATAGAACTTAATAAAGGTCTCTGAGTATAAAGACTACGTGGTATTAATTCCATGTGAATCGATGAAGTGATCCTTAAGAAAATGCGATTTTAAACAAATTTTTGTATGAAGACCACCCTAAATATGAATATTAAACAAAATTTTTTTTCATACAAACCTTGTCCTAAGAATTACAAATATAACGAAAAAGAAATCAGCCAAATCGGCCAAGCCGTTCTCAAGTAATGCGGGAACACACACAAATTGGCAATTCATTTTTATATATGTACATATATAGATGATGACAAAACTCAATTTGAACAAAAAAGGCCTGCGTTCAAATCGCAGATAAGGTATTGATTTTTTTTTTTTTATTTGAAAATATTCCAAACGCCAATTTCGGTACTTTTTTCACAGAAAGATCAACAAACCAAATAAGACACATTTGATATTTGTTTTATATGTTAAATAATTTATTCAATTTCTATTAAATAAATATGAATTCATTGCATATAAAACTAGATTTGTAGGTACATATACACACAAACGCATACAAAATACGATCCTTTGTAAAATCCAAAGTGAACGAAAATAGAAATGAGTTCGCCAATTTTAGTTTCGCTTCCTTTCTCAAACAGAGTAAATATATTTACTCTCTGTCATGTGGACTGTAATTTTTCTCCTTGATATAATAATCATACCCATTTTTTCAGATGCATAAATGTTGCAAGAGAGCGAGTACCTCTATATTTATATTTACTCTCTTTGATTGACGTTGGAAGAAAGATTTTTTGGAAAGACTATCATCATGTATTACTTCTCTTATACACTTAAATATTTAAGGAAAAATACTATTCAATATTACAAAAAAAAAGAGAAACTGCAATTATGCAAGTTTGCAGGCATCGTTGCCATTAACCCGAAAAATATTATGTCACGACGACTTCAAAACTATGTCAGTGACATAATACTCTAGCGAGAATAAAAAAAGTAAACTAAAACTCCTTTATACACACTTATTTTGCTCTGTCCAATAATTTAAGTAATACAAATGAATCCTTGTAAGTCATAACCAGAGAGACTGGAAATATGCAAAATAAAACACGTTTTAAGCTCATAGAATATGCTTCAAAAAACACCAAAATATGCACGAAAAATAGCTTGAAAGTTTCATATGAAAAAAATCAAAAACTGTGTTATCAGTTGGTTTTTTATATTTGAACATACAAAAACTTAAGATATTACATTCCAATTGTGCGGAGCATGTGATGTCTTGCCGATTTCACGGCAGCCTCCCAGAGCCCACCTAAGTGCGGAGCTCGTAGGGGAATGAAGCAAAACCTGACTCCTGCTAGTGCTGCGTACATCATCGCGTGGTGTTGTGCCTTGAAGGAATTCAACATCTCTTGGAGTTTGCGGTCTGCACCCACGTAGTTCGTTGCGTTGTCGCAATAATTCGTCTGGGGGAGTCCACGGTAGCTGACGAACCTTTTAAGACAAAGAATAAAATAGTCAGTGTATAAATCTGATGCAAGTTCTATAATTACTATTTTCGAAGTGAAACAAACAAATACCGCTACATACATTTTTACGGGTTGTCGACCTCGAATTTGTAAGGTTATACGTACCGGTCCGCAAAAGTCGACACTGCAAATTAGAAATGGTCGGACAGCTCTGAGGTGGTCAGACGGCAGATTTTCCATAATTTGCGTTAGTAATTTAGTTTTGTACCGAAAACAGTGAATGCAGCGCCTAACTAACTTGCCACATGCCTCACGTGCAGTTACTAGCCAAATTTGTTGGCATAGTAATCCATTAATATATTTAGCCCTGAATGGCAACGTGTAAATACCGTAAGCATATTTGCGCAAAATATGAATTTTTTGGCATGAGCAATTGACATTTTACATCATATGGAATCGATGCATCAAGAAGTCGCCCACCAACACGAAGTAGATTAAGCGAACGACTTTCATTTTTGTAATCATGAATGAAATGATTATATTTTTGAATGTTTGGCGAAAGTATTTTTGACTTTGCCATTTTGTTGATTTTTCCTAATAATTTAGCTTTCTGAATTATTTTAATAATTTTCAGGAATGCCCAATGCAATTCCTTTGCAGTAGGTTCAAGTGAAGCGTACCCCTCGCCTTTTAGCGGTTTCTTAATGAAACGAAGTATAAAGGCGAAAATTCGCAGCACTTTTATATACGAAGAACGAGATGAAATATATTCATTCATTCATTTGATGTGTCTTTGACTGCGAGGAGTACCGTATTATTTTTCTTCGTCTCTAGACTACTTATTTCTAGAGGTAATTCGAAATGACTATTTTTTCGCCAAAATTCAGAATCTTGTTGAATCAAATTGAAGATTTGAGCTTGCTTTTACTGCAGCCTCTGGAAAGTATATCTGCATGGTTTTGTTGGAATGCGTTGCCAACAATTTTTTGACCATTCTCGAATTTCGGCAACTCTATTCGCTACAAATGTATTATGTGTAGCAGGGTGTGTTTTAATCCAATGTACGATTATTTCTGAATCAGTCGAGAAATAACTATTCTCGATCCTTGTTCATGTCGTATTTACGCAAATGAAAACGAAAAACTGAGTACAAATCTTTCTGGATTGTTGAACCACCCATAACTGCATCATTTAAGGGGGGGGTTAAGGTTTGGAAGTGAGATTTTAAGCGAATTTTGCCAATTTTTTTGGAGATATGGTTACAGTATTTTATTTTTAAATTACATAGCCTTTTTTATTATATTTTAAAGTATAATTATATAAATTTTTAAGTAAAAATATTAAAAATTGAGGCATTGGTGGCTATTTTCCCCAGACAAGTACAAAAAAAAAAGAATTTGCGGTGGACATTAGAAGTCGTCACTGGATTATCTGAAACAAAAAATTCAAAAAAATTATATTAGTTTATGAGATTCTCGATTGAATTACGAAGAGTTTTTTAATTTTTATAGATTTTCGAGTTTTTGGCATCATTTAGAAAAAAAAACAACGAAATTTTGTGTAAGAAAAGTGCGAAAATCAACATATTTATTATTGTTTATAAAAAATTATAAATAAAAAAAAAATTATCTCGACGTAATTCAATCACAAAATGTTTAAAGAAAGTCTGTGCAAAATTTCACGAGGATCGGTCAATTAGTTTTTGAGTTACAATAGGTGTGTCTGTTTACTCGACAAAAGTTAACTTAAAGCGCCTTTTGTTGCCTAAATCTGCCTAAAACTGCCTAACTCGTGTCTGTTTACTTTCAAATGTAGTTAAATATGAGCGTGAAAATGAGAGAAACAAACAGCTGTTCACTCTCTCTCCGAAAAATAGTTAACAAAAATCGCCAAAAGAATTTTTGTAGTTAAATTTTGTCAAGCGTCAAAATACAAAACAGCTGTTCAGAAAAATAAATAAACGAAAATTTAATTTTTGTGCAAATTTAATTTTTGAACCTATTCCTCTTGTTTATCAATCCACCGATTTCAAACTTTTGCACACTAAATTAAAGCTCAATAAATAACCTGTCAACTGATACCTATATTGTTAAAATAGAAATATAAAATTGCTTAACTTAATCAAAAGAAAAAATCTGTAGCAAATTAAAATTTGACGATCGTAATAAAATAAATTTTTCGCTTTTGACACTTGGCTAATGTAACTACATTTTTAACTAATTCCTGTCTGTTTACTTTTTTTAGTTAAATATCTTTTTGAGAACAATTGCGCTCTTTTCTCTCAAATTATTTAACTACGGATTTAACTAAAAATTTAACTACGAAAGTAAACAGACACAACTAATGTCCACCGCCTTGAAAAAAGTAGTTTCGAGAAATACGCGTTTAAAGTTTGAACGACGCTCACTGCGCTCGCGTGAAACCGCTAAAAAGCGAGTCAGAGGTAGGGATATTCTAAATGCTGTATCTCCGTTAATTCGGCTCCGATCGATTTGAAATTTTGAGAGAGTATTCTTGAAAATATGTACTTTAATTTAAAATCGATTTTTTGAAAGTTCCAAACCTTACCCCCCCTTAATGATAGCTGAGGTGAAGTACGACTGGAAGCATCAAAAACTACACGAAGTTTGGTAGTCGTACTTTCTGGTCTCAAAACGCGTTGATGCGGAATGAAATAATGTGGAATTTTCATAATTCCCTCGCAAGCTGGTGAAGTGTCCTAATTTCAGGTACTCTTTCATGAAATCCATATACATTTCATGAAGTTCGAAATTTCCATAATTTACGCTCTAAAGCCAAAAATCGCCTTTTTGCGTTTTCGAAAGATGAGCCAAGTGAGTTCGGGCTTGACTTGAAAGGAAGTGAGACCTGAAATCGACCAGAAGCTAATCGACAAACTTTTTCAGAAAAGTGATTTTCGCATAACTGCTGCTCAGCAGTGTACGCCTTACAGTGTGAATCCTGTGGCATGTCTTCCAATGCCCAAAACTTTTTAACGATAGAGAGAAAAGAATCATCATTTTCAGTAATAGTTACTGAATTGCATATTTGCACATTTTTATTTTTGATAGTTTGGTATTTACCAGAGACTATCCAAACAAGTAACGTTTTCTGCAACGTAGGCAAATTCGGACTGTGTTTTATTTTTACTGACAAAAGTTCAAAGAATGTTTCTGCCCCAAGTAAAAGATCTATTTTTTGTGTTTTATAAAAATATGGGTCAGCGAGTTCAATATTTGTGGGAAGATTCCAGTCCTCTGTTGAAATTGTTTGATCTGGCTGGTATGTGGAAATAGACTTTAACACCAAAAATTCGGCTGAAAACTCGTAAGAATTAACCCTTGACCTTACTGCAGCATGCAATTTATGTCTGACAGTGGATTGCGCTTTTCCTATACCCACCAATTGCAAACTAACGTCTTCCCTACTTAAATTTAATCTCTGCACCAGTTCCTCCGTTATGCAATTAATTTGCGATCCAGAGTCCAACAACGCCCTTGCCAAATAATATTCGCCTGATTTGCTACTTATCTGTACCACAACTGTCGCTAAAATCACTTGGTCATCATGAAGTGAAGTATAATTCATCGCCGAACGAGATGTTGATGGCTGGTTATTGTTTATCAAGTTGAAACTGGCAGTAGGAGGGATGGGGACGTACCTATGCAGGAGCGAGTTATGCGGCCGCTGGCATATTTTACATTTTGCGGATTTGCATTTTGAAACTGTGTGCCCTTGTCTTAAACAATTCGCACCGTCAGAACAAGACGGCCGCATCTCAAAACTTTAAGTTTCGAGAAAATTGAGATTAAAGAACTCTAAAATTTTCCACTGAATTTGAAGACAGCCATATTTATAGCTGTTTTGCGGCTGAGGTTCGTTTACCTGCCTATAACTCTAACGTAATCCTGGCACTTGAACCAGGACTATGTAGGTTGCTTGGTTGTTACTGTAGGCACATTAACCCACAATAACAGCTAATTAGTTTGATGATAGCAGGACACCTTACCAGGGTCGGGGGTGTCTTGCTATATGTTGCGGCTACTAAAACCAAGAATCTTAGTTATGAAAGGAAAGATACTGCTTATATTCTTGCAATATAATGGCAAAGTTTATTGAAATTATATCTACTATATATACTTAATTGATATATTAAATTTGTTGACTTAATCATAATTACAAGCTAATTAAAAAATGTAACGCATGTAAAAATTATGACCTACTTAAGTAAAACCACCATAAACAAAACCGCACATTGACTTTAGCTAAATTGCAATATTTACATTTTTATCAATAAGACAAAAATGAACATTGACTTTAACCAAATTGTAATGCTTGCATTTTGTCAACCAAAACAAAAGCGAGCATTGACTTTAAACAAATTGCAATGTTTTGCATTTGGCCAACATTCATCATTTTGATTTGTTTAAGGGGCTGCATATGTTAAATAAAGAATGTAAAACTAAACATCCTCCTCCCGTTGAATATAATTCAACTACTGCTGTCCAAATTGATATCGAATTCGGTTCTTTGCTGCACAGTTGAACGTGGCTGGGGCGTAGGTGTTGTTGTTGTTGTTAATAGGAACCGTTTTACTATATGCTTTAACACGATGAATAATATTATTATGCCTGCCAAAATTAATGCTATGCTGGAAAGTGCGGTATTGCGAGTATTTTGGTGTTGAATTTTATGGGGCAGCATAATAAAATTTTCTGTTGCTAATAGCTTTTGTAATTCCGTAAGATTTTTTATTTGGTCATCATAAATGATACTGGTAGGGATGGGTAAAATCGATAACTATCGATAGACATCGATGTGAGTCAAGCATCGATAACTATCGATGTCTCTTTGCGAAACATCGACATCGATAAGAACTGATTTATTTTGAAATATAATATATGCATTTTGATTCAACACAAGCAATTATCAGAATACTGATGTACAAAATATAAATATTATATTTCTCGTTAAAATTTTGCAGAATATTATCTAGATTTATATGTTCACATTTACTCGTTACCAATCTGATAAACGAAAACACTTACCAAACTGACCGTGTGTTAAAGACACGACATTGAACTAATAGAGGGAAAACACGCGCGCGCAATAGTCCTCATTTTTAAACAAACAAAAACTAAAAATATTCTTAACCTGCCCGACATAACCTGGACGAGTTCCTTCCCTTCCCAAACTTAACAGCAGTTACCTAACCTGGACGAGTTGCCCCACTCCCCAAACCCAACAGCAGGTATCTAACCTGGACGAGTTGCCCTACTCCCCAAACCTAACAGCAGGTACCTAACCTGCCCGACCTAACCTGGACGAGTTTCATCCCTTCCCAAACCTAACAGCAGGTACTTAACCTGCCCGACCTAATCTGGACGATTTGCCCCACTTCTTACATAATTTTTTCAAATAGAATATAAAAACATATTCTTGGTCTTATCGATGTACTACCGATTGAAATCGATAAATTTGGAGAAACTATCGATGCATATCGATATTTTTTCTTATCGATTTTACCCATCCCTAGATACTGGTATGATTTCTTAATACGGCTCGTACATGTTCTGGTGTGGATAATCTTTGAACACTTCCAAGGCCAGTGTAGGAAGTGCGTATTGCGCTTGATGTTATATGGAATCCATCTAGGGTCAAGATATTGTTTTTGGCAACACACTGTGGTGCGATTGTGAGAATCCCTTATCCTGCCAAAGATACTTGTTGTGAGTTCTGGTTACACACGTTCGTTAACCGAGTAGGAAATTTTAACGCAAAGATCCATTGGTTTTGTTGTTCCGTTTGAGTCCATGTTGAGTTTTGTTCAATCTTTTTTAAATTGCAGGTGGCATGCGTTCCATTTTGGAGAAGTCCAAGCTCACAGGAAAAAACTTGAGATTCTTTGTGGTACCTTGGACGAGTAGTGCACACAACCTGATCCTGTTGAATGATAGTACAGGATTTAATATCATCTTGACTTAAAGGAATATACTGATCCATGTGTTTATCAATTGCGAATGTTTCGGCGCAAAGTGCAACAGTTATTAGTGTATTGATAATTATAGTTGGAATAGGCGTCATTTTTAGAATATCAAATTGTTCTTGAATAGTCAGTGGAAGTGAAATCTGAAATACTGCCTTGTCATTCGTTACGCCTCCCTTGACAGTCACGATTTTATATAACTGTATGGCGCTATCATCTTCAACTGGTATATCGAAGTTAGCTGGCATGTGAGCCTTGATGTTTCTTATGTATCGGTCAAGACGTCGAGGAGTGCACCTTGCACCCGCTGTATGTTGGTTATTATTAGTGGCAGTTGATCAGATAACGATGTCAAAGTTTGGAATAGAAGATATTGGTATTCAGACTGTTGTACGGAATCTATTGTTTTAGTCAGGCTATTTAACTGACTTTCCACTTGCTCGAATTTCACCTTAGTAGTGTTTCGGTTTACTTTTATTAAGTTAAGAATGGAGTCTATGACTGATGTTGTGTTTTTTAGCAGTCTCAATAGATAATCTTCATTGTCTTTTACTTCCTCTATTGTATGTGACATTTTTTCAGCGTAATCGGAGTCCAGTACTCCAAAAAGTGAACTTGCCACATTTCCTACAAAATTTAAAACACCTCTTTTTACACGTCTTGTCGGCAAAAAGGAGTTGTCTAATTGAAGCACGTCAGCCATATGTTGAAAATGAGACAGAGTGGTATTGCAACTACATTGTCTATTTATTTTGTCACATATATGATGAAGGAATGAAATACAGTTTTTTAGTGCGATGATGTCAGTTCTAAATGGTTCCAAATCATAGTAGACAATGAGATTCCATTGGCTTGTAGCAAGTTTGAGTCTTCCAATCTCTTCAAAATGTATGCCAATATCTGAGTTGAACTGTTGTAATCATAAGAGTGGTGAATATGGTCTTGCTGGTGGTCACTGATGCCTTTCGTGCGTAACTCATCAAGTCGTGGGTAAGTCATCTCTCTCCCCAAGATTGGCCTGTGCAGATTTTTTTGTGAATTGATCAACCTCTCCGGAATCGGATTGTATAGATTCCTCAGTTCAACCCGTACAGCTCCATCCTGACCATGATATACTCTTTCAATTCTTCCTAAAGACCACTGTAATGAAGGAGCATTGTCATCTTTTATGATAACGATTTGACCAAGCTTTGCATTTGAGCTTTGTTCATTCCACTTGTGACGATACTGTAGTTCATTCAGATACTCCAAGGACCATCGTTTCCAGAATTCTTCTTTAACATCTGTCACCAGTTCCCATCTTGTTAGCAATGAGTGACAAGAGGGTGTGGACTATGGATTAATTGATGAATTAATTGGTTCTCCAATCAAAAAATGACCTGGTGTAAGAGCTGTTATGTCATTAGGATCATTCGACATAGGAGTTAGAGGTCGCGAATTCAAAATGGCTTCTGCTTCAATCAAAGTTGTTTTGAGTTTTTCATACGTAAGGGATGCCGATGTCAAGATTTTTATAACCAAACCTTTTGCAGATTTAATAGCTGTTTCCCATAGGCCTCCAAAATGAGGAGAACTTGGAGGTATGAATTTAAAAGTAATGCCTGTATTGTTGAATTCTGTGGCTATTTTTTCGTTAGATCCTTGTGAAGGAAGAATATTTTTTAACTCCTGTAATTGATTACTGGCACCAAGGAAATTTGTTGCATTATCACAATATATACTTTGGCAACAACCTCTTCAAAACACCTCTTTAGGAGGGTCAGGAACCTCCCCTGTCACTCCCAAAATCCATTTTCGGCCTTTTCCCATTGATGCGTTGAGCACAATTTTTCTAAAAATTATACATAAGTGCATAATTATCATAAATTTCTTTCTTTTCAGAAAAATGTTAAGTATTTTCCTTTGGACTTTATTATCAATAATCCTAAGTTTTCTCTTTTGAAATTTTTTGCTTAGTGATCTAAGATATTATTTTAGGATTTTCCTCGTTCTTTCATACAAAAAAAAAACTTTTATTTTCGCCTTTTGAAAAATAAAAGTCAAAAAAAAAACTCTTTGCATATGACTGTCAAAAATATAAGTTAAAAAAAACTTTTAAAAAAACTTTTATTAATAAAAGTCAAAAAAAACTTAAAAAAAAAACTTTTATTAATAAAAGTTTTTTATTTATTTTATTTTATTAATAAAAGTTTTTTTTGACTTTTTGAAATACAAGTTAAAAAAAACTTTTACTTTTATTTTCGGATATAAAAGTTTTAAGGAAACTTTTACTTTTATTTCACAAAAATAAAAGTTTAAAGTTTACTTTTACCTAAAAAAAAAACTTTTATAAAACTTTTTTTCAAGCTCTGATTAAATTTATTTAATTTTTAATTAATTCAATTTTCAAAAAAAAATGTTTTTGATAGGAAAACGCGCGTCGGCAACAACAACGAAATTAAGAACAAACGAATAAGTCTAAGTCCCTGTTCAGGCGCCAAAATGTTAGACGATTATTTTATCGCTAAATGAATAAATGAAATTTATTAGCCTAACTTTAATGAAATTAAAAACACGAATTTGATGTTTAACGCCTCAGGCTCTTAAAACAACTAACTTTATTTATGACTTCATTTTCTTACAACTAGTACTTTTGTACTAATTTTAATGACTATGTTCGAATATGTAGGTAATTTACTGCTTCGTGCAAAATATGAAGGGTGTTTTGAAAAATTAATAAAATATTTAAGCTAATTAATTCAAAGTTATTAAATGATAAAAATTAATTCTTAAAAATATAAAACAGTCTTGAAATGACTGAACAGAGGGTGTCAGCCACATTCGACACCGGGGCGACGATGAGTTTCATACGAGAATCCTTTGCAGCCAGTTGGCAAAAACACACTTAAGCTTGAAGCAAATTCAAAAACCATACGCTCACTCGCGTACACAAATGAATTCTCAGCCACCATGCCCGGACTCAGACGAAAATCAGCAGCAGAGCGGTCAACAACAACATAAACAGAAACCTCAGTCTATTCACCGCCGCAGATCACACCGATATCAGCGCCGAAACTTACCGCAGAGTAAGACGACAATTTTATCAGCAAAATCTACAAAAGCCATCGGGGCAGAGGCCCCAGTCATTGCAGAAGCGAAGCCAACAGTTCCAACATCAGGGCAGCATGGAGATGAACAGGTAATTAAAGATTTTCTTGCATATGAACTCCAAAAAATTTGAAGGTCTACAAGGCGTCACACAGCTTATCGCGCACCGGATCGTCATGAGAGATGACAGGCTGGTCAAGCAAAGATATATTCCGCGAAACCCAGCAATGCAAGCTATCATCGATGAGGAGATCAACAAACTACTGTCCAAAGGATACATTGAACCATCCCTCAGCCCGTACAGTTCACTTATTGTGCTTGTGCGGATAAAGACCGGAGCCTGGCGGCTGTGCATTGACTACCAACAGCTAAATAGTAGATCGGTGCCAGACGCGTATCTGCTTCTCCGAATTACGCACATTTTGGACCGCATGCGCAACGCTAAATACGTCAGCAGCCTTGATCTCAAGAATGGATAATGGCAGATCCCGATGGAGGTGGCAAACAAGCAGTATACCGCATTTACGGTTCTGGGACGTGGGCTCTACCAATGGAAGGTCATGCCTTTTGGTGTCCATTCAGCCCCTGCGACTTTCCAGCGAGCCCTCGACAGTGTCATTGGTGCGAAAATGGAGCCGGTTGCGTTCGCCTACTTGGACAATATTGTCGTCACCGGAGCTACCCTAGATGAACACCTTCATAACTTGCGCGAAGTTTTCCGGCGATTACGGGCTGCAGATCTGCGAATAAATCCAGAAAAATGCGAATTTTTCAAGACTCAGATTAAATATCTCGGCCATGTGGTACCCAAGTAGAAATTTGTGACTTTTAAGGTCACAAAATTCGCGTGCGAGTCACAGTGTGGTTATTGTGACTAAAATTTGTGTAAATAACGTAACTTTGACTGTAACCGATTAACTGATGCCTAATGCCTAAAAGGTCAGTTTGACTTTATGGTAACATTTCAGTAATTTTTGTGTACCAAATTGATCCTATTTGGGTCAAATTTTAGTAACAATAACTACACAGTTCCTTTTAAAAGTTACCTAATGGTAACCACGATATTTTAGGCACAAATCAGTAAAAGTGACTCAAAAAGTTACCATTTCGCACACAAATTTAGTTAGAGACACATTTCGGTCACACATGTGTACATAACATTTTGAAAGTAGAGCGGTTCAAAAAAATGTTTTTTTTTACGACGTGTCAGCGGATATTTATAGCGTTACATATCTTGAAAATGCTCCTCATAGGATTCTCATCATATTGAATACTGGATTTGAGCCGCCTGTTTGAAGTTGTCAGCTTTTGAAGAAATAGATTGATTTTAAAAGTTGCTCAAGTTGTAAGGGCTATCGAATTTTCGAACAAAATAGGGATTGAATTGACAAATTCAAACAGGCGGCGTTAATCCAGTATTCAATATTGATTGCAATCTCTTGAGGCGCGTTGTCAAGATGT
This sequence comes from Tricholauxania praeusta, assembly GCA_949775025.1. Classification (NCBI taxonomy): domain Eukaryota; kingdom Metazoa; phylum Arthropoda; class Insecta; order Diptera; family Lauxaniidae; genus Tricholauxania; species Tricholauxania praeusta. The sequence continues at coordinate 113,179,280 of OX459028.1, forward strand.
GTAATGCTATTGATATCCGCTTACATATAGTAAAAAAAACACAATTATTTTTTAGAATCACTCTAATTAATAATAAGTTACGTTGAAATTTTTAAGGTTAAACAGCTTCGCCCTTAAAGGTACACACTAACTACTTAGTGTAGTTATGAACAAACAAAACAATTTTTAAAGAAAAATAAAAATATATTAGTGTTGCATGCAGACAAGGGGAATGTGACAGTAGTTATGTATAAAAATGAATATAATGACAAAATGAGCACAATTTTCGGAGATTGGACAACATACAGACGTTTAAAAAAAGACAAAACATCTGCTTTACATGGAAAAAACAATGAATTTGCAGACAAACTTTTTGACAATAAACATATAGCACTCAAAGAAAAATTCATGATAAAAACGAACACCGCCATTGCTCCACGAATTTACGGACTACCCAAAATTCATAAAAAAGACATGCCTTTAAGACCGATCTGCTCCTCCATTAATTCACCATCATATGGATTGTGTACATATATCACAAAAATTTTAAAAAACTTGACAAAAGACTCTATTTATAACGTAAAAGACGCAATAGAATCTAAAAATCGTGTACAAGACAGTTATATTTTTGATGACGAAAAAATGATATCCTTTGACGTAGTTTCTCTATTTCCTAGTGTACCAGTAAATTTAGCATTGACAATTATAGACAAGAAGTGGAATACAATTAAAACTTTCACGACAATTCCAAAAAAACTTTTTATTGACATCGTTAAATTTTGTGTTATTGACAATAATTATTTTAATTTCAACGGACAAACTTATAGACAAATGAAAGGCATGCCTATGGGTTCAACAGCCTCGCCTATAATAGCAGACATTGTTATGGAAGAGTTATTGGACAATTGTATGAGTAAAATTGACATTAAACCTAGAGTACTGACAAAATATGTAGATGACATTTTTGCAATTGTAAGAACGGATACAATTCAGGAGATTTTAGACGAGCTAAACAAATTTGACCGAAACATAAAATTTACTATAGAGGAAGAAGAAAACAACAAATTGACTTATCTTGACACAATTATCGTTAGAACAGAGAATCAGTTAAAACTTAATTGGTATCAAAAACCCTCAGCATCAGGACGAATTATTAATTTCTATTCAAAACATCCCAAAATGACCATACTAAACACTGCAGAAAATTTAATCAGAAGAGTATTGACAATAAGCGACAAAGAATTTTTTAAAGACAACATTGACAAAGTTAAGGATATTTTACTTAAAAATAGTTTCCCAAAAAGAACTATTAAACATTTATTAAAGAGATCCCATGACAAATATAGACAACGGCCAGAACCAAGTGCAATAATATATAAATCTATGACATACATACCCGGTTTCACCGAGAGATTCGCAAAATCTCATTTATTTGACAACATAAAAATTGCAAACAGAACAGACAACGTAGTTGGACAATTTTATAGCAACACTAAAGATAAAATAAACAAACTTGACAAATCGAAAATTATTTACAAAATTCCTTGTAATGGTGACGGGTCCAACGTATGCCATAAAGTATATGTTGGTACTACAAAAACAAAACTCAGGACAAGACTCTCAGGACACAGATCTGACCAAAAAAATAGAACAGGACAAGTTCCTAAGACAGCACTCTCAGCCCAATGTGCAGAATTCGGACATTATCCTAACTTTGACGATGTGAAGATCTTGCAACAAGAGAACCAATATGACAAACGACTAATGATAGAGATGCTTCACATTATTAATACTCCCACTGACCTGAGAATGAACTTTAAGAGTGACACCGAAAATTGTGCTCACATATATAGGCACTTAGTTAATAATTAATTTAGTTCAAATTTCGACCTCGTTAAACTTAAATGTAAGTTCAGTACCATTGTCTCGTTATTTTTTTGTTTATGTTAGTGAAAGTGTTTAATTTTTATGTTACATTTAAATAATTTATTGTGATGTTTACTTATTGTTGCATATTGTAATTTTTAGTGACCCCTGAGGATGAAGAAGGAACTTCTTCGAAATATTGGGTATTTCAAATTTTAAGGATTAATAAATTAAAATTTAAACTGATTGACCTATTAGCCAAAATAAAATAATCAAAATATATTAATATTTACAATAAAAATGAGCTTCGTTTGAATTTCTACGCATAATATGCAGAATTTAGTTCATATAAAAAGTAAATATTATAAGTCATAATAATACGCATACATATTAATGCTTCTTACCATTGTATTCATTTATGTATGTATACTACAATCATAAAAGTAACTTAAAAGTAAAATATTTTCTACACAAAAGCGTCTGCGTGTGGGTCGCTATAACTACACATTGTGGTCACAAATCAGTCACAAATTCAGTAACAATAACTACACATATCCCTATATCTTCTATATCCCCACTTGGTAACGATTACGTAACAATTACGTAACATAGCGGGATTTGAGTAGTTATCTACACAAATACTTAACCGAAACAAACCGAATGTGTGGTCACAGTGACGGAACGCTGACTGAAATTTCTACTTGGGTAAGCGGCGAAGGAATCCAAACGGACCCAGATAAGGTAGCAGCAATACGCGATTTACACCCGCCACAGAGCGTACGCGGAGTGCGGCGTTTCCTCGGAATAGCTTCCTGGTACCGACGTTTCGTCCCCGATTTTGCGTCAGTGGTCCAACCCCTGACATCATTGTTAAAAAAGGCAAACATTGAAAGTGGGGTCAGGAACAGCAGCACGCGTTCGAGATCCTCAAGCAAAAGTTAATCCAACACATTACACATGTCATATGGAATTTCATACTTCAAATCCAATGCTACACTAACCATCTAATTATCAAATTATAGTGTACACATGTATACATACATACATCACAATTTGCGATCTTAGTGCCTTATTCTACTGACCTATGCACGTATACATACATATATTGAAAACTTTACTACTGTCACCTAAACCTAGGCAAATCTTTGATTTAATCTAAAATTGAAACGCTTTTTAAGATTGAATTAAAATTGAGAAAATACTGATCCAGACAAAGTCTAAAATTACGAATAATGTGCAAATTAAAGTTTAGAATATAACGTTTTTACACCAAAAAAGAGTCTAAAATTGAACAAAAGCTTCTTTTTTTTAATATACTGTTAAAAGTTAATTTCATTGATTAAGCTCTGAAGAGTAAATTATTCAAAAATAGTGTAATTGCGTTACCGATTCTTTTGATAGTATTTTTTAATTGAAGTTTGTTATTGAAAATGGCAATTGTGTCCTTTACGCAATTTTTTTTTTGTAGTTTTTGGTCTTCTTAGTTTGACTGTTGCACTCAAAAGTGGTAGCGGAACAAACGCGAAAATTGGCGTGTGACCGCAGTTTGTATCCCATTTAATTGTAGAGCACCTACTATTTCGATTACATAATATAATTATTGCTATTTAAAAAGTCCTGTTACAACTTACATTTGATCTCTGCCGATAACCAACCGATAAAAAATTTTAAGACTCTTTTGCGAAGAAAAATTATTTATTTCATAAACTTCATACGCTGTTCAAATGAATTTATATTTTAATTCAACTGTAATTTGTCCTTAATGCCCATCTCTTTGATGAATGTATACAGCGAAAACGAAAATTTCGCAATCTAGAAAGAAAAAAAAATTTAAGTTTTAAAAATGTTACTAAAAACTAAATGCATAAGGTCAGTGGCATAGCTGGTCAGTGCTCTCAAGGGGACTTTTCCTTGTCAACTATTTTTACTGCTGCGTCTTTCATATCATATGGGTAAGGTGTTATGTAACCCCTTGACCAGAGATGACCAAGATGTGGCATTTTTCAAATTTGTCGTGTTTTTTGTCAACATTCCTTGTCACTTTTCAGCTGCTCATTATTAGTTTCATTGTTTTGATTTTGTCATTTTCTATTTTGCAAATTATAACGCAATAGCAATACTGAAAAATACGAACTAACGCCACGGCTCGCAACGAAAAATGTCTCCACAAGTTTGACTTCTGCTTTTACATATCGTCACCTCAGAGTGTAAGGCCTGTAACTCACAGCGACAAAACAGTTTCAAGATAGTTTTGTCTAGCAAAAGTTCCACGGCTTTAGAACAAAAAGTTTTGTTTTTGTCTCAAAACACAGTGAGCGCACACCCATATGTGCTAATGTGACGAAAACTGTTTTGAGACTGTTTTGTCGCAGTGAGTTACAGACCTAAGTGTCCTATCAGCAAAAACATGAAACTGAGAAAACAGCGTTTTAAAGTTATTTAGTCTGCGATATGTGATTTAAGAATTATTAATGCCTCTGTGTATTTAAAATTATTCGGATTTGTATGAGTTAGGACTAGAGCTGTTCAAAATAAAAACTTTTTGATTTTTTCACAATGTGTCAGCGGATTACAGTAGCCTTATATGTCTGGACAAAGCCCATTACTAGGATTAAGATTAATATTGAAAACTGGATTAGCGCCCTCTGTTTCAAGTAAACAACTCATTTTCCAAAATATTGATTTAAAAAATGGTGCAAGTTACAGACGTTATAAAATTTGTTAACAAAGTGGGTATGGTTTTCGGGAAACTATCGATCGGGAAATTCAAATTCGTGATTTGTTTTTCTTCTTCTTTTTTCTTTCTTATAAATAAATTGACAATTGACCGGACCAACGTAAAAAAGTACCGATTTTCCACTTTCTAGCTGCAACACCTCAAATATTATGTTACCGCCATAATTTGAATTTTTGAAAAAGGGAAAAAAATCTATAAAATAGAAACTAATGTGGTATGGAAACAATTATTTTGTTTGTTATAACATAATGTTACACCGCATTTTTTGCAAATTGTTTGTGATACGCCAGTTCACTTGAAAAACCTGCAACGTACTTTTTTTCTACTTAAATCGGCCAGTGACCAATTTGATCCTGCCTTTTTACCATTGGGGGGACATTTCGCGCAGGGCCCGTATGTTTCGTGGCTTGAACTTAATTTTTCATCGACCTTTTTGATATTAGGCTTCAGGCTAAGCTTGCATAAAGTCTCAGCTATTCAAGTCGAAATTTTACTCTATTTAAATGGTAGTGCTGCGTATATCGATATGATGATTTGGTGGGAGTTTGAAAAGGGCTTTAAGTATATATAGAAGCAATTTAGGGGCAAAATACACTTCCGTAAAAGTGCCCTTATTCCACCCAATTACTCAATTGAAATTGTTAATAGTTGATTTTAAGCCTTTCGTTGCTAACATGCGGTCTCACAGACCGAAAATAAGTTTTACTAATATGATGAAGTTATGTTATTCCTTAATTATAATATTTTTATGTTTAAGAAACGTTAAGAAAACAAGAATAAAATTGCACATAAATATCTTAAACTTGAAGAAATTTACATTTACTACGCTTCAGTCACACATACCGATATTAGCAACCGTGTTCGAATTTTCGTGTTAGAACGGAAGGTTAAGAAAAATGCTCTCAATTTAAAGCAAGCAGTTTTCGGTAAATTGCACTTTTACCAAATACATATCGTTAAAGCCATTTACTGTTGATAGAAAAAAAATGTCAATGAAAACATAGCTGATGCACTTTAAAATTTTTGATTTGGAAAATATGCCTCTGGTTTACAATGCATATTGAATATTGTCCAAAACGCTCTGCTCCAATTTGCTCATTGCAGCTAATAGGATAGGATAGTTTGCAATCTTGATATGAAAGTCTCATCTATGCCAGTGGTTTTTGATGTAATGTGGGAATCAGCAAAAAATCTCCTGGCTGTATTGCCATCATTCCTGCTGCCAGTTCCGTGTCAACGATGAGTCCTAATTTGCGGAATTCCGAATGAATTTTTTTTTTTTTTTTCATTTTGCAGAGCTTTGCATGCAGCTTTCTTATGGTGTTCTTTCCACTAAAATCCAGGTCATACGAGACTTTTGGAATGTGCTTCATAAAGCGAATTTTGACGGTGAAAGTCCAAATGTGTATCCCACTTTTTCGCACTTATCAGTTGAAGGTTTGCTTAGTTTGCTTTCTACGAAAGAGTGGATTTTGTGTCACTTAATACCTGTGAGATCTTGCCGTCGACCATTGTAAGGAACAATTTTTGGTGAACAGTGTTATTTTTTCCACTAAGATGGACTCTTACAAAGTATCCATCAGAGTATTAGGGGCCGTTCATAAATTACGTAAGACGTTTGGGGGGGGGAGGGGGGTCGGAGGATTCTTACTACATCTTACGAGAGGGGGGGGGGGGTGAATGATCATCTTACGTAAGATTTAAAATGCGTATTCATACATTAAAGTTGTATTAACGCATCGTCATTTGTGGCAGTAATGAAATATATTTGAATTTTCGACAGTCACGAAAGATTCAGAAATATCGATTACAATCGATTTAAGTAATCGACTCTAAACGTGACAACTTCTCTTCTGTTTATGTAATGAAATATATGTATGTTGTTTACACGCAGGGTCGACTTGTAACACCGTCTCACAAGTTTGCTATTATTCAGGCATTTACACGCAGATACGTCGACTTTAAAATTTTGTTGATGTTGTCCCGGTTCTTTACCACCCCCTTGCACTTGTCCTCTTCAACAAGCAGATTCGCTTTCGATTCCTTCTTCAACAGGAGACCAAAACAGGAATCTATTTCTTCGCTTAGCGTTAAATTACGATTGGTCAAAAGTACATCCACTGTTCAAAATCATGCCTTACGATTTTTTTTTGTCCTTCCCTTGCAAACGTCTTAGCTGATCGAGTTTGTAATATTTGTGACCAGTACTTTGCCTCGAAAAAAGCTACTGTAATGCACAAAAAACTACATGGAAAAGACTGTAGTCGCACTTACATGATTCAACCAGTTTCAATTTTGAAACGTGGACAGGGGAAAAGCCTTTGCATTTTAAAACAATCGGAGATTTGTCAAGTTGCAGAGTGGCATGACGACGAGGATATTGATGTTACAGGGTTTGAATGTGAATCAGAAAAATCAACAGACGAATCGGGTGTGCCAATTGTAGGTTCACTATCAGACTGGGTGAAAAGCGCATGAACTAACGATGACTTACGATGACTTTTTTTATTCATATTGAAAAACAAATGTGTAGTTTGCAATTTCGTAATATTTATTTAATATGTAACATATCGCACACATTTAGCTAAAGAGGCACAATTCAAAATTTTCAAATTTTCAGAAAACGCAAAAAACTGTTTTGAGCTTGTGAACTATTTTTTATAAATAAAGTGTGAATTGTTTAGATGCAAGTACTAATAGAATATGGTTTTAAGCCACGTCACAATCACAACAGCTGGAACTCTCCGACACTAAAAATAGGACACTTTTGCATATTGTAGCCTAATTTCTATTGCAACATGAAGAAAGACAAAACTCTTTTCTGACACCAAAGTACAGCAAAAAACAAGCTAACCTATTTTGTGCTGACAGATATGTGTATGATGAACAGTTTTAACAAGTTAACTCGAAAATGGGAAATTTTGAGTTGTGCCTCTTTAGCTAAATGTGTGTGATATGTACTTATATTAAAATTAAATATAGTAATATAGTACATCACATGAAAAATACATTTTTTGACTAGTTTCACCTTAATTATGAATCTTAAGTAAGATTTCGGAAGGGGGGGAGGGGGGGCAGTGAGAATCTTACTAAATCTTACTCGGGGGAGGGGAGGGGGTCAAAAAGTCATGAAATTGTCTTACGTAATTTATGAACGGCCCCTTAACAAAGAGTATAAAATATGTAAAGAGATGTCATCGCGCTCTTCTGCACATTGCTTTGCAGAATCGTGGGTTGCTTTTTTCCGATGGTCTAAAATTTGCAGTGAAACTGAAATCCCCTGATCAAAACAAAATGACAAAATAAGTCGAAATACGAGCAAAACTCAAATAGGAGAAATGACAACTCGCTTGTTCGCCTATATTTTCGTTCGTATTGCGGATTTCCTTTATATTTCGTATGCTGTATAGAAATTCTATTTTATATGCAATTCATATTGAAAATTTGTATTTCATTTTATTATATTATTCATGTTAAAAATTTGTTTTTAATTAATCGAGATTGAATAAATTATAAAAATGAAAACAATATAAAATAAAATATGAAAAATAAAAAAAATAAATACATAAATGGGATTTGAACATAGATCTTTTTTGCTTTTTGTTCAAATTGGCTGAAGTTTACATGAATAGAAAATCATCCCTTATTTTGTGGTTTTAACAACAGTGAAAAGTGAAAACAAAAAGAATAAATTATCTTTTTTTATGCAAAATGATGATTTTTCTTATTGAAAATACAATTGTTGTACGTCATACACTTTCGATTACACTGATTTTTACTAAGGTTACGTCCATAAATTACGTGAGTAGAAATAGGAGGGGGGGGGGGGGAAGGTCCGGTAAAATCTCACCAAGGGGGAGGGGTCAACGAAAATCTCACGTCAACTTTTTAATGCAGAGAGTATACATATATTTTTTTTTTTTTTTTTGTTCAAAAATGTCTAGACAGCAGAAATCTGCTCAGAAATTAACATTTTTTTCTTTTAATTAAAGCTTACCATAACTTTAACAAATTTTTGGAGCCCAAATCTTAAAATAAAAATATTGTTTCTTGGAAAAACCAAAAAAAAATTTTTTTTTTTAAATATTTTTAGTTTCAAAAATTGGTAGAGACCAAAAACTTTGTCGGAAATCAACAATTTTTGTTTTGAAAAGAAAGCTAACGTAAACACCAAAATATGCTTTATTTAAGCTAAAAAAAAAGTCATAGCTAAAATATTTCACATTTTCATTGACTTGGGTAGTTATTTTATAGGTACTCATTTTTTAGTGAACACTTTTGTGACTTGAACTTAAAAACATTTTAAATATTTTATGTGGCCGCTTTTGGCTGATGGTGAGCTGTATTCTGTTAGGCATACTCGCTATCAATTTGTCTAGTATTGAGTACTGATCTCGGACCACTGTTAATTGGTGGTATTTGTTTTTTAAATTGTTCCACAAATTTTCATTAGGGTTAATACCTAAAGACTGTGCTGGTCAATCCAAGCAGGTAATATTTCGGTCTCGGAGCCATTTCGTTGTAATTTTAGCAATATACTTACTTCGGGACATTATCCTGCAAAATGATGGCGTCGCCTAGTTCCCAGCCGAATTTAATGTATTTTTACGGAGATTAATCGCAACTTTTAAGAAGAAATATTATAAGATACATTGATAATATTATTCTCAAACCTATTATTAAATAATTATGGAATTTTTGTGTTTAATTTTGTTTTTCGTTGAATAAAGAACTTTTTTGTAGTAATAATTTCATCTTATTCGAAACCATTTTCGCGGAGCATCCGATACAATTTTAAATTTCATCAAAAGTCTTACCTTGCGAAATGGAATATTTAATAATTTTACATTACTCTGGCGTAGCATGCTTTCCACGGCCCACTAAAACGCAAAAACTTTTACTTTACTTTCTACTTTTTTCGAACAAATATTTTTAATGAGAGTAAATATCTAATCTTGTGTAGTAAAGAAGTTGAACACTACTATTATTTTGACCGCAATTGTAAACGCGTTTGAAAAAAAAATTTGTACTTATTCTAGCTCCTTTCAAATTTTAATACAATTTACATTGTTGCCAAATTCCGATACTGATGTAGCAAATGCAACGTAGCAATCAGTCATCATAGTGTTCAAATAGAGGACTTCAATTTAAGGTACATGTAAAGAATACTTTGCAGGTTGATTGCTTTGTATGTAAAAAAGACAAACGTTTTAATATTAGTATAAGTATCCTAGTGTGTAACGCGCTTGCCTTGCACACAACCGATCTATGTTCAAATCCCAGTTCGGCATTCTTTTTTTTTTAAATTTTCTTGTGACTGACATTTTTTTTTTTCATTTTTATAATGTATTCAATCTTAATTAATTAAATACAAATTTTTAACATAAATTATAAAATGAAATGAAACACAAATTTTCAACATGAATCGCACATAAAATGAAGTTTCCATGCAACATGCGAAATGTAATAGAAATCACAATACGAACGAAAATAAAGGCGAACAAGCGAGTTGTCATTTCTCCTATGGACCACAAAAATAAGTGCTACCACAATAGATTTTTGGTAGAAAAATTATTTTAATTATTGAATCACGAGACTGAATAGTCTTTATACATAGCTTCAACGCAAGACTTACGCTATATTGAATTATTACCGTAGATCGAAAGAGGTTGTTTTGTCAAATGTCCACAGATATGTATAAAGTTAGCAGTAAAATACGAACGACAATCAGAATTTCAGCGCCGTTTCTCGCGTTCACTAATTTCGCTTCTCGCATGAAAAATAAACTTTGCACTTGGTTTCGCTTTTAGCGTGCAGTATGGATGCACACTAACGTTTCTGAGTGGAATTAGAAGTGCCAAAATGGCTAGTAGATGCGATTAAATAACACTACTCAACAAGATTTTCCACAACGAATTTGGATAGCATTTTTTATAGCAAAATTTTCAGTAGAATCTGAATATTGTAATCGTATTTTACGATTAGCCTCAATTTTTTATATACATACTAGAAGTCTGCGTGAGTGGATTTAAATCGGCCTTTAAGTCATTTGCCACATTTCAAATCTACCAAAATTTTTATGATTTAAATCATAAATTAAATCAAAACAAAAAGAAAAAACAGCAGATGAGGTGATTGTTGCAACCGTAAATTAAGTGTTCAACGCAGTACAAGCGCAAGTGTGACAGCAAATCGTACATTTTAATACTTCTTTTTCCTCTTAATTCGCATTTTGTCTGTGGAAAAGGCTAAATTTACTTCAGTTCCAAATTATAATATTATAATAATAAAAATTAAATATCGCCCACTGCTAAATTTGTTTTAAAAATATGAGAGAAAAAATAAACGCTAGATTACCCAAAATATGTTCATTCAAACTTGGGTTATAATTTATATTTCTATAAAGAAAAACGGCCCATAAAAAAGCTCAAAAGCGCTTCTTCCTTAATTTGCCTCTTGTTCATATGGTAACCCTTACAATGGACCCACAACCATTTTAAATAAACAATTTAAACATATTAAAACTGTAAGGTTTTATTAAGCCCTTTAGATAATTCTTAAGTTTAAAGTACCTCTTATGAAGCTTTTGAGATAATCCTTAAGTTTTATAAGCCACTTATCGAGGAATTTTAAAAACATGGCGTCGTCAGCCATCTTTTTCAAAATTCATGCCGACAAAATAGCAACAACAACAAAAAATCAAATGAGTTACTTTTTTTTTTGCCAATATAATGATTTTTTCTGCACTAAATCCTTTTATTTCCATATGCTTTTACGTAAAAAATCATTTAAACATATTTTGAGACATAAATATTAAAGAAAAAACTAAAAAAAATGTTCGCCCAAAAATTTTATTTTCCTAAAAAGCTATATTTTCGAAGCGCGTTAAGTTTTTCGAACCAAAACCACAAACTTCTCGATAAATCCTTGCTCGCACGTAAATTTTGATCAATACTAGTGCCGAAATTCATAACTATTCGTTGCATCAATTTCAATTGTCATTTTATATTTCTATTTGTTATCATCCTTTAATCTATTTAACTTTGGTATACTGCAAATTGTATGTATAACAAAAACCAAATCTTTATTAAGACTTCGTAAGAATGGAGCTGCTTGTAGAAGTCCACGTAAGTGGGAAAAGTTCCTGATCGCCACTCACTTGGGAGTGGCCAGGGATGATTCTTTTGCAAGCAGTTCAAGCAGCTCACAAACTTCGGGCCTTTTTGGCCAAGTATCCTCTGGAGATCCCTTGGACACCCGTCCGGGGGTGAGCTAGTTGTGAGAAGGCGAGTCTCTCCTAGACTTAAAACTTGGAATGTGTGCGTAGGGCTTGGGTCCCACCACACATTATCATCATTTCCAATGAAAACCAAACCTGCCTCGGATAATAGCCCCCACTACGATGACGACCACTGCAAACGAAAAACGGACAATGATTTACGGATATGCACCTGGAATGTCCGGACCCTCCATAAGAAGGTGCAACTATCCAACTGGCGGAAGCCCTCGTAAAAATAAATGCTGACATCACCGCCATCCAGGAGATGCGATGGAAAGGACAAGGCTGCTCTAAACGGACGAACTGTGATATCTACTACAGCGGCCATGCGGAGAGGCGCGAATTTGGTTGCGGATTCGTTGTAAGTCGAAAATTACGCAACCTAGTTTCCCGGTTCACGCCAATAAACGAAAGGTTGGCTACGATCCGTATCAAGGCAAAATTCTTTAACATAAGCCTAATTTGCGCGCACGCCCCGGACGATGCCACCAAGGATGATTTCTACGCGAGCCTAGAGGACGTGTATGACCGTTGTCCGACCCACGATGTAAAAATAGTCCTCGGCGATTTTAACGCGAAGGTCGGAAGAGAAGGCATCTTTGGCGCTACAGTCGGTCAGTGCAGTCTCCACGAGACCACTTCAAACAACGGTCTGAGACTGATCGACTTCGCCGCGGCGCGAAACATGGTAGTTAGTAGTACCAGATTTCAACACCTCGACATTCACAAGGCCACCTGGCTATCCCCGGATCAAAAAACGAAAAACCAAATTGATCATGTTGTGATCGACGGAAGGCACGCTTCAAGCGTTCTGGATGTGCGTACATTTCGGGGGGTCAACACTGACTCCTACCACTATCTTGTTGCAGCTAAGATCCGCATGCGGCTATGGAATGCGAAGAATGTACGCACGGCCATGCAACGAAAGCTGGACGTTGCCAAGCTGCAATCACAACGGACTGCCGAGGCGTACTCCGCTCAACTCTCGGTTAAGCTCAACCAACCAACCTCTGGAACGAACGACGCTGGTGGACTTTGGACACCACGTATTGTGTGAAAGATTGAAGCCGTATACAGAAACGCTGATCGGATCCTATCAGTGTGGCTTTAGACCTGGTAAGTCCACCATAGACCAGATTTTTACACTACGCCAAGTTCTGGAGAAAACCCATGAATATCAAATCGACACTCACCATCTCTTCGTCGATTATAAAGCTGCGTTCGATAGCCCAGTGCGGGATTACCTATACGCAACAATGTCTGAGTTCGGTATACCTGCAAAGTTGATAAGGCTCTGCAGGATGACGTTGAGCAATACGTGTAGCTCCGTCAAGGTAGGGAATGACCTCTCCGGAACTTTTAATACCGAGCGAGGTTTCAGACAAGACGACCCGCTCTCGTGCGATCTCTTCAATTTCATTATGGAGGGGATCGTACGAAAAGCCGGTGTGCATCATAATGGCACCATTTTCTTGAAAAGTGTTCAGCTCCTTGCGTACGCTGATGATATTGATATTATCGGTCGGAGTAAGAGAGATGTTACTGCTGCTTTCACTGCTATTGAAAAGGAATCAGCCAAAGTGGGTTTGACGGTAAACGAGCGCAAGACGAAATACATGATGTCTACTAACACCAACAAGAGAGCACGAGATCTAGACTCTCATGTTACAGCGGGCAACTGTAAATTAGAAGTTGTCAAGGAATTCATTTACCTTGGCACTGCCGTAACCAGCAACAATGATGTCAGTCTGGAGATTAAGCGGAGAATAACAATTGCTAATAGGTGCTACTACGGCCTCAGTAAGCAATTACGTTGCATAGCTCTCTCTCGATCGACAAAGCTAACAATCTACAAGACGCTCATTCTACCTGTGCTTCTTTATGGCGCTGAGGCATGGGTGGTTTCGACAACAGACGCAGCCGCTCTTGGGGTGTTCGAGACGAAAGTTCTCCGCAAAATCTTTGGTCCTGTTTGAGTTGGCGACGACTATCGCATTCGAATGAACCACGAGCTGTATGAGCTCTACGCCGACATTGACATAGTTAAGCATATAACAATACAGCGACTACGCTGGCTGGGTATTCGAAGGGAAGGTCCCCGGTTAACGACGAAGAGGGAGACCATGCCTCCGGTGGATAGACCAAGCTGAGGAAGCCCTAACCGCGCTTGGCATTAACGATTGGAGAAGGCGCGCGCAAAACAGAGGCGCCTGGCGAGAGCTAATGAGGTCGGCCGTAACCTGACAACGGGTTGTTATGGCCATCTAAGTAAGTAAGTAAGTAAGAATAAAATAAGCCTCATTAAAATTTAAAACCGGCGGGTTGCACTTCGGGAGTTCCGACAGAAGTGAAAACTTTAAATAATATTTTGGATTTAATTTTTTCATGATGTTTTGTAATGTTTATTATACTATTGTATGATACGACACAATGAACTATTTTTTAATTACATAGATATAATCACTAATAATTTTGTTTTCTTTACTGTTCATTTGATATTTATCACGATATTCCTCTTAAATATCAAAATATGAAAGTTTTAAAATTGCTAAGAAAATTAATTTCACACGTAGAAAGAAGTATGCAAGCATAACAAATCGTTTAATGGCAAGTTAGTGTGTTAGTTGGTATGTGTGCGTTTTCTTTTAATATGGCAATGCAATGGAAGACAAAAACGGAATATGTATTCAAATTTTACTCTCGCTCTCATTCTCAATTTGTCAACGCAACAACGCGGAATTTGAAAGAAACAAACATGTAAGCATAACAATCGTTGAATGAGAATGGGGTGTGTCAGTTAGTGTGTCTGCTTTGCTTTTTGTCTTCCACTTGGAATATTTATTTAAGAGAAACAATAAAACATTAAAATTTTACTATCGCTCTCATTCATGACGAGGAATCCCGATGACGGTCGGTGTCACGAGCTTATACTTTTTTCCTCAGCCGCGAATGCTTTCTTACGGAGGTGCACAACGTGCCATAAGAAGCAGTGTTCGAAAATAAACAGTACAATTCGTTTTGTACCGAGCCGAAGCACAAAACCTTATTTATTTTCTATAGTGTGCAATCCAATGCACAAAACAATACAGTACAAAACAGAAATGTGTACTCAGTAAGGTACACAACATGAATCGTTCTGTGCATTTGTTGGCTTTGGTTTTGTTTTGTATTTGTGTTTGCACCGTAGCATGTACTTTATAAATATAAATAGAGTGTCGTGTTTTGGCTCGGTACAATTCGCAATTGTGTCGTTTATTTCACTCAACAGCGAATTGCACCAGTGATACCACCGGTTCAAAAAAAATTTAACTGTTTTTTTTTTTTTTGTTAATTTTTTTTTAATTCCAAAATTTAGAATAATCATGAAATATGTATTTAAGTCCGAGTTACGGTTTTTTTATTGTTTTCTGAAAAAATTTAAAATACACTTTTTTATTATTAAACTGTTTTTTTACATTTTTTTGTCGCATATGTCGAAAAATTCGGAAAGTATCGAAACATGTGGCCACATTTATGTAAACTTCTCATAGCAAGAAGAAGCAAGATTGACATGGTAACGAACTGGTTTTGTTTCGTTCTATTTCACAAAACATAATGAGTATAAATTTATGTTCTGTGCTCAGAGACGTACAAAATAAGAATGGTTGTGTGCGCTCTTCGTTCATGAAAAGCATGTGTACTCATTAGAACTTCGGCAAGCTATTTTTATGAGGAAAAATAAACGTATTGTGCTTGCACAGTACAAAACTGAATTGTGCGCACATATTAAAATCGTCACAAATCACGATTGAATTGTACCGTACTGTACATTTTCGAACACTGATAAGAAGTTTTTACTTCAAAAAATTGTGTATAAGTATTTTCAAGAGCTCAAATTTTTCTATAGACCTCTAGTTGTATTGATTTAATAATATCTTGAAGAGGATTTGAAAACGTCACAACTAACTCTTACATAAACCTCTTGAAGGCCTCCATAGAAGGTGCCCTTTTGGTCTTAAATTGGATTTATTGTGTATTTTAAAACCTCTTTAGCGAATATTTTTAAGAGTTCTGCTCTTAAAGAATAGTTATATAGAACTCTTGAAGACCCTAACAAATGCAAAAATGTCTAGTGGGAGGCGCCCAGTTGCAAAACCAGACAAGTCGAAAAAAATTAAATTTTGAGATATTCTCATATATAAAAATCTAGACCATGCTTTATATTTTTACAATGGTTTTAGATTAAAAAAAATTTTTTGGCAGAGTTATAACATCTTTTAAAGATATTTTGACGCATGGCTTTCAAAACCGGCCAAGTTCATGAACTTACTTTCAAAACCAGTCCAACGCCTTGGAATCAAAACTGGCCAAGTCCAGTACATTGGTATCAAAACCGGCCAAGTCCACTTTTTTTCCAACGCCTTGGAATCAAAACTGGCCAAGTCCAGTTCAATGGTATCAAAACCGACCAAGTCCAAAATTGTTTTCTCAAAAACATACGCAGGCTGTATAAGCTATCATGTGGGAAATACTTTTTGATTTTTTAATTAACATAGATGAAGATAAACGTTTTCCGTTGTTTGTCCAAAAATATGAAAAATGGACTTGGCCGGTTTTGAAACTGGGCGCCTCATATCTTTATAGAAAAGTCATAACTACTATAGAGCATTTTATCAACATCAATGCAAACAATTTTTTTCTCATATATCATTCCATATTCAATTTTAAGAGACCTATATTTTTTTATTTTGCTGAAGAGCCACATTTTTCGAAGTTATCGTCATTTGAACTTTGTATGTTAAAATACATATGAGTCATTCCAGATGAAAACGTCTAAAAAATGGAAATTTCGTTGCTGCACTACTTAGAATTTTGCTCAAACTTTGCGAGATTCTTCGTTAGGGTTCCAAGAAAGGAAATCCAAGGGCTTTTAATTTTTGGATGCGTCAGTTCCCGCCAGGCCGAATTGAAGCATATGTAAAACGTAATTTTTAGGCATCAATATTTTTCGCTGTAAAAATTTTTCTGTTTAAGGTATAGACACACTTGAGATGGCATATTAAAGCTAAGAGATGGTAGTATTTGTGCAATGAATATAAATTCACACAATCAGTATACGCAAAATTACACGGTGCTCAAAATACACGGCCCACTTTTTATAAGAAAAGTCTGTGCTTGAAATTTCGAACTGTTGAAAAAATGCATTTTTTAGGCCATTATATCGTCGTGTGGACCACGAGTTCAAAATATGAAACTTACAGGATATTTAGTTTTAACCTTGAACTTCAAAAGCCTGAAATCTCGCTAACCGGTTTTCATCCTTTCTACGTGTTTAGGTGGCTTAAAAGAAGCACTAAAAAAAAAAATTAGAATGAGTTTTTTGTTTGAATTTCGAACCCAAACACCAATGGTAGAAATGAGATGAAAAAAACAATAATTGAGGAGTGGGCGAACAGAACGGCACATGTTGCAAAAATTTGAAGAAACCGCGAAAAAAGAGCTTATGCCTCTGAACTAATTATTCACTTTGCCATCAAAAAAGTACCTTTTGAAAGGTTAGATATCTAAGCTGTACAAAACAGGTTATGAAAAACTGTTAACACAGGAATATCGAGCTATTTTTGAGCTGTCCGACAGTATTTTCGAGCGGTTACAAAGGTTTTCCATTTTCCGGAAAATTCCGAAAAACTTTTTGGACAGCTGAGGGAATATATCTAAGCATGAAGCTACCAAAACGAAGTGCCTCAGCAAAAATATTTCATTTCGAGCTATTTTCGAGCTAATTTCTTACGGAAAAAAATTTTCAGAAAACCTTTGAGTTTTCCGGAAAATTCAATTTTATGCTTAGATAATATATCTAAGCTGGAAGCAATTTTAATGAAACACTTATGTAAAAATATATTACCATGGGAATTTCGAGCTATTTTCTTGCGGAAAAAAAATTTCGCAAAACCTTTGAATTTTCCGGAAAATTGAATTTTATGCTTAGATAATATGTATATCTAAGCAGGAAGCTACCATAACGATGAGCCACAGAAAAAATATTTTATAATGGGAATTTCGAGCTGTTTTCAAGCTAAAAAACATTCGGAAAACCTTTGATTTCTCCGGAAAATTAAATTGTATGCTTAGATAAGGTATCTAAGCGGGAAGCATTTTTAACGAAACGCTTGTGAAAATATATTTTACCATCGTCATTTCCAACTATTTTCGAGCTATTTTCTTACGGAAAAAAAGTTTCGGAAAACCTTCGATTTTAGCGGAAAACTCAATTTTATGCTAAGATAAGGTATCTAAACGGGAAGCATTCTTAACGAAACGCTTCTGAAAATATATTTTACCATCGTCATTTCGAGCTATTTTCTTACGGAAAAAAGTTTAGGAAAACCTTTGATTTTAGCGGAAAATTCTATTTTATGCTAAAATAAGATATTAAAGCGGGAAGCATTCTAAACGAAATATTTTAGAACAAATATTACACACTGTGAATTTCTATCTTTTTTCGACCCATTTGTGGCTGAAAACAAAAACAATTTTTTTTTTTTTTTTTTATATATATATATACATGAATACAGAATCCTTACAGACTAATGAGATGAATGAGTAAAATTAAAATTAGAATGTTGGTTTATATTTAAATAATAACTAATTATATACAGAATTCATCAATTTCATAAATGAGATTTTTGAAGCAGAAAAATTCAGGAATACTTTCATATATCCGGAAAATTAAATTTATTCTGACGCCACACTAGCGTTTTTTTAACGCGCGTTGTCCACAAATCGAGTTTTAGCATAACTCCGGCATCAACAAAACCAACGCACGTTGATCGTGTGGTCTATTCCTTTAAACAACAATTCCTATACATAAATATCACAACCTTAAAAAGCAAATATAAAATTAGAAATCAAAAAGATTTATAAAAGTGTAATGTATAAGACTAGAAAAAGTCTTCATGTGCAGCCCTGGTAATATTTGAGGTTTTTTGTGCGCCTTTAAACTAAAATACCGCGATTTTTCATTTTTCTCCACGCATTGTTCTCAGAAAATAACGTTAGCAGCAAACATTCAACTAGGGTCACCAACCTTACATTCATAAGTATAAAATCGAAAAAACATTATTATAAATTTAAATTAGTTTTTAGTGTATTTTTATGCCAACGAATTTTGCAGACACAAACTTAAAGTCCCTTTATGATGATAAACTTTAAAATTATGGCCATATTCTTAAATTTAGCAGATAAAACAAAATCAAGTTATTAGCAGCAGCATGTGTACATGTCCTTTCCTTCAGCAAATGTTTTCAACTTCATCAACAATATCAAATGTTTCTTAGACGTTCACTGCGGATCACATGTATGTATATGTGTATCCAAAAACGTTTAATTTATGTTTTCCACAAAGAACACTGAGCCAAGAAATAATTTTAAAATTCCTCATATAGACTCAAGCTATTTTTCGTTTTCGCAAAGAAAAATTTGTGCAAAATGTACCATTACTAATTTTCGCAAAGCTGGCATCCCTATTTTTGTCAGCAAGATGAAGAGCGAGGAAACTAGAATGAGGGGTAAATAATACATGGCAACAATTAGTAGAGCAGTTCATATGATCAATGTCAAAACACAACTGGGACAAGCGATATAGCTACAATAATAAAACTAGACAACATATTTTTCCCTATTCGTTAAAGCAAGGTCCGTCAAAATTTTGTAACATTTATCGCAGAGCGATTGAACAAATTATATTTTTTGGTGCTATTTGTTGACAGAAGTTATATCGCACGTCCCAGTTGTGTTTAGACATTGAATGTTGTACACTTATGTTGTACAGCATGGCTTGAGAATATGTGTGTCTGCCAATATCGCTTTACGTTCACATAGCCCAAGAGCCGGCTGTAGAAAATTAGAGTGTATAAGATTACAGGATGAGATGTATGCCAAATGATAGAGCTCGATGAGCTTAAATAGAATATGTAGGGTTACCTTGCCGAAGCCTGTCCCGATGGCCGAATGTTACACAATTTTGTTGTTCTAATTAAAACTGTAGTACATAACAGCTCGAAATCTTAGCCAAATGGTAGTACTCGAAGAGGCCTAAATATAATACCTGGCATTACATTGTTGAATCCTGTCCCAAACACGGGCTTATTTATTTATTTCGAAAACCGGTACAACAAAGTTTAAAACCTTAATAACAGTACCGGTAGCTTAGAAGTATTAATATTATTTTAAAAAGAGAGCTTAAATATTTTACAATAATAATTAACCTTAAGCAAAAAGTAAGTAAAAAAAAAGAATGTAATTAAACAAACATAAATATAAAACGAAGGAATAGCATTAAAACATTTATATAATAGTTTCAACTATTTAACATATTTTAGCTATTTAATTATTTAATATATTAAACTATTCAAATATTACAGCGAAGAAAAGTGTAAAGCTAATTTGTTTTTGAATTGCACAACATTATTGCAAGATCTTAAACTATTAGGAAGCGCATTCCAAAGACGTACAGAGTGAATGTAAAACTGCTTTTCAGACGTCAAGCAGGTAAAACGCAAATAATTAAGCTTATTTTTTCGAATGGATCGAGAAAAATTTAATCTCGAAATCAAATAATTTGGTGCAACATTATTAATAATTTTATGCAACAATAAAAGCTTTCGATAGTTAAGTAAGTTTTCAAAGGTTAATCCATAGATTTTTTTTGCATATTGGGAAACATGGTCCCTTCTTTTCAATCCAAACACATAACGAGCAATATTGTTAAGTAATACATTCAATTTGGCTTTACTTGAACTATCACAATTAGCAAAAATTTCACAACCGAATAGCATTGATGGGACGAGATATGTTTTAGCAAGCAGCATACGTATATGAAAAGGTGTAAAGTACTGTGTCGTCCATAGGACCCGAAGCATGCCATAGACCTTCCCGACAGTGTTATTTATATGATTATTCCAAGTCAGCGCTCTATTGAAGGTTAACCACAAATTTTTCGCAGAGTCAAAGTATTCAATATTGCCACCATTTAATACAAGGTGAGGGGCAGAGGAAATGTCAATAACTTTCTTCGCAATCACTAGGCATTTAGATTTTTTAGGATTAAGGCTTAAGCCATTTTTGAGTGCCCACTCACTAATACTTTTAAGAATACTATTCATATGAGACATAAAGTCATAAAAATGATCACGTTTACAGTTAACATATACTTGAACATCATCAGCATAGATATGAATCTTACAATTTTCTAACACATAAGGTAGGTCATTTATGTATAGAGAGAAAAAAAGAGGACCTAAAACAGATCCTTGAGGAACACCTTGTTTAGTAGGAAGAAAGACTGATGAAATATTAGCGTACACGGCTTGCGATCTATCGGAAAGACATGACGCAATAAGATTCACAGCTGACGTTGTAAAATTGATTATTTTATAAAGCTTGGTCACTAAAATATCATGATCAACTGTGTCGAAAGCCTTAGAGTGGTCCAAAAGAACTAAGATCATAACTTCATTATCATCTATGCTAGCGCGCAAGTCTTCCGATACATCAATGAGGGCAGTGATGCAACTGTGTTTGGCCCTAAACCCTGATTGCCTATCAGATATGAAACCATAACTGCACAGGTGAGAGTTGAAGTGTGTATTCATTAACAGTTCTAACACTTTAGATAGAAAAGACAGGATTGCTATTGGACGAGACTCATTACAAGTTTTCGGTACTGGGATAATTTTTGCTTTCTTCCATTGAATAGGGTAAATTGACTTAGTGAGCACAGTGTTAAAAATGCAAGTTATGTATGGAAGTATCCTCGGAAGCAAAATTTTTTAAAAAATAGGGCTAATTTCATCATATCCGATAGCATTTGGCTTGATTGATAAGATACTTTTCAGTACATCAGCCTGATAGACGCAAGAGAAACTGAAGCTTAATTCAACATTAAAAGAACTGTTAACATTTTCATAAACATTATGACTAACCGAAGGCATACTTATATCAACAAATTTCTTATTTAAGTCTTCAACGTCAACATTATCACTAGAGCTGAAGGTTTTTTGACAAAGACCAATATTGCGTATCTCCCGCCACTTCTGTTTGCTGTTGATGACAGAGCCAAACTTATCACGATAGTAGTTGCTTTTTGCAAATTTCTCGTCTTTCACAACCCTCGAACGTAGAATTTTGAACTCTTCATATAAATGTGGTGTTTTGAAACGTTTCCAGCGATTGTACGCATTATTGCGCAGCAATATCAGGTTTTCAATTGTTCTATTGAACCAGGGCCGTTGTTGATGATTAGTATTTTTATACTTAATTGATACATAGTCATTAACAAGTTTTTTGATATTGCCTTGAAAGAATTCAACCTGATGAGAAACTGAATTCATGTGGAAAATTGATTCCCAGTTAATATTAAATAAAGCAGATTCAAGTCGTTCATAATCGATATTTTTGAAGTCACGGTAGCTAAAACAGTTAACAGTCTCAGTTAGTCGAAAGTCATACGTCAGAAAAATCAGGTCATGTTTTGAAAAATTAGGTACAGATAATTGATCGTAAAAAAGGATTCTAGTTTTTATACTAACAAAGAATAAATCAAGTACAGTATTTCTAGTTTTTGTGTAGTGAGTAGGCATTACTGTATGCACCAGATATTTTCTACTAGAAGATTGCTATTAAAATCGCCAGCTAATATTATTTCAGTGAAAGATAGAGCAATGTTTTCCAGTGTACTTAAAAAAGGTAAGAAATCAACCATTCTGTTGGGACAGTATACAGACCCAAGAAGCAAATTTTGATCACCATTGGAAACTACTACGAATACATATTCGATAGCACTATCATGTGATGACTTGCAGAGTATTTTACACTTAACGTTTTCTTTCACATAGATTGCTACTCCACCTGCATGGCCAACCCTGTCCACACGAAACATTTTGAAACCATTCAAGCCAAGCAAAGCATCAGACATATCATTAGTAAACCATGTTTCAGTTACACAAATAGCATCCATACCAGAATCCTCAAACACATATCGCAATTCATATATCTTATTAACCACATAAATATGTGACAAATTTTAAGCCCAGTACTTTGCTTTGAGAGTATTCGAATCATACTGTAGCTGTTGTCTTTGGAACGAAAATCATCAAAACTTAAAGAGCTTATCGTGTTGAAAGTTTAACAAGAATGGAATAATAAATAATGCGTGCTTAATGACAAAACATACTTTCTTCACTGCTGTAACATATAAAATTATAAAATTAAATTTAATGAAAATAAAAATTAGGATGTTAATTAGTGATGTCACGAAAACAATGAGACGAACCAGAAATTCCAGGATCATGGCCAGTATTGCGAGTTTCAATAACATATTTTAGTTTTTTCAATGTTTCAACAGATAAAGCATTATCGTTACCCTGGAGCTTAATGTGCACGATCCCACGACGTGTAAAAGCAGTAGATAGTAGGTTTTTCTTTTTATAACGAAGCGCATGTTGAAGAATATTAGAATTTGCTCTTGTCAACCCTTCATTTACATAAATGGGCTTAGTCGATTGGAAACCCGCATGGTGCAGACGTAGTACGTCCTTACTTTCTCGCCTAAATTTGGCACAAGAGCTTAAAACAAAATTTCTTTCAAAAAGCGTTTCAAATTTGACGATTATTGTTGAATCTTTATTATTATTAGGCACTTTTTGATTAAGCCGGAATAAGTTTTTAATGCTAGGAGGTCTAACGCTTACGACGGAACAAATTTTATGCAAAATTTCTCTTAGATTTTCTTCTTCAGAAAAAGGAATTCCATTCAGACGAAGTTCACAAGCAACAGCTGCCTTATCTTGTCTTGCGAGTTGAGATTTTAGCTCAACAACTTCCATTTTTAGAAAGTCAACCTCACCCATTCGAAGGCAAAACATCTTCTGCAGTACCTTGTTGTTCAATAAGCTGTCTCATTAATGTATCAAGTTAATTTTTAAAAGAACTTATATCTTCATTAATGAAGATAACAGCTTAAAATTTGTGCCAAATGATAGAGATCGAAGAGCCTAAATAGAGGCCTCTTCGAGTTCTATCATTTGGCTAAGATTTCGAGCTGTTATGTACTACAGTTTTAATTAGAGCAACAAAATTGTGTAACATTCGGCCATCGGGACAGGCTTCGGCAAGGCAACCCTAGATATTCTATTTAAGCTCATCGAGCTCTATCATTTGGCATACATCTCATCCTGTAATCTTATACACTCTAAAGCGATATTAGCAGACACACATATTCTCAAGCCATGCTGTACAACATAAGTGTGCAACATTCAATGTCTAAACACAACTGGGACGTGCGATATAACTTCTGTCAACAAATCGCACCAAAAAATAGAATTTGTTCAATCGCTCTGCGATAAATGTTATAAAATTTTGACGGACCTTGCTTTAACGAATAGGGAAAAGTATGTTGTCTAGTTTTATTATTGTAGCTATATCGCTTGTCCCAGTTGTGTTTTGACATTGATCATATGAACTGCTCTACTAATTGTTGCCATGTATTATTTACCCCTCATTCTAGTTTCCTCGCTCTTCATCTTGCTGACAAAAATAGGGATGCCAGCTTTGCGAAAATTAGTAATGGTACATTTTGCACAAATTTTTCTTTGCGAAAACGAAAAATAGCTTGAGTCTATATGAGGAATTTTAAAATTATTTCTTGGCTCAGTGTTCTTTGTGGAAAACATAAATTAAACGTTTTTGGATACACATATACATACATGTGATCCGCAGTGAACGTCTAAGAAACATTTGATATTGTTGATGAAGTTGAAAACATTTGCTGAAGGAAAGGACATGTACACATGCTGCTGCTAATAACTTGATTTTGTTTTATCTGCTAAATTTAAGAATATGGCCATAATTTTAAAGTTTATCATCATAAAGGGACTTTAAGTTTGTGTCTGCAAAATTCGTTGGCATAAAAATACACTAAAAACTAATTTAAATTTATAATAATGTTTTTTCGATTTTATACTTATGAATGTAAGGTTGGTGACCCTAGTTGAATGTTTGCTGCTAACGTTATTTTCTGAGAACAATGCGTGGAGAAAAATGAAAAATCGCGGTATTATAGTTTAAAGGCGCACAAAAAACCTCAAATATTACCCGGGCTGCACATTTCGTTCAGAATGCTTCCCGCTTTAATATCTTATTGTAGCATAAAATTAAATTTTCCGGAAAAATCAAAGGATTTCCGAAACTTCTTTTCCGTAAGAAAATAGCTCGAAATGACGATGGTAAAATATATTTTCAGAAGCGTTTCGTTAAGAATGCTCTTCGCTTAGATATCTTATCTTAGCATAAAATTGAGTTTTTCGGAAAAATCAAAGATTTTCCCAAACTTTTTTTCCGTAAGAAAATAGCTCGAAAATAGTTGGAAATGCCGATGGTAAAATATATTTTCACAAGCGTTTCGTTAAGAATGCTTCCCGCTTAGATACCTTATTTAAGATTAAAATGTAATTTTCCGGAGAAATCAATTCGGTTTTCCGAATTTTTTTAGCTTGAAAACAGCTCGAAATTCCCATTATAAAATATTTTTTCTGTGGCTCATCGTTATGGTAGCTCCTGTTTAGATATATTATCTAAGCATAAAATTCAATTTTCCGGAAAATTCAAAGGTTTTCCGAAATTTTTTTTCCGCAAGAAAATAGCTCGAAATTCCCATGATAATATATTTTTACATAAGTGTTTCATTAAAATTGCTTCCAGCTTAGATATATTATCTTAGCATAAAATTTAATTTTCCGGAAAACTCAAAGGTTTTCTGAAAGTTTTTTTCCGTAAGAAATTAGCTCGAAAATAGCTCGAAATTCACATGATGAAATATTTTTGCTGAGGCACTTCGTTTTGGTAGCTTCATGCTTAGATATATTCCCTCAGCTGTCCAAAAAGTTTTTCGCAATTTTCCGGAAAATGGAAAACTTTTGGAACCGCTCGAAAATACTGTCGGACAGCTCGAAAATAGCTCGATATTCCTGTGTTAACAGTTTTTCATAACCTCAGTTTTGTACAGCTTAGATATCTGACCTCCTTTTGAAAGTGTCTGAGATTGAAATTATTTGAAGATTAGTGTAATGTTCTGTTCGCCCACTCTTCAATTATAACACAGAGTTCAAGTTATGAAATTATTAATATTAAAATATTATTTTTACTGGGTTTTATAACATTAACAATTTCAAAATTATCGGAAGCTGAATACTTCCGTGCTTTTAATTGATAGTGAGAGAAAGGAACAAAACTATGATACTTTCTCGTATTTTCGATGGTATTTCATTTATAAATCTTTCCGATAAAAAAGTTTGAGCAGCTTCAACATATAGATTCCATACAAAAAAAATTGTATACCAGGAATTTGAATAGAACAAAAATTCATTACTTTAGCGATGGAGCAACTGCTCAATACAAAATTAAAAAAATTTTTAAAATATATGCCTTCACGAAGATGATTTTGAATTGAAAGCAGAATTGCATTTTTTTTTGCAACTTATCACGGCAAGAGCCCATGTGATGGTGCAGGAGGTACAATCAAAAGTACCGTGAGAAAAGCTAGCTTACAACGAACTGCAAATCATCAAATACTTGCTCCGATAGCAATGCTCGATTTTTGTTCTGTTCAAATTCCTGGTATACAATTTTTTTTATCGAATCTATATGTTGAAGCTGCTCAAACTTTTTATCGGAAAGATTTATAAATGTAAATACCATCAAAAATACGAGAAAGTATCATAGTTTTGTTCCTTTCTCTCACTATCAATTAAAAGCACGGAAGTGTTCAGCTGTCTTGCTCATAGCACACGTGTAAGCAAAACAGTTTAAAAAGCTATGGCAACAAAAAACATAATTCAGAAAGATAACAAGAAAAATGAACAATGCGTGCGAAATGCAAAGAAATACCCATTTTGTACACATCAAGGTCACATACCCAATAGCTCAAGTGTTAGAGCGGCCGTCGCAATTCAAAAATTAATGGTACGGTCGGGTGTTCGAATCTCAGTACAACTTAACCTAAACTGGTCTGATTTGGCTATGTATATGCATATGAATATGTATATACGTGGTTATAGCCGAAACATATGTCACCAATTACCAGGTTAAATTGATCCACATGTTATCTTTGTCATGTTTGTTGAATACAAATTACTAAAAAAAGTTCAATATAAAAAAATTGTTCAATTATTAATAGAACCCATTATGTATTAAGGAAATACCGACAATTTGAAAAAAGTCCTTTCAAAATTTGTTTCGTATTTGTAATCTTAACATACAAAGTTTAAATGACGATAACTTCGAAAAATGTGGCTCTCCAGCAAAATAAAAAAATATGAGTCTCTTAAAATTGAATATCATAACACCATTGGCAAAATTTATACCTTAAAATAGTTGTAGGACTTTTCTCTATATTAAAAAAAAAAATAAAATTCATTTGCTCACAATCAAAGTTTTTACAGGCATTTATGTGAAGTATGTGCTCTCAACAGAGCATTTTTTGAATTTTGCCATTTATATGGAAAATTGGGGCCAATCGAAAAAAATCATTAGGATATTCGGATTCTACGGAAAGTTTCGCTACATTAAGTATCATCGCTATTCGATGTTGTGTAAGTTTTTGCAAATTTGTAGAGTATTGTGATTTGTTAATTTTTAACTTTGTATGAAAAAAGTTAACAAACTGTAAAACTACACATCTCCGGCGTTCCTAGAATCTTCAAAAACTTTCAGTTTGTTTCTGCATGGTTTCTTAAAACTTTGAAGTTCTCTAGTGTATTTTTGAAGCCGTTGGAGGGGGAAATTTCCCCCATTTCCCCCCCCCCCCAACCGTGAATCCGCTCTTGGATGAGGCTATTTATATACATATGAATGTGTATATACAGTGTTGGCCAAAACTTAAGCACCACCTGAGTTCCTTTTTTTTTCACATCATAATTTTTTTTTATGAAAAAAATGTTATTGAACCATATTAAGTATCTATTTTATTTATCTATACCTTCATTATTGGTACACAAAATTTAAAAAAAAATTCTGCGTCTCATAAATAAACAGTTAACATTAAAGGAACATTTTAAGTCCGAAAACTTAACGGACAAAACTAAAGCACCCCCTTTTTTATGGTAAATTAAAACTTTTAAAATTAGTACTTAGTTGCGAATCCTATATTCTGGACGACATACGCACCTCTTTAAGATATAGAGGATATTAAATTTTCAATGATATCCTGCGATATCCCTTCCCAGAATATTTTTAAGGATTGAATAGAGCCGCGGTTTTTGGAATTTTCTCTGTTAATATTCATGTTTACGATATCCCACAAGGTCTCAAAAGGATTCAGGTCGGGGCAGGCCAACCAAAAAGTTCTATCCTATTGCTGTGAAGCCAGGTCTTACAAGCTTTAGATGAATATATTGGATCGATGTCATGATGCAACCTTCATTCAAGTGGCGTCTCTGCATAGGCATATGACAGCAACACGTCTTTTAATATGTCAATGTACATGATGCGATCATAATTTGGCCCAATCCCATGAGCAGAAAAGAAATTTCAGACCATTACACTGCCACCTCCATTATTACAGTGGCTTTGCAATACTTAGAGTTCAATCTTTCTCCTTTTGGCCTGGGTATATTATTGCCTATTATGCAAAAAACATTTAATATGTAGTTTTCAATGCTTAGAGGCATTACGAAAGTTTTTATGCTCAGCAATACGACTGTTTACAAGGCGAAGACAGAAAAGCTCTATATGAAAGACTTAAACCAGGCTTCGGATTAAATGACGTAAGTTTGAAAACAATATTCTTATGTGATTATGTTAACTTTGAAATTTTTATAATATATTTACAAAGGATCCTTGTAATGGCGTAGTCCAAGCCAGCTATGAAATAGTAAAGTAGTTAGTATGCAGCAATCATGCATTTACAGATGGTGATTTTGTTAAAAGCATATTGAAAGCAGTACAGTTTATTTCGAAAGAAGAGCTTCCTAAATATGAAAGAAAAAATTAACGCTGCTGTTGCGGTATCGTTAGCGTTAGACGAAAGCACAGACGTTACGAATCTTGCACAGTTAGCCATATTTTTACGCGGCGTTGATATCAACTTCAACATTGTTGAAGAGCTCATGGACATAATTCCAATGAAAGGAACAACAACAGGAGCGGATATCTTTAAGTGCGTTGATGAGTGCCTAGTTCGTATGAACTTGCCTTGGAAGAAAGTAGTGTGCATTGCAACAGACGGTGCAAGAGCAATGACAGGACGCAACTTAGGAGTTATAGCTCGCATACGAAAAAGAATTAAGACAGAAACTTAGGCAGTAAATTTACACTGTTCACTGTTTAATTCATCAGGAAGCCTTGTGCGCTAAGTCCATTTTATTACGAAATATAATGAGCACTGTTGTCAAACGTGTGAATTTCGTTAGAGCTCTGGACTTATCCAACGACAATTTAAGAACTTTCTGGAACTCGCTGGGTGTGAGCACACTGACATTCCAATCTATTGCGAAGTTCGGTGGTGGAGTCGTGGCGCAACACTCCTCCGGTTCTTTGAACTGCGGCAAGAGGTGTGGCACTTTTTGGTAATCGTTTTTTTTTCTTATTTAATACCATATTCACAACGTATACATACATACTGTAACGAAGTTTCGACGGGGTATGTGTCAAGCGGTGTCCAGGATTATTTTCCGTTAGGTTTCGTCACAAAAATATTTATTTTTCGTTGGATTATAATTTCTTTATTTATATTCAGTTTTGTTGTAGTCTTTTCTTATGTTATGATCACTTATACATAGATATTATATACATCTATGTTCTTAGATATATACTCTATACATACTACCAGACCTTGAAATTTTTATACTTTTATTCAAAAAGTTTTCAAAATAAAAGTTTCTTAAGACTTTTTTGTTATAAAAGTTTTTATAAACTTTCTTCAAAAACTTTTATAGAATAAAAGTTTTTCCAAAAAACTTTTTCAAAAAGTTTATACATAAAAGTTTTTTCAAAAAACTTTTATGAAAAACTTTTTCATAAGAGTTTTTCTGAAAAACTTTTAAAAAAAACTTTTATTAATAAAAGTTTTTTATAAAAGTTTTTTTTGACTTTTATTAATAAAAGTTTTTTTTAAAAGTTTTTTTTAACTTATATTTTTAACAGTCACATGCAAAGAGTTTTTTTTGACTTTTATTTTTCAAAAGGCGAAAATAAAAGTTTTTTTTGTATGAAAGAACGAAGAAAATCCAAAAATAATATCTTGGATTACTAAGCAAAAAATTTCAAAGGAGAAAACTTAGGATTATTGATAATAAAGTCCAAAGGAAAATACTTAAGATGTTTCTGAAAAGAAAGAAATTTCTGATAATTATGCACTTATAATATTTAGAAAAATTGTGCTTAACGCATCAATGGGAAAAGGCCGAAAATGGATGTTGGGAGTACAGGGGAGGTTCCTGACTCTCCAAAAAGGTGTTTTGGACCCATTTTTCGAAAAAAATTTTATTGCACGAATCGATGGGAAAAGGCCGAAAATGGATTTTGAAAGTGACAAGTAAGATCCCCGACCCTCCTAAATGGGATTTTTGGACCAATTTTTCGAAAAAAATTTTATTGCACGAATCGATGGGAAAAGGCCGAAAATGGATTTTGGAAGTGACAAGTGAGGTCCCCGACCCTCCTAAATGGGATATTTGGACCCATTTTTCGAAAAAAATTTTATTGCTCGAATCGATGGGAAAAGGCCGAAAATGGATTTTTGAAGTGACAAGTGAGGTCCCCGACCCTCCTAAATGGGATTTTTGGACCCATTTTTCGAAAAAAATTTTATTGCACGAATTGATGGGAAAAGGCCGAAAATGGATTTTGGAAGTGACAAGTGAGGTCCCCGACCCTCCTTAATGGGATTTTTGGACCCATTTTTCGAAAAAATTTTTATTGCACGAATCGATGGGAAAAGGCCGAAAATGGATTTTGGAAGTGACAAGTGAGGTCCCGACCCTCCTAAATGGGTTTTTTGGACCTATTTTTCGAAAAACATTTTAGTGCAAGAGTAAAATTTTTTTCCAAAAATAGGTCCAAGAAAACCCATTTAGGAGGGTCGGGGACCTCACTTGTCACTTCCAAAATCCATTTTCGGCCTTTTCCCATCGATTCGTGCAATAAAAATTTTTTCGAAAAATAGGTCCAAAAATCCCATTTAGGAGGGTCGGGGACCTCACTTGTCACTTCCAAAATCCATTTTCGGCCTTTTCCCATCGATTCGTGCAATAAAATTTTTTTCGAAAAATTGGTCCAAAAATCCCATTTAGGAGGGTCGGGGATCTCACTTGTCACTTCCAAAATCCATTTTCGGCCTTTTCCCATCGATTCGTGCAATAAAATTTTTTTCGAAAAATGGGTCCAAAAAACCCATTTAGGAGGGTCGGGGACCTCACTTGTCACTTCCAAAATCCATTTTCGGCCTTTTCCCATCGATTCGTGCAATAAAATTTTTTTCGAAAAATGGGTCCAAAAATCCCATTTAGGAGGGTTGGGGATCTCACTTGTCACTTCCAAAATCCATTTTCGGCCTTTTCCCATCGATTCGTGCAATAAAATTTTTTTCGAAAAATGGGTCCAAAACACCTCTTTGGAGGGTCAGGAACCTCCCCTGTACTCCCAAAATCCATTTTCGGCCTTTTCCCATTGATGCGTTAAGCACAATTTTTCTAAAAATTATAAGTGCATAATTAACATAAATTTCTTTCTTTGCAGAAACATCTTAAGTATTTTCCTTTGGACTTTATTATCAATAATCCTAAGTTTTCTCCTTTGAAATTTTTTGCTTAGTGATCCAAGATATTATTTTTGTTTTTTCCTCGTTCTTTCATACAAAAAAAACTTTTATTTTCGCATTTTGAAAAATAAAAGTCAAAAAAACTCTTTGCATGTGACTGTTAAAAATATAAGTTAAAAAAAAACTTTTAAAAAAAACTTTTATTAATAAAAGTCAAAAAAAACTTTTAAAAAAAACTTTTATTAATAAAAGCTTTTTTTTAAAAGTTTTTTTTCGACTTTTTGAAATAAAAGTTAAAAAAAACTTTTACTTTTATTTTCGGATATAAAAGTTTTAAGGAAACTTTTACTTTTATTTCACAAAAATAAAAGTTTAAAGTTTACTTTTACCTAAAAAAAAACTTTTATAAAAGTTTATTTCAAGCTCTGCATACTACTGCTGTAAATTTGAGTAAACAAAGTATTTTTGTTTCTGGGATTATTATAAGACAACATTTTTTTTGTTATGCTCGATGTCGTATTTCATAAAAGACTAGTTGTAGGTTTGATGGCGCGATGTCGTATATCAACGTGGAGCTACCTTTAATAACTACCAAGTCGTTAATATCGACGAAGAAAACCGATGTATGAAGGACAAGTTGTAGGTTCGATGGCGCGATGTCGTATATCAACTTGGAGCTACCTTTAATAACTACCAAGTCGCTAATATCGATGAAGAAAACCGATGTATGAAGGACACGTTGTAGGTTCGACGGCGCGGTGTCGAATATTAACGTGGAGCTACCTTTAATAACTACCAAGTCGCTAATATCGATGAAGAAAACCGATGTATGAAGGACACGTTGTAGGTTCGACGGCGCGATGTCGTATATCAACGTGGAGCTACCTTTAATAACTACCAAGTCGCTAATATCGACGAAGAAAACCAATGTATGAAAGACGAGTTGTTGGTTCGACGGCGCGGTGTCGTGTATCAACGTGGAGCTACCTTTAATAACTACCAAGTCGCTAATATCGACGAAGAACGATGTGGACGGTCTGAGCGCCCAATGCAGACTGACTGCTAAGTGCCGGCGCGATGCCTATATTAACGTGGAGTTACCTTTAATAACTACCAAGTCGTTAATATGGACGAAGAACGATGTGAAGAGTCTAAGCGCACAATGCAGACTGACTGCTATGTGCCGACGCGATGCCTATATTAACGAGGAGTTACCTTTAATTACTACCAAGTCGTCAATATGGACGAAGAACGATGTGGACACTACGGCTGCCCAAGCTCGACTCCCCTATGTTGAATGTGCGTGTTTATTTATACCGTCAGATCGGTTGTGCAATTGCGTTGCTGTTCAACTGGTTTTATTGTTTGGTGTTGTAGTCAGTCATGTTGTGGTTGCTTGTTGTTTTATGTATGAACATGTAGTCATACCGTTTGATGTTGTAATCACTTGTGTTGTCTTGTCGCATGCTGTGTTTTGTCTTAAGATTTTATAGTCGCTGTTGTTTATATTGATTTAACCTATTCTTTTAGTTTAAATTAATTTCTTAAGCCTTTTTTAATAGTTTTTTTTTACATTACTAATTTTATTAAGTTACCTAATATAAAATAAATAAGAAATATATATATGTTAAATTAAGGAATTCATATGTCATTTAAATTATTAAAAAAAATAAGATTTTATACATATTATATTTTAATAATTTCTGCGTTTTATACTATGTGCGTTATTTTTTAATTTGCTATAAAAAATCATCGTCACATCTCACCATTTCATCCGAGTGACGGAGCAGCATTCTCCCTTTCTATTGTAGACCAGTAGATAAGTTTTATTTTCGACGTGGAGTAGGCATTTGTGGCGTCGTCCGAAGCAGCCCCCGTGTGCTTTCATTGCTGCCTGTAATGCTGCTGACATTTGTATGGCTTCTTCGGTGTTAAAATTTTCGCTGCCGCATTTGGATAGGATATTTTCCTCTATCCCTTTAGTTTCGGCATCACTTGTTTGTTCTTCCTTTTGATGATTTTCGTTATTGCTGTCTTTTTTTTTTTCCTTTTGTCGTCTTCATTGTTGGTGTGAAGGCTTTTATTACTGTTGGTGCTGCTACTGCAGTTACTACTACTGCTGCTGCTGCTACTACTACTGTTGCTATTGCTGCTGCTGCTACTGTTACTGCTATTGCTGCTGCTACGTCGAACCGGAGAGAGGCTTGTTTGGTCTGGGCAACGCCAAGTTGGAGATCGATTGCTGTGTTTATTTTGGGTCAGGTGCGGGACCTTGTTTGGTAGCTAGATTTTGTATTAGTGCTCTGATCTTCCTTCGCTTCTCCACCGCTTCACAGACCGGAAACCAGTTTGCCTCGTTCCTCACATCTTGGAAGTACGTTTTTGGGTGTTGCAAAAACCTTTCTATATTTTTTAAAATAAATAGCACACAGTCTGTCGTGTTCGGCTTTTGTGGCACCGAGACGTGGTAGGTTGGCATTTCGTGGATCACGCTGGTTACTCCGGAGTTTACTTCCTGGAATTGCTTTACTAAGACTGCTCGAATTTTTTCTGCGATTTCGTTTCGAGGGCCAGTTGCGTATGAATCTACAACAGCGATGCCGGCTAGTACCCTCTTGTTTTCCTTAGGAAGGTTAACTGCTATCATAAACTAGTGCTTGCCGTGGCAGATCGGCACAATTAGATATGATCGGCTTAGGACGTCGGCGTTTTTCATCCACCTTTCCACTCGGCTGTAGGCATCGGCGTTGCTTTGGGGTTTTAAGATGTCCACTGCTGTGAAGAAGTGTGCACTAAAAGAGTATATCCTCTCCCGCAACTTTTCCATGACGAAGTTTTGCCGATCCCACTGCGTTTAGAAATCGACTACTACTTCATTGAGGTAATTGGCGGGCGCTAGACAATCCATGTCATAATTGTGAATGACGATACTGCCATGACCGGGTGGATACACTAATACGCTGTCCGCTTGTTGCATCCCAACTTCTTCGTCACTACTCATCTCCCGTACCGGCTCCTGTGCCACTTGATGGAGGTCTAAAAATGAAGTGGTGCCGTGCTGCTCCCTGTAAACTTTTATTCGTTCTTGATGTCTTTTCCCTTTTGGCTGGTACTCTTCTTTCCATTCAGCGCCTAATGTTATCAGTTGCCTTCCTTGCCCCAGTAGTCTGTGTACTTCGGTTTTGAACTGTTTTTCCATTTTGTTTTCGTCTGGATCAAGGATAAACTTCACACTTTGATTGTTATGATGCGACTGATCATTCTATTGATGGCAGTTGATTTTTATTATTTGGTACAGGCTTTTTATTATATATATGGGACGTTCCACGTCAACCGGGACAGTGGGCTGCCTAAAATTGAGAGCATCGGAGAAATGTTTTTGAGATGTCAAAATGTTCGTATGCTCAAGAGCTTTTATATGCGAACGAGTGTTTTTGAATTTTTTTTTTTTAAGAAAATGGCGACCATAAAACGACGCCTACCTTTAGATATCTATGTATAAATTGGCAGTAGTCAATCAGCCATAAGCATAATCGCGTAATTTTTTTTTTTTGACAAGATTGTGAAGAGAGGGAGTGCTGTGTATACTTTTTTTTAATAGTAGGTGGTGCCACACCCCTAAAGTGAAAATACGTTTCCACAGCTAAACTTATGAACCGATTTTAATAAAATTTGGTTTGGAGATAGACTGAACCATAAGAAAGGTAATTGGAAGCTCTGAACTCTTTACTAGAGCGTGGCACTGGCTTTAATGAAAAAAACGCTGTATTGGCTCAGCTGCTTCATCGATTTTTATGAAATTTGGTATGGAGACAGATAAAATCCTGATTAAAGATATTTTGTTTCAGTGGGCGGTGCCACGCCTTTAATACGAAAAAACGTTTTCACTGCTAAGCTAATCGACCGATTTTATTGGAATTTGACTAGGATCTAATCGGTTCTTTAGTTTAGCTTTGA
The DNA here is from genome assembly GCA_949775025.1 of Tricholauxania praeusta. Taxonomy (NCBI): domain Eukaryota; kingdom Metazoa; phylum Arthropoda; class Insecta; order Diptera; family Lauxaniidae; genus Tricholauxania; species Tricholauxania praeusta. The sequence goes on from OX459028.1 coordinate 113,214,890, forward strand.
AAAAATATTTTTTTATTAAAGGCGTGGCACCGTCCTACTTAAAACCAATATCTAATATTTTTTTTTTATTAATTTTTGATTATTTGTGTTTATTTAAGTTTTCTTATGTTCTTTCTTCCTGGGGGCGTGTCACCATCCTATTTAAAACAAATATTTAAAAAAAAAGTAAAAGTAATGCGAGCATTATTTCAAAATGAAGACAGTCTCAACTCTGTAAAACGCAGAGAGCTTTTCTCACTCACTTAACTATATTTAGACGAGTTATTTATGTAGGTTTATTATGTTACTTAATGTCTTAGTATTAGATATTGTCTCTTATAGGAAAATAAGTTTTCAAGGCTAAACTAAAGGACCGATTAGATCCTAGTCAAATTCCAATAAAACGGTCGATTAGCTTAGCAGTGAAAACGTTTTTTCGTATTGGAGCCGTGGCACCGCCCACTGAAATAAAATATCTTTAATCAGGATTCCATCTGTCTCCATACCAAATTTCATAAAAATCGATGAAGCAGCTGAGCCAATACAGCGTTTTTTTCATTAAAGGCAGTGCCACGCCCTAGTAAAGAATTCAGAGCTTCCAATTACCTTTCTTATGGTTCAGTCTATCTCCAAACCAAATTTTATTAAAATCGGTTCATAACTTTAGCCGTGGAAACGTATTTTCACTTTAGGGGCATGGCACTGCCTACTATTAAAAAAAAAGTATACACTGCGCTCCCTCTCTTCACAATCTTATCAAAAAAAAATTACGCGACTATGCTTATGGCTGATTAACTACTGCCAATTTATACATATGTAGGTATCTAAAGGTAGGCGTCGTTTTATGGTCGCCGTTATCTTAAAAAAAAAAAAATTCAAAAACACCCGTTCGCATATGAAAGCTCTTGAGTATACGAACATTTTGACATCTCAAAAACATTTTTCCGATGCTCTCAATTTTGGGCAGCCTACTGTCCCGGTTGACGTGGAACGTCCCATATGTATATATTTTTTTTTGTTTCGTATCAAAACTGATGTTCCCCAATTTGGAGGTCAACTGCGTATGCAGGTGTTCAAAAATTTTTGAGTAGCGTGTTTTTTTTTGTTGCTTTTACGAAATATTGTTGTTGCGCGAGTACCGTTAAAACAAGTTTGACTGCTTTTTCTTTGTCCTCTTGCTTGGTACATTTTGCTTCTGCTGATGAATACTGCAGCTAGTGTTAATTGTTTTTGTATGGTTGAGTGTTATATTATTTTTTTCCTTGTCTTGCTTTATTGTGTTGAGTGCATCGTGGCGTTATTTTTTTTTGTTTTGCTACTTTATGTTGTTGGGGTATATAACATTTTTTTCTCATATGGCGTGATTTATTGTTTTTGCATTTGGTTGCGCTTCTGTTTTATTTTTCTGTTGTAGTTTGTAGTGCATGTTTTGCTGCTATATTTCGATTGTGTATTTAATGTTTGCATGTTTTGTTGTTGTATTTTTGACTTTATGTTTAACTGTTGTATTTTGTAACGCATGTTCTGATGCTTTGGTTTAAGGTTTTTTTTTTTTTTAAAAACGTTTATCTACTTTTAACATTCGGTTTTTCTATTTCGGTTGGGCTTGAATCTGCTTCGCATTTTGGGTGGAATATTTTTAATTCACTGACGTGAGCGGATCGGATTTTATCGTGTCCATTTAGCTTCAGAGTAGCGATGACCGGTGAGGAAAAATTTATTATTTCATATGGCCCGTCGTATTTTGGGGCTAATTATAATGCCGAGCTTGGTCTTTTGCTGCTTTCTCCAAGCTTTGGCGAACGAGTAAAAATATTTCCTGTAGTTTTTTTGCTTTTGCTTGTGGACTTAAGGTGGTGTTTCCGGTCCCATTAGTGTGTTGATCATTCACCGCCTTCGGCAGCCTTGGCTCATATCCTTGTTCGGTTCCCTTTTTCTGTAGGATTCTCTTCGGGTGTATACGGTGCAGTGTATTGGAGCTGTGTGCCCATATCCTGCAGACATTTTTTAAACATTTTGCTGGTGAATTGTGCTCCATTATCAGTGATAAGGATTTTTGGCACTCCATATCTTGCTGAGATCCGCTCCCGAAATGCTCGAATTACCGCAGCTGTTGTGGCTTGTCGTACAGGTACGAGTTCCGTCCATTTCGAAAATTTATCAAAAAAAAATAGTAGGAAGGTGTTCCCGTGTTTTGACCGAGGTAAAGGTCCCATAAAATCGGCTCATAAAATAGACCATGGTTCTTCTGCAATTTTTGTCAGCATTTTTCCAGTTGGCTGTTGTTGGCTGGGTTTAAAACGTTGGCAAGTTTCACATTGCGTAGTAATTGGCGTCGCGAAACATGCCTAGCCAAAAATAGCGTTGACTTGAGCGAGCTATCGTCTTCCGGATTCCTAGGTGGCCGGCGCATGGACTATCATGATTTTCCCATAAGACTTGCTTGCGCAATGGTTTGACCACGCATAATTTCCATTGTTTTTCGTTCTCTTCGCTGAAACGTTGTGGTATGTGCCCGTAGAGGTTTCCGTTATCGTATATGTAGTCGGGATATTTTTGTGGGTTTCCTGTGACTTCTGTTATTTTCTTCTGAAGCCAGGAGGATTGTGGGTTTTGTTTTACTTCTTCTTCACTAAGCCTACACAATATCTCTACTGGCTGTCTGGATAATGCGTCTGTGACAACATTTTGTTTGCCTTTACGGTATTGTATATTAAAAGTGTATTGTTGTAATTACAGTGCCCACCGCGCAATCCTTCCTGAGGGTCTTTCAATTGAATTTAACCATTTCAATGAAAGATGGTCCGTCACAACCGTAAAATGATAACCCTCCAAATGCTCTCATCTTCCGATTCCCCAAATAATTGCTGTGCATTCCTTTTCTGTGGGAGAGTAATTTTATTCAGCTTTATTAAGGTGTCGGCTCGCGTATGCAACGACTCTTTCAGCGCCGTCTATTTCCTGGGTGAGAACTACTCCTAGTCCATAGTTGCAGGGTAAATTTTACAGTGAAATCCGGACAGGCCAAGATGGGTGCTTTTATCAGTTTTGTTTTCAGAGCCTCGAATGCTTCCTGTTGTGCCTCTTCCCTCTTAAAATGTTTCTCTTTCTTGAGGAGTGTGGTGAGGGGTCGAACCACGTCTGAAAACTCCGGAACGAAGCGCCGATACCAAGAGGCAACGCCCAGACAGCGTCGTAATTTGCGAACGTTTTTGGTGGTTTTAACTCTTGTATTGCAGCTATTTTTATTTATTTATTTTTTTTTATTTATTTATTTATTATTTCAACATTAGTACAGTAAGAATTTAATTCTTTTAGCGCACAACAAAGTAAACATTTTAGGTTGAGTAGAAATGGAAACAAAAGACACTTAAAATAAAAGTAATAGGTCACGGTCAAACAAAGCATGAAATCAAATCATTGTAATAATATTAAAATAATTTTTTAAATTTAAATATTAAATCTAATATTACAAAAATACTAGTATATAGAGAAAAAATGAAATAAAAATTAAATAAGATAAAATAAATAGGTAAATAAAGATCAGATGTGTGGATATGTAAAAATTAGAAAGTAAAAATAATCAAAAACGCGAAAAATGCCCCATTACTAAATGTTTGAAGTTGTTGAGGTTTGCAATAGTGTTTAGGTTGTTAGGCAAAGAATTCCAAATTCTGATGGTGTTGATGAAAAAAGTACGAGTGGAATTATAATAGGTAAATTTGGGTACAGTGAAATTATTACATCTAATAGACAAATTGAATTGTAAAAGGTGTTTTTTTTAGAGGTTTGTTTTTCGAATAGAGATAAAACTGGCATTTTATGGTCAAATCTGGCAACTCTAATGTCATTTATGTTCAGTTTGGTTTGCCATTTCATCATGAACAGGTTGACAAAAGAACAACGCTTGCAAATCGTGCAAATTTATTTCGAAAATAATGGTTCAGTTCGCGAAGTTTACCGCAAGCTCCGTCCATTTTATGGGTCGTTTTCGCACTACGTTTACTCTATGTGATAATACGCATCCGCAGAGACGTCGAACAGTGCGCACCGAAGAAACAATTGCCGCTGTAGAGCAAAATGTTGAAGAGGACCCGAATGAATCGATTCGCCACCGTGCACAGCAATTGGAGCTTTGTCCATCAACTTTATGGAAGATTTTGCGCAAAGATATTGGCTTGCGACCTTACAAGATCCAGCTTGTGCAAGAATTAAAGCCGCGAGACCATGAAATGCGTCGTGATTTTGGTGTATGGGCCGAAAATGAGATTGATCTCGATGCTGATTTTCATCGCAAAATTTTGTTCAGTGATGAGGCTCATTTTTGGTTGAAGGCGCATTTGGAGTGAAGAGAATCCACATGAGACCCTTGAGACGCCATTACATCCACAAAAACTGACTGTTTGGTGTGCTCTATGGGCTGGTCGAGTCATTGGGCCATACTTCTTCCGAAATAATGCTGGAGAGTCAGTTACCGTTAATGGAGACCGGTATAGAGCCATGATAACCGACTATTTTGTTCCCGAATTGGATGGCATGAATGTGGATGAGTTGTGGTTCCAACAAGACGGCGCTACATGCCACACAGCGCACGTCACAATCAATTTATTGAAGGAAACATTCGATGAGCGCATAATTTCGTGGAATGGACCTGTCAATTGGCCACCAAGATCGTGTGATTTGACACCATTGGATTATTTTCTTTGGGGATATGTGAAGTCGCTCGTCTACGCCAACAAACCAGAAACGTTAGGGGACTTGGAAGCCAACATTCGTGGCGTTATTGCCGACATACGGCCCCATATGCTCGAAAAAGTGGTTCAAAATTGGACCTGTAGAATTGGCTTTATTCGAGCCAGCTGCGGCGGCCACATGCCCGAAATCATATTTAAACATTAATGGCATAAAATTATCCTTCCAATAAAGCCAAATTGATGGACATTAAAATGATTTTCTTGTGTTTTATTTCAATTCGAAGCTCTATAGCTCTAAAAAAAACACCCGTTAGTTTATCAAAGAGATAAGATGGAGTTTTAGTGGTTACTAACTTATGTAAAAAAAATGCAATTTCTGCTCATAAGGTACCTCTCAATAGAACAACCAAGAATCTTCTTATTCCAAGCAGAAACATGGTCATACCTACGTAGACCGTAAACATAGCGAGTAGCATTGTTGAAAGCAACTTGTAGCTTATGAAGTGATTTTGAATCCAATTTGCTGAAAACAACTTCAAAATAGTTTATAGAGGGAACTATAAGTTGCATCACCAGTCTTCGCTTTATCGCAATAGGAGTGTATGCAGCTGATATTCGCAAGTAACGCAGAGTCATCTACATTTTCCTTACAACATGGCTGATATGATCAGTGCAAGATAAATTTGTGTTAATGTGGAAACCAAGGCAAGTAGCCTTATTAAAAAATTTCAATTGGTTATCACCAATAAACAGAGGAGGAATAGCAGTAAGATCCACCTTAGTTCGCGAAACAGGCAAAATCTGAGACTTAATGGGATTCAAGCGAAGATCATTGCAACAAGCCCAATTGTGAATAGCCGCCAAGTCTTCATTGAGCCGTCATGTAAGATCATCAATAAGCCCAATACGACGAGACAAATACAGAATTATGTCATCAGCATAAGCATGCATCGCAACATTGCTGCAAACCGAGAAAACATCATTTATAAACATACTGAACAGAAGAGGTCCAAGAACAGAGCCCTGGGGGACTCCAGCATGACAGTACCTGTAGTCAGAGACCACTTCACCTATTTTAACCCTTTGCACTCTATCCTGCAAGTAACTTTTCATTAATTGTACTGAGCTATCACAAAAACCAAAAAAATATTTTAATTTATTGCATAATTTGAAGTGGTTTACACTATCAAATGCCTTAGGTAGATCTAAAAGACAAAGTAAAGTTATATGATTAAGATCAAAAGCAATGCGAACATCATCAGAAATTTTTAACATGGCAGTAGTGCAACTATGTCCAGTACGAAAACCCGATAGCAGTTCATTTCTATGCAGGTGCTCAGTAACTTGTTCACATAAGAGTCCTTCAAAAATCTTAGATAAGGTTGACAGGATGCTGATAGGTCTAAAATCAGTAGGAGTAGATGCAGACGATTTTTTAGGAACAGGTATCACTATAGCTGTTTTCCACATTTTTGGAAAGCAGGAAGTTGTAATGCAATGATTTAAAATGTGTGTGATTGGTCTCAGCACATAGGGCAAAATAAGTTTAAGAAATTTTATAGGAGTTTCATCCTCACCCACTGCGTTCGATTTAACCTTCATGATGCCCTTAAACACTTCAAATTCATCCACAACTCGAAATTCAAAAGAGTTGGATCAGAAAGGCTCACCATTTGAATTATTCAAGGGTTGTTTTGAAGTAAAGAAATTATTCAAAACATCAGGGTCAACATTGCACTCTATTCTTTCAGTCCTGTGGATACCAAGTTGCTTTATATTCTTCCATAATTGTTTAGTAGGAAGCGATGTATTCAGCTTTAAGCGGAAATATTCTTTTTTTGACTGTCTTATAGTCGAGACAGCTATATTTCGTGCACATTTATAAGCTTCCCAGTTTTCATTTGTAGGTCTCCTTTTCCATTTTGCATGCAATTTATTTCTTGCCTTAAGCAGAAATTTGACGCGAGGAGTAAACCACGAGCAGGAATTTGCTTTCACACGAAACGTCTTAACAGGAACATTCAAATTAATGAGACTACGAACCTTATTAGAAAAAAAATCCAACTTCTGGTCAACAGAGCTATAAAAATAGCAGTCACACTAGTTTACCTGCATTACATCATCAAAGAGCTGATTTGTATCAATACAGTTAAAGTCATGATAAGTAATAGTTTTTGGATCCGCATTGCGACCTAAATTTATATTTAAAGTACAAAGTATTAAATCATGATCAGAAATAAATGAAAGTTGATCAAAAATAAGCAATTCAGTGTTGCCAGATGTAAGGAACAGGTCTAATAGACTAGGGCATGCATTAGTAGCAAATCGGGTGGGCATTACAGAGCTTACGACTGATAGTCCAGCGGCACTTACTAGATCACAAAACCTATCTGAAATGTTATCATTTAAGAGCAGGTTGACATTAAAGTCACCACAAATTATATAGTGATCAAAGTCAATCAAACGTGTCGTTAAGTCAGAAAAAAAGGTTCAAGGCTATAAGATCTATTAGGGCTGTAAACGCAGGATACTAATAATTTAATATTGTTATCATAAAGTTCAACATTTAAAAATTCAATAACATTATTGTCAGATCTGCTCCCACTCGGCATGAAACGTTTCGTAACGTTGCAGAAACGTTTCATGCCGAGTGGGCTTATAACCCTTGCATTTAGATGCGACCTACAGTAAATAGCGACGCCACCTCCCAATTTCTGTGTTCTATCGTTTCTATATATTTTATAATTCGGTAGATGAAAATAGCTGTCACTAACTCCACTATCAAACCATGTTTCGGAAATGCATATAATATCAACCGATGAATTTTCAAATACGTACTTGATGTAGTCAGGCCACAATGCTGCTTGCATAGTACATCAATTAAAATTTTTTGGTTCCATGCAACACCATTACCACCATTAAAATTCATGGCCATAAACAACGCAAACAAGCAACAAAAACAGAGCAATAGGGTAAAATTAAAAGAAAATATCCATACATCTTTACAAAAATAAATACTTGAGCTAAAAAATAAAATAAAATAAAATAGCTGATCTTAGTTACTAAAAACATTCAAATCACCCACACAGGATATAGGAACCGCACTGGCGGACTTCTGGCTTCTAACGTAGATGACTCCACGCAGCGTGAAAACACTAAACAGCTTGCTTACTTTTTTTAGTTTTATTGCTTCTTGTAAAATCTTTCTATTTTCAGAAGTTAAGCTTTCATGTATGAAAATAGTGTTAGAGACAGATTCGGATAGTGTTAAGGTAATAGCCTTTTTTTTCTTTTCGCCTATAGCTCCCAAAAGTACCAATTACTCGATTCCTATCAAATGGGGAGTAGAATTTAATGATGACAGCTGAACTTAGTCGGTTAGCACTTGATTTGGTACGGAAAATATCACGAACTTGTGGTGGTACAAAATTTATAGATCGACAAATTTGTCCAAAAATGTCTTTTAAATTTTCCGATTCACTGTAGTGAATACCAAACAGTACAGCATCTGATAATATGTCGTTATTTTTACTTCTTTTAATTTTTTCGCATTCAGATTTAAGTTCTTTAAGCTCAGTGCTGATTTTACGTATATCAGCTAGTTCCGTCTCAATTTTTAGAAATTTATTATTAATTTCACTGAATCTGTTATTTATTAAGTTGATTTCAGACTCAAATTTAGCAGTGAGTTTATTTTCTAGAGTCGAAAGCTCAGAGAACACCTTATTGAATTGCACTTCAGCGTGAGATTGCAATCTCAATTCCATCGACATCATATGAGAAAGAATGTTTTTTGTCAAATCGTCATCTCCTCGATTGTCAGAAACTTTGTCTGCAAATAACTTTTGACGTCGTGCTAACGTGTCCCTAAGCTTTATAGCTGCAGGCGATGTCATTTTATACCAATATACTCATGAAAGAAGGTATTAATTAAAAAGTAACTTTTTTCATATTACAGTCGTTAGCATCGTTTAGGCGTAGACGTTAATGATCTTTCAAGAAACAAGAGCTTTTCTAATTTTTAGGTTCTAGTCCAGGTTTATTTTTATGCTGGTAGCACAGCTGTTGAGAAGCTCTAGTTGATTTTGCTAAAGTACAGTTCAGGTCAAAAGTTTTTTTTGTGGTTCTTGTATCTGCTTTGAGTCTGACTTTTCTCAGAAACAAAACAAAAAAGCAAATTTCTCGTTGAAAACTTTAAACTCGTTGAAAAAATAATGTCAGATGAGGTCAAAGTAAAAACTGTATAAAATTGGAGCACCACCTCTTCAGCAGACGAAAATATTTAAAGTAGGTTCCACTCACCAACCCGCAAACACAGCTACATTCAATTTCCAAGTGACCAGATAAATCGGATGTGCAATTAGGCAGAAAATTTTATTATTTTATTTAATATAATTAGCAAAAGTAATAAATTACAAATACTAAAAAGGAAGAGTACTAGCTGCCAGGGCTTTCAACTCTAAAAATTTAACTATTTACAACACTTTATAAAATAAAACTAAGCTTTTTACGGCAGAACGTTTATTTACACTTGTTACTTCTAGTAGTGTTGCCAGAATTCTGATTTTGTCTGGATCGGTATGAATTCCGTGCTCGCTGACCACGTGACCAAGATACTTTAGCTCCTTCTTGAAGAACTCACATTTCTCAGGGTTTACCCGTAATTTTGCCTCTCGCAACCGTCTGAAAACTTCTTGAAGGTTTTGTAGATGTTATTTAAAAGTTTTTCCGATTACGATGATATCGTCCAGATAAGCGAATACGTGAGGTTCCATTTCTGGTCATATTACTCGGTCAAGTGCCCTCTTGAACGTTGCTGGAGCAGAATGTAGGCCAAACGGCATCACGCGCCATTCGAAAAGTCCATACCCTGGTACTGTGAACGCTGTATATTGTCGGCTACCTTCTTCCATCGGGATTTGCCAATATCCGATTTTGAGGTCGAGGCTGCTTATGTACTTAGCTTCACGTAGGCGGTCCAATATGTGTTGAATTCTTGGAAGGGGATAGGCGTCTGGGATCGACTTTGCGTTGAGCTGTCGATAATCCACGCAGAGCCTCCATTTTCCTGTATTCTTTTTGACCATCACGATTGGTGCACTATAAGGACTGCGGGATGGAATAATGCATCCTTTTTTAATCCGTTCGTCGACCTCTTCTTTCATTATCTGCTGCATATCTGGGTTTTTAGGAAAATACCTTTGCTTTATCGGCCTGTCATTCATCATGACAATTTTGTTTGTGGCAATGTTAGTAAGTCCTGAAATTTCGTCAAATTTTGATAATCCTGCTTGTAAAAAATGGTTGATGGTTCTTTCCTCGTGTTCTTCATTTTCTAGGATTTTTCTATTGATTTGTTCCTCGTGTTCTAGGATTTTTCTATTGGTTTGTTCCTCGTGTTCTTCATTTTCTGGGATTTTTTTATCATTTCGTGATTTTGACTTTTCCTGGTTTTTCTCTGGGATATTTTCGTCGGTGTAGCTCTGCAACGTTGGTACTTCATTTAAACTGGATTGTTCTTTTAATTGGAGAATCTGCCCTTCACAACTGATGGTTGCTTCTATTTTTGATAGAAAATCCATTTCTAATAGCAAATCGTCGAAAGCATCTGGCAAAACCATTATTGGTATTTGACACGTTTTATTGCCCAAGCGTACGTCCATTATCAATGCTTCACGTATTCTGCGCTGGATGTTATTAGCGAGTCTTATGTTGATTTTTACGGTGATCAGGTTTTCTGTGGTACTTAGTTCGTTTGTCAGTAGCTCACTCACGAAACTACGCGTGGCTCCAGTGTCGATGGTTCCAATGAGTATTTGTTCACCAAGGGCCACTGTAGCTAAAATTCGATGGTTCACGTGATTTAATGCGGTGTCTGGGTAGGAGATGGCGGAGCTGCAGGCAGCCTCATTACTCCGAGATCTTGATGAGGCTGCTGACGCTTTCCCGACTGGCAACATTCGATAGGTCTAATATTTCTTCTTCCACAGTCCCAGCAGAAGATAATTCGGCGGTTCCAACAATCCCTCGAGAAGTGCCCGTTTTGTCCGCATTTGCGGCATGCTGTTCTGGCATCTACCCGGTCATCTGTTGCTATGATGCAGTTTCGTTCGCCACTTCGTCGTGTTTGTGGTGCCGGTAGCTCTCGAGTTGCGCCTCGTATAGCTTCAAAATCATCGGCCATAGTAGTGAGCTCTGTAAGGGTTGTGAAATCCTCTCTTCGAATATATAGCTGATAATCCGGGTGGCAATTTCTAAATATCCCCTCTAATTTTTCTGCTTCAGTGTATCGAGCGTGTCTCATCATGTTTTGTATTGCGATGACATAATCTTTAAAGGGCTCGCGGAGGCGTTGTTGACAATGTCGGATTTCATCTTCCAGCTGTTCAAAGTAGCGGGCTGGGAGGAAAAAGTGGCAAAAGTCTGTTTTAAAATGTTCCCAATGGCTCCAGCCGATATTGTTGTTTCGGAACCATGCCAATCTCGAAGTAATTCGGGCATGGTACGTGGAAGTTGATTTTTGTCGATATCATAGCCTTCTGCCAGTTCCTCAATTCGCTCAATAAATGCTAATGGATCTTTGCCTCCGTTGTATTTTTCAGACCACTTCCTCACCTTGTCTATGATGTTTGAGTAGCCTGAGCCGAAATTGGTATTTGTAGCCATGGTTGAGTTAGTAGGGGCGCTGTTTGTCGTATCTGTTTGTTTGGTAAGTACTTCTGTAGGCTCTTGGTTTTCAGGTTTGTGAGTACCTGGCATTGGAGATGGACTTCTTCCGTGCTTAGCCTCCAGTTGCTTAAAGTGCTCTTAAACCTCTGTATCTGTTTCTGCGTTGATGACTGCTGCAAACCGTTTTCTTAGCACCTCTAATGATCCGGAAGGACTGAAATTAAATTCGCTGGCATATGCAGTTAAATCGTCTTTTTGTAGTAACCAGACTCAAGATGTTTTCACCATTTTATTGTATTTTTCTTGATTTTCTTAAAGGTTTTTTTTTTCCACTATTGTTTTTTTTTTCTTTATTTTTTTTTAGTATTTCGATTGTTTTAATGTCACTCTGGGCTTGTTCTGGTACACAGCTTCTTTTAACTGATCACTATTCTCACTCAGTATATTTATGCATAGTTTTTAATGCTTCTTTTTAGTTTTAATTTTTTTTTTCTCTTTTTATTTTTTTTACTATTAGTACTTTCACAGTCCGTGCTAGGGCGCCATTTGTAATGAAGTTTCTCCGGGGTATGCGTCAGGCGGTGTCCAGGATTATTTTCCGTTGGGTTTCGTTACAAAAACATTTATTTTACGTTGGATTATAATTTCTTTATATATATTCAGTTTTGTTGTAGTCTTTTCTTATGATCACTTACACATAGATATTATATACATATATGTTCTTAAATATATACTCTATACATACTACTGCTGTAAATTTGAGGAAACAAAGCATTTTTGTTTCTGGGATTATTATAAGACAAGGGCTTTTTGTTATGCTCGATGTCGCGATGTCGTATATCATGAAAGACTAGTTGTAGGTTCGACGGCGCGGTGTTGTATATCAACGTGGAGCTACCTTTAATAACTACCAAGTCGCTAATATCGACGAAGAAAACCGATGTATGAAGGACACGTTGTAGGTTCGACGGCGCGGTGTCGTATATCAACGTGGAGCTACCTTTAATAACTACCAAGTCGCTAATATCGATGAAGAAAACCGATGTATGAAGGACACGTTGTAGGTTCGACGGCGCGATGTCGTATATCAACGTGGAGCTACCTTTAATAACTACCAAGTCGCTAATATCGACGAAGAAAACCAATGTATGAAAGACGAGTTGTTGGTTCGACGGCGCGGTGTCGTGTATCAACGTGGAGCTACCTTTAATAACTACCAAGTCGCTAATATCGACGAAGAACGATGTGGACGGTCTGAGCGCCCAATGCAGACTGACTGCTAAGTGCCGGCGCGATGCCTATATTAACGTGGAGTTACCTTTAATAACTACCAAGTCGTTAATATGGACGAAGAACGATGTGAAGAGTCTAAGCGCACAATGCAGACTGACTGCTATGTGCCGACGCGATGCCTATATTAACGAGGAGTTACCTTTAATTACTACCAAGTCGTCAATATGGACGAAGAACGATGTGGACACTACGGCTGCCCAAGCTCGACTCCCCTATGTTGAATGTGCGTGTTTATTTATACCGTCAGATCGGTTGTGCAATTGCGTTGCTGTTCAACTGGTTTTATTGTTTGGTGTTGTAGTCAGTCATGTTGTGGTTGCTTGTTGTTTTATGTATGAACATGTAGTCATACCGTTTGATGTTGTAATCACTTGTGTTGTCTTGTCGCATGCTGTGTTTTGTCTTAAGATTTTATAGTCGCTGTTGTTTATATTGATTTAACCTATTCTTTTAGTTTAAATTAATTTCTTAAGCCTTTTTTAATAGTTTTTTTTTACATTACTAATTTTATTAAGTTACCTAATATAAAATAAATAAGAAATATATATATGTTAAATTAAGGAATTCATATGTCATTTAAATTATTAAAAAAAATAAGATTTTATACATATTATATTTTAATAATTTCTGCGTTTTATACTATGTGCGTTATTTTTTAATTTGCTATAAAAAATCATCGTCACATCTCACCATTTCATCCGAGTGACGGAGCAGCATTCTCCCTTTCTATTGTAGACCAGTAGATAAGTTTTATTTTCGACGTGGAGTAGGCATTTGTGGCGTCGTCCGAAGCAGCCCCCGTGTGCTTTCATTGCTGCCTGTAATGCTGCTGACATTTGTATGGCTTCTTCGGTGTTAAAATTTTCGCTGCCGCATTTGGATAGGATATTTTCCTCTATCCCTTTAGTTTCGGCATCACTTGTTTGTTCTTCCTTTTGATGATTTTCGTTATTGCTGTCTTTTTTTTTTTCCTTTTGTCGTCTTCATTGTTGGTGTGAAGGCTTTTATTACTGTTGGTGCTGCTACTGCAGTTACTACTACTGCTGCTGCTGCTACTACTACTGTTGCTATTGCTGCTGCTGCTACTGTTACTGCTATTGCTGCTGCTACGTCGAACCGGAGAGAGGCTTGTTTGGTCTGGGCAACGCCAAGTTGGAGATCGATTGCTGTGTTTATTTTGGGTCAGGTGCGGGACCTTGTTTGGTAGCTAGATTTTGTATTAGTGCTCTGATCTTCCTTCGCTTCTCCACCGCTTCACAGACCGGAAACCAGTTTGCCTCGTTCCTCACATCTTGGAAGTACGTTTTTGGGTGTTGCAAAAACCTTTCTATATTTTTTAAAATAAATAGCACACAGTCTGTCGTGTTCGGCTTTTGTGGCACCGAGACGTGGTAGGTTGGCATTTCGTGGATCACGCTGGTTACTCCGGAGTTTACTTCCTGGAATTGCTTTACTAAGACTGCTCGAATTTTTTCTGCGATTTCGTTTCGAGGGCCAGTTGCGTATGAATCTACAACAGCGATGCCGGCTAGTACCCTCTTGTTTTCCTTAGGAAGGTTAACTGCTATCATAAACTAGTGCTTGCCGTGGCAGATCGGCACAATTAGATATGATCGGCTTAGGACGTCGGCGTTTTTCATCCACCTTTCCACTCGGCTGTAGGCATCGGCGTTGCTTTGGGGTTTTAAGATGTCCACTGCTGTGAAGAAGTGTGCACTAAAAGAGTATATCCTCTCCCGCAACTTTTCCATGACGAAGTTTTGCCGATCCCACTGCGTTTAGAAATCGACTACTACTTCATTGAGGTAATTGGCGGGCGCTAGACAATCCATGTCATAATTGTGAATGACGATACTGCCATGACCGGGTGGATACACTAATACGCTGTCCGCTTGTTGCATCCCAACTTCTTCGTCACTACTCATCTCCCGTACCGGCTCCTGTGCCACTTGATGGAGGTCTAAAAATGAAGTGGTGCCGTGCTGCTCCCTGTAAACTTTTATTCGTTCTTGATGTCTTTTCCCTTTTGGCTGGTACTCTTCTTTCCATTCAGCGCCTAATGTTATCAGTTGCCTTCCTTGCCCCAGTAGTCTGTGTACTTCGGTTTTGAACTGTTTTTCCATTTTGTTTTCGTCTGGATCAAGGATAAACTTCACACTTTGATTGTTATGATGCGACTGATCATTCTATTGATGGCAGTTGATTTTTATTATTTGGTACAGGCTTTTTATTATATATATGGGACGTTCCACGTCAACCGGGACAGTGGGCTGCCTAAAATTGAGAGCATCGGAGAAATGTTTTTGAGATGTCAAAATGTTCGTATGCTCAAGAGCTTTTATATGCGAACGAGTGTTTTTGAATTTTTTTTTTTTAAGAAAATGGCGACCATAAAACGACGCCTACCTTTAGATATCTATGTATAAATTGGCAGTAGTCAATCAGCCATAAGCATAATCGCGTAATTTTTTTTTTTTGACAAGATTGTGAAGAGAGGGAGTGCTGTGTATACTTTTTTTTAATAGTAGGTGGTGCCACACCCCTAAAGTGAAAATACGTTTCCACAGCTAAACTTATGAACCGATTTTAATAAAATTTGGTTTGGAGATAGACTGAACCATAAGAAAGGTAATTGGAAGCTCTGAACTCTTTACTAGAGCGTGGCACTGGCTTTAATGAAAAAAACGCTGTATTGGCTCAGCTGCTTCATCGATTTTTATGAAATTTGGTATGGAGACAGATAAAATCCTGATTAAAGATATTTTGTTTCAGTGGGCGGTGCCACGCCTTTAATACGAAAAAACGTTTTCACTGCTAAGCTAATCGACCGATTTTATTGGAATTTGACTAGGATCTAATCGGTTCTTTAGTTTAGCTTTGAAAAAATATTTTTTTATTAAAGGCGTGGCACCGTCCTACTTAAAACCAATATCTAATATTTTTTTTTTATTAATTTTTGATTATTTGTGTTTATTTAAGTTTTCTTATGTTCTTTCTTCCTGGGGGCGTGTCACCATCCTATTTAAAACAAATATTTAAAAAAAAAGTAAAAGTAATGCGAGCATTATTTCAAAATGAAGACAGTCTCAACTCTGTAAAACGCAGAGAGCTTTTCTCACTCACTTAACTATATTTAGACGAGTTATTTATGTAGGTTTATTATGTTACTTAATGTCTTAGTATTAGATATTGTCTCTTATAGGAAAATAAGTTTTCAAGGCTAAACTAAAGGACCGATTAGATCCTAGTCAAATTCCAATAAAACGGTCGATTAGCTTAGCAGTGAAAACGTTTTTTCGTATTGGAGCCGTGGCACCGCCCACTGAAATAAAATATCTTTAATCAGGATTCCATCTGTCTCCATACCAAATTTCATAAAAATCGATGAAGCAGCTGAGCCAATACAGCGTTTTTTTCATTAAAGGCAGTGCCACGCCCTAGTAAAGAATTCAGAGCTTCCAATTACCTTTCTTATGGTTCAGTCTATCTCCAAACCAAATTTTATTAAAATCGGTTCATAACTTTAGCCGTGGAAACGTATTTTCACTTTAGGGGCATGGCACTGCCTACTATTAAAAAAAAAGTATACACTGCGCTCCCTCTCTTCACAATCTTATCAAAAAAAAATTACGCGACTATGCTTATGGCTGATTAACTACTGCCAATTTATACATATGTAGGTATCTAAAGGTAGGCGTCGTTTTATGGTCGCCGTTATCTTAAAAAAAAAAAAATTCAAAAACACCCGTTCGCATATGAAAGCTCTTGAGTATACGAACATTTTGACATCTCAAAAACATTTTTCCGATGCTCTCAATTTTGGGCAGCCTACTGTCCCGGTTGACGTGGAACGTCCCATATGTATATATTTTTTTTTGTTTCGTATCAAAACTGATGTTCCCCAATTTGGAGGTCAACTGCGTATGCAGGTGTTCAAAAATTTTTGAGTAGCGTGTTTTTTTTTGTTGCTTTTACGAAATATTGTTGTTGCGCGAGTACCGTTAAAACAAGTTTGACTGCTTTTTCTTTGTCCTCTTGCTTGGTACATTTTGCTTCTGCTGATGAATACTGCAGCTAGTGTTAATTGTTTTTGTATGGTTGAGTGTTATATTATTTTTTTCCTTGTCTTGCTTTATTGTGTTGAGTGCATCGTGGCGTTATTTTTTTTTGTTTTGCTACTTTATGTTGTTGGGGTATATAACATTTTTTTCTCATATGGCGTGATTTATTGTTTTTGCATTTGGTTGCGCTTCTGTTTTATTTTTCTGTTGTAGTTTGTAGTGCATGTTTTGCTGCTATATTTCGATTGTGTATTTAATGTTTGCATGTTTTGTTGTTGTATTTTTGACTTTATGTTTAACTGTTGTATTTTGTAACGCATGTTCTGATGCTTTGGTTTAAGGTTTTTTTTTTTTTTAAAAACGTTTATCTACTTTTAACATTCGGTTTTTCTATTTCGGTTGGGCTTGAATCTGCTTCGCATTTTGGGTGGAATATTTTTAATTCACTGACGTGAGCGGATCGGATTTTATCGTGTCCATTTAGCTTCAGAGTAGCGATGACCGGTGAGGAAAAATTTATTATTTCATATGGCCCGTCGTATTTTGGGGCTAATTATAATGCCGAGCTTGGTCTTTTGCTGCTTTCTCCAAGCTTTGGCGAACGAGTAAAAATATTTCCTGTAGTTTTTTTGCTTTTGCTTGTGGACTTAAGGTGGTGTTTCCGGTCCCATTAGTGTGTTGATCATTCACCGCCTTCGGCAGCCTTGGCTCATATCCTTGTTCGGTTCCCTTTTTCTGTAGGATTCTCTTCGGGTGTATACGGTGCAGTGTATTGGAGCTGTGTGCCCATATCCTGCAGACATTTTTTAAACATTTTGCTGGTGAATTGTGCTCCATTATCAGTGATAAGGATTTTTGGCACTCCATATCTTGCTGAGATCCGCTCCCGAAATGCTCGAATTACCGCAGCTGTTGTGGCTTGTCGTACAGGTACGAGTTCCGTCCATTTCGAAAATTTATCAAAAAAAAATAGTAGGAAGGTGTTCCCGTGTTTTGACCGAGGTAAAGGTCCCATAAAATCGGCTCATAAAATAGACCATGGTTCTTCTGCAATTTTTGTCAGCATTTTTCCAGTTGGCTGTTGTTGGCTGGGTTTAAAACGTTGGCAAGTTTCACATTGCGTAGTAATTGGCGTCGCGAAACATGCCTAGCCAAAAATAGCGTTGACTTGAGCGAGCTATCGTCTTCCGGATTCCTAGGTGGCCGGCGCATGGACTATCATGATTTTCCCATAAGACTTGCTTGCGCAATGGTTTGACCACGCATAATTTCCATTGTTTTTCGTTCTCTTCGCTGAAACGTTGTGGTATGTGCCCGTAGAGGTTTCCGTTATCGTATATGTAGTCGGGATATTTTTGTGGGTTTCCTGTGACTTCTGTTATTTTCTTCTGAAGCCAGGAGGATTGTGGGTTTTGTTTTACTTCTTCTTCACTAAGCCTACACAATATCTCTACTGGCTGTCTGGATAATGCGTCTGTGACAACATTTTGTTTGCCTTTACGGTATTGTATATTAAAAGTGTATTGTTGTAATTACAGTGCCCACCGCGCAATCCTTCCTGAGGGTCTTTCAATTGAATTTAACCATTTCAATGAAAGATGGTCCGTCACAACCGTAAAATGATAACCCTCCAAATGCTCTCATCTTCCGATTCCCCAAATAATTGCTGTGCATTCCTTTTCTGTGGGAGAGTAATTTTATTCAGCTTTATTAAGGTGTCGGCTCGCGTATGCAACGACTCTTTCAGCGCCGTCTATTTCCTGGGTGAGAACTACTCCTAGTCCATAGTTGCAGGGTAAATTTTACAGTGAAATCCGGACAGGCCAAGATGGGTGCTTTTATCAGTTTTGTTTTCAGAGCCTCGAATGCTTCCTGTTGTGCCTCTTCCCTCTTAAAATGTTTCTCTTTCTTGAGGAGTGTGGTGAGGGGTCGAACCACGTCTGAAAACTCCGGAACGAAGCGCCGATACCAAGAGGCAACGCCCAGACAGCGTCGTAATTTGCGAACGTTTTTGGTGGTTTTAACTCTTGTATTGCAGCTATTTTTATTTATTTATTTTTTTTTATTTATTTATTTATTATTTCAACATTAGTACAGTAAGAATTTAATTCTTTTAGCGCACAACAAAGTAAACATTTTAGGTTGAGTAGAAATGGAAACAAAAGACACTTAAAATAAAAGTAATAGGTCACGGTCAAACAAAGCATGAAATCAAATCATTGTAATAATATTAAAATAATTTTTTAAATTTAAATATTAAATCTAATATTACAAAAATACTAGTATATAGAGAAAAAATGAAATAAAAATTAAATAAGATAAAATAAATAGGTAAATAAAGATCAGATGTGTGGATATGTAAAAATTAGAAAGTAAAAATAATCAAAAACGCGAAAAATGCCCCATTACTAAATGTTTGAAGTTGTTGAGGTTTGCAATAGTGTTTAGGTTGTTAGGCAAAGAATTCCAAATTCTGATGGTGTTGATGAAAAAAGTACGAGTGGAATTATAATAGGTAAATTTGGGTACAGTGAAATTATTACATCTAATAGACAAATTGAATTGTAAAAGGTGTTTTTTTTAGAGGTTTGTTTTTCGAATAGAGATAAAACTGGCATTTTATGGTCAAATCTGGCAACTCTAATGTCATTTATGTTCAGTTTGGTTTGCCATTTCATCATGAACAGGTTGACAAAAGAACAACGCTTGCAAATCGTGCAAATTTATTTCGAAAATAATGGTTCAGTTCGCGAAGTTTACCGCAAGCTCCGTCCATTTTATGGGTCGTTTTCGCACTACGTTTACTCTATGTGATAATACGCATCCGCAGAGACGTCGAACAGTGCGCACCGAAGAAACAATTGCCGCTGTAGAGCAAAATGTTGAAGAGGACCCGAATGAATCGATTCGCCACCGTGCACAGCAATTGGAGCTTTGTCCATCAACTTTATGGAAGATTTTGCGCAAAGATATTGGCTTGCGACCTTACAAGATCCAGCTTGTGCAAGAATTAAAGCCGCGAGACCATGAAATGCGTCGTGATTTTGGTGTATGGGCCGAAAATGAGATTGATCTCGATGCTGATTTTCATCGCAAAATTTTGTTCAGTGATGAGGCTCATTTTTGGTTGAAGGCGCATTTGGAGTGAAGAGAATCCACATGAGACCCTTGAGACGCCATTACATCCACAAAAACTGACTGTTTGGTGTGCTCTATGGGCTGGTCGAGTCATTGGGCCATACTTCTTCCGAAATAATGCTGGAGAGTCAGTTACCGTTAATGGAGACCGGTATAGAGCCATGATAACCGACTATTTTGTTCCCGAATTGGATGGCATGAATGTGGATGAGTTGTGGTTCCAACAAGACGGCGCTACATGCCACACAGCGCACGTCACAATCAATTTATTGAAGGAAACATTCGATGAGCGCATAATTTCGTGGAATGGACCTGTCAATTGGCCACCAAGATCGTGTGATTTGACACCATTGGATTATTTTCTTTGGGGATATGTGAAGTCGCTCGTCTACGCCAACAAACCAGAAACGTTAGGGGACTTGGAAGCCAACATTCGTGGCGTTATTGCCGACATACGGCCCCATATGCTCGAAAAAGTGGTTCAAAATTGGACCTGTAGAATTGGCTTTATTCGAGCCAGCTGCGGCGGCCACATGCCCGAAATCATATTTAAACATTAATGGCATAAAATTATCCTTCCAATAAAGCCAAATTGATGGACATTAAAATGATTTTCTTGTGTTTTATTTCAATTCGAAGCTCTATAGCTCTAAAAAAAACACCCGTTAGTTTATCAAAGAGATAAGATGGAGTTTTAGTGGTTACTAACTTATGTAAAAAAAATGCAATTTCTGCTCATAAGGTACCTCTCAATAGAACAACCAAGAATCTTCTTATTCCAAGCAGAAACATGGTCATACCTACGTAGACCGTAAACATAGCGAGTAGCATTGTTGAAAGCAACTTGTAGCTTATGAAGTGATTTTGAATCCAATTTGCTGAAAACAACTTCAAAATAGTTTATAGAGGGAACTATAAGTTGCATCACCAGTCTTCGCTTTATCGCAATAGGAGTGTATGCAGCTGATATTCGCAAGTAACGCAGAGTCATCTACATTTTCCTTACAACATGGCTGATATGATCAGTGCAAGATAAATTTGTGTTAATGTGGAAACCAAGGCAAGTAGCCTTATTAAAAAATTTCAATTGGTTATCACCAATAAACAGAGGAGGAATAGCAGTAAGATCCACCTTAGTTCGCGAAACAGGCAAAATCTGAGACTTAATGGGATTCAAGCGAAGATCATTGCAACAAGCCCAATTGTGAATAGCCGCCAAGTCTTCATTGAGCCGTCATGTAAGATCATCAATAAGCCCAATACGACGAGACAAATACAGAATTATGTCATCAGCATAAGCATGCATCGCAACATTGCTGCAAACCGAGAAAACATCATTTATAAACATACTGAACAGAAGAGGTCCAAGAACAGAGCCCTGGGGGACTCCAGCATGACAGTACCTGTAGTCAGAGACCACTTCACCTATTTTAACCCTTTGCACTCTATCCTGCAAGTAACTTTTCATTAATTGTACTGAGCTATCACAAAAACCAAAAAAATATTTTAATTTATTGCATAATTTGAAGTGGTTTACACTATCAAATGCCTTAGGTAGATCTAAAAGACAAAGTAAAGTTATATGATTAAGATCAAAAGCAATGCGAACATCATCAGAAATTTTTAACATGGCAGTAGTGCAACTATGTCCAGTACGAAAACCCGATAGCAGTTCATTTCTATGCAGGTGCTCAGTAACTTGTTCACATAAGAGTCCTTCAAAAATCTTAGATAAGGTTGACAGGATGCTGATAGGTCTAAAATCAGTAGGAGTAGATGCAGACGATTTTTTAGGAACAGGTATCACTATAGCTGTTTTCCACATTTTTGGAAAGCAGGAAGTTGTAATGCAATGATTTAAAATGTGTGTGATTGGTCTCAGCACATAGGGCAAAATAAGTTTAAGAAATTTTATAGGAGTTTCATCCTCACCCACTGCGTTCGATTTAACCTTCATGATGCCCTTAAACACTTCAAATTCATCCACAACTCGAAATTCAAAAGAGTTGGATCAGAAAGGCTCACCATTTGAATTATTCAAGGGTTGTTTTGAAGTAAAGAAATTATTCAAAACATCAGGGTCAACATTGCACTCTATTCTTTCAGTCCTGTGGATACCAAGTTGCTTTATATTCTTCCATAATTGTTTAGTAGGAAGCGATGTATTCAGCTTTAAGCGGAAATATTCTTTTTTTGACTGTCTTATAGTCGAGACAGCTATATTTCGTGCACATTTATAAGCTTCCCAGTTTTCATTTGTAGGTCTCCTTTTCCATTTTGCATGCAATTTATTTCTTGCCTTAAGCAGAAATTTGACGCGAGGAGTAAACCACGAGCAGGAATTTGCTTTCACACGAAACGTCTTAACAGGAACATTCAAATTAATGAGACTACGAACCTTATTAGAAAAAAAATCCAACTTCTGGTCAACAGAGCTATAAAAATAGCAGTCACACTAGTTTACCTGCATTACATCATCAAAGAGCTGATTTGTATCAATACAGTTAAAGTCATGATAAGTAATAGTTTTTGGATCCGCATTGCGACCTAAATTTATATTTAAAGTACAAAGTATTAAATCATGATCAGAAATAAATGAAAGTTGATCAAAAATAAGCAATTCAGTGTTGCCAGATGTAAGGAACAGGTCTAATAGACTAGGGCATGCATTAGTAGCAAATCGGGTGGGCATTACAGAGCTTACGACTGATAGTCCAGCGGCACTTACTAGATCACAAAACCTATCTGAAATGTTATCATTTAAGAGCAGGTTGACATTAAAGTCACCACAAATTATATAGTGATCAAAGTCAATCAAACGTGTCGTTAAGTCAGAAAAAAAGGTTCAAGGCTATAAGATCTATTAGGGCTGTAAACGCAGGATACTAATAATTTAATATTGTTATCATAAAGTTCAACATTTAAAAATTCAATAACATTATTGTCAGATCTGCTCCCACTCGGCATGAAACGTTTCGTAACGTTGCAGAAACGTTTCATGCCGAGTGGGCTTATAACCCTTGCATTTAGATGCGACCTACAGTAAATAGCGACGCCACCTCCCAATTTCTGTGTTCTATCGTTTCTATATATTTTATAATTCGGTAGATGAAAATAGCTGTCACTAACTCCACTATCAAACCATGTTTCGGAAATGCATATAATATCAACCGATGAATTTTCAAATACGTACTTGATGTAGTCAGGCCACAATGCTGCTTGCATAGTACATCAATTAAAATTTTTTGGTTCCATGCAACACCATTACCACCATTAAAATTCATGGCCATAAACAACGCAAACAAGCAACAAAAACAGAGCAATAGGGTAAAATTAAAAGAAAATATCCATACATCTTTACAAAAATAAATACTTGAGCTAAAAAATAAAATAAAATAAAATAGCTGATCTTAGTTACTAAAAACATTCAAATCACCCACACAGGATATAGGAACCGCACTGGCGGACTTCTGGCTTCTAACGTAGATGACTCCACGCAGCGTGAAAACACTAAACAGCTTGCTTACTTTTTTTAGTTTTATTGCTTCTTGTAAAATCTTTCTATTTTCAGAAGTTAAGCTTTCATGTATGAAAATAGTGTTAGAGACAGATTCGGATAGTGTTAAGGTAATAGCCTTTTTTTTCTTTTCGCCTATAGCTCCCAAAAGTACCAATTACTCGATTCCTATCAAATGGGGAGTAGAATTTAATGATGACAGCTGAACTTAGTCGGTTAGCACTTGATTTGGTACGGAAAATATCACGAACTTGTGGTGGTACAAAATTTATAGATCGACAAATTTGTCCAAAAATGTCTTTTAAATTTTCCGATTCACTGTAGTGAATACCAAACAGTACAGCATCTGATAATATGTCGTTATTTTTACTTCTTTTAATTTTTTCGCATTCAGATTTAAGTTCTTTAAGCTCAGTGCTGATTTTACGTATATCAGCTAGTTCCGTCTCAATTTTTAGAAATTTATTATTAATTTCACTGAATCTGTTATTTATTAAGTTGATTTCAGACTCAAATTTAGCAGTGAGTTTATTTTCTAGAGTCGAAAGCTCAGAGAACACCTTATTGAATTGCACTTCAGCGTGAGATTGCAATCTCAATTCCATCGACATCATATGAGAAAGAATGTTTTTTGTCAAATCGTCATCTCCTCGATTGTCAGAAACTTTGTCTGCAAATAACTTTTGACGTCGTGCTAACGTGTCCCTAAGCTTTATAGCTGCAGGCGATGTCATTTTATACCAATATACTCATGAAAGAAGGTATTAATTAAAAAGTAACTTTTTTCATATTACAGTCGTTAGCATCGTTTAGGCGTAGACGTTAATGATCTTTCAAGAAACAAGAGCTTTTCTAATTTTTAGGTTCTAGTCCAGGTTTATTTTTATGCTGGTAGCACAGCTGTTGAGAAGCTCTAGTTGATTTTGCTAAAGTACAGTTCAGGTCAAAAGTTTTTTTTGTGGTTCTTGTATCTGCTTTGAGTCTGACTTTTCTCAGAAACAAAACAAAAAAGCAAATTTCTCGTTGAAAACTTTAAACTCGTTGAAAAAATAATGTCAGATGAGGTCAAAGTAAAAACTGTATAAAATTGGAGCACCACCTCTTCAGCAGACGAAAATATTTAAAGTAGGTTCCACTCACCAACCCGCAAACACAGCTACATTCAATTTCCAAGTGACCAGATAAATCGGATGTGCAATTAGGCAGAAAATTTTATTATTTTATTTAATATAATTAGCAAAAGTAATAAATTACAAATACTAAAAAGGAAGAGTACTAGCTGCCAGGGCTTTCAACTCTAAAAATTTAACTATTTACAACACTTTATAAAATAAAACTAAGCTTTTTACGGCAGAACGTTTATTTACACTTGTTACTTCTAGTAGTGTTGCCAGAATTCTGATTTTGTCTGGATCGGTATGAATTCCGTGCTCGCTGACCACGTGACCAAGATACTTTAGCTCCTTCTTGAAGAACTCACATTTCTCAGGGTTTACCCGTAATTTTGCCTCTCGCAACCGTCTGAAAACTTCTTGAAGGTTTTGTAGATGTTATTTAAAAGTTTTTCCGATTACGATGATATCGTCCAGATAAGCGAATACGTGAGGTTCCATTTCTGGTCATATTACTCGGTCAAGTGCCCTCTTGAACGTTGCTGGAGCAGAATGTAGGCCAAACGGCATCACGCGCCATTCGAAAAGTCCATACCCTGGTACTGTGAACGCTGTATATTGTCGGCTACCTTCTTCCATCGGGATTTGCCAATATCCGATTTTGAGGTCGAGGCTGCTTATGTACTTAGCTTCACGTAGGCGGTCCAATATGTGTTGAATTCTTGGAAGGGGATAGGCGTCTGGGATCGACTTTGCGTTGAGCTGTCGATAATCCACGCAGAGCCTCCATTTTCCTGTATTCTTTTTGACCATCACGATTGGTGCACTATAAGGACTGCGGGATGGAATAATGCATCCTTTTTTAATCCGTTCGTCGACCTCTTCTTTCATTATCTGCTGCATATCTGGGTTTTTAGGAAAATACCTTTGCTTTATCGGCCTGTCATTCATCATGACAATTTTGTTTGTGGCAATGTTAGTAAGTCCTGAAATTTCGTCAAATTTTGATAATCCTGCTTGTAAAAAATGGTTGATGGTTCTTTCCTCGTGTTCTTCATTTTCTAGGATTTTTCTATTGATTTGTTCCTCGTGTTCTAGGATTTTTCTATTGGTTTGTTCCTCGTGTTCTTCATTTTCTGGGATTTTTTTATCATTTCGTGATTTTGACTTTTCCTGGTTTTTCTCTGGGATATTTTCGTCGGTGTAGCTCTGCAACGTTGGTACTTCATTTAAACTGGATTGTTCTTTTAATTGGAGAATCTGCCCTTCACAACTGATGGTTGCTTCTATTTTTGATAGAAAATCCATTTCTAATAGCAAATCGTCGAAAGCATCTGGCAAAACCATTATTGGTATTTGACACGTTTTATTGCCCAAGCGTACGTCCATTATCAATGCTTCACGTATTCTGCGCTGGATGTTATTAGCGAGTCTTATGTTGATTTTTACGGTGATCAGGTTTTCTGTGGTACTTAGTTCGTTTGTCAGTAGCTCACTCACGAAACTACGCGTGGCTCCAGTGTCGATGGTTCCAATGAGTATTTGTTCACCAAGGGCCACTGTAGCTAAAATTCGATGGTTCACGTGATTTAATGCGGTGTCTGGGTAGGAGATGGCGGAGCTGCAGGCAGCCTCATTACTCCGAGATCTTGATGAGGCTGCTGACGCTTTCCCGACTGGCAACATTCGATAGGTCTAATATTTCTTCTTCCACAGTCCCAGCAGAAGATAATTCGGCGGTTCCAACAATCCCTCGAGAAGTGCCCGTTTTGTCCGCATTTGCGGCATGCTGTTCTGGCATCTACCCGGTCATCTGTTGCTATGATGCAGTTTCGTTCGCCACTTCGTCGTGTTTGTGGTGCCGGTAGCTCTCGAGTTGCGCCTCGTATAGCTTCAAAATCATCGGCCATAGTAGTGAGCTCTGTAAGGGTTGTGAAATCCTCTCTTCGAATATATAGCTGATAATCCGGGTGGCAATTTCTAAATATCCCCTCTAATTTTTCTGCTTCAGTGTATCGAGCGTGTCTCATCATGTTTTGTATTGCGATGACATAATCTTTAAAGGGCTCGCGGAGGCGTTGTTGACAATGTCGGATTTCATCTTCCAGCTGTTCAAAGTAGCGGGCTGGGAGGAAAAAGTGGCAAAAGTCTGTTTTAAAATGTTCCCAATGGCTCCAGCCGATATTGTTGTTTCGGAACCATGCCAATCTCGAAGTAATTCGGGCATGGTACGTGGAAGTTGATTTTTGTCGATATCATAGCCTTCTGCCAGTTCCTCAATTCGCTCAATAAATGCTAATGGATCTTTGCCTCCGTTGTATTTTTCAGACCACTTCCTCACCTTGTCTATGATGTTTGAGTAGCCTGAGCCGAAATTGGTATTTGTAGCCATGGTTGAGTTAGTAGGGGCGCTGTTTGTCGTATCTGTTTGTTTGGTAAGTACTTCTGTAGGCTCTTGGTTTTCAGGTTTGTGAGTACCTGGCATTGGAGATGGACTTCTTCCGTGCTTAGCCTCCAGTTGCTTAAAGTGCTCTTAAACCTCTGTATCTGTTTCTGCGTTGATGACTGCTGCAAACCGTTTTCTTAGCACCTCTAATGATCCGGAAGGACTGAAATTAAATTCGCTGGCATATGCAGTTAAATCGTCTTTTTGTAGTAACCAGACTCAAGATGTTTTCACCATTTTATTGTATTTTTCTTGATTTTCTTAAAGGTTTTTTTTTTCCACTATTGTTTTTTTTTTCTTTATTTTTTTTTAGTATTTCGATTGTTTTAATGTCACTCTGGGCTTGTTCTGGTACACAGCTTCTTTTAACTGATCACTATTCTCACTCAGTATATTTATGCATAGTTTTTAATGCTTCTTTTTAGTTTTAATTTTTTTTTTCTCTTTTTATTTTTTTTACTATTAGTACTTTCACAGTCCGTGCTAGGGCGCCATTTGTAATGAAGTTTCTCCGGGGTATGCGTCAGGCGGTGTCCAGGATTATTTTCCGTTGGGTTTCGTTACAAAAACATTTATTTTACGTTGGATTATAATTTCTTTATATATATTCAGTTTTGTTGTAGTCTTTTCTTATGATCACTTACACATAGATATTATATACATATATGTTCTTAAATATATACTCTATACATACTACTGCTGTAAATTTGAGGAAACAAAGCATTTTTGTTTCTGGGATTATTATAAGACAAGGGCTTTTTGTTATGCTCGATGTCGCGATGTCGTATATCATGAAAGACTAGTTGTAGGTTCGACGGCGCGGTGTTGTATATCAACGTGGAGCTACCTTTAATAACTACCAAGTCGCTAATATCGACGAAGAAAACCGATGTATGAAGGACACGTTGTAGGTTCGACGGCGCGGTGTCGTATATCAACGTGGAGCTACCTTTAATAACTACCAAGTCGCTAATATCGATGAAGAAAACCGATGTATGAAGGACACGTTGTAGGTTCGACGGCGCGATGTCGTATATCAACGTGGAGCTACCTTTAATAACTACCAAGTCGCTAATATCGACGAAGAAAACCAATGTATGAAAGACGAGTTGTTGGTTCGACGGCGCGGTGTCGTGTATCAACGTGGAGCTACCTTTAATAACTACCAAGTCGCTAATATCGACGAAGAACGATGTGGACGGTCTGAGCGCCCAATGCAGACTGACTGCTAAGTGCCGGCGCGATGCCTATATTAACGTGGAGTTACCTTTAATAACTACCAAGTCGTTAATATGGACGAAGAACGATGTGAAGAGTCTAAGCGCACAATGCAGACTGACTGCTATGTGCCGACGCGATGCCTATATTAACGAGGAGTTACCTTTAATTACTACCAAGTCGTCAATATGGACGAAGAACGATGTGGACACTACGGCTGCCCAAGCTCGACTCCCCTATGTTGAATGTGCGTGTTTATTTATACCGTCAGATCGGTTGTGCAATTGCGTTGCTGTTCAACTGGTTTTATTGTTTGGTGTTGTAGTCAGTCATGTTGTGGTTGCTTGTTGTTTTATGTATGAACATGTAGTCATACCGTTTGATGTTGTAATCACTTGTGTTGTCTTGTCGCATGCTGTGTTTTGTCTTAAGATTTTATAGTCGCTGTTGTTTATATTGATTTAACCTATTCTTTTAGTTTAAATTAATTTCTTAAGCTTTTTTTTAATAGTTCTTTTTTTTATATAACTAATTTTATTAAATTAATATAAAATAAAAAATATATATATATTAAATTAAGGAATTCATATGTCATTTAAATTACATATTATATTTTAATAATTCTGCTATAAAAAATCATCGTCACAATACATAAGTATACAAACAATTATGATTTAAAAGAGTTAAACATTTTTCATGTACAGGGTGTTTTTTTAGAGGTATAGAGCTTCGAATTGAAATAAAACACAGGAAAATCGTTTTAATGTCCTTCAATTTGGCTTTATTGGAAGGATAATTTTATGCCATTAATGTTTAAATATGATTTCGGGCATGTGGCCGCCGCGGCTGGCTCGAATAAAGCCAATTCTACAGGTCCAATTTTGAACCACTTTTTCGAGCATATGGGGCCGTATGTCGCCAATAACGCAACGAATGTTGGCTTCCAAGTCCCCTAACGTTTCTGGTTTGTTGGCGTAGACGAGCGACTTCACATATCCCCAAAGAAAATAATCCAATGGTGTCAAATCACACGATCTTGGTGGCCAATTGACAGGTCCATTCCACGAAATTATGCGCTCATCGAATGTTTCCTTCAATAAATTGATTGTGACGTGCGCTGTGTGGCATGTAGCGCCGTCTTGTTGGAACCACAACTCATCCACATTCATGCCATCCAATTCGGGAACAAAATAGTCGGTTATCATGGCTCTATACCGGTCTCCATTAACGGTAACTGACTCTCCAGCATTATTTCGGAAGAAGTATGGCCCAATGACTCGACCAGCCCATAGAGCACGCCAAACAGTCAGTTTTTGTGGATGTAATGGCGTCTCAAGGGTCTCATGTGGATTCTCTTCACTCCAAATGCGCCTTCAACCAAAAATGAGCCTCATCACTGAACAAAATTTTGCGATGAAAATCAGCATCGAGATCAATCTCATTTTCGGCCCATACACCAAAATCACGACGCATTTCATGGTCTCGCGGCTTTAATTCTTGCACAAGCTGGATCTTGTAAGGTCGCAAGTCAAGATCTTTGCGCAAAATCTTCCATAAAGTTGATGGACAAAGCTCCAATTGCTGTGCACGGTGGCGAATCGATTCATTCGGGTCCTCTTCAACATTTTGCTCTACAGCGGCAATTGTTTCTTCGGTGCGCACTGTTCGACGTCTCTGCGGATGCGTATTATCACGTAGAGTAAACGTAGTGCGAAAACGACCCATAAAATGGACGGAGCTTGCGGTAAACTTCGCGAACTGAACCATTATTTTCGAAATAAATTTGCACGATTTGCAAGCGTTGTTCTTTTGTCAACCTGTTCATGATGAAATGGCAAACCAAACTGAACATAAATGACATTAGAGTTGCCAGATTTGACCATAAAATGCCAGTTTTATCTCTATTCGAAAAACAAACCTCAAAAAAAAAACACCCGTTATGTGGTATAAGTTTATAAATTACTTTCAATAAATTATAATATCAGTTTATTATAGGAGGAAAAACAAAAGCCGTGTCCTGAGTTAATTGACGCCAGCTATGTAGCGGACTTAGGTTTCATGGCCGACATAACCCAACATTTAAATGCATTAAATATGGCTTTGTTAGGGTGGAACAAACTAATTACAAAAATGAGCGATGAAGTCATTGCATTTAAAATTAAATTGGATTTATGGAGACGGCAATTAGAAGACAATAATTTGGACTTCTGCCTTTGTCTTCAGTCAGTCTCATAAACTCAAGCCATAAGCATCAACTAATATTGTGAGGAAGTTTCAAATTTAGAAAACCAATTTAAGGAAGGATTTGCTGAATTAGAAGAATTAAAGCCTAAGTTTGATATTTTTGTAAGTCCTTTTGCAGCTAATCCTTATCATGCTCCAAAAGAAATACAAATGGAATTGATTGACGTGCAGTGTGGCACACGCTTAAAAAATGACTACCAGGGTCCATTTTGCGTTTCGGATTTCTACAAGAATCTTTGTCCTTAAAAGTTTTCAAGTTTGCGACAGTTTGCAGTCAATATTATTGCAATGTTTGGCAGCGCGAACAGATTTTTCTAGAATGCATCTGAACAGGACTAATATTAGAAATCGACTCGGTGACATGAATATGAAAGCAGTAATGCGTGTTGCAGCGGCTCAAGAAATTCAGCCAAATATTGAAGCCCATGTTTTAAGTAAATAATTTTAAAGTATTTACTCAATTTTTACATTCCATATTTGTAATATTTTAAATAAAATATGAATTTGAAAATAAACTCATTGTTTGATAAATTTGTCACACTGTAAGATAAGGGGTTCTTCCCTCATATTTAGTTCACGCTCTCAATTTTTTGCTTGTGTTGTGTAAACGCCTATTAATGTATCATCGATTCGTCTCGTTTCCTCTCCAGTTTTGAAGCCTGAAAATAAACTTTTATATTTAAAAATGAAAACAAATATATCTAGCCTGTGCTCAGTAAATAACACTAGTTTACACTCAAAATGTTCCATGAATAAAAAGTTACTTTTCTTACGTACTTTTTCCTGCTGAATTTGAAAATGAAAATTTTTTGAATGGTACAGTTTTCGAGATATAGTGGTATCTTCATTTTTTTGACCTGTTTTCACTTTAAAATTAATATCTTGAGCTAGAAATGTCAAATTTTCTTAATCTTAGTGTCAAAGTAAAGATAATAAAATGACAAACAAACGTGTGTAATAACATTTTTTATTAAAAAAGTGGTTCAAAAGATATCGATGAAAACAGGCCAGATTTTAAAAAAAATCAAATTTTACACATGATTCTATGGCCCCGAAAAAATAGAAATAAAATAAAAAAAATAATTTTACTCCTTACTCGTAAGGTTGATACTTTTACGCAAAAATTAAAATATACCAGAAGAAAATCGACCGCAAAACCACAACGTTAGAAACGATTGAATGAATGAATTCAAATCCCACATTTTCTGAATATATTAATTTTTACGACAGTTTGTTGAGTCTAATCGTTATAAAAAAATTTTTGTTTCGTTCCTTTGATGAGAGATTATTTTTCTTGTGCACTTTTTCGTGCTGAATTCGAAAATGAAAGTTAAATTTCTTTTTTATGGTGCAGTTTTTGAGATATTGTGGTATTTTCATTTTTTCACTTTAAAATTCATATCTCGAGCTAGAAATGTCCAATTTAGTCTGCCTTAGTATAGGGCTACCAGATGACCTGCTTGCAAAAGTAGCACATTTGTAAAAGTTAAGAATTTTCAAAAAACTCAAACAAATTTCGTAATTTTTACAAAAAAAGTATCCCCAAAAAGGTCCCCATTTCTACTTTCCCATAGCACTAATAAAAAACATCATTGGTTTTTTATTTATGTATATTTTGTTTATCGACCAAAAAAAAAAAAAAAAGGTCGTAACTGCGAAAGTAGCGCATTTCAACCAAAAGTAGTACATTTCAAGTGAAAAGTAGCAAAGCCTTGCAAAAGTACCACTTTTGCTACTTTAGTATGCCATCTGGTAGCCCTACCTTAGTACCAAATTTCAGGTACTAAGCAAACGTATTCAATAAGCCGTTCAAAAGATATCAAAGAAAGCAGGCCAGATTTTTATAAAAATCAAATTTTGCAGTGTATTCTGTGGCCACGAAAAAATAGATATAGTAAAAAATCTTTCAATTTTACTTTATTTGCAAAATACTGACACTTTTATGTATAAAATTAGACTAACTAGAAGAAAATCGACCGTAAAATGACATAGCTGTGATCGATTGAATGAATAATTCCAAGTCCTATATTTTCTTAATAAATTTATTTTTTCGACAATTTGTTAAGTTTAATCGCTTGAGATTTTCTATGTTTTTTGGTATTTAAGTACACATGTAAACTAGTGTTGGTAATTATTACAAATATTAGAATTATACTAGCATATTTTTAGGCTTGCAAATTAGAGATGAAACGAGACGAATTAATATGCAGTCCCTCACGTTTCATTTGAAAATTCCCTCGCTCAACACTGTCCGGCTCACAGGTATCGTTTCGTGCAATTGAGCTGGACATCACTATTTTAGAGGTAGGACAATATATTAGTATAAATGGAAGTTACACTGTTAGTTTTTAGTCATTCTTGTTTAATCATTATTGTTGAAAAAGATGCCAAAAAAATGACCGACGCGGATAAGCGCGAGATTTTGAAGTTTCGCAGGGATATATTAACGATTCGGGAAATTTCTGATAAAGCAGGCTTTAGTAAGTCCTCAATTGCCGAGTTCTTAAAAAAATATTCTGAAACTGTGTCAAGAAGTCGAAAGGAAAGGTCAGGAGCGCGAAAAAAGACTACATATGCTGATGATCGACTTTTAAAAAGAATTAATCTTAGAAATTGCTTCCAAATGGCTGTGAAAATTAGAAAAGAGTTTGTTGAATGTGGAGGAACAGAAATTACTCCAATGACTGTGCGACGAAGGCTCCATGACGTTGGTTTATCAGCACATCGCCCTGCTAAAAAGCCTTTTTTGACCACTCAAATGCGTCGCAAACGATTGGGCCAACCAGCACAAAATGTGGACTATATCTGATTGGCAAAATGTGATCTTCTCAGATGAATCAAAGTTCAACATATCCGGCTCCGATGGAATGCTGTATGTGCGCCGAAGAGTTGGAGAGCGTTATAGCGATGAGTGCATCCAAAAAACATTTAGGCAACCGATTAGTAGAATGGTCTGGGAATGCTTTTCTTATTACCAAGTTGGACAACTGGCCTTGATTGAAGGCACAATTAAAGCAACTGACTATAAAAACATTCTAAAAAAAAACTTGGAGCTTTCTATTGAAGAGCATTTTTCGCGTGTGGACAACGTGATTTTTCAATATGATTCTGCGCCTTGTCATCAAGCGCAATTGGTAAGCATTAGTATTTTGTAAATCCTTATTATGTACCTAATAATAATCCACAACTTTAATCGTTTTTTTCTTCTTCTTCTTTTACATGTAAAATAATGAACTTGGCATTTCAACTTTGTCGTGGCCAGGCAATAGTCCCGATCTTAAGAACATTGAGAGTCTTTGGCACATAATAAAGGTACAGGTAACAAGCCACATGCCCACTAATTTACCTGAGTTAGACAGAAAAATTCAAAATGTTTGGTACGAAGCAGGGATGATATTTGGGGGCTTTCAGGGCTTTTTTGAACCTTTTTAATTTTCAAAAGCCCAGTGGCCCTTTTTATTCATTTTTGGCCCTTTTGCAAAACTATACCGAAAAATAATAATACTGGGATAAGTGATTGTCGACTGTAGATTTTCTACTAAAAAATTTTTCTGGACCCTGAAGTAATACGATGGCTTTCGACTTTTAAACTTCAAATTGAAAGTATTTCAAATCAAAAATCAAAGATTTTTTTATATGAAAAAGTTTTATTTGATTTATAACACTTGTCTACACTAGCTTTGGTGCCGAGAAGCGTACTTTTATTTTAACTAAGGACCTTATATTGATTACATTATTAGCAACAATTTTGGTATCCTACCTGTTGTTTTCTAGATTTTGACTTGTAAAAAAAAAGTTTACATGAAAAACAACTTACATTATTTAAATAAAAACTTTATTTTTCACGACTTTCGTGAATGATGTGTAGTAGGGGCTATCACGTTGTATCCTGCAGAAATAGTCAGCCATCATATGGCGATCGTATCGGCCTTGGTATCTTTCTTCCATAGTTTTTGGGCCCTGGTGAAACCGCTCCCCTTGTTCTTCGCTATAGGATCCAAGATTTTCAGGGAATTGGTCAAGATGACTGTGAAGGTAGTGTTATTTGATGGACATATTGCATCCTAAGTTATTAAAGTGCTCTAGCATGTCATTTACAATTTCAGAGCATTAATTTGACTTGTAATTTCCGAGAAAGTTTTTAGCAACTTCAACAAACGACTAAACGACCTCGCTTAGAGCTATCTATTAAGAAACACCATTCACTTAGATGGTATTTTTTTTTTTTTTTTTTTTTTCAATATTCTTTATTTATTCTTAGCTTAATATATATCACAATTATAATAAAATATTAAAGCTACGAATTAATAAAAAATTAATATAACTCAGGCAACTGTACAGTTGGTATTAGAGTTATTTAGAAAATGATACATTGAGTATTTGAAGCAATGAAATTTGGAGAAATGTAATTATTGAGATCATAACTCGTTGACAAAATGTTTTAGGCTTTTCTTAAAATACGCTAAATTATTGCAATTTCTAACATTTGACGGCAGCATGTTGTAAACTTCTATTGCGGTGTTCAGCAATCCATATCTATTTCTATTTGTTCTCGATCTGATTGTCCTGATGTTGTTGTTCATACGAGTATTATGATTATGAATTTGATTTACCATAGTTATTTCTGTATTGTGTTTAATGAGTTTATTTTTTATTTTGTATATATATTTGGCCTTCTCAATGAATATGACTTTTTTAAGTTGTAAGGATTTTGTCTTGCTAAAGACTTCAGCCGTAGGTGTACGAAACGGCATATGGTACAGTGCTTTTAATGATCTGCACATAATACGCTGTATACTGCTACATAGCATATCAGTACACTGTGACGTGACTAAGAGTCCATACGTTATTCTTGACATCACATGAGCATTATATATCAGTGCAGCTGTTTTAGAATTAACATATTCAAAACGACGAATTGCACCAATTAACGGAATTATTTTATTTTTAACTTTTTTCCAGTGTGAATTCCAGCTCAAAGCCTCATCAATGACTACTCCTAAGTACAGCACTTGTGGGCTCCTCTGAATCGTCTCGTCTTCAATGTGTATGTCTAGGTTGATTTCCGGTTTGTTCACCTGTTTAAATAACATGTAGCTCGTTTTTTTTGTGTTCAAAACAAGCTCATTTCCTTTAATCCACTCATTGATTTTTCTAAGGTCATCATTTATCTTGTTCTGCAGAGTTATGTTGCTTTTAGCACTATATACAAGCCCAGTATCATCGGCATAGACAGCATATTTAGCCTTTATATTGGCAGAGGTCAAATTGTTGACATACATTACATATAAAGTCGGTCCCAAAATAGACCCTTGAGGAACACCCATTTGCAGATTTAATGCAGAACTAAGAACTTCATTCACCTTGGTCCTCACAGGTCTGTTTGATAAATAGCTCGCGATCAGTTGATTAGCTACTCCCCTTATTCCCAAGTCACTTAAGTGTTGCAACAAAATTTTGTGATTGACTACATCAAAAGCTTTTGACATATCTAAAAACACCGCAGCTACATAATTATCCTCATCAAGATTTGAGTTGATAGTGTTAATGGTTTCAGTAATAGCTGATACTGTCCCACTACCTTTTTGAAAACCGTATTGGAATGGGTCGAATCCAGTCGTTTTCGTTATGAAATATCTAAGTCGTGTGTCGATTACTTTTTCATAAATCTTTCCTATGACTGGTAGTAGCGAAATTGGTCGATAATTATTTATGTCTTTTGTATCACCAGCTTTATGAATTGCGATGACCACAGTTTCCTTAAGAACATTCGGATACTCCCCTGAACTTAGGCAATTATTAATAAGTCTAGTTAATGGTATTTTAATCAAATCTTTTATTAGTTTGATATCAGCAGTACTTATGTTGTCAAACCCTGGTGCGGATTTGGATTTGAGATCTGCTATAATTTGTAACACTTCTTCTTCTGTAGTCGGCTTTAAGAATATCGATCGTTGGTTAATATTATTTCGAATCCGAGATTTTTGAACATTATTTTTGTTGTAGCACTGTGTCAATTTTTTTCCAGTATCAATAAAGTTTTTATTCATTGCATTGGCAATTCCCATCGGATCGATTACAAGATTACCATTGACATTTATTTCTGGAATGCTTAAATCGGAGTTATTGCTTTTATTTAATCCTTCCTTTACCACTTTCCAGATTTTACGTCCATCCGTGCCAGCAGCCTCTAGTTTAGAGTTAAAATAGTTTTGTTTTGCAATCTTTATATCGTTTTTGATCTCCGCTTCAATTCGCAAGTATTTCGTTTTCATATTTAAGTCACCTGGTGTTGCTTTATGTTTTTTAAATAACTTGTTTCTTTTTTTTATTTTTTTAATTATTTCATTATTCATCCACGCATTATTACGAGTTCTGATGTGTTTATACGTAGTACTCTCCATTTTCGCTGTAATTATCATTTGCATTAATTGTTCTAAAGTAAGTGTTTCATCACTTAGGTTATACTTGCTCAGATTTCTTCTGAAACATGAAACCGACAATTGTTTACATTTTCTTTTTACCATAAGTATTTTATCTCTTGTTTTTCTGTTAATTGCAAAAATTATTGCTCTATGGTCGGAGAATGCGCAATATTTAAGTTCCAAGTTACACTCAAAGTTTTCATAACTTAAGTCCAGAACTACGTGATCAATTATTGAGCTTGATGTTGATGTTATTCTGGTAGCTGAATCACTTGCTATGGAATTCCATATATGGTATCCATTTGCAGTTATAACTTCTGTATATTGTTCGGATTTTGCCTTATTTAGTAAATCGATGTTAGTATCAAAGAGAAAAATAGCGTTTTTATGTTCTGAAAAAATATTATCTAAAAACATTAGAAAATCATGTTCGTCTTCATTTGGAGCACGATATGCGGTAAAAATTTTCAGATTTGATTTGTGATTGCTGAGCTTAATCATAATTGCATTATATTGTGCGCATTGAAAAACTACAGTGAAATTAATAGATCGTTTGATGAACAAACATGTACCTCCAGCTCTATTGAAATCTCTCGTGTTGTGTATCACATTAAAGCCATTCATATTAATGTATTCTGCTTCATTCGAATATAACCAAGTTTCGTTCAATGCAACAATGTCAAAACCTGAAAAGCTATGAATGTAGGCGACGAGATCATCTAATTTATGCCTTAACGCATGTATGTTGAGAAATAGCATTTTTATAAAATAGTTCTGAATGCTCATAATTAGTAAGATATATTGTCATATTGATGCTTTAATCTACTCTGGTATGAAGAACAAACTTTGTCTCTCGAATCGTGATTACAATTGACCTTTGCTTCTTCCACTCTGACATTGCTTTTGGTTTTCAAACTTTCATTAAATTTTAAGCAATTAATGCATTTTAAATGTTCACTTTTACAGTTTGAAACATGATGCTCACCAGCACATTTTGCACATGCTATTTTATTTTTGCAGTCATTTTTATCTCCAGACGATTGCACAGATTTGGCTTTATGATTGAATCCTTGACAATTAAAACACCTTAGTAGATCAAAGCACTCTCTGATCTGGCATCGAGTCCATCCAATATTCACTTTTTCTATTTCTAAAATCTTATGAAAATTTTTTACATCCACTTCAATGACTGCATTCAAATTATTAAATCGCCGTTTGGTGTTGTACAAACGTATCAATTTCATTTCAATGTCAAGAAATCCATTATTCTGCGATTTAATTTTATTAATCAAATCATTTTTGTTTATATCTTCTGAAATATTCATGATGCATATTCTTGGTTTTTTGCAGGTAGTCGTTAGGACTTCATAATCCTCAGATAACTTATTTTTCATTTCATTGATTAGCTTTTGTGAACAGTTTTCGCTGCCACATTTAATCGCAACACAACCGTCTTGTTTGTTTAGAACTGCATTTATGCTCATACCTGTTGGATCAATTGTTTGCTTCAACATCTCTCTTGTTTGTACACACTCTTGTTTATTCTTTGGTTTCACTACCACTATCGCATCACCACTCTTTTTCAATATTTCAGCATATGTTTTTTCCTTTCCTATTTTATTCACAGTACCCACACATACATTTTTTATCTCATTTTTTATATCTCTCTTTAAAGTTTGGAACGATTCAGTTATGTTTTTTGTCTGCTCGCTTAGACTTTGTAAAAGATCTGATTTATTAGTTTCAATGGCTGAAATAATTTCTTTATAATTGTTGCTCAGTGATTTTATAAATTCAATGCATTTGTTACACATAAATCTTAAATTTTGTTTTTCCTCAATTAAGTTGATATCATACTCAGTAAAATCACTGCTAAGCAGTTTACTAGCATCATTGCATTTCTTTGCGTGGAACACTTTATGACAAAATCCGCCGCACTTCAGTGATTTTTCATTTCGTGAAATTGTTTTTTCGCATTTGCCGCACAAGACACTCATCTTCAGTTTATGGATATATTACGATGCAGTTTATTAAAACGCCATCCATCAATTTATTTGTATACGTTCATATGCCTCTAATTCAATTAAAACAATTACCAATGTCACGACCAATAAGCAAACACGTCTACTCTCTACGAGCACTCACGAATTTGAAAGACCCATTTCGAGAATAAGGCCTTGCATATCCAAAAAAAACAATATCTTTTTCCAATTGAAAAAATGGTAGCAAGTCCTGCTCTCTTGTTCGATAGAACGTCACTTTTGTACCTGATGCCAACAAGTTTTTTTTTCTTTTAATCTAAAAGCCAAAACCTCTGCAGTTTCTTTAGAAAGTTCAAGATGCCTTTTCAAGTCATTTAATTCTTCTTGGGTAAAAGGTTTTGGCTCTGTAGATGGTATTCTTTCGAAATCGCTGTCGCTACTCACTTCACTAATGACTTCTTCAAATGATGATTCACGAATGGAACAAAATGCTGGAACAGGTACTTCCTCTGAATATGGTAAGGGTTTTCTAGCAGAATCTAAGACTGGATAAATCATTATTTTAATGTTTACACCATGCAAATTAATACAGCAGAAGTAACAGTCATCGAAGAGATTTTTTTGATCTTTCCATTGCATAGGCATTCCCAACCTTATATGGTTTCTTTTACCACTAATACACTGTCACAAGTGTTCATAGTGCATTTTACAAACAATTTGGGGCATCCTCGGCTTGTATTCATCCACAATTTTCGACTTAAAGTAAGCAAAATAAGCACTTTTTATAAAAGCTGTTATAAGTTTTCTGAACTTTTGCACTGTGTATTCACCACAAGTGTAACAAAACACATTTGGATTATTGAGACAACTCCTTCGCGATGAAGACATGATATAAAAATCAATTTATTTATAGAAATCTGTCGATTACAGCGAATATACAAAACTGACGCTTAACTAATCAAAAATGACACGTAGGAAAAAAATTGAAAATATGTATTTTTAATATTGCCAATACAATACAAAACCACTAACTATATCTCGGCAACAAAATTTTTTTCTTTGATTTGTTGGCCTGAGTAAAAGGTTAAATTTTATGTGCTAAATCAGCAAACATATCGTTTGTTTCTGCATTTGCTTTTGAAGAAGTTTCTAAAAATCGATCTCACCATAGTTAGTTCCTTAATATATCGCTCATTTTCTCCAATAACGCCACAACTCAAAAATTCAGATGTTTTTTTTTTTGGGTTATAAAGTTATTGAAGAAAATGAACGATATATACAAAAAAAAATCTTAAACGCATAAATGTTCATATGTAAAACTTATGTTTACAATTAAATAATACAACAAAATAAATTTAATGAGAAGAAAAAAATTGGTTATAATATAAATGGTTACATACAATTTGATTTACAGAAGCCCTATTTATGTCAAAAAAGCCCTTTTTTAGTTCGAACTTTGGCCCTTCTACAAATATGACAATATCATCCTTGGTGCGAAGGCATTTTGCAAGATCTTCTGAAAAATTTGGTTTCTTCCATGCCGCAGCGAGTTATGGCGGTCATAAAAGCGAAGGGAGGAACAACAAAATATTGATACCTGTTTTTTCTTAATCCTTAAAATACCTGCTGTAAATATTTTAAAATTAGTTGCTTAAAAATGAAACTTTAATACATTTTACCAAAAACTTTTTTTTATTAATAAAGGACATATTTCACTTTTTGTGCTAAAAATAGACCCATAAACGTCATAAACGTGGTTTTCCGACCTACAGCAAAATATTTTCAGTAAAAATTATTTGCTCCTCTGATCCTTTCTAAAGTTTTTTTGAATCCATAAAATATTTTGATCCTAAAGGATTTTATTCAACTTTTTTTGTTTGTCCGATATGAGCTGTCTTGTTTGATATCAAAATCGTTCACATTATTTACGTAAATGAATTGTTTTTAACAAAATTGTGCATTACTATTAGTAAATAGCTTTTGACGGCACGCAGCAGTTTGTAAAATTTGGGATTTTCACTCCGAAATTTTTTGTTCAAACTATTTGTCAATCTTAGTATGTATGATACCAAGTGAAAATATACTTATCTGGTCAAATTTAAGTTTTCAGAAATGTTAATATTCAAACCCTAATTAGCATCAAGTTTTCTGAGTAGAAAATAATGCTGAAGTGGTCCCACTGTTCTAATATTCGAAAAAAATAATGGATACCAAAATAAAATTTTTAAGTGCCAAAGAGTGCCAACAACTTCTGTAAGTGCCCATTTGGCACCAAAGTTCTCGTTTTGGAAGCACTAACTAGGCGTCATGCACACTACCGATGTTGCATGTGAGATTGTGTCTTAAACAGGTAATTTGATTTCTGTCAAGCCGTTTGTCAGATATTATTATATTTCTTGGCATAAAAACTCTAGAAAACATTTTCATGTTTGATATTGTGACTGATGCTATTTACAGTCCTGTACTTTTGAGGCTTATTAACTTCAATGTTCCTCTAAGCTCTTAGGTCTTGTGTGCCTTTTTATTTGAAAATGGTTCGAAATAATTTTTCATCCAATGATCCTGCTTTTATAGCTTTAAAATTGGTTAATGAGATAAATTCAAATTCCAATTTTCCCAATTTCAAAAAATGCCATGAAAGCTTTATAAAATAGTATTTATTTAGAAAGTAATGTAATTTATACATACTTGTATTTTTCAAAGATCTTGTCTGTAATAATAATTGTAAATAAATAAAAAAATATGTTATGAAGAAGTACTGGCCGGGTAAAATGCCGCCCCTGAAAAGTCCCGCCCGGTTTATCAATGACATATTACTTG
This sequence comes from Tricholauxania praeusta, assembly GCA_949775025.1. Taxonomy (NCBI): domain Eukaryota; kingdom Metazoa; phylum Arthropoda; class Insecta; order Diptera; family Lauxaniidae; genus Tricholauxania; species Tricholauxania praeusta. Next base: position 113,256,488 of record OX459028.1, read on the forward strand.
TATTTTAACATTACTTTTGTGTGTAAAATTAAAACTAACATGGTATATAGGTAAAAGTTGGTGAAATAATACAAAAGTACGTTACTTTGAACGACTGTATCTCAGCCAATTTTTATCCAAAATATTTTTTTGTGGGTCATCATTTTAACGGAAACTATATCACCTTTCTTTCTTGTTAGCTAAAAAATCCCCGAATCCACTCAGAAACAAATTATATCCAAAAATTAGAAAAAATTTAAGTTTTTCAATTTTCTTAAGTAGTTCTTTTCATTTCGATAGGAAATTTTACTTTCTACAATAAGTCTGATATTGTGTATATAATAAAACTACATAGTTTTTGAGTTATAGCAAAAAAATATAATATTGGACAAATTTGCATCGTTCTCAAAAGTCCAAGCATAACTTTGATCGCACTTTTGGATTTATCATTTTTAGGTTACAATTGAACATCTGAGACAATAAAATACCTTCAACAAATTAATTTTTTATTCAAATACATATGTACATAGTCAATAGCCTAATGGCATAAAGGTAAAAATTTTCAAAATCATACAAAAGTAGGTAGCTTTGAACGACTGTATCTCAGCCAATCTTCATTAAAAATAGTTTTATGGGTCACCATTTTGTCGGAAACTACATCATCTTTCGTACAGAGCTTATTGTTCAGTACTTTTATCGCAAAAAACAACAAAAAAATTACAAGCACAAAATGCATTAAAATGGCAACGAGCTGCTTATACTAGTTTCAATGACCGCTACGTCATATCATCAGTAAGCTTTGTTAGCCGAAGTTAAGTAATCTGCAAGCCTACTATGTTCTATTTCTTGCGTTGATCAGTTAAGAATCACAGCAATAAACGAAACTTCTACATTTTTAATGCAATGCTTTTGTGATATCAAAGAGATTCTTGACTTGCCCATTTTAATGCATTTGGCGCTTGTAATTTTTTTTGTTGTTTTTTGCACTAAAAGTACTTTCTTTTTTTTTACCCTACACCGAGGGTATATTCACTTTGTCTCTCCGTTTGTAACACCTCGAAGGGGGCGTGGCAGGTATGGAAAAGTATATATATTCTTGATCAGCGTCACCACCTGAGTCGATTAAGCGATGACCGTCTGTCTGTCTGTCCGTTGAAATCAGGTTTACGGGAAAACCAAGAAAGCTAATTGAATAAAACTTTCACACGCAGCTCACATCTTCTTGCAGGCATCTTGCTATTGAAAATGGGCGAAATCGGTTGACGGACACGCCTACCGCCAATACTCTATGTAAATTTACCCAGGCCAATTTTGAAAAAAGTTGCAGCGATTTTGATAAAACTTGGTGATTTGGTGCACACGTGAACCAAATTAGGATTAGGCTGGGTTTCAAGTTTCCAAAAGGTCGTACAGGGGCGTGGCACAGCCCTAAATTTTATCATTTAAACTACCATATCTTGTAAGCCGTTCAAGATATTGCGATGAAATTTGGTAAACGGATACATATCAAATATATCTTGAATTGAGATAAAAGTGGGCGGAATCGAGAAAATGGGCGTGGCCCTTTTCAACTGTTAAAAATTTTGATTCCGTATGTCTCAGAATTGGCACAAACGATTTCCATAAAAATTTTGGGGATGATGCCGCCGAAAGCAGTCATCAATACAACCTCAGCTACTTTACTGAAAAAACTCTCTCAAGGGCGTGGCACCGCCCACAATATTTATAAACGTTATATAAAGAGAACTAACAACGCTATCGTTATAAAATTTAATGAGGTAGATATACTTCCTATAAGGTCTCTTATAACAAAAATTTGGTTCAATAGTACCTGTGGGCGTTGCACCTCCCATATAAGCAAAGACCGTTTATTGTTATAGATAGTGTGCTATGAGAGTCATCTTCACAAAATTTGGTCTATAGATGTCAGTTACTATAAGCTTTAAAAATAATTTAATTTTGACCAGATTGCGTCAGTGGGCGTGGCACCTCCCATATAAACATAAAGTTGTAAGCGCTGTTTTAAGTGAACTATTGCAGCAATTGCTATGAAATTTAATGAAAGTTGTTCAGTTGCTATAGAGTATATCTGAATCAAAAGTGACTGAAATAGCACCAGATGGCGTGGCACCTCCCATACAAGTAAAATACGGTAAGTGGCATATTTATCGAAATATGTGAGCAATCATACTAAAATTTGGTGTAAGAGGTTTGCTTATGGAAAGCTATTTCTGGATCAAAACCGGACTGGATTGTACCAGTGGGTGTGTCACCGCCCTAAATTTTAAATTTAACTGCGGTACATATCGCAAACTATACAAGCTATTGTGCTAAAATTTAATATGAGGATGTCGATCACGAATAAAGTTTATTGAACCAAAAGTGGGCGGAATTGGACAAGTGGGCGTGGCATATTTCTAATTTTTCATTTCTATTCGAGTTTTTTTAACATTTCCCTTATTCTTTCGACTTTTTCAACCATGTAAATTTTTCCAATATATCCTATATGTATTTGTTCGAATTTTTCAACTTTCTTCATTAGTTTCGTTATTTTTTCGACTTTTTCATCCATTTTGAATTGTTTCAAGTTGTTTCAACTTTTTTAGAGTTTTTCAACCTCTCTCAACTTTTTTCAAGATTTTGCATATATTTTCGACTTTTTCAACATTTTTCAACCTCTGTCAACCTTTCTAACATTTCACATTTTTTTCGACTTATTCAACGCCTTTTTAACATTTATTTAAAAGGTACTTTGAGCGCAGTGTAGGGTATGTGAGTTTCGGCCTGGCCGAAGATAACACCTTAACTTGTTTGAATTGTATTTGAATTGTAAAATTCAAATTTTTCTTATCGGATGGTTTTTGGGAGTAAAATTGTCTAGGTGGCGACGATTAAACATTCTTAACTTTTTTATTTATGAAACGTACTAAAATTTTTTTTCAGGAGAAAGTTGTGTAGACTTTACAGATCAATTTTGTGGAAAAATTTTGTTTCAGAACATATGAGAAGTTGGTTTAAATTCTACTTGTTTATTAAAAACTTAATTTTTTATAAATAATAAATAATATTTTTAAATTGTAAAACATTTCTTGTCCTATCACGAAAATTTGATTAACTTTTTTCCAATATTTACTGAGAAATCGCAATTTATAAAAACACTCACACAAAAGTTCATTTGTTCATAACTTTTTAAAAAATTCAAGTTTTGCAAAAATAAGTATCTTGACGTCACTACCTTGAAAAAGTTATAAGCTAACCAAATTTTATTAATTTGAGAGGATCCAATGATGAGTTATGATGTCCACCGCAAACCACCTTTTTTTTTGAGGCGTCCGCGGAAATTTGCTGTCAATGGCTTATTTTGCAATATTTTTTCATGAAATTTTCACAAAATACTTTTTAGATATTGTACTTTTATACGTTTTTTAAAAAAATTAAATTAATAATACCATATCATTAAAAACATTTTTCATTTTTGGTCCAAGAATTATCAAAATTTTTTTTCTCATTTATTTTTTTTTTTAATGGAAATTTATGTAGTGGCATTGAGAATTTCAAATTATAGTGTATTAAGGTGAATACAGTGAAAACAACAAAGGATTTGAGCTGCTACATAAGAAACATCATAGCTCTACTCATCGGAGAGACCACTGATTTTCAATTTTGCGGTAATTTTTTCCATTGCAGTATACCTTTTTTTACCATTTATCTAAAGAAGACATAACAACGAGTAAATGGGCCAAAACAGAACTCCTTTATAGGTGTAGTTTTAAGAGGAATCGCAGTTAAAAATTTTAGTTTTTTTAGCTTAAAAATTAAATTTAACAACAACCTCTGAATATTTCCGCCCGAAAAAATTACTGCTTTTGTGTAACACTGAAGAGAATCTTTTGCCCAAGTTTCAGCTTCATAGATACTTTTTTGTCAAAGAAAACAATTAAAAACCAAAAAACCGGTTTTGAGCCATTTTTTCGAAAAATTTTGAGGTTAAGGTAAAACTGTTCAGCACAAAAGTTATAGATCTTATTATTTCCTACAACTTTTGCATTGAACTTTTTATGATGCACAGTTTAGATATGATGCACAGTTTAGCCATAAATCGGGAAAAACTGTGCTCGACCCCTAAAAACGTACCCCATTCCACCCCGGATAGCTGCTGTCGGTTCGATTTTTTTGTCCTCTTTTACAAGAGCTTGTTCAACAATATTCCGCTGTCAGATTGCTGTAATGAATTATTTTTTTTTCGCATTTTTTCGACTAATTCTACAGGAATAGTATATCTTCAGCCGATTGAGTTCTATAAATTTAAGCGAGCGATGTTAATTATATGATATTCCGAGTTTTGTTAGGTATATGTTACCGGCCAAACTAGTTTTTAGGATAAACTAGTTTTTCCAAGGCCAAACTAGTTGATTTTGCATGCCTGAAAGTATGCAATTTAATTTTAATGCAAAAGCACTCTAGATAGCGAAGCCGATATTGAACATGTTATAGACTGAACCGCGGCTAAAGGCCACCGCAAAGCCGGTATTGGACATATTGGAGGATGTAAATCCTGAGCAACGGCCGAAGGCCGCCCACTTACCACTTAATAAACATGCAATAAAATTGATAGTATTATTGTTTTACTTTACTACTATCTTAGTCTTCACTAGCCGCAGTGCTTTTTCATTAAGATTTGATTGCATATCTTTAGGTTTAACGGTAACTAGTTTGACCTTAAGCTAGTTTGGCCGGTAATAATATACATAATACTATATTCACGCAAATATCTTAAACAAAATCAATACAATATGTAAAGACGGAAAAAGAAAGGAACTGAAAAAAAAAGTACAGAACATTTTTACGTTCAGTCCATAGAAATATAGGACATATTGTCACCGCAAGTGCAACATATGTATGTATCTATATTGATTGATCATTTTTCGGAACTACAACCCTCAAGCTTAATTTTTTATTGTTTACTTGGAAGCATTAAAAATATATATGTCAATTTTTTAAATTTAAATATAGAGAGCGGAAGAATTTTGAATTCGTAGCGTGCAGGTCTTTTTTATTCACGGTTAGAAATCTTGGAATAAATTTTAATACAAGCGAAGTATTACAAAGATTTTTAATACAATTTTGATTAAATTTAATACTTTTGAATATATTACAAAATTTTGTAATACATTTTGTATTAAATTCTAATACAGTTCAAACATTAAAACGATATTTTATAACATTTGGAATCAATTTGATGCTATCGCAAGTATTACATTTAGCCAACGTAAATATGATACTACGTTGGCTGATGTCGTTAAAATGTTCATGCAACCCTTGTATTGAAAGGGAACCAGGTTCGAACCCCAGTGGATACCACATATATATATTTTTAAATTTTAATAAAAACGAGTATTAAATTTTAATACAATTTTGTATTAAAAATGAATTTTAATATCTAGACAGTATTGAATTTTAATACGATTCTGGTGTAGTCATATATGTAAACCCAAAAGTATTAAAATTTATTCCAAAATTTCTAACCGTATCCTAAAAAAAAAATGTTTTTCTTAAAATTTTTCTGCACAAAATAAAAAGACTTAATTAAAAACTATTATAAAGAAGCGAATCTTTTTTCATTTTAATACATCGAAAGCATTTTATTTGTGTTTTAATTTCAATGAACAAAGGTGCAAAATTTACAAATGGACGGGGAGAGTCCTTTTGAAGCGGAAAATCAAACAAATATGGCAGATTCACATGGCTGGCGATCTGCCCCAAAGAGACTGAGAGTTTCTCCATCCAGTAGCTATAGCAATGTAACTGGCGAAGTTGTCAATTCCGCCAATAGATTTTCGCTACTGGGCGATATCTCATTGAAACTTATGAAAAGACAGTTGCCGAAATCTTTAATTAAAGAAGCTAATAAGAACCCAACAATAAAATCAGTGCTCAGGTCAACAAGAAACGGATAGATGACACCAACAACTCAGCTGCAGAAGGGAAATTATCGAAAAAGGGTAAGTTTTGCCCTCCAATTTTTGTAAAAAAGTTAGATATTAAAAACTTAGTGAAAGACCTAAGAGGCAAAGAAGTTTGCTTTGAAATTGACTATAAAGGCAACATAGGAAATAAGATTTACGTAGAAGATAGGGCGATTCACCGGGAATTGCTTGAAAAATTAAGGGAAACTCCGAACATTGAGGCGTTTTCCTTCCACCTAAAGATGAGCAGCCAACTCATCTAATTTTAAGGGGGCTATGCTCTGATTATGAAGAAAATTAGGTTCTTCAAGAATTACATGATTTGTTACCCGGAGTTGTTGGCCATGTTAGCTACCTCACAACACCAAGATCCATTGAACAAATCAAATATGATCTTTTCATTATAAGAGTTCCTCCTGGAAAGCAAATCAGCGAGGTACTTAAGATTAAGTACCTCTTTAATACCCTTATTCATTGGGAGAAACCCAAGAGAAACACGGGTCCGCTCCAATGCAAAAGGTGCCAACAGCTTGGTCACCTTGCAAAAAACTTTGCCAGTAAAATCAACTGTGCAAAATGCGACAAAAAGCATGCACCTGGTGATTGTACCGTCACTAAGGAGTCATGCTTGAAACCCATTTGTGTCAATTGCGGGAAGGACCATCCCGCTAACTATCGTGGTTGTGCAAAAAACAAAGAGTACAACAAATATTGGAATAAAATTCTAAAAATGTGAAAGTGGAAAGTGGGAGAGTAAATCATCCAATTTATACCTCTTCAAAAAATCCACCTCCACTTACTGTATCCTATGGAAGCCACTTTAGTCAGCGGAATAGTCCTTCCCAAATAAAAATTGCTTGTGAAAATTCAGGGTCTAATTTTCTCGGACAATTTTTTGAGCTATCCAATAGTCTTTTTGGAGTTAACATAAAGAGCTTTTTAAGTAAGATCGAATTTTTCTTAAGCAATATAAGTAATGGAACGTCAATTCAAGAAAAAGGATTGAATTACTTAGAGCTTCTGAACCAGCTCATCTTAAACGATAAATAATGTCATTAAACTTCGTTACTTTCAACACTTCTTCATTAGTTGATCACAGTAGGAGAATTGAACTGCACAGAATTCTCCAAGCGAACAATATTTCTATTGCTTTCTTGCAAGAAACCTACCTCAATTCAAAATACAAAGTTTTTTAGATGACTTTAGAGTCAGGATCTGGTTAAATAAACAGTTTGGCGAAAGATTAACGAAAATAGTACCAGGACCGCAGGCTTTCAAAGAAATATTCAAAATTATTGGTAAAAAAAAAATTTTTCGTGTAATAAGGTGATAGCGAACGGGATTACGTTCAATGATGAGCGAGAGGTGGTTCTTGCTCTTGAGAACCATTTCAATAGAATTTTGGGGAGCTTAATCCCTCTATTGATCAGGTTCTTGAGTCAGAAGTACATTCTGCAACTTAAGCGATGCGTTCGCAAAAACCGCCTAGTATTTTTATTTTTGGCCCGGAAAATTCAGCATTGGTCCCTCAGAACACTGAATTTTTTACCTCAAAAGAGGTAATTATAAGTGGTCCTGACGGTATTTCCAATTTTATCCTTAAAAAAATTTCTAACACTGCTATAGAGTTCTTAACTAAAACACTAGTCAACAGTGGTTTTGTTGCCCTGGATGTCTCTGCGGATTTCTATAGTTTCAAGCTCACAGCTTACGAATATATTCATGAAAGTGCTGGGTTGGCTCTAGTTTTAATGATATTGAGGTATTTATCTCTCATATATAAAAATCTCGTGTCACAGTGTTTGTTACCGAACTCCTCCGAAACGGTTTGACTGATTTTTACGAAATTTTGTGTGTATATTTGGTAGGTCCGAGAATAGCTCGTAGGCTATAAAAATTTTATTTAGGGAACATGTTTAGGGTGGCCCTCATACAAAAATATTTTTAAGATAGCATTTTCACAAAGACCACTTCATCGATTCACATGGAATTTACACCCCGTGTCTTTTATATTTAGAGACATAGTTGAGTCTATAAAACTTTTATTTAGTGAGCATATTTAGGGTGTCCCTCATACAAAAATATTTTTAAAATAGCATTTTTACGAAGACAGGTTAATCGATTCACTTGGAACTTACACCACGTGTCTTTTATAATATAAATGACACGTGGTGTAAATTCCATGTGAAACGATGTAGTGGTCTTTGAGAAAATGCTATTTTAAAAATAATTTTGTATGAGGGCCACCCTTAATATTCACCCTAAATAAAATTTTTATACCCTGCAAGCTATTCCCAAACCTACCAAATATACACACAAAATTTCATAAAAATCAGTCAAGCCGTTTCGGAGGAGTTCGGTAACAAACACTGTAACACGAGATTTTTATATATGAGAGATAAATACCTCAATATCATAAAAAATAGAGCCAATGAGCCAATTCAGCACTTTCATGAATATATTCGTAAACTGTGAGCTTGAAACTATAGAAATCCGCAGAGACATACAGGGCAACAAAAAGAAAAAGTTAATTTTGTTGAGTAGTGTAATCTTTAATAACACTACTCAACAAGATTTTTCACAACTACTGGCGATAACATTTTCTATAGTGAAATTTTCCGCAGAATACGAATATCGCAATAGTTTTTTTTCGATTGGCCCCTATTTTCCATATAAATGGCAAAACTCAAAAAAATTCACTTTTGAGAGCATATACTTCACATAAATGCTTGTAAGAACTTTAATTGTCAGCCAACCAATTCTAAATTTTTCTATAGCGCAGAATGAAGCCTTATAAACATTTTAAGGTACAAAATCTCCAAATTGAATTAATTTTATGCCTGCTATGGTCGAAATTAGGTAAAAAATCCCTTTTTTTTCGTTTTTTTCAAACAAACTCTAACTTTTAAGTCTTATATCTGGAATCAATTATATGGGTTACAAAAAGTTAGCACTCCTATCTTATAGAAAATTTTATTGCAAAAATTTTGAATATACATACATCAAGGAAAAGTCATAACTAGAGTATTTTATTAACATCAATGCAAGCAATATTTTTTCCTATAAATGCATAATATTTTTCAAATCGATTAAAGGGGACCACATCAATGTCATCAATTTGCTTAAAACTTACAGGTGTCATTCTATGCTCAATTTTAAGAGACCCATATTTTTTTATTTTGCTGAAAAGCCGCACTTTTCAAAGTTACGTCACTTTTTTCATAAAACCCATAAGATAATGAAGAAATTTAAAAAAAAAATTATGAAAATCCATTACGTATTGAGGAAATAACGACAATTTAAAAAAGAGTCCTTTAAGGATTTTGTAATTTTAACATACAAAGTTTAAATGACGCTAAATATTTTTTTTAAAAAATGGGTCGTGAAAGTAAATCTGCTGAAATCTAATTGCATTAGCTTTAGAAACGCGAGTGGCAAAGGGAAAGAAGGGGTGGTGAGAGAAAGCCGCAATCTTAGATTAGTCATCGTTAAATGTCTTTTTAAATTTAATCAACATGCCAGGTTTACTATTGAAAAAGTCAGGAAAATTACTAATATTTTTACTTCGCTGTTATGCAACAAGGAAATGATGAAAAAGACTAAACTGTTGTTGTACAAAACACTCATCAGGCCAATATTATTATATGTTTTCCATTCGTGGTTCACTATCTCACCCGTGGTAGCATCTGAAATAGAGCGTTTGGAGAGGAGAATACTTAGACTGTGCATTAATAAAAGGTAAGGAAACTCTCTGCCGGGGTTAAGCTCGGCGGATGTGCAGGCGTTCTTAGTAATCAGAACCACTTGTTTAAAGTTCAAATTGTACTTAATCTTTTTATTGCTTTTGTCTTTACAATATATTTATTTATTTCAGGGACTCTTTTGGTGCGAAATATTACTCTGCTTGTCTTTGTTTCGCTTCGTTTGAAATTTGAAGCCTTCGGGTTTCTTCGGGAAACTTTGTATGTATGTTTAACTAGACCTGTGTTTTTCTGAAGTGTTCCGCCGCAGGAAATGTTACTCTGCTTGTGTTGGCTTTGCTTCGTTTGGAAGTTGAAGCCTTCGGGTTTCTTCGGAAAACTTCGGGTCCTCTACGCGTCCGCACCTTTGGCGAGAAACTTCCCTATCGCCACCAAGGATTTGAAAAACTGCAAGCGTAGCCCTCACTCAGGCTCGTCCGAGTCTTAGACCGACCAACCGAAATTGGCACAGAAAAACTTTGAAATATTGTTAAAGTCGTAGAGGTGACACAAACAATTAACAAGATTTCAGAGACTTCCCTGCTGGTACTAATCCTCGACGTCTCAGAAACGGGCTTCTTCAAGAAACACTTTGGACAGATGTCAAAGCCGGTGGGGGGACACAAACAATTAACAGCTGGCCAAAGCACAACCAAGAATTGTTGAAACCCGATACCTACCCTGGTGAACACTACACTCACGAGTAATCCAGGCCTTGATGGTTCCAGTTCTGACTTCCCGCTCTTGGTGTGGACACGTAGATTTTCCGGTGCTTGACTCTGCTTTCCTGCCAGGCTGTACTTCTTAACCGTCTGATGCTGTTTGCCGCACTTGTTCTATTTGTTTTCACTTTGCTTGTTGATGTGGTCTGCTTCCGCTGTTGATCACTCACTGACCGTCCCTTTACTATGCTTGCGACTTCTTTTTATGATGTTTCGTGACTGCATGGCTTACGGCAAAACTGGTTTAAGTTGCGTGCGCAACATCGAACACGTTCGCTTGCATGATCGATTCAGCGCACGTGTTGCTTTGTTTGCCTTGCATTATTTGTGCTGCCGTTGTTGTCATGCAGTTTACATGTGGGTACTGTTTTGTTGGTTTATTTTACTGTTGATGGCTGTTGTTTTTGAACTATTTGCTGTTACTCTGTTGGGCTATTGTTTTGTTGTTTGGTAATTTTGGTGGCGTGTTTTTATGTTGTTATTGTATTTTGAATTGGCTGTACTACCGAATAGATTATGTGCGGGAAAATTTCAAGGTGAATATTTTGTCCTCACAACTTCGAAAAACGAGCAAAAAAGATACTCAAATGAATCGGTTTATGGTAATGCTAATGTTACTCCAATAATGAAGTAAGCAGTTTTCTTAATGAAAAAATTCATTATAAGTCTGAATGATTCCTATAATGAAATCATCAAAGAAATTTTCACCTCGCAAATCAATGATTCTTGGTACCATTCTCCGGTAGGAGTTCTTAATGAAGATTTTGGGTTAATTCCCGGTGGACCTCCCATCCCCTACTATTCTAAAGCCATCCCCGGACATAACCGTGGTTAAACTCTGATATTTTTTATTTGTTTTGATTCACTGAGTGTTAAAGGGTTGGTAATTACAACTCATTATGTATTGGAGAGCAAAATTTATCCTTTTTATATTATATTCTTTATGTTTTAAACTATAATTAAATTAATGTCAAAGCTTTGTTTTAAATTATTTCATCTGCTTCCTTCTCAAACTGCCTTGTTACTAATCTGAGAGGCAGGTTGGGGTATGAAAAACTTAGCTTTGTCATCAAATGCGACTTCTTTTTAACTTAATATTTCAATTTTCATATGTTAACGTAGTTCTTATTTTTTTACATACTTAGTTGTAAACCGAGGGAGAGGTACGACGGGGGACCGTCGGCGGCTGCGAAAAGGAGCAGCATTGTATGGTACTGTTTTGCCTCGTGGTTGCACGTCTACTCGTTTTATCTCTCCTCGTGTACATGGCTATCTTTACTTTCAAATACACTTAATTCTGTTTTTACACGGTAGATACGTTCCAGAAAAAACCGTGTAAAAAAAAAAACCGTGTAAAAAAAGACATGAAATTTGTATGTACATACAATGGAAAAAGGGGACTAGTTCCATATCATTCAACCCTATTAACCTTCTAACCCAATTCCCTAATTAAATTTCTAAAAGATTACGGTTGATAAAATTATTTTTCTTTCAATTTTCAATAAAATAGCTTTTTTAGTCGTCCTAAATCGAAGAATCTAGACCGTGTTAAATCAAAACCGTGTAAAAAAAGACCGTGTAAGAACAGAATTGGGTGTAATTACATTTGGTTTATTCGATTAATAACACAGGTCAACAAATCGAAAAAAAAAATTTGGTGCCGAGATATAGTTATTGGTTTTGTATTAAGTATGTACTGGCAACATTAAAAATATTTTTAATTTTTTTTCCTACGTGCCATTTTTGATAAACGGTCACTTTTGAATATTCGCTGTAATAAGTACTTCCGTGTGCATGATTTGCTATTTTATCGATAAATTTCTAAAAATAAATTGATTTTGTTGTCTCATTGATCCAAATGTGTTTTGTTACCGCTGTGGTGAATGCACGGTGAAAAATTTCAGAAAACCTATAACAGATTTTATAAAAAGTGCTTATTATGCTTACTTTAAGTCGAAAATTTCGGATGAATACAAGCCGTGGATACCCCAAATTGTTTGTAAAATGTGCTATGAACACTTGAGACAGTGTATTAGTGGTAAAAGAAACCATGTGAGGTTCGGAATGCCTATGCAATGGAAAGAACAAAAAAATCACTTTGTTGACTGTTACTTCTGCTGTATTAATTTGTATGGTGTAAACGTTAAAAAATTATTTATCCAGACTTAGATTCTGCTAGAAGACCCTTACCACATTCAGAGGAAGTACCTATTCCAGCATTTTGTTCCATTCGTGAATCATCATTTGAAGAAGTCATTTATGAAGTGAGTAGCGACAGCGATTTCGAAGGAATACCATCTACTGAGCTAAAACCTTTTTCTCAAGAAGAATTAAATGATTTGATAAGGGATCTTGAACTCCCTAAATAATCTGTAGAGGTTTTGGCTTCTAGATGAAAAGAAAAAAAACTTGTTGTCGTCAGGTACAGAAGTGACGTTCTATCAAACAAGAGAGCAAGACTTGCTACCTTTTTTTCAATAGGAAAATGATATTGATTTTTGTTTGGATGTGCAAGGCCTTATTCTCGAAATGGGCCTTTCAAAATACCATCCAAATGAATGACGTATCGTTATCGACAGCTCTAATCGAAGTCTTAAGTGTGCCCTTCTACACAATGGCAACAAATATGGTTCAGTTGCTATTGCTCACTCAACAAAAGTCAGAAAATTACTCTGAAATTGTAAATGACATGCCAGAACACTTTAATAACTTCGGATGTATTATGTCAATCAAAGTGAAATACCTTCACAGTCATCTTGACCAATTCCCAGATAATCTTGGATCCTATAGCGAAGAACAAGGGAAGCGGTTTCACCAGGACCTAAAGACTATGGAAGAAAGATACCAAGGCCGATGGGATCGCCATATGATGGCTGACTATTGCTGGGGGATGCAACGTGATAGTCCGACTACACCTCATTCGCGAAAAAGTCGCGAAAAGGAAAGTTTTTATTTAAATAATGTAAAGTGTTTTTCAAGTAAGCCTTTTTTTTACAAGGCAAAATCTAGAAAACTACACGTAGGATATCAACATTTTTGATAATAATGTAATCAGTATAAGGTTCTTAGTTAAAAAAAAGTACAGCTTCTTGGCACCAAAAGTAGTGTTGACCTGTGTAATTTATCTTAATTACTCTATTCTGTCTTAAGGCTTTGCTTATGTTTATGTTTAAGTTTAATTTTTTAAGTATTGTATATACTCAACATGTCGTTAAATGAAACAAACATAATGCTCCGTGAGCAAGAGCAATCTATTATTTTAAAAGAAACTCAAGTCAATGTGACATTCGATTTACTTAATTGGTATTGATAGTGCAAGAGCAGGCCATACATTCCAGCCGTAAAATCATAAAAAAAAACTGTTGTAAATTTATTATTTGTATACTCGATATGAAAGTCTCAATAAAGAATTCAATTCAATTCAATAATGTTTAGCGCACACAAATCAATTTTTTAGGCATTTAAGCTTAAAAATGTGTCTGTCTAATTAATTTGTTTCCATTTTATTTTTTCACCAAAAATATTGTAACTATTGTTTTATGTATATACTTACCCCTAAAAAACTGTTCAGTGTTATAGGAAAGATTTTTCCTGCCATCAACTCCATGCGCTGCTGAGAACGATGCATAAAAAATATTAACATTTTGCGAAAGCTAACATCCTGTGATATCCAGTTGGAATGAAAAATGACTTGTGTTAATCGATCGCTATCATCCATTAGACACTGCGAGTAATAGCATAGTGGAAATATTTCAGTCACTACTGCCAAAATGTAAAAACATGATGCCACACGTGATGAGAAATCCGTAGCAAACAGCAATATATTGATCAATGTAGTCCCGAGTATGGCGGCAGTTATCATGAATTGTATAAATATCGTTATTGATATCACAGGTTGAATTATGTTATAGAGTCTTTAATAAAGAGAACATAAATTATTGGATTTTTTAGTTCTTATTTATTGGATAGCCCAGCAAATCATTTAAAAAGGGCACATCTCTAATTATTTTTCGAAATCCACTTTTTTGCGCAGATAGCAGTTCATATTTACAATTTATAGCAATATAAATATTGTTATTTGGTATTTTCCACAATGGGTCTAATAACACTACTCAATAAGATTTTTCACAACGAATGGCGATGACATTTTCTATCGCAATGGTTTTTTTTCGATTGGCCCCAATTTTTCATATAAATGGCAAAACTCGAAAAAATACATTTTTGAGAGCATATACTTCAACCAACCATTTTTAAGTTTTTCTATAGTGCTGAAGAGAGTCTTACAAACATTTTAAGGTACAAAATGTGCCAATGGTATTGATGTTATGGCTGATTTAATCGAAAATAGGTAAAAAAAATTCCTATTTTTTCGTTTTTTTTAACAAATTCCAAATTTATAGCTCTCTATCAGGAATAAATTATATGGGTTGGAAAAAGTTAGCCATTCTATCTTATAGAGAATTTTATTGTAAAAATTTTATATATGCAAATGTTTATGGAAAAGTTATAGCTAGAGTATTTCATTAAAATTAATGCAAACAAAACTTTTTTTATGAATGCACATTATTTTTCAATCGACTAAGGCGGACCACATCAATGTCATTAATTTGCTTAAAACTTACAGGTATCATTCTATGCTCAATTTTAAGAGACCAATATTTTTTTATTTTGCTGAAAAGCCACACTTTTTAAAGTTATCGTTATTTGAATTTTATATGTTAAAATTACAAAATTCAAAAAGGACTTTTTTTAATTTGTCGTTATTTTCTCAATACATATTGGATTTTCATATTTTTTTTTTTAAATTTCTTCATTATTTTATTGGTTCTACGAAAAAGTGACGTTTAGTGCTAAATGAATAATTTTGTACAAGATGTTGTTCCTATCGCAAGGCTGAGACACTTTCTTCAAACCAAAAAATTGTAAAATTTACTTCGCGCTAAATTTCACTTTTTCATAGAACCCATAAAATAATGAAGAAATTAAGAGAAAAAAATTATGAAAATCCATTATGTATTGAGGAAATAGCGACAATTTAGAAAAAAGTCCTTTTAGAATTTTTTAATCTTAACATATGAAGTTCAAATGACGATAACTTTGAAAAGTGTTGCTTTTCAGCAAAATAAAAAAATATAGGTCTCTTAAAATTGAGCATAGAATGATACCTGTAAGTTTTAAGCAAATTGATGACATTGATGTGGTCCGCTTTAGTCGATTTGAAAAATAATGTTCATTTAGAAGAAAAAGTTTTGCTTGCATTGATGCTTATGAAATACTCTTGTTAAGACTTTCTTTAAACATATGCATATTCAAAATATTTATAATGAAATTTTCTGTAAAATAGGGGGGCTAACTTTTTGTAACCGACATAATTAATTCCATATAGAGGGCTTCAAATTTGGAATTTTTTAAAATAAAGCGAAAAAAATGGATTTCTTTTCCTATTTTCGATCATAACAGCCATAAAATTAATACTATTATTATTATTATCATATCTAACTTACAATTCAAATTTCAAGTAATATTACATTAGCTATAGCAACGAGGACCTTAAGCTTACTAACATTAGCATTCAAGATACATACATTGTTTATTGTTATAAATAGTGTACTAAGAGAGTAATCTTCAAAAAATTTGGTGTTTAGATGTCAGTTACTATAGGCTTTAAAAATAAATTAGTTTTAACAGAATTGCATCAGTGGGCGTGGCACCACCCATATTAACATAAATTTGTAAGCGCTGTTCTAAGTGAACTATTGCAGCAATTGCTATGAAATTTAATGAAAGTGGTTCAGTTGCTATAGAGTATATCTGAATCAAAAGTGGCTGAAATAGCACCAGTAGGCGTGGCACCTCCCATACAAATAAAATACGGTAAGTGGCATATTTATCGAAATATTTATTTTATTTATTTATTTATTTATTTCAACTATTAACAATTTGTTTTACAGTTTGCTTAATAACTAGTACAATTTAGTTAAACTTAATACTATTTTTAAAAGCTACTCTATTCATAGTAAAATCGGAAGTATTACTTAAAGAGTTAAATGCAAGAGACATGTTATAAACGGGATCGCGCTTACCATAATTGGTTCTGCGAAATGGAAAATAAGTGAGCAATCATACTAAAATTTGGTGTTAGGGGTTTGCTTATGAAAAGCTATTTCTGGATCAAAACCGGGCTGGATTGTACCAGTGGGTGCATATATCGCAAACTATACAAGCTATTGTGCTGAAATTTAATAAGAGGATGTCGATCACAAATAAAATTTGTTGAACCAAAAGTGGGCGGAATTGGAGAAGTGGGCGTGGCATATTTAAAATTTTTCATTTTTATTCGATTTTTTCAACATTTTCCATATTCTTTCGACTTTTTCAACCCTTTAACTTTTTCCAATATATTCTATATGTATTTGTTCGACTTTTTCAACCTTTTTCAACCTCTTTCAACTTTCTTCATAAGTTTCTTTATTTTTTCAACTTTTTCATTAATTTTGAATAGTTTCAAATTTTTTCAACATCTTTCATTTTTTTTAGAGTTTTTCAACCTCTCTCAACTTTTTTCAACATTTTGCATATATTTACGACTTTTCAACATTTTTCAACCTCTGTCAACCTTTCTAACATTTCACATTTTTTTCGACTTATTCAACCTCTTCAACGTCTTCTTAACATTTGATGAAAAGGTACTTTCAGTGCAGTGTAGGGTATGTGAGTTTCGGACTCGCCGAAAATAACACCTTAACTTGTTTTACTTTGTATGAATTTTATTTCAAGAATTTTTAAAATTAGAATACGAAAAAATTACATATAATCATATCAAAGTTGCATTATCTCCTTGAAAATGTGTTGTTACTTTGATAATTAATTAATTTTAATTTGTATATTAATTTGCGTATTTAAATAAATTCAGAAGATCTAGTCAAATTGTTCCTTATTTTCTTAAGCGACCACTCAGCTACAATATTTTACCAGGTGATGCGCTGTGGGATGTAGAACAAATTTGCATCAAAAAGTCAACTTCGATAAAATGACACATACGATGATTTCGTTCAAAGGGGTCGATATGTCTTATTACGTTTTATACTGCACACGTTATTAAAAACTTCCACAGTTCAAAATCTTAAAGTTTTGGGAAAATCGAAAAAAAACTCTTAAAATTTTACAGAATTACATGCATTAAAAACCATAAATAATAGCCAATACATTGATGAAGAATCGCAGTACAATTTTCCAAATATTAAGCTTTGCAGGACATTTCATAGTTTTGCTCTACACCAAATTGATCTTTCCCTCATGTTTTTAGTAACACCCGCATATAATCATTTCATAAGAAGTCCCCTGCAGCCGTCGCCTAATCGTTTTTTAACTGTGACACTGTTAATACATACACAAATGTAAAATTTTAACAAATCATTTGCTTTCGCTTACTCTTCTTTATACATTCTTGTTGCTCAATATTGCCACAACAGAATTTTAGAATCACAATATTGACAATGCTGTTTACTGTTGTGTTGTACTTCAATTCATTGTCATAAGGTGTTGGTGTTCGTTTGTTGTCGTGCATGCGAAGAGCATAAAGAAATTATTCGTTTAATACAGCAAAAGCAATGGCAACACTCCATCAGTCAATTAAATTAGAGTCATAACAATGATTGCGCTTTCAGATGTCTTGTGCAGCCCTTTAATACATACTTATCAATTTAGTTTATAGTGTACATCATTTTTATATACAAATTATTTATACATATTTATACATATTTCAAAATATTTTATATGAGGTGGAATATATTACTGCATTTAAGAAACCAGATTATATTATCTATATTGGGAGTTGCCAGCAAGCTGGTAGGGATTGTTGATTTGAGTATTGCATTTCTGTTGTTACAAAATTTGTTACAATTATTTAAAATATGTTCGACTGTTATATGAATATTTAAGTTGCAAAATGGGCAGAGATTGTTGGTGGTTGGATCGAATAAGTGTTGATGGGTTAGTTTTGTATGTATGTCCGAGTCTCAATCTAGTAAATTTTATCATGTCCAGTCTATTCAAATGATTGTCAAGATTATGTTTATGGTAGTTGCTTATGTTGTTTTTGTTGTTGTTGATTTGTCTGTACCATGTTGAAGTTAGGTTCCAAATAATTGTACGATTTCTTGAGAGCTGATTTTTTAGTAATTTATCACAATCACCTGTATTGCGGTTTGTAGTAATCAACAGTGGTGAATTGCAGGTAGATTTTGCTATTTGATCCGCAAATTCATTTCCTGGTATACCAGAATGTCCTGGTATCCAGATAACAATAAATTCTGCATTTTGAAGTTGACAATTCTGCTCCTGAGTAATTTCCCCAGCTGTTTATATTGAAGCGAAATTTGGTTTATGCTAAAAAAATTCTCGACATAAAAACCAACAAAAGAAAACTAATCGATACTAGCTAGCATCACTGGCTGTATAAAAATACTTGTGCACCATCTAGCGGCAAAATGTTTACTACAACCGAGAGAAGTTATTCACCACGATAAAAACGCCATACTGGCAACATTCTGAATAGTTGTGAATTTCACGCCATCTAGAAGGTACTAGTAACATTATAATTATGAATTCCACGCCGATACGCTACTTAGAAGGAAATAGATTATTCAAGAAAATGATTGTGAATTCCACGCCGATACGCCATCTAGGAGGTACTGGATTATTCGAGAAAGTGATGCCTGTAGTATAAAAGGGTGCCATCTGAGTTTTCGAACACAGTTGAATCAAAAGAGTGAAGCAGAACAGTTGAATTCAAACAGTGAAACAGAACAGTTTATTTTGAAAGTAATACAGTGTGTTCCGTAATAAAGTAAAACAGTTGTCTATAAAGTGTTAGATTAATATTTGAATGTTAATAAACAATTGTACCGTGAAAAAACTAACTATTGTGATTTAAATAAACCATTTTATAACTAAATAAGTTTGTGTGTTTTTAATTGTTACACAATCCAGTGATCGAACTCAGAAAAGTGTAAGAGATCGAAATTATCGTCAAAGAGACAGGAATTTCGTAACAATTGATGTCAGAAGTGGGATTGTGTAAAAAGAATTAACAATCAATTAAAATGGTTAAGTTTGAAGAACTGAAAGTGGATCAACTGAAGAAGGAGTTGCTGCAGCTGAATCTGCAATCAACTGGCGGAAAGGTGGAGTTACAGAAACGCTTACGGCAAGCTCTTGAGGCTCAAGGTGTAAACCTGGAAGAGCATGAATTTTATGTATCAGAATCAGCAGCGAAAGTGGAAGAAGCTTCTGGACCGGTGGCAAGTGGTGAAGTTGTAGATATGTCAAAGTTCGAGAAAATGTTAATGGCGATGACGCAGACAATAAATCTACAGATGAATAGCAATATCCAGGCCGTTCGGGAAGAAATTGGTCAGAACTTAAGTCAGAACGCGACGCAGATTCACGAGGCTGTTCGAACGGAGATTGCCAAAATGGTATATGGCATCGATGCAAAAATTACTGAGTTACGAGTCGACGTTGATTCATTCACGGAAGAAGTTCAAAATAGTCTTGAAAAAGTTCAAAATAATTTTGAGGACGTTAATAAAAGGATTCAACAGTTGGAAATAAGCGAACCAACTACTCAAGTGATAAGAGAAATCAGCGCTGAGAGGCTTAAGGCACCCTCGTACGATGGAACAACGCCATTTAGTGTTTTCAAGCTCCAGTTCGAAACAACATCTGGTCACAATCGTTGGGATAACGAAAGCGCAGCTGCAGCGCTAATTGTGGCATTAAAAGGCGCAGCTGCAGAAGTATTGCAAACAGTTCCAGTGGCGGAGCAGAAAAATTACAAGGCGGTGATGGATACCTTACAGCGAAAATATGGCAGTGACCACATGAAGCAGATTCACAGATTGGAGTTGAAAAGTCGTATCCAGAAATCTGGTGAGTTCTTGCAGGAGTATGCTGCGGATATTGAGCGATTAACACACTTTTCCTATCCTGACGAGTTAAGTGTCTTAGCTGAAAAATTCAAAATAGAGGCGTTTATTGACGGCATACGTGACTCAGATACAAAACGCGAGACAAAAAGGAACCCGAAGATAACATTTAACGAAACAGTAACGGTTGCCCTCACTCAGGAGACGATTGCGTTGACATGCCGCCCATCACTGAAAACTCGTCGGATGGAGGTGGAGGCTGAAAAGAAAAATTCATCGTTCGTCAGCAGTAGCTTCAGCGGAAAATGCTACAACTGTGGTAAGCAGGGACACATGGCACGTGACTGCAAATCACGTCGTAAACGATCTGCATCACATTCATCAAGAAGAAGAATTGAAAATAGGGTGGACGATGGCGAAAATGGTAGCGGGCAGCAGGCGCGTACAGGGAATCAGGGTTCGATTCCGGAGAGGGAGCCTGAGAAACGACTACCACATCGCAAAGGAAGCCAGCATGGAAATGTGGATGCACTTTCCCGTCGCCTATGTAAAATTGAATGCAGTCATTGTTCACGAACGGAAAATAAAGCTGGAACAATTAATGTGCGCCTTTTAAACGTTTTGCCTGAAGAAAAGTGGACAAAAGAGGAGGTAAGACGGGCCCAGCGCAGTGATCGGGATCGTGGTGATCGAGTACGAAAGCGTGAAAGGGAACGCGAACGAGAACGGGAGAGAGAACGTGAAAGAGATCGCGAGCGTGATCGCGAACGGCGTGAAGAACGCGACAGAGAACGAAAGCGGGAACGTGAGAGAGAGCGTGAATATGAACGTGCAGAACGTAGGGAACGAGAAAAATAACATGAAAGGGAACATGAACGAGAGCAGGTTAGAGAGCGCGCTGAAAGAGATAAAGTTGAAAAGGAGGATCCAGAACGGCCAGATGAAGATCGTGAGCGCAGAAGAATAGAAAGGGAACGCGAATATGAGAAAGAGCGAGAACGAGAGCAGTCACGCCGAGAACGTTCTCGAAGTCGGGAGAAATCTTCTAGACGTCGTTCTAAAGTCATAAAGTTCTTAACATAGCTTAAAATTTTTTGTTCTACCTTCCATATGACAAGTTGATTTAGTATTGTGTGTCCCGACTAGAAAATGTTAAGCGTAAATTAGGTCCTCATTGGTTTTGCCTAACCAGAACGTTAGGGCCAAGTGTGGAACCCCAACGACAACCTAATTTGGATTGTAACGGTGTGCCCCAAATTTTCCTAAATAGGATTGTTCAACGCCTACCTCATTAGGCTTTCGTTGGGCCCTTTCTAGGGGGGGCCAATGAAAAAAAAAATTATTGTGTCTTGGGGAAAAATTTTTTATCATTGGTTGTTTTTTTCACGTCATTGCAGTGCAGTGCCACATAATGCATACTTTTTATTACCCACACACTTCCCCGTTAATATTTTTGTTGACTTATTTTAAATGAATTTATTTTTGTGACTTTTATTTATTTATATTGTCAGTCGTCATTCATACAGAGTTCATATCTTTACTTTATTAAGCTTGTTTTTGAATGCTTTTGTGTGAACTGTGTTTTATTTTAAGAAAAAACAGATTTATAGTACAAAGCTGACGCTTACTTGGGAAACCGAGACCTCTAATATACCATAAATATGGGAAAGCGACCGAATTCTGATCATTTCTGATATATTTTGGATATTTGTGGTTTTGCAAAAAGTTTTTAGAAACAAATTGTAGAACCATTTTTAACTTCTGCACGTGTACATGCTTTTGAACTACTTTGAGTCCCAATTCGAAAAGATATATTTCACATATGTAATTTGCGGCATCTTGCAGGTGATGTAGAAAAGTTTTGGATGAATTTGATGGATCGGATCGGATTCAAAAATGGCTAAAAAAGGGAAGTTCCATTGCAACAGATTTATCAAAGAACAATTTTTTCAATTACCAAAAATAAAAAATACAAATAATATTATATTGAGCATTGCAAATTAGTGCTTGCACTAAATTGTATGACACAATGAAATCTTACACAAATAATTATTTTAATTAATTGTGACATTATTGTTGACACAAAACTGTTTTATAAATAAATAAAAAGTCATTGCTACAGTAAACTTATGTTATTTTAATATTCTCATTTCAATTATCGAGCAGCTACCACATAAGTTTACAGCAAAAAAAAAATAATCGAACATTATAAAACACCCAAATCTGGGAGCTCTGATAAAATGACAATTCAAATATGACTCAGTTAGAAAAATTATTATTATTTGCTTTTAGTGAGTCACCATACAACAATGAGTTTGGCTGATTGCGTTAAGCTACGCATCTAACGACACGGAATGACTACTCCAGCGCAGGAAAAGTTCTTCGAAATTTTTTTTTTTTTTTTTAATTTGAGTTCGCATAATAAAACACCAAATTTATAAATATATCAAGGTCAATATTCATTAAAAAATGAAATGAAATGATGAAAATCAAAGTTGAAAAAGTTCAGGAAACGTTGCATCTGAAACCTTTCAGAAACGCTTCAGAATGATTGCAAACGAAACATTACATTAGAAACGTATCAGAAAGATTTCTGCAACGTTTCATTTGCAACGTTTCAATTGAAGCGTTTCTGCAACGTTACGAAATATTTCTGAAACGTTTCATGCCGAGTGGGATATTAAAAATTGACCCATTAGTTTGACCAATTTGGCTCACTATCTTTTCCATTGCCATGCTGTATCTTATACACTCAACTTTTCTACAGTGGGCTCTTGGCCTAATTATAAAAAAGTCTCAATAAAATTGAAATTGAATTGACAGAAAATAACATGTTCAAAATTTTCTATTGGTTCCAATCTATACGAAGCAAGGGAACCAAACAAGATAGTCGACAACTGCCCGTACCAGCGAATTGTAGTAATGTTACCTTTTGTAAGTTCAGTTTAATTTTCTGTCATTTCTTACAGTTCGGGAGTAAATTCGAACTTAGTCACGACTATCACATTACTTATTCCCCAGATTTACTGAATTCAGGCATTCCTTATGTTATTACCATGACCAATCCTTTAGGCAAGCCAAACATTGGCATGCCGCAGTAGGGCCTTATCAGGCAGTTGATAGGTAAAACTAATTTAGAATTGCCTTACAATTGCCTAATTAGGCTGCTAGTACACATTCATAATTTTGGCTAGCCTTATTATTTCCCAGTTAGGGCCAGTTTAGGCATGCCGAAGAAAAATTCTAGTCGGGGTATACCAATATTATCGAATGCTTTTGTAAAATCGAGAGGTATTATTGAGATATGGCTCTTGTGTGATAATTTCTCAGTAATTAGGTGGTCTAGGTAAACTAGAGCATTAGTCACTGCCTTACCTTTTTTAAATCCTATCTGTCGGATATCGAGAAGCTTGTACGTAGTGACAAACCACCATAGCCTGTTGGCAATTATTTTATCTAAGACTTTTGCCATGCATGAGTTAAGCGAAATCGGTCTATATGATTTTAATAAGGCTTTATTTTTATTAGGCTTCAAAATAGGAATTACGGTGCTAGCTTTGTATTGTTGGGGGATAAAGGTATTGAAGATGTTGTTGTAGTGAGTAAGGATACGCTGTTTTGTTCATTGGATACGAGATTCAATCTCTACCAAGTGTTGTTCATTTGAGAGTCTTTAAAGCTGAGGTAAATTCCAAATAATTAATATCTCTTTCGATAATTTCTGATTTTTTCCAGGCAGAATGTGTTATAATGTTATTAGCCGATCGAAGTTTGTTTTGTTCAAATTCTCCATGAAACTTGGAGTCAGCAGATTGTTCTGACCAAAATTTACAAAATAAATTGGCTATTTGTGCTTTATCATTTATTGTGTGCGGAAAAGGTTGGGCATTTGTAATGCAGTGAATACAATAATTGTTTTTCAGACCACAAAAGCGTCTTATATTAGACCAGATTTTTGCAGTAGGAGATGATGGGCCAATTTCAGAAGTAAAACTATTGATAGAATTAGTTTTAGATATTTTTAATTCTCGTTTGAGAAGTGCGTTTGGTTTTTTATAATTTATAATGTTTTCTGTAGATATATCACGTTTTAAAATTCGCCATTGCTTATTTTTGTTACGCTGATGTTGTTCCAGTTTTTTATTCCACCAGGGAACGCTTAGTTTCCTAATATTTGGATTTGTTTATGGTATTGAAACGTTGGCCGTTCGAATAATATTTTTTGAGATTATAGCGGCTTCTTTATTTATATTTTTACTGACAGGGTAATCTCTGTTAAAGCATTCTACGAGAGCTTGAAAATGATGCCAGTTCGCTAATTTTGTTCTAAGTAAATCGAGGTATTGATTTGAGTGTATTTTGGGTATTGGTAAAAAACATAGTGACAATAATTAGAAGGTGATCACTTCCACAAAAGTCATCAGTTGCTTCCCATTGCGCGAAAGGAGCTAAAATAGGTGAGCAGAAGGATAAGTCTATATGTGAAAATGTGTTATGAGTGCTGAAGTGAGTTGGAGAGCCATTGTTAAGCAAAATTAAATTATTTTTAATACAGTCAAACTTCTTTATAACGAACTTCTATGCAACTGAGTTCAAGTACACAGCTTTCTCGTTCCATTTTCAGTGTATTTTGATCTTCTTACAACGAATTTCCTTATAGCGAAATTTTCTTTAAAACGAAGAAGTTTTGCTGCTGAAAATCAAACTTTTATGCGTTTCTGATCTCCTTAAAGTGAATTTCTTAAAAAAAAATTCTGATAAGCATGTCAATAAAACTACATACATACGGACAAAAAAGAATACATTTTAAGGGGATCCCCAAAATATGAAAATAACACCAATCGAAAAAAAGAAAGAACCTTCACTATTAATGGTGACTATAGTTCAGTCAGTGTTGAGTGATAGAAGTGAAAATGTTGCAACGAAGTAGCCTTTCTCTCGAAAAAAAGTTATTGATAGTAAAAAAAGTTGAAGAAGGCGTGACATTCGACGAATTCCGAAGCATTTTAGTGATAAGGAGCAACCCACCGACTAATGTGTATGCTTCTCCTAATGTATTAGAAGATTTTGTTGAAGGAGAAAAATGGAAGAGTGTAGTCCAAACCAAAATTACTGACTTCTTTAAATAAATAGTAAAAACAAAATTATATCTATATAACGAATTTTCTATATACCTAATTTCTTTCTGGTCCCGTGCGTATTCGCTATATGGAAGTTTAACTGTAATAAAATTTAAGATAATATTACTACTAGCATTATTCTGCGGCGAACCCCAGTAACGATGCCAGCTATTAAAGTCATCCATAATTAATTGATTTTGGTATTGGTTGCAAAAAACATTTTCAAGATTATGAATAGAAAAAGATTTATTCGGTGGAATGTACGCTGATATTACAGTGATTTTAAGATTGGAATACATTGTTATTGCAACCGATTCAACATCATTGTTTGTTGTGATTTGTTCATGTTGAACAGAGTTATGGATTAAAATTGCAACTCCACCGTACAAATTAATTCCAGAGTTGTATGTATAAATTGAATAATTAGTTGGTACAGGGAAATAATAGACATAAGATGAGTTTCTTGTAATGCAATAACTTTAGGGTGGTAACGATTAATTAGAACTTGAAGGTAATTGTTATTATTACAGTAGCAGTTTATATTCCATTGGATGAATTTAGATGTCATCTTCAAGAAATAATTTGTAATATATACATACATATATATGTACATATGTATATAGTTGATTAGGAGCGTTGAATTACTATTAATGTGTATAACTTAAGAGCTAATGTTAGTCGTTGTTACTTTAATTAATATTCTTCCATCGAAAGATCATTATCGTGGCTGGGCAAAACGTACCGCGCGCGGTACTGCGGCAGAATGAGAATAACTTTTCATATACGTATATAAAGCAGAGAGCGTAAAATTTAATTCAGTTTGCTTTGAAAAAGGAACAAAGCACAACTACAAATGCATTGAAGAGGTGACTTGTTGTTTGTTTATTTGTTTCTTTGATAATAGGTTTGTTGTTTTTAGCTTTCAGTTGATGTTTAGTTGTTTGTTTATTTTTTTCTTTGATAATAGATTTGTTGTTTTTTGCTTTCAGTTGATGCTTAAGACGGTTCGAAATTTGTCGTGGGAAGATTCTTAGCTTAGCCTCTGAGATGGGCTGAGAATGTAGAGAAGTTTTGTTGAGATTTGGCAAATGTGTTGTTAACTTGAGAGCTGGCAGTGGCGGTGGTCTGTTTGAGATCTCTTCATGTACATACATTGAGTTGAGTGCTGGTACTAATGGCAGTGAAGTTATCATCTGATGCATAGCTAGTAAGTGTACGGTGAAATACATTGTTGTTGGTTACTGTTGAATTTTGTCAGTGTTGATGCATATGATACAGATGTGTGCTTATGTCTCATTATAGAGAGAATGAGCTGTTTTGTTGTCGACTTTTTATGTTTTAATAGCTTTAATGAACACGTGTCTTGTCGAAAGAGCAGTGGTTATTTTCTGCTATATTGTTTTCAGTACAATTAATACATGTTTTTTTATCATTGCATGTTTCTTCTGCTTCTATATGAGAGATCTCGTTCTGATCTCGTAGACCGAGAAGAATTTCATCCTCTTCTATGTCTCTGAATTCATTCGAATAGATTACACCTTTAGTGTGATTAAGGCTTTCATGTTCGGTAACAGACACAATGATGTCAGCAGAAAAAGCTGTCAGTTTGACTATTTTTTTTGCTTGAGTTCCGCTTTTTGTTCTCACCAATAAGCTATCACTTTGAATTTTTTTACACATGTCTACTTTACCATCGCAGAGATGGTCAATTGTTTTTTTGATTAGAAAGGGGGGAAACATTTTTAAGATTTTCGTTGCTATTTTCTCTTTTGATGATTAGATACATTGGACCGTTAGAGAGCGATTTGAGTGTTTTTGTTTGGTCAACCTGTATAAGAGGTTGATTAAATTTTTGTTTTGCGTCTGGTGGGTCTTTCATTTTGCCTTAATGCAGAGCAAAATGCTCAAAATATTAGTGTCTTTCTAAGCACTTATTAAATAATTCTAGTAGTTCTACTACATTTTAAGCAAAATATTAAGTTCTAGAATTCACAATTTTAATTCGATTTATTTTTGCTATGCAGATTCACTTCGTAACACTGTTATTGATGATGAATGTATTATTATTAGTTTTTTATTTTTTTTTAAAATTCTTGACTTCTTCTTGTTTGAAAAGATTTTCAAAGACGAAAAAAAATTAATACTATTTGCACATTTTGTACCCTAAAATGTTTGTAAGACTCTCTTCTGCACTATAGAAAAACTTAAAATTAGTTGGCTGACAATTAAAGTTCTTAAAAGCATTTATGTGAAGTATTTGCTCTAAAATGCATTTTTTCGAGTTTTGCCATTTATATGGAAAATTGGCGCCAATCGAAAAAAACCATTGCGTTATTCGGATTCCACGGAAAATTTTACTATAAAAAATGTTATCGCCATTCGTTGTGTAAGTTTTTGTAAATTTGTAGAGTAGTGTAATATGGCACACCACCTTAAAATATGAAATCCAACAACATAGGAACAAAGCTTGGTATAATAAAATTGAGCAGCTTGGTAAATGTTCCAAACCTTTTTGGAACAGAACTAAGGCGTTAATTAAGAAAAAATGCCCCCAAATACCTCTTATTAATGTTAATGAATAAGGAAATAACTAATGCATTCGTAGAAAGTTTTCTTTTAAATCAAAAAGTATCTGAACATCTGAGTAATCAAACTCACATTTATTCAATAAGCAGTATTAGATTCGAATTTCATTGACTATGTTTCGATTGATACTGTAAAAAATTAATAAAATTTCTGCGTCCGGACTTGTGACTTCAAAAATTTCATGATCAAGCATCTTCCCAGGATAGGTATTAAATACATACTTAACATTTATCATGAATGCATGCCTTAAGATACATTATTTCCCCGATACGCAATAACATTCCTAGTGAACAATTTGGCTTTCGACAATCACACAGCACAGTACATAAAATTAAAAGAATTTATGAACATGTCAAAGACAACTTTACCACTAAAAACTCAACTGCAATGGTTCTTCTTGATGTAGAAAAAGCCTTTGAATCTGTATGGCATGACAGCCTATTGGCTAAGTAAATAGCGATGAATTTTCCTCCTTATCTAATAAAAATTGTACAAAGTTTCATCTCTAATAGATTTTTTTGTGTCTGCAAGGATCTGTGCTAGGTCCTTTATTGTATTGTTCGGATATTCCGAAGCACCTCAGCTCTTTATTCTGACGATGTGGCCATATTTTTTTTCGGATGAGTACGGTCAAGTTTCAAGGAACGAATTACAATGCGCATTAAATCAACTTTCTGTTTATTTTCATGAATATAAAATAAAACTTAATGCCAACAAAACGCAAGCAACCTTTTTTACGAAAAAAAAAAAATACCAGTGCTTCTACCCCAGTTTAAATATGCAAACAAGCGGCTTTGTTGTCCCTAGGAGTTTATTTATAGCGAAAAAGTCTTTTCAAGGCACATAAAGCGGGCATTTCACGCGAAGCGGACAGGGGAAATGGGGTCATGTTTCCAATTTCAGATATATTTGAACAAAATATTTTTAGAATGGCAACACTGGTTTACAAAATATGGGTCTTTGAAAATTTAAGAAATCGTGAGGTACATATCTACTACTTCAAATGTCATTATTCAGCTTAAACAATTCTGGTAAAATGAATTAACTACTGGATTTTATACTACATTTATTGGCCCTTTTAACCTCATAATTAGATTTTAAAAATAAAAAAATGAGAAATATTTTTATTTATCGTTTTTTTCAATGTTCGCCTAGCAAAATTTTTTTTTAGTGCATTAAAAAAAAGCTTATAGTATGCTTATACTTCGTGCCAAGTTTGATACTGGGCCGCCCAGCCGTTGTGGAGCTACAAAAAATGTAAAAAATCAAATTCAAATAATTCTTACACGGAAATATGAAATAAGAATAAACTTAATTATGCTGAAAAACAGCATAGGGTATATGTTTTGGAATAATTGAACGCAGTTAATTACAAATCATACAAAATTACTTACAACTTATTTATTTTATTATTTTTAATAAAATAACATGAACTTTTTTCTACAATGCTGTTTATTATCACTTCTAGCGAGATACTTTGTACATTATCTTTTTCACTCGACATAAGCATAAAGGCTTCTAGTCTGTCTTTTGTCAAAGTACTTCCTAATCGATTTTTGATATATTATAAAATACTGAATGACCTTTCACAAGCTACTTTCGTAAATGATTAAGTGATATGCTATACCAATGAACGGAAACGTTCCCGTCAATAAATTATACCTGTTAAATAGTCGTTAACAACAAATCGCGCAATTTTTACATGAAACGAGCTTTCCTCCAAATTCTTTCACTAAATCTTCACCACTCTCATTATATGCTGTAATTTTCAAAATAGATATTATAATCTTCTGAATGTGTTGTTGTAAGTACGTTCCATTGGGCAGCTAAACTTATTAATTCATAGCGTAAGTTTTCAACAGTTATTTTTGGTTCAAAAGAAGCCAGTTTTCCGCAAAGAGCTTCAAGTGATGGCGCTTCTAATCCTGTGTCTCTTATGTAATTGAAACTTCTCGGATCTAACCAAGCACGATCTGCATATGTGTATTTCCACCAAAAATATCCCTTTAGCAGGCCACATTTTTAATTTTTTTTACTTTAAATGCAATTATAACTATGTCTCCCTTTGAATTTTAACTGAACTACCTTGAATATCAACTCAAATTAGCCTCAGCTTTAAGGAAAACCATGATTGAAGAATGTGCTTCAAAAAAAAAAAAAAAAAAAACCGTGGCCGGCTAAAATGACAACTTTGCGGAAATGCACATACATATGTATAGCTCGTTGTTAAATACATAGATACAAGCGACGATCTAAGGTTCATAGGACTGTGTCGATGATAACATTAAAAATATTTACCCTAAATGCCTTGTCAGTGTCAGAAATACTTCAATCAATAGCATTTCCTCCATGCATTCGTTGTTTATTTCTTAGTCTCTTTTGTGGTAAGCAATTTTCTAATTCTGATTCAAGATCTTTTTCTTCTAATTGCGTGTTTGCCCAGTAAATAGAATTATCGGCCGTTGTTTTCATATTATCGAATTTCGTTCTAAGTGTTTTTAATTTTTTAATTGTTGCTTGTACCCATATATGTATACTTCTATATTGCTACTAACTTACCTGCTCAGTTCACCAAGTTCACCATTGTTGACATATCTAAAAGCAGACCCTTTAACTCAGGAAAGCATTTTTAGCCAAATCCAACGAAACCTATGCCAAAATTTAGTGCTTATTAAGTGCTAATTTAGTACTGCAAAAAAAATTTTTGTGCTACAAGATTTTTTAAAAAAAATAAGGTTTTTGATAGCTGAATGAGAAGCTAGCAAAGCATTTTTTTAAACTATTTAGCAAAAGCCAATTTTAACTATGCCATAATTAAGTGCTCATTAAGTGCTAATTTAGTGCTGCAAAAAAAAATTTAGTGCTGCACGATTTTTTGAGAAAATTACGATTTTTGTTTTCGTTAGCTGAATGGGAAGCTAGTAATGCATTTTTTTAAACTATTTAGCAAAATGCAATTTTAACTATGCCATAATTTAGTGCTTATTAAGTGCTGATTTAGTGCTACAAAAAAAAATTTAGTGCTTGACGATTTTTATAAAAATAAGGTTTTTGCTAGCTGAATGAGAAGCTAGAAAAGCATTTTTTAAACCATTTAGCAAAATGCAATCTTAACTATGCCATAATTTAGTGCTCATTATGCGCTAATTTAGTGCTGCAAAAAAAAATTTAGTGCTGCACGATTTTTTGAGAAAATTACGATTTTTGTTTTCGTCAGCGGAATGAAAAGCTAGCAAAGCATTTTTTTAAACTATGTAGCAAAATGCAATTTTAACTATGTTTTAATAGTGCTTCACGATTTTAAAAAAAAAAAAGATTTTATAAAAATCGTGAAGCACTATATTATTTTTGTAGCACTAAATCAGCACTTAATAAGCACTTGATTATGGCATAGTTAAAATTTCATTTTGCTAAATGGTTTAAAAAAATGCTTTGCTAGCTTCTCATTCAGCTAGCAAAAGCCTTATTTTTTATAAAAATCGTGAAGAATTAAATTTTTTTTGCAGCACTAAATCAGCACTAAATTATGGCATAGCTAAAATTGCATTTTGCTAAATAGTTTAAAAAATTGCTTTGCTAGCTTCCCATTCAGCTAACGAAAACAAAAATCGTAATTTTCTCAAAAAATCGTGCAGCACTAAACTTTTTTTTGCAGCACTAAATTAGCACTTAATGAGCACTAAACTATGGCATAGTTAAAATTGCATTTTGCTAAATAGTTTAAGAAAATGCTTTGCTAGCTTCTCATTCAGCTAACGGAAACTAAAATCGTTATTTTTTTAAAAATAATAGTGAAGCACTTAATTTTTTTTGTTGCACTAAATTAGCACTTAATAAGCACTAAATTATTGCATAGGTCTCGTTGGATTTGGCTAAAAATGCTTTGCTGAGTTAAAGGGTCTTCTAAAAGCTACAGTTTGTTTTGCGTATGCGCTAGTTTTGTATGCGTGGATTTTTAAAAATATTTGTAAACAAAATGTATTAAATACCAAGTGGACTCAGGGGCGGCGCAAAAAAAAAAAATTAGATCTAATGAAGAAAATCAATTTTTTATTAATTGGAAAGAAGCTTTGGTTTTATTTCGCAAGAAATTAACATCAATCTATAATGGAATTTCGACATTATTGATTATTAAATTAGTTTGGAAAATTTATTCCTTACGCAGTGCGAAATGCATATTAAAATTTTACTCACCCATGAAATTTTACATTTTCGTTTGAATCTTTATCTTTTAAACACAAATAACAGTACCGCGACATTTTAAATTTAATTTTCCTCTTATCGAAATTATAATGTTTTGAATATGTATAGAAAATCAAATCTTGCGAGTTGAAAAAAAATGTTAATAAAAACAAGTTAAGGTGTTATCTTCGGCCAGGCCGAAACTCACATACCCTAGACTGCGCTCAAAGTACCTTTTAAATAAATGTTAAAAAGGCGTTGAAGAGGTTGAATAAGTCGAAAAAAATGTGAAATGTTAGAAAGGTTGACAGAGGTTGAAAAATGTTGAAAAAGTCGAAAATATATGCAAAATGTTGAAAAATGTTGAGAGAGGTTAAAAAACTCTAAAAAAGTTGAAACAACTTGAAACAATTCAAAATGGATGAAAAAGTCGAAACTAATGAAGAAAGTTGAAAAAGTCGAACAAATACATATAGGATATATTGGAAAAATTTACATGGTTGAAAAAGTCGAAAGAATAAGGAAAATGTTGAAAAAAATCGAATAGATATGAAAAATTAGAAATATGCCACGCCCACTTGTGCAATTCCGCCCACTTTTGGTTCAATAAACTATATTCGTGATCGACATCCTCATATTAAATTTCAGCACAATAGCTTGAATAGTTTGCGATATGCGCCGCAGTTAAATTTAAAATTTAGGGCGGTGACACACCCACTGGTACAATCCAGCCCGGTTTTGATCCAGAAATAGCTTTCCATATGCAAACCCCTAACACCAAATTTTAGTATGATTGCTCACATATTTCGATAAATATGTCACTTACTGTATTTTACTTGTATGGGAGGTGCCACGCCCACTGGTGCTATTTCAGCCAATTTTGATTCAGATATACTCTATAGCAACTGAACCACTTTCATTAATTTTCATAGCAATTGCTGCAATAGTTCACTTAAAACAGCGCTTACAAATTTATATTTATATGGGAGGTGCCACGCCCACTGATGCAATCTTGTCAAAATTAATTTATTTTTAAAGCTTATAGTAACTGACATCTATAGACCACATTTTCTGAAGATTACTCTCATAGCACACTATCTATAACAATAAACGGTTTTTGCTTATATGGGAGGTGCCACGCCCACAGGTACTATTGAACCAAATTTTTGTTATAAGAGACCATATAGGAAGTATATCTACCTCATTAAATTTCATAACGATTACGTTGTTAGTTCTCTTTATATAACGTTTATAAATATTGTGGGTGGTGCCATGCCCTTGAGCGAGTTTTTTCAGTAAAAAAGCTGAAGTTGTATTGATGACTGCTTTCAGCGGCATCATCCCCAAAGTTTTTATGGAAATCGTTTATGCCAATTCTGAGATATACGGAATCAAAATTTTTAACAGTTGAAAAGTGCCACGCCCATTTTCTCGATTCCGCCCACTTTTATCTCAATTTATTTTTTAGATATATTTAATATGTTTCCGTTTACCAAATTTCATCGCAATATCTTGAACGGCTTACAAGATATGTTAGCTTAAATGATAAAATTTAGGGTTGTGCCACGACCCTGTACGATCTTTTGGAAAGTTGAAACCCGGCCTAATCCTAATTTGGTTCACGTGTGCACCAAATCACCAAGTTTCATCAAAATCGTCGCAACTTTTTTCAAAATTAGCCTTAGTCTGGGACAGACAGGCAGACAGACAGGCAGACAGACATCGCTAAATCGGCTCAGGTGGTGACGCTGAATATATATACTTTTCCATACCTGCCACGACCTCTTCGAGGTGTTACAAACGGAGAGACAAGGTGAATATTCCCTCGGTGTAGGGTATAAAAATCAACCGCTACTGGTTTTCATAAAATCTATTGTCAATTTTCGGTCATGCGCAGTAGAGTTGATAGCATTTAACATGTCATATTCTGGGTGAACAAAAATTGGCTATAGTAGCAATATAGAAGTATTACATATATGCTTGTACCATATTAAAAGCTTTTAAAATATCAAATCCACTAGTTTGAAGGTAGTTCGATAAATGTGTCGTTATGTTTCATATTTTAAAAATGCTTTTCTTTAAGATTTACCGTTTACACGTGATTCTGATTTTGATCGAGTGTCATTTTCAATTTTTTCAAGTGTAGTAATAAGCACAACGTATACAAATTTCTCGAATTTTCCAGTAGGTCCGAACATGTCAAATGCTTGGATTTGAGATTTATAATGTCGGGCAGATGAAGAAAAGCACTATCTACATTTTTATGAATATTAAGTTTTTTATGCCGTTGGATTCGTCTTTTCAAGTTCTATCAATCAGTTTTAAAAAAAAAGGATAAACCTTATATTTTCCAAAATGAAAATGCCTATCTACATTTTTTGTGTAATACTAATAGAATAAAATGAGAATTTAGCTTATCTACGTTTTCTTGCAGATAGTGCTTTTTTTCATCTGTTTGAGTAATAAATATTCATTTATTATACATATAAAAATGCCTATGTACATAGTGCGTTTTTTCATCTGTAATTTCCAATAAATTGGCATAGAACAACAATCAATCACAAAGAAAAACTGTCTATATGTTAAGTTTAAATATAATTTTCACATTTTTGCAAATAGTGTTTTTTCTTCATCTGTTTTATTGAGAAATATTCATTTATTATACATATAAAATATGCCTAAGTACATAGTGCGTTTTTTCATCTGCAATTTCCGATAAATCGGCATAGAAAAACGGTCTAACTGCAATTTCACCTAGAAAATTAAATAATTTTACAAATTTTCTTACACCACTGAAAAGAGCCCTCCCAAAAATACCAAAAACCAAAAAAAAAAAATTGTAAAATGTTAAAATCCCGATTTTATAAGAGAAAATAAATATTTAAATGTTTTTCTTATTTATTCAACTTTGATTCTAATGCAGATAGTGCTTTTTTTCATCTGTACGGCAGTGTAGTAGGGCTTATGATTTTATTAGTGGAACATTTTTTTATTTCCGATTGCTGTGAATGGGGTAATTAGACTTAGAGCTTGAGATTTTTGTTTTTTTTTTTTGAATTTTCATCACCATACGTGAAAGATGAGATTAAGATTTAAGGTTTGTGGTATAATTCTTCAAACCTAAAAGTTATTTTTATTGGAAAATCTTTTGTTTGGGGTGATTAGGTTTAAGTTGTGGAACTTATATACTGAAGAAAAGGTTTACGACAAACTCAGAATTTGTCAGCGGTAGCGGCCCCTTACGGCCACGCGGCCCACCACAATTTTCCCCAAATGCCTGATAACTTTTTTTTCAAAAACTCAGCATAATTCACGTATAAATATATTTAGTGATATTCCTCTAAGCCGAACTTGAAGGGACGGAAGAAATGGTTCGTTTTAAGCAAAGTTCGTTTTATATAAAAACTTTAATAAGGCAATGAATATACACACATACGTAGTTATATGAACGCAGTTAATTTTAATTTACACAACTTTTATGAAATATTATGTTTCATTTTTGAAAAATGCACTTATTTGTATTTGTTTTGTACTTATATTAATAAGCCTTGTTTATGTAAACATATGTACATCCACTCCAGGTAAATGATCAAAAACATACTGTGTGGTATCCCGCGTGACATCTGGGATTTTTTGGCTTTGACCAATAGGTGACATGACAGTATTTGACAGAAATTCTATTTTAAAATCAGAGCCGGCTTTATGGTCGTGTGGTTGAACGGGGCCTAGCACGGTAAGGAGCCTCACGTATCAGTACCTAATTTCCTTTTTCAAATCCTTGCTATTAAATGATTTCAAACTGTTTTTATAGTGTCGCAGACGCTAATACCAAAGTTTTCATTTAGTTTTCTGTTGTTTCATCACTGTATTTGTTTTTATTACATATGTGTTTCTATTTTAATATTCGGGCCTAGCACTGACTGGGTACACAAGGCCTCGCGTGACCTAAGAACGCTTCTTCAAAATTTCAGCAAAGTTGACATGTATTTTTGATTATTTTAGGTTTGTGTCTATGATGCTTCAAACTTTAGCAAAGACAAAAAAAGTTGAATCAATTGAACTAGAAATTGAGCTGGTTCACACATTTGCATGAGATTTTGGTTTAACCACAGCGAATAAAACACGGCTATTCACTTTTAGGTTTAACCAAAGCGAATAAAACACGGCTACTTAATGAGTGCTTTCAGTGGCATCATCTCCAAAATTTTTATGAAACAGTTTGTTCCGATTTTGTGGTATACTGAATCAAAATTTTTAGCTGTTGAAAAATGCCACGTCTACTGTTACAATTCCACCCACTTTTGACACAGTTTAAGATATATATGATATGTATCTGTTTACCAAATTTCATCACAATATCTTGCACGGCTTACGAGATATGGCGGTATAAGTGTTAAAATTTAGGGCTGTGGCACGCCCCTGTGGGAAGCTTTGAAAACCTGAAACCCAGCCTAATCACAATCTCGTTCATATGTGCATCAAATCACCAAGTTTCATCAAAATCGGAGCAACTTTGTTGAAAATGGGACTGGGTAAATATACATAGAGTATGGGCGGTAGGCGTCTCTGTGAACCGATTTCGCCCATTTTCAATAGCAAGATGCTTGTAAATAAGTGTGACCTATGTATGTGTGCCAATTTCATTTAATTAGCTTTCTTAGTTTTCCCGTAAGACTGATTTCAAAACACAGACAGACATACATACATACAGACAGACAGACAGACAGACAGACAGACAGACAGACAGACAGACAGACAGACAGACAGACAGACAGACAGACAGACAGACAGACAGACAGACAGACAGACAGACAGACAGACAGACAGACAGACAGACAGACAGACAGACAGACAGACAGACAGACAGACAGACAGACAGACAGACAGACAGACAGACAGACAGACAGACAGACAGACAGACAGACAGACAGACAGACAGACAGACAGACAGACAGACAGACAGACAGACAGACAGACAGACAGACAGACAGACAGACAGACAGACAGACAGACAGACAGACAGACAGACAGACAGACAGACAGACAGACAGACAGACAGACAGACAGACAGACAGACAGACAGACAGACAGACAGACAGACAGACAGACAGACAGACAGACAGACAGACAGACAGACAGACAGACAGACAGACAGACAGACAGACAGACAGACAGACAGACAGACAGACAGACAGACAGACAGACAGACAGACAGACAGACAGACAGACAGACAGACAGACAGACAGACAGACAGACAGACAGACAGACAGACAGACAGACAGACAGACAGACAGACAGACAGACAGACAGACAGACAGACAGACAGACAGACAGACAGACAGACAGACAGACAGACAGACAGACAGACAGACAGACAGACAGACAGACAGACAGACAGACAGACAGACAGACAGACAGACAGACAGACAGACAGACAGACAGACAGACAGACAGACAGACAGACAGACAGACAGACAGACAGACAGACAGACAGACAGACAGACAGACAGACAGACAGACAGACAGACAGACAGACAGACAGACAGACAGACAGACAGACAGACAGACAGACAGACAGACAGACAGACAGACAGACAGACAGACAGACAGACAGACAGACAGACAGACAGACAGACAGACAGACAGACAGACAGACAGACAGACAGACAGACAGACAGACAGACAGACAGACAGACAGACAGACAGACAGACAGACAGACAGACAGACAGACAGACAGACAGACAGACAGACAGACAGACAGACAGACAGACAGACAGACAGACAGACAGACAGACAGACAGACAGACAGACAGACAGACAGACAGACAGACAGACAGACAGACAGACAGACAGACAGACAGACAGACAGACAGACAGACAGACAGACAGACAGACAGACAGACAGACAGACAGACAGACAGACAGACAGACAGACAGACAGACAGACAGACAGACAGACAGACAGACAGACAGACAGACAGACAGACAGACAGACAGACAGACAGACAGACAGACAGACAGACAGACAGACAGACAGACAGACAGACAGACAGACAGACAGACAGACAGACATAGCTCAATCAATAGCTCAAAATAAAAGCGAGTAAAACACTGGGATCCCATAAC
Source organism: Tricholauxania praeusta (assembly GCA_949775025.1). Taxonomy (NCBI): domain Eukaryota; kingdom Metazoa; phylum Arthropoda; class Insecta; order Diptera; family Lauxaniidae; genus Tricholauxania; species Tricholauxania praeusta. Next base: position 113,294,840 of record OX459028.1, read on the forward strand.
TTGCGTATACACCACCAAAAAGGTGTTAAAAAGAAAAACATATCTTATCATGAGTCAGATCATCTCCGTATTGGATATGTACATAAGAGCGGTTCAAAAAAAAAAAACTTATTGTTTTTTTGGCGATGTGTCAGCGGATTACAATAACCTTATATGTCTGGACAAGCCCCCTTACTAGGATTAAGGTTAATATTGATAACTGGATTAGCGCCCTCTGTTTTAAGTAAACAACCCATTTCCAAAAATCTTGATTTAGGAAATGGTACAAGTTGTAGAGGTTATAAAATTTTCCAATAAAGTGGGTAAGGTTTTCGAGAAACTATCGATCGTGGTATTCAAATCCATTTTCGACCTTTTCCAATTAATTACAGAAAAAAAAACAGAAACATCCAAAAATGGATCAAAAACGGTCCTTTCCAGGGGCCGGTTGACGGAGCCACCCTAAATGATGTCCAAAATCCATTTTTGACCTTTTCCTATTAATTACAGAAAAAAAAAAACAAAATAAATCCAAAAATGGGTCAAACACGGTCCTTTCCCGGGGCCGGTTTACAGAGCCACCCTAAATGATGTCCAAAATCCATTTTTGACCTTTTCCTATTAATTGCAGAAAAAAAAAATTCCAAAAATGGGTCAAACACGGTCCCTCCAGGGTCCGGAGCCACCCTAAAAATGTTAAGGAATAAATTATGTCAAAATACAATTTTCAACCTTTCCCCATATTTTAAAAAACTTCCCAATATGTTCCACGCGAGTATCACAAACTTTTTTGATACAATCTGTGCCTTTGATTCATGAGTAGCTCATGAAACACTCATATATTTATACGGAGTGAAACGAAATGAATCAGGATTCACTAGAAATAATGCAGAAGCAGATTCAGATTCACAGACTTTTCCGTGAATCGGAATGGTGTCTAGATTCACTAAATTTTTTGTGAGTGGTGAATCTGTCTGAATCAGCTGAAAGATTCAACAGATTCATAAATGGAAAAAATGATGAGTGGCTCACTGACGTTCTCTGGTACATACAGCTGTGTGCGAAAAAATAGCAGTGTCATATGAAATAATCTTTGCCTTTATGAAAAATAAAAATAATTCAGAGGAAAAATGAAATTCCAAATTTATTTGCTTCATTTATGTTTCACCAATGTTAAACAAGCATTTTTTTGAACATTAAGATTTATTCGGACTTCAAACAGGGACAAAAAAGGGAACGTTCCAAAATTCAGGTGTGAAAAATAATAGCAGTGCTTAGCAATACTTAAAAAAACAAAATTAAAAAAAGTATAATTCAGTATCTAAACCTTATTAATATTAAATCTATTAACAATTAGTGGAACGACCTTTATTAGAACGAACGGATGCACATCTTCGCTGTATGGAATCCACCAAACGCTGGCATTTCTCTACAGGAATGGCCTTCCATGCTGCCCTTACAGTATGCCACAATTCTTTGACATTCTTAGGACATTCCTTGCCCACGGCTTCTTTGACATTGGCCCAAAGGTTTTCGATGGAGATGAGGTCTGGGAACTGGGCTGACCTCTCCGAAATACGTGCCAAGGACCGTAAAGCATGGTGTTGCAAAAATTAACTTTTGGGTCTGCTTTTCATACCCTCTGACACAGGTCCAATTTATTCGATAAAAGAAAACATGGATGCAAAATTATACTTGGAAATAATGAGCTCAACCATACTACCCTACGCTGAATGGAAAATGCCGTTAAAATGGGTTTGCCAGCAAGACAACAACCCAAAGCACATGAGCAAATTGGCGAAAAATTGGTTTTCCTCAAATAGGATTGAGGTAATGGAGAGGTCAGCCCAGTTCCCAGACCTCAACTCCATCGAAAACCTTTGGGCCAATGTCAAAGAAGCCGTGGGCAAGGAATGTCCTAAGAATGTCAAAGAATTGTGGCATACTGTAAGGGCAGCATGGAAGGCCATTCCTGTAGAGAAATGCCAGCGTTTGGTGGATTCCATACAGCGAAGATGTGCATCCGTTCGTTCTAATAAAGGTCGTTCCACTAATTGTTAATAGATTTAATATAAATAAGGTTTAGATACTGAAATATACTTTTTTTAATTTTGTTTTTTTAAGTATTGCTAAGCACTGCTATTATTTTTCACACCTGAATTTTGGAACGTACTCTTATTTGTCCCTGTTTGAAGTCCGAATAAATCTTAATGTTCAAAAAAATGCTTGTTTAACATTGGTGAAACATAAATGAAGCAAATAAATTTGGAATTTCATTTTTCCTATGAATAATTTTTATTTTTCATAAAGGCAAAGATTATTTCATATGACACTGCTACTTTTTCGCACACAGCTGTACCATGCGAATAAGTATTTTGTAAATTACCATCACTTACAATCGACACAATAAATATAATAGATAAAATTTACAACGTTGAAAATTGCGCTAATGAATTAAGAATCAGTTTAGCAACTTCTAAATAAGGCTAGAAATATGATAGAAAAAGAAAAAGATTAGAGAAACATAATCGTAAAAACGAAAATTTATTGCAATTAAGAGATTTATTGTTTGTAAAACGATCCTAAAAATAAAATAAAATTCTTAACAAAAAAAAAAAAATGTAAAGAAAGAACAAAAACATTTTATTTTTCTCCCAATATTCGATATATTCCTAAGCTTTCAGCTAAAAAGCTGATTGATCAGATACTTTCTTGTTGAAATTTTATGCTCTATGGGCTTGGTCCCATTTGTGTAATTTTATTTTTCCCGAGTTATAGACGAAACTGTCTAGTAAAGCATTCTTTCCCATGTACTATGGGCTCGCTGACCACTTTTGCTGGCGAAAACTCTGAAAAGCTCGATAATAGGGTTTTCGGGGTCGCCGATTTCCAATTTAATGTCAAAAATTAGAAATTCAATATGGCGGATCCAATATGGCGGCCAAAACGAAACGTTGTGTAAAGAGGTTTTCGGGGGTAATTCCTATGGAAAACTAAAAGATTCAATGAGTCGCCAGTAAATATTAATATTATGAGCTCTCCTTGCACCAGAATTTGTCCTTCATAAGCCTGCAACTACTAAACAAGTTTGATACAAAAACGAAAAATAAATATTTTTTCTCTTAAGAGCAAATGTGTAGTGATACCACTATTGCGACCACGCCTTTTACCCACATTAATTTGTTTATTTCCCTCGTTCATTAATTTGTACTATGGCGTCACGCTGCCCTCAGTACGACATTAGCCCACTTACGGGTTATAAAGCGAGAATGCAGCAAATTTCGATTAAGCATTTAAATAACTAAGACCAAGAAAATGAAGATAAATAAACAAATGTGTGTCAAATACGAAGTGAAATACTTAAGTTGAGAGAACCAATATAAGAGGAGGAGTTTAAATAGTAACGGACAATGTATTTTTGGATAAATAACTAAAGAATTTGTAAATAATGAAAGTAATAATTCAGAGCTGAAAATGTATGTTTTTAACCTTTTTTCTAAGAAAGTGTGGTATTCTTGCCTAAATTGACAATTGTCGACACACTGCACATAAGGTCCATGCATTAACTATTTAGTTTTAATTGCTCCTTGTAAAGTTTGCATTTTCAGAGATGTGCCTCCTTCAAAATTCGCTATTTATTTATACATTTGAAAGCTTTTTTTAAACTTACTCTAACAAATTTTTGTGATCTTTGATGCACATCTTCAGTTCTTCAGTATTTTTTGACCAACTGCTGTCTTCCTTTGTGGCCAATTTCTCTATTCGCTCTAGTAATATCTGCGTATGAGTCCTTAAAATACAAACATAAATTACTGCATATGAATCATCTACCACCTGCTGAAAGCAAGCGATGTCTATCAAGGCGAATTCTATTAGCGACTGAGTCACAAAAAACAAACGTGACTCACGCCAGTTAAAAAAAGGATTATAAAGAGAATAAGGTGGCCTTCCCATCAACACTGAACCAAGAAATGTACTTGTAGCATAGCTCCAATATGCCATGGCAAATAGGCCCACCAAACGACGTCCCAAGTAGACAATTCTATTTAAATGATCAATTTCTTGTGGTGTCACACAGCGTGCATCTAACTTCTCGAGGATTGGATCAGCTGATTTCAAACTTTTTAGCAAAAATGCCATAATAATTATTTTAACACTGCAACCCCAAACGTTAATAGCGACCTGCACTGAAGTTAGCAGATTCCCTAGTTGTAATTGTGCGGCGTTCATATGCATATAGCTCATTGTAAACGCTAGTGGCAAACAAACTGTCACCAGGCCGTTGACCACAAGAGAGTATATAATGTAGAGGACACGATAGTTTTTAGGCAAATATACACCCAAAATAAAGAAACCACGGAACAAATAGTCTGTAGCTGGCGCCGTACGGCCGGTAATAGTTTCTAGAATAAAAGAAAGAAAAATATATTAAGATTTCAAAACGGTATTGTATAAAAACGGCTTTATTCGCAATCAAGCTAAAAACATACATTCGCATTTGCGAGCTGAAACTCTTATCGTCGATTTCGATTTACTTCTATTTTCACCGTCGGATCAGTATTGCATTTCCAATCAGATTGTGTCAATTTTTTTATTTACTTTTGAAATGTCAATGTAAACAAAATGGCTGCTGAATTTTCTGTCGCCCGTCGTCTGACCCAATTGTGTTTACTCAAACAATTTTCCGACGGGTTTTTTTTTTTTTGACAGCAAGTAATCGTTGCCGCTTTCCCGACCCCGTCCCATTTCTGTTCAACGCATTAGGTAAGATGCTTATTTCGAAAAGCATCTGTTGTGAAGCGAATTCAACTAAAATTTTGGACTTTAATGTCTTAAGCTGCACAAAACTTTGAGCCCTAGTGAAGTGTTGTTGATTATGTATTATTATTTAAATTTTAGTAATGAGCGTTATCAGTAATTAAATTAGTACATATTCTTATTAATTTCTTTACTTCGAATAGCTAAACCTAATGTGATAATTAATTTTACTAGTGATAAAACTTTTGACCATAGTATTCGTTTGCATTTTCATTAATCTTATGTCTTTAGCTGACTCTCCTTACAATAGACAACTTTCCGAGATCAAGGAGGATACGTAGCTCTTTAACCTGAATTACTTTGATTTAATTTTAGTTTATGATTTCCCATGTAAATATTTTAATTTCAGAAAATTTAGTATTTTTTGGATAGGAAAAAATAACTTTTTATTAATTAAAAATGATTTATGAAATAAATATTTCAATTTACTTAATATTTTCAAAGGAATAAATGAATATGGGAATGAATAGTTAAGTGAATAAGATGCGCTCTGCAATAAAGGCCAATATTTTTAAGAAAAAGTGGTATATCTCATTGACTTATGTATACCACTTTATCGCTAATTTCTTTGAAATAAAAATTGGAAGAATGGTATTCTACCTTTAAGCTTAATTGGCATAACTTTCTTTTCCAAAAACTATGTTATTTTTTATAACATGAAATTTTGAACATTTGTCTTTTCAAAAGTGTCAAAATTTTGACAAAACCAAAAGCACTGTATTTTTAGAATGCCAAAGCGTAAAACTCAAATTTTCTCAAAACAACATAAATGTGACTTATATCACTCTTGCTTTAAGCGGCTCATATAGCTATCAATATTTTTTATTTTGAAATTATTTTTTTAGCAAGAAAATTTAAAAGGAAAAATAACACAAAACTGATCTTTATGCCACGGCTGATTTAGTATGCGATTTGAAGTTTTTTCGATAGTCAGTAACCACTTGCAATAAATATTGCTTTTCTTGTTCTATTTTGGTTAAGACTTTATAATATTCTTCAATTAATTTTTGCTGCATCATTTAATGCATTTAAATTAGTGCGTGGGTTCAATACTACAGATGTATATATTTTTTTTATTGATTAATATCAATGAACATAAATGTTACTTTAAAACCTGGTTGTAAATATTTAAAAGCACGTTGTCCTGACGTTTACTGACAAGAATCGAACCCACGCACTGTGAGCTAAGAGTTCACAGTCCTAACCACTTCGCTACGCTGCCTTGTATATTCGAGTTTTTATACCCTACACCGAGGGTATATTCATTTTGTCCTTCCGTTTGTAACACATAGAAGGAGGCGTGGCAGGTATGGAAAAGTATATATATTCTTGATCAGCGTCACCACCTGAGTTGATTTAGCGATGTCCGTCTGTCTGTCTGTCTGTCTGTCTGACAGACAGAAATTTTATGTTGATTTAGCGATGTCCGTCTGTCTGTCTGTCTGTCTGTCTGACAGACAGAAATTTTATTAATTTTTTACAGTATCAATCGAAACATAGTCAATGAAATTCGAATCTAATACTGCTTATTGAATAAATGTGAGTTTGATTACTCAGATGTTCAGATACTTTTTGATTTAAAAGAAAACTTTCTACGAATGCATTAGGGGCCGTTCAAGTATTACGTAACGCAATTAGGGGGGGAGGGGGGGTCTTGTGAAACGTTACGATGCGTTACAGGGGAGGGGGGGGGGGGGGTTCGAACAACGCGTTACGTAACATTGTTTTAGAAGTGAAACTACTTTAGCGGGTGGTGATTTGTAATGAGGTATGTATAATGAAACGCATAATGAAACGCTTTCTTTATGTGTATGCTTATTGAATAGCTACAGCCAAAAAATTTTATTATAATGATAAAAGTTGATGGGATCTAGATAATTTACAGCAATAAATGATATGTTAAATTAAAGCACTTATGAAGCAGAATATTCTAAAACTATCATCTTCGAGATTGGTTAACCAAAACCAGAGATGTAAGCGTGGAAAGATTTCCTATTTTTCTCATTTATTGCTGTAGCTGTTCTAGATCCCATCAACTTTTATCATTTTAATAAAATATGTTCGTCTCATTTTTCGCCATTTTAACATATTTTAAGCTTAAGCAAATGTTTATTACATTATGTGTGATTTTTATTAAATAACAATATGACCAAGTTAAGGTGTTATCTTCAGTCAGGCCGAAACTCACATATCCTACACTGCACTCAAAGTAGGTACATATATTTCAGTAAAAAAAGACGTTGAAGAGGTTAAATAATTCGAAAAAAGTGTGAAATGCTTAAGAGGTTGAAAACTGTTGAAAAAGTCGTAAATATATGCAAAATGTTAATGTTGAGAGAGGTTGAAAAAGTCTAAACAATTTAAAATCGATGAAAAAGTCGAAAAAATAAAGAAATTTCATTACAATATCTTGCACGGTTTACGAGATATGGTGGTATAGAGGTTAAAACTTAGGACCGTGCCACGCGAATCTTTGGAAACTTGAAACCTAGCCTAATCTTAATTTAGTTCAAATGTACACCTAATCAGCAAGTTTCATCAAAATCGCTGCATTTTTTTTCAAAATGGGATTGGGCAAATATACATAGAGTATGGGCGGTAGGCGTGTCCATGAACCGCTTACGTCCATTTTCAATAGCAAGATGCCTGCAAGAAGGTCTGACCTGAGTGTGCTAATTTCATTCAATTAGCTTTCTTGGTTTTTCCGTAAACCTGATTTGAACAGACAGACAGACGGACATAGCTAAATCAACTCAGGTGGTGACGCTGATCAAGAATATATCTAAGTATATACTTTTTCATACCTACCGCCCTCTTCTATGCGTTACAAACAAAATGACAAAGTGAATATAGCCTCGGTGTAGGGTATAATAAAGAAAATAAACAACATACGCATGTATTTCCGGTACATTTCGCAACATAATTGTGACTTTTAGGTAAATATGGTCACTTGGGTGTTACGTAACGTTTAAGGGGGGGGGGGGGGGGGGGTAGAGGAAAACGTTACGGCGCGTTACATAGGGGGGAGGGGGGGGTCAAAAATCTTCGAAAATTGCGTTACGTAATACTTGAACGGCCCCTTAGTTATTTCCTTATTCATTAACATTAATAAGAGGTATTTGGGGGCATTTTTTCTTAATTAACGCCTTAGTTCTGTTCCAAAAAGGTTTGGAACATTTACCAAGCTGCTCAATTTTATTATACCAAGCTTTGTTCCTATGTTGTTGGATTTCATATTTTAAGGTGGTGTGCCATATTACACTACTCTACAAATTTACAAAAACTTACACAACGAATGGCGATAACATTTTTTATAGTAAAATTTTCCGTGGAATCCGAATAACGCAATGGTTTTTTTCGATTGGCGCCAATTTTCCATATAAATGGCAAAACTCGAAAAAATGCATTTTAGAGCAAATACTTCACATAAATGCTTTTAAGAACTTTAATTGTCAGCCAACTAATTTTAAGTTTTTCTATAGTGCAGAAGAGAGTCTTACAAACATTTTAGGGTACAAAATGTGCAAATAGTATTAATTTTTTTTCGTCTTTGAAAATCTTTTCAAACAAGAAGAAGTCAAGAATTTTAAAAAAAAATAAAAAACTAATAATAATACATTCATCATCAATAACAGTGTTACGAAGTGAATCTGCATAGCAAAAATAAATCGAATTAAAATTGTGAATTCTAGAACTTAATATTTTGCTTAAAATGTAGTAGAACTACTAGAATTATTTAATAAGTGCTTAGAAAGACACTAATATTTTGAGCATTTTGCTCAGCATTAAGGCAAAATGAAAGACCCACCAGACGCAAAACAAAAATTTAATCAACCTCTTATACAGGTTGACCAAACAAAAACACTCAAATCGCTCTCTAACGGTCCAATGTATCTAATCATCAAAAGAGAAAATAGCAACGAAACTCTTAAAAATGTTTCCCCCTTTCTAATCAAAAAAACAATTGACCATCTCTGCGATGGTGAAGTAGACATGTGTAAAAAAATTCAAAGTGATAGCTTATTGGTGAGAACAAAAAGCGGAACTCAAGCAAAAAAAATAGTCAAACTGACAGCTTTTTCTGCTGACATCATTGTGTCTGTTACCGAACATGAAAGCCTTAATCACACTAAAGGTGTAATCTATTCGAATGAATTCAGAGACATAGAAGAGGATGAAATTCTTCTCGGTCTACGAGATCAGAACGAGATCTCTCATATAGAAGCAGAAGAAACATGCAATGATAAAAAAACATGTATTAATTGTACTGAAAACAATATAGCAGAAAATAACCACTGCTCTTTCGACAAGACACGTGTTCATTAAAGCTATTAAAACATAAAAAGTCGACAACAAAACAGCTCATTCTCTCTATAATGAGAGACATAAGCACACATCTGAATATTAATTAAAGTAACAACGACTAACATTAGCTCTTAAGTTATACACATTAATAGTAATTCAACGCTCCTTATCAACTATATACATATGTACATATATATGTATGTATATATTACAAATTATTTCTTGAAGATGACATCTAAATTCATCCAATGGAATATAAACTGCTACTGTAATAATATCAATTACCTTCAAGTTCTAATTAATCGTTACAGACTGTCTGTCTGTCTGTCTGTCTGTCTGTCTGTCTGTCTGTCTGTCTGTCTGTCTGTCTGTCTGTCTGTCTGTCTGTCTGTCTGTCTGTCTGTCTGTCTGTCTGTCTGTCTGTCTGTCTGTCTGTCTGTCTGTCTGTCTGTCTGTCTGTCTGTCTGTCTGTCTGTCTGTCTGTCTGTCTGTCTGTCTGTCTGTCTGTCTGTCTGTCTGTCTGTCTGTCTGTCTGTCTGTCTGTCTGTCTGTCTGTCTGTCTGTCTGTCTGTCTGTCTGTCTGTCTGTCTGTCTGTCTGTCTGTCTGTCTGTCTGTCTGTCTGTCTGTCTGTCTGTCTGTCTGTCTGTCTGTCTGTCTGTCTGTCTGTCTGTCTGTCTGTCTGTCTGTCTGTCTGTCTGTCTGTCTGTCTGTCTGTCTGTCTGTCTGTCTGTCTGTCTGTCTGTCTGTCTGTCTGTCTGTCTGTCTGTCTGTCTGTCTGTCTGTCTGTCTGTCTGTCTGTCTGTCTGTCTGTCTGTCTGTCTGTCTGTCTGTCTGTCTGTCTGTCTGTCTGTCTGTCTGTCTGTCTGTCTGTCTGTCTGTCTGTCTGTCTGTCTGTCTGTCTGTCTGTCTGTCTGTCTGTCTGTCTGTCTGTCTGTCTGTCTGTCTGTCTGTCTGTCTGTCTGTCTGTCTGTCTGTCTGTCTGTCTGTCTGTCTGTCTGTCTGTCTGTCTGTCTGTCTGTCTGTCTGTCTGTCTGTCTGTCTGTCTGTCTGTCTGTCTGTCTGTCTGTCTGTCTGTCTGTCTGTCTGTCTGTCTGTCTGTCTGTCTGTCTGTCTGTCTGTCTGTCTGTCTGTCTGTCTGTCTGTCTGTCTGTCTGTCTGTCTGTCTGTCTGTCTGTCTGTCTGTCTGTCTGTCTGTCTGTCTGTCTGTCTGTCTGTCTGTCTGTCTGTCTGTCTGTCTGTCTGTCTGTCTGTCTGTCTGTCTGTCTGTCTGTCTGTCTGTCTGTCTGTCTGTCTGTCTGTCTGTCTGTCTGTCTGTCTGTCTGTCTGTCTGTCTGTCTGTCTGTCTGTCTGTCTGTCTGTCTGTCTGTCTGTCTGTCTGTCTGTCTGTCTGTCTGTCTGTCTGTCTGTCTGTCTGTCTGTCTGTCTGTCTGTCTGTCTGTCTGTCTGTCTGTCTGTCTGTCTGTCTGTCTGTCTGTCTGTCTGTCTGTCTGTCTGTCTGTCTGTCTGTCTGTCTGTCTGTCTGTCTGTCTGTCTGTCTGTCTGTCTGTCTGTCTGTCTGTCTGTCTGTCTGTCTGTCTGTCTGTCTGTCTGTCTGTCTGTCTGTCTGTCTGTCTGTCTGTCTGTCTGTCTGTCTGTCTGTCTGTCTGTCTGTCTGTCTGTCTGTCTGTCTGTCTGTCTGTCTGTCTGTCTGTCTGTCTGTCTGTCTGTCTGTCTGTCTGTCTGTCTGTCTGTCTGTCTGTCTGTCTGTCTGTCTGTCTGTCTGTCTGTCTGTCTGTCTGTCTGTCTGTCTGTCTGTCTGTCTGTCTGTCTGTCTGTCTGTCTGTCTGTCTGTCTGTCTGTCTGTCTGTCTGTCTGTCTGTCTGTCTGTCTGTCTGTCTGTCTGTCTGTCTGTCTGTCTGTCTGTCTGTCTGTCTGTCTGTCTGTCTGTCTGTCTGTCTGTCTGTCTGTCTGTCTGTCTGTCTGTCTGTCTGTCTGTCTGTCTGTCTGTCTGTCTGTCTGTCTGTCTGTCTGTCTGTCTGTCTGTCTGTCTGTCTGTCTGTCTGTCTGTCTGTCTGTCTGTCTGTCTGTCTGTCTGTCTGTCTGTCTGTCTGTCTGTCTGTCTGTCTGTCTGTCTGTCTGTCTGTCTGTCTGTCTGTCTGTCTGTCTGTCTGTCTGTCTGTCTGTCTGTCTGTCTGTCTGTCTGTCTGTCTGTCTGTCTGTCTGTCTGTCTGTCTGTCTGTCTGTCTGTCTGTCTGTCTGTCTGTCTGTCTGTCTGTCTGTCTGTCTGTCTGTCTGTCTGTCTGTCTGTCTGTCTGTCTGTCTGTCGGGAAAACCAAGAGAGCTAATTGAATGAAACTTTCACACACAGGTCACATCTTCTTGCAGGCATCTTGCTATTGAAAATGGGCGAAATCGGTTAACGGACATGCCTACCGCCCATACCCTATGTATATGTACCCAGGACAATTTTGAAAAAAGTTGCAGCGATTTTGATGAAAATTGGTGATTTGATACACATGTGAACAAGATTAGGATTAGGTTAGGTTTCAAGTTTTCAAAGCTTCCTACGGGGGCGTGGCACAGCCCTAAATTTTAATCTTTATACCACCATATCTCGTAAGCCGTGCAAGATATTGTTATGAAATTTGGTAAACGGTTACATTTCAAATATATCTTGAATTTTGATAAAAGTGGGAGGAATCGTAAAAGTGGGCGTGGCACTTTTCAACAGTTCAAATTTTTGATTCCATATATCTCAAAAGTGGCTTAAACGACTTTCATAAAAATTTTGGAGATGATGCCGCTGAAAGCAGTCATCAATACAAGCTCAACCATTTTACTGAAAAAACTCGATGAAGGGCGTGGCACAGCCCACAATATTTATAAACGTTATATTAAGAGAACTAACAACGTAATCGTTATGAAATTTAATAAGGCAGATATACTTGCTAGAAGGTATGTTTTTGCAAAAATTTGGTTCAATGGAGCATGTGGGCGTGGCACCTCCCATACAAACAAAAAACGTTTACTGTTATAGATAGTGTGCTATTAGAGTAATCTTCATAAAATTTGGCTTAGAGGTATCAGCTGCTATGGGCTTTGAAATTAAATGAGAATTAATGAGATTGCAGCAGTGGGCGTGGCACCTCCTATATGACCATAAAGTTGCAATCGCTATATTGATTGAACTATTGCAACAATTGGTATGAAATTTGGTGAAAGGTGTTTTACTTGCTATAAGATATACCTGAATTAAAAGTGGGCGAAATAGCACGAGTGGGCGTGTCACACCCCATACAAGTAAAATACTTTAAGTGGCATATATTTCGAAATATGTGAGCAATCATACTAAAATTTGGTGAAAGAGTGTTGCTTATAAATTGCTATTTGTGGATAAAAATCGGACCACATTACACCAGTGGGTGTGTTACCGCCCTAAATTTTAAGACTAAATACGGCATATACATATAGCAAACTATACAACCTATTGAGCTAAGATTTGGTATGTGGATGTCACTGACGAATATGATTTAGTAACCCAAAAGTAGGTGGAATGGGAGAAAAGAGCGTGTCACATTTAAATTTCTTAGTTTTTATTCGATTTTTTTCAATATTTTTCATATTCTTTTGACTTTATCAACCTTTTAACTTTTCCAATATATCCATATGTATTCGTTTGACTTTTTCAACCTCTTTCATTTTTCTTCATTACATATTTTCTTTATTTTTAAGACTTTTTCAGCGATTTTGAGCTCTTTTAACTTTTTTGAACGTTTTCATATTATTTCGACATTTTTAAGCATTTTTCAACATTTTTATGTCTGTGAAGTTGGCCCAGCATTTTTCGATTTTTTAAGAAATAGAACTTGTGCTGCGATGTGCCCCACTTGTGCTATGATGTGCCGTATTTTTTAAGGAAATCGTTCGTAGGATTCGATTTTTATAAACAAAATAATTTTTTAGTGTGAAGTTGGCCCAGCATTTTTCATATTTATGAAAAAGCAGCCTTGTGCTGTAATGTGCTCAGGATGTGCTGCCTTGTGCCGTAAAGGATATAAAATTATTCCTGGAATTTCGACCTTTATGAACAAAAACATTTTTTGAGTGTGAAGTTAGCCCAGCATTTTTCGATTTTTCAAACATTTGATGTTGTGCTGTAATGTGCTCGACTTGTGCTATGACGTGCCGTAACGCAAAAAAAATATATTTAAGTATTTAGTCAAAAAAATTAATAAAAAAAATTTGTGAAGTTGGCCCAGCATTTGTTGATTTTTCAAAAAAACTGGTTGTGCTGTATTGTGCTCGACTTGTGCTATTATGTGCCGTATTGCAAAAAAAAATATTTCGACTTTTAGTATATGAAACTTGCAAAAAACTATTTTCCATACAAAAATGTGTGTGAAGTTGGCCCATCATTTGTCGATTATCCAAAAAACACTGGTTGTGCTGTATTGTGCTCGACTTGTGCTACGATGTGCCGTATTGCAAAAAAAAATATCTCAACTTTTGCTATATGAAACTTGCAAAAAACTATTTTTCATGCAAAAATGTGTGTGAAGTTGGCCCAGCATTTGTCGATTTTCCAAAAAAAAAACTGGTTGTGCTGTATTGTGCTGTATTGTGCTACGATGTGCCGTATTGCAAAAAAAAAAATATCTCAACTTTTGGTATATGAAACTTGCAAAAAACTATTTTTCATACGAAAATGTGTGTAAAGTTGGCCCAGCATTTGTCTATTTTCCAAAAAACACTGGTTGTGCTGTATTGTGCTCGACTTGTGCTATGATGTGCCGTATTGCAAAAAAAAAATATCTCAACTTTTGCTATATGAAACTTGCAAAAAACTATTTTTCATGCAAAAATGTGTGTGAAGTTGGCCCAGCACTTGTCGATTTTCCAAAAAAAAACTGGTTGTGCTGTATTGTGCTCAACTTATGCTACGATGTGCCGTATTGCAAAAAAAAATATTTCGGCTTTTGCTATATAAAACTTGCAAAAAACTATAAATCATACAAAACTATTTGTGAAGTTCAGGGTTGCCAAGTTGAAAATGAGGAATTAGCGGCCTTCAAAAGAATAAAATAATTCGATAAAATGGTAAAATATTTTTGTGAAAAAGTTGATGACGTATTTTTTGGTCAGCAATATTCATATTTTTTTGGAAAATACTTAATTTTATCTGTAAAAATCTTCAAGAAACCAACAATCACACAAACTTAAATCGATATAACAGTTATTCATGTTATCAAGCCATGCCATCGAACATGCTTTAAATGTGTGTGTGTATACATGGAAGTGAGCTTGGATATTAACTAGATTTATTTCAACTTATTTAACCATGTTGAAACGCGCTCTAGTAATAAAATAAAGCAAATAAAAAATTTAAGTGTGATACAGCACGTAAAACAATCAAACTGTTTAATTTGTTGATATAAAAGATTTCTTGGGCTTATGTATTTTTAAGCATTTACACATGGATATAGAGACCTCATCGTTGATTCTCTCCAAACTAAGTTGATGGTTTATTCTTACAAAAAAGAACCTGTTTTTTTGTTCGGGATCATGTTTTCACGATTTTTGTATAATATATATATTAGGGTGATTCAAATTTTTTTTTTTTTGTTTTTTTTAAGGTGCTGTTGCTTAAAAAGTAAGTTTATGATATGAAGAAAAAGTTCACGAAATTTCAGCTCTGTAACTCAATTTTATAAGGTGGCGCCGGAGCCTGTTAGTTTTACATGTAAATTGCATGGAAAAATTATTTTTTACATAAAAGGTATCTAAATGAATAGGAGATTAGTGTTGTTGAGCTGAAAAGGGTCGTTTTTTCGACGTAATTTTTTACGCTGAATCCGAATCTGGCCTCAGAATTGACCCATCATGTCGGAATCCTGAAATATTTGAGGTTAATTACCTGAAACATGATGTTTTTTGTCTACTTTCGAGGTCATGTATAGGATTCAAAGAAAGTTGATCAGCTTATTTTTAACAAAAGCATCATTTAGTACCATCCTTGCCCTTTAAAATGAGCTTTCAA
Organism: Tricholauxania praeusta; assembly: GCA_949775025.1. Classification (NCBI taxonomy): domain Eukaryota; kingdom Metazoa; phylum Arthropoda; class Insecta; order Diptera; family Lauxaniidae; genus Tricholauxania; species Tricholauxania praeusta. The sequence goes on from OX459028.1 coordinate 113,309,959, forward strand.
GTGTTGATCTGTGATGCTTCCTTGCAAAGTTGCAACCATTTCAAGGTGACATGAATTTGAAACCCGTTGGTTAATATTGTTGGGTTGCAACCCTTTGTAGGGCATCCAATTCATGTCACTTTAAAATGGCTATAACTTTGCAAGGAAACATCACAGATCACCACTTGAAAGCTCATTTTAAAGGGCAAGGATGGTACTAAATGATGCTTTTGTTAAAAATAAGCTGATCAACTTTCTTTGAATCCTATACATGACCTCGAAAGTAGACAAAAAACATCATGTTTGAGGTAATTAACCTCAAATATTTCAGGATTCCGGCATGATGGGTCAATTCTGAGGCCAGATTCGGATTCAGCGTAAAAAATTACGTAAAAAAAACGACCCTTTTCAGCTCAACAACACTAATCACCTATTCATTTAGATACCTTTTTTGTAAAAAATAATTTTTCCATACAATTTACATGTAAAACTAACAGGCTCCGGCGCCACCTTATAAAATTGAGTTACAGAGCTGAAATTTCGTGAACTTTTTCTTCATATCATAAACTTACTTTTTAAGCAACAGCACCTTAAAAAAAACAAAAAAAAAAAAATTTGAATCACCCTAATATATATATTGAAAACAAATTATTGACTTTAAAGATCTAAAATTTTTTTTTGGTTTTTGATTTTTGGCTTTCCTTATAAATTTTGTCAACGAAAGTAAATTCCCTTTTCACATGAATTTTCAAATATTATTTTTCACTAACTGATCTACCCACGACAAAACATGCAATGAAAATAAATTAAAAAAACGAGAAATGTGTGCGATATTAATCTAGCATTTTTTGATGTTTCCAACTACTGTGTCAACAATCAACTTCGCTGTGTTGAGTGATGTTGTTTTGAAGAAAATAGACTCCGGTAAAAAATAATTGAGGATTTATTTGTATGTGTATTTGTTTTTCATCGTTACTAGAATAAATAGCTAACTTCAAAATACGACTTTTAATAGGTTCTGTTCGCATGCTTTTTCTTTCTTACAAAAATTTGATTTTATATCCCTGATATGGGATCAAGAAAGATAGCATGGAAATTAGGCTTTATGAAATATTTAAAAAGATATTGGAGAAAATTGACAGTACATATTCATATGTAAGTATAATGCGACTAAAGAACCGTGCATACATGCAATTAAATAGTTTGCCAACGATTGGAGTCATTGGATGACTTTCAAGTTCATTTCGTCGAATCTAGATAACATTACTTTTAAAGGCATATTTTAAGCTTTTATTTTTATTTGATTGTTTTTTTTATGTGTTTGTAAATTTTGATTCAAGAAACTTAAAAAACCAAAAATCATACAAATTCAAAGCGATATTTACACTTATTCATGTTATCACGCCTTGCTGTCTGACATGGATTGTAGTGCTGTCCTACTTTATTTTCTGTTTCCGTGTGCAACCACGGAATTGCTTAGATACAATTTTACAATAAGCTTTTAAGTCTTAAAAATATGTTTAGCAAATTATTTTTTATATTTTTCACGATATCACGAAACACTGTTTCAAAATAGAATAGAAGAATGTTTAAACCTTCAATATGGCAACAAAGTCCTGTGAACATTCACAAAAAGTGGAATTCATGTCTAATATTTTCACGATTACATGTGGCTTTTTCGCATTCACTGGCTTCTGTTTTAAACTATACTTTGAAGAACTGTCAAATGAAGCCTGTCCCAATGTGTCCATGCACATTGACTGACCACTATAAGAACAATGCAATCATACAAAATTGTAAGATAAAGTAATGCAAATGTAAAAAGACGGAGAAATTCCTGACTGTGCTTGATTTGCTACTCCTCCAGCTTTTCAATTTTCTCACTAAAAAACTACCTATGCTAGCACCAGGGTTTGAAAGCTAAGTCAGCAAAAAATTAAACATGCCTTTTTTTGCTGACTGCAGTCAGCAAAGCAAAAATAATGGGAAGGCAAACGAAACTGTTGCTGATGCTGAATTTCTAAAATGCTACGCTGTTGAATTCTGCTGAATGCTTGTTGAGCGGAATGCTGAGCTAATTTTGCTTACTGGAAATGCTATTCAATATATTTCAATTACAGTCAGTTCTCGTAAAACGCCGATATAAGATTCAAGTAAAAACCGTATTGTTTTAGACTCACATCACATTAGTTCTAGATTCACGGATAAGTTCTAGAGTAAAATGTTAGGTAAGTCGGTGAGAGATTATTAATAAATAATTAAAGTTATTAAAATGTATTAATTTTTAACAAAACATAACTTTTTAATCTTTTACACCGTTACTCACCACAAAAATTATACGAATTTAAGGAGATTCACCAAATTTTATGTGCAAAGTTAACTCATCAAATTCTATGTGCACATGTATTTCACGAAGAATAGTGCGCAAAAAGAGAAATGGAGAAATAGATACACGCTGCTGCGAAACCTTTACCGTGCAATGCGAAATTCCAGTGGTAAAAACAAAATCGCGCAGCTCCCAAAACCGCGCAGTCAGATGCCGCGTAATTCGAGGGATTACTGTATGCATACATGTTTTGTTACATAGTAAGCCGACAAGATAAAACCGATCATGTTCAGTGTTGTCATAGAATCTTTTTGTTACTTTCTTCCTTATGTATAATTTTCGCTTACACAGAACCTTCTACAAATGTTGCTTTTTCTATTGATGACAACACGGATCTTGTCGTGTGTATTTTCTTGAAAGTGTGGATGGATAGCTCTTGCTTAGACTGGACTTCTGAAGCGAAATAAAAACACTGTTTTTAGCTTTGTTTGACCAGGAATATATATAGGTGTCATAAAAATTTGTGAATGTGAACGGTACTTTTTTCACTCCTGATTACCTTAAGAAACAAAAAAATTACATTTATTTATGCAAAACATACCTAAAACAAAAATTCAGAATCATTTTAGGGCAAATTTCTAAACTTATTTTGAAACTGCCCATATATTGCTGTTTATTTCCCCAAAAGCATCAAAAGACAACATTGGTACGTTTGTTCCTTTGAATTTTTTTTTTTTTTGTTATACGCTTACAAAAACAAATTTGCAGCAAATGGCAATCAGCACTTTTTAGGCCAGTTTCGCAGCATTTCAGAAAATACTTTTGCGAAGCATGCTGCCGAAAAAGCAATCAGCATTTCGCAGCACAGTATTTCGCAGCAGAACTTTTTTGCTGCAATGATCAGCAGAAAGTAAAGTATTAGAAATTGCTGCAGCAATTTAAACCCTGGCTAGCACCTCAGTCTTGTAATTGGTCAAATTGACGAGACAAATTATTTGCGCAGTGCAGTAGTAGCGTTCATAGGCTTATTTATGCTATTTGCGCAGTAAATCCGAATCCTGTAAAGGACCGTTTTCGACCCTTTCGGTCTTTTTCAAGGTTCGGAGCAATCCTAAGTGATGTCCAAAAGCCATTTTCAACCTGTTCTTATCAATTGGAGTAAGAAAATTTTAGGGTGGATCAAAAAAAATCTTTTACACATTTTTGTATGAAAAATAGTTTTTTGCAAGTTTCATATAGTAAAAGTCGAAATATTTTTTTTTGCAATACGGCACATAATAGCACAAGTCGAGCACAATACAGCACAACCAGTGTTTTTTGGAAAATCGACAAATGCTGGGCCAACTTCACACACATTTTTGTATGAAAAATAGTTTTCTGCAAGTTTCATATAGCAAAAGTTGAAATATGTTTTTTTGCAATACGGCACATCGTAGCACAAGTTGAGCACAATACAGCACAACCAGTTTTTTTTTTTTGAAAAATTGACAAATGCTGGGCCAACTTCACAAATTTTTTTTATTAATTTTTTTGACTAAATACTTAAAATTATTTTTTTTGCGATACGGCACATCATAGCACAAGTCGAGCACATTACAGCACAACATCAAATGTTTGAAAAATCGAAAAATGCTGGGCTAACTTCACACTCAAAAAATGTTTTTGTTCATAAAGGTCGAAATTCCAGGAATAATTTTATATCCTTTACGGCACATGGCAGCACATCCTGAGCACAAGGCTGATTTTTCATAAATATGAAAAATGCTGGGCCAACTTCACACTAAAAAATTATTTTGCTTATAAAAATCGAATCCTACGAACGATTTTTTTAAAAAATACGGCACATCATAGCACAAGTCGGGCACATCGCAGCACAAGTTCTATTTCTTAAAAAATCGAAAAATGCTGGGCCAACTTCACAGACATAACATTTTTCATATATTTTCGACATTTTGAATTTCTTTCAACTTTCTTCAATGGTTTCCATATTCTTTCGACCTTAGAAATTTTTCAACTTCTTTCGACCTTTATTACATTTCAAATTTTTTTCGAATTATTCAACCTCTTCAACGTCTTTTAACATTTATTTAAAAGCGACTTTCAGTGCAGTGTAGGGTATGTGAGTTTCGGCCTGGCCGAAGATAACACCTTAACTTCTTTATTATTCCTTTTGTTCACTGTGTCTACAATATTTTGTGTCAATAACGCAGGGTAATCTATTTTTTTAAATTTTCTCATAATTTAATGCAAGTTTTTCTTTTTTTATGGGGTCACTCTGTATTTTCGATTTTGGGTAAAAACCCATAACTGAACTTATAGCGCTCTTAACTTTGCGATTTATGGGCTCTAGACTAATGTTATATTATTTGGGGCTTAATTTAGTTTAATCAAATTCAAATAATATGTAAATTTTTCCCAAAACACGACGATTTATAAGTCAGTTCCAGATTAAATCGATATTAAAAATAAGACACGACGATTTAAAGGTCGGTTTCAAAAATATTTTATTTGTTCGTCCGTTTAACAACTTCGATGACCAGATTATAATGATCATCAAGTGCAAGCTAACACTCTCGTCGAAATAAATGAGCGAGAGAGAAGCAAAACAGAGCAATGGAAATAGTGAGTAAAATAAAGAGCACCTAATTCCATCACTCCCCCACCGCATGATAAAGCATTACGCCCTGAATATTATAAATATTACAAAAAATGTAATACTTTAATTATAAGTAAATCTATTGATATAATGTTAAATTCATGGTATAAACAAGAAAGTGCAATTTCACATTATATTGACAATCTTAAAGTAAATTTACAAGTATAGTAATATAGTTAGTTATAGGAGCTTTATAAACATTCATATAATATTAACAAATACTTATATATATATACATATTCTAATAAACGAAACTAAATTGAGGTACTTCATTATCTTTTTGATTTTCTTAACTTTATAGGATTTATAATTATTGTTTTACGTACATATGAGCAACAAAAAAAAAAAATTTTTTTTATGCTCACTTTTTTTTATTTCTTCCAGTTAATTTTCTGTCAAATTTTACATTTTCATCTATCGGATATTGATATTTATATTTCCTTTTAATTATGTGTCGATCTCTTTTACAACCTTTGTCATCCACAAAGTATGTACCTTTCTTTTCATTAACATCTTTGATTATATATTTTGGTTTTTGTTTTAAGTTTTGAAACCCAAGATTTTTAACCAATTCTCTTTTCTCAAATTGTTGTCTGTCTTCTCTACTTTCATTCAGTCTTTGTATATTATGTTTTTTTTTTATTATGAACGAGTTTATGTAAATTTTTCCACTCAGAATTATCAATTTGATTATGTAAAAGCTCGTTAGGTTTCCTATTTGTAGTTGAATGTACTGTATCATTATAAATCTGGACGGCTTTAAAAACAAGTGTTTTGTCGTCAATGTCTTTGTTCTATGGGTCTAGTTTAAAAACTTGAATGTGTTCATTAAGGGTTAAATGAAAACGCTCAATGTCAGAGTTTCCAGTATGTGTACTCGGAGATGTAAAATGGTAATCAACATTTTCTTCATTAAAAAAGTCTTTTATATATACAGTATTAAACTAATTGCCGGCTACTATTCTTTTTGGTTTGGCCAAAATGGCAAATCTCTCTAAGCCTATCAACAATTGTGAACGAATTACGATCTGACAGACAATGAATAGAAACATGTTTTGTAAGCTTATCTATACATGTTAAGAAAGTCATGTTTTTGTTTAAAAACCAAATATCGATATGAATTATTTCATTTGAATTTTCGGGCGATTCTGTTATACATAGTCTTGGTCTTATTGGGTGCCTATCGAATTTACTCATATTGCAAATAATACAAGTTTTAATAAATTTATTTATTTCTATTTTTAAATTTGAAAAATAAATCATGTCTTTTAAAACAGTGTATGTTGCTTCAATACCTCTATGATTTTTTTTTTGTGTGATATTTTGAAATTATTTCTAAAAGGCGCGCTTTGTTGAAAATATCTTCTAAGAACTTGGAACATTTTAAAAAACGTGAGCCTGATGTTTCTGGAAAATAGCTCACAATTATACTTTGAAGCTTTTTGTAAGTGTCCAAATTATCACAATAGATGCCTATTGTTCCCTTAATTGGTAAAATATCTTGAAAAACATTTCCTATGAAGTTTTCATCATAGTTGCTTAAGGTGATTATGTTTTTTATTTTTTTTTTTACACAATTTTTTTAATAACTTTGTTTTTCCTTCCTTCCACTATTATAATTTGATATTTGCATATATTTACTGCAGATCCTGTGAGATATATATGACCATCGAAATAGTCATTTGCGATATGTACTGTTTCTAAATCAGAGCTAGTTTTAATACATTCATCTTCTAAATTGTTAACTTCAAGGCGAAGTTCAAAATTGTATTCATTGAGCTTGATTTTCCAACGCTGTTGCTTTATATTGGGTTCTTTAAGAGAATTAAGCCAATCTAATGGCCGGTGGTCAGTCTGAATTTAAAATTTTATCCCGTACAGATAGGGCCTAAGATACTTGGTTGCCCATACAATTCCTAAAAGCTCCTTTTCAATTGTACTATAGTGGAGCTCATGTATATTGAGGGTTCTTGAAGCGAACGCTATAGGGTGACCGTTTAGTTGCAAAACAGCGCCAAGTGCCGCATTACTAACATCTGTAGTTAAAACAAACGTCTTTTCAAAATTGGAGTAAACTAGAACAGGAGCGGAACAAATAAGCTCTTTTAATTTCTTAAAAGAGCCAATGTATTTTTCATCATTGACATTTATTTTAGAATCTTTTTTCAGAAAATTCGTCATTGGAAGTGCAATCCGACTATAATCTTTCATGAACTTTCGATAAAAGCCAGTAAATCTGAGAAAAGAACGAATTTGCTTTAAAGTTTTGGGTAAAGACATATTTTTAACTAATTGAATTTTTTCGGGGTTTGGGCTGATACCTTCAGTAGAAATTATATGACCTAAGTATTCAGATTCTCTTCTCAGGAATTGACATTTATTAAACTCTAGCAATCTTTCAAATATTTTAGTTAGAGATACTATATGTTCGTGAAGAGATGTTGAAAAAATCAATATATCATCAAGATATACGACACAAATTCTATTTATATAATCATGTAGAACATCGTTCATCATTCGTTGAAACGAAGCAGGCGCATTTTTTAAGCCAAAAGGCATTCGCGTATATTCATAATGGCCTGTTGAAGTAGAAAAAGCAGTCTTATGTCTGTCTTCGACTCGAATGAGGATTTGATGGAACCCTTTCGCTAAGTCTAACAATGTAAAATATTGAGAGTTTTTTTTGAGAGAATGTTTGGCATTGGGAATTTACCCTCAATAGTTACGTCGTTGAGCCTTCTATAATCAACGACTACGCGCCATTTTTGAATGTTAGAATTGTCTAGTTTTTTGATACTACCCAAATGGGGACATTGTACGGACTGGAAGATTTGACTACAATTCCAGAATCTAACATTTCCTGAATTTGATATCGACTTCTGATCTATGAACCTCAGGAAATCGACACGCTTTTGTATATAAAGGAATATTATTGATTGTTGGTATTTTATGCTGGTATTTGCAAATGGCGGTCAACTTACCGCCTCCTATATAGAAAACTGATTTAAATTTTTTTATGACGCCTGTTAATTTTTCAATCTCCTCACTATTCAAATTGTCTAACACTAATCTTTCCTATGCAAGGTTCTTGAAAATTGAGATTGATAATTACTCAGTTTTGGAAAACAATTACTGCTGTCAAATATCAATTTGCATATTGCGTTTTTTGTTATTAGTTCTTGTTTTTCAAAATCAATAATTGTGTTTAGTGGCTTCAATATATTGCATCCAATGATACCGTCAAAGTCACCAGAAAGGACAGTTTCTAGCATTTCAATTCTTACATTAGGCAAGTTAAATTCTTTAAAAAGTGGTATAGCTATTTTAGAGCTTATTATTTATACGGAATTTATCGTTTTTATTTTAATTGGTGAATCTAAATTTGTTCTAAAGGATGTGTGAAATAAATTTTTTTTAATTAGAGATGTGCCTGCCCCCGAATCTAATAAAATTTTGATTGGCATTGAGGCAGTGCGAACAATTATGCAGGGAAGAGTTCTGGGAGTAGCGACGGAAAATTTAATCTGTCTACGTCCATCTGACATCAGGTGGAATCTGACAAAATACAGATATCGAATTATTTTGATTATTGCTGTTATGTCGCGTATCTCTACTAGGGTTGTAACGGAGCTCCGCATCCGCATACGCAAGTGCGGAACTTCCGTTTGATATCGCAAATTTTAATGCGGTAAGCCGGAGGTATAACGGAAGTTGTTTACACATATTATATTTTATTATTAAGTTTCTTACGAATTTGTCAAAGTACTTAACAAAAAGTACAAGCTACATAAAAAATACAAGTCAAACAAAAATTGCAAATTATTAAAAATGCGAATTATGCAAAAACATAAGGTGCAATTATTAAAAATGCGAATTATGCAAAATAATTAAATTAAATAATGTTTAAGTGCATTGACTTAAGCTGCTTGAGTTCAATAAATGTAAGAACTGCAAGGTATGCAGTTTCAATAAGGTGAATGCTACGTAGTGCATTGACCATTAGCTTTCTATGCAACATAAGTAATTTTGTTTTTTGTTGGACTAATTTTAATTTAGTATATAAGGCAAGATTTTATTTTAATAAATCAAAATTGATTAATCACAAGACTAAACAACTTGTTAATTTAATTTTCTCACGAAGTCATGGTCCCAAGTACTGTGGTCTTCAAATCTTCAAACAAGATACAAACATCAAGTCAAGGCTTATGTGCCATTGATTTAATCTAAGGTGTTTATACATAAACATTTTTTGGTGACCCCGACGTGATAGAGTGGAGCTGCAGTCTACTCAACAGGTCCGACACAAGGATCATCAAGGCGGATCTACAGATACGCAGTTTACAATCAATCAGTTTACAATCAACAGGTCCGACACAAGGATCATCAAGGCGGATCTACAGATACGCAGTTTACAATCAACAGGTCCGACACAAGGATCATCAAGGCGGATCTACAGATACGCAGTTTAAGTCAACAGGTCCGACACAAGGATCATCAAGGCGGATCTACAGATACGCAGTTTACAATCAATCAGTTTACAATCAACAGGTCCGACACAAGGATCATCAAGGCGGATCTACAGATACGTAGTTTAAATCAACAGGTCCGACACAAGGATCATCAAGGCGGATCTACAGATACGCAGTTTACAATCAATCAGTTTACAATCAACAGGTCCGACACAAGGATCAGTAAGGCGGATCAACAGAGACGCCAAGTAAAATCAACAGATCCGACACAAGGATCAGCAAGGCATATCAACAGATAGGCAAATTGGAATCAACAGATCTGGCACAAGGATCAAATCGTTATTCAACAGTACCATACACTATGAGTGTCTCAAAGGAGCTGTGGAACAATTAATATCCAACTTCAAGAAAGACTCAAAGGTCCGAAAAACCTCAAATTACTATCAGGAACGTTTGAGACGGATCAATGATCTAGCGGAAGAATTCCATCAAAATCATGCAGGAATTCAAGCAGAAAAGGATGTCCCCAGTAATCACATATATGTTACTGAGAACTTCTATGCACAAATATTAGCATTGGTAACCAAATATACAAGGGTTTTCGAAAAGGAGTCCATGGAACTTTTGAACATCGAAGACCCAACTAGCAAAGAGGACAATGCAGGTCTGCCGCCCAAGGACAGCACAGGTGCCACGTCCAAAGCAAATAAAGATAAGACAGGTCCGCAATTACTCACCAAGATAAGCTTAGAGTTACGAAAACTGATTCGCAACCAAAAGACTCTGATGGGAGCTATTCAGCAAACCAGCGACAAGGTCTTGGCAGAAACTCACCTTGTTCATTCACCATCCTATTACACAGTGAATGCCGTTTTATTGGAGAAGCACATGATCGACTTTGCCAAAAATAATCTAGCGATATGGGACCTATCCGACGAAGATTTCATAGAAGACTATACACTCCAAGGTTACTATGCAGTCGAATCTCTGGTGAAGGAAGCAATGATCGAGCTCCAACAACATATACCAGTTGAAAGTCATGTGACATCAAGACATCCAGAGTCAGTCCCAAAACCGGAATTATCATTGCCCAAGGTAACATTGCCTAAATTCGATGGAAGCTACTTGCAGTGGGTCGCCTTCAAGGACTTATTCATGGAGATGGTGCACAAAACCAATATCGGAGAGGGCAGAAAAATGCATTACCTGGTGACGTCGCTAGTTGGGGAACCAAGAGCGTTAATAAGACATCTACCAGCAATTGGAGCTAATTACGAAGCTGCTTGGACGATTTTGAGTAACCGGTATGACAACAAACGATTGATGGTGACAACATTGCTCAACAAATTGATGTCACAGTCACCAATGAAAAATGAATCCATGATTTCACTAAAAACATTACACGACGTAACCAAGGAATGCGTCTTTGGACTGAGGGCTCAAGGAGTTCCTGTAGAAAATTCGGACGCAGTATTGGCCCACATTACTTTAAAAAAGATGGATCAAAACACCCAAACCGCCTTCGAGCAAAATCTTGATGACAACAGGAGACTTATTACTCATGATGAAGTGCTGAAATTTTTGGAACGTAGGTTCCAAGCACTTGAAGCTCAAGGAAATAAGGAAAAATCAGCTATAAAAACGTGTGCTTCAGTCATAAATTCAAATGAAATTAACCATAACTGCCAAATATGCAAAAAAGACCATCATCAGCTCTATGCATGTAAAACTTTCGAAAATGCTAATTTGAGCCAAAGGTGGAAATGGGTTAAGGAGTTCAATCGATGCGTCAATTGTTTAAGGACTGGGCATCGAGCAGATGAATGTCGATCAAGAAATTGCTCCAAATGTTCTAGAAATCACAACACGCTGCTTCATAATCCAACCATGATGAACCAGCCACACCATAAGAGTGCCTCTCTGCAGGCAGCCGAAGCAACACCGCAACAACCAGGTGTAACCGAAATAAAACAATCGTCAAATAAAGTCAGTCTTATGACAAATAACAACAATAAGGACTCCAATTACGTCTTATTAGGGACAGCTCGAGTCCAAATTGTAGCATCCAACGGACAACTGGTCGAGTGCCGAGCGATTTTGGACTCAGGCTCTCAGATGAACCTCATAACAGATCGCCTTTTAAAAAAGCTGGGCGGCAAGCCTAGACAAATGTCTATGAGTGTGGAAGGTATTGGAGCCAATGAGACAAAAATGAGGCATCAAACAACGATTCGCATCAAGTCAAGTTTAAACGAATTTACTGTTGACATGGAGGCACACGTTATACCAAAGATCGTGTCTGATCAGCCAGTACAATATTTAATTATTGACAGTTGGGCCATTCCACAGGGCATAATTCTCGCCGATCCTGACTTCAATAAGCCCGGGCGGATTGACTGCTTATTAGGAGCTGAAATTTTCTTTGAGATGTTGACTGGGGATCAGATAAAATTGGCCGGAGCTCGTCCAGTTCTACAAAAGTCAGTGTTTGGATGGATCATTGCTGGTAGCGTGAACACCGCAAGTTCAAACAAGGCAACTTGTGGCATATGTACTAGCAAAGATCTCGAAAAGACCATTTCAAGAATCTGGGAAGCAGAGGAAATACCAGACTCAGACACTCCAGCTACAAAAGACGAATTGCGTTGCGAGTCCCACTTCTTGCAACACACCTTTCGAGGCGATGATGGAAGATTTATAGTAAAACTTCCACTCAAGGAACACCCATCAGTATTGGCTGATTCTAAAGGAATGGCATACGAGAGATTCAAAACGATCGAGCAACGCCTCATGAAGAACCAATCATTAAGAGAACAATACATCTCCTTTATGAGGGAATATGAATCGCTGGGGCATATGACACAAGTTAACTCTAAGGACGTCATCTCACCGTATTACTTCATACCACATCATTGTGTGCTTCGTTCGGACAGCTCGACCACAAAATTGCGAGTTGTGTTTGACGCATCAGCACATAAACCAACAGGGCCGGCATTGAACGATATCATGTTCAATGGTCCAACCGTTCAAGGTGAACTATTTTCAATCTTATTTCGGTTCAGAATACATCAGTACGTGCTTTAAACTTATGTAGAAAAAATGTACCGACAAATATGGATATACGAAAATGATCGAAAACTACAACTCATCATGTGGCGGGAGCATCCCGCAGAGCCAATCAAAACTTATCAACTGAATACTGTCACATACGGCACCAGGGCAGCTCCTTATCTGGCAACGCGCTGTCTCAATCGGCTAGCAGAGGAGTATCAAGGACAATATCCATACGGGGCCACAGCCTTAAAAAAACGATTTTTATGTGGATGATGGACTGATTGGAGCAAACACAATACATGAGGCATTGGAAACTCAACAGCAATTGATATTCATGCTAGGCACAGCTGGAATGAAGCTTAAAAAATGGTGTGCTAACGACCCCAGACTTTTGCGTGGCATCGCCCCAGAAGACAAGGAGGTCGATCTCCACTTCGCCTCAGAAGATAGCCAATCAACAAAGGCGCTAGGATTGTTATGGTTACCAAAGTCTGATATTTTCTGTTTCAAGGCCAATGTACGCGAGCACAGCAAAATAACAAAACGCACCATTAGTTCAGATTAAGCATACATTTATGACCCACTGGGTCTTATTGGTCCATTCCTTGTGACAGGAAAAATCCAGCTGCAGAATGTATGGCAGCTAAAACTCCATTGGGATGAAGAGCTACCTGAAGAGATTCAAAAACGATGGACATCCTACAGAGAAGATTTAGCTACGTTAGACAATGTAAAGGTGCCGAGACATGTCTTTGGAAGTAAGGGTTTTGCAAATGTAGAGCTACATGCATTTGCCGATGCTTCTGAAAAGACGTATGGGGCTTCTGTGTACGTCAGAACCGTACTCAAGGATAAAACAGTCAAAATAAATCTTCTATACTCCAAATCAAGAGTCGCACCAATAAAACTTCAAACGATACCATGCTTGGAGTTATGTGCAGCCCTCCTGGCAGCTGAGCTCATGGCAAGAGCAAGGCTTGACTTGGGCTATCAGGACAAGGCATCCTATTTTTGGACGGATTCGCAAATTGTACTTTCCTGGATAAACAATCACCCTGGTAAGCTACCAGTGTACATCGCACACCGAATCGTCAAAATTCTTCGCTTAACTATTGCTGATCAATGGCGGCATGTTCCATCTAAACAAAATCCTGCTGATATCCTTTCAAGAGAAATCAAACCACGAGAATTTTCACGCTACAACATATGGTTATATGGCCCATTGTTCTTATATCATTCAAAGTCGCTGTGGCCAGCTCCCTTTAAAAAGGAATTAATCATTGAAGACAATAATACTGTGGTAGCTCTAACAACGCAACAATCAGCTGAAGAGCACCCATGGGTCTATGAAATTTCTGCCAAGGACTCATTCTCACATGTGCAAAGAGTGATTGGATATGTACTACGGTTTATAAAAAATGTGAGGCAATCAAGAGACTCGCGGCCAGAACACATTCAACTCTCACCTTTAGAACTTGACGGAGCCCTCAAAACTATTGTGCGGCAAATCCAGTCATCCGATTTTTTGGATGTAAAGAAAACACTACAAAAAGATGCCTTTATTCCAAAATCACATAATTTAAGTTCATTATCCCCATTCCTAGATGAGGAAGGGATAATCCGAGTTGGAGGACGATTCAAAGCATCAGCACAACAGTTCGACGCGAATCACCAAATGATTTTGTCAGGCAACGACCCATTGACAAGATTGCTGGTAGAAGAAATACACAAAAGGAACTACCACTGCGGTCCACAGGCATTGCTTGCACAAGTAAGACAACGTTTTTGGCCTCTTAAGGCAAATAGCCTTACAAGATCCATTTTTCAACGATGCATCAAATGTACACGAGCAAAACCCAGCGTCTACAATCAAGTCATGGGAAACTTGCCAGCCCATCGGGTACAAGCAGCTCGGCCATTTTTAAATGCAGGCGTTGATTATTGCGGCCCGTTCTGGGTACACTTCAAAACCAGAGGCAAGCGACCTCAAAAAGCGTACCTGGCAGTGTTTTGCTGCTTTGCAACAAAGGCAGTACATCTAGAACTAGTTACCGACTTAACAACTGACGCATTCATACGATTCGTCGCAAGGAGAGGACACTGCAAGTCATTATACTGCGATAATGCAACCAATTTCGTAGGGGCAAGGAACCAACTGCAAGAGCTCGATAACTCAATCTACTCTCAATCATCAAAGGAGTCCATCATTGGAGCATGCAGTGCAAGGGGAATGGAGTTCCATTTTATTCCACCCAGGTCACCACACTTTGGTGGATTATGGGAAGCAGCAGTAAAATCTGCAAAACACTTATTAGTGAAAAATGTATCAACAGCGTCTCTCACGTATGAAGAGCTTGAAACTGTCTTTATTGAAATCGAAGCGATTTTGAATTCTCGACCCCTCATTCCTAGTTCATCAAATGCGAATGACTTAAATGCAATCACTCCTGGTCACTTCCTAATCGGAGAGGAACTCACTTCTAGCGTTGATATACATGCAGCAGATCCAAAACGAAAACTGCTTGATCGATGGCAGGCCGTATCAGAGATCAAACACCATTTTTGGCAACGTTGGTCAAGGGAGTACCTCAACGAACTGCAGCAACGACGCAAATGGAAGGGTCCAGTTAGTGATATCCAGCCCAACACAATGGTCATTGTCAAGGAAGATAACCTCCCAGCATTAAACTGGCCATTAGGGCGAATCATCAAGGTTTACAAGGGTGACGATGGCGCAGTGAGAGTATGTGACGTCAAGACACAACGAGGGATATTCAAGAGACCAGTTCACAGATTAGCTCCATTGTTTCCAGAAGGTGATGATGACCCAGCCGAGTCAACAAAGAAAACCTCAACACAGCAAGCTTGCAACATCAACGTTGAGGAAGAACAAGATGAACAAAATCAGAGGTCTTCAAGTCAACCTCCAGTGTCTCTTCTCATCAGCATTCCTTTAAACAGGATCAGAAAGCCAAGTATAGAGCCCACAGGCTCAACTTCCACAAAACGAGCACGTTTTGATTCATGCTAATCATTGGATTTACGTTACAATAAGCACTGTACAACTCAATGCAGCATGTAAAGAGGAACTGGAGCAATTCGAACTCACAGATAGCGGATTAATACAATTTCGCGAGGTCTGTACCATCAAAAACAACTTTATAACAATTAGAGGTCGTACACAAATGATTACAACAACCAACGCTGAGGCATCCAAATTAAACATTCTATTTGGGTGGAATAAACAATATGCCACAAACAACATAAGCGTCAAATTCAAGCCAAATATACATGACCTCGAAAAGATTCAAACACAGCTTGCACACATCAGTGCATCCACTCTCCCACATGAAGCCACCAGTTTACTCGTCAGTTACGTGGCCATTACCCTAGTCATTATTGTCATCCTGGGAACAACCTACAGAATAAGAACGCTCAAGAAGACAACTCAAGTACAGCCAATCCCGATGACACGACAACAATATCAAGTCACAGACACGCCTTGTTAGTCGCTGGTGGCCAGCATGTTTACACATATTATTTTTTATTATTAAGTTTCTTACGAATTTGTCAAAGTACTTAACAAAAAGTACAAGCTACATAAAAAATACAAGTCAAACAAAAATTGTAAATTATTAAAAATGCGAATTATGCAAAAACATAAGGTGCAATTATTAAAAATGCGAATTATGCAAAATAATTAAATTAAATAATGTTTAAGTGCATTGACTTAAGCTGCTTGAGTTCAATAAATGTAAGAACTGCAAGGTATGCAGTTTCAATAAGCAGCAAAATAATTAAATTAAATAATGTTTAAGTGCATTGACTTAAGCTGCTTGAGTTCAATAAATGTAAGAACTGCAAGGTATGCAGTTTCAATAAGGTGAATGCTACGTAGTGCATTGACCATTAGCTTTCTATGCAACATAAGTAATTTTGTTTTTTGTTGGACTAATTTTAATTTAGTATATAAGGCAAGATTTTATTTTAATAAATCAGAATTGATTAATCACAAGACTAAACAACTTGTTAATTTAATTTTCTCACGAAGTCATGGTCCCAAGAACTGTGGTCTTCAAACCTTCAAACAAGATACAAACATCAAGTCAAGGCTTATGTGCCATTGATTTAATCCAAGGTGTTTATACATAAACAGAAGTCATAAAATCAAGTTTAGAGCTGGAAAATTCGGTGTTTAAGTTAATTTAAATTTTATTGTTTTGTGCTGGTAAGTGGCTAAAATAAGATTAGCTCGACCATAGCTAGAAGCTTAGTTATTTTTTTTAGTTAGTTTCATAAAAAATGGTTATGGGTACAACCTAGTATGAATTTCGTTTGAACAGATTTTGAAAATAGACCACTTCAAAAATATCGTGAATTTCATTAAGATTCAAGCTCTCTTAGTATATTTTGGCAACTTTATTTGAGCGCAATCTCCCGCTCTCCGGTTCAACAAAAAAATTAAACGCGTTTCTCTCGAATTCACTTTTTTCATTCGGTGCCAGTTTTCTCCAAAATTACTGAGCTGATCCTTAAGAACATTTTTTCCACATATTCGTCACGTGTATGGGTATCGCATGAACCAAAACTAAGTTAAAATATTAATTTTTTAACAGACTTCTTATTTTTCGAACACTTTTGCTCAAACAGCCGCCATTTTGCCATTTTTGCACAAAATATAATAATCTTGGTTCAGGCGATAGCCACTGTCATGCTGAATTGAATTTTTTTTTGTTTTTGTGTTTCATTGGCTCCGTTGACACCAACTGCTTATGTATGGCCACGCAGATGGCAGTATTTTGCATATTTATAATTTTAATAAATTAAAAAAAAATTGTTCGTATATTGCAAGAGTGTATTTATTGATCCTGAAAAGAATTATAATCATATCTTTTACTGGTGGTGGAATAATCAATTCATAAAAATAGTTCCTTCGGCTGGAAATCTAGGGTACCTCCTAATGTTTATTTAATACTAACATTTTTATAAAATCTTGTATTTTAAATACTTTCAAATTGTTTTTCCACCTCCGCTTCCGCTTCCGTTAAATTCCGTCAATTTCTGAACTCCGCATCCGCCTCCGCATAGATGACCTCCGTTACAACCCTAATCTCTACTTTGTCTTGTCTGTGAACTTCTTTTATCATTATTTAGTTGTTGTTGTCGTTGTTGCTGTTGGTGGCTGTAACTATTATTTGCGTTAAAAGAGTTTTGGTTATTGATATTGTAATTTGAAGTTTGCAAGTTAGATGACTGAGGTTGTTTCCGATAGGTATTCTTATAGCCTTTATAATAATATTCAGAATCAATCAAAATTTCTTTAGCTTTAAGCAATGTATTAGGATTTCTCGCATTTAGTATTAATTTTGTCTGATTTGGTAATTTACTCACAAAAATTTTTTAAACCATTTCTTCATTTGCTTCACGATTGTACCAGTTAGGATTTTCAATTCCAGACTAAGTTAAGTTTTGTTAATTGTTGAGAGACATAATCATAAAAATCATTAATTGAATTTCTAAGTTCTGCAACTTTTATTTTGTTTATTATACTTTCAATACTTTCAGATATGGCGAAATTAATTTTAAGACTTTGTTTAATCAATTCCCATTCATACGGATACCCATTCTTAAATCAAAAAGGCCTAACCAGTCTGGTTCAATACGTAAACATATTGTTCGCAATTGTTTAATATGTTTTATAAATAAATCGAGTTCTTCAGGTTTGCCATTGAACTCCTGAACATCTGTCAATAGATCGAACACTGAAGTACGCACAGCCATGATTATTTAGTATTATTGCAGTAGCAGAGACACTTGTTACTAAGTGCAGCGTTAAAATAACTGTTTTGCTTCGTCTTGCTAACCTTTCGTCACTCAGCTTCTAATTCACCACATCTGCCGCTATGATGTACACTAGGTATGCCAATTTTTGCGATTTTTTTGATCCCGGGATTTTCGAGATTTGAAACTGCGATCCCGGGATTTCGGGACAGTCCCGGGATTTAAGAATTCTAAAAATTATCAATATAAATTTACCTATACATCGGAAAAAGCTAAAATAATTTGACATTTATAACGTGGCAATACTATTTATTTAAAAAAATAAGTATAAATACTAAAAACTTCTTCATAACAGTTAAAAAAATAAAAAATTAACATTACATAATATAATTTTTTGTTAGGTATCACACATTTTTATAAATACATATATTATTATACGTTAGAGTAATGAAGTCTTTTCATTATGAGGAAATATTTTTATAAAACTAAATTGGACATAAAACCTTCTCATTCTTTTTTAAAATATGACCCTAAAAACATTAAAGCATTCAGTGTATCATCCTCTAAACGTGGAGGATGAGAATCACTTTCTTGCTTTAACACTTGTCGGCTCAATTGTTGCCAGGAAGTTAAAATCTTTTTGTAAATAGAAGCCCCTGTCCCCACCATTACAAAATATATCTATTGCTTTATTTAGAGCATCGACTAAGGAATAACTTGTCCTATTAAAGGAATTTCGCGTAGTGTTATTTAAAACAAAACGTAATTTTTCTTTTTAACTTGCGGGTGGATTTAAATTTCTTATTTCAGTGTTATCGATATCATCGATTTTGGAGTTAGTCTCGTTTTTTAATTTGAACAAAGTATCATATAACTGTTTCTTTATAATTGTTAGTGATGGGGCTTTAAAAAAGTCAAACTTAAACTTATAAATATTGTCAGGATTCATTAAATATAAATGAAATGTCAAATAAAACAGTTCTTCTTTGCTTGATGCTCTCTATAATTTGATTAAATAAAAGATTGCAAAAAGGAGATTTATTTTGATTGATTTCATCTAGCATGAAATTTAATGCTATGTCCTATATAGATCCAAATCACGAGCACATATGGCTTCAATAATTACTTTAATGGGTTGAAGTACATTTACTACATCTCTTAAAACTTTGAATTCATGATCCAATAATGAATTGTACTTATTTAATTAATACCGGGATTCAATGGCACCAATCCCGGGATTTTCGGGATTCAAAAAAGGCCAGGATCCCGGGATTGGCATCGCTAATGTACACGATGCGTTCCCGTTACTTATGTATGCATGTGTACAATAATTTTACAATTTTATGTAAATGTTTTGAGATTAAGTATTTCGCGTATATATTGTTACGAAATTTCTGTCTCTTTGACGATAATTTCGATCTCTCACACTTTTCTGAGTTCGATCACTGGATTGTGTAACAATTAAAAACACACAAACTTATTTAGTTATAAAATGGTTTATTTTATTAACGTTCAAATTCTAATATTAATTTAACACTGTATAGAAAACTGTTTTGTTCTACTACGGATCACACTGTATTCACTTTATTGCTTATTGCTTCGCTGTTCTAACTCAACTGTGTCCTCAGCTCAGATGACAACCCTTTTTATACTGCAGTCATCACTCTCTCGAATAATCCAGTACCTTCTAAGTGGCGTATATTCTACCATTATCTACAACCTACTAGTGCTATTTTGTAGCGTGCATTCTACCACTATCCACAATTCACCAGCATGGCGCACTGACGTTGAGCTAGCTATTATGCTAGATGGCGTTGTACGACGGCGATAATTTCTCTCGGTTGTTGATTTTTTATTGTTTACTGCAGCGTCTGTTCGGTTTATTATTTTTAGCACTTTGCGCTAGATGGTGCTAATATCGTTTAGTTTCTTTTGTTGGTATTTATTTCAAGAGTTTTCTAGCATAAACCAAATTTGGCTACACTGCCCTCCGCTTAAACTTGTTCGTCCCGAACAAGAGTCTCTCCGTCCCTAGTATAAGGTGCCAGCCTTTCGATGTGGACTACCTTTAATTTACTTTTGTTCCCGGGGTATATTTGAATTCGATACACAACATCATTAATCCTTGTGACGATCCGGTAAGGTCCCTCCCAATGAGTCTGTAATTTAGGAGACAAGCCTCGTTTTCGTTGTGGGTTATGTAGCAGCACTAGTTGACCTTTTTTGAACCCTTCAGTATTTGCTCGCAGGTCATACCGAGCTTTCATCTTGTCGCTAGCCAATTGAGTACGTCTCCTGATAAGCTCGTGTATATCTGCTAATTCTTCTCTTTTCCGCGACATATAATCGTCAGCATGGGTCGTTTCTGGGACAACACTTACTCCGTACTTCAAATCTGCTGGAAGCCTTAAGTCCGTACCAAAAATGGCTTTCGCTGGCGTGACTGTAGTGGTATCGTGTATTGCCGACCGATAAGCCATCAGAAACATTGGTAGATGATCATCCCAATCTTTTTGTCCTTTATCAACAACCTTTTTTAAATGCTCCTCTAGAGTACGGTTGAATCTTTCGACCATGCCATCGGACTGAGGATGCAAAGCTGTGGTGCGTGTCTTCTGTATTCCAAGCATGTCACAAACCTCCTTAAAAAGTGTCGACTCAAAATTTCGTCCTTGGTCGGAATGCAACTTAAGTGGAGCTCCATATCGGCAAATCCAATTTTTGATGAAAATGTCTGCCACTGTTTTTGCTTCTTGATTGGGAATGGGATATACTTCTGGCCACTTACTGAAATAATCAATTACCACAAGGATGTATTTATTTCCTGCATTGCTGATTGGAAAAGGTCCCGCTATATCCATGGCTATCCTCTCAAAGGGAGCTCCAACGTTATACTGATGCATTTTTCCCCGAGTGCGTTGCCTTGGTCCTTTAGCAATTGCACATTGGTCACAACGGCGGATCCAGTCAGCAACTGATTCTTGGCATCCTACCCAATAAAACCGTTTCTTTATTTTCTCTGTGGTTTTCGTTATGCCCAGATGTCCACCACTCGATCCATTGTGATAATCCTCGATTATTTCCTTAAATTTGGCCTTTGGAATAACCAGCAGTTTTGAGCGAGTTTTACCATCCTCGCTTTCCCATATTCGGTAGAGACAACCATCATGCAACTCCAAACTTTGCCATTGCGCCCAGTATGCTTTACAGATTTGGCTTTCATTTGAAATTTCTTGCCACGCCGGTTTCCTACCCAGCTCCTTATACTTAATTACAGTTGCCAAATCTGTATCATTGCGCTGGTCCCGTTTTACCTCCTCTTTTGTCCACTTTTCTTCAGGCAAAACGTTCAAAAGGCGCACATCAATTGTTCCAGCTTTATTTTCTGTTCGCGAACAATGACCGCATTCAATTTTACATGGACGACGGGAAAGTGCATCCGCATTTCCATGCTGGCTTCCTTTGCGATGCTCTATGGTGAAATCATAGCTCTGCAAGCGTTCTATCCACCGTGCGATTTGACCTTCAGGATCCTTGAATTGAAGTAGCCACCTTAATGCCGCATGGTCTGTCCTCAGGAGAAAGTGCTGTCCATATAAGTACTTATGGAAGTGTTTCACGCATTCCATTACTGCAAGTAACTCTCTCCGAGTTACGCAATAATTCCTCTCAGGTTTCGACAGAATTTTGCTGAAATATGCGACGACTTTTTCTTGACCATTGATGATTTGGGACAAAACTCCTCCAATACCATGGCCACTCGCATCGGTGTCCAATACAAATTCTTTGCCGGGTATTGGGTACGCGAGTATTGGCGCTGTGGACAGTAATTCTTTCAGTTTTTTGAATGCAGTTTCCTGTGCCCCACTCCATTCGAATTTTCGATTTTTCTGTGTCAGCTCATGTAGACTGCCTGCAACATTTGCGAAACCAGGAACAAAGCGTCTGTAATAAGTGCATAGACCCAAAAAACTTCGCAACTCATGAAGATTAGATGGTCGTGGCCAATTTTTCACAGCTTTTATTTTATCTTCATCTGTGTGTATTCCTTCTGACGTAACCTTGTGCCCCAGATATTTGACTTCCCGCTGGAAAAGTGAGCACTTTTTCGCACTTAATTTTAGTCCAGCTGCCTCCAAGCGCTCAAACACTTCCTCCAGATTTTTCAAGTGGTCATCAAAATCTTTACTCATGATGATTATGTCATCGAGATACACTAGACAAGTCTTCCAATGTAGTCCTTTGAGAACTCGTTCCATTAACCGTTCAAACGTAGCTGGAGCGTTACAAAGACCAAACGGCATGACGTTGAACTGCCATAGACCATTCCCAATACTAAAGGCAGTTTTCTCTTTGTCTTTTTCATCTATTTCCACCTGCCAATATCCACTTTGTAAGTCCAGGGTGGAAAACCATGTTGCTCCAGATAACGTATCCAGTGTATCATCGATTCTGGGTAACGGGTAGCTGTCTTTTTTAGTGACGTCATTCAATTTTCTGTAATCCACACAGAATCGCATACTTCCATCCTTTTTCTTCACAAGTACGACCGGTGAACTCCATGGGCTTTCTGATGGTGCAATGACATTTTCTCGCGCCATATCTTCTATAAGGCCCGTCACTTCTTCTCTCTTAGCGAGTGCTAGCCTCCTTGGAGGTTAACGAATCGGCTGAAAATCACCTGTATCAATGCGATGTTTGACAACTGATGTTCGGCCATTATTTTCTTCTTTGGACGCAAATATCCGCAAATGTTTTTGCAGAAACCTTTTTGCTTTATTTTTGTTCTGAGCAGACAACTCCTTCGTCCATTCTTTCGTCAATACATCCAAGGCCGAGGATTTTGTTAAAGTTGTACCTTGCGTGTTCTGCTGGTCATTTTCACAATTTATCACAGCCGTAACTTTCTCACATTGCGCTATAAGTTCACCTTTTTGCATCCATTTTGGCTTATTTGTTGGATTCAAAATTCGCACCGGTATTTTTCTGTCTGTTCTTGTGTTTACTAGGGTCTTTCCAATAATCAGGTCTTTCTTTACATTTTTCTTATCTGCTTCCACTACCCACAGATGGCTTGTCCCACAGTCTTCATTTGTTGTGGCCCAAATAATTTCTTCGGTGTTGGGTTCAATTCGACAGCGCTCACTTATGTAGACTCTTGCAATTGTTAATTTTTGTCCACAGCCAATGTCTAATGGCAACTCTACATTGGCATACCTTAACGTTTTTTCTTAAGATCCAAAGTGAAGCCGTGTCGAATCATGAAGTCCACGCCAATGATAACCTCATCGGTGATGTTTGCAACAATAAAATCATGCTCCACAGTTTTGTTGCCGATAAGAATACTCGCTGTAACTTTTCCTACTATTTGCGCAATTTCTCCTGTCGCTGTTCTCAATTGGATCCCATTTAATGGCGTTACTCGTCGTCTATCAAATAAGTCTTTCCTCACAATTGAATGCGATGCGCCTGTATCCAAAGTAAGCTCACATGGTCTTCCGTTGATTTTTCCACCGATGGTAAGGCTGTTGGAATTTCGGCAGAGCTTCGAAACCAAGACTATGGGGCAATCATCTGTAAGAGTCAGCTCACGCCCCGCTGTACTGACTCTCTTTAGTTTAACGACTGCTGCTCGCTAACATTTTCGCCATCGTTCACCCTATTTCCAATTCTTCTTTTTGGTGAACGTGATGCAGATCGTTTACGACGTGATTTGCAGTCACGTGCCATGTGTCCCTGCTTACCACAATTGTAGCATTTTCCGCTGAAGCTACTGCTGGCGAACGATGAATTTTTCTTTTCAGCCTCCACCTCCATCCGACGAGTTTTCAGTGATGGGCGGCATGTCAACGCAATCATCTCCTCAGTGAGGGCAACCATTACTGTTTCGTTAAATGTTGTCTTCGGGCTCCGCATTGTTTCGCGTTTTGTATCTGAGTCACGTATGCCGTCAATAAACGCCTCTATTTTGAATTTTTCAGCTACAACACTTAACTCGTCAGGATAGGAAAGATGTGCCAATCGCTCAATATCCGCAGCATACTCCTGCAAGGACTCACCAGATTTCTGGATACGACTTTTCAACTCCAATCTGTGAATCTGCTTCATGTGGTCACTGCCATATTTTCGCTGTAAGGCATCCATGACCGCCTTGTAATTTTTCTGCTCCCCCACTGGAACTGTTTGCAATACTTCTGCAGCTGCGCCTTTTAATGCCACAATTAGCGCTGCAGCTGCGCTTTCGTTATCCCAACGATTGTGACCAGATGTTGTTTCGAACTGGAGCTTGAAAACACTAAATGGCGTTGTTCCATCGTACGAGGGTGCCTTAAGCCTCTCTGCGCTGATTTCTCTTATAACTTGAGTGGTTGGTTCACTTATTTCCAACTGTTGAATCCTTTTATTAACGTCCTCAAAATTATTTTGAACTTCTCCTTTGAATGATTCAACGTCATCTCGTAACTCAATCATTTTTGCATTGAGGCCATTTACCATTTTAGCAACCTCCGTTCGAACAGCTTCAATGTTTTGATTCATTGTGTGGATCTGCGTCGCGTTCTGACTTAACTTTTGGTCTATTTGCAGTGCATTTTGACTTAACTTCTGGTCTATTTTTTCCTGAACTGCCTGGATCTGCAGCGCGTTCTGACCAATTTCTTCCCGAACGGCCTGGATATTGCTTGTCATCGCCATTAACATTTTCTCGAACTTTGACATATCTACAACTTCACCACTTGCCGCTGGTCCAGAAGTTTCTTCCACTTTCGCTGATGATTCTGATACATCACTATAAAATTCATGCTCTTCCAGGTTTACACCTTGAGCCTCACGAGCCAGCCGTAAGCGTTTCTGTAACTCCACCTTTCCGCCAGTAGATTGCAGACTCAGCTGCTGCAACTCCTTCTTCAGTTGATCCACTTTTAGTTCGTCAAACTTAACCATTTTTATTTATTTATTTTTTTTTTTTTTTATTTAATTGATTGTTAATTCTTTTTACACAATCCCACTTCTGACACCAATTGTTACGAAATTTCTGTCTCTTTGACGATAATTTCGATCTCTCACACTTTTCTGAGTTCGATCACTGGATTGTGTAACAATTAAAAACACACAAACTTATTTAGTTATAAAATGGTTTATTTTATTAACGTTCAAATTCTAATATTAATTTAGCACTGTATAGAAAACTGTTTTGTTCTACTACGGATCACACTGTATTCACTTTATTGCTTATTGCTTCGCTGTTCTAACTCAACTGTGTCCTCAGCTCAGATGACAACCCTTTTTATACTGCAGTCATCACTCTCTCGAATAATCCAGTACCTTCTAAGTGGCGTATATTAACCATTATCTACAACCTACTAGTGCTATTTTGTAGCGTGCATTCTACCACTATCCACAATCCACCACAATTCACCAGCATGGCGCACTGACGTTGAGCTAGCTATTATGCTAGATGGCGTTGTACGTTGTACGACGGCGATAATTTCTCTCGGTTGTTGACTTTTTATTGTTTACTGCAGCGTCTGTTCGGTTTATTATTTTTAGCACTTTGCGCTAGATGGTGCTAATATCGTTTAGTTTCTTTTGTTGGTATTTATTTCAAGAGTTTTCTAGCATAAACCAAATTTCGCTACAATATCATGCATTGATTTTATTATAATACACGCTTTTGTTAAAGCATTGATTTTAAAAATGCTTACACTTGCTTGTTTTACATGAAATATTAGATATTTCTTTGTTTTTAAGGAGTCACTTTTATGTTCGTTACCGACTGCGCCACTAATGTTATATTATTTGGGGCTTAATTTAATTTAATCAAATTCAAATAATATGTAAAGTTTTCCCAAAACACGACGATTTATAAGTCAGTTCCAGATTAAACCGATATTAAAAATAAGACACGACGATTTAAAGGTCGGTTTCAAAAATATTTTATTTGTTCGTCCGTTTAACATACTTCGATGACCAGATTATAATGACCATCAAGCGCAAGCTAACACTTTCGTCGAAGTAAATGAGCGAGAGAGAAACAAAAGAGAGTAATGGAAATAGTGAGTAAAATAAAAAGCACCTAATTCCATAACTCTAGGACTTAAATATTACAAAGTTGAATTTGACTTGACGCTAACATTTAACAAACTTTAGTAATTATTATGTTAGTTTGTTGAAACTAATAGTTCTTTGGACAAAACCGCGAAGTCTCAATTTAATATTAAGGAAAATTAATTAATTTAATAAAAACCAAAAACCACCCTAAGTGACTTCGCTATTAAATTAAAAAACAAGTAATTATTTAAAACACAATCAAAAACGAAATTTTTTTCAAAAGTTGTGGGATGCATTTTGACCTGCGTTTAAGTCATCCTCAGCCAGTCGATTTTATTAGATTAGTCTTCTAAGAAGACGAAGCGAAGTAACTGCGTTTTATTTGTTGTAAGCCCATTGGGTGTCTCCAACAGCTTTACGTATTTATACAGATGCAAAATGACAGGAGAATGGTCAGAGCTCAAGTCAAAACATGATTCGGCAGAAATTTGTCTCTTATTGATTCCTTTTGTAATTGCAAAAACCATAAGATCTGGAGTCTTTTGAAGGTCTAATGGCCAATAAGTTGGCTGACCAGTGGAGACATAATCAAGACCATTGCGGCGATTAGTTAAAGAAAGGCCAAAGTGCTTTGCCTTTTGGATTGATAAGTCGTGAACCCCAGTGATTATGCTTTACATTATAGTCACCAGCAGCTACGAATTTTGATCCTAGTGAATTAAAAAATTGGTCGAACTGGGCTGTCGTAATCTTATATCTTGGCGGACAATATACAGCTGAAACTGTTACTTTGTCATCCCAACATTGTAAGGAAATCGACGTAGCTTGTAGGTAGTCTCTCTCATACTGCTGAAATTCATAGTGCTTTATACGATTTTTAATGAGTATGCCTGTACCTCTTCGAGCTTTACCATGAGGGTGACAGGTTTTTAGAATTTATAACCTTCAATTTTAAAATTGTGCATGAGGGTAAGATGTGTTTCATAAATTAGTAGAATATCAATTTCGTTGTTGCAAAGAAAGTTTCTAATTTCTAATTCGTGTTGGCTTACGCCGTTCGCATTCCAATGACAGATTTTGAGTGTGTTCATTTGTTTCCAATCAAAACTTTCATAAGTTGGTTTTGATTGTTCATCATCTCATGCATCATTTTCTGCATAATTGTCATGAACTGGGTTATGAATTGCGTGAGCGTCATAAGCATGGTCTCAAGGTTTTGACAGCTACTTTTGATATTTAATTTATTCATTTTTTTAAGTATTGTACATTAAGTCTTAAGCTTTTATAGTACATCAACGATATCATTATAGTTATATGCATATAAATCAATTAAAATAAGTGCAACTTAGCTAATAAAGAGAATATAAAATTGAAATCAATACAATTATTCAACAAAACTTAAGAATTAATGTAACTAATAAATTTGTGGTATAACATGTATAAATTAAAAGTTATTAATTAATAACCCTAATCAAAAAAGAAATATGAAATTATAACTAAACTTAATCAAAACATTAATAATAATTTAACAATATTTAAAGCCTATTCCTATAATAATTATAAATTGCATGCTTAAAGCTACTGAGCCTTACAATCCGTTTAACATTAGTAGGTAAAGAGTTCCATAACTTAACGATGCTGATGAAAAAGTATCTGCTCGCATTAAGATAGTATCATCTTAGAATTATGAAGTGCAACGACCTTACAGATTGACAAAAGCTTATTTTATCATACCGATAAGCAGGAGTCTTAGAGTGCATGAGCCTGTGTAAAAATATAATATTTCGCATATCTAAATAGTCTTTTAGACTTGAACCCAAAATACTCCTGCTCCATTCAGAGATGTGTTCAAACCTACCAACTCCATAAACTCCATATCTAACAGAACTATTAAACGCAACAGTTTATGCAATGACTGAAAATCAAGCTCACCAAAAACTGCATTAGAATATAGTATGTGAGGCATGATTAGCATAGTGACAAGTCTGCATCTGGTGTTAATGGACGTGAAGCTTACTGAGTTTCGTAAATGGCGCAAGGTACCATAAATCTTACCAATAACAGAGTTGATATGGTCCACACACGTTAACTTAGAATTTAAAATAATGTCAAGATTCCTAACTTTATTCACAAATTCCAGACTTGTAGTGCCGATGCACAATTCAGGAATCCCCTGCAAGCTCAAATTGCTTCAACTTATTGGCAAAACTTTTGATTTGCAAGGATTTATAACTAAATAATTATCTCCAGCCCATTTGTTAACAGCAAATAGATCTGCATTATGCCTAAAGATTAAATCTTCAACCAATCCAATGGGTCTAGAGAGGTAAAGCTGAACATCATCAGCGTAAGCATGAACCTTGGCGTATTTACATACCAAAAAAATGTCATTAATGAACATGGAGAATAACAACGGACCTAGAATCGAACCTTGCGGAACCCCTAAGCTAACCGCCCTAAATAAAGAAAACGTGTTCCCAACTACAACCCTTTGAAATCTGCCTTCTAAGTAATTAGACAATAATTTGACTGCAATGTCACTAAATTGGAAAAAAGATTTCAATTTAAAGCACAATAGGGGGTGATCCCTTGTATCAAAGGCTTTGGAAAAATCCAAAAGGCAAAGAAGAGACATTTGATATCCTCACTTACTTACTTTCATAACTGCAGTAGTGCAGCTATGCCCAGACTGCAAAGGAGACAAAAGGGAATGTGTGTTAAGATGGCAGGTGATTTGTTCTGACATTATCTTTTCGCAAACTTTACCTAATGCAGGCAAAATACTTACTGGCCTGTAATCACTTAGTGTAGAAGGATTGGCAGTTTTAGCAATAGGAACAATACTGGCCTTGTATTTAGTTTTGAATTTAAGAAATTGATTTTATCCTGCCTAAGAAGCCGCGTTGCTAAATTTCGAGCCTTCTTTAATTCTTCCCAATTCACTGAAGTGCGATTTTTCTTCCATTTAGAAAGAAGTCTATTCCTTTTTTTGCAGTTTCAAATCAACTGAATCCTGATACCAACAATCACTCCAGCAAATATCAAGAAGTTCAGCATTCAAGGCATTCATTTCAATGGACTTAAAATCACGATACATAAAACTAACAGGAGACATTACAGGACCAAGTTTAATATTCAAGCAACAGAAAATTAGGTCATGATCAGACAGAAAAGACAGCTGATCAAATTTTACCAAAGGATCCAAATCAGAAACAAGAAAAACATCTAGTAGACTTGGTTCACAATTGCAAGAAAAACGAGTAGGCATACATGATTTGACAAGTTTTAATCCACATAACGTAAAATTATTACAAAAATTCTCAACTACAACATCATCAAGGAGCAAATTCACATTAAAATCCCCAGAAAAAGGAGTCAAGACTATTTTTCCTATGAGGATTATAGACACACGACATCAAAATTTTAATAGTATTATCAAAAATGATATTCTTGCAGGTTTATCCTGACTCGATTTGAGCACGTTAGCATAGCTTTGGGCCGACATATTGGGCAAGTTTGTAGGTACAATGTTATTTGATAAAGTCTGCATGACTTGGGTAGGTGGGCTTCGAAGTATTTCCTTACGTAAGCTTATTTACTTGCTTGGGTGGCCATAACAACCCGTTACCGGGTTACGGCCGACCACAAAAGCTCTCACCAGGCGCCTCTGCTTCGCGCGCGCCTTCTCCAATCAGTCACACCAAGCGTGGATAGGGTTTTCTCGGCTTGGTCTTTCCATCAGAGGCATGGTTTTCCTCTTCGTCGTCGGCCAGCGGCTTCCGCATCAAACACCCCAAGCGTGGCTGCATCAGTCTGCGACACAACCCATGTTTCTGCGCCGTAAAGTAGCACGGGTAAGATGAGCGTCTTGTAGAGTGTCAGTTTTGTCGGGCGAGAGAGGTCTCTACTACTCAATTGCTTACTGAGACCATAGTAACACCTATTAGCAAGAGTTAGTTTTCGCTTTATCTCCACGCTGACATCGTTTTGAGTGTTCACGGCGGTGCCAAGATAGGTGATTTCCTTGACAACTTCGAAAGTATAGTTGTTCGCAGTAACATAGGATCCAATACACCGCACCTCCCTGTTTGTGGACAGCATTTACTTTGTTTTGCCCTCGTTCACCATCAAACCCACCTTCTCTGACTCTTTTTCGATAGCAGGGAACACAGCAGTAACATCTGGCTTACAACGTCCAATGGTATCAATATCATCGGCATATGCAAGGAGCTGGACACTTTTGTAGAAAATAGTGCCATTACGATGTACACTGGCTCTTTGCAACACCCCTTCCGTCACAAAGTTGAAGAGATTGCAGGATAGTGGATCGCCCTGTCTGAAACTTCGTTCGGTATCAAATGGTTCGGAGAGGTCCCTTCCTACTCTGACGGAGCTGGCTGTGTTGTTCAACGTCATTCTGCAAAGCCGCACCAGCTTCGCAGGTATAGCGAACTCAGACATTGTGGCATACAGGCAATCCCGTATCGGGCTATCGAAAGCAGCTGTAAAATCGATAAAGAGATGATGGGTATCGATCTGTTTTTCGTGGGTTTTTTCCAGGATTTGAAGATCTGGTCTATGCACTATAGATCAAATAGCCCATTTCACTGGCCAAAACTAATAACGGCTATATTATCATGGTGATTAACTGGAAATGTATTTTTATGTTGATTCTAGGCTAAAAGAAGAACTCTGAGAAAAATCTTAACCCTTGTGCTACCGGGTCAAAAATGACACGTACTACATTTTTTAAAATTCCATAATTAATGAAATAAAAGATGTGTTTTTATTTAAAGATTGTAATATTAGGTTAAGAAATACATAACGTGTACTTAAGCATCACTTTCTAAAGATAAATTAGTTAAAATGTTTAAATACATTGAACTTAAAATTTCGGTTTCCCCAATTTCATCTTCCTCTTCTTCATTCTCGCGTGTTTCATAGCTTGTTAGGTTAAGTTCTTCGACTGGGATTTCACACCTTAATAATTGGATTACTTCTGTCGGAAGTTGGAGACGATTTTTAGTCTGAATGCGTCTATTTAAAGTCAGCGAAGAAATTATTGGATCTGATGTGTCCATTGCTCTATGAAACACGTCTAAAAGTGTATTAACGCGGCTACTTTTGCGTGCATGATGTAGTCTATCAGATTTGTATAATTTGTGTCGAGACTCTGCTGATTCTTCTCCAAAATAACCAACAGGAAGAACTAAACCCTCTATAATTTCCTTTGAATCAATAAGAACTTTGTGTAAAGTTGCTGTCATTGGCAGCCAGGAATATATGTTTTGAATAATTTTTGCGGTTTCAAAGCAGTAAACTTGAAATTTGTTTACAATTAAAGGAAATTGACAAGACATGCTTATTAAAATTATTTTAAGCCGAAATATCAAGTCTTTGCCAATGCCCGTAATTTGAGAAAACATTTCATGTTCCGCAAAAGCTCGGCGCGCAGTGTTGCCATCGTTTGTACTCCCAAAGCAACCTACTTTCGGTTTATCTACTATGAGGCCAAGCTTTTTGAAAATTAAATCTTGTATTGTTTTCTTTTTTTCTGATACTAATTTTTATCATCTTCATTTCTGATTTGCCACTTTTGGATGCCGCACTTGTAACCTGCATATAATAGAAATTCAAAAAAACAGGCAACTTCCAGTGGCTTTTTACCCATTTTTCGTAAGGTCTAATGTAAAAATTAAGCTTACTTTGCCACAAATAACTTGGACTAGTAGCATCCTTAGTGTTTTCCAATAAGTAGTTCAAAAATAGCCTCTTCTTTTTCCTTTTTGTCTGTCTTTTGCAACCAGACTTCGAATAAATCAGAATTGCGGAAGAATAAGTCACCTGACAAAAAATTCATTAAAAAAAAACGTGCAAAATCGGGCATCCAAATTTCTAAATAACATTAATAACAGTAACATCTAACTAATTAAGGGTTTCATGAGACTAACAAATCCCAACAAAATTTTAAAAGCTTGCACAAAGTTGGAAATTTAAAAAAATTTGACAAATCAGGGGTATTACTTCCATTTTAGATATTTTTCACAGAAAACCAAAATATACTTAAATGTTTTAAGTGAAATAACATAAAACATACCATCATCTATATTTTCCATTTTTATTTAAAAAAAAAAACAAATTATTTCAATTATTTCACAATAGTTAAAAAAGATGTAAAAATCACCACTTGTTTGCGTTACCACAGCAGAATTAGTGTTTCACCGAGGCCGAGGCGAGGCGAGGTTCTAGTTGATCTCGGTCTCGCCTCGTTTTATAAATTTAAGTCTCGCCACGCCTCGGCCTCGGACGAGATCTTACCATCACATGCCTCGCCTCGCCTCGCTTCGCCTCGTTCTCGGCCGATTATTTAAAATAAATAAAAAATTATACATATATCAGGGCTGATAGGCTGATCAAGCCTCAAGAAATCAAATAAAATATCTGTTTTTATTTTTGGTGAATTGGATGAGATATGATGAATTTAATTCTTTTCTTATATGGGAAGGAGAGGCATTGCCTATTTTTCCAAACCAAACTAAGCTATGAACCTTTTACAAACTATAAGAATGATATGTACCAAATCTTATTTATCTACGTCAATGATAAAGTTAATTTTTTTCTCATATTGAAGGCATGGTACCGCCCATTTTATTAATTGAATCTAAGTTATGCCTCTACCTTTTATAAATATACCAAGTTTTATTAATCTGCATCAAGTAGTTGATAATAAAGGGTTTTTCAATAAGAGCGCTACAAAATTTTTTTTAAATAAAACAAAAACAGTTTGGGATATCAATGAAATTCTTTATTTTCGTAAAAGAAAATTCGATGCTATTATTATCAATTATCGTCAATTTAATCCTGTAAGGATGTAGGCCAAGGTCTTTTGCCAAATTCGCCACAACGACGTCGAGCCCAACGCTTGAGAACGACGTGTGAGAGACTAATTCGGGTCTTCCTTTATTGATGCACTAGCGGCAGCAATATTCTCGACACTACGGGCACTTCTTTGTCTCACTGGCACAGGAACAATTTGTACTGTGCCTGTGGATTCAAATTTTACCACTAGACGCTCAATTGTTGATCTGACAGGACGATTATGACGACCATAAATTGGACGTAGCGCTCTTAAAGTTGAGGCCACTGACTCCGAATTTCGGTAGTAAATTTTAGTAATTTCGACTCGTTGTTGGATCGTATATCTTTCCATGATAAAATGGCAAACCGTACTTAAGAGAAATGTTAAAAGAACGGGGAAAAATATGGCGTCGTTTGCTGTCCCTATTGATCTACTTTTGTAGCGTCCCTATTGAAAAACCCTTTATATGATGAATTCTGCTTTTCTCTTATGTGGAGGTGGCATCACCCATTTATCGTAAACTATGTTACGGAGCATCTCAAATCATAAGAAACATATATGTATATCAAATCTTTCGTCGGTTGGTTGAACGGCTTAGGAGTCCATTAGCAACGAACATACATATATTGATCTTTATTTATATACTAGCATTACGCTGTGCGTTTCGCTTCACCTTACCAGTTCTTAGAAAGACTATTAAAATAAATAAATTTCAATGCAGTGTTGTCAATCATGCAGTTTTGCTAATAGCCTTACATAGCCTTACATGCTTCCCTAATCGATCAATCGAGGCGTAGTCGCATAAAAGCTGATGCGATCCAAGCACATCTGTGCATTAGCGCTTGAACCAAATCTGAACTCGTAAGAAGCACATGCGGGTTAAAAATAAAACAAAGTAGTTTACTCAAAATAAAATACTAAAATATTAGTTAAATATAGATTTTAATATAAAAATTACATTCATATTTTGAATATGCATATGGGTCTTACGAGTTCAGATTTGGTCAAAACGCGCCTCGCTCTTGGTTTCGAAAACGAGGCTAGGACGAGGCGAGGTGCCGTGTGATCTCGCCTCGCCTCGGTCAAGCGAGGAAAATTTTTTTTTCCATCTTGCCTCGTTCTCGCCTCGTTCTCGTAGTCAAAAACGAGGCTGCCTCGTAGCCTCGGTGAAATACTAAGCAGAATGCAAATGCATCAACTTTGACGCATCGCTAAAAATTATTTAGCGGTAAATTATTTTTTCCAAAAACAAAATACAATTTTGTTTGTTTTGAAGTATTCTCCGTTACACTACAACAACAAAACTTAAATAGCACCACTTGTATAAATTAGGTTTTGGCCAGTGAAATGGGCTTTTTGACCTATAGTGCTATGGTGGACTTACCAGGTCTAAAGCCACACTGATAAGGCCCAAACGGCTTAAGTCTTTTACACAGTACAGTCGACAGGGCCTTGTAAGAGATGGCAAGAAGACTGATTCCGCGGTAGTTAGCGTAGATTGTCGGGTCACCTTTCTTCAGTACAGGACAAAGGACACTGAGATTCCAATCGTCGGGCATGCTTTCTACTAGCCATATTTTGCAGATGAGTTGATGCATACACCCTATCAGCTCATTGCCGCCGGTCTTGAACAATTCAGCAGGCAGGCCATCGGCACCAGCCGCTTTGTTGTTCTTAAGTCGTTGGATCACAACTCGTACCGCGTCATGGCTAGGTGGTGGCCACCATCGTCGTTGATTGGTGGCATCGGGTTAATTTCTCCAAAGGCGGGATTGGTGGAGTCATCGCCAGCAAGCAGCTTGGAAAAGTGTTCCCTCCATAATCTCAGTGTACTCTGTGTTACAGGTAGATGATCCGGGCTTTAAACCATGGGTCAAACGCTTGACTTGTTGGTAAAATTTTCGAGCATCATTCCTGTACCGTAACATTTCGAGTTTCTCACGATCGTGCCTTTCCTGCTCTCGTTTCTTGCGTCTGAAAAGGCGCCTCTCTTCCTTTCTATTTTCCCGGTAGTTTTCGTGCACGGCTAGCGTTGTGGTTGACTGCAGGGTTCTTTTGTAGGCCGCGTTTTTCACTGCAGTAGCTTCGCGACACTCCTGGTCATACCATTGATTTCGCGGAAGTGGGCGTCGGAAACCAATGACTTCCTCAGCGGCAGAGCGCATGGAGCGGGATATATGCGCTCAAAGTCCACCGGCATCATCGGGTAGAGAGTCAGATTGAAGGAGCAGTTCTGAGAGGTGAGCGGAATAGGCTTTGGCCGTCCGATGTGATTGCAGCTTAGCTCCAGCTTTCGTTGCGTACCAGAGCGTACATCCTTTGCATTGCACAGCTTTCGTTGCGTACCAGAGCGTACATCCTTTGCATTGCACAGCCGCATGCGTATCTTGGCTGCAACAAGGTAATGATCGGAGTCAGTATTGACTCCCCGGAATGTAAGAACATCTAGTACGCTGGAAGCATGCCTTCCGTCGAACACAACATGATCGATTTGGTTGCGCCGCGGCGAAGTCGATCAGCCGTAGACCGTTGTTTGAGGTGGCCTCGTGAAGGCTGAAGTGACCGACAGTGGGGCCAAATATACCTTCTCTTCCGAGAAGGTTACAATTTTAAGGTCGTGGGCAGGGCAGCGGTCGAATACTTCCTCGAGTCTCACATAGAAGGCATTTTTGACAGCATCGTCCTTTTCCTCCGTCAGGGCGTGCGCGCAAGTCAAGCTGATGTTAAAAAATCGAGCCTTGACGCGGATCGTAGCCAACCTTTCACTCACAGGTGTGAACTTGGAGATATGGTGGCGAAGTCTCTTGCTTACTACGACTCCGCATCCCAATTCGCGCCCCTCCGCATGGCAGCTGTAGTAGATATCGCAATTTGCTTGGTTAGAGCAACCTTGTCCTATCCATCTTATTTCCTGGATGGCGGTGCTGTCAGCCTTAATTTTTCCGAGGGCATCCGCCAATTCGATAGAGGCACCTTCCTTGTATCCGAAGCTTTTTTTTAGTCTTCATTGGAATGTTTTTTTTTACGTGGCGGGTGCCAAACCCTGCGCACAACCCAGTTTACTTCCAGGGAGGACACGCTGCACACATTCGCTCACTATCTCAGTGGATGCGGAGATAGCTACCCAGATGGAGCCGCGGGGAGGCTGTGTGTCAACTTGCTAATGGTTGGCTCAGAGATTGCTCTGGCAATCCCCAGATGGAAAGCAGTCAGAAACTTTACTCTGATCAACCAAAAGCCAATCCATCCTTCCTTACGTAAGCGCATTTTGTTTTTTAATTCAGCATATACTGGACACCCCTTGTAGTTAGCTGTGTCGTTCCCTCCGCAATTATTGCAATTTTTTGTGGTAGCATCTTTTTTGTCAGTAGAACAGTAGAGGGGTGAAAGTCGCCACAGGCAACACAAATAGTACGAAGAGTGCAATAAGGTTTGGTGTTGCCAAATTATTGGCAATTTGTGCACTGCACAGGACTCATTCGTTTATGGGGCTCCTCGACCGATATTCTGCGATTTAAAAGGTAGCGCAGATTATAAATGGGATGCACATCATTTTTTTGTAATTTTCGGATATCTGGTTCAAGTTCAACACGAAAGAGCGGCTGTGGGGTTTTGTTTTTTTTACTAATGTTGAAAATTGACTTTGGATTAAGTCCAGCATGAATCAGAGCTTCTTTGATTTCATTTTGTGCGACGTCGGATTTTATGCCTTTTATTATAATTTTTAAGCCTTTGCTGCTTTTAAGCTGGTAGGTGTAGTAGCTTTTATTATTTTTCTCCAGGTAAGATGCAATTGTTCTATAATTTTTTTCTGCATAAATTTGTATTTTGGTTTCGGAAACATTGCCTTTCGTAAGAGGAATTATATGAAAGGCATCTTTTTCAATTAGAGAAACCAAATTACAAACAAGCGCATAAGAACTGCGTTTACGCAAGTAAATGGGGGGAGGCTTCAGCGTTTAATTGTTTGAGTTGTTCATGTTGTCGTTATTCAATTCGGGTGTGTCGTTATCAAGCAAAGCATATCGATTTTGGCTAAGTGGGTTGTTTGAAACTTTTTCGCTTTCGCTTACTTTATTTATCTTTCTTGAGTTATTTGCGTTACCCTTTGATGGGCTTAGCTTTCGCTTGATTTGAATATAACGATCCATTCCAGCCTGGATTGCTGAAGTTACAACCTTGTTGGAGTTACTATTGGTGGTGTAGGCCCTTTGTTGATTAGAAGTATTAGAAATATTGGAAAATATTATACTTGCGGTTTTGTCATCACTTTCCTGATGGGGTGTTGAAATTGACATCGGTGACACATTTCCCTGCTGGGGGATCAAGGGAGAGCCACATTGTATACTCCATGGTGACTTAGCAGAGAGAGGACCCTCTTGATTAGATTCAGCTGGTTCTTGGGTAATTTTTAACATGCTTTGATATGTGTACTAGGTGAGCGTGCAGTTGCGCGGCACCGATCGGTTGGGCAATGGTGTTG
Source organism: Tricholauxania praeusta (assembly GCA_949775025.1). Classification (NCBI taxonomy): domain Eukaryota; kingdom Metazoa; phylum Arthropoda; class Insecta; order Diptera; family Lauxaniidae; genus Tricholauxania; species Tricholauxania praeusta. Next base: position 113,347,615 of record OX459028.1, read on the forward strand.
GTGGGAGACACTTTGGTGTTGATACGCGTGTTTGCTTGTATTATAGCACTTTGGCTATCCGATCTACTAGGAGAGCCACTTTTTTTATTTTTCCCGCAGTCATTATTTTTTTTAGACTCGGCACTGACCGATGGCTCTTTTGGAGGTGAGCGCTCAACCGGCATTTCTTTTTCACTTGCTTATTATCGTGAGATATAATAAGCAATTTATTATTTAATTCGATTTGAACATAAATCTTATTTAATTATACCCTACACCGAGGGCATATTCACTTTGTCTCTCCGTTTGTAACACAAAGAAGGGGGCGTGGCAGGTATGAAACTTAATGATTTGGTGCACATGTGATTCAAATTAGGATTAGGCTGTTTTTGAAGTTTCTAAAGGATCGAACAGGGGCGTGGCACAGCCCTAAATTTTATCCATTATACGACCATATCTTGTGAACCCTTTGAGATATTGCGAAGAAATTTGATAAAAGGATACATATCAAATATATCTTGAATTGTGTTTGAAGTGGGCGGAATCGAAAAAGTGGGCGTGGCACTTTTCAACTGTTAAAAATTTTGATTCCGTATATCTCAAAATTGGCACAAACGATTTTCATAAAAATTTTGGAGATGATGCCGCTGAAAGCAGTCATCAATACAAGCCACTTTACTGAAAAAACTTGTTGAAGGGCGTGGCACCGCCCACAATATTTATAAAAGTTATATTAAGAGAACTAACAACGTAATCGTTATGAAATTTAATTGTTGTGTATTTAATAAAACACCATATGCTGGCAACACGAATGAGTGTACGATGTTTAACATACCTGCAGTTTATTTTAAACATATAGTAACTTCGGGTATTGTGATAAGGGTATTTTTGTATCTTAAATTACACGTAACTTTTATAGCATAGCTTCTATTTCTTTATGTATTATGGTTTATTGATGCATTGTGCAGTATATTACAACTTCCGAGCTCTATAGCGTATGCCTATCTGAAGCAATTTCAACGAGATGGAGAAAAGCCAAGTGTTACCTCTTAATTAAATTGGCGGGTAATGTGATATATATCGTTCGGATAATGTGATATACCATCATGAAAAGTATAACAAGTATAAAACAGTAGGAACTAATAATACAATAACATTACATCTTTCAACAGAATTTCCATAAAAAAAGAAACTAGATTTAAACTGAATCAATAAGCGAAAAGCAGAAAATATTAAAGTCAGATAGATGACTCACGTACAAAAATTGCTTGTCATCTTGGAAGACAATCATTGCGAGCCCAAATTAAATCCAAACCAAAATTGCAGGCATTGAACTCAGGTCTGAATCTTTGTATCCCTTTGGAAGAATTTGTTGAAAAAAGCACATGTAATGTTTGCTGGGTGGACCAAATTGGACATATAGTCCACATTACCCGAATTTCAGTTTTATATTAAAACACATTTCAGCAACTAAACTAGTCGATTGGAAACCCGCATGGTGCAGACGTAGTACGTCCTAACTTTCTCGCCTAAATTTGGCACAAGAGCTTAAAACAAAATTTCTTTCAAAAGGCGTTTCAAATTTGACGATTATTGTTGAATCTTTATTATTATTAGGCACTTTTTGATTAAGCCGGAATAAGTTTTTAATGCTAGGAGGTCTAATGCTTACGACGGAACAAATTTTATGCAAAATTTCTCTTAGATTTTCCAGTACCTTGTAGTTCAATAAGCTGTCTCTTTAATGTATCAAGTTCATTTTTAAAAGAACTTATATCCTCCATTAACGAGCCTATATCCAGAGTAATATTTTCTAATAGCGTAACTCGCTTGTAAGGCGCTACGTATATCAGAAACATTTTGACGTAGCTCAGCTAGAACTCTCTGCTCACTCTTCTGTATTGCAGTGTTGAGCACTTTTTTAATTTGGGAGGTGATAAGCTCACTATATTTTCAAAGGTGGAGTTCAAACCTTTCACTTTGCTTCTCAAACTTCTGTTCAATAACTGTAAGCAAAGTCGAAGTTGAATATTTTTCACTCACATCTTTGCTGTTGACACTTAAAGGAGGAGTAGAAACATAACCAGTTGCAATAGAGCCGGTTGCACTAGAGCCTGTGTCAGCCGAGATTATATTAGCCTTAATTGGTGGCGAGCGGACGATTGATTCACGATGAGCAGAGAGACACTTTGATTTATATGGCAGTTTTTTTTTTTGCATGCATTCAAAATCAGTTTTCTTTATGTTGACACAATGACAGTGGAAATAATCATTGCAAGCGACGCATCATCTTGTAGATTACGTTCAACCCTTGCTAAACAAACACACGGTATTTTCTAAATTCGGCGACTATAAATCAGCACGTTAGATGGCACAATTATAGGCTGATATTAGAAAAATTATTCAATTAATGAAAACATTATAATTTTTATTTTTTTTTTTTTGACAAAAATTTATTTGATTTTTTACGTCTAGCTCTCTCAAATAAAATTAGGATGGCGACCCTGAAGGATCCAGATTTAGCTAAAATTATATACTATTGTCAAAATAAATGGCCCAGTGATATGACGAAAGTACCACCACAGTTGCTTCCATATTTTAGAATTCGAAATTAAATTATTTTAGAGAATGATATAAGTACTTTTCTACGAAGACCGAAGTATAGTACCGAAGAGTATGCAACAGGAAATTTTAAGCAATCTTCATCAGTCGCATTGTGGTATACAAAAAACTAAACTATGAGCTAAAGAGCTTTTATACTGGCCTACTTTGAATTTTGACGTTGAAAATTATGTTCAAGGGTGTAGTGTTTGCAAAAAATTTTGTAGGAAAAATCAAAAGGAACCAATTATTTTTCATAGTATTCCTCCTTATCGATTTTTGAAACTGGGGATGGATAAATGGAATATGGGGGTGTAAGCTATTTAGTTATTGGGGACTATTTGTCCAAATGGATTGAAATTTTAGAAATCAAAAATAAATTTGAAATTATTGAACACTTAAAAAATATTAATAATATAATAATAATAACAACCCATTTTACTCTAAAATATTTAAAGATTTATCAAAGCAGTTATTTTCCAAAACTACTTTTAGTAGCCCATATTATCCCAGATCAAATGGGTTAGCCGAAACATTTGTGCACATTGCAAAAAACTTAGTGCAAAATCTAAGGAATCAGGTACTGAACTATATTTAGCCTTACTTGAATTTCTATATACACCTATAATAGGAATAGGAGCATCCCCTGCGCAGATGCTGTTCGGTAGAATATGTCGTACTATTGTACCTATAAAGAGAACATTATTAGAACCTAAGATAGTCAGAAATATTCCTGAAAAAATAAAAATAAATCAATCCCACGTCGAGAAATACTACAATAAGTCAGCAAAGAAGCGTATAGTTTTCAGGTAGGAGAAATGATATATTTTCGGAAGCCAAACTCCATATGGCAACCTGGTAAAATTCTCTCACATCATGAAAATCCGAGGTCATACGTGTTTGGAGACGAAAAGGGTAAAATGTATAGAAAATATACTATCGACATAAGTTCTCATCAAAACATAGCTGATAAAAATGATATTGAACCTGAAGTTGAAAAAAATACATATTTGTCAGAGAATAAAAATGAAATGAATCAGTCAATGCTGTATGAAAATGGCTCGACGGTGTGTACCTTATACAACTAAGTATGGAAGACATGTAAGGGCTCCAGATCTGTACTAAAAAAGTTCTGGAATAAATTTTATTGTACATACTATGTATTATTAATTAATCAATTTTTGTATCACTTAAAAATATTCAAAACAATATCTAAACTGTTTCCGCTTAAGTTAAATCTAATGAAGTAAAATTGAATTTTTGTAATTGTTACTAATTATCATTATTAACTCTGTAATTTAAAGAAGGGCGTGTTGTGTATTTAATAAAACACCATATGATGGCAACATGAATGAGTGTACGATGTTTAACATACCTGCAGTTTATGTTAAACATATTCTATGTTTAGCATTGTATGTTCATTCTATGTTCTAGCATGCACATACCTACATACTTATAAGCATGTACAAATGCAGTTAGTCTAAATATAGAAGTCATACTAAGAAGTGGTTGTTTTATGGGCGTGGCACCTCCCATATTAACATAAATTTCTAAGCGCTGTTTTAAGTGAACTATTGCAGGAATTGCTATGAAATTTAATGTAAGTCGTCCAGTTGCTATAGAGTATAGCTGAATCAAAAGTGGCTGAAATAGCACCAGTGGGCGTGGCACCTCCCACACAAATAAAATACGGTAAGTGTCATATTTATCGAAATATGTGAGCAATCATACTAAAATTTGGTGTAAGGGGTTTGCTTATGGAAAGCTATTTCTGGATCAAAACCGGGCTGGATTGTACCAGTGGGGGTGTTACCGCCCTAAATTTTAAATTTAACTGCGGCAAATATCGCAAACTATACAAACTATTGTGTCGATCACGAATATAATTTATTGAACCAAAAGTGGGCGGATTTGGAGAAGTAGGCGTGCCATATTTCAAAGTTTTCATTTATATTTGATTTTTCTCAACATTTCGAAATTTTCAACCTCTTTCAACTTTCTTCATAAGTTTCTTTATTTTTTCGACTTTTTCATCAATTTTGAATTTTTTCAAATTCTTTCGACTTTTTTAGAGTTTTTCAACCTCTCTCAACTTTTTTCAACATTTCGCATATATTATAGCCTTTTTCATCATTTTTCAACCTCTGTCAACGTTTCTAACATTTCACATTTTTTTCGACTTATTCAACGTCTTTTTAACATTTATTTAAAAAGTACTTTCAGTGCAGTGTAGGGTATGTGAGTTTCAGCCTGGCCGAAGATAACACCTTAACTTGTTTGTGTTTATATTAGCTGAAATTTTCTCATATGAAAAGCAAAAAGATTTGGTTTGAGATTTACATATGTTAATTTATTCGTGGTTGCGTTCTTTGTTTAATTTTTTTGTGACTAAGAAACACAATTAAATATTAAATTCAATAAATTAAAATAATATATAAAAAATAAGTAACTATAAAAACAAAAAGTTTCACAATCATTTTACTTAACTACGATTTTCTATTGTAGCATAAGCGAAGCAAAGATCTTCACACGCACATATGATTGTATGTATTACAAGTCCTTAGAAAATCTGAGAGATGATGCTCATAGCGTCGCAAATAGTATGTTTTTAGTAAGTATTATTCCTCACTAGGTATCTGTCAAAGTTGCAGCCATATTCATCGAGTGGTTTTGTTTTTATTGTCAGTTAAAGTAAATAACTTTTGTTTGTTTAAGAAACTGGAAAAAAGTGAGTTTAGAGCGGTGATTAAACATTTCTATTTTAAAGGCAGCAAAAGAAATAAAAGATGAGTTGGATTCATTTCATGACATATCTGCCCTTGTATTTGCAACAGTTTATAATTGGATAAATGAATTTAAATGTACATCAACAATAGACGAACATCCTTCCGGGCGTCCCGTAGACGTGAGTGTTCCGGAAATGATCGAAAAAATCCACGATATCGTAATAATTGACCAAAGAATAAAATTGCCCAAAATAGTTGAAGCCACAGGGGTTTCAACAGGTACCATCATTTCAATTTTGAATAATAGATTAAACATGAAAAAAGTATCAGCGAGATGGCTGCCGCGTTTTCTCTCAGCTGAGAATAAACAAAACCGCGTGGTCTCTTCTAAGGCTCTTTTGGAGCACATGCGTCGCAACCCACATGAGTTTCTGCGCATACTAGAAACTGTGGATGAAACATGGATCATTATCCATTTCCAAATTTTAAAAAGTGGCTCAGCGGACAACGGTTTACGTCAATTGAAGAGGTCATCGCACACACAAATGCTTATTTTGAGAATCTACCACAATCCTAATTTCCTGAAGGCTTAAAAAAATTGGAGGAATGTTTGTCAAAGTTTATTGAGCTAGAAAGAAACTATGTTGAAAAATAAAACAAAAAATACACAAATAAAAATGTTTTTCTATAATTTTCTAAAGTCTTATTGACCTGCCTTCGTATGTATGTACTTCTTAGGTTTTTGTCTTGTTGATCTTTTTGTGCATAATAAAAAATCATCCCTTATTTTTAGATCTTAACAGCTAATGAAAAGCGAAAAGCTTCGTTGCATTGTCATTTTCTGAATTATGAAATAATATACATGTAGATAATTAAAGTCTAAGTCATTAAAGGGTTAAACCCTAAATCAGATGTAAATGAAGAGACAAAAAAAAGAGTCGGTGATCAGTGTTGCCGCAGCATTAAAAATAAAAGTATCCCTCGAAATGCCAAAAATGTATCCAAAAGTATCCACATCAGAGAAAAAAAGTATCAAGTTAAACAGTATATATAAGTACAAACAACGGGTACCTATTTCTTATGATGTTTCAATTTTACTGTCAACTTTCCATTATGGTACACCAGCGTCAGAGATGAAGGTATAATTGAAATATTAGTCGATGCAAGAAATCTTAGTATTCATTAAAAAAAAAGATAAGCTTAGGAAACAAATAACAGAACTTTATTGAGAGTGTTATTGATGATTTTTTTCTAAGCAACACAAAAAGATGTATTTTGTCTTTAACTAAATTATCGTTTAGTAAAGCTAAATTCTGCATTGCGCACCTGTGTCTGCAGCAATGTTTCTTATTGAGTGATGAGCATGTCACCTATTCGTGCTTGATCCTTTTTAAGCTAGTGGTTTTTCTTATGTATACCTCACACATAAGCCTTAACTCCCCTCCCCCATCCTTCCCCCGTAATGTCACAAAATTATATTTGCCTTTAAGTCTGAAAATTTTAAATGTCAAATATGGGAATTTCCTGCAATAACTCAATACAAATATAAAACTATAATTGGTAAATGACATTAATGTAGTAATATTCAATCTAAAAACCCTGAAATATGGCTCAATTATTGAATCATAGCAAAATATGCTAGACACATGGGAAAAGATTTGGATTCATTGTAATTTCAATGGGGTATCGGTCAATATTTCTTGTAACAAAAAAAAAAAAACATGATTTAAGCCCGGAGCCAAGAGTCAATACCCATAATATCATTCAATTTTTACTGGGTGTTGTTCAATTAGATATTGATACTGTTCGGTGATGGATTTTTGTGAATTGGTGGATTTTGCAGTCTATTATTTATAAATAAAGGTGGTTTCATAACAGCTGCTAAGGTAAAAGAGTGCACAATTTTCAGCTCAGCCATAGAAAACACAGAAACCGAAGAAAGAGGGCACAGCGAGAAACACCGTCAAGAAACGCTTTCGAAAGACACCTCCCTTCTCCTGTCATTTACCGAAACCCCCTTAGTAGCGTTACGTAATATATGAACATCCCCTATAATAAATAAAAATCTTTCGTAAGGCAAGTAGGAAACCGCTTTTTTGCGTTTCTCTGCCAATGGGTATACCCATTTCGCCATCAGGTAACCACTGATCAAGATAACGGCAGTTGCGTTTTTTGCTTGTGCACGGAACTTTTGGCCTTAAAAAACGTATTGTTATTTTGTTTTTAAATTTCGGAAATATATGTACGGACTCTTCTTCAGACTCCGAAGACATAAACATTTCAGCATCATTGCTGGCCGTTTTGTTTTATAAATCTACATTTTATTAAAGATTTATAGTAACCGAGTGTCTGTAAGGCTTATAAAAAAAAACTATAATGTCCATTTTTCAGTTTTTGTTTTACTTCAGTTGATTTAGTTTTATAGTTTTATTTTCCTCCTTTTTTATATTTGTTCAAATCAAAATTTATATCTGGTGCTGCCGCCAGCCAAATTAAAATTGAACGAATCAGAACGAGATGGCAAACATTAAGAGTGCACCCAAGCTAGCATTTAGGTGAAAAAATCACCATGCATTGGTACTCATCCAATTCTTGGGTAAAAAAAATTTTCTTAACAATAAAATATTGAGCATGCTAACAAGTTGCCACAATAAATATTTTCTGTCTAAAAAAGTATCCAAATTTTCACTAAGGCAAAATAAAAAGTGTCCATCAAAATTTAGGAGAAAAAAGTATCCAAATGGATCCATTCGGCAACACTGTCGGTGATTTTACTCGGATAGCGACACACGTTTTTTTTTTCTTTGTTCTAATCGGTACCACGCAACGCCATCAAAGAACTCTCTTTTTCTAATTTTTGTTAATTTAATTTAATCTTAAATAAAATATGAATTGAATATTAATTTAAAAAGTGAAGAAAATTAGTTTTTTATTTATTAAAAAAATCTACATGGTGTCAGAAGTGGGATGTGCGGTATGCGTCGGTCGATCGCACAGTTATAAAAAAAAAGTGTTATTGGAAAGACAAAAACAAAGCGAGCGCGGTTTTTGTAAATTAAGACAAGTTGTGTGAAACTGGAAAAGTGTGCAAAACTAAATTGCGTGAAACGGAAACATGCATAACAGAAAAGTATTTTAATGAAAAGTTTAAAGAAAAGTATTGAAAAGTTTAAAGAAAGAAAAGCAAAGTGCAAAGAGATTAAAATAAGTATGTAATGGAAAAGAATAATATCGAAAAGCCTGTGAAAAAGTTTTGAAAAGCGTAAAAGAATAGAGCAAAGGCAAAAGTGTGAATAGTCAATGTTAAGAAAAAATAACCTGAAAAGTACAGTCAAAACGAAAAAAAAAGTCGAAGCTCAACTTGCAAACAGAGTCATTTCATTTCAAGGGCACTGGAAGAGATCAACAAGAAACAACATTCAAAGACAAGGGAAAATTGTTGTTACAAAACCACTGAAGCACTCAACTTGGTGCGCTCGTTCCATTTTTTTTTTAAATTTTTCCGCTTTTTCCAATGTACATAATAAACGCATGACATTTTGTAAGATTTTTGCGAAAAAAAACCGTTGTCTATTTTGTACAGTTTTGTCATTAAATGCCCGTCACTAAAGACCTTGAATCGCTAACAACCAGAAAGCTCCAAGAAATTTTGAAAAGCAGTGGTCTTATGGTTATAAGTTAAAAACCGACTTGGTAGATAGGCTACGATTATCACTGGAAGTAGAAGAAATTGAACTGAAAGCAGATAGTGAGGATTCAGTTGCTGCAGAATCTTTAGGCGAAATTTCAGTTGAATCTACAATAGAAAATCAAGTAGAACCTGCAGATAACGAAATGGCAAAAAGCGAGGGAATCCAAAATAATTATCAGTTTAAGGACGTCGAAAACGCTTTAGAAAAACTTTATGGGGAATCAAAAGACGTTGATTTATGGTTGACAGATTTTGAAAATGTTGCTGTTGGACGGGTGTGCAGAAATATCTATACGCTAGGCGATTGTTGCTGGGAGCTAGTAGGCTAGCTGTTGAATCAGAACCTGGAATTTGCGATTGGAAATCATTAAAAACATCTCTTTGCAGAGAGTTTGGTAAAAAAGATGTTGAAATGTTCACGAGTTATTATCAGATGCGAAGAAGGGTTCTTCAGAATCATATTTGAAATACTTTTATAGGCTGAAGAAGATAGCCGCAAGAGTAAAAGTTGAGGATTCAAATTTGATAGGTAACATTATTGGTGGTTTTCCAGACAGTGCTACAAATAAAAGTATTCTGAATCAATCTCAAACGTTAGATAAACTTAAAGAAAATCTGAAAGCATACGAAAAGATGAAAGGTGAACAAAATAGGGGGAAAAAACAAGAAAGAAAAGTCACATCAAAGTCCAAGTAGTGTCAGATATGAAGATAATAGAGAAGTTAAAGCTAAGCGGTGTACCAATTGTGGGGCCACATCTCATAAAGCTAAAGGAACAAGGTGTTTTTACTGCAACGAGTTTGGCCATATTGCTCCAAAATGACCAAAGAAATCTAATTCCGATAGCGTGACAAGTCAACAAAATACTTTTAAAAGGACAAGCCCAAAGGTCAACCTAGTGAATATTCCCGATTTTACTGTTGAAGTTTCCATTAACGGAGAAAATTTTAATGGACTCATTGATACTGGAAGCGATATTTGTATTATTAAAGAAGATTTAAAGATTAAATTAGGTATATCCGACTTTAAAGAACATGGTATTCCTGTTGTTGGTTTTGGACAGAGCAACAAAGTCACTCTTGGTGCTGTGGTTATTGATGCTGTCATAAATTCAGAATCTTATAATTTTTTATGTCACGTTGTTCCGAATCATTGGATCTTTACCGATATGATTATTGGGAAGAATTTTTTCGTAGATGCCTCTTTAACTATTGAAAATGGGAAGCCTGCTATTACCAAAAATGGGAATGAATAAGTATTTCTTGATAAAATTAATTTAATAGGCTGTAATACAGATCTATGCCTAAACAGCTTAAGTTCAATTGATGATGTAAAGGTTAAAAATGAAATTAAGTCCATGGATGAAAATTATAAGCCACAGAAAATATCAGAGCATTCAGAGCTTAAAATGAAAATCATTTTAAAAGTTGAAGTCCCAATCCATCAGATAGCTAGAAGGTTAGCTCCGCTAGAGAACGAAATAGTCCTTGAGCAAGTTTCAGAATGGTTACGGGCAGGAATTGTTCGCGAAAGCAATTCAGATTACGCAAGTCCTGTTGTTGTAGCCAAGAAGAAGGATGGAAGCCGACGCCTTTGCGTAGATTATCGAAAATTGAATATAAAGTTTATAAAGGATAGATTTCCGTTACCGAATATTGAAGAAGTCCTGGAAAACTTACATAAGGTCAAGGTTTTCACTACGCTGGATCTGAAAAATGGATTTTTTCATGTTGGCATAGAGATATCTAGTAAAAGATATACTGCCTTTGTAATACCAGATGCGCAGTATGAATTCAATCGAGTTCCATTTGGTTTATGTAACTCACCAGCTGTCTTTCAGCGTTTTATTAATTCAATTTTTCGAAAGATGATTCAGGAAGGAACACTTTTGGTTTATATGGATGATCTCATTATTCCTTCTGAAAACGAAGCTAAAAACGTTGAATCCTTGAAAAAAGTTTTGGATGTCTGTAGTCAGAATGGTCTTCAAATAAAGTGGACAAAATGCCAATTTTTATCTAAAACCGTTAAATTTTTGGGGCATAGAGTTCAGAATGGCACTATCAGACCCTCGGAAGAAAAGATTGTAGCTGTGAAAAAATTTCCCATTCCGAAGAATGCCAGAGACGTTAAAAGCTTCTTAGGCCTAACGGGATATTTCCGAAAGTTCATTTCAGGATATGCTTGGATAGCTAAACAACTTACCGATCTAACGAAAAGAGATGCGTTTGCTTGGGGGCGAAAGGAAGAAGAGTCTTTTATTAATTTGAAAGAAAGGTTTTATAGTGAGCCGGTATTACATCTGTTTGACCCTAGTCGTCGTACAGAGCTACATATAGATGCCAGTAAAAAGGGATACGGAGCAGTTTTGCTTCAAAAAGGTGACGACGAGCTTTGGCATCCCGTATTTTTCCTCAGTAATAAAACTTTGCCTGCAGAGAAAAACTATTTGAGTTACGAGCTAGAAGTCCTTGCAGTTGTGCGGTCTCTTAAAAAGTTACGAATATATCTTTTGGGCTTACAGTTCAAAATATTTACCGAATGCAAAGCTTTTCAGCAAACGATGGCTAAAAAGGAATTGAATAGCCGAATAGCAAATTGGGCTCTACAGTTGGAAGAGTACAATTGCACTGTACAACATCGATCTGGACGAGCTATGCAACATGTCGACGCTTTCAGTCGGTATCCAGTTGTCTTGATTATAGAAGACGGAGTACTAGAATCAATAACAAAAGCTCAAGCGAGGGACGAATTTTGTATAATCGTTTTGGAAATATTAAAATCGTCGCAGTACGAAGACTATGTTTTGCGAAATGGAATCATTTATAAGTACACTAACGGCGATTATAGAATTTTAGTACCGAAATCACTTCAAAAGCAAATTGTTCGAAAACAACATGAACAAGGTCACTTCAATGACAGCAAAGTTCAGTCGCTTCTACAATGCGACTATTTAATACCGAATTTAAGCAAAGTTGTTCAGGCTGTATCTAGTAGCTGCATCAGTTGCATATTTGCATCTAAGAAATCTGGAAGAAAAGAAGGTTATCTCAATGTAATAGATAAAATGGATGTACCATTGCATACTTTCCATTTGGATCATTTAGGTCCTTTACCATCTACTGCGAAAAGTTACAAGTTCCTGTTTGTGGTGGTGGACGCTTCTTCTAAGTTTATTTGGTTATATCCAGTGAAAAGTACAGGTGCAGAAGAAGTGTTAAAGAAATTAGAGCCACAAGCCGATATTTTCGGAAATCCGCAACGAATTGTAATGGATAAAGGAGCAGCTTTTACTTCGAATCAGTTCGCCGAACATTGTAAAGAAAGAAACATTAATCATCATCTTGTGACTACTGGTGTCCCGAGAGGAAACGGACAGGCTGAGCGTATCAATAAAATCATCATTGAGGTGCTTTCTAAAATATCTTTCGACGAGCCTTTAAAGTGGTATCAGCACGTCAACAGTCAAAAGGATTCTGAATTCTACAATATCAAGATCAACACAAAAAACGTCTTTTATACTGCTCACTGGAGTACCAATGTTCACCAATGAAGACTTGCAGCTTGCGAAAATACTTGAAGAAGAGATGCGACATGATTTCGAACATAACCGCCAAGAAGTTCATAGACAAGCAGCACTTGACATTTTAAATTTACAAGAAGACAGAAACAGAAAAGTGCCTATCAAGTATAAAATTGGCGATCTAGTGGCAATTCAGCGCACTCAATTCGGGACAGGATTAAAACTTTATCCTAAGTTCCTGGGCCCATATCAATTTTCTCGAGTAAAACGCAACGATCGATACGATGTCTGCAAGGTGGGAGACCACGAAGGTCCGAATCGAACACCGACATCAGTCGATTACATGAAGCCATGGAAAGTATATTCCTCTGATGAAGAATCTAGTGACGAAGATCAGCATGATGACGATAATAACAATAAAAGCGAAGGCGACGATGATGGTGGAGAAAATTTCACGGTGCTAAGTAGCAGTAATTCGACCGAGGCGTCCGAAAACCAGGATGGCCGTGTAGATAATTAAAGTCTAAGTCATTAAAGGGTTAAGCCCTAAATCAGATGTAGAGGGCGTACGCTTGCTATTAGGAATAAACTATGTTAAAAGAATGTAAATGTAAATGAAGAGACAAAAAAAAGAGTCGGTGATTTTACTCGGATAGCGACAAACGTTTCTTTTTTTCTTTGTTCGGTTCGGTACCACGCGACGTCATCAAAGAACTCTCTTTTTCTAATTTTTGTTAATTTAATTTAATCTTAAATAAAATATGATTTGATTATTAATTTAAAAAGTGAAGAAAATTAGTTTTTTATTTATTAAAAAAATCTACATACATAGATATTGGTAAATAGTTATTGGTACATGATAGTAATTAATTGTAAATAGTTTTTGATTTAAATTTTTAATGGAATTAATTTAAAATAATAAAAAAATTATAGATAAATTTTATTAAATTATTGTGATGAGCAATGACAATTCTTAGCTTGTTGCTGCTACGCTTTACGCCTTTTTTTAGCATTGAAAAATGATATTGTTGCTTAAAACAGTCATTGTACATAGGCTATTGACTATGTACTTGAATAAGGAACTAATTCGTTAAAGGTATTTTATTATCTTTTCTGTTCAATTGAACCCTAAAAATGATATAGCCAAAAGTGCAATTAAATTAAGGCTTGGACTTTTGAGATCGGTGCAAATTTGCCCACTTTTTATATTTTTAATCATAACTCAAAAACTATATATTTTTAGCATTTATACATTATCAGACTTATTGTAGAGAGTAAAATTTCCTATCGTTATAACACTTTATAAAGTCAAAAATCTTATTTTTTCAAAATTTCAATTTTTTAAAAAGTTATGATTAAGTGAACTTTTATGTGGGTATTTTTTTAAATTGCGATTTCTAAGAAAATATTCGGAAAAAGTTAATAAAATTTTTGTGATAGGACAAGAAATGTTTTACAATTTATATGAAATAAAGTTTTATAAAAATATTATTTATTATTTATAAAAAATTAAGTTTTTAATAATTTGTTTTAAACCAACTTCTCATATGTTCAGAAACTAAATTTTTCCGCAGAATTCTGTAAAGTCTACACAACTTTCTCCTGAAAAAAAAATTTAGTACGTTTCATAAATAAAAAAGTTACGAATGTTTAAGTGTCGCCACCTAGGCAATTTTACTCCCAATTTTACTCTTTTTCTTATTTTTATTGATATTTGCTCAAGTTTTCATTGTTGATATGGTATCATCAAAGAAGCTAACATCTACGCACACACGTATGCAATTATTTTCTTTTGTTTACCTTTTTGTTTTGCATATAAATGAAAATCATCCCTTATTTTAAGATCATGAAAACAAATGCAATTAATGAAATGCTTTAAGCTTCGTTGCATTTGGGAAATCATTTTCTAAATTGAAATTATGTATGTAAAAATTAAAATGTATATAATTTTGTCTTATTGAAAATAAAAAAATTTAAGTTATCTATGCAATTATTAAAATGTCTATAATAGGCTATTGACGATGTATTTGAATAAGGGACTAATTCGTTGAAGGTATTTTACTGTCTTATTGTTGAATTGTACCCTAAAAATTTATTGTTACCCTAAAAATGATACAAATAAAAGTGCGATTAAATTTATGCTATTATTTATAGACCAAATCCATCTCAAACCATGAATGCAGATTATTTTATGTTACGGAAGTGGTTGCCTATTAAATATGTTGTTTTTCAAAGGATATAAAGGGACCCATATTTCCCCGATTTGATTAAAAAAAATGTTTTATGAAGTTATGGCCGTTTTAAGTTATGCACATTTTAGGCCGAAAATTGTTTCAAAAAAGCGACATTTCCATCCAAATACAAATATCTACATAATTAACTTTTGTCTTTTGATTCTTATAGTACTTCTCATTTTCTGTTAGAATCTTTAAAAAAATCTCAAAATGATTGAAAATTAGCAGAGCTATAGTGCTTTTTATGAGAAAAAACCAAGCTAATTTTCTGAAAAACCACACCTTTTTTTTGCTTAAAATTTTATTTTGAGCTTGTATTAGGATAAGAAAGAGATGATATGAGTTTAATGCACGCTTAGAGGCATTTGAGGTGAGGAGAATTTTTTTCCAAAAAAAAATATTTAAATTTTTGTTTCAACCTTGCCCGCCATCTGTGATTCTTTAATTCATTTAAGCTTATTTTTAATAATAACATCATTTAGTACCGTTCTTTTTCTTTAAAATGAGCATTCAAGTGGTACTCTGCGATGTTTCTTCGCAAAGTTACAGCCATTTGAAAAAGTCATGAATTTGATCCCCTACGATCAAGATGAAATAAATTTGTAGCCGGTTGGCTAATATTGTTTGTTCGTAGGGGATGAAATTTATGTCTTTTTCAAATGGCTGTAACTTTGCGAGAAAACATCGCAGAGAACCACTTGAAAGCTCATTTTAAAGAGAAAGAACGTTACTAAATTATGTTTTTTATTTAAAATAAGCTTAAAGTAGTGGTATCACAGGCAGCTGGCAAGGTTGAAACAATAATTTAAATATTTTTTTTTTGGAAAAAAAATTCTCCTCACCTCAAATGCCTCTAAGCGCGCATTAAACTCATATCATCTCTTTCTTAATCGGCAACCACTTCCGTAACATAAAATAATCCGCGTCCATGGTTTGAGATGGATTTGGTCTATACATATTTATTATATATGGGCCATTCCATGCCAAATCATCAAGGTTTTGGCCCAACCCTCTTCGATTTCGATAATTTTTTGATATGTCGTAGTGCGTATTAAAAGCAACAAGCACACCAATTTTCAGTCTTGTATTCAAAATCGTTATTGAGTAATCGGTTTTTTAAATTTTAAGGCAAAAAATTTTCAATTAACGATAGACTAGTAAAAATATTGTAGCGAAATTTGGTTTACGCCAGAAAATTCTCGAAACAAAACACCAACAAAAGAAAACTAAACGATACTAGCTAGCATCACTGGCTGTATAAATACTTTTACACCATCTAGCGGCCAAGTGCAGTTTTTGTAAATAAAAATGAAATTATCGCCGTCGTACAACGCCATCTAGAAGGTATTGAATTATTCGAGAAAGTGATTGTGAATTCCACGTCGTGTAACGCCATCTAGAAGATATTGAATTATTCAAGGAAATGATTGTGAATTCCACGTCCATACGCCATTTAGAAGGTACTGGTAAATTGTATATTATTGTAGATTCCACGCCGATACGCCATTTAGAAGGTACTGGTAAATTATGGATAATTGTGGATTCCACGCCACTTAGAAGGTACTGGATTATTCGAGAAAGTGATGACTGTAGTATAAAAAGGTTGTCATCTGAGTTGTCGACACACAGTTGAATTCAAACAGTGAAGTAGAACAGTTGAATTTGAGCAACATTAGTGAACAGTTGAATTCAGACAGTGAAGCAGAACAGTTAAATTTGAGCAACACAGTTGAATTTAAACAGTAAAGTAAAACAGTTGTCTATAAAGCGTCAGATTAATATTAGAGTTTGAATGTTAATAAAATAAACAATTGTACCGTGTAAAAACTAACTTTTGTGATTTAAATAAACCATTTTATAATTAAATAAGTTTGTGTATTTTTGATTGTTACACAATCCAGTTATCGAACTCTGAAAAGTGTAGGAGATCGAAATCATCGTCTAAGAGACAGGAATTTCGTAACAATTGGTGTCAGAAGTGGGATTGTGTAAAAAAAATTAACAATCAATTAAAAAAAATAATGGTTAAGTTTGACGAACTAAAAGTGGATCAACTGAAGAAGGAGTTGCAGCAGCTGAGTCTGCAATCATCTGGCGGAAAGGTGGAGTTACAGAAACGCTTACGGCAGGCTCTTGAGGCTTAAGGTGTAAACCTGGAAGAGCATGAATTTTATAGTGATGTTTCAGAATCAACAGCGAAAGTGGAAGAAGCTTCTGGACCGGCGGCAAGTGGTGAAGTTGTAGATATGTCAAAGTTCGAGAAAATGTTAATGGCGATGACGCAGACGATAAGTCAGAACGCGATGCAGGTCGAGGCGGGTCAGAAAGAAATTGATCAGAAGTTAAGTCAGGAACGCGCTGCAGATCCAGGCGGTTCGGGAAGAAATTGATTAGAGCTTAAGTCAGAACGCGCTGCAGATCCAGGCGATGCGGGAAGAAATTGATCAGACCTTAAGTCAGAATGCGCTGCAGATCCAGGCGGTTCGGGAAGAAATTGATCAGAGCTTAAGTCAGAACGCGAACGCAGATTGCCAAAATGGTAAATAGCCTCGATGCAAAAATTACTGAGTTACGAGTCAACGTTGAATCATTCAAGGAAGAAGTTCAAAATAATTTTGAGGACGTTAATAAAAGGATTCAACAGTTGGACATAAGCGAACCAACCACTCAAGTGATAAGAGAAATCAGCGCAGAGAGGCTTTAGGCACCTTCATAAGGTTGAACAACGCCATTTAGTGTTTTCAAGCTCCAGTTTGAAACAACATCTGGTCACAATCGTTGTGATAACGAAAGCGCAGCTGCAGCGCTAATTGTGGCATTAAAAGGCGCAGCTGCACAAGTATTGCAAACGGATTCAGTGGCGGAGCAGAAAAATTACAAGGCGGTGATGTATGCCTTACAGCGAAAATATGGCAGTGACCACATGAAGCAGATTCACAGATTGGAGTTGAAAAGTCGTATCCAGAAATCTGGTGAGTCCTTGCAGGAGTATGCTGCGGATATTAAGCGATTGGCACACCTTTCCTTTCCTGACGAGTTAAGTGTCGTAGCTGAAAAATTCAAAATAAAGGCGTTTATTGACGCCATACGTGACTCAGATACAAAACGCGAGACAATGAGGAACCCGAAGACAACATTTAACGAAACAGTAACGGTTGAACTCACACAGGAGACGATTGCGTTGACATGCCGCCCATCACTGAAAACTCGTCGGATGGAGGTGGAGGCTGAAAAGAAAAATTCATCGTTCGCCAGCAGTAGCTTCAGCGGAAAATGCCACGACTGTGGTAAGCAGGGCCACATGGCACGTGACTGCAAATCACGTCGTAAGCGATCTGCATCACGTTCACCAAGAAAAAGAATTGGAAATAGGGTGGACGATGGCAAAAATGGTAGCGAGCAGCAGTCGTTAAACTAAAGAGAGTCAGTACAGCGGGGGGTGAGCTGACTCTCACAGATGATTGGCCCATAGTCTTGGTCTCGAAGCTCTGCCGAAATTCCAACAGCCTTACCATCGGTGGAAAAATCAACGAAAGACCATGAGAGCTTACTTTGGATACAGGCGCATTGCATTCAATTGTGAGGAGAGACTTATTTGACAGACGAGTAACGCCATTAAATGGGATCCAATTGAGAACAGCGACAGGAGAAATTGCGCAAATAGTAGGAAAAGTTACAGCGAGTATTCTTATCGGCAACAAAACTGTGGAACATGATTTTACTGTTGCAAACATCACCGATGAGGTTATCATTGGCGTGGATTTCATGATTCGGCACGGGTTCACTTTGGATCTTAAGAAAAAAACGTTAAGGTATGCCAATGTAGAGACAAATTTGCGTCCAAAGGAGAAAATAATGGCCGAACATCAGTTGTCAAACATTGCATTGATACATGTAATTTTCAGCCAATTAGTCAACCTCCAAGGTGGCTAGCACTCGCTAAGAGAGAAGAAGTGACGGGCCTTATAGAGAATATGGTGCGAGAAAATGTCATTGCACCATTAGAAAGCCCATGGAGTTCACTGGTCGTACTTGTCAAGATAAAGGACGGAAGTATGCGATTCTGTGTGGATTACAGAAAATTGAATAACATCACCAAAAAAGACAGCTACCCGTTACCCAGAATCGATGATACACTGGATACGTTATCTGGAGTAACATGGTTTTCCAGCCTGGACTTACAAAGTGGATATTGGCAGGTGGAAATAGATAAAAAAGACAAGGAGTAAGCTGCCTTTAGTATTGGGAATGGTCTATGGTGGTTCGATGTCATGCCGTTTGGTCTTTGTAATGCTCCAGTTACGTTTGAGCGGTTAATGAAACAAGTTCTCAAAGGACTACATTGGAAGACTTGTCTAGTGTATCTCGATGACATAATCATCATGGGAAAAGATTTTCATAACCATTTGAAAAATCTGGAGGAAGTGTTTGAGCGCTTGAAAGCAGCTGAACTAAAATTAAGTGCGAAAAAGTGCTCACTTTTCCAGCGGGAAGTCAAATAACTGGAGCACAAGGTTACGTCAGAAGGAATACACACAGATGAAGATAAAATAAAAGCTGTGAAAAATTGGCCACGACCATCTAATCTTCATGAGCTGCGAAGTTTTCTGGGGCTATGTACTTATTACAGACGCTTTGTTCCTGGTTTCGCAAATGTTGCAGGCAGTCTACATGAGCTGACACAGAAAAATCGGAAATTCGAATAGAGTGGTGCACACGAAACTGCATTCCAAAAGCTGAAAGAATTACTGTCCACAGCGCCAATACTCGCGTACCCAATACCAGGCAAAGAATTTGTATTGGACACCGATGCGAGTGGCCATGGTATTGGAGGAGTTTTATCCCAAATCATCAATGGACAAGAAAAAGTTGTCGCATATTTCAGCAAAGTTCTGTTGAATCCTGAGTGGAACTATTGAGTAACTCGGAGAGAGTTACTGGCAGTAATGGAATGCGTGAAACACTTCCATAAGTACTTATATGGACAGCACTTTCTCCTGAGGACAGACCATGCGGCATTAAGGTGGCTACTTCAATTCAAGGATCCTGAAGGTCAAATCGCACGGTGGATAGAACGCTTGCAGAGCTATGATTTCACCATAGAGCATCGCAAAGGAAGCCAGCATGGAAATGCGGATGCACTTTCCCGTCGTCCATGTAAAATTGAATGCGGTCATTGTTCGCGAACAGAAAATAAAGCTGGAACAATTGATGTGCGCCTTTTGAACGTTTTGCCTGAAGAAAAGTGGACAAAAGAGGAGGTAAAACGGGACCAGCGCAATGATACAGATTTGGCAACTGTAATTAAGTATAAGGAGCTGGGTAGGAAACCGGCGTGGCAAATGAAAGCCATATCTGTAAAGCATACTGGGCGCAATGGCAAAGTTTGGAGTTGCATGATGGTTGTCTCTACCGAATATGGGAAAGCGAGGATGGTAAAACTCGCTCAAAACTGCTGGTTATTCCAAAGGCCAAATTTAAGGAAATAATCGAGGATTATCACAATGGATCGAGTGGTGGACATCTGGGCATAACGAAAACCACAGAGAAAATAAAGAAACGGTTTTATTGGGTAGGATGCCAAGAATCAGTTGCTGACTGGATCCGCCGTTGTGACCAATGTGCAATTGCTAAAGGACCAAGGCAACGCACTCGGGGAAAAATGCATCAGTATAACGTTGGAGCTCCCTTTGAGAGGATAGCCATGGATATAGCGGGACCTTTTCCAATCAGCAATGCAGGAAATAAATACATCCTTGTGGTAATTGATTATTTCAGTAAGTGGCCAGAAGTATATCCCATTCCCAATCAAGAAGCAAAAACAGTGGCAGACATTTTCATCAAAAATTGGATTTGCCGATATGGAACTCCACTTGAGTTGCATTCTGGCCAAGAACGAAATTTTGAGTCGACACTTTTTAAGGAGGTTTGTGATATGCTTGGAATTCAGAAGACACGTACCACAGATTTGCATGCTCAGTCCGATGGCATGGTCGAAAGGTTCAACCGTACTCTAGAGGAACATTTAAAAAAGGTTGTCGATAAAGGACAAATAGATTGGGATGAGCATCTACCAATGTTTCTAATGGCTTACCATCATTCTACTACAGTCACGCCAGCAAAAGCCATTTTTGGTACGGACTTAAGGCTTCCAGCAGATTTGAAGTACGGAGTAAGCGTTGTCCCAGAAACGACCCATGCTGAGGATTACATGTCGCGAAAAGAATTAGCAGATATACACGAGCTTATCAGGAGACGTACTCAATCGGCTAGCGACAAGATGAAAGCTCGGTATGACCTGCCAGCAAATACTGAAGGGTTCAAAGAAGGTCAATTAGTGTTGCTACATAACCCACAACGAAAACGAGGCTTGTCTTCTAAATTACAGACTCATTGGGAGGGACCTTACCGGATCGTCACAAGGATTAATGATGTGTATCGAATCCAAAAATACCCCAGGAACAAAAGTAATTTAAAGGTAGTCCACATCGAAAGGCTGGCACCTTATACTAGAGACGGAGAGACTCTTGTTCGGGACGAAAAAGTTTAAGTGGAGGGCAGTGTAGCGAAATTTGGATTGCGCCAGAAAATTCTCGAAATAAAAACCAACAAAAGAAAACTTAACGATACTAGCTAGCAACACTGGCTGTATAAATACTTTTATACCATCTAGCGGCCAAGTGCGGTTTTTGTAAATAAAAATGAAATTATCGCCGTCGTACAACGCCATCTAGAAGGTATTGAATTCTTCAAGGAAGTGATTGTGAATTCCACGTCGATACGCCATTTAGAAGGTACAGGTAAATTGTGTATTATTGTAGATTCCACGCCGATACGCCATTTAGAAGGTACTGGTAAATTATGGATAATTGTGGATTCCACGCCACTTAGAAGGTACTGGATTATTCGAGAAAGTGATGACTGTAGTATAAAAAGGTTGTCATCTGAGTTGTCGACACACAGTTGAATTCAGACAGTGAAGCAGAACAGTTGAATTTGAGCAACATAAGTGAACAGTTGAATTCAAACAGTGAAGCAGAACAGTTAAATTTGAGCAACACAGTTGAATTTAAACAGTAAAGTAAAACAGTTGTCCATAAAGTGTCAGATTAATATTAGAGTTTGAATGTTAATAAAATAAACAATTGTACCGTGTAAAAACTAACTTTTGTGATTTAAATAAACCATTTTATAATTAAATAAGTTTGTGTGTTTTTGATTGTTACACAATCCAGTGATCGAACTCAGAAAAGTGTAGGAGATCAAAATCATCGTCTAAGAGACAGGAATTTCGTAACAATATTGATATCAATTAAACGTGGGGTATCATTTGTTTGTATTTGAATGAAGTTTCTGAAAAAAAATATTCGTAGTAATAATCAGTTAGTTATTAACGTTTAAAGATTATAGTCGACATTTTCAAAAAGTGCGACCACTTTAATTTTTCTCAAAACTCCACTCTGTATATATATGGAACGTTCCATATCAACCGGGACAGCGGTCTGCTCAAAATTGAGCGCAGCGGAAAAACGGCGCCTACATATAGATATCTATGTATAAATAGGCAGTTGGTAAACAGCCATAATCATAATCGCTTAATTTTTTTATTTTTTAGGAAGGCTGTGAAGAGAGGAAGTGTATTGTATACTTTTTTTTTTCAAAAATAGGTGGTGCCACGCCCCTAACAGAAAATACGTTGCCACGGCTAATCTAATGAACCGATTTTATTAAAATTTAGATTGGAGATAGACTGAACCATCAGAAAAGTAATTTAAAGCTCAGAGTTCTTAACCCTAGAAAGATAATCTGCGTCAAATTTACGCATGGATATTTAAAATATTGCTCACTCTCCCTATGTAGTGCGAACATGTCGCTGTGCATTAAAGACATCTCAGTCGTTAATTAATAAATTTAAATCTTTAAATTGTTTTATTTATTTATATTTATCCGCGGATGCGGAGTTTTAACGGAAGCGGAAGCGGAGGTGGAAAAACAATTTGAAAATATTTAAAATTTAGTATTACTACTAAATAAACACTTGTAGGCATCCTAGATTTCCAGCTGAAGAAGCTATTTTTCAGAATTTATTATGCAACCCTCAGTAGGAGATATTATTATAATTCTTTTCAGGATCAATAAATACACTCTTGAAATACACGAACAATGTTTTTTTTTAATTCATTTAAAATAATATATGTGGGGCATTCAATGCCAAATCACCGAGGTTTTGGCCCTACCCTCTTCGATAATTTTTTGATATGTTTTAGTGCGTATTAAAAGCAACAAGCACACCAATTTCCAGTCTTTTATTCGAAACTGTTATTGAGTAATCGATTTTTTAAATATTAAAACAAAAAACGATAGACTAAGTAGTTATAAATATTGATATCAATAAAAAGTAGGATATCATTTTTTCGTATTTGAATGTAGTTTCTGAAAAAAAAAAAATAAAAAAAATTAATCGCAGTAATAATCAGTTAGTTATTAACGTTTAAAGATTAAAATCGACATTTTCGAAGAGTGCGACACCTTTGATTTTTCTTAAAAACTTTCTCAAAATTCTACTCTATATTACGCAACTTTTAAGCTGTAGTTCAAGATGTGCTGACAATTTTTTTAATTTTTTTTCGAATTTTGAAAATTTTATATTTGTTTTTTATGATGGAATTATATATACCACTAGTTTAAACAAAAGAATATATAGCTTCTCACATACTTTATTAATGTATTTTGAGTCATAAATTCTAGAAATGCCCACCATTTTTTTCTTTTAAGAAAGGTTTTCGAGTTATTCCCCAAAAATCAGTTTTTTGAACTTTTTTCATTTATTTGGTCATATTTCCATAAATTTTTTTTTAACTAAGAAAAAAATGTTGGAAAAATAAGGATTTTGTGGGTAATTTCTGTTAAAAAAAAAAATCAATATTTTGACTCAATTTTAGTTCATACGATACCCATGAGTGTGACGAATATGTTGATAAAATTTCATAAGGATCGGCTCAGTAATTTTGGAGAAAAGACTGCTAGCACCGTATGAAAAAAGTGAATTCGAGAGAAAAGCGTTCAATATTTGTTTATTGAACCGGAGAGTGCGCTCAAATAAAGTTGCAAAAATATACTTAGAGAGCGATGTTTCAAAACGATGTTTTTGAAATGGACTACTTTCGAAATCTGTGTAAACGAAATTTAAACTAGGTTGTACCCATAACCATACCTTACAAATCTAGCCCATCACAAAACAATAAAATGTAAATTAGCTTAAACACAGAATTTCCCACTTTGTAAGCTCTAATGTTGATTTTATAACTTCCGTTATAACTCCGATTTACCTCATCAAAATTTGCGGATGTGGAAGCGGAGGCGGAGGCACAATATCAATCGGAAGTTCCGCACTTGCGGATGCGGATGCGGAGCTCCGTTACAACCCTAGTTGTAACATATAAACTACTATATATTTTTCGACGCAATCGCAAATTATTTCTAAGAACTGTTTGGTGATCTGTATATTGCCATCAAAAACACTTCCTGATCTCTCATATTACATTTGCATGTTACATTACATCTCGCGTCAAAAACAATCTCAAGTTGAACTTCAAATTGCTCATAAATTAGACCCATAATAACGCCTTACAAACATGGGATCCTACCTGAAAAATCTACTGTAACAAATTTAATGGAGTTTTCGTTTAGAACAATAAATCAGTTTGGTAACGGATTTAAGACAGATGTAATTTATACTGACTTTATGGAGGCATTTACTTTAGTACTGGCTATCCGATTGGTTTGCTGAATTGGATTCGTTCTTATCTTTTTACTCGAATATACTGGAAAGAAAACAAAGATAGTGCTGTTCTTATAACATTGGTAATCAAAATCTAAAATGACTTGACCCATTTGAACATCTGGGTGTAGTTATGGATACTAATCTGAAGTTCCATATTCACATTGGCCAAGTTATTAATAAGGCTAATTGTGTTTTTGGCTTTATAAAACGGTGATCTAAAGAGTTTCGTGATCATTGGTGAGACCTATTCTATAATATGCATCCATAGTTTGGTGTCCTCGATACCATTGCTACATAGATTTAATGGTGTCTGTCCAAAAACAGTTCTAGATATTTTTTCTATGCAATCTATCAAAGGGAGAAATAGTTAAAATTGCATTTAAAATTAAACAACATGAAAAGTTATATCTACCTAAAGTTAAAATTATAGGTTTTTGAAATTTAATTGTTCCACCTAGAATATTAATTAAATATAGATAAACTTCAAGAAAAACCATGGTTGAAGGGTGTGCTCCAAAAAATTTAGATAAATACATTTCTATAAAAAAATTTAATGCTTACCAGCGTTTCCTGTTTAATTTATAAACCTCCTTGTTAAAAATATTGAAACGCAAAAAAATCAACTGCAAATCAATTAACAAGCCGTCTGTTTGAAAAAATCGTTTTTCTTTTCCTTCAGTGTGTTATCGTAAGTGCCATTTTCTGCAAGCACACTTACGAAACGTTGTGAGCGAAATTATCGTATATGCCAAAAAATATGTTTTTTCGGAAAATGTACACTTTTCCACAGGAAAATTTCTGAGTTTATTTATAATAGTTGATTATCTAAGCACATGGAAAATTAAGTATTGATATTGCTAGCCAAAGCACTGAAAAGTAGAAAAAACCCTCTCCTGTAAAATTTGGATTTTGGCAAATACGATCATTTCGCGCAAAGGGTCTACATGTTCAATGAACCTTTTCGCTGTGCTGTACTGATTTTAACAAAGTTAAATACTCGTAATAAAACAATATTTTACGTTTTCTTGATAATGTGCATTTATAACCTTTTATTGTTTCAGCTAATCATTATTATTTTATTTCTGATCATCTTTTGCAGCTTAAATATTTGGGGTAGAAGTTATGATCATTATGATGGACCGCAACCTTAGTGTGCTCTTCCTGCTTCAGTTAAAAATGATCATGCCGGTAGGCATCTTCCCGACCGGACATGGTCAGAGCTTTCTGCTGAATCGTAAGAGTACAAATGGCAGCAGTGGCGGATACAAGGGGGGCATATGAGGGCTGAAGCCGCCCCCCTTGGGAGCGAAAAAAAAAAATTTTTATTCAAGAACGTTCGTGGAGAATCGAACAAATCAAAGCAGTTCAGGCTTTGATATTTGAAAACCAACTCTTAGCATTTTATACTCTTTGTTTTCAGTCAGTCTCTGAATTTGTGCGCAGGAAAATCATGTAATATTTCTGAAATTCGTAACATGCTAGGCACAGTTTCATCAGTGTCAAACTTTTTCTCGAATTCATCTAAAAGAGTAGAACTATTGAAAGATAAAATTTTCGAACGGAGTCCAGAAACAAAAGAATCGTTTAAAAGCATATTGTGCGACTAGATACTTTGATACTTTCAGCGAATTATTACTGTTTATCTCTTAAGCATTACAAGACTTAGAACAAAGCTAGGAAACCGAAGCGTCTACAAAAGCTGTCCAACTTTCAGCTTCGATAGCACGCTCCAATTTATTAGTATCGTTACATATTCTGAAAATTGTAAATGTTCCTATATTGTAGCTCAGTCGAAAACTACAAGATCCGACACTACAAATCTCTTCAGCCTGTTCTCATGTCAAGCAAATTATCAACCTGTTTTCAGAAATACGAACAAATCAAACGTCATTTGATGATATTTTTAATGAAGCGTCTTCAATTGCTAATAATCGTATAATAACTTTGTCATCCCGTTTGTAACGCATAGATGCTCTTTAAAGAAAAAAATACGACTTTATGAAACATTTTAGCCTTCATCGTTTATTTTCAGTTCACTTAAAAAAAACTTGATTTCCGAAATGTAAGTCCTCTTCGTTTTTTTCTTAAATTCTCAAAAAAACTTTGATAAATGTAAGAATTTTCGAGACCGTCCGATCGTGGAGAAACTAAGTTCAAAAATTTTTTTTGAAGTGAAAACTTCTTATGGCACGTTGTGCGGCTGAGGAAAAAAGTATAATTTCGCGACACCGACCGTCATCGGGAAGACTTGGGAAACGAACTCGATTTTGAAATTTTGAAGACTTGGGAAACGAACTCGATATTGGAATTTTGAAGACTTTTGAAACGAACTCGATTTCAGAAATTTGAAGACTTGGGAAACGAACTCGATTTCAAATTTGAAAGACTTGGGAAACGAACTTGATTTTGGAACTTTGAAGATTTGGGAAACGAACTCGATTTTAGAATTTCGAAGACTTTGGAAACGAATTCGAATTCAGAAATTTGAAGACTTGGGAAACGAACTCGATTTCAAATTTGGAAGACTTGGGAAACGAACTTGATTTTGGAATTTTGAAGACTTGGGAAACGAACTCGATTTTAAAATTTTGAAGACTTGGAAAATGAACTCGATTTCAAAAAAAAATAAAACGTTGCCTACAATTGGTGCTATTAATAATTTGGCCCTAAAAGTAGGCAACACTCTCTGACAAATTTCAAAAAGAACGCCTAAAAGTAGGTAACGATTTTAAAAATTTCAGATAATGTGTCCTAATTTTAGGTGCTATTTTTGAAATTCGTCGGAAAGTGTTGCATACTTTTAAAGCGGCTCTCACACGATCAATATTACTGACAGTATAATTACTGACAGTATTTACATTACTGTCAGTGTACCACTCAATTTAAAAATTTTTTCCACAAAATTACATACTTTCATGGGCCAATTTTTTCAAAAAACGTTGCCTACTTTTAGGCGCTATTAATAATTTACCCTTAAGCGGCCCTCACACGATCAGTATTACTGACAGGATTTTGCATACTGACAGTATTACTGATCGTATGAGGTGAGTACTGATGTACTGTCAGTATAGAAAAACGATACTGATGACTGATGAAAAAATCGGATATTACTGACGAAGTTTTTAAATACTGACAGTAAAGCGGCCCTCACACGATCAATATTACTGACAGTATTTACATTACTGTCAGTGTACCACTCACACGGTCAGTATTGTTTATTGTCAGTAATCAGTTTTTTTGACATTCGACTGGTGAAGGTGCGAACTATGCTCCGGCTACGTGACCGACAGCCGAAAATGGCATGCCACTTTTTGGGGCAGATTCCATCCAAACTTGCACCACGCCTCCAGCTAGGCATCGGACGACCATACCCTTGGACGCAATGTTCCATGCCACTGAATGAGGAACTTTTCCAAGTTTCTTTCAAGTTTCGCTGCCTCATCGTCTATCTGCCACAAAATGGGGCATGCCACGCCCCCTCCCAGGATTTTTCCGTCCCGTGCCTACTTGCACCCTCTGACCAAGTTTCAGCCGGATCTGCCCCAAAAAGTGGCATGCCACTTTTCTGTGCAAATAATACTGATGAACTGTCAGTATTCACCTCACACCATCAGTATTACTGTCAGTATTTAAAAACTTCGTCAGTAATATCCGATAAATTTGTAGCATACATATGTTGACTTCCGGTTAGTTGTTGCTCAGTAAGCAAATTTTTCTCTGCTAGCGCAGCCGAAAGCAGAGCCAGCAGCCCAAAGCAGAGAAAAATCTGAAATACCAGGCCACCTTGAACCAGCAGCAAGCAAATTTGGTTTTTTGAAAAACTTTAAAACGTTATATCTCGGCTATTACTAAACCGATTTAGACAAATGAGGTGTAATAGTTTTTTTTAAGAACAAGCAGATTTTTTTGAAGTCATTTGTATTATGATTAACTGTCACAAGATGGCGTTTCAAGCAGTTTGAATATTCTAACAGCCATGACTCGGCAACGAATAAGCCGATTTTGATAAATGTGGTGTCAAAGTGTCTGTAGGAAGAAGGAGATTTTTAAGTTAAGTTTTAAAAAAATTATGCTTAAGCTATTTAGTCACATGTCAAGTTTCTTTCTTTACCTGATTTTTTCTTATATTTACATAATTCGCAATGATGTTTCTTACTGCAATCAGAATAAATTTTTGTTCTCAAACATTAGGAATACTTAGCTCAAATTTAATTATTCACAGTTGAGGCTACTGAGCCGAATATACTTCTTCCAGCAATTTTTGAAGTGAAAACTTCTTATGGCACGTTGTGCGGCTGAGTAAAAAAGTATAAACTCGTGACACCGACCGTCATCGGGATTCCCCGTCATGAATGCGATGGTAAAATTTTAATCTTCTATTGTTTCTTTTAAATAAAAAATATTCCAAGTGGAAGACAAAAAGCAAAGCATAAACACTAACTGACAAATTTAATTCTCATTCAACGATTGTTATGCTTACATGTTTGTTTCTTTCAATGTCCGCGTTGTTGCGTTGACAAATTGAGAATGAGAGCGAGAGTAAAATTTGAATACATATTCCGTTTTTGTCTTCCATTGCATTGCCATATAAAAAGAAAACGCACATATACCAATTAACGCACTAACTTGCCATTAAACGATTTGTTTTCACTTCTGTCGGCACTCCCGGAGTGCAACCCGCCGTTTTTTTCAATTTCCGCGTTCCGACGTAGTTTGACCAACAAATATTCTTATATTTACATATCTATTTAGTTATTATTGAAACTATTGCAGCGATATTAATGAAACTTGGTGATTTAGTGCAAATGTGGGCAAAATTAGGATTTGGCTAGGATTAATCTATTAAGTTTTAATCATTTAGGAATTGAGATTTTGCTGAGGCCTACACTGTAATGTTTTTTATGATTTTTTTTTGCTTATTTGATAATTGTCTTATTGTATTGCCACTCATTTATTTCAACTTAAATGTATTTTTTCTTATATTTTTACCTATATTTTTATCTTTTATTTTTGTGAAAAACATCCTAATTAAATTTTATATCTAAATACTACCTTGATCAAAAAGTTTTAGGACTTTATTTTTAAAATGAAAAATACAAGTTTATTCATCAAAATCGATATTGTCTCCTTCAAAGTACTCCCCATCGACTGCAATGCACTTATGCCAACGCTTGACCCAGTCCTCAAAAGCCTTTTTATACTCGACCGTCGGTATGGCCATCAGGGCCATCTTCGATTTTTCGATGACCTCTTCTCGGCTGCTGTAACGCGATCCGCGGAGCGGTTTCTTCAGGTGGCCGAACAGGAAAAAGTCGCAGGGAGCCAAATCAGGCGAATTCGGTGGATGTTGGACGGTATTCATGGAGTTTTTGGCCAAAAACTCACGAATAATGATCGCATTGTGCGACGGCGCGTTGTCGTGATGCAAAATCCACGAGTTGTTTGCCCACAAATCCGGTCTTTTTTGGCGAACTGCTTCACGCAAACGTCTCAAAACGCCCAAATAATATTCTTTGTTGACGGTCTGACCTTCTGGGAGGAATTCATGATGCACAACACCTCTGTAGTCCATGAAAACCGTGAGCATCGCCTTCTTTTTCGATTGAAAACGACGTGGTTTTTTTCGACCATTTCTGAAGCGTCCGTGCCAGCGAAAAACGTTCGATCTCGTTAGAGTATCGTCGCCAAAACACTTTCCCAACATTTCCAACGTCTGCGCACCGTTAAATCCGTTTTTAACACAAAATTTAATGCAAACTCGTTGCTGCAAAGTTGATGACATTTTTTTTTTTGTAAAAAATCGAAACCACACACAAAAGTAGATGCACACAATACGGCGTCACTTCAAGAAATGTCAAGCTGTCAAGCTGAAAATTTGACATAACGTCCATGACACTTCTACCAACACAACAAAAAAAAGAGAATTGAAATCGGACGAACGAGAGCGCCACACGGTGACGAGTCCTAAAACTTTTTGATCAAGCTGGTATAGTGATTAAATTCTGTTGTTACCCCACAACACTTATATATATTCTAGAATTATGCTAAATTTTGAACTATATTATTTACTTTTATATTAAATGCCATACTCTTTTTTTGATACAAATGCTACTATGAATACTCGAATTAAATCGTTTGTAAAAAATAAAATTATTGTATCAAAAAAAACGCATAAATAAAATGAAATGAAAAAAAATGATTCGAGCTTTCAAAGTCTCTCACAAGGGCATGGATAGCCCACAATATTTATAAACGTATATTGGGAGAACTAACACCGTAGTCGATATAAAATTTTACAAGGCAGATGTACTTATAGCAATATCTTATTACAAAATTTTGGCGCAATAGCACCAGAGGGCGTGGCGACTCATACAAGTAAAATACGTTAAGTGGCATATCTATCAAAATATGTGAGCAAGAGATTTATTTATGGAAAGCTGGGTTGTACCAGTAGGTGTGTCACCGTCCTAAATTTTAAGACTAATTACGGCATATATTGCAATATATACAAGCTATTCTGCTAAAATTTGGTATGCGGATGTCGATCACGAATAAAATTTATTTAATATCCAAAAGTAGGCGGAATTGAAGAAGTAGGCGTGGGATATTTCGACTTTTTAACTTCTTTTCGATTTTTTTCAACATTTTCTATATTATTTTAACTTTTTCTAAGCTTTTAACTTAACTAACTTAAGTATTTTTTCGTCTTTTTCAACCTCTTTCAACTTTATTCGTCATTTCCTTTATTTATTCAACTTTTTCATCGATTTTGAACTGTTTCAACATTTTTCAACCTCTTCAATTTTTTGAGAGTTTTTCAACCGCTTTCAATATTTTTCATCATTTACCATATTTTTTCGACATTTTCAATTTTTTCAAACATTTTTCAGCATTTTCCTTATTTTTTTGGGATTTTTCAATTTCTTCAAACAGTCTTTTGAAACTGTTTCAACAGTCTTTTGAAACTGTTTCACTTCTTAAACTTTTTCAAGCTCTTCAACGTCTTTTTAACATTTATTGTAAAGTTAATTTCAATGCAGTGTTAGGTATGTGAGTTTCGGCATGGCCGAATATTACTAGTTTTAATTTATTTTTATTTCACATTTCTTTCTCAAATGTTTCAGAGCCGCAATATTCTGTCCTTATTTGGATCATAAAATTTCAAAATTAAAATCAAAATTCCAGAGTTCATTTTTGAGCATTTTGCCCTTAGAACGTTTTATACTGGTAATCACTCGATGAGGCATGTTAACAAAATCATAGGGACTGCCCTCACTTACGAAAGTGATTTAAATTGCAGTAAGGTTGAGCGCTAATCCGAAATTAAATTGTGTCATCAGCATTGTTGTAAGACCGATTTCAAAGATACTTTGAATGCAATGAAAGCATTGCCCATTACACTAGTTTACAATTTTGGGCCTCATCTCGAGATTTGGTTTCTCATAGAAGTTTTCCTATGTGTTTTGGGGCGTAGATTCCAAAAATGACAACCATTTTTTTTTTCTTACGAATCGTTAAGAAAAAAACCTTTTTTCTGCACTTTTTTTGTTTATTTGGTCATATTTCTATCAATTTTTTTTTCGACCTAAATCGGTTGCACACTATTCAAAATTTTATTTTATCTTCTGTCCAACGGTTTGCTGTTCAAGAGAATAGGATAGGATTTGATGGAGTTACAAGCGGTCATATTCCAAAAATAGTGACTTTTTTTGGTTTTTTCAAAAAAGTCAAAACCTTTGTTTTTTATATTTTTAATATTCAGGATGAAAATCTATTTTTTAACAAATATTTTAAGTATATATTTGCTCAAATCGGATACAAAATGTTAAAGTTAATCAATAATGAAAATACGGTTCCTTTTACACCATGAACCAACAGACTTGGATATGTGGGAATGCATGAAAATATGGAAATTACCTTTTTTCATTGATTTTTGATTAACTTTAACTTTTTGTGTCCGATTTGTGCAAATATATACTTACAATACATATTTGTTAAAAAATAGATTTTGATAGGTTTTTGGATTTAAACGGAGCAATTGAAATTTTGTGACTTTTTTGGAAAGACAAAAAAGTCACTTTTAACGCTTATAACTCCATCAAATCCAATCCTTATATCATGAACAGCAAACCGATAAACAGAAGATAAAATTACTTTTTCAGTAGTGTGCAACTGATTTAGTTCGAAAAAAAATTCATAGAAATCTGACCAAATAAATGAAAAAAGTGCAGAAAAAAGGATTTTGGGGATATCTCAAAAAGGATTCTTAAGAAAAAAAATGATCCAAATAAATGAAAAAAGTGCAGATAAAAGAGTTTTTTTGGAGATATCTCGAAAACGATTCTTAAGAATAAAGAAAAAAAAAAATGATCCAAATAAATGAAAAAAGTGCAGAAAAAGAGTTTTTTTTTGGGGATACCTCGAAAACGATTCTTAAGAAAAAAAAAAATTGTTGTCATTTTTGGAATCTACGCCCTAAAATACATAGAAAAAAGTATATGAGAAATCAGATCTTTTTTTTTGTAAAAGGTGTTATCAAAACAAAAAAAAAAACAAGTTAAGGTGTTATCTTCGGCCAGGCCGAAACTCACATACCCTACACTGCGTTGAAAGTACTTTTTAAATAAATGTTAAAAAGGCGTTGAAGAGGTTGAATAAGTCGAAAAAAATGTGAAATGTTAGAAAGGTTGACAGAGGTTGAAAAATGTTGAAAAAGTCGAAAATATATGCAAAATGTTGAAAAAAGTTGAGAGAGGTCGAAAAACTCTAAAAAAGTTGAAACAATTGAAACAATTCAAAATGGATGAAAAAGTCGAAAAAATAAAGAAACTAATGAAGAAAGTTGAAAAAGTCGAACAAATACATATAGGATATATTGGAAAAAGTTACAGGGTTGAAAAAGTCGAAAGAATAAGGAAAATGTTGAAAAAAATCAAATAGAAATGAAAAATAAGAAATATACCACGCCCACTTGTCTAATTCCGCCCACTTTTGGTTCAATAAACTCTATTCGTGATCGACATCCTCATATTAAATTTTAGCACAATAGCTTGTATAGTTTGCGATATGTGCCGCAGTTAAATTTAAAATTTAGGGCGGTGACACACCCACTGGTACAATCCAGCCCGGTTTTGATCCAGAAATAGCTTTCCATAAGCAAACCCCTTACACCAAATTTTAGTATGATTGCTCACATATTTCGATAAATATGCCACTTACCGTATTTTACTTGTATTGGAGGTGCCACGCCCACTGGTGCTATTTCAGCCAATTTTGATTCAGATAGTCTCTATAGCAACTGAACCACTTACAATAAATCTCATAGCAATTGCTGCAATAGTTCACTTAAAACAGCGCTTACAAATTTATGTTTATATGGGAGGTGCCATGCCCACTGATGCAATCTGGTCAAAGTTAATTTATTTTCAAAGCTTATAGTAATTGACATCTATAGACCAAATTTTATGAAGATTACTCTCATAGCACACTATATATAACAATAAACGTTTTTTGCTTATATGGGAGGTGCCACGCTCACAGGTACTATTGAACCAAATTTTTGTTATAAGAGAACTTATAGGAAGTATATCTACCTCATTAAATTTCATAACGATTACGTTGTTAGTTCTCTTTATATAACGTTTATAAATATTTTGGGCGGTGCCACGCCCTTGAGCGAGTTTTTTCAGTAAAGTAGCTGAGGTTGTATTGATGACTGCTTTCAGCGGCATCATCCCCAAAATTCTTATGGAAATCGTTTGTGCCACGCCCACTTGTTGGATTCCGCCCACTTTTATCTCAATTCAAGATACATTTGATATGTATCCGTTTACCAAATTTTATCGCAATATCTTGAACGGCTTACAAGATATGTTAGTATAAATGATAAAATTTAGGGCTGTGCCACGCCCCTGTACGATCCTTTGGAAACTTGAAACCTAGCTAAATCCTAATTTGGCTGCAACCTTTTTCAAAATTGACCTGGGTAAATAATGATAGAGTATGGGCGGTAGGCGTGTCCGTCAACTGATTTCGCCCATTTTCAATAGCAAGATACCTGCAAGAAGATGTGACCTGTGTGTGAAAGTTTCATTCAATTAGCTTTCTTGGTTTTCCCGTAAACCTGATTTCGACAGACAGACAGACAGACAGACAGACAGACAGACAGACAGACAGACAGACAGACAGACAGACAGACAGACAGACAGACAGACAGACAGACAGACAGACAGACAGACAGACAGACAGACAGACAGACAGACAGACAGACAGACAGACAGACAGACAGACAGACAGACAGACAGACAGACAGACAGACAGACAGACAGACAGACAGACAGACAGACAGACAGACAGACAGACAGACAGACAGACAGACAGACAGACAGACAGACAGACAGACAGACAGACAGACAGACAGACAGACAGACAGACAGACAGACAGACAGACAGACAGACAGACAGACAGACAGACAGACAGACAGACAGACAGACAGACAGACAGACAGACAGACAGACAGACAGACAGACAGACAGACAGACAGACAGACAGACAGACAGACAGACAGACAGACAGACAGACAGACAGACAGACAGACAGACAGACAGACAGACAGACAGACAGACAGACAGACAGACAGACAGACAGACAGACAGACAGACAGACAGACAGACAGACAGACAGACAGACAGACAGACAGACAGACAGACAGACAGACAGACAGACAGACAGACAGACAGACAGACAGACAGACAGACAGACAGACAGACAGACAGACAGACAGACAGACAGACAGACAGACAGACAGACAGACAGACAGACAGACAGACAGACAGACAGACAGACAGACAGACAGACAGACAGACAGACAGACAGACAGACAGACAGACAGACAGACAGACAGACAGACAGACAGACAGACAGACAGACAGACAGACAGACAGACAGACAGACAGACAGACAGACAGACAGACAGACAGACAGACAGACAGACAGACAGACAGACAGACAGACAGACAGACAGACAGACAGACAGACAGACAGACAGACAGACAGACAGACAGACAGACAGACAGACAGACAGACAGACAGACAGACAGACAGACAGACAGACAGACAGACAGACAGACAGACAGACAGACAGACAGACAGACAGACAGACAGACAGACAGACAGACAGACAGACAGACATCGATTCAGGTGGTGACGCTGATCAAGAATATATATACTTTTCCATACCTGCCACGCCCCCTTCGAGGTGTTACAAACGGAGAGACAAAGTGAATGTACCCTCGGTGTAGGGTTTAAAAATGTAATCGTTCTTCCAATTCATCACAATTCTACTACAAGTATTTGCCACAGTTCCAGCAGAACAAAGTTTTTCTGTGTTAAAATGATTAAAATTGTATTGTATTTAATGTCTACAATGACAGAAGAGTGCTTGAATGGATTGGCTCTGGAAAATAATCATAAAGAAATCTATATAAGCTGAAATTGTTGAATTATTTTGCCAGAAGAAACCTCGCCGTCTTGAAACCCTTGACTGGACTACTGATTAGATTGTTGCAATATGTCAAAAAATATAAGTATTGCTCGTTGAAAAATTTAAACAATGTGTGTTTTCATTTAAAAAATATGTTAGCGCACCCCCCACCCCCCCCCCCCCCCCTCAAGAAAGTCCTGGATCCGCCACTGTATGGCAGGAATATATGCAGAAAGTGGCTGGCCTCCTATTTTTTTCGTGCACATCCTTCAGCCATAGTTTTTCTTGAAGCTAAGGCTGTCTTGAGTTAATATTCAAGGTTGAACAATTAAAATTCAAAGGGAGACATAGCTAAAATTGCATTTAAGTTAAAAAAAAACATAAAAAGTTACATGTAAAAGTACAAAAAAAAAAGAAGTAGCTCCTTGAATTTTAATTGTTCAACCGTGAATATTAATGCCCTAGCTTCAAGGAAAACTATGGCTTAAGAATGTGCTCCAAAAAAAAAAAGAAAAAAAAAAAAACGAGGCCAGCTAAAATGACAATTCCTGTGGAAATGGCCATATAGCATTACGTTTGGTTAAATTAACCAAAAACTGGTCTGATGAGGCTATGTACAGTGAAAGCTCCCGTCGCGGACAGCTCCCACAGGCGGACATCTCTCGTAGCCGGACGAATTTCATGGTCCCAAGTTTTTCGTTATGTTTTTAGAACAAAATACATTCCCGTGGGCGGACATTACATTTATACACATTTCATACAATTCATCTCTGCTGTCGGACAAAAAAGTCATTCTAACGACAAAACTTTTTCTCAACTCTTTCTTTGCCTTGCTGTCATTCAGGTTGTCGATTGTTATTCTTTAAAATCTATTTCTTTGTATATTGTTGAGAGTAGTTTTCTCAAGTGGCCACAGAAAAAACCAACTTATTATACTTAAACTTTTTTTTGCATAACTTTGAAGATTTATTGATCAATATTACCTTACATTTTTATTTTTTCAAAATTTGGATTTTTTAAAAAGTTATGAACAAGTGAATTTGTATGTGGGTGTTTTTTTAAATTGCGATTTCTCAGTAAATATTGCGAAAAAGTAAATGAAATTTTCGTGATAGGACAAAAAATGTTTTATAATTTATATAAAATAAAGGTTTTAAAAAAATTTTATTTATTATTTATAAAAAATTAAGTTTTTAATAAACAAACAGAATTTAAATCAACTTCTCATATGTTCAGAAACAAAATTTTTCCACAGAATTGTTCTGTAAAGTCTACACAACTTTTTCCTGAAATAAAATATTACTATATTTCATAAATAAAAAAGTTAGGAATGTTTAAGTGTCGCCACCTTGACAATTTTACTCCTACAATCCATCCGATAAGAAAAATTTTGATTGTTTTGAATTGTATTTGAATTGTAAAAGTGTACTTTTTTCGACAGCTCCCGCAAGCGGACATCTCCCGTAGGCGGACGATTTTGTTGGAACCGTCGGTGTCCGCCTACGGGAGCTTTCACTGTATATACATATGAATATGTGTATATATGTGGTAATAGCCGAAACATATGTCACCAATTACCAGGTTAAATTGTTCCATTTGTTGTCTTTGTCATGTTTGTTTATAAAAAAAGCATTAACCGATTTGTGAAACTTCACATGAATATTGGTTACTGCACTTGACTGTAAATTCAATTAATTAAAAAACAATTATCATTGCACATTTTGAAATTCCACTTGATCTTAAAAGCATCAAAAACTGTACACGGATCGCTTCATAATTTTATTAAAATTATCGGTAAAAGCGTTTACCTTAAAATGGCCATAAAACGAGTAAATGACCAAGTACAATTTTACGGTTATTGGTTTTGGAATTTCCTAACACTAAATAATAATTGTGCATTGTCAGATTTAGTTGAAAATTTTTACCGATCTTGATCTTGCTTGAAACGAATCGTGTCGGCCAAATTGCTAAACTTAAAATGGCCACAAAATGAGTAAATGAGAAGCTCCGATTTTTCGGATTATGTATTCGGAATCTCCGAACCCTATGTAACAATTGTGCATTGTCAGATTTGGTTGACAATTTAATCGATCTTGATCTTGCTTGAAGCGAACCGTGCGTATGGGACATTCGATTTGTAATAAAAGTATTAATAAAATCAAAAATATTTTTTCAGTATATCGAAAGCTTTTTTTTTTTTTTCTTCAGGATTTTTTGTCGGCCAGTGTTATTTTAAATAAATAAAAAGAACGAAGAAAGCAATTAAACTTCATTACATGATTTTTTTTTTCTGACATGGCCAATGATTCGCTGTTTCAGTAAGGGAACCGGTAAGCACGCTGACGGGATATTGTAATTTTTCACTTTAGTACATTTTTTTCATGTCTCTTTAAAAAAACAATTTGCTTCTTGTCAGTTTTTAACTAACTCATAATTAATACAGGCAAGAGTTTGAAAAAATAAAAAAAAATTAGCTTGTTTGTGTATAAAGCAGTTGATTTACCAAAGATTAAAGTTAATTCGCTTACCTTTTTGTTTTTTCTGCATATCGTCTCTTTGAAGAATGTCCTCCATTTGGCGAATAGTAGGTGGAGTCGATTTTATCAAGCCAAAATTAACGCGTGCTCTAGGTCTGTGGTTGACCAACTGTCGAGTAAAAGTTTAGTGCAGGTGTTTTTATACAGACAATGAATTTTTTGGAAATATTGATGTATTTAAATGTGTACTACGCATTGGAAGGGCAGTTACTGAACTAATGAATTTCATTATATTATTTTTTTTATTGCCTTTGAATATTTTTTTAGTTTATTTTTAACAAAGAAAGTAAATATGTTATTTCCTTAAACAAGCATATGTGTGTATTCCAATGTTTAATAAACCTTCACTCTATAGTTCATAAAACTAGAGCCGAATGAAGGTTGTTTAAAATTAGTACATAAGTAAATCATAAATAATTTATAAATAATTCGTAAATAGTTCGTGGGGTTTTAACAGTTACCATGATGAAAAAAGTAAAAAACTTAAATTATTATTAAATAAATAAACTCTTCAAAAACCGTATTAACAATTCAGAATATGAACCTAGCTAGTTTACCTAATTATAGAAATAAGAGAATCCGTTCAGAATAATTGAGTTTAAATAGCCAAAGTTTTTGTTTTCTAAGAAAAGCATGCTTATTTTGAATGTTAGTTATGTCGTTCGGCAGCTTATTGAAAAGTCTTGGTGCTACGTTACTGAGTGAGTGTAAGCAATGCTGAATGTAGTGAGCGGTACAGAAGTTTTATTAAGATTAATGACTCTTAAATTATAGGTCGTATTATTTCTTTTGCCTAAAAGGCAAAATGTTAAGATTTCGAAATAGTTCAAAGCTATTTTCCAAACGAATTATGTGTTTTTGGGCAGTAGACTAACCCGTACTCTAATTTAGAGTAAAAAAGACCATAGTAAATATTAAGAAGCAGTTTTTTAGAGCAATAAATTTTTAATAGGTAAAATTGGCGCAAGATGCCAATAAGATATCTTTTCAACTCGGATGTGTGTTGTACCCAAGACATTTTACTATCTAGGATAACACATAAGTATTTAAAGAAATTCACGCAGCCGATGCGGAAACAATTAGGTGAACATTTTCTACATGTGTCTTCATCAATTAAAATTTTTTTGCAAGCTGTGGAATGAAAGATGAACTGGTTATCGTTTAGTCTACAGTAACAAATTTAATGGAATTTTCTTGTCGAGCCATAAATCAATTTGGTAAAGGTTTTCAAACAGATGTTATTTATACCGACTTTAGTAAGGCCTTTGATATGGTAAACCACAAATTGCTTCTGATGAAACTAGCGCTAATTGGCTTTCCTATTGGTTTGCTGAATTGGATTCGTTCTTATCTATCTAATAGATCACAATGTGTTTGCTTGAATACCTCTACGTCAAAACACTTTGCTGTTACTTATGGCGTTCCGCAAGGCAGTCACATCGGTCCTTTGCTCTTTACAATTTTCATCAACGACATGCCATCAATTTTAAGATACTGTAACATTTTAATGTATGCTGATGACGTGAAACTATTTTATTCACTTAAAAGCATTTCTGAATCAATATGTCTCCAGTACGATCTGGACAGTGTCCATAGCTGGTGTGAATTAAACTGTATGCAGCTGAACTTAAAGAAATGTGTACATATGTCCTTCTCTAGGAAACAGCGATTGTGTTGTTCTTATAACATTGGTAACCATAATCATAAATGTATTGACTCATTTGAAGATTTAGGTGTAATGATGGATACTAAACTCAAGTTCAATATTCACATTGACCGAGTTATTAACAAGGCTAATTGTGTTCTTGGCTTCATAAAACGGTGGTCTAAAGAGTTTCATGATCCTTATATGACTAAAACTCTATTCACATCATTTGTGAGATCTATTCTAGAATGTGCGTCCATTGTTTGGTGTCCTCAATACCAGTGCTATATAGATTCAATGGAATCTATTTTTTGTATACGCAATCTGTCTTGGAATCAAAATTTTCATTTACCTTCATATGAACAAAGGCTAATACTTATTGATTTGCCGTCGCGTAAAATAAAGCTGAATGTACCTCAACGTCCAATGAGACGATTTGATTTGCTACACTTGGATACTTGCAAAGCCAATTAATTGTTACATAAACCTTTTCACTGTGCTTGTAAGGATTTTAATAAAGTTTACGAGGTTATTAATTTCAATGAAACGCATAAATTTCATTCTGACGGAGCGCAACCTTAGTTTGCTCTTCCTGCAACACATAAAATGATCATTCTGTAAGGCATCTTCCCGTCTGGACATGATCGCAACTTCTG
Source organism: Tricholauxania praeusta (assembly GCA_949775025.1). NCBI lineage: Eukaryota > Metazoa > Arthropoda > Insecta > Diptera > Lauxaniidae > Tricholauxania > Tricholauxania praeusta. The sequence goes on from OX459028.1 coordinate 113,388,474, forward strand.
CTGGATCGTACATGTAGCTTTGATTTGTCACTGCTGCTGGTAGGCATCGACACGACCGGATGAGGTCAGCCACTAGCGCGGTAGCTATCGCTTCATGTTTCAGCACCTACATTTTATAATCTTTGCTGCTGCTGGTAGGCATCTACCCGACCTTGTTCGCTCACTCTCCTTGTCGGACTGTATAAAAATTCGCTCCGTGTATAAAATTCGATTTTTATAGTGAAAACGTGAATTTAAAAATTTTAAAAATTGCGACTTGTTTAAAACAAGTTCAAATAAAAATAAAAAATGGTTTATTTTATCTCACGATAGTAAACAAGTGAAAAAAAAAATGCCGGTTGAGTGCTCACCTCCATCCGAAAAAAAGAATCATCGGTCAGTGCCGAGTCTAAAAAAAATAGTGAGTGCAAAAAAATACAAAAAGTGGTTTTCCCGGATTCGGATAGCAATAGTGCTAAAATGCATGCAAGCGCGACTTAAATAAAAAGACTTTACACGAAGCAAGTTAAAATATGATTCCAATCTTTATTTATTTGTTATCATTCTTTTTGCAATCTTATTCATATTTATTTTATTTATAAATTAATTCCAAAGTAATAAATTACAATTAGAAAAATTTCTTATAACAAAAGGACTTCCGCTTTAATGTAATATTATAAACTATTATATAAAACTTGGTTTTTTAAATTTTTTAGCTACATAAATATACTTAGGATATAGTATTTGTACTAAACTATATTTCATAAAATAGATCAAGTTTTTTAAGTATTTCGTTTATGGCTTTGATGTTCGACTCTGTGACATTTTTCAGGAGATCTAAAGAATTTTCATGTATATTAAGGTTGGATTTTATGGCGATCGTTTTATGTCATGAATTCAGTAAGTGAGTTAAGTCTATCGTTTCAAAGTTGCAATAGGAGCAGAGTGGTTGCGAGTTGTTACTGAAAATATGTTGATGAGTATACCTAGTATGCCCAAAGCGGATCCGAGTGTAATTTATTTGCTGCCTTCTCGATACTGTTGGTGGAATTATAATTGCTTTTCCTTGATGATTTACTGTTTTGTAAAAATGGGAGTAGTTTACCCATTCCTGTATTACTTTTTGTGAAATGCTTTGGTCCGAAGCACTTTTAATGTCTTTTTTGTTGTATGTTGGCTAGAGCGGTTCAAAAAAAAAACTTTTTGATTTTTTCACGATGTGTCAGCGGATTACAATAGCTTTATATGTCTGGACAAGCCCCATTACTAGGATTAAGGTTAATATTGAAAACTGGATTAGCGCCCTCTGTTTTAAGTAAACAACTCATTATCAAAAATCTTGATTTAAAAAATGCTGCAAGTTGTAGAGGTTATAAAATTTTTCAACAAAGGGGGTATGGTTTTTGGGAAACAATCGATCGGGGAATTCAAATCCGTGATTGGTTTTTCTTCTTCTTCTTCCTTTCTTACAAAAAAATTGACAATTGACCGGACAAAATTAAAAAAGTACCGAATTTCCACTTTTTAGCTCCAACACCTCAAATATTATGTTACCGCCGATCCCATGGTACATCATTTTCAATGAACTGATATTCCCTTAAATGAATGCCGAAACCGCATATCATTATCTTATTTTAAAACAAAGATATCTGCATTTTTCTAAATTAACAGACCTGATTTTTTTCGAATCGGAGTCGACAAATTTGCATATTAAGGTGATTCTAATTTTTTTTTTTATTTAAAACAGTAAACATCAATAGGGGAATTCGAATTCGTGATTAGTTTTTCTTCTTCTTCTTTTTTTCTTACAAAAAAATTGAAAATTGACCGGAAAAAAATGAAAAAAATTCCGATATTGTACTTTAAAATTGCAAAACCACCCCATATTATTTTGCTGCCGATCCCGTGTTACATCATTTTTAATGTACTGTTATGTGCTTAACAGAATGCCGTAAACCGCATATCATTTTAATATTTCGAACTCGAGATATCTGCATTTTTCTAAATTAACAGAACTGACATAATTTGAATTTTTGAACATTTTAGAAAAATCTATAGAATAGTTCAATTATGGCAGTTCTGTTAATTTGGAAAAATGCAGATATCTCGGGTTTGCAATAAGGAAATGATATGCAGTTTACGACATTCTCTTAAGCAAATAACAGTACATTTAAAATAATGTAACACGGGATCGGCAGCAAAATAATATGGGGTGATTTTGCAACTTTAAAGTGCAATATCGGAATTTTTAAATTTTTTTCCGGTCAATTTTGTATTTTTTTGTACGAAAAAAAGAAGAAGAAGAAAAACTAATCACGAATTCGAATTCCCCAATAGATGGTTATTGTTTTTAATAAAAAGAAATTATAATCACCTTAATATGCAAATTTGTCGACTCCGATTCGAAAAAAATCAGGTCTGTTAACTTAGAAAAATGCAGATATCTTTGTTTTAAAATAAGATAATGATATGCGGTTTTGGCATTCATTTAAGGGAATATCAGTTCATTGAAAATGATGTACCATGGGATCGGCGGTAACATAATATTTGAGGTGTTGGAGCTAGACAGTGGAAAATCGGTACTTTTTTACTTTTGTCCGGTCAATTGTCAATTTTTTTGTAAGAAAGGAAGAAGAAGAAGAAAAACCAATCACGGATTTGAATTCCCCAATCGATTGTTTCCCGAAAACCATACCCACTTTGTTGAAAAATTGTATAACCTCTACAACTTGCAGCATTTTTTAAATCAAGATTTTTGAAAATGGGTTGTTTACTTAAAACAGAGGGCGCTAATCCAGTTTTCAATATTAACCTTAATCCTAGTAATCGGGCTTGTCCAGACATATAAGGCTATTGAGATCCGCTGACACATCGTGAAAAAATCAAAAGGTTTTTTTTTTGAACCGCTCTAATGTTGGCGTAGTGTATAGTGGAGATATAGTGGCTGACCTTGCCACTGCATCTGCTAAAGAGTTTTCAGGTATGCCAACATGACTAGGAACCCAACATATTTTTATTTTGTTGTTTGCTATAAGTTTCGAATAGCATGTATCGTTGAAAGTAAATCTGTGAAAATAATGTTTTTAATATTCGATTTGTTTGCAAACTGGACTGCATATAGGATTGCTTGGGCTTCTGCTGACAAAATTGACGTGTAGTTCTGCATCAGAGACTTACAAATGACTATGTTATTTTCGTTTACTACGCTATAAGCTGTAGCTGCGTTACATTTGGATCCATCAGTGTATATCGCCTTCCAGTCTTTGTATTGGATACGTAGTGCATTAAACATTTTCATATAAATGGTTGGACTTGTAGTTTCTTTAAGATAAGTTTGTAGATCGATAAGGAAAAACTGTTTTTTATGTTCCATGGAGGAGATTTTAGGTGTGGTTTTGTTAAAAATTTGAACTCTGTGATACAGTTTATTTCTTCAATAATTCGTTGCAACGTTGAGCACTTTTTTGTGCTTTAAACGATTTTGTTCCTATTTTGATAGCGTCGATCCATCAGAGTGAATAACCTTTGTTACCATCCTTCCTGTTAAAAGATCAATTCTGTCATTTATTGAAGGCAGGCCAGATTCGGTAAGAATATTAATAATTGTAGTGGAACGAAAAGCTCCAAGTGCTAGTCTAATTGCATTATGGTAAGCTATAATGAATTTTGGATAATATGATATACTTTACAACGAGAATTAGACTATTGGTGTGTGACTCTAATTTATTGCCAATGTTCATTCCAAATAAATCTTTTACTAAATGTTAAACCAAGAATTTTAAGATGATCGACAACTTCGATATTTAGAAAGTCTAATGTTATAGGTAGTGTTAAACATTTTTGTTTCTTACATATGTGCAATACTTTTGTTTTTTCAATGGACAACTTTGTGCCACTTATCATATTTATATTTCTACACGGTTAGAAATCTTGGAATAAATTTTAATACAAGCGAAGTATTACAAAGATTTTTAATACAGTTTTGATTAAGTTTATTACTTTTGAATATATTACAAAATTTTGTAATACATTTTGTATTAAATTCTAATACAGTTCAAACATTAAAACGATATTTTATAACATTTGGAATCAATTTGATGCTATCGCAAGTATTACATTTAGCCAACGTAAATATGATACGATATGATATGATATGAAATATGATAAATGTTCCTGCAACCCTTGTATTGAAAGGGAACCAGGTTCGAGTGGATACATATTTTTTTTAAATTTTAATAAAAACGAGTATTAAATTTCAATACAAATTTGTATTAAAAATGAACTTTAATATTTAGACAGTATTGAATTTTAATACAATTCTGGTGTAGTCATATATGTAAGCCCAAAAGTATTAAAATTTATTCCAAAATTTCTAACCTTACTTACATACTGACATATATTTCTAAGCTCTTAGTCTAATGCAACTTTTGCAGTCGTTGCATTTTCCCACTGAATGCGGATTTTATATTATATTTCTTAGCTTAAGTTAACTGTGGGATTTTAGTTATGTTTTATTCTCACCAAGCCACAGGTTTTGGCTTGGTGGCAGCAGCGATGATATTATGTTCCGCAAGTTCAATGTGCTCTTCAATGTCACATTGCTTTGGACTTTCCGTATATGGGCATTTCCATTCTGGCGTTACGTTACGTTTGTACGAAAAAATATTTTAAAAAAAATGCAAACTGGCACATTTTTAAAAAGGTTTTTTTATATTTGCATAGTAATTAAGTAGCACTATATTAAGTAAGAAAATTGACAACAATCGACTATAAGGATTTCAAGATATAAGTAAAAATGTACACTGGCGTTACGTTACAAAAAACAGAAGTGGGTTTTTGACTTGGATTACAAAATTGCAAAACTCTGCGAATTAGGTAAAGCTTTTAGTATAAAACTTTTTTTAGTAGGACTTGATATAATACCATATAGGTTTATTTTAAAAGTTGTCAAAGTTAAAAACTTTTCTCGACTTTTTTGTTATAAGCCTTAGTATCTGACGTTACGTTACTTGGCGTTACGTTACTTAAATTTCCATTGAAAAATTTTTAGCTAAAATTGTTTTAAAAAAATTATTTAGCGCAAATAAAACATCAAATTTAGCTATTATATATTACTACCAGGAGACAGGTATTTCGTTTGGAGGCTGAAAAAGTGGAAAAAATATGAAATATGTTGAAATCTTTAACTGATTTCAACATATATTTCAACGTATTAATTAAATATTTTTATGGTTAAATACATAGAAAAAATAAGGAAAACACTTAAAAAGTTGAAAGAGGTTGATAAAATATGGAAAATGTTGAAGAACGTGATAAAAAGTTAAAAGTCGAAAAATTTAAAATAAACAAAATATCATACAAGGAAATTATTGACAACTTGGCGTTAGGTTGCACACTTTCGAAATTTATTATAAAATTAACTGTTTGTTTAGTAACCGAGTTTTTTATTAAAATTAGTTCAATTTATTGACCTTTGTTAACATACAAAATTTCACGCACTTGCGATCGTCAGAGTAGAGATAATGAGAATATATGTTTTTTTCTGGCGTTACGTCATCTTAGAATTTCATTGAAATCAAATCAAAATTTTACCATTAATTGATATTTGTTTGCTCTTTTGCATTTATTTTACGGTTAGTTGTCATTCTAGCCAAGGTTTTGCGATAAGAATGAAATTGCACAAATACTCTTAGAAATGTAAATTGCAATGAGAAAATGCTCTTAGAAATAAGTAAAACTAACGAAAACTTGAACCTTATAGCCCGATATATAGCCATCATAACTAAGGAAAGCTTTGAACTCTTTAATTTAATTAAATTTGAATATCTCTCTTTAATAATGCAAGTAAGAAAAGACTGTTGGTTAACTTTAAATTTTTCGGTCAGGGTAGACTTTTATGTGGAAATGCCCATATGTAACTCCTCCTCTGTTCAGATCAGAAACCTCCGGTTTCATATTATTAATTATTTTGATGGAGCTACGTTTGAATTTGAATATCATCACTACGGTTATAATTATTAATAATGTAGATAAGACAGTTATACCACTGCTATACATATATAACATTTCTATGGTATTTTATTTCTTTTATTGCTTTAATATTTTCAAAGTTGTCTGTTGCAATTTTTTTAAAAGAAATGGGATTTTCGTACCGTTGATCTAACATTTCAACTGGATAAACATATCTGTCAACAAATTCTACTTTATTGTTAAAATATTTTTGGTTTGCTATTTCTAATTTACAATTTGAAAAATTAAGTAAAGAATTCTTATCAAGAGTAACATTTCTTTTGTCGCAACTTTGAACAACTTTAAGACTATGTGCATTTTTTATCAATAATGTATCTTCATTTATTTCTTGTATTTTTGTTTTATTATTAAATCTAAATTCACAATTATTTGAAAATATTCAATGTTTACTAATTTTTAAATTTTTTAGCTAAGAGTTTTCGTTGAATTGATAATTTTTGTTATTTATCGTCACAATAGTTTCATCTTGTTCAGTTAATTCTAGATTATTTTTATTTGGCAATGGTAATATCAGCTTAAGATCTAAAGTATAAAAACTTATTGGTATTTTAATGGCTATGACTAAGGAGCTATTTTTGTATGATAACACACCACTCTTAGCAAGTTTTAGTTTGAAAAAATCAATGTCAAAATATTTCTATTCCTTCTTTTGTTACTAATAATAAAATGGATGAATAATATTATATTTGGCTGCGGCAATATTGTCCTGTATTTCAGTAATTTTTCTTTCTAAATATCTTAATTTACTCACTTGATCAATATAAAGTAACTGTTTTTCTAATTTTTTATTTTCATCCTGAACCTTATTAACCTGAGTTTCAATTTTGATTCTATCCTCATCTATTGCATTTTTTAATAAATTTATAGTATGATTAAAATGACTGTTGATCAAGACTTGTTTATTTATTACGGTAATGGCATTGTGGTCATTTTCTTCTATTACTTTGAGATGGCCTTCAATGTCAAGTTGATCCTCGTCATCCATTAATCCAAACATCCACTTATAACCTTTACCTACAATGTTTATTAGCCCTCTTTTTGTTCTTTTTGTTCGCTGGGTGTAATTGATGATATTTTTGCAGATATGATGCCAATTTCATTTAGTATAAGTATTTCCTTGTTGTCAATTTCAGCCTGCATAACGTTATCTTTAATTTTGTTAAGCGTCTCCGCTATTTCTTTCGGTCTTATTACATGGAGAATTGTATTCATTTCATTAGGTATCTCCACTTCTCCCATCTGGATCATTGTATATCCTGCTTCCTACATTATTGGCGTTATTTGTAGTCGCCAATGTGATAGGTTGACCATTAGTATCAGCAGTACTATAATTACCTGTAAATTTATACAGTCTTTTAATATTCGCTGGATATACGTTTTTCAACGGATATTTCCTAAAATAAGGTTGATCTTTGTGTCTTACTCTCCTATAATTTTTAATAAAACCTTCATTTCTTGTTTCCATATATTTTTCTCTTTTGTTATTAAATTTCTGTATATATTTCTGCTTTTTCATTTTTAATCTATCTGTTATTAAATTCGTGTCTGTTAAGCTATTTGCTTGTCTAGGTGTCATTTCGATGCTATCGTTATAATTTCCTACAGCTATTTGCAATTTTTGCTCTAGGGTGACTTCTTCCATTACGGCTTGTATTTTTTCTATATTTTCTATGAATACAGTCTTTCTACATCAGCATTGCCAGTATGGCTATTTGGCTTTGTCCAATGCACTCCTGCATTCTTTTCTTGTAAACATCTTTTCATTTGCTTCCATTTAAATTCATTATCCATAACAATTTTTCGCGGTTTGCTGAATATTGCCATATATCCTTCTAACACTGCTATCTTCTTACTCCAATTTCTATCATTAATCAAATATGCTACAGCAAATTTTGTGAATTCATCTATAATTGTAATAAAAGTTTGTTTATTGTAATGAAACGTATCTATGTGTATAACATAATTTTTCTTGTTTGGAGTCCCGGATAATTGTAGCTTGGGTTTAATTGGGTTTCTGTCGTACTTTATCCACTGACATGTTTCACAGTAATTTATAATCAATTGTATGTGTTTCTGTAATTCTGGATAATATACCTTATCTTTAAGCGTTCGATAAGTTTCATTAATTCCACTATAGAGAGAATCTTTAACGTGATATAAAGATATTTGTTTATGACAGTCCTCTTCACGTTCACTCTTCAACTTCTGAATAAATTCCGATGTATCCAGGTTGAACGTATTTTTTTAGTATTTCTACTACTACAGCTTCTTCATTCTGAGGATTAATAGATATAATTTTTCTTCCATGTTTGCACTCCATTTCAGTATTTGGACTATAGGTCAAAATTATTTGTGTTTTATACTTGTTGATTATATCCTCTTTTATTTTAATATGATCTAAAAATTGCTCATCAACAGAGTGTTTAGTTGCCATTGATTCATTATCATTTCTTCCAATTACAGCATGGAAACGATCGTTACCATGGTTGATAATGTTGATGAATGTTTTTCTATAACATGAAGTTGAATTTTAATTTCTCTGCACAATATCTTCCCCTCAATCTCGGTATCACCCCAATGGTTATTTTTCATAATGGTACTCAAGTATTTTTTTTCTGATGTGTTCAATTGGGCTTTTGATCCTTAAGTCTTTTGAATTTCTCTGTAATCCAATGTGCTCTAGTCCTCTACTTATTGAGCTAAAAAAACATCTCCTGGAACATAAACTACTCTGAAATCACATGGATAAGGTATATCTGGCATTGTTTGATTTAACTGATCATTATCAGACTGGCTTCTACTGGATATCTTTTTTTTTCTTTTTGATTAATTCAGACTGGTCCATACTGGATTCACGGCTGTTATTTTCATTTTCAGACAGGTCCATATTGGATTCACAGCTGTTATTTTTATCTATCCTTGGACTGTTTTCTATTCTACTTAAAAATCAGCCACTTAATTTTCTCTTCCTTGGAGATACTCTATATCAAAGTTGTATTCTTGCAATTTCAGTATCCATCTTTGATTCCTTTGCGAAAACTCTTTCCCTTTAAACTTGGAGGAAAAATATTTTGTTGGTGCATGATCTGTAACTATTTTAACCTTTCTTCCATACAAATAAGGGCGGAAATAGTTAACCGAATATACTATCGCTAAAAATTCCTTATCAGTCACGCTATATTTTTTCTCGTGATCGTTCAATGTCCTTGAGACAAAGCATATTGGATGACCGTCTTGGGAAAGAACTGCTCCAATAGCATAATCACTAGCATCGGTCGTGACAGTAAATTTTTCGTTATATTCGGGAAATTTTAAAATAGGGTGTATGACTATTAGAAGCTTTAATTTCTCGAATGCTTCAACATACTGAGGGTCTCTAGTATTAATTTTCATATCTTTCTTTAGGTATTTTGTAAGAGGGTGAGCTACTTTAGCATAATCCCTAATAAATTTTCTATAGAAACCTGTTGCTCCCAGATTCTCGGCTTCGCTCAGAGCTCTTTCGACCGAAGTCACAAAGACTGGCAGAGTGCCTGGCGTTCCATCGAACGATGGAAAATACCGAATGTTCTTCTCTATCCGGCTCCTGGTTGTGGCAAGTTCTGCTGCCGTACGATTTGGGTCAGTGCCGTAAGGCACTGCTGCAACACCTGGAGATCCATTCTTCTATTTTGATCTCGAATAGTGTTTCTATGATTTAGTCTGACCAGTTTCGATTAGACTGTTGAGAAAAAATATTTTTTTTTTCGGTTTTCTTTTTCCGAATTTTGCTTTTTCAATTTAATCGTTTACTGTTGCTTATTATGTTACCCAAATGTTTTTGTTTGGTAAAAACAGTCTTTTATTTATTTTTTTATTATTATACATATATTTATTTATTTATTTATTTTCTTTTACGGTTCGAATCACTGGATTTTTTCCACTTAAGGGTCCTACCGACTGCGCCACTTAAATAAAAATACTTTACACGATGCAAGTTAAAATACGACTCCAATCTTTATTTATTTGTTATCATTCTTTTTGCAATCTTATTCATATTTATATTTCTAAATACTTACATACTGACATATATTTCTAAGCTCTTAGTCTAATTCAACTCTTGCAGTCGTTGCAAAACTGAAATTCCCACTGAATGCGAATTGGTATTATATCTCATAGCTTAAGTTAACTGTGGGATTTTAGTTATGTTTTATTCTCATTAAGCCACAGGTTTTGGCTTGGTGGCATTAGCGATGACATTATGTTCCACAAGTTCAATGTGCTCTTCAATGTCACATTTTTTTGGACTTTTCGTATATGTAACTCGCGCGTACCAACACCAAAGTGTCGCCCACCAACATCACTGTTCAACCGATCGATCCCGCGCAAAACCACACACACCGAGCACACAAACATCAAAAAAAATTAGAAATTACTCAAGAGCCAGCTGCATCTAATCAAGAGGGTCCTCTCTCTGCTAAGTCACCATGAAGTGTACAACGTGTCTCTCCCTTGATCTCCCAGCAGGGAAATGTGTCACCAATGCCAAATTCAACACCCCATCAGGGAAATGATGCAAAAACCGCAAGCATAAAATTGCTTAATTTTTCTAGTACTTCTAATCAAAGAAAGACCAATAACACCGATAATAACTCCAACAAGACTGTAGCTTTAGCGATTCAGACTGGATTGGATCACTATATTAAAACTAAGCGAAAGCTAAGCTCATCAAAGGGTAACGCAAATAACTCAAGAAAGATAAATAAAGTAAACGAAAGCGAAAAAGTTTCAAACAACCCACTTAGCCAAAATCGATATGCTTTGCTTGATAACGACACACCTGAATTGAATAATGACAACATGAACAATTCAAACAATAAAACGCTGAAGCCTCCCCCCATTTACTTACATACGTGAACGCAGTTCTAATGCGCTTGTTTGTAATTTGGTTCCTCTTACGAAAGGCAATGTTTCCGAAACCAAAATACAAATTTATGCCGAAAAAAATTATAGAACAATTGCTTCTTACCTGGATAAAAATAATAAAAGCTACTACACCTACCAGTTTAAAAGCAGTAAAGGTCTAACAGTTATATTGAAAGGCATTGAACCCGACGTAGAGCAAAATGAAATCAAAGAAGCTCTAATTCATGCCGGATTTATTCTTAAATCAATTTTCAACATTATGAATAAAAATAAAATCCCCCAGCCGCTTTTTCGTGTGGAATTTGAACCATATGCACGAAAATTGGGAAAAAACGATTTCCATGCTGTTTATAATCTGCGCTACTTAATAAATCGCAGAATATACGTTGAGGAGCCCCATAAACGATTGGGTCCTGTGCAATGCACAAACTGCCAGGAGTTTGGCCACACCAAATCATATTGTACTTCGTACTATTTGTGTTGCTTGTGGCAACTTTCACCCTTCGTCCGACGCTACACTCAAAAAAAGGATTGTTTAGAAAGCGTTTGTAGCAAATTACCGAATGCTTAATATAAGCACTTATTATTTCAAGCAAACACTTAACTTTTGTCTTAAGCTATAAGTATTTGTAGACAATATAAGAAAAACCAATGTATTTGACACAAGTAAATGTTAAGTTGTGGCAAGTGATTCAATTACTTCTAACAAAACATTTCATAAAATGTTGCTTCTAAATGATATAATTATTTACGACAAATAGTCAAAATATTTCAGTCAAACAATTCAATTTATGGAAGTGTTTCCACAAACACTTGTCTTTTGTCCCAAACACTTATTCATTTCAACAAACGATTTATCACTTATAAACTTTTCATGTTCATATTTTGTAGTGCTTTGATTCGAAATAACTTTTTTGTTACTTGCATTGTACATATACGATATCAAATGTTTATAAGTGTTTGGGAGCAAAGGACGATGACGATGTTGCCAGGCTGTGTTCTATGTTATGTTAAGTTTTAAAGAGTAGTTTTGTATAATAATTTTCAACTATCAATTTGTAAATAAAATCAAAAGTTATTGAGACAAAAAAAATTTTATTATTTTGTAAGTAAAATCAAAAGTTTTTGTGACAAACATTTTATTATTTCACGCAAACACTTGAAGTAGTTCCATCTATATCATTTGTGGCAAACACTTTTTTTTTTTGAGTGTACTACAAAAAAATGCAATAATTGCGGAGGTAACCACACAGCTAACTACGGGGGTTGTCCCGTATACGCTGAATTAAAAAAAATGCGCTTACGTAAGAAAATAGTTCGAAATCCTTCTACCCAAGACATGCAGACTTTTACAAATAACATAACACCTACCAACTTGCCCAACATCGGGTCAGACCTACGCTAACGAGCTTAAATCTAGTCAGGATAAAACTGCAAATATCATAAGTAGCTCTCAAAATCTTGAGACCATGCTTATAACGCTCACGCAATGCATGACCCAGTTCATGACAATGCAGACAATGATGCATGAGATGATGCACAATCAAAATCAACTTATGACAAAAAGAATATATACATGAAGAGAAATATTGTCAAAGGTTTCGGACTTATGTAGCTGGCTGTTAGGTCCAAAGTTAAGAATCAGTATGTATATATAAATACGGATTTAAGAATCAGTTTTTTCTTCAGTTTTGAAACACGAAACTGCAGACCGCCATAGAAACAAAAAATAGAAACGGAATGAAACGAAATTTCTTATTGCTGTTTGTTTTCATTTTCGTTGTTCTTCAATTTCTGATTTTGTTTCTGGTTTCTTATTTTGTTTTCATATGGCTGATTTCTTATTGCTTTTTCACACATATGCGCTTGTTTCTTATTGCTATTTTTTCATGTGATTTCTTATTAGATGCAATATGCAAACAATTAATTTTATTTCATTATTTCTTATTATTACTTATGAAAAATATTTAAAAAAATATAAAAATGTAAATAAAATATAAAACATTAAAAAAATATAAAAATCAAAAAAAAAAATTCTTTCATTTTTTTGGATAGTAGGTACTGGGAATCGATCATCGGTCTTTTTCTTATTTTTATTGACTTGAGCAAAGTTTTCATTGTTGATATTGTAGTATTAAGGAAGTTAACACCTACGTACACACTAGGGATGCCAATTTTCGGGATTTTTTTGATCCCGGGATTTTCGAGATTCGAAAATGCGATCCCGGGATCCCGGGACAGTCCCGGGACTTAAGAATTCTAAAATTTATCAATATAAATTTACCTATACGTCGAAAAAAGCTAAAATAATTTGACTATTTATAACGTGTCAATACTATTTATTTAAAAAAATAAGTATAAATACTAAAAACTTCTTCATAACAGTTAAAAAAATAAGAAATTAACATTACAAAATATAATTTTTTGTTAGGTATCACACATTTTTATAAATACATACATATATTTTTATACGTTAGAGTAATGAGGTCTTTTCATTATGAGGAAATATTTTTATAAAATTAAATTGGATATAAAACCTTCTCATTCTTTTTTAAAATATGACCCTAAAAATATTAAAGCATTCAGTGTATCATCCTCTAAACGTGGAGGATGAGAAGCACTTTCCTGCTTTAACACTTGTCGGCTCAATTGTTGCCAGGAAGTTAAAATCTTTTTGTAAATAGAAGCTCCTGTCCCCACCATTACAAAATATTGCTTTTTATTTAGAGCATCGACTAAGGAATAACTTGTCCTATCAAAGGAATTTCGGGTAGTGTTATTTAAAACGAAACGTAATTATTCTTTTTATCGGGTGGATTTAAATTTCTCATTTCAGTGTTATCGATATCATCGATTTTGGAATTAGTCTCGTTTTTTAATTTGAACAAAATATCATATAACTGTTTCTTTATAATTGTTAGTGATGGGGCTTTAGAAAAGTCAAACTTAAGCTTATAAATATTGTCAGGATTCATTAAATATAAATGAAATGTCAGATAAAACAGTTCTTCTTTGCTTGATTCTCTCTATAGTATAATTTGATAAAATAAAAGATTCCAAAAAGGAGATTTATTTTGATTGATTTCATCTAGCATGAAATTTAATTCTATGTCCTATATAGATCCATATCACGAGCACATATGGCTTCAATAATTACATTAATGGGTTGAAGTACATTTATTACATCTTTTAAAACTTTGAATTCATGATCCAATAATGAATTGTACTTATTTAATTAATCCCGGGATTTAATGGCACGAATCCCGGGATTTTCGGGACTCAAAAAATGCCGGGATCCCGGTATCCCGGGATTGGCATCGCTAGTACACACATATGCTATTGTTTTCTTTTGTTTACCTTTTTGTTTTGCATATAAATGAAAATCATCCCTTATTTTAAGATCGTAAAAACTAATGCAACTAATGAAATGCTTTAAGCTTCGTTGCAATTGGGAAATCAATTTCTAAATTGAAATTATGTATGTAATTATTAAAATGTCTATTATTTTGTCTTATTGAAAATAAAAAATTTAAATTATCCAATCAATTATTAAAATGTCTATACTTATGTCTTATTGAAAATAAAAAAATATATATGCTGTGCCGGGATTCGAACTTCGAACCACAGGGTACAAGGCAAGTTAGTTCGTTATATTGGACGTCTACTCTGCCGTACTAAGCGAAAAAGACGTACCTATATCAAAAAAAAAAAAAAATAATCGAGATTCTTATGGCATCGGATAGCTTTAGAAATTACGCGCCTAATGAAATACTCCAAATGTCGGCATCTTAGTTCAATCATGTAAAAAATCTACTAAGAAAATTTCCTCTATCTCAATTTTACAGGTATTTCAACAAATTGACATAAACAAAACATCAATTATCTCGAAATGAATTTTTTTGATATACGTCTTTTTCGCTTAGTACGGCAGAGTAGACGTCCAATATAACGATCTAATTAATGCATGGTTCAGTTGTAAAATCGAAAAATTCGTTATATACATACATACATATAGTGCACATATAGTGTTTTTACTGAAGAAACTGGCTTTTATTTACGCTACATACCTATACTTGCGATCACTTTTAATGGTGAATTAAACAGCGTTAGTCAGTTATTTAGAATTTGATTGCGTTCGTAATTTAGAGAAACCAATGAAAAAAAGTGAAAAGCTGTTCATTAAAATGAAAATTCGTTATTTCGTTATACGTTATATTGGGCGTCTATTGTAATTCGAAAAGTAGAGTTCTAATAGATTAGCTTAATGTGGGCACCCATAATTTCATTATATTGATTATGTACATACATATTTATTTATTGGATTAAAATTTTACTGTACCTATATAGAACGAATATGCCAAAACAGTGCATTGTTGATTCTTGCGAATTTCGCAACTCCGAAAGTATGCATTTGTTTCGCTTTCCAGAGAACGATTCGTTCGCTACGTAACGAAGTTTCCATCAGTTAATTTCGCACTTTTCGGTCAAGTCAACATTGTGCTGGAAGGTAATTTCCACCAATGATTGACTTTTTCTAGCATCAAACTCATTGCTCGTAAGTCACAGTATAAAATAAATTTTTCATCCCATAACATGTAGTATACATATGTATGGTATCTATTTTCAGCTTATGACTTTTTTTCACCAATTCGCTGAAGTGAATTTTCAGTCATGAAATGGCTAAAGAAGCTATATTTAAGAACCCGTCATTGTTCGTGTTCAACTGGCTTAACTCCAACACCATAACACAACATCATAATTAAAAAAAAGTTGTTATGATTATTCTTATTTTTTTAGAAACCATAACTCATTAAAAATTAGTTTGAACTTTTGCTTTTTTTATAATTTTAATAACTATTTAATTTAGATTCATAATTTTAATGTAAATATTGCTGCGAAATCAAATTATTTCGCTATTGGTCATATTACTTACGATCCCAACAAATAAGGGATGATTTTCTTTCACATGCAAACAAAAAAGGTAAACAAAACCAAAACAAGTGCATGCATACAAATGTGTGTGAGTTGGTGTTTGCTTCTTTTATGCTTAATGTGAAAATTCTTCTTTTTTTACTGAGATTTTTAATGTTTTTATATTTTTCATAGTTTAATTGTATCAATTAACATAAATAAAAACTACATAAGAAAACCAAACAAAATAAAAGGATATACATATGTATGTATGTATATTAATTCAATCAAAAATTTCGTTTTAATGTTAGCTTAGGAAAACAAAGAGGTAAACAAAAAGGTAAGCACAAGGAAGAAAGCGCAAATGTGCGAAATATCAATAAGATATCTTTCATAAGTATGAAAAAAAATAGGTAAACAAGTCAGCCATATGAAAAAAATAGCCGATAGCCGAAAAGACCGATGATCGATTCCCAGTACCTACTATCCAAAAAAATGAAAGAAATTTTTTTTTGATTTTTATATTTTTTTAATGTTTTATATTTTATTTACATTTTTATGTTTTTTTAAATATTTTTCATAAATAATAATAAGCAATAATGAAATAAAATTAATTGTTTGCATATTGCATCTAATAAGAAATCACATGAAAAAATAGCAATAAGAAACAAGCGCATATGTGTGAAATAGCAATAAGAAATCAGCCATATGAAAACAAAATAAGAAATCAGAAATTGAAGAGCAACGAAAATGAAAACAAACAGCAATAAGAAATTTCGTTTCATTCCGTTTCTATTTTTGTTTTCTATGGCGCTCTGCAGTTTCGTGTTTCAAAACTGAAGAAAAACTGATTCTTAAATCCGTATTTATATATACATACTGATTCTTAACTTTGGACCTAACAGCCAGCTACATAAGTCCGAAACCTTTGACAATCTTTCTCTTCATGTATATATTCTTTTTGCTTATGAAAGTTTTGATTGGAAACAAATGAACACGCTCAAAATATGTCATTGGAATGCAAACGGCGTAAGCCAAGATGAATTAGAGTTAGAAACTTTCTTCACTCAAAAAAAAAAGTGTTTGCCACAAATGATATAGATGGAACTACTTCAAGTGTTTGCGTGAAATAATAAAATGTTTGTCACAAAAACTTTTGATTTTACTTACAAAATAATAAAATTTTTTTTTGTCACAATAACTTTTGATTTTATTTACAAATTGATAGTTGAAAATTATTATACAAAACTACTCTTTAAAACTTAACATAACATAGAACACAGCCTGGCAACATCGTCATCGTTCTTTGCTCCCATACACTTATAAACATTTGATATCGTATATGAGACGTTCTTTTACATTCCGAACAGTTTCTGACCGCCACACCTTTAAATCGCTCGAAATTTTTTTTACGTATTCCTCGAGTTAGAGGACACGTGTGGTGGAAATTAATTTGTTATTGAAGATATCGAGAGATACCGAGCTGTGAAGTTCGAAGGTTTTACGTTTTATGATGTTTTATGGTAATGTCAAAATTGTCATATCTCCGGTAAATTTTAATGGGAAAATTATTTTTTTATATCGTTTTAAAGCTAAAAAGACAAGCTTTTTTACAAAATTTTTACCTATGGCATTAGATGATAAATTAAAATTTTTTATGACAAATCAATGGTTCAAAGTTAGTTAATAAGGTGATGGCCACTCGATACGAAATTAAAAAAATACCACTAGATTCCTCGTCTAATTTCCTTTAAAATCTTATTTTTTCAGAGTGGCACACAAATACGGACTATCCCAAATAAATAAATTCTTGCGCGCAGCTCTGAAAAAACGCAGTAATCTCTGAAAATACTGCGGTCCGCTGCCATGCTGTGCGACGTGCAACACTAAAACACGCATGCTTCGTCTCATTCGTGGAGCAGTCCTGAAATGAAAGAATGCTGTGGAGGTGCTCATCGTTTGTGGGGAGCTGGTAACTTTCACTTTTATTCCATTCCTAATTCTATTTTGTCCCCTTGAATGCAAACAAAAAATAATTATTGCTAACAATTTGTATAATTTTGTTTTTATTTATTCCATTATTTCTACTATTGTAACATTTTCAAAAAGTGAAAATGGTTTAACATGTAATGTTTTTAATGTTACAGGAATAACACAGTGAAAACTTAACGTGCCTTTAATTGTTTTTGCTAATTGAAAACGTGTCGCTAATTTTTTTTTTCCTGGTCATACTGCTCATTCGTAAAATATTGACAATGAATATTGGGTAGTGCTTCTGCAGCCCAGGTGAATAGTTCCTTGGGTGTTTGAATGTGTTGGTCTATTCGTTGTAAGCTTGCTCGGGCCGCGAGCCTTTTCAAGGTTCCACCTAACCCATCACACGGTCCTTTTCCATGTGATGTGGAAAAAAAATGCCATTCTGCAGCGATTTTAAAGTCTTGCATGTGATGAGTAAGGTTGATGAAATTTTTTCGGTTTTTGTATTGTGTTCGCATCGCAAACCAATTAAATAGTTGCGCGCTCCCCCTAACTTATCACTGGGAGGCAGCCCTAACTAATAAGCAGCCCTAGTTGCAGTGCTGTCATTTTTGTCATTGGTACACATGGTTTTTAATATGACATTGTTTTTTTGTTTCCTAGTCTATACCTCTGACTACTTCTTTCTGAGCAGCGTAGCAGCCAACATCGTGATTTTTCTATCTTAAATCTAAACTAAGTCTAAAGTATTTTAATTTTGTAAAGAATAAATAAATAAAAGAAAGAAAAAAAACTTAAATAACTACATCTTAAAACCTACCAAGCAACAAGAGAAAGTGTGCCCCAGAAATCTGCGCACAGTGCAGGGTATGGTCAAAAAACTTGGCCAAAGGTGCAACCTTACAAAATCCTAATTAAAGGTGAAAAGGTGTTCACCAAGTGGATAATCCTCAATATTGAGTGGGTGCGTGAACATAATTTTTGGTCCAGCGATCCGTCTCTGAAGCAGCGACGAATTTATAAAGGAAAGCGTTCCGACAACGTGGGAATTTGAGAGCAAAGCAGTACGATATTGGTCAGTACGACAGATTTTTTTCGTTTTTTGTCTCAACAACAATAACGCAAGTAAAAGGTGCGTAAAATTATTTAAAATACAATAAAATCTTTCAACGAAATACAACTTTAGTACCAAAATTGTTTCAATTTTTCGTCTCATCCGTTACATTAAACACCGTTTTGGGTACCGGTACCATCGTACGACTCAGATTTTTTGTCTCGTTTTTTCACATACCGTTTCAAAGTGATTTCAAGGGCAACGTTTTTTTTCACGCCACTTGCTTCGCAACGCGAAATTTCTTATCACGTGATCACAAAGGTTATAAAGGGTACAGTAACATAGGATCTACGTATCACGTTTTTTTTTTTTAATTTTTTGCACATTTATATGCACATTCGTGAAATAAAATAAAACCACAGTGACTCATTTTGGAATTTTTATAAATCATTTTTCGAGTGATTTTGTATGCTTTTGTTCAATTCAAGAAATTTTTAGAAGCGGGTTTACAGTACAGTGGAATCTTTACAAATTTTATTGAACAAATTTTCACTTTGTTGTTTTATTTTGTGTTTTTTTTTTTTTTTTTTTTCGGGATTCAGTGAATTCTCAATTCATTTCTTAACAAAATGCCAGCTTTGGATATATTTATTCGTTCTGCTGACCGCATTGTTGAATATGAAGCTTATTTCAACGAAATAAAGATTGACGATCATTCGTTCGTTTCGTTAGAACTTGAGCAAAGTGAGCTCAAAGATATTTGGTTTAAACTTAAAAGCTCCTATGAGAATTGTCTCTCAGAGAGTACAGAAGAAATTAAAAAGGATTCACAAGTCATAAAAACCAAATATGTAGAGTCTCATAAGTGCTATATTCGATGCATGACTGTCATCAATAGTACTCTTGCGGAATTTTCTCAAAAAAGGCCAAAAGCTGATACAGCACGAGTCGCAAGCATTTGTAACTCAAATATAAAAGTCCCTCCATGTGATACAGAAGTTTTTCATGGAGGATATTCAACATGGCCAACATTTAGAGATATGTTTACGGCCATTTATTCAAATAATGCGAGTCTAAGCCCAGTAGAGAAACTTTACCACTTGCTTCAAAAAACAAGTGGTGAAGCCAAAGAAATAGTTCAGAAAGCGCCTCTGACTAAAGAGGGTTTCCTGATTGCGTGGGATAACTTAATGGCTCAGTATCAGAATAAAAGAATCCTGATAAACAATCAATTAAAAGTTTTATTTAATCTTCCAATGTGTCCACAAGAATCTGGAACTGGTCTCAAACGTCTTCAACGGGACATTAATAATTGTATTTCTTCGCTACAGTTATACAAAATTGATATAAATAACTGGGATGCTATTTTTGTTTTTTTGTGCTCCACGCGTCTTCCAGAGCACAGTCTTGCGCTTTGGGAACAATCGGTTAAAAATAAAACCGAAATTCCAAAGTGGAAGGAACTAGACAAATTTCTAACTGATAGGTTTCAGACTCTTGAAACTGTATCAGATTTTCGAAGTTCTAATTCTTCTAAGGTGATTGCTGCAAAACCACAAAATGCTGCTCAAAAGTCAAAACCTTATAGCAATTATCATAACAAAGTTGATTTCTCTCAGTGCAGGCTGTGCAAGGGCTCTCACTCGCTGCGATCTTGTCCTAAGTTTCTAAATTTGAACTTTCAAGATCGATTTTCGACAGTTAAGCAGTATCATTATTGTCTGAACTGTCTCTCAGGGTCTCACGAACTAAGAGACTGCAAAAGTAATAATACTTGTCAAAAATGTAAAAAGCAGCATCACTCGCTTTTACATCGTGAACCCACAGCTGCACAACAGTCTACTTCAATGCCAAATATTGAACATTTTCGGAATACAACAGGTGCTAAACCTAAGCAAAACAATAGTCCAACAAATAACACTTCTGCTTCACATGCAACAACAATACAGTCCACTATTGATGTAAACCCTACAGAAACAATTCAAACATGCTTCAACTCGGTTACCAAAAAAGTTTTGCTTGGTGCAGCTCTGATCAACGTGTTTCACTTAGGAATAACTTATAAAGCTCGGGCTCTCATTGACCCAGCATCTGAAGGCACGTTCGTATCAGAACGTATTCGAAATTTATTAAAACTCCCCACTAAAGCTGTCTCAGCACAGGTCTCAGGATTAAATGGCGCCATCAGCACAAGACCTACTCAGGTTTCATCATTTTTTGTTGGATCTCCATCAGATCCAAATGTACAAATCGAAGTCACTGCACTCGTTGTACCCCACGTCACTGGAAATTTGCCCTCGCATTCCTTTGACCCTTCTTCTTATCCAGAGCTGCCAAAGCTCAACTTTGCTGATGGAAATTTTTTCCAAAGTTCGACCATCGATATGCTTATTGGTGGTGATTTGTACCCACTTGTTATACTAGGTGGTATTCATAAAGGAGTTTTAGGGTCTCTTGTGGCTCAAGAGACCGTATTTGGATGGATCCTTACGGGACCGATTCCTAATCCAAAAATCGATATTCAAAATAAAACTATTGTTTCATATTTTACTGAAGTCTCTTTGAGTGAACAACTCAATAAATTCTGGGAAATTGAAGAAATTCCCAAGAAATCAGTTGTTTCACATGCCGACAACTATTGCGAAGAAATTTACTGTAAGTCCGTCACGAAAAACTCAGATGGACGATATATTGTAGATTTGCCGTTCAAGTCGTCTTTTTTAAATCAAAATAATCTTGGATCCTCAAGGCACATTGCACTTTCCCAATTTCTTCGAAACGAAAAGTCTCTTGCTCGAAAACCCGTACTGAAAGCAGAGTATAATAAAGTTCTCAATGAATATATAGAACTCAATCATATGAAGAGAATAAACTTTCCATTATTTTCACAAAATCCGTGTCATTTTTATCTTCCTCACCATGCCGTAATAAAGCCTGAAAGTACGACAACAAAAGTTAGAGTTGTATTTAACGCTTCAAGCAAATCCTCAAACGGTACGTGTCTCAACGACATTCTCCACACAGGCCCTGTGCTTCAAAATGATCTCATGCTTTTAATTCTTAAATGGAGATTTTTCGCCTTTGTTTTTAATGCTGATATACAAAAAATGTACCGGCAAATTCTTATAAATCCACTGCACACTCCATTTCAAAGAATAGTATTTCGAGATTCAGATAATGAAAACGTACAGGATTTTGAACTAAAGACTGTCACTTTTGGAGTAAATTGTGCTCCTTATCTTGCGATAAGAACTCTGAATCAACTAGCTGAAGATGAAAAGTTTCGATTTCCGATTGGCGCACAAATTCTAAAAGAATCAATGTACGTTGATGACGTTTTAGCAGGCGCACATGATATTTCAAGCGCAATAGAAGCTCGAAATCAACTTATTGATATCCTTCAGTGTGCACGCTTTGACTTGAGAAAGTGGACGTCAAATTCAATTGAAATTTTAAAAAATTTACCCCGTGAACATCTTCTCGATGTAGACTTCTTGTCACTGGACGACAAAAGTACCGCAAAAACTCTTGGTATTATGTGGAATGCTAGCTCAGACTCTTTTAATTTTCATACTTTACCATTTCAATTCAAAGAAACGTACACAAAAAGAGAAGTTTTAAGTATGATAGCAAGATTATTCGACCCAGCTGGTTGGCTTTCTCCCGTTATAATAACGGCAAAAATAATTATGCAACACTTGTGGCTCGAAAAAATCAACTGGGATGAAAACTTAAAACCAGTTTCTCTTCAAAAATGGAAAAATTTTTTAACTAACTATTCAAAAATAGAACTCATTTCGATTCCACGGTGGATTCAGTACTGCCCTACAAGCAAAACTGAATTTCATGGATTTTGCGATGCCTCTGAAAAGGCTTATGCTGCAGCGCTTTATGTTCGCTTTGAAAACTATGACAAAGTTAGTTCTAATCTTCTCGTTTCAAAAACGAAAGTAGCTCCTATAAAAACAATATCTCTGCCACGTTTAGAACTCTGTGGAGCAGTTCTCCTCGCGAACTTGATAAACTCAGTAGCCTCGCAACTGAATATTGACTCGGGCTCATTATTTTTATGGACTGATTCGACCATCGTACTTTCGTGGCTAAAAAAGCCACCATGTACATGGGCAACTTTTGTTGCGAATAGAATTTCCACAATAATTGAAAAAGTTGGAAATGAAAATTGGTCTCACATCGATACACACTCGAATCCCGCCGATCTAGCAACCCGGGGGGCATATCCTGCGGAGCTTAAGGTCAATGAGTTGTGGTGGCATGGACCCGCGTGGCTTCAATTGTCCAAGTCGCAATGGCCACCAAGTCAGGTGAACCGAGAATTAAATACCACTCTTGAAATGAGACAAATAAAATCTCACTTTACTAGCTCGGCGGTAACTGAAGAAATTCTCGACAGGTTCTCATCGTTACCGAAGGCTTTCCGAATTTTGTCATATGTGTTTCGATTTTTTAAACGAACTCATCGAGCAAGTCGAGCTGTAACTTCATTTTCCACAAAAGTTGTCTCAGTGGCGGAAATAAGCGCCATCAAAACGCGACTTCTTATACTTTCGCAACAAATGCATTTTTCAAATGAATACTTTAATTTGGCTAATAAGAAATCTATTGCTCCAAAAAGCACAATTTTGACCTTGACTCCATTTTTGGACTCTTGCAAGGTAATAAGAGCAAACGGACGGCTAGCGTCTTCTTTGTCTCTGACGTATAATGAACGACACCCAATAATTCTAGCATACAAAAGCCGATTAGCTCGCTTATACGTCCAATATATACACGAGCTATCACTTCATGGTGGTAATCAACTCGTATTACGGCTTATTCGGCAAGAATTTTGGATTCCCAAAATAAAAAATTTAATAAAAACCTGCATTCATAATTGCAAAATTTGCGTAATTTCCCGTAAAAAACTTCATGGTCAAATGATGGCTGCACTGCCACCCACTAGAACAACTTTGAGTCGACCGTTTACCAACACAGGATTGGACTTCGCAGGACCTTTCGACATTAAAAGTTTCACCGGTCGCTACTGTCGTATAACCAAGGGATATGTGTGTCTTTTTGTCTGCTTCGCTACAAAAGCCATTCACTTGGAACCAGTTAGTGACCTAACTACGCCAGCCTTTCTCGCAGCACTGTCGCGTTTCGTTTCACGCAGAGGTTGTCCCACTAGCCTTTATTCTGACAACGGTAGAAACTTCGTTGGTGCCTCCAAAGAACTAGCTAAAGATCTAGAAAACTTTATTAAACGCGTTCGTGACGACTCTGTCTCAAAATATGGTATCCAAAAACTTTCGTGGCACTTCATACCAGCATCTGCACCTCATATGGGTGGACTTTGGGAAGCTGGTGTTAAAAGTTTCAAGCAGCACTTCCGAAAAATCGTAGGTCATTTTAAATACACCTTTGAGGAATTTGCAACTATGCTCGCACGTATTGAAGCTTGTCTAAACTCTCGCCCTCTTAGTCCTGCCTCTGAAAATGTCTCTGATTTGGTGGTATTGACTCCTGGTCATTTCCTCATCGGATCACCACTACTGGCTCCAGCAGAACCTGAAGAAAAGATTGTCTCAATAAGTTTAAATAATCGATGGCGACGTTTGAAAGCGATACAGCAAGAACTGTGCCA
The DNA here is from genome assembly GCA_949775025.1 of Tricholauxania praeusta. NCBI lineage: Eukaryota > Metazoa > Arthropoda > Insecta > Diptera > Lauxaniidae > Tricholauxania > Tricholauxania praeusta. The sequence goes on from OX459028.1 coordinate 113,412,971, forward strand.
GCGATGGAAAGATGAGTACCTAAAAGAGTTGCATAAGAGAAATAAATAAAAACCCTCAATTAAACCTTCAAGTGGATGATTTAGTGGTCGTAAAAAATGAACAATTGGGCCCTTCTGAGTGGCGACTAGGCCGCATCACAAAGGTATATTTTGGCTCAGACAAACGCGTTCGTGTAGCTGACGTTAGGACCCAAAACGGTGTAATTACGCGACCGATTCACAAACTTGTTGTTTTGCCTCACGCTCCTAATGAGTAGAAAATTTTTGCCTCAGAAAATAAGTTTGTCTCAATGAAAATACGATATCTAGTCTCTTCCTTGTCTCTATTTATTTAATTTCAACTTCAATATTTTTTGTTATTCATTTCTTTTTAATTTTTGCACAGTATGTCACGCAGAATGTTTAATCGGGATTACCAATGTCCTTTATGTCACACAGACCATTCTTTGCGATTTTGTCCAAGGTTCCTGGCGATGACTGTTGTCGAAAAATACCGCACTGTTCATCACGAAGACGGATGCGTAAACTGTTTGGCCCTTTCACATCGTCTCGCTAACTGCTCTAGTCTTGCCACGTGTCACCTGTGCCATCAACAACATCACTCCCTACTTCATCGTAGAGCATCTGATATTCAGATATGCACCAGGATGCTTCCCCAACCTCCGACGGATAGTAACAAAGTGGCCCTAAAGATGACGATTTTCATAAAAATTCAGTCAGCATCTGGCTTTCACGAGGTCCGAGGCCTGATAAACCCTGGCCAAGAAAGAACTACGATCCTCCACAGTGAAGTTCAACGTTGTGGCCTCACTATAGTGGACCATGCTGCCAGTCCTACATGCCAATTGAACTTATCGTCCAGATATTCTCATGGCGGTTCAGTCAGCTGCTGGGCGTTAGTGGAAACAGGGCACTATGGGAAGCATCCCCAATATCAAGCCGATGAAAAAGAAGTACGTGACAGCTTTCCAATGCTACAATTAGCGGACAAATATTTTTATGGAACATACCAAGTCCGATTCATAATTGGCGCTGATCTGTTCCCGAAGATTCTTCGTGGTGAACCACAAATTGCTGGAGGGACCCTAGCTGCTTTTCCAACTATTTTCGGTTGGACCTTCTGCGGTGAAGTAAAAATGGCCATACCTGTGCATTTTTAATTTTTTGATTTTTTAAAAGTATTTACTACTAGTATTTCGTAATGGATTTATCAAATTTCCATATACATAACTTGAATTTTGCTTCTATACATTTTTTTGAATTATCAAAACATTTCAATTAATTTACTACTAGTATTTCGTAATGGATTTATCAAATTTCCATATACATAACTTGAATTTTGCTTCTATACATTTTTTTTTGAATTATCAAAACATTTCAATTAATTGTTTTTTAAAAAAAAAAAAAAAAAAAACTTTGTATAAAATTTGTTATTCTAAAACCATATTATATCATATCTTAATCATAAACACTGTAATTCTTTCTTTTGCAGCAGTACTGCAAGGTGGGCGGCATGTTAGCATCGCAAACCAATTAAATAGTTGCGCGCTCCCCCTAACTTATCACTGGGAGGCAGCCCTAACTAATAAGCAGCCCTAGTTGCAGTGCTGTCATTTTTGTCATTGGTACACATGGTTTTTAATATGACATTGTTTTTTTGTTTCCTAGTCTATACCTCTGACTACTTCTTTCTGAGCAGCGTAGCAGCCAACATCGTGATTTTTCTATCTTAAATCTAAACTAAGTCTAAAGTATTTTAATTTTGTAAAGAATAAATAAATAAAAGAAAGAAAAAAAACTTAAATAACTACATCTTAAAACCTACCAAGCAACAAGAGAAAGTGTGCCCCAGAAATCTGCGCACAGTGCAGGGTATGGTCAAAAAACTTGGCCAAAGGTGCAACCTTACAAAATCCTAATTAAAGGTGAAAAGGTGTTCACCAAGTGGATAATCCTCAATATTGAGTGGGTGCGTGAACATATTGAGGACTTGCTCCATCCGACAAGTATATAATTTTTGCAACTTTGGGCAGGTTTTTTGTTATAAATTTGACAATATATGACTGAAAAAGATGTACCGCAACGGTATCATGAATCAGACACTCAGATATCTACACAAGGCTTTTAATTTTAAAATATTTTCTTCATCTTTGAAATAAATAGCTGTTGGATGAACGGTTGCCTGATCGTTATTCCAGTGCACCCCTTGGATTGCATTTTGAATGACAAATGCGTAATTTTCTGAAGTCACAAATTACGATGCACTCATTTGTTTTTAAATTTTCTTTAATAGAACTTAGAAATTCATTTTGTTTTTTAACAATGTAGGAATGACGCAATAATTTCATTAGAGCTTCTGATAAAATATGTAAAAATTCATCTACTGGTGTTATCATAGTTTGTAATGTTGTTCGATCAACATGTGTAGGGCTACCAGATGGCATACTAAAGTAGCAATAGTGCTACTTTTGCAAGGCTTTGCTGCTTTTCACTTGAAATGTACTACTTTTGGTTGAAATGCGCTACTTTTCACTACTTTCGAAGTTACGACCTTTTTTTTTTTGTTTTTGGTCGATAAACAAAATTTTACAATTACAATACTGATGTTGTTTATTAGTGCTATGGGAAAGTAGAAATGGGGACCTTTTGTTTTTTTTTTTGCTAATTGCTCTACTTTTTTTGTAAAAATTACGAAATTTGTTTGTGTTTTTTGAAAATTCTAAAATTTTACAAATGTGCTACTTTTGTAAGCAGGTCATCTGGTAGCCCTAAACATGTGTCCATTGCTTATAAGTCAAGTGTTCAATGAATTTTCTTCAAAAATATTTCCTAATTTTTGTAGTAAGTCATCTGTACCAGGACATGTTGAGCACATTCCCATGTAGCAATTTGTGGATGGTGGGTTACATATCATTATACTTAAGCAATCATGATAAGTACGAAGAGGTTGAGGATAATCAGCAGTAAGCCTTTTGATATTTGCACCATCAATCAATAATTTTACATTTTCATGTAAGGCACAAACACAGACCGAATGCGTGCCACTGGCTCCTGCTAGAACGCATTGTTTTGGGCGTAAAGCCGCAAACTTGGAAAAACTGCACTTTACTTCAGGATTGCTGTTCTTAAATGCACGGTGTAACTCTTTTAAATTATTTAAGACTAAACTTTTTTGTATGTGATTCCTCTTTCCATCAATTTTCACCGATACGTAATCCTTCTGTCCTGGCATTATTCGACTGAATTCGTCCAATTGATAAAAGGCTATTATCTCATTCACTACGTTTTCATCTAATGTAGGATGACTTTTTGGATTTGGTCCTTCTAAAACACCTTTGTTTATTGCAATTGTCTTTGCTACAGCTATCATATTCTTGTGGCGGTTGGAAAATGTGTTATAATTTGACTATAAGGCCATTCATGGACGATAGTTAAAATTTGTATCTGCTTTGTTCGATCTGTTGTTCAACTAAATTTTTCCTGTATAACTTTCAAAACACACGTTTCCTGGATATCATTATGTGAAGCTTCCGTAGTTGTGTGAAAAATTTTGTCCTTTATCGCTTTTGAAATACTGTCTATTTTTTCTGCACAGTATTTCTTTTGGTGAACTTTTCTAATTTTGATAGGAGATGATCCGACAAAGCTTATTCCTTTGTTCACATTGGAAATCACTTCTAAAAGCGGTACATCAAACAATTTAGAATTTTCTTTATTTGATTCATCTGCCTGTTTTAATAACACACAAGTACTTTCAATTTGAAGCAAGAAAATTATTATAGTGGGACTTACCTCTTTTTCATTTTCACTGCTAGTAGATGGCAACGGCATACGAGTACGACAGTAGTTACAAGCCTTTAATTGTAAAGTTTCGTCATTTACAGGCAATTTCCACTCACGCAGCAGCCGTGCTGTAATTTTTCTCAGTTGTACTCCTCTCTTTTTACCATGATTTGACAAATTATGCGGATTAAAGCATTCGTTTAACCGCCGTTTTTTTTCACTCGTTTTGCTCATAGTAAATTTGGGTATTGCGCTAAGCGTTACCATATAAATAATATATTTAAAAGTACACTTAATACAAAGCGATATTCACTTTTTGCAAGTCAACACTATTCGTAGAACGTCTAAAATTCGATATACTGTACCAAAAGTATAACACAAACACTCCTGCTCCTTCAAACGGACAAAACAAAACAAGAAATTTCTATTTATATTTCTATTTATAAGTAGAATAGAAATGAAAGTTGGCATCTCCCCAGCAACGATACATACCACAGCACTCTTTCATTACTGCGTTTTTTCAGAGGTGCGCGCAAGAATTCATTTATTTGGGATAGTCCGTATTTGTGTGCCACTCTGAAAAAATAAGATTTTAAAGGAAATTTGACGAGAAATCTAGTGGTATTTTTTTTAATTTCGTATCGAGTGGCCATCACCTTATTAACTAACTTTGAACCATTGATTTGTCATAAAAAATTTTAATTTATCATCTAATGCCATAGGTAAAAATTTTGTAAAAAAGCTTGTCTTTTTAGCTTTAAAACGATATAAAAAAATAATTTTCCCATTAAAATTTACCGGAGATATGACAATTTTAACATTACCATAAAACATCATAAAACGTAAAACCTTCGAACTTCACAGCTTGGTATCTCTCGATATCTTCGATAACAAATTAATTCCCACCACACGTGTCCTCTAATATAACTCGAGGAATACGTAAAAAAAATTTCGAGCGATTTAAAGGTGTGGCGGTCAGAAACTGTTCGGAATGTAAAAGAACGTCTCATAAGTACAATGCAAGTAACAAAAAAGTTATTTCGAATCAAAGCACTACAAAATATGAACATGAAAAGTTTATAAGTGATAAATCGTTTGTTGAAATGAATAAGTGTTTGGGACAAAAGACAAGTGTTTGTCGAAACACTTCCATAAATTGAATTGTTTGACTGAAATATTTTGACTATTTGTCTTAAATAATTATATCATTTAGAAGCAACATTTTATGAAATGTTTTGTTAGAAGTATTTGAATCACTTGCCACAACTTAACATTTACTTGTGTCAAATACATTGGTTTTTCTTATATTGTCTACAAATACTTATAGTTTAAGACAAAAGTTAAGTGTTTGCTTGAAATAATAAGTGCTTATATTAAGCATTCGGTAATTTGCTACAAACGCTTTCTAAACAATCCTTTTTTTGAGTGTTTGCAGCAACGAAATTGACATTTTACAAATTTCTGAAACACATCTGACCCTTATGCCCTTTAAAATTGAAGGTTATAAATTCTACAAAACCTGTCACCCTGATGGTAAAGCACGAGGAGGTACAGGATTTCTTTACAATGTTGGTATGACAAAGTAACAGTTTCAGTGTTATAATAAAACCCTACATTTAAAGAGCACTTGCAACATAGTTCTGTGTGGGTCTTATGTAACTCCACATAAATTATATTTTGCATTTTATTTTCCAAGTAGAAGTATTTTATTTTTCATGTGAAGTGCAATCATAAATTAGACCATTGCACTCCACATATCATGCACTTGCCAGTTCTGAAGAATCAATTTCGGCATTTTTGCCTATGTTAACTTTGCACAAATTGGTTTATTCCTATATCAGCAGAAATATACCAACTTGTGTAAAGCAAAACAAAATATGAAAAAACAATTACTTTGTATTGATTGTGGTAGGTTAAGAACAATTTTCTAAGACATATGAACTCTGTAATTTTTAGAGTAAGACAGTTCAATTTTAGAATTCAATAAAGAAGTTTCACTTCGAATAAGAAATTAAAACATATTTTTTATTTTACATTTTTGTGAAACCAAAAACTGGCGCAGTCGGTAGGATACCGCAACCATCCTATCCAACCCAAAAGTAAAAAGTTTTTCGCGACAGTTCGGGCGATTTTAAAATCCTTGTGCGGTTTCCAAAGTGACACGAGCAAAATTTTTGTGACACTCAAATAAATTTTTGTGAAAAATTCATAACACGAAAGATCATGCTATTATACAGATTTTCACTACAACACGAAAGATCGTGTCACCAGAAAAATTTTCAACTTTAACACGAAAGATGGTGTCACCAGAAAAATTTTCAACTTTAACACGAAAGTTCGTGTCACCAGAACAATTTTCAACATTAACACGAAAGATCGTGTCACCAGAAAAATTTTCAACTTTAACACGAAAGATCGTACTTCACTATATGTCAACATTTCATTATCTGCCGGAAGAAGAAGAGGACACCTGGGATTTCAGTGACATGTACCTTGATTACCTAAGGCGGAGAAATATCAACAAGTATCTTCGAGGGAACTACTATCTTAGCTTGTAGAGGGAGCCATAAACATACTGTACGAAACAGGACATGGTCATACCACTTTAAACAAAGAACGATTCTATCAACCACAAGAGCAACAGACTAACCGAAATAACACTTACAATCGACGTAATGAAAATAACAACAGATTAAACAATAATAGCCGTAACGAGTATAGTAACAGAAACAGTAATACTAATAACGATAGACCTTACAATAGGAATGAAACAAATCAAAATAGTACAATTAATCGGCGTAACGAACAAAATAATAGACCCAACAATAACAATCGTAATAATGATAGATATAACGGGACGTATAGTAACAAGAGGAACGACTACAACAACAGAAACTATGTACAATAATAACCGACAAAACAATGAACAAATCCCTTATCCTGAAGGAAACGGCCATAGGCAACCAATTCCAGAACCTATGGACATTAATAATGCAGAAACCCTAAATTTTCCTTCACGCGCCTCGGAGGAAAATTACCATTTATAAAAATAAAAACCAAATTGAGATATTTGAATCTTGTAATTGACACTAGTGCCACTAACTCAATTTTAAATCCAAATATTTGCGACCCAAAATAGAGTGTTCCATCCGAGAATATCCATTAAAACCCTCCAGCATACGGTTATAGCCAAAGAAAAGGTGAAAATACCAATTTTTAAAGAATTTTGGGATTCAAATGAATCACTTGAATTTATTATTTACAACTTTCACCACCAATACGATGGCCTAATAGGAAATGATATCCTACGGCATTTTAAAGCAAAAATTGATTTTGCAACATTTCGGATTTTCAGAACATTTGAACTTATTCTGAAAAATAACAATATATTTGTAGATTTTATGACCTCTTTTGATTATAAATTAAAGAAATTAATGGGCTTTAGGTCAGTTTTTTTCAATTAATTATTTATTGATCCAATATTTCGAACTCCGTCGGAGTTCATTATCAAGGACTAGAAAAGAAAACTAAATATAATATAAACAATAATCTCGAGATGCTACACATAACAAAAAGTATATATAATGGAAGAGAAAGACTCGCGCTCACAACAGACTCATGTTGCTGGCTAACTCGTACGGAGTCAAAAAGAATATATACATGAAGAGAAATATTGTCAAAGGTTTCGGACTTATGTAGCTGGCTGTTAGGTCCAAAGTTAAGAATCAGTATGTATATATAAATACGGATTTAAGAATCAGTTTTTCTTCAGTTTTGAAACACGAAACTGCAGACCGCCATAGAAACAAAAAATAGAAACGGAATGAAACGAAATTTCTTATTGCTGTTTGTTTTCATTTTCGTTGTTCTTCAATTTCTGATTTTGTTTCTGATTTCTTATTTTGTTTTCATATGGCTGATTTCTTATTGCTATTTCACACATATGCGCTTGTTTCTTATTGCTATTTTTTCATGTGATTTCTTATTAGATGCAATATGCAAACAATTAATTTTATTTCATTATTGCTTATTATTACTTATGAAAAATATTTAAAAAAATATAAAAATGTAAATAAAATATAAAACATTAAGAAAATATAAAAATCAAAAAAAAATTTCTTTCATTTTTTTGGATAGTAGGTACTGGGAATCGATCATCGGTCTATTCGGCTCTCGGCTATTTTTTTCATATGGCTGACTTGTTTACCTATTTTTGTTCATACTTATGAAAGATTTCTTATTGATATTTCGCACATCTGCGCTTTCTTCCTTGTGTTTACCTTTTTGTTTACCTCTTTGTTTTCCTAAGCTAACATTAAAACGAAATTTTTGATTGAATTAATATACATACATATATCCTTTTATTTTGTTTGGTTTTCTTATGTAGTTTTTATTTATGTTAATTGATACAATTAAACTATGAAAAATATAAAAACATTAAAAATCTCAGTAAAAAAAGAAGAATTTTCACATTAAGCATAAAAGAAGCAAACACCAACTCACACACATTTGTATGCATGCACTTGTTTTGGTTTTGTTTACCTTTTTTGTTTGCATGTGAAAGAAAATCATCCCTTATTTGTTGGGATCGTAAGTAATATGACCAATAGCGAAATAATTTGATTTCGCAGCAATATTTACATTAAAATTATGAATCTAAATTAAATAGTTATTAAAATTATAAAAAAAGCAAAAGTTCAAACTAATTTTTAATGAGTTATGGTTTCTAAAAAAATAAGAATAATCATAACAACTTTTTTTTAATTATGATGTTGTGTTATGGTGTTGGAGTTAAGCCAGTTGAACACGAACAATGACGGGTTCTTAAATATAGCTTCTTTAGCCATTTCATGACTGAAAATTCACTTCAGCGAATTGGTGAAAAAAAGTCATAAGCTGAAAATAGATACCATACATATGTATACTACATGTTATGGGATGAAAAATTTATTTTATACTGTGACTTACGAGCAATGAGTTTGATGCTAGAAAAAGTCAATCATTGGTGGAAATTACCTTCCAGCACAATGTTGACTTGACCGAAAAGTGCGAAATTAACTGATGGAAACTTCGTTACGTAGCGAACGAATCGTTCTCTGGAAAGCGAAACAAATGCATACTTTCGGAGTTGCGAAATTCGCAAGAATCAACAATGCACTGTTTTGGCATATTCGTTCTATATAGGTACAGTAAAATTTTAATCCAATAAATAAATATGTATGTACATAATCAATATAATGAAATTATGGGTGCCCACATTAAGCTAATCTATTAGAACTCTACTTTTCGAATTACAATAGACGCCCAATATAACGTATAACGAAATAACGAATTTTCATTTTAATGAACAGCTTTTCACTTTTTTTCATTGGTTTCTCTAAATTACGAACGCAATCAAATTCTAAATAACTGACTAACGCTGTTTAATTCACCATTAAAAGTGATCGCAAGTATAGGTATGTAGCGTAAATAAAAGCCAGTTTCTTCAGTAAAAACACTATATGTGCACTATATGTATGTATGTATATAACGAATTTTTCGATTTTACAACTGAACCATGCATTAATTAGATCGTTATATTGGACGTCTACTCTGCCGTACTAAGCGAAAAAGACGTATATCAAAAAAATTCATTTCGAGATAATTGATGTTTTGTTTATGTCAATTTGTTGAAATACCTGTAAAATTGAGATAGAGGAAATTTTCTTAGTAGATTTTTTACATGATTGAACTAAGATGCCGACATTTGGAGTATTTCATTAGGCGCGTAATTTCTAAAGCTATCCGATGCCATAAGAATCTCGATTATTTTTTTTTTTTTTGATATACGTCTTTTTCGCTTAGTACGGCAGAGTAGACGTCCAATATAACGAACTAACTTGCCTTGTACCCTGTGGTTCGAAGTTCGAATCCCGGCACAGCATATATATTTTTTTTATTTTCAATAAGACATAAGTATAGACATTTTAATAATTGATTGGATAATTTAAATTTTTTATTTTCAATAAGACAAAATAATAGACATTTTAATAATTACATACATAATTTCAATTTAGAAATTGATTTCCCAATTGCAACGAAGCTTAAAGCATTTCATTAGTTGCATTAGTTTTTACGATCTTAAAATAAGGGATGGTTTTTCATTTATATGCAAAACAAAAAGGTAAACAAAAGAAAACAATAGCATATGTGTGTACTAGCGGTGCCAATCCCGGGATACCGGGATCCCGGCCTTTTTTGAGTCCCGAAAATCCCGGGATTGGTGCCATTATATCCCGGGATTAATTAAATAAGTACAATTCATTATTGGATCATGAATTCAAAGTTTTAAAAGATGTAATAAATGTACTTCAACCCATTAATGTAATTATTGAAGCCATATGTGCTCGTGATATGGATCTATATAGGACATAGAATTAAATTTCATGCTAGATGAAATCAATCAAAATAAATCTCCTTTTTGGAATCTTTTATTTTATCAAATTTTACTATAGAGAGAATCAAGCAAAGAAGCACTGTTTTATCTGACATTTCATTTATATTTAATGAATCCTGACAATATTTATAAGCTTAAGTTAGACTTTTCTAAAGCCCCATCACTAACAATTATAAAGAAACAGTTATATGATATTTTGTTCAAATTAAAAAACGAGACTAATTCCAAAATCGATGATATCGATAACACTGAAATGAGAAATTTAAATCCACCCGCAAGTTAAAAAGAATAATTACGTTTCGTTTTAAATAACACTACCCGAAATTCCTTTGACAGGACAAGTTATTCCTTAGTCGATGCTCTAAATAAAGCAATACAGTGAAAGCTCCCGTAGGCGGACACCGACGGTTCCAACAAAATCGTCCGCCTACGGGAGATGTCCGCTTGCGGGAGCTGTCGAAGAAAAAACATTTCAATAATACAATTCAAAGAAAAAAAAAAAAAAACAATCCAAATTTTTCTTATCGGATGGTTTGTAGGAGTAAAATTGCCAAGGTGGCGACACTTAAACATTCGTAACTTCTTTATTTATGAAATGTACTAAAATTTTATTTCAGGAAAAAGTTGTGTGGACTTTGCAGAACAATTCTGTGGAAAAATTTTGTTTCTGAACATATGAGAAGTTGGCTTAAATTCTGTTTGTTTATTAAAAACTTAATTTTTTATAAATATTAAATAACATTTTTATAAAACTTTTATCTATCTATTATATAAAATTCATTTTTTGTCTGTATGTCCTTTATGGACGCGAAAACTATCCAGCCGATCTTGATGAAATTTTTACAGTTTGTTAGTATCGATCAGGCGGGTGTCATAGGCTATAAAACTTTTATTTAGGGTGCATAATTAGGGTGGCCCTCATGCAAATATATTTTTAAATATCAAACGAAGACAAATAAATCGATTCACACCGAATTTACATTACGTATCTCTTATGTTAAGAAGCATAGCTTAGGCCACAAAACTTTTATTTAGGGTGGTCCTCACACAAAAATATTTTTTTAATACTCTAATTTTCTCGAAGTCCGCTGAATCGATTCTCATGTAATTTACAACACATGGCTTTTATGTGAAGAGACACAGATTAGATTGTAAAAATTTTATTTAGGGTGCATACTTAGGGTGGCCCTCATGCAAAAATTTTTTTAAACATCATTTTCTCGAAGACCGCTTAATCGATTCTCATGGAATTTACACCACGTGGTTTTTATATTAAGAGCCACTGCTTAGGTTGTAAAAATTTTAATTTGGGTGCATACTAAGGGTGGTCCTAATACAAAAGTATTTTTTGTCCTATTACGAAAATTTCATTAACTTTTTCCCAATATTTACTGAGAAATCGCAATTTAAAAAAAAACACCCACATACAAATTCACTTGTTCATAACTTTTTAAAAAATCCAAATTTTGCAAAAAAAAATTATAAGGCGTTAATATTAATCAATAAATCTTCAAAGTTGTGCAAAAAAAGTTTAAGTGTAATAAGTTGGTTTTTTCTGTGCCCACTTGAGAAAACTTTACTCTCAACAACACACAAAGAAATAGATTTTAAAGAATAACAATCGACAAACTGAATGACAGAATAGAAAGTCTTTTTTGTCCGCCAGCAGAGATGAATTGTATGAAATGTGTATAAAAGTAGTGTCCGCGTCCGGCCAAGGGAGCGTCCGCTCACCGGAATGTATTTTGTTCTAAAAATATAACGAAAAACTTGGGACCAAGAAATTCGTCCGGCTACGAGAGATGTCCGCCTGCGGGAGCTGTCCGCGACGGGAGCTTTCACTGTAGATATATTTTGTAATGGTGGGGACAGGAGCTTCTATTTACAAAAAGATTTTAACTTCCTGGCAACAATTGAGCCGACAAGTGTTAAAGCAGGAAAGTGCTTCTCATCCTCCACGTTTAGAGGATGATACACTGAATGCTTTAATATTTTTAGGGTCATATTTTAAAAAAGAATGAGAAGGTTTTATATCCAATTTAATTTTATAAAAATATTTCCTCATAATGAAAAGACCTCATTACTCTAACGTATAAAAATATATGTATGTATTTATAAAAATGTGTGATACCTAACAAAAAATTATATTTTGTAATGTTAATTTCTTATTTTTTTAACTGTTATGAAGAAGTTTTTAGTATTTATACTTATTTTTTTAAATAAATAGTGTTGACACGTTATAAATAGTCAAATTATTTTAGCTTTTTTCGACGTATAGGTAAATTTATATTGATAATTTTTAGAATTCTTAAATCCCGGGACTGTCCCTAGTGTGTACGTAGGTGTTAACTTCCTTAATACTACAATATCAACAATGAAAACTTTGCTCAAGTCAATAAAAATAAGAAAAAGACCGATGATCGATTCCCAGTACCTACTATCCAAAAAAATGAAAGAATTTTTTTTTTTGATTTTTATATTTTTTTAATGTTTTATATTTTATTTACATTTTTATATTTTTTTAAATATTTTTCATAAGTAATAATAAGCAATAATGAAATAAAATTAATTGTTTGCATATTGCATCTAATAAGAAATCACATGAAAAAATAGCAATAAGAAACAAGCGCATATGTGTGAAAAAGCAATAAGAAATCAGCCATATGAAAACAAAATAAGAAACCAGAAACAAAATCAGAAATTGAAGAACAACGAAAATGAAAACAAACAGCAATAAGAAATTTCGTTTCATTCCGTTTCTATTTTTTGTTTCTATGGCGGTCTGCAGTTTCGTGTTTCAAAACTGAAGAAAAACTGATTCTTAAATCCGTATTTATATATACATACTGATTCTTAACTTTGGACCTAACAGCCAGCTACATAAGTCCGAAACCTTTGACAATATTTCTCTTCATGTATATATTCTTTTTGACGGAGTTAAGGACCGTATACATTTGTAGCTTCAGAACCGACGCAGCAGCGTTTTTGAGCAGCATCAAATCTTCTTCTTTTCATTTTCGTTTTTCTTCAATTTCTGATTTCTTATTTTGTTTTGATTTGGCTAATTTCTTATTTTGTCTTCTCATATGAAAATATGACTGATTTATTCTTATTGCTATTTCACACATATATATGTGCTTCTTCTTTCCTTTTGTTTTCCTAAGCTAACATTAAAACGAAATTTTTAATTGAATTAATATATGTACATGCAATATCCTTTTATTATGCTTGGTTTTCTTGGTTTTTATTATTTAATTAAAAAAATATAAACAATATAAAACATATTAAAAAAATATAAAAATCAAAAAAATTTCTTTAATTTTTTGGATAGTAGGTACTGGGATTCGTACATCGTCTTTTTCTCATTTTTATTGATATTTGCAAGTTTTCATTTTTGATAATGTAGCATAAAAGAAGCTAACACCAACGCACACACAATGCGCTTGTTTTCTTTTGTTTACCTTTTTGTTTTGCGTATAAATAGAAAATCATCCCTTATTTTAAGATCGTGACAACTAATCAATGGTGGGCACTAACATGCATGCACATTTTGTTTCCATGTAGTGGTACAACAACCATATGAAGTTCTACTCCGCTGAAGTAGAATTGAATCGTTGTTGTGCGCTCACATTTGTATACGTATACACAAATGCTCTCCCGTTACTCTCAATTACGCTCTCGTTAGAACTTGCAGAAGAACTTGTGCCCACCTATGCAACTAATGCATATAATTAAATGCTTAAAGCTTCGTTGCATTTGGGAAATCATTTTCTAAATTCGCCAAAACCTTAGCTTGAAATTATATATGTACACTAGAGTGACCAAAAAAAAATCGAGTTTTCGATTTTGATGTTGCTAATACGAAAAGTAGTTAGTGTTATGTAAAAAAGTAAGGCATTTTAAATTTTATTAAAAAATATTGATATTTAGAGGTCGCTAATGTCCGATTTATGAATTAATTTCATTCAATTTATCTTTCATCATCTTTAGAAAATGAATTACCCGAATATATCTCATTTAAACTTGAGTTGAGGTTGATTTTTGGCCTTTTTGCGAGGGTTTTTCATTTTTCTATCACTCTGGTCTTCTGATAAAAAATACTGGAACATCGGGACTGGTCAATATTTCTTTGTCTGTTTTCGGACTACAATGCTGAATAGCATTAGACCAAAAAAAAATTTGTTCTACAAGTTTACTTCACTTGAACCCGAATTGGCGCTGTTTTTTCGCTGTTTTCTGGGAGTTTTTTGATGCTACCAAGATACTCAGCCACTGTATAACAAAACAACTATCACCATCGTGCTCAGCAGACCCGAAACTATAGGGATCGATACCAACGGACCGTATCTCATGCGGAATAATTTTTTGGGAAGAGTTATCATCACACGCAAATAAATTGAATTAGCCAAATCAAAACAAAATAAGAAATCAGAAATTGAAGAAAAACGAAAATGAAAAGAAGAAGATTTGATGCTGCTCAAAAACGCTGCTGCGTCGGTTCTGAAGCTACAAATGTATACGGTCCTTAACTCCGTACAAAAAGAATATATACATGAAGAGAAAGATTGTCAAAGGTTTCGGACTTATGTAGCTGGCTGTTAGGTCCAAAGTTAAGAATCAGTATGTATATATAAATACGGATTTAAGAATCAGTTTTTCTTCAGTTTTGAAACACGAAACTGCAGAGCGCCATAGAAAACAAAAATAGAAACGGAATGAAACGAAATTTCTTATTGCTGTTTGTTTTCATTTTCGTTGCTCTTCAATTTCTGATTTCTTATTTTGTTTTCATATGGCTGATTTCTTATTGCTATTTCACACATATGCGCTTGTTTCTTATTGCTATTTTTTCATGTGATTTCTTATTAGATGCAATATGCAAACAATTAATTTTATTTCATTATTGCTTATTATTATTTATGAAAAATATTTAAAAAAACATAAAAATGTAAATAAAATATAAAACATTAAAAAAATATAAAAATCAAAAAAAAATTTCTTTCATTTTTTTGGATAGTAGGTACTGGGAATCGATCATCGGTCTTTTCGGCTATCGGCTATTTTTTTCATATGGCTGACTTGTTTACCTATTTTTTTTCATACTTATGAAAGATATCTTATTGATATTTCGCACATTTGCGCTTTCTTCCTTGTGCTTACCTTTTTGTTTACCTCTTTGTTTTCCTAAGCTAACATTAAAACGAAATTTTTGATTGAATTAATATACATACATACATATGTATATCCTTTTATTTTGTTTGGTTTTCTTATGTAGTTTTTATTTATGTTAATTGATACAATTAAACTATGAAAAATATAAAAACATTAAAAATCTCAGTAAAAAAAGAAGAATTTTCACATTAAGCATAAAAGAAGCAAACACCAACTCACACACATTTGTATGCATGCACTTGTTTTGGTTTTGTTTACCTTTTTTGTTTGCATGTGAAAGAAAATCATCCCTTATTTGTTGGGATCGTAAGTAATATGACCAATAGCGAAATAATTTGATTTCGCAGCAATATTTACATTAAAATTATGAATCTAAATTAAATAGTTATTAAAATTATAAAAAAAGCAAAAGTTCAAACTAATTTTTAATGAGTTATGGTTTCTAAAAAAATAAGAATAATCATAACAACTTTTTTTTAATTATGATGTTGTGTTATGGTGTTGGAGTTAAGCCAGTTGAACACGAACAATGACGGGTTCTTAAATATAGCTTCTTTAGCCATTTCATGACTGAAAATTCACTTCAGCGAATTGGTGAAAAAAAGTCATAAGCTGAAAATAGATACCATACATATGTATACTACATGTTATGGGATGAAAAATTTATTTTATACTGTGACTTACGAGCAATGAGTTTGATGCTAGAAAAAGTCAATCATTGGTGGAAATTACCTTCCAGCACAATGTTGACTTGACCGAAAAGTGCGAAATTAACTGATGGAAACTTCGTTACGTAGCGAACGAATCGTTCTCTGGAAAGCGAAACAAATGCATACTTTCGGAGTTGCGAAATTCGCAAGAATCAACAATGCACTGTTTTGGCATATTCGTTCTATATAGGTACAGTAAAATTTTAATCCAATAAATAAATATGTATGTACATAATCAATATAATGAAATTATGGGTGCCCACATTAAGCTAATCTATTAGAACTCTACTTTTCGAATTACAATAGACGCCCAATATAACGTATAACGAAATAACGAATTTTCATTTTAATGAACAGCTTTTCACTTTTTTTCATTGGTTTCTCTAAATTACGAACGCAATCAAATTCTAAATAACTGACTAACGCTGTTTAATTCACCATTAAAAGTGATCGCAAGTATAGGTATGTAGCGTAAATAAAAGCCAGTTTCTTCAGTAAAAACACTATATGTGCACTATATGTATGTATGTATATAACGAATTTTTCGATTTTACAACTGAACCGTGCATTAATTAGATCGTTATATTGGACGTCTACTCTGCCGTACTAAGCGAAAAAGACGTATATCAAAAAAATTCATTTCGAGATAATTGATGTTTTGTTTATGTCAATTTGTTGAAATACCTGTAAAATTGAGATAGAGGAAATTTTCTTAGTAGATTTTTTACATGATTGAACTAAGATGCCGACATTTGGAGTATTTCATTAGGGGCCGTTCAAGTATTACGTAACGCAATTAGGGGGGGAGGGGGGGGTCTTGTGAAACGTTACGATGCGTTACAGGGGAGGGGGGGGGGGGGGTTCGAACAACGCGTTACGTAACATTGTTTTTGAAGTGAAACTACTTGAGCGGGTGGTTATTTGAAATTAGGTGTGTATAATGAAATGAAATTCTACTCTTTCTTAATGTGTATGTTTATTGAATACCTACAGCCAAAACATTTTATTAAAATGATAAAAGTTGATGGGATCTAGATAATTTACAGCAATAAATGATATGTTAAATTAAAGCACTTATCAAGCAGAATGTCCTAAAACTATCATCTTTGAGATTGGTTAACCAAAACCAGAGATGTAAGCGTGGAAAGATTTCCTATTTTTCTCATTTATTGCTGTAGCTGTTCTAGATCCCATCAACTTTTATCATTTTAATAAAATATGTTCGTCTCATTTTTCGCCATTTTAACATATTTTAAGCTTAAGCAAATGTTTATTACATTATGTGTGATTTTTATTAAATAACAATATGAACAAGTTAAGGTGTTATCTTCAGTCAGGCCGAAACTCACATACCATACACTGCACTCAAAGTAGGTACATATATTTCAGTAAAAAAAGACGTTGAAGAGGTTAAATAATTCGAAAAAAGTGTGAAATGCTTAAGAGGTTGAAAACTGTTGAAAAAGTCGTAAATATATGCAAAATGTTAATGTTGAGAGAGGTTGAAAAAGTCAAAGGAATTTAAAATCGATGAAAAAGTCGAAAAAATAAAGAAATATATAAATATCACAATATCTTGCACGGTTTACGAGACATGGTGGTATAGAGGTTAAAATTTAGGACCGTGCCACGCGAATCTTTGGAAACTTAAAACCTAGCCTAATCTTAATTTAGTTCAAATGTATACCTAATCACCAAGTTTCATCAAAATCGCTGCATTTTTTTTCAAAATGGGATTGGGCAAATATACATAGAGTATGGGCGGTAGGCGTGTCTATGAACCGACTACGTCCATTTTCAATAGCAAGATGCCTGCAAGAAGGTCTGACCTGAGTGTGCTAATTTCATTCAATTAGCTTTCTTGGTTTTTCCGTAAACCTGATTTGAACAGACAGACGGACATAGCTAAATCAACTCAGGTGGTGATGCCTACCACCGCCCTCTTCTATGCGTTACAAACAAAATGACAAAGTGAATATACCCTCAGTGTAGGGTATAATAAAGAAAATAAGCAACATACGCATGTATTTCCGGTACTTTTCGCAACATAATTGTGACTTTTAGGTAAATATGGTCACTTGGGTGTTACGTAACGTTTAAGGGGGGGGGGGGGGGGGTAGAGGAAAACGTTACGGCGCGTTACATAGGGGGGAGGGGGGGTCAAAAATCTTCGAAAATTGCGTTACGTAATACTTGAACGGCCCCTTAGGCGCGTAATTTCTAAAGCTATCCGATGCCATAAGAATCTCGATTATTTTTTTTTTTTTTTTGATATAGGTACGTCTTTTTCGCTTAGTACGGCAGAGTAGACGTCCAATATAACGAACTAACTTGCCTTGTACCCTGTGGTTCGAAGTTCGAATCCCGGCACAGCATATATATTTTTTTATTTTCAATAAGACATAAGTATAGACATTTTAATAATTGATTGGATAATTTAAATTTTTTATTTTCAATAAGACAAAATAATAGACATTTTAATAATTACATACATAATTTCAATTTAGAAATTGATTTCCCAATTGCAACGAAGCTTAAAGCATTTCATTAGTTGCATTAGTTTTTACGATCTTAAAATAAGGGATGATTTTCATTTATATGCAAAACAAAAAGGTAAACAAAAGAAAACAATAGCATATGTGTGTACTAGCGATGCCAATCCCGGGATACCGGGATCCCGGCATTTTTTGAGTCCCGAAAATCCCGGGATTCGTGCCATTAAATCCCGGGATTAATTAAATAAGTACAATTCATTATTGGATCATGAATTCAAAGTTTTAAAAGATGTAATAAATGTACTTCAACCCATTAATGTAATTATTGAAGCCATATGTGCTCGTGATATGGATCTATATAGGACATAGAATTAAATTTCATGCTAGATGAAATCAATCAAAATAAATCTCCTTTTTGGAATCTTTTATTTTATCAAATTATACTATAGAGAGAATCAAGCAAAGAAGAACTGTTTTATCTGACATTTCATTTATATTTAATGAATCCTGACAATATTTATAAGCTTAAGTTTGACTTTTCTAAAGCCCCATCACTAACAATTATAAAGAAACAGTTATATGATATTTTGTTCAAATTAAAAAACGAGACTAATTCCAAAATCGATGATATCGATAACACTGAAATGAGAAATTTAAATCCACCCGATAAAAAGAATAATTACGTTTCGTTTTAAATAACACTACCCGAAATTCCTTTGATAGGACAAGTTATTCCTTAGTCGATGCTCTAAATAAAAAGCAATATTTTGTAATGGTGGGGACAGGAGCTTCTATTTACAAAAAGATTTTAACTTCCTGGCAACAATTGAGCCGACAAGTGTTAAAGCAGGAAAGTGCTTCTCATCCTCCACGTTTAGAGGATGATACACTGAATGCTTTAATATTTTTAGGGTCATATTTTAAAAAAGAATGAGAAGGTTTTATATCCAATTTAATTTTATAAAAATATTTCCTCATAATGAAAAGACCTCATTACTCTAACGTATAAAAATATATGTATGTATTTATAAAAATGTGTGATACCTAACAAAAAATTATATTTTGTAATGTTAATTTCTTATTTTTTTAACTGTTATGAAGAAGTTTTTAGTATTTATACTTATTTTTTTAAATAAATAGTATTGACACGTTATAAATAGTCAAATTATTTTAGCTTTTTTCGACGTATAGGTAAATTTATATTGATAAATTTTAGAATTCTTAAGTCCCGGGACTGTCCCGGGATCCCGGGATCGCATTTTCGAATCTCGAAAATCCCGGGATCAAAAAAATCCCGAAAATTGGCATCCCTAGTGTGTACGTAGGTGTTAACTTCCTTAATACTACAATATCAACAATGAAAACTTTGCTCAAGTCAATAAAAATAAGAAAAAGACCGATGATCGATTCCCAGTACCTACTATCCAAAAAAATGAAAGAATTTTTTTTTTTGATTTTTATATTTTTTTAATGTTTTATATTTTATTTACATTTTTATATTTTTTTAAATATTTTTCATAAGTAATAATAAGAAATAATGAAATAAAATTAATTGTTTGCATATTGCATCTAATAAGAAATCACATGAAAAAATAGCAATAAGAAACAAGCGCATATGTGTGAAAAAGCAATAAGAAATCAGCCATATGAAAACAAAATAAGAAACCAGAAACAAAATCAGAAATTGAAGAACAACGAAAATGAAAACAAACAGCAATAAGAAATTTCGTTTCATTCCGTTTCTATTTTTTGTTTCTATGGCGGTCTGCAGTTTCGTGTTTCAAAACTGAAGAAAAAACTGATTCTTAAATCCGTATTTATATATACATACTGATTCTTAACTTTGGACCTAACAGCCAGCTACATAAGTCCGAAACCTTTGACAATATTTCTCTTCATGTATATATTCTTTTTGGAAAGACTCGCGCTCACAACAGATTCATGTTGCTGGCTAACGCGTCCAAACGATAGAACCATATACATTTGACGCTTTCGATCCGATGCAGCAGAATTTTTGAGCAGCATCAAATCTGCTGCGAAACAAACGGAATGAAACGAAATTTCTTATTGTTATTTCTTTTCATTTTCGTTTTTCTGATTTTTTATTTTGTTTTGATAAGGCTAATTTCTTATTTTGTTTTGATATGGCTAATTTCTTATTTTGTCTTCTCATATGAAAATATGACTGATTAATTCTTATTGCTATTTCACGCATATGCGCTTTTTTATGTAAATTTCTTCTTATTGATATCTAATTGATATATTATGAAAAATATTTAAAAAATTATAAAAATGTAAAAAATATAAAACATTAAAAAAATATAAAAATCAAAAAAATATTTCTTTAATTTATTTGGATAGTAGGTACTGGGATTCGAACATCGTCTTTTTCTCATTTTTATTGATATTTGCAAGTTCTAATTTTTGATACTGTAGCATAAAAGAAGCTAACACCTACGCACACACATATCCGCTTGTTTGTTTACCTTTTTGTTATGCGTATAAATAGAAAATCATCCCTTATTTGAAGATCGTGACAACTAATGCAAATAATTAAACGCTTAAAGCTTCCTTGCATTTGGGAAATCATTTTTGCAAATTCAACAAAACTCAACCCAAAAAAATATAAATATTTTTGAAAATAAAAAAAATATACAGTGCTGGACTATTATGTAGAAAAGTAAACAAAATTTAAAGAATACAGAGTTACAAATATATTAGCGATCCATTTTTTTTCTCAACGGAATATTGTACCTTAATGTTTGTTACATTTGTATATTTTTTTTTTCGTTTTCAATCGAACAGGGAAGGCTGTCTTTTATTAACTTTTAATAAATAAACGTACTCCAAACATTGAAAAAAACATCACTTGAAATTGAAAACAATTTCACTTGTACTCTAATTCAATACAAATCGAACACAGTTAAATTTATAAAAATCGTATATTCTTTTTGTAAGAACCGAACTTCAAAACGTTGCTACTCGTCATAACAGCTTTTTTGGTTCGTTGGCTAGCGTAACATTTTGGGTTAAATGTCAAAACAGACGAAACGAGTGCAAACGTTCGTTCAATTGCTACCGTCTCGTCACGTCTATTTTGGTTAAGTCTTAAAGGGCCAACTAAACCATGCACGCTTTGACTGCAGTCAACTTCTGCAAGTGTGCGAATACACACAAATCGTATATCAAAGCTACAACGTACAAAGAAGTAGATAGGAAAGACCTAGACTCCGAGCTTTTTGCCTGTATTAAATTTTGGCGAGAAGAATGAAAGCTGGAACCAATGAGAATTACGAAGCAAAATCCAATTGGATTTATTTCTGATTTTGTTCGGCTTTTGCAACGAACCGAACGAATTCACAATGTTAAATACAGACCATTTTGTATTTTTTAATTTATTTATTTCCTTAAATTCATAAAAAAGTTATTTGAATATTAGAAAATGAAAATAAATAAATTGAAATTCAAAAATAAGGAAAACTTGTTGAGAAAATTATTCAATTACGATGACTTACATTTAAACCTGCATTTGAGAAAATCAATTTTTATATCTACCAGGCAACCAGCAAATGCAATAGCATGATTTTTATTTTGACTCCTTCAAACTTGCAAATTTGCAAGTGATCCCGCGTAAATTTTGTTGTTGGTTTTTCTTCAGAAAAATTCAGTCGAAAAAATCCTAAAAAAAATGCGTGTATTTGTTGTTGCGTTTTTGTAGTTTACAACCGATGCCGTTAGTTTCAATTTTGTTGGTATTTTTTCGGCAGAAAAATTGAGTGGAAAACAACAAAAATTATATTCATGTTGTTTGCTTGTATGTGTGCTGAAATTATGCTATTTTTCGCAACTAGGATTTTTCCTTTGGGGACTATAAATATATAGAAATTATGGAGTTATATTTTTCAATTTTCTTGTTTTACTTGAAACGAGTCATTAGTTGAAACAAGTTGATAATAAATAAGTTCAATTAGAATAGCTTAGTCACTAGAACTGATTCTGCATTAAAAAAAACACGAAAATCATATTTTCAAAGATAAAAAATGGAGATTTCTTTAAAATTAACACGGAAACTAAGTCAATGCGTCAAAATACACTACTACTATCGAAGTGTTATCTTAATTTGGGCTTAAACCGTTCCGAATCCAAAAATATTCATGTAAGGGGCTTAGCACCCTTGATCCCTTGATCAAGTACGTACATTTTTCGATTCAAACTGAAAAATTAAAATGATATTCATGTTGTTTTATTTGCTGAGCGCCTGCTTCAAACAAAATTTCATTTATCTTACGTATTGAATTGAAATTATTTTACAAAACTCAAAATATTTCTATAATTTCTATATTTTTCAACATTATCATGGAAATAAAAATAAAGGTTGTACTAAACTGTCACATTAAAATTTGACAGCAAAATGTGGTTTCATAGTTGTCAAAATCCAATGCAAAATGTAAACAAAAGAAATTGAGTTGAACAATTTTTTGACAGTTACGAAGCCACATTTCGCTGTCAGATTTTAATGTTTGAAAAGGAGTATTTTTATAGATTTTGATGTGCTCTTTCTGAATTTCAACTTTGCCACGTCGTATTGGTGCCGCTCGCGCCGCCATATTGGAAAACGGAAAATCATTGATTGATTTTACGAAAAAAAAGTTTATAACATAAATTGTAGGATATTTCCTCTAGTCTTATTTTGTATACATGTGTTTTTATCGTAAAATGAGTCACAAAGGAGACATTGTCAAAAAACTGCTTTTGGGAGCCATTTTTCCTATATGGCGGCGAGAGCGCCCACAATACGAGGTAACGTCGTTTTTTACTACCAAATGACTCTATTAAGAAATATATACATAATTCGTTCCAAATTTCAGTATTAGACGAAAGCACTGACATTCGCGATTGTTTTTCAACTGTTAATGGACACAAACGATAAATTTCATTTTTCAACTGCGGATATTTTTGGCTATATACTTTTCTCCAAAACTGAATACCATGTTCTTCATTTTGAAGCTTTTTGAGCTTCTCTTGTAAGCTTTTTTCTTGACCATCGATGTCACAAAGAAGAGAGTTTTCATGCAGTTGAATAAGTGCTCGAATTTTATTGAAATCTTTAAATTTACTGTCAAAACTTTGTTTTATTTCATTAAAGGACTCGTTGTATGCTGAAAGCTTGCTTGCTTGATACTATTCATAAATTTCTTTGGTTTTCTTAAAGTGATCTAAGATAATTGCTTAAAATTGGTCTTTTAGCATTTGTATTTGGCATCTATTGGTATAATTAAATCAAAAATAAGTTTATTTTTTCTTTGCAAACTTAGATTCAATTTTAAGAAGTAATTCGAAATGTCATACAACAGTGCGAAGCTTAGTAAAAAATCTGGGTTTTTTAAGTTTCCTATTAATTCTTTTGTATCAGTAAAGGGATCTCCTTAAAAAAATTTAATTTGTTCTTAATTAGTTTGGATTTTGTGACCTTTAAATTATAATGCTGATTTTTAATATTTGGGCTTTAGGTCTAAAGAAAATTAAAAAGAATGATCTTTTTGGAGTCTTTTAATTTTATTTTAATTGTCCAATATTTCGACGTCCATTGGATGTCATCTTCAGGGACTCCAAAAATACATATAACTTATTTATAAACATAATTTTTTTGACAAACAACAAATAAAAACTTACATATTTTAATAAATTAAGTAAACATCATAATTAACATTCAATTCACAAAATTTCACAAAAAACAAAAACCTTTGAATAAAACATAAATTTACTGGAAAACACAAAAACTTCAAAGGTACATAAAAATATTGCACAAAGATATTGCACTTTATTATTAGCCCTTCGGTTGTCTAAGGTTTTCGTCTCCAGCAATTCTGCATTGATCTAATGTCTAATGTTTTGTTTTTGAGCTCTTTGTTTTTATTAGGTGTCTATAAATGTGTGCGCAGTTGTCGGTGTCTGTTTTGTAGTTGAGTCTTTGTTGTGTAGGTGTGTTTGGTATATGTAACATCTCGAGTGTAAATCTGCGCTTATAATTGTTCTCTTGCTGTAAAATTTTTATGTTGTCGAAATTGGGAGTATGTTTGGTTAGTTTACAGTGGGTAGCGAGTGCGGTTTTTTGTTCTAATGTGTCAAGTGTTTTAGGTCAGATTTATGCCCAGCTGTTCTTGTCCGTAGTTTGAATTTTGTTGTTCCAACATATACTTTGTCGCACATGTTGGATCCGTCCCCTTTGTACGATATTTGATAGATCAAATTCGATTTGTCACGGTCATCTATTTTACACACCTACACAACAAAGACTCAACTACAAAACGGACACCGAACAACTGCGCACACATTTATAGACACCTAATAACAACAAAGAGCTCAAAAACAAAACATTAGACAGCTGATCAATGCAGAATTGCTGGAGACAAAAACATTAGACAACCGAAGGGATAATAATAAAGTCCAATATCTTTGTGCAATATTTTTATGTCCCTTTGAAGTTTTTTGGTGTTTTCCAGTGAATTTATGTTTTGTTTAAAGGTTTTCGTTTTTTGTGAATTGAATGTTCATTATGATGTTTACTCAATTTATTAAAATATGTAAGTTTTTATTTGTTGTTTGTCAAAAAATTATGTTTATAAATAAGTTATATGTATTTTTAGAGTCTCTGAAGATGACATGCAATGGACGTCGAAATATTGGACAATTAAAATAAAATTAAAAGACTCCAAAAAGATCATTCTTTTTAATTTTCTTTAGACCTAAAGCCCAAATATTAAAAATCAGTTAATTTGTTCTTTTAAGTCGTAAATCCTTTCAAGACACTAACCTCAACTTAGCCATCTTACCTCAGTATAGAGCAAAATGTCGCAAAATTTTGCATCCTTTTCTTCTGGAAAGGTGCAAAACTTTCTATGCGTAAGAGCATTATGCCCTCCGCGAATTTTTTTAATTATTTGGAATGCAACTTGCATTGCGTTCTTAACCTGGAAGCTTTTTGCAAGCAACTGCTGTTGGTGCAGTATACAGTGGAATGTTGCCACTTTCACACCATTGCGGAATAACAGACCAAGTAAGCCCTCATTTGATCCAGTCATCACAGGTGCCCCGTCTGTGCAAACTGATGACAATTTAGCTTTGTTCGCAAAGGAGAACAATTGTTGTTCTAGAACGTCATATATATGTCAGCCCGTGGCATTGCTATGCAGGCCTTGCAAACAAAGTATATCCTCCATTATATTGAAATGTGCAACCACGATTCTTATACAAATCAACAGTTGGCAAACATCGCGAATGTCAGTGCTTTCGTCTAATGCTATTGCATAAAATTTCGAATTTATTAAATTTTTCCTAACGTTTAAATAAATAAATTTTCGTAATTATTAATAAATAAATTTTCCAATTTCTTCAATGCGGTGGGTGACAGTATTAGCGCTTACAGTTTCGCTCATTTCTATTCCTTTTTCCCCAAAACATTCCAATACCGCTACTGCTACTTCTTTAAAAAAGAACCAATCATCTAGAAGAGGCCTTCCTTGCTTGGCTAAAGCATAGCTAACAATATAAGATGCTTTTAAATGGGACTCTTTTAAAACAACCCCTGTTTTTATAGGTGGGTTGATTTTTAAATAATCTAAATAAGCAAGCTAATATTCAAAAAATTTTATTATTCGGATTGCCGAACTGAAATTATTTATTTCTTTATGGATAATCAAAAAATGTCCTTTTATATTTTGTTTACTTACAAAATTTAACGATTTTGAGCAAATCAGACATTGCGGCTTATCAATGCTATTTAAAATAAAAAAAAATCCATTTCCCACTCAACCTGAAACATTTCTGAGTATTTTAAAAAAAAGCTAAGGAACGAAAAGTTTTTGATTTTGCACACTGTGCACGATCAACATCAAACATGATTTTGCTCGCTTGACTGCTGGAACCAAACTAAATTATTTTCTTGTAGGGCTGGGGAAAAATCGATTAATATCGATGTTCATCGATGTTTTTCAACATCGCTTACTATCGATAGTTTTAAGCTCTAACGATTAAAATCGAAATCTATTAATCATTGAATAAATTTTTTTATTTTTCTTTAAAAAGGGTATAAATATAAAAAAAATTGTAAAGGGAATAAATTAAGCTTTTTTAATTTTTAAAAAATTGGTCAAAATTTCAGAAAATTCGTCAGATCTTCAAAACTATAGGTCAAATTTCAAAATTTTACGCTTCATTATTGTAGACCAATACCTTACCTTTCTTACGACACTCATATTTACTATTTTCTATTCAGCGGTTCCCAACTTATAATCATTTTTCCAAAAGCTATGTCCGCAACTTTCGATGTCTATATCTCCGAAACTAGATCCGAGCTACACTTTTTTTCATTTTTTTCTCGAAGAGCCTTTTTATATCAATATTTTGGAAAATGGGTTGTTTACTTAAAACGGAGGGCGCTAATCCAGTTTTCAATATTAACCTTAATCCTAGTAATGGAGCTTGTCCAGACATATAAGGCTATTGTAATCCGCTGACACATCGTGAAAAAATCAAAAAGTTTTTTTTTTTGAACCGCTCTAATGTATATACATACAGATGTGTGTATAATAATAATATACACATTTTTATGTACATATGTACATTTTTTTTGTTTTTCTTTCAATCTAATTTATATCATTTTCACTGCACTTTTATCGAATTTTTATATAGTTTTGAAAATGAAAATTTAAATTTTTAACACGATCAGAAAAGGAAACTAATAAGAGCTTTTAACAGCAGATTTTAGATTACTGCTGAACGATACATGATGCAGAAAATTTATGATCTGCCGACTAGCATCAAAAAGTATATACCTCTGTGGAGGTTGAGAGTAAAAGGCGGCATATGAATGACTCACTCGTTTTCGACCTCAACACAATCACCGAGTGGGGTCGTATTAACCGAGTCAATTTTAATGCTTCTAAAACTCAGTGCTGTCTGTTGTCTCACAGACGAATGGATCTCTCCCTTCCTTCCCTTAATATGGCTGGCTTAGATATTGCGAGATCAACAACTCTTGACGTTCTGGGCATATCGGTTCAATCAGACCTGAGGTGGTCTGATCATGTATTCGATGTGTCGAAAGATGCGGCCAAGTGTATTGGTTTTTTGAAACGGTGTAAGAAATTCTTCACTCCAGTTGATCTTCGTACTGTTTATTTCACTTATATTAGACCCAAACTAGAGTACAACTCACACATTTGGGCCGGGGCTCCTAAAACCACCTTGGAGCTGCTAGATCGTGTCCAGCGACGTGTGTTGAAACTAATAGGTGATGAATCTATCATCGCCTCTATCGATTCCCTTCACCACCGGCGCAACGTGGGGTGTTTAATCCTTTTTTATAGATATTATAACGGGATGTGCTCTAGAGAAATACGGGAACTGATTCCATCAGCCAGGATTTTCTCTCGCAGCACTCGGGCATCCCATCAGGCCCATCCTTTTTGCGTCACTCCGGTGTTCAACAGGACATCACACTTTCGTGATAATTCTTTCTTTGGCCGAACCATCAAGTTGTGGAACTGCTTACCTGCGTCTGTCTTCCCCGGCAGTTGTGACATCCATAGATTCAAGACTAATGTTCACCGACACTACTCTATCTATCCCCCTTCCCTCTAACCTTTCTCCTTTTCTTAAAACCAACACGGTGCATTGCATTTATAGGGGGCATCCCCTGAGCGTTGGCTTATGCTTTAAAAAAAAAAAAAAATTTGAAATATTTTGGAAGATATCAGGAATGACCTCCGATGAACGCCATAACAACAATATATATTTACATTTTTACCCTCATCCCCTGCGCCCCCATCTTCAGTGTCTCCACGTCCGCGTCCCCACTGCTTATCCATCAAAATGGAATCATTCAACCTCCCTCCATCTCCTCCGACCGATGGTCTCATTATATAGACATTTACCAAAAATAGACAGTTTTTTAAAAACCTCATTAAGTAATTCTTAAACTTCATTAAAAGCTTAGCAAGATTCATAAAATGTTTCACTCTCCTTTTCACAATCCTTGCAGCATTCTTTACTTCCTAAAATAGATAAATTTCTGTCTTCCATATCGAAAACAAATTTACAAGGGTATCCAACAGTTTAAATGTATTTTTTTATATCTCAACCCTTTAAAAAAGAGCACGTGAAAAGGCTGAACAGCTTAGACCCACGGCAAAAACAATTACATCGCAAAATAACGGAACCGAATCGGTTTTGTTATTTTGATTCGAGCAAAACATCAAACAAAAACGCATCCCATTGAGGTTGCGATTTGTGACACAATTTGCCCTGGTTTTATAGCTTTACGAAACCGGAACTATACCGAACATTTTAGAATACTTTTTTTTGTCTTAGTATAATAAGATAAGAGCTCTTTTGCGAAACCCAATTATTTGAACTAAAATTATGTCACATACTTCATTGGCCATTTTAGATTATGTCACCTTTTATGTCAGCATAATTCTTTTTTAAACCATGTCACCACCAAAACATTTATGTCACAAGTGACATGAATTATGTCACGGTGGCAACACTGTTTGCCGGTTGGGCAGAAGAGATTTTTTTTTTTTTATTTTTGATCTATGCATGGTTAGGACAGGGGGATCAGACGAAACAACAACAACATCTAGTTGCTTCAGTCTGTGTAGAATTTTTGGTCAGTTTTTTTTGGGCTAGTATTTTTGTTTGTCTTGCTCGACAATTCCTTCCATTTTTTATCTCGCTCTAAATTTTTATAGTTCAATGAACTCTGCTGTTGCAAACCACAAATAAAAAAATAAAGTATACGAGTACATGTGCATGAGTATATTTGTTTTATGTAACTTGGTTTTATATAAAATTTTATTGGCTAGCAAGATCCCACCCTATCCGTCGAGCATAGACCAGGCATAAAACTAGCATGCACTATAGTTAGCCAATCAGTAGAGCCAGGTCCATTACATAAAAATGGCGCCCAACGTGGGGACCAACACTGAGTTAATTATTGTTTTTTTAAACCAGCTATCAATCGTTGTTATTAGTTCTCAAATCTTACTTTCAGTTAAGTTGGCATTCAAAACGACATCGTTTGGAATAGGTTAAATTGTGATTTAAATTTAGCTTACCAACTTTTTAGTTTTGTTTTTCTATAACTTTTATTTTCAGTTCGTAAACTTTTTACTTAATGGTGATAAGTGTAAGGAATACATTTTATTATGTAAATATTTACGAAATATTTTCGGGATTTATTATCCTTGAAATAAACAGTTTTTTTTCTAAGTACTAACCAAACTTTAAAGACCAAAATCTATACAATTTCTTATATTTTTACTGGCGCTCCAAATCATTTTCGTAAATTTTAAATTACAAAACAAATCTTAACTAATTTTTTTTACTTGATTTTTATCAACGAATTTCATTGATTTTATTATTATTTCGTTTTAAATTTCACAATGGCTGTGCAACATAGCAACGAGAACTTAAATAAAATATTTGAGTCTGGATGCATTTGTTCCATTTGCAATGAATGCACCACTGAAACCAATTTTTGTTCAACGCCGTGTGAGCATGGTTTTCATATGACCTGCATTACAATGTGGCTACATGAGCATGAAACGTGTTCATTGTGCAGAAGAGTGATTGATACTCAATCACTTAAAAGTTTTAATGTTCAAGGGGGTCGTCCTGTTCCAGACCTGAATGTAGCTCTTGATTTACAGGGTGCACACGGTGGTGCCATACCTAAAAATACAGGGACCGTTACTAGATCTAGAGCTGCATAATCCAATTGGGATCGGCAGGATACTTTATTACAGGAAAGGACACTGAACCCATCTCAGTCAAATAGGCGTGGCAGAGGTGGGCAAAGGCAATTCCGGGCACCTCGTCAAAATAGTTCGGAAAACATGAATGAACCGCGATTACAGGATTTAATAGATGTTTCCTTGCGTCATTATGATGCACATAATTCACGGCAACCCTATATATTCTATTTAGGCTCTTCGATATCTATCATTTGGCACGAATTTTAAGCTGCTATCTTCATTAATGAAAATTGACCCAAAAAACCGGTGAAAACCCATGTTTGGGACAGGATTTAACAATACAATCCCAGGTACTATATTTAGGCCTCTTCGAGTTCTATCATTTGGCATAAATTTCAAGCTGTTATGTATTACAGTTTTAATTAGAGCAACAAAATTGGCTAAAATTCGGGCATTTTCGGCCATCGGGACAGGCTTTGGCAAGGCAACCCTAGATATTCTATTTAGGCTCATTGAGCTCTATCATTTGGCATACATCTCATCCTGTAATCTTATACACTCGACTTTTCTACAGCCGGCTCTCAGCCTAGATCTATTTTCTTTAAAATTGTTTAGAATCTGGAGGAAATTTTAATCAAAAAAAAATAAAAGCTGAGAATACTTATGTATATAAGTAATCACGCATTGGCCTTCATTGGTATTCACACATAATTTACACAAAAAGCAAGGTTATCTACTAAGACCGGAACATTATTTTGCTACGGAAAACTTTTTTTTAAAGGAGTAACAAACAGTTTTGAGCCACCCAGTGAAGACGCGCAAGCAGCGTGGATGCTGACTGCACTCCGCTTTTACGTTGTCACTAACATCAAAACCTCAGTACACGGTATTGGTTACAGCGCGTGGGTAATGCTAGCAAAAAGTATATATAATGTAGGTATAACATTATCAAAAATGAAAACTTGCAAATATCAATAAAAATGAGAAAAAGACGATGTACGAAGCCCAGTACCTACTATCCAAAAAAATTAAAGAAATTTTTTTGATTTTTATATTTTTTTAATATGTTTTATATTGTTTATATTTTTTTAATTAAATAATAATAAGAAAACCAAGCAAAATAAAAGGATATTGCATGTACATATATTAATTCAATTAAAAATTTCGTTTTAATGTTAGCTTAGGAAAACAAAAGGAAAGAAGAAGCACATATGTGTGAAATAGCAATAAAAATAAATCAGTCATATTTTCATATGAGAAGACAAAATAAGAAATTAGCCAAATCAAAACAAAATAAGAAATCAGAAATTGAAGAAAAACGAAAATGAAAAGAAGAAGATTTGATGCTGCTCAAAAACGCTGCTGCGTCGGTTCTGAAACTACAAATGTATACGGTCCTTAACTCCGGACGAGTTAGCCAGCAACATGAGTCTGTTGTGAGCGCGAATCTCTCTCTTCCATTATATATACTTTTTGGTGTCCGTAGCTTAGACTCATAATTGTGTATCCAACTTTTTCAGCAACACCGTTCCAAAACTCTGCTGAGGAATTCTCAACTGCGCTCAGCTTTAATTTTATTTGTTTATGTGTTTTTGGAACACAATTTCGGTTTCTCAATTTAGTTTTGTTCTTATGAACAAATATTTTCACATTTAAAGGTCAGTGAACTTTTAACATAAAAGTGATTTCTCATATTCCACTGCGTTTCGTTTTTTCCTATGCAACATTATCCGATTGTTGCCTGATTTTAAATTTTCGTTTGAAAAACAAAAAAAAAATCAAAAACAAATAGAAACTTTATTGAAGTTTAAATTTTTTATATCAAAAAATAAATCATGCTAAAAAGTGATTTGTTTTTGGTTTTTTGAAAAAAAAGAAAGGCAAGTAATTTGTCCTTAATTTTGTTGAGAAAATTTTGAAAAACGAACAAAAGTTTTGTGCGAAAAAAAGGATTAAGGATTGATTATTGGCATTTTTTTTTCGGTGAACAAAAGTGAATTCAAATTTTTGAAATTTGCTTTTGATATTTGTGAATTTGATTTTATTTAAAAAAGTGAAAGGATTTTTTAAATTTTTTGTGCATTTCAAGCTAAAAACAATTTGAAATATTTTGAATTGAATTTCATTCCAAATAATAATATAATCCTTTTTTAAATAAAATCAGTGAATTTTATCCAGTTCTAGTGAACACTGAAACAATTAAAGCTGCATTATTTAAAAATTGTAAAATTGCAGTGACTGATTTCAGCACAATCCGCAAATCTTTTCGATTAATTTCGTACGCGAACGATAAAACTTTGTTTTTGGATTCAATTTTCGCGTATTTTTTCGGGATATTTTCATAATTAAAGTTCATAAATTTTCGTTTGAATTTTTTTGATTATTTATGAAACTTTTTCGCAATTCTTTCGTCAAGTAGTTTCACCCAATCATTCATAGCGTTGAATATTGTTTTTACGTTTTTTCTTAATAATATTTCTGGTACCTTTCCTGGTAAATAAACATTTTCATTTATAACAAAAATTTCTCTATATGAAAATATCCTTGTCTATACATATTTTTGGTATACAAATTTTCTTCGAATGAAATTTTTAAATATTTTGCTCAGTAATTTTTTAGTTTCGTTGGCCGAGCTTAATTGTTTTCTACTGACGATTTTGTTTTTGTACAACTTCGTTTTGTAAATCCTGTGAAATAAACCAAGGTTTTTTTTTCGCTTATTTATTTCGATTTTGTTGATTTTCTGTCCATCACAATTTCTTCAAAAAATAAGAAAAAGATGTCATCATTGGATACGTTCATCTTTTTGACCGACAATTTGGTCGAGTTTGAAAATGACTTTTCGGAGCTGTCACCCCAGGATTTTACAACGCATTCACTAGAGGTTCATCGGGAAGAACTCAAATCTATTTGGAGCAACGTGAAAGTTGCATACAACTCTTGTTTGAAGGAACTATCTTCCAAAAAAGGTAAGGATGATGACGACCCGAATCTCGAATCGATTAAAAATCGTTATCGAAGATGCTACCGCACCTATGTGCGCACCGCTGGCAAAATTGGGGAGATAATCCAGCAACTCAGCACAACATAATCAACATCAAACGACACTAGGTCAATGGAAAACGCAAGTAGCAATTTCCGCTTGCCACCCGGTGACATGGAGGTTTTCAATGGCGACTATCTTTCTTGGCCATCTACGTTAATAATTCTAGGCTGAGTCCCGTTGAGAAGCTGTTCCATTTAAACCAGAAAACGCGGGGCGAGGCGCGAGACATTGTGAAAAAATCTCCACTAACCAACGATGGGTTCCTTTTAGCTTGGCAAAATCTTAGGGACAGATTTGAAAATAAAAGAATTCTTGTGAATAGTCAGCTCAGGATTTTGTTTAGCCTTACTCCGGTAACTATGGAGTCTGGTACCTCGCTTAAAAAACTTCAGCGAGATATACAAAGCTGTATATCGGCGCTCCAGTTATACGACATTAACATTCAAAATTGGGATCCGATTTTTGCATTCCTATGTTCAAGTCGTTTACCTGATGCAACCCTAGCTTTGTGGGAGCAGTCATTAAAAAGCAAAACTGCTATGCCATCCTAGGAAGAACTCGATTTATTTTTGACCAGCAGATATCAGACACTTGAAACAGTTTCTGACATCAAGTGCACGCTCAATCCTAAGCACACTTCTCAGAAGCCAAGTACTTCCAACTCCAACTCTAACATCCGTGGTACTGTGCGAAAAGTAAGTACATATCATGCGAATACAGCGGCACCAAATTGCAAGATTTGCTCCAAGGAGCAGCATACTATTCGCAATTGTCCGCAGTTCTTAAGAATGACTTCAAATGAGCGAATGATTTCTATTAAAAAATTTGGACTTTGCCTTAATTGTTTTGCTCGATCGCATTCTGTTAAAGATTGCAAAAACATCCATAATTGCTTCAAATGTAATAAGAGGCACAATACTCTTCTACATCATGAGCACCTTGAGAAAAATTCCACCCCTTTGAATCCAAATTCACCACCCTATAGACACATTTCAAATTCTCAAAGGTCTCTTGCTGCTCAAATACAGTCCACTGAATCCGATATTGTGTCCGATACAGTGCAAACATGTTTTCCAGAAGCGTTCTTTTGGGGACTGCAATAGTGCATGTATGTCATTTAGGCATTACATATTCAGCTCGAGCTTTGATTGATCCTGGTTCGGAAGCAACGTTTGTTTCAGAAAAACTTTTCAAGCTTTTGAAGCTTCCTTCTCGTTCCATTCAAGCTCAAGTGTCTGGATTAAATAATGCAATTTCTGCTAAAGCACAAAAATTATGCTCATTTGTGCTCCGGTCTTCAGTAAATGCTGCTATTCAAATTGAGACATCAGCCCTAGTTCTCCCCCATCTTACTGGCAATCTTCCTACACATACTGTCAATTCCGAATTTATCAGAAACCTTCCAAACATTAAATTGGCTGATATAGAATTCTACAGGAGTTCGCATATCGATCTTTTGATCGGTGGTGATCTGCTTCCCATGATTTTGCTTGACGGTATTCAACGAAATGTTTGTGGCTCATTATTAGCTCAAGAAACAATATTTGGTTGGGTTTTGACGGGTCCTGTAATGAACACGATATCTTCTTCAGCAACATACGTTTCATACTTCAATGAAAATGCATTGAATGAAGAAATTTCTCGTTTTTGGGAGGTGGAGGATCTTCCTCAAAAACGTCCCCTTACTCCTTCCGAGCGTTTTTGCGAAGAATTGTTCGTAAAAACTACAAAACGAGACCAAAATGGAAGATATGTTGTCTCACTTTCATTTAAAGACGGCTATCCTGAAAGCCTCAAAATTGGTCACTCCCGTGCAATCGCAAATGCACAGTTCTTAAGAAATGAAATCCGACTTTGCAAAAATCCAGACTTCAAAATAAAATACGATAATGTTATAATGGAATATATTGATTTAAATCATATGAAACCTGTTTCTTCCCCTCTGTATTCACATTTTCCAAAAAATTACTACTTGCCTCATCACGCAGTAGTAAAACCTGATAGTAGCACTACGAAAATACGTGTAGTGTTTAATGCTTCAAGTCCTGCATCCAACGGTGTAAGTTTAAATGACATCTTACACACTGGCCCTGTTTTACAGTCTGATCTAACGCTTTTAATTCTAAAATGGCGTTTCTATCGCTTTGTGTTCAACAGCGATATTGAAAAAATGTACAGACAAATTTTCGTGGATCCGAGCCACTATCCATTTCAAAGGATTTTATTCCGTAACTCACCACAAGATGAAATCCGTGATTATGAACTCTTAACCGTAACCTTTGGGGTTAATTGCGCTCCATATTTAGCCATCAGAACCCTCCTACAACTGGCAGAAGATATTCAAAACTCCTTACCATTGGCAAGCAACATCTTACAAAATAATATGTATGTAGACGATGCTCTAGCAGGAAGTCATGATGTGTCCAGTGCGGTTCGCGCTCGCGATGAGCTTATCGCTGCCCTTGGATCAGCAGGATTTTCACTCCGCAAATGGACATCTAACTCACAAGATATTCTGGAAGGGCTCCCACGTGAACATCTCTTAAACGAAGATTTTCTACAATTGGACGATTGTAGTAACGCCAAGACTCTAGGTATCAGATGGAACGCAAAGTCCGATGAGTTTTTCTTCTCCACAAAACCTCTTGATCGTAAGCCGACCTTTACTAAGCGCGAGGTTCCATCTCAAATATCAAAATTGTTTGATCCCGCTGGCTGGCTAGCACCCTGCATTGTTTTAGCTAAAATTCTTATGCAGCAAATATGGCTGTCGAAAATTGATTGGGACGACGATTTGCCAAAAAATTGTTTACAAATGTGGCATAATTTTCTCGACAATTACCTTCACATTAACTCTATCAAAATTCCAAGATGGGTTAATTTTTCTCCAGACGATAGTGAGGTAGAGTTCCATGCATTCTGTGATGCATCGGAAAAAGCGTACGCTTTAACAATTTATGTTCGAATTCGTACTGCTTCAGGCATCATCTCTACTGCCCTATTAGCGGCTAAAACCAAGGTTGCACCGGTCAAAACATTATGGATTCCGAGACTCGAGTTGTGCGGAGCCGTTTTGTTAGCAGAAATGGTAGACGCTATTATTCCGCAGCTTGAAATAAAAAATTATAATATATTTTTCTGGACTGACTCCACTATCGTTCTTGCTTGGCTACAAAAGCCACCATGTCAGTGGCAAACCTTTGTGGCCAATCGAGTTTCCAAAATCGTCCAAAGTGTCGGTCCAG
Source organism: Tricholauxania praeusta (assembly GCA_949775025.1). Lineage (NCBI taxonomy): Eukaryota > Metazoa > Arthropoda > Insecta > Diptera > Lauxaniidae > Tricholauxania > Tricholauxania praeusta. Next base: position 113,449,617 of record OX459028.1, read on the forward strand.
CAAATTGGTTCCATGTGAATTCTCAAGCTAATCCAGCAGACATTGCAAGTCGAGGTGTTATGCCACATGTACTTGTCGACAACGATCTTTGGTGGCATGGTCCGAGATGGCTCAATCATGATCCAAGTTATTGGCCAAATTCCTTTAGAAACTCCGAACATGAAACGGATCTTGAAAAAAAGGCCTTTAAGTCAAATTTTGTATTCTTTCAAAAATTCGATGATATTCTTGATCGTTTCTCTTCATTTTCAAGAGCAATGCGAGTTATTGCGTACATTATTCGATTTTTCCATGGCACTCATCCGGTGCGCCGTAGTAACTTTAAATACGACTCGAAAAATATTAGTACCGCTGAAATAAATAGCGCTAAAAATCGTTTAATAATTCTAAGCCAGAAAGTTACATATCCGATGGAGTATAAAAACTTGTCACTCAAGCAACCCATCCAATCTTCCAGTAGTCTGCTTAATTTGAACCCTTTTGTGGATGCAGATGGAATTCTTCGCGTATGCGGAAGACTAATTTCTTCACCTTCTTTGACGTATGATGAACGTCATCCAATAATTCTTTCGTATAATTCTTCCTTTACACGACTGCTTATTCAGTTTACCCACCAAATCTCATTGCATGGAGGAAATCAACTCATGCTAAGACTGATTCGAATGCAATTCTGGATACCCAAGGTTAAAAACCTTATAAAAACCACAATTCATCATTGCAAGGCTTGCATTCTGCAAAGAAAAAATGTTCAAACGCAATTAATGGGAGCTTTGCCTCCTGAACGAACAGTTCTGACTCGCCCTTTTGAGCATACTGGCCTTGATTTCGCTGGGCCTTTTGATGTAAAAAATTATACCGGCAGAGCTTGTTTAATAACCAAGGGCAATGTGTATGTTTTTGTGTGCTTTGCCACAAAAGCCATACACCTAGAAGCAACAAGCACGCTATCTACTCCAGCTTTCCTTGCTGCTTTTAATCGTTTTGTTTCGCGACGTGGGTATCCTTTGCACCTATATTCTGACAACGGAAAAACTTTTGTTGGAGCATCAAAGGTCTTAGAAAGGGACATTTTTGAAGTTTCTATGTCTGCCATAGCATCCAACTTTAGTCATCTTAAGTTAAATTGGCATTTTATTCCTCCAGGTGCCTTCCATATGGGAGGCTTATGGGAAGCTGGCGTCAAAAGTTTTAAGACGCATTTTAAAAAGATTGCTGGGGCCTTTAAATATACATTTGAGGAACTTTCTACGCTGCTATCAAAGATTGAAGCTTGCCTTAATTCTCGACCCATTTCTCCAATGTCTGAGAATCCAGCCGAATTTGCGGCTTTGACTCCAGGACACTTCCTTGTTGGCGGTCCTCTTTTAGCACCAATCGAGCCACAAATTCACGAGCAACCTATCTCTGTCATTAAAAGATGGCAAAGGCTGACGGCACTCCAGCAACACTTTTGTACACGTTGGAAAAACGAGTACCTCAAAGTACTCCATAAACGCAATAAATGGAAAAACCTTCAAGAAAATATAGAAGTAAATTCGATTGTTGTGATACGCGACGAAAATCTTCCTCCGCAAGAATGGCGCTTAGGTCGTGTTTCAAAGGTCCACTGCGGCAAAGACAATTTAGTTCGCGTCGCCGATATTATCACCGAGCGAGGTCAAATTACGCGTCCAATAGTAAAACTGGTTTTCCTACCAAGAAACTAGTTTTTATTTAACACAGAATAGCCCAAATCCTTACTTTTAATTCTATTTCAGTTTCGTCATGCCAAGAATTTTCAAAAATAATAAAAATATTCCTCGGAGTTCAGTCCAGGAACGTCTTTCCGTATGGCGTCGTCCAGCTAAAGCGACCAAAAAGTTTGAATGTCGTGTCTGTCATCAATATCATGCACTCCGAGCATGTCCAAACTTTCAGAGTATGAACACGGAACAGCGAATGCGTGCAGTGCTGCTCCATAAGTATTGTGCCAATTGCCTTGCACATCAGCACTCTGGAAATTCCTGCCGTAGCAAACTTGGATGCTACTACTGCAAGCAGAATCACCACACAATGCTACACATGCATGAACGCCTGCGCACAAGTGACTCACTGATACCATCCAGTTCGAGACCATCCCAACCTGTAACGGTATCTTCCATAATTGCGCAACATGTCGTCGCTCTGTTTCCTACGGCATTGATCCGCCTACAAATAGACGGGCGGCTGCACTATGCAAGATCTCTCCTGGATCCTTGTATAGCTCATAGCCGAATATCGACAAGTCTGGTAAACAGCCTGCATACACCTATCACTGAAATAGGAAATGAAAAAGTGTGCTCCATCATCATCCGTGCGCACTCTGATCCACATGTCAAAATGGAAGCTACATTACAGGTCGTAAATCGAATTTTCCTTAAGACACCGTCTAAATCCTTGGACGCCGGTATAAAAGAAAAATTTTCCAATATCATTTTGGGAGGTCCAGATTTTGACAGATGCGCCTCCATATCCTTGGTTTTGGGTGCTGATCTGTTTGAAATTTTATTTTATTTCAGCATTGGTTATTAAAATCGGTTTTCCATCAATCATTTCATCGGCCTATTCTAGCGACTGGATTTTCTAAAGAAACCCTAATCATCCACATTTTCATTATCTTTGAAAATATGATTTTCGTGTTTTTTTAAATGCAGAATCAGTTCTAGTGACTAAGCTATTCTAATTGAACTTATTTATTATTAATTTGTTTCAACTAACGATTCGTTTCAAGTAAAACAAGAAAATTGAAAAATGTAACTTCATAATTTCTATATATTTATAGCCCCAAAAGGAAAAATCCTAGTTGCGAAAAATAGCATAATTTCAGCACACATACAAGCAAACAACATGAATATAATTTTTGTTGTTTTCCACTCAATTTTTCTGCCGAAAAAAAAACCAACAAAATTGAAACTAACGGCATCGGTTGTAAACTACAAAAACGCAACAACAAATACACGCATTTTTTTTAGGATTTTTTCGACTGAATTTTTCCGAAGAAAAACCAACAACAAAATTTACGCGGGATCACTTGCAAATTTGCAAGTTTGAAGGAGTCAAAATAAAAATCATGCTATTTGCTGGTTGCCTGGTAGATATAAAAATTGATTTTCTCAAATGCAGATTTAAATGTAAGTCATCGTAATTGAATAATTTTCTTAACATTTTTTCCTTATTTTTGAATTTCAATTTATTTATTTTCATTTTCTAATATTCAAATAACTTTTTTATGAATTTAAGAAAATAAATAAATTAAAAAATACAAAATGGTCTCAATTTAACATTGTGAATTCGTTCGGTTCGTTGTAAAAGCCGAGCAAAATCAGAAATAAATCCAATTGGATTTTGCTTCGTAATTCTCATTGGTTCCAGCTTTCATTCTTCTCGCCAAAATTTAATACAGGCAAAAAGCTCGGAGTCTAGTTCTTTCCTATCTACTTCTTTGCAACGTACTTAACAAAAAGTTTCGTTCAATTTCCACAAATGTCATTTGCTTAAGGAAAGAGCGAAACTGAACGCACTTTCTGTACGGAATCAATGTTTATGCATTGTATACATAACAAAACATGTTTGCAATGGAACTTAAAGTGGGAAATACTTTTGTTGAGAAATTAATAGAAAATGTGAAAAAGAAGATAATTAAACAGTAAAATAGACGCATTTTATTGTAATCGAAATGTAAAGGAAAGAGCTTGGAGTGAAGTTGCAGAAATATGCATTTTAATGTACACACACACAATACATACAACAATTTGATTGACATTTCAGTGATGCCACGCGCTGCATTTCCCAATACTTTTTCCCACAATCTACACGCATAGTACAAAATGATGGATTACATATTTATTGCTTTAAGTATCTAAATAAATGTCATTGAATAACATTTTGTGAATGAATTCAATTTATTTAGAAAATATAAGAAATAAAATTTATGCAATTGTGGGAATATTTCACACGCTTGCAACTATGGCTACATCGCTTCTTAAGTTCAACGAAGTACAACATAGCCACTAAAAAGTCTTCTCTGAGTTTCTTAAGCATTTGGCAGGCTTTTCGTTCAAATTTGACAGTAGGTTACGCTAGGCGATGCATGGTTTAGTTGGGCCTTAAATTATCTTTGTGTATACGTAATAACTTAAGTTTTCTTATTTTCTTTTCGTATATTTTATCTGTAGCTTACTCATGCTGTTTTTTTCTTTCTTAGCCTGTTGTCTATTACTTTCATTATTTTTCTTTCTCTTCCTTTAAACAACCTTTTGAACTTGAGAGAATTTCAGCGATTGCTTATTTTTCGTTCTCGTTTGATCCCTTTGTATTCCAACTTTTCTGGTTTAAGTGAGTAGTGGGTTATATCCGTATGGTGGCACTGTTGACACATCGAATGCTCTACTAAAAATAATGTGCAACAATAATAAAGGTTTTAATATATGTCATCTAAATGTGCAAAGTTTGAAAAATAAAATCGATGATCTGCGTCTTCTGGTTGATGGTTGCATGGTGGACATTATCTGTTTATCTGAAACCTGGTTAAAATATGAAATGTGTGGTGATCTGTTCAAGTTAAATAATTATAAATTTGTTCGTGCTGACCGACAAGATAAAGTAGGTGGTGGTGTCGGTATATATGTGAAAAATGGACACAAGTTTCGTGTCATTCAAAAATCTTCCAGCAATGATCTGATTGAATACATCTTTGTTGAGGTGATTCACGTTGCAGGTAATTTTCTGGTGGGATGCATATATATGGCTCCAAACGTTGCTAATTATATGTTAGTAAGAAATATTTTGGAAGATCTTTCTCCTCAGTTTACTGATGTTATCTTGTGTGGCGACCTTAACTTAAACACTTTAAATGGAAATAATAAACAACTACTTGATATGGCTGAGTCATTTAATTTTAAATTTGCTAATGAAGTTATTCCTACACACTTTCGACCAAATTGTGTACCTTCTCTATTGGATGCGTTTTTAATGTCAGATGTCAACTTAATTTTGCGATACGATCAATGCTCTGCACCAGCTTTTTCTCATCATGACTTAATTTTTATTTCTATTGATTTGAATTGTACGACCATACAGGATGATTTATTTAAAACACTTGATTTTTCTAATGTTAATTTAAATTCCTTATTTAATGAATTCCAAACAATAAATTGGATGCCTCTGTATTCAACTAACAACGTAAACACACAGTTAGATTTTTTCAATGGCAATGTTTTAAGATTATTTGAAGCTCATTTGCCCATAAAATTAAAAGGAAAACACCTGCAAAATTTCCATGGCTTACCCGGGAAGTTTTTAGCCTTATTGAAAGAAGGGACAAATTGTATGCCAAATGGAAAGTGTACAAATGTTCGGTCATTTATAATGATTTTAAACGTGCGCGTAATGCTGTCACTGCCCTTATCCGAAAAAATAAGAAGTTTTTTTTTGCGGGTAAATTTGCACAGTGTAGTTCAAGCACTTCTTTTTGGAGAAACGTCCGATCAGCTGGGATTAGAAAAAATTTTGAAGATATTCCCGCAAATATAAATTTAGATGAGCTCAACAAAAGTTTTTTACAGCCTATGAACGATAATGCTGTACGAGTCTCATCGTCAAATATATCGATGGAGTCAACTTTTTCTCTTTCTGGGGTTGATATGTGTTGGAGCGGCTATTTTGAAAATAAAGTCAAAGGCGATAGGATCGGATAATATTCATCCTGATTTTATAAAAATCATTCTTCCAGTTGGTTTGCATCTTATTACCCACATTTTTAATACGATAATAATGACTTCACATTTCCCTACCAGCTGGAAAGTTGCAAAAATGTTGCCTTTGCCAAAAAATAAGTCTGAGTATCGCCCGATTTCTATACTACCGTTTCTCAGTAAAGTCTTTGAAACTGTGATTAGTGATCAAATAAGAGCATATCTTAATAGTAAAAAGCTTATATCTAAACATCAGTCAGGGTTTTCGGCAAAGCGAAGCTGTACAACGGCACTGCTGAAAATATGCGAAGATGTTCGGGCAGACTTGGACAATGACATGATGGCTCTTGTCGTATTTCTTGATTTTTCGAAAGCTTTCGACAGTGTAAGTCTAAAAATACTTCTCCAGAAACTATAATCTCAGTTCTTTTTTAGTACAGCCCTTTGTAATCTTTTATTATCATACCTTTGCGGTCGTTTTCAGTACGTTAGTAGCAAAAATAAAACTTCATCCCTGTTAAATGTTTTATCCGGTGTTCCTCAGGGTTCGGTGCTAGGTCCCTTATTGTTTATGTTGTTCATAAATGACATTGTTAACTGTTTCTCAGTATGTCAACATCATATTTATGCTGATGATATACAAATGTATAAAATGTTTCCAAAACTTTTAAGTGATAATGTATTAATTGAAATTAATCTTGAGCTGGGCAGACTTTCCGAATGATCCTTGAATAACGGACTGATGCTTAACCCATCAAAAACAAAGGCAATGAATATTGACAGAAGCAGAGCCAAAATTGATCATAATCTTTTACCACTTTTTTTAAATAATGCTCCAATCGAGTACGTCAAAACAATTAAAAATCTTGGTATTTATTTCAACAACAATTTTACATGGAACAATCATATAAATGGCAACGTAGCTAAGATTTATGGTGCGCTGCGTGGTCTCAGCCCTGCTTCCAAGTATCTACCAATTGACGTTAAATTAAAGCTTGTTCGGTCGTTCATACTGCCGATAATACTTTACGGATGTGAATTATTTTCAAATCTGGATCAGCTTTCGCTCAGAAAACTATCGGTAGATTTTAATAACTGCGCGAGATTTATATTTAACATGAATAGTCATCAACACATTCCAATTTACACAAAAAAAATTTTTGGTTGCTCATTGCACCAGATGTTAAACTATCACACCGTTTTGTTGCTTCATAAAATAATATATAGTAAGGAGCCAGATTGCCCTTTTTGAGATTTTAAGATTTGCTAGAACCCAAAGGACTGTGCCAAGGATTTGTGACCACGGCACAAATACCTGACAACTTCTCGGCAATTTTTCGTGCATTCGATAGTTCAATGGAATATGCTACCAACTCATTTGAGACGAATTAGGAATGCAAATGTTTTTGGGCGTGAACTATTTAAGTATTTTGCTGGAAATCTCCAGAGTTCCTTCCCTTCTTTTTTCCTTCCTTCTTTTTTCCTTCCCTCTTTTTTCCTTCCCCCTTTTCTTTTCTTTATTTCTCCTATTCCTATATCATTAATTTAATTAAATATATTTCCATTGAACTTTTACATATACCTCTCAGTAATAATTTTCAAATTTTAGTCTTAATTTTAATTTAATTAATTTCATGTTTTTATTTCATTTTAAGTTTTGAATTATGTTTGATTGTACATACTAAAAAGAGAAATCTTATTTGTACAATGAATGAATAGACAAATAAATAAATAAATAAATAAATAAATAAATAAATAAATAAAAAAATAAATAAATAAATAAATAAATAAATAAAAACGAAAAACCTAAAAATTCAAATAATAGGAGAAATAATAGATTTTTAACGAATGGTGAAATTGAAAAATTAGTTTCGGATAAGAGAAGGCTTAGACGGGAAAGGCAGAGATATAGGTCTCCAGCATCAAAAATTAAACTTAAGGAAGCCCAAAAGAAGATAAGAGCTGCTTTGTCTAGAAAGGAAAATAATTGTCATTATAGTTTTATTCAAAACCTTTCACCAAACAAAACCAATAAATCGTCCCTTTGGAAGTCAAGCCGTGTATTTAAAAATCCAATTGAGACCCTTTAAGGGATAGTAATGGCGATTGGGCACGAAGTGATGAGGAAAGAGCATATGTTTTTGCTCAACATCTAAGCCTAGTATTTCAACCAAATTGTGCCTCAAACCTTATTGATCTTCATTCGCAAATAAGTAACACCCAAAATATAAACATGCATATTACTCCAAGTGAGGTAGCCACTGTCATAAATAATAAACTTATTTGCAAAAAAGCTGGCCATGACTCCATTTCCCCCATAATGCTGAAAAATTTACCACAAACAGCTATAGTCTTCATTACCAGGCTCTTTAACGCTATAATTAATTTTGGTCATTATCCTGGTGAGTGGAAAAAATCAATAATTAAAATGATTTCGAAGCCCGGCAAAGATTCCACTTTACCATCTTCATACAGACCAATTAGCTTGCTTCCCTGCCTCTCAAAACTGTTTGAAAAAGTGTTCTTAGAAAAGCTTAGGTCATACCTTCAAGATTATCAACTTTTTCCTTCACACCAGTTTGGCTTTAGGGAAAAACATGGAATCATTGAGCAAGTGAATAGAATAACAAATGAACTTAGAAATTCGTTTGAACATAGAGAATACTGTTCTGCCATATTTCTCGATGTTAAACAAGCTTTTGATAAAGTATGGCATGAAGGTTTAATTTACAAAATCAGACAGCTCCTACCTCAAAATGTCCAGGCAGTTTTAGAGTCATACTTTGCAAACAGGTGCTATAGGGTTAAATATCAAAGTTTTAATACAACTGAATTTTTGATTGGTGCTGGAGTTCCTCAGGGTAGTGTTCTTGGTCCGATTTTATATATTTTATTCACCTCTGATATTCCGATAAATGACCAGCTAGTCACTTCCACTTTTGCTGACGATACGGCAATTTTAAGTCGTTACAAAAATCCTGTGGTTGCCACCAACCAGCTTCAAAATCATCTAGTCCTTATTGAAAACTGGCTATCAAAATGGCGTATCAAGGCGAATAAGCAAAAATGCCGACATGCCATATTTACATTAAATAGAAATCCAACTTCAACCTTAACATTAAATGGTATTCGAGTTCCAAAAGTAAATGATGTAACTTATCTTGGCATTCACTTAGATGAACGCTCAACTTGGCGTAAGCATATCGAAGCCAAAAAGACGCAAATCAAACTCAAAGCTGCTAGTTGCACAGACACTCTCCTCTTAAATTGGAATATAAAGTTCTACTATACAATAGTGTCATCAAGCCTATCTGGACCTATGGCATACAGCTATATGGATTCGCTAGTTCATCAAATATAGAAATTCTACAAAGAGCTCAAGCAAAAATACTAAGGACAATAACAGGAGCACCTTGGTTCATTAGAAATGACCATATCCACAGAGATCTCCATATACCTATAGTCAAGGATAAATTTGAAAGAATAAGAGGAAAATACCTCCAAAAACTGCAAAATCACATCAATCCATTAGCTACGCCACTTACCAATACTTCAGCACATTCGCGTTTAAAAAGGTCTGACCGTCCAGCTATTATAAATATATCCTCCACGCTTTAAGCATGTGCATACGCAACGATAGAAGCATTCCAAACTCTACGCAAAGTGGACTTTGTACCGGGACCTAGCTCGTCTCGGGCACTGTTCCCTAATAATAATGATAAAAAAAGAATTGTCATCCAGCTCATCTCCCTAGGAGGGCACCGGACCGGGACCTAGCCCGTCTCGGCTGCTGCCCGATGAGTGGAGAGTGCGGCACCAAAAGTGTTGTAGCAGTGTGCTTTTAGGAAGCTTTTGGGTGCTAGACCGGGATCTAGCTCATCTCGACTACCGCTTCAAAGCTATCCTCGTTGCATTAGCTCTCCCCAACTTGATAGACCGGGACCTAGCTCGTCTCGGCTACCATGTCACAATAATATCGAGGTCTTAGTTACCTCTATGATGGTGGTGCTACCACGCAAACTCAGACCGGGACCTCGCTCGTCTCGGCTGAAAATTCATCAGGGGATACTTAATAGTCAACAGCTGCAACTATAGATGGTTGCCATAAACATATCGCCACGACATCGCTCCAACGGGCTATCCCATTCTCACCTACCGCAATTGCAGAAATAAACAAGAGATGTGCTTAGTAATATTTATTTTTAAACCAACTAAAGTCTTTGAGCCCCGTATAGCTTTGAATTACTTATTATAATACATATACCAATTTGTATATAAATTTATAATTTGTAATAGTTTTTTTTTTTTTAATTAGAAATAAGAGTTAATAAGAGTTTTATTTTAATATTCCTCATCTGACTGGCAGTCTTCCAACGCATACGGTGGACCCTGCAATTATGAACAAAATTCCTAATATAAAACTCGCAGATATCGAGTTTTATAAGAGTTCACCCGTCGATATTTTGATCGGTTGTGACCTACTCCCCCTGGTACTGCTTGACGGCATCCAACGCAATTTTTGCGGTTCATTAATTGCGCAAGAAACAATTTTCGAATGGGTTTTAACCGGTCCGGTTACAAATTCCAAAGTATCCATTTTTACAACTTGTGCTTCATTTTTTAATGAAGTTGCGCTGGATAGAGAAATTTCTCGATTTTGGGAGGTGGAGGATCTTCCTCAAAAACACACAACTACTCCTTCCGAGGGTTTTTTGCGAAGACTTGTTTGTGAAAACTACAAAAAGAGACAAAAATGGTCGGTATGTAGTCAGATTTTTCCATCGAACTCATCCTGTGCATCGTAACAATTTCCATTATAGCTCTGACGAAGTTACTAGCACTGAAATCAGAAGCGTTAGAGACCGTTTAATATTCCTTAGTCAAAAAGTTTCGTATCCATCGGAGTATAAGGCGTTATTAGCTAAGAAAGCAATTTCATCATCAAGTAGTCTACTAAATTTGAATCCATTTCTAGATACCTCCGAAATTCTTCGAGTTTGTGGTCGACTAATTTCATCCCCTGTGTTATCTTATGATGAGCGGTATCCCATTATTTTACCGTCGATTACTTGTGCAATTCACGCATAAAATTTCTCTTCACGGAGGAAACCAATTGGTACTCAGACTAGTTCGTACACAGTTTTGGATTCCGAGGGTTAAAAATCTTATAAAAACAACGATAAATAATTGCAAGGCTTGCGTTATTTATAAGAAACGTGTACGAACTCAGTTAATGGAAACTTTGCCTCCCGAAAGGACAGCCTTATCACGCCCATTCGAACATACAGGCTTAGACTTTGCCGGGCCGTTCGAAATAAAAAATAACACTGGCAGAGCTTGTTTGCTTACCAAGGGCTATGTATGCGGCTTTGTGTGTTTCTCCACAAAAGCCATACACTTGGAAGCAACAAGCACACTTTCCACTCCTGCCTTCCTAGCTGCGTTCAGTAGATTTATTTCACGACGTGGCTGCCCTTTGCATCTCTACTCCGATAATGGTAAAACCTTCGTTGGAACATGAAAGCAATTTGAAAGAGATTTTTTCCAAGTTTCTCGATCGGCAATTCAAGGCCGATTTCTGTAATTTCCGAAAATCCAACGGACTCCGTGGCCCTAACTCCTGGCCATTTCCTTATTGGAGGTCCACTTTTAGCCCCAATAGAACCACATATTGAAGAGCAGCCTCTTTCAATTATAAAGAGGTGGCAGCGGCTCACTGCTCTTCACCAACATTTTTGTGCTCGTTGGAAAAATGAGTACTTAAAAGAAATGCACTAACAAAACAAATGGAAAAGACCCCAAGAAAACATACAAATTGATTCTGTCGTAGTAGTTCGCGACGAAAATCTGACTCCAAACGAGTGGCGTTTAGGTCGCGTTTCAAAAGTTTACTACGGCCAAGACAATCTAGCCCGCGTTGCTGATATTATAACCGATCGCGGTTCAATAATTCATCCGATAGCTAAACTGGTGGTTCTTCCCACAAATCAATAATATTTTGATATCCAACCATTACATTTTTTTATGTTCGTCAATTCCATTTTCAGCTTTATCATGCCCCGCATAGTAAAAAATAATGAAAACGTTAGCAACGTTCAAGCGCATCTTTCCATCAGGCGCAATCCAAGCGCTGTAATCAAGCGCTATCAATGCCGCGTTTGCAGCGGTCATCATCCTCTACGCGCATGTTCAAAGTTTTTAAAAATGAACGCGGAGCAGCGAATGCGCACAGTACTCCTCCATAAGTACTGCTCAAATCGTTTAGCGTATCAACATTCCGAGGGTTCGTGCTGGAGCAAAGATGGTTGCCATTACTGCCAGCAAAATCACCATACGTTGCTGCATATGCATGAGCGTCCGCGAAATTGCGATTCAATGATGCCATCGAGCTCTATTTCTAGGAAGCTAGTGACAGTAGAGTCAATAATAGCGCAACATGTGACTTCATTGTTTCCAATCGCTCCTAGATCCTTGCATAGCTGTAAGTCGCATTTCGAGCAACTTAGTTGATCATCTGCGCGTTCCGGTAACGAAAGTTGGCGACGATCGCGTCTGCTCTTTAATTATTCGAGTTCATTCCGATGCTCATGTAAAAATTGAAGCAACCTTCCACGTAACCAATCGAATTATGATCAAAACACCGTCTAAGTCCTTAGATGCCAAGGTTAAAGAGAATTTCTCTAATATAGTCTTAGCCGATCCTGATTTCGATCGATGTGCTCCAGTCTTATTGGTTTTGGGTGCTGATGTGTACCCAAAAACTATTTTATCCAAAGTTATTCCAAGTTCAAGTGGGCTTCCAGTTGCCCAAAACACAGTTTTTGGATGGGTCCTTTCCGGGTCCTGTTCTACCTAATCAAATACTACTGTCTTTTACACACAAATTAAATAAACTCTCAAGAATTAAAAAAGAAATAAATGCAAACGTATTAGCTAGTAGATTAATTTATTTTCTAAAACTATATGGAACTTTTATATATATATTTATATTGAAAACATTAAATTGAATTAATTATCCTAACACCATATTTCTTTATTCATAATCTTTCTTTTTGCAGCTATACTGCAAGGCGGTGGCGATGCTTATGCCAGATGGCAACACTAATTTCTTCATCTGAAAATATCTCGCCCCTCGCCTTCAGATTGCGTTTATCTAAATAGATTAAGTACTAAATGTACTTCGTTTTATTCTGGTATTTTTTCGACCTAAGTTTAACCAAGGTGATTTCTCGGTCACTTTGCTGATGTTCCTCAAACCGCTAACACTTAAGCGCGTCAAATACTGTAATTTTTGTAAGATTGCTATTCTGCACAATAAAACTTAGATTTTCTTCTAATCCTAACCATTGTGTTTTATTTCCTCATATAAAATCTCAAACTTTTCCGAGCTTGAGATTTTATCCTCATTTCAGCTGGTTTTCATACACTCTATTGTACCAGGCTTATTCTAGCAACCGACACCTCATATCCCCAAGATTCCACAAATTCAGTTGGTTAAAGCCCACTGTGACCATCTACGGCTGATAATGAAGATTGACTTTGTGTTACTGGTGATTTTAACTTAAGTAACCTAAATTGGACACCTGCCGCAGATGATGATAACTTGCTTATACTCGTAAATGTAAATAAGCTACATGAAATCCATGTAGTTGATAGCTTCTTAAGTATGCATCTTGTGCAGATTAACTTTGTATCAAATAAACTATCAAGAATACTGGACTTGATCTTTTTAAGTAAACTTGTAAAATTTAAATTATTTAAATGTGCTTTCCCTATATCTGAATCAACGATACATCATTCGGTGGTTTCTTTTGAAATAGAATTTTATTCTTTTGTTGAATATAATACTTTAAATCTTTATTATTATGATTTCAATAATTGTAATTTTGAATTGATTAATGGTCTCATTAATGACATCGATTGGTACAATCTATTCAATGGCCAAAATACTAAAAATTGTTTTGAAATTTTTCTTAGTAAGTTATCTACGAATGTTTTAACAAATATTCTGCTACGGAAAAAGATCTCCAAGCTCCCTTGGTATACTAATGGTTTTAAAAGGCTTAAGAATCTGCGTAACAAATTTTTTATAAAATTTAAGTCTTCCGGTTGCTTGAAATTTAAATAAAGGTATGACCTACATAAACGTGAATTAGATTTTCTTAATAAACTTTTGTATAAATAATACATACTAAATCTCGAAAGTCGTATTAAAATAAGCCCAAAATCTTTTTGGAAATATATTCAATCCAAAAAAAGTTCCTCCTACATACTCTTTTATATGTTTTATCATGAAAAAGAGTCTTTCACTCCGCATGAAACTATAGATTTATTTGCGAATTTTTTTGTTTCTAACTTTGAAAATGATAGTAACTTGAATAACCAAATGATTATGAATGATGATAACACTGCAATAAGTTTTGGCTCTTTATCACTTAAAAAAGTTGATGTAGAAAATGGTATTTTTGAATTGCAGAACTCCTACAAGTCTGATCTCGATGGTCTGTGCTCCCACCTTTTGTTGAAATGTGTAAAATCTATTTCGATTCCTCTTTTAATGATTTTCAATAAATCACTTTCACCTGGTGTTTTTATTGATAAGTGGAAAATATCGGTGATAACTCAGCCAATAAAAATAATATAGAAAACTATAGGCCTATTTCCAAATTGTCTAATATCTCTAAGCTTTTTGAGAAAATTATAAAAAAAAGATGTTATTTGCTGTCAAAAATTTAATATGCCCCAATCTATTCCATTAAATGTTACCACCTGACTTTCTCGAAACGTGCAGTGCCTTTGCAGTCTTCATACTTTCATACGTTTCATCCCCTATAATGAACTAATTTCTTCATATAACGCTCGATGTAATCTTATTCATCTTAAGACTTTAGAAAAAAGACGTTTGATCCAAAGTATTATGTTCATATATTACATTATTAATGGTTACACTGATTGTCCGACTATCCTAAGTTATATTTCTTTCAATATTCCTTTAAGAAACTTACGTTCTTTTGACTATTTCTTTATAAAATGCCATAGATCAAACTATGCCATTAACGAGCCAATTAATAGAACTCTTTTAATGTAAAATAAATTATACAAAGATAGCACTATTGATTTTTGCCTTCCAAAATGTAAATTCAAGTCTGTTATGATCTCATTAATTAATAAGTTGGTCACTTGATTTTTAGATAAATTCTAGTCTAAATATTAGTCCTGAGATATTATTTTATAGTCTGTAAGGTATTTTTTCCATCGACTGAATAAATAAATAAAAACAAGCAAAAGATGTATATATTTTTAATGCAATTTTACCAAGGCAAATGGTAGTGCCCTTCATTGAACTTCGCTGAAATACTATGATAAATGAATATATCAAAATTGGTTAAAAGGTCCCACTTCTCATAAACAAAACATTCACTTTTCACCTATAATCTATTTAAAACTGAAATTTGAAACGCAAAGCTGAAATAGTTACTAATAAAATAAATTCAACTTTTGTTTATGTAAACTTTTGATAAAGTGGTTAAACGCGTTATTTATTATAATAAAGTTTACTTAACTTTACTCACGCCATTTCATAATTTATTTATAAACTGAACTTTATTTGATGAAAGTTAGTTAAATGAAATCAAGGAAAAACAATTTGATCTAATCTAAAATTAATACACTACAGACAACTTAAATCGAAAATGTATTATTAAGTATTTATCTAAGTCATTAGAATGTTTCGTAAATACGTGGGATCTTTATCTTTGACCTGGCCACCCTGAAAAATTATTTATAGTATATATGAAATATAAAATTTTCGTGTTTATAATAAAAGTTCCAATAAGTATGGGTACTGAAAGTCTTGTCGATGACAGTACAGTTGATCTAGGCAGTTACATTTTTGACAGCAAATAACATCTTTTTTTTATAATTTTCTCAAAAAGCTTAGAGATATTAGACAATTTGGAAAAAGGACTATAACTAGTTTTCTATATTATTAGTTATCACCGATATTTTTCCACTTATCAACAAAAACACCAGATGAAAGTGATTTATTGAAAATCATTTAAAGAGGAATCGAAATAGATTTTACACATTTCAACAAAAGGTGGGAGCACAGGCCATCGAGATCAGACTTGTAGGAGCTCTGCAATTCAAAAATACCATTTTCTTCATCAACTTTTTTAAGTGATAAAGAGCCAAAACTTATTGCAGTGTTATCATCATTCATAATCATTTGATAGTTCAAGTTACTATCATTTTCAAAGTTAGAAACAAAAAAAATCGCAAATAAATCTATAGTTTCATGCAGAGTGAAAGACTCTTTTTCATGATAAAACATATAAAAGAGTATGTAGGAGGAACTTTTTTTGGATTGAATATATTTCCAAAAAGATTTTGGGCTTATTTTAATACGACTTTCGAGATTTAGTATGTATTCTTATACAAAAGTTTATTTAGAAAATCTAATTCACGTTTATGTAGTTCATACCTTTCTTTAAATTTCAAGCAACCGGAAGACTTAAATTTTATAAAAAATTTGTTACGCAGATTTTTAAGCCTTTTCAAACCATTAGTGTACCAAGGGAGCTTGGAGATCTTTTTCCGTAGCAGAATATTTGTTAAAACATTCGTAGATAACTTACTAAGAAAAATTTCAAAACAATTTTTAGTATTTTGGCCATTGAATAGATTGTACCAATCGATGTCATTAATGAGACCATTAATCAATTCAAAATTACAATTATTGAAATCATAATAATAAAGATTTAAATTATTTAAGTATTCAACAAAAGAATAAAATTCTATTTCAAAAGAAACCACCGAATGATGTATCGTTGATTGAGATATAGGGAAAGCACATTCAAATAATTTAAATTTTACAAGTTTACTTAAAAAGATCAAGTCCAGTATTCTTGATAGTTTATTTGATACAAAGTTAATATGCACAAGATACATACTTAAGAAGCTATCAACTACATGGATTTCATGTAGCTTATTTACATTTACGAGTATAAACAAGTTATCATCATCTGCGGCAGGTGTCCAATTTAGGTTACTTAAGTTAAAATCACCAGTAACACAAAGACATTCTTCATTACATCACAGTGGGCTTTAACCAACTATTAATAATAGTGTGAGTTACTACAAAAACTGCAATTGGGGACTATATATGAAAAACATAAGAAATCCTTAGAGCTTTGTTTTTTTGATTCCATATTCGGGCCAAAATTCTTTTTAATGCCTAAAATGAAATGAGTTTTTAAAAAAAAACTAATTAAAGATAAAATTTTTTTAGTTTAAGAAATTAGATCACTGCGTTACCAAAATCTTTGACAAAAATCTTAAAATTTTCCAAAATAACCCCTTAGTACAGATATCATTACACAAACTTGCGAGAGAAGGTTAGGCTTATGGTGAACTTCAAGACACACATGGAGTCATGGTAATTTTAATAATTAGAAGATTAAATATAACCCTAATTGCTTATAAAAACTGGGGAAAAAAGTAACGCAGTGGTTGTGTTAGCAACACGGTAGTTGCTCATTCACTGTACTTTGCACTATTTTAAAGAAGATCTTATAGATAATTATTCTTAACAAAAGATGAGCTTAGTGCAATATCGAATAACAAAAATAACTTCAATTTAACATGACATGACAAACATTAAAATATTTATTTAAATATGGGTTGTAAAAAACTCAACATCTTAAAAATTACTAAAGAGTTCTGACAAATAAAAATTTTTCCGTTAAATAAAACAACCCATGTACTGGTACCTTTGTTACAATTATGTAATTTACTTAGAAAAGTACACTGCGTTACCAAAAAAAAAAAAAACACTGCGTTGCTCTGTATAGTAACGCAGTGTAGCAGTAACGCAGTTGTAAAAATATAACTATTTCACCAACGTGTACTAAATGAGAAAGAATTTAGCAGATTTTTAACACAATTCTAAATATATACCTAAATATCTGTGTTTGTGAAAAATAATAATGCAAATATCGTCATTACTTACAGTAGCGAGCAAATCTGGGACAATGTTAGGCAGTTTCATGCTAACACGATCATAAAAGTTTTAATAACAAACCGATTTGAAAAAAATTTTTGATTGTGAAATCCTTGTTCCTTCTACTTTAATATAAAATAAATAAATAAATTTAAAATGTTCACAATAGTTAATTTTTTTTTCAAAAACGCTACAAAACGCATGTATCTAGTTTTGCGCGTCTGTATTGTTTCTTGTTTTATAGCTGTGAAATTCCCGTAAATCATTTTATTAAAAATTTTTATGACAAGCTTCTATTTTGTTAGTTTTCAGTTGAAAACTGTCAAAAAACTGCAAGTTAATAATTCGGTTTTCCTTATTTAAGAAAAAAATAATAATTTAATTAATATGAAAAAAATATCTATTGAAACCGAAGATAATGTAGTTATTATGACTCAAAATGGTTAGTTGTCAAGAACTAGAGCAAAAGCTTTGAAAATTAGTCATAGAACAGTTCTTCGTGTCCAAAATCGGCCCAGAAAGATAACAAACAGCCATGCCCGCCTTATGGAGCGTATACTAAGACGCAATCACTTCAAAACACCTAAGGAAGCTGCAGTTATGATAAATAAAAGCGTTAGCGAGTGGACCGCACGCAGATCACTTCGTAGGATTGGGCTAAAGTCAGCTATCCAACACAAAAAACCAGCACTTTCAGAAAAAAAATGTCATAGCGCGACTAAAATGCTGCAAGGAGCAATAACATTGGGGTGTGGAAAACTGGAAACGGTTGTCTTTAAAATTACATACGCATGTCATAGGTATTTCATACCTGTGTAATATCATTAACAAACAGTAAATATGGGATGAAAAATAAGCTCTAAGGATTTTTTTCCTTTTATGTATATCGACTATAGATAACATTCCAAATAATTCTCCATTCAAGTTTTTGTAGTAACTCAACTTGTCATTTAGACTCGGTTAAGGCACACCGTGTGATAGCAACACAATGTTATCAAGATGCTTACAATATAAATCAGGATGACTATTGGGAGGAACATAAAAAGTACATACAAAGATCTTACCATGAGGTTGATGAATCACAATACACAGTTGATCGATCCGCCCATCTAATGTGTCAATAACACAGATCGTTGTACATAACTTTCTGCGGACAGCTACCAACACCACGCGTGTTTTAGGACATCCCGATCTTTTCTATATATTCGAAACTTAGAAGGATCAGCAATCTCTTACTTACTTACTTAAATGGCCATAACAACCCGTTGTAAGGTTACGGCCGACCTCATTTGCTCTCGCCAGGCGCCTCTGTTTTGCGCGTGCCTTCTCCAATTGTTAATGCCAAGCGTGGTTAGGGTTTCCTCAGCTTGGTCTATCCACCAAAGGCATGGTCTCCCTCTTCGTCGTTGACCGGGGACCTTCCCTTCGAATACATTTTTCGCTGGAGCTTCTTAATCCATAGATGGGCATGACCTAGTCGCTGTATTGTTATACGCTTAACTATGTCAATGTCGGCGTAGAGCTCATACAGCTCGTGGCTCATTCGAATGCGATAGTCGTCGCCAACTCGAACAGGATCAAAGATTTTGCGGAGAACTTTCCTCTCGAACACCCTAAGAGCGGCTGCGTCTTTTGTAGAAACCACCCATGCCTCAGCGCCATAAAGAAGCACAGGTAGAATGAGCGTCTTGTAGAGTGTTAGCTTTGTCGATCGAGAGAGAGCTCTGCAACGTAATTGCTTACTGAGACCGTAGTAGCACCTATTAGCAATTGTTATTCTCCGCTTAATCTCCAGACTGACATCATTGTTGCTGGTTACGGCAGTACCAAGGTAAGTGAATTCCTTGACAACTTCTAATTTACAGTTGCCTGCTGTAACATGAGTGTCTGGATCCCGCACTCTCTTGTTATTGTTAGTAGACATCATGTATTTCATCTTGCCTTCGTTAACCGTCAAACCCACTTTGGCTGATTCCTTTTCAATAGTAGTGAAAGCAGCAGTAACATCTCTCTTGCTCCGACCGATAATATCAAAATCATCAGCGTACGCAAGGAGCTGAACACTTTTGAAGAAAATGGTGCCATTATGATGCTCACCGGCTTTTCGTACGATCCCCTCCATAATGAAATTGTAGAGATCGCACGAGATCGGGTCGCCTTGCCTGAAACCTCGCTCAGTATTAAAAGTTTCGGAGAGGTCATTCCCTACCTTGACGGAGCTACACGTATTGCTCAACGTCATCCTGCAGAGCCTTATCAACTTTACAGGTATACCGAACTCAGACATTGTTGCGTATAGGCGATTCCGCACTGGGCTATCGAACGCAGATTTATAATCGACGAAGAGATGGTGAGTGTCGATTTGATATTCATGGGTTTTCTCCAGGATTTGGCGTAGTGTAAAAATCTGGTCTATGGTGGATTTACCAGGTCTAAAGCCACACGGATAGGATCCAATCAGTGTTTCTGTATGCGGCTTCAAGCTTTCACACAATACGCTCGAGAGGATCTTATATGTGATGGAAACAGGACTGATACCCCTGTAGTTGGCGCAGCCTCGTTTTTGACTAAGAGAACGAGGCGAGACCGAGGCGAGAACGAGGCGAGATGGAAAAATAAATTTTCCTCGCTTGACCGAGGCGAGGCGAGATCACACGGCACCTCGCCTCGGCCTCGCCTCGTCCTAGCCTCGTTTTCGAAACCAAGAGCGAGGCGCGTTTTGACGAAATCTGAACTCGTAAGAATCATATGCAGATTCAAAATATGAATGTAATTTTTATAATAAAATCTACATTTAACTAATATTTTAGTATTTCATTTTGAGTAAACTACTTTGTTTTATTTTTAATCCGCATGTGCTTCTTACGAGTTCAGATTTGGTCCAAGCGCTAATGCACAGAAGTGCTTGGATCGCATCAGCTTCTATGTGACTTCGCCTCGATTGATCAGTTAGGGAAGCATGTAAGGCTATAAGCAAAACTGCATGATTGACAAGACTGCAATGAAATTGATTTATTCTAATAGTCTTTCTAAGAACCGGTAAGGTGAAGCGAAACGCACAGGGTAATGCTAGTATATAAATAAAGATCAATATATGTATGTTCGTTGCTAATGGACTCCTAAACCGTTCAACCGACCGACGAAATATTTGACATACATATATGTTTCTATTTGGGATACTCCGTTATATAGTTTACGATAAATGGGTGATGCCACCCCCACAACTTGGTGCAGATTAATAAAACTTGATATATTTATAAAAGGTAGAGGCATAACTAAGATTCAATTAATAAAATGGGCGGTACCATGCCTTCAATATAAGAAAAAAATTAACTTTATCATATCTCAATATCTATTTGACGTAGATAAATAAGATTTGGTACATATTTTGCTTATAGTTTGTAAAAGGTTCATAGCTTAGTTTGGCTTGGAAAAATAGGCAATGCGTCTCCTTCCCATATAAGAAAAGAATTAAATTCATCATATCTCATCCTATTCACCAAAAATAAAAACAGATGTTTTATTTTATTTCTTGAGGCTTGATCAGCCAATCAGCCCTGATACATATATAATTTTTTATTTATTTTAATAAAAACCTCGCTTTTTTACCGAGGTGCCTCGGTCGAGAACGAACGAAGCGAGGCGAGGCAAGGCATGTGATGGCAAGATCTCGTCCGAGGCCGAGGCGAGGCGAGACTTAAATTTATAAAACGAGGCGAGACCGAGATCAACTAGAACCTCGCCTCGGCTTCGGTGAAACACTATGCAAGCACCTTATCAATTCATCGCCACCAGCTTTAAACAACTCAGCTGGCAGGCCGTCAGCACCCGCTACTTTGTTGTTTTTGAGTCGCTGAATAACAGCTTGAACCTCTTCATGGCTAGGTGGTGGTACTTCCACTGCGTTATCATCGATTGGTGGTATCGTACTGCATTCTCTCTGGGCAGAATTGGTGGAATCATCGCCCGTAAGCAAGTTGGAGAAATGCTGCCTCCATAATATCAGTACACTCTGTGTATCTGTAACCAGATTTCCATTTTTGTCTCTGCAAGTGGAAGCTCCGGGCTTGAAACCTTGAGTTAGACGCTTAACCTGTTGATAGAATTTTCGTGCATCCTTCTTGCCCTGGGAGACCTCAAATTCCTCACGCTCACGCTTTTCTTGCTCCCTTTTTTTACGTCTGAAAATGTGCCTCTCTTCCTTCCTCTTTTCGCGGAAGTTTTCTCGCACGGCTCGCGTTGCGGCTGACTGCAGCGTCTTCTTGTATGCGGCGTTTTTTGCAGCAGTCGCATCGCGACACTCCTGATCATACCATTGGTTTCGAGGTTGTGGGCGTCGGAGACCAATGACTTCCTCGGCAGCAGCGCGCATGGAGTGGGAGATGTGTGTCCAAAGTCCACCAGCGTCGTCGGTTACAGAGGTTGGTTGGTTGAGCTTAACCGAGAGTTGAGCGGAGTAGGCCTCGGCAGTCCGTTGTGATTGCAGCTTGGCGACGTCCAGTTTTCGTTGCATGCCCGTGCGTACATTTTTCGCATTGCATAGCCGCATACGGATCTTAGCTGCAACAAGATAGTGGTCGGAGTCAGTGTTGACCCCCCAAAACGTACGCACATCTAGAAAGCTTGAAGAGTGCCTTCCGTCGATCACAACATGATCAATTTGGTTTTTCGTGTTTTGATCCGGGGATAGCCAGATGGCCTTGTGGATGTCGAGGTGTTGAAATCTGGTGCTACTAACTACCATGTTTCGCGCCGCGGCGAAGTCGATCAGTCTCTGACCGTTGTTTGAAGTGGTCTCGTGGAGACTGAACTGACCCACTGTAGCGCCAAAGATGCCTTCTCTTCTGACCTTCGCGTTAAAATCGCCGAGGACTATTTTTACACCGTGGGTCGGATAACTGTCATACACGTCCTCTAGGCTCGCGTAGAAATCATCCTTGGTGGCATCGTCCTTTTCCTCCGTCGGGGTGTGCGCGCAAATATGGCTTATGTTGAAGAGATTTGCCTTGATATGGATCGTAGCCAACCTTTCTTTTATTGGTGTGAACCGGGAAACTAGGTGACGTAATTTTCGACATACAACGAATCTGCAACTAAATTCGCGCCTCTTCACATGGCCGCTGCAGTAGATATCACAGTTCGTCCATTTAGAGCAGCCTTGTTCTTTCCATCGCATCTCCTGGATGGCGGTGATGTCAGCCTTTATTTTTACGAAGGCTTCCGCCAGTTGGATAGTTGCACCTTCCCTATGGAGGGTCCGGACATTCCAGGTGCATATCCGTAAATCATTGTCCGTTTTTCGTTTGCAGTGGTCGTCGTCGTAGTGGGGGCTATTATCCGAGGCTGTTTTGGTTTTTATTGGAAATGTTGATAATGTGTGGTGGGACCCAAACCCTAACAAATTCAAGGAAAATACAAAAATGAGCTGCCCAATCTGCAATGATAAAATAGAGCGTAGTGATGCCTCCAAAATAACTTGCGCCAACTGCAATAGCTTCTTTCACTTTTCCTGCGTAAGTTTAAAGCCAGACGATGTCGAATTCATGAAGTCATATAACGTTCACTACCGGTGCGATATGTGCAGGGAGTCCCGACAAAAAACTTTGCATCAGCCAGCTTTTTTTCTTGCTTTAGAGAAAATTCCAGCCGCTGATAAGCAAATATCACGTGAGATCACCCGGCAGCAGCAAGTTGTTTCAATGAAATCGTCCTCCAGTGTCTCATCTAAGCCCAACAGTGATAAGCAAAAACTTTCTGTACCTTCTAATGTGAAACAGCACAAATCAAAAGCGCAGACTCTTAGTGAACAAGCTCTGGATGGTTCTTCTCCTAACAATAGCAATAATACATCAAGTCCTATAACCAATCAAGTTCTTTATGCAGAAATTGTAAGCCTCAAAAAAATAAATAGTGACTGTCTTGCTGCCATGATAGCTTTGAAGAAGGAAAATGCAGCTTTAAATGAAAAAATAACAATCATAGAAACTAAATTACTAGGGCTTGAAGCGAGTGATAAGCAAAAGGACACTGTAATAACTAACCTTGAAAAACAACTTTCGAAATATGAAAACCGAGCTGTGGCGTGCGATCTTCGCTTAAATGGTATTCCTTTCACCCAAAACGAAAATTTGAATGAAATCTTTGTTAAAATCTGCCAGGAAATAGATGTTGTGCCTCCGAAAGTGGTAAATATATCTCGCCTAAGTCAGCGGTTAGCTATACCCGACTCCACCGTTATCATCAAACTTGAGTCGCCTCACAGCAAAAACCTAGTCCTAAAATCCATAGCTAAATACAAAAAGGAAAAACAGGACCACCTTCGGCTTCGCCATGTTGGACTCGAGTCCAATGTGAGTATCTATATCAGCGAAAATTTGACAAAAGTGAATTATCAGATACTACAAGCAGCAGTCCGACTCAGAAAACAGTACAAAATATTTGCTACCTTCACTTTGCATGGCTTGGTCTACGTCAGACTTCGTCAGAACGAACCTCAAACGTGCATTGATTCCTTTCGTGCATTGGCGCTGCAAGTCCAGCAACTACAACAGTTTTTTCGGAAAGATCCTACAGACAGAACTCTGCCATAATCCATTTCAGATTTATCATTTAAGTCCCATATTTTCTTTAAATATTCTTCTTATTATCACTCTTGAACAATGGTTGGCACTAACATGCATGCACATTTTGTTTCCCTGTAGTGGTACAACAACCATATGAAGTTCTACTCCGCTGAAGTAGAATTGAATCGTTGTTGTGCGCTCACATTTGTATACGTATACACAAATGCTCTCCCGTTACTCTCAATTACGCTCTCGTTAGAACTTGCAGAGAACTTGTGCCCACCTATGCTCTTGAACTTTTACTTCTAAGCTTGCTTTTTCACATTGATGTTACGTACAACATAAAACATCCAATAGATATTTTCAACATATTCAATTTTTGCGATCATTGCCAGATTATTTACAATAGCTACTATGACGAGCTCGATTTTTAGAGAAACTGGGGGTTCCAAAGACTTTACATCTGAGATGATTCACGTGCTAACTAGGCAAACAACTGGCCTTAAACTCTGTCATTTAAATGCACAAAGTTTAATAAAAAATATTGACGAGCTAAGGCTTATTTTTGAAAACTCCGACGTAGATGTGATTTGTATATCGGAAACGCGGTTTTTGCCGAGCATGCCAAATACTCTATTCAACATAAAAGGGTATAAATTGTATAGAACTGATCAAACAGCTCATGCTGGAGGCGTCGCTGTCTTTGTAAAAAGTTGTCTGCCTAGTAAAATCATTCATCAATCCTCTGCTGAAAGTTCTTGTGAGCAACTCTTCGTACTTGTTACTTATGGCAGCCATAAAATTCTTATTGGTTCTGTCTACAGACCTAACCGAAATGTGGAAATAGGCACTTTAATGGAAAGTATCGAACACATATGCTTGCCATATAGAAACATCATAATTGCAGGTGATTTTAACAGTGATTTGCTTACGGAAACCCATCTGCTTCAGAGTATGCAAACTCTTGGTCTATCTCCAGTAAATGCAACGGAGCCTACTCATTTTACCAAAAACAAAGCCACGCTATTAGATGTATTCTTTGTTAACGATAGGACGAAAATATTACTTTACGACCAAATTATTGCTCCCGCTTTCTCTAAGCATGATCTCATCTACGTCTCCCTTGACTTTCAAGCTACTCTCCCTCAACAAACCATTTCTTTTCGAGATTTCAAAAATATAAATTACGGCCAACTAAAGCACGAAGTGAATAACGTACACTGGAATGTTTACATATACTTACAATCTGCTGTACATAGACAAACTAGACGAGAAAGTCTTTTCGGCGGGAAAAACACTTTTTGTTAGTGTTAGTGAAAATTTAAGTTCACCCTTGCGCGGTGAGTTCCTCAGTGTGCGTGTGCCACTTTTGGATATTTTCCCATGAATTAGGAAATTTATAAGTCTTCATAGAATTATAATAAAAAAAATCATATATTTTGTAAAGGAAATCATCATTAAATGTTTAAGAAAATAAAAGCACTTACATTATGTACATATCAATTTTTAATGATATAAAAGATATATCTAACGAATTGTTTTTTTGCGTACAAAATTCAAAATCTGGCAGCTTTCAAGCTGTCATATTTTGTAAACAATAATTTGGATAAATGGAAAATACAATTTTTACAACATAAAAAATTTGCTCAATATTAGGAATTATCGGCAGCACGGCTTTTCTTCACACTCTCCACAACAGCAACAAAAAAACGTAAGAAATTTTATTTTATTTAATTGTTCTTCAAATGTAAGTTGTATTTTCTTTCATAGCGATCTGTCCAACGTAGAAAAGGCAAAATCAAGTTCCATCGTACAAAAAAATATGAACCACATCGCCGTCCCGATATGCTCCGTCGGTTTATTGCACAACAAAAACTACTTGGATAGCTGTCGGTGATCGTTCCAGTTTGACATAAGTCAAGAGCAATACAGCGACATCGCAAACCTGAGCAAATCGGAACTACAATTTCACATCAGCAACCGTATGCACCACCTATGAGTGGTATACTACATGATCAACCCTATGAATTTAACCTTTTGGCACAATCGCTAGGAAATAACAAATGAACAAAATTCATACAGTTTTTAATTTGTCTGCAACAACGTATCTTTAAAAACTTATGCTAAGTGGAGCACCAGCGTCAAATTAAAAAAAAATTATTTCATAAGAAACAATTCGCTTTATTTATTTTGTATTTTACATAAGATGTAACTAAAAACGCGTAGAAAAATTATAATAAAATAATTTAAAAAATATTAACTAAATAAATATTAAAAATTATGTTTTGACTTTATTACGGGATGGATCACTTGTTCCTCTTCACTGGATCACTTTTTTCTGTAAGCGGTTTCTAAACCAGCTTTGGCAGTTGTGTTTGTCGTCGTGGCTTGTATGGATGTCCCGCTTGCTCCACTAGAATCCAATGGTGATACGTTACCACTCGCAACTAGCGCTCCCGCAGCTGCTAATGCATTTCGCCATGACGCAATGAGCTCGATTTGTACATCAACTGTCAGCTGGTTAAAAATTCAACACCGGCCGGACAATTAATATTTGAAATATTTCCAGTAATTGTTGTGATAGTTATAGCATTAACTGTTATACACGGTTCAGTAGAATTCGGGTCTTACGGCCGAGCCGATTGCATTTTTATTGGTCGAGTTTCGTTTGTGGCAGATTTCATTCATTGGGGATGAAAGTGGTGAGGATTTGTATCAATTTATTTTACTTATACAAAAACCTTGATAGCTACACGCTGCATTGGCAAACTTTTTCAGAATAATTTCGATTAAGATTCTAATGGAACTTTCTCCAAATTCATCCAATAATGTACAACACTATTAAGCAGATCTTTCGGTTTCACGTTAGCTCTGTTTTTTTTTTCCTTTCGCTCGCGTAACATTGCCAAAATCGCATCCAAGTCTTTATGTGTTATATCAGCCATGGACTGCATGAGGTTATTTACTGTTTGTTCAGGTTCCATGCTTGAAATTGTTGAGTTCTTGTAATAACTGCAGTAGCCAATAATACGATAGCGATGTCGCAAAGACAATTAATCGTCACACTTGTGGGTTGATGCAAAGCTGTTGACGTGAAGCGATTAAACCAGTAACATTTTTCTGTTGTTGCTTAAGCTGAAATTCAATTAATTTAAAAAAAAAAAAACTTGCTAAGCTATATTTTTACCTTTTTATTGCGTTCCTCCAAAAAAATTTTCCTATGATTTTCAATTGCAAATATTAAATGAGAATTGTCAAAAACAGCTGTTGTGAAATCCAACATGATTTCCGGCAGCGCAGTCTCGGGGGCGCGCTGTATTCAACACACTCGACTGCGCAGTCTCGGGGGCGCGGTATACTCACCTCACTACAGTATGAATGCCACTGTTTTTATTTTTGCAAAGCGAGATTGAGGTGGAAAATGTTTGGTAAAACCAATATTAACTTTTACCGGATTTTTCCCGCACAGGTTTTAAACTTTTTCTTTTTTACAGCTTTAATTTATACAAAAGTAAAGTTATTGAGTTAATGCTATCTTTTATATTTAATTCAATTAATTATAGATATCTTCAAAGTTTTGATATGAATTTATCTAAAATATAATATTAATTCGGAAAGTTTTATCGGAGATGAAGTCAGCATCGGTTATAATTGTCTAAGGATATTTTTTTTAATGGTGAAGTCATTATTGCGCGTTATTTTTATTTGATAGACTTAGAAGCTGATATATTATCTATTTATATGAGCATCAAAATGTTAACTTGCAAATTACGTATTTTTATATAACTTTTAGTCAAAATCGCTCATTAAATTTTTTCACTTAAAAAATGCCCTACCTCCTAAGTAATGGTTAAAGCGTTCGATAACTTATTTACTAAGCTAACTAATTTGAAAAGTAAGTCTTAAATCAACAAATATACAAGTTTAAAGATATATAAGAGATATAAATATGAAATACATATCGTTCAAAGAGGTCTTAACTTGAAACAGAAGAAAAAGTAGCAAGGCAGCAAAGCAGGAATATACGCAATGGCATAAAACTGGGCAGCAACCAATAAAACACAAAAAATAGGCATAAATCTGCCTACAACATTATAACAGTAAATTCTTTTCAGACACTGGGCGTTTATGTATCGCGAACCATTTTTAAACTGATTAAACTTTACATTTTTATCCTTATACGTGTATATACACTTACAAATTTTCCATCTTCTCGATGCTTATTGACAAATACTATTTTTAGACACCTTAGAGAATTATTTCACACTGAAATATGACAGCATTTACGCCCTGATCGACTTTCCATTAGTATATATTCCTACATTTCAACTGGTCCTAAGCTCAAAAAGTTAAACAACAAGCAAATAACTCCGTTTTCGTATAAAATTTTCGTTTTTATTACATTAATTAATTTCATCATATCATATTGTTACGAAATTTCTGTCCCTTTGACGATAATTTCGATCTCTCACACTTTTCTGAGTTCGATCACTGGATTGTGTAACAATTAAAAACACACAAACTTATTTAGTTATAAAATGGTTTATTTTATTAACGTTCAAATTCTAATATTAATTTAACACTGTATAGAAAACTGTTTTGTTCTACTACGGATCACACTGTATTCACTTTATTGCTTACTGCTTCGCTGGTTTAATTCTACTGTGTGCTCAGCTCAGATGACAACCCTTTTTATACTGCAGTCATCACTCTCTCGAATAATCCAGTACCTTCTAAGTGGCGTATATTCTACCATTATCTACAACCCACCAGTGCTACTTTGTAGCGTGCATTCTACTACTATCCACAATTCACCACGTTGACGTTGAGCTAGCTATTATGCTAGATGTTAGATGACGTTGTACGTTGTACGACGGCGATAATTTCTCTCGGTTGTTGACTTTTTATTGTTTACTGCAGCGTCTGTTCGGTTTATTATTTTTAGCATTTTGCGCTAGATGGTGCTAATATCGTTTAGTTTCTTTCGTTGGTATTTATTTCAAGAGTCTTCTAGCATAAACCAAATTTCGCTACACTGCCCTCCGCTTAAACTTGTTCGTCCCGAACAAGAGTCTCTCCGTCCCTAGTATAAGGTGCCAGCCTTTCGATGTGGACTACCTTTAATTTACTTTTGTTCCCGGGGTATTTTTGGATTCGATACACAACATCATTAATCCTTGTGACGATCCGGTAAGGTCCCTCCCAATGAGTCTGTAATTTAGGAGACAAGCCTCGTTTTCGTTGTGGGTTATGTAGCAGCACTAGTTGACCTTCTTTGAACCCTTCAGTATTTGCTCGCAGGTCATACCGAGCTTTCATCTTGTCGCTAGCCAATTGAGTACGTCTTCTAATAAGCTCGTGTATATCTGCTAATGCTTCTCTTTTCCGCGACATGTAATCGTCAGCTTGGGTCGTTTCTGGGACAACGCTTACTCCGTACTTCAAATCTGCTGGAAGCCTTAAGTCCGTACCAAAAATGGCTTTTGCTGGCGTAACTGTAGTGGTATCGTGTATTGCCGACCGATAAGCCATCAGAAACATTGGTAGATGCTCATCCCAATCTTTTTGTCCTTTATCGACAACCTTTTTTAAATGTTCCTCTAGAGTACGGTTGAACCTTTCGACCATGCCATCGGACTGAGGATGCAAAGCTGTGGTGCGTGTCTTCTGTATTCCAAGCATGTCACAAACCTCCTTAAAAAGTGTCGACTCAAAATTTCGTCCTTGGTCGGAATGCAACTCAAGTGGAGCTCCATATCGGCAAATCCAATTTTTGATGAAAATGTCTGCCACTGTTTTTGCTTCTTGATTGGGAATGGGATATACTTCTGGCCACTTACTGAAATAATCAATTACCACAAGGATGTATTTATTTCCTGCATTGCTGATTGGAAAAGGTCCCGCTATATCCATGGCTATCCTCTCAAAGGGAGCTCCAACGTTATACTGATGCAGTTTTCCCCGAGTGCGTTGCCTTGGTCCTTTAGCAATTGCACATTGGTCACAACGGCGGATCCAGTCAGCAACTGATTCTTGGCATCCTACCCAATAAAACCGTTTCTTTATTTTCTCTGTGGTTTTCGTTATGCCCAGATGTCCACCACTCGATCCATTGTGATAATCCTCGATTATTTCCTTAAATTTGGCCTTTGGAATAACCAGCAGTTTTGAGCGAGTTTTACCATCCTCGCTTTCCCAGATTCGGTAGAGACAACCATCATGCAACTCCAAACTTTGCCATTGCGCCCAGTATGCTTTACAGATTTGGCTTTCATTTGAAATTTCTTGCCACGCCGGTTTCCTACCCAGCTCCTTAAACTTAATTATAATTGCCAAATCTGTATCATTGCGCTGATCTCGTTTTACCTCCTCTTTTGTCCACTTTTCTTCAGGCAAAACGTTCAAAAGGCGCACATCAATTGTTCCAGCTTTATTTTCTGTTCGCGAACAATGACCGCATTCAATTTTACATGGACGACGGGAAAGTGCATCCGCATTTCCATGCTGGCTTCCTTTGCGATGCTCTATGGTGAAATCATAGCTCTGCAAGCGTTCTATCCACCGTGCGATTTGACCTTCAGGATCCTTGAATTCAAGTAGCCACCTTAATGCCGCATGGTCTGTCCTCAGGAGGAAGTGCTGTCCATATAAGTACTTATGGAAGTGTTTCACGCATTCCATTACTGCCAGTAACTCTCTCCGAGTTACGCAATAATTCCTCTCAGGTTTCGACAGAATTTTGCTGAAATATGCAACGACTTTTTCTTGCCCATTGATGATTTGGGACAAAACTCCTCCAATACCATGGCCACTCGCATCGGTGTCCAATACAAATTCTTTGCCGGGTATTGGGTACGCGAGTATTGGCGCTGTGGACAGTAATTCTTTCAGTTTTTGGAATGCAGTTTCCTGTGCCCCACCCCATTCGAATTTTCGATTTTTCTGTGTCAGCTCATGTAGACTGCCTGC
Source organism: Tricholauxania praeusta (assembly GCA_949775025.1). Classification (NCBI taxonomy): domain Eukaryota; kingdom Metazoa; phylum Arthropoda; class Insecta; order Diptera; family Lauxaniidae; genus Tricholauxania; species Tricholauxania praeusta. Next base: position 113,480,861 of record OX459028.1, read on the forward strand.
AACATTTGCGAAACCAGGAACAAAGCGTCTGTAATAAGTGCATAGACCCAGAAAACTTCGCAACTCATGAAGATTAGATGGTCGTGGCCAATTTTTCACAGCTTTTATTTTATCTTCATCTGTGTGTATTCCTTCTGACGTAACCTTGTGCCCCAGATATTTGACTTCACGCTGGAAAAGTGAGCACTTTTTCGCACTTAATTTTAGTCCAGCTGCCTCCAAGCGCTCAAACACTTCCTCCAGATTTTTCAAGTGGTCATCAAAATCTTTACCCATGATGATTATGTCGTCGAGATACACTAGACAAGTCTTCCAATGCAGTCCTTTGAGAACTCGTTCCATTAACCGTTCAAACGTAGCTGGAGCGTTACAAAGACCAAACGGCATGACGTTGAACTGCCATAGACCATTCCCAATACTAAAGGCAGTTTTCTCTTTGTCTTTTTCATCTATTTCCACCTGCCAATATCCGCTTTGTAAGTCCAGGGTGGAAAACCATGTTGCTCCAGATAACGTATCCAGTGTATCATCGATTCTGGGTAACGGGTAGCTGTCTTTTTTAGTGACGTCATTCAATTTTCTGTAATCCACACAGAATCGCATACTTCCATCCTTTTTCTTCACAAGTACGACCGGTGAACTCCATGGGCTTTCTGATGGTGCAATGACATTTTCTCGCGCCATATCTTCTATAAGGCCCGTCACTTCTTCTCTCTTAGCGAGTGCTAGCCTCCTTGGAGGTTGACGAATCGGCTGAAAATCACCTGTATCAATGCGATGTTTGACAACTGATGTTCGGCCATTATTTTCTCCTTTGGACGCAAATATCCGCCAATGTTTTTGCAGAAACCTTTTTGCTTTGTTTTTGTTCTGAGCAGACAACTCCTTCGTCCATTCTTTCGTCAATACATCCAAGGCCGACGATTTTGTTAAAGTTGTACCTTGTGTGTTCTGCTGGTCATTTTCACAATTTATCACAGCTGTAACTTTCTCACATTGCGCTATAAGTTCACCTTTTTGCATCCATTTTGGCTTATTTGTTGGATTCAAAATTCGCACCGGTATTTTTCTGTCTGTTCTTGTGTTTACTAGGGTCTTTCCAATAATCAGGTCTTTCTTAAAATTTTTCTTATCTGCTTCCACTACCCACAGATGGCTTGTCCCACAGTCTTCATTTGTTGTGGCCCAAATAATTTTTTCGGTATTGGGTTCAATTCGACAGCGCTCACTTATGTAGACTCTTGCAATTGCTAATTTTTGTCCACAGCCAATGTCTAAAGGCAACTCTACATTGGCATACCTTAACGTTTTTTTCTTAAGATCCAAAGTGAACCCGTGTCGAATCATGAAGTCCACGCCAATGATAACCTCATCGGTGATGTTTGCAACAATAAAATCATGTTCCACAGTTTTGTTGCCGATGAGAATACTCGCTGTAACTTTTCCTACTATTTGCGCAATTTCTCCTGTCGCTGTTCTCAATTGGATCCCATTTAACGGCGTTACTCGTCGTCTTTCAAATAAGTCTTTTCTCACAATTGAATGCGATGCGCCTGTATCCAAAGTAAGCTCACATGGTCTTCCGTTGATTTTTCCACCGATGGTAAGGCTGTTGGAATTTCGGCAGAGCTTCGAAACCAAGACTATGGGGCAATCATCTGTAAGAGTCAGCTCACGCCCCGCTGTACTGACTCTCTTTAGTTTAACGACTGCTGCTCGCTAACATTTTCGCCATCGTTCACCCTATTTCCAAGTCTTCTTTTTGGTGAACGTGATGCAGATCGTTTACGACGTGATTTGCAGTCACGTGCCATGTGTCCCTGCTTACCACAATTGTAGCATTTTCCGCTGAAGCTACCACTGGCGAACGATGAATTTTTCTTTTCAGCCTCCACCTCCATCCGACGAGTTTTCAGTGATGGGCGGCATGTTAACGCAATCGTCTCCTGCGTGAGGGCAACCGTTACTGTTTCATTAAATGTCGTCTTCGGGCTCCTCATTGTCTCGCGTTTTGTTTCTGAGTCACGTATGCCGTCAATAAACGCCTCTATTTTGAATTTTTCTGCTACGACACTTTACTCGTCAGGATAGGAAAGGTGTGCCAATCGCTCAATATCCGCAGCATACTCCTGCAAGGACTCACCAGATTTCTGGATACGACTTTTCAACTCCAATCTGTGAATCTGCTTCATGTGGTCACTGCCATATTTTCGCTGTAAGGCATCCATGACCGCCTTGTAATTTTTCTGCTCCCCCACTGGAACTGTTTGCAATACTTCTGCAGCTGCGCCTTTTAATGCCACAATTAGCGCTGCAGCTGCGCTTTCGTTATCCCAACGATTGTGACCAGATGTTGTTTCGAACTGGAGCTTGAAAACACTAAATGGCGTTGTTCCATCGAATGAGGGTGCCTTAAGCCTCTCTGCGCTGATTTCTCTTATAACTTGAGTGGTTGGTTCACTTATTTCCAACTGTTGAATCCTTTTATTAACGTCCTCAAAATTATTTTGAACTTTTTCAAGATTATTTTGTACTTTTTCAAGATTATTTTGAACTTTTTCCTTGAATGATTCAACGTCAACTTGTAACTCAGTCATTTTTGCGTCGAAGCCATTTACCATTTTGGCAACCTCCGTTCGAACAGCTTCGTGGATCTGCGTCGCATTCTGACTTAAGCTCTGATCAATTTCTTCCCGAACCGCCTGGATCTGCAGCGCGTTCTGACTTAAGCTCTGATCGATTTCCTCCCGAACCGTCTGGATCTGCAGCGCGTTCTGATTTAACTTCTGGTCCATTTGCAGTGCATTTTGACTTAACTTCTGGTCTATTTTTTCCTGAACCGCATGGATCTGCAGCGCGTTCTGACCAATTTCTTCCCGAACGGCCTGGATATTGCTTGTCATCGCCATTAACATTTTCTCGAACTTTGACATATCTACAACTTCACCACTTGCCGCTGGTCCAGAAGTTTCTTCCACTTTCGCTGCTGATTCTGATACATCACTATAAAATTCATGCTCTTCCAGGTTTACACCTTGAGCCTCAAGAGCCTGCCGTAAGCGTTTCTGTAACTCCACCTTTCCGCCAGTAGATTGCAGATTCAGCTGCTGCAACTCCTTCTTCAGTTGATCCATTTTCAGATCTTCAAACTTAACCATTTTTATTTATTTATTTTTTTTTTAATTGATTGTTAATTCTTTTTACACAATCCCACTTCTGACACCAATTGTTACGAAATTTCTGTCCCTTTGACGATAATTTCGATCTCTCACACTTTTCTGAGTTCGATCACTGGATTGTGTAACAATTAAAAACACACAAACTTATTTAGTTATAAAATGGTTTATTTTATTAACGTTCAAATTCTAATATTAATTTAACACTGTATAGAAAACTGTTTTGTTCTACTACGGATCACACTGTATTCACTTTATTGCTTACTGCTTCGCTGGTTTAATTCTACTGTGTGCTCAGCTCAGATGACAACCCTTTTTATACTGCAGTCATCACTCTCTCGAATAATCCAGTACCTTCTAAGTGGCGTATATTCTACCATTATCTACAACCCACCAGTGCTACTTTGTAGCGTGCATTCTACTACTATCCACAATTCACCACGTTGACGTTGAGCTAGCTATTATGCTAGATGTTAGATGACGTTGTACGTTGTACGACGGCGATAATTTCTCTCGGTTGTTGACTTTTTATTGTTTACTGCAGCGTCTGTTCGGTTTATTATTTTTAGCATTTTGCGCTAGATGGTGCTAATATCGTTTAGTTTCTTTCGTTGGTATTTATTTCAAGAGTCTTCTAGCATAAACCAAATTTCGCTACAATATTGCCCTAAAAAAATCACATTTACCCGAAAAACACCCACAAATCAGGTACGATTCCGTCAAAATTCATTTTTTTACATACGGTACCTCTGTATCTCAAAATATTTGACAATCAATACGTGAGAAGAAGAACAAGCTTCCGGTCTAGTTAGTCTATGCTGCTGTAAATGAATTGTACAACAATTTCGTTCCATTAAAAACTAAAATTATTTCTCGAAAGGAGCCGCCATGGTTAAATAATTCTATAAAAACAATGATAGCTGTACGTAATAATGCTTATGCTCGCTGGAAAAGATTTAAAGTTCCAAGTTTTTTCAAAACATTCCAGGAACTTAGAAACAAGGTTAATGCGAAAATTAAATCAGCAAAATCAGAATTCTATGGAACTAAATTTAACAATGCGATCGGTAGTAAAAACAACTGAAAATTAATTAACGAAATAGGTATAGACAAAAAAAGAAAAAAGTCCTCACTCCCCTGACCAAGCTGAAGCCGACGAGCTCAATGAAAAGTTCGCCCACATGACAATACCTCCGGCTGACTACACCGCATACTGTAATCTTACTCCTGCTATAGATACCTCAATTTTTAGTTTCAATTGTGTGGATCAGTTAGAAGTCTTAAGTTGTTTCATTTCAGTCAAGTCGAACGCGGTTGGTTTTGATGGCATACACCCAACTTTTTTGAAAGCCTTATTGCCGAAGTTATTACCATATCTGACTCATATTTTTAACTCTGCTTTCACTTCTTCTATTTTTCCAGACTGCTGGAAATCTTCCAAAATTATACCTCTACCAAAGAATAGAGTAGAGTATCGACCAATTACCATTCTGCCATTTGTCTCTAAAGTTTTTGAACGAATTCTGCATAACCAAATTAATAATTATATCTCCCGGTTTTCGCTGATCAGTGAAGAGCAATCTGGATTCAGATCAAAAAGAAGTTGTGTAACTGCTCTTATAGAAGTTTCTGAAGATATCCGTTTAGCCCTTTAATATACTTCTTATATTAAAGTAGAAGGAACAAGGATTTCAAAATCAAAAATTCCTTCTTCTTTGCCTTCTAATATCAGGCCTGATAGGACGTCTCCTGTGGGAAGCCATATTATGCCTTCTGTGATTGTATTTTTATTTGCATGAAAATCTAGATTTGAGAAGTCCTTATATAATCGCAGCAGTTCTAGCAGTCCTTCTCCGAGTAAGGCCTTGCTCATTTGCCTGCTGGGAAATGAATTTCAACAAATACTGTTAACTTTCATTAATACTTTCTTACTATCATAGTATGAGTAGGTGTAAGTACAACTATATTAGTGTAGTACTACCCATTTTCACAAAGTACTACCCAAAAATATTAAATTGAGCACTTAAATTTTTTTCGAAACGACAGCACTGAGCTGCAATTGCTGTTGTTGAGACTGCACTTCGTTTTGGTCGCTCTGCTGTTGTTGACTCAGTTGCTTCTTATTCTGCTCTTTCTGCTGAATTTGTTTTCGCTGTTGTTGTGGCGGAGTTTGCTGTCGTTCTTTACTATTCTTTTTTGCACCAGCATCACGAAGGGGCGGAGGAGAGTGAAGAGAAGCACGTCTCTTTGCTGTGCAATCACCACAAGTAAATTTCTTCCCGCTTTTTTGATAGAATTCAATTTCACTTGGATTTATGTTCATACATCGACAGTGAATAATTTCATTGCAATAAGAACACGCTATTCCATCTTGCCGTCTATCAACCTTAATGTTATAAATGCAAGGCATATTGTATAAGTCTTATATTCTTTAAGTATCAAAATTTTTTTTTTAACGTAGATAAATCAAAGACTTTATGCGCTATTTTTTGTACGTGTTGACCCCACGACGACACGAACTTCACTCAAACACACGATAGTATTATTCCAACTTGAAACTTTCTAGATAATTATAATTTTGCCGCACCGAACTGAAATTTGCAACTTGCAGGTTATAGAGTAATTTTGTACGATTAAGTGACATATCTTGCACGGATGGGGTTGAGAAGCTCATTTTTTGGACTATCATCAAATGATCCACACAATTTATTGATATGTGACAGGCAACAAACAGTGCATTTCTGATTTCGTTAATTTTTGTTGCTCTTGATCAGTGTTCGAAAATGTACAGTACGGTACAATTCAATCGTGATTTGTGACGATTTTAATATGTGCGCACAATTCAGTAGTGTACTGTGCAAACACAATACGTTTATTTTTCCTTATAAAAATAGCGTGCCGAAGCTCTAACGAGTACACATACTTTTCATAAACGAAGAGTGCACACAACCAATCTTCTTTTGTACGTCTCTGAGCACAGAACATAACTTTATTCCCATTATGTTTTGTGAAATAGAACGAAACAAAACCAATTCGTTACCATGTCAGACCTGCTTCTTCTTGCTGTGAGAAGCTTACATAAATGTGGCCACATGTTTCGATACTTTCCGAATTTTTAGACATATGCGACAAAAAAAATGTAAAAAACAGTTTAATAATAAAAAAAAGTGTATTTTAAATTTTTTCAGAAAACAATAAAAAAACCGTAACTCAGACTTAAATACATATTTCATGATTATTCTAAAATTTGGAAAAAAAAAAATTGAACAAAAAAAAAAAACAGTTGAACTTTTTTTGAACCGGTGGTATCACTGGTGCAATTCGCTGTTGAGCGAAATAAACGACACAATTGCGAATTGTACCGAGCCAAGGCACGACACTCTATTTCTATTTATAAAGTACATGCTACGGTGCAAACACAAATACAGAACAAAACAAAAGCCAACAAATGCACAGAACGATTCATATTTTGTACCTTACTGAGTACACATTTCTGTTTTGTGCTGATATTGTTTTGTGCATTGGATTGCACACTATAGAAAATAAATAAGGTTTTGTGCTTCGGCTCGGTACACAACGAATTGTACTGTTTATTTTCGAACACTGCTCTTGATATACGTATTTTATTGACTGGTAAGGGCAACACGAATTTGAAGCCACTTGTTAACGTTTTATGCTTCTTGCTGTTCATGTGCTTTTCGATAACTGACAATTGAGGTGATAAAGTACTTTTTCACAAGTTGCATCTCATTTTCGAAAAATCTGATCTTTCTGCTACGAGCCAGTATTTCAAATTGTGATTTACCAACCAACGCTTTGCAGCCATCGCTCCCCTTTTTAAACTTTAGGTGTGCACAAAATTGATTAAATTATTGGCTTAAGTTTAGTTTAGCTGACATTCTCCAAATCAATTTATTTTTTTAGGGGTAATAGAAGGTCAAAAATAAAAAAAAAGTCGCTCGGATCTAGTTTCGGAGATATAGACTTTGGAAGTTGCAGATACAGCTTTTGGAAAAATGATTATAAGTTGGGAACCCCTGAATAGAAAATAGAACAGTTGGGCGTATCAAGTAAGTACATACATACATATCTACAAGGCAGTGGTATAGATAAGCATTAATTTTCAATAAAATTCTTAAGCATATAAAATTTATTTTTGATGCATGGATTTCAAAACCGGCCAAGTTCATTAACTTGCTTTCAAAACCGGTCCAACATCTTGAAATCATAACCGGCCAAGTCCAAAATTGTTTTCTCAAAAGTATAGACAAATGAAACTCAAAAAGTCTTATCTGACGTGCTTTGAGTAAGAAATTGTATAAGCTATTAAGTATGTGGGAACTACTTTTTAATTTTTCAATAAACATAGATAAAGATAAACCATTTTCGTTGTTCCTTCAAAAGTATGAAAAAGGGACTTGGCCGGTTTTGCAACTGGGCGCCTCATATGTTTGCAAAATGATAAAACGCTCTTATTAAAAAAATTTATGATTTACAACTAGAGTTTCACTCGGTACAACGTAAGCGCAGTGATGTGATCTCTAATATATTTCTTTTAACTAATGAGGTCAGAGATCTGCAAAATAATTTTCGAGAAAAAATTTGATGCCGATGTTACTTTGGTGTAAACAAATGCTGCTTCTACCAAAAAGAATAACTGTTACCGGCCAAACTAATTTTTAGGCCAAACTAGTTAGCTTAAGCCTAAATATGTGCAATGACATTTTAATGCAAAAGCACTGTGGTTAGTGTAGACTACGAAGAAAGTAAGAAAACAAAATTTGTCAACTTCATTATATATTGTAAGTGGGGGTAATTGGGCGGCCTCCGGCCGCGGCTCAGGACATACATCCTCCAATATGTCCAATTTTGGCTTCGCGGCGGCCTTCGGCCGCGGTTTAGTCCATAATATGTGCAACACTGACTTTGCTATTCACAGTGCTTTTGCATTAAAATTAAATTGCATACCTTAGGCCTTCAAATTAACTAGTTTGGCCTAGGATAAACTAGTTTGTCCTAAAAACTAGTTTGGCCGGTGACACATACAGTGAAATTCCCCATAACCGAACACCCACCGTCGCATTATTTTTGTCCGGTTATTGGAGCTTCCGGGTATCAGAATTAATTTTGTATGGAAAAGTTAGTGGGTGTCGCTAAAATATGTCCGGTTATGGGAGTTGTCCGGTTATGGGGGCTGTCCGTTATGGGGAATTTCACTGCATGCATGAAGAGAAGTATTGTCGCCGGCATCGGACTTATGTAGTTGCTGCTGCTGCTGCCGTCTCTGCTACTCCCATTCATGCAACTAAAAGTTTGTCTAGACAATTTCATACCTCAAACTTAATCCAAAAATCTAATTCTAAGAAAATTAATAGAAATAAGGAAGTACTCGTTGTTGGATCTTATCTAAGCGCTGAACTTGATGTAGCTGTGCGTATGAAGTGGCTACATTTATCGTCATTTGCGCCTTCTGCAACTTCTGAAAAAATTATCGAATATATTGCTAATTGTGGTAATATAAAAAAAAATCATCTCCAATGCTTCAAATTAGTAAAAAATACGTTCCTTTGGATGCTCTGAAGCGAGTCAATTTTAAATTAGGGGTTGTTTAGGCGGGGCGCTAAACCTTTCTTTTTTATATGGCAAATGCAAAGGAAATACCTGGTGCTCCTCTTGTAAGCTGGTGGTTGCGCTGCGGGTACGGTGGCGTCGATGACGTGCTGCTGTTGGCGCTGCGGTAGTGAATGCGTGCTGCTGTGATGATATCGATGAATGCGGTGGTGTTAGTGATGAAGATGATGATGACGTTGGCCGGTGAGCTGCTGTTGACGATGGTGGTGACGATGATGTTGATTCTGTGTAGCAAGAAACAACGAAAAAAAAGTTTTCTTCCTTGCCTTCAATAGCAAATGAAAAACTATTCTTTTTTTTCTTTTAAAACGTTCACTTTATATTTAAGATAACTTTAAGGTAGATTTTTAAAACGTTCACTTTATATGTAAGATATATTTAAGGTAGATTAATTCATATTTAAGTTAGATTTAAAGTTATTTTTAAGTAGGTTTTAAGTTAGTTTTAAGATATATTTAAGTCTGCTGTTGGCGATGTCAGTTCAACGAGTGGAAAAATATCAGACGAGTGCTGACGTGGAATTTGCCAATGTATGCAAATTTTCAATGTCAGGGTCAGCCTATCTATCGCGGTAGAGCAACAAAGACAACGAGTGTCGAGTCTCGGTCATCGAGATTGGGATATTTGACACGTATTGGGAAAAGAACTGACGAGTTGCAGTTGGACAGTGTTGCCGTTTATGAGTTTACGCAAACTTTAAAGTTTACGCGTAAGCAGGGGTAACAGATTCGTTCTATGATAATTTAATGTTTTCTCATCTATGGCTGGCAAATTTAATTGTCCGTCTATTTAAATTCTTTCCAAAACTAGGAGAACAACTACCGATTCTTTAGTACAGATCAAAACAGCTAAGCAAATTATCATACGAAATTCTCCATCTACAAATTCAAATTCTTTAAAATTTTATTTTCAAAACCTCTCTGGCATGAGAACGAGATTTGCAGTTGTGCGAAATTTCATATTAGAAGAAGACTATGGTGTATTAATATTTGTTGAAACTTGGTTAAATGTAGACTTTAATAAAGAAGAGATTGCTGATGCTGGAGGATGGAGCTGCTTGTAGAAGTCCACGAAAGTGGGTAAAGTTCCTGATCGCCACTCACTTGGGAGTGGCCAGGGATAATTCTCTTGCAAAGAGCTCAAGCAGCTCACAAACTTCCGGCCTTTTGGCCAAGTATTCTCTGGAGATCCCTTTGACACCCGTCCGGGGGTGAGCTAGTTGTAAGAAGGCGAGTCTCTCCTAGACTTAAAACTTGGAATGTATTTGTATTTGTATTTATTTATTTGTTAAAATAGTACAAAAAGATCGTAATTCTTATTGCATAATTAAACTAAAATTAAAATCATAATATAAAAAGTTAATATATAAAGTAAATAGATAAAAATCACATTATGCTTATTCAGATATGTTTAAGGAAACTTTTCACATTGAACATGTTTTCCTGACATAAAAAAAAAAAAATATTATTCAGCTAAGATGAGCGGAAAGCTTGATTTTAAAAAGCGATGCATTGCTAATTATTTGGAGATCTGTGGGGAGAGAGTTCCAAAGCCTTATCGCATGAATAAAAAACTGACGTTCTGAAGTTAAGGTTAAATGTCGAACTGGAATTATATGGTTATTTCGAGCAGAGCGTGAGAAATTAAGCCTGTTGTACAGTTTCACTGGTGTTTTACTGGTTATGATTTTATACAGAAGCAAAGTAGTTTTGTAACCTAATAGCACATTAAGTGACATATGAAATATTTGGTGAGAAAATCGCGAAATATGGTCGGAACGTCTGAGTCCAAATATATATCTAGCGATGTTGTTATACAGCACGTAAAGTTTGTTTTTGCAAACTGTCGCAATTGGCAAAAATTTCACTGCCATATAGTAGTGTGGGAATCAAATACGTTTTTGCTAAAAGCAATCTTGTATTAAGTGGCGTGAAGGAATGTACTGCCCATAAAATACGCAACATACTATACACTTTGCCAATCGTGACATTGATGTGATTATTCCACGACAAAGTCCTGTTAAAAGTGATGCCCAAGTTTTTTGCAGTCTCAACATAATTAATTTCGGAACCATTAACATTAATACGTGGAAACAAACCAATGTCAAGTTTCTTCTTATGTATAACTAGACATTTAGACTTGGCAGGATTAAGACGGAGCCCTTTTTTAGCGGCCCAATTATCAATGAGGGTGAGATCTGCACAAAGGTTTGAAATGCCTTCAGACAAGGCAGGTTTTGTACTGATGTATACCTGTACATCATCCGCATACAAATGCAATTTACATTGTACCGGGATTTTAGTTAAATCGTTAATGTACAATGAGAAGAGTAAGGGTCCCAAAATAGAGCCTTGAGGAACACCTCTCAAAGTCGGAAGGAGACTTGAAAGAGTTACTCCGATGCAAACTGCCTGCTTATGATCCGATAAGTAAGAACTTATCAGTTTTACGGCGCTATTAGAATAATTAAATAGATGTTTTAGCTTCCAACACAGTAGGTTATGATCAACGCTGCCAAAGGCCTTGGAGTGGTCTAACAGTGTTAGGAACGTAACATCGTTATTGTCAAGGGCTAAACGGATATCTTCAGAAACTTCTATAAGAGCAGTTACACAATTTTTTTTTGATCTGAATCCAGATTGCTGATCAGCGAAAACCGGGAGACATAATTATTAATTTGGTTATGCAGAATTCGTTCAAAAACTTTAGCTGCTCAACCCCATCCGTGCGAGATATGTCACTTAATCGTACAAAATTACTCTATAACCTGCAAGTTGCAAATTTCAGTTCGGTGCGGCAAAATTATAATTATCTAGAAAGTTTCAAGGGGTCAACACGTACAAAAAAATAGCGCATAAAGTCTTTGATTTATCTACGTTAAAAAATTAAAATTTTGATACTTAAAGAATATAAGACTTATACAATATGCCTTGCATTTATAACATTAAGGTTGATAGACGGCAAGATGGAATAGCGTGTTCTTATTGCAATGAAATTATTCACTGTCGATGTATGAACATAAATCCAAGTGAAATTGAATTCTATCAAAAAAGCGGGAAGAAATTTACTTGTGGTGATTGCACAGCAAAGAGACGTGCTTCTCTTCACTCTCCTCCGCCCCTTCGTGCTGCTGGTGCTCTAATCTCTACTGCATCAGCTGGAACACTAACAAAAAAGAATAGTAAAGAACGACAGCAAACTCCGCCACAACAACAGCGAAAACAAATTCAGCAGAAAGAGCAGAATAAGAAGCAACTGAGTCAACAACAGCAGAGCGACCAAAACGAAGTGCAGTCTCAACAACAGCATTTGCAGCTCAGTGCTGTCGTTTCGAAAAAAATTTAAGTGCTCAATTTAATATTTTTGGGTAGTACTTTGTGAAAATGGGTAGTACTACACTAATATAGTTGTACTTACACCTACTCATACTATGATAGTAAGAAAGTATTAATGAAAGTTAACAGTATTTGTTGAAATTCATTTCCCAGCAGGCAAATGAGCAAGGCCTTACTCGGAGAAGGACTGCTAGAACTGCTGCGATTATATAAGGACTTCTCAAAACTAGATTTTCATGCAAATAAAAATACAATCACAGAAAGCATAATATGCCTTTCCACAGGAGACGTGCTATCAGGCCTGATATTAGAAGGCAAAGAAGAAGGACTCCATTTACTTTAGCGCTTTTCTGTTTCTTTTTTATTTCATGTATTGCAATGTTTTATGATTCGGCATTACTTTTTCGTCATATGCATAATGTATATACGACATGAAAAGTAGACACATGGTTAGAAATTCAGAGAAGTGTGCATATTGCCAGGCTAGTCTTCTTTTGTTTCATGATATGCTAATGAGGTAGAGCTATGTGTATTCTTTGTCAAATTGTAAATTAAGAAACATCACAAAAAAAATTATTAAAAAATATCAACGCAAGTGAGATGGCGCGGATAAAAAAAAAAACAAAACAAATAATATAACGATGTATTAAAATTAAATTTTTGCTAAGTACTTCTGAGAGTCCTTCTACGGTAAACGGTCTAAGAAAGCCTGCTTAGGAAGGCCTGTTTTCTTCGGCCATTTCATGTAAAAAAGAAAGTTCGTTTGAAAGGAGGGTGGAAGGCCTTATACTTACAAAGGAAGGCCTTCTAGAAGCACTGTTAGCTCCTGCCCTTGCCTACTGGGTTATTATAGTATGTATTTATTGCATGAAGCTACCCAGTAGGCAAGGGCAGGAGCTAACAGTGCTTCTAGAAGGACTTCCTTGGTAAGTATAAGGCCTTCCACCCTCCTTTCAAACGTACTTTCTTTTTTATATGAAATGGCCGAAGAAAACAGGCCTTCCTTAGCAGGCCGTAAACACGTAAAGACTCTAAATATTAATTGTTTTTTTTTTTATCCGCGCCATCTCACTTGCGTTGATATTTTTTTAATGATTTTTTTTTTTTTTTATGTTTCTTAATTTACAATTTGACAAAGAATACACAAAACTCTACCTCCTTAACACAACATGAAAGAATAGAAGACTAGTCTGGCAATATGCACACCTTTCTTAATTTCTAACCATTTCATGTCGTATATGTACAATGCATATGACAAAAAAGTAATGCCGAATCATAAAACAATGCAATACATGAAATAAAAAAGAAACAGAAATGCTTTAAAGTAAATGGGGTCCTTCTTCTTTGCCTTCTAATATCAGGCCTGATAGCACGTCTGTTGTGGGAAGGCATATTATGCCTTCTGTGATTGTATTTTTGCATGAAAATTTAGTTTTGAGAAGTCCTTATATAATCGCAGCAGTGTTAGCAGGCATTCTCCGAGTCAGGCCTTGCTGATTTGCCTGCTGGGTATTTGAAGAACAGATTCTTTTTCTATGTTGGTACCAGCTTTGGTTAAATTGGCAGCTTCTGCTTTCGACTTTGTTAGAAACCTTTAATTAAAAATAAATCATTTTCCTATCAAGTTATACCTTGGTAAATTTGTGACATACTTTTCCATAACAGCAAAAGAAAAAATTACATTAATTATGTATATTTAAAGACGCACACAAGAAAAATTAATACAAGCGAAATTAGTCGCGTTCTAAAGGTATGAATCTTTTATGAATCATAAATTATGATCGTTCATAGTTCAATTGTAAGGGTTGATACGATGCTAAATTTTTTCTCCTTTCTCATAAATTTTTGACCGACTAATGTCAAATTTAATAAACCAAAATAATGAGCGATGATTTTGACACTTCAAGAATTAAATATTTCAGTTTCAGGGATGAGTTTAATAACTTGCATGCCATTATAATTGAAGAATGAGAGATCAAAGAATGGTGGGGTAGTGCAAATTGCGGATTGGTTGGAATAAATTTTGAGAAGTACAAATTGAGGGTTGGGTACTAGAGTAGTACGCGTGGCTGAAGGGTAGTACAAAAGCACTATTGTAGTACAAACGACAGCACTGCTGCAGCTACATCAGAACCAGCAGGTTCAGCCGCATAATAATCAGCTGATGATGGGTGAGAATTTACATAAATGAATGTGAGAGTGTGATGAATCAGTGTTTTAATGAGAACTTAGGGCAAAGTTCATTCCCTTATACTGAGCAAATGAACAGTGGAAGCTCCCTATTACAAGAACCGAAAATTAAGTTGGAGTTGGTTTACAATGAAATATTGTCCACGAAATCTTTATGTTCAAACTTGTTTGCTACGATCAATTCTCTTCAAGAAGAAAATCAAATACTCTTGGAGAGAGTTGACAATCTACAAAGAAATATAAACAATTTGCAACAAAAAGAACGAGAGAAGTGCGTGGAGATTCCCAGTGTGCCAAACGAATTCGTTTCTTCGTACTATTCATCCGAATGAACAAAAAACGAATTCGAAACCAATTCGTATTTGAAGTCCGTTACGAATTCGAAACGAATTCGTTTTACTTGCAAAAAACGGAATGCGCACAAACGACGCTTACTTTTGCACCTACAATCATTTAAAAATAAGCCAAGTTTTATTTTTCTAACAGAAATATGGATTTATGAAGAAGAGATATGTTTATTTCAGATCCCAGGCTACAACTTTTATGCGAATTGCAATAATTATTATACGGCAGGGGGTGTTGCGGTATTTGTTAAAGCAGATATTAACTGTGAGTTTACAGAGTTGAATTTTATTTATTCGGATGTAGCAAGGGTGAAATGTTTAATAGGTAATGAAATGAGAGTTTGAGTTTGCTATGATTCGGTTGTTAACAAAAGTGTACTTGGAAAATTAATATAAAACATAAGAAAGAACTGTTTCCCGGTAGGCCTCCAATCTTCCGCGAATTGTTTGTGCCGTGTTTGAGTGCTGACCATTGTTGTGCGCTGTTTTGGTTTGCTGATTGGTGTTTTGGAAACTTTTTCACTTCAAATTAAATAAGAAAAACTTTCAATAACTTTACTTTTTGTATTTGTTTTTTAATTATTATTGTGGACTTTTTCTATCAAACCCGACGTTTTGTTTAATAAAAGAAGATCAGCTGGCGCGAACTGTCACAACACTAACCAGGGCTGACGCTGGCAGTGTTTTGTTTCAATTTCAATTTATTGAGTCTTTTTGAACAATTATAGTACATTCGTCTAGTTTATAACAATAAAACTGAGGACTGTAATGTATGGCCCTCTTTCTTTTACAGATAAATACTAACAAAGTGTTTAAATACATGTTTTAATAACTCTTGCTCATTAAGTTTTATATCAGTTGTTTTGACGTTTGTGTCATTTACAAAAAATATATAGTATCTTAAAATTAAAGGGAGAGAGTGAAATAGTATAAGAAACACAATCACTCTCTTCAGGTACAAGAAAAATAGCTGGAATAGTATAAAGGCAGAATATGATATATGAATGTACATACATTCAAATGTAGAGTGTATGTGTTTTTTTTTTTTTTTTAAAGACAATTTTCCTTGTTTAGTGTGTTTGTAATTTTCTTGATGAATATATATGTATGTAATACAATTTTAATGAACATGAGGTTGAAATTTGTACTCTGGTCCAGCTTACAGAGATGTAAATATCTTAAAATTATGAGACTTATAATAAAGATCAGTCACATAAAAATTTATTAAGTTTTAATAAATTTTTAAGATTAAAAAAAAATTAACCAATTAAAATGATATGCAAATAGATTAACCGCGATTATAGCCAAAGCCTGAATTTTGATAAAACAAAGGGAGAGTGCACACCGAATCAGAGACAGAATTCAACATTTCGATTCCTAGAGGAGAAAGATAGTATGAATCGTTCCAAGAAATGTTAGACTGAGAGATGTAAATATCTTTGATTATATCATTTTCAGAAAAGGACATTTTAGTGCAAAATTTTTTCATTAAACTAAACGCATATGTCATTAATGGTACAATTTTAGCTTCATTGTACACAAAACAATTAGAGAATCTTTTCGTCCTGGTCTGAAAATTCTTATTGATACACCATCTGAGAATTTTTCTTTCCAAAATTTCTAGCTCCTTGGCAACTGTTGGAGAGATTGAAAACCAACATGGAAAAGCATACAGTAAAATGGGTCTAATTAAGGTTTTATAAAGTAATAGTTTAGTTTTCATTTGTAAATGAGTATGATGCAGATAAGGGGATAAAATATTAGAAATCTTTGTAGCTTTGTTTTTAACTGTTCTAGCGTGAGCGTTAAATTTAAGTAAATTTGAAATTGAACACCAAGATATTTAATATTGGTTTTAAGCGGAATTATAGAGCCATCAATAAGAAGAGAAAAAATTTTACTTTGACCAACAACACCATGTTTACTTTTTCCAGAAGAATTTCTAAAACAAATGCATTCGGATTTTGAAAAGTTTAGCTTAATGCCCCATTTTTTATAAAAATTCATAATTTCAATGATATGACTTTTAAGAATTTGCAGAGCATCATGAGGAAACATGAAATGAGCATATACTAAAGTGTCATCAGCAAAAAGAAGGGCCGTAGATGGAGACGAAGAAATATTTTGGATTGTATGAGGAAAATCAAACGTAAAAATATTGAATAATTTAGGTCCTAAAATAGATCCTTGTGGGACACCGCAGAAAATTGGAAATAGTTGAGATTTAAATTGTTGGATAGAAATAAAAAAATTTCTGTTAGTAAGAAAACTAAATAAAATTTTAAAAATTTCAAGGGGAAAGCCAATTTGAATAGTTTTGAACAAAAGTCCTTCTATCCAAACTTTATCGAAGGCCTTTTCTACATCTAGACTACAAGCCACAGTACAATTTTGCTCTCTTAAATTAAGAGTAATATCATTATGAATTGGCATGAATTATGAGTAAGGCATGAACGGTAGAGTGCTCCTTTTTAAATCCAAATTGATAATCAGAAATAATTTGGAAAGAATCATCAATATAATTATCCATTTTATTACTTTTAATTTTTTCTAAAATCTTACCTAGATTGGAAAGCAGTGAAATTGGTCTGAAATTATTTAGTTCAAAGCAATTTGGTTTTTTTAAGATTGGAACTAGATTGGCTATTTTCCAAGGTAATGGAAAGTAACCATTATTTATGCAGTTATTGATTAAAATTGTTAAAAATTCGAAAGACATATTTGAAAATTTTTTGATAATAAAGTTGGAAATATTGTCAGGGCCGACCGATTTTTTAGCTTTTAAATTTTTAATAACGGAAGAAATTTCAGATACAGATGAAAACATATGTGGAGCTATTGGCTGAAGAGCAGAGTGTTCAGCATCAGCAGTGTTTTGTGTAGCTATACTACTTTGCAAGTGCTGCCAGAAAACTTAAAAGTGGAGTGTGGTGTATAATCAATAAATTTTTATAGCAAAATAGTAAAATACGTTGTTTATGCCCGTAACTAAATTTAAATGAAATGCAGGAGTGCACGAAATGTAGGACTGCAATACGAGGTGAATCTGGAATTCGTTGCGCGGGTGTGTGCGGTAAAATTTACCACTCATCAACCAGATGTTCGGGTCTGGACCAATCCAGTAGCAATATTTTAAACTCTAATAAGATGTTAAAATATATCTGTGATGAGTGCATATTATATATTAATAACGTAGACTTGGTTTTGAAGGATGTTCAAGATAGTGTTAGATCGAATGAACGTTATTTGAAAGAATATAAATCTGATTTTGGCGAGTCATTGAAAATTAATGAAAATGAAATTAAAAATTTGCTTGAAGCTATAAAGTCTAAGTATAGTGACAGATTAAATGTATTGGTTAATGCTCAAACGTCCTGTGAAAATAAAATTAGTGCCTTATGCAAAACATTATCTGTTTTTAATACTCAATACGACAAGATAAGCCTGGAAATCGAGAATAATGCTAAAGAGTCTAAAAAAATTTGCTCCGAAATAATAATCAGTGCTGAAAATAACTTAATGGATTTAAAAAATAAAGAGTCTTATGCTTCTCAGCTAAAGAAACCCTCAGTTAAAAGTGCACCTGTTATACTTAAGCCCAAAGAGAATCAAAACAGTGAGAAAACAATAAGTGAAATTAAAAAGAAAATAAACCCATCATCTCTGAATGTTGGAATTAATAGTATGATGAGTAGATCGAATGGTGCCGTGGCTATTCGTTGTGAAAATGTTGAAGACAGAAATATCTTAGCTAATGAAATGAAAGATAAATTGAATGAGAATTATGTTGTTCAATTACCGAGAATGAGAAATCCCAAAATATTGATATCCGGAATGAGTTCGTGTTTAGAAAGTGACAAAATAATTCATGCAATAAAAAATCAAAACAATTTAAAGATTAAAGAACTTAAATGTCTAAAAGTGTTTAAGTCCCTCAAAAATCCTCGAGTTTACAATGCGATTTTTGAAATTGATGGTATTGCTTTTACAGACATAATTAAAGAAAAAAAAATTAATATTGAATGGGATAGATGTGTGGTCAATGAAAGTTTGAATCTTTTAAGATGTTTTAAATGCTGGTGTTTCAACCATAAATCTAGTGCTTGTAGAGAGCCTATTCAAATATGTGCTAAGTGCAGTGAATCAGGCCATTTATTTAAAGATTGCACTAATTCATCTGTAAAATGTATTAACTGCGTTAGAGCAAAAGAAAAGTTGAATCTCAATAATATAAAAATAGATCATGATTCTAGAGACAATAATTGCGCCTCCCTACAAAGACAGTTAAAACTTGAGTCAGAAAAAATTAATTATTAGCAACCAATAAATAATTCTAAGACATTAAAATTGCCGAACAAACTAACTAATGTTGCTCAAACGTCATCAATAGAAAAACGCAGTGATGAACTCAACAATAAACCAACTGTTAATAGCTTCTTCACATCACACTCGTTGAACCAACCATTAAATCAATTTTCTTCAAAAAAAAGCATGGCTGCAGTCAATGTTGGATTACTACATAAATCAACTTTCTGTTTAAAAAACCTGAACATCTACTACCATAACATTTCTGGAATGAGAACAAAATCCAGTATCCTTATTTCTTGGTCATCGCAATGTGATTTTGATGTCATAGTTCTTACTGAGACTTGGCTAAATACCGACTTTTTCAGTCAGGAATTTTTTGACCCCAGTCTGTTTCAAGTCTTTCGCAAAGATAGGGATGCCATTAAAACTGGTTGCTCAAGAGGTGGAGGTGTGATAATAGCAGTAAAAAAAGCTATTTGTTGCAATCTGGTTCTGCCTAAAAATACAGACACCTTACTTGACCAGTTGTTTGTATCAATCGAAGGTGCCTCTGGAAATTTTTATTTATGTGTATCATACATCCCACCAAATAGTTTGGATTCTTTGTACATGAATCATGTTGACAATGTGAATGATCTTGCTGCTGAGGTTCCTGGTGAAAATCACTTTTGTATTGTAGGCGATTTTAATTTAAGTAACGTTTCGTGGTCTAGTAGTATCGATAAAAATGCTCTTATTCCTACCAATATAAACTCTAGTCATGAAATATATTTAATTGATACGTTTTTAAGTTTGGATTTTTCACAAATTAATTTCTTAAAAAATAAGTTAAAAAGAATCCTTGACCTTTGTTTTATTAGCAATTCGTTTGACTATATTATTGATGAATGTGAATTACCGATTTGTGAACCTAGTATCCATCATATGCCTTTGGAATTAAAGATTAGATTTTATGAATTCTCATTTAAAGCTGTTCATGACACAAACAATAACTTCAAATATAATTTTAAAAATTGTAGGCACTTAATGATATTATTGAAGGGTTGAATTTGATGGGTGTTTTGAGTCCTTTAGACACTCATGATGCCTTTAATCTATTTAAGTTAACGGTTTCAAATGTTTGCAATAACAACATTAGTTTACTTCCGAAACAAGTGTATAAACTGCCTTGGTATACTAAAGGATTAAAAAAAATAAAAAACTTAAGAAACAAACATTATAAACTATTTAAGAGTACTGGCAACATTGAGCACCAATTGAAGCACAGGCATTATTTAAGGGAATTTAATTTCTTAGATAAATTTCTTTATAAGAACTATATAAGCAGGTGTGAATCCAACGTTAAGTCTAACCCAACATTTTTTTGGAGCTTCATAAACTCTAAAAAAACTTCTTCGAACCTGCCGATGCATATGTTTCTGGGTAATGAAGTTTCTAACTCATCCCAAGATAGCCTAAATCTTTTTGCAAAATACTTTTCTTCGAAATTTGAATCAAGCATTAATCAATTTAATTAGGTTCACCATAACAGTACATCTATAATAGACTTTGGGTATTCTAGCATTGGATAGTTCTAAAAAAAGTGATATTGATGGATTTTCTCCTTATCTCATTAAAAAATGTTATTCCTCTCTATCAAATCCAATTACCATAATTTTTAATAAATCCTTGCAATCTGGTGATTTTTTGGAAGCCTGGAAAATTTCGGCCATCTCCCCAATTCATAAATGTGGTAATAGGAATGATATAAAAAATTATAGACCAATATCTAAGTTATCTACGATTTCCAAACTTTTTGAAAAAATTGTCAAAGAAAAATTATCTTTTGCTATTAAAAGTATAATTTCACCACATCAACACGGATTTGTGTCCGGTAGGTCGACGACTACTAATCTTGCTGTTTTTTCTGATTATTGCTCAAATGCGTTCAATAATGGGTATCAAGTTGAAACCATTTATACGGATTTTTCTATGGCCTTCGATAAGGTTCCCCATGATTTATTAATTTGTAAATTGAGAAACTTAGGGTTTCATTCTAGTTTTTTAGCCTGGTGGAATCTTATCTTAAAGATAGATGCTGTTTTGTTTCCTATGAAGGAATAACTTCATATTCATTTTGTGCCTCCTCAGGTGTTCCTCAAGGTAGTATTCTTGGGCCAATCCTTTTTATATTATTTATAAATGATATAGGCAATTGCTTTACCAACACCAAGCACTTGTTGTATGCCGATGACTAAAAGTTTTTTTGCAAATATCTGATCCTTCAGATTATGTTTATTTACAATCTGACTTAGATAACCTTCATAGATGGTGTTTAAACAATTGCTTAATGTTAAATCTTAGCAAATGTTTTCATGTTTCGTTTTCAAAATTAAGAAACTTTCAGCATTTTTCTTTTAATATTGATGGCTCTCTCCTAATTACTATGAATGTAATTCATGACCTTGGGGTTATATTTGTCTCTAAATTTAGTTTTATTCAACACCTGGATTACATCATTCCAAAAGCGTACTCCATGTTAGCTTTCATCCGACGAAATACCAAGGAATTCTACGATCCCTACACACTTAAATTGCTATATACTAGTTTAGTTCGTTCAAAATTAGAATATGCTTGTTTTATTTGGAACCCTTTCTATGCATCTCATACTAACAGGCTTGAAAGGATACAAAGAAAGTTTTTACGGTTTGCACTACATTCCCTTAATTTTTCAGAGCCTTTTCCTTCTTACAGTGCTCGCTGCTTGCTCCTCAATCTTAAATCTTTGGAGAGTAGGAGCACTATTTTATCGCTACTTTTTGTTTTTAAAATTATTAATGGTAGCATTGATTGCCCTTATCTTCTGAGTAAAATTAACTTTAGCATCCCCATTAGAAAGTTACGAAATATACCAATATTTCATGAGTGCCTTTGCAGGACGAATTTCTCTTCAAATTCTCCTAGAGAGAATTTAATGGACTAGCTTTAACTAACTCTATTGATTTCTCTTGTACTTTGTTGTATATGAAGAATTTATTATTTGCCATTTATTAATTTTTGTTTTTATATTATTTTTACTATTATTTTTTAATTAATATTATTGTTAGTATACATAGTCAGTAAGGATTTAAGATTCCATTGACTGAATTAATAATAAATAAATAAATGTTTACCTTTATTAGTATTTACCGCCTGCATGAGAGATGTTTGAACGATGAGTTTTTGGGTGATTTAAATAATCTTCTATCGTCCAATAAATCTGGCAATCTTGTGGTCTTGGGTGATATCAATTTAAATATTTTACAGGATTCATGGGATGGAGTCCTGTATAAACCAGCCAACACGTAACACAAATCTATCTATCCTCTCGACGCATGTAAATAACTGCACCTGCTTAATTAGTACTACATGCAAAAGGAAAAAAATGTTAAAGCCATGGATGACTTTTGAGCTTCTTGATAGAATTAGGCAAAAAAATAACCTGCATAAGAAAATGCTAAAAAGGCCAAATATCAATAGCATCAAAATTACATATAAAGCTTTGAGCAAAGAAATTTTATTTGAAACTAGGGCTGCTAATTACAATTTTTATGTTGGGAAGTTTAATTCAATTAAAGGCTAATAGAACTAGCAAAAATGTGGAAATTCCTGATTTTATAGTCAATAATGGTATTTTGAATAACGATGTGGAAAAAGCAAATGGAATGAACAGTTTTTTCGTGAACATGGTAAAAAATGTAGTTTCTGACAAATTCTCACAAATTGGACTTAAGTAATAAGACAAAAATAATGTTTTTCAGTAGTCCGGGTAAAGACCTAAGTGATAATCTATTTATCTTTCATTGCAGAGCTTGCAAACAATTTTTAATTGATGACATGTAGTAATTCCAAATATACCACTACTTTCCAAATATACCACTACTTTCAATCAGGACCCATGTTCGCCGAATTGTTTTCGCATCGGCTGCGTAAGTTCATTTTAATACTTAGGTGTTATCCTAGACAATAAAATGTCTTGGGTGCAACACACAACTGAGTTGAAACGATATCTTGTTGGCATCTTGCGCCAGTTTTACCTATTAAAAAGATATTGCTCTCAGAAACTGCTTCTTAATATTTACTATGGTCTTTTTCACTCTAAATTAGAATATGGGTTAGTCTGTTGGGCACGGTTCGCTTCAAGAAAGATCAAGATCGATTAAATTGTCAACCAAATCTGACAATGCACAATTATTATATAGTGTCCGGAGATTCCAAATATATAATCCGCAAAATCGGAGATGATCATTTACTCGTTTTATGGCCATTTTAAGATTAGCACTATGGCCGACACGGTTCGTTTTAAGCAAGATCAAAATCGGTAAAAATTTTCAACCAAATCTGACAATGCAAAATTATTATTTAGTGTTCAAAGATTCCAAAAACATGATCCGTAAAATCGCACCTGGTCATTTACTTGTTTTATGGTCATTTTAAGGTAAACACTTTTACCGATAATATCAATAAATTAACGTTCCAGGAAAAATTGTGAATAAAGACATTAAAAACTTAAATTTTTTTATTTTGCTTTTTTTCTTGTTTAATTTGTAATAGAAAATACTTTTAAAAGCTATAAAACAAAACTATATAAATTTTATTTTTAGTTAGTTTTTAGGCCCAAAAGAATTTTTTAAATATTTTTTTTAATTTTTTTTTTCATGAAAAACGGTGAATAACACATCAAATATATTACCACCAGGCCCGTGCGCAAGGGGTGATTTGGGGGTTCAAACCCCACCCCCCATTGGGAACTTTCACACATAAGTTTTTTATTGACATTTGAATGAAAAATCAAAAAGACAACGAATTTTTTTTTTTTAAATGAGAACTAAAATGCCAATAAATCGTCGGAGCCCGAGTTTTTTATTTTTGATAAGATTTGCGCTCTCAAAAAAAATACGATTTGGGACTACTGCGCGTCGCTAAGGCTAAGTAATACAAGCGTTTTGTCAATGCGTGTATAAGCATAGCTCCGGCATCAATAAAATCAGCTTCAATGAAATTTCATGCACAAATATGTTTGCGCCATATAACGGGTGTTTTTTTTAGAGGTTTGTTTTTCGAATAGAGATAAAACTGGCATTTTATGGTCAAATCTGGCAACTCTAATGTCATTTATGTTCAGTTTGGTTTGCCATTTCATCATGAACAGGTTGACAAAAGAACAACGCTTGCAAATCGTGCAAATTTATTTCGAAAATAATGGTTCAGTTCGCGAAGTTTACCGCAAGCTCCGTCCATTTTATGGTCGACATAATCGTCCATCAGAGCAATTAATTCGGTTAACCATGGGTCGTTTTCGCACTAAGTTTACTCTATGTGATAATACGCATCCGCAGAGACGTCGAACAGTGCGGACCGAAGAAATAATTGCCGCTGTAGAGCAAAATGTTGAAGAGGACCCGAATGAATCGATTCGCCACCGTGCACAGCAATTGGAGCTTTGTCCATCAACTTTATGGAAGATTTTGCGCAAAGATCTTGGCTTGCGACCTTACAAGATCCAGCTTGTGCAAGAATTAAAGCCGCGAGACCATGCAATGCGTCGTGATTTTGGTGTATGGGCCGAAAATGAGATTGATCTTGATGCTGATTTTCATCGCAAAATTTTGTTCAGTGATGAGGCTCATTTTTGGTTGAATGGCTACGTCAACAAGCAAAATTGCCGCATTTGGAGTGAAGAGAATCCACATGAGACCCTTGAGACGCCATTACATCCACAAAAACTGACTGTTTGGTGTGCTCTATGGGCTGGTGGAGTCATTGGGCCATACTTCTTCCGAAATAATGCTGGAGAGTCAGTTACCGTTAATGGAGACCGGTATAGAGCCATGATAACCGACTATTTTGTTCCCGAATTGGATGGCATGAATGTGGATGAGTTGTGGTTCCAACAAGACGGCGCTACATGTCACACAGCGCACGTCACAATCAATTTATTGAAGGAAACATTCGATGAGCGCATAATTTCGCGGAATGGACCTGTCAATTGGCCACCAAGATCGTGTGATTTGACACCATTGGATTATTTTCTTTGGGGATATGTGAAGTCGCTCGTCTACGCCAACAAACCAGAAACGTTAGGGGACTTGGAAGCCAACATTCGTGGCGTTATTGCCGACATACGGCCTCATATGCTCGAAAAAGTGGTTCAAAATTGGACCTGTAGAATTGGCTTTATTCGAGCCAACCGCGGCGGCCACATGCCCGAAATCATATTTAAACATTAATGGCATGAAATTATCCTTCCAATAAAGCCAAATTGATGGACATTAAAACGATTTTCTTGTGTTTTATTTCAATTCGAAGCTCTATACCTCTAAAAAAAAATCTTGTACATATGTACATTAGGGTGATTCAAATTTTTTTTTTTTGGTTTTTTTTAAAGTGCTGTTGCTTAAAAAGTAAGTTTATGATATGAAGAAAAAGTTCACGAAATTTCAGCTCTGTAACTCAATTTTATAAGGTGGCGCCGGAGCCTGTTAGTTTTACATGTAAATTGTATGGAAAAATTATTTTTTACAAAAAAGGTATCTAAATGAATAGGTGCTTAGTGTTGTTGAGCTGAAAAGGGTCGTTTTTCGACGTAATTTTTTACACTGAATCCGAATCTGGCCTCAGAATTGACCCATCATGTCGGAATCCTGAAATATTTGAGGTTAATTACCTGAAACATGATGTTTTTTGTCTACTTTCGAGGTCATGTATAGGATTCAAAAAAAGTTTATCAGCTTATTTTTAACAAAAGCATCATTTAGAACCATCCTTGCCCTTTAAAATGAGCTTTCAAGTGGTGATCTGTGATGTTTCCTTGCAAAGTTATAGCCATTTTAAAGTGACATGGATTGGATCCCCTACAAAGGGTTACAACCCAACAATATTAACCAACGGGTTTCAAATTCATGTCACCTTGAAATGGCTGCAACTTTGCAAGAAAGCATCACAGATCACCACTTGAAAGCTCATTTTAAAGGGCAAGGATGGTACTAAATGATGCTTTTGTTAAAAATAAGCTGATAAACTTTTTTTGAATCCTATACATGACCTCGAAAGTAGACAAAAAACATCATGTTTCAGGTAATTAACCTCAAATATTTCAGGATTCCGACATGATGGGTCAATTCTGAGGCCAGAATCGGATTCAGCTTAAAAAATTACATCGAAAAATTACCCTTTCCAGCTCAACAACACTAATCACCTATTCATTTAGATACCTTTTTTGTAAAAAATTATGTTTCCATACAATTTACATGTAAAACTAACAGGCTCCGGCGCCACCTTATAAAATTGAGTTACAGAGCTGAATTTTCGTGAACTTTTTCTTCATATCATAAACTTACTTTTTAAGCAACAGCACCTTAAAAAAAAACAAAAAAAAAAAAATTTGAATCACCCTAATGTACATATTTCAATTTTGCATGGTAGTTCACGTGACATGTGAATAAATGAAGTTCAACTTTGGCGTCAACGCATTGCCGGGCAAGACATCAGAAATGCTTCGCGTTATGGCAACTTTGCCTGTGACAACAGCAACAAATGAACGCTCCTTTTCTGTGCTACGTCGACTAAAGACATACCTCAGATCAACTATGTCCGAAGATCGGCTGAACAGTTAAGCCTCGCTAAATATACATCGCGATATCGAAATCAATATGGATAGAGTTTTTCCAAGTACCTCGCAGAATTAGCTACTTACGTAATGATAACTAAATATCGAATCATAACATAAACACATTTACATATGTATGTATTTAATCATAATTAAATGTCTATTAGATCGGGTCGAAATTTAGATTCATCCAGACACCGACTCAAAAGTAAGAAGGACCCTTAAAAGCGATATCTGCATCATATTATACAAATCGGTCCGGTCTAATGTCTATATCAGGGGTCGACAGCGCCTTACTCTTTCCACTCTTTGCACTCTTCCACAACAACTTCGTATTGTTGTAATTTGCCGAATCGTTGACAGGCGCAACTGCACCAAAACAATTCAACCCTTGCGTGTTGTTGCTTTGCATGTCGTTGTTGGTAAATACGTAGCGCTTGCGACTGCGCACAGTTCTTGTTATGCTTTGTTTGTTGTTGGTAATTTTTGTTTGCTGTTGGTAATTTTGCGAACTGGTGCGATGTCGTGTGCGCTACCGGCATGCTCGTTGTTGCTTTTATATGATAATAAATCCTTATGGTACCGTATCCAACGATTTTTTGTTGTTGTTGGTTTTTTGTTGTTGCACTCTTGAAATAAAATCCTTGTCGAACCCTGGTCTATATTAAAAGTAAACCTTTTGTGACGTTTTTTATGAACATGTATGATTCCTGCGCACGGGCCTGCCACGAACTATTTACGAATAATTTATAAATTATCTGAGAGTCTAGATCCCGTGCTCTCTTGTTCTTGGATCTAGACTCTCATGTTACAGCAGGCAACTGTAAATTAGAAGTTGTCAAGGAATTCATTTACCTTGGCACTGCCGTAACCAGCAACAATGATGTCAGTCTGGAGATTAAGCGGAGAATAACAATTGCTAATAGGTGCTACTACGGTCTCAGTAAGCAATTACGTTGCAGAGCTCTCTCTCGATCGACAAAGCTAACACTCTACAAGACGCTCATTCTACCTGTGCTTCTTTATGGCGCTGAGGCATGGGTGGTTTCAACAACAGACGCAGCCGCTCTTGGGGTGTTCGAGAGGAAAGTTCTCCGCAAAATCTTTGATCCTGTTCGAGTTGGCGACGACTATCGCATTCGAATGAACCACGAGCTGTATGAGCTCTACGCCGACATTGACATAGTTAGCGTATAACAATACAGCGACTACGCTGGCTGGGTCATGTCCATCGTATGGATAAAGAAGCTCCAGCGAAAAAGGTATTCGAAGGGAAGGTCCCCGGTCAACGACGAAGAGGGAGACCATGCCTCCGGTGGATAGACCAAGCTGAGGAAGCCCTAACCGCGCTTGGCATTAACGATTGGAGAAGGCGCGCGCAAAACAGAGGCGCCTGGCGAGAGCTAATGAGGTCGGCCGTAACCTGACAACGGGTTGTTATGGCCATCTAAGTAAGTAAGTAAGTTATAAATTATCAATGAATTACTTATGGGTCAGAATACGCGAAACCGACATGTCTGAAATGTTTTTTAAAGTTTTTTATATAAATCAGTAGCTGCAAGTGGTAGAAATTAGTGTACGGAAAAATTTTTCAAAAAAAATTGTTGTTGCAATAATTATTGCCAGTAGAAGTTTTCATTAAACTTTTTTTTTAAAATGCTATAAGTTTTGAACTGCTTGACTGATCGTGACGAAATTTTTTAGTTTCTGTAGATAATAAGTTGAACTTATGTATTAAAAATAAAAGTTCCAAAAATTTTGCATTTTTGTTGTTAATTAGCAATTTTCTATCAACAATTGAATTTTAATGACTTGCTCCGCCTCGAAAAAATCTGAAAAAAAATTACAGAGATGCATTGAACCCTTCCAAACTAGAATTCATCAAAAAAATCGTGGAGCTTTAATTAGTTTTGACGCTATAAATATTATCGTGGCACCGGGCGGACGAAAAATGCATAAAAATTTTATTGTTTTTCAGAAAAATCAAAATTACTAGTTTACAAGAAAAAGGATCGGGTTTCTCATAGACTTTTTTCTATGTATTTTGGGTCGCAGTTTTCAAAAATGGCAACCATTTTTTTTCTTAAGAATCGTTTTCGAGATATCCCCAAAAAACCCCTTTTTCGGCCCTTTTTTCATTTATTTGGCTATATCTCGATTAATTTTTTTTTCTAATCAAAAACTCTTTTCAGCACTCCAAAGATATTTTCACTCCCTTTGATTTCTTGAATCAAATAAGATTTGATGAAGTTACAAGCACTCAAAGTCCAAAGAAACTGA
The DNA here is from genome assembly GCA_949775025.1 of Tricholauxania praeusta. Lineage (NCBI taxonomy): Eukaryota > Metazoa > Arthropoda > Insecta > Diptera > Lauxaniidae > Tricholauxania > Tricholauxania praeusta. The sequence continues at coordinate 113,509,752 of OX459028.1, forward strand.
CTTTTTTAAAAATCACTAAATTTCGATTGCTTCATTTGAATGAAAATTTTTTTCTTTTTCATATTTTTAGAATTAAAAATGAAAGACTATTCTTTTGCAAATATTTAAAGTATAATTTTGTGGATATCGGACAAAAAATGTAAAAGTTATTTGAGAAAACAGTAAACAACTTGCAATAAAATTTAACGAAAATACATTTGTTTTTTTTTCTAATTTTTAAGCAAATTTGGCGCAAGCAGAATTGTGAATTCATAGAAGGAAAAAAAAAAGTGAGACTCCCAGCATCAGCTGTCATTTGTATTTGTATTCTGAAGAAGCTATGTTTGGTAAGGGGCCGTGCATAAATTACGTAAGACGTTTAGGGTGGGGGGGGGGGGTTCGGCGGATTCTTACTACATCTTACGAGAGGGGGGGGGGGGGGGGTGAATGATCATCTTACGTAAGATTTAAAATGCGTATTCATACATTGAAGTTGTATTAACGCATCGTCATTTGTGACAGTAATGAAATATATTTGAATTTTCGACAGTCACGAAAGATTCAGAAATATCGATTACAATCGATTTAAGTAATCGACTCTGAACGGGACAACTTCTCTTCTGTTTATGTAATGAAATATATGTATGTTGTTTACACGCAGGGTCGACTTGTAACACCGTCTCACAAGTTTGATATTATTCGACTTTGAAATTTTGTTGATGTTGTCCCGGTTCTTTACCACCCCCTTGCACTTGTCGTCTTCAACAAGAAGATTCGCTTTCGATTCCTTCTTCAACATGAGACCAAAACAGCAATAAGTTTTGTCCTCTATTTCTTCGCTTAGCGTTAAATTACGATTGGTCAAAAGTACATCCACAGTTCAAAATCATGCCTTACGATTTTTTTTGTCCTTCGCTTGCAAACGTCTTAGCTGATCGAGTTTGTAATATTTGTGACCAGTACTTTGCCTCGAAAAAAAGCTACTGTAATGCACAAAAAACTACATGGAAAAGACTGTAGTCGCACTCACATGATTCAACCAGTTTCAATTTTGAAACGTGGAAAGGGGAAAAGCCTTTGCATTTTAAAACAAGCGGAGATTTGTCAAGTTGCAGAGTGGCATGACGACGAGGATATTGATGTTACAGAGTTTGAATGTGAATCAGAAAATTCAACAGACGAATCGGGTGTGCCAATTGTAGGTTCACTATCAGACTGGTTGAAAAGCGCATGGACTAACGATGACTTACGATGACTTTTTTTTATTCATCTTGAAAAACAAATGTGTAGTTTGTAATTTCGTTATATTTATTTAATATGTAACATATGTATATTAAAATTAAATATACATACATAGTAACAAGTACATCACATGAAAAATACATTTTTTGACTAGTTTCACGTTAATTATGAATCTTACGTAAGATTTCGGAAGGGGGGGGGGGGGGGGGGGGTAGTGAGAATCTTACTAAATCTTACTCGGGGGAGGGGGGGGTCAAAAAGTCATGAAATTGTCTTACGTAATTTATGAACGGCCCCTAAAGGAAACTTTGAGTTGTACTATCCTAAAGAAAAACTAGGCTAAATATCCAATACCGAAACCTAAAATTTTTGATATACACCAAAAAATTATATGTTAAACAAAAACGCTCCCAGAAATGTCGATAATTGGAACGTGTTACTATTTTAAAGACCTTAGAAATATGATCTTAGAATGAGGGGAAATGTGATTTTGCGCATTGGGCTTTTTTGCAACGAAGCTGAAATTTCATCTGATCTGCCATTTTGTATTTTATTAAGATTTTCAATTTTATTTCTTTAAATTAATAGAGAAGTTTTTTGAAAATAAGAAAATGAAAATAAATGCTACATGAATTGGAAATTAAAAAAAATGGTGAAACCTTAAAGCAATTATACAATAATTTCAATATTAATTGTGATTATTAAAAGGAGGAAAATCCTGATGATAATTACTCACTAAGTAATTCCTTCCACCATTTTTTATTTGAATTAATTAATTTATTTTACATTTACATATCTGCATTTGAGAAAATTCATTTCTATTGCTACCAGGCAATCAGCAAATCCAACAACATGATTTTTATTTTGACTTCTTCAAACTTGCAAATTTGCAGCTGTTGCCGCGTAAATTTTGTTGTTGGTTTTTCTTCAGAAAAATTCAGTTGAGAAAATCAAACAATTAAAGTCCACGGTTAATGTATTAAATGGTGTCCGAGTGCAAAATGACTAGAGGCGGAAGTGTGTTTGCAAAGAAAGACACCAATTCTAGACAGTTTCACCAGAGGACAATGGAGGACGTTGATAACCTTCTGTGTAAGTCTGCTGGAGGTGCATCAAGAAGAAGCAGAAATCCTGCAGCTGTCTTTAATGAAGCTGATGTACATTTTACATTTGTTCTTTATTATTATTATTATTTTTGTTGCTTTTAACTGATTGCACTTATTTTTTATACTTAATTTAATGAAGTTTTTTTTTCAAATTTTAACTCATACAATCACTTAAAGGAATTAAATTCATCGATTAATAAGTTCAACAAATTTAAGAGCGAGTTGTGCAAAATATCAGCACTTCCTGCTGTGATTGCAGTACAAGAGACTTGGTTTAATGAGAATTGCACTAGTTTGTATTCTATACCTGGTTATAACTCTGTTCACACCTGTAAACATTTTTTTGATTTAATAATTATATCACTTACAAACATTAAAATTGATAATAAGGCCCAAATAATAACTTCGCTATATAGATCTCAAAAGTGTTCTCTGCAAAATTTTTATGTTGACCTTGCATTTACTCTTCCAGCGGCTTATAACTCTCCTTGTATATTTGTAGGAGACTTCAATATTGATTTACTTTGCACAAACAATATAAGTCAACATCTGACAGATACATTTTCCGAATTTCATTTAGAACCTTGTCATAATCTTATAACTAGACCCGGGAGTAAGTCCTGCTTAGATTGCGTTTTTAGTAATTTGTCAGTCTTGAGTAGGATTTCGTTAGCGTGTGACGTATTTTACTCAATCGTGGTATTAAAAAAACTCTGTGTACAATTTCTCTTGGTAAAATTACGAAGCGTAAAATTTTCGGCATAGTTTCGATTTCGTAAAGTTATAAAACCACGCAAATTGTGCAATGAGATGCGTTTTTGTTTGACAGTTTCCTCGAATGAAATGTCAAAATCAAAATAACAAACGATTTGGTTCCGTTCTTTTGCGATGTTATGTTGTTCCCGTGGGTCTAAGCTGTTCAGCCTTTTCACGTGCTTCAAGGGTTTAATTAAAAAAAAAAATACAGTGAAATTGTTGGATACCTTTGCAATTTTTTTTTTGTCGATATGGAAGACCGAAAGTTATCTATTACAGGCAGCAAGGATTGTCAAAAGAAGAGTGAAAAATTTTATGAAACTTGCTTAGCTTTTAATGAAGTTTTAGAATTTCTACATGTGGTTTTGAAACAACTGTCTCTTTTTGGTAAATGTCTAGATGATGGGACCGTCGCACAGTGGGAAATTTTTTAACGTTTTGGGACGAAAATCCGTCTACAATGCATTTATTAATGGATTTGAAAATTTTTTTTTTTTAAAATAATTGTTAAGTACCACCCGATGTGTGAGTAATGCCCAAAATTTTGAGAAAGTTCAACACAACCTCAAAAACTCCTATAAATAATTTTGAAATTTTTTTAATCGAACTTTACAGTCAATTGCAGTAACCAATGTTCTTGTGAAATTTCACAAATCGGTTAATGCTTTATAAACAAACATGACAAAGACAACAAATGGAACAATTTAACCTGGTAATTGGTGACATATGTTTCGGCTATTACCACATATATACACATATTCATATGTATATACATAGCCTCATCAGACCAGTTTTAGTTAATTTGTAATGTGATTCGAACCCCCGACCATTCCATGAATTATATGTGGACGGCCGCTCTAACACGTGAGCCACGGAGATTGTGTTGAACGACATACACAAAGTGCAATTTTATATTATGCGATTGCGCCTATAAATATATGAAATTCCTACCCCCTTAAAGAGGGGGTAGGGTTTTGGCGCTACATTTTAGGCATAAGTTTAAAAATGGTTTTTAGTGATATGGTAAAAGTAAATTTATTTATTTAAAGAACATATAAAAGCACAATGCTCAAAGAGTATTCTGTGAAAATTTCATTAAAAAATATTGCAGAATAAGCCATTGGCATCAAATTTCCGTGGACGCCTAAAAAAAAAGTTGGTTTGTGGTGGACAACATGACTCATCACTTTATCATCTGAAATAAAAAAAAAACCAAAAAATTTGGTTAGCTTACAAGTTTTTCAAGGTAATGACGAAGGGTTTTTTTTTCTTTGACGATTTTTGAGATTTTGGCATAATTTTTAAGCCAAAAAACGATTTTTTTTTTAAAAAAAATGACAACAATCAGTATATTTATTATTGCAGAACTAGTTGTAATGCAAAAAAAAAAAAAACCTTTCGTCATTACCTAGTTTTATATGTATTTAAACAGTGTGTCAAATTTCAAGAAAATCGGTCTAGTAGTTTTAGTAAAGTGGCTTAAGTAAAATACACGAATTTCATATATTTATGGGATTTTTTGAGGTTATGTTGAACGTTCTCAAAATTTTGGGCATTACTCACACATCGGGTGGTACTTAACAATTATTTAAAAAAAAAAAATTTTCAAATCCATTAATAATTGCATTGTAGACGGATTTTTGTCCCAAAACGTTAAAAAGTTTCCCACTGTGCGTCGGTCGGAGGGGATGAAGGGGTTGAGGTAGCTTGAATGACACCATTTTGATAGCTAAGCAGTCGGTGCGCGGATGTGGTGACGCTGGAGATGGAGGCGCAGGGGATGGGTGTGAAAATTTAAAAACTTATAAATTTTATTGTTGTGGCGTACATCGGAAGTCACTGCTGATATCTTCCAAAATATTTTATATTTTATTTCGTATAAAATTTATTTTTCATTCAAATTTTTAATTGGAGAAATATTCGATTTTTCACTTTCACCCCGCGCCTCCTTAGGTCCACCTCCAAACACTTATAGTATTCTCCAAGATCATCAACACTCCCTCCTCCCTCTTCTAGGCACCTTATATTTACATATGTTTCTGTTATGTTTAAATAAATAAATTTTATTATGTTATGATTTCCAAGTTATCTTTCTTAGGCGCTTGGCCTTTACATAGAATTAAAGTTATCACGATATTCCTCTAAAATATCGAAATATTAAAGATTTAAAATTGCTAAAAAAAATTAATTTCACACATAGAAAGAAGCATGTAAGCATAACAAATCGTTTAATGGCAAGTTAGTGGGTTAGTAAGGGTGTGTGCGTTTTATTTTTATATGGCAATGCAACCCAGTAGGCAAGGACAGGAGCTAACAGTGCTTCTAGAAGGCCTTCCTTGGTAAGTATAAGGCCTTCCACCCTCCTTTCAAACGTACTTTCTTTTTTATATGAAATGGCCGCAGAAAACAGGCCTTCCTAAGCAGGCTTTCTAAGACCGCTTACCGTAGAAGGACTCTCAGAAGTACTTGACAAAAATTTAATTTTAATAAATTTAAAGACTCTAAATATTAATTGTTTTTGTTTTTTATCCGCGCCATCTCACTTGCGTTGATATTTTTTAATGACTTTACAATTTGACAAAGAATACACAAAACTCTACCTCCTTAACATAACATGAAACAACAGAAGGCTAGCCTGCACTCCTCTCTTAATTTCTAACCATGTGTATACTTTTCATGTCGTATATGTACAATGCATATGACAAAAAAGTTATGCCGAATCATAAAACATCGCAATACATGAAATAAAAAAGAAACAGAAAAGCGCTAAAGTAAATGAAGTCCTTCTTCTTTGCCTTCTAATACCAGGCCTGATAGCACGTCTGTTGTGGCAAGGCATATTATGCCTTCTGTGATTGTATTTTTATTTGCATGAAAATCTAGTTTTGAGAAGTCCTTATATAATCGCAGCAGTGCTAGCAGGCCTTCTCCGAGTAAGGCCTTGCTCATTTGCCTGCTGAGAATGGAAGACAAAAATGAAAAAAAAAATTACAGTACGATCACACATAGAAAACACACATGCTGTCCTAAATGGCTTGACAACATGTTTGACTGTCAATATTGCTTTGAGTTCACATTATTGAGCATGCCATCAAACATCAATTGCAGAATTTATGAGCGTCCACGTCGAAGTAAACTGCATTAAATCCTATTTAAAATGAAAAATGTTCACTAGGCTTGACAGTCAGTTCACACAGGTTGTATGGTTGGACAAGCCAGCTGGAAAATCAACAATTTTTGAATCCATCCAACATGTGTGTCAAGCGGTCGTTCCAAGAATTCACATTATCGAACATTGATGTTGGACAACATGTGTGATATATGATAATGTGTACTAGGCTAATTGAATGTGTTAGTTTGTGTGTGTGTGCTTTGTTTTTGTCTTTCACATGGCAATGCAATGGAATATTTATGGAAGAGAAAACAACAAGAACTCTAGATCTGTGAAGAAGAATCCAAAATTGACTGTAGCTCTATTTAAAAAAGTAAATTGTTTGCCTTCGCAGAAAAACAAGCTACGCGTACAAAGTCGCGGGCATCTGCTAGTTTTTTACTAAAATTATTGGATATAGCTAAATAAGGAGTTTTCGTTAGTTTTTTATTTTTCAATTCTCGATAGAGAATTATGTGACTGGCATAATTTTTGAATCATCGTGACATAATATTATTCGGGTTAATGGCAACGCTGTCACATTCACGCTTATCACATTATGCTTTCAACACAATTAGAGAGGTGGCGGTAAAGCGGCGACGAATATACGCTGTCAAAAAAAAAAAACGCGACGAAAAATCGTTTGAATGAACACAATTGCGGCGGACGACTGCTTTTCACGTCTGATTTCTTGTGAGAAAATCGTATAAGGAAAAGAGAGTGACAAAAACAAAATTTGTAAACAGTAAATTTTGCTTAGAAAATCCTATTGGCAAAGGGAATGACAAAGAAATGCAACACTGATCCGACGTAAAAATAGAATTAATTCTAAATCGACGGCGAATCGTCAGCAGCTCACCAGTCGTACGCCGCAATTCTGTTCAATTTCACATGATCAAGTATGTTATAATTTTTGACAGCGTATATTCGTCGCCACTTTACCGTCACCGCTCTAATTGTGTTCAAAGCATTACACAAGATCAGACGACTCCCACAACAACAACGTGGCCATCGTATATCGGCACAACTAATAAAAAAAATAATTTGTTCTCTGTAGATTAGATTTCTCAGCTTATGCTTTGGACACAATTAGAGCGGTGGTGGTAAAGCGGCGACGAATAAACGCTGTCAAAAAAATAACGTGACGAAAAATCGTTTGAACAAACACAATTGCGGCGTACGACGAACGACGGCAAACTTAGCTGTCATTTAGTTCACATGAAAAAATTTTTTATTGAAATACAAAAGTGAAAAATTGTGACAAAGTGAAAAATTTTTTGGTGATTTGGAAAAGTTGTAAGGACTCAAGAACGTAGGTATTTCATTTAAAAAAAAACATCTTATTCCTTAGACGCTCGGGGCTTATCACTAATAAGAATTGGGCTTAAGTTTACCGTGACTCCCATTGTCCAATGGGAATTAAACTAAACTTTTCTTATGTGATATTTTATTCTAAGCACAAAAGTGTAATCAAAAAAAGTCGCTCGGATCTGGTTTCGGATATATAGCCATCGGAAGTTGCGGATATAGCTTTTATAAAAATCCTTATAAGTTGGGAACCTCTGAATGGATATCAAAAATATGAATGTCATAATCTATATATTAATACGTGAACATCGAATCTTGTGGTACACTTTTAGAGTATTTACTATAAAGAGAGGGGAATGAAACTTATATCATTAGAAAGGTAGTGCTCTATAGATGTGCAGAAAAACAAAATCAGGTGTATATGTTGCCGTTAAGGCAAGAAAAATAAAGTGAACATATTTACATGATTCCCCCATACAAAACGCATTAACGCCTAATGAGAAAAAACGCCTTCACGGCTGAGCCGCCTCACCGATTTTGAAGAAATTTGATATAAAGATAAGTTGAACCTCAATTAAATATATTTGTTTAGAGTGGGCGGTGCCACGCCCTAACAAGAAAAAACGTCTCTACTACAAAACTAATGGATCGATTCTGATTAAATTTAGTTTGGATAAAAATTGATCCCTAAGCAACCCTAAAAACTATAAGTTCTTTTGGTGGGCGTGGCACTGCTCCTAGCAAGAAAAAATGCCTCCACGGCTAAACTAATGAACCGATTGTGATGAAATTTATTTTGGATACAGATTGAACCCTAAAAAACATTTCGCAAAGCTCTGATTTCTTTTAAGGGGTGTGGTACTACTCCTTACAGAAAAATCGTTTTCATTGCTAAACTAATAGACCGATTGAATCCTGGTGCCAGTGCCACGGTGCCTTTAATAGGAAAGTATTTTTTCACAGCTAAACTAATGGACCGATTTTGATGAAAATTGATATGGAAATAGATTGACCCTAAGGAAGGGAAAGAAATAGGAATAAACAACAAGATAAAAAATAGCTCTCTTCAGTTTAGTTTTTTAGTACTGAAAAGTATTTTTTGTTACTTTTATGCGCGCTTCAAATGAGTACTATAACAAAATACTTTTGTAAAACGGTGCTGTAAGGGGCCGTCCATTAATTTCTCATACATATTATATATTAACAACTTTGAAAATTGATAAGGAATAAAGTAAAATAGTGATTCCATTAGCCGGAATAAGCTCGGTCCCAACCATCACGGATAATCGGAGTTTAACTGATTTATTTTGAGTTACAGTTGCGATTTAACTTTTTTTTGTTTAAAAATAAACGAAAAATATAGTTGTGTTGTGCCTTGAAGAAGAACGATATTGGGTCTGCCTGAACGGTATAGGGATAAGGAGGGACAATTTTTGAGTCAAAATCAAATAGACCGCGTAATAGAAATTATGTAATTCCAAAGGTGAGGTGAATAGTAAAACTAAATAAGATCTTAGTCAATGAACAAAAACGTTTTATTATTGATAGGCCAGCAAAATTCTTGCAAGATTAAAATTTAGTGCTAACGGTCGAATTTCGACCTCAGGCGATACTAGTATAGATAATTTGATGGCCTACAATAATGTTGAGTAAATCTTTGAAATCTAACCCATAATTTTGGAGATATGACGATATGATATGAACAATTATTATAAGACGGTTCTCAACATAAAATGACTAGATTTTTATGTAAATTAATTTTTAAGTTTTCAATGAGAATCGTCTTCTAATAATTGTTGTTGTTGTAATAGTTATTGTTTTTGTTGTTTTTCATTGTTTTTGACCATAAAAACGTAGTTTCCATAGGAATTAATTGAATAATTTTTTTTATTTTTCGGTCAAAAATGGGGTTAATATTTAAAAATTTACAATAAGTTATGCACCATTTTAAAGGGAATAAGTTAAGCTTTCTTACCATGCTAAAAAAGTTATAGGTTAATAAAACATTTTTTGGAAAATATAACGGTTTTATAAAAAAAATTTATCAAAATTTCAGAAAAATCGTCATATCTCCAAAATTATGGGTTAGATTTCAAAGATTTACTCACCATTATTGTATGCCATTAAATTATCTGTATTATGACACCCATATTTTTGATATCCATTCAGGGGTTCCCAACTTATAAGGATTTTCATAAAAGCTATATCCGCAACTTCCGATGGCTATATATCCGAAAACAGATCCAAGCGACTTTTTTGATGCTTAGAATAAAATATCACATAAGAAAAGTTTAGTTTAATTCTCATTCTCATTCTCGTTCTTGAGTCCTTACAACTTTCCAAGAAGGATAACGTTTCCTCGTACTTCCATTTTTGCTCTAGTAGCGGTGCTTACCCTGAAGAGGAAGTAGTGTTTCAGCAAGACGGTGACCCGAAGCACACCGCTAAAATAGTTAAAGAATGGTTACCTTTGCAAAAATTTAGGGTAATAGACTGGCCTACGCAAAGTTCTGATCTCAATCCAATTGAGAATTTGTGGGCAATAATCAAAATAAGATTTGGGGAACACGAGATAGCACCTAAAACTTAAACAAGCGTCGAGCCCAAAGTCCATGAAAAAAAATGTTTAGCGAAATTATCGAAAAAGTTGTGAAAAGTATGCCTAAACGCATTAAAAGCGTCATAAAAAATAGAGGATTATGGACCAAACACTGAGCAATTACTGGTTTTAGTGCGATTCGCGAAACGAGCAAAACTGAGCAAATATGGGTATCCTTACATTTACTTGTATAATTAAAAAAATAAAATTTATTTTGAAATGTTATATTTTGCGCTTTCTTTGATAAATAATAGTAAATAATTTCTGAAAGTTTCGTTTAATTTAGTTAAGTAATACAATTTTTACAGAATTAAACATGCGTCAACGACAATCATTTGCTCGGTTATGCTCGCCACTGTATGTTATACTTGTCTTCGACACGATCGTTGTGAAAATCGCGGTGGTGGAATTGCTGTACTCATTAGAGAAACAATTAATTTTTCTGTCAACAGAATCATTGCTAGTCATCGAGAATATATGTGTGTATAAAAATTTTTTTCCAAGATTTAACGGAAATCAATATTATAAGTATTTAAGTATTTTCCTGGTGGATCTAACACACCCGAAATACGGAACAAATTTAAAAATGATCTGAGAAAGCTTTGTAGTATAGGTGGAAAAATTATATGTTGTGGTGACTTTAACAGTCGACATAGGAATTGGGGTTGCCTGCGAGCTAATGCTTGAGGAAATATACTCTCTGAGTTCACAACATTTTTTCCATTTAATATTTTATATTCACATGACCCAACATATGTTCCTGCATCGTCTAGATCAAATCCATCGACATTGGATTTGATTCTGTCGAATATTCCATCATTCATATCGACACCAATAGCATTAAATGAATTTAGCTCCGATCATCTGCCAGTAATGTTTAATTTATCAGCTAATGTTTTAGCTCAAACTAGTCTGATTTATGATTATCAAAATACAAATTGGAAAAGGTACAAATTTAAACTGAAAAATAGTCTTTCCGCTGTTTGTACGGAACTTAATAATGTTAGTACTTCCAACAAAATTTAACATCAAATTGAATTCTTTACCAGTAAGGTAATGGATGCTGTGAGGTTTTCTGTACCTACAATTGCTCAAAAAAATAATCATATGAAACTGCCCATGTACATATTGAATTTAATTAAGACTAGGAATTATTATCGTCGCTTATGGAGTAGGTATCGGCTGCAAGCAGATTATAATGAAGTTTATAGGTATACTGTTTTTATTCGAGAAGAAATAAGAAAATATAGAAATAAAAATTGGGACTGTAAGCTACTGTCGCTAAAAAAAGGTTGTAAGCCTTTTTCGAATATAGCTTAAATATTAAGAAAGAAATATACGCAGATTCCACCACTAATTCAAGGTAATAAAACTTTTATTCGAAACAGCGATAAGATTTTTGCCCTTGCCGACACATTCCTCCTAAATCACAAGGTATCTGAAAACCTGGGTAGTACTTCTTTTGATAATATTGTCAGCACGGTGATATCACGCTTCGACCTCACAAATGTGGATACCCCAATGTGTGACTATGTATCATTAAATTCTGTCAAAGAAATTATACGTGAGCTTCACTCAAAAAAAGCTTCCGGCTTAGATGATATAAATAATGATATGCTTAAGCAACTGCCACGCAGTGCTATTATATATCTTACATACAGTTACTCACAAAATTGAGTATACACCTTGATTTGCAAGAAATATTGGCAATTTTTAAAGAAATTAACAATGTTTAATAAATAATTTTGATGCATGGGGATATATACCAATCTAAAGAACTAATGACGAACATGAATTTTAATATTTTTGAGTATTTTCCAGATACTTGGAAAGTAGCAAAAGTTATTCCTATCGCTAAGCCTGGAATACCAAAATAGCTACAGGCCTTTTGTCTACTTAGCAGTATTAGCAAAATATTGGAAAAAGTTATAAGAGATAAAGTTTTAAAATTTGTTGACCAAAATTTTTGTTTAAAAAAATCTACTGGTCTTGTTTTACTTGACGTTGAAAAAGCGTTTGACTCAGTTTGGTATAATGGGTTAATCTTTAAACTTATAAATTATAACTTTCCGCTACGGTTAACAAAAATATTGAAAAGTTTTTTGACGAATAGATTCTTTTGTGTACATATTAATGACGAACAATCTGATTTCTTCAATATACCAGCTGGAGTTGCTCAAGGGTCAGTGATAGGACCACTCCTTTATTTGATTTATTGCTCCGATTTTTCAAAATCCTCGCAGAACGAACATGGTGTTTATGCTGATTATACAGCAATATTCTAATCGCATGAATTTAGTCAAAACATTTTGACTGAATTACAATGTGAACTTAATAATATTGTTCATTACTTCGACAAATGGAAAATTGAACTCAATGCCTGTAAAAAACAATCCATCATTTTTATAATGCTGAAAACCCTCTAATTTCTAGTTTGTATGTACCATAGCATTTTCATAAGTCCTTGTTTATTTATCTATTTCGGCAAAAATTCCTCTATTCATTTCTAATAATAATAATAATAATCATTTCATACCTTCAATAGATGTATTTTTTCTGTTAATTTAATTTGTTAATTGGTTAATTTAATAATTTACATATTTTATAATTTTTAGAAAAAATTATAAATAAAAAAAAAAAGTTTCGTCATTTCTAGTCATCCCTTAGCTTTAAGTCTGAATTCGAAGGTTTTTTTTGTAGTTTTCCTTCGCAAATTTTATTATTATATAATATACATATATATAATACAAGAGACAGATGATGATTTTAACTTGTTTCGCACTATAGTTCCTATGAATGATATTTTTAGTCTTGTTGCAGTAAATAGTGATGCAATGGAAAATATTTTGATTAATTTAAAAACTAATAAGAGTCCAGGTTTTGACAAAATTACTTCAAATATGTTACTCACAAAGAAATCTCTTCTTTGTAACATAATTGCAAATATTTTCAATCGTATGATTGAAGAGTCAATTTATCCAGACATTTTGAATATACATAGAATTATTCCTATTCCAAAGAATGTGGAAGCTAAAGAGATTGAAATTTTTTGTCCAATTTCAATTCTTTCCATTATTGATAACATTTTTGAGAAGATTATTTCTGAGCAACTAACAGAGCACCTGGAAGGAATAACGTTATGTTTGATCGGCAATATGATTTTAGGAAAGGTACTGGAACTGAAGAGGCTGTGGTTAATGTCGTTGGCTATATTTGTGGTGGAATAGATGAAGGATTCAAAGGTGTTGCTGGTGTGTTTTTTGACTGTTCAAAAGCATTTGATCTAGTTGATCCTCATATATTAATTTCTAAACTGAATGCTCTTGGGTTTTCCTTATTAACTTGAAGCTTATTTAAAGATTATATGAGAAATAGGAGGCAATTCGTACAAATTGGTAAAGCCAAAAGCTCCATGTTGCCTGTGATGTGTGGTGTTCCTCAAGGCAGTGTTCTTCGACCATTATTATTCAAAATATATATTAATGATCTAAAAAATATTGAAATTAATGGTAGACTATTTATGTATGGTGATGACATTTGTCTTTTCTACAAATATAAACATGACCAAGTTCTAAAAACGCGAATTGAGTATGATGCTTCCATTTTTTCGGAATTCATGAGAATCAACAGATTGGCTTTAAACAAAAAGAAAACTAAATTAGTAAGATTTTAACCTTTCAATTACAGAAATGACGAAGTGTTCAGTTTACAGATTGACGGCAACATAATACAAGAGTCTGATAATATCAAGTATTTGGGAATGATTTTTATTCACAACATGATGTGGGATTGTCACATTAAAAGATTGAAGAGTAAAATAGCATCAGGAATCGGTATTCTGTACAAATTTAAGAACAAGCTAAACCTTGAAGCTAAAATGTTACTTTATCAATCTTTAATCCATTCTCACTTGACTTACTGCCAATAGTATATGGATGTATAGCCAACTGTTTACTAAAATCTTTAAAAACAGCTCAATACAAAGCTCTTAAAATTGTTTTTAACCTTCCCTTGAGGCATAGTACGACGAATTTATACACAAGCTTTGCAAAAAATATACTTTCTGTGAGAGTTTTTAAACAACAAACTTTTATTTTTCATTTTTAAAACTTTACGTGGAGTAGGAAGTCCCACAAGTCCCTTGCAATTTCGAGTGAACATGATGCAAACAAATCGTTTTACGAGGCAAGCGTTACATCTGCAAGTAGTTAGATGTCGTTTGGAGTTAGCCATACAGCGTGTCACTTTTGCTAGACCTAGCGAATATGACCAGTTACCGCATTCCTCAAAAAATAGTTAAACCTTATCAAGTTTCAAGCAAAATTTAAAATTTTATTTACTGCATAACGTTGAAATTCTTCTTGTGTTTTGATATACATATATACATGTAGGATTCAATTAAATTCACTGTTTTTATTAAACATAACTATTTATTTCTTTTATTATTTTCTTTGTTTAATCCTTATTATAATTTTGTTACACATTTTAGTTTCACAAATTCTTAAGTTCAAATTTCTTTCATTTCACATTTTTGTTTCCTTTTAGTTCGATTCTTTTTCTTATGTTTTCTTATTTTTAACTTTACCCGACAGCTTCCTCACAACGACTCTTTTGTCTGTCCGTTTTCAAATATAATAGCGTCTAGTTCTTGTTCGTTCTTTTCAGTGATGTCTACTTCGTACATTTCAGCTGTCAAATCCTATCCCACGTATGCCAGTCTGTAATATACAATCAGTGTCAAATCAGGTCCCACATATGTCAATCTGTCGAATCCTATCCCACGTATGTCAGTCTGTCAAATCCTATCCAACATTCGGCCCTCCTGACGTCACATTCGACCCGAATGGCGGATTCCATTTTTTTATATTTTCTGCCACTGTATTAGACTTTCTTGGCCCTTCAAAATCTCCAACTTTTTCCACGGAGTAGCGTCCATGATTATTTATTTCAGTTATCTTATAAGGTCCAAGAAATTTCGGCCTAAGTTTCAATCCTGATCCAAATTGAGTACGTTTTATTGCAACGAGCTCATTCAAAGTGTATTTTGGTTCTGCTACTCTATTTTTGTTGAATGTTTTCCTGTTCTCGTTTTGTATCTTCAGAATATTTTCGCAAGCCTCCTCTCGGATCTGGTCACGCTCTTCATTTAATTCCTCCATAGCGGCTTCGTCTATTAGTTCTCTAATCTCGCTGATAGCGTTGGTGCGCATTTCCAATCCAGTCAAGATTTTAAATGGTGTCACCTTTGTACTTCAGGGTGGCGTATTGTTAATTGTCTGTTGAATACGATCCAAATGTTTATACCACATTTGTGGTTTCTCAGCGCACAGTTTTGAAAGCATTGGTATCACGATTCGATGAATCCTTTCAACCTGCCCGTTCCCTCGTGGAACACCAGTTGCGATCAGCAAATGCTGAGTATTCGCTTGGCGGCAATATTCTTCAAAAGCAACGGATGTAAAGGCAGTCCCTCTGTCTGATATAATGCTTTGTGGATTTCCAAAAATTGCTGATTGCCTCTCAAGTCTTTCAATGACCTCACTGGAACCTGTACTTTTCGTTGGATAGAGCCAGACGAACTTTGAAAAGGCATCAACGACAACCAGTATATGATTGTAGCGTTTATTAGTTGTCTTTTCTACCATGTCCTGTGATTTTATCTAAGCGAAATGACCTTGACGATGAGCCATCTGTATTATTTCCTGTTCCATGGCAGTTGGTATCACGATGAGTTCTTTTACAGGGTCCTTGCAGAGTATATCGAATTTTAAAAAATAATCTTCAAAACTGTCCTTCTCTAGCACCTTCCTTACAGCCTTAATCCATGTATCCTGCTGTTGTGCTTCGATTATTCTGTGTTTCAAGGAGTCCTCCATGATAAGGCAAAACACTCTGCTCAATGCATCTACATGCTTCATCTTAGCCCCTGAACGATGCTCTATTTCGTAATTAAATTCTTGTAGAAACATCGCCCATCTAGCCACCCTCAATGGTACATCCGTTTTCCGCATCGTCATTGCAAACGCATTGCAATCTGTCACAATTTTGAATTTGCTTCCCAATATATAAGTTCTCCATTTTTTTAAGGCCTCAATAATTGCCAGCACTTCGAGCTCGTATGAGTGATATTTTTGTTCACAAGATGTCGTCTTTCTACTCATAAACTGAATAGGGTGAAGCTGCTGATCATCGTTATCTTTTTGAAGAAGAACAGCT
This sequence comes from Tricholauxania praeusta, assembly GCA_949775025.1. Lineage (NCBI taxonomy): Eukaryota > Metazoa > Arthropoda > Insecta > Diptera > Lauxaniidae > Tricholauxania > Tricholauxania praeusta. The sequence goes on from OX459028.1 coordinate 113,526,109, forward strand.
CCATATCCATACATGCACGCGTCAGTATGAACTTCGAATGAGGCCAAAGGGTCATAAAGTTTCAGCACGGGCGCACTTATCAGTGCAGCTTTCAGTTGCTGACATGCGGCGAATTGCTCATCTCCCATTTTAAATTCTTTGTTCTTCGCCAGTAAATCTGTTAATGGTTTCGCCACAAGCGCGAAATCGGGTACAAAACGCCTAAAATATGATGTCAGGCCCAAGAAACGTTGAAGCGCTTTCTTGTCCCTCGGTACTGGGAAATCTTGTACTGCCTTAGTTTTCTCAGCTGACGGCTGAATTGAAGAGTTCTCGATGACATAACCTAAAAAGTTGACCTTTCTCATGAGAAATTGACATTTTTTCCATTTTATGCGAAGGCCATATGGTTCGGCCACCGCTAGCACTTTCTCTATCTTTTTTAAGCCCTCCTTCTCATTATTCGATGGAATAATTAAATCATCCATGTAGATGACGACCGTTCCTTCTTGTATCAGTTCCCTGAAAATCGCAAAGATGTATCTACAGAAGACCGCCGGTGAATTGGATATACCGAATGGAACATATTTGAATTGATATTGTCCATTATGGGTGACGAATGATGTGTACTTCCGACAGGATGGATCCATAGGGACATGAAAAAATCCATTACGCAGGTCTAGTGTAGTAAATACTTTCTGTAAACTCTGAAGGACGTCATCGATCCGAACCGTTGGAAAATTGTCCCGTATCACCTTCTCATTAAGCTTACGATAGTCGCAGCAAAGCCTTTTGGTACCATCTTTCTTTCCTACGAGTACCACCGGTGAAGCATATTCCGAAAAACGTTGCTCTATGATTCCTTCTTCAAGCCATTCTTTTACCTGTTGGCTGACTGTACTCTGGTCAATAAGCGATAATCTTCTTGGTCTCTGGAAAACTGGAACTTCGTCCTTTAATATAATTTTCTTTTCCTTTCACTGGATTGTAATTTGATACAAGCTGCATGACTTTATCGGCATTTTCTTTGTCAAGGTGAGATAAATCGTCAAATGAGTCATCTGCGAAAGTTGATGCACAAATTTGAGGGAACTCCTTAACCAAAGTCTCTATGCTAGAGCTTCCATTATCTACAACTACCTGTCCGAAACTTCAGTCTTGCTTACTTTTCTGTTCAGATTTGTTACTGTCTGTTTCTACAGTCGAAACTTTTTTGATGAACCTAGCTCCCTCGGAATCAATCAGAATATTGACTTGCCCTAAAATATCGTTGCCGATAATTGCCGAACATAAAATGTATTTTTCTTTGACCACATGGAGCTCTATTTCCAAAACAATTTCATCGATTTTTACGATCACTATAAAGCTTCCCATTGTCTTAATTTCTGACTGACCAATTCCTATAAAAGTTCTGCATGTTGGCTTTAATTTGATATCCCCAAGCATCATTAACGTATCATATCTGATAGCGCAAATATCACTACCAGTATCAAGCAAGGCTGAAACTTTAATACCTTTAATTTCTAAATCCTTGAATATCCGATTGCTTAATGGCAATAAGGGTTTTTTGGTGTCTATCCTTGATGATGTTAATGTGTTGATATTCGTGTGCTCTACCTTACCAACATCTCTTTTGGTTGCTTCCTTACAACCGGATGCACGATGGTCAAGTTTATGGCATTTAAAACAGGTTATATTCGTTGCATTACAAGCTCTTGCCAAATGACCCTTATTTCCACACTTAAAACATTTTACGTCTTGACGATCCGGCTGAGGATTCTGATTTGGCTTAGCTAAAATCTGTGGCTGGCTGCCTCTTGAGTTTGAAGACTGCTGGGTAGCTCCCCAAATTTTTTCATACACAATGATTTGTTGCTTCAGCTCATCGACCGACCGTGCCTGATATAATGTGCTTTTGCTAAATTTTGAATCAGGGATTCCTTCTATAAAGTATTCAGTAAGACTCTTCTCGTCCAGCTCTATAGGCTGACCAATCTCCATAAGACTATAAAGGTATTCTCTGTAGCTTTCTTGAGGCCGCTTACGACGATTTCGCAAAAGCCTGTGTATTTCGATCGATGACAAACTTTCTCCAAATTCTCTTTTCAGCGATGATTTTAAAGTCCTCCAGTCCGATATGCCAGGCTGGCTTATCACAAAAATTTTTGCTGCCCCTTTAAGCAGTTGTTTGGCGTAAATAAAACTTTGGAGCTCATTCCAATTGACGGTCAGTGCATTGTTCTCAAACTCTTCATTCCACTTATCCACGCTTGGGTATCCAGACCCAGTGAACGATGACAACGAATCCTCAATATCTCTTAGTGTAAATGTAGACCGTACAACTATAGTTGGCTGCGATACGTTTGAAGCAACGTCATCGTACTGCGACTCATCTTCCTCGCTTGCATCCCTAGTAATACCGAAATGCTCAAAGAGCCTGTCCTGTAAAGTCATATTCAATTAAATTTCTGTCTTGATTTTTTTTTTTTAGCAAGTGTTTGACGCTTAAATTTTTAAGGATAACAAACTCTCACTTGCCCTTGGCATGAAACTTCAAAAATTTTCCAAAAAAAATAATCAAGTTTGGCGTTTAAAATTTTAAAGAAAACAAACTCAATCGCCCTTGGCATGAAAATTCAAAATTTCTCAAAATAAACAAACAAGTTTGACGTTATAATTTTAAAAATAACATTCACTGTATCAATATTAAAAACTAAACAATATTTGACATTAAAATGTATTTTCACTCTGAAAATTTATCTTCAAAATATTTTCTCAAAAAGTAAACAATAAACAAGCTTGACGCTTATAATTTCAAAATGACACATTCTCAAGCCTAAACCAAAATAGACGTGACGAGACGTAACGAGTAAGTTCGAGTGTATGTAAACCCATGTTGATAGCAAATGAACCTACGTTATTGATCGAAAGTGAACGAAACATTTTGACGAGACGAGTTATTCCGTAAGAACCGAACTTGAATACGTTGCTACTCGTCATAACAGCTTTTTCGACTCGTTGGCTAGCATAACATTTTGGGTTAAATGTCAAAACAGACGAAACGAGTGCAAACGTTCGTTCAATTGCTATCGTCTCGTCACGTCTATTTTGGTTAAGGTTTCACTTGCCTATGGCAACAAACTTCAAAATATTTTTCTCAAAACAAACCAAACAATAAATAAATTTGACGTTAAGTTTAACAATTTTCTGTTTTTACTTTAAGCATTTTACACTGACAACTATACAAATTTTACTCAAAATATATGAATTGAATTAAATCAAAATCTATGCTGTTTTATTTTATTTGAATTATCAAAATATAATTGTTTAAATTGTATAAAGTTTATCTCTTACTCTATCTGCTTTCGTTGTCTCATTAAATCGATTTCAATTTGTATGGTTTTTATTCTCTTTATCTCTGCTTACTACGTTGAAAATAAGGGTGGTTTTCTTGTTTTCGTAGTTTTCACGCTGTTTATTACTCTGCTTTCATTTGCGTCTCTGTGCTGTTGATATTCTGATCTTTTCGTTCTCACTGTTTATTCCTCTTCTATTATTAGCGTCTCTGTGCTGTTGATCTTTTGCTCTTTTTCTGCTCACTGCCTATTCCTCTTCTATCATTAGCGTCTCTGTGCTGTTGATTTTTTGTTCTTTTCGTGCTCAGTGTTTATTCCTCTTCTATCATTAGCGTCTCTGTGCTGTTGATTTTCTCTGCTATTATGAGCGTCTCTATGCTGTAGAATTTTCTCCGCTTTTCGTATCCTCTTGTTGTATGCTGCTAACAAAGAAGTTGAAGCTTCTTGTTCCTTCTTAATTTCTGCAACTTGAGGACGCTGTCGCTTTGTAGTTCGATGAATTCAAAATGGAGTTAAGTCTTCTCGAAATTTCGAAATAACTGAAACTTGAGGACGCTGTCGCTTTGAAGCTTAATGTGTACATAAGAATTTTTTTTTTCGTCACTTTAAAATTTTACTTTTGTGTGTTTTTTTTTATTAAAAATGTTCACAATTAGCATAACACTGGACTCAATTTTAGTTTTTTTTTTCAGTTGCACTCACTTAGGATTATCCCGGACGAGCCCCCAAAATTGTAGGATTCAATTAAATTCACTGTGTTTATTAAACATAACTATTTATTTCTTTTATTATTTTCTTTGTTTAATCCTTATTATAATTTTGTTACACATTTTAGTTTCACAAATTCTTAAGTTCAAATTTCTTTCATTTCACATTTTTGTTTCCTTTTAGTTCGATTCTTTTTCTTATGTTTTCTTATTTTTAACTTTACCCGACAGCTTCCTCACAACGACTCTTTTGTCTGTCCGTTTTCAAATATAATAGCGTCTAGTTCTTGTTCGTTCTTTTCAGTGATGTCTACTTCGTACATTTCAGCTGTCAAATCCTATCCCACGTATGTCAGTCTGTAATATACAATCAGTGTCAAATCAGGTCCCACATATGTCAATCTGTGGAATCCTATCCCACGTATGTCAGTCTGTCAAATCCTATCCTACATACATAAGTTCATACATACAGTGGTACACATTCGTTTAAACGCACTTGCATTTTTGAGCTAAACCTTGTTAAAAAAATAAAAGCGGGCAACTTGAATTGGATTTTTTGAATAATTTTCAAGGTTTATTCTTAAGTTACTAGAATCAATGAGAAAAAACTTAACAAATATGTAGACATTTCATTTTTAAGAAAATTGTTTCTAAAAACTCAAATCTCATATGGAGCATTCGTTTAAACGCACTACCAAAAAAAGTATTAATAGTTATTCGAAAGTATTTGATTAAAATTTTATTAATTAATATTATTGCCAATGTAACTAAAAAATTTTCTTTCTTTTTTTTTTTTTTTTTTTTTGAATTGAAACATAAAATCTGCTAATAATGTTTATTGTAAGTAAATAAGTTGTCTTCTAGCCTCTATTAAGCCTTTCGGCGCTGAGGCATTGTTATAAATTTGTAAAATTCACACATTGTATTCCAACGATAAATAAATAAAAAAAAAATTAACAGCAGTGTTAAAAAATGCAATAGCTTCACATATTGTCGAGTGCATGAGACAGAACATTGGCACTTCAACATACAGTCTCATAATAGACGAATCAACTGATATATCAGTAAAACGGTATTTGGGAACCGTAATAAAATACTATAGTGGATCTCGCAGGCAAATCGTTACACTATTTTTAAAGCTTGTTTCGTTGCACTCCTTCTGGAATTGTGAGCGTTATCATAGATATTTTGGTTGAGTTTTGCTTATCCATAGATAAGCTCTCTGGACTAGGAACTGATAAGGCAAGTGTTATGGTGAGAAGCTGCAACGAAGTTTACTAAAAAATGAAAAATTAAATTGAAAAATCTAGTGCTGAGTCCATGTGTATGCCATTCGCATCAGTTAGCCGTTTCAAAAGCAGCAACAAAAACTTTGCCAGGTGAAATTGAATTTTTGGTTGCTGAGACCTATAATTGATTTAGCTGTTCTGCTGGTTATCAAGGTGCGTATGAAAAATTATACTCGTTAATTAATGATGGACATAATCCGAAAAAAATTATAAGAGCTTGCGAAACTCGTTGGATGTCAATTCATTCAGCTATTGAAAGATTTTCAAAGCAATGGCAATGACACATTTTGAGTTAGCAAAAACTCATGAACGATGTATTAAGGCCAGTCTACTTTTTGACCTATAGTCAGATGATGGGAATCTTATTTAGTATGTAGAATTTTTGAAAAACATTTTGGTGTAAGTTACGAAAGTTAAATATTTATTTGAAAGCAATACTGCAGACATAACAAAAATTGTTGATGACTTATTTTTTTTGATAAAATCTTTGGTTTATATTTTAATACCATTCAATGTTCCGGATTTTGATCCTTTATCTTCCCCACTAAATACAAGTATTACCACCAAGCATCAAGGTTCTGCAAAACATTAATTGTTTAAATGTTAAAAGTATTTTTAAAGAAAAAGAAAATTCCAAGAATAAATTAATTGATCTGGTGCAGGAGTTTTTACCTGATGAAAAGAGGACGCTGGTTATAAACCAAATCAAAAATATGTACATTGTTAAATGGATTTGAAGAATTAGGAACATTCGCCATGAGATTTTTAGTTCTCCCATTTTCGAACGCAGAGATGGAGCGCATTTTCAGCGTTATGAACCTGATTAAAATTAAAATACGTAACCGAGTTGGATTGCCGGTATTAAACTCATTAATTAGAATAAGAACTTGACTTAGATCTAGAAATCAATGTTGTCATGATTTTGTTTTCGATATCGAAGCTCAAAAGCTATCTATTGTTGGCAATAAATAATGCTACAAAAATTGCGATAAGGAGAACGAAGAAATTAATGAAACTTTTTCACTTCGGAATATTGTGATTTTTGAACAAAGTCTGTTTATTTTTAATAAATTAAATTTTTGGTTTGTTGTATTTTTAGTAAATGTTTAGATGATGGAGCCGTCGTTCGACTGCAAATAATGGTTATAAAATAGGGACGAGGAGGTGGAAATGAAAATTGGAAATTTACAATTTTGGTGTTCTAAAACATTATATTTCATTTTCACATCCACTCTCTGCGCCACCACTTTCACCTCCTTATACTAGTTTATTGCTGATTGATATCATGCCCACCCCCTTTTTCTGACTGACGGTCTCTTTATCTAGTCATTTACCTTATTTCTTTTTTGTTTATGTTTCTGTTATGTTTTATATATATAAATGAATTTTAATATGTTATGACATACTACCAAGACAATACATATTTCTTTTTTTGGTTTGGTTTTTTGTTTTGCAATTCTCGCTAGAGAATTATGTCACTGACATAATTTTGGGATGAACGTGATATAATTTTTTTTTTGGCTAATGGCAACGCTGGTTGTATTTCTAATGTGCCACTTACCTTGTTTACACGCAGCGTCGACTTGTAACACCGACTCACAAGTTCGATCTTATTCAGGCATTTACACACAGATACGTCGACGTTCAAATGTCATTATTTGATGACAAAACGAACAACAACAAAATAGTTTGCTACGACGTAGTCTAAGGTTAAAAAGAAAAATTAATAATAATAGATGTTTTCTCTTATTTTTCTTTTGCTTTCGTATTTTAAAATTAATTTTTGTTAAATTTTAATATTTATTTTAGCTTAATGCTGTTTTAAACATTTATTTTATTTACACATTAATTTAAGCATTTTTGACATTCGAACGTCGACGCTGAAATCTCCATTTACATAGCAGCGAACTTGTGCATCGATTCACCACGTCGACGTAGAAATACCGAACTACCACTCCGACGTATGTCGCATTTACACAACAAAAAATTACTCCGAAGTCATACGTCGACTCTCAAATTCGGTGTGTGTAAATAGCATAACTCTTTGCCCATACGATTTTCTCAGCAAAATTTATTGTTTACAAATTTTGTTTTTGTCACTCTCTTTTCCCTATACGATTCTCTCACAAGAAATCAGTCGTGAAAAGCAGTCGTCCACTGCAATTGTGTTCATTCAAACGATTTTTCGACTGGTTTTTTTTGACAGCGTGTAATCGTCACCGCTTTCCTGACCAGTCCTAATTCTGTGCAAAGCATAAGAGCGATAATTACGATAATGTTACTTCTTTGTCAAGGTTTACACGAGGAAATTCGATGAAACAAATTCTTGTACATTCCCTTTTGTGAATTTGTTTTACGTTTACACACGAAAACTAGGATTTCTTTCTGCTTGTGAATATCAAAGCAGTTACTGTGTCGATCCACCACAACAATCGTAGAGTCAAAGCAAAATATAAGCTAACGAACAGAACGAAAGAGAGTTTGCGGGTACCGAAAATTCTGTACACCACCCTTTCGTTTTTCCTCTCTTGCCTACAAACAAGGAAACTTTCTGCCAAGAGTTTCCTCGTGACAGAGAGGAAACCGGTTTACGTTGCTGCTCCTTAGGAAAGTTCAGTGTTTAGTTTACTTTACAATAAAAAGGTGAATTAGATTTTTGCATAAATTCAAAAAATTTATGCAGACTAAATGAAATAATTCACTGCATTTACAATACTGTATTCCAGGCCGACAACGATCAACCTTTTGACCACAAGAGCAACACATTACAAATAAAATTTAGAGGCGTTTAAAACCAAGAATGATAGAATACCAGATTACGCCTTCCGAGTTGAAAAATGTCATTTGGTAGTTTTACCTGGAAAGTTTTGCGGTGGTTTTGAAAAGGAGTATTTTTATAGATTTTGATGTGCTCTTTCTGAATTTCAACTTTGCCACGTCGTATTGGTGCCGCTCGCGCCGCCATATTGGAAAACGGAAAATCATTGATTGATTTTACGAAAAAAAAGTTTATAACATAAATTGTAGGATATTTCCTCTAGTCTTATTTTGTATACATGTGTTTTTATCGTAAAATGAGTCACAAAGGAGACATTGTCAAAAAACTGCTTTTGGGAGCCATTTTTCCTATATGGCGGCGAGAGCGCCCACAATACGAGGTAACGTCGTTTTTTACTACCAAATGACTCTATTAAGAAATATATACATAATTCGTTCCAAATTTCAGTATTAGACGAAAGCACTGACATTCGCGATTGTTTTTCAACTGTTAATGGACACAAACGATAAATTTCATTTTTCAACTGCGGATATTTTTGGCTATATACTTTTCTCCAAAACTGAATACCATGTTCTTCATTTTGAAGCTTTTTGAGCTTCTCTTGTAAGCTTTTTTCTTGACCATCGATGTCACAAAGAAGAGAGTTTTCATGCAGTTGAATAAGTGCTCGAATTTTATTGAAATCTTTAAATTTACTGTCAAAACTTTGTTTTATTTCATTAAAGGACTCGTTGTATGCTGAAAGCTTGCTTGCTTGATACAGTTCAGTTCAGTAATAACTTTATTGAATATAATTCTTTACAGCTTAGTGTTTTAATAATAATAAATGTTTTAGTGATTGGAGTCATTATACTCCTTGCAGCTATAAAATAAATTTTGAAATTTGACAAGTTAATGAAAGTATATGAAAATGTTCAGAGGAAAATGCATGCAAAAACCTCACTAAGTTTGACTTAAAACTAAAATTAAAAACTATTAAGGACTAGAATGGAAGTTAAAAGAGATTTTGCAACATTGTGCTTTAATTGTGTTAACTCGTGCGCGTTGATGAAGATCACTTGTTGAATGGTGCCAAGGCAGATTTAATATCATTTTTAAAACTTTGTTTTGAGCAATTTGGAGTTTTTTGAAATGTGTTTCAGCACAGTTAATCCAAACGGGAGAAGCGTATGTTAGAATAGGAAGAAAAATTGATTTGAAAATCAGCAGTTTGTTGTCTTCATTTAATATGGAATGCCTGTTTAATAGTGGATATAAAATTTTTATCATTTTGTTAACTTTTTCAATAGAGATTAGTATATGCTTTTGAAAAGTAAGAGTTTTATCCAGGATAACGCCAAGATATCTTATATTGCTTTCCCATTCAATTTCGGTTGAGCCAATCGTAAGCTTATGTTGAGGAAGGTTTACTAAGCTTCTCTTCCGAGTAAAAAACGATGCAGATGTCTTACCGGCATTAATTTTTATTTTCCATTTAGAGTAATATTGTAATGTCTTTGAGAGTGAAGTTTGAAGTGTGTCCATTATAATTTGGCAATCTTTAGAGCTTGTATATATTGCGGTATCGTCAGCAAAAAATGCTCTCGACGTGTTTTCCAATGCAGGGAAATCAGATATAAATATGATATAAAGAATTGGACTCAAAACAGAACCTTGAGGTACTCCGGCTGATATTGAAAGATTGTCCGACTTACATTGATGGTAGCAGACGAAGAATTGACGGTTGCATAGGAAACTTTGAATAAGTTTAATTAATAGCGATGGAAATTTATAATTTATAAGCTTAAACACAAGAGCTTTGTGCCAAACGCAATCGAATGCTTTTTCAATGTCGAAAGTAACAATTCTTTTTGCCTTAATGTGTTGCTGATAGCGTCTGAAATTTGTTTTATTTGGTGTGTAGCTGAACGATGTGGTGTAAATCCATATTGATCCAAAGGAATAATACCATTCTGTTGCGTAAAGCTTTGTATTGTAATTTTTATTATTCTTTCAAATATTTTACCAAATGTGTTGAGCAAACTTATCGGTCTATAGCTTGAAATATTTGTAGGATCTTTACCGGGTTTTAGCAATGGAATGACTTTAGCAATTTTCCAGACTCGTGGAAAGTACCCAAGTTTAATACATGCGTTGTAGATGTGCACAAGATACAAAACTCCTTTCTTAGGAATTGACTTCAGCATTGAGTTATGTATTTGGTCATAGCCGGGTGATTTTCTGTTTTTTAATTTCCTTAATTCAAGGCGTACATTTGAAGGACGTATGAAAAATGCATTTGGTGATTCGTTATGATTTGTTTCGTTAAACAATCTTACACTGTTTTCAACTAAATTGATAGTATTTGAATTGCTGAGGCTAGCTGTAGTTTTGTGAACGTCTTCAAAGTGTCTGGCGAGTGCCATGCATTTTTCTTCATTGGTGACTAGTACTTGGTTGTTAACCTTTAAAGGAGGAATATTTTTATTGCGCTTTCTCAAAATTTTGGCAGTTTTCCATAAAGTTTTGCCTCCTTTAGGAATGGACTGTAACAGTTTTTGCCATTCTATGTTGCGAAATATAAGAAGTTGTTCATGAATTTGGGAGTTTAGGTACTTGACATGTCTTTGAAGGTAAATTTGTCTTAATCTGATCCATTGGCGTCGAAAGTAATTTCTGGAATTCATTAATACTTTAATGTGATGCGATAGAGGCCTGTAGTTTGTTGTAATAGAAGAACTGCAAGGAATCGAGGAAACTTTAGCATAATCCAAAATATTAGTAAAATCATTTATCATTGCATCGATTTTATCTGATGAATCTATAGAATGGGACGAAATTTCAGCCAAGTTAATTGACTCATTTATAATTTGTTGATATTTTTGCCAGTTTGCTTTATGGAAATTGAAATAATATTTTTTGGTAGGCGAATATACACCGTTAATATCAAGTGTGAACGGCAAGTGGTCGGATGACAAATCGTTATGGATTTTTGTATTTTCAATTATTGAATTTTGGTTGGTGATGACCAAATCGAGCACCGATGGGCTTGCTCTAGTCCTATGCGGGATATACGTCGCAGAAGAAGGAAAAACGATTCTAATTGGCTCTGAGATGCTGATATCGTTCAAAATATTTCCCCATTGATTGCTTCTGGTACACCCCCAATTTTGATGTCTTGCATTAAAGTCTCCACAAATGAAAAAATGTTCTGTTTGTCTACATAGTTTCAATAAATCTGACTTATATTTTGAACGTTTCACGGGATTGCAGTTTCCACCAGGAAAATAAATAGCATGCAGAAGAATTGAGGTGTTGTCGAAAATTTTAATCTTTATAGATATATTCTCTAATAATGATAAGGAAATTTGAGGTTGAAGTTGGTGAGGGAGGCCTTTCCTAACTATTATTGCTACTCCACCGCGAATGCGAGCAATTCGATCCATTCTATGTACAACAAAATTTATATCAGAAAAAGCTATTTCAGTTTTAAGCCAAGTTTCACTCACGAGCGCTACGTCTATTTTATGTTTTCTCATAAAATCGAAAAATTCAAACTTTTTGTTTTGAATGCCCATTGCATTCCATAACAATATTTTAAACTTATTTGTTGCTGTCATTATTGTAGAGGTATTTAAATACAAGGTCAGTTATTACATTAAACTGCTCAAATTTGTTTTTGCAGACATGAAGACTACTAATCATCTCTCTAGTGAGAACTGTAATTTGATCATGAGAAAATAGATCATTATTATTGTTATTAACGACGGCGCTATATGTTGGAGCGATGTTGGTATTACAAGCTCTGAGAGTAGGTGATTGCTGATTGATGATATTGTTGATTTTTGGTAATTGTGGAAAATTACTAGAGGAGACGTATTTTGTTGATAGATTTGTTTTCTTCGAAACTGATCGTTGGGTACGAGAAGCTATGTTTTCTCTTATTTTAATATATTCCAATCTCTTTGGACATTGCCGATCACGAGCCTTATGATTACCATTGCAATTAACGCACTTCGGTTGTGTTGATGTTTTACTGCACTCTTTCGTTAGATGATTTTCACCACAATGCGAGCATGCAATTTTAATATTGCAATGATCTGAACCGTGTCCATACAGTTGGCATTTATAACATTGAGTTAACATGTTAAAGTGTTTTTTGTAGTAGCTCCAGTGAACAATTGTTCTAAGAATTGATTTAATAATGCGTAAATCTTTTATTTTCGTTGTTTTAGGTTCAATGTAAATCAAGTTGTTGCCTTGATCTACAAATTTTTTCTTATTTATAGTCATTTTTTTAACTTGAATCACTTTAACGTTATGATTATTAATAAGTTCATTTTTAAGTAGATCAGTATCCATTTCGTGAAGACCTGACAAAACTACTTTCATAGGTTTCTCTGATTTTAAGCTATGCGTGTAGAAATCACAGAGTAACACACGTAACCGCTCCGTGACGATTTTGTAATTCAGTTCATCGGTTAAAATTAGTTTTGAGCCGATAGATGTATGTTTGATAGAATATTTAGAAATGTTGAGACTAGTCATAATCTCATCTATAAATTTAGAACTTTTGTTCAAAATATTTATCGGGGGGAAGGAGTTGCGAACCTCAGGAGGAGGGGATGCATGACTCTCGTCTTCATTTTCATCAGTTAGGGCACTAAACCGATTGTAGCTCACTGGTTGCATACTATTTTTATTTTCTCGCCGCATTTTTGAGCTGATTGAGTTTGAGAACTCATCGCTTGATGAGTTGACACGAGCACGTTTAAGTGAAATGTTTTAAGCTGCTATTAATCTCCAATAAAGCAATGCTTTAGAGTCAGTAGAAAAAAAAAAAAAGAGGAGAAATAACCGTTTTTATTTTTTTTTTTTTTTTTGTTTTAATTTTTGAGAATACACAGGAATTTGCAAGTCGACTAAACGCATTGAAAGACCGTCGATGACTGCTTGCTTGATACTATTCATAAATTTCTTTGGTTTTCTTAAAGTGATCTAAGATAATTGCTTAAAATTGGTCTTTTAGCATTTGTATTTGGCATCTATTGGTATAATTAAATCAAAAATAAGTTTATTTTTTCTTTGCAAACTTAGATTCAATTTTAAGAAGTAATTCGAAATGTCATACAACAGTGCGAAGCTTAGTAAAAAATCTGGGTTTTTTAAGTTTCCTATTAATTCTTTTGTATCAGTAAAGGGATCTCCTTAAAAAAATTTAATTTGTTCTTAATTAGTTTGGATTTTGTGACCTTTAAATTATAATGCTGATTTTTAATATTTGGGCTTTAGGTCTAAAGAAAATTAAAAAGAATGATCTTTTTGGAGTCTTTTAATTTTATTTTAATTGTCCAATATTTCGACGTCCATTGGATGTCATCTTCAGGGACTCCAAAAATACATATAACTTATTTATAAACATAATTTTTTTGACAAACAACAAATAAAAACTTACATATTTTAATAAATTAAGTAAACATCATAATTAACATTCAATTCACAAAATTTCACAAAAAACAAAAACCTTTGAATAAAACATAAATTTACTGGAAAACACAAAAACTTCAAAGGTACATAAAAATATTGCACAAAGATATTGCACTTTATTATTAGCCCTTCGGTTGTCTAAGGTTTTCGTCTCCAGCAATTCTGCATTGATCTAATGTCTAATGTTTTGTTTTTGAGCTCTTTGTTTTTATTAGGTGTCTATAAATGTGTGCGCAGTTGTCGGTGTCTGTTTTGTAGTTGAGTCTTTGTTGTGTAGGTGTGTTTGGTATATGTAACATCTCGAGTGTAAATCTGCGCTTATAATTGTTCTCTTGCTGTAAAATTTTTATGTTGTCGAAATTGGGAGTATGTTTGGTTAGTTTACAGTGGGTAGCGAGTGCGGTTTTTTGTTCTAATGTGTCAAGTGTTTTAGGTCAGATTTATGCCCAGCTGTTCTTGTCCGTAGTTTGAATTTTGTTGTTCCAACATATACTTTGTCGCACATGTTGGATCCGTCCCCTTTGTACGATATTTGATAGATCAAATTCGATTTGTCACGGTCATCTATTTTACACACCTACACAACAAAGACTCAACTACAAAACGGACACCGAACAACTGCGCACACATTTATAGACACCTAATAAAAACAAAGAGCTCAAAAACAAAACATTAGACAGCTGATCAATGCAGAATTGCTGGAGACAAAAACATTAGACAACCGAAGGGATAATAATAAAGTCCAATATCTTTGTGCAATATTTTTATGTCCCTTTGAAGTTTTTTGGTGTTTTCCAGTGAATTTATGTTTTGTTTAAAGGTTTTCGTTTTTTGTGAATTGAATGTTCATTATGATGTTTACTCAATTTATTAAAATATGTAAGTTTTTATTTGTTGTTTGTCAAAAAATTATGTTTATAAATAAGTTATATGTATTTTTAGAGTCTCTGAAGATGACATGCAATGGACGTCGAAATATTGGACAATTAAAATAAAATTAAAAGACTCCAAAAAGATCATTCTTTTTAATTTTCTTTAGACCTAAAGCCCAAATATTAAAAATCAGTTAATTTGTTCTTTTAAGTCGTAAATCCTTTCAAGACACTAACCTCAACTTAGTCATCTTACCTCAGTATAGAGCAAAATGTCGCAAAATTTTGCATCCTTTTCTTCTGGAAAGGTGCAAAACTTCCTATGCGTAAGAGCATTATGCCCCCCGCGAATTTTTTTAATTATTTGGAATGCAACTTGCATTGCGTTCTTAACCTGGAAGCTTTTTGCAAGCAACTGCTGTTGGTGCAGTATACAGTGGAATGTTGCCACTTTCACACCATTGCGGAATAACAGACCAAGTAAGCCCTCATTTGATCCAGTCATCACAGGTGCCCCGTCTGTACAAACTGATGACAATTTAGCTTTGTTCGCAAAGGAGAACAATTGTTGTTCTAGAACGTCATATATATGTCAGCCCGTGGCATTGCTATGCAGGCCTTGCAAACAAAGTATATCCTCCATTATATTGAAATGTGCAACCACGATTCTTATACAAATCAACAGTTGGCAAACATCGCGAATGTCAGTGCTTTCGTCTAATGCTATTGCATAAAATTTCGAATTTATTAAATTTTTCCTAACGTTTAAATAAATAAATTTTCGTAATTATTAATAAATAAATTTTCCAATTTCTTCAATGCGGTGGGTGACAGTATTAGCGCTTACAGTTTCGCTCATTTCTATTCCTTTTTCCCCAAAACATTCCAATACCGCTACTGCTACTTCTTTAAAAAAGAACCAATCATCTAGAAGAGGCCTTCCTTGCTTGGCTAAAGCATAGCTAACAATATAAGATGCTTTTAAATGGGACTCTTTTAAAACAACCCCTGTTTTTATAGGTGGGTTGATTTTTAAATAATCTAAATAAGCAAGCTAATATTCAAAAAATTTTATTATTCGGATTGCCGAACTGAAATTATTTATTTCTTTATGGATAATCAAAAAATGTCCTTTTATATTTTGTTTACTTACAAAATTTAACGATTTTGAGCAAATCAGACATTGCGGCTTATCAATGCTATTTAAAATAAAAAAAAATCCATTTCCCACTCAACCTGAAACATTTCTGAGTATTTTAAAAAAAAGCTAAGGAACGAAAAGTTTTTGATTTTGCACACTGTGCACGATCAACATCAAACATGATTTTGCTCGCTTGACTGCTGGAACCAAACTAAATTATTTTCTTGTAGGGCTGGGGAAAAATCGATTAATATCGATGTTCATCGATGTTTTTCAACATCGCTTACTATCGATAGTTTTAAGCTCTAACGATTAAAATCGAAATCTATTAATCATTGAATAAATTTTTTTATTTTTCTTTAAAAAGGGTATAAATATAAAAAAAATTGTAAAGGGAATAAATTAAGCTTTTTTAATTTTTAAAAAATTGGTCAAAATTTCAGAAAATTCGTCAGATCTTCAAAACTATAGGTCAAATTTCAAAATTTTACGCTTCATTATTGTAGACCAATACCTTACCTTTCTTACGACACTCATATTTACTATTTTCTATTCAGCGGTTCCCAACTTATAATCATTTTTCCAAAAGCTATGTCCGCAACTTTCGATGTCTATATCTCCGAAACTAGATCCGAGCTACACTTTTTTTCATTTTTTTCTCGAAGAGCCTTTTTATATCAATATTTTGGAAAATGGGTTGTTTACTTAAAACGGAGGGCGCTAATCCAGTTTTCAATATTAACCTTAATCCTAGTAATGGAGCTTGTCCAGACATATAAGGCTATTGTAATCCGCTGACACATCGTGAAAAAATCAAAAAGTTTTTTTTTTTGAACCGCTCTAATGTATATACATACAGATGTGTGTATAATAATAATATACACATTTTTATGTACATATGTACATTTTTTTTGTTTTTCTTTCAATCTAATTTATATCATTTTCACTGCACTTTTATCGAATTTTTATATAGTTTTGAAAATGAAAATTTAAATTTTTAACACGATCAGAAAAGGAAACTAATAAGAGCTTTTAACAGCAGATTTTAGATTACTGCTGAACGATACATGATGCAGAAAATTTATGATCTGCCGACTAGCATCAAAAAGTATATACCTCTGTGGAGGTTGAGAGTAAAAGGCGGCATATGAATGACTCACTCGTTTTCGACCTCAACACAATCACCGAGTGGGGTCGTATTAACCGAGTCAATTTTAATGCTTCTAAAACTCAGTGCTGTCTGTTGTCTCACAGACGAATGGATCTCTCCCTTCCTTCCCTTAATATGGCTGGCTTAGATATTGCGAGATCAACAACTCTTGACGTTCTGGGCATATCGGTTCAATCAGACCTGAGGTGGTCTGATCATGTATTCGATGTGTCGAAAGATGCGGCCAAGTGTATTGGTTTTTTGAAACGGTGTAAGAAATTCTTCACTCCAGTTGATCTTCGTACTGTTATTTCACTTATATTAGACCCAAACTAGAGTACAACTCACACATTTGGGCCGGGGCTCCTAAAACCACCTTGGAGCTGCTAGATCGTGTCCAGCGACGTGTGTTGAAACTAATAGGTGATGAATCTATCATCGCCTCTATCGATTCCCTTCACCACCGGCGCAACGTGGGGTGTTTAATCCTTTTTTATAGATATTATAACGGGATGTGCTCTAGAGAAATACGGGAACTGATTCCATCAGCCAGGATTTTCTCTCGCAGCACTCGGGCATCCCATCAGGCCCATCCTTTTTGCGTCACTCCGGTGTTCAACAGGACATCACACTTTCGTGATAATTCTTTCTTTGGCCGAACCATCAAGTTGTGGAACTGCTTACCTGCGTCTGTCTTCCCCGGCAGTTGTGACATCCATAGATTCAAGACTAATGTTCACCGACACTACTCTATCTATCCCCCTTCCCTCTAACCTTTCTCCTTTTCTTAAAACCAACACGGTGCATTGCATTTATAGGGGGCATCCCCTGAGCGTTGGCTTATGCTTTAAAAAAAAAAAAAAATTTGAAATATTTTGGAAGATATCAGGAATGACCTCCGATGAACGCCATAACAACAATATATATTTACATTTTTACCCTCATCCCCTGCGCCCCCATCTTCAGTGTCTCCACGTCCGCGTCCCCACTGCTTATCCATCAAAATGGAATCATTCAACCTCCCTCCATCTCCTCCGACCGATGGTCTCATTATATAGACATTTACCAAAAATAGACAGTTTTTTAAAAACCTCATTAAGTAATTCTTAAACTTCATTAAAAGCTTAGCAAGATTCATAAAATGTTTCACTCTCCTTTTCACAATCCTTGCAGCATTCTTTACTTCCTAAAATAGATAAATTTCTGTCTTCCATATCGAAAACAAATTTACAAGGGTATCCAACAGTTTAAATGTATTTTTTTATATCTCAACCCTTTAAAAAAGAGCACGTGAAAAGGCTGAACAGCTTAGACCCACGGCAAAAACAATTACATCGCAAAATAACGGAACCGAATCGGTTTTGTTATTTTGATTCGAGCAAAACATCAAACAAAAACGCATCCCATTGAGGTTGCGATTTGTGACACAATTTGCCCTGGTTTTATAGCTTTACGAAACCGGAACTATACCGAACATTTAAGAATACTTTTTTTTGTCTTAGTATAATAAGATAAGAGCTCTTTTGCGAAACCCAATTATTTGAACTAAAATTATGTCACATACTTCATTGGCCATTTTAGATTATGTCACCTTTTATGTCAGCATAATTCTTTTTTAAACCATGTCACCACCAAAACATTTATGTCACAAGTGACATGAATTATGTCACGGTGGCAACACTGTTTGCCGGTTGGGCAGAAGAGATTTTTTTTTTTTTATTTTTGATCTATGCATGGTTAGGACAGGGGGATCAGACGAAACAACAACAACATCTAGTTGCTTCAGTCTGTGTAGAATTTTTGGTCAGTTTTTTTTGGGCTAGTATTTTTGTTTGTCTTGCTCGACAATTCCTTCCATTTTTTATCTCGCTCTAAATTTTTATAGTTCAATGAACTCTGCTGTTGCAAACCACAAATAAAAAAATAAAGTATACGAGTACATGTGCATGAGTATATTTGTTTTATGTAACTTGGTTTTATATAAAATTTTATTGGCTAGCAAGATCCCACCCTATCCGTCGAGCATAGACCAGGCATAAAACTAGCATGCACTATAGTTAGCCAATCAGTAGAGCCAGGTCCATTACATAAAAATGGCGCCCAACGTGGGGACCAACACTGAGTTAATTATTGTTTTTTTAAACCAGCTATCAATCGTTGTTATTAGTTCTCAAATCTTACTTTCAGTTAAGTTGGCATTCAAAACGACATCGTTTGGAATAGGTTAAATTGTGATTTAAATTTAGCTTACCAACTTTTTAGTTTTGTTTTTCTATAACTTTTATTTTCAGTTCGTAAACTTTTTACTTAATGGTGATAAGTGTAAGGAATACATTTTATTATGTAAATATTTACGAAATATTTTCGGGATTTATTATCCTTGAAATAAACAGTTTTTTTTCTAAGTACTAACCAAACTTTAAAGACCAAAATCTATACAATTTCTTATATTTTTACTGGCGCTCCAAATCATTTTCGCAAATTTTAAATTACAAAACAAATCTTAATTAATTTTTTTTACTTGATTTTTATCAACGAATTTCATTGATTTTATTATTATTTCGTTTTAAATTTCACAATGGCTGTGCAACATAGCAACGAGAACTTAAATAAAATATTTGAGTCTGGATGCATTTGTTCCATTTGCAATGAATGCACCACTGAAACCAATTTTTGTTCAACGCCGTGTGAGCATGGTTTTCATATGACCTGCATTACAATGTGGCTACATGAGCATGAAACGTGTTCATTGTGCAGAAGAGTGATTGATACTCAATCACTTAAAAGTTTTAATGTTCAAGGGGGTCGTCCTGTTCCAGACCTGAATGTAGCTCTTGATTTACAGGGTGCACACGGTGGTGCCATACCTAAAAATACAGGGACCGTTACTAGATCTAGAGCTGCATAATCCAATTGGTATCGGCAGGATACTTTATTACAGGAAAGGACACTGAACCCATCTCAGTCAAATAGGCGTGGCAGAGGTGGGCAAAGGCAATTCCGGGCACCTCGTCAAAATAGTTCGGAAAACATGAATGAACCGCGATTACAGGATTTAATAGATGTTTCCTTGCGTCATTATGATGCACATAATTCACGGCAACCCTATATATTCTATTTAGGCTCTTCGATATCTATCATTTGGCACGAATTTTAAGCTGCTATCTTCATTAATGAAAATTGACCCAAAAAACCGGTGAAAACCCATGTTTGGGACAGGATTTAACAATACAATCCCAGGTACTATATTTAGGCCTCTTCGAGTTCTATCATTTGGCATAAATTTCAAGCTGTTATGTATTACAGTTTTAATTAGAGCAACAAAATTGGCTAAAATTCGGGCATTTTCGGCCATCGGGACAGGCTTTGGCAAGGCAACCCTAGATATTCTATTTAGGCTCATTGAGCTCTATCATTTGGCATACATCTCATCCTGTAATCTTATACACTCGACTTTTCTACAGCCGGCTCTCAGCCTAGATCTATTTTCTTTAAAATTGTTTAGAATCTGGAGGAAATTTTAATCAAAAAAAAATAAAAGCTGAGAATACTTATGTATATAAGTAATCACGCATTGGCCTTCATTGGTATTCACACATAATTTACACAAAAAGCAAGGTTATCTACTAAGACCGGAACATTATTTTGCTACGGAAAACTTTTTTTTAAAGGAGTAACAAACAGTTTTGAGCCACCCAGTGAAGACGCGCAAGCAGCGTGGATGCTGACTGCACTCCGCTTTTACGTTGTCACTAACATCAAAACCTCAGTACACGGTATTGGTTACAGCGCGTGGGTAATGCTAGCAAAAAGTATATATAATGTAGGTATAACATTATCAAAAATGAAAACTTGCAAATATCAATAAAAATGAGAAAAAGACGATGTACGAAGCCCAGTACCTACTATCCAAAAAAATTAAAGAAATTTTTTTGATTTTTATATTTTTTTAATATGTTTTATATTGTTTATATTTTTTTAATTAAATAATAAAATAATAATAAGAAAACCAAGCAAAATAAAAGGATATTGCATGTACATATATTAATTCAATTAAAAATTTCGTTTTAATGTTAGCTTAGGAAAACAAAAGGAAAGAAGAAGCACATATGTGTGAAATAGCAATAAAAATAAATCAGTCATATTTTCATATGAGAAGACAAAATAAGAAATTAGCCAAATCAAAACAAAATAAGAAATCAGAAATTGAAGAAAAACGAAAATGAAAAGAAGAAGATTTGATGCTGCTCAAAAACGCTGCTGCGTCGGTTCTGAAACTACAAATGTATACGGTCCTTAACTCCGGACAAAAAGAATATATACATGAAGAGACAGATTGTCAAAGGTTTCGGACTTATGTAGCTGGCTGTTAGGTCCAAAGTTAAGAATCAGTATGTATATATAAATACGGATTTAAGAATCAGTTTTTCTTCAGTTTTGAAACACGAAACTGCAGAGCGCCATAGAAAACAAAAATAGAAACGGAATGAAACGAAATTTCTTATTGCTGTTTGTTTTCATTTTCGTTGCTCTTCAATTTCTGATTTCTTATTTTGTTTTCATATGGCTGATTTCTTATTGCTATTTCACACATATGCGCTTGTTTCTTATTGCTATTTTTTCATGTGATTTCTTATTAGATGCAATATGCAAACAATTAATTTTATTTCATTATTGCTTATTATTATTTATGAAAAATATTTAAAAAAACATAAAAATGTAAATAAAATATAAAACATTAAAAAAATATAAAAATCAAAAAAAAATTTCTTTCATTTTTTTGGATAGTAGGTACTGGGAATCGATCATCGGTCTTTTCGGCTATCGGCTATTTTTTTCATATGGCTGACTTGTTTACCTATTTTTTTTCATACTTATGAAAGATATCTTATTGATATTTCGCACATTTGCGCTTTCTTCCTTGTGCTTACCTTTTTGTTTACCTCTTTGTTTTCCTAAGCTAACATTAAAACGAAATTTTTGATTGAATTAATATACATACATACATATGTATATCCTTTTATTTTGTTTGGTTTTCTTATGTAGTTTTTATTTATGTTAATTGATACAATTAAACTATGAAAAATATAAAAACATTAAAAATCTCAGTAAAAAAAGAAGAATTTTCACATTAAGCATAAAAGAAGCAAACACCAACTCACACACATTTGTATGCATGCACTTGTTTTGGTTTTGTTTACCTTTTTTGTTTGCATGTGAAAGAAAATCATCCCTTATTTGTTGGGATCGTAAGTAATATGACCAATAGCGAAATAATTTGATTTCGCAGCAATATTTACATTAAAATTATGAATCTAAATTAAATAGTTATTAAAATTATAAAAAAAGCAAAAGTTCAAACTAATTTTTAATGAGTTATGGTTTCTAAAAAAATAAGAATAATCATAACAACTTTTTTTTAATTATGATGTTGTGTTATGGTGTTGGAGTTAAGCCAGTTGAACACGAACAATGACGGGTTCTTAAATATAGCTTCTTTAGCCATTTCATGACTGAAAATTCACTTCAGCGAATTGGTGAAAAAAAGTCATAATGTATATATTCTTTTTGCTCCGGACGAGTTAGCCAGCAACATGAGTCTGTTGTGAGCGCGAATCTCTCTCTTCCATTATATATACTTTTTGGTGTCCGTAGCTTAGACTCATAATTGTGTATCCAACTTTTTCAGCAACACCGTTCCAAAACTCTGCTGAGGAATTCTCAACTGCGCTCAGCTTTAATTTTATTTGTTTATGTGTTTTTGGAACACAATTTCGGTTTCTCAATTTAGTTTTGTTCTTATGAACAAATATTTTCACATTTAAAGGTCAGTGAACTTTTAACATAAAAGTGATTTCTCATATTCCACTGCGTTTCGTTTTTTCCTATGCAACATTATCCGATTGTTGCCTGATTTTAAATTTTCGTTTGAAAAACAAAAAAAAAATCAAAAACAAATAGAAACTTTATTGAAGTTTAAATTTTTTATATCAAAAAATAAATCATGCTAAAAAGTGATTTGTTTTTGGTTTTTTGAAAAAAAAGAAAGGCAAGTAATTTGTCCTTAATTTTGTTGAGAAAATTTTGAAAAACGAACAAAAGTTTTGTGCGAAAAAAAGGATTAAGGATTGATTATTGGCATTTTTTTTTCGGTGAACAAAAGTGAATTCAAATTTTTGAAATTTGCTTTTGATATTTGTGAATTTGATTTTATTTAAAAAAGTGAAAGGATTTTTTAAATTTTTTGTGCATTTCAAGCTAAAAACAATTTGAAATATTTTGAATTGAATTTCATTCCAAATAATAATATAATCCTTTTTTAAATAAAATCAGTGAATTTTATCCAGTTCTAGTGAACACTGAAACAATTAAAGCTGCATTATTTAAAAATTGTAAAATTGCAGTGACTGATTTCAGCACAATCCGCAAATCTTTTCGATTAATTTCGTACGCGAACGATAAAACTTTGTTTTTGGATTCAATTTTCGCGTATTTTTTCGGGATATTTTCATAATTAAAGTTCATAAATTTTCGTTTGAATTTTTTTGATTATTTATGAAACTTTTTCGCAATTCTTTCGTCAAGTAGTTTCACCCAATCATTCATAGCGTTGAATATTGTTTTTACGTTTTTTCTTAATAATATTTCTGGTACCTTTCCTGGTAAATAAACATTTTCATTTATAACAAAAATTTTCTCTATATGAAAATATCCTTGTCTATACATATTTTTGGTATACAAATTTTCTTTGAATGAAATTTTTAAATATTTTGCTCAGTAATTTTTTAGTTTCGTTGGCCGAGCTTAATTGTTTTCTACTGACGATTTTGTTTTTGTACAACTTCGTTTTGTAAATCCTGTGAAATAAACCAAGGTTTTTTTTTCGCTTATTTATTTCGATTTTGTTGATTTTCTGTCCATCACAATTTCTTCAAAAAATAAGAAAAAGATGTCATCATTGGATACGTTCATCTTTTTGACCGACAATTTGGTCGAGTTTGAAAATGACTTTTCGGAGCTGTCACCCCAGGATTTTACAACGCATTCACTAGAGGTTCATCGGGAAGAACTCAAATCTATTTGGAGCAACGTGAAAGTTGCATACAACTCTTGTTTGAAGGAACTATCTTCCAAAAAAGGTAAGGATGATGACGACCCGAATCTCGAATCGATTAAAAATCGTTATCGAAGATGCTACCGCACCTATGTGCGCACCGCTGGCAAAATTGGGGAGATAATCCAGCAACTCAGCACAACATCATCAACATCAAACGACACTAGGTCAATGGAAAACGCAAGTAGCAATTTCCGCTTGCCACCCGGTGACATGGAGGTTTTCAATGGCGACTATCTTTCTTGGCCATCTGTTCCATTTAAACCAGAAAACGCGGGGCGAGGCGCGAGACATTGTGAAAAAATCTCCACTAACCAACGATGGGTTCCTTTTAGCTTGGCAAAATCTTAGGGACAGATTTGAAAATAAAAGAATTCTTGTGAATAGTCAGCTCAGGATTTTGTTTAGCCTTACTCCGGTAACTATGGAGTCTGGTACCTCGCTTAAAAAACTTCAGCGAGATATACAAAGCTGTATATCGGCGCTCCAGTTATACGACATTAACATTCAAAATTGGGATCCGATTTTTGCATTCCTATGTTCAAGTCGTTTACCTGATGCAACCCTAGCTTTGTGGGAGCAGTCATTAAAAAGCAAAACTGCTATGCCATCCTAGGAAGAACTCGATTTATTTTTGACCAGCAGATATCAGACACTTGAAACAGTTTCTGACATCAAGTGCACGCTCAATCCTAAGCACACTTCTCAGAAGCCAAGTACTTCCAACTCCAACTCTAACATCCGTGGTACTGTGCGAAAAGTAAGTACATATCATGCGAATACAGCGGCACCAAATTGCAAGATTTGCTCCAAGGAGCAGCATACTATTCGCAATTGTCCGCAGTTCTTAAGAATGACTTCAAATGAGCGAATGATTTCTATTAAAAAATTTGGACTTTGCCTTAATTGTTTTGCTCGATCGCATTCTGTTAAAGATTGCAAAAACATCCATAATTGCTTCAAATGTAATAAGAGGCACAATACTCTTCTACATCATGAGCACCTTGAGAAAAATTCCACCCCTTTGAATCCAAATTCACCACCCTATAGACACATTTCAAATTCTCAAAGGTCTCATGCTGCTCAAATACAGTCCACTGAATCCGATATTGTGTCCGATACAGTGCAAACATGTTTTCCAGAAGCGTTCTTTTGGGGACTGCAATAGTGCATGTATGTCATTTAGGCATTACATATTCAGCTCGAGCTTTGATTGATCCTGGTTCGGAAGCAACGTTTGTTTCAGAAAAACTTTTCAAGCTTTTGAAGCTTCCTTCTCGTTCCATTCAAGCTCAAGTGTCTGGATTAAATAATGCAATTTCTGCTAAAGCACAAAAATTATGCTCATTTGTGCTCCGGTCTTCAGTAAATGCTGCTATTCAAATTGAGACATCAGCCCTAGTTCTCCCCCATCTTACTGGCAATCTTCCTACACATACTGTCAATTCCGAATTTATCAGAAACCTTCCAAACATTAAATTGGCTGATATAGAATTCTACAGGAGTTCGCATATCGATCTTTTGATCGGTGGTGATCTGCTTCCCATGATTTTGCTTGACGGTATTCAACGAAATGTTTGTGGCTCATTATTAGCTCAAGAAACAATATTTGGTTGGGTTTTGACGGGTCCTGTAATGAACACGATATCTTCTTCAGCAACATACGTTTCATACTTCAATGAAAATGCATTGAATGAAGAAATTTCTCGTTTTTGGGAGGTGGAGGATCTTCCTCAAAAACGTCCCCTTACTCCTTCCGAGCGTTTTTGCGAAGAATTGTTCGTAAAAACTACAAAACGAGACCAAAATGGAAGATATGTTGTCTCACTTTCATTTAAAGACGGCTATCCTGAAAGCCTCAAAATTGGTCACTCCCGTGCAATCGCAAATGCACAGTTCTTAAGAAATGAAATCCGACTTTGCAAAAATCCAGACTTCAAAATAAAATACGATAATGTTATAATGGAATATATTGATTTAAATCATATGAAACCTGTTTCTTCCCCTCTGTATTCACATTTTCCAAAAAATTACTACTTGCCTCATCACGCAGTAGTAAAACCTGATAGTAGCACTACGAAAATACGTGTAGTGTTTAATGCTTCAAGTCCTGCATCCAACGGTGTAAGTTTAAATGACATCTTACACACTGGCCCTGTTTTACAGTCTGATCTAACGCTTTTAATTCTAAAATGGCGTTTCTATCGCTTTGTGTTCAACAGCGATATTGAAAAAATGTACAGACAAATTTTCGTGGATCCGAGCCACTATCCATTTCAAAGGATTTTATTCCGTAACTCACCACAAGATGAAATCCGTGATTATGAACTCTTAACCGTAACCTTTGGGGTTAATTGCGCTCCATATTTAGCCATCAGAACCCTCCTACAACTGGCAGAAGATATTCAAAACTCCTTACCATTGGCAAGCAACATCTTACAAAATAATATGTATGTAGACGATGCTCTAGCAGGAAGTCATGATGTGTCCAGTGCGGTTCGCGCTCGCGATGAGCTTATCGCTGCCCTTGGATCAGCAGGATTTTCACTCCGCAAATGGACATCTAACTCACAAGATATTCTGGAAGGGCTCCCACGTGAACATCTCTTAAACGAAGATTTTCTACAATTGGACGATTGTAGTAACGCCAAGACTCTAGGTATCAGATGGAACGCAAAGTCCGATGAGTTTTTCTTCTCCACAAAACCTCTTGATCGTAAGCCGACCTTTACTAAGCGCGAGGTTCCATCTCAAATATCAAAATTGTTTGATCCCGCTGGCTGGCTAGCACCCTGCATTGTTTTAGCTAAAATTCTTATGCAGCAAATATGGCTGTCGAAAATTGATTGGGACGACGATTTGCCAAAAAATTGTTTACAAATGTGGCATAATTTTCTCGACAATTACCTTCACATTAACTCTATCAAAATTCCAAGATGGGTTAATTTTTCTCCAGACGATAGTGAGGTAGAGTTCCATGCATTCTGTGATGCATCGGAAAAAGCGTACGCTTTAACAATTTATGTTCGAATTCGTACTGCTTCAGGCATCATCTCTACTGCCCTATTAGCGGCTAAAACCAAGGTTGCACCGGTCAAAACATTATGGATTCCGAGACTCGAGTTGTGCGGAGCCGTTTTGTTAGCAGAAATGGTAGACGCTATTATTCCGCAGCTTGAAATAAAAAATTATAATATATTTTTCTGGACTGACTCCACTATCGTTCTTGCTTGGCTACAAAAGCCACCATGTCAGTGGCAAACCTTTGTGGCCAATCGAGTTTCCAAAATCGTCCAAAGTGTCGGTCCAGCAAATTGGTTCCATGTGAATTCTCAAGCTAATCCAGCAGACATTGCAAGTCGAGGTATTATGCCACATGTACTTGTCGACAACGATCTTTGGTGGCATGGTCCGAGATGGCTCAATCATGATCCAAGTTATTGGCCAAATTCCTTTAGAAACTCCGAACATGAAACGGATCTTGAAAAAAAGGCCTTTAAGTCAAATTTTGTATTCTTTCAAAAATTCGATGATATTCTTGATCGTTTCTCATCATTTTCAAGAGCAATGCGAGTTATTGCGTACATTATTCGATTTTTCCATGGCACTCATCCGGTGCGCCGTAGTAACTTTAAATACGACTCGAAAAATATTAGTAGCGCTGAAATAAATAGCGCTAAAAATCGTTTAATAATTCTAAGCCAGAAAGTTACATATCCGATGGAGTATAAAAACTTGTCACTCAAGCAACCCATCCAATCTTCCAGTAGTCTGCTTAATTTGAACCCTTTTGTGGATGCAGATGGAATTCTTCGCGTATGCGGAAGACTAATTTCTTCACCTTCTTTGACGTATGATGAACGTCATCCAATAATTCTTTCGTATAATTCTTCCTTTACACGACTGCTTATTCAGTTTACCCACCAAATCTCATTGCATGGAGGAAATCAACTCATGCTAAGACTGATTCGAATGCAATTCTGGATACCCAAGGTTAAAAACCTTATAAAAACCACAATTCATCATTGCAAGGCTTGCATTCTGCAAAGAAAAAATGTTCAAACGCAATTAATGGGAGCTTTGCCTCCTGAACGAACAGTTCTGACTCGCCCTTTTGAGCATACTGGCCTTGATTTCGCTGGGCCTTTTGATGTAAAAAATTATACCGGCAGAGCTTGTTTAATAACCAAGGGCAATGTGTATGTTTTTGTGTGCTTTGCCACAAAAGCCATACACCTAGAAGCAACAAGCACGCTATCTACTCCAGCTTTCCTTGCTGCTTTTAATCGTTTTGTTTCGCGACGTGGGTATCCTTTGCACCTATATTCTGACAACGGAAAAACTTTTGTTGGAGCATCAAAGGTCTTAGAAAGGGACATTTTTGAAGTTTCTATGTCTGCCATAGCATCCAACTTTAGTCATCTTAAGTTAAATTGGCATTTTATTCCTCCAGGTGCCTTCCATATGGGAGGCTTATGGGAAGCTGGCGTCAAAAGTTTTAAGACGCATTTTAAAAAGATTGCTGGGGCCTTTAAATATACATTTGAGGAACTTTCTACGCTGCTATCAAAGATTGAAGCTTGCCTTAATTCTCGACCCATTTCTCCAATGTCTGAGAATCCAGCCGAATTTGCGGCTTTGACTCCAGGACACTTCCTTGTTGGCGGTCCTCTTTTAGCACCAATCGAGCCACAAATTCACGAGCAACCTATCTCTGTCATTAAAAGATGGCAAAGGCTGACGGCACTCCAGCAACACTTTTGTACACGTTGGAAAAACGAGTACCTCAAAGTACTCCATAAACGCAATAAATGGAAAAACCTTCAAGAAAATATAGAAGTAAATTCGATTGTTGTGATACGCGACGAAAATCTTCCTCCGCAAGAATGGCGCTTAGGTCGTGTTTCAAAGGTCCACTGCGGCAAAGACAATTTAGTTCGCGTCGCCGATATTATCACCGAGCGAGGTCAAATTACGCGTCCAATAGTAAAACTGGTTTTCCTACCAAGAAACTAGTTTTTATTTAACACAGAATAGCCCAAATCCTTACTTTTAATTCTATTTCAGTTTCGTCATGCCAAGAATTTTCAAAAATAATAAAAATATTCCTCGGAGTTCAGTCCAGGAACGTCTTTCCGTATGGCGTCGTCCAGCTAAAGCGACCAAAAAGTTTGAATGTCGTGTCTGTCATCAATATCATGCACTCCGAGCATGTCCAAACTTTCAGAGTATGAACACGGAACAGCGAATGCGTGCAGTGCTGCTCCATAAGTATTGTGCCAATTGCCTTGCACATCAGCACTCTGGAAATTCCTGCCGTAGCAAACTTGGATGCTACTACTGCAAGCAGAATCACCACACAATGCTACACATGCATGAACGCCTGCGCACAAGTGACTCACTGATACCATCCAGTTCGAGACCATCCCAACCTGTAACGGTATCTTCCATAATTGCGCAACATGTCGTCGCTCTGTTTCCTACGGCATTGATCCGCCTACAAATAGACGGGCGGCTGCACTATGCAAGATCTCTCCTGGATCCTTGTATAGCTCATAGCCGAATATCGACAAGTCTGGTAAACAGCCTGCATACACCTATCACTGAAATAGGAAATGAAAAAGTGTGCTCCATCATCATCCGTGCGCACTCTGATCCACATGTCAAAATGGAAGCTAAGGACTGTCCCAGAAAAAACTTGCACTTTGTTTTTTAGTTATAAAAAAATACCCAGCAATTTTTTTGGTCTTTTTTCTTTTTTTATTAATAATGGCTAGTGTTAAGAATATAAATAACTAAAAACATAATTAAAATTTTTTTTTTTTTCATAAAAATTTCTAACGTTGTTCTTAAGGCCCCTTATTACATTTTGTACAGGTGTTTTATCGACAGTACGGAACGATCTTTTTCACTTAAGTCAAAAGTCTTGCAATTTTTTTGTAGTCTTACCACTCTTTTGAAGATTTCTTTTCATTAGAGCTCGATATTTCCGAATTGGGAGAAGCTCTGGGCAGTTGGGCGGATTTGCAATTTTTGGTACAAAATTGATCTTTTTACTTTGATACCATTCCGTCGAAGCTTTAGAGTAATGAGAGGTTGCTAAATCGGGCCAGAGAATCACTGTACCTTCATGCGCACGAATAAATGGTAGAACACGTTTTTCGAGGTACTCGTCTATATAAACTTTTGAATTGATTGTGCCTTTCGTAACAAAGAAGCTTCTTCTGAGGCCACAGGTACATATGACCTGCCAAACCATATATTGCTTCGAAAATTTCGAAATTTTTTTCTCTTTAAATTTACTAGGCATATGCCTCTTCTTCGGTGATGTATAATATTTGTGCCCAGATAGCGGCTTAAAATCTGCTTTGACGTAACTTCCGTCGTTCGTAACGCAGTAATCAAATTTAGTCAGTTACCTTTCATACAATTTTCGGGCTCGTATCTGAGCCATCAACTGCTTTTCATCAGAACGGTCTGGTACTTTTTGAACTCTATATGTCTTCAGCTTACTTTTGTCCTTTATCCTTTGCACAGTAGATTTTGATGTACCTGCTCTATCCGCCATATCTCGCACTGAGGTGTTGGGATTCTGCTTAAAAAGGCGCTTCACCTTCGCCGCTACCTTTGGGTTAGAAAATTCTGGTTTTCTGCCTGAACCCTTTTTTCGTGAAACAGGTAGACCCTTCTTATAATTAGAAATAACCGTTTTGACAGTTCTTTCTGATGCACCAACTATTTTTGCTATAGCTAAATATTTTAACCCTGGATTTTGCAGGTATGTGGACAAAATCAGTTCGCGGACTTTTTCTTGCTTGCTAGACATCTTTGTCGTTAGAAGTGCTATCTTCAAGTGTTATACATCATATCAAACGTCACTTTATATGGAATAAATATTTTGTCTTTTTAGACCTATAAGATTATCAGGTACAGTATAATCTTAAAAAATAAAAGTGCAAGTTTTTCCTGGGACAGTCCTTACATTACAGGTCGTAAATCGAATTTTCCTTAAGACACCGTCTAAATCCTTGGACGCCGGTATAAAAGAAAAATTTTCCAATATCATTTTGGGAGGTCCAGATTTTGACAGATGCGCCTCCATATCCTTGGTTTTGGGTGCTGATCTGTTTGAAATTTTATTTTATTTCAGCATTGGTTATTAAAATCGGTTTTCCATCAATCATTTCATCGGCCTATTCTAGCGACTGGATTTTCTAAAGAAACCCTAATCATCCACATTTTCATTATCTTTGAAAATATGATTTTCGTGTTTTTTTAAATGCAGAATCAGTTCTAGTGACTAAGCTATTCTAATTGAACTTATTTATTATTAATTTGTTTCAACTAACGATTCGTTTCAAGTAAAACAAGAAAATTGAAAAATGTAACTTCATAATTTCTATATATTTATAGCCCCAAAAGGAAAAATCCTAGTTGCGAAAAATAGCATAATTTCAGCACACATACAAGCAAACAACATGAATATAATTTTTGTTGTTTTCCACTCAATTTTTCTGCCGAAAAAAAAACCAACAAAATTGAAACTAACGGCATCGGTTGTAAACTACAAAAACGCAACAACAAATACACGCATTTTTTTTAGGATTTTTTCGACTGAATTTTTCCGAAGAAAAACCAACAACAAAATTTACGCGGGATCACTTGCAAATTTGCAAGTTTGAAGGAGTCAAAATAAAAATCATGCTATTTGCTGGTTGCCTGGTAGATATAAAAATTGATTTTCTCAAATGCAGATTTAAATGTAAGTCATCGTAATTGAATAATTTTCTTAACATTTTTCCCTTATTTTTGAATTTCAATTTATTTATTTTCATTTTCTAATATTCAAATAACTTTTTTATGAATTTAAGAAAATAAATAAATTAAAAAATACAAAATGGTCTCAATTTAACATTGTGAATTCGTTCGGTTCGTTGTAAAAGCCGAGCAAAATCAGAAATAAATCCAATTGGATTTTGCTTCGTAATTCTCATTGGTTCCAGCTTTCATTCTTCTCGCCAAAATTTAATACAGGCAAAAAGCTCAGAGTCTAGTTCTTTCCTATCTACTTCTTTGTTGGTTCCAGCTTTCATTCGGCTCGCCAAAATTTAATACTGGGAAAAAGCTCGGATTCTCGTTTGTTTTCTATCTACTTCTTTGCAATGCAGCGCAGCGCTGTTTAAAAATGTTTGACTGAGAAAACTGGGATGTGTGCTCTGAATTTATTAAACAAGAAATTTAACAGGAAAAATTTTTGATTTTTTTTTTAAAATTTAAGTAGGCTTTGAATTTTTAGCCAACAACAACTGCAAGGGAAATTTTTTTTTTCATAAAACTAATTTTCTATATATAAGTGGCTGGCAGAATATGAATCACTTCATGATTGAAAGTTAATGTGTTAAGATGAATTGTCGATGCGCCATTGAAAATCTATTGGAGAAACCTTTTTCTCAATTAAGTGCTTCTGAAAAATCAGAACCGACTAAGTCTGGAAGACCAATCCCGTCTCTTCCAGATTTAATTTGCAAGGTGGTGTCTAAAAGTAAGTCTTTTAGTAGGCATTTTCAGGCTTCTAATTACGAGGCTAACTTTTGGCTATGGGGTTGCCCCTCTATTAATAAATTATTTTGTTGGCCTTGTTTGCTTTTTTCAAGTAACCAAGAAAGAGGAGTTTGGAAAAAGGGTTACATTTTTTTTTTTTTTTTTTTTTTTGCAACTTCTTATTTATTTATTGAACCAACTCGCTTGGAGACTAACAATAATTATACAAATCTTAAGAAACTAATATAACGTCGGACTTTTCCAAGCCATTGCTTAGAAATGTTATTTTTTCAAATTTTGCCTTCGGTTGTGAAAAGAGTACTCATTATGCGTATACATAATAGCTACAGGGGTGGTAAGTCTTGTCTCTTCAATCGAGACGTATTCGATGTTAGGAGTAGGTTCCTAGCCAGTATGTTCGGATGTTGCTGTAGTTTTTGTTGATACGATCTCTTTGTGTTTTCCTGTATCTGCTTAGCGAAGGGTATACCAAGATCTTGGTGAATGTTTATATTCTTGATATACCATGGTGCGTCGGAAATAGTTCGAAGTATTTTTGACTGAGACCTTTGCAATATTTCTATATTCGATGAGCTTGCATTGCCCCACAGCTGGATTCCGTATGACCATATAGGTATAATAATAGATTTGTACAGAAGAACTTTATATTCAAGGCTGAGTTTTGAATGTTTATGCAAAAGCCAATTAATGTTTGATGCTTTCAACTTCATTTGAAATTTTTTCTTTTCAATGTGTCGAGGTGCGTACCTAAGTATTTAACTTCAGTGCTCTGAGGTATTGCGGTGTTATTTCGGTGAACTGTGGGGCAAGACCTTTTATTGAGTGTAAAATTTACATGTTTACTTTTTTGCTCGTTTACATTTATTCGCCAGCTTAAAAGCCGTGTTTCAACTAGACGCATATGTTCTTCGAAGGTATGTGACACACTATGAGGGTCTGCGTGACAAGACAAAATTACAGTGTCATCAGCAAAAGTAGATGTAAGCACAGAGTGGTTTGTTGGCAAGTCAGAAGTTTAAATTAGGTAAAGAATTGGGCCAAGAACACTACCTTGTGGTACGCCTCCAAAAATGTCAACGTCATCTGAAATGTAGTCGTTGCATTTTACCCTAAGCTTTCGTCCTGTAATGTAGGACCCTAGTAAAGCATGGGTATTTTTAGGGAGTAATTTTTTTATCTTGTGTATAAGTCTATCGTGCCACACCTTATCAAAAGTTTGAGCTACATCTAGAAATACTGCTGAGCAATATTTTTTTTCTTCATATGTCTTTCTAATTTTTGCTATTATCCTGTGAACTTGCTCTATAGTTCCATGTTTTGGTGCTGAGGTATTATGTTAAGTTGGTTCATGTCGGGCAAAATTTTCGAGAGCAGCAGCTTTTCAAAAAGTTTTGATGTGGTTGGCAACAAGCTTATTGGCCGATATGAGGAAACTTGTGTGGGATTTTTCCCAGGCTTAGAAATCATTGTGATTTGAGACATCTTCCAGCTTTTTGGGTAGTGGCCCAATCGAGTAATAGCGTTAAAAAGTATGGTTAGGTGTCTGACTGCACAGTAAGGTAATTCAATAAGCATATTAGCAGTTATTAGGTCATGACTTGTGCTTTCTTCTTGTTCAATTGAGTTTTTATGTATGAGTGAACGTCTTTAGTTGTGATACGCAACAAAATTTGTCTCATATTTTGAGTTTCTTGTGGTATTTCAAAGCTGTTGCCCGGAGGATTCGGCTGAAATACTTGTTTAAGATGGTGAGCAAATGCTTGCCTTTTTTCTTGGTTACTTCTAGCCCAGCAACCATTGCTTAGTCTAATGGGAGAATCTATGTCAGTAGGTTTTTTCATACTTCTGATGGCCTTAAATAAATAGTAGTTCGAAGACTTTAGAGGGCTCAGATTTTTAATGTAAGAGTCTATACCTCTTTCAGACTCTTCTCGGAGGGCATTTCTCAGTTGAAGTTTGGCTAAGGCTGGTTTATGTTTAAGTGTAGGTGACCTGCCTTCTTGCCATAGTCGTCTGAGGCGTCTTTTTTCCTTCACTAAACGTTCTATTTGTGAGGAGCTGAGGCGCTGCTTTATATAGATTGGTTGCACAGGAGTGGCATGAAGAGCAGCTGATACAAGCATGTTGTTATATAATTGTATGGCTGATTCCAGCTCCTCCGAGTCTTTAAAGCTAATGTCATTACGAAAATGACTACTAATGTATTTTTTATATTTAAGCCAATTCGTTTTATTTGTTGTAAGGCCATTGGGTGTCTGCATCAGCTCTACATATTTATGCAGATGTAAAATGACAGGAGAATGGTCTGAGCTCAAGTCAAAACATGATTCAGCAGAAATTTTCCACTTATTGATTCCTTTTGTAATTGCAAAATCCATAAGATCTAGAGTCTTTTGAAGGTCTGATGGCCAATAAGTTGGCTGACCAGTGGAGACATAATCAAGTCCATTGCGGCGATTGGTTAATGAAAGCCAAAGTGCTTTGCCTTTTGGATTGATAAGTCGTGAACCCCAGTGGTTATGCTTCGCATTATAGTCACCAGCAGCTACGAATTTTGATCCTAGTGAATTAAAAAAGTGGTCGAATTGGGCTGTCGTAATCTTATATCTTGGCGGACAATATACAGCTGAAACTGTTACTTTGCCATCCCAACATTGTAAGGAAATCGACGTAGCTTGTAGGTAGTCTCTTTCATACTGCTCGAATTCGTAGTGCTTTATACGACTTTGAATGAGTATTCCTGTACCTCCTCGTGCTTTACCATCAGGGTGACAGGTTCTGTAGAGTTTATAACCTTCAATTTTAAAATTGTGGATGATGGCCAGATGTGTTTCAGAAATAAGTAAAATGTCAATTTCGTTGTTGCAAAAAAAATTTCTAATTTCTAATTCATGTTGGCTTACGCCGTTTGCATTCCAATGACAGATTTTGAGTGTGTTCATTTGTTTCCAATCAAAAATTTCATAAGTTGATTTTGATTGTTCATCATCTCATGCATCATTGTCTGCATTGTTGTCATGAACTGGGTCATGCATTGCGTGAGCGTCATAAGCATGGTCTCAAGATTTTGAGAGCTACTTATGATATTTGAGGTTTATCCTGACTAGATTTAAGCACGTTAGCATAGGTTTGACCCGATATGTTGGACAAGTTGGTAGGTACTATGTTATTTGTAAAAGTCTGCATGACTTGGGTAGGTGGATTTCGAACTATTTCCTTACGTAAGCGCATTTTGTTTTTTAATTCAGAGTATACGGGACAACCCCTGTAGTTAGCTGTGTGGTTACCTCCGCAATTATTGCATTTTTTTGTAGCAGCGTCTTTTTTGTCGGTAGTGCATGCGGACGAAGGGTGAAAGTCGCCACAAGCAACACAAATAGTACGTAGGGTACAATATGATTTGGTGTGGCCAAACTCCTGGCAGTTTGTGCATTGCACAGGACCCATGCGCTTATGGGGCTCCTCTACGGATATTCTGCGATTTATTAAGTAGCGCAGATTATAAATAGGATGGACATCGTTTTATCCCAATTTTCGTGCGTCTGGTTCAAGTTCCACTCGAAAAAGCGGCTGGGGGATTTTATTTTTATTCATAATGTTGAAAATTGATTTAGGAATACATCCGGCATTATTTAGAGCTTCTTAAAATTTAATTTGTTCTACGTCGGGTTCAATGCCTTTCAATATAACTGTTAGACCTTTAATGCTTTTGAGCTGGTAGGTGTAGTAGTTTTTACTGTTTTTATCCAGGTAAGAAGCAATTGTTCTATAATTTTTTTCTGCATAAATTTGTATTTTGGTTTCGGAAACATTGCCTTTCGTAAGAGGAATTATATGAGAGGCATCTTTTCCAATTAGAGAAACCAAATTACAAACAAGTTCATTAGAACTACGTTCATGTAAGTAAATGGGGGGAGGCTTCAGCGTTTTATTGTTTGAGTTGTTCATGTTGTTGTTATTCAATGCAGGTGGATCGTTATCAAGCAAAGCATATCGATTTTGGCTAAGTGGGTTATTTGAAACTTTTTCGCTTTCGCTCACTTTATATATCTTTCTTGAAATATTTGCGTTTGATGGGCTTAGCTTTCGCTTGATTTTAATATAGCGATCCAATCCAGTCTGGATCGCTGAAGCTACAATCTTGTTGGAGTTATTATCCGTGGTATTGGTCTTTCTTTGATTAGAAATACTAGAAAAATCGAGCAATTTTATACTTGCGGTTTTTGCATCATTTTCCTGATGGGGTGTTGAATTTGGCATCGGTGACACATTTCCCTGCTGGGGGATCAAGGGAGAGCCACACTGTACACTCCATGGTGACTTAGCAAAGAGATTACCCGCTTCATTAGATGCAGCTAGCTCTTGAGTAATTTCTAATATTTTTTGATGTGTGTGTGCTCGGTGTGTGAGGTTTTGCGCGGGATCGATCGGTTGAACAGTGATGTTGGTGGGCGACACTTTGGTGTTGGTACGCGCGCTTGGATGTATTTTAGCATTTTTGCTATCCGAATTCACGGGAGAACCACTTTTTGTATTTTTTTTGCACTCATTATTTTTTTTAGACTCGGCACTGACCGATGAGTCTTTTGGAGGTGAGCGCTCAACCGGCATTTTTCTTTTTCACTTGTTTATTATCGTGAGATAAAATAAACATTTTATTATTTTTATTTGTTTTGCCACTAAGGGCAGGGAAGCTGCTGTCTTTAAATTGAACTTGTTTTAAAATTTATGTGCGTCTCTGTCGCAATTTTTAAAATTTTTTAAATTCACGTTTTCACTATAAAAATCGAATTTATACATGGAGCGAGTTTTTATACAGCCCGACACGGAGAGTGAGCACCGTAGTAGTAAGGGTTACAATGATTTAAGTCATTTAACTGCTGCAATGTCAAAGCACATAATTTCCAAGGTGCATATTAATAACAGCGTTACTTTGAAAACGTATGGAAATGCACGTATTGATTTATTGCTTGATGAAAAAAAAATGTTTTTCTTTCACAACACAATGAACAGGTTTCGGAAAACCGTCTAGTTTTGGAACGAATTGTGGATTGTGTCTGCTTTCTTGATTCTCAAGAGCTATCTTTTAGAAGCCATGATGAAGCAGAATCTTCAGACAATAAAGGCAATTATGTTGAGCTCATTTACTTGATTGCTAAATATGATGACAAATTAAAGCGGCATTTAAATACTGCAACTGTTTTTAAGGGAACTTCGAATACTATACAAAATGATTTAATTAATTCGGTTGCAGCTGCAATTTCGAATAATATTGACAAAGAAATAAATGATGTTTTGTTTCTTTCCGTAATGCTCGACGAAACACCTGATGTCACTTAAAAGTCTCAAATGTCCGTCGTTTTCCGATATGTCAATGCTTTGCAAAAGAACGATTTTATCAATTTTGGGATACAAGCGATGATCGAACGGCTAATGCTATTGCTAAAAAATTAATAGATTTGATTAGATCTAAAAATTGGGGTGGGAAGTTAGTAGCTCAAACATATGCAGTGCAGGCGAGAGGATTTCTTCAATTCTTTACTTCACTCAATACAGTTTTCATGCTTAATGTATTTAATGATATATTTTCATTTACTGATGTATTATTTAATATTCTACAAGCAAAATACTTAGATATTCAATATTGTTGTGACCAAATTGAAGTGACAAAAAATAAAATTTCAAACACCAGGCCGCAGTTTGAAACATTTTTTGTTGCTGAAAAAATGCGACTAACCCAATTCCAAAACGTGGCGAAGACTTACAATGTTTTGAAATGCGTTACAAACGTGTATTTTTTGAAATAATTGATACTTTGTCAACACAAATGGACATAAGACTTAAGTCGTTAAAAAGATTAAAGTTTTTGGAATTGTTGAATTCAAAAAAGTTTCTCAATTTCGAAAGAAGTTTTCCAGATGATGCTTTTGAAAGCCTTAAAGTTTCATATGCACCTCACATATGTAC
The DNA here is from genome assembly GCA_949775025.1 of Tricholauxania praeusta. NCBI lineage: Eukaryota > Metazoa > Arthropoda > Insecta > Diptera > Lauxaniidae > Tricholauxania > Tricholauxania praeusta. Next base: position 113,564,491 of record OX459028.1, read on the forward strand.
ATTTGTTAAGCTAAGGAATGAGTTGAATGTATTTTTCTCATGTGAACAGTTTTGTAGCATTTTCATCAAAGATATACCCGAAACTCTTTTAAATTTGGACTTGAAAGATAAGTTTTCAGAAATTTTTAAGCTAAGTTCCTTAATTTTGACAATCCCAACTTCAAGTAGCTCAATTGAAAGATCATTCTTTGCACTCAAGCGGATAAAGACTTTTTCGAGAAATACTATGTGCGAACAGAGATTGTCGGAACTGGCTTTGATTTCCATAGAAAAAGTATTTCTTAAGGAAATCAAAAGCAAAAACAGCTTTTATGATGAGGTTCTGGAAATTTTCTTGAAAAAAACACGCCGTATTGAATTGACATACCAGTAAAATTGTTTAGAATAAAAAAGAAATAATAATAAAAACTTTAAAAAAAATATTAAAAAAATATAAAAAAACTAAAATGGGATCTCAGTCTATCACGTCCCCGTCGTGGTCCTGGAAAAAACTAAGAATAGGCATTCATATTTAAATAACACATAAACGTTGAACACCCAGCTGAAAACGCCACGACACGCCACTGTTCGTTCCATAACTTTTTGGGTAAAATCCTGTAAAACACGAGAGAATAAGAAAATTGCGCTATGTGAAAGAGAAATAATATAACAAGTATAGGAACGGGAAAAAACCTTTTTTTTAGCACAAGAATAACGTCAAAAATTTTTGAATATAGTTGCAAAAGTTAATTTTCTAAGTCCAGACAATAAATAAACATCTTAAATTGAATGTAGTTGAACAATAAATTCAATTCTATGAACGCAAAGAATAAAATGGAAAATAAAAATAGTCAATATAAACTCAATGTTTACAATTCAGCTTGCACAACATATAACAGCTGATAGTTTGACACTTTTGATGAGCTTACACGAAAAAATTCTTCGGGTAAAAACCTGTAACTTCTTACAAAGAGAGAACATAAATTACTCTCTTATTTTCGTTCTCACTTACAGTTTTTTCGTGTACGGGAACGCTTTTTGGGTAAAATCATGTAAAAACCTGCAAATTGTACTAATGCATTATTGAACGGGAACGCAACTACTGTTTCTCAATGAAATTCAAAAATTACAAATTTAAGGAACAAAATTTTCATTCATAAATATTTTTCTCTTTGGTTGTTGTACAACAAAATCAAGATGCGTGGCAACGTAGCTAATTCAAAAGAAAAAGCAGCATATGAATGAAAAATCTGTAAAATGCAATACACTTATCCCTCGCTTTACACGCTACTCGTTTTGCACGTTTTCGATCTTACACGGTTTTTAAAAATCAAAATTAAAAAAAAAATTATGTAGAAAATGACTAATTTTGACTTCACGCGACTTTATTCCTACTTAATTATAGATCTGGCAACATATCAGACGTACACATGATCTACTGTCATAAGCTTATACAAATTTTTTTTTATTTATATGAAGTACCATATTTTTTGTTTCTATGAAATAGATTTTTTATGTTTTTTTTTTCCACTTTACAAATAAATTTAGCTATTTTTAGTTGTGTATGATTTAAATGGTATTTTTATATATTATTAAGTGTATGTATTAGTGATATTTTGTGTTCAATAAATGTCTAAAAAAGCTTTTTTATAGTCATTTTCGTTTTACACGGTTTTTCCATACAAACATTATTTTTTCGAATTACACGGATTTGTCAGGAACGTATCTACCGTGTAAAACGAGGGACAGGTGTATTCTATCGTTTTAAGTGAAACAAATATTTTTTTTGTTAAGTATCAATATTTAATAGGAAAAAATTTTATTTTTTAATTTATATAAGCTGTTGATTTTAAGTGTTTGTACATAGCATATTTATAGTTGGACAAACATTTGTATTGTATTTGTATACATCACAGCTTATTGTACGCAGTACATACTTTTAACTTCAGCGCTCTATACTGCCGTACAGATGAAGAAAAGCACTATCTACATTTTCATGAAAATTGAGTTTTTTATACCGTTGGATTCGTCTTTTTAAGCTCTATCAATCTGTTGAATAAAAAAACGGATAAACCTTGTATTTTCAAAAATGAAAATGCCTATCTGCGTTTTCTGTGTATTACTAATCGAATAAATGAAAAATTACATGAGAATTTAGTTTATCTACATTTTATTGCAGATAGTGCTTTTTTTTATCTGTTTTATTGAGAAATTTTCATTTATTATACATATAAAATATGCTCATGTACATAGTGCTTTTTTTCATCTGTAATTTCCATTAAATCGACATAGAAAAATCGCCTATCTACAATTTCACCTAGAAAATGAAATAATTTTACAAATAACATAAGAAAATAATAAAATACAGATTTTTAACCCGTTAATTGCCAACCGGCCAAGATGGGCCTTTAATTCATAACCTTTTATTAGTGGATTACATTACATTATAAATTTAACAATATTAAAAGAATTTTATCAGACATAAAAAAAATCATTTTCAATCTCTAAGCCATTCTTTTTTACAGGAATAGTATTCCAAAATTCGTGTCTGCTATCAGGCATGAGTGGCACCAACTTCTCTTGTATGTCTTTTTTTTTCTAATATTTATTCCTTGAAATTCATTTAGAGTTGTAAACTTAGGGAAACCTTCTTCTACAATTTTTTTTTGAATGGAATCCAAAATTTTGTACTCTTCAGTATTTTCATAAGACATTTTATATGATAATGTGTGTTCGCCTCTGATTACTTTTATGCTTTTTATATCATTTAACATTGGCCTTTCAACCATTTTTTTTTAATTTTACTTGTGAAGTGTAGTCTTTCCAGTCATAAAAATGGTTGCAGGTCATTTCTATAACTTTTATATTCTTACTGGCACTTTCTACACAATTCACGAAATCATTGAAATCATATAAGTTTTTTTTTGCGCTTCATCGAACACTCGACCAGGTGGTGAAACGAGTCAGCAGACATAAAGGTGTGACCTGGCACGAAATAAAAAATTTCAATAGTCTTTGTTTCCAACAATTTTGAGTTTATTATGAAAATCAAAAAAGTTAGTAGAGTCCAATTCTTGTTTTGAGATGAACAATTGTCCAACCACAAAACAATACTCTCTTTATCTCTGCATTGGAAACAAAAATTGATAGTAAGTACTGATCAATCTTTCTTTTTTTCGATCAGTCAGGCCTTCATGCCATACTGCGCATATTATTTTATTTGCCTCACTTGTAAAATTGTTAAGAGGTACAAAACATTCATTGTAGGCAACTATGCGCTGGGTAAACATTGCAACTTTGAATTGATCCAGACGTGGTAACATAATTACCTTCTCTAAATCAACGGAGTAAAAAGTACGTTTTTCATCCTTGTTTTTAGCATGTTCACAATGTTCTCTGTAAAGCTCACGACCTTTTTTGGCTTTGTCCATATGCTCTTTATAAGCTTGACAACCATTGCAATCTAATACAATATTTTCAGTTGTGTGAGAAGTATTGTGTTTTGAAAATGCCTCACATTTTTCACACTCCTCATGGCCGAGCTTTGTGTAAGAAATTTTTTTTTCTGTTATAGTTGCCCTATATTTTTCATATGAGGTGTTTCCATAATTTTCATGTTTAGCAACAAAATCGTTATACATCTCTCTTATTGTCAGCTGGCATGGAAGATAACGCCTTTCTGGAGCATGCTCACGTCTGTAATGTGATATATAGTAGTAGGATTATAGCTTTCTATATGATCGCTTATAGCTTTATCTCTTAACACAATACTTTTCACGTTTCTGTTTGTACCTCGTTTGTCTAAGGCAGGTTCGTTAGTTATAGGATTCATGTTTAAGAAAGTGTTTCTCAAACAATTGGTGTTATTCTCTTTGAAACCGAGAGAAGTTAAAAAAAAGCCTTTGTAAACACAGTGTAGAACTTTATCTTTATCGGGTAAATAGTATTCAAAATGATTATTTCTTAAAAATTCTTCTTCATTTGTTTCTTTTCCCGTTGTTTTTGTGCGCCGTTTTACAGGCATTTGTTTAACGTAATTAATGAAGAAACTTTTTCTAACTGATTGTGTATAAATGTTCCAAAATGCTTCATTTATAACATTCCTGTCTTTTCCAGTTATATTTTTGGTACACTTAAATTTGCATTTATCGGAACAAGTAAATAATACTACCCCATGCCGCCTTGGAAACTGTATGCTGTCTTTCCGTTGTTCAGTTTTCTTTTTTATTGTTGCATTTTCCTCATTTATTGTACCGGCTAAAACATAAGTATTTGCATGTTCATCAGTAAAATGGTTAGTACACATTTGGTCTTTTGGACTTTCTACTGTCTCAATAAAATTTTGAGCTGATTCATTTATATAAGTATAATTGATGTCTAAAATCATAAAACATTTGTTAGTTAATATTCTTTAGCAAAATTTATTAAAATCAAGGTTTGAAATACTATGTGTTTTAATATATAAAATTACCATTTTTTTGATTATTTATCTGAAAATTATCAATTTCATATAGTTGCATTTTATCTCCAAAAACAGATTGTGAAGATGAATAATGATCTGTGGTCTGGTAATTTAAAATTGCTGATGATGTAGAAGAGCCACCATATGGTGGCTGATTTTGAAAATATAACTGATTATCTTGATGTAAGTTTTTTGAATGTATAGAATAAAAATTTATAGGCTCTAATGTTGATTGTAAATCATTAGGTGGCATGAATGAATATGGAGTGCTTGTAAAATTATTTGATTCTTGAAGCACAGAATTACTTATTTTGCCATCGTCAAAATTATATGTCAGAACATTAGGAATTTCCCATAAGTCATGACATTCGTCCATAGTTTGACGAATTAATGAAAATGTTTGAGCGTCTAAGTTGGATCGATTATTTTTATAAAGATTATTTTCGCAATAACTATCCATTTCTCTTTTACACAGCTATAATAAAAAATATTGTTAACAATATTATAAATATTCTCATTATGAAAAATAATTACAGTTCAAATCAAGACACCAGACTTTATCTATATGTTATATTTTATAATCACTTTTCAAAGCGAAATAAAATTAATTTTTAGCAATTATGAATTTAGTTTGACAGATAATTCTTTCGAAAAATCAGTATATAAAATGTCACTACGTTTTTGTAAATTTTAAATACATGAGTTCGTATTTGAAATGTATTTTGTCATTAAAAATTTGACTCAAAAATGCTCTTACCGAAGTTACCTAGCTTAACTAATTAAGGAATACATTTTAAATAAATTTATATCAAATGAAAGATTTTTTTGTTCTAAACAAGAAATTTGCAAAGTAAACATTCAGCCACGCTCGCATCTGACAAATTCAAATTTTTTCAAAAATAGAATAAATCGACGTTTCTACTTTTGAAAAGTAGAAAAATATTTATTTATATTCACAGTTATGTTATTTTTTCGACGATTTGATTTGCTTTTGTCTTATCGGCAGTTCTAATTTCAGTAAGGAAGAACCAGGATACCGAGGACATACAAATTGATATAGGATTACCTTTGTGATCATATTAATAAGAGCATGAACTCAAATATTTGTTTCCTCCCATTTTAATTTGGTTCTGAAAGGGTTAATTTTAAATATGATTTTCACATTTTTGCAGATAGTGCTTTTTTTCATCTGTTTTATTGGGAAATTTTCATTTATTATACATATAAAATATGCCTATGTACATAGTGCTTTTTTTCATCTGTAATTTCCGATAAATTGGTATAGAAAAACTGCCCATCTGCAATTTCTCCTAGAAAATTAAATAATTTTGCAAATTTTTTTACACCAATGAAAAGAGCATCCCCAAAAATACAAAAAACCATAAAAAAAATTGCAAAATGTTAAAATACCGATTTTATAAGAGAAATTAACTTTTTAAATGTTTTTCTTATTTATTCGACTTTGATTCTAATGCAGATAGTGCTTTTTTTCATCTGTACGGCAGTATAATTCTCAAACTAAATGCAATATGGAAAAAATTTTGATGTCGTTTGAAAGAAAAAAAAAAACTGAAGTTTGAAAAATAGTTTTTTTTTATAGTCTAAAAATATTATCTGAAATTTTAAACACAGAAAACCAAAACATACTACTAATTTTCAAGTCACAGCTTATAGTATGCAGATATGTATAAACTGTAAAAACATTGTCAAACATAAACATTTTGCTATTTTTATATTTAGTGTGGTAGCCTATTTGGTCAACTACGGCTTAAAAGTGATTTGATATCGAAGAAGCAAGTTTTTTAGTTGTATCTGGCGTGATATTACGCCATTCAATTAAAAGTGCCTCTTTTAGGCTTTTTTGCTTAAAATGTTGTGTTTTCGGAAATTTTTTTTTCAATATCGTCAATAAATTTGCAATCGCAATTAGAGCTGGCGACTATGCTGGAATTGCCATCAAATTCAGGCACTACATAAGTATATTTACCAGGATTGAACTATGCCCGCTCTGGTTCTACTTGATTTTTTCCGTATTCGGCTTTCGCGACATGCCATCTGACTCAAATAAGTTGAATTTTGATTAATCCACGAATATTACTGAATTCCAGTACTTAGGGGGTCTTCAAAAACATGTTCTTTGGTGAAAATCAGACGAAAAAGCTCATTTTTGACTAATAAACGGCTTTTTGCAGACTACTTGCCAGTTTAAATCATTTCAATTCAATAAAAAAAGGTATTTTCAGTTTATCAATGATATATTAATAGTATTTTAACATTACTTTTGTGTGTTAAAATTAAAACTAACATGGTTTATAGGTAAAAATTGGTGAAATCATACAAAATTAGGTAGGCTTGAACGACTGCATCTCAGCCAATTTTTATCTAAAATACTTTTGTGGGTCACCATTTTAACGAAAACTATATTACCTTTTTTTATTAGCTAAAAAAACCCTGAATCTACTCAGAAACAAGTTAAATTCAAAAATTAGAAAAAATTAAAATTTTTCAGTTTTTTTAAAAAATATTTTCAATTATTTTGATGAAAAAATAAGTTTTTGACTTTTAAAAATGTCATTTCGATAGGAAATTTTACTTTCTACAATAAGTCTGATAGTGTGTAAATGCTAAGGCTACATAGTTTTTGAGTTATAGCAAAAAAATATAATATTGGAGAAATTTGCACCGTTCTCATAAGTCCAAGCATAAATTTAATCGCACTTTTGGAATTAAATATTTGACACCATGAAATTGCTACTGTTTTTATTTTTGTTTCATAAACTTTTGTTTTTGTTTATATCAAATAATTTTTTTGTTGTTTTCTAATGAAGAATGAGTAAAAGAATTGAATAATAAAAAAATTTTCCAAAAAAAATAGTACCTACATATATATTTCTCATTTTAATTCAGTATGAAAGTCAAAATTTTATTTCATAATTTATTTTGCAAACAATTACTTGAAAGACTGTAAGTACTAAATCTCTGTAAATTGTGCAATAATTGTGATTTATTATATGATAATAAATAAATATATATAAATATAAATATAAGATATAAATTATACTGCAGATACAATATTTCGACATAAATTTCAAAAATTTTTTACAAAATAATTGTTAATTTAATAATTAACACTTAATTACCTACATATCGACACTTCCAGCTTAACTGACCACTTTTCGAAAAAGGAAAATTATATACATACATATACGAAAAATTGCAAGTATTAAAAATTAAAGGATGCATCACATCGAATTTTTACCATAATAGATAAAAAATCTTCATCACATATTGAATTTCCATGTTTTAATTTTTTTTTTTAATAACATTTTTTTTACTTAATTTTTTACTATAAGATTATTATAATGTCACACCCGTTACATTTGAATGCCACACCCGTTACATTTTTGAAGTAACTTTGTATATATTATTTAAAAGTTTATGTTAAAAGTTTCTCATCATTTTAATAAAAAACATATAAAATTTTTCTAATATGATATCAATTTATCACTCATTCCTGCAAAATTTTACGCAATTTGAACTCAAAGTATTTACTCAACGTCACGGCACCGTTACCAGTGCCGTGTCTAGGTGTGTGCGGGCCCCTAGGCTGAGCATTTGGCGCGGGTCCCCCCCTGGGAAAATTTGTTGAATAGCAAAAAAAAAAAAAAGGTCATTAATATGACTTTGGACTATGGCTTATGAATTTTTAGAACATTTTTATATACTACTCTTTTACTCTAACCTATGTTAAGAACGAAAGTATAAAAGGCGTCCACTGTTACATTCTAACACCACCATACACAAGTTCCTACCAAGTAGTTGATGAAAGATAGTTTGTATGACCTCTTCCACAGTTTCTCTACAATAAGCTAGAGTAATCCTAGATAGTTGTAGTTTTTCGGCGACCCTACACTCAAAAAAAGGATTGTTTAGAAAGCGTTTGTAGCAAATTACCGAATGCTTAATATAAGCACTTATTATTTCAAGCAAACGCTTAACTTTTGTCTTAAACTATAAGTATTTGTAGACAATATAAGAAAAACCAATGTATTTGACACAAGTAAATGTTAAGTTGTGGCAAGTGATTCAATTACTTCTAACAAAACATTTCATAAAATGTTGCTTCTAAATGATATAATTATTTACGACAAATAGTCAAAATATTTCAGTCAAACAATTTAATTTATGGAAGTGTTTCGACAAACACTTGTCTTTTGTCCCAAACACTTATTCATTTCAACAAACGATTTATCACTTATAAACTTTTCATGTTCATATTTTGTAGTGCTTTGATTCGAAATAACTTTTTTGTTACTTGCATTGTACATACTATATACGATATCAAATATTTATAAGTGTTTGGGAGCAAAGAACGATGACGATGTTGCCAGGCTGTGTTCTATGTTATGCTAAGTTTTAAAGAGTAGTTTTGTATAATAATTTTCAACTATCAATTTGTAAATAAAATCAAAAGTTATTGTGACAAAAAAAATTTTATTATTTTGTAAGTAAAATCAAAAGTTTTTGTGACAAACATTTTATTATTTCACGCAAACACTTGAAGTAGTTCCATCTATATCATTTGTGGCAAACACTTTTTTTTTTGAGTGTAATGTTAGATTTTCCCCTCTAAATGCCAAACCTATTTTACTGATAAAGCTACCGCACTAGTTAACCTCCTGAGAACTTCTTGCCAGTGTTTTACTTGATCTTCTGCTTGTTGTGTCAGTTCTTGATCAATACGCCCAACTTCTTCAGAGAGTGCTGCAAAATCAATTAAAGCACTTATGTGGTATTCAGAAATTTCGTGTTCAATCAAACATACCGTAGCATTTTTCCAATCGCAATAACCTCTATGAGTAAATTGTGAGCGTATTTGAGAAAAAAGTTTGCGTACCTAGCAGTAGATATATCCATTCCTAGGAGAAAAACAGAGCCATTAACGTTTTATGGTTTCACCGCTTCGTGTTTTTCGCTCTAAAAAACTTATTTGTCACTTTCTTGTAAGACCACAATATTGAAGAGCTGAACGCACATTTTTATAAAGTAAACTATATTGTCAAGAGCCATAAGCTCCGACCACAATCCACTGTCATTTTCCAAGCAAAATTTTTCACTTAGAACAGGTACATGAGAATCTACTGGTGCTGGTGATATGGCGAAAACCTCTGCTGGAATTTCTGAAAGCTGAAAAATATATAAAGCTGCATCAAACACAAAAGCATACTTAGCGAAAAGCATTCCATTTTTTTCTGATGGGTTTTATCCTAAGTTGTTCCATATCCATATGGCGCACTCTTGCAAAATATTTTTCTTAGATTCTAGGGGTAAATTTATCTTCACTTTCACGTTTATGACTCCCGAACTACACAGAATCTGACTATGCAGTCCAGGCCCGGATTAAGAAATTTGTCGCCCCTAGGCAGTTGCAAAAATTGCCGCTCCCCCTCCACAAAACTTCTTTTTTTCCTTTATGTTTATATTTTTGATGGAAAAGAAAAGGTCCTCGCTGCTGAATGAAAAACACTAGCAAACAACAAAACAAAATTTGAAAAGTTTTTCAATCAATAAAATGCAACCTCTTTTCAAAGTTTTCGCCAAATATTTGCTGCCCTAGGCACGTGCCTACTCTGCCTGTAAGTTTAATCCAGGCCTGATGCAGTCTTCACCAAAGTACTAACCCTTAGTTGTTAGTGTTTATTTTGAAAGTTTTGTAGATTTTTTTTTGACTTTGTTTTAGCATTGGACCTTAAGAAAAGCCTCCCAAAATATCTGCTACCTAGATCAAAATTAAGGTAGATTTTTTCTATGTTTTGGTAAGTCCGTTTTTTTGACAAATTTCAATGAAATCTGGTTTGAACTAAGAGCTGAAGTTTTGGGAGAATTATTTATAAGCCCAATGCCAACGCATAGGCAACAAATTAAAAAAAAAACTAGAGAAATTTGTTCAGTGTTTGGTGGGATAGAAAAATTTGATGTCACTTCAAAGTATTTGCCAAATTTTTAATTTTGAAAGTGCTGATATTTTTACGACATATCTTTTAAAAATAAGTATCTGAATGATGGAAAATAAGGAAAAAAGCTGAAGGACGATGAGAAATGTTGAAACAATTCAAAATTAATGGAAAAACCGAAAAAATAAAGAAAATAACGAATAAAGTTGAAAGAGGTTGAAAGGTAAAAACAATATAGAAAATGTTGATAGCTGATAGATATAGGTACTTAATTTCATAACGATTAACGATTACGTTGTTTTGGGCTGTGCCACGCCCATTAACGAGTTTTGCCAGTATATTGACGACTTAGCTCTTATTGATGACTGCTTTCAGTGGTATCATCTCAAACATTTTTATGAAAATCGTTGATGACAATTTCGAGTATCTATCGCAAATCACAAAACAAAAGAAGTTTATTTTTAATTTTTTTGTGGCTAAAAAGGAAATGAAATTCCTCTTATATTAAATTCCTTATGGAATCAAACTTCTTTTACAAATCAAATCAAATCACAATTTGGAATCGAAAAATTAAAAAAAAAGAGTTTTGAAAAGTTTTGATTAAATTCTGTGGAACAGCTTTTGTTAAAATCATTATAAAGAGGAACTCCTGAATGGATGTCCAAAGAAAGATAATTTAATGTGCCACAATTATGATAAATTAATCTTTAATACATTAACTGAAAGTTTTAGAGATATGACGGTTTTTCTGAAAGTTTGGCTGATTTCATAATCCGTCATACGACGTTATTTGGCAACGGCTTCTTTATCCTTTTTTTCTCTAGCTTTCACCATTTTTCGCTTGGAGCTTCCATGTTTGAAGTTCTCTTTCTTTTTAAGACGGTTAGTGAAATGGCGGCGCAAAGTTAAAAAATTTCACACGCACTTACGTTGTAACTTTGTATTAATGTTTTAATCAATGTAAGTTTAATACAGTCTTAGCTAGTCCAGTTTTAGTTTTATTATATTTTAAGTAATTTTTAGTTCAATTTTGTTGCTCAAATTAAAGTGGTAGTGGTGACGCGAACTATCAAAACAGAAAACGATGCCAGAGTTAACAGCGTATGCAAATATGAAAAAATATGCAATAAAGTTCTTGTGCACGCCTGCGATATTGAAGCATTTTGCGAGAAATCGATGCAGCTTTTTGTGTTCAACTAAAAATTTTAGAACAAATTTTTTCGTGGCAGGGCCCCTGGGCTGCAGCCTATACAGCCTGTGCTTAAACACGGCACTGGCCGTTACGCACTTTATAAGCATTTTCTCAACTTATAACATTAGGTTGTCAAAACTTTTAATAAATATCGGAAGGCACCATACTTAGTACTTGTTTCAAGAGATTAAATTGCATTCTCACACTTGTCCGAAAAGATATGAATGAAAATAAGAGTTAAAATGTCACACCCGTTACACTGGAAGTGTCGATATTTACATACAAATGTTTGTATTTACATATATCCAACTATAAATATGCTATGTACAAACACTTAAAATCAACAGCTTATATAAATTAAAAAATAATATTTTTTGCTATTAAATATTGATACTTAATAAAAAAAACCTATGTCATCAATTACCAGGTTAAATTGATCCACTTGTTATCTTTGTCATGTTTGTTGAATAAAAATGACTAAAAAAGTTCAATATAAAAAATTGTTCAATTACACAGGTCAACACTAGTTTTGGTGCGGAGAAGCTGTACTTTTTTTTTTACATAGAATCTTATACTGATTACATTATTTCAAAAATGTTGATATCCTACGTGTAGTTTTCTAGATTTTGCCTTGTAAAAAAAAGGCTTACATGAAAAACACTTTACATTATTTAAATAAAAACTTTCTTTTTCCCGAATGAGGTGTAGTCGGACTATCACGTTGCATCCCCCAGCAATAGTCAGCCATCATATGGCGATCGCATCGGCCTTGGTATCTTTCTTCCATAGTCTTTAGGTCCTGGTGAAACCGCTTCCCTTGTTCTTCGCTATAGGATCCAAGATTGTCTGGGAATTGGTCAAGATGACTGTGAAGGTATTGTACTTTGATTGACATATTACATCCGAAGTTATTAAAGTGTCCTGGCATGTCATTTAAAATTTCAGAGTAATTTTCTGACTTTTGTTGAGTGGGCAATAGCAACTGAACCAAATTTGTTGCCATTGTGTAGAAGGACACACTTAAGACTTCGTTTAGAGCTGTCTATAACGAGACGCCATTCATTTGGATGGTATTTTGAAAGGCCCATTTCGAGAATAAGGCCTTGCACATCCGAACAAAAAACAATATCATTTTCCGATTGAAAAAAAGGTAGCAAGTCTTGCTCTCTTGTTTGATAGAACGTCACTTCTGTACCTGACGACAACAAGTTTTTTTCTTTTAATCTAGAAGCCAAAACCTCTACAGATTATTTTTGGAGTTCCAGATCCCTTATCAAATCATTAAATTCTTCTTGGGAAAAAGATTTTGGCTCTGTAGATGGTATTCCTTCGAAATCGCTACTCACTTCATAAATGACTTCTTCAAATGATGATTCACGAATGGAACGAAATGCTGGAATAGGTACTTCCTCTGAATGTGGTAAGGGCCTTCTAGCAGAGTCTAAGTCTGGATAAATCATTTTTTTAACGTTTACACCATACAAATTAATACAGCAGAAGTAACAGTCAACAAAGTGATTTTTTTGTTCTTTCCATTGCATAGGCATTCCGAACCTCACATGGTTTCTTTTACCACTAATACACTGTCTTAAGTGTTCGTAGCACATTTTACAAACAATTTGGCGTATCCACGGCTTGTATTCATCCACAATTTTCGACTTAAAGTAAGCATAATAAGCACTTTTTATAAAATCTGATATAGGTTTTCTGAAAATTTTCACCGTGCATTCACCACAGAGGTAACAAAACACATTTGGATCAATGAGACAACTTCTTCGCGATGAAGACATGATATAAAAATCAATTTATTTTTAGAAATTTATCAACCAAATAGCAAATCATGCAGCGAATATTCAATATTAAACCGTTTATCAAAAATGGCACGTAGGAAAAAATAATTAAAAATATTTTTAATGTTGCCAGTACATACTTAATACAAAACCACTAACTATATCTCGGCATCAAATTTTTTTTTTCGATTTGTTGACCTGTGTTATTAATATAATAATTATAATTATTAGTCTTAAACAAATTAAATTCTTAAAAAAAAAAAAAAAAATATTTGTTTCATTTAAAACGATAGAATATTGCATTTTACAGATTTTTCATTCATATGCTGCTTTTTCTTTTGAATTAGCTACGTTGCCACGCATCTTGATTTTGTTGTACAACAACCAAAGAGAAAAATATTTGTGAATGAAAATTTTGTTCCTTAAATTTGTAATTTTTGAATTTCATTGAGAAACAATAATACGACAAATTGATAGGATACAGGTAGACCCTTCTTATAATTAGAAATAACCGTTTTGACAGTTCTTTCTGATGCACCAACTATTTTTGCTATAGCTGAATATTTTAACCCTGGATTTTGCAGGTATGTGGACAAAATCAGTTCGCGGACTTTTTCTTGCTTGCTAGACATCTTTGTCGTTAGAAGTGCTATCTTCAAGTGTTATACATCATATCAAACGTCACTTTATATGGAATAAATATTTTGTCTTTTTAGACCTATAAGATTATCAGGTAGAGTATAATCTTAAACAATAAAAGTGCAAGTTTTTTCTGGGACAGTCCTTAATTGCTGAAAGACTTGCTCCTTTTTTTCAATTTCATTTCATATAGCATTCATTTTCATTTGCTTATATTCAAAAACTTCAAATGAAATTTCAGCTTCGTTGCTCAAAATCCCAATGCGCAGCATAAGCCAAAATCACATTTCCCCTCATTCTGAGACCGTAATTTTATGGTCTGAAAATTAGTCAATCGTACCGACTACCGATATTTCTGGGAGCGTAGTTCTTTCATATATAATTCTTTGCAAAGCTATGCAGCAAACAAGAAATGACAATACATATAACAGATGGCGTTAAACATGCATATAAATGTGCACTTTTTACATGTCGTTCAGCAGAACCTCCATGGCTTAAGTGTTAAGAGCGGCTGTCCACATATAACTCATGGAATGGTCGGGGTTCGAATCGCATTACAAATTAACCAAAAACTGTTCTGATGGCTCTATGTATATACTTACATATGAATATGTATATATATGTGGTAATAGCTGAAACATATGTCACCAATTACCAGGTTAAATTGTTCCATTTGTTATCTTTGTCATGTTTGTTTATAAAGCATAAGCCGATTTGCGAAATTTCACATGTATATCGGTTACTACAATTGACTGTAAATTCGATTAAAATTCAATTAATTAAATTTATATTGATAAAACATTTTTAATTTTAAATATATGTAAATAAACCACATATATCTCAAACGTTACCCAGAAAAAATACACCATGGTAAAGGCAAACTAATTTTTATCGGAACTATTTATATATCTTTGCTTTGAATGATTAGAATATCCGTTAAACAGAAAAACAATTATTTTTTCCCCGAGCTAAGTGGTTGTTTTTACCGAATTAAGCTAAACATTTCACATAGTGTCCTCCTTTAAACATAGTTTTACAATTTTTGTGTGCCGTTATTTAGGAATAATTTTTATTTGTCATGCCACGAGAAAGACATTTTTACTATAAATTGTTGCGATTGGTCTTAAAATATGCAGTAAGAATTATGTTTAGATGGGAACACTCAAGAATATATATATGATTATATTATTGGAGTTGACAACATAGTATGCAATTGTCCATTATAGAGTCCTTAGTGAAGTTTCAGGCAAACTTAAATCAATACATGTCAATGTGAGCGTGAACTACACCAAGAGAAATTAGGGAAGAACCAAAAAAGCTTAGAATGTACACAAAAAAAAAAACGCCGAACGTAATCGAGTCGAGCCCAACCGCATTTCGCAGCATCCACAACGAGTATACGTACACGAAGGCTCTGCTTGAGTTCTGCCGCAGTTGCCCGCGAGAGGCAGAGCCACACCACTCAAAATAAAAAAAAGTTTTGATATTAGAACTTTTTATTTAAACTAGTTTTTTACCACCAATACAATTAGTTCATATCTGTATGTAGTTTTGATGGGCTTTGCAAAATTTATTTTTTTAACAAAGGAAGTGTTAATGCAATGTAACATTTAAAGCGTAAATAAAAATAGAAAAACTGAAATTTAAAGCGTAAAAAAATGGAAAAACTGAAGTACATAATTTGTACACTACATATGATAAATAGTATTACACTGAAGTGGCGGTTACCAGAGTTTGCACTCCGGCGACGACGAGCTAAGTTCGGCCCTGCCTTCGAATCGCCTATGCTTTAAAAAGTATTGAATCACCATTTAGATAAAAATAACAAATGCTGGGCTTAAATATTGGTTTATTCGTAGCTCTTCAGATTCTGTCCAAAGTCCATTTCCTTGATGAGGGTGTACAGTGAAAAGGAAAACTTTGCAATCTGTTAAAGAAAAAGAGCATGAGTATTAGGGTGATCAAAATATATTTTTTAAGATGCTGTGGCGAAAAATTAAGTTGATGATATGATATGAACACAGCTTACAGAGCTAAAATTTAAGAGTTTGGCTCGGAGCCTGTGAGTTTTACATGAAAATTGTGTGGAAAAGCTATAATTTATTAATAAGGTCTGTGAATTAAGGGATTACGAATGTTGTTGATCTGCTGAGGGTCATTTCTGGACTTTGAAATATTGACGATATTGAGATTCCTCTGCCTTCTTTTGAGGTTATGTATGAGATTCAAAAAAATTTGTTTGAAACTGTATGGTTACTAATTTTGTGAGAAAGCGTCATATTGGCTTAAAACCTTTGCAAAAATCAAAAATTTACACTAAAGGAAACAATTTGGTGGTCATACGACATTTTCAAAATTGTTCAGGCAGTGAAATGAATTTCTGATTACAGATTTGGCCAGGAAAAAACAAAACTCGTTTATATATCCAAAACTACTTATCATATGAAGACAGAATTTACTTAAAAGTTATAGAAATTTTGATTACCATTTATTTAAAGCTATTTTCAATAAAATCATTTAGTCCAAACAGAACTTATTGCGAATAATGTTGAGTCACCTTTTCCGAAAAAGGCAAAAAAATCATTGGTCGATATCTCATAAACCTAATCCAGTGGTGGCATTTTCGGTACGTTTGTACTTTTTTCGGTACATTTGCGTCCTTAAAAATCGTCTTCAGTAATGCAATCACAAAATTTTTAATACAGAATCACAGGGTTAAATTAAAACTAGATATAAATATAAATAAATATGACTTAGTTAACTTAATAATATGATCATAAATTTACAATACAAATTAGGATGATCACTAAAGATAGCAAGAGATATAAAAATAAATAGAAAAGAGTTAGAATTATTAATAAAAGTGACGAAAGAGTAACTGCTTAAACTTTTCAAAACTCGACACACATTTTAAGTGACGTGGTAGGGAATTCCATAGACGAATAGTGCTCACGAAAAACATTCTAGAAGAGCTTAAATACTTAAAAGTAGGGATAATGAGGTTTAAGTTTCTGATTTGTTGATAAAATTCTAATTTTTCCTACAGATAATTGGGAGTCTTGCTGAATATGAGCTTGTGTAAAAATAATATGTTCCTTAAATCAAGATTATCAGCTAAATTACAGTTAAGTAGACGTTTGCTAAATGTTGAGTTGTGATCAAATCGGGTAAGGCCGAACACATAGCGCGTTGCATTATTGAAGGCAATCTGAAGTTTATGGAATGATCGGGAATCCAGCTTGGAGTAAACGATTTCAGAATAAGTTATAAATGGGATAATCAACTGTTGAACAAGGCGTTTCCTAGTCTCAACTGGTACAAAAGAAGCAGTCATCCTTAAATTGCGCAGTGTAAAGTAAATTTTACTTACCACTGAATTGATATGATCTTCACAGGTCAAGGTGCAATTCAAAAAAAATCCTAGGTTCTTAACCTTACTTACAAATTTCAGTACAGTTCCATTTAATTGAATAAACGGCAACTCATCACAGGGGTAGCACGTTTTTGAAATTGGCAACACAAGTGACTTTAATTTATTAAACAAAAAGCCGTCTACAACACAATTATTAATGGATTTGAATATTTTTTTTTTAAAATAATTGTTAGGTACCATCCGATCGATGTGTGAGTACTGCCCGAATTTTTGAAAATGTTCAACATAACCTCAAAAAAATCCTATAAATATATGAAAATCGTGTATTTTACTTAGGGAGTTTTTCGAAAAATAAAAAGACATTTTTCTAGACATTTGACCAACATTTCTTTTACATTATTAAAATATAACTATTCAAAATTTATCTCTGAAATTTTGGTCCAAAAATATTCGTCAATAAGTTAGAAAAGTGCAATGCATTGAACGACAATCGAACGATCAAACGTCCCCTAACTATTTGCTTAACCGAAAAAAATTAAATTTTCTTTTTTCGGATGAACCAGTCTCCAGATATCTTGCTCACCGCAAATTTTGAGGTATATATATTTATAGAATTTTTTGAGGTTATGTTGAACGTTTTCAAAAATTTGGGCAGTACTCACACATCGGGTGGTACCTAACGAATATTTAAAAAAAAAATTTTTAAATCCATTAATAATTGCGTTGAAGACGGCTTTTTGTCCAAAAACATTAAAAAATTTCCCAGTATGGGGCGCTGAGAAATTAACGTTGGTTTTCACTTTGATTTCGCATTTTTATTCAGTTTTAAATATGTAGTTATACATTCTTTTTTTAATGCTTTTACATTAATTTAAAATTCAAAATAATTTTAAAAAAATACTCCTGCGATACCTACCGACCACTTTAAATATAAAAACGATATTTCTTAGCGTTATATTCAAAATAGAGGCAGGAAGAAAAGCAGTAAAATTGAAAACCCTAGAAATGACACGATAATGTTGTGTTTTTGGAACTCTGTGCTGGTCAAGTTTCAAATCATTAGTGGACAGCTTCCAGCAAATAATGCTGATTTGTCAAACGTTGTTACTCTATATACAGTAGCGAGCATAAAAATGCAGCCGTGAGCACTGAGTCAGAAAATTTGCGATATCTTAAAAACAAATTGTGTTAGAGCTTTATAATTTTATACATACATGCAAATGGTCCCTCACGTTATTGGTGAATTATTTTTGTTGAATTATCTGCATCCAGTATTCTGTAATGCATAAAATAGCCAGACAACCTCAAAAATTAAGCGAGCAAAAAAAAAATGCAACTCTTCAAAATTCAATTTATTTCAGTATTCTTACAGGAGAATATTTTTATCTTAAGTTAATACTTAGAGGCATAACAACTATTGGCGATGCACGCAATCTAGAGGGTATAGAATCCACTAAGGACACAAAAGTCTCCATGGATGTCTTATTCCACTCTTCCTGGAGGATTTCTTTCAAGTTCTTTACTTTGGAGTAGTTTTTCTCTTCACTTTGCGATCTACTAATTCCTCTGTGGGTTTGAGATCCGGTTACTGAGTTGGTCTCTCCAAAATTTTCACTTCATGGTCACTCGAAAATTTCCGAGGTAAGTGACTTCTGGGCTTGGGGTCCTTTTCATGCTGAAATATACAGCCGGGAATCCTTTTATCGATGAGATGTGGTAGAATGTACTCTTTAAGGATCCCGCAGTAATCGCTTGCATTCATGATTCCATTGATTTTGACCAACGGACCAAGTCCACTACGGGAGAAAGAAACTAAGAACGATGTAGAGTTAAACATCAATTGTTATCATCATTCATTCTTTCATATTTTAAGCAATTATGGATCAGCTGCCATTTTTACCGGGGATAGTTGGTATATAGGTAAATAACGTTGTCTTGGGAGATTCCGCACGTAATTTATTCTATCAGAGCTGAACAAATTAAACTTGCCTTCTTCGCTTCATAACACCTTGACCCATTGCTCGCTTGTCCACTGCAGATGCCACTTTGAAAACTTAGGCCGCTTTTTTTATTGACTTTGCTTATATGCAGTATTATAGGTGTCCGTCTAGCGAACAAATTCCCCTCGTTTAACCGTCGCCTAATTGTATGAACTCTAATAGGAATGCCAATTTTTTCGATCACATAGTCAGCAACATCTTCTCCTGTGGTCCTTGTATCTTTTTTAACCTTCAACATCATATGGTATGTCGATCTTAGCGAACTGTTGTTTTTCGTGGATCTCAACCCTATAGAGAACCTATGTGAGCTAGTAGATCGCGAAATGAAAGAGAAAAAGCACTCCAAAGTAAAGAGCTTGGAAGAAATCCTACAGGAAGAGTGGAATAAGACATCCATGGAGACTTTTGTGTCCTTAGTGGATGCTATGCCCTCTAGATTGCGTGCAGACATCGCCAATACGTATAGTGGTTATGCCTCTGAGTATTAACTTAAGATAAAAATATTCTGCTATAAGAATACGGAAACTATTGAAATACCATAGATGGAATTTTGAAGAGTTGCATTTTTTTTGCTCGCTTAATTTTTGAGGTTGTCTGTCTATTTTATGCATTACAAAATACTGGATGCAGATAATTCAATAAAAATTTGCACTAATAACGTGAGGGACCATTTACATGTAGATATAAGATTATAAAGCTCTAACACAATTTGTTTTTAAGATAACGCACATTTTCTGACTCAGTGCTCGCGGTTGCATTTTTTATGCTCGCTACTGTATGTACATATGTAAGTTATTATATGCAAATCTTAATCAGTGATGGCATTTTCGGTGAAAAATCGTCATCAGTACATTCAACAAGTTTTTAGTACTTTCGGTACATTTGACCCTTTTTCAGTACATTCGGCGGATTTTCAGAACATTTGAACTTTTTCTGAACAATAACAACAATTTTTTAAGTAAACTCAGGTGAAATATGAGTGCAATCCTGCCGTAATGGTTTGCTGACCTTTTTTTTAGTAAAAAATTTAAAATTTTGTACATTCGGCTTTTAAAAGTACATTTGAAGTCTCGATTCAGTACATTTTCACAAAACCCAACTGATCTTAATACGTTGCGTAGCGAAAAAGAGAAGAAAAATTTAAGTCCGAAGCAATCGATAGGTGCAAACTCACTGAGTACAAAAAAGATTTAAGAAGAAAAAAGAAACCAAAATTTTATTTTGATGAAGTAAAGCCGAACTTGAAGGAAGACAATATTTCATTGTAGATAAATAATACGCTGCTACTGATTCCTTCAAAAATCAGTTAAAAAGCGAATAAATAATTTATACCGAAGTGAATTCAAAATTTGGTTTCTTATGGGAATTTCCTGAAATAAATGACAATAGCATTATAAAAACCACAGCTAAAGAGTTGCTTCAACTATATGACTTGGATATGGAAGATACGTTTTCTGACGAGTGTTTCCATTTGGAACAGTTTTTAATAGGTAAAGAATTTGTTGATCTACAAAAATTAAAAATTACAATTATTAAAAAGCCTAAGCATTGGTTCTATTTTTCCAAATTTAGAAATTTTTAAGAGTTTTTTAACGATTAGAATCACAAGATACAGCGGTGAAAGATCTTTCTCTGTATTAAAACGTGTAAGAAATTACTTGCGCTCGGCTCTTCGCCAGCAGAAACTTACCGCACTTGCACTATTATTTATTGAGAATGTTTTTTACAAAACATTAAATTTGGCAATGTTGTGGAAAGATTCGGCAACGAGAAGCCGAGAAGAGAAGAGTTTTATATAACGTTTTCAATAAACAACACTAGTTTACACACATACATATATGGTCCTCATTTTGAGATCTGATTTTTCATAGAAATAATTCTATATATTTTGTGGCGTTGATTCCAATATTGTCAACCATATTTTTCTTAAGAATCGTTTTCGAGGTATCCCCAAAAACCCCGAGCTCTGCTCTTTTTTCATTTATTTGGCCATATACCCATGACCTATTTCGACCTAAATCAGTTGCACGCTGAAGTGATATTTTTGGCATTTTTAAAAAGTCACAAAGTTTCAATTGCTCCGTTTGAATCCAGAAATCTTCTTTTTTCATATATTTGAAGTACATATATGAAGTACACATTCTCTCAAATCGGACAAGAATGTTAAAGTTGTTCAAAAGTCAATGAAAAAAGGTAATTTCCATATTCTCATGCATTCCCGTATACAGGCCATAGACTATGTAATTGATTAAGGAACTAATTCGTTAAAAGTATTTTATTGTCTTATGTATATCTTCAATTGTACATTGTACCCTAAAAGTGATAAATCCAAAAGTGCTATTAAATTTAGGCTTGGACTTCTGAGGACAGCGCGAATGTGTCCCTTTTTTATTTTTTTAATTATGACTCAGAAACTATACATTTTCGGTATATACCCCTTTCCGGCCCAGCTTAAGCGATTGTGCGATCTGAGTTAAAGCTCACATTGCTAAAAACTATTTGTATTTTTGCATAAAGACATAAAAGCATTGATTGTGTGATCTATCACTTTCCTTTTTGTAAGAGAAAATTTGCTCTCCTGAAAATTTCTCGAGGTTAGTGTAGCGGTGAACTTCAAAGTGAGCGGAGGTATGATGTCTGGTAAGTTAAATATTAGTCACATTTTTTTGTTTTTGTTTACTGCGAGTATGAACATGTTTTCGTGAGAATTCATAAATATTGGGAGCAATCTAGTTTGCTGTGCATTTTTGAAGTTTTTGTGTCTTTTTGGACTTGGAAAATAAGACAGCACAATCGTGATACTTGGGTCGATTCGGTAACTTAAAATCTGACGTCACAGTTGTGCTATCTGATATTTTCAGGTAAGAAATTCAATCTTTCGAATGATGGAGACGTGGAAAAAGTCTTGGAATTATTGGAAAATTCCGATTATGACTTCTCTGGTGATGATGAGCACGAAGAAGTTAATTTAACTAATGCAATATCCGGTTCAATTGTCGAAAGCTCTTCAGATGAAGATGAAGAATCCGGTAACTACTCAGCAATATTCTCATTGATGCGATACTAATGGTTTGTATAACTTTTCAGTGGACACCGTTGAACCTAATGTTGCACTTCAAGTTCCACGGCAAACTGATAGCCCTAGAAATGATTTGTGGAAAAATAAAGAATTTGACAATACTGCTCTTCCAACTGTAGCCACTTGCATGAATGAGGTCCACCTAAAAACACCAAACCAGTATTTAGCGGAGTACTTTCCTGAGAATCATTTCGACGATGTTGTTAAGTATACGAAAATATACGCACTGTCCACATTTGGTGAAGAACTTTCACTTTCAAATGACGATGTTAAAAATTTGTATGGCTGTGCTATTGTTATGGCTTGCTTAGGATATCATTCGTTACGGATGTATTGGAGTCAAGCATTTCGGAATGAACTAATTGCAAACTGCATGTCAAGAAACACATTTATCAAATTGAGAAACTTGATTCATTTTACGGACCCACAACCCGATTCAACAAACAAATTTTAGGTGAAAGGCAAAAGTTTGAATGTTCCAACAAAGTCTGTAAAAAAATTTCTTAACTTCAAACTAGAAATCGGTGAAGTGTTCTGCAAAACAAAAAACTCTCCACTGCAAGAAATACCAGAGTTTACTTTACCTGAAAATTATTATGGCAATAAATATCGTCCTCGTGACGCTATGATGTGCGTCTGGATAGGTTTGATCACTGGCCGGAAGTAATAAGCAGTGTGATAGCAGAACACGAACAATATGTCAAAAATGTAAGTTAAATTTGTGCATGGTAAAAGATAAAAACTGTTTTAAAACTTATCACACCAAACCAAACAATTAAAAATGTAAGTTTCATGTTTTTTGAATATTTCTACTTACGAAACTTATCCAAAAATGAAGTTAGTTTTTAAAGACAGCTTCAAAAGCAAATAGTATTAAATGATCTAAGATGAAAACAGCTATTACTTAAATTTAAGTTTTTATGTGTCGTATTTTAACTTTTGATCTCAGAATTGATGTTTAATTTTTTGTTTTTAGTTCTAAGAACATAATAAAATATATAAAAATAAAACTTGCACGAACAAATTAATCTTGTCTTAATGGTTTTTAAAAGAGGCTAAGCGCCCAGGTATCACAAAAGTGCGATGTCCTTTTCGAAACCAAAAGGACTAAAAATTGAATCTTTTCGATGAATGGAGTAGTTTTTGTTCCGGCACTTTGCGCATAATTGCCTGTTATTCATATGTCAGCGCTTTTTGCCTATGGGCCGTAAAGGGATACACATTGCGAGATTTCTTGTAGGGAATAAAATTTCCTATCGAAATGGCACTTTATAAAGTCAAAGACTTTATTTTTCAACAAAATATGACGTAATTTTCGTCAAAATGGTGACCCATAAATGTAATTTTTGATGAAAATTGGTTGTGATGCAGTCGTTCAAAGTTTCCTACCTCTGTATTCTTTTGCCAATGTTTAGCTTTATACATACCAGATTTGTTTTAATTTTACACACAAAAGTAATTTTTACTCAACGAAAAATTTATTTTTAGATTATCAATGATAATGGCGAAGGTATTTGTTCGCAATTTTGATATAGTATCTTAGATATACAAAACTTCAAAAAATTTTAATTTTTCGGTTTGTTTTTTTAAATAGCGATTAAGAACTATCTTTCAATAAAGTAATAAATACATTTCTGAAAAATTTGAATTTTTACAGTTTCTATACGCGATTAGTCGTTGGTGAAAAGTAAAAAGTATAATAATAAAAAGTGTTATAATATTTAACAATTCAATTGAACTAAGTATATATACATTTTTAACCATAAGTTTTACAGTTTCGTGTTGTATTATTTTCGTTATTATATAAATCGTAATAATTGCAGCATAAATTACAACTTTTATGCTTTTGAATTCGAAGCGATAGCTTTTACTATAGAAACTGAAATATTTGTAGTCTGGGCAGGCACAAGCAGGATGGGCCGGGGGCGCATACTTATAGTTAGCCTAGGGCTGTCATAAGTCTAGATCAGGCCCTACCTAGAAGCATATGTCTTTTAACATGAGTGGAAATCTCTTCAGCCATTAGCGACTCACACACCTTGGAAAGCGATGAAAGTAAACTAATTGGCCGATAATCACCTGGCTCACTAGCAGTGGGTGTCTTGGCTACGGGAATAACAGTTGTCATTTTCCACAATTTAGGGTAGCAAGAACTTGTGAAGTAGTGGTTCATGACATGAGTCAGAGGGCTTAATATATAAGGCAACACTAGCTTAATAAACTTTAAAGCGATACCGTCTTCACCAGTAGCATTGGATTTAATTTTTAAAACATTTCTTGCAACGTCAGATTCATTCACAGCCGCAAACTCGAAACTAGCCAATAAATTTGAAGGTGTGACGCGCTCTGGGCTAATTTCAGTTTCTTGGACAGGACATTTAATAAAATATTCATTTAAGATATCAGGGTCAATTTTGCAAATAGCAGATATTTTATTTCCGACACCAATCCCTCTTAAGTTTAGCCAAAGCTGCTTTGTTGGCAAGGCAGTGCTCAACTTAGACATAAAAAATCGTTTTTTGGAAAGTCTAACTGTTGATGTGGCTACGTTTCGAGCAATTCTATAGTCTTCCCAGTTGGTAGGAGAGGGATTTCTTTTCCAATTGTTGTAAGGTTTGTTACGCTTTTT
Source organism: Tricholauxania praeusta (assembly GCA_949775025.1). Classification (NCBI taxonomy): domain Eukaryota; kingdom Metazoa; phylum Arthropoda; class Insecta; order Diptera; family Lauxaniidae; genus Tricholauxania; species Tricholauxania praeusta. The sequence continues at coordinate 113,589,588 of OX459028.1, forward strand.
GATTGCCAAAATTACAGGTCTGGTAAGACAAGGGCATGAAATATTTACCACTCTAGCAGGCGAAGAGGCACGTGAGCGTCGAAAATATCTTTAATTAAATTGAAAAAAAAATTCAATTTTTCATCTACTGTGCTCATGAGCCAACAATCACTTCATTCCACCTGATTCAAATCAGTAGTCAGACACTCAAAATTAATAGAATTATAATCACGATATGTAAAATATTCCGAAAAATTAACAGGAGTTAGATTTATGTTCAAACTACAGAATAACAGATCGTGATCAGATATAAACGATATTTGGTCGAATAAATGCACAGTTGAGGTATCCGAAACTGCGAAAAAATCAAGCAAGCTCGGAGCAGCAACATTAGAAAACCGAGGAGGCAATTCAGTATTAATTATTGAAAGCTCAACTTCAGACAGCGAATCGATAAGTCGCTTAGATATGGCGTCATTCAAAAGCAAGTTTATGTTGAAATCGCCACATACGATAAAATTTATTTAATCAATTACACAGTCGGATAAGGAAGAGAAAAAAGGTGCCAGGCTGAAATTTCTGAAGGGATTATAGACGCATGAAGCGATAATTTTTGTACTGTTATCGGATATTTCAACATTCAAAAATTCCACATCTGAGCCCGTTGATCCATTTAACAACTTCGCCTTCAAGTAACTTTTAACCATGAAGCCACATTTCGCTGTCAGATTTTAATACGACAATTTAATATAACCTATATTGTTATTTTCATGATCAAGTTGAAAAATATAGAATTTATAGAAAATTTTGAGTTTTGTAAAATAATTTCGATTCAATCCGTAAGACAAATGAAATTTTGTTTGAAGCAGGCGCTCAGCAAATAAGACAACATGAATATCATTTTTATTTTTCAGTTTGAACCGAAAAATGTACGTACTTGATCAAGGGATCAAGGGTGCTAGTCCCCTTACATGAATATTTTTGAATTCGGAAAGGTTTAAGCCCAAATTAAGATAACACTTCAATAGTAGTAGTGTATTTTGACACATTGACTTAGTTTCCGTGTTAATTTTAAAGAAATCTCCATTTTTTATCTTTGAAAATATGATTTTCGTGTTTTTTTAAATGCAGAATCAGTTCTAGTGACTAAGCTATTCTAATTGAACTTATTTATTATTAACTTGTTTCAACTAATGATTCGTTTCAAGTAAAACAAGAAAATTGAAAAATATAACTTCATAATTTCTATATATTTCTAGCCCCCAAAGGAAAAATCCTAGTTGCGAAAAACAGTATAATTTCAGCACACATACAAGCAAACAACATGAATATAATTTTTGTTGTTTTCCACTCAATTTTTCTGCCGAAAAAATACCAACAAAATTGAAACTAACGGCATCGGTTGTAAACTACAAAAACGCAACAACAAATACACGCATTTTTTTAGGATTTTTTCGACTGAATTTTTCTGAAGAAAAACCAACAACAAAATTTACGCGGGATCACTTGCAAATTTGCAAGTTTGAAGGAGTCAAAATAAAAATCATGCTATTGCATTTGCTGGTTGCCTGGTAGATATAAAAATTGATTTTCTCAAATGCAGGTTTAAATGTAAGTCATCGTAATTGAATAATTTTCTCAACAAGTTTTCCTTATTTTTGAATTTAAATTTATTTATTTTCATTTTCTAATATTCAAATAACTTTTTTATGAATTTAAGAAATAAATAAATTAAAAAATACAAAATGGTCTGAATTTAACATTGTGAATTCGTTCGGTTCGTTGCAAAAGCCGAACAAAATCAGAAATAAATCCAATTGGATTTTGCTTCGTAATTCTCATTGGTTCCAGCTTTCATTCTTCTCGTCAAAATTTAATACAGGCAAAAAGCTCGGAGTCTAGTTCTTTCCTATCTACTTCTTTGTTCTTTGCTGATACGTTTGATTCCTTGTGTTGTGAAAGATTTGACTGTACATTCATTCTTCTGTTTAGTTGTTGAATTTGCATTGGACTTTAACTCCTTGGTGCATTTGGTGTACTTTTTATTAAAATAATTAATTTTATAAAGTTTTTCTATGTGGAAATATACAGTGACAGTGACAGTAAGTAAAAACGCTGTGGTAAATAATGGATTTTATATATTTCGATTAAACTTTTATAGTTACACTTAATCCTTTTTAGGATGGTAATATACAGTGACAGTGACAGTGACAGCGTTTTTACTTACTGTCTGTCTTACTGCATTTTTTGATTCCAAAAATATTTTGAAAACATTTTTTTTTGGCTTTTAACTTAAAGTTTCCGGTCTCCAAAAATTTCTGAAACTAAAAATATTTTGGCTGTCCCAAGAAACAGCATTTTTATTTCAATATTCGGTCTCTGAGCAATTCTAACAAATTTTCGGTAAGCTTGAATCAAATGAAAAAATGTTAATTTCTGAAAAGATTTGCACTGTCTAGCCTTTTTTAAGAAAACAAAAACAGTTGCCAATCATCTCTTAACGAGCACGGTCGACTTTTTCTGAGTGAGTCTTAATCTTTTCATTTCTGTTGTCGTCTTATTTTCTAATTGTTCTGCCTTTACTTTCGGTAAAATAAAACTGAGTGTGGACTCCGGAGGAGGGGATCAAAATTATTTTGCAATCTTAAACGAACCGCGAAATAAAAGAAAATTTAACTTAAATAATTCTAGTGATTTTCCAATTTTGTCTCAACCTAAAAAAGTTAAAAGTAACAATATTTGTCCTAAATTCATTTTGATAAAAAATGTAAATGAAGAAAAACCAATTAAATCATTTAATATTTTTGCTGTTGCAAAAGCATTGGAGAGTATAACTACCGAAAAAACCAATCAAACATCTTACACAAGAGAGGGACACTTGCTAATACTAACTAAAAGTGAACGTCAAGCAGCTCTTTTTCTCAAAGCTAAGCAATTATCTAGCCTTGCAACATTTCAGTCTCTTTGCACCCTACACTGAACACCTGCAAAGTAGTTGTTTATTCTGAGTGCTTAACACAGCTAACAGAAAATGAAATAGTTGAAGGTTTACGATTCCAGCATGTCACTGAATGTAAAAAAATTACAAAATTTAAAGACGGTAACTCTTTTAACACTCCCTTACACATACTTTCTTTTGAGGTCGCATGGGTCAAAATAAAGGTTGAACCGTACATACCAACTCCCATGCAATGTAAAAATTGTCATGTGATCGGACATACAAAGAAACATTGCAAAACCGAAAACAAATGATTCGTGTGCTCAACAAGTGGACACATTCCTACTCAATGCACTAAAGTTGAGTGCATTAACTGTAAACAGCAACATCGCTCAAACAACAGAGAATGCCCGACCTACAAAAAACGTCACTCAATATTGAAATTCAAAACATTAAACAAATGTACATTCAGAGAAGCTAGATTTGCAATCAATGACCAAATAAATTCTGAATTCTCTAACAATATTATCATTGAAGAGCTTAATGATGCTATTGCTGTTAAAAATAAGACTTATCGTTTGGATAACAATGTACACGCTACCAATATTAACCAAATTAACACTGAAGCAAAAGACACACTTCATCTGACCGAAAAAAGCAACCACTCTTCTATTAAATCAACAAACGGAACTCAATTACCTAAAACAAATATACCAACAACAAAATTTAGTCCAACAACAACAAAAAATATTCCAACAACCACAAAAAATAGTCCAACAACAACAAAAACTAACCAACCAACTACAAAAATCACAACTAAAATAGACAATTTTCTTCAAAACAAAACATCTCTTGATATCTCTAAAGAATCCATTACCTCACCAAAAGAATTTACAAATCCTAAGCTTTCAATTCAAAACAAAAATTCTAATACTTCATTATTTACCACGCATCCTTCATTTGATACCAATAACATTAGCTCAGACTCAGACGCTGAAATGAATACATAATCAATTCTTCATCTGTATGCCTGTGACATACAAAAGCTAAGAATATTTTTCTGTACACAAAGTTTATTATGGTCCTTAAGTCCCTTCAGTGGAACCTAAATGGATACTATAATAATTACAGCGAGCTACAACTTATAATAAAAAACAAAGTTCCTGATGTTATAGCTCTTCAAGAAACCCACTTAATCGCATCCCCACTTCATACTTGCATACCAAAAAATTTTACACTTTATCACAAAAACGATACTAATCCAAACCAATATGCTAAAACGGGTGTAGCCTTTTTAATATCAAAACATATTCGTCATAGACAATTCACTTTAAATACTACTTAGTACTTTTTCAAAAAGTATCACGTTTTCAAAAATATATAATTAGTTGTGCTAATGATTCGACACCAAGGAATAACAGTGTAACGAATTTACTGTCCTACCCTGTTTTGCATGCAAATTAGCAGAACACGCGATTATATTTTTTTTTTGTCATTCTCCAATACTGTTGCAAGGAAAATATTGTACGAAGAAAGAATTTTTTTTGTTTGACAGTCGAAACGGTAGAAACAGGCCACTTCTGTTTTTTTTGTGTCAGCTCATGTTGCTTGCTCTTTTTTTTTTTTCATGTATGCTATTATCATTGACATAAGAATTAGTCGTTAGGTAGCATAAATGTATTGGTAAGCTGAGTTGGAGAAGGCTGACGTAGCAACGAGAAAGAAAACGTACTGGTGACAGTTGGCAAGCGTGGAACTCGTAATAAATAAAAAAACGGAAAAGTTTCAATCGCAGGGGAATGCGTGTTACGCGGCAGTATACAGTAGATCTTCAATGCGTGCAGAACATCGCGTGCGATATAAAGGGAAAAAATTTAAAAGACTCAGAAAAAAAAAAAATGTGTAACCGCGCTAAGTATAAACGATTACCAAAATTTTAGAAATAAAGTGCAGCGACTGTAACCAATAAAAGTGGAACTTTCCAAAATAAAGATTTATCGCGTAATTACAAAAAATAATAACAAAAAATTTCCACGTTTCTGTGTGGTGATCAACTTTATTCACAAAGTACATAAGAGAATAAAACATATAAAAGTGTATAAGTGATTTTTCATAAAAAATTCAATAATTTGAGTTAAATAATATTATTAAAAAAAAAACGCAGTAAACTTTCCCACAATTGTTATTTTTTTTATATTTGAAGATAATCATTTACAAATTTTCAAGTACATTAATATTGCGATATACAAAAACTAAAAAAAGGTAAAATTGAAAAACTAAAATCAAGGCGATAGAGAAGTGCGTGCTGAAATTAAAAAAAAACGTCAAGCAAAGTAATTAAAATAATTAAAAACGTTAAATATTTCGTTGTTAGTCGAAAAAGACGCGTTTGTAACAATACTCCAAACTATTGTTTGTAAATTATTAGCAGAAGAACAAAGCAGCAGCCAGTCACCACACCTGCAGCAGCAGCAACGAGCAGCGGGGTATCCCACAATAAGGTTTTTTTTTTATTCTAATATAAAATAAGTATATTTCTTTTATTTTTATTATTAAAATCATTAAATAGCAAGAAGCAAAAGCTGTTATTTTCTTTCTTTTCTTTTATTCTTAATCTATTTAAGCGGTTAGCTATAATTTGTTTTCCTATGTAAAAAAATTGCATAAATAGAACCTTAATAAAAGTAACATTATTTTTATAATCTCAAAATGGAAAAAAAACAAAACAAAAATTTTTCTTCTCATTTAACTAAGAAGTAGAATGAATCTTTGCTGAGCAAAGTAGGAGGGGAGATGCCATAGAAAACTGACCATCATGCCGCGTGCATGAAATAGATTATTTTTTTTTTTTAAACAGCCACCTGGGATTCTTCTTCCTCTGCCAACGATTAGGAAAGTGATGAATTTATAAAATTCATTAACACAATAACAATACGGTTTCTTTTCATTTTTTCTTGCTACTTAATCCCTCTAAATTTTTCTATGCATACGCAAAAATGCGGCTTAGGGAAACCGCGACCCTAGCCGGGGAATCTTGGTGCTTATCACCAATGATTCGTGAGTTCGTCCTTTTATCGAAAGCCGAGCGTAACATAGATGGCGCCCAACGAAAGCAAAGGAACGAAATTGTTTCAATTTGATTCTTTCTTTCGAACATTTTTTTTTTTTTAATTCCGCTTATTAGTTTCTTCTAATTCTCTGCATTTCCGCTGGATTCTGGTTAAGGTGAATCTTACCCTTGGCGCGAGTGAGGCCTGGTGCAAGTCCCAGTCTCTGGATAATTTTCTGAACCGGTGCTGCGTGCGGTATCATGCTCAGCTCGAAGTCAGGGCAGGGTCAGCCAGATTTAGTGGAGTGGTCAGGGGAAGAGAAATAACCAGGTTCGCAGGTACAGTCTTTGGTATTTCCCCAGTTTATTCGCAGGCAAAGTTTTTTTTTGAAAAATTCCTAAAACTAATATAACCATATTTATACCTTGAACATTTTGTTTCAAGAAAGAATTTCTTTTTTATAAATTTTCTTCCTTGCAGCATTTATTATAACACTTTAAAGTTATTTTGATTTTTTTTGCCACGCATATAGTTTTTTTGGCAAATTTCAAAAACTAATTTAACTATATTTATACTAAAGAAAATTTTTTTTAAAAAAAGAAAGATTTCTTTTTATAGATTTTCTCCTTTGCAGTATTTATTATTATACTTCAAAGATATTTTGATTCTTTTGCCACGCATATAGTTTTTTTTTGGCAAATTTCAAAAACTAATTTAACTATATTTTATGCTGAAGAGAATTTTTTTTAAGGGAAAAAAAAAAATCCTCTTTATAAATTTTCCTCCCTGCAGCATTTACCATAATACTTTAAATTAACTTCAATTTTGGTGCCACGCAATTTTCTTTTTTTTGCATAGCTGAACGACTCAACTGATTTTTATAGGTGAAATTTATGGAAACTCGGTCTTCAAAAAAAAATAGCAACCAAGGTCGCAGGTCTTTAGGAAGTGGTAGGGGTCGCGGTAACCGTGCCGCATATCCGACTTCACCTGTCCCACTTAGTTCTAAACCACAGTATTTTTTTTAGCCCACGTGCTGAAGAAGGTTTAACACCTCACAGTCATAATTTCCAAAACGGTGCTGGTGAAAATCCTAGCAACCAAGACTGTGCCTTGTTTCGGTTCCTTAACCCTCAACGTCCTGTAAGTTCTCGGTTCAACATGGACCCGAATACTGGTTTGCCTATTGCTGGAAGTTCAGCTAATACTGATATAACCACCGTGGATTCTTTAGTAGCTTTATTGCAAAATACTATCCTCACTTCTCAGGAGGAGTTTAAACGGGAGCTGAGGGCAATAACAGAAAACGTGACAGCACTTAATGCTGCGGTTCTTAGTCGTGAGACCAGTACTGTAGAACAGCCTCCACCACCAAATTCACAAATCAATTTTGATCCGTACCAACCTATTTCAAGTCGAAATTATGTTCAGCTTAAAGATTGGAAAGTTACCTATGATGGTGTAGGCAGTGTATCCGATTTTCTTTTTAAAATTGAAACACTTTGCGAACGATCACAATGCTCGTACGAACATTTGATGTCAAATTTTCATATTTTTCTGACTGGCAAAGCTGAAACTTGGTTTTGGTTGTTTTCTAGGCAGAATAGAACTGCAACATTCTCAGTATTGCGCGAGGCCTTAATAAAGGAATTTGGGTCACTAGAAACTGACCACGATATATTTTTAAAGATTTCGCTAAGAAAGCAATTGCCTAGAGAGACATATGAGGATTTTCATACATCTATCGTTTCTATGAATTCGAGATTAAGAGAACCAATGTCGGATGCCATACTGATAGACATCATAAAAAAGAATGTGAATGCCAATCTAAGATTAATGCTGTTCAGTTCACAGATAACGTCTTTAGGGATTTTAAGAGAGTTAGCCAGAAAAGGTGAAAAACTTCTTAATGAAAGTAAAATTTCTTCCACTGTTTCTAATCGACACGTCAATGAAATCGAAATAGCTACGAATTCTGATTGTGAACAAACTGAGTCAGAATCCGATCCACAAGTAGAAGCACTACAAGTAACTCGTCGTCCGGATTACTCCAAAATCCAATGTTGGAACTGTTTGTCCTTTGGGCATTCCTATATTTACTGCCCAGACGAAAAGCGAAACGTCTTTTGTTTTAAATGTGGTCAAAAAGGTGTTACCACCCCTAAATGCACTAATTCTCATCATGGAAATCAGCGTCGGAGCGAGTTGGCAAGCGGGGACTCTCGTTCTTCACATCTAACCCCGAGTTCAAATCAACACCCGAAGTAGACTTTTCGAACCACAGAGTTAAAGTCGAGAAAGACTTAACTACTATCCCAGAATTGCAAACTTTAAAACCCACAGCTCGTGATTTTTCTTGTCAAACGAACTTGCAGTATTCAAGTTTACACAAACGTAGGTCTTTGCGTGAAAAACCAAAGGCTACAGTTTTTCACAATAACGCTTCTGCTCTTAAAATAAAAATTTTCAAGTGTAGAATGAGATTTAAGAAACGCAAACATTATAGAAAAAGTTTAGAAGCAACAAAATTGTTTGATCAAGCCGATGATCGTCCTTTTGCCCAAATAAGAATTTTCGACCATACTATTTTAGGATTGTTAGACTCCGGAGCAAATGTTTCAGTGTTAGGCAAAGATAGTGCCGAATTTTTATTTAAAAACAACGTTTCTATGAAACCATTAAAGGTGTCATTATCTACTGCTGACGGTGCAAAACAAAAAGTGCTTGGTTTTTGCAGCTTACCAGTAACTTATAAAAAAGTTACTAGAAATATTGATTTTTATATTGTGCCTTCACTTACCCAGTCCGCTTACCTTGGTGTCAATTTCTGGCGCGAATTTGCTCTCGCACCCGAAATTATTCCGAAAGTTAATTCCGTTGAAATGGGGTCAGGTTAGGTTAGGTTAGGGTGGCGGCTATTTCAGAGCCTCACATAGACCACAGGGGTCCATAGTGTTACCACAAACTCTCTGCTACAGTCTTATTAGTAAATTCTGGTCCTTTCATTGTGGTGCTCGTCCAACATGAAGGTGCCTGTTGTTACAGCGAATCTTTTGATTTCACTCAATTGGACTATAGTTAGTTCCTTCAGGGGTATAAAGAATGGCTGCCCAAAGTATTTCAACCTATAACTTACTAAAGCAGGACAAAAGCAAAAAAGGTGTTCTATGGTTTCCTCTTCATCGGGTTCATGACAGTTTCTACACCAGTTATTGGATACTGCTCCCAGCCTGAAGGCATGATGCCCAATGAGGCAGTGGCCAGTCACAACCCTTGTCAATAAACTGCATTCACTCCGAGTTAAGGATAACAAATATTTAGTGTCCTTTCTATGGAAACTGGGCCAAAAATGTTTGGTTACCTTGCTCGTGGAAGAGGAAGTCCACCTCGTATCCGCTACTGAGAGTAATTCTCTGTCTTTTGATACGTAGTAGTGTTGAAGAGGTACTGAAACTTTCATGAGTTCTGAGTCTGACTGAGCACCCTGCTTTGCTAGTAAATCTGCCATTTCATTTCCTACAATGTTGCAATGCCCAGGTACCCACTGAAGGAATACTGAATTCTCCTCAGTTAGTGTACACAAAGCATTAAAACACTCTAGGACAATTTTAGACTTAATGGAATACGATTGTAGAGCTTTTAAAGCGGCCTGACTATCAACGTAGAAATGAAATTTTCTGTTACAAGCACCTTCTTTTAAGTAGACTGCTGCTTTATAAATTGCAGCAATTTCTGCCTGAAAAATGCTACACTCTGTCGGCAGTTTAAATGATTGGCTTGTTTTGCAGTTTGAGATGTAAAAACTTGCACCCACACCTTCATTCATTTTAGAGCCATCTGTATAGATGTTTATTACGTCTGTTGGATCCTCACCCTTTGACTTCCAGAATTCTCTTGAAGGAAACGTTACCAAAAATTTCCTGTCAATGTATAAAGTGGGGGTCATGTAGTCGGTGGTGACGTTTAGAATAGCACCTACGTTGCTATGACCAATTTGTCGGTATTTTAAACACCCCGATTCTTTGAGCCTGAGTATAGTTTTATAAGCTACTCCCTTTGCAAAAAGATCAATAGGCAATAAATGTAGTATAACGTTTAAAGATTCTGCAGAAGTTGTACTAAGCGCCCCTGTTATGCCAATACACATGAGACGCTGTATACGTTCTAAAAGCTTGAATGTTGATTTCAATTTAATAGCTGTCCACCAGACATGAACTCCGTAAAGTAAAACTGGTCTTACTATCGCAGTGAAGATCCAGAGGGTGATTTTGGGATCCAAACCCCATGTTGCACCATAGAATTTTTTGCACGCATAGAAGGCATTGTGTGCTTTCTTAATGCCTTCCCTAACATTCGGTTTCCAATTTAATTTACGATCTAGAATAATACCCAAAAATTTTGCCTCATTAGATAATGGAATAGTGTTGTTGTCAATAGTTATATTTCTGAACTTAGAAATTTTATATTTCCTCGTGAAAAGCACTAGCTCCGTTTTTTTTGGATTTATATTCAGCCCGCTGCTTGTAGCCCATCTCTTTAAAACTACAAGAGCGCTCTCAAGTAGTTCGCTTAGTACGTTTAAGAATTTTCCCTTAACCATAATTACCACGTCATCAGCATATGCTACTACTTCAATACCTCTCTGCTGAAGCGTGTGTAGTATGGGATTAATTACCAGTAGCCATAGTAATGGAGACAGAACACCACCTTGTGGAGTACCTCTTTTTACATACTTTTGAGATCTAGTGTGTCCCCATTCTGCTATGATTGTGCGGTTATTTAAAAGAGTTTCTATCCATTGACGAATATGGATATCGATGTCTGCTTTTGTTAGAGCTGTCATTATTGCAATTGTGTTTACATTATTGAAAGCGCCCTCAATGTCAAGAAACGCAGCAAGAGTGTATTCTTGAAAATAAAGGCTGTCTTCTATAAAATGAACAACAGAATGCAGTGCAGTTTCCACAGATTTTCCTTTTTGGTAAGCATGCTGTGATTTTGAGATATAGTTTTGGTTCAGTGACCCCCTTATATAGGAATCTATAATTCGTTCAAAAGTTTTAAGAAGGAAAGATGTAAAGCTTATAGGTCTGTAATCTCTTGCTTTAACGTGACTTGATTTTCCACCTTTAGGTATGAAAATCACCCTCGCCTCGCGCCATGATTTGGGAATCATTTTTAGCTTTAAACAACTTTGAAAAAGAACTGCTAACCATGGTACTAGATTTTTTCCAGCATGCTGTAGCAAAGCTGGAAACAGCCCATCTGGTCCTGGAGATTTAAATGGGCTGAAAGATTTAATTGCCCACCAAATTTTTTCCACTGAAAAAATATTTTCAGTTTCTAGATTATAGTTGTATTCAGAATCACTAGTATGTACCAAGTTATCTTGACAGCCAGGAAAATGAGTACTCAAGAGGGTCTCAATAGTTTCCTTTTCGTCTACCGTCCATTCACCGTTGTCTTTTTGTAATAAAAGAGGGGATATTTCTTTTTTCGAAAGTATTTTTCTTAATCTGGCTGCTTCAGAAGTAGATTCAATACTATTGCATTGTTCTTGCCAGCTTAAGCGTTTAGCTCTTCTAAGGATGATTTTGAAATTTTTCAATTCAAGCCTATACGAGTTCCATGCGGTTTCCGTATTAACCTTTCGTGCTTGCTTGAAAAGAGTTTGAATTCGCTTCCGCTTTGCTGAAAGTTCCTGATTCCACCATGGTGGTTGAGATTTTTTTGAGTGAAATTTGACAGGGCAGGCGATTTTAAATGCTTTAAGCAAAATTGCAGAAATTTTCTCATTAAATTCCTCCACCTGCTGAATAGTATTAATTGACGTGTTGTAGTTACACGACAATTTACTTTTAACTATACTAGAAAAGATATTCCAGTCAGTTTTCTGAATGTTTCTAAAGATATTTTTCTTTGAATCCGGACGAAAACTTAACGAGAATACTATGTAGTTGTGGTCAGAAAAGGAGGCTTTGTTTAGAACACGCCACCCATCAATTTTGAAATCTTTGTTATCGGAAAAGAATGTTAAATCTAAAACATTTTTACTTGTAGGACCAACAAACGTCGGCTCACTACCTTGATTGCCTATAATCAGTTTTGAGGTATTAATAAATTGAAGAAGAGACTCACCTCTCAGGTTAGTATCATTACTACCCCAAATAAGATTGTGTGCGTTTGCGTCACAACCTATGATGAGATTGTTTTTTTCCTTTTCCGCCTTACGGATTAGGCTCCGAAGATCAGCAGGAGGTGCTTCATCATCATGTGCCATATAAGCTGAAGTTAGTAAAACGCTGTTATCTTTAGCATCCTTTGCAGATACTGTGGTTATGTCATTATTGCTGAAATTAGGTTTAAGATGAATATTAAGGTTCTTTTTAGCCATTATGGCTGAACGCTTCCTACCTTCGTTTAGCGTATAAAATAAGTTGTAGTTTCGTGACGCCAAGCCTTTTATGTTGCCTTTGGCATCAATCCAAGGTTCTTGGATGAGCGCCACGTCGTAAGACCCCTCATCAAGGGTTTGAAGCAGCACAGCCGAAGCTGAGCTACTGTGATGTAGATTTATCTGAATAAACCTCATCACGTGTCTCTAGCTCCGTTTCTGCTGCATTGATGACGGTAACATTAAGCTCCTCATCCGAAACGTCGTTTACCTCCACCAGGGAGACGTTTGAAGCCGCCTCGGTGAGTGAATCCAGACCCAGGTCCTTCTCTACCTCGTTGGCCTCTAAGGTGTTGTCATTTTTGTCTCTTGGACTTCGCTTCTTCAGGCGAAGGTATACACACGCCAAGCCCCAAGCCATTTTACCGAACCTAGGGTAGAGCAGATCCTCAGCCTCCTTGTTTATTTGAAGAATGAGGACCTGACCCACTCCCGATCCAGCCGGCTCAATGACCTTCAGTACCCTCCAGTCCTGCGTTGGAATATCCAAATTTTGCTTGAATAGCAGTTCAAGAGTATCTTCTTGTGGAAGCTTGTAAGGGAATACAGCCTTAGCTTTTGGTGGTGAAGGTATCTTGCTTCTTTCCACAATTTCGAGTTCGGCTCCCTCCCAGAGGCCATGAACTTCCTTAACAGCTTCAGAGCACCATTCTAACGATAGCTGATCTCTGCAGGCGATGATTTTTACTCCATTGAACCACCCAGCTCCATCAAAAGAGGGCATAGGTTTGTTCGAAAGAGATTTCATTCGAAGGACAAGAGCTTGTAGTAGTTTGCCCTCCACGTGTTTCCATCTCTCTTGGGTTAATTTTCCAAGTTGTTTTTGGCAGTTTCATTAAAAAGCGGCCGAACAGTAGGGTGGTCCGTTGCCAACACAGGCTTCGCTTTCATTAGCACTCGGCCCTCTGTAGAATTTTCTTCCAGAGATCGGTGCTTCTTCAGCACTTGACCCTCTGGAGACTTTTCTTCCAGGGACCGATTTCGTTTAGCGGCAAGCTTAGTTATAACGTCCTCCTCAATACTGTTGGCAAAAAGGACATTAATTGTTTTAAATTTTTCATTGTTTGAAAAATGGTGCCGTCCATCTGCAACCGCTTGATTTGCCCAGCTTAGGCTATCTGCATCTTTTAGCGATAGTTCACTAGCCTGTTGATTTTTCAAGCGTTCTACAATACGCACAGCTGCCTTGTATTTTTGTAGGGCTTTATGTCCCAAGCGTCTATTGTTGTCTGCGTCTTTCGATGAACCCGGTGATCGTAGGAGCTCCTCCTCCATCTCTGAGCTGACATCAACAGCAGATTTCATCATTATCCTAGACAAAAAGAAGACATTTTGCCCCTCAGATAGAATTAAAACAAGTTAACAACATAGAAAAAGAAGTGCTCATTCAAATTAAGCAATGGTCAGCGAGTAACCGGTTCAAAATTAAGAAATGATTTAAAAATTTTACTCGTTACTTTTGTGCCTAACTAACAGAATCAAAACGACGCTCACAATTCTAGACCCGTATCACACTGTTCCACTCTATGCGTATGCTAAAGATGTATAAGTGAGTGAAGAGATTACGAACGTAATGGCGACGCGATTAAATTGGCAGTGCTCCCTTCCCAAGAGAAAAAGAGAGAAATAAAAATGTTAAGAGACTTACAGTAGCATAAAAACACTCCAGCCTTTCCCGCGCTTTTGCTGAGTCAAGTCACCAACACAAAAATAAAATTTTTAGAGCACTTCGTTTTCTATTGCACTTGTTTATTGAAAATTGGTCAGTCGCGTGACTTGTAAAATTACGAGTTAGAGTCGTTTTAATATACTCTGATGTGACATAAACACAGAAAATAAAAGTTAATTAACACCAAAGTCGAGTACTCACTATGGTTACTCGTTACTTTTGTATCTAGTATACACCACTAAAGACGCCACTCAAATGCAATTGCTCCGTTCCGTTCCACTATGCTCTCAGTAAAGGTTTAATGATGCATGTGTAAAACGGTCAAACACAATCGTAGATGAGTGCAGTCTATAATTGCAATACACCCGTATAAGCGTGATCGAGAAAAATAATAATTTAAGCGATCTCTTAAGAGATGCTGCAATAAACAAAAATGGGGTCAATGGATGCAACAATTTATCATGAGTTAACCGCCTCTCAAAAATTAAAATTGGAAAATTTTATTATACAATTTCCTTCGTATGAAAAACTTGGCTTAGGCTGCACCCACCTGCTTGAGCATCATATTGACACAGGCAATGAAGTACCTGTTAAATCTAAACATTTTCCCCTCTCACCGCCTCGCCAAGAAGAAGCGTACAAAGAGCTAGATCGCTTGCTAAAATTGGGAGTAATAGAAGAATCAAACTCTCCGTGGTGTAGTCCCGTTGTGATGGTTCGTAAGCCTGACAAAATAAGATGATTCAAGGAAAGTAAATGCACTGACAAAGAAAGATTCGTACCCGTTGCCTCATATCAACGGTTTGTTAAGTCGTTTAAAAGACACTTATTTTATCAGTGGCATTGATCTAAAAGATGCATTCTTCCAAATTAGACTCACAGATTCGTCAAAAGAAAAGACTGCGTTCGCTGTTACGGGTAAACCCCTTTACCATTACAAAGTTATGCCTTTTGGCTTGTGTAACGGTCCGCAAACAATGAGTCGATTAATGGACAAAGTCATTCCGTCAAAATATCGTGAAAATGTCTTTGTTTATTTGGACGATTTACTTGTCTGTAGTTCTGATTTCGAAAGTCATTTGAAGCTATTGTCCGAAGTTGCTAAATGTCTGAAAGATTCTAGTTTGACAATTAACGTTGGCAAAAGTAAATTCTGCCAAAAAGAAATTAAATACCTCGGTTATAGGATAGGTTTTGGGTGTTTAAAAGTTGACCCGGATAAAGTTCAGGCTATTTCTGAATTTCCCTTGCCAAAATCTGTTCGGCAGGTGCGACGTTTCATTGGTATGGCCAACTGGTAACGTTCTTTTGTCCCTAACTTTGCAAGTATTGCTGGTCCTCTGACTGATTGTACGGCCAAGTCGTCAAAATCCTTTCACTTAACGCCTCAAGCCATTGAAGCTTTTGAAAAATTAAAAGAAGCTTTGTCATCTGCCCCAGTGCTGGCACAGCCCGATTTTTCACGTGAATTCGTCATTCAGTGTGATGCATCAACTGTCGGTGTTGGTGGTGTGCTATATCAGCTTGATGATGACGGTAGAGAAAGACCCATTGCTTTTGTTTCCCAAAAGCTCAATAAGGCGCAGCGTAACTATACAGTTACTGAATTGGAGTGTATGGCTGCGTTAATAAGCGTTAATAGATTCAGACCATACGTAGAAGGTTAACCATTTCGGATCGTCACTGACCATTCTAGTCTCAAGTGGCTTATGACCCAAAAAGAATTACATGGTCGCTTGGCGCGATGGTGTCTAAAATTGCAACGCTTCGACTTCACTATGGAACACAGAAAAGGCTCGCTTAACGTGGTTCCAGATACCCTTTCACGTTTTGATGTCGACGAGTTAATGGCAAGTGAAATACCTTTCGAAATTGATTTGGATTCACCAGAATTTAGCAATGTAGAATATGAGAACTTACGGAACACCATTACCCAAAATAAGAATGTATTGCCCGATATTTGCATTTCAGACAACTTTATTTACAAACGAGTAAAATTTCGCCACGGTGTCGAAAATGAAGAAGATGATCTTTGGCGTTTGTGGGTACCTGCAACGTTAACTACTTCTCTTATTAAGAGTGCACACGATTTTGCATCAAGCTGCCATCGTGGCTATGCAAAAACTTTGGCACGAATAAAGCAAAAATACTTTTGGCCAACCTTAGCTCGAGATGTGAGCAACTACATTAAAACTTGCGACATGTGTAAGACCGTAAAAGCGGTAAATCAAATTTTAAGACCGCCTATGGGCAATGCTTTTGATACCAAACGACCTTTTCAGCGAGTTTATTGCGATTTCCTTGGACCGTATACCTGTTCTAAAGCAAAAAACTCTTATCTATTTATTGCAATTGATCATTTTTCAAAGTTTCTATTTTTGAAGCCCATGCGTGCAGCTACGTCTGCAAATGTAATTTATTTCTTTCAAAACGAAATGTTTCCAACTTTCGGTGTACCGCAATATATGCACAGTGACAATGGAAAGCAATTCGTCTCTAAAGAGATGCAGGAATTTTTGACTGTTTACGGAGTTACGCATATAAAAACCGGACTATATTCCCCTCAGGCAAACGCCTCTGAAAGAGCCAATCGGGAAATTATAGCCAAAATTCGCTGTTTTCTGATCAAAGACAAAGATCACACAAATTGGGATAAACATATTCCTCAGGTGCTTTCCATACTACGAAGTGATTTTCACTCGGCAATAAAATGCTCTCCCTACTATGCACTATTTGGCCAAAATATGTGTCAACATGGTTCCTCGTACAAAATTCTCGAAAAACTTGACAGTCTGAGAAATGATCAAATTGACATAGAACAAAATGTCGAAAAACTTAATAAGATTCGAGATAAAATTGAAAGGAACTTGTCACTAGCACATGAAAAGGGTGCTAAAATATACAACACTTGCGCGAAAGAAATCAGCTATAAAGAAGGTCAGGAAGTGTTCCGCAAGAATCATGCACTTAGTCAATTTTCACATGGTATAAATGCAAAATTTTTACCAAAATTTTTAAAGTGCCGCATTCGGAAGAAGCTAGGTAATGCCCTATATGAAATCGAAGATCTTCAAGGAAAACTTGAAGGTGTTTTCCATGCGTCTGACATCAGGCCATCAAATTGATTCCGTTTTGCCCGGTTAGTTCAGTCGGTAAAGCTATGAGCCTCTTAATCTCTGGGTTGTGAGTCGTGCCCCACGTTAAGAATGGAAACAGTCCAGAATCTAATAATATTTAGCAGAGGAAATATTCGGTTTCTGTTTGTTCTATGTTTTTTTTGTATTGAAAAAAAAAAAAGAACATATAACAAAGCAGCTTTGTAACGAATTTACTGTCCTACCCTGTTTTGCATGCAAATTAGCAGAACACGCGATTATATTTTTTTTGTCATTCTCCAATACTGTTGCAAGGAAAATATTGTACGAAGAAAGAATTTTTTTTTGTTTGACTGTCGAAACGGTAGAAACAGGCCACTTCTGTTTTTTTTGTGTCAGCTCATGTTGCTTGCTCTTTTTTTTTTTTCATGTATGCTATTATCATTGACATAAGAATTAGTCGTTAGGTAGCATAAATGTATTGGTAAGCTGAGTTGGAGAAGGCTGACGTAGCAACGAGAAAGAAAACGTACTGGTGACAGTTGGCAAGCGTGGAACTCGTAATAAATAAAAAAACGGAAAAGTTTCAATCGCAGGGGAATGCGTGTTACGCGGCAGTATACAGTAGATCTTCAATGCGTGCAGAACATCGCGTGCGATATAAAGGGAAAAAATTTAAAAGACTCAGAAAAAAAAAAATGTGTAACCGCGCTAAGTATAAACGATTACCAAAATTTTAGAAATAAAGTGCAGCGACTGTAACCAATAAAAGTGGAACTTTCCAAAATAAAGATTTATCGCGTAATTACAAAAAATAATAACAAAAAATTTCCACGTTTCTGTGTGGTGATCAACTTTATTCACAAAGTACATAAGAGAATAAAACATATAAAAGTGTATAAGTGATTTTTCATAAAAAATTCAATAATTTGAGTTAAATAATATTATTAAAAAAAAAACGCAGTAAACTTTCCCACAATTGTTATTTTTTTTTATATTTGAAGATAATCATTTACAAATTTTCAAGTACATTAATATTGCGATATACAAAAACTAAAAAAAGGTAAAATTGAAAAACTAAAATCAAGGCGATAGAGAAGTGCGTGCTGAAATTAAAAAAAAACGTCAAGCAAAGTAATTAAAATAATTAAAAACGTTAAATATTTCGTTGTTAGTCGAAAAAGACGCGTTTGTAACAATACTCCAAACTATTGTTTGTAAATTATTAGCAGAAGAACAAAGCAGCAGCCAGTCACCACACCTGCAGCAGCAGCAACGAGCAGCGGGGTACCCCACAATAAGGTTTTTTTTTTATTCTAATATAAAATAAGTATATTTCTTTTATTTTTATTATTAAAATCATTAAATTGCAAGAAGCAAAAGCTGTTATTTTCTTTATTTTCTTTTATTCTTAATCTATTTAAGCGGTTAGCTATAATTTGTTTTCCTATGTAAAAAAATTGCATAAATAGAACCTTAATAAAAGTAACATTATTTTTATAATCTCAAAATGGAAAAAAAAAAACAAAACAAAAATCTTTCTTCTCATTTAACTAAGAAGTAGAATGAATCTTTGCTGAGCAAAGTAGGAGGGGAGATGCCATAGAAAACTGACCATCATGTCGCGTGCATGAAATAGATTATTTTTTTTCTTCTTCCTCTGCCAACGATTAGGAAAGTGATGAATTTATAAAATTCATTAACACAATAACAATACGGTTTCTTTTCATTTTTTCTTGCTACTTAATCCCTCTAAATTTTTCTATGCATACGCAAAAATGCGGCTTAGGGAAACCGCGACCCTAGCCGGGGAATCTTGGTGCTTATCACCAATGATTCGTGAGTTCGTCCTTTTATCGAAAGCTGAGCGTAACAACAGTAAAACTCATAAAAAGAAAGTATACTGGTGGAGAAAAGCAATCATGTTAGAAAACTTTTAAACGACATTCAACAACTTTCAATTTAATTAATTTCAAAAAAGCTAACGCGAAATTTAAAAGAGAAGTTAAGCTTGCAAAAAGGAAATCTTTCATAAACTTTGCAAAAGACATTAATTCTTCAACCCCATCAAAGCTACTTTGGGACAAAGTTCGAGCTTTTTCAAATTCTCACCCATTGACTATTATTAAATACATCAAAATTTCAGACAATACCAACATTAGTAACTCAAAAGCAATTGCAGACCTCTTCGGAAAAACTTGGTCGGACTATTCTCTAGATCAAAATTTTAGCAATAATTTCATTGGAAAAAAACTTATTGTTTCAAGGAGAATATGTGCCTCATATCAAGTACCTGAGCGTGCAAAAAAAATTGAAGCACCCATAACTTTGCTTTGTTACAATCTTGTCTAAGTAGTTTAAAAGGCAAAACTCCTGGATACGATAAGTTATCATACCCTATACTTAAAAACTTACTTGCGAAAATAGCCAAATTCAATGTTTGATATCTCTGGGCCTGGTCAACCATTTTCACTATATGGTATCTCATTTAAAAGCGAATAAATATATAAACATAATAAGATCGGTCTTTAATATTATGAATAAAACTATGATTAAGTACACCGTTTTCAAAGCAGTCATATTATACCAAGACGTATTTAACTTAATCGGGTCGCAAAAATAAGTCTTAAGGTCTAGAGGCTTAAAATTATTTTTTATGTATAACTGATTACATAACAAAAAAAAAATTGATACCAACAACTGTAAACTTAAATTTGAGGGCTTTTAGAAGAAATATTTTTAAACCGAACTAAACAACTATTTTCAGGTCTAAATATGGTTCTTTCTCTAGACCCCGACCACCTAGGAAGCTGAAATTTAAACTGTAGTGCTACCTATTAAAGTATTTTGACGTGTCAGAAGAAAATCGAATAACTTTTAAATTTTATACGTATGTTATGCATATCATTAAAAAATAGCAAATATGGAATTAAAAAGGATTTCTTATGTTTTTCATATATCGACTCTAGATTACATCCCAAATAATCCCCAATTAAAGTTTTTGTTGTAACTCACACTTTTATTAAAAGTTGGTTAAAGCCCACCGTGATATACAATGAATCCTTGTAAATGGTATATTACCTCAACAATGGAAAATTGTTACTATTTTGCCTATTCCGAAACCAAACAAAGGAAAAAATTTAACATCCGACTATGGGCCAATGTCCTTGCTGTCATGTATTAGGAAAGTCCTAGAAAAAATTATCGCAAAAAGACTTTTTTGGTTTATGTCTGAACATAATCTTCTTTCATGTAATCAATCAGCTTATATAAGGAGAAAAGGCACAATGGATGCACTTCTTACCATAGGTCAGGTGTCATCAATAAACCATTTTTCACTTATATCGATAGACGCTGAGAAGGCTTTCGATCGAATAGGGCTGCACTCTGTCCTTGACACATTATTAGAATGTGGGAACAAGATAATTAATTATATTTACACTTTTCTGTCAAATGGAAAAGTACACGTTAGAGTTAATGATAAATTTTCAGATATTTGGCCACTACAAAATGGGATTCCCCAAGGATCTCCTTTGTCTGTGGTTCTATTCTTAATCTCTTTTGATAAACTGAGTAAAATAATAGATGAACAAAAATTTTTTAAGCACGCTATTTATGCCGATGACCTTTATGTATATAGTACAGTCAAAACTTTCTCAACGTTTATTGATAAAACAATCGAACTTTTTTGCACTCTCTCGATATGCGGAGATTATAGTGGATACAAAGTATCTGTTGAAAAATCAAAACATTTACACATATGTAAGAAACTAAATTGTAACAATTTCTCCATTAATGCCAACAATGTAGATATTCAAAATGTTTCATAACTTAAGATATTAGGTATTTATTTTAACAACAAGCATCTTTGGAATTATCATATAGATAACCTATTTAAAATATTAAATAATAGACTAAGTATTATAAAATGTTCAAGTAATGTAAAACTTGAAAGCAACACTAATTCTTTGATAGAAATTGTAAGGTTAACCATTCTTGCAAAAATCGACTATGGCTTGCCGTTTTTTGGTGCAACATCGAAGCGTAAACTACAAAAGATCAAGTCTCCATCAATAGACGAAAAAGGAAACAAATCCAGATACATTTCTAAAACACTTTTCAGAAATACAAAACCGTTACAGGAATTGGAAGATGTTATATATTGATGGATCGAAAACTAATGAATCGGTCGCATTTGGTGTTGTCGATAATAACAGTAGTATCTTATGTATCGGAGCTCTGCCGTGGTATGCCTCTGTTCTTACAGCAGAAGCAGAAGCCATTCTTCAAGCAATCAAAATAACGAAAAGAAAAAAGCCAAATTTATCATATGCTCTGATTCTTTATCCACTATCCAAGCAGTTAAAAACATCAACAATAATAATTATACCATATCAAGAATCCGGGATATTTTGATAGCTACTCCATCAATTAAATTACTTTGGGTACCTGGACACATTGGAATTGCAGGCAACATTATAGCTGATAATGCAGCTAAACTCGCGACAAAATCACCAAAAATTACTTTTGCCTCAACTTCCAAAAAAGATATATATAATGCCGTTAGTTCTACAGTTATGGAAGTTAGAAAAATGCACTAGACAGAATACTCCCATTAGTACGAAAACATTGATCCCAGTCAAATTCCAGCTAATTAACCAACTACAATAAATAGGAAAAAAATAAAAGCCTACACCCGTTTCCGGTTAGGGCATACCAGACTTACACACCAACATTACTTTTCACGAGATCCACCAACACTGTCACATAGAAATAGCCTCCATCGAACACATTATCTACAACTGCCCCGAAATAGAGAACATAAGATGTACACATAAAATCCCACCAATTAATCAACTGGTTACAACACCATCAGACTACAATATAAACTGTTTTATAAAACTATTATTTAAACTTAAACTATTTGACACATAATTTGTTTTTTTGATTTTTAAACTAATTTTGTTTTTTTAAGACTGCCGAAGGCCTTAGATGCTTGTTGCTAGTCATTAAGGCTTAAAATTGTAATTGTATTACTTTTTTAATGTTTAAAAAAAAAAAAAAAAAATTAAACAAAAAAAAAGAAAACATTTAAGTAAAACATTTTTTCGGCATTTAACATAAAAAAAAAAAAAAAAAATTTATTTTTTTCGAAATTCGGGCTCTGGCAATCTATTAGCATTTTAGTTAATTTAATTTAAAAAAAAAATGTGTTCATTTCCGACAACATTTGCACTATCTAGCGATTTTTGAACCAAAACTCGATTTCGGACCACTGTGTAGCGGCACCCAGTATTTTCACGAGTACGCGCAAGAATTTACTTATTTGGGATAGTCCGTATTTGCCTACCACTCTAAAAAAAAGTTTTTTTAAGGAAATTTAACGAGAAATTTTGTCGTATTTTTTTAATTTCGTATCGAATAGCCATCGCTCTATTAACTAACTTTAAACAATTGATAAAATTTTAATTTTTCAACTAAAGCTAAAGTTAAAAAAGCTTAGCTTTTTAGCTTTAAAACAATATGCAAAAATTATTTTTCCGTTAAAATTTACTGGAGAAATGAAAATTTTAATATAACCATGAAACACCATAAAACGTAAAACCTTCGAACTTCACAGCTCGATATGTTCATTAACAAATTAATTCCCGGGACACATATCCACTAATATAACTCATAGAATACGTTAAAAAAATTTGGAGCGATTTAAGAATGTGACGGCCAGAAACTTTTCGGTTTGTAAAAGAACTTCTCATATGGCACATCCTAAGTGCTTATCGATTACATAAAATTCGTTTTTTGTCTGTCTATCTATCTGTCTGTCTATCTGTCTGTCTGTCTATCTGTCTGTCTATCTGTCCTACAAAAGTAGTGCATGTGAAAAAATTCAAATTTTTTAATAAAAAGAAAAAATTTTTTGATTTTTACAAAAATATTTTTGATGACCCAAAAAAAAAAAAAAAAGGTCCTCCTTTTCTACGAAAAACACAAGCAAAATGAAAACAATATTTCAAATAAACTTTATTTTACAATGCAAACATCGAAAATAGTGAAAAGTAGTCAATTTCAACCAAACACGGTTCGCTTCAAGCAAGATCAAAATCGATTAAATTGTCAACCAAATCTGACAATGCACAATTATTTATAGGGTCCGAAGATTCCAAATGCATAATCCGCAAAATTGGAGCTGCTCACTTACTCGTTTTATGGCCATTTTAAGATTAGCACTATGGCCGACACGGTTCGTTTTAAGCAAGATCAAAATCGGTAAAAATTTTCAACCAAATCTGAAAATGCACAATTATTATTTAGTGTTCGGAGATTCCAAAATCTCGATCCGTTAAATCGTACCTGGTCATTTACTCGTTTTATGGTCATTTTAAGGTAAACACTTTTACCGATAATATCAATAAAATGACGTTCCAGGAAAAATTGTGAATAAAGACATTAAAAACTTAAATTTTTTTGTTTTGCTTTTTTTTGTTTAGTTTGTAATAGAAAATACTTTTAAAACCCATAAAACAAAACTATATAAATTTTATTTTTAATTAGTTTTTAGGCCCAAAAGTATTTTTAAAATATTTTTTAAACTTTTTTTTCATGAAAAAACGGTGAATAACACATCAAATATAAAATATTTTTTATTTATTGTTTTTTTGTGGGCTTTTAAGTCAAAAATACCTCAAAAATTTATAAAACAAAATGATAATTTAAATTCTTTTTTACCAGTTTCACCGTTTTTCATGGAAGAAAATCGATACCAAAATAAAAATTTTTTTTTTTTCGGCTGAAAAACTAGTGAAAAAAACAATTTTTTTTATTATCTTTTGTGAGTTTTAAAAGTATTTTTGACTATAAAGCAAACAAGGAAAAAAATAAAAAATGTTTATATATGTTACGTTATTCATAATTTTTCATGGAAAAAAATTGAAAATAACGGGTGTTTTTTTTAGAGGTTTGTTTTTCGAATAGAGATAAAACTGGCATTTTATGGTCAAATCTGGCAACTCTAATGTCATTTATGTTCAGTTTGGTTTGCCATTTCATCATGAACAGGTTGACAAAAGAACAACGCTTGCAAATCGTGCAAATTTATTTCGAAAATAATGGTTCAGTTCGCGAAGTTTACCGCAAGCTCCGTCCATTTTATGGTCGACATAATCGTCCATCAGAGCAATTAATTCGGTTAACCATGGGTCGTTTTCGCACTACGTTTACTCTATGTGATAATACGCATCCGCAGAGATGTCGAACAGTGCGCACCGAAGAAACAATTGCCGCTGTAGAGCAAAATGTTGAAGAGGACCCGAATGAATCGATTCGCCACCGTGCACCGTGCAAAATGAGATTGATCTCGATGCTGATTTTCATCGGAAAATTTTGTTCAGTGATGAGGCTCATTTTTGGTTGAATGGCTACGTCAACAAGCAAAATTGCCGCATTTGGAGTGAAGAGAATCCACATGAGACCCTTGAGACGCCATTACATCCACAAAAACTGACTGTTTGGTGTGCTCTATGGGCTGGTGGAGTCATTGGGCCATACTTCTTCCGAAATAATGCTGGAGAGTCAGTTACCGTTAATGGAGACCGGTATAGAGCCATGATAACCGACTATTTTGTTCCCGAATTGGATGGCATGAATGTGGATGAGTTGTGGTTCCAACAAGACGGCGCTACATGCCACACAGCGCACGTCACAATCAATTTATTGAAGGAAACATTCGATGAGCGCATAGTTTCGCGGAATGGACCTGTCAATTGGCCACCAAGATCGTGTGATTTGACACCATTGGATTATTTTCTTTGGGGATATGTGAAGTCGCTCGTCTATGCCAACAAACCAGAAACGTTAGGGGACTTGGAAGCCAACATTCGTGGCGTTATTGCCGACATACGGCCCCATATGCTCGAAAAAGTGGTTCAAAATTGGACCTGTAGAATTGGCTTTATTCGAGCCAGCCGCGGCGGCCACATGCCCGAAATCATGTTTAAACATTAATGGCATAAAATTATCCTTCCAATAAAGCCAAATTGATGGACATTAAAACGATTTTCTTGTGTTTTATTTCAATTCGAAGCTCTATACCTCTAAAAAAAACACCCTGTACATTTACTACTAAAGTATGTCATCTGGTAACCCTACATGCATTAAGACTTCTGATGAATTTGTTGTGAAGTTAAACGATGTTCTTACAGTAACAATTTTCATTGATGCATTCACAATTCACATTCACTGACTTCAAGACAACCCACGACAAGCTATTGAAAAGTTGGAATTGTTCATTCCAAGTTCAATGCATAGTTTTCATTTATTCCGCTTACATAAGCGTTCTTCCGCTTTGTATGAAGAAAAAACACCAGTACAAAAGCAGTACAAATTTTCCAGCAGTACTTTTCTGCTATAAACAGTACAGATGGCAGCATTACGTCAGTGCATAATTATCATAAATTTTTTTCTTTTTTAAAACTTGTTGATTATTTTGCTTTGGATTTTGCCATGAATTATTCCAAGTAAGTAGTTACTCTTTTGAAATTTTTTGCTTAGTAGATAATTGAAAGGAAACTTTAATCTAAAACTTTTTTTTCGACTTTTAAGAATAAAATTCAAAAAAAAATCTTTCAAATTATTAGTTTTTTTAATAAGTTTTTTTGGAAGGAATTTCTTACTTTTTGATATATATGTAAGTCAAAAAAGAGTTAAAACTTTTATCTTCTAGTGAAAAAGTTTTATGGAAACTTTTACTTTTATGTCAAAAATATAACAGTTTAAAGTTAGCTTTCACCTAAAATAAAATTTTTTTAAAAGTTTACTTCCAGCTCTGGTCCTAAGTACTACAAAAATATTTAAAAATCCTGACGTGATGGGTCGATTCTGAGGACGAATTCAGCGCAAAATACTACTTTGCAAATGACCGTCAGCTGCCCAACAACATTCATAACTCCTTTATCGACATGAAAAACTAATATATAGGCTTTGGCGCCACTTTTAAAAATGGAGCTACAGAGCTGCGTTTGCGTAATATTTTTGCATCATATTATAAACTTGATTTTTTCGCAACAAACAAAAAAATATTTGAACTTACGCTGAGGTTTGTATTCAAAGCAATAGGAAAGAGTTTCATAGCTGTTAACGTCATGGGCTTTTGAGCGCGTTGCATAAAGAAAATCATAATTTTTCGAAAATGAGCATCTTCATCCATCCAATTGCATTGCAAAATGGCCAATGGCAGCTCATTACTATCATCCATAAGGCATGTAGCTTGATAACAGCAAGGCGAAATCTGCACCAGTACAGATAGGAAATAAAAAACTGATGCGATTTGCGCTGAGGTATCAGCAAATATAAATATATTGATCATTGTTGTGCCCAATATAGCAGCTGTGATGACGAATTGTACGAAAATTGTGATGGATATAATGGGACTGACAATATCCAACAGTCTGAGACATATTTTATATAATTGGTACAATTTAAAAAAAAGGAAAAATGTTTCAAGATTAGTTTATTGTTTGATTTATGAGTTTATTTTAAAATGTGATACCTACTTACATACTTATATGTAGATTAAGGTGTTTATTTTGAAAGCTTTGTAGATAATTTTTATTTTATTTTGCATATGCCTTAGTATGGGGCATAAAAAAATGTCACAAAATTTGAGCTTCCTAACTCAAACCTGTTACCGGCTCGGACAGAGTTTGTGTCCTGTTTTGTTGAAATTTTAAGAAAAAGCGGACTTACTAAAACGTAGAAAAAAATCTGCCTTAGGTGCTAAAATAAAGCGTAGGGTTTGTTCGGAAATGCATTGATGCGTCGCATCTGATGAGCATAATGTTTTGAAAAGCAAAATCTGGCATCACTGCAAAAGTTGAATGTTTGGAAATGCAACTCTGATTAAGTAGATGCGCAAACTTCGCATAAACCAAAAAGGAACTGCAGAAAATTACTTGTGTTGGCGGAAAAATTAAAAATTAAAATGGGATCTTATTAAGCAGCAACTTGCATCAGCTGGCATCGCATCAGCTTGCATCTATGCAGCAGTGATGCCAAAATTTGCTGCATTTCCAAACAAACCCGTATTAGGTATTTAAGTTGTATAGGAGGTGCCACTTTCTGTTGTCAAACAATTTTAGTCCGTCTAAGTCTTTTTTTGGCAGTCCAATATGCCTATATTATAGAATTGGGTTTGGAGAAAATTCTCCCAAGACTTCAAACAGTCCTTTTACAATTCACATCATCTGCTAAATTTTCAAAATAAACACCCTAATGTACATGTGTATGTACTATGGTGTTTTTTTCAAACTTTTGGAGAGGGATTTTATTTATTTTTTCCTATATTATAGCTTGAGGAATAAAAATAATTGGCCCAACATTTGAGCTTCCTAGCTCTAACCTGAAAACGACGCGGACAGAGTTTATGTACAATTTCGTTGAAATTTAACGAAAAAACCGACATACTAAAACGTAGAAAAAGTCTTCATTAGGTGCCAAGATATAGCATTTTGGGTTTTTTAGTTGAATAGGGGTCGCCATCCACTGTTGTAAAACCACGCCCACATTTTTCGAGTGACTAAAAATGCAGAAAAAATACACCCGAAGGAGGTATTTTTATTTTTTTTTTTTAAAAAAATTTGCGGTCCATATGCCTATATAATAGAATCGGGTTTGAAGAAAATTTTCCGAAGATTTCAGCTTCCTAGATCAAACCTGCGAACGGCGCATCCACTTTCCTAGTATTATACAGTTCATATGAAAAACGAAAAAGCAAAAAAACAAAAAACAGATTGTTTCTTGCATTTTACAATTAGTAAAAAAATCGCTTTGTTTGAAACAAAGTGGACTTGGCCGGTTTTGATTTCAAGGCGTTGGACCGGTTTTGAAATCCATGTATTAAAATAAATTTAAAAAATTTAATAATTCTGTCAAAAAAATTTTTTTAATCTAAAAACTTAGTTGAAAGATAAAGCATGGTCTAGATTTTGATATATGGGGTAAAACACGCGAAAACGCCAGCGAAAAAATTTTTTGGCTCCGATTTGGCTGAAATTTGGCATTATTGTAATATCAATGTCCAGCAATAGAACTGCGTTCAGGAATTTGCCCTAGTATTATATGTTGTTGAGATACGCGGGTATGAAATTCACGATTTTTATACTTTTTCAGAATAAGTGTTTTTTTTCGAAAATTCATAGCTTACAGCAAACTCTTTCAATTAATAATTGGTATACCTACGATTTTAGGTTTTTACTTGCAATTTTCGAAAAAAATACTGATTCTGAAAAAAAAAAAAATTTTCGCAAAAATTTTGCGAATTTAAAATTATTTTTGAATTTTTTTTAAAAAAACCATTTTTTAAAATTTTTTTTTTTATTTTTAAAAAAAACTTTGATTTATTCTGCGCTTAATGCCGTAAAATTTTTTATGGGGAAAAAAATTAGTTATATTTTTTTTTTAATTTAAGAAAAAAAATTAAAGAGCCAAAATGTTGAAAATTGAAATGAATTTTTGAATTTTTTTTGAAAAATGCATTTCTGAGTATTTTTTTGCTTTTACATTTTTAGGTTTTTACTTGTACTTTTCGAAAAAAATACTGTTTTTGAAAAAAAAAATTTTTTCACAAAAATTTTGCGAATTGAAAAATATTTTTGCATTTTTTTTTAAAAAACCCATATTTAAATTTTTTTTTTTTTTAAAAAAAAACTTTGATTTATTCTGCGTTGAATGACGTAAAAATTTTTGCGGGGAAAAAAGTATTTATATTTTTTGTTTAATTTTAACAAAAACTAAAGAGCTAAAATTTTGTAAATTGAAATGAATTTTTTAATTTTTTTTGAAAAATCCATTTCTGAATATTTTTTCGGTGAACTTCAGATTACAGCTTGATACGCAAGCTTCAAAATAATATGCCATAACATGAGGACAAGTAGTTAGTTAAAATATTTGAGCCGTTAAACTGAAAACTAAAACTGAAATTTAAAATCAGTGCAGTAGCCTTTCAACGCGTAGTACAGCGTGCTTTTAACGGCTCAAACATTTTAATAAACTACTTGCCCTCATTTTATGGCATATCATTTTGAAGCTTGCGTATCAAGCTGTAATCTGAAGTTCACCGAAAAAATATTCAGAAATGGATTTTTCAAAAAAAATTCATTTCAATTTACAAAATTTTAGCTCTTTAATTTTTGTTAAAATTAAAAAAAAAATGTAAATACATTTTTCCCCGCGAAAATTTTTACGTCATTCAGATTAAATCAAAGTTTTTTTTTAAAAAAAAAAAAAATTTTAAATATGGGTTTTTTAAAAAAAATGCAAAAATATTTTTCAATTCGCAAAATTTTTGAGAAAAATTTTTTTTTTTCAAAAACAGTATTTTTTTTCGAAAAGTACAACTAAAAACCAAAAAATGTAAAAACAAAAAAATACTCAGAAATGCATTTTTCAAAAAAAATTCAAAAATTCATTTCAATTTTCAACATTTTGGCTCTTTAATTTTTTTTCGCAAAATTTTTGCGAAAAATTGTTTTTTTTCAGAAACAATATTTTTTTTCAAAAATTACAAGTAAAAACCTAAAATCGTAGGTATTCCAATTATTAATTGATAGAGTTTGCTGTAAGCTATGAATTTTCGAAAAAAACACTTATTCTGAAAAAGTACAAAAATCGTGAATTTCATACCCGCGTATCTCAACAACAAATAATACTAGGGCAAATTCCCTAACACATCGTTATTACAATAATGCCAAATTTCAGCCAAATCGGAGCCAAAAAATTTTTTCGCTGGCGTTTTCGCGTGTTTTACCCCATATAAGAATATCTCAAAATTTGATTTTTTTGGACTTGGCCGGTTTTGCAACTGGAGGTCTCATATGTTCATTAAAAATTAAAACATAGTTTTCACATGTAGTACAATCATTTGGTAGTTTTACCTGGATAGTTTTACGGTAGTTTTGAATATGAGTCCTATTATAAATTTTTGATGTGCTCTTTCTGAATTTGAACTTTGCCACCTCGTATTGTTGCCGCTCGCGCCCCCATATTGGAAAAATGGCGCCCAAAAGCAGTTTTTTGACAATATCTCCTTTCTGACTCATTTTACGATAAAAACATATATATACAAAATAAAACTAGAGGAAATTTCCTACAATTTATGTTAAAATATTTTTTTCGTAAAATTGATAGTTTTGGCGTGCCTATATATGTAATAGAATCGGGTTTGAAGAAAATTCTCCCAAAATTTCAGCTTCCTAGATCAAACCCGCGAACCGCGCATTTACTTTGTTTCTTAGTACAATTCGTATGAAAAACGGAAAGCAAAACAACGAAAATCAGAAAATTTACTAAAACGCAAAAAAAAATTTGTTTTTCGTTGTTTTGCTTTTTCGTTTTTCTTACGAATCGCACTAAAAAACAAAGTAAATGCGCGCTTCGCGGGTTTGATTTAGGAAGCTGGAATTTTGGGAGAATTTTCTTCAAACCCGATTCTATTATATAGGCACACAGCACCGCAAATTTAAAAAAAAAAAATAAAAAAAACCTCCTTCGGGTGTATTTTTTCCGCATTTTTAGTCAAACGAAAAATGTGGGCGTGGTTTTACAACAGTGGGTGGCGACCCCCATTCAACTAAAAAACCCAAAACGCTATATCTTGGCACCTAAAGTAGACTTTTTCTACGTTTTAGTAAGTCGGTTTTTTCGTAAAATTTCAACGGAATTGGACATAAACTCTGTCCGCGCAGTTTTCAGGTTCGAGCTAGAAAGCTCAAATATTGGGACAATTATTTTTATTCCGCAAGCTATAATATAGGAAAAAATAAACAAAATCCTTGTCCTAAAGTTTGAAAAAAAACACCCTAACATACATACATATGTAGGTACTTTTGAGTTACGAATATTGTTCAAATGTTTTATGAGTTATTTAATTCTCCCTTTTTTGAATTATATATTTGCTTATGCCTGTTGGTTTTTTGTTGCAATATGCTATTATATTGCTCTTTTTTATATATTTACTATTTTTATTTTTTCCATTATTTGGCACTCGGTACTGAGGCCCCACGCTTAAGCATTTTATTGAATTATGTTAACTTTATATTTAAGCATGACTGCATATTTATGAATAATAGAATGTAATCTGATTTTTGTAACTTTGTATGAATTCTTAATAATGAATTCTAAATGTTGTTATTATTTGATACAAACTACATTGATAAATAAATAATAGATTGAAAAAAAAAATCCAACATCACCGAAAACTGATTTTCACAAATCGATGTTTAATTATTTTGAACTTACTATGGTTCCTTAATTGGAGCGTTGGGCGAAGTATTTGCTAGCGCCACACAATTGTGCTGAGCATCAAACTTAAAAATGAGCGTAGCGTCAAAGGTCATGTGGACTTTACATTTTTACTGTTTGTGACTGAAAAAAAAATCAACACAATAAAATAAAAATTTAGCTGTCAACGCTCTGTCAAAATTGGAAAATCGAATGGGCTGGCGTTAGCGCGTTGGTTATTTTGCGTTGCTTCATACAAAATGTAAAGGGAGTGCAAAAAAGACTGTACTTTTTTATTTGAAAATAAAAACACGTATTTATTGCATTGTAAAGTAGACATGTTCCGATTAAGTGTGGAACAAAATATCCGGCAAATGGCCACCGCGGCTCCGATTACAGGCCAATGCTCTTTGAAATTTGCGATGACTTTTTCACAAAGATGTGGCTGTACTCACCAATGATGCGTTGGATCTTGGCCTTGACCTCAGAAATTGTTTCTGGTTTATTTCACAAAATCCCAAAAAACAAATCGCATGGTGTTAAATCGCATGATCTTAGCGGCCAGTTGACAAGAGAATTTCTTCAGAAGATTTAGTCTGGAAATCGTTGCTGCAATAAATTGATTGTTTCATGCGTGGTGTGGCAGGTGACGCCGTCCTGCTGAAACCACATGTCGTCCATATACATGCCGTTCAGTTGGGGCCACAAGAACTCCGTTACCATGTTCCTGTAACGAATGCCGTTCACAGCAATTGCATTTCGGACCTTATTTTCAAAAAAGTAAGGCCCAATCACGCCGCCTGACAAAAATCGGCACCAGAGTTGCTCGTTGTGGATGCATTTGCTTTTTATGGATCGAGTGAGGATTTTCTGAGCCCCGAATTCGACAATTTTGTATGTTCACGAAGCCATTCAGAAGGAAATGATCTTCATCGGTGAAGATGACTTTTTTCGAAAAATCGACATTCCTTCACTTTTGCTCCATTACTCATTGAACGAATTCCCGGCGCTTTGCATGGCCAGCTGGCTTGAGCTCTTGAGTAAGCTGAGAGGTCTCATGTTGAATTTCGATGCGTAGTGCTTCGTGAAATTTGAAGTTGTTGAATTGATGTTTTCGGGTTTCGGCAACACTCTCATTTACAACAGCAATGTTTTCAAGAGACGGACACGCAGGTCAACGCCATGGAGACTTACCAGTTTCTTAAATTTTTTGACTACTTTTTTAATTAATGACGCATTAGGTGCAGTTTCTCGACCGAAAATTCCGCGAAGTTTGCGGGCGGTCTCAGCGTAACTTTCCCATTTCTTTTGTAGCGCTTCATTTTAATAATCGGAACAATTATAGGTTACAGCTGTCAAATTTCAAAGTCGCCACTTGTACGAAAATAAAACTATACAAAATTTGAAAAGTGCACTCACTCTTATTGAAACATCCTTTATGGGCATGATAGAATTTTGACAAATAAACGACGCTAACGCTCCAATTTAAGGACTACAGTAATTCTCTTAACTCATGGATCGGAAAATAAAATAAAATAATTTGAACTTTAATTTATTATTTGAAATCAAAAGCTTCTACTACATACTCACTCCAAAATGTTTTTATGATCAACAATACATTCGACTAACTCTTTGTAGTTTTCATCTTTGTTCTTTGTACTTTCGGTACCCAATAGACGAACACGTTCCACCAACAGTTGCATGTGTGTGCGAAGGATATATATGTAAATAACTGCATAAACATCATCAACAGCTTGATGAAAACATGCAAAGTTCATCAAAATAAACTCAATCAATGACTGAAGACAAAACTCTGGGAGCGAAGACGTCCAATCAATAAACGGTATATAAATGGAATACGGTGGTTGTCCCATTGCGACAGAACACAAAAATGTACTCACAGACCCGATACCATATGTAAAAGTAAAAAGAGCAACCAAACGATTCCCTATGATCACAGATTTACGTATTTTAGCCAACTCTTATAGTTTATGGCAACGTGCGTCAAGCTTGTCCATAACTCCCTCAGCGTTACGTAAACGTTTTAATGACATAGCCATGGTGATAATCTTAAATGGGAGACCGCAAATATTGATGCCTACTTGCAGCGATGTTAACAAATTACTGGATTCCATTGTTTTACTATCTACAAAATAACTAAGGCTTAAGGCGAGCGGCAGGCAGATTGTGACGCTTATGTTTATCAATGCTGAATAGAAAGCATAGTGAACACGGTTTTCCGTAGGCATATATATTCCCAGAAACTTAAATCCATTAAAAAGATATATGACAGAGTACCTTGTTGCAAATGTTGTACCTCGACCCCAAAATTTATCAAACATTTTAGTTTTACTTTTTTCTCTAATGCTTAAGAATGAAGTGATATTACTCTGGTTGCGCTCCAATTACAACTTAAATGAATATATCGAAAACGGTTGCATATAAAGACTTACACGCGGAAAGTTACAATGCCTGATAAATGAATCAATTATACTTAATAAATGGAGACATTGCTCTATAATTAAATTTTTCAAGATTGAAAGCCGGCAAAACTTTTCGTGAGAAAAAGATTTCTTGAAATTTAAAATTCAAAATCATTTAATTATCACAATAGAAAAAAAGTGTGTGAATGGACCATACGGTAAGCATGTGTCTAGATTTCAAATCATTCTACGGTCGCTTCATATAGATTTATTTATTTTGTTATTTAAATATGGGGTAATAAAACACACGAAAACGCCAGTGAAAAAATTTTTTACCTCGGATTTGGCTGAAATTTGCCATTATTGTAATATCGATGTCCAGAAATAGAACTGCGTTCAGGAATTCGTCTAGTATTATTTGTTGTTGAGGTATGCAGGTATGAAATTCACAATTTTTGTACTTTTCCAGAATAAGGATTTTTTCGAAAACTCATAGTTTACAAAAAACTTTATCAATTAATAATTGATACACCTACGATTTTAGGTTTTTACTTGTGCTTTTCGAAAAAAAATACTGTTTTTGAAAAAAAGAAAAAATTTTCGCAACAATTTTGCGAATTGTAAAATATTTTTGCATTTTTAAGAACCATTTTTTTTAAAAACCCATTTTTTTTTTATTTTCAAAAAAATATTTGATTTATTCTGCGCTTAATGCCGGAATGGGGAAAAAATTATTTATATTTTTTTTTTAAACTTAATAAAAAATAAAAGAGCTAAATTTTTGTTAATCGCTATTAATAGAAAAACCGTTAACAAAATAAAAAATTGAAAACACTCATACAAAATGTATGGGATACCCGAATATGTTGGGTGTATGTTGATTAGGGTGGTTCAGACTAGGGGTGGCAATCCCGGAGCTTTTTTGATTTTACAGGGGATTTACAGGATCGAAATTTCCAATCCCGGGATCCCGGGATTGATAGTTCTAGTAAATGCATACAGAACTACAAAAAAAAAACGAGAAGCTTATACTATTGTATATATAAAATTAAAATTGCTTTATTTCACAGCGTAACAATGAAGAATAAGAACGCAAAATAATAGAAAAAATATTAGCTTAAAAATTGACTTAGAACACTTCGAGTGTTAATACTTCTAAGTCACATCTACTAAGTTTGACTAGTAGAAGATAGCAACTATTCAAAGGAGATGATAGAGGATAATCAAGCATTTATGACCAAACTATCAATTTTATTTTTACATTTAAAATTTCGTGTACCACATTTTGTACTTGATTAATACTTTATCACCTTATTCAAATGTGACAGTGATGACATTTAGTGGCACCGAATGGCTCGCTCTCAGTAGACGCACCCATAAGTGTGCTTCATTTAAGTTGTCAAAATCTTTAGATGCTGATTTCAGAAAAAAAGATTCAGACTAAAGTTTAATTATATCTTAGAACTCAAGTTTTTGTAGGTCTAGGTATGGGTCAAAATTTCAATGTCAAATCAAGGTCGGCTGTGGTTTTTTTTTTATAAGAAATATATATGTTTTGCTTATGTTGTTTTTCTATTGCATTTTTTGTATTTCCGTTTGTTAACTGAAACGAATTTGTACAAGTTTGTAACAATTGTTACTGGATTGTGTTTGTTAACAAAAAATATCCAGTAACGAGAGAGGCAGTGAGAGAATAAAGTGACAATTTGTTGCGAGAGAGCCTGCTAGTTTTTACTGGATAAAATTTTATCAGCAAAAATTTTTCAAAAAGAAACGCATGATTTTGACAATTTTCAATATTTTTTCATAAATAAAAAAGCAAATCGTTTTGAAAAACTTAAATATTTTTTTTCACTTGGCAGTTTGTACGAATTTTTACTGGATTGTGTTTGTTTACTTTTATGAAAATTTTTTTCTCTGTGAGCAAATACTTTCTTACTCTCTAAAATTTCTTTACTGGCTAATTGTTACTGGGAAAGTAAACAAACACACTTAATTTCACATTTTATCATTTTTCTCATGAACTATCAATTTTCAATACAAATCGCACTTAGCAAAAATTCTTAAAATTAGTCAAAGTATTAAAAAAGATATTTTTTTTTGCTATGTGACATTTTTAATAAGAAAATCTTAAACAAAAAATTGCTACAATAAAAAAAAAATATTTTTACTCAATTTAAGGTTCAGACACAATTGAAGTGCATTTTGCAGGTTGATGCAATAATGTTTCATGCACATCAAATGTCTTGAAAACAATTATTTTGCAGATTTTGTACTTAAATATGTCATATAAAAGAATATTTATTATATAATATAAATTTTTTTTTAATCCCGAAAATCCCGGGATTGTTTCTTTGTAATCCCGGGATTACTTTAGCCTATATTTGGAGCAAATCCCGGGATTGCCACCCCTAGTTGCAACCCAACAATAATAACCAACGGGTCTTAAATTCATGTCACCTTGAAATGGCTGTAACTTTTTCTTTTTTCTGAACTTTTTCTTCATATCATAAACTTACTTTTTAAGCAACAACACCTTAAAAAAAACAAAAAAAAAATTGAATCCCTCTAATGTGCATGTGTTTATTAGACATGTTCAAATAAATGGCATGTTCTAGAATACTTCAAATCTTTTTTTTTTCCTTATGTAAACATTAGGAAATGTCGAAAAAATACTGACCGCTATTTTTTATGCCAATACATAAGGAGAAAAACTATGGTCTCTCCGCGAGTGTTTGGTGTTCTTGCGTCACAGCTCAAATCCTTTGTTGTTTGAAATGGTCAATACCACTACATGAAATTCTACTAAAAAAATAAATAAGAAAAAAAAAATATTTAAAAGTTAGGTACTCTAGGTACTTGAAAAAACTCGTCCAAAACTCT
Organism: Tricholauxania praeusta; assembly: GCA_949775025.1. Taxonomy (NCBI): domain Eukaryota; kingdom Metazoa; phylum Arthropoda; class Insecta; order Diptera; family Lauxaniidae; genus Tricholauxania; species Tricholauxania praeusta. The sequence goes on from OX459028.1 coordinate 113,626,350, forward strand.
TTCCACATTGATTTCGATATCGCGATGTACATATGTATATCTAGCGAGGCTAAGCCGTTCAGTCGATCTTCGGAAAAAGTTGATCTGAGGTATGTCTTAAGACGACGTAGCGCTGAAAAGGAGCGTTCATTTGTTGCTGTTGTCACAGGAAAAGTTGCCATAACATGAAGCATTTGATGGCCATTTGAAAACGCGTCTGCATTGCAAATAACCAGTGCTTCGAGGGAATCTTTAATGTCTTGCCAAGTAATGCGTTGACGTCAAAGTTGAACTTCATTTATTCACATGTGACGTGAACTATCATGCAAAATTGAAATACATACATACATATATGGCACGAATAGATTTGTGCATGAAGTTTCATTGAAGCTGATTTTATTGATGCCTGAGCTATGTTTAAAACTGGAGCTATGCTTAAACGCGCATTGAAAGAACGCTCGTGTTACTTAGCCTTAGCGCAGTGGTCCCAAATCGTGTTTTTTGGTTCAAAAATAGCTAGAGAGAACAAATCTTTTATAAAATGAAAAACTCGGGCTCCGAAGATTATTGGCATTTTAGTTCTTTCATTTAAAAAAAAAAAATTTTGTGTCTTTTTGATTTTTCGTTCAAATGTCAATAAAAACCTATGTGCAAAAATTCTCAATGGGGGGGTTTGAACCCCCAAAACACCCCCCCCCCCCCTTGCGCACGGGCTTGAATAAAGATCAGTAACTGCACTTATGCAACTTGTAAAAATTTTAATAAACGCATCAATTTCAGTGTTAGTAAGATTTTTGTCTGATGGTAAAGTTATATCGAACCAAACTAAGTCTAAGTCCGATCGAAATTCATTCCAGTTGTTTTTTCAAAGGAGGAATAAATACGAGGCGATATATGTAGGAGATCAAAATCGGAAAGATTGAATTTCAATTTTAAGGGGAAGTGGTCAGAAAAGGAGGGAATAGACGAGATCGAATAATTTTGATTATCGAAGTCAATTAAATTTGTACTAATTAAAAAGTGGTCTAAATAAGAGGTTCCATTCGGAAAAGAAGGAGAAATATCACATATTCCATAAAAATGTAAAGAATTTTGAAGCCAATCATAAAAAGTTTTACCATTACTAAATCTCCCCATGTTGTGCTTTTTGCTATAAAGTCGCCACCAACAAAAACTCCGTCATAGTTAGTAGATAGTAGAGCTCTGAATGAATGTGCTTGGAATGCGTTTCAAAACATTCTATTGCAAATCAAGCACTTACTTACTTCATTCTATCCACTGCTTGCAAAGCATCTGCATGAGTTTAGAAAACATCCCTTCTTAGAACGAAAACCAAACAAAAGAGAGAGCAAAATATTCAAGCACTGTACTCATGAGGTCAGACTTCACTCACGGTGGGCTTTTACCAACTTTACATGACAAGTTGAGTTACAACAAAATCTTGAATGAGGAATTATTTGGGATATTATTTATAGTCGCACTACATTTGAAATAAAAAAATCCTTAGAGCTTTTTTTTTTAATACCGTATTAACTGTTTTTTAGTAATATTATCTAGTATAATATGTGTATAACGTACGTATGAAATCTAAAAAACATCTGATTGTGCTCAAATATTGACACGTTGAAGAACCTAAAAAGATAGCCTCGCAGCTTGAATTTGAGCTCCCTAAGTATTCGGGATCTTGAGCTCTGTTAGGTTAAATTTTGAAAAAAACGCAATTTTTGCGAAAACAGCATAATTCAATGTTTAATATGTGTGTTCTCGTTTAACCCTCCGTTAGAGTATTAGTCACCCGGGTGACTTTTTCAGTTGTTTTCCAATATTTATTCATGTTCAAATTTACCTAGGATGGAAGGCGTTTCTGACTTTACTACGATTTTAGTTAGGATCATTTTAAGATATTGTAACGAACCTACGGCTGGGGGGTCTTGACTCGCCGGAGTCCAGAGGTTCGGTCACAAAATTTTGTATTTTTGCAGGGGGTGGCTCTTTAATTTAATAAATTATTGTTCATAGTTTTTCTTTTAATTAAGTTTATTCAATAACAATATATTAATATATATAATAACAGCTACTTAATTTAAATACGCGTCGTGTCTTTCTATCGTCGTGTTTTACAACCGTCGCGTTTTCAACCGTCGTGGGTTTGAGCCGTCGTACTCTCAGCCGTCGCGTTTGTTCTAACCGTCGCGAGTTTTTAGGCCGTCGTGTCTTTTGATCCGTCGTGTTTTCAGCCGTCGTGTTTTTGATCCGTCGTGGTTTCAGCCGTCGTGTTTTATTTTAACCGTCGTAGGACTGAGGTAAGTGGGAGGGGTGTGGTTGAGTTCTACGCTACTCCTTCGCTGTGCTCTCAGTCCCACCGTAGCTGCCGAATATGTATAGCGACAGTACTGTGGAAACCTCAAGTTTCGCGTGCCTGTGTGGGTGTCGGTTTTCAGACCGTGAGTAACATGAATATGATAGCGTGCACTCACAAACCTAAATCTGACGCTCACCGTGGCCAAATTGCTCACCCTTCGCTGTGCTCTCAGTTCCACCGCAGCTGCCGAATATGTATAGCGACAGTGCGGAGGAAACCTCAAGATCTGCGTGCCTGTATGGGTATCGTCTCCAGATCACGAGGAACACGAATATGATAGCGTCCACGCGTAATCTAAATCCGACGCTCACCGTGGCCAAATTGTTACTACCTCAACCACTACCCTACTCTACACACTACTGTATACATGTTAACACACTCATGTACCTCTTGTCCCTGGCGGTGTGATGCTACTGCTGCTGTCGCTTGTCTCCTTCCTTACTGCTCTTGCCGCTGCTGCTACTGATGTTTACTGCTCGCTGGTTCGACACGACTGTCCTGATTTCTGGTTGAGCAAGCCTTTTTATTTAGCGTGGCTGTGTTTAATTTTCCATCACATGGCTGTATCAGCTGTTCGATCATATTAGAAGCTGCGTTTATTTTCATCATCGTTGTGACATCGCTGGCGTTTGACATCGCTGGTGCTTTGACATAACAGCCCTAGGTTGCCACCTGGGTATCCAATGCGACTTAGCTCAGACTCGCACGCGGCCCCATGCGATCTTAACCCTAACTAATTCCAATACTTAATAATTAACAACTTTCTCTTAATTTAGGCGCCTTCATGGCTTTAATATAATAGAAAATAAAAAAAAGTAAATATATAAGTATAATAAACAAAATGTGTATAAAAATAAAGTAAAAATAAATACTCTTGGCTTGCGTTGCCGTAAAATGTGGACGAAAACGAGTCCTGCCAACTTTCGTCTTCACAATATATTTCGAATTTTTAGCTTTACCTATAGGCGTATTTATCTGAAAGTTCAAGTCTGATCTGTTGTTGTAGTATTAGTCACCCCGGTAACTACGTATATAATGCACGCAACATGTATTGCAGAAACCATAATATGATAGAAAGATATTATATTTTTTATCAAATTTTATTGAATGAAAGACAAGTGAAGAAATAATAAATAGGAAAATAGAAGAAAACTTTAGCCTAGCACGCGTGGCAGGTTATTTCCTTTTTAGTGTGTTGAGTCCATACTGGGTTTTTGCATAGTCTGCAGCACTTGAGCGAATTTCTTTGACCCTTATCATTCGAAATGCATTGCTGACACTTGCCCTAAATCTTATCGCAACCTCTAGCATCCAATTGTGGCGCCTCAGACTCATATTGTGTTTTCAGAGACAATTCATAACCAAGCATGTCGCATATTGCTGACATAAGATGAAGTTTCCCTATAACATGCAGATTTTGCAATCGTCGGAGAATGTTGCACAGTTCTAATTACAACTGGACAAGCTGGTTGTCCTCAGGGTATATGATGTATGTAAGTGGCAATGGTAGCGATGTTGACCAAATTATAAAACAGAGTCATGGGCCAGCGTCTGGTTCCACGTTTACATGAATAGTTTGGGGTCATTTGGTCCATCGTCAATGAATGCATTACTGACGCTAGTGAAAAGAAACTATACAAGCCTCCTTTTGTCTTGTGATGATCCAAGATAATAATCGGTTTGCGAGCTTCGGAGTTTATGACTAAAGCCTTAGTGATGTGCATGGTTGAAAACAAGGCTACCGATTAATTTCTCCTAGTCTCATAAAATACCAATATTGCGTTCTCTCGAAATGTAAATGTACTATTTCCAACCGAATCTTTCTGCTTGCACATTAACTCTGCAGGGATACATCTTTTATTCCGGCGCATTGTACCGATCATGCTGAATTTCTTACTCACAAGCTCTTCTGCTAGCGTCAATGTGGTAAAAAAATCATCCATTGCGTTATTTTGCTCGGATTTTTCCCAATATTTTACCAATCACAAAACAACTATCTCACCATGTCCTTCGCCTCGGGCTTCATCCGGTAGCTTCCCTCAATAGAATTCTCTTTGGAGCGTATAGTGAGTCTTCGAGTCAGTAGACCAATTTATTTTTATACCGTATTTGTTTGGCTTAGAGGAATGTACTGCCGAAAAGGACAGCGGCCGATAATTGTTTTGCAAATTCACTTTCAAATTTTAATTTTGACACTGTTATAACGAATTTTTAATGTATGTGCATTGTTTATACTCACTCAACATTCGTTATAATAGACACAAATATAACAAAAAATCAACTAGATTGTTGGAAATAGCGAACTAGGTTATCGGCAATATCTAACGTGTATTTTGCCTATCAATCTTATGCCTATTAACTTTTGGGTTATACATATTAGGGGACGTCGATAAATTACGTGAGTCAAAAAAAGAGGTGAGGGGTCCGGAAAAGTCTCACCAAGGGGGCCGGGGGTCAATAAAAATCTCACGTGAACTTTTTATTGCAGATATATACATTATAATAGCAGATTACATTTAAAAATTATAAGGCAAGTCTCATGTAAGGGGGGGGGGGGGGGGGCTCCCGTCAGAACTCACTAAATCTCACCAAAGGAAGAGGGAGGTCCGAATTTTCTAAAAAAACACCTCACGTAATTAATGGACAACCCCTTACGTCCATTTTTTGATTAGTCACCCGAGTGACTAACACTCTAACGACCGATTAAAAATTCTTCAATAAACGAAGGGTTAAGAGCGAATAGGTAGACAAACAAAATAAGATCTGTCTTTAGTATTATGAATAAAACTACGACTTACGGCGCTATTTTCAAAGCATTCATATTTTACTAAGACATATTTCACTCAATCGGGTCGAAAAAATAAGTCTTAAGGCCTAGGAGCTTAAATTTTTTTGTAAGCATATAAGATGAGATAGTAAAAAAATGCATATCCAGAACTTTAAATTTAAATTTGTCGACTTTTAGAACTAAAATTTTTGAAAAGGGCTATAAACGGCTACTTTCAGGCCAAAATATGACTATTTCTCTGGATCCCGACCCCCTAGAGAACTGAAATTTGAGTTGTGGTGCCACCTATTAAAGTTCTTTGACGTGTCAAAATTTGAACAAATTCAAATGTTTTTTAAATTTCGTAGGTATTATGTTATGCTCATGGCATATCCTTAAGAAGCAGTAAATATGAAATTAAAAAAAAAAGCTCAGGATTTCTTTTGTTTTAGCATATATCGACTCTAACTTACATACTTAATAATCCCTAATTAAAGTTTTTGTTGTAACTCACACTTTTATTAAAAGTTGGTTAAAGCCCACCGTGCACTAGAACAAAATGTCTTGAATATACTGTTCACTGAAGCGAGTGCAGCGAGTGCAGCAAGTGTTCTAGTGTACAGCAAATGTTCTAGTGTACAGCAAATGTACTAGTGTATAATGAGCGTAGTCAAACACAATTGCGGCTGCTTATTGTAAGTATTTTTTACTACTTATAACTTTGATTTGCTACAATTTTGGCACATGTACATTAGAGCGGTTTAAAATAACAACTTTAAGATTTTTTCACGATATGTCAGCGGATTACAGTAGCATTATATGTCTGGACAAAGCCCATTACTTAAGGTTAATTTTGAAAACTGGATTAGCGCCCTCTGTTTTAAGCAGTCAACCCATTTTCCAAAATATTGATTCAAAAAATGATGCAAGTTACAGACGTTATAAAATTTTCCAACAATGTGGGTATGGTTTTCGGGAAACTTTTGATCGGGAAATTCAAATCTATAATTTGTTTCTCTTCTTCTTTCTTTCTTAAAAAAAAATGGCAACTGACCGGACAACCAAAAAAGTACCGGTTTTCCACTTTCTAGCTGCAACACCTCAGATATTATGTTATTGCCGATCCTATGGTACATGCTTTTTAATTAACTGTTATTTGCTTAAAATAATGCCGAAACCGCATATCAAAAATCTGATTTTAGGTCGCATACATTCTCAGGCTCATACAGGATTTTTGAAACCGTTATAAGATTTATTTCTATATATTTTTCAGAGTAACTTTTACTGTCCTTCGAAAATCCCCTCATCTTTGCTGTTTTTTTTTTTTACATAGCCAAGCTTTATGACTTACTAGCTGACAGAAGAGGTAAGCCCCTATCAATGCGAACTACCTGTAGATATTAGGGTGTTTTTTTTCAAACTTTAGGACAGGGATTTTGCTTATTTTTTCCTATATTAAAGCTTGAGGAATAAAAATAATTGTCCCAACATTTGAGCTTCCTAGCTCAAACCTGAAAACTGCGCGGACAGAGTTTATGTCCAATTCCGTTGAAATTTAACGAAAAAACCGACTTACTAAAACGTAGAAAAAGTCAGCCTTGGGTGCCAAGATATAGCGTTTTGGTTTTTTTGTTGAATGGGGGTCGCCACCCACTGTGGTACAGCCACGCCCACATTTTTCGTGTGACTAAAAATGCGGAAAAAATACACCCAAAGGAGGTATTATTATATTTTTTTTTAAAAATTTGCGGTCATTAATGCCTATATAATAGAATCGGGTTTGAAGAAAATTCTACCACAAATTTCAGCTTCCTAGATCAAATCTGCGAACGACGCATTTATTTTTGTTTCCTCGTACAATTCGTAAGAAAAACGAAAAAGCAAAACAACGAAAATCAGAAAATTTACTAATTCGTTATTCATACGAATTGTACTAAAAAAACAAAGTAAATGCGCGTTTCGCGGGTTTGATCTAGGAATCTGAAATTTTGGGAGAATTTTCTTCAAATCCGATTCTATTATATAGGCATTAATGACCGCAAATTTTTAAAAAAATATAAAAATACCTCCTTTGGGTGTATTTTTTCCGCATTTTTAGTCACACGAAAATGTGGGCGTGGCTGTACAATAGTGGGTGGCGACCCCCATTCAACTAAAAAAACCAAAACGCTATATCTTGGCACGTAAGGCTGACTTTTTCTACGTTTTAGTAAGTCGTTTTTTTCGTTAAATTTCAACGGAATTGGACATAAAATCTGTCCGCGCAGTTTTCAGGTTTGAGCTATGAAGCTCAAATGTTGGGACAATTATTTTTATTCCTCAAGCTATAATATAGGAAAAAATAAACAAAAACCCTGTCTTAAAGTTTGAAAAAAAACACCCTAGTAGATATGCTACAACAAAGTCGAACCCTCCGTAAGAAATTGACCTGTTTGAGGTTAATTTTATTACAACACAACAATCCTCATCAATGGGTTGTGTTTTTATTACACGAATCATTATTGAAAAATTTCGGGATTTCTTAAAATATGTCATAAAATTTGAAAATTGACTTCATTACGTTCTATTCTTGAAGTTTGTCTATTAACAGGTAGTTTTATATAAAACTATATTGATATTTGTTAAGAGTTTTACCTGTAAAGAACTTCATGAATTAACTCTGAATGGAGTACATTTTTTTTGTATTTTTTCCTATGTTCCGTTATAGTCACTTAGGCAAAAGTTACTTTTACATTAAACTAATCATTCGAAAGGATTTTTTAAAAAATTTAAATGTAATATTTCATGTGTAAAATATATGTCAAGAATTTTAATTGAATTTTCGATTTCCATTTAGATCAAAAAAATTACTTTTTTCACATATTTCAATCTGTTGAATCTGCAGTTGAAAATGTTCGAAACAAGTTTGTTGGTTATTTAGTTAATTTTAATTTGATACAATTTTTGTCCAAATCGGTAAATTTGAAGGTAAATTTTGTTCGAAAATGTTAGACTACGTTAAGATTCATATCTTTTTTGAGTTAAGCAGTCCATTTTACATAAGAAAAAAATAGTACTGACTGCGAAACATTTTTTTTTCATTTTCAAACTAGGGTTGTTATCGTCTGAACTGCTTACTAACAGATAAAACCATTCAAAACATTCATTTTATTTGGTGCACTCGGTGTTTATTTTGCAGTTGGCATTTTGTTTTAGTTTGATAAAACGAACACTGTACTCGTGAGACGAGACTAAAATGTGTACATGCTTTGTTTTCAAAGCAACAAGCACTGTACATGTTTTGTTCTCTCTCATGCTCTCATTTTATTTCATTTTCTATTGCTTGCTTATTTCAACCAAGCAGTGTTCATTGAACTAGAGTGCACTACTGTCGACGAAAAAGGGAATGCATTCGTGGAGAGCTCTAGTAGATAGTTGTTTTACCTTATTAATACTAATGGAAAAATCGTTGGGGCAGGAATTGCAAGGTACGTAAATACTTCCTAAGAGAAATTTTTTAATTTGACCAGAAAATGAAATAGGAATTTCAATGAATAAGTTTGGAAATCTAATATCAGAAATTGAAACAGTTGAGTATTTAATTTGTTTTTTAATTACTATTGCCGTTCCCTGCGGCGATGAATCCTTTATTATATCAAAATCTTCCAAAAAAACTTTGGCGTTTTTAGCAAGGTGCGTTTCTTGTAAAAAACATATGTCTCAATTAGAGCTCTAACATTAAAAGACAAAAAATTTAAAAATTTACGGACCATATTTCACTAAAACATCACGAAGCAAATTCGTGTATTCGATCCTGGCCTGCTCCTTTTGTATGGACTAAAAAGTTTGCAAAAACGTTTTTATTTTATTTTCTAATGACAGAACCTCGGAGTCTGCGAAATATTTTCCAATATTAAGAAACTTCTCGACTAATTGAGGAAGTTTTTTACTTTTTAAAATGTTGTTTGAAGGAGATTTCTCCGTATAAAAGTTACTGGCATACGATTTATCTGCTGTAACAAAATTAGTTTTATTAAAAGTTAGGTTCAAATTATTGGCAGCTTTAGTTCTTCTATCTTTGGCTGAATTCATAAGCTCAGTTTTTCGCTTAATAACATATATGTAAGTCTTGTAAGCAGGGCAACCGCTATAATTAGCCGTATGGCCTTTGGATTTACAGTTTACACATAATGGAGATAAGTTTTCTTCCAATTTTACAAGGCATTCGCGTGGAGCATGCGTGTTATCACATTTTACGCAAGCGATTTTCCTAATTTTCCATCTGTAGCACTGCACCTCCCTTTGTCTCGACATCGGTGCTTCCCAGGAAATTGATTGGTTTAGAATGTAACGTAGACTTTGGATATCATTTAGCTTTTTTCCAGGAACGAGAGTCACGAGATAGAGATCAGTGTCGTAATTGTTTTTAATAGAGAAAGGAGTAACAAGTTTTTTAATTTTATCGACAGTTCCTGGAATAATAATAAAGATCTCTCATAACAACACTTATTTGTCGAAGTTCTGGAGGAGTAAATGAATGAGATTCAATTCCCTGGGAACGTAACTGCTCCATCATTTTAAGGTATAAAGACAGGTTTTCAAAATATAATTTACTTTTAGTTTTACTTTTATTAACTATTTTATATGCAAATTTTGGGGACTTTGCATTTAGTTGGTCGATAAGTTTTTTGATATTTACATTAAAAAGTATGATAGGAGGACAAAATGAAGATTTTTTTTTCTTACCCAAATTTTTTACAATGTTATTAGGGTTAGAACTAATATTTTTTATGTTTTCAGATACACTGTTATTAGTCTCAATATTAAGGTCTCCCAAAATAGAAAATCTATTTTATGAAACAATCGATTGACCCAAGGATGAAACATCAACAAATTTTAAATTTATGTTGCCTTTTGATGAAATTTCGTTAGTTTTACCTCTTTTGCGTTCGGGACTTGAGGCAGAGAATTCATGAGATGAGTCACTGTCACTATATGAGTCGACTTCCGACAGATCCATACCTTTTGAAAGATTTTTCTCACCTGGTGAGCTGTTCGAAAAAATAAGAACAACGATAAAAAATATACTATACTCAATTTTTATGTTTATCAAATACACTATCATCACATTAAGTGTATTCAATATGAAGTGGCTGAAGTGGAATTTTTGGGTCTAACGTCTTTTATTCCTTTCTTAACATCTTTCCAAAGATGCGCTAATGGATTAAGGTCCGGCAATTGTACCGGCCACTTCATAACACTCATATTATGGGTCCTAAGCCACTTCTTTGCTTTCCTTGAGACATGCTTCGGGTCGTCATCTTGCTTAAAGATCCCCCGTTCGGCATTTCCATTTCAGCGTAAGGCAACATTACGGCTTCAACATTATAACTGGCATCCATAGAGCCCACTATCATAGTTAGAGGGCAAACACCATTTCACGTAACAAATTTCTTCAGCATCAGTTTGAGGCGTCCATGCTTAAAAGCCTTAGTGGTGAACTTAACATTGAATTCTTGTTTAGGAAGACGTTTTGCGTATTGCTTTTCTCTACCGTGGTCGAATTGTACAATATTTGTCTCATCTGTCCTAAAATATGTTGCGCTAAACGGTCAAGATCCCTTCAAAAATAATCTGGCGTTCAAATTTACACATTTCAACAAAGGTTTTTTTTCTTGGGCTTCATGGTTTCAGATTAAAGGCGATTAATCGTTTTCTTATGGTAGAAGTGTTATTGGTAGTTTCAACTCATTTCTGATTTGCGTAGTGGTTATAAATGAACGCTGCTTAACAATCTTTGCGATCAATTTATATTGCCTCTCGCTGGTTATTTACGCCTACCTCAAGTTTTGGCGTATGGTGACAAATTTTTAGCATAAGTTATCATGCCGTTTGAAACACCAAGAAGTTCACTTATGAATACAAAGGTTTTGCCTTCGCTGAGCAATTTTATTATTAATTTGCTTTCTTTATGAGAGCAATGTTGTCTTCATCCCATTTTTATGAGATTTTCTACAATTTTTTGTCACACTGAATATTTTAAAATTCACTCAAAATAAGCCATACAAATAGACATGAGATGCTTGCACCTAAATTTTAGAAATCCCCGGCTTGTGCCAAGTAAAAGCGCTGCCTACATGATTATATTCTTATTTTTTCGAACAGCTCATTTTAGAGTTAATGTAACAATATAACCAGAACAAAAAAATATGGAAGTATTTGGTCACCATTTTTTCCATTTTTTAAAACCTTAATATGTGCTAAGTTATTACAATCAAAATCGATACTATAAAATGTTATTTTAAAACATTTGTATACGACTTATTCGATTTTCATCTAAGTTGTTCTTATTATTGCGAACACGACTGTATATCTCGAAATTGGCACAAATGATTTTTACAAAAGTTTTAGAGATGATACCGCTGCAAGAAGTCATCAATACAAGCTTAGTCGCTTTACTGAAAAAAACTCGTTGAAGGGCGTGGCACATTCCACAATATTAATAAACGTTATATTCAGAGAACTAACAACGTAATCGTCGTGAAATTTAATGAGGTAGACATACTTGCTTTAATGTCTCTTATTATACAAATTTGGTTAAATAGTGCCTGTGGACGTGGCACCTCCCATATAAGCAAAAAACGTTTATTGTTATAGATAGTGTGCTACAAGTGTAATCTTCATAAAATTTGGTGTATGTGATGACAGTTGCTATAAGCCTTAAAATTAAATGAATTTCGACGGGATTGCATCAGTGGGCGTGGCACCTTTCATATTAACTAAAGTTTGTAAGCTCTGTTTTAAGTGAACTATTGTAGCAATCGGTATGAAATTTAATGTAAGTGGTTCAGGTGCAATAGAGTATATCTGAATCAAAAGTAGATGAAATAGCACCAGTGAGCGTGGCACCTCCCTAGTGTTTCACCGAGGCCGAGGCGAGGCGAGGTTCTAGTTGATCTCGGTCTCGCCTCGTTTTATAAATTTAAGTCTCGCCTCGCCTCGGCCTCGGACGAGGTCTTGCCATCACATGCATCGCCTCGCCTCGCCTCGCTCTCGGCCGAGGCACCTCGGTAAAAAGCGAGGTTTTTATTAAAATAAATAAAAAATTATACATGTATCCAGGCTGACAGGCTCATCAAGCCTCAAGAAATAAAATAAAATATCTGTTTTTATTTTTGGTGAATTGGATGAGATGTGATGAATTTAATTCTTTTTTTATATGGGAAGGAGAGGCATTGCCTATTTTTCCAAACCAAACTAAGCTATGAACGTTTTACAAACTATAAGAAAGATATGTACCAAATCTTATTTATTTACGTCAAATAGATATTGAGATACGATAAAGTTAATTTGTTTCTTATATTGAAGGTATGGAACCGCTCATTTTATTAATTGAATCTTAGTTATGCCTCTACCTTTTATAAATATACCAAGTTTTATTAATCTGCATCAAGTAGTTGATAATATATGATGAATTCTGTTTTTCTGTTATGTGGGGGTGGCATCACCCATTTATCGTAAGCTATGTTACGGAGCATCCCAAATCTTAATAAACATATATGTATGTCAAATCTTTCGTCGGTCGGTTGAACGGTTTAGGAGTCCATTAGCAACGAACATACATATACTGAACTTTATTTATATACTAGCATTACCCTGTGCGTTTTGCTTCACCTTACCGGTTCTTAGAAAATCTGTTAGAATAAATCAATTTCAATGCAGTGCTGTCAATCATGCAGTTTTGCTTATAGCCATACATAGCCTTACATGCTTCCCTAATCGATCAATCGAGGCGAAGTCGCATAAAATCTGATGCAATCCAAGGATTTCTGTGCATTAGCGCTTGGACCAAATCTGAACTCGTAAGAAGCACATGCGGATTAAAAATAAAACAAAGTAGTTTGCTCAAAATTAAATACTAAGATATTAGTTAAATATAGATTTTAATATAAAAATTACATTCATGTTTTGAATCTGCATATGGGTCTTACGAGTTCTTGGTTTCCAAAACGAGGCTAGGACGAGGCGAGCCCGAGGCGAGGCCGAGGCGAGGTGCCGTGTGATCTCGCCTCGCCTCGGTCAAGCGAGGAAAATTTATTTTTCCATCTCGCCTCGTTCTCGCCTCGGTCTCGCCTCGTTCTCGTAGTCAAAAACGAGGCTGCCTCGTAGCCTCGGTGAAACACTACACCTCCCATACAAATAAAATACGGAAAGTGGCATATTTATCGAAATATGTGAACAATCATACTAAAATTTAGTGTGAGAGGTTTGTTTATGAAAAGCTATTTCTGGATCAAAACTGGACTGAATTGTACCAGTGGGTGTGACTTTTTCAACCTCTGTCAACCTTTTTAACATTTCACATTTTTTTCGAATTATTCAACCTCTTCACCTTCTTTTTAACATTTATTGTAAAGATATATATGTATGTTATGTAATTTCAGTGCCCTACGGTATGTGAGTTTCGGCCTGGCCGAGGATAACATCTTAACTTGTTCATATTGTTATTTAATAAACAATCACACGTAATGTAAAAAACATTTGCTTAAGCTTAAAATATGTTAAAATGGCGAAAAATGAGACGAAAATATTTTATTAAAATGATAAAACTTGATGGGATCTAGAACAGCTACATGATAAAAATAGAAAATCTTTCCACGCTTATTCCTTAGCTTTTGGTTAACCGATCAGGAAGAAGATACTTTTAGGACATTTTGCTCGATGAGTACTTTGATGTGATATATCATTTATTACTGTAGCTTATCTGGATCTCGTCAACTTTTATCATTTTAATAAAATATTTTGGCTGTAGCTAATCAATAAACATACACATAAAGAAAGCGTTTCATTAAAGACACCTACCCGGTGGCGAACGTCACGATGAGTCACCGATGACAAATAGTGACAATGTTAAATCATAGGTGACAAATGGCAACATTTGACCGAGTCATCAGAACATCAACATTACTTATTTGAAAGCCGCCTTGTATTATCAAAAGATTTGATTTTATCTATTAATGATTTATATATGAACTCTGTTTCATGCTTCCCTATTTTTTTGAAAATTTCATCAATTTCCATATTCAACAAAAGAAAAAATAAAATAAGTCAGGAAAATTTGTTTATTGAAAATTGGTCAGAATGAATCCTTTAACCATTATAAAAAGTGGTTCGGATCAAACATTTGTGGAAAATTTCGGTTCGGTTAATGGTTCAGTTAATTAGTAAAAAAAGTGGTTTTCCGGTTCACGTCCCTGTAATAAATATTATAAAGAACATTTTAATTTTTTGCAGATGAATTGATGACAACTTGTAAGATTTTTAGCATTTATGACCATTTTTACAAAACCTTTCCGAAATTCTGCCTGGTTATAAAAATGTTTTCATGATAATAACAGATTCAAAAAGCTGACAAAACCAATGACATATATATGTATGTTGTTGTTTTAGATGATAAAGCAGTGTTTTCTAAAGAAGTTACTTATTTTTTATAAAAATTTCATATTAAAATCTTCTTGTTAAAAATCGGGGGCTCGATATTGATTTTGGACCCATGGTTTCTTCGTCAAATTTTCTTAGAATTTACCGTAGATTACGTTTCCGCTAGACGCTTGGTCATGTTTTTTCCACCCGAACAATTTGACCCAGCCTAATGAAAGTACTGTACAAAACCTATTTATAAAAATGCGTAGGCTGGAAATTGATTTTAAACCCATAGTTTCTTTATCAAAGTTGTTAAGAATTGTCCGTAGAATATTTTCCTGCCATAGTCTTTGATGACTTTTTCCCGTCCGAACAAATCGACCCGCCCTACTATACGTATCTCCGAAACAAGATGCTATGAGGCGCCCAGTTGCAAAACCGGCCAAGTCCAAAAAAATAAAATTTTGAGATATTCTCATATATAAAAATCTAGACCATGCTCTATATTTCTAAAATGGTTTTTGATTAAAAAAAAAAATGTTGACAGAACTATTACATTTTTAAAGATATTTTGACGCATGGATATCAAAACCGGCCAAGTCCATGAACTTGGTTTCAAAACCGACCAAGTACATGAAGTAGCTTAATTTTTTTCAAGATTTTGTTCATATGAGCTGAAATTTTGTCACAATTCGAATTCATTCGAAAATAAATTCCAAACCTATATACAGCGTGTTCTCGGCAACCGCAACGCCTGTACACTGTATCCTTGATAAGCGCAACTTTTCAAAAAAATTAACATTTATAACCGCAACTTTCGCTACTTTACATACAATGTATGAAAATGTGGAAAATGTTTTCGTGTTTGGATGAAATTGTATGTTGGAAATCTGCAGAGTGAAGCCGCGTTGAAAAACCAAAGTCTGGATAATAAAAAGTCGTTGACTCAAAAAAGTTAACGAGTTTTTATTCAGCAAATAGAAAATAAAAAAAAGGAATTAGATGTTTGTTTTTTCTTAGATGTTTATTGGAACAGTTAGATGTCTTACCGTGTTGCTAGCTAAATTCATAAGAGCCATAAAATATTTTCTTAACTGACGAGGAAGCTTAGAACTAACAAAATAATAACAGCTATAACTTATATATTACAAAATGAATTCCATATATCAATACAAAATTAGCGAGTAGCGCGAAGACATTCAGATACTTAAAATTATGCTAGGTATACTTAACCTGAACATCGCCGCACGCCTTACAGTACTACTGCAACAAAATTCAAAAAATGTCTAGTACTTTATAATAGGAATACTCATTAAATAAATTTTGTGTGGTAGGAATTTAGTTTCAATTTTTTCTTTAATATAAATTCAATTTAATTTTTATATGCTATAAATAAAATATTAAGTGGTTGAATTTCAAATTTAGTTTTTAAATTTAATTTCAAAAATCAAAAAAAAAAAAAATTAAAAAACTTTAAAATAACTTAAAATATACGTTTGCATTTAGTAATTCAGTTCTTCAGTACTTCGTTATATAAAAAATTATTTGGTTTGTGTTGAACTAATTAAATTAAGACGTTATGTTGTGATGGTTCCCGACAGAATCCACCCAAAAATAGTATTTTGAGCGACTGGAAGACCTCCAGTACTTGGAATCACCCCAGCTAAAATAATTTTATGGTACAAGTCAGCACCAAAGACCATTGCAATCGTTGATGACATAAAAAAGTTTGGATCAGCCAGTACCAAATTTAAGAATTTATTTTTTGTGGTGGAACACAAAGATGTTGTAGGAGTTTTCATGTTGATCCGGTTATCTATTCGTAAGATTGCTTCGATTTTAATATTTCGGTCCGAAAGTGATCGAATGGTTACGGTGCATGTTTTGTCATTTCCAAATGTGGACATCGGAATTTTTAATTGTTGGACTAGCTTAGCGGAAATCCGACAAGATTCGCACAAGAGTCAATCAATGATCTGACCATATGAAGCTTTCCATTGCATTGTAAATGTATTATGGCTGTCGGCAAAAGCGTAATAACACTTACTTACTTACTTGGGTGGCCATAACAACCCGTTACCGGGTTACGGCCGACCTCAAAAGCTCTCTCCAGGCGCCTCTGCTTTGCGCACGCCTTCTCCAATCATTCACACCAAGCGTGGATAGGGTTTCCTCGGCTTGGTCTTTCCATCGGAGGCATGGTCTTCCTCTTCGTCGTCGCCCAGCGGCTTCCGCATCAAACACCTTTTTCGCCGGAGCTTCTTCGTCCATACGCACAACATGTCCCAGCCAGCGCAGACGTTGAATAGTGATGCGCTTGACTATGTCAATGTCAGCGTAGAGCTCGTACAGTTCGTGGTTCATTCGAATACGGTAGTCGTCGCCGACGTGAACAGGACCGAAGATTTTGCGAAAAATTTTTCTCTCAAACACCCCAAGCGTGGCTGCATCAGTCTGCGACACAACCCATGCTTCTGCGCCGTAAAGTAGCACGGGTAAGATGAGCGTCTTGTAGAGTGTCAGTTTTGTCGGGCGAGAGAGGTCTCTACTACTCAATTGCTTGCTGAGACCATAGTAACACCTATTAGCAAGAGTTAGTCTTCGCTTTATCTCCAGGCTGACATCGTTTTGAGTGTTCACGGCGGTGCCAAGATAGGTGAATTCCTTGACAACTTCGAAAGTATAGTTGTTCGCAGTAACAAAGGATCCAATACGCCGCGTCTCTCTGTTTGTGGACAGCATATACTTTGTTTTGCCCTCGTTCACCGTCAAACCCACTTTCGCTGACTCTTTTTCGATAGCAGAGAACGCAGCAGTAGCATCTCGCTTACAACGTCCAATGATATCAATATCATCGGCATATGCAAGGAGCTGGACACTTTTGTAGAAAATAGTGCCATTACGATGTACACTGGCTCTTCGCAACACCCCTTCCATCACAAAGTTGAAGAGGTTGCAGGATAATGGATCGCCCTGTCTGAAACCTCGTTCGGTATCAAATGGTTCGGAGAGGTCCCTTCCTACTCTAACGGAGCTGGCTGTGTTGCTCAACGTCATTCTGCAAAGCCGCACCAGCTTCGCAGGTATACCGAACTCAGACATGGTGGCATACAGGCAATCCCGTATCGGGCTATCGAAAGCTGCTTTAAAATCGATAAAGAGATGATGGGTATCGATCTGTTTTTCGTGGGTTTTTTCCAGGATTTGACGTAGTGTGAAGATCTGGTCTATGGTGGACTTACCAGGTCTAAAGCCGCACTGATAAGGCCCAATCAGTGTGTTGGCAAACGGCTTAAGTCTTTCACACAGTACAGTCGACAGGACCTTATAAGAGATGGCAAGAAGACTGATTCCCCGTTAGTTAGCGCAGATTGTCGGGTCACCTTTCTTCAGTACAGGACAAAGGACACTGAGATTCCAATCGTCGGGCATGCTTTCAACTAGCCATATTTTGCAGATGAGTTGATGCATACACCCTATCAGCTCATCGCCGCCGGTCTTGAACAATTCAGCTGGCAGGCCATCGGCACCAGCCGCTTTGTTGTTCTTAAGTCGTTGGATCACAACTCGTACCGCGTCATGGCTAGGTGGTCGTACGTCCACACCATCGTCGTTGATTGGTGGTATCGGGTTAATTTCTCCAAAGGCGCTATTGGTGGAGTCATCGCCAGCAAGCAGCTTGGAAAAGTGTTCCCTCCATAATCTCAGTGTACCCTGCGTATCCGTAACCAGATTTCCATGTTCATCTTTACAGGTAGATGCTCCGGGCTTGAAACCTTGAATCAGACGCTTGACTTGTTGGTAAAATTTTCGAGCATCATTCCTGCCCCGTAACACTTCGAGTTTCTCACGCTCGTGCCTTTCCTGCTCTCGTTTCTTGCGTCTGAAAAGGCGCCTCTCATCCTTTCTCTTTTCCCGGTAGTTTTCGTGCACGGCTCGCGTTGCTGCTGACTGCAGGGTTCTTTTGTAGCGTAATAACATGTTGGCGTAAAATGGAAGATAATGTCGGTGGCTCAGATGGACGTGCTGTCAGAAAACCATTGGACTGGTTTCTTAAGCGTTCATGGAGATGCAGCAGCGTATGATGATATTCATGGCAATAATGACAATCTGTCTTACTTAAGCATGTTCTTCCCGAATGCTGGTGTGCCAAGCAGTTTGAGCAGTATTTATGGAGTAGGACTGCTCTCATTCTCTGCTCTGTGTTCATGGCAAGGATCTTTGAGAAATACCTTAAAGTGTGATTTTTTTTACGAACCCTGCATTAAAATGATTTATATTTATATGTAGACAACTTGGCGACTGTACCATGACGCTTCTTGTAGTGGTTACGAGGACTCATATTTTGACTGAATTGTAACATAAAACTTTAGGAAGAATAGAAGAAATTATGGAAATGGATATATTTCTAAATATTACTTTTTTAGGATTGTGGCAGAATGACTAATTTTGTAAATGGCCGTGTTATAACACCTCGGATAGTGCGTATGTCAGCAACTCGAACGCGGCGGTCTTTACCGAAATAAACTTTATGAACTCTACCTAGGCGCCATTCGTTAGGAAGAAGATTATCTTCGCGCTGGACAACCATAGTGTTAACGTCGATATTGTCCTATGGATTTTTCCACTTGTTGCGTTTTCAGGTATTCATTTTTCCACTGTGTGCAGAGGGATTGCTGCAGAGCCTTAACTCTTTGCCACCGGTTCTACTTTGTAAAGAAGTGTATAAAACTCTTCAAAAGTATATCGAAAGGAACTAGCAACTTTTCGTAAATGCGTTTTGAAACTTTTTACACCTGCTTCCCACAAACCACCCATGTGAGGAGAGCCAGGTGGAATAAAGTTCCAAGAAATGTTCTGGTGACTGAAATTGGAGCATACGTTTGACCTCAAAACTTGAATGAAATCACGAGCCAATTCTTTGGAGGCACCAATGAATGTTTTACCATTGTCAGAATACAGATGGGTAGGACACCCTCGCCTAGCCACAAATCTGTTGAACGCTGCTAAGAAAATTGGAGTCGAAAGGGAACTTGTAGCTTCTAAATGCATCGCTTTTGTGGAGAAGCACACCAATACACAAACGTACCCTTTCGTTATTAAACACGCCCTTCCTGTATAGTTTTTTATTTCGAATGGACGAGCAAAATTTAGTCCAGTGTGCTCAAAAGGGCGATTTAAAGTTATGCGCTCTTGAGACAAAACACCCATTATTTGAGATCTTACCTTTTGTTTATAAAGGACACATGTTTTGCATTTAATAAGATTTTTGAATTTAGGAATCCAGTATTGCAAACAAATCAATCGCAACATCAGTTGGTTTCCACCATGCAAGGAAATCTTGTGAGTATACTTGATCAGGAGTCGAGAGAATTGGCAGTTGTATGGAACAATGATAGAATGCTGCTCATCATATGACAAAGCAGGAGATTCTACCAGTCTTCTACACACTCTGAGAATATTTTGCTCATCTAGCATTGGATTAAAGTTTAACAAACTGCTAGACGATGAAAGTGCTCCTTTTTGTAGAAGAGCCTTGAACTCATTAGGATATGCAATCTTTTGACTCAAAATTATGAGGCGAGTTTTCATTGCTTTAATCTCAGAATAAGTAATGTAGGCTAAAGTATATTTCTGGGATAAACGATGGACAGGATGTGTATGATAGAAGAACCTAAATATGTAAGCGGTTACTCGAATTACTTTATCAAAGGATGAAAATCTGTCGAGTATGTCTTCATAATCTTTGAAAAAACAAAAGTGACTAGGAATGGGCTATGCTTCAAGATCAATCTCAATATTTTGGCTTGGATGTGAAGTGATCCAATGGCTTGGATCAAGCTTAAGCCAATTGGGACCGTGCCACCATAAGTTGTTATTCAAGAGATCCTGAGGACTTACACCTCGGCTTTCTAGGTCTGCTGGATTGAAATGGGAATTGACATGAAACCAATCTGCTAAATTAACGCTTTGCGTAATTTTTGATACGCGATTAGCTACAAAAGTCTTCCACTGGCATGGTGGCTTTTGCAACCAAGCCAACACAATTGTGGAATCCGTCCAACAAAACACTTTTGATTTTGGAATGTTCAATTGTGCTATTATGGAATCAACCATGTCGGCTAATAGAACGGCACCGCATAGTTCAAGCCGTGGAGTTGAAATGGTTTTTACTGGTGCAACTTTGGTTTTTGCAGCCAATAAATGGGTCAAAATGTCACCTGATTTTGGAACAATGCGAGCATATAAGCATGCCGCATATGCCTTTCCGAAGCATCGCAAAAAGCATGGATTTGAGTTTCACAATCTGGAGTAAAATCAATCCACCTAGGAATATTTATTTTATTAATTGAAGGATAGTTTGTAAGAAAATTATGCCAAGCCTGTTGGCACTTCTCAGAAAACTTTTCATCCCATCAAATTTTTTCTAACCATATATCTTGCATACAAATTTTAGCTATGACTATGCAAGGAGCAAGCCAACCCGCTGGATCAAAGAGTTTTGCAATTTGCGAAAGGATTTCGCGTTTCGTGAACTCTGCTTTTTGCTCCAAAGGATTTGCAGAAAAATAAAAATAGTCTGCACTGGCATTCCAACGCAGACCCAATGTTTTCGCGTTACTGTTCGAGTCCAGTTCCAAAAACTCTTCATTCAAGAGATGATCACAGGGAAGATCCTGCAATAAGCTTTTGGAATTCGAGGTCCATTTTCGTAATGCGAACCCTGCGGATTGAAGTGCAGCAGTTAGCTCATTGCGTGCTTGGATGGCTTCAGTAATGCTGTGGCTCCCAGATAGTAAATCATCAACCAACATTGATGTGCGGAGAATGCTGCTGGCAAGTGGAAAGGATTTTTCAACATCTTTTGCCAGTTGAAGAAGCGTGCGAATCGCTAAATAAGGAGCACAATTGACTCCAAAGTTAACTGTTTGTAATTCATAATCAAAAACGTCGTAGCTTATGGCGTCGCGAAATAGGATTCTTTGAAAACGGGTATGCTTAGGACTAACTGAAATTTGGCGATAAATTTTTTGTATATCGCTGTTGAAAACGAACTTATAAAAACGCCATTTTATTATGAGAAGTGTAAGATCGGCTTGCAAAACTGGACCGATATGGAGCATGTCATTCAGACTTTTTCCATTTGAAGATGGACACGAAGCGTTAAACACAACACGTTCTTTTGTAGAAACGCTATCTGGGTTAATGACGGCATAATGTGGTAGATAATAATTGGAACTCGGACTTAGTTCAGGAGAAACTTTTACCATGTGACCCAAGTTCAAATACTCACGCACAACATTATCGTATTCATGTTTGAGCTCAACATTTTTATACAAACGTGATTCGTTTTTCATAAATTGTGAATAAGCTATGGGTCGCGATTGACCAAGACGCAAGCTCTGTGGAAACTCTTCCTTAAAAGGAAGTGAAAAAACATATCTGCCGTCTTTGTTTCGGATTGTAGTTTTTTCGTACAAGTCTTCACAAAAAACGGTCAGAACTTGAGAAAAATGTTTTTTGGGGAAGATCTTCCACCTCCCAAAAACGAGAAATTTCTCGATCAAGCGAAACCTCATTAAAATTGGATGCATAGCAGACAGTGTTACAGTTTTCTGTACTTGTCACTGGACCCGTGAGAATCCAACCGAAAATGGTTTCTTGAGCCAGTAGAGTATTGCATATATTGAGTTTTATACCATCAAGTATGATGGATGGAAATAGGTCACCTCCTATTAATATGTTAATATGCGAACTTTTATAAAATTCAGCATCAGCTAGCTGTATATTTGGAAGGCGTTTGACCACTGATGGGTCAACTGTACATGTTGGTAAATTTCCTGTCAAATGAGGAAGACCTAGAGCCGATGCCGATATCAGAATATTTGGATCAGAAGCAGATCCTAACACGAAGGAACAAATCTTTTGAGATTTGGCAGAAATAGTGCCATTAAGCCCTGAAATTTGGGCTTGAATGGCCTTTGTTGGCAGTTTGAGAAGACGATGCAATCGTTCAGAAAAAAAGGTTGTTTCTGACCCGGAATCTATTAATACTCTTGCAGAATAGATTGTACCAAGATGGTGAATTTGCACTATTGCAGTGCCCAGTAGCACAAGCTTTGCGTTGGATGCGAAGCAAGTTTGAACTTGATTAATTGAGTTTTCAGAATTAGTGGACTGTATTTGGGAAACGTGCGCTCTTTGAAATGAAGAACTCTTATTAGATTTTGCCGAATTTAAGCTTGAAGGTATCGAGGTTGAATGTGAAGCTGGATAGTCCCGGTGCAATAATGTGTGGTGTCTTTTATAACACGTAAAGCAATTATGGAGGCTTTTACAGTCTTTAATTGTATGAGCACGCGCAAAACAGTTAATGCATAAGCCTAGCTTTTTAACATATAATATCCTTTCATCTGGATTCATTTGCAAAAATTTATGGCACTGTCGAGAATTGTGCTGCTCTTTAGGACAGAGCTTGCATTGAGGATTAGAAGAATTCGCTGTATGGAACGCCTTTACTTTATTAGAAGGCACACAGATATTTGATTGTGGATTGGATTTGGAAAGATTGGATTGTCTTGGATCGGAATATTTGATATCGCAAACCGTTTCAAGAGTTTAGTATCTACATGTCAGAAATAAATCCAAATCTTTCCAAGTTGGAATCTCTGTTTTATTTTGAACTGATTGCTTCCACAGAGCCATAGTAGTTTTTGGTAGACGTGTTGAGCAAAGATATATAAATATTGAATCCCAATTTTCAATATTTATTTTGTACAGCTGAAGAGCAGATATAACACTTTTAATATCTCTTTGTAGCTTTTTGATGGAACTAAAAACGGAACATTTTACCTCGCACACACCAGAGGTATTGCAGATCCAAGCTGAACGCAAAAAGCTTACAATTTAAGACACTTTTAGTTGAAAAATTTTAACTTTTATTTGAAATCTAATTTTGTGCCATTTATGTATCCACAGCTGTACATATATGGATATTAAATGTATTGTAAATTTATTAAATTTGAGAAAAAATTATAATTTAAAGAATTATAATTTTATGTACGTTTCAGCATGAGCACCAGCAGTTATTGATAAATTTACATATATAGCACTCTAAGAAAAATTAAAATCAAAACAAACTGAAAAATTTGGAGTTCGGAGACTTGCTGGCAACAACAAATATATGCATACAACGCAATCGAAAAGAATGCGCATGCACAAAGCGATAAGAGAATTAAAAAATAATGTTGTTGCCGATTTTTTACTTGTTCCCAATTTATGTTCGAAAAGGAAAAAAAAAAAACAAGAGCAATCGCGATCGGAAACTTCGCAGAGTTTCGAATATGTCACTTAGTTTCTCAAAAACACGAACTATATATGTATGTACATTAGGCTGGGTCAAATTGTTCGAGTGGAAAAAACATGACCAAGCGTCTAGCGAAAACGTAATCTACGGTAAATTCTAAGAAAATTTGACCAAGAAACTGTAACGGCACCAGTTCCGATGCGTGCGAATTCACATTAGTGATTTGCCATCTGGTGGTGACAGGCGTGCAGGGAAACAGTCTAGGCAATAATGTCAAAAATGACACAAGAAGTTCGAAAATCGCGTTATCGCGCAAGTTGTTCTAGATTTTTCCATGCGCGCGCTGAACCCGCCAATGAAATTGCTCATGTGCGCGTCGGGCAATAAAACTCTGTTCGAACGTAAGGGATAAGACTTAACCAAAATAGACGTGACGAGACGGTAGCAATTGAACGAACGTTTGCACTCGTTTCGTCTGTTTTGACATTTAACCCAAGATGTTACGCTAGCCAACGAACCAAAAAAGCTGTTATGACGAGTAGCAACGTTTTGAAGTTCGGTTCTTACGGAACAACTCGTCTCGTCAAAATGTTTCGTTCACTTTCGATCAATTACGTTGGTTCATTTTGGCTATCAACATTGGTTTACATATACTCGAACTTACTCGTTACGTCTCGTCTCGTCTATTTTGGTTTAGGCTATAGACAGAGAAAACGAAATCGATTGACGGGAGTTGAATTTTGTACGTTGAACAGTGCGGACGTGCAGCGAAAAAACAGAAAAATCTTGTAGCCAACGTACGGCGCCGTACAACGTTTCTCACTACGTTTCTTTTTTATGTGAGTTCAGTACAATTGAAAAAATTTATTGATAAAACTTAAAAAAATCTAAAAAGTTTCAAGTTTCAACATTCTTAAATTTAATTAATAAAAACTAAGGATCCAAAGAGAGTTGGTTTTTAGCTTTTGAACGATGCGGTCGTGGTGTCGGATGCCGCGGCCATTCTTTTTTTTGATATTTTGTGCCGTGATAGAATAGCGATGAAAAATTTTTATGAATAAGCTTCCGAATCGTGATTATCAACGAAGATCGAAAAATGTTTAACATTTAAATTTCGTTCGAAAAAAAAAAACAAATAATTCTATAGTAGTATTTGTAAAGAAAAATGCAATTGTGCAGAGAGTAAGAAAGTGTATGCAAAAGTACACGTGCATTACTTGAAAATTTAATTCTAAAAGCAAATTTCTTTGCGAAAAAAAAAATTTGATAACCTACAACCGACACGTTATCTTAAAACGTGTTCGCGGGAGCGCCAGCGCTTCGCTACATACAAAAAGAAACAAGTGAAACGTGAAATAAAACGAATGCGTAGTCATAGACAGGGACAGACATTAAAAACAAATATTAAAACTAAAAAAAAAAAAAAAATAACATTTGACATAAAAGAAAACCAAGTAAAGTGTGACCCTGAAAAACAAAATTTGACAATACACATACACATTCAACAAGAAAGTGCGACATTCATACAATAGGAGATAAGTGACAATAAAAAAAATAAAGAAAAAGGGTTGACAGATCAAAAGTGCAACTAAATAAAAAAAAAAGAAACTAAATTGTGGACACTCAAAACAAACAAATGATAAGTACAGACATTGAAAAAGCTAACTAAGCAAAGACAAGTCAAATAAAAACTTGCAGCAAATGTAAAAATCGAACGCCGTTTTAAAAAATATAAGCAAATCCGCAAATGTGTGTACCAATAAAGAAATTAATAAAACTTAAAGAAAAGACTAGTTAAACTAAACTCAGTGACAGTGACAAAAAAAAATTTTTAATGCAACAAGAAGCAAAGAAAATTCGCGGAAGCGCCAGCGCTTCGCTAAAGAAAAAAAAAAACAATAAAAATTAGATAAAATTAAAAACAAAAAAAGTTATTAAAACAAACAATGGAAAAACTGCATTCAAATAAATATCAAACGAAAATTTACAATAATAACAAAAAAAAAAACCAACACCAGATACTGCAATAATTTCTGCAGTGGCCAGCGTCAACAACAACAACACCAGCTAAGACTTCAGCAATGCCTGCTACAACATTGATAGCAGCATTAACAACACTTTTTATGTAAGATACTTATTAATCAAATTATAACCATTATTATGATTTCGTATTTTATGAATAAAAATAAGTTAATTTAAACTACTAAGATAAACAAAAAAGTTGAAATATGTTCATTTATAATTCAATAATTATTATTATTATTACTACTTAAACTATTATTATTATTATTACTAATTAAACTATTATTATTATTATAAAAACCAAAACAACTATACTAATTATAAAAATAAAAATTATAATTAACATATATCTATACTTTAGAAATAACAAATAAATAAGAAAAATTAACAAGAAATAATAATGAATTGAAAAGAATAAAAACATTTCTTTTGATTTAAAAAAGGAAATAAAATCATGGCTGCTTAAACAGTAGCACAAAAGTCCCATGTAGAACCGAACACACAGTTAGGGTGGACCTAAAAAGATTGCCCAGCAGATCCACACGGAAGGGTGGGTTAGAAGGGCCCGAGCATAACACCAGGATCGGTGGTTCAGCCGCTTAGGAGTTTAGGGAGGCCCATAAATTTTAGCATTTTCAATTTTTTTTGTAAACTTAAATTTTTTCTTGTGGTAACGCGTTCATTTTTTTCATATCCTGATTCAAAACAAAGCTTGGCAAATATTTGCAATTTTTTTTCTTGCTGAAGAGCTCAGCAACCCAATGTCAGCACGAGTACAAATTTGTACGGTGAAGGCGCATTATGGGCAGCAGCGATCCCATCCCAATCACCGAACTGCTAGCATCGGCACACCAGCTCGTGCTGCCGCTGCTCATAATGCCCACGCAAAAGCACCGATCGCTTAGGGCGATTACAAAACCATGGTTCTAAAATCAATATCGAGCCCCCGATTTTTAACAAGATTTTAATATGAAATTTTTATAAAAAATAAGCAACTTCTTTAGAAAACACTGCTTTATCATCTAAAAAAAAACACAACATGTACCATTGGTTTTGTCAGCTTTCTGAATCTGTTTTTATCATAAAAACCATTTTTATATCCAGGCCGAATTTTGAAAGAGTTTGTGAAAAATGGCCATAAGTGCTGAAAATCTTACAAGTTGTCATCATTTCATCAGCAGAAAATAAAATGTTCTGTATAATATTTATTACAGGGACGTGAACCGGTACTGAACTGGAAAACCACTTTTTTTACTAACTAACTGAACCATTAACCGAACCGAAATTTTCCACAAATGTTTGATCCGAACCGAAAACCGAACAACTTTTTATAATGGTTAGAGGATTCATTCTGACCAATTTTCAATAAACAAATTTTCCTGACTTTTTTATTTTTTCTTTTATTAAATATGGAAATTGATGAAATTTTCAAAAAAATAGGGAAGCATGAAATGAGTTCATATATTAATCATTAATAGATAAAATCAAATCTTTTGATAATACACAATACAAGGCGGCTTTCAAATAAGTAATGTTGATGTTTTGAGCTTTTTAAATAACTACCCCGACAAAGAATTATCTGAATTTTTTAAATGATTTTTGGTGTTCCAGCAAGCCAGGTTTCGGTAGAGGGTATTTTCCACCCTGAAATTTATTCTCGGAAACTTGCGGGGAAATATTGTCGAGGACTTGTTAGAAGATATTCTTCTCATCAATCTCAACTGATTATTGTAAATAACATTTTTATCCAATAATAATTTTTTACTAGCGTAAGATATAAATTAAGTCTACATAAATGTTTCTATATTCTTTAAGATTGTTATTGAATATAAATAATACAAATGTGCAAAGTCTTTTCTTGATTCCCGAACCGTTGAACCGAACCGAAAACTCGATTAAAAAAAAACCGTTTTCACGAACTAATCCAAAAGTGCAAAAACGGTTCGAACCGACCAAATTTTTCACCCGGTTCATGTCTGTGATATATTAAGAAATGTTGTTAGTTTTTTCGAAACACTTTTGTTATTAATTACACCAATATTCAATTTCTTTCAAATTTCAAATAATTTATCCGCTACTTGGGGAGTGAAAAATGAGTACGAGAACATCTTGCGTACATTTCTGGAACGCTCACTCAAAAAAAAATAGTATCTTAAAAAATGGCGACCACTTGGCAAATTGAGTTTGCTCAAAAATAAGCCAAAAGTAGTATAGTTTTGATACGGCATTTGTAGCAAACTTAACCCAGTGACAATTGATGATGACACGTCTATCTCCGAGAAATGATTTTAAAAGTTGAAATAGCAAAACAATTTTAACACACGCAATACACGATAATTTCCAACTGCACAACTTAATCAAAACAGCATTTTGAAACGAAAATCAATGATATGTTTTTTTTTTGTTTTAAATGTACATACATATGTATATAAAAATGTTCTCGGCAAAAATCGGGGGCTCGATATTGACTTTAAATCCATTGCTTCTTTTGCAAATTTTCTTAGAATTTGCCGTAGATTACGTTTTTGCTAGACGCTTTGTCGCGAAAAAATTTGACCCCCCACCCTAATGTACATACATATCGCTCACTTACTTCAAGACTGACATAACTCAAAAAACGTGATTTTTGAGGTAATGATGCAGAAATATCAGCCATTTCATGTTTTATTTTGTGTAAAAAATCAGAAAAGTATCTCGTAAACTTGCCTTGTGAGAAGAGTTTATGTAGACATACTTTTCATCATCAAATCTAATATATAAAATTCTTGTGTCACAGTGTTTGTTACCGTATTCCTCCCAAACGGCTTGACTGATTCTTATGAAATTTTTTGTGTATATTTGATAGGTCTGAGAATAGGGGGTAAGCTAAAAAAATTCTATTTAGGGTGGCGCTCATACAAATTTTTTTTTATAATAGCATTTTCCCAAAGGCCACTGCATCGATTCATATGGAATTTACACCACGAAGCTTTTATATTAAGAGGCATGGCTTAGTCTATAAAACTTCTATTTAGGGCGCATATTTAGGGTGGCCCTCATACAAAAATATTTTTAAAATAGCATTTTCACGAAGACCGATGAATCGATTCACACCGAATTTACACCACGTAGCTTTTATATTAAGAGGCATAGTTAAGCCTACAAAACTTTTATTCAGAAGGCATATTTAGGGTGGCCCTTACCCAAAATATTTTTAAAATAGCATTTTCACAATGACCAGTCCATCATTTAACATAAAGTTTCCACCACGTGCCTTTTATATTAAGAGACATAGTAAAGCCCATAAAACTTTTATTTAAGGTGCATATTTAGGGTGGCCCTCATGCAAAAATATTTTTAAAATAAACCACTTATACGATTCAGATGGAATTTACACCATGTGTCTTTATATGAAGAGACACTATTTGGCCCATAAAACTTTTACTTAGGGTGGCCCTCATACAAAAATATTTTTAAAAAATCATTTTCATTAAAACCGGATAATCGATTCACACCGAATTTACGCCAAGTAGCTTTTATATAAAGAGGCATAGTTAAGCCTACAAAACTTTTATTTAGGGTGGCCCTCATACAAAAATATTTTTGAAATAGCATTTTCACAAAGACCACTGCATCGATTCACACCGAACTTACACCACGTGTCTTATATTAACAGACATAGTTTGAATAAAATTGTTTATTTAGGGTGCATATATAGGTGGCTCTCATACAAAAATATTTTTAAAATAGCATTTTTACAAAAACCACTACATCGATTCAGATGGAATTTACACCACGTGTCTTTTATGTTAAGAGACACTGTTTGGCCCATAAAATTTTTATTTAGGGTGGCCCTCATACAAATATATTTTTAAAAAATCATTTTCACTAAGACCGGTTAATCGATTCATACCGAATTTACACCACGTAACTTTTATAATAAGATGCATAGTTAAGCCTTCAAATCTTTTATTTAGAGTGGCCCTCATACAAAAATATTTTTGAAATAGCATTTTCACAAAGACCACTGCATCGATTCACATGGAAGTTACAACAAGTATCTTTTATATTAAGAAGGCACAGCTAAGACCGTGCAGTACCACGCTTTCCATATAAGAAAATACCAAAATTTGTGATGCAGATGAATGAGACTAGATACATATATTAAAAGTACGGGAAAAAAGAAGTTTCAATGAGAAAATGCGAATAAAACAACATTTTGTATATATCAGCAATTATTTGATGCATATGATTGAGACTTGGTAATATGTAATATAAAACGCAAAAACTATAATAAATTAAACTCATCGCACCATCTAGCAGTAAGGTACTGCTAGAAAAGAAAAA
Organism: Tricholauxania praeusta; assembly: GCA_949775025.1. Taxonomy (NCBI): domain Eukaryota; kingdom Metazoa; phylum Arthropoda; class Insecta; order Diptera; family Lauxaniidae; genus Tricholauxania; species Tricholauxania praeusta. The sequence continues at coordinate 113,656,515 of OX459028.1, forward strand.
TAGTAGGGCCAGAAGTTGATTTCGCTTTAAAAATGGGCTGATTCGCTTTTACATTCCATAGCATGAGTTCATACAGCTTCGCGCCACCTACCGGTAAGGGCAGAACAACGTCTGCCGAGATAGGTAGTCTAATATATAAAATTCTTGTGTCACAGTGTTTGTTACCGTACTCCTCCCAAACGGCTTGACTGATTCTTATGAAATTTTTAGTGTATATTTGGTAGGTCTGAGAATAGGGGGTAAACTAAAAAAAATTCTATTTAGGGTGCATATTTAGGGTGGCGCTCATACAAATTTTTTTTTATAATAGCATTTTCACAAATACCACTGCATCGATTGGCATGGAATTTACACCACGTAGCTTTTATACTAAGGGACATGGTATAGTTTATGAGACTTTTATTTAGGCTGCATGTTTAGGGTGGCCCTCATACAAAAATATTTTTAAAATAGCATTTTCCCAAAGACCACTGCATCGATTCACATGGAATTCACACCACGTAGCTTTTATATAAAGAGACATGGCTTCTATTTAGGGTGGCCCTCATACAAATTTTTTTTTATAATAGCATTTTCACAAACCCCACTCTATCGATTCACATGGAATTTACACCACGTAGCTTTTATACTAAGAGACATGGTTTAGTCTATAAAACTTCTAATTAGGGCGCATATTTAGAGTGGCCCTAATACAAAAATATTTTTAAAATAGCATTTTCATAAAGACCACTGCATCGATTCACATGGAATTTATACCACGCCTCTTTTATATTAAGAGACACTGTTTGGTTTATAAAACTTTTATTTAGGGTGTATGTTTAGGGTGGCCCTCATGAAAAAATATTTTTAAAAAATCATTTTCACGAAGACCGGTTAATCGATTCACACCGAATTTACACCAAGTAGCTTTTATACAAAGAGGCATATTTAAGCTTACAAATTTTTTATATAGGGTGGCCCTCATACAAAAATATTTTTAAAATAGCATTTTCCCAAAGGCTACTTCATCGATTCACATGAAATTTACACCACGTATCTCTTATATTAAGAGACATTATTTAATTTATAAAACTTTTATTTAGGGTGGCCCCCAAACATAACTTTTTTTAAAAAAATCATTTTCGCGAAGACCGGTTAATCGATTCACACCACGTAGCTTTCATATTAAGAGGCATAGTTTAGCCTACTAAACTTTTATTTAGGGTGGCCCTCAACAGCAATATTTTTAAAATAGGATTTTCACAAAGGCCACGTCATGGATTCACATGGAATTTACACCACGTATCTTTCATATTAAGAGGTAAAGCTAAGACCGTGCAGTACCATGCCTTCCACATAAGAAGATACCATAATTTGTGATGCAGATGAATAAGGCTAGATACATACATAAAATGTACGGGCAAAAAGAAGTTTCAATGAGAAAATGGGTGGTGCCACACCTTCCGTATGCGAATAAAACATTTATATATGTATCAGCAATTATTTGATGCAGATAATTGAGACTTGGCAATTATATAAAACACAAAAGCTATAGTAAATTAAACTCATCGCTCCACCTAGCAGTAAGGCCAGAAAAATGTCTGCCAAGTATACTATACTATACTATATGTAAAAAAGTAGGGACAGAAGTTGATTTCACTTTATCGATGGGCTGATTCGCTTTTACGTTCCATAGCATACAGCTTCGCGTCACCTACCGGAAAGGGCAGAACAACGTCTGCCGGGACAGCTAGTCTAATATATAAAATTCTTGTGTCACAGTGTTTGTTACCGTACTCCTCCCAAACGGCTTGACCGATTCTTATGAAATTTTTTGTTTATATTTGGTAGGTCTGAGAATAGGGGGTAAACTAAAAAAATTCTATTTAGGGTGCATATTTAAGGTGGCCCTCATACAAATTTTTTTTTATAATAGCATTTACAAAAATACCACTGCATCGATTCACATGGAATTTACACCACGTAGCTTTTATACTAAGGGACATGGTTTAGTCTATGAGACTTTTATTTAGGCTGCATATTTAGGGTGGCCCTGATACAAAATTATTTTTAAAATAGCATTTTCACGAAGACCGAGCAATCGATTCTTACCGTATTTACACCACGTAGCTTTTATATTAAGAGACACAGTTAATCCTACAAAACTTTTATTTAGGGTGGTCCTTACCCAAAATATTTTTAAAATAGCATTTTCACAATGACCAGTCCATCATACAAAAATATTTTTAAAATAGCATTTTCCCAAAGTCCACTGCATCGATTCACATGAAATTTACACCACAAGTCTTTAATATTAAGGGACATGGTTAAGTCTATAAGACTTTTATTTAGGCTGCATATTTAGGGTGGCCGCCATAAAAGAATATTTTTAAAATAGCATTTTCCCAAAAACCACTGCATCGATTCACATGGAACTTACACAACGTAGCTTTTATATTAAGAGGCATAGTTAAGCCTACAAAACTTTTATTTAGGTCGCATATTTAGGGTGGCCCTGATACAAAATTATTTTTAAAATAGCATTTTCACGAAGACCGAGCAATCGATTCTTACCGTATTTACACCACGTAGCTTTTATATTAAGAGACACAGTTAATCCTACAAAACTTTTATTTAGGGTGGTCCTTACCCAAAATATTTTTAAAATAGCATTTTCACAATGACCAGTCCATCGTTGAACATAGAGTTTACACCACATGCCTTTTATATTAAGTGACCCATAAAACATTTATTTAAGGTGCATATTAAGGGTGGCCCTCATGGAAAAATATTTTTAAACTAGACCACTTCATCGATTCACATGGAATTTACACCACGTGTCCTTTATATTAAGAGACACAGTTTGGCCCACACAATTTTTACTTAGGGTGGCCCTCATACAAAAATATTTTTGAAATAGCATTTTCACAAAGACCACAGCATCGATTCACACTGAATTTACACCACGTGTCTTTTACATTAACAGACATAGTTTGAATAAAATTGTTTACTTAGGGTGCATATGTAGGGTGGCTCTCATACAAAAATATTTTTAAAATAGCATTTTCCCAGAGACCACTCCATTGATTCACATGGAATTTAAGCCACGTGTCTTTTATATTAAAAGACATAGTTAAGTCCATAAAACTTTTATTTAGGATGGCTCTTATACAAAATATTTTTAAAATTGCATTTTCACAATGACCAATCCATCGTTAAACATAGAGTTTAGACCACACTTATTGCAAGTGTTTTACTGTTTTCTCGAATAACTTCTACATTTTTTGTACGATTTCCGCCAAATTATACTTAAAATATTTGTAAAAAGATAGTCTATCATTTAAAATGTTAAAAATATGAAAAAGAAGGAATTTTTCAATCAAATGGAGCAATTGAAATTCAGTGTTTTTCAAGAAAGACCAAAAAAGTAAGTTTTTTTAGACTTTGAGCGCTTGTAACTCCATCAAATCTTATCCGATTCAAACAAACAGCATATCGTTAGAAAGGAAATACAAATATCTTTCGAAAGCTGAAAGTCGTTTTTGAGTCGAAAAAAAATGCATGGAGATATAGTAAAATAAATGAAAAAAGTGCCGAAAAAGGGGTTTTTCGGGGATATCTCGAAAACGATTCTTAAGAAAAAAAAATGGTTGCCATTTTTGGAATCTACGCCCCAAAATACATCGAAAAAAATCTATGAGAAACCAGATCTCGAGATCAAGCCCAAATTTGTAAACTAGTGTAATAAAGTCCAAAGGAAAATACTTAACATGTTTCTGAAAAGAAAGACATCTATGATAATTATGCACTTACATATGTATAATTTTTAGAAAAATTGTGCTCAACGCATCAATGGGAAAAGGCCGAAAATGGATTTTGGGAGTGACAGGGGAGGTTCCTGAACCTCATAAAGAGGTGTTTTGGACCCATTTTTCGAAAAAAATTTAACTGCACGAATCGATGGGAAAAGGCCGAAAATGGATTTTAAAAGTGACAAGTGAGGTCCCCGACCCTCCTAAATAGTTTTTTTGCACCCATTTTTCGAAAAAAATTTTATCGCACGAATCGATGGGAAAAGGCTGAAAATGGATTTTGGAAGTAACAAGTGAGGTCCCCGACCATCCTAAAAGGGTTTTTGGACCCATTTTTCGAAAAAAAATTTATTGCACGAATCGATGGGAAAAGTTCGAAAATGGATTTTGGAAGTGACAAGTGAGGTCCCCGACCCTCCTAAATGGGTTTTTTGGACCCAATTTTCGAAAAAATTTTATTGCACGAGTAAAATTTTTCTCGAAAAATGGGTCCAAAAATCCTTTTAGGATGGTCGGGACCTCACTTGTCACCTTCAAAGTCCATTTTCGGCCTTTTCTAAAAAAATTCTATTTAGGGTGCATATTTAAGGTGGCCCCCATACAAATTTTTTTTTATAATAGCATTTACAAAAATACCACTGCATCGATTCACATGGAATTTACACCACGTAGCTTTTATACTAAGGGACATGGTTTTGTCTATGAGACTTTTATTTAGGCTGCATATTTAGGGTGGCCCTGATACAAAATTATTTTTAAAATAGCATTTTCACGAAGACCGAGCAATCGATTCTTACCGTATTTACACCACGTAGCTTTTATATTAAGAGACACAGTTAATCCTACAAAACTTTTATTTAGGGTGGTCCTTACCCATAATATTTTTAAAATAGCATTTTCACAATGACCAGTCCATCATACAAAAATATTTTTAAAATAGCATTTTCCCAAAGTCCACTGCATCGATTCACATGAAATTTACACCACAAGTCTTTAATATTAAGGGACATGGTTAAGTCTATAAGACTTTTATTTAGGCTGCATATTTAGGGTGGCCGCCATAAAAGAATATTTTTAAAATAGCATTTTCCCAAAAACCACTGCATCGATTCACATGGAACTTACACAACGTAGCTTTTATATTAAGAGGCATAGTTAAGCCTACAAAACTTTTATTTAGGTCGCATATTTAGGGTGGCCCTGATACAAAATTATTTTTAAAATAGCATTTTCACGAAGACCGAGCAATCGATTCTTACCGTATTTACACCACGTAGCTTTTATATTAAGAGACACAGTTAATCCTACAAAACTTTTATTTAGGGTGGTCCTTACCCAAAATATTTTTAAAATAGCATTTTCACAATGACCAGTCCATCGTTGAACATAGAGTTTACACCACATGCCTTTTATATTAAGTGACCCATAAAACATTTATTTAAGGTGCATATTAAGGGTGGCCCTCATGGAAAAATATTTTTAAAGTAGACCACTTCATCGATTCACATGGAATTTACACCACGTGTCTTTTATATTAAGAGACACAGTTTGGCCCACACAATTTTTACTTAGGGTGGCCCTCATACAAAAATATTTTTGAAATAGCATTTTCACAAAGACCACAGCATCGATTCACACTGAATTTACACCACGTGTCTTTTAAATTAACAGACATAGTTTGAATAAAATTGTTTACTTAGGGTGCATATGTAGGGTGGCTCTCATACAAAAATATTTTTAAAATAGCATTTTCCCAGAGACCACTCCATTGATTCACATGGAATTTAAGCCACGTGTCTTTTATATTAAAAGACATAGTTAAGTCCATAAAACTTTTATTTAGGATGGCTCTTATACAAAATATTTTTAAAATTGCATTTTCACAATGACCAATCCATCGTTAAACATAGAGTTTAGACCAAAAAAGTAAGTTTTTTTAGACTTTGAGCGCTTGTAACTCCATCAAATCTTATCCGATTCAAACAAACAGCATATCGTTAGAAAGGAAATACAAATATCTTTCGAAAGCTGAAAGTCGTTTTTGAGTCGCAAAAAAATGCATGGAGATATAGTAAAATAAATGAAAAAAGTGCCGAAAAAGGGGTTTTTCGGGGATATCTCGAAAACGATTCTTAAGAAAAAAAAATGGTTGCCATTTTTGGAATCTACGCCCCAAAATACATCGAAAATAATCTATGAGAAACCAGATCTCGAGATCAAGCCCAAATTTGTAAACTAGTGTAATAAAGTCCAAAGGAAAATACTTAACATGTTTCTGAAAAGAAAGAAATCTATGATAATTATGCACTTACATATGTATAATTTTTAGAAAAATTGTGCTCAACGCATCAATGGGAAAAGGCCGAAAATGGATTTTGGGAGTGACAGGGGAGGTTCCTGAACCTCATAAAGAGGTGTTTTGGACCCATTTTTCGAAAAAAATTTAACTGCACGAATCGATGGGAAAAGGCCGAAAATGGATTTTAAAAGTGACAAGTGAGGTCCCCGACCCTCCTAAATAGTTTTTTTGCACCCATTTTTCGAAAAAAATTTTATCGCACGAATCGATGGGAAAAGGCTGAAAATGGATTTTGGAAGTAACAAGTGAGGTCCCCGACCATCCTAAAAGGGTTTTTGGACCCATTTTTCGAAAAAAAATTTATTGCACGAATCGATGGGAAAAGTTCGAAAATGGATTTTGGAAGTGACAAGTGAGGTCCCCGACCCTCCTAAATGGGTTTTTTGGACCCAATTTTCGAAAAAAATTTTATTGCACGAGTAAAATTTTTCTCGAAAAATGGGTCCAAAAATCCTTTTAGGATGGTCGGGACCTCACTTGTCACCTTCAAAGTCCATTTTCGGCCTTTTCCCATCGATTCGTGCGGTAAATTTTTTTTCGAAAAATGGGACTAAGCAAACCCATTTAGGAGGGTCGGGGACCTCACTTGTCACATCCAAAATCCATTTTCGAACTTTTCCCATTGATTCGTGCAGTAAAATTTTTTTCGAAAAATGGGTCCAAAAACCTTTTTAGGATGATCGGGAACCTCACTTGTCACCTTCAAAGTCCATTTTCAAACTTTTCCCATCGATTCGTGCAATAAATTTTTTTTCGAAAAATGGTTCCAAAAACCCTTTTAGGATGGTCGGGGACCTCACTTGTCACCTTTAAAGTCCATTTTCGGCCTTTTCCCATCGATTCGTGCAATAAATTTTTTTTCGAAAATTGGGTCCATAAAACCCTTTTAGGAGGGTCGAGGACCTCACTTGTCACTTCCAAAATCCATTTTCGGCCTTTTCCCATCGATTCGTGCGATAAAAATTTTTTCGAAAAATGGGTCCAAAAACCCATTTAGGATGGTCGGGGACCTCACTTGTCACTTCTAAAATCCATTTTCGGCCTTTTCCCATCGATTCGTGCAGTTAAATTTTTTCGAAAAATGGGTGCAAAACACCTCTTTATGAGGGTCAGGAACCTCTCCTGTCACTCCTAAAATCCATTTTCGGCCTTTTTCTATTGATGCGTTGAGCACAATTTTTCTAAAAATTATACATATGTAAGTGCATAATTATCATAGATTTATTTCTTTTCAGAAACATGTTGAGTATTTTCCTTTAGACTTTATTATCAATAATCCTAAGTTTTCTCCTTTGAAATTTTTTGCTTAGTGATCCAAGATATTATTTTAGGATTTTCCTCGTTCTTTCATACAATAAAAACTTTTATTTTCGCCTTTTGAAAAATAAAAGTCAAAAAAAACTCTTTGCATGTGACTGTTAAAAATATAAGTTAAAAAAAAACTTTTATTAATAAAAGTAAAAAAAAACTTTTAAAAAAAACTTTTATTAATAAAAGTTTTTTTTAAAAGTTTTTCAGAAAAACTCTTATGAAAACTCTTAGAAGAAAGTTTATAAAAACTTTTATAACAAAAAAGTTTTAAGAAACTTTTATTTTGAAAACATTTTGAATAAAAGTATTAAGTTTCAAGGTCTGATTAAAAGTACGAGAAAAAAGAGGTTTCAATGAGAAAATGCGAATAAAACAACATTTTGTATATATCAGCAATTATTTGATGCAGATGATTGAGACTTGGTAATAATATAAAACGCAATAACTATAATAAATTAAACTCATCGCACCACCTAGCAGCAAGGTACTGCTAGAAAAGAAAAAGAGTAGGGACAGAAGTTCATTTCGCTTTAAAAATGGACAGCTTCGCGCCACCTACCGGTATGTATGTTAAAATAAAATTTATCCACTTTTTTTCTTAATTTATGAACTTATGCTTTTTCTTATATTTTAATTAATTTCTTTTTTGTTACTATTTTCTTGCAGCAAAATATGTATGTAATTTTCTATTTTAAATTTTACACTTTTTTGAAGGTTTTTGTTTTTTTTTTTCGTTAGCACTTTATAGGATTATTTTAATTCTTTTAATAGAGTGAATTTAAGGACTTTATGAAATATATCACTATAGAGGAAAAAAACTTTTTGTGTGAATTTTTTGGAGTTCTACTCAACACTTTTTTTTAGGATAAAAGTATTACCAATTGGTGGGAAAAAAATCACTTTCATATTTCAGCTTTTTATAAGCAATATATGTATAAAAAATACAGAAAATTATTTTTCTTTTTGGCGCAAAATTCTTTCCATTTTAGTTTTAGTTTTCGATGCCACTATGGTTGCCCGACGAATTTTATTACGATACGCACGCACAGAAAAAACCTGAAGTACTGAATGACTGACTGAGTATCGAAAAATGCAAACGTAGCTTGTGGTTGTGGAGAAAATAGAATCTGCTTCAACTTCGAATGAACTGGTTTTGCTCTTTGAAACTTTTCTTCTGGATACTTTGTCTTTATGGTAGCTATTGATAAGCTTGGATTTCTTCCTCTGCAGGGTAATCCGGTTCGTAATGGACCAATGAAAATGTGGAAAATGTTTTCGTGTTTGGATGAATTTATATGTAGGAAATCTGCAGAGTGAAGCCGCGTTGAAAAACCAAAGTCAGGATAATAAAAAGTCGTTGACTCAAAAAAGATTACGATTTTTTTTTCGGCAAATTGAAAATAAAAAAAAGGAATTAGATGTTTGTTTTTTCTTAGAGGTTTATTGGGACAGTTAGATGTCTTACCGTGTTGCTAGCTAAATTCATAAGAGCCATAAAATATATTCTTAACTGACGAGGAAGCTTAGAAATAACAAAATTATAACAGCTATAAACTAATATATTACAAAATGAATTCCATATATCAATACAAAATTAGCGAGTACCGCGAAGACATTCAGATACCTAAAATTATGCTAGGTATATTTAACCTGAACAATGTGTGTATTTTTTGTGTTTTCTCGAATTTGCATTGGTTCTTTTGCATGATGCGTCAGTTATAATGCTGTTCCCATAATTCCTTTATTGTTTTTTTATGAGCAATTGTACGCACATAAGAAATCAGTACCAGGAGACCGCCCATAGTTCGGTTTTTTGTTTTGAGGTTGAAAAAGTCGAATGAATGTAATGAGTGAGAAGTAAAGTAAAATAAATTTGAAAGAAGTTGATTATGTATGAAAAATGTTGAAAATCGTTGAGAGAGGTTGAAGCAAGTGAAAAAGGTTGATAAGCTCGATAGTACATAGTAGCGTATATTTAGCTTTCACACTACAAGCGTTCAAATGACAAACTCTGAAGCCACCAAACACACGACACAGAATGTTCAGAACGCATCTAACTCTGTCAGGACTCACAATCAGCTTTATAAAACTTTAAAACCGACAGCGACACTAATTCAGCAAAAAATAATCCCCCTAATGGAGAAAAATATAAATATGCAGACTTAAACCTAAGAAAGTAAAAGATACAATTATTCGCAATAATACTCATCACTAAATTTAAATTCATTGTTTGAAAGCAAATTGCCACGCAATATAATATACATATGTACATACTAATAGGCATAAAAAGCATAAACAATTTTAATTTCTCCATAGCGTTTTCGCACCAAACAAAGACAAAACCATCAGAAAGAAGAAGCAAAGTATACATTGTAGTATTTAAAGTTGACAATTTAAATGTACATAAGTGCAACGCAAAGGAGAAAGAAAAAAGCAAAGCTTTATACGAAACTCGTAATATAAAAATACGAATGCTAAAAATTACTTATCAGCTTCATACACGTTTGGTCACATCCGAAGTAGAGCATGCACTTTCAAGAGAGGTCAGACAATCCACAACAATAGAGTTCGATGCAGCAAAAAGTATATATAATGGAAGAGAAAGACCAAAAAGAATATATACATGAAGAGAAATATTGTCAAAGGTTTCGGACTTATGTAGCTGGCTGTTAGGTCCAAAGTTAAGAATCAGTATGTATATATAAATACGGATTTAAGAATCAGTTTTTCTTCAGTTTTGAAACACGAAACTGCAGACCGCCATAGAAACAAAAAATAGAAACGGAATGAAACGAAATTTCTTATTGCTGTTTGTTTTCATTTTCGTTGTTCTTCAATTTCTGATTTTGTTTCTGATTTCTTATTTTGTTTTCATATGGCTGATTTCTTATTGCTATTTCACACATATGCGCTTGTTTCTTATTGCTATTTTTTCATGTGATTTCTTATTAGATGCAATATGTAAACAATTAATTTTATTTCATTATTGCTTATTATTACTTATGAAAAATATTTAAAAAAATATAAAAATGTAAATAAAATATAAAACATTAAGAAAATATAAAAATCAAAAAAAAATTTCTTTCATTTTTTTGGATAGTAGGTACTGGGAATCGATCATCGGTCTATTCGGCTCTCGGCTATTTTTTTCATATGGCTGACTTGTTTACCTATTTTTGTTCATACTTATGAAAGATTTCTTATTGATATTTCGCACATCTGCGCTTTCTTCCTTGTGTTTACCTTTTTGTTTACCTCTTTGTTTTCCTAAGCTAACATTAAAACGAAATTTTTGATTGAATTAATATACATACATATATCCTTTTATTTTGTTTGGTTTTCTTATGTAGTTTTTATTTATGTTAATTGATACAATTAAACTATGAAAAATATAAAAACATTAAAAATCTCAGTAAAAAAAGAAGAATTTTCACATTAAGCATAAAAGAAGCAAACACCAACTCACACACATTTGTATGCATGCACTTGCTTTGGTTTTGTTTACCTTTTTTGTTTGCATGTGAAAGAAAATCATCCCTTATTTGTTGGGATCGTAAGTAATATGACCAATAGCGAAATAATTTGATTTCGCAGCAATATTTACATTAAAATTATGAATCTAAATTAAATAGTTATTAAAATTATAAAAAAAGCAAAAGTTCAAACTAATTTTTAATGAGTTATGGTTTCTAAAAAAATAAGAATAATCATAACAACTTTTTTTTAATTATGATGTTGTGTTATGGTGTTGGAGTTAAGCCAGTTGAACACGAACAATGACGGGTTCTTAAATATAGCTTCTTTAGCCATTTCATGACTGAAAATTCACTTCAGCGAATTGGTGAAAAAAAGTCATAAGCTGAAAATAGATACCATACATATGTATACTACATGTTATGGGATGAAAAATTTATTTTATACTGTGACTGTGTATATATTCTTTTTGTATATATGTGAGTGTTTCATGAGCTACTCATGAATCAAAGGTACAGATTGTATCAAAAAAGTTTGTGATACTCGCGTGGAACATTTTGGGAAGTTTTTTAAAATATGGGGAAAGGTCGAAAATTGTATTTTGACATAATTTATTCCTTAACATTTTTAGGGTGGCTCCGGACCCTGGAAGGACCGTTTTTGAGCCATTTTTGGAATTTTTTTTTTTCTGCAATTGATAGGAAAAGGTCAAAAATGGATTTTGGACATCATTTAGGGTGGCTCCGTAGTCCGGCCCCGGGAAAGGACCGTTTTTGACCCATTTTTGGAATTTTTTTTCCCTGTAATTAATAGAAAAAGGTCAAAAATGGATTTTGGACATCATTTAGGGTGGCTCCGTAAACCGGCCCCGGGAAAGGACCGTTTTTGACCCATTTTTGGATTTTTTTGTTTTTTTTTTTGTAATTAATGGGAAAAGGTCAAAAATGGATTTTGGACATCATTTAGAGTGGCTCCGGAGTCCGGCCCCGAGAAAAGACCGTTTTTTACCTATTTTCGGAAAATTTTTTTTTTCTGTAATTAATGGGAATACGTCGAATTTGAATTTTTGACATCATTTAGGGTGGCTCCGGACCCTGGAAAGGACCGCTTTCGATAATTTTAGTCGTTTTCAAGTTCCGGAGCTACTCTAAAAGATATCCAAAACGCATTTTTGACCATTCATAATCGATTGGAGCAAAAAAAAATTTTAGGGTGGTTCATAAATTTTTTTTTTTGCACCAATGCATAGATTAAGCTTGAAAATAACTATTTCCAGGGTCCGGAGCCACCCTAAATGATGTCAAAAATTCATATTCGACGTATTCCCATTAATTACAGGAAAAAAAAATTTTTCCGAAAATAGGTAAAAAACGGTCTTTTCTCGGGACCGGACTCCGGAGCCACTCTAAATGATGTCCAAAATCCATTTTTGACCTTTTCCCATTAATTACAGAAAAAAAAATGAAATTCCAAAGATAGGTCAAAAACGGTCCTTTCCCTGGGCCGGACTACGGAGCCACCTTAAATGAAGTCCAAAATCCATTTTCGACTTTTCCAATTAATTACAAAAAAAAAACAAAAAAATCCAAAAATGGGTCAAAAACGGTTCTTTCCCGGGGCCGGTTTACGGAGCCACCCTAAATGATGTCCAAAATCCATTTTTGGCCTTTTCCTATTAATTGCAGAAAAAAAAAATTCCAAAACTGGGTCAAAAACGGTCCTTCCAGGGTCCGGAGCCACCTAAAAATGTTAAGGAATTGGTTCAAAAACGGTCTTTTCTACGGTCCCGACCATCCCTAAGTGATGTCCAAAATGCATTTTCGAGCTTTCCCTATCGATTGCAGCAAAAAAATTTTTCCAAAATGGGTCAAAAACGATCCTTTCAAAGGTCCGGAGTCACCCTAAGTGATGTCCAAAATCCATTTTCGACCTTTCCCTATCGATTGGAAAGAAAAAAAACGGTTTTTCTGTACTACAGTTCAACATAAGTGGCTCACGCTATTCACTGCTTCATGAATCTGAATCCATGTGAGTGTGAGCTTTTTACGCATTCACATTCATGAGCCTAGAGCTACTCAAAGCTCAGATTCATGAGCAGCATGTCATCTACGGATTCACTATTAGTGAGTGTAAGTATGATACACACTCACTGTTTGCATGCAAAAGGCACACTCACGGCTCATATTTTTGGTAGAGCCTCAAAACACTCAGTGAGCTACTCAATGACGTTCTCTGCTGCTGAGCAGCTATGGGCTGATTTATCTGAAAATCTCCCAAATTTTTCAACTTTGACCTTGATGAGACGCTATTTACCCTCCTCCCATCTGCATAATTTTTTGGCTCCAGCATTTTTTTATCCAACCTCTTAAAATAAACGGTCCCAGCGTATCGAAAAACAAATATTAATAATCTCCTTATGTCACTATTCCATAGCTAATATACATAAGTACATATAAACATACAATTTTAGCTCGCTTAATAATAGTAGATACATTAGTTTACAAGAAAAAAGATCTGGTTTCCCATAAACTTTTTTAGATGTATTTTGGGGCGTAGATTCCAAAAATGACAACCATTTTTTTTTTCTTAAGATTCGTTTTCGAGATATCCCCAAAAAACCCCTTTTCGGCACTTTTTTCATTTATTTGACTATATCTCCATAAATTTTTTTTCGACTAAAAAACGATTTTCAGCATTCAAAAGATATTTGTATTCCCTTTGTATCGATATGCTGTTTGTGTGAATCAGATAAGATTTTATGGAGTTACAAGCACTCAAAGTCCAAAAAACCGGACTTTTTTGATCTTTTTTGAAAATCACTTAATTCCAAATGCTGCATTTGAATGAATAAATCTTTATTTTTCATATTTTTAAGATTTAAAATGAAAGACTATTCTATTGCAAATATTTTAAGGATAATTTTGCGAAAATCGAACAAAAAATGTAGAATGCTGAATCGTTTTTGAGTCGAAAAAAAATTTATGGAGATATAGTCAAATAAATGAAAAAAGTGCCGGAAAAAGGGTTTTATGGGGATATCTCGAAAACGATTCTTAAGAAAAAAAAAATTGTTGCCATTTTTGAAATCTACGCCCCAAAATTCATCGAAAAAAGTATATTAGAAACCAGATCTCGAGATGAACCCCAAATTTGTAAACTAGTGATATTAACCAAAGTAATAAAAACAATTTTATCTTTTTTTAAGTCGTTTCTGGTTAAATTCTTCTGGTCAAATTCAGCCTTACCAGTTTCAAAACCAGTCAAGTCCAACGCCTTGAAATCAGAACCAGCCAAGTCCAGTGCATTGGTATCAAAACAGGCCAAGTCCACTTTTTTTCAAACAAACTTCGTTGATTACTATGTCAAAACCGGAAACTAGAAACATATGCACAAATTGGCCGCAATCTGACGATGGTTTTCGGTAGGACAGATATAGAAAATCTTAAGTAAAAAAAATCGATTCTCGTTTAGTTTTCATGATAACTTTTATGTAATAAAAAGAAATCCGAGGGAAAAACGAAGTGTTGGATTCAATGAAATCTAGTGTAAATATTCAATAATTTTACTTAAGTAAAAACTTTAATAGAATTTCAACCGCCCCCCTAAATTGAATCTCCTGGTCAGACATAAGTCCGTGTTGGCAACCCTAGCCTCACATGCAAACGTTTCCACATGCATTCTTAAAGGAGCGGCCTGGACACATTGATTTTTTAATTTGCCTCAAAATAAGCAAACGTTTTCTCTGCATTCTTAAGATAGCGGTTTGGAAACAACAACAATTCAAAACTTCCCATAACCTTCCAAAAGATACGATGAGGAATGTTTCCTCATCACTTCCATATGGAAGCCTTCTAATTTTTCCTTGAGGTAAGTAGGAGAAAATACGTAGAAATCTCAAGGACCATATCATGTACAATATAGAATATTTACTAGAAATGGAGTTAATTCCATAATAGAGACAGAAAATAAACATAAAAAATTCCATAACAATATACTTATGAAAGTTTTAAATAATTGAACACATATTTTATATTCTATATGTATGTATTTTTAAGAAATAAGTTTACTTTAAATACATTTTATTCTTTAGTTTATAAACAAATAATTAAATTTAATTAAATTCTATATTTTAACCAAATAATTGATCTTGCCTATATTTTGAACAAATAATTACTTTTAATTTGTATATCCTACATAATTATCTACATTACTATATATGTATATGTATGTACATTATTATATATATTATTTTAAAGAACATATTTCCGAAATTCCACCGCTTTAAAAAACGATCTCTCAGAAATAATTTTTCGCTTAAAGTTTAAGGTGTAGTAACTTAGGGGCCGTTCATAAATTACGTATGACAATTTCATGACATTTTTGACCCCCCCTCCCCCGAGTAAGGTTTCTCACAACCCGCTCACCTTTTCCGAAATATTACGTATGACTCATAATAAAGGTGAAACTAGTCAAAAACGTGTATTTTTCATGTGATGTATTATATTACTATATTTAATTTAAATATACATATTAAATATGTAAATGTGTCCAAATTACCAACTACACATTTGTTTTTTAAGATTAATAAAAAAATTCATCGTAAGTCATCGTTAGTCCATGTGCTTTGCAACCAGTCTGATAGTGAACCTACAATTGGCACACCCGGTTCGTCTGTTGAATTTTCTGATTCACATTCAAACTCATTTTAAAATGCAAAGGGTTTTCCCCTGTTCGCGTTTCAAAATTGAAACTGGTTGAATCATGTGAGTACGACTACAGTCTTTTTCATGGAGTTTTTTGTGCATTACAGTAGCTTTTTTCGAGGCAAAGTACTGGCCACAAATATTACAAACTCGATCAGCTAAGACGTTTGCAAGTGAAGGACAAAAAAAAATCGTAAGGCATGATTTTGAACTGTAGATGTTCTTGTGACCAATCGTAATTTAACGTTAAGCGAAGAAATAGAGGACAAAACTAATTGCTATTTATGTCTACAGTTGAAGAAGGAATAGAGAGCGAATCTTGTTGAAGAGGGCAAGTGGGTGGCAAAAACCTGGGACACCAACAATAACATTTCAACGTCAACGTATCTGCGTGTAAATTCCTGAATAATAGCAAACTTGTGAGACGGTGTTACAAGTCGACCCTGCGTGTAAACAACATTCATATATTTCATTACATAAACAGAAGAGAAGTTGTCCTGTTCTGAGTCGATTACTTAAATCGATATTTCTGAATCTTTCGTGACTGTCGAAAATTCAAATATATTTCATTACTGTCACAAATGACTATTTTAAGTCTTACGTAAGATGATCTTTGACCACCCCCCCCCAAAACGTCTTACGTAATTTATGAACTGCCCCTTACATAGTCACTTTATCAGCACCTTATAATACTTAAATTTTCTCTCACAGAAATTCAAAAGCTCTCTTTTTACATATTTTAAATTTAATTTTTGAATTACCAAAACCAAAAATAAGTTAAGTAATTTCGAATGACATTTTTTTATTTGTAACTAAGAACCTATTTTTAACATGCACCTAATTTACAGTCAGTACTCAAATCAAAATAAAAAAATTGCATGTGTTCTATTATTATATTTTACTATGGGTATTCATTTAAACGCGCAAAGCCCTCGAAAACTGTGCGTTTTTGCACCCTCGCAAACGAACTGTCATAAATCGTATGGAAAGTTTTTTGAACAAACTAGAAAAGTTCACGCGACAATTTGATCGCGAAAACTTGCGCTGATAATTGTGCAACTCAATAAAGCTCTTACCATCGTGTATTCTCGAAGAATTTAAGTATTGATAAATCGGCTACAGCTATTTCTTCAAACAATTAAATTAATTTATTTTTTTCGCTTTCTCTCGGTATTTCAATTTTTATATTTTAACAATTACAATTTGACATGCATGTCCAACTGTCACAAGTTGGACAAAATTTTCGAAGAGGTATTCATGAAACACATCGCGCAAAATTGCCCGCTTGCACAAATGGGAAACTTGCGCGTTTAGATGAATAGCAAAACTATTTTATGTTTTGTGCTTGTATCCCGCACAAGAATTAATTTGCACCCTCATGCCAGTTAATTTGATTACCACGCATGATTAAATACTATAGGGCTAAACAGAACTGGGACGTGCGATTTATCTTCAGTGTCAAATCGAACCAAAAAATAGAATTTTTTCTATTTCTCTGCGATAAATTTTCTAGAGTCAATTTTTTACTCACTACAAACGTATAGGAAAAACAAGAAAAATCGCTCGTCCCAGTTCTGTTTAGCACTTATAGGTTGCCGCAAGTTGTCAAAATTTCAAAATGCAACACTAGGCGGGCATAGAAAACTTCTTTTTCAGTTGTCATTCACTCGTTTAAATTTTGAACGAAGGCCAGTCTAATTGTATGATATTTTTCAAAGTTATGTCATTAGTTTTGAATTCGAAAGCAGATACATGCTTAGGATAGATTGAATATGACATGTCTAAACAGAATTGGGACGTGCGATTTATCTTCAGTGTCAAATCGCACCAAAAAATAAAATTTTTTCTATTTCTCTGCGATAAATTTTCTAGTGTCAATTTTGTACTCACTACAAACGTTTAGGAAAAACAGAAGAAAAATTGCACGTCAAAATTCTGTTTAGACATTAAAAAATTAAAAAAAAAAAAAATATGTTACGTCAAAGATATTTTGAGAAACATTTTTACATATCAAAAAAAAAAAAAAGTAACGCTTAAGCTAATTTATTTAAGCTTTTGTTTTGTTGTTTTCTATTTATCCTATTTGGAGAATTTTGTCAAAGCCCAGGCCTCGAAACTTTTCAAAATAAACACCCTAACTAAAACTGTAAAGTACGGAGGTACTAGTTATGGTGTGGGCATGTCTTCATATAACGCCAATGTTCCAATCCATGGATTCAAACTGCAATGGATCAGTACGTGTATACTAGAGTGACCGAAAAAAATCCAGTTTTCGATTTATATGTTGCTTATATGAAAAGTAGTTAGTGTTATGTAAAAAAATTAAGCCCAAAAAATTTAATTAAAAAATATTGATATTTAGAGGTCGCTAGTGTCCGATTTATGAATTAAATTCATTCTTTTTATTTGCGAGTGATTATAACTCTTCCCAAAAGACAATTCCGCATGAGATATAGGCTGTTGGAATTGATTCATATATTTTCGGGTCTGCTGAACACGATGGTGATGGTTGTTTTGCTACACAGTGGCTGGGTATCTTGGTAGCATCGAAAAACTCCCAGAAAACAGCGAAAAACATCGCAAATTTGATTTGAAGTGAGGTAAACTAGAGACATACATTTTTTTTCTTAGTCTAGTATTCTTGAGCATTGTAGTGCAAAAACAGACGAAACAATTCTGACTTGTCCCGATGTTCCAGTATTTTTTATCAGAAGACCAGAGTAATATAAAAATGAAAAATCATCGAAAACAGGCCAAAACTCAAGCTTAAATGAAATAAATTCGGGTAATACATTTCTTAAAGGTTATTTTCCGAAATATTTTTTGCGCTGAATCCGAATTCGGCCTCGAAATTGACCCATTGCATCAGAATCCTGAAATATTTGAGGTTAAGTAGTTTTTTTTGTCTACTTTCGAGGATATGTATAGATTCAAAAAATTTGTTCAGCTTAATTTTAATAAAACCATCATTTATTACCGTTCTTTCTATTTCAAATAAGCTTTTAAGAAATGTACTACCCGAATTTATTTCATTTAAGCTTGAGTTCTGGCCTGTTTTCGAGGATTTTTCATATTTTTATTACTCTGGTCTTCTGATAAAAAATACTGGAACATCGCGACTAGTCAGAATTTCTTCGCCTGTTTTCGGACTACAATGCTCAAGAATACTAGACTAATTGTAAGAAAAAAAATGTATTTCTCAAGTTTACCTTACTTAAACCCAAATTTGCGCTGTTTTCTGGGAGTTTGTCGCCACTGTGTAGAAAAACAATCATCACCATCGTGTTCACCAGACCCGAAAATGTAAGAATCAATGCCAACAGCCCACATCTCATGCGGAATTGTCTTTTGGGAAGAGTTATAGTTAATCACTCGCAAATAAAAAGAATGAATTTAATTCTTAAATCGGACACTAGCGACCTCTAAATATCAATATTTTTTAATGAAATTTTCAGCACTTATTTTTTTTTTGCATAACTACTTTTCATATCAGCAACATAAAAATCGAAAACTCGATTTTTTTTTGGTCACTCTAGTGTATACGAATATCATGCAGGATATGACGCTGCCGAATGCTGGTGATGAAATGTTGATAATGTGGACCCTGCAACAAGACGAGGATCCGAAGCATACCAGCGAAAAAGCAAAAAAGTGGTTCCAAGCCAATTAGGTCAAAGTGATAGAGTGGCCACCGCAGTCACCAGGTTTGAACCAAATTGAATATTTGTAGACTGACGTTAAGAAAGGAATGGCAGACAGTCTGCCAAAAACAATACTGATCTATGGGCTGCCATCGAATGTTCTTGAAAGGCGATCCCTGTACTAAGGGGCCAAAAACTGGTGGACTCAATGTAACGCAGTCATTGCCAATAAAGGACGTACATACAACAAAGTATTAGTATAATGTGTATATAATGTAAGACCTAGTCTTAAGTAATAAATAATTATCAACTAACAATTTCGATTGGTCCCCGTTGTTTCGAATATTTTTTGTCAAAAAAAATTAACACTCTCTTGATTTTATTATTTTGACCGCATCTATACATATTAGTTGCGGTCCCGTACAATTATACATTATTACAGCTTACAGATTTTTGCAGGATTTAGCCCAAAAAGACCTATCAGTTTATCTTCTTTTCTGGTAAAAACTTTTGAAAGATTATTGGATTACCATTTGCAGTGGCTTATGGTATTACTAATGATCAGTATGCATATATTAAGGGGAAATCAACGGAAACAGCTCTACATGATGCTGTGACTGTTATTGAAAAATCTCTTCTCCATAAAGAATTTACACTTGCTACCTTTATTGATATAGAAGGAGCTTTCAACAATATTCTTCCTAGCGCCATGATAACGGCACTAAGCCGCATAGGCACAGAAGGGTGTGTTCAATTAACAGTTAAAAACATGCTCCTGAACAGGACAATTTGGTCTGAACTAGGAGGAAGTTCACTCATTAGATATGTATCAATGGGAACACCACAGGGTGGTGTCTTATCCCCATTACTTTGGGTTCTTTTTGTAGACGATTTGTTTCGAATCATTAGTCGACAAGGTGTTAAAGTGGTAGCGTACGCTGATGATCTTCTTTTGTTTGTGTCTGGTAAAGACTTAAATATTTTAAGTGACATTATGTCCCAAGCCCTTAAAAACATAAATATATGAACCACGAAATGTGGACTAAGCATTAATCCCCAGAAAACGGATCTTGTCGTCTTCACAAATAAACACAAAGTGCCAAGCTTTAAGCTTCTAATTCTTAATGACATTTGTTTGATTCCTCAAGAGAGTGCTAAGTACTTAGGCGTAATACTTGACAGAAAATTGTGTTGGAAGCTAAATATAGAAGAAAGGGCACGTAAAGCATGTGTTGCATTTTATATATGTAAGAGGATGTTCAACAAATCTTGGGGCCTTAAGCCAAAAATAGTTATGTGGATGTATAAAGCCATCATTAGACCAATTCTGACATATGGAATTCTTGTATGATGGAAGCAAACTTATTTGGTAATCTTATCAAAAATTCAAAGAATGGCAGGCATTGGAGTAAGTGGAGCAGTAAATACTACTCCGTCTGCTACTCTCGACACTTTACTCCACTTAGAGCCTCTTGACATTTTCAGTAAAGGGATTGCAGCAAAAAGTGCTGTTAGACTGAGGGAATGCGGTTTTTGGAAATCGAAACCCTATGGCCATGGGAGTATTCTTGCTCAATTTCCTGGCTGTGACATTCAAAGTGGGACTGATTATATCACCCCCACTCTTATGTTCTCAGCCAACTTTCAAGTGAAAATACCTGAAAGAAAGGGCTGGGCTCCTATTTCGAAATCCAAAGAAATATACACTGACGGTTCAAAAATGGATTCTGGTACTGGGGCTGGAATTTTTTCCTGCGACTTAAGCATTAGTGAACCTTTTCCTTTACCCTGTTACTGTAGCGTATTTAAAGCGAAAGTTTTAGCTGTCTGGAAGGCATGCCAAATTATTAAATCAAAAATTTTTAAACATAGTGACAGTTTTGTTATATACGTCGATAGCCAAGCAGCCATTAAGGCCCTCGGCTCTAATATAATCAAATCTCATTTGGTCCTAGATTGCAGGAAATCACTATGTGAAATAGGCGGGAATGCAACTTAACCGTATGTTGGGTTCCTGGACATAGCGACTTCATTGGCAACGAAACTGCAGATGAACTTGCTAGAAAAGGCTCTAAATCTGACACAATTTCTGAACCTTATATTATGAAACCACTAACCTTAATTAGAGCCAAAATTGGCTCAAAATGTAAAAAGTGGTCTAATATGAGATAGTCTAACATGACAACATGTTGTACGTCGAGGGCAATCTGGCCTTATTATGATACTACTAGAACGCGAAAAGTGCTCTCATTAGACAAACAAACCCTGAGAATCTTTGTCGGTGTCATTACAGGACACTATTTTAAAGGCAAACATGCCGCAAGACTAGGGCTTTCTGATGTAGGGGATCTTTGTAGAAGCTGTAAAGATCTGGACGTCGAAGAGTCAGTCTTTCATTATCTCTGTGAATGCCAAGCGCTGACAAATCGGCGGTTTAAGGTATTCGAATGCCACTTCTTCGACTCTCTTGAAGACATCACTCAAAAGAGTTCAAAATCCATTTTGAGGTTTATAAAAATTTCGAAATGCTTTAAATAGGTTGATATCGAAGTTATAAATAGGGTACACAATGGGCCCAATTGCGGCCTAAGTTATGATGACAATTGTCATCTCCCGTGCTAACCTAACCTAACCTAGCCCAAAAAGCGTTCCTGTACTCAAAAAACCTGGTTTGATAGTTTTACAGGACTTGCCCAATAAGTTCAGGAACGAACCTATTATCACGTTAGAATTTGAACCATGCTGACAGCTTAAGAAGAAATAATAATAGAGGAAGAGGTAAAATTTGTCATCACTATAAATATGTTAGCAGAATCATGATGACTGCACTACACAACTGAGTTCACAAATTGAATTTCGCTCTTTATTTTTATTTTTAATTACGAGGCATTAGTTTGAATGAAGCAAAATGTTCAGATCAGCTAAAATTCAATTGAACAACAATCGGGCATACAAATTAAGTAATGCAGGGGAGACTTGGAATTACATACTGGCATATAGTGGTGATGAAAAATACTTGTAAGTTCTGTATACATACTAGCTAAAATTTTATTTAAATAAACTTAGACATAAAACTTAACTAAATGCGTCTCCATACAACAGTCTTTATTACTTGTCAACACAAAAAGTGCCACTCTCTAGTCATAACACAATTGCTTGGCTCGTCTTAGCAAACCAAAATTAAATTTTTTTAGCCCCTACACAGGTACTTGAAAGCAAAATGGTAAAAAAATTAAAAATACATCCAAAGTATCATATGATTCTGACAGGTACTTCTAAGCAAAATAAAAATAAAATATTAGAAGAGCTTATTCCTACTAAAAACTCTATATATGTATAATATAAGATCAATGACCAAGTGCGAGTTGTATGGTGCAACAAATTGTTCAAATTGTTGTTCACAGTTCCCACCGCGAACTATTAATACGTATACAAATTTTA
Source organism: Tricholauxania praeusta (assembly GCA_949775025.1). NCBI lineage: Eukaryota > Metazoa > Arthropoda > Insecta > Diptera > Lauxaniidae > Tricholauxania > Tricholauxania praeusta. Next base: position 113,679,235 of record OX459028.1, read on the forward strand.
CACCATCGCTATTAGTTGATTTGTAGCCTTTGTAGGTGTGGCAGTCGTTTTTGTTAGTATCCTGTCAATATCTGAAAGAAAGAAATAAACAAAACTAATGTTAAACTTTAGCTTACTTTCAAAGTTTGCCATTTTTGATTTTATGTACTTAAATTAAATTTGTCTGTAAGATTTGGTTACTCGTTCCGTACATTAATGTCTAAGCAGAATTGGGACGATAGCGATTTTATCAAAAAATAATACGAGACAATATAATTTTTTCCATACATTAGATCAAGATACGACGCAGAGCTTGTTTGGCCAGAAATGTCAAACTTATGTCAAACTCTTGTAAGTTGTAATTTATCGTTGAGTGAATAGAAAAAAATCTATTTTTTTCGTGCGATTGGTTGGTAAGAAACAGAAAACAATACAAAGAAATGAGAATCAGCAAGATTAAGGGCTGGTTTCACAGTGTTTAGTTAACCAATTTAACTATCGAATTTAAGTTGTTCAGTTTCATCCATTGGTTAACTAATGATAATTTTTTGTACAAAATTTCGCATCACTGCACAAAACATTTGTTTTTTATTTGACATTTCATAGTTTGCAAAATGGAATCAACAACAAGAACTTCTAAATTTTCGGCAGACGAAATAAATTGCTAATTGGAGCTGATCGGCAACTTTGAAAACATTCGAATGCAAAAAAAAAACTGATAAACTTTGTGTTTTTATTTCTTATGTTCTTTTTCGTTATGACAGCAATCAGCTGTTAGTCAACTATTAGTTAACCTGCCAAATTTGGTTGGTTAACTTATTTGCTATGAAACTGAATTTGGATAGTTAACCTCAAATCTCTAGTTAACTAAACACTGTGAAACCGTCCCTAAGAGCTTAGAAATCGTTTGTCAAAAAGCTCATTTTTGTTTTATACCCATCGCTTGTCCTAATTCTGTTTAGAACTTTACAGTACAAATTTGTATGGTCATTGGTTCGAATGAATTTTTATGTATGTACATAAGTAGTCTGTACACGGTTGAAAATATCAGTATAAAATTAATAGCTTTTAGTTATTCATATAAATCCATAAAAAATCGTATAGATTTTATAAGTTCCGCAGTTATAAAATTTTATAGGAATATCATATAGTATGTTTCTATATTGAAAAGTATAGAATAGGTTGACGTATAAATTCTATTTTATAATAAGAGTTTATATTTAATTTAAACAATAGTAAAAAAAATTTATATTTATGTCCGGGAACAGATACTTCTTTTTAATTTAGTTTTATTTACAATTTTTATTTATAAAATGATTTGAATAACAGAACATGAATGGGTAGAGATTTGAACCTGCTTCATTTCTAGAATAGTTTGAATTCGACCCCGTTCGTAAGCTAGCACGGCTACAGAATGTTGATGATTTATTAGACAAAATTGAGCATAATCAACTGGCCGCATAGCTGGTTTTTATATGTTGAAAAGTTATTAAATTTATACCTAAATTCATATAAAACGACCCTTAAACTGATATTCGTATAAAAATTTATACTGATTTTTTCAACGGTGTACTAATCTGAAAATGGTTTAATTTCAGAGTCCCGTTTGTTTGTTTGTCGAAAATTCAAACATTGACATTAATTTGTGGTTAGGCCAATGGAAAAAAAAACTACAATATTCCTTTAGCGATTTGAGAGATCAATGGCTTTTATTTTATTTTGTTTATAAAGCAACATTGATTTCACAACTTTTAATCTTAATCAATGTATTTTATTGAGGTCATATGACCATCAATAAGCGGTTAGTGGGCGTAGACAGGTAAATTCGTTGCAAAAGGGAAAACAACAGTCAGTACCCAGTAGGCAAGGGCAGGAGCTAACAGTGCTTCTAGAAGGCCTTCCTTGGTACGTACTTTTTTATATGAAATGTCCCAAGAAAACAGGCCTTTCCTAAGTAGGCTGTCTAAGACCGCTTACCGTAGTAGGACTCTCAGAAGTACTTGACAAAAATTAAATTTTAATACATCGTAAAGACTCTAGATATTAATTGTTTTTTTTTTATCCACGCCTTCTCATTTTTTTTTGTGATGTTTCTTAATTTACAATTTGCATAAGAATACTCAAAACTATGGAAAACTTGTTGAGAAAATTATTCAATTACGTACGATTCATTCATTTACATTTAAACCTGCATTTGAGAAAATCAATTTTTATATCTACCAAGCAAACAGCAAATGCAATAGCATGATTTTTATTTTGACTCCTTCAAACTTGCAAATTTGCAAGTGATCCCGCGTAAATTTTGTTGTTGGTTTTTCTTCAGAAAATTTCAGTCGAAAAAATCCTAAAAAAAATGCGTGTATTTGTTGTTGCTTTTTTGTAGTTTACAACTGATGCTGTTACATGTAATTTTGTTGGTATTTTTTCGGCGGAAAAATTGAGTTGAAAACGAAAAAAATTATATTCATGTTGTTTGCTTGTATGTGTGCTCAAATTATGCTATTTTTCGCAACTAGGATTTTTCCCTTGGGGGCATAAATATGAAATTATATTTTTCAATTTTCTTGTTTTACTTGAAACGAATCATTAGTTGAAACAAGTTAGTAATAAATAAGTTCAATAAGAATAGCTCAGTCACTAGAACTGATTTTGCATTTAAAAAAACACGAAAATCTTATTTTCAACGATAAAAAATGGAGATTCCTTTAAAATTAACACGGAAATTAAATCAATGTGTCAAAATACACTACTACTATCGCCGTGTTATTTTAATTTGGGCTTAAACCTTTCCGAATCCAGAAATATTCATGTAAGGAGCTTAGCACCCTTGAGCCCTTGATCGAGTACGTACATTTTTCTATACAAACTGAAAAATTAAAATGATATTCATGTTATTTTATTTGCTGAGCGCCTGCTTCAAACAAAATTTCATTTATCTTACGGATTGAATTGAAATTATTTTACAAAACTCAAAATATTACTATATTTTTCAACATTATCATGGAAATAAAAATAAAGTTTGTATTAAATTGTCGCATTAAAATTTGACACTTATTTATTACTAACTTGTTTCAACTAATGATTCGTTTCAAGTAAAACAAGAAAATTGAAAAATATAATTTCATAATTTCTATATATTTATGGCCCCCAAGGGTAGGGCTACCAGATGGCATACTTTAGTAGCAAAAGTGCTACTTTTGCAAGGCTTTGCTACTTTGGCACTTTTCACTCGAAATGTACTACTTTTAGATGGTTTTGCTACTTTCGGTGTTTGCATTGTAAAATAAAAGTTATTTGAAATATTCTTTTAATTTGCTGGTGTTTTGGCCATCTGGTAGCCCTACCCCAAGGGAAAAATCCTAGTTGCGAAAAATAGCATAATTTGAGCACACATACAAGCAAACAACATGAATATCATTTTTTCGTTTTCAACTCAATTTTTCCGCCGAAAAAATACCAACAAAATTACATGTAACAGCATCAGTTGTAAACTACAAAAAAGCAACAACAAATACACGCATTTTTTTTAGGATTTTTTCGACTGAAATTTTCTGAAGAAAAACCAACAACAAAATTTACGCGGGATCACTTGCAAATTTGCAAGTTTGAAGGAGTCAAAATAAAAATCATGCTATTGCATTTGCTGTTTGCCTGGTAGATATAAAAATTGATTTTCTCAAATGCAGGTTTAAATGTAATGAATGAATCGTACGTAATTGAATAATTTTCTCAACAAGTTTTCCATATTTTTGAATTTCAATTTATTTATTTTCATTTTCTAATATTTAAATAAGTTTTTTATGAATTTAAGAAAATAAATAAATTAGAAAATACAAAATGGTCTGAATTTAACATTGTCAATTCGTTTGGTTCGTTGCAAAAGCCGAACAAAATCAGAAATAAAATTCAATTGGGTTTTGGTTCGTAATTATTATTGGTTCCAGCTTTCATTCGGCTCGCCAAAATTTAATACAGGGAAAAAGCTCGGATTCTCGTTCTTTTCAATTTACTTCTTTGTATCATATATATATATTTATACTTATTATACTATACTTAAGCCCAATTTCCATGTGATCTTATCTTATCTTATTTTATCAAATATCAGGGAGGACATCACATGTTATTAAGATAGCAAATGTATGCTATTCACTCTCGCATTCTCCAAGCGCATTAGGTTCCGTTCGAATGCTTTTTCTTTCTTACAAAAATTTGATTTGATATCCCTGATATGGGATGAAATAAGATAAAATAAGATCACATGGAAATTGGGCTTTATTATACTATACTTATTACCGCTATTCCGCCCATAAAAATTAAATTTAAAACTCTGTAATCCGTGAAATTTTTAAAGTAATGCAATCAAATATCTCACAAATACTTACTCGATTTGGCTTAGAGAAGTTTTGGACAAAAATTAAGCAAATTTTTGCAAGAAGGCATTATGCCTATTTTTCATGTTATCTTTCTTGATCTTCTACTATCCCATACCAGGGAGGATATCACATGCTATAAAAATAGCAAATGTGTGCCTATTCACTCTTGCGTTCGTCATTAGACGCAGCTTTGGGTTCTGCTCGTATGCTTTTTCATTCTTACAAAAATTTGATATCACTGATATGGGATCAAGAAAGATAACATGAAAACGTCACTTAACCCTTTCGGTTATTCTATGCCATGTGGCATAGTCGTTTTTTAAGGTCAGTTTGAAGTCTAAAAAACTTCAAAATAATTTTTTTTTTATTTTCTAATTTTTTTCGAAAGCTTTGTGTACAAATTAAAAATAAAAATTGGATTGATTGGTGGAAGCAGTAAGGTGTATGATTAAATAGAGTTTGCTCTATATCAATATCAATATCCTTTGTCGTATTTTGCAAAAAAATACCACTTCATACTTTAGTTTTTTTACTAAACAAATAACTTTATTTGATAATTTGGTGAATGCCATTTTGAAGCTTAATGTTGGGTTAGTAAGTGTAAAAAAAATTAAATTTGCATTTTGGTACTTTCATTACCATTCAGCACATTCTATGCCATATGACATGGCTCCCAAAAACCACTTTCTAAAATAAAATTTCTATAAATTAGTTTCAATTATTGTTTAAATTGGCCTTAAGAATAAGAAAACGGAAAATACTGATTTTTAAAGTCAAATGGAAAAAATAAGTTCCGAAAGGGTTAACTCTCCTCAATATCCTGTAGTAACTATGCAAATGTCACACGAGCCTCATGTATGCTTTGTTGAATCCATCGGTAGCATATCGTTCCCTCAGAGTGTAATGGTAGCCCCAGAATTAGAGCGGTGGCGGTAAAGCGGCGACGAATATGGGTACGCTGTCAAAAAAAAAAAAAAACTGGACGAAAAATCGTTTGAATAAACACAATTGCGGCGGACGACTACTTTTCACGTCTGATTTCTTGTGAGAGGATCGTATAGGGAAAAAAGAGTGACAAAAACAAAATTTGTAAACAATAAATTTTGCTGAGAAAATCGTATGGGCAAAGAGAATGGCAAAGAAATGCAACACTGATCGGACGGTGAAAATACAATTAAATCTAAGTTAACGGCAGGTCAGTCGTACGCCGCGATTCTGTTCAATTTCACATGGTCAAGTATGTTATAATTTTTGACAGCGTACATTCGTCGCAGCTTTACCGCCACCGCTCTAATTCTGGGCCTACCATAAGTGTTCTAACTCGTTTTTCGGCAACAATTTTTGAATATGCCACCATACCAGCGCTGGGCACCACCACACGTGTTTCTCTTCAATGTTCTTCAATCAATGTGTAGTTGTGCTTTATTCGCTTTTTAAAGGAAACTGAATTAATTTTTACGCTCTCTGCTTTATATACGTATATGAAAAGTTATTCTCTTTCTGCCTCAGTCGCGCGAGTTATTAAATTTTGAAATAAAACTATATATTTTTCCTGATGATTTCTTATATATTATAAGCTTAAGACTTTATGCTGCCTGATTACAGAGTTGAAAAAAAAGAAGTAAGAATAGGTTGACGGAAACAGCTGATTGATGTAGATCGAGGTTCCCAAACTTTTTGTTCTCATAGACCACTTATAAAATTTAGCTGGTTCCGGTGGACCCCCTGAAGCTTCGTTTCTTACCATATTCCCAAAACTCGACAAAAAATATGAAGATGGAAATTTGCGTTTCGGCTGAGTTCCAACCACGAAATAATAGTTTTCGAAAAAAAAGTGAGAATTGATTGGTTTACTAATTAATTGATTGTGCTGTAAGTGGATGTGAGTTTGGATGTTAAAAAAGTAAAGTTGGCCAATCAAAAAAGTGATTCCATCCAACTTTACTGTTTTGACATCTACTCACAGCACAAGGAACCAATCAATCCTCACTTAATTCATTTAAAAAACTCCCTATTCGGAGTGGTAAAAAGAAACAGAAAAAAAACTATATTTTTTTTTGTTGTGTTTATTCAAATATGTAATTATTACACTATTAATTATTATTGTTATATTATAATATGTAATATGATAGCTGTCGTAATATAATTAAATTTTTATCACAAAATAGTCATAATTTTAATGGGAGGCATCAGTTTTGTTAGGAATAACTGCAAATATCCCCGTTCCGTGATATTCAATCTACTTCTTTTTTTTTTTGTTACAAGGTTTGTAACGACACTAAGGCTTTTTTCGACAAGATATGACGAGGAGAACGCTATCAAAAGCTTTCTCGCAATTCCCCACAGTCCAGGATATTTTTCAGGTATTTCTGCCTGCAGCCAAAATGTTTGATACCCTCTTTTAAATTTCAGCTTCTGCTCCTCATTAGTGCTAAGCTCGAGTAGCTTCTCTTATAATATCACTTTCTCCACTTCCGTTTCATCAAATGGAACCCCCATTTTTTTGTCACGACAGCGTAGACCCCGTCAAGTCTCCCATGGACCCCTTGGGATCCACCTGGACCACTTTGGGAACCAATGATGTAGATCATTATATTTGATAACTGATAAGATATCGATAAATGACGTATCATGTCAGTGACGTGTAATATAAGTGACGTATATGGTATACCAGTGACGTAACTCTTCCCCCTCAAGATCAAAGTTATTGGCAACAAACTTTGACTTTATATACATATATATGTACATATATTGTATAGATTTAATTAATATAATGTACATTTATAGATTTTGATCCATACTCTTAAATACTTAAATTAACAAAATTGTGTTTATGCATTCTTAACTAAACGTTTCATAAATACATATTTTCATATTTTTGTTTGTTTTTATTATGATATTTACATATGTACATTATCAGTTTTCTTTCTTTTTATATTTAGGCATTTTTGTACAAGTTACAAGTTGACAGCATATTTTAAAATATTTATAGACTTCTCTGTTCTCAAGCATTGATTATTGTTTTATATTTACGCTTTCTTTTGATTTTTTGCTTATGTACTTTTCTGCTATTTGTTAATACAGTTACTTTTTTGTTTCTAATTACTTTGCACTTTCAGAATTTTGGTGCAAGTTTGTTACGTCTGTTGTCTGCTTCATAAATTATCTCTTCTTTCTCAAAATTATCCGGTTTATTTCGACTTTTGATTAATTTTTCGATATTCTTTTTTTTTCTGATATAAATTTCTATTGTTTACTAAAGTAACTAAATGTTTTAAGTTTTCTCTATGTTTTTCCAAATAATCATGATGTGACTGAAAACCCATATAAGCAGGAAAGGCTATGGAATTGTCTATGTGACCATTTATCAACTCAAATGGAGTAAAATTTGTTGCAGAATGTATGGAATTATTTTATGTCAAAACAGCCTCGTCCATGATCTCGCTTATTGGTTTTATATTATTTTTATTGTTGATGATTCTTATAACTTCAGTCTGCGTAGAGTGGAATCTTTCTACGGGTGCATTTCCAGTGGAATTTTTTGCTGTTATGAGATGGGAATCAATATTATATACTTTTAAGAAATCACAAGTTATGCTAGAAGTGAATTCTAAAGCATTATCACAAACAACTTTTTTTTGGAATACCGTGATGTGAAAAAAAATGTTTGAGGCATTGAATTACATTTATACTACTTCTGCTGCTTAGCAAATAAGCACTAGCAAATCTGCTAAATTTGTCAATGACTGTTAGAAATTTTTCTTTGCGGACTGAATAAATATCAATGTGTAATATTTCAAACGGTTTTTTTGGTGTTTCTGAAATTTCCAACTGAATTTTTATATTGCTTCGATCGTATTTGTTTTTAAGGCAATATTCACAAGTGTTAAAAAATTTAGTGATTAATTAGAAATAAAATTTACGCTTTCATGGCATTCTTTTATGTATTTTTCTTGTTCATCTGCTTCTACAATATCTTTAAGGAAAATCGTACAACGAATTATTTTAAGTTTACTATTACTGAAAATTTAGAATATGCTTCTTGAACCACTTTAAAAATATTGTCATTTGCTGCTAAAGCCAATAGACACTTTTGATCTACAAAATTTTCGAGAATTTTTGTGATAACATCCAAATTACATAAATTAATACCATTAATCGTTGTACGACGCTTATTTTTAAACAATATTTTTAATGTTTGTTCTTGAGAAAAGTTTGGATTACACACTAAAATTAACTGCTGTGCGAATTCGTTTATGGATCTCTCCGAAATTGGTATGACGTCGCCAATTTCTTCTGCTGCAGAATGTATAATCTCTATATCAGAATCAAAATTATTTATTACTGATTCATTTATATTTATTTCGACGCGAGATAATGCATCTGCGATTGAATTTTTAACTCCTTTTTTGTAAGAGATTTCATAGTCAAATTCTTCAAGTTTAAGCCTCCAGCGGATCAATTTCAAATTCGGGTCTTTTAAGGAAAACAACCATGTAGGGGGTCTGTGGTCCGTAACTATTTTGAATTTTCTACCATAAGTATAAGGTCTAAAGTACTTAGTTGCCCACACTATGGCAATAAGTTCTTTTTCAATAGTACTATAACTTTGCTCAGACTTGTTCAAAGTTCTATTTGCGTAGCAAATTGGCTTATCTGAACCTATTGGGCCTTGAGAATGTATGGCACTAATAGCTACGTTACTCGCATCTGTCGTAACGTTAAACCCTTTTGTAAAGTCTGGAAATTGTAGAATAGGCTCATTGCAAAGGATATTTTTGCAATCATCAAAACATTTGAGGAACCTAGCCTTGAGTATGATTTGTTGGCCATTTCTTAAACATTCTGTTAATGGCTTTGTCAATTTCGAAAAATTTTGAATGAGTTTCCTGTAATACCCAAGTAGACCCAGAAATGATTTAATTTTTCTTTGGTTTTTTGGAACGGGAAAGTCTCTTATGGCTTGAATTTTATTAGTGTTTGGTTTAACTCCTTCGGAAGAGACGAAATGGCCTAAAAAGGAAACTTCCTTATGTAAAAATTCGGATTTATTAATCTGTATCTTAAAATTTGCAGTTTTTAGTTTTTGAAAAATATCTTTTAAGTCTTGGATGTGTTGTTGAAGAGAAGTGGAAAAGACAATAATATAATCCATATAAACCAAGCAAAATTCACCAATATGTTCACGAAGAATGTTATCCATCACCCTTTGAAAGTGCATGCGAACGAACTCATAGTGGCCGCTATCTACTGTGAAAGCAGTTTTAGCAATATCTTTCTCCAAAATTTCAATTTGATGAAATCCAGTGGCTAAATCAATTGTTGAATAATAAAGGCTTTTCCCTAATTTGTCTAAGATGTCAGTTATGTTTTGAATCGGGTATTTATCCTTTACAGTTTTTTGATTAAGTTTGCGATAATCTACCACAAGAAGCCACTTTTGAATACCACTTGCGTGAATTTTTTTTGGGACAATCCTTATAGGAGATGACTTGGTTTTCAATAAATCGATTGTGACATTTGCTGTGGAGCTTGTGACGCCGTCCTGTTGGAACCACATATTATATAAGTTCATATCATCCAAGTTGGGCCAAAAATATTCGGTAATCATTGAGCGGTAGCGATTCCCATTCACAGTAACGTGCCGGTTTTGATCATCACGGAAGAAGTACGGCCCAATTACGCCGCCGGCTCATAAACCGCACCAAACCGTAACTTTTTCGGGATGCAATGTTGACTCATGGAGTACGTGTGGATTGCTGCCTGACCAATAACGCATATTTTGCTTATTGACGAAGCCATTCAGCCAGAAATGAGCTTCATCGCTGAAGATGATTTTTCGATGAAAATCCGGATCATTTTCAAGTTATTGCTCAGCCAAATTCACGAACATACGACGATTCTGGTGGTCAAGCGGCTTCAGTTCTTGCGTCCATTTGATGTTGTAAGGAAGTAGGCCAAGATCTTCTCGCAAAATTCGCCACAACGATGTCACAGAGATGCCCAACACTTGAGAACTGAGAGACTGATTTGGGCCTTCCTCAATTGATGCGCTAGCGGCAGCAATATTCTCGACACTACGGGCACTTCTTTGTCTCACTGGCACGGGAACAATTTGTACTGTGACTGTGGATTTAAATTTTTCCACTAGACGCTCAATTGTTGATCTGACAGGACGATTATGACGACCATAAATTGGACGTAGCACTCTTAAAGTTGAGGCCACTGACTCCGAATTCCGGTAGTAAATTTTAATAATTTCGACTCGTTGGATCGTTTATCTTTCCATGATGAAATGACAAACCTTACTTGAAGAGAAATGTCAAAAGAACAGGAAAAAGTATGGCGTCGTTTGCTGTCCCTATTGGTCTACTTTTGTAGCGTTCCTATTGAAAAACCCTTTATAAGTGACGTATATGGTATACCAGTGATGCAACTCGCGCGCGGTACGTTTTGCCTAGCCATGCACCATACTAAAGAAAACACTCTTTCGTTTGGTGTTATCAAATTTTGGTTACCTCTTTCCGAGGTAGCCTCATTTTGAAGATAAAAAATTTCAGGCACCAATCGATGCATCAGTAATGGCCGAAAATGTATTTTGAAAATAGGAAGGGTATCTTCCTTCCATCTGTTTAGGCCCCATTTAAGAGGTCGAAATTAGACCTTGGAGGGAATTGGCATTTAGCTTATTGCGTTTAAAGATATTGGCCCATAATTATAGTCACAAAATTAAGTTTTAACCTGGTTTTTATCCAAAATCGAAAATACAGTGTGAACCCTTAAAAAAAAGAAGAACTTGCATTAAATTATGAGAAAATTTTAAAAAATAGGTAACCTGCGTTATTGGCACAAAATATTGTAGACACAGTGAATTTGCTGTTTTTCGTTTTGTTTGATTTGATTTCTGATATGCGTACATAAAAATATAAAAAAAGGGTTGTATCCACCTAATTTTTTTTTTCCTCCATTTGAACTCAAAATTGGATGGATTGGCTTTTGGTTGATCAGAGTAAAGTTTCTGATTGCTTTCCACCTGGGGATTGCCAGAGCGATCTCTGAGCCAACCATTAGCAAGTTGACACACAGCCTCCCCGCGGCTCCATCTGGGTAGCTATCTCCGCATCCGCTGAGATAGTGAGCGAATGTGTGCAGCGTGTCCTCCCTGGAAGTAAACTGGGTTGTGCGCAGGGTTTGGTACCCGCCACGTAAAAAAAACACTCCAATGAAGACTAAAAAAGCCTCGGATAATGAACCCCTCAACGTTGACGACCACTGCAAACGAAAAAAGGACTATGATTTAAGAATATGCACCTGGAATATCCGGACCCTCAATAGGGAAGGTGCCTCTATCGAATTGGCGAATGCCCTCGGAAAAATTAAGGCTGACATCACCGCCATCCAGGAAATAAGATGGATAGGACAAGGTTGCTCTAAGCAAGTAAGTTGCGATATCTACTACAGCTGCCATGCGGGATGCGGATTCGTAGTAAGCAAGAGACTTCGCCACCATATCTCCAGGTTCACACCTGTGAGCGAAAGGTTGGCTACGATCCGCGTCAAGGCTCGATTTTTCAACATCAGCTTGATTTGCGCGCACGCCCCGACGGAGGAAAAGGACGATGCTGTCAAAGATGCCTTCTATGCGAGACTCGAGGAAGTATACGACCGCTGCCCGGCCCATGACGTTAAAATTGTACTCGGGGATTTCAACGAAAAGGTCGGAAGAGAAGGTATATTTGGCCCCACTGTCGGTCAGTTCAGCCTTCACGAGACCACCTCAAACAACGGTCTACGGCTGATCGACTTCGCCGCGACGCGAAACATGGTAGTAAGTAGCACCAGATTTCAACACCTCGATATCCACAAGGCCACCTGGCTGTCCCCTGATCAGAAAACACGCAACCAAATCGATCATGTTGTGATCGACGGAAGGCATGCTTCCATCGTGCTAGATGTTCGTACGTTCCGGGGAGTCAATTTTGACTCCGATCATTATCTTGTTGCAGCCAAGATACGCATGCGGCTGTGCAATGCAAAGGATGTACGCTCTGGTACGCAACGAAAGCTGGACGTCGCTAAGCTGCAATAACATCGGACGGCCGAAGCCTATTCCGCTCGCCTCTCAGAACTGCTCCTTTAACCTGACTCTCTCCCCGATGATGCCGGTGGGCTTTGGGCGCATATATCCCGCTCCATGTGCTCTGCCGCTGAGGAAGTCAGTGGTTTCCGACGCCCACTTCCGCGAAATAAATGGTATGACCAGGAGTGTGGGGAAGCCACTGCAGTGAAAAACGCCGCCTACAAAAGGACCCTGCAGTCAGCAGCAACGCGAGCCGTGCACGAAAACTACCGGGAAAAGAGAAAGGATGAGAGGCGCCTTTTCAGACGCAAGAAACGAGAGCAGGAAAGGCACGAGCGTGAGAAACTCGAAGTGTTACGGGGCAGGAATGATGCTCGAAAATTTTACCAACAAGTCAAGCGTCTGACCCAAGGTTTCAAGCCCGGAGCATCAACCTGTAAAGATGAACATGGAGATCTGGTTACGGATACGCAGGGTACAGTGAGATTATGGAGGGAACACTTTTCCAAGCTGCTTGCTGGCGATGACTCCACCAATCCCGCCTTTGGGGAAATTAACCCGATGCCACCAATCAACGACGATGGTGTGGACGTACCACCACCTAGCCATGACGCGGTACGAGTTGTGATCCAACGACTTAAGAACAACAAAGCGGCTGGTGCCGATGGTGCTGAATTGTTCAAGACCGGCGGCGATGAGCTGATAGGGTGTATGCATCAACTCATCTGCAAAATATGGCTAGTTGAAAGCATGCCCGACGATTGGAATCTCAGTGTCCTTTGTCCTGTACTGAAGAAAGGTGACCCGACAATCTGCGCTAACTACCGGGGAATCAGTCTTCTTGCCATCTCTTACAAGGTCCTGTCGACTGTACTGTGTCAAAGACTTTAGCCGTTTGCCAACACACTGATTGGGCCTTATCAGTGCGGCTTTAGACCTGGTAAGTCCACCATAGACCAGATCTTCACACTACGTCAAATCCTGGAAAAAACCCACGACAAACAGATCGATACCCATCATCTCTTTATCGATTTTAAAGCAGTTTTCGAGGGCCCGATACGGGATTGCCTGTATGCCACCATGTCTGAGTTCGGTATACATGCGAAACTGTTGCGGCTTTGCAGAATGACGTTGAGCAACACAGCCAGCTCCGTCAGAGTAGGAAGGGACCTCTCCGAACCATTTGATACCGAACGAGGTTTCAGACAGGGCGATCCACTATCCTGCAACCTCTTCAACTTTGTGATGGAAGGGGTGTTGCGAAGAGCCAGTGTACATCGTAATGGCACTATTTTCTAGAAAAGTGTCCAGCTCCTTGCATATGCCGATGATATTGATATCATTGGACGTTGTAAGCGAGATGTTACTGCTGCGTTCTCTGCTATCGAAAAAGAGTCAGCGAAAGTGGGTTTGACGGTGAACGAGGGCAAAACAAAGTATATGCTGTCCACAAACAGGGAGACGCGGCGTATTGGATCCTTTGTTACTGCGAACAACTATACTTTCGAAGTTGTCAAGGAATTCACCTATCTTGGCACCGCCGTGAACACTCAAAACGATGTCAGCCTGGAGATAAAGCGAAGACTAACTTTTGCTAATAGGTGTTACTATGGTGTCAGTAAGCAGTTGAGTAGTAGAGACCTCTCTCGCCCGACAAAACTGACACTCTACAAGACGCTCATCTTATCCGTGCTACTTTACGGCGCAGAAGCATGGGTTGTGTCGCAGACTGATGCAGCCACGCTTGGGATGTTTGAGAGAAAAATTCTTCGCAAAATCTTCGGTCCTGTTCACGTCGGCGACGACTACCGTATTCGAATTAACCACGAACTGTACGAGCTCTACGCTGACATTGACATAGTCAAGCGCATCACTATACAACGTCTGCGCTGGCTGGGACATGTTGTGCGTATGGACGAAGAAGCTCCGGCGAAAAAGGTGTTTGATGCGGAAGCCGCTGGGCAACGACGAAGAGGAGGACCATGCCTCCGATGGAAAGACCAAGCCGAGGAAACCCTATCCACGCTTGGTGTGAATGATTGGAGAAGGCGCGCGCAAAGCAGAGGCGCCTGGAGAGAGCTTTTGAGGTCGGCCGTAACCCGGTAACGGGTTGTTATGGCCACCCAAGTAAGTAAGTAAGAAACTCAAAATTTTTTTGAATCAATTTTTTCCAAAAAGCTTTTATGAAGACTTATAGCATTTTGAAACTTCAAACGCGTATTTCTCGAACCATGTTTTCAAAATCGGCAAGCTGTAGAACTCAAAAAGTTTAAGTCCGATTGACTAGAAATTTTAACAGTAGCTTCATTGTTTGATTAACTAGTGAAGAACACACGATTTCAGCGATTAATTAACAAGAAAAAAAGTTATAAGCAATTTTAGTCAATTTTTTTCGTCGAAAACACGATTTTTTGTTAAAACAATCGCCATTTCGCGAAAAAAAATTCTAAAAATATAATCATGTGTACTTCACTAGCAAAACTCATGAAAATAATGAAAAAAAGTTTTTCTTGTTATAGGTGGAGTTGGACGAGACTTCTACTGCTCGCCGCGTAAGACCTTTTTGAAAAAGTGGTTCACGATAATCACTGCACAGCCGCCATTTTGTAAAAAAAAAATATCAATAAAAATTTTTTTCTCTTCAAGATCTAATGTTATATTATTTGTATACCTTTAATCTCAAATGTCCTTTCAAAAAATAATTAAAATAGCCTGGTTTTTTAGAGCACAAGGGGGATATAACCCCTTAAGTAGACTTGCAATGTGGCAAGTGACTTGGCCGTTTGAAATGCGCTTAAGCAGACCTCTTATACCTATTTATTTACATACATTATGGTGATTCAAATTTTTTTTTTTAGTGTTGCAGAAAAATTAAGTTTATGATATGAAGACAATTTTCACGCCATCGCAGCTCTGTAGCTCAAGTTTAAAAAGGTGGCACAGAAGCCTGTTTGTTTTACCTGTAAATTGTATAGATAGGGCTACCAGATGGCATACTTTAGTAGCAAAAGTGCTACTTTTGGTAGGCGTTGCTACTTTTCACTCGGAATGCACTACTTTTGGATGGTGTTGCTACTTTCGATGTGTGCATTGTAAAATAAAAGTTATTTCAAATATTCTTTTAATTTGCTGGGGTTCGGTCGTACAAAGCGAGGAGCTTTTTTTTTTTTTTGCTCATCAAAAATATTTGTATGGAATTAAAATAATTTTTGGTTTTCATTACAAAATTGGAATTTTTTGAAATGATGGCAGGCCATCTGGTAGCCATATGTATAGATAATCTTTGTTTTATGTAACAGGGTCTGAAGAAGACCTGATGAATTTTATTGAGCTGTAATGGCCGTTTTCTGAAGTAAATTTTTGGGCTGAATCCGACCCATCATGTCAGATTTCTGAAATATTTGAGGTTAAGTACCTAAAAAATTAGGTTTTTTACTCTACTTTCGAGGCCATGTATAGGATTAAAAAAAAAAAAATAATTAAGCTTATTTTTAATAAAAACATCACTTTGCACCGTATTTTTCTTTCTATTTTGTCATTAAATGTATAAACACAATTCGGACGAGCGATGGTTCCAAAATAAAAAGAGATTTTTGACAAACGATTTTATAAGCTGTTTATCTGGCTGGTTCTTATTCCTTTGTATTGTTTTCCTTTTCTTACTAACCATGTTACCAGCCAATCGCAGGAAAAATATAATTTGTTCAATCACTCAGCGATAAATTTGGTAGTGTCACTTAAAAGAGTTTGACATTTCTGATCAAAAAAGCTCTGTGTCGTATCTTGCTCTAACGTATGGGAAAAATCATGTTGTCTTGTCTTGTTTTTTGACTTATTCGCTCTCGTCCCAGTTATGTTTAGAGCTTAACTCATTTTCGGCAACTGGTTGATTTTTCGAAAACTAAATTTTAGTCACATAAGTTTTTTTTAAAAAAATTTAGTTTTAAACATGTACAGCCTTGTCAATGGCAACACATCAACAAAGTCCACAATATATTTTGTAGCTTGAGACATAACTGCCATATGATGGAGTTTAAGTGGCGGTACCAAAATTCAATCTTAATCGACTGCGGAAGAACGAGTATAATTTATCATATACATACATACGTATGTATATAAAGCGGAGAGCGTAAAAATCAATTCAGTTTGCTTTGAAAAACGAACGAAGTAAGACTGCTGTCGCACAAATCTTAAAACACAACTACGCATGCATTGAAGAGCATTGAAAAGAAACTACGGGTGTGGTAGCCCCTAACTCTGATCTTTTTCACTAAATTGTAATAGTCGTTTGTTAACTTAATCCGTTCTCAAATATTGTCCAACACGTAAACATCGGTTCAACCGATATTGAGAATAAGCAATTTGACTAGTTTCAAATAATTAAAGCTAAAAATTTATTCAATATGAAATTTGGCGTTAAGAAGTCTTATTGCAAGCACACCTAACCTCCAAATATAAGCCACACATAGTCGGTGGCCACATTTCTAGGCCGAATCTACTACGGCTTTATTGTAACGCAGTGGCTTTTAAACTCAAAGATCTATTGATATTGAGGTGCTAGATCTATAATGTGAATTTTGCGAGAATGTACTTAGGGAAAAATAACGAAAAAAATCTTAAGAACTTTTAGCTCTACTTCTTTCATATACAGTGGATCAAAGTTATAATGGAACTGCATTAACAAAAAAGTTTCTTACTAAATAGTAAATTAACTAGATATTTTTTTACAAATTTAAAATCTATTTTAGAAAGTGTATTTAAACATTTATTATCAACAAAAATTTTTTAAAAATGAAAAATGAAAATGCATGGAACTCTGTCACAAAGTTATAATGGAACACCTTGTGAATAATCCACAAATTCGCTACCAAAACTACAGCAAACTTAATTTTCGTGTCATATATTTTTTTTTTAAACGCTTATTTTATAAAAAAAAATTTTGTTGATTATAAATGTCTATTAAATACACTTTCTAAAATAAATTTTGAAATTGTAAAAAAATATTTAGTTAATTTACTATTTAGTAAGAAACTTTTTTGTTCGAACTGTTCCATTATAACTTTGACCCACTGTACATACATACATATATTTACATACCACAGGTTACACATTTTATAGTTTGTACTCATAGTGAGCCGATCTTGAACGTCTTCCAAAGTACCAACCATAGTTTTGTGACGAGTTCAAGAATAATGAACTGTTAACAATGGCACCAGGGCTACGTGGTAACTGTGGCAATATCACAACCTGCTAAGATGACGGAGGCGATAAAGATGACATATCATCGGTATGACGTCGTGAAATTCGACGGTTAATAACGGAAACAGTTGATGATCTATTGGCACTGTTTGTGTATTCAGTAATTTGTCCTGAGGCTGTTAAACTACCGTTGCCTGTTATGTTGCTAGTAGCATCAAGAAAGAATTCTGGACTAAAGCGCACTCGACTATGTTGTGAAGAAATCGAACCTTCTTTGGCACTAAGGTATGAACTATCATCACTAGTAAGCGAATCGGGGGGCGTTGAATTTGTGGGAGTATCCTGCTGCGATGCAGACGTAGCAGTCACTGTGCCCTTTGGTGTCCTAAAATTATATTTTTTAAGAGAGGAACGAAGCTTGGTGCCCGTTTTGATACCCATTAGTCCTGCATTACCAAAAACTGATTGTTCGAACGGCAAGCTATCGGGACGCTCTTGCTTATTTAATATCGGCAATGGATGATTTTTCGTGGTTGGACTAATGGGGGTAGAGTGAGTATTTGTGTGGTAGTTGTTGCAATGGAGTTGCGGTTGGTGTCCAAATTTTCGCAGATGTACTGGACTAGCAGTGGTGTAGGGTAAGTGCTCATAGTCACGCATACGGTTCAAGCTAATCACATCAGCAGCGCGTGAAGTGAGATTCGTTAATTTTGCTGTATTCTGGTAAAGTTCATGTTTGCTGGGTGGTGGTACTATTGTAGTTGGTTCTCTGTACATATGTTGTGACTGAAGTTGTTGGCAGAAATCAATTTTTGAAGTTGCTGGTGTCCCCAAGGCAATGCCTATATTAGGATTGCCAAAGTCATACAATTCGGGCAGCTCATCCTCGTGTTCGTATGTGAAACCTTGGTTAATGTTTGAGTTATTTGAGATATTTGAAGGAGTGCGTCTGTGTTCAGCGGCATTGACACCCATTTGTGGTACCCTTGACGGTGGTGTGCGCGTTGTCTGCTGTTCACATTTATAATCATAGTAGTTAGGTAAACGATGATTATGATCGTATGAATAATCAGGATATGACTTGCAATCACGTTCAAAGCCCAGATTGACCTCCGGACGATACGGAAAGTAATTGGAACCTGTGGAAAGATAAAAAGACTTAAGTTATGAAAAAAGTTGTGAAAGAGGTGAAATTTGCGAGAGTCATTGAGAGATTGCCATTAATATCAGTATCCAAAAGTTAAGTGTAGTGGCAAAAAATCTAAGAATTCATCGACCGAAGATGTAGTCCAGGAGCGTGCGGCGATAAAAAATATTAAATCTTTTGATGAAACTGTAGCGGTGAATGAATTCAGAAGTACATTGATAACAAATGACGTATATAGTTTGAGCGATTATGTTTGAATAAAGTACATTAATGTGAATATATTGGTTTAATTTATTTGAAAATCGATTGTAATTTTCTATAACTTTTTAAATAAATTAGTGGGTACTTACAACAACCAAAATTGGACAGAAGATGCCACAACTGAAAGTCTCATAACTTCACCACCAAGCACTTTCGGAAGTCTGCACCTATTTCCAGCCCGCTTCCTGCTCTTAAAAACATAAGACTGGCCATAAAAGAGCTTAAAAAGGGACCAGGCTACAATAATATCTTAGCCGGAGCATAAAGAGTTCAATACTTTAATGACGCAACTATTTCGTCCTATTTTAGAAACCATTTCAAAAAAAACGAAACTTCCATACGAATGGCTTACGTCTTACTTGATAAAGTTTTTAAAACAAGTCATTTACCCTCAGAAAAAACTATATTGAAATCACGATGCTGATTTCATGATCTAAAGATCTAACTAAATCTCTCTTCAATTGCATTCAAAACAATTTCGATAGATCACTGCGTAAATAGCAAGCCTGATTTCGCACAAATCGGTCGTGTACTGATCAGATAGTCAACCTCCCGATTATTCCAGAGAAAATATGAAAATTGTTTACAAGCCTTCATGTATGGCTGTGAGCGTCAAAAGAAAGTAAACACCTTAATTACTCATATTAAAAGTTTTATTAAAATGAGGTGACACAAAATCAAAAATAAATAAAAGAAATTCAAGAATTATTTAATAATAGCTGAATTCAATATAAACATTTGACAAAACTAATCTAAAAAAATAATAAATTCACTTTTATTAGTAAAAGATCAAATTCTACGCGTCAAAAAAAAGTAAACAGCAATCAAAAGGGAACAGAACTTTTTAATATTTGGTTTGTTTTTCTTTAGCCTAAAGCACCTCGTTTATTCCCTTAGGCATCGACTCGACAAGTTTTTTTGTTACGTCTAGGCAGATTTCGCTCCATTCTTCCTTTGAGCCTTCTTTAAGTCTGCCTGGCGTCTTGCTGGCGTCTACGATATGTTCTCTGATAATTTAACTACACTTGAGGCTAGATATGCCTTTATTCCTATTACTACAGCTCTAACTTCAGTACCACCCGACTAGAATTTTTCTTAGGCATGCCTAAATATACTTTTGGCCCTAACTGGGAAATAATTAGGCTAGCCAAAATTAGGAATGTGTACTAGCAGCCTAATTAGCCAATTGTAAGGCATTTCTAAATTAGTTTTGCCTATCAACTGCCTGATTAGGCCCTACTGCGGCATGCCAATGTTTGGTTTGCCTAAAGGTTTGGTCATGGTAATAACCTAAGGAATGCCTGAATTCAGTAAATCTGGGGAATAAGTAATGTGGTAGTCGTGACTAAGTTCGAATTTACTCCTGAATTATAAGAAATGACCGATGACAAATGCAACGTTTCCTGAACTTTTAACTTTGATTTTCATCATTTCATTTCATTTTTTAATGAATATTGACCTTGATATATTTATTAATTTGGTGTTTTATTATGCAAACTCAAATTAAAAAAAAAAAAAAATTTTGAAGAACTTTTCCTGCGCTGGAGTTGAACCTGGTCATTCCGAGTCGTTAGATGCGTAGCTTGACGCAATCAGCTAAACTCATTGTTGTACAGTGACTCACTAAAAGCAAATAATCATAATTTTTCTAACAGTGTCATATTTGAATTGTCATTTTATCAGAGTTCCCAGATTTGGGTGTTTTTGTAATGTTTGATTATTTTTTTTTTTTTGCTGTAAATGTGTGTGGTAGCTGCCCGATAATTGGAATTAGAATATTAAAATAACACAAGCTTACTGTAGCAATGACTTTTTATTTATTTATAAAACAGTTTTGTGTCAACATATTTTTAATACAAACTGATATATAATCAAAAAAGCCTTTTCAAGAATGTAGTTATGCTAATTGTTGTTAAATAGAATAAAAATTAGAGACGAAAGAGTGGTTATACGACTGAATTATGAAGTGCCGTATTTTTTAACAATTGCAGTTTTACTTATGGACTTAACAATAATGTCACAACTATAAAGTAAATAATTATTTGTGTAATTTGCAATGCTCAATGTAACATTATTTGTATTTTTTATTTTTGGTAATTGAAAAAATTGTTCTTTGATAAATTTGTTGCAATGGAACCTCCTTTTTTTAGCCATTTTTGATAAGATTCCAATGTAATTTTCAAATCCGATCGCATCGAATTCATCCAAAATTTTTTTACATCACCTGCAACATGCCGCAAATAATGTGGAATATATCTTTTCGAATTGGGACTCAAAGTAGTTCAAAAGCATGTACACGTGCAGAAGTAAAAAATTGTTCTACAATTTCTAAAAACTTTTTGCAAAACCACAAATATCCAAAATATATCAGAAGTGATCAGAATTCGGTCGCCTTCCAATATTTATGGTATATTAGAGGTCTCTGTTTCCCAAATAAGCGTCAGCTTTGTACTATAATTGTTCAACCTAAGTTAGAGCGCCAGCGTCGTTTAGCTGTCAAAATTCTCTCATGCACATACATTTTATATGAAGCCAACCGAAATAAGCAACGCCCTAACGCCAACGTATTCGATTTTCTAATTTTGACAGAGCGTTGGCAGCTAATTTTTTATTTTATTGTGTTGATTTTTTTTCTGTCACAAACAGTAAACAAATAAACTCTACATGACATTTAACGCTACGCTCTTATTTAGGTTCAGCGCTCAACTCAAAAGCGTAGCGCCGGCAAAGTCAACGCCCAACGCTCTAATTTAGGTTGAACAGTAAATCTGTTTTTTCTTAAAATAAAACACAGTTCACACAAAAGCATTCAAAAACAAGCTTAATAAAATAAAGTAACTTTTCAAATCAGAAGGAACATTAATTTACATCGGTTCATTTAATTGTCAATGAAAAATCAACCAAAATGAAAAAAATCTTAATTTCTGCCAAACCAAAAATTTTCTACCAAATTTGGGGAAATCTTCCAAATGTGGCAACGCAGGTAAACATTGAATTTTTCTAATAAAATTTAAATATTTTTTTATGATTCGTTATAACTTTTTTGTTTTCATAATTTTATATATATGACATCAAATTTATAAACATAGTGATGAACTAAGTGAATGTTGCCTGGGTGACTCTTTGCATTGATGTTGCATTAAAATATGAATATATATGAACTCTGTGTATGAATGACGACTGACAATATAAATCAATAAACGTCACAAAAATAAATTCATTTAAAATAAGTCAACAAAAATATTAACGGGAAAGTGTGTGGGTAATAAAAAAATAAAAAAAACAACCAATGATAAAAAATGTTTCCCCAAGACACAACAATTTTTTTTTTTTCATTTCTCCCTTGTAGAAAGGGCCCAACGAGAGCCTAATGAGGTAGGCGTTGAACAATCCTATTTGGGAAAATTTGGGGCACACCGTTACAATCCAAATTAGGTTGTCATTGGGTTTCCAAACTTGGCCCTAACGTCTGGTTAGGCAAAACCAATGAGGACCTAATTTACGCCTAACGACATTTTCTAGTCGGGCACTAAGCCGCTTTTTGCGTCCAGGTCTCGGTAAGTCTTCAACCTGATGGTGTTTAGCGTATATATCAACTATTTTTTTTTTAATTTTCAGTGGTTTCCACCCATAATTTCTCCAATTTCACCTTTGACTTTGGATTTGACTTTTTCTCTTAAATCTAATATAATTTTCCAAGTATCAGTCGATGTTTGTTTTCCTATAATGAGATTATTTTCCTTTATACTATTTTAGTTTTTATTTATTAGTACAAATCAACTTAAAATTATTTTCAGTGAAGTAAAACATGTGACCAGTACAAATTTTTCACTAAAAAGTTTAGGTTCTTCCCCGAAATATAAAAAAGCTAAGTAACAAGTTTAACTGCTTACTTTTTTTTGACGCATCTGATGCATGTTGTCACCTGGTTTGATTTAATGTTATATGATAGTAAATCTCTAAATGGTATAGTAGTAAATTATGTAATATTACTTTTTATCGTAAGTCAGTAATAACTTTGTAATAAGACATTTTAAAGATGAAGACTTGGTGTTTAATTTCTTTTGACACTCTTTGAATGTATTTAGAAAGTTAATTTGGAATACACTGGTATCAAGAAATGCTCTAATATCGGTGTAGTGGCACAGCCGTGATACCGTTTTTTCCATTAGGGGCGATTCCACGCCTCCTTAAATAATTTGAAACGTATTTTCCTGTTGAAGGCAAGGCTCCGCCTACTATTAAAAAAAATCATCACAAAACTGCACTGCTCCTCTTCATAACCTTTACAACAAAAAAAAAACCAAGCGATTATTTTTTGTTATGGCAGTTAAAAAAGGATGGAGCCGTTTTGCATCTGCCTAATTATAAATAGATAATCCTCACTCTCTCACAAACAAAGAGTAAGAAGGTGTTGTAAGTCTCAACTCTATTTTCGATAGTGTCGAAGGTCAGCTAAACTCAAATCATAAAGGTACAGTGAGTCAAAAAAGTTTAGAAACAGCAAGATTTATTTTTAACTAGCATTACCCTGTGCGCATCGCTTCACCTCAACCGTGGTGTAGATTCGATGTGCGGTCTGCGTGAAAATTCTATTTAAAAAATACTTTTGTATGAGGACCACCCTTAGTATTCACCCAAAATTAAATTTTTACAACCTAAGCAGTGCCTCTTAATATAAAAACCACGTGATGTAAATTTCATGAGAATCGAGCGGTCTTCGAGAAAATGATATTTAAAAATATTTTTGTATGAGGGTCACCCTAAGTATGCACCCTGAATACATTTTTTTTGACCTCATCTGTGCCTCTTAATACAGAAGCTATGTGGTGTAAATTCCATGAGAATCGATTTGGCGATCCTCGAGAAAATGATATTTAAAAAATATTTTTTTGTGAGGGCCATCCTATGTAAATAAAAGTTTTGTATCCTTAGCTAAGTCTCTTAACATAAGAGCTACGTGGTGTATATTCGGTGTGAATCGTTTAACCTGTTATCGTGAAAATTATATTTAAAAAATTTTTGTATGAGGGCCACCCTAAGTTTGAACTTCAAATAAAATTTTTACGATCTTATCTGTGCCTCTTTACATAAAAGCCATATGG
This sequence comes from Tricholauxania praeusta, assembly GCA_949775025.1. Taxonomy (NCBI): domain Eukaryota; kingdom Metazoa; phylum Arthropoda; class Insecta; order Diptera; family Lauxaniidae; genus Tricholauxania; species Tricholauxania praeusta. Next base: position 113,703,379 of record OX459028.1, read on the forward strand.
TGTAAATTCCATGAGAATCGATTTTGCGGTCTTTGAGAAAATGATATAAAAAAAATTGTTGTATAAGGACCACCCTAAATAAAAGTGTTGAAGCCTTAGATATGACTCTTAATATAAGAGCTACGTGGTGTAAATTCGGAGTGAATCGATTAACCTGTCTTCGGGAAAATGATATTTAAAAATATTTTTGTATGAGGGCCACCCTAATTTTGCACTTTAAATAAAATTGTTACAATCTAGTCTCTGCCTCTTAATATAAAATTCATTTTTTTGTAAATTTCAAGAGAATCGATTAAGCAGTCTTTGAGAAAATGCTATTTTTAAAATATTTGTGTATGAGGGCCACCCTAAATAAAAGTTTCGTGGCCTAAGCTATGCTTCTTAACATTAGAGATACATACATAGTGTAAATTCGGTGTGAATCGATTTACTTGTCTTCGTGAAAATGATATTTAAAAATATTTTTGTCTGAGGTATGCACCCTAAATAAAATTTTAACCATAGAATCTGTGCCTTTAACATAAAAGCCATACTGTGTAAATTTCATGAGAATCGATTTACCTGTCTTTGAGAAAATGCTATTTTTAAAATATTTTTGTATAAGGGCCACCCTAAATATGCACCCTAAATAAAAATTTTATAGCCTATGACCCCCGCCTTATTAATACTAGCATGCTGTAAAAATTTCATCACGATCGGCTGGATAGTTTCCGCGTCCATAACGGACAGACAGACAGACAAAAAATGAATTTTATATAATAGATAACTAGCAAAAAATGCACTTTAAAAGTTAAAAAAATTGATTTTTTCTCTGCCATAATATTCTTTGCTACATACTATTTCAAAATCAACTACAATACTTGAAAGAAAAAACTTTTCCGTTAGAGAAAAAAGGAAAGACAACATACGAAATTGTAGCCAAAAAAGTTTAGAAACGCAGTTCATTTATTTAGTTTTCGTTAGTACAAAAATGCATTGAAATCACGTTATTAACGTTCTATCTTAGTAGAGGTCCAGAAAAATTCAGATGTATCAGCTCCAAAAATAACTACTAACATAGAGTAATGTCGTACTTAGTTTAAAATTTCCAAAATCTGCGAAATGTGATTGCTAGAGGCTAGGTATAACGGAAAGGTGACACGTTAAAAACCCTTCGTCGTTAAGAGAAACGCTAAAAAGCGCTTGGACTTCGCAAAACCACGCCCATCTGATCCGAAAATATTATATTTTGATTCGTCACTAAATATTAAATTATCCTAAAATGTGTTTGGCTGATTAACGTGGTTTTTGTGATTTTTAGGCGCTTTTTAGCGTTTCTCTTAACAACGAAGGGAGGCTGCCACGCCTTCTTTGATTTTTTAGAAATCTTTTTTAGGGTTCAGCTTATATCCTAACAAAATTTCATCAAAATCGGTCTGTTAGTTTAGTAGTAACGACGTATTTTCCTGTAAGAGGTGTGGCACCGCCAACTAAAGAAATATATTTTTACTCAAGATTCAATATATCTATATACCAAATTTCATCAAAATCGGTGCAGTGGCACAGCCGTGATACCGTTTTTTCCCATTTGGGACCATGCCGCGCCCCAATCTATTCTAATAATCTTTCTTACCTACCTTACAAAATTTCATCAAAATCGGTTCATTAGTTAAGCCGTGGAAACGTTTTTCCTCGTTAGGGGCGTGGCACCGCCTACTATTAAAAAAAAGTATACATGTCCCCTAGGGCGGGTTGATTTATATGGGAGGAAAAAAATCCAAAAGTAGTAAAGCAAAATCGTTACCTACAGAAAATTCTAAGAACATTTCCCTTAGAAACCATGGTCCTTAAATCAATCCCTGTTCCGCGCAAATCGACCTCAAAATTTGCTTATGAATTTTCTTAAAAAAACAATCTAGTGAAATAAATAGATAACAAAGTAAGCTGATATTTCGAATTTTCACAGTAGACGATCTAGCTTTCTGCCTTATTCCAACAGTTCTTCACAATTTTTTGATAAGAATAAACGATGTGTTTTACATTGGAACGTGTCAGTGTCCAAAAACAGCTCCCTTCTTCTGTGGGCCGATTCCTTTTGACCTGCAACAGCTTATGGTTGACCAGCATAGCGCAGGAAAGCACTGGATTCCCGAATATGTTTAAAACACTGTCGACCAGCACTCAACATTGCCGCCAGCAAGTCACAACCTCATTTATAAGCCTACATCATCGCACATGGATATTGAATCGGATATTGACTTCGCGACACCAACCGCATGACAACCAAGTAATTCCGCATGATGTGTGATAGGTTTGGTATCAGACAGAGGCAAAGTCGCTTCTTGTTTGGCTACTGCGCTTTTTAAGGACGAAAATTGGGAACTTATTGTCATGGATAAAGCGAATGTGGCTCTCGAAAAAAAAATGCAGGTTCCTTGCGTCGAAAGCAAAACAACGATTTTGATTTGACAGCTTTGTGAGCTATGTATGAGTTCACAGTCCTAACCACTTCGCCCCGCTGCCTTCTAGTTTTTTATTATTCCCTTTGTTCACTGTATCTACAATACAATGTTTTGTGTCAATAACGCAGGGTTATCTTTCTTTTAAATTTTCTTCTAATTTATTGCACGTTTTTCTTTTTTTTATGGGGTCACTCTTGTATTTTCGATTTTAGGTAAAAACCAGGTTTTAGCTTAGAGCGCTTTTAATTTTGCGATTATAATTATGGGCCTATATATTTATACGAATCTATTTTCAATGGACCTATCTGGTTTTTAAAAAAACATCGTAAGCAAATATCGAGGTCGATTTGCGCTGAACAGGGATTGATTTTAGGACCATGGTTTCTGAGGAAAATTTTCTTAGAATTTTCTGTAGATTACGATTTTGCTATACTATTTTTGCGAAAATAAATCGACCCGTCCTAATGTCCCGCCTTCTCTTCACAACCTTTCCAACAAAAAAAAATTGAGCGATTATGTTGTGCTGTGGCTGTGAAGAAGTGGTGTAACCGTTTAGACATTGCGTATTTATATATAGATAACATCGGACATTAAGCCTTAGACTTTTATGACTTATGCTCAGGGTTGAATAGAAGCAATTCTCGGCCTTCTCAAAAAAAAGATAAAATATTAATTTGTATGGAGACCTATATAATAGATTTCAATTTACGATGTTTCGGAGAAAAAGAAAGATCAATATAATTCAAGGTGTATTTTGAAGAGAAAGAGTGGTTCCTTTGGGCCCAATTAATGAATTCGTAAATGAAAATTACTTCTCGATGTAATATAATCTCAAATACATACCTTGAAAAACTGTGATATTCGCTCTTTAAAAATTTTAAATTCTAACCTCGGATTCGAATTAAGCGTGTGAAACACCTTCGGCAAAGTGTAATTAGGTTTCAGATACTGAGGTTTGTTGAACTGTGTACGTCGTCACTCTAACTAACAGTTTTGGACCAAAAATTAAATTTTTTCTTATTTTATTTTAAGTGAAATTCACGTAGTGGCATTGACAATTTCAAACTATTGTTCTATTAAATTTGAGCTATTACACAAGAAAGTGCGAAAGCTTACAAGCAAAATTGACCATCTGCAAAAAATAAAATTTTGTTTTTCTGATGGAAAGCGTACAAATTCTAATTGGTAATGTAAGAATGTACTCTTATAACACACCTCATCAGGTACTGTATACATTCCTTTTTAATAACCCAGCAAAACCTATAACAGTTATAAAACTTAATATATAAGCGTTAAAGTTCTCGTATTTTACCGGTTAAATTTCTTAGAATATCGGGGAAAAAATAACCACTTTTTCCTATCCGTGTGAGTATACGTGTGATAGCAAAATTACTTATATTTATCTCTTTCTAACAAATGCAGTTGTCTCTTTCATTTTTCGAATTCCTTTCTTTGGCATTTTCGTAAGCGAAAAAAAAATCCATTCAAAAGCTGACATAAATTTATTATTTTAAAAATAATTGTCGTTTTTACAATATGTATTGACACAATATAAATTTGATTTTTGTAACAGCAAGCTGATGGAAGAGTGGGAAAATTACTGAGGCAGTTGATGACACTAAGAGCTGCATTTCAACAATGCAAGCTCTAACTGATAGCTGATTGTTTTTTCATTTATTTTCATTAAAAATACTGCTAGTCGAATAATTTTTTATTTTTTTTCTATTTGGTTGACGTTTTGCTGTCCATAAAGTATTAAAAATGAAAAGCAATATTGAAATTTTATCAAATTATGTTTAACTCTTTCTTGTTGCTGACAAAGGGGTAAATGTAATTTTAATGTGTTAGTAAATTTATAAATTTTATTGATAGTGTTTGTAATTCGGGACAGTTCATAATTCAATATGGTTAGTCATGTTTTGCTGGGAACCGAAAGTAATATTTCACAAAGTTAAGAGTATTTAAGCATGGTTAAAATTATAATTAGCGCTACTCACCAATTATTTTTTTGCAGATAGTCAATTTTGCTTGTAAGCCGGCGATATATAGCAATGATGCGCAAAGTGCGGTCTGTTTTTATTTCGCCCGCCAATGTTTTTTTTCAAAATTAATAAAATATTTACATTAGAGCGGTTCAAAATAAATCTTTTTGATTTTTTCACGATGTTTCAGAATGTTTTTGCATTTTTCTAAATTAACAGAACTGACATAATTTGAATTTTTGAAAATGATAGAAAAATCTATAGAGTAAGTAGTTCAAATTATGTCAGTTTTGTTAATTTAGAAAAATGCAGATATCTCGGGTTCGAAATAAGAAAATGATGTGCGGCAGTACATTAAAAATGATGTAACATGGGATCGGCGACAAAAAAATATGGGGTGATTTTGCAACTTTAAAGTACAATATCGGATTTTTTTCCGGTCAATTTTCAATTTTTTTGTATCAAAAAAAGAAGAAGAAGAAAAACTAATCGCGGATTCGAATTTCCCGATTGATAGTAACTGTTTGAAATAAAAAAAAATTCATCACTTTAATATCCAAACTTGTCGACTCCGATTCGAAAAAAATCATGTCTGTTAATTCAGAAAAATGCAGATACCTTGGTTTTGAAATAAGATAATTTTATGCGGTTTTGGCATTATTTTAAGCAAATAACAGCTCATTAAAAATGATGTACCATGGGATCGGCGGTAGAACAATATTTGAGGTGTTGCAGCTAGAAAGTGGAAAATCGGTACTTTTTTACTTTTGTCCGGTCAATTGTCAATTTTTTATAAGAAAGAAAGAAGGAAAAGAAAAACAAATCACGGATTTGAATTCTCCGATCGATAGTTTCCCGAAATCCATACCCACTTTGTTGGAAAATTTTATAACGTTTGTGACTTGAACCATTTTTTAAATCATTATTTTGGAAAATGGGCTGTTTACTGTAATCCGCTGACACATTGTAAAAAAATCAAAAAGTTTTCATTTTGAATCGCTCTAATATACACATTTGGACAATCACATTTTTTCATAGAAAATGAAACATGTACAGATTTTGTTGTAGTTACTTTGATGTTCCATTTCTTCAGCCATTTTTCTTATTCAACTAATTGGATTTTCACCAAGCTGGATGCTTCTACTGCAGACTCATTGGATGCAATAATTGCGGTATCATATGCAAATGTTGCAACAGTTACATCTTCTGAAGTTGGTATATCGGAAGCAAATATTGTGTAAAGCACTGGACCCAAAACACTTCCCTGTGAATGCCAGCACCAATTTTAAAGATCTTTGAAGATTCTGTTGAATCTGAACGAAGTAAGTGCGATCATGTAAATACGATTTTATTAGCAAATAATAATGTGCTTGTAAGAGTTTTTAGACATTGTATAGCAATCCCGGTGACCAAACTCGATCAAATGCCTGTTGAATGTCTTAAAACACCCCTAATGCGTATCTTTTGCTTTCCAAAGTGTCGGAAATGACTCTCACTACACGGTGGCATTGCTCGAGAGTACCGTGATTTGGTCTAAAACCAAATTGATGCTCTGGAATGATATTTTTTCCCCCCAAGACTGGCAACACTCTGGAATGATATTTTCCCCCCCCAAAACTGGCAACACTCTTCGAAGAAATATTCTTTCGAATATTTTCCAGAGAGTCGACAGTGCGACATCATTTTCGGGCTTATTCGGTTTTGGCACCATAATTATTTGTGCACATTTCCACTGAGAAGGAAAATAGCTCAGCCGCAGAATTGAGTTGTAGAGTGTTGTCAAGAATATAACACCATTCCGAGTTAAGGCTTTCATAGCATGGTCGTCGACCAAGTTCAACCCTGGAGACTTTCTAGTGTTCATTTTGTTTATTTCAGTTTGTACTTCTGAAGGAGGGATATGCTGAATTGGCCAGTCCATTTAACATGGTACATCAAGAAACTCAAGACTCTTCAATTTCATTACAACTATTTAGAGAAAAAGACTGAAATGATTGGTGCAAGTGCTGCGCGAATGCTTCCGCCTTCTGATGATCACTTCTACACCAAACTCCACTACTGTTTTTGACAGAAACATTTCTATTAGCTAGACGCATTAAATATTTGGTTGCTCTCAAAAGATTGTATTAAATTTTGTTAGAAACATTTAATTTCTTGAGGAATGTAGCTAGTTCTTCAGTTGGGATAGTCACGACTTTAGGTCCTTTGTTGCCTTGTTGTACATATGCTTGTCTCTAGGACTGCAACTAGTTTGCCATAGTATTCGTAAATCCCTCTTATTTTTTTATCATTTCACTCAATTACATAGATAATGTGATTTGGCTGTTGTTATGATGTTCCTTAGGTGTAGAGAAAAGAGCAGCTTCATGAATGAAGTTGGTGAACTGTTCAACAGCATCATCAATTTCTGTTGCGGTTTTAAGAGGTACGTTTAGCTCTATGTTCCTGTTTTACCAGTAACCAAACGAGTCAAGATCAGTTTTTGACGTTACAATTTGACATCCATACGAAACTTTCTGCAGCAGAGTACGTTAATTGATAGGCGAGTTATCAGAGCTAAGATCGAAGCTGTCAATGATGTCTAAGTGGTGCCTTGAAATACCGGTATATATCACAAAATCCATCAGGTCTGGTATTTTATTTGGATCTGTTGGCCAATATGTTGGTTTTCCAGCTGACAAACATGAATGTTTTTGTTCCATAATGCATTTGTTAAGTTCCATTCCTTTAGGATTTATAAGTCGGGATCCCCACCATGGATGTTTTGCATTGAAGTCACCTCCAACTATATATAAACCCTTGGCCGAATCGGTTGAAAAATGTCACATAGTCTTGGAAATTTACAATATGTCGTAACGGAAAGTACTTAAATTGCAGACACACAAATGTGATTGTTGTTGTTGCACATTGCTTTTACGATAGCCGCTTGGACTTCGTTTGTTTTTAATTCTTCAAAAGCTTCGAACTTAAGAGTCGATTTGATCAGAATAGCTGTGCCGCATTGAGCTCTGTCATTTGGATAATTTGCGGATATTAAACCGAAACCTTTAATTTTAAAAAAGGTTTTACTTGTGAAGTGCGATTCCGACACAAGAATTATATCTAGATGGTTGTATTTAAGAAAAAGTTCTACTTCTTCTGTATGATTGTCTAAGCCATTGGCATTCCAGATTGCTATTCGCAGATCTATTTGCATAATTTGCTGATCAAAAGCGTCATCATGGATAGCAAGTCACTAGTTAACTGTATTTGTTTATTTAACAAAGCTTCAAGCCTTTTAAAATTATTGTTTTCACTATTTGGTTCTAAGTTTTGCTTCAAAATTTCAAAATACGAATTTTTGTTGTTGCTGAAATCATATACAAACGGATTTGAAGGAGACAATTCAGGAAAGTTTTTTGTGCTATGTACTGGCATAGTTTTACTTCGGCCTAGATTATTATTAGAACTTCTGATGGGTCGCAAGCTCTTGCCAAATTCGACATTCCTTATAACTTGCTGCATGGTTTTGCAAACAGTTTACACAGCGCGCAGGCGAATTTTAAATTTTCTGGCATTCTGCCACTTTCTACGCATCTGTACGCTTTTGAACAGTACGATTTCGTATGCCCAAATTGACATTGAACAATTTCATTCAGTTTTTGTGGTTGCTTTACTTTTGTTTCCTAAATACTTCAAGTCATACAAACCTTTGTTATTGTTCGCTGGTTCAACGTCAATGAAGAACATTCATAGCGGCTCTTTTGTGATTCGACTGCGCACATTACTAACTAATCCTACTTTATGACCTAGAGCTTCGATTTCGCTCTTAATGGATTCTTTTGGAGTTGAATAATGTAATTTTTTTATAACGACTCTATAAGCTTTTTCTTGCTGAAGCTGATAAGTGTGATAACTTATTTTCTTTGTTTTGAGGTGAGAAATAGTAGCACTGTAAGAATCTACATCATGGACCATTAATCTCATCTGACCATCCTTACCTGACTTATAGGAAAAGTTCTTTTTCGAAATAACGATAGAGAGCTTTTTATCCATTTTGCTAATATCAGCAACATCAGGTATAACGATTGATGGCGGATTTGGCATATTTAGTTCATCATTGTCGTTAGAGTTGCTGTTGTTGGGCTCTTCACTACCGTTCATTTCCTCTTCGGTGTCATATGTTTGCAAGCTCGAAAACATATTTTCATTAGATGTACTAGGCTCAATTAGTAATAATCGTTTTCGTTTTAGAGTAATCTGCATTTTAGGAGGATCTTGGCACTGTTGTTTGTTTTTTGCTTTCGCGATTTGCCAAACATCATCGGCATCGGGTGATACTCACTGTCGTCATTGTTAGTCATTTCTAATTGTTTTGCTTTTTTTTTTTTTGCACAAAAGAATTATGCACTTTTTAGGCTAATTATGATTGTTTGGTTTTCTTTATTTAATTTCTGTTAACACAATAGCACGTCCGAACGCTCTCATGGTCTACTTGAGAATGATACTCAAATATGAATAAATTTTCATATTTCGAGCGTTCCCGAAGAATTCTAGAGCATGACATTTTTTTTGATCATGTCCATTGATTTGAAAATGGCAATTTCTAGAATACTTCAAGAACGCTCGATTTTCGAAAATTAATTCATATTCGAGTATATCCTCACTTTCTTCATTTTTTTGACCAAATTCCGAAAAATTAAAATTTTGCAGCTCTGGTAGCAACCCTAAAGTTTTTTTTTTTTTTTAAATGAGGATATGTATTCTCGAGCATGAATAAATTTACGAAAATCGAGTGTTCTTGAAGAATTCTAGAAAATGCCATTTATTTGAACATGTCTAATATACATACATATTTGCACACTTTATTTCGAAAACGGCTGCAGCGATTTTAATGAAACTTGGGGATTTGATGCATGTGTAAACAAAATTAGGAATGGCTGTCTTTCAACTTGTTAAAGACTCTAAGAGGCGCGTGGCACCGCGCTAATGTTTAAATTTTATAACGTTATAGCTCCCAAACCATGCAAGACATTGTGATGAAATTCAGTAAACGGATGCAGGTCATATACATCTGAAAATGCTCTAAAAGTAGGCGGAATTAATAAAGTGAGCGTAGCAGTGTTCAGCAATCGAAAACTTTGATTCAACATTACTCAAAAACGGCACCTACGATATTCATAAAAACTTTAGAGGTTGTAAATATGTACAACTGAAAGCATTCATCAATACAAGCTAAGCCGCCATACCGACAAAATTTGTAGAAGGGTGTGGCGCCGTCCACAATAATTATAAACGTTATAATATGAGAAATAATGACGCCATCGTTGTGAAATTTACTTAACTAAAAGCGGGCGCAACAGTACCCTACAACGAAAAAACGTTTAATGTGATATTTATTGTATTATGTGAGTAATCATCATAAAATTTGGTACAGCGGTGTTGGCTATTATAAGCTTTGAAATTATTTGGCGTTCGATGTGATTGCGTCAGTGGGCGTGGCACCTCCCACACAAGCAAAACATGTCTAAGGCTGTATTTAACGTACTATCAGAGCACATAAGGGTTAAAACACACGAAAACGCCACCTGAAAAAATTTTTGGCTCCGATTTGGGTGAAACTTGGCATGATTGTAGTATAGATGTCTGGCAATAAAAGTGTGTTTAAGATTTTGCCCTAATATTATTTGTTGCTCAGATACGCGGGTATGAAATTCACGATTTTCGTACTTTTTCAGAATAAGTGTTTTTTTTTCGAAAATTCATAGCTTACAGCAAACTTTATCAATTAATAATTGGTGAACGTACATTTTTAGGTTTTTACTTGCACTTTTTTAAAAAAAATATTGATTTTGAAAAAAAAAAATTTTTCACAAAAATTTTGCGAATTGAAAAATATTTTTGCATTTTTTTTAAAAAAACCATATTTTAAAAATTTTTTTTTTTTTTTGAAAAAAACCTTGATTTATTCTACGCTTAATGCCGTAAAAATTTTTGTGGGAAAAAAATTATTTATATTTTTTTTTAATTTAAAAAAAAAATTAAAGAGCTAAAATTCTGTAAATTGAAATAAATTTTTCATTTTTTTTTTGAAAAATCCATTTCTGAATTTTTTTTTGTTTTTATAATTTTAGGTTTTTATTTCTACTTTTCAAAAAAAAATACTGATTTTGAAAAAAAAAAATTTTTCGCAAAAATTTTGAGAATTGAAAAATATTTTTGCATTTTTTTAAAAAAACCCATATTTAAAAAATTTTTTTTTTATTTTTAAAAAAAACTTTGATTTATTTTGTGCTTAATGCCGTAAAAATTTTTGTGGGAAAAAAATTATTTATATTTTTTTTTTAGTATTAAAAAAAATTAAAAAGCTAAAATTTTGTAAATTGAAATGAATTTTTGAACTTTTTTTGAAAAATCCATTTCTGAATATTTTTTCGGTGAACTTCAGATTACAGCTTGATACGCAAGCCTTAAAATGATATGCCATAACATGAGAGCAAGTGGTAAATTAAAATGTTTGAGCCGCTAAGCGCGCGCTGTACTACGCGATGAAAGGCTACTGCACTGATTTTAAATTTCAGTTTTAGTTTTCAGGTTAACGGCTCAAACATTTTAACTAACTACTTGCCTTCATGTTGTGGCATATCATTTTAAAGCTTGCGTATCAAGCTGTAATCTGAAGTTTACCGAAAAAATATTCAGAAATGGATTTTTCAAAAAAACTTCAAAAATTCATTTCAATTTACAAAATTTTAGCTTTTTAATTTTTTTTAAAACTAAAAAAACAATAGAAATTTTTAATTTGTTTTAGTCGACTGAATGTTATTAATTAATTTGAAATTTTTAATCGAACTTTACAGTCAATTGCAGTAACCAATGTTCTTGTGAAATTTCAAAAATCGGTTAATGCTTTATAAACAAACATGACAAAGACAACAAATGGAACAATTTAACCTGGTAATTGGTGACATATGTTTCGGCTATTACCACATATATACACATAATAATATGTATATACATAGCCTCATCAGACCAGTTTTGGTTAATTTGTAATGACAATAAAATTACAACAGATGGCGCAATCGCATAATATAAAATTGCACTTTGTGTATGTCGTTCAGCACAACCTCCGTGGCTCAAGTGTTAGAGCGGCCGTCCACATATAATTCATGGAATGGTCGGGGGTTCGAATCACATTACAAATTAACCAAAACTGGTCTGATGAGGCTATGTATATACATATGAATATGTGTATATATGTGGTAATAGCCGAAACATATGTCACCAATTACCAGGTTAAATTGTTCCATTTGTTGTCTTTGTCATGTTTGTTTATAAAGGATTAACCGATTTGTGAAATTTCACAAGAACATTGGTTACTGCAATTGACTGTAAAGTTCGATTAAAAAATTTCAAATTAATCAATAACATTCAGTCGACTAAAACAAATTAAAAATTTCTAAAACCGGAAGAATACGTCCAACAATTATTCGGAGAATAAGTGGCGGGAGCCCGAAATTCGAAAAAATAAAGCTACATCATATAGCAAGTCCTTAAACCGATGGTTTAACAAAGCTATGCAGCAAACGAGAAATGACAATAAAATTACAACAGATGGCGCAATCGCTTAATATAAAATTGCACTTTGTGTATGTCGTTCAGCACAACCTCCGTGGCTCAAGTGTTAAAGCGGCCGTCCACATATAATTCATGGAATGGTCGGGGGTTCGAATCACATTACAAATTAACCAAAACTGGTCTGATGAGGCTATGTATATACAAGTTATTTGTAGTGAGTTCCTCAGTTATAGAATTCAAGCAATTTTCAGTAGATGGAGTACTTTTATTTAATTTCAAAATTTAATATAATTTACAATATTTTAAGTTTGACACAATTTAATTAAAACGTTCTTTCTCGCTGCTAAAACCAATCTAATCTTTTCTTTTACCCTGAGTTTTACATAAGTTAAGCTTACAGGACAATTATTGCAAGCTTGCAAATTGTTAAATAAAGTTTTTTAAAAAATAGCATAAGTCACGTACAAAGTGCTGCACAGTGGTTTACACATTGGTGAACATTGATCAAAAATATATGAACCTATTAGAAATAGGATCATGTTACAAGTCACGTACAAAGTGCTGCCCAGTGGTTAGATATTAATTAAATATTAACGTAACTTATATAAAACTCTTTGGACATAACTTAACATATGTAAGCCTATTCGTTGGGCACAGTGGGACTAACTTTCCCCTCTCTTAAGTTCGGAACGTCCCTGTTCCGACTTTGGATACGCTGAACAATTTCCTTTAAATCAATTTCGTGGCGTTCTTGACTGATAATGATCCTGTTGCGACTTTTGACTAAAGCAATGATAATGAGTATGATGAAGGTTACTGCCACCGGCGTTGTCGCCCACCAAAGTTTTTTCTGCAAATTAATTCCATCTTGCATGGCGTTGATGTGTCTCGTATTGTCAATATGGATCTTATGGAGGTATGGTAGAGATAGCTTGACTTGATGCTCTAAGTAGCTGACTTTGACTGTTTTAGGTGGATGTGCCTCAAAATATGCGTTGCTCTGGTTCAACGAGTATGTCGTACCATTTATCTTAATTGATTTTGTAAATGTTATTAGTACTGTTCCTTTAACCTCAATCGCTTGTTGATCATAGATTATAGTTGGAGGTACATCGTTGAGAATAATTCCCCCTCTGAAACACGCTGGACTTGGCTTAAATGGTGTGATGATTCCGTGGAACATTTAGCGGTATTGTTGTTAAGGAGTTGTGAGAGGCAGTCGTCGTTTGCTGGTTGGCAGAAATACGTGGATGTCGTAGTCGTACAATTCTTAAGTGGATGTGTGCCATCGGAACAACTTGCTGCTTTACTAACCCTTAACTTTACCATAGTATTATTCCTACTTACAGGATAAATGTTAATAAGGTCACAACAATTTTTAATTTTTGGTATTTTTAAAATATAATAAATGACATCGAGATTCTGTAAAATTTTTAGTTTTGATGCACTTAGAACGTTTTCTATGCTAACGGATACATTTTCATTAACAATGATATTATTAAGTTCTATATCATCTAATATTAATGGGTTTACAATATCATTTTTTGCTAAAATTATCGACAATGCAATAGTGTTTAAGTTTGTTATAATCCTATCATTTCTATTTTTATATAATTCAAATATTACTTCCTCTCTATCTGGCACGATATTATTTACCACAATTGACTTTTGGACTCTATTAATTTCTTCGGTCAGCTCGTTTATTTTATTTTGTAATACGGAATTTATTGTTGTTTGCCTATTACTGTTTTCAATTAACATGTTCTGTTTCGTAAGTAGCAGTTCGAAATCTTCGTGGTCTGGCGTTCCAGCCACAAATTTTAACGCGGAGCCGATAAAGTCCACCGATCGCACGAATCTTCGAGGTATGTCCAGTGTCCTTATTAAATGTATGATTTCGTCCGACTGTTCTATTAGAATTTTTTGTAGGTGAGGTTTTTCAGTAAGTTGCTCTATTGCCTGTTTGTTTTCGTCCACTATCCCTTTATAGTCCGTAAGGTTTGTCATATGAATTAAATAAGTATAATCTTCAAAAATAGCTGCCTTTCCTTGCGTTATCGCTATGAAATGTGCTGGAGTATAGTCTACGATCCCAGCCGCCGTGAGTCCAAAGATGCAAAGTAGTCTGAGGTATTGAAGAGAAAAATTCACTTATATTATTATCGAATATTATTTTTATGTAACTTTCTTCCATCTATTAGGACCGTGGTCCCTAAATCTTTTTGAATAGTCTTCTGAACAAAGACTTTATCAAACTTATTCCCTAATCGCTTATTTCTACGAATAAAAACTATATCCCCTTCCTTAAAGGTTCTACCTACGTCACTAAATCTTTTAAGAGTTGTTTCTTGGGCACTAATTAATTTGTCTCTCACTTTCTCCAATTTTCTTGTAGAGAAGTCATTAATGATATCTGTTGGCCTAGCACCAGTTACCGAATGAATACTACAATTATATTTGTGCGTTGCCATTAATATTAGCTCTATTGTATCGGTCATATTATGTTGAATTTTCACGCAGCGTGCAATTTCAAGCAGGGTGGAGTGAAATCTTTCCACCTGGCCGTTACTTTCGCTGTGCAGTGGTGGTACGAAAAATTGCTGTGCGTTAAAGTGGTCTCTTATTAGTGTCTTTAACACACCAGATTGGAACGATCTTTCGTTGTCTGACACAATGAGTTTTGTACCCCTGAATTTTGACAGTATTTGCAACAGCGCATTTTTAACGTCTATTGTCGCCCTAGAAGCTATTGGTATTACGGTCGCAAATTTGGAGAATTTGTCAATACTAGTTAAAAAATGTTGTCTGTCTGTTGTAAAAATATCGATGTGTAGTATCTGTCCGGGATAATCGGGTATGGGGCTTTGTCCTATTTCCGGTGGTGGGGGTTTCCTTACGTATTTGTTTTCTAGACATATCTTGCAGCTACTCACTATTTGCTTCAGTAATTTTTTTATAGTGGGAAAATAGTATTCGTCGATTATCTGTCTATAATTTTCTTGAAGGCAACGGTGTGCACGGTTGTGCTCAGCTACAACTATCTCCATTTGATCTTCTTTGTTAGTCACATCGATGACCATTTTTTCCGTATGGATAAATTTAGTTCCAGGAAATTGCCTCACCAATGAATCCTGTATTGTTCCAAGGGTATGGAGGTCACAATGTAGTCCGTTCACTACGCTAGGGTTGACACTTTCGTTGATTGTTTTGAACAAGTATCCGGTATCGTTATATTCGATTGTGTGACGCAAGAATTTCTGGAAGAAAATTTTGTTGCACTTCCTGTTATTCGTTGCTTGGGATAGAGTTTGATTCCTAAACTGGTTTATTGGAGTCTTGACAGTTTTTACTATGTTCGATAGGGAAAGCTCGCTATGGACTGTGTTGCCATCCGAGGTCTCCAAATTATTTACATATTGCCTCGATAAGGCGTCTGCGACTACATTTTCCTTTCCAGGTTTATAGTGGAAAGTAGGAGAAAATTCTTCTATGAATGCACGCCACCTTCTTATTTTGGAATTGGGATTTCTATCCGAAATAGAGAAAGTGAGCGGTTAGTGGTCAGTAAAAATTTTTATATTTTTCACGCCATATAGATAATGGCGTAATGCCTGGAATGCCCAGACAATCGCTAGTAACTCACGCTCGTTAGTAGCGTAGTTTTCTTCACTCTTACTGAGTGTTCGAGAAACCATTGTTATTGGGCGACCATCCTGTGACAGTACCGCCCCCAATGCGACAGATGAAGCGTCCGTCGTTAATTCAAAAGTTTTATCATAGTCTGGGTGCTGTAAGAGTACATCCTCCGAAGCTAAAGTTTGTTTCAGTTTATTAAAAGCATTTAATGCTTCGTCATCGAGGTTTATTTTTATATTTTTTGAGTGTTTGGCTCCGACATGGCCATTCTCTCCTCGTAAATATTTAGTCAGCGGCTTGGATATTCTTGCGTAGTCTTTTATGAATCTCCTGTAGTACCCGGAGAGACCAAGGAAAGCGCGCAATGATCTTAGTGATTTTGGCTGTTCGTAGTCCAAAATTGCTTTCACCTTGTTTTGACATGTTTTAATGCCGTCCCCTGAAACTACGAAACCCAAAAATTCTACTTCGCTTTGAAAAAATTTAGATTTTTCAGGCGACACCCGCATACCGGCTTGTCTGAGTTTTTTAAGAATGCTCTCTACATGGTTAAGATGAGATTGCTCATCAGCAGAATAGATGATTATGTCATCCATATAAACATGACATGTTTTCCCGATATCCTCCCTCAGGATATCATCAATTGCCCGCTGAAATATACTGGGGGCGTTCCTCAGTCCGAAAGGTAAACGGCAAAATTCATACTTGCCATTATTCACGCTAAAAGCTGTCTTGTATCTGTCACGTTCGTCTAACAATATCTGGTGAAAACCAGATTTCAGATCTAAAGTCGTGTAAAATTTAGATTTTCCCAGATTAGATAAAATTATAGTAGAATCCGGTATAGGATATCTGTCTACTATTGTATGTTGGTTTAATTTCCTAAAGTCAATTACCATCCTAAGTTTTTGCTTCCCGTTTTCATCCAAACCTTTTTTATTCACTACGTGAATTGGGGAGTTATAAGGAGAGGACGATTTTCTTATTATGCCATCCTTGAGCAGAGAATTTATTTCGTTATTTACAAACTCCGCTGCTGATATCGGATATGGATAGCTTCTAGAGTAAATTGGTTCAATTATGTCCGTTTTAATTGTTGCTTTTACCCGAGTATTATAGGGTAAGGCTCTATTAGGATTTGCGAAAGCTTCTATATTTTTTTCAATTAAATTCTCGATTGTAGAGTTAAGGTGAGTGGCGACATTTTCGTAATTAATCGATATATTATTGACTTGTTGGCAGTGTAAATAAAAAATTTGTTCTTTTCCTCTTTTATGGAAAAGACAATTATTATTTATATTAATTACCGCTTCTATTTCTTTGAGAAAATCGTAGCCTATGATTCCATCAAAGCTTTCGAGCTTAGGTAGGATGTAAAGTGTCGTCATTACGCCGAAAATCTTAAGTTTGCATTTTTGTTTTATGGTGCTTATGCCATTTACTGTTTTAACTTGAAATTGGTTTGCTACAGGTTCTATACCTGTAGTGAATGTATTACTTTTTATGTAATTTTTTGGACTTCCCGTGTCCACTAAAATTCGGAGAGCTCTGCCGTCGGACGTTGGTAACTTTATAAACGGCAAGAGCGACTTTATTCTAAAAAAGGATTTTCCGATTGATGCGAGCAGCAACACTGATTTTGTGGTCGCCGCTGTTCGACAATACTGGACTCGTTTGCATTATTTTGCCCAATATAGTTTAAACGCTGCAGTTTATGCTGCGGCGATTGCCCTGAGTTTCCGCCATTATGTCCCCGCTTGGGGTAATTATTTTGATATGGCACTAGAGGGTATTGAGATTGGTTCTGCGCTACTCTGTTAGCTTGAGGTTGTACGTCCTTAGTATTTTGAAAATTCGTCGGTCTTCGATAATACGACGTACCATGGTCTACTTCCATTGGTGTTGGTATGTCGCGCCTAAAGTGTGGAGTGTACCTGGCTCTTTCATTCGAATGTTGATTTTGGAATTTATTGAACTTTTTGCCCTGGTTTGGGCTATCTTGTGCCGTGGCGAAAGTCAATGCAAAATCGTACCTACGATGATTCTGTTCGAGTTCTTGTGCTGTAGCGAGGGCTGTAGGCAGATCGGAGGCTCGTGACGAAAACAATATGTCGCAAATGGGTTTCCTAAGACCGGAAATAAATATTCGTAGTGCGTTTTCCCTAGCGCGCTCGTTAAGTGCCGAAATTAGTGCGTCATTTCCGCTATGCGTCATAATATGTTTGTTCGTTATTAAAGTTAACTGTTTGTCGACTGCGTCGTAATATTCGTCTATAGTCAATTTTCCTTGTCTAAGAATGCTTAACTCATTTTCTAGCACGTGAAGAGGTCTCTTGTCCGAAAAGGACTGATCTAGCCTCGCAATGATTGCCTCGAAATTCAGGAGGGTGCCAAATGAGCTCAAGGTTGCATTGGCGGACCCAGTTATCTTGTTTCTCAGTATGCCAATAGCAATGTAATAGGCTTCCGAGCCCTCCGCGTAGTAGCCCATGGCAAAATTTGCCGCCTCCCTCCACGCAGGGTACTCTGTAGAGTTTCCCTTAAACTCTGGGAGAGATTTTATTAAGTCAAGATTATTATTTGTCTTTTGAACCCCTGCCCGAATCGTGGCTGGTCGGTATGGCTCTACCCGAGGTGGTTGCAAGCCTGCCATTGCTTCAGTAAGTTGTCGTATCTGATCATTGAATTCTTCCCTTGAGATTTCGACGGCCGCCTCTACAAAACCCATTATTTGATTTCTGTCCATTTTGTTTAGTTAAGGTCACCGAAATTGGAATGTCAAACTACAGAGAAATAAAGAGAATCTAAAACGTTCCAAGAACCAAAGTAGTATTTTTACAACCGATCACTTTTTTAATTCAATTAATATTTATAATTTAAAATGTTCCAAAAGCCAAAGTAATATTTTTACAACCAATCACTTTTTAATATTTATTTTTTAAATATTGTATTTTTCCATCTAAATAGGAATGATTTCTTTTTTTTGTTAAATTCGTTTATCCTCAACTTAATGTAAAATTTCTTAATTTAAACTTCTTAAATTTTTCATTAAAAAACAACTCACATCACAATCATTGTGTTTTCTCTCATAAAGTCGTAGATGATTGAGTCAACGCCAGATGATAATGTTCTTCGTAGATGTAGAATATAGATGTTTTTTCTGCACTAAGTAGATGGTGTGGAATCCTTTTATTCGTTGGGCGCCAGTTATTTGTAGTGAGTTCCTCAGTTATAGAATTCAAGCAATTTTCAGTAGATGGAGTACTTTTATTTAATTTCAAAATTTAATATAATTTACAATATTTTAAGTTTGACACAATTTAATTAAAACGTTCTTTCTCGCTGCTAAAACCAATCTAATCTTTTCTTTTACCCTGAGTTTTACATAAGTTAAGCTTACAGGACAATTATTGCAAGCTTGCAAATTGTTAAATAAAGTTTTTTAAAAAATAGCATAAGTCACGTACAAAGTGCTGCACAGTGGTTTACACATTGGTGAACATTGATCAAAAATATATGAACCTATTAGAAATAGGATCATGTTACAAGTCACGTACAAAGTGCTGCACAGTGGTTAGATATTAATTAAATATTAACGTAACTTATATAAAACTCGTTGAACATAACTTAATATATGTAAGCCTATTCGTTGGGCACAGTGGGACTAACTTACATATGAATATGTGTATATATGTGGTAATAGCCGAAACATATGTCACCAATTACCAGGTTAAATTGTTCCATTTGTTGTCTTTGTCATGTTTGTTTATAAAGCATTAACCGATTTGTGAAATTTCACAAGAACATTGGTTACTGCAATTGACTGTAAAGTTCGATTAAAAATTTCAAATTAAAAAAAAAATATAAATAATTTTTTTCCCACAAAAATTTTTACGGCATTAAGCGCAGAATAAATCAAAGCTTTTTTTAAGAATAAAAAAAAAATTTAAAATATGGGTTTTTTTAAAAAAATGCAAAAATATTTTTCAATTCTCAAAATTTTTGCGAAAAATTTTTTTTTTTCAAAATCAGTTTTTTTTTTTTGAAAAGTGCAAATAAAAACCTAAAATTATAAAAACAAAAAAATATTCAGAAATGGATTTTTCAAAAAAAAATTGAAAAATTCATTTCAATTTACAGAACTTTAGCTCTTTAATTTTTTTTTAAAATTAAAAAAAAATATAAATAATTTTTTTCCCACGAAAATTTTTACGGCATTAAGCGCAAAATAAATCAAAGTTTTTTTCAAAAAAAAAAAAATTTTAAAATATGTTTTTTTTAAAAAAAATACAAAAATATTTTTCAATTCGCAAAATTTTTGTGAAAAATTTTTTTTTTTCACAATCAATATTTTTTTTTGAAAAGTACAAGTAAAAACCTAAAAATGTACGTTCACCAATTATTAATTGATAAAGTTTGCTGTAAGCTATGAATTTTCGAAAAAAACACTTATTCTGAAAAAGTACGAAAATCGAGAATTTCATACCCGCCTATCTGAGCAACAAATAATATTAGGGCAAAATCTTAAACACACTTTTATTGCCAGACATCAATACTACAATCATGCTAAATTTCACCCAAATCGGAGCCAAAAATTTTTTCAGGTGGCGTTTTCGTGTGTTTTACCCCATAATTCTAATCAAATTTGGTATAGGGATGTCGGTTCTATTAGCTTTCATATTAAATGGCATTCGCGAGGTTTTTTTCGACTTCTTCAACCTCTTTTAACTTATTTGAATTTACCAAGACTTTTCAACATTTCAACACAACCTTTTTAACCTGTTTCAATTTTTTTTGAGATATTCAACCTATTTCAACTTATTTTAGCATTTTCCATATTTTATTCACGTTATCCCTTTTCAACAGCTTTAACCTTTATCCGGTCGGCTGTCTACATTTGTAGCATTTTTGCATAAAAAGTTTAATAAAAAAATTATCACAACATAAGAGTCCGGGGTTACCAGTACCGTCCTAAAAACAATTCTAAGCAGTTGTTGCCACTAAAGACATAAAAAAAGTAGCTTTAAAGACCTCCACACCTGACTTTAAAAAACTACCATCTCCTGGCCGGTAGTCTACGAATGTAGACACCATACAATTTGTATGGAAAGTTCCCTCATTTTTTTACTTATCTCAGATTATATTGATTACAGCTAGTCGAAACACGATTTTTTCTCACTAATATTATTCTATGCTTTCTTACGCATACTTGTGGGTGCTTGCATGTGTTTACATATGTGACGTAATAACATATTTTACATTAATAGGTAATAAGCTATGTATTTTTTCATACTGCAGTTTTTAATTTTGCATTGCTCCTCAAGTTGATTGCACGGTTGCTTTCATTTTGCTGTGCTTTTTCGGCTATAAAATAGTTGTGAAATAGCTTTCTATCAAATATAGTGATATAGACTAACACCTTGGAGAACGGAGCGTGCTTCAAATTGACCGAAGAAGATTTTGAGAGCGATTTCAACGAGGAAGCACGCAAGATTTGCAGTTGGTGTAAAAAAACAGTCTGTGACGCATAAACCTTTACTTATACTTTCGGTAAATGCTGCTATTTAAATGAAAATTAAACCGGCTTATTTCGATTTGAAACGTATTTTATAATATACTTTATCAAATATGTAAATATGCTAAACTGAATTTAAGTATAACTGTCTGTGTACAAAGACTTTTTCTAATATGTTGTCTACAAATGTAGACTTCCAACCGCCCACGTAAGTTTACAATCCCGACCGGATAAAGGTTAACATTGTTCAATCTTCTTCAATTCTTTT
This sequence comes from Tricholauxania praeusta, assembly GCA_949775025.1. Lineage (NCBI taxonomy): Eukaryota > Metazoa > Arthropoda > Insecta > Diptera > Lauxaniidae > Tricholauxania > Tricholauxania praeusta. The sequence continues at coordinate 113,724,778 of OX459028.1, forward strand.
TTCACTTTATCAACCTTTTTCAACTTTTTTAATATATTGCGGCTTCTGAACCGTTCTCAATATATATTCGTGATTTCAATATGTTTCTTCGACTTATTTTTCCTCCTTCTATTTCAATATTTTCCATATTTTTTCGATGTATCAACCTTTTCAACTTTCTTCATTAGTCTCATATTTTTTCGAATATCCAGCGATTTAAAACTATGTATTCCAACTTCATTCAACATTTTCAATATTTTATAGACTTTATCAGCCATTTTTAGCTGTTCAACTTCGTTCAACTATTTTCAATGTGTTCCTCATTTTTTCCAACATCTTTAAATTTTTTTCAACTTTTTCAACCTCATTCAACTTTCTTCGAGACTTTTTCTAAGGTTTTCAACCTCTTTCAACTTTTTTCAACATTATCTATATCTCACCAGACAAAAAATGGTGTTCACCACGATTTGCCTTGGTAACAAGATATCGATTGGGGTAGACCCTATACAGGAAATAAGTGAAATAAAGTGAATGCCCGACTTTAAAGTTTTGTATCTGATTTCTATAGCTTGATATATTACACTTGCTTACAAAATGATTTTTGTCATGTATCTTCGATGATAGGTTACTTTTCTTATGTATTTTTTCCCACTGAAATACAAAATAAATTTTTTTTTAATGGTACAATTTTTAAGATCATTCATTAATCATTCTTGGTACCAAATTAAAGGTATTAAAATAACAAACAAACGCTTATGATTGAGTTTTCAATTAGTTAAGCTGTTGAAAAGATATCTATAATGAAATATCAAATTTAAAAAAAAAATAACAAATTTTACAGCTGACTTTAACAACTTTGTCATTTTATGGTCGATTTTCTTTTGGTTAGTCTTATTTTTGCGTAAAAGATTTATGTACATGAAGTAAAATTGGAAGTTTTTCATCGATTTATATTTTTTCGTAGCCACAGAGTAAACTGTAAGATTTGAATTTTTCAATTATCTGTCCTGTTTTCATCTACATATACAGTGACCGACAAAAGTCTTGATAAACCCCCGTTTTTTGCTAGATCGAGAATCCGAATACGCAATGGAAAAATGTAATGATACAGTTTTGATTGAAACTCTTTTTTAATGAAAATGAGCAAAAAAAAAAAGTTCTCCTATATAAATTTTAAAAGTTATCTGAAAAAAAGCACACAAAATACGAGTGACATACACTACATATACTACTGTCTAGACAAAGCCCATTACTAGGATTAAGATTAATTTTGAAAACTGGATTAGCGCCCTCTATTTTAACCCATTTTCAAAAATATTGATTCAAAATATGGTGCAAGTTATAAAGGTTATCAAACTTTCCAACAAAGTGGGTATGGGTTTCGAGCAATTGACGAATTCGAATCCGTGTTTAGTTTTTCTTCTTCTTCCTTTTTTCTTATAAAAAAATTGAAAATTGACTGGACAAAAGTAAAAAAGTACCGGTTTTCCACTTTCTAGTTACAACACCTCAAATATTATTTTACTAAAACACTTTAGAGAATGCTTAAAATGATGTGCAAGGCAAAAATTTTACATTCGCATGGGTTTTTAAGAAATTAACGTTATCTTTAACAGCTAATTCGTCCAGAAAAGTTGTAAACCAAATTTTTTTTTGTTCAAACAATAAGCTATTTTCGATGGAATTGTAATAAAAAAAAATTGGGGCAATTTTGATTTAGCGACACTTCCAATTCTTTATGTTAAAACTGTGTGCATCGAAAAACAATATTTTAGAAATAATTATCTGGTTTACAACCGTACAACCATTTACGTGACATTCAACTTAACGATTGCTTTTCGATAAAAAATTGCTCAGCTATTTAATCAAATAAATAAGCATTTACCAAAAAATGTTTTGAGTTTAAGCCTTTTAATATGTTGCTCCTTCCCAACACAAACTTATAAGAAGTGAAAAAAAAAATAACCGCTGAAAATTATTTTATAAGGAAAGTATTGGACAGATACAATTCAGTCAGAAAATTTCTTTTTATTCGCTTGTCAAGTGAGGCTCCATTCTCGTTGCCTACGATTTTGACAGTCTTCAAATTTTAGCTACGAGAAATTTTTCAGGGTGAAACACTTTTTGTGGTAAATATTTATAAATATTTAACTATTTTCTGGCTGAAACACACCTATTATTAAGATCCTCTATTGTGCTAACAACAATGACTTGGCCACCTTCTTCCTTTCTCTACTATTTTTCACCCAAACAAATCAAAATTGTTTTATCTTTTTAAAATTCTCAGCTGCCTTTAACAGTTTCTTACAAGGACACCACCACCCAGTGACCTCACCGATTTGGCTCAAATTTTTCTAGATGGTAGTTCACGTGAAATAAGAAAACCCATATTTTACGATTTTTCGCAATGCTCAAGGAAAAGCGAGAAATTCGCGTTCAAAGTTTTCCAATTGGTGTCTTATACAAATAAATTTTAACTTCGTTCGAGCAGCATAGGGTTAACGAGTTAGCGTTAGGGTTGTTGATATTGTATTAAATATCGGATATCAATAATATCGATATTTTTACAGTACGATAAATATCGGACCGATATATATCAGCGAAAAATAACGATAAGCGATATATCGTAGGCAATATCTTTTTATTTAAATAAATAATAATAGTTATTTATCAAAGTTAAGCATAAATACATAAATAACATAAGCTGTAAATGCCGAAACTTGGTATCAAGGGATTTCAAAAACAAATGTTTTTATACATTCCGATGCGTGAGTCTGCTTCGATTGCTCGGAACGCAAAGTTTAAGTACATACCCTACACGCTCTGAAGACAGCAGAAAAAGATGAGTCATCCATAATTTCCAGAACGTCCTGCACGTTATCCGCAGGCTGCTTTCTCTTTCTCGAAAGACCACTTGAATCACCAAAATTCTGCACTGCTAACGAGTTGTGGTTGGTCTTCATGTGTGAACGAAAATTGCTGGCGTTGCCGCTTGTTTTCACATTTTTTCCGCACACATTGCACGTCTCGTTTAAATGATTAACTTTCGTAAAATACGATTTGGAATCTAATTTTTTGTTTTCCAAACTCATTTTACAAAACCACTCGAATTTTGAGTAAATTTGCTGATATGACAGTGCCACCGCACCAGCACACTCAACACACTCGAATGCAGAAAACAAAAGAAAATTAGAGAAAGAGAGACAGATTGTGTTTCGCAAATTGATTGAGCAGTCAGTTTTTTTTTTGAAATTCAAAAAAAAAGCCAAAAGAATTCCGTCATCAACTGATATCATAAACCGATATGATAAATCTGATATCGAATATCGATATATAGTGTGTTAAAAATATCTTGAAAATATCGCAAACGATATCCCTTGAGATATCGATATTTTGATACATCAGTAAATTATCAACAACCCTGGTTAGCGTATGATCATGGGCGTGGCTGGGCAAAACGTACCGCGCGCGGTACTGCGGCAGAATGAGAATAACTTTTCATATACGTATATAAAGCAGAGAGCATAAAATTTAATTCAGTTTGCTTTGAAAAGCGAACAAAGCACAAATACACATGCATTGAAGAACATTTAAGAAAAACACACGTGTAGTGGTGCCCAGCTCTGATCATGGGGGTCACTAGTTCGATTCTCCGTTGCAACTTTTTTTTTATTTTTTTACTTTATTTTTTACTTTTAGAATAAGGAAAAAATTCAGAATTATGGAATACTCTTTATTTCAAAAGCTTATAATTTTACATTATCATAAAAACAAATAAGGGGCCGTTCAAGTATTACGTAACGCAATTTTCGAAGATGTTTGACCCCCCCTCCCCCCTATGTAACGCGCCGTAACGTTTTCCTCTACCCCCCCCCCCCCCCCCTAAACGTTACGTAACACCCAAGTGTCCATATTTACCTAAAAGTCACAATTATGTTGCGAAAAGGAAATACATGCGTATGTTGTTTATTTTCTTTATTATACCCTACACCGAGGGTATATTCACTTTGTCATTTTGTTTGTAACGCATAGAAGAGGGCGGTGGTAGGTATGAAAAAGTATGTAGATATATTCTTGATCAGCGTCACCACCTGAGTGGATTTAGCTATGTCCGTCTGTCTATCTGTTCAAATCAGGTTTACGGAAAAACCAAGAAAGCTAATTGAATGAAATTAGCACACTCAGGTTAGACCTTCTTGCAGGCATCTTGCTATTGAAAATGGACGTAATCGGTTCATAGACACGCCTACCGCCCATACTCTATGTATATTTACCCAATCCCATTTTGAAAAAAAATGCAGCGATTTTGATGAAACTTGGTGATTAGGTGTACATTTGAACTAAATTAAGATTAGGCTAGGTTTCAAGTTTCCAAAGATTCGCGTGGCACGGTCCTAAATTTTAACCTCTATACCACCATGTCTCGTAAACCGTGCAAGATATTGTGATGAAATTTCTTTATTTTTTCGACTTTTTCATCGATTTTAAATTGCTTAGACTTTTTCAACCTCTCTCAACATTAACATTTTGCATATATTTACTACTTTTTCAACAGTTTTCAACCTCTTAAACATTTCACACTTTTTTCGAATTATTTAACCTCTTCAACGTCTTTTTTTACTGAAATATATTTACCTACTTTGAGTGCAGTGTAGGGTATGTGAGTTTCGGCCTGACTGAAGATAACACATTAACTTGTTCATATTGTTATTTAATAAAAATCACACATAATGTAATAAACATTTGCTTAAGCTTAAAATATGTTAAAATGGCGAAAAATGAGACGAACATATTTTATTAAAATGATAAAAGTTGATGGGATCTAGAACAGCTACAGCAATAAATGAGAAAAATAGGAAATCTTTCCACGCTTACATCTCTGGTTTTGGTTAACCAATCTCGAAGATGATAGTTTTAGGACATTCTGCTTGATAAGTGCTTTAATTTAACATATCATTTATTGCTGTAAATTATCTAGATCCCATCAACTTTTATCATTTTAATAAAATGTTTTGGCTGTAGGTATACAATAAACATACACATTAAGAAAGAGAAGAGTTTCATTTTATTATACACACCTAATTTCAAATAACCACCCGCTAAAGTAGTTTCACTTCAAAAACAATGTTACGTAACGCGTTGTTCGAACCCCCCCCCCCCCCTCCCCTGTAACGCATCGTAACGTTTCACAAGACCCCCCCTCCCCCCCTAATTGCGTTACGTAATACTTGAACGGCCCCTAAGACATAAAGATTTTCTGTAAAAAGAGCAGCATACAAATGCGGAATTTTTACATTAGCAAGAAGAGCAGTTCTTGGGTCTTTGATCGTTCGATTTTTATTTTGGATGCATATTTTTTGATTTATGACCTAAGACAACCGAAATTTTTTTTTTTTTTTGAGCAGCCAATCTCCATATATCTCGCTCACCACAAATTTTGAGGTTTTTCACGGCATTGCACTTTTCTTACTTTAACTGTAACTCGTCAACTGTCCGTGTTTCTCTATTTCGTCAGTATCAAGCGTCTCGTTCAGTGTTTAGAAATGTCTAGGTTTTCGTCCAGTCAGTGTTGCGTATGTCCTTTTGTTGATGCGATAGTGTTGTCCTCAGTAATTCTGTCCACTTCTGGTATTATTTCCTGTTAGCCCGTTTTGCCCCAATCCCACATACATATGAACAGATAGATCACGGTTGCCTGAAAAGTGTTTTAACCTTAAAATTTCATCACTCCAAAAATGTTTCGTGCTACGTATTCGAGGTACCTTACTGAAAATTTATCTGCAAAAAAAATAAAAACCCTCCGAACGCTTTTTTTTCTAACAAGGACCTTTACTTATGTATATTCTGGAATATATGCACCGCAAATTAATTTTTCTCAGAAAAATTTTTTGCGGCGTGAGAAAGTACTCCATAACTGATACCTCTTTGTTTCTCTGAAATATCACAAATTAAAAATTTCCAGCTACCCTGCCACACTGGAAATTATGCAGATCTGTACGTAGGCCTGTATAATCTATATATTAATACGTAAACGTCGAATCTTGTGGTACACTTTTTGAGTATTTACTATAAAGAGGGGAGAATGAAACTTACATCATTGGAAAGGTACTGTTCCATAGATGTGCAGAAAAAAATAATATTGTGTGTATGTTGCCGCTAAGGTAGGTAAAATAAAGTGAACATAGTGGTGGGTGCCACGCCCCTAACAAGAAAAATCGTCTCCACGGCTAAACTAATGGACCGATTGTGATGAAATTTAGTTTGGATATAGATTGAACCCTCAAAAGCATTTCTGAAAATTCTATGTTCTTTTGGTGGGCGTGGTACTGCTCCGAACAGGAAAATCGTTTTTATTGTTAAGCTAATAGACCGATTTTTATGGAATTTGGTACAGAGGTAGACTGAATCTTGAGAAAAGGTATTCGGTCTAAAGTGGACGGTGCCACGCCTCCAATAGGAAAATATATTTTTACAGCTAAACTTATGGACCGATTTTGGTGAAATTCGATGTGAAGATAGAAAATATCGCATCATTAGAAAATATCTTTATAATTAGAGCTAGCTGATCTTCATTAAATGAGTATTATAACTAAATACTTTTGTAAAACGGTGCTGTAAAGGCCCGTCCATTAATTTCGCATACATATTATGTATTTACAACTTTGAAAATCTATAAGGAAAAAAATAAAATAGTGATTCGATTATCCGGGATGCGCTCGGTTCCAACCAGTGCTGCCACTTTGGATAAAATTTGTGTAGCAAAATTGCGTAGCAAAACGGCGAGCAGCGTAGCAAAAGTCAATAATTGGCTGAACTATCGTTTATTGAACAGTAAACTAAACATAAACTTTTTCATAAAACGAAAATATCACATTGAAATTCAGAATGGTGCAACAGTACATAACATAAATGTGATTAACAAATTACAATTCACATAAATAAGAATAAATATAAAGCCCAATTTCCATGTGATCTTATCTTATCTTATCAAATATCAGGGAGGACATCAAATGCTATGAAGATAGCAAATGTATGCTATACACTCTCGCATTCTCCAAGCGCATTAGGTTCTGTTCGCATGCTTTTTCTTTCTTACAAAAATTTGATTTGATATCAATGATATGGGATAAGATAAGATCACATGGAAATTGGGCTTAATAGTTCATAAACATATTATATAATTCATCTGATTATAATCTATTTAAGGCATCCATAAAGTGTCCTTATTTGAGATCAAACATTTTGCAGCCATTATAAAATCTATGGCATCTATTTTGTAGGAGTAACTTTTTTTATTTTTTATTAAATTAAGGTCTGAAAAAATTCGCTCTGCAGATTCACTGCTGTGTGGCAAAGCAAGCAATTTTTTTGAAAAGTATCTGGCATTAGAAATCATGAAAACTTTGTTTAGTTCACAATTCAGCCAGTGCTGATACAGAGTTGCCATTAAATTGGAAAATGTGTTTAATTAAAAAATTGCAGGAGAAAAAGTAAGAAAAATTATATGAATAATACAAAATTATATGGAAATGGGAAAAATGTAGCAAAATTGATACATTTGATGAGAGTGGGTAGCAAAGTCGCAAATGTGTTATTTTTTGCTTAAGTGTAGCAAATTTGCTACGATAGTAGCAAAGTGGCAGCGCTGGTCCCAACCATCACGGATAATCGAAGTTCAACTGATTTATTTTGAGTTACAGTTGCGATTTAACTTAGTTTTGTTTAAAAATAAACGAAAAATATAAGTAGTTGTGTTGTGCCTTGCATAAGAACGATATCGGGTTGGACTGAACGGTAAAGGGATAAGGGGACAATTTATGAGTCAAAATCAAATCGACCGCGTAATAGAAATTATGTAGCACTAATAGAATGGTGTTTTGCGCTCAAATGCAAATTAAATGTAATTCCAAATGTGAGATGAGATGAGGTGAGGTGATTAGTGAAACTAAATAAGATCATAATCAATGAACAAAAACATTTTGTTATTAATAGGTCGGCAAAATTCTTCTAAGATTAAAATTTAGTGCTAGCGGTCGAATTTCGACCTCAGGCGATACTAGTAAATTTAAATTTACGATATCTTAGAGGAAAAAACAGATATTGACATTATTCAATGTGCATCACAAGAGGAAGAGCAGTACATTTCTTCCTGCACTTCTTTAAAAAATTAAGTAGTCTATAACCAGTAAGCATCTTTCTGTCTTTATTTAATATTTGTTATGAATCTTTTGATGTCAATGTTCTTTGCAGAAAGCCTTGAGAGCTGTAAATTTTTATTAGAAAGCCTAATTAAATCGCAGGCTGCAACCAATGTCATGATTAAGAACCTTACTGACTAAAAGAAGATGAGCTTTATTTTTCCTATCAAAGAAAGCGAACAATTAGATAGTGTTGAAAAAGAAATGGAGGATAAACGTGAAGAATACGTAAGTTAGATATATTGCTTATAAATTTATTTTACTCTTAACGTAGGGGTCCTTTGTAACTGTGGCTAATGCGCCTTTTGTACTTCTGTATATTTTTCAATTTCAGGTTGCTATTATCAGTCCCCATCTGACCGGGAATTTAAGCAAATACTTGCCAAAGGTATTTCGCAAAATGTATTGCTTGACTATATAGTAATTATGAAGGCATTAAATAAATGTGCCTTCAAAGATTTATGTAACAATATTTTCTTTGGTAAGTATATTTATACCCATTCTATACAATAAAATAATAAATTTTTTATCATTTAATTTTCAGAATGTCTTTCTAAGGATGGTTATACACAAGAAAATTACAAGAAAGATATTCAAGTTGCACTAAAGCGCATAAAAGCCGCCATTTTAAGAACGAGTGCGCTAAGAAAAAACTTATTTTAAAACTTTATGGTATATAAGTTTTAAAAATTGACTGATTTTTATTTTACTACACGTATCTTCATAAATACATACATATGTCTGTTTTATTATATTCATTTTATCAACTTTTTTTGAATACTAATGGTTTTATTTTCCATCAATCCTTAAAAATTACTTTAATTAAATTAAAATAATAACTGTAAAAAACTTAAAATAGATCGGCTATTAGTCCATTCTCATGAAGAAATTCACTTATTTTCCAATATAATATTAGCTCAAAAGCCTTAGACAGAAAAGATAATATGGCGATTGGACGGTATTCGGAATTTGACTTAGAGATAGGGATAGTTTTAGCTTTTTTCCAATTGTTGGGAAATATTAATATTATGTATAATAGAGTTAAAAATATAAATAATATAAGAAAGAAGAATTGGAAGTAAATTTTTAAAGAAAATGGGGTGTATTTCGCCGAATCCAGTGGCATTGGGTTTAATTTTTAATAGACTTTTTAAAGCGTCAGCGTGATCAACACATTTAAAGCTGAAGTTTGTATTTTGAAGCAAATTCCTTGAGTAACCTATGTAATTGTTAGAGTTTTTAGAAACCAGGGGAAATGGTAAGTTGAGTTATTGCTTAGGTCGTCAACATCAATTACATCATTTCGCTGACTTATGACTTTCCCAATTCCAATATTTCGTATCTCCTTCCATGTCTTTTTACTACCTAGTGCATTTTTAAACTTTTCGTCATAAAATCTGGCATTCAATGCCCTAATCAAACAGACCACTCTTTTTCTCGATTCTTTAAACTTTGTGTACAATTGAGGTGTTTTGTAACATTTCCAACGGCTGTAAATAGCATTACGTTGCACAATTTAGTTTTTAACAGTATTATTAAACCATGTTTTTTTTTATTAATTATCTTCTTAGCTTTTAGTGGCACAGACTCATCAAAAATTTTCTTAACATTATTTTGAAGAAAGCCTATTTGATCGTTGACTGACAACATTCTGTAAATAATATGCCAGTCAACATTTCTTGTTTGTTCGTCAAGTGAATGAAGCGTAGTTAATTTGCTTAGAATATCTATAATGAAAAGAGTTAGCCATATTTTTTAGCTGAAAGTTATATAAGTATTAAAAATATTAGATCATGTTTAGAAAGGAAAGGGACCGCTAATTGACCATATAGTAGTATTTTAGAAAGGTCATTAACGAAAATCAGCTGAAAAATTGTGAATCTATGCATTGATAATGGTAGAGAATATTTGTCAAAAGAGTTGAAGGATTACTATGTTCAAAAAAGGATCAGAGACCACTTAACCCATTTACGGCCATGAAAATACAAACTGCTTCTTTTTATATGAAAATATGTAATGTAAAGTAATTTAGGGTCAATAAATCCAAATCCTTTGTCAGATTTGTGCTAACTAGTCTGTGAGCCTTAGAAGGGGATGTTCGCAAGTGCGAACATTAGCCGCTACAGTAGACTCCTCATATAAGAAACCCGCTTATTAGAAATTATCGATTACAATAGACAAGTCCAAAAGCACCATGTACATTTTTGATATTTTCATCCAAAATAGACACGGTGGGCTTTAACCAACTTTATATGACAAGTTGAGTTACATCAAAAACTTGAATGTGGGATTATTTGGGATGTTAATCAAAGTAGAAATGCATCAAAAGGAAAAAAATCCTTAGAGCTTTCTTTTTATATTTCCATATTTACTGTTTTTTAATAATATTATATATGGACCAAAACGCAAACTGTTACGTTACATTCGTATGCATATTTCGACATAAATTGCTCCTAAAACACATGAAATGGAGACTTTAAATATTTTTTATACCGTCATCTAAAGGTTAGCTTCTGTAATACCATTTTGTATCAATATAAAAATTTTTGTATGCCTTGTAATTTAGGAGTTATGAACGTGTCAGAATGGACTGTTATGTTACATAATTTTGGAAGAAGATTTTAACGTTGCTTTACATCAGGGGTCGACAAGGATTTTATTTCGAGAGTGCAACAACAAAAAACCAACAACAACAACAAATCGTTGGATACGGTACCATAAGGATTTATTATCATACTAGCATTACCCTGTGCGCATCGCCTCACCTCAACCGTGGTGTAAATTCGATGTGCGGTCTGCGTGAAAATTCTATTTAAAAACTACTTTTGTATGAGGACCACCCTTAGTATGCACCCAAAATAAAATTTTTACAACCTAAGCAGTGCCTCTTAATATAAAAACCACATGATGTAAATTCCTTGAGAATCGATTTAAGCGGTCTTCGAGAAAATGATATTTAAAATATTTTTTTGTGTGAGGGCCACCCTAAATAAAAGTTTTGTATCCTTAGCTATGCCTCTTAACATAAGAGCTACGTGGTGTAAATCGTTTAACCTGTTATCGTGAAAATGACATTTTAAAAAATTTTGTATGAGGGCCACCCTAAGTTTGAACTTGAAATAAAATTTTTACGATCTTATCTGTGATTCTTTATATAAAAGCCATATGGTGTAAATTCCATGAGAATCGATTTTGCGGTCTTTGAGAAAATGATATAAAAAAAATTGTTGTATAAGGGCCACCCTAAATAAAAGTGTTGAAGCCTTATATATGACTCTTAATATAAGAGCTACGTGGTGTTAATTCGGTGTGAATCGATTAACCTGTCTTCGTGAAAATGATATTTAAAAATTTTTGTGTATGAGGGCCACCCTAATTTTGCACTTTAAATAAAATTGTTACAATCCAATCTCTGCCTCTTAATATAAAAACCATTATTGTAAATTCCAAGAGAATCGATTAAGCAGTCTTTGAGAAAATGCTATTTTTAAAATATTTGTGTATGAGGGCCACCCTAAATAAAAGTTTTGTGGCCTAAGCTATGCTTCTTAACATTAGAGGTACGTAGTGTAAATTCGGTGTGAATCGATTTATTTGTCTTCGTGAAAATGATATTTAAAAATATATTTGTATGAGGACCCTAAGTATGCACCCTAAATAAAATTTTTACCATCAAATCTGTACCCCTTAACATAAAAGCCATACTGTGTAAATTTCATGAGAATCGATTTGCCTGTCTTTGAGAAATCGCTATTTTGAAAATATTTGTGTATGAGGGCCACCCTAAATATGCACCCTAAATAAAAGTTTTATAGCCTATGACACCCGCCCGATCGATACTAACATACTGTAAAAATTTCATCAAATTCGGCTGGATAGTTTCCGCGTGCATAAGAGACAGACAGACAGACAGACAGACAGACGGACAAAAAATGAATTTTATATAATAGATAAAAGCAACAACGCGCATGCCGGTAGCGCACACGGCAGCGCACCAGTTCGCAAAATTACCAACAACAAAAAAAAATTACCAACAACAAACAAAGCATAGCAAGAACTGTGCGCAGTCGCAAGCGCTACGTATTTACCAACAACGACATGCAAAGCAACAACACGCAAGTGTTGAATTTTTTTGGTGCCGTTGCGCTTGTCAACGATTCGGCGAATTACAACAATACGAAGCTGTTGTAGAAGAGTGCAAAGAGTTAGGCGCTGTCGACCCTTGCTTTACATTATTGGAAAAGTCTGCTCTTTTGGTGGACTATTTTCAACGTGAAGTTAATAATGTCTTAGCTTTAGAATGAAAGTAATAAATTAAATTTTAATTACGCAGAAAACATTTTTTTTTGAGTTCTATAGAAACAAATATGTCCGGACTGTTACGTTACACGAAAAAACTGTTACGTTACCTTTGCGACAAAGAGGATCCAAAGAGATGAAGCTCTCGACAGAATTCTACTACTAACGCAAAAAAGTTCAGCCGCGTCGCTGCATTTAAAAACTCACCCACCCATGGTGACTAATAAAATTCTTGATCTTACCACTTAGGACATTTTGGTCCAAATTAGGGACATATAAGAACTAATTTTATTATGTAGTCAAAAAAACAATGCAATTCAGATAAATTCTAAATAAAGTAATGAAATAAAGTAATAAATAATATACTTTGCGAGTTTTCTGTCCTTTAAATATGCAAAAATAACTTCCAAGCTTTTTTAGTTCAACATCTTAACATATGGCAACCTACTCATTGGGAAAATGTCATATTATACTTCACCACTCATTTTTTCATTTCCATTGAAATGTCAGTTTGTTCACCAATTTAAAAATAAAAATAAATATTTCCCCTCCTGCACGGTTGTAAAAATCAGATCTTTTCACTAATTAGTAGTACCTCAAAATCAGCTGTTTGGGTTTTTCACCAAATTTAAAATATTTCCCCTCCTGCACAGTTGTAAAAATCAGGTCTTTTCACTAATACATACGAGTCCAATTTAAACTTACATGGGTCTAATAGGAATTTTAACCTCACACTTTCTACAATTTTTTTCAGTATTCTTCTTCTTTTTCTCAGTTTCTTTATGAAGGAAACGGAATTAAAAGAACATTATTATGCCCACCCAAATAATAAGAACGAGTTTTAAGAATCAAAAAATTAAATATCTTGTTAGGCAAGGTCTAAAAACGATTGCAATTGTGTTTTGAAATTTTCATATTTCAGCATATTTTTCAGTAAAATATTTTTTTCACCACGACGTTAAGATGTTGCCCCTACGGACAAAATTTAAACTCGCCGCAAAATGTTTGAGATCGGCAAAGTTTTCCCAAAAAGCACGTTATTATGAAGGCTTTCAACGAGTTAACTTATTTTTGCATATAAAGCAAATAATTATTCAGTACGCATGTAAATGTGTTGACCACAACCTTACCAAACATAATAACTTAGAAAAATTCACTAACGTTTATTGTTTAAAAACGTTTATTATTGAAAAATTTTAATTTTATCATTGATTTTAGCCGAAACTGTTCGTCTGTTTCTTATAAATCTAAAACTCAATTACAAATTTTATTATATAGAAAGTATTAAAGGAAAAACAGACTAAGTGTCACTAAAGACATAAGCTTATTAAAGATTCTGTCTGGCTTACATATTTTTACAAAAACATCACCTATATTCATGCGCTATTAACTGTAAATATTTTTTAAACATTTTTGGTTTTCTTCCTGAGATTAATGACCAATTTTAAAATTTAAAACCAAAAGTATTCAAAGATAGACCCATAACAAACTTGCTAGTTAATGCTAGTTCGACTAATAAAAAATTGAACGAATTGATGAGAAACTTAGCAAAACTGTGTTAGAATATTATCTTTTAATGAAAGAACAACCGTAGTAGCATCAGGGAAAGTTATGAAGACAAAAATCTAGCTTACAAGTCAGTGATGTCTTTTAAATAGATGTGTATCAAAATTAATAAGATATTTCGACTTTTTAGTGAAATTTGCTTTTATAATATCTTGCTAGAACAAGATATAAAATCATGATATAGAGACCGTATGTCTCTTATGTCTTAATACTGTAGCCATATAAGTCATTTGAAAATCATGACGTTTGATGTTTTTAGAGACACACGAGATAGATACCTGTCTTTAAAAGGCCTGTAAAAGAAGCTATAAGACCTTTTTATGCTACTAGGGAATTGTATTGAATTAACAAATTTTTTTATTAATAGCTATATTATTTTACAAATGTATGGCCAAAGCTATTTTATGTCTAGAAAATAATCACGTTAGAGGCTGTTCATATATTACGTAATGCTGTTTTTGACCCCGCTTCCCTTGCCGTAAAGACTTATGAGCAGCTCCTTATCAAGTTGTACTATTTCTCATTCGTGAAGCTCGTTTTTTTCAATTCATATGAACTTGTTTTCTACTTAGTGATCTCGTTTTAGCCTACATACTATTAGTTCGTAAGTTTTCATGCCGAATATATAGGCATATTTCAAGTTTGGGATTCTGTAACATGCTTTCTTCACATTCAAAGGAAAACTGACAGTAACTGATGACAGTTAAGCAATAACTTGCTATTGCTACGCGTTGCTTACAAATACATTTGTTCATATTATAATTAATGTTACATGTTTTGTAAGGAACTGAAATTTCAGATATGAAATAAATAACGATTTTGAAAATTGTTTTTGTTATAACAGTATAAAGATATGTAACTTTTCATTTATATAACAGCATTATGAATATATTCCCAAGTGATTCCCCCAATCGCCTGAAAATATCCCAAATCAAGAGAAAATTTCCAAAAACTCTATTTCACAACGAACGGCAGCATTGTTTGAAACGAGTCACACGTATTCTCTGACAAGCAATAAGTGTGAGCAGAATTTTTGGGCAGAGAAGAGCTTCATCTCTTTGGATACTCTTTGCTTTGCGATCTACGTTTGTATAAAAAGTAAAGTTAAGCATTAAAATGGCTTAAATTGTTAACTTCACAATATATCATTAATTCAGGGGTCTCAAGAAGACATTTAAGAAGCTCCAAGTAATTGAAATGGAATCCAAAAGAGCCAACAACGCTCTAATTATTCACTGAACTCATTAACATTTATTAAAAATAATTTACAATGTGGAGATCAGTAAAAATTAAAAATCGTACCCTTGTTTTGAAGTGGTAAAAGTGATGATTGTTCCATCAATCACTTGAATTTGGTGAGCCGACGCTATATCGCGAATATCACGTTATTTTTCGAATAACGGTGAGAGCAATGAGAGCAAATAGAGCCACTATGTGCCCATCACTGTTGTAAACCCTTAAGTCTACACTTGGATTCGTTTGTGCCCTAGTACATTTACATGAGGATGGATCGAATTTTCAGCAACAATTTTAAAATTCTATGTTTATTTATTGAATCCAATTCATATTTGTTATTTAAATTGAATAAAAAAAAATGTTTATCAGAAATTTGAAAATAATTTAAAATGATATGTAAAACAAAAGTTAAAATATGTATCAATAATGCTGATATTTTGCATGTTGGCATTTGAAACATTCATATTGATGTCGGCTTCATCAATCCACTTAACTGGCTTATGGCAATCAAAACAGTTCTGCCGAGTTTTCCATTTGACCTTATCTTGCTCCCCACACGAGTAGCTCATGTAACACTGTTATCAGAACTTATGAACGTAGCAAGGACATTGTGGCTCGAGAATTAGTAAAATGTCTGATTGCCATAACTGATTGAAAACTGTACTGCATAACCCTAGCCACAACCAGTGATGACATTTTAGGTACATTTGTACTTTTTTCGGTACATTTGCGTCGTGAAAATTCGTCGTCAGTACATTCGGTACACCTGGCCCATTTTCAGTACTTCCGGTGCATTTCGACAATTTCTAAAAATTAAAATAATATTTTTAGTGAACTTATCGCGAATGATACCTGAAGTAAACTTTGCTAAACATTTTTTTTTGCAAAAAAGTTGAAATTTGGTTGCATTTTTGTAATTGTAAAGAGTTTTTTCATTTTCATGGCGAAAAAAGTACATTCGGCATCTAAAAACTACATTTCAACTCTCCATAGGTACATTTCTACAAAACCCAAATGTCATCACTAGCCACAACTAGCAATCCGACATAACCATCAAATTCTGTCTATGTGAGTGGCTGACAAACCTATAGTATCGCAATTCAAGCTTTTATTTATTTTATTTATTTATTTATTTCGAAAACCTGTACAACAAAGTTTAAAACCTTGATAACAGTGCCGGTAGCTTAGAAGTATAAATATTATTTTAAAAAGAGAGCTTAAATAATTTACAATAATAATTAACCTTAAGCAAAAAGTAAGTAAGAAAAGAATGTAATTAAACAAACATAAATATAAAACGAAGGAATAGCATTAAAACATTTATATTTAACATATTTTAGCTATTTAATTATTTAATATATTAAACTATTCAAATATTACAGCGAAGAAAAGTGTGAAGCTAATTTGTTTTTGAATTGCACAACATTATTGCAAGATCTTAAACTATTAGGAAGCGCATTCCAAAAACGTACAGAGTGAATGTAAAACTGCTTTTCAGACGTCAAGCAAGTAAAACGCAAATAATTCAGCTTATTTGTTCGAATGGATCGAGAAAAATTTAATCTCGAAATCAAATAATTTGGTGCAGCGTTATTAATAATTTTATGCAACAATAAAAGCGTTCGATAGTTAACCCTCTAATGCATAGATTTTTGTTTTTGCTCATAATTTGTGTGGAAGGTAATTCGGGTGTATAAAACATGAATATGAAGTCGAATTTTCATTTCGGATGAGGATGGAGCTGCTTGTAGAAGTCCACGTAAGTGGGTAAAGTTCCTGATCGCCACTCACTTGGGAGTGGCCAGGGATGATTCTTTTGCAAGCAGTTCAAGCAGCTCACAAACTTCCGGCCTTTTGGCCAAGTATCCTCTGGAGATCCCTTGGACACCCGTCCGGGGGTGAGCTAGTTGTGAGAAGGCGAGTCTCTCCTAGACTTAAAACTTGAAATGTGTGCTTAGGGTTTGGGTCCCATTACACTTTATCATCATTTCCAATGAAAACCAAAACAGCCTCGGATAATAGCCCCCACTACGATGACGACCACTGCAAACGAAAAACGGACAATGATTTACGGATATGCACCTGGAATGTCCGGACCCTCCATAGGAAAGGTGCAACTATACAACTGGCAGACGCCCTCGTAAAAATAAAGGCTGACATCACAGCCATCCAGGAGATGCGATGGAATGGACAAGGCTGCTCTAAACGGACAAACTGTGATATCTACTACAGCGGCCATGCGGAGAGGCGCGAATTTGGTTGCGGATTCGTTGTATGTCGAAAATTACGCCACCTAGTTTCCCGGTTCACGCCAATAAACGAAAGGCTGGCTACGATCCGTATCAAGGCAAAATTCTTCAACATAAGCCTAATTTGCGCGCACGCCCCGACGGAGGAAAAGGACGATGCCACCAAAGATTATTTCTACGCGAGCCTAGAGGACGTGTATGATCGTTGTCCGACCCACGATGTAAAAATAGTCCTCGGCGATTTTAACGCGAAGGTCGGAATAGAAGGCATCTTTGGCGCTACAGTCGGTCAGTTCAGTCTCCACGAGACCACTTCAAACAACGGTCTGAGACTGATCGACTTTGCCGCGGCGCGAAACATATTAGTTAGTAGTACCAGATTTCAACACCTCGACATTCACAAGGCCACCTGGCTATCCCCGGATCAAAAAACGAAAAACCAAATTGATCATGTTGTGATCGACGGAAGGCACGCTTCAAGCGTTCTGGATGTGCGTACATTTCGGGGGGTCAACACTAACTCCGACCACTATCTTGTTGCAGCTAAGATCCGCATGCGGCTATGCAATGCGAAGAATGTACGCAAGGGCATGCAACGAAAGCTGGACGTTGCCAAGCTGCAATCACAACGGACTGCCGAGGCGTACTCCGCTCAACTCTCGGTTAAGCTCAACCAACCAACCTCTGGAACCGACGACGCCGGTGGACTTTGGACACACATCTCCGACTCCATGCGCGCTGCTGCCGAGGAAGTCATTGGTTTCCGACGCACAGTGTGTTATTTTGGCAATCTAGCAGTACTAAACTAATATCTCAAAAACTATAGCAGCTAGGTCAATGAAATTTTCATAAATTGCTATAAATGGATCCGATGTTATCAAGAGTCTATGTATCAAATCAGTATTTGTATCGATCCTTGAAGTTTTTCGCGTAAAAAGCTCTCTATAACGCCGCTTCTTCAGGCGAAAGACTTTTAGGGTCATTAGATACCAGTCTCGCTTTCTTAATGGAAGTACCTCTCTGTGGAGAGACATTAAACAGCTCACTGACAAGCGCAGCTGAGTCCCGCTTACCTGTCGTTCTTTATTTAATCTCTGATGTTTTATAAAGTTGATTTTCGTTAACCTCTTTTGCAACTTCTCTGGCTTTTTTATTTTTAGTGCTTTCGGTGCATTCTTCAAATTCTTTATTTGGCCTCCCACCAGAAAATTTTTTCGGTGTAGTACACAAAAATAAAGAGAATTCGATTTTACTCTTGGCATATTGTTTAACCTTATCAATATCAACAGTACTTTGCGATCCACCAGAAACATTTCCGGATAAAAACAAAATCATCCTCTCTAATCGCTTGTTTACTGCAGTATCAAGCCATAACTCAAATATTTGGAAGCGAAAAATTTCAGAGGTCATCCTTAAAAATTGAAAATAGTTGTATGGGTGCCGCAGCTAGGCGCAGAATTGTTTTGATGATTCTATTAGTATACATATCAAGCTTTATTGTAATCATAATCAGAAAACTAAACTATTCTAAACAATTTTTTTATTGTCCACAAAAGTTTTTTTTTTTTAATACTCACAGTTAAAGTAGGTTTTTTCAGTGTATACAAAATTTTGTTGCTATCAATAACTCTGCTTAGATTTTATGTTATTTCAACTAAGAAAACTTTGAAATTAATTTTTAAGAAAAAAATAAGAACTTTCACTTTTTCGCAATTGATTTACAAGTCTTTAAAGTTTGCGCGCAAAATTCAGCGAACTTATAATATTTTTGACGTTTTCTTTATACTTACTTTCAAGGTACCGTTATTTTAAGTATTGCCCTATAGTCGATAATATTTTTGAAGTTTTAACCTATTTGGGGAATTTTTAATATATTTGCATTTAAGTTCTATCGAAAAATCAACTTTTTTTTTGTGTTTAGTAGCGCTAGATTGCCAAAATAATACACTGTGCAACACCCACAACCTCGAAACCAATGGTATGACCAGGAGTGTCGCGATGCGTCTGCTGCAAATGACGCCGCATACAAGAAGACGCTGCAGTCAGCCGCAAGGCGAACCGTGTGAGAAAACTACCGCGAAAAGAGGAAGGAAGAGAGGCGCATTTACAGACGTAAAAAAAGGGAGCAAGAAAAGCGTGAGCGTGAGGAACTTGAGGTGTACCAGGGCAAGAAGGATGCACGAAAATTTTATCAGCAAGTTAAGCGTCTAACTCAAGGTTTCAAGCCCGGAGCTTCCACTTGTAGAGACGAAAATGGAAATCTGGTTACATATACACAGAGTGTACTGAGGTTATGGAGGCAGCATCTCTCCAACTTGCTTACGGGCGATGATTCCACCAATTCCGCCCAGAGAGAATGCAGTGCGATACCACCAATCGATGATAACGCAGTGGAAGTACCATCACCTAGCCATTAAGATGTTCGAGTTGCTATCCAGCGACTCAAAAACAACAAAGCAGCGGGTGCTGACGGCCTGCCAGCTGAGTTGTATAAAGCTGGTGGCGATGAATTGATAAGGTGCATGCATCAACTCATCAGCAAAATAAGGCTAGCGGAAAGAATGCCCGACGATTGGAATCTCAGAGTGCTTTGTCCTGTAATAAAGAAAGGAGACCCGACAATCTGCGCCAACTACAGGGGTATCAGTCTTATTTCCATCGCATATAAGATCCTCTCGAGCGTATTGTGTGAAAGATTGAAGCCGCTTACAGAAACACTGATCGGATCCTATCAGTGTGGTTTTAGACCTGGTAAATCCACCATAGACCAGATTTTTACACTACACCAAATCCTGGAGAAAACCCATGAATATCAAATTGACACTCACCATCTCTTCGTCGATTATAAAGCTGCGTTCGATAGCCCAGTGCGGAATTGCCTAAACGCAACAATGTCTGAGTTCGGTATACCTACAAAGTTGATAAGGCTCTGCAGGATGACGTTGATCAATACGTGTAGCTCCGTCAAGGTAGGGAATGACCTCTCCGGAACTTTTAATACCGAGCGAGGTTTCAGACAAGGCGACCCGCTCTCGTGCGATCTCTTCAATTTCATTATGGAGGGGATCGTACGAAAATCCGGTGTGCGTCATAATGGCACCATATTCTTGAAAGGTGTTCAGCTCCTTGCGTACGCTGATGATATTGATATTATCGGTCGGAGTAAGAGAGATGCTACTGCTGCTTTCACTGCTATTGAAAAGGAATCAGCCAAAGTGGGTTTGACGGTAAACGAGGGCAAAACGAAATACATGATGTCTATTAACAACAACAAGAGAGTTCGGGATCCAGACTCTCATGTTACAGCGGGCAACTGTAAATTAGAAGTTGTCAAGGAATTCATTTACCTTGGCACTGCCGTAACCAGCAACAATGATGTCAGTCTGGAGATTAAGCGGAGAATAACAATTGCTAATAGGTGCTACTACGGTCTCAGTAAGCAATTACGTTGCAGAGCTCTCTCTCGATCGACAAAGCTAACACTCTACAAGACGCTCATTCAACCTGTGCTTCTTTATGGCGCTGAGGCATGGGTGGTTTCGACAACAGACGCAGCCGCTCTTGGGGTGTTCGAGAGGAAAGTTCTCCGCAAAATCTTTGGTCCTGTTCGAGTTGGCGACGACTATCGTATTCGAATGAACCACGAGCTGTATGAGCTGTACGCCAACATTGACATAGTTAAGCATATAACAATACAGCGACTACGATGGCTGGGTCATGTCCATCGTATGGATAAAGAAGCTCCAGCGAAAAAGGTATTCGAAGGGAAGGTCCCCGGTCAACGACGAAGAGGGAGACCATGCCTCCGGTGGATAGACCAAGCTAAGGAAGCCCTAACCACGCTTGGCATTAATGATTGGAGAAGGCGCGCGCAAAACAGAGGCGCCTGGCGAGAGCTAATGAGGTCGGCCATAACCTGACAACGGGTTGCCATCTAAGTAAAAAAGTAAGTAAGAAGGTATGAAAAAACACTTAAATAAAAAAATACATATATGGGGTGAAACACACGAAAACGCCACCTGAAAAAATTTTTGGCTCCGATTTGGGTGAAAATTGGCATGATTGTAGTATTGATGTCTGGCAATTAAAGTGTGTTTAAGATTTTACCCTAATATTATTTGTTGCTCAGATACGCGGGTATGAAATTCACGATTTTCGTAGGTACTTTTTCAGAATAAGTGATTTTTTTCGAAAATTCATAGCTTACAGCAAACTTTATCAATTAATAATTGGTAAACGTAAATTTTTAGGTTTTTACTTGTACTTTTCAAAAAAAATATTGATTTTGAAAAAAAAAAATTTTCACAAAAATTTTGCGAATTGAAAAATATTTTTGCATTTTTTTAAAAAAAACCATATTTTCAAATTTTTTTTTTTTTTTGAAAAAAACTTTGATTTATTCTGCGCTTAATGTCGTAAAAATTTTCGTGGGAAAAAAATTATTTATATTTTTTTTTAATTTTAAAAAAAAATTAAAGAGCTAAAATTCTGTAAATTGAAATGAATTTTTAAATTTTTTTTTGAAAAATCCATTTCTGAATATTTTTTTGTTTTTATAATTTTAGGTTTTTATTTGTACTTTTCAAAAATAAATACTGATTTTGAAAAAGAAATTTTTTCGCAAACATTTTGAGAATCGAAAAACATTTTTGTATTTTTTTAAAAAAACCCATATTTTAAAATTTTTTTTTTTTATTTTTGAAAAATCTTTGATTTGTTCTGCGCTTAATGCCGTAAAAATTTTTGTGAGAAAAAAATTATTTATGTTTTTTTTTTAGTTTATTTATATTTTTTTTTTTTAGTTTTAAAAAAAATTGAAAAGCTAAAATTTTGTAAATTGAAATGAATTTTTGAAGTTTTTTTGAAAAATCCATTTCTGAATTTTTTTTTGGTGAACTTCAGATTACAGCTTGATTCGAAATCTTTAAAATGATATACCATAACATGAGGGCAAGTAGTAAATTAAAATGATTGAGCCGCTAAGCGCGCGCTGTACTATGCGATGAAAGGCTACTGCACTGATTTTAAATTTCAGTTTTAGTTTTCAGGTTAAAGGCTCAATTATTTTAACTAACTACTTGCCCTCATGTTATGGCATATCATTTTAAAGCTTGCGTATCAAGCTGTAATCTGAAGTTCACTGAAAAAATATTCAGAAATGGATTTTTCAAAAATTCATTTCAATTTACAAAATTTTAGCTTTTTAATTTTTCTTTAAAGCTAAAAAAAAAATACAAATAATTTTTTTCCCACAAAAATTTTTACGGCATTAAGCGCAGAATAAATCAAAGTTTTTTTCAAAATAAAAAAAAAAAAATTTTAAAACATGGTTTTTTTAAAAAAAATGCAAAAATATTTTTCAATTCGCAAAAATTTTGTGAAAAAATTTTTTTTTTCAAAATCAATATTTTTTTTTTAAAAGTACAAGTAAAATTCTAAAAATGTACGTTCACCAATTATTAATTGATAAAGTTTGCTGTAAGCTATGAATTTTCGAAAAAAAACACTTATTCTGAAAAAGTACGAAAATCGTGAATTTCATACCCGCGTATCTGAGCAACAAATAATATTAGGGCAAAGTCTTAAACACACTTTTATTGCCAGATATCAATACTACAATCATGCCAAATTTCACCCAAATCGGAGCCAAAAATTTTTTCAGGTGGCGTTTTCGTGTGTTTTACCCCATATGTGACCGAAATGTGTCTCTAACTAAATTTTTGTGCGAAATTGTCACATTTTGAGTCACTTTTTCTGATTTGTGCCTAAAATATCGTGGTTACCAACAGGTAACTTTTATGAAGAATTGTGTAGTTATTGTTACTAAAATTTGACCCAAATAGGATCAATTTGGTACACAAAAATTACTGAAATGTTACCATAAAGTCAAAGTGACATTTTCAGTATTTTGGCAGTTAATATTCGGTAATTGTGACTCAATACAGGAAAAGTTACTTTATGTACACAAATACAAAGTCACAATAACCACGCTGTGACTCGCACGCGAATTTTGTGACCTTAAAAGTCACATGGCATGGCCAACCCTGTCCACACGAAACATTTTGAAACCATTCAAGCCAAGCAAAGCATCAGACATATCATTAGTAAGCCATGTTTCACTTACACAAATAGCATCCATACCAGAATCCTCAAACACATGTCGCAATTCATCCATCTTATTAACCAAGCTCTGAGCATTTATGTGGTAAATTTTAAGCCCAGTACTTTGCTTTGAGAGTATTCGAATCATACTGTAGCTGTTGTCTTTGGAACGAAAATCATCAAAACTCAAAGAACTTATCATGTTCAAAGTTTAACAAGAATGGAATAATAAATAATTCGTGCTTAATGACAAAACATACTTTCTTCACTGCTGTAACATATAAAATTAAATTTAATGAAAATAAAAATTAGGATGTTAATTAGTGATGTCACGAAAACAATGAGACGAACCAGAAATGTCAGGATCATGGCTAGTATTGCGAGTTTCAATAACATATTTCAGTTTTTCCAATGTTTCAACAGATAAAGCATTATCGTTACCCTGGAGCTTAATGTGCACGACCCCACGACGTGCAAAAGCAGTAGATAGTAGGTTTTGCTTTTTATAACGAAGCGCATGTTGAAGAATATTAGAATTTGCTCTTGTCAACCCTTCATTTACATAAATGGGCTTAGTCGATTGGAAACCCGCATGGTGCAGACGTAAGTAGTACCTTACTTTCTCTCCTAAATTTTGCACAAAAGTTTAAAACAAAATTTCTTTCAAAAAGCGTTTCAAATTTGACGATTATTGTTGAATCTTTATTATTATTAGGCACTTTTTGATTAAGCCGGAATAAGTTTTTAATGCTAGGAGGTCTAATGCTTACGACGGAACAAATTTTATGCAAAATTTCTCTTAGATTTTCTTCTTCAGAAAAAGGAATACCATTCAGACGAAGGTCACAAGCAACAGCTGCATTATCTTGTCTTGCGAGTTGAGATTTTAGCTCAACAACTTCCATTTTTAGAGAGTCAATCTCACCCATTCGAATAGGCAAATCATCTTGTGAGGTACCTTGTTGTTCAATAAGCTGTCTCTTTAATGTATCAAGTTCATTTTTAAAAGAACTTATATCCTCCTTTAACGAGCCTATATCCAGAATGATATTTTCTAATAGCGTAACTCTACTAGTCACCGCTTGTAAGGTGCTACGTATATCAGAAACATTTTGACGTAGCTCAGCTAGAACTCTCTGCTCACTCTTCTGTATTGCAGTGTTGAGCACTTCTTTAATTTGGGAGGCGATAAGCTCACTATATTTTGAAAGGCGTAGTTCAAACCTTTCACTTTGCTTCTCAAACTTCTATTCAATAACTGTAAGCAAAGTCGAAGTTGAATATTTTTCACTCACATCTTTGCTGTTGACACTTAAAGGAGTGGTAGAAACATAACCAGTTGCAATAGAGCCGGTTGCACTAGATCCTGTGTCAGCCGAGATTATATTAGCCTTAATTGGTGGCGAGCGGACGATTGATTCACGACGAGCAGAGAGAAACTTTGCACATTTATATGGCAGTTTGTTTTTTTGCATGTATTTAAAATCAGTTTTCTTTATGTTGACACAATGGCAGTGGAAATATTCATTGCAAGCGACGCATTTAACTTTCTTGTCATCTTGTAGATTATGTTCAACCCTTGCTAAGCAAACACTCGGCATTTTCTAAATTCGGCGATTATAAATCAGCACGTTAGATGGCACAATTATAGTCTGATATTAGAAGAATTATTCAATTAATTAAAATATTATAATTTTTATTTTTTTTGACAAAAATTAAACTGTTTTAATTTTGAATTTCTCAGTCGTTATTAAAGTTTTTGAAGGTTTCTGAGACAATTTTCACATTCTTACACGTTTAATAAATTTTTCGCACTCAAGTTAGTTTTTTTTTCTTAAAAAAGAGTTAAAAATGCTTTATGGTACAAATTTATCCAAGTGTAGATCAACGTAGTAAATTTATAAAATGCACGCCCACACCCCACTGGATGTAGGTACACACTTCTATATTAATGCATTATATTTAAGATACTCTCGTATAGGATAACCTAAAATATGAAAATGCTGGGAGAATGAGAAATATAAGAAATTTCTGTTAAAATTTTGTATCCAAGTGCAGACACAAGGGTTAATAATATAAATGACCATAACTTCTTTACTTATCATCCGATTTTTATGATTTTTAGCTGGTTGGAAAGGTAATCGATTACATAATATGTCTAAATATTTACTTTTTTATTCAATATTTGTTTAATATACTTCAAGGGTGGGTAAAAGGAAAAAAATTAAAAAAAAAACATTTTTCGTTATTTCGACTGGGTTGAGCGACCTCTAAATCTCTTCGGATTTATCTAAAACTTCACATTTTATCGTTTTTCATCTATTCGCACATTTTTAGGGGGATCGATTTAAGAAAACGACAGTTTTGAAAATAAGGGCCACCTTAATGTACATATGTACATTAGGGTGGCTCAGACATATATGAAAAAAATTAAAGTTGTTCCAAATTTTGCTCCCCGGGCACAAAAAGTTTCGTATTGGTGCCAATAAGAACCACATAAAATTTGGTCCGTTTCAGAAAACATTTGATGGACCCGCCACCCTTTTGAAAACTGGAAAATGGTCCTCAATCTATCAAAAATCATTAATATCTCTCCGAAGCTGCCCCCTAGAGGGATCAAATGTGTGACAAAGTCCCATTATTTTTCGTGAACATATAGTAATTACCCCCTATCACAACCCCTTAGGGGTGCTCCCCTGCAAAAACTACATTCTTGTGAAATTATGAAATTGACTTCCCCCTCTCCTCAGATGCCTCAGAAGGGGTAAAGCTCAAAACGAACTCACATTATTTTTACTCTCCCAATTTTTTGTCTACACACATCTACCCCCTATCTGCCACCCGTTTTGGAGTCCCCCTACAAAAAACACAAAACATTTCGAAAAATAGTTCATAGCTCCCCCGGACTGACCCAAAAAGGGTTGATATGTATCACTAAGTCCTATTATATTTTTTTTCCAATATTTTTCCCGAACATACCTACCGTCTGCCACCCTTTTGGGGTCCCCCTACAAAAAACGCAAAAAATTAAAAAAATTTCTAAAAATAGTTCATAGCTTTCCCTGAGTGACCCGTAGAGTGGTCTAATGTATTACCAGGTCCTACCTACATTTTTCCGAACATACTTACCCCCTATCTCAACCCCTTTGGGGGGATCCCTTTGAAAAAATGAAAAAATTTTCGAAAAAATTCATATCAGTACTAGGTTGTATTATATTCATTTTTATTGCATTCATTATTTATATTAACTGGCTCTTTTCACAAAAAAGGATACTTTTTGCGATATACTTCTACGATTTATAGCAGGGAAGGGCACTTAGTGCCTCAATTTACTCACATTGCTCTAACCGTTATTCGACGCACAACCAAGCGAAAAAAAAATCCCAGAATTTCAACGCTATCGAGGCACAAAATTCGCAGAATTTCAACGCTATCAGCGTTGACTTGAATTCAAATGAAAACAAAAACAAAACACAAAGGCATAAATGACGGCGCCGCATTGTGTCTTGAGGAATATAGCAAATGTTTTTGTTTGTAGTGTAATTTGTTTTTTTTTTTGTGCTAATGGCAATTTTGGAAATGAAAGTAAAAAAAACTTTAAAATTTCGTTTGTTGTTGCTTGATGTTGTTGTTTTCCTGTTTTGTTATATTTTTGTGCCCACCGCTGATTTATAGCATTAGCTGTTTTTTTTTCTTCATCATTTGATAAAATTTGGTTGTAGTCTTTCACAAACGCAACACCTCTTTCAGCGGTGTCATTTACGACAGCTAACCCTTTGCAAAAAGAGAGCACATCTCTGATCTCATCATCAGATTCCCATGATTATTGAAAATTCTGTATTCAATTCAAGGAAAACAAAAAAGTTTCTGGGTGCAGCCAAAATCAAATTATCAGAATAAACTTTGTAACAATCTGCATGCTCAACCTTACTGTGTAGGCGTAGAACAACATCCGCACCTTGAACCTGCACTTGTAGCCAAAACGAATTGGCTTATTTCGAAAATATATCTTGCATGAGTGCCGGCCAAAATATGGCACCATTTGCTCATCGACCGACAAGATCTCACTCCAAACTGAATAAACTTTTTGTTTGCTATTTCGAACAGTGGCCACACCTAAGAATTAAATAAAAAATTTGTATTCAAAAAAAGCGTCTAAAACAACATTTACCTTGCTCAGTTTATCGTCCTTGTCAAGATTATTGTTGTTGTTGAAATAGATATTATCGATTTAAAACCGCTTAATTTGTTTAAATTTATTGCGATATACATAATTGCGTATTACATATGTAGGGTGGCCCTCATACAAATATATTTTTAGATATCATTTTCTCGAAGACCGCTAAATCGATTCTCATGGAATTTACGCCACATGGCTTTTATATTAAGAGGCACAGATAAGGTCGTAAAAATTTTATTTAGGGTGCATACTTATGGTGACCCTCATACAAAAATATTTTCAAATATCATTTTCACAAAGACAGGTTAGGGGCCGTTCAAGTATTACGTAACGCAATTAGGGGGGGAGGGGGGGTCTTGTGAAACGTTACGATGCGTTACTGGGGAGGGGGGGGGGGGGGGTTCGAACAACGCGTTACGTAACATTGTTTTAGAAGTGAAACTACTTTAGCGGGTGGTGATTTGAAATGAGGTGTGTATAATGAAACGCTTTCTTTATGTGTATGCTTATTGAATAGCTACAGCCAAAAAATTTTATTATAATGATAAAAGTTGATAGGATCTAGATAATTTACAGCAATAAATGATATGTTAAATTAAAGCACTTATCAAGCAGAATGTTCTAAAACTATCATCTTCGAGATTGGTTAACCAAAACCAGAGATGTAAGCGTGGAAATTTTCCTATTTTTCTCATTTATAGCTGTTTTAGATCCCATCAACTTTTATCATTTTAATAAAATATGTTCGTCTCATTTTTCGCCATTTTAACATATTTTAAGCTTAAGCAAATGTTTATTACATTATGTGTTATTTTTATTAAATAACAATATGAACAAGTTAAGGTGTTATCTTCAGTCAGGCCGAAACTCACATACCCTACACTGCACTCAAAGTAGGTACATATATTTCAGTAAAAAAAGACGTTGAAGAGGTTAAATAATTCGAAAAAAGTGTGAAATGTTTAAGAGGTTGAAAACTGTTGAAAAAGTCGTAAATATATGCAAAATGTTAATGTTGAGAGAGGTTGAAAAAGTCTAAACAATTTAAAATCGATGAAAAAGTCGAAAAAAAAAGAAATTTCATCACAATATCTTGCACGGCTTACGAGATATGGTGGTATAGAGGTTAAAATTTAGGACAGTGCCACGCGAATCTTTGGAAACTTGAAACCTAGCCTAATCTTAATTTAGTTCAAATGTACACCTAATCACCAAGTTTCATCAAAATCGCTGCATTTTTTTTCAAAATGGGATTGGGCAAATATACATAGAGTATGGGCGGTAGGCGTGTCCATGAACCGATTACGTCCGTTTTGAATAGCAAGATGCCTGCAAGAAGGTCTGACCTGAGTGTGCTAATTTCATTCAATTAGCTTTCTTGGTTTTTCCGTAAACCTGATTTGAACAGACAGACAGACGGACATAGCTAAATCAACTCAGGTGGTGACGCTGATAAAGAATATATCTATATACTTTTTCATACCTACCACCGCCCTCTTCTATGCGTTACAAACAAAATGACAAAGTGAATATACCCTCGGTGTAGGGTATAATAAAGAAAATAAACAACATACGCATGTATTTCCGGTACTTTTCGCAACATAATTGTGACTTTTAGGTAAATATGGTCACTTGGGTGTTACGTAACGTTTAAGGGGGGGGGGGGGAGGGTAGAGGAAAACGTTACGGTGCGTTACATAGGGGGGAGGGGGGATCAAAAATCTTCGAAAATTGCGTTACGTAATACTTGAACGGCCCTTTAGTCGATTCACACCGAATTTCCACCACGTAGCTCTTATGATAATAGGCATAGTTTAGGCTACAAAACTTTTATTTAGGGTGGCCCACACACAAAAATATTTTTATATATCATTTTCTCGAAGACTGCTCAATCGATTCTCATGGAATTTCCACCACGTGGTTTTTATATTAAGAGACACTGCTAAGGTTGTAAAAATTTTATTTTGGGTACATACTAAGGGTGGCCCTTATACAAGAGTATTTTAAAATAGAATTTTCACGCAGACTGCACATCAAAAATACACCACGGTTGAGGTAAAACGATGCTCACAGGGTAATGCTAGTAAATATATAAGCATACAATTTTAGCTCGTTTAATAATAGAAGATATGTACATATGTTCCTCAAAAACTAAGTTTGAGTTTTATTTATTGTCTAGAAAAATCAAGATTTTTTTTCATGTGTCCAGAAAAATCCAGATTTTTTTTGTTTTTTTTTTTAAATGTCCAGGTGAAACACAATTTGGATCTGGCAAGCCTAGTCTAATTGTTTGAATTGTATACTATTTTCGTTTTTATGTTGAAAAAATATGTTCCGCGTCATCAGTAAAATATTCGTAGTTTCCAAAGTTATGGCGGGAATTTCGATTTGAATGCAGATACATTTCTAGGATTGATTGAAAATAACATTACAACAAATAAAAAAAAACGTGATACATATATTGAAAATATTTTGAGAAAAATTTTTTTAATTAAAAACATTTGTGTTTTAACAAGTTTGTTACATAAATGAACAAAATAGTAAAATGAAAAAGACATGAAGTGAACGTCAGAAGTGAGAGATTAAAGCCCAATTTCCATGTGATCTTATCTTATTTTATCAAATATGAGGGAGGACATCACATGCTATTAAGATAGCAAATGTATGCTATTCACTCTCGCATTCTCCAAGCGCATTGGGTTCTGTTCGCATGCTTTTTCTTTCTTACAAAAATTTGATTTGATATCCCTGATATGGGATAAAATAAGATAAGATAAGATCACATGGAAATTGGGCTTAAAGCATGGACCACAGATAGGGATGCCAACACTCAGGGTTTCGCCCGGAGACTCAGGGTTTTGAGTATGACTTCCGGGTCTCCGGGTTAAAAGTCAATCTCTCCGGGCTTAATATCAAACGGTAAAATATATATTTTAGAATAAAAAATTACGTAAAAATATGCTTCATGCTTCGTTCTCAAATGCGAATGAACAATGAAGCAAGCATGCAGTCATACAACTTGCCTTTAGACGCTACGACGAAATGTCGTTACGTGTGAGGGCGCTATTAAATTAATAAATTGACACAAGCTGATTAGAAATGCAACAATGATTCGTCGACAGCAACGAATTAAATCGAATCTAAGTGATCGGTTTTCCCGAATTTCAAATTCTGAAAAGTACACAAAACAAAAACACGCAAAACTATAAAATAAGTAATCAGTTAATTTCTCAAAAAAATGTCTTATTTTTTTTGAAATAAAGTGTCTATTTATTAAAAATAAAATATCAATCCGAAACAGTATACAGTATAATTCGCTTAGCTGCCTATTCGCTTAAGGGCGCATGTAAGTTATCAGCCCAAAATCAAGATCCTGCTTTTACACTTTACAGCCTTTGATAAAAAATGCAGCACTTCAAATTTCAAGTTTCCCGTAGGAGTTTCAGGACACAAGAATACATGTAATTGATGTGTATGTATTAGCGCTTTATTACTTTTTACTTAAATGTCCGTATAAATGAATTGTTTTTTTTTATCTTGTTTTTTTATTTAAATAAACTTTATGATTTTGTTGAAAACTATGTAAATCTTTTTTGCTGAACATGTTCTTGGTAAGACCTTAAGAAAAAAAAAATTATCACTCTTAACAGCCTTAAGCCTAAACCATAATAGACGAGACATAACGAGTAAGTTCTAGTGTGTGTAAACCAGTGACCGGCCGCGGCCAAGCGAGAGCATAAGCATTCGCTCTTGCTTAACGAATTCAACACTTCAGTTTCAATTGAAACGTTGAATGAGTAGGTTCGCGCTGCGCATTTTATTATTGCACTGCGAAAAATGTTTAACGTGGAATGGGAAAAACCTTATTTTTTCGCAGAAATTTTGGTCAACCGTAATGTTTAATTTGTATGCGCGTTTTAGGGGAAATACATTAAGGGAAAATAGAAAGACATTTCTTGCCCCATATTAAATTAAAAAAAAAATATATCATAAGTTTTCATAAAAACTGCATTTTTTTATAGCTTCACTTTAAAAATTTTGAATGAATTTTCTTTAAATAATTTGTTCCTATCCACTCGGTAATAAATAGATTCAAAGAGCTAAAAACAGAACTGCGAACGCAATATGAAAATTGTAAGAATATATGGAAACAAATTAAAACACACAAGAATTTCTCTCAGTAGTGAGAGCGTTTTTGATTTCCCTCTTTTTTGAGGGCAAGGAAAAATTTGAGTTTCGCTCTTTGCCGATCACTGGTGTAAAGTTTACACTGTAAACCAATGTTGATAGCCAAAATGAACCTACGTAATTGATCGAAAGTGAACGAAACATTTTGACGAGACGTAAGAGTTCCGTTAGAACCGAACTTCAAAACGTTGCTACTCGTCATAACAGCTTTTTAAGTTCGTTGGCTAGCGTAACATTTTGGACGAAACGAGTGCAAACGTTCGTTCAATTGCTACCGTCTCGTCACGTCTATTTTGGTTAACGCTTTATGCGTTACAAGACGGTTAAAGAAATTTGGTTACCCAATGTGCACAAAAACGGAAGCGAATTCGTTTCGAATTCGAAACGAATTCGTTTGTGAGCATTCCGTTTTTTGTAAGAAAAACGAATTCGTTTCGAATTCGTAACGAACTGCAAATACGAATTCGTTTTTTTGTTCAGAAAACGAATTCGAAACGAATTCGTTTTTTGTTCATAAAATGAATTCGTTTCGAATTTTGTTTTTTGTAAGTAAAGCGAATTCGTTTCGAATTCGTAACGGACTTCAAATACGAATTCGAAACGAATTCGTTTTTTGTTCATAAAACGAATTCGTTTCGAACTCGTTTTTTGTTCATAAATCGGATCAGTTTCGAACTCGTTTTTTGTTCATAAAAAAATTTTATGTTTCGAGCGACTTCAAATTGGTTAGAAGGTTAAAAAAACTTATAAAATTTTTTACTCAAATTTTGTAAAATTTTTCTAAGTCCCGGAAAATTTTCAAAGAAAAATATTCAAAAAAATTTTTGTTTATTCGAAATTTTTTTTTAAAATTTTTCTTTGAAAATTTTTCCGGGACTTAGAAAAATTTTTTTTATGAACAAAAAACGAGTTCGAAACTGATGCGGTTTATGAACAAAAAACGAGTTCGTTTCGAAGTTTGTTTTTTGTAAGTAAAACGAATTCGTTTCGAATTCGTAACGGACTTCAAATACGAATTCGAAACGAATTCGTTTTTTGTTCATAAAACGAATTCGTTTTTTGTTCATAAAACGAATTCGTTTCGAACTCGTTTTTTGTTCATAAATCGGATCAGTTTCGAACTCGTTTTTTGTTCATAAAAAAATGTTATATGAGCGACTTCCAATTGCTTAGAAGGTTAAAAAAAACTTATAAAATTTTTTACACAAATTTTGAAAAATTTTTCTAAGTCCCGGAAAATTTTCAAAGAAAAATATTCAAAAAAATTTTTGTTTTTTCGACTTTTTAAACATTTCTAAGTCGAATAAGAAACAAAATTTTTTTTCAAAATTTTTTTTTGAAAATTTTTTCCGGGACTTAGAAAAATTTTTTTTTATGAACAAAAAACGAGTTCGAAACGAACTCGTTTTTTGTTCATAATAAGCGGAAAATTCTTCCGTTTTTTCGAGAGGAATTTCATACGAATTCGAAACGAGTTCGTAACGAAATCCGTTTCGGATGAATAGTACGAAGAAACGAGTTCGTTTCGAATTCGAAACGAATTCGTTTTTTGTAAATAAAGCGTATCAAATGAGAGAAGATATCATTCGCCTTTGACATATATTTTAATATATGAAAGGTAGCCTAGTAGGTAGCGCGCATGACTATGAATCGCTGGGACATGGGTTCGAGCCTGACTTTGAAAATTTGTAAATCGTAAGTAAAATTTAATTTGATAATAAAATAAAATTCATATACATATGCAATAAAGTCTTACAATTTGCATACATAAAAAATTTTTTTTTTAAATAAAATTAATTTTTTTATGAACAAAAAAAAACTCGTTCTATGAACAAAAAACGAACCAAAAACGAATTCGTTTCGAATTCGTATTATGAACAAAAAACGATTTCGTTTCGAATTCGTATTATGAACAGAAAACGAATTCGAAACGAACTCGTTTTTTGTTCATAATAAGCGGAAAGTTCTTCCGTTTTTTCGAGAGGAATTTCATACGAAAACGAATTCGTAACGAGTTCGTAAGGAAATCCGTTTCGGATGAATAGTACGAAGAAACGAGTTCGTTTCGAATTCGAAACGAATTCGTTTTGCACACTGGGTAAGGGCATATTTCGCTTTCAGTTGACTTCGTCTCTTTGTCAGTGTCGGTAGTGTTTTTAAGTGTATTGTGGTTTTGTTATTATTATTTTCTAATATTTGAGCTTAGTTAATAAATAATTAATTTTGTGTTTAATTTAGTGTCGTTGCTGAAAAATTGCATGCTTATATTAATAATTTTGTTTCATTTTGTGTTTTTGTTTATTTTGCGTTACACACAAACATACATACATGTTAATATGAACTTACTTTCTGCAAGCAAAATAAATCAGTGTGCAACAGTTTTGTTTTTGATTCGCTTTTGTGCTTTGTTCCTATACAAAGCTAGACCTTAAACTCTGTTGTGTTTGTTGTTACTGCTTAACGGGTGAATTTTTGCTTGATTTTTAACCCTTTTTGCACTGCTATAAAAATATTTTAAATTGCTTTCTTTTTTTTTAAGATTTCAAGATGGATTATTTTTCCTTTGAAAATTTGTTAGCTTGCTCTCTAGGAGATCAGTGCAAAAGTCAAAATATATTGAATTCTATGTTTTCCTGTTCAGGTCCCTGTGAACAGGTGTTTCATGCCTCTTGTGCAAACTTAGCAAAATCTATTACTAATTTATTATGCTCTGTCTTTTCGGGCCTGCAATGGTACTGTCCATCCTGCAGATCCCTTCCTCCGTCGGTATTTTACGAAAAATACCGTCAGTCATGATAAAACTCCCGTGGATTGCTCTCTAAATACCTCTTCACCCACTCCCAATTTTTCCGCTATAATCTCTGGTAACAATCTTCCATCTCCTTCCTCCACTATAAATAATCCTCTGTCAATTTCGGTTATTGCCAATCCGCGGGTGGATGTTGCGATTGATAGCTCTGTGCTTCCGGTTTCCCTGCAGGCATTAGCAAGGTTAAAATCGATTTTCATTTCATGACAGCGTTAAAAATTGTTCAAATCAAATTATTCCTGCCGACGCCTTCGTTTCTTGCAGGAAACGCGGTAATAAACCAACTCATGCATCTTTTAAAATAACAGTGGCATCTTCTCATGTTTCTGCCATTCTTCAATCTAAAGCATGGGTGGATAATATCTATATTTCAGAATTTAAATCGAAAAAAAATGATAAAACTGTCCGTTCCAATTCAAAAAACTGAAACGGCTATCCCTTTACTATCAAAATGTACGGGGTTTGCGTTCCAAGACGCAAGATATCTTTTTATCAACTAAGAATTTCTCTGAGGACATTATCGTGTTTACCGAAACTTGGTTAAATAACAGTTTTCTCAATATGGAACTTTTTGATAATAGTTTCCATGTTTTTAGAAGAGACAGACACTTGAAAGATCTTTCTTCTGTTGATGGAGGCGTCTTAATAGCTATAAAAAATCATTTAACTAGTTCATTAATTGAAATAGCCTGTGCATTTAATATTGAACTGTTATGTGTTAAAGTTACACATTGTAACTCTAATTTATACATTCTTAGCACTTATGTTCCTCCAAATTGTAGCGCTGATGTCTACGAATGTCTTTCGATGGCCGTAGAATATATTATTAATGAACTAGACGCTAATGACGACATTTTGTTGTTAGGTGACTTTAATCTGCCTGACTTAAAATGGACTTCTTCGGATGATGGTACATATTATTATGCATCTTGTCCAAAAGCTCGACAACGGCAAATTTTTGTTGACGAAATACTTTCAAATTTACAAGTAAGTTGTATAACTAATTGCCACGGACGACAACTTGACTTAGTCTTGGCTACAAATAGTAGCAATGTTGTTGTAAGAAATGCTATACATGCTCTGTCTACAGTAGATTCCTATCATCCACCTTTGAGTATTGTGTACCAATCTGACAATGAAAATTTGACTAATGTATGTTCGTCCATTGCGAATTCAATTTTAAGAAAGCTGACTTTTTAAAATTAAATGAAAATTTAAGAAATAAATTAGACGACTTACTTACTTTTTTTTAATAACAATACATTTGATGATTGCATTAAATTTTTCTATGGTGAACGTTTTTCTGCCATAGCATTGTCGGTTCCATATACAAGGAAGTACGTTAATAATTCCTCGTACCCTTGGTATACAAAGGATTTGAAAAAAGTTCGCAATGGCCGTAATAGGGCATGGAATAAATACGTTTGTAGCCAGAACCGTAATGACCTTGTTGCTTATCAGCGACTGTTTAAAACAAAAAAAGGTTTTATTTTTTCGATAACTGATATGTTGAAAGGAAGGACAAACCTATAAAATGATAATAAAATTAAAAATTATATCGGCTGTTTAATCAAAAGTCCAAATTTTTGATCATTTTTTCAGCAGCTTTGACCCCTAAGAAAATTATTTATCCACGCGATATCTTTAAACTTTTAGATAATACTTCCGATAATACTATAGCAAGAAACCTCTTTAAATTTCCGCCCGATCGGTCAAATATTTTATGAGCTACAGCACGAGCAGTTTTTGCAAATACTGTTTCGAGATAATCGCTTTTAAAGTTTCAATACGATATGATGCGACGGTATGCGGACTCTGACGTTCTTGATAACAACTCCATAAATATTCAATGTTTCGCTTTGTCCTTTTTACAGTATATTCTAAACATATTATACGTTCGAATTATGAAAAAAAAAATAAATTCTATTTCTTGAATATTCTAATGGTATCGCCCCCTTAAACTATCTCTGTTCTTCGAACGGTCGGCAGTTTCTTGTCGTAACGCCTCTTCTACCAGTTTTTTTCACGCACTTTTTTATTGCATCCATTTGACTGCTGTCATACGTTTCCAGCCATATCAACCATGCGTGCGATATCTTTTTGGTTAATAGTAGGTACTGGATTAAAGGAAGTTAACGAGTCCGCTAACATTTTATAAAGTTAACTCAAAAGTTAATCCGTTAGTAGGAATGTTACCTTTCTTAATAAACGATTAACGGATTAACGAGTTAATGTCCAGCTATGATTATGATACATTTTGATTTTATCTTATTCAAACCCACTACGAAAAACCAGCTGCTGATCATTATTGAGTTGCTCGATAGCAGTCAGGGTATCTACGCATATTGCTGCATAATTTTGACGAATTTTTACATAAGCTAAGCAAAAACATCATACAATTTTAAGCGTTTTCGAAGTCGCACCGCAGCAATATAGGTCAAATAGCACAATCTACTGGCCAAAACTCAATTTATACAAGTATTGCTATTTAATTTTTGATGTTGTAGTGTAACGGAGAATACTTCAAAACAAATAAAAATGCACTTTTTTTTGGAAAAAATAATTTACTGCTTTTTAGCGATGTATCAAAGTATATGCATTTGCATTCTACTGAGATAACACAAACAAGTAGTTATTTTAACTCATTTTTAAACTATTGAGAAGTAATTTAAATAATCTGTTTTTTTTTCAAAAAAAAAAAAAACTGGATAAAATTGATGATGTTTTGGTTTTTTGTGAAAAAATCTAAAATTAAAATTTGACCTTTGATTTGTCAAATTTTTTTAAATTTCCAATTTTGTGCAAGCTTTTAAAGTTTTGTTGGGATTTGTTAGTTTTAAAAAACGCTAAATTAGTTAGATGTAGCTATTGTAAATGTATGTATGTATGTATGTATGTATCTATGTAGTAGTGTAAAATTTGGATGCCTGATTTTGCATGTTTTTTTTTTCTTCCGCAATTCAGATATATTCGAAGCCTAGTTGCAAAAGATGGACAAAAAGGAAAAGTAAGAGGTTATACTCAATCACTTATTAGAGAATGCTCAGAATCCTATTAGTCCAAGATATTTGCGGCATAGTGTGCATAATTGTTGCATTAGAGGTTATGAAAAATGGGTAAAAAGCTACTGCTACTGGGTAAAAAGCAAGAGCTGGGTTCATATCCGCCCGCAAACAAGGTCAAACAAAAATAGTGGCAGCTCTCAGGGAAGCACTTAAAAGCTCAACGAGGTCAAGTAAAGTGAGAAAACTTTGTTTTCAAAAAGATACTCGTAATAAGCTAATTCGTTTGTAAGCCTTTTTCATTGCTGGATCCGTTTTATTGAATTTGTATTACATACAGATTACAAATGCGACGTCCAAAAGGGTTAAATCAGAAATGAAGCTGATAAAAATGCAGTATCAGAAAAAAGAAAATAATACAATATTTATTTTTCAAAATGTTTGGTCTCATAGTGGCTAAGCCGAAATTAGGTGGTTTTGGAAGTACAAACGATGGCACACTGCGCGCCGAGCTTTTTCGGAACATAGACTTTTTTCACAAATTACCGGCAAATTATTTTAATAAGCATGCCATGTCAATTTCCTTTGAATGTAGACAAATCTCAAGTTTATTGCTCTGAAACCGGAAAAATTATTCAAAACATGTATCCCTGGCTCCCATTGACAGAAACTTAACACAAAGTTCTCATTTATTCAAAGGAAATTATTGCGCAATGGACACATCAGATATGTTAAGGCACGCGAGAATAAAGAAGTTACAATAAAATTGGGAAAACCGAAATTTTAAATTCAATGGCCCATATTCATAGTCGCGAAATAAAGTTAAAATCTGGTTTTTACCCAAAATCGAAGACACAGACTGACCCCATAAAAAAAAGAAAAACTTGCATTAAAATATGAGAAAATTTTAAAAAATAGATTACCCTGCGTTATTGAAACAAAATATTGTAGACACAGTGAACAAAATGAATAATAAAAAAATCGAATTTATGAGGCAACGTGGCGTAATGGTTAGGACTGTGAACTCATAGCCCTCAGGACGTGGGTTCGAATCTCGTCAGAAAAGATGCCTTTTTTCTATAAGCACGTTTTAAATTTAAAAGCAGGAAAAGTGCTTTTAAATATTTACAACCAGGTTTTAAAGTAACATTTATTTTCATTGATATCAAGAAATAAAACATTTACATTCACGGGAATTTTTGAAACGAATTTTCGAAAATCGAGTGTTCTTGAAGTATTCTAGAACACGACTTTTTTTTTTGAACATGTCTAATGTACATGCATATATTCCAATCAATTCCAATGTATTCCAAAGTTTTGCATGCAGCAACACACTCCCGCTTAAATTAAAACATTTTTTGACATTTTAACAAAGCCATGATTCAATAATAGAAGTTACAGTAATTTGCTATTGGAGACCGAGATGTGGCCTCAAGTTCAATACAAAGCGTAAAATGTGGCCTCATAGCTGTCAAAGCGTAAAATAAATTGAAGAAGGAAAATTAATAGAGTCGTGCTTTTTAGAAAATTATCTACTTGACGTATGAATGTATCGAATTATAGTATTAAATGTAAAAACTATTTAGTAATTCAAATAAAACCAAAAATCAGTACAATTCAGTACAAATTGGGTAAAATCAGTACATTTGCGCACTGATTTCAAAATCTTGAAAAATCAGTATTTTTAAAGAAAATTTGTAAAAATCAGTACATGTACAGATAGAATCAGTACGTATGACAACCCTATGCATTATGTATGATTTTACCCTCTACATTGGAGATGGAACGTGTAAGTCTTTTGGTTTGGGAATATCATCAGACATTGTTTTAGATTTAGTATCCAATATCGCTTTGAACCAACATTTCAAATTGTTTTTTGACAATTGGCTTACGTCAATAAGCTTGATGATTGTTTTAAGGCAAAGAGGTATATTGTCCGTTGGTACAATCCGAAGCAATCGATTGAGAAATTGTGCTCTAAGCGGTGAGTAGAATCTTTAAAAACAAGGACGTGGTTCAAACGATTTTAAATTTAAAGCAACATACAACTTGATCGCTTGTCGTTGGAATGACATTAAGAGTGTGTAAGTGGTTTCTATTTATCCAGGTAAAAACCCCATGAGTGAGTACAAAAGATGGTACCGAAAAGCAAAGAAGTTGGCTTAAGTTTACGGTAGCTCCCATTGCCCAATGGCAATTAAACTAAACTTCTTATGTATTTTTTATCCTAAGCACAAATATGTAATCAAAAAAAGTCGCTCGGATCTGGTTTCGGATATATAGCCATCGGAAGTTGCGGATATAGCTTTTGTAAAAATCATTATAAGTTTGGAACGCCTGAATGGATATCAAAAATATGGGTGTCATAACATAGATAATTTAATGGCCTACAATAATGGTACGCAAATCTTTGAAACCTAACCCATTATTTTGGAGATATGATTATGATATGAAATGATGATATTTTTCTGAAATGTTGACCAATTTTCTTTTTAAAAACCGTTATTTTTTCCAAAAATTGTGTTATTAACCTATAACTTTTTTAGCATGGTAAGAAATCTTAATTTATTCCCTTTAAAATGGTGTATAGCTTATTGTAAATTTTTAAATATCTACCCCCTTTTTGTCCGAAAAATAATAAAAATCATTAAATATTTCATAATAAGTCTATGCATAGTAAGTCTAAACATAGTATAACTGCGCGTTTTTCCATTTCTTTCGACGTAAAAAACGGTACTTTTGAATGATATTGTTATTGTTTTTAAAAAAAAAAATAAGCGAAAACCTGTTGAGAGAAATGCTGAAAATAATGAACTTGATGTACGTGTAGTAAAAAAGTGGGTTCATATATCTTCTTTCAAGACCTCAGTGTCAGAGAAGGAAATTGTATCGTATGTGGAGAAACATACTGGTATTTCAAGTTGTAATATTGATTGCCGTAAATTAGTTAAAAATAATGCCACATTGGATAAATTAAAATGGGTAAATTTTAAGCTAGGTGTATCGCATCAACACTTAAATAAACTTCTTGCTCCAGAGTTATGGCAAGCAGGAGTCAAAATTCGTCCATTTAAATTTTTTCCCAAAATATTGGTGACAGAAAAGGGAGGGTAGTTACTTCTTCCAATGCGCATTTTGAGAGCTCTAGTAATAGACAATTGAAAATTTATTTTCAAAATATCTCGGGTATGCGTTCCAAAATAAACGCTGTACGTGTTGATATACTTCAGTCCAACTACGATGTCATTGTGTTTGTGGAAACTTGGCTAAATAGTGATTTTTTCGATAGTGAAATTTTTAATATGAATCTGTTTAGTGTTTACCGTAAAGATAGAGATAGATATTAAAACTAGTTGCACTAGAGGTGAAAGTGTTTTAATTGCAGTTATACGCTGTTTGTTTTTGCTTCTTGATCAGATCTGTGTATCTATTCAAATAGAAAAAAGTGTTTTTCTTACGCGCTTCATATATTCCACCGAATAGCTCTTATGAACTATACGCAGCTCATATGGAAAATTTGTTGAGTCTATCTTTGAAAATTGGTGAAAACCATCTGTGAATTTTAGGCGATTTTAATCTTAGTCATTTGGTCATTAATGGATAACGATGAACGTTATCTTATTCCTAAAAATGTTAATAGACAACATGAAACACAAGTAATCGATGGATTTTTCAGTCTTGATCTTAAACAGATAAATTTTTGTTTAAATAAATTGAATAAAATTCTTGATCTTATTTATGTAAGTAGTGATGTAAAATTTAGTTTGAGTGAATGCCCTTTTCCTATATCTGTCTCTGATATGAATCATGTTCCAATTACAATTGATTTGGAATGTTATAAATTTTCTGATATTGCACTAGATTCAGAAACTAGAAATTTTAATTTTAAGTTGTTTAATTTTGATGCCTTAATTACTGAATTAGATTCTATTAATTGGTCTGATATATTTCATTGTAATGACCTAAATTTCTGTTTTGATTATTTTAAATCTAACCTTTTTAAAGTATGTATGGATTTTATTCCTCTTGTCCGGAAAAGACAAGTTACCATGGTACACGAAAGGTCTTAAGAAGCTTAAAAACCTATGAAATAAATTTTTTGACCTTTTCAAGGAATCGAATGATGATAATCACAAAAATAAATATCTTTATTATATGCGAGAGTTTAATTTTCTAAACAAATTTTTATACAAGCAATATATGCTCCATTTTGAAAGTAATATCAAATGCAATCCCAAATCTTTTTGGAACTTTATAGGATCAAAAAAGACATGCTCTTCTATTCCTGCGAAGATGTCATTAAATGGTAAAATGTCTAAATCATTGAAAGATTCTTTAAATCTTTTTGCTGAATTTTTTCAATCGAATTTTGAGCCTGATGCACTGTGGAATAATCCTAATGTTTTTGAAAAAATTCATACTTTAATTGATTTTGGCTTTCTTCAGTTAACATTAGATGATGTTGTTAGAGGCATTTCCAAACTGAAAAACTCTAAAATATCTGATATGGATGGTATTTGTCCATTTCTACTTAAAAAATGTGCTATGTCATTATCCGAGCCGTTATGCTTTTTGTTCAACAGATCCCTTTCTTTGGATATATTTATTGATGGTTGGAAAGTTTCTTGTATTAGCCCTATTCTAAAATGCCGACTTAGAATAGAATTTTCCAAATTATTTGAGAGTATTGTGAAAGAGAAAATCTTTTTTGCTACTAAAACGGCTATAAGTCCAATGCAACATGGATTTTATGGTGGGCGTTCTACTGTTACAAATCTGGCAGTTTTTTTAGGATTATTGTATCTCTACATTCTCTAAAGGCTTGCAAGTTGATACAATTTATACCGATTTTTCGAAAGCATTTGACAAAGTTTCTCATAGAGTCCTCGTGGCGAAACTATCAAAACTTGGTTTTCACTCCAAATTTTTAGATTGGATTGATTTATATCTGAAGAATAGAATAAATTTTGTTTTTATTGATGGAATCAGATCAAATTTATTTGTGGCCAGCTCTGGTGTTCCGCAGGGAAGTATTTTGGGTCCATTAATTTTCATACTTTTTATTAATGATATTGGCTCTTGCTTTAAAAATGCAAGGTTCCTTCTTTATGCCGATGATTTAAAATTATTTCATAAAATTAGCAATCCTTCGGGTACAATAGCCCTGCAAAATGATTTAAATAATCTATTTTTATGGTGCACGCAAAATAAGCTCTTTTTAAACGTTGCTAAATGTTACCGTCGTCTTATTATTTGGACAGAATTTCTTTAATATCTGTTAGTGAAATACTAGATTTGGGAGTCATATTCGACACAAAATTCTCTTTTGTCAATCACATAAATTTTATAATCCCCAAATGCTATTCTATGTTAGCATTCGTCAGGCGTCATAGCACTGATTTTAAAGATTCTTACATTATTATTCATTATTTATTATTATTATTATCAACTTTTACATAATGCTTCAAGATAGAAATTAAATCTTATAATAAGCATACATTTTTTGCTAACAATTTTCTTTAGGAAAAAAAAAAAATAAGTTTTTAAAAATATGAATAAAGCTTAAATTAAATTTAAATTAAGATAATGAGAAACAAAAAAGTAAATCTAGTTATTCAGTCTATCTAAATATTCAAAAAGTTTCTTCTGAAATTGTGCTTGTGCTCTGATAGTTTGCAATTCGTTTGGAAGGTTGTTCCACAAACGAATTGCGCTAACAAAGTAGGAGCGTTTCAAAACCAGGCTATTGAATCGCGGTAAAATTAACTTCAATCCTCTTCTTGACTGTGCAAAGTAGAGCATTTCAGAGAGGTAACCTGGGCATTTATTGTAAATTATGTTATGCAATTTCAAAATATTTCGAAAATTATAATATAGCTCTAGGTCTAACCCAATCAATGTCTTTTTTAAGTGGGCCACACTTCTATACCTTGGTATGCCATAAATAAACCTTAGACAGTCATTGAAAGCAACATTTAACTTATGCTTGCAAACCGAATCCGGGCATGGGTAAACAGAGCAATTGAAAATAAAGTAAGGTAATAGAAGGCTTTTAACAAGTTGCATTTTCAAATTATTATTTAGGTGATAAGCAGATATACTTAGGCTTTTAAGACCAGAGTATATATGCCTTATTGTTGCGATAGTAGCATCACAACAACTCAAAAACGAGTTTATGTGGTACCCAAGGTATTTAATTTTATCAGTAAAAGGGATAGAGACACCATTAAGGAAAAGTTGTGGGTGCTCATTAGAGCTGATAGCAAGCTTAGAGCAAATTATGCCACTACATTTAGAGGGATTGAGAAAAAGTTTATTTCTGCAAGACCAGGCATAGATATTATGTAAGTCATCATTCGTTCTAGCAAAACAATCTTATATAAGTCCAATAGGACGATAAAAATAGATTAAAACGTCGTCAGCGTACATATGAGTCTGACAATTTACAACAACATTTGGCAAATCGTTTATAAAAAGCGAAAACAACAGCGGTCCTAAGACTGAGCCCTGCGGAACTCCACTTTTG
The DNA here is from genome assembly GCA_949775025.1 of Tricholauxania praeusta. Lineage (NCBI taxonomy): Eukaryota > Metazoa > Arthropoda > Insecta > Diptera > Lauxaniidae > Tricholauxania > Tricholauxania praeusta. The sequence continues at coordinate 113,769,112 of OX459028.1, forward strand.
ACTTCCATTGGATTAGAGGAGCCTTGCTCTGTCACAATTTCAAGTACTCTACCTTTTAAGTATTCACTCATAAGTTTTGACGACGTATATGAAAATTTAAACTGATGTTTTAATTTTTCCAAAAGTATTGAATGATCAACGAAATCAAAGGCTTTTGAAAAATCCAACATTACTAAAACACAAATTTTATTTGCATCTATAGCTTGGCGAACGTCAGAAGTAACCTTTATGACTGCAGATTCACAGCTGTGTTTATTTCGAAAACCGGACTGCCATTTGTTCAGTTTATTGGCTTGCAATAAATGAATTTGAATTTGGTTACCAAGAATTTTTTCAAAAACTTTTGATGTGAACGGAAGGATACTTATTGGCCTATAATCAGATGGACATGACGGCTTTGACTTTTTGGGTATTGGCATAACTCTGGCAGATTTCCATTCAGTAGGGAATACACTTCTTATCAGGCATGAATTAATAATATGAACCAGGTACGGAAGTATTTGAAATTTAATGAGATTTAAGAACTTAGGACAAATCTCATCAGGTCCAATAGCTTTTGATTTCACTAAATTGATCGCTGCGAGAACTTCATGTTGGTCAACACAACGGAAAGAAAAGGTATCTTCACCCTCTTCTTCAAACTGACCTACATCATAGGAAACAGAACTGGACACTGATGGTACAAAAACTTCACTTAATTCTTCTGAGCTAAAAGGACATTTATGAAAAGATTTACCTTTAGCGATGCCACAATCTCTAAGGTTTTTCTATAGTTGCGTTCGGTTCAGTTCAGGGCTAAGCTTACTACGCAAATAAGCATGTTTAGTAGAGCGTATAAGTTTATTAACCTTATTCCTGGAAACAACAAACTGTCTTTTGTTTAGGAGAGAAGGATTTCTCCTATATCTTTTGTAGAAACGTTCTCTTTCACGAATTAGCATTTTTATATCATTATTAAACCAAGGACAATGATCAGATTTAAACTTTTTTGTAATTAAAGGAACATATGCTTCATAAAGCTCTTTAACGAATCCATTAAAAATGTTCACTTTAGTATCTATGTCAGGTATATCATAAATGATATTCCAATTCAAACCAGAACAGCTGTTATAAAGGTCAGCATGGCAGATGTTCTTAAAACTCCTAAAAGTAGTATTTTTTTCATATTGGCAAACAAAAGGTAAGGCACAGAATATTAAATCATGTGTAAAATCTGATGTAGAAGAAATCTGTTCAAAGCCAAGAATTTGCTTACCAGAGCTAACAAGGAAAATGTCAATTAATAAAGGGTTACTAAGCGATTGAAAACACGTAGGTAAGCTAGTATTTATAACTGACAAACAAGTCTTGCTGCAAAAATAATTGAAAAGATGAGCGTGATTACTATTATTAAGAATATTGACATTAAAATCACCACCTACAAGAATGGTTTCATACTTGGAATTCAACTTCACAATAGTATCCTCAAGTTCAAAAATGTTTTCGACACGAAATTTAGTGGGAGGACAGTATACAACAATTAATAAAATCGTTGAACTATTATAAAAAACTTCTATGCCTAGAAATTCAAGGTTAGGCTCTTTAGAATAGCAGACAATCTTTGCTTTAATGAACTGGTTTATATAAATACAAACCCCGCCTCCAACCCTATTAATACGATCGTTTCTAAACAATTTAAAACCAGGAATATTAACAAGCTGCGAGCTAATGTTATCATTTAACCATGATTCGGATATCAAAACAGCATCCACTAAAGAAGCACTAAACATTTGATAAATTGTAGTATATTTGGCTTTAATACTACAAGCATTGATATGGCAAATTTTAAATCCATTAAAAGAGCGACACAATGGCGCATATTCATAGTCGTATTTTAAAGTTGAAACTAACTAAACTCAAACTAAGCTCAAAATAAATTTAGTCATGACTAAAAATTGTTTTCCATTCATAGTCGATTTTTTAGTATTGACTAAGTGGCATAAGCTAATGAATTCACCACACAAAAGCTTTCGTGGTAAACTTGTCAAATGTTGACTTTTTAATTTCAAGTTAGTTAAATAACAAAGAGAGTATTAAAAATTTTTGCAAAGAAGGCACCGTGGCGCAATGGTTAGGACTGTGAACTCATAGCCCTCAGGACGTGGGTTCGAATCTCTCAGTTAACATGTTTTTTTTTTTTTTTCAAAACATATGTGTATATGAATATATATAATTTTTTTTTACCCTTCCGGTTTCTAAAGTGACCTGCCATTATAAATTTTGACTTTTTAATTTTACACTAATAAATTAACAGAAAGAGTAATAAAAAACTGGATTTTATTTACAAGGCAGCGTGACGAAATGGTTAGGACTGTGGACTTATAGCTCAAAGTGCGTGGGTTCGATTCTCATCAGAATAAAATTTTTTTTTCTAAAAAATTTTTTTGACACGCTAAATAAAAACAGCTTATAATTCTCTTTAGTTTCTTTTTTTCTAAAATCATATATGCATGAATATTTTTTTTAACACGCCAAATAAAAACAACTTATAATCCTCAAAATTATCAAAATTGAATTTTCTGATATGAAATGAATGAATTTTCTCCATATTTTCTTTTTTGATATCGACTTAATATCAACTTCAGCTGAAACTATTTTTTTAGTTATAACTAAGCAGAAAAGCCGATGCTAAATCGACTATGAATGACTTAGTTATTGCTAAAATAAAGTTCTAACTTAAGCTGATGCTAAATATGACTATGAATATGCGCCAATATGTTTAGAACGCCCCGAACAAGATCAGGATCCGTACAATGCATTAGAACAAATTTCAAAAAGAGCCAACACCACCTCAGAAGAAACTAGACTTAAAATTATTAAAATAAAATGAGTTTTAGTAATTCTAAAAATAAAAAAAATTTTAAATTTTACATATGTAATAAAAATAATAATTAATTGAAAAGTAAAATTTTTCGAGAAAAATATCATTGCATTAAATTGTTCATAGCTGCGCAATAATTATAATGAACTAAAACAAATAAACAAATGCTGAGAAATTGTTTACTGCGCATGAGCGATAGGATAAGAGCATGTGAAGAAAAGAAACTAAAAAGCTAAAGAGTATTTTTAGGCATTATTTCTCTCTTTCTCAGATGTTATTTTATCAATAGCAGCAATACTCTCTACATATATCGGCTCAGCTGTAGATGACAACCAGGGATGATATTTGGGGGCTTTTAGGGCTTTTTTGAGCCCTTTTATTTTTCAAAAGCCCCGTGGCCCTTTTTATTAATTTTTGGCCCTTTTGCAAAATTCTACCGAAAAATTATCACAATTTTTTGTTTTTCAAAGGAAAGCTTACTCGGATACACGGTTCGCTTCAAGCAAGATCAAGATCGATTAAATTGTCAACCAAATCTGACAATGCACAATTATTATATAGTGTCCGGAGATTCCAAATATATAATCCGCAAAATCGGAGCTGCTCATTTACTAGTTTTATGGCCATTTGAAGATTAGCACTATGGCCGATACGGTTCGTTTTAAGCAAGATCAAAATCGGTAAAAATTTTCAACCAAATCTGACAATGCACAATTATTATTTAGTGTTCGGAGATTCCAAAAACAAGATTTGTAAAATCGTACCTGGTCATTTACTCGTTTTATGACCATTTTAAGATAATTTTAACAAAATTATAAAGCGAACCGTGTACAGTTTTTGATGATTTTAATATCAATTAAAATTTTAAAATATGCTATGATAATTGTTTTTTTATGTATTTTGAGTCGTTTCATACGATGAAGTCAATAACTTTTGCAAATATCCAAAGGTTTTTGTGTTAGTCACCGTTTTTCATGGAAAAAAAATCGATACCAAAATAAAATTTTTTTTTTTCGGCCGAAAAACAAGGAAAAAATCAATTTTTTTATTATCTTTTGTGAGCCTTAAAAGTATTTTTGACTAAAATGCAAATAAGGAAAAAAAAAATAAAAAAATTTTTATAACACGGCTCAAACATTTTAACTAACTACTTGCCCTCATGTTATGGCATATCATTTTGAAGCTTGCGTATGAAGCTGTAATCTGAAGTTCACCGAAAAAATATTCAGAAATGGATTTTTCAAAAAAAATTCAAAAATTCATTTCAATTTTCAAAACTTTAGCTCTTTAATTTTTTTTAAAATTAAAAAAAAAATATAAATAATTTTTTCCCCACAAAAATTTTTACGGCATTAAGCTCAGAATAAATCAAATGTTTTTTTTAAAACAAAAAAAAAATTTTTAAATATGGGTTTTTTAAAAAAAATGCAAAAATATTTTTCAATTCGCAAAATTTTTGAGAAAAATTTTTGAGAAAAAAATTTTTTTTTTCAAAAACAGTACTTTTTTCGAAAAGTACAAGTAAAAACCTGAAAATGTAAAAATAAAAAAATATTCAGAAATGCATTTTTCAAAAAAAATTCAAAAATTCATTTCAATTTTCAACATTTTGGCTCTATTAATTTTTTTTTTTAATTAAAAAATATAAATAATTTTTTCCCTATAAAAAGTTTTACGGCATTAAGCGCAGAATAAATCAAAGTTTTTTTTAAAAATAAAAAAAAAAATAAGAAAAAATGATTTTTTTAAAAAAAATTCAAAAATAATTTTAAATTCGCAAAATTTTTGCGAAAAAAATTTTTTTTTCAGAAACAGTATTTTTTTTTTCAAAAATTACAAGTAAAAACCTAAAATCGTAGGTATACCAATTATTAATTGATAGAGTTTGCTGTAAGCTATGAATTTTCGAAAAAAACACTTATTCTGGAAAAGTACAAAAATCGTGAATTTTATACCCGCGTATCTCAACAACAAATAATACTAAGGCAAATTCTTGAACGCAGTTCTATTGCTGGACATTGATATTACAATAATGCCAAATTTCAGCCAAATCGGAGCCAAAAAATTTTTTCGCTGGCGTTTTCGCTTGTTTTAACCCATATGTAATGTTACGTTATTTATAATTTTCCATGGAAAAGAATTGAAAATACTAAAAAAAATTCTTTTAGGCCTTAAAACTGGTAAAAAAGAATTTAAATTATAATTTTGTTTTAAAAATTATTGAGATATTTTTGACTACAAAGCTCACAAATAACAATAAATATAAAATATTTTATTTATGATGTGTTATTCACCGTTTTTCATAAAAAAAAATTAAAAAAATATTTAAAAAATTCTTTTGGGCCTAAAAACTAATAAAAAATAAAATTTATAAAGGATTTTTTTATGGCTTTTAAAAGTTTTTTCTATTACAAACTAAACAAAAAAAAAGCAAAATAAAAAAACTTAAGTTTTTAATGTCTTTATTCACAATTTTTCCTGGAACGTCATTTTATTTATATTATCGGTAAAAGTGTTTACCTTAAAATGGCCATAAAACGAGTAAGTGACCAGGTACGATTTTACGGATTATATATTTGGAATCTCCGAACACTATATAATAATCGTGCATTGTCAGATTTGGTTGACAATTTAATCGATCTTAATCTTTCTTGAAGCGAACTGGGATAAAATTTAAGTGTTTTATTTTTCTCCTAAAAAATGCTAGTGGACCCTTAAGTAATACAATGGCTTTCGACTTTTTAAACTTCAAATTGAAATTATTTCAAATCAAAAACCAGAGATTTTTTTGTATGAAAAAAGTTTTATTTGACTTATAACACTGGTCAACACTAGTTTTGGTGCCGTGAAGCTGTACTTTTATTTTAACTAAGGACCTTATATTGAACAGTATTAGCAAAACTTTTGATATCTTATGTGTAATTTTCTAGATTTTGCATTGTAAAAAAAAAGTTTACATGAAAAACAACTTACATTATTTAAAAAAGAACTTTCTCTTTCTCGACTATGTGTAGTTTTCTGGATTTTGCCTTGTAAAAAAAAAAAGTTTACATGAAAAACAATTTACATCATTTAAAAAATAACTTCCTTTTTAGCGACTTTCGTGATTGAGGTGTAGTTGGGACTATCACGTTGCATCCACCAGCAATAGTCAGCCATCATATGGCGATCCCATTGGCCTTGGTATCTTTCTTCAATAGTTTTTAGGTCCTGGTGAAACTGCTACCCTTGTCAATTGGTCAAGATGACTGTGAAGGTAGTGCACTTTGATGGACATATTGCATCCTAAGTTATTAAAGTGCTCTAGCATGTCATTTATAATTTCAGAGCAGTAATTTCCCAAAAAGTTTTTAGTAACTTCAACAAACTACTAAACGACTTCGTTTAGAGCTGTCTATGAAGAGACCCCATTCATTTGGATGGTATTTTGTAAGACCCATTTCGAGAATAAGCTTTGCACATCGAAACAAAAAACTATCATTTTCCGATTGAAAAAATGGTAGCAAGTCATGCTCTCTTGTTCTTTTGTACCTGACTCCAACAAGTTTTTTTCTTTTAATCTAAAAGACAAAACCTCTGCAGATTCTGTAGAAAGTTCAAGATCCCTTATCAAATCATTTAATTCTTCTTCGATGTCGCTATTCATTTCATTACTGACTTCTTCAAATGATGATTCACGAATGGAACAAAATGTTGGAACAGGTACTTCCTCTGAATGTGGTAAGGGTCTTCTAGCAGAATCTAAGTCTGGATAAATCATTATTTTATCATTATTCCGAACCTCATATGGTTTCTTTTACCACTGATACACTGTCTCAAATGTTCATAACACATTTAACAAACAATTTGGGGTTTTGTTGGGTAGTATTTATTCACAATTTTCGACTTAAAGTAAACAAAATAAGCACTTTTTATAAAATCTGATATAGGTTTTCTGAACTTTTTCACTGTGTATTCACCACAAATGTAACAAAACACATTTGGATCATTGAGACAACTTCTTCGCGATGAAGACAATCAAGTTAAATAATCAAAACTGACGGTTAGTCAAAAATGACACGTGGGGAAAAAAAATTAAAAATATTTTTAATGTTGCCAGTACATACTTAATACAAAACCACTAACTATACCTCGGCAGCAACATTTTTTTTTCGATTTGTTGACCTAAGTAATAGGTTAAATTTGATGTGCTAAATCTGCAAATATATCAATTGTTTCTGCATTTCCTTTTGAAGAAGTTTCTCAAAATCGATCTCAAAATAGTTAGTTATTTAAAATATCGCTCATTTTCTTCAATAACGTCATAACTAAAAAAATCAGATATTTCGGGGCAACCATTTTAACTGAATTTTTACGTTTTTGGGTTATAAAGTTATTGAAGAAAATTACCGATATATACAAAAAAATCGTAAACGCTTAAATGTTCCTATGTAATATTTATATTTACAATTAAATTTAAGCAACAAAATAAATTTTGTAAAAAGAAAACATTTGGTTATAATATAAATGGTTATATACTATTTGATTTACAGAAGCCCTATTTATGTTAAAAAGGCCCTATTTTAGTTCGAACTGTGGCCCTTTTACAAATATGCCAATATCATCCCTGATGACAACTTCATAAACACTTTTCCATTGCGTGTGAAGACAGAGTGCAGAAGTTTACTCCGACGCAGCATGTTCGCTTTTTTAAAAATTTCGTGGTCATATTTAGCTAGGCTTTCGTATGCACGAATAAATTTGTTGCTACCAAAACCAAGCTCACTCAGTGTGACAAATTTTTTGTATTTTTTGTAATACGTTGAAATGGTCTTGAGAATCATATTTCTGCAGCGAGGGTAGAGAAATTTAACAATCACTACACTGTTGGAATTTTCTATTTTTTTAGTGCGAAAAATATGATAAGGTGATTCGTGATGGAAATTTATTGCTGCACAAAAATGTTGAAAAACTTCCCCAAGATTTTCATTTTCTCTATAAGGAATCCCGAGCAAAACTAGATCACTGACAAAATTTTTCCTTTCCACCTCTTTAATCTTCTCAGCAAATTGCAAGTTGGCTTCACAGAGTTGGTTTCGTAATTTATTATCAAACTCCTTTTCAATAACCTCTAGTTTGTTAGCCACATCCAATTCCAAATCCGCAAGACGCTTAGAAAAACTGTCATTAATTTTTTTGATTTCATTAGAAATCGATGTAGAGACTTTTTCCTCCAGTGTATTTAAACGCTCTTCAAACTTGAGCCATAATTGATTTAAAGAGAGCTTCGGAGAACTCAAGCTGGTACCAGCCGAACGCAGTTTGCGAATTTGTTCGGAAGTAGTCTCAGGCATAGTCTAAAGTTCAACAGCAATGTATATTAGTGTGTATGTTCGCAAATAAAAAATCTTTCTTTTATTTCAATAAATTAAAGTTTATTACTCTAATGGCTTTTTTTTTTGGGTATGTTAAATAATTAGAGACGAACGCGAGGATATTTAATTAAACACAGAGCCAAAAAGTATAAATTAATAAGCCACTTTAACTATTAAAAACACAAATTATTGCGGAGCTAAATAAAATTGCGCGCTAGTTTCTCATTACTATTCTATTCACACGCAAGATTTTATTCACATCTTATGTTAGATTAAAGCTTGAATATGCTTCTATAATTTGGAATCCCTCTTTTTCTGTTCATTCTAATCGTCTAGAGAGAGTCCAGAAAAGGTTTCTTAAGTTTGCGCTTAGCTCTATAAGTTTTACGGAACCTCTTCCATCTTATAGTTCACGCTGCTTGTTAATTGACCTTAAGTCCCTTGAATCAAGGAGAAGGATTGCTTCGTTAATCTTTGCGTTTGATATTATTTCTGGCCATATTGACTGCCCTAGTTTACTTGGGATTATCAATTTCAAAGCTTCCTTCTAGATATCTACGCCATTGCAATTTGTTCTCTTTTCAGGTATGCAGAACTAACTATTCTTTAAATGCTCCAATTACAAGAGCTCTAAATGAATTCAATAATATAAATTCAACACATATGATTGATTTTGCTATTTCAAGACATTCATTTAAAAAATGTATAGTTATGTGGTAACTTAATACCAACATATAAAAACAACAACACACAAGAAATACTTTATACAAAAACAACTTCAAATAATGTTTAAGTTCTTTTTTGTAAAATAAAAAGATTTCGTTTTATATGTAAAAAAAAAAATTATTAAATTTATTCATTCAAAAAAGAAAATCTAAAAATATACAAACTATAAATGAAATATTATATAAAATTAAATTTTGAAAAATAAAATATTAAAGAACCTTCAACAACTACAGTTATTTGTACTCATAATATTTTCTATAATAAATTTAAGCTTTTGTATTTTTATTTTTATATTAAAATTTTATATATATATTTTTTCATAATTTTGTTCATTATTCTGTAAGATTTATTCATAGATTAATTTTAATATGAAAAATGAAACAAATGAAATTGATCAAAAGAATAATGAAATGTGTTTGAAATTGTTAAAATGACTTATTATAAGTTATTCAAATTCTTTATATTGTAAGTCAGTTTGTTATAGTCTGTAAGGTTTTTCCATAGACTCAAATAAATAAATACTAAATACAATAACTAAAGTATCAACAAGTGTTGTTAAGTGATAAATTTTTAATTATTATTTTTTTAAAAAATTAACATGTTTAATTTATTTGATTCCAATGCTGATGGCCCCATCACCATTGAAATAATTCAGCAACTACAGGAGTGGCATTTAATAGCGCCCAACGGATCACTCCGGTGTGCGCAAGGGCACACATTGCAGCTTACTGAAGGGAAAGCCGGGACAATTTTATTTCGAAGTGCCGAAGTCATTTTAAAGATTCTCACAAAAAACTTAGTGCATGTGACGTTCGCCAATCCATACGAACAAACACATTTTTTCAAAAATCCCAACTATCACTTTTTCAGGTGTTATATTTTACGTATTTGTAGCTGGAGAACTGCACTTTAAAATTCATTTGCAAACAGGTAAATATCCGTATACATTTCTGTAAAAAAATTGTTATTCAAAAACTACAATTTCCACAGGTGCAGATGTCGAAAAAACGGCTGTGGATTGGGCTTTTTAAAAAAAAATGGTCAAAATTTCAGAAAAATCGTCATATCTAAAAAATTATGGGTTAGATTTCAAAGATTTTCTCACCATTATTGTAGGCCATTAAATTATCTATGTTATGACACCCATATTTCTGATATTTATTCAGCGGATTCCAAATTATAAGGATTTTCACAAAAGCTATATCCGCAACTTCCGATGGCTATATATCCGAAACCAGATCCGAGCGATACTTTTTTTTCTTGCTATTTTTATTTCCATTTTAGGGGGTAAAACAAAAAAAATATTGGAGCATGGGAGCTACGGTAAACATGTGCCAAGAAGTTTATATATATACCTCGTCCAGGAATAGTCGAATGCTATAACAAACATATGGGAGGGGTTGAACATGCTGCTAGAATTATACAAAATCTCCCATCGCTCAAAAAAATTGTATATGCGCATAGTGTACTGGTGTATAAATTCCTCCGTTGTCAATAGTTGGCTGATGTATCGCAGAGACCTCAAATATACAAGCGGCGAAGTGAAGCATATGCCCCTAATAAAATTCCAGTTGGATATTGCTCAAGAGCTTCTGAACGCAACTCAAACAACAGTTTTTCCAAGGAAAGAGGTCGCCCATCGTCACTCCTTTCAACGATGGAATCAAGTCCTTCATCACCAAGTTCTTTACCACCGACTTCATCATCACCAGCTTTTTCTACGGCCTCCAAATCAAACACATTTAAAAGATGATGGAGAACCTGCAAAATCCACACGATTTGACAATCTTGGTCACTGGGTAGAATGGGGAGTAAAAAACCGATGCAGGCTATGCAAAACTGGCTATCCACGCTCTAAATGCAGCAAATGCAATGTTTATTTGTGCTGCAATCCACAAAAAAATTGTTTTGTATCATTTCATACTTAGAATTCAATACAAAATTCTTTAAAAATATAATTTAGATGTTTTTTAAAATTTACCATCACTGCTCAATGTTGACTGTAGGCAATATCGTGTAACTAACGAACCAGGACACCAAGGACTTTAAAATTTTTATCAGTTCATATTTAAATCAGTACTAACACATACCTCGAAATAATTTAAGACCCGCCCTTTTTAATTTGGGCATGAAAGGGTTAACAATTATGTTCCTCCAAATAGTAGCGCAGATGTGTACGAATGTCTTTCGATGGCCGTAGAATATATTATTAATGAACTAGACGCTAATGACGATATTTTGTTGTTAGGTGACTTTATTCTGCCTGACCTTAAATGGACTCCTTCGGACGATGGTACATATTTTTATGCATCTTGTCCAAAAACTCGACAACAACAAGTTTTTGTTGACGAAATATTTTCAAATTTACAACAATTTTAATGTGCCAAGATACAATAGAGTTTCACATTTAAAAAAAAACTATACTAGGTATGGACCTAGATCAATACTACTTTCTACGGAATATAATAAAATTGCATAGTATTATTCATAATAATTGTCCAGGATACCTTTATGATTTGTTACAATTTATGCAATCACGTAGAGGATTAAAATTAATACTACCCAGATACAGAAGTATGGTTCTGGAGCGCTCTTTTACTGTCACTGCAATTCGTTTGTGGAATAACCTTCCTCACGAGTTGCAATCAATTAGGTCACCGGCACAGTTCAGGCAAAAAATCTCTTCCTATATTATTACTTAAATTTTATAAATAATCTTAGTACGTATGTTTTTATTAAGCTATAACATAAAACTTACTCGTTTTATATTCGTTATTACATATTTTGTTGAATCTTTGTACGCTTACTTATAAGAATCTGAATCTGGTAGCGTTTAAGTATTATTATTTTTTAGTAAATGAAAGTACAAAGGTTTTATGGAATGTGAAATTATCTCCACAAAATGAGAGGCCCCGGTTTATTATAATTGGTTTACAAACAGCTAAAAGTGCAACTGATCAAAATACATTCGATCATTGCAACATAACAAATCTAAAAGTTTATCTTAACTCTGACGCATATCCTTATGATGACTTGAATAGTCGCTTCGATATGGAAAAATACGCTATTTTATATCATATGTATTCGAAATTTCAACAAAGCTACTATATGCGTGAACCTCAACCATTGCTAGATACTACTGAATATAAGGCTCTTGCACCTCTTATTGTTGTCGATGGAACTTATCAGAATGAAGCTGTTAAAATTGGCCCCATTGATGTTCGAATTGAATGCGATACTGAATCATCAAAACCTATTCCAGCAAATACAACAGCATATTGCTTAGTAATCCAGGATCGTGTAATTGAATATTTAACTTTTACCGGTGAAATTAGAAAAATAATGTAAATTTATTTAGTGCTGTACAATATGTTATCTTTAAGAAATTTTTTCAAAATGAAACTTGAATAAAAATATTTAATTTGTTTATTTATTATTGCTTATTAAAATTTTTATTACAGTTTGGATAGAGAAAATATACATTATATTATTAAAATTAGACAGTTTGCGTTTTAATATAATATCAGATTCTTAGCATTATTCTCTCTGCATAATGCTAAAACGACCCCACAGTAGCGTTTCATAAGAGCCTGATATTAAAAATCGCTTATCATCATGTGAACTCAGTGCAGTCTTTGATTCGTGTTTTTCAGAGCGGATTAAATTTTGATTAATCACCAAAGTTTCACCACTATTGAGGCATTCGAGATAGTTATTAAAAGTTATTCTATTTTTAACTATACTTGTTTTGATACCCTTCGACTTTCTAACTTTATCCTCCTGCTTTACACGCTCTACCTGAGTTGCGTACATTTTTGATCGAAGCCCTATAAATTCCCACATCACCATTCCATTATTTTCATCCTTCATCATTTAATAAAAAATTATTGGGTATGTTGAATGGATTCTCTGCAGGATAATCACTTGTATCAAAGTATTTGGCCCCATCACGTCTAATACTTTCATACAAGTCACCTCATAAATAAGAGAATCTGTATCTGTGTAACAGACGGTGCAATTAAAACCAAACTGGGGGACCATAATGAAAATCATATGTGGTTATTTTGGTTAAGTCAAGTATGCACATACCAACATAGATCGGCTTATTGAAAACTATCTCCGTTTTATTAAGCTCTATGGTGATCAATTCCTCATCAAATATAGTAGAGGCTTTGAATTCTGGTTTGGAAATATAAGACTCGGCACCATATCGAGCCAACCAGCTTAACAATACTGTGTTTACGGATATTCTCCATAGTCTTTCCGAATACAGCATTATTTATGAGCTTATATGAATTTTGGTCTAACTTGTTTTTGGCAACTGTTCGAAGGTGTGTATTCAAGTCAATATATGACTCGAGCACGATAATGGATCATACAAAGTAGCTAGCAATTTCTCCTGTTTTGCTCCTGGAGGTGTGATGTGTTCAGGACAAAACGGAAAATCTTTATGTTGATCTTGAAGATCACTTGGATATTCCAAGTCTACTTCAAGGATGTAACCAATATCCGAATCATCAGGAATATCTTCAACAGTAAAATTTTGGTAATTCTCCACCCAGCTGAAGTTACCATGTGGAAGATGCTCGGACATTGCCCAACCGTTCTGATTGTTAATATCAAAATACACCAAGTATTTTGATGGCTCAGTAGCCTTATAGTCAGGCAAATATTTATTATTGGCCTTAGCATACCGCTTACTACATTGACTAAGCCCACCACGAATACCCCGTTCAACAAACATGAGCATATCAACATCCGTTAATAGCTCAAGGGTTATATCAGTGTACTTAAACATTGCATACCACGTGTACCCCGGCAAAGTGAAATAGTGTGCAGGGTCTAAGCCATATGTTTTATGACATCTTGAGCGGAATTGTTCAAAAAATCAGCTAATAAAAGCACATCCGTCTTTAGATATAAGTCAGAATATTTGCCTAAATTGTTTATATTTAATTCAGTCCAAACTTTTTGAGAATATTCATAATCCTTTTCATCGATATTGCTGTTATTTATTTTAATTTATTGTAAAACTGTGTAATATCAGGCAGAGAAGTATCTAAAAATTTGGATGCATCATCGCAGTAATCATAAGGGAACACTCCCTTACATGTTAATAAATTAAATTGTGAGTTTGTTAAATCTGAAAATTCAGACTTTAAAATAGGCCAAGTAGTGAGGTATGAGGTCAATGTTTTTAAACCACTGTTCATAAATTTAAACGAATCAATCAGTTGGCTTCGTTCTTTAGTCAGTGTCGGTTGTGTTGTTAAGAGTATCGTGATTTGTTTATAGATTTTTCGTCAGTTAATTGTGCTAAATAATAATTTTCTAAATTTGTGTTTAATACAGTGCTAGTAGTAATAATTTGCTTTGATTTTGTGCTTTTGTTTATTAAATATTGTTTTTTAATTTGAACATACATACAAACATATGTGAATATTTTTTTCTGCAAGCATAAACAGTGTAAGCAGTGCAACAGCTTTGTTTTTAATTCTCTTTTATGCTTTGTACGTTTACTTAGCTTAACTTTAGACTCTGTTGTGCTATTGCTGTTCCTGCTTAACGGGTGAATTTTTGCTCGATTTTTAACCCTTTTTGCACTGCTCTAAAAATATTTTAAATTGCTTTCTTTTTTTTACGATTTCAAGATGGATTATTTTTCCTCTGAAAATTTGTTAGCATGCTCTCTAGGAGATCAGTGCAAAAGCCAAAATATATTGAATTCTATGTTTTCTTGTTCAGGTCCCTGTGAACAGGTGTTTCATGTCTCTTGTGCAAATCTATTACTGATTTATTATGCTCTTTCCATTCGGGCCTGCAAAGGTACTGTCCACCTTGCAGACCCCTTTCCCCGTCGGTATTTTACGAAAAAATTAAGCAATTTGGGGAAAATCTTAACAATCTGAATAATAATTTCAGAGATATTCTTAACAATTATCTAGACTTAACTCCCCAAATTGAAAAAAGCCTTAATGAGGCTACTTCACCGGATGTTGGTTTGCAAAATTTACCGAGGCTGCTATGGTTTTTGCTTCCACTTCTTCGATCTCCACTTTACCTAAACAAGCTATTTCCTTAAAAAAGAAAAGAAAGTCTAAAAAGAAATTAAATAAAAATCTGGGTAATGTGGGGAGGGTGGGCGGTGCGGCCGTCAGTCGTGACAAAACTCCCGTGGATTGCTCTCTAAATACCTCTTCACCCACTCCCAATTTTCCCGCTATAATCTCTAGTAACAATCTTCCATCTCCTTCCTCCACTATAAATAATCCTCTGTCAATTTCAGTTATTGCCAATCCGCGGGTGGATGTTGCGATTGATGGCTCTGTGCCTCCGGTTTCCCTGCAGGCATTACCAAGGTTAAAATCGATTTTCATTTCACGACTTCATTCCAACACTACCTCTGACAGCGTTAAAAATTTTATCAGACAAAATCAAATTATTCCTCCCGACGCCTTCGTTTCTTGCAGGAAACTCGGTAATAAACCAACTCATGCATCTTTTAAAATAACAGTGGCATCTTCTCATGTTTCTGCCATTCTTAAATCTAAAGCATGGGTGGATAATATCTATATTTCAGAATTTAAATCGAAAAAAAATGATAAAACTGCACGTTCCAATTCAAAAAACTGAAACGGCTATCCCTTTACTATCAAAATGTAAGGGGTTTGCATTCCAAGACGCAAGATATCTTTTTATCAACTCAGAATTTCTCTGAGGATATTATCGTGTTTACCGAAACTTGGTTAAACAACAGTTTTCTCAATGTGGAACTTTTTGATAATAGTTTCCATGTTTTTAGAAGAGACAGACACTTGGAAGATATTTCTACTGTTGGTGGAGACGTCTTAATAGCTATAAAAAATCATTTAACTAGTTCATTAGTTGAAATTGCCTGTGCATCTAATATTGAACTGTTATGTGTTAAGGTTACACATTGTAACTCTAATTTATACATTTTTAACACTTATGTTCCTCCAAATAGTAGCGCTGATGTCAACGAATGTCTTTCGATGGCCGTAGAATATATTATTAATGAACTAGACACTAATGACGACATTTTGTTGTTAGGTGACTTTAATCTGCCTGACCTAAAATGGACTTCTTCGGATGATGGTACATATTATTATGCATCTTGTCCAAAAACTCGACAACAGCAAATTTTTGTTGACGAAATACTTTCAAATTTACAACAAGTAAGTTGTATAACTAATTGCCACGGACGACAACTTGACTTAGTCTTGGCTACAAATTGTAGCAATGTTGTAAAAAATGCTATTCATGCTCTGTCTACGGTAAATTCCTATCATCCACCTTTGAGTATTGTAATAAAAATTTGACTAATGCATGTTCATTAGAGCAGTTCGAAATAAAAACTTTTTGATTTTTTCACGATGTGTCAGCGGACTACAGTAGCCTTATATGTCTGGACAAAGCCCATTACTAGGATTAAGGTTAATATTTAAAACTGGATTAGCGCCCTCTGTTTTAAGTAGACAACCCATTTTTCAAAATTTTAATTTAAAAAATGGTGCAAGTGACGGACGTTATGAAATTTTCCAACAAAGTGGGTATGGGGGAATTCGAATCCGTGATTAGTTTTTTTTTCTTCTTCTTTTGTTACAAAAAAAAAAATGAAAATTGACCGGAAAAAAATGATAAAATTCCGACATTGTATTTTAAAGTTGCAAAATCACCCCTTATTTTTTTGCCACCGATCACGTGTTAAATCATTTTTAATGTACTGTTATTTGTTTAAAAGAATGCCGTAAACTGCATATCATTTTCTTATTTCGAACCCGAGATATCTGCATCATCATTTCATTGTTTTTCATTTGAAGCAATGTAATCGTGTCCGGACTTGGGTCTCTATACCAGCGGTGGGCACAAAAATCTAACAACATCAAGCAACAACAAACGAAATTTTAAAGTTTTTTTTACTTTCATTTCCAAAATTGCCATTAGCACAAAAAAAAATCAAATTACACACAAACAAAAACAATTGCTACATTCGTTGACACACAATGCGGCGCCGTCGCTTATGCCTTTGTGTGTTGTTTTTGTTTTCATTTGAACTAAATCAACGATGTGCCTCGATAGCGTTGAAATTCTGCGAATTTTGTGCCTCGATAGCGTTGAAATTCTGCGAATTTTTTTTCGCTTGCTTGTGCGTCGAATAACGGTTAGAGCAATGTGAGCAAATAGAGCCACTAAGTGCCCTTCACTGCTCTATACTTCTGTTTATGCGATTTGCGCAAACTTTTTGTAAATAAATCCGATTGAAGTTTTTCGTGTAAAAAGCTCTCTATAACGCCGAACATCCTTATTACGTGCTTCGTGTACTTCCACTAACAATTGGCCAAGGGGTATAATGCAGGTTTTTATTACACTGCTCCCATGGTAATGCACTTTGTGCACTATTGGTGGCATATACTTTGTACCAATGATATAACTCTAAGTATAGGTGCAGTGTATCTTGCAGAGTTTTCGGAAAGCATCCACATTGATTGGAAGGCCAGAGCTAAAGCATTGAAGCAAGGTACGGAAACAAACAATTAGTTCCAAATTTAAACCAGTTATTTCAGCTCTTAATGTCTTGATTTTCGATCACCTCTTTTGCAACTTCTCTGGCTTTTTTTACTTTCGGTGCATTCTTCAAATTTTTTATTTGATCTCCAACCAGAAAATTTTTTCGGTGTAGTGCACAAAAATAAAGAGAATTCGATTTTACCTCCGAGCCAATCTTTATTTGATGAAAAAAATCGATCTTTCTTCTGAAATGCATTCGCCCACCGGGAATTCAGTTGAGACAACAAGTTCTTGGCATATTGCTTAACCTTATCAATATCAACAGTACTTTGCGATCCACAGCAACATTTCCGGATATAAACAAAATCATCCTCTCTAATCGTTTGTTTACTGCAGTATCAAGCAATAACTCAAATATTTGGAACCGAGAAATTTCAGAGGTTATCTTTGAAAAGTGAAAATGGTTGTATGGGTGCCGCAGCTAGGCGCAGAATTTTTTCGTTGATTCTATTAGTATATATGTATATCAAGCCAGTCAGAACTCTAAACTAATCTAAACAATTTTTTTATGGTCCACAAAAGTTTTTTTTTTTAATACTCACAGTTAAAGTAGGTTTTTTCAGTGTATACAAAATGTTGTTGCTATCAATAGCTCTGCTTAGATTTTAAGTTATTTCTACCAAGAAAAAAAAAAACAAATACTTTCACTTTTTCACAATGGATTTACAAGACTTTAAATTTTGCGGGCAAAATTCAGCGAACTTGTAATATTTTTGACGTTTTCTTTATACTTAGTTTCAAGGTACCGTTATTTTAAGTATTGCCCTATAGTCCAAAAAATTTTTACAAATAAATTTAACTATTTTATGTTTTCTATGATTTAAATGATATTTTTATATTTTATTATGTGTATTAGTCCTATGCTAAAAAAAGCTTATTTAAAGTCGTTTTCGTTTTACACGGTTTTTCAATATAAAAAATGTTTTTTCGAATTGCACGGTTTTGTCAGGAACGTATCTAAAGTGTAAAACGAGGGATAGGTGTAGTTTCAAATTTTTTCAACCTCTTTCAACTTTTTTAGAGTTTTTCAACCTCTCTCAACTTTTTTTTTAACATATTGCATATATTTACGACTTTTTCAACATTTTTTAACCTCTGTCAACCTTTCTAACATTTCACATTTTTTTCGACTTCAACGACTTTTTAACATTTATTGAAAAGGTAATTTCAGTGCAGTGTAGTGTATATGAGTTTCGGCCTGGCCGAAGATAACACCTTAACTTGATTATTATTCCTTTTGTTCCTTGTGTCTACAATATTTTTTGTCAATATTGACTCAATAACGCAGGGTAATGTTTATGTTCACATGGTTTGAGTTTGTATGTTGAGAAAGTGCAAAAAAGCTAATGAAGGGTCATGATCATTTTTTTTATTCTATTATTTTTTTAATAAGCTTAATACTTGGTATAAATCTTCAATGCTAAATAGCTATCAAAATGGTGAATGAGCAAAAATGCCGACACGTCCCATTTACAATAAATAGAAACCCAACTTCAACCTTAACATTAAATGGTATTCGAGTTCCTGAAGCAAATGATGTAACTTATCTTGGCATTCTCTTAGATAAACGCTTAACTTGGCGTAAGCATATCGAAGCCAAAAAGACGCAAATCAAACTCAAAGCTGCTAGCTTGCACTGGTTAATTAACAGGTACTCTCCTCTAAAATTAGAATATAAAGTTTTACTATATAATAGTGTCACCAAGCCTATCTCGACCTATGGTATACAGTTATATGAATTCGCTGGTTCATCATATATAGAAATTCTAAAAAGGGCTCAAGATACTAAGGACAATAACAGGAGCTCCTTGGTTCATTAGAAATGAGCGTATCCATAGTGATCTTCATATACCTATGATAAAGGCAAAATTTGAAAGACTGAGAGGAAAATACCTCCAAAAACTGCAAAATCACATCAATCCATTAGCTACGTCACTTGCCAACACTTTGTCACAATCGCGTTTAAAAAGGTCTGACTGTCTACACACAGAAAAATAACGCACTTAAAACAAATACATTTAGCTCTTAAAAAACTGTAAAGAAAAAGTATTTGCTCCAACAATGATATCTTTGCTATAAGATTAAGCTATTTAGTTCAAAAACTTTCAGAATGCAGAATTAAGTGCTACGCTCTTCACGCAACAGTTGAATAACTGTCAACCCTAAAACAATAGTAAATACTTTCACGCAAATATAAAATTGTTGCTTCAAAAGTATTTCTTCTCAAAAATTAAAATTAAGAGTCGCATTGTTAATTTGACAATTTATCTTTGTTTATTTCGTGAAAAATGTCGATGCGCACTGGCCCTATTACATCAATGCAAAGCAGCCCTAACTGCAGTGTTGTCAATTTTGACAGACGTATGCATGGCTTACGTGACTTTGTTCTATTTATTTGAATACACACTTCTTTCTGAGAATTGCAGCAGCGTAAAAACTTAAATTAAAGTGAAAAAGTGGAAACGAAAGTGCAAAATTAAAAACTTTAAAATAACTACTTTCATTAGAAAACAAAATCAAAGACAAAATTGTTCAATTTTTCATTTGCCTGTTAATTTACGTAAATAAAATGAACGCGGAAAGTTTTGGCGAATACTTAAGTAAAAATTCCGATGAAATATCGGTAGTAGATAGGGATGCCAACACTCAGGGTTTCGCCCGGAGACTCAGGGTTTTGAGTATGATTTCCGGGTCTCCGGGTTCAAAGTCAATCACTCCGGGTTGAATATCATTTTTGTCGACCGCAATGAAAAAAATTTTGATTTTGTTGACTTACTTTTCCGAAGGTTTTGACGCGCTAAATTCGAATCCAAGCTTAGAATTTCTCAGATATTCGGTTTTAAAGATATTCTAACCTAAAAATGCGAAAATCACGATTTTTCGAGATATTTAGGGCAAATTTATATAGATATATAATTTTTTTTTATGAAACCATTAATAGGCGGAGAGCCGGCTGTAGAAAAGTCGAGTGTATTAGATTACAGGATGAGATGTATGCCAAATGATAGAGCTCAATGAGCCTAAATAGAATATCTAGGGTTGCCTTGCCAAAGCGTGCCCGAATTTTAGCCAATTTTGTTTCTCTAATTAAAACTGTAGTACATAAAAGCTCGAAATGTATGCCAAATGATAGAACTCGAAGAGGCCTAAATATAATACATGGGATTGAATTGTTGAATCCTGTCCCAAACATGAGTTTTCACCGGTTTTTTGGGTCAATTTTCATTAATGAAGATAACAGCTTGAAATTTGTGCCAAATGATAGATATCGAAGGGCCTAAATAGAATATATAGGGTTGCCTTGTCACATCATGTCCCAACCACGGGTTGCCACTCATTTAAGAAAAGTTGACCCAAAAAACGGGTGTCAACCAATGTTTAGGACTTGATTCGACAAGACAACCCTATATATTCTATTTATGTCCTAGTAATAGGCTTTGTCCAGACATATAAGGCTACTGTAATCCGCTGACACATCGTGAAAAAATCAAAATGTTTTTATTTTGAACCGCTCTAGTCTCCATATAAACTTTTGTATGTAAATTTGTATGAAAAATTAGAAAAAAAGGTATCGTTATGATTTCAATTGTGTTTTGAAGAGGAAGAGTGAAGATTTTATAAAAAGCGGTATAAGTTGGGAACCTCTGAATGGATATCAAAAACATGGATGTCATAAGAAAGATAATTTAATGGCCTTCTATAATGGTTAGATTAGTTTTGAAATTTAGCCAATAATTTTGGATATATGATAATTTTCCTGAAACTTTCACGAATAAAATTTTTAAAAAAAATTGGTAAAATTAAAAAAAAACTATGCAAATTGTACATAATCTTAAAGCAAAATAATCAAGCATTCCTATCATGCTAAAAAAGTTTCAATTTTTAACACATTTTTTTGAAAAAATAACTAGTCAAAATTACAGGCCATTAAATTATCTTTCTTATGGCATCCATATTTTAGATATCCACTCAGGGGTTCCCAACTTATAATTAGTTTTACAAAAGCTATATCAGCAACTTATATTGGCTATACATAACGGCGGGTCGATTTTTTTTTAAAAGGGTATAGTAGGAAAGTGTTCTACTGATAATTCTGAGCAATTGCAAGACTTGGGTCTAAAATCAATTTCGAGCCTCCGCATTTTTACATACCCTTTTCTGGGAACAATTACAAAGTATTTCATATTTTCAGCAAATATTGGGGTAAATCGGCAAAAAAAAAATCGGTGAAACTTTCGAGCGTAAATCGTGATTTTCTTCGTTTTTTTCCAATTATGGAGCTACCTTCAACACCCACATCCTCCGGATCCAGCCTGTTGCATATGCCATCTCAAAATATACCTTTGCCTTGGCTAGTGATTTAAATGGAGCTAAAGCTGAAAGCAGAATGTTTTCGTATAAAAGTTTTACACCTCAAGTACTAAAATTTTATTTGAAATTTGGAAAAATGAAATATCGAAATTATTAATGTAGAAGTTTTGCTAAAAAGTTAAACTCTTTGATCGACTATTATCAAAAAGAAACAAGGTTCAAATCTAAAAATAGATTTCAAGCATTTTTAGATTGGACTAAAAATATATTTTTATTGGAAAGTGCACATGCGACTTAAAACATAGTAAATGTTCTTGTGGATTAATACCTAACCGTTTACAAAATTTCAAGTTTGATCAACATAATGACAGAAAGCTGACGATACCAGAGCCAATTACTGAAATGACTGAGCAAGAACCAACACTGGCGTCAGCTAGTCACGATCCAATACCATACCTGAGCAATTGAATCTGGTCGTTGGCGAATTCAACCAATCTATCGAACATGTAGATGAAGTGTTTATTCCACAGAGACGATATAACAAAAACTACAGAGCCTATAGCTTTGCCATGTTGTGCGATACGTTAAAGTTGATGCTGAAGTCACTGAAAATAAAACTCGAGAGCTGAAAACCTTTTTTGATAGCAACAGTATTTCTATGGATGGATTAATTGGCATATGCTGTGACGGCGAAACAACTAATACTGGCATAACAAATGGAATATTACGTCGATTTGAAGTTCAACTGGGTAAACCCTTGCATTGGTTTGTATGTCTAATGCATTTCAATGAGTTGCCTTTTCGTCGTTTGTACGCAGCACTGGAAAAATGCCTCCACTTATGACAGATCCACGCGTAAGTGAATGACCACCGCTATTTCTGATGGTTGCTGTTCAACTGGCTGTAGAAAAGTCGAGTGTATAAGATTACAGGATGAGATGTATGCCAAAGGATAGAGCTTGATGAGCCTAAATAGAATATCTTGGGTTGCCTTGCCAAGGCCTGCCCCGATGGCTGAAAATGCCCGAAAGGATGCAAAAAACCTTTCCAACGACATCAAAATGGCCGATTTATCTCAATTTAGCTGATAATAGGAAATATATTGGCATTGTTCCCATAAAAGTGCAATATAAGTAAGTATTTAAGTAAGTACTGTACAAAACCTATTTGTAAATATTCGGAAGCTCAAAATTGACTTTAGACCTACAGTTTCTGTATCAAAGTTGTTCAGAATTGTCAGTAGAATATTTTCCTGTCATACCCTTCGATGACGTTTTCCCGATCTACTATACAGATCTCCGAAACAAGATCCGACATATATACATACATAATATACATCTATATATCTAAAAATATATATCTATAAACATATACACAAATTGGCCGTAATCTGACGATGGTTTTCGATAGAACAGATATTGAAAATCTTAAATAAAAAAAATCGATATCTCGTTTAGTTTTCAAGATAACTTTTATGTAATAAAAAGAAATCCGAGAGAAAAACGAAGTGTTGGATTCAATGAAATCTAGTGTAAATATTAAATAATTTTACTTATGTTTTTAAAAAAATTCATATAAAAACTTTATTTCAATTTCACCCACCCCACTTATTGAATCTCCGGGTCAGACATCAGTCCGTGTTGGCAACCCTAGTAGTAGAAATAGAAGACACTTTATGTATTGTATTAACGCGTTATCGGAATGTTCAGTAAATTCTGTTGAAATATTGCAAATGATGCAAGCTCAAGATATCAACGAAGTATTTATGTATTCATGTATTTCCTGCAAAAGTGGCGGAGCGAAAATAATGTAAGTATAAAATAAAGCTTATGCTTCCATGTGTAATTTTAGAATTGTAGCTCAATTTTAATATAAGTTCATAACAAATTCCAGTATACCATATGCCATTGTCTTGCTGCACAGTTTCGGACTCGGTTGTATCGCAACAATCAAGACAATATTAGTCTTCCGATCTTGATATAAGTATAGAGGACATTCTCATGAAAACAGTGGTTGGAAAAGATATTTTGAGCATATAAATATGTATAAGCTTAAATTACTTTCCAGGAGACCGATTAAGCTCCAACCAAGAGTTTTAACTGTTGGCGAATCAATCTCAAATTTGATGGGATTCTATGTTTATTTGGATGGGATGCTTTATGAAGTACCATCTTTACTTTGTACAGTGGATGTGGTAATTAAAACGTGCTTTGTATTCAGCTTAGATTTTTCGTCAAAGAGCAAATATGTGTGGGTTTTTTTACAAGAAGTATTTTATAGAATACCTTCCGAGGAAAGAATTTCTAAAATACATAACATTTTAAGTAAATTGGATAAGGTCAATTAAAAACACATTTAAAAAAAATCCACACATATATGCTCTTTTTGCGACAGCACATTGAAATTGAAATTAAATTATTTTTACACACAATACTACTTTTAATAGAAGATTTAGTAGATGAAAGTGATAAAGTTTATCATTTTCAATTGGCTTTGTAAAAATTGATGTTGATATGTTAGCTGAATGGACTTCATTGGTTACGGAGCATAATAAATTTGTGGTAGAACATTTTAAAAAAAAGCTAAAGCATCATTTTATGATACATTATGCTACCGTTATAAGGAAATTTGGCCCACTTAAGCATTTATGGAGTTTCCGTTTTTGAAACTAAGCATCAATTTTTAAAAGATACGCTCATGTAATCAACTCTCGACTAAATGTGTCCTATACATTGGCTTTAAAAAGTAGTCTACAATTTTCCCTTAACTTTATAGAGAACAATTTTTTGAAAACCATTGTTCAAAATTGAAAAATATTGTAAATGTTGATTTAATTCAACTTGATTACTTTCCCAATCTTTGCACAAATCTTACGAGTGGTTACGAAGTCGATAGTTTTGTTTACAAAGGAAGTATTTATAAAAAAAAGTAATTATGTTAAATGGAAAAATGTTATTCTTATTATACGTAAGTACTTTATAAATCAATTGACGAACTTTATATAATTGACCAAGAAATAAATACAATTTTTTCTGAAAAATTTCAATCACATACTATTTTAGGTACTTGTAATTCATATTATATAAAAATTATTGAAAACTTAACTCTTCCAGTGGACAAGTTTGTATTAAATAACATGAAGAATGTTCTGAAAATATAATTTTTTCGTATATAGCTTTTACTTTCATAGTTTTTTTTATGTTCTTATTCATATTTCTTAATATAATAATTTATAGCAAATATAAAATAAATAACAAAACGAAATTAAGCGACTTTTATTCAATCGATACGTCAACAATAATTCGCTTTGTCTCAACATTTTACATTTAAATTATTATCAACAACTACTTATTTGGAGTAACTACAATGCACTTTCGGGCAAAAAATTTTGTTTTTACTACTTCAAAGGACTAACTCTTGAATCAACAACGATTCACTTTTTTTTTTTCAAATACTTTCAATGTTATCTTTAAGGTAAAGTATTTAACACAAAAAATTCCCGCATTTGATTATTGACATTTTTAACATTTTCTGTTATTTAACTGTTCGCTGTTTGACAAGTTAACAATTTTCACGCTCTTGCTTCAAATGAGTAAACTTGTTGGGCACGATTTAACCAACAAAAGTTGTTGAAATTAAGTATAAAGTTGTTGGTTTTACAACGGGTTTTTCTGTGTGCAGCTATTACAAATGTGTCCTCCACGCATATTGTCATCGATCGTGAAACGTTCAATTGAGCATGAGCATACACAACGATAGAAGCATTCCAAGTTCTACGCAAAGTCTCTTCGACTACAATATCTCATATTTCTTTATCCTCATGAGGACTTTGTACCGGGACCTAGCTCGTCTCGGGCACTGTTCTCTGAGAATAATAATAAAAATAAGGAAAATATCGCCATCCAGCTCAACTCCTAATGAGGGGACTGGACCGGGACCTAGCCCGTCTCGGCTGCTGCCCGATGAGTGG
Source organism: Tricholauxania praeusta (assembly GCA_949775025.1). Classification (NCBI taxonomy): domain Eukaryota; kingdom Metazoa; phylum Arthropoda; class Insecta; order Diptera; family Lauxaniidae; genus Tricholauxania; species Tricholauxania praeusta. The sequence goes on from OX459028.1 coordinate 113,794,922, forward strand.
AGAGTGCGGCAGCAGAAGTGTTGAAGCAGTGTGCTTTTAAGACGCTTTTGGGTGCTAGACCGGGATCTAGCTCATCTCGACTACCGCTTTAAAGACGTCCTCGTTGCACTAGCTCTTCCCAACGTGATAGACCGGGACCTAGCTCGTCTCAGCTACCATGTCACAATCATATCGAGGTACTAGTTACCCCTACGATGGTGGACAGGGAGCTAGCCCGTCTCTGCTATCACGCTAACGCAGACCGGGACCTCGCTCATCTCGGCTGAAAGTTAATCAGGGGAGACTTAATAGTCAATAACGTCTTCTGGGGTTGGTAATCTCATTTTTGTTGTAGGTAATATTGACATAAATATGTATTTGGAAATTCTACAAAACAATTTGAATATAATAAATATAGAAGCAAATTTTTGGATTTCATCACGTCAAAAATCCAAATACAAGTCATCAATAGAGCGAACATGGCTCACATGAAAATGTTCCCATATCATCGCAACACCTCCACAGTCTCTAGATTTGATTGTTATAGAGAACTTGTGGTCTGTACTCGAACGAGGTGTTCGAAATTACCACATAAGAGATAAAATGAACCTCAAAAATGTGCTCATGATCGAATGGAATAAAGTTTCTCCTGAATATACAAAAAAAGGGCGTGGATTCGATGAAAAAGTGCCTTAATGCAGTGTTGGATCAAAAAGGTTATCCCACAAAATATTAGCTATTAATTTCTTAACAAATTTTATGTGAATTAAATTCTTATTTTACTATTTGATTTTAATGGGTCTTTTAAACTTTGACATGAATTCGTTAAATTTTTTGTTTTTTTAATGTTACTTTGTTAAAAATGAATACATTTTTCTTTTTTTTGTGAATAATAAATGAAAAGATTTCAATAAAAAAACTGCGTTCAATTTTTTTTTTCGTTTTGTATAAAAATACCGTTTTATATAACAAAATAATTTTATAAATGAGGTGGGTCAAATAAGCTGTGAGCCACTGTACATACTATCATGAAAAGTATAACAAGTATAAAACAGTAGGAACTAAAAATACAATAACATTAAATCTTTCAATAGAATTTCCATAAAAAAGGAAACTAGTCTTAAACTGAATCAATATGCGAAAATCAGAACATATTGAAATCAGATAGATGACTCACATACAAAAATTGGTTGCCGTCTTGGAAGACAATCATTGTGAGCCCAAATTAAATCGCATTGCAGGCATTGAACTCAGGTCTGCATCTTTGTATTCCTCTGGAAGGATTTCTTTCAACAGCACAGATAATGTCCTTGCTGGGTAGAGCCAATTGGACTATATCACATTAGCCGAAGAAAATCGGTCCTCCGACATGTTTATCTCCTAAGCAAAGGTGGTATGTCGTTGAGATCTTTTACTCAAAATGGGTATTAATTAAAACATATTTTTTTCCTTCAAATATTGCAATATAAAATTCATAAAAAAAGAAGTTATGAAAAAAAGCAGCTGAAACTTTGGATTTTGGTGAACGATATATATATTTTTTACGGCTACATATTGCGAAATTTCCGAATTATGACTTTTGAAGCCCTAATTTTAAACAAATCATCATAATTCACACATAGAACACAACACTTCAAGCAAACTATGAACTTTTTGTCTATATGCAATTTTTGTAAATTTCCATACAAATCAATTAATCAGAGCATTTCATAAAAATCGATACATTTTGTACCTTTACATAAGGAAAAACTTTTGAAAAAAAAAGCTTTTGGATTTTGAAGAAATATACATATGTACATACCTACGCACACAATATATAAAAAATTGTTTAAGTCCGGGGGTATATGTATATTTTAGTTTTCTTCTGTTAAAGTTTGCAAATTTTCCACTTTTACTATTTTTCATTCTAATTTTTTAAAATTCCGTACAATCCACAGGTGATAAAAGAAAAATAAATTAATTTTTATAAAGTAGATACAGTTTACTTTTCGCCGATATGCCGCATTAGTGCATTTTGTTTCAAACAAGTTAACTAGAGCTCCCTATCTAACAGTTCCTTATGTAAAAAATTTCATAGAACATTTTTGGTGTATAAACCCAAACAAAATTTAAGACTTTTATAGTTTTTTTTTTTATCTGACGATTGTCTCAAAAAATGTTTCAATCACTAGCATTTTCAATTTCTTCCTATTTATGGCCACAATATTCCACTGTGCGCCGTCTTGAAACCCTTGACTTTACTACTGATTAGACTGTTGTAATATGCCAAAAAATATAGATATTACTCGTTGAAAAATTCAATAAATGTGTGATTTAAATTAAAAAATGTCAGACACTGTCCCCCTCCCCCCTCAAGAAAATCCTAGATCCGTCATTAGTCTGGAACCTCCACTGTCTTTTCCAAAATTCATATTCGGCCTTTTCTCATCGATTAGGACAGAAATTTTTATTAAAATGGGTCAAGAACAGCCCTTAGGGAGGGTTTTTTTATCTCGAATAAAAATGAATTTAAAAATACTCTATGTAAAGAATTTTTCGACAAACTGTGTATGCTTTTAACTTAAAATTAATTAAGATTTTCCTTTGTGAAAATCAGTAGTTGTTGAACAAAAGATTGAAGTGTGGTTTTGAATAGACATTTTGAGACCTTGGCAATAACTTTTATATTTGCTACCTACTTTGCATATTTGAAGAGGCGGTAGAAATTTATTCCAAGGGGTACAATGCATAGATAGGAACCTGAGGAATGAAAAGCTCTAATAAAGTTATGATCTAAAAGTAGCAGCATGAGTTCAATTTTTACCAAAACAATGGCTACGATGAGGACGAATCAGTACTTTATGTGGAACGTTCTTTGACTGTCAGGCACATATTCAAAGTAAGGCTAGTGAATTTCAATAACTTTATCAACGATCGTCTACTTACCAAAATATCCCGTCCGATGTGCTCCTGGGCCATAAGCGCCACCGTCATTTGAGAAACTTGGTCCATTGCGCAAGTAATCATTAGGTCCATAAAAAGGTGGTGTATCCACACCACCATTGCCTATGCGGAATCCCTTGCATAGACGCAGTTCCTGCGGTGATGCCTTATCATTGTCGTTAGAGTATTCTATGTTTTCGATAAATGACGAAGCACTTATTTTTCGTCTTGGTGACGGTGTCGGCGGCTGCGTATTGCTGCTGCCCAAAGACGAGGACAGCATAGCCGAAGTGTTTGTAGTGAAATTTGAACCTAACCCGCTTGTGGTCGATATCGTCGATGGTTGCTGCTGATGCGGTATAGGTTGCGAAGGGAGCGATATGTGCTGGTAAAAGTTTGCGCCCAAGCTTATGGAAGGCCCTGCACTGGTATGATGTTGATGCGCGGCTTTTTCGTCAGTTCGTCGCAAAATTGGCGACTCATCGGCAAAAGTCCTAGCACTGAGTGACACCCTGTAAAAGCAACAAAATAAATCAACAAAACTGAGAAATATTGAATGAGATTCCATCCGCTAACCGATTGCGCCGAGCTGGTCCATGGTATGTATTGCTGACAAAAGCATGCTCATTTCTCTTTGGATAGTCAATATCACCTATAGGTGCTTTAAGACCTGGAACATCGCTCAGTAGTGTTGGATGTACTGGCGAGACATTTGACATGCGTACGTCATATCCTGCTGCCACTCCTGCCAGAAGGGCGGCCATATTATAAAGTAACACTTCAATGACAGAAAGTTTTGGTTTGCGGACTGAATCGCCTGCATAAAGCGTCGGCATTGGAATGTTGGAAGTAAAACGACTGAGTAAATAAGGGTTTGGTGACATGATAGGAAGATTCGGTCCACCGCTAGATAGAGCATTTATAGCTGAGCTCCATTCGGATTTTGAACTGTGGCCTGTTGTTGAGAGAAATAAAATTGTCAAATATGCATAAGGTGACCCATGTAAGCTTAAAATATACTTGAATACAAAAGTACAATTTAAGATTAAAATTATGTGTATATAAATATTTGTTGGTGGTGCGCCGTTTTCAAAAAATTAGTTGTGTGTCAATGTATAAAATACATATGTACATTTGTATATGGCAAGCCAATTCTTTCACTTTCTATGTTTCAAAGTTATACTTTGAATATTAGAGACTAAAAAGAAATATATATGATTGTAACAAATTTAAAGAAGAAATGAAAACCAAAGTTCGATTTGGAAAAAATTATAATTGAAAAATTATGAAGCTCTCAAAAGGGCAACTTAACATCAACGTCAGACTGCCGTTCGGGTTCAGTTAATTGAAAAAAAAAACTTGCTGTAAGAGAAATTAAAACAAAAATCACCCTGTTTAAATTGGCATATGCCCGATGCAAAAAAGTCGTGTGTATAAGATTACAGGATGGGATGTACAAAAAATATAGTGATGCATTTTGGTGAAACTAGCCAACCAGGGTTGCCTTGCTCAAATCCGTCCCGATGCCCGAATTTTGGCCAATTTGATTTTATTAATTAATCACTTAAAATAGTACTGCTTGAAATGTTTTCCAAACGATAGAACTCAATGATAAAATGTAGTATTTAATTGTTGAATCATGCCCCAAACATAGGTGTCTACCTGTTTTAGGTCCATTTTCATAAGAAACACTCTAATAAGCACATTATCTGAACGCTTAGTTAACTTAAGGAAATTGACTCAGGTAGCCTACTCAACAGCTGGTGCGGCGAAAACAACGAACAGCTGTTAGGCCTGTAACTCACTGCGACAAAACAGTTTCAGGACAGTTTTGCTTCGCAAAAGTTCCACGGCTTCAGTACAAAAAGTTTTGTTTTTGACTCAAAACACACTCCTATTTATACTAAATTAACGAAAACTGTTTTGAGCCTGTTTTGTCACAGTGAGTTACAGGCCTTAAAGTCTTACCCGCGTATTGAGTAGGACAAAACAAATGATTGACTGATAGTGACGCACTCACAACAGCTGTTCGAAACACAGGACTTGCTCTTTTGAACTTAAATAACATGGCTTGAAAAAATAAATTCAGGTAAACAATCTCAAGATATAGTAGGTGTAGTGCCTCACATAAAAAAATAAAATTATAAGACTTAAAAGTTTAAGAGTTTTCAATTCTGATTTTTCAAAAATAAATTTTCATTATTCATTCAAAAATAAATTATAAGACATAAAAATTACAAAATAAATTGTAAAACAATAAGTTTCAAAATAACATGTAAAACAAGAATAAACATATCAACTCGCACCAACAGAAGCAATACCTTTTATTCCAAGTTAAAGTGTTCCTGCTTTGCCACCGCAACCATTCCATCCACTTACAAATAAAAATCCAGCACTAATGAATGAATGAATGAATGACCAGTATCAACAATCTATTACCAAATCAATTTAGTTTTTGTCCATTAAATTCATTGCTTAATACAAGGTCAGAACCTTTCATAATACATCGAAAGACATTGCATTTAACTGTACGTATTAGATTACCATTTTTCCTTAGACTTTACAAATAATGAATTAAAAACATACACTTCCTCACCCTACACACTCCTCTCGCCTTGGAGATGGAGATTCATTGATAAATTTAGAACTAAATTCGTTAACAAATCCTTCCGATTCCTTTTTAGAAATAGACGCAACGTCTGAAACATTTTTCCTTGCCTCGAAGCATGGTTCATACAAACCGATGTTGAATTGAACACAAAAAATATCACAACTGATAAATAAAATCTGAATATCTTGTAACCGCACTGCCACAAAACGTGATAGTCCGTTTTAGACTTCATACAAAGACCCCCAACAGATTATTTGCATGAAAGACTTTCATTTCATTTCTTTATTAAGCCTTTGGATTACATTTCCTTACAGACTAGAATCACAATTGTTTATGACAATAATTAATTAATTAAAAATAAGCTTATGCATAAAATTAAAATATATTAAGATGAAATACTAATTTTTTAAAAGAGTCCTTAGACATCGAAAAATTAAAATCATTTATGGATGACAATCTATTGAATAATGAGAGAACAAATCAAAATGACGCAACTGTCTAGGTGGGATTTAAAAATCAATTAATTGAAGTAACTCCGGACATTCAATATTACTATTAACTATGTCATAAATAAATATTAAGGACATAACCTTCCGCCTCGATTCAAGGATATTTATGCTGAAAAGCAAGCAACGTGAATTATATGATGGCCCTGAATCACCAAAATTCAAAGAACTTAATGCAAATCTAGAAAAAGCTTTCTGAATTCTTTCAATTCTAGCACAATGATTTGCATAAAACGGATTCCAAACAAAAGAGGCATATTCCAATCTAGATCTAACAAATGCAAAGTAAAGGCTCTTAATGGTATGTGGATCCATAAAATCAGAGCTGTTGTAATCGCACTAGGCGATCGGTGCTTTTATGTGGGCAATAGTGACAGCGGCAGCACGAGCTTGTTTGCCTACTAGCAGTTCGGTAAGGTGTAGTGGGTTCGCTGCTGCCACTATTGCTCCCTCACCATACAAATTTAAATCTCGGGCTGAAAGAGAGCGCTGCAGTATATCTTTTTCTAACATGCACATTTTATTAATATTTTGAAAACCGTTTTTTTTTTTTATTTCAGATGTATTTTTTTTATCTTTATTATGAATAATTTTTCCGTGCACTTAAAGTTGTGCCACTTTTTAATAATATTTAGGTTTAACAAAAATTTTGATTTCTTTTTGTTTTAGACAGCACTAAAATAACCGTTTTATAATTTTTTTTTCTCTTGGTAAATAAATTTCTTACAAGTTTCAATTTGATTTATTATTATTTACGATGTCAATTTAAACAGCAACAATCGAAGGCGCGACTATTTGAACAAAAATGTCATTCTCCTTTTTTTTTCAGTTGTTTTCCTTTTAGAACTTTTCTTTGTTGTGTGTGTATGTGTAGTGTCTCGTTATTTGTACACATGTATGTCTTCTTTTTTTTATTTATTTTTTTGGTATGTGGTGGAGTGCTAGCGCTTCAACGCGTAACTCTCCGCGAATACGTTGTAGGTTAAGTTTTACTTTTTTTATAGCCGCGTGCATTGCTTTTGCACGTTTTCTCTTTAAACTACTATATTTCGCGAGATAGAAGACTTTTCGACTTATATATAAGACAAATCAAATAAAAATTTTCCTTTATATACACATTTACACAATTTTCGCATTTTTTTATTTTTTCACAATTTTTTTTTTCTGAGGAAAACTTCTTCGCGACCCACGTAAACGAAAAAGAACTTTTAACGAACGAAAATGCGGTTTTTTCGGCTGTGCTTTGCAAAAATAGTTTGGAAAGATTTTTAAAGTTTTTTCTTGTTGACTCGAATTTTCTTTATCTGCGCTTCAATCCGTAAATACAAGTCAAATTAATTTTAATACAATTGAATGTAATTTTTTTTATGACCATGTTTTTACAAAATTATCTATGTTCAAAAGTGGCAGCGACCACCAAGCAACACAACCGCACCGTTCGACCAGCAAAAATCAACTCACCCGTCATTTTCGTTTTCTCTTTCTTTTTCACACGTTCGAACAGATTTTTATTGCCCGACGCGCAAATGAGCGATCTCATTGGCAGGTGCAGCGCGCGCAAGGAAAAGTCTAGAACATCATACGCGATAACGTGATTTTCGAAATTCATAAGTCATTTTGACATTTTTGGTTAGACTTTTTCCCTGCAACACCTGTCACCACCAGATAGCAAATTGCTAATGCTATTTCGCACGCATCGGAACTGGTGCCGTTACGCTATGTCTTCGAACAAAAGCCAACATTGCATAAGCTTTAGGGACGAGAAAATTCAAATGCTCAATAAATGTAAACTTAAGCCCAATTTCCATGTGATCTTATCTTATCTTATTTTATCAAATATCAGGGAGGACAGCACATGCTATTAAGATAGCAAATGTATGCTATTCACTCTCGCATTCTCCAAGCGCATTAGGTTCTGTTCGCATGCTTTTTCTTTCTTACAAAAATTTGATTTGATATCCCTGATATGGGATAAAATAAGATAAGATAAGATCACATGGAAATTGGGCTTTAGCATCGAAAACAACGCCCAAGTCCTTAATAAGATTGATTGATTTAAGAAATTTTGATTTTGCAAATTTGCTGTGAAAGCATTTCCCAATATTTAAAGGTAACTCATTAAGTATACTCCAGTTACTCACGTTAGACAAGTCACGTTGTAAGGATTCAACGTCACCTGCATTCCGAATACGACTGAATAATTTTAGATCATCTGCGTAAAGCAAAAATTTTGAGCTCTGAAAGCAACTATGAATAAAATTCATGAACAAAATAAAGAAAAGAGGTCCAAGGATACTACCCTGAGGTACTCCAGAAGACGCTACGAAACTATAAGATTTAGTATTATTAACAAGTACAACACACAGTCTATTACTCAGATAGGATTTAATCCAATCCAAAAATGAACCTTGAAATCCAATTTTAGCTAGTTTATGCTTAACCTTATCAAAGGCTTTTGCGAAATCAGCATAAACATCCACTTGATGGCCAAGTTCAAAAGAGGATACACAATAATTAGAAAATAATTATAGATTTGTTATTGTGGATCCACCAGATACAAAACCCTGTTGCTCTGGGCAAATATGACAATTAAAAAGTAAAGCTTATCTTTTATAATGCTTTCAAATAATTTAGAGACAATTGTTAATTTAGAAATGGGACGATAATTCGCGACATTATTTTTAAGCCCATTTTTGAAAATAGGGGTAATACATGTTACCTTCCAGGGCTCAATAAGAGTTCCAGAGTTTAAAGATTTATTGAAAATCAGACACAGTGGCTTACACAAAGCCTGAGCACATTTTAATAATAGTATAGAGGATAATCCATCGACATCCACTTTAGCAGAAATCTTCAACTTTACTAATGCGTTAAAAACGTCTGTTTCATTCAAAGTAATAGAACCAACATCCACGAAATAATTGATGTTTTTCAGGATAGAGGGCTCATACCATGGAGTATCTTCAGTATAATATGATTTAAAATAGTCGGCAAACAAATTAACTGTATCTGCAATTGTACACGAACTGATATTATTGAAAAACATAGAAGTGGGAATGAAACATCCACTCTTTTTCGATTGTACGAAATTTCAAAACGATTTTGGATTCAATTTGATATTGGTTTCCGTTTTCAAAATAAACTGCTTGTATAAAAACTTATCCAAAAAGTTGAATTCTCTCATGTAATGCACATATTTCTCCTTATACTCTAAGTTCCCAGTGGGTTTACAAAGCTTTACAAATTTATTGCGCATATTTTTCAGTTTTTTAAGGCCAGAATTATACTATGAAAGCTTATATACCTTATGAGGGAGAGTCGGAATATGGTCATGATAGATTTGCGACACATTTAATTTAAACAAATCAATACAAGTTGCGGCATTTTTACCATCAAATAAATTTTTCCAATGGATATCATTTATATTATTATTTAGAAACTCAAAATCACATAATTTAAAGTTAAATACATGCTTAGCAGGCTGAGGCTCAATAAATTCATAAAATTCTATATCGGGAACAATTGGAACATGGTGCATATTAGATGGTGAAATTGGGCAAAAACATTCAGACAAATTGTATTAAATATTGTAATTGTATAATATAACATAATAATATCATTAAATAAAAATTAAATCCAAAATTTTTCCAAGATTATTAAGTATTTTGTTAATTTGAACTAATTTAATACTTAAGAAGCTATCAATAAGATTGATTTCATGAGGATGATTGATATTTGTTGGCGTCAACTCATCGGCGAGGTGAGTCCACATTATTCTGTTCAAATTAAAATTCCCCAATACACAAAGCTGACTTTTAGGGTCCAACGATGAATGTAACGATAAAATGTTACTAACATGTTCATCGTAAATTTCATCAGAACTATTTGGCGGGATATACGAGGCACAAATATATAAAGAGCCTGATGAGCCAGAAATGGACACACTTAATTGATCGTACAAATTGTCCGCATTCTGAAGGATGCAAGCTGTTGTAGAGAAAAAACGTTTTAGGGCAATTAGAACACCACCTCCTCGACTACAACCTGTTTTTATAGCGTCACGATCCTTTCTGTATACTTGATATATATTTGTATCAAAGAATTCTCCATAGAAAAATGTATCATTTAGCCAGGTCTCAACAAATACGATGACATCAAAATCTCCAGCCGCGGTATAATCATAAATAGAATTGGATTTAGTTCTTATCCCAGACATATTTTGGAAATAAATCCGAAATGGTGAAGTTTTACCTAACTGATTGTTAGGCTGAGCGGATGAATTATTGCTAAGGTTAGCTACGTTATTGCATTCTTTAATTGTAGTTATAAGTGTATAAGGGATTTTTCCATTTTTTGAAAAAACTTAAAATCTTTCACCAGAACATGAACCGGCCAAAGGGATGAATCAACAATATATTTGTAGACCGATGACGGCACACCCAGTTTAAAATTCACTCTTTTTAGTTTTACCTGCTGGGCATCTTTTTTAACGAGCTTATAACAAGAGAGATCTTGTTTACTTATATTAGTATGTGTAACAATATTAGACTCAGTAACTGAGGGCTCAAAAGAAGATAAATTAACCCATCTCTTTCTGTCAATAACAGCAAGCTCTGCATTAGAATTCATCGCAACAATAATTGCACGCTTAGGTTTTTTGTTTCTAACTACAGTCCACGGAAATTTCGCAGCCTCAAGACTTAACCAAAATAGACGTGACGAGACGGTAGCAATTGAACGAACGTTTGCATTCGTTTCGTCTGTTTTGACATTTAACCCAAAATGTTACGCTAGCTAACGAACCAAAAAAGCTGTTGTGACGAGTAGCAACGTTTTGAAGTTCGGTTCTTACGGAACAACTCGTCTCGTCAAAATGTTTCGTTCACTTTCGATCAATTACGTTGGTTCATTTTGGCTATCAACATTGGTTTACATACACTCGAACTTACTCGTTACGTCTCGTCTCGTCTATTTTGGTTAAGGCATCAGTTGCAGCCGCAACAACATTCAAATTATTCGAAGAGCAAGGTGGCGAATTAATAGACGAAGATTGAGCAAGAGCAACATCAAGAGAACCCTTCTTAGCACGTAAGGGAAAATTAACAGCAGAATTTGCATTAGCAGCAGTACCAGCATGAGACAAAGTATTAGAAGAAGTAGAATTAGAAAGAGAACGTAAATCAGCAGAGACATCAACAACAGCAGCAGCAGTGACAGTACCAGTATAAGACAAAGCATTAGAAGAAGTAGAATTAGAAGAAGAGCTTAAATCAGATGAGACATCATCAACAGCTGATGCAGTGACAGCATCAGTAGCATTGCCGAATGCATCAGAATTTTGCTTATCAGAAAGTGCATTAGCCCTTTCAGACCTGACACTAAACTACTGAGAATTTTTTTATGATTTTTGGGAAAAATAGTATTTATATGATATGAAAACATATTCAATGTATAGATTTTGTTACGTTCATGTTCTTCAAGAATTTTCAGAGCTCGCACAATTGATGCATCTCAGTCTAGTTTCATTTGAAAAAAAGCAAAACCCCATGTACTACTTTTTTAAATTCTTTTAATTTTTTAGTATGATACAGTTTGAAACAAGTTTTTATTTTTGCTGAAACATAAAAATACATTGCTTTTGGTTCCTTGTGTGCGCGTAAGTGACTTACACTCTTAGCGATGGCACATACGGGTTGATTTCAAATCGAGTTCTTCCGGATAGTAATTGTCGTTGCTGTCGTTTTTCGGGACATAGCTGAAAGGTTTCGTTTGGAAAGTGAAAGTTTCTGAGCTGAAACCAACGCTTCAGCTAACGCAAGTCGCCAAACCGTACGTATCCTTCGCACGTGGCTTTCCACTTTGCCGACAATAATTTCGGTACTCCAAGCATTGCAAAGTCTATGAAATGAACGATTGTCTTCAATGGCCACCTTTGGATCGGAAAAAATGTCCGATGTGCTTTCAATAGTTGCTCACAAATGTCCACACCTCCCATTGACTCATTGTATTGCCGGATTATGTTTGGACGTGCAACTTCGAGAAATTTCTTCATCTTTTTGCACTAACGACGAATGCCATTCACGGTATTGCATCTAAATGTAGGCGATGCCAATAAGATTGACTTTGAGTCTCCATTGGACAATGGTAACTTTATTCTCTGGACTATAGATCCCTCCCGAATCGTCTTTTTTATCGTCAGTCGAATCAATATATTTTATACGATTTTTTATTACTATTCACGTCCCATAAATTCCTTTTGCCAGAAGCTTATCCAATAAGGGCAATGTTGTAAAATACATGTCAAAAAATATGGTTGATCCTTTTGGAAATGTTTGTATAGGGTCTTTAAATTGGTGTGATATATTTTTCAAAAGGAATTGCGTATGAGAAGGATATCTGACAAGACGGAGAACGAATGCAGAACCTAGCCCAATGTTTTCCTCTGGAAAGAATGTCTTGCTTGGATAAATTTTAAAATCGAGAGCCAGTCATTCTGATGTTTTCAATACCTCATTTTTTAGCAGTCATATCTTGCTTTGTTGGACAAACTTTGGCGTACTTACTTCTTTCTCACTTTCACTATTAGTGCTTTCCTACGACATATAATTTTTGCCCCGTTCTTCACCATCACTGCTAAAATCAAGCGCATTCCAATCTTGCAGCGCTGCCAAAATATTTTCAGCCGAAAATTATTCTTCGGAACGAAATTCAAGAAAAAAATACACACTTTTAGTGACTTAATACCTAATACGCACAATCGATGCACTCGTTAAAAATTATAGCTAAAACGTATTTTTATTACACCATATGACTTTAATTCATTTGAAATATTAAAGTTGAGTATTTTGTTAGTTAAAATGTCTACACTTCACTAATTTTTCAATATTAGTATTTTAGTAATTGAAAATATAACTTTCTTCTGCGGCTCATTTTTACAAAACTGAAATGTAGCTCGAGAATTCCCCGAAAATGCAAGGATCGGTAAAACGAACAGTGAAACCATGTGAGAAGCCAATATAAATAATAATCAGCATAATCGATGCATACCAATCAATTTCAGTGAAGATATTGGGACTGAAACTTACCCGCACAATCGATGCATCACTGTCTGAAAGAGTTAGGTGTCGTTTGCAAAAGAGACGTCGTAGCGGACATTAAGATGGAGGTCGATGAACTCGCTGATGTCGAGCTCAAATTCGGCACAGCAACATTCAGCCTCTCTTGCAATGCAAATTTGCTCTTATTTTGATTTGAATTTTTAGCAAGGAGAGACGATTGACCGATTATTAATCTTAGATCTTTCACTTCACTAATGAAATTGTTTCGAAAAAGTCTTACATCTTCAGTAAGAAGAGAGATTGAAGAAGATAGATCTCTGATACATAAATTAGACTGCAAAGAATGCAACTCAGTTTGTAAGTCGTCAATTTTTTTAAAAAGCAATTTTTTTATCGTTTTCTAGAGAATTTATCATGGTGACTTAAAAAGTACTTATCGAACGTCATTCATAAAGGGAGAACAAGAGGCTCGACAAAATATTTTCTGACACAGAAATGGGTGATCAAAAACCATCTCAATTTTACAGGTCATTATTGTTAAAAACAGGTTCTTCAGTAGATCCAGAATTTCTACAGAAATTGTAAACACGAAATCCACCGACGAGCCTAAATATCGCTCTAACGAGAGCAGATAACAAAGAATTAGATTTATCTAGAATATAGATTATGACCGAAGTTTCTGCAAAACACAAAAATTCAAAATTGCCAAATTCTACACCCAATGATTTTAAATTCGCATTTACATCATTTACACAGACATCCCAATTATTAGACAAAATAAACATGCTATCACAAGAAGTAAAATCGATTAGATCTGAACGAGATCGTGAGCGCTCATATATACTGTGACCGAATAAAGTCTAGATACACCCCCACTTTTTGCGAGATCGGGAATCCGAAAACAATAGAAAAATGTAATGATGCAGTTGTGTTTGTAACTCTTTTTTAATGATAATAAGCAAAAAAAAGTTCTTCAATATAAATTTAAAAAGTTATCTGAAAAAAACGAGCGACATGCAGTGACCGAATAAGGTCTGCATACACCCCCACTTTTTGCGAGAACGGGAGTCCGAACTCATAATGGAAAAATGTAATGATGCTGTTCAGTTTGAAACTCTTTTGTAATGATAATGAGCAAAAAAACAAGTTCTTCAATATAAATTTAAAAAGTTATCTGAAAAAAAAACACAAGAAAACGAGTGACGTAAGTTTACATACACTACGCAACTTATGCCTTGAGCTGATGATTAACCCTTCTATGCCCTTTTATCGTTTTACATGCTCGACAGTTCTGAAACTTCACGAGAACTCATGAAATAATATTATTATTATATTTTCATATGAGTGGTTTCATCCGATAAGTGTGAGAAAGCTTGGCATACCAATTTTCTTATTACACCTTTAACAGGGTGACGGGGTACCTGAATACCCTCTGTACACCTGACACGTTAAGGACGCTAGTACTTTTTGTTTTTTTTTTTTTTTCATCACAACTTTATGTGCTACGTTATATTTTTTTTTTTATACTGGAGAATAAAGTTAAGAACTTTGCCTACATTTTAGTACATAACATGTCCTAGAGCCTCATTTTTTCGAAGAAAAGTTTAAGCATAAAATTTTATTTACTACACAAAATTAAAAATACTGAGATGAAATTAAGTAAAAGGCTTATATATTTGTTTATTTCTTGGAAAAATCTGTTCCTTCGCTGGAGTCAGAGTCGCCACTTCTATCCAGTAGGGCGCCTATTTGGACACAATTTAATTTTTGTAAAACTATTTTCTTACTCATTTTTAACACTCAAAACACTACCACTATTAATATTTTACCCGTACAACGCAAAATTACGAACTGAATGATTGATTTTTATAGCTCAAACGAAGCTAGCAGACAATAAAATTTAAATAATATCTGTAAAAATATAACGGCGACAGAAAAAAACAAAATTCGACTAAATAAAGCATGACATGCCGCGTCGCACGTTTTCGTGCGACGTGGGCTCCCAGAGTAATATTTTTTTTGTAGGCCCATGTCATCTGAAAACGTGCGGCACGAATATTCTTCAAAAAAGAGTCTTAGAAGGACGTCAGAGATCCAGGACCGGGTAAAAACAAATTTTTTTTTACCTAGGGGATACATATTGTAGCGAAATTTGGTTTATGCTAGAAAACTCTTGAAATAAATACCAACGAAAGAAAACTAAACGATACTAGCTAGCATAAACATACTAGCACCATCTAGCGGCAAAATAATAAACTGAACAGACGCTGCAGTACACTATAAATAAAAGTCAACAACCGAGAGAAATTATCGCCGTCGTACAACGTACAACGCCATCTAACATCTAGCATAATAGCTAGTTTAACGTCAGTGCGCAATGCTGGTGTATTGTGGTGAAATGTGGATAGTAGTAGAATGCACGCTACAAAGTAGCACTGGTGGGTTGTAGATAATGGTAGAATATACGCCACTTAGAAGGTACTGGATTATTCGAGAGAGTGATGACTGCAGTATAAAAAGGGTTGTCATCTGAGTTGTAGTTCAACAGTAGAATTAAACCAGCGAAGCAGTAAGCAATAAAGTGAATACAGTGTGATCCGTAGTAGAACAAAACAGTTTTCTATACAGTGTTAAATTAATATTAGAATTTGAACGTTAATAAAATAAACCATTTTATAACTAAATAAGTTTGTGTGTTTTTAATTGTTACACAATCCAGTGATCGAACTCAGAAAAGTGTGAGAGATCGAAATTATCGTCAAAGGGACAGAAATTTCGTAACAATATCTTAAAAAAAAAAAATACCGTGGCCCCTGGGGAAACATAAGCAAAAGCGGCTTCGTTCTCAACGTGTTAATATGGAATAGCATGCAATTTTTGTTTTTTGTTTGACAAATGGAGAACTTTATTGAGCAATCAACTTCAAATAACATATGAACTTGTTGTTGGAATGAAAAATTTTCAAATACATATATTATTATATGCAACCGAAGTCATAAACCTAGCTAGTAGGCCATATGTAAGAATTCACATACATACATACATATTCAAATAAATACAAAAAATTTATCTTAGTTTTATATTGGTAATAAAAGAAAAAATTACATTCAAAATAAAACCAGAATGGATATTTAATGAAAACTTTACATTCAAGTAAAGCATATGGGACAATTAGTCGAATATTCATACAAACTGGATTGAAGCAACTTGTGCAGGCTTTCTGTTTTTTCGCTTCTTTCTGTTTACCTGCATACGTAACAACTTCCCACAACTACAATGTGGCCACTTTCATCTCGATTTTGATTGGAATCCTCAACGTTAAAATTAATTTATCGTCTAGGTAAGTTCCGTATTGCTGATCAAGCAGAAGGGTTCGAAATTATCTTTGAATTTTGAGCACATCGCTAACGAGTTCTATCTTTACCGCATTGATACCTCATTGTCGTCTAAAAAACATGATAACTCATCAGCTTATATACATCCTATAAGCTCAGCATCTGATGCTTCTGATTCTATTTCGTCAACTGGTGGAATGTATTTATCTGACGCTATGAATCTCTCCTCATCGCGTTAACTTTAACTCAATATTTCTTGAATTTCGACTGAATTGTATCTCTTAATACGTACTCGGTCCAAGTGCAAAGCCATATCATCCCAATAAATCTTGAAACATAGAAAACGCCCCACTTTTTTGCAGTCACACATAAAATAAAAATATAACACACAATCGCTTAGTCAACGTCAAAGCGCAAAGAGTCACTGTGGGAAGTTATTTCATTAATGATTTTGTATCCATGCATCATAAAATGTAGTAAAATCTTATGAAAATGATTATCTTAATTAATTAATGTTAATGAGACATGACAAAATAAAATTTTTGTTCGATCTCAATTTTATGTACAGTACGTGCAAAAATATTTGAACACTTCATACAAATTGTATATGGGTACCAGGTACCTCGTCACATATGGAAAGGTGTTTTTTTTTTTTTGTCACGCACAGAAGTAATCTTGTTAAAAAACGGTGAAGTACCGTTTTTTACATTTTATATCTACAATATGAGTCATACTTTGGTATAATGTACTTAATTGTGGTTTGGACAGATATTTGATTGATATAACGACTCCGCATAAAAATTCCAAATGATAAGAGAAATTTCGTTGTTAAATTTGGAAAAGAAAATTAATCTTGTTGTGAAATTTTTAAAATATTGGACTTAATTCGATCAACAGTTCATATGATCATTAAAAATTATGAGGATATTGATTCCATTGAAAACAAGCCTCATAGTGACCGCTCAAAAAGACCTATCTCGCAGAGATGTCAGCTTCCCAGCAGATTTTGTTCATCGATAGTAATCTAAGCTTTCATTTATCTCATAGACATTTTATCGCCTCCAGAATACATGATTTTTAACACGGCGATGTCATAGCAAAAGTAGAGTATTTCACACTATGTTATTCATTATTGTGATTTTGAAAATTTGTTTATGCATTACGTCTTCGCTTACCTCATCAAGCATGTTTTCTCCATCTAATTATAAAATATGAAATCACTGATTACAAATCGTAAAAATGGTAATGCATGGTCCCAAAAACTGCTGGGTTGATTTTAAAAGAAGTGGGCAAAAACCCAAAAGTCAGTGCCCCAAAATTGGTCGAACATCCCTATGTATCTCTTCTAGTGCAAGGATGTGATCAGTCTCCATTAAACTTTATTAGGACCCTCGTGATAATATAACATGGTTTTAGTTTTGTAGCAGAAAATTACATCTCCCTAATACCCATTAACCCTGCAGTAGAACTGTTTTACCCACTGTAAAGTTTGGAAAGTTGCCCGTTATGGTATGGGAATACATACTCGTATCATGGGAAGGCGTTGGTGAATTGAGAGCTTTTACCGACATCATGTCGACGAAGTAATACTGGAACACTCTTCAAAAAGAATTGAAAAAAAAGTGCTCAGAATTTCGACTTCACTGGCAACCAAAAGGCCAAAAAGTAAAGATACAAATCGTATCAAGATCCTTAGCCCAAATCACAAAAAAAAGCTCTCTAGTAAAAGGTATTAAGGCGGAGTGGAAAAGAAGATGCCGGCAGGACATGATTTACAAAAACTTATTGCGTTTATTCCAAGAAGGCTACAAGCCGTTATTGATGTTCGTCGCGGAAATAGCAAGTATTGAGCTTTTTCTTATTAGTTTTTTAGTTTCTTCGCATGTTTCTTGCATTTTGCAAAGAATTATTTGACACCATCAAATGGCTATTGTTTTTATTTTTGCTCCATAAACTTTCCTTTATGATTGTATTAAATTCTTTTTTGTTATTTTCCAATGCAGAATTATCAAAATAATTGAGTAAAAAAAAAATTTACGAAAAAAATATGTACAGAAGCGAGCAGTGAAATAGTAGTAGGTATCTACATTCTATATTTCCTAAAATTACTATAATATCAAAGTAAATTTTACACAAATTTTAATATAAAATTAGTTTTACATATCACAGCTAAAAGTATGGATGAAAAAAATTAGTTTTCATATACATACATTAAATATATTTATTCACTTCTAATGTGCTTTATGTCAAAATTACAGCGAGCAGTAAAATAGTAGTAGATGAAACATAAAAACATAATTTTGTTAACCTAAAACGGCATTTTTTATTTTAATGTATTTAATATAATTGGTTAGTACTTAGTGGCATGACCGTTATTTTTAATAACGGTTCCTCATCGAGTCGACGAGGCGCTCGCACCTTTCTCCTGGTATTGACTACCATGCACGTTGAGCTAAAGCCCACAGTTCGTTATTATATTTGGGCTTGGCATTTCACGCAGCTTTCTTGAGATCAGTCCATAGGTTTTCCATGGGATTGAGGTCAGGGGATTGACATCAATTCCATTGTCCCGAAACCACAATTTCGCCAGACTACTTGCCTGTTTTGGGTCGTTATTTTGTTGCAGTACCCACTTGAGAGGCATTTCATTCTCAGCGTACAGTAGCATAACAGTCTGGAATATTTGCACGTATTCATGCTGGTCCATAATTGTTTCAATATAATGGCGCAACACTATTGTAAGAAAAACAGCTCCATACCATGATACTCGATCCTCCATGCTTTAAGGTCTTTGTCGTGTACCTTGGATAGTATTCCGCATTTAGGGGGCGTCTTACATACTCCCGAGAACCTTTACCTTCATATAAAACAATTTTAGACTCACCCGTCCACAATATGTTCCTCCACTTTCGAATAGGCCATTCCAGATGTTGCTTGGCGAAATGAAGTCTGCGTGCTACATAGTTTTTTTTTAGAAGAGACACCTTACGTGGACTTCGGGCGTACAGGTTATGTTCGCGTAGCCGTCTCCTTACGGTATAAACACCACAGAGTAATTTGAGATGGTCCAAAATGTTAACAGCTGACATTGTTGGCCGAGCTTTGGAACATTTTATAACCTGTTGTACGGTGGTTGTTGAAAGTATCTGCTTACCACCCCTTTTTTCAACTTTATCTTTATGTTTTACTAGCGAAACCCGGCGGGCGTTGCTACGCCTCAACAAATAAAATATAAAGTGTTTTTATTTTAGTTGGATTAAATAAGTAAAAATTATTTATGTTGATATTTATCTTATTGCGAGTGGATAAACAACGTTGTATGTTTTTCTATTTGGCTCATAAATGAACAATTGATTTGGCGGGAATCAATGGATTGCCTAGAATCAGCACCTTTGAATGAGTTTAATTTGGTAATAGTCCTTGTCTTCTATATATGTACCGAGTCTCATATCATAGTCTTTTCTTATATTGGAGGCATGGCACTACCCATTTTTTTTTATTTAATCTTACTTTCTTTCTTTATGGCTCATTTTTTCCAAACCAAACTATGTTAAGAAATTTTCACAAACAATAAGAAACATGTGTACCAAATCTTATCCATCTGCGTCAAATAGTTGTTGATACATAAGAAAGTTGATTTTTTCTCATATGGAAGTGTGGTACCGCCCATTTTTGCATTGACTCTAACAACTTTCCCTACCCATTATATATGTACCAAGTTTCATTTATCTGCATCAAATAGTTGAAAAGATATGATGAATCATATTTTCTTTTAGATAAGGGGGCATGGCATCACACATTCTATTCTAAGCTGTGCCTGTTTATATAAAAGCCACGTGGTGTGAATTCCATGAGAACCGATTAAGCGATCTTCGAGAAAATTATGTTTAAAAAATATATTTGTATGAAGGCCACCCTAAATATGCTCCCTAAATAAAAGTATTGATGCTTTATCCACGCCTCTTAATATAAAAGTTATTTGATGTAAATTCGGTATGAATCGATTAACCTGTCTTCATGAAAAATATATTTAAAAATATTTTTGTATGAGGAGCACCCAAAGTGTGAACCCTAAATAAAATTTGTACTATCTAATCTGTGCCCCTTCATATAAAAGCCATGTGGTGTTAAGACCATGAGAATCGATTAAAAAGTCTTTGAGAAAATGATATTTAAAAAAATATGGTTTTGTGTGAGGGCCACCCTAAATTACAGTTTTGTAGCCTAAGCTATGCTTCTTAACATAAGGGATACGTGGCGTAAATTCGGTGTGAATCGTCTAACCTGTCTTCGTGAAAATTATTTTTAAAAATATTTTTGTATGAGGGTCACCCTAAGTAGGCTCCCTTAATAAAATTTTTACTATCTTATCTGTGCTTTTTAATATAAAAGTCATGTGGTGTAAATTCCATAAGAAGCGATTTAGCGGTCTTCGAGAAAATGATATTTAAAAAATTTTTTTGTGTGAGGACCACCCTAAATAAAAATTTTTAAGCCTAAGCTATGCTTCTTAACAAAAGAAATACGTGGTGTAAATTCAGCGTGAATCGATTATCCTGTCTTCGTGAAAATTATGTTTAAAAATATATTTGTATGAGGGTCACCCTAAGTATGCACTCTAAATAAAATTTTTACAATCTAATTTGTGCCCCTTAATATATAAACCATACTGTGTAAGTTTCATGAGAATCGATTTACCTGTCTTTGAGAAATCGCTATTCTTAAAATATTTGTGTTTCATCGTCTTAGCTATTTTTCTTAATATAAGAGACATGTGGTGTGAATTCCATGTGAATCGATTAAGTGGTCTTTGTAAAAATGCTATTTTAAAGATATTTGCGTATGAGGGCCACCCTAAATTAAAGTTTTATAGCCACCACGCCCCTGGTGTCTAATCCCGTTCATATTTTGTGAAGTGCTTAACATAGGCTATGTGCATCCTGACACCGAATTTCAAGACTTTTGCTATCATATGAACCAAGATATAGCGAGTTAAAGGTTTTAATTGCATGTAAAGTGCCACGCCCCTTGCTTTTATCAAAATAAAATATAGCCCATGTTACTCAGGAATAGTGTAGCTTTCTATTAATAGAAGAATTTTTGGAATCGGTTCCTGAACATACAAACAAACAAACCTTACCTCTTTATATAATAGTATAGATTGCATTTCGTATCATTATAAGTTTTACCACTTTTTATAAGATTTTGGATCATTTCACGTTTTTCGTGAGTGCAGTGCACACTAGGGAGGGTCGATTCCGGACTTTTTTTCGATTCGAGATTTCTAATAGGGCGGAAAAGTTGCCTTAGTACTTCTTGATTCCAATACAATTTTTCGTTTTGAGATCGGACTGCATCTTCAACCCCAACTCCGGCGTTGAAATTTCGGAAATTTGCCTAAAATCGTGAAATTGCCTACCTAGCGCCTGAAATACGCCTCTGATGGCAAAATGTATAAAGCAAAAGTTGTTTGTCGCGTCATTAGCTACCGAAATGGTATTGATGATCATGGCCGAAGGACAAACCGTACCCGAGATACGATTGAAAAGGCGGTGCGCCGCAGCACAAGGTTACCCAGAACCCACCACGTGGAGGTGGCTGCACTTCGGGTTCCTCCCAAGCCCAACCCAACCAACCAACCATATGTCAGGCTGGTTTTAGTCTGAATCTGTATCAATTTTTTTATTTATTTATATAATTACGTATATGAACATAAGTTCTTACAGACTAGAATAACAAAATTTAAAATAATCACTAAAATACTTAAAGAATATTACTAAGCATCACCCTCAACATATTTTTGGATAAAGTAAAATCTAAATTATAAACTTGAGTGATATCATTAAACAACTTTAAAGCTCTAAAGATAGGAGCATTAGCAGCATACTTAGTGCGAACCGTGTTTAAATAAAAAGTTTCACAGTATCTAAGAGCTCTACGTGGGATATTAAACAGTAGGGGAGAAGTGGGGGTTGTGGGCATAGTTTTGTTTTCGGCTTATAATTACCGACCTAGTGCATATTATTTGAACATATGGGTATCTGTGTAAAGCTAGAGACCTAAGCTAACTAATTATAAAGAAACATACCCGATTCCGTCATGCAAAAAAATTTTACATGAACTTTCGTAAAATCGTCATTTTCAGCTAAAATTTTTCTTAGGGGGGGTTGTGGGCACCCTTGGAAAAAATGCTACAAATGGAAAAATATGAAAAAAAACCACAACTAATATGAACAAAATGACAGTTTATTAATCTCAAAGCCTGCATAAGCGTTATTCATCGTCGGAAATACAATTTTGACATGTATAATAACTTGCCCGCATGCCCGCATATTTCAAATGAAAAGCTCGATCGCAGATGTTACAATTGATGGAGTTGGCTGCGGTCAATTGGCGTGGCAAAAATTTCAAGCAGATGAGACAAAAGTCCACATCCTCGTCAGACGGCGTGGACTCCTTTGCCTTGTCATGCTTAGCGGAAGTTGGTTTTGACTATAAAAACGGGTGCCCACAACCCACCCAATTTTTGTGCCCACAACCAACTTTAGCAGACATTTTAAAAAGTAATGAAAAAATGTTTATGCATAAATTTTTTGGTTCAAATCGATATTGTTCCATTCAGCATAATACTTCGACTAAATAAAAATACATTACACTTACCTTTCCAATCGATCCACTTTGATTGATACACTATTGAAAATGTTTGAAAAAAGTTTCACCACCTTTTCAAAGCCCAAAAAAAAACCAATTCGTTCATTTCCAAAAGCAAACGCGTCCGTTTACTTTGATATTTGGCATGAATCATACATAGGGTAATTGCTTGCGAATGACATTACCAACGAAACTCAATCTTCATTTTGTGAAAATATACGTAGGGGTGCCCACAACCGACCCATGCCCACAACCCCCACTTCTCCCCTATCATACTGAGAAGTGCAGGACAGTCAACTCCACCCGAAACAATGTCAGATAATAAAAGTAATGACAAAATTTTTCTTCTATTTTCCAAAGATTTTAAGCCTAGCAGAAGACAGCGCATCATATGGTGGAAGAACAGTTTCAAAGTTAAGAGAACGTAAAGCAAATCTAGTAAAAGATTTTTGCACTCTTTCAAGCCTGGAAATATGCAATACATAATAGGGATTCCATATGACTGAAGCATATTCTAGCCTAGACCGAACAAGGCTAGTAAATAAAAGTGATAGAACGAATGGCCTTAGAGAAAGACATGAAAACACATTTATTAAGATTAAGAAAAAGACAGTTCACTTTACACCAATTATAAAGTTTATTAAGTTCACACTGAAGGAGAGCAGGATCAGATTCATTTTTAATTTTTAAAAAGATTTTGAGATCATCAGCATAAAGCAAACATTTACAATGAACAAACAAGGAAGTAATATCATTAATAAAAATGACGAATAACAAGGGACCCAGAATACTACCTTGAGGAACACCAGAAGTAGCGTAAAAAAGAGTATAAAAGATCTTACATTATCAAAAACTACCACACATTGGCGATTATGTAGGTATGATTTAAGCCAATTCAAAAAACTCGAATGAAAGCCCAATGCTTTACATTTTTTAATTAAAAGGGAGTGCAATATTTTGTCAAACGCTTTTGAGAAGTCAGTATAAACAACATCTACTTGACAACCCTGCTGAAACGCTGATAGGCAGTATTCTGAAAACAGAACTAAGTTCGAAATAGTTGAACGCCCTGAGACGAAGCCATGCTGGTAAGGCGAAATAATATTTTTGATAGCAAAGAAGAGTTTGTCTTTTACAATGGACTCAAAAAGCTTAGAAACAACACTAAGTTTAGAGATAGGCCTATAATTGGCTACATTATTTTTGCAACCACCCTTATGAATAGGAGTAATAACGACCATTTTCCAACAGTCAAGAAATACACCCGTTTGCAGGGAATTATTAAAAATTACCATTAAGGGATAAGCTAAGTATTCCGCACACACCTTGATGAAAAAAGAACATAATCCATCATTATCAAGACTAGTCGAAGATTTAAGGCCATTAATACCTTTTAACACATCATCAAGAATTAAAGAAAGGGGCCCAAAATCTAACACAGGATCCACATTACCAGTAAACTGAGTATTAAGGTTAGTAGGTAATTCGAAGTTTGACTTAAAAAAATCAGCAAAAAGGTTTGCCGTACCTAGTGCATCATTAGATACTTTATCACCAAAATAAATCAAAGAAGGAATGTTAGAGCAACCTTTTTTAGATTTTACATATCGCCAAAAAGATTTAGGATTTGACTTTATATTTACTTCAAATTTGGAAACATATTGGTTATAAAGGTATTTATTTAAAAAATTAAATTCACGCATAAAATGTCTGTATTTTAAAAAATTGCAATATTGCTTGGTAATTAAATACTTTTTATAATATTTCGAACGTAATTTTTTTAAACCATTCGAATACCAAGGCAACTTAAAAACACAATCTTTCACCTTAGGAACATATTTATTACAAACAGACGAAATAAACTTCTTAAAAGAATTAAAACAGGACAAGGTGTCTAACTGGAGGAACTCACTATCCCAGTCAATATTACTAAAAGCAGTTCTTACTAAGTTAAAATTACAAATTTTAAAATTGAAATGAAAAGTACGAACTTTGTTAGAAAAACTTGGATATTTGTAAAATGAAAACTCAAGCTCTAGAGGTACATGATGCAGAGTTCGAACTGATAATGGAAAAGGAGAAACATACTGTAGCGAAATTTGGTTTATGCTAGAACACTCTTGAAATAAAAACCAGCAAAAGAAACTAAACGATATTAGCACCATCTAGCGCAAAGTGCAGTTTTTGTACTAAAAATAATAAACCGAACAGACGCTGCAGTAAACAATAAAAAGTCGACAACCGAGAGAAATTATCGCCGTCGTACAACGTACAACGCCATCTAGCATAATAGCTAGCTCAACGTCAGTGCGCCATGCTGGTGAATTGTGGATAGTGGTAGAACGCACGCTACAAAGTAGCACTGGTAGGTTGCAGATAATGGTAGAATATACGCCATCTGGCAGGTAATAGATTATTCGAGAAAGTGATGCCTGTAGTATAAAAGGGTGTCATTTGAGTTTTCGGACACAGTAGAATTAAAACAGCGAAGCAGAACAGTTGTATCTAAGCAGTGAGGTGGAACACTTGAATTAAAAGCAATAAAGTGAATACAGTGTGATCCGTAGTAAAGTAAAACAGTTTTCTATACAGTATTAAATTAATATTAGAATTTGAACGTTAATAAAATAAACCATTTTATAACTAAATAAGTTTGTGTGTTTTTAATTGTTACACAATCCAGTGATCGATCTCAGAAAAGTGTGAGAGATCGAAATTATCGTCAAAGAGACAGAAATTTCGTAACAATACATATTATAATAAATATTACTGGAAATAAAAACTAAGTCCAATAATCTGTTTAAATTATTAAAGCAATTATTAATTTGAATTAGTTCAATAACATACATTTCAGTAATACTATTAACATTAGATGCAGAGAGATAATTAGCACCAGGCAGTTGGGACCAGGAAATACCACATAGATTAAAATCACCAAAAACCATCAAATGGCATTTATCAGTAGGAAAAGATGCAACTGATGCAGATATATTATTCACATGACATTTGTACAAGTCCAGGATACTGTTAGGTGGCACATAGGAAACAGTATGTAGAGAGTTTCAGATAAACCCTTGATCACCACACATTTGCCAACAACTCTGATGAAGAAATAAAATTATGATTGACCGCAATTAAAACGCCACTACCACGAAGACAACCAGTTGCGTTGATGTCACGATCTTTTCTGTAAATGTTGTACAGACGAGGATCAAAATACTCTTCACTGTAAAACTTTTCGTTAAGCCAAATTTCAGATAGTATAATTATATCATAATCACATTCAGAAGTACAGGCAAACATTGAATTTGTTTTAGCTCTGAGGCCAGAAACATTTTGGTAATAATTCGGCGAAGATCGTGGACCAGCAACAGCATCAGCAGCAACATCAACAGCAGCACCCACACACAAAGATTATTGTGAAATAGCATTAGAAGAAAAGTCAGCAGAAGCATGCAAATGATGTGAGACAACAGGAGTTGGAAAAATTGTGGCAGCAGCGGCAGCGGCAGAATAAGATGTCGATGCGTTAGAAACATCTATAACAACAACAGTGTCATCAACAAATAAGTAGATCAGCTGAGACAGATGACGGCGACACTTGATTAAGAGCAAGCAAATCATTGTTCTTCACGAGCTTAACACGTTTATTATTTTTATTATTGGGGTTATTC
Source organism: Tricholauxania praeusta (assembly GCA_949775025.1). Lineage (NCBI taxonomy): Eukaryota > Metazoa > Arthropoda > Insecta > Diptera > Lauxaniidae > Tricholauxania > Tricholauxania praeusta. The sequence continues at coordinate 113,821,658 of OX459028.1, forward strand.
AACACAACACCGGATTTATTAGTTAAGAGTTTAACGTCTTGCGAAAGACGAGAGTGCAGAATAAATGTGATTGTTGCTAAATTGAGACTTCAGCGAATGTAGATCAAAATTCAAGTCATCAATTTTTTCAATTAGCAATTTTTTTTTCTTCTAAAGAGAATATCAAAGATAAAGCGCGCGCATTTTCTGCTCTAAGAGCAACGATCTCTTCAAAAACTAATTGCAATGTAATTTCTTGCATTTTCGAATTTTACAAAACCGGTTTTGGTTGTTGTTGTTGCACTAATTGAACGTTAGATGACGACGTCACAGAGACCGAGCTCTCACGAATTTTTTGAGGCGAACGAATAGAGTTTCAGCGGATTACCGAGCAATTTTTACAGCGATAAGAATTGTTTCAATTTTGCAAAAATTCTAAATCAGCTGGCAAGATATTTATGCAAACCAAATGAAAAAGTTCATAGCAATTGGCACACTGAGTTGATGGCTGACCCCGATCAACCTTTAGTCCACATTCGCATAGCATATGCGAAAAATAAATAAAAAAGCGTGAAGTTGAATTTATATTTGAAAAACACAGATGTCACTTAAAACACGTCCGCGCCGTATGAAAGTCTTAGAAAAGCTTGAAATTTATTGATAAAATCAGATTTTGTACTAAACTTTGGCAGTTGTTAACTAGATTTCAGTGTAAAGCGTATAAAACGATCACGAGACTGGGGGCCAATAACTTTAGAAGATGCCTCTGTCACCAATTTGACGGTTCTCTCGACTGCCACGGTGTGAGAGGGGAGTTCATAAATTTCCATATCTCTGCAGAGTCTCCCGACAACCCTTTTATGAGCTCTTCGTTAAAAACTGAACAAAGGACTGGTGGAACAGTCGAGGTAATAGTCTTCCAGTTAATCATATCGTAATAATTATTAGCTTTGAAATTCAGCTTTGGCACTTTATTACATCTAACCCATCCATTTACAGTGTCAGTCTCTGCTTCTCTGGCTTCCAGAAGACGGTCAAGGGCCAACTTTCTGACTTCTACCCGTTCGTCAGTCATCATTTAAGGAGAATGTTTTCTGGAAGAGCAGAGATAGCACTCTGTTGAATGGATGAATCGACAACCTTGAGCAGTTTAGTAGGTAAGTATCTCGACCTTTGGATTGCAGCAAAGAGATGGCGCGAGCCATCTTTGATTGAACTGTGGAATCTTATTGAGAACCACAAAGGTGAGTAAACTGTAAGTATGTACTTGACCAAAATATTTATTTCCTTTGTTGGTTTTTCTGTAGAGATGTATAATCTCAGAATTCTGTGTGCACAGGTGAGCCAGCGAGATTTGCACATGTTACTTGGATGCATCGACGCTAAGTCTGAAGAGCATTGAATGGAAATAACAGCTTCTGATATTTTGTAGAGGTAAGCTAGGTCTGTGCTAAGTTGTGTCAGATTAATAACCTCAGAAGGTAATTGGCATGATGGAAAACTTTCAAATTTGACGACAGGAAACTTTTTACAATCAGGGAGCATTTTATCTATGTCGCCAGAGAATGTGTTTGGACTCTTTGAGACTCCATCTATGTGTTCGAAAAGAGCACGAAATGGAAATTCGTTGAAATGTAGAAGACAAACAACCCACTGTAATTTCCTACATATTTTGTCTTCTAGTTTCCGAATGATTCCACCTTTCCAAACTGTGTTCGTGTTGGTGCCATCAGCAAAGACAACTTCTTGTCTTGTAAATGTTGCCATATAGCTTACATCTCATCCTCAGTTGAACCGGAAGGAGAAGTGACGTGGCCAAAGTAATAAGAACTAGTTTCCGCTACAAGAGAAATATGTTCCTCTTTGATAGTGTCGCGGTAGTACTTTTCACCTTCGAGGTCTTGTGTGAGTGTATTGTCTTTGCGGCCGTCAAAATACAGCCCGTATACAGAGTCAATACTTTCCGTGTTTTCGAGCTTAATTCCAATACTTTTTTTTTGCTCGACTAATCTTGCATTTGTCAGTGGCGAAGCTAGCCTGGTCCTCTTTTATCAAACCTGTTTTTTTGGCATCCAGAAAGGCAGATGAAACAATAAAGGCCGCTGCTCTGTCACTTAATCCGAATCTTTGGGCAGCTAAAGCAGTGTGTTCTAATAATAGTGTGTTTTTTTTATTTTAGAGGATGGAAAAAAAAATTCAGCATCAGAATCGTTTTTGGAAGAAGCTGTGTGCGACGCACCGACATTGTCACGTGCTGTAGCTGATACTTTTCTGGTAAGTGTTGATGTTGAATGACGTTTTGAAAGCTTTTCGTAACGTTCATTCTTCTTTGTAATCTTTTTTGTTTCAGGTAGATCAACACTTCCAATGCGACCAATTCTTCTGGTTCTCTGGTCCAAGATAAATGGTTGTTCAATGATAGCAACTTTCCTTTCCTTTGGACAATTGCATGAAGTAAAAGAAATGCATTTACAAGCAGCGATGTCATAAAATTCTGCGGCAGAAGAGAAAAAGTCGCGTGACGGGACGGGGGGGAACGGCCCAGCCGATCCGACCCGACGAGTGATGCACAGAACACATCTCCGCAGCGCCGGCGTCATTGTTGGCGCATTCAGGAAGAAGTGTGGCCGTAAGCCGATTTTCACCTTGCGCTGCGGCTTGCCGTCTTTTCGCTCGTATCTCGGGAACCGTTCATCCTTCGGCAATGATTGTCAATACCATTTCGGTAGCTAATGACGCGACAAACAACTTTTTATACATTTTGCCATGAGAGGCGTATTTTAGGCGCTAGGTAGACAATATCACGACTTTAGGCAAATTTCCGAAATTTCAACGCCGGAGTTGGGGTTGAAGATGCAGTACGATCTCAAAACGAAAAATTGCATTGGAATCAAGAAGTATTAAGGCAACTTTTCCGCACTATTAGAAATCTCGAATCGAAAAAAGTCCGGAATCGACCAAACCTAGTGCAAACCTCCCACTAAAGTTGTAAAATTATTTTTTTTTTATTTTGCCAGTATAAATCTACTATTATTAAACGAACTAAAATTGTATGTTTATATATTTATATATGGCTGAACTTTATTTCGAAAACGGCTGAAGCGATTTTGATAAAACTTCGGAATTTCGTTCATATGTGAACAAAATAAAGATTGGACTAGGTTTAAAGTTTTTAAGGTTTCTAACAGGGGCGTGGCACAGCCCTTAATTTTTATTTCGTGATAACTTGCAAACCAATGAAGGTATTGTAACGAAATTTGGTAGACGGATGCATATTATAAATATCTTAAGTGCTATCAAAAGTGGGCACAATCGGAACAGTGGGCGTGGCATATTTCAATAATTGAAAACTTTGATTCGATATTACTCGAAAACGGCACCGACGATTTTCATAAAAATTTTATAGTTAATACCGCTGAATGAGGTCATTATAGCAAGCTCTGCCACTATACTGGCAAAACTAGTTGAAAGGCGTGGCACAGCCCACAATATTTATAAACGTTATAATAAGAGAACTAACAACGCAATCGTTATGAAATTTGACATGTCAAATATACTGGCTATTGGGTATCTTGTAACCAAAAGTGGGCGGAACGGCACCTGTGGGCGTGGCACCTTCCATACAAGCGAAAACAGTTAAATGCTACATTTATTGTTCTATGAGAGTAATATTTTTTAAATTTGGTATAGAGATGTCGGTTACTATAAGCTTTGAAACTAAATGGATTTCGATGGGATTGTATCAGTAGGCGTGGCACCTCCCCCTACATGCAAAAAATGTTAAGTGTTATATTTAGTGTGCTATGGGCGTAACTTTTTTAAAATTTGGTGTAGAGATGTCGATTACCATAAGCTTTAAAATTATATGAATTTTGATGGGATTTCATTAGTGGGCGTGGCACCTCCCATATAAGTAAAACACTTTAAATAATATATTTAGTGTGCTATCGGAGTAATATTCTTTGAATTTGGTGTAGAGGTGTCGGTTACTATAAGCTTTGAAATTATATGAATTTTGATGGGATTTCATTAGTGGGCGTGGCACCTTCCATATAAACTTATAACGTTGATGCAATATTTAGCAAACTAAAGGAATGATCCTTATAAAATTTGGTCTCAATATATTCAGCCTCATTCAACAAGTTTTTCAACGTCTTTCAACTGCTTCATTATTTTTCAACCTCTTTCAACTTTTCTCAACGATTTTCCACATTTTTCAAATATTTTCAACGCTTTCAATATTTGATTGACTTTTTCAACCTCATTCAACTTTTTTCGAGTTTTTCAACTTCTTTCAACTGTTTCAACATTTTTCAACCTCTGTCAACTTTTCTCAACATTTCCCAAATTTGTCTGACTTTTTCAACCTCTTTCAAATTTTCTCAACATTTTCCATATTTTTTCGAGTTTTTCAACCTCTTTCAACTGTTTAAACATTTTTCAACCTCTTTCAACTTTTCTCAACATTTTCCATATTTTTTCGAATTTTTCAACCTTGTTCAACTTTTTTCGAGTTATTCAACTGTTTCAACATTTTTCAACTTCTTTCAACTTTTCTCAACATTTTCCATATTTTTTCGAATTTTTCAACCTTATTCAACTTTTTTCGAGTTATTCAACCTCTTTGAACTGTTTCAACATTTTTCAACCTCTTTCAACGTTTTTCAACATTTTCCATATATTGTCGAATTTTTCAACCTTATTCAAATTTTTCCGAACCAATCAAACTCTTTCAACATTTTTCAACCTTTTCTCACCCTTTTTTCAACACTTTTCATATTTTTCGAATTTTCTAACCTTATTTAACTTTTTTTGAGTTATTCAAACTCTTTCAACTTTTTCAATATTTTTCAACCTTTTCAACGTTTTTCAACACGTTCCATATTTTTAGGACTTTTTCAACCACATTCAAGTTTTTTCGGCTTTTCAATCTCTTTCAACGTTTTCAACATTTTATGAATATCGAGTTTATCAAACTTTTTCACCTGCTTCAACCTCTCTCAATGTTTTTCAACATTTTTCATATATAATCAACTTCTTTCAAATTTCTTTTAACTTGTTTTCGGCTTTTCAACTATATTCAATATTTTTTAAATATTTCCGACATCTCATTCAATTGCATTACACTTATTCGACTTTTTCAACCTGAAAACGAAAAACTGAACTTTGGTCGGTCTACTGGTACTATTAAATAAAGCAATAAAACTTACTTTCTAATAAAAAATTTTAATCTTTTTTGATCGAAAAAAAATGTTGCGTTCTTATTTGCTCTGTACTACTATCAGTGTTGCCGAATGGATCCATTCAGATCCATTTGGATACTTTTTTCCCTTAAATTTTGATGGACACTTTTTATTTTGCCTTAGTGCAAATTCGGATACTTTTTTACCCAGAAAATATTTATTGTGGCAACTTGGTATCATGGCTCAATATTTTATTGTTAAGAAAATTTTTCTTATCCTACAGGTTGGATGAGTACCAATGCAGCCTAAGTGCACATGGTGATTTTTTCACCTAAATGCTAGCTTTGGTGCACTCTTTCTGTTTGACATCTCACTCTGATTCGCACAATTTTAATTTGACTGGCGGCAGCAGCAGATATAAATTTTGATTTGAAAAAATATAAAAAAGGAGGAATATAAAACCATAAAACTAAATCAACTGTAGTAAAAAAAAAACTGAAAAATGGACAATATAGTTTTTTTTTATAAACCTTACAGACATGATTAATAAAATGTAGATTCATAAAAAAAAACGGCCAGCAATGATGCTGAAATGATTAGGTCTTGGGAGCCTGAAGAAAAGTCCGTACATATATTTCCAAAATTTAAAAACAAAATAACGATACATTTTTTAAGGCCACAAGTTCCGTGCACCAGCAAAAAACGCAACTGTCATTATCTTGATCAGTGGTTACCTGATGGCGAAATGGGTATACCCATTGGCAAATAAACGCAAAAAAGCGGATTCCTACTTGCTTTACGAAAAATTTTTATTTATTGTAGGGGATGTTCATATACATATTACGTAACGCTATTTGGGGGGTTTGGTAAATGACAGGAGAAGGGAGGTGTCTTTCGAAAGCGTTACTTGACGGTGTCCTCTTTTATCTGTTTCTGTTTTTTCTATGGCTGAGCTGGAAATTGAGCCCTCTTTCACCTTAGCAGCTGTTATGAAACCATCGGCAAAGTCCACCAATTCACAAAAATCCATCACCAAATATTATCAATATCTAATTGAACAACACCCAATAAAAATTGAATGATATTATGGATGTATTGACTCTTGGCTCCGGGTTTAAATCACAAGAAATATTGACCGATATCCCAATGAAATTACAATGAATCCAAATTTTTTCCTTGTGTCTAGCATATTTTGCTATAATACAACAATTGAGCCATTCTTCAGGGTTTTTAGATTGAATATTACTAAATTAATGTCATTTACCAATTATAATTTTATATTTGTATTGAGTTATTGCAGAAAATTCCCATCTTTGACATACATATTAAATTTTCTGGCTTAAAGGTAAATATAATTTTGTGATATTACGGGGGAAGGGGAGTTAAGGCTTATGTGGCAGGCATACATAAAAAAAACCACTAGCTTAAAAAAGATCAAGCACAAATAGGTGACATACTCATCACTCACAAGAAACATTGCTGCAGACACAGGTGCGCAATGCAGAATTTAGCTTTACTAAACAATAATTTAGTTATAGACAAATTACATTTTTTTGTGTTGTTTAAAAAAAAATCACCAGTAACACTCTCAGTAAAGTTATGTAACTTGTTTCCTAAGTTTTCCTTTTTTTCTTGCATCGACTAAAGCCTAATTTATATGTGATCTTATCTTATCCCATATCAGGGATATCAAATCAAATTTTTGTAAGAAAGAAAAAGCATGCGAACAGAACCTAATGCGCTTGGAGAATGCGAGAGTGAATAGCATACATTTGCTATCTTAATAGCATGTGATGTCCTCCCTGATTGGGAGGCTTAATATTTCAGTTATACCCTCATCTCTGACCATAATGACAGTAAAATTGAGACATCTTAAGAAAGAGGTACTCGCTGCTTGTACATATGTATGCTATTTAACTTGATACTTTTTTCCTCTAATGTGGATACTTTTGGATACATTTTTAGCATTTCGAGGGATACTTTTATTTATAATGCTGCGGCAACACTGACTTCTATTTCACTGCTCTCTCAAAATTGGTACATGCAGCAGTGCCTATTGCTTTAAAAAAAACTTGCACAGGTGTAGACGATAAACTAGAGATAATAATCGAAATCGATAATCGAAACAAATATCGTTTTAAGTATAAAAAAAAAAACGGAATTCATATTGCAAGTGTGCACTACAATTTCACTCCTCGCAACTGTATTTCTTTTTTAAATTCAATATTAAAGTGAAAATTGTATTGCATAATTTATTTTCCCAACAATTACTTGACAGACTGAACCTTCATAATGGCAGACATCTTCAAACCATTTTTAGGTGCATACTTTTTTACAAAATAATGTTTACTTATTGACTTAAAACACAAACGTCTCATTGATCTACTCACTAAACTATTCATAAGCGCAATTTAAGCATTAACAAAAACACCTACACCAAAATTATTCTCAAACAATAACACTCAATTACTCAAAAAATGCTCATCAGTAACAACAGAACCTGATTATAATGCACCAATCAAACGCAAAACAGCACATCATGTTACAACCCAAGGACAGTTACCTTTCAACAAACCTCGACGACCAAAAATGAAAACAGCTAAATAAGGATTTGACTTCTTAGTTAAATCTGGCATCTGCAGACCGTCTAACTACATGACAGCATCTCCACTACCTTTGGTTCTTAAACGTGAAGCAAAAGACTGGAGCCTGTGCGGAGATTATTGGAGACAAAATACAATAATTGTTCCAGACCGCTACCCATAACCACATATACACGATTTTTCAATAAGTTTACATAACACAACCATTTATTCAAAACTATATCTAGTGAAGGCCTATCACCAAAGACCAATGGCCTTTGGCTTGAGAAACTCAGCACAAACATTCCAAAGGTTTATAAATGATGTTCTAAATGGACTAGAACAAATTTATATCCCATTCCTAAACGTTAAAATTTAGTGCTTAAAAAAGCTTAAAAAAGTCTGGTAAAATGAATCAACAACTGGATTTTATACTTCATATATACTTTTATACTACTTTTTAACCTCATAATTTGATTTTAAAGCTAAAACAATACACTGAAAAAATGAGAAATATTTTTCTTTATCGTTTTTTCAATGTTCGCCTAATAAAAAATTTGTTTTAAGTGCATTAAAAAAAGCTTATATTTTGCTTATACTTCGTGCCAAGTTTGATAGTGGTCCGCCCAGCCGTTTTGGATCTATATGCATTGCAATGCTGAAACCCGAGTCGAATCAGTTGATATTCATTACTCTCCACAAATGAAACAAAAATGATTTGAATCATTCACACAAAAACTCGTCTTGACGATTTCGTATCAAATTACACTGCAAAACTTAATATTTTTTTAATTATCGGCAAATTAACACGGTAACACAACGAATTTTAAGTGAAAGCTATAACTCGTAAACAAGAGCTGTTATGAAAAAAGGAGGATATATTCAGAATCAGCGACGTCAAATTAGTAAACACCATGTGATAAAAGTTATTCAACAGACAAAAGTTGCAATTTTATTGTGCAGTGATATCTGTCCTTCACTGTAAGATTTTTTTATATAAATCGTCTCCAATTATAAATACATGAAGTTTATTTTTTCAATAATTAGTTCATTTTTGATTGAAATATTTTTTCTCTTGGAAAAATGCATTTTTGTGATTTTTTAGCATGATAACTCACATGATAGTTCAGATTGGTCTAGAAATTACTATACTATCTAATGTTTAAAAAACAAAATGCTATGTGCTGTTATATCAAAAAACAAATTTTCTTTTTCTTATATAGTGTATTACACTATATAATTTTTATTAACCCAAGAATTGTGATTGGCAGAAAATCTTAGCCATTTCACAAAAACTCGGTTTCCCTAAGTTTTAATAACCTTTTCGACTAAATATATGTTTGGATTATGTGTTTTCAGCAGCTTGTTCTCATAAAATCCACCAATAATCGGCTGTCCTTGATAATCTTCCAGTAAATATGTAACAGGACAATTATTTTGTATAGCACGAATTTTGAAGATTTCAGTAGTCTAATTGGGGGAGTACCCTTTATCAAAAATATGCTTGTACTTGCTTATACGAACATGATCACCAATTTTCAGCTTACCTTTTCTTAAAATTTTAATATGATTTTAAGCTTGTCTAAGTATGAATCGTTCATACTTTTTGGTAACAGAATTTGGTTGCATTCCAATAGTTCTGTGTTGATTGTTATTGTATTGAGTAATAAGTTCCTTATACATGTCAATCCATTGGTAATTTCCTTGCAAACTAAATTTTTTCCACATCATTTCCTTAATAGTTCTATTAAATCATTCTACAATAGAAGCTTTCAGTATACTATATACTTATTGAGTAGTGATTAATTTCATGCTTTTACATCAGATTTTGAAACATTTTATTATAAAACTCTTTACCATTATCTGTTTGTAAGTTTTTGGTATTCTTTTTTGTAAAATAATTAATTTCATTGCATTGGTAATATCTTCACTACCTTTTGATTTAACGTGGACAACCCGAGCAAACTTTGAAAATGTATCTATTACTGTTAAAATGAATCGACATCCTTTGTTATATTTTGAATAAGCACCCATTTCAACAAGATCTGCTTGCCAAAGATCGTCAATACCTTTTGTTATTCCTCGTCGCAGCTTATGCAGCTTCTGAATTACCCGTTCTAGTTCCATCTCGAGCTTCTTGCTCTGTTTGTATTCGTTTAAGAGTTAAATCTTTACTATGTATTCTATTTGCAAAAAACTTGTTATTGGCTTCTATTGTTTCATTAATGCGTTTTTCAAAGTCAATTGTTTTATTAACAGTTTTTGCTGAGGACTCAATTTTATAAGAAAGTAAATATTTCACTTGGCTTATTACTTCTTTTAACTCTAGCTGTAAAACACTTTGCTCTTGTAAAGATTTATTAAGGTTTCTTTGCGTATTATTGATTTTTTTTATAAATAACTCATCTTTTTTTTCCCTTAATTCTTGAAGGATATTTTCTAAAAATGTTTTATTAACAGTATCTTTTTCTAATTGGGATTGGCAATGTTTTTGATTCTTCGTAAGTTGAAATTAAAATGTTGATCACTGTCTAAATGAAATCCAGTGTTTATTTTAGGGCACCTTCTCTCACTTTGATTAATATATTGTCCAAACTTATCGACAGGCATTTTATGAATATTGATGATGAAATGTTAAGTTGATTATTTATAGTATAATTTTTGCTTCTCTCAATTCTTCAATGATTGAAACCATTTCATTATAATGGTTTGAGTGACCAGCTGCTGATGATGAAATTAAAAGACGCAATCTATCTACCAACTCGTTGGGATCATCCCAATACATAGTGTGGCCCATAATAACTGTCGCCAAATTTCACTGTTCCGAAAAAAATTGAAAACTTGATTTTTTTTATAATCTAAGGATGCATTGCTTTTCACAATTTAACTGTACACAGCGAAAGTACACGGCAAAAAAAATATTCTTTATATCAAACTCAGAAGCAGAAGGAGGTAAACGTGACTTAGTTATAAATTTTTTTTTAAAAAAATACAGAAATTGTGACATCATAAAAACACTAAAACCACTCGGAATAGCAGAAAAATTCATACATAAGACAATAAAACGATATAAGGATACGGGAGGCTCGAACATTAAAAAAAAGTTGGACGCAGTCGGACTGTGGGAACAAATGACGTCATAAAACAAGTGTGAGGACGATATCCTGCTCAATCAGCCTCTTCTGTAGAAAAGGATATGAAAATATAAAAAACTTCCAAGCAGCTTCTTATCAGGAATGATCTACGACTCAAGGCCTATAAAATCTAACGCTTTCATGGGCTAACAAATAAGCGAAAGCAATTACCTGTTACAAAAAGTAAGGAGCTACTTGACTGGCACGGTGGAGATGAAATAATTTTTTCGGATGAAAAACTTTTCTTCCTGCAAGACAGCCACAACCAGCAGAGTAACCGTTTGTACGCAAGAAGTTTTGCGAATGCTCCAAAAGATGAATTGACTGCTGAGCGATATCAAAACGTGACCAAAATCAAGGTGTCGGGAGCAGTAACTCATATATGAAAAAGGTATGAAGTATGAAGCCATATGCTTGGTAAAGTAAGGTCAACAAAAGGCTTAAGGTTAAGGGTTAAGGTTCAAGCAGCGTTTCATAAGGATTCGGGACGAAATGGAGCAGAAAATGGTGCGTGCCGCCTGTGAACAACCTTTATTATGAGTTCAAGATAGCCTTAGCTTCAAGAAAAACTATGGCTGGAAGATGTACTCCGAAAAAAAAAAAAAAAACGAGGCCAGCTAAAAGGCCCAATCTGATGGATATGCACATATGCGTTTCTAAATTTCTGAAAAGTTTGAGTGATCTCATAATAAATCCCAACATTTTGTATGATTTCAAAATTATTGAATGAACATGAGTTTTAAATGTTAGCTTTTCATCGAATTGAATTCCAAGGTCTTTTACTACTTTTGAACGTTTAAGTGGTGTGTTATTTATAGTATAATTGAAATTGTGATAATTCAAATCGGTTTTTCTTGTGAATGAGATAGCAGTACATTTATTCACATTTAAATAAAGAAAGTTCCGTTCACACCAGTTAGCAATTTTATCGAGATCACATTGTAAGTTATTACAATCAGTTAAAGACTTTATTGACGCAAATAACTTAACATCATCCGCAAATAACAAAACATTGCAAGATAAATCGATGGGCAAATCATTGATAAACAATGAGTATAATAGTGTGGATAATACACAACCTTGTGGTACGGAAGACGTTGGATGGATTGGTCTTGACTTAGTGCCATTTACACAAATTGTTTGCGTACGATTAGTTAGAAAAGAGTAAATCCAAGCTTTGATGCAATTGTTTATCGGAAATCGGTCAAGTTTATTGATAAGAATGATATGATTAATTGTGTCAAAGGCTTTTTGAAAGTCTGTATAGATAGTATCTACTTGTCCACCTTTTGCTATATAAGTAGAAAGGTAATTGATATATTCCGCTAAGTTAGATATTGTGGATTTCCTTTTTGCAAAGCCATGCTGTTGTAGAACAATTAGATTACCGACCTTCTCATATAAATGAGCATAAACTACTTTTTCAAAAATTTTAGAAATAGTTGAAACTATAGAGATATGTCTGTAATTCATAATATCAGACTTATCTCCGCTTTTATGTAAAGGTGTGATATAACTCAATTTCCATTTTTCTGGAAAATTGCAAGTGCATAGCGAATTTTCGAATAATATTTTTAATGGTTCAATTATATTACATAGCGATTGCTTGTAAAAGACAGTTGGAATGTTATCTGGACTGTTAGCCTTATTTACATTAAGTGAACTAATTGATTCAATGATCTGAGCATCGGTAATTTGAAAGTGATTTTCACAATTGCATTGCAAATCATGTAAGCTAACATTGTTATTTATTGGCGAATAAACTTTTTCAAAATTTGTAGCAAATAAATTTGCAATTATTTTAGGGTCTTCGGATGACTCATTGTGAAGTTTCATTCTATTTGGTAGTTTATTCGATTTGTTGAGTGCTTTTGTATAAGCAAAAAATGCTTAGTATTCGTTTTAACTGTATTTTCAATGTTGTTGGTGTACTTTTTTTCACTTGCTCTCAGCTCATATTTCAATTCACGGCGCTTTCTTTTATAAATATTATTAAATATAACCGAATTTGTTTTTTTATATTTATCATGATTGTAATTTTTGTCAGAAATCAGTTCAATAATTTTGTGTGTGAACCATTTCGGATAGTTATCTTTTTTTGGTATTATTGTAGGTGTGTATCTATTTATGATTGTTTGTACCGCTATGTAAAATGTATCCACCATTTCATTTAAATTCTGATTTAGGAATAACTCATGCCAATTCAATTGGCTTAATTCATTGTTTATCATTTCATAATTGGCTTTAAAAAAGTAAAGTTTTTTTGTTTTATTCGCTTTGATTAATTTCAAATCTGATGCGATGAGCGTTAATACAAGAGGCGGATGATGCGCATCAATTTTAGACAGTGGTTGTGCCGTATGAACAGAGATTTCAGTAGAATTTGTAAGAAGAAGATCTAAAATTCTACCATTGATGTTGCGAAGTGAACTTAAATGTTTTAGATCATTTAATGCCATCATATTTAACAACTCATTGGTTAATTCTCCATCACATGACAAAGGAATGCTAGACCCATCAAATGGGTACCAATCTATTGATGCACCAAAATTAAAGTCTCCTACAATTATAAATTTGGCGTTTGGTTCACGCACACACATAATTTCCGTTAAACTGTCAAAGTACCCAAAGTATTTATCGTATCTGGATTGTGGGGGGATGTACACAACGTTTATGAAAAGTTTGCTATTGCATGAATTACTTTTCAGTTCGATCCATACATTTTCAAATGTGGATTCACTTTCCCACTCATCAATTCTTTTGTATGCAAAATTGGTTTTTATTGCTACCAAAGCACCACCTCCCCATTTCTTATCAACCAAATTCCTATCATCTCTCTCTACAAAGTAACTATCATCAAAATATTCACTGCTACTGAAATTGTCATTTAGCCAGTGTTCTGTAAAAATAATTACATCGTGCTGTGATGCAGAAATGTCAGAGCGTATGTTAGTTTTTGTTCTAAGTCCACGAACATTTTGGTAATATATTGATAGACTGTTATTATTTGGACTTATAGTTCTCATGTCGAAGATAAATAAATATGCAATACAAAAACATGTACTGACCACCGTTGGTTAAATATATATAATAACTAAATACAGTAGCGAATAAAAAAATTAAAAATAAAGAATGAATTCAATTAAAAGAACGATAAATAAATATAGTAATTCTATAAAAAGAAGTATTAACATTAATTATTAAATGAGTAGTTAAAGCCTTATGGTATATTATGTATGATTTACTGTATTGTATCTAATTCATGATTTATAATAAGGGGAGAAAAAAAAAAGAAAAAAAGATAAAAAGTTCATATACTTTATGTTTGAGCTGCGTTCATTGGGTGTATGCCGCTGACATTGCTTACGGTTGACTTTTCCGTTGTAGTTTCTGCTATATGTAAGTCAAAATCATGAACTGTTCGAAATGTTATTGGTTTCGAATGATCAGCACAAGTCCATCCTATGCAAATACTTTAGCTAGTTTTTTGTCAATTTTGAGTTTCATTGCTTTTACAAACAATTGTTGATTTGCAGTTGTTAAATTTTCAGATATTATTATTCGACCACGTAGTGGCAAATTCAAGTCTTCAGTCATTAGCGGTTTCTTACTAACTTTGGATAGGTACAGTGAATAAAAACTATCACGGAAGTGTTTGGCAACAAATTTAATAATAATAGTAGATGATGGTACAAGATTTATTATTGGATTATTTTTGGTCTGTACAATTCCGGGATGCGATTTAAGCTGCTGAGATCATAAACATATATAGCCCACAATTTGAGATATGAAAGAAAAAATATCATTCAAATTTTCACCTGCTGTATAAGGTATGCCTTTGATTTTGAGCTCATTCAATTTGGATATGCGTTGAACATCGTCTTCTCTTAAGTTTAGACGATCGGTGCAATTATTTACGTTCGTTTGTAACACGTCAAGTTGACCACTGAAATTTTTTTGGATGATGTCAATATTGTTATTAATATATGCTTGCTAGTAATAGTTGCTAGTAATATTTCGTTATATGTTTTTAAATCATTTTTATCATAGTTTTGATGGGAATGAGGGGGTTCATATAAGCCCCGTGCAATAGGCCATTGTGATTTACCAATAGTAACATTATCCTCGTTGAAAGAAGTGAACTCATTGCCTAGTCTTCATTTCTGGTTCATGTATTTTTGTGGCCCACAAGCTTTATCTAATTTCTTAATAGAGATTTTTGATAAATCAAGTTCAATTCTTTTGCTTTTTGATGATATAATGGTTTCATTAAAATGATTGTTGTCATCATCATCATTATCATCGTCATCATCATCTCCATCATCTATATCAGTGTCAAATGATTTAAAGACATCAGATTTTTCTGTCTCATCGATGTCATTATTTAATTCAGGAGGTGATGTTTAAAAATATATCTTTTTTATTTTGGTATTAGGCGGAGTCATGGAAAGATTGTTTTCACTATTTTTTCGTTTCTTAAACGGTGTGCTGCTGCTGACAGGAAAATCATAATCACTATCTTCAAACGTGATATTTTCATCCTCCTTTTTATACCCTACATCGAGGGTATATTCACTTTTTTTCTCCGTTTGTAACACATAGAAGGGGGCGTGGCATGCAAAAGTATATATATTCTTGATCAGCGTCACCACTTGAGTGGATTTAGCGATGTCCGTCTGTCCGTCTGTTGAAATCAGGTTTACGAGAAAACCAAGAAAGCTAATTGAATGAAACTTTCACACACAGGTCACACCTTCTTGCTGACATCTTGCTATTGAAAATGGGTGAAACCGGTTCACGGACACGCCTTCCGCCCATGCTGAATGTATATTTACCCAGGCCAGTTTTGAAAAAAGGTTGCAGCGATTTTGATGAAACTTTGTGATTCGGTGCACATGTGAACCAAATTAGGATTAAGCTGGGTTTCAAGTTTCCAAAGGATCGTACAGGGGCGTGGCATAGCCCTAAATTTTATCATTTATACTACCATATGTTGTAAGCCGTTCAAGGTATTGCGATGAAATTTGGTAATCGGATACATATCAAATATATCTTAAATTGTGATAAAAGTGGGCGTAATCGAAAAATTGGGCGTGGCACTTGTCAACTGTTAAAAATTTTGATTCCTTATATCTCAAAATTGGCACAATCGTTTTCATAAAAATTTTGGAGATGATGCCTCTGAAAGCAGTCATCAATACAAGCTCAGTCACTTTACTGAAAATACTCGTTGAAAGGCGTGGCGCCGCAAACAATATTTATAAACGTAACATTCAGGGAACTAACAACGTAATCGTTATGAAATTTAATGAGGTAGATATACTTGCTATAATGTCTCTTATTACAAAAATTTGGTCCAATAGTACCAATAGCAAAAAACGTTTATTGTTATAGGTAGTGTGCTATGAGAGTAATCTTCATAAAATTTGGTGTATAGATGTCAGTTACTATAAGCTTTAAAAATAAATGAATTTTGAAGGAATTGCATCAGTGGGCATGGCACCTCCCATATTAACATAAATTTGTAAAAGCTGTTTTGCAGCAATTGCTATGAAATTTAATGTAAGTGGTTCAATTGCTATAAGGTATATCTGAATCCAAAGTGGCTGAAATAGCACCAGTGGGCGTGGTACCTCCCATTCAAATAAAATACGGTAAGTGGAATATTTATCGAAATATGTGAGCAATCATACTAAAATTGGGTGTAAGGGATTTGCTTATGGAAAGCCATTTCTGGATCAAAACCGGGCTGTATTATAGCAGTGGGTGTGTCCCCGCCCTAAATTTTAAGGCTAACTAGGGTAGAGTAACTTCGGGTATTCTGATACGGTCAGGTAATGTTATATGCCATCATATTTCCTTAAATAAACAATTCTCGACAAAATTTTTTTTGTCAACATAGCAGTAACGGAAAAAGATATGTGCTGCAAGGTTTTGTGCGTTCGCATTCACTGTTTTTGGTCTCAGTGCGGTGAAATTGATTTGGCCACAAGTCGAGATTTTATTTGTGTGCATTTCATGAGTGAATTAAGCCCAAAATAAAGTAAGTATTATATCCGAAGTACTAAAATTTGTTAGTAGATGAATATACTTTGTTATAAATAATGTGAATTCTTTATTTGCTGAAATGTGTTTTAGTAAAAATAGTCCGAGTATATTAAAACTGAAATTCGGGTAATGTGATATAGTCCGATTTGGTCCACCCAGCAAGGACATTACCTGTGCTTTTTGCAACAAATCCTTCAAGAGAGATACAAAGATTCAGACTTGAGTTCGATTCCTGCAATGCGATTTAAATTGGGCTCAAAATTATTGTTTTCCAATTTTTGTATGAGAGTCACCTATCTAACTTTAATATGTTCTGCTTTTCGCTTATTGATTCAGTCTAAATCTAGTTTCCTTTTTTATGGAAATTCTATTGAAAGATGTAATGTTATTGTATTATTAGTTCCTACTGTTGTACCTTGTTATACTTTTCATGATGGTATATCACATTAACCGGACGCTATATATCACATTACCCGCCAATTTAATTTAGAGGTGTCACTTGGCTTTTTTCCATCTCGTTGAAATAGCTTCAGATTGGCATACGCTATAGAGCTCCGAAGTCGTAATATACTGCACAATGCATCTACAAACCATAATACATAAAAAAGTAGAAGCTATGCTATAAAAGTTACGTGTAATTTAAGATACAAAAATACCCATATCACAATACCCGAAGTTACTATATGTATCGCAAGCTATAAAAGATTGAATATGAGGATGTCGATCACGAATATAATTTATTGAACCAAAAGTGGGCGGAATTGGAGAAGTAGGCGTGGCATATTTCATATTTTTGATTTCTATTCGATTTTCTTCAAAATTTTCTATATTCTTTTGACATTTTCAACCCTTTAACTTTTTCCAATATATCCCATAATGTAATGTATTTGTTTGACACAACTTTTTCAACATTTTGTATATAATTTCAACTTTTTCAACATTGTTCAACATTTTTCAACCTCTGTCAACCTTTCTAACATTTCACAGTTTTTTCGACTTATTCAACCTCTTCAACGTCTTTTTAACATTTATTTAAAAGGTATTTTCAGTGCAGTGTAGTGTATGTGAGTTTCGGCCTGGCTGAAGATAACACCTTAACCTGTTTATTTTTCTCTCACGATATATTTCTTTTAATGGGTTAGTTATTTGTTTAAATGTTTTTTCTAAAAGCTCCTCATCTGCAGTTTGCCCAAGTGTAATGCTTCTATTTTTCTTTTTCAGAATATTTCGAGCTTTGATAAGATTTTTAACTGAAAATAGTTTAACAGACCAACAGATCGGATAGCAGGTAGCTGTTTAACAGGATCAGATTAGATTACAGTTAACAGTTTAATAGTAGTGGAAAAAAATTATATATTTCTGGTATCTTACGTTAAATTAATATTCTTCAAAGTTAGGGATGCCAACACTCAGGGTTTCGCCCGGAGACTCAGGGTTTTGAGTATGATTTCCGGGTCTCCGGGTTCAAAGTCAATCCCTCCGGGTTGAATATCATTTTTGTCGACAGCAACAAAAAAAATCGAATCTAAGTCAGCAGTTTTTCCGAATTCAAATTCTGATAAATTCAAAGAAAAAAAAAAAAACGAAAAAAACACAAACAATAAAATAACACAGGGCAACAATGATTTTGTTGCCTTACTCATCCGAAGGTTTTGACGCGCTGAACTCGAATCCAAGCTTAGAATTTCTCAAATAACTCCGGTTTTCGAGATATTCTAACCAAAAAGTGCGAAAATCACGATTTTTCGAGATATATTGGGCAAATTTATATAGAAATATATTTTTTTTATGAATCCATTAATGAGTTTCGAAAGAACTACTCTTCCTCTTGAAAACTCACTCGCAATTATATCGATATCTTTTTTGCTTTTCAAAGTATCCTAAATTGAAAATTATTATTATATAGGTTGCAACTAAACAACTGAGCCTCCACCGTGTTTGACAGTGTTGGTTACAAACTTTTCAAAGGCTTCATTCTAAGCACGCCATTTTTTTGGGGGCCTCTTCGCTCCGAAAATTTTAATTTTGCTCTCATCGGTATAAAGTATGATTTCATAAAAAGATAGAGCCTTATTTTTGTACATTTTAGCAACATCCATACGCTTACTCTGATTTACCTTGGACTTGTATGGCTTCTTGCGTGGTATCCTTCCATGTAAGCCATTTTTGTGAATCGGTCTCCTGACTGTACTCGCACTGATTGCCTGATGTGTGCGTTGTGTTCTCTGAAAATTTAACTGCACTTGAAGCTGCATATGCCTTTAATTCTCTTACTACAGCTCTAACTTCAGTACCACTAAGCCGTTTTGGGCTTCCAAATCTCGGTAAATCTTCAACCTGATGCTGTTTGGCGTATTTATCAATTATTTTTTTATTGTTCAGTGGTTCCTTCCCAAGATTTCACGCAAAGATTTGACTTTTTCTTTTAAATCTAATATAATTTTCCGAATATCAGCCGATGTTTGCTTTCCCATAGTGAGATTAACTTCCTTTATACCTTTTTAGTTATTATTAATAAGTACAAATCAACTTAAAATTATTTTTAGTGAAGTAAAACATTTGATCAGAACAAATTTTTCACAAAAAACTTTAGTTTCCTCCTCGAAATATAAAAAATCTAAGTAAGTATTACAACTGTTTACTGTTTTTTGACGCGTAAAATCTGATGCATTTTCACATTCGAGAGATTTGAGAAATGTTGTCACTTGTTTTGATTTCATGTCTTATAATAGCAAATCTTTAAATCGTATAGTAGTAAACTCTGCAATATTACTTTTTATCGTAAGTCAATAATAACTTTGTAATAAGATAATTTAAGGATGAAGAATTGGTGTTTACTTTCTTTTGACGCTCACTGTAGATTTCAAGCATTTTTAGATTGGACTAAAAATATATTTTTCATTGGAAAATGCACATTCGACTTAAAACAAAATAAATGTTCTTGTGGACTTATACCTGACCGTTTACGAAATTGTATGTTTGACCAACATAATGACAGGAAGCTGACGGTACCAGAGCCTTTTACTGAATTGACTGAGCAAGAACCAACATTGGCGTCAGTTAGTCACGATCCAAACCATACCTGAGCAATTGGATCTGGTCGTTGGCGAATTCAACCAATCTATCGAACATGTAGATGAAGTGTTTATTCCACAGAGGCGATATAACAAAAACTACAGAGCTTTGCTATATTGTGCGATAGGTTTGGAGTCTCTGATAGAGTAGCGTCGTGCTTAGCAACAGCTGTATTCAAAGGTATTGATTTTAGAGATGAAAATGGCGAGGTTGTTGTTATGGATAGCTCGAAAGTGGCCAGGGAGAAATTTAAGTGTAGGGAAGAAGTACTTCGTAAACAACGCAATGTTATTAATGCTGTAGTTCAGCATAATTCGTATTTTAAGCATTCTGAAAACGTCTTATTAACAATGCTGTACGGTGACCGCAAGAACATACGCAAGAGAGAGATACAAAAATTTTATACTGTCGTGAAAATAATGATACATCAGAACTTTGATGTTAAGAAAAACCGTGCATAAATTTTGATTGTACGGATTAACATGATCGACCTAGACGATAACAGTATTTTATCTGAGCCGCCTTTTACTAAAAGCATTTCATATGACCATTTAATAGAATATTTAAAATCTGACGATCCACCAATTAAAATCCAAAAATTAATTCTCATATTCAAGGCACAGAGAAGTTTGTTCAACTTTTAACAACTGTATCTCGACGTGTTGTTAATAAAAACCGTAAAAAATATGTCAGTGACGGTTGAAAGTCGCTACAAAAGTTCCTCTGTCAGTAAGCAAACAAGATCTAACACTATGGGTGTCAAACTTAACAGTAAATTACTGTAAGATTTTAATTTTTGAATAAATTAATGCTTTCTATTATCTTTCGACTTTAGTCTTTCCGCACTCCACTATCCATTATCAAAAAAAAAAAAAAAATATTAACATGGTACATACAGAAAGGATACAAACAACCTTTCCAACGACATCAAAATCGCCGACCTATCCCAATTTTGCTGATAGTAGGAAATACAGTGTAATTGTTCCCATAACCCATATAGACCTATACTTTCTTTATCAAAGTTGTTCAGAATTGTCCGTATAATATTTTCCTGCATTACCTTTTGATAACTTTTTCCCGTCCGAACAAATCGACCCGCCTTACTATACATATCCGAAACAAGATCTGACATACATATATACATATGTATTTACAAAAATATATAACCATAAACATATACACAAATTGGCCGCAATCTGACGATGGTTTTCGATAGAACAGATATTGAAAATTTTAAATAAAAAAAAAATCGATATCTTGGTTAGCTTTCAAGATAACTTTTATATAATAAAAAGAAATCCGAGAGAAAACGAAGTGTTGGGTTTAATGAAATCTAGCGTTAATCTATACTATTTATATAAAATTGCTTATATGGAAATGGTTTGTAACGCCAAACCGCAAAATATACTGAACCGATTTTAATAATTTATGTTTTAAAACAACAAAAAGGTTATTGTATACTTATTTCTATGATTTTTATACCCTACACCGAGGATATATTCACTTTGTCTCTCCGTTTGTAACACATCGAAGGGGGCGTGGCAGGTATGGAAAAGTATATATATTCTTGATCAGCGTCTGTCTTTCCGTCTGTTGAAATCAGTTTTACGGGAAAACCAAGAAAGCTAATTGAATGAAACTTTCACACACAGGTCACATCTTCTTGCAGGCATCTTGCTATTGAAAATGGGCGAAATCGAAATTGGCTTCGAAGTTCAAAGGACAGCTCTGCCGTATTAAGCGAAAAAGACGTATCTCAAAAAAATTCATTTCGAGATAATTGATGTTTTGTTTATGTCAATTTGTTGAAATACCTGTAAAATTGAGATAGAGGAAATTTTTTTAGTAGATTTTTTATATGATTGAACTAAGATGCCGACATTTGGAGTATTTCATTAGACGCGTAATTTCTTAAGCTATCCGATGCCATAAGAATTTCGGATATTTTTTTTTTTTTGAGATACGTCTTTTTCGCTTAGTACGGCAGAGCTCTCCTCGAGGTTTTTTTTTTACTTTTGAGAGAGTACGATGTTAATAAATTTTTGTAAAAAGTGTACATTGCTTATTACAGTTAAACTGCAATTTGTTGTTTTTATAAAATTTAGTTTTTGCTTCTCCGTCTATCTGTTTGTTTTTTATGGACGCGGAAACTATCCGGCAGATTTTGATGAAAATTTTACAGTATGTTAAGACAAGGCTTTTATTAAGGGTGAATATTTAGGTTAGCTCACAAAAAAAATATTTTTAAAAAAGAATTTTCACTATGTCCGGTAAATCAACTCACACCGAATTTACACCACATGGAATTTACAGCACGTGTCTTTTATAATAAGAGGCATAAATGCATATTTAGGTTTGCCGTAATACAAAAACATTTTTAAAATATTATTTTCTCGAAGACCGCTTCTTCGATTCTCATGGAACTTACACCACATGGCTTTTATATTGAGTGGCACAACTTAGACCGTACACATTTTATTTAGGGTGCATACTTTGGATGGCCCTTACAAAAAATAACTTTTTAAATAGAATTTACATGAAGATTTCATAATTGTGGCCTATAAAAGGTTTTTACAAAGTTTGGTTTAAAAAATGGGCGATGACACGCCCTTCAAAATCAAATTTATCATATATCACCAACTACTGGAAGCAGATGAATGGGGCTTAGTACATAAACATGTATATAAAAGGTACGGGCAAAAGTAAGCTTCAAAGGAAAAAATTATCGCCGCACATAACAACGTCTGCCTGCTATATATTTGTGAAAGAATAGGGACAAAAGTTAGTTTCACTGGGAAAATGGGCGGTTTCGCTTTTACATTCCATCGCATGTGTTCATACAACATCGCCCCACAAATCGAAAAGGGCAGAACAACGTCTGCCGGGACAGCTAGTTTTAAATAATTTTACTTATGTTTTTAAGAAAATTCAAATAAAAACAACGTCTGCCGGGACAGCTAGTTTTAAATAATTTTACTTATGTTTTTAAGAAAATTCAAATAAAAACTTAAATAAATGTCCACTTATTGAATCTCCGGGTCAGACATCAGTCCGTGTTGTCAACCCTATTCAAAGTACTTCAAAAAAGTTTCGAAAATTGATGAAAATCAAATTGGCAACGAACTTTCTTCTAGTTCTAGTGATGATGTTCCCGAAAAGAAGAAAAAAAAAAACAAAAATTACAATCGTGGTCTACGGACAGCTGCTTTTATACCCATGAATGAAAATTGTGCAAAACCAACCATTTTGCACAATATGTAAGGTATTTCTTGCCAAAAAAAAATTTAATATAAGTAGACATCAAAGCCGGCAAAAGTATCAAGCAAACTTACAAGCAAGTTCACAAAAAAAAAAAAAAAAAAAAAAAACGGCGGGTTGCACTCCGGGAGTGCCGACAGAAGTGAAAACAAATCGTTTAATGGCAAGTTAGTGCGTTAATTGGTATGTGTGCGTTTTCTTTTTATATGGCAATGCAATGGAAGACAAAAACGGAATATGTATTCAAATTTTACTCTCGCTCTCATTCTCAATTTGTCAACGCAACAACGCGGACATTGAAAGAAACAAACATGTAAGCATAACAATCGTTGAATGAGAATTAAATGTGTCAGTTAGTGTGTATGCTTTGCTTTTTGTCTTCCACTTGGAATATTTTTTATTTAAAAGAAACAATAGAACATTAAAATTTTACCATCGCATTCATGACGGGGAATCCCGATGACGGTCGGTGTCACGAGTTTATACTTTTTTACTCAGCCGCACATCATGCCATAAGAAGTTTTCACTTCAAAAATTGCTGGAAGAAGTATATTCGGCTCAGTAGCCTCAACTGTGAATAATTAAATTTGAACTAAGTACTCCTTATGTTTAAAAACAAAAATTTATTCTGATTGCAGTAAGACACATCATTGCGAATTATGTAAGTATAAGAAAAAATCAGGTGAAAAAAGTACCTGGACCTGTGACTAAATAGCTTAAACATAATTTTTCTTAAGCTCAAGATAAAAATCTGCTTCTTCTAACAGACACTATGACACCACATTTATCAAAATCGGCTTATTCGTTGCCGAGTTCTGGCTGTTAGAATATTTAAACTGCTTAAAACGCCATCTTGTGACAGTTAATCATAATACAAATGACTTCAAAAAAATCTGCTTGTTCTTAAAAAAACTATTACACCTCATTTGTCTAAATCGGTTTAGTAATAGCCGAGATATAACGTTTTAAAGTTTTTCAAAAAACCAAATTTGCTTGCTGCTGGTTCAAGGTGGCCTGGTATTTCAGATTTTTCTCTACTTTGGGCTGCTGGCTCTGCTTTCGGCTGCGCTAGCAGAGAAAAATTTGCTTACTGAGCAACAACTAACCGGAAGTCAACATATGTATGCTACAAATTTAAAAATTTTTTCCACAAAATTACATACTTTTATGGGCCAATTTTTTCAAAAAACGTTGCCTACTTTTAGGCGCTATTAATAATTTACCCTTAAGCGGCCCTCACACGATCAGTATTACTGACAGGATTTTGCATACTGACAGTATTACTGATCGTATGAGGTGAGTTCTGATGAACTGTCAGTATAGAAAAACGATACTGATGACTGATGAAAAAATCGGATATTACTGACGAAGTTTTTAAATACTGACAGTAAAGCGGCCCTCACACGATCAATATTACTGACAGTATAATTACTGACAGTATTTACATTACTGTCAGTGTACCACTCACACGGTCAGTATTGTTTATTGTCAGTAATCAGTTTTTTTGACATTCGACTGGTGAAGGTGCGAACTATGCTCCGGCTACGTGACCGACAGCAGAAAATGGCATGCCACTTTTTGGGGCAGATTCCATCCAAACTTGCACCACGCCTCCAGCTAGGCATCGTCCGACCATACCCTTGGACGCAATGTTCCATGCCACTGAATGAGGAACTTTTCCAAGTTTCTTTCAAGTTTCGCTGCCTCATCGTCTATCTGCCACAAAATGGGGCATGCCACGACCCCTCCCAGGATTTTTCCGTCCCGTGCCTACTTGCACCCTCTGACCAACTTTCAGCCGGATCTGCCCCAAAAAGTGGCATGACTTTTCTGTGCAAATAATACTGATGAACTGTCAGTATTCACCTCACACCATCAGTATTAAGCGGCCCTCACACGATCAATATTACTGACAGTATTTTGCATACTGACAGTATTACTGATCGTATGAGGTGAGTACTGATGTACTGTCAGTATAGAACTGATGACTGATGAAAAAATCGGATATTACTGACGAAGTTTTTAAATACTGACAGTAATACTGATGGTGTGAGGTGAATACTGACAGTTCATCAGTATTATTTGCACAGAAAAGTGGCATGCCACTTTTTGGGGCAGATCCGGCTGAAAGTTGGTCAGAGGGTGCAAGTAGGCACGGGACGGAAAAATCCTGGGAGGGGGCGTGGCATGCCCCATTTTGTGGCAGATAGACGATGAGGCAGCGAAACTTGAAAGAAACTTGAAAAAGTTCCTCATTCAGTGGCATGGAACATTGCGTCCAAGGGTATGGTCGTCCGATGCCTAGCTGGAGGCGTGGTGCAAGTTTGGATGGAATCTGCCCCAAAAAGTGGCATGCCATTTTCGGCTGTCGGTCACGTAGCCGGAGCATAGTTCGCACCTTCACCAGTCGAATGTCAAAAAAACTGATTACTGACAATAAACAATACTGACCGTGTGAGTGGTACACTGACAGTAATGTAAATACTGTCAGTAATATTGATCGTGTGAGAGCCGCTTTAAAAGTATGCAACACTTTCCGACGAATTTCAAAAATAGCACCTAAAATTAGGACACATTATCTGAAATTTTTAAAATCGTTACCTACTTTTAGGCGTTCTTTTTGAAATTTGTCAGAAAGTGTTGCCTACTTTTAGGGGCAAATTATTAATAGCACCAAAAAGTAGGCAACGTTTTATAAATTTTTTGAAATCGAATTCATTTTCCAAGTCTTCAAAATTTTAAAATCGAGTTCGTTTCCCAAGTCTTCAAAATTCCAAAATCAAGTTCGTTTCCCAAGTCTTCCAAATTTGAAATTCGAGTTCGTTTCCCAAGTCTTCAAATTTCTGAAATCGAATTCGTTTCCAAAGTCTTCGAAATTCTAAAATCGAGTTCGTTTCCCAAGTCTTCAAAATTCCAAAATCAAGTTCGTTTCCCAAGTCTTCCAAATTTGAAATCGAGTTCGTTTCCCAAGTCTTCAAATTTCTGAAATCGAGTTCGTTTCAAAAGTCTTCAAAATTCCAATATCGAGTTCGTTTCCCAAGTTTTCAAAATTCCAAAATCGAGTTCGTTTCCCAAGTCTTCCCGATGACGGTCGGTGTCGCGAAATTATACTTTTTTCCTCAGCCGCACAACGTGCCATAAGAAGTTTTCACTTCAAAAAAAACTTGAACTTCATTTGAGAATGTTACATGCGTGAAATTGCAAAACAATGAAAGTTCAGTTGTGCTTAAATGCTTGGGATTTGTTTGTTAGCATAACTTGCCGATCTCACTAATGGACCATCTTCCGGGTTTCATTAAAATTGTCTGCGCGGACTCGGAAATAGCCCAACACATAAAGTTTGGTAGAACCAAATCAACCAATTTGCTAAAGGAAGTTATTGAGCCGTTCTGCTCTAATCAAACTGCACAAAAATTAAGTAAAAGTAAATTCTCAATTATTGTTGATGAGTCTACCGATATAGCCCTATACTATGATGAGGAAAGCACAAAAATTGTAGACCAATTTTTGTGCATTTTGGAAATTAGTGATTCATCGGCTCATGACATTTTTACTGTTGTCAAAAATTACTTGGATAGGTTAAAAATTCCATACGAAAATCTTATTGGCTTTGGGTCAGATGGAGCCAATGTTATGCAGGGTGACAAGAACAGTGTGCAAATAAAATTGAAAACAAATTCATTTATTCAGTGGTGTGCAGTTCTCATTCAATTCACAAGTGTGCGGAATATGCCATTTTAAAAGTTCCGAAAGATATATATATGATTTCGCAAGATATATATAATTTTTTGAAGAATAGCTCTAAAAGGCAGAATGAATTTAAACTGTTTCAGGAATATTTGAATTTAAAAACAAATAAAATAAAGAAAGTGGTTGCAACAAGGTGGCTGTCATTTTATGAGGTTGTTGAATATTTTGTTAGGAACTGGGAAGCACTCAAACTATATTTTGTCTCAGTTGTATTTGATGATGGAAACTCTAAAGGACGGGTTCATTTAAACAATTTAAATAACCCAATGTACAAACTATTTTTTTGCTTTTTAAACTATATTTTAAAATAATAACTGATTTGAATATAAGCTTTAAAAGTGAAATTCCTAAAATACATTTGCTTATTAATAATGTAACAAAAAAGCTTACATTAGTTTTGAGATGCTTCGTTAAAAGTGACTACTTAGAAAATTTGACAAGCTTATATGAAGTGAATTTTGACCAAAGCTTTTTAAAACCCTTAAATGAAATTTATTTTGGATTGGATTCAGATAATATATTTGAAAATTTGACAGAAAGCGAGAAAAAAATGTTTTTACAATCTGTTCAAAATTATTACATAGAGCTTTGTATACAATTAAAAAATGGATTGAATTTAAATAATAAGTTACTCACTGCCTTTCAGGTCATGGATATAAATTTTTTACAAAGCAATAAAAATAATTTTAATTTAATCTCAAATCATTTTGTCACTCTTATGTCAAAATTTCCTAACTCGTTTAGTTGTTCAAAGGATTTGTTAGTTGAAGAGCTTCAAAATATTTTGGAAGAAATTAACCCGTTCGACCAAGATATTGATGCTGTGAAATGGTTTGCTTACTTAAAAGAACGAAAAAACGGGATGGGAAACTATTTGTTTAAAAATATATGTTCTTTCGCTCTGAATATATTGAGCTCTTGCCACATAGCAGTGCATGTGCTGAGCGTGTATTTTCTTCGTTGAACAATATAAAGACTGATAATCAAAATCGATTAAGCTACGAAGTAATAAATTCAGTAATGAATTACAAAGAGTTTTTAAAATTAAAAGGAAATACGTGCGAAAATTTCGATCCAACTTAGGAGCTAGTCCGGAAAGTAAAAATTTAAATTTGGAACATACCATTGAGTAAAGTTTTCTCAAGTGGGTACAGAAAAAACCAACTTATTAAACTTAAACTATTTTTTTAAATTGCGATTTCTCAGTAAATATTGGAAAAAGTTAATGAAATTTTCGTGATAGGACAAGAAATATTTTACAATTTTGTTTCTGTACATATGAGAAAATGGTTAAAATTCCATTTGTTTATTAAAAAGTTAATTTCTTATATTTAACGAATAAAATTTTTATAAAAACTTTATTTCATATAAATTGTAAATTATTTCTTGCCCTATCACGAAAATTTCATTAACTTTTTGCCAATATTTACTGAGAAATCGCAACTTAAAAAAACACCAACATAAAAATTCACTTGTTCATAACTTTTTAAAAAGTCCAAATTTTGCAAAAAAAAATATAAGGCGTTTATATTGATCAATAAATCTTCAAAGTTATGCAAAAAAGTTTAAGTTCAATAAGCTGGTTTTTTTTCTGTGCCCACTTGAGAAAACTTTACTCATTAGATTTTTTTTATTGTTATTTTGTTTTAACAGTTAATTAATAACATACTCATCTGAACCGAATTAACAGTAAAAATGCCATCAGCTGACGAATCGCTGATTCAAAAAATGCACAAAAGTTCGTCTACAATTTTTTTTAGTTTCTTTAAGATACTTCTATTCATGATAAGTTAAAACAAATTAAAAGTTAATGCAAAAAGCACTTATTAAGATATTTTCTGTCAATATAGATAATTTCCATGGGAAATGATCCAAACAATTTCATGTAATGTTATCAATTTTGATCAAATTTTTTGAATGTGATCTCCTAGGTTTGAAAGCAAATATTCAGTTTTGAAAATGTTGGACATTTTTAAAAAAATCATGACTGAACTAGGTGACATTGCATGAAATTCTTTCGATCACTTCCCATGGGAATTCTCTACATATACATATGTATATGTATAGTACGTACGTTATTCATGTAATGCACAGTTGAATTGTTATATTTTATTTTTATGGCTACTTGTTGTAAACAAATAAATATGTGATATTATTAGTTTCGACATTAATAAAGATATTTTTTGTTCTTATAGTACTTAAATCTTGCTTGTGTTTGATTTCTTAAAAATGAGCTAATAATAAAATAAGTTAACACAATTTCCTTTAAGTGGGTGAATTTTCTCCTCGAAAACACTATAAAATCATTTATTTATTATATTTTAATTATTTACCAACGTACATATTTACTATACAAATATGTTCATGGAATCAAAAATTTAATTGACAAAAAACTGCATTTTATTGTTTCAAAAACAAGTGACGAACACTGTTGAGCCTAATTTCAATAAAAAAAAAACGGCCGGTTGCACTCCGGGAGTGCCGACAGAAGTGAAAACAAATCGTTTAATGGCAAGTTAGTGCGTTAATTGGTATGTGTGCGTTTTCTTTTTATATGGCAATGCAATGGAAGACAAAAACGGAATATGTATTCAAATTTTACTCTCGCTCTCATTCTCAATTTGTCAACGCAACAACGCGGACATTGAAAGAAACAAACATGTAAGCATAACAATCGTTGAATGAGAATTAAATGTGTCAGTTAGTGTGTATGCTTTGCTTTTTGTCTTCCACTTGGAATATTTTTTATTTAAAAGAAACAATAGAACATTAAAATTTTACCATCGCATTCATGACGGGGAATCCCGATGACGGTCGGTGTCACGAGTTTATACTTTTTTACTCAGCCGCACATCATGCCATAAGAAGTTTTCACTTCAAAAATTGCTGGAAGAAGTATATTCGGCTCAGTAGCCTCAACTGTGAATAATTAAATTTGAGCTAAGTACTCCTTATGTTTTAAAACAAAAATTTATTCTGATTGCAGTAAGACACATCATTGCGAATTATGTAAGTATAAGAAAAAATCAGGTAAAAAAAGTACCTGGACCTGTGACTAAATAGCTTAAACATAATTTTTCTTAAGCTCAAGATAAAAATCTGCTTCTTCTAACAGACACTATGACACCACATTTATCAAAATCGGCTTATTCGTTGCCGAGTTCTGGCTGTTAGAATATTCAAACTGCTTAAAACGCCATCTTGTGACAGTTAATCATAATACAAATGACTTCAAAAAAATCTGCTTGTTTTAAAAAAACTATTACACCTCATTTGTCTAAATCGGTTTAGTAATAGCCGAGATATAACGTTTTAAAGTTTTTCAAAAAACCAAATTTGCTTGCTGCTGGTTCCAGATGGCCTGGTATTTCAGATTTTTCTCTGCTTTGGGCTGCTGGCTCTGCTTTCGGCTGCGCTAGCAGAGAAAAATTTGCTTACTGAGCAACAACTAACCGGAAGTCAACATATGTATGCTACAAATTTAAAAATTTTTTCCACAAAATTACATACTTTTATGGGCCAATTTTTTCAAAAAACGTTGCCTACTTTTAGGCGCTATTAATAATTTACCCTTAAGCGGCCCTCACACGATCAGTATTACTGACAGGATTTTGCATACTGACAGTATTACTGATCGTATGAGGTGAGTACTGATGTACTGTCAGTATAGAACTGATGACTGATGAAAAAATCGGATATTACTGACGAAGTTTTTAAATACTGACAGTAATACTGATGGTGTGAGGTGAATACTGACAGTTCATCAGTATTATTTGCACAGAAAAGTGGCATGCCACTTTTTGGGGCAGATCCGGCTGAAAGTTGGTCAGAGGGTGCAAGTAGGCACGGGACGGAAAAATCCTGGGAGGGGGCGTGGCATGCCCCATTTTGTGGCAGATAGACGATGAGGCAGCGAAACTTGAAAGAAACTTGAAAAAGTTCCTCATTCAGTGGCATGGAACATTGCGTCCAAGGGTATGGTCGTCCGATGCCTAGCTGGAGGCGTGGTGCAAGTTTGGATGGAATCTGCCCCAAAAAGTGGCATGCCATTTTCGGCTGTCGGTCACGTAGCCGGAGCATAGTTCGCACCTTCACCAGTCGAATGTCAAAAAAACTGATTACTGACAATAAACAATACTGACCGTGTGAGTGGTACACTGACAGTAATGTAAATACTGTCAGTAATATTGATCGTGTGAGAGCCGCTTTAAAAGTATGCAACACTTTCCGACGAATTTCAAAAATAGCACCTAAAATTAGGACACATTATCTGAAATTTTTAAAATCGTTACCTACTTTTAGGCGTTCTTTTTGAAATTTGTCAGAAAGTGTTGCCTACTTTTAGGGGCAAATTATTAATAGCACCAAAAAGTAGGCAACGTTTTATAAATTTTTTGAAATCGAATTCATTTTCCAAGTCTTCAAAATTTTAAAATCAAGTTCGTTTCCCAAGTCTTCAAAATTCCAAAATCAAGTTCGTTTCCCAAGTCTTCCAAATTTGAAATCGAGTTCGTTTCCCAAGTCTTCAAATTTCTGAAATCGAATTCGTTTCCAAAGTCTTCGAAATTCTAAAATCGAGTTCGTTTCCCAAGTCTTCAAAATTCCAAAATCAAGTTCGTTTCCCAAGTCTTCCAAATTTGAAATCGAGTTCGTTTCCCAAGTCTTCAAATTTCTGAAATCGAGTTCGTTTCAAAAGTCTTCAAAATTCCAATATCGAGTTCGTTTCCCAAGTCTTCAAAATTCCAAAATCGAGTTCGTTTCCCAAGTCTTCCCGATGACGGTCGGTGTCGCGAAATAATACTTTTTTCCTCAGCCGCACAACGTGCCATAAGAAGTTTTCACTTCAAAAAAAAATTTGGCCCCGACTTTCTCGAATTGGCACGCAAAATGGCCCCACAAAAAAATTATTTTCAGGCAACGCTGCATCCAACACTTTCCCCATATCCCGTTTCCACTCGTTCTATCTTGTTAGCTTCATACTTAATGTTTTCCTCCATGTTCTTCAACGGTAAGTATTTAATATTGGGGGATCGAAACAGTTTTCTTAAGCTCGCTTTCATTTTTAATTTTTCTAGATTTCTCTGCAATGTCACCTTCTCAACCTTCTCAAGGAAATATGAAGATTAATTTTCATCATGATGCCACTCATACTAAAAAAAGTCTTCACATTTCTTGCTTTGAATATCGCCAAGTTGAGTCGGAGAGAGTTTTGAGTAATGACTCTTCAAACATGGTTTTTCTTGAAGTTAAGACTATTTTGAATTAATATTCAAGGATGAACAATTAAAATTCAAAGGGATACATAGTTAAAATTGCATTTAAGTTAAAAAAAACATGAAATGTTACATATAAAGGTAAATAAAAGAAATAGCTATCTGAATTTTAATTGGACGACCTTGAATATTAATTTAAGAAAAACTATGGCTGAAAGATGTACTCAAAAAAGAAAAAAAACGAGGCCAGCTAAAACGCTAATTCTGGCAGATTTGCACATATAATGAATTTTTATTATGATTTAAAAGTTCAAACTATGTCATCACTCATACAGTCGTGATTGGGACAGCAATAAGAATGTTAGAGAGTAGAATCTTGGTTTTAGGTGTGCAAGGTTTTTATAACAAGAACAACTTTATTGCAAAAGAAATATGTATTTTATTAGATGACGTACAAGCTCAGACGTTTATCATCGAATCTCCTTTTCGATATTCATTATTGTTGAAGAAAGAGAAAGCAACATGTATCAGGCTTTACCGTCATCATCATGGACTAAAGTGGGAAGATGGCGAATCAACTTTATTAAATGTTGTAGAATATTTCAAAACTTGTATTAAGAATAAGAAATTTATTGGCTATGCTTAAGAATTAGAAAAAACGTGTTGGATTAAAAATCTTTTTATGAATGAAATTCCTTTTTATAATTTGGATGATTTAGAATGTTCAAATTTGAAAACTTTATACAAAACTAATTCATCTGTAATTACTTGTAAATATCATGAAAATGCTTTTCTTTTTAAATACCAAAACAATGATAAATTAACTTTCATTCTTTATTCAATACCCGTGATGTCAATAACAATCTCTTTGAGTGGAAATACATCTATTCTGGTTGGGAAATATTTTCCACCAATCGAACTACCGGCAAGATATGTTTGCGGACTTACTGATTTTGTAGCATTCAATTCTATACCTAACGTGGACGTTCACAACAATTTACTTCATATAGGAGCTCATGTTATTGAAGTTCCAGTTGGTTCATATGAGCTTGAGGACATTGCATTTTTTATAAACTCTAAACTAAAATATTATGATGAAGCGATTAAGGTTTCGATTGAAGCAGACAATATCACTCTAACAACGATTATTGAAACATCTACGAATATAGATTTTTCACAACCTAATAGCATTGGTCAGTTGCTCAGATTTAGTAAACGGATATCAGAAGTAAATCCGATTAGATACAGATGAGGGTTTTTAGAAGAGAAAGGATTTGAAACCCCTGTTATTCCTTTAAATCAATCTATGGCATTTAAATCTGATTTACCTCTCAATATTACAAATGTAAACACATTACGTATTGAATGTAACATAACAGTCGGTTCCTATACCAATAATTCTCTAGTTCACACTATTCATGAATTTCCTCTTGATGTTCCACCTGGCTTTAAAATAAATGAAAAACCACAAAATGTCATTTATTTGCCTGTGAACTGTCGAGAGATAAACAAGATAACGCTTAAAGTTTTAAATCAAGACGGTGATCTAATAAATTTTCGAGGGGAAAAAACTACTATTAGATTACACTTTAGGCCGGAATAATGTTACTATACAATAAAGATATTATACAGAGAGAGCTAGGATTCATTCAGTTGCCAACCTCTCAACAATTCAAAAACCTTTGAACAATTCAAAAAACTAACACTTGAAAATAAGAAATATTTGAAATCAATCGGACTACATCTGTATCATGGCTGAAATTCTCAATTTTCTTCAAAAACCCTTACAAGTTGATAGTATTATAAAAAAGAGTATCATAGTTACTCGCCATACTTAAAATCGTTTAACAACAATGATGAGATTCGTATACCGATTCAAAATCAAGATCTTTTTGTATTACCAAGTGAATGTATGATTTACATTAATGGCTTTATTTCAAAAGGTGCTTCAAATAATACACTAGCTACAAGCGTGAAACTTAAAAATAACTTTTTTTCATACTTGTTTGATGAAATTCGCTATAAAATAAATGGGTTGAAGTTGATCGTACACGCAATCTTGGCATTGCATCTACTATCAAGAATTTTGTATCATTAAATAAAACTGAGAATGAAACATTAAAAAACGCAGGTTGGTCTATTTTTGAAAGCTCCAAATTAGGAAAAGGACATTTTAGATGCTGTGTT
Source organism: Tricholauxania praeusta (assembly GCA_949775025.1). Classification (NCBI taxonomy): domain Eukaryota; kingdom Metazoa; phylum Arthropoda; class Insecta; order Diptera; family Lauxaniidae; genus Tricholauxania; species Tricholauxania praeusta. The sequence goes on from OX459028.1 coordinate 113,856,067, forward strand.
CCACTGAAAATACTGCTTGGTTTCGCTGAAGATTATAATAAAATAATACTAAATTCTAAACATGAGTTGATTTTTCAACGATCAAAAAGTGATGAGAGATGTTATCATTCTACTGCTTCCCCAGTAACATGGAAAATACCTCACATGCAATTATCTGACTTTACTAAATTGGGTATGTTTAAATTAATCAACAACAAAAATTCTATACCAATTGCTTTTCGAAGTTGAGAATGTAATGTAAATTCTTTGCTAGAAAATAGTACAAAGGTCTTATGGAATGTGAAATTATCTCCACAAAATGAGAGGCCCCGCTTTATTATAATTGGTTTACAAACAGCTAAAAGTGCAACTGATCAAAATACATTCGATCATTGCAACATAACAAATCTAAAAGTTTATCTTAACTCTGACGCATATCCTTATGCTGGATACACACGAGGCAACCGTTGCAGCAACGTGTTGCAGCAACATGTTTTGTTTGTTCACTACACACGTGGCAACTGTTGCCGCAACTTCAGTACTGTGTGTAGCTGTGGTACAGAAAAGGCACAAGCGGAAGATTTTCAATTTTATAATTTTCACAAGATATGTCGCATAGCTCTCTCAAATTGTTATATTCATTAATAAAGTTAACATAATTTTCATTATTTGAAATTCCCATTTTCCTTTCTTCTTTTTTTCACCTAATTTTACTCCGTGCGAACCTTCTTACTCGTTTGTTTCCGACAAACTAATCGATTAAATGTAGAAAACAATGATACACACGGGGCAACGGTTGCAGCAACCGACCAAAAATATCAAAATGTTTTGATATTCTGGCAACGGTTGCGGCAACACGAAAATCAATGTGCAACACAGCTACACACGAAGCAACGGTTGCTTCAACATGGCTGTGTTGCTGCAACGGTTGCCTCGTGTGTATCTAGCATTATGATGACTTGAATAGTCGCTTCGATATGGGAAAATACGCTATTTTATATCATATGTATTCGAAATTTCAACAAAGCTACTATATGCGTGAACCTCAACCATTGCTAGATATTACTGAATATAAGGCTCTTGCACCTCTTATTGTTGTCGATGGAACTTATCAGAATGAAGCTGTTAAAATTGGCCCCATTGATGTTCGAATTGAATGCGATACTGAATCATCAAAACCTATTCCAGCAAATACAACAGCATATTGCTTAGTAATCCAGGATCGTGTAATTGAATATTTAACTTTTACCGGTGAAATTAGAAAAATAATGTAAATTTATTTAGTGCTGTACAATATGTTATCTTTAAGAAATTTTTTCAAAATGAAACTTGAATTAAAATATTTAATTTGTTTATTTATTATTGCTTATTAAAATTTTTATTACAGTTTGGATAGAGAAAATATACATTATATTATTAAAATTAGACAGTTTGCGTTTTAATATAATATCAAATTCTTAGCATTATTCTCTCTGCATAATGCTAAAACGACCCCACAGTAGCGTTTCATAAGAGCCTGATATTAAAAATCGCTTATCATCATGTGAACTCAGTGCAGTCTTTGATTGGGTAATGATACTAACTTCGTGTTTTTCAGAGCGGATTAAATTTTGATTAATCACCAAAGTTTCACCACTATTGAGGCATTCGAGATAGTTATTAAAAGTTATTCTATTTTTAACTATACTTGTTTTGATACCCTTCAACTTTCTTACTTTATCCTCCTGCTTTACACGCTCTACCTGAGTTGCGTACATTTTTGATCGAAGCCCTACAAATTCCCACATCACCATTCCATTATTTTCATCCTTCATCATTTAATAAAAAATTATTGGGTATGTTGAATGGATTCTCTGCAGGATAATCACTTGTATCAAAGTATTTGGCCCCATCACGTTTAATACTTTCATACAAGTCACCTCATAAATAAGAGAATCTGTATCTGTGTAACAGACGGTGCAATTAAAACCAAACTGGGGGACCATAATGAAAATCATATGTGGTTATTTTGGTTAAGTCAAGTATGCACATACCAACATAGATCGGCTTATTGAAAACTATCTCCGTTTTATTAAGCTCTATGGTGATCAATTCCTCATCAAATATAGTAGAGGCTTTGAATTCCGGTTTGGAAATATAAGACTCGGCACCATATCGAGCCAACCAGCTTAACAATACTGTGTTTACGGATATTCTCCATAGTCTTTCCGAACACAGCATTATTTACGAGCTTATATGAATTTTGGTCTAACATGTTTTTGGCAACTGTTCGAAGGTGTGTATTCAAGTCAATATATGACTCGAGCACGATAATGGATCATACAAAGTAGCTAGCAATTTCTCCTGTTTTGCTCCTGGAGGTGTGATGTGTTCAGGACAAAACGGAAAATCTTTATGTTGATCTTGAAGATCACTTGGATATTCCAAGTCTACTTCAAGGATGTAACCAATATCCGAATCATCAGGAATATCTTCAACAGTAAAATTTTGGTAATTCTCCACCCAGCTGAAGTTACCATGTGGAAGATGCTCGGACATTGCCCAACCGTTCTGATTGTTAATATCAAAATACACCAAGTGTTTTGATGGCTCAGTAGCCTTATAGTCAGGCAAATATTTATTATTGGCCTTAGCATACCGCTTACTACATTGACTAAGCCCACCACGAATACCCCGTTCAACAAACATGAGCATATCAACATCCGTTAATAGCTCAAGGGTTATATCAGTGTACTTAAACATTGCATACCACGTGTACCCCGGCAAAGTGAAATAGTGTGCAGGGTCTAAGCCATATGTTTTATGACATCTTGAGCGGAATTGTTCAAAAAATCAGCTAATAAAAGCACATCCGTCTTTAGATATAAGTCAGAATATTTGCCTAAATTGTTTATATTTAATTCAGTCCAAACTTTTTGAGAATATTCATAATCCTTTTCATCGATATTGCTGTTATTTATTTTAATTTATTGTAAAACTGTGTAATATCAGGCAGAGAAGTATCTAAAAATTTGGATGCATCATCACAGTAATCATAAGGGAACACTCCCTTACATGTCAATAAATTAAATTGTGAGTTTGTTAAATCTGAAAATTCAGACTTTAAAATAAGCCAAGTAGTGAGGTATGAGGTCAATGTTTTTAAACCACTGTTCATAAATTTAAACGAATCAATCAGTTGGCTTCGTTCTTTAGTCAGTGTCGGTTGTGTTGTTAAGAGTATCGTGATTTGTTTATAGATTTTTCGTCAGTTGATTGTGCTAAATAATAATTTTCTAAATTTGTGTTTAATACAGTGCTAGTAGTAATAATTTGCTTTGATTTTGTGCTTTTGTTTATTAAATATTGTTTTTTAATTTGAACATACATACAAACATATGTGAATATTTTTTTCTGCAAGCATAAACAGTGTAAGCAGTGCAACAGCTTTGTTTTTAATTCTCTTTTATGCTTTGTACGTTTACTTAGCTTAACTTTAGACTCTGTTGTGCTATTGCTGTTCCTGCTTAACGGGTGAATTTTTGCTCGATTTTTAACCCTTTTTGCACTGCTCTAAAAATATTTTAAATTGCTTTCTTTTTTTTACGATTTCAAGATGGATTATTTTTCCTCTGAAAATTTGTTAGCTTGCTCTCTAGGAGATCAGTGCAAAAGCCAAAATATATTGAATTCTATGTTTTCCTGTTCAGGTCCCTGTGAACAGGTGTTTCATGTCTCTTGTGCAAATCTATTACTGATTTATTATGCTCTTTCCATTCGGGCCTGCAAAGGTACTGTCCACCTTGCAGACCCCTTTCCCCGTCGGTATTTTACGAAAAAATTAAGCAATTTGGGGAAAATCTTAACAATCTGAATAATAATTTCAGAGATATTCTTAACAATTATCTACTTAGACTTAACTCCCCAAATTGAAAAAAGCCTTAATGAGGCTACTTCACCGGATGTTGGTTTGCAAAATTTACCGAGGCTGCTATGGTTTTTGCTTCCACTTCTTCGATCTTCACTTTACCTAAACACGCTATTTCCTTAAAAAAGAAAAGAAAGTCTAAAAAGAAATTAAATAAAAATCTGGGTAATGTGGGGAGGGTGGGCGGTGCGGCCGTCAGTCGTGACAAAACTCCCGTGGATTGCTCTCTAAATACCTCTTCACCCACTCCCAATTTTCCCGCTATAATCTCTAGTAACAATCTTCCATCTCCTTCCTCCACTATAAATAATCCTCTGTCAATTTCAGTTATTGCCAATGCGCGGGTGGATGTTGCGATTGATGGCTCTGTGCCTCCGGTTTCCCTGCAGGCATTACCAAGGTTAAAATCGATTTTCATTTCACGACTTCATTCCAACACTACCTCTGACAGCGTTAAAAATTTTATCAGACAAAATCAAATTATTCCTCCCGACGCCTTCGTTTCTTGCAGGAAACTCGGTAATAAACCAACTCATGCGTCTTTTAAAATAACAGTGGCATCTTCTCATGTTTCTGCCATTCTTAAATCTAAAGCATGGGTGGATAATATCTATATTTCAGAATTTAAATCGAAAAAAAATGATAAAACTGCACGTTCCAATTCAAAAAACTGAAAGGCTATCCCTTTACTATCAAAATGTAAGTGGTTTGCATTCCAAGACGCAAGATATCTATTTATCAACTCAGAATTTCTCTGAGGATATTATCGTGTTTACCGAAACTTGGTTAAACAACAGTTTTCTCAATGTGGAACTTTTTGATAATAGTTTCCATGTTTTTAGAAGAGACAGACACTTGGAAGATCTTTCTTCTGTTGGTGGAGACGTCTTAATAGCTATAAAAAATCATTTAACTAGTTCATTAGTTGAAATTGCCTGTGCATCTAATATTGAACTATTATGTGTTAAGGTTACACATTGTAACTCTAATTTATACATTTTTAACACTTATGTTCTTCCAAATAGTAGCGCTGATGTCTACGAATGTCTTTCGATGGCCGTAGAATATATTATTAATGAACTAGACACTAATGACGACATTTTGTTGTTAGTTGACTTTAATCTGCCTGACCTAAAATGGACTTCTTCGGATGATGGTACATATTATTATGCATCTTGTCCAAAAACTCGACAACAGCAAATTTTTGTTGACGAAATACTTTCAAATTTACAACAAGTAAGTTGGATAACTAATTGCCACGGACGACAACTTGACTTAGTCTTGGCTACAAATAGTGGCAATGTTGTTGTAAGAAATGATATACATGCTCTGTCTACGGTAGATTCCTATCATCCACGTTTGAGTATTGTGTACCAATCTGACAATGATAATTTGACTAATGTATGTTCGTTCATTAATATTTTTGAATTCAATTTTAAAAAAGCTGACTTTTTAAAATTGAATGAAAATTTAAGAAATAAATTAGACGACTTACTTTCTATGGTGAACGTTTTTCTGCCATAGCATTGTCGGTTCCATATACAAGGAAGTACGTTAATAATTCCTCGTACCCTTGGTATACAACGGATTTGAAAAAAGTTCGCAATGGCCGTAATAGGGCATGGAATAAATACGTTTGTAGCCAGGACCGTAATGACCTTGTTGCTTATCAGCGACTGTTTTTTGAATTTAAAGATATGTCAGCTTTGGTTTATTCTGAATATTTGAATAAAATTAGGCTGAATATTCTTCATGATCCCAAGAATTTTGTGGGTTTTATTAATTCTAAAAAAAAAATCTGACGGGTTTCCATCTGAGTTTAAAACAGTTGATGGGCTCACTAGCGACCCACAAGTTATAGCCGGGTTGTTTGCTAATTTGTTTAATGAATCGTTTTCTACAAATTTATTTAGCCCTGCAATCAACTATTTTGAATATATGGATAACGACCCTTTCGACCCTTTCGGTTAATGAGATATCTTTCTCTCCTGACCTTATAGAGAAATATATTTCATCTGTTGATGATGACTTCAACTCCGGGCCTGATGGTATTCCTGCGACAGTTTTAGTTAACTTCAGCTCTGTGCTGAGTCAGCCCCTCAGTATTTTATTTAATAGATCAATTCAAGAAAGCTGTTTTCCTAAATTTTGGAAAAATGCATAAATTAACCCCATTTTCAAGAAAGGGTGTAAAAATGATGTTTCAAACTACAGGACCGTGGCAAGTTATCATCAATACCGGAAGTTTTTGAACATATTATATACGATCAGGTTAAGGTGTGCTGTAGTGAAGTCATAACAACTCGTCAGCACGGTTTTGTTAATGGCAGATCTACAGTTTCTAACCTCCTTGATTTCACTTCTTTTGCATTTAGCTCTTTAGACTCTGGTGGGCAAGTTGACTACATCTACACTGACTTCAGTAAAGCATTTGATAAATTACCACATAATTTGATTTTGTTTAAGTTAAAGAAGCTTGGATTTCCCTTAAGTTTTATCAGCTGGATTGAATCTTATTTATCTGATCGCACGTATCAAATAAAATTTAGGAGAGTGTTTTCCTCCCCATTTAGCGCGACATCAGGTGTTCCACATGGAAGATACCTGGGGCCGCTCCTGTTCATTTTAGCAATTAATGACGTTACACATGTTATTAAAAACTCCCATCTGTTAGTATATGCAGATGACATGAAAATTTACAGGAACGTAAAAGGGGTTGGTGACATTTCTCCACTTCAGTCTGACTTGAAATCCTTTGAAGTTTGGTGTTCTAAGAATAACTTACATCTTAGTCCTGATAAATGCCAAGCTATGATTTTTACCAGGAAGAAAACTATTGTGGAATTTGATTATAAGTTAAAAGGTAAACATATGTGTCGTGTCGATATAGTCAAATACCTAGGTATACATTTTGATACTAAGTTGACTTTTAATGAGCATATTAATCAAATTTGTAAAAAATCCTCATCTCTGCTTGGCTTTATTAAGAGGTGGGCAAAAGAATTTAATAGCCCTTTAGTAACGGTGACTTTATATAATACAATAGTGCGCCCTCACTTAGAGTACGCCAGCCAAGTATGGTCACCATTTTATAATATTCATATAAATAGAATTGAAAGAATTCAAAAAAATTTTATTCGTTTTGCTCTCAATGACTTAAATTAAATTGACACTACAAACCTTCCTCCTTATGAGGATCGTTTGAAGTTACTACATATGCAGTCTTTGAGCTCGCGTAGAAATATTGCGGATATTCTTTATCTGCATCAACTTGTAACTGGGTCTCTTGCCGCACCAGAGCTTCTTAACTATATACATTTTAATAGTAATCGGAGGAGTACTCGTAACTCTTATCAGTTATTTTACCAACCGGTTAGTAGAACTAATTATATGGCTACAGCTCCTTTTAATCGCATGACAACTCTTATTAATAATTGCGAAGTTTATAACATTAGCTTGTCAAAAGGTCAACTCAAGCTTAGACTGAAAACTAACTGTAGCTAAATTTGTAGCTTAATGGTGGTGTGTATTTTTTTGTTTGTGTTGTCCGAGCCCCACAGCATGCTGGGTAAATTTTTTCTAACATTTATGCCTTGGACCACGTAAATTTATACATATAATTATTTTAATATCTATATGTCTATTTTTACATGGAGTGAGTGGGTATGTTGAGAAAGTGCGATAAAGCTAAGAAAAAATTATAAAATAAATAACAAATTAATGTGCAAGATAATTTTTTGTATTCCATTATTTATTGAATAAGCTTTTTACTTGGTATAAAGCTTCAATGCTAAATAGCTAAGAAGGCTATAATAGCTGTAGTAGCTTAACTCTATTATTATTATTATAACCTGCATTTAACCATATATTCATCTAAATTCTTTGTAAATGAAATGTAAGTCCTCTATATATAGGTAGCAGATCAACACGACCTTTCAACTCAATTCACAACAAAATGAGAATCATAACCACTAAGATTATGAAAAATAATAGGAATCGTATGTGAATTCTTAAAATTATTGTTGCACCCCTCATGAGAAGGCCCTCGATATTCACCAGTTAAATGACATTGGCCGCGCGCTTTCTTGTTATCGGTGGTAAATGACTTTTCACAAATATGGGATACAGTAGCTGAATGAAATTCACAAATCTGATCAACGGTTAATATATCCATTGGCAAAGCACAAAGAAATACCGGTTCAACATCTTCTGCAAATTCTTCAAGTTTCCGCACGAACGACTTGATACAATCATTACCACGATGGCTTCTATAAAATGAGAGCATGGGGTCATATGAACATTTACTATAAGAGGCTACACTATGTGGTATATGATTTTGGTATGTAATTTGAGAAATTGCCTTCCCTCGGGGTGTAGGGTTCTTTGGAGGAACTGACTTCACCAAAAGACATTTCGAATCGGCATATACCACAAATGGAGTTAAAACTTTATTTTTATAATTTTTAAAATTAATATACTTATTCTCCTCCTCCGGCATTCGGATTCGGCAATTATTAAGTTAACCGCAATCCTCAGTATGTGCCTTCAACTTGGATTCCGAATAGTAAAAGTTAAGACACCGGTCACAGAAAAATTTTTGATGCTGGTTGTTGGATGTCTGTGATGAAAGAAACCGGCTTAAATTTTTGATCCAGATGTAATGGTATCTGACGGGCTCAGCAGTGTCCCTATCTGCATCGTTTTCATCCTTCTCTCAATAGTGTATATTCTGTACAATGAGGAGGTTCACGTGCTGCTCCTTTTTATCCTTCGTCAGATAAGTGGGCAGGACAATGAACTTCTTCTTAGTTTTCTTGAGGATATATACGTTGATTGATACATTATTTTGCTTTTCAAATCGAGGAATCTGTTTAACTGTCATCGGATATGATATATTCCTTAAATTCAGTATAGCCTTATTATGTCCGATTGGAACTTATTCTAGCAGGAAGGAGAGCGGATACCAGTGCACATGAAAAACAAGCATCATCATTGTTTTGTTGAATGCTTTCTTTGCTTCAATTTGTTTTGGTAATGGTATGTATGATGATCCGAGCTGGGGAGTAAATTTATTTATATTAACAGCCAAGTTAAAGATGGCTGATAACTCCCAGCCACTATCCCTATCCTGTTACTCCTCAAGCTTCTTGAGGATAACATCCTGAAAGTTGTCTTTAAACCATGTCTTGATATTAGTTTCTTGAAAGATGGGAAAATTTTTTGTGTTCATGAATTTCTCCTCAAAAACCTTCTCATCGCAATTTATGATGTGGAATTTACCGCAAAGTACTGTATTCACTTTAACAGTCATCTCTTCTCTCAAGGATTTTTTTATTTGGCGCTGGAAAACCACAGCACAATCCACTAGAAAACTTCTGGGATCTTTATGAGAGAGGTTCACAATGAAACCCGTACTTAGTCTGCAAAATAGAAAACAAATGATTTAAATAAAAAGAATGAATGAAAGTCTCAAAGAAAATCTAACTTACCGTCCACCAAAAGCTGATTCAACATCCTCCCACTTAACACGTAGTGATCTCCAGTTTACCCTGTTCTTGGTTCGTGAAAGGCTAGCACCAGTAGTTCTATGAAGGAACTTGAGCTGGGTGCAGTAACCTTTGACGATACCTAAGGCAGAAGAAATTTGTTGCTTCTCGTCCGTAGCTCTTGCCCTCCTTAATTTTTGCTGGAGGTCTCGCTTAGCCTTAGTGCACTTTTTAAAACTATGCTTTATAACTTCATGGTTACTATTAGATTCTCAAATTCCATCTTCGATTTTAGAACAATATTATCACTTTTACCCATCGTTATTACAATTTTCGTTTTTCAAACTTTGAGGGGTTGGTTGCACAATAAAAAAACGAGCTAATTATTTAAAAAATAAAGAGGGGTTGGTTGCACAGTCAAAAACGAACTATTTATTTAAAAAATAAAGTTCATATAATTGAAGACGATTTAAATAGAAAAAATTCCTACAGTGAAAAACAGATAATTGAAAATATCTTAGTTACGTAGTTACGTTCTGAAAAAACAGCGCGCAGGCCGAAACCGCGTACTGTGAACCCACTTTTGTATTAAATTTGGGGAATACGTTCCAAATCCTAAATTTCTTATAAAAACTTTAGTTTTAAGTAGGCCCAAATGAAGTCTTTATTAAGTGACTAGTTATATTATATATAAATAAACGTAAAACATAAACAAAAATAAATGAAAATTATAAATTCATTTATAAAAATGCATACATATGTATGACAAAACAAAAACTTTACATCATTACATTTTCACTGCTGTCTTCACTGTTCTTTACATGAAGAGTTTCGAAAACAAAATGTGAATTATGTATATACTAGCTGTCCCGGCAGACGTTGTTCTGCCATTTTCGATATGTGGGGCGATGTTGTATGATCGCATGCGATGAAATGTAAAAGCGAAACAGCCCATTTTCCCAGTGAAACTAACTCTTGTCCTTATTCTTTTACAAATATATAGCAGGCCTGGCAGACGCTATGTGGGGCGATATTTTTTCCCTTGAAACTTACTTTTGCCCGTACCTTTTATATATGTACATGTTTATGTACAAAGTCCCATTCATCTGCGTCCAGTAGTTGGTGATATATGATGAATTTGATTTTGAAGGACGTGTCATCGCCCATTTTTTAAACCAAACTTTGTAAAAACCTTCCATAGGCCACAATTCTGAAATTCTCATGTAAATTGTATTTAAAAAGATATTTTGTATAAGGGCCACTCAAAGTATGTACCCTAAATAAAATGTGTACGGCCTTAGTTGTGCCACTTAATATAAAAGCCATGTGGTGTAAGTTCCATGAGAATCGAATAAGCGGTCTTCGAGAAAATATTTTAAAATTTTTTTTGTATTAGGGCCAACCTAAATATGCTCCCTTAATTAATATATATAATAATATAAAAGACACGTGCTGTAAGTTTCATGTGGTGTAAATTCCGATTTACCGGACTTAGTGAAAATTATATTTTAAAAATATTTTTGCTTGTGGGCCACCCTAAATATGCACCCTTAATAAAAGTCTTATATTCTATGATACCCACTAACTACTGTAAAATTTTCATCGAAATCGGCCGGATAGTTTCCGCGTCCATAAATAACAAATAGATAGACGGACAGGCAAAAGCGAAATTTTATAAAAACAACAAATTGGAGTTTAACTGTAAAAAGCAATGTACACTTTTTTCAAAAATTTATTAACATCGTACTCTCTCATCAAAAGTAAAAAAAAAACTCAAGGAGAGTTGTTCTTTGAACTTCGAAGCCAAATACAAACGGTACAAATGAAAACAAAAATAACAACACAGAATTCAGGAAGCAGCATAAGCAACGACAAATCGAACGACAATTATTGTGTGATGTTTTGCAAAAAACTTAATCCTAAAAAATAGCATTTTTAGCTTAAAAAAATCATAGAAATAAGTAGACAATAACCCTTTTTAGTGCAAATATGTTGTTTTAAAACATAAATTATTAAAATGGGTTCAGTATATTTTGCGGTTTGGCGTTACAAACCATTTCCATATAAGCAATTTTATATAAATAGTACCTATAGATGTAAAAATTACAAGCCACATCTCACAATTCAAAAGGATTCACCAAATTTTATTTACATATATTGCATGAAAAATAGTGCGAAAAAATATAAAAGAACAATAAAGAAATACGTACGCGCTGCTGCGAAACTTTTACCGCGCAATGCGAAATTTCGGTGGTAAAAACAAAATTGCGAAACCGCGCAGTCCGAAACCCCGCAGTTCGAGGGATTACTGTACTTGTATTTTACTCATGTTATCAGCGCTTACCTACATGTATGTTTTTTTTTTGCTCACAAATGACAAACACCGAAAATATGTCAATCAAAAACTACCTAATTATTTAAAAAATAAAGTTCATGTATTTATAATTTTAGACGATTTATATAAAAAAATTCTTACAGTGAAGGACAGATAATCGAAAATAGCTTAGTTCAACTACTTGTATTTTACTTGTGTTATCAGCGCTCTGCGCAAAATTTTTATTTTTGTGTTGTGCCATAATACAACGCTGACCGCAACTGCGCTGCCTACATATATGGTTTTTGCTCACAAATGACAAACACCTAAAATAAATGAAAAGGGGACTTAGAAAAATTTCTTTAAATCAACTTAGTGAAAGTATATCATGGTTAATGCTATCTATCCAGTTAATGCTATCTATCCAATCCGCTGTAGCGCACCAGCTCGCATGAGGCGTGTGCCACTGCTACGGTTACTACCAGCTTATCGCTATACCCTACATTTGTATTGCCGGCATATTTAATTCTGAATTTTAAGCCAGTTTTGTGAGAGTATAGTCCCATACAAAAGTCCTTACAATTTTGTGCTAGAGTCGGCATTATATACCTGCTCTTAGTATTTATAGCTTTAAAAATGTAGATACGCCATTTTACTTTAATCTTGCCATATAAACTTTCATATAAAAGATATAATATTTTCTATCGTAAAAAATACAGATAATATTAAATAAAAACTAGAAGGCAGAATTGACAATTTGATCTTCAGTTATGCTTATTTTCATGCCATTTTTTATCACTTTTCGTGATCAGGTCCCTTAGAAAAGCTTTCTTTGTTGATGAAATCATTTACATTCCCAAATACGGATCATACTTCCTCAGCGAGGTTGCTTTGAGAAAAAGCCCTCCAGTTTTTATCTGCATTCGAGAGAAAAATATTTCTGTCTTGGAGCAGACTTTTATTGTTGTCCAAAGCTTAAGCATTTGGGTATTGAATTTCTTTCTTGGAGTCGTCTTGGAGTCGTTTAAATATATGGACATGCATCCAGTCCATCAATACACAAAATCTCGATAAACTTAAAAGTTCGAACATGGTCAAAAACAAAGTACAGTAATCCCTCGAACTGCGCGGTTTCGGACTGCGCGGTTTCGCAACAGCGCGATTTTGTTTTTACCACCGAAATTTCGCATTGCGCGGTAAAAGTTTCGCAGCAGCGCGTATATCTTTATTTCTCTTTTTATATTATTTCGCACTATTTTTCATGCAATATATATGCACATAAAATTTGGTGAATCCCCTTGATGTGGCTTGTAATTTTTACATATGTACATAATTCACATTTTGTTTTCGAAACTCTTCATGTAAAGAACAGTGAAGACAGCAGTGAAAATGTAATGATGTAAAAAGTTTTTGTTTTGTCATACATATGTATTTTTGTAAATGAATTTATAATTTTTATTTATTTTTGTTTATGTCTTAAGTTTATTTATATGTAATATAAGTAGTCACTTAATAAAGACTTCATTTGAACTATGGACCTACTTAAAACTAAATTTTTTATAAGAAATTTAGGATTTGGAACGTATTCCCCAAATTTAGTACAAAAGTGGGTTCACAGTGCGCGGTTTCGGCCTGCGCGCCGTTTTTTCAGAACGTAACTACCGCGCAGTGCGAGGGATTACTGTAGTCGATTTTCACTTACCTGCTATTGATAGTGTAGTTCTAAGCAGTGGCGTAGCTGAGAGTTAAGCGGCCCACCCGTTAAAATCTTAGTGAGGCCCCTTGAAGCAATTTTTTTATTTTTGAATATGCAATCCTAAATAACCGAATCAACCCAGCTTGTGCAGTTTTTTTGATTTTTGAAAATGAAAACCTATGTAACTGAACCGACTCAGCTCGTGCAGTTCTTTAATAATTAAATATGCAAACCTAAGTAACCAAATCGACCCAGCTGGAGCAATTTTTTGGTCTTTGAATATGCAATCATAAAAAACGGAAAAAATGCACGAGCTGGGACGATTCGGTTACTTTTTTTTTTGATTTTTGAAAATGAAAACCTATGTAACCCAAAAGACTCAGCTCGTGCAGTTTTTAAATAGTTAAATATGCAAAAAATTGCACGATCTGGGTCGATTCGGTTACTTAGGTTTGCATATTTATTTATTAAAAAACTGCACCAGCTGAGTCGATTCAGTTACATAGGTTTTCATTTTCAAAAATCAAAAAAACTGCACAAGCTGGGTCGATTCAATTACCTAGAATTGCATATTCAAAGATCGAAATAGTTGTACGAGCTGGGTCGTTTCGGTTACTTGGATTTGCAGATTCAAAGCTCAAAAAATAGCTTGAGCTGAATCGATTCAGTTACTTGGTTTTGCGCATTGAACGATCAAATAAACTGCACAAGCTGGGTTGATTCGGTTACTTAGGATTGCATATTAAAAATAAAAAAATTTGCACAAGCTGGGTCTATTCGGTTTGTAGATTTAATTAAGTATTTAACATTAATTTTTTTTTTCGCGGTGGCTCGCGGGGCTCCCCTTACCGCGGCGTTTGCGGACGCTCAGCTACGCCACTGGTTCTAAGCAAAGACTTAAAATATTTATTTAACTTAACGGAGCGTTAGAGATTCTCATTGTTTCCACACAGCACACAGGCTTACCACTGCAAATAGAAAACTTATCGACTGTACATTTCTGTGTCCATTTATTTGGCCATGCTGATTTTAAAATCGTTACAAATTGTACATAAAAAACAATTCGTATGAAGAATTACTAAAATTATGAAAAAAAATATAAAAAAAATTACTTACTTTTGAGGACGTCAAAAAAAATACAATTCGGTCATCCTACAGACGAGAGTTAAGAAAAAAGAAACAATCGAAGTCTTATGGATTCGGTTCATAGTCCATAGGCTCAGAGTCCCTAATTACTTCTAAAATATTCAGATGAGAATATTTTTTCCAAGTGACAACCCATCGCTTTACCCATTTACTCCTTTTTTTGCGGGTAACTTGCGCGAGTATTAGTAACGCGCACTCAATTTTCTTATTTCACATGTTTATGGGTCAAATTTCACAGTTTGAATGATGGTTTGAGCTTCAAACATGAATAATAGTTTGACCGCTGCAATTAATCATTCAAAACTGATGAATTTTTGACTGGCGAACATGATTGCTAGAGTGTACCGCCTTTTAATTTAATAATTTCTAGATGTAAAATTGCAAATATGTGACGTCACACTAGGGAGGGGGGAGTCTCACAAATGTGAAAAACTGTGAACGGGAGGGGGGATCAAGAAATCATGACATTCGTGTGACGTAATTTATGGATATTCCACTTCATGAACATTAATATGTTCAAGTTCTAGCATGAAAGCGAGGCTTGTTACGGCGTTAAAATATCTTTGCCCGTGGAAAAAATATTTTCAAATGCAGCGCTTGAGGGTATAGCAGTATCTATATATTAATACGTAAACATCGAATCTTGTGGTACACTTTTTTAGTATTTACTATAAAGAGAGGGGAATGAAACTTATATCATTGGAAAGGTACAGTTCCATAGATGTCCAGAAAAAAAATCAGGTGTATAAGTTGCCGTTAAGAAAGGTAAAATAAAGTGAACCTGATTCCCCATACAAAAAGCATTAACCCCTAATGGAAAAAATAAACGAAATTTCACGGCTGAAAGGCTTCACCGATTTTTATGAAATTTGATATGGAGATAGATTGAACCTTGAGTAAAGATATTTGCTAACAAGAAAAATTGTCTCCACGGCTAAACTAATGGACCGATTGTGATGAAATTTAGTTTGGATATAGATTGAACCCTTAAAAACATTTCTGAAAATTCTATGTTCTTTTGGTGGGCGTGGTACTGCTCCGAAAAGGAAAATTGTTTTCATAGTTAAGCTAATGGACTGATTTTTATGGAATTTGGTACAGAGGTACATTGAATCTTGAGAAAAGGTATTTGGTCTAAAGTGGACGGTGCCACGCCCCCAATAGGAAAATATGTTTTCACAGCTAAACTAATGGACCGATTTTGGCGAAATTCAATATGGAGATAAATTGCACCCTAAGGAAGAGTAAGAGGTAGGGATAAGCAACATGATTCAAAAATAGCTCTTTCCAATTTAGTTTTTCAACACTGAAAAGTATTTTTTGTTACTTTTATGCCCACATCATTAGAAAATATCTTTATAATTAGAGCTAGCTGATCTTCCATACATGGGTATTTTAACTAAATACTTTTGTAAAACGGTGCTGTAAAGGGCCGTCCATTAATTTCGCATACATATTATGTATTTACAACTTTGAAAATTTATAAGGAATAAAATAAAATAGTGATTCCATTATCCGGGATGCGCTCGGTCCCAACTATCACGGATAATCGAAGTTCAACTGATTTATTTTGAGTTACAGTTGCGATATAACTTATATTTGTTTAAAAATAAACGAAAAATATAGTTGTGTTGTGCCTTGAACGATATCGGGTCGGACTGAACGGTTAAGGGATAAGGGGATAATTTATGAGCATAGGTGGGCACAAGTTCTTCTGCAAGTTCTAACGAGAGCGTAATTGAGAGTAACGGGAGAGCATTTGTGTATACGTATACAAATGTGAGCTCACACCAACGATTCAATTCTACTTCAGCGGAGTAGAACTTCATATGGTTGTTGTACCACTACATGGAAACAAAATGTGCATGCATGTTAGTGCCCACCATTGTTTATGAGTCAAAATCAATGGTGGGCACTAACATGCATGCACATTTTGTTTCCATGTAGTGGTACAACAACCATATGAAGTTCTACTCCGCTGAAGTAGAATTGAATCGTAGTTGTGCGTTCACATTTGTATACGTATACACAAATGCTCTCCGTTACTCTCAATTACGCTCTCGTTAGAACTTGCAGAAGAACTTGTGCCCACCTATGGTCAAAAGCAAATAGACCGCGTAATAGAAATTATGTAGCACTAATAGAATGTTGTTTTGCGCTCAAATGTAAATTAAATGTGGTTCCAAAGGTGAGATGAGGTGAGGTGAGGTGATTAGTGAAACAAAATAAGATCATAATCAAAAAACAAAAACGTTTTGTTATTAATAGGTCGGTAAAATTCTTCTAAGGTTAAAATTTAGTGCTAACGGTCGAATCTCGACCTCAGGCGATACTAGTTATATTTAATAAACAGACTATGAATACCTGTTCCCCGAGGAATGGCGCATATTTGAACAATTCATTTGATTTCATGTCTTGCCATCCACTCGACTGCTGTCGTAATTTTCCAGCCATAAAAGCCGGTACGTAGTTGTTGTCAAAACGTGTTTTTCGCGGCGCGATGCGTGTGGTATATTTTTGGTAAATAATAGATACTGGATTAACGATTAACGGACTTGGAGAAATTTAACGGAAGTTAACGAGTCCATTAACATTTTTTAAACTTAACGATTTTTAACGATTAATGGATTAACGAGTTAATGCCCAGCTATGTATATACATAAGAGCGGTTCAAAATAAAAACTTTTTGATTTTTTCACGATGCGTCAGCGGATTACAGTACCCTTATTAGGGTGTTTTTTCAAACTTTTGGAGAGGGATTTTATTTATTTTTTCCTATATTATAGCTTGAAGAATAGTAAAAATAATTATCCCAACATTTGAGCTTCCTAGCTCAAACCTGAAAACGGCGTGGACAGAGCTTATGTCCAATTTCGTTGACATTTAACAAAAAAACCGACTTACTAAAACGTAGAAAAAGTCTGCCTTAGGTGCCAAGATATAGCGTTTTGGGTTTTTTAGTTGAATTGGGGTCGCCACCCACTGTTGTAAAACCACGCCCACATTTTTCGTGTGATCAAAAATGCGGAAAGGAAGAGGCTCTACTGTTCAGTCCCACTCTACAGTCCACTAATCGCGACATCCAATCATGCTTTGCTTCTAGTACTTATCACGTATTGCTAGGTACAGCAATGGTGACCATATGTGGCTTAGGTTCGACGTCTACAATCAGTCAATGCTCACGTGTCAGGGCTTAATAATGCATTTTCAGCACTCAAGCTTGCAATTTGATCCCAAAAATAGACAGTTTCAGATTGAAGCTACTGTTTTTGTTCTGTCCCGCTTAACTGGTAATTTGCCTTCAGTTTCAATTTAATCTACTTTGTTAAATAGCTTGCCAGATTTTTTACTGGCAGATCGCAGGTGGTTTGTACCCTGCCATAATTCTCGCCCAAGAAATTGGATATTTACAGGCCCTATGCCTCGAAGCCTTTCTCATTTTAGTGACGTTGCGATCGACAAGCAGATCGCACATTTGTGGGAGTTGGAGGAACTTCCTAAAAAACAGTTTTTAACACAAGCAGATAAATATTGTGAAGAAAATAATAAGAAAACGAATAGACGAAACGAAAGTGCTCGCTATATAGTCGCTTTGCCTTTCAAAAGTGGATGCCCCGACGAAATCAACTTTGGATTTTCTCGAGGCATCGTCTTTAAACAATGGTGAAACTAGTAGGATTGCCTTGTCAAGGCCTGTCCTAAATAAGGGTTACCTCCAAAATTTTATGACTTAAGATTCCAGCTTAAAATGTATGTCAAATCACAAAGCTCGATTAGCCAAAAAATAATATATAGGGTTGCTTTGCTAAATCCTGTCCTAAAGAAGTCCTGTTTAAAGAAGTCGAAAACTGTTTCTTGGCTTTTTACTTGAATGATGTGCTACTAATCAGAAAGTATATTGACCCACTCGGCATGAAACGTTTCCGAAAGTTTCAGAAATATTTCGTAACGTTGCAGAAACGCTTCATTTGAAAAGTTCCAAAGGAAACGTTACAGAAATCAATCATTCTGAAGCGTTTCTGAAAGGTTTCAGATGCAATGTTTCCTGAACTTATTCAACTTTGATTTTCATCATTTCATTAAATTTTTTAATGAATATTGACCGTGATATATTTATAATTTTGGTGTTTTGACATTATTATGCGAACTCAAATTAAAAAAAAAAAATTTCGAAGAACTTCAACTGGAGTTGAACCTGGTAATTCCGTGTCGCTAGATGAGCTGCTTAACGCAATCAGCCAAACTCATTCTTGTGTATTGACTCACTAAAAGCAAATAGTATTAATTATTCTAACTATTTCATATTTGAATTGTCATTTTATCAGAGTTCCCAGATTTGGGTGTTTTTGTAATGTTTGTTAATTTTTTTTTTGCTGGAAATTTATGTGGTAGCTGCTCGATAATTGGAATTAGAATATGAAAATAACATAAGCTTACTGTAGCACTGACTTTTTATTTATTTATAAAACAGTTTTGTTTCAACATATTTTTAATAAAAAACTGATATATAAGCAAAAAAGCCTTTTCAAGAATGTAGCTATGCAAGTTGTTGTTAAATAGAATAAAAATTAGAGACGAAAGAGTGGTTATACGACTGAATTTGAAGTGCCGAATTTTTCAAAAATAATGTCACAATTATAAAGTAAATAATTGGTTGTGTAAGATTTCATTGTGTCATACAATTTAGTGCAAGCACTAATTTGCAATGCTCAATGTAACATTATTTGTATTATTTATTTTTAGTAATTGAAAAAAATTGTTCGTTGTTGTTATTTTGCGATAAATTTGTTGCAGTGGAACCTCCCTTTTTTAGCCATTTTTGATAGAATTCCAATGCAATTTTGAAATCCGATTGCATTGAATTCATCCAAAACTTTTTTCATCACCTGCAAAATGCCGCAAATTATGTGAAATATATCTTTTCGAATTGGGACTCAAAGTAGTTCAAAAGCATGTACATTAGATAAAGCTGGACTAAATTAAATAGTTATAGCAACGTGAAGAAGTAAAAAATGTTTCTACAATTTGTTTCTAAAAACTTTTTTCAAAACCACAAATATCCAAAATATTTCAGAAATGATCAGATTTCGGTCGCCTTCCAATATTCATGGTATATTTGAGGTCTCGGTTTCCCAAGTAAGCGTCAGCTTTGTATTATAAATCTGTTTTTTCTTAAATTAAAACACAGTTCACACAAAAGCATTCAAAAACAAGCTTAATAAAGTAAAGCAACTTTTCAAATCAGAAGGAAAATTAATTTACATCGGTTCATTTAACTGTCAAAGAAAAATCAACCAAAATGAAAAAAATATTCCTTTCTACCAAGCCAACAATTTTCTACCAAATTTGGGGAAATCTACAAGGTGTGGCAGCGCAGGTAAACATTGAATTTTTTTATAAAATCAAAATAAGTTTTTATGATTCGTTATTACTTTTTTGTTTTTATAATTGTATATATGTACATTAGGGTGATTCAAATTTTTTTTGTTTTCGTTTTTTTTAAGGTGCTGTTGCTTAAAAATTAAGTTTATGATATGAACAAAAAGTTCACGAAAATTCAGCTCTGTAACTCAATTTTATAAGGTGGCGCCGGAGCCTGTTAGTTTTACATGTAAATTGTATGGAAAAATTATTTTTTACAAAAAAGGTATCTAAATGAATAGGTGATTAGCGTTGTTGAGCTGAAAAGGGTCGTTTTTCGACGTAATTTTTTACGCTGAATCTGAATCTGGCCTCAGAATTGACCCATCATGTCGGAATCCTGAAATATTTGAGGCTAAGTACCTAAAACATGATGTTTTTTCTCTACTTTCGAGGTCATGTATGGGATTCAAAGAAAGTTGATCAGCTTATTTTTAACAAAAGCATCATTTAGTACCATCCTTGCCCTTTAAAATGAGATTTCAAGTGATGATCTGTGATGCTTCCTTGCAAAGTTGCAGCCATTTCAAGGTGACATGAATTTGAAACCCGTTGGTTAATATTGTTGGGTTGCAACTAGGGGTGGCAATCCCGGAGCTTTTTTGAGTTTCAGGATCGAAGTTTCCAATCCCGGGATCCCGGATCAATCCCGGGATTGATAGTTCTAGTAAATGCATACAAAACTACAAAAAAAAAAAAACGAGAAGTTTATACTATTGTATATATAAAATTAAAATTGCTTTATTTCACAGCGTAACAATGAAGAATAAGAACGCAATATAATAGAAAAAGTAATGGCTTAAAAATCAACTTAGAACACTTCAAGTGTTAATACATCTAAATCACATTTACTAAACTTGACTAGTAGAAGATAGCCACTATTAAAAGGAGATGGTAGAGGATAATCAAGCATTTATGACCAAACTATCAATTTCATTTTTACATTTAAAAATTCGTGTACCACATTTTGTATTTGATTAATACATTATCACCTTCTTCAAATGTAACAGTGATGGCATTTAGTAGCACCGAATGGCTCGCTCTCAGTAGACGCACCCATAAGTGTGCTTCATTTAAGTTGTCAAAATCTTTAGATGCTGATTTCAGTAAAAAAGCTTCAGACAAAAGTTTAATTATATCTTAGAACTTAAGTTTTGGTAGGTCTAGGTATGGGTCAAAATTTCAATGTCAAATGAAGGTCGGCTGTGGTTTTTTTTTTTTTTTTTAAGACAAACCTATATTTTTTGTTGCAGATTTGTATTTTATTATAAGAAATAGATATGTTTTGCATATGTTGTTTTTCTATTGCATTTTTAGTATTTCCGTTATTGATAAAAATAATTTTAGTCTAAATAGGTCTGTTTGTTAACTGAAAATTTGTACGAATTTGTACAAATTTGTAACAATTGTTACTGGATTGTGTTTGTTAACAAAAAATATCCAGGAACGAGAGAGGCAGTGAGAGAATGAAGTGACAATTTGTTGCGAGAGAGCCTGCTAGTTTTTACTGGATAAAATTTTACCAGCAAACATTTTTCAAAAAGAAAAACATATGATTTTGACAATTGTCAATATTTTTTCATAAATAAAAAAGCAAATTGTTTTGAAAAACTTAAATATTTTTTTCACTTGTCAGTTTGTACGAATTTTTACTGGATTGTGTTTTTTTTACTTTTATGAAAATTTTTTTCTCTGTGAGCACTTTCTTACTCTTTCTTTACTGGATAATTGTTACTGGGAAAGTAAAAAAACACACTTCATTTCACATTTTATTATTTTTCTCATGAACTATCAATTTTCAATACAAATCGAACTTAGTAAAAAATTCTTAAAATTAGTAAAGTATTAAAAAAGATATTTTTTTTTTGCTATGTGACATTTTTAATAAGAAAATCTTAAACAAAAAATTTCTACAATAAAAAAAAATATTTTTACTCAATTTAAGGTTCAGGCACAATTGAAGTGCATTTTGAGGGTTGATGCAACAATGTTTCATGCACATCAAATGTATCGAAATCAATGATTTTGCAGATTTTGTACTCAAATATGTCATATAAAAGTATATTTATTATATAATATAAAATTTTGTTCTAATTTCGAAAATCCCGGGATTGTCTCTTTGTAATCCCGGGATTACTTTAGCCTATATTTAGAGCAAATCCATGGATCCCGGGATCCCGGGATTGCCACCCCTAGTTGCAACCCTTTGTAGGGGATCCAATTCATGTCACTTTAAAATGGCAGCAACTTTGCAAGGAAGCATCACAGATCACCACTTGCAAGCTCATTTTAAAGGGGAAGGATGGTACTAAATTATGCTTTTGTTAAAAATAATCTCATCAACTTTCTTTGAATCCCATACATGACCTCGAAAGTAGACAAAAAACATCATGTTTTACTCTTAAACAATTCCGCAAGCAACTCTATTAAGTGCAAAATATACAAATAAGGTAAAAAAATTAGCTCATGTATTAATGAAGATTAAAAATATCAGCACCAAAATTAGATACAATAGCCGTGTTTTATTCGCTTTGGTTAAGCTTAAAAGTGAATAAAACGCATAAGTTTAAACGTTTATAATTCTGCATTTGACCATTAGGTGGCGTGATGGGGCCACGGTAACGTGCCTCACGTATCAGTATATAGTTTTTTTCACATTATTGCTATCAAATGATTTCAAACTGTTTTTGTAGTGTCGCAGACGCTAATACCAAAGTTTTCTTTTCGTTTTCTATTGTTTCATCACTGTTTTTATTTTAATTATGTGTTTCTATTTTAATATTTGGGCCTAGCACTGACTGGGTGTCCAATGCCTCGCGTTTGCTAAGAACGCTTCTTCAACATTCCAGCAAAGTTGTCATATATTTTTGATTATTTTAGGATTGTGTCTACAGCTAATGCAATGAGCTTCAAACTTTAACAAAGACAAAAAAAGTTGAATCAATTGAACTAGAAATTGAGAGATGAGATTTTGGCTTAACCAAAGCGAATAAAACACGGCTAATGTAACATTAAAAAATTTAAGTACAAATAAATAAAACATCCAAAAAATAATTAAATACAATGATACATACAATGGTTTTAACAACCACAGTTTTAAACTGAAAATATTACATTTGAATTAAAATTCATAATTGCCAAAGGCCAAAGAATAAATAAAACTAAAACGGAACAGAAATATTTAACAGTGTGCTACAAAAACTGAATAAACTTTATTTCTTCTGATTCTCTATAAGTAATTTTGAAATTTTGTCAAGATCGCTTAATCTCTAACAAAAAAAAAATAGAAATTATGCTTAAAACAAAAAGAAACAAATACAAAAATTATATAAATAAAAAAGTGCATTGCTTCAGCATGTTTCCATAAAGTACAATAAACTAATAACTGCGTTCTTAATGCATAGCTATGATTATTTAGTTTTGCATTTTGCAAAATTAAGTCGAATTTTAATGTACTATCATATACGTTTTAAATTGCATATTTTTAAAAATACACTTTTCTAAATTCATAAAATCATAATAAAATAGCATTGTATTGATAATAAGAGAAATTTTTTAGTATATATTATGCTTATTTAAAATTGGTTTAACTAACAAACTTATTTTATGTTAAATGTGTAACTCTAGTGAGTCCCTAAATATTGATGGGACATAATTTTAAAACTAAGCTTAAATATTGTTTGCTATATGAATATTTTGACCCAAAATGCTATAAATCTTTACTTGGAATATGCTTTTCCCTTAAAATGCATTTATGACAATGATGCCTTAACTATATAGCTTATAACAATTACAAATTGTTTAAAACAATAGTTTTTGTTCATTTATTTTTTCGTCAGTGATTACAAATAAATAATAATAAATAAATTTATTTGTTTAATGATTGCAGTGGTCTTTGTTAAATGGGATGCGAAGTCAACAGCTTTTTGAATTTAATTTATAAATGTTAGAGCAGTGGTGTCAGAATAAAAAAAATCCGGTGCCAATTGATTAAAAAATTGGTGCCAAGCAATGTCAAAGTAAAATCAAAACTAGCTTGTATGTAAAATCACTAGCATCACAATATACCCAGGACAGAAAAATTGGATGTCCCCCTAAGGATTTCCCAAATTTTTGACTTTATAAAAGCTGATTTCTTTCAAAAATGTCTAGAAGATGTAGTACTCTCCACTTAAAATATGCCTTCAAAAATGTTAACAAAGCTCCTTCGGATATTACCCTAAAATTGCCATTGGACAGCCCACAACTTCCGCCCCAGGTTCGGTTCTCTACATGTTAAGATAAATTAACGTCACATTTTGATAAACATACATACATACCATTAAAATTAATCGAGCATTTTATGTTCCACATGTCTTAATGACATGACTTATACTCGTATGTACTCATAAAATCATTAAAAGAACACTAGCCACATAAGCCACTAGCCACAGTTGTTTTAAATTTATTTTGCTATTAGTAACGCAATATGGTTCCTTAAAAACTTTCAATAGTAGCATTATTAACATTTTTTTTGGTGGTTAGCACTCTTTTCATCACAAATATAAACTGAACATAGGAACCATTAACGTTAAAATTTCATCCACAAAGTTAAATCGTTTTATAATTTCAGAACAAATGAGCGTCAAGCTAACTAAGAAGAAAATAATGCTGAAGTGTCCCACAGTTCAAAAATTAAAAAAAAAAGGGTGCCAAAATAAGTTTTTTTGAGTGCCAAGGTGCCCAGATACTCTGTAAGTGCTCATTTGGCACCAAAGTTCCCGTTTTGCAAGCGCTGGAAGAAGGATTATAAGTATTTTTTTTTTCAAGTCCCTTTATTCTATAAGTGCAGCAGTCGAACATCTTTTGATCGACGTTATTAACTATGGAGAAAATTAAGCCAGTTTTAACAAAATGTTTGATTCCTGACTTTTTTTAATTTATGACAGATTGGCTTACGGATATGTGTAGAAAATTTGTGCAACATAAATGAATAAACTTCCAACAGCGACAAAGATTTGAATACAAAACTAAGCCTTCCAGAGCTTTTTTTATGTAATTCAAAAGCTTATTTCTTTAATTTAGATCATTCTATTTGAAAAAAAAAATTAAATTAAATTATCGAATTTTTCACGTTTAAACACAATGAAAAGGTAAGGGTTCAGATAAAATTATGGCAAGATTCCAATTAATACTTCAAGGTCGTGAAAATTATCAAACCCTTTAAAAGGATTAAGTTTTGAAGCAATAGCGACAACCTAGCCTGCTTTCTTTCGTAGCTGGACATTCTTTTGTAACCAAAATCTTTTTATACTGAACAATAATTTCTTACTATAGTAAAAACACAGTTTTAACTAAAAACCGTATACTGACGAGGTGCAATACATCCAAAATAAGTGGAACGCGATTACACTTGTGTAAGCCACCCAGAGACTTTTTAAATGAATAGTTTTTGGATTTTAGTCAATTAAATAGGTACTACTAAAGCTAGTCTTAAAATATGTGGAATTATATAAATTTAGAACACATTTGAGGTAAAAGTTTCAGTATTCAGGGTATTTTACGATAAAATTTTGCCTGATTTTTGAACGTGTGCGTGAATTCTGTCCTGCGTTAGTAATGCAGGGTTAAGTACACTCTGCTAATTGAAATTTCAACAAGTTAGGCACCACGGTAGGCTTTAACCAACTTTAAATGACAAGTTGAGTTACAACAAAAACTTTAATGCGGAGTTATTTGGGATGTTAATCAAAATGGAAATGCATCAAAAGGAAAAAAATCCTTAAGAGCTTTTTTATTTTAATTCCATATACTGTTTTTTAGTAATATTATCTAGTATAATATGTGTAACGTACGTATGAAATTTAAAAAACATCCGATTGTGCTCAAATCACACGTTAAAGAACCTAAAAAGACAGTCTCACAGTTCAAATTTCAGCTCCCTAGATATTCGTGTTCTTGAGTACTGTTAGGTCAAATTTCGAAAAAAAAACGCAATTTTTGCGAAAATTGCCAAATTCAATGTTTGATATCTCTGGGCCTGGTCAACCATGTTCACTATATGGTATCTCATTTAAAAGCGAATAAATAGATAAACATAATAAGATCGGTCTTTAGTATTATGAATACAACTACGATTTCAAAGCAGTAATATTTTACTAAGACGTATTTAACTTAATCGGGTCGCAAAAATAAGTCTTAAGGTTTAGAGGTTTAAAATTATTTTTTATGTATAAAAGATTACATAACAAAAAAAAATTGATATCCACAACTTTAAATTTAGATTTGAGGGCTTTTAGAACAAATATTTTTAAGTCGGACTAAACACGACTATTTTCAGGTCTACATGTGGTTCTTTCTCTAGACCCCGACCACCTAGGAAGCTGAAATTTAGACTGTAGTGCTATCTATTAAAGTATTTTGACGTGTCTGGTTCATTTTAACATTCTTTGGATGAACTAGTTTTGCCTAGGAAAAACTAGTTTAACATAACAACTTGTTTGGCCGGGAACATATATAAAGTCGTTCCGACACGTAATAAATTTATTCCTACAAGAGAACTCTTCTTAACTTATACTACGAAAAAATTCAACATGTATGTAGGTACATATATAAAAAATGCTACATAATTCCAACTTTTCCAAAGCACGTCAAGTCAAGCAGAGCTCATAATGGACCTAAGAAATTATCTATAGATTACCGAAAATAGTTTTGCAACGCATAAGATGTCTGAATTTGAAAAAATTGCATCCAACTTATGTTGGAATATAAACGGAAAATGGATAAGCACAAATCGTACGAAAAAAGAACTTCCTTACAAAATATCTTTCAATTTTTTTACAATTTTAGCTATACATACCAAGCCCATTCACATTTCAATCACACTTTCCTGCAGTTTTCAAAGTCTACTTGCAACAAACAAAACAAAAGTTAATTTTTATATGCAGAAGATATGTAATTTTTCCTCCCTACAAAAAACTCAACTTCAACAATCAATTGCGTTGGACTCTGTGAACCTATTTAAATTAAATTTAGCACTGTAATAGCTATTTTATCATATAAAAAAGAAAATTATCAAAAAAATTTTATTCGTTCAGAAGTTATGATTTTTGCAATCAAAAAAGTGAAATCTTGCCACTGTGCGCCGCGGCTAGACGCTCGCAACGAAAAATGTCTCAAGACATTTGACTTCATACTTGTGTATATTGAAATGTGCGTAATTGTTGTTGCGATCGCTCCCCTCATTTCGTTTTTCTTGACTTTTTTCAATTCTTGGAATTAGATTTTTCAAACTTCGCATTTGCTCACTTAATCAGGTGATTAGGGATTTCCTGCTTCCAAACTTAACTCTTCTGGCCATTCCTGTTTTAATGCATCAATGAATGCGTGTTACCGTTCAGTGCAATCGGAATTAAATTCTTTAAGATGAATCGCCAATCTTCGTGTTTATATTCACGATGCATTGTTAAAATGAAGTCGTAGATGTCAGTGCGGAAAGCAAATTAAATTTTCTTTTGATTGGATATTCGAACATCTGGTGATTAAATATTCACTTGTTTTAAGTCCCTAGATAAAAAGCTTTTTGGCTATAATTCGAACCATTTTGAATGCCTGCTGTAGGTTGGTAAGGTGGAATATTTTTTTGTTGTGATTTGTTCCCTTTGGAATGTTATCAAAACATCCTTATCAACAATTCATTAAAAAAGAAAAAGCCATTTTTCAGAAGGGTATACGTCCATTTCCACCAAAAAAGGCCTTTTAGCTGGCCTCGTTTTTTTATATTTTTTTTTTGGAGTACATCTTTCAGCCATAGTTTTTCTTGAAGCTAAGGCTGTTTTGAATTAATATTCAAGGTTGTTCAATTAAAATTCAGATAGCTATTTTTTTTATTTAACTTTATATGTAACATTTAATGTTTTTTTTTTAACTTAAATGCAATTCTAACTATGTCTCCCTTTGAATTTTAATTGTTTCTCCTTGAATATTATTGAAAAATAGCCTTAACTTCAAGAAAAACCATGTTTGAAGAGTCTGCTCCAAAAAAAAAAATAAAAAAAAATCGAATTTGTCATCTTAGCTCGACGACCAGGCTTCAATTTTTTTTTTAATTTTTTTTTTTTGAAGTAGACTGTTCAAACATGGTTTTTCTTAAAGTTAAGACTATTCTGAATTAATATTCAAGGAGGAACAATTAAAATTCAAAGGTAGACATAGTTAAAATTGCATTTAAATTAAAAAAAAACACGAAAAGTTACATATTAAGTCAAATAAAAAAAATAGCTATCTCAATTTTAATTGAACAACCTTGAATATTAATTCAAGACAGCCTTAGCTTCAAGAAAAACTATGGCTGAAAGATGTAATAAAAAAAAAAAAAAAAAAAAACGAGGCCAGCTAAAAGGCCAAATTTGGCGGATTTGCACATATGTGCTCAAAGTGCGGTCAAAAGTCGATATTAAAATTATTAAAATGCCATCAATTTAAGCAAATCATACTGTAGCTGAATAGCTTTGACATTCGTGTCATCGTGTGGCAGGTTACGCCCATTTGATTCGGAAATTGTTCGTTGACACGTAACGTATGTACAGTGCCGTGCAACTAATTAGAAACGATAACCTTTTTGGGAATTTATTTATATGTTTACATATGTATAAAGAAAGTGAAAACATAAGATTTTATAGTTTTAATATATATTCAAACATAAGTGTTTTCAGTTGCAATTCATTTTCAAAAACAACTAAAATAAGGAACGTGCAGCTAATTAGAAACGGTTAAGATGACAGCCAAAAACAAAATGATACTGTTAATATTTGGTAGCAAAACCTTTATTTTGGATAACTGCCTGTCATCTGCGTGGCATTGATGCCACCAAGCCCTCGCATACACTTTTTGGGATTGCATTCCACGCTTCTACTGTTCGGTCGTACAGTTCACTGAAATTTCCTATTTTGAGCAGCCCAACTTCCTTCTTAACACGTTGCCACAGGTTGTCGATCTAATTAAGGTCAGGACTACATGATGGCCAATCTAAAACAGTCACTGAATTATCTGCGATCCACTTTTTGGTGACATGTGAGGTATGTTTTGGATCATTGTCCTTTTGAAAAAACCATATTACAGGCAAAGTTTCCTCAGCATATGGCAAAAGAGTGTCCTTCAGTATGGAGACATATTGGAATTTATCCATGTTGCCCTCTATTTTGCGTATTGGCCCAACCCCTCGCCATGACATACCACCCCATATCATGATGTTGTCACCTCCATGTTTCAAAGTTGCACGTGTGTATTTTGGATCAAATGCTGAGTTTTTTGGACGACGAACGTAAGGTTTATCGTCGGACGAAACTCTCTTTTCCACCTTGTCGCATATTAAGAATACTTCTCCTGGTTCCTTCGTCGTAAGATTTTTTTCCCATAATTCGGTATACAAAAAAACCAAGATTATTGTACTGAAGCGGATATGTAAATTAATTTACTTTTAATTCGCGAAAATATGCAAGGCACTTAATAAAAATACCGCGTTTCTAATTACGTGCACGACTTCTTTTGATCCCGCCAAAGAAAATACAATTAAAAACAAAATCTAACTGAAAACCGCAGCCTACTTTAATTGTGGAAAGTATTTGGCAAATTTATTTAAAAAAAAAATGCATGGCTTACCGATTTAAAGTTTTTTCAATACGTTTGAAAAGTGTATAAGATCGTTTCTAATTAGTTGCACGGCACTGTATATAGTGATTCTCTAAACCAGGGGTCGACAGCGCCTAACTCTTTCCACTCTTTGCACTCTTCTACAACAACTTCGTATTGTTGTAATTCGCCGAATTGTTGACAGGCGCAACTGCACCAAAACAATTCAACCCTTGCGTGTTGTTGCTTTGCATGTCGTTGTTGGTAAATACGTAGCGCTTGCGACTGCGCACAATTCTTGCTATGCTTTGTTTGTTGTTGGTAATTTTGCGAGCTGCTGCGCTGCCGTGTGCGCTACCGGCATGCGCGTTGTTGCTTTTATATGTTATGGTACCGTATCCAACGATTTGTTGTTGTTGTTGGTTTTTTGTTTTTGCACTCTTGAAAATAAATCCTTGTCGACCCCTGCTCTAAACAGTTTTGTTTTGGCTATTATTACACGTTAAGAGCTTTTTTTTTCTTTATCAGCAATGAAAAATATTTGCTGTGCATTCACATATGAGGTAAAACACACGAAAACGCAACCTGAAAAAATGTTTGGCTCCGATTTGGCTGAAATTTGGCATTATTGTAGTATCGATGTCTAGCAATAAAAGTGCGTTTAGGATTTTGACCTAATATTATTTGTTGTTCAGATACGCTGGTATGAAATTCACGATTTTCGTAATTTTCCAGAATAAGTGTTTTTTTCGAAAATTCATAGCTTACAGCAAACTTTAGCAATTTATAATTGGTACACATAAATTTTTAGGTTTTTGCTTGTACTTTTCAAAAAAACATACTGATTTTGAAAAAAAAAAATTTTTCACAAAAATTTTGCGAATCGAAAAATATTTTTGCATTTTTTTTTAAATAACCATATTTTAAATTTTTTTTTAAAAAAACTTTGATTTATTCTGCGCTTAATGCCGTGAAAATTTTAGTGGGAAAAAAATTATTTATATTTTTTTATTAATTTTAAAAAAAAATTAAAGAGCTGAAATTTTGTAAATTGAAATGAATTTTTGAATTTTTTTTGAAAAATACATTTCTGAATATTTTTTTCGGTGAACTTCAGATTACAGCTTGATCCGCAAGCTTCAAAATGATATGCCATAACATGAGGGCAAGTAGTTAATTAAAATGTTTGAGCCGCTAAGCGCGCGCTATACAACGCGTTGAAAGGCTACTGCACTGATTTTAAATTTCAAATTTAGTTTTCAGGTTAACAGCTCAAACATTTTAATTAACTACTTGCCCTCATGTTACGCATATCATTTTAAAGCTTGCGGATCAAGCTGTAATCTGAAGTTCACCGAAAAAATATTCAGAAATGGATTTTGAGCTTTAATTTTTTTTGAAATTAAAAAAAAAAATATAAATAATTTTTTTCCCACGAAAATTTTTACGGCATTAAGCGCAGAATAAATTAAAGATTTTTAAAAAAAAAATTTTAAAATATGGTTTTCTTAAAAAAAAATACAAAAATATTTTTCAATTCGCAAAATTTTTATGAAATTTTTTTTTTTTTCAAAATCAGTATTTTTTTTTTTTTTTTAATAGTAGATGTAAATACTTAAAAATGTATGTGTACCAATTATTAATTGATAAAGTTCGCTGTAAGCTATGAATTTTCGAAAAAAAAAAACACTTAATCTGGAAAAGTACGAAAATCGTGAATTTCATACCCGCGTATCTGAACAACAAATAATAATAGGGCAAAATGCTAAACGCACTTTTATTACTGGACATCGATACTACAATAGTGTTCACACGGACCACCAGCCGCTAAATTTTGCGATATCCGACAAAAACGCTAACGCGAAAATAAAAAGAGGAATTCGCTCCCAAATTTTTTTATAAGCCAGGGAAAGAGAATTTTGTGGCCGACGAACTGTCAAGGCAGTATTTCAATGCAATGGAGAACGCAATCAATGCCGGCTCTAACACGGCACATAGCGAGGAACCACTTACTAAAACCATACGTGCAGTAGAGGTTCCTGTAAACTGATTCCGAGATCAAATTATTTTAGAACAGGGAGAAACCTTATCCAAAACTGTCAAAATAATGTATAAGTCACGTGTAAGACACACTATAATTTTTCACAAAATTGATGAAATTTTCCAAGTCATAAATGAGGTAGTAAGTCCTGATGTTGTGCATGCAATATGCTGCGATTTACCCACTCTGGTCAAAATATAGGATAAACTCATAGACATGTTTCCCTCAGTTAAATTCCGATACACAGAGAAGATAGTAGTTGACATATTCAATAAAGAGGACCAATCTGAAATAATAACAGCTGAACATAATAGAGCCCACCGATCGGCACGTGAAAATATGAAGCAGATTTTGAACGATTACTACTTCCTAGAAATGCGGAAAATCATAGATGAAGTTGTGACAAACTGCAGGATTTGCCATGAGGCAAAATATGCAAGGCATCTCAGGAAGCATGTGATAGCGGAAACACCAATACCATCACAGTCAAGTGAGATTCTCCATATTGACATCTACTCTACCGATGCTAAACATTTCTTGACATGTGTCGATAAATTTTCCAAGTTTGCAATAGTATCGCCGATAAAGTCCAGATCAATAATTGATATCAAGGATCCACTCCATCAAATGTTGAATTTTTTCAAGCAAACCTAAACAATTGTCTGCGATAGTGAAAAGTCACTTGCTTCCCAGACCATTAGGACAATTTTAAGAGATCATTTTGGGTTGAAAATATTTACTGTTCCTCCCCTCCATAGTACTTCAAATGGTCAAGTAGAGCGATTTCATAGTACGCTGTCTGAAATCGCTAGATGCATCAAACTAGAACAGGGCATAAATGAGACAGTTGATCTCATACTTCTTGCCACGGTCAAATACAATAGATCCATTCATTCGGTAACTAAAAAGAAACCAGTGGACGTAATACATTCAATGCGACCAGAGCTTAGGGAAGAAATAGAATCAGAAATTCCCAGAGCGCAAGAAACTAGCTTAGGCAGACAAAATAAGAATAGGCACTTGAAGATATATCAACCAGGAGAAAAGGTAATGATTAAAACGAATAAGCGATTAGGAAATAAATTATCAAAATTGTATGTAGAAGCTTCAATTGAAAAAGATTTGGGTACTACAGTTTTGATTAAGGGGAGACGGGATCACAAAGACAATACATATTCGATAACCTTCAAGTTTTTTTTTTGTTTGTTTTCCCCTTCCAGAGTGTTTTTACTAAATTACCAAATTTCTGATGGCAGGATCGTGGACTATTCCAGATCCTATTATATATCAATTGAAGATGGAAGAGCTGCCATCTACGATGACCAGCATTACCTAACACATCGAACAAGTTTAACAGCTTACGAAATTTTAGCACGATATACAGAGGACATATTCACACACATATGTACGTACATATCTTCAGTCAGACATAACACAAATTATTTAAGCCCAATCATACCTCCGATGCAAATAGTAAATTTTACTGAACATATGACATTGTTGTCTTTGCCTTACTTGCATGAGCTTAATGCAAATAACTTGAGGCATATTGCTACTCTGCAGGAAGATATGGAGTCAAAAGTCATGTTCACTTGCACAATCGTTTCGCTAACTAAAGTCGCCATTATATTTGGCGTCATTAAGTTAAGGGAACGAACTAGTAGATTATCTGGGCCAATCAAAACGGATCCAGAAGAAATTCTACAACAAGTCCTCCAAAAAGTCGAGGACGACTTAACCCAAGCGGGGGGGTAGTTAACACAAGATTCCCAAATTCCCACATTATCCAATAGACAAAACAATATCATATTAGTTTCCCATTAAATGCATAGCGTCTTTATTTTTAATTTCATTTTATTTAAATTCAAATTAACTCACGTTTCCCATAAATATCTTGCAAACCATCATATTATTTAGTGACCAAAATATGATCGTGTTTTTCCTTTTACCTGTCATGTTTGAGAATATGACTCTCGCTGCATGATTATAACATTCCATTGGCAAGTGTGAGAACCTTGTCAAAAAGTATATCTCTGTGTCAGCACTTTTATATCGCAGTCGCGTTTGAAACGGGCAGCGCTGACTCTGCTCAGGTTAAGTAAAGATTTGTTTCAAGTTAAAGTCAGTCTAATTTTTGGATCCAGTTTGTAATATTGTCTCGGCTATGCCGAGAATAATAAAATAAGTTATAAAAGTTCGGCATAGCCGAAATTGAAATACAGCTTGTAAGATTCGGCATAGCGGAAAATAATAAAAATTGTGAAAGTTATTTTTAAATAAAATAAACCAAAAAACTAAGTTTTTCAGTTAATTGTAAACTAAATTGTGAAAGTTACTTTTTGAATAAAATAAAACAAAAAACTAAGTGTTTCAGTTAATTAGAAATTTTTTTTTTTTTGTTGTTTTCAATATACATTTTTTGTTATTTTTAAATTTTTTGCATTGCAAATTTGTTTTTGATATTTATAACTTTCTTCACTCTTTTCACCACACACATAATTTTAATTGTAAGAAATATTAATATCAATAACGTGATATTATTACTATTTTCGTACGATAATACAAATGTCACTATCTTATTCTCATTAAGAATTTATATTTTATATTATTAATGAAGTGTTCAGCTATTTTTATTACTTCTGTAAAAAAAATAATAAGAGAATAATGAATAAATAAATTTGCAAAATTCAAATGGGACGCCCCCTCAATCGGTTCGAAAAAGGATAAAAAAAAATTTAATATTAATCTAAAATTTTTATCTTTAACCTTTACAGACCCTATTTCAAAGTGAAATTTGAGCCGCCATTCTTTTAAACTATTTTTATTGAGTGGCTTTTAATTTTAAGAAAGAATATATTAAAAAAGCAATTTTGCATTTTTGAGCTAAACATTGTTTAAAAAATAAAAGCAGGCAACTGGAGTTGGATTTTTTAAATACTTTTCAAAGTTTATTCTTAAGTTACTAAAATCAACGAAAAAAAATTAACCAATATATGCACATTTAATTTTTAACAAAGTTGTTTCCAAAAACTCAAATCTCATATGGCGCATTCGTTTAAACGCACTACCAAAAAAAGTGAATAACTTAAAATTAATATTTTGTGGACCTCCCATAATTTCTATTTGGTATCGAATTCACCAAGTTTGTAAGGAGTTGGGGTTCAATTTCAGCCCAAATTTTTTTTATTTTTAGCTTTAAGTCCATAACTGTAAGGAAATTTCGATTTTGTGGTTTTCTTCTTAAATCTTACGATCCATGATGTCCCATTAATTCTCTATGGGATTCAGGTCGGGACTGCAAGGTGGCCATTCCAAAAGTGGGATATTGTGCTGCCTAAACCACTCCTTAGATGTATTAGAGACATGTATTGATGCATTGTTCTGCTGAAAAATGCAATCATCATCCATTTTTTCTTCCATAAAATCTATTAGCACGTCTTCCAACATTTCAGTGTACATGATTGAATTCATTCATGGTGGAATAAAACAAGTCTTTCATTTTCCTTCTGCAAAGAACGCAACCCAGACCATAACACTTCCGCCGCCGAATTTTCTCTGACATAAGCACATTTTTTATGCGTAGATCACGCCAATAACAACTAATGGAATCAGATTATCCAAATTGAACTTCTTCTCATCAGAAAATATAATTTTATACTATTCCGTTGTCCAATGCATGTATTTACGGGCGAATTCCAGTCGTGCGCGTATTTGATGTGGTCGAAATGATGGTTTGCATTGGAGCTTCTTCCATTTTATGCAATGGCTACGGTATATAGAAAGCAGCGCATGCATCGCGCGCATCAGGCGCTTTGCTTAAGATGCGACTAATGCGTGTGGTGTCACATAGAACGCGCGCTTTAGTTTTGACAGTTTTCATTTATCGGAAATTATTTTGCCGCACGTTAATTTTCAATAATTTATTCCATTCAATTTTTCTTTATTTCATGTTGAATTCAAAATTAAACAAAACTTTTACAAATAAGTAAATATTTATTTTTCAATTTGTCAAATAAATTGATGTTTAGTTTCTCTTAGCTGTCAAAAGTGTTTAACGCGTTTAAAAAGTTGAAAGTTGACGAATTTTGGCCATTGAAAATAGCGCGCGCTTCAGTCGCTTTTGTGTATATATCAGAGATGTACACGAATGCATTCATACGCAGTTGTGAAACACTCACAAAAAACGAATTGTGAATCAACACTATGCATCAAACGAGTGAAACGAATGAAAACACTGCTCACGCAAAGCGAATGCTGACGTGCACTACTTTTTTTTATCGCATTGCCGTTGCTTCACATTGTTTTCTTTGAAGGCAACGAACACACTACAAAAGACAATTCCTATTCACTCAAAGCTCAATCATTCGTTTCTATTTTAATGCAACGAATTCTATGGCTATGCAACGAATGCTACGGCTATGCAACGAATGTTATTACGCAGCATGAATTTTTTTTTAATATTTTCCTTGATTTGTGTATTTTCCATGCTTTAAAATAAGAGATTATTTCGTCTTTTAGAAGAAACTCAACAATCACAAACAATGGCAAGCAAAGTACTACACTATAATAGCATCAGCTCATATCGTATGAGGTATTCGATGCTGCGCAATAACATTCGTTGCATAACCATAGCATTCGTTGCATAGCCATAGCATTCTTTGCATAAAAATAGAAACGAATGAATGAGCTTTGAGTGAATAGTGCTTGTCTTTCGAGTATGTTCAAAGAAAGCAAAGGCAAGCAATTGCAATGAAATTAAAAGGCAATGCACTGCAGCACTCGTTTCATATGTTGTCGAATAAAAGCACGCAATGGCAATGAATAAACGAATGGTGAATAATAACGTGCCACTCATTGCACATCTCTGGTATACATAATTCTCCATATAAAAGCATATAATCAATTCTTTTTTCAAAGCATATGATGCGCGCGATACATGCGCTGCTTTTTATGTACCGGAGTCAACGTCTTAGACCGCAGGATCCGTGAAATATGGTTTTTCGTTACAGGAAAGTCATGTTTCCTTTGTATTTGAGTGGCGTTTAGTTTATTTTTAGTTGCTTCAAATTTTATGGTTCCTAATTGCTTCATCGCCAGTTTTCAGTTGCCTTTTATTGGCTTCTGGACTCCATAGTTTTTTCCTTTTTGGAAAAAATTGCCAACAACGACCTTAGATCTATTAATTAGTCATTCGATTTTCCGATAACCACTTTCGTGATATGAGGCAATCAAAATGTTTTCTGAGTCAGTCAAATATTTTGCCTTATGTAGATGCTCTAAATACAACAAAATAAATTATATAAAAGGCGCTACTTTGCTTTTACTGCATTGTTTACTTATCAATTCACTTCGCAAAATGCACAAAAGTATTTTTAACAATTTTATTTTTTGATTTTTCTTCAAAGAAACTTGTTGCGTTTAAACAAATGAGTCGATCACTTTAGCTCTATTTTCAGAAAATATCTTCTATCTTAACAGGAAAAAGCAACAGCAAAAAGCATTTTTACCGTTATAAGACCAGTTAGCTTGAAGGTGTGTTTAGTATTACAAGTGTTGCCAAGTAGGAAATATTTCCATAGTAAAACAAAAAAATCTTGAAATACTAAAGTGCGTTTAAACGAATGTGTACCACTGTAGGTACGTATGAAATTTTAAAACATCCGATTTTGCTGAAATTTTTGACACGTTAAAGGACCTTGAAAGATAGCCTGGCAGAATAAATTACAGCGCTCAAAGAATTTGGAGTCTTGAGTACTGCCAGGTAAAAGTTGAAAAAAAAAAAAAAACGCTTCTTTTGCGAAATCAGCCGAATTGAATGACTAGTATCTCTGGACATCTGCATAGCTGGGCATTAACTCGTTAATCCGTTAATCGTTAATAAGCGAAGTTAACATTTTGACTAACGGATTAACTTTTAAGTAAACTTTAAAAAATGTTAACGGACTCGTTAACTTCCGTAAATTTTCCCTAGTCCGTAAATCGTTAATTCAGTTCCTACTTAATCTAGTACCAAAAATATAATATACGCACCGCGCTGCTCCGCGAAAAACACGTTCTGACAACAAGTACGTTTCGGTTGATATGGATGGAAACGTATGACAGCAATCGAGTGGACGCAGTAAAAAATGCATGAAAAAAAGGTAGAAGAGACGTAACGACAAGAAGCTGCCACAAGTTCGGAGAACATGGATAGCTTAGGTGGCGAAGGCAGCAACGCGAGTAACAACGACGATGATGAGGAAAACTTTTTCAATTCTTTCACTCAGTTTAAAGCAAAACCTAAGAGCCACAAATCTTTAAGGAGTAAAGCTCTAAGTCTCGTCATAGGTAGACATGAAATGAAAAGACTTGTTCAACGATGCGGCATTCGTCGGGTAACAGATATTAATAAATCTGTTTATTAAACAGATCAAGCGCTGTAGTTGAAAACCGTTTTTCCATGGGCAAAGATATTTTAACGCCAAAACAAGCCTCGCTATCAGACGAGAACTTTAACATATTAATGTTCAGGAAGGGGAATGTCTACATTATGTCAGATGACTAAATTACACACTCCAATTATACAGGTCTTTTTTTTTTGTTCCTAACGCAACGATATAAAAAATGCAATTTTTATCATGTGTAAACGGCTTAACGATTAACGTTAACTTGCGTTAAATCTTCCGAAATGTAACGCTTTAACGTTTAACGAAGTTAACTTTTTTAGTAACGGATTAGCAATTAACCAAGTTCACTATTTGATTAACGGTGCCCACCTATGAGTATCTGGGTATCTCATTTAAAAACGTATAAGCAGACAAACAAAAATAATTTGTCTTAAGAATTATGAATAAAACCTCGATTACGGGAACCATTTTAAAAGTTGTCATACTTTGCTAAGGCCTATTCCAAAAAAAGCTCTTAAGTGCTAGAAACTTACATTTTTCTTATGTGTACAAGATCACATAATAGAAAAAAATAATTTCCATAACATTAAATGGGCTTTTAGAACTAAAATTTTTAAAACAGACTAAATACGGCTATTTTTAAGCCCACATATGGCTCTTTCTCAGGACCCCGACCACAAACCGAGTTGAAATTTGGGCTGTGTTGCTATCTTTGTTGTGTCAAAATTTGAGCAAAATCGGAAGTTTTTAAAATTTCATACGTACATACATATGTATGTATGTACTTATGTATGTATGTGTTACCGGCCAAACTAGTTACCTTTAAGCCTAAACACAATGCAATCAAACCTTAATAAAAAAAGCAGTGTGGCCAGTGAAGACTAAGATAGTAGCAAGGTAAAACAATAAAACTATCAATTTCATTGTATGCTTATCAAGTGGTAAATGGACGGCCTTCGGCCGCGACTCAGGATTTACATCCTCCAATATGTCCAATACCGGCTTCGCGGCGGCCTTCGGTCGCGGTTCAGTCTATAACATGTTCAACATCGGCTTCGCTATCCACAGTGCTTTTAAAATTGCATACTGTCAGGCTTGTAAATCAACTAGTTTGGCCTAGGATAAACTAGTTTATCCTAAAAACTATATTGGCCGATAACATTTGTATGTATAGTAGAGCGGTTCAAAATAAAAACTTTTTGATTTTTTCACGATGTGTTAGCGGATTACAGTAGCCTTATATATCTGGACAAAGCCCATTACTAGGATTTAGGTTAAAATTGAAAACTGGATTAGCGCCCTCTGTTTTAAGTAAACAACCCATTTTCCAAAATATTGATTTAAAAAATGGTGCAAATTACATATATAAAATTTTCCAACAAAGTGGGTATGGTTTTCGGGAAATTATCGATTGGGAAATTCAAATCCGTGATTTGTTTTTCTTCTTCTTTCTTTCTTATAAAAAAAATTGACAACTGACGTTACAAAAGTTAAAAAGTACCGATTTTTCACTTTCTAGCTGCAACACCTCAAATATTATGCTACCGCCGATCCCATGGTACATAATTTTTTATGTACTGTTATTTGCTTAAAAGAATAATTTTCAGTATTTTTGTAAGAAAAAAAGAAGAAGAAAAAAACTAATCACGGATTCGAATTCCCCAATTGATAACTGTTTGAAATAAAAAAAAAAAATTGAATCACCTTAATATACAAATTTGTCGACTACGATTCGAAAAAAATCAGGTCTGTTAATTTAGAAAAATACAGATACCTTGGTTTTGAAATAAGACAATGATATGAGGTTTCGGCATTCTTTTAAGCAAATAACAGTAAAAATACAAGTGGAAAATCGGTACTTTTTAACATTTGTATAGTCAATTGTCTTTTTTTTTATAAGAAAGAAAGATGAAGTAAAAAAAACAAATCACGGATTTGAATTCCCCAATCGTCTGTTATTTGCACCATTTTTTAAATCAATATTTTGGAAAATGGTTTGTTTATTTAAAACAGGGGGCGCTAATCCAGTTTTCAATATTAACCCTAATCCTAGTAATGGGCTTTGTCCAGACATATAAGGCTACTGTAATCCGCCAACACATCGTGAAAAAGTTTTTATATTGAATCGCTTTAATGAATAGCTATGGACAACTAATTAGAAACAGTTTGTCCTCTTGGCTTTTAATACATTTAAAAAAAAAAAATTATGCAACGGTTGTTGCATTTGTTGTTCTTGTTTTTATACATGTGCCCTTTTGTGGTTTATGTGTTTGTTGTGTTTTTAATTGAAGAAGTGACCTTTGGCTGATGTGAAAATTAAGAGAAGTGCATAATATAACTGGCCATCTAATTAGAAACAATAAGTTGTGTTTAAGTAAGTAGCAAATTTTTGGATCTTGAATTGATTTTAGTGGCAAGTTATTAATCAGACAAAAACCTTATTTGTGGAGAAGCTAATTTACTGGATTTCAGGTACTCTTGAAATGAAAAAACCAATAAGTTTTGACCCAGCGACCCGAACATCTGTCATACCGAGCAATTGTCACCCATTTTGGTTGCCCAGTTAAGAAAGTTTATGGAGCTATTAAACACTTCAACACTTTTAAAACGGCAAAAAATGTGCCAAGAAAAAAAAAAGCCCCGTAAAACAACGGAAAGTACGGATGCAAAAATGTATCTATTGGCTAAATTAGACCCCAAAATAACCTCTAGGAAGATTCAACACCAAATTTTGGATCAAACTGATACTACGATATCCACTCGTACTGTACGGCGACGTTTGGTGGAATCTGGACTTCACGAAAAACTTCACGCAACAAGCCTCTAGTGACGAAATAACAGGAAAAAAGACACTCAATACTGAGAACATCGTCCAAAAGCATCAAAATCAAGATTGGTGACAGCAGGCAGTCTTTGCGCATACCTGACGTGGATTCAAAAGAATCCGAGAGTTTTCCGTTAAGAAATACTCTACACTTGGAATCTTCGTATTGCGTTAATGAGGTAAATGGTCTTGGGTGCTGCAACTTGTATGTTCAATGCAACCCAAATGCAATCGCGGTCGATGCTATCAAAGGCGGTACAGTAGCAAGGTTAATTTAAAGAATAGGGCCCTAGAAAGGAGGATTTTAGTTAAGATTTTGAACGGAATTAAAAGTATCATGATACCCCTATATGCATAAGGATAAGACACCTTTTTTGGAATTTTCACTTAAGTTCCTATGGATCAGTCCACAAATTTTAGTTCTCGTTCCCAAATTTCGTTAAGTACACGGACATAAGTTCAGCGATGCACTCCTGGAAAGCTTTCAACATTTCTGCAACTATGCAATATGCTGCATTGTTGTTTTTAAGAGAATTTACACCATTATCTCCGTTAATGAAAGCGGGTGAAAAATTGTGTTGTAGTCAATTAAATTGATTATTTTTTAAAAAATCTTTTTATTCAAAGCAAATTCATCGGAATTATGTGTATCCAATCAATTTTTTTTTATTGAAATTCAATCAATGATCAAAGTTTGAAAAAATATATAATTTTTAGGATCCTTTACCTAGAATTTTAAATTGAAAATATCTCAAAAACAAAAGAGTTGGCACCATTAAATGCAAACAGCTTGTTAAAAAAAAAAAGTTGTCTAACAAAGGCTGATTAAAACGTTAAATTATGTTCACCTCTCGAGCCCCAGAAAACCCAAAAAATATGGAAAATTGTTTACAGTTCGCCTTAGAACATTATTTCGAATCACTGATCGTCTGGTGCGCTGAATTTTAATTCAATTCATTTGTTGTTAATGTAAAGTCGTCGAATGTGAACTGTAAGCAATTTTCAACATTTTTATATAAACGATGTTATTTTTGCCAATGCGTCTACATAAATTATTTTAAATCAGACTTCAGCAATTATTCCATATAAGCATTTGTTACTCAAGGCTAAGTTTTAAAAAAAAATTAAAAACTCATATGATTATCTTGCGAAAATCTAATCAGGGACTCCCTACATATCGCCAAATTCAGTTCAGTTTTTTTATCCTTTCATTAAAATTGAAGGCACACAAATTACAAAAAAAAATATTTCTCATCCACCGTTCAGCTCCAATTCTTATCAAAAACGCACTATAACAATTTGATAATTCTTATGATAAATTTCGTTCACAAGAAGTTAAAATAATTTCTGAAAAATAGATTTAAACGTAAGAAATAGTTAGCAACTTTCAGATATTGCGAAGCAAGATCATTGTCGGGGCAACCCCGACAATGAGCCCCGAGGTGGCCGCGTCAAAAACGGTTGATTAAAATTGAAAATTTTCGGAAAAAGCCGTTAATTGCAGATTTTTTGTTATGTACACTTACATTTTTTTCTCTGACGTGAAAAAATTTTACTTTTTACCATTTTAAGGCCAAATTATTTTATTTTATAAATTTGAAAAGCCCGTTAATTCCCTGTTTTCAACATGGCAACCCTGACCATTGTAGTTGTTAGAAGCATATCACAGTAGGTGAATGTGAATGCCCTTTCAAGAAACTTTTCTTTTTTAAACAACAGGTCTTATGTCTTCCAGCAGCAGGTCTGGTTCATACCAAAAGCCAAGAAATCATATTGTTTTTTTTCGACAGTTTTTCTAGCTCCCAATTTGTTTTTGTGAATTACTGAGTACATACATCAAATGTAGGGATGTAAACATATTGAAAAATAATATTTATATACGTATGTATGCCGATATTTGAACATAAAAGTTTGTAATAACAAAAAGAGCAGATCTTTTTTCTCCTTTAGTCTTATTTTGAAACCCAGCGTCACAGGGCCTACTTTTCTGTTATTAATTAAGAAGCGAGGATGGCTTGTTCGCTTTTTCTTCTTCTATTTGGATGACTCTACAACTTTTCTCTATTAAGTTTTCAAGCAAGCTTTGCAGTATTACCGAGTTAGAAAGAATCAAGCTTAGGGCAGACATTCTATGTATATATGTATGTGAATACGTTAGTTTTTAATAACATAACACAAAAATATTTGACAGAGCTAAAATATATGTTTGTGGAAAGATAGTTTTGTGCTGAACAACTAACCCAAAAAATACATA
Source organism: Tricholauxania praeusta (assembly GCA_949775025.1). Taxonomy (NCBI): domain Eukaryota; kingdom Metazoa; phylum Arthropoda; class Insecta; order Diptera; family Lauxaniidae; genus Tricholauxania; species Tricholauxania praeusta. Next base: position 113,899,130 of record OX459028.1, read on the forward strand.
CCTCCGTCACGTCCTTTTATTTTTAAATGAACTCGTATTAAATTTACATTAATTAACTAAATAAAATGTTTACTTTCTTAGATTTTTGTATAAAAAATTCGAAACTTTCAGTCCATCTAAAAAAAGTAACGTGACATTAATATTTACAATTTTTCTATGTGAATCCAAATTGTTCTACAGTATGATTATTTCCTTAAAGCGTGTCCAGTCAACTTAATCCAAGAACAAATGTGTGATCAGTTGACATGAAAAACATCTCGCACTGTAAATGCCTAAAAAGTACAAATTTTGTTGACGTACTTAGATTTTTAGATTTGAATCAAACTAAGCTCTTGAATTTGAAACTTTAATTGGAATATTCCGACTGATTTCGTTTTGAAGGATATGGGGTAAAACACGCGAAAACGCCAGCGAAAAAATTTTGTGGCTCCGATTTGGCTGAAATTTGGCATTATTGTAATATCAATGTCCAGCAATAGAACTGCGTTCAGGAATTTGCCCTAGTATTATTTGTTGTTGAGATACACTGGTATGAAATTCACGATTTTTGTACTTTTTCGGAATAAGTGATTTTTTCGAAAATTCATAGCTTACAGCAAACTCTATCAATTAATAATTGGTATACCTACGATTTTGGGTTTTTCCTTGTACTTTTCGAAAAAAAAATATTGTTTTTGAAAAAAAAAAATTTTTCGCAAAAATTTTGCGAATTTAAAATTATTTTTGCATTCTTTTTAAAAAAAAACCATTTTTTTTTTAAAAAAACTTTGATTTATTCTGCGTTGAATGCCGTAAAAATTTTTATGGGGAAAAAATTATTTATATTTTTTTTTTAATTTTAAAAAAAATTAAAGAGCTAAGATTTTGAAAATTGAAATGAATTTTTGAATTTTTTTTGAAAAATGCATTTGTGAAAATTTTTTTGTTTTTACATTTTTAGGTTTTTACTTGTACTTTTCGAAAAAAAATACTGTTTTTGAAAACAAAAATTTTTTCTAAAAATTTTGCGAATTGAAAAATATTTTTGCATTTTTTTTAAAAAACCCATATTTAAAATTTTTTTTTAAAAAAAACTTTGATTTATTCTGCGTTGAATGACGTAAAAATTTTTGCGGGGAAAAAAGTATTTATATTTTTTTTTTAATTTTAACAAAAATTAAAGAGCTAAAATTTTGTAAATTGAAATGAATTTTTGAATTTTTTTTGAAAAATCCATTTCTGAATATTTTTTCGGTGAACTTCAGATTACAGCTTGATCCGCAAGCTTCAAAATGATATGCCATAACATGAGAGCAAGTAGTTAATTAAAATGATTAAGCCACTAAACGCGCGCTGTACTACGCGTTGAAAGGCTACTGCACTCATTTTAAATTTCAGTTTTAGTTTTCAGGTTAATGGCTCAAACATTTTAATTAATTACTTGCCCTCAAGTTATGGCATATCATTTTGAAGCTTGCGGATCAAGCTGTAATCTGAAGTTCACCGAAAAAATATTCAGAAATGGATTTTTCAAAAAAAATTCAAAAATTCATTGTAATTTACAAAATTTTAGCTCTTTAATTTTTGTTAAAATTAAAAAAAAAATAAAAATACTTTTTTCCCCGCAAAAATTTTTACGTCATTCAACGCAGAATAAATCAAAGTTTTTTTTAAAAAAAAAAAAAAAAATTTTAAATATGGGTTTTTTAAAAAAAATGCAAAAATATTTTTCAATTCGCAAAATTTTTAGAAAAAATTTTTGTTTTTAAAAACAGTATTTTTTTTCGAAAAGTACAAGTAAAAACCTAAAAATATAAAAACAAAAAAATTTTCAGAAATGCATTTTTCAAAAAAAATTCAAAAATTCATTTCAATTTTCAAAATCTTAGCTCTTTAATTTTTTTTAAAATTAAAAAAAAAAATATAAATAATTTTTTCCCCATAAAAATTTTTACGGCATTAAGCGCAGAATAAATCAAAGTTTTTTTAAAAAAAAAAAAAAAAATTTTTAAAAAATGGTTTTTTTTAAAAAAAAGCAAAAATAATTTTAAATTCGCAAAATTTTTGCGAAAATTTTTTTTTTTCAAAAACAATATTTTTTTTCGAAAAGTACAAGGAAAAACCCAAAATCGTAGGTATACCAATTATTAATTGATAGAGTTTGCTGTAAGCTATGAATTTTCGAAAAAAACACTTATTCTGAAAAAGTACAAAAATCGTGAATTTCATACCCGCGTATCTCAACAACAAATAGTACTAGGGCAAATTCCTGAACGCAGTTCTATTGCTGGACATCGATATTACAATAATGCCAAATTTCAGCCAAATCGGAGCCAAAAAATTTTTTCGCTGGCGTTTTCGCGTGTTTTACCCCATATATGAAATAACCGCTTACTGTATAGCAATCAGTTTTGCAAGTCTTCTAATTAATACTCAATGTTAAAAATATCGACATGCAACAATTTCGATATCGTAATAAGTATTCTCAATTAACGAATGTAAATTTAATCATGTTATTTTAACAGCTTTCTAATTGCTCGCAAGATTTCGTTTTCTGTTTAGTTTGCTTTTGGTTTTGTGCTGTTGATATATCGTTGCCAAAGTCATTATTAGACGCATTTTCAAATAATTTGTAGGCACTTTTTGAATTCTGACGATATTTCTTTTTTGAGTTACGGAGTGTGCCCAGCGTAAAGAAATTCATAAGGTTTTTCATTTTAGTTGAACCTGTCGAGGAAAAGGATGATGATGACTGTGCTTCTGCGGTGTTTTTTTGTTTTACAATTGTTTGCTTTGACACATGTTGTTGCTGATGCTGTTTCTGTTTCTGTTTTTGTTGTTGCTGCTGCTGTTGTTGTTGTAGCAGATGTCGTTTCATTGTTATGACTTCCGGATCTGGTTCTACATCACGCAGTTTACGCGCAGCTAGAATTGAATTTTGTGGCATGTAAATTGTGGCATGATCATGTGTTTCCTCACATATTGCTTCGTTAGCGGCACCATCAATGGAAAATTGCCTAGCTGATGTGCTTTCATTAGAATAAGTTGCAAGGCTGAAAGAACGATTGCCACCAGCGGTGGACACTGTTGAATCAGTGGTGTTAGTAGAAGATGTTGTTGAATTTAAATGCATATCGAAATGAGTAACAGTGGTTTGCGAATTGACTTGAAATGTTACACTGGACTTGCGGGAAGAGGCTTGCTGCTGCGAAATGTCAATTGATGATGATTGATCAGAGCACATGGAATTGAAACGCTCGTCAATGGACGTCATGGAACCAAATGAGGTTTCAAGTATGTTTTGTGGCATATCATCTATGTTAACGGAAGCCACAATATTGTCATTATTCGAGGCTTGAACGAAGAAACAATGACGTGGAAATTGGGATCCAGAACCGTTACGTTGAAAACGATATGTTCCTTCGGAATCATCGGCGCTTTCTTCTGTTAGACGTAAAGCTGAACTGTACATTGTAAGATCACCACTAGATTTTGAGCTAACACGTTTAGAACGTTGCCAATAGGTACGATTGGAAGTACACCGTTTAAAATTATTGTTGCTGGATGAGGAGGAACTGGCAGCGTTTGTTGATGGCAACGCCGATGAGAAAATTTTTTCTAAGGATTTTTGCATTGATTTATAAAAAACGCGATCGTATGTTAAATTATCTGCATTCGCAACTACCTCTAGTGAGCCACTAGCTTCTGTGAGTAATGGACTCTCATGGCAGTTTGGTGGAGGATTCGCAAGCGGACTTGTGGGCATGCGATGTTGTTGACGCCGAGCTATCGGTGACATTTTACTGTCTAATGAAAACTTTTTACGCACCACAACAGGACTGTTACCAACGCTGTTGCAAACAATGTCTTGGTCGGATAACGGACTGCGGTCATTTTGCAAATAATTTTGTGGTGAATTCGGTGATATTTTCCTGAAAGGAAAACAACCAATGGTAGGCGTAATGGCTTCAACATCCGAGTCGCTGTCATCAGTTACAACCGCAGGAGGGAAGAATTTAGCATTGCTTGGTGACATAAAATTGTTTTTAGTGTTAAAGTTGAAGGGACTATGAGTGGAAGATACATTGTTGGACGCGTTGCTTCGCATAAAGATGTCCAATCCACGATCATGACTTTTACCCAAATAGTGCAATGTTGCTGCTGCATGTGGCTGTTTCTTTTCCGTTTTCTTACTGCTACGTAAGAAATCGCTGTTGTTTTTGTGGTTATTTGTAAGTGTACTAGTACTCGTATTACTACTACTATTACAGCTGTTAATGGAAAATGCTTGATTACTGTTATTAATGATGCCATTACCGTTATTTTGTATAGAATTTTGATTACTGTTATTGTTTAAGTTTAAGAAAGCCAATGTAATGGATGTCGTTGAGGATGAATTAGATGAAGTGGAATTGGACGCAGTTGTTGTAGTGGTTATTGGTATACCTTGTGCATTGTAGCCAATAATTGCATGTGTTGTAGGCGACGTAGGCGTTGAACCTGCATGTTGTTGTATTCGAATGGACTTTTTGTCTAAATTTGGCGCACTCTTACTGAAAGAGTGCGTTGAGGCATCTCGTGGCCATTCGGTAGAACTTAATGAAGCTGGTAAATGCGAACGTTCACGTTGGTGCACCGTTGATGGACCCCATGTTTTACCTTTATAGCCATCCGGTGGTACTTTTTGTGATAACATAAAAGTAAAATAAAAGAAAAAAATAATAATAAAAAATCAAATAAAAAACTATAAATTTGTAATAACTACATAAAATAAAGTTTTTCAATAGGGCGATTCACATTTTTGAATAGAGAAAAAAAAAGTTGCGTAATGTACAGGTGCCTTTTACTTTTTCTGTTCCTTTTGATTAATGAAACAAAATACCAAGAAAAGTTTATCCATAATCCATATTAAGACAAATATTTTTCAAAATTATTTGAAGAATATAGTCTACAAAAAAAATATTTATTGCTTAACTTAATTCGCTACAAAATTGTAGTTGCTAATCCTAAGGGAGCTTATGCTTAAATGTGATCACCTTCAATTATTGAAAGTTGAAAGTCTTAAATGAATATAACTCAAACGATTTGATATTAATAAATACTGCATTTAACTTATGAAAAAAGTGTTTCCATAAGTGATAAGTGTTTTCGTTTCATAAACCTTAATGACATGCAGTTATTTCAAAATAAAGCATGGTTTTCAACTTAATTTCGAATGGTCTATCGAAATGTGTAGCAAAACATCATATGTACATATGTTATATCAAATTTAGCACATGCATTGTGACACATATCCCTATTTTTGTTAAGGCCCTATATGATAAGTATAATTTGTTATCAGATTTTGATATAACGTACAAATACAGAAAACAAGTAAATTGTTTGGAAAATCTATATTTTATTAAAAAGTTCTGTGAATGAATAGGTGATGAATTTTGTTGATCTGCTGGGGGTCGCTTTTAGAAGTACAGTAAACGTCCAATATAGCGAACTAATTAATGCACAGGTTAGTCGTAATATTGAAAAATTCGTTATATCGAAGTACTTTTGTATTAAATGAACTGATTTTTATTTACGCATTTACTCCTATAAGAGTTAAGTTAGATTTTGGAAGGCCATATTTATTTTCGGTCACTTTTACTGGTATTGCTTTTTTACAATCTTCAATTATTTAAGCTTAATCACTTAACGGAAGGCGCTTGAGTAAAAGCGGCAACACAACACAACAATCAATTTTATAATACTGACAAAGTGAAAAAAACGACGCAAAAAAAAAGTCGAACGACTGACGTTAAAAACAAGGGAACAAAAAGGAGCACTTGATGAATTAAAAGGCGTTCGTTATTTATATTTTTACCGATCATAAATTAGAGACATCAATGAAAAAAATTACAATTAGAAAAACTGTTCGTTATAATGGAAACCACATCAGAATTTTCAAATATTTGAGGTTAAGTACTTAAAACATGCTTTTTGTCTACTTTCAATGTTATGTATAATATAATTCAAAAAACTGTTGAGCTTATTTCTAATAAAAACATTTAGTATCATTCCTTATCTTTGAAGTGGTTATCTGTGATATTTCCTCTCTTTTAAGGTGACAAGAATTTGAAACCGTTTGGTTAATATTGTTGGATCGTAGGGGATCAAATTCATGTCACTTTAAAATGACTATAACTTAGCGAGGTTACATTACAGATAACCACTTGAAAGCTCATTTTAACCCTTAGTGGCACCACGGCAATTTTGAAATCATTTTTCGATCTAATAAATACCCAAGCTTAGGCTCATATAGCACACAAATTTTTTGAAAATATCCTTAATCGTTCACAGTTATGATGCCTGGAATTAAAAATTTGTTTTTTATAATTATACCCTACACCGAGGGTATATTCACTATGTCATTTCGTTTGTAACACACAAAAGGGGCGTGGCAGGTATAGAAAAGGTATAGAGTTGGTTTAGCGATGTCTGTCTGTCTGTTTGTCCATCTGTTGAAATCAGGTTTACGGGAAAATCAAAAAAGCTAATTGAATCAAGTTAGCACACTCAGGTCACACCTTCTTGTAGACATCTTGCTATTGAAAATGGGCGAAATCGGTTCACGGACACGCCTACCGCACATACTCTATGTATGGTCAATTTTGAAAAAAGTTGCAGGTATTTTGATGAAACTTGGTGATTTGATGCATATGTGAACAAGATTAGGATTAGGCTAGGTTTAAAGTTTTCAAAGCTTCCTACGGGGGCGTGGCACAGCCCTAAATTTTAGCCCTTATACTACCATATCTTGTAAACCATTCAAGATATTGCGATGAAATTTGGTAAACGGATACATATCAAATCTATCTTAAATTGTGATAAAAGTGGGCGTGGCACTTTTCAACTGTGAAAAATTTTGTTTCCATATATCTCAAAATTGGAACAAACGATTTTCATACAAATTTTGGATATGATGCCGCTGAAAGCAGTCATCAATACAAGCTCAGCCGTGGGCCTGGGACCACCCATATTAACATAAATTTGTAAGCGCTATTTTAAGTGAACTATTGCAGCAATTGGTATGAAATTTAATGTAAATTCAGTTGCTATAGAATATATCTGAATCAAAAGTGGCTGAAACAGCACCAGTGGCCGTGGCACCTCCCATACAAATAAAATACGCTAAGTGGCATATTAATCGAAATATGTGAGTAATCGAACTAAAATTTGGTGTAAGAAGTTTGTTTATAGGAAGCTATTTCTGGATCAAAACCGGACTGAATTGTACCAGTGGGTGTGTCACCGCCCTAAATTTTAAGGCTAACTACGGCATATATCGCAAACTATACAGACTATTGTGCTAATTTGGTATGTGGATGTCAGTCACGAATATAATTTATTGAACCAAAAGTAGGCAGAATTGGAGAAGTGGGCGTGTCATATTTCAAGTTTTTCATTTCCATATTCCATATTCTTTCGACTTTTTCAACCTTTTAACTTTTTCCAATATACCCTATATGTATTTGTTCAACTTTTTCAATTTTTTTCAACTTTCTTCATCAGTTCCTTTATTTTTTCTTCATCAACTTTGAATTGTTTCAACATATTTCAACCTCTTTAACTTTTTTAGAGTTTTTCAACCTCTCTCGACTTTTTCAACACATTTCAACCTCTGTCAACCTTTTTTACATTTCACATTTTTCCTGTCTTATTCAACATCTTTGACGTCTTTTTAACATTTATTTAAAAGGTACTTTTAGTACAGTGTAGGGTATGTGAGTTTCGGCCTGGCCGAAGATAACACCTTAACTTGTTTTTTTTTTTTCAAAGTGGGGTCGTGAAAAACCACAATGTGCCGGATTGCTATAAAAATTCAGTTGTGCCGCTAAGGGTTAAAGATAGAGATGGTACTAAATGGCGTTTCTATTACAAATAATCTGGACAATTTTTTTGAGTCCTGTACGAGTACATAACCACGAAAGTAGACAAAAAAAAAAACGTTTTTTGATCTTTCAAAATCCTGTTGTAATGTGTCGATTCTAGATAAGGCTAGATAAGGATGCAAAGCAAAAAATTACCTATAAAAACAACATTCATCACCTACTCAATTTCAAATCTTTTTAATGATATATACAGCCGTGCTCCCATTTACACTTGATTTTGCGATTTGCGTTTTTATACAAATCGTACGATTTCATTTTTAGGTGCTCCGAAATTCGTAAATTTTAGTTATCGATATGTTTCATTTTCACTTTGTTTTTGGCAAGATAAAACAGCTGTTCTGGTTGTTTAAATAAATTTAAAAGAATCAAAAAATGCCATTTATTTTTTCAATTGCTTGTTTTGAAGCAAAAAGAAGACAGAAACTTCTTGAATTAAAAAGAATGAAGCATCTACGACCGAAGGCAAATGCATTTAACATGTCAGACGAAATGTGAGTTGCAATCATAGGCCTAAAGTGGGCTGTTTATTAACAACGTATTTTGTAGGTTCATAAAATCATTCCGAGTGGACAAGGACACAGACATATCGATAGTTTCATTCATTCATTTCATTTCATTTCACTTGTCACTCAAAAGCAAATCGCAACTTATTGTTGTCTTGAAAAATTTTTCAACATTAAAAATTGAGGTGTAGCTAGTAAATACTTATTTAAAGAATCAAATAAATCTGAATTTGATTTTTGAGTACGCCAAAATTATTTTAAGACATTACAGAAGAACATAAAAAAAATTTTGATTTTAGTCAGTTCTTTATTTATACGAAAATGGCAATTTACTTTTCATTTCACCGACTCAACAGCAACCGATTTGAAACCGGAAAAATTTTGTGATTTACGAATATCGGAGCACGTACATTTGCGATTTGAAAAGTAAATCGCAATATTTTTGCGTTTCCGAAAATGGGAGCACGGTTGATAGTTTTTCCATACAATTTACATGTAATAAGTACTAACAGGCTTCGACGCCACTTTTAAAAATTTTAGCTAACGAGCTGCGCTTTTCTACTGGCTAAGGTAACGCTTAAGAACAATAACGTAGAGTTCCCAACAACGTATGTAAAGGTGTACTAATAAGATTGCACTTTTTCATTAAAAAATAAAAACACGTATTTTTTGAGCGAGTTGTGATATTTTTATTGCATTGAAAAATATTTTTATTTGCATGGTCTGCTGGTTTGAGCTCTTGAGTAAGCTGAATCTTGCACGTGGAGGTCTTATGTTAAAATTCGATGCGTAGTGCTTCGTGAAACTTAAAGTTTTTGGGAACGATGCCGAATTGATGTTTTCAGGATTTCGGCGACACTCTCGTTTGCAGCAGCAATATTTTCAAGAGACTGACCAGCAGTCGACTTAAAGCAGACTTACTGTCCATAATCGACCCTGTTTCTTCAAATTTTTTGACCACACTTTTAATTGTTGACACAGTAGGTGGATTTTCTCGACCGAAATACCGTGAAGTTTGCGAGCGGACTCAGCGTATCTTTCCCCATTTTAGTAATGGGTTTTCACAATGATAACGTTGTTCTTTTGTGAAGCGCTCTATTTTTAATAATCGGAACAATCATGTCAAACTATACAAAATTTAAAAAGTGCACTCTTATTAAGACACCCTTTATATTTCAGCTTCATACAAGATTTTAGAAAACTGTATATTTTTTAATGATTGGAGAAACTATAAAGGATATCGATGAAGCTCTAAGGATAGTTTATTTGAAATATTGTTTCCATAATTAACTAAGCGAAAGGAATAATGAACTCTTAAAGTACCGTGACATTTTTAGCATGCATATCAACAAAAAAAAGTGTTTCCCACGTATGATATATGTAGATGGAACTATTTCAAGTGTTTGCACCAAAAACTCTTATGCTTGTAAAATTACAATTTTTGGAGCAAGCATTTTATTATTTCCCATTAACACTTGAAATAGTTTTCGCAAACACTTGAAATAGTTCCACTACACTCAAGGTCAAAAAAACGCCGACGAGTAATTATACACAAAGTTTTTGTTTATTTGCTTATTCTTTTGTTAGTCTCGCTATGTTGCGTTAATTTTTTTTTCTTTTTTGTGATTGTTAATGAGTAGCTTGCCTAATAATTAAAAATTTTTGTAATATAAATGCATTTGGGTCAGAAAACGTGAAAACGACATGTCTGAAATGTTTTTCAAAGTTTTTTATATGTTTTTTATCACAATCGTATGTATTTTTGTTTAATTTTATTGCAAGTTTTATACTGTTTTCTCGAATAACTTATACATTTTTTGTCCGATATCCGCAAAATTATACTTAAAATATTTGCAAAAGAATAGTCTTTCATTTTTAATTCTAAAAACATGAAAAAAAAAAAATCATTAAAATGGAGCAATTGAAATTTAGTGATTTTTAAAAAAGTCAGTTTTTTTGCACTCTGAGCGCTTGTAATGCATCAAATCTTATACGATTCAAGGAAACAGCATACGGTTAGAAAGGGAATAAAAATATCTTTGGAGTGCTGAAAAACGTTTTTGAGTGGAAAAAAAATTAATCGAGATAAATGAAGAAAGTGCCGAAAAAGGGGTTTTTAAACGATTCTTAAGAAAAAAAAATGGTTGCCATTTTTGGAAACTATGCCCCAAAATACATGGAAAAAAGTCTATAGTATGAGAAACCAGATCTTTTTTCTTGTAAACTAGAGTTATTGATTTTTTTGAAAAATTACAAAAATTTTATGTATTTCTTGTCCGCCCGGTACCACTATAATATTGTTACGAAATTTCTGTCCCTTTGACGAGAATTTCGATCTCTCACACTTTTCTGAGTTCGATCACTGGATTGTGTAACAATTAAAAACACAAACTTATTTAGTTATAAAATGGTTTATTTTATTAACGTTCAAATTCTAATATTAATTTAACACTGTATAGAAAACTGTTTTGTTCTACTACGGATCACACTGTATTCACTTTATTGCTTACTGCTTCGCTGGTTTAATTCTACTGTGTGTTCAGCTCAGATGACAACCCTTTTTATACTGCAGTCATCACTCTCTCGAATAATCCAGTACCTTCTAAGTGGCGTATATTCTACCATTATCTACAACCCACCAGTGCTACTTTGTAGCGTGCATTCTACTACTATCCACATTTCACCACAATACACCACGTTGACGTTGAGCTAGCTATTATGCTAGATGGTTGATGGCGTTGCACGTTGTACGACGGCGATAATTTCTCTCGGTTGTTGACTTTTTATTGTTTACTGCAGCGTCTGTTCGGTTTATTATTTTTAGCATTTTGCGCTAGATGGTGCTAATATCGTTTAGTTTCTTTCGTTGGTATTTATTTCAAGAGTCTTCTAGCATAAACCAAATTTCGCTACACTGCCCTCCGCTTAAACTTGTTCGTCCCGAACAAGAGTCTCTCCGTCCCTAGTATAAGGTGCCAGCCTTTCGATGTGGACTACCTTTAATTTACTTTTGTTCCCGGGGTATTTTTGGATTCGATACACAACATCATTAATCCTTGTGACGATCCGGTAAGGTCCCTCCCAATGAGTCTGTAATTTAGGAGACAAGCCTCGTTTTCGTTGTGGGTTATGTAGCAGCACTAGTTGACCTTCTTTGAACCCTTCAGTATTTGCTCGCAGGTCATACCGAGCTTTCATCTTGTCGCTAGCTAATTGAGTACGTCTTCTAATAAGCTCGTGTATATCTGCTAATTCTTCTCTTTTCCGCGACATGTAATCGTCAGCATGGGTCGTTTCTGGGACAACGCTTACTCCGTACTTCAAATCTGCTGGAAGCCTTAAGTCCGTACCAAAAATGGCTTTTGCTGGCGTAACTGTAGTGGTATCGTGTATTGCCGACCGATAAGCCATCAGAAACATTGGTAGATGCTCATCCCAATCTTTTTGTCCTTTATCGACAACCTTTTTTAAATGTTCCTCTAGAGTACGGTTGAACCTTTCGACCATGCCATCGGACTGAGGATGCAAAGCTGTGGTGCGTGTCTTCTGTATTCCAAGCATGTCACAAACCTCCTTAAAAAGTGTCGACTCAAAATTTCGTCCTTGGTCGGAATGCAACTCAAGTGGAGCTCCATATCGGCAAATCCAATTTTTGATGAAAATGTCTGCCACTGTTTTTGCTTCTTGATTTGGAATGGGATATACTTCTGGCCACTTACTGAAATAATCAATTACCACAAGGATGTATTTATTTCCTGCATTGCTGATTGGAAAAGGTCCCGCTATATCCATGGCTATCCTCTCAAAGGGAGCTCCAACGTTATACTGATGCATTTTTCCCCGAGTGCGTTGCCTTGGTCCTTTAGCAATTGCACATTGGTCACAACGGCGGATCCAGTCAGCAACTGATTCTTGGCATCCTACCCAATAAAACCGTTTCTTTATTTTCTCTGTGGTTTTCGTTATGCCCAGATGTCCACCACTCGATCCATTGTGATAATCCTCGATTATTTCCTTAAATTTGGCCTTTGGAATAACCAGCAGTTTTGAGCGAGTTTTACCATCCTCGCTTTCCCAGATTCGGTAGAGACAACCATCATGCAACTCCAAACTTTGCCATTGCGCCCAGTATGCTTTACAGATTTGGCTTTCATTTGAAATTTCTTGCCACGCCGGTTTCCTACCCAGCTCCTTAAACTTAATTATAATTGCCAAATCTGTATCATTGCGCTGATCTCGTTTTACCTCCTCTTTTGTCCACTTTTCTTCAGGCAAAACGTTCAAAAGGCGCACATCAATTGTTCCAGCTTTATTTTCTGTTCGCGAACAATGACCGCATTCAATTTTACATGGACGACGGGAAAGTGCATCCGCATTTCCATGCTGGCTTCCTTTGCGATGCTCTATGGTGAAATCATAGCTCTGCAAGCGTTCTATCCACCGTGCGATTTGACCTTCAGGATCCTTGAATTGAAGTAGCCACCTTAATGCTGCATGGTCTGTCCTCAGGAGAAAGTGCTGTCCATATAAGTACTTATGGAAGTGTTTCACGCATTCCATTACTGCCAGTAACTCTCTCCGAGTTACGCAATAATTCCTCTCAGGTTTCGACAGAATTTTGCTGAAATATGCGACGACTTTTTCTTGACCATTGATGATTTGGGACAAAACTCCTCCAATACCATGGCCACTCGCATCGGTGTCCAATACAAATTCTTTGCCGGGTATTGGGTACGCGAGTATTGGCGCTGTGGACAGTAATTCTTTCAGTTTTTGGAATGCAGTTTCCTGTGCCCCACTCCATTCGAATTTTCGATTTTTCTGTGTCAGCTCATGTAGACTGCCTGCAACATTTGCGAAACCAGGAACAAAGCGTCTGTAATAAGTGCATAGACCCAGAAAACTTCGCAACTCATGAAGATTAGATGGACGTGGCCAATTTTTCACAGCTTTTATTTTATCTTCATCTGTGTGTATTCCTTCTGACGTAACCTTGTGCCCCAGATATTTGACTTCACGCTGGAAAAGTGAGCACTTTTTCGCACTTAATTTTAGTCCAGCTGTCTCCAAGCGCTCAAACACTTCCTCCAGATTTTTCAAGTGGTCATCAAAATCTTTACCCATGATGATTATGTCATCGAGATACACTAGACAAGTCTTCCAATGTAGTCCTTTGAGAACTCGTTCCATTAACCGTTCAAACGTAGCTGGAGCGTTACAAAGACCAAACGGCATGACGTTGAACTGCCATAGACCATTCCCAATACTAAAGGCAGTTTTCTCTTTGTCTTTTTCATCTATTTCCACCTGCCAATATCCACTTTGTAAGTCCAGGGTGGAAAACCATGTTGCTCCAGATAACGTATCCAGTGTATCATCGATTCTGGGTAACGGGTAGCTGTCTTTTTTAGTGACGTCATTCAATTTTCTGTAATCCACACAGAATCGCATACTTCCATCCTTTTTCTTCACAAGTACGACCGGTGAACTCCATGGGCTTTCTGATGGTGCAATGACATTTTCTCGCGCCATATCTTCTATAAGGCCCGTCACTTCTTCTCTCTTAGCGAGTGCTAGCCTCCTTGGAGGTTGACGAATCGGCTGAAAATCACCTGTATCAATGCGATGTTTGACAACTGATGTTCGGCCATTATTTTCTCCTTTGGACGCAAATATCCGCCAATGTTTTTGCAGAAACCTTTTTGCTTTATTTTTGTTCTGGGCAGACAACTCCTTCGTCCATTCTTTCGTTAATACTTCCATGGCCGACGATTTCGTTAAAGTTGGGCCTTGTGTGTTCTGCTGGTTATTTTCACAATTTATCACAGCCGTAACTTTCTCACATTGCGCTATAAGTTCACCTTTTTGCATCCATTTCGGCTTATTTGTTGGATTCAAAATTCGCACCGGTATTTTTCTGTCTATTCTTGTGTTTACTAGGGTCTTTCCAATAATCAGGTCTTTCTTAAAATTTTTCTTATCTGCTTCCACTACCCACAGATGGCTTGTCCCACAGTCTTCATTTGTTGTGGCCCAAATAATTTCTTCGGTGTTGGGTTCGATTCGACAGCGCTCACTTATGTAGACTCTTGCAATTGTTAATTTTTGTCCACAGCCAATGTCTAAAGGTAACTCTACATTGGCATACCTTAACGTTTTTTTTTTAAGATCCAAAGTGAACCCGTGTCGAATCATGAAGTCCACGCCAATGATAACCTCATCGGTGATGTTTGCAACAATAAAATCATGTTCCACAGTTTTGTTGCCGATAAGAATACTCGCTGTAACTTTTCCTACTATTTGCGCAATTTCTCCTGTCGCTGTTCTCAATTGGATCCCATTTAATGGCGTTACTGGTCGTCTATCAAATAAGTCTTTCCTCACAATTGAATGCGATGCGCCTGTATCCAAAGTAAGCTCACATGGTCTTCCGTTGATTTTTCCACCGATGGTAAGGCTGTTGGAATTTCGGCAGAGCTTCGAAACCAAGACTATGGGGCAATCATCTGTAAGAGTCAGCTCACGCCCCGCTGTACTGACTCTCTTTAGTTTAACGACTGCTGCTCGCTAACATTTTCGCCATCGTTCACCCTATTTCCAATTCTTCTTTTTGGTGAACGTGATGCAGATCGTTTACGACGTGATTTGCAGTCACGTGCCATGTGTCCCTGCTTACCACAATTGTAGCATTTTCCGCTGAAGCTACCGCTGGCGAACGATGAATTTTTCTTTTCAGCCTCCACCTCCATCCGACGAGTTTTCAGTGATGGGCGGCATGTTAACGCAATCGTCTCCTGCGTGAGGGCAACCGTTACTGTTTCATTAAATGTCGTCTTCGGGCTCCTCATTGTCTCGCGTTTTGTTTCTGAGTCACGTATGCCGTCAATAAATGCCTCTATTTTGAATTTTTCTGCTACGACACTTAACTCGTCAGAATAGGAAAGGTGTGCCAATCGCTCAATATCCGCAGCATACTCCTGCAAGGACTCACCAGATTTCTGGATACGACTTTTCAACTCCAATCTGTGAATCTGCTTCATGTGGTCACTGCCATATTTTCGCTGTAAGGCATCCATCACCGCCTTGTAATTTTTCTGCTCCGCCACTGGAACCGTTTGCAATACTTCTGCAGCTGCGCCTTTTAATGCCACAATTAGCGCTGCAGCTGCGCTTTCGTTATCCCAACGGTTGTGACCAGATGTTGTTTCGAACTGGAGCTTGAAAACACTGAATGGCGTTGTTCCATCGAATGAGGGTGCCTTAAGCCTCTCTGCGCTGATTTCTCTTATAACTTGAGTGGTTGGTTCACTTATTTCCAACTGTTGAATCCTTTTATTAACGTCTTCAAAATTATTTTGAACTTTTTCAAGATTATTTTGAACTTCTTCCTTGAATGATTCAACGTCATCTCGTAACTCAGTCACTTTTGCATCGAGGCCATCTACCATTTTGGCAACCTCCGTTCGAACAGCCTCGTGGATCTGCGTCGCGTTCTGACTTAACTTGTGGTCTATTTGCAGTGCATTTTGACTTAACTTCTCGTCTATTTGCAGTGCATTTTGACTTAAGCTCTGATCAATTTCTTCTCGAACGGCCTGGATATTGCTATTCATTTGTAGTGCATTTTGACTTAACTTCTGGTCTATTTTTTTCTGAACCGCATGGATCTGCAGCGCGTTCTGACCAATTTCTTCCCGAACGGCCTGGATATTGCTTGTCATCGCCATTAACATTTTCTCGAACTTTGACATATCTACAACTTCACCACTTGCCGCTGGTCCAGAAGTTTCTTCCACTTTCGCTGCTGATTCTGATACATCACTATAAAATTCATGCTCTTCCAGGTTTACACCTTGAGCCTCAAGAGCCTGCCGTAAGCGTTTCTGTAATTCCACCTTTCCGCCAGTAGATTGCAGATTCAGCTGCTGCAACTCCTTCTTCAGTTGATCCACTTTCAGATCTTCAAACTTAACCATTTTTATTTATTTTTTAATTAATTGATTGTTAATTCTTTTTACACAATCCCACTTCTGACACCAATTGTTACGAAATTTCTGTCCCTTTGACGAGAATTTCGATCTCTCACACTTTTCTGAGTTCGATCACTGGATTGTGTAACAATTAAAAACACAAACTTATTTAGTTATAAAATGGTTTATTTTATTAACGTTCAAATTCTAATATTAATTTAACACTGTATAGAAAACTGTTTTGTTCTACTACGGATCACACTGTATTCACTTTATTGCTTACTGCTTCGCTGGTTTAATTCTACTGTGTGTTCAGCTCAGATGACAACCCTTTTTATACTGCAGTCATCACTCTCTCGAATAATCCAGTACCTTCTAAGTGGCGTATATTCTACCATTATCTACAACCCACCAGTGCTACTTTGTAGCGTGCATTCTACTACTATCCACATTTCACCACAATACACCAGCATGGCGCACTGACGTTGAGCTAGCTATTATGCTAGATGTTAGATGGCGTTGTACGTTGTACGACGGCGATAATTTCTCTCGGTTGTTGACTTTTTATTGTTTACTGCAGCGTCTGTTCGGTTTATTATTTTTAGCATTTTGCGCTAGATGGTGCTAATATCGTTTAGTTTCTTTCGTTGGTATTTATTTCAAGAGTCTTCTAGCATAAACCAAATTTCGCTACAATATTTATACCATCAAAACTAATTGAAGCTCCACGATTTTTTTGACGAATTATAATTTGGAAGGGTGCATCTCTGTAATTTTTTTTTCACATTTTTTCGAGGCGGCGAACTTCGTTAAAACTCAATTGTTGATAAAAAAATTGCTAATTAACAACTAAAATGCAAAATTTTTCCAACTTTTTTTTTAATACATAAGTTAAACTTATTATCTACAGAAATTAAAAAATTTCGTCACGATCAGTAAAGCAGTTCAAAATTTATAGCATTTTGAAAAAAAGTTAATGAAAACTTTGATTAGCAATAACACTAGTTTACACTCAAAATGTTCCATTGATAAGAAGTTACTTTTCTTATGTAATTTTTGCTGCTGAGTTCAAAAATGAAAATAAAAATTTTTTGAATGGTACAGTTTTCGAGATATTGTGGTTTTTTTCATTTTTTCGACCTCTTTTCACTTTAAAATTCATATATTGAGCTAGTTATGTCCAATTTCCATGTTCTTAGTGTCAAATTAAAGATAATAAACTAGCTTGAAATATGAATTTAAAAGTGAAAAGAGTTCGAAAAAATTAAAAAACCACAATATCTCAAAAACTGTACCATAAAAAAAATTTAACTTTCATTTCCGAATTCAGCGGAACAAAGTACATAAGAAAAATAACCTCTCATTAAAGGAACAAAACAAAAATTTTTTTTGTAACGATTAGACTCAAAAAATTGGCGGAAAAATTAATACATATATTCAGAAAATGTGGGATTTGAATTCATTCATCAATCGCTTCTAACGTTGTCGTCTTACGGTCGATTTTCTTCTGGTATGTTTTAATTTTTGCGTAAGAGTATCAGCTCTATGTGTAAGAAGTAAAATTTTTTTTTTTTTTTATTTCTATTTTTTCTGGGCCGCAGAATCAAATGTAAAATTTGATTTTTCTTAAAATCTGGTCTGTTTTCATCGATATCTTTTGAACCACTTTATTAATGAAAAATAAAATAACACAAGTTTGTTTGTCATTTTATTATCTTTGATTTGACATATTGATTTTGATTTTGACACACGAGGACATTGGACATAACTAGCTCAAGATATGAATTTTAAAGTGAAATGAGGTCGAAAAAATGAAAAAACCACAATATCTCGAAAGCTGTACCATTCAAAAAATTTTAATTTTCATTTTCGAATTCAGCAGGAAAAAGTACGTAAGAAAAGTAACCTCAAATCAATGTAACATAAAAAAAAATCATTTTGTAAACTAGTGTAATTATTGCAAAAAGCATTTTTTTTTAAAAAAATTTTCCATGCACTAATTTCTACCACTCAGGAAAGCCGAATGGCTATGGTAATTGTTTTTTATGTATTTTGAGTCGCTGAAGACGATGAAGGAACTAAGTTTTGCAAATATGCAAATGTTTTTGTGTTATTCACCATTTTTCATGGAAAAGAATCGATATAAAAAACAATTTTTTTTTTTGTCGGCCGAAAAACTAGTGAAAAAAAAGAATTTTTTTACTATCTTTTGTGAACTTCAAAATATTTTAGACTACAAAGCCCACAAAGAAAAACAAAATAAAAAATGTTTATATATGTTATGTTATTCATCATTTTCCATGGAAAAGAATTGAAAATATTAAATAAAAAAAATCTCTTACTGAAAAGACACACTTTTCACAAACAAAAAAAGGACTATGATTTAAGGATATGCATCTGGAATATCCGGACCCTCAATAGGAAAGGTTCCTCAACCGAATTGGCGGATGCCCTCAAAAAAATTAAGGCTGATATCACCGCTATCCAGGAAATAAAATGGATAGGACAATATTGCTCTAACCAAGCAAGTTGCGATATCTACTACAGCTGCCATGCGGAGAGACACGAATCGGGATGCGGATTCGTTGTAAGCAAGAGACTTCGCCACCATATCTCCAGGTTCACACCAGTGGACGAAAATGAACGATCCGCGTCAAGGCTTGATTCTTTAACATCAGCTTGACCCAACGGAGGAAAATTACGATGTTGTCAAAGATGCCTTCTATGCGAGACTCGAGGAACCACTACCGGCCCACGATGTTAAGATTGTACTCGGAGATTTCAACGGAAAAGTCGGAAGAGAAGGTATATTTGGCCCCACTGTCGGTCAGTATGAGACCACCTCAAACGGTCAACGGCTGATCGACTCATGTTGTGAGCGACGGAAGGCATGCTTCCAACGAGCTAGACGTTCGTACGTTCCGGGAAGTTAATATTGACTCCGATCATTATCTTGTTGCAGCCAAGATACGCATACGGCTGTGAAATGAAAAGGATGTACGCTCTGGTACGCAACGAAAGCTGAACGTCGCTAAGCTGCAATCACATCGGACGGCCGATGTGAGCACATCCGCTCGCCTCTCAGAACTGCTCCTTCAACCGGACTCTCTACCCGATGATGCCGGTGGACTTTGGGCGCATATATCCCGCTCCATGAGCTCTGCCGCTGAGGAAGTCATTGGTTCCCGACGCCCACCCCCGCTAAATCAATGGTATGACCAGAAGTGTCATGCAAACAGCCGCTACGCGAGCCGCGCGATTTACGTTATTGTCGAGCGGACAAATTAAAAAAAATTAAATTTTAAAAAATTATTTTTATTACTTCATATCATCTTAACTACTGCTTTACATTATATTGATTTTACTTTATATAGTTATTGGTAAAATGTGTAATTGCTTACATGACTATTTATTATTTTACCTAAATTAACAATTTGCTTAAATTAACAATTTATTATTTTGCTTAAATTAACAGTTTACTTTTTAACATATTTTTATAGATTTGCTTAAATTAACAGTTTATTATTTTGCATAACATATTTTTATAGAATGAGGTTATTGTGTTGCAATCGATTTAAGTTATTGAACTTATTTATTAATTGCAACAACAATTATAGTTGCCAATTAATTGGAACTTGTTTGGGTGAATTATCTACTGATGTAACCCACTCGAAAACTACCGGGAAAAGAGAAAGAAAGAGAGACGCAAGAAACAAGAGCAGGAAAGGCGTGAGCGTGTGAAACTCGAAGTTTTACGGGGCAGGAATGATGCTCGAAAATTTTACCAATAAGTTAAGCGTCTGACTCTAGGTATCAAGCCCAGAGCATCTACCTGTAAAGATGAAAACGGAAATCTGGTTACGGATACGCAAGGTACACTGAGATTATGGAGGGAACACTTTTCCAAGCTACTTGCTGGCGATGACTCCACCAATCCCGTCCTTGGAGAAATTAACCCGATGACACCAATCAACGACGATGGTGTGGACGTACCACCACCTAGCCATGACGCGGTACGAGTGGTGATCCAACGACTTAAGAACAACAAAGCGGCCGGTGCTGACGGCCTGCCTGCTGAATTGTTCAAGACCGGTGGCGATGAGCTGATAGGGTGCATGCATCAACTCATCTGCAAAATAAGGCTAGCAGAAAGTATGCCCGACGATTGGAATCTCAGTGTCCTTTGTCCTGTACTGAAGAAAGGTGACCCGACAATCTGCGCTAACTCCCGGAGAATCAGCCCTCTTGCCATCTGTACTGTACTATATGAAAGACTTAAGCCGTTCGCCAACACACTGATTGGGCCTTACCAGTGCGGCTTTAGACCTGGTAAGTTCACCATAGATCAGATCTTCACACTACGTCAAATCCTGGAAAGAACCCACGAAAAATATATCGATAACCATCATCTCTTTATCGATTTTAAAGCTGCTTTCGGTAGCCCGATACGGGATTGCCTGTATGCCACCATGTCTGAGTTCGGTATACCTGCGAAGCTAGTGCGACTTTGCAGAATGACGTTGAGCAACACATCCAGCTCCGTCAGGGTAGGAAAGGACCTTCCCGAACCATTTGATACCGAACGACGTTTCAGACAAGGCGATCCACTATCCTGCAACCTCTCCAATTTTGTGATGGAAGGGGTGTTGCGAAAAGCGAGTGTAAATCGTAATGGCACTTTTTTCTACAAAAGTGGCCAGCTCCTTGCATATGCCGATGATATTGATATCATTCAACGTTGTAAGCGAGATGTTACTGCTGCGTTTTCTGCTATCGAAAAAGAGTCAGCGAAAGTGGGTTTGACGGTGACGGGGGCAAAACTAAGTATATGCTGTCCACAAACAGGGAGACGCGGCGCATCGCATCCTACGTTACTGCGAACAGCTATTCTTTTGAGGTTGTCAAGGCATTCACCTATCATGGCACCGCCGTGCGATATCAGCCTGGAGATAAAGCGAGGACTCACTCTTGCTAATAGGTGTTACTATGGTCTCAGTAAGCAATTGAGTAGTAGAGACCTCTCTCGCCCGACAATACTGACACTCAACAAGACCCTCATCTTACCCGTGCTACTCCACGGCGTAGAAGCATGGGTTATGTCGCAGACCAATGCAGCCACACTTGGGGTGTTTGAGAGAAAAATTCTTCGCAAAATCTTCGGCCCTGTTCGCGTCGGCGACGACTACCGTATTCGAATAAACCACGAGCTGTACAACCTCTACGATAACATTGACATAGTCAAGCGCATCACTATCCAACGTCTGCGCTGGCTGGGACATGTTGTGCGTATGGAGGAAAAAGCTCCGGCGAAAAAGGTGTTTGATGTGGAAGCCGCTGGGCGACGACTGAGACGAAGACCATGCCTCCGATGGAAAGACCAAGACGAGGAAACCCTATGCAAGCTTAGAGTGACTGATTGGAGAAGGCGCGCGCGAAGCTTTTGAGGTCGGCCGTGACCCGGTAACGGGTTGTTATGGCCACCCAAGTAAGTAAGTAAGACACACTTTGTAAAGACACTTGAAGTTTGTGTGTTAAAATAATATAAAAATAATTTCTGAAAGCATATTTCTTAAAATTTCCGATATTTCCTTAATGAATTATGATTAATCGGAGTTTTTCTTTTAAATTCTTCATAATTTAATGAGTTTTATGAAAATCAGAGGCAATTTTTTAACAACATAAAATTTTGAAGATTTTTTTAACACAAAAAGGCTTAAATTTCATTTGATTAAAGTGCCAACTCCCGAAAACTGCTTGTCTTTAATTGAGAGCATTTTTCTTAATAAGTAACTATTTACAATTTCATTTGAGTAGTTATTTAGGGTAAGGGCACCTTCGCGGAAATCTCTTTATTTCATAAATTGTCTCTGTCTACAAAAGACCCTCCTCTACATCCCACTAAAATATCATGCCGATATACGCAGCACTAACGATTCAGTAGCAGAGAAAAAAAAGCCTCACTTACATACTAGCTGAACATTGAAATATTACACCAGTTTACAAATTTGGGCCACATCTCGAGATCTGGTTTTTCATAGCCTTTTTTCTTCGTATTTTGGGGCGTAGATTCCAAATATGCCAACCATTTTTGTTTCCTTAGAACCGTTTTCGAGATATCAAAAAAAAAACCGTTTTGCACTATTTTCGTTTATTTGCCCATGTTTTTATAAGTTTTCTTTCGACCCTAATCAATTGCACACCGTTCAAAAGTTTATTTTGTTCTCTTACTAACGATATACTATTTATTTAAATCGGATAGGAACTGATGGATTTACAAGGGATCGAATTTCAAAATAAATGATTTTTTGTTTTTTTTTAAAAGTCACTAAATTTTAAGTGCTCCGTTTAAATCCAAAAATCTTTCTTTCTCATTTTCATTTTCAATTTAAGCCTTAAAATCAAAGGCTATTCTTTTACAAATATTTTAAGTATGAATTAGCTCAAATCGGATATAAACTGTAGAAGTAATTCAAAAATTAATGAAGAAATTTAATTTCTGTATTTTTATGCATTCCCGTTTACACTACTTACAATATTTGGATGACATGGTTCTAACGACTATCTGTAAAACCTCTATGGAAAAGTTTTGTTTTGCTTGTGACACATTTGGGACTAAGCAAACGAAACGACAAGAACATCAACGAAAGGATGTACGCTATACTGACTGGACGAAAACTTAGAAATTGATAGACACTGAACAAAACGCTTGATACTTGACGAGACGCTAAATAAAAATCGACATGTAAAGATGACGGACGCTTAGAAAATAAAACTAAAAACTGAAATGAGTCATCAAACTTAAAAACTTGTTGAAACAAAAAAGTGTGAGTCCTGAAATAAAATCATATGAAATGTATCCATCGTTTTCTGAATTAGTTGGTGGGCGTTCTCGCTTCTGCTATTGCCCAAGAATCCATGAAAATCGTTTTCAAACGTATCCCAAGCTTTAGTCTGGTGCTCGGCCAAGCGTTCTTTGAGTTCCTTATCATCGAACAATATCCTGATATGCGGACCAAAGGAGTAAACATAAAAGATCGAGATTCCGAGCTTTTTGCCTGTATTAAATTATTGCGTGCTCTGTGAATGCTGGAACCAGTGAGAATAACGAAGCAAATCCCATTGGATTTTATTTGTGATTATCTTCAGACAGGGCGATCCACTATCCTGCAACCTCTTCAACTTTGTGATGGAAGAGGTGTTGCGAAGAGCCAGTGTACATCGTAATGGCACTATTTTCTACAAAAGTGTACAGCTCCTTGCATATGCCGATGATATTGATATCATTGGACGTTGTAAGCGAGATGTTACTGCTGCGTTCTCTGCTATCGAAAAAGAGTCAGCGAAAGTGGGTTTGACGGTGAACGAGGGCAAAACAAAGTATATGCTGTCCACAAACAGGGAGACGCGGCGTATTGGATCCTTTGTTACTGCGAACAACTATACTTTCGAAGTTGTCAAGGAATTCACCTATCTTGGCACCGCCGTGAACACTCAAAACGATGTCAGCCTGGAGATAAAGCGAAGACTAACTCTTGCTAATAGGTGTTACTATGGTCTCAGTAAGCAATTGAGTAGTAGAGACCTCTCTCGCCCGACAAAACTGACACTCTACAAGACGCTCATCTTACCCGTGCTACTTTACGGCGCAGAAGCATGGGTTGTGTCGCAGACTGATGCAGCCACGCTTGGGGTGTTTGAGAGAAAAATTCTTCGCAAAATCTTCGGTCCTGTTCACGTCGGCGACGACTACCGTATTCGAATGAACCACGAACTGTACGAGCTCTACGCTGACATTGATATAGTCAAGCGCATCACTATCCAACGTCTGCGCTGGCTGGGACATGTTGTGCGTATGGACGAAGAAGCTCCGGCGAAAAAGGTGTTTCATGCGGAAGCCTCTGGGCGACGACGAAGAGGAAGACCATGCCTCCGATGGAAAGACCAAGCCGAGGAAACCCTATCCACGCTTGGTGTGAATGATTGGAGAGCGCGCGCAAAGCAGAGGCGCCTGGAGAGAGCTTTTGAGGTCGGCCGTAACCCGGTATCTTCGGCTTTTACAACGAAGGAAACAAATTCACAATGCTAAATTGAGACCATTTTGTATTTTCTAACTTATATATTTTCTTAAATTTAAGTTATTTGAATATAAGAAAATGAAAACAAATAAATTGAAATTTAAAAAGAAGGAAAACTTGTTGAGAAAATTATTTAATTACATTGATTTCCTTTTAACCTGCATTTGAGAAAATATTTTGACTTCCTCAAACTTGCAAATTTGCAATCAATCCCGCGAAAATGTTGTTGTTGTTGTTTTTTCTCCAGAAAAATTCAGTCGAAAAAATGCTAAAAAAGTGCGAGTATTTGTTGTTGCTTTTATGTAGTTTACAACCGATGCCGTTATTTCCAATTTTCTTGGTATTTTTTCGGCAGAAAAATTGAGTTGAATGTATGTGTTGTATGTGTGCTCAAATTATGCTATTTTTTGCAATTAGGATTTTTTCTTTGGGTGATATTAATAAATATAAAGAAATTATTTAATATATCAATATTTTATTTGAAACAAATCATTAGTTGAAACAAGTTAATACCTAAATAAATTAAATATCAATAGCTTAATCACTAGAACTGATTCGGCATTTAAAAAAACACGAAAACCAAATTTTGAAAGACAAAAAATGGAACTTTCCTTAAAATAAGCAGGAAAACTTATCAATAGTCAAAATATACTGCTTAGGGTGTTTTTTTCAAACTTTTGGAGAGGGATTTTATTTAATTTTTCCTATATTGTAACTTGAGGATTAAAATTAATTGTCCCAACTTTTGAGCTTCCTGGCTCAAACCTGTAAACGGAGCGGACAGAGTTTATGTACAATTTCGTTGAAATTTAACGAAAATTCCAACTTACTAAAATGTAGAAAAAGTCAGCCTTAGGTGCCAAGATATATTGTTTTGAGATTTTAAGTCGAATGGGGGACGCCACCCACTATTGTAAAACCACGCCTATATTTTTCGTGTGACTAAAAATGCGGAAAAAATACACCCGAAGCTGAAATTTTGGGAGAATTTTCTTCAAACCCGATTCTATTATTTAGGCATATAGGACCGCAAATTTTTTAAAAAAAAAATAAAAATACCTCCTTCGGGTGTATTTTTTCCGCATTTTTAGTCACACGGAAAATGTAGGCGTGGTTTTACAATAGTGGGTGGCGTCCCCCATTCGACTTAAAATCTCAAAACAATATATCTTGGCACCTAAGGCTGACTTTTTCTACATTTTAGTAAGTCGGAATTTTCGTTAAATTTCAATGAAATTGTACATAAACTCTGTCCGCTCCGTTTACAGGTTTGAGCCAGGAAGCTCAAAAGTTGGGCGTGATTTTACAACAGTGGGGGGCGTCCCCCATTCGACTAAAAATTTCAAAACGCTATATTTTGGCACCTAAGGCAGACTTTTTCTACGTTTTAGTAAGTCGGTTTTTTCGTTAAATTTCAACGAAATTGGACATAAACTCTGTTCACGCCTCTTACAAGTTTGAGCTAGGAAGCTCAAATGTTGGGACAATTATTTTTATTCCTCAAGCTATAATATAGGAAAAAATATATAAAATCCCTCTCTAAGTTTGAAAAAAAACACCCTAATACTGCTACAATCATTGTGTTATTTTAATTTGGGCTTAAATCTTTGCAAATGAAGAAATAAGTATTTATGCTGGGGATCTAACCACCCTTGATCCCTTGATGGAGTACGTGCGTTTTTCAGCTCAAACTGTAAAATAAAAATAATATTCATGTCGTTTGATTTGCTGAGCGCCTGCTTCTAACAAAATTTCATTTGTCTTACGGATTGAATTGAAATTATTTTACAAAAATCAAAATATTTATAATTTCTATATTTTTCAACATGAACATGACAATAGCAATAAAGGTTATATTAATTTGTCGTATTAAAATCTGATTGCAAAATGTGGCTTCGTAGTTGTCAAAAAAACTAAATTTTTATGATTGATTTGGACAACAAAATTGCAAATAACGGCGTCGGTTGTAAACTAAATAAAAACAACAACAAATGCACACATTCAGTCGAAAGAATGAATTTTTGTTTTAATTAATTAATTAGTTTTTAATAAATAGCATACAACTCATACTGATGCGCGACTTTATAAAAACCCATCTTTTCCAAAGTTATGTCGGGAATTTCGATTTGAATGCAGATACATTCTTAGGATTGATTGAGAACTATATTATAAAAATAAAAATTATGTCGAATTTTATGTTGAAAAAACATGGTGCGCGTCATCTGTAAAAAATTCGTAGTTTCCAAAGTTATGGCAGGAATTTTGATATGAAAGCACACGCATTCTTAGGATTGATTGAGAAATAACATTTAAAAAAATAAAAAAAACGAAAGATGTTATATTAAAAATATTTTGAGAAACATTTTTTAATTGAAAAACTTAGTGTTTTAACGAATTTATTTAAATTTTTTTATAAAGTTATAGTCTTTCTTAACAAATATGATTAAATGATTGTTTATCCTATCTACTATAGTTTTTGAGATATTTCGTTTCAAAAAATGTTCAAAAATGTAAAAAAAAACAGGGACATAACAATTATAAGTTTTTTTGTCAATAAAACTTGTTTATAATTATTATGAATAAGAAATATTTTATTAGTTGTCAATAACTATTATTTTTCAATGGATTTTTTTTACGTTGAGTCATAACTATTATGAATAAGAAATATTTTATTAGTTGTCAATAACTATTATTTTTCAATGGATTCTTTTTTACGTTGAGTCATAACTATTATTAATTAGAAATTGTTTATCCATTGTCAATAACTATTAATTTGGAAAAAATATTTTTTTTACGTTGTTTTGAAAAAAAGTATTCAAGAGATTCCCATTTTTGTGAATCTTTTTGCACCAATCGATAGGGAGGTGGTTTTTATGACATCACCAGAGGTGGTCATCGGTCCACAATGGTGTCCGATTTGGCTATATTTTCGAAATTTTTATTCAACCAATTGAAGGAAAGAGGTCGAAAATGGATTTAAGCCATCACAAAAAGTGGTTCCGAGTTCGAAAAATGGCTGATTTTGCTCCATTTTCGTAAAATTTGTGTGCACCAATTGTTGAAAAGAGGTCGAAAATGGGTTTTGGCCATCACCAGAAATATTACCTAGACATAAAGTGCCCGATTTTGGTTCGTTTTTGAAAATTGTTTTTGTGCACCAATCGATGGACAGAGGTCGAAAATGGATTTTGATTAACACCAGAGGTGGTCCCGAGACTCAAAATGTCCGATTTCGGTCTATTTTTGAAAATCGAAGGACAGAGCTCGAAAATGGATTTTGGTCACCACCAAAAGTGGTCCCGAGTCACAAAAAGTGCCTGGTTATGTCCATTTTCTAATTTTTTTTGCACCAATCGATGGAAAGAGGTCAAAAATGGATGTTGGTCATCACATAGGGCGGCTCTGGACCTTGCAAAGGACCGTTTTTGACCCATTTTCGAAAAATTTTTTTTGCTCCCATCGATAGGGAAAGCTCAAAAATGGAATTCGGACATCACGTAGGGTAGTTCCGGATATTGGAAAGGGTCGTTTTTGACCCTTTCGGTACTTTTCAAGGTCCGGAGCCATCCTAAGTGATGTCCAAAAGCCATTTTTAACCTTTCCTTTCCTATTGGAGCAAAAAAAAAATTAGGGTGGATCAAAAGAAAATTTTTTTTTGCTCCAATCGATAAGGAAATTGTGAAAATAGGCATTTTTGGAATTTATTTATCCATTGGTGCAAGAAATAATATTTTTTTGATACACCCTAAATTTTTTTTTTGCTCCAATAGATAAGGAAAGGTTAAAAATGACTTTTGTGACTCGGGACCACTTTTGGTGGTGACCAAAATCCATTGTCGACCTCTGTCTATCGATTTTCAAAAATAGACCGAAATCGGACATTTTGTGTCTCGGGATCACCTCTGGTGTTAATTAAAATCCATTTTCGACCTCTGTCCATCGATTGATGCATAAAAACAATTTTCAAAAATAAACAAAAATCGGGAATTTTGGGTCTAGGTAATATTTTTGGAGATGGCCAAAACCCGTTTTCGACTTCTTTCCATCAATCGGTGCATAAGAAATTTTCGAAAATGGACCAAAATCAGACATTTTTGGAACTCGGAACCAATTTTTGTGATGGCTTAAATCCATTTTCGACCCCTTTCCTTCAATTGGTTGAATAAAAATTTCGAAAATATAGCCAAATCGGACACCATTGTGAACCGATGACCACCTTTGGTGATGTCATAGGTTAGGTTAGGTTAGGTTAGGTAGGAGTGGCAGTCAGTCGTGAACTGACTCACTTAGACCAAATATGATCCATTGTGATACCACATGGTGTCTCACTATACCCTCTCGTTGAACCAACCAGATCTCTTAATAAAATTTGATAGCTGACCTATACCAACATGCCTCAGGTCATCTAAGTCATCGAATAGAAACGAACCAAGTGTTTTGTGGCGTTTCCTAGCAAGTGCGGGGCAGGAGCAGAGAAAATGTTTTATGTTTTCTTCCTCCTCTACATCTCCACAACTTCTGCAGAAGTCAAAAGACCTAACACCTAATCTCTCCGCATGTCTGCCGATGAGACAGTGTCCAGTTATGACTGCAACAACTGACAAGACACTATGTCTAGTGCGAGAAATACCATACCAATTCGGCCAGATCTGCCTAGTTATATTACAAGTTGACCCTTGAGTCCACCTTTTATTAGCATTTTTTAACATTTCTTCTTTAAGTAATAACTTCCAGGTAGCAAGTGGCATGCCAACACCTTCCTTGTCTTGAGGAATTTGTGCAGTAGTCCCTTGCCTAGCAAGTTCATCAGCTTTACAGTTACCGTCAATATTCCTATGCCCTGGCACCCATATGAGGTAAATATTAAAATGCTGGGCCATCTCATTTAGAGATGAGCGACATTGTTGGGCCACTAGTGAGTTAAGGAAGACTGATTCTAGAGATTTGATAGCAGCTTGACTATCTGAATAAATCCATATATCCTTTCTGGATACGACATTCATCCTCAGCCAGGATGCCACCTCTTCTATCGCTATAACTTCTGCCTGAAAAACGCTACAGTGGTCTGGTAACCTCGCAGCGATACTTATCTTCAGTTCCTTAGAGTTAATACCATAACCCACATGGTTATTTAGCTTGGAACCATCTGTGTAGAAATTAATATGGCCCCTTCTCCCCGGGAGTCCTCCCTAGATGGAATGTGAGTTACGTAATCCCTATTGAATGAGATTACTGGAACAATATAGTCCAAATTAGAGGGTATAGACCTCAAACTGTGAAGGATAGTTGAGTGTCCTGTTCTACCCTCGCTAATGATGTCATAAAATCACCTCCCCATCGATTGGTGCAAAAAGATTTACAAAAATGGGAATCTCTTGAACACTTTTTTTCAAAACAACGTAAAAAAATATTTTTTCCAAATTAATAGTTATTGATAATGGATAAACAATTTCTAATTCAAAATAGTTATGACTCAACGTAAAAATTAATCCATTGAAATCCATTAATCCATTCTTATTCATAATAATTAAAAATCAATTTTTAAAAATAATTCTTAAAATTGGGCAATTTTTTAAATCTCAAAAAAGTTATTTTGGGTCCCTGAAAAAAAAAAACAAAGTGAACAGCTATTAAAACAATGACAGATATATATTTTCACACATTATTTCAAAAACAGCTGCAACGATTTTGTAAAACATGCAGATTTGGTACAAATGTGAACAAAATAAAGATTGGGCTAGTTTATTTATTTTGGAAGACTCTTGCAGGGGAGTAGGACAGCCCTAAGCTTTAATTTTTATAACGTCATATCTCGCAAACCATTCAAGATATTGTAAAAAAGTTTGGTAGACGAATGCATATCCCAAATGTCTTTAATTGAGCCAAAAGAAGGCAGAATCGGAAAATTGGGCGAGTCACTATTTAATAATTGAAAATTTTGATTCAATATTACTCGAAAACGACACCTGTGGGGCAATGACACCTGCGAACGTGGCACCTTCAAGCAAAAAACGTTCAATGTTATATTTACAGCCCTATTCTGCTTGTTGACTTAACAAGAAATAATAAAGGTGCTCATGTTAATCTAATTGTTATGAAATGTAAATATTGGTATTCTAAAAAATCATTAACAATATAAAAGCTTTTGAATTCCCCACACAAAAGCTTTCGTGGTAAACTTGTCAAATTTTAACTTTTTAAATTTAAATTAATATAGTAATAAAAAACTCGAATATACAAGGCAACGTGGCGAAGTAGTTAGGACTGTGAACTCATAGCTCACGTGCGTGGGTTCGATACTAGTAAGTCCAACATTTTTTTTTTATTGATATCAATGAAAATAAATGTTTTTTTTAAGACATGGTTGTAAATATTTAAAACCACGATGTCCTGTCTTTTAAATTTTATAAAAAAAAAATAATTTTACTTAGCTCAATACTGAAATATCACTCGTTGTAAAGACACTTTCTGACATTAACAAAATAGTATAGAAAAGAGCTTTAAAATTATTGCCAGAATACGGAACATTAACAACGTGTTAATATTAAATATTTTGTTAATATGGTGAGCTTTGTTAAGCTGCCAGAATAGGGCCGTTAGTGTGCTATGTGAGTAATTGCATTACATCGTGGGCGGGAAACCTCCCACACATGCAAAAAACGTTTATTATATAGTGTGCAATGAGAGTAATTTTTTTAAAATTTGGTATAGAGATGTCTGTTCCTACAAGCTTTGAGATTAAATAGATTTCGACGAGATTGCATCAGTAGACGTGGCACCTCCCATGCAAGTAAAAAACGATAAATGTTATATTTGATGTGCTATATGAGTGATCCTATTGAAATTTGATATAGAGATGTCGGTTGATAAGAGAACTAACAACGCAATCGGTATGAAATTTAATATTGTTACGAAATTCCTGTCTCTTAGACGATGATTTCGATCTCCTACACTTTTCTGAGTTCGATCACTGGATTGTGTAACAATCAAAAATACACAAACTTATTTAATTATAAAATGGTTTATTTAAATCACAAAAGTTAGTTTTTACACGTTACAAATGTTTATTTCAATAACATTCAAAGTCTAATATTAATCTGGCACTGTATAGACAATTTACTTTTAAAATCAACTGTATCACTTTATTGCTTAAATTCAACTGTTTTACTTTATTGCTTAAAAACAACTGCTTCACTTTATTGCTTAAGTTCAACTGTGTCTCGACAACTCAGATGACAACCTTTTATACTATAGTCATCACTTTCTCGAATAATCCAGTACCTTCTAAATGGCGTATCGGCCACTCGGTATCACTTTCTCGAATAATTCAATACCTTCTATATGGCGTTGTACGACGGCGATAATTTCATTTTTATTTACAAAAACTGCACTTGGCCGCTAGATGGTGTAAAAGTATTTATACAGCCAGTGATGCTAGCTAGTATCGTTTAGTTTTTTTTTGTTGGTTTTTATTTCGAGAATTTTCTGGCGTAAACCAAATTTCGCTACACTGCCCTCCGCTTAAACTTGTTCGTCCCGAACAAGAGTCTCAACGTCCCTAGTATAAGATGCCAGCCTTTCGATGTGGACTACCTTTAATTTACTTTTGTACCCGGGGTATTTTTGGATTCGATACACAACATCATTAATCCTTGTGACGATCCGGTAAGGTCCCTCCCAATGAGTCTGTAATTTAGGAGACAAGCCTCGTTTTCGTTGTGGGTTATGTAGCAGCACTAGTTGACCTTCTTTCAACCCTTCAGTATTTGCTCGCAGGTCATACCGAGCCAATTAAGTACATCTCCTGATAAGGCGCACATCAATTGTTCCAGCATTATTTTCCGTTCGTGAACAATGACCGTATTCAATTTTACATGGACGACGGGAAAGTGAATCCGCATTTCCATGATGGCTTCCTTTGCGATATTCTATGGTGAAATCATAGCTCTGCAAGCGTTCTATCCACCGTGCGATTTGACCTTCAGGATCCTTGAATTGAAGTAGCCACCTTAATGCCGCATGGTCTGTACTCAGGAGAAAGTGCTGCCCATATAAGTACTTTTGAAAGATTTTCACGCATTCCATTACTGACAGTGACTCTCTCCGAGTTACGCAATAATTCCTCTCAGGCTTCGACAGAATTTTGCTGAAATATGCGACGACTTTTTCTTGTCCATTGATGATTTGGGACAAAACTCCTCCAATACCATGGCCACTCGCATCGGTGTCCAATACAAATTCTTTGCCGAGTATTGGGTACGCGAGTATTGGCGCTGTATACAGTAATTCTTTCAGCTTTTGTAATGCAGTTTCCTGTGCACCACTCTATTCGAATTTCCGATTCTTCTGTGTCAGCTTATGTAGACTGCCTGCAACATTTGCGAAACCAGGAACAAAGCGTCTGTAATAAGTGAATAGACCCAGAAAACTTCGCAACTCATGAAGATTAGATGGTCGTGACCAATTTTTCACAGCATTTATTTTATCTTCATCTGTGTGTATTCCTTCTGACGTAACCTTGTGCCCCAGATATTTGACTTCACGCTGGAAAAGTGAGCACTTTTTCGCACTTAATTTTAGTCCAGCTGCCTCCAAGCGCTCAAACACTTCCTCCAGATTTTTCAAATGGTCATAAAAATCTGTTCCCATGATAATTATGTCATCGAGATACACTAGACAAGTCTTCCAATGCAGTCCTTTGAGAACTCGTTCCATTAACCGCTCAAACGTGGCTGGAGCGTTACAAAGACCAAACGGCATGACGTTGAACTGCCATAGACCATTCCCAATACTAACGGCAGTTTTCTCTTTGTCATTTTCATCTATTTCCACCTGCCAATATCCACTTTGTAAGTCCAAGGTGGAAAACCATGTTGCTCCAGATAACGTATCCAGTGTATCATCGATTCTGGGTAACGGGTAGCTGTCTTTTTTGGCGACGTCATTCAATTTTCTGTAATCCACACAGAATCGCATACTTCCGTCCTTTTTCTTGACTAGTACGACCGGCGAACTCCATGGGCTTTCTGATGGTGCAATGACATTTTCTCGCGCCATATCCTCTATAAGGCCCGTCACTTATTCTCTCTTAGCGAGTGCTAGTCTCCTTGGAGGTTGACGAATTGGCTGAAAATTACCTGTATCAATGCGATGTTTGACAAATGATGTTCGGCCATTATTTTCTCCTTTGGACGCAACTATCCGCCAATGCTTTTGCAGAAACTTTTTTGCTTTATTTTTGTTCTGGGCAGACAATTTTGTCAATTTCGTCAATTTTGTTAAACTTTCGTTAACTTTCTCACATTGCGCTATAAGTTCACCTATTTGTATCCATTTTGGCTTATTTGTTGCATTCAAAATTCGTACCGGTATTTTTCTGTCCGTTCTTGTTTTTACTAGGGTCTTTCCAATAATCAGGTTTTTCTTTAAATTTTTCTTATCTGCTTCCACTACCCACAGATGGCTTGTCCCACTTCACTTGTTGTGGCCCAAATAATTTCTTCGGTGTTGGGTTCAATTCGACAGCGCTCACTTATGTAGACTCTTGCAATTGTTAATTTTTGTCCACAGCCAATGTCTAAAGGCAACTCTACATTGGCATACCTTAACGTTTTTTTCTTAAGATCCAAAGTGAACCCGTGTCGAATCATGAGGTCCACGCCAATGATAACCTCATCGGTGATGTTTGCAACAATGAAATCATGTTCCACGGTTTTGTTGCCGATAAGAATACTCGCTGTAACTTTTCCTACAATTTGCGCAATTTCTCCTGTCGCTGTTCTCAATTGGATCCCATTTAATGGCGTTACTCGCCGTCTATCAAATAAGTCTCTCCTCACAATTGAATGCGATGCGCCTGTATCCAAAGTAAGCTCACATGGTCTTTCGTTGATTTTTCCACCGATGGTAAGACTGTTGGAATTTCGGCAGAGCTTCGAGACCAAGACTATGGGGCAATCATCTGTGAGAGTCAGCTCACGCCCCGCTGTACTGACTCTCTTTAGTTTAACGACTGCTGCTCGCTACCATTTTTGCCATCGTCCACCCTATTTCCAATTCTTTTTCTTGGTGAACGTGATGCAGATCGTTTACGACGTGATTTGCAGTCACGTGCCATGTGTCCCTGTTTACCACAGTTGTAGCATTTTCCGCTGAAGCTACTGCTGGCGAACGATGAATTTTTCTTTCAGCCTCCACCTCCATCCGACGAGTTTTCAGTGATGGGCGACATGTCAACGCAATCGTCTCCTGAGTGAGGGCAACCGTTACTGTTTCGTTAAATGTTGTCTTCGGGTTCCTCATTGTCTCGCGTTTTGTATCTGAGTCAGGTGTGCAGTCAATACACGCCTCTATTTTGAATTTTTCAGCTACGACAATTAACTCGTCAGGATAGGAAAGGTCTCACCAGATTTCTGGATACGACTTTTCAACTCCAATCTGTGAATCTGCTTCATGTGGTCACTGCCATATTTTCGCTGTAAGGCATCCATCACCGCCTTGTAATTTTTCTGCTCCGCCACTGGAACCGTTTGCAATACTTCTGCAGCTGCGCCTTTTAATGCCACAATTAGAGCTGCAGATGCGCTTTCGTTATCCCAACGATTCTGACCAGATGTTGTTTCGAACTGGAGCTTGAAAACACTAAATGGCGTTGTTCAACCATATGAAGGTGCCGTAAGCCTCTCTGCGCTGATTTCTCTTATCACTTGAGTGGTTGGTTCGCTTATTTTCAACTGTTGAATCCTTTTATTAACGTCCTAAAAATAATTTTGAACTTTTTCAAGATTATTTTGAAGTTTTTCAAGATTATTTTGAGCTTCTTCCTTGAATGATTCAACGTCATCTCGTAACTCAGTCATTTTTGTATCGAAGCCATTTACCATTTTGGCAACCTCCGTTCGAACAGCCTCAATGTTTTTATTCATTGCGTGGATCTGCGTCGCGTTCTGACTTAAGCTCTGATCAATTTCTTCCCGAACCGCTTGAATCTGCAGCGCGTTCTGACTTAACTTCTGATCTATTTGCTGTGCATTTTGACTTAAATTCTGGTCTATTTTTTCCTGAACGGCCTGGATATTGCTATTCATCTGTAGATTTACTGTCTGCGTCATTGCCATTAATATTTTCTCGAACTTTGACATATCTACAACCTCACCACTTGCCGCCGGTCCAGAAGCTTTTTCCACTTTCGCTGCTGATTCTGATACATAAAATTCATGCTCTTCTAGGTTTACACCTTGAGCCTCAAGAGCTTGCCGTATTCGTTTCTATAACTCCACCTTTCCGCCAGATGATTGCAGATTCAGCTGCTGCAACTCCTTCTTCAGTTGATCCACTTTCAATTCTTCAAACTTAACCTTTTTTTTTTTTTTTGATTGTTAATTCTTTTTACACAATCCCACTTCTGACACCAATTGTTACGAAATTCCTGTTTCTTAGACGATGATTTCGATCTCCTACACTTTTCTGAGTTCGATCACTGGATTGTGTAACAATCAAAAACACACAAACTTATTTAATTATAAAATGGTTTACTTAAATCACAAAAGTTAGTTTTTACACGTTACAAATGTTTATTTCATTAACATTCAAAGTCTAATATTAATCTGGCACTGTATAGACAATTTACTTTTAAAATCAACTGTATCACTTTATTGCTTAAATTCAACTGTTTCACTTTATTGCTTAAAAACAACTGCTTCACTTTATTGCTTAAGTTCAACTGTGCCTCGACAACTCAGATGACAACCTTTTATACTACAGTCATCAATACATACAGTACTTTTCAAATGGCGTATTGGCGTGGAATTCACAATCACTTTCTCGAATGATCCAGTACCTTCTAAATGGCGTATCGGCGTGGAATTCACAATCACTTTCTCGAATAATTCAATACCTTCTAGATGGCTTTGTACGACGGCGATAATTTCATTTTTAGTACAAAAACTTCACTTGGCCGTTAGATGGTGTAAAAGTATTTATACAGCCAGTGATGCTAGCTAGTATCGTTTAGTTTTCTTTTGTTGGTTTTTATTTCGAGAATTTTCTGGCGTAAACCAAATTTCGCTACAATATTGTAGGTATAACCAAAGCATACAAGCAATAAACTTTAAACGTATGCACTTACAGAGTAACCCTAATAAAATTTAATGTGGAGATGTCTGTAACTATAAGTTTTGAGATTGAATGAATTTTTATAGGGTTGCATCGGTGGGCGCGGCACCTCTCTTACAAGCAAAAAATGTTCAAGATTATAATTAACGTACAATCAGAGTAATCCTAACAAAGCTTGGTGTAAAGTTTTCAGTTACTAAAAGCTTTGATATTAAATGAAATTCGATGGTATTGTATCAGTGGGCGTGGCACCTCCCATGTTAACTTAAAGTTGGTACTGTGGCATTTACGACTATTTCAGCTTTTTCAACATTTTCCATTTTTCCTTTCGGATTTTTCAATCTTTTAAATTCATTGAATATACTAATATTTTTTAAGATTTCGAAACTACTTTTTTCAACTTGTTTTAATTTTTTTCGAGTTTTTGAAAGTCTTTCAACTTTTTTCAACATTTTTATATTTTATCGACGTTATTAGCCTCTTACTACTGTTTACGTCTTTCAATTTTTTTCCACTTTATTCGTCATTTTTCATATAATATGGACTTTTTAGTCACTTTTCAACTGCTTCAACATTCTTCAACCTCTTTCTTTTTTTTATTCTAATTTTTTCAACTTTTTTCGGCTTTTAAATTCTCCTCGTTTATATTCTGTGAGTCTGTGTGTGAATCTACTGCTCGCGAGATCTCGTTCCTTCTCATCTTTCAATGTTTTTATGCATTCCTCTACTTCGGATTTTCGGTTGATTTTCGATTTATTTATTCTTCTGATATTTATATGTGTTTATTGTATTTCTAAGCGCAGAATTTTTGTTTGAATTATAATTGAATCCAAGTTAAAGAAGAGCTTAAAGTTTTGAAAATAAAAAAGGACGAGGTGTTATCCTCATTCGACGCGGTATCATTGTTTACCAATATACCTATTTATCAAGCCATAAAAATTATTATGAAAAATGGTCAGAAATAAGTCAACATACCGACATTAAGAAAAACATTTTTCTTAAAATATTAAACTTTTGTTTGAAGGACAATAACTACATCATCTTAGATAAAACGGTATACAACAAGTATTTGGAATGCCCATGGGAAACCCACTCTCCCCGTACATAGCAGACATAGTCTTGGACGAAACAATACAATTTAAAACAAAAAAACATAACAATAACAAAAATAGTTAAGTACATACTAACTGAGCTAAATTCGTACCACCAAAAATTACAGTTCACTGTAAAAGAAGAAACAAATAACACTCTGACTTATCTTGATATGAAGATAATAAGGAACAACAATAAACTATATTTTGACTTGTACACAAAGCCCACTTCGTCAGGAAGAATACTGTATTATTTCTCGGATCAGCCCCACCATCACAAAATCAATACAGCAAAAAATTTAATCCATAAAATACAACGATAAGCGATAAACCTTTCATAGAAAACAATTTTAAAAAAATACGGGATATATTAACAAATAACAAATATCCAATAAAACTAATAAATAAATTAATAAACAACGCGAAACACAAAATCAAAGACACTACAGTTGAAAATCAAAATAAAAACAATAACCAAAACAAAGAAACAAATTTCCGAAGATATATGAGAATACCGTACATAAAGAACCTCACAGAAAACAAGCACATAAAATAAATAGTTTCCAATGACCAAATAATATTTGCTCATAGATCAGTCTCCATACTGAATACAATTTTTACTAAATCATAAACACAAATTAATAAGGAACAAGAATCAAACATTGTCTACCAAATTAGTTGCAAAGGAAACGACAACCCGTGCAATAAAATATACATAGGAACAACAAAAAGGTATTTAGGAACACGAACTAAAGAACACGAATCAGATATAAAAACAAAAAAAAAGACAACAGCGCTTGCGCAGCACATCAAATACACTGGTCACACAGCTGATAGCCCAAGAGCCGGCTGTAGAAAAGTCGAGTGTATAAGATTACACCATGGGACCTATGCCAAGTGATAGAGCTCGATGAGCCTAAATAGAATATCTAGGGTTGCCTTGCCAAATCGTGTCCCGATGGCCGAAAAAAACCCATTTTTTGGGCCAATTTTTCTAAATAAAAAGTGTATAAGATTACACCATGAAATTGGTGTCAAATGATAGAGCTCGATGAGCCTAAACAGAATATCTAGGATTGCCTTGCCAAAGCGTGTCCTAAACAAGGGTTGCCTCGCGTTTTTTGCGCCAATTTTTCTTATTAAAAAGTGTGTAAGATTACAGCATGAAATTGGTGTGAAATGATAGAGCTCAATGAGCCTAAACAGAATATCTAGGGTTGCCTTGCCAAAGCGTGTCCTAAACTAGGGTTGCCTCGCGTTTTTTGCGACAGTTTTTCTTAATAAAAAGTGTATAAGATTACAGCATGAAATTAGTGTCAAATGATAGAGCTCAATGAGCCTAAACAGAATATCTAGGGTTGCCTTGCCAAAGCGTGTCCTGATGGCCGAAAACGCCTGAATTTTACCCAATTTTGTTGTTCTAATTAAAACTGTAGTACATAACAGCTCCAAATGTATGCCAAATGATAGAACTTGAAAAGGCCTAAACATAAAACCTCACGGTGGGCTTTAACCAACTTTAAATGGCAAGTTGAGTTGCAACAAAAACTTGAATGTAGAACTATTTGGGATGTTAATGAAATTAACAAAACATCCGATTGTGCTCAAATTTTGATACGTTAAAGAACCTAAAAAGATAGGCTCACAGTCTAAATTTCAGCTCCCTAGATATTCGGGGTCTTGAGTACTGTTAGGTTAAATTTCGAAAAAAACGCAATTTTTGCGAAAATAGCCAAATTCAATGATTGATATCTGTGGGCCTGGTCAACCATTTTCACTATATGGTATCTCATTTAAAAGCGAATAAATAGATAAACATAATAAGATCGGTCTTTAGTATTATGAATAAGACTACGATTTAGTACACCATTTTCAAAGCAGTCATATTTTACTAAGACGTATTTAACTTAATCGGGTCGCAAAAATAAGTCTTAAGGTCTAGAGGTTTAAAATTATTTTTTATGTATAAAAGATGACATAACAAAAAAAATTGATAACCACAACTTTAAATTTAGATTTGAGGGCTTTTAGAACAAATATTTTCAAACCGGACTAAACACGACTATTTTCAGGTCTAAATAAGGTTCTTTCTCTAGACCCCGACCACCTAAGAAACTGTAATTTAGACTGTAGTGCTATCAAAGTATTTTGACGTGTCAAAATTTGAAGAAAATCGAATGTAATATGTAATACATATCATTAAAAAACAGTAAATATGGAATTACAAAAAAAAGCTCTAAGGATTTCTTATATTTTTCATATATCGACTCTAAATTACATCCCAAATAATCCCCAATTAAAGTTTTTGTTGTAACTCATACATTTATTAAAAGTTGGTTAAAGCCCACCGTTACCTGGGATGGCATTGTTGAATCCTGTCGCAAACATGGGTTTTCACCGGTTTTTGGGTAAATTTTTATTAATGAAGATAACAGCTTGAAATTTATGCCAAATGATGGATATCGATGAGCCTAAACAGAATATATAGGGTTGCCTTGCCAAAGCGTGTCCTAAACTAGGGTTGCCTCGCGTTTTTTGCGCCAATTTTTCTTAATAAAAAGTGTATAAGATTACAGCATGAAATTGGTGTCATATGATAGAGCTCGATGAGTCTAAATAGAATATCTAGGGTTGCCTTGCCAAAGCGTGTCCTAAACTAGGGTTGCCTCGCGTTTTTTGCGCCAATTTTTCTTAATAAAAAGTATAAGATTACAGCATGAAATTGGTGCCAAATGATAGAGCTCGATGAGCCTAATTAGATTATCTAGGGTTACCTTACCAAAGCGTGTCCTAAACTAGGGTTGCCTCGCGTTTTTTGCGCCAATTTTTCTTAATAAAAAGTGTATAAGATTACAGCATGAAATTGGTGCCAAATGATGGATAGCGATGAGCCTAAACAGATTATATAGGGTTGCCTTGCCAAAGCGTGTCCTAAACTAGGGTTGCCTCGCGTTTTTTGCGCCAATTTTTCTTAATAAAAAGTGTATAAGATTACAGCATGAAATTGGTGCCAAATGATGGATATCGATGAGCCTAAACATATTATATAGGGTTGCCTTGCCAAAGCGTGTCCTAAACTAGGGTTGCCTCACATTTTTTGGGCCAATTTTTCTTAAATGAGGGGCAACCCATGTTTAGGACAGGATTCGACAAGGCAACTCCATATATTCTATTTAGGCTCATCGAGCTCTATCATTTGGCATACATTTGGAGCTAGAATCGTTAGCCATAAAATTTTTTTTGGTAAATGTTGCCCCAAAAAACGGGTGGCATCCCTAGTTTCGGACATGCTTTGGCAAGGCAACTCTATATATTTTCTTTAGGCTCATTGAGCTCTATCATTTGGCATACATTTGGAGCAATTATACACTACATTTTTAATTAGAGCATCAAAATTGGCTAAAATTTGGGCATTTTCGACCATCGGGACAGGTTTTGGCAAGGCAACCCTATATATTCTTTTTAGGCTCATCGAGCTCTATCATTTGACATACATTTGAAGCTGGAATCTTTAACTATAAAAGTTTTTCTAATAAATGTTGCCCCAAAAAAACGGGTGGCAACCCTAGTTTAGGACACGCTTTGGCAAGGCAATCCTAGATATTCTTTTCAGGCTCATCGAGCTCTATCATTTGACACCAATTTCATGCTGTAATCTTATACACTTTTTATTAAGAAAAATTGGCGCAAAAAACGGG
The DNA here is from genome assembly GCA_949775025.1 of Tricholauxania praeusta. NCBI lineage: Eukaryota > Metazoa > Arthropoda > Insecta > Diptera > Lauxaniidae > Tricholauxania > Tricholauxania praeusta. The sequence goes on from OX459028.1 coordinate 113,940,485, forward strand.
TGGCAACCCTAATTTAGGACACGCTTTGGCAAGGCAACCCTTGATATTCTTTTAAGGCTCATCGAGCTCTATCATTTGACACTAATTTCATGGTGTAATCTTATACACTTTATATTAGGAAAAATTGGCGCAAAAAACAGGTGGCAACCCTAATTTAGGACACGCTTTGGCAAGACAACCTTATATATTCTGTTTAGGCTCATCGAGCTCTATCATTTGACACCAATTTCATGCTGTAATCTTATACACTTTTTATTAAGAAATATTGGCCCAAACAATGGGTTTTTTTCGGCCATCGGGACACGCTTTGGCAAGGCAACCCTAGATATTCTATTTAGGCTCATCGAGCTCTATCACTTGGCATAGGTCCCATGGTGTAATCTTATACACTCGACTTTTCTACAGCCGGCTCTCCGCCTATGATTTTCAAAGCGCCAAAATCATGGACAGGAAAAACAACCAAAACATAAGAATATACAGTGGAATCCCGATAATTCGTACCTCGTTAATTCGAAAATCTCAATAATTCGTAGCAAACTGTTAGTCCCTTGAAAAAATCGCTTTAATTCGTAAAAATTCCATACATTTTGGTCCCCTCGATAATTCGTATTTTTTTTTTTTTTGTGCTGTCTGTTTAACCTCTTATAAATCGTAATTGCGTTTGACAACCTCTTATAATTCATGATGCAAAGCAAAATTCTATGGAACTGCAGTTTGAAAAAAAAATATCAATCATAGTAGGCAACTAAGGCTACGTTCATCATTTATTTTTTTGATGGAATTTTTTGTGATTTTTGTAGTCAGTTTGTTCGTTGCTTTACCAGAGGTGTGTAGAAAACAGTGTGGCGGGAAAATGGCAAACAAACGTACGAATAAGCAAAAGCAAAAGCAAATTATCATTTCAGCCATTGATAATGGAGCAAAAAAAATTGATCGAAAAAATCGAAACCTCGTTAAATCAAAAACCCCTGTAATTCGTAAAAAATTGCTGGTCCCTTGCGATTACGATTTATCGGGATCCCACTGTATTAAGAAAGCTTACACATACAAAAAAAACATAAAGAGAACGATGAACAACATAAGCTCTATTTACAACATTCTGTTAACATAGTTTTTTGTTCTGTTTCTCAATTTTCAATGTTTACATGTTTGTTATGGTATTTTATCTCTTGTGTTTAATGTATATTAGTATTATCTCTTATGTTTAATGTTTATTAATATTGTTTAAAGAACATTTGTATATTGGTGTCAACATACTATTTATGAAAATTTAATGTAAGTTTTAAGGAAGACGCCCTGATGAAGCAGTCAAAAAAACTGCGAAACGTTGGAAAGTAATAAAAAGAGAAAATTATTTTAAGACTCAAAAAAAGTTTTTTTCATTTTTATATTTTTTCGGTCGCTATAACAAGCCTTTTTTTTCATTTTATATAAAAGTTTAATGTCATATGTTTTATTTTAACACTCTCACTAATGAGATTACAAATTATTTTTGTTTTAATTTACAAATTGAAATTTGAAATTTTGGATTTAAAAAAAAGGTGTTAGTGATACATCTTACTATGTAATGGGTCTCCATGGCCAAACTCAATTTTATCAGACATTATAAACTCAAGGAAAAATTGAAAAACAAGAAGCTTGCATTTGTTATATGTGACTATAATGACTTTTTATCGACTTAAAATTTTGAATTTTTTTTTAACTCTCCATTTTTGCTTAATTTTTATGAAATTTAATCCGCCTTATGGATTTTTAATGATTTGGAAATCTAGAAAGCGGTTAATAGGTGCCATGTCATAACCCCAACGGTCATAATGACCAAAAAAATGTTGGGCCTTATATGTCCACCCAAAAACGGTCATAATCCCTAAAATAATTTTGGTAACTATGACCACTAGGGTGGTCCTTATTTTTCGAATTTCTGGGCACCCCGTCATATGATTCTCTGCCCTAAAATAATGAATACTTATTTTTTTAATTTACTTTTATAAAAGCTTTAGAGGTCGCTACCATAAGTCAAACTTTCAGAAAAAAACATTGTATGGACACTATAACTTCAATCCGGCGTATTGACTCTGGTACATTTTATCAGCGTATATCAAAGATAAATAGAATGCAGAAAGCCTTACCCCCTCCCTCTCCCTAAAAATAAGTAAGCGATTAAAAAAGTGTTTTTAAGCTATTTAGCACATACAAAATTTTAACATTGGTAGCGACCCCTAAATATTAATTAAGAAAATTGAAAAAAATACAGAAATAGTTTCTTATGGTAGAAAATCAATTGAGATGGTGCCCGGTCGAAAATTCAAAAAAAAAATCAATATAAGAACCGCCCTAATGACCACCCATAACAATGGACATAACTCCAATGGGTGTTATGACCACATTTTTTTTGCTTTGAAATACAAGAAAAATCTTATAATTTTCTAAAAAATTAATTTATTTTTGTTACTAATCGGAAAACGATACACGTCTCTGATAACCTTTACATTGGATTATTTTATTTTTTGTATTATTCCGAGCATGTGTATATAACAATATAGAGTTTAGCTACTACAGCTATTATAGCCTTCTTAGCAATTTAGCTTGAAGCTCTAAACCAAGTAAAAAGAATTGAAAAAATTATCATGCACATTAATTTGTTATTTTTTTTGTAAGTTTTTCATTAGCTTTTTCACACTTTCTCAACCTACTCACTCAGACCATGCGAACATAAACATTTCGATATTGAAATATTAATATGTATAAATTTAAATGGTCCAAGGCATCAATGTTAGAAAAAATTTACCCAGCATGCTGTGGGGCTCGGACAAGACAAACATAAAAATACACAGCACCACCATTAAGCTACAAATTTAGTCAGAGTTAGTTTTCAATGTAAACTTGAGTTGACCTTTTGACAAGCTAATGTTATAAGCTTCGCAATTGTTAATAAGAGTTGTCATGCGATTAAAAGGAGCTGTAGCCATATAATTAGTTCTACTAACTGGTTGATAAAATTATTGATAAGTGTAAGGAGTACTCCTCCGATTAGTATTGAAATGTATGTATTTAAAGCTCTGGTGCAGCAAGACATCACTGGTAGAAAACAACTTTTTCGAAAATGCACTAAAGTCGGGGATTTTCGGGACTAGGGACCATCTTTGGTGATGACCAAAATCCATTTTCGACCTCTTTCCATCGATTAGTGCAAACCAAAATTTCAAAAATCGTTCAAAATCTAGCATTTTTGGAACTCGGCTTCACCTCAGTGACGTCTAAAACCCACTTTCGACCTCTTTCCATCGATTGCAGCAAACAATTTTTATCGAAAATGGACCGTAATCGGGCATTTGGGGACTTAGAACCACCTTTGATGATGGTCGAAATACATTTTCGACCTCTTATCATCGATTGGCACAAAAAAAATTTCAAAATTTCACCAAAATCGGGCATTTTTGGGACCACCTTTGGCCAAAATCCATTTTCGACTTTGATTTTTTGCACAAAAAAAATTTGTTTTAAAATGTATCAAAATCGGGCACGTCTGGGACTCGAGAATACCTCTGGTAATGGCGAAAACCCATTTTCGACCTCTCCATCGATTGGTAAAAAAAAATTTCGAAAATATACCAAAATCGGGCGCCAATGGGAGCCGGTGTCCACTTCTGGTGACGTCATGAAAACCACCTCTCCCCATAGATTGGTGCAAAAAAATGTGCATAAATGAGAGACCCTTTGAACATTTTCACAAAACAAATATTTTTTTTTTTGTCAAATTAATACTTATTAAGAATGGAAAAACAATTTCTTATGCATAATACTAGTAGTTATGAATCAACGTTAAACATATATATTGAAAAATATTAACAATCAGCAATTAACATAATTTTTCTTACCGATAATAATTACAAATAATTTTTTTTGACAAAAAACTTATAATAGTTATATACGTCCCTGATAAAGACACGTTTAAAAATATTTATGAATGAAGACACTTTTCAATAATTTTTCTCGATAAAGACACTTTTCAACCATTTTTATTGAACAAAGACACATTTAATATTATTTCACGAATATAGGCATGGTTTTATATTTTTTTTTTTTTCAAATTAAGTAATTTTTTAAAGTTTCCTTGAGTTCTGAATTCCCGAGAAAAAACATACCATTTGACGTATACGCTGACCGAATAAAGTCTAAATAAACCCCCACTTTTTGGGAGATCAGGAATCATAATGGAAAAATGTAATGCAGTGATGCAGTTTTGTTTGAAACTCTTTTTTAATGATAATGAACAAAAAAAAAAGTGCTTCAATAAATTTTTGATCCACGTGCCATGGTGGTAAAACATGACTCTTAGTATTTTTAGGAGTTCACTGTGACAGTAATATCAAATAATAAAGGTTGCAGGATATTAGTCTAACAAAGTATGTTTTGGTATGTTCGTCAATTAAGTATTTTTTAGGCAAAGTTCTACAGTACTCTTAATGGATCTCAACTTCTTTTATAGAAAATGCAAAAGATTCATGGCGCGCTAGGGGGATTAGCATTTTTCACGGTTTTAGTGGTTTTTTAATAACTTTATTTTGAAGTGTGCGTAAATTTTACCCCTTATTTAGTAGTCTCTTTCAATTCATAAAGATAATGCTACATTTTTTTTAGTTTTAAACTGAAATTTTGTATACGTGTGATGTTAAAACAATTTTTTCTAACAAATTTACTGTGACTGTTATCAATTAGACAGGCTTCAGAGTAAAAGAGCAACTTTAAAACGTAGTTGCAGTCTTTTGGCTTTCAGACACAGTCAGTTTTATTATAAATGCATTATTCTATGGATCCAGTTTCTCCTTATAAAGATGAAGGAGCATTGTATGGGTAAGAAGTTTTTGGGTCAGTTGTAAACGAAGATAAGTCTTTAACCATCGCAAAGCACTAAATGACGTTTTACAAGAAGCTGCGGAACCTGACACTGTCATTATTAAATTGACTATTCGATTAATTTGAATTAGAAGGTGCTTTGTTGTGTGAGATGATTTCCGAAGCTGGTCAGCGATTTCAGGACAGCACGTTGGTTTTTTGTCAGGCATGTTTTTCAATATTTAGAGTTGAGGACGGAGGTTGGTCAGTTCAAAATCATCTGAGAAAATGCCCAGTTTTGAAGCCAAAATTTCTTTAGTGGGTACATTTCTTTTGTATACATTAAGAAAATATTTTCTAACGACTCTAAAGCCTCAAGGTCTAAAAAAATTACAAATGAATTATTAAAAAAAAAAGATTATATAGAGATCTTTCGCTAATCTCTTGCGTTGTCGTGAATATTTTTGACTTATTCATATATGAGTTTTGAATTCGCTAATTAAAGTTTTCACTTAATTTCAAAAAGCCCAAAGTCCCTCTTTTATTTTAAAGATTTATTGAGTCTGCTGCCCCAAGGTTATATAATTGACAACCCGTAAAAATTCCAAGTTGGGAATACTCGAGAGTACTCAAAATATTTACCTGAAATATTTTCAATACTTTGGCTGTGTTTCGTAATTGATCAATAAATACTTTCAGGTTTCAACGTGAAGATTTTCTGTTGCTCTTATGATTCAAAATGATAGCTATTCATTTCATCATCATTAATTTTAATTATTATTTATCATTTTCATCATTATCATTTATTATACGAGTCATTATTATTGTTGTGCAATGTTTTATCAAATCAAAAAATATGCCAAAGCAACGTCGAGTAGATCGTAATATAAAAAGTAGTATCTTTTTGATCAAATCTTCTTTCCAATTCGTTTGAGAGAAGGTCCAACATTTGAAAGTAGTCTTTCCGAAATCGATCTCTTGATTATAATCTTACTTCAGGAGTGGGACAATCGGTTTGTTTTAAGCGTCGAGGATCCCGGGGAGAAGGAACCATATTAATTTCTACACGGATGGCTCCAAGTTAAATAACCAAGTGGGTTATGGTATTTACTCTAAGGAACTGAAGATAAGTATTGCTGCGAGGTTACCAGACCATTGTAGTGTTTTTCAGGCAGAGGTTATAGCAATAGAAGAAGTAGCATCCTGGCTGAGAATAAATGTGGTATCCAAGAAGGGTATTAATATTTATTCAGACAGTCAAGCTGCTATTAAATCCTTAGAATCAGTCTTCCTAAACTCACTAGTGGCCCAACAATGCCGCTCGTCTCTAAATGAGATGGCTCAGCATTTTAACATTCACCTCATCTGGGTGCCTGGGCATAGGAACATTGATGGCAATTGCAAAGCTGATGAACTTGCTAGGCAGGGGACTACTGCACAAATTCCTCAAGACAAGGAAGGTGTTGCCATGCCACTTGCTACCTGCAAGTTACTGCTTAAAGAAGACATGATAAAAAAGGCTAACATAAGATGGACCCAAGGGTTAACTTGCAATATAACAAGGCAAATCTGGCCGGAATGGAACGCTAAGCGATCTCTAGAACTGATATCCCGCACTAGACACAGTGTCTCGTCAGTTGTTGCAGTAATAACTGGCCACTGGCTTATCGGCAGACATGCGGAGAGATTAGGTATTCGGTCTTTTGACTACTGTAGAAGTTGTGGGGATGTGGAGGAGGAGGAAAACATTAAACATTTTCTTTGCTCCTGCCCTGCACTTGCTAGAAAACGCCACAAAACACTTGGCTCGTTTTTGTTTGATGACCTGAAGGACCTTAGACATGTTAGCATAGGTCAGTTATTTAGTTTCATTACGAAATCTGGATGGTTCAATGAGAGGGTATAGTCAAGTACCCTGTGGTATCACAATGGACCAAACTTGGTCTAAGTGAGTCGGTTTTTGTAACTGACTGCCACTCCTACCTAACCTAACCTAACTAAGCGTCGAGGAATTTTTCTGGTTCTGGGCTCAGAAGAATACTCAAGTTCAAACTTATCAGCTTCATTCATCGCCTCTTTAAAAATTCGTTTGGTCGGTCAAATTGTTTGACAAACAATTTGATGAATTGTTTGATCATGTGTACACTCCTATTGAGTATGCATCCCTTATCTCGACTAATATCGTCGATACTATTGATATGACTAACTAACAGTCACAAACTAATGGAAAGTTTGCTTGAAGCTCAGTTCATATACTCTTTCTTAAATGTTCAGTTTGTCACATTTCGATAAGCTCAAGATGTGAGATAATCACATTAATAAAAACATTTGCTAAGTTCAAAAAATGTTGATCGAATTATGATATAACTTAGTTCCGAGTAGGGTGGCAAAATGAATACACTGCCCCCTGCCAAAATTGCTGGGGGCAGCTGCTCCCCGGTTACGACGGACTTTGCATTTGTGACAGCGCAGTCTGGCGAAGAAATTAAGCACTGCTCCCCATCGTCAAGTACCATACAAGGAACGATTCGGATCTGATCTTAACATCAAAGTCGCATATTGTCGGGGATAGTGGAAATCCGCGCATATACCATTGGTAAGTCTACACTAGACTTAGTTTTAAAGGGAAAGATAATAACCTCATAACTATCTTATTTCAACGGCTACTGGGCTAATTTTACACTGAGGGTGTCAGTTCTTGTGTTCTATGGATAAAAATTAGTCCCTGGTAAACTAATTGATTTAGTCGCCACAACATTTACGCGGATTTGATTTGACCACCATTTTATAAAAATAGAACCTAATGTACTATTTAGTTACGCGGTATTGAAATCAAACAGGTTATAATGTTACGAAATAATATTTATTCAACAAAACAAAATATGTCTTGCAAAATTTGCTCAAAAGCTATCTTTTAGAATAACAAAATAAGATCAATAAAACAAAATCAAAAAACTACTTTTTCTCCGAAATCTCATAGAAAGACAAAAATTGATAATAAGATAAAGCAAATTATCTCACTTTATTCAGCATGTATCAGCATTTTCAATTACTTTTTTTAGGAACAGTATTACACATTTAAACTTATAAAATAAACAAAATAAGAGATTCTTCAGCTATACAACAAAAAAATTAAATATTGCAATTAAATTTTTGGTTTGTTTTATTGGCTTTTATTAATAATAATAATTAAATGATAATTTAACTTCAGCCATTTTTAGCAGCGATCAATATTCAAGTAAAATTTTTTACAAGTTGATACAATGCTTTATTTACTAAACAAACTTTGACAAAAAATGAAAAAACAACATCTCTACAATATAGACATATGTTTCGATTCTTAAAATCTCTTCAGAATATTTTTGGTTGATGCCTACGTCAGCACTCAAATTACACCCGCCATATTAATGTAAATCTAACGAAAAGCTAATTTTTAATTTCAAGCAAATGTGGTAAATTTTTTAAGTGAATTCAAAGATCACACCATTGCGTTGAAATTTCAATCACCTGTTCCGGATTTTTGTTCGCTTTTTGGTCCGTACAAAATCATAAAATTCATCTCTACAAAGTTTCCTCAAATTATTGAAATTGAAAAAGTTACAGCGAATCTAAAATTTCGGTGCAAATATTTAATAGGAATAATAAAATAATCTTTAACTTGTCCTAAAACTATGCAAAGGTTTTTTCCAATCGACTTCTTCGAAGATCAACGTACGTTTATGATAGTTTTAAGCAATTTTATTTACATAATTTTAAATGAAAATCGTTAAGGTTTTAGTTATATCAATTAAAATTTATTAATTGTATCCGTTTTTTGCCAGTGTGCAGCTATCCCATTTGATTTTGATCCGTACCAAATTTCATCAAAATCAATCTACATAGGTAGAAAGCATATGCTTCGAAATAAAAATAAGAAAAATAATTGTTTATGAATACTTAGAAATAATGGGCGCTAGACTGATCAAACAAGAACTTAAGTGTTCTGCTTGTAGCAGTTACATATCCTTAGTCCTTAAAACTAAGGTCATCAAATACGCTCCGCTCAAAATAAAACTTTAAGATACTTACAATGTAACAGCAACCCGCGAGTTACCTGCTACTAAGGATTGGTAAATAAATGATTCAATGTCCTAATTATAGTGGGACGGACTAAATTGTGTGGGTTTCGCAATGAATATAAGTTGGATTTTTTCCATATATTTTAAGTCAGGTAATAGATTTTGCTTTATTGTTTTGTAAGTAAAGATGAGTTTAAGACTATCACTTGTTAATCAGTATTGTTCAAGCTTTGAAAAAGTGGTCTTCAAATATTGAAAAAGTACTGTACTTCAGAGAATTAAATAAAAAAGAAAAACGATTTTTGAAAAAAGCGATTTGGAAAAAAGGAAATTGCCAACAATGCGCGATGTGATTCAATATTTATTACATCTGAAATATATTAAATCTGGCAACAGAAAATTAAATGTTTTTAAAGAAAAAGTTCTCAAAGGCATAACTAGCTTGTGGGAACGCGCGAAGATTCCAACATTATCGAGAACAACGATTCGCAGACACATTGAAGCATGTATTAATAATTATTTTGAAATTTTAAAATCCCCAAACAAATACAATGCAAATGAGTGGAACGAACTGTTCCTAATTTCTCGATGCAAGTGCAAAAATGTATGTCAGTGCGTCACCGGTGATAAAATTCCTGAAATCAGAAAAGCGTTTTTTCTCGATCAATGTGGACCAAGATTGATGTCACTTCAAGATGTGCAAATGATTGATGTGGAAAATGTTGAAGAATCGCAATCAACACAACTTACGTTAAGCCTTTTGGCTAGCGCTTAATAACCGAACTCTGATGATGAAGTGGAATTCGAAAGAAATCGCATGGAACTATCACCGCCACCAGTCGAAATGCAATTGAAGGTATCGGACATTAGACTGCAAAATTACAGTTCGGCTTTAGATCGAAGTGACGCGTCATCTCGCTTTGGATCCCTGCTTGCTACTATGTTTATTAAAGACTAGCTGTCCCGGCAGACGTTGTTCTGCCATTTTCGATGTGTGGCGTGATGTTGTATGAACGCATGCGATGGAATGTAAAAGCGAAACAGCCCATTTGCCCAGTGAAACTAACTTTTGTCCCTATTTTCTTTCACAGCAGGCCTAGCAGACGTTGTTATGTGGGCGATAATTTTTTCCTTTGAAACTTCCTTTTGCCCTTACCTTTTATATACATGTTTATGTACCAAGTCCCATTCATCTGCGTCCAGTAGTTGGTGATAAATGATGAATTTGATTTTGAAGGGTGTGTCACCGCCCATTTTTTAAACCAAACTTTGTAAAAACCTTCCATAGGCCACAATTATGAAATCTTCATGTAAATTCTATTTAAAAGGTTATTTTGTATAAGGGCCAACCAAAGTATGCACCCTAAATAAAATGTGTACGGCCTAAGTTGTGCCTCTTAATATAAAAGCCATGTGGTGTAAGTTCCATGAGAATCGAATCAGCGGTCTTCGAGAAAATAATATTTTAAAAATGTTTTTGTATAAGGGCCAACCTAAATATGCACCCTTAATTAAAGTCTTATATCCTACTTATGCCTCTTAACATAAAAGACACGTGCTGTAAATTCCATGTGGTGTAAATTCGGTGTGAGTCGATTTACCGGACTTAGTGAAAATTCCATTTTAAAAATATTTTTGTTTGGGGGCCACCCTAAATATGCACCCTTAATAAAAGTTTTATATTTTATGACACCCGCGTGATCGATACAAAAATAAAGTAAAATTTTCATCAAAATCGGCCGGATAGTTTCCGCGTCCATAAAAAACAAACAGATAGACGGACAAGCAAAAACTAAATTTTATAAAAACAACAAATTGCAGTTTAACTGTAAAAAGCAATGTACACTTTTTTCAAAAATTTATTAACATCGTACTCTCTCATCAAAAGTAAAAAAAAAACTCAAGGAGAGTTGTTCTTTGAACTTCGAAGCCAAATACAAACGGTACAAATGAAAACAAAAATAACAACACAGAATTCAAGAAGCAGCATAAGCATAAGCAACGACAAATCGAACGACAATTATTGTGTGAAGTTTTGCAAAAAACTTAATCCTAAAAAAAAGTATTTTAACTTTAAAAAATCATAGAAATAAGTATACAATAACCTTTTTTAGTGCAAATATGTTGTTTATCGGTTCAGTATATTTTGCGGTTTGGCGTTACAAACCATTTCCATATAAGAAATTTTATATAAATAGTATAGATTTGCGAATTGCGATTAATACGAAAGTTGAAAAAGATTTTTCTTCTGATGTAGCCAAACAATTTTCCATGTTCTTCGACGGCCTCATCATAGACAATAACAAAATTCAAAGAGAACGTCAAAAATTCAGAAAAGAAGCCGCTGCTTTGGTCAAATATCATGGGTTGTTGACATGCAATTTTTCGATGGTAAAAAAAAATCAAAACTTAATAAGCCAGGAAAATTAATTACCGAAGAACATGTGACATTAGTAAAAGAAACTCATTCGAAATTCATCGGCCATGTAACACCAACTGAAGGCACTGCTATTGAAATTCAAAAAGCAATCGTTGATTTCTTGATCTACAATGATTACAATTTGGATAGTTTAATTGCTTTCATTTGCGATGGAACCAATGTTAACACTGGGTACAAAAATGGAGTAACTACGCGCATGGAACGGCGCTTACATAGGTCATTGCAGTGGTTTGTGTGCCTTTTCCATTTTAACGAGTTGCCTTTGAAAGAACTATTAAAAATATTCCTAGGTAAACAGCAGGGGTCAGGAATCTGGCTAGGAGAAATCGGAACAGGATTGCTGAATTGCCAAAATCTTCCTGTTGCACCAAATTTCGAAGCAATTGCCATGGGTGAAATGCGACACAATCCGCTGATATGAGTACAGCTCGATGGCTGACAACCGCTTCAAGAATTCTTCGCTTTTATGTAACACAGCAACAGCCTTCTTTAATATTGAAAAAACTGACAAAATTTGTTGTTAAAGTATACGCTCCATTCTGGTTTCTCGTAAAAAACCACAAGCCTTCAAGTATTTAAATATATTAAATGAATCCGTCAACTTCCGGAAAACGTACAGCTGGTCATTCGTCCGGTTATCGAAAACAACGCATATTTTTTCCATCCAGAGAATATTTTGTTGTCAATGATATAATGGATTCAGAAGCAACAATACGAAAAGATGGCTACGAGAAAGTTTTGAATGCGCGGTTAAGTCCACCCGCAACACTTCGTCAAATGAACAAACAACGGCAAAGTATAAATTTTGATAGTAACTCATATGCCACTATGATCGATTGGGACAAACTAGAAGTAACTGAATCGCCATGCTTATAATTCTATACTAATGAACAATTGCGGAATGTCTTATCGCAAACGATAGAAATACCAGGTAAAAATTCCGTCAAAAAATATAATCAATGAATTTTTTTTACATTATTAATCCTTTTAACAGATTTTCCATGTCATTCGCAAAACACCGAGCTTGTTGTGAAATATATATCTTTTTTTTATTTTATATTAATTTTGAATTTCTTATTTCATTTTAATTTTATATACTTTATTTATTTTATTTATTTAAGTATTTTTGAAGTTGTATTAAAAGTTATATTTTGTAATGTGTATATTATATTTTAAGTCCTAGCTGAAGCTCTTACTTGCTAGTAAACAAGTTATAAACTGTTATTTACTGTACTATTTTAATAAATAATAATGATAATAATAAAAATATGCAGTACATAAAATTTTTTAAAACGAACATAAAAGCACAATGATTTTGGAAGTCGATTGGAAAAAACCATTGCATAGTTTTAGGAATTAAGTTAGAGATGATTTTATTATTTTGCTTAAATATTTGCACTGAAATATTAGATTCCCTGTAACTTTTTCAATTTCAATAATTTGAGGAAACATTACATAGATTAATTTTATGATTTGGTACAGACTTTAATTTTATGATGTGCCCTTGGCACGTTAAGGTGGTAAAAGCTGAGATAATGTATACAACTAGTCGAGAAAAAGAAAATCTGAGACAAATGACTTCTACGAATGAAATGTAGCCCATGTTGAGACATTTGCAACGATATACCATTCTTGTTGATCGGATGTCAAATGGCGGAGATATAAGAAAAAACAAAATTGCATCGAATTTAGAGGCCGAAAAAAAAATTTTTTTTCCTTAAAAATCTTTCAATATTAGCTTTCAAACTGGGGGTGGTCATTCGAACTTTTTTTTGTGATACTATTGTACACTGTAAAATTATGAACCATTAAATTCGTTTTGAAATACAACGCATTGGCTGTCAAAAATGAACACAATTTTACAGCTGGCAAATCGGCAGTGACTACGTGAAGTATTCCATTTTTTGCAGCTTCTTTGTCGAGATATTTTTCATTTCTATCTTAATCTTTTTGTGATAAATGTTGTTGATATTTTTTTTTTTTTATTTTGTAAAAAGGCTAAAAACGATTGAAAATTTTTTTAAATGAAACAATAAATTTAATTAATAATTAATTTACTGAAGACGTTCAGTAAAAGACGCCCTGAAGAAGAGAACAAATAATTCTCGAAACGTCGGCGCGATAATAAAATTAATTATTAATTAAATTTATTGTTTCATTTAAAAAAATGTTCAATCGTTTTTAGCCTTTTTACAAAATAAAGAATTTTAGTTAGAACGATTTTATCACAAAATAATAGTTGTTGATATTGTTCGTCTGTAATATTGCCTGCTATATATGAACAGCATAGATAACACGCATCTTTTTTTGGTTGAAATAAAACTATATTTTCATCTTCCAAAACATCTTCGAAAAGTTTTCTGGAAACCGCTTTCTGTGCATCCTTTGTTGTCTCTTTAACATAGATACGATAGAGTTCTCGCTTTGACTGTATTATGGGTTCTAGATATAATTTTGTGCTTTCCTTTCTGCAGTAGTGGGAAGGCAGTTTGAGTAGGGCTCTTAAAAATGTTTGTAATGAAGCTCTTAATGTAGGCAACGCAGCATTTTCTTTTCGGTTTATTATTCTTCCCTCATTTAGTTTCTCTCCTAGCCAGTACCAGTCCTGTCCACTCTTTAATTCATAATGTCCCTAAGAACGTCTTTAAATATAATCTCATTTGTTGGTCATTTTCTTTTTAAATAATACACTTTTGTAATATTTCGTCTTGTAATTGTAATTTAAGATTCATAGTCTTTTTAGTTTTAGTTTTTAATTATACACAAAAAAATGCATCTGCTGCAGCTGCTGCTTAATAATGAAGTATGTATCAGAAAATATATTGCCAGAGAACTGTCAAAGGAGTCTTTTACCAGAGTTGGCGCATAGAGAATTTTATTAACATTTTTGTAAAGACGGATGTGTTGCACCAAACATTTTTCAAAGTTTGCTAACCAAAATTTTTGTGCTAAAAAGTTTTTGAAACACAATACATGCCCGATGTCATCTGATCATATTCGCGGAATCGCCACTTGCTTGCAGTAGATGTGCGGAATTGTTTTTGGGTGATTCCTTGCTTTCTATTGGTCGAACGCACCCGGGGTAAAAGAGGCGGCTGCCAATTAGGGTCTTGTGTGCACTCCCCTCGAAATCTCAAATTGGCTAATTTTGTCAGATACGCGGAATTATCCAATGCTAGTTACGCGTATTTGCACTATCACCCGACGATATGCAAAGCCTCTGAAGTATAATCTCTCTTCTACTACCATCTGAATCTGTAAATTGAGCCTGTTATTTTATCTTATTTTAAACAATGCTTTATATGTGTTTTTGGAACAAAATTTTATAATATTTTGTTTTGTACAGAGCTTTTATGTTCAGTACTTTTAGTGCAAAAACCACAAAAAAATTACAAGCGTAAAGTGCATTAAAATGGGCAACGAGCTGCTCGTACTAGTTTTAATGACCGCTACGTCATATCACCAGCAAGATTTTTTAGCCGACGTTTCAGAATCTGCAAGCATACTACATTCTACTTTTGCATTGATCAGTTAGGAATCATAGCAAAAAAATATGAAAATGTGCGCCAAAACTTTACATTTTACATGCAATTGCTTTTGTAACTCTTTTGATATTACACATTTTACGAGCGCTAACAAAGTAACTCGTTGCCCATTTTAATGCACTTTGCGTTTGTAATTTTTTTGTGGTTTTTGCACTAAAAGTACGGAACATAAAAGCTCTGTACAAAACAAAATATTATAAAATTTTGCTCCAAAAACACATATAAAGAAATTATTCTCGGTGAGCTCACCGATATTTACATAAAGCACTTGCAACTTCCTTCGAATCACCAGAAAAGCTTTCAACGGAGCGCTCGTTAAGAAATGTGTAATATCAAAAGAGTTACAAAAGCAATTGCATGTAAAATGTCGAATTTTAGCATACAATTTTTTGCTATGATTCTTAACTGATCAACGCAAAAAGTAGAATATAGTATGCTTGCAGATTCTAAAACGTCGGCTAACAAAGCTTACTGATGATAAATACTTGTAATTTTATTGTGGTTATTGCACTCAAAGTACTGAACATAAGAGCTCTGTACAAAACAAAAACTATAAATATTCCAGGCACAAAATCGTTGTAACCAATGCTTTTTAATGGAAATTTTGGAATTGCCCCAGATGACCAAAGTATACAATATCACCAAGGAATGTATTAAATATTCAGTTTCTCCAAAAAAAAATCAGAATTTAAGGACTGTGTTATTGTTACACTTTTCCTGAATAACAAAAATAACTTACGAGCAACAATGCGCAAACCCGATATGGCTGGTGATCCCGGTGGAGTATCTGTGCGTACACGTGAGTTATCACGAATAGTTGTAATTGTGTGACGAAAATCAGTGGGAAGTGAAATTTGTACTGGTTCATTGCGTTTTAGAACCTTTGAATAAAAAACAATTAGATTTTGAATGCAATAATTTGTTTAATATTATATTACCTTAAGCTTAACTTTGCTAAATTTTCCACGTCTTTTATTAGGTATAGGTGTATTTTGTGCTATTATTAATTCTCGTCCAATCAATTCAATTTCACGTGCCATCAATTGCTGCTCAAACTTTTTTAAGTTATTGGCTTGTTCACGTTGCTGTAATTGTACACGGCGCAATTGCTCTTCCTTGTTACGCAATTCCTTAAAAAATTTGAAAAAAACTTGATATATGAAAAAAAAAAAAAAAAATATGGACAAAGACAGAAACATTAAAACAGCTTGTAAAGCGTTTTTTGTGAAGGGCTAGATAATATAAATTTTAGGTTCGGCGTACTAGTAATAAACTAGTAATAAATAATTTAACGTAGGTAATTCTAGTCATACAGCAACAACAAAAAAACAGTTTCAAGGTATTTTTCATTATGAAGTGATATTTTTACAATATTTATACGTACATATTTACGTAATTCAGAAGGTATCATAACAAGTGCTATTTGTCGTATGTATGTCATAATATTTTACAATGTGTACCGAATGTGCACAAAAACGGATGCGAATCCGTTTCGAACCCGTTACGGATCCGTCAGCGCGGATTCCGTTTTTTTATGCTTCGACGGATCCGTCTTAAGTTTGGAACGGACTTCATATAGTGATCTGTTCCGGATTCGTTTTTTTGTAAATAAAACGGTCTGTTCCATTTTCGTTTATTGTAAATAAAACGGATTTGATACAGACTCGTTTTTTAACTAATACGGATTATAATCCGTTTCATTCCCAGTTTAAAATGGAAATTTTTTCAAAAAAGCGCCACAGATAAAAGTCAGTTTTTAAGCTATCATCAAAACTTTTATTTCATTTTTAATGTATCAGGGATATGAAATACAGCTCTGTTCTTATTTTTAGTTTAAATACCTTTGATATTCCGTTATACCCAGCCTATATGAAGTACATTTCGCAGATTTTGGGGATTTAAAAATACGTAGGACAATGCTCTAGATTAGTAGTTATTTTTGGAGATGATACATCTGAATTTTTGTGGATCTCCACTAAGATAGAACGTTAATAAGGTAATTTTACTGCTTTTTGCTAAATAAATGAACAGCGTTTCTAAACTTTTTTGACTCTAATTTCGAATGTTTTCAAAAACCGAATCACGAACGGATCTGTATATGAAGTCCGTTCCGAGTTCAAGACGGATTCGTCAAAGCGGACGATCCCTCCGCTTTTCGAATGGAACATCATACCAAGACGAGTTTGGCACACTGGGTAGTTGCAAAAATCCTATTGTTTTTTTTCATCTATGCTATTTATATTTATCTGTCATTCTTTTAATAACCGCACACTTTGTTGTTTTTTTTGACGTTTTTGAACATTTTGTGAAACGAAATATCTTAAAAACTACAGTAGATATAAAAAAATTTACATAAATTTATTAAAACACTAATTTTTTTAATAAAAAAATTTTTTCTCAAAATTTTTTCAATATAACATTTTCCGGATTTTTATGTTACTCCTCAATCAATTTTAAGAATGCATGTGCTTACATATCGAAATTCCCGCCATAACTTTGGAAACAACGAATTTTTTACTGATGACGCGCACCATGCTTCTTCAACATAAAATTAGACATTATTTTTTTTTATTTCTCTTATTCTGTAATGTTATTTTTAATCAAACCTAAGAATGTATCTGGATTCAAATTGAAATTCCCGTCATAGCTTTGGAAATATGAGTTTTCATAAAGGCGCGCATCAGTCTAATGGTATGAATTGTTGAAAAAACATGTTGCGCGTCATCAGCAAAAAATTCGTCTCCAAAGTTGTGGCGGGAATTTCGATATGAAAGCACATGCGTTCTTAAGATTGATTGAGGAATAACATATAAGAAAATAAAAAAAAAAAACGGAAGATGTTAGTTATATTGAAAATATTTTGAGAAAATTTTTTTTTAATAAAAAAAATTAGTGTTTTAACAAGTTTACTAAAACTTTTTTTATAAAGTTATAGTATTTCTTAACAAATATGATCAAATGATTTTTTATCCTATCTACTATAGTTTTTGAGATATTTCGTTTCAAGAAATGTTCAAAAACTTCAAAAAAAAAAGTGTGCAGTTATTAAAAGAATGACCGTTGTACATATATGTATATAAAATTGCTTATATGGAAATGGTTTTTAACGCCAAATCGCAAAATATAAAGAACCGATTTAAATAATTTATTTTTCAAAACAATATATTTGTGCTCAAGAAGGTTATTGCATACCTATTTTTTTGTTTTTTAAAGTTTAATATCGTTATTTTTAGGATTAAATTTTTGCAAAACCTCACACATTTGTACCATTTGTATTTGGCTTCAAAGTTCAAAGAGTTAACTCTCTTTCAACTGTTTTTTTTTTTTTTGTTACTTTTAAAGCGAGAAGATAGAATGAGATGTTGGGGCAATGGGACGTGTGCGAACGTAGCCGCGGGTAGCACTAGTTCGAAAATAAAGTAAGACAATACAACTCACAAAGCGTCATAACAAGTGCTATTTGTCGTACATATGTATATATGTAGGCTCGGTTTGGGCACTTTCAATTGATACTAAAGATCTAACTTCTTTCTTCCAATTTGTTGTATGCGTTGTCTGGTAATTGACAGACCTAGTTCTGCCTTAATATCTGCTCATCATTTCGCTCGTGGATAGAGTCCGTATGTGTCGTTTGGTACGCTCAACTACCTTGGATATAGCACCTTTGCAATTATTTTCGCTATATTTCTGCGGGTTTTTCAAAAAATTTGTAATGGTATTACGATGGCGATTTGTTGCACCAGCAATTTCACATATTTTTATCTTAGCTTCATGCATGGTTTTTTTTCTAACTTTCTCTTCGTTAGTTAGTTCCTTTTCAAGAGGCCTCTTGAACTAAAATAAATATTTGCCACCACATATAAATTGCAAATATATTTTTATATCAATGACTATATACCTCCTCAATAATTTTGTCACTTTATTTGTATGGATAATGACGCTGCAGAATTCAAAACTCAAATAAATCAATTTGCACAAATATCAATTTTCTATGAAACGCAGTATTTGACGCGCTTCCTTAAGATAACGGTACCATAGATTCCAATTTGGTAAAAATTAAACATACGACAAAGAAAGATGAAGGATGAGAGGACAAAAGTGCAAACTCGAAACAAAATTGCCGTAATTATTTTAAAAGGAATATCGAATAACATTTTTACACAAATATCAATTTTACTGGGGTACAACATCTACGGTCAAAATAATACCAGTGTGGTGCGGAAAATATTCGAACAAATGAAGTTGTTTTTTTTTTTGCTCTTTTAAAATTTATATATTAATAAGTGAACATCGAATCTTGTGGTACAATTTTTGAGTATTTACTATAAAGGGAGGGGAATGAAACTTATATCATTGGAAAGGTTCTATAGATGTGCATAATGCGTGTATGTTGCCGTTAAGGTAGGTAAAATAAAGTGATCATACGAGTATTTACATGATTCCCCCATACAAAACGCATGAGTCCCTAATGAAAAAAAAAAACGCTGTCACGGCTGAGATACCTCACCGATTTTTATGAAATTTGATATATAGATAGATTGAACCTTGAGTAAAGAAGTTTGTTTAGAGTGGGCGGTGCCACGCCCCTAACAAGAAAAAACATCTCCACGGCTAAACTAATGGACCGATTTTGATGAAATTTAGTTTGGATATAGATTGAACCCTGAAAAACATTTATCAAGACTTTGAGTTTTTTTAATAGGGTTGGCACCACTCCTAACAGAAAAATCGTTTTCACTGCTAAACTAATAGACCGATTTTGATAGAATTTGGTACAGGGATAGATTGAATTTTGGGGAAAAGTATTCAGTTTAAAATATACGGTGCCACGCCCCCAATAGGAAAATGTGTTTTCACATCTAACCTAATGGACCGATTTTGATCCAATTTGGTATGGAGATAGATTGCACCCTAAGGAAGACAAAGAGTTAGCGGTAGGGATAAGGCAACATGATACCATGATAACATGATTTTAATTTTTGGGAGCGATGACAAGAAATAGCTCTTTCAAGTTTGGTCTTTCAATACTTAAAAGCGTTTTTTGTTTCTTTAATGCGCGCTTCATTAGAACATATCTTCACGATTTGAGCTTAGCCGATCTTACACATAATCGAATGCATATGGTTTAGATATAAAACAACTTCGTACTCTTTGTTTGTGAGAGAGTGAGAATTATGTATGTATAAATAGGCAGTTGCGAAATGGATCCAACCTTTTTTAACTGCCATAACACCTCATAATCGCCTAATTTTTTTTTTTTGTTGTTAAGGCTATGAAGAGGAGCAGTTAATGTGAATGTAATTTTTTTCTAATAGTGCGGAGCCATGCCTGCAACAGGAAAATACGTTTCCACGGTTAAAACTTTGGACTGATTTTGGTGTAATTTGGTTTGGAAGTAGATTGAACCTTAAGGAAAGGTACTAAAGTTTTCAAGTTCAAAAGGAGGTGTGACACCACCACTAATGGGAAAAACGGTGTCACGACTGAGCCACTACACCGATTTTGATAAAATTTGGTATGTAGATAGATTGAATCTTGAGTAATGACATTTGGTTTGAGTGGGTAGAGCCACGCCCCTAACAGAATAAAACGTTTCAAGGCTAAGCTAATAAGCCAATTTTGATGAAATTTGGTACAGAAATATATTGAATCCTGAGGAAACGTATTAGTTTTAAAGTGAAGGAAATTCAAAATTTTATCGAATTATCTGCGAAAGTGGTTTCGAATGTGATCAAATACGCAAGTAAATGAAAAACACGAGAACGAAAACCTTTCTTGTCCCTTCGGGGCGTGAATCGTGCAATACGGCTTTCGAAACATAATCCGCTTTTGCCTGCCACGGAAATAAAGAAAGTGTTTTATGTAGCAGCGAGTGTACAAACCGTTAAAAGAATTCTATTGTCAAAAATAAATACATATCACAAAGAAATCGTACTTTGCGCAAGGGTATTTGGAATGGCCAGTTACAAAGTGTGGAGTGAGGAGAGCAATATCGTCTTTTTGGTGGAAAAGGCACTCGTCAATATGTCAGGCGAAGCCCAAACACAGAATATGATCCCTGGAATGCTCTTCCCTCATCGCTCCAAATAATGTTTCTCCACTTTGCAAGCGACCATTCCAACTACCCGTGCGAAAAGGCCGATCTCTTTATGAAAGGTATTTAGCTCGTCATGGATTTCGGGTATGTTTGTAATTTAAGAAACATCTGATTTTGCTGAAGTTTTGACACGTCAAAGTACCTTACTGATTATGTGAAATAGTTTTAATAAAATGGTGAAAATGGTGCCCCAATTCAAAGTATTCCTCATTATTTTTTAAATGATTTTATTTTGAATGGACTTGCTCGCAGGCTTTCTAATTATTTTTTTTTTATTTGTGCAGCACCTTTGTTGATACTGTGTTGTTATTGTACTCGTACATAGTTTTTGTTTTTATCTAATAGCAAACAAATGAACTGTGAAGAAGGAAAAAGACCTACTAGAGACTGACTTTAGAACTGATTAGACACTAGACCACGCAAAAGACGTCTCTTCTTGGTATCTCATATACCAACGATTTATGTATTTCTTTCGATACTCACTTTTTCTTTTAAGCGTAGTTCGTGCAAAACATCGGCAATTTCTTTTTTCCAACCATCTTGCATTGTGTGAAAAGACTCCTGCGGCGTTAATGTAAAACCAGATCGTGATATATCCTCCAATTTCATAAGTATATCTTTAAAACCTGGTCGCTTGTGTGGGTCGCTCTCCCAGCAATCTATTTAACATGATGAATGTATTACTTTTCATTGCATAAAATCAATTAAATTTGTATGGTTCAGTTTACTTTTCATTAGCTTTCCCCAAGCTTCCGGGCAGGTTTTTGGAATTGGCAACGCAAGTGAATTAACTGCTACACCATAAGCAACGGACAAGGAATCAAAACCCTTGTATGGTGTTTCGCCAGTAATTAACTCCCAGAGCAGGACACCATAACTCCAAACGTCAGATGATCTAAAATGTAAGACGCAGCAAACGTTAATAATTTGTATGCCTAAATCTATCTGAAATACCCGCTTTGCATTGCGAAGGTTATATTACATACTTTGAATACGTGCCGCGACTTATTACTTCCGGCGGCATCCAAGCATATGTGCCCGCAGCGGACATACGTGTCGTATTGTATAATTCTCGTGCCAAGCCAAAGTCAGTTATTTTCAATGTTTTTTTCCGCAGATTGTCGCCTTCTATAGTTTCGAATATTAAGACTGCAAGTGAAAAATAAATAGATTTTTAGAGTTTTAGTTTTTACCTTAAGAAATTTTTATATATAAAATTTCTTAATATTTTTAAACTTGCCATTTGAGCTTTTAAGATCGCGATGTATAATGGAAATTGGTGCTTCATTATGCAAATAATTCATGCCACGCGCTATTTGTATGGCCCAATTTACAAGAACATCTGGTGGAATTTTGCGTCCTGCCAAAATACGATTCAATGAGCCACCTCGTGCATATTCCATGACCAAACAAAGCTTAGATGGTTTTAAACAAACACCCCGCAGCGCCACAATATTTTCGTGATTTAACGCCCAAAAAAGTTTTGCCTCTTGTAGAACATTATCACGCATAGTTTCAACATCTTCATCAGCAGTTTGACGTGCCGCTTTGATGGCAACTTCCTCATTGCCATAATAGCCACGATGTACTTTACAAAAACCACCAACACCAATCACCTCTTGCACCTCTAGTTCTTCGTAGTCGATTTCATGTGGTTGTATATCGCCGATAGCAGAAGGCACATTAATGAGCATTGGATCCTGATTTGTGACAAAGTTAGATGGAAATATGCCAACCTGAAAGTTGAAAATGAATTAAAACTAGTAACAGTGTTGCTTTAAGCTAGCTAGTTTTTGCTTGTGTAGGATAAATAATAAATAAAATTTTATTAAAAACTCTATTTCATATAAATTGCAAAACATTTCTTGTCCTATCACGAAAATTTCATAAACTTTTTCCTAATATTTACTGAGAAATCGCAATTTAAAACAGCACCCACATAAAAATTCACTTGTTCATAACTTTTTAAAAAATCCAAATTTTGCAAAAAAAAAAAATATAAGGCGCTAATGTTGATCAATAAATCTTCAAAGTTATGCAAAAAAAAGTTTAATAAGTTGGTATTTTCTGTGCCCACTTGAGAAAACTTTACTCAAAGGAAAAAAGTAAGCTGAAGACATATAGAGTTCAAAAAGTACCAGACCGTTCTGATGAAAATCAGTTGATGTCTCAGATATGAGCCCGAAAATTGTATGAAAGGTACCTGACAAAATCTGATTGCTGCGTTATTGAAGACGGAACTTACGTCAAAACAGATTTAAGCCGCTACCTGGGCCCAAATATTATACATCACCGAAGAAGGGGCATATGCCTAGTAAATTCAAAGAGAAAACAATTTCGAAATTTCCGAAGCAATATGTGGTTTGGCAGGTCATAAGTACGCGTGGCCTCAGAAGAAGCTTCTTCCGCAAAGCACAATCAATTCGAAAGTTTATACAGACGAGTGCCTCAAAAAACGTCTTCTACCATTTATTCGTGCACAAGTGATGTTCTGGCCCGATTCAGCAACCTCTCATTACTCTAAAGCTACGATGGAATGGTATCAAAGTAAAATGATCAATTTTGTACGAAAAATAGAAAGTCCGACCAACTGCCCATAGCTTCGCCCAATTGAGAGATATTGGGCTCTAACGAAAAAAAATCTTCGAAAGGGTGGTAAGGAAGACTGCAAAAAACTTACAAGACTTCAGACTTAAGTGAAAAAGATCGTCCCGTACTGTCGATGAAATAGCTGGACAAAATTTAATAAAGGGCCTTAAGAAAAATGTAAGAAATTTTTATAAAAAAAATTGTTAATTAATTTTTAGTTATTTATATTCTGAAACTAACTTTTATTAATAAAAAAAGGAAAAAGGTCAAAAAGCTTATTGGATATTTTTTTATAACTGCAAAGCAAACCGAAAGTTTTTTCTGGGACAGTCCTTAGTACAGGACCTCCTTGATTTATTAGGAATGCATGCTTTCACAGAGGTCTGCACCAGAGAACATCATTGAGAAGCTCATTGAGGGTTTTGAGCTACTACCAAAATTATGAGACGTGAGTGTGCCTATTGCTTGCAATAGTTAGTGAGTGTGAATCTGAGTTGCACTCACTAATAGTGAATAGGCTCATGAATGTGAAGCTCACACTCACATGGATTCAGATTCATGAAGCCATGAATGGCTTGAGCCACTTATGTTGAACTGTAGTACAGAAAATCTGTTTGTTTTCTCTGTATTCTATGGGGAAAGGTCAAAAATGGATTTTGGACATCACTTGGGGTCAGGCCCGGCAGGTATAGTGGGTTGAGTGGGTATTTCTACCCACTCGAGAAGTTTCGAGTGGGTAAATACCCACTCGGAGACAGAATATCAGGGTTTTACGATTACTGGAGTCTTTCGAGAGCGTTTTCTATTTAACTGTGATGATTAAAATTTTTGATCGCATAGAAATATTGAACACAGAACTGCAGAACCCGAGTCTCTGCATTAGTGAATCGCATGAGAAAGTGAAAGCAGTTGCTGATGGCTCAGATGCGTCTCGCTATTCTGCATTTGAAGAAATTTGCGAGAAAAGCGTCAAAGCTGTTATCGAACTCAATCTTGAAGAACCTCAAATTCCACATCTGCATAAAATTCTGAAACGATTCGATTCAGGTTCAACCGAAACTTTGAAATTTAAGGCACATAAAAATTATTCCAGGAAATCTTACTTGGAAGTTTTCGATCAATTAATATGATCATTTAAAAGTCGTTTCAAAACGGATTCAGCCAAATTTTTTAAATTTCTTGAACAATTCGCTATCGGTCAGTCCGCTGATGTCGATAAGATTATAAACTTTTATAAAGATGATTCTGACAGCGGAAGAGAAAAAATGAGAATGTGAACAATTTGGGGGAAGTTGTGAATTTCTTGAAAAAATACGAATGGACTACAGGGCTGATTCCGGAATCCGAGCGCTTTGTTCGATTACTGCTCACATTTCCAGACCACCCTGTTGAAATGAACGGAGTTTTTCTGTTCTCTGTAAACTGAAAACATTTGGGATCGACTCAACAATGTTGCTATTTTACATATGTACATTAGGGTGATTCAAATTTTTTTTTTATGATTTTTTTAAGGTGCTGTTGCTTAAAAAGTAAGTTTATGATATGAAGAAAAAGTTCACGAAAATTCAGCTCTGTAACTCAATTTTATAAGGTGGCGCCGGAGCCTGTTAGTTTTACATGTAAATTGTATGGAAAAATTATTTTTTACAAAAAAGGTATCTAAATGAATAGGTGATTAGTGTTGTTGAGGTGAAAAGGGTCGTTTTTCGACGTAATTTTTTACGCTGAATCCGAATCTGGCCTCAGAATTGGCCCATCATGTCGAAATCCTGAAATATTTGAGGCTAAGTACCTAAAACATGATGTTTTTTGTCTACTTTCGAGGCCATGTATAGGATTCAAAGAAAGTTGATCAGCTTATTTTTAACAAAAGCATCATTTAGTATCCTTGCCCTTTAAAATGAGCTTTCAAGTGGTGATCTATGATGCTTCCTTCCAAAGTTGCAGCCATTTCAAGGTGACAATTTGAAACCCGTTGGTTAATATTGTTGGGTTGCAACCCTTTGTAGGGGATCCAATTCATGTCACTTTAAAATGGCTATAACTTTGCAAGGAAAAATCACAGATCACCACTTGAAAGCTCATTTTAAAGGGCAAGGATGGTACTTAATGATGCTTTTGTTAAAAATAAGCTGATCAAATTTCTTTGAATCCCATACATGGCCTCGAAAGTATACAAAAAACATCATGTTTTAGGTACATAGCCTCAAATATTTCAGGATTCCGACATGATGGGTCAATTCTGAGGCCAGATTCGGATTCAGCGTAAACAATTACGTTGAAAAACGACCCTTTTCAGCTCAACAACACTAATCACCTATTCATTTAGATACCTTTTTTGTAAAAAATAATTTTTCCATACAATTTACATGTAAAACTAACAGGCTCTGGCGCCACCTTATAAAATTGAGTTACAGAGCTTACTTTTTAAGCAACAGCACCTTAAAAAAAAAAAAACAAAAAAAAAAATTTAAATCACCCTAATGTACATATGTATGTATTCGGATATAACAGACCAGATAGATTTAGATGAAGTGATTCGAAACGTGAAAGTGTTTTTGCTTTGAGGAAAAGTTGAATGACGTGATTTTTTAAGTTATTGTAAATAAAGAATATGACGAACCATTTTGAATATTTGAACACTTTTATAACGTTATTCTAACATCCATAAACATTATCTTTCAGACCTCCTCCCTTCTTCATATACTTTTGTACTTTCACTCCCCCTTTCTCCCCCACCACTGACCAGCTACCAATTCAAGCTAGGCATGATCTGCCGGGCCTGCTTGAGGTGGCTCCGGACCTTGAAAAGGACCGTTTTGACCCGTTTTCGAAAATTTTTTTTTGCTCCAATCGATAGGGAAAGCTCGAAACTGGATTTTGGACATCACTAAGTGTGAGTCCAGACCGTGGAAAAGACCGTTTTTGACCCATTTCCTTAACATTTTTAAGGTGGCTCCGGACACTGGAAGGACCGTTTTTGACCCATTCTCGGGAATTTTTTTTTTAATGAAAGATACCTCAAAACATTTTTGGAAATCACTAAGGAAGACTCGGGGCCCTGGAAAGAACCATTTTTGACCCAAAAATGAATCTCCGGACCATGGTACCCGTTTTTGACCCATTTTCGGGGAAAAAGTTTTGTTTTTTTCAAACGAAAGATAGCTCAAAAATATTTTTGGACATCACTAAGGAAGGCTCGGGACCCTGGAAAGAACCGTTTTTGACCCAAAAATGGGTCGAAATGGGTCGCCGTATGACTGTTCCAACGGGTTATCATATTCTCACCTACCGAAATTGCAGTAATGAACAGTAGTGGTGTTCGGCAAAATATATTTTCAGTCCAGCTAAAGATTTAGAGCCCCGCAGAGCTTGTAATTACTTATTATAATACATATCAATTTGAATATATGTACATAATTTATAATGTCTGTCTGTCTGTATGTCCTCTATGGACGCGAAAACTATCCAGCCGATCTTGATGAAATTTTTATAGTACGTTAGTATCGATCAGGTGGGTCTCATAGGCTATAAAACTTTTATTTAGGGAGCATGTTTAGGGTGGCCCTCATACAAAAATATTTTAAAAATAGCGATTTCTCAAAGATAAGTAAATCGATTCTCATGAAATTTACACAGTATGGCTTTTATGTTAAGGGGCACAGATAAGATGGTAAAAATTTTATTTAGGGTGCATAATTAGAGGGACCTTCATACAAATATATTTTTAAATATCATTTTCACGAAGACAAATAAATCGATTTACACCGAATATACACTACGTATCTCTTATGTTAAGAAGCATAGCTTAAATCACAAAACTTTTATTTAGGGTGGCCCTCACACAAAAATATTTTTTAAATATCATTTTCACAAATACAGTTAAGTCGATTCACACCGAATTTACACCACGTAGCTCTTTTGTTAAGAGGAATAGTTAAGGATACAAAACTTTTATTTAGGGTGGCCCTCACACAAAAATATTTTTTAAATATCATTTTCTTAAAGACTGCTTAATCGATTTTCTTGGACTTTACACCACATGGCTTTTAAATTAAAAGGCACAGACAATTTTAAAAAATTGTTATTTAGGGTGCATATGTAGGGTGGCCCTCATACAAAAATATATTGAAATATCATTTTCTCGAAGACCGCTAAGTCGATTCTCATGGAATTGACGCCATATGGCTTTTATATTAAGAGGCACAGATAAGGTCGGGTGCATATTTAAGGTGACCCTCATACAAAAATATTTTCAAATATCATTTTCACGAAGACAGATCAGTCGATTCGCACAGAAATTACACCAAGTAGCTCTTATATTAATAGGCAAAGCTTAGGCTACAAAAATTTTATTTAGGGTGGCCCTCATACAAAAATATTTTTTTAAATAACATTTTCTCGAAGACCGCTTAATCAATTCTCATGGAATTTACACCAAGTGGTTTTTATATTAAGAGGCACTGCTTAGGTTGTAAAAATTTTTTTTTGGGTGCATACTTAAGGTGGCCCTCATACAAAAATATTTTTAAATATCATTTTTACGAAGACAGGTTAGTCGATTCACACCGAATTTACACCACGTAGCTCTTATATTAAGAGGAATAGTTAAGGATACAAAACTTTTATTTAGGGTGGCCCTCACACAAAAATATTTTTTTATTATCATTTTCTCAAAGACTGCTTAATCGATTCTCATGGAATTTACACCACGTGGTTTTTAAATTAAGAGGCACTGCTAAGGTTGTAAAAATTTTATTTAGGGTACATACTAAGGGTGATCTTCATACAAAAGTATTTTTAAAATAGAATTTTCACGCAGGCTGCACATCGAGAATGCACCACGGTTGAGGTGAAGTGATGCGCACAGGGTAATGCTAGTATTATATATAATTTGTAATAGTTGTAATTAGAAATAAGAGTTTATAACTTATTGTTAATCTTTGCAATTTAAAAAGATACAAAAAATAAAATAAGAGTAAAAAAACCAACAATCATCCTCTTTCGAAAATGTTTTGAACCTTTTCCAATTCGTGCAGTAATTTTTTTTTTTTATTAATGGGAGTAAAATGAGTCTTTACTTGTTATTTGTCTTTATTTGTTATTGTGATAATGAATATAAATATGATGGTATTCGAATATATTTTGCACAACTCTCAATATAATGGCGTCTTTCGTGTTCGATGAGAGAATTGCATTGCAGCACGAATAGCAAAAATTGAGCCAAGACATATGGATTTAACAGCGAGAGAACTGCAGCTTTTTTGGGTTATATTGGGATAAATATTAATAGAAAAGAAACTAATTAATTGCAGAAAAGTTAGTTGTACAACATTGCTATTTTTTTGCAAATTTTTTTATTTTGAAAGGCAAATCTAGCATAACGAGCAGGCGCTCAAAAGAACATAAAAATGTGAGCGAGCAGACACTTAAAAAGCGTGTTTGCTTGTGGTAGTGGGCATCAGTATATAGAAAATAATTTTGTGTGGATTTTACTTAGCAATAATTTGGAGTACGCATGCAAAATAAAAACTTTCCCCTACCAACGGCTTCAAAAATACACTAGAGAACTTCAAAGTTTTAAAAAACCATGCAGCATCTGAAAAACAAACTGAAAATTTTTGAAGATTCTAGTAAGTTAAAAATTTACAAATCACATTACCCTACAAATTTGCAAAAACTTACACAACATCGAATAGCGATGATACTTAATGTAGTGAAAATTTCCGTAGAATCCGAATATCGTAATGATTTTTTTCAATTGGCCCCAATTTTCCATATAAATGGCAAAATTCAAAAAATGCACTGTTGAGAGCACATAGTTCACATAAATGCCTGTAAAAACTTTGATTGTCAGCAAATGATTTTTAATTTTTTTTAGTATAGAGAAGAGTCATACAACAATTTTAAGGTATAAATTGTGCCAATAGTGTTATGATATTCAATTTTAAGAGACCCATATTTTTTTATTTTGCTGAAGACCCACATTTTTCGAAGTTATCGTCATTTAAACTTTGTATGTTAAGATTACAAGTACGAAACAAATTTTGAAAGGGCTTTTTTTCAAACTGTCCTTAATAGATATTGAGTTCTTATAATTTTTTTTTTAAATTTCTTCATTATTTTATTGGTTTTATGAAAAAGTGACGTTTAGTGCAAAGTATAAATTTGAAAAAAGCTCCTTTCAAATTTTTTTTCGTATATGTATGTATTTTAACATACGAAGTTCAAATGACGATAACTTCGAAAAATATGGCTCTTCAGCAAAATAAGAAAATATGGGTCTCTTAAAATTGAATATGGAATGATAAATAAGAAAAAATATTTTTGCGTTGATGTTAATAAATGCCCTATAGTAGTTATGACTTTTCTATAAACATGTGTAGGTACTATGTTCAATATTTTTATAATGAAATTCTTTATAAGATAGAAGGACTAAATTTTTGTAACCCACATAATTAATTCTGGATAGAGGGCATCAAAGTTAAAATTTGTTAAAAAAAACGGAAACAAAAAATATTTTTTTTACTTAATTTCGATCATAATAGCCTTATCACTAATACTATTGGCACATTTTATACCTTAAAATTATTGTAGGGCTCTTCTCTACACTAAAAAAATTTTTAAATTAATTTGCTGACAATTAAAGTTCTTACAAGCATTTATGTGAAGTATGCGCTCTCAACACTGCATTTTTTTGAATTTTGCCATCTATGTATGTATATGGAAAATTGAGGCTAATCGGAAAATACTATTACGATATTCAGATTCTGCGGAAAGTTTTACTATAAAAAAATGCTATCCAAATTCGTTGTGGAAAATCTTGTTGAGTAGTGTTATTTAATCGCATGTTAAATTTTCTAATAGCCATTTTGGCACTTCAAGTTCCACTCAGAATTCTTATTGTCGTTCGTATTTTGCTGCTAACTTTATACATATCTGTGGACATTTGACAAAACAACCTCTTTCGATCTACGGTAATAATTCAATATAGTGTAAGTCTTGCGTTGAAGCTATGTAATAATTTTTCTACCAAAAATCTATTGTGGTAGCACTTATTTTTGTGGTCCTTCAGAGCACGTCGAGAATAAACTTTACCGATAAAAATTTTTCATTTTCCACTATCAAAGGATTTATTCACTAACAAATACTCATTTAAATAGTAGAAAGTTAAATTTGTTTTTTCTTTTTGTTAGCAATATACTCATTTTAAAGTATGGGTGGATTACATCCACGTCAGTAATGGCGTTACGAAAAAGGCGTCTGTAATGCAGAGTTAAAAAGTTAACATAGAAAACTTGATCGCCTTTTTTTAGCTAACAAAAATCATCCAATTAACGGTTTTTCCCAAAATTTTGAAATCTTACAAGGCCCCCGGCTTTGACAAGCAATTAACGTCTAGGCTTCTTGGGAGCCCTGTTCGAAGACAACAGAGCTATAATTCGGCTATAAGAAGAAGAAGAAGCAATAAGGCTTATTATGTAAGAGTGTACGAACATTACAATAAAACAATATTTATTACATGTATACAGTGAAATTACCCATTACGGACAGCTCCCATAACCGGACATATTCAGCGACACTCACTAACTTTTCCATACAAAATTAATTCCGATAGCCGGACAAAAATACTGCGACGCACAGTGTTATTTTGCCAATCTAGCAGTACTAAACTAATATCTCAAAAACTATAGCAGCTAGGTCAATGAAATTTTCCACAAATGCTAATATTTATATTTTACAGCGTCAACGTAAAAATGGTGTAAATCAATTGGGTTTAAGATATAGCTCCTATATAACCGATTTTTTCGCCTTGGTGTTTTAAGGGGCGGCCTAAATAAAAAAGGATGTAAAAATTGAGTATATAGTAGACCAAATCCATCTCAAACCACGCACGCAGATTATTTCATGTTACGGAATATGTTGTTTGTCAAAGGATATAAGGGGGCCCATATTTCCCCGATTTGATTAAAAAAAAATTTTTGTGAAATGATACCCATTTTAGGCTGAAAATTGTTTTAAAAAAGCGGCATTTCCATTTAAATCAAAATATTTAACTTTTGTCTTTTGATTCTTATAGAACTTCTCTATTAGAATCTTTAAAAAAATTTCAAAATGGTTGAAAATTGGCAGAGTTATAACGCTTTTTATGAGAAAAAACAAAGCTTATTTTCTGAAAAACCCCACCTATTTTTAACCTAAAATTTTATTTTGGACTTGTACTAATATAAGAAAGAGATGATATGAGTTTGATGCGCGTTTAGAGACATTTGAGGTGAGGAGAATTTTTTTTCCAAAAAAATATATTTAAATTTTTGTTTCAACTTTGCAGCCATCTGTGATATTAGATACTACTTTCAGTTTATTTTTAATAATAACATCACTTAGTACCGTTCTTTTTCTTTAAAATGAGCTCTCAAGTGGTAATCTGCGATGTTTCCTCGCAAAGTTACAGCCATTTGAAAAAGTCATGAATTTGATCCCCTACGATCAAGATGAAATAAATTTGTAGCCGGTTGGCTAATATTGTTTGTTCGTAGTGGATCAAATTCATGTCTTTTTCAAATGGCTGTAACTTTGCGAAAAAAACATCGCAGAGAACCACTTGAAAGCTCATTTTAAAGAGAAAGAACGGTACTAAATGATGTTATTATTAAAAATAAGCTGAAAGTAGTATCTAATATCACAGATGGCTGCAAAGTTGAAACAAAAATTTAAATATTTTTTTTTGAAAAAGACATGAATTTGATTGCTAAGATTTTATTTTATTTCGATCAAGAAAACTTTGAAATTAATTTTTTTTAAAAAAAATAAAACTTTCACTTTTTCACAATGGATTTTCAAGACTTCAGCGAACTTATAATGTTTCTGGCATTTTCTATATTCTTACTTTCAAGGTACCGTTATTTTAAATATTGCTCTATAGTTCAAAAAATTTTTGAAGTTTAAACCTAATTGAGGATTTTTTAATATATTTGCATTTAAATTCTATCAAAAGATCAAATTTTTATTTTTGAGTTTAGTAGCGCTAGATTGCCAAAATAATACACTGTGCGACGGTGGGTGTCCGGTTATGGGGAATTTCACTGTATATCTATAGTAAACTTTTTTTGGACATAAATTTAACATAACCAATTCCCCCCCCCCCCCCCCCCCCCAATTTTTCCTGGATCCGCGCCTGTGCACAGTGATTGGTATTGTAATGCTACTTAGGAGGTTATTCAAACATGATACTTACTTTGTCACCAATTTTCCCAGTCCACCAACCCTCATCGCCTGAAATGTTACTATCCATTGATAAAACAACAACAATTTGTCCACGACGTAAGGAGAGCTCATCTTCGCCTTGAGCCTCGTAGTCATATAAAGCTGTCCAAAGGCTACCATCAGGAACAGGAGGTGCTGTGCTTTTAACGCTATTATTGTTGTTGGTAGTATAATTAGTAGCATTGCCATTACTGCTGATAACAGCATTTGTTACTAGCATTGCCGACGTAGAGTCGGAGTGATGCTCTTCGCTTATGCTTAACATTGGAGAAGCGTTATTGTGGAGGTGCTTATGGGCTGGCATAAAATTAATTTTAATTACTGGAGTAAGTTGCGTGTCGAATGCGATAAATATTTTGGCAACGACTGCGAGTAAGGATCAGACAGGCATTGACTAATGCTGCCATTCCTTTGATAGTCGTTTTCAAAGTTAATATGAAAAAACGGGTTTAAAGTCTGTAACAGAATAAAAGAAATTATATTTATCAACAATTGTTTGTTTGTCTTGTATATTAAAAATACACAAAGATGTAACGGTAAGAAATAAAAGCTGCTTCCAAGAGCAGGTCGGAATAGCTTTTTCGAAAGGATAAACATTTCTCTCAATCGTTTGTAAGGAAGATTTTTCTAAACTTAGCCAAATCTGACAAAAATAATAAGATACAAGAAAAAATTACTTTTGAATTGAAAAATAAAATTTTAATCATGTACTTACATTAGAGCGGTTCAAAATAAAAACTTTTTGGTTTTTTCACGATGTGTCAACGGATTACAGTAGCCTTATATGTCTGGACAAAGCCCATTACTAGGATTAAGGCTAATATTGAAAACTGGATAAGCGCCCTCTGTTTTAAGTAGACAACCCATTTTTCAAAATATTGATTTAAAAAATAGTGCAAGTTGCAGACGTTATAAAATTTTCCAACAAAGTGGGTGTGGTTTTCGGGAAACTATCAATCGGGGAGTTCAAATCCGTGATTTTTTTCTTCTTCTTCTTTCTTTTTTTTAAAAAAATTGACAATTGACCGGTCAAAAGTAAAAAAGTACCGATTTCCCACTTTCTAGCTGCAACACCTCAAATATTATGTTACCACCGATCCCATGGTACATCATTTTTAATGTACTGTTATTTGCTTAAAAGAATGTCGAAACCGCATATCATTATCTTATTTTAAAACCAAGATATCTGCATTTTTCTAAATTAACAGACCTGATTTTTTTCGAATCGGAGTCGACAAATTTGCATATTAAGGTGATTCAAATTTTTTTTTTATTTCAAACAGTTATTATCAATCGAGGAATTCGAATCCGTGATTAGTTTTTCTTTTTTTTCTTTTTTTCTTACAAAAAAAAATGAAAACTGACCGGAAAAAAATGAAAAAATTCCAATATTGTACTTTAAAGTTGCAAAACCACCTCATATTATTTTGCGCTGTTTCCGTGTAACATCATTTTTAATGTACTGTTATTTGCTTAAAAGACTGCCGTAAACCGCATGTCATTTTCTTATTTCGAACCCGAGATATCTGCATTTTTCTAAATTAACAGAACTGACATAATTTGAGTTTTTAAAAAATAGTAATAGTAGAATCTATAGAATTGTTCAAATTATGCGAGTTTCAATTGAAAATATTTTGAAAAAAATTTTTTTAATTAAAAAAATTTGTGTTTTAACAAATTTATTTAAATTTTTTTAACTTTTTAATAAAGTTATAGTCTTTCTTAACGAATATGATGACATAATTTTTTATCCTATCTACTGTAATTTTTGATATATTTCGTTTCAAAAAATTTTCAAAAACGTCAAAAAAAAAACAAAGTGTGCAGTTATTAAAAGAATGACCGATATGTATGTACATTAGGGTGATTCAAATTTTTTTTTTTTGTTTTTTTTAAGGTGCTATTGCTTAACAAGTAAGTTTATGATATGAAGAAAACGTTCACGAAAATTCAGCTCTATAACTCAATTTTATAAGGTGGCGCCGGAGCCTGTTAGTTTTACATGTAAATTGTATGGAAAAATTATTTTTTACAAAAATAGGTATCTAAATGAATAGGTGATTGTGTTACGTCGTTTTTCGACGTAATTTTTTGCGCTGAATCCGAATCTGGCCTCAGAATTGACCCATCATGTCAGAATCCTGAAATATTTGAGGTTAATTACCTGAAACATGATGTTTTTTGTCTACTTTCGAGGCCATGTATGTATAGGATTCAAAGAAAGTTGATCAGCTTATTTTTAACAAAAGCATCATTTAGTACCATCAGAATTCTGATGTGATGGGTCAATTTTGAGGCCAAATTCGGATTCTTCGCAAAAAAATACTTCGGAAAACCATCTTTAAAAATGAATTACTCGAATATATCTCATTTCAGCTTGAGTTGAGCTTGAGTTTTGGCATTTTATAGAGGGTTCTACATTTTTCTATTGCTCTGGGCTTCTGATAAAAAATACTGGAACATCGGGGCTAGTCAAAGTTTCTTCGTCTGTTTTTGGACTACAATGCTGAAGAGCATTAGACCAAAAAAAAAAATTTATTCCTCAAGTTTACCTCACTTAAACCCAAATTGGCGCTGTTTTTTCGCTGTTTTCTGGGAGTTTTTTGATGCTACCAAGATACTCAGCCACTGTATAACAAAACAACTATCACCATCGTGTTCAGCAGACCCGAAAATATACCATCGATACCAACAAGCCGCATCTCATACGGAAAAATTTTTTGGGAAGAGTTATCATCACTCGCAAATAAATTGAATGAAATTAATTCATAAATCGAACCTCTAAATATAAATATTTTTTAATAAAATTTTAAACACCTTATTTTTTACATAACACTAACTACTTTTCATATCAGCAACATCAAAATCGAAAACTCGATTTTTTTTGGTCACTCTAATGTACATACATATGTAAAATGAAGGAAGTAGCTTAAAATATTTAAATTTTTTATTTTATTCTTCTTGCTGATGCAGTAAGTTGTTTTTTATCCATCAATACGATTGTCTCAACATCCAAGGAAATACATTTCATATGGTTCCAAAGATGTGCTTCTACTTAGCAATCAAGGTAGCACATTTTATATGCTTCTAAACAGATCCATTCCCGCAATGACATCCTATGTTAAAAAGGATATGCGGTAAGGATGGCATTGGAAGTAGCTTCCTGCTTCCCTCGAGGCACATCTGAAGCTCTTTGCACGCGCTTCCGTTTCTGGTTGGGATAAATAGTCGAATTATTCAAATTACTTCAACATTTCATGATATTGAAAAGTAGGGATGCAACCGATACCAATATTTATTTGTAGATATTTCCGATACACCGATACATACAAAAAAAACGAAATTCCTGTATCTTGTGTCACAAAGTATCAAAATCAATTCAAAACATTTATCAACACTAGTATTTTCTCAATAGGTACCAAGATTTTTTTTAGGAAAAATCGCAAATTCTGAAAAAAAAACTGTAAAAAACTGCTACCTCTGAAATAATCCGTATTCTTTGGAAAATATAAAATTTTCGTGGTTATTAAAAGTTGGATACATTTTTTTGGTCCTTCTATTACTCAACAATACTTACACCGATTTGCGGGAAAAAATATTATTTTCGAAAGGAATTTTTTTTATTAAACATAAAAATAACAATTCATTGAAAATTACATAACACCCTATACTTAACATCAAGTTCAGTAAAATAATAAAATAAACAAAAAGCAGTTCTTGTAAAATTAAATATTTAAAACATATTATTTTCAGTTAAAATCAATTTCAATGTTAATTGTAAGCGGATTTAATTTTTCTATACATTTCATTCGATACATCAATCTTAATACCAGACATGGGGGTAATGCATTTCTTTCAATTTTCCATTAAACTTTAATGATAATTGAAAAGTTTCCATTAAATTTCCATTACCATTAAATTATTTAATGATAATGGAAAATTTTCAATTACCATTAAAATTGAAAATTTTTCCATTACCATTAAACTTTAATAGTAATTGAAAATTTTCCATTACCATTAAATTTTAATGATAATTGAAAATTTTCCATTACCATTCAAAATTAATGGTAATGGAAATTTTTCATTTAATTTTTAATGATAATTGAAAAATTTCCATTACCATTTAATGATTTAAAGGTAATTGAAAATCTCCATTACCATTTAAAATTAATGGTAATGGAAAAACAAATTACATTTTCTTTCATGTTGTACTTGTACATTTTATGATGAAAATTTGAAAAGTAAAAATTAAAATTGAAAATTGTTTGACTTAAAATTAAAATAAAGTTTTCCAAAATTTCAATAAATAACTATTAAACTATTATGCCAAGTGTATTATGTAGTGTAAATGTTGGAGCGTAAATCTAGGACTCTACGAGTACATATGAAAACTTGCAGAATTTCTCATTTCACATAGTGGTAAAAAATAGTGATATGTACTTATTATCAATTTAGTTATTAAGTAGTGTTAGTGGTAGTGATAATGGAAATTTAATGGCAATTGAAAATTTCCATTAAAAATTAATGGTAATGGAAAAATTTCCATTTTTCAATTACCATTGAAACATTTAATGGTAATGGAAATTTTTCAATTATCATTAAAAATTAATGGTAATGGAAATTTTTCCTTTACCATTAATTAATTTCCATTACCATTAAATCATTTAATTAGTACATACAATCTGTAGCATTTTTTTAAGGAGGTCTTTAGTTCTTAAAATACAGCATAGTGCTGGAATTTCAACTTCACTTCCATTGCCCTTTTTTAATTCTAAAAATTGACTCCCAGTATATTTCAATATCGGTGTCAGCAGTTAATTTTAAATTTGTTAAGTTGCTCATTCATTATCAACTTCTTGCAATTCTTCAATATTTATTAGATTGTGTAAAAGATGGTTGATGTTTAGTTAAAACATTCATTGGAGCCAATAGTTCCACAGCTTTCAGAAATTCATTTCAAAATCAAATTTTATTATCAGTCTATTGCATAGCTCAACTTAGGATTTGAAGCAGTGTTCTCTAAAGCCGATTTCCTCCGATTGAGGTAGTTGATGGGTTGACGTAAGCGCTACAAACATTTGGCCACCTAAATAAATATCTTTATGAGAGTTAGGAAAATGTTGATCGTTTTTCTATTTTTGGTCATAATTTTTTAAAAAAAAAACTGCGCTTTGCAAAAAAAAACTGCTAGCGTGTCTAAAATACTTGAATCTGCAGTTAAGACTTCTAACTGGGACAATTTTTTATAAGTATCGATATCGGTATCGGCGATAGATTTTTATGAATATCGGTATCGTATCGGCCAAAACGCGTATCGTTGCATCCCCATTGAAAATATTAATATCAACAAAAAATTTTAAAAAAACAACAAGTGTAAAAAGTATGTATAATAATAGCAATAATATTTATAACAAGTATAATGTTGATAGCCTAATGCGGATAGTATGTAACATCATTCTTTGACATTTTCAGTTTTTAACTACATTTTACTGGAAGAATTGTACCCATAGATTTAGAAATGTAAAACAAATAATATATAACATTAAATGTAGTTATTTTATCAAGTTTAAGCTCTTGTAACATTATTCATTACTAATAAATTATACGTACCTAACATCGTTTATTATATGAGTTTAAATCGCCGTTTTGCGGTAAGATCAACCGGTTGCGATCAGTGCTCATTAAAATGAAAGTTTCCTAGTAACCCTTGTACATAATTTGATTTATTCTTTTATAAAATCTATATATGACATTATTAGAATATACATATTTGTATTTTATTCTGTATTTTTTATGAAACTAACATTTAAAAATAGGTTTTAATAACTAACTGATGATACGTGTGATTACAATATAGCAATGTATTTTTGTATTTATATTTTTTTATTGAATTTACTAGAATGATGACGAATGCTTCAAATATTCCGCAGACTTTACTTAAAGAGCCGATTATTTAATTGCTTCAAAAAGAGAAAACATAATACCACCTTTAAAACCAAATTTTAGCGACGATACGATACGCTAGGCTCAAAATTTTTACTAGATTCTATACCATGTATGTGGGTTTAGTATTCCGAATAAAACAGAATAGTTAGTTCAAACAACTTTATTTTAGTATTAATTTACTTTTGAAATGAATTCTAGATAATCACAATTCAAAAATATGTGTAGCACAAATTGTATCTAAATTAATTGAAGCAAAATCTACATCCTGTAGTTCATACATGGTAATTAGTGGCGGATGCAGATAAATAGTAATATTTCACAATTGAGAATATGGGGTCACTTATTTAATATAATAATTACAAAATGAGGTTAAATATAAAGGAAAAAAAATAAAAAGACAAAAATTTAAGAATGTAATTAGAAAAAATAAAAAAAAGGAAGCAAGGAATAAGGAAAAATGCAATATAAAATGTTAATAAAGGAAAAAAGCAAAATATAATTGATAGAATTTCGACAATAAAATACTAAATTACAATATCAATAAGAGAGTTTATAGCATCATATGAAATGCTAAACAGCTATAACTTCACTTCTTTGAGAAAAGCATGCTTATTACGAATGCATCTTATATTAAATGGAAGACTATTAAAAATCCTGGGAACAACATAGTCGTAAAAATGCAAGAAATGCTGCATGCTATGTGATGGAACCAAAGCTAAGCTAAGATAATTTATTCTTAAATTATAGTTGGAGTGAGTTCTAGAATTTACCAAATATAAGGGTAAAATCTTCAATCTCTTAAAAAGTGGCATACAACTTACATAACGACATTGTTTACTGATAATTCTAATGACGTGTTTTTGAACAGTAAGAAGTGGACCAATTTTATTATTATGCGTACCACCCCAACATGCCAATCCATATGTCAACTTTGAATGAAATATACCAAAATAAATAGAGGTAAGTAATTTTGAAGAGCAACAATTTTTCAAATCGTACAGTTGTCTTATTGCTGCCATTAAATATTTTTTTAATAGAGCTGTGTGATCAAACCAGTTCATTTTACAGTCGAGTGATAATCCAAGGTATTTGAATGATTTGACACAACCAATACGAAAACAATTTGTGGAAGAACAAATTTCCTTACAAATTAAATACTTTTGACAGTTTGCACTGTGAAAAGTAAATTCACTCAGTTAAGTTTCTTTACCTGCTACATTATCTATAAACCATTATTTTAGTTTTGTCACTAAGTATAAGCTTATGGGTGGTAAACCAGTGCCTTAGTACTTCTAGATCATGATTGATTTCTAGAACTAAATTAAAAGAAGAATCGCAAGAAAAGGTGCACGCATATCGTCTGCAAATGCAATAGATTTACTTAAAAATGTTTGTTTAAAAAGCGAATTTACAAAAATTAAAAACAAAATAGGCCCTAAGACAGAGCCTTGAGGAACTCCAATATTCACCATACTAGAGATACTAAAAAAATTTTCAATTTTCACTCTATGATTCCTATTTGACAAATATGTTGAAAACCAATTCAGAATAGAACCACGAAAACCACACTTAAACAACTTTTTCAGCAAAATTTCATGATCAACCGTGTCAAACGTTTGGTGATGTCCACAAAAAGAACTGCAGAAATTTTTTTACAATTCAAGGAACTATAAACATTGTTACAAAATTTTAACAAAGCATCTTCAGTTGAACGTCCAGCTCTGAATCCAAATAGACAATCGCTGAAAAATTTGTGTTTGTTTAAAAAGTTTACCATCCTTAGTTTAATTGCTTTTTCAAAAATTTTTGAAAAATTAGACAGTAGCGAAATTGGCCTATAATTATTTATGAGGGATTTGTTCCCTTTCTTAAACAATGGAATTATTTCGGTTTTTTTTAGATCATCAGGAAAAATACCTGAATCGATGCTTTTGTTAAATAAGTGAGATAAAACGTCAGGTCCGTCAAAAACTATTTTTCAATAAACACTAGAATAACTTCCTTGAGTACATGAATTTGAGTTCTTAAGTGCCATTATAATTTTATACACCTATAATGAGGATATTGGCCCCAAAAAAAAGCTTTCTGAAATTAAATCTTCTCTCTCTAAGCAATTGCATGATAAATTATGCAAACCATTATTTGCAATTGCATCCCTCCCGATACTAGCAAAGTAATCATTAAACAAAATAGCTTTATCACGTGGATCAGTATGGACTACATTATTTACGTTTATGTCATGAACGAGATTATTTTGAGTTGTTCTATTTAGAATATTGTTCACTAGATTCCATTCTTTTTTAATGTTTCCCTTGACCTTATCAAATTCATTCGCATAGAAATCAAAATAAGAAATACAAAAAGGCTAATTAATGCTTCGAAGATTAATATCCTCAAATGTATTTATAGCGATGACGCTTCCGCCTTCCTCTTTTCTCAAAAATACTCTCCCATTCCTAACCCAAACAAATTCAAATTGCTTTTCCTTTATAAACTTAAGCGCAGCTTTAAATAATTTCCTAGTAAAAGTTGGCAGACTGTCATTAAGAAAGATTTTTTTATTTTTATCACCACCAAGTATTGTTGTATTTTGGCAATATTCACTTAAGCTGTCTCTCTTATCAGATTACGCTCTTGATCCAACTCCTCGAATTCCTCTTGTTGGAGAATATCTTGAAGCGGCGGCAGTGATCGTAATTTCATCAGGTCCGGTTAAAATTGTAAATGGTGCATGTTTTGTACTTCTTGGTTGCGTATTATTAATCAATTGCTGGGCGCGATTAACGTGCTGATACCATAATTTTGGATTCTCGAAGACATCTTCGTCAGCAATGGTAATAAAATTCGATTAAGTCCCCAGAAGTCGCGGAACACCAGTTGTGATCAGCAGATGCAGTTTAATCACAAACTACTCCTTCATGAACGAGCTCAGTTAGATGATCACCTACCAACTCTACAAAACACAGTTTTTGGTTGGAGGGTCAGCAGAATAATAGACCACTCACGATATGGAAAGGCTATTTGCGGTATAAATGGTGATGATGACGAGTCCACTAACCAACTACTAGGAAGCTTTTGGAAACTAGAAGAATAGCAGGATATTCAAAACCCACTCAGCAAAAACGAAAAAATTTGCGAGTCCTGAAACATTCAGTGATTCAAGGGTCATAGCTTACAACAGATACCTCTCCTTAGGAAGATTTCTGGAGAAAAACCTAAGTTTGAAGACAGATTATGTAAGCTTCATGAAGGAATATGAAATCTTAGGACACATGACGGATATACACCTTAATGAAGTTCTAGAATCAAATTATTTAATTCCCCACCATTGCGTGCTAAGGCCGGACAGCACCACGACTAAACTACGTATGGTGTTTGATGCATCAACAAAAACATCATCTGGATTAGCACTTAACGACATCCTATATACAGGACCTACGAGTACAGTACAAAGTGAACTCACCTCAATTCTTCTGCGGTTCCGTCTACACAAATATGTATTTTCAATGGATATTGAGAAGATGTACTCATCTACTCAGTGATCGCAAATATCAGTTAATATTTTGGAGGAACCACCCATTCGAAAAAATTAAAATATTTTGTTCAAACACTGTGACATTCGGAACAAGCTCTGCACCGTATTTGGCTACAAAGTGTCTGCAATACTTAGCAACCAAAAACAACTTTGAATACCCTTTGGGGGCGCAGGCTATACATGATGACTTCCATGTATATGATGGACTCACCGGATCTGACT
Organism: Tricholauxania praeusta; assembly: GCA_949775025.1. Classification (NCBI taxonomy): domain Eukaryota; kingdom Metazoa; phylum Arthropoda; class Insecta; order Diptera; family Lauxaniidae; genus Tricholauxania; species Tricholauxania praeusta. Next base: position 113,983,020 of record OX459028.1, read on the forward strand.
CCCTTACAACAGCAATTGAAAAACAAGCACAGCTAGAGATATGGCTACAGTGGGTCAAAGTTATAATGGAACAGCTCGAACAAAAAAGTTTCTTACTAAGTAGTAAATTAACTAAATATTTTTTTACAATTTCAAAATTTATTTTAGAAAGTGTATTTAATAGACATTTATAATCAACAAAATTTTTTTTGTAAAATTAGCGTTTAAAAAAAAAATAAAGAAAAATTAAAATACATGGAATTCTGTCACTAAGTTATAATGGAACACCAAAGAAATTTACTTAAAAATTTGTATTATTAAAGGATTTCATTTGTTTTTAATATTTAATAGGTAGTCCTTTTAGTTGTATAATAACTCTCAAACGATTTGGCATCGGCTCTACCAACTTACGACATAAAAAAACTGTATTGCCCCACTTTTCATTTAGGGCTGCTATCCACTCCGCTTTTTTAGTTATGTGGTAATTTTTAAGCTGCTGCTCCAAATAATTTCACACGTGTTCAATAACATTTAAGTCATCAGACTGTGGTGGAGCCTCCATCTCTTTGGAATAATAATTAAGCAGCCCACAACATACGCCTAGTGCTTCGGATCATTGCCCTGATATAATATAAACTCTTCGCCTATCCCCAACTTTCGAGCACTTTCTTTTACCTTTGCTTTTAGAATGCTTAAATAACATATTTTATCCATAATCCCTTCGATTATATGCAGGTTTCCTGGTTCAGCAGCAGATACCACATCCCACACCATTACTGAACCTAATCCGTGCTTAATTGTTGGCCGAAGGTTAATTTTCTTGAGCTTCTCATTAGCTTTGCGTCAGAGATATGATTGTCCATCTGACCGGAAAATATTAAATTTGCTTTCATCATGAAAAATACTTAGCTGTATGTTCTTTTGCAAAGTCCTTTCGCTTTTGTACATTGGCCTTACACACGAATGTTTTTTTCCTAGCTACTCGTCTATTAAACAGATGTCTTCTAAGCACGTCTCTAATTGTTTCATGGCTAGCTTTCTTTTTAAGATACTTTTCGGCTTCAGATGCCAATTTTGGGACACTAATATGGGGATTTTTCTTAATTTCTTTTATTATCTGACGCATTAAATATTTCCCTAGTACTCGGTTTGGCCTTGTTCTTAAGTTTATGGTATTTTCATATAGCTTAATTATGTTTAAAACAGTTGTTGGAGGACGATTAATAGTTTCACTGATATTTGGCACTAATTAGCCTAACTTTGACAACCGAATTAAAATTTCTCTTTGATTAACCGAGGTTTTCATAACGCGCGGCACCATCTCGCTTATTACGGAAATAAAAATATTAATCTTTTTAAGAATTTGATTTGTTTAAGACTAATAATTATTATATTAATAACACTAGTTTACAAATTTGGGCTTGATCTCGAGATCTGGTTTCTCATAGACTTTTTTCCATGTATTTTGAGGCGTAGTTTCCAAAAATGGCAACCATTTTTTTTTCTTAAGAATCGTTTTCGAGATATCCTCAAAAAACCCCTTTTTCGGCACTTTTTTCATTTATTTGACTGTATCTCCATAAACTTTTTTTTTTACTCAAAAAAGATTTTCAGCATTCGAAAGATATTTGTATTTCCTTTCTAACGATATGCTAGTTGCTTGAATCGGATAAGATTTGATGGAGTTACAAGCGCTCCAAATCCAAAAAAACTGACTTTTTTGGTCTTTTTTGAAAATCACTCAAATTCAATTGCTCCATTTGAATGAAAAATTTTTTCTTTTTCATATTTTTAAAATTTTTAATGAAAGACTATTCTTTTGCAAATATTTTAAGTATAATTTTGCGAAAATCGGACAAAAAATGTAGAAGTTATTCGAAAAAACACTAAAAAACTTGCAATAAAACTAAACAAAAATACATACGATTGTGTTTGTGTGTGGCTCGTTACTTTTATTCTCCGTTTCTTTTTAAATAAAAAACGTATGTATTTTCGTTTAATTTTATTGCAAGTTTTTTAGTGTTTTTTCGAATAACTTCTACATTTTTTGTCCGATTTTCGCAAAATTATACTTAAAATATTTGCAAAAGAATAGTCTTTCATTAAAAATTTTAAAAATATGAAAAAGAAAATATTTTTCATTCAAATGGAGCAATTGAAATTGAGTGATTTTCAAAAAAGACCAAAAAAAGTCAGTTTTTTGGACTTTGAGCGCTTGTAACTCCACCAAACTTCATCCGATTCAAGCAAAGAGCATATCGTTAGAAAGGGAATGCAAATATCTTTCGAATGCTGAAAATCGTTTTTGAGTCGAAAAAAAGTTTATGGAATAAATGAAAAAAGTGCCGAAAAAGGGGTTTTTTGAGGATATCTCGAAAACGATTCTTAAGAAAAAAAAATGGTTGCCATTTTTGGAATCTACGCCCCAAAATACATCGAAAAAAGTCTATGAGAAACCAGATCTTTTTTCTTGTAAACTAGTGTAATTGAACAATTCTATATTGAACTTTTTTAGTCATTTTTATTCAACAAACATGACAAAGATAACAAGTGGATCAAATAACCTGGTAATTGATGACATATGTTTCGGCTATTACCACGTATATACATATTTATATGCATATACATAGCCTCATCAGACCAGTTTTGGTTAAGTTGTACTGAGATTCGAACACCCGACCGAATTGATGCACTTGTTATCTTTGTCATGTTTGTTGAATAAAAATGACTAAAAAAGTTCAATATAGAATTGTTCAATTATTAATAAAAAATATTAATCGTTGATGAGTTACATGAATTATCGGATGATCCCTTAACTAGACAACACGATATGACACGAAAATTAAATTTGCTGTAGTTTTGGTAGAGAATTTGTGAATTATTCACAACGTGTTCCATTATAACTTTGTGACAGAATTCCATGCATTTTAATTTTTCGTTATTTTTTTAAAAAAAACGATGATTTTATAAAAATTTTTTGTTGATAATAAATGTTTATTAAATACACTTTCTAAAATAGATTTTAAATTTGTAAAAAAATATTTAGTTTATTTACTATTTAGTAAGAAACTTTTTTGTTAATGCTGTTCCATTATAACTTTGATCCACTGTATAAGATTATTACAAAGCATTCCACTTCAGGACCAGGAGGTCAACTTGAACTTTACAGATGATGAATATCCATCATTCAAGACCAACCAAAAACTCACCAGTTCTGCAAAAAGGAAAAAGGTTGCTACAACAAATAGTTTCACAAAGCGTAGCATCACTTCGGAATTAGTACGAATTTTTGATCTTTTGGGAATTCTCGGGGCAGCAGTTGTAACGAAAAAAATATTCACAAACAAAAAGCATATGGTGCAGCTGTATACCTACGTTCAACATTCCGGCATGTTGTGACTCGGCTAAGCCTAAGCCTATGCTACTGCCGTCGTGCTCTGAATTGACCCTGAAATTGTGCTATCATGGATAAATTCTTCAGCATCAACATTTAAAACCTTAGTGACAAACATAGTGTCAAAGATACAAGAACTATCACAAAGTGAGCAATGATGCCATGTTAGATCGAAGGACAACCCGGTATATGTTTCATCCAGGGGAATATCTCCAAGGAAACCTATGGCATGTTCAATATGGTTTTACGAACCATTATATCTTCACGGAAAGAATTCATTATGGTCAAACCTATGGTCAGTTTCACTATCATCAGATTTAGAAAAGAAACAGACGCACCAACCGACAGCGATTGCATCAGAGGATAATGGTCTACAACATATGATATATAATCTGAAGCATCGCAATTCTTTTCGATTTCTTTGCAGAGTGATTGGTTATACACTACGCTTAAAACAACTAAAAAGTCAGAAAGACATCTCACTAACCCCATTGACACCTGTAAACATTGTCGTTGGAATTGAAATTCAATGTAGTTCACATTTATGCGAATTAGAAAAACTAAGAGTTAAGTGAATTCTTTATGAATTTTGAAGTTGAAAAAGAACACTATATTAAATTATTTTATCGCGTGATATATTGTGTTAAAGGCATAGTATATGTAGATGACGAAAATATATTAAATAATTTTATCGTTTTCTTCTAGAATTTCGGTCTTCAGTAATGTCCATATAGTGAAAGCTGAAAGTACAAGAGGCAGACGTGTAGGTCTCCGCTTTCTCAAAATATATAGGGTTGTATATGTCAAAATCGTCGATTTTGGTAAAATTCGTATATTAATTTTAAGAACACCAGATTTTTTCGAATAAATTTAATTATATAGCTTAAACTTTAACCTTTTCCCATTTTGTTTTTGTGATGTTATGCTTTTATGTAAAAAAAAAATGTTCATTCCCGATTGATTTGCGCTCTCAAGCGATTTTTGAACCAAAAACTCGATTTGGGACCACTGTGCGGCGGCGCGCAGTACTTTCAGATGTGCAAGAAAGAACTAATTTATTTGATATACTGGGTGTTTTTTTTAGAGGTTTGTTTTTCGAATAGAGATAAAACTGGCATTTTATGGTCAAATCTGGCAAAATTAATGTCATTTATGTTCAGTTTGGTTTGCCATTTCATCATGAACAGGTTGACAAAAGAACAACGCTTGCAAATCGTGCAAATTTATTTCGAAAATAATGGTTCAGTTCGCGAAGTTTACCGCAAGCTCCGTCCATTTTATGGTCGACATAATCGTCCATCAGAGCAATTAATTCGGTTAACCATGGGTCGTTTTCGCACTACGTTTACTCTATGTGATAATACGCATCCGCAGAGACGTCGAACAGTGCGCACCGAAGAAACAATTGCCGCTGTAGAGCAAAATGTTGAAGAGGACCCGAATGAATCGATTCGCCACCGTGCACAGCAATTGGAGCTTTGTCCATCAACTTTATGGAAGATTTTGCGCAAAGATCTTGGCTTGCGACCTTACAAGATCCAGCTTGTGCAAGAATTAAAGCCGCGAGACCATGCAATGCGTCGTGATTTTGGTGTATGGGCCGAAAATGAGATTGATCTCGATGCTGATTTTCATCGCAAAATTTTGTTCAGTGATGAGGCTCATTTTTGGTTGAATGGCTACGTCAACAAGCAAAATTGCCGCATTTGGAGTGAAGAGAATCCACATGAGACCCTTGAGACGCCATTACATCCACAAAAACTGACTGTTTGGTGTGCTCTATGGGCTGGTGGAGTCATTGGGCCATACTTCTTCCGAAATAATGCTGGAGAGTCAGTTACCGTTAATGGAGACCGGTATAGAGCCATGATAACCGACTATTTTGTTCCCGAATTGGATGGCATGAATGTGGATGAGTTGTGGTTCCAACAAGACGGCGCTACATGCCACACAGCGCACGTCACAATCAATTTATTGAAGGAAGCATTCGATGAGCGCATAATTTCGCGGAATGGACCTGTCAATTGGCCACCAAGATCGTGTGATTTGACACCATTGGATTATTTTCTTTGGGGATATGTGAAGTCGCTCGTCTACGCCAACAAACCAGAAACGTTAGGGGACTTGGAAGCCAACATTCGTGGCGTTATTGCCGACATACGGCCCCATATGCTCGAAAAAGTGGTTCAAAATTGGACCTGTAGAATTGGCTTTATTCGAGCCAGCCGCGGCGGCCACATGCCCGAAATCATATTTAAACATTAATGGCATAAAATTATCCTTCCAATAAAGCCAAATTGATGGACATTAAAACGATTTTCTTGTGTTTTATTTCAATTCGAAGCTCTATACCTCTAAAAAAAAAACACCCTGTACTTGGTAACTATTTTGCAACCATTTGGGAAAAATTAGTTTCAATCCTTCAATTCCAAATGACATGTGGTCGAATCTATGTAGACCAAACCCAACGAGTAGTGTTGTTGACGGCTACTTGCAGCTCATGCAGTGATTTAGAATCTATCGTCTACGAAATAGGTTATAAATGATACTGTTAATTGCATAACATGGATGGGCGTAAACTCAGAAGGCAATTGCAGACAACAAAATAAATTTTACTTAAAACGTGATCGCTAAACGGACTCGCTTTTTCGTATATTTTATCTGAAACGAATTCCGTATCCGGAAACCGTTTCGGATCCGTTTCGAACTCGATTGAGTATGAAATTCCTCTCGAAAATCGGAAGGATCGTCCGCTTTGTCGGATCCGTCTCGACCTCGGAACGGACTTCATATACGGATCCGTTCCGGATTCGTTTTTTGTAAATAAAACGTTTTTGCATGAAATTCCTCTCGAAAAAGCGGATGGATCGTCCCTTCCGGATTCGTTTTTTGAAAACATACGAAATTAGAGGCAAAAAAGTTATATTATATAGCATAAAAAAGGATTAAAATCACGTTATTAATGTTCTATCTTAGTGGAGGTTCACAAAAATTCAGATGTATCAGCTCCATAAATAGCTACTAATCTAGATCAGTGTCCCACGTGTTTTTAAATCCCCAAAATTTGCGAAATGTGCTTCATAGAGGCTGGGTATAACCGATGAACAAAGGTATTAAAACTAAAAATAAGTACAGAACTGTATTTCGTATCCCTAATACATTAAAAATAAATTAAAAGTTTTGATGACAACTTGAAAACTACCTTTTATGTTAATGGACTGTGGCACTTTTTTGAAAATTTTATCAGTTTAAACTGGGAATTAAGCGATTTATAATCCGTACTATTTAAAAAAAAAACAAGTCTAGCTCGAAATCATTTTTTATTAACAAAAAATGAATCCGGAACGGATCCGTTTTATTTACAAAAACGGATCCGCATCCGCACATTGGGAAATCGTTTAATGTCAAATTAATGTGTTTGTGTGTGTTTTGTCCTTCCCATGGCCATATAATGGAATATTTATGGAAGGGAAACAACGGATATTCAAATTTTATTCTTGCTCTCATTCTCAATTTGTCAATTTACATTGAGAGCAACAACGCGGGATTTGTGAAGAACGATCAAAAATTACAATAGGTCTACTAAAAACATTTTAATCACTGTGGACTTCGACCACGTTTAAATGCGAAGTTGAGTTACAACAAAAACTTTAATGGGGAATCATTTATTTATATTATTATTTATAGTCTTCAGAGCTGTTTTTTTTATTATTACATATTTGCTAAGTAGGTAATATTACATATGGCATATCTATTGCATACGTACGAATAAAATTAAAAAAATATCGGATTTCGCTGAAATTTTGAGACGCAAAAGAACCATAAAGGATGGCACGACAGCCCTTATTTCAGTTTTCTAGGTATACGGGGTCCTGAGTGATGTTAGGTCAAAGTTGGCAAAAAACGCAATTTTTGCAAAAACAGCCGAATTCGATGTACACCCTAGTAGCATAAAAAGGTCTTATAGCTTCTTTTACAAGCGTTTTAAAGACAAGTAGAAAGACAACATATTATATATATAAATTATTTATAGGGGCTTATGAGAGCCATTTGGCGTATGAAGTATAAAGACACTTTCCCCTCAATGTTATCTTTCAAGAGACTCGGTAAAGTGTCTTTCTGAGCTGTTTAAAAGACACCTTAAAAACATTTTAAAAAAAATGTCCATGTCTTGTGAAACTTTGTTACATATAATTTTATTATATTATTAAATTAATTAATTAATATGCAAATTGTAGAAACTTTATTAGACTTAATTCGATTTTTTTATCAAATTTAATTTTTACCTACGATTTACAAATTTGCAAAGTCAGTCTCGAACCCATGTTCCTGCGATTCATAGTCCTGCGCGCTACCTACTAGGCTACCTGACATATATTATATTACATGTCAAAAGCGAATCATATCTTTCGCTCATTTGTTTTGGCAAAGCGACAAAAAAATGGGCAATAATACGCCCTATCTCGTGTGTCTAAAAACATCAAACGTCATGTTTTTCAAGTGACTTATATGGCTACAATATTAAGACATAAGAGACATGCGGTCTCTTTATCATGATTTTATGCCTTGTTCTAGCAAGATATTATAAAAGCAAATTTCAATACAAAGGCGAAGTATCTTATTAATTTTGATACACAGCTATTTAAAAGATATCACTGATTTTTAAGCTAGATTTTTGTCTTCATAACTTCCCCTGATACTACTAGTAGTCCAAGAGCCGGCTGAAGAAAAGTCGAGTGTATAAGATTACACCATGGGACATATGCCAAATGATAGAGCTCGATGAGCCTAAATAGAATATCTAGGGTTGCCTTGCCAAAGCCTGTCCCGATGGCCGAAAAAAACCCACTTTTGGCCGACTTTTTTCTTAATAAAAAGTGTATAAGATTACAGCATGAAATTGGTGTCAAATGATAGAGCTCGATGAGCCTAAAAATAAAATATAGGGTTGCCTTGCCAAAGCCTGTCCTAAACTAGGGTTGCCTCGCGTTTTTTGGGCAAATTTTTTTCAATGAAAAGTGTATAAGATTACAGTATGAAATGAGTGTCAAAAGGTAGAGCTCGATGATCCTAAATAGAAAATATAGGGTTGCCTTGCCAAAGCCTGTCCTAAACTAGGGTTGCCACCCGTTTTTTGGGCCAATTTTTTTTAATAAAAAGTGTATAAGATTACAGCATGAAAGTGGTGTCAAATGATAGAGCTCGATGATTGTCTGATGATTAAGATTGTCTGAAAAATATTTACAGTTAATGGATTATGAAAATATGTGATGTTTTTGCAAAAATTTATGAGACAGACAAAATCTTTAATTAGCTTATGTCTTCAGTGACACTTACAGCCCTATTCTGACAGCTTAACAAAGCTCACCACATTAACAAAATATTTAATATTAACACGTTGTTAATGTTCCGTATTCTGGAAAAAATTTAAAAGCTCTTTTCTATACTATTTTGTTAATGTCAGAAAGTGTCTTAACAACGAGTGATATTTCAGTATTGAGCTAAGTAAAATTATTTTTTTTTTTTTAAATTTAAAAAACAGGACAACGTGGTTTTAAATATTTACAACCATGTCTTAAAAAAACATTTATTTTCATTGATATCAATAAAAAAAAAATTGGATTTACGAGTATCGAACGCCACGTTGCCTTGTATATTCATGTTTTTTATTACTCTATTTGTTATTTTATTAATTTAAATTTAAAAAGACAAAATTTGACAAGTTTACCACGAAAGCTTTTGTGTGGGAAATTCAAAAGCTTTTATGTTGTTAATGATTTTTTAAAATACCAATATTTACATTTCATAACAATTAGATTAACACGAGCACTTTTATTATTTCTTGTTAAGTCAACAAGCAGAATAATGCTGTTAGTTTTACAAAGTTTAATATGAAAAAAAGTATAGTACGGAAAACAAATTTTTTTTTAAGTAGCTTTTAAGGAATTCAAAATGTTTTTTGTTTTATAAACTAGGTATAAAATTCAAAAGCTTTCATAAATTTTGCTTATATAAGAAATGCTTATATAGATATAAATTAAATTTCATTTCGTAAGAGATATTCAAGGTTAATATTGAAATGTACACACATATAAAAAAAAGTGATAAGTAATACTGTTGAAATACAAAATTTTTAAGTGAAGGCTTATTAAAATAAGCGTGGAGCCTCACGCTTTACCTCTCCACAGAAGGACCACCCGAAGATAGTAGGTATTGCTGCTGGTGCTCCTGGTGTTGTTCGTGGCTCACCACGGAGGACTTGTGAAAAAAGATCAGTTCCTATGATAAGATAAATTTGATACGAGCCCCAAAAGTATTTGTCTGCTAACTCCACCATCGGATAGTATTTGGCTATAATATTTCGATGAGCATTGTAGAGTGGGTGTCGACCGTAGTCACCAGTGTCGACGAAAGCAGTGCCAGATATGGATTCAGCCAGATTATGCCTGGAGCGAAGCATGATGTGACAGCGAGGGTTGATGTCGTGATTGCTCATATTTAAGCCCAATTTCTGAAACTCACTAAAAAGTATTGTTGTCTAGTCTTGTCTGGGGCTTAGAAGTCCTCGAATCTCCCACGTGCTATCCTTAGTGTCTATCGTCATTTTAAAAATGACGTTATTCGGCGGCAGTGGGACCATTTGGGAGCTAACTGAATTTTCACAGCGTAAGTGCAACATAGTATGATGTTTTCTGTAGCATTGACGGCATGTCACAGTACTTTCGCAATTAGCTACTTGATGTGATAAAGCGAGACAGTTGGTGCAGGCTTCAAATTGATTAACAGCACGCAAACGCTCCGCAACAGTGAAGGCTCTAAAACGGCGACAGTATCCCAACGAATGCTCAAGATGGCATATTGCCTAATTTCCATGTGATCTTTCCTGAACTTATCTTATCAAATATCAGGGAGGACATCACATGCTATAAAGATAGCACATGTATGCTATTCAATCTCGCATTCTCCAAGCGCATTAGAATCTGTTCGCATGCTTTTCTTTCTTACAAAAATGTGATTTGATATCCCTGAAAATTAGGATATTAGGCTTATATGACATTGATATTCCCTATTATAGAGAAGGCGAAGCATTCTATGGAGATATTAAGATGATTATACAATTCATGTATATGAAAGAAAATGTAAAAATAGACATGTAGGCAGGTAGAGACAGATTTTAAATGTAATTTATTGTTGTGGATTTTGAGGCAAAATTACGAGTTTGTGAACCGGCCGCGTGATAACACCGTTTCGGGTTTTAATGTCAACCACGCGAACACGATTATCAGAGCCGTAATAGACTTTTGTAATGCGGCCTAAACGCCATTCAAAGGGCCCTACGAGTTCGTTACGTATGATTACGAAATCATCAATTTGAAGGTTCACTTGGGGATTTTTCCACTTTGTCCGCTTATGTAATTCCTTCAAATACTCGTCCTTCCATCGGCGGCATAAATCCTGCTGCATGGCCTTTTACCGTCGCCATCGATTATTTAACATTATTATTGCGACATTTTCCTGTGGTTCTGCTGGAGACAATAATGGTGATTCAGCGCGGAAATGACCAGGAGTTAGTACTGCTATGTCTGAGACATTTTCGGATGCAGGACTAAGCGGGCGTGAATTGATCGAATGTGTATTTTAGATGACCGGCGATTTTTCGAAAGTGCTGTTTGAAACTTTTAACGACAGCCTCCCAGAGCCCGCCCATGTGAGGTGCAGACGCTGGGTTGAAATGCCACGAAAGTTTTTGAATGCCGTATTTTGAGACAAATTTATCACGTACACGCTTAATGAAGTTTTCTAGATCTTTGGCTAATTCTTTTGAGGCACCAACGAAATTTGTACCGTTATCGAAATAAATGCGACTGGGGCACCCTCGCCGTGAAACAAAGTGAGATAATGCTGCTTAGAATGCTGGGCTTGAGAGTTCACTTACTGGCTCTAAGTGAATAGCTTTTGTAGCAAAGCACACAAAGGGACAGACATATCCGTTGGTGATGCGGCAACAGCGGCCAGTGAAACTTTTATTTCAAAGGGACCTGCAAAGTCGAGTCCTGTGTTGGTGGAAGGACGATCTAAAGATGTTCTAAATGGTGGTAAAGCGGCCATCATTTGACCATGCAACTTTTTACGGTGTACTACCCAAGTTTTACAGTTGTGTATAGCTGTTTTTATTAAGTTTTTAACTCTTGGAATCCAAAATTCTAAACGAATGAGACGCAATACGAGTTGGTTGCCACCATGCAGTGACAACTCGTGTATATAGTCGATATACAAACTAGCTAATCGGCTTTTATAAGCAAAGATGATGGGATGTCGCTCATAGTAGGTGAGTGACATGGAGGAAGCAAGGCGCCCGTTGGCGCTGATTACTTTCTTGCTGTCTAAAAATGGATTTAGAGTCAAAATTGTACTTTTTGAAGCAATCGCAGTTTTATTTGTCAGATTAAAGTATTCATTTGACTTAACCCTGTTCAGAGCCGCTCGTAAATAACACAAAAACTTGAATGATAAATATAAACAAACAAACACAATTCAAATTCGCTTTCATATTATTTTTAGGTAGCTGTGTACTAGTAGATGACAAAAAAGCTGCAAGTTTGGAAAAATTAACGCCTAAGCGTTACATACACTGAAAGAAAAAAAAATTTACGTTTCAGGAAAACATCGATTTCTCAAATACTCCAAAATCGATTTCAGTTTTTTAGGCTCAAAATGTTCAAAACATATATGAGAAACTCTGCTTTTTCAAACTATGCCAATTTTTGAAATTTTTCTATTTTTAAAATTTTTAATATTTCTTAAATTTTTGAAATTTTCAAAAAAAATGGAAAACTTAAAAAAATTTAAAAACTTTTAGAAATTGAAAAAAGCTGAAGATTTCGAAAGTCTGAAAAAATTATAAAAATTACAAAAAAACCTCGAAAAATTAACACAAGTATCAATGGAATACCCAAATTTTATTTTTAAGTTTCATAAATCTTCACTAAAATGCTTGTCAAATCAAATAAGGTGCAAAAACATGAACGAAAGTTTAAAGGATGGTACTCCTATATGTTCTGAACATTTTGAGCCTAAAAAACTGAAATCGATTTTGGAGTATTTGAGAAATCGATGTTTTCCTGAAACGTAATTTTTTTTTTTCTTTCAGTGCATTTACAACGGTTAGGCGTTAATTTTTCCAGAATTGGAATTTTTTTGTCATCTACTAGTACACAGCTACCTATAAATAATATGAAAGCTAACTTGAATTGTGTTTGTTTGTTAATATTCATCATTCAAGTTTTTGTGTTATTTACGAGCGGCTCTGAACAGAGGTAAGAAATTAATTTTTTTATCAAAACTAATAGTCGAAAAAGTTTGATATAATGTTTTTCTATATATTAGATAATGCCTTAACCACTCAAAAAATTTTCAGCCAATTTAAAACACGTCAGGGTCAAAAAAGAAAATTATAGATGGAATGACCCATATATTTAAAAAAAAGTAGAATTTACGTTTTTAAAATTTTTTTGGAGTAAATGCTAAATTTTACAGTGTGAACACTGTAATTTTTCATTGACAATCACAATCAATTATTACAGTTTTTCGTTTACTATCTTTGCATTACAGGGAAAAACTGTAATTATTGTCGGAAATCCAATGAATTTTTACAGAATTTTTTTTCCGTGCAATTATCGCACCAACCTTTTCAACTATTGTTGAAATTCTCTTCGCAACGAAAGTTGCCCAAGTGCATGGTTGTTTTTTGAGCCACGAAAGAACAATAGTTGAATCTGACCAAAGAAACAATGAACTCGAATCAACATTCAACTGTGTAGTTACTGATTTGATCATGTTTACGAGAAGAACGGCTCCACGTGGCAGAGACAATGTTTTTATTGGAGCTACTTTTGATTTTGCTACGAGAAGATTACAGCAAATTTTAGTGTCATTTTCGATTCGAACATAGAGAGCTGCGGCATATGTCTTTTCAGAGGCATCACAAAATCCATAAAATTCAATGCTGCTTGTAGGGCAGTATTGAATCCATCGCGGTATTGATATTAATTTTACTTTTGTGTAACTTGACACAAAATTTTTCCACTTTTGTAGAGAAACTGATTTTAAATTATCGTCCCAGCTAATTTTTTCGAGCCACAGCAGTTGCATTATTATCTTCGCCGTTATTAAAACAGGAGAGAGCCAACCTGCTGGCAATGATGCTTAGAACTTTTCTTTTTGTATAAGCTTCTTTGAGTTGAAAAAGCAGAGTATGAAAGCAAAAAGAGTCTGTACTGGCATTTCAATACATTCCAAGAGTTTTGGCAGTGCTTTTATCCTCTAGTGACAAAAAATCAACATCTAGTAGATGGTCACGAGGTGAATTTTCCAAAACATTAATGGAATTCGATGTCCATTTTCTCAAATCAAAACCAGCGCAATTTAGAATACCAATGAGTTGATTTCGCGCTTCTATCGCACTTGAAATTTCAAGTGCACCCGCTAAAACGTCATCAACGTACATTGAGCTCTTAAGAATCTCTGCCCCAACCGGAAAACGTTGCTTCTCGTCTTTGGCCAGTTGCAACAGAGCTCTTATCGCGAGAAACGGAGCGCAATTTAGCCCAAAAATTACTGTTTTGAGCTCAAAATCTTGTATTTCTGTATTACAGAGTCACGAAAAACAATTCTTTGATATTGTGAATGCTGAGGATTAACAAGAATCTGCCTATACATCTTTTGTATATCAGCATTGAATACATAGGCGAAAAATCTCCATTTGAGAATCAAGAGCATGAGATCACTTTGTAGTACAGGGCCTGTATGGAGAATGTCATTGAGGGAAGTGCCATTTGACGATTTACTCGAAGCGTTAAAAACAACTCTAATTTCCGTTGTTTTACTTTCAAGTGACGAAAATTTGGTTTAGAAACAGTAACATAAAATTTTTTCATGTGATCAAGTTGTATGTATTCGTTAAGAACTTTATAATATTCACCTTTGAGTTCAGGCTTTCGAAGGAGAGACTTTTCGTTTCTAAGAAATTGACTGACATAAATGTGTCTTGAGAATCCAAGATTAATTTGTTTTGAAAAACAGGATTTAAATGGTAAATCCACGATGTAACGGCCATTTAAATCCCTTAAGACCGTTTTGGTATACATTTCTTCAGAAAACGTGTCTGATTGTGAAGTAATCGATTTTTTAGGAATTTCTTCGATTTCAAAAAATTTAATGAGTTGTTCATTTAAGGAGACTTCAGTAAAATAAGATACAGTATTTTTATTTTGAATATTTGACTGTGTGCCAGGAATTGGTCCTGTAAGGATCCATCCAAAAACGGTCTCTTGAGCCACAAGAGAACCTAAAACTTCTTTATGAATTCCACCAAGTATCACCAGTGGATATAAATCGCCGCCTATAAGTAGATCATTGGTCGAGCTTTGGAAAAAATTGGCATCAGCAAATTTGAGCATTGGCAGCTCTGGATAAAAAGAAGGGTCAAAAGAATATGAGGGCAAATTTCCAGTGACGTGGGGTACAACGAGTGCAGTAACTTCGATTTGTACATTTGGATCATATGGTGATCCAATAAAAAATGATGAAACCTGAGTAGGTTTTGTGCTGATGGCGCCATTTAATCCTGAGGCAGCTTTAGTAGGGAGTTTTAATAGATTTCTAATACGTTCTGATACGAATGTGCCTTCCGATGCTGGGTCAATAAGAGCGCGAGCTTTATATGTGATTCGCAGATGAATGACGTTGATCAGAGCTGTACCAAGTAAAACTTTCTTGGTAACCAAGTTGAAACAGGTTTGCACTATTTCTGGGGGATTTGAATTCAAAGTAGTGACTGTATGGTAGTAGCATGAGATGCTGAAGAGTTATTTGCTGAACGATTTTGTTGCTTGAGCCTAGCAAATGTTGCACTTTGAGAATGTTGAGTCCTTTGGATTTGCGTAGATTGCTGTGCATTTGTAGAGTCCCTATGTAAGAGCGAGTGATGCTCCTTCTTACATTTTTGACAAGTGTTAGTACTCTTGCAGTCTCTTAATTCATGAGATGCAGAGAGGCAATTAAGGCAGTAATGATACTGCTTAACTGTTGAGAATCGATCTTGAAAGTTCATATTAAGAAACTTAGAGCAAGATCGCAGTGGGTGAGAGCCCTTGCACAGCTTACATTGTGAGAAATCAATTTTGATGTACTTAGTCGTGCCATAAGTTCTGTTACAAGACTTTCAAAGCAGTAGGTGTTGAAATTTCAAATTAAAAAGTCCCGTTGTTATTTTTTGTTTTTAAAATATTTCATTGCAAGTGAAATTTATGTCAGTTCGGCTTAGAATTTCACCGCGTTAATATGAAGTGGGGCGAAAAAAAAATCGTGTAGTAGTGCGAGCCAGATATTCAAGAAAAAAAACTCGACATATCCAGAATGTACCATAAATCGGTTTTTAGAATCATCTCAAGTAGAGGACAGGGCCAGAACTGGACGTCCGCGTATTATTCGTACTACTGGAGCCATAAAAGCAGTATGTGAGCGAATTCGCCGAAATCCATTAAGGAAACAGAAAATTATGGCCAGAGAGATGGACATGTCTTCCAGATCCATGTCCCGACTAATCCGTGATGACCTCCATATGAAAGCTTTTCGAAGGAGTACTGGTCATCTTTAAACTCCACGGTTAAAGCAAATAAGATTGGAAAGATGCAAGAAGCTGTTGTAGTGGCACGCAAGCAATGGCCGTGAAAATATCCTTTTTACTGATGAAAAAATTTTTACGGTGGAGGAAGTTTTTAATAAACAAAATGACAAAGTCTATGCTAGAACATCCCAGGAAGCAAAAAATACAGTACCTAGGGTTCAAAGAGTTCATCATCCTGCATACGTCGTGGTTTGGTGGGAAATATCGTGCAAAGGCGTCCCTGCATTTTTGTGAAAAAGGTGTAAAAACTAGAGCAAAAGTGTACCAACAAGATGTCTTGGAAGGCGTTGTGAAAAATTTATCAAGTGAACTCTTCAATGGAGAACACTGGGTCTTTCAACAAGACTCTGCACCAGCTCATAAAGCTAAAACCACCACCAAAGTGGTTGCGCCAGAATATTCCAACTTTTATTTCTGCTGAAGATTGGCCATCAGGAATCCCAGACTTAAATCCTCTTGATTATAAATTATGGTCAGAGTTAGAGGGTATCGCTTGCAAAGTTCGATACCGAAAGTTGGAAAGCCTCAAGCAAGCACTTATTGCAGCAGCGTCATCAATACCAATAGAAACCATACCTGCCACTATAGCCCAATGGCCAGACCGTTGTTCCAGTTCTTGCCATTTTGGAATTTCGGTCTTATTTTTAACCGATTGCTCCCAGAGCGCAAGACTTCGCTCAGGGAGGCACGTAGAACAAAAAAAAAAACAAAAATCGCATCCCAATTTTTGACATCAATTTTATATAACTGTAATGATGAAATGCAATTACTGATGTCTCGTTGGAGACGCTTGATCGTACTTCCGGACTCTTGATTACACATTGGTAAATTAAAAAGAATTTCCAGTTGGTTATTAATTAAAATTCTTTTATTTTCGTATTGGGCCTTAAAACTTTCCCACGCAATTGGAAATCCTTCATTTGTCAGAGCAGCTTTCTGAACTATTTCTTTGGCTTCACCACTTGTATTTTGAAGCAAGTGGTAAGGTTTCTCTACGGGACTGAGATTCCTATTTTTCCCGTAAATTGCTGTTAACATATCCCTAAATGTTGGCCATGTTGAATAACTTCCGAGAACAACGTCTGTGTCACAGGGCGGGACCTTTATACTTGAGAAAGAGTTGATTGCGTTTTCTTTGGTTGAAATATTTGGCCTAGTTTGATCTAATTCAGTTATCGCTTTGTTAATTTCCGTCATGGAACGAATGAAACATTTGTGACTCTCAAGATACTTGGCCTTGATAACTTTGACATCATCTTTTCCCTTGTCTTCGGTTATTTTTGAGAGACAGTTCTCATACGAGCCTTTAAATTTGGACCAAACCTCTTTAAGCTCACCCTGCTCAAGCTCTAATGAAATAAGTGAGTGATCATTTGCTTTAATAGCGTTAAAATAGGCCTTGTATTCGACCATACGGTCAGCCGCACGAATAAAAAAGTCCAAATGTAACATTTTGTAAAAATTGAATTTAAAAATGCAAAATCTCGAAAATTTTCAAAATTGACATTGAATTTTTATAAGAGACGAAACAATATGTTGCAATTTACTCCGAAAGGATTTATTAAATTCAAAAAAGTTCTAATGTGCATAAATGTGTATATGCGAAACAAATTTTTGAAAATATACAGCACATCTGTATTTTGGTTTACTTAAGAGGTCTCGAGTCCAAAAAGTGGTGTGATGAGAAAATGCCGTAGCAACGGTGTTGGTGAATTAACCTTGAAAAATACTCAGGGCCAAAAAAAAAACGCGTAGAACGACAAAAAAATGTAAGCCGTTATCGTCTTGGGTACCGGTATCCAAGACGGTGTTTACGAGACGAATGATGCGCAAAAAAATTTGAGACAAGTAGTTGAAATTGATTTTCCGGTATAGTTGAAATATATTTTCCTTTGTCCAATATAGTTGAAATTAAAATAGTTTAAGCACCTGTTACTTGACCTTGACGTACGACAAATTTACCAAAAGAGTGTAAAATCCAACGATGAGACAAAATGGTTGCAACTTACTGAGGCAAAAATATGTTGAGGTTAAAAATTCGTCCCACGCTGCAGGATTTTGCACAAAAAAAAATAGAGGCGCTGCTCCAAAAACGGTTCGTTGGACCAGATTATGTTCATGTGAACATACAAATTTTTTCCTTTTTATGATGTCACTGGCGCACACACTCTTTTCTGTTCAGGTTTTGCAAGTTATTTTGAGGTTTGTTAGGTTTTTAGTTTAATAGCACTGAGGCCTTTTTTATTTAGGGTTTAATTCTTAAGTTTAGTTATATTATAAGTTTTAAAATTAAATTTCTATTTAGTTTTTAATTTTATGTTTTAATTCCCACGATGTTGAGAAGAGAAGCATGACAAAGATAAAAGGCACAATAGTCTTTCTTCACAAATATGATTAAATGATATTTTATCTTGTCTACTATAGTTTTTGAGATATTTCGTTTCAAAAAATGTTCAAAAACGTAAAAAAAAAAAAACAAACTGTGCAGTTATTAAAAGAATGACCGATATGTATGTATGTATAATAAATATAAGAGAATTTTGAGTACATAAAGTTTTCTGATGAAAAACATACAAAACAAAGGCTACGGGTATTTTTGTGAGTGAGTGTACATCGAATTCGGCTGTTTTTGCAAAAATTGCGTTTTTTGCAAGCTTTGACCTAACAGCACTCAGGATCCCGTTCACTCGAAATGAGGGCTGTAAAACAATAACAGAAGGAAAACAACTAAATTTTTAAATGTACACTGCAAAAAAACACAATCCCCAGATCTCAATCCAATTAAGCATCTATAGGTGATACTAAAAAAATCAATAGTAGGCGAAACATGTACTTTACATGAATTGTGACCTAAGGTGCAAAATGCATGAGATGCTATTGCTCCCGAAACTTGTTAAAACCTTGCAGATAGTATGCCTAGTAGAATAAAAGCTGTAATTGGTGCTCGAAGAGGCTATACAAAATATCAATATTAGTTTTGAAGTCTTATTTCGCAAAGTCACAAAATTGATCACACTGAATGTTTTTGATTTTGTTGTTGCTATATTTTAAGAAAAAAAATTTTGTGAAATTTTGCCCTGGTTTCTTTTCCTTTATATTCAGCCAGTTTGAACAAAATAAACATTTACCCCCGTATTATGTAAGGCGACGCAAGTGAGTGACTGCTTTTCGTCGGCCTATAGCCTGAATCTAAACTCTTTTTTTCAAATTATGGTCTTTGAGATGAAGTTAACATAAAATTCAGAGCAAATCCTCAATTGCAAGTTTCAAACGGCTGTGGTGGATGTGTCACTTTCAGTCACTCACTTGTATCGCCTTACATAATACGGCGGTAAGTAAAAATATTAAACTTCTTCGGAGATATTATTAGTAGTTTGCATACATAGCAAAAGCGTGATCAATTTCGTGAGTCACTGTACATAAGTATACGTACGATAAGGCACGACTGCACTAAGCGTTATTTTTGAGATGGAAGATTATGAATTTTCTTTTGTTTCGTCTTCGTTTTCGAGTTTGTTTTGCTTTTTTATAGTTTTTTGGATATTTTTGATGAAAAACACACAAAAAAATGGCCGCACGGATAGTCTTGTGAGCTAGTGTATATCTCTGATTTTTTAGTGCAATTTAAATTCACTGGTCAAAAACCTCTAAAACCTTAAATCAGATTTGACTATGTACTTAAATATCTTCCACAACTGTTTAGTTAGGAGACTTATGTTAATTTTGAGTCAAAAATACTCTTTTTAGCACGCCTTACAAAAGAGACAGCTGTGTTACGTTCCAGTTTATATGCTTTTTATTTTCAATACTAGGAATTTTTTTCCATTTCACATGGCATATTTCTAAGCTTGAGCTTAAAACATTGGTAGTAAACCAAGGACAAGAATTTATTTTAATTTGAAAAATTCGAGTAGGGACGAGAGAATTAAAAAGGTCATTAACTTTATTTACAAAGAATTTAAATTTTTCGTCTACGGAACTGTAAAGCAAGCATCATTACCTCAAATTAATTGGAATCAGTTCATCAAAGAGAGAAGGAAGTTTATGGAACTAAAGTCACGATAAGAAACAGATGACTGCACATTTTGGCGACATAAATCGATGCCCAGAGAACAAAAAATTAAGTCATGATCCGATATAAAGAAAATTTGGTCAAAAATCAGAAGTGTAGAGGCATCCGATGCTACGAAAAGACCCAGTAGGTTAGGGCAATCATTAGTAGCAAAACGAGTTGGCATTATCGAGTTGACAATAGATAAGCCAGAAGTACTCATATTTATAAGTACTAGTATCGCCTGAGGTCGAAATTCAACGGTTTTATTTTAATCTTAGAAGAATTTTTCCGACCTATTAATAACAAAACGTTTTTGTTGATTAATTATAATCTTATTTAGTTTCACTAATCACCTCACCTCACCTCACCTCACCTCACATCACCTCACCTCACCTCACCTCACCTCACCTCACCTCACCTCACCTCACCTCATCTCACCTGGGTCAGAATACGCGAAACCGACATGTCTGAAATGTTTTTCATAGTTTTTTATATAAATCTGTAGCTGTAAGTGGTAGAAATTAGTGCACGGAAAAATTTTTCAAAAAAAATTGTTGTTGCAAAAATTATTGCCAGTCAAAGTTTTCATTAAACTTTTTTTTAAAATGCTATAAATTTTGAACTGCTTGACTGATCGTGACGAAATTTTTTAGTTTCTGTAGATAATAAGTTGAACTTATGTATTAAAAAAAAAAAGTTGCAAAAATTTTGCATTTTTGTTGATAATTAGCAATTTTTCTATCAACAATTGAATTTTAATGTCTTGCTCCGCCTTGAAAAAATCTGAAAAAAAATTACAGAGATGCATTGAACCCTTCCAAACCAGAATTCGTCAAAAAAATCGTGGAGCCTCAATTATTTTTGACGCTATAAATATTATAGTGGTACCGGGCGGACGAAAAATGCATAATAACTTTATTGTTTTTCAAAAAAATCAATAACACTAGCTTACAAGAAAAAGGATCGAGTTTCTCATAGACTTTTTTCCATGTATTTTGGGGCGTAGTATCCAAAAATGGCAACCATTTTTTTTTTTCTTAAGAATCGTTTTCGAGATATCCCTAAAAAACCCCCTTTTCGGCCCTTTTTTCATTTATTTGGCTATATCTCGACACATTTTTTTTTCGAATCAAAAACGCTTTTCAGCATTCCAAAGATATTTTCACTCCCTTTCTAACGGCATGCTGTTTCTTTGAATCAAATAAGATTTGATGAAGTTACAAGCACTCAAAGTCCAAAAAAACTGACTTTTTTAAAAATCACTATATTTCGATTGCCTTATTTGAATGAACATTTTTTTCTTTTTCATATTTTTAGAATTAAAAATAAAAGACTATTCTTTTGCAAATATTTTAAGTATAATTTTGTGGATATCGGACAAAAAATGTAGAAGTTATTTGAGAAAACAGTAAACAACTTGCAATAAAATATAACGAAAATACATTTGTTTTTTATCTAATTTTACTGCAAGCTTTTTACTGTTTTCTCAAATAACTTCTACATTTTTTGTCCGATATCCACAAAATTATACTTAAAATATTTGCAAAAGAATAGTCTTTTATTTTTAATTCTAAAAATATGAAAAGAAAAAAATGTTCATTCAAATGAAGCAATCGAAATTTAGTGATTTTTAAAAAAGTCAGTTTTTTTGGACTTTGAGTGATTGTAACTTCATCAAATTTTATTTGATTCAAGGAAACAGCATGCCGTTAGAAAGGGAGTGAAAATATCTTTGGAATGCTGAAAAGCGTTTTTGATTCGAAAAAAAAAAATTAGTCGAGATATAGCCAAATAAATGAAAAAAGGGCCGAAAAGGGGGTTTTTTAGGGATATCTCGAAAACGATTCTTAAGAAAAAAAAATGGTTGCCATTTTTGGAAACTACGCCCCAAAATACATAGAAAAAAGTCTATGAGAAACTCGATCCTTTTTCTTGTAAACTAGTGTTATTAATTTTTTTGAAAAACAATAAAGTTTTTATGCATTTTTCGTCCGCCCGGTACCACTATATTATTTATAGCGTCAAAACTAATTGAGGCTCCACGATTTCGTCACGATCAGTCAAGCAGTTCAAAATTTATAGCATTTTAAAAAAAAGTTTAATGAAAACTTTGACTGGCAATAATTATTGCAACAACAATTTTTTTTGAAAAATTTTTCCGTACACTAATTTCTACCACTTACAATTACAGATTTATATAAAAAACTTTGAAAAACATTTCAGACATGTCGGTTTCGCGTATTCTGACCCACCTTTGGAATTACATTTAATTTACATTTGAGCGCAAAACAACATTCTATTAGTGCTACATAGTTTCTATTACGCGGTATATTTGATTTTGACTCACAAATTGTCCCCTTATCCCTTTACCGTTCAGTCCGACCCGATATCGTTCTTATGCAAAGCACAACACAACTATATTTTTCGTTTATTTTCAAACAAAAATAAGTTAAATCGCAACTGTAACTCAAAATAAATCAGTTGAACTTAGATTATCCGTGATGGTTAGGACCGAAGGCATCCAGGATAATGGAATCACTATTTTATTTTATTCCTTAAAAATTTTCGAAGTTGTAAATACATAATATGTATGCGAAATTAATGGACGGCCCTTTACAGCACCGTTTTACAAAAGTATTTAGTTATAATATTCATTTAATGAAGATCAGCTAGCTCTAATTATAAAGATATTTTCTAATGATGCGGGCATAAAAGTAACAAAAAATACTTTGCAGTATTGAAAAACTAAACTGGCAAGAGCTATTTTTGTATCATGTTGTTTATCTCTACCTCTTACTCATCCTTAGGGTGCAATCTATCTCCATATCGAATTTCATCAAAATCGGTCCATTAGTTTAGCTGTGAAAACATATTTTCCTATTGGGGGCGTGGCACCGTCCACCTTAGACCGAATACCTTTTCTCAAGATTCAATCTACCTCTGTACCAAATTCCATAAAAATCGGTCCATTAGCTTAACAATAAAAACGATTTTCCTGTTCGGAGCAGTACCACGCCCACCAAAAGAACATAGAATTTTCAGAAATGTTTTTAAGGGTTCAATCTACATATATCCAAACTAAATTTCATCACAATCGGTCCATTAGTTTAGCCGTGGAGACGATTTTTCTTGTTAGGGGCGTGGCACCGCCTACTCTAAACAAATGTCTTTACTCAAGGTTCAATCTATCTCCATATCAAATTTCATTAAAATCGGTGAGGCATTTCAACCGTGACATAGTTTTTATTTCCATTAGGGGTTAATGCGTTTTGTATGGGGAATCATGTAAATATGTTCACTAAATTTTACCTGCCTTAACGGCAACTTATACACCTGATTTTTTTTTTTCTGCACATCTATGGAACAGTACCTTTCCAATGATATAAGTTTCATTCCCCTCTCTTTATAGTAAATACTAAAAAAGTGTACCACAAGATTCGATGTTCACGTATTAATATATAGATAACATCTGTAATATTGTCACCTACTAGCAAATTAAAATTGAAATCAGCATAAAGTACTAAGTGATCATAGTAAATGAGTCGCATGATCAAATCAGAAAAAAACGACAGCGTTGAGGTATGACTCACAATATATTGGAATTCCACCTCCTCTTTTGTTAGTTGTTATTTCAAAATAATTTATAATTTGGCAAATTTAAGCAACTATCACTAATGTTATTACTGAACCAGGTCTCAAAAATACACATAACATCAAAAATATACTTAATAAGGGCATTTCGCTAAATGCGAAAACTCGAAAGTTTTCGAATTTGCTTTTGGAAATACCACTATCAAAATGAACAATGGCAATTTGACAGTTCGATCAGTGCTGCCGTGCTGCAGTGTTTTAGTCAAAACATCCACTATTTCAGTTATGGCTGATTTTGTTGAAAAATAATCAAATTTTTCATCAAATTCTTTGTCAAATAAATGGAATCCTTAAAATGCCGCAAAATAGTGAAAAAAATAAATTGATTCAATTTATTGAAGAAAATACTATAAGCAATTTACTTATGCGTTTTCGAAAAACAGCAACACTGATTCACTTTCCGACTTTTCGAGGCTACTTGCTCAACTAATTTGCCTCGAAAGTTTTCGAGGGTTGAGCAAACTTGTCCTCATACAAATTATTTTCGAGGCTCGAAAATGTGCACAGATTTCGCAGTTTACACAGTTTTCGAGGCTTTTTCGCGTTTTCAGGAATACCCTTAATATAATCCATTTTAACAGCATTCAAGCTTCTGGCATTCAAATGCACCGTTTTTAAGCCACAATATTGTTAACATAGAACATCAACTAAAACTGTGACTACACACAACACTATCACTAGAATCAGAATTTACCTACATGCTGCACAAGTACAACAACAATAACACTAGTCTGCAGTGGTTTTGTTATCCTGGATGTCTCTACGGATTTCAATTGTTTCAAGTTCACAGTTTACGAATATATTCATGAAAGTCATGGATTGGCTCTAGTTTTTATGATATTGAAGTATTTATCTAATATTATAATCATTCTTAAAGAGGGACAGACTTACAAAAAATAAATAAAGAATATATAATAAACTTTAAAGACCATATTTATGAAATAATATAATTATAATATATAATATGGAAGACTTACTTGCTAAGAGCTATATCATAATTAAAAACGGTCATGTGGGCGTAGCCCCTCACATACAAGCAAAAAACGTTATATTTAGTGTACTATGAGAGCGATCCTAACAACATTTGGTGTAGAGTGTCAGTTACTATAAGCTTTGAAATTAAGATGAAGAGTTCTCTGAAAGTAAATTTGGCCTTTATGGGTCAAATGGTAAGAAATTTATTTGAGTAGAAGCAAATACAGAGCTGAAACCAAAAAATTTACGAGAAACACTCAAGCATGGCGGTTGGCATGTGGTGGTATGGGGTTGTATGGCGTCTTCTTAGGTTGGTAATCTCATTTTTGTTGAAGGAAATATTGACAAAAATATGTATTTGGAAATTCTACAATACAATTTTATACAGAGTGCCAAAAATTTAAATATAGAAGCAAATTTTCGATTTTATCAAGACATAAACCCAAATACAAGTCATCAATAGTGCCAACATGGCTCACTTGACAATGGCCTCATATCATCGCAACACTTCCACAGTCTCTAGAACTTGGGGTCTGTAATGGAACGAGGTATTCGAAATCGCCACATAAGAGATATAAAATGAACCTCAACAAGTTAATATGTTATCTTCGGCCAGGCCGAAACTCACATACCCTACACTGCGTTGAAAGTACCTTTTAAATAAATGTTAAAAAGGCGTTGAAGAGGTTGAATAAGTCGAAAAAAATGTGAAATGTTAGAAAGGTTGACAGAGGTTGAAAAAGTCGAAAATATATGCAAAATGTTGAAAAAAGTTGAGAGAGGTTGAAAAACTCTAAAAAAGTTGAAACAATTCAAAATGGATGAAAAAGTCGAAAAAATAAAGAAACTAATGAAGAAAGTTGAAATAATCGAAAAAATTCGAACAAATACATATAGGATATATTGGAAAAAGTTACAGGGTTGAAAAAGTCGAAAGAATAAGGAAATTGTTGAAATAAATCGAATAGAAATTAAAAATTAAAATATGCCACGCCCACTTGTCCAATTCCGCCCACTTTTGGTTCAATAAGCTTTATTCGTGATCGACATCCTCATATTAAATTTCAGCACAATAGCTTGTATAGTTTGCGATATGTGCCGCAGTTAAATTTAAAATTTAGGGCGGTGACACATCCACTAGTACAATCCAGCCCGGTTTTGATCCAGAAATAGCTTTCCATAAGCAAACCTCTTGCACCAAATTTTAGTATGATTGCTCACATATTTCGATAAACATGCCACTTAACGTATTTTACTTGTATGGGAGGTGCCACGCCCACTGGTGCTATTTCAGCCAATTTTGCTTCAGATATACTCTATAGCAACTGAACCACTTACGTTAAATTTCATAACAATTGCTGCAATAGTTCATTTAAAACAGCGCTTACAAATTTATGTTTATATGGGAGGTGCCACGCCCACTGATGCAATCCTGTCAAAATTCATTTATTTTTAAAGCTTATAGTAACTGACATCTATAGACCAAATTTTATGAAGATTACTCTCATAGCACACTATCTATAACAATAAACGTTTTTTGCTTATATGGGAGGTGCCACGCCCACAGGTACTATTGAACCAAATTTTTGTTATAAGAGACCTTATAGGAAGTATATCTACCTCAATAAATTTCATAACGATTACGTTGTTAGTTCTCTTTATATAACGTTTATAAATACTGTGGGCGGTGCCACGCCCTTGAGCGAGTTTTTTCAGTAAAGTAGCTGAGATTGTATTGATGACTGCTTTCAGCGGCATCATCCCCAAAATGTTTATGGAAATCGTTTGTGCCAATTCTGAGATATACGGAATCAAAATTTTTAACAGTTGAAGTGTCACGCCCATTTTCTCGATTCCGCCCCCTTCGAGGTGTTACAAACGGAGAGACAAAGTGAATATACCCTCGGTGTAGGGTATAAAATGTGCGTGATCGAATGGAATAAAATTTCTCCTGAATATACAAAAATAGTAGTGGATTCGATGCAAAAGCACCTTAAGCCCGTATTGGATCAAAAAGGTTATCCCATAAAATATGACCGATTAATTTTTTAACAAATTTTATGTGAAATAATTACTTTATTTATTTATCTAATGAAATAATTACCTTTTTTACTACATGTTTTTGATGGGCCATTTAAGCTGTGACATGAATTTTGATTAAGTTTTTTCTTTTTTTCATGTAACTTTATGAAAACTGAATACTTTTATTTTTTTTTTTGTGTATAATAAATGAAAATATTTCAATAAAAAAAAAACCACATTCAATTTTTTTTTCGTTTTGTATAACAAAACAATTTTACAAATGATGTGGGCGAAATAAGCTGTGAGCCACTGTATCTCTTTTCACTTTTTCAACCTCATTCAAGTTTTACGAGTTATTCAACCACTTTCAACTGTTTCAACATTTTTCAACCTCTTTCAACTTTTTTAACATTTTACACATTTTTTCGACTTTTTCAACCTCATTCAACTTTTCTCGACTTTTCCACCATCATTCGAGTTTTTTAATCTCTATCAACTTTTTCAACATATCTCACACATTATCGACTTTATCAGCCTTTTTTACCTGTTTCAACCGCTTTACGCGTTTTCATATTTTTTCGACGTTTTCAACCTCATTCAACTTTTTTCGATTGTTTCAACTTCTTTCAGGCTTCTCACCTGTTTCAACATTTCTTCAACTTTTTTTAATCTTTTCCATTTTTTTCCGACTTCCAACATTTTTCGTCTTTTTCAACCCATTTCAAGATTTTCCATACTTTATCAATCTTTTTCCACTTTTTAAATATTTTCCATATTTTTTCGACATACATTTGTATTTAACCTCATTCAACTTTTTTCAACAAATTGCATATGTTTTCTGTGAAGCCGATGTTTGAGATGTATATCCTGAGCCGCTGCTGAAGGAAGCCCAGTTACCCTAAGTCTTATGTAGAATTACTGTGACAACTGATACAGGAGTTTGATATATTACAAGATCTATGCGCCACACTTGTTTTTTACGATATTTTCATTTAATTAATTTGCGCTAAAAAAAAAATCTTATTGTTAGCTAAAGTCAATCTATTCCATAGTTAAAATAGGGGAACAGGTTTACTTTATTCACCAATTTATTTATTTTTTACCCTTTAATAAAGGGTAAAATGCAAAAAAAAGTGTCGCTTGGATCTAAGTTTCAGAGATGTTATAGCCATCGGAAGTTACGCATATGGCTTTTGTAAAAATCATTATAATTTGCAAACTCCTGAATGTATATTAAAAATATGGGTGTCATAAGAGCTCCAAAAATGGTGAGCAAATATTTGAAAATTAATCTATAATTTTGGAGACTTTTCTGATATTTTGAGCAATTTTTTTTTTTTAATAACAGTTTTTTTTCCAAGAAATGTGTTAATAGCTTATAATTTTTTTAGGATGTCAAGAAAGCTATATTCTCCCTTTAAAATTATGTACTATTTGCATAATTTTATTTTTTTTTTTCATTTTAACTCTTTATTAATCGAAAAAAATAAAATCACTTCGGCGAATTTTGAAAATTTTAATATATTTTTTTATGTCTTCCACGATAATATCATCATCATCGCCAGATGTATCAGAAGTTATTTCTCTATTAATAATGGGGTCGTATAGTTCGCCAGCGTATTTAAAAAACTCTTGCATTACGTTCAATTTTACGGATTTGCTATTTGACTAAAAAGCCGGTGAAAAACAGTTTTTTTCTACAATACTCTGGAAGGGACACCTTAACATGTCGCCACATCCCTTCCACGTAGTTGGTGTGAGCCCCCGTCTCGGCATCTTTGAAATTGATGGAGTGATTTACCCTTAAAGTGTTGTATTTCTCGTTGCTTAAGCAGTCATATGCCTAAAATAAAAAGAAAATATGAGGCTGAGTTCCTAAACGTAAAGAAACAAAACAATGTTACGGTTAGCATATTCTTTCAAATTAATCGCATGACTTTGTATGACTGCAATGCAACTGACAGTAAGGAACTCAGCCCATATACAGCTGTTGTCAACTAATTGGAAACGAAATCTTTCGTTGTGTTATTGGTAGTTTTTTCATTTATTTTTCTATGTGAACCAGAAAACTTATCTATCTATTATATAAAATTCATTTTTTGTCTGTCTGTATGTCCTTTATGGACGCGAAAACCATCCAGCCGATCTTGATGAAATTTTTACAGTATGTTAGTATCGATCTGGCGGGTGTCATAGGCTATAAAACTTTTATTTAGGGTGCATATTTAGGGTGGCCCTCATACAAAAATATTTTCAAAATAGCATTTTCTCAAAGACCGCTTAATCGATTCTCATGGAATTGACACAGTGTGGTTTTTATACAAAGAAGCACAGATTAGATCGTAACAATTTTTTTTAGGGTGCATACTTAAGGTGGCCCTCAAACAAAAATATTTTTAAATATCTTTTTCACAAATACAGGTTAATCGATCCACACTGAATTTACACAACGTAGCTCTTATGTTAAGAAGCATAGCTTAAGATACAAAACTTTTATTTAGGGTGGCCCTCACACAAAAATTTTCTTGAAGACCTCTCAATCGATTCTCATGGAATTTACACCACATGGGTTTTATATGAAGAGGCACAGATTGATCATCCATTTAACTTCCATTAAATAAGCGGCCAACCGGCATGCGTCTTAGCAAACTGTATGCAGCTATTCCTCTGCTTAACTGTAACCAAAGGGTCCTTGCATGAAATTCGTCCATGGAGTCCAGCCTCAACAAATCGACAAGCGACAGTTAGCTAGGATATTTGTGCATCATATTGATCAATTATTTCGCGTTAGAGGTCTGCAGCGGACTTACGAGGATCCAATTTTGTCTTGCGCACATTCTGGCGAACCCTGTACCTAGAAGTCTTACGAGGTCTCTTTTTGCGAGGAACATTTTATGTTGTGTTATATTTATTGAAATGACCAAGTGCATTGAATATCATCTTTTTGGAGTAATTTAGCTGTGTTACCATCGCCTGATATCTCATGGCCGTCTTTCGAAGCTCAACAATTGACTTACGCGTAGCCAGTGTACAACTTTTAGCCACAACCCTTGATTAAGGATACGCTTATAAGCAAATTCGGTCAAAAAGTGTTCTTACAAGCAATGACAAGATCACAATATCGTTTCTGGAATCTTTTATCAAGTTTTTCTTTTATTTTTTTGCAAATTATTTTTTGTTTCTAATTAGTTGACTCAGTCAAATCTGAGCTTTGAGCAGAAAATCTCTCATAAAACTTTTTATGCTATGAATTTTATTTCAACTATGTTCTTTTTTTAAGCTTATGTGTTCCACATTTATAATATCTATAAATTTTCTGGATCACATAGAAAAATAAATGAAAAAACTACCAATAACACAACGAAAGATTTCGTTTCCAATTAGTTGACAACAGCTGTACCTATGTATGTATGTACACTAGAGCGGTTCAAAATAAAAACATTTTGATTTTTTCACGATGTGTCAACGGATTACAGTAGCCTTATATGTCTGAACAAGACCCATTACTAGAATTAAGATTAATATTGAAAACTGGATTAGCGCCCTCTGTTTTAAGTAAGCAACCCATTTTTCAAAATATTTTTAAAAAATGGTGGAAGTGACAGACGCTATAAAGTTTTCCAACAAAGTGGGTATGGTTTTCGGGAAACTATCGATCGGGAAATTCAAATCCGTGATTTGTTTTTCTTCTTCTTCTTTCTTTCTTATAAAAAAACTGACAATTGACCGGACAAAAGTAAAAAAGTACCGATTTTCCACTTTCTAGCTGCAACACCTCAAATATTATGTTACCGCCGACCCCATGGTACATCATTTTTCGATAATAAAAAAATCAAAAAGTTTTTATTTTGAACCGCTCTAATGTACACTCAAACTTGTCAATAAGAGACTACGTCTGGGGATTTTTTTTTCACTTCTATTCGCAAGTTTTTTCTTATACGAAGGGAAAGTCAAGATTTAAGATTTTGTGCTGTAACACACTGGAGGGAAAAAAGATTGGTTATGTTCGACAAATCCATGTTCCATTGTCCATAAAAAGTAGTTTTACGTTTTTTGTGCTTTCATTCGGTCATTAAACTGTGTCAACTAAGTATGCATAATGACAGTAGTCATCCAATCAGTTTTATTCCATACCAATGAACTGGCATCAAGTTTATATCGATGTTCTTAAAACAACGCGGCTTTTATGTTTTACCGATGACAATTGGCTTCTCGAATGTCCCATCTGCAAGCGCACATAACATGACACTTAATCTTTCTTTCGACATTTTACCGCCTGAACATTTTCGTCGCAATTCGCAATGTCTTTTCATCATAGCCAGCAATGATCGTCGACAATTTTTTTGTAAAAAAATAATGAGCATCAACCAAAAAAAAGACACGTCTGCGACATTTTTCGCTTGGACAAAATTTCGCACGAGACTCATCTCAATTTCTTATTGGAAGGTTCCCTTACATTCTCTTATTGGCAGGATTATTTTTATGATAGTTCAAATTACGGTTCTATCAAATCCTTTGTTTTTCTCTTATTAGCAGGATTCACTTATCTGCGGTGTCTCTAATTAACAAGAAATTTTGGTATCTGGGGAAATCCATTATTTTATATTTGAAAGTAGGACTTCCCTGTCCCTTGTTTTCACCGGCCCCTTTCTATACCACCGAAGACCCATTGTTCATCTACATGGTGTCCACGGTGGTATTTCCAACTGCCAACTTCGTTTCGTCGATCTCAACAATTTTATTTGCGCCACCAGTAAATTTAAAAAAATAACATAAAATTTATACTTATTAATTATTTAAAATAACTCAAAAAAATTTTTACCTATTTTTGGCGCTTAGCATTCATGGCTTCCATCACCATTTCTCTGTGGAAAGAGGCCCAATCGATAGCCGTTTCTTTCGACATTTTCACCTGTGGAAATAAAAGTTTTTGAATAATAAGGTTTTCATACAAAAGTATATGAAAATTTACCTGTTATCAGACGAATTTTAACGTACAATTTTCCAACAATAAATACGAAAAGCATACCACCTGAAAAAGCGACAGGTGCGATTTTCCAAAAAATGTGTTTTTGCGTATTGTCTGCCGTACGCCGCATAGAACACTTTTTTGTACGAATTTTTATATTGTTTTCGGCACTTTCAAATAAAATTGTACCCTTATTTACTTCAGCGATCTGCAGAGTATGCCCTTACGCACATTAGAGTGAACCGTTGTGCGCTTTTAAATGCCACTCCTGCAGACACTAAATTATCTCCCAAATAATTGGACCATTAATTTGACAATTAAAAATATTATATATGTAACTCGAATAAATTAATGTTTGTTATTGAAAATAAAATATTCAGCACTTAAATACACTTGTAACTTTATCTTATTAGCAATAAAGCTTAAAAGCACCGTTTTATACTTCAAAACAAAAGGGAAAAACGCGCAATTATACTTTGTGTAAGACTTACCTTGGTATAGATTATAAAATATTTAAAAATTTAATTTAATATTAGTTATGTATATATATTGTTTTGATCGCGATGTTGTTGTAATAACCGTTGTTGTTTTTTATTGTTTTATCTTTTGGTAAGATTTCATTGTTTTCCAAGTAAAAAGGTTAATATTTAAAAATTTAAAACAAACAATATACCATTTTAAAAGAAAGAGAGAAATTATACATTCTTAACATGCTAAAAAAGTTATAGGTCATTAACACATTTTCTTGAAAAAAAATAACGTTTTTAAGAATAGTTTAACCAAATTTCAGAAAAATCGTTATATCTCCAAAATTATAGATTGAATATCAAAGTTTTGCTTACCATTATTGTAGCCCATTTAAGAGTTCCCAACTTAAAATGATTTTTACAAAAGTTAAATCCGTAACTTCCGATGGCTAAATCTCCGAAACCTGATTCGAGACACTTTTTGATTACATATTTATTCGGAACAGGATTACTTTAGCTGGCATTCTCCAATTATTTTTTTAAGGGGTAATAGATTGTTAAAATTGAAAAAAAAATATGAAAAAAAAAATTGTTGCCCGTATCTAATTTCGGAGATAGTACAGTTTAGTATGGAAATACCTCCTTCATATTTTTTTAGATTGAAAATCGCTTACATCGTATGGTATATCCAACATCGGCTTCGCTAGCCACATTAGTTTCACATAACAATTAGGATAAATGGGCAGCTTACGACCGCGGCTCCTAATTTACACCCTCCAATATACCCAATACTGGCTTCGCGGCGGCCTTTGGCCTACTATGTTCAACATTAGCTTTGCTTACATACTGATGTTGGACAAATTTTTTCATGAATGAATCGCACGCGCGATTTTTAAGTTTTATAATGATATTGTTGTTATATAAATCCATAATTTGTTGAACTGGAAAAAAGTAGCTCCAGTTATGTGAAAACAACTGTGGTTAGCGAAGCCGGTGTTGTATAAACTATGGGATGTAAGCGATTTTCAAGATAAAAAAAATATAAACTGCACAACATACTAAATTGGAAGAGAGGACGTTAAAGTAAATAATTACCATATATCGTCGCTCACTTGTACAACTGCTCTAATTGACATTTTTCCAATTTTTCGGGTGAATGTGTATTTGAGGTTGGTCTTCAGATATATGTACATAATAAACTGAATTTAAAAATAAATGTCAATTAGGGCCGTTGTACAAGTGAGCGACGATACTTAAATGCCAAAATATACCAAACTAATTCTTCTTTTTTCGATAATAGGTAAAATTTTTAAAGCAAAAGAATCAAGCTTTCTTGACATGCTAAAAAAAGTATAGGTCATTAAAACATTTTTTGGAATATCGGTTTTTTAAAAAAAACATATCTCAAAATTTATAGGTTAAGTCCAAGACTTTTCGTACCATTACTGAAAGCCATTAAATTATCTTTCTTATTACACCCACATTTTGTATATCCATTCAGGGGTTGCCAACTTTTAATCATTTTTACAAAAGCTATATCCGCCACTTTCGATGACTATCAGCCCTTTCATGGTTGGCTATTATCCCGCCGTTTTAGTCGCCGGGTAATAATTGGCTGTATACCTCCGAAACTAGATCCGTGTGACACTTTTTTTTTCTCATATTTGCTTTAATTTTAACCTCCTATTACCCCAAAAAAAAATAAAATTTGAGAATCTCAGCTCAAGTCAACTTAAGCCGTTTATTCTCAGAATTAAGAATCACATAAGAAAAACTTAAGCCAAAAAAGGTTATTTTCATCATATGTAACAGAAGCGAATGTTTGCACTGCGAGCCAATAACTGCAACAACAATTCAGATCAACTTCTAAAAACGTGTCCAAAACCAAAAAACAACCGCTACGATTGCTTCCAAAGAAAGCAGCACAGACAAAAACAATATAACACACTAGTAGAGTAGCTCAAGACGCAAGTGGGTGTTTTGGTGTGGTGGGGTTGGGTCAGTTTTAATATTGCTGCATGCTGCTGTTACAAAATTTGTTTTTCTTTGCTTCTGCTTTTTATTCAGACATTATATCCTTTATAGAAAATTTAAATTCACCATTAATTCTATTGTTCCATACGAATATGATAATGTGCTTTCCCGCTAAGTAGTGCTTCAGTGGATATTCACTCCTTCTGCAACTTTAAATTATAGTTGTTTTTCTTCTACTGCTATTCACCGTCGCCTTCGTTATTTTAATTTTCAACAAATCTATTTTTTGTTTGCTTTATTTACACACAGATATGAAAGCAGAAAAGAAACATTTTACATTAGTTTTTTCGTTGCTTTTTAAGCGTAGATTTAATAAAATTTTATTTAATTATTTTTCAACTTTAATTAGTTTGATTTTAAAGTATATAAATATTTTTTATCATATACTGCAAATTTGCTAATTTTTAGTCTCTTGAGTTTTCGTCTTTTTTTACACATACACGTTAAGTCAAAGAATCGAAAGAATAGAATACGAAAACAAAAGGTGGAAAAACTACTAATGTCATGTATTTTTGTAATGTAGTGTCCTATTTTTTTTTGCATATCACATGATCTGCATGTTGTACATCTTAGTTTGGCAACATGTGTGACAATCAATATTGCTCTTCGTTCACATGATACAGCATGTTGTTAAACATCATATATGACATGAATCGTCGGCAGAATTAACTATCTGCAAAAAGATAATTGGTAAATAACGCTAATTATTTCTTCAACAATTAGAATTTGTACACTTTCCATCAAAAAAAAAAAAATAATTTTTGTAGATGGTCAATTCTGCTTGTAAGCCAGTAGTCCAAAATTTCAATAAAATGTTTTGAGTTCCGTAACTAAACAAAATACCTATATCTATTGAAAGTATATAAATTTAACTTTCTTAACAAGTTACTGGCAATTTTTTTCAAAAATTTAACTGTTAGAATTAAGAAAATTTTCAAATCTCAAACCCATGCACGAATTTTTAGCTCTTATTAACCAATAAAATAATTAATTAAAATATCTGCCACATTTTGAATATCGATTGAGGGTTCCCAACTAATAGCAATTATTTCAAAAGCTATATCCACGAATTCCGACGGCTGTATCATCGAAACTAGATGCATCCCCGAACCATTATATCTTTATTATTTTCTCCTGGACCCATATTTACATGGTTCCCAAATAAAATAACTTTTTTTCCAAATGCAATTTTTTTGGGAAAAAGTTGAAAACCTTTTTTTGGTAACACTAAGCATATTAATATTCTTAATATCATTAGTTAATATAAATCATTAAAAAAAAAAACTAATTACATGTAACAAAAATCAATTTTTCAATTCTTACCGGGCTTTGACATGAAATTCCGGTCTTGGCCGGGTCAAAGCCAACTTCTTGGAAACCCTGTCTATACGGTCCAAGAAAACAAGAATAATGCCTAGTTTTCATGCTATCTTTATTGATCATATCTAATCAAAATTTTGTAAGAAAGAAAAAGCATGCGAGCATAACCTAATGAACTTGGAGAATGCGAGGGTGAATAGGCATATATGTGCTGTTTTTATAGCATTTGATATCGTCTGTGATATCCGGAAATCAGAAAGTTCAAAAAGTTGAACTTTTTTATCAAAGTTGATTACATGCTATAAATTTTACAGTCAACTTTATAGTTGCGCTATAATTTTATGCAGTGTCAAGTTTGACAGTTTTCAAAAAAAAAGTCAATGGAAAAAAGTTATAAGTTGCTGAGTTCCTCAAAATTTAGTTAAAGTGGTAAAAATATAATTTTCAAAGTAAGATAAACAAGTTAAATAAGTAAAAAAGTACGATGATTACTGATTTAACAAGAATTGTCATATTCTTGCAGCACCAAAATCGGCCGAGGCTGCAATTTCTTCGTCTTCAAATTCGATGGAATTTTTGAAAAATAAAATGTTATTTGTTTACAAATACACAAGCAAAAATGTCAGACTTTTATAGCAAAAATGATTTACATCCATCTCGCTTATTAAGGCAAAAAAATTGATAAATTTGATAAGATAAGATCAAGAAAGATACCATGAAAACGCCAATCAGTACTCTCAGATTTTTTCTAATTCAAACCAAATTTTGTGAAACTCAACAATAAAAATAAATCTTCTTATTCCTTTTTGTTTCATGATTTTTTTTTTGAAAACTGTCAAGCTTGACACTACATCAAATTACAGCGCAACTATAAAAATGACTGCCAAATTTATAGCAATCAACTTTGACAGAAAGAGTTCAACTTTTTGAACTTTCTTGATCTCCTCATATCACAGAGGATATCAAATGCTATAAAAATAGCACATATATGCATATTCACTCTTGCATTCTCCAAGGGCATCAGGTTATGCTCGCATGCTTTTTCTTTTTTACAAAAATTTGATAAGATAAGATCAAGAAAGATAACATGAAAACTAGGCATTACACACAAGTTGTACGAATTGCAAAATTTTTTTATTTTTCTGCTGGCTTGTTCAATTGTACAACTTGTGTGAACCCTGTCTGTCAAGACTAGTGCAAATTTTTCATTTCAAAGGAGATTTCAAGCAAATAACTTCGATGTGGACGCTTATAAATTTGTCTGTAATTGATGTTTAATGGCATGCTTTATAATGTAAGCGCAAAAGCCCAGTTTACATTATCACACGTGCTATCCAAAATGGCTTGACAACATCAATGTTCGATAATGTGAGCTCAAGAAACGACCGCTAGACACACATGTCAGATGAATGTCAAAAATTTTTGATTTTTCTTCTGGCTTTTTTCATTTCAAATAAGATTTCATAGTGTGAACTTTAATGGCGTCCGTTAGTAATAATCAGTTTTGGCAAGATTTTTTTGGACTTTATAAATGTTTTCCAGAAACTTGGAAAATAAAAAGTGAAATGTACAAAAACCGAAATGCAAAAAATAAATGAAGAGCTTTTAGTAAAATTGAAGGAAATCGAGCCAAATTATACGGTTAAAGTGGTAAAAAAAAAATAAAATAAACTATTTATGATCTTGTTACCGTAGAGAACCATTACAATGTTTTCTCTTCAGAAGTTAAAGCAGAGCTAAAATTTATTGACATGTACGCCTTAAAATTTTTCTGCAAATGATGTGTGACAGCATGTGTGATGATGTGAACGCAAAACGATATTTACAATTATTCGTATTTTGAAGTCATGTTGGACAGCATGTGTGATAATGTGAACTGGGCTAAAGAAATATTGATAGTCATTTACCTTGTTTACACGCAGCATCGACTTGTAACACCGACTCACAAGTTCGATCTTATTCAGGCATTTACACACAGATACGTCGACTTTCAAATGTCATTATTTGATGACAAAACGAACAACAACAAAATAGTTTGCTCCGACGTAGTCTAAGGCCGCGGTTACACTGGATGCGGAAATTTGTTCGTACGAATTCGTACGTATTCGTAAGAATTGCAAAAATTGAACAAATGCATGTGTGTATATGAATGCGGTTACAGTGGCTACGCATGCTTCGTGCGTATTCGTACGAACCTGTACGACTGCTTTGATGCGAACAAAAAATTTTGTTTTTCATCAGTCAGTCGCACGAAAACAAGGAGAAAAACAGCTGATGGATTGAACTTCAACTCAAAATATGAATGAAGTCGCGTCTAATGTAACCACTCTACTCGTAAATGTTCGTACGAAAAAAATCTTACAAATTCGTACGAACAAACTTCCGCATCCAGTGTAACCGCGGCGTAAGGTTAAAAAGAAAAATTAATAATAATAGATGTTTTCTCTTATTTTTCTTTTGCTTTCGTAAATTAAAATTTATTTTTGTTAAATTTTAATATTTATTTTAGCTTAATGCTGTTTTAAACATTTATTTTACTTACACATTAATATAAGCATTTTTGACATTCGAACGTCGACGCTCAAATCTCCATTTACACTGCAGCGAACTTGTGCATCGACTCACCACGTCGACGTAGAAATACCGAACTACCACTCCGACGTATGTCGCACTTACACAACAAAAAATTACTCCGAAGTCATACGTCGACTCTCAAATTCGGTGTGTGTAAATAGCATAACATATCTCTTTCTCTGTACTCCTTTTTTCCAGCAAACATTCTGACTCTTTTTAGAGTCAGATATGATTCATAATGTGTGTATTTCCGTTCTTGGAAGAGCACACAAAAATGAGTCAGAAATTAGACTCATATAAGAGTCTGAAATATGAAACTATTCTGAGTCTGAAATATAAATGTTTTGACTCTTTTCGGAGACATATGCGACTCATAATTCAAAGTTATTTCGAGTCAAAAATTAGACTCATATTAGAGTCTGAAATATAAAACTATTCTGATCCTAAAAAATCAATATTTTGACTCTTTTCAGAGACATATGTGACTCATGATTCAGAGTTTTTACAATTTTCAAACAAACAATGGTCTGGGCGTGATTAAAAATGGTTTTCTAGATTTTTGTTTTAAAAAGGACAAAAACGTAATATTTTATTATCAAATTTAGATAATGTGCACAGTTGGTAATGTAAAGAATTTATCTAACCACCCTGTTTATCAGAAGAAAGAAAAAGAATGAATTCTTAACTGTCCGTACAAACGGCAAAAACACGCCACTTCGTTAAATTTTTCCTCTTCGCTCCTTTTTTGGTAATACTAATTGCTTTGAAAATGTATGTATGTATACATATATGTTGACATATAATAATAATAGGAGGAGAGAGAAATAAAAGATTTCTAGCGTGGGTAAGCAGTTAGAATCAGGCAGTTGCTGAAAAATTTTAATACGTGAAAGTTGATCGTCATCCGTCGTCTTGAACATTTGGTGAAAATAAATCTGCAGGACAGTCTTTAAAAAAATTTGCAAACGTCTTTGCGGCAAGTTGAGTCGAATTGTTTTGAGTTAAAAGTAGCGCGTAACATAGATGGCGCCCAACGTAAGTCAGGAAGCAAAGTTTCTACTTTGCATTTTGGTTTTTGAAAATTTTGAATACTTTTTAATATTTTTGACCGCAGGGGCATCTTCATTTTAAGATGACAGGATTAGCGACCCCGCGTATTCTAGCAAATCCGAGGAGCGTCTGTTCCAAGATTGGGCAGCTCCTTGGTCAGCGTCTGTACCCACAGTGAACGGCTGGAATTTTGCACCGACCCTTATGGTTGTGACCACACCCTGTCGGACCGCTTTTTCGCCGCGGGCGGAGTCTTGCATCAGTCCCAGCTATTAAATAGTTGTTTTTTTTTTAAATTTAATGCTGCATGCGATGCGAGGCTCGGCTTGTGTTTGGGGGGGGGGGGGGGGAGGGGTATTATGTCCGGCATGGGTGGTCCTACCATAACGGTCGGTGATTCAACGGGAGTAGCGGTATCTCCACTCCTG
This sequence comes from Tricholauxania praeusta, assembly GCA_949775025.1. Taxonomy (NCBI): domain Eukaryota; kingdom Metazoa; phylum Arthropoda; class Insecta; order Diptera; family Lauxaniidae; genus Tricholauxania; species Tricholauxania praeusta. The sequence goes on from OX459028.1 coordinate 114,022,625, forward strand.
CCACTCTCACCTTAACCATATATCATATGGTGATCTTGCTTTGGAAGCGAGTGCCACTGAACTTTGTGGTCTTACGCCCGGTGCTGCGTGCGGTACATGACTCGGCTTGATTTCGAAGCAAAGGCAGCAATAACGCTGGAATCATCATGTGATTCTCGGTTCGCCACTGTTAGTCCCCAAGAGGTGATGGACTGTGCAGTGGCAAAAACTTTGAGCCATTGGCATTGTACCAATGGCCAAGAAGGATGGTTCTGGTAGATTGGCAGGAGAAGGACTAAACCGGGTGAATGCATCATTTTTATTTTTTTTTTCGGCGGCGCGGTTTTGTTTTTTCCCCGCTCTGGCATCTCCCCTAGTTAGCTATTCATATTTTCATATTTTGGAACTGTACTTATATTTGCATATTTTATTATTATATATTGATAAATTTTCTTTCCTGCAGCGTTCATTTCAACAACATCCTAATTAAATTTAAATTTTTATTTTTTGGTTACACTATCTTCGTCGCGGCTGAACGACTCAACGTTTTTTTAATATAAGCGTGATTTATGGAAACTCGGTATTCGAAAAAAAATTAGCAACCAAAGTCGCAGGTCCTTAGGAAGTGGTAGAGGACGTGGAAACAGTAAAGTTTCTGCCTCGAGTAATCACGCGGCAGATAGTGTTGCATTTCCAACTTAACCGGTTCCATTAAATAATTCCGCTTTAAATCAAAGTATTTTCTTTAGCCCACGTGCTGAAGCAAGTTTTACACCTCATCGCCATAACTTTCATAACGTTTCGGGTGAAAATCCTGACAACCAAGAGTGTGCCTTGTTTCGCTTTCTTAACCCTCAGCATTCAGCAAGTTCTCTTTCTAACATGGACCAGAATGCTGGTTTATATGTTGCTGGAGGTTTAGATGATAATGAAGTTACCACTGTGGCTTCTTTGGTAACATTACTACAAAACACCATCCACATTACTCAGGATAAATTCAGACGGGAATTAAGAGCGGTAAACGAAAATGTGGCAGCACTTAATGCTGCAGTCCTTAGTCGCGAAACTAGTACTGTAGAACAGCCCCATCAACCAAATTTACAGGCAAATTTTGATCCTATTCAACATAGTTCAAACCGAAATTATGTTCAGCTCAAAGATTGGAAGATCACCTATGATGGTGTTGGCAGTATATCTGATTTTCTTTTTAAAATTGAAACTCTTTGTGGACGATCGTAGTGCGCGTATGAACATTTGATGTCAAATTTCCATATTTTTCTGACTGGCAAAGCTGAAACTTGGTTTTGGTTGTTTTCTAGGCAGAATAGAACTGCAACATTTCCCGTGTTGCGTGAGGTCTTAATAAAAAAATATGGCTCACTAGAAACTCATCACGACATATTTCTAAAAATTTCATTAAGAAAGCAATTGCCCAGAGAGACTTATGAGGATTTTCATACCGCCATTGTTTCGATGAATTCTCGATTGAGAGAACCAATGTCAGATGCCATTTTGTTAGACATTATAAAGAAAAATGTCAATGCCAATCTAAGATTGATGCTATTCCATTCACAGGCAACGTCCTTAGGAAATTTAAGAGAACTAGCCAGAAAAGGTGAAAAACTTCTCAATGGGAGTAAAATTCCTTCCACGGTTTCAAATCGGTATGTCAATGAAATCGATATAGCTACAAATTCCGATTGTGAACTTACTGATTCAGAATCCGATCCACAAATAGAAGCACTGCAAGTAACTCGTTGTCCAGATTACTCTAAAATCCAATGTTGGAACTGTATGTCCTTTGGACACTCATACATTTATTGCCCAGACGAGAAGCGAAATGTCTTTTGTTTTAAATGCGGTCAAAAAGGCGGTCCTAAATGCACTAATTCGCATCAGGAAAATTTAGCCTCGGAGCGAGTTGGCAATCGGGGACTCTCGTTCTTATCATCAAACCCCGAGTTTGAACCAAAAACCGAAGTAGACTTTTCGAACCAAAGATTCAAAGTCGAAAAAGACTTAAATACTATCCCAGACTTACAAATTTTAAAACCCGCTGCTCGTGATTTTTCATGTCAAGCAAACTTACAAGATTTAAGTTTGCATCAACGCAAAATTTTGTATGAAAAATCAAAGTCTAACATCTTATCAAACTGCTCCTCCAAAGAAAATTTTAAAGTGTAGACTAAGATTTAAAAAACGCAAACATTATAAAAAAAATGCTAGAAGCAACAAAATTGTCTGTCCAAGGTGATGATCGTCCGTTTGCCCAAATAAATATATTTGACCATTCTATCTTAGGATTGCTAGACTCCGAAGCCAATGTTTCTGTGTTAGGTAAAAATAGCACAGAATTTTTACAAAATAATAACATATCTATGAAACCATTAAAAGTGCCATTGTCGACTGCCGATGGTGCAAAACAAAAAGTGCTTGGCTTTTGCAGCTTACCAGTAACTTATAAAAAAGTTACTAGATTGATTTTTATATAGTGCCTTCGATCACTCAGTCTGTTTATCTTGGCGTTAATTTCTGGCGCGAATTTGCTCTCGCACCAGAAATTATACCGGAAATTAATTCCGTAGAGTTGGAGTCCTTCGTACAAAAAACTTGGTCTAGGCTGCACTCACCTCCTTGAACATCACATTGACACAGGCAATGAAGTATTTGTCAAATCAAGGCATTTTCCACTTTCACCGCCTCGCCAAAAGGAAGCGTATAAAGAGTTAGATCGCTTACTAAAAATGGGAGTAATAGAAGAATCAAATTCTCCGTGGTGTTGCCCTGTCGTATTGGTTTGCAAACCTGACAAGATAAGATTGTGTCTTGATTCAAGGAAAGTAAATGCACTGACAAAGAAAGATTCGTACCCGTTGCCTCATATCAACGGTTTGTTAAGTCGCTTAAAATACACTTATTTTATCAGTGGCATTGATTTGAAGGATGCATTTCTTCAGATAAAATTATCCGAATCTTCTAAAGAAAAAACCGCATTCGTCATCCCTGGAAAACCCTTATACCATTATAAAGTTATGCCCTTTGGGCTGTGTAACGGTCCACAGACAATGAGCCGTCTGATGGATAAGGTTATTCCATCGAGGCTTCGGGAAAAAGTCTTTGTTTGTTTGGACGATTTGCTTGTTTGTAATTCTGATTTCGAAAGTCACTTGAAGCTATTGTCTGAAGTTGCAAAATGTCTGAAAAGTGCCAAATTGACCAAAAATTTTGTCAGAAGGAAATAAAATACTTGGGTTACCGCATAGGCCATGGATGCTTGAAGGTGGACCCTGAAAAGGTCAAAGCCATCCGAGAGTTCCCAGCGCCTAAATCCCCTCGTCAAGTACGACGCTTTGTTGGCATGGCAAATTGGTACCGATCTTTAATAAGTAATTTTTCAAATTTGGCTGGTCCTTTGTAAGACTGTCTTAAAAAAAACCTGGTCATTTCCAGTTGACGGTTCCGAGAGGCTTCGATTCTTTTGAAAAAATTAAATTAGCACTTTCTACAGCCCCTGGGCTGGCTCAACCAGATTTTATACGTGAATTCGCTATTCAGTGTGACGCGTCTCGCATTGGTGTAGGCGGTCTGCTTTTCCAACTTGATGCTGACGGTAAGGAACACCCTATTACTTTTGTTTCCCAAAAGCTCAATAAAGCTCAACGTATCTATACTGTTACAGAGCTTGAATGCATGGCCGCAGTGGTGTGTATTAAGAAGTTTCGCCCTTATATTGAGGGTTTGTCTTTTCGAGTCATAACAGACCATTCGAGCCTTAAGTGGCTTATGTCTCAAAAGGACTTAAACAACCGACTTGCGCGCTGGAGCTTAGCATTGCGATGCTTCGATTTTAAAATCGAGCACCGCAAAGGATCCTTAAATGTAGTCCCAGACGCCTTGTCTCGTTTCGATGTAGACGAAATTTCGACGCAAACCCTTACGTCAGATATCGACCTTTCTTCACCAGAGTTTAATTCCACTGAATACCAAAATCTACGTAAAATCATCACTGAAACTAAATCCTCTTTGCCTGACTTGTATAATGATGAAAATGAAAAACTTGTATACAAGCGTGTTAAATTCAGACGAGGAATTGAAAACGAAGAGAATGATTTGTGGAGATTGTGGTTACCCAAAAATTTGGCCGTAGAAGCCATTAAATTTATTTATTTATTTATTCATTATTCTCTTAATATTTTTTTTTACAGAACAAATAAAAATAGCTGAACACTTCATTAATAATATAAAATATAAATTCTTAATGAGAATAAGATAGTGACATTTGTATTATCGTACGAAAATAGTGATAATGTCACGTTATTGAAATAGATATTTCTTACAATTAAAATTATGTGTGGGGTGAGGAAAAAAAAAAAAAAGTTACAGAAAGAGTTATAATTATCAAAAACAAATTTGCAATGCACAAAAAAGAAGAGAAAAAAAAAAATTTTTTAAAATAACCAAAAATGTATATTGAAAACAAATGTTAAGCTTATTTCTGAAATGAATAGATAAGTATATAAAAATATAATCTCATAGATACATATATATAATGGATAAAATAGATGAAGTAGATTTAAACATGAATTCTATTTTTATTTTTTTATTAATTAGTTACATCAAATATGTTAAACGGCGTAGTGCGTTAACCTTTCAATTTGAGTGGAATCGAAAGTTAGGAGCCATATCTTTACTTTTTTCATAAAAACGGATAGCGACCTTATATAACGTATAGTTTCAGGAAGACTATTAAATAGCTTGCATGATATTATGGAGAAGGAGTTTCTGAAAAGAGTAGTACGAAATGTTGGAACTAAAACTGAAGATCCCAAATTACTTCTGAGGCCATAATTGTTATTCGTAGGACTTTGTAAATATCCTCCTCTTATAAAAAATATTTTCAAGGTCTTAAAATAGTAAAGGTGTCGAACCGGCAAAATTAATAATTTTTTATATAAATCGAAAGAATGAGCTAACCGTGAGGAGTTACAAATCTTCCTTATGGCACATTTTTGTAATATAGCTAATTGATGCATTTTGTTGAAGAAGCACCTCCCCAACAGCTTATCCCATATTCTAATTTTGAATGGAAAATACCATGATATATAGTACGTAATGTACAGTTAGATAAAAATTTTCGAAGCCGATAGAGACTGCGAATAGATGAAAGCAAATATTTTCTTAAATTTACAATATGTTCATTCCAGTTTAAGCACTGGTCTATAATTACACCCAAATATTTAAATTGGTCCACTTTCTCAATTCTAAAACAATTTGTATCGCAAGCAATATTTGTATTAAAGAATAAATCTTTACACCGATTTGAACAGATTTTTTTGAACAACAAATATCGGTTGCAGTTTGCGGAATGAAATATTAAATCAAGATCAGAGGATTCCTGAAATTTATTATTAAAGAACATAATCTTTGTTTTGTTACTAACGACCAATTTATGTTTAGCAAACCAGGTTCGAAGTAAATGAACATCATGATTTATTTCAGTGACTAAGCTCAATGGATCAGTAGAGCAATATGCGAAACCAACATCATCAGCGAAAGCATTTATTTTTCCTTTGAATGGTTGATCGAAAAGAGAGTTGATGTACACAAGGAATAAAATAGGGCCAAGGACTGATCCTTGGGGTACCCCTATTTTTATTTCCTTTGCACTGCTATAGATATCGCAAACTTTTACTCTTTGAGTCCGATTTTTTAAGTAAGAAGCAAACCAATCAAGGAAAAATCCTCTTACCCCTACATTTGAAAGTTTGTTCAATAAATAACAGTGGTCAACCATGTCGAAAGCTTTGGTGATATCAACGAAAAGTCCTGCGCATATCCTTCTGCTATCTAGGCCTGTGTGAATAACTGAACAAAAGTTAAGAAGAGCATTTTCCGTGGAGCAACCTTCTCTAAACCCGAATTGTGAAGGACTGAAAAACTTTAACTTTGAAAGATAAGGCACCAATCTGTTTTTAATTAATTTTTCAAAAACTTTTGAAATTGAGGATAGCAGTGAGATGGGTCTATAGTTATTTTTGTCTTTTTTATTTCCTTTTTTGTAAAGAGGAATCACATTTGCACATTTTAGTGCTTCTGGAAATTCAGCAGATGTAACACTTAAATTAAAGATATAAGTTAACACATCAACAATATTGAAAGCAATTTTCTTCAAAGTTGTGTTAGAAATGCCATCAGATCCACAAGAATTTGATACCTTAAGAGACTTTATTGTTTTTAGAACTTCCAATCCTGAAATTGGATAAAAATATATGCTATTCCTGCTACAACTTTCTTTAACAAGTCCAAAACCAGTGCATTCATTACATAGTAAATTGTCATTCAAAGAAAATATTGAATCCCCGATTGAAGCAAAGTATTCATTGAAAATTTCAGCAACTTGGAATGGCTCTGCAATCTCTACACCATCTTTTAGAAGAGTTATAGTATTGCTTTTGTAATTATCATTTCTTTCAAGTAGCTTGTTAATAATTTTCCATTCCTCCTTAGGGTTTGCCTGAGAACTTCTAAATTTATTATGATAAAAGTTATCACGACTTTGACGAATTTCATTATTGACCCTTTTACACAGTTGGCGAAAACGGGTATTAATATTGGTATTATGAGGATGTTTGTAACATTTTTGTCTTAACTTATTTTTAAGCGAATTTTATTAAGTAACGGCCCACTTATCCAAGGTTTTAGCCTTATTTTAGAGGATTTTTTGATAATTTCTTTTGTGGATGATGTTAAATAATTTCGCAAATGATTTTCAAATAAGGAAAAAGCTATATTCGCATTTCTTTCAGAATAAACATCAACCCAATCATGTTCGCGTAGCGCAATATTAAATTTTTCAAAGTCAATTTTAGGTACTTTAATTTGAGACGAAACCGTTTCATGTTTGTCAACATTTGTACTTTCAATAATAATACCTGTCATGCAATGATCTGTTATTTCTAAATCAAACAGTGCACTAGTACATTCGCTGTGTATTGCATTTGAAAATCGACCAAATAGATGATCAATGCAGGTTCCTGCAACTGGTCTTGTTACTTCATTAACATAAGAATATAACCCATGCTCAGACATAAGAACATTTTATAAATTCAGTACTGGACCAGTTGTAAAAATATCTATATTGAAATCACCTAAAATGACCAGATTAGCTGATCGTTCGTTACGAAGGATATCTGCAAGCTCATTTAAAAATAGCTGAGCAGGTTGTGAATGCAATCTGTAAGCACAAATAAAATTGAAATTTACTTTGTTTATTGAACAAGAAATTTTTATGACGTCGGCGCTTAAAAGGTTATATGTCTGGACTACTACATTATTAAAGCAGTCATGTACAAAAACTCCTACACCTCCTGCTGCATAGGAATCGTTAGTCTTAGCGTAAAACTTATAACTTGGCAGATTAAAGTCATCTAACTCAAATGAATAAACCCAAATTTCTGATAAAAATAGCAATTCAGGCAATCTATTGAAAGCTTCAAGATTTGAAACCAACAGGTCGAAATTGCGTCGCAAACTACGAATATTTTGATGGACTATAAAAATAGAATCATGCTTATTTTGGATTTGAGAAATATCAGAAATGCTCATAGGTGCCGATAAAGGGAGAGAACTAGATGTAAAATGCTGATCAGTGTAATAAGTTGTATTTAGCATGTTTACTGGCGTGACAAAGTTAGTAGATCATCAAACGATTTTACAACCATAGTGTCTCCATTATCAGCCTTTCTCAAAAGCATTTTTGAATTTTTAAACCATAAGTATTTAAAATTTTTCTCTATTTTAATCTTTTTTGTTGCCATAAACAATGCTCTAGTGTACCTGGTAAAACGATCATTAATGAAAATCTGTTTCTTTTTATCACCACCGAGCACAGATGCATTAAGTTTATGTTTACAACTATTTTTATGGGACATAATCTTATTTTTTGATTGCGCTGAAGAGAATTTAACACAAATAATGTTCTCCGATGAAGAATTTTTTTTAATTATTTTCTTAACATAACATTTTTGAATTTCATCAGTAGAAATATTTATGTTTAAAGACTCTCTTAAAATACGCTCAACGCACTCTTTAGCATTATTATTGTCCGCATTTGGCACACCTACTATATCTATCTCATTTTCAATAAGTTTTTGTTCCCTCCAATTTAGCTTACTTTCTAAATTATTCACTTGTCTTTGTAGTTTGACATTTTCTTCTTTTAATGCTTTTACAGAGGTGACAAAATCAATATGCATTTTTTTTAAGCTTAAAATTTCTTCATAAAGCAGTTGTATGGTAATATTTCCAGAGAGAGCATCAGTTTGAGAAGAGATTGGAGTTTGTACATTATTCAGTTCTATTGTTGTTGGTGCATTTGGCTGGTTATTAATTTCTAATTGAGTCTGGTGTGATGTTGGCTGATCTTTTCTATTTATTGCAGGTTGTTGTTTATTATTTGTTGTATTTTTAAGCTGAGTTGCTGTATGCGGAGACTCTTCTTGTTTACTCTTTTCTCTTTGCATGGATGTTTTTTGTTGTTGTTTTTGTGCAATTTTTGTATTTTGTTTTATGTTTGCATTACTATTTGAATTTTGGCGCTTATTTTCTTTTTCTGAGCAAAGTTCAACTGAGTGACTCGTTGAAATTGGTAATTGTTGTTCTTGCAGAGACTTGCGACGAAGACGACTGCATTTGTCACATCGATACACAATGTTTTCATTGTTCATATAATTTAATTCATTTTGACTTAGATTTGCACACGCGCAATGAAAAAAATTCAAACAATCACCGCAGGTAATTTTTAGAATATCACTGCGTTCAACCTTTTGGTTGCAAATTAGGCAATTCATTTTAAATTTTAATAGTTTTTCGGACGGTCAAAGAAATACGTGCGCACCCCACGACGAATTCTCTTTGCTCACGATTCAATTTCTGGTTGTCATGGCGGTTACGTCAAAAAACTTGCGAGGGTCCGTCAGAAATACTTTTGGCCAAAATATATTTTTCTTAAGCCAATGCGTGCTGCAACCACTACGAATGTAATCGATTTTTTTCAAACGGATGTTTTTCCATCATTTGGTGTGCCTCAGTTTATCCATAGTGATAATGGCAGACAGTTCATATCAAAAGATATGCAGCAATTTCTCTCCGACTATGGCATAAGTCATATTAAAACTGGTCTTTATTCGCCTCAGGCAAACGCCTCCGAGCGTGTTAACCGCGAAATTATTACGAAACTGAATATTTTTCTTGAGAACCAATCTCATCATTGTAGTTGGGATCGATATATACCCCAAATTCTCTCAATTTTGCGTAGTGACTACCATTCATCGATAAAATGTTCCCCATACTTTGCTGTTTTTGGACAGAATATGTGCCAACATGCTTCATCTTATGATTTACTGCAAAAGCTAAATTGCTTAAAAACCGGCGATGTTGAAATTGAAAATAATTCCGATCGTCTTAACCGAGTGCGAGAGAAAATTTGCAAAAACTTGGCAATCGCACATGAAAAGGCTACCAAAACCTACAATACTCAATCTAAACCTGTCAATTATCGCGTAGGCCAGGAGGTTTTTAGAGAAAATATTAGCCAGAGCAATTTTGCGAAAGGCATTAATTCCAAATTCAACCGGAAATTTTTCAAGTGCCGAATTAGAAAGAAAATTGGGAGTGCGTTGTATGAATTGGAGGATTTAAAAGGAAATTTCGTTGGAACCTTCCATGCAGATAAAATTCAACCATAATGCGTCAATTTTGGGTTTTGTTGTGCCCGGCTTGCTAATGGTAGTGCATGAGACTCTTAAGCTTAGGATTGTGAGTCGAGCCCCACGTTAAATGTGAGTACAGTCTGGAATTCAATCTCGCTGATGATGGTGGAAATGTAAATTCGGTTCCTGTTTGTTCTTTATTTTATTTCCTTTTGAAATGAAAGAAAACATGTAACACAGCAGGTTTGTAACGAATTTATCTAACCACCCTATTTGTCAGAAGAAAGACAAAGAAAAAGAATAGATTCTTAACTGTCCGTACAAACGGCAAAAACTCGCCACTTCGTTAAATTTTTCCTCTTCGCTCCTTTTTTGGTAATGCTTATTGCTTTGAAAATGTATGTATGTAAGTAGTTGACATATAATAATAATAGGAGGAGAGCGAAACAAAAGATTTCTAGCGTGGGTACGCAGTTAGAATCAGACAGTTGCTGAAAATTTCATCCGTCGTCTTGAACATTTGGTGAAAATAAATCTGCAGGACAGTCTTTAAAAAAATTTGTAAACGTCTTTGCGGCAAGTTGAGTCGAATTATTTTGAGTTAAAAGTAGCGCGTAACAGTAATTTCCATTAAGGATGTTATACCTTCAACAATTTTTATGAAATAATACAATGAAATAGTCAATCATATAGTATATACAAAAAATAATTGCTCCCAAAAATGGTTGAAAATCCGACAAATTAATTAATGCATTTTTTTTCTTTTTGTTGTCTTAGGCCCTTTAGTTCATAAAAGATGAGCTGAAAAATACCGTCACTTTATTATAAACTCTGAATTATTAAAATGCAACCTACCCTCCGAAAGTCGGCTTTGGCACATTTAGGTTTATGTTCTGCGCCAAGTTTCCAAAAGACAGCCCAGTTTCTGTTGAATTTAAGGTCTCAAAAAGATTATTTTTTGGTTTATTTATTTAAATTAATTGCTACCATAGTAACAGTTTCAGTTAAAATTTCATTTCAGAATTTATGAAACACAACAGAGTCAGAAAAGAGTCATAGTGTCAGCGTGTTTGTTACTCTTTTGATGTTCAGAATTTATGAAACATAATGGAATCAGAAAAGAGTTAAAACATATGCGTGCCTAGCAACTAGTTTTAGGCTCATATTCTTATCAAAAATATGAATCATTTCAGACTCACAACATCTGAACGCTCAGAAAATTGCTCAAAGGGTTATGGCATTACTGTACGCAGTGGAACAGTCTCTTTTTCTCTGCTTTTATTTAATAGCAAAAGTATTTATTTATGTGTTAGTAAAAATGAAAATCATTATCAATGTGTTGGAGTTTCGGTCAGTCATTTCTCAAGAACAGAGCTGGGCACACGGTTGCCACATCGAAATATTTTTTGGGACCAAAATTTTATAGAACAAGGACCAAAATGGAATAAAAAGGACCACATTTTTTATCATATTTTGTTTTATTTAATATAAACAAGTTAACATATTCCATTAAAAAAAAAAATAACTAAAAATACCTGAAAGTTCACATAACACATTGTAAAAGATGTGTAAAAAATAACTTACATATACATACATAAGGGTGTTTTTTTTCAAACCTTAGGAAAGGGATTTTATTTATTTGTTCCTATATTATAGCTTAAGGAATAAAAATAGCTGTCTCAACATTTGAGCTTCCTAGCTCAAACCTGTAAACGGCGCGGACAGAGTTTATGTCCAATTTCGTTGAAATTTAACGAAAAAACCGACTTACTAAAACGTAGAAAAAGTCTGTCTTTGGTGCCAGGATATAGCGTTTTGGGATTTTTAGGTGAATAGGGACGCCACCCACTGTTGTAAAACCACACCCACAATTTTCGTGTGACTAAAAATGCGGAAAAAATACACCCGAAGGAGGTATTTTTATTTTTATTTTTAAAATTTGCGGTCCTATGTGGCTACATATATTATAGAATCGGTTTTGAGGAAAATTCGCCCAAAATTTCAGCTTCCTAGATCAAACCTGCAAACAGCGCATCCACTTTGTTTCCTAGTACAATTCATATGAAAATCGAAAAAGCAAAACAGAAAATTTACTAAAACTCAAAAAAAAACTGTTTTTCGTTGTTTTGCTTTTTCGTCTTAATAGTTTAAATTGTCTTATAATTATATGGACATCACATGTTAAATGAGCGAAATTGCTTATCAATGGCACACAAAGGTACTTTTTTGATAGCAAAGTGAATAATTAGTTCAGAGACATAAGCCTTTTTTTTCGCGATTTGTTAACATTTTTGCAACTGGACATGTGCCATTTTGTTCGCCCACTCCTCAATTGTTGTTTTTTCCTCTCATTTGTACAATTGATGTTTGGGTTCGAGATTCACATAAAAAGCTCACTCTATTTTTTTTTTTTTTTGCTTCATTTAAGCCACCTGAACACGTAGAAAGGATAAAAATTGGTTAACGAGATTTCAGGCTTTTGAAGTTCAAGGTTAAAACTAAATATCCAGAAAGTTTCATATTTTTATCTCGTGGTTCACATGGTGATATAATGGCTTAAAAAATGCAATTTTTCAAAAGTTCGAAATTTCAAGCACAGATTTTTCTTATAAAAAGTAGGCGGAAAGAGTTATTTGTAGATTTTATTTCTTCCCCGATATGTGTTCTTGATCTGTAGGAAATATTAATGGTTTGTATCCAACAGTCGCGACACTGGAGTCAGTAAAAAATCACGAAAAATCAATAAAATACATGTTTTTTCAGCACCGTGTAATTTTCGCGTATACAAATTGTGTGAATTTACATTGTTTGTACAAGTACTACCATCTCTTAGCTTTAAGATGCCATCTCAAGTTTGTCTATATCTTAAACAGAAAAATTTTTTACAGCTAAAAATATTGAATCTTGAAACTGACGTTTTTCGTATGCTTCAATTCGGCCAGGCGGGAACTGACGCATCCGAAAATTAAATGCTCTTGGATTTCCTTCTTCAGAACCCTAAAAAAGATTCTCACAAAGTCTGAGCAAAATTCAAAGTAGTGCAGCAACGAAATTTCCAGTTTTTAGATGTTTTCATCTGGAATGACTCATATGTATATACATACTTATATATGCGTATGTTTATAGAAATGTTAATTTTTGATACTTCTCAAAAAGGACCAAATCAGAAAAAGAAGGCCCAGCGGACCAAACCTAAATAAAGGACCAGTTTTGGTCCAATTGGACCAAAGTGGCACGCGTGTAGTGGTACCCAGCCACACATTTGCCCAAAATTTATAATATGATTATTTAAAAGTAGTTGGTATATTTTTTGGGAACATTAGTAGCAAAAAAGTATCTTGAGTATACATTTCTTATACAACGGCAACTCTAACCGTCCACCAGATGACGCCCAAAAATGACAAAAACTAACGAGATGCGCAATGCGTAATCTTCTTTTCTATAATTCTTGGTCATTTCTTGTAGGGACATGTTGTCAAGCTATGTTGGACAGCTGAGGGATAATGTGAGCTGCCCAATTTGAAAACTATAATTTACAATAGGGTTGACAGCCAGTGTTCACACAAATTGCTTGCACACAGCGTCGGCTTGTAACATGGCTATTCAGGCACTTAAGGCCTGAACCCATAGAGTCCGTCAAGTCCGTTGCGTCAAAGTTTACAACTGACAACCAAGATGAAATCTATTGGTTTGTATGAAGAGCGTCCCATAAGCAATTTATCCGTCAACGCAACGGATGAAGTTGGGCAACTTTCAACTTTTGACGTACGTTGAATACTTTGACAACTGTGGGCTTGTGTCAAACAAAAAAAACAAAAGAAAATGAAAACTGTTTTGTGAAACACATAAAGTGAACTAAATTGAGAATAAACAAATTAAAAATAATAAAACCGAAAAATGGTACAAAAACTAAACATGGAGGAGAAACTGATTGAGATGGTGAAAATGTATGACTGCATTTTCAATAAAAGCTCACGAGCTTACCGCAACAAACTCGCAAAAGACTTGGGCAACGGTGGCAGCTGCAGTTGGTGCTAGTGGTAAAATTTGTTATTTTTATTATGTAAATTTTTGCTTCATATTCTTTTATTTGCAGTGGAACAATGTCAGAGCCGTTGGCGATCGCTTCGCTATAGGTTTGTAAAGGAATTAGCAGGCATGAAGACAAAATCTGGAGCTGCAGCGGGGGAGCGGACTAGTTGGCGATACATTGATGCAATGCAGTTTTTTTCGACTTCGTCCCCAAGCAATCCCGTAATCGAAACTTTTAACTTTTAACTTTTTTTTTAAATTTAGTTTTTAATTATTAAAATTCAAAAATTCTTTACTTCGGCTTCTTTGTGTTTGCGATTTGTGGGTGATTGAAAATATTATATTATATAATAATATATATATGTATATAATAAAACATTACATGTAATTTTTGATTGACGTTTGAATTTGAATGCGTTGCTAACGTATTGATTGGGTCGCTTCCGTCCGTTACTTCCGTTGTGTCAGTTGTAAACTTTGACGCAACGGACTTGACGTACTCTATGGGTTGAGGCCTTTATACGCACAAATTCCGGCGCTGAAATTGTGTTGTTGTTGTTGTTGTTATCAAAACAAACAAAAAAAAAAAGTTTGCTATGACGTTGTCCAAAATTGAGAAGAAAACTTAATAATAGATGATTTCTATTATTTTTCTTTTATATATTTATTTATGTTAAATTTTAAAATTAATTTTAGCTTAATGCTATTTTAAACATTTATTTTAATTAAAAATTAAATGAAGCATTTTTGACATTTGAACGCGGACGCACGCGGACTTCCCCATCCTCATAACAGTGAACTTGTGCATCGATGAACTACACCGACGTAGAACTACCGAACGACTTCTTCGACCAAAAATTATATATACATGAAGATACGTATTGGATGTATTGCCAGACTCATGTTTCAGAAAAATATGGCAGCAGTTAGTAATTCGCCGTAAACAGTCGACTCTATGGCAGAATTTCTCCTCAAAATGTGTTCGGCATGATTGAACGGATTGTATCGAATCATCGTATTGAAATAGGGGAATTAAAATGGAATTGAACAATATTCCTTTTATTTTCAGTTTCGTATGCGCGCAAGTGCAGAAACTCAATTTTATTTGTTTTTCATTTCTTATTGCAATGTAATAGAAATTGTATAAATTCAAAAATAATAATTTGCAATGCAAAAAAAATTGTATAAATTCAATAAGAAATGAAAAATATTAAAAAAAAATATAAAAATATAAAAAATGTTGAAAAAAATAAAAAAAATTTTTAAAAAAAAGTAAAAAATTTTAATATTATTTTACTTGGAGTAGGATTTTACTATAGTAAAGGGAAAAGCATATGCATGGCTGTGCTATTTTTTGGTTTTTGTTGTTCTCTTTTGAAGTTGTATATGGGCATTTCTCTCATGTTGAACGGGACGGAAGTACACTTTTAAAGTGAAATAAAAGTCAAAGTAAAACACTTCTATTGTTTTTTGTTACTTTAAGGAATAGCCCTTTGGTAGCACTATATTGAGTGGTAAATTTGATGCCAGACGTAATACTGGTTCCAAGATAGAAGCAATAAAAAAGCCATTCGAACGGGACAAAAAACGGAAGTGTTTTTCATGGCCATCTATAGAAAAGCAGAAATCAGCGAAACCTGGCAACATTTTTTAATAATATTTTAAAATATTATGGAATAATATAACTTTTTAATAGATTTCGCTTGATTGAAAAATCTTATTTACCTTTTTCTTACAAGGCTTATTAAATCCATTCGAAAGGGACATATTTTTCCATTTTGGTTCAGTTGGGCAATTTTTCAAAACGACTTTAATATTTATATAAATAATAATATTTAAGATGTATACAATAATAAAAAAAACAAATTTAATTTTTAAATTTATCAAATCAAATAATGAGATCAATTTTAACAGAGAAAAGAGGAAGGAGTAGATTTTTTCTTAGATGAATATAAGACTTGTCTTTTTGCTGCTAAAAAGTTTTTTCTGTAAGAGGCGTGGCACCGCCCACTTAACAAAAATATTTTTACTCAAGTTTCAATCTATCTACATACCAAATTTCATCAAAATCGGTGTAGTGGCACAGCCGTGATACCGTTTTTCCCCATTTGGAGCAATGCCACGCCCGTTTTAAAGAATCAGAGTTTCTAATAGCCTTTATTAGGATTCAATCTATTTTTGAGCAAAATTTCATCAACATCGGTTCATTGGTTTAGCCGTGGAACCGTTTTTTTTTCCCGTTAGGAGCGTGGTATTGCTTACTATTGAAAAAAGTATACATGTCCCTCCTTCTCTTCACAACCTTTCCACCAAAAAAAAAAAAAAATTATGCGATTGTGTTGTGTTATGGCAGTTAATAACTGGTTTAACCGTTTTCAACTGCTTATTTATTATACTTATGTTTGCGAACATGACCAACTTCAAACAGCTCCAAAAATTTAAAATTTAATTTTTTTTGTACTTGCTTTTTTTTTAATTATGTACATGAATCTCTGTTCGTGCAAAACTTTTGACACACTTGCTGCTGTTATCAATTTCGAAATGAGAACATATGATGTTTTTCTATGATATTTGTGACTTTAGAACATGAACTTAAGCAAATTAAAATTTTACAGTTCATAGAGATTGGTTTGATGTTTTTGCATTGTTTTTAGCTAATTGACGTTGGAAGAGAGATTTTTCGGAAAGACTGTCATCATGTATCATCTCTCTTACACACTACTATGTCAGCGTTTACACGAGGAAACTCTTGCCGGAAAGTTTCCTTGTTTGTTGGCAATAGAGGAAAAACGAAAGGGTGGTGTACAGAATTTTCGGTACCCGCAAATTCTCTTTCGTTTTGTTCGTTAGCTTATATTTTGCTTTGACTCTACGTTTGTTGTGGTGGATCGACACAGTATCTGCTTTGATATTCACAAGCAGAAAGAAATTCTAGTTTTCGTGTATAAAGCCCAATTTCCATGTGATTTTTCTTGAACTTATCTTATTAAATTCACAGATTTTTTGCCATAATGAGCGAGATGGATATATGTCATTCTTGCTATAAAAGTTTGACATTTCGGCATGTGCATTTGTAAACAAATCACAATTAGACGAAAAGGTAAATATAATATAATATAATAAAAATATATATTAAAAATAATACAAATCTTTCAGCATTCAATGGACACATTGCACATGCAAACTACTGCTGGCGACAGCACAAGAGTTGACGTGTCCTCAGGTCGTTTTAGCGAAGAAAGCGGGATTACTTTATGGTGCGGTGGCCATAGCTACGGACTATGACTGTTGGTGCGTGAGTTGTGAATCCTTTAGTATTCAAGATGTGCTTAAAACTTTTGGGGACAATGTGCAGAAGGTTAAGCATTTGTTGATAAAAGCTGTGGAAATACCGCTAAAGAAGATTAGACCGCAGAAATATTGGTGGCAAGGGTGAGTGTTAAGTAAAGTTAAGCTAAAGAGTAGTTTTTGATTATTAGTCCAAAAACTAACAAAACAGGACAATATCGCGAAGCAAAAAGTATCCAAATGTAAAATTTACCGCCTTTCTATACTTCGCTTTTTTTATCAAAATGAAAATGAAAATATAGTTTTTATTGACACATTTTGATAAAAAAGGCGAAGTATAGAAAGGCGGTAAATTTTACATTTGGATAAAGAGTAGTTGACAAATGCCATTAAAGTTAAGTTCAAAATTGTGTTTTGTGCATGTCATGTGCAGGTCAAATATTGTCTGCCTGACATTCATGTAGAGCCTTTAGCCTAAAAAATGAAAATTGTAATTTTTTTAGAAGTTATACCTATTTCAAATTGATTGTTTTTGGACCGGAAAATTGTCTTTTTTTTTGGATTTTAACTGCGAGGGTTGCATGAAATTTAAATTATTCAAATTCAATGTTTGTACACTGATGAAAAAATGCATCATTATGCAATCATTTTTGTCTTTTAAGCTTTTACGTTTTTCATTCAATATATATTTTTGCCATTTCAGAAATGTGTCAGCGACAATACTATGTGAGAAGCTTTTTAATGAATTTCATTTCTTTGTGGATTCTTTATTAAAATTAAGAAAAATTGTAGATTTTTATACCTATTCCATTCCAACACAATTATAAATAATTTGTTAAAAATTTGTACCATTTTGATATATCGTATACATATGAATAAATTGCAATAAAATATTAAATTTTTCCTTTTGTGAAATATAAGAAAATCCCGTTATTTAATTTCGATCTAACGACGTATTGATATAAATCCAAATGTTAAGTTTTGCACTTTTTGCGCATAATCAAGGATATTTTTAAACTTAAACTCTACATGAACTGAATGTTATGTTGGTAAGAAACAGCTTTAGATATAGGTAAGACACAGCCCTATTTATAAATATATTTTACTTACATTAATTTAAAAGATTTTACTGATAGAGTTGCATTAAAAACCGAGAATTTTGCAACTATTTGCTTTCGTCTTGATTTAAAAATGAGCTCAAACTTAACTTTGTGTGTTATTTATACAGAAAAGTAGTCTCAGATTTATGAAAACAGTAATTTTAATCGTTTTATATCCCGTGAAAATAACGTACTTGCTTTTACTATTCTACATAAAAGTGTGCTAATAATTGTCTCAAGTGAAATATAAATAAATGAGTGTTTTTGTCCTTTTCTAAGTTAAATATCATGCTTTCCTTAAGCTATTATTTCCAACACCCCGCTTTTATCTCTTTCCAAAATCAAGGATTTAGTAGTTATTTTTGAATCAAAGTTTACGTTTCTTTCTTACTTTGACTATATAATCCCTAAAGCTTATTCTATGCTAGCCTTTTTACGTCGTAATAGCTTGGCATTTAAGGATCCGTACACTCTTAAAACCTTGTTTAGTAGTCTTGTTAGATCTAAGTTACAGTATGCGGCTATTATTTGGAATCCTTATTATGAATTGCATATAGTACGAATTGAAAAGGTTCAAAAATCTTTCACTAAGTTTCCTGTGCGTTCCCTTAACTTCGAATCAAGTCTGCCCTCTTACAATTCGCGCTGTCTGTTTATTGGCCTAAAAACATTAAATGTTAGATGGAATATTTTATCACTTTTAATGGTTTATGATACTGTTTCTGGTCATGTTAATTGTCCTATGTTATTGGCCATAATTCCATTCAATGTCCCTTCTAGAACTTTAAAACACTGTGAAATTTTTCGTCTTGATATTCATCGTACGCTTTATGCTACTAATGCTCCTATACCTAGAGTTTTGAAATTATTCAATGAATTAAATTCTGTTGTTAATGTTGATACTTCTAATTCAAAAAGTGTTTTAAAGTCGTTGCTTAGTAATATTTTGTAATTTTATGTATTTACGTGCACATTATTGTTCTTGTTTTTTTGTTACTAATTTAAATTTCGATGTCATTTTGGTTTATCCAGTTCAAATATTGTCTTATAGTTCTTGCTGTAATATTTTTTATTTTTTGTATATACATATTAAACTATTTTGTTATGGCTCTAGTCTGTAAGAATTAAATTTCATAGACTTAAATAAATAAAAGATTTTCTCAAAAATCCCTTTTTCATTGGAATTTAAAAAACCAAACATCAAGAAAAACTGCTTTTCTCAATATTGAAAATATTAATTTTACAGAAATATCAGTAAGACCAAAAGAAAAGAATCTTCGGCTTAAGTTTACTTTGGCTGACATTCTCCAAATCAATTTATTTTTTAGGGGTAATAGAGGAATCAATTAAGTTTTCTTAACATGCTAAAAAAGTTTCAGGTCACATATTTTTTGGAAAAAACAAGGTTCTTTAAAAAAAAATTGGTAAAAATTTCAGAAAAATCATACTATCTCCAAAATTACTGGTAAAATTTCAAAATTTTGCTACCATTATTGTAGCTCATTAAATTATCCTTCTTATGACACCTATACTTTCTATTTTCCATGCAAGGGTTCCCAACTTATAATCGTTTTTCCAAAAGCTATATCCGCAACTTCCGATGTCTATATCTCCTATACTAGATCCGACCGACTTTTTTTTATTTTTAACCCCCCATTTCACCTAAAAAAGATGAAAATGTCAGCTTAAGAAAACCTGTTCCGAATCTTCAACCATTGTTTACTAGTATAAATTACTTTTATTGTCTTCATAAATTGTTATTTTTTTTGTGGGTGTTTGACTCTTCCGGATTCTTTATATTCTTTGCTGCAAGGTTAAAACGTTCTGAACCGAATTCCTGATGATATCCACTGGGAAATTCATAGTGTACAGTGGAAATTTGCGAAGTAACACGCTCATCATAGGGATTCTACAGCACTTGCAAGATATTCAATTGAAAATTTAACAGTAAGGCTAAGTTTTTGCATTGTGAAACGTGGATTATCACGTTCCTTTACATCTTTTGGAGCGATTTTGTACACTGGTGTCAATTCGATGCCTTGTTTTTCTAAATGCTGACGGCACTGCAGTGAAAGATAATCGCCTCCAAGCGGTGATTTCACTAGTGCCTGTGATAATACATAGCCTTCGAACACAGGAACTGCTGACTTATGCGTAGCACCACTGTCAACCACCAAAGCAGTTGAACGTCCACTGGCGAATGCTGCCTATACCGCATTTACAAGAAAAAAAATCGGGCACATAACTTTCTCAAAGAGCTCCCAGTTATCGATCATGCCATCTTTAATATACATATGTTTGTATTTCCATGTGAGGTCGAGGCACATTCACGTATGTGGTATCCACGAAATATTTCCGAGCATCTGCATCTAGAAGTAGGCTGCTGATTTCGGAGTTGTTTCTGCAAGACAAATAAAATTTTATTTTCATGTAATTTTTTTTTGAAAACTGTCAAACTTGACACTACAAAAAATTATAGTGCAACTATAAAAATGACTGTCAAATTTATAGCATGTAATCAACTTTAATAAAAAAGTTCAACTTTTTGAACTTTCTGATCTCCGAAATCACGGAGAATATTACATGCTATAAAAAATAGCAAATGTGTGCCTATTCACTCTCGCATTCTCTAAGCGCGTTAGGTTGTGCTCGCATGCTTTTTCTTTCTTACAAAAATTTAATAAGATAAGTTCAAGAAAAATCACATGGAAATTGGGCTTTAAGCCCAATTTCCATGTGATCTTATCTTATCTTATTTTATCAAATATTAGGGAGGACATCACATGCTATTAAGATAGCAAATGTATGCTATTCACTCTCGCATTGTCCAAGCGCATTAGGTTCTGTTCGCATGCTTTTTCTTTCTTACAAAAATTTGATTTGATATCCCTGATATGGGATAAAATAAGATAAGATAAGATCACATGGAAATTGGGCTTAACGCAAAACAAATTCACAAAAGGGAATGGACAAGAATTTGTTTCATCGAATTTCCTCGTATAAACCTTGACTATTCAATATTACAAGAAAAGAGAAACTGCATTTATGCAAGTTTGCAGGTGATTTGCTCAATGTGATAAATTAATTCTGGTGTAAATTGTTTAAATTAACAAAATTTGAATATTTTCCTTAGATAATATCAGATAGTAACGCTTTTATAATAACTTTTAATTTATCTGTTACGGTTGGCCTTTTGGCGGATATGCCCATATGCATTAGAAAGTCTTTCTTATGTTTGCATTAATTTATCTTCTCTTATTCATAAATAGGTTAGCATTTTTTCATATTGAAATACCTACAAATAAAACGAGTGTACTTTATACCAGGGGCCGACAGCTCCTAACTCTTTCCACTATTTTACAACAACTTCATATTGTTGTAATTCGCCGAATCGTTGACAGGCGCAACTGCACCAAAACAATTCAACCCTAGCGTGTTGTTGCTTTACTTGTCATTGTTGGTCAATATGTAGCGCTTGCAACTGCGGACAATTCTTGCCATGCTTTGTTTGAGGTTGGTAGTTTTTGCTTGTTGTTGGAAATTTTGCGTTGTGTTTCGTCACCAGCTATTTTTAAATATAAATTCACTTGTGTGGATAGTTGCTGTTGCACTCTAGAAATAAAATCCTTGTCGAACCCTGCTTTAGACCACACGACTGAAGTATATACTTCTTTACCTTCATCTAGGGCTACCAGATAGCATACTAAAGTAGCAAAAGTGGTACTTTTGCAAGGCTGTGCTACTTTTTACTCGAAATGTGCTACTTTTGGATGGTTTTGCTACTTTGGGGTTTTCTCGTACAACGTGAGGACCTTTTTTTTTTTTTTTGCTCATCAAAAATATTGGTATGGAATTAAAAAATTAAAAAAGTTTTGCTTTATTTGGAATTTTAATTTTGCTTTTCATTACTAAATTGAAATTTTTTGATATGTTCTACTTTTGTAGGCACGCCATCTGGTAACCCTACCTTCATCTATATCTATTAGGTATGTTCAAAAAAAAAGTCATGTTCTAGAATACTTAAATACTTCAAGAATACTCGAAAATTAATTCATATTCGAGTATATCCTCATTTAAAAAAATATAAAAAAATAATCCTATAGCTGCTACCAGAGCTGCAAAATTTTCATTTTTTGGAATTCGGTCAAAAAAATTATGAAATTTTAATTTTTTTCTTATTTATAATAGAGCTTTGGTGTTTCTTGTGTCACAGCTCAAATCCTTTGTTGTTTTCACTGCATTCATCTTAATACACTATAATTTGAAATTGTCAATGGCACTACATGATTCCATTAAAAAAATAAACGAGAAAACAAAATTTTTTCCATTTTTGTTCCAAAAATGATAAAAATTTAATTTTTTTTTTATTTTAAAGTTTGAAATAATATATTATTCCACTGTTGCTTAAAATAATTTTTCCATCTAAATAACACTAGTTTACAAATTTGGGGTTGATCTCCAGATCTGGTTTCTCATAGACTTTTTTCGATGTATTTTGGGGCGTAGATTCCAAAAATGGCAACCATTTTTTTTTTTTCTTAATAATCTTTTTCGAGATATCCCCAAAAAACCCTTTTTTCGGCACTTTTTTAATTTATTTGACTATATCTCCATAAACTTTTTTTCGACTCAAAAACAAGCGTCACAAGCGCTCAAATTCCAAAAAAACTGTTTTTTTTGATTTTTTTTGAAAATCACTCAATTTCAATTGCTCCATTTGAATGAAAAATTTTTTCTTTTTCATATTTTTAAAATTTTTGGTGAAAGACTATTCTTTTGCAAATATTTTAAGTATAATTTTGCGAAAATCGAACCAAAAATGTAGAAGTTATTAGAAAAAACAGTAAAAAACTTGCAATAAAATTAAACGAAAATACATATGATTGTGTTTGTGTGTTATCCTTTACTTTTATTCTCCGTTTCTTCTTAAATAAAAACGTATGTATTTTCAAAAAAGACCAAAAAAGTCAGTTTTTTTGGACTTTGAGCGCTTGTAACTCCATCAAATATTATCCGATTCAAGCAAAGAGCATATCGTTAGAATGGGAATACAAATATCTTTCGAGTGCTGAAAATCGTTTTTAAGTCAAAAAAAAAAATTTTATGGAGATATGGTCAAATAAATGAAAAAAGTGCCGAAAAAGGGGTTTTTTGGGGATATCTCGAAAACGATTCTTAAGAAAAAAAAAAATGGTAGCCATTTTTGGAATCTACGCCCCAAAATACATCGAAAAAAGTCTATGAGAAACCAGATCTTTTTTCTTGTAAACTAGTGTAATAGATATTGTATTATTGATTTAGCCATAACAATTTATTTTAATGACAAAAACCAAAAAAAAAACATAAACTTTAAAAATATTTATTTGTAATTAAATAATTTGTGAATTAATAATTATTGTTGGGATGAAGCCCTTTCGCTTTTGTTATTTAATTTTTAATTACAAATAAATATTTTTCCTCCCAGTTCTGTTTAGCTCTTTATGTCTAAAGCAGTGATCGGCAAAGAGTGAATCTCAAATTTTCCTTACGCTCAAAAAAGAGGGAAATCAAAAGCGCTTCCACCACTGCGAGAAATGCTTTTAATTTTCATTTTTTTTGCATACATTCTTACAATTTTGCGTTCGCAGATCTTCGATATTGTTTTTTTGAATCGATTTTTAACTGGGTGAATAGAAACAATTATTTAAAGAAAACTCTTTTAAAATTTATATATTGAAGTTACAAGAAAAACCAGTTTTATGAAAAATTATATGTATCGGTCATTCTTTTAATAACTGCATAATTTGTTTTTGAAACGAAATATCTCAAAAACTATAGGAGATAGAATTAAAAATCACTTAATTAATTTAATTTGCTAAGAAAGACTATAACTTTATACAAAAAACTTAAACTTGTTAAAACACAAATTTTTTAATAAAAACCAAATTTTCTCAAAATATTTTCAATATAACATCCTCCGTTTTTTTATTTTTATATGTTATTCCTCAATCAATCCTCAGAATGCATGTTTTTTCATATCGAAATTCCCACCATAACTTTGGAAACTACGAATTTTTTACTGATGACGCGCACTATGATTTTTCAACATAAAATTCAACATAATTTTTTGTTTTGTTCAATCAATCCTAAGAATGTATCTGCATTAAAATCAAAATTCCGAAATTCTCCAGCGTTACCTCGTAAGATATGTACAAAAATAGTGTTTAAAATTTCAAAAGAATCGAAATTATGTAGTAGTTTTGAAATTATGAGGGGCACCGACTTTGAAAACATGAGTTGTGGGAAAAATGCTTTAAAGTTTTAAACGTGCACTGAGTCATGTTTGAGACACGGTTGCTCCGATCCGTCACAAATTTTTACACAGTATTCTTGAAATTCAGAAAATTGAATAAAAAATGGAAAAAAATTTTTAATATGTTACCGTGCCCTTAACTTCCTCAGTTGTTCCTCGTTCCCTTCACTCTTGTGCTTTAATAAAATCTATGAAGTCATAGCAATGCTTGCAGCAAAAATTAGTACAATCAAACAAAATACAGTGAAAGCCAACGCGCGTTTTAGCATAATACCGGCGTTGACAAAACTAGCGCGCGTTTCAACGCACGTTTTTTCAACTCGCATTGATGGTGTGGCTTACTCCATATAATTTTGTGCTATGCTGAAACGCGCGTTAGCTAACGCGCGTTGAAAAAACGCTCGTGTGAACCGAGAGAAAATGTTTGACAACATGAGAATCATGTGAACGGAAAGCGACATTGACAGTCACACATGTTGTCAAGCTATACTGTACAACCTGCGGCATCATGTGAAATGCCTTAGTAAGCTCTTTGGAGTGCGTTCAAACATGGGATATGTGTTAAGGTGAAATGAATGCTCTACGACAGTTATTTTATATGTTAAAATGAATAAAACATATTCTGTTAAAAAGGGTACGTGCAAATTTAAAGTATTTTTTAATTTGGTTCTGATATATGATGTTATTCATTTACATTATTTTTTTAGCGTATGGTTTAAGTCTTAAATAGAAAATTATAGAGAGCAGTGAATATTTTTATAAAGTTAAGTATTGATTAGGAACAGTGAATTTAGCGAGGTTCTATGGTGTAATGGTTAGCACTCTGGACTTTGAATCCAGCGATCCGAGTTCAAATCTCGGTAGAACCTGGTAAATGTTTTTTTTTTTGCTTAAAAAAAAGCTAGATAGAAAATTAACATTTGTCTTATAAAACCATTCGTCAGTTACAAAAGCTGCTATTTGATGAATGTAATATAAAACAAAATTGCGAATGTATAACAAACCACAAAAAATGTCGCAAATTTTACATATAAACAGATAAAGGAAACCATCAAGCACGGTGACGGAAGCCTAAATGTTTGGGGATGCTTCACGTGGTGGCATCTTGGCCCTCTTTTGAAAATTGATGGCATTATGCGTAAGGAACAATATTTGAGCATATTACAATCCATTCTACCCGATTTCATTGACCGAAGTGCCTGCCCTATAGGGAAAGTCTATCTTCAGCAAGACGGCGACAGAAAGCATACGGCAAAAAAGCCGAATGACTTAAAGGACAACGATTTTACAAGCTGGAGTGGCCAGCTCAAAGCCCCGATCTCAACTCCATTGAGAATTTGTGGGAAATCGCCAAAAATAGCTTGCCCAGTATCAAAATCCACCCGCTAATCTTCAAGAGCTTTGGAACCGAGTACAGTGGAACTTCGATTATCCGTCGCCCGACCAACCGTCACTCCGATTAACCGTCACATTTTGTCAACAAATTTTTTTTTTCGTTTTGTTTTGATTCTGTTTATGCACACAATGCGCGAAGCGATTCTGTCTGAAATTTTTCTTACGAAATTAGGAAATGAAAATTTCGCAGAAATTCATTAATCTAGTTCACTTTGTATGTGATTCAATTCCATAACATGATTGATTTTGTTCATTTGCGCTCTCTAATTGATGTTGGTTAGTTGCACTTTATTCGCCAAGTTAAGTGGATTACACATTGGCTTCACAATGGAGTCTCAACCATCTGAATCTGATAAACAAAAACGCCAGAGAACCGTTCTTACGATTGTAAAAAAAATGGAAATCATTAGAGAAATCAAAAAAGGTGCATCTACTATTACAACTTTGAGCACTCAATTTGGTATTCCGCGAACCACAATTAATGCCATAAAGAAAAATGCTGATGAGATCGAAAAGTATGTCTCTCAAATGGAATCATTGCATGGTCGCACAAAACTACGTAAGACGATGAAAAAACTAGCCAACGAAGCTCTCGACACGGCATTGTATTTATGGTTTGTTCAGAAGCGAAGTGAAGGAATACCATTGTCGGGTCCAATTGCTGCTGGAAAAGCATAACAGTTCAACGCAAAATTGAGTGGAGACATTAAGACAACACATTGTTTTTTTATTCGATAATAAAATACTAAAATGACAAATCAACATTTTTTGTTACGTATCCTTTTTTCTTGCGTTTTTGTATTACAGTACATATATTGTCTATGTATATTCAATACCTTGTATTCTAGCGTCACCATACAGATTCAAAACAAAATTCTGCCATATATTCGATTATCCGTCTATTGGATTATCCGTCAGGCTGCTGGTCCCGTGCCTGACGGATAATCGAAGTTCCACTGTACAAGTAGAGTGTTCCAAAATTATGAAAAATTTTATCGAAAATCTGGTGGAGAGTATGCTCAAACGCATAAAAAGCGTTATCAAAAATATAGGCCTTTGGACAAAGTACTGATTTTGTATAATAAACATGTTTGTGCACAAAAGGTGCAAAACTGGAAAAGTGGGGAATTATTTTTGTTTAATTTTTTTTTTACATAAAATATTGAAGATATTTTTAATTTCTTTTTGTAAAACAGAAAAAATATTGTGATATAAAAATATAAATATTTTTGTATAGATTGAAAACATAGAACACAATAATAAATCAATTTCAACGAAAATGTGATAATTACTTTTACACTTTTGCTCCCCATTGTACATAAATGAATATCATCCCTTATTTTAAGATCCTAAAAACAAATGCAACTAATCAATTGCTTTAAGCTTCGTTGCAATTGGGAAATCATTTTCTAAATTGAAATTATATGTATGTTTGAAATTATTAATCTATACATAGTTTTGTCTTATTGATAATAAAAAAATGTAATTTATACATGCAATTATTAAAATGTCTATAATTTTGTTTTATTGAAAATAAAAAAAAATATAAATGCTGTTCCGGGATTCGAACTTCGAATCACTGGATACAAGGCAAGCGCATACAAACTAGGATACGACGCTTATAATTAAAAGGTCATCTATTTCACATGTTATCGAGTATGTTACAACAAAAGAGTAAATTTTTATTCTTATTCAATAAGTAACAGCACCGTTATGTTTTCAAGGTTCTAAGAATTTAGCAATTATTCTCTAAGGACTTTCTGCACCAATGAATTTAATGCATTTAATCTATTGTATCTTTGCACGTATAGTGATCACTTGTGTTTTTTTGCCATTTACAATTTTGATTCTGCGATTTACTAGTGAAGTATATTTCCAAGCGTTTGGCAAAGTTTTGAAAGTGATTTCAATTATGTACATATTTATCATTTTTATTGTTAAATAATACACAGTACTTTAAAGTGTTTGCCGCCCATTCGTTAAATAAAGGTAAGTACAGTTAAAATGTTGAATGGATGCTCCATTTTTTGCCAATTTAAAATCAAAGAAAAAATAAAAAAGTGATTCAAATATGAGTGTTTTGGAAAATTAATTTAATTATAGAAACATCAAATGTGACCTTGAAATAAAGACTCGAAAGAATAATCCTTTAATTTGTGTACACCATTTCGTTTGTGTATTGTGATATGTATGTGAGGCGTAAACAAATTGAAAAATAAACCTTATCATTTGTGATGTTCAACCAATTTTTTTACGCAAATTTGTAACTACAGTTACTGCCGTACTAAACGAAAAAGACGTATCTCAAAAAAATTCATTTCGAGATAATTGATGTTTTGTTTATGTCAATTTGTTGAAATACCTGTAAAATTGAGATAGAGGGAATTTTCTTAGTAGATTTGTTATATGATTGAACTAAGATGCCGACATTTGGAGTATTTCATTAGACGCGTAATTTCTTAAGCTATCCGATGCCATAAGAATCTCGGATATTTTTTTTTTGAGATACGTCTTTTTCACTTAGTACGGCAGAGTAGACGTCCAATATAACGAACTAATTAAGTCACCACGGTTCAGTTGTAAAATCGAAAAATTCGTTATATACATACATATATAGTCCATTGAAATGTTACAAAATTTTGGCTAAACCTTGCATTTTGTATAGGACAAGATTTTTTTTTGTGTGAGCATAAGTCTCAGTTTTCGGCCTTTCGGCAGCCATTTTTAAAAATGGGTGTAAATAACTTTTCCACGATATCTTAACAGCTCACAGTCTCACAAAATTTTTTAAACACTTTTTGAGTAGAAAATTGTATTCTCTACAATATTAATTGATATACTTTTTATCGTAAAATTGAAAATGAAAAAGTTATAATGAAAAAACGACTAAAATATTCGGGTAAAATATCATTTAAGGACTATAACTTTTTTTCTATTGATTTAATTAAAAAAAGTACTTCAGACGTTTTTTGTAGACCATTTTATTCCAAACAATTTCCTATACTCATTTTTGAAATTTATTTTTATTGAGAAGCGTTAGGGCGGTTCGAAGGGATCAAACCAAGAGGTGACTTGTACGTTATAGTGATTCAGACACAAAGAAAGTTTACAAAAATCGTTCTGCTTTTAGTATATTGTTCTATATGTCCTTGCAGCACCCACAAAAATACAAAAAAAAAACCCTATTAAAGGTATTTTTCACGATAATTTCAAAAATAATAAAAACACATCCAACGAAATTCGCCTTTTTTAATAGTAATTTGTACATGTGGTTCGATTATGTAAAATTTTATAATAAGAGATAATTCGAGAGGGCTGGGCCAGCCTTAGGTAGTGCGAGGCCCATGCAACCAATGTTGTCACCGTGACATAATTGATGTCACTTGTGACATAAATTTTTTGGTGGTGACATAGTTTAAAAAAATTAAACATGGCCAATGAAATATTTGACATAATTTTAGTTCAAATGTTTCGGTTATATTATGATTAGCTACTCTAAAATTTTCGGCATAGCTAGCTCCGATTTCATAAAGTTATAAAACCAGGCAAATTGTGCAATGTTAATGGGATGCGTTTTTGATTGATAGTTTCTTCGAATGAAATGTCAAAATCAAAGTAACAAACGATTCGGTTCCGTTATTTTGCGATGTAATTGTTGTTCCCGTGGGTCTTAGCTATTCAGCCTTTTCACGTGCTTTTTTAAGGGGTTGAATTATAAAAAAAAATACCTTGAAACTGTTGGATACCTTTGCATTTTTTTCGATATGGAATACCGAAAGTTATCTATTTGTAATGAAGTTTTAGAATTACTACATGTGGTTTTTAAACAACTGTCTATTTTTGGTAAATGTCCAGATGATGGGGCCGTCAGTCGGAGGGGGTGAAGGGGTTGAGGATAGCTAAGCAGTGGGGCGCGGACATGGCGACACATGGAGATGGGGGCGCAGAGGATGGGTGTGAAAATTCAAAAACTTATAAATTTTATTGTTGTGGCGTACATCGGAAGTCACTGCTGATATCTTCCAAAATATTTTATATTTTATTTCGTATAAAATGTATTTTTCATTCAAATTTTTAATTGGAGAAATATTCGATTTTTCACTTTCACGCCTCCTCATGTCCACCACCACCTCCAAACACTTATAGTATTGTCCAAGATCATCAACACTCCCTCCTCCCTCTTCTAGGCACCTTATTTTTACATATGTTTCTGTTATGTTTAAATAAATAAATTTTGTTATGCTATGATTTCCAAGGATTCAGTTTATTTTCTTATTACTAAAATTATTGGATAGAGCAAAATAAGGAGTTTTCGTTATTTTTTTTTTATTTTTCAATTCTCGATAGAGAATTATGTTACTGACATAATTTTTGAGTCATCGTGACATAATATTTTTCGGGTTAATAGCAACGCTGCATGCAACCAGTAGGTGCGAGGCCTCTTAGAACCAGTACACATAATAAAAACCTCTCCCTTAACTCTGCTTTTATTTTTTCTTTTTTATACAACGGCATTAGCTTTGTTCTTCACCTTCAGCAATTGCATGAATGTAATTGCATTAATTTTATGCACTGAAAACAAAAAAAAAACTCAGATCTTAGCGCCTACAACGCTATAAAAACAGTTCAGAAGCGTTTTATCAGCGTTTTTCGAAAAAAAAATGTGGCTTGCGAAACCCACTGCAATCGAATTAATTTGGCGCTCCTAAGGCCGGATCTGGGAGAAGTTCAAAATTACACCTATAGAAACTTACAATAAAAAAAATTGGCAAAAATTTATCTTTCTACTTTTTGCTTCAAATTTTATTGAATGGACATTGATTGTTAGGCAAAAATAAATAATTTTCACACTTAAGAGGGTCAATCTACCCCCTACCTATAGTTGTATTTTATTTTGATTTAGGTGTGCGTTCACCACCCGAGACGGTTGGCACAAATTCTTCAATATTCTTAGAAATACTTCACCAAACAAAAATGAATATGGTAAGAAATTAACTCATATATCAAATTCTACTACAATTTAGGAGAATGAATAAAGGAGGGAGGAACTTCTCCCAGAGCCGGCCTTAGGAGCGCCAAATTAATTCGATTGCACTGTGTTTTGCGAGTCACATTTTTTTTTCGAAAAACGCTTCTGAACTGTTTTTATAGCGTTGTAGGCGCTAAGATCTGAGTTTTTTTTTTTTGTTTTCAGTGCATAAAATTCATGCAATTACATTCATGCAATTGCTGAAGGTGAAGAACAAAGCTAATGCCGTTGCATAAAAAAGAAAAAATAAAAGCAGAGTTAAGGGAGAGGTTTTTATTATGTGTACTGGTTGTAAGAGGCCTCGCACCTACTGGTTGTATGGGCCTCGCACTACCTAAGGCTGGCCCTGCCCTCTCGAATTATCTCTTATTATAAAATTTTACATAAACGAACCACATTTACAAATTACTATTAAAAAAGGCGAATTTCGTTGGATGTGTTTTATTATTTTTGAAATTATCGTGAAAAATACCTTTAATAGGGTTTTTTTTTGTATTTTTGTGGGTGTTGCAAGTAACTTAGGATTTTGGGACCTTGGTTTTCGTAATCAGCGGCTAAAAGACCACATATATAGAGATAATAAAATTAGTCTCTGGCCGTTAATCATCTTTGACACCCACACCTACGTATTCAATAGTCTTGAATGCTTGTGGCGGATTGAGCGACCTCTAGAATGTACTTAAAGTTCTGAAAAAAGGCATGCTAATTTCGGAGGACATATAGAACAATATACTAAAAGCAGAACGATTTTTATAAACTTTCTTTGTGTCTGAATCACTATAACGCACAAGTCACCTCTTGGTTTGATCCCTTCGAACCGCCCTAACGCTTCTCAATAAAAATAAATTTCAAAAATGAGTATAGGAAATTGTTTGGAATAAAATGGTCTACAAAAAACGTCTGAAGTATTTTTTTAATTAAATCAAAAGAAAAAAAGTTATAGTCCTTAAATGATATTTTACCCGAATATCTTAGTCGTTTTTTCATTATAACTTTTTCATTTTCAATTTTACGATAAAAAGTATATCAATCAATATTGTAGAGAATACAATTTTCTACTCAAAACGTCTTAAAAAAAATTTTGTGAGACATACGGCTGTTAAGATATCGTGGAAAAATGATTTACACCCATTTTTTAAATGGCGTCCAAATGGGGGGGGGAGGGGCTTTCAATCCCGAAAACTGAGACTTATACTCACACTGATCCCCTCTACACAACTCAAAAAAAAAATCTTGTCCTATACAAAATGCAAGGTCAATGTAACATTTCAATGGACTAATAATGTTTTTACTGAAGAAACTGGCTTTTTTTACGCTATATTCCTATACTTGCGATCACTTTTAATGGTATTCCTTTCTTACCATCTTCAATTATTTTAACTTTTTCACTTAACGTAAGGCGCTTGCGTTAAAGCGGCATGATTTCAACACGACGATCAAATTTATAATACTGAAAAAGTTATATCTATTCCTAGGAAGAAAAAAATAAATAAAAACATTAGATGAATTATACAGCGTTAGTTATTTAGAATTTGATTGCGAACAATGAAAAAAAGTGAATTTGAAAAACCGTTCATTAAAATGAAAATTCGTTATTTCGTTATACGTTATATTGGGCGTCTACTGTAATTCGAAAAGTAGAGTTCTAATAGATTAGCACATGAAAATTAAAAAGTTTGAAAAGATTTGATATTGCATATGAAAGTGGTATAAGTTAATTTGTTCTTCATTAGAGATATTCACCACTTTCATAACGAATCGTTGCGCAATTTCCAATAAGCTTAATGTGGGCACCCATAATTTCAT
The DNA here is from genome assembly GCA_949775025.1 of Tricholauxania praeusta. NCBI lineage: Eukaryota > Metazoa > Arthropoda > Insecta > Diptera > Lauxaniidae > Tricholauxania > Tricholauxania praeusta. Next base: position 114,055,256 of record OX459028.1, read on the forward strand.
TATATTTATTATGTACATATTTATTTATTGAATTAAAATTTTACTGTACCTATATAGAGCGAATATGAAAAAACAGTGCATTGTAGATTCTTGCGAATTTCGCAACTCCCCCAGTATGCATTAGAATTTTTTACCTTCTTCCTATTTTATAACTTCCGAACCTGTTTGAGTTTTTGAAACTATTAGACGCTTTTGCGATTCTCATCTATCTTATCATTCAACGCTTTTAGGCCTTTAAATATTTATTATATTGTTATGTTTCATACTATACGCATGGTGTACGACTGTTTTTCTGAACAGGTTACGAAGATGAAGGAATATATATTCCAGAAATAAATTCAAGTCCGGAAAAAATTAGGGCATGCTGCATGATAGGTTGCAAGAGTTATTCTGGCGATTTTATCATACATAAATTTCCATTAGAGCCTCAAAAGAGACAGTATTGCATTGAAGCTATGTAAGATATACATATGCAACAACCATTTCTGTTCAGCGCGTATAAGATCCTTTAAGAGACTTAAAATGGATGCTTTACCTGCTATTAAGAAACAATGGCGCTCCTGCCAAGCCATGCTTGCCAAAGAGCAGTCAAAAAATGAGGAAATGCAAGCTGAAGTCCAATATTTGGAAAAGCAAATTGAGGTGTTAGAGAAAAACATTCAAGATTTGAATGAAAAAATATCATATTCTTGCATAACGCCTTCAGAGGTTGCAAGCCCTTCGGCAATTGAATTTGCTAAGATGATTACAAGCGATGTGCGGCCCAAAAAATATTCGGAGGCGCAGAGAGAATTGTTTCAGGCGATAACCCTGCAGTCTTCTCGCGGGTACAAGTTTATGAGGGATCAGCTTCCTTATACAAATGGCGACCAGTTAAGACCCTGGAATTACCCCAACTGTTGAGGCAATCTTCAAAAATATGTCGACAAACTGGAGACTGAAGAAAAATATTGCGTCCTGCTCTTTGATGAGATACTAATCCGGAAGAGTTTGGATTATGACTCATCCGCAGATTACGTCAAGGGGTTTGCGGACTGTGGTGGAAACACGCGCACTCCACAAATTGCCGACTTCTTTATGGTGTTCATGCTGAAGGGAGCAGTCCATAACTGGAAAATGCTTCACAGCATGTATTTTACGAAAGGTGGAATGAGCTCGTTAGTGCTCATAGTGTTTCATAGTAAAAGTTGTAATTGCTGACCAAGGTTACTCGAACCGAGTATTGTTCCAACATTTAACTTCCTATTTTTCCCAAAACCATTTCATTGCAAATGTCACAAAATTTATGTCTTCACGGAAAAAAAAATTCTGTAAAAATTATTTGGATTTCCGACAATAATTACAGTTTTTCCCTGTAATGCCCAGATAGTAAGCGAAAAACTGTAATAATTGATTGCGATTGTCAATGAAAAATTACAGTGCTCACACTGTAAAATTTATCATTTACTACGAAAAAATTTTAAAAACGAAAATTTTACTTTTTGTTTTTATTTTATTTTTTTATTTAATTTTTTTCTTATTTTATGTTTCATTATGCTTCTTAACATAGCACGAAACAGAGAACCAGCCTGGCAACATTCATATAATTATTTTCTTGTAACCGTATACCTACATTTCATGTCGTATTTGTACAACGCAGGTGACAAAAAAGTTATATCGAATCATAAGATAAATAATTTATTAAGTGATACTTGTTGAAGTTTTTACAGTTTGCCCTGTAATTTTTATTGGTCGATCATATGAAATTTTCATTAATTATTTAGTACTTTTTGCTAACTAAATATTTCCCTGACCACATTGTATATTTTTCATTCTGAAACTGTAATAATAAAGTTTTAGACTGTAATGATTGCAGTTTGCGCATCAATTTATACTGAGTATTTCATGAAAATAGAAATTACAGGGCTATACGACAATTTTTCCTGATTATTTTGCTTTTTTTGAATATCTCACGTTATTTTTTACAAAACCTTTTTTTCCGTGTTGTATGACTTTTACCATTTGTACAAAAGCATGCGGAATACTTTGCATGGCGGCAATATCACCACTAGGTATGGGGTTACGAGTTGGCGGGTAATGTCAGAGGCTTATCAAATTAACAAATGTTGCCAAAGGTGACAGATAGGCATATTAATCGGCAATTGATGGACAAAATGCACGTTGTTTTGACTACTCAGGCATTCAGTAACACATTTTGCGTAGCAGTTCATTACTGTTTGGAGAACGATCTCTTGATCGAACCTCAAAACAAGGTGAACGCTGCAGCAACAATGAAGTTCATAAAGATGAATGATGGTTTCGATTATTGCGATAGTAAGAATTTGCTTGATAAAATCCCAATAAACGCCCTGTTACAAGAACTTGCGACCGAATTGACAAAATTATGGAATTCCGAGAGTATTTGGAGGGTTATCGCTCCTAATGAACAGGCAATATAATGTATGCATAAAGGGTCTTATGTTTACCCTACAATCCATGATTTGCTATATAAATAATATGTTTGATAATCCAAACATATCATTTGTTATGCTTGGAAGGCTAAATCAAGACTCTCTTGAGAATTATTTCTCAATTTTGACTGGGCAGTTGGGTCATGGTACAAATTCATCAATCAGAGAAATTGAATGTCTGTCAGCTACGCTAATGTCTATGAAACTGATAATACGAAAACATCATTTCATAAACAAAAATTGCGAAAATGATGACGATTTGATGTTAGATTGGAACTTCGCCGTCCAAGATGAATCTTCTGAGAAACTTCCACTGAACGATGTGAGTCAATCGAATGGTTGTTCCACATCGTTGGGTAAAACTTCTCCAGAAGAGTCCTCCACGTCAGTGCCACTCACAGAAGTGGAAACAGGTGTTGCACGGTATGTTGTGGGATTCAGCTTAAAATCCAAGCTATCGAAAAAAATTAAATGTTATTTGAGTAAAGAACATCTTCGGAAATTGGATTGCTTGCCATTCCATTCTGAAAGTTTTCATTACATGAAGAACTACAGTGACAGTCGTCTAGCTCTTCATAATCCTTCTGATGAGTTTTTCGAAATATGTCAAAAGCATATTTCCATATACAAAGGTTTTTTTGACAGCCTTTGTCATGAAAAAAACTTCAGACAAATTATTATGAACTCGTGCATCGAACGAACTAATTTGGATTTCCCAAGTTGGTTTGACAAGTTCGATCCATGCTATGAGCATCGGTGCATCATCTTAAGCGATTTGATTTCGATTATGCTGTATCGAAATTCAAGATGGCTACTTGCGCAATAGATCAATCGATTAGTTACTTTGCAATTTTAATAGTACAGTAGACATCCAGTGAGCCACAAAACTGTTCATGAAAAAACATATTTTAGTTTTAAGGCTGTATTTTTTTTTTTTTTTGTAAAAAAGGTTTTTAAAAAAAGTATGCAAAAAACTTGTAAATTCTAAATAAAATAAATATCTAAGCAAAATCAATACTTAAATGTTTTAGATTTTGTTTAACTTGGGTAGTTATTTTAACTAGTATCGCCTGAGGTCGAATTTCAACCGTTAGCACTAAATTTTAATCTTAAAAGAATATTGCCGACCTTTTAATAACAAAACGTTTTTGTTCATTGATTATGATCAATGGTGGGCATGCACATTTTGTTTCCATGTAGTGGTACAACAACCATATGAAGCTCTACTCCGCTGAAGTAGAATTGAATCGTTGTTGTGCGCTCACATTTGTATATGTATACACAAATGCTCTCCCGTTACTCTCAATTACGCTCTCGTTAGAACTTGCAGAAGAACTTGTGCCCACCTATGATTATGATCTTATTTAGTTTCACTAATCACCTCACCTCACCTCACCTCACTTCACCTCACCTCACCTCACCTCACCTCACCTCACCTCACCTCACCTCACCTCACCTCACCTCACCTCACCTCACCTCACCTCACATCACCTCACCTCACCTCACATCACCTCACCTCACCTCACCTCACCTCACCTCACCTCACCTCACCTCACCTCACCTCACCTCACCTCACCTCACCTCACCTCACCTCACCTCACCTCACCTCACCTCACCTCACCTCACCTCACCTCACCTCACCTCACCTCACCTCACCTCACCTCACCTCACCTCACCTCACCTCACCTCACCTCACCTCACCTCACCTCACCTCACCTCACCTCACCTCACCTCACCTCACCTCACCTCACCTCACCTCACCTCACCTCACCTCACCTCACCTCACCTCACCTCACCTCACCTCACCTCACCTCACCTCACCTCACCTCACCTCACCTCACCTCACCTCACCTCACCTCACCTCACCTCACCTTTGGAATTACATTTAATTTACATTTGAGCGCAAAACAACATTCTATTAGTGCTACATAATTTCTATTACGCGATCTATTTGATTTTGACTCATAACCCTTTATCCCTTTACCGTTCAGTCCGACCCGATATCGTTCTTATGCAAGGCACAACACAACTATATTTTTCGTTTATTTTTAAACAAAAATAAGTTAAATCGCAACTGTAACTCAAAATAAATCAGTTGAACTTCGATTACCCGTGATAGTTGGGACCGAGCGCATCCCGGATAATGGAATCACTATTTTATTATATTCCTTATAAATTGTCAAAGTTGTAAATACATAATATTGTTACGAAATTTCTGTCTCTTTGACGATAATTTCGATCTCTCACACTTTTCTGAGTTCGATCACTGGATTGTGTAACAATTAAAAACACACAAACTTATTTAGTTATAAAATGGTTTATTTTATTAACGTTCAAATTCTAATATTAATTTAACACTGTATATAAAACTGTTTTACTTTACTACGGATCACACTGTATTCACTTTATTGCTTTTAATTCAAGTGTTCCACTTCACTGTTGAAATACTACTGTGACCGAAAACTCGAATGACACCCTTTTATACTACAGGCATCACTTTCTCGAATAACCTACTAGCTGCCAGATGGCGTATATTCTACTATTATCTACAACCTTCCAGTGCTACTTTGTAGCGTGCATTCTACCACTATCCACAATTCACCACAATGCACCAGCATGGCGCACTGACGTTGAGCTCACAATTATCGAGAAGGTTGCTATTATTAGATGGCGTTGTACGTTGTACGACGGCGATAATTTCTCTCGGTTGTTGACTTTTTATTGTTTACTGCAGCGTCTGTTCGGTTTATTATTTTTAGCATTTTGCGCTAGATGGTGCTAATATCGTTTAGTTTCTTTTGTTGGTATTTATTTCAAGAATTTTCTAGCGTAAACCAAATTTCGCTACACTGCCCTCCGCTTAAACTTGTTCGTCCCGAACAAGAGTCTCTCCGTTTCTAGTATAAGGTGCCAGTCTTTCGATGTGGACTACCTTTAATTTACTTTTGTTCCCGGGGTATTTTTGGATTCGATACACAACATCATTAATCCTTGTGACGATCCGGTAAGGTCCCTCCCAATGAGTCTGTAATTTAGGAGACAAGCCTCGTTTTCGTTGTGGGTTATGTAGCAGCACTAGTTGACCTTCTTTGAACCCTTCAGTATTTGCTCGCAGGTCATACCGACCTTTCATCTTGTCGCTAGCCAATTGAGTACGTCTCCTGATAAGCTCGTGTATATCTGCTAATTCTTCTCTTTTCCGCGACATGTATTCGTCAGGATGGGTCGTTTCTGGGACAACGCTTACTCCGTACTTCAAATCTGCTGGAAGCCTTAAGTCCGTACCAAAAATGGCTTTTGCTGGCGTGACTGTAGTGGTATCGTGTATTGACGACCGATAAGCCATCAGAAACATTGGTAGATGCTCATCCCAATCTTTTTTGTCCTTTATCGACAACCTTTTTTAAATGCTCCTCTAGAGTACGGTTAAACCTTTCGACCATGCCATCGGACTGAGGATACAAAGCTGTGGTACGTGTCTTTTGTATTCCAAGCATGTCACAAACCTCCTTAAAAAGTGTCGACTCAAAATTTCGTCCTTGGTCAGAATGCAACTCAAGTGGAGCTCCATATCGGCAAATCCAATTTTTGATGAAAATGTCTGCCACTGTTTTTGCTTCTTGATTGGGAATGGGATATACTTCTGGCCACTTACTGAAGTAATCAATTACCACAAGGATGTATTTATTTCCTGCATTGCTGATTGGAAAAGGTCCCGCTATATCCATGGCTATCCTCTCAAAGGGAGCTCCAACGTTATACTGATGCATTTTTCCCCGAGTGCGTTGCCTTGGTCCTTTAGCAATTGCACATTGGTCACAACGGCGGATCCAGTCAGCAACTGATTCTTGGCATCCTACCCAATAAAACCGTTTCTTTATTTTCTCTGTGGTTTTCGTTATGCCCAGATGCCCACCACTCGATCCATTGTGATAATCCTCGATTATTTCCTTAAATTTGGCCTTTGGAACAACCAGCAGTTTTGAGCGAGTTTTACCATCCTCGCTTTCCCAGATTCGGTAGAGACAACCATCATGCAACTCCAAACTTTGCCATTGTGCCCAGTATGCTTTACAGATTTGGCTTTCATTTGAAATTTCTTGCCACGCCGGTTTCCTACCGTGCTCCTTATACTTAATTATAGTTGCCAAATCTGTATCATTGCGCTGGTCTCGTTTTACCTCCTCTTTTGTCCACTTTTCTTCAGGCAAAACGTTCAAAAGGCGCACATCAATTGTTCCAGCATTATTTTCTGTTCGCGAACAATGACCGCATTCAATTTTACATGGACGACGGGAAAGTGCATCCGCATTTCCATGCTGGCTTCCTTTACGATGCTCTATGGTGAAATCATAGCTCTGCAAGCGTTCTATCCACCGTGCGATTTGACCTTCAGGATCCTTGAATTGAAGTAACCACCTTAATGCCGCATGATCTGTCCTCAGGAGGAAGTGCTGTCCATATAAGTACTTATGGAAGTGTTTCACGCATTCCATTACTGCCAGTAACTCTCTCCGAGTTACGCAATAATTCCTCTCAGGTTTCGGCAGAATTTTGCTGAAATATGCGACGACTTTTTCTTGACCATTGATGATTTGGGACAAAACTCCTCCAATACCATGGCCACTCGCATCGGTGTCCAATACAAATTCTTTGCCGGGTATTGGGTACGCGAGTATTGGCGCTGTGCACAGTAATTCTTTCAGTTTTTGGAATGCAGTTTCCTGTGCCCCACTCCATTTGAATTTTCGATTTTTCTGTGTCAGCTCATGTAGACTGCCTGCAACATTTGCGAAACCAGGAACAAAGCGTCTGTAATAAGTGCATAGACCCAGAAAACTTTGCAACTCATGAAGATTAGATGGTCGTGGCCAATTTTTCACAGCTTTTATTTTATCTTCATCTGTGTGTATTCCTTCTGACGTAACCTTGTGCCCCAGATATTTGACTTCACGCTGGAAAAGTGAGCACTTTTTCGCACTTAATTTTAGTCCAGCTGCCTCCAAGCGCTCAAACACTTCCTCCAGATTTTTCAAGTGGTCATCAAAATCTTTACCCATGATGATTATGTCATCGAGATACACTAGACAAGTCTTCCAATATAGTCCTTTGAGAACTCGTTCCATTAACCGTTCAAACGTAGCTGGAGCGTTACAAAGACCAAACGGCATGACGTTGAACTGCCATAGACCATTCCCAATACTAAAGGCAGTTTTCTCTTTGTCTTTTTCATCTATTTCCACCTGCCAATATCCACTTTGTAAGTCCAGGGTGGAAAACCATGTTGCTCCAGATAACGTATCCAGTGTATCATCGATTCTGGGTAACGGGTAGCTGTCTTTTTTAGTGACGTCATTCAATTTTCTGTAATCCACACAGAATCGCATATTTCCATCCTTTTTCTTCACAAGTACGACCGGTGAACTCCATGGGCTTTCTGATGGTGCAATGACATTTTCTCGCGCCATATCTTCTATAAGGCCCGTCACTTCTTCTCTCTTAGCGAGTGCTAGCCTCCTTGGAGGTTGACGAATCGGCTGAAAATCACCTGTATCAATACGATGTTTGACAACTGATGTTCGGCCATTATTTTCTCCTTTGGACGCAAATATCCGCCAATGTTTTTGCAGAAACCTTTTTGCTTTATTTTGTTCTGAGCAGACAACTCCTTCGTCCATTCTTTTGTCAATACTTCCATGGCCGACGATTTCGTTAAAGTTGGGCCTTGTGTGTTCTGCTGGTTATTTTCACAATTTATCACAGCCGTAACTTTCTCACATTGCGCTATAAGCTCACCTTTTTGCATCCATTTTGGCTTATTTGTTGGATTCAAAATTCGCACCGGTATTTTTCTGTCTGTTCTTGTGTTTACTAGGGTCTTTCCAATAATCAGGTCTTTCTTTACATTTTTCTTATCTGCTTCCACTACCCACAGACGGCTTGTCCCACAGTCTTCATTTGTTGTGGCCCAAATAATTTCTTCGGTGTTGGGTTCAATTCGACAGCGCTCACTTATGTAGACTCTTGCAATTGTTAATTTTTGTCCACAGCCAATGTCTAAAGGCAACTCTACATTGGCATACCTTAACGTTTTTTTCTTAAGATCCAAAGTGAACCCGTGTCGAATCATGAAGTCCACGCCAATGATAACCTCATCGGTGATGTTTGCAACAATAAAATCATGTTCCACAGTTTTGTTGCCGATGAGAATACTCGCTGTAACTTTTCCTACAATTTGCGCAATTTCTCCTGTCGCTGTTCTCAATTGGATCCCATTTAATGGCGTTACTCGTCGTCTATCAAATAAGTCTTTCCTCACAATTGAATGCGATGCGCCTGTATCCAAAGTAAGCTCACATGGTCTTCCGTTGATTTTTCCACCGATTGTAAGGCTGTTGGGATTTCGGCAGAGCTTCGAAACTAAGACTATGGGGCAATCATCTGTAAGAGTCAGCTCACGCCCCGCTGTACTGACTCTCTTTAGTTTAACGACTGCTGCTCGCTACCATTTTCGCCATCGTTCACCCTATTTCCAATTTTTCTTCTTGGTGAACGTGATGCAGATCGTTTACGACGTGATTTGCAGTCACGTGCCATGTGTCCCTGTTTACCACAGTTGTAGCATTTTCCGCTGAAGCTACCGCTGGCGAACGATGAATTTTTCTTTTCAGCCTCCACCTCCATCCGACGAGTTTTCAGTGATGGGCGGCATGTCAACGCAATCGTCTCCTGCGTGAGGGCAACCGTTACTGTTTCATTAAATGTTGTCTTCGGGCTCCTCATTGTCTCGCGTTTTGTTTCTGAGTCACGTATGCCGTCAATAAACGCTTCTATTTTGAATTTTTCAGCTACGACACTTAACTCATCAGGATAGGAAAGATGTGCCAATCGCTCAATATCCGCAGCATATTCCTGCAAGAACTCACCAGATTTCTGGATACGACTTTTCAACTCCAATCTGTGAATCTGCTTCATGTGGTCACTGCCATATTTTCGCTGTAAGGCATCCATCACCGCCTTGTAATTTTTCTGCTCCGCCACTGGAACCGTTTGCAATACTTCTGCAGCTGCGCCTTTTAATGCCACAATTAGAGCTGCAGCTGCGCTTTCGTTATCCCAACGATTGTGACCAGATGTTGTTTCGAATTGGAGCTTGAAAACACTAAATGGCGTTGTTCCATCGTATGAGGGTGCCTTAAGCATCTCTGCGCTGATTTCTCTTATCACTTGAGTGGTTGGTTCACTTATTTCCAACTGTTGAATCCTTTTATTAACGTCTTCAAAATTATTTTGAACTTTTTCAAGATTATTTTGAACTTCTTCCTTGAATGATTCAACGTCATCTCGTAACTCAGTCACTTTTGCATCGAGGCCATCTACCATTTTGGCAACCTCCGTTCGAACAGCCTCGTGAATCTGCGTCGCGTTCTGACTTAACTTTTGGTCTATTTGCAGTGCATTTTGACTTAACTTCTCGTCTATTTGCAGTGCATTTTGACTTAAGCTCTGACCAATTTCTTCTCGAATGGCCTGGAAATTGCTATTCATCTGTAGTGTATTTTGATTCATTGTCTGCGTCATCGCCATTAACATTTTCTCGAACTTTGACATATCTACAACATCACCACTTGCCGCTGATCCAGATGCTTCTTCCACTTTCGCTGCTGATTCTGATACATCACTATAAAATTCATGCTCTTCCAGGTTTACACCTTGAGCCTCAAGAGCCTGCCGTAAGCGTTTCTGTAACTCCACCTTTCCGCCAGTAGATTGCAGACTCAGCTGCTGCAACTCCTTCTTCAGTTGATCCACTTTTAGTTCGTCAAACTTAACCATAGCGTGCATTCTACCACTCTCGGTTGTTGACTTTTTATTGTTTACTGCAGCGTTTGTTCGGTTTATTATTTTTAGCATTTTGCGCTAGATGGTGCTAATATCGTTTAGTTTCTTTTGTTGGTATTTATTTCAAGAATTTTCTAGCATAAACCAAATTTCGCTACAATATATATGCGAAACTAATGGACGGCCCTTTACAGCACCGTTTTACAAAAGTATTTAGTTATAATACTCATTTAATGAAGATCAGCTAGCTCTAATTATAAAGATATTTTCTAATGATGCAGGCATAAAAGTAACAAAAAATACTTTTCAGTATTGAAAAACTAAATTGGAAAGAGCTATTTTTGTATCATGTTGTTTATCCCTACCTCTTACTCTTCCTTAGGGTGCAATCTATCTCCATATCGAATTTCATCAAAATCGGTCCATTAGTTTAGCTGTGAAAACATATTTTCCTATTGGGGGCGCGGCACCGTCCACCTTAGACCGAATACCTTTTCGCAAGATTCAATCTACCCTATACCAAATTCCATAAAAATCGGTTCATTAGCTTAGCAATAAAAACAATTTTCCTGTTCGGAGCAGTACCACGCGCACCAAAAGAACATTGAATTTGGAGAAATGTTTTTAAGGGTTCAATCTATATCCAAACTAAATTTCATCATAATCGGTCCATTAGTTCAACCGTGGAGACGATTTTTCTTGTTAGGGGCGTGGCACCGCCCACTCTAAAAAAATATCTTTACTCAAGGTTCAGTCTATCTCCATATCAAATTTCATAAAAATCGGTGAAGTATTTCAGCCGTGACATCGTTTTTTTTTTTTTATTAGGGATTAATGCGTTTTGTATGGGTGAATCATGTAAATATGTTCACTTTATTTTACCTGCCTTAACGGCAACTAATACACCTAAATTTTTTCTGCACATCTATGGAATAGTACCTTTCCAATGATATAAGTTTCATTCCCCTCTCTTTATAGTAAATACTAAAAAAGTGTACCACAAGATTCGATGTTCACGTATTAATATATAGATACTTAGCCTTTTGTCACTTAAAGTAATAAAAACCATTTCAAATCATTTTTTAATACTTTATGTGGCCGCTTTCGGCTTTTGTGGTGAAGTTTATTTTTTTAGGCATAAAACGGCTTTAGTTATCAACTACATTGCGGGTTAAACTTGGTTTCTTATTTAAGTTTAGTTTTTTACTGTTTTTATGTATTAGCCTTCGATATTGAGTAATATGTGTTTCTGTTAATCTATATGCACAGCACATATGTACATTGATATCTACAATTGTTAAGTATTTACATCCAGCTCCTGCGGAAAAAAACTTGTCTCTGAAATTTATTTTTTCCCGAGCTCAAACTTAATAACATTACAATGTTCGAGTTTAGAAGCACTTAAGTGTTCCACTGCCGAAATTAGGGCTAAACATTTCTTGTGAGATAATTTGATTTTTTTTGCTTTTACTTTCGCGTATTGGTAATAGATCTGCTTCCGTATTAAAGACATATTGATCGAAATCGATTTCATTGCGGATATCACTAAAAAGCAAATAAAAATACTTTAATGTCTCCCCAAGCCAAAAGCTTTCCATCATATCACGCAGTTTTGTATTCAACACATTTTTTACGCTGCCTATCGAAGTGTAGCCTTGAGCTACTTTGGTATGTTTCTCGAACGCTTGAAATATGATCCAACCAATATCTTGATACGTGGGGTAAAACAGGTGAAAACGCCAGCGAAAAAATTTTTTGGCTCCGATTTGGCTGAAATTTGGCATTATTGTAATATCGATGTCCAGCAATAGAACTGCGTTCAGGAATTTGCTCGGGTATGAAATTCACGATTTTTGTACTTTTTCAGAATAAGTGTTTTTTTCGAAAATTCATAGCTTACAGCAAACTCTATCAATAAATAATTGGTATACCTACGATTTTAGGTTTTTACTTGTACTTTTCGAAAAAAAAATACTGTTTCTGAAAAAAAAAAAATTTTCGCAAAAATTTTGCGAATTTAAAATTATTTTTGAATTTTTTTTAAAAAGAATATATAAGATTATATATATAGTATATGTACATTTAAGATTGCTGGAATGTTTTTTGAGGCTCCTACTACTTATAAGATTTTATTATCTTAATGTTTTGAGCAGATATTATAATAAATAAATTGAATTGAATTGAATTGAAAAACCATTTTTTAAAACTTTTCTTTTTATTTAAAAAAAAAACTTTGATTTATTCTGCGCTTAGTGCCGTAAAATTTTTTTGAGGAAAAAATTATTTATATTTTTTTTTTTAAAATTGTAAAGACCCGGTTCTCCGGTTTATAGCTGGGCTAGGCTCAGCGGTTGTCGTGGTTCTTTACAATAAATTACTTTACGTTGTTGATTCAACTTTGTTGGCATTTATTTCGTAATGCTTAATTTAATTTAGTTTTTTTTTAGTCTTAGCTTACTTCTTACACTGGAAAATAACAGCTGCTATGGTGGTGGCTATAGATTTTACTTCGGTGGGGCTTGGCTGGGTAAAACTGCACTCTGTTGCTGTGTGACGATGCGAGTTTTACCGTTGGCTTATTGCTGGAGCAAAACTGTACTCTGCTGCTGTGGTGGTGGCTATAGATTTTACTTCGGTGTGGCTTGGCTGGGTAAAACTGCACTCTGTTGCTGTGTGACAATGCGGGTTTTACCGTTACGAATCGTCGCTGGGACAAACTGTACGCTACTGTTGTGATAGTAGCGGAGGTTGCACACCGGTGTTGGAGGTTAGGTAGAATTTAGGAGAAAGGAGGATTTCTCTGTTACGTCGTGACGTGCTAGAGGAATCTACAAGTCTTCTCTATTTCGTCACCAGAAGTTCGAACTCCGAAAGATATGGCGAAATAAAAGTAAACTATTAAGGATTAGGAAAGTTGGGAAGATTATTCTGTTACGTCGTGACGCACTAGAAAAATCTATGAGTCTTCTCTATTTCGTCACCAGAAGTTAAAACTCCGAAAGGTATGACGAAATAACAGAAAACTATTCAAGGTTAGGAATTATTAAGGATTAGGGAATGGTTCATGAAAGTTGTTACCGATGTGCACTCGTCGCTGTCCACTGTCGCAAACAAAAGATATATCCTCGTTGTTATTCACTGCCAAAAGAATAGTTGTGTACCGTTGATGTTCACTGCCGCAAAGATGTGTACCCGTTGATGTTCACTTCCAAAAGGATCGATGTGTACTTGTCGACGTCAACTACCGCAAAAAAAAAAACGATTTCTTGTCTGCACTCGTATTTATATTTATCCATCACCATGTGGTTTTGCGTGTCATGCGATGTTTGCATTTGCACAGTTGGCTGCCCTGCAGATCTGCGGTTGATTGCCACCAGTTGTCGCTCTGTTGGTTTAGTGGTGCCACTTTGTTCCAATTTTGCCTTAATCTAAGTACTTATAACTATTTTTATCTTACGTTATATTTTATTTATAATCTATGTAATAATAATTTATATGAAAACATAATAATTCCAACTTCAAATAATATAATAATAAAAAAATATGTATGGCATAAATCATGCAGGATTTAAAAAAAAAAAAATTTTCTCAGAAATTTTGCGAAATGAAAAATATTTTTGCATTTTTTTTAAAAAAACCCATATATAAAAATTTTTTTTTTTTTTTAAAAAAAACTTTGATTTGTTCTGCGCTGAATGACGTAAAACCTTTCGCGGGGAAAAAAGTATTTATATTTTTTTTTTAATTTAAACAAAAATTAAAGAGCTAAAATTTTGTAAATTGAAATGAATTTTTGAATTTTTTTTGAAAAATCCATTTCTGAATATTTTTTCGGTGAACTTCAGATTAAAGCTTCATACGCAAGCTTCAAAATGATATGCCATAACATGAGGGCAAGTAGTTAGTTAAAATGTTTGAGCCGTTAACTTGAAAACTAAAACTGAAATTTAAAATCAGTGCAGTAGCCTTTCAACGCGTAGTACAGCGCGCTTTTAACGGCTCAAACATTTTAATTAACTACTTGCCCTCATGTTATGGCATATCATTTTGAAGCTTGCGTATCAAGCTGTAATCTGAAGTTCACCGAAAAAATATTCAGAAATGTATTTTTCAAAAAAAATTCAAAAATTCATTTCAATTTACAAAATTTTAGCTCTTTAATTTTTGTTAAAATTAAAAAAAAATATAAATACTTTTTTCCCCGCGAAAATTTTTACGTCATTCAACGCAGAATAAATCAAAGTTTTTTCTTAAAAAAAAAAATTTTAAATATGGGTTTTTTAAAAAAAAAATGCAAAAATATTTTTCAATTCGCAAAATTTTTGAGAAAATTTTTTTTTTCAAAAACAGTATTTTTTTTTCGAAAAGTACAAGTAAAAACCTAAAATCTTAGGTATACCAATTATAATTAATAATAATTATTAGTCTCAAAACAAACCAAAATTCTTAATATGGAGAACCCGCCAATTTTTCAATAATAATAAAAAAAGTAGCTGGAAAATTTTCCAGAACTTTGAAATTATATGAAAATATAATTATAAAATCATAGCACATGTATAAGCCAAATAAGCTTAAAAAGAGCTATGTCAACTGAACATAACTCAGAGAGATAACAAGAAAAATGGAACAATACGTGCGAACTCCAAAGAAACACGCACTTTGTACACATCAAGGTCACATACCCAATAGCTCAAGTGTTAGAGCGGCCGTCGCAATTCAAAAATGCATACGGTCGGATGTTCGATTCTCAGTACAACTTAACCAAAAACTGGTCTGATGAGGCTATGTGTATGCATATAAATATGTATATACGTGGTAATAGCCGAAACATATGTTACCAATTACCAGGTTAAATTGATCCACTTGTTATCTTTGTCATGTTGGTTGTAAAAATGACTAAAAAGTTCAATACAAAAATTACTAAAGGAATGTCATTTAAAAAAAATTTCATACCTTTTCAAAATATTTTAAGTATAGTAGAATTTAATTTGTGTTTACCGGGTTCAAATGCCTCCACCGAAAGGATATTTTCTATCTTAAGCAATATATGGAATGACGAAAAGATCCGTATGAAAATTGAGGCTGTAAAATCTATTTTAATAACGAGATGCAACTATGATCTTTACTGCTTAGAGATTAAGGATTAATTAATTACAAAGTCAGGAAAACATTATTAAAAAAAACTCAGAAAATTATCAATGATTTGCATTTGGTGCGTATATTTTTGTTACACTATTCTGCCGTACTAAGCAAAAAAAACGTATCTCAAAAAATTTCTTTCTAGATAATTGATATTTTGTAAATGTCGTTTTATTCTTACTTTCTCTACGAATTTTTTAACTTATTTATGGCAACTTAAATATCATTTTAAGGTTATTTATTTATAACTTACTCAAAATATCGGAATTCTCTGCGTTTATACGATTTTCATGAGATAAGTCTTTTTCGCTTAGTATTTATAGCTTTAAAAATGTAGATACGTCTTTTTACTTTAATCTTGCCATATAAACTTTCATCAATTGACTCGGCAACACCGTTCGAAGTACAAGTTAAAAACAAGTGATCTTAAAATAAAGCTTTAATTTGTTGAAAAAAGCGTATAAATCAGGCTGAAACTTGGCTTCTTATTAGCTACAAAGAATTATATATGAAAGAACTACGCTCCTAGAAATGTCGATAATTGGTTCGCTTCACTAATTTTCTGACAATAAAATTACAGTCTTAGAATGAGGGGAAATGTGAATTTGGCTTATGCTGCGTATTGGGGTTTTTAGCAACGAAGCTGCAATTCCCTCTGATCTGATCTGCTACCAGGCAACCAGCAAATCCAACAACATGATTTTTATTTTGACTCCTTCAAACTTGCAAATTTGCAAGTGATCCCGCGTAAATTTTGTTGTTGGTTTTTCTTCAGAAAAATTCAGTTGAAAAAATCCTAATAAAATTGCGTGTATTTGTTGTTGCTTTTTTGTAGTTTACAACTGATACCGTTATTTGTAATTTTGTTGGTATTTTTTCGGCAGAAAAATCACAAAAATTATATTTATGTTGTTTGCTTGTGTGTGTGCTCAAATTAGGCTATTTTTTTGCAACCAGGTTTTTTCCTTTGGGGGCTATAAATATATAGAAATTATGATCTTATATTTTTCAATTTTCTTGTTTTACTTGAAACAAATCATTAGATGAAACAAGTTAATACTAAATAAGTTCAATAGGAATAGCTTAATTACTAGACCTGATCCTGCATTTAAAAAAACACGAAAATCAAATTTTCAAAGATAAAAAATGGAGATTTCTTTAAAATTAATACGGAAACTAAATCAATATGTTAAAATACACTACTGCTGTCGCCGTGTTATTTTAATTTGGGCTTAAGCCTTTCCGAATCCAGAAATATTCATATAAGGGGCTTAGCACCCTTGATCCCTTGATCAAGTACGTACATTTTTCGGCTCAAACTGAAAAATAAAAATGATATTCATGTTGTTTTATTTGCTGAGCGCCTGCTTCAAACAAAATTTCATTTGTCTTACGGATTGAATTGAAATTATTTTACAAAACTCAAATATTTCTATATTTTTCAAAATGATCATGGAAATAACAATAAAGGTTATACTAAATTGTCACATTAAAATTTGACAGCAAAATGTGGCTTCACAGCTGTCAAAAAATTCTTCAACTCAATTTCTGTTGTTTACATTTTGCACTGGATTTTGACAGCTGCTTAGGGACATTATGAATTAAAGAGTGGACAGGACTGGTACTGGCTAGGAGAGAAACTAAATGAGGGAAGAATAATAAACCGAAAAGAAAATGCTGCGTTGCCTACATTGAGAGCTTCATTACAAACATTTTTAAGAGCCCTACTCAAACTGCCTTCCCACTACTGCAGAAAGGAAAGCACAAAATTATATCTAGAACCCATAATACAGTCAAAGCGAGAACTCTATCGTATCTATGTTAAAGAGACAACAAAGGATGCACAGAAAGCGGTTTCCAGAAAACTTTTCGAAGATGTTTTGGAAGATGAAAATATAGTTTTATTTCAACCAAAAAAGATGCGTGTTATCTATGCTGTTCATATATAGCAGGCAATATTACAGACGAACAATATCAACAACTATTATTTTGTGATAAAATCGTTCTAACTAAAATTCTTTATTTTGTAAAAAGGCTAAAAACGATTGAACATTTTTTTAAATGAAACAATAAATTTAATTAATAATTAATTTTATTATCGCGCCGACGTTTCGAGAATTATTTGTTCTCTTTTTCAGGGCGTCTTTTACTGAACGTCTTCAGTAAATTAATTATTAATTAAATTTATTGTTTCATTTAAAAAAATTTTCAATCGTTTTTAGCCTTTTTACAAAATAAAAAAAAAAAATATCAACAACATTTATCACAAAAAGATTAAGATAGAAATGAAAAATATCTCGACAAAGAAGCTGCAAAAAATGGAATACTTCACGTAGTCACTGCCGATTTGCCAGCTGTAAAATTGTGTTCATTTTTGACAGCCAATGCGTTGTATTTCAAAACGAAGTTAATGGTTCATAATTTTACAGTGTACAATAGTATCACAAAAAAAAGTTCGAATGACCACCCCCAGTTTGAAAGCTAATATTGAAAGATTTTTAAGGGAAAAAAATTTTTTTTTTCGGCCTCTAAATTCGATGCAATTTTGTTTTTTCTTATATCTCCGCCATTTGACATCCGATCAACAAGAATGGTATATCGTTGCAAATGTCTCAACATGGGCTACATTTCATTCGTAGAAGTCATTTGTCTCAGATTTTCTTTTTCTCGACTAGTTGTATACATTATCTCAGCTTTTACCACCTTAACGTGCCAAGGGCACATCATAAAATTAAAGTCTGTACCAAATCATAAAATTAATCTATGTAATGTTTCCTCAAATTATTGAAATTGAAAAAGTTACAGGGAATCTAATATTTCAGTGCAAATATTTAATCAAAATAATAAAATCATCTCTAACTTAATTCCTAAAACTATGCAATGGTTTTTTCCAATCGACTTCTAAAATCATTGTGCTTTTATGTTCGTTTTAAAAAATTTTATGTACTGCATATTTTTATTATTATCATTATTATTTATTAAAATAGTACAGTAAATAACAGTTTATAACTTGTTTACTAGCAAGTAAGAGCTTCAGCTAGGACTTAAAATATAATATACACATTAAAAAATATAACTTTTAATACAACTTCAAAAATACTTAAATAAATAAAATAAATAAAGTATATAAAATTAAAATGAAATAAGAAATTCAAAATTAATATAAAATAAAAAAAAAGATATATATTTCACAACAAGCTCGGTGTTTTGCGAATGACATGGAAAATCTGTTAAAAGGATTAATAATGTAAAAAAAACTCATTGATTATATTTTTTGACGGAATTTTTACCTGGTATTTCTATCGTTTGCGATAAGACATTCCGCAATTGTTCATTAGTATAGAATTATAAGCATGGCGATTCAGTTACTTCTAGTTTGTCCCAATCGATCATAGTGGCATATGAGTTACTATCAAAATTTATACTTTGCCGTTGTTTGTTCATTTGACGAAGTGTTGCGGGTGGACTTAACCGCGCATTCAAAACTTTCTCGTAGCCATCTTTTCGTATTGTTGCTTCTGAATCCATTATATCATTGACAACAAAATATTCTCTGGATGGAAAAAATATGCGTTGTTTTCGATAACCGGACGAATGACCAGCTGTACGTTTTCCGGAAGATGACGGATTCATTTAATATATTTAAATACTTGAAGGCTTGTGGTTTTTTACGAGAAACCAGAATGGGGCGTATACTTTAACAACAAATTTTGTCAGTTTTTTCAATATTAAAGAAGGCTGTTGCTGTGTTACATAAAAGCGAAGAATTCTTGAAGCGGTTGTCAGCCATCGAGCTGTACTCATATCAGCGGATTGTGTCGCATTTCACCCATGGCAATTGCTTCGAAATTTGGTGCAACAGGAAGATTTTGGCAATTCAGCAATCCTGTTCCGATTTCTCCTAGCCAGATTCCTGGCCCCTGCTGTTTACCTAGGAATATTTTTAATAGTTCTTTCAAAGGCAACTCGTTAAAATGGAAAAGGCACACAAACCACTGCAATGACCTATGTAAGCGCCGTTCCATGCGCGTAGTTACTCCATTTTTGTACCCAGTGTTAACATTGGTTCCATCGCAAATGAAAGCAATTAAACTATCCAAATTGTAATCATTGTAGATCAAGAAATCAACGATTGCTTTTTGAATTTCAATAGCAGTGCCTTCAGTTGGTGTTACATGGCCGATGAATTTCGAATGAGTTTCTTTTACTAATGTCACATGTTCTTCGGTAATTAATTTTCCTGGCTTATTAAGTTTTGATTTTTTTTTACCATCGAAAAATTGCATGTCAACAACCCATGATATTTGACCAAAGCAGCGGCTTCTTTTTTGAATTTTTGACGTTCTCTTTGAATTTTGTTATTGTCTATGATGAGGCCGTCGAAGAACATGGAAAATTGTTTGGCTACATCAGAAGAAAAATCTTTTTCAACTTTCGTATTAATCGCAATTCGCAAATGAACCGATAAACAACATATTTGCACTAAAAAAGGTTATTGTATACTTATTTCTATGATTTTTTAAAGTTAAAATACTTTTTTTTAGGATTAAGTTTTTTGCAAAACTTCACACAATAATTGTCGTTCGATTTGTCGTTGCTTATGCTTATGCTGCTTCTTGAATTCTGTGTTGTTATTTTTGTTTTCATTTGTACCGTTTGTATTTGGCTTCGAAGTTCAAAGAACAACTCTCCTTGAGTTTTTTTTTTACTTTTGATGAGAGAGTACGATGTTAATAAATTTTTGAAAAAAGTGTACATTGCTTTTTACAGTTAAACTGCAATTTGTTGTTTTTATAAAATTTAGTTTTTGCTTGTCCGTCTATCTGTTTGTTTTTTATGGACGCGGAAACTATCCGGCCGATTTTGATGAAAATTTTACTTTATTTTTGTATCGATCACGCGGGTGTCATAAAATATAAAACTTTTATTAAGGGTGCATATTTAGGGTGGCCCCCAAACAAAAATATTTTTAAAATGGAATTTTCACTAAGTCCGGTAAATCGACTCACACCGAATTTACACCACATGGAATTTACAGCACGTGTCTTTTATGTTAAGAGGCATAAGTAGGATATAAGACTTTAATTAAGGGTGCATATTTAGGTTGGCCCTTATACAAAAACATTTTTAAAATATTATTTTCTCGAAGACCGCTGATTCGATTCTCATGGAACTTACACCACATGGCTTTTATATTGAGTGGCACAACTTAGACCGTACACATTTTATTTAGGGTGCATACTTTGGGTGGCCCTTACAAAAAATAACTTTTTAAATAGAATTTACATGAAGATTTCATAATTGTGGCCTATAAAAGGTTTTTACAATGTTTGGTTTCAAAAATGGGCGATGACACGCCCTTCAAAATCAAATTCAACATATATCACCAACTACTGGAAGCAGATGAATGGGGCTTAGTACATAAACATGTATATAAAAGGTACGGGCAAAAGTAAGCTTCAAAGGAAAAAATTATCGCCCCACATAACAACGTCTGCCAGGCCTGCTATATATTTGTAAAAGAATAGGGACAAAAGTTAGTTTCACTGGGAAAATGGGTGGTTTCGCTTTTACATTCCATCGCATGTGTTCATACAACATCGCCCCACACATCGAAAAGGGCAGAGCAACGTCTGCCGGGACAGCTAGTATTAAATAATTTTACTTATGTTTTTAAGAAAATTCAAATAAAAACTTAAATAAAAGTCCACTTATTGAATCTCCGGGTCAGACATCAGTCCGTGTTGGCAACCCTAGTGAAAGCATTGAAAAAATTTACAAAATAAAACACATTCTTGGATGTAAAGTTGAGATTAATTCAATCAAGGGTTCAAAACTAGTACCCCAATGTAAAAAGTGCCAGGCATTTGGTCACACTCAGAAATTTTGTTCAAAAGAACCAAGATGTGTCAAATGTGCAGGTAAACACATAACTCAAGAATGCAAAAAAGAAGATAATCAAAATCCAAAATGTGTTAACTGTGGGGAAGGACATCCAGCTAATTACAGAGGATGTTTAGTAGCCAAGGAACTACAAAAAATTAAAAATAAAAACATACAAGTAAAAACTAATGATACAACTAAAAAAGAACCATTAGTCCAGCAAAAACAAGTAACCTATAGTGTGTCTGATACTCGTAGCAAAACAACTTATGCCTCAATCGCTGCATCAGGTCAAAGTATGCAAAAACCACAAAATCTTGAGAATAGTGATATGAATCAGTCTCTGCAGATCATTATCAAAAAAATGACTAATTTAGAAACCACGATTTCAAATATGAACGAGCGAGTTAAAAAGCTTGAAAACGTTCCTCTGACATCTGGGTCAAAGCGCAAAAACAAATAATATGTCCGTTTCTCTAAAAATTATGTCATGGAATGCAAATGGATTGCTTAAACATCAAGAAGAGCTTCAGGCAATCCTAGATATAAATAAAATTGATGTATGTCTGATTTCAGAAACTCATTTTACGAAACAATCTTTCATAAAATTCAAAGGATACAAAATCTACCACACAATCCATCCTAACAATTCAGCTAGAGGAGGAAGCGCAGTAATAATTAAAGAATCTATACAACATAATGAAGAGTTTAAATTCGAATCGGATGATATTCAAGCAACGGCAGCACGAGTTAAGACCAACAATTACAACATAACTGTGGTGGGGCTATATAGCCCTCCAAAGCACAATATCAAAACTGAAAGATATATTGAATTCTTCAAACGAATAGGCAATCGGTTTATAATTGGAGGTGACTTCAACGCAAAGCACACGCAATGGGGATCAAGAATTATATCCACTAAGGGCAAAGAGCTACTCAAAGCAATAAACTGTTGCAATTGTGAGGCTGTTTCAACGGGTAAGCCAACATATTGGCCTACAGATCCTGATAAAATTCCTGATTTGATAGACTTTTATATAATTAAAAACATTTCAAGTAATTATATGCAGATAGAAGATAGCTTAGAGCTAAATTCGGATCATTCACCAATTATTCTTACCTTAAGTGAAAGAATTATTCAAAAGCCCTGTAACCCTGCGCTAGTGAATAAAAAAACTGACTGGGTCAGTTTCAGGATTACAATAGAAGAAAAAATTAATTTATTAGTTCCACTGCAGACAAATGAACAGTTAGACCTTGAGGTCGAAAACTTTGTGAATAATATTCAGAAGTCTGCATGGACTAATACTCCCGAAATTAAGAGGAAGTTAAGAGGAAATAATTATCCTAGAGAAATTTTAGAATTATTATCAGAAAAAAGAAAAGCTAGGAAAAAATGGCATCAAACTAGAGCTCCGCAGGATAAATCAAAGCTTAACAATATTACTTCTCAGCTTAGAAATGAAATTAAAGAGTTGAAGAACAACTCCATAAGCGAATTCCTAAGAAACCTCAATAATGATTCTGCAACTGATTACTCACTTTGGAAAACCACAAAAAGCTTAAAAAGGCCAATTATGCAAATACCTCCTATTAAAAAGTTAAATGATAGTTGGGCTCGAAGCAATGAGCAAAAGGCGACCAGGTTTGCTGAACACTTGAAAAACATATTTCAACCAAATTCAAACAGCAATAGTGAAACAGTACCCGTTGTTATAGAGCAAGAAAGCATCGATATCCCTTACACTACACTTGCTGAAGTCAAAAAAGAAATAAGAACTAATATCAATGCAAAAAAAGCTCCTGGATTTGATCTAGTTACTGGTCAAATTCTAAAAGAACTCCCTAGGAAAGCCTTGGTGAAACTCACTAATCTTATCAACGCATCATTTCGTCTTAAATATGTACCTCAACTGTGGAAAGTGGCTGAAGTCATCATGATCGCTAAGCCTGGAAAGCTACCTCATGTAGCAACATCATATCGGCCCATTTCATTGTTGCCAATTATGTCTAAACTATTTGAGGAGCTTATACTAAAGAGATTAAAGCCTATCATAGAAGTTAAAAATCTTATTCCTGATCATCAATTTGGTTTTAGGAGCCAACACTCCACAATCGACCAGGTTCATAGAATTTGCAATGGAATTGAAAGATCCTTAGAAGAAAATAAAGTCTGCTCGGCACTATTCTTGGATGTTGCCCAAGCATTTGATAAAGTATGGCATGAGGGGCTAAATCTTAAACTTAAAATGCTTTTGCCAATGCAATATTCAGAAATTTTAAAATCTTATCTATCAGATAGATACTTTAGGGTAAAACAAGAAGATGCCTACTCTGACTTAATAAAAATTGAAGCTGGTGTACCCCAAGGAAGTGTGTTGGGACCTACGCTGTATCTACTGTACACTAGTGATATTCCAACCTACACAGAAAATATTGTTGCAACGTTTGCAGATGATACTGCAATTATGTCTATTGGCGACAACAATAATGAAACAACGCAAAAACTACAAACAGCTGTTATGGAAGTACAACGCTGGACTACGAAGTGGAGAATCAAGCTCAACGAATCCAAATCGGTGCATATCGATTTCACCAACAAACATATAGAGCATAAGCCTATTTTCATTAATGGCACAGTAATCCCGTATGAGAATTCAGCCAAATATCTCGGTATGACGCTAGATGCCAAATTAAGATGGAAGCCGCACGTGAAAAAAAAACTTGAAGAGCTAAATCTTAAATACAGGAAAATGTACTGGTTACTGGGCCGATACTCTGTCCTGTCAAGATATAATAAGCTTTTGCTTTACAAGCAAGTCCTTAAGCCAATATGGACTTATAGCGCACAACTTTGGGGTTGCACCAGTCAAAGCAGCAGAAACATCATCCAACGTTTCCAAAACAAAGTGCTACGAGGTATCGTCAATGCTCCGTGGTACATCCGCAATGACTGTCTACATAAAGATTTAAATTTAGAAACAGTCGATGATGATATAAAAATAATTGCACAAGGTCATGAAAAGCGACTCCAACAGCACATTAATATCGAGGCTCTCCAGCTCCTTAACAATGATAGCTTAGTCAGAAGACTTAAGAGAACTAAACCTTTTGAGTTAGCATGAAATAAACATTTTCAAATTTAAAATTAATTAAGTTATTAGATCGCATTCACTAGGCGACGCAATTTAATAAAAACCTTAGTGTTAATCATGAGATGAGCACTTAGTATTATGACGTATTGTATTATTATTTTAAGTTAAAAACAAATGGCTCATTAGTTTGTAAACTAGATTGCCATAATAAATGAAGAAGAAAAAAAAAAAAAAAAAAAAAAAAATATAAACTTTCATACAAAAGATATAATATTTTCTATCTTATAAAATACAGATAATATTAAATAAAAACTAAAATCAAATTATATTTTTAGAAACTATACCATATATACTAAAATAAAGATTTAAAAAATTAAGCATACATGATTGTTACTTATGAAATCTCAAGCCTTAAAAGAAGGAAATTTTCTCCAAACGAACATTGTTTTTTCGTTCTTTTCGAAACGAAAACAAACAAGTAATGACAAGAACTTGCAACGACAATGACAACGTGATCCAGTCAAGGAAGCTTTGCGTTTAATTCCCGTTATTTTTTAAATTTTTTTATTCGTATACGAATATAATAATATTTTTCCTTCGTATTTTTGAGATACGTCTAATTCGCTTAGTATGTTGTGATAAAATTGAGATAAAGGAAATTTTCTTAGTACATTTTTTATATGATTGAACTAAGATACCAGCATTTGGAGCATTTCATTAGACGCGTAATTTCATAAGCTAACTGATGCCATAACAATCTCGGATATTTTTTTTTTTTTGAGATACGTCTTTTTCGCTTAGTACGGCAGTATTGTTAATTAAAATCAAAGCCAATGAAATGTGATTTATGTTTTTTTTTGTGAATTTAATACTTTCAATATAAAAAAATACGTTTCTACAAACACAATTTCTGTTCTGTTTTTTCAATTTAAATTTATGGTCACCGTATGTATAGAGCAACAAAAATACAATTGGGGGAATACCCGAATGTTATAATCAGTTTTTTTTTATCTGATTACACTTCAACTTGAATACAGCATTAGGTTATTCTGTATTTATTTTGTGTTAAAGCGTTCAGTTCGTAGTTTTAAAAGTTGATGTTTAAATAAAAGTTATTTTTTTTAATTCGATGGTGAAATTTAAAGTATAATTTGCATTCATGTTTATATTTTACTACTAATAAAGGTAATGTGTTAAATGTACGGCTTAGATAAGTTCTATAAATATGTTATATTATCTAACATCTTTGTTATTTTAAGTACACACCCAATTAATAAAATGCATAAACAACATTAAAATATACCAAAGAGAAGAGCAATTTCGTTAGAAACTAAAATAAAAATCTTAGACTGCCTAAACTTTTTTTTGCACGGTTCACGGAAAGTTTTTTCATCTTACACGATATTTTAAGATTGTGGAACATATCCCCAAATTTACCATATATCGCATGTATTTTTTTACACGATTTTTTTTTTGCTCGGTTTTCTAAGAAAAGTATCTACCGAAAAAAGACGGTTGGGTGTACAATGTAATTGATGTGTATGCATTAGTACTTTATTACTTTTAACTTGAATGTCCATATAAATGAATTGTTTTTCTTTTATCTTATGTTTTTTTATTAAAACAAACTTTATGATTTGTTGAAAACTATGTAAATCTTTTTTGCTGAACATGTTCTTGGTAGGAGCTCAAGAAAAAAAAAAATGATCACTCTTAACAGCCTTACTTATGCACTATAAGGCTGTTAAAGAAATTTGGCTAAGCGAATTTAATTTGGCTAAGCGAATTTTTCGCTTAAGGGCGCAATATTTGCTGGAATTTAATTCGAGGCTGCTAAGCGAATTATACTGTAATTTATACGATATCATCGCGTGATCCAAATAATGACAAATTGTTAAAATCTATTTCTAATATTCCAACATCAAGAGATACGATATCACGTCGGATTTCAGATATCCACAATCATTTAACAAAATCCATACACTCTGATATAAAAGATTGTGTTGCATTTAGTTTAGGATTTGATGAATCCACTGACAATACAGATCATCCCCAATTAGCAATATTTATTCGGTTTTTAAAAGAAGATGCTGTTGTACAAGAAGAGTTGCTAGATTTAATTGCTTTCAAAGATACAACAAGAGGTATTGATTTTAAGTCAGCACTTGATTCTGTCATTCCTTTACTGCCAATGCAAAAACTAGTTAGTGCTCCATCAAAAAACAACGGGTTTTTAGGACTCCATTCAACACCATGGAAATCTTGTTGCAAAATATTTTACACTGGTAAAAATCATAAATTTTATAAAAAAGAATTCTAAAAACCTCAGACAATTTAGAAACTTTGTTTATGAACTTAATTTGGACGAACAGCCAACAGACTTATCATTTTACTGTTTAGTCAGATGCCAGAACCAGTAATGTATTAATAAAGTTTGTCAATTCGTTAGATCATATTACTAAATTTTTACGGTTAAAAGAATAGTCATATCCCCAGCTAGAGGACTTAAAATGGCTTCAAAATTTAATGTTTTTCACTGATATGATGGAGCACTTAAGTTTTTTAAATACATCTCTTCAAGGAAAAGGCAATCATATCGGCTATTTGTCTTATAATATTTTTGCATTTCAGAAAAAATTAAAACTTTTTAAAAGAGATTTAAACGACAAATCATTTACTCGTTTTCAACGTCTTTAAAAATATTGCCATGACCGTGAAATTCTTCCAGAATTAATTGAATCATATCTTTCAATTTAGCCATATAAAAGAGCTCATAAATTCAGCTATTACAAATTATGAACCGAATTTTAATGAAATAGTCAAACACACTTATTGTAAAACAGAAATATTCAAAGCTAAAAAAATATTTAAATTAAAAAAATAAAAAACATTAAAAACTAAAAATAAATTGAGGTTTGCAGTATGGTATGAAAAATAAATATACTTGTAATAAAAAACACAAAAATTAACAAAAAAAAAAAAATAAGAAACATTAAAAATTAAATAAAAAATATTAAAAATTCAAAAAAATTGAATTACTTCTTAAGTTTGCAGTTTTGATATCAAATATGTATATGTAAATTTTTTTATAAATATGCTTAATAAGCACTTACAAATAAAAACGAAAAAAAAAAATTATTTAAAAAAAAATTTGGCCCTGCAAAAATTTTTAATGGTCTGTATGGCCTACCAGCTAAAAACCGTGCGCACCCCTGATACATAGCACACGGTGGGCTTTAACCAACTTTTAATAAAAGTTTGAGTTACAACAAAAACTTTAATTGGGGATTATTTGGGATGTAATATAGGTTCGATATATGAAAAATATAAGAAATCCTTAAAGCTTTTTTTTTTAATTCCATATTTACTGTTTTTTAATAATATTACATATGCATAACATACGTATGAAATTTAAAAGTTATTCGATTTTCTTCAAATTTTGACACGTCAAAATACTTTGAAAGATAGCACTACAGTCTAAATTTCAGCTTCCTAGGTGGTCGGAGTCTAGAGAAAGAACCATATTTAGACCAGAAAACAGTCGTGTTTAGTCCGGTTTAAAAATATCTATTCTAAAAGCCCTCAAATCTAAATTTAAAGTTGTGGATACATATCAATTTTGTTTTGCTATGTCATCTTATTTTTGCGACCCGATTTAGTGAAATACGTCTTAGTAAAATATGACTACTTTGAAAACGGTGTACTTAATCGTAGTTTTATTCATTAAACTAAAGACCGATCTTTTTATGCTTATCTATTTATTGGCTTTTAAATGAGATACCTTATAGTGAAAATGGTTGACCAGGCCCAGAGATATCAAACATTGTATTTGGCTATTTTCGCAAAAATTGCGTTTTTTTCGAAATTTGACCTAACAGTACTCAAGACCCCGAATATCTAGGGAGCTGAAATTTGAACTGTGAGACTGTCTTTTTAGGTTCTTTAACGTGTGATTTGAGCACAATCGGATGTTTTTTAAATTTCATACGTACGTTATACACATATTATACTAGATAATATTAATAAAAAACAGTAAATATGGAATTAAAATAAAAAAGCTCTAAGGATTTTTTTTCCATTTTGATTAACATCCCAAATAATTCCGCATTCAAGTTTTTGTTGTAACTCAACTTGTCATTTAAAGTTGGTTAAAGCCCACCGTGAGCATATTATGCTAATGAAGTATTGCATGAAGCATTTCCTCCATCAACTTCCGATGACTCTGTCTCTGAAACTAGATACGACCGACACTTTTTGATTACATATTCTTTCTTAGAGCCACTTAACAAAATTTGTCCATATTTTAAACTTCGCAACAGAAACAAAATAAAAACTTGTCGCTCTTTTGGTTCACTTTGACATAAATAAACGATGTTACCAAATTGCCAAAATCAAAAGTTTTTGAAGAAATGTCAATTACACTGAAACAGTGGTGCTATTCAATAGTGCCGTCAATAGTTTGCGAACTCTAGTTGCTAGTGCTGGAAAATCTTGATTTTTTTGAGTGCAAAATGAAGAAAATTAAATTTTTTCTTATTTCAAATCTTTATCTCTATTTTTTTTTCAATTTTCCTTATACACATAAGAAATTATTGCATGTATTGTTAGTTAGAGTGACTATTTATTGAGTGGAAATATTGTAATTATTTGTTTATAAAATACTTTGAAAATTTTTGGAGCAAAAATCTGCATATGTGCAAATCCGCCAAATTTGACCTTTTAGCTGGCCTCGTTTTTATACCCTACACCGAGGGTATATTCACTTTGTCCATCCGTTTGTAACACATAGAAGGAGGCGTGGCAGGTATGGAAAAGTATATATATTCTTGATCAGCGTCACCACCTGAGTTGATTTAGCGATGTCCGTCTGTCTGTTGAAATCAGGTTTACGGGAAAACCAAGAGAGCTAATTGAATGAAACTTTCACACACAGGTCACATCCTCTTGCAGGCATCTTGCTATTGAAAATGGCGAAATCGGTTGACGGACACGCCTACCGCCCATACTCTATGTATATTTACCCAGGCCAATTTTGAAAAAAGTTGCAGCGATTTTTATGAAACTTGGTGATTTGGTGCACAAATGAACCAAATTAGGGTTAGCCTGGGTTTCAAGTTTCCAAAGGGTCATACAGGGGCGTGGCACAGCCCTAAATTTTATCATTTATACCGCCATATATTGTAAGCCGTTTAGATATTGCTATGAAATTTGGTAAACGGATATATATCAAATATATCTTAACCCTCTAGCGCATAGAAAACATTTTTTGAAATAAAATTACATTTTGAACTAAATTTAGGTCATAGAACAAGAGTCCACTTTTATTTTTTGTTTCAAAGCCCGGAATAGCCCATAAACCTCAAAAATTGGCACACCGTCTCTAGACGGTCTTATGCAGGTAGCTCTAAAAAAATAATCAGAATTTTGATATAAAAAAGTGTTTAGGTTTATTATGTTTATTCATAAAAATATTTTGAAAGAAAAGCAAACGATATAAACATTAAATACTGAAATATATATTTAAAGATGCATTCATACATATGTATGCATAGTAGAATACTGATTTTAATAAATTATGAAATTCCTTGAAACACGATTTTTTGACTGTCAAACACAGTGGTATGTTGCATTTTTCACAATATACTTGAGTATCAGATTTACAGGGCTTGTTACGACATTGTCGTTTATTACTTTTGTCCCGAAAAGCTGGCCAATGGTTAAAACCGTCATATCTAATATTAGGTGGTGGCAAGTACAGTAACTTAAAAGACTGTGGTGTTTCTTCAGTTTGTTTCGCCTTGTTGGTTGGTCGACCAGCCTTCTTCTTTTCGGATAGTAAGACGAGAGTTTCTACTACTTCTTCCCGAAACTTCGGAAGTTCGACGCGTTGATATATTTCGGTATTTACGCGGTGATATAAGACATACGCATTTATCATCGCTAGATCGAGCACATGGTGAAATAGACGAGATGGCCATTTATCTGTCTTCATGCGAATTTTGTAGCGGCCAATTAGACTGTCCATTAAATCTGCTCCGCCCATATGCCGATTATATTCTTTGACAATGTTTGGACAGCTCACATCTTCATACTGCTTAGTTTTGCGATTCCAACGGCGGGATGTCGTTGGAAAATCTTCCGAAGAGTTTGAGTTAAATGGTTGCACTCCTTCATATGTTGAAGCCAAACGAACGCCTTTGTTATCCTTCCAAACAACCGTTGAAATATCAATGCCAAATGCGGTGGCAACAAATTCTTCAGAGTATCCACAACAAACCTTTTTTGCTGTAAGCTGCTCGTCTGTAGACAATTTGCAGTTTCGCACCCGGTTGGCTCGAAAAGTTCCAAGAGAATATATGCCACGGCTTCGTAAATAAACCAAAAGTCCAAGCGATGTGAAATAATTGTCGAAATATGCTATGTGGTTCCGAAAGTCTGGTATGTTGCGTACAAACGGACTACAACATTTGAAGCAGCTCCTAAGTCAGGCATCCGTTCTTCAATGATGTTATCGGCGGCACCAGTGAATATTTCAAAATTGTAAGAAAAACCCTTAGTATCACAAATGGAGAAGATTTTGAACCCCCACTTATGGGGTTTATTCGGCATATACTGCTTTATGTTTGTTTTAGACATTTTTGTTCCACACATTTGTTCGTCGATACTTAAACGCTGAACCATTGGGACTGAGGAAAATCGATTATTCATATTTTTGATGATGGGGCGGATGAGTTATAACATATCGAATTCTGTGTCATGGACGTTTGGATTTATCAGCAAAATGTATATAGCTCCGAATCTCTTCAAACCGATTCACGGGCATAGCATTTCGTATAGGTTCAAAAGAATGCTTGCTCCAATACGAACGCACATTTGGGAAACGATACACGGACATAAAAATCAGAATACCGATGTATTTTCTTATTTCTTGCTCTGTGCAAGAAAATGTTGTATTTATTTTCTTCTGACGTGCATATAGATTGGATTCATTTGTAATAAGTTTCAAAAACTCATCATCTACAAAGTACGCATAGCAATCGTACGGAGTTTTTAGATGAGCAAACTCTTTCAAGTCTGGGCTCTGAACGCCAATTCACCAATATGAAGTTGAAGATTTTTTTTTCGCCACACCAACTTTTGAAGCTCATCCATATTGTTTCGAAGTTGAGCAACATCACCTTTGAAAATACCTAAGGATGACTGCATTGGCTCTCCCAGAAATTCTTCAACTGCAGCCGTTTGTGCTTGTTTCCGCGAACGACGGGAAATCGGTAAAGTACTACATTCATCTGCGATATTATTCTGCTCGTCTGTAGATGTTTCGACAGAATCTACTTCAACAGTAGTAGGTTCAACAGCTTCTGATGTTTCACCAATTTCCGAAGGAGAAGGAGGAACTGGTGTAGCAAGAGATAGGCCAAGGTCTGATACACTGATGCCACTGGATACTGCTTAAAAAATATAGTCCCTTTCTTTTAGTACCACAAAATCTGGATCATCCACGTCATCATCACTATCAAAATCATCGTCTCCCATATCTTCGTCGCTATCTTCGCAAAAGTTCATAAAATCATTTCGCTCCTCTTCCGACATCTTCGACATGTCATATTTGCGATTACGTTCCCAACGCGACATTATCCTAATAAGAAAATAAGACACCTTTTATATAATTCAATTCAAAATAACTGGCACGAAACACAGTTTTTTTTAACGCACTGCATATGCCCGTCTACAAGAGGTTGAAACGCCAAGTGTTAAAAAAAAACTGTTATACACTTTATATCGCTTCATCACACTTCAGGCTACTTACCAAAAAATTTTTCAATCGAATACTTCAACACTAACACTGTTTAAATTATTACACAAGCAGCACCTTCTGAGGCAAATAATTTTTTCGCACTTTCAACCACTTACTTTTCTTTCAACTGAAAAAAAAATTCAAACACGAAGAGGTACAACATTAGTGTGCGTCCACAGTGCGCGCTCAAAGCGGAGCCGAGCGCAAAGCTGATCAATGCGAGAAGCAATGCGAAAAACTGGCTGCATACAATTTCATACGAAATCACGCATGGTGGCCAAAGTGAAAGCCGAGCCGAGCCGAGCGCAAAGCGGATTGAATGCGAGAAAACAGTTTTGAAGTGTTTTTCAGCGCCGACTCGCATTACAGGTGTTGATGATGTCATGTGTAGTTGATTTTTCCAAGTGAATTTGTGTTTTTCGTCGTTATTGTTTTTCATTATTCGTAAATATAAAATAAAATGGACTGTGAATTATTGATTAGTAAAATTTTTTCTCATTCTGCTCTATGGGACCAAAAAAATAAATGTTATCATAACAGAAATTTAGTAGAAAACTTATGGAGGTCAATTTCAACAGAAATTAATGTACCAAGTAGAGATTAACAATTAGTCGTTCACAAGGAGTTATGGGTATTTTTAGTAGAATTTAGTAGAAAATTTAAATTTAAACAGAAATGAATGTACAAGTAGAGAGTAACAATTAGTCGTTCACAAGGAGTTATGGGTATTTTTATGGAATTGGTCCATTTTTTATAAATATGATGCGAAATTTTTTTGAGAATGTAGTTAAAAGTTTCGATGCTCATTCGGGTATATTCAAAAAATTTTTCTGGGTATTTCCTCAAATCTTCATATAAATGATGAAATTCACCAAATTCGTTCCTTTTTAGGTTTATTTGATGCTTTCCAAATTGTCTTTCTTTTAAAAAATAGTCCATGACAATCGGAGAAACAAAATACTCTTCATCAGACGAATCCATTGCTTTTTACTTCAATAAACACAAATGAATGATTGAAGTAAATACGAACAGCAATACGAACATGAAAATACGAACGACAAGCAGAATTTCAGCGTTGATTCTCGCATTCACTGTGGCCACCCAAAATTCCGCTTCTCGCATGAAAAATCAGCTTTGCGCTCGGCTCCGCTTTGAGCGCGCACTGTGGACGCACACTTAGCGTGCAAGCAAAAAACAAAGCAGAGTAGGCGACTAAAATATGTCACTTGCAGTATTGTTTCTAATATTTTTCATTAACATATTATGTGCTTGCAAATCGTGACCGTCTGTAGAAGGTCGTATGTACTAGAGGGTTAAGTTGAGATAAAAGTGGGCGTGGCACTTTTCAACTGCTAAAAATTTTGATTCCATATATCTCAAAACTGGCTCAAACAATTTTCATAAAAATCTTGGAGATGATGCCGCTGAAAGCTGTCATCAACACAAGCTCAGCCATTTTATTGAAAAAACTCGTTGAAGGGCGTGGCACCGCCCACAATATTTATAAACGTTATATTAAGAGAACGAACAAAGTAATCGTGATGAAATTTAATGAGGTAGATATACTTGCTGTAAGGTTTTTTATTACAAAAATTTGGTACAATAGTACCTAGGGGCGTGGCAACTCCCATATAAGCAAAAACTGTTTATTGTTATAAATAGTGTACTAAGATTGGTGTTTAGATGTCAGTTACTATAGGCTTTAAAAATAAATTAGTTTTGACAGAATTACATCAGTGGGCGTGGCACCTCCCATATTAACATAAATTTGAAAGCGCTGTTTTATGTAAACTATTGCAGCAATTGCTATGAAATTGAATGAAAGTGGTTCAGTTGATATAGAGTATATCTGAATCAAAAGTGGCTGAAATAGCACCAGTGGGCGTGGCACCTCCCATACAAATAAAATACGGTAAGTGGAATATTTATCGAAATAAGTGAGCAATTATACTAAAATTTGGTGTTAGGGGTTTGCTTATGAAAATCTATTTCTGGATCAAAACCGGGCTGGATTGTACCAGTGGGTGTGTCACCGCCCTAAATTTTAAATTAAGCTGCAGCATATATCGCAAACTATTCAAGCTATTGTGCTGAAATTTAATATGAGGATGTCGATCACAAATATAATTTGTTGAACCAACAGTGGGCGGGATTGGAGAAGTGGGCGTGGCATATTTCAAATTTTTCATTTTTATTCGATTTTTCCAACATTTTCCATATTCTTCCGACTTTTTCAACCCTTTATCTTTTTCCAATATATTCTATATGTATTTGTTCGACTTTTTCAACCTCTTTCAACTTTATTCATAAGTTTCTTAATTTTTTCGAATTTTTCATCAATTTTGAATAGTTTCAAATTTTTTCAACCTCTTTCATTTTTTTTAGAGCTTTTCAACCTCTCTCAACTTTTTTCAACATTTTGCATATATTTACGACTTTTCAACATTTTTCAACCTTTGTCAACCTTTCTAACATTTCACATTTTTTTCGACTTATTCAACCTCTACAACGTCTTCTTTACATTTGATGAAAAGGTACTTTCAGTGCAGTGTAGGGTATGTGAGTTTCGGCCTGGCCGAAAATAACACCTTAACTTGTTTTTATTTAACTTTATATGTAACTTTTCATGTTTTTTTTTTTAACTTAAATGCAATTTTAGCTATGTCTCGCTTTGAATTTTAATTGTTCCTCCTTGAATATTAATTAAAGATAGTCTTAACTTAAAAAAAACAAGTTTGAAGAGTCTGCTCCAAAAACAAAATAAAAAAAATCGAAGCCATGGTCGAGGTAAGATGACAATTTCGATTTTTTTTTTTTTTTTGGAGCAGACTCTTCAAACATGGTTTTTCTCGAAGTTTATACTATCTTTAATTAATATTCAAGGAGGAACAATTAAAATTCAAAGGGAGACATAGTTAAAATTGGATTTTAGTTAAAAACAACATGAAATGTTACATATAAAGTTAAATAAAAAAAATAGCTATCTGAATTTCAATTGAACAACCTTTATTACGAGTTCAAGATAGCCTTAGCTTCAAAAAAAACTATGGCTGAACGATGTACTCCAATAATAATAAAAAAAAAACGAGGATAGCCAAAAGGCCAAATTTGGCGGATTTGCACATATGACCATTTTCACCAAAAATGTCATTTTAGCTAGTTTCGATTTAAATTTTTTTTTTTTAGAGAATACTCTTCAACCATAGTTTTTCTTGAAGCTAAGACTATCTTGAATTAATATTCTAGGTTGAAAAATTAAAATTCAAGGACCTATTTTACTTATATAACTTTAAATGTAACTTCTCATGTTTTTTTAAACTTAATTGCAATTTTATTAAAAAAGGGTAATTTCAGTTACATGGCAACATTGCATAAACATCTTCGTTACTTACACATTATAAGCTCTAATTTTGTTAATATATATGACCTAATTAAACTGATTACATTTAAATTTGTCGCATTTTATTTTGAACAGGTTATGGGCCCAGAGCGTGCCCTTCGCGCAGTGTGTAAAGAATTATTAAAAAAAAAGTTGTTTGCTTAAAAAAAGCATTGCACAAGCATTAAAGGCTTTTTTACATTGATTGTCTCCTATGTTTGCTTCGGTTACGCACTTTTTTATTAAAGCTTTGAAAATTAATTTACATTTAAAAACAAAATTCTTTGATTTAAATCATGGCATCGGAAGGCGAAATTAAAGTTGAAAAACTGCAGGACAGCTCACAGTGGCTAACTTGGAAATTTCAAATGGTGCAGATATTGGAAGCTGGAGAAATGTATGAAGTGGTTACTGGAGAAGAGGTGATGCCAAGTGAAAAAGAAGTGGAGAAGAAAGCTAATTGGCGAAAAATTGATGCAAGGGCTCGTCGCACAATCAGCACATCATTGGGAAAACAACCGCTAATGCAAATTCTAAACTGTACTTCTGCAAAAAGCATGTAGGATGCACTTAAGAGTGTGTATGAACAAACTTCAAGGTCAAACGTTTTGTTTTTGCAGCAAAAGTATTACAGTTACACGAAAGATCCCGATGACGATATTGCAACGTTTTTGGCAAAATTAATGGAGATTGTTCAGCACCTTCGTGATCAAGATGAGAAAATTTCAGATTCAATGATTATGACAAAAATCCTAATGTCTTTGCCAGCGGATTATAACCACTTCCACAGTGCATGGGAGTCAGTTCGGCCAGAAGATCAGAATCTTAATAATTTGCAAGCGCGGCTTATGCCTGAGGAAATTCGCTTAGGTGCTCAAGAAAAAGAAAAAGTTGAAGCTTTTGTTGCCAAACGTCAGCAACAGTCATTTTCGGTAAAGCAACAAAGCAGAAGCAGTAAAGCAACAACAACAACAAAAAGTTATGGTAGCTGTTTTAAGTGTGGAGAAAAGGGACATTTTAAGAGGAATTGTCCACAGTTAAAGAAGGCAGCTAAGAATGAGACTCAGCTTAAGAAATATGAAGCTTTGGTTTGTGGTGCAAATGTGAGTGGCAAGCAGAATGCTTGGGTTCTTGACTCAGGTGCAACAGACCATATGTGCCATCGACGCGATT
This sequence comes from Tricholauxania praeusta, assembly GCA_949775025.1. Lineage (NCBI taxonomy): Eukaryota > Metazoa > Arthropoda > Insecta > Diptera > Lauxaniidae > Tricholauxania > Tricholauxania praeusta. The sequence continues at coordinate 114,092,015 of OX459028.1, forward strand.
GGTTTGTCACTTTCGATAACTATGATGATGTCGTCAGAGTCGGTGATGGACATTTGATTAAAGCAGCGGGAAAATGTGACATTGTTGTTTTGGTTAATGAAGGCAGGTGCAGAAAGAAATGAAGGATGTACCGTATATTCCTGGCATTCATTACAACCTATTTTCGTAAGCAAAAGCACTTGATCGTTGATTTAAGTTTTATTCTGACAACAACAACTGTAAATTTGCCAGAGGAGATGGTAGCTCAGTTGCAGTAGGAGTATGTCGTGGGAAATTGTTCCATATGCTAGTTAAAGTACCAGAGCTCAAGTCTGCAAACGTTGCAGTGAGTGAAAAATTATCTTTGCGGATATGGCATAATCGAATGGGTCATCAAAATACGCCACATGTCAGGAAATTTCTCAAGAGCATCAATATGGATTTTATTGAGGAGGATTTTACTTGTGAAGGATGCATATTAGGTAAACAGCACAGAAGCAGTTTCAAATCACGTGATGTGAGGTCTTCGAGCTGTGGTGAACTGTGTTTTGCAGATGTGTGCGGGCCGTTGCAAGAAAAATCCATAGGAGGCGCAAGGTATTTTTTATTAATTAAAGATGACTATTCTCATTTTCGTTTTGTATACTTTTTGAAAGAAAAAAGTGAAGCTGCAAGTGGCATCACAAGTTTTTTGTTGCAGTCCGAAAAAATTGATCAACATAAAACGTATGCGGATAATGGTCTCGAATTTGGTAATGCAGAGCTAGCGCTCTCAGTGCTCTCAACACTATGACGAGGACAATGTGAAGTATGATGGTGGAGAAGATGAGCAAGATGACGAAGGTGATGATGTTAAAGTAGTGGAGGATAGCGTTTTTCAAGATGCTATCGGCAACAACAAGAAAGACAACAACAATAGCAGAATTGCTGATCGTCTGCGCAGTAAGTCAACTTCAACACATGTGTCAGTTATTATTATTTGCGAGGAGCCTAAATCGTTTGAAGAGGCTCTGCAGTCAAAAGATAGTGTGAAATGGAAGCATGCAATGGATGAAGAGTATGACTCATTGACTCAAAATGGGATCTGGACACTCGTAGAAAAAACACCAGATCAAAAGGTCATTGATAATCGATGGGTCTTCAAGCTGAAACAAGATGCCAATGGAAATATTGAACGCTACAAGGCACGTTTGGTTGTGAGGGGTTTTACCCAGGCGTATGGCGTCGACTATGAAGAAACTTTTAGTCCTGTTGCATGTTTCACTTCAATTCGTTGCATTTTGGCTATGGCAGCAGTTCGGAAAATGACTCTTATGCAGTTCGATGTGAAAACGGCCTTTATGTATGGCGAATTGTCAGAGACCGTTTTCATGCAGCAACCAAAGGACTATGACGACGTCAGCGATCGTGTCAGTAAGCTTGTAAAAACTTTATATGGACTTAAAAAATCACCGAGGTGTTGGAATAAAAAATTCACAGTTTTTCTACAACGTTTTGGTTTTCAGGTTTCACCTCATAATCCATGTGTTTTTATTCACAACAGTGGCGATGGATGTATTATTTTGGCTATATACATCGACGATGGCTTAGTTGCAGCGACAAGTGACTTTGAAGCCAGTTACTTTTTGGAACTTGAAATTCAGCGCAAATCTGATGGCTCAAGTTACATTGGTCAAGAGGCTTATACCAAAAAGGTAATTTATAAATTTATCTGATATCTCTGAGCGGCAAAAATGTGTTTCCTTGTACGTTGCAGTAGCTAACGCTGTAAAGGTTGTTTTTTGCGTTGATAACCAAAGTGCAGGCTTTTGAAATAAAATATGTAGCATTTGGTGACCAACTCGCTGATGGCTTAACTAAGGCATAGCCGAAAGAAAAATTTTTGAATTTTAGAAATCAGATAGGCACACAAGAGTTGTAGAAACTTTTTTTATTTTCTTATGATAATTATGAAATACTATAAAGAAATGTAATAATGTTTTGATGTAACTAAAAAGTGGAAGTATTAAAAAGGGTAATTTCAGTTACATGGAAACATTGCATAAACATTGTTAAACCATCTCTCAAGGTTACTTATCTTTGCTTAGCAGACTCTGCTAGTTAGTCTCTTTTCTTTCTTCGTTACTTACACATTATAAGCTCTACTTTTGTTAATATATATAACCTAAATAAACCGATTACATTTTAATTTGTCGCGTTTTATTTTGAACAAATTTGAACTATGTTTCCCTTTAAATTTTAATTGTTCCTCCTTGAATATAGTCTTAAAGATGATAGTCTTAACTTTAAGAAAAAACATTTTTGAAGCGTGTGCACCAAAAAAACCAAAAAAAAAAATCGAAACTATCATCTTAGCTCGACCATGATTTCGATTTTTTCGCATGCCATAGCTGAAACCCGGCATGAGTTTTGGTAGTAGTTTATAAAATTAGATTAAGGTTAGTGCTGTGACTCTCTTAAGAGGTATTAATTATAAAATATTTTGAGCTATAAAAATAGCGGTTAAAATAATTGGTAAAAATTTACAATGATAGAACTTTTATAAAAATAGCAATTCTCAAAATAATATGGAAAATAAAAGTGAAAAAGTGAAGGCTCTAGGCATAGTTAGTTTGAAAAAATGGGCGTTGCTACGGCCTCCATTATAAGAGGAAAATCAAATTTATCATATCTCATCAACTATGGGAAGCAAATGAATGTTACTTGGTACCAGGGACGGGCTGGGATCCCAAAGCGGCTCGGGAATAATGGAACTTGCGGCCCTCAAACCTCTAAAAAAAATTTTAAAGTTGAAATCATAAACCTTATTGTCCCACGCACAACTACACCTTAAGTCCTAAGTCCAACAAAACTTTGAGTCTTAAATCTAATTACACCACGCTTAGCGATTTGCAATAAAAAAATGTAAATAATCAAATTCAAATAATTCTTAAATATGAAATAAGAATGAACTTAATGATGCTGGAAAACAGCATAGGGTATGTGTTTTGGAATAATTGAACGCAGTTAATTACAAGTCATACAAAATAACTAACTACTTATTTATTTTATTATTTTTAATACAATAAGAATTTTTGGAATGCAGAAATTTTTTGTACAATGCTGATTATTATCACTTCTAGCGAAATACTTTGTACAATATCTTTTTCACTTCACATAAGCATAAATGCTTCTAGTCTGTATTGTGTCAAAATACTTCTTAATCGTTTTTTGATAAAATTTAAAATACTGAATGACCTATCACAAGCTACTTGGGTAAATGACAAAGTTAGCATACACTTATATGCTATACCAATGAGGGAAAACGTTCTCGTCAATAAATTATACCTGTTTAATAATCGGTAACAGCAAATGGCGCAATTTTTTACATGAAACGTGCTTTCCTCCAAATTCTTTCAATAAATCTTCACCACCCTCATTATCTACTGATGATGCTTCAATGTCGTAATTTTCAAAATTGATATTATAAGCTTTTAAATGTGTTGTTTTAAGTACGTTCTATTGGGCAGCTAAACTTATTGATTCATAGCGTAAGTTTTCAGCAGTTATTTTTGGTTCAAAAGAAATTAGTTTTCCACAAAGAGCATCAAGTGATGGCGCTTCTAATCCTTTGTCTCTTATATCATTGAAATTTCTCGGATCTAACCAAGCAAGATCTGCATATAGCTTGTTGTTAAATACATCAAAGCGACGCTCTAAGGTCGATACGACTGTGTCGATGATTACATTAAAAATATTTACCCTAAATGCTTTGGCTGGGTCAGAAATACTTTCATCAATAGCATTTTCTTCATGCATTAATTTTTTCCTTCTTAGTCTCTTTTGTGGTAAACAATTTTCTAATTCTGATTCCAGATCTTTTTCTTCTAATTGCGTGTTTGCCCAGTTAATAAAATTATCGGCCGTTGTTTTCACGTCATCAAATTTCGTTCTAAGAGTTTTCAATTTTTTAATTGTTACATGTACTATATTAAAAGCTTTTAAAATATCAATCCACTTTTTTTTTTTTTTTTTAAAGCATAAGCCAACGCTCAGGGGATGCCCCCTATAAATGCAATGCACCGTGTTGGTTTTAAGAAAAGGAGAAAGGTTAGAGGGAAGGGGGATAGATGGAGTAGTGTCGGTGAACATTAATCTTGAATCTATGGATGTCACAACTGCAGGGGAAGACAGACGCAGGTAAGCAGTTCCACAACTTGATGGTTTGGCCAAAGAAAGAATTATCACGAAAGTGTGATGTCCTGTTGAACACCGGCGTGACGCAAAAAGGATGGGCCTGATGGGATGCCCGAGTGCTGCGAGAGAAAATCCTGGCTGATGGAATCAGTTCCCGTATTTCTCTAGAGCACATCCCGTTATAATATCTATAAAAAAGGGTTAAACACCCTACGTTACGCCGGTGGTGAAGGGAATCGATAGAGGCGATGATAGATTCATCACCTATTAGTTTCAACACACGTCGCTGGACACGATCTAGCAGCTCCAAGGTGGTTTTAGAAGCCCCGGCCCAAATGTGTGAGTTGTACTCAAGTTTGGGTCTAATATAAGTGAAATAAATAGTACGAAGATCAACTGGAGTGAAGTATTTCTTACACCGTTTCAAAAAACCAATACACTTGGCCGCATCTTTCGCCACATCGAATACATGATCAGACCACCTCAGGTGGTGATCAGGTCCGATTGAACCGATATGCCCAGAACGTCAAGAGTTGTTGACCTCGCAATATCTAAGCCAGCCATATTAAGGGAAGGAAGGGAGAGATCCATTCGTCTGTGAGACAACAGACAGCACTGAGTTTTAGAAGCATTAAAATTGACTCGGTTAATACGACCCCACTCGGTGATTGTGTTGAGGTCGAAAACGAGTGAGTCATTCATATGCCGCCTTTTACTCTCAACCTCCACAGAGCTCGGGCGATTTTTGAAGCAATAAGAATGACATATGTTGCTGTCGTCCGCAAAGGAATGGATTGGGTTGGTGGTCGATGACAGAAGGTCATCGATAAAGACCAGGAAAAGGGTAGGAGATAGGACAGAACCCTGGGGAACTCCAGCATTGATGAAGTGTTCGTTAGAGGTGAAACCGTCTACCACAACACGGATAGAGCGATCACTGCAGAAGCTCGTAATCCAACGAGCAAAGGAATTACCGACACCAAATGCAATTAGTTTTGATACGAGGGCGCGATGCCACACTCGATCAAACGCCTTAGAAATATCCAGAGCGACAACCATACTTTCACAGAAAAAGTGAACGGAATGGTTCCATTTTTCAGTGAGGAACGACATAAGATCACCGGTAGAACGAGACCTACGGAAACCATATTGGCGATCACTAAGTAATTCGTTGCGCTCCAGATAGTTCACTAGGTGAAAGTTTATTACACTCTCCATAACTTTGGAGTGCGCAGAGCATATCGCAATGGGTCGATAATTATTAGGGTTGGAAACCTCGCCTTTTTTGGAAACTGGCTGAACATTAGCAACCTTCCAACAAGATGGAAATATCCCACTAGTGTAGGATATGGAAAAAAGATTGCGTAATGGCCGAGCTAGTGTTGAGGCACACTTTCTCAACACATGGGCTGATATGCCATCAGGCCCTGAGGCTTTATTTATGTTGAGGTTTGCAAGGACTCTTTTTACTGCCCTTGTTCGAAAGTAAATAGTTGGCATTGCCGAAGACCTATTCTGAACAGGTGGTAAAGGCTGACAGCTATCTGGGAGTGTAGCATTTTTCGCAAAGATGCTAGCCAATAGATCGGCTTTGTCAGCAGGGTCAGTGAATATTTGGTCGTTCATTAAAAGAGTTGGAATAGACGATGAGGACTGATTCTTCACTCTCTTAACAAATGACCAAAAACTTTTGCTACCTTTCGGTAGTGAAATGATTCTTTTGCGCAGGTTTTGTTCGTAGAGAAACTTTTCTCGCTGAATCGTGGCATTACAGCAATTTCTAGCCTCAATGCGAAGCCTTTCGGTATCAGCATTTCTAATGAGCCGCCAATTCCGAAATGCTTCCTCTTTGGACCTGACTGCAGTCCTGCAAGTCTCATTAAACCAAGAGTGGTCCTTTGGCTTAACGTTAACTGTTTTATAAGGTATGAAGGACCGCATACCTAATAAAATAATTTCTTGAACCATTAAAGCCGCGGCATTTATGTTCCTATCAGCGAAACACAATTTCCAATTGAAATTACGAAAGAAATTATTTAACGCAATCCAATTTGCTTTATTATAAAGCCATACAGTCCGCTTCGGGGCTTTCGGCGAAACAGTGCGTAAACTTTTAAATGGAAGAGCAGCGGAAATAGTATAATCCGAGTTACCAAGAGGTGCAAGGACAGACACATCGTATTTTTCATGATGTGATGTCAGAAAGAGGTCTAGTGTACTTAAGCTATGCCCCCCAACGCGTGGAATGTACGTGAGGTCATTCACTAGTTGAGTCAGTAAATTGGACTCGGCAAAAAACTCAACAGAACGACCTTCAGGAGTTGTAAGGCCAGAATGGCGCAACCAATTAGAGTTATGAACATTGAAATCACCAGCAACTACAATTTCACTGTCTGGGTACGACTCTAAAATTTTGGAAATCGAATCAGAGAGGACGTCTATCTTTTCAAAAGTAGGAATCCTCCCTAAATTCGGGCTTCTATACAGGAAGCAGAAATGTAGAATGTGCGACTGGATTTTGAACTTAATCCACATAGAACTAAATTCGGCATCCGTCGTGTTCAAATGTTGCTGACACTGGTACGCAACATCGCTACGTATATATACAGCGAGGCCCCTATGGGGAGAAAATAATGGCAGAAGGTGATAACCAGGTATCTGGAAATCCAGTGGATCAGCATCCCCACACACCTGAGTCTCACCAACCGCCATTACTTGGGGATGGAAACTAGAAACATGGGCATAGACCGAAAAAAAGTTTGACCTGAAGCCACAAATATTGCAAAAATCAAAGCGGAATCTCTCCGACATTTGCGACATCTCAAAAACCCAAGAAGAATATTAATGCTAAATTGTAAGTGGAGTCAAGGCCAGTAATTAAGAGCGAAGAGAATAAGAGTCGGCAATTGCTATGCCTTTGACCACTCAAGACTCAAACTCCCAACATAGCCCTAGCCACACTTTACAAATAGCTTAGGATGGGAATAGGGAGAGAAAAGGCTACCAAACAACAGAAATTACAAAGGAGAGGGCATAGAAAAGCCCTTTACGTTAACATTAACTTTCCGTTAAATTAATCCCAAATTAAGGGAAAACTCTTTAATCTGGGAGCACTGCTGCGACTTGGCAGCGACGTCAGTAAGTAAAATTGTAACTGCAGTTTATGATGCTGGGCTAGCTGTTGTTGTTTTGTTGCAGTATTATTTTATTTTGTTTTGTTTTGTTAAGCGTCTAACGAACGACTTGTCGGTTTATTATTGTGGTGTTTAATAGAATATGTATTAAATTGTAGATTTTGTTATTGCTTAGTAGTACTGGGTGTTTTTTTTAGAGGTTTGTTTTTCGAATAGAGATAAAACTGGCATTTTATGGTCAAATCTGGCAACTCTAATGTGATTTATGTTCAGTTTGGTTTGCCATTTCATCATGAACAGGTTGACAAAAGAACAACGCTTGCAAATCGTGCAAATTTATTTCGAAAATAATGGTTCAGTTCGCGAAGTTTACCGCAAGCTCCGTCCATTTTATGGTCGACATAATCGTCCATCAGAGCAATTAATTCGGTTAACCATGGGTCGTTTTCGCACTACGTTTACTCTATGTGATAATACGCATCCGCAGAGACGTCGAACAGTGCGCACCAAAGAAACAATTGCCGCTGTAGAGCAAAATGTTGAAGAGGACCCGAATGAATCGATTCGCCACCGTGCACAGCAATTGGAGCTTTGTCCATCAACTTTATGGAAGATTTTGCGCAAAGATCTTGGCTTGCGACCTTACAAGATCCAGCTTGTGCAAGAATTAAAGCCGCGAGACCATGCAATGCGTCGTGATTTTGGTGTATGGGCCGAAAATGAGATTGATCTCGATGCTGATTTTCATCGCAAAATTTTGTTCAGTGATGAGGCTCATTTTTGGTTGAATGGCTACGTCAACAAGCAAAATTGCCGCATTTGGAGTGAAGAGAATCCACATGAAACCCTTGAGACGCCATTACATCCACAAAAACTGACTGTTTGGTGTGCTCTATGGGCTGGTGGAGTCATTGGGCCATACTTCTTCCGAAATAATGCTGGAGAGTCAGTTACCGTTAATGGAGACCGGTATAGAGCCATGATAACCGACTATTTTGTTCCCGAATTCGATGGCATGAATGTGGATGAGTTGTGGTTCCAACAAGACGGCGCTACATGCCACACAGCGCACGTCACAATCAATTTATTGAAGGAAGCATTCGATGAGCGCATAATTTCGCGGAATGGACCTGTCAATTGGCCACCAAGATCGTGTGATTTGACACCATTGGATTATTTTCTTTGGGGATATGTGAAGTCGCTCGTCTACGCCAACAAACCAGAAACGTTAGGGGACTTGGAAGCCAACATTCGTGGCGTTATTGCCGACATACGACCCCATATACTCGAAAAAGTGGTTCAAAATTGGACCTGTAGAATTGGCTTTATTCGAGCCAGCCGCGGCGGCCACATGCCCGAAATCATATTTAAACATTAATGGCATAAAATTATCCTTCCAATAAAGCCAAATTGATGGACATTAAAACGATTTTCTTGTGTTTTATTTCAATTCGAAGCTCTATACCTCTAAAAAAAACACCCTGTAGTTGGATTTATTGTTTTTGACTTGTCTGTTTATTATTGTGTTGTTTAATAGAATATGTATTAAATGGTAGATTTTGTTATTGTTTTGTAATAATTGGATTTCTTGTTTTCTGTATTTAAACATAGGTAAAAGAACACGCGACGAAAACAATATAATAAAAGACACGAGCTACAACATTAAGACATAACATTAAAAACATCAAAACAAGACGCAACAGAACAGTAAGGGGGACCGCGCGACACGTCCTCTCCCTATGAGATGTGAACTACTACTGAACTACTCATACTTCAAACTACTGTTTGAAGGTACATAATTTGAAAAATGTGTAGTAATGTCAAATACAGAATAAAAACAACGCAATTAAAACTGTTTCATATTTTAAAAATGCTTCTCTGTAAGACTTATCGTTTACACGTGTTTCCGATTTTGATCGAGTGTCATTTTTAATTTTTCTCAAGTGCAGTAATAAGCACAACGTATAAAGATTTTTCAAATTTTCCAGTAGGTCCGAATATTTTTGTGAGCTCAGTATCTTTTGCCCACCATCTTGTTTGTCCTATCAAGTTTAATCTTCTGTTATCATTAGATGATAACGATGAAACCCAAATGCAGCTGTTTTATTGAATAATCCAAATAATGATTCGCAACATATAGTGCTACTTGTTGCATCAATCATTACAAGGTTTAATAATTGGCTGTAGCACCATACACACATGCATCAATGATGGAGACTCCGAAGATAGCCATGAAGTAAAGCCCTTATATTCACCCTGCATATTCGCTGCGCCGTCTATTGAAGTTCCGACACATTTTTTAATATTAATGTTACAAGATTTGAGAGTTCTTTCCACTAGCTGTTTAAAGCCTTTACCAGTACAATCCCGACACTGAACCATACCTAATAATCTTTCATAAACAATATCGTCATATACATAACGCGTAATAATAGAACATTGATCTTTACTTGTTATATCTTGTGCCGTATCAATTTGTATAGAAAATACAAATATATGTATGTATATACAGTGTGGTCCATAATAACTGTCAGTAAAACAAAGTGTTATAAAAATCAAAGTCGTCTACAATATTGTTTTTTATTTATCACAAACGTTTCACAACATTCCAAAATTTATTAAATTAATGATGAAGTTCGAATCTATCACCCTTTTCTTTGCTTACAAAACGTAAACGTTTGAAAAACGATTCACAGGCGGCACGCATCATTTTCTGCTCCATTTCGTCCCAAATCCTTGTCAAACGTTGCTTGATCAATTGTCAAGCCTTTTGTTGACCTTATTTTACCTAGCATACGCAAAAATCCAATGTCTTGAGATCCGGGGATGATGCTGGCCATTCTTCCGCAGATACTGCTCCCCACACCTTGATTTTGGTCACGTTTTGATATCGCTCAGCAGTCAATTCATCTTTTGGAGCATTCGCAAAACTTCTTGAGTACACTTCTGTCTTGCAGGAAGAACAGTTTTCCATCCGAAAAGATTATTTCATCTCCACCGTGCCAGTCAAGAAGCTCCTTACTTTTTGTAACAGGTAATTGCTTTTACTTATTTGTTAGCCAATGAAAGCGTTAGCTTTTATAGGCCTTGAGTCGTAGAACATTCCTGATAAGAAGCTGCTTGGAAATTATTTATATTTTCATATCCTTTTCTACAGAACAGGCTGATTGAGCAGGACATCGTCCTCTGGCTTGTTTAATGACGTCATTTATTCCCACAGTCCGACTGCGTCCAATATCTTCGAGCCTCCCGTATCCTTATATCATTTTATTGTCTTATATATGATGTTTTCTGCTATTCCGAGTGGTTTTAGTGTTTTTATGATGTCACAATTTTTGTAATTTTATTTTTAAAAAATTTATAACTAAGTCACGTTTACCTTCCATGGCGCTTCTGAGTTTGATATAAAGAATATTTTTTCTGCCGTGTACTTTCGTTGTGTACAATTCAATTTTGAAAAGCATAAAAAAAAAATCAGGTTTTCAATTGTTTTCGGAACACTGAAATTTACTGACAGTTATTATGGACCACACCAGTGGCGTAGCCTGGATTTTTGCTCGGGGTGGGCCCGGTGGTGTAGTGATGACTTTTCGGGGGGACGTTCTTTTACAAACCGAACGAATTTAGTTTGGCTGAAATTTTTTTTTATGGGTTCTGTTTTTATGGTTCTGAAAATATACGTGTTCGAGGATTTTTTTGAAATTTTTTTTTGCAAAATAGAACGAATTTAAATTTTGAGAATTTCGTGAAATTTGGCATGGAGACTCACTTTCAAAAATTCATAACTCCGGTTTTGTTAAAATTAGAAAATTGATTTTATTTTCATTTTAAAACTAATAGAACGAACTGGAAAAAAATTATCTATTACAAAATTACATATTAACAAATTAATATTGTTATAAACAATTTAAATGTTTAAACCAATTTTTAACAATTTTTCCCACCCTGTATCAAATTTTTAATATAACCATCGTTTTAACGTCAAATTTCCTATCGAAAACGTATTTTTTTTAATGGGCAAACTATTATTACCATAAGAAATAAATTTTTTTATGTAGTGCGGCACGTCTTATTTGCGCCCGTATTCTACACTAGTTTACAAATTTGGGTTTCATCTCGAGATCTGGTTTCTCATAGACTTTTTTCTATGTATCTTGGGGCGTAGATTCCAAAAATGGCAACCATTTTTTTTTTTTTTCTTAAGAATCGCTTTCGAGATATCCCTGAAAAACCTCTTTTTTTTGCACTTTTTTCATTCTTAAAATCAGGGACATAACTATTATAAGATTTATGTCAAAAAATTGGTTTATAATTATTATGAATAAGAAATATTTTATTAGTTGTCAATAACTATTATTTTTCAATGGATTCTTTTTTACGTTGAGTCATAACTATTATGCATAAAAGATATTTTATTAGTTGTCAATAACTATTATTTTTCAATGGATTTTTTTTACGTTGAGTCATAACTATTATGCATAAGAGATATTTTATTAGTTGTCAATAACTATTATTTTTCAATGGATTTTTTTACGTTGAGTCATAACTATTATGAATAAGAAATATTTTATTAGTTGTCAATAACTATTATTTTTCAATGGATTTTTTTTACGTTGAGTCATAACTATTATGCATAAGAGATATTTTATTAGTTGTCAATAACTATTAATTTGGAAAAAATATTTTTTTACGTTGTTTTGAAAAAAGTGTTCAACAGATTTTCATTTTTGTGAATCTTTTTGCACCAATCGATGGGGAGGTGGTTTTTATGACATCACCAGAGGTGGTCATCGGTTCGAAAATGTGCGCGATTTTGACTCATTTTTGAAGTTTTTTTGCTTCAATCAATGAAAAGAGGTCTAAAAAGGATATTGGCCATCACTAGAAGTGGTACCGATCCTTAAAAGTACTCTATTTAGGTCCATTTTCGAATTTTTTTTTGCAAAAAATCGATGGAAAGAGGTTGACAATGGGCTTTGGCCATCACCAGAGTTGGTCCCAACTAAAAAAGTGGTCGATTTTGGTGCGTTTTGAAAAAAAAATTTTGTACCAATCGTTGGAAAGAGGTCGAAGTAGAAAAAAGGACGAGAAAGTGCCCGATTTTGGTCCATTTTCGAAATCTTGTTTGCACCAATCTTTGGAAAGAGGTCGAAGTCGAAAAAAAAGGTACCAAAAAGTGTCCGATTTTGGTCCATTTTCGAAATTTTGTTTGCACCAATCTTTGGAAAGAGGCCGAAAATAGATTTTGGTCATCATCAAAGGTGGTTTCGAGTCCCAAAATGTGCCCGATTTTGGTCCATTTTCGAAATTTTGTTCGCACCAATCTTTGGAAAGAGGTCAAAGTCGAACAAAATTTACCAAAAAGTGGCCGATTTTGGTCCATTTTCGAAATTTTGTTTGCACCAATTTTTGGAAAGAGGTTGAAGTCGTAAAAAAAGGTACCAAAAAGTGCCCGATTTTGGTCAATTTTCGAAATTTTGTTTGCACCAATCTTTGGAAAGAGGTCGAAGTCGAAAAAAAAGGTACCAAAAAGTGCCCGATTTTGGTCCATTTTCGAAATTTTGTTTGCACCAATCTTTGGAAAGAGGCCGAAAATAGATTTTGGTCATCATCAAAGGTGGTTTCGAGTCCCAAAATATGCCCGATTTTGGTCCATTTTCGAAATTTTGTTCGCACCAATCTTTGGAAAGAGGTCGAAGTCGAAAAAAAGGGTACCAAAAAGTGGCCGATTTTGGTCCATTTTCGAAATTTTGTTTGCACCAATCTTTGGAAAGAGGTTGAAGTCGTAAAAAAAGGTACCAAAAAGTGCCCGATTTTGGTCCATTTTCGAAATTTTGTTTGCACCAATCTTTGGAAAGAGCTCGAAGTCGAAAAAAAAGGTACCAAAAAGTGCCCGATTTTGGTCCATTTTCGAAATTTTGTTTGCACCAATCTTTGGAAAGAGGCCGAAAATAGATTTTGGTCATCATCAAAGGTGGTTTCGAGTCCCAAAATGTGCCCGATTTTGGTCCATTTTCGAAATTTTGTTTGCACCAATCTTTGGATAGAGGTCGAAGTCGAAAAAAAAAGGTACCAAAAAGTGCCTGATTTTGGTTCATTTTCGAAATTTTGTTTGCACCAATCTTTGGAAAGAGGTCGAAGTCGAAAAAAAAAGGTCCCAAAATGTGCCCGATTTTGGTCCAATTTCGAAATTTTGTTTGCACCAATCTTTGGAAAGAGCTTGAAGTCGAAAAAAAAGGTACCAAAAAGTGCCTGATTTTGGTTCACTTTCGAAATTTTGTTTGCACCAATCTTTGGAAAGAGGTCGAAGTCGAAAAAAAAAGGTCCCAAAATGTGCCCGATTTTGGTCCAATTTCGAAATTTTGTTTGCACCAATCTTTGGAAAGAGCTTGAAGTCGAAAAAAAAGGTACCAAAAAGTGCCTGATTTTGGTCCATTTTCGAAATTTTGTTTGCACCAATCTTTGGAAAGAGGTCGAAGTCGAAAAAAAAGGTCCCAAAATGTGCCCGATTTTGGTCCAATTTCGAAATTTTGTTTGCACCAATCTTTGGAAAGAGGCCGAAAATAGATTTTGGTCATCATCAAAGGTGGTTTCGAGTCCCAAAATTTGCCCGATTTTGGTCCATTTTCGAAATTTTGTTTGCACCAGTCATTAAATAGAGGTCGAAAATGAATTTTGGACCTCATTAGAGGCGGCTCCGGACCCTGGAAAGGACCGTTTATGACCCATTTTCGAAAAAAACTTCTTTTTTCTGTAATAAATAGGAAAAGGTCGAAAATGGATTTTGGACATCACCTATAGTGGCTCCTGAGTCCGGCCCCGAGAAAGAACCGTTTTTAACCCTTTTTCGGAAAAATTTTTTTTTTCTGTAATTAATGTGAAAACGTCGAATATAAATATTTGAAATCATTCAGGGTGGCTCCGGACCCTGGAAAGGACCGCTTTCGATCATTTTGGTAGTTTTCAAGTTCCGGAGTTACTCTAAAAGACATCCAAAACGCATTTTCAACCTTTCATAATCGATTGGAGCAATAAAAAATTTTAGGGTGATTCATAAAAAATTTTTTTTTTGTCCGAATCGATAGGGAAATGTCGACAATAGTCATTTTCGAGCTTTATCTATGCATTGGAGCAAAAAAAAAATTTTTTATGAACCACCCTAAAATTTTTTATTGCTCCAATCGTTATGAAATGTTGAAAATGCGTTTTGGATGTCTTTTAGAGTAGCTCCGGAACTTGAAAACTACCAAAATGATCGAAAGCGGTCCTTTCCAGGGTCCGGAGCCACCCTGAATGATTTCAAATATTTATATTCGACGTTTTCACATTAATTACAGAAAAAAAAAATTTTTTCCGAAAATGGGTCAAAAACGGTTCTTTCTCGGGGCCGGACTCAGGAGCCACTCTAGGTGATGTCCAAAATCCATTTTCGACCTTTTCCTATTTATTACAGAAAAAAGAAGTTTTTTTTCGAAAATGGGTCATAAACGGTCCTTTCCAGGGTCCGGAGCCGCCTCTAATGAGGTTCAAAATTCATTTTCGACCTCTATTTAATGACTGGTGCAAACAAAGTTTCGAAAATGGATCAAAATCGGGCACATTTTGGGACTCGGAACCACCTTTGATGATGACCAAAATCTATTTTCGACCTCTTTCCAAAGATTGGTGCAAGCAAAATTTCGAAAATGGACCAAAATCAGGCACTTTTTGGTACCTTTTTTTTCGACTTCAACCTCTATCCAAAGATTGGTGCAAACAAAATTTCGAAAATGGACCAAAATCGGGCACATTTTGGGACTCGAAACCACCTTTGATGATGACCAAAATCTATTTTCGGCCTCTTTCCAAAGATTGGTGCAAACAAAATTTCGAAAATGGACCAAAATCGGGCACTTTTTGGTACCTTTTTTTTCGACTTCGAGCTCTTTCCAAAGATTGGTGCAAACAAAATTTCGAAAATGGACCAAAATCGGGCACTTTTTGGTACCTTTTTTAACGACTTCAACCTCTTTCCAAAGATTGGTGCAAACAAAATTTCGAAAATGGACCAAAATCGGCCTCTTTTTGGTTCCCTTTTTTTCGACTTCGACCTCTTTCCAAAGATTGGTGCGAACAAAATTTCGAAAATGGACCAAAATCGGGCACATTTTGGGACTCGAAACCACCTTTGATGATGACCAAAATCTATTTTCGGCCTCTTTCCAAAGATTGGTGCAAACAAAATTTCGAAAATGGACCAAAATCGGGCACATTTTGGGACTCGAAACCACCTTTGATGATGACCAAAATCTATTTTCGGCCTCTTTCCAAAGATTGGTGCAAGCAAAATTTCGAAAATGGACCAAAATCAGGCACTTTTTGGTACCTTTTTTTTCGACTTCGACCTCTATCCAAAGATTGGTGCAAACAAAATTTCGAAAATGGACCAAAATCGGGCACTTTTTGGTACCTTTTTTTTTCGACTTCGACCTCTTTCCAAAGATTGGTGCAAACAAAATTTCGAAAATGGACCAAAATCGGGCACTTTCTCGTACTTTTTTTCGACTTCGACCTCTTTCCAACTATTGGTACAAAATTTTTTTTTCAAAACGCACCAAAATCGACCACTTTTTTAGTTGGGACCAACTCTGGTGAGGGCAAAAGCCCATTGTCAACCTCTTTCCATCGATTTTTTGCAGAAAAAAATTCGAAAATGGACCTAAATAGAGTACTTTTAAGGATCGGTACCACTTCTAGTGATGGTCAATATCCTTTTTAGACCTCTTTTCATTGATTGAAGCAAAGTTTTTATGACCACCTCTGGTGATGTCATAAAAACCACCTCCCCATCGATTGGTGCAAAAAGATTCACAAAAATGAAAATCTGTTGAACACTTTTTTCAAAACAACGTAAGAAAATATTTTTTCCAAATTAATAGTTATTGACAACTAATAAAATATCTCTTATGCATAATAGTTATGACTCAACGTAAAAAAAATCCATTGAAAAATAATAGTTATTGACAACTAATAAAATATTTCTTATTCATAATAATTATAAACCAATTTTTAAAAATAATTATTAAAATTGGGCAATTTTTTCAATCTGAAAAAAGATAATAATAGTTATTTTGGGTCCCTGCTTAAAATATATTAATTTTTGACAAAATGGAGGGCGCACAAAGATAATTTTCATTTTTTCTGCACTGAGGTCGTTTTAGGCTATAAATCATAAAAAATGTGTCAAAAAAAAAATAAATTGAACGATCCAGCCCAAGAACTGTTTCCTAAACCGAAAAAAATTTTTTTTTTTTTCGGATGAACCAGTGTCCAGATATCTTGCTCACCGCAAATTTTGAGGTTGTTCAGGGCATTACAATTTTCTAACTTATGAACAAATATTTTTGAACCAAAATTTCGGGGATAAGTCTTGAATAGTTATATGTACTTTAATAATGAAAGAACTATTTTGGTCTACGATAAAATGCAGCTTCCAAAAAAAAAATTTAAAAAAAGTGTATTTATTTTTCAAAAAGCTCCCGGAGGCTTAAGTTGTGGAATTTATATAAAGAAGAAGAGGCTTACGACAAACTTAGAATTTGTCAGCGGTAGCGGCCCCGCGGCTTCGCGGGAGACAGCTCGACCATACATATAGCATACAGGCGAGCGGGGACGAAGTTTTAAAGAACTTGCTTTCTTCCGACTTGCTGCCCGAGGGGTATTTGGTTATAGCGTTTAAGTTTAAAACTCGTCCCCACTCGCCTGTATGCGATATAAAGACTGTCTTTCTCTCGACTTCAAGAGATCCATTTCCTCCAACTCGCTGTCCAAGGAATATTGGGTTATAGAACTTAGGCTTACTACATAGAATTGTCAGAGGTAGCGTCCCTGCGGCCTTACGGCCACGCGGCCCACCGGGAATTTTCCCGTACTCCCGATGGCCAGTCCGGGCCTGCTTGGTACATACATACATAAAAAGTACGGGCAAAAGTTAGTTTCAATAAAAAAAAATGGGAGGTACCAAGCCTCCGATCTCAGAAAAAACAAAAATTTCTGATGCAGCTGAATGAGACAAGATACACATATAAATCACGGGCTAAAGTAATTTTCAATCAAAAAATGAGTGGTTTCACGCCTTCAATATGCGAATGAAACAACATTATGTATATATCAGCAATTTAAACTACTCCTTCCGTATGTTCTGAGTCCTCTCACACATATAATTAATCACTGCGTTACAACTTCCTGTTTTCCGCGAATTTGGAAAGTTGCTATAGTCCTACCACTTCCGAAAAAACCAGGTGCTACGGAACCTTATATCATACTGTATACTTTATCAAATGTCTGTGAGGTATTAATGCACGAGCAAATTACTGAACATTTAAATAAATATCAACTGCTGTCACCACTGCATTCGGGCTTCCGTGCTAGACATAGTTGTGCAACTGCTATGTTGAAAGTTATGGATGATATACGTATTGCGTATGACCTAGATCAGATTACCTTTTTATGACTCTTAGACTTCTAGCGTTAACCATCAAACTCTGTGCAAAAAATTAAAATATTTCTTTGGGTTTTGCGATAGTTCAGTGCAATTTGTGAAAAGTTATCTTCATGATAAATTGCAAAGAGTCAGAGTTGGTGAACATTTTTCCGAATACAAGTTATGTAGTTCAGGTATGCCACAGAGCTCAGTTTTAGGGAATTTATTGTTTAGTCTGTTTATCAATGACATTTTTTTGATATCTACCAGTGTTAATTTGCATGCTTATGCTGATGATATCCAAATGTATTTGTCTCGGCGTATTGGCCTTATTGATGATCTAGCTTATAGACTGAATGAAGATCTGTGTAATGTTTTTAATTGGGCTATTTGAAATAAGCTGTGTTTGAACCCCAACAAGTCTTATGTGCTACCTATTTCTCGAGGTCAACTTGAAATTGGTAGTATGCCAACTATTTTCATTGGAGATATGCCGCTGAAATTTGTTAATAAAGCAACTTGTCTTGGTTTCCATCTCAATACTGCTTTGCCTTGTGTTGACCATATAAATCATGTAATAAGCAAAATTTACATGACTTTGCTTCTTCCCTACTTCCTACATAAATTGTTTTGAAGTTGTGTACAGTAAATTGAACTCTAGTTCCTTACATAAGCTGCAAGTTGCTTTCAATAACGCTACACGCTATGTGTATGGCTTACGTAGGTTTGACCACGTCTCACCTATGAGTAGAATGATTTTAGGATGTTCCATCGAAAAATATATCATGGCAAGAAATTGTATGTTCCTGCATAAATTAATTTATACACGAAGTCCGCCATATCTTTACGACAAATTACGTTTCAGTATATCCAATAGATGCAACAACTTAATTATTCCAAAATGTACATACCTCAATTCCTCTCGAAAATTCTTCATCCACGCCATTAGAATCTGGAATTCACTAAATAGTGACTTAAAAAGTATTTCAAACTTCGGCAAATTTAAGCAGTTAATTTTTGATAATGTTTCGCGTTAAAATCTTGTTTTTATCAAATTCAATATTTTTATATTTTATTTTTTAATATCCAGTTATTTATAAATTTTAGTACTATTTTTTATTCGTATAAGTTATTATGTTTCTTATTTTGTAACTGGCTGTGTCACCTCTAGTATGCAAGACCTAAATTGTTGTTAGATTCTACGTAAATAGTATAAATATTTATTGAAAATGTACTGACCATATTTTATTGTACGTTAAAAGAAGTAATTGCTTATTGTACTAATGACAAAAATAAATAAAATAAATATTTGATGCAGATAAATGAGACGTGGTAGTTATATAATAGGCAAGGATTTTAACAAATTAAATTCATCGCCCCACCTACCAGTAAGGCCAGAGCAACGTCTGTCCGGTCTGTTGTATGTATTTAAAAGAGCAGGGACAAAAGTTGATTTCACTTGAAAAATGGACTGTTTCGCGCCACCTTGGTCGTGTGAACTATTGAAGTTCAATATTTTTAATATTTTACCACAGGAATAAGTTTATTTTCCAAGTTTAACAACAAAACTTTTTCAGATAACTTGTTAAATTTATATTGAGAACAATTCTGTAGTCACAAGCAATAACAGATTAAGTCGATATATGATCACAAGGTAAAGCAACATAAGTTTTGTGTATAATCATGTGACTTATACTGTTTCGGATTGTCATCGTAGATCAACTTTAGCTGTTATTGCTTCTTGCCACAGATTTTTTTGCTCATTCTCATTAAAAAAATGTTTCAAACAAAACTTTTTTCCATTTAGTTTTCGGATTCTCGATCTAGTAGCAAGTGGGGGTGTATGTAGATCTTTTTCGCTCTCTGTATATGTACTGTAAGTCGTTTGAGTTAAATGAGGTACGTACATAAGTGTAATAGGTATTATGAGATTTTTGCTTATGGGGTAAAACACGCGAAAACGCCAGCGAAAAAATTTTTTTTTCTCCGATTTGGCTGAAATTTTGCATTATTGTTATATCGATGTCCAGCAATAAAACTGTGTTCAGGAATTTGCCCTAGTATTATTTGTTGTTGAGATACGCGGGTATGAAATTCACGATTTTTGTACTTTTTCAGAATAAGTGTTTTTTTCGAAAATTAATAGCTTACAGCAAACTCTATCAATTAATAATTGGTATACCTACGATTTTAGGTTTTTCCTTGTACTTTTCGAAAAAAAATATTGTTTTTGAAAAAAAAAAAATTTTTCGCAAAAATTTTTCGAATTTAAAATTATTTTTGCATTTTTTTTAAAAAAAAACCATTTTTTAAAAATTTTTTTTTTATTTTTAAAAAAAACTTTGATTTATTCTGCGCTTAATGACGTAAAAATTTTTATGGGGAAAAAATTATTTATATTTTTTTTTTAATTTTAAAAAAAAATTAAAGAGCTAAGATTTTGAAAATTGAAATGAATTTTTGAATTTTTTTTGAAAAATGCATTTCTGAATATTTTTTTGTTTTTACATTTTTAAGTTTTTACTTGTACTTTTCGAAAAAAAATACTGTTTTTGAAAAAAAAAAATTTTTCTCAAAAATTTTGCGAATTGAAAAATATTTTTGCATTTTTTTTTAAAAACCCATATTCAAAATTTTTTTTTTTTTTTTAAAAAAAAACTTTGATTTATTCTGCGTTGAATAACGTAAAAATTTTTGCGGGGAAAAAAGTATTTATATTTTTTTTTTAATTTTAACAAAAATTAAACAGCTAAAATTTTGTAAATTGAAATGAATTTTTGAATTTTTTTTGAAAAATCCATTTCTGAATATCTTTTTGATGAACTTCAGATTACAGCTTGATCTGCAAGCTTTAAAATGATATGCCGTAACATGAGTGCAAGTAATTAATTAAAATGTTTGAGCCGTTAACCTGAAAACTAAAACTGAAATTTAAATTGAGTGCAGTAGCCTTTCAACGCGTAGTACAGCGCGCGTTTAGTGGCTTAATCATTTTAATTAACCATCGAACCACTTAGCACTTTCAGGTATGTATGGGTTAAAGGGGATATGTCTTAATTTTTTCAAATGTCTTATATCATAAGTTTGAGCACTAAAGACATCGAGAGCAGTGGTTTCCTTCAGAAAATTCTTTAAGCATTTTTCAAAGAAAATAAGTTTAATCAAAATTAAATTCAACAAATGAATGCAGATATGCGAGTGTATTCCCATAAGCAAGTTACGTCAAATTTTTACTTAAATACTTCCGAAAGTTATTATGATATAACTCGTGAAACTTACCTTCCTTTGTAAAAAAAAAATAGATGGAAAATATGACAGGTTGACTGAAATTCGTTTAAGTTTCATGCCAATCTAATTGAAATCACCCCACATTTTTTAGTTCAGATACAACCCTAATCTTTGAACGAATTGTGGTCAAGTGAAAATGCATTTTTAATCCTTGTAGCGAACAACATTTTAGAGTATGTATAAGAGTTGAACAGAGTTGTTAAAAATAATGGTTTCTATATTTTTGTACAGGTTGGGATAATTGCGTCAATGTGGGATTAGTTTTCTCAGACTTCGTCATGGCCATAGGTTCCCATTCGATTGAAACTATTTCATCAATATGTATCCATGTGAAAGTGAGGATCTACATATGTACATACATATTTGAGACTTGTTTTGATTTAGGGTAGAAAACAAGTTTTGTCACAAACAATAACATGATTTAGAAAAAAAAAACAATTTTAAGCTTACTTCTGAACATTTGGCAACAAACATCTGATTTGTGGTGGGTGGTAAATGGAGCATTTTTTACAGACACAAATGACCGCAAATAAAACTGTTATTTCAAAGTTTATATTCCACACAAGAGAGAGAGAGAGACACAAAGAAACTGTGAACGAGAGTAAGAAGTATATGAAAAACAACGGTTTGTCCAAGAGCAAATTAGTTAATGGAAGCTGAAAAACTCTACAAAAGTCATGACAACAAATACATGAGGAAAACTCAGACTCTCACGCAGCATCCAGGCAGGATACAAGTAAGAACTGCATATGCTTCAAAACAAAAAAATTGCAAGGCGCCTGCCAATTGCGAACTCGTGTACGAAGCAGGGCTTCCCAAATGAGCACTTTGGTGCGAAATGGGGACTTACAGAATTATTTTCTTCTCAGTAAGCTTCATGCTATTTCGGATATGGCGAATTTTGTTTTCGCAAGTTTAAATTTGACCAATACTTAAAGTATATTTTTACTTCTTATCTATCTATATACTGAGATAAACAAATAATTTGAAAATATAATTCCTGAGTGAAAATCTCAAAATTTACAAACAATATACAAAACAAAATACAATTTGTTAAAAAACATATCAAACTCAGAAGTACACCTAATTGTGTAGATACGTTCCAGAAAAAACCGTGTAAAAAAAGACATGAAGTATGTATGTAAATACATAAAAAAATATGATTAGTTCCATATCCTAGAACCCTGTAACTAAATTTCTAAAAGATTATGGTTAATAAAAACATTTTTCTTTAAATTTTCAATCTAAAATCTTTTTTTTAATCGTGCTAAATTGAAGGAAATCCTGTAAAAACGGAACTGTTTATTTTCTAGACCGTGTTAAATCCAAACCGTGTAAAAAAAGACCGTGCAAAAACAGAATTTGGTGTATTTATAAATCATTTCATCATGACATACGGTACATTTTCAATAAAATGGTCAAATAATTTTAATTGTGTATCAAAAAACAGTACCGAGCCTGGGGCGGAGGTCCCGGCATATTTTGAAAATTTAGTTTAACTAGAGTCCGCCCATGGTTAAAATTCAACCATTAAAAATGCTTTTGGTATTAAAAAACTGATATAAAAAAGAGTTATTTTTGTCATCGCTTTTAAAAATAAAAATCATGCAAAATCATGCTTCTAAGAGTTCAATATATGTACATATCTCCATACCGAATTTCATCAAAATCAGTCAATTAGTGTAGCTAAGGAAACATTTCGGAGGAGCTCGGTAACAAACACTGTGACACGAGATTTTTATATATGAGAGATAAATACCTCAATATCATAAAAACTAGAGCCAATCCTGCACTTTCATGAATATATTCGTAAACTGTGAGCTTGAAACTAAAGAAATCCGCAAAGACATCCAGGGCAACAAAACCACTGTTGACTAGTGTAATCCTCACTCTCTCACAAACAATGAATAAGAAGCTGTTGCATGCCTCAACCCTAAGATTCGATTACGAGCCGTGCATTAACTATGTGAGGTATATTTTTGAAAATTCGGACTCGCTCTCCACCCCTTGATGAGGTTTGGTGAGTTCTGACGGGACACCCCCCCCCCCCCTCTCTCTTCCATGAGACTTGCCTTTTTTTAATGTAATTTTTTAAATGTAATATGCTATAATAATACTTATTCTCTGCACTAAAAAAATGACGTGAGATTTTTTTGACCCCCTCCCCCTTTGTGAGGCTTGGTGAGATTTTTCCGGAACCCCTTCCCCGCTATTTTGACTCATTTTTATGAACTTCCCCTTATAGTATTAAAAAACTGAACTGGAAAGAGTAATTTTTTGTCATCGCTCCAAAAATGTAAGTCATAGTATCATGTTGCTACATCCCTACCACTATCTTTTTCTCTTACTTAGGGCGCAATCTATCTCCGTACCAAATTCATCAAAATCGGTTCATTCATTAGCTTAGCTGCGAAAACATATTTTCCTACTGGGGGTTGGTACCGTCCACCTTAAAGCAAATAGCTTGCCTCAGGGTTCAAACTATCCCTGTACCAAATTTTATCAAAATCGGCACATTCGTTAAGTAGTGAAAACGCTTTTTCCTGTTAGAAGTACTGCCACGCCTTTTAAGAAAATGTTAGTTTCTAGAAATCTTTTTTATGGTTTAGACTATATTCTAACAAAATTTCATCAAAATCGGTCTGTTAGTTTAGTAGTAATGACGTATTTTCCTGTAAGAGGCGTGACACCGCCCACTAAAAAAGATATATTTTTACTCAAGATTCAATCTACTTACATACCAAACTTTATCAAAATCGGTGCAGTGGCACAGCCGTGATACAGTTTTTTCCCGTTGGGGGCGATCCTAAAAAAATTTGTGTTTTTAAAAATCTTTTTTAGTGTTCAGTCTATATCCTAACAAAATTTCACTAAAATTGGTACGTTAGTTTAGTAGTAACGACGTATTTTCCTGTAAGAGGCGTGGCACCGCCCACTAAAAAAATTTATTTTTATTTAAGATCCAATCTATCTACATACCAATTTTCATCAAAATTGGAGTAGTGACATAGCCGTGATACCGTTTTTTCCTATTTGGGGCGGTGCCACGCCCTTTTTAAGAAATCAGAGTTTTTAGTAATCTTCCTTAGGATTTATTCTATCTTCGAACAAAATTTCATCAAAATCGGCCTATTGGTTTAGCCATGAAAACGTTTTTCCTTTTTAGGGGCGTGGCACCGCCTACTATTGACAAAAAAGTATACATAACAAAAAAAAAAAATTGAGCGATTATGTTGTGCTATGGCTGAGAAAAAGTGATGTAACCGTTTAGAGATTGCCTATTTATATAACGATGATATCAAATGAAGAAGACTACATCTATCAGATATTTGTGAAAAATCTACAAGCTGGTTTCGATTTTGCCTTGCCACTATTTTTTAAAACAATTGGCACCGGATTTTTTTTTATTCCGACAGCGCTGATACGAAGTAACGAATGCGAAACGATGTGTATCCTGTGAGTGTAACGCAGCCGAAGTTTTTCTTCTGATGAAACGATTTTCGCCAGTTACGCGCAAGAGTTCGTTGACAACTGAGCAATGATGAAAGGGCGGTAGTGAGTGTGAAAGAAAATTATTGGAATTTTGCTAGTGTTTTTTTGTTTGTTTTTAGGAAAATGTTCAATTCCAATTTAAGTTTCATAAAAGAAAATGTGAATAATTATCGAAAAAACACATTTAATTAGTGATTAAACCAAAGTAGTTTAAAGTAGCAAAATTGTGCAAACACAGCTTGAGAAAAAAAAATTTAGAGCTGTGGAATTATGAAAATTGTGTACGCCTGCATAAAAGTATATGTTAACCCGATGCCACCCATTCAAGTATTTTTTTTTTTGTGATTTTTAGTGCGGATGCTAATGCAGAGTTAAAGAAAATCATTGTGTAAATGTGTAGTTGAAAATTAAAAGGAAGGAAATCATTTCTTAAGAATATTTTGCTCTTCATGATTACAAAATAAAAAACATTTACACATAAAGTTTAAAATTTGAAAAAAATTACTTCATTTAACCTACTTTATTAGCGTAATCCCTTAAAGCGAATTCTAAATAACTCCCAATCCGCGGTATAAAATATTAGTAGACGCAGCAGCAGAAGTATTGCAAAAACCGCAAGTTTAAACTCGATATGGAATCTACGTTAATGTTGCCATAGGTGTAGTAAAAAATTCAAAAGACATTTATTTTGCGAAAGAGAAAAAGTCCTGCATAAAAAAGAATTTGTGCTAACTCTTTAAATCAAACAGGTTTTTTACGTCTGGTTGATTCTTAAAAACATTGATGAAACATTTTTAATATCTTATACCATGGCGGACATTCGATTGGAATATTAAAACCATTGAATTTTGTTTCCATTAGAGCAGGGTTTCCCAGGGAACATCAGTGTTCCGCCGAACCTGAATAGGTGTTCCGCGACACTTTGGAAAGGTTTTGTATACTGCAACACATTTAATTATATTGAAAACCGAGTGATGATAAATCTCCACTGATGTTTATGACGCCAAGTATCTAGGTACAGGCGGAGGAGCATCTTTTCTCACACCATGCGGTCGAAGCGATAGAGTATATTATTTTTACATAACCAGCTGACAAGTCTTGTCAGTTTAACGACAGTTGCAAAGTTTGACAGAACGCTTAGCTGCTCTAAAACATACTTATTAAGTTTGTTACTTCTGATTTTGTGGTAAAAATTAAAAGTGTGAAATCACGAGATTTAAGAGAGTAAAAGCTCAAATCTCTCACGACAAAATCAGAAGAACAACAAATGGGTAAAAGCGAAAAATACAAAAAAATAAAAGTAAAAAAAAGCAACAGCAATGACAGGCTCTGAAGGTAAAACATTGCATGAAGGTTGCACATTTTTTGTTAATTCGTCTGAAGCTTAAGTATTGCAAAAATTCTACTTTTCTTTCGTACGAAATTTTTATGAAAGTGATAACTTCGACGTTTTATTTAACAGGTGATTTGTACGGTAAAATTGTACACCAAAGTTTTTGCTCAGATGAAGTTATTTTAAAATAATTTTTTTATTTTAAAAATATTTACGACCTAATTAGGGCTTATGAAACTTTACCAATAAGAATTTGGAATAGACTTTACGAACTTTGACCGAAGCAAAAAATGTTTCGGTTTCAAAAGGTTTTTAGTTGGGAAAAAATTTGGAGCAACTTAATCTTGGGGCTTGGAATTTTTCATGTTTCTCCTAAAATGAGGTAACGAAACTTTTCGTTCGGATCTGGTTTATGAAATATCGGAAGTTGCGGATGAACTTTTCTAAAAATTTTGTAAGCTGTGAAACCTTAAACTAATTTCAACAAAATGGGTATCACTTTAAAAATAAACTTTTCATGTTTTTTAATAATTTTACGTTTTTTACAAATTTGAAGATGTGAGATTTTACTAGGAGTTATCTAAGTTCCGTTAAAATTTCCAGGTTTGGGAAGAGTTCCATTGCAGAAAAAGTTTGGGAAACCATGCATTAGAGTAACATAGAGAGTTTAGTTAAGTGATCATATGTGTAGTGTTGTTTATTTGCACATTGAGCGGAAGAATTTTCCAAAATGGCATATTTGAGACTTTTATTGGATGTGTTATATGCAGTATATTCAAAATTTTAAAATTGAATGATTCAAAACCAAATTTCTTATTTCATTTGTGCGATAAGTCAACTCTCGGTATAACGTACACTCACTTTACGATTATCTGATCTAACGAAGGACCAACTTTTTACATTGACTACCTTTTATTGCGAAAGCTTCTGAAAGTCATATATAACAAAAAGTAAATAATGGAAAATTTTTTTAGAAAAACGGGAAAATAAATCAGGAATGGAAAACTAATACAAAACAAAAAAAAAAAAAAAATACCGTTGGTTTTCTTACTTTTGGTTGTATTAACTCATTAAGGGTATTCCTCTACACTCGAAAAGCATGTAATACTTTTACACCAAACAGAAAAAATGTATCAAAATAGGTAGAATTAAGTTTATAAATAACAACACACAAATAAGAAAAACAAAAATTCTGAGAATCTGAGAATTTAATGTACTTAAAAATCGTTATGCTAAATTTATTTCCAAATTTCGAGGCTCGAAAATGTTCTCAGTTTGCGCCGTTTACACAGTTTTCGAGGCATCTTTGCGTTAAGCGAAGATCTTTTTGAAACGTTTCTACTCAATTGCAGAGCCTGCGCTTTCAGTAGTGAACTAATCCTTTTAAGTATATAATGCCAAATCACCGAGGTTTTGACCAGAACCTCTTCGATTTCGCTCATTTTTTGATATGCCTTAGTACGTATTAAAAGCAACAAGCCAGGGACTCAAAATAAATATTATTTGCTTTTTTGTGATTAAAAAAATTGCCAATTTTAAGAATTATTTTTAAAAATTGTTTTTTAATTATTATGGATAAGAAATATTATATTAATTGTTGATAATTATTATTTTTCAATAAATATTTTTAACGTTGATTCATAACTAATTATTATGCATAAGAAATTGTTTTACCATTGCCAATAACTATTATTTTTCAATGGATTCTTTTTTACGTTGAGTCATAACTATTATGCATAAGAAATGGTTTCTCCATTACAAATAACTATAATTTTTCAATGGATTCTTTTTTACGTTGAGTCATAACTATTATGCATAAGGAATTGTTTATTCATTGCCAATAAGTATTAACCTGGAAAAATATTTTTTTATGTTGTTTTCAAAAATTTATCAAACTTCTCTTATTTAAGTAAATTTTTTATTGCACCAATCGATGGGGAGAGGTGGTTTCTATGACATCACCAGAGGTGATCCTCGGGTCCAAAATGTGCACGATTTTGATCCATTTCTGAAATTTTTTTTGCATCAATCAATGAAAAGAGGTTTATAATGAATTTTGGCCATCACTAGAAGTGGTTCCGAGTCCTAAAAGTGCCCGATTTTAGTTCATTTTCGAAATGTTTTTTGTACCAATCGATGGAAAGAGGTCAACAATGGGTTTTGGCCATCACCAGAGGTGGTCACAAGTAACAAAAGTGGTCGATTTTGGTCCTTTTAAATAAAATGTTTGTACCAACCGTTGGAAATATTTCGAAATCGAAAAAGAAGTCGCAAAAAGTACCCATTTTTGGTAAATTTTCGAAAAATTCCTTTTGCACCAATCGTTGAAAAGATGTTGAAAATAGTTTTTTACCATCACCAAAAGTGGTCCCGAGTCCACAAAGAGACCGACTTTGGTTCATTTTCGAAATTTTTTCAGCACTAATCGATGAAAATAGGTCGACAATGGGCTTTGGCCCACGTTCGTTACGATCGCACCATATTCCTTTCTGTTAAGAAACAAAACGAATAGGTCACAATCTATTTACCAGACGGGACAAATTCATACATACATATCAATGTGCCCCGTAGATGCTTGTATCAATGGGCCCCAAGTGACCTTCTTGTTTTAAATAATTATTTTACGTTTAAATGTTAAGTAATTATAAAAATTACAGCTACCTAAAAATTATCAAGGATATGTACTATCCGTATATCGTAATATGCAATTGTCAACACAAAACTTTCCGAATAAATGCACACCCGAAAAGGGCGCAATTATTTTACTTATGAGCGTACAAAACAGGTTTATACTTATCGTTCGCGAAGCGGTACCTGTACGCAGTTGAACTTCAAACATATGATGTGTTCTGTCGACGCCTACTTGTGTACGTTTAAATGATATCTGACCACGTCAGGTTTTGATTTAACGGCCACCGTATCTATGTGCCCCGTACATCAATGTACCCCTTCTCCCCCTATTGGCAATGGATAAACAATTCCTTATGCATAATAATTATGACCGGTGCTGCCCAGAGAACGAGCAGGCGCTCAAAGAGCGTAAAATGAGAACGATCAGAGCTTAAAAAACCATTAAAGAGCGTAAAGAAGCGTGCACGTATACAGAATCCTCAACACATGCTTATCGTTGCTTGTGGTAATGGGCACCACTGGTTATGACTTAACGTAAAAAAGAATCCATTCAAAAATAACACTAGTTTACAAGAAAAGAGATCTGGTTCCTCATAGACTTTTTTCCATATATTTTGGGGCGTAGATTCCAAAAATGGCAACCATTTTTTTTTTTTTCTTAAGAATTGTTTTCGAGATATCCCCAAAAAACCCCTTTTTCGGCACTTTTTTCAGTTATTTGGCTATATCTCGCGTTTCAGCACTCGTAAGATATTTTTATTCCCTTTCTAACTGTATGCTGTTTGCTTGAATCAAATAAGATTTGATGGAGTTACAAGCGCTCAAAGTTCACAAAAACTGACTTTTTGATCTTTTTTAAAAATCACAAAATTTCAATTGCTCCATTTGAATGAAAAATTTTTTCTTATTTATGTTTTTAGAAATAAAAATTAAAGACTATTCTTTTGCAAATATTTTAAATATAATGTTGCGGAAATCGGACAAAAAATGTAGAAGTTTTTCGAGGAAATAGTAAAAAACTTGTAATAAAATTGAACGAAAATACATTTGTTTTTATCTAAAAAGAAACCCAGAATAAAAGTAAAGAGCCACACACATACACCATCGTATGTATTTTCGTTAAATATTATTATCTAAAAATATCTTTCGAGTGCTGAAAAGCGTTTTTGATTCACTGAGATATAGCCAAATAAATGAAAAAAGTGCCGAAAAATGGTTTTTTTTGGGGATATCTCGAAAACGATTCTTAAGAAAAATAAATGGTTTTCATTTTTGGAATCTACGCACCAAAATACATGGAAAAAAGTATATGAGAAACCAGATCTCGAGATAAACCCCAAATTTGTAAACAATTTCTTATGCATAATAATTAGTTATGAATCAACATAAAAAATATTTATTGAAAAATAAACAAGTTAAGGTGTTATCTTCGGCCAAGCCGAAACTCACATACCCTACACTGCACTGAAATAACCTTTTAAATAAATGTTGAAAAGACATTGAAGAGGTTGATTGAGTAAGTCGAAAAAAATGTGAAATGTTAGAAAGATTGGCAGAGGTTGGAAAATGTCGAAAATATATGCAAAATGTTGAAAAATGTTGAGAGAGGTTGAAAAACTCTAAAAAAGTTGAAAAAGGTTGAAAAATTTTTAAACAATTCAAAGTTGATGAAAAAGTCGAAAAAATAAAGAAACTTATGAAGGAAGTTGAAAGAGGTTGAAAATGTCGAACAAATACATATAGGATATATTGGAAAAAGTTGAAAGGTTGAAAAAGTCGAAAGAATGTAGAAAATGTTGGAAAAAATCGAATAGAAATGAAAATTTTGAAATATGCCACGCCCACTTCTCCAGTTCCGCCCACTTTTGGTACAATAAATTATATTCGCGATCGACATCCTCATATTAAATTTTAGCTCAGGGGACGTTCAAGTATTACGTAACGCAATTTTTGAAGATTTTTGACCCCCCCTCCCCCCATGTAACGCACCGTAACGTTTTCCTCTACCCCCCCCCCCCCCCCTCTTAAACGTTACGTAACACTCAAGTGACCATATTTACCTAAAACTCACAATTATGTTGCGAAAATTACCGGAAATACATGCGATGTTTATTTTCTTTATTATACCCTACACCGAGGGTATATTCATTTTGTCATTTCGTTTGTAACATATAGAGAGAGGCGTGGGAGTTATGGTAAAGTACATATATTCTTGATCAGCGTTTTGCAGGCATCTTGCTATTAAAAATGGATGAAATCGGTTTATGGATACGCCAACCGCCCATACTCTATGTATATTTGCACAATCCCATTTTGAAAAAAATGCAACGATTTTGATGAAACTTGGTGATTTGGTGTACATGTGAACTAAATTAGGATTAAGCTAGGTTTCAAATTTCCAAAGATTCCCGTGGCACAGCTCTTAATTTTAACCTTTATTCCACCATATCTCGTAAACCTTGCAAGATATTGTGATAAAATTTCTTTGTCCTTTATTTTTTCGACTTTTTGATCGAATTGGAGTTTTTTCAACCTCTCTCAACATTTTTTAACATTTTGCATATTTACGACTTTTTCAACATTTTTCAACCTCTGTTAACCTTTTAAACACTTCACACTTTTTCGAATTATGCAACCTCTTCAACGTCTTTTTAACATTTATTGAAATATATGTTCTTTCAGTGCAGTGTAGGGTATGTGAGTTTTGGCCTGGCTGAAGATAACACCTTAACTTGTTCATATTGTTATTTGATAAAAAATTACACATAATGTTATAAACATTTGCTTAAGTTTAAAATATGTTAAAATGGCGAAAAATTAGACGAAAATATTTTACTAATATGATAAAAGTTGATCAGATCTAGAACAGCTACAGCAATAATGATAAAAATAAGAAATCTTTCCACGCTTATATCTCAGGTTTTGGTTAAACAATCTCGAAGATGATAGTTTAAGGACATTCTGCTCGTTGAGTGCTTTAATCTAGATCCCGTCAACTTTAATCATTTTAATAAAATGTTTTGGCTGTAGCTATTTAATAAACATACACATTAAGAAAGAGTTTCATTATACACACCTAATTTCAAATAACCACCCGCTAAAGTAGTTTCACTTCAAAAACAATGTTATGTAACGCGTTGATTGAATTTTTGAATTTTTTTTGAAAAATACATTTCTGAATATCTTTTTGATGAACTTCAGGTTACAGCTTGATCCGCAAGCTTCAAAATGATATGCCATAACATGAGGGCAAGTAGTTAATTAAAATGATTTAGCCACTAAACGCGCGCTGTACTACGCGTTGAAAGGCTACTGCACTCATTTTAAATTTCAGTTTTAGTTTTCAGGTTAACGGCTCAAACATTTTAATTAATTACTTGCACTCATGTTATGGCATATCATTTTAAAGCTTGCAGATCAAGCTGTAATCTGAAGTTCATCAAAAAGATATTCAGAAATGGATTTTTCAAAAAAAAATTCAAAAATTCATTTCAACTTACAAAATTTTAGCTGCTTAATTTTTGTTAAAATTAAAAAAAAAATATAAATACTTTTTTCCCCGCAAAAATTTTTACGTTATTCAACGCAGAATAAATCAAAGTTTTTTTAAAAAAAAAAAAAAAAAAATTTTAAAAATGGGTTTTTAAAAAAAAATGCAAAAATATTTTTCAATTCGCAAAATTTTTGAGAAAAATTTTTTTTTTTTCAAAAACAGTATTTTTTTTCGAAAAGCACAAGTAAAAACTTAAAAATGTAAAAACAAAAAAATATTCAGAAATGAGTTTTTCAAAAAAAATTCAAAAATTCATTTCGATTTTCAACATTTTGGCTCTTTAATTTTTTTTTAAATTAAAAAAAAAATATAAATAATTTTTTCCCTATAAAAACTTTTACGGCATTAAGCGCAGAATAAATCAAAGTTTTTTTTTAAAATAAAAAAAAAATTTTTAAAAAATGGTTTTTTTTAAAAAAAATGCAAAAATAATTTTAAATTCGAAAAATTTTTGCGAAAAATTTTTTTTTTTCAAAAACAATATTTTTTTTCGAAAATTACAAGGAAAAATCGTAGGTATACCAATTATTAATTGATAGAGTTTGCTGTAAGCTATGAATTTTCGAAAAAAACACTTATTCTGAAAAAGTACAAAAATCGTGAATTTCATACCCGCGTATCTCAACAACAAATAATACTAGGGCAAATTCCTGAACGCAGTTTTATTGCTGGACATCGATATAACAATAATGCCAAATTTCAGCCAAATCGGAGCCAAAAAATTTTTTCGCTGGCGTTTTCGCGTGTTTTACCCCATATACCAAATTTTATGAAGATTACTCTCATAGCACACTATCTATAACAATAAACGTTTTTTGCTATTGGACCAAATTTTTGTAGTAAGAGACCTTATAGCAAGTATATCTGCCTCATTGAATTTTATAACGATTACGTTGTTAGTTCTTTAAATATAACGTTTATAAATATTGTGGGCTGTGCCACGCCCTTCAACGAGCTTTTTCGGTCCAGTAGCTGAGCTTGTATTGATGACTGCTTTCAGCGGCATCATCTCCAAAATTTTTATGCAAATCGTTTGTGCGAATTTTGAAATATACGGAATCAAAATTTTTAACAGTTGAAAAGTGCCACGCGCACTTATTCGATTCCGCCCACTTTTATCACAATTCAAGATATATTTTATATGTATGCGTTTACCAAATTTAATCGCAATATCTTGAACAGCTTACAAGATATGGTAGTATTAATGATAAAATTTAGGGCTGTGCCACGCCCCTGTACGACCCTTTGGAAACTTGAAACCCAGCCTAATCCTAATTTGGTTCGCATGTGCACCAAATCACCAAGTTTCAACAAAATAGCTGAAACACGCGGTAGGCGTGTCTATCAACCGATTTTGCCCATTTTCAATAGCAAGATGCCTACAAGAAGATGTGACCAGTGTATGATAGTTTCATTCAATTAGCTTTCTTGGTTTTCCCGTAAAACTGATTTCAACAGACACCCAGACAGACAGTCAGACAGACGGACATCGCTAAATCGACTCAGGTGGTGACGCTGATCAAGAATATATATACTTTTCCATACCTGCCACGCCCCCTTCGATGTGTTACAAACGGAGAGACAAAGTGAATATACCCACGGTGTAGGGTATAAAAATGATGAACAATTAAAACAATATTTCTTATCCATAATAAGTACAAACCCTTTTTTTGACAAAATACTTATAATAGTTACGTCCCTGCAACAAGCACATTAATTTCCACCCTTTTATTCGTTTCTCTTGGATTTGGATTTGAATTTGTGTGGATATAAGTTGAATTTTACTACCATGACTGAACATCAGTGACTTAGAAAGTTTGGCAATCGTAGGATGCCCTTGTATTTCGAGGGCTAAAATATTTGCTTCGAATAAAAGATTGTTGATAGGGGAGGATCGAAATGCAACCAGAGCGGTTCGAATAGCCGAATTGACTATATTTTTAATTTTACTTAAAGATGATTTTGGATAATTGCCATAAATAAATAAACAGTAATTGATTTTCGATATTATTTGAGCTTGGATAATAGATATTAAAGTTAGAGTATTGCAGTTAATTTTGAAGCGAGAGAGGCATTTTATGACACTGAGTGGCTTAGTCAGAGTGGACACAATTTTTCAATGTGGGTTTTCCAATTAAATCTTGAATTAAATGTCAGGCCTAAAATGTTTATACTATTTGTTTGTTGAAGACTTATACTGGGTGTTTTTTTAGAGGTTTGTTTTATCAAATCTGGCGACTCTAATGTCATTTATGTTCAGTTTGGTTTGCCATTTCATCATGAACAGGTTGACAAAAGAACAACGCTTGCAAATTGTGCAAATTTATTTCGAAAATAATGGTTCAGTTCGCGAAGTTTACCGCAAGCTCCGTCCATTTTATGGTCGACATAATCGTCCATCAGAGCAATTAATTCGGTTAACCATGGGTCGTTTTCGCACTACGTTTACTCTATGTGATAATACGCATCCGCAGAGACGTCGAACAGTGCGCACCAAAGAAACAATTGCCGCTGTAGAGCAAAATGTTGAAGAGGACCCGAATGAATCGATTCGCCACCGTGCACAGCAATTGGAGCTTTGTCCATCAACTTTATGGAAGATTTTGCGCAAAGATCTTGGCTTGCGACCTTACAAGATCCAGCTTGTGCAAGAATTAAAGCCGCGAGACCATGCAATGCGTCGTGATTTTGGTGTATGGGCCGAAAATGAGATTGATCTCGATGCTGATTTTCATCGCAAAATTTTGTTCAGTGATGAGGCTCATTTTTGGTTGAATGGCTACGTCAACAAGCAAAATTGCCGCATTTGGAGTGAAGAGAATCCACATGAGACCCTTGAGACGCCATTACATCCACAAAAACTGACTGTTTGGTGTGCTCTATGGGCTGGTGGAGTCATTGGGCCATACTTCTTCCGAAATAATGCTGGAGAGTCAGTTACCGTTAATGGAGACCGGTATAGAGCCATGATAACCGACTATTTTGTTCCCGAATTCGATGGCATGAATGTGGATGAGTTGTGGTTCCAACAAGACGGCGCTACATGCCACACAGCGCACGTCACAATCAATTTATTGAAGGAAGCATTCGATGAGCGCATAATTTCGCGGAATGGACCTGTCAATTGGCCACCAAGATCGTGTGATTTGACACCATTGGATTATTTTCTTTGGGGATATGTGAAGTCGCTCGTCTACGCCAACAAACCAGAAACGTTAGGGGACTTGGAAGCCAACATTCGTGGCGTTATTGCCGACATACGACCCCATATACTCGAAAAAGTGGTTCAAAATTGGACCTGTAGAATTGGCTTTATTCGAGCCAGCCGCGGCGGCCACATGCCCGAAATCATATTTAAACATTAGTGGCATAAAATTATCCTTCCAATAAAGCCAAATTGATGGACATTAAAACGATTTTCTTGTGTTTTATTTCAATTCGAAGCTCTATACCTCTAAAAAAAACACCCTGTATTATTAGTGGAAATCATACAATTACAATTTTTCTTGCGGCAAATATGCAAATTACAGCAAGCTAAAATATCATCAAATAGTTGATTGAGATTGATAGTTGGATTTTTATCCTTGTTGCACTTTATTATTAAATTGAAGTCATCTGCATATGCCGTGAAATCTATTTCCTTATGAACAGTAATAACACAACAGAGTTTATTAAAAGATATTAAAAATAGGATGACAGATAGTGGAGAACTCTGGAGGGTTACCATTATGCAGTTTTCTCGGATCTGAATAAAACTCTCCCAATTGGACAGTTATTTTTCTATTGGTCATGAAATTAATTATATAATTGATAATGTTTGGTCCTATTTGCCATCCTAAGAGTTGGTCAATTATGGTATGAATTCCCACTTTATCAGCTTTATCAAAGTCAAGGGATACTATTGTCAAATGTTTTTTACGAGAAAAGCACTTTGCAATTTGGTGCTCAATAATGACTAGGGCGACCAGAAATAAGCTATAAAAAACCAATTATAAGCACTTAAAAAAGCCTTGAAAAATCTTAAAATATGCTTGGAAAATAAGCTAATACAATTTTATTTCTAAACATACTTTATTTCTTTTTTGAAACTCTTCACTTAAGTATTAAATTGCAATGAACAACTAAATGCATTTTTAGGATTTCAAATTGAAAACTCCTACGTTCTTCCGTCAAAAAATTGTTATAAATCGAAAAACTTCTTTCTGCGTCACAAGAAGTGACAGGGCAATATTTAAATCGGGTAAGTTCATACGGAGAGAGTTTTTTAATAAACTCAGTAGTGACATCCGAATTTTTGAAAAGTATATCTGGTATTGCGATAATATGGTTGTGGCCGACGTTTCGCGCTAAAACTGCATTTAATTTTTTAATATATGCTGAATTAATTAAATTATTCAGTTTTGTCTTAACTGATTCCATTACAGCAATGCTGTCATTCAGCGGAAGTCCTCGGTTCTCTAGTTTTGTTATGCAACCACGAATAGAACTAAAATTTACTTTAATGAAGGCCAAATCGCTTTTAATTGCTGTATTAGCAAACAGCTCTTTAGCAGCTTTGATTACCTCAGGGTCTTCCTCTGCCAATTTATCCATTACTGATTTAACTTCAGAAAAATTGTCGCAATAGTACTCAGCAGCTTGCAGCCACGTTCCCCATCTAATTATTGTCGGACTCGGTGGTAATGAAAGATTTGGAAACAAAGATTTTTTTTCAGAAGTACATATGTCAAGATAATAAGGCTGCCAATTTTTTTTTTCAAAATAAGCAAAAATATGTTTGATCGCCATAAATATGCATGAACATCAAAAATGATATAAAATAAGCAAAATAAGCTTTTTTAAGCAAATGCTTACTATTGGTCGCCCTAATAATGACTAAGTTCTCACAAGTTGATTTACCCTTTCTAAAACCAAGTTGATGAAAATTAAGTGAACGATTTTTTATCACAAGCCACCACAATATATTTGAAACTATTTTATCCATTAATTTTGAAGTGCATGTATCGAGTAGGGTTTGTAATCCCGTGCTATATTTGTAACCCCGGGATTTCGGGATTACATTTGTCTAGTCCCGGGATCCCGGGATTTTTAAATACATGTTCTTGAAAAATATTAACGCATTATTTTAGTAAAATTTTAAGAAAATTAAAAACTTGATACATTCCAAAAATATGTTTATAAAAAAATATTTATTAATTTATAAGGAAATTCATTGTTTATATGATATTATACATACTTAATTATTGAATTGTAAGGAGTTCATTCATTGTTTGAAAATTAATAGTAATTAATTTTGTATATTTTTAAAATACGTTTTGAGGAAGCAAAGCACATCCAAAGTTTCATCGCCCAAACGAGTTCTTATTTTAGTTGCGAAAAGTCCAGCCGCAGAAAAAGCACGTTCAGACTCTACACTGGTAGGTTTAATAGTCATTAAAAAATCATAAGCTCTTTGTAAAAAGTCACCACGTGTTACCCCATTTTCAAACAACAGCATTTCCTTTTGAATTTTCACTGATAGCGTCTCACATCGAATTGGTATCCTCGGCAAATGCGCTTTTTTTATAGCTTTATTAAGTTCGTCTGAAATAGATTTAGATGGAGACTTGGAAACAATTTCGAGAGGTGCCTCATTTAAAACAGAAAGTTCAACTTCAGATTCAGTCTCATAAGCTGTTTCTGATGTAACTGGATTTGAAGCGTGTAGTCTTTCGAGTAACTCAACTATTAATTTGCGGCATTTTATTGAAGATGGAACTATTACTATGTCTATTATAGATTCGGATTGAACGTTGATTCTACCATTGTGCAGATACTGAAGAATACCACTTATATCTGTTCGCCTTTGTTGTATTCGAAGAATGAGAGCTGAATACAATTTTTGACTTATCACGTTGTTAGCACCTTTAAGTTTTTTTAACATTAAAGTTATGGCAACATCGGCTGTGAACAAATTAGCATCCCGACGGCAAAGGGCTTCGACTGTTGCTTTTACTGGGATTAGCGCATTAATGAGATCAGATACCATTTCAATCTCATTATTGGATAAAGCCAAAGATTCACCTTCAGGTAGACTTATGTCTATTAATGCCTTTTGTATACAATTTTTCAATAAATAGACGCGTTCAAGCATTGACAAAAGACTGTTCCATCTAGTCTTGTAGTCTTTTATTAGAACCATTTGCTTCCCAAATTCGCAGTAACTGAACAAAAAAAAAATCCAAGAATTTCTAATATGAAAATAGTCAAATCTCAACTGGAAAAAATTTAAATTAAAAAATGTTGAACCAAATACGATTTTGTTACAAAAAATTTTAAGAGGGCTGTGAGTTATTTTTCGTTTTAGGCATAAAAAAGTCAAATCCCGGGATTAAGTGACCGATCCCGGGATTTCGGGATTGAGAAAAACAGCGGGATCCCGGGACTTCGGGATCCCGGGATTACAAACCCTGGTATCGAGGGATATTGGCCTATAAAATTTAGTTAGGGTCTTATCTGATCTGGGCTTGAGTATAGGAATAACTATACTAGTTTCGTACTGCTGGGGAATGCGATTGTTAAAAATATTATTATAATGTTATTGAAGAAGTCTGACTTTAAGTGTTTTTGGAGTGGCCCGAATCATTGGATAAGAAACTCTATCCATACCTGGTGTTTTTCCTTTTAGTTTTGATAATGATAAAGAAAGTTCTAAATAAGTAATATCTTGCTCTATTATGCATGCATCTGAACAAGGATTTATGAGAGAATTACGAAGCAAATCCCATTGTATTTTATTTATGATTTTCTTCGGCTTTTACAACGGAGCAAACGAATTTACAATGCTAAATTGAGACCATTTTGTATTTTATAATTTATTAATTTTCCTGAATTCATAAAAAAGTTATTTGAATATTAGAAAATGAAATAAATAAATTAAAATTCAAAAAGAAGGAAAACTTATTGACAAGATGACAAAATGTACGTACTTGTTCAATGGATCAAAGGTGCTA
Organism: Tricholauxania praeusta; assembly: GCA_949775025.1. Lineage (NCBI taxonomy): Eukaryota > Metazoa > Arthropoda > Insecta > Diptera > Lauxaniidae > Tricholauxania > Tricholauxania praeusta. The sequence goes on from OX459028.1 coordinate 114,131,055, forward strand.
AGCCCCTTATATGAATATTTCTCGATTCGGAAAGGTTGAAGCCCAAATTAAAATAACACGACGATAGTAGTAGTTGATTTTGACACATTGATCTAGTTTCCGTTTTTATTTTAAGGAAAGTTCCATTTTCGTATCTTTCAAAATATGATTTTTGTGTTTTCTTAAATGCCTAATCAGTTCTAGTAACTAAGCTATTCTTATTTTACTAATTTAGTATTAACTTGTTTCAACTAATGATTTGTTTCAAGTAAAACTAGAAAATTGAAAAACATAAGTTCATAATTTCTATACATTTATAGCCCCCAAAGGAAAAATCTTGGTCGCAAAAAAATAGCATAATTTGAGCACACATCCAAGCAAACAACATGAATATCATTTTTATCATTTTCAACTCAGCTTACCCGCCGAAAAAATACCAACAAAATTGCAAATAACGGCATTGGTTGTAAGCTATAAGAACGCAACAACAAATACATGCATTTTTTTAGGATTTTTTCGTCAGAATTTTTCTGAAGAAAAACCAAAAACAAAATTTACGCTGATCGGTTTGCAAGTTTGAAGAAGTCAAAATAATAATCATGCATTGCATTTGATGGTAGATATAAAAATTGATTTCCTCAAATGCAGATTTAAATGTAAATCAAGTAATTGAATAGTTTTGTCAATAAGGTTTCCTTCTTTTTGAATTTTAATTTATTTATTTTCATTTTCTTATATTCAAATAACTTTTTTCAAATTTTTCGTGTGGCTGAAAATGCATTCAAAGTACACCCAAAGGTGTTTTTTTTATCTTTTTTATAAATTTGCGGTCATATACGTGCAAATCCGCCAAATTTGGCCTTTTAGCTGGCCTCGTTTTTTTTTTTTTTTTTTTGGAGCAGACTCTTCAAACATGGTTTTTCTCGAAGTTTAGACTATCTTTAATTAATATTCAAGGAGGAACAATTAAAATTCAAAGGGAGACATAGTTAAAATTGAATTTTAGTTAAAAACAACATGAAATGTTACATATAAAGTTAAATAAAAAAAATAGCTATCTGAATTTCAATTGAACAACCTTTATTATGAGTTCAAGATAGCCTTAGCTTCAAGATAAACTATGGCTAGAAGATGAACTAAAAAAAAAAAAAAAAAAAAAAAAAAACGAGGCCTGCTAAAAGGCCAAATTTGGCAGATTTGCACATATGCCTATATTATAGAGTCGGGTTTGAAGAAAACTCACCCAAAATTTCAGTTTCCTAGATCAGACCTGCGAACGACGCAATCCCTTTGTTTCCTGTTACAATTCATATGAAAAACGAAAATGCAGAATAACAAAACACAGATTTTTTTTTGCGTTTTAGTAAAAAAATTGCTTCCGTATGAAATGTAATGGGAAACAAACTTATGACCGCAAATTTTTGAGAAAAAAAAAATAAGAAAAAAAAAACACATTGGGTGTATTTTGAATGCATTTTCAGCCACACGAAAAATTTAGACGTGGTTGGACAGCAGTGGGTGACATCTCTCATACAACTAAAATACTTAAAACGCTATATCTTAGCACATAAAGCAGATTTTTTCTTCGTTTTAGTAAGTCGCTTTTTTCGTTAAATTTCAACGAAATCTTACATAAAGTCTGCCCGCGCCGTTTACTGGTTTGAGCTAGGAAGCTCAAATTGGGACAAGTATTTTTGTTTCTCAAGCTAAAATATAGAAGAAAAAAAACGAAATCCATCTCTAAAACTTTCAAAATGAACACCCTAGAGTACATATGTGCAAATCCGCCAAATTTGGCCTTTTAGCTGGCCTCGTTTTTTTTTTTTTTTTCATTGGAGTACATCGTTCAGCTATAGTTTTTCTTGAAGCTAAGGCTATCTTGAACTCATAATAAAGCTTGTTCAATTGAAATTCAGATAGCTATTTTTTTTTTTATTCAACTTTATATGTAACATTTCATGTTGTTTTTAACTAAAATCCAATTTTAACTATGTCTCCCTTTGAATTTTAATTGTTTCTCCTTGAATATTAATTAACGATAGTCTAAACTTCGAGAAAAACCAAGTCTGAAGAGTCTGCTCCAAAAAAAAAAAACCTTTATTATGAGTTCAAGATAGCCTTAGCTTCAAGAAAAACTATAGCTGAACAATGTACTCCAAAAAAAAAAAAAACGAGGCCAGCTAAAAGGCCAAATTTGGCGGATTTGCACATGAGCCAGAAATTCGAAAGTGCTCCAACTGCGCTGACTTACCATACCAAAGCTCGTAGGGTATTTTTTCTTTCAGTGTACTGAGCCCAAATCGATTCCAGATAAAAACTGCTGTTGGCAATGTTTCTGTCCATAGTTCCAGTTACTTTGCATGTAGCATAAGCATGTTTTCACGTCCTATGTACCCATTTTGTTCCGGAGTGTGAGGCAACTGAACGTCGATGCTGGATTCCATTTTCCTCTAAGATATTTTTCATGTTTGAAAAATTTTAACACGATGATCAAGTATTTTTCAATAACTTTTAAAATGAAGTTAACTTTTTCGGCAACTTATTTTTCTTTTAAGAAAAATGTGAAAATTCATCTTCGATGAGCAAAAACTATCTAGAGCCTCCAAAAGACGCCACTTCACTTGGTCCTCAAACATCGGCATGCAAAATTTCATCGTACGCTGTAGATATTTCTGATCGAGAACTGAAGCTTAAACGATGCTGCTTTCCAAACTCACATCCAGCTAGGCTTGCCAGATCCAAATTGTGTTTCACCTGGACATTTAAAAAAAAAGACAAAAAAAATCTAGATTTTTCTGGACAATAAATAAAACTTAGTTTCAGAGGAACATATTAGGGTGATTCAAATTTTGTTTTTGTTTTTTTTAAGGTGCTGTTGCTTATAAAGTAAGTTTATGATATGAAGAAAAAGTTCACGAAAATTCAGCTGTATAACTCAATTTTATAAGGTAACGCTGGAGCCTGTTAGTTTTACAAGTAAATTGTATGGAAAAATTATTTTTTACAAAAAAGGTATCTAAATGAATAAGTGATTAGTATTGTTGAGCTGAAAATTGTCGTTTTTCGACGTAATATTTTGCGCTGAATCCGAATCTGGCCTCAGAACTGAGCCATCATGTCAGAATACTGAAACATTTGAGGTTAAATACCTAAAACACTGTCGAGCCATGTATAGAATTCAAAGAAAGTTGATCAGCTTATTTTTAACAAAAGCATCATTTAGTACCGTCCTTGCCCTTTAAAATGAGTTTTCAAGTGGTGATATGTGATGTTTCCTTGCAAAGTTACAGCCATTTCAAGGAGACATGAATTTGAAACCCGTTGGTTAATATTGTTGCGTTGCAACCCTTTGTAGGTGCATCACAAAAAAATGCTGGTGCAAAGAGAGCTCATAATATTAATAACCGAATAACAGATTTTTCTAACAGCGACAAGAGTTTTTCGTTTGTATCAATTGCGATTATGTTGCATAGCAAACGTTTCTCCACAGCTACTTCAGCAAAAACTATAAAATCCAAATTTGTGTCCTGAGCGGTTGTACTGCCTGCCGCGCTTGATACTATTTTGCCTTTTATTATAGCCACCCAAGCGCCTGCACCAAGCAAAATATGCCTTGCAATATGAAAATCTATGTCTGTTAATTGTAGTGAGCGCGTTTTTCGGCAAATGATTCGTTAACGGCATGGTTGGTACGGTTGTTCGAATTTCATCTGGACATATTTCTGATTGTCTGGACTCTGGACTTGGGACTAAAAACCTGGACAATCCAGGCGAATCCAGACCATCTGGCGACCCTACATCCAGCGCAGTCAAAATTTTCATTTACAAAATCTAATTCATTTCTTTTCAAACATTTTCTTACATGACTGAAATTCTGATGTCTTAATCGCTCATGCCAAGTGCGCAAGGAATCATTTTTAATTGTTAGTCAGATTTCGGTTCAACTATTTTAAAAAGCATTTGAAACATGCCACCTTGTCTTGCTCCCACTGCAACAACATTTTCACCATAACTTGTTTGACCAGCTGATATGGCCGTTGTTTAAAGCTTTCGTCGATGAAAACAAATTTTCATATAATTTCGGTGAAAACAATACATTCCTTAAAGTTTTTTCAATCCAATCTTTTCCCGTGTATGATAAAACTTTAAGATCACCACTACCAATGTCATACATGACTTTTCCATCACCAAGAAAAACTTCAACTGGTCAGTGAAAGTCATAATCCAATCACGCCGCTTACACATACATACATATGATTTGTAGTTCCAGAGCCAACTTATCAAGCATCAGTTTTATCAATTGGAAGAACTATTTTACTGAAAAAAACGTTCATATCCACCATCTGCTTTTGATGATTTTGCAGCATTTTTTGTAGTTTCTAATCTGCATTCACGTTTCCAATGGCCTGTTAAGCCACACTTATCAATGCTCTTATTTTTCTTAATTTTAGGTACTTCTGTATTGTGCTTCGCCAACAAATCCAGGGTTACCAGATGGCCTGCTTACGAAAGTAGTCCACCTGAAAAATTTGAAATTGTTGGGCCTCACTTGCGCTTCTCCGAAAACGCTAAGAACATGAAATATTTCTCAGATGCACTCGCAAATCCATCACACCTTCCATCTTCATATTTTACTAAAAAATATAAATGGTACTCACTTTCACTTCATAATTCAAAAGTATTCCATTTCACCAAAAAGAAATCTATTTCACCCAAAAAGTAGAAAAGTATTTTTACAATGAAAAAGTAGTAAATGTACTACTAAAGTATGTCATATGGTAACCCTAAACAAATCCTCACTTCGTTCGTTGATATTGGGTTACTGAACCCCAAGCCGTAGCAAAATGCTTAAAATCAGAAGGCAGCGTCTTTAATACTTGTGTAATCAACTTGCCCTCATTTATAGGAGTATGCACCAGCAGTCTTCAATTTTGTTGCTAAACCGTCCAGCATTGAAATGTGTGTCGCCATATCTTGCCCCGGATCCTTCTTGTACACGTAAAACTGCTCCAATAACAAATGCTAACCTGCTTCGTGAGTTCTCATACACTGCATATAGATTGCTCCACATTTCCTGTGCTATGGAGCAGTGACACAAGTGAATTAACACCTTTGATCCGCAGGAATTAACAATGATCCTTTCAGCCCTAGTGTCGTTCTTATCCCAATCTGTGGTTTTTCCGTCTTTTTGATGGATCCGTCAACATAGCCATACAATTCTGTAGCCACCAGATTAACGCGCACCTGGAGCTACCTCATTGTCCATTGAGATGCTTCTGTAAACTTTTCAACACAATCAGACTGAATGGTAAAATTATTGCAAAGATTAAATAATTTCTTCACAAGTTTGCTGTGGATTTTTCCACTTTTTGACAAAACTTTAAGTCTTTTACAAGAACATCTAGTGGCCAGATGACTGGATCAAGAATGAATTTGTAGAGTGGCGACGATACTTCCAGTTTAAAATAACTTTTTTTAATGTTTCCTGCTTGGCATCTTTTTTAATTAGCTTATACTTACTTTGATATTTTTCGCGAAATATTTTTGAGATTTTTTACCAAAACTGATGTTGCAATCGTCTCTCGTAGCAATTTTTTGAGGGCATCTCTGCTTTACATAATTGTTATTCAACAGTATCCATATTGTTTATTTTTAGGAATTGTTTTAAAAATGTTTAATAAAACATAAAATTAAAAAAATAAAAATGAAACTTCGATGAATATCATACGTGTAAAATATAAAAATAAAAAATGTCTTTTCTAGCAAAAAATAATATCAAATTTTAAAATGCAATGATCATTAAAGTTAAAAGTTCGCGACTTCGTCTGTGTTTTGCACCGCGGCAATGCAAGGAAATAATCGAACTGCTTTAGGTGCACAATCATCGGTTACACCATCAGCAACATCGACAACATCATCAGCGGGCAAAGTAAGTCGACAATTTTACGAATATAATATTTAGTGTATTCCTTGATATTGGGCCCAGTGGATAGCGTCTCAGTGGAGAACCTTTTTATTTACGACTCCCACGTATAATTTGCGTGAAAGTATTTCCATTTCTAGTCGTCCTGTACGTCCCCGCCATTCAATAAAATCAAAATGTACACAATAGAATGGCGGTGAGTAGAAAGCTAGGCCAAGACTCTTTATGGGGTGTTGCGTCTAAGTTAATTGTTCTTATTTACATATACATGTTTTTAATTTTGTTTGTATCATACTTACTTACAGAGAAATTTGGCATAAAAAATCGTGTTTATAAGGAAAAAAGCAGCGAATCCACAAACTTTGGTTACAATTTCGTTTAATCTTCCAAATGTAAAAAATTTATGTAATGGCGCAAGTAGTTTTATAAGGCCCTTATTTCGTAATATCTTACGTTGAAAACATAATAGCAGTGTTTTAATCGTTTTGGTTAAACCAAAATGCCATACAAATGCGTGAACCAGCTCAAAATCTAGTTCAATTGATTTTTTTTCTTGTATTTATTGTATCTCTTTAAATTGTTAAGAATAACAACAAGTTATAAATTTTATTCAAATTGGTATATGTATTATAATAAGTAATTCACAGCTCTGCGGGACTCAAAAACTTAAGCTGGCCTGAAAATAGATTTTAATACATATGCACCACTTCTGTTCGTATCTGCAGTTGCGGCATGTGCGTATAGGATAATCCGTTCGAGCGATGTCGCGGCGATATGTTTATGGCAACCATCTACAGCTGCAGTTGTTGACTATTAAGTATCCCCTGATAAATTTTCAGCCGAGATGAGCGAGGTCCCGGTCTGAATTTGCGTGGTAGCAGAGACGGGCTAGGTCCCTGTTCACTATCATAGTGGTAACTAGTACCTTGATATGATTGTGACATGGTAGCCGAAACGAGCTAGGTCCCGCTCTATCATGTTGGGGAGAACTAGTGCAACGAGGATAACTTTGAAGCGGTAGCCGAGATAAGCTTGATCCCGGTCTAGCACCCAAAAGCTTCCTAAAAGCAAACTGCTCCAACACTTTTGGTGCCGCACTCTCTACTATTCGGGCAGCAGCCGAGACGGGCTATGAGCTGGATGGCGATTTTTTTTATCATTATTATTAGGGAACAGTGCCCGAGACGAGCTAGGTCCCGGTACAAAGTCCACTTTGCGTAGAGTTTGGAATGTTTTTATCGTTGTGTTTGCACATGCTCAAATGGAAGTTTCACGATCAATGGCAATAAGCGTGGAGGATGTATTTATAATAGCTGGACGGTCAGACCTTTTAAAACGCGAATGTGTTGTAGTGTTGGCAAGTGGCGTAGCTAGTGGATTGATTTGATTTTGCAGTTTTTGGAGGTATTTTCCTCTCAGTCTTTTAAATTCTGCCTTTACGATGGGTATATGAAGATCAGTATGCATACGGTCATTTCTTATAAACCAAGGACCTCCTGTTATTGTCCTTAGTATCTTTACTTGAGCCCTCTGTAGAATTCTATATTTGATGAACTAGCGAATCCATATAACTGTATACCATAGGTTCAGATAGGCTTGATGACACTATTATATAGTAAAACTTTATATTCTAATTTTAGAGGAGAGTGTCTGTTTTTTAACCAGTGTAAGCTAGCAGCTTTGAATTTGATTTGCGTCTTTTTGGCTTCGATATGCTTACGCCAAGTTAAGCTTTTATCTAAGTGAATGCCAAGATAAGTTACATCATTTGCTTCAGGAACTCGAATAGCATTTGATGTTAAGGTTAAAGTTGGGTTTCTATTTAATGTTAATGTGACGTGTCGATATTTTTGCTCATTCACCTTGATACGCCATTTTGGTAGCCAATTTTCAATAACAACTAGATGATTTTGAAGCTGATTGTTGGCAACCACAGAATTTTTGTGACGACTAAGAATTGCCGTGTCGTCAGGAAAAGTAGAGGTGACTAGCAGGTCATTAATCAAAATAACAGAGGTGAATAAAATATATAAAAACGGACCAAGAACACTACCCTGAGGAACTCTAGCGCTAATAGAAAATTCAGATGTAATAAAACATTGATATTTAACCATAAAGCACCTGTTTACCACGTATTACTCCAAGACTGCATGGACATTTTGAGGTAGAAGCTGCCTGATTTTGTAAGTTAGACCTTCATGCCATACTTTATCAAAAGCTTTCTTAACATCGAGAAATATGGCTGAACAGTATTTTCTATGTTCAAGCGCATTTCTAAGTTCGTTTGTTATTCTATTCACTTGCTCAATGGTTCCATGCTTTTCCCTGAAGCCAAACTGGTGTGGAGGAATAAGATGATAATCTTGAAGGTATGACCTAAGCTTTACTAAGAACACTTTTTCAAACAGTTTTGAGAGGCAGGGAAGCAAGCTAATAGGTCTGTATGAAGATAGCAAAGTGGATTCTTTGTCGGGCTTCGACATAATTTTAATTATTGATTTTTTCCACTCCTCAGGATAACGGCCAAATTAATTACAGCGTTAAAGAGCTTGGTAATGAAGACTATAGCTATTTGGGGTAGATTTTTCAGCATTATGGGGGTAATGGAATCGTAGCCAGGAGCTTTTCTGCAAATAAGTTTAATATATATGACGGTGGCTACCTCATTTGGGGTAAAATGCATATTTACATTTTGGGTGTTACTTATTTGCGGAGGAAGATCAGAGACTGAATTTGATTGAAATACTAAGCTTAGATGCTGCGCAAAAACCAATGCCCGTTCCTCATCACTTCGTTCCCAATCGCCATTACTATCCCATAGTGGAGGCTCGGTCTCAATAGGATTTTTAAATACGCTGCTAGACTTCCAAAGAGACGATTTATTAGTTTTGTTTGGAGAAAGGTTTTGAATAAAACTATAATGACAATTATTTTGCTCTCTAAAAGTTTAATTTAATTGCTGCCTTGAGTTTAATTTTTGAAGCTCGAGACCTATACTCTGCCATTCCCGTCTAAGGTTTCTCTTATACGAAACTAATTTTTCAATTTCACCATTACTTAAAAATCTATCTTTTCTCCTACCAGTTGAATTTTTAGGTGTAGAGTTTTCTGCTGCTGTAATTAAAATGTCATTTATAACACCAATACTGCCATACTAAGCGAAAAAGACATATCTCAAAAAAAAAAAAAATATCCGAGATTGCTATGGCATCGGATAGCTTAAGTAATTACGCGTCTAATGAAATGCTCCAAATGCCGGTATCTTAGTTCAATCATATAAAAAATGTACTAAGTAAGAAAATTTCCTTTATCTCAATTTTATCACAACATACTAAGCGAATTAGACGTATCTCAAAAATACGAAGGAAAAATATTATTATATTCGTATACGAATAAAAAAATTAAAAAAATATCGGGAATTAAACGCAAAGCTTCCTTGACTGGATCACGTTGTCATTGTCGTTGCAAGTTCTTGTCATTACTTGTTTGTTTTCGTTTCGAAAAGAACGAAAAAACCATGTTCGTTTGGAGAAAACTCCCTTCTTTTAAGGCTTGAGATTTCATAAGTAACAATCATGTATGCTTAATTTTTTAAATCTTTATTTTAGTATATATGGTATAGTTTCTAAAAATATAATTTGATTTTAGTTTTTATTTAATATTATCTGTATTTTATAAGATAGAAAAAATTATATCTTTTGTATGAAAGTTTATATGGCAAGATTAAAGTAAAAAGACGTATCTACATTTTTAAAGCTATAAATACTAAGCGAAAAAGACGTATCTCATGAAAAGCGTATAAACGCAGGGAATTCCGATATTTTGAGTAAGTCATAAATAAATAACCTTAAAATGATATTTAAGTTGCCATAAATAAGTTAAAAAATTCGTAGAGGAAGTAAGAATAAAACGACATTTACAAAATATCAATTATCTAGAAAGAAATTTTTTGAGATACGTCTTTTTCGCTTAGTACGGCAGAATAGCATAATCAACATGTTCTTTAAATCTTGTTGCATAATTTGTGTTTATATGTGTGCTTCTATACTTTTTGTATTTAATCCAGTTTGTATTAGGAGTTGTAAAGGTATGTAGAAGCTCTCTGTGCTCGGGTTTCTCAAATATTTGTATGACTACAGGGGAGTGATCAGATGATAAATCGAAACTTATACTGACCCAAATTAAATTTCTGCGAATACCCTTAGTGATGGCAAAATCGATAAGGTTAGGAATATTGTTGCGATTCGCTGATCAGTATGTAGGTTTTTCGGGAGAAGCAACATTCATATTGCTATTTTTGTTATTAATATCATTATAAAGCTGATTACCTTTGGGATTTTTAATGCAGGAGCCCCAGAAAGCGGGAAGGACAGTTAACTGCCCTTAAGGAAAGGTCGTTGCAATTACTTTGCAAGTAGCTTGCAGATAATTCTGGGCATATGTCCCTAGGTAAGAATATTTTGCAATTTATATGTGTATTGGATGCGATTCATTTTTTTTAACTTAGCAGCATCGAAGAGGAGTTCTACTTACCTTGAACATAGGTTTTGCAACCCTATCTTTATTTATAATGTTAATTACTGCTCTGGCATGGAAACCTTTTTTTTCGTGATTATTTTTTATTTGGTTCGCGCCTACATCAGATTCAATATCTTTAAGCACTTCGGAAATATCCTTAGTACTTTTGAGATGGTACGTGTCATAACTCATTTTTTGACTTCTAGGTCACGTACGGTAATTACATTTCGTGTATATTTGGATTTTCGTTTTGTATATTTCCTTTTGTTAAAGAAACTACATGATATGAATCTATTCCTATTAGATTAGTGATATAATTTATAAAGGCATTAGAGCTACGCTCACGCAAGAAAATAGGTGGGAGTTTTTGAACTTCAATATTTTGTTGACCGCTAGTGCCAACTTCATCACCATCTAGTTTTGCAAATAGCGCAAATTTATTGTTAGTTGTATTAATTGTATCTGTAGAAGTGGATTTAATGACTTAAGTCAGCCTAAGTAAGTCAGCAAAATTTTGCCTTTTGTACATTACAATTTTTTTGTGGGCTTAATTTTCGTTTGTATTTATTTGTATTTTGTAGGTTTGACTTTGGCTGTTGTTGTTGTGTTTGCTGCATTTGACGAAGTTAATGATTTTGTTGTTGTAACTGCTGTTCAGGTTTCTGCTGCTGCTGTTGATGCTGCGGCTCCTGATGCTGCTGCTGTTGCGTATCTGAATATTACTGATTCATTTCGAATTCGAAACGTACGAATAGTACGTTTCTTCGTACTATTTATCCGAAACGGATTCCGTTACGAATTCGTCTCGAACTCGTTTTCGTATGAAATTCCTCTCGAAAAAACGGAAGGGTCGTCCGCATTGACAAATTCGTTTTGAATTCGTAAAGGACTTCAAATATTCGAATTCGTTTTTTGTTCATAAAACGGATCCACAAAAATAATTTTATTTAATTATCAAATTATTTAATATGCAAATTGTAAGACTTCATTGCATATAATTTTATTTTATTATCAAATTAAATTTTACTTACGATTTACAAATTTCCAAAGTCATGCTCGAACCCATGTCCCAGCGATTCATAGTCATGCGCGCTACCTACTAGGCTACCTGTCATATGTTATAATAAATATCAAAAGCGAATAATATATTTCTCTCCTTTGATCCGTTTTATTTACAAAAAACGAATTCGTTTCGAATTCGAAACGGACTTCAAATACGAATTCGTTTTTTGTTCATAAATCTGATCAAATTTTTTTGAAAAAATTTAAAAATTTTGGATTATTTTTCTTAGTCCCGCAAAAATGTTCAAAGAAAAATTTTCAAAAAATATTCGAAACGAATTCGATAATGCGGACGATCCTTCCATTTTTTGGAGAGGAATTTCATACGAAAACAAGTTCGAAACGAATTCGTAACGGAATCCGGAAACGGATTGTTAATTTCAGTGTTAAAAAAAATATTAGTTTTTTTCGACTTTTTAAACATTTCTAATTCGATAAAGACACAAAATTTTTTTTTGAAAATTTTCCAAAATTTTTAAATATTTCCAAAAAAATTTGATCTGTTTTATGAATAAAAAACGAATTCGAAACGGATTCGTATTTGAAGTCCGTTACGAATTCGAAACGAATTCGTTATACTTACAAAAAACAAAACTCTCAACGATTTCGTTTTATGAACAAAAAACGAATTTGTTTCGAATTCGTTTTATGACCAAAAAACGAATTCGTATTATGACCAAAAAACGAATTCGTATTTGTAGTATTGTAGAGAAGAGAAGTACTCTACTCTCGCCAAAAAATTAGTCTTTCAGATTTCAGCATGCTTAGGTAAATTTAAAAATATAAAAATACAATTTAATTATCTGTGGTGTTGTGTCGCTTGATTTGTTTGTAGTTATTGATTGTGCTCTGTTTTTTTTTTTTTGTGTTAGCGATTTTTTTCGGTGTAAAAATAAATATCTACAGAATTATAATATAAAATGTCGAAACGGTCATATCCTAGTGGATCTGAAAAAAGCTGTACATCAGAAGGAAGTAATTGAAAAGTTACCAAAATTAACATCATATTTTACTACTACTACTGGAGAAACTTCTGTAAGTAGCAATCAAACAAAAAATCTTCCACATGATGAGTTGTGTCGATCACAAATCGCGGGAATTTCTGAATCCTCATGTTCTACACCAATTTCTAACAATTTTGACGAAAGTAAAACTAATTCGGTGACTTCACGAATAGCGACAACTGTGTCAGTTGAACCACAGTTTACTATGTCGGAAGAAATATCACACGGCCCCGCCGATTATTTTCATGAAAATTTTACAGAAAAAACTAGCGAAATTTTGATTCGTAAGGGACCTTCATATTTTCAAAATAAAGATTCTGAATTTTCCAAGATATCCAGAACCTACAAAGATGGCAATAAATCAGTAACTAGGTATTTCAACGAAGCATTATTTATTCGCAAATTGAAGAACAATGAAAGCGTCGAAAGAAAATGGTTTTTGTACTCGCCTTCCAAAAACTCTGTATTTTGTTTTTTATGCTTTGATGTCCATCGCAAAAGATATAAAACAGGCACAAGAAACTAGAGACGATACCGTTAGTCTGTCCAGAAATTTGGAACTCTATATTGGAAAGAATTAACAAAATAAATAACTATCGTGTTCTTCCGTATGGTTTAAGAAAGTTGATTTTTGCGACTGATTATTTTTATTATAATTAAACATTATGAACTTACAGTCATTTTAGCAAAGACCAATATTGTAAATTTTACTTATTGATCAATGCTATTTTTTATTCAACAAACATGACAAAGATAACAAATGGAACAATTTAACCTGGTAATTGGTGACATATGTTTCGGCTATTACCACATAGCCTCATCAGACCAGTTTTTTGGTTAATGTTGTACATGGAGTCGATCCCCTGACCGTACATGCATTTCAATTGCATATCTGTCGACGGCCGCTCTAACAACTGAGCTACTGAGGAACTGACCTTGAACTGTACAAATTGCGTATATCCATTTATTATCTCTTGTCACTTTCTCGCTTGTTGTCACAGCTGCTAAGCCATTGGCTTAGAGACTTGCTATGATTTTATTTTTCGAAAATTGTGGTGTTGCCAGCCACATATTTTTTGAAATTGGCGTGTTCTTCCGTATGGTTTAAGAAAGTTGATTTTTGCGACTGATTATTTTTATTATAATTAAACATTATGAACTTACTGGTCTGATGAGGCTATGTGGTAATAGCCGAAACATATGTCACCAATTACCAGATTAAATTGTTCCATTTGTTATCTTTGTCATGTTTGTTGAATAAAAAATAGCATTGATCAATAAGTAAAATTTACAATATTGGTCTTTGCTAAAATGACTGTAAGTTCATAATGTTTAATTATAATAAATAACTATCTTCAAAAAGAAACAATAACACTGGACGTTGCAACTAATATGTTTACTTCACTTGATGATTTTATTGTTACCCTCAGGGATAAATTTGATTACTTCGAATCGTCCGCCAAAGAATGAAACCCGGAATCTGACTACAAGGACTCATGTCATCTACAAGGATTATCTCAAAGAACAAAATACAGAAGCACTCGCCAGAGTTTTTTGATGGCCCAGCGTTGCCAGTCCAACTGAATGGAAGAGAGAAATTCAAAGTAGACACATTTCTTCCCATAATTGATGCTCTGAGCGTTCATCTAAAACAGCGATTAAGTCCGTATAAGAACTAATGTAAGCGTTTTCATTTATTCTTTTGCTTTAACATTCTGAATACTGAAGAGTTGAGACAAAGTTGCAAAGAATTTGCTGAATTTTATTATGAAGATGTGTAATGGACCTGGTTCTATCGATTGGCTAGCTATGGTGCATGCTTACTTTATGCCTGAACTAAGCTCGTCGGATAGGGTGGTTCTAAATTGTATTTGTATTTCTTAACCAATACAGTTTTTTTATCAATAAAATGAATTTTAAATCGACATGGCCATCACAAAACAGATTTTGAGACAGAGTATAAAATAATGTGCAGAGAAAATTGGAAAATGAAAATTGCATTCTTTAATATTTTGAGTGGATATCCTTCGCATGATAGGTCCCTAGTAACTTGCCGTATAGGTCTTCCAATTCATAATATGTAGCACCAACTACCCTCCGAACCCGCGAATTTAAAAATTTTGGTGCTAACTTCGTATTAAATCTATCTGAAAGATTGCTCTGCGCAAAGTTTTTTCTCAGGACTTCCTGTCCAACAGAAAAATATACATTTCTGGATCGCAAGTTATATGTTTTCGCATTAAGGTTTTCAATTTCTTTTCGCACTCTATCACGAATCTGTGCTAATTTATCATGACGCTCTTGAACGTTAGATAGAAAGCTTTCAAAATCTGCCGACTTAAATTGGCTGCCATTATCTCTTACCAAAAATTCAGGTACTCCAAATACGTACATACATCAAAAACTGATGTTTTTAAATAGTTAATTATATGCTTTGTTATGAATTTTTTTGATAGTAAAAGAACGTGAATTTTGATACCTGATCCAATACAATCCGTATACCAATATTACCATTTTTGGAACGCGGAAATGGACCAATTTAGTCGACGAAAAGCTTCTGAAAAACTCTTACAGTGTCTGTATGTTTACCCATTGGTGGTCGAAGTACTTTTGTGGGATGTTTGGTTGACCTACAAATGAAACAGTTTTGAACATAGTCACGCACGCAACGGTACAATCTGGGCCAATAAAAGAAACGACGAATTTTATCAACAGTTTTTGCAACACCGCCATGAGCACTTGTAGATATATCATGAGCTCTTTGAATAACTGATTGACGCAATTCCCTGGGAACTAAAAGCTTCCATGATGCACTCTCTTGCTCTGGAATGTCATTATAGTGCTCAGTTCGGTGATAAATGTATTTATCTTGAACTGTAAAATCTGGATATAAAGATGAATTTTTAGTAAATTTTTCCCGAAGGGTAACTTACTCATCGCTGTCGAATTCAGGTGATGAAAGTTCAATGTTTGGAGCGTTGTCTATTTGAAGCTCAGGAACTTCATCCAAAAGTTCTGAGTGCGTTCGTGAAAGTGCATCAGGAACCACATTGGCACTACACTTACGATGTTGAAATTTAAAAGAAAACGCTTGCAACTTTAACGCCCACCGAGCAAGGCGTCCACTAAGATCGGTCTGGTTCATAAGCCACTGTAAGCTGGCGTGGTGAACTCTTGTCCCTCGACATAAGGCCTGAATATCTTAATGGCAAGCACAGCTGCCAAACACTCTTGCTCTGTGACCGAATAGTTGCGCTGCGCACTATTTAATTTTTGCAACATAAATGCCACTGAAATTTCACTGCCATTTTCAGAACTTGTGCGAGAACAGCACCTACACCATTTTGACTAGCATCACATTGAATGACGAAGGCTTTTGCAAAATTAGGGTTGGCCAGAACGGGTGCAGTCGTAAGTGGACTTGAAACTTCAGCGAAAGTTGAAATGAGTCGACGGTACCAGCCCGTCATTCCTAGAAATCTCCTGAGCTGCCTAGCAGATTTTGGAGGAGGGTACTCAGATATTGCCGATACTTTTTCAGGGTCAGTTTGCAATGTCCCATTACCTACTATGTATCCCAAGTACCCAAGTATTTAACTTGCTTGAAACAAAACTTACTCTTTGCAATATTTATTGTTAAACCTGCTTTGAGGATATGGTATGTAACGTCTTGCAAAAGAATAATGTGGCTTTCGAAGTCTTCGGAAACAATAAGCAAGTCGTTCAAGTAAACAAAAACTCTTGTTTTGAAGTAATTAGGGATAACCTTATCCATGAACCGACACATAGACTGCGGAGCGTTGCAGAGTCCGAAAAGCATGACCTTATACTGATACAAGGGTCTATTCGGTACGGTGAAAGCAGTTTTGTCACGAGAGTTTGGGTCTAAAGGAATTTGCCAAAAGGCATCCTTAAGATCCAAACTCGAAATTAACTCTGCATGCGGTAATCTACTTAAAATCTCCTCTATGTGTGGTAGTGGATAGGCATCTTTTATTGTAAGTGAGTTTACCTTCCTACTGTCCAAGCATAGGCGCACTTTCCCAGGTTTCCTCTCCAACACAACCGGCGAATTGAAGCGATTTGATTCGTCTATAACTCCCATTTCTAATATCCTATCAATTTCTTCACATATTAGTTTTTCGACTGCAGGGGATATAGGGAAATGTGTTTGTTTAATCGGTTTTGCAGAGCCTACATCGATGGTGTGCCGGAGAAAAGTGGTTTTTCCGAGTCCAAGTTTTTCAAACGATGGAAAACTGTCTATGGCAGGACTAAAATTTAGACGCTGAGAAATTGTGAGTACGTGCATGTCTGATTTTAAAGGGATACCTGAAATTTCACTTATAATATTTGTGGCGACAGCAAATGTTTTCTAAAAATCAACGCCTAAGTAAACCTCCTGAGTCAGAGATGGAATAATGTAAAATTCAATAGGTTTAGTCATGTCCTTGTATGTGACGTCAAGAAGGATAACACCCACTTCATTCTGAGGCGAACCATCAGCAGTGCAAACTGAACTTTGAAGTTTTTTAATTTTAATGTTATCGTCGAAAATTTCTTTTGCTAACTGGGCCCCTATACAACTAGCTGATGCGCCAGAGTCAAGCAGACCTAGCAGTTGCTTATCTAATAATTTAATGGACGCAAATCTCATGGTTTTTTAATTACTGTTGAAATTATATTTTCTTTCTTTTTCATAGTTTTAGACCAGTATTCACGCGCGCGATTAGTAGATTGGTTATTTTAAAAAATTTGGTCACGGATATCATATTTATTAAGGCGTTGGTGGAAAGGAATAAGTGGTTTTAATTTAGGTATGGTACTGACATCACTATTTATTTTATTATTTTGAAGAATAATTACTGGCTCGTTTCAGAATTGGCCGTCGGACTGGGATACCTTCTGTTGTTGTTGATGGTATCCCTCTTTCAGTTTTCCGGGTTATTGCAGTTTGGGCAACTAGGGTAAAAGAAAGCAATAAGACCGCACCCATAACAAAATACTCTTCGTGGCTTAATGCACTGTTTGTATGAGTGATTTTCTCCATCACAGTTCCAGCATTTAATTTTTACAGTTTCTCTTGAATTATGTATCGCAGCTACATCCTCATCAACTAAAACCGATTCATCTAAGTCCTGTTCTACTTCAGAAACTTGTCGCTTAGCAGGAAAATAAGGTTTTTGAAATGACGAAAAATTTTGAACATCAGTAACATAATTTTCCCGACGTCTGCAACAGCTAACCTAATGTCAGTCCTTAACCCTTTCGCTGTTTTTGTACAATATATTGTACAAAAAAAAATTACAGTAATCCCCGCTTAATTAAACATTCCAAAATGTTCGCACTTTTGCTCAATTAACCGGGAAATTCAATTAACAAAATCCCGCTTAATTACACTAAAATCCAATAAAATAAATCCCGCTTAGTTGCACTATTGTTCAAGAAGAAAAATACCACTTAATTGAATATTTGTTTAATTAAGCAAAACAGTTACTTCCACGGGTAAAAAAAACTATTTATTTTCGTCAAAAAAAAAAAAACAGAATATTACTTCTTAACAAAAACAGAAGAGTTTTTTTGCATATTCTCACAAATTATGCAACTTGCGGGTTTCTGCTCCAAAAGTTACGGAACTGACCTAGGATGTAATACATTTAAATTTTTGAGTTTTAAGTCTATAGGTCAAATGTGACTTATGTTTTCCTTTCGAAGAAACTCGTTATTATAACCTGTTTTGCTCGTTCTATCTTTTGAGAGACAACGTGAGTGCACATATGCTCTAATTCTTTGGAAAATATATCTTCAATGAGAAAATGCTGCTAAAGTGCAATCGCTGTTAGAAGCTTTTTCGCTGGGCTTATAAGAAACTTCTTCCTCTTCTTAATCTGATTGATCCGAGGTCAGGTTTTCTATAACTGTCTCTGCAATTTCTTTATCGGTCAAGAGTCCAAAGCATGGTTCGCCAAAAACAGCTGTTTGACAGATCAAAGCAAATGTGTAGCCACTCATTATTTTAATTGGCATTTTTAACACTTTTTTTAAGACAATAAAGCGGGATTTTTTATAAGAATTTTTATATCTCGTTAAATTTTTGTTATACATTTAACCGGGAAATTCAAATAAGCGGGATTCAGTAAAACGGAAAAAAACGCTGTACATTTCTTATGGGAGTTTAATAATGACACAAAGCTTCGGACATCTAAGAGTAAATTCAATTAAGTGTGATTCAATTAAGCTACTACTACTGTATCACATTTCTATTCTTCTCCTTTTAAAACTTTCGAAAATTTTGAAAAAGAACGTTTAATTTTTGAATCGAGCATGTTTTCCTTTTCAAAATTCAAATTTGAGTAACAGAGGTAGCATAGTTAGTTTTTTATTTGAATTTGAAAAACAGTCTACGTTGCATCTGTGCGTTATAAGGCAATGTGCAAACAAATTTTAGGTTTTTGAGAAGGTAGTGAACATTTTTATTTTAATTATATGAGCCTAAACAAAGTTGAAGAACCAATTCTTAGATGTACATCAATATTTTTTAAAAAAGAGTTGAAAAAAAATTGTTTTAATAGCTTAAAAAAAGTGTACAATATATTGTACAAATTCCTACAATGCTAATGTACAATATATCAATATCAATATATTGTACAAAATACGAGAAAGGTTGTTATTTTTTTCAAATATTTTGCGTGGCCTACGATAAAATAAAACTGTTATTGTCCTGTTTGTAAGAGTTTTTAAATATTTTAAGTTTACAGAAATAATTTTGCGCGCGTGAATACTGGTCTAAAACTATGAAAAAGAAAGAAAATATAATTTCAACAGTAATTAAAAAACCATGAGATTTGCGTCCATTAAATTATTAGATAAGCAACTGCTAGGTCTGCTTGACTCTGGCGCATCAGCTAGTTGTATAGGGGCCCAGTTAGCAAAAGAAATTGTCGACGATAACATTAAAATTAAAAAACTTCAAAGTTCAGTTTGCACTGCTGATGGTTCGCCTCAGAATGAAGTGGGTGTTATCCTTCTTGACGTCACATACAAGGACATGACTAAACCTATTGAATTTTACATTATTCCATCTCTGACTCAGGAGGTTTACTTAGGCGTTGATTTTTAGAAAACATTTGCTGTCGCCACAAATATTATAAGTGAAATTTCAGGTATCCCTTTAAAATCAGACATGCACGTACTCACAATTTCTCAGCGTCTAAATTTTAGTCCTGCCATAGACAGTTTTCCATCGTTTGAAAAACTTGGACTCGGAAAAACCACTTTTCTCCGGCACACCATCGATGTAGGCTCTGCAAAACCGATTAAACAAACACATTTCCCTATATCCCCTGCAGTCGAAAAACTAATATGTGAAGAAATTGATAGGATATTAGAAATGGGAGTTATAGACGAATCAAATCGCTTCAATTCGCCGGTTGTGTTGGAGAGGAAACCTGGGAAAGTGCGCCTATGCTTGGACAGTAGGAAGGTAAACTCACTTACAATAAAAGATGCCTATCCACTACCACACATAGAGGAGATTTTAAGTAGATTACCGCATGCAGAGTTAATTTCGAGTTTGGATCTTAAGGATGCCTTTTGGCAAATTCCTTTAGACCCAAACTCTCGTGACAAAACTGCTTTCACCGTACCGAATAGACCCTTGTATCAGTATAAGGTCATGCTTTTCGGACTCTGCAACGCTCCGCAGTCTATGTGTCGGTTCATGGATAAGGTTATCCCTAATTACTTCAAAACAAGAGTTTTTGTTTACTTGAACGACTTGCTTATTGTTTCCGAAGACTTCGAAAGCCACATTATTCTTTTGCAAGACGTTACATACCATATCCTCAAAGCAGGTTTAACAATAAATATTGCAAAGAGTAAGTTTTGTTTCAAGCAAGTTAAATACTTGGGTACTTGGGATACATAGTAGGTAATGGGACATTGCAAACTGACCCTGAAAAAGTATCGGCAATATCTGAGTACCCTCCTCCAAAATCTGCTAGGCAGCTCAGGAGATTTCTAGGAATGACGGGCTGGTACCGTCGACTCATTTCAACTTTCGCTGAAGTTTCAAGTCCACTTACGACTGCACCCGTTCTGGCCAACCCTAATTTTGCAAAAGCCTTCGTCATTCAATGTGATGCTAGTCAAAATGGTGTAGGTGCTGTTCTCGCACAAGTTCTGAAAATGGCAGTGAAATTTCAGTGGCATTTATGTTGCAAAAATTAAATAGTGCGCAGCGCAACTATTCGGTCACAGAGCAAGAGTGTTTGGCAGCTGTGCTTGCCATTAAGATATTCAGGCCTTATGTCGAGGGACAAGAGTTCACCACGCCAGCTTACAGTGGCTTATGAACCAGACCGATCTTAGTGGACGCCTTGCTCGGTGGGCGTTAAAGTTGCAAGCGTTTTCTTTTAAATTTCAACATCGTAAGTGTAGTGCCAATGTGGTTCCTGATGCACTTTCACGAACGCACTCAGAACTTTTGGATGAAGTTCCTGAGCTTCAAATAGACAACGCTCCAAACATTGAACTTTCATCACCTGAATTCGACAGCGATGAGTAAGTTACCCTTCGGGAAAAATTTACTAAAAATTCATCTTTATATCCAGATTTTACAGTTCAAGATAAATACATTTATCACCGAACTGAGCACTATAATGACATTCCAGAGCAAGAGAGTGCATCATGGAAGCTTTTAGTTCCCAGGGAATTGCGTCAATCAGTTATTCAAAGAGCTCATGATATATCTACAAGTGCTCATGGCGGTGTTGCAAAAACTGTTGATAAAATTCGTCGTTTCTTTTATTGGCCCAGATTGTACCGTTGCGTGCGTGACTATGTTCAAAACTGTTTCATTTGTAGGTCAACCAAACATCCCACAAAAGTACTTCGACCACCAATGGGTAAACATACAGACACTGTAAGAGTTTTTCAGAAGCTTTTCGTCGACTAAATTGGTCCATTTCCGCGTTCCAAAAATGGTCATATTGGTATACGGATTGTATTGGATCAGGTATCAAAATTCACGTTCTTTTACTATCAAAAAAATTCATAACAAAGCATATAATTAACTATTTAAAAACATCAGTTTTTGATGTATGTACGTATTTGGAGTACCTGAATTTTTGGTAAGAGATAATGGCAGCCAATTTAAGTCGGCAGATTTTGAAAGCTTTCTATCTAACGTTCAAGAGCGTCATGATAAATTAGCACAGATTCGTGATAGAGTGCGAAAAGAAATTGAAAACCTTAATGCGAAAACATATAACTTGCGATCCAGAAATGTAAATTTTTCTGTTGGACAGGAAGTCCTGAGAAAAAACTTTGCGCAGAGCAATCTTTCAGATAGATTTAATACGAAGTTAGCACCAAAATTTTTAAATTCGCGGGTTCGGAGGGTAGTTGGTGCTACATATTATGAATTGGAAGACCTATACGGCAAGTTACTAGGGACCTATCATGCGAAGGATATCCACTCAAAATATTAAAGAATGCAATTTTCATTTTCCAATTTTCTCTGCACATTATTTTATACTCTGTCTCAAAATCTGTTTTGTGATGGCCATGTCGATTTAAAATTCATTTTATTGATAAAAAAAACTGTATTGGTTAAGAAATGCAAATACAATTTAGATCCACCCTATCCGACGAGCTTAGTTCAGGCATAAAGTAAGCATGCACCATAGCTAGCCAATCGATAGAACCAGGTCCATTACACATCTTCATAATAAAATTCAGCAAATTCTTTGCAACTTTGTCTCAACTCATCAGTATTCAGAATGTTAAAGCAAAAGAATAAATGAAAACGCTTACATTAGTTCTTATACGGACTTAATCGCTGTTTTAGATGAACGCTCAGAGCATCAATTATGGGAAGAAATGTGTCTACTTTGAATTTCTCTCTTCCATTCAGTTGGACTGGCAACGCTGGGCCATCAAAAAACTCTGGCGAGTGCTTCTGTATTTTGTTCTTTGAGATAGTCCTTGTAGATGAGATGAGTCCTTGTAGTCAGATTCCGGGATTCATTCTTTGGCGGACGATTCGAAGTAATCAAATTTATCCATGTCTTTCAGTGTCTTGAATTATAGTATCCAAGATGACATCACCTGTCTCAGCAAGTTTTTTGATACTTTCGTATGACATCGTACGCGCGTATTGGGGTTCGGTATATTACAAGTTCCAGTCAATCAGGCTTTTGTATTTTTCGCAATTGAACCTTATATTTGGAGGACGGTAAGCTCGAATTTCTCCAAATTCTTCTTGGAACATGTTTGCTTAGCACATACTACATCGTATATTACGATATTCATCAAAAATCATTGCCTGGGTGCGCAAATAGCAATTGTTTTTACGAACATTGTCAACAATGTAGCGAGCAATAATTTGGAGGAAAATATATTTTAATTTTTTATGAAATTAAAAAATTGATGCTGCCGCTCGTGATTAAGTACTGATATTTAATGTTGAAATATATTGGAATGGAGGCCCGAATGATGTATGTTGCCAAATCTATTAACTCTTATGGTGGTTTTACAACAACAACTGATATATTAAATCAGATTTTATTTCAATGGTGACAAACGTAAAAAAACGCGTACTAATTCAGAATAGAAAGAAGTATAGTCCAGTAGAATTAGTCGAAAAAATGAGAAAAAAAAAATAATTCATTACAGCAATCTGACAGCGGAATATTGTTGAACAAGCTCTAGTAAAAAAGGACAAAAAAATCGAACCGACATTGAAAATCTGTGGTCTCTCCGATGAGTAGAGCTATGATGTTTCTTATGTAGCAGCTCAAATCCTTGGACCAAAAATGAAAAATTTTTTTTTCTGATTTATTTTTTTAATGGAAATTTATGTAGTGGCATTGAGAATTTCAAATTATAGTGTATTAAGGTAAATACAGTGAAAACAACAAAAGATCTGAGCTGTTACACACAAAACACCGAAATTCTACCCGCGGAGAGACCACAGATTTCCAATTTTTCGGTAATTTTTTGCATTGCAGTATACTTTTTTTTTACCATTTATCTAAATAAGACATTTCAACGAGTAAATGAGTCAAAACAGAACTCTTTAGGAGGTGTAGTTTTAAGAGGAATCTCAGTTAAAAATTTCGGCTTTTTTAGCTTAAAAATTAAATTTAACAACAACCTCTAAATATTTCCGCCAGAAAAAATTACTGCCTTTGTGTAACACTGAAAAGTATAATTTGCCCAAGTTTCAGCTTCATAGATACTTTTTTGTCAAAGAAAAAATTAAAAACCAAAAAACCGGTTTTGAGCCATTTTTTCGAAAAATTTTGAGGTTAAGGTGAAAATGATCAGTACAAAAGTTGTAGATCTTATTATTTCCTACAACTCTTACATTAAACTATTTTTGATATGATGCACAGTTTAGCCAGAAATCGTGAAAAAATGTGTTCGACCTCTAAAAATGCATCCCATTCCACCCCGGATAGCTGCTGTCGGTTCGATTTTTTTGTCCGCTTTTACAAGAGCTTTTTCAACAATATTCCGCTGTCAGATTGCTGTAACGAATTATTTTGTTGTTCAAACCCTATTTTTCCTGGTCAAGTAATTCAGATTTGAATTTTTAAAATTTTTATATGGAACTCCACATGTACCTAAGAGGCTCATTTTGAGTGAATTAAGTACGTTTATAGTTTTTTTGTTTTTAAATAAAAAAACTACTCAAAGCTTATATAAAAATAAGTGTTTTATGTACAAGAACGTTTTTGCTTTAAGAACCTGTTAGAAAAAAGAAAAATCTATAGCATACTTTTAGTTACATTCTGTTTTAGTGCTGTGAAACGGTTAAAAAATCTATTGAAAAAGTGTAGCGTACTTTTAGTTTACCTTTACTTTAACATTCTTTTTACCATGATCTGTAAACACCCTGTCTGCACTGTTAAAGACGCAAATGAGCGATTCGTAGTCTGCCATTTCTGCGATGATCTTTATCATGCGAAATGTGTTGGACTAAATGGTCGAATTGCTGATATCCTCGAGAAGGGTGAAGGTCTTCGGTGGTCATGCGCAAAATGCAAGGCAGCCGATAACTGCTTATACAACTTATATAAGCAATCTAAAAAATGTTTTGCTGAGATTGGCAAGGACCTGTCATCCCTTATGCAGAAATTTCAGCATTTTGAAAGTATTTTTAATGATTTTAGATGCTTAGAAGAGCAAAACTCAACACCTAAAAAATCGACTCCGATGACTCTTCGTGGGAAGCAGAAAAATGATAAAAAATCTGGAAGTACCATATCTAAATCTACAACGTTGGATAAAGTACCTAAGCCTGTTCAGTCTCATATGCAAAGTACAACACCAGTACAATCCAATTTGCCATCTACCTCTCCTCAAAATGATAAAGATTCAAACTCAGTAACAGTCTCCGTTAGAAATGAGCCAAAAGAGCTTGTAGTTATATCTTTAAAAAAAACTGTTTTTGTGTCGCGTTTCGCTTCTGATACTTCGGTTGAGGACTTAAATTATTATATAAAAAATAAATTAAATGGCTTCAGTGATTTTTCTGTGCGTAAGCTAAATTTTTCATAACGGAGGAAAAAGTCTTCATTCAAAATTTTTGTCCCTGAAGAAGTTTTCGAAAAGGTAAATCACAAAGATTTTTGGCTGCTCAATACTCTAGTTCGTGAATTCGAGTATAGAAACAGCCCATACTCTGAAAATGTTGTTACCTTACCACAACGTTCTGTAGACCTAAATGTTTCAAAAAACTAATTCTTGACCGGCTTCAAACTTTAACCATCGCTTACCAAAACGTTAGAGGTTTAAATACGAAAATATCAGATTTATTCTTGAATAGTTTCAATTATATATATATATAATTATACTGAAATATACTGAACTCTGAAATTTTTTGTAGCAATTACCAAATCTTCAGGAAAGACCGAAATTCAAAAATTGGTGGTGGAGTCCTTCTGGCAGTGCACATCTCTTTATCCTGTGAGGAATTAAAGTTTAACAACAATACTGACTTAGAACTTGTTGGTAATAAATCAATATATTTAACTTGTTCCTACATTCCACCAAATGCCGATCACAATACCTATTTACGACATGCAGAAGAAATTAAAGGAATAAATAATCATCATACTGCAAATGATTCCATGATTGTACTAGGGGACTTCAATTTACCATACGTTTCATGGAATATAACGGACAATTGCTGTTTTCTTACACCCACTTCATGCAATTGTGTTATTACCGAATTTCTGGATATTCTTTCTGATTGCTGTTTTCATCAAATTAATAATATTCTTAATACGAACAATAGAAACCTTGATCTTGTATTTGTTGATGAATTAAACAACATAACTATAAGTCGCATTGACCAGTTATACCAGAGGATAAACATCATCCAACTCTTCAACTAAAGTATGTTTTAGCATGTAGCTTAGTGAAAACAAATCGTGTAAAATCTCAGAACTCATGTTTCAACTACAAAAAAACGAATTATGTCAGACTTAACTCCCTGTTAAACCATATCGACTGGTATTGAGCTGATATTGAGAGTTATGTAAAATCATTTAATGAGCGCTTGCAAAATTGTATTTCTAAATCTGTGCCAAAATTGAATTCATCTGTATTGTCGAACGATCCTCCGTGGGTAGCAAAAGAATTAAAGTACCTTAAAAACATAAAAAATCGCCGGTTTAAAAAATTCAAAATGTCAGGTAAATCTATTGATTATATAAGATATTCCCGTGCTCGGTATAATTATCAAAATAATAATAAATGGTCTTATTTAAACTACATTTCATTCATAAAACTCAACATTAAGAATAATCCTAAAATTTTTTACAAATTTATAAACATCAAGCGTAAATCTTCTGCGTATCCTCTTCAGATGTCCTATAATGGTATAACATCATCCGAAAAAAATGAAATATCCAATTTGTTTGCAAACTTCTTCAAGTCTACTTATTCATCTTCTACTTATGATTCTGACGTCAACTACCCATATAATCTTTCGCGTATAAATGAAATTCAACTTCCACAAATTGGTGCTGATTTAGTTAGCAATGAACTGAAAATTTTAAAATGCACTTATTCAACTGGACCAGATAATATTCCTACAAACATCCTAAAGTATTGCGCAAGTAGTCTTTGTTATCCTCTCTCAAAAATTTTTAATATTTCCTTGAATTTGGGCTATTTCCCAAAATTATGGAAAGAGTCTTACATTATTCCACTTCACAAATCCGGAAGTAAGGCTAATATTGAAAATTACAGAGGTATTGCTAAGCTCAGCGCAATCCCAAAACTTTTTGAAAAAATAATTAATGATCATCTTACAAACATCGTTTCATCCCTGATGACAGTATCTCAGCACGGCTTCTTAAAGGGTAAATCTACATCAACAAATCTTTTGGAGTTCACCACGCTTGTTATAAATGGATCTAAGCGAAAACAACAAACGGATGTTATATACACTGATTTCAGCAAAGCTTTTGACTGCGTAAGTCATAGCTTACTTTTAAAAAAGTTATATTTAATAGGATTTCCTTCAACGATATTAAAGTGGATTAGATCGTATCTGACGAATAGGAAGCAACAAGTTTTATTCAACAACATGTTTTCTAAACATATAATGGTTTCATCTGGAGTTCTCCAGGGCAGCCATCTTGGCCCCACATTATTTCTATTAATGACCTACCTTCTGCTACAAATTCGTCCCATATTCTAATGTATGCTGATGATGTAAAACTTTTTTACTCTTTTAATGATCACTTTAAACATAAAACTCTACAAAGAAACCTAAATGAACTTGTTAAATAGTGTGATGTAAACTTGATGACATTAAATCTCAAAAAGTGTAAGCAAATGACTTTTTCAAGAAGTAAAGAATTTGAGACTTCATATTCAATAAACGGTTTAAAACTGGAAAAGGTTGACAATTTTGTAGACTTAGGCGTCACTATGGATAAAAAACTTCGCTTCAACGTGCATATTGGTTTAATGGTAAACAAAGCAAAAGGCGTCCTTGGATTTATTAAACGATGGTCTAAACAATTTGACGACCCCCATACAACGAAGTTGCTTTTCACTCCACTTGTTAGACCAATATTGGAATATGCGTCAGTGGTGTGGAACCCCCAATATAATATATACATTGATATGCTGGAGTCGGTGCAGAAACAATTTCTATTGTTTGCACTTCGTCGGCTACCTTGGAATCCGGACTCAAATTTACCTTCATATGAAAGCCGCCTCAAACTAATACGCTTACCAACACTGCGCAGCCGAAGAATTATGCTTAACGTAACTTTTTTAGATAAACTGTTCTCCGGCTCAATGAACTCTGAAATGTTGCTAGGTATGGTCAACTTTAACAATCCTGGAAGGGATTTGAGACACTTTCGTTTCTTAAGACTTGATATATGTAATTCTAACTATGCTCATTTTTGTCCATTTCGGTGTATATGTAATGATTATAATAACCTTTGTCATATTATTTCACCCATGGACTCTCATAATATTATAAAGCAAAAAATAATTATTTTCTTAAATACTTGAAACTGTACTTTTTCCTTTGTTTCTGCTGCATAGCCTATGGGTTTAGTAGAAATTGTGCTCAATCTGTGATCGGAAATTGCTCTACCCATCATTTCGTTCAGAGAAATAGTGCAGTCCCGGTCACCTATCCGTACGATAGACGGATGTACCTCACGTACGGTTTCGCCTAATGAACGCAGAGCAGTCCGGGCTGTTCGTAGTCGGTCACCGATCCGTACGATAGACGGATGCGCCTCTCGTGTGGTTAGGCGGGTAAGTGGGACCGCAGGGACCGATCGCAAAAAAAAAAAAAAAAAAAAAAAAGATAATGGGGAAATAAAGTCAGGCAGTTTCATTAATATTCTTGTTCATTTACAAAAGTTAATTCTCTTCAAAGTTAAAAATGTGCCTCTGAGGCGCATTAGGGTTAACTACTCGTACATTATTATATAGCAGAATGCTTAACAAGTAGAACGTACAATACAATTAAAAAATGTATTTATTTCTTTGCTAATACTCATAAACGTCGTTCGATCTCTTTCAAAATTTGGGTGCGTAACTTATTTTTGATGGTGAATTGAGTACTGTAATATTTTTTTCAATAAATTGCACCGTTAGATAGGCTCTAGTGCAAAAAGTATTCGTTTGATTCAAAATAATCGTTTTTCATTTCTTTGCTGACACTCCAGCACGTCGTTCGTTTTTGACACATCAGTTGTTTTCGACAATGAATCGATTGCAAAGGTGCTTTTTTGAAAAAAAAAAATTTACCGTTAGATAGGCTCCAGTGCAAAACTACACGATTTTTATAAATAACAGCTATTTGGGGACCCAGGAATTTATTTTAAAGTCAAAAAAATTACATTTTCTACCTTATTTCTTTCCTATTTCATTATTTGGGCTTGGAATTGGTGTTAATTTTTCGATACACCCTAATATATACAGGGTGTCCCATAAATAGTGGATAACCTTCCAACAGCAGATGGGCGACCTCAAGGCGGGTCATAAAAAGTCAAATCATGTTTTGCAAAAATCGCACCATTTTTGAGAAAATCGGGTACAGTGGTTCTTTAAAAAATAGATGTTGAACTTAAAACTTTCGTTTGGCTCCATATTTTTTTTAAACTTTAAGCTGGTGTGGTATAAAAAAAATGTACAACAACTCAGGTGGCCAACTTGTTAAAAAATTTTCTATTTAATACAGATTTTAAAATGCTAAAAACATAAGCGATAGCTTTTATGGTTGCAAAGATATTGCAATTTTAGTGGCAAAGAGGCTTTTTGTATGGAACTTAAATTTTAAGCAAAATCAGGTCAATTTCAAATCAAAAAAATCTGTAACTTCCAACGTGTGACCCCACATTGGCACTCCAGTTGTGCAACTATTTTGTAGCTGTCCCTTAAAATTTCTTAGCCGATTTCACTGATGTGTGCAAAGCATTTCAACCTCGCATATTTTCAATGCGTTATTACAGAGTTGCATATTAAAATCTCAATAACACACGATAAAAGTTAATACATATTTTAAATTTATCGCCACACGAGAGTGGCGTCCTGGGAAAATGACCGCATCATCCGCCGGCCCTACATACATATGTATATTAACCAAAAAACACGATTTGGGACCACTGCGCGTCGCTAAGGCTAAGTAACACGACCTTTTTTTCAATGCGCGTTTAAGCATAGCTCCGGCATCAATAAAATCAGCTTCAATGAAATCTATTTGCACCATATCATTCAATTTTGCATGATAGTTCACGTGACATAAATGAAGTTAAACTTTGGCGTCAACGCTTTGCCGGGCAAGACACCAAAAATGCTGCGTGTTTTGACAGCTTTGCCTGTGACAACAGCAACAAATGAACGCTCCTTTTCAGTGCTACGTAGTCTAAAGACATACCTCAGATCAATTATGTCCAAAAATCGGCTGAACGGCTCAACCTCGCTTAATATACATCACGATATCGAAATCAAAGTGGAAAGAGTTTTGGACGAGTTTTTTCAAGTACCTCGCAGAATTAGCTACTTATGTAATGATAACTGAATATCGAATCATATCATTAACACTAGACATGTTCAAATAAATGGCATGTTCTAGAATACTGGAAAACACTCGATTTTCGAAAATTCATTCACATTCGAGTATATTTTAGGGTTAGGGTTGCTACCAGAGCTGCAAAACTTTAATTTTTCGGAATTTGGCCAAAAAAATGAACAAAATTTAATTTTTCCTTATGTACACAAAAGGAAGTGTCGAAAAGAATTGACCGCTATTTTTTAAGCCTATACATAAGGAGAAAAACTGCGGCCTATCCGCGAGTAGAGCTTTGGTGTTTCTTGTGTAACAGCTCAAGTCAAAGAAGTAGATAGGAAAGAACTACACTCCGAGCTTTTTGCCTGTATTAAATTTTGGCGAGAAGAATGAAAGCTGGAACCAATGAGAATTACGAAGCAAAATCCAATTGGATTTATTTCTGATTTTGTTCGGCTTTTGCAACGAACCGAACGAATTCACAATGTTAAATTCAGACCATTTTGTATTTTTTAATTTATTTATTTTCTTAAATTCATAAAAAAGTTATTTGAATATTAGAAAATGAAAATAAATAAATTTAAATTCAAAAATAAGGAAAACTTGTTGAGAAAATTATTCATTCAATTACGATGACTTACATTTAAACCTGCATTTGAGAAAATCAATTTTTATATCTACCAGGCAACCAGCAAATGCAATAGCATGATTTTTATTTTGACTCCTTCAAACTTGCAAATTTGCAAGTGATCCCGCGTAAATTTTGTTGTTGGTTTTTCTTCAGAAAAATTCAGTCGAAAAAATCCTAAAAAAAATGCGTGTATTTGTTGTTGCGTTTTTGTAGTTTACAACCGATGCCGTTAGTTTCAATTTTGTTGGTATTTTTTCGGCAGAAAAATTGAGTGGAAAACAACAAAAATTATATTCATGTTGTCTGCTTGTATGTGTGCTGAAATTATGCTATTTTTCGCAACTAGGATTTTTCCTTTGGGGGCTATAAATATATAGAAATTATGAAGTTATATTTTTCAATTTTCTTGTTTTACTTGAAACGAATCATTAGTTGAAACAAGTTAATAATAAATAAGTTCAATTAGAATAGCTTAGTCACTAGAACTGATTCTGCATTTAAAAAAACACGAAAATCATATTTTCAAAGATAAAAAATGGAGATTTCTTTAAAATTAACACGGAAACTAAGTCAATGTGTCAAAATACACTACTACTATCGAAGTGTTATCTTAATTTGGGCTTAAACCTTTCCGAATCCAAAAATATTCATGTAAGGGGCTTAGAACCCTTGATCCCTTGATCAAGTACGTACATTTTTCGGATCAAACTGAAAAATTAAAATGATATGCATGTTGTTTTATTTGCTGAGCGCCTGCTTCAAACAAAATTTCATTTATCTTACGTATTGAATTGAAATTATTTTACAAAACTGAAAATATTTCTATAATTTCTATATTTTTCAATATTATCATGGAAATAAAAATAAAGGTTGTATTAAATTATTGTATTAAAATTTGACAGCGAAATGTGGTTTCATAGTTGTCAAAATCCAATGCAAAATGTAAACAAAAGAAATTGAGTTGAACAATTTTTTGACAGTTACGAAGCCACATTTCGCTGTCAAATTTTAATACAATAATTTAATACAACCTTTATTTTTATTTCCATGATAATATTGAAAAATATAGAAATTATAGAAATATTTTCAGTTTTGTAAAATAATTTCAATTCAATACGTAAGATAAATGAAATTTTGTTTGAAGCAGGCGCTCAGCAAATAAAACAACATGCATATCATTTTAATTTTTCAGTTTGATCCGAAAAATGTACGTACTTGATCAAGGGATCAAGGGTTCTAAGCCCCTTACATGAATATTTTTGGATTCGGAAAGGTTTAAGCCCAAATTAAGATAACACTTCGATAGTAGTAGTGTATTTTGACACATTGACTTAGTTTCCGTGTTAATTTTAAAGAAGTCTCCATTTTTTATCTTTGAAAATATGATTTTCGTGTTTTTTTAAATGCAGAATCAGTTCTAGTGACTAAGCTATTCTAATTGAACTTATTTATTATTAACTTGTTTCAACTAATGATTCGTTTCAAGTAAAACAAGAAAATTGAAAAATATAACTTCATAATTTCTATATACATATTTATAGCCCCCAAAGGAAAAATCCTAGTTGCGAAAAATAGCATAATTTCAGCACACATACAAGCAAACAACATGAATATAATTTTTGTTGTTTTCCACTCAATTTTTCTGCCGAAAAAATACCAACAAAATTGAAACTAACGGCATCGGTTGGAAACTACAAAAACGCAACAACAAATACACGCATTTTTTTAGGATTTTTTCGACTGAATTTTCCTGAAGAAAAACCAACAACAAAACTTACGCTGGATCACTTGCAAATTTGCAAGTTTGAAGGAGTCAAAATAAAAATCATGCTATTGCATTTGCTGGTTGCCTGGTAGATATAAAAATTGATTTTCTCAAATGCAGGTTTAAGTCATCGTAATTGAATAATTTTCTCAACAAGTTTTCCTTATTTTTGAATATCAATTTATTTATTTTCATTTTCTAATATTCAAATAACTTTTTTATGAATTTAAGAAAATAAATAAATTAAAAAATACAAAATGGTCTGAATTTAACATTGTGAATTGGTTCGGTTCGTTGCAAAAGCCGAACAAAATCAGAAATAAATCCAATTGGATTTTGCTTCGTAATTCTCATTGGTTCCAGCTTTCATTCTTCTCGCCAAAATTTAATACAGGCAAAAAGCTCGGAGTCTAGTTCTTTCCTATCTACTTCTTTGTGCTATGTGGCAAAGCAAGCAGTTTTTTTTTGAAAATCAGTAACTGACATTAGAAATCATGAGAACTTTGTTTAGTTGACAATTCAGCTAGTTCTGATACAGAATTTGCCAATAAAGTGGAAAATGTGTTTAATAAAAAAATCGCAGGAGAAAAAGTAAGAAAAATTATATGAATAATACGAAATTATATGAAAGTGGGAAAAGTGTAGCAAAATTAATACATTTGATGAGAGTGGGTAGCAAAGTCGCAAATGTGTTATTTTTTGCTTAAGTGTAGCAAAATTTGCTACGATAGTAGCAAAGTGGCAGCGCTGATCATAGGATGAACTAAGTGTAATTAGCTTTAGCCCATTTATCTGTAATATTTTTGGTGTTGACACACATTATATTGAGCAGCAAGCTCAAAAAAAATAACTTTTATAGACAATTATGGAAATTGAAAGATATGGATGTGGAAAACATTTGGTGTTAATAATACAGTGCACATACTATACAGCCCGAAAAACAAATCAATTACTGCATGAATCATTTCCTTGTCATGTAATTTTCCAATTTTGTTATCAGACTTAGGCGCCCGGATCATGCCGTTGGACTTTTTTCTTTAGGGTTTTTTTTTAATCCAGTGCTTATGTCAATAAGTCCACGACGACCCACGCCTTAAAAAAGAAAATTGAGTGCTGTACACACATTTATGAAAAGTGGTCTTGGAAAATTTCGACTTAAGAGTGCGTATGTGCTAGTAAATCGAGTCTATTTACCCGATATGCTATTCCATACATAATCCTACACTGTACACATTATGAATCAATAAAAGACTTTTAATAGAGCTGGAGAAAAATCGCAAACTATCGATCTTTGCTGGCATCGATAAGCATCGATAGTTGTTAGTGCGACATCGAAGTTTAGGTATTTCTGCAATCACTAAGAAGATTTTTCTTTTTTGCTTGTAACAAGTGACTTGTTTTTTGTGTTTGTGTGCTCGTTTTGATTCATTCATTCCGTTTATAAGAAAAAATATGCATTTTCTATTCAAAATGCCGCATCCGGATATTTTTTAAAATCTGAAAATTTGGTAAAAATGCATATTATAAGACTACACTGAAATTTGGTAAATAAATAACAGTTTTTTTTTATAAAAAAACTAGTGTACCCGCAGACGTTGCAGTGCCCTCCCTGTCCCTATCTCTAGTCCATACTCATCCTTGTCCTATGCCGGTACACGTTGTCCTACCTAAAATAAATTTACTTACTGGAAAACATTGCATTCTTAATACAAAACAGTCTCAACTCCAAGTTCAAATCCCAGTTTCAGTCCCGGTCCTAAGGGAATTGGAAGTAAATTCAATCGCAATTCATATACAAAACACTACATCGGTTTTTTGGAATTTTCCAATTTTTCTTTGAAATTTTCCCAAACTTTTTTTATTCGCGGAGCTATGAGCATTTAAAAAAAAAGTTTATAGTTTTTAAATATGTTAATAAAAAAATTGGAAAAATTACTTAGAATACTCTCAGCAAGTACTAAAATAACCAACATTTTTAAAAAAATAATGGATGCAAAAGCAAAATGGTGTACGATTTGGCATGGAATGTCCCTTATATGTGCATACCAGAGGACGTCAGTGAGACATTAATCATTTTTTGCATTCATGAATCTGTTGAATCTTTCAGCAGATTCAGACAGATCCACCATTCACAAAAAATTTAGAGAATCTAGCAACCATTCCGTCTCACGGCGAAGTTTGTGAATCTGAGTTTGTTTCAGAATCATTTCTAGTGAGTGCTGATTCATTTCGATTCATTCCGTATGAGTATATGAGTGATGCGTGAGCTACTCATGAGTCAAAGGCACTAATTGTATCAAAAAAGTTTAAGATACTCGCGTGGAACATTTTGAGAAGTTTTTTAAAACATGACGAAAGGTCGAAAATTGTTTTTTGACATAATTTAGAGTAGCTTCGTATCCTGGAATGGACCGTTTTTGGCCCATTTTCGGCAATTTTTTTTTTCTAAAATCGATAGAAAATGGTTGAAGATGAATTTCGGACATCACTTAGGGTGGGTCCGGACTCCGGACCTTAGAAAAGACCGTTTTTGACCCATTTCCTTAACATTTTTAGGGTGGCTTCGGACCCTGGAAGTTCCGTTTTTGACCCATTTTCGGAAAAAATGTTTTTCTGTAATTAATGAGGAAAGGTCGAAAATGTATTTTAGACATCATTTATGGCGGCTCCAGACAATATAAGGACCGTTTGTAACCCATTTTCGGAAATTTTTTTTTCTGTAATTAATGGGGAAAGGTCGAAAATAGATTTTGGACATCACTAAGGGTGGCTCCGGACCCATTATCGAAAATTTTTTTTGCTCCAATCGATAGGAAAAGCTCGAAATGGATTTTGGACATCACGCTTTTAACGTAGGGTTCGACAAGAAATGTGTAATATCAAAAGGATTACAAAAGAAATTGCATGTAAAATGTAGAATTTTGGCGCACATGCATATATTTTTTGCTGTGATTCTTAACCGATCAACGCAAGAAGTAGAACATACAGTAGGTGGCCATATTAATGGGGACAGTACTCATATTTTTGCATTTTCTAGTTTAAATAATTTTTTTGAACAAATAACTGAAACTAGGTCTAGTAAGTATTTTTTATTTATTTTAATATTCTATTAAGATAATAAAATCAACATATTAAGTACGTAGTGTACATTCAATTATTTTTTCGTAAAGTAATATTTACGTTCTCTGAAAATTTTATGTAAATAATTAATGTATTTGGTGATTCTACCAATAGCTGCAATGATGGCTTGTATGCATCGGGCATTCTCTGTATACAATTTATTTGGATGTTGTTGGAGTTCGGTGTTCTGATGCCATTCTCTGACGATTGCTTCAATCAACTTCCGCTTGATGGTATTCAATTCTTTGACGATTGGCCGTTTGGTTAGCTCCCACATGTTCTCAATGGGTTTCAAGTCAGGTGAGTGCCCAGCCAAGGCAAATAGCTTATATTTTTGTCAGCTAGAATTATAGTTACACTCCTGGCTTTGTGGTATGGTGCCGAATCGTGCATCACCAGGGAACCATTCTTCGAGCTGTGACAGCAGGCGAGTTCTTCGTACTCGCTTGAGTTGGTCCTGCCTTATGGTCCCTACCACGATGTATAGGAGTCCCATCCCTTTGGCTGAGATCATAGGCTACACCATGATGCTAGCCAGGTGCTTAGCCCTCTCTACAAGGCTGTCGGGGTGGAACTGCTCTCCAGGGCATCGTCGAAAAAATTTAATTTTGTCAACCAAAAGTTGTAATTTTGACACGTCAGAGAAGTATACCTGTAAAACACGATTATTAAAATAATAATCAGTAGTTTACGAACTACTCTATTTTGAGAGGTAGCACGTACTCGATTCCATTACGCATCAGTCATTTTTAAGTGTTAATTGGCCAATTGCAGTCGATTCTTCTTCATGGCATTGGTCAGGCACCTTTTTTTGATTGGACGACAAGCGATCAGGTTCTATTGTGTCAAATGCAGCCGACCTGTCCCTTTGGAGACGATAATTTCCCCGTCGTGTATCATCGTATTTAAGTGAGCCATACTTTTCTTACAATTTTTGAGGCAGATGTCCATATTTTTACGGTCGGTACGAGTTGTGGTGATTCTTTTTCTACCACATTTCCCTACACGGGTTGCGTTCAGAGGCTCGTTTTGATCTATTATTTTTTAATACGGTTATAAACCGACTTTTAAACACCTGCAAGTGTAGCTATGTCTCTCTGAGGATATGATGAGTTACATAATTACGTCTGTATTTCTCTATATATTTTTATACACGTGTCTGAAGACTTGTCCATTCAAAAAATAAACACTTTTGAAGATACACCTCAATACCGTTGTCCAAATATAAATTAATTCATGAAACTTAGTAAAACTAAATAAATAAGAACCATTATTTACATTTTGAGCATTACGGACAGGTAAGGCGGACAAAAAATTATTTATTCAAACTTTAAACAGCTAAACTACAACAGCACGCTTTACCAAATGAGAAGTAATCTCACTTAACCTCACTTATTTAGTAGATGACGCAGACTACTAATGTTGCCGCTTATCAAATACAACAATAATGATACCAGCAGCAAAAGCAAATTAATAAACTTTATGAAAACTAATTTATATGCTCAAAAAATTCGGTTAAACGAGAAAATACAAAAATTTGAGTACTGTCCCCATTAGTTTGGCCACCTACTGTAGTATGCTTGCGGATCCTTAAACGTCGGCTACAGGCCAGTACCTACCCGTCTTTGCGTGGGGGGCAAACAAATTTTACTATATAAATGAAAAACTCACTTTTTACACAATTTTTAATTATTATTTGTTTTTTAAAAAAGGCTTACATATTAGTTTTTTTTTTTTTTTTTTTTTTACATTATGCCGTATATTTCATTATATAGCATTCTTCCACTACAACTACATAGTTCATATATGTACTTAGAACTAACAAGCAGTTTGTTTCATTCAATTATTGATATAATGACATTGTGTTTCATAAATGAAAAATAACGTCGTGAATTTAAGTTGCCATCCGAAGTGTTCCCATCGGTTGCTTCAGAGATATTGTCTACCCAATCAAGTCAAAAGGTTAAGTGCGGCTTAATCTTCTTCCGAGACCAGATACGTTGAGAAGTCGTGTTGCTTCTTCGTTTGTATGTTGTTGGAGCCGTTTCTGGTGATTTTCGGCGTGTTTTTTTGTCAGGCTGGATACGGTGTCAATACGTAGGTCACGGTGGAGGTCAGCGTTTCGTATATACCATGGCGCTTTGACAATATTACGTAGAACTTTATTTTGAAATCGTTGAAATATTTCGGTGATGGATTTTTTGGCACAGCCCCATAGCTGTATACCATAGGACTACACTGGAGTTAAAACTTGCTTATAAATTTAAAGTTTGTTATTAAGGGACAAAGCAGATCTTTTCCCAAGTAGCCAGTATAACTGTCGATATCGAATGTGTAATTCCTCTCTTTTTTCTTGACATGAACTTTCCATCTGAGTTTTGCATCTAAGTTCATTCCAA
Organism: Tricholauxania praeusta; assembly: GCA_949775025.1. NCBI lineage: Eukaryota > Metazoa > Arthropoda > Insecta > Diptera > Lauxaniidae > Tricholauxania > Tricholauxania praeusta. Next base: position 114,169,016 of record OX459028.1, read on the forward strand.
GATATTTTGCATTATTTGAGTATGGTATTGGATTGTTGAATATTAAAATTGGATGATACTCAATGTTTTTATTCGTAAAATTCACATGTGTCGACTTTGTCTGTTGAGATTTATTCTCCATCTTTTTGTCCAATTTATAAGCTGATCAATTGCTGCCTGCGCTTTTTGAGTTAACTCAATAACATTGTCACCTGTCGTTAGTACTGCTGTGTCGTCAGCAAATGTAGCTAATGTATAGTTTGGTAACTGTGGTACATCGCTCGTGTAAAGCAAATAAAGTAATGGGCCCAGTATGCTACCTTGTGGTACTCCTGCTTCAATCAACTTCAAATTCGAATATGCATCTTCGTATTTTATTCGGAAATACCGTTGTGTAGGGTACGATTTTATCAATTGGCATAGATTTTCCGGGAGGAATTTGCTTATTTTATACAAAAGGCCTTCGTGCCAGACCTTATCAAATGCCTGTGAAACATCTAAAAAGATCGCAGTGCAGACTTTTTTTTCTTCAAGGGATTTTTCAATTGTATCAGAAATTCTGTGTACTTGCTCTATGGCAGAGTGCTGTTTCCTAAAGCCAAATTGGTGATTTGGAATTATTTTTTTTAAATCAATTATGTTTTGTATTCGGCTTTGTAAGTTTTTTCCATAATTTTTGAGAGTACTGGAAGTAAAGAAATTGGCCGATATCATTTTACTTCTACTATTTGAGTCAAGCTCTGAAATATACGTTAATAATAATATAAAAAAAAAAAATTATAAAAAAAATCATCGAATTAAAATTTTTTTTTTCTGTAGCAAATTTTGTAAATTGCTAATCCGTTGATTTCAATCAATGGTAGCGAGAAAGAGAGGTGGCAAATTCAAACCACCGAATATCAATGCGTCTCAAATGCAAACTAAAATGAGACGGACAAACCGGTTCGCTGCACTTGGTAATTTGCAAGACGCTGAAATGGAATGTGCCTCTTCTGACGACGACGATGATGTTCTCATATCCGAACCTACGAAAGCTCCTCCAATTGTTGTGGACATCACCCATCAATTTGTTGATGTGATTCATCTATTTGAAGGTGATAAATACAATTTTAAAAGATTGACTATTGGGACAAAGGTTTTTTCGAAGTCTTTACAAGATCATGCTGCTGCCATTAAAAAACTGCAGGAATTAAATTTTAGCTTTTTCACTCATCCAGTAAAAGACAGTTCGTTTTATAAAATAATGCTTTTTGGTTTACCAAAATTATCAATCAGCATGATTTCTGAAGAATTTAAGGAAAAATTTAATATTGATATAAAATCTGGAAAAGAAATTGCAACTAAACGGTCTAATCTAAACGATGCTATCTATATGATTGAATTCGATAGAAATGTTGTTCGAAAGCCACAAATTCTAAAAATAAAATTCTTTTGCGGTGTTGCTGTTCAATGGAGAAACCCCTCGAAAAAAAAATATGGTCCAACGTTACGCACTAAATGTTCAATGTTTGGCCATGGTTCTTCAAACTGTCATCGCTCTAAAACATGTTTGGCTTGTGGTTTAAATCATGATTTTGATACCTGTAAGCTTAAAACTGCTCCAAATAGTAAAACTTTGGTGTTTAAATGCACAAATTGCATCAAAAACAATAAGAAACCATTTAACCACAGGGCAGATGATCCGAAGTGTCCGTGTCGTGCAGAATATCTTGAGTTGAGAAGTCGCTTAACTAAAGCACCAAACCGGAGTAACCCCACGACTAGATCAAGTTCATTCGATAAAGTTCATTTGTCAGCATTTAATGCGAAAGATGTTGAATCCAACTTTTTCCCTACTCAAACCAGAGGAAGCTACGCAGATGCAGTTAAGTCTAAGCCAATCCTACTAGGTGAAAACAGTTCTCTATTTTCGATTGATGAACTCTTCGAAATTTTTAATAAAGCTGTAACAGATCTTCGTCGATGCCATTCAAAATTGGAACAGCTTAGTGTTATTATGAGTATGCTCAAACATGCAATATAATAACAAAAGGTTAAACCGTCTACATATAATGCATTGGAATTGCCAAGGTATTACAACATTAAGTGCTTCAACTCAACTCCACCAGTTTTTAATAAGCAAGTCTGTTGATATTATCTCTCTTAACGAAACATTTTTAAAATCTCATCATAAATTTCGACTTCCTGGATATAAAATTTACAGAAAAGATAGAGAAACTCATGGAGGTGGTGTTGCGATTGCTGTTCGAAATGGTATTGAGCACAGCTTATTTCAATCATTTCCAACTAAGGGAGCGTTCAAGTATTACGTAACGCAATTCTTGAAGATCTTTGAAAGTAATGCGCTGTTATTTACTTATATAATAAATATAATATTTATTGCTGTAGTTAATCTAGAAACAGTTTAATTATGCACACCTAATTTCAAAACACCCGTTGTTCGACACCTCCTCCCGCCCCTGTACCGCATCGTATCGTTTTACAAATTGCGTTACGTAATACTTGAACGATCCCTAAGCTGATAGGAAATATCAGTATTTCTATGAAAATTAACAATAAAAGCATAGTTTTTATATCCGGCTACTGTCCAAAATACAACAATGATTTTCTGAGCGATTTAAATCTTCTGACTTCAGGTAACTACGATTTCTTTCTTATTGGCGATTTAAATGCACTACATACTGGTTGGAATTGCAGCAACATAAATCAATCTGGACGATCTTTATTTAATCATCAAAATATTTCTAGTTACTTTATTTATTATCCACCAAGTCCTACTAGGATCCCACAAAATATAAACTTTAGGCACTCTTCTACTGTTGATCTTCTTTTATCAAACTCCTCTATGACTTTTTCTGACCTAAATGTGTTTTCATGCGAGTTATACTCTGATCATAATCCAATTAGTTTTTCCATAAATGAGCATATTTCTGAGTCTGTAGAGTACTATCCTGATTACAAAAACACTAATTGGGAAAATTTTAAGAGCGAAATTAACAACAACATTTCCGCCTCTATTACTCTAAACGAAGAAACTTCTCTTTCTAATATTGAATCTCAATTAAAAGAATTTTCAAATTTAATAGAAAATGCTAGAATACAGAAAATCTCATATAAAAGACGTAAGCCTAATTCCTTAACTCTATCAGGTGTGTGTTCTTCAATTATAGCTACAAGAAATATGTATAGAAGAAAATTCCAACGGAGTGGAAACATTAATGAAAAAAACTGTTTTCTCGCAATTATTAAGCAATTAAATCAATTAATCTCCATGCACATTAATAATCTTAGAAATGAACAATGGTCAAATTTTTTGTTTAGTCTAAATGTAGGATGTAAAAATTTTTGGAAGGTTTCAAAATACTTTACAAAAAAAAGGAAAACTATCCCAACATTAATGGTGGGCAACCGTCAGATTATTAGCCATGTTGATAAAGCTAACTCCATAGCTGATCAGTTCTTTAAAGCCCATTCTACTACCGTAGCTTTCACTCACTCCATTGATAGATATGTCAATACTTATGTAAATAGTTTGGATAATGATAACTCTTTTATAAATGAAGACATACAAACGTTCACTGACGTTGTTTAAATTAAGTGTACAATAAGTAATCAAAAGAATCGGAAAGCTCCCGGGTTTGATGGAATCAATAATATTCTAATCAAAAAATTTCCAGAATCGGCCTTTATTTTTCTAGCTAAAATCTTTAATTTTTGTCTTCGTTTTTCTTATTTCCCTCAAATATTTAAAAAAGCAAAAGTAATACCAATTTTAAAACCGAACAAAGATCCGAAATTACCCAACAGCTATCGACCTATCAGCTTATTGAGCTGTCTAGATAAAATTTTTGAAAAAATTATCCTCGATAGACTTAAAAAATTTGCTGAAGAAAGCAATGTTATAAACGAATTTCAATTCGGATTCCGAGCGAAACACAGTACGACTCATCAAGTCAAAAGAGTAGTTGATTTAATTAAAGAAAACAAACGAAAAAGAAACTCAACTGGGGCTGTGTTCTTAGACATCGAGAAAGCTTTTGATTCTATATGGCATGATGGCTTAGTATATAAACTTAAAGTTTTACACTGTCCATTATATCTCATAAAGATTATAAGAAGCTTCCTCACTAATAGGGTTTTTTTGGTGCACGTAGAAGGATTTAACTCTACAGAAAGAAAAATTCCTGCTGGTGTGCCACAGGGTTCTGCTTTATCACCTCTTTTGTATTCCCTATACACGTCCGATTTTAAATCTTCTCCTCATGTTGATTAAGCTTTTTATGCAGATGACAGTGCTTTGATAACTTCGGGTAAAGTTTCAAATGCAATCATTAAAAAAATGCAGGGTGCCCTATCCAAGGCTACTAAATATTTCGACAAATGGAAAATCAAAGTTAATAATGAAAAAAACCCAAGCTATAATATTCCCATTTAACAAATCTCCAAAGAGAGTTTCCACTAGACCATTTTCATTTCAAGGTAACTTAATACCGCTTTCAAAATCAATTAAGTACCTTGGAGTTATTCTTGATGAGAAGTTATTATATAAACAGCACATAGAAAATATCTGCATTAAAGCAGTTAGGTGCAGCAGGATCCTTTATTTCCTAATGAATAAGAAATCCAAGCTAAACGTGAAAAATAAAATGATGCTTTACAATTTATGTATTAGGCCGATTCTGACTTAGGCCTGTCCCGTTTGGAGAAACTGTGCAAATACTCACTTAAAAAGACTTCAAATTATCCAAAATAAAAATCTGAAAACAATTTTTGGGTTACCAAAAAGATTTTCAACTTCAGAGTTTCACTCGCTAGCTCAAGAAAAAATGATCTTCAATGTTATTAACGATTTGACCCTGTCATTCATCAATAGATGCAGGTTTTCGACTTACGCCCTCTTACGGAGTTTGTCATAGGCAATCCCTTCTTACTCTATTTCTAGACTTATTGTGATATTATTATAGGTTTTTTTACTGTCATTTTCCTATAAAGTATTATTTTATTTTAAGTGATTATGTTTATTGTTAAATTAGAATTTATTTGTTGTAAAATCCATAGGATTAAATCTCAAAAATTGTAACATTTATACTTACGTAAATATTGTATTTATGATAGACTAAACAACAACAACAACAATAAATTGGCCGATATGACGAAACATCAGCGGTTGACTTGCCAGGTTTTAAAATCATTATAATTTCAGCAACTTTCCAAAAGCTTGGGAAATGTTTCAGACGCAATGCTGCATTCATTATATGGCATAATTTTAGTATAGCAAGATATGGAATTTCTCCTAACACCTCCGCAGTTATAAGGTCATATCCTGGAGTTTTTCTTTTTTTTAAGCTTGCAATGACGGTTTTAAGTTCACTTGGACAAATAGGCCAAATATTTTCAAATGGCTGTACGACATTTTGAAGAATTTTATCTTCAGTGCTTTCATTTGGACAAAAAGTTTTAGAGAGGTGTTCTGAAAATAACATCGCCTTTTCATCATTACTTTTAGCCCAGTCCCCATTATTTTTTTTTATAGGTGGGTTGTGCGTAAGTGGTCGCTTAAAAGTTTTCATAGCTTTCCATAAAGAAAACTCCGTAGATTTTTCAGCCCTTAAACTGCTAGTAAATTTGTTTGCCGTGCTATTTTTAAAATTTTTAATAACATTCCTTAAGAGCTTACATAGTTTGTTTAAGTTTGTTTTATCCGCTGATGCCCGAGATTCGTGCCACTTTCTTCGTAGTTTCCTCTATTCTACTATCAGTTTTCTAATTTCTTATGGATAATTTTGGACTTGCTGTTTTTCTGCAAGTCGTGGTGTGCTAGACCACGCTGCATGCTGTATTAACTTAGTGAAGCATAATACATCATCTTCAAGTTGATCTACAGTCCGAAGTGGAACATGGAGATTTATCTGTTCTTCCAGTAACATGCTAAAGTAGTTCCAGTCAGTAACTGGTTGTGTAACGAAATTTTTTGTTCTTTTGCAATAATTGTTTCTCTGAGTGTGAGATATATGGGTGAGTGATCTGAGCAAAAGTCAAATCCTTCTTCAATATGCAAGAAATTCTTTGATATTTTATGTGTAATGAAAAAGTCAATGAGATCTGGAGTTTTTGATGGGTCAGTTGGCCAATATGTAGGTTTTTGAGTTGACATAAAGTCACAACAAAGAAGTAGATAGGAAAGAACTAGACTCCGAGCTTTTTGCCTGTATTAAATTTTGGCGAGAAGAATGAAAGCTGGAACCAATGAGAATTACGAAGCAAAATCCAATTGAATTTATTTCTGATTTTGTTCGGCTTTTGCAACGAACCGAACCAATTCACAATGTTAAATTCAGACCATTTTGTATTTTTTAATTTATTTATTTTCTTAAATTCATAAAAAAGTTATTTGAATATTAGAAAATGAAAATAAATAAATTTAAATTCAAAAATAAGGAAAACTTGTTGAGAAAATTATTCATTCAATTACGATGACTTACATTTAAACCTGCATTTGAGAAAATCAATTTTTATATCTACCAGGCAACCAGCAAATGCAATAGCATGATTTTTATTTTGACTCCTTCAAACTTGCAAATTTGCAAGTGATCCCGCGTAAATTTTGTTGTTGGTTTTTCTTCAGAAAAATTCAGTCGAAAAAATCCTAAAAAAAATGCGTGTATTTGTTGTTGCGTTTTTGTAGTTTACAACCGATGCCGTTAGTTTCAATTTTGTTGGTATTTTTTCGGCAGAAAAATTGAGTGGAAAACAACAAAAATTATATTCATGTTGTCTGCTTGTATGTGTGCTGAAATTATGCTATTTTTCGCAACTAGGATTTTTCCTTTGGGGGCTATAAATATATAGAAATTATGAAGTTATATTTTTCAATTTTCTTGTTTTACTTGAAACGAATCATTAGTTGAAACAAGTTAATAATAAATGAGTTCAATTAGAATAGCTTAGTCACTAGAACTGATTCTGCATTTAAAAAAACACGAAAATCATATTTTCAAAGATAAAAAATGGAGATTTCTTTAAAATTAACACGGAAACTAAGTCAATGTGTCAAAATACACTACTACTATCGAAGTGTTATCTTAATTTGGGCTTAAACCTTTCCGAATCCAAAAATATTCATGTAAGGGGCTTAGAACCCTTGATCCCTTGATCAAGTACGTACATTTTTCGGATCAAACTGAAAAATTAAAATGATATGCATGTTGTTTTATTTGCTGAGCGCCTGCTTCAAACAAAATTTCATTTATCTTACGTATTGAATTGAAATTATTTTACAAAACTGAAAATATTTCTATAATTTCTATATTTTTCAATATTATCATGGAAATAAAAATAAAGGTTGTATTAAATTATTGTATTAAAATTTGACAGCGAAATGTGGTTTCATAGTTGTCAAAATCCAATGCAAAATGTAAACAAAAGAAATTGAGTTGAACAATTTTTTGACAGTTACGAAGCCACATTTCGCTGTCAAATTTTAATACAATAATTTAATACAACCTTTATTTTTATTTCCATGATAATATTGAAAAATATAGAAATTATAGAAATATTTTCAGTTTTGTAAAATAATTTCAATTCAATACGTAAGATAAATGAAATTTTGTTTGAAGCAGGCGCTCAGCAAATAAAACAACATGCATATCATTTTAATTTTTCAGTTTGATCCGAAAAATGTACGTACTTGATCAAGGGATCAAGGGTTCTAAGCCCCTTACATGAATATTTTTGGATTCGGAAAGGTTTAAGCCCAAATTAAGATAACACTTCGATAGTAGTAGTGTATTTTGACACATTGACTTAGTTTCCGTGTTAATTTTAAAGAAGTCTCCATTTTTTATCTTTGAAAATATGATTTTCGTGTTTTTTTAAATGCAGAATCAGTTCTAGTGACTACGCTATTCTAATTGAACTTATTTATTATTAACTTGTTTCAACTAATGATTCGTTTCAAGTAAAACAAGAAAATTGAAAAATATAACTTCATAATTTCTATATACATATTTATAGCCCCCAAAGGAAAAATCCTAGTTGCGAAAAATAGCATAATTTCAGCACACATACAAGCAAACAACATGAATATAATTTTTGTTGTTTTCCACTCAATTTTTCTGCCGAAAAAATACCAACAAAATTGAAACTAACGGCATCGGTTGGAAACTACAAAAACGCAACAACAAATACACGCATTTTTTTAGGATTTTTTCGACTGAATTTTCCTGAAGAAAAACCAACAACAAAACTTACGCTGGATCACTTGCAAATTTGCAAGTTTGAAGGAGTCAAAATAAAAATCATGCTATTGCATTTGCTGGTTGCCTGGTAGATATAAAAATTGATTTTCTCAAATGCAGGTTTAAGTCATCGTAATTGAATAATTTTCTCAACAAGTTTTCCTTATTTTTGAATATCAATTTATTTATTTTCATTTTCTAATATTCAAATAACTTTTTTATGAATTTAAGAAAATAAATAAATTAAAAAATACAAAATGGTCTGAATTTAACATTGTGAATTGGTTCGGTTCGTTGCAAAAGCCGAACAAAATCAGAAATAAATCCAATTGGATTTTGCTTCGTAATTCTCATTGGTTCCAGCTTTCATTCTTCTCGCCAAAATTTAATACAGGCAAAATGCTCGGAGTCTAGTTCTTTCCTATCTACTTCTTTGCCCACTGCGTATGTTTAGCGTTGAAGTCTCCCCCCATTATAAATTTTGTTTATGTTTTTCTATTAAATTTTTATACTGTTCTGCAGTTATTTTGTGTCTTGGTGGACTGTATACTGCAGTTACTGACAACTTTTGATGAACACTATTGTAAATAGTAATTGTGGTAGCTTAAAATTCTTCACAGCTAAGTTTTTCATCTTCGTAGTGCTTAATTGACTTTCGGACTATCACTGCGCTACCTCCTCTAGCATTGTTAAAGGTATGAATTGTATGATATAAATTGTAGTTTTTAAGTGACATATAAGACTCTTTTGCAAAATGTGTTTCCGTTATTAGGCATATATCTACAAAATTCGTCTCAAGGATTACCTGTAAGTCTCGCTCATATTTGTGTAACCCATTAGCATTCCAAAGCGTTATCTTTAAAGCATTATGCATTTTTGTAACCAGTGGAAGAGCATTGTTCTAATACATCCAAACCATGTTCAACTGATTTATTAAACAACTCCTGTTTTTGTAGCATTTCAAATATTTTTAATAGTGTTGCATTATTTTCTGAGTTGACTTTGGGATCATTCCTATTTCTTTTAGCGACTTGAGCATATTGTAGCGAAATTTGGTTTATGCTAGAAAACTCTAAAAAGTCGACAACCGAGAGATATTATCGCCGTCGTACAACGTACAACGCCATCTAGCATAATAGCTAGCTCAACGTCAGTGCGCCATGCTGGTGAATTGTGGATAGTGGTAGAATGCACGCTACAAAGTAGCACTGGTAGGTTGTAGATAATGGTAGCATATACGCCATCTGGCAGGTAATAGATTATTCGAGAAAGTGATGCCTGTAGTATAAAAGGGCGTCATTTAAGTTTTCGGACACAGTTGTATCTAAACAGCGAAGTAGAACACTTGAATTGAAGCAATAAAGTGAATACAGTGTGATCCGTAGTAAAGTAAAACAGTTTTCTATACAGTGTTAAATTAATGTTAGAATTTGAATGTTAATGAGATAAACAATTGTACCGTGTAAAAACTAACTATTGTGATTTAAATAAACCATTTTATAACTAAATAAGTTTGTGTGTTTGTTATTGTTACACAATCCAGTGATCGAACTCAGAAAAGTGTAAGAGATCGAAATTATCGTCAAAGAGACAGGAAATTTCGTAACAATTGGTGTCAGAAGTGGGATTGTGTAAAAAGAATTAACAATCAATTAAAATGGTTAAGTTTGAAGATCTGAAAGTGGATCAACTGAAGAAGGAGTTGCAGCAGCTGAGTCTGCAATCTACTGGCGGAAAGGTAGAGTTACAGAAACGCTTACTGCAGGCTCTTGAGGCTCAATGTGTAAACCTGGAAGAGCATTAATTTTATAGTGATGTATCAGAATCAGCAGCGAAAGTGGAAGAAGCTTCTGAACCAGCGGCAAGTGGTGAAGTTGTAGATATGTCAAAGTTCGAGAAAATGTTAATGGCGATGACGCAGACAATGAGTCAAAATGCACTACAGATGAATAGCAATATCCAGGCCGTTCAGGAAAAAATAGACCAGAAGTTAAGTCAGAACGCGCTGCAGATCCAGGCGGTTCGAGAAGAAATTGATCAGAGCTTAAGTCAAAATGCACTGCAAATAGACCAAAAGTTAAGTCAGAACGCGACGCAGATCCACGAGGCTGTTCGAACAGAGGTTGCCAAAATGGTAGGTGGCCTCGATGCAAAAGTGACTGAGTTACGAGATGACGTTGAATCATTCAAGGAAGAAGTTCAAAATAATCTTGAAAAAGTTCAAAATAATTTTGAAGACGTTAATAAAAGGATTCAACAGTTGGAAATAAGCGAACCAACCACTCAAGTTATAAGAGAAATCAGCGCAGAGAGGCTTAAGGCACCCTCATTCGATGCAACATCGCCATTCAGTGTTTTCAAGCTCCAGTTCGAAACAACATCTAGTCACAACCGTTGGGATAACGAAAGCGCAGCTGCAGCGCTAATTGTGGCATTAAAAGGCGCAGCTGCAGAAGTATTGCAAACGGTTCCAGTGGCGGAGCAGAAAAGTTACAAGGCGGTGATGGATGCCTTACAGCGAAAATATGGCAGTGACCACATGAAGCAGATTCACAGATTGGAGTTGAAAAGTCGTATCCAGAAATCTGGTGAGTCCTTGCAGGAGTATGCTGCGGATATTGAGCGATTAGCACACCTTTCCTATCCTGACGAGTAAAGTGTCGTAGTTGAAAAATTCAAAATAGAGGCGTTTATTGACGGCATACGTGACTTAGATACAAAACGCGAGAAAATTAGGAGCCCGAAGACAACATTTAACGAAACAGTAATGGTTGCCCTCACTCAAGAGATGATTGCGTTGACATGCCGCCCATCACTGAAAACTCGTCGGATGGAGGTGGAGGCTGAAAAGCAAAATTCATCGTTCGCCAGCAGTAGCTTCAGCGGAAAATGCTACAACTGTGGTAAACAACGACACATGGCACGTGACTGCCAATCCCGTCGTAAACGATCTGCATCACATACACCAAGAAGACGAATCGAAAATAGGGTGGACGATGGCGAAAATGGTAGCGGGCAGCAGGTGCGTACTGGGAATCAGCGTTCGATTCCGGAGAGGGAGTCTGAGGAACGACAACCACATCGCGAAGAAAGCCAGCTTGGAAATGCGGATGCATTTTTCCGTCGTCTATGTAAAATTGAATGCAGTCATTGTTCACGAACGGAAAATAAAACTGGAACAATTGATGTGCGCCTTTTGAACGTTTTGCCTGAAGAAAAGTGGACAAAAGAGGAGGTAAGACGGGACCAGCGCAACCCCTAAGTTTCGGACTCACTGGGATGGACCTTACCGGATCGTCGCAAGGATTAATGATGTGTATCGAATCCGAAAATACCCCGGGAACAAAAGTAAATTAAAGGTAGTCCACATCGAAAGGCTGGCACCTTATACTAGGGACGGAGAGACTCTTGTTCGGGACGAACAAGTTTAAGCGGAGGGCAGTGTAGCGAAATTTGGTTTATGCTAGAAAACTCTTAAAATAAATACCAACAAAAGAAACTAAACGATATTAGCACCATCTAGCGCAAAGTGCAGTTTTTGTACTAAAAATAATAAACCGAACAGACGCTGCAGTAAACAATAAAAAGTCGACAACCGAGAGATATTATCGCCGTCGTACAACGTACAACGCCATCTAGCATAATAGCTAGCTCAACGTCAGTGCGCCATGCTGGTGAATTGTGGATAGTGGTAGAATGCACGCTACAAAGTAGCACTGGTAGGTTGTAGATAATGGTATAATGTACGCCATCTGGCAGGTAATAGGTTATTCGAGAAAGTGATGCCTGTAGTATAAAAGGGTGTCATTTGAGTTTTCGGACACAGTTGTATCTAAACAGCAAAGTAGAACACTTGAATTGAAGCAATAAAGTGAATACAGTGTGATCCGTAGTAAAGTAAAACAGTTTTCTATACAGTGTTAAATTAATGTTAGAATTTGAATGTTAATTAGATAAACAATTGTACCGTGTAAAAACTAACTATTGTGATTTAAATAAACCATTTTATAACTAAATAAGTTTGTGTGTTTGTTATTGTTACACAATCCAGTGATCGAACTCAGAAAAGTGTATGAGATCGAAATTATCGTCAAAGAGACAGGAAATTTCGTAACAATATGTTAATTTATTATCATTTGATGGTTTAGGTTCCTGCTCTTTCTTGGTCAGAGCGAGGTTGTTAGGCTGATTTCCTATTTTTATTTGTTTTGACAGAGGATTTGTATTTTTGTCTCTTTGTTTTTGAAGCTCTTAAGCTACTATACATCCCCTGTAACTTGCAGGGTGTGCTTCATCGCAGTTAAAACATTTAGGTTTGTTGTTCTTCTGTCTTTGTAAAGCTAGAGGTGCTATGGCTACCAGCACATTTAACACATCTTGGCGCCTTTGCGCAATAGTTTTTTGTGTGCACAAAAGATTGGCATTTCTTACACTGCGGTATTTGTTTTGACCTTTTAACGGGTTCTATGGAAACTATTGAAGGTAATATACTTCGAATTCCATGTATTTAATTTACATTTTCTGACTCTTCAAAAGATAGCATAAACATATTAAGTGGTTTTTTAGTTTCCCACTTTAATTTTTTAACAGCACTTATTGCTTTCAAACCTTGATTTTTTAAGTCACTAACAATTAAATCAGGATCGCAAGAATGATGTAAGTTTTTCGCAATAACTCTGACGGGCCTAGATTGTTTATTTTCATAACATTACATATTAGTGACAAAATTTTTTGTAATAAAAAATTAAAAGCAATACTTACTTACTGACATGAAACTTTTAACATAAAACCTTATTAAGTTTTAACCATTATAAAAACGAACCTTAACATATTAAACGTAACATAATTTAAATAAAGGTTTTATGTTTATACTATGATTGAAAAAAAGAGATCACAAAAAAGTTTCGATAAATAAGTACTATTCTCAAACGGGAGATCTGTTAGAGAAATTAAAGCCCACAGAATCAGCTCACGCCTCAAGTCGTCCAATTCAGAATACGCGCCAGTCAAAAATACTAAAGCAGTCTGTTGTTGAAGAAATACTGGGTAAATGAATCGAATCGATCACTATGCTGAAATCAACATTCTACGAAACAATCGATGTCGTATTAATTGAAATGACAATGGCTGATGAAATGAGGAAGGCTGGAGTATCCAAATCTTGTCTGAAATTAATAATTTTTTCTTTGAATCAAAGCTCACTGACATTCCAACAAATCCTTGGAGCATTTTTAAGAAAATGCAAAAAAAAACCATTTTATTAAATAATATTTTGGTTGAAAAATAATTAGACAGGAAATTTTGTCGGAATTTTTTTTTGCTTTTTTTTTAAATTTCTTCAATGCCATTTTTAAACCAAAAAATATTAAAAGAAAAATTTTTTTTTGGACTTAAATTAAAATAATTAAACACGAAAACTATTTTACAAAATTCGAGCACCGACGATTTGTTAGCATTTTTTTTGGCTTTTATTAAAAAAATAAATTGTTAATTACCGACAAGACTTGCACCCTCTAGCATTTTTTGAACCCAAAAATATTTGAAAACAAATTTTTTCCAGGCGCTTAACTTAAAATAATAAAAACCGAAAATTTTGTTTCAAAATTCAGGGACCGCTGATTTGTTGGCAATTAAGTGAGCTCTTCTTAATAAAAGAAAATTGTAAATTTTCGGCCGGTTCCAAAAAACAGTATTTTTTTTCCATGTTCGGGCTCCGAGAATTTGCTGAAATTTTAGTAAGCTTTCATTAAAGACCAAATCCATTTCAAACCATGCAGTCGGATTATTTCATTTTACGGAATTGGTTGCCGATTAAATTTGCTGTTTTTCAAAGGATATGAGGAGACCAATATTTCCTCGATTTGATTAAAAAAAAAAAATTTAAGTTAAGCCCATTTTAAGTTTTGGTGTCAAAAACGAAAAGGGCTTTGAAATTTTTTTTCAAAAAAGCGGCATTTTCACCCAAATCAAAATAATTAACTTTTGATTCTAATAGGACAGAATCTTTAAAAAAATTTCCAGTGCTGTTTGAATGTTATATGCTTTGGTTTTCGCGTTTTTGATGTTGTCCGTTTTTTTGTAAATATTTTAAATGTTAATGTTTTGTATGTTAATGTTTAGAGTTAATTCGGGAAAGCGGCAATAAATGAAAAAATAAATGTAATCATAAAATATACATCATTAAATTACCCTGAAGAAGTTGGAAAATAACCAACGAAAGCTCGGGAAAATTAATGTAACTGCTTTTTACTTACATTAAATTAAAATTATGACCAAAAGAGCCGTTTTTCTTTCTACAAAATAATTAACTTTTGATTCTAATAGGACAGAATCTTTAAAAAAATTTCAAAATGGTTGAAAATTGTCAGACTTATAGCGCTTTTATGAGATAAAACAAAGTTAATTTTCTGAAAAACCCCAACTTTTTTTTCGCTTAAAATTTTATTTTGGACTTGTACGAATATAAGAAAGAAATGATTTGAGTTTAATGCGCGCTTAAAAACATTTGAGGTCAGGAGAATTTTTTCCTCAAAATAAAAAATAAATTTGTGTTTCAACATTGCCAAGCCATCTGTGGTACGGCATTTTAGTTAGCTTTCATTTAAAAAAAATTGTTCACTTCCGATAAAATATGCGCTCTCTAGCGATTTTTGAACCAAAAGACCCAAATCATGATCAATGTGCGGTGGTGCTGACAGAGCTGTATAGGGTGCGTCAAGGAATGGAAAAAGTGTACAATCTTTATGCATTAATCGAAACTTTCCCGTGTGAAACGGAAGTATGCGGATCATCATTTTCGGAATTAACACAAATCATGCGGCCACAACGGATAGGCACATCGACTGATAGATTGAATAATTTATCGTTTCTGGCTTTTTAGAAAAAAACAAACTGTAAAACCAGTGTAAAAATAAGTATCTTAATTGCTTTTGGTTTCGACTTTTGATTAAGTTTTTCTAAAAAATGCGTGATGGGCTAATGAGACGCGTGGGGGGCTAAGACCATAGCCCCTGGGTAGGCACAGGCCTGGTCGGCTAACACATATAAAGTAAGAAAAAACAGTTTTTCTGTACTACACTATTTCATGAATTTGAATCTTCACACGCATTCACATTCATGAGCCCAGAGCTACTTACAAGCTCAGATTCATGAACAGCATGTTATCTTCTCATTCACTATTAGTGAGTGCAACTCAGATTCACGCTCACTATTGCATGCAACAGGCACACTCACGTCTCATATCTTTGGTAGTGGCTCAAAACCCTCAATGACGTTCTCTGTTGAATACGACATTTACAGCCTTCCTATTGATCCTCGAGGAAGATAATAATCTTGGTTGCATCCCAGGTACTGTAGTGGATGAAGGTTAAATGCAACGAAGAGTGGTTTTACCTGCTTCACAATAGTGCGAGGGTATTTTTTGATCAATGCCCGATCAGTTCGAGCAAAAACCTGCTTGTTTCCGAAAAAATCTATCTATTTTTTCACTGACTCTGGTGAGGTAGATTTTTGTCAACATCTTGGATGATATTGAAGAACATGATGCCTATATAATTCTGGCATAGCGACAAGTTTCCTTTTTTAAAAAATTTTCCCAAGGCTACTATGAGCCAGTCTTTGTAGAAATTTCTTTCTTGCAAGAGGTTAGAGCTTCTATATAAAAGGCCTATGGTTTATTGTTCTCGCTCCATCTCTTGTGAATTTTGAAGCTCTCCTTTACTCTACTATATACAGAGACGGATATAAAAATTTGGTGCTCCAGGCAATGTTCCCTTTTTTCTAAAGAAGAATCATTATTTTTTCCTAATCGAAAATATCCTCATTATATTTTTAAACGTTCTATTGCGCTCTAAAGGTTTGTTTGGTTGAGTCCTATTAATTCGCCCATAAAATAGTCCAGATGTCAGTCATCTTTGAGCTTATATATGGCGGCGATTTTGATTTGTATGATACTATTTTGAGCTGTAGAAAAGCCACAAAGACGTGGTGATCAAGAAGGTTTTTTTTTCCGGTACAGCGGAAGGTGTAGAAGCAAGAAAATCTGCTGTTCAGTACTGAACAGGAGGCTAAGTAAAAAATGGAATAGTGGAATAGACGCTGCCAAAGAAGTCATCGGCACTCGATCGAAAATTCACAAGAGTGCGCAGGGCTATTGATTCTACACACAGGCAGTATTCGAAGAACGTCCTGATAAATAACTTTGAGAATTTGTTTTTGAATGTGACATTTTCTTTTACTCTATGAAACAACACTTCAACTATCACATAGCCTTTAAGTCATCCTTCTGTACTGTATGCATAAAATTGCGTTTTTTTTTTATTTCCTGTAACTTTTTAATGCAGCTAAATATGAAACATTTTGGGCTGTGAAAATTTTTTAAAGCTTTGCTCATTTTTGTTCACAAAAATTTATGTTTTATTAAAATGTAACAATAACGAGTTCACAAAAAAAAAAAAAAAACATCAAGCTTAAAGTACCTATGGCGCCAAAGTACCAACAAAAAAAAAATACTTAACAACCAATTTAACTTTGTCAGCAAAAAGTGGGCATTTCAAGCAACAATAACAAAAGAGTGACGGCAGTCACAATAATGTCAAAGGCACAGGTGAGTAAAAATTACAACAAAAACAAGAACACTGAATTTTGAGTGAAGCCTACTTAAAATTCGATGACAATCATTGGAAGATGCAGCATTACAAAAAAAAAAACAACAAAAATAGAAGCAGCAATCTGTGAGTAGACCAACAAATGTGTAACGTTAGCATGGGAGCAATGATGACGGCAACGCCCAGTATAAAAACAAAAATATGTTTAAACGGAAAAAACTAATACAAAAATTAAAAAAAAGGTAAATCAAAACCCCACTTAAAACAAAAAAAGGACAAAGTTCGAAAAAAAAAAAACAAATCAACGGATAAATATCAACAAATCTTGCGCGCAATATGGCAACGCCATCATGTCTTTTGAATTGTTTGCAACTGGTGTGACGTATAATTGCAGTCGTTGGTCTCTGCTGTCGCTGGCACGAAGCCAATACCTTTGTTACTTGGCTCCCTTCACTCAGTTAGAGAACAATGCTGTGGTCACAAGGAATAACATCTAAAGCCGATCTGTGGTGACAAGGTGAAACAGTATAAGTCGCATGTTTATACACAGAACCTATGTTGTTTTGCCTTGTGATCACAGACCGACTTGAGCTGTTATTCCTTGTCACCACAGAATGATGCTGATGAAGAGGTGTTGATAGGTTTGTTTCTTTTTTATTGTTAACTGTTGCTTGAAGAGTACGGCTGAAGTTAATGAGTTTGATAAAGTTAAAAGCTGTGGTAAAACATTTTATCATATTTTACTTCATTTACCTGTAATTAAAAAAGTATCTATGTGTGCAAATGCTTACATTTTCTCGCATGTATGTATCTTAACTGTAGAATATCATTCGAGATATGGTACTTTGAAAACTCTCTTCGATTGTACGCTACCAATACACGTATTGTTTTGTCTAGCAATTGCTTAAAAATTATTTAGACGCAGCGTTTTTTCCTGCCCTGAGGGTTCCACTCCCATAATTGTCGAAAGGCTTTAGCTCGTAATTCTCACAACGAGAACACGATTTGAAAAACGTGATTTTTGCCGCTCAGTAATGCACTTTTTAGTTAACATAAGATCTTTTCTGAAACCTTCTCGTTGCTTTTAATAAATTAATGATGGCTCCGAAGTTTTGAAATTGAAAGATGTCATATTTTTTCAAGTTTCCACCGAGGTTATAAGAAGCCTGAGTGCGAAACGAGAATACAGTCTGTCTAGTAATTGTTTGCAAAATAAATTATGAAATACAATTTTCACTTTCATATTGAATTAAAATGAGAAATATGTATATTTTTTGGAAAACTATTTTATTATTCAAATATTCTACTCATTCCTCATTAGAAATTAATAAAAAATTATTTAATATAAATAAAAACAAAAGTTTATCGAACAAAATTAAAAACAGTAGTAATTTCATGGTGTCAAATAATTCTTTGCAAAATGCAAGGAACATATGAAGAAACTAATAAACTATATGAGAAAAATTCAATACTTGATGTGTCCACTACGAACATTAATCACGACTTGTGTCCTCCTTGGAATAAAAGCAATAAGTTTTTTAAATCATATTTTTCCGGTATATTTTTGTCCATACATCCGTAATAACTCTTTTTAGAACGTTTTTATTTGTTGGAGCCTGTTTTAAAACTTGTTTTTTTAAGTGGGCCCCATAATTTTCGATTGCGTATATTTCGGTTCCTTGGGCCCAGGCACGTCGAGAGGGGGGGAGATTGGGACAAACCCACCGGGCACGAGCTTTGCAATGAGGCCCGTAAATCGGAGGCACGACAAAAAAATTTTTCGCTTTTTTACCATAAAATACAATTAGTGTTTTTACAAATTTTTTCTAAAAATATAAGTTTTGAACGCATAGTTAGCTTAAAGTTGAAAGTCAAAAGCTTCTTAAAAAAATTCGTTCGAATCTAACTCTCTAACCGGTAAGAATGTCTTAAAGCACGCTTTGCAAAATTAGAAATTTTTCTTGAGAAACATACATATCTAGTGACTTTTGCTTTGTAGATTCGCGCGCACTTAATGTTTCGTTTCTGTTAACGGATGTGTGTGAAAAGTCATACAATTAATTAGTACGTGAAATTGTGTGCTCGAAATTTTTAAAACCAAATTCTAAGTAAAATCTAAGTGAAACAAATTTTATTAATATGGTAAGGTTGTCTGCTTTCTATTTATATACTGGTGAATGTGAAAACAAAAAAATTTGTTGAGAACCTAAAGACTTAAGTGTGCCTCAGGGCCTTTTTACTGGTTCCAATGTAAATTTATCGTCTCGTGGATACGTGACTGTACGTTAATCAATCTTAGTCAATTTAAATAGATTCCTGGTAAATATTATTAACAAGACTCAATTGGGGCTATAGCTTTGAATTAACTAGATTCCTTTTTCTTTGTTTTAAAAAGGCTAAAAACGATTAAAATGAAATGAAACAATAATTTAATTTATATTATTGAACTATCGCGCCGACGTTTCCAGGATTGTTTGTCCTCTTCCTTAAGGCGTCTGTTTTTGAACATAGTGTGTAGAACAATTATGTAAACAAAAGAAACGATTGTTAAGTGGAAAGCTTTATGTAAAGGCTAAATAATAAATGTTACTAATGTCACAGTTTTCTTTTCTGTTTATTGTTTTGTTTATGTTTTTTTGTATGTGTTAACTTTCTAATGACGGTCTAATGTTATAGTTTGTTTCTCTGTCGATTATTTTTACATTGTCCAGATCAGCCGAATGTCCGGTGTTCTTTATGTGTTGTGCTAAAGCCGTTGTTTCTTTGTTACTTTTTATGTCGTTCGCATGTTCATTGTCTTTTGGAGTGGTTCAAAGGTGTTACGCCATTTTCAGCAGTAGTCCACAATGTTGGGAAGTTCTCAAAAAAAAGTGTGCCGAGTTCCCTCCATAAACCTTCAGATACAAGATGGTCTGCTAAAATTGAAGCAGTTAAGCCGCTTGCCAATCATACTCTAGGATTGCAAAAAGCACTCGAAGGATTAAATGAACTCAACCTTACGGCTGAAACTCGTAGTGATGTCAACGGCATTCTGAAGTACATGAAAGAATTCGAATGCATATTAATGTCCTCGATTTGGTACAAAATATTGAAATATATCAATGAAAGAAGCATTATTCTTCAAGCAAGAGACGCGACCATCGACATCGAAGTTCAAAACCTTTGAAAGCTTATTATCAAACTTAAATTCGATTCGGAACCAATGGGACAACATTTAAAAAGAACGCAAAACGGTTTCTGATGGGTTAGAAATTTCATCAGCGTTCTCTTTCACCAGGCAAAGAAAACGAAAGAGGCATTTTGAAGAAAATGAAGAATCTGACGACACGAACACAGACGATCAAGAGACCGATTTCAGAAAAAAACACTTTTGTCGTCATCGTTGACTCAGTTATTGCGGGAACTTCTACTCGATTTGATGCCATGAAGGACTTAAATGGGACTTTTTCTTTTTTTGTGGTAATTCACAGCGATGGACGAAAGCGAAATTCAAAATGCTGTTACAGATCTTGTCAAAAAACACAAATCAGACGTTTCTGCAGAATTAAAAGATGAAATTATCCATCTGAAACATATTTACGAAGCCAATTTCGGAAAAGAACCATCACCATATACAATCTATAATAAGAATTTGGAGACGATTTTTCCTAATGTATGTTTGCTCTACGTGTGTTTTGCACTATACCTGTAACTGTTGCTAGTGCTGAACGTTCTTTTAGTGTTCTTGCTCGAATAAAAAACTTTCACCGATCGTGCTCCACACAAGAGCGAGTATCAGGACTTGGGACTCTTTGCATAGAGGCCCCGTTAGCCAAGCAGTTGGATTTTGATACAATTATAAAAAATTGTGCAGCCCAGATAGCAAGAAAAGCGCATCTCTAATGTGAACAATTTCGAAGGCGAATGAGAATGAATAATTTGAAATTTAATATTTATTGTTCTAAGGTTCGAATTAAAGAGTTCAATCCAAATATTAAACGACTTTTTCACTTTTCCCCTTTATTTACAATTGACACCTGGATGGATAAATTCATATTCATTGTGACTAATGACTATTTCAATGATTCAATAAAAAAACAAAGCCTAAAAATTTTGATAAAATTGTCCTTCATAAAATAAACATATATTATTGTGTCATATAACATTGTGTTACACACTTTATTCTAAACAAGCCAAATTTCGGTCCAGTGCTTTCTGGGTTCACCAAACGTTTCCATAGTGATTTACTTAAACGTAAAGCGAATCAATATTTTTGCTTTAGTTGAAAGTACCACGTAATATTGTCAAATTCTGCTCATTTTCTATGTAGTGCTTTTCCGACCCATTTCCATTTGTGAAATTTGGATGCGTTATTTAAAAACATATATAATGTATAGTTATCCTAATATTTTTACGAAATTTAACAGAAAAGTACCTAACTTTTCTATACAAACCTCTGTCGGGACAGAGTTTTGAAGTGCCACACCCAATTTAAGTCTACCCATTTTTTCTCTAGCGCTTATCCGAACCATTTCTAATATTTCTGTAAGATTTTTAAAATTTTTCGATATGCCTACCTCATCATGCCGTTTAAAAATTTTTATATCTGTAGTAATTGCCAAGTCCTCTTACTTATATCCACACTTTTTGTCTATAGTTTTCGCGAATCATTCCTAGTATCCTTGTCAAATTTTGTAGCAAATGGGGGAAATTCCCCTCCCCCCAACGGCTTCAAAAAAACACTAAAGAACCTCAAAGTCGTAAAAAAAACATGCAGCATCTGAGCTCAAACAGAAAGTTTTTGAAGTCTTTAGTAACATCAGAGTAACATCAAATATTTTAACTAACTACTTGCCCTCATGTTATGGCATATCATTTTGAAGCTTGCGTATCAAGCTGTGATCTGAAGTTCACCGAAAAAATATTCAGAAATGGATTTTTCAAAAAAAATTCAAAAATTCATTTCAATTTACAAAATTTTAGCTCTTTAATTTTTGTTAAAATTAAAAAAAAAATATAAATACTTGTTTTGTAATCTGACTTATAAAACTAAATTAAGTTATATTAAATTGAAAACGCGTGTGGACTGTATTAACACGAAAGAAATTTATTACTTGTTGTCTTTATGATGTCCAAATTGCAAATTAAATAAATATACAGTTCAGGAGCGTTCTTAAATAAAAAAGGCCAATGGTTCCAAAACATCCCGGCCCCCCTGAAACAATGTTTCAGGACGTAGGTAGCAATGCAATTTTAGTAATAGGTCTTGTGTATGAACTTGTTGCTGTTTTGATAGTTGCAACCCAAATTTTGCCATCAGCTCCAGCATGAGTGCCTGTGATTCTTCCCAATAGCCATTTCGATTGCGGCAAATTAGGCTCCTTCAACACAACCAAATCACCGATTTTCAAATTTGTTTCAGTTTGCTGCCATTTTTGCCTTTGTTGTAAGGACGTCACATATTCTCTGGACCATCGTTTCCAGAACCCTTGCACCATATTTTGAAGCCAGTTCCAATGTGTTAGTCTGCAATTTGGGCTTGAAAGTCGACACGGCTCTGGTACGGCTGTAAGAGGCTCACCTATAAGAAAATGAGAAGGGGTTAATGGATTTAAATCTGCGTCTGATATTGCACAATGCGGTCTGCTGTTCAAAATTGCTTCAATTTGTGTGAGAACTGTGTACATTTCTTCGAAAGAAAGGAGTGTTTCAGCAACAACGCGACGTAAATGGAGTTTCACGGATCTTACGCCTGCCTCCCATATACCTCCGAAATGAGGTGCTGATGGTGGTATGAAATGCCAGTTAGTACCATCCTTTGCTAAGGAAGCAGCGATATCAGAATTTGTTGTCGAATTAAGTATAAGTTTCTGCATGTCATCTAGAACGCGATGTGCACCTTGAAAATTCGTTCCATTATCGGAGTATAAGTTGCTACATTTTCCTCGGCGAGACGTGAAACGTTTGAAAGCGGCTATAAATGCATCAGTGCTCAGGTCACTGACCAACTCCAAATGTATCGCCTTCGTCGACATACAAACAAATATACTTATGTATGCCTTACTTATCCTTGGCCGCTTACAATTAGTCATTTTTATTCTAAGCGGTCCTGCAAAATCACATCCGCTGTTTAGGAATGGCCTTGCTTGCTGAACTCTAACAGAAGGCAGATTTGCCATAATTTGAGCTGAAGTTTGCCGACGAAGCATGAAACAACGTTTACATCTATGAACAACCAATCGAACTAAATTTCGAGCACCAAGTACCCAGTAATGTTGGCGCAAAATAACAAATAGTTGTGCTACACCTACATGCATGTAATTTTCGTGCATATCTGTTACGATCATTTTTGTTATATGATTCCGTGGAAGAATTATTGGGTGTTTTGTGTTTAGGGAAATTGTTGCATTCTGAATCCTACCACCAACACGTAACAGACCTTCAGTATCTAAAAACGGTGACAACTTCAAAAGAGTGTCTTGTTTTGACAATTTTCGATTAGAAGTTAAAGTTTCAATTATATTAGAAAACGAGTCCCTTTGAACAAAATACAATAAATTGACCCGAGCATGGTTAATTTCCGAATAAGAAAGATGACCGGTTTCTGATTTTTTGCGACACCGCAAAATGAAACGACGAACATATGCTATTATGCGAAGCAACCGATTCCATGAGGATAACTTATCAGCAAGGTCAAGTAAAGGTGATCGGCTTACACTGGAAGACACAGCGCACAAAATTGAGTTTCTGGTCTCTCTTGAAGCTTCTGTGAAATTATCTTTCAGACAAAATTTTGTTTTCGGCCACTCTCTTTGAGGTAATATTAGCCACGGTGGACCTTTCCACCACAAATTATGTTTTAGCAGCTCTTCCGGTCTCAACCCACGCGAAGCGCAATCTGCAGGGTTAAATTTTGTACTGATAAAATCCCAACAGCTTCGTGGAATTGTTTCTAAGATTTCCTCGCATCTATTCGAAACAAATATTTTCCAATTACGAGGGGGTGACGACAGCCAATGCAGGACTACTTCAGAGTCTGTCCAAGCAAATACCTTTGCATTTGTTAGATTAACCACACGGTTAATGCTACCGTAAAGACGGCTTAGAAGTAACGCAGCGCAAAGTTCCATCCGAGGGATAGATACCGATTTTAGAGGTGCTACTCGTGTTTTTGCTGCAACAATATTGACAACTGCATCATCAGTTTGGCTCCGAGAAACACAATAAATAACTGCTGCATACGCAGCTACAGATGCATCACAGAAACAATGTAGTTCTACTGACGAGGACTTGTTAACAATTTGACGACGAATATTAATTTTCTCAAACATATTAATGGATTCACGAATTTTAAGCCACTCTGTTTCTATGTGTAGTGGAAGCGTATCATCCCAAGAAACCTTTGTGAGCCACAGTTTTTGAAATATAATCTTCATCATGATAACTGAGGGTGCTAAAAACCCATGAACGTCGAAAATTTGAGCGATTTCAGATGATAATTTTGCAACTCGAAACGAATATGCGTCCAACTCGGGATTCCAGTAAAGTCCAAGGACCTTGATAAAATTATCTGAAGGCTTTGATTCAACTGACGCAGGCTCACGATCTTCTTCTGGTATCTCTGCCAGAAATTTTGTTGAATTTGAGCTCCATTTCCTAAGTTTAAAACCACCCAAATTTAAAAGTGAACTCAACTCTACCTTGACCGCAATAAGTTCTTCGAGTGACTCCTCTCCGGTCATAACATCATCAACATAAATACTATTCAATATAACACCGGCTGCACGAGGAAATTGTACTTGATGATCAATTGCAAGCTGTTGTAATACTCTCACCGATAGAAACGGTGCGGATGCAGTTCCGTATGTCACTGTGCATAGTCGAAAATGTTGGATTGGATCCGCAATATTATTTCTCCATACTATTCGCTGATAATCTCGATTGTGATCTGCTATCAATATCTGTCGAAACATTTTTACAATATCGGCAGTAAAAACAAAAGAAGATAGTCGAAATCGAAGTGAAACGCCAAACAGATCCCGTTGAATTGCTGGACCCACTAAAAGTGTATCATTTAAAGACTTACCAGTCGAATCTTTGAAAGAACCATCAAAAACCACTCTCAACTTAGTTGAGCTGCTTTGAGGTTTAAGCACCGCGTGATGCGGCAAATAGTATTGCGGACTCGCTTCAATTTTATTACAGGGCACCTTTTCCATATGTCCTAGTGATATATATTCTTCCATAAACTTTGCATATTGTTTCTTTAGTTCCGAATCTCTTGCAAACCGACGTTCAAGATTATGAAGACGTGAAATGGCCCCTGTCACAGTATTTTCAAAATGAGGGTTAGCTCCCTTAAATGGCAGCTCTACAATATATTTTCCATCTGAAGAACGCGAATGAGTAGAACGAAAATGAACTTCAGCTGGGTCATCATGGTTCGAGTTTGTTGCAAGATTTTGACATTCGTCGATTTCCCAAAAGCGCTGTAACAATTGTTCAACATCAAGGCCTATTGTATATGACGTAATAGCTGTAATTTGC
This sequence comes from Tricholauxania praeusta, assembly GCA_949775025.1. Classification (NCBI taxonomy): domain Eukaryota; kingdom Metazoa; phylum Arthropoda; class Insecta; order Diptera; family Lauxaniidae; genus Tricholauxania; species Tricholauxania praeusta. The sequence goes on from OX459028.1 coordinate 114,194,364, forward strand.
GAATTGGTTTCGATTTGCCCTGATATTATCCATCCAAATATTGAATTAAGCGCGTGGAGCCCAGCGCTGTTAAGTGTAATTTTGCCATTTATTAAGACTGACCAAACAATATCAGCACCTAATAAAATATCTATCGGACCAGAAATATTAAAATTTGGGTCTGCCAATTTAAGGCCTGACAGCACGCTCATATTATTAATCGAAAGTTCATCTGGAGGGACGTTAGCAGTAATTCGGCTTAAAACATACGCTTCTATGTTGATTGAATTATTGTCGATGCAAGAAAAAAGTTTCAAGGTGACCTTTCCCTTGGTTACACCAGCATCCGAGGAAGAAACGCCACGAACTGATAGGCGAGCTTTGGACCTTGGTAGCCCAAGCCGTTGAGCACAGGCTTCTGTAATAAACGAAACTTGTGATCCAGAATCGACAAGAGCACGAATTTCTATGAAGTTTCCTGAGTGTTCCCTAACGCGCACAATAGCAGTTGGTAAAACGACTCGCAATCGCGGTAAGTCTGATAAAATGTGATTACTAACAAGAGGCTGCCTTGATGAACGTTGTAACGAAGTTGCAGCTTCTGAAGATGTTGATGGCATATTCGAAATAAATTGAGCTTGTGATGGATTTGCAGATAAATTTGAATTAGATGCAATGCAATTGGTACCATTTTCGGGATATCGATTTGACGCTGAAGAAGAAAAATGCACCAATGTATGATGACGAGCCTTACAAATACGACAACGAAAAGAAGAGTTGCATTTCAAAACGTTATGTCCCTTTTTAAGACAATTAAAACAAAGCGAATGATCTTTTGCGAATTTTCTACGAGTATCAATGTCAAGTGAAAGGAACTCTGGACATTGTGATAAATAATGTTGCGAATTACACTTAATACATGATTGCAAAGGTGTCTCCGAAACATGAGACCGAACAGCAGAATTTTTACTAGATATTGATACTGCAACCATATCATTTGATTCAAGTGAGTGAATCGCCTGTCGAGAAATTGTAGAAACTCATTTATTGTAGCACTGGTACGCGAACCAATTTCTTCTGACCAAACCTGACGCGTATCGGAATCTAATTTCATTAAAAGCAAATAAATTAGCCAAGGGTCTCTACTATCCATCTCAATAGCACTTAATCCACGTAAGCATTCGTCAGCACCGTCAATAAGCTTACGAAGACTTTTCATATTAGGTGTAGATGCCGTCGGTAATTTCATAAAATTTTTAATATACGACCGTGCAACGAGGTGAGGACGATCGTACCGACCCTCAAGTTTTTCCCATGCTACTAAATAATGTTCTTCCGAAATGGGAATATTTTTAATAAGCTCTGCAGCTTCACCGCGCAAAAATGAGACAAGATAGTAAAATTTTTGTGTTCTTGTCAAATTTGGCTTACTATCGACAGAACCCAAGAAAAGATCGCGAAATGCAGTCCAATTACTATATTCACCCGTAAATGGTGGTATAATAATTTTTGGTAGCACGATGTTATTTGAACTTGGCACAAGGTTACCAAGACCTTCAAGTAAGGTGGTCTGTTGCGATGCAAGTCGATTTATAACATCACCCGATACCGATGTATTTTGCGAACCCGTCACACTTAGTTTCCGAATAGCTGAAGATAACGAAGAATGTACAAACAAATATTTTGTTTCAAATTGTTCAAACGAATCTTCCCCGGTTTCAGCCTGCCGATTTTCAATGTCTTCACCAAATTCACAAAGTTCATCTTCTATTTGCACATATTGACGCCAATAATCTTCTACCATTTTTAAACGCGACTCTAGGTCTTCTAGACTGGTAGTATCATTAATACTACTTATGAAATTATTGGCGCGAGTTATACAAGCTCGTACGCGACCGCGTTTAGCCTTTAAAGCCTTTTCCGATGACATTGTCTTTCACCTTATCAATTAATGCAATTTGGACGAAGCAAAATTAATGAAAACTTATATGTTATTACGAACAAAATTCCACGAATTATTTAACAAAACTTGTGAAAAAGTATCAATCTTTATCACAACACAATATCCAGTGGCGATGAAGGACCAAAAAATGTTTTGTAATCTGACTTATAAAACTAAATTAAGTTATATTAAATTGAAAACGCGTGTGGACTGTATTAACACGAAAGAAATTTATTACTTGTTGTCTTTATGATGTCCAAATTGCAAATTAAATAAATATACAGTTCAGGAGCGTTCTTAAATAAAAAAGGCCAATGGTTCCAAAACAATACTTTTTTCCCCCTCGAAAATTCATTCAACGCAGAATAAATCAAAGTTTTTTTTAAAAAAAAAAAAAAAATTAAATATGGGTTTTTTAAAAAAAATACAATAATATTTTTCAATTCGCAAAATTTTTGAGAAAAAATTTTTTTTTTCAAAAACAGTATTTTTTTTCGAAAAGTACAACTAAAATCCTATAAATATAAAAACAAAAAAATATTCAGAAATGCATTTTTGAAAAAAAATTCAAAAATTCATTTCAATTTTCAATATTTTGGCTCTTTAATTTTTTTTTAAATTAAAAAAAAAATATAAATAATTTTTTCCCCATAAAAAATTTTACGGCATAAAGCGCAGAATAAATCAAAGTTTTTTTAAAAATAAAAAATAAATTTTAAAAAATGGTTTTTTTAAAAAAAATTCAAAAATAATTTTAAATTCGCAAAATTTTTGCGAAAAATTTTTGTTTTTTAGAAACAGTATTTTTTTTCGAAAAGTACAAGTAAAAACCTAAAATCGTATGTATACCAATTATTAATTGATAGAGTTTGCTGTAAGCAAATTTCATACCCGCGTATCTCAACAACAAATAATACTAGGGCAAATTCCTGAACGCAGTTCTATTGCTGGACATCGATATTACAATAATGCCAAATTTCAGCCAAATCGGTGCCAAAAAATTTTTTCGCTGGCGTTTTTGCGTGTTTTACCCCATAAGCAAAGAAAAGTTTTTAATAAATCTCTTTCGATTCTAACCTATGTTCAAGACATCACATTTTTGGCGACGAGGATTTTACTGAGTCATTTTTTTTTTAAACAATTAGTAATTAAAAGTAAAGTACTAATATTACGAATAACTTAAAATGACGGATCCACCAGCAACAACTAAAGTGGTCTATTCCTCATCAATGCCAGAGTTCAAAATTACCGAAAATTTCGACATATGGCATTAGCGATTGGAGTAGCACTTCAAAGAAATTTCATGTGATACAGACGGAGCGAAGGTGTCGACGTTTTTTAATGCAGTTGGAAGTAAAGCGTATGGAATTTTGAGAGCAATTTGCAGTCCTGATGCACCTGGATCGAGGACAAACTTTTATCGCAACATTTTATGCCTCCGTTAATTATTTTTTGTGAAAGAAAAAACTTTTATTCAGCGACTAAAGGCGTGGATGAAAACGTGGCCTCAAGATTTGCCCGTGCCAAGGACTTGTCCATTACGTGCAAATTTGGTAAAACGCTGGAACGTGTCGTTATTTACAAATTTGTATTGGAGATGCCTTCAAAAATTTTTGAACGCATGTGTGAAGAAAGTGAAAATATTTCGTTAAACGATGCATTAAAAAAGGCAATCATTTTGGAAATGAAATATTCACAAACTGGGGATAGTGGAATAAATTATGTCATCTCTCGAGGCAATCACTAAAATAGTGCAAGCGGAAAATATAACAAAAGCAAGCAGTGGCTAGTAAATGTCAAATAAAAAACATAAAAAGACATGCTGCTATTGCGGATGGAAAAATCACTTATCAAACCAATGCAGGTATCGAAATAATACATGTAATTCATGTAATATTAAAGGACATTTAGCGAACGTTTGCAAACAAAAAGATAAGGCAACAAATTTTATTGATCTAAAATATGAAAATAATGTTAATAATTGTTTAAATTCAATTTATAGAGTCGATTATGGAAATAGTTCGGATTTTTCAATCTATTCCATCACTGAACTATAGGTCAAATAGCACATTTCACTGGCCAAAACTAATAACGGCTATATTATCATGGTGATTAACTGGAAATGTATTTTTTTTTTTTGTTGACTCTAGGCTAAAAAAAGAACTCTGAGAAAAATCTTAACCCTTGTGCTACCGGGTCAAAAATGGCACGCACTACATTTTTTAAAATTCCATAATTAATGAAGTAAAAGATGTGTTTTTATTTTTGGATTGTAGTATTAGGTTAAGAAATACATAACGTTTACTAAAGCATCACTTTCTAAAGATAAATTACATAGTTAAATTGTTTAAGTATATTGGACTTAAAATTTCGGTTTCCCCGACTTCATCTTCCTCTTCTTCATTCTCGCGTGTTTCATAGCTTGATAAGTTAAATTCTTCGACTGGGATTCACACCTTAATAATCTGGTTTTTTTCTGTTGGAAGTTGAAGACGGTTTTTAGTCTGGATGCGTCCAATTAAAGACAGCGAAGAAATCATCGGATCTGATGTGTTTATTGCTCTATGAAACACGTCTAAAAGTGTATTAAAACGGCTACTTTTTCGTGCATGATGTAGTCTATCAGATTTGTATAATTTGTGTCGAAACTGCAGATTCTTCTCCAAAACAACCAACAGGAAGAACTAAACCCTCTATAATTTCCTTTGAATGAATAAGAATTTTGTGTAAAGTTGCTGTCATTGGGAGCCAATAATACATGTTTTGAAAGCAGTAAGCTTGAAATTTGTTTACACTTAAAAGAAATTGACAACTCATACTTATTAAAATTATTTTAAGGCGAAAAATCAAGTCCTTGTCAATGCCGGTAATTTGAGAAAACATTTCATATTCCGCAAAAACTCGGCGCGCAGTGCTGCCATCGTTTGTACTCCCGATACCACCTTGCTGAAAACATTAGATAGCTCGCTTAGTCAATAATAACAATAATAACAACAATGCAACTGCTTTGATCCCTTCTAAAGAAAAAAACATTCTGTCTAAGCAACAAGTGCAGTGTAATGTAATAAAATCTAATGCTCAACAACAACAACAGCCTAAACCGGTTTCTTCCCAGCAACGAAATGAAAAAATTTCTCCTAATGACAATAAACAACAAATAACACTTCATACTCTTTTTAACGAAATTGTGTCTCTTAGATCAGCAAATGCCTGTGCGCTCACAATGATAAGCTCTTTGCAAGATGAAAAAAAGCTCTTAATTCAAAAAATTGAAAACATGGAATTTGAGCTACATTCAGTGAAGCAAAAATTAACTGATATTGATACGTCTCCTGCAATTTTTTCCCTTGCTAATGAAATTAAAGATATTAAAGGCATTGTTAATAATGCTTTAAACGCTAAACTTAAATCTTTTAATAATGCTTATAACAACCAGCTGAACATTGAAGTACAAGAAACTCAATCATTGCCTAATTTCAATACAAATATTGCTGTTCTCGAACAAACTTCTCCTTCGTTAGTCTCTAATGTCAACACTCTTTCGACTGCTGCACTAGCTTCTCGAACTTCTCCTATCACTACAACTGAAGGTGTTTCTCATAAATTTTCTGATGTTGTTGCTGACCGAATGCCTCCAAAAAGTATATATAATGGAAGAGAAAGACTCGCGCTCACAACAGACTCATGTTGCTGGCTAACTCGTACGGAGTTAAGGACCGTATACATTTGTAGCTTCAGAACCGACGCAGCAGCGTTTTTGAGCAGCATCAAATCTTCTTCTTTTCATTTTCGTTTTTCTTCAATTTCTTATTTTGTTTTGATTTGGCTAATTTCTTATTTTGTCTTCTCATATGAAAATATGACTGATTTATTCTTATTGCTATTTCACACATATGTGCTTCTTCTTTCCTTTTGTTTTCATAAGCTAACATTAAAACGAAATTTTTAATTGAATTAATATATGTACATGCAATATCCTTTTATTTTGCTTGGTTTTCTTGGTTTTATTATTTAATTAAAAAAATATAAACAATATAAAACATATTAAAAAAATATAAAAATTAAAAAAATTTCTTTAATTTTTTTGGATAGTAGGTACTGGGATTCGTACATCGTCTTTTTCTCATTTTTATTGATATTTGCAAGTTTTCATTTTTGATAATGTAGCATAAAAGAAGCTAACACCAACGCACACACAATGCGCTTGTTTTCTTTTGTTTACCTTTTTGTTTTGCGTATAAATAGAAAATCATCCCTTATTTTAAGATCGTGACAACTAATGCATATAATTAAATGCTTAAAGCTTCGTTGCATTTGGGAAATCATTTTCTAAATTCGCCAAAACCTTAGCTTGAAATTATATGTATATGTACACTAGAGTGACCAAAAAAAAATCGAGTTTTCGATTTTGATGTTGCTAATACGAAAAGTAGTTAGTGTTATGTAAAAAAGTAAGGCATTTTAAATTTTATTAAAAATATTGATATTTAGAGGTCGCTAATGTCCGATTTATGAATTAATTTCATTCAATTTATTTGGGAGTGACGCAGACAATAAGTCAGAACGCGCTGTAGGTCCAGGCGGGTCAGAAAGAAATTGATCAGAAGTTAAATCAGAACGCGCTGCAGATCCAGGCGGTTCGGGAAGAAATTGATCAGAGCTTAAGTCAGAACGCGCTGCAGATCCAGGCGGCCATTAACATTTTCTCGAACTTTGACATATCTACAACTTCACCACTTTCCGCTGATCCAGAAGCTTCTTCCACTTTCGCTGCTGATTCTGATGCATCACTATAAAATTCATGCTCTTCCAGGTTTACACCTTGAGCCTCAAGAGCCTGCCGTAAGCGTTTCTGTAACTCCACCTTTCCACCAGTAGATTGCAGATTCAGCTGCTGCAACTCCTTCTTCAGTTGATCGACTTTCAGATCTTCAAACTTAACCATTTTAATTGATTGTTAATTCTTTTTACACAATCCCACTTCTGACACCAATTCTTACGAAATTCGATAATTTCGATCTCTTTCACTTTTCTGAGTTCGATCACTGGATTGTGTAACAATAAAAACACACCAACTTATTAAGTTATAAAATGGTTTATTTAAATCACAATAGTTAGTTTTTACACGGTACAATTGTTTATCTCATTAACATTCAAATTCTAATATTAATTTAACACTGTTTTACTTTACTACGGATCACACTGTATTCACTTTATTGCTTAAATTCAAGTGCTCTACTTCACTGTGCTCTCTAGCACTTCCCAAAAATTTTTTCCGCATGAGATACGGGCTGTTGGTATCGATTCTTATATTTTCGGGTCTGCTGAACACGATGGTGATAGTTGTTTTGTTATACAGTGGCTGAGTATCTTGGTAGCATCAAAAAACTCCCAGAAAACAGCGAAAAAAAAGCGTCAATTCGGGTTCAAGTGAGGGAAACTTGGAGAATATTTTTTTTTTGGTCTAATACTCTTCAGCATTGTAGTCCGAAAACAGACGCAGAAATATTGACCAGTCCCGATGTTTCAGAATTTTTTATCAGAAGACCAGAGTGATAGAAAAATGAAAAACCTTCGCAAAAAGGCCAAAATCAAGCTCAACTCAAGCTTAAATGAGATATATTCGGGAAATTCATTTTTAAAGATGGTTTTCCGAAATATTTTTTTGCGATGAATCCGAATTTGGCCTCAAAATTGACCCATCATGTCAGAATTCTGAAATATTTGAGGTTGAGGTTTTCGTCTACTTTTGAGGACATGTTTGGGATTCAAAACAATTTGTTGAGCTTAATTTAAATAAAGCAATCATCTCATACCGTTCTTCTCCTTTAAAATAAGTTTTTAAATGGTTATCTGCGATGTTTTCTCGCAAAGTTACAGTCATTTGAAAGTGACATGAGTTTGAATTTGTAGCCGGTTGGTTAATATTGTAGCGAAATTTGGTTTATGCTAGAAAACTCTTGAAATAAAAACCAACAAAAGAAACTAAACGATACTAGCACCATCTAGCGGAAATAATAAACCAAACAGACGCTGCAGTACACTATAAAAGTCGATAACAGAGAGAAATTGTCGCCGTCGTACAACGCCATCTGGCAACATTCTGGATAATTGTGAGCTCAACGTCCGTGCGCCATGCTGGTGGATTGTGGATGGTGGTAGAATGCACGCCATTTGGAAGCACTGGTAGGTTGTGGATAATGGTAGAATGTACGCCATCTAGGAGATAGTAGATTATTCGAGAAAGTGATGCCTGTAGTATAAAAGGGTGTCATTTGAGTTTTCGGACACAGTTGTATTTAAACAGTGAAGTAGAGCACTTGAATTTAAGCAATAAAGTGAATACAGTGTGATCCGTAGTAAAGTAAAACAGTGTTAAATTAATATTAGAATTTGAATGTTAATGAGATAAACAATTGTACCGTGTAAAAACTAACTATTGTGATTTAAATAAACCATTTTATAACTTAATAAGTTGGTGTGTTTTTATTGTTACACAATCCAGTGATCGAACTCAGAAAAGTGAAAGAGATCGAAATTATCGAATTTCGTAAGAATTGGTGTCAGAAGTGGGATTGTGTAAAAAGAATTAACAATCAATTAAAATGGTTAAGTTTGAAGATCTGAAAGTCGATCAACTGAAGAAGGAGTTGCAGCAGCTGAATCTGCAATCTACTGGTGGAAAGGTGGAGTTACAGAAACGCTTACGGCAGGCTCTTGAGGCTCAAGGTGTAAACCTGGAAGAGCATGAATTTTATAGTGATGCATCAGAATCAGCAGCGAAAGTGGAAGAAGCTTCTGGATCAGCGGAAAGTGGTGAAGTTGTAGATATGTCAAAGTTCGAGAAAATGTTAATGGCCGCCTGGATCTGCAGCGCGTTCTGACTTAAGCTCTGATCAATTTCTTCCCGAACCGCCTGGATCTGCAGCGCGTTCTGATTTAACTTCTGATCAATTTCTTTCTGACCCGCCTGGACCTACAGCGCGTTCTGACTTATTGTCTGCGTCACTCCCAAATAAATTGAATGAAATTAATTCATAAATCGGACATTAGCGACCTCTAAATATCAATATTTTTAATAAAATTTAAAATGCCTTACTTTTTTACATAACACTAACTACTTTTCGTATTAGCAACATCAAAATCGAAAACTCGATTTTTTTTTGGTCACTCTAGTGTACATATACATATAATTTCAAGCTAAGGTTTTGGCGAATTTAGAAAATGATTTCCCAAATGCAACGAAGCTTTAAGCATTTAATTATATGCATTAGTTGTCACGATCTTAAAATAAGGGATGATTTTCTATTTATACGCAAAACAAAAAGGTAAACAAAAGAAAACAAGCGCATTGTGTGTGCGTTGGTGTTAGCTTCTTTTATGCTACATTATCAAAAATGAAAACTTGCAAATATCAATAAAAATGAGAAAAAGACGATGTACGAATCCCAGTACCTACTATCCAAAAAAATTAAAGAAATTTTTTTAATTTTTATATTTTTTTAATATGTTTTATATTGTTTATATTTTTTTAATTAAATAATAAAACCAAGAAAACCAAGCAAAATAAAAGGATATTGCATGTACATATATTAATTCAATTAAAAATTTCGTTTTAATGTTAGCTTATGAAAACAAAAGGAAAGAAGAAGCACATATGTGTGAAATAGCAATAAGAATAAATCAGTCATATTTTCATATGAGAAGACAAAATAAGAAATTAGCCAAATCAAAACAAAATAAGAAATTGAAGAAAAACGAAAATGAAAAGAAGAAGATTTGATGCTGCTCAAAAACGCTGCTGCGTCGGTTCTGAAGCTACAAATGTATACGGTCCTTAACTCCGTACGAGTTAGCCAGCAACATGAGTCTGTTGTGAGCGCGAGTCTTTCTCTTCCATTATATATACTTTTTGATGCCTCAGCATGCCTCTACCTCCAAGGCCGTTGCTGATAATTATTCTCGCTCAGCTGCTGCTGCTAATCATGATGCTTTTTCGCCAAGCACTCAGTGGGTGGAGGTTAGAAAAAGAAAAATAAATAAAAATCATGTTGTTATTGGGCAAGGTAAATCTGCAGAATTAGATGTTATTGTTGATGTTAAAAAGAAATGGGTGCATTTATCTTCGTTTAAACCTACGGTAAGCGAAGATAATATTATAGCCTATGTAGAAAAACATGCAAATATTCCGAAAGAACACATCCAATGCCACAAATTAGTGAAGAAAGAAGCTGCACTAGAATCGTTAAAAAGCGTTAATTTCAAACTGGGTGTCGCTGAATGTTACTATGACGATATACTTAAACCATCGCTTTGGCAAACTTCAGTGAAAGTACGTCCTTTTCAATTTTTTCCAACGCAAGGGACTCAACAGACCCCGAAATAATTAGTAATAAAACAAAACTGCAGTCTCTTAAGATCTACTACCAAAACATTTCTGGTCTTAGGACAAAGTCTACAGCAGTTTTACTGGCTACATCGCAGTTGGATTATGATGTTATAATACTTGTAGAAACATGGCTCAATAGCAATTTTGGTGATGGTGAATTTTTCAACCCGTCCCTGTATCATGTCTACCGTAAGGATAGAGATGCTGTCGCAACTGGATGCTCAAGAGGAGGAGGAGTGCTTATTGCTGTAAAACGCACGGTGCGCTCATCTGTATATAAGCTAAAAAATTCTGATACCTTACTCGATCAGCTATGTGTCTCTATTTTTGGACCTAAGGAACAATTTGTATTTTGCGTTTCTTATATTCCTCCCAACAGCTTAGATTCATTGTATTTTGCTCATGTGGACAATGTTTTAAATTTATCAGATTTAGATAAAACTAATACGCATTTTTGTGTTCTAGGCGATTTTAATCTCAATGCACTCTCCTGGTCTTTTAGTGCGAATGGAAAAAATTCATTTCCAACAAATGTGAAAGCTAGTCATGAAATCTATTTGGTTGATGGTTTCTTTTGTTTTGACTTAGTTCAAATTAATAATTTGCTTAATAAATTAAATCGCATTTTAGACTTAATTTTCATAAGTAATTCAATAAAATATAAGCTGGAAGAAAGCATATTTCCAATATCCCCGCCGGATATGCACCATGTCCCGCTCGTGCTTCAGGTTGAGTTCTATGAATATTTAAAATTGCCTAAGATGATTAATATGTTAAACTTTAACTTTAATGCTTGTAATTTTGACACAGTTAATTCTATTATAGAGAGCATTGATTGGGGTAGTAAATTTTTACACAATGATACTGCCGCCTCTTTTGATATTTTTTGTTTTGAAATCAACAATATTTGTAGAGAAGTTGTGCCATTGATACGGCCAAGATTATATAAATTACCTTGGTATACCAAAGAATTAAAAAAGTTAAAAAACTTAAGAAATAAGTATTTTAATAAGTTTAAAACCACAAATGATTTCATAGATAGAAATAAGTATTTGTATTATTTGAATGAGTTTACTGTTCTTGAAAAATTTTTGTATAATAACTACATTTTAAATTTTGAAAAAAGTATTAAATCAAATCCTAAGTCCTTTTGGCAGTTTATACACTCAAAAAAATCACAATCTGATATTCCATCCTTAATGACCTTCAATGGAAATTCGTCTAGCTCTGTGGCTGGAATTTCCAACCTCTTTGCAAATTTCTTCATGTCCAATTTCGAATCTGACACTGGTTTAACTGATAGCTCTGATATTGATATCGATTCCTCATTTAATTTTGGCTCCCTAAATGTTACGGAAAATGATGTTGTGAAGGGAATACTGAATTTGAAGTCGTCTGTAAAGGCTGACTGTGATGGCTTCTCCGCTTTGCTATTTAAAAAGTGTGCTTCATCAATCTGTAAGCCTTTATGTCATATTTTTAATTTGTCTTTGTCATCTGGTGACTTCATTAAAAAATGGAAAATCGCGCATATTACGCCAATTTACAAAAGTGGAAGTAAAAATAATATTTCGAACTACCGCCCAATATCCAAGCTTTCAACTGTTTCAAAACTTTTTGAATTAATTGTAAAAGATAACTTGGTTTTTCCGCTCTCAAGAATTATATCTCCTTTCCAGCACGGCTTTGTTTCTGGTCGCTCAACTGTGACTAATTTGGCAGTTTTCACTGATTATTGCTTTTTAGCTTTTGAGGAAAGATGCCAGGTGGACACTATCTATACTGATTTCTCAAAAGCTTTTGACAAAGTCTCACATGGGATCCTTGTGAAAAAATTGGAGAAACTAGGCTTTCACTCTACTATTTTGAAATGGATAAAGTCATATTTATGCGATAGACTTTGCCATGTTGTGGTCGACGGCATTAAATCAAAATCCTTTGTTCCCACCTCTGGTGTTCCCCAAGGAGGTATCCTTGGGCCGCTAATTTTCATACTTTTCATAAATGATATTGGTTCCTGCTTTTTAAAAACTAACTATCTGCTATATGCTGACGATTTAAAATTGTATCTCAAAGTTAGAAGCATCAATGATTTAATTGATATTCAATTGGATTTAAATAGACTCAATACTTGGTGCCTTAATAACCGCCTAGCTTTAAATTTAAAAAAATGCTTTCATGTTACGTTTTCTAAACTAAGCAGTAATATTATTTTTCAATTTTCCATCGCAAATACATGCTTAAATCATGTCACTGAAATGCTAGACCTAGGTGTCTTACTTGATTCCAAATTAACATTTGCTAATCATTTTAACTACATAATACCGAAAGCATATGCTATGTTGGCCTTTGTGCGTCGTAATAGTTCCGAATTTAGGGACCCATATACGTATAAGCTTTTATTTGCAGCATTTGTTAGGTCCAGGTTGGAATACGCTGCTTTCATTTGGAACCCTTTTTATGCTATCCATATTAATCGTCTTGAAAGAGTCCAAAAAAAGTTTCTGAAGTTTGCTCTTTTTTCGTTAAATTTTACTGAACCTATTCCTTCCTATAAGTCTCGATGTTTACTAATTGATTTAAAATCACTTGAAAATAGACGTATCATAAATTCGCTAATGTTTGTCTATGACATCATTTGTGGTAACATTGATTGTTCTAGCTTGATAAGTAATATTAATTTTTTTGTCCCAATCAGAACTACTCGCCAGAATAAGCTATTTTTTATAAAATGTCATAAGACTAATTATGCATTAAATCAACCTATAATAAGATCACTTATTGAATTAAATGAATTAGCATTGTTAAATGAAATTGATTTTTGTTGGCCTAAGGAAATATTTAAAAAAATAATTAATAATTCTTACCTTTAATTTCTAGTTTTAATTTAAGTTTTGTAAATAATATTATTTCTATATCTAGCCTGTAGAACTTGGTTTCACTTGGCTCAAATAAATAAATAAATAAAATCACGAGTGAAAAATTTTGATCAATAGAAAAAAAAAAAAAAAAAAAAAAAAAGAAAGTACCGATTTTTCCCTAAAAAGGAGTGGCGGACACCCGCTCACAGACGTGCTTGATGTCGGTTGTTGCTTTTTTATCAATATTTTGCACTTGAGCCAAGTAATATTTTACCAATGGAAAACAGGCAACTTCCAGTGAATTTTTATCCATTTTTCGTAAGCTCTAATGCAAAAAGCATGCGCAGTCTGCCGCAAATAACTTAAACTAGTATATAGCATCCTCAGTATTTTCCAATAAGTAATTAAAAACAGCCTCCTTCCTTTTTGTCTGTCTTTTGCAACCAGACATCGAATAAATCAGAATTGCGGAAGAAAAAGGCACCTGACAAAAAAATTTCTGAATAACATTTACAATAGCAACATCTAACTAATTTAGGATGTCATAAGACTAACAAATCCCAACAAAAATTTAAAAGCTTACACAAAGTTGGAAATTTAAAAAAATTTGACAAATCAGTCTCATTTCAATTTTAGATTTTTTTCACAGTTAATTTCATTATACATGCCATCATCAATTTTTTCCATTTTTATTTAAAAAAAAAAAACAAATTATTTAAATTACTTCACAATAGTTAAAAGAGGAGTAAAAATCACCAATTGTTTGCGTTATCACAGTACAATGCAAATGCATCAATTAAATTATTTTTTCCAAAACAAAATCCAATTTTGTTTGTTTTGATGTATTCTCCGTTACACTACAACAACAAAACATTTAAATAGCAACACTTGTATAAATTGTGTTTGACCTATAGTGCACTGGCCGTGGTAAGTTGTCTCAATTGTATGAGCTCACAGTTGAAGTTCATGGTAAGAAGCTTGCTGCTATGTGCGACTCTGGGGCACCATGTTCACTGATGTCCAAGCGATTTTTTGATTCCAATTTTGAATGCAACATTTTGCAACCATCATCTACAGTGGTGTGCCATATTATTAGACTCATTGCGGAAATTTCCATATAACAACATTTATATTGCTATAAAGTTCAATATATCCATGTGGTGTTCAATCATTTTATTATTAATTATGGAATCATGACGTACCAAATGAAACATATTGACTTGATATTTAAAAAAAAAGTAAATTCAAAAAATATTCTATTTTTTATGAAAATCGATATTTTATATAACGCCTTTTTGCTGCTATGAGAGCTGCTACTCTCTATGGTATGCTATCTGCGTTAGTTTTTACCACTTCCTGAACATGTGCACTAGGATACCCGACGTCAATCAGTTTCTCTATGGGATACTGTTTTGTTGTTACTGCCGTTTTACTAATCTCGCGTTTCATGAGCTTCCATATTGGGCTCAGGTCCGATGAATCGCCAGACCTGTCCATCACAGTGATGTTTTTATCACCTAAAAACTTCCTTACTGTCTTGCTCTATGGTAAGGAGCTATATTGTGTATAAAAATTGGTTCCTCTCCATCACCACACCATTTACAGAGCTGAGACAAGTGTTGGTTTTCTAAGATTTTCTTGTACTGGTCTTGTTTCATAGTACCTTGCACAATTTGTAGACGACCAGTAACTCTTAAATGTATCACAGACGATACCATGATAGATGTGGGATGCTTAGCCGTCGAAACAATACAGTCAGAATGAGTTTGTTCTCCAGACCTTCTTCCTAAAAAGTGGGAATTATCAGTCATAACTCGGAAAACGGACACATCTAAAAGGAAAACTTGCGGAAAACGAAAAATATGCTTTTAAACTTAAATTCTCTTGGCATTGATAGAGAATAATAGCACTAGCCGACACCAAAAATTTTCCATGAAATTTCTTAATTTTTTATGATGTAGTTAGATCCCCTAAGTTCAAACAAATTTTTGATAGATTTTCCTCACTGTTAGTTTTTTTTATATTATGTTATATTTCCAAATACAAACCGATTTTCTTCAAATAAATTTCGAAAAAAAGGTAATAAAATTTCCCACAACTTTTATAAAGACAGGTTTTGATCTGAGTTACAGGTTACGAGATAAAAGCTGACACATTTGAAAAAGTTGATTTTTTTCAAATTTGTATCCAATTAAAAATATAAATTTTTCAAAATACATCAATTTAGCTCTTCAATTACAAAGAAGAAACTCTTAAAAAGGAAATAATACCAAGTTTATGAAAATCCGTTCATTGATGCCGAAGTTATAGCCAATTTAGTATAAATTGTCATGATTTCATTTTACCAATTTTCAGTTTTTTCCTATTTATAGGCTATTAAGTCCAGTAGAATTAGTCGTGAAAATGAAAAAAAAAAAAAAAAAAAAATAATTAATTCGTTACAGCACTCTGACAGCTGAATATTGTTGAACAAGCTCTTGTAAAAGAGGGCAAAAGAAATCGAACCGGCAGCAGCTATCCGGGGTGGAATGAGGTGAATTTTTAGAGGTCTAACAAAGTTTTTGACGATTTTTGGCTAAAATGTGTATCCTATCAAAAAAAGTTCAGGGGAAAAGTTGTAGTAAATAAAAAGATCTACAACTTCTGCATTAAGCATTTTCACCTTAACCTCAAAATTTTTCGAAAAAATGGCTGAAAACAAGCTTTTTGGTTTTTAATTTTTTTCTTTGTCAAAAAAGTTTCTATAAAGCTGAAACTTGGGCAAAAGATAATTTTTAGTGTTACACAAAGGCATTAATTTTTTCAGACGGAAATATTAAGAGGTTGTTGCTAAATTTAATTTTTAAACCAAAAAAACCTAAATTTTCCTTACAGCACCGAATTAGAATTACTCAATGTTCTGTTTCAATATTTCAATGATATTCCATAAACAAGTCACAATTGGTGTGCTTCACATGAGGTTAAGAGAATTTTGGGTATAAGTAATTTCTGACTGAGCTGCAAACTTTAAATTCCAAACAAATCGAATTTAACTTTTAATTTTTCCTTACAGCACCGAATGAGAATTACTCAATGTTCTGTTTCAATATTTCAATGATATTCCATCAACAAGTCATAATTGGTGTGCTTCACATGGGGTTAAGAGGTGTCTGGCTGTTATTCATTTCTGACTGAGCTCCAAGCTCGGTTCCTTACAGCACCGTATGAGAATTTCTCAAGGTTCTGTCTAATATTTCCATGATATTCCATAAGCAAGCCACAAAGGGTTAAGAGGTTTTTGGGTATAAGTAATTTCTGACTGAGCTGCAAGCATTAATTCCAAGCAAACCGAATTGAACTCTTAATTTTTCCTTACAGCACCGAATGAGCGTTGCTCAATGTTCTGATCTAATACTTCGATGATATTCCATAAACAAGTCACAAATGGTGTGCTTCACATCGGGTTAAGAGGTTTTTGGGTATAAGTCATTTCTGACCGAGCTGCATTGAAAATGAAGCAAACCGAATTTAACTTCTAATTTTTCCTTACAGCACCGAATGAGCGTTACTCAATGTTCTGTTCCAATATTTCAATGATGTTCCTTAAACAAGTCACAATTGGTGTGCTTCACATGGGGTTAAGAGGTGTCTGGATGTTATTCATTTCTGACCGAGCTCCAAGCTTGGTTCCTTACAGCACCGTATGATAATTACTCAATGTTCTGATCTAATATTTCGATGATATTCCATAAGCAAGTCACAAAGGGTGTGCTTCACATGCGGTTAAGAGGTTTTTGGGTATAAGTAATTTCTGGTCGAGCTGCAAGCATTGAATTACAGACAAACCAAATTTAACTTTTAATTTTTCCTTACAGCAGCGAATGAGCGTTACTCAATGTTCTGATCTAATATTCCGATGATATTCCATAAACAAGTCTTAAAGGGTGTGCTTCACATGGGGTTAAGAGATTTTTGGGTATTATTAATTTCTGACCGAGCTGAAAGCATTGAATTCGAAACAAATCGAATTTAACATTTAATTTTTCCTTACAGCACCGAATGAGCGTTACTCAATGTTCTGTTTCAATATTTCAATGATGTTCCATAAACAAGTCACAAAGGGTGTGTTTCAAATGGGGTTAAGAGGTTTTTGGGTAAAAGTAATTTCTGACCGAGCTACAAGCATTAAATTCCAAACAAACCAAATTTAACTTTTAATTTTTCCTTACAGCACCGAATGAGGGTTACTCAATGTTCTGATCTAATATTTCGATGATATTCCATAATCAAGTCACAAAGAGTGTGCTTCACATGAGATCAAGAGGTTTTTCGGTATAAAACATCTCTGACCTAATATTTCGATGATATTCCATAAGCAAGTCAAAAAGAGTGTGCTTCACATGGGATCAAGAGGTTTTTGGGTATAAGTCATTTTTGACCGAGCTGCAAGCATTGAAATCGAAACAAACCGAATATAACTTTTAATTTTTCCTTACAGCACCGAATGAGCGTTACTCAATGTTCTCATCTAATATTTCGATGATATTCCATAAACAAGTCACAAATGGTGTGCTTCACATGGGGTTAAGAGGTTTTTAGGTATAAGTAATTTCTGCACAAGCTGCAAGCTTTAAATTCCAAACAAACCGAATTTAACTTTTAAATTTCCCTTATAGCACCGAATGAGCGTTACTCAATATTGTGATCTTATATTTCAATGATATTCCATAAACAAGTCACAAAGGGTGTGCTTCACATGGGGTTAAGAGGTTTTTGGGTATTTTTAATTTCTGACCGAGCTGCAAGCATTGAATTCGAAACAAACCTAATTTAACTTTTAATTTCTCCTTACAGCACCGAATGAGAATTACTCAATGTTCTGATCTAATATTTCGATAATATTCCATAAACAAGTCACAAATGGCATGCTTCACATGGGGTTATAAGGTTTTTGGGTATAAGTCATTTCTGACCGAGCTGCGAGCATTAAATTCGGAACAAACCGAATTTAACATTTAATTTTTCCTTACAGCACCGAATGAGCGTTACTCAATGCTCTGTTTCAATATTTCAATGATGTTCCATAAACAAGTCAGAATTGGTGTGGTTCACATGGGGTTAAGAGGTGTCTGGATGTTATTAATTTCTGACCGAGCTCCAAGCTCTGTTTCTTACAGCACCGAATGAGGGTTACTCAATATTCTGATCTAATATTTCGATAATATTCCATAAACAAGTCACAAATGTTGTGCTTCATATGGGGCTAAGAAGTTTTTGGGTATAAGCAATTTCTGACCGAGCTGAAAGCATTGAATTTTAAACAAACCGAATTTAACTTTTAATTTTTCCTTACAGCACCGAATGAGAAGTACTCGATGTTCTGATTTAATTTTTCGATGATATTTCATAAACAAGTCACAAAGGGTGTGCTTCACATGCGGCAAAGAGGTTTTTAGTATAAGTCATTTCTGACCGAGCTGCAATCATTCAATTCGAAACAAACCGAATTGAACTTTTAATTTTTCCTTACAGCACCGAATGAGCGTTATACAATGTTCTGATCTAATATTTCGATAATATTCCATAAACAAGTCACAAATGGCATGCTTCACATGGGGTTATAAGGTTTTTGGGTATAAGTCATTTCTGACCGAGCTGCAAGCATTGAATATGAAACAAACCGAATTTAACTTTTAATTTTTCCTTACAGCACCGAATGAGCGTTACTCAAAGTTCTGTTTCAATATTTCAATAATGTTCCTTAAATAAGTCACAATTGGTGTGCTTCACATGGGGTTAAGAGGTGTCTGGATGTTATTCATTTCTGACTGAGCTCCAAGCTCGGTTCCTTACAGCACCGTATGAGAATTACTCAAGGTTCTGATCTAATATTTCGATGATATTCCATAAGCAAGTCACAAAGGGTGTGCTTCACATGGGGTTAAGAGGTTTTTGGGTATTATTAATTTCTGACCGAGCTGCAAGCATTGAATTCGAAACAAACCGAATTTAACATTTAATTTTTCCTTACAGCACCGAATGAGCGTTACTCAATGTTCTGTTTCAATATTTCAATGATGTTCCATAAACAAGTCACAAAGGGTGTGCTTCATATGGGACTAAGACGTTTTTGGGTATAAGTAATTTCTGACCGAGCTACAAGCATTTAATTGCAAGCAAACCGAACTTAACTTTAATTTTATTTAACTTTTAATTTGTCCTTACAGCACCGAATGAGCGTTACTCAATGCTCTGTTTGAATATTTCAATGGTGTTCCATAAACAAGTCAGAATTGGTGTGGTTCACATGGGGCTAAGAGGTGTCTGGATGTTATTAATTTCTGACCGAGCTCCAAGCTCTGTTCCTTACAGCACCGAATGAGGGTTACTCAATATTCTGATCTAATATTTCGATGGTATTCCATAAACAAGTCGCAAAGGGTGTGCTTCACATGGGGCTAAGAGGTTTTTGGGTATAAGTAATTTCTGACCTATCTGCGAGCCTTGAATTCGAAACAAACCGAGTTTAACTTTTAGTTTTCCCTTACAGCACCGAATGAGGGTTACTCAATGTTCTGATCTAATATTTCGATGATATTCCATAAACAAGTCACAAAGAGTGTGCTTCACATAGGGTTAAGAGGTTTTTGGGTATAAGACATTTCTGACCAAGCTGTAAGCAATGAATTGGAAACAAACCGCATTTAACTTTTAATTTTTCTTTAAGGCATCGAATGCGATTTACTCAATTCTCTGTTTCAATATTTCGATTATATTCCATAAAGAAGTCAGAAGGGGTGTGCTCCACATGGGGTTAAGAGGTTTTTGAGTGTAAGTGATTCCTGACTGATCTGTAAGCATTGAATTGGAAACAATCTGTATATAACTTTTAATTTTTTCTTACAGCACCGAATGAGAATTTCTCGATGTTCTGAGCTATTATTTCGATGATATTCCATAAGCAAGTCACAATGGTGTGCTTCACATGGGGTTATGAGGTTTTTGGGTATAAGTAATTTCTGACCGATTTTAGTTTTTCCTTACAGCACCGAATGAGAATTACTCAATGTTCTGATCTAATATTTCGATGATATTATATTCAATTCAAAAAGGGTGTGATTCATATGGTGTCAACGGGTTTTTAAATGTGATACCATGTTTGCATTTAATTAAAGCGATCAAACGACGAAACACTTGCTTGCACAGATAGTTAGTGGATTCTATCTTTAAGAAGACGTCATATTGTAGCAATGGGCTCTGCTGGGCTTGTAATAAAAAAATTTTTTGTCAGCTAACTGAAATATATTTACTGAAACTCTGAAACTTTTGAGAATTGTTGTAATCAGCATTTATTTCTATTACGTTTAGCAGCAAATATAAAAAAAAAAACTTTATTTAGCAATGAAATAAATTAAAAAAAAAGAATATACATATTAAAAAGGATTCGAACCTATATAATCGCGACTTAAGGTCCAAAACGTTACAACTGCACCACAGTTGCTAGTTGGTTGTTGATGCCAAACGCGCTATATTACAACAGCGAGTGGATTCGTTAGTTCATAAAAAATTTTGTTTTCGCCGAAAAGATTTTTTTTCGTTTCAAAAATCACTATGTTAAGTTTCCGCCGCGCTCTGTTAAGAAAATGTAGGCAACATTTTTTTCCGGCGCTCAAATTCGGCGCTAACTTCACATCGGTGTCGATCGCTGTTGTTATGGTTTCATGTTTTGTACTTTTTATGGCTCTGTACCAAAAGGGTGTTGAGAGTTTCTCTTGGACAAAACTATTTTTGATTATGCTGTTGTCGGAAAATTTCCTTATTGCCAATAGCTATGAATATTATGAGTAATCTGCAAGTGGAGGCGTTGCGGAGAAATGTACGTCTTCTTCTACGTCCCCGATCGCTATTGGCTGAGCACCTGCAGATCTATTAGTCTGGCTATTTCTAGTATTTTGGGTGTCAACAATTATATGCGAGTTTGAACCGAAAAATTCTTGTTTTGGTATGAATCTGAATTGTTTGAAGCTTGATTTTGCTGTTGTAGGTTTTCTGAATTATTCTGATTTGAGTATTTTCTCTTTCACGAAAGTGTTAGGATTTCTCCTATAATTTTTGTTTTTATAATACTTATTAACTAAATAGCTGGCCTATGCTAACATGTTAAGGTCATCCAGGTCATCAAACAAAAACGAACCAAGTGTTTCGTGGCGTTTTCTAGCAAGTGTTGGGTAGTGCGATTCAAAATAATTTTTTTTTGATTTTGTCACGATGTGTCAGCGGATTACAATAGCCTTATATGCAGTGCTGCCACTTTGGATAAAATTTTTGTAGCAAAATTGCGTAGCAAAACGGCGAGCAGCGTAGCAAAAGTCAAGAATTGGCTGAACTATAGTTTATTGAACAGTAAACTAAACATACACTTTTTTATAAAACGAAAATATCACATTGAAATTCAGAATGGTGCAACAGTACATAACATAAATCTGATTAACAAATTACAATTCACATAAATAAGAATAAATATAAAGCCCAATTTCCATGTGATCTTATTAGGGGTGGCAATCCCGGAGCTTTTTTGTGTTTCGGGATTTTCGGGATCGAAGTTTCCAATCCCGGGATCCCGGGATTGATAGTTCTAATAAATGCATACAAAACTACAAAAAAAAAAAAAAAAAAAAAAAAAAACGAGAAGTTTATACTATTGTATATATAAAATCAAAATTGCTTTATTTCACAGCGTAACAATGAAGAATAAGAACGCAAAATAATAGAAAAAATTATAGCTTAAAAATTGCCTTAGAACACTTCGAGTGTTAATACATCTAAATAGCACTTACTTAGTTTGACTAGTGGAAGATACTTAGTCACTATTAAAAGGAGATGATAGAGAAAAATCAAGCATTTATGACCAAACTATCAATTTTATTTTTACATTTAAAAATTCGTGTACAACATTTTGTACTTGATTAATACTTTATCACCTTCTTCAAATGTGACAGTGATGGCATTTAGTGGCACCGAATGGCTCGCTCTCTGTAGACGCACCCATAAGTGTGCTTCATTTAAGTTGTCAAAATCTTTAGAAGCTGATTTCAGAAGAAAAGCTTCAGACAAAACTTTAATTATATCTTAGAACTTAAATTTTGGTAGGTCTAGGTATGGGTCAAAATTTCAATGTCAAATCAAGGTTGGCTGTGTTTTTTTTTTTTTTTTTTTTTGAAGACAAACCTATATTTTGTGTTGCAGATTTGTACGAGTATTTTATTATAAAAAATAGATATGTTTTGCTTATGTTGTTTTTCTATTGCGTTTTTAGTATTTCCGTTATTGATAGAAATAATTTTAGTCTAAATTTCACATTTTATCATTTTTCTCCTGAACTATCGATTTTCAATACAAATCGCACTTAGTAAAAAATTCTTAAAATTAGTCAAAGTATTAAAAAACATATTTTTTTTTGTTACGTGACATTTTTTTTTAAGAAAATCTTAAGCAAAAAATTGCTACAATAAACAAAAATATTTTTACTCAATTTAAGGTTCAGGCACAATTGAAGTGCATTTTGCAGGTTGATGCAATAATGTTTCATGCACATCAAATGTATTGAAAACAGTTATTTTGCAGATTTTGTACTTAAATATGTCATATAAAAGAATATTTATTACATAATATAAAATTTTTTTCTAATCCCGAAAATCCCGGGATTGTCTCTTTGTAATGCCGGGATTACCTTAGCCTATATTTAGAGCAAATCCCGGAATTACCACCCCTAGATCTTATCTTATCTTGTCAAATATCAGGGAGGACATCATATGCTATGAAGATAGCAAATGTATGCTATTCACTCTCGCATTCTCCAAGCGCATTAGGTTCTGTTCGCATGCTTTTTCTTTCTTACAAAAATTTGATTTGATATCAATGATATGGGATAAGATAAGATCACATGGAAATTGGGCTTAATAGTTCATAAACATATTATATAATTCATCTGATTATAATCTATTTAAGGCATCCATAAAGTGTCCTTATTTGAGATCAAACATTTTGCAGCCATTATAAAATCTATGGTATCTATTTTGTAGGAGTTACTTTTTTTATTTTTTATTAAATTGAGGTCTGAAAAAAATCGCTCTGCAGATGCACTGCTGTGTGGCAAAGCAAGCAATTTTTTTGAAAAGTAACTGGCATTAGAAATCATGAAAACTTTGTTTAGTTCACAATTCAGCTAGTGCTGATACAGAGTTGCCAATAAATTGGAAAATGTGTTTAATTAAAAAATTGCAGGAGAAAAAGTAAGAAAAATTATATGAATAATACAAAATTCTATGGAAATGGGAAAAATGTAGCAAAATTGATACATTGCCCTGAGGCACTCTTTGAAAAACTCGATTTTTATCAATAATTCCCTTACTTTTTATTCAATCTGATGACGGGACTTTGAGAAACATACCTAGATATGTTTCTGAACGCACTGTCATCAGTCTAAGTAAAAATACAAGCGTTATTGACAAAAAATCGGTTTTTTTCATGACTAACTCGAGTCGCTCTGGTTCGTTAGAGGGTTAAGAAGAAAACCCTTTTTCAAAAATATTGATTTAAGAAATGGTGCAAGTTACAGAGGTTATCAAATTTTCCAACAAAGTGAGTATGATTTTCGGCAATTATCGATCAAGAAATTCGAATCCGAGATTAGCTTTTATTCTTTCTATGTTATAAAAAAAAAAATGAAAATTGACTGGACAAAAGTAAAAAAGTACCGATTTTCCACTTTCTAGTTGCAACACCTCAAATATTATTTTACCGCCGATCCAAAGGTACATAATTTTTAATGTACTGTTATTTGCTTAAAAGAATGCTGATACCGTATATCATTATCTTATTTTAAAACCAAGATATCTGATTTTTTCTAAATTAACAGACCTGATATTTTACGAATCAATTAATTTTTTAGCACTTGAGGTGTAAAACTTTTATACGAAAACATTCTGCTTTCAGTTTTAGCTCTTTCCCTCAAAATACTTTAGTACTTTAATAAATAACTATTATTTGGTAAGTTAAGTCCATTTAAATCACTTGCCAAGCCAAATGTAGGAATATCTTGAGATGGCATATGCAACAGGCTGGATCCAGAGGATATGGGTGTTGAAGGTAACTCCATAATTGAAAAAAAAACGACAAAAAATCGCGATTTACGTTCGAAAGTTTCACGTTTTCATTGACAGATTTTGTAATGATAGATTTTCATTTTTGAATAAATAAATGTTTTCTATTATCTTTAAACTTTAGTACTTTAGCAGTCCACTATCCTCATAAAATAAGATAATAGCATGGTAAATACAGAAAGGAGGCAAAGAACTTTTCCAGCGACATCAAAATTGCCGATTTACCCCAATTTTTGCTGAAAACAGTGGAGGGGGGCGAGAGTTTATGTAACATATCGAATCGACGATATTTTAAATTGAATCGATGTAATTAATAATATCAGATCCTTAGAGCGGGGGGCAATGCCCCCTAGCCCTACCGAATTGACGCCTCTGGCTGAAAAAATATGAAATATTTTGTAATTGTTCCCATAAAAGGGAACTTTGCAAGTGGCCATTTTAAGTACCCGTGCGCAAAATCCGATCTCTTTGTGATAAGCATTTTTTTTAACGATAGAAGTGGTTGTGGATTCTGGGCTCTCAAATTGGTTTCCCTGAGTTTTCTTTTAACGTTTTCTACACTCGCTACTATATTAAGCACTTTCTTTATTTCCGCAGCAGGCAAAAAAGGATTATGTATTGAAAGCCGTATTGGACAATTCACGTCCCGGGGAGACATGGGAAGCTTTCTTCCTCGTGTTTTTCGTGTATTTCATCGTTTTTTAAACCATTTCCAATGAACATCCGAAAAAATTTTAAGTTTCCGTAAAAGTCTCACCTTGCGAAATGGAATTCTTAATAACTTTAATTTGCTCTGTCGTAGAATGCTTTCCACGGCCCACTAAAGTGCAAAAACTCAAAAAAATCATTGAAGTATTATACAAAAATAATGAAACTTATTACGATCAAATTTTCTTAATAAAAGTAAATACCTAGTCTTGAGAAGAAAAGGAGTTGAGCACTGCTATTATTTTGACCGCTCGAAATTACACATTACTCAATATAATAGCAAACCTAGAAAGTACTTATCAAGTACTCGTAACTATACTGTACAATGTTAGAAGAAAAAAAAACGTCAGTTGTTCGAAATATCTTCATTCAATTCATGAATGACACCCTGTTTCTATTATTTTGACCGCAGCTGTATGTGTGTAAGTACTGCAGCAAACCTATTTGTAAAAATCCGGAGGCTAGATATTGATTTTAGACCCATAGTTTCTTTGGAAAAGTTGCTCAGAATTCCCCGAAATACCTTTTTCTGCCACACACTTTTTGAAAAAAAAAAATTGCCCCGCTCTAATGTACATATACCTACTATATATAGATTTCTTATGTTGGTTTTATAGATAATAACAAAGTTATTTTTTTTTTATTTCAAAATTAAAGCAGCAAGTGGTCGAATTAAATGGTTACGTGATAATTTTGGTCGAAAATCGTGATGGCAAAATTAAATTATATGGTTCCCCAGCGGACAGGGACAATCTGGAAGTGGGCGATGAGATACTCGAAGTTAATGGCCTCACAATGGATAATTTTTCACGAACTGAGGTTATACGGCACATACACGAGGTAAGTCAATTGATGAGATAAGTCTGTGAGAGGAAATAAGTTTCTTCACAGCGCGGTGTAATAAGAATGTAATTTATGTATTTTATTCTTTGCAGTGCATCGTGTCGTGCACAATATGTTTACGTGTACGCAAGAAAAACGACTTGAGATTGGGTAAGTTTAAAATTATTAAATTACATGGGTGATTCCATAATAACTGTCACACTATTTACGCGAAACTATTAGTTTGTGATACCATCCAAGAGACTATTATGCACAATTATATAAAGATCTTAAGCATGTAAAAATCATATTTATTTTTCCAAAAAAATTAGAGAAATTAACGTTTTTAGTGTCGAAATATCCTGCCAACTTGTAACAGAATTTTTTTCTAAATTCAAATATTTAACTGTAGTAAGGAAATACTAATTAATTTTTGGAGTTTTACAAAAGAAAATTATGCAGATTTCATTTTAATCAATATTTTTTTTTTTTGTTTTAATGAAAATATTGAGGACCATTTTCGTTCCATGTGAAATAAAATCAAAATTTTTTATTTTTCATTTTAACTACTCGTATGTGGATTGCTTTCATTAAACTTCTTGAATAAAAACATTCATCCAACACAACCGTTCGTGCCCATTCATTTGAAATCGATACTGGAGCACATATCTTTATGTTTTTATTAACGAATCCAAATTTTGGACCATTGGACTATAGGTCAAATAGCACGTTTTTCTGGCCAAAAGTAATAACGGCTATATTATCATGGTGATTAACTGGAAAAGTATTATTTATGTATTTTTATGTACTACATTTTTTGAAAAAGTCGTAATTAATGATATAACATATGTGTTTTTATTTTAAGATTCTAATATTAGGTTAAGATATACATAAGGTTTACTAAAATATCACTTTCTAAAGATAAATTAGTTAAAATATTTTAATACATTGAAATTAAATTTTGGTTTATCCAATTTTATCATCATCTTCTTTCTTTTCGCGTGCTTTAACAAAACTTGTTGAGTTCTTCGTCTGGGATTTCACACCTTAATAATTGGATCACTTATCGGAAGTTGGATACGCTTTTTTAATTTGAATGCGTCTATTTAAAAACAGCGAAGATGTATGATGTAATCTATCAGACTTGTACAATTTGTGTCGTGATTCTACCGATTCTCCTCCAACAACCAACAGGAAGAGCTAATCCCTCTGAAATTTTGTTTGAATGAATGAGAATTTTGTGTAAAGTGGCTGTCATTGGGAGCCAGGGATATATGATTTGAATACCCTAGTATCATAAAAAGATCTTATAGCTTCTTTTACAGGCCTTTTAAAGACAAGTAGAAAAATAACATGTTATACATATATATAAATTCTTTATAGGGGCTTATAAGAGCCATTTGGCGTATGAGACATAAAGACACTTTCCCCTCAATGTTATCTTTCAAGAGACTCGGTAAAGTATCTTTCTGAGCTGTTTTAAAGACACCTTAAAAACATTTAAAAAAAAAATATCTCTGTCTTGTAAAACTTTGTTGTACATAATTTTATTTTATTATCAAATTATTTAATTAATATGCACAAATTGTATAAACTTTATTATACTTATTAATTTGATTTTATCATCAAATTTAATTTTTACTTACGATTTACAAATTTGCAAAGTCAGTCTCGAACCCATGTGCCAGCGATTCATAGTCCTGCATGCTACCTACTAGGCTATCTGTCATATATTATATAACATGTCAAAGGCGAATCATATCTTTCTCTCATATGTTTTGGTAAAGCGACAAACAAATTGGCAATAATATGCCCTCTCGTGTGTCCCTAAAAACATCAAACGTCATGTTTTTCACATGACTTATATGGCTACAGTATTAAGACATAAGAGACATGCGGTCTCTATATCATTATTTTATAGCTTGTTCTAGCAAGATATTATAAAAGCAAATTTCACTACAAAGGCGAAATATCTTATTAATTTTGATACACATCTATTTAAGACATCACTGTTTCGTAAGCTAGATTTTTGTCTTCATAACTTCCCTGATGCTACTGGGGTAATTTGTGCGGTTTCAAAGCAATAAACTTGAAATTTGTCTACATTTAAGGGAAACTAACAAAACATGCTTATTAACATTATTTTTAGGCGAAAAATCAAGTCCTTCTCAATGTCGGTAATTCGTGAAAAAAGTCCATGTTCCACAAAAGCTCGGCGCGCAGTGTTGCATCGCTTGTACTCCCATAACCTTCTACTTTCGCCTTATCCACTATGACGCCAAGCTTTTTGAAAAACTAATCTTGCATTATTTTCTTTTTTCTGATACTGCATTTTTATCATCTTCATTTCGGATTTGCTTCTTTTGGACGTCGCATTTGTAACCTGTATGTAATACAAATTCAAACAAACGGATCCAGCAATGCAAAGGGGTTACATACGAAATGGCTTATTACGAGTATCTTCTTCAAAACAAAGTTTTGTCACTTTACTTGGCCTCGTTGGGTATGTAAATAATTCGCTTAGAGCTGCAATCATGTTTGTTTGACCTTGTTTTCGATTGGATATGGACGCAGCTCTTACCGTGTCTGATACGCTCATGAACCACATATGCACAATTTTAGATTTTTATTCCAGCACATTAAATTTTAGTGCGTGGCGAACTGATCTGTTTTTCGTATGAGACGTGACAGCACATTTCTTGAATTTGAACTAAAACTAGCCAAAATATCAACATCTTACTGACCGGACCGTAGATAATACGAAAAAATTATGTTTATCTAATGGACTCTTCTTAAGGAACGTTTGAAAAAATTGCAATTGTTTGATGTTGCCAACCAGAATTATTATTAGTGCATATAAAACTCATAATCGTATTGTGGGCGTTTATGTTATCATAAGCCTATAGAATCATATATGATTCATAAAGCGTGCGGCGTGGAAATTTTTCGTCGCACATTTATTCATCACGTGTGAGTAATTTTATTTTGTTGTTTTTGTATTACTTTTTTAAAAAAATGTTTTGTAAAAATAACTTTGAAAAAATAAGAGCGTAGAGATCTTCAGTGACACTATTGTACGGGGACAGGGAACCAGTTAATAGAAATTTAAGACTTATGTGCTTTTTTACGGTCAACGCGGTGTAGGGTATTTAATTTTTGGTGAGTCCAAAGATAACACCTTCACTTGTTTTTTAGACTTTTTCAAAATTTTCCGACTTCAATATTTTCTATATTTTTTCGACTTATTCAACCTCTTTCAACTTTTTTTAATATCTTCATATTTTTTTCGGCTTTTCACGACATTCAACTTTTACGAATTTTTCAACCTCACTCAACTTTTTTCACTATATTCCATATTTTATCGACTTTTTTACTGATTGTCAACTGCTTCATTAATTTTTCAACCTCTGTCAACTTTATTCAACTGTTTCCACATTTTTCAACTAATTTCAACTCTTTTGAGTTGTTCAACCTCCTTGAACTTATATCTATATTCTCCATATATTATTGACTTTTTCAGCCTCTTTCACCTGCTTCAACAATTTTCATCCCCTGTCAACCTTTACGACATTTTCCATATTTTTTTTTGTATTTATGTATGTACAATGAACATATTTACATAAGTTCAACGAGCAAAAAAAAAAACAAGTTAAGGTGTTATTTTCGGTCAGGCCGAGAATCACATACCCTACACTGTACTGAAAATACCTTTTAAATAAATGTTAAAAAGACGTTGAAGAGGTTGAATAAGTTGAAAAAAATGTGAAATGTTAGAAAGGTTGACAGAGGTTGAAAAATGTTGAAAAAGTTGAAAATATATGCAAAATGTTGAAAGAGGTTGAAAACTCTAAAAAAGTTGAAAGAGGTTCAAAAAATTTTAAACCATTCAAAATTGATGAAAAAGTCGAAAAAATATAGAAACTTATGAAAAAAGTTGAAAGAGGATGAAAAAGTCGAACAAATACATATAGGATATATGTATTGGAAAAAGTTAAAGGGTTGAAAAAATCAAAAGAATATGGAAAATAATGAAAAAAATTGGATAGAAATGAAAAATTTGAAATATGCCAAGCCCACTTCTCCAATTCCTCCCACTTTTGGTTTAATAAATTATATTCGTGTTGGACATCCACATATTAAATTTTAACACAATAGCTTGCATAGTTTGCGATATATGCCGCTGCTAAGTTTAAAATTTAGGGCGGTGACACACTCACTGGCACAATCCAGCCCGGTTTTGATCCAAAAATAGCTTTCCATAAGCAAACCCTTTGCTAATATGTTGCGATAAATATGCCACTTACCGTATTTAATTTGTATGGGAGGTGCCACGCCCACTGGTGCTATTTCAGCCACTTTTGATTCAGATATACTCTATGGCAACTGAACCACTTACATTAAATTTCATAGCAGTTGCTGCAATAGTTCACTTAAAACAGTGCTTACAAATTTATGTTAATATGGGAGGTGCCACGTCCACTGATGCAGTCCCGTCGAAATTCATTTATTTTAAAAGCTTATAGCAACTGACATCTATGCACCAAATTTTATGAAGATTACTTTCATAGCACTCTATCTATAACAATAAACGTTTTTTGCTTAAATGGGAGGTGCCACGCCCACAGGTACTATTGGACCAAATTTTTGTAACAAGAGACATTATAGCAAGTATATCTACCTCATTGAATTTCATAACGATTACGTTGTTAGTTCTCTTAATATAACGTTTATAAATATTTTGGGCGGTGCCACGCCCTTCAACGAGTGTTTTCAGTAAAGTGGCTGAGATGGTATTCAGCGGCATCATTTCCAAAATTTTTATGAAAACCGTTTGAGCCAATTTTGAGATATACGGAATCAAAAGTGCCACGCCCACTCTCCCGATTCCGCCCACTTTCAGCAAAATTTAAGATATATTTGATATGTCTCCGTTTACCAAATTTCATCGCAATATCTTGAACGGCTTACAAGATATGGTAGTATAAATGATAATATTTAGAACTGTGCCACACCCCTGTACGATCTTTGGAAACTTGAAATCCAGCCTAATCTTAATTTGGTTCACATGTGCACCAAATCACTAAGTTTCATCAAAATCGCTGCAACTTTTTTCAAAATTGGTCTGGGTAAGTTTACATAGAGCATGAGCGGTAGGCGTGTCCGTTAACCGATTTCGCCCATTTTCAATAGCAAGATGCTGAAAGTTTCATTCAATTAGCTTTCTTGGTTTTCCCGTAAACCTGATTTCAACAGACGGACAGACAGACAGACATCGCTGAATCGATTCAGGTGGTAACGCTGATCAAGAATATATATACTTTTCCATACCTGTCACGCCCCCTTTAATGTGTTACAAACGTAGAGACAAAGTGAATATACCCTCGGTGTAGGGTATAAGAAGAGACAATAATTTTTTTTTCAAATAAAAAATATGCTGTTTACCATTGCAGGCAAAAATAATTTTTTTCTTTTTTTGGTGAACCCGGTTGCTACTTTTCAACTTGGCAACCATGGTCTTGGTACTTACACGTTGAATGATCTAAGCATTTTTCGATAAGTGCTGCTTATCTATTTGAAATGATGTACGCCCCCTCATTAAGAGATAATTTAAAAATAAGCACTTCGTCAGTAGCTGGCGAACATATAACAAGTTAAATATTTGCGAGAATGAAGCATAAACGATAAAGCGAGTGCCAATTGCATGACCCCTGGGGATCCGCTAAGTCATTCCGGGGGTCCGCGAAACAATTTTAAAATCATATAATTTCATATAATCAAACTTTTCGCTTTATTCAAATAACTCATTTATTAAAAATTTTACATGGCCATAGCTTTTTGAATGGTTGCACATATTTTTAAAAAACAAAGTATGCATTTACTTTTGTTCAAACTCGCGATGCTTAGGTTCAAAGTATTCGCTTAAAAAAATCCTACATGGTAAAAAAAAAACAAAGTCCGCGTTGATTTTCAAATTTTGAGTTTTTGAAAAGTAAAATTTTTCCGCGTTTCAATTTTCAATATAAGAAATTTATTTTCATTTCACTGTTATGTGCTGTGTGTTACATACACGTATATGTGGTGTTTTCAGTTGTGATTATTTTCCGATTACTTCTTCCAGCTACAAAGAATTCAATTTTCCTGGCTGCAGCTGTTACATTTAGTACATCATATTAAATCCTTTTAAAAAGTATTTTATCCAACTTTAATTTTGTATTATATATTTTAAAAACGCTATTTGTCATTTATAGTTTTGTAGTCATACGTTAATTCAGAATTTGAGCCTTAAAATGGATCGTTGGCTAAAAACTGGATCTATACTCAAACAAGATATAGGCGATTCTGATGAGGGACCATCAACCTCCATCAAGAAACGTAAAACTAGAAAGTATTGTGATGAATATTTATCATTTGGATTTACTTCTGTAAGCAAAGAAGATTTAGAAAGGCCTTTATGTGTGTTATGTCACGAAATTTTATCAAATGAATGCATGAAACCCGCCAAACTCGTACGTCATTTGGAAACAAAGCATAGTGAGCACATTAGTCTATCGATTTCTTTAAAATCAAAAAATAAGTCAAAATCTTATGCAAAATACCGCAACTGTTAGTATCAGCAAAAAAGCAGTAAAAGCATCATATGAATAGCAGAACAACTAATTCTTCCTGCTGCAAAAGCAATAGCAAATACAATGTTGGGGGCTAAAGCAACAAAAGATTTAAATTTGATTTCCTTAACGAGCGATACGGTCAAGAACAGAATTGAAGATATGTCATGCAATATAAAAGAGCAAGTAGTTTCAAGAGTGCTTAAAAGTCAATATTACTCACTGCAATTAGATGAGAGTTTCGATGTCTCTAACAATGCTAATTTGTTAGCATTTATTAGATATGAATCTATATATTAATACGTGAACATCGAATCTTGTGGTACACTTTTTTAGTACATATTTATTATAAAGAGAGGGGAATGAAACTTATATCATTGGCAAGGTACTGTTCCATAGATGTGCAGAAAAAAAAAATCAGGTGTTGCCGTTAAGGCAGGTAAAATAAAGAACATATTTAACCTAACAAGAAAAATCGTCTCCACGGTTGAACTAATGGACCGTTTATGTTGAAATTTAGTTTGGATATAGATTGAACCCTTAAAAACATTTCTGAAAACTCTATGTTCTTTTGGTAGCTGGGAAAATTGTTTTTATTGCTAAGCTAATGCACCGATTTTTATGGAATTTAGTACAGAGGTAGATTGAATCTTGAGAAAAGGTATTCGGTCTAAAGTGGACGGTGCCACGCCCCCAATAGGAAAATATGTTTCACAGCTAAACTAATGGACCGATTTTGGTGAAATTCGAAATGGAGATAGATTGCACCCTAAGGAAGAGTAAGAGGAAGGGATAAACAACATGATATCAAAATAGCTCTTTCCAGTTTAGTTTTTCAATACTGAAAAGTATTTTTTGTTACTTTTATGCCCGCATCGTTAGAAAATATCTTTATAATTAGAGCTAGCTGATCTTCATTAAATGAGTATTATATATAACAGTAAAGGGGTAAGAGAACAATTTATGAGTCAAAATAAAATAGACCGCGTAATATAAATTATGTAGCACTAATAGAATGTTGTTTTGCGCTCAAATGTAAATTAAATGTAATTCCAAAGGTGAGATGAGGTGATAAGTGAAACTAAATAAGATCATAATCAATGAACAAAAACGTTTTGTTATTAATAGGTCGGCAAAATTCTTTTAAGATTAAAATTTAGTGCTAACTTGGATAGTGCTAGGATTTGTTATTTCGTGATTCCCCACCATCGTGTACAACAGCTAAGGCCATATTTAACACTTTGAACCATTTTGTGACCGAAAATGGAATCCAGTGGTCAAAATGTGTTGGAATTTGCACTGACGGTGCTCGTGCAATGTCAGGTAGAAGAACTGGATTGATTGCTCTTATTGAAGATGTAGTACCACAGGTCGTTTGAAACCATTGCTGCATACACAGGGAATCATTAGCTTCTAAGAATATGTCAACAGATTTGAAAAAAAATATTGGATGAAGTAGTTAAAGTTGTCAATTTCATTAAGGCTCGCCCACTTAATTCCCGTGTTTTCAAAGTTTTGTGCGAGGAGATGGGGAGTGAACATAAACAACTATTATTACACACAGAAGTACGTTGGTTGTCACGAGGGAAAGTACTCAATCGCCTTTTTGAACTTCGTGACGAAATAAGATTATTTTTAACGGAAACGCAATTTGAACTGAAAGAATGTTTTAATGATTTTATCTGGCTAGCTAAGGTTGCTAACTTGACTGATATTTTTTGTTATTTGAATGAGCTAAATTTGAGCCTACAAGAAGCAGCTTCAAATAAATTTAAAGTTAAAGATAAAATAGAAGCGGTAATTAAAAAAATAGAATTATGGTCAATACGCATTCAAAATTGTGTGTATGAGTTTTTTCCAACACTCAGCGACTTCATAGAATTTTCTAATAAAGAGGTCGATAATGAAACGCGGCTGCTTTTTGTCGAACATTTAATGGCGCTAAAAAGCAGCTTCCGGAAGTATTTTCCCTGTCCTGATTCTGGCAACGACTGGATCAGGGACCCATTCAATACAGATGTTAGTAATGCTAAGCAATTATCGACATTAGAGCAAATATGCTTGTGGATATCTCTTGCAATACGTCTTTGAAACTAAAGTTCAATAATATCCTACAGCTAAAATCCGATTACTCTGCACTTGCTAATAAGGCCCTCCAAAACTTGATTCCGTTTTTTATAACGTATTTGTGTGAACAGGCTTTTTCGGTACTATTACATATAAAATAAAGTACAGAAACAAGCTTAATGTAGAAGCAGACCTGAGGATAAAAATTTCGAATATAGAGCCGGACATTGTGGATTTGGTTTCAAGAAAACAACATCATTCATCTCATTAAATAAAAACTTCTATATAAGAAAATATAACAAATTTAGCTTATAAAATAACTAATAGTCACCAAAAAAATAATTTTCATTATAAGCTTTATTATTATTATATTATTTATTAAAAAAAATAAGAAAAAAAAAAAAACAATATATTTTCTAGGCTCTATTTTGACCAAGAAATATTTGTCTGAGTTTAATGTACATATTTTGACGTGTAACTACAGTAGACCCCGCTTAACTGATCTCTTAACGGCGCAAAAAATTTTGATCTACTAACCAGGGAATCAGTTAAGCGGGCCCCGCTTATTTGATCCAACGGATCAATTAAAAGAATCCCGGATAATTGATTGAATAAGTCAATTAAGCGAAGATAAAAATAGATATGTATTTTACTGACCTTACCCAAGAGCCTAATATTAGAACCAGAAAAAATTGAATAAATATCTTTCAGTTATAATTTAAAGGTTTTATTTATTTTTTTAATTATAATCACATAAAAGAACAAAAAAAATTTTTAAGTCAAAGGAACTTCAATTTAACTTAAGACAAAATAAATAAAATTAACAATCAATGCAGGTATGTGTAGCTTTTCACAAAAAAAGTATGTATGTTTCCTTAAATTTTCTAAAAAAAAATCGGTTATGGACGATTGCATTTCATTTTACAGTCTATTAGTAAGAATTTCTCTATCCATATTTTCTAATTGATTCAAAAATTTATTTTGAGGAAGGAAATATGTGCGAAGGGTTTGTATATTATGAAGTAGATCGCTAACAGTTGGAACCCTATCAGTCGTATCTTCCTCTTCTTCGTCTGCTTCTTCGGAAATTTCAGAAGTAGCAATGGTGCTAACGATTTCTTCATATGTAAGATCCCCAAAGCACAATAATTCGTCGTCGCATCTAACGTACTCTTCAAAAGCATTTTGCAACTCCGCATCATCGCTAATCGTTACCCCAGTAGCACATTCCCCGTCCAAAATATAAATTTCTCCTTCTGTACAAGAGGAAATGAAATTTGCCTAGAAAAACGGAGTCACAAAAGAAAAAAATTAAATAATATAAGTGATTCTAGTCTTTTGACGCTTATATAAACATGCACCTTTCTGAAGCAATTCTGAATAGATAAATTTGTCTATGCCTTGTTGTCTTTGTATCGCTGCAATCTGCTTTCGGATGATAGCTTGCCGATAATAAGCCTTAAAATAACGAATTATGTCTGTATTAGGGTTGTAACGGAGTTCCTTATCCGCATCCGCAAGTGCGGAACTTCCGCTTGATATTGTGCCTCCGCATCCGCAAATTTTGACGAGATAAATCGGAGTTATAACGGAAGTTATAAAATCATCATTAGAGTTTATAAAGTGGAAAATTCTGTGTTTAAGCTAATTTATATTTTATTGTTTTGTGATGGGCTAGATTCGTAAGGTATGGTTATGGGTACAACCTAGTATAAATTTCGTTTACACAGATTTCCATTTCAAAAACATCGTTTTGAAACATCGCTCTCTAAGTATATTTTTGCAACTTTATTTGAGCGCTTTCTCCGGTTCAATAAACAAATATTGAACGCTTTTCTCTCGAATTTACTTTTTTCATACTTTTCTCCAAAATTACTGAGCCGATCCTTATGAAATTTTATCAACATATTCGTCACACTCATGGGTATCGTATGAACTAAAATTGAGTCAAAATATTGATATTTTTTTCAAACAGAAATTACCTATGAAATCCTAATTTTTTTTTAGTTAAAAAAAATTTATGGAAATATGACCAAATAAATGAAAAAAGTTCAAAAAACTGATTTTTGGGGAATAACTCGAAAACCTTTCTTAAGAGAAAAAAAAAAATGGTGAGCATTTCTAGAATTTACGACTCAAAATACATTAATAAAGTATGTGAGAAGCTATATCTTCTTTTGTTTAAACTAGTGATATATAATTCCATCATAAAAAACAAATATAAAATTTTCAAAATTCAAAAAAAAATTAAGAAAATTGTCAACACATCTTGAACTACAGCTTAAAAGTTGCGTAATATAGAGTAGAAGTTTGAGAAATCTGGGATGCCTACCCTAGTCTGTATGCAGCGGCTGTGTAAGTGAGGTCATGTTAGGTGGTAAAAATTGAACGTTTAGCTGGAACATACGATCAAGCATGGCAGTACTGCCAAATTACTTTCATTTGCATACTTTTCCAAAGGCCACACCACACCTTGCAAACCTCGAACAACATGTTTATTACATGATAACTACACACGAAGCAATCGTTGCTGATTTAGCTGCATAGCATGTCCGTACAATAAATAATCCAATGGCGTTAATTCACACGGTCTTGGAAGGCATTTAATCATCATAAAATGTATTGAATGTTTGCCTAAGATTACACTCGTTTTTTTTTTCGTTATAAACATTATGCCAAGTTCAAATAACGAAAAATTGCTCAGGTGTTGGCCTCTACCCCAAAAAGTGATCAGTTATTGCACAAAATAGTAAAATTTCCCAAAATAATGGGTCCCATCGTTTTATAATAACACGAATATAACAAAAGAAATAATTTGTGTAATGTACAATAATAATAACATTTCTTGTACAAAATGTATGTTAATAAAGCACAGCGACAATCATCCAAAAAATTTTGTATTATTATTATGGAACATGTAAGTATGTACTAAACCATATACAGTGGCTCACATCAAAAGTCGGGCGACTGTTCGCAAAAAGTTACAATACTATTTTAAGTATTACAAAAAAACTTTTTTCCAAAAAATTGGTTAATGCAGAAGAAAATGCAACTAAAATAAATTTACACAAAATTTTGACATAACGGCATAATCTAGCAATAATATCGAAATTCCTAACAAATGTGCTCACATTGGAAGTCAGGCAGCGAAATGATCCATTAAAGTAATAGTGAATTTGTTGTTCGGTTTGAACAACGATAATTGGTTTTGGTTTACCATGACTTTAGTTAACTTGTTTCTGTAATTGATAAAAAAGATTTAAAATTATTTCAAAACTCAGCGTAGAATAACGCAATGAACGTTAGAAGGACGGAAAATCGTAATTACCAATCATTTAGAAGACAAAACCGAACGCGAAATTTTGTGAAAAAATGTAAGTCTACGGCTTACGGTATAATTAAATGATATAAAAAGAACCAAAAATTTTCAAATAAACAACGTACGGTGAAAAAAAAAACGATTAGCTCGAGGGACAAAAAATTGACTTTCCGCAGAATTGATAAAAATCCATTCATATCTACTCTAAAACTTACAGCAATGGTAAAATCTAATTTTAAAATAGAGCTCCATGCTGTAGCAGTTCGAATAGTTCTCCGGAAAAATAATTTAAATGACCGACTAGAAAACAAAGAAAAGCTCGCTCGAATTTCGCAAGAGAGCACATTTCAGAGGATTCTCATTGTGAAGCACTGTAACCAAATTTTTTTAAGGACGTGGTTAATATTACTACGAGTAATTCAATTTCCTACAGGTTTTTGTACAACGACTTATAGAAAATGACCCATGATTATAGTCGCAAAATGAAGTTAAAACTTGGTGTTTAGTCAAAATCGAAAATACAGAGTGACCACATAGAAAAAGAAAAATTTGCATTAAATTATGAGAAATTCTAAAAAATAGATTGCCCTGCGTTGTTGACACAAAATATTATAGAACCAGTGATCAAAAGGAATAATAAAAAACGCGAAAATACGAGGCAACGTGCTCTCAATGCGTGGCATAGTGGTCGATTTTTGGCACTTAGGTGTACTTAATCATTTATTTAATATCGCTAATACATTTTTCTGAAATAAGAACAGCCTTTACATAAATTTGCGTCGCGGAATTCAAAAATGATAATATTTTTTTGAAATTATTTCTTGTTTTTGCGCTAGGACCCACTTTTCCAAGTATTGTATGTGCAATGATCTCTTTAAATCACCTGTCAATATGTTCCATTAAAATGATTAAATACCAATACAATCAAAATGTACCAGACGGATTACGTTATACTACAGCGTCCAATAGTTGATGAGATATTATGAATTTGAATTTCCTCTTATAAAGGTGGGCGAAGCAACGCCCATTTTTCCAAACTAACTATGCTTAAAACCCTCCATAAATCATAAGAAATAGCTGTAAAAAAATGTTATCTATCTGCGTCAAATAGTTGCTGAGGTATAAAATTTTTTTTCTCATATTAAAGGGCGTGGCACCATCCATTTTTAATTTTTAATAAAATGTGTATCAAGTTTCATTTATCTGCGTCAAATAGTTGGTGATATATGATAAACTTGATTTTGGAGGGCGTGCTATCGCCCATTTTTCTAAACCAAACATTCCGAAGACTTTATGTTGACCATAAAAAGCATTTAAAAAACAATTATGAAAATCAGTTGTGTAGTTCGTAAGCTTATATGTGACAGAGAAACGGTTTTCGGTTTTTGCATATAAAGGGTGTGGCACACTCCATTTTTTTTAATTGAAACTTACTTTTGCTCGTTTCTTTTATATATGTACAAAGTCTCTTTGATCTGCGTTAAATAGTCGATGAGATATGATCGGTCTTCGTAAAAATTCTTTTAAAAAAATACTTTTGTATGAGGGCCACCCTAAGTAAGAGTCTTATATTCTAAGTTATGCCTCTTAATATAAAAGATACGCGGTGTAAATTCCATGTGAATCGATTGAGTAGTCTTTATAAAAATGCTATTTTAAAAATATTTTTGTATGAGAGCCACCCTAAATCAAAGTCTTATAGCTTATGACACTCGCCTGATCGATACTAACATATTGTAAAAATTTCACTCAAATCGGCGTAATTCGGGTCCATAAAAGACAGACTAAATGGCAAATACAAAAATATTTCCTTGCGAGTAACAGATTTCTCTTTTTGAGTGGTACCTTTAATTAGGAAGAAATCACGTCAAGGCGAATAAAATTACACTCATTGATGTAGAATAATTCTTCCACAGAAATCAAAACTTCACAAAAACAACAAACCACAAAGAGGACTTTACTGAAACACCATTAAACATTTTTTTTTATTCTTTTCGATACTATTCAACACTCCGATACTATTAGATACTCTTAGTCTTTCAACTCTATTCGATATTTTCCAACTTTTGCTGACTTTTTCAATACATAGGTTTAATACTTTCAATACTTTTTAACATAATATAATAATAATTACCTATAAGTACAAATTTAAAGAGCTGAGATGCAAAACCCGCCAAGTCCAAAAAAAAAAATAAAATGTGTGATGATTTAGGAGAGGACAAAAAAAATGTTTGTCTACAAGCCTACATACCCTAAATTGGAAAAAAAAAATTTCCCTTCACAAACTTTTGATTGCAATAATTTCAAAAAATTTTTTTTTGTCAAAACCCGCCAAGTCCACATTTCTGAAAATCAAAACCCGCCAAGTCAAATTTTTCATTAAAAAAGATTCGGCTTTCATAAATACAAATAGTCTTATGTTATTTTAATATGGAAATTGTATTGTGTAATTAAAATTCCAATCTACATTTATTCAAATGTTTTGAAATGAATTTAAGCTTAGACATTTTTAAAAAATTATATCGAAACCTTTTACTATTATTATTTTTCAAAATCCGCCAAGTCCCGAGGTTTCACTTTCAAAACCAGCCAAGTCCACATTTTCAATTTCAAAACCCGCCAAGTCCACATTATTTGTTTCAAAACCCGCCAAGTACAAACGTTTTTTTATTATAGTCCTTATAGATTAGGTCATAAAATGTAATGAAAAATTAGGATTTTAATAACTTTTGACAACTATTACAATGGATTAATCTACATTTTTACTATGTATAGTTAAATTTCATTGGAATATAGTTTATTCGTTTGTCTCTAAAACGCAAAACATGGACTTGGCGGGTTTTGCATCTCAGCTCTTCATTTAATAAATAAAGTTCACACCACGAATGATTGCCATTTCCCACTTGTTTAATGGATTCCTACTATACATATCATGAATTCTTGAAATAATTTTTACGAGTAAATTTTATAAAACTTACTTATCCTTAGGTTTTTTTCGAATTTCCGATCATCTGGAGGCATTCTTACAATGAAACAAGCATAGATTCTGCCTAAAAAGGCGCTTCACCTTCGCCGCTACCTTTGGGTTAGAAAATTCTGGTTTTCTGCCTGAACCTTTTTTTCGTGAAACAGGTAGACCCTTCTTATAATTAGAAATAACCGTTTTGACAGTTCTTTCTGATGCACCAACTATTTTTGCTATAGCTGAATATTTTAACCCTGGATTTTGCAGGTATGTGGACAAAATCAATTCGCGGACTTTTTCTTGCTTGCTAGACATCTTTGTCGTTAGAAGTGCTATCTTCAAGTGTTATACATCATATCAAACGTCACTTTATATGGAATAAATATTTTGTCTTTTTAGACCTATAAGATTATCAGGTAGAGTATAATCTTAAAAAATAAAAGTGCAAGTTTTTTCTGGGACAGTCCTTATGTACCATTTCATAGAATAACAAATTTTTTTATTTGGGATGGCTGGAAATTCCTTATTTTACACTTGGCAACGCTGGTTGTGATTCTTTGATTAAAATTGGAAAAAATTATTCACCTGACTCCCCTAACATTACTGAACAGTCAGGTGCCACAGAGTAGGCTAAACCCAATACGCTAGTGAAAAGAAACTATACAAGCCTCCTTTTGTCTTGTGATAATCCAAGATAATTATCGGTTTGCGGGCTTCTGAGTTTATGACTACAGCCTTAGTGATGTGTATGGTTGAAAACAAGGCTACCGATTCATTTCTCCTAGTCTCATATGATACCAATGTTACGTTCTCTCGAAATGTTAATGTACTATTTCCAACCGGATCTTTTCGCTTGCAC
Source organism: Tricholauxania praeusta (assembly GCA_949775025.1). NCBI lineage: Eukaryota > Metazoa > Arthropoda > Insecta > Diptera > Lauxaniidae > Tricholauxania > Tricholauxania praeusta. The sequence continues at coordinate 114,236,021 of OX459028.1, forward strand.
ATTAGCTTTGCAGGGATACATCTTTTATTCCGGCGCATTGTACCGATCATGCTCAATTTCTTACTCACAAGCTCTTCTGCTAGTGCCAATGTGGTAAAAAAATTATCCATTGCGTTATTTTGCTGGGAATTTTTCCAATATTTAACCAATCACAAAACAACTATCTCACCAAGTCCTTTGCCTCGCGCTTCATCCGGTAGCTTCCCTCAATAGAATTCTCTTTGGAGCGTATAATGAGTAGTGTTTCACCGAGGCCGAGGCGAGGCGAGGTTCTAGTTGATCTCGGTCTCGCCTCGTTTTATAAATTAAAGTCTCGCCTCGCCTCGGCCTCGGACGAGATCTTGCCATCACATGCCTCGCCTCGCTTCGCCTCGTTCTCGGCCGAGGCACCTCGGTAAAAAAGCTGGGTTTTTATTAAAATAAATAAAAAATTATACATGTATCAGGGCTGATAGGCTGATCAAGCCTCAAGAAATAAAATAAAATATCTGTTTTTATTTTTGTATCATGTATATTCAAGAAATAAAATAAAATATCTGTTTTTATTTTTGTATCATGTATATTTGTATATGTATCAGGGCTGATAGGCTGATCAAGCCTCAAGAAATAAAATATCTGTTTTTATTTTTGGTGAATTGGATGAGATATGATGAATTTAATTCTTTTCTTATATGGGAAGGAGACGCATTGCCTATTTTTTCAAGCCAAATTAAGCATGAACCTTTTACAAACTATAAGTAAAATATGTACCTAATCTTATTTATCTACGTCAAATAGATATTGAGATATGATAAAGTTAATTTTTTTCTTATATTGAAGGCATGGTACCGCCCATTTTATTAATTGAATCTTAGTTATGCCTCTACCTTTTATAAATATACCAAGTTTTATTAATCTGCATCAAGTAGTTGATAATAAAGGGTTTTTCAATAAGACCGCTACAAAAGTTTTTTTTAAATAAAACAAAAACGGTTCGGGATATCAATGAAATTCTTTATTCTTGTAAAAGAACATTCGATGCTATTATTATCAATTATCGTCAATTTGATCTTGTAAGGACGTAGGTGAAGATCTTTTCGCAAAATTCGCCACAACGACCTCACAAAGATGCCCAACGCTTGAGAACGACGTGTGAGAGACTGATTTGGGTCTTCCTCTATTGATGCGCTAGCGGCAGCAATATTCTCGACACTACGGGCACTTCTTTATCTCACTGGCACGGGAACAATTTGTACTGTGCCTGTGGATTCAAATTTTTCCACTAGACGCTCAATTGTTGATCTGGCAGGAAGATTATGACGACCATAAATTGGACGTAGCGCTCTTAAAGTTGAGGCCACTGACTCCGAATTTCGGTAGTAAATTTTAATAATTTCGACTCTTTGTTGTATCGTATATCATGATGAAATGACAAACCTTATTGAAGAGAAATGTCAAAAGAGCGGGAAAAAATATGGCGTCGTTTGCTGTCCCTATTGGTCTAATTTTGTAGCGTCCCTATTGAAAAACCCTTTATATGATGAATTCTGCTTTTCTCTTATGTGGGGGTGGCATCACCCATTTATCGTAAACTATGTTACGGAGCATCCCAAATCATAAGAAACATATATGTATGTCAAATCTTTCGTCGGTCGGTTGAACGGTTTAGGAGTCCATTAGCAACGAACATACATATATGGGGTAAAACACGCGAAAACGTGTTCAACATTTTGGCTCTTTAATTTTTTTTTAAATTAAAAAAAAAATATAAATAATTTTTTCCCTATAAAAACTTTTACGGCATTAAGCGCAGAATAAATCAAAGTTTTTTTTTAAAATAAAAAAAAAATTTTTAAAAAATGGTTTTTTTTAAAAAAAATGCAAAAATAATTTTAAATTCGAAAAATTTTTGCGAAAAAAATTTTTTTTTTCAAAAATAATATTTTTTTTTTCGAAAAGTACAAAGAAAACCTAAAATCGTAGGTATACCAATTATTAATTGATAGAGTTTGCTGTAAGCTATGAATTTTCGAAAAAAACACTTATTCTGAAAAAGTACAAAAATCGTGAATTTCATACCCGCATATCTCAACAACAAATAATACTAAGGCAAATTCCTGAACGCAGTTTTATTGCTGGACATCGATATTACAATAATGTCGAATTTCAGCCAAATCGGAGCCAAAAAATTTTTTCGCTGGCGTTTTCGCGTGTTTTACCCCATATTGATCTTTATTTATATACTAGCATTACCCTGAGCGCTTCGCTTCACCTTACCGGTTCTTAGAAAGACTATTAGAATAAATCAATTTCAATGCAGTGTTGTCAATCATGCAGTTTTGCTTATAGCCTTACATGCTTCACTAACTGATCAATCGAGGCGAAGTCGCATAGAAGCTGATGCGATCCAAGCACTTCTGTGCATTAGCGCTTGGACCAAATCTGAACTCGTAAGAAGCACATGCGGATTAAAAATAAAACAAAGTAGTGTACTCAAAATAAAATACTAAAATATTAGTTAAATATAGATTTTATTATAAAATTACATTCATATTTTGAATCCGTATATGATTCTTACGAGTTCAGATTTCGTCAAAACGCGCCTCGCTCTTGGTTTCAAAAACGAGGCTAGGACGAGGCGTCGATAAATTACGTGAGTCAAAAAAAGAGGGGAGAGGTCCGGAAAAGTCTCACCAAGGGGGACGGGGGGTCAATAAAAATCTCACGTGAACTTTTTACTGCAGAGACTATACATTATAATAGCAGATTACATTTAAAAATTATAAGGCAAGTCTCATGTAAGGGGGGGGCTTCCCGTCAGAACTCACTAAATCTCACCAAAGAAAGAGGGAGGTCCGAATTTTCAAAAAAAGCACCTCATGTAATTAATGGACAACTCCTTACGTCCATTTTTTGATTAGTCACCCGGGTGACTAATACTCTAACGACCGATTAAAAATTCTTCAATAAACGAAGGGTTAAAATCGGTTAGACCCTATTGGTACCTCAGTTGGACCTACATATATAAAGCTTTTACTTGAATTTGTGTTTTAAGTTTGTTCTGCGATCGGTAAAAGTCGGTGAATTTTTTCAAATGTGAATTGAAAAGCATTCTCATCTTTTTTACTGAGATATATTTATTATATTAAAATTTTAAAGTGATTAAATCTTCATTTATGTCTCTTTTTCATTATTTTCACTAAGTATTTTAAATAAGAGTCCTCCTCATTTAACTTATTCTTACATATAATTTTTCTTCTCGAAGATAAAGAAGGATCTAATTCTATTAATAATTGTGTGATCAAATCTGCATTTGTACTTGCCTCGAGCTTTTCCCTGTATGTTTTATGCGAGAATATCGTATGTACATATTTGTGGGTTGGTTCTAAAGCTTCTTCAGAAAAATAACCTGCAAAAGAAAATAAATGTTTTCTTTATTTTTCTTAACCCGAATCAACCTGAGTAAATTTTTTACTTTTCTCACTTTGTGGCACTTTAACTTCAACAAACAATTACTCACTGACCCCGTAGCGATTTTTTTCTAAGAGACGAACAATTGTGAGTTCAAAATGAACTGGAAAATATCAGTTCTTGAATTTGTTTCTATTTTGTGATCGTTTGAAAGTGACGACTTTGCGTTGCCATATGGCAACGCCAGGTTGATTCGGGTTAAGTAAAACAACCTTTGGTTTGACCCATAAAAGTGAAGATCCACTTATCTGTTGTTAAATCAAAATATTTTACAAATTCGCATCCCTGGATTAAAACTTTGTGCACAGAACTGGGCATATAGTATTATAAAGCAAATTTTTCAAAATGAGATTTCACAGAGAACCGTTACAATTTGGTGAATTTTTTAACAGATACTGCAAGACAAAAAAACGTTCTTACGATATTTGTTGATATGAATGCGGGACTCGGTGTAAATATTTTTGTTTGACTGCTTCAATTGGATAATTTTTTTTCCTGTATTTTTGAAATTTTCAAAATCATGTAAAAAAACCCATTTAATTTTTATACCCTACACTCAGAAAATAATTTTGGTAAATATAACCAATTTTTTACCAAATCTCAGGTTAGAATTTTCTAACCTGGTGGCCCATGTTGTTAAGTCTAACTAACCTGGGAATCAGGTTAACTATAAAATTTTCGCAGAAAACTCAATTTTTTTTTATCATTTTCCCCTTATTACTTGCTTATTAATTGGATCTTAATTTATTTATGTTGTATTTTAAAACTTCAAAGAGAACTAAAATTTGTATTTGTCACCGACGATATTCGAACCTAGGTCTCCTACTTTATGTCACTGTTTAGATATGCGCACATCTTAACCAACTGAGCTACTCTTATTATTATATTGCGTAAAACTAAAAGTATATTGCTATTGCGTGTGTATTCGGAATGCCTAGATTCCAACCCCACTGGAAGCAAGAGAAAATTTTTTTTTTTTGATTCAAACATTCCCGACTAGAAAATGTCGTTAGGCGTAAACGTACCTAACCAGAACGTTAGGGCCAAGTGTGGAACCCCAACGGCAACCTAATTTGGATTGTAACGGTGTGCCCCAAAATTTCCTAAATAGGATTGTTCAACGCCTACCTCATTAGGCTTTCGTTGGGCCCTTTCAAGGGGGGGCGGAAATGAAAAAAAAAAATTATTGTGTCTTGAGGAAGAATTTTTAATCATTGGTTGTTTTTTTCACGTCATTGCAGTGCAGCGCCACCATAATGCATACTTTTTATATGATTTTTATTACCCACACACTTCCCCGATAGTATTTTTGTGAACTTATTTTAAATGATTTTATTTTTGTGACGTTTATTTATTTATATTGTCAGTCGTCATTCATACACAGAGTTCATATACAGGGTGTTTTTTAGAGGTTTGTTTTTCGAATAGAGATAAAACTGGCATTTTATGGTCAAATCTGGCAACTCTAATGTCATTTATGTTCAGTTTGGTTTGCCATTTCATCATGAACAGGTTGGCAAAAGAACAACGCTTGCAAATCGTGCAAATTTATTTCGAAAATAATGGTTCAGTTCGCGAAGTTCACCGCAAGCTCCGTCCATTTTATGGTCGACATAATCGTCCATCAGAGCAATTAATTCGGTTAACCATGGGTCGTTTTCGCACTACGTTTACTCTATGTGATAATACGCATCCGCAGAGACGTCGAACAGTGCGCATCGAAGAAACAATTGCCGCTGTAGAGCAAAATGTTGAAGAGGACCCGAATGAATCGATTCGCCACCGTGCACAGCAATTGGAGCTTTGTCCATCAACTTTATGGAAGATTTTGCGCAAAGAATTGGATGGCATGAATGTGGATGAGTTGTGGTTCCAACAAGACGGCGCTACATGCCACACAGCGCTCGTCACAATCAATTTATTGAAGGAAACATTCGATGAGCGCATAATTTCGCGGAATGGACCTGTCAATTGGCCACCAAGATCGTGTGATTTGACACCATTGGATTATTTTCTTTGGGGATATGTGAAGTCGCTCGTCTACGCCAACAAACCAGAAACGTTAGGGGACTTGGAAGCCAACATTCGTGGCGTTATTGCCGACATGCGGCCCCATATGCTTGAAAAAGTGGTTCAAAATTGGCTTTATTCGAGCCAGCCGCGGCGGCCACATGCCCGAAATCATATTTAAACATTAATGGCATAAAATTATCCTTCCAATAAAGCCAAATTGATGGACATTAAAACGATTTTCTTGTGTTTTATTTCAATTCGAAGCTCTATACCTCTAAAAAAAACACCCTATATATTCATAAGCTGCGTTTTAATCGCCATCTGCTGCTAGCTATCTTAAGCTAGCAACTATAAATGTATGGGAAAACAAAAACAAAATCGTAGACTTGGCAACTTAAATTATAGTTGCTAAGTATACAAGCAAGTTTCTTAAATGTCAGTGCTGCCCAGCCGATTTGTATTTTGTCTATTGTGATTTTGTAATTATGAAGTTAGAAATTAAAAAAATTTTGACATTTACGAAAAAAACATATTTTTGAATTGAATTGAATATTTTTGAAATGTCTGGAGGCGAAAAGACATAAACAAAAACAAAACTATTTGGCTATTTGGCGCGCAAGGACGAATTGATACATGTAAGAAAAAAGCGAAATGCATATGCGCATGTACTGGAAGACATGATAGCCCAGCAATTTACAAAATCTCGTCGTGCACCACTCATTTTATTTTTATTTTTATTTTTTTTTATTTTTATTTTTAATTCAATTCAATTTTTTTTAGACAGCAAAAACATACAACACAAATTAACGTCAGATATCAGCTTTTTGACCAGAAATGTCAAAATTTTGTGCAACCAGTGCTACCCAGTCAACTCTCAGACAACTTGTCGTTTTATTCGCACATAGATAGCGAATTGGCGAATAAAACGCGGCTATATTTTAATACAACCCAACGGGAAATTTGGAAGCAGCTTCCAAGGGGAGCACGTCAGATGTGCTTCTTCGGATGCATTGAATTTGTAATTCAATTTAATTTAAAAAAAAAAACTTTTTTATCCCGCGTCTACTGGGACTCGAACCTAGGCATTCGTTCTGTTACGTAAAATTTAACGAAATCAGCCAAGCTTGTTGTCATAATTAGACTTCTAAAAGTATATTATTTGAATTATCAAATGGCAACTATAGAAATCAAAAACTCAACAATTCATTTTGAGTGAAGACTTTTGGAGTTTTAGTCTACTTCACATTAATAATAAGGGTGGCTCAGTTGGTTAAGATGTGCGCATTTCAAAACAGTAAGAGAGCAGCATGACACGGGAGGCTGATCGGAGGAGACACAGACAGATTAAAAAAAAAAGTTTTTTTTTTTCAATTCAAGCTTAATATGCTTCTACTCATCATCCAAGGAAGCATATTTCATGTGTTTCCAAAGATGCGCTTCTACTCAACATCCAAGGAAGCGTATCACATATGCTTCCAAAAATGCGCATCGCCGCAATGACATCGTATGTTAAAAAAGATATGTTAATAAGATAAGAAGCGCATTTGAAGCAGCTTCTGCTTCCCTTGAAGCGCATCCGATGCACTTTGAACGCGCTTCCGTTTCCCGTTGGGAACATCAAACCAAAGAGCCACCCAGGCAACATTCACATAGTTCATCACTATATTTATACATTTGATGTCATATATACATATACAATTATGAAAGCAAAAAAGTTATAACGAATCATAAAAAATTATTTAGATTTTATTAGAAAAATTCAATGTTTATCTGCGCTGCCATACTTGGTAGATTTCCCCAAATTTGGTAGAAAATTTTTGGTTTGGTAGAAATTAAAATTTTTTTTCATTTTGGTTGATTTGTCTTTGACAATTAAATGAACCGATGTAAATTAATGTTCCTTCTGATTTGAAAAGTTACTTTACTTTATTAAGCTTGTTTTTAAATGCTTTTGTGTGAACTGTGTTTTATTTTAAGAAAAAACATATTTATAGTACAAAGCTTTGGATATTTGTGGTTTTGCAAAAAGTTTTAAGAAACAAATTGTAGAACCATTTTTAACTTCTGCACGTGTACATGCTTTTGAACTACTTTGAGTCCCAATTCAAAAAAGATATATTTCACATATGTAAGTTGCGGCATTTTGCAGGTGATGTAGAAAAGTTTTGGATGAATTCGATGCGATCGGATTTGAAAATTACATTGGAATTCTATCAAAAATGGCTAAAAAAGGGAGGCTTAATTGCAACAAATTTATCAAAGAACAATTTTTTCAATTACCAAAAATAAAAAATACAAATAATGTTACATTGAGCATTGCAAATTAGTGCTTACACTAAATTATATGAGACAGTGAAATCTTACACAAATAATTATTTACTTTATAATTGTGACATTATTGTTAAATCCATAAGTAAAACTGCAATTGTTAAAAAATACGGCACTTCATAATTCAGTCGTATAACCACTCTTTCGTCTCTAATTTTTATTCTACTTAACAGCAACTTGCATAACTACATTCTTGAAAAGACGTTTTTGATTATATATCAGTTTGCATTAAAAATATGTTGACACAAAACTGTTTTATAAATAAATAAAAAGTCATTGCTACAGTAATAGCGTAGACAGACGGCAGCGTTAATGCCCTGATCTCTGATAAAATGACAATCCAAATATGACACGGTTAGAAAAATTATTATTATTTTCTTTTAGTGAATTACTATACAACAATGAGTTTTGGCTGATTGCGTTAAGCTACGCATCTAACGACACGGAGTGACCAGTTTCAACTCCAGCGCAGGAAAAAGTTCTTCCAAATTTTTTTTTTTTAATTTGAGTTCGCATAATAAAACACCAAATTTATAAATATATCAAGGTCAATATTCATTAAAAAATGAAATGAAATGATGAAAATCCTTTCAGAAACGCTTCAGAATGATTGCAAACGAAACATTACATTAGAAACGTACCAGAAAGATTTCTGCAACGTTTCATTTGAAACGTTTCAATTGAAGCGTTTCTGCAACGTTACGAAATATTTCTGAAACTTTCTGAAACGTTTCATGCCGAGTGGGATATTATGCTGTAATCTTATACACTCAACTTTTCTACAGCGGGCTCTTGGGCTAATTATAAAAAAGTTTCAATAAAATTGAAATTGAATTGACAGAAAATATCATGTTCAAAATTTTCTATTGGTTCCAATTTATACGAAACAAGGAAACCAAACAAGATAGTCGACAACTGCCCATACCAGCAAATTGTAGTAATGTTATCTTTTGTAAGTTCAGTTTTATCTGCGACCATTTCTTACAGTTCAGGAGTAAATTCGAACTTAGTCACGACTATCACATTACTTATTCCCAGATTTACTGAATTCAGGCATTTCTTAGGTTATTACCATGACCAAACCTTTAAGCACACCAAACATTGACATGCCGCAGTAGGGCCTTATCAGGCAGTTGATAGGTAAAAATAATTTAGAAATGCCTTACAATTGCCTAATTAGGCTGCTAGTACACATTCCTAATTTTGGCTAGCCTAATTATTTCCCAGTTAGATCCAAAAGTATATTTAGGCATGCCTAAGAAAAATTGTAGTTGGGTCAGGTTAGAGATTTTTTTCTGAGTGTACACCGAGGGTATATTCACTTTGTCCTTCCGTTTGTTACACATAGAAGGAGGCGTGGCAGGTATGGAAAAGTACATATATTCTTAATCAGCGTCACCACCTGAGTTGATTTAGCGATGTTTGTCTGTCTGTCTGTCTGTCGTTATAAACGTTATATTAAAAAAACTAAGTAATAACGTAATCGTTTTTGCAAAAATTTGGTGCAATGGAGCATGTGGGCTTGACACCTTCCTTACAAGCAAGAAACCTATACTATTCTAGATAGTGTGCCATGAGTACGGTGACCATTCGTTTTGTTTTTAGCAGAACAGTTCTGTTTTTAAGGCGCTTGTTCTGCGTATTTTTTTTTTAATGGAAAATTGTGTTCTGTTTTTCGCTAATGTTCTGTTTTTTGTTCTGCTTTCATGAGCCACGCAAATCTACTATTTACTAATCTACATTATAAGTCTATTTCTACTAACGTCAACCCTTTGCTGATCGATATGTAAGTTGTTATCGATATCAGTTAGCAATCTCTATCAAAAAGCTGATTGTGCAATTAATTACCGTGACGCTAAGTTTGTCGGTTTGGATTTGAACCCAAATTTTTGCTGGTTTTTCGCTGAACGCAGAGATGAAATTTGTTTACTTTTTCAGTCGAGCTATAGATCACGAAAAAATACTTAATTGATAATTTCAATTATTTATTTATTTTAATAAATTTGTTTACCTTTCATGATCAAGAAAATAATTTCAGAGTTAGAAAAAACAGGAACTGAAAACCTAAGTAAATTGAAGGATTGTGTCAAAATTTTTATAAGAATTGCATTAAATTATCTACATCAGTGGGATTATGCATTTAAAGAGGTTGAAGTGATGGAATGGGTACTGTTGCGTACAATGTCATCTTCGAATAAGGTTGAAATAAATTTTACATATAGGGCATTTCAGGCGAAGCGGACAATGCAAAAAAAATGAGATTTAGAAATTTGTTCATATTCGGCTTAATTGTACTTCTAGAAGGTGTTAACACTTAATTTTTTTTTTATATAAGGCAAACTGTAGACTTCCAAGTAAGTAAGTAAGTAAAGATTTATTGAGACTTTGTCAAAAAATTTGTTGTTACATTTTATCGTTTATATTATAGAGAACTTAGAATTATATGTATTATTCTAATCAGATTTTATGTATTCGCTACATGCTTGAGTTACAGAGTAAAAGATTTATTTTTTATAACGTTAAGATTAAATAGTGTTTGCTCCCGACACATAAAAAGTAACTTAGACGAATATATCCATTTCAAAACTTAATCACTAAGTAAAAAAAATAAATTAAAAACTAATTTAAAGCTAATACTACAACTAAAATTAAAATAAAAATTAAAAATTATTATTTACATATATACATGATTTAATTTAAGAATCAGAGAAGAAAATTTTAATATTAATTTAACCTCTGTGAGTTAAGGGTGTCGTAGTTTTATAAAACTCGGGTAAGAGGGTATTAGAAGATTGTAGATTCTCATGTAGCACTCCTATAGGTGATAGGTAAGAACTATTTGACCAACTAAATGCGCTTTGCTGGTTTAATATATTTGACATTAAGATATTTTCGTGAAAATTCAGTCTATTTGAATAACGATGAATCATTAAAAGAGCATAAGCAAAAAGAGGTATTACTTGAGCCTTATTATAAATGAAATGATTTGAGTACCGTTTGTTGTATGATTCGTAATGTCGATCTACACAAAGCCTCAAAATACTTCTTTCAAATATTTCTAATTCTTTCGCAACAATGGGCGATATGCTGAACCAAATTGGAAAACCGTACAATAATGCAGAACGAATACTTACTTTGTATATAAGCAATTTTGTTTTCGGACTCAAATACTTATTAAGAAGCAACTTGTTAAACATTGACTTAATTCGATTAACTTTTGATTTAATAAGACGAGCGTGTTTATTAAATTTGAGTAGCTTATTAAACGTAATACCAAGGTATTTTATTTTATTTTTAAACGGGATCTCAACGTCATCTAAAAGAAGGTGCAGGCTTTTACTTTGAGGAACAACATAGTAGGGGCACTTTCCAGAAGCGTTTCTAATACAAATCGCTTCAGATTTGTTGGGATTTATTTTGATTCCCCATTTCTTATAGAAATTATATATATTAGTAAGATGTCTGGATACTCGATCTAAAGCTACCATTGGAGAGATAGAATGAGCATATATAAGGGAATCATCCGCGTATAAGATGCTTTTTGAATTATTGTAATCATGTGGAAAATCATAAATTAATATATTGTACAAAAAAGGAGCTGAAATAGCTCCTTGAGGAACACCACTCCTGATCGGAGATAATCCTGATTGGATATTATTAATTTCAACAAAAAATGTGCGGTTCTCGAAAAAACTATTAAAAATTTTAATAAGGTAGGGGCTAAAACCAATTTCAATTAGCTTATAAAGAATTCCGTTGTGGAATGCGGGATCAAAAGCTTTTTCTATATCAAGCGAAACAGCAACAGTGCAATTCTGATCACGCAGATTACAAATTACATCGTTATGAAACTTTACCAAGGCGTCAACTGAAGAATGACCTCTTTTAAATCCGAATTGTTGTCGAGGAATGAAATTATGGTCTAAGTCAGACTCCATCTTATCTTTTAAGACACGCTCAAAAAGTTTTCCCAAATTTGAAAGCATAGAAATTGGCCTCGAACTGTCTGGAGTAAAATCATTAATTTTTTTTTGAAGTGGGTAAATTTTAGCAATTTTCCAACAGTCCGGGAAGTAACCATTATTAATGCAATTATTAAAAATAATGCATAAAAACTCAAAGGCAGATAATGAAAATTTTTTAATTAGATAATTCGAAATTTTGTCAATACCAGAGGATTTTTTTATATTTAAAGATTTTATTTGAATTTGAAGGTCCAAAGGAGATATAAATTGAGATAAATTGGAGTTATTTAACGAACTCACACTTGAAGAAAAATTTTGTGTAACAGCAGCGCATGAAAATAGGTAATTATTAATTGAGGAAATGATGTCCGAAATGTCTGGCCTATTTGGAACGTTTTGCCTGTAAATATAGGAAAAATGCATCCTAAGTTGTTCAACTATATCTTCATTTTCCATATATGTTATTCCATCAACACAAACTATATTAAAACTTTTACTCCGGTTGTTCCCTATGCAACTATAAATTTGTTTGTAAGCCGTAGGACCAGGCTTTATGTTGCTTAGACGAAGATTGAACACTTTTGCCTGATGAAGTTCAACTTGCTCTTTAATGATGGTTTTTAAAAGTTGGATTTGTGTAGATAAAGTCTGATACTCTGCAGTTTTCCTATTGTAATTCCTATGGTAAATTTTCTTCAAGTTTTTCTGCCAAACGTATTTAACTCGAAAAAGTTTCTTAATATTTTCAGGGATGAAAAATTTTTTATTCTTACATTCAATTTTCTTAGAATGTAGATCAGTAACTGCATTTATGCAACTTGTAAAAATTTTAATAAACACATCAATTTCCGTGTTAGTAAGATTTCTGTCTGATGGTAAAGTTATATCGAACAAAACTAAGTCTAAGTCCGATCGAAATTCATTCCAGTCTGTTTTTTCAAAGGAGGAATAAATACGAGGCGGTATATGTAGGAGATCAAAATCGGAAAGATTGAATTTCAATTTTAAGGGGAAGTGGTCAGAAAAGGAGGGGATAGACGAGATCGAATAATTTTGATTATCAAAGTCAATTAAATTTGTATTAATTAAAAAGTGGTCTAAATAAGAGCTTCCATTCGGAAAAGAAGGAGAAATATCACATATTCTAAAAAAATCTAGAGAATTTTGAAGCCAATCATAAAAAGTTTTACCATTTAAATTATAAACTAAATCACCCCATGTTGTGCTTTTTGCGTAAAAGTCGCCACCAATAAAAACTCCGTCATAGTTAGTAGATTGTTGCTTTATCTTATCAAGACTAATGGAAAACTCGTTGGGACAGTAATTGCAAGGTACGTAAATACTTTCTAAGAGAAATTTTTTAATTTGACCAGAAAATGAAATAGGAATTTCAATGAATAAGTTTGGAAATCTAATATCAGAAATTGAAACAGTTGAGTACTTAATTTGTTTTTTAATTACTATTGCCGTTCCCTGCGGCGATGAATCCCTTATAATATTAAAATCTTCCAAAAAAACTTTGGCGTTTTTAGCAAGGTGTGTTTCTTGTAAAAAACATATGTCAATATTGTGGTCAATCAATATCTTTAGTAGATCAATTCGCCTACTAGTCTCAATTAGAGATCTAACATTAAAAGTCAAAAAATTTAAAAATTTACGGACCATATTTCACTAAAACATCACGAAGCAAATTCGTGTATTCGATCCTGGCCTGCTCCTTTGGTATGGATTTAAATGTTTGCAAAAATGTTTTTATTTTATTTTCTAATGACAGAACCTCGGAGTCTGCGAAATATTTTCCAATATTAAGAAACTCCTCGACTAATTGAGGAAGTTTTTTACTATTTAAAATGTTGTTTAAGGGAGAATTTTCCGTATAAAAGTTACTGGCATACGATTTATCTGCTGTAACAAAATTAGTTTTATTAAAAGTAAGGTTCAAATTATTGGCAGCTTTGGCTCTTCTATCTTTGGCAGAATTCATAAGCTCAGTTTTTCGCTTAATATAAGTCTTGTAAGCAGGGCAACCCCTATAATTAGCCGTATGGCCTTTGGCTTTACAGTTGACACATGATGGAGACATGTTTTCTTCCAATTTTACAAGGCATTCGCCTGGAGCATGCGTGTTATCACATTTTACGCAAGCGATTTTCCTATTACAATTGCGCGCTGAGTGACCCCATTGTTGGCATCTGTAGCACTGCACCTCCCTTTGTCTCGACTTCGGTGCTTCCCACGAAATCGATTGGTTTAGAATGTAACGTAGACTTTGGATATCATTTAGCTTTTTTCCAGGAACGAGAGTCACGAGAAAGAGACCAGTGTCGTAATTGTTTTTAATAGAGAAAGGAGTAACAAGTTTTTTAATTTTATCGACAGTTCCTGGAAGATCGGTGTCCAAGGCTTCTTTTATTTCGTCCAAATCAGTCAAGTAATAAAGACCTCTCATAACAACACTTATTTGTCGAAGTTCTGGAGGAGTAAATGAATGAGATTCAATTCCCTGGGAACGCAACTGCTCCATCATTTCAAGGTATATAGACAGGTTTTCAAAATATAATTTACTTTTAGTTTTACTTTTATTAACTATTTTATATGCAACTTTTGGGGACTTTGCATTGAGTTGGTCGATAAGTTTTTTGATATTAACATTAAAAAGTATGATAGGAGGACAAAATGATGATTTTTTTTTCTTACCCAAATTTTTTACAATGTTATTAGGGTTAGAACTAACATTTTTTGTGTTTTCAGATACACTATTATAAGTCTCAATATTAAGGTCTCCCAAAATAGAAAATCTATTTTGTGAAACAATCGATTGACCCAAGGATGAAACATCAACAAATTTTAAATTTCTGTTGCCATGTGATGAAATATCGTTAGTTTTGCCTCTTTTGCGTTTGGGACTTGAGGCAGAGAATTCAGGAGATGAGTCACTGTCACTATATGAGTCGACTTCCGATAGATCCATACCTTTTGAAAGATTTTTCTCACCTGGTGTTGTGCCGGCAAACGATTGAAATTCTTCTTTATTAGTTTTCGCGATGGAAGTTGAGGAAAATGCAGCATTTCTTAAAGCTTGACCAATAACAGCTGAGTTTCCAGCATTTATTTGCGACTGCAACTTATCAGGAGGTAATTTTTTTAGTTGTTTCTTAAAGCCCATCTTAGGCATAGGATGGTTGAGTAGAGATTAAAAGACTTTTTAGTTTAAACGATATTGCTTTTGTAGCGATAAAATTATATTTATTTTGAAATATTTCAAAAATTTTCAAAAAATTTTATATTTCACAAATTTTATTAAAAATTTTTACGTCTAAACTCTTTGACAGTTCAGGCAAAGCTCCGTAGACTTCCAAAAATTGACGTAATATGAATAATAGATTTTTCGGAAGCAGTTTTTCGAACTTAATAAAATTTTAATAAAATATGAAACATTGTGGTCTCAATAGGAAATTTACTGTTCTTTTCAATTATGAAATCAGATTAGAAATTTGATTTTTTTTTTCTTGTGGAAAACCGGAAGCGAACATTTCATCTTTGAATTGAAATAATTTCGACACATGTATTTTATTTTATTTATTTTAACTTTAAAATAAAGGATAAAATATACCGGTAATATGCTAAAATTATGTCGAAGTTACTGAAAATTTAATTTAAAATTTTTACTTGCGGTTTTCCATACATAAAAAAATTTAAAATTCGAATTTGACTAAAAAATTAAAAAGAGCATCCGTTTTACTAGTTAAATCAATATTGTTTATATTTCATTATAAGTTCCTTGATTCCAATAACAGCGTTCAAAAATTACGGTCCTTAAACCTCGCCAATTCTTCAGAAGCCCATAACTCTGCAATTAAGCCTCATTTGAAAAAAAAAATTATGTGTACACATTTATGTCTATTAGATGTATAATAGACCGGGTCGATTTGTATGAAGCAAAAACAAGTCAGCCAGACACCGACTCAAAAGTTAGAATGACCCTTAAAAACGAGATCTGTATCATTTTTTTTCGTTCCGACAAAAACCAATGGAGCACTTTTGATTCTCCCGAAGGTCCTTTTTGGCTAAAAAAACGTGTTTTTTGCTCATAACTTTTATTCCTTCACAGAATGGATACCCGACTTTGCTCGAAAATTAAAGAGTGCGCTCTTGCAAAAAATTTGACGTTAAAAAAATTTAAATTTTTTTTCTATTATAGATAATATTTAGTCCCGAAATTTGATTTGTTCACATTTTTTATTTATTTATTTTGTTTAAACTACTGTAGACACTGCATTTAGCATTGGATTTGTATAATTTTGGTCTTATTGGAAATTTAATTAGCTCTTTTTTCAATGATAAAGTAGAACCTCTCTAGCTTGAACCTCGTTAACTTGAAATCTTCTATAAGACGAAGAAATTAGCCATTCTCTTCCGTTCAAGTTCGTACTTTGCTTCGTGAAATGTACATTATCATTCATTATATGTGCTCTATACATAAAGTTTTAATTTTCTGCTCACATTTAATGTTTTCATTAGTGCGTTCATAAAATTATTTGGTACAACGTGCAAACAATTTTGTAATATATAAAATAGATTTAATAGCATCGGACTTAAGTTTGACGAAACTACCAACTAATCGCGACGTGGTGCAGTTTTTGATATATTTGCGCGAAAGTGAATGCAGGCGTCGGGAAAATATAGGTTTCAGAAAATTATTATTATTATTTTATTATGAAAGTTTATGTGCTATTTTGGTTTTGTGTCAAGGACAAGCCGCTGGCCATTCACGGTAGTTGTCATTTTTATAAATATATTCAACTGACACGCTCGTTACCAAATTATGTTCAGAAAATTATTGAGCCTAGCATCAAACGTAACGCGGACTTCTGTCATCCTGAAAACATTATTCTGTCAATGGTAACGGATGACAACAAAGATATTCGATCGGTTGGCTATTCAAAAATCATTGCAGCTCGGAAAAAACCATCATTGAATATACGGAAGTTTTATGTACCTGCACTCAGTTTCTACCTGAAGAAAATCTTTTGATTCATGATGATTTAGAAGATATCATTGCTTTTCCAGGTGAAGAATAACAAAGCAAAAAATATATAGCATATTTTTAACACACAGCAAATTACAATATATAATTTTCATTACAGACATTCCATGCCATTCCCAAAGCACGGAACGTCACGTAAAAGCAGTGAGCATGATTCCATGCATGCAAGTCATGCACAAAAACCGCCTGGATCACATTTTAAATACTTTGGACTCACGCGAAATATACAGTAGCCTAGAATAGCGCCAGTCCTTAATATAGCGATAGCCAAATTCTGTCTTAACTTTTATATAGCGATAACCAAATACTGTAAAAATTAAATAATAATAGTTGGGTTTTTTGCCAGAGTGCTTTTCCCAACAATAAAAACTAATTGCTTTTTCAATAAGACCAAAATTATACAAATCCAATGCTAAATGCAACATCTACAGTAGTTGAAACAAAATAAATAAATAAAAAATGTGGAAAAATCAAATTTTGGGACCGAATATTATCTATAATAGAAAAAAAAATTAAAACTTTTTAACGTCAAATTTTTTCAAAGAGCGCAATCTTTTTTTTTTCTAGTAAATTCGGGTATCCATTCTATGAAGGAATAAAAGTTATGAGCAAAAAACACGTTTTTTTAACCAAAAAGGACCTTCAGGAGAATCAAAAGTGCTCCATTGGTTTTCCTCGGAACGAAAAAAAAATGACGCAGATGTCGTTTTTAAGACTCCTTCTAACTTTTGAGTCGGTGTCTGGCTGAATCTAAATTTCGACCCGGTCTAATGTATAACTAACTAGAATATAAACAAATTTCACGACCTCACTTTATTTCCATTGCCCGCTTCGCCTGAAATGTCCCATATACTATATTATGAGGAGCCGAATTAAAATTAATTAGTTATGTGACTTGTGAGATACTAAAGGAATGGACATATGGTGGAAGGCTAGTCGAGAATAAATGGGTTGAAATATTTCAATATTTTAAAAAAAATTCCCTACCCTTTCAAAATATTTTAAACAAAGTAGAATTTAATTTGTGCTTACCGGGTTCATATGCCTTCACCGAAAGGGTATTTTCTATTTTAAGCAATATATGGACTGACGAAAAGTTTCATGTGAAAATTGAGACTGTAAAATCTTTTTTAATAACGAGGTGCAACTATGATCTTAACTGCTTAGAGCTTAAGTAATATTAACAAAGTCGGGAAAACATTATTAAAAAAACTTATGCCTCAGAAAATTACCAATGATTTGCATTTGATGCATATATTTTTGTTACACTATTCTGCCAAGCAATAGCAAGTGAACCATTAACATTAAATTTCATGGCAATTGCTGCAATAGTTCACTTAAAACAACGCTTACAAATTTATGATATGGGAGGTAGCACGCCCACTGATGCAATCTCGTCGAAATTCACTTAATTTTAAAGCCCATCGCAGCCGACACCTCTAAGCCAAATTTTATGAAGATTACTCTCATGGCTACGGTGACCATAAATTTAAATTGAAAAAACAGAACAAAAATTGAGTTTGTAGAAAAATATTTTTTTATATTGAAAGTAACAAAAATTCACAAAAAAAAAATAAATCAAATTTCATTGGCTTTGATTATAATTAGAAATACTGCCGAACTAAGCGAAAAGAGCGTATCTCAAAAAAAGATATACATATCTGAGATTCTAATGACATCGGATAGCTTAAGAAATTGCTTGTCTAATAAAATGCTCCAAATGCCGGAGTCTTAGTTCAAACATATAACAAATGACGTAAGAAAATTTTCTCCATCTCAATTTTAAAGGTATTTCAATAAATTGACATAAGCAAAACATCAATTATTTCGAAACGAAATTTTTTGAGACACGTTTTTTTCGCTTAGTTGGGCAGTATTTCTAATTATAATCAAAGCCAATGAAATTTGATTTGTTTTTTTTTGTGAATTTTTGTTACTTTCAATATAAAAAAATATTTTTCTACAAACTCAATTTTTGTTCTGTTTTTTCAATTTAAATTTATGGTCACCGTAGCCATGAGAGTAATCTTCATAAAATTTGGCTTAGAGGTGTCGGCTGCGATGGGCTTTAAAATTAAGTGAATTTCGACGAGATTGCATCAGTGGGCGTGCCACCTCCCATATCATAAATTTATAAGCGTTGTTTTAAGTGAACTATTGCAGCAATTGCTATTAAATTTAATGTTGATGGTTCACTTGCTATATAGTTTATCTAAATCAAAAGTGGCTGAAATAGCACCAGTGGGCGTGGCACCTCCTATACAAACAAAATACGGTAAGCGGCATATTTATCGAAATATGTAATTAATCATACTAAAATTTGGTATAAGGGTTTTGGAAAACTATTTCTGTATCAAAACCGGGCTGGATTGTACCAGTGGGTGTGTCACCGCCCTGAATTTTAAATTTAACTGCGGCATATATCGCAAACTATGCAAGCTATTGTGCTAAAATTTAATATAAGGAAGTCGATCACGAATATAATTTATTGAACCAGAAGTGGGCGTGGCATATTTAAAATTCTTCATTTCTATTCGATTTTTTCAACATTTTCCATATTCTTTCGACTTTTTCAACCCTTTAACTTTTTTCAATATATCCGATATGTATGTATTGTATTTGTTCGACTTTTTCAACCTCTTTCAACTTTCTTCATAAGTTTCTTTATTTTTTCGACTTTTTCATCAATTTTGAAATGTTTCAAATTTTTTCAACATCTCTCATTTTTTTTCAACATTTTGCATATATTTTAGACTTTTTCAACATTTTTCAACCACTGTCAACCTTTCTAACATTTCAGATTTTTTTCGACTTATTCAACGACTTTTTCGACTTATTCATTTATTTAAAAGGTACTTTCAGTGCAGTGTTAGGGTATGTGATTTTCGGCCTGGCCGAAGATAACACCGTAACTTGTTTTCTTTCATATAATGAAAACTGTTTTTATTTTGATAATTTTTATAAAAACCAAAAATAAAATTGTTTTGATAATTTTAAAAATGTGTTACCAAAGAATTTTTTTTTCTAGACGCTCAAAAACAAAAAAAAAATACAACAATAAAATTGTAAAAAAGTACTGATTTCAAAAGGTTATAGAATCCATAAATACTATTTTTTTGGGCTAATAATTTGGATTTACTTTCTTCAAAGTATTTCCTTTACAACAATGTCCATTTTGTTGGGTTTCGAGACAAAGAGATTTTTGATTTTTGACCACTAAACGATCTACTGTACACCATGCTGACTGGTGCAAATCGTCTCGATTTTGCTTTAATGAAAGCTTATAGTAACCAATTCTATAATGCTAAATTTCATTTAAGGTTTTCTACATTTATGTGAAGTGCCACGCCTACTGTCTTATAATGTTTCGTAACAATTGCTGCAATACTACACATTTGAGGTTGAGAATTTTTTTATGCATTTTATGAATTCGAAACGAATTCGTTTTTGTAAATAAAGCGTATCAAATGAGAGAAGATATCATTCGCCTTTGACATATATTTTAATATATGACAGGTATCCTAGTAGGTAGCGCGCATGACTATGAATCGTTGGGACATGGGTTCGAGCTGGACTTTTGGAAATTTGTAAATCGTAAGTAAAATTTAATTTGATAATAAAATAAAATTATATGCATAAAGTCTTACAATTTGCATATTAAATAATTTGATAATTAAGAAAAATTATTTTTTTTTTATGAACAAAAAAAAAATTCGTTTTATGAACAAAAAACGCTGGGAGTGTACCAAACGAATTCGTTTCTTCGTACTATTCATCCGAAACAGATTCCGTTACGACTTCGTCTCGTAACGGACTTCAAATACGAATTCGAAACGAATTCGCGTCCGTTTTTGTGCACATTGGGTACATGAAAATTTTGCAGCTCTAGTAACCACTCTAAGATTTTTTTTTTGAGGATCGCAGAAAATTGCTTTTTTATGTTATGAATTTGATTTCAACCATGATATTTTTTTATAAGCTAATACTTTTCTAGTACACATAGAAAAATAAGTGAGAAAAACCACCAACAACACAACGAATGCCTTGGTTTCCAATTAGTTGTCAACAGCTGCACACAATATACCCAATTTTGCATTTTTTGCAATAGACTGTCTAACATCAATCGTAATTGCTAAACTAAATATACGATCTTTAAAATAAATAAAACTAGTGGCAACACTTTTACGCAGTCATATCGGAAGAGCCATTAGCTAAAACAAGCTTCAACAAAGATACGAATGGGGTTAACGAGGCAAAACAAAAAACATTGAAAACAAAAATGATGAATGAATAAATGACAGAGAAAAAGGAAATTTTAAATATTATAAAACTGGCTAAGAAGAGTCAATAGGTATAACACACCCAATAAGAGCGAAGAAACAAATACGCTAAGAAGAGAGCACTCTGTATGAATAGCGATTGTGCTTGAATGTGAGAGTGCTTTAAAGCAGAGAAAAACCAAACGATACAATGGCACTGATTAAACAAAGCACAGACCCAATACAAAATGTATATGCAACCCAAAACGATGCAGGAATTTCACATAAAAATTCAACGCGAGCCAGTCAGTCAGAGTTTTAAGCTCAAAACTGGTAGACGCGATACGGAACCGCACAGCGAATTTCAAATACGCGTGCGTATTTATTGTACTGCGAAAGAGTGAGAGAGAGAGCACAACACATCAACAGAAAGTGCGCAAGAAATTTGAAACGCGGCTTAAACAAGTTTTTGATAGGTGAAAAAAAAAGTAAAAAAATAATTAGAAAAACGTAAATGCAAACAAGAAAAAATTTAAAAAATCAGATAGAAAAATATCAAAGGTGCGAGTGATTATATAAAAGTTACTAAAGATTTTTCCAATTTTACCTATGTATGTACATATGTTAATTGAGGAAAAAAAAAACAAAAAGTATCGATAGTTACTGTGTATGTAACATGCTTACATGCTATAGCGCCCTCAGACGTTCCGACTTTTTATCCGACCTGTCAAAGCATCTGACGGCTAGTCGTATAAAAAAAGTGTTCGTACGGATGTCAGATAAAAATCAAAATATGTAGTTTGATTTTTTCTCATGTTGAGCGAAAAGTTTGAGCGTATGAGGGCAAGTCGTACGTTTTCAGGCTTGCTTTCAATCTTCATTCGCAATTTATCTACTGTGAAGCAAACATCAAGTACACTAAATAAATTTTTATTCGAATCCCAATTTTTATGAAAGCAAACTTTTCTTACGTAATTTTAAATTCTAAGATTAATATGTGATTGATTGATATCCAATATACGGATGTCGTATGAAAGACAATTTAATAAGCTAGAGAAAGGATCTTTCCAATTTAACCTGTAGTTTTGGAGATGTGAGGATTTTTCAGAAATTTTTACAAATATTTTTTGAAAAAATCGTTATTTTTACAAAAAAATATGCCAATTATTCTTTTAATAATTTAGCACATAGTGTAACTTGGCGGCTTTGTTCTTATTTTGATTAAAAAAAACAGTGCTTTTAAGTCTTATTCTGCCGTACTAAGCGAAAAGGGCGTATTTAAAAAAAAAATCCGAGATTTTTATGGCATCGGATAACTTACGCGTCTAATGAGATACTCTAAATACCGGTATCTTACTTCAATCATATAAAAAATCTATTAAGAAAATTTCCTCCATCTCAATTTTACAGGTATTTTAACACATTGTCATAAACAAAACTTCAATTATCTCGAAACGAAATTTTTTGAGATATGCCCTTTTCGCTAGATATGCCTTGACTAGTGACGTTGAGGAAGATAATATAAAGATAAAGATAATATAAAACATATGCCAAAATTCACTAAAGTGATTTGTTTTTCCTTAAAAATTTTGTAAAAATGATATTTTAAAGGGAAGTAATTCTGCTCTCTTGATATGTTAAATTAGTTATGGTTATTAACACATTTTTAGAAAAAAAAAACTTTTTATAAGAAAACAAATGGTCATAATTACAAATAAAATACAATTGTCACTATGGCGCCTCACTGAATTATCTTTCTCATGACACCCATATTTACGATATCAATCCAGGGGTTCTCAACTTATATTGATTTCTACAAAAGATTTATCCACAACTTCTGATGGCTATATTTCCAAAATTAGATCCAACTGACATTTTTTTAATTTTTTTTTTTTTTTGTTTTAAGCCCCTTTTATCCCTGAATCGGTAAATTGAAGCTTAAGTAAATCAGTTTTATTTTTTCCTAGCAATCGAATCCGCTTTCATTTCGATCTTTACTATGCGAAGACTGAAGTCGGATGAACATGTTGTAGCGTGTGAGGTGAAAATACAACTCGGTTGCACTGACATTAAAATGAAAAGTCGTAACATCTGAGGCTTCTGTTTTGTTAAAAAAATATTGAGAAATTTTATTAAAATAGCAAAAAATTGTTTATTACATAAAGATTGGAAACTTTCATGATGATTTGTGCAGGTGTTAAAAGCTGAAAATATATCAGAGAATTCAAGAAGTTGTTCGATATAAAACAAATACGTGCAAAGTGAAAATAGTTAATATTTTTAATATATTAATCTCCAAAGAGAGAAAATATCTTGTATGTACATATGTACGAGTATATGTTTGAGTAGAAGAAAATTTTTAAAATATGAAGTAAATAAAATTTTGTTAGAAGTCACAAAATAAAGGTGCTTGATATCTTTAGTGCTTAAATTAAAAATAAAATATTGAATTATTGATACGAGAAAATCTATACCAACGGTCGATATACACCTATTTCTGAAACTTAAGGTAAGATTGCAATTATCTTTTAAGCATTCTGCCTTTACATTCTAAATTTTTTAAAGTATGGTCTAGGTCATAGAGATGGGCAACATTTTGGAAGTAGGAGCTACTTACAACAAAAGCAACAAAAACAACAATTATAACAACAGAAAAAAATCCCACAATAAATTCGGTCTCGATAGAAAAAAAAATTCTGCAATAAGCCAAAACCCAATTCTAAGAATCAAACAAGAACAAATTTAGTGAAAACAGCAAAGGATTTGAGCTATTAAATAAGAAAAACAGAAG
The DNA here is from genome assembly GCA_949775025.1 of Tricholauxania praeusta. NCBI lineage: Eukaryota > Metazoa > Arthropoda > Insecta > Diptera > Lauxaniidae > Tricholauxania > Tricholauxania praeusta. The sequence goes on from OX459028.1 coordinate 114,259,874, forward strand.
CGCTACTTTCGGAGATCGCATTATTTTTTCCTTACATACATACATATACTATATGTTAAGTTGTTAGGCTTAAAAAAATTAGCGCTAAAATTTATTTCAGTACTTCCTTATGTGTATATCAGGAAAACATAAAAAGGCTTAAAAAAAAATTGTAATTCAAACCAGTTGAAATTTTAAGAAAAAAGTATTTTTGAAAATATACCACTGATAAGATTTTATCCAAAAATAAATTGATAACCTCTCACTTATTGAAAGAAAATTTAATAAGGTACTAAGAAGTTATAATACTTTAAAGTTGGTTTTTCGAAAATTCAGCTTTTGTAGTGGCTTAAACCAAAAATGTGTGTACATTAGCTCAAAAATTCTGTCTGGGCCTAAAATTAATTATAATAACAAATAATTTTATATTTTTTTTAGTCAAAATGCCTTAACGAACTTAATCTTTCTATTTTAAGCAAATTTAGTTGTGAATTGGTTTTTTTTTTTTTGAAGAAAAGGCCCTTTACGAGAACTAAAACTGCTCCACTGAGTTTGGTTCGATCGAAAAACAAATGACCACTTCTAACATTGTTACATTACTTAATTTTCCATGAACAAATATTATAATTTTGTTATTGGTTCCAATATTTAATTCAAGAATTAAAAAAATCTTCATCGAAAATCTGATTTCGATTTAGTTCTGATGTAGAATGATGTAGTTCGAAATTGAATGCCAATAGCTCTTTTGAATCTTATCATCGGAATTCGCTTCGAAATATGTTTTGAAATTCGAATTTTATCTGTTGTTATTCCGATAATTTGACGGATTTCTTTTTTCTGCATGATTCTGAATTAACTTAACTTCGAACTTCAATTCCATTTCGGAAGTAAATAAGAAACAGAATCAGAAATGGCCTGATAATTTATCCTATGTGATCAGTACATGGTACAAGTATTCAAACAATATACATACATCCCAAGAGTTTTTTTCATATGATTTTTTCTTGTAGCCCCAATGGCTTATATTATAGAGTTTTAAGGAAATTCCTCCACAATTTCACCTTCTTAGATCCAACCTGTGAATTGTTTGCGCCGTCGCAGGTTTGATCTAGGAAGCTGAAATTTTGGGAGAATTTTCTTCAAACCGGATTCAATAATATAGGCCTATTGGACCGCAAAAAAACGCCTACGGCTGTATTTTGTTCGCGTCTTCAGCCACACGAAAAATGTAGGCGTGGGTTGACAACAGTGGGTGGCACTTCTCATACAACTCGAACACCTAAAACACTATATCTTGGCACCTAAGGCAAACTTTTTCTACGTTTTAGTAAATCGATTTCTTCGTAAAGTTTCAACGAAATCGGACAGAAACTCTGTCCGCGCCGTTTACAGATTTGAGTTTCGTAAACTCAAATTTTGGAACAATTATTTGTAAGCCCCATGCTAAAATATAGGCTAAAATAAAATACGCGTACAATATTTTCAAAAAAAAACCCTTCTCATATTTTTCAAAGCGCGAAAGTACTGAAAAAAGTGCAATGAACTGCCATCACTGATAAGTAAATTTACATAGAAAAAAAAATTCTATAATATCAAACGATTTCGTATGCGATTTCAATGAATTTTTTGTATAATTTTCAGTCATAGAAACAGTTTTTCTGATATAAAAAACATGATTTTTTGTTTGTCGTCCAACAGTTTTTGTTGAAACTTAAAATAAACTTATTGATTTCAAAAAAACATTTGTAAATGTTCCAAATATTTAATTCGTATTTTCAAGGAATTCTTTCTGTCTGGTCTTATTAACGAACTTTAATTAGAAAAATTATTTAAAAATTTGGAAAATTCAACGAATTATAAAAATTAAAATTAGGTAAATTAAATAAATATTTCTGGCTTAAGCGAATTTTATGTTTGGCTGTTTTGAAGAAAACAATTGGTCAATTCATTGAATTTACAAAAAAAACTTTGGAGCAAACATAGAACGAATTAAGCACATCTGAGAATTATTTCGATCAGCAGTATTTTTAACAAAAGCATAATTTAGTTTCGTTTTTTCTCTTTAAAATGAGCTGTGATGTTTATTTGCAAAGTTGTAGCCATTTTAACTTGATCCTCTGCAAAGGGTTGCAACCCAACAATATTAACCAACGGGTTTCAAATTCATGTCGCCTTGAAATGGCTATATCTTTGCAAGGAAACATTACAGATCACCACTTGAAACCTCATTTTAAAGGGCAAGAACGGTACTAAATGATGCTTTTGTTAAAAACAAGCTGATTAACTTACTTTGAATCCGAAACATGGCCTCGAAAGTAGACAAAAAACATTATGTTATGGGTACTTAACCTCAAATTTTTCAGGAATCTGACATGATGGGTCAATTCTGAGGCCAGATTCGGATTAAGCGCAAAAAATTACTTCGAAAATCGATACTCTTCAGCCCAGCAACATTAATCACCTATTCGTTCAGATACCTTTTTAGTAAAAAATTATTTTTGCATACAATTTACATGTAAAACTAACAGGCTTCGGCGCCACCTTATAAAATTGAGGTACAGAGCTGAATTTTCGTGAACTTTTTCTTCATATCAGAAACTTACTTTTTAAGCAACAGCACCTTATAAAAAAAAAAATTTGAACCACCCCAATGTACATAGTATATGTTTACACAAAGTGAAGCGAGTGGGAGAAGCCGTACTGACTGTTAGCCTCATTAATCTAAACGCTTTCTTCACTTGCACAGAAGTTAAAAAAACGGACACGGCGAAAACTTGTTTTTGCAGCTCATTCTATAAATCTTGATAGTATTTTCAGTTCCAGTAAAAAATTTGCCATCACTATTACTGTCACCATAAACTTTAGCGAACTCCAACTCAGCGAATGTTACACATCTTTTTTTATTTATTTTTCAAACTCTTTTCTAGTTTATTGTATCTCTTTAAGTTGTAAAGACTAACAATAAGTTATAAACTCCTATTTCTAATTAAAAAAAAAACTATTACAAATTATAAATTTTATACAAATTGGTATATGTATTCTTATAAGTAATTCAAAGCTATACGGGACTCAAAGACTTTAGTTGGTCTAAAAATAAATATTACTAAGCACATCTCTTGTTTATTTCTGCAATCGCGGTAGGTGAGAATGGGATAACCCGCTGGAGCGATGTCGCGGCGATATGTTTATGGCAACCATCTATAGTTGCAGCTGCTGACTATTAAGTATCCCCTGATGAACTTTCAGCCGAGACGAGCGAGGTCCCGGTCTGAGTTTGCGTGGTAGCAGAGACGAGCTAGGTCCCTGTCCACCATCATAGAGGTAACTAGTACCTCGATATTATTGTGACATGGCAGCCGAGACGAGCTAGGTCACGGTCTATCAAGTTGGGGAGAGCTAGTGCAATGAGGATAGCTTTGAAGCGGTAGCCGAGGTGAGCTAGATCCCGGTGTAACACCCAAAAGCTTCCTAAAAGCACACTGCTCCATCACTTTTGGTGCCGCACTCTGGACTCATCGAGCAGCAGCCGAGACGGGCTAGGTCCCGGTCCGGTGCCCTCCTAGGGAGATGAGCTGGAGAACAATTTTTTTTTATCATTATTATTAGGGAACAGTGCCCGAGACGAGCTAGGTCCCGGTACAAAGTCCACTTTGCGTAGAATTTGGAATGCTTCTATCGTTGCGTATGCACAAGCTTAAAGCGTGGAGGATATATTTATAATGGCTGGATGGTCCGACCTTTTTAAACGCGAATGTGCTGAAGTGTTGGCAAGTGGCGTAGCTAATGGAATAATGTGATTTTGCAGTTTTTGGAGGTATTTTGCTCTTATTCTTTCAAATTCATCCTTAACCATAGGTATATGGAGATCTCTGTGGATATGGTCATCTCTAATGAACCAAGGTGCTCCTGTTATTGTCCTTAGTATCTTTGCTTGAGATCTTTGTAGAATTTCTATATTTGATGAACTAGCGAATCTAGCTGTATGCCATAGGTCTAGATAGGCTTGATGACACTATTATATAGTAAAACTTTATATTCTAATTTTAGAGGAGAGTGTCTGTTTTTTAACCAGTGTAAGCTAGCAGCTTTGAATTTGATTTGCGTCTTTTTGGCTTCGATATGCTTACGCCAAGTTAAGCTTTTATCTAAGTGAATGCCAAGATAAGTTACATCATTTGCTTCAGGAACTCGAATAGCATTTGATGTTAAGGTTAAAGTTGGGTTTCTATTTAATGTTAATGTGACGTGTCGATATTTTTGCTCATTCACCTTGATACGCCATTTTGGTAGCCAATTTTCAATAACAACTAGATGATTTTGAAGCTGATTGTTGGCAACCACAGAATTTTTGTGACGACTTAGAATTGCCGTGTCGTCAGGAAAAGTAGAGGTGACTAGCAGGTCATTAATCAAAATAACAGAGGTGAATAAAATATATAAAAACGGACCAAGAACACTACCCTGAGGAACTCTAGCGCTAATAGAAAATTCAGATGTAATAAAACATTGACATTTAACCATAAAGCACCTGTTTACCAAGTATTACTCCAAGACTGCATGGACATTTTGAGGTAGAAGCTGCCTGATTTTGTAAGTTAGACCTTCATGCCATACTTTATCAAAAGCTTTCTTAACATCGAGACATATGGCTGAACAGTATTCTCTATGTTCAAACGCATTTCTAAGTTCGTTTGTTATTCTATTCACTTGCTCAATGGTTCCATGCTTTTCCCTGAAGCCAAACTGGTGTGGAGGAATAAGATGATAATCTTGAAGGTATGACCTAAGTTTTACTAAGAACACTTTTTCAAACAGTTTTGAGAGGTAGGGAAGCAAGCTAATAGGTCTGTATGAAGATAGCAAAGTGGAATCTTTGCCGGGCTTCGAGATAATTTTAATTATTGATTTTTTCCACTCACCAGGATAATGGCCAAAATTAATTATAGCCCCGTCATATTCGGTTTGATATGTATCCGTATTTTCGAGGGCGTAAGAAAATTGAATCACTACAGGACTTTATGTAAAACTCTTTCGTAAATCAAACAAAAAAAAAGAAAAGCTCACTTGAAAAATTGTAAGGTTAAGTTTGTCGTTTTTTATTATTTTTAAAATGTTTTGAGATACATCGATTCATGCACCAAATTTTTTCCAAAAATTGGTCCAAAACACCTTTTCAGGAGAGTTGGGGACCTCCCCCTCTCACTTCCAAAATCAATTTTCGGTCTTTTCCCATCGATTCGTGCCACAAAATTTGTTTCAAAAATGGTTCCAAAACACTTCTTAAGGAGAGTCGGGGATATCCCCTGTCACTACCAAAATCCATTTCCAGCCTTTTCCCATCGATTCGTGTCATAAAATTTTTTTAAAAATAGAAGTGTATAATTATCATAAAACTTTTTCTTTTTAAGTATTTTCCTTTGGATTTTATTATGAACTAGCATTACCCTATGCGCATCGCTTCACCTCAACCGTGGTGTATTTTCAATGTGCAGTCTGCGTGAAAATTCTATTTAAAAAAATACTTTTGTATGAGGACCACCCTTGGTATGCACCCAAAATAAAATGTTTACAACCTAAGAAGTGCCTCTTAATATAAAAGCCATATGGCGTCAATTCCATGAGAATCGATTTAGCGGTCTTTGAGAAAATGATATTTAAAAATATTTTTGTATGAGGGCCACCCTACATATGCTCCCTTAATAAATCTTTTTTAAGTTTGTCTGTGCCTTTTAATATAAAAGCCATGTGGTGTAAAGTCCAAAAAAATCGATTAAGCAGTCTTTGAGAAAATTAGATACATTTAAAAAAAATTTTTGTGTGAGGGCCACCCTAAATAAAAGCTTTGTATTCTTAACTATTCCTCTTAACAAAAGAGCTACGTGGTGTAAATTCGGTGTGAATCGACTTAAATGTATTTGTGAAAATGATATATAAAAAATATTTTTGTGACATAAGCTATGCTTCTTAACATAAGAGATACGTAGTGTAAATTCGGTGTGAATCGATTTATTTGTCTTCGTGAAAATGATATTTAAAAATATATTTGTATGAGGGTCACTCTAATTATGCACCCTAAATAAATTTTTTACCATCCAATCTGTGCCCCTTAACATAAAAGCCATACTGTGTAAATTTCTTGAGAATCGATTTACTTGTCTTTGAGAAATCGCTATTTTTAAAATATTTGTGCATAAGGGCCACCCTAAATATGCACCCTAAATAAAAGTTTTATAGCCTATGGCACCCGTCTGATCGATTCTAACATACTATAAAAATTTCATCAAGATCGGCTGGATAGTTTTCGCGTCCATAAAGGACATACAGGCAGACAATAAATGAATTTTATATAATATGTATAAGATAATGTAAGTGTTCTCCTTTGAAATTTTTTGCTTAGTGATCCAAGATATACTTATTTGGATTTTCCTCGTGTTTTCATACAAAAATAAATTTTATTTTCGACCTTTGACAATAAAAGTCACAAAAAAAAAACTCTTTGCATGTGACTGTTTAAAATATTTAGACATTTTATATAATAAAAGTTTTTTTTTTGATTTTCGTTAATAAAAGTTTTATTTGGCTTTTAATAATAAAAGTTTTTTTGACTTTCTGAACTTTCTGCTAGTAAAAAAGTCTTCAGAAAACTTTTACTTTTGTTTCAAAAATGTAAAAGCTTTAAGTTAACTTTTACCTAAAAAAAAACTTTCTTAAAAGTTTATTTGAAGCTCTGATTTAAATGTGTTTACTTGATGAGAAAGAATATGATTACAAATAAAAAAAACGTTAAATATAAAGTGCCTGCATGATTTCCATAATATTTGACACATATCATTACAAATATTTTGAGAATTTATTTATTTAGCATTAGGAAAACTAGAAAATTCGGGTTACCCATAAAACTAGTGTTCGTTAGTTCTTGTTCGTTAAGCAGTATTGCATACTTACGTTATATGCAAAGTATTTGTTTTTTGTCATTAGTAAGCTAAGCTAACTCAACTTGGCTCAAAAATTATTAATAACAGAAGATAAAAAATTCGCACCGATCGATCTCCAAAAGGTATTGGCACTTAATCAATTGCCCATCCGCATGCAGAAAATTTAATTTGAATTCAATTTACTTATATTTTTATAACTGCTAAATTAAGGAATACTTTTATTATTTATGCCCAAAACATATACATATATCGGTTAATTTTTATCATTCAAAATTATTAAAAAAGAAAAATTATGAGCATTTTTCCAAGTTGGTTTTTTAAAGGAGCAATTTGGTTTATAGCTGTTTTAGAGTTTAAGTTAATAGCAAAATACAAATATTGGTCTTCTTCAGCACTTATCAAATGGATTTTGCATTCTCCTCGAATTCATAATTTCTTAAATAGGATTTAACAAACTTGTGACCATTGTACCAAATCTTTTATTTCTTAAGATACGGTTTGACTAACTTGTGCCCATTGTTTGGGGTATTCGCTAATAACACAGGTCTACAGAATTTGATCAAACCTCAGTATCTGAAACTCAGATATACTTTTCCAAAGGTTTTCGACACACTTACTTAGCACATAGAAGAGGCGTGGCAGACATAGAAAAGTGCAAACATTCTTGATTGGCGTCACATCCTCAGCTGACTTAACTATATTTGTCTGTCTGTCGTCCGTTCGTCCGTCTGCGAAAATCATGACTACGAGAAAATAAAGCCTAAGTGGCAATTTGATGTAATTTTGTGCATAGGCTGCATGCCTCGCTGTACCTGTTAGCACAAAACTTTTGAAAAATAAACTTCAACCGAAATTACGAAATAAAACCTAATCTACATATAGCTGATTTACACTGATTCATTCGATTTTGTGAATATATCAAACAAAAAACTAGTTAGGCGTTAGCTTTAGATTCGGAAAAAATTAAATACCCTACACTGCATTAACAGTAAAAGTGTGCGCGAACTATTTCTAGTATATGTATCTGTTAAAATCGATTACACAACCTTAAATTACTGTCTCAATACAGTTTTTTAAGGTTTTTGCATATATGGAAAGTACTACACCCTCTTATAAAAGTAGCTCTAATATTTAACTGATGCTTGTACGAACCATTTCAAGTATTTAAGTGAAATTTGGTTCCATTTTCTTAAAACTTTCTCTTCTTATTGCGTTATGAAGATTTTGCTGGCATGGGAGTTGTCATGCCTCCATGTTGAAATTCTCCCAGTTTTAGTCTGAAGCTTTTCCGAATCATTTTACTGTTTGTGTACAATTTGATTTCATTGCCCTCTTAGTATAGAAGTTAATTGATTGTGTGGATGGAAAATGCACTTGTTAAAATTCGACAACTTTTTGTCTAGAGCTTGAATTAATATCCTTAGTGTTTGTTAGAAATTTGGTTTCACTACATCCAATAAATCTCCCAGTATAGCTTTTTAAATGCTTTATCTGTATGGGCGGTAGGCGTATCGTTTGGTTTTCTAGTAATCGTAATTTTCACAGGTAGACTGACAGACAGACAGGCAAATAGGCAAACACACAGACAGACAAACAGACGGATAGCCAGTGGTGACGCTGTAAGAATATCTATACTTTTCTATATCTGCTACGCCTCTTTTTATGCCCACGGTGGGCTTTACCCAACTTTAAATGACAAGTTGAGTTACAACAAAAACTTGAATTTGGAATTGGTTGGGATGTTAATCAAAGTAGAAATGCATCAAAAGAAAAAAATCCTTAGAGCTGTTTTTTAGTTATATTATCTAGTATAATATGTGTGTAACGCACGTATGAAATTTAAAAAACATCCGATTGTGCTCAAATTTTGACAGGTTAAAGAACCTTAAAAGACAGTCTCACAGCCCAATTTTCAGCTCCTTAGGTATTCGGAGTCTTGAGTACTGTTAGGTCAAATTTCGAAAAAAAAACGCAATTTTTGCAAAAATTGTCAAATTCAATGTTTGATATCTCTGGGCCTGGTCAACCATTTTTATTATATGGTATCTCATTTAAAAGCAAATAGATCGACAAACATAATAAGATCGGTCTTTAGTATTATGAATAAAACTACGATTTAGGACACCATTTTCAAAACTGTAATTTTTTACAAGGACTTATTTCACTTAATCGAGTCGCAAAAATAGGTCTTAAGCTTAAATTTTTTAAAAGCATATAAGATGGCATAATAAAAAAAGGCATATCCACAACTTTAAATTTGAATTTGTCGACTTTTAGACAACAACAATTTTTGAAACGGACAAAAACCGGCTATTTCAAGGCCAAAATATGACTATTTCTTAGGATCCAGACCACCTAGATAACTGTATTTTGAGCTGTGGTGAAATCTATTGAGATTCTTTGACGTATAAATTTGAACAAAATCGGATGTCTTTTAAATTTCGTCGGTATGTTATACACATGCCATATCATTAAAAAACAGTAAATATGAAGTTAAAAAAAAAGCTCTAAGGATTTCTTTAGTTTTAGCATATATCGACTCTAATTTACATTTTTAACATTCCCCAATTAAAGTTTTTGTTGTAACTCACACTTTTATTAAAAGTTGGTTAAAGGCCACCGTGTACCATGCATGTAAGGTATAAAAATAAAGCCGAATCATATAGATGGAAATTAAATTTTCCCTTGAATTTTCGGATTTCTTTTAATTTAATTTTGTAACTAAATATTGATAAAAAAATCTTGGCATGTGTCTAACGTTTGCAGGTCAAATATTTTGCTAAATTTACTAGTTCCCTGATTGGATACAGTTATTACAGTTATAATGAGTGAATTTATAAAATTTTTTTTTTCAGAATTTGTTTCGATTAGTCAAAAATTTTGAAAGTCCATTCAAATGGGATAGTAAAAATGTTTATTGGATCAAAGAGAAGGAAGAAAATCGACATTTTGCTTCTATTCAAATAGTACCGTTCCTAGAATACAAAAAAATTTAAAAAAAAAAACACCTCTTAATGCCACTCACAAGCAACGCGGCTTCGATTTTGCAAGAAACGACATATCTTGAGGTTCAGCATAAAATAACGACCCAGGGAAGTGGAAAAAAGTTGGTCTCTCTAAGAAAAAAAATTTTATATCGACGATTCTGATGGATACAATTATTACTTCCATGACTTAAGAGAGGAGAAGAGGTTTCTAGGTCCACATTACTGTAGCGAAAGTGTAGTTATGGTGTGGGGACCGAGTTCACACTATGACGCGTGGACTACAAAAATACGGGAAATAGCTACAAAGCCCTGCTGCAAATTACTTTCCCCAGGATTCATGATATATGTGGACCTATTTCATAGATCTTTCAACAAAATATTGCACCAATTCATAGTGCTAGAGGGGTGGTTGACTCGTAAAATTTATGAGCAGTTCGAGACAAGAGATCCTCTCTGCTTTTACAAATTCATCCAAAAGCGTTTCTATGGTGTGATTTACCAGAAAGGTGGTAGCAAAAAATATTGATTTAGGAAAAGTCTATGTAAATAAAGGATACAAGACCCAATCTCAAATTTCTGTATTTTAATTTTTACGCTTACTTGGTAAATGCCTCTAATTAATTGAATCAGTATATGTATGGCATGAAGCTAAGATATTGCACCTGCAAACGTTATACTTATACCGTTAACGTACTTGTACTGGTTTACTGTTAGTGAATTTAATATATTTTTTTTTTTTATTTCTATATTCTTGCTAGCTCAAATACACTTCCCGATCAAATTGAAAATTGCGGATTCTTACGGAATTAAATAAAATGAGTAACTTTAGTGAAACCTTGGTTTTATTTAGGTTCGAGATCTGTTATAAGGGTTGCCAAGTAGAAAAGAAGGAATCCCCGGCCTTCGCAAAAATAAATTTTTCTTAAAATGGTAAAAAGCTTTATTTTTTGTGGGCTTTTGAGGTTTTTTTTTTAGTCGCCAATATATAAACTACCTCATTAAAAAAAATTTAAGTACATATAACAAAAATCATCCAATTATCGGTTTTTTGACATAAAATTCCAGGCTTGGCCGGGTCAAACCGGCTTCTTGGAAACCCTGTCTGATATATTTTATTTGTACTTAAGTTTTATTAAATCTCAATTTTTTGAAATACATACATCGTTTTTCATCTTGAGGGGGAACTAAAAAATAAATACAATGCAATGCAACATTTTAACACAAATATTTTGACATTTAAACAAATGAACAAAAAACTATCACAATAATCAATGTTAAAAATTAGAAATTTTTTAACTTAAAATATGTCACTCACACGGCACGGTAAATGTGAGCACAATTTTCAGAGTCACTCTTAATGTTCATTCTAATGTCTGTCGGAGTATTAGTTATGTATGTGGAGCATTTCGAACATTAACGTTTTGTCATAATAACCCTTCTCTTGTAATATCTTTATGCCATCAAAATTCGGATGATGTCCGAACTCCGCACAGTATGCCGAAAGTGCTGTCCTCAGGCCTTGTCCAGTTCTATTATTTTAATCAGATCGGTATCCTGAGTTTTGCTTGAGTAGTACATACCAACATATATCTTATGACATACGTTGGACCCGTAAGTGACGATAACGGACCGTCACCGTTACAAAAAACCTTGTAACTCAAGTTGGATTTGTCAAGTTTCTCTATTTTACTTTTTTTCTTACTATAAAATTGTCCAACTACATTGTCCGTTTCCCAGAAAAAGTTCAATTTGGTCATAAAATACTTATCAGACCTTGAGCCAAAATAAAACCAACGTTTTAATTATTTCATAAAAGGTCGAATAATTTTCAAATAATAAAAATAATACTTTTTCCTATAACTGTGTTATAAAACAATTTGTAATAAGTATGTTACACCATGTCACAAAACTCTACGTACGGAAGAATTTTTTTAAGAATCGTTTGACAAATTCTTAATATATATTAATGAGACGGTATTTTTTTTGACGGCAAATGTTTCTTTTAGATCATTTTTATGATAAAAAGTAAAAACTTAAACGGATTCAATCCAAATTATAAAAAGTTCAATATAAAAACATAAATATACTTTATGGCGAAAGTTCTCTTTTTCGCTTATTAAGGACAAAAGATATCACAATTTTGCTCGAATAACGGTAGTTCACATTCATAGCTGCAGGTTGCATTCAGCAATCATCTGTGATCAGCGTTGTATGTACATTGCTGCCCAGACGTATTTAAGTTTTGTGATGAATATTAGCTAATTTAAACATGATCACAATAAATTTTTATATGTTTGTACATAAAATTAATTAAATTAACCTTCTGCTTGAAAAAGTTAAGTAAAAGTTCAACAAATCGATGAAAATAGGCAAAAATCGATCGTACGTAGACTTTTGTGACATGCCATAAGGGGTTTTTCAATAGGGACGCTACAAAAGTAAACCAATAGGGACAGCAAACGACACCATATTTTTTCCCGCTCTTTTGACATTTCTCTTCAGTAAGGTTTGCCATTTCTTTTATTTATAATAATTATAATAATTAAGTCTATGAACATAGCTATTCTTACAGACTAGAATAAAATAAAATACATTAATTCAAAAAAAAATTATTTAAAATATGCCTAACAACAGTTTTAGTAGCCGAGAAATCTAAATTATTCGTAGCACTAACTTGATTAAACATTTTCATTGCTCTAAAAATAGGTGCATTTTCGGCATAATTAGTACGAGGCCCCAAGGGTAAAGAATTTCACGTACGCTTCACAAAAAAGACTGTAAAGCATGGGGGTGGCCACATTATGGTCTGAGGTTATTTTTCATGGTACGGTGTCAGACCAATACATTGAATTTCCGATAGCATGACCAGATTCCACTATAAAGACATTTTGGAAAGTACGATGTTGCCCTATGCTGAAGAACGTATGCCGCTAAAATGGACATTTCAGCAGGATATTGATCCTAAGCATACTTCCAAGTTGGTGAAGAATTGGTGTCAAAACAATAGTGTGACCTTGCTTAACTGGCCAAGTCAATGACTGAACTTGAACCCTTTGGAAAACCTTTGGCGAGAGTTGAAGCAGAGAATAGGAAAGGAAGTATTCCAAAATAAGAAGCAATTATGGAGTTTTGTCCAAAAAACTTGGTATGAAAAACCAGTAGAGACTTGCCGTAAGCTTATCTCCAGTATGCCAAAAATAGTACACAAAATTACTCAAAACAATGGTTGATATACCGGCTACTAACGATGAACTTTAAATATTAACAAATAGAGCCGATAAAATCGAGTTAATTTTTTTTTTTATTAAAATGTACTGAATGTACTTATTATTTTGTCCAGTCATTTTAATCCATTTTTTACTTTTTTGATAAGACTGAAAGATTTTTTTTTTTTTATTAATGTTATACCTTTTTATTTTATTTACTTAATATGTTGTAAGAGGTTAACTATAAATTTGTTTTTCTATTAACTTAAATAAATTTTTGCCTACAAGCCATTGAACTAATTATGTGAGCGTGTACTTATTATTTTGACCATATGTGTATGTTTCGGCCTAGCCGGAGATATCACCTTAACTAGCTTATATTTTGCTTAAAAATATTCTGTAACTTTTTAAGAAATAAAACGATGTACTTTGTAATGTTAAAATACTTATACGTTATATTTACGTAAAATGTTATACATAGGCATTTCGTTTTGAAAATCTATTTTACTTATATTTGCTTATTTGCCGGCTGTTTATTTTAGTTTGTTCGATTAAACAGCTGCTTGGCTATGAATTTTTTAAATTATTAAGAAAATTACTACATTCAGAATAATACGCAATTTCGAGCAAAAAAATGAATGGAATTTGAAAAATTTTCGTTTGACGTTAAATTGGTGTGGAAAAATAGCTGATTCCGATTTCACAACTTGGTATAAGTACCAACAATAGCAATTTAAGTGTTTTCCCGTTCACATTTTGCGAGTTGCTTAGCACAAACACTGTTCATTCATGTACCAAGTTTCACAACTAAAGCTGTCATAGGTGCTAAGATGTAGCGCTTAAAGTACTTTTGTTGTGTAAGAGCTACCACGCCCCGTTGTCTAATCCGGTCCGTTTTTCGTAAAGTGCTATGCAAAGATAATATACTGTGAGCGTCAAAAGAAAGTAAACATCTTAATTACTGATATTAAAAGTTTTATTAAAATGAAAAATCACCAAATCAAAAATAAATATAAGGAATTCACGAATTATTTAATAATAGCTGATTTTGATATAAGCATTTAACAAAAATAATAAAAAAAAAATAAATTCTTTTTAATTAGAAAAAGACCAAAGAGAACAGAACTTCACTATAAAAAGTAAACTTTTCAAATACTTTAATATTTGGTTTGTTTTCTTTTGGCCTTAAGCACCTCGTTTAGTCTCCTAGGCATCGTCTCGACAAATTTTTTTGTTACATCTGTGCAGATTTCACGCCATTCTTCCCTTAGAGCCTTCTTTAAGCCTGCCTTGCTTGAAAAAGCCCTTTGTCTGATTTTTCTGTCAATGGTGTTCCCACAGATGCTCGATCGGATTAACATCGAGGGATTGCGGTGGATGATCAAGTGTCTTAGGAGTCCTGTACAGTAGCCACACCTTTACAATTTTCGACGCATGCTTTGGATCGTTGTCCTGTTGGAAGATCCAGTTTCAAGCCAAGCCTAATTTCTCTACGCTAGGGTCATTATTGTCCTACAAAATGGCTAAGTAATCCATTTAGTTCATAGAACAGTCAATAACAACAAGATTACCAACACCTGTTGCCGCCATACAGCCCCAAACAATAACTGAGCCTCCACCGTGTATTTCATCGTTGGTAACACACTTTTTCTATGAAGGCTCCATTCTAAGTACGCCATATTTTTTGGGGCCTTTTCGCTCCGAAAATTTCGAATTTGCTCTCATCTGCATAAAGTATGTTTTTCCAAAAAGATAGAGCCTTAATTTTGTAGTTTTTAGCAACATCCTACGCTTACTCTGATTTACTTTGGATATGTATGGCTTTTTGCGTGGTATCCTTCCATGTAAGCCATTTTTGTGAATCGGTCTCCTGACTGTACTCGCACTTACTGGATTGCCTGATGTGTGCGTTATGTTCTCTGATAATTTAACTGCACTTGTGGCTGGATATACCTTTACTTACTACAGCTCTAACTTCAGTACCACTAAGCCGTTTTGGGCGTCCAGATCTCGGTAAATCTTCAACCTGCTGATGTTTGGCGTATTTATCAACTATTTTTTTATTGTTCAGTGGTTCCTTCCCACGATTTCACCAATTTCAGGGAAGGATTTGACTTTTTCTTTTAAATCTAATATAATTTTCCGAGTCTCAGTCGATGTTTGCTTTCCCATAGTGAGATTATCTTTCTTTATACCTTTTTAGTTATTATTAATAAGGGGCCGTTCATAAATTACGTAAGACAATTTCATGACTTTTTGACTCCCCCCCTCCCCCGAGTAAGATTTAGTAAGATTCTCACCACCCCCCCCTCCCCCCCTTCCGAAATCTTACGTAAGATTCATAACTAAGGTGAAACTAGTCAAAAAATGTATTTTTCAAGTGATGTACTATATTACTATATTTAATTTTAATATAAGTACCCGTGTTACATATTAAATAAATATTACGAAATTGCAAACTACACATTTGTTTTTCAATATGAATAAAAAAAGTCATCGTAAGTCATCGTTAGTTCATGCGCTTTTCAACCAGTCTGATAGTGAACCTACAATTGGCACACCCGATTCGTCTGTTGAATTTTCTGATTCACATTCAAACCCTGTAACATCAATATCCTCGTCGTCATGCCACTCTGCAACTTGACAAATCTCCGATTGTTTTAAAATGCAAAGGCTCTTCCCCTGTCCACGTTTCAAAATTGAAACTGGTTGAATCATGTGAGTGCGACTACAGTCTTTTCCATGTAGTTTTTTGTGCATTACAGTAGCTTTTTTCGAGGCAAAGTACTGGTCACAAATATTACAAACTCGATCAGCTAAGACGTTTGCAAGGGAAGGACAAAAAAAAATCGTAAGGCATGACTTTGAACTGTGGATGTACTTTTGACCAATCGTAATTTAACGCTAAGCGAAGAAATAGAGGACAAAACTGATTGCTGTTTTGGTCTCCTGTTGAAGAAGGAATCGAAAGCGAATCTTCTTGTTGAAGAGGACAAGTGCAAGGGGGTGGTAAAGAACCGGGACAACATCAACAAAATTTCAAAGTCGACGTATCTGCGTGTAAATGCCTGAATAATAGCAAACTTGTGAGACGGTGTTACAAGTCGACCCTGCGTGTAAACAACATACATATATTTCATTACATAAACAGAAGAGAAGTTAGAGTCGATTACTTAAATCGATTGTAATCGATATTTCTGAATCTTTCGTGACTGTCGAAAATTCAAATATATTTCATTACTGCCACAAATGACGATGCGTTAATACAACTTTAATGTATGAATACGCATTTTAAATCTTACGTAAGATGATCATTCACCCCCTCCCCCCCCTCTCGTAAGATGTAGTAAGAATCCGCCGACCCCCCCCCCCCCCTAAACGTCTTACGTAATTTATGAACGGCCCCTAAGTACAAATCAACTAAAAATTATTTTTAGTGAAGTGAAACATTTGATCAGCACAAATTTTTCACAAAAAACTTTAGTTTCTTTCCCGAAATATAAAAAATCTAAGTATGTAAGTATTACAACTGTTTACTTTTTTCTGATACATTTTCACATTCGAGAGATTTGAGCAATGTTGACACTAGTTTTGATTTCATGTTTTATAATAGTAAATCTCTAAATGGTACAGTAGTAAACTCTGTAATATTACTTCTTATCGTAACTCAATAATAACTTCGTAATAAGATAATTTAAGGATGAAAAATTGGTGTTTACTTTCTTTTGACGCTCACTGTATATCCTTGCACCAAAAATCATAGGCGCCAAGATGTATTATGTAATATGTTGTATGGTGGGTGTCACGCCCCATTGCCTAATCGCGATTATGTATCGTGCGATACTTAGGATAGACTGTACACTTCCTAGTACTAAATTTCAAAGCTTCTGCTATTATAGGCGTTAAGATATTGCTTTTAAGTGTTTTGTTGTATGGAAGCTGCCACGCCCCGTTGTCCAATACCTTTCAAATTTCATGAGGTGCTTAGCGTGGACAAAAATCTAAAGTTTCCACCTAGACCAACGTTTTTGTGTGTTGTCAGGTGTCT
This sequence comes from Tricholauxania praeusta, assembly GCA_949775025.1. Taxonomy (NCBI): domain Eukaryota; kingdom Metazoa; phylum Arthropoda; class Insecta; order Diptera; family Lauxaniidae; genus Tricholauxania; species Tricholauxania praeusta. Next base: position 114,277,029 of record OX459028.1, read on the forward strand.
GGCAAGAAATAATACTACAGTCGTACCATTCATTAGTTAGGTATGTAATATTATTTACAATATGGGCGGTCATGATCTCTTAGTTTCCTCTTTTTCAGGATTGACAGGAAACAAATTTCGAATATTCAAATCTTTTTGGTTACCGATTAGAAATCTTGAAAATAAATATTGATAGAAATTTTCAAATTTTTTTAACCGAATATGTACGATTTTTTATGGTTAGAGTCTTCAATTTTTCACTAGTCATCTATTCAGAAGGTATAAGCGTAAGACCGGTATGCTATTGCTGTGAAATAGTGTTGCTTCTAATCGCGATCGTTCCAGCTGTCATTGCATGGAACTTCAAAAATACAAGAATCTGGAAAATCACAAAGAAAAAAACAAGAGCGACGTATTGTTTTGTTCTTCATTTTCATAATTTTAGTCCAGTGTCGAATTTTTATTTGTCATGTCTACGAGAGAACATTGATTGAGGCTTTTAGCATTTAAAATCATATTAATATATGATATCACAATAATGAATAAATGGAAAAAGCTCCAAAATGAACTTTGAAATGGGGGCCTCAAAAGCGATTTTTAATCCCATATGGTGTAAAATTTGCCAAGGTTAAAATTTTGTATGCTCCGATTTTGTTTATTTATAGTTTTGGTAGAGATCAATTAAATTCCGTGAGGACTTCGCTCCAAAAATATTATTTTCCAAAATACAGAGGTTAAAAATATTTTGTTGTTTAAATACACCATTATATCCCCTAAGCGTTGCGTTGTTATCGGTTTTATTTTGAAAGTGTTAATCCCCTCTACATATACTAGAGATCGTACTTCACTTTTCATTCACCAATTATAATTTTATATACAGTGGCTTACAGCTTATTGTATGCAGTGCATACTTTTAACTTCAGTGCTCTACAATTCTGAAACTAAATGGAACATGAAAAAAAATTTGATGTCATTTGAAAGAGAAAAAATTTCAGTTTAAAAAATTAATATTTTTTTATTATTTTTTGAAATGTTGTATTTTCGGAATTTTTTTTAAAAATCGTCTATAAATTTACAATCACACTAAGATCTGCCGACTATGCTGGCGGTGCCATCAAACTTTTGGCACTTACAGTCTGTCAATTAATTGTTGGCAAAATAAATTATGCAATAAAATTTTCACTTTAATATTGAATTAAAAAAGAAATACATATTTTTTTGTCAAATTTTTTTATTCAATTCTTTTGCTAGTTCTACATTAGAAAACAACAAAAAAAAATTTTAATAAAAACAAAAAGAGAAGTTTATAGAGCTTATAATCTTCTAATGCAGGGCTGTGTTCAGTCTCCGCTAAACTTTATTAGGACCCTCGTGATAATATAACATGGTTTTGGTTTCGTAGCAGAAAATTACATAACGAAGAATTAATACTGGAACACTCTTCAAAACGAATTGAAAAAAAGTGCTCGGAATTTCGACTTCTCTGGCAATCAAAAGACCGAAAAGTAAAGACACAAATCGTATCAGGACATTGATACTAAGCTCAAATCACTCTTGTGCAGGTCTTGGGGGCTATATAATTGCAGTAAAGTGATGAGTCCAATGCCCCGATATGATGAACCCAATTGAAAACGAATGGGCACACTTGAAAAAAAAAGTTCCAAAACGGGCTCTAACAAAAAAAAGCTCTCTAATAAAAGTCATTAAGGAGAAGTGGACACAAAGAAACCAGAAGGACATGATTTACAAGAACTTTTCCAAGAACGCTACAAGCCGTGATTGATGTTCGTGGTGGAAACAGCAAGTATTGAGGTATTTCTTATTAGTTTTTCACATGTTTCTTGCATTTTGCAAAGAATTATTTGACACCATGGCTATTGATTTTATTCATGCTCCATAAACTTTTCTTTTTGTTCTTATTAAATTTTTTTTGTTGTTTTCTAATGCAGAATTAGCAAAAGAATTGAATAAAAAAAAAGTTTGACAAAAAAATATGTAGGTACATATTTCTTTTTTTAATTCAATATTAAAGTGAAAATTGTGTTGCATAATTTATTTTGCCAACAATTACTTGACTGTATATGTGACTGGGAAAGTTAAAAGGGACCCACGGTACGAAAATAAGTTTTCGAGAAAAACGACTTTGAAGGTTTTTATGCGCATGAACGTTTTTATGGCTTGAAACTTGTTACTCGGGGGTTTTTGGGGTCGCTGATTACGAATCTGGTATAAGATTTCAAAAATTCAAAATGACGGATTCAATATGGCTGACAAATTTTTTAAAACTGATCGGATTTACTTGAAACTCCTTACTCGGGGGTTTGTGGGGTCGCTGATTACGAATCTGTTATCAGATTTTCAAAATTCAAAATGTCGGATACAATATGTAGCGTACTTAAGCACTACACAGATTTTTACTTTGTTAAAATAAATTATAAATATTATGTTGTTAAACTATTTCTGCGTCAAAAAAAAATTTGTTTTTCATAATCAGTGACCCCAAAAACCCCCGAGTAACAAGTTTCAAGCGAATTCGATTAGTTCTTAGAAGATTTGTCCGCCATATTGAATCTGCCATTTTGAATTTTGAAAATTTGATACCAGATTCGTAATCAGCAACTCCAAAAATCCCCAAGCAACAAGTTTCAAGCGAATTTGACCAATTTCAGATAAGTTTGTCACATTGAATTTTTTGTACGTTTTTTTTTTGTCAATGTGTCCATGTTTGAAGTGAATTTGTGAAAAAACTAATAGAAAGCTTCGGTTTGTTGCATTGAAAAGAGCGTAGCCACTTCTATAATAGTCGCTAAAAAAGTGAAAATCGATTTTTTCAAACCATAGTTTCCTTTTAACTTTCCCGGTCACATATATTTACCAGGATTGAACTTTGTCTGCTCTGTGTTTTGGGTCTCAATATTGGTAAAACCGTAAATTTGTCTGCATGCCAAGATTTTCGGCACTGTGCAGCAAGTTGTCATTTAAATACAACAAATATCCAAACAAAAAAGGACTAAAAGAGGCACTTTAAATTGAATGGCGTAGTATCCCGCCAGATACCACTAAAAAATTTGGTGCTTCGATGCCAAACCACTTTTAAGCCGTAGGTGACCGACTAGGCTACCACATTGAATAGAAAAAATTACAAAATCATTATTTTTTACAATGTTTTTACAGTTTAATATATCTGCATACAATTAGCTGTGACTTGAAATTTAGTAGTATGTTTTGATCTTCTATACCTTAAATTTCAGATAACGTTTCTTAATCAATAAAAAAATTTATTTTTTCAATTACAATTTTTTCTCTTTCAAATGTCATCAAAATTTTTTTCATGTTCCATTTAGTTTCAGAATTGTAGAGCGCTGAAGTTAAAAGTATTCTATAATAACCCAGTGCGCTAAATGAATTCGTTACGAATTCGTTTCTCCGTACTATTCATCCGTTTCGGATTCCGTTACGAATTCGTCTCGAACTCGTTTTCGTATGAAATTCCTCTCGAAAAAACGGAAGGATCGTCCGCATTAACGAATTCGTAACGGACTTCAAATACGAATTCGTTTCGAATTCGTTTTTTGTTCATAAAACGAATTTTTTTGTTCATAAGAAAATTAATTTTATTTAAAAAAAAAAAAATGTTATTATTTAATATGCAAATTGTATGACTTTATTGTATATAATTTTATTTTATTATCAAATTAAATTTTAATTACGATCTACAAATTTTCAAAGTCAGGCTCGAACCCATGTCCCAGCGATTCATAGTCATGCGCGCTACCTACTAGGCTACCTGTCATATATTAAAATATATGTCAAATGCGAATGATATCTTCTCTCATTTGATAAGTTTTATTTACAAAAAACGAATTCGTTTCGAATTCGTTACGGACTTCAAATACGAATTCGTTTTTTGGTCATAAAACGAGTTCGTTATTTGTTCATAAACCGGTTTCGAATTCGTTTTATGTTCATAAAAAAAAATTAATGTTTTAAGCGACTTAAAACAAAGAAGTAGATAGAAAAGAACGAGACTCCGAGCTTTTTCCCTGTATTAAATTTTGGCGAGCCGAATGAAAGCTGGAACCAATGAGAATTACGAACCAAAATCCTATTGAATTTTATTTCTGATTTTTTTCGGCTTTTGCAACGAACCAAACGAATTCACAATGTTAAATTCAGACTATTTTGTATTTTCTAATATATTTATTTTCTTAAATTCTTAAAAAAGTTATTTGAATATTAGAAAATGAAAATAAATAAATTGAAATTCAAAAATAAGGAAAACTTCCTGAGAAAATTATTCAATTACGATGACTTACATTTCAACCTGCATTTGAGAAAACCAATTTTTATATCTACCAGACAACCAGCAAATGCAATAGTGCGTCCGTTTTTGTGCACATTGGGAATCTGTGAGCCACTGTACCTATGTATGTATGTATGTATGGAAGTGTTTATTTATTTCACGAAATTACCATATGAGACATACTGAGTTTTCAGGCTGAAAGGAAAATATAACATTGGGACGTGACAGGAGAGAGGGGGAAAGATAGTTCGGCTTATGTGACTGGTTGTGTCATAGGGGGTATGGGGTCAAAATTGTCGAAAAACAGATTTGAGTAATGCATATATGTATGCATGAACAGCCCCTGACATATAGTGCACGAACAATTATTTCATAAAAAATCATCTTTTCCCCAACGTCAAAAAATTTACTGCAATATTTGGTATATTTTAACTTCAAATTTAAGGCCAAGCTTATGTTCCACAATGCCATTAAAAACTATTACACAAACAACAAAACAGTCGTTTGTCTGCTGCTGTTATTGTTGCTGCTGTTCAAATGGCTGCATAACTTCCCAGTAGGCAAGGGCAGGAGCTAACAGTGCTTCTAGAATGCCTTCCTTGGTAAGTATAAGGCCTTCCACCCTCCTTTCAAACGTACTTTCTTTTTTATATGAAATGGCTGCAGAAAACAGGCCTTCCTAAGCAGGCTTTCTAAGACCGCTTACCGTAGAAGGACTCTCAGAAGTATTTGACAAAAATTTAATTTTAATAAATTTAAAGACTCTAAATATTAATTGTTTTTTTTTTCTATCCGCGCCATCTCACTTGCGTTGATATTTTTTTAATGACTTTACAATTTGACAAAGAATACACAAAACTCTACCTCCTTAACATAACATAAACACCTCTCTTAATTTCTAACCATGTGTATACTTTTCATGTCGTATATGTACAATGCATATGACAAAAAAGTTATGCCGAATCATAAAACATTGCAATACATGAAATAAAAAGGAAACAGAAAAGCGCTACAGTAAATGGAGTCCTTCTTCTTTGCCTTCTAATATCAGGCCTGATAGCACGTCTGTTGTGGCAAGGCATATTATGCCTTCTGTGATTGTATTTTTATTTGCATTTAAATCTAGTTTTGAGAAGTCCTTATATAATCGCAGCAGTGCTAGCAGGCCTTCTCCGAGTAAGGCCTTGCTCATTTGCCTGCTGGGTTAGAGACGGAATACCAACATAAAAACGAAATAGTAAGAAAGAACACCAACAAAAACCTAAGCATCTCACATGAAAACAGCATCCAATCCGGTATCACAAGTTTTATTTTTGTTTTTTTTCCTCTTTGTTTTTAATCTTTCTGGCAACGTCAAAACTAAAAGGCAGACAAAAAGAAAAGATAATTCGAAAGCAAAATATGTAAGAAACAGCAAGAAAAACAACAACAATCAGAGAAGAAAATGTAAAATAAAAAAAAAAAAAACAAACAAAATTCATGACAACAACACAAAAAATGAGTACATACATATGTATGTATCTGTCTCTTGTTGCTGCTGCTGCTGCACTGGAAAGATACAAATATACATATTTTTGCTTGATTTCGTGCCAGGTTTACTAGTGCTAGTAAAATAAGTGTTTGTTACTGTTTTTAATTTATTAACAACAACAAAAATAAATGTAATACTGATACTCAAGCCGTAGAAGAATGTTGGAATTAATTAATTGAAAGAAATCCAAATGTACACATGTAGCAAACGAGATAACGTATCTATTTACTATATACGATACAGAACTGAATCCATAACGTTAAACATGCACACTATCATTAGAACAAAATGCTGAAACTAAATTTAATTAAAGTAAAAGAGCTTAGCAGTATTTGAAAAAAATCTGTGTTCTTCTGCTATATTGTGAGAACTATAAATTTTTTTGTTATATAAATCAAATTGTTTCTACAGTAGGGTGGATTGTTTCAGACCAAAACTTTTTTCTTCGCTCTCATATGAAACTTTTGCAGTTAAGGGTTAAGAAATTAAATTTTAGTTTTAAGAAAACATTACGGCCGTACTAAGCGAAAAGGGCGTATCTCAAAAAATCCGTTTCGAGATAATTGATGTATGTATTGTTTATCGGGCATTTTACGCGAAGCGGACAGGGGAAATGGTGTCATGTTTCCAATTTCAGATATATTTGAATATGTTGTACCTGTACATGACCTCGACACAGAAACAGAATATTTTTAGAATGACAACACTGGTTTACAAAATATTGGTCTTTGAAGATTTAAGAAATCGTAAGGTATGTACTACTTCAAATGCCATTATTCAGCTTAAAAAAGTCTGGTAAAATGAATTAACTGCTGAATTTTATGCTTCATTTATTGGCCTTTTTAACGACATAATTGGATTTTAAAAATAAATAAAAAATACACTGAAAAAATTAACAAGTTATTCATAAAAATATCAAGATATTTATAAAAATGTCAAGATATTTATAAAAATAACAAGTTATTTTTATGAATATCAACTGATTCGACTAGGGTTTCGGCATTGCAATGGATATAGCTCCAAAACGGCTGGGCGGACCATTATCAAGCTTGGCACGAAGCTTAAAAAAAAAATTTTGTTAAGCGAACATTGAAAAAAACGATAAAGAAAAATATTTCTCATTTTTTTCAGAGTATTTTTTATTTATTTTTAAAATCCAATCATGAGGTTAAAAAGGCCAATAAATGAAGTAGCTAATTCATTTTACCAGGCTTTTTTAAGCTGAATAATGGCATTTGAAGTAGTACATACCTTACAATTTCTTAAATCTTCAAACACCCATATTTTGTAAACCAGTGTTGCCATTCTAGAAATATTTTGTTTCTGTGTCGAGGTCATGTATAGGTACAACATATTCAAAATTATCTGAAATTGGAAACATGGCCCCATTTCCCCTGTCCGCTCGCGTGAAATGCCCGATATATATTAATGAGACAGTTTTTTTTTCACGTCAAATGTTTATTTTAGATCATTTTTATGACAAAAAGTAAAAACTTAAACGGATTCAATTGAATTTATAAAAAGTTCAATATAAAAACATAAATATACTTAAAAGCTATGTTAACAAAAGCCTACGTACGAAGCAATAATAATTTTTTGATAATAGTTTTAATAGTCTGTGCGACCTCCGTTTGCTTTTATTACAGCTGCAAGTCTAGCTGGATTTTTTTTTGTAATTGCGGCGTCAATTCTTTCTCATTCTTCCACTATTGGAAATTTTCTTACTAGATTTTTTATATGATTGAACTAAGATACAAGCATTTGGAGTGTTTCATTAGACGCGTAATTTCTCAAGCTATCCGATGCCATAAGAATCTCGGATATTTTTTTTTTTTTGAGATGCGCTTAGTACAGCAGAGTAGGTGTTAAAATACTTGCAGAAGTAATATCGGTTTGAAACTTTTGTCATGGGTTTGTGGAAGATGAATTTGATATAATGTAAGACTAGGCACGGTGTGACGTCTATTACGACTACCTTCAATATGAGAAATTTATAAAAAAACTGGCAAGCTAATTTTTTACTATTCGTGCAGCTTGTGAGGAAAAGTATTGGCAAATGCTGATCGTGGCATTCAAATCAAATCAAATTGTAATATGTATTGTGTGTGTATTAGGGTGTTTTTTTTTTCAAACTTTAGGACAGGGATTTTGTTTATTTTTTCCTATATTATAGCTTGAGGAATAAAAATAATTGTCCTAGCTTCCTAGCTCGAACCTGAAAACTACGCGGACAGAGTTTATGTTCAATTCCGTTGAAATTTAACGAAAAAACCGACTTACTAAAACGTAGAAAAAGTCTGCTTTAGGTGCCAATATATAGCGTTTTGGGTTTTTCAGTTGAATGGGGTAGCCACCCACTGTTGTAAAACCACGCCCACATTTTTCGTGTGACTAAAAATGCGAAAAAAATACACCCGAAGGAGGTATTTTTATTTTTTTAAATTTGCGGTCCTGTGTGCCTATATAATAGAAGATAATTTGAAGAAAATTCTCCCAAAATTTCAGCTTCATAGATCAAACCAGCGAACCGCGCATTTACTTTGTTTTTTAGTACAATTCGAAATACAATACAAAATAAGTTCTTACTTTTCTGATTTTTTCACACAAAATAAAACATGAAATAACAGATATTTCTGCATCATTAACTCAAAAATCACGATTTTTGAGTTATGCCAGTCTTGAAGTAAGTGAGCGATATGAGCATTGATAAAAAACAGCTTTTAGTCAATTTAGAGATCAGACCAAGTAGATCGCCAAGTAGAAATTAGCCAAAGAATTTCATGCAAGTTTGAGGTGTATTCAAATTAAAACTAAGTTTGGCTAGGTATACAAAAATTTTACAGACATACCTGTCTGATCTCTGGGCATTAGAGGTCTGCGTGAGTGGATTTAAATCGCCCTTTAAGTCATTTGCCACATTTCAAATCTACCAAAATTTTTATGATTTAAATCAGTGAAGGGCACTTAGAGCCTCTATTTCCTCACATTGCTCTAACCGTTATTTGACGCACAACCAAGCGAAAAAAAATTCCCAGAATTTCAACGCTATCGAGGCACAAAATTCGCAGAATTTCAACAGCGTTGACTTGAATTCAAATGAAAACAAAAACAAAACACAAAGGCATAAATGACGGCGCCGCATTGTGTCTTGACGACATTTGTTTTTTTTTGTGCTAATGGCAATTTTGGAAATGAAAGTAAGAAAAACTTTAAAATTTCGTTTGTTGTTGCTTGATGTGGTTGTTTTCCTCTTTTGTTATATTTTTGTGCCCACCGCTGATTTAAATCATAAATCAAATCAAAACAAAAAGAAAAAATAGCAAGTGAGGTGATTTTTGCAACCGTAAATTAAGTGTTCAACGCAGTGCAAGCGCAAGTGTGACAGCAAATCGTACATTTTAATGCTTCTTTTTCCTCTTAATTCGCATTTTGTCTATTAAATGTTCAACACAGCACAAACGCAAGTGTGAGAGCAAATTGTACGTTTTCATACTTCCTTTTATTCTTAATTCACATTTTGTCTGTTGAGAAACAAACACTGTACTGTGGAAAAGGCTAAATTTACTTCAGTTCCAAATTATTATGAAACCAAACTTTTCTTATGTAATTTTAATTTTTAAGAATGAATATGTAATCTAAAAATGTCGGTCATATGTAGTTCCGGAGATAGAACTGCAGAAAGTTGCGGATATAGCTTTTGTAAAAATCAATATAAGTTAGAAGCCCCTAGACTTACATATATCCAAATTATGGGGGTCGTATGAAAGATAATTTAACGAATATTGCTGCAAAGACCTTTCACATTTGACCTACAGTTTTGGAGATGTGATGATTTAACTGAAATATCTAAAAATATTTTGTAAACAACTGTTATTTTTTTCAATAAACGTGTTAATAACCTATATTTATTTTTATAAGTCTAAAAAGCTTAGTTTTTTAGCTTTAAAATGATGCATCGTTTCTTTTAAATTATTGCGCACTTTCTCTTTTTTTTAACAAAAAACCAAAAAATAACATAAAATAATCAATATTTAAAAACGCAATAAACCAAACGTCGCTTCAAGGAATTAACGACGCTGGCGTCAATGTGGGTTTCGTGTCTTTTTTGTTGACGTCGTTCTAAATCGTATGTTGAGTTCACAACGGATTACAAATCATAAGCAAACGAAGCTAAATCATTTCTTTGTATTGTCCTGTTTCGTGTTACTGTTAATAATGTGCTGCATAATGTCAAACTTAATTTAGAGTTGTCAATAAATCCAAAGGTCTGACGTAACAGCAAGCGCATCCACGCATACCTCTACTGGGCATGCCATTTGTTAGCCTGTTTTATTCAAAGGCGGACTTAAAGTTTTGCCGCTCTATGCTTTGAAAAAAGGCTGGTCGTTTTGCGAAGGATCTTTAGTACCTACTTATTTCTTTATTTAGTGAAGGGTGATCAAATTTGAGGTATCTTTTTAAATTTGCCGCCATTTTTTTTTAGTTACTAGATTAACTGATGCTTTTTATGGCATAAAGTAAATACATTCCAGTTAGCTAAAATGGATCGTTAAGCGAGTGAACAGTGTGTTTTCATTATTAAAACTTATTCTAAACATGCTGAAAACTATTCAGAAACTGTAAGAAAACTTTGTTCAAAATATGGTAGAGAAAATGCTCCAACAAACTGTGCTAGACCTATCATTGATAAATTTGAACTAACTGGCTCATATCAGAGAAGCAGAATTTATCGTCGTATAGGTCGTTCAAGTGAAAATATTGCATCTGTTCAAATAACTGTTACTGAAGAGCAAAAGATATCAACTCGTCGTCCTACGCAGGAGGATCATGTTTAAGCAGAGGCTGCAGCCTTGGGGGCTCTGCTCCACAAAATTGATTACTTTTTTTGTTGGTTTTAGTCATAAATCTCATATATTTAATCTTATTTCGTTGCAACTTATAGGCAAAAACCTTTCCCGGTAGGATCCGTACCAAATTTCAGCCTAGGGGCCCGCACACACCTAGCCACGGATATATTTCTCAAACCTCAAACAAACAAATTGGTTCAATATATTACACAAAGATCTTCAAGTTAAGACTTACAAAATACAGTTAACACAAGAATTAAAGCTAACTGACTTGCAATTCGTTGATTGAACCACAGAAAAGCAAGAAACAAAAAATTCAAATTTTTTCAAGGAAATTATCTTCACCGATGAAATTTTTTCAAGGAAATTATCTTCACCGATGAAACTCATTTTGAAATTAGCGACTATGTCAACAAACAAAACTGTCGCTTTTGGGCTGAAGAAAATCCTAGGGAATTGTTTGAAAAGCCAATGCGTTTTCAGTTTCAACGTATTGAAAAAAAAACGCTTCCCATGTGAAACTGAAAAAAAAGTAAGAAACAAGGATATGATGTTTTGCATACAACCATTACAAAACAATCACATTTGTATTTTTTTATTTTATATAAAATACGAAGAAGAGATTAGGTTAGGTTAGGTAGGAGTGGCAGTCAGTTACAAAAACCGACTCACTTAGACCAAGTTTGGTCCATTGTGATACCACAGGGTACTTGACTATACCCTCTCATTGAACCATCCAGATTTCGTTATGAAACTAAATAACTGACCTATGCTAACATGTCTAAGGTCCTCCAGGTCATCAAACAAAAACGAGCCAAGTGTTTTGTGGCGTTTTCTAGCAAGTGCAGGGCAGGAACAAAGAAAATGTTAAAAGAGATACTCTCTGTATCTGATCGCAGATGGATTAAAAATGTCGAAATTGAAAATTCAAGTGTATGCTGTGGCTCAAATTTAAAAATCCTCTGCACAATGAAATTTGACTGAGCTATAATAATTTGAACTTTGAACAAAAAACGACCAGAACTTGCCAACTTCTAATCTTTTTATAATGAAAGCTTTTAGGGATGAAATCGAAGCTTTTGATGCAAAACGAATAAAAACTGAAAATTGTGTAATTTAGTAAAAACGATACCCTTCTTAATTCCAATACATTGGATTCTAGAAAGTGAGGTAAAAATTTTGTGTCATATTCGAGCTCATGTTATTTTTTGGTAGATCTCATAAGAAATTGTAAATACTTTAAGACTCTTGAAAAAAAAAATATACATCTCAAGATCTAGTCAAATTTCAAAGTTTTCTTCCAATCAGTTTTTCGACCGTTCATTCCATTCCTCACATATTAAAAATTAGCCTAGAGTTATGAATAACAACCTTCATTTTAAGTAGTGTGTTAATTAATACTGTTGATATGTATGCAGGTTCACGGATTTGAATTCCCCGATCGATTGCTTCCCGAAAACCATACCCACTTTGTTGAAAAATTTTATAACCACTACAACTTGCACCATTTTTTAAATCAAGATTTTTGAAAATGGGTTGCTTACTTAAAACAGAGGGCGCTAATCCAGTTTTCAATATTAACCTTAATCCTAGTAATGGGGCTTGTCCAGACATATAAGGCTATTGTAATCCGCTGACACATCGTGAAAAAATCAAAAAGTTTTTTTTTTGAACCGCTCTAATGTAGGTATTTATTTATAAATATACTTTATTTAAATAAGTTCGTTCACAACTCTATTCCGTCAATAATGCATAGATAAAACTCCGTTTTAATTGCAATGGAAATAATATACTCGTAGGTACTATAGAAAAACAAATAAAAATAGAAAAAAAATCTTTGATGTAGTATATACATACAACTGTAAAAATTATATCCAAATGCGCACAAGCGAACGAGCCCCGCGTGCGCTATGGAGAATTAATTTTTCATGACTAGATTTTGCGTTGAAGTCAGGCAATGGCATGTAACACGCAACAAGAAAATAAGCAAACAGGGTGTCCCATAAGAAATTTTAATATTAATTTTATTATTTAAAAAAAAAAAAATTTATTAAAAACAGAATTTTATCAAAAACAAAATTTTATTAGAGCAATCATTAACTTAAATTTACCAAAAGTTAACTATTTACTACTATCGTGCACATTCGGCGCCCGTGGCAAAGAGATAATTTGCCGCCTCCTTACCACATAAAATATTGTCTGTTCAAAATTGCAAAAATTTTGCTACTAAAAAAAAGGTCCACAATTTTGACATTGATTCACAAAATCACCTACACATTCCCCAATTATTTACATTTACTAAAAAAAGGTATCAACATAAACAAAATTTGGTAGTTATCCTTAAAACAAAACTTTTATTCAATATTACGAAGACCATTTTGCCGCCCCCAAGTACGCTACTGACTACTATGTGAACGGTTGAAACTTTTATTGATCACAGTTCTATTTCTCTAAAAAATAATGTTTTTGAAGCTTCAAATAAATATATTTATGCAATTCACAGCTCATTAAAATTGTAAGGTGAGCTCAAAAATTTGTTGTTTGCAAATTATGTTTTATTCACTCTCTTCTCCCCATATGATTCTTTCACCAAAACAGGAAACTAATACAACGTTCTAAACACTTCTGGGACGAGAGCCATGGTGTCAAAAAACAATACGAGACAACATGATTTTTTCCTATGCGTTACAAAGTTTATATATACATGAAGATAAGTATTGGATCAGTGGCGTAGCTGAGAGTTAATGGGCCCACCCGCGAAAATCTTAGTGGGGCCCCCTTGAAGCAATTTTTTTATTTTTGAACATGCAATCCTAGGTAACCGAATCAACCCAGCTTTTACTGTTTATTTGTGATCGTTCAATGTGCAAACCTAAGAAACCGAATTGACCCAGCTCGTGCAGTTTGAAAGACAATAGAACCCCCTGCAAAATCATTTATGAGGCCTCCCCCAAGTCAATGAAAATGATAGAAATTAAAATTTGAAATAAAAAAAGGAAAATTTCTTTAATTGTAAAAATAACTTTTTATTAATAAAAAATAATAATATTGTTTTATGTCCTATTCAAATCTTCAAATCAAGGCTTTGTTGTTTGTCTTTCACATGGCAATGCAATGGTATATTTATGGAAGAGAAAACAACAACAACTCTAGATCTGTGAAGAAGAATCAAAATTGACTGTATCTCTATTTAAAAAAAACTAAATTGTTTGCCTTCGCAGAAAAACAGGCTACACGTACAAAGTCGCGGGCATATGCTAGTGTAAAATAAAATGAGGATAATTTTTGAAAAATTTAAGTATGTATTAACAAATTTTTAATATCTGGTAACGATATCAGCTGTTCATTTCAGTGAATTCTATTTTCCTTCATCGTTCGAATTAATTTTTTTCTTATTGGTGAGATGTGAGATTCAAACATTCAATTGGGCAAACTATGACTGACGATGAACTCGAATTCCTGAAATTCTAGGCTGAGCTGTTGAGCGACCCATTTGAGAACATTTCGAGCTGTTGGTTAGTTGTTGCTTTCTTTAACCTATGTTTAACAATCCTATTTTGTAAGATTTATGAATATTATAATAAAAAAAAATAAGCTATACATATATTACACTTTCGAAGCCAAATTATTTACTAACGGCAGCTGAAGAACAAGTGAAGAAATTGACAGTTCATAAGAACGAAATTGCAGTGTTGCATTTTACAAAATGCCACATTGCGGAGTTTCCACTATGTTATTGCGTTACTCAAGGGGCCGTTCATAAATTACGTAAGAATTTTTTTGGGGGGGGGGGGGTCACCGGATCTTACTAAATCTTTCGAGAGGGATTTTGATTTTTTTGTATGTTGTTCCTCAATCAATCCTAAGAATGCATGTGCTTTCATATCGAAATTCCCGCGCACCATGTTTCTTCAAAACAAAATGGAGAAAAACATACAATTCATAGAATTAGACTTGTGCGCGCCTTTATAAGAACTCATATTTTCCAAAGTTACGGCTGGAATGTCGATTTGAATGCAGATGCATTCTTAGGATTGATTGAAAATAACATTACAAAAAAAAAAATTTTGTTTCGAATTTTATGTTGAAAAAACATGGTTTTTTATCCTATCTACTAAAGTTTTTGAGATATTTCGTTTCAAAAAATGTACTTAAACGTCAAAAAAACAAAGTGTGATCCGACATATATTTATACACTACACCGAGGGTATATGTACATTTCCACCAAAAAAAACCCTTTTAGCTGGCCTCGTTTTTTTTTTTTTTTTTTGGAGTACATCTTTCAGCCATAGTTTTTCTTGAAGCTAAGGCTTTCTTGAATTAATATTCAAGGTTGTTCAATTAAAATTCAGATAGCTATTTTTTTTATTTGACTTAATATGTAACTTTTCGTGTTTTTTTTTTAATTTAAATGCAATTTTAACTATGTCTTCAGAAAATATTTTTCAGAATAGTCTTAACTTCAAGAAAATCCATGTTTGAAGAATCTGCTTCAAAAAAAAAAGTTAAAAAAAAGTCGAAGCCATAATCGAACTAAGATGACAAATTCGATTTATTTTTTTTATTTTAGGTTTAAAGTTTCCAAAGGATCGTATAGGGGCGTGGCACAGCCCTAAATTTTATCATTTATACTACCATATCTTGTAAGCCGTTCAAGATATTGCCATGAAATTTGGTAAACGGATACATATCAAATATGTCTTCAAGTGCGATAAAATTGGGCGGAATCTAAGAAGTGGGCGTGGCACTTTTCAACTGTTAAAAATTTTGATTCCGTATATCTCAAAATTGGCACAAACGATTTTCATAAAAATTGTTCATTAAAATTTTACAGATTATGCCGCTCAAAGCAGTCATCAATACAAGCTCAGCCACTTTACTGAAAAAACTCTTTGAAAGGCGTGGCACCGCCCACAATATTTTAAAACGTTATATTAAGAGAACTACCAAAGTAACCGTTATGAAATTTAATGAGGTATATATACTTGATATAAAGTCTCTTATTACAAAGATTTGGTCCAATAGTACCTGTGGGCGTGGCACCTCCCATATAAGCAAAAAACGTTTATTGTTATAGATAGTGTGCTATGAGAGTAATCTTCATAAAATTTGGTGTTTAGATGTCAGTTACTATAAGCTTTAAAAATAAAAGAATTTTGACGGGATTGCATCAGTGGCCGTGGCACCTCGCATATTAAGTAATATAAATTTGTAAGCGCTGTTTTAAGTGAACTATTGCAGCAATTACTATGAAATTTAGTGTAAGTAGTTCAGTTGCTATAAGGTATATCTGAATCAAAAGTGGTTGAAATAGCACCAGTGGGCGTGGCACGTCCCATACAAATAAAATACGGTAAGTGGCATATTTATCGAAATATGTGAGCAATCACACTAAAATTTGGTGTAAGGGGTTTGCTTATGGAAAGCTATTTCTAGATTAAAACTGGACTGGATTCTACCAGTGGGTGTGTCACCGCCCTAAATTTTAAACTTAACTTAAGCATGTATCGCACACTATACAAGCTATTGTGCTAAAATTTAATGTGAGTATGTCGATCACGAATATTATTTGTTGTACCAAAAGTGGGCGGAATTGGAGAAGTGGGCGTGGCATATTTAAAATATTTCATTTCTATTCTATTTTTTTCAACATTTTTCATATTATTTCGACGACAATTAAGAATTTTACAATTAAAAAACCTTTTATTTAATTCCGTCAAGTGATCGTACAATATTTTATATTTTATACATATGTTTCGACAGTACTTGCTGTCATCATCAGTTGACTACGACTAACTAGTATTGAACATTATTTTAGTTATTCTTATTATGTGCAACGGTATTCTTAATTTATACTGTGCAACAAAGTTTAAATGACAATAAATACGAAAAATTACAGAACATTTTATTTATTTTATATGGATTAAGTTTATCGTTTTCGAATTTTATTTTATTTTAATTTATGTGTTAAATGTTTTCTTTCGTATTTTCTATGTATGTGATTGCTGTATTGAATAACGTATTTTCTTTTATGGTTAATTTATCATTTAGGACATTATTATATTTATATTTTATTTCTTTATAAATTTCGAATTCTTCTAGAGTGTTTAATTTGTTGCCCTTTGGGCATCTATGTAATATTTTCATGTCGTTTTTGAAATTTTCGTATTCGTGTCCTTCGTTTATTATATGTAGAGCGAAATTTGATGTTATTTTATCTATGTTGTTCATGTTTGCCGTTGGAAGATGCTCTTTGTATCTCCTTAAGAAACTCCTGTCTGTTTGTCCGATGTAAAATGTATTACAACTTTTGCATTTTATTTTGTATCCCCGCTTTCATCTTCGATTTTGGTTTTGTTTTTATCATAGGTTTTTATTCTATTTGTCAAATTATTATTGGTTTTATACGATATTTTATAATCGTATTTTTTAATTATACTTTGAATATTATTTGGCATGAACTTGGAGTAATCTGCTAAATACCAAATAGGGGAGAGGGGGGCTAGTATGGACAATTTTCACATATTTAAAAAATTGCACATGTAGATATTTAGTTTTTGTAATAAAGTAATTTTTAACGATTACTTATACGTTTTACCTTCATAATTGCACCAATAGTTACATTGAAACTTCCAATAGTTACATTGAAATCTTCGTTCAAAGTTTTTCAAAAATATTTATTCATACCAATCAAAACTGCTACTTTTTAAAATATCGGCATTATATGAGAGAATCCAATTTTTTGGATAAATACTTATACAAGCAATATATTACAAAATATGAATCTAATATTAAATCCAACCCTAAATCCTTTTGGCCTTATGTTAAATCTAAAAGAGGCTGCTCGAATATACCAGGATCAATGTTTTTGTGGGCAGAATCTGCTAATGATACTTTGTCCATTGCTAATTTATTTGTTGATTTTTTTAAGTCTGATTTTGAATCACCTAGTAACCCTATCCCTAAAGTCTCAAATAATGTACGTCCTGTGATAAATTTTTGTAACTTGTCTCTATCACATGATGATATTTGGAAGGGTATTCAAAATCTTAAACCATCTATACGTCCAGATGCCGACGGTTTTTGTGGTTTTTTCATTAAGAACTGTGCACTCAATTTACTTCTCCCCTTGATGATAATTTTTAATAAATCGTTGTCATCGGGTGTATTTCTGGATTGTTGGAAAGTAACGTATATTACACCTACGCATAAATCTGGTTGTAAAAACAACATTGCCAATTACAGACCTATATCCAAGTTGTCCGTAATCTCCAAACTTTTTGAATCCATTGTTAAGGATCAACTATTCTTTGCTGTTTCTCCTTATCAACATGGCTTCGTGAGAGGACGCTCAACTATCTCTAACTTAGTCTTATTTAGTGAGTATTGTGTATCGGCGTTTTTTCAAGGATGTCAGGTGGATGTAATCTATACTGACTTCTCTAAAGCGTTTTATAAGATTTCGCATGCTCTATTAATACAAAAATTTGAAGCTTTGGGTTTTCATTCAAGTTTCTTGAAATGGCTCGAATCTTATTTACACAATCGCCCATGTATTGTAGTTTTTGATAACATAAAGTCTACTGTTTATTTCGCAATTGCTGGTGTTCCTCAAGGAAGTATCTTAGGACCACTGTTGTTTATCATTTTTATTAATGATATTGCGTCTTTATTTGTCTATTGTAAATGCCTATTGTACGCTGATGATCTTAAGCTATTCTTACAAATTAAAAACGTGACTGATTCTGCACTTCTACAGTATGATTTAAATAACCTCCATCTTTGGTCTATTAACAATTTACTTCCTCTTAATTTAAATAAATGTGTTTATATGTCTTTTTCTAAGTCTAACATCTTTCTTTCAACCTCGTATAATATTGCAAGCTTTCCACTTATGTCTGTTGTTGAATTTAAGGACCTCGGAGTAGTATTTGATTCTAATTTTTCTTTTCGTCCACATTTGGACTTTGGCATTCCAAAAGTAGCATATGCTTGCTTTTATAAGACGTAATAGTTCTTCGTTTAGTGATCCGTACACTCTCAAAGTTTTGTTTACTAGCCTTGTTAGATCAAGGTTAGAATATGCGTCAATTGTATGGTTTTCTTTTTATGAAATACATAAATTTAGAGTTGAAAACGTGCAGAAACCTTTTACTAAGTTTGCATTGCGTTCGTTAAACTTTGAAAATGGTTCTCCTCCATATAATGCCCGATGACTTTTGATTGGCTTAAAAACCTCAGAAAGTAGAAGAAATATTTTGTCTCTACTATTCTTACATGACATCGTCTCTAATGCAATTGATTGCCCTGAATTACTTGAACTGATTCATTTTAATGTGCCAGCAAGAGCTCTAAGAAATCAAGTTCCTTTTTATCTTATAACTCCTCGTACTAATTACGCTGAAAATGCGCCTATTTTTAGAGCTATGAAAATGTTTAATCAAGTTAGTGCTTCGAATAATTTAGATCTCTCGGCTACTAAAATGGTCGTTAAGCATATTTTAAATAATTTTTTTAATTGATGTATCTTATTTTATGCTAGTCTAATTAAGAATAATTATGTTCATAGACTTAATTATTATTTAAAAAAAAAATAATAAATAAATAATTTACGCATCGTTTTAAAGATAAGCTACATACATTACTTAAGAAAATAAAATTATTACTTAAGAAAATAAAATCAAGCTTAAATAACACGTAAGCTCATATGGCTTTTGAAACATAATTTTTTACGCGTTACGCATATTTCACCGAAGGCATTTTGAGGCACAGGTTATATGCCAAAATTACATTTGCTATCATGATCATAGTATTTTTAGTCCTCTGACAAAAGTAATAAAATTTATTGCATTATAACATTTCTAAGCGAAATATTTTTTGGCTTTCTTTATCCTGTTCCCCTTTATTTTTACAGACATTTCGTTTCAAAAAAATTTCCAAAAAGTAAAAAAAATTTAAGTTATTCTAAGAATGTCCCACATATATTATCATTTTCATTCAATAAACTTATGGGCCACCTCATATACTATGCATGGTACTGTTTTGCTTTACTTGACTTTTATTCTTAATGCACTACCTCTTCCTATAATTATCCATAGAATGAATTACTGGCTGTTGAATCTCTGTAGTTTCAAAGTTATCTACTCGTATCTAGAGAGTGGTTGTCTATGTGATCGTATTGGAATTTGTTTTATTTAATTTCATTTTGCGTGTTGTTTCGTTAAAATTTTGTTGATGCATATTTTACTTAGATTGCAACGGAATTCGCAATTATTTATAAATGAGAAAGAAACAAGAGAAAATAAAATTATAGTATATACAAAGTAAAATTAAAACATTTGTTTGAAGTTTAGTTGGAGGGGAGACATTTATTTCATCTTCATTTTGTTGTGCTTTTGAATTGTTACGTATTCTTTTGTTCTATGAAACGTACAGTTATTATGATCAACTGTAATGCTAAATCATTCAGTTAAAATTTTTTGTTCGAAAAATTATACAGTCTGTCAAGTAATTGTTTGCGAAATAAATTATGAACCACAATTTTCATTTTCATGTTGAATAAAAATACGAAATGAGTATATTTTTTGGAATTATTTTTTGTACTCAATTCTTTTACTCATTCCTCATTAGAAAACAACAAATAAATAATTTAATATAATCAAAAACAAAAGTTTATGGAACAAAAATAAAAACACTTCTCCTTTCATGGTGTCAAATAATTATTTGCAAAATGCAAGGAACGGATGAAGAAACTAATGAATTCTTATCAAAAACTTCAATACTTGATGCGACTACCACGAATATCAATCACGGCTTGTATCCTCCTAAGAATAGATGCAATAAGTTTTTGTAATTCATACTTTATCGGTATTTTTTTGTTCATTCCCTCTTTATAACACTTATTAAAGCGTTTTTATTTGTTTTATTTGTTGTCCTATCACTTTACTGCTAATACAGCACCCAGATCCTGCGTAAGATCGATTTGGGCTTAGGATTATTGACCTGATACAATTTATATCTTAACTTTTCGGCCTTTTAAGAGTCAGTAAAGCTGAAATTCTGAGCATTTTTTTCCAATTCGTTGTAAAGAGTGTTTAAGTACACGGTTAGAAATCTTGGAATATATTTTAATACAAGCGAAGTATTACAAAGATTTTTAATACAATTTTGATTACATTTAATACTTTTGAATAGATTACAAAATTTTGTAAGACATTTTGTATTAAATTTTAATACAGTTCAAACATTAAAACGATATTTTATAACATTTGGAATCAATTTGAAGCTATCGCAAGTGTTACATTTGATTTTTAAACCATGCTGCATTATATTTAAATATGTCGTTTCCACTGGGATTCGAACCTGGTTCCCTTTGAAAACAATGGTTGCATGAGCAGTTTAACGACATCAGCCAACGTAGTATCATATTTTGTTTGGCTAAAAGTATACATATTTAAATTATCAATTGACAACAACGTAAAATGAAAGTTCAATATTTCATTTTGACGGAAAAGTGAGTAATTGAGTTTAAGTCGTTCACAGAAATGATGTGAGTAGCTAGTTGATTATAATGAGGATATTTGAACAGTGGCATGCCGCAGGACGACGACTTAAGTTCAATTCTGATCGGTGACAGGTAAAAAATTTACGTTCTCATTTAAAGTTTTAAGAACGCAACACAAATACATTTACCAATTGATACAAAAGTAGAGTATCGTAAAATTTTTTTTTTAAATTTTAAGAAAAACAAGTATTAAATTTTAATTCAAATTTGTATTAAAAATGAATTTTAATATCTAGGCAGTATTGAATTTTAATACAATTCTGGTGTAGTCATATATGTAAGCCCAAAAGTATTAAAATTTATTCCAAAATTCACCAACGCCTTCACATGATACTCGTATGTATCCCCATACCAAATAAAGCAACTTTCCACACTTTACAGTGCCACTCTTCTATTGATTTTTTCGTCGTATTCGAATATCATAATAATTTACCGTCGTATTTTTGAGATACACGATTTCGCAGTTCGCTTAGTAATTTGTGGTAAAATTGAGATAGATGAAATTTTCTTTATATGATCGAACTAAGATACCGGCATTTGGAGTATTTCATTAGACGCGTAATTTCTTAAGCTTTCCGATGCCATTAGAATCTCGGATATTTTTTTATTTGAGATACGCCCTTTTCGCTTAGTACGGCAGTATTTGGATGAAGGCTAATTTTTATGTTTATAATACGTTTGATTATATTATAATTAGTTTGGCACTAACGAGTTATTTCACTAACAATAATTAGCTTAAATACACATAACAAAAGCTATAAAAAATGTGTCTATTGAGTTTATTCCAGTGATGGCACCAAATGCCAAATGGTTTTGCGGAAATGTACTGTATCGAAACTTGGAATGTACTTTTTAAAGGGCGACTGTAATTTTTTTTTATGAACACCAAAATTTACAAAACCTATTTCAGCAAAGTTTACTAAAAATAAAAAAAAAAATTGATGAGATTTTCCTATTTTTTCAATACGTGCTCCTTTCAGCGAAGTTTTGCGTCGAGTGTCATGTTCTAGTAATTTGCTTAGCTTGAATAAGTAGCTTTGAAGCTTGATATGCTGATTGGCAAATATCTTATAATCCCAATGCTACTTACGGATAATTGCATTGTTTTTTGTGGCTTCATGCTCATTATCGCAACAGCTATGACACACTTTTCGTCCGCTCAAGTGACTATTGTGCTATATCCACGTCGATGGCGACAATATTGTAGAGTATAGGTTCCAGGATGCTACGCTGTGGTACTCTCGCACCTATAGATTTTATGTTCGATTATACGTTATTTTGCTTAATTTAAAGAAAATAAGTCTTAAAGATACGAATCTAGTGAATTGGCGTACTGCTTTGGAAGAATAAGTTTTAGCTTATGAAGTAAGCCGTTGTGCGAAACCATTTTAAAGCGCTAAATGACATCGGGGAAAATTGCTTACACACTTTTTTATTTTCAACAGCTTATTTAGTTACTGTTGGGATTTTGTGTTTTTGCGGCGAGATATGCAGATAGGACAACGGCTT
Organism: Tricholauxania praeusta; assembly: GCA_949775025.1. NCBI lineage: Eukaryota > Metazoa > Arthropoda > Insecta > Diptera > Lauxaniidae > Tricholauxania > Tricholauxania praeusta. The sequence continues at coordinate 114,299,762 of OX459028.1, forward strand.
GTATGGCTTTTTCCAGGTTTTGTAATCATTTTCATCTGCGATATATTTTTTAATAGCTTTACTAATGGTAACTATATTTAGTAAATCATATTTAGACATTTTAGTTAGTTATTAGATTGATACTTCGGCTAAAGTTTTTAGTGTAACATCAAGTCAACTGTACTGTACCTCTGGAAAGATTAGAACATTTTGCTTTTCATATGGAAGGTGGTCTGCAAAAATTTCTGCTTTTCGGAATCAATCCTGATGGCCTGCAAGCCATTTGCCTTACTCTATTGGTCTTTTTTAGAATTTCGTATATGTATTTCCATAGCGAGTAATACATACATATGTGCTTCTGCAGCTGGTTGTAAGGTAATTGATATATCGGTTGAAAGATTTATTTGTTGGGACATTTTATTAAATTGAGTTCTTATCATCACCTGTTATGAACTTTTTTTTCCAGCTATAATTTCCTTTGAATAGTTTAAGCCAGACGTTTTTTTAACAGGCTTGAAAGGATTCAAAGAAAGTTTTCACGGCTTGCACTACATTTCCTTAATTTTTCAGAGCCTTTTCCTTCATACAGTGCTCGATGCTTGCTCCTCAATCTAAAATCTTTGGAGAGTAGGAGCACTATTTTATCGCTACTTTTTGTTTTTAATTATTAATGGTAGCGTTGATTGCCCTCATCTTCTTAGTAGAATTAACTTTAGCATCCCCGTTAGAAAGTTGCGAAATATACCAATATTTCATGAGTGTCTATGCAGGACGAATTTCTCTTCGAATTCTCCTTTAATTCGGTGCCAGAGAGAATTTAATGGATTAGCTCAAACCAACTCCATTGATTTCTCTTGTACTTTGTTGTATATGAAGAATTTATTATGTGCCATTTATTAATTTTTGTTTTTATTTTATTTTTACTATTATTTTTAATTAATATTATTGAAGGTATACATAGTCAGTAAGGATTTAAGATTCCATTGACTTAATTAATAAATAGATGATGACAGCTTTTGTGGAAATCGTTAGGAGCCTTTTGAGAATAAAATTTGCAAAATGAGTAACTGTCTACTAAAATAAAAAAATCCTAAAATATTTGATAAAATACATAATTTTTATCAACAAAAATAATTTGTATTTAATTCGAAACATGTAGGGAAGTTTCCATTTTGTTTTTCCCTCGCATGTCGAAAAGTGTTGGCGTTTTCTTCTTTTGTAAAATTTGCGTTTCTATATGGGTGGCATGTTGGAAATTCAAATATGCTGGAATGAGCAACTTGGTGTCGTGTGCTGACGTTAGTTTACGGCACTGGCAATGAAGTTATAAACCGGACAAAAAGCACAACAGACGACAACATGTAAACGGACTGATAATCAAATGGACTAATAATACAGTAGTTTTGTTAGTAGTATAACTGTTTATGGGACATGACAGTTGCTTCCTCTTTTGTTGGCTTTTCTCCAACTTCACCATTCTGTTTTTCATTTATTTATTTTCCGTCTTGTCTGCTATCGTTCAGCATTCCTGTTACCATCTTTGGCGTGATATTTAAATGCATTCATGCAGCCATTTTTCTCCACCACTTTTGCTATAGGCCGTTCAATTGGTTGTAAATACTTGGAGTTTGTCGGGCCTTAAAGTAAATGGTAGAATTACATTTTTTGCAGTGAAATTTCTTTAGCACGGGTGTGATTTGAAATTAGGTGTGTAAACTGAAACGCAAAAGCGACTCTATTTTTTTTAGCCTTCCTATCCTAACTATAGTTGACGGGATCTAAGATAGCTACATATATCCTTGATATATCAGATAAAAGTACTCATCGAGCAGAGTGCCCGAAAACTATCAGCTTTGAGATCGGTTAAACAAAAGCTGGGATATAAGAGTGGAAAGATTTTTTTTAAACATTGCACTGATTAACTTCCAAACAACGCTTAATTGGCAAACAAAATCAGTTGCAATGAGAGAGAGTAGTAGATTTTTTGCTGTAACTTATCTAGAATCTAGATCGCGTCAACTTCAATCATTTTAATAAAACATCTTCGTCTCATTCTATTGCAGATTAGTTTTCCAAAGGTTTCACTTCTATCACATGTGAACTGCACTAATGTTTTTTTTATAAATTTTTTATTTGTAGCTGGTACCTAACATAATAGCTTTGAAGCTAAAACCAATCAATTAGGTTAGGTTAGGTAGGAGTGGCAGTCAGTTACAAAACCGACTCACTTAGACCAAGTTTGGTCCATTGTGATACCACAGGGTACTTGACTATACCCTTTCATTGAACCATCCAGATTTCGTAATGAAACTAAATAACTAACCTATGCTAACATGTCTAAGGTCCTCCAGGTCATCAAACAAAAACGAACCAAGTGTTTTGTAGCGTTTTCTAGCAAGTGCAGGGCAGGAGCAAAGAAAATGTTTAATGTTTTCCTCCTCCTCCACATCCGCACAACTTCTACAGTAGTCAAAAGACTGAATAGCTAATCTCTCCGCATGTCTGCCGATAAGCCAGTGGCCAGTTATTACTGCAACAACTGACGAGACACTGTGTCTAGTGCGGGATATCAGTTCTAGAGATCGCTTAGCGTTCCATTCCGGCCAGATTTGCCTTCTTATATTGCAAGTTAACCCTTGGGTCCATCTTATGTTAGCCTTTTTTATCATGTCTTTTTTAAGCAGTAACTTGCAGGTAGCAAGTGGCATGCCAACACCTTCCTTGTCTTGAGGAATTTGTGCAGTAGTCCCCTGCCTAGCAAGTTCATCAGCTTTGCAGTTGCCATCAATGTTCCTATGCCCAGGCACCCAGATGAGGTGAATGTTAAAATGCTGAGCCATCTCATTTAGAGACGAGCGGCATTGTTGGGCCACTAGTGAGTTTAGGAATACTGATTCTAGGGATTTAATAGCAGCTTGACTATCTGAATAAATATTAATACCCTTCTTGGATACCACATTTATTCTCAGCCAGGATGCTACTTCTTCTATTGCTATAACCTCTGCCTGAAAAACACTACAATGGTCTGGTAACCTCGCAGCAATACTTATCTTCAGTTCCTTAGAGTAAATACCATAACCCACTTGGTTATTTAACTTGGAGCCATCCGTGTGGAAATTAATATGGTTCCTTCTCCCCGGGATTCCTCCCTTCCAGTCATCCCTAGATGGGATATGGGTTACGTAATCTCTCTTGAATGAGATTACTGGAATAGTATAGTCCAATTTAGAGGGTACGGAATTCAAGCTATTAAGGATAGTTGAGTGTCCTGTACTTCCCTCGGACCAGCATGTAGTTTCCCTAAGTCTAATCGCGGTACATGCTGCCATTCGTTTACCAAACAGGTCAAGGGGAACGAGATGAAAGAGGACCTCCAAGGCATCAGTCGGTGTGGACCTCAGTGCACCACTGATGTACATGGAAGCAGCTCTTTGAACCTTCTGCAATTGTCTGTAATAGGTGACCTTGTCTAAGACAGGCCACCACAACACAATGCCATATAACAGAATCGGTCGAATTACCGCTGTGTAGAGCCATTGAATGATACGAGGTGATAGCCCCCATCTTCTCCCCACAGCTTTTTTACAAGAGTATAGTGCTACAGTTGCTTTCCTAACTCTCTCAACAACATTTATTTTCCAACTTAATTTCCTATCCAATATCAGACCAAGATACCTTGCACTACTTTTTAAGACAAGTCTAACGCCCTTTAGCGAAGGTGGTACTATAATTGGAAGTTTGTGACTCCTAGTAAAGAGTACTAGTTCAGTTTTGTTCGGATTTACGCCTAAGCCAGCCTCATCTGCCCATGAGACGAGTCTGTTTAAAGCATTCTGAAGAATTTCACACAGTGTGTTTGGGAATTTACCACATGCAATTAATGCTACAATGCTGATATATCAAAATATCGATATCTCAAGGGATATCGTTTGCGATATTTTCAAGATATTTTTAGCACACGATATAACGATATTCGATATCAGATTTATTATATCGGTTTATGATATATGTTTATTCCAACTATTTTCTTTTTTAATTTTGGTGGGGTGGAGGACCTTTTTTTTTTGGTCATTCAAAATATTTTGATGCGACTAAAAAAATTTTTGGTTTTATTCCAAAATTGGATTTTTTGACATACACTACGATATATCGCATATCGTTATTTTTCGCTGATATATATCCGTGTGATATTTATCGTACTGTAAAAATATCGATATTATTGATATCCGATACTTAATACAATATCAACAACCCTGAATAGCTTTACAGCCAAGCCTTTTCAGTGACATGAGCATCTTATTTATTGCCAGATTCCACAGAAGAGGAGATAGCACTCCACCCTGCGGCGTTCCTCTGCGGACAAACCTATTAGCTTCGGAAATGCCAAGATTTGAGGTAATGGCTCTGTTTGTCGGTAGCTTTTTAATCAGCTCAACTATGGAACTGTTGATACCCAGTTTCTGCAGTTCATTGATAATAATACCTGGGTCAACGTTGTTAAAAGCTCCTTCAATATCCAGGAACGACGCCAGGGCGAATTCCTTACATGCAAAGGATTTTTCAATGCTGCTCACTAGTGTGTGAAGTGCGGTTTCTATAGATCTGCCTTTCGTGTAAGCATGCTGAGAAGTAGACAGCCGATCAGGTTTGATAATGCTGCGAACATAGATTTCTATGAGTCTTTCCAAAGTTTTTAAAAGAAAAGAGAAAAGACTTATTGGCCTAAAATCCCTTGGATTTATGTAAGAGCTCTTCCCAGCCTTTGGAATGCAAATGACTTTAGTCATCCTCCAGGCTAGAGGAATAAAGGAAAGGTTAAGACAGCCCTTGAAAATAGCTGTCAACCAAGGTTTAATTAAGCGAGCAGATTGTTGCAGCTCAACTGGTGTTACACCATCAGGTCCTGGTGACTTATAGGGTTTGAAGCTATTTATCGCCCATCGAATTTTGGTTTCTGAAACAATGTCCCCGAGAATAATTGAGGGCATCTGAGGTTGAACATTCAATTCCTCTGGTTCATGCAATGAGTTACCAGGGAAGTGAGTATCTAGTAAGAGGTCTAAGGTTTCTTCGCTAGATGTTGTCCAGGAGCCGTCAGGCTTTTTTAAAAGACCTAGAGTAGTGGGCGAGGTAGATAAAACCTTCCTTAGCCTAGATGCTTCTGAAATCTCTTCAAAGTTTCCACAAAAGTTCCTCCACGAGTTACGTTTAGCTTTTCTTAACGAATTCTTGTAAATTTTGAGACTAGATTTATATTCATTCCAGTCATTATCCAAACCTGATTTTTTGGCTTTGTTTAATAAATTCCTACTTCTTCGTCGAAGAACCTGAATTTCATTTGACCACCATGGGGGTTTCTTCTTTCCTCGAGGTTTACTTACAGGACAAGAAATCTCCAGGGATTTATTTAACCCTCCCGTTAAGTTTCGAACCAGCCTGTCTATGTCGTGGATAGTTGACGGCTCTACGGGGGTTGAGATAGGAAGATACTCTGCTATTTTCCTGTTATATATTCCCCAGTTTGTCCTTTTTACATTTCGGTGAACAATCGGATCTGGGGGGTTAACAGTGAGAACAAATTCTATATAACGATGATCTGAAAAAGAGTGCTCGCTTGAGACTCTCCAGTCAACGATACAATCAAAAACAAAGTCCGAGACCAATGTTATATCCAAGACTTCTTCCCTGTTCCTTACTATAAAGGTTGGTTCACAGCCTTTGTTGCAGATAAGTAAGTTAGTGTTTAAAATGTATTCTAGAAGTGACTCACCTCGATCATTATCATCTGTGCTACCCCAGACAGTGTGATGCGCATTTACGTCACTGCCTATGATTAGCCCAGTTTTGTTTAAGCGGGCCTGCTCTACAGCCGACTTTAAATATGTCGGTGGTAAACCACTCGCCATGTCGAGAGCCATGTAGCAGGAAGCTAACCAAAAGCCTCCAGCTTTTATCTCCAGGCTAGCAACGACCGTATCTAGGTCACTGTAATTAGAATGCAAAAACAAGTTAAGATTAGTCTTTGCCAAAATGCACGCTCTGGGGTTACCTTCCACATTTGCCACCAGTAGCTTATAGCCAGGCGTCCTCAGACCACAGACTCTCCCGGCATGAACCCAGGGTTCCCAGGGTAACCGGATCAGTAAGCCGGCGGACGCAGCTTTTGAGTGGTGGAGATTAATTTGGAGGACCCTCATCGGATTCCAAATCACCTCCCCTCTCTACGACTGAACCAATCAATTAATTTCATTGAATAATTCGAAATGTATTTGTATAACCAGCAAAACATTCGTAAAAAGTTGTAAATCGGCCCCGTAGTTTTTTTTTTAAATCAGGTCTGCCCTCAGAAGCTAAAAGAGCGTATCTCAAAAAAAAATAAAAAACAACTCATATTCGTGATTCTTATGGCATCGGATAGCTTTAGAAATTACGCGTCTAACGAATTCTCGTATCTTCTGGTATCTTAGTTAAAACTTATAAAAAATCTCCTAAGAGAATTTTCTCTTTCTCTATTTTACTAATTGACATAAATAAAATACCGAAACGCATTTTTTTGAGACACGCCTTTTTCGCTTCAAAATTTTAAAATTTTTTTTAACGAAATAAATGATAAATAAAGTATACTTAATGTTCTTTAAATCTTACATACAACTGTCATACACAAACTTTTGTTGAGTAGTTGTAGTCTATGCCGATAATCCACGATTAGATAAATTGAAATTTCGAACTTTCGCTTACCAAATTATTAAATTTATATATGGGTCATTCTTTGTCAAGTGGATCACCCCACTCGTCCATCGCAGCTTTTCAGATAAAAAAAGCTTAAAATTTTCCTTTAAACAATTACTTTGCAATATCATGTGATTTTTTTAGCAAATTTTACAGCTCAATATGGCGACCACAACGGAAAAGGTCACATAATATTTTTGAAACATATTGCAAAAAAAAAAAATCTTAAGAAAAATATAAAAACTTGTCACAGTAAAAATAAAAATATTTTTCTGAATACCTTGACGAATTTTAAAAACGTTTCACTCAGTGCGATTTTTAATGAAAGTTGATAAAAGTTTAATCAAAACTGTTTTCATCACCAACGCAAAAGCTAAAAATTTTCCGAAAATTATTCCCAAAAATATTTTATGTCATCCAAGCTACGCATTCAAACCATTGAAGTATTTTTTAGCTTTTTAAAATTTTTTCTTTTTCTCAAAATTTTCCGTTGTCGCCGCCATATTGGAGTCACCATCTTGATTTTCAAAAAGGCATCACACGGAATTCAAAAGATTATGAATATATAGAAGTTCCTTTAATAGTTTCATCGTCCATTTGATGAAATTCTGTAAAACTACTGTTTTTCAGCCTTCGATATTAGAAACTGAAAAGCAATAAGGTAGAAAGAATCAGAATTTCGTTTGAAAATACTTGCTTCGACAAACGCCTATGAATTTTTGATATATTTTTAATGGTTTTTATCGATTTTAATTAGCTATACCTGCACACGGCGCCCTGGAAGCAAGTTAGGGCTGGGAAAAATCGGTAAGGAAAACTATCGGTAGTTAACGATAGTTTTCAAAAATCTATCGGTAACTATCGATAAACATCGGTAACTACAATGCGAAGGAGGAAAAAAATGTTTTTGCACAATTCCTAAAATATCAGGCTTAAGTTTACTTTAGCTCCCATTCGCCAATTTTTATTAAACCAAACCTTTCTTATGTGCTTTTCAAATATTAGAATAAATATGCAATCATAAAGTATAGCTCGGATCTAGTTTTATAGATAAAGCCATCGAAGATATAGTTGCAGATATAGATTTTGTAAAAACCTGGATAATTTGGAAACCTCTGTATGTCATAAGAAAGATCATTTAATTGCCTACAATTATATGAAGCAACCCTTTGAAATTAAAACTATAATTTTGGAGATATGAGAATTTTTCTGAGATTTTGATTAATTTTTTTTTTAAACCGTTAATTTTTCCAAAAATGTGTTAATGACCTATAATTTTTTAAGCGTAATTAGAAAGCTTTATTTATTTCCTTTAAAATGGTATATTATGTATATGTATATTATGTATATTTAAAACAGTATTGTTCGAATTAATGTGAACACAAGTGATAATTTGCAAAAAACAACATTTATTAGTTATAGACGAAGAAAAAAGAGAAAAGTATACAATTTAAATAGTTTTAATGAGGCTTTTATAACTTCCTTAACAAATTTTGGCATAGAATTTACAAGTTTTATACACATTTTCGATACTTGCTGGTCTCAAAACCATATCTGAATTAGGGTTGGGGAAAAATCGATAAAAATCGATGTTCATCGATTTTTTTTGACATAGCTTGCTATCGATTAATTTTGAACCCTAACGATTAAAATCGAAATCGAAATTAGGGTTCAAAATTGATCGATGGTGGGCTGTGTCAGGGGAATCGATGAACATCGATTTTTCCCCAGCCCTAGGAGGGGAGAATTCCGATTTTATCGATGATAATCGATTTTGTTACCAAAAAACACCGATGTTTTTTTTAACGATTTTTCCCAGCTCTAATCTGAATTACAGTCTCAATCATTTTTGTTTTTGCTGTGCAGTTTATTTTACGAAGTCCAGCCCTTATAATCGCCCAAAGATTTTCAATTGGATTAAGATCCGGTAAGTTTCCTGGCCATTCAAGGCATGATATCTTTTTGCACTTTAAATATTTCATCATGACCTTCGACACGTGACATGGAGCCGGATCTTGTTGAAAAAATGCTTGACCGTTGGCATCAACTTTTCGTCGTTCAGCTTCCAATCTTTGTTCTAGCAAGTCTTTATGTTTTTGTGTGTTCATCATGCCTTCGATCGGTACAAGGGATCTGGTAAATTTATAAGAAAAGTAGCCCCAAAACATCTTCTTTAACGGATCTGGTCCGATCGTCGCCTTTGTATTCGATTTCACCAGCCAGTATAAATAGAGTTTTCTAATTACTCACCAAGAAATCAGCATGTAATCTTTAATGATTTTCAAATTATTTAGCACTCAAATTTTAAGCATATTTTTTTTCTGAAGCTTTGGACTACGAGAAAAGACGCTGATTTTTGTTAACCTTTTTGTATTGAAACTTGTTTCGAGTACGCCGCACAGTGGTGCGAGCTCATACGAGTTGAGGAAAAAATGAAAGGGATCGCCGTGGAACAATAAATTTCGGCATAGACCTTTTTAAGATCAGGGATAGGAAAATTTAGAAATATAGACGCAAAATATCGGCTTCGACGCCTAAATTCACTTCCACGCCGTTAATTCAAGAAGGATTTAAAAATGATAATAAAAACACGAATTTCAGTATAGACCTTTCTAACATCAAGTGCAAGAAAATTTGTAGAGATGGACATGAAAGATAAGCTGCCACACCTACCTCCCATATAGGAAACTTTTTAAAAAGGTTTTAAAACGAAAAAATGCATCGAATTTGAGTACAGATCTCTCTTTGGTTAAGAAAAACAAAATTTATGAAGATAGGCTACCTTAGATGCGGACAATGTATTGAAAATTATAATGGAGTAACACATGTCTCTTTTATACTCGAAAATACATAAATAAATTTTCGAAAATTGAGTGTTTCCGAAGAATTCTAGAACATGCTATTTTTTGAATATGTCTAGTGTACACACTTTTTTGGTTCACGATAAAAAAGAACAAGTCAAATGCTGATGGTTGCCATCATCTCTTCGAAGCTATTACGCGGTTAAAGTATCTTCCTTTAAAGTAGATATTTCAACATGTCTAGTGTATACACCTTTTGTGGTTGAACAAGTCAATTGCTGATGGTTGCCGTCATCTCTTCGAATCTATTACGCGGTCAAGGTATCTTCCTTTAAAGTACCGAACGTTGGTATGCATCCATTCAGACCATTCTGAATGAATGGAACTTCAGGGCGCACAGTGGACGTTCTCATAGATGCTAGCTGTACTAAAATCAAAAATTTGTTGAAGGAATTTTTAATGCAACTCGGTTTAATATTTTAGGAAATGATTAGAAAGAAGAGATGTACTCTTATTTTTGAGATAACCTTATGTTTTTCAGGGTGGCAACTCCACAAAGTTCTGTTTGACATGTTTACGATAGCTGTGGAAATACTAAAATTTTACCTTTTATTTCTTGGCGGGAAAAAGTTATTTTCAATACCAATATCAAAAAAGGTTATGGATATGAATTTTGGTGGTAGATATTGCAAAGGTGCTAAATTTTTAAAGTTTAATATGTGTGAATTATATTGTAAATGGTGTTTCAGTAAAGTCCTCTTCGGGGTTTGTTGTTTTTGTGAAGTTTTGATTTCTGTGGAAGAAATAAGAAATGTTCCGCATTGAACCGCTGTTGTTTCTATATGTACGTCTCTGTGATAGTATTCTGCATCAATTGAGTGCAATTTTATTACCCCTAACTTGCCTTGACGTGATCTCTTCCTAATTAAAGGTAACACTTCCAGTGCTCAAAAAGAGAAATCTGATACTCGCTAGGAAATATTTATGTATTTGCGAGAAAAAAAGCTGCTGCAATTACATATGTATATCAGAGTCCACGTCTGAAGTACTAAGTTATATATTAACTAAACTTCAAATAATCGAAGTAGATGATACCAAAATAAAGACTTTTAGCAACTTTGCTTAGGTAAAATGTCCACTTATGAACAACTTCACTCATTCATCAGCACCAAAATCAGGACTTTGTAAAACATGGAGTCAATTTCGTACTCCACTGCTGCCACTGCACAATTACAGAGAACTCAGCTTCGTTCTTCTCATCATGGCACTCAATTTCGCCCAACTCAGTCAGATACTCGAAATGATAAGTATTATTGTGATTCTTGCCACTTAATGTATTTAATTTTTTTTGGTGGTGGATAAAAAACCTTGCATAAAAATTGCTTAGGTCGGCGCAGATTTTGACACTACCAAAGCGCCACGGTCAAAGTATATAGACAATCGCATCACACCATGGTGCATAATGCATTTAAAGTTTCATCAACTCAGTGCCTGAGGTTGAATGATTTGGGACTCATTTAACCTCAACCACTGTATAGTATTCACGAGCAGTCTCTACTCCTCACTCAAATTAATTGTATTTACTCAGCTACACATACATATGAACTCAATACATCGGTATACTCTGATAGCTACGGTAAAAGTGAAAATTCAACACTTCGAAAATGCTCATGAAGCTAGAGCACTCACAAAAGAGCGGTAACTGTAAACTTTGTGGGCTCTCTGATGAATCTCAGTTCGCAATGGCTGCTACTATACATCTGAAAACACACTCACCGTCTACAAGGCAAAAAATAATACTTATCTGTGCCAAAACCAAAGTAAAACCCATCAAGAAAATAACGATCTCGCGCCTTGAATTATTTGCTGCCGTAATTCTGACGAAACTCATGAAGTATGTCTAAGTTACTGTACAAGTAAACATACAATCAACTTGCATGTGGACAGATTCAATTGCAGCACTCATTTCGATCAAAACTCATGCAGATCGCTCGATTGAACAAATTGCTAGATCTCGTGCCAAGTGCACATTGGCGACATATTTCTGGCACGGAAATTCTAGCTGACTGTGCCTCACGGTGAATAGCAACTTCAAAAACATTCGTTATGGTAAATGGGGTTCCCTGGTTGTGTATGAATCAAGAGCATTGGCTAGCTCAAACCTCATCATATGATGATGCTTGCAACATGGAAGCACGTCGCATTTCAATAGTCGCGACCACAACGCATTTATTGACTCATTAGGAGCCCTACATGTAGTATGGCGGTTAGAACACTCACAAATAGATCCTGAAGGTAAACATACCACAATTTTACATCAATATTTATAATTCACTACGCACACAATTTGACACACTAATCTTATCACCTAAGATGGGATTATTCAACTGACGCTGAGTAGAATAAGATTTAAATATTGGATTATTGATGAAAGAGTATCAGTAAAAACACTCACTCTTTCTACACTGTATTTATTGTGCTCGTCAACGAGGAATAAGAGCACAGCAACTCATTCGCGAGTAACACCATCCACACCAAAACATGGTGTAGGCGAGGCTCCAAAACTCAAGAGTATGGATCATGTGTCTGCATGACTTCATCAGCAGTACACTGAGAGGTAGTAAGTGACTACTCAGCAGATGGGCTTATTGCTGTCTTTCCACGTTTCACGACTCGGTATTTCCACAGCACTTTATCTCGAAGTGATTTCACAAGTCACGAAGTCAAAATGGGCTCTCTTGTTTTACTCACTGATGATTGGTTTTCATTAAACTATATTTAGGACAATATGGGCTTACAGGAGTAGCTATCATCAAGACATCACCTACGACCCTCACCAGGCCAATCACCAAGTTGGCTATTCTACCAATCATAACGAAATATGAATCAACAACTTCAACTCAACCTACATGACTTGAGAAAAGTTTTCAGATCAAAAAAAAAAAATCATCAACCTTATTGCTGATGGCGGGGAGAATGTTCAGAATTGACAATTAATTTTTTAGCCAACGATCATTATCAACCACCTGCTTTTATTTATTTTCACACCTCCAGTTATGTCTCTTGCCCCATTAGTCTTTTTATTTTTGTACTGACAACGTGCACAAGTTCGAATCATTGAATACCAGTAACTTATTTTTTTGTGAAGCAATGAACTTTATTTAGTAGAATATTAGTCTCATCAAACTTTACAGTTTTCATGTAATCAAGTATTAGCTGAGTTCTAGCTCTTTCGACCAGCTCCCGAGGGCATGCATGATTTTTCTCTCGAATTTTAGACCTACATATGTTCATTTCTAGGTAATTTTTTACACACTATATGTTAGTTCTTTCTATTTTTACAAGTAATATATAATTTTTTGAATTTGTGCAACACCATCTATATTTCCTCATAGCTTATATTGTTTTTATATCTGTCGAACATTGCAAAATTTAATTTTAGCATTAGTGTTTTTTAACATTGTGACTGCATTCATGAATGACAAATGAAAAACTTACGTACTTAACCTTTTGTCAACCAATTTTATGCAATTAACCATAAATTTTAAATATTTGCTGCATAATTTTGGGCAACGAGTAATCCCATTCCCACCTACCGTATTGATAAAAATTGGGGTCATCATGAGGTTTTGCCTCGTCAGTGTGCTGATCGACGGTGTCGCGCTCATCAATCATACGTGACCCAGCTTAATGTGCTCCTTAGCTAATGGTGTTCGGTAAAAATCTATTTTCAGATACAACGTTTGACAAATGGGTCGTTCCATCTATAATTTGCTTTTTTTACCCTGACGTGTTTTAAATTGGCTGAAAATTTTTTGAGTGATTAAGGCATTATCTAATATATAGAAAAATATTATATCAAACTTTTTCGGCCAATAGTTTTGATAAAAAAATTAATTTCTTAACCCTGTTTAGAGCCGCTCGTAAATAACACAAAAACTTGAATGATAAATATAAACAAACAAACACAATTAAAATTCGCTTTCATATTATTTTTAGGTAGCTGTGTACTAGTAGATGACAAAAAAAACTGCAAGTTTGGAAAAATTAACGCCTAAGCGTTATATATATAAGAAAAAAAAATTTACGTTTCAGGAAAACATCGATTTCTCAAATACTACAAAATCGATTTCAGTTTTTTTAGGCTCAAAATGTTCAGAACATATAGGAGTACCATCCTTTAAACTTTCGTTCATGTTTTTGCACCCTATTTGATTTGACAAGCATTTTAGTGAAGATATATGAAACTTAAAAATAAAATTTGGATATTCTATTGATACTTTTGTTAATTTTTCGATGTTTTTTGTAATTTTTATAATACTTTCAAACTTTAAAAGCTTTCAGCTTTTTTCAATTTTTAAAAGTTTACCAATTTCTTTAAGTTTTCTATTTTCTTGAAAATTTCAAAAATTTAAGAAATATTTAAAATTTTAAAAATAGAAAAATTTCAAAAATTGACATAGGTTGAAAAAATCTGAGTTTCTCAAAATGTTCAAAACATATAGGAGTACCATCCCTGAAAGTTTCATTTATGGCTTTGCACCCTATTTGATTTGACAAGCATTTTAGTAAAGATTGATGAAACTTAAAAATAAAATTTGGATCTTCCATTGATACTTTTGATGATTTTTCGATATTTTTTTGTGATTTGTATAATATTTTCAAACTTCCGAAATCTTCAGCTTTTTTCAATTTTTAAAAGTTTTTCAATTTTTTTAAGTTTTTCATTTTTTTTGAAAGTTTCAAAAATTTAAGAAATATTAAAAATTTTAAAAATGAAAAAATTTCAAAAACTGGCATAAATTGAAGTATTATAAAAATTACAAAAAACATCGAAAAATTAACAAAAGTATCAATTGAATATCCAAATTTTATTTTTAAGTTTCATATATCTTCACTAAAATGCTTGTCAAATCAAATAGGGTGCAAAAACATGAACGAAAGTTTAAAGGATGGTACTCCTATATGTTTTGAACATTTTGAGCCTAAAAAAACTGAAATCGATTTTGTAGTATTTGAGAAATCGATGTTTTCCTGAAACGTAAATTTTTTTTTCTTTCAGTGTATATATAACGCTTAGGCGTTAATTTTTCCAAACTTGCAGTTTTTTTTGTCATCTACTAGTACACAGCTACCTAAAAATAAAATGAAAGCGAATTTTAATTGTGTTTGTTTGTTTATATTTATCATTCAAGTTTTTGTGTTATTTACGAGCGGCTCTAAACAGGGTTAAGAAATTAATTTTTTTATCAAAACTATTGGTCGAAAAAGTTTGATATAATATTTTTCTATATATTAGATAATGCATTAATCACTCAAAAAATTTGCAGCCAATTTAAAACACGTCAGGGTAAAAAAGCAAATTATAGATGGAACGACCCAAATAGAACTGGGCCTCTTACGGGTCGTTAAATTTCAATTCACAAAATGTTATTCGAACAACTTTTTTTCGACTTATTCGTTATTCGATGAAGAAAACCTATTAAGAGCGTAAGAGCGCCTTATCAGCAAAAAACTTACAACGTGTGCTATTTGGCCAGGGAAATGTTGGAAAGGTCCATTCTAAGTGATGGTATAAAGCTTTCAGAACAGATTTTTTTTGTTAAAAAGTCGTTTTGCAAAAGGTTAAAATCGGCAAAATAGATTTTCAAATATGAAAAACCTCAATAGTTTTGCAGCAAATGACACAAAAAGTAAAAACCAGAAGAAACCAGAAAAAAATTCAAGCTATTCACTAACATCCAAAGCCGTACCTTTCTTCATACTAGTATTTATTTTCGTAATAAAATGACGTTATAAATCACGCCATTTTTTAGACCAGGACTAAAAATATTCAAAACAAAGCTTATGCAAATTATGTACTTTTTCGGAAAAATTACAATTGTCTTGGGAAAGATTTTTCAAGAACTTAGAGATTTCAATGTATCTCAAAAACTATTAAATTTATCTTCTGGTTTTACTAGGCCAAGAAATCCTAACGGGTTGTGGTTTTCATGAATGCCGTATCATCATCATTCAGATAATTTTAGATTCAAAACTATCGGGAGTTGCCGATATTTCTTGCTTCAGATATTGTTTAGCGCTTAAAAGAATAAGTGCTGATCAAAAGTTCATGAGCAGCATTCCACTTTTAGAAGCTTATCCCAAAAAATGTAATACACGATTATTTTCACATAACTCAAAAGATACAATGATTATTTTCAGTCTTTTGTTTTTCTTTGTCGGCAGCGCTTTTTCTAGAATCAATCGGGGAAAGAAATGAAATTAGCTGGTACACCCACAAAAAATGTTAATTGCAGTAATTTCTCATAAGTGAAATAGAAACAAAAACAATAAACACAATAATTACGCTCTGGAGATTTCTAGCCACGAGTGCTTCTATCTACTGCGTCAACTTAGTTATAATCTGAATACGCAAACCACCTCTCAATTACTCATGCATAACCCAATGTGCACAAAAACGGACGCGAATTCGTTTGTTGCGCATTCCGTTTTTTGTAAGTAAAAGGAATTCGTTTCGAAATCGTATCGGAATTCAAATACGAAGTCGTTTCGAATTCATTTTTTGGTCATAAAACAAATTCGTTTCGAATTCGTTTTTTGTTCATAAAACGAAATCGTTGCGAATTTTGTTTTTTGTAAGTAAAACGAATTCGTTTCGAATTCGTAACGGACTTAAAATACGAATCCGTTTCGAATTCGTTTTTTGTTCATAAAACGAATCCGTTTCGAATTCGTTTTTTGTTTATAAAACAGATCAAATTTTTTTGGAAAATAAGTCCCGAAAAAATTTAAAAAAAAAAATTTTGTGCTTTAATCGAATTAGAAATGTTTAAAAAGTCGAAAAAAACACATATGTATATTTTTTATCACTGAAATTAACAATCCGTTTCGGATTCGTTTTTTTCGAATTTTTAAACATTTCGAAGTCGATTAAGACACAAAATATTTTTTTAAAATTTTTCTTTGAAAATTTTTCCGGGACTTAGAAAAATTTTCCAAAATTTTTAAATTTTTCCAAATACGAATTCGTTTAGAATTCGTAACGGACTTTAAATACGAATTCGAAACGAATTCTTTTTTGGTTCATAAACCGGATCAGTTCCGAACTCGTTTTTTGTTCATAAAAAAAAATTAAGTGTTTTAAGCGACTTAAAATTGCTTAAAAGCTCAAAAAAACTTATAAAATTTTTTACTCAAATTTTTTGGAAAAACTAGAAAATTTTCTATGAAAAATTTTTGAAAAAAAATTTTATTCTTAATCGAACTAGAAATGTTTAAAAAGTCGAAAAAAACTTATTTTTTTTACCAAAAACATTTGAGCTAAAAATTTTATAAGTTTTTTTGAACTTTTAAGCAATTTTAAGTCGCTTAAATCATTAAATTTTTCTTTATAAACAAAAATCGAATTCGAAACTGATCCGGTTTATGAACAAAAAACGAATTCGTTTCGAATTCATATTTGAAGTCCGTAACGAATTCGAAACGAATTCGTTTTTTGTAAATAAAGCGTATCAAATGAGAGAAGATATCATTCGCCTTTGACATTTATTTTAATATATGACAGGTAGCCTAGTAGGTAGCGCGCATGACCAAAGAATTAAATGTTAAAGAACAACGCTCCCAGAAATGTCGATGATTGGAACGTGTTACTATTTTAAAGACCTTAGAAATATGATCTTAGAATGAGGGGAAATGTGATTTTGCGCTTTGGGGTTTTTAGCAACGAAGCTGAAATTTCATCTGATCTGCCATTATGTATTTTATTAAAATTTTCAATTTTATTTCTTTAAATTAATAGAGAAGTTTTTTGAAAATAAGAAAATGAAAATAAATGCTACATGAATTGGAAATTAAAAAAAAGGGGGAAACCTTTCGACAATTATACAATAATTTCAATATTAATTGTGATTATTAAAAGGAGGAAAATCCTGATGATAATTACTCACTAAGTAATTCCTTCCGCAATTTTTTATTTGAATTAATTAGTTTATTTTACATTTATTTACGTACTTGATCAAGGGATCAGGAGTTCTAAGCCCCTTATATAAATATTTCTGGATTCGGAAAGGCTTAAGCCCAAATCAAAATAACACGGCGATAACAGTAGTGTATTTTGACACATTGATATAGTCTCCGTGTAAATTTTAAAGAAATCTACAATTTTTATCTTTAAAAATATGATTTTCGTGTTTTTTTAGTTGCAGGATCAGTACTAGTGATTCAGCTATTCTTATTGACTTTATTCAATATTAGCTTGTTTCAACCAATAATTTTTTTCAAGTAAAACAAGAAAATTGAAAAATGTAAGATCATAATTTCTATATATTTATAGCCCCCAAAGGAAAAATCCTGGTTGCAAAAAAATAGCCTAATTTGAGCACACACACAAGCAAACAACATAAATATAATTTTTGTGATTTTTCAAAATTACAAATAACGGTATCAGTTGTAAGCTACAAAAAAGCAACAACAAATACACGCAATTTTTTAGGATTTTTTCCACTGAATTTTTCTAAAGAAAAACCAACAACAAAATTTACGCGGCAACAGCTGCAAATTTGCAAGTTTGAAGAAGTCAAAATGAAAATCATGTTGTTGGATTTGCTGATTGCCTGGTAGCAATAGAAATGAATTTTTTTTTCTCAAATACAAAATGTAAAATAAATTAATTAATCAATTCAAATAAAAAATGGCGGAAATTACTTAGTGAGTAATTATCATCAGGATCCTCATTTTAATAATCACAATTAATATTGAAATTATTGTATAATTGCCGAAAGGTTTCCCCCTTTTTTTTTAATTTCCAATTCATTCAGCATTTATTTTCATTTTCTTATTTTCAAGAAACTTCTATATTAATATAAAGAAATAAAATTGAAAATCTTATTAAAATACAAAATGGCAGATCAGATGGAATTTCAGCTTCGTTGCTAAAAACCCCAATGCGCAAAATCACATTTCCTCTCATTCTAAGATCTTATTTCTAAGGTCTTTAAAATAGTAACACGTTCCAATTATCGACATTTCTGGGAGCGTTGTTCTTTAACATATAATTCTTTGCATGACTATGAATCGCTGGGACATGGGTTCGAGCCTGACTTTGGAAACTTGTAAATCGTAAGTAAAATTTAATTTTATAATAAAATGAAATTATATGCAATAAAGCCTTACAATTTGCATATTAAATAATAAAAATTTATTTTTTTTTTAAATAAAATTAATTTTTTATGAACAAAAAAATTCGTTTTATGAACAAAAAACGAATTCGAAACGAATTCGTATATTAAGTCCGTTACGAATTCGAAACGAATTCGTTAATATGGACGATCCTTCCGTTTTTTCGAGAGGAATTTCATACGAAAACGAGTTCGAGACGAATTCGTAACGGAATCCGAAACGGATGAATAGTACGAAGAAACGAATTCGTTTGGCACACTGGGAATGGACAATTTTATGTCCATTGTTGTCAACAGTGAACTCTGTTTATTCGTTCGTTTGTTTGTTTGGGTGTAAAAATATTTCACACAGGCTCGTATACTTACATGCATGGGTAAGTCCACATAATATTTTATTTTATGAAGTTTAATTACTTATAAAATATTTGCGATCCTTTGAGTATTTGTTTACATAGGCCTAGTAGCAAAAAAGATATTAACTAATTTTTGATAAGGTTTAGCAGTTCATCTGAAACTTTTAGCATGCAATACAATTTTGATTTAGCTAGGAGATATGTACTTTATAAATTTAGCATTTGAAAATTATATTCAGGTTAGTAATGGTTTAAAGAGTCTGATTTATAAGTAAACAGATTTTAAGATGGTTCTCATACGAAAGTAATTGTCTATGGAATAAAAATTAATAAAAGTACAATGGCCAACTCAAAAAACCAGCAGAAGCATTTTGAAAGACATGGAGCTGGTTGTCGCATAAGCATATCAAAAGTGTAGAAGCCACTGTAATTTTTTGAGAAATCAATTTTTTTTTGCTTGAAAAATACTTTAATCTATTTAGAATAAAAGAAAAAAAGTTTGTCGAAAAAAAAATTATTTTCATTGAAATTTCGACATTTTTATATACATAAGCGTGAAAAATAAAGCGACTCGCCAAAAATTTCAGTTTGCGAGTCGCGCTGATGTTTCGCCTCAAACGTCAAAATAGCGCGAATGTTAAAAATTTTATTATTACTGTAATGAGTCGCCTAATTGACGTTCGGCAGAAGTGTCAAAATCGGGCAAGTAAAATTTGTGTGCCACAAATATTCGAATAAGTTTTTGAAAAATTTTATGTATTATTATTTTAAATAAGAGAACGTAGATAACATTTTTCCAGTTGAGACATATCTGTGGTAAAAAGCAATAACAGCTTAAGACTAAAATTGATATTTCGAGAAAATTCGGTTTAAAGTTTTAAACGAAATCTTGATAAAAGCTCCAACGCTTTTTGAAAAAAATTTGCAAATAATAATCGGCTATTATATAAGCAATGTAAATAAATTAAACAAATATTAAAAAATTATTAATTGACCAAGTATTTCATAAAAACCTGATATTAGCGATTGTTGCAAAATTACTATCAACATTCAATGGCTCTAATATCGACTTATGCATTTATTGCAGCATATTACCGCGTTAATTTCTTTTTATATGTTGATTTAAGTTATTGAAATTGTACCAATTTGACAAAATATTCATCCTAACAACTCTGAAATAACAACTTAATTTGATATAAGCTTTTTCAAAGAAACAAAAATATATGTGGACGCAATTTTAGTCTTACTTAGGCGAATGTAATGAATGCAAATGTAATTTATATTCATTCTGAGTTAAGCGAATACGTTTTTTGAAATAATTTTTTTTTTTAAATAGTACAGACTCTCGGATTTTACCTAAATATGCAGTTTAATAAAAGAAATATGGTGGTAATCACACGGTTAGAAATTTTTTAATAAATTTTAAAACTTTTGGGATTACATATATGACTACACCAGAATTGTATTAAAATTCAATACTGTCTAGATATTAAAACTCATTTTTAATATAAATTTGTATTAAAATTTAATACTCGTTTTTATTGAAATTTAAAAAAAAAATACGTCGTATCCACTGGGATTCGAGCCAGGTTCCCTTTCAATACAAGGGTTGTATGAACATTTTAACGACATCAGCCAACGTAGTGCTATATTTACGTTGGCTAAATGTAATACTTGCGATAGCATCAAATGTTATAAAATACCGTTTTAATGTTTAATCTGTATTATAGGGTTTGTAATCCCGGGATCCCGCTGTTTTTATCAATCCCGAAATCCCGGGATCGATCACTTAATCCCGGGATTTGACTTTTTTATGCCTAAAACGAAAAATAGCTCACTGCCCTCTTAAAATTTTTTATAAAAAATCGTATTTGGTTCAACATTTTTTAATTTAAATTTTTTCAGTTGAGATTTGACTATTTTCATATTAGAAATTCTTGGATTTTTTTTTGTTCGGTTGCTGCGAATTTGGGAAGCAAATGGCTCTAATAAAAGACTGCAAGACTAGGTGGAACAGTCTTTTGTCAATGCTTGAATGCGTCCATTTATTGAAAAATTGTATACAAAAGGCATTAATAGACATAAGTCTACCTGAAGGTGAATCTTAGGCTTTATCCAATAATGAGATTGAAATGGTATCTGATATCATTAATGCGCTAATCCCAGTAAAAGCTACAGTCGAAGCCATTTGCCGTCGAGATGCTAATTCGTTCACAGCCGATGTTGCCATAACTTTTATGTTAAAAAAACTTAAAGATGCTAACAACGTGATAAGTCAAAAATTGTATTCAGCTCTCATTTTTCGAATGCAACAAAAGCGAACAGATATAAGTGGTATCCTTCAGTATCTGCACAATGGTAGAATCAACGTTCAATTCGAATCTGAAATAGACATAGTAATAGTTCCATCTTCAATAAAATGCCGCAAATTAATAGTTGAGCTACTCGAAAGACTACACGCTTCAAGTCCAGTTACATCAGAAACAGCTTATGAGACTGAATCTGAAGTTGAACTTTCTGTTTTAAATGAGGCAACTCTCGAAATTGTTTCCGAGTCTCCATCTGAATCTATTTCAGACGAACTTAATAAAGCTATAAAAAAAAGCGCATTTGCCAAGTATACCAATTCGATGTGAGACGCTATCAGTGAAAATTCAATAGGAAATGCTGTTGTTTGTAAATGGGGGCACACGTGGTGACTTTTTACAAAGAGCCTATGATTTTTTAATGACTATTAAACCTACCAGTGTAGAGTCTGAACGTGCTTTTTCTGCGGCTGGACTTTTCGCAACTAAAATAAGAAATCGTTTGGGCGATGAAACTTTGGATGTGCTTTGCTTCCTCAAAACGTATTTTAAAAATATACAAAATTAATAACTATTAATTTTCAAACAATGAATGAACTCCTTATAATTTAATTATTAAGTATGTATAATATCATATAAACAATGAATTTCCTTATAAATTAATAAATATTTTTTTATAAGCATGTTTTTGGAATGTCAAGTTTTTAATTTTCTTAAAATTTTACTAAAATAATGTGTTAATATTTTTCAAGAACAGGTATTTAAAAATCCCGGGACTAGATAAATGTAATCCCGAAATCCCGGGATTACAAATATAGCACGGGATTACAAACCCTACTGTATTAGAATTTAATACAAAATGTATTACAAAATTTTGTAATATATTCAAAAGTATTAAATTTAATCAAAATTGTATTAAAAATCTTCGCTTGTATTAAAATTTATTCCAAGATTTCTAACCGTGCATAACTCAAATCTTTCTTATGTCAACTTAAGCGGTTATTGCTTTTTGCCACAGATATAGTATTACCATTGTATTCAGGTTGTTAAATTCTTTTCTGTTGAAATATTGGTGTCTTAACTGATCCGGCCCAACAATACCAACATGAAATCAGTTAACGCAACAAATGACTCCCGGTATTACAGATTTTCTATAAAAGTAACTTCTTGCCTTTTGCTTTTCGTCTTCTGTAATTTCCATTTAAATTCACCCATGGCAAATTACTATCTCAAAAATGTCCAGCAATTATTTTAAAACAATGAGCCCGTTGATTGCGCCAAGTTAAATCAAACTTATTTCCAATGCTTTTTTGGTAGGATCCGTCAGCAAATAAGCGAAGGGCTGAAACCAGTTTCAAAATCGGAGGAATTGCTGCACTACGTTATGAAGTGATTGAGCTTTCCATTTTTTCCAATAAAAACACAAAAGTTTCTTTATTAATCCTAAAGTAAGACACAAATCTAGCAAAAAAATCTCTTCATATATTTCTTGTCAATATTTAAGAAATGAATTTGCTTACAGCCGTCTTAGTAGTTTGAGTGGGTACGAGCTATCCCTAATAATCCCCCGCAATCTTTGAATATTGCTCTCCATAACATCGCAATTGTCTTCAAACAAATAAGTCTATGTACATTGCTTATCATTTTAATTTTTACACTTATGTATGTATATAAATTAGAAGTTGAAGTTGTTCAGCTGTCAATTTCTGTTTTGTGATTTGGCAGCATTGTTTTGAAGGCGAACTTGTACTTTCGCCAAACATAATATAGAGATATATGCAAGTTGCCAAGTAAGGAGAGTCACCAAATTCACGCGAGCCGCGAGCGATAAACTATAAAACTTTAAACGCGTTTTTCTCAAAACATGTTTTTTGAAAGTGGCAAGCAATATAACTCGCGTAATTTTTGTGCAATTTTTTTGTGCAATTTTTTTACGATTTTAAATGCACATTTCTTAGCGAATTTCGTACGGAATTTTCGATATTTTGATTTTTTTCTAACTTTTTATTAACATTTAAATGTGATTGTTGGGGGTCAATAATCGACTTTTTTCAAATGCTCTCCAATTCCATAAAAATTAAAATTTTTGAAACTCCGTACGACTAGCCCTAATCCATTTTTATATTTTAGATCAGTGATGGGCACGAAGTGTCCTCATCCGCTCTCATTGCCCGAACCGTTATTCGACGCACAAGCAAGCAAAAAAAATTTCGCAAAATTTCAACGCTATCGAGGCACAGCGTTTAATTGAGTTTAAATGAAAACAAAAACAACACACAAAGGGCTTAGCGCTGCGCCGCATAGTATCTTGACGAAGGTAGCAATTGTTTTTGTTTCTGATGAGGGCGAATTTGGAAATGAAAGTAAAAAAGCTTTAAAATTTCGTTGTTGTTGCTTGATGTTGTTGTTTCGCCCTTTTATTGGATTTCCATGTCCAGCTTTGTTTTAGATCATCGATGGGCAAAATTTTGGAATAGGAGCTACATATAACAAAAACAACAACTACACCAAGAGAAAAGAAACGACACCATAAATTCGTTTTCGATACAAAAAAAATAAAAATAGTGCAATAAACCAAAAGACAATTTCAAGAACCAAGCAAGAACACCATAAGTGTAGAAAGAAAAGTTCATTTATCAAACGAAATGAGAGGTGCTGTCCTCAATGTGCGCATTGTTGTTTCCTTGTTCGCTCGGTTTCTTTTTTTTTTTTTTTTACTATAACAGTAATACAATCCCGTGCATAGCGCGTATAAAAAAGCCACACCGATAAAAATGTGCGTAGCATTATTGAGCAGTGATAACATTTCACAAAGATTTTTAAACTGTCGTAAGTGTCACAAACTCCAGATCAACCTCGTTTTAACAACTACTAAAATTGTTTTTAAAACAATTTGACGACTAAAAAAAAATAAATGTATTTTGATGAGAACTTAAGCATGTTTGAAAAACAATTTGATAATTGAATCAAGTTATGAATAAATAATTTCTCTCAGTATGAACTAAAGAATTTTTCATTGTCATAAACTCAATTTTTTTCACAAAGGCTCGAAGACTTACGACGATTACGACCGACGATTTGTGCGACATTTGTGACATGCCAACACTAGTGTTGAGTGCACGTGTTTGTTGTTTTGGTAAGTTTTCTTAAGAAAAACGACGTAATTTTTCCTCTTATGCCCATCGCTGATTTAAATTAATCTTACGGCCGTTACAGGGCATGCCGCAGAGTCCAGCGAAAACAGGACGTGAAACACGTTCGTTTTGAAATATTTAAAAAAGAATATCTTAAATCTGGATACCTGAAAAAACACTTCGATTTCTCACGGTCACACCCCTTAACAACAAATATATTTTGGTCAAAATTTAATAAGATCAAAACAGATGTTATACCATCTCCTTCCAGACTAAGTTATTGGTTCATAATAGGTGTCACTGTTCTAGAAGTTAAAATGCATCGTGGAGTATTGTGAAAAAATCCTCATGAAGCCTCCGCACATGCCACTTCACTATTTTTATTTTCTAAAAAAATGGTCTGCAAAATTAATTAAATAAACTACAAACCGCCGCCCCTAAGCAGAATCTGGTCTATGTAGTACCTGTGTGTAACTCAACATACAAGATACGCCGGAATATTTATTGTCATTGCTCACCACTTGTTCCAACAACTTGCACAAGCTTTTTTATACTCCTTAAACGACGTTGCGAAGATAAAACTCTAAAGAATTTACGACTTAGTCAGACGGTTGAACATGTTTAACATAAACCTAATAACTTATATTAATACGCTAGATCTTGAGAGTTGTAGTATGGTCCAAAATGTCTATGTGAAGCTTCTTAACTTAAGCTTTCCAGGTGCAAATTCCCCAAAAGCTATAAATGTAACTTTTAAATTTCTTAAGACTATTCTGCCCTACCACGCGAAAAGGGCGTATCTAAAAAAAATACGTTTCGAGATAATTGATTATTTGTTTATGTCAATTTAATGAAATACCTGTAAGATTGAGTTGCAGAAAATTCTCTTAGGAGATTTTTTATATGTTTGAACTAAGATATCGGCATACCGGATTTTACTTTTCGCTTAGTAGGGCAGTTTTGGCCTTGAACTAAAGGAGTAAGGGTAAAGCGGAAGAAACAGAAGTGAATTTACTGCTTATACAACTAAATAATTGGCTGAAGCAAGCGAGCATGTATTTTTTTATTTAGTACCAGCATTACCCTGTGCGCATCGCTGCACCTCAACCGTGGTGTATATTCGATGTGCAGTCTGCGTGAAAATTCTATTTAAAAAATACTTTTGTATGAGGACCACCCTTAGTATGCATCCAAATTAAAATTTTTACAACCTAAGCAGTGCCTCTTAATATAAAAACCACGTGGTGTAAGTTCCATGAGAATCGATTAAGCGGTCTTCGAGAAAATGATATTTAAAAATATTTTTGTGTGAGGACCACCCTAAATAAAAGTTTTGTAGCCTAAGCTATGCCTATTAACATAAGAGCTACGTGGTATAAGTTCGGTGTGAATCGACTAACCTGTCTTCGTGAAAATGATATTTGAAAATATTTTTGTGTGAGGCTCACCCTAAGTATGCACCTTAAATACAATTTCAACGACTTTATCTGTGCCTCTTAATATAAAAACCATGTGGCGTAAGTTCAATGAGAATCGATTTAGCGGTCTTCGAGAAAATGATATTTAAAAATATTTTTGTGTGAGGGCCACCCTAAATAAAAGTTTTGTAGCCTAATCTATGCTTCTTAATATAAGAGCTACGTAGAGCAAGTTTGGAGTGAATCGACTAACCTGTCTTCTTGAAAATGATACTTAAAAATATTTTTGTATGAAGGTCACCCTAAGTATGCACCCTAAATAAAATTTTTTTAAGCTTATCAGTGCCTCTTAATATAAAAGCCATGTGGTGTAAGTTCCAAGAGAATCGATTTAGCAGTCTTCGAGAACTGTTTTTGTCTGAGGGCCACCCTAAATAAAATTTTTGTATCCTTAACTATTCCTCTTAATATAAGAGCTACGTGGTGTAAATTCGGTGTGAATCGACTTACCAGTCTTTGTGAAAATGATATTTAAAAAATTTTTGTATGAGTGCCACCCTAAGTATACACCCTAAATAAACTTTTTCCAATCTTATCTGTGTCTCTTTGCATAAAATCCATGTGATGTAAATTCCATAAGAATCTATTTATCGGTATTCGAGAAAATGATATTTAAAAAATATTTTTTGTGTGAGGGCCACCCTAAATAAAAGTTTTGTAGCCTAAGCTATGCTTCTTAACATAAAAAATACGTGGTGCAAATTCGGTGTGAACCGATTAACCTGTCTTCGTGAAAATGATATTTAAAAACATATTTGTATGAGGGCCACCCTAAGTATGCACCCTAAATAAAATTTTTATATTCTTATCTGTGCTCCTTAATATAAAAGCAATACTGTGTAAGTTTCATGAGAATCGATTTGCCTGTCTTTGTGAAATCGCTATTTTTAAAATATTTGTGTATGAGGGCCATCCTAAATATGCACCCTAAATAAAAGTTTCATCGTCTTAGCTATACGTCTTAATATAAGAGACAGGTGGTGTAAATTCCATGTGAACCGATTAAGTGGTCTTTGTAAAATGTTTTTTTAAAAATAATTGCGTATGAGGGCCACCCTAAATAAAAGTTTTATAGTCACCACGCCCCTGGTGTTTAGTCCCGTTCATATTTTGTGAAGTGCTTAACATAGGCTATGTGCATCCTGACACCGAATTTTAAGACACTTGCTATCATATGAACCAAGATATAGCAAGTT
The DNA here is from genome assembly GCA_949775025.1 of Tricholauxania praeusta. NCBI lineage: Eukaryota > Metazoa > Arthropoda > Insecta > Diptera > Lauxaniidae > Tricholauxania > Tricholauxania praeusta. The sequence goes on from OX459028.1 coordinate 114,326,917, forward strand.
AAATATTTTAATTGCATGTAAAGTGCCACGCCCCTTGCTTTTATCAAAAAAAATATAGCCTATGTTACTCAGGAATAGTGTAGCTTTCTATTAGTAGAAAAATTTTTGGAATCGGTTCCGTAGTTCCAGAGATTACCCTGAACATACAAACAAACAAACAAACCTTACCTCTTTATATAATAGTATAGACTACCAGATGCCCGCAACTTTGTACGCGTAGCCTGTTTTTCTGCGAAGGTAAACAATTTATTTTTTTTAAATAGAACTACAGTCAATTTTGATTCTTCTTCACAGATCTAGAGTTGTTGTTGTTTTCTCTTCCATAAATATTCCATTGCATTGCAATGTGAAAGACAAAATCCAAAGCACACACACTTACTAACACATTCAATTAACCAAGTTCACATTATCACACATGCTGTCCAACATGGCTTGACAACATCAATGTTCGATAAAGTAAACTCAAGGAACGACCGCTTGACACACATGTTGGATGAATTTCAAAAATTGTTGATAATTCTGCTGGCAGTGTCCAACCATACAACCTGTGTGAACTGACTATCAAGCCTAGTGAACATTTTTCATTTTAAATAGGATTTCAAGCAGTTTACTTTGATGTGGACGCTCATAAATTGTTCTGCAATTGATGTTTGATAGCATGCTCGATAATGTGAACTTAAAGCAATATTGACAGTCACACGTGTTGTCAAGCCATGTAGGACAACATGTGTGTTCTATGTGTGAGCCTACTTTAATTTTTTTTCATTCTTCATTGTTCACAAATTCCGCGTTGTTGTGTTGACAAATTGAGAATGAGAGCAAGAGCGAGAATAAAATTTCGTTTATTGTCTTCCATTGCATTGCCATATACAAATAAAACGCACACACCCTTACTAACCCAGTGTGCCAAACGAATTTGTTACGAATTCGTTTCTTCGTACTATTCATCTGTTTCGGATTCCGTTACGAATTCGTCTCGAACTTTGTTTTCGTATGAAATTCCTCTCGAAAAAAAGGAAGGATCGTCCGCATTAACGAATTCGTAACGGACTTCAAATACGAATTCGTTTCGAATTCGTTTTTTGTTCATAAAACGAATTTTTTTTGTTCATAAAAAAATTAATTTATTTAAAAAAAAAATATTTTATTATTTAATATGACTTTATTGCATATAATTTTATTTTATTAGCAAATTAAATTTTACTTACGATTTACTCGAACCCATGTCCCAGCCATTCATAGTCAAGCGCGCTACCTACTACTACTACCTATCATATATTAAAATAAATGTCAAAGGCGAATGATATTTTCTCTCATTTGATACGCTTTATTTACAAAAAAGGAGTTCGTTTCGAAAAGTTCAAAAAAACTTATAAAATTTTTAACTCAAATTTTTTTGGAAAAACTTGAAAATTTTGGGAAAAAAAAATTAGTTTTTTTTCGACTTTTTAAACATTTCTAATTCGATTAAGAATAAATTTTTTACAAAAAAGGAATTCGTTTCGAAAAGTTCAAAAAAACTTATAAAATTTTTAACTCAAATTTTTTCGGAAAAACTTGAAAATTTTGGGAAAAAAAAATTAGTTTTTTTTCGACTTTTTAAACATTTCTAATTCGATTAAGAATAAATTTTTTTTTCGTTTCGAATTCGAAACGAATTCGCGTCCGTTTTTGTGCACAGTGGGAACCCACTAACTTGCTATTAAACGATTTGTTATGCTTGCATGCTTCTTTCTATGTGTGAAATTATTTCTTTTTAGCAATTTTAAAACTTTAATATTTTGATATTTAAGAGGAATATCGTGATAACTTTAATTCTATGTTAAGACCAAGCGCCTAAGAAAGATAACTAAAAAAATTTGATCGAAATTGATTCAGTAGATTTTGCGTGAATCCCGTTCATCGGAAACGGCTATCATTTTATTTATATAGATTAGCTGAATTCGAAAAGAATTCGTTTCTTTGTACTATTCATCCGAAACGGATTCCGTTACGAATTCGTCTGGAACTCGTTTTCGTATGAAATTCCTCTCGAAAAAACGGAAAGATCGTCCGCATTGACGAATTCGTTTCGAATTCGTAACGGACTTCAAATACGAATTCGTTTCGAATATATATATATATTAAAACTGAAATTCGGTTAATGTGATATAGTCCAAGTTGGTCCACCGAGCAAGACCATTACCTTTGCTTTTTGCAACAAATCCTTTCAAAGGGATACAAAGATTCAGACCTGAGTTCAATGCCTGCAATTCGATTTAATTTGGGCTCACAATGATTGTGTTCCAGGACGGCAAGCAATTTGTGTATGTGGCTCATATTCTGACTTTAATATGTTCTGCTTTTCGCTTATTTTTCAGTTTAAATCTAGTTTCCTTTTTTATGGAAATTCTATTGAAAGATGTAATGTTATTGTATTATTAGTTCCTACTGTTTTATACTTGTTATACTTTTCATGATGGTATATCACATTATCCGAACGCTATATATCACATTACCCGCCAATTTAATTTAGAGGTGTCACTTGGCTTTTATCCATCTTGTTGAAATAGCTTCAGAATGGCATACGCCATTCGCCGTAATAGCTTCGGAGCTCCGAAGTAGTAATATACTGCACAATGCATCAACAAACCATAATACATAAAGAAGTAGAAGCTATGCTACAAAAGTTACGTGTAATTTAAGATACAAAAATACCTATATCACCAGTGGCGGATCTAGGATTTTCTTCAGGGGGCGCTGATATTTTTTTAAATGAAAATACAAATTGATTGAATTTTTCAACGAGCAATTTTTATATTTTTTGTCATATTTCAACAATCTAATCAGTAGTCCTGTCAATGGTTTCAAGAAGGCGAGGTTTCTTCTGGCAAAATAATTCAAAAATTTCAATTTCTTTATGAATATTTTCCAAAGCCAAACCTTTCAAGCGATCTTCTGTCATTGTAGACCTTAAATACGATTTCAATCATTTTTACACAGAAAAACTTTGTTCTGCTGGAATTGTGGCAAATACTTGCAGTAGAATTGTAATGCATTGGAAGAACGATTTAATTTTTTTTTTTTTTGGTTTTGATAACACTAGCTTACAAAAAAGATCTGGTTTCTCATAAACTTTTTCATATATTTTGGGGCGTGAATTCCAAAAATGAAAACCATTTTTTTTCTTAAGAATCGCTTTCGAGATATTCCCAAAAAAACACTTTTTTCTGCACTTTTTTCATTTATTTGGTCATATTTCTATCAATTTTTTTCGACCTAAATCAGTTGCATACGAGTACTATTCAAAAAATAATTTTATCTTCTATCTAACGGTTTGCTCTTCGGATCGGATAGGATTTGATGGAGTAACAAGCGGTCAAAGTCCAAAAAAGTTTTTTGAAAAGACCAAAAAAGTCATCAAATTTCAATTGCTCCATTTAAGTTCAAAAACCTTTCTTTTTTATGTTTTTAATATTTAGGATGAAAATCTATTTGTTTAACAAATATTTTAAGTATATATTTGCTCATATCGGACACAAAATGCTAAAGCTATTCAAAAATCAATAAAAGGAGGTCATTTCCATATTTTCATTCATTCCCGCCATTGACTATGAAATTGAAGAAGGAACTAATTCGTTAAAGGTATTTTATTGTCTTATATTTATCAAAAATGATAAATGCAAAGTACTATTAAATTTAGGCTTGGACTTTTGAGAACGCTCTAAGGGTAAAATGAAATTATACGATCCAAATAAGGATAGAATATTGCAGCTCTGAAACATTTGAGAAAGAAATGTGAAATAAAAATAAATTAAAACTAGTAATATTCGGCCATTCCAAAACTCACATACCTAACACTGCATTGAAAGCAACTTCTAAATAAATGTTCAAAAGACGTTGAAGAGCTTGAATAAGTCGAGAAAAAATGTAAAAATATTGAAAAAGTTTGAAAAGTATTGAAACAGTTGCAAAAGACTGTTGAAATAAATTAAAAAAGTCGAAAAAATATGGAAAATGCTGAAAAATGTTGAAAAATTGAAGAAGTCGAAAAAATATTGAATGAGGTTGAAAAACTCTCGAGGAATTGAAAAGGTTGAAAATGTTGAAACAATTCGATGAAAATCGATGAAAAAGTCGAAAAAATAAAGAAAATGACGAATACAGTTGAAAGAAGTTAAAAAAGACGAAAAAATTCTTATGGGATATACATATGTATTTAAAAAAGTTAAAGTACTTAATATGGAAAATGTTGAAAAAAATTGAACAGAAATTAAAAAGTCGAAATATTCCAAGTCCACTTCTTCAATTTCGCCTAGTTACGGTTATTAAATAAATTTTATTCGTGATCAACATCCGCTTACTAAATTTTAGCACAATAGCTTGTACAATTTGCAATATCTTCCGTAACTAACCTTAAAATTTATGGCGGTGACACACACCCTGGTACAATCCAGTTCGATTTTAATCCAGAAATAGCTTTCCATAAGCAAACCTCTTACATCAAATTTTAGTATGATTGCTCAGATATTTCGATAGATATGCCACTTAACGTACTCTACTTGTATGAGAATCGCCACGCCCACTATTGCGCCAAATTTTTGTAAGAAGATACCTTATAGTAAGTACATATGCCTTGTTAAATTTCATATCGACTACGTTGTTAGTTCTCTTCATATAACGTTTATAAATATTGTGGGAGATCCACGCCCCTGTGAGAGACTTTGAAAAATCAAAAAATAACCAAATCCTAATTTTGTTCACATGCGCACCAAATCACCAAGTTTCATTAAAATCGGTGCAATAGTTTCAATAATTACTAAATAGATAAATCTAAGGATATTTGTCGGTCAAATTGCGTCGGAACACGGAATTTGAAAAAAAAAAATTTTTTTTAACTTAAAAAACGCTTCACCCCCGGTCGAATGGTCGTAGAAATTCTAATATTTATTTTGAGAGTTTAAAAAACAAAACGAAGAGGACATACATTTCGGAAACAAGGTTTTTGTGAAGTAAACTAAAAATAAATGATGAAGGATTAAATTTTTCATAAAGTCGTTTTTTTTTCTTAAAAACGGAATGACAAAGTGAATATACACTCAGAGCTGGATATATTTTTTTTTTATTATTTATTTATTTACGAGCGGGGAAGAATCAATGAAGTGTCTAACTCAGTAGTGATTGAAGATGCTTCATTAAAAATATCATCATATGACGTTTAATTTTTTCGCATCTGTGAAAACAGGTTGATAATTTGCTTGAATATTAAAAATTTTTAGAATATGCAACGATACTAAGAAATCGGAGCGTGCTATCGAAGCTGAAAGTTGGACCGCTTTTGAAGACGCTTCGGTGTCTTGCTTTGTTCTAAGTCTTGAAATGTTTAAGAGTTAACAGTAATAATTCGCTGAAAGAATCAACGTATTTAGTCGCACACAATGCTTTTAAACGATTTTTATGTTTCTGGACTTCAGAAATTTTATCTATCAATAGTTGTACTCTTTCAGATGAATTCGAGAAAAAATTTGATACTGATGAAACTGTACCTAGCATGCTACGAATTTCAGAAATATCACGTGATTTGCCTGGTCACAAATTCAGAGAGTGACTAAAACAAATGAGTGTAAAATGCTAAGAGTTGGTTTTCAGATATCAAAACCTGAACTCCTTTGATTTGTTCGATCCTCCATGAACGTTCTTGAATCAAAATACTTATTTACCACTCCCAGGGAGGGCTTCAGCCCCCATAGCCCCCCCTTGTATCCGCCACTGCATATCACAATACCCGAAGTTACTATAATATGCAAATTGTAAGGCTTAATTGCATATAATTTTTTTTTATTATCAAATTAAATTTTACTTACGATTTACAAATTTCCAAAGTCAGGCTCGAACTCATGTCCCAGCGATACATAGTCATGCTCGCTACCCACTAGGCTACCTGTCATATATTAAAATATACTACCTTGATCAAAAAGTTTTAGGACTTTATTTTTAAAATGAAAAATACAAGTTTATTCATCAAAATCGATATTGTCTCCTTCAAAGTACTCCCCATCGACTGCAATGCACTTACGCCAACGCTTGACCCAGTCCTCAAAAGCCTTTTTATACTCGACCGTCGGTATGGCCATCAGGGCCATCTTCGATTTTTCGATGACCTCTTCTCGGCTGCTGTAACGCGATCCGCGGAGCGGTTTCTTCAGGTGGCCGAACAGGAAAAAGTCGCAGGGAGCCAAATCAGGCGAATTCGGTGGATGTTGGACGGTATTCATGGAGTTTTTGGCCAAAAACTCACGAATAATGATCGCATTGTGCGACGGCGCGTTGTCGTGATGCAAAATCCACGAGTTGTTTGCCCACAAATCCGGTCTTTTTTGGCGAACTGCTTCACGCAAACGTCTCAAAACGCCCAAATAATATTCTTTGTTGACGGTCTGACCTTCTGGGAGGAATTCATGATGCACAACACCTCTGTAGTCCATGAAAACCGTGAGCATCGCCTTCTTTTTCGATTGAAAACGACGTGGTTTTTTCGGTCGCGGCTCATTGGGTGAACGCCATTCACTCGCTTGATGTCTGGATTGCGTGTCGTACTCGTAAATCCACGTCTCGTCACCAGTAATGATTCGTTTGATGAATGTTGGGTCGGATTCAGCCTTGGAAAGCATGTCTTTTGCGACATCAACGCGGTCCCTTTTTTGCATGAAATTGTAAAAAATCGAAACCACACACAAAAGTAGATGCACACAATACGGCGTCACTTCAAGAAATGTCAAGCTGTCAAGCTGAAAATTTGACATAACGTCCATGACACTTCTACCAACACAACAAAAAAAAGAGAATTGAAATCGGACGAACGAGAGCGCCACACGGTGACGAGTCCTAAAACTTTTTGATCAAGCTGGTATGTCAAAGGCGAATAATATCTTCTCTCATTTGATACGCTTTATTTACAAATAAAGTTACGTTACGGACTTCAAATACGAATTCGTTTCGAATTTTTTTTTTGTTCATAAAACGAATTCGTTTCGAATTTTTTTTGGAAAAACTTGAAATTTTTGGAAAAAAAAATATTAGTTTTTTCGACTTTTTAAACATTTCTAATTCGATTAGACAAAAAATTTTTTTTTGAAAATTTTTCCAGTATGTACTTAGAAAAATTTTCCAAAAAAATTTGATCTGTTTTATGAACAAAAAACGCATTCGAAACGTATTCGTATTTGAAGTCCGTTACGAATTCGTTTTACTTACAAAAAACAAAATTCGCAACGATTTCGTTTTAAGAATTCGAAACGAATTCGTTTTATGACCAAAAAACGAACTCGAAACGAATTCGTATTTGAAGTCCGTTACGAATTCGAAACGAATTCGTTTTACTTGCAAAAAACGGAATGCGCACAAACGAATTCGTTTTGAATTCGAAACGAATTCGCGTCCGTTCTTGTGCACATTTGGATAGCAGAATGCACCAATACGAATTAATTTAAGCATCGACTTACAAATCGATATCAAAGTAGGGTTGCCTCAAAAACTTGTCAGCTTATGTGTCAGCGATGGGGTGGTGTGTCAGTAACGCGGGAAGCCTTATCAATTTGTATTTTTATTTTAGATCAGCGGTGGGCACAAAAATATAACCAAAGAGGAAAACAACAACACCAAGCAACAACAAACGAAATTTTAAAGTTTTTTTTACTTTCATTTCCAAAATTGCCATTAGCACAAAAAAAATAAATTACACTACAAACAAAAACAATTGCTGCATTCGTCAAGACACAATGCGGCGCCGTCATTTATGCCTTTGTGTTTTGTTTTTGTTTTCATTTGAATTCAAGTCAACGCTGTGCCTCGATTGAAATTCTGCGAATTTTGTGCCTCGATAGCGTTGAAATTCTGCGAATTTTGTGCTTCGATAGCGTTGAAGTTCTGGGAAATTTTTTTCGCTTGGTTGTGCGTCGAATAACGGTTAGAGCAATGTGAGGAAATTGAGGCACTAAGTGCCCTTCCCTGTTTTAGATAACCGTCGTGTTTTCCACTGTTTTTATTTGCTATGCATTTATACCTTTCTTTGTTTTGCGTTCATTCCTGTAGCCGCCTCCCCCCTCTCCCTTTAAACGTTGCGTAACACGCATATTTACCTAAAAGCTACAATTATGTTGCAAAAAGTAGCGGAAATACATGCGTATGTTGTTTATTTTCTTTATCCCTACACCGAGGGTATATTCAATTTGTCATTTCGTTTGTAACACATAGAAGGGGACGTGGCAGGTATAGAAAAGTAAATATATTCTTAATCAGCGTCACCACCTGAGTTGATTTAGCTTTGTCTGTCTGTCTGTTGAAATCACGTTTACGGGAAAACCAAGAAAGCTAATTGAATAAAATTAGCACACTCAGGTCAGACCTTCTTGCAGGCATCTTGCTATTGGAAATGGGCGAAATCGGTTCATGGACACGCCTACCGACCATACCCTATGTATATTTGCCCAATCCCATTTTGAAAAAAATGCAGCGATTTTGATGAAACTTGGTGCTTTGGTGTACATGTGAACTAAATTAGGATTAGGCTAGGTTTCAAGTTTCCAAAGATTCGCGTGTCACAGCACTAAATTTTAACCTTTGTACCACCATATCTCGTAAACCGTGCAACATATTGTGATGAAATTTCTTTATTCTTTATTTTTTCAACTTCTTCATCGACTCTTTCAACATTTTAGACTTTTTCAACCTCTCTCAACATTTTTTAACATTTTGCATATATTTACGACTTTTTCAACCTCTGTTAGACTTTTAAACATTTCACACTTTTTTCGAATTATTCAACCTCTTCAACGTCATTTTAACATTTATTGAAATATATGTACTGTAAATTCAGTAAAGTGTAGGGTATGTGAGTTGCGGCCTGGCTGAAGATAGCACCTTAACTTGTTCATATTGTTATTTAATAAGCAATCACACATAATGTAATAAGCATTTGCATAAGTGTAAAATATGGTAAAATGGCGAAAAATGAGACGAAATATTATATTGAAATGATAAAAGTTGATGGGATCTGGAACAGCTACAGGAATAAATGATAAAAATAGGAAATCTTTCCACGCTTATAACTCAGGTTTTGGTCAACAAATCTCAAAGATGATAGTTTTAGGACATTCTGCTTGATGAGCGCTTTAATTTGGTATATCATTTATTGCTGTAGCTTATCTAGATCCCGTCAACTTTTATCATTTTAATAAAATGTTTTGGCTGTAGCTATTCAATAAACATATGTATTAGGGTGGAGTGAAATTTTTTTTTTCGACTTTCGAAATGGGCCATATGCGAAAAGATGCTCCATAATATACTTAATACAAAATATTATTGGTACTTTTTGATATTTTAATGTTTTGTACTGCCGCAAAGACATAGAAGATTTGAAAAAAAAATTATATTACGTAGCGTATGTTTGTATGGAATAAAGTCAATAAAAGAACTTAGACATGTCCAAATTGTGATTTTTGTTATAATATTAATGTAAAAGTATTAAACAAGCCACATAAATTCTATAATTATATTGTTGGAAACTATAAATATCCCACTCTAATATAATAAAATATTTACGCAAATTTGTACTCCTTTTTAGTATTAAAACAGTTATTATTTTTCGACATTCTAGCCTTATTTTGATGAAACCAACTCTTTTTTCTGAACCACATACGCACCTTTCAGTTGCCTGAAACTCCAAACTATCCGGATTTTCAATGCTTTCAGAAATAATCTCTGTCGATATATGTATGTTTCAATAGAGGCGGATCCGAGAAAGAAACAGCATCACAGTTGATCAATTCAGTGTAAGATCTAGCCTGAAAATTAAATTTCGGCAAAAGAAATTGTTGAATAAGACCGGACGATGCGGTTTCTTTTTTCCTTAGTTCCATTATCTTTTTCAAGGCTGAAATCCTAACAGATCTTGACTTGTCTGCAAGCATCGATTTTAAGATATTTTCAGGATGACCAAAAAAGCCATTTCTCTGAATAACAGGATCAACTATTTTTTTTAATGAATCACTAACATAACGAGAAATCCAAATTGTTCGGTGCAAATGTTTGGTACCATAAATGCAAATTGGTTGAGTGTTAATAGTAAACCACATAGGAGAATATATTTTTAAGTTTGTAAGAATCTGTAGATTTTCATAGGGTTTTGCTGTGCTAACATACAATAATAAAATTCTGTTGGCAGTAGTAAGTCATCTCGAATAAATTATTTTACCGAGATTTCTTTTCAGCAAGCTTTCCGAACAAGTGCTCATATTCATAGCTTGGCACATTTCTTACAGGTATAATTTATCAGTACTTAAATCATTAGAGAGCTTGGGACATAGTTGTGAGTACAATTTTCATAGTCGTTAATTGCGATTTCGTATTTTCATTGCATGAAGAACGATTTAATGCAGTGGTGGGCATGGAAATCTAACAAAAGGGCTAACCAACAACATCAAGCAACAACAAACAAATTTTAAAGTTTTTTTGCTGTCATTTTCAAATTCGCCAACAGCACAAAAAAAAACCAAATTGCACTACAAACAAAAAAAATTGCTACATTTGTCAAGAGGACGAATGCTGCCCAGAGGACGAGCAGGCGCTCAAAGAGCGTAAAAATGAGATCGTTAAGACGCTTAAAGAGCGTAAAATAGCGTCAAAGAGCGTAAAAAACTGTGCACGTATACAGAATTATCAACACATGTTTATCGTTGCTTGTGGTAGTGGGCACCACTGGTCAAGACACAATGCGGCGCCGTCGCTTATGGCTTTGTGTTTTTATTTTCATTTGAATTCAAGTCAACGCTGTGCCTCGATAGCTTTGAAACTCTGCGAATTTTTTTGCACTTGCTTGTGCGTCGAATAACGGTGCGGGCAATGAGGGCGGATAGGGACACTACGTGCCCACCACTGATTTAATGCTTTTATTGACCGTTCTCTTTAAGAATTTGTAGCTTCCTGAAGCTCTTTTTGGGACCGTTTTTAAGAAGTTACCATCGCAAGTTGAAGCGAAGCTAGACCAGAGATGGCATTTGGGTTTTGTGAAAATATACTGAGTCAAGACTTCAAATGTACTTTTTAGAGGCTGAATGTACTTTTTTGTCTTCAACACCGAAATAGGTACAAATGTACCGAAAATGCCAATACTGCGCTAGACTGGAGCGTAAAATCCTTTGTTTACATCTTTCTCATCGCTGGTTGGCCTTTGCTTTCTTTTTTCTGTGCAACGCTTTTGGTTGGCTTGCCTCAGTACTAAAACTCAAAATTTTTAAAAAATATTTATATACCTATAAAAGGTGATAGACGGAGCACCTTTTCCGCACTGGCCCATTTAGAATATGTAAAAATAAAAAATCTCCATAGAGCCGCGCTCCACCCTAATATGTATGTACACATAAAGAAAGAGTTTACTTATGCACACCTAATTTCAAATCACCACCCGCTAAAGTAGTATCACTTCAAAAACAATGTTACATAACGCGTTGTTCGAACCCCCCCCCCCCCCGCCCCCTCCGCTGCAACGTTTTGCAAGAGTCCTCCTCCCCCAAATTGCGTTACGTAATACTTGAACAAAAAACATTTGAGTTTAAAGGAATTCAATTATTTAATGAGCTTCCGTCTAGTAAGTATGTATAATAGGCTGGGCTAAATTGTTCGGGTGGAAAAAACAAGACCAAGCGTCTAGCAGAAACGTAATTTACGGCAAATTCTAATAAAATTTGACCAAGAAACCATGGGTCTAAGATCAATATCGAGCCCCCGATTTTTAACAAGAAGATTTTAATATGAAATTTTTATAAAAAATAAGCAACTTCTTTAGAAAACACTGCTTTATATTTTAAAAAAATTAACAACACATGTCATTGGTTTTGTCAGCTTTCTGAATCTGTTTTTTATCATGAAAACATTTTTCTAACCAGGCCGAATTTTGGAAAGGGTTTGTGAAAAAAAAAATCATAAATGCTGAAAATCTTACAAGTTGTCATCATTTCATCTGCAAAAAATAAAATGTTCCTTATAATATTTATTACAAAGTAACGAACCGGTTCTGAACCGGAAATCCACTTTTTTTCAACTAATTAGCTGAACCATTAACCGAAACGAAATTTTTCACAAATGTTTGATTCGAATCGAAAACCGAACCACTTTTTATAAGGGTTTGAGGGTTCATTCTGACCGATTTTTAATAAACAAATTTTCTCACTTTTTTATTTTTTCTTTTGTTAAATATGAAAATTGATGGAATTTTCAAAGAACTAGGGAAGCATGAAACAGAGTTCATATATAAATCATTAATGGATAAAACCAAATCGTTTGATAATACAAGGCGGCTTTCAAATAATGTTGATGTTTTGAACTTTTGGAATAACTACCCTGACAAAGGATTATCTGAATTAGTTCAAATGATTTTTGGTGTTCTAGCAACCCAGATTTCGGTAGAGATTGCATTTTCCACCCAAAAACTTACTCTCGGAGACCTGCGGGGAAATATTGACGAGGACTTGTTAGAAGATATTCTTCTCATCTATCTCAACTGATTATTGTTAGTCAATTTTTTGTCAAAAAAAAATTTTTTACTACGTAATTAATTATAGCGAATGACATAAATTATGTCTACATATATATTTCTATATTCTTTTGGATTGTTACGGAATAAAAATAATACAATTGTGCATAGTCTTATTTTAATTCCCGAACCGTTGAACCGAACCGAAAACCCGGTTCAAAAAAAAAAACCATTTTTACAAACCATTCCCAAAGTAAACAAACGGTTCGAACCACTGAACCGAACCGACCAAACACACGCAATACACGATAATTTCCAACTGCAAAATTTAATCAAAAGATCAATTTGAAAGCAAAAACAATGATATTTTTATTTTTTTTTTAATGTAAACAAAAATGTCCTCGGCAAAAATCGGGGGCTCGATTTTGATTTTCGATCCATGGTTTCTTTGGCAAATTTTCTTAGAATTTTCCGTAGATTACGTTTTTGCTAGACGCTTTGTCGCGAAAAAATTTGACCCACCCTAATGTATAATATTGACTAGTATGTATAATAATAGACTACTTACGTAGCGTATAATAATATGTATAATATACATACTAGACGGAAGGTCATTAAATAATTGAATTCCAGTTAAACTTAAATGTTTTTGTGCTGTGGTGGACCCTCTGAAGTTCAGTCTGAAGTCGCTGACGCTACGTAGTCTACAAGGCTGTACCTCTCCCACTTGTCGGATTCCTCTCGCTATATTTTTTGGTAGCTCTCCATATTTAAATTTATGGACAGCTATCAATGTGTTCTATTTTCTGGCCGATATTCATGCTACACTTTATACTGCTACACTTTGCCTTGATTTGAAGCTTTTGGAGTCATTCTATGTGACTCTGATTGCAGCATGCATATAAAATTGTTGAGCAATATTCGAAGTGAGGATTTATAATGGTATTGTCTACATTTATAGCAATTTTCTGCATTATTTCCTTTTACATGTATCAATGTATCATTAGCGTATAGGACTATGTTACAATGTTCAAATACATTTGGCAGGTCATTTATATATATATTATAAAAAGAAGTGCACCTAGAATAGATCCTTGTGGAACACCTGTTACTATTTTAATGGGATCCGATATACAGTTGTTTACTTTTGTACGTTGGGTTCGGCTTCCAAGGTAGGTTTTAAACCATTTTAATTCATTTTCTCTTATCCCGTACTTGTTCAATTTTTCTAATAAAACATTGTGATCGACTGTTTCAAAGGCTCTTTTAAAATCTAGAAACATTGCCATTATTTTACTATTTGCCTCGTTTCCTTTCCAACTTTTTATAATGCAATTTATGGCTGCTTCACACGAAACCAAATTGATACTCTGAGAAGATATGATTTTCCTCCATGTATTTCATAATATGTTCTTTGACTACCATTTCCAATATTTTTTCGCAAGATTTTTGTGTTTATTGGCCGAAACTCTTCGCATTTGTTTGTGTTCGCAATTTTTTCTACTGGTGTGATTATGCATTCTTTCCATGACTGCGGAAACTCTCCCGTTACAATAAAATTATTAATCATTTCTGTTAATGTTTCTCCATTTAAATGCCAGTTGTCTATTATTATCTTAGGACTAATCTTCCCAAAGTCTGATTTGTTTTTAATTTTTTTTAACCATATCCCTTAGCTCTTGTTTACTTACTTGTCGAAACTGGAATATTGTATTGGCTGTATTTATATTATTTATGTAATCCACTCTCTCAATTGAATTTGATATTTCTTCAATGATTTTAACAAAGTATTTTTTTGAATTGAATTTGTTCGCTATTTGTAATTCATCAACTATTTCTTGATTTTCAAAAACAACATTATTAATTGGTTTATTTTCTTTTTTCAGCACTAATTCCTTTATTTCCTTCCACATCTGTTTTTGACAGTTTGTATTTCTTATTTTATTTCTGATAAATTATTTTTTTTTCATAAATAAGATTTACTTTGTATTGATTTCTTGTTATCTTATACTGTTCCCATAATTCATCAATAGTTTTTCTTTTCGCCTCTTTTCTTATTTTTTGTTAATTTATCAACTGCGTTTTTTAGAACTCGTATTAGCTTTTGTATGTACTACATCATTTGTATCACTTGATATCATAGAAATATTGATTTCATTTGTGAAATGAGTTTTTTTGTAAGTAAATATCTTTTTTAAATACATTTTTAACCGTTTTTCGTTTTTATGTTCGATTGCAATTTCTATACTCTCGTGATCAGATATTTTCTCATATTCTATTACTTCTGCCTTTACATTTGCCACGTTCGATATTAATGTTTTTAAATTTGGCGTTATTCTAGTATAATCATTCATTTTTTGCATCAAGCCATTATCATCTAGGATTCTTTTTATTTCTTTTTTATATGTATCATTTTTAATCCAATCTATGTTAAAATCACCAGCTATGATAACGTTATTTTCGTTTCTAGGATTGATTCAATATTTATTTTAAAAAAATTACAAAATTCTCTTTCTGAACTTCTTGGTGACCTATAGATAGCTATGAATGCGGTTTCAAAATTTTTGTACTTGCACCTACATCCTACAAGCCATATCTTATGATCTATTGCTTTTTTAAATGTTTTAATAATTTTTTAATCCTCTTTGACATAGTACATACAGTTGTGTTCAAAAAAATAGTAGTGCAATGCCATTTATGAATTGAAAGAAAATATTTCGAATAAATGACGTTTTATTTCTTCTAATCTTTTAAAATATAGTTACTTGATGAGTTCACAAAACAAGCACATGACATTTTGTTCCAAAAAAATAACGTTACTTTTTAAGTTAGCTATTATATGGAATAATTTGTAACTTCGAGTGATCAGAATAATAGTAGTGTTCAACTTCATTAGTTCTGAAGATTAGATATTTACTCTTATTAAAAAAATTTGTTCGTATAAAATAAGTTCTATTATTTTTGTATAATATTCCAATGATTTTTTCAAGTTTTTGCATTTACGTGGGCCGTGGAAAGCATTCTATGACAGAGCAAAGAAAAATTATTAAAAATTCCATTTCGCAAGGTAAAATTTCACTGAAATTTAAAATTTTATCGGATGTTTTGAATATGATAAAATGTACAAACAAACGAAAAACACGTGGCTGAATGCCTTCCGTGTCCCCCCGGGACGTGAATTGTTCGAAACGGCTTTCGATGCATAATACGCTTTTGCCTGTTACGGAAATAAAGGAAGTGGTTAAATAAAGCAGCGAGTGTAATATAGTATTGTTGTTCCACCAGTTCTTGTCGAGTATTATAATTCTTGGTTTTATTTTGGTTGGGGCTTTTACTTCATATTTTTCACCCATGTTTTTTTGGATCGCATTTTTTATAATGTCTCTCTCTTTTTCATTTTCACTCTCAATGATCACAACACCCTTACAATGTAAGGCGTACATTAGGGTATTTTTTTCAAACTTTAGGACAGGGATTTTGTTTATTTTTTCCTATATTATAGCTTGAGGAATAAAAATAATTGTCCCAACATTTGAGTTTCCTAGCTCAAACCTGAAAACTGCGCGGACAGAGTTTATGTCCAATTCCGTTGAAATTTAACGAAAAAACCAACTTACTAAAGCGTAGAAAAAGTCTGCCTAAGGTGCCAAGATATAGCGTTTCGGGTTTTTTAGTTGAATGGGGGTCGCCACCCACTGTTGCACAGCCACGCCCACATTTTTCGTGTGACTAAAAATGCGGAAAAAATACACCCAAAGGAGGTATTTTTATTTTTTTTTTTTTTAAATTTGCGGTCCTGTGTGCCTACATAATAGAATCGGGTTTGAAGAAAATTCTCCCAAAATTTCAGCTTCCTAGATCAAACCTGCGAACGGCGCATTTTTTTTGTTTCCTCGTACAATTCGTATGAAAAACAAAAAACCAAAACAACGAAAAACAGATTTTTTTTTGTGTTTTAGTAAATTTTCTGATTTTCGTTTTGCTTTTTCGTTTTTCATACGAATTGTACGAGGAAACAAAAAATATGCGCCGTTCGCAGGTTTGATCTAGGAAGCTGAAATTTTGGGAGAATTTTCTTCTTCTTTTGATTTTTTCCATTATTTTTTGAAAACTTGACGTTTTTACTTCATAAACGGGTACTATTAACATATGTTAATATATTTTTATATCAGAAATTTTGTTAGTTTATGTGCATATTTTTTGTTATTATAATATGAACAAATAATTTTATTTTTAAATAAAAGCTTATTAGAAAATTGATCACTTGAAAAATATTTATTGATTTTACAGTTATTTTAAATTGTTGCCTTAAATTTTGTTGGAACTTTGCTATGCTCAATTTAAACCAGACCCTGAAACTTTTATACTTTTTTTCAAAAAGTTTCTTAAAACTTTTTTGATATAAAAGTTTTTATAAACTTTCTTCAAAAACTTTTATAGAATAAAAGTTTTTCCAAAAAACTTTTTCATAAAAGTTTTTTTGACTTTTATTAATAAAAGTTTTTTTTTAACTTATATTTTTAACAGTCACATGCAAAGAGTTTTTTTTTGATTTTTGTTTTTCAAAAGGCGAAAATAAAAGTTTTTTTTGTATGAAAAAATTACGAAAATCCTAAAATAATATCTTGGATCACTAAGCCAAAAATTTCAAAGGAGAACACTTGGGATTGTTGATAATATGTAAAATCGAAAGGAAAATACATATTTCTGGAAAGAAAAACATTTATGATAATTATGCACTTATATTTTTATAAAAATTGTGCTCAACGCATCAATGGGAAAAGGCCGAAAATGGACTTTAGGAGTGACAGGGGAGGTTCCCGACCCACCTAAAGAGGTGTTTTGGACCCATTTATTTTACTGCACGAATCGATGGGAAAAGACCGAAAATGGATTTTGAAGGTGACAAGTGAGGTCCCCGACCCTCCTAAAGGGTTTTTTGGACCCATTTTTCAAAAAAAGTTTTACTGCACGAATCGATGGGAAAAGGCCGAAAACGGATTTTGAAAGTGGCAAGTGAGGTTCCCGACCCTCCTAAAAGGGTTTTTTGGACCCATTTTTCGAAAAAAATTTTATTCCACGAATCGATGGGAAAAGGCCGAAAATGGATTTTTAATGTGACAAGAGAGGTCCCCGACCTGTTTTGGACCCATTTTAGACAAGCAACGTTACAGCCGAAAATTTATTTTTTGAGGCAAAAAAATATATCGAAAGCATATAAGGGCTTGTTCGGAAATGCATTTATGCGTCGCATCTGATGAGCATAATGTTTTGAAAAGCAAAATCTGGCATCACTGCAAAAGTTGAATGTTTGGAAATGCAACTCTGATTAAGTAGATGCGCAAACTTCGCATTAACAAAAAAGGAACTGCAGAAAATTACTTGTGTTGGCGGAAAAATTAAAAATTAAAATGGAATCTTATTAAGCAGCAACTTGCATCAGCTGGCATCGCATCAGCTTGCATCTTTGCAGCAGTGATGCCAGAATTTGCTGCATTTCCAAACAAACCCTAAGTTATTCACCAAAGGAAATATTGCTTTTCGAATATTTAATTTTTCGAAGGCACCGTTTACTGTGCTGCATCCCTTTTTCAAAATTTTCTGTGGCCACTTGAGAAAATTTTACTCTCAACAACACAAGGAAATAGATTTTAAAGAGTAACAATCGACAACCTGAATCAAAAAGTATATATGTATACGTAATTATTAAAATGGGTAACATTTTTGAAAATTAAAATAAAAAGAAATATTTTTGAAAATAAAAAAAAATATAAATGCTGAGCTGGGATTCGAATCACGGGGTACAAGGCAAGCGTGTACCAATTAGGATACAATGCTAATAATTAAATGGTCGTCAATGTCACATATAATTGAGTATGTTACAAAAATTATCCAATTGATCGTCTATGTCCAGAGCTGGGCACCACTACACGTGTGTTTCTTTTAAATGTTCTTCAATGCATGTGTAGTTGTGCTTTGTTCGCTTTTCAAAGCAAACTGAATTAAATTTTACGCTCTCTGCTTTATATACGTATATGAAAAGTTATTCCCATTCTGCCGCAGTACCGCGCGCGGTACGTTTTGCCCAGCCACGTCTATGTCACATATAATTGAGTATGTTACAAAAAATGATCCAATTTTTATTCTTATTCAATAAGTAAAAGCTCCGTTATATTTTCAAGGTTCTATGATCTTAAAATAAGGGATGATTTTCTATTTATACGCAAAACAGAAAGGTAAACAAAAGAACCGCATATGTGTGTGCGTAGGTGTTAGCTTCTTGTATGCTACAGTATCAAAAATGAAAACTTGCAAATCAATAAATTTGAGAAAAAGACGATGTTCGAATCCCAGTACCTACAGTAGGTAACTATCCAAAAAAATTAAAGAAATATTTTTTTGATTTTTATATTTTTTATATGTTTTATATTTTATACATTTTTATAATTGTTTTAAATATTTTTCATAAATAGTAATAAGTAGGTACTATTCATATAAGTAGTATTCATAATAATACAATTTTTTGCATATTGCAGATATCAATAACAAGAAATTGACATAAAAAAACTACATAAGAAAATATGTGTGAAATAGCAATAAGAATAAGAAAACAAAATAGGAAATCAGCCATATGAAAAAAATCAGAAATTAAAGAAAAACGAAAGTGAAAAGAAACAGCAATAAGAAATTTCGTTCCTACAATAGCAAATCTTATTCTGCTCAAAAATGCTGCTGCGCCGGTACTGAAACATCAAAAAGTATCGGTACTGGGATTTGGACGAGTTAGCCAGCAACCAGTTGCCGGCATTACCCACCATTTTGCTTGGTTTGTTTAGCTTTGTCAGAAAATATTTTTTTCTCTTCTCAATTTAAACACGCAAATGCACAAAAAAATGAATGCAAAGTGCATTAATTATATTGGACTAACTTCCGCAAGCGTATTCAAAAGTTTTAGATTTTTTAGTTACTTTTTAACTCTCGAATAAATAAATGACCACGGAGGCGATTGAAAACACGTCCGTCGTACTGAATGTATGGACTATTATTATTTAACAAAAATCAAAATATTTCTATAATTTCTATATTTTCCAACTTGATCATGAAAATAAAAATATAGGTTATATTAAATTGTCGTATTAAAATCTGACAGCGAAATGTGGCTTCATGGTTGTCAAAATCCAATGCAAAATGTAAACAGAAAAAATTGAGCTGAACAATTTTTTGACAGCTACGAAGCCACATTTTTCTGTCAAATTTTAATACGACAATTTAATACAACCTTTATTTTTATTTCCATGATAATGTTGAAATATAGAAATTATAGAAATATTTTGAGTTTTGTAAACTAATTTCAATTCAATCCGTAAGACAAATTAAATTTTGCGCTCAGCAAATAGAACAACATGAATATCATTTTAATTTTTCAGTTTGAACTGAAAAATGTACGTACTTGATCAAGGGATCAAGGGTGCTAAGCCCCTTACATGAATATTTCTGGATTCGGAAGGGTTTAAGCCCAAATTAAAATAACACGGCGATAGTAGTAGTGTATTTTGACACATTGATTTAGTTTCCGTGTTGATTTTGAGAAAAGTTTCATTTTTGTATCTTTGAAAATATGATTTTCGTGTTTTTTTAAATGCCGAATTAGTTCTTGTGATTAAGCTTTTCTTATTTAATATATTTAGTATTAACTTGTACCAACTAATGACTTGTTTCAAGTAAAACAAAAAAATTGAAAAATATAAGTTCATAATTTCTATCTATTTATAGCTCCCAAAGGAAAAATCCTAGTAGCAAAAAATAGCATAATTTGAGCACATACACAAGCAAACAACTTGAATATAATTTTTGTTATTTTCAACTCAAATTTTCCGCCCAAAAAATACCAACAAAATTGCAAGTAACGGCATCAGTTGTAAACTACAAAAAAGTCACAACAAATACTCGCATTTTTTTAGGAAATTTTCGACTGAAATTTTCTGAAGAAAAACCAACAACAAAATTTACGCGGGATCACTTGCAAATTTGCAAGTTTGAAGGAGTCAAAATAAAAATCATGCTATTGCATTTGCTGGTTGTCTGATAGGTATAAAAATTGATTTTCTCAAATGCAGGTTTAAATGTAAGTCATCGTAATTGAATAATTTTCTCAGGAAGTTTTCCTTATTTTTGAATTTCAATTTATTTATTTTCATTTTCTAATATTCAAATAACTTTTTTATGAATTTAAGAAAATAAATAAATTAGAAAATACAAAATGGTCTGAATTTAACATTGTGAATTCGTTTGGTTCGTTGCAAAAGCCGAACAAAATTAGAAATAATTCTCATTGGTTTCAGATTTCATTCGGCTCGCCAAAATTTAATACAGGGGAAAAGCTCGGAGTCTCGTTCTTTTCTATCTACTTCTTTGCTAATTTCCGCGAATTTTCTCTTTGCCAAAGCATAACTCAAAATAATACTGTTCTGCATATAACTTCATGCAGTTTATTTTTCTTTCTCATCTGTATCACAAGTTTCACATTTCCGTTGCAAATAAAAATTGTCAACAGACATACATAAATAAGTCTTGATTGTACTGGCATGTTTACTTATGAAATGGTTGCACTTTTTGTTGCATCTTGATTTTACCTATTGAATTAGATACAGCAGTATGTTTTTTTAATAGGTCGAAAAAAGTTATATTTTAGTGAAAACAATATTTGTCAAATAAAACCGTCAAATAAGTTGCATTAACCCGTTCTTAAAAGAAGTAAAATGACAGGTCCTTTAAAATAAAGTGAGAACTCCACTTTGTTTTAAATAAATTGTTATTATTGCAGTGAAGAATATGTTAGTTTCAGCCTGGTCATATATAACTCCTTTGCCACTTAGCGCTCTTTCCGACTTTCAGTTTCAGATCCACTGTATTTTAATAGTCATTCCAAATTGTTTATATGCATTATGTGTTCACATAAGATGAATATTTTTTTAATAAAATGAGTTATACTATATATCAATCATAAAAACTTAATATTAATAATTTTATTTTTTTATTTAATTCGTTACAGCTTGTGAACTTGGAAATTCTGTGCAGGATGCCTTCGTTATAGCCGTTGAGCAGCAGGCACGCGAGCGTTTGCAGCGTCTATCGGCGCTAAAGCGCGTAACACCTGTGGATATAACACAGCTTTCGAAAAAGGTAAGATTCATTATTTTTAAAATGTAAAATTTAAACCGAAATCATTACGAAATTAAGAAACAAAGTTAATATACTAAGAGCGTGCAACGTATTTTAAGTTGTCATTTTAAAAGTCATGACAAATCACTCACTAAATCTTATATGGTCCCTGAGGATCAATATGTGTAAGTCGGCTCTGCTAGTTCCCTAGTGGTGGGGTGAATCATTCCAAATTTTCAGAGAGAGTAAAAACTATTGTTTAATTTAGTCATAAAATTTCAGATTACGTTTGATAATAAATGACGTTCATGACGTCACAGAAAAAAATTGATAGTCTGGAGAAAAAAATTGACACAAATGTCGCAAAAAAGCAGATACATAAAAAATATTTCTTAAGTGCCATTCTTCTATTGGAAAAATGCACTATCTGTATAAATCTTCAAACGCTCCCGTGAGTTGTCAGAGATAATGTAATACATGAAGCAGACCTTAGTTTTACTCTGCATACGTAATTTATTATTATGAATTTGTTAGTTGTGAACAAGAAAGGTAGAAAGTAGGATTTGGAGGGTATACAAGATCTTAGTTGGTTAGGGGATCCATAATTTCTGAAGTGCTTCGATCCAGTAGCAGCCGACATAATTTTGTGATGTCTCTCTTGGCATTCCCATTCTTTTTCCGTACTGTAACTACACGCACAAGACTATCTTTACTACGATGTACGATAACTATGCTACTCGGAAACCAATTCCCGTAATTGGACTGGCAGCGCAATTTTTCCAAATTATACCCTACACCGAGGGTATATTCACTTTGTCATTCCGTTTGTAGCACATAGAACGGGGCGTGGTAGGTATGGAAAAGTATATATATTCTTGATCAGCGTCATCACCTGAGTTGATTTAGCGATGTCCGTCTGTCTGTTGAAATCAGGTTTATGGGAAAACCAAGAAAGCTAATTGAATGAAATTCGCACATTAAGTCACACCTTCTTGCAGGCATCTTGCTATTGCAAATGAACGAAATCGGTCCACAGACATGCCTACCGCCCATATTCTATATATATTTACCGAGAATAATTTAAAAAAAGGTGCAGCAATTTTGGTGAAACTTGGTGATTTAATGACCATGTAAACACGATTAGTATTAGGCTAGGTTTCAAGTTTCAAAGCTTCCTATGGGGATGCGGCACAGCCCTAAATTTTTGCCTTTATACCACCATATCTCGTAAGCCGTGCAAGATATTGTGATTTGGTAAGCAGATACATTTCAAATATGTATATCTTCAATTGTGATAAAACTGGACGGAATCGTAAAAGTGGGCGTGACACTTCTCAATAGTTAAACATTTTGATTTTGTATGTCACAAAATTGGCACAAAACGATTTTCATAAAAATTTTGGAGATGATGCCGCTGAAAGTAGTCATCAATACAAGTTCATCCACTTTTATTGAAAAAATATCAGCTGTTAGAAAAATATTTATAAACGTTTCAGAAAAATCGGTCATTTTCGGAACATTTTTTGAAACGAAATACCTCAAAAACTATAGATAGATAGCGTATTGAATGTTTATAAATTCTAATTTAATAATTTTTAATTTTTTTTTTTTTTTGCTTTTCTACATATTTATTTATTTCGGATAACTGCTGAAAAATAGTTGCATTCAATGTTTTCATTATCCACCAGTCTATATTGATAAAACTGACGCGTATTCTTGATTGTTTTTACTAGTTTATAACGTGATTTCAAACTTTATTCATGTAAATCGTGCTTTTCTTGTGAACAATACCCGAAGTTTTATATCAGCCTGTTCTATAGAAAAGGTTATGAAAATATAAAAAACTTCCAAGCAGCTTCTTATCAGGAATGATCTACGACTCAAGGCCTTTAAAAGCTAACGCTTTCATTGGCTAACAAATAAGCAAAAGCAATTACCTGTTACAAAAAGTAAGGAGCTACTTGACTGTCACGGTGGAGATGAAATAATCTTTTCGAATGAAAAACTGTTCTTCCTTGAAGACAGCCACAACCAGCAGAATAACCGTGTGTACGCAAGAAGTTTTGCGAATGCTCCAAAAGATGAATTGACTGCTGAGCGATATCAAAACGTGACCAAAATCAAGGTGTGGGGAGCAGTATCACAAGTAGTGAAAGGCCGAAAAATTTGCCTGATTTCATCTCTGCCAGCATCATAACCGGATCTCAAGACATTGGATTTTTGCGTATGGGGCCATATGCTAGGCAAAGTAAGGTCAACAAAAGGCTTAACAATTGATGGGTTCAAGCAGCGTTTCACAAGGATTTGGGACGAAATGGAGCAGAAAATGGTGCGTGCCGCCTGTGAATCGTTTTTCAAACGTTTACGTCTTGTAAGCAAAGAAAAGTGTGAGAGTTTCGAGCTTCATCATTAATTTAATAAATTTTGGAATGTTGTTAAACGTTTGTGATAAATAAAAAAGGTATTGCAGACGACTTTAATTTTTATAACACTTTGTTTTACCGACAGTTATTATGGGCCACACTGTACATACAAAATACTCGCATTTTCATTGTACATTATTTTTAAAGGATTTATTTTATTCAAATGCATTGAGCAAAGTGGGATTTTGTCGTAGATCGTTCATTATAAAATTTTTTTTCTATTGAAATGAGTGACGGCACCCTTATTTTTTCATATATTCAATCTTAAATATTTAAGGCTTATAACAAAAATACAAATTTTAGTTTTTCGTATGGAGAAGGCAAAATTATAATTGATTGTTTATTTAAAAGTTATGAAAATTTCGTTTTTATTTTGAAGAGAAAGGGCAATTTTTGTTAACATGTGTACCAAGTTTTATAATTTTATGTTTACAACTTTAAAAGGAATTAATTTTTCAATTAAACTTGTCGAAAATTTTCATTGCATAAAAAAAGCTAGTAGGAATTGAAATTTTGATTAATCCTTTGAGGCAAAATATTCTATTGATAAGTACTTTAGATTGATATATAGAACTTTTAATTTCAAAACAAAGTGGATTGTTTTGTACCCACTTGGCGTGATCTGACTCAATATGTTTATTTAATGAGGGACAAGATTATCAAAACTCTTATGCTCTGGTTTTTACTGAATCATTGAAATAGTCAATAGTCACAATGAATAAGAATTTATCCATTCAGGTGACAATTATAAATAGTGGTGAAAAAGTCGTCTAATGTTTGGTTTGAACTCTTTAACTCGAGCCTTAGAACAATAAAACATTAAATATCAAATTGTTCATTCGCATTCGAACTTGCTCACATTAGAGATGCGGTTTTCTTGCTTTCTGGGCTGCAAAATTTTTTATAAGTGTATCAAAATCCAACTGTTTGGCCTTTATGCAAAGGGTCCCAAGTCCTGATACTCGCTCTTGTGTGCAGCACGATCTGTGAAAGTTTTTTATTCGAGCAAGAACACTAACAGAACGTTCAGAACTAGCAACAGTTACAGGCATAGTGCAAGACTCACGAAGAGCAACATATACATTAAGAAAAATCGCCTCCAAATTTTTAACAAAGACTGAATTCTGCAAAATATATGGTGAATGATTCTCCTTCGAAATTGGCTTCGTAGATATGTATGTGTCCGATGGATAATTTCATCTTTTAATTCTGCAGAAACGTCTGATTTGTGTTTTTTGACAAGATCTGTAAGAGCATTTTGAATTTCGCTTTAGTTCAGTTCATTATTTTCGGAGTCATGCAATTGTGTTCACACTGAAACTGATAAATCATTGGCGTTTAGTAAATTTATAAAGATTTTATCCCAGCATGTTGACCGATGTTCTAAACAGCCGAGGCCTATAACTTCTGGCACCAAAAAACTAAAGCCATGGATGTCACAAGAGCTCCTTAATAAAGTAAAAATAAATAATCAGTTATACAAAAAATTTAAAAAATTCCCAGACAATTTAAACCTTAAATTGCAATATAAAAATCATTATCTGCTGCTATATTAACTTGCTAAAATACTTTCTATGCAAACGAATTCAGCAAAGTAATACAAAGAATGAATGGAATTTAGTAAATAATATCATAAATAGGACTACCATTGGTGAAGGTGCTATAACCTTGAAATAAATAATATAATCTATATACTTAGATGCATGTAAAAAAGCCAATTTATTTAATGAATACTTTGCGAGTATTGGTGATATCGTGGTTTCGAATAATGGTTTGAATTATAGCTCATGTGATCGTTTGGAAAAAGAAAGTCAAATTTCTGATAGTTTTTACTGCGAGCCTTTCACATCGTATGAAATATTCATATATTATTATGTCGCTGAAAAATTCAAATTCATGCACCGAAAGAAGCTTTTCCATAATTTTTTTAAAAAAATAGTTTTTAATGTTGTTGACTGGTATTTTTTTGGACGAGCTGAAAACCTCGGAGGTCATTCCTTTGTTTAAAACGGGAAATAAATCTAATATAAATAATTACAGACCGATTTCACTTTTATCCACATTTTCAAAAATTAAAATTTAAATAAACATAGTTTTTTTAATGAACATCAATTTGGATTCAGATCTGGGCTCTCAACAGAAAATGCTTTGGTATAGTTTTGTGACAGCATCTACGGAAGCTTAAATGCTAAAAAAGTTTATGCTGCATTTTTTGTGGACATAACGAAAGCATTTGATACTGTTGATCATCAGATACTGTTGAGAAAATTATTTAAGTGGCACCAACCAATGGTTTTCTTTTTATTTATCTGATAGATTTCAGAGGGAAAAAATTGAAAATCAATACAGTTCCATCAGCAGAATACATATAGGAGTTCCCAAAGGTTCTGTACTGGGACCAATTCTGTTTTTGATTTTTACAAACTCTTTGTTATCTAGTAGATTTCTGGGCAAAACAATTGCGTTTGCAGATGATATGACTTCCACCTTTTGCTGTGAATCCACTTTTGATGCTGTTGTAAAAATAAATCATGACTTGGAGTTATTAAGGCGTTGGTATATTAAACATAAATTAGTTATTAGTGATAAGACCAAAATAGTGTTTTTCAATATACATATCTGGAACGTTTATTCTCTTAAATGACTTTACTTTTCATGGTGCAAATTGTGGGGAATTTATTCTCGCCAATGAAATCTGTAGTTCCCTTAGTACAATGCAAACTTCTGATATGAAAAGTGCTCAAATAGGTGCTTTTTATTGACTGTGTAAAGTAATTCAAATACCTGGGTTTAATACTGGATTCGAAAATGAGTTGGCTTGACCATACTAACGCTGTGAAAAGATATGTACAGGGTTGCCCATATTCGAAGCGCTTATTTTACTTTTAAATAAATCAAAGAAAACACAATTTTTATTCTGTTCGTCATGAAAATCATTTAATCGGGTTCAAGTAGATTTGTTTACATCATTTCTTGAATATGATATCTCGTAAATGGTCGCCCCTTGGCCTGCACAGCGAATTGTGCCTGGTTTGCTGCATTTTCCATAGATTTCTTCAGCATTTCGACAGGAATGGCGGCTATTTCTTGACGGATGTTGGTTTTCAGCTCTTCAGCTCTTGGCTAGTTGACGTAAACCTTTGATTTCAAATAACCCCACAAAAAGAAGTCTGGAGGCGTTAAATCTGGTGATCTTGGCGACCAAACGAAATCGCCATTTTTTGACATCAAACGGCCAGGAAACAATTGCTTCAAAAAATCGATTGTAGTGCGGCTTGTGTGTGGTGGCGCGCCGTCTTGTTGAAACCAGTGGTGCCCCATACGCTTTCGACGAATAATTAGCATGAAAAAATTGTTTATCATATCGCGATAACGCTCCTGATCAACAGTAACCGACCGTGTGGCCATTATCATCTTTAAAGAGAACGGCCCAATGACAATTTTAGCACAAACGCCGCACCAAACAGTGATTTTTGCATCGTGAAGAGGTACCTCTTGTATCTCTTGTGGATTTTCAGTGGCATAAATACGGCAATTTTTTTTGTTTACCGTTCCGTTCAACTGGAAATGAGCTTCATCGGTCATGATAATTTTAGCACGTTGAGTTTTTACTATTGACTTGTTTTGTTTAATGTAAATTTCAACAATTTTAGAGCGTTCGCGTTGCGTGTACTGTTCCATGGTAAAAATCTGCTTGGAATGACGCTTCAAAACGCGGTATTTCATTAGTCGATTTAACATCGCTGTCAAAAGTTATAGTGTTGCCTGATAGGCGCTTCGAATATGGGCAACCCTGTATTGTCAGCTACAAGGCAACTTTACCACTCAAGAAATTTTTGCTCCCTTAAATTGCTAACATGTGTTTATTTTGGAATATTACATTCAAAATTAAACTATGGATTAGCCTGTTGGGGCGGTATATATGATACTAAAATTAGACCTCATCTCAATATACAGAAACATGCCTTACGGTTAATGTGTAAGAAAAGTCATACTGAATCTTCCCTACCTCTCTTCAGAAAGTTGAATATCTTGCCTTTCAAATATTTATATTATTTTAAAGTCTTGAAATTATTTTATCTTAGATCTGGTCATTTGGTTGGATTAATGATCAAAGTTTGGCTTTTATTCCTCCGTACAACCTTCAACATTTCTTGTATTACTTCACTTATGTGCAGACCTTGAAACTTTTATACTTTTATTCAAAAAGTTTTCAAAATAAAAGTTTCTTAAAACTTTTTTGTTATAAAAGTTTTTATAAACTTTCTTCAAAAACTTTTATTGAATAAAAGTTTTTCCAAAAAACTTTTTCAAAAAGTTTTTACATAAAAGTTTTTTCAAAAAACTTATATGAAAAACTTTTTCATAAGAGTTTTTCTGAAAAACTTTTAAAAAAAACTTTTATTAATAAAATTTTTTTTAAAAGTTTTTTTTGACTTTTATTAATGTATGTATGTATCTTTATTTGTAGTAAAAAAATTATATAATAAACTAAAGTTATTGCACAATTTATAGAGATTTAGCACTTGTATACTTTACATCTAGAAAATTATACATTAATTTACAATTTATAGGTAATTATGTATATTAAACAGAATGAAATAGACAGAAAGAAAACTACAAAAAAAAACCTTCTAAAAAATAAAAAAAAAAAAAAAAAATAATTTACAAACAGTTTGTACTTATTTACTAATTTGAGTTATATAGACTTGATATGAGATTATTATCAGACATGTTGCTTAAAAATTTATACTTCTCAATTGCTTTTGTAATGCAGACAGAGATAAGGTTCATGTTGCTTTTTTTATGGAGCTTTTTAGTGAAGTAAAATTTTTTTCGAAAAATGGGTCCAAAAACCCATTTAAGAGGGTCGGGGACCTCACTTGTCACTTCCAAAATCCATTTTCGGCCTTTTCCCATCGATTCGTGCAATAAATTTTTTTTCGAAGAATGGGTCCAAAAATGTCATTTAGGAAGGTCGGGGACCTCACTTGTCACTTCCAAAATCCATTTTCGGCCTTTTCCCATCGATTCGTGCAATAAAATTTTTTTCGAAAAATGGGTCCAAAAATCCCATTTAGGAGAGTCGGGAACCTCACTTGTCACTTCCAAAATCCATTTTTGGCCTTTTCCCATCGATTCGTGGAATAAAATTTTTTTCGAAGAATGGGTCCAAAAATGTCATTTAGGAAGGTCGGGGACCTGACTTGTCACTTCCAAAATCCATTTTCAGCCTTTTCCCATCGATTCGAGCAATAAAATTTTTTTCGAAAAATGGGTCCGAAAACCCCATTTAGGAGGGTCGGGGACCTCACTTGTCACTTCCAAAATCCATTTTCGGCCTTTTCCCATCGATTCCTGGAATAAAATTTTTTTCGAAAAATGGGTCCAAAACACCTCTTTGGAGGGTTAGGAACCTCCCATGTACTCCCAAAATCCATTTTCGGCCTTTTCCCATTGATGCATTAAGCACGATTTTTCTAAAAATTATATATAAGTGCATAATTATCATAAATTTCTTTCTTTTCAGAAACATCTTAAGTATTTTCCTTTGGACTTACTTTACTATCAATAATCCTTAGTTTTCTCCTTTGAAATTTTTTGCTTAGTGATCCAAGATATTATTTTTGGATTTTCCTCGTTCTTTCATACAAAAAAACTTTTATTTTCGCCTTTTGAAAAATAAAAGTCAAAAAAAACTCTTTGCATGTGACTGTTAAAAATATAAGTTAAAAAAACTTTTAAAAAAACTTTTATTAATAAAAGTCAAAAAAAACTTTTAAAAAAAACTTTTATTGATAAAAGTCAAAAAAAAACTTTTAAAAAAAACTTTTATTAATAAAAGTTTTTGAAAGTTGATTTTTGCGACTGATTATTTTTATTATAATTAAACATTATGAACTTACAGTCATTTTAGCAAAGACCAATATTGTAAATTTTACTTATTGATCAATGCTATTTTTTATTCAACAAACATGACAAAGATAACAAATGGAACAATTTAACCTGGTAATTGGTGACATATGTTTCGGCTATTACCACATAGCCTCATCAGACAGGTTTTTTTTTGGTTAATGTTGTACATGGAGTCGATCCCCTGACCGTACATGCATTTCAATTGCATATCTGTCGACGGCCGCTCTAACAACTGAGCTACTGAGGAACTGACCTTGAACTGTACAAATTGCGTATATCCATTTATTATCTCTTGTCACTTTCTCGCTTGTTGTACAGTTCAAGGTCAGTTCCTCAGTAGCTCAGTTGTTAGAGCGGTCGTCGACAGATATGTAATTGAAATGCATGTACGGTCAGGGGATCGACTCCATGTACAACATTAACCAAAAAAAACTGGTCTGATGAGGCTATGTGGTAATAGCCGAAACATATGTCACCAATTACCAGGTTAAATTGTTCCATTTGTTATCTTTGTCATGTTTGTTGAATAAAAAATAGCATTGATCAATAAGTAAAATTTACAATATTGGTCTTTGCTAAAATGACTGTAAGTTCATAATGTTTAATTATAATAAAAATAATCAGTCGCAAAAATTAACTTTCTTAAACCATACGGAGAACACGCCAATTTCAAAAAATATGTGGCTGGCAACACCACAATTTTCGAAAAATAAAATCATAGCAAGTCTCTAAGCCAATGGCTTAGCAGCTGTGACAACAAGCGAGAAAGTGACAAGAGATAATAAATGGATATACGCAATTTGTACAGTTCAAGGTCAGTTCCTCAGTAGCTCAGTTGTTAGAGCGGCCGTCGACAGATATGCAATTGAAATGCATGTACGGTCAGGGAATCGACTCCATGTACAACATTAACCAAAAAAAAACCTGTCTGATGAGGCTATGTGGTAATAGCCGAAACATATGTCACCAATTACCAGGTTAAATTGTTCCATTTGTTATCTTTGTCATGTTTGTTGAACAAAAAATAGCATTGATCAATAAGTAAAATTTACAATATTGGTCTTTGCTAAAATGACTGTAAGTTCATAATGTTTAATTATAATAAAAGTTTTTTTTAAAAGTTTTTTTTGACTTTTTGAAATAAAAGTTAAAAAAAACTTTTACTTTTATTTTCGGATATAAAAGTTTTAAGGAAACTTTAACTTTTATTTCACAAAAATAAAAGTTTAAAGTTTACTTTTACCTAAAAAAAAACTTTTATAAAAGTTTATTTCAAGCTCTGCTTCTGTGGCTCCTAGGATTTATAATAAGCTACCGGATAACATAAGATGCATTCCAAATGTACGCACTTTCTGTAGAAAGTTGAAATTTTGGCTGATTGATTTTTCATATAATGGCATTAATACTACAATTAATGTTATTTCCTAGGTAACATATTTGATTTAAGAACTTTTAAGGTGTTTTGTTAGCATGATTGCTTTTTATCACCATTAAGTTTGATTTTTCTCATCATTAAGTTTCTTTTCTCATTTTTCTAAAAGTATTTTTTAAATTTTTCTTTCTTTATTATTATTTCTATAATATTATTGTGAATTTAGTAGGAATATAAAATATTTTAATCATCTGCATTTAATATTGTTATGATCCCACAAAATAATATCATATAGTGAAATTCAATGTGAATCTCATCCGCTCCTACACGGTTAGAAATCTTGGAATAAATTTTAATACAAGCGAAGTATTACAAAGACTTTTAATACAATTTTGATTAAATTTAACACTTTTGAATATGGGTATTTCCATTCTTGCGTTACGTTACGTTCGTACGAAAAAATATTTAAAAAAAAATACAAAATGGCACATTTTTAAAATTTTTTTTTATATTTGCATAGTAATTAAGTAGCAGTATATTAAGTAAGAAAATTGACAACAATCGACCATATGGATTTCACGATATAAGCAAAAATGTGCACTGGCGTTACGTTACAAAAAACAGAAGTGGGTTTTTGACTTGGATTATAAAATTGCAAAACTCTGCGAATTGGGTAAAGCTTTTAGTATAAAACCTTTTTTAGAAGGACTTGATATAATATAGGTTTAATTTCCAAGTTGTCAAATTGAAAAACTTTTCTCGGTTTATTAGTTATTAGCCTTAATATCTGACATTACGTTACTTGGCGTTACGTTACTTAAATTTCCATTGGAAAATTTTTAGCAAAAATTGTTTTAAAAAAATTATTTAGCGCAAATAAAACACCACTTTTGGCTATTATATATTACTACCAAGAGATCGGTATTTCGTTTGGATGCTGAAAAAGTCGAAAAATTATGAAATATGTTGAAATCAGTTGAATAGTATGAATTATATATTATTATGGTTAAATATATAGAAAAAATATGGAAAACACTTAAAAAGTTGAAAGAGGTTGATAAAATATGGAAAATGTTAAAAAACGTTAAAAAAAGTTAAAAGTCGAAAAATTTAAAATAAACAAAATATCATACAAGTAAATTACTGACAATCTGGCGTTACGTTACGAACTTTCGAAACTTATTATAAAATTAACTATTTGTTTAGTAACCGAGTTTTTTATTAAAATTAGTTCAATTTATTGACCTTTGTTAACATACAAAATTTCACGGACTTGCGATCGTCAGAGTAGAGATAATGAGAATAAATGGATTTTTTCTGGCGTTACGTTATCTTAGAATTTCATTGAAATCAAACCAAAATTTTACCATTAATTAATATTTGTTTGCTCTTTTGCATTTAATTTACGGTTAGTTGTCGTTCTAGCCAAGGTTTTGCGATAAGAATGTAATTGCACAAATACTCTTAGAAATGTAAATTGTAATGAGAGATGCTCTTAGAAATAAGAAAAATTAACGAAAACGTGAACTTGAACTTTATAGCCCGATATATAGCCATCGTAACTAAGGAAAGCTTTGAACTCTTTAATTTAATTAAATTTGAATACCTCTCTTTAATAATGCAAGTAAGAAAAAACTGTTGGTTAACTTTACATTTTTCGGTCAGGGTAGACTTTTCTGTGGAAATGCCCATATATTACAAAATTTTGTTATACATTTTGTATTGTAATACAGTTCAAACATCAAAACGATATTTTATAACATTTGGAATCAATTTGATGGTATCGCAAGCCAACCTAAATATGATACTACGTTGGCTGATGTCGTTAAAATGTTCAAGCAACCCTTGAATTGAAAGGGAACCAGGTTTGAATCCCAGCGGATTCGACATATTTTTTTTTTAAATTTTAATAAAAACGAGTATTAAATTTTAATACAAATTTGTATTAAAAATGAATTTTAATATCTAGACAGTATTGAATTTTAATACAATTCTGGTGTAGTCATATGTGCAAATCCGCCAAATTTGGCCTTTTAGCTGGTCTCGTTTTTTTTTTTTTTTTTTTTTTTTTTTTTGAGTACATCGTTCAGCCATAATTTTTCTTGAAGCTGAGGCTATCTTGAACTCATAATAAAGGTTGTTCAGTTGAAATTCAGATAGCTATTTTTTTTATTTAACTTTATATGTAACTTTTCATGTTTTTTTTTAACTTAAATGCAATTTTAACTATGTCTCCCTTTGAATTTTAATTGTTCCTCCTTGAATATTAATTAAAGATAGTCTTAACTTCAAGAAAAACCATGTTTGAAGAGTCTGCTCCAAAAAAATAAAAAAAAAATCGAAGCCATGGCCGAGGTAAGATGACAATTTCGATTTTTTTTTAATTTTTTTTTTTTTTTTGGAGCAGACTCTTCAAACATGGTTTTTCTTGAAGTTAAGACTATCTTTAATTAATATTCAAGGAGGAGCAATTCAAATTCAAAGGGAGACATAGTTAAAATTGGATTTTAGTTAAAAACAACATGAAATGTTACATATGAAGTTAAATAAAAGAAAACTATGGCTGAACGATGTACTACAATACAAAAAAAAAAAAAAAAAAACGAGGCCAGCTACAAAGCCAAATTTGGCGGATTTGCACATATATATAAGCCCAAAAGTATTAAAATTTATTCCAAAATTTCTAACCGAGTAATATCTTCTATTATTAAACGAATTAAAATTGTATGTTTATATATGTATTTATATATGTATTTATATATTTATATACATTACGCTCACTTACTTCAAGACTGGCATAACTCAAAAAACATAAAGTGGGAGAAAAACGCATTTAAAGTTTTCAATAAGTTACTTTTTATATGAAAATTATGAAAAGTATACCTACATAAACTCTCCTCACAAAGCAAGTTAATGAGATACTTTTCTGATTTTTTCACACGAAATAAAACTTGAAATGGCGGATATTTCTGCATCATTAACTCAGAAATCACGTTTTTTGAGTTATGCCAGTCTTGAAGTAAGTGAGCGATATATATATATGGTTTATTGAAGTATAAAATTCGTTACAAAACTTATTGTTATCGCACAATTTACAGAGATGGTAAAAATACCTTACAGCTATGACATTATATTAGAGAAAAAAAGAAATAGATACATGAAAAATATTGAAAATTGGAAGGAAAACATACTAACAAAAACCTTCAACGAAACTTAAGAGCTAAGATTGAGAAAAAAAAAAAAAAAAAAAAATATTAAACTAAATTTGCTATGTAATGATTATCGGACATGCTACATAATAACTTAAATCTATCAGTTCTTATTTTAATTAAGTCTGCAATAAGGCATATTTTGCACTCCTGGTGCAGATCCAATGTGGAATAGTGCCAAGGCAATCTTAGAATCATTTTTAAAAGCTTGTTTTGGCAAATTTGAAGCTTTTTTATATGGGTTTTGGCGCAGGCGCCCCAAACTTGGCATGAATAAAGAACTATTGACTGAAATATTACCTTGACAATGATTTTTTTATTGATAATGCTCAATTCGGATTTTCTGTTGATAAAAGGGTATAACAACTTGATTGCAATGTTAAATTTATTAATAATATTTTGCACATGAACCTGAAAGGTGAGTTTCTGATCAAGGTAAACGCCTAGATATTTAACATTACTGGACCAAGGGATCTCAAAGCCACCAATGTTAAGTTTTATGCTGGGAAGAAAACAAGGACTTCTTTTCCAAGTGAAAAAAATTGCTTGTGTTTTCTCAGCATTTATTTTTATTTTCCACTTGTTGAAAAATTCAATAGCAGCATTAAGTGCATTCTGAATTTCACTGACTATATTCTGGCCAAAAACATCTGAAAAGAATATCCCTGTGTCGTCTGCATATAGAGCATACTTACAAATATTTGTCATAGGAAAGTCAGAGTTATAAATGAGATACAATATTGGTCCAATTACTGAACCTTGAGGGACACCAGCAGGTACTTCAATAAGGTCAGAAAATTGATTATTTAAGGCAACGCAAAAGAATCGATCGGAAATTAAGCTTTTAATGGTCTTAATTAAATATTTGGGGAAATTGAAAGAAATGAGTTTATGAATTAACCCGTTATGCCACACAGTGTCAAAAGCTTTTTCGACGTCAAGTAGAACCAGGCCTGTTGATTTTCCCAGCACATAATTTTTCTTCACATGGTCACTAATACGTTTAATCTGGTGAGTTGTACTGTGAAATCTTCTAAAACCAAATTGTTCCATTGGAATAATTCTATTTCTGTCCATAAAAATCCATAATTTATCTTTTAGGACATGTTCAAATAATTTGCTCAGGCTGCTAAGTAGACTAATAGGACGATAGCTACCAACTTTGTTAGGCGGTTTTCCAGGTTTTGGAACTGGCACTACTTTCGCTGTTTTCCAAGAGGACGGAAAATATTGAAGTTTTAAACAAGAATTCAAAATAAAAGTTAGAAATCTTATTGCAGCAGAAGGAAAATTTTTAAGCATAAAATTTCTTATTTCGTCGTGTCCGCAAGCTTTTCTGAGCCGTAGTTCGCGTATTAATAAATTAATGTAGTCAGTTGTAACAAATTCAGTCTCTGGAGTACTTACATTAACTGAATCAAAAGTTGATACAGTATGAGTGACAGTAATATCATGAACTGGGAGACCAAGGTTAACAGCAATTTTGTGGTTACATAAAAATTCAGTTGCAAATGCATTTGCTTTATCCACATTTGAAATAAGAGCTTTATTATCGTGGAAAATTGTGGGAATATAGTGACTTTTTTTCCTCAAAACCTTTGCTATGTTCCAAAAAGGTTTGGAATTTTTTTCAAGACTTTTGAGTTTATTGTTCCAGTTTTTGTTTTTAAATTTCGATATTTCATCTCGAATTAACACGGTATACCAATTTAATGAATTATAATCAGATTGTTGCCGATATCTACTCCAGTGGCGCCGAAAACTATTTTTAATTTTAATAAGATTCAAAATGTATTGAGGGAGCTTTACGAAATTTATACGTGGATAGATTTTTGGAGTAGAAGCAGAAATTGCACCAAGGGTTTTTGAAGTTAGCCACTCAATGTGATCATCGATTTGACTTCCGTTTGTTATATTATTAATATCGGTAGAGCAGTTACGTAAAGAAACATTTAAAATTGCTTTGTATTTTTTCCAGTCAGTATTTTTATAATCAAGCCTCAAATTTTCATGAAGACAAGCATTCGCCGACAAATTAAATTCTATTGGCAAGTGGTCAGAACTAGTTCATCATGCGCAATTGGCTGAGATAAACGGGAAGCAATGTTTGTCAGCACTAAATCAAGATTTGACGGATTTGATCTAGCTGCTGCTGGAACATAAGATGGATTGTTAGAAAAGAGAATAGAAAAGGGAAAACGTGTAGTAAATTCAGAGAGAATATTTCCCCATGAATTAGCTCGCAAACATTCCCAATCCCGATGTCTGCTATTAAGATCGCCGCAAACTATGAAATTGCCGCTCATGCTTAAAATTTTTCTCAAGTCATTTTTGTACTTGTTTCGCAAAACGTTTGTATTAGTGCCACCAGGAAAGTAAACACTATATAATTTTATACTGCAAATATCTGAAAACAAAATTTCAACACCAATGTTCTCAATTAATTCTGTTGCAATTGAATTCAACACTAAATAAGTTATTGTTTTTTTAATTAAAATGGCAACCCCACCACCAGATCGATTTTCACGATCAATGCGGAGCACATTATACCTTCGATGAGACAATTTTAACGTATTATTCAGCCAGGTTTCTGACAGCAAGCATATATCTATTTTTCTTATATCTAAAAAGGAAAAAAGCTCATCAGACTTATTGCGGATACTTCTGCAGTTCCAAAAAACTATTTTTAGCGATGAAAAAGAAGGCATTATTTAGAACTAGAATACAAAAACTTAATTGCTAATTGTGCGATTACGTTAAATTGTTGTTCTTTAGAATTACAATTTCTTAATTTTGATACCATTTCAGTTGTAAGCTGCACAAACTCTTCTTCGGAAAATAAGTTGCTATTGTTGTTTACATAAGGCTGCGTCGTCGGTATTGACGGCCAAACAGGAGTGTTAGCTGGAAGTACTGGAGCTGGATACTCAGCACGAAGAGGGGGAAATTGAGTTGAATTGAAGTTAAATAGATTCTGTGATCTCTTTGAAAAAAATTGAGTGTTTGATCTTTTACTAAGCTTCTCTTTAATTTGTAAGTACACAGCGCGGTTAGGGCATGCGACGTCAGATGACTTGTGGGATCCATTGCAGTTTGCACAACGAATTTTATCAGAAACTTGACATTCACTTGTCTTGTGCTTGCCGGCACAATTTGCACACAATGACTTGATGTTGCATCCTTTTTCACCGTGTCCAAACATTTGGCAATTTCGACACTGCACTGGTTTATTTTTAATTTTTCGCTGGTAATCCCACTTTATTATAGTGTGAAAGAGACATTTGATATTTTTTCTTAGGTCAATTAGCCGAAGAGTACCGCTCTCAAAGTATACAATATAAAGCGTATCGGTATAGTTATCAAATTTTTTTGTAACAACTTTTACATCGCGGCATTTCAAACCACGATCACAGAGTTCGTTTTTAACAGCAGACGCTGACTTATTTTCAAGGCCATAGAGTACAACTTTAAACATACGGTCTTCTTTTTGCTCATGTGAGAAAAATTGGCACTTGTTGTCCTTGAGAATATTTATAATATTATGGAAAGATTCAATGGTTTCACACAGAATTTTAGTGCCAATGGAAATTTTTTTGACACAGAAATTTTCAATTCCTTTAGTAAGAATAAGACTTTGAATAAAGTCACTGTTTTGGGCCAAAACTTTTATTGGTGAAATTGAAACCTTCTTATTTGAAGCAGCATTTAATTCCATGTCCGATTCAATATCGTCAATATCATCATTTAACGCTTGCAGTGGCGTAAAAAAATTTCTTCTGGAAGATTTTGTTTGTTTTGATGATGGCATTGCGCCTTCATCCGGAGAAATTAACCGTCGTTTGCTAATTTTTACCGAATACCGATCTTATATAAAGAAATGCAAACACCGAAAGATTTTCGTATATTCAAAACTAAAAATTGAAATTAAAATTTTCGTTTGTATAAAAAATTAAAAAATTATTTTATTTTTATTTAGACAAAAAATTCAATGTCGACCAATGAATTTGAAAACTTGATAACGAATGAAAGTGAGCGATATGTATTTATTTATGTATGGCTGAACTTTATTTCGAAAACGGCTGCAGCGATTTTTATAAAAGTTCGGGATTTCGTGCCTATGTGAACAAAATTAAGATTGGACTAGGTTTAAAGTTTTTCAAGTTTCTAACAGGGGCGTGGCACAGCACTAAACTTTAATTTTTATAACGTGATAACTCGCAAGCCATTTAAGGTATTGCAACGAAATTTGGTAGACGGATGCAGATCATAAATATCTTAAATGCTATAAAATAGTGGGCGGAATCGAAATAATGGGCGTGGCATATTTCAATAATTGAAAATTTTGATTCGATATTACTTGAAAACTGCACCGACGATTTTCATAAAAATTTTAAACTTAATACCGCTGAATGCAGTCATTATAACAAGCTATGCTACTGGCAAAACTCGTTGAAAGGCGTGGCACAGCCCACAATATTTATAAACGTTATAATAAGAGAACTAACAACGCAATCTTTATGAAATTTAACATGGTAGATATACGGGCTATTAGGTATCTTGTAACCAAAAGTGGGCGCTTCTACAACTGTGGGCATGGCACCTTCCAAACAAGCGAAATCAGTTAAATGCTCCATTTATCGTTCTATGAGAGTAATATTTTTTAAATTTGGTATAGAGATGTCGGTTACTATAAGCTTTGAAACTAAATGGATTTCGATGGGATTGCATCAGTGGGCGTGGCACCTCTCCTACATGCAAAAAATGTTAATTGTTATATTTAGTGTGCTATGGGAGTAATTTTTTTGAAATTTGGTTTAGAGATGTCGGTTACCATGTGCTTTGAAACTAAATGAATTTCGACGGGATTGCATTAGTGGGCGTGGCACCTCCCATACAAGCAAAAAATGTTTAAGGCTATATTAAGTGTGCTCTTGAAGGCTAATTTTTTAAATTTGGTGAAGAGGTGTCGGTTACTATAAGCTTTGAAATTATATGAATTTTGACGAGATTTTATTAGTGGGCGTGGCACCTTCCATACAAACTTGCCATATTTAACGTACTATAGGAGTGATCCTAATAAAATTTGGTAGAGAGATGTCGGTTACTATAACCTTGTAAATTAAATGAATATTGATGGGATTACATCAGTGGGCGTGGCACCTCCCATGCATGCAAGAACGTTAATAGTTATATTTAGTGTGCTGTGGGAGTAATTTCATTAAAATTTGGTGTAAAGGTGTCGGTTAGCATAAGCTTTGAAATTAAACAAAAATCGACGAGATTGCATCAGTGGGTGTGGCACCTCCCATATAAGCAAAATACTTAAAATGTTATATTTAGTGTGCTATTGGAGTAATATTCTTTAAATTTGGTGTAAAGGTGTCGGTTACTATAGGCTTGAAATTATATGAATTTTGATGGGATTTCATTAGTGGGCGTGGTACCTCCTATTCAAACTTAAAGCGTAAAATGTCATATTTAGCGTACTATAGGAGTGATCCTAATAAAATTTGGTTTCAATATATTCAGTCTTATTCAACTTTATTTGAGTTCTTCAACCTCTTTCAACTGCTTCAACATTTTTCAACCTCTTCCAACTTTTCTCAACATTTTCCATATTTTTCGAATTTTTCAACCTTATTCAACTTTTTTGAGTAATTCCAACCTCTTTCAACTGTTTCAACATTTTTCAACCTCTTTCAACTTTTCTCAACATTTTCCAAATTTTTTCGACTTTTTCAACCTCATTCAAATTTTTCGAGTTTTTCAACCTCTTTCAACTTCTCTCAACATTTTCCATATTTTTTTCGAATTTTTCAACCTTATTCAACTTTTTTCGAGTAATTCAACCTCTTTCAACTGTTTCAACATTTTTCAACCTCTTTCAACTTTTATCAATATGTTCCATTTTTTTGGACTTTTTCAACCACATTCAACTTTTTTCGGCTTTTCAAACTCTTTCAACTTTTTCCGAGACTTTAAACTTTTTTCCAGCTTTTCAATCTCCTTCAACTTTTTCAGCACTTTAATATACTATCAAGCTTATCAAAATTTTTCACCTGCTTCAACCTCTCTCAATGTTGTTCGACATTTTTCATTTATAATCAACGTCTTTCAAATTTTTTTTAACTTGTTTTCGGGTTTTCAACCCTATTCAAAATTTTTTAAATATTTCCGACTTCTCATTCAATTGCATTACATTTGTTTGACTTTTTCAACCTCAAAATGAAAAACCGAAAGATGGTCGGTCTCCTGGTACTTATTATTATAGGAGGTTGATTTTTCATTATTATAATAATTAATTTTAATTTAAGTAATTAGCTCCAATTTAAAATATTACTTAAATTAAAATATTTATCAGGATATTTGTTCAAATAAAATCTTCATAATAATAATGAAAAAAACTAAAGATTTGAAGACTTGCCCTTCTAAACAGAATTAAGAAATTTTTCTTTAACAAAAATATTGGTCGAAAAAATTTGATCGCATGTTTGATCAAAAAATGTTCAGCCTATTTAAAAAATCTCAGGGTAATGATAGGCGAATTATAGATGGAAGTTCATTCAATTTGATTTTCCATCTCTGAAGTTTTACATTGGTTTCTTTTAAATCAGTCAGCCTCACAAGTGGGTGATGATCCATTTTTATTGTAAATTTTCTTCGGAAAAGGTAGAGTCGAAAATATTTCGTCGCCTATGCTTTAGCTCTTTTTCAATAGTACTATAGCCTTTTCATGTCTATTAAGAGATCTACTAGCGCACTATAGGTCAAATAGCATATTTCACAGGCCAAAACTAATAACGGCTATATTATTATGGTGATTAACTAGAAATGTATTTTTTATGTTGACTCTAGGCTAAAAGAAGAACTCTGACAAAAACTTTAACCCTTGTACTACCGGGTCAAAAATGGCACGTACTACATTTTTTTAAGTTCCCTAATTAATGAAATAAAAGTTGTGTTTTTATTATTAGATTGTAGTATTAGGTTAAAAAATACATAGCGTTTACTTAAGCATCACTTTCTAAAGATAAATTAGTTAAAATGTTTAAATACATTGAACTTAAAATTTCGGTTTCCCCAATTTCATCTTCCTCTTCTTCATTCTCGCATGTTTCATAGCTTGTTAAGTTAAGTTCTTCGACTGGGATTTCACACCTTAATAATCGGATCACTTCTGTCGGAAGTTGGAGACGCTTTTTAGTCTGAATGCATCTATATAAAGACAGCAAAGAAATTAATGGATTTGATGTGTCCATTGCTCTATGAAACACGTCTAAAAGTGTATTAACGCGTCTATTTTTGAGTGCATGATGTAGTCTATCAGATTTGTATAATTTGTGTCGAGACTCTGCAGATTTTTCTCCAAAACAACTAACAGGAAGAACTAAACCCTCTATAATATCATTTGAATGAATAAGAATTTTGTGTAAAGTTGCTGTCATTGGGAGTCAGGAATACATGTTTTGAATAATTTTTGCGGTTTCAAAGTAGTTAACTTGAAAACTACCCTGCAAGAACGTAATAACCGATTCTCTAACACATTTACAAAAAAATTCTTATCGGTACCAACACTAATACAAGACAAACAATTTTGAGCATATCTTCTTCTCTTTATTTTTGAAGTTAAATTTTATTCTGATTTTTTTGCCATAGTGAAATTATTTGTGCCTGCAAATGATACGTTTTTGACAAATTTTGTTAAAAATTTTAAATTAAAGGAAAAATAATTTCAAAATATTGTTTCGAAATTTCTGTCTCTTTGACGATAATTTCGATCTCTTACACTTTTCTGAGTTCGATCACTGGATTGTGTAACAATTAAAAACACACAAACTTATTTAGTTATAAAATGGTTTATTTAAATCACAATAGTTAGTTTTTACACGGTACAATTGTTTATCTCATTAACATTCAAATTCTAATATTAATTTAACACTGTATAGAAAACTGTTTTACTTTACTACGGATCACACTGTATTCACTTTATTGCTTAAATTCAAGTGTTC
The DNA here is from genome assembly GCA_949775025.1 of Tricholauxania praeusta. NCBI lineage: Eukaryota > Metazoa > Arthropoda > Insecta > Diptera > Lauxaniidae > Tricholauxania > Tricholauxania praeusta. The sequence goes on from OX459028.1 coordinate 114,369,516, forward strand.
TACTTCACTGTTTAAATACAACTGTGTCCGAAAAACTCAAATGACACCCTTTTATACTAAAGGCATCATTTTCTCGAATAATCTACTATGTGCCAGATGGCGTATATTCTACCATTATCCACAACCTACCAGTGCTTCCAAGTGGCGTGCATTCTACCACCATCCACAATCCACCAGCATGGCGCACTGACGTTGAGCTCACAATTATCCAGAATGTTGCCAGATGGCGTTGTACGACGGCGACAATTTCTCTCGGTTATCGACTTTTATAGTGTACTGCAGCGTCTGTTCGGTTTATTATTTCCGCTAGATGGTGCTAGTATCGTTTAGTTTCTTTTGTTGGTTTTTATTTCAAGAGTTTTTTAGCATAAACCAAATTTTGCTGCAATATGAACGTTGAGAAATGCTTTAAGTAAAGAAATGAGAAATTTTGATTCAAGTAATAGAACGTACAGGAAAATTGATCAGTTTGCTCAAGTCGAAGACAATGAATTATTTATGAGACATTACTAACCTATATAGCTTGCCAAAATCATAAGGTATCTAATTGATTATACACTAGTTATTAATGACAAGTGCGAAAGAGATCAACGTATAGAAAAGTATGAGTTAGATTTGTCCTAACGCTCTATACAAAATAATTGAATGTTTTTAGATTTATAACCAATACTTTCAGCAGCAATAACACACAAATAACGAATTATATAATTGAAACGTTCTTGCAGGGTTGAAATTTGTTTGCATTTAAAGGAAATTGACAATTGCTTATTAAAATTATTTTTAGGCGAAAGGTCAAGTCCTTGTCAATGCCGGTAATTTGAGAAAAGAGTTCATGTTCCGCAAAAGCTCGGCGCACAGTGTTGCCATCGTTTGTACTCCCGAAACCACCTACTTTCAGTTTATCCACTATGAGGCCAAGCTTTTTGAAAAATAAATCTTGAATTGTTTTCTTTTTTCTGGTACTGTATCTTTATCATCTTCATTTCTGATCTGCCACTTTTGGATGCCGCACTTGTAACCAGCATATAATACAAATTCAAAAAAACAGGCAACTTTCAGTGGCTTTTTACTCATTTTTCGTAAGATCTAATGCAAAAATTATGCGCACTCTGCCAGAAATAACTTGAACTAGTAGCATTCTCAGTATTTTCCAATAAGTAATTGAAAACAGCCTCTTCTTTTTCCTTTTTGTCTGTCTTTTGCAACCAGATTTCGAATAAATCAGAATTTAGAATTAGAATTTTAAGAATCGGGCATCCAAATTTCTAAATAACACTCACAATAGCAACATCAAATAAATAAAAACTAATAAATCCCAATAAAATTTTAAAAGCTTAGTTGGAAATTTCAAAAAAAAACTTGACAAATCAGAGGTCTCATTTGAATTTTAGATTTTTTTCACAGAATACTAAAATATATTTAAATGTTTTATGTTAAAATACATAATACAAACCATAATCAATTTTTTCCATTTTTATTTTTTTAAAAAAAAAACAAATTATTTAAATTACTTAACAAATACAAATACAAATACAAATACTTAGTAAATATAAAATTAGTCTCCTCGAACTAAGGCTTGTCTGCAGAGAATATTGATTATTAAATAAACATTGTTGATAGTTTAAAATACGAATGTATATGTGCATATCCATCAGATTGGGCCTTTTAGCTGGCCTCGTTTTTTTTTTTTTTTTTTTTGGAGTACATCTTCCAGCCATAGTTTTTCTTGAAGCTAAGGCTATCTTGAACTTATAATAAAGGTTGTTCAATTGAAATTCAGATAGCTATTTTTTTAATTTGCATTTAAAGATTCAAATATATGAAACTTTTCATGTTTTTTAAAAATTGTCAATTTATTGGGTTTTTACGCTGTAGTCTAAAGACTGTTGAGTACATCTTTCAGACATAGTTTTTTTTGAAGCTAAGGCTGTCTTGAACTCATATTAAAAGTTGTTCAATTAAAATTTAGATACCTATTTTTTTAATTTGCATTTAAAGTAAGAAATATGTGAAACTTTTCGTGTTTTTTAAAAATTGTCAATTTATTGGGTTCTTACGTTGTAGTCTAAAGACTGTACATCTTTCAGATATAGTTTTTTTTTGAAGCTAAGACTGTCTTGAACTCATAATAAAGGTTGTTCAATTGAACTTCAGATAGATATTTTTTTTATTTAACTTTATATGTAACATTTCATGTTGTTTTTAACTAAAATCCAATTTGAACAATGTCTCCCTTAAAATTTTAATTGTTCCTCCTTGAATATTAATTAAAGAAGAAAAAGAAAAACCATGTTTGAAGAGTCTCCTCAAAAAAAAAAAAAAATAAATAAATAAAATCGAAGCCATGGTCGAGGTACGATGACAATTTCGATTTTATTTTTTATTTTTTTTTTTTGGAGCAGACTCTTCAAACATGGTTTTTCTCGAAGCTTAAACCATCTTTAATTAATATTCAAGGAGGAACAATTAAAATTTTAAGGGAGACATTGTTCAAATTGGATTTTAGTTAAAAACAACATGAAATGTTACATATAAAGTTAAATAAAAAAAATAGCTATCTGAATTTCAATTGAACAACCTTTATTATGAGTTCAAGATAGTCTTAGCTTCAAAAAAAAACTATATCTGAAAGATGTACTCAACAGTCTTTAGACTACAGCGTAAAAACCCAATAAATTGACAATTTTTAAAAAACACGAAAAGTTTCACATATTTCTTACTTTAAATGCAAATTAAAAAAATAGGTATCTAAATTTTAATTGAACAACCTTTAATATGAGTTTAAGACAGCCTTAGCTTCAAAAAAAACTATGGCTGAAAGATGTACTCAACAGACTTTAGACTACAGCGTAAAAACCCAATAAATTGACAATTTTTAAAAAACACGAAAAGTTTCATATATTTCTTACTTTAAATGCAAATTAAAAAAATAGCTATCTGAATTTCAATTGAACAACCTTTATTATGAGTTCAAGATAGCCTTAGCTTCAAGAAAAACTATGGCTGGAAGATGTACTCCAAAAAAAAAAAAAAAAAAAAACGAGGCCAGCTAAAAGGCCCAATCTGATGGATATGCACATATGTGTATATATAGAATGATAATTTTAAGTGTGCATTTAATAAATAAAATGATTCAAAATTAATTCATGACATTAATATGTAGTAATAATAATTACAATAATGATATGCTAAAGAAAAGAATATATTTAAGTGTTTAAATTGGACTTTTTGCTATTTAAAGAACATAAATTTTTTTGTTTTTTTTTGGAATTATGTTTTTGTTTTTAAATATTATATAATAATTTCTTATTATTTTTTTTCTGAGGACCGTGTTGGCAATATTGGTGATGTTTGCAGGAAGTTCATTAAAAAGCATAGGTAGCATCGCTGCTAATGTGAATTTACCAATATAGAATTGTTCAACTTTAAATCTCCCTTCTGTTCTCCTTCGGGTATTATGTTGATGACTGATAGGTATTTTAAATTTGCTTTTGTCGTAAAATTCTGATATCATAGTACACTTAAAGATTTCTTCAACGTTAAGTACGTCTAGTTGTCTGCTGACATAACTATTTTTTTTAATGTTTTGTTTTTTTGCTAAAATTTTAAGTATATAATTTTGACTTTGCTGTAGTTGTCTGCAGTATGTCGAAGTGCCCCATGCGGTGACGCAATGTCGGAGATAGGATTCACTTTATGCTAAACATGCCTGTTTAAGGACAGAATAATTACTACAGTAGCTGAGATGGTGTAGCAAGAAGGATGAACTGCGTAGTTTTTTTTTTAAGTTTTTCTATGTGTTCTCTCCAATTGAAGTTGTGATCTACTATTACTCCTAGATATTTGTAAGTATCAACCAGCTAAATAAAAGTATTGCACTGGTCGATAGTTCTTTCCTCAGAAGTATTAGTCCTGTGCAAGCACTCAGCACTGTGGAACTTGATTTCAATGTTGGAGTATAGAAAATGGTTCGGTTTAATATGCATTAATTTTGTCTTGCTGGCATTATCATGTGACCATCTTGAAATAGTATATAATTCATGTTGCATTTTCGAGGTTGCAGTGTCTATATCTCGGTGTGATATCACTATGGCCGTATCATCGGCGTATGCAAATGCTATGCTATTTTTTAAGATTTTAAGCATTGAATTAGTATAAATAATATAGAGTATTGGGCCTAGCTTGGACCCTTGCGGAACACCGTGAGTGACTTCTACGTTGTCGCTAGAGATATTGTTAACCTTCACTTTATAGCTTCTTATACTAAGGTAGTTTTTAAACCATTTTAGGCAGTTTCCTCTTATTCCTGAGTCTTGCAATGCTTTGAATAATTTTTCATGTGATAGTGTGTCAAATGCCTTGCTGAAATCAGTAAAAAGTGCCAGGCAGTGCCGGTTCTTGCTTAAGCTTTCGTTTATGGTAATTACCCAGTAATTTATTTATATTTTTTTCTTTTTGGAAACCATATTGGTTATGTACAATAATCTTATATTTAGTAAGAAAATGATGTAGTCTTCTTACCACAACTTCCTCCAGTATTTTTTCCACTACTGACAAAATTGCTATTGGTCGGTAGTTGCCATAGTCCGATTTTTGGCCACTTTTGTAGATTGGCCTGACAACGGATATTTAAAGCAGAGCTTGAAATAAACTTTTATAAAAGTTTTTTTTTAGGTAAAAGTAAACTTTAAACTTTTATTTTTGTGAAATAAAAGTAAAAGTTTCGTCAAAACTTTTATATCCGAAAATAAAAGTAAAAGTTTTTTTGACTTTTATTAATAAAAGTTTTCTTAAAAGTTTTTTTTGACTTTTATTAATAAAAGTATTTTAAAAGTTTTTTTTTAACTTATATTTTTAACAGTCACATGCAAAGAGTTTTTTTTGTATGAAAGAACTAGGAAAATCCTAAAATAATATCTTGGATCACTAAGCAAAAAATTTCAAAGGAGAAAACTTAGGATTATTGATAGTAAAGTAAGTCCAAAGGAAAATACTTAAGATGTTTCTGAAAAGAAAGAAATTTATGATAATTATGCACTTATAATTTTTAGAAAAATTGTGCTTAACGCATCAATGAGAAAAGGCCGAAAATGAATTTTGGGAGTACAGGGGAGGTTCCTGACCCTCCAAAGAGGTGTTTTGGACCCATTTTTCGAAAAAAATTTTACCGTACGAATCGATGGGAAAAGGCCGAAAATGGATTTTGAAGTGACAAGTGAGGTCCCCGACCCTCCTAAAAGGGTTTTTTGGACCCATTTTTCGAAAAAAAATTTATTGAACGAATCGATGGGAAAAGGCTGAAAATGGATTTTGGAAGTGACAAGTGAGGTCCCCGACCCTCCTAAATGGGATTTTTGAACCCATTTTTCGAAAAAAATTTTATTGCACGAATCGATGGGAAAAGGCCGAAAATGGATTTTGGAAGTGACTCGAATTTCGTACGGTAAAATTTTTTTCGAAAAATGGGTCCAAAATCCCATTTAGGAAGGTCGGGGACCTCACTTGTCACTTCCAAAATCCATTTTCGGCCTTTTCCCATCGATTCGTGCAATAAAATTTTTTTCGAAAAATGGGTCCAAAAATCCCATTTAGGAGGGTCGGGGACCTCACTTGTTACTTCCAAACTCCATTTTCGGCCTTTTCCCATCGATTCAAGCAATAAAATTTTTTTTCGAAAAATGGGTCCAAAACACCTCTTTGGAGGGTCAGGAACCTCCGCTGTACTCCCAAAATCCATTTTCGGCCTTTTCCCATTGATGCGTTAAGCACAATTTTTCTAAAAATTATAAATGCATAATTATCATAAATTTCTTTCTTTTCAGAAACATCTTAAATATTTTCCTTTGGACTTACTTTATTATAAATAATCCTAAGTTTTCTCCTTTGAATTTTTTTGCTTAGTGATCCAAGATATTATTTTTGGATTTTCCTCGTTCTTTCATACAAAAAAAACTTTTATTTTCGCCTTTTGAAAAATAAAAGTCAAAAAAAACTCTTTGCATGTGACTGTTAAAAATATAAGTTAAAAAAAACTTTTATTAATAAATGTCAAATAAAACTTTTAAAAAAAACTTTTATTAATAAAAGTTTTTTTTAAAAGTTTTTCAGAAAAACTCTTATGAAAAAGTTTTTCATATAAGTTTTTTGAAAAAACTTTTATGTACCTCCAAAAAAAAGCACCCTGTACAACGCAAAATTACCAACAGCAAACAAAAATTACCAACAACATACAAAGCATGCAAGAACTGTGCGCAGTCGCAAGCGCTACGTATGTACTAGGGGTGGCAATCCCGGAGCTTTTTTGAGTTTCGGGATCGAAGTTTCCAATCCCGGGATCCCGGGTTTGATAGTTCGTAGTAAATGCATACAGAACTACAAAAAAAAACGAGAAGTTTATACTATTGTATACGAGTATATAAAATGAAAATTGCTTTATTTTACAGCGTAACAATGAAGAATAAGAACGCAAAATAAGAGGAAAAATAATAGCTTAAAAATTGACTTAGAACACTTCGAGTGTTAATACATCTAAATCACATTTACTAATTTTGACTAGTAGAAGATAGCCACTAAAAAGGAGATGATAGAGGATAATCAAGCATTTATGATCCAACTATCAATTTCATTTTTACATTTAAAAATTCGTGTACCACATTTTGTACTTGATTAATTCTTTAGCACCTTATTCAAATGTGACAGTGATGGCATTTAGTGGCACCGAATGGCTCGCTCTCAGTAGACGCACCCATAAGTGTGCTTCATTTAAGTTGTCAAAATCTTTAGATGCTGATTTCAGAAAAAAAGCTTCAGACAAAAACTTAAGTTTTGGTAGGTATAGGTATGGGTCAAAATTTCAATGCCAAATCAAGGAAGGCTGTGGTTTTTTTTTTTTGAAGACAAACCTATATTTTTTGTTGCATATTTGTATTTTATTATAAAAAATAGATATGTTTTGCTTATGTTGTTTTTCTATTGCATTTTTAGTAATTCAGTTATTGATAAAAATAATTTTAGTCTAAAAAGGTCTGTTTGTTAACTGAAAATTTGTACGAATTTGTAAAAATTTGTAACAATTGTTACTGGACTGTGTTTGTTAACAAAAAATATCCAGTAACGAGAGAGGCAGTGAGAGAATAAAGTGACAATTTGATGCGAGAGAGCCTGCTAGTTTTTACTGGATAAAATTTTACCAGCAAACATTTTTCAAAAAAAAAAACACATGATTTTGACAATTGTCAATATTTTTTCATAAATAAAAAAGCAAATTGTTTTGAAAAACTTAAATATTTTTTTTTCACTTGTCAGATTGTACGAATTTTTACTGGATTGTGTTTGTTTACTTTTATAAAAATTTTTTTCTCTGTGAGCAAATACCTTCTTACTCTCTTAAATTTCTTTACTGGATAATTGTTACTGGGAAAGTAAACAAACACACTTAATTTCACATTTTATCATTTTTCTCATGAACTATCAATTTTCAATACTAAGTAAAATCTTCTTAAAATTATTCAAAGTATTAAAAAAGATATTTTTTTTTGCTATGTGACATTTTTAATAAGAAAATCTTAAACAAAAAGTTGCTACGATAAAAAAAAATATTTTTACTCAATTTAAGGTTCAGACACAATTGAAGTGCATTTTGCAGGTTGATGCAATAATGTTTCATGCACATCAAATGTATTTATTTTGCAGACTTTGCACTTAAATATATCATATAAAAGAATATTTAGTGTATAATATAAAATTTTTGTCTAATCCCGAAAATCCCGAGATTGTCTCTTTGTAATCCCGGGATTACTTTAGCCTATATTTTGAGCAAATCCCGGGATCCCGGGATTGCCACCCCTAGTATTTACCAACAATGACAAGCAAAGCAACAATACGCGAGGGTTGAATTGTTTTGGTGCAGTTGCGCCAGTCAACGATTAGGCGAATTACAAAAATACGAAGTTGTTGTAAAAGAGTGGAAAGAGTTAGGAGCTGTTGACCCCTGCATTACAGCAATGCGTTGATCTTTTTCTTTATTTTTTTTCAGAGAGGTCATTCACTTGTATAGCTAGCTGCTGTACGGTTACATTTATTTTAACAAAGGTGCTTGACATTTGCACTACTTTGGCGCTAAGCTGCTCAATCAGAGTTTTTATATCCCTAGTGCAGTGGTCGGCACCACATAGCACAATTGTGCGCTCAAATATTACACGCATTCTTATGCTCTTTCATTCAGTTGTTGATAAACCATTGACAAAGCAACATCATGCGTGGATGTAGCTATTATCGTCTGTTATGCACATAGAGAATTTTTTTTACAGCTATGGCAAATGAACGAACTTACGGCGAAAAGGAATTATGACGCATTTCAAATGCCTTTTCGTCGCCAATTTGTTGTTTTCTTTTGACGACTATAGCAAAAAATGCAATACGATCAAGATTTTAGAATCTGATTACCTTTTCTAATCTTTTTAAATTTTTTACTTTCTGTCGCAGCAATAATTTCGCAAACGATTTCTACGAAAAATTTCTTGCGGTGCAGCCTCTCTCCTCTCACTAACACAATCACACTTTTAATTTTGCCGACCCCTGCCCTAGTGTCTGACTTAAGCTCTCCAACATCATTCTGCACGGTGCTTAGGTCTTTTCTTAGTGCTGCAATAGAGAGCGAGTCATATGTTCTATACTGCTTATTCTGCTCTTCTTGATCCATGGGTTCTTCGTCTCGTTGTTTTTTTGCCCTGTCAATCTCTTTTGTTCTCATACCAAGGTTTCTGCCAGTTCAGTTGTAGCTATTGTTGTTGCTGATAAAAAGAGTTTATTCTTTTCTTTTCTGCATAAATGACATTTCCACTCGAGTTTTCTGTCCGTGCAAATTTTTACATACGAAAATTCGGATAGTGTAGTACACGGAGAGGGGTGAAATTTTGACTTGCAGTGATTACACGTTATGAAGTCACCAGTGTCGGGAAGAGGTTTGTTGCATTGACGACACGGCGACTCACTTGTAGCTAGACCACGGGTCGGCAAAATTAAAAGTGTGGTTGTGTTGGTGAGAGGAGAGAGGCTGCACCGCAAGAAATTTTTCGCAAAAAACCTTTGCGAAATGAATGAAATGATTTCTAAAATCTAGAGCGCAATGCATTTATATGTCGTCAAAAGAAAATAACGAATTGACGATGAAAAGGCATTTGAAATGCGTCATAATGTCTTTTCGTTGTAAATTCGTTCATTTGCCATAGCTGTAAAAAAAATTCTCTATGTGCATAACAGACGATAATAGCTACATCCGCGCATGATGTTGCTTTGTCATTGGTTTTTCGACAACTGAATGAAAGAGCATAAGAATGCGTGTAATATTTGAGCGCACAATTGTGCTATGTGGTGCCGACCAGTGCTGTCGTTTGTACTACAATAGTGCTTTTGTACTACCCTTTAGCCACGCGTACTACTCTAGTACCCAACCCTCAATTTGTGCTACCCAAAATTTGTTCCAACCAATCCGCAATTTGCACTACCCCACCATTCTTTGATCTCTCATGTTTCAATTATAATGGCATGCAAGTGCCTGAAACTGAAATATTTAATTCTTGAAGTGTCGAAATCATCGCTCATTATTTTGGTTTACTAATTTTGACATTAGTCGCTCAAAAATTTATGAGAAAGGAGAAAAATTTTAGCATCGCATCAACCCTTACAATTTAACTATGAACGATCATAATTTATTACTACGTTTATGGGGTAAAACACGCGAAAAGGCCAGCGAAAAAATTTTTTGGCTCCGATTTGGCTGAAATTTGGCATTATTGTAATATCAATGTCCAGCAATAGAACTGCGTTCAGGAATTTTCCCTAGTATTATTTGTTGTTGAGATACGCGGGTATGAATTTCACGATATTTGTACTTTTTCAGAATAAGTGTTTTTATTCGAAAATTCATAGCTTACAGCAAACTCTATCAATTAATAATTGGTATACCTATAATTTTAGGTTTTTACTTGTACTTTTCGAAAAAAATACTGTTTCTGAAAAAAAAAAATTTTTCGCAAAAATTTTGCGAATTTAAAATTATTTTTGAATTTTTTTTAAAAAAACCATTTTTTTAAATTTTTTTTTTATTTTTATAAAAAACTATAAAAAACCCGGGATCAATCCCGGGATTGATAGTTCTAGTACTATTGTATATATAAAATTAAAATTGCTTTATTTCACAGCGTAACAATGAAGAATAAGAACGCAAATAATAGAAAAAATAATAGCTTAAAAATTGACTTAGAACACTTCGAGTGTTAATACATCTAAATCACATTTACTAAATTTGACTAGTAGAAGATAGCCACTATTAAAATTGGATGATAGAGGATAATCAAGCATTTAAGACCAAGCTATCAATTTCATTTTTACATTTAAAAATTCGTGTACCACATTTTGTACTTGATTAATTCTTTAGCACCTTATTCAAATGTGACAGTTCTGGCATTTAGTGGCACCAAATGGCTCGCTCTCAGTAGACGCACCCATAAGTGTGCTTCATTTAAGTTGTCAAAATCTTCAGATGCTGATTTCAGAAAAAAAGCTTCAGACAAAAATTTAATTATATCTTTGAACTTAAGTTTTGGTAGGTATAGGTATGGGTCAAAATTTCAATGCCAAATCAAGGTCGGCTGTGGTTTTTTTTTTTTTTTTTGAAGACAAACCTATATTTTTTGTTGCATATTTGTATTTTATTATAAAAAATAGATATGTTTTGCTTATGTTGTTTTTCTATTGCATTTTTAGTAGTTCCGTTATTGATAAAAATAATTTTAGTCTAAAAAGGTCTGTTTGTTAACTGAAAATTTGTACGAATTTGTACAAATTTGTAACAATTGTTACAGGACTGTGTTTCTTAACAAAAAATATCCAGTAACGAGAGAGGCAGTGAGAGAATAAAGTGACAATTTGATGCGAGAGAGCCTGCTAGTTTTTACTGGATAAAATTTTACCAGCAAACATTTTTCAAAAAAAAAAAAAAAACATGATTTTGACAATTGTCAATATTTTTTCATAAATAAAAAAGCAAATTGTTTTGAAAAACTTAAATATTCTTTTTTCACTTGTCAGATTGTACAAATTTTTACTGGATTGTGTTTGTTTAATCTTATGAAAATTTTTTTCTCTGTGAGCAAATACCTTCTTACTCTCTTAAATTTCTTTACTGGATAATTGTTACTGGGAAAGTAAATAAACACACTTAATTTCACATTTTATCATTTTTCTCATGAACTATCAATTTTCAATACAAATAGCACTTAGTAAAAAATTCTTAAAATTAGTCAAAGTATTAAAAAAGATATTTTTTTTTGCTATGTGACATTTTTAATAAGAAAATCTTAAACAAAAAATTGCTACAATAAAAAAAATATTTTTACTCAATTTGAGGTTCAGACACAATTGAAGTGCATTTTGCAGGTTGATGTAATAATGTTTCATGCACATCAAATGTATTGAAAACAATTATTTTGCAGATTTTGTACTTAAATATGTCATATAAAATAATATTTATTATATAATATAAAACTTTTTTTTAATCCCGAAAATACCGGGATTGTCTCTTTGTAATCCCGGGATTACTTTAGCCTATATTTAGAGCAAATCCTGGGATCCCGGGATCCCAGGATTGCCACCCCTAGTTATTACGTTCTTGCAGGGTACTTTCTTACTATCATAGTGTGACTAGGTGTAAGTACAACTATATTAGTGTAGTACTACCCATTTTCACAAAGTACTACCCAAAAATATTAAATTGAGCACTTAAATTTTTTTCGAAACGACAGCACTGGTGCCGACCACTGAGCTAGACTCATTTTAGAGAATACGAAAGCGAAAATGAACAGATAGAAAGTATGAAATTGCGCGAAATTTTGCAATTTATGTTCCAGTAAAATTGGTTTATGATCAACTATTTTTTATATTTTTTGTGTTATCGTTTTTCAAATTCTATATTTCACATTCGATTATGGTAGCGATTCTAAAACCGGTCACAGTAATCAATAGATTCAGCCCGATTATCGCGTATATCCAGAGATATTTACCAAATTATACAGAGCACAATAGATATGCGTCAACACGACTAGAAATCACTTGTTATTGTTAGAAAAGGAGTAAAAACCACCACTTATTTTCGTTATCATAGTAGAATGCAAATGCATGAACTTTGATACGTCGCTAAAAAATGGTAAATTATTTTTTCCAAAAACCAAATGCAATTTTGTTTATTTTGAGTTATTCTCCGTTACACTATATGAACAAAAAATAAATAGCGACACTTGTATAAATTGGGTTTTGGACAGACAAGTGTGCTCTTTGACTTATAGTACAGCGTAGCAAATACCTTTATCATCTTGCATAAATATGGCTTCAAGACCATAATTGCCTCCATCGGTTACCAATATAAATTTTGTTGTAAAGTCAAGATGAACTAAATAGTATTGGATCAGATTTTATTAAAAATGTCAGTTTTTTTCTACATTAAATTTTGCATTCTTTTTCAGATACTTTATCACTGAATGTGCTACTTTTGATTAGTCTCTTAGAAGTCTTCTGTAATAAAAAGTTGTACCTAGGAACGATTTTATTTTCTTCTCGTTTTTTTGGAAATGAAATTTTATTTATACTTAGCTCCAGCTTTTACTGGAGTTGCATTTATCCGTTACTTAATATCCTAAAAATTCCGTTTCCTATTTCAAAAAGGTATATTTATTAAGTTGAACTTTTTAGTTTGATTTTACTTAACATTCAATTGTTTTATTGAGTGATTCTATGTGTTCTGCTATCCAAATAAACAATATTTTGACCAACTTTAAATGGCAAGTTGAGTTACAACAAAAACTTAAATGTGGAATTATTTGGGATGTTAATCATAGTTGAAATATGTCAAAAGAAAAAAAATCCTTAGAGCTTTTTTTTAATTCCATATTTACTGTTTCTTAATAATATTATTTAGAAATAAATATGTATAACGTACGTATAATAATAATAATAGAGTTTAGCTACTACAGCTATTATAGCCTTCTTAGCTATTTAGCATTGAAGCTTTATACCAAGTAAAAAGCTTATTCAATAAAAAATGGAATAGAAAAAATTATCATGCACATTAATTTGTTATTTATTTTATAATTTTTTCTTAGCTTTATCGCACTTTCTCAACATACCCACTCACACCATGTAAAAATAGACATATATATATTAAAATAATTATATGTATAAATTTACGTGGTCCAAGGCATAAATGTTAGAAAAATTTTACCCAGCATGCTGTGGGGCTCGGACAACACAAACAAAAAAAATTCACACCACCATTAAGCTACAAATTTAGCTACAGTTAGTTTTCAGTCTAAGCTTGAGTTGACCTTTTGACAAGCTAATGTTATAAACTTCGCAATTATTAATAAGAGTTGTCATGCGATTAAAAGGAGCTGTAGCCATATAATTAGTTCTACTAACCGGTTGATAAAATAACTGATAAGAGTTACGAGTACTCCTCCGATTACTATTAAAATGTATATAATTAAGAAGCTCTGGTGCAGCAAGAGACCCAGTTACAAGTTGATGCAGATAAAGTATATCCGCAATATTTCTACGCGAGCTCAAAGAATGCATGTGTAATAACTTTAAACGATCCTCATAAGGAGGAAGGTTTAAAGGGTCAATCCAATATAAGCCATTGAGAGCAAAACGAATAAAATTTTTTTGAATTCTTTCAATTCTATTTATATGAATATTATAAAATGGTGACCATACTTGGCTAGCGTACTCTAAGTGAGGGCGCACTATTGTATTATATAAAGTCACCGTTACTAAAGGGCTATTAAATTCTTTTGCCCACCTCTTAATAAAGCCAAGCAGAGATGAGGATTTTTTACAAATTTGATTAATATGCTCATTAAAAGTCAACTTAGTATCAAAATGTATACCTAGGTCTTTGACTACATCGACACGACAAATATTTTTATCTTTTAATTTATAATCAAATTCCACAAAAGTTTTCTTCCTGGTAAAAATCATAGCTTGGCATTTATCAGGATTAAGTTGTAAGTTATTCTTAGAACACCAAACTTCAAAGGATTTCAAGTCAGACTGAAGTGGAATAGTGTCACCAACCCCCTTTACGTTCCTGTAAATTTTCATGTCATCTGCATATACTAACAGATGGGAGTTTTTAATAACATGTGTAACGTCATTAATTGCTAAAATGAACAGGAGCGGCCCCAGGTGGCTTCCTTGTGGAACACCTGATGTCGCGCTAAATGGGGAGGAAAACACTCTCCTAAATTTTATTTGATACGAGCGATCAGATAAATAAGATTCAATCCAGCTGACAAAAATTATGAACCTATTAAAGAACCTATAAAGATAGCCTCATAGCTTAAATTTCAGCTTCCTAGGTGTTGTGGGTCTTGAGTCCTGTTAGGTCAAATTTCAAAAAAAAAAACGGAATTCTTGCGAAAATAGCCGTATTAAATGTTTAATATCTCTGGGCCCGGTCAACCATTTTCACCAAATGGTGTCTCATTTAAAAGCGAATAGATAGACAAACAAAATAAAATCTGTCTTTTGCATCTTGAATAAAACTACGACTTAGGGCATAATTTTAAATTTGTATTTGTCGGCTCTTAGAACAAAAATTGTTAAAACGGGCTAAAAACGGATATTTTCAGGCTTAAATATAACTATTCTTCAGGACTTCGACCCCCTAGGGAACCGAACTTTGAGCTGTGGTACCATCTTTTAAAGATCTTTGATGTATCAAAATTTGAACAAATCGGATGTTTTTTAAATTTCGTAAGTATGTTATAGTATACTACATATGTATGTCATAATATTAAAAAACAGTAAATATGAGATTAAAAAAAAAGCTCTAAGGATTTCTTTTGTTTTAGCATATATCGACTCTAACTTACATCCTTAACAATCTCCAATTAAAGTTTTTGTTGTAACTCACACTTTTATTATAAGTTGGTAAAAGCCCACCGTGAAGTCTTTTAAAACTTCATTCATGAGCCTTTGAAAGGTTGCCGGCACTTTTTTTAAATCCAAATGGCTTACGAAAAAAATCGTAGTGACCACTTGCTGTCGAGGATGCTGTTTTGTGAATGTCTCTTTCATCGATTTCCTTTTAATGAAAGCCCTGGGTCAAATCGAGTGTTGTGAAGTATTGGCATCTTCCCAATTTATCAAATATATCGTCTTTATTTGGTATTGGAAATATATCTTCGATAATGATGCTGTTCAATTTTCTATAGCCATACTATATACAAATAAATAAAATTTTTCAATCAAACGAAATCTAATAAAAAGTTATATTATTCCAAAACATTTTAAAATTAGTTGCATTAAGAAATGTTGCCAGGTTTCGCTGACTTCAACTTTTCTATAGGTAGCCATGAAAAACACTTCCGTTTTTCGTTACGTTCGAATTGCTTTTTTATTGCCTCTACCTTGCAACCAGTACTATGTACATACGTCTGGCATCAACTTTACGACTAAATATAGTGCTACCAAAGGGCTATAGAAGTGTTTTACTTTGACTTTTATTCCACTTTAAAAGTGTACTTCTGTCGCGTTCGACATCAGAGAAATGCCCATATAAGCTTTTATTTATACAAAAGGGCCTATAAATGGTGAAACACGGCCGAAAAAAAACCTATTTTTATTTTCAGATTTTTATAAAATTCAATTTACAGCACGTAAACTAAAAATACACAAGTCCCGTAGCTCCGACCCAACCCAAAAATAAAAAAATTGGTATGTATTACGTCAATGTAAGGCTTCTACGAAAACCTAAGGGTATGAGCTTCGCATGACTTGAGATGCATTCAGTCTATACTAGCAAAATTTTAACACGTTATATTGAGAGAACTAACGAAGTAACCATTATTAAATGTATGTATGTTGTCTACTAGCAATAAGATATCTTGCATAAGTGAATAAGAAGCATTAATGGGCGTGGTACCACACCATGGTGTTGATGGGATCGAATAGATAGAAGTTAATTTGAATTTCAATCTAACAATAAATAAAGAGATCACAACGAAATCGTACATTGGTCGGTTTCCTAGTAATTTAAGTTGTTGCTCAAGGCTTACGATTTATTTCGTTTGTATTGGTCATTGGGTCGATGCACATTTGTTAATTTGAGTTATAAAAATATATTTTGACGGTTGATAACTTTAAAAAAAAACCTTCATAAATGTTCATCACCTAGAATAATCTTCCTTTGAGTAATCTGAGTACCTGAACTTTTTTTTAATCCGAATTTGACGCACCGTGATTGATAATGCGGGCAGTGATTGCAAGAAATACGAAAAATTCTCCTTTTGCACGTGCCGTGTGATTAAGTAAAGTCATAATACTTCTACGAGTGATTACATAAGTAATGTTAATTTTTGTAGTCGTGCACTAAGGCACGAAACGTACATACATATATGTATCTATACATATTTCAATTGTCAACACGTAGCGATAATTTAATTATTAATTACTTACCTTTATTAAAAACAATATTATAAAAACTTTATATTTAAAAACGTTCTGTGGTTTTTCCTTCTTCTTTCTCTTTACCTCTCTGCATTTGCCTTACAATTAATGTTTTCCAACGTCCCATTCCCATTTTATACTGGACGCAGCTTCATCAAACAAAGAGTGGCACCGCATCCACACAAAAACAGGATTTGAGTTTCCTTAAGGAAGCATCACCCATCTATGTGACCTCGTTTACCAGCAATCATTTGACCTCAGGCAGTGCAACCGTAACAACAGCAACTGCTGCCGCTGCAGCGCCCATTACGTCGGCGATAATTGCACCCGGTGCCACACAGCCGACAACAACAACAACACTTGCCGCGGCAGCTGATCGCAATGCAAACAACAATGCTGCTGCATTAACAACGATAACAACAACAGCTACAGCTGTAACGGCAACAGCAGCAGCAAGCGCACAAATAAATCAACAACAAAAAATTTATCAGCAGCAACAAATAATCGCCAAAAAGCCACAAATTGCTGGCAACATCGCCTCAGCGCTTGTAGCATCTCTAACAAATAGTCAGCAACATTTAGGCATTGCTGCAGCAGCAGCAGCAGCAGCTGCAGCTGTAGAGGAAGAAGATGACGATGATGATGATTTGATTGGTGATGGCGCCAACTACTGCAGCATTAATTATATTAACTACAGCAACAAGCAAGCCCAACTACCAGGATTACCGCAAGTTCCAGGCCAGCAGGCACTAATAGCAACAACGATTGCTGCGGTAGCAAATAAACAGCTACAACAGAGGCCAGCGCCACTCCATATTCCTTATAATAACGTTAGCGACAGTTGCAGATTAAAAACGAAGCCCAATACGCTGCTCGTGGATGCGCAGACATCAACATCACCATTAACTGCAACACATGTTGGTGCTGCTAGCAATGGCGTAGTCGGCGGTGGAGGCGGCACGACAACACCAACAACCGAGTACTCCTCAGCAATTTTAGGCAGCCAACAACTGCAACATGCATTCGCTGCAGCAGCAGCAGATACAGATCTAGTAGCAGCAACAAATTTAATCGTAAATAAGAACAATAATAATAACACAGCAGCAGTGGCCGCAGCAACAATAAACTTTAGTTTAAGTCAGCAACATACGAATAACAATTTACTTTCTAATAATTTACTATACAACAACAATAATAGCAATAGTTTAATAGGAGCAACAGCAACACAAGCTTCACCAGCAAAATTTGGTAGCTCGCAAGCTGTTGTTAACAATAAGTCAGAGACCACCAATGCCACAGCAAAAGCTGCTGCAGCTGGTAATCTTAGCAATAATTGTAGTAGTTTATTGATATCGAATAATATTCATCCACCGAGACGAGAGGTAAGTTCAGGGATATGTAGCTGTTGGTACAAAAAATAAAATTTTTCACTGCATGATTTGATATCAATTTTGATGTGAATAAATCTGTTACTATTCACTAAATATATTAAAACTTTAATCTTATGAATAACACAGACCAACAAAATATAGTCCAACTCCCTTGTGGAATATATTGTTTCTCATGCTCCGTAACTATTAGGAGTGTTTGAAGGCTTTATATAAATTAATGACTGTGTGGAATTAAATTGAGCTATCGAAATCATTAAAGAGCATTACTTATCCTGGAAATATGACCGGCTAGCGAAAATCGATTTACATCCTTTTATGTCTCACATATCGTCTTCATCGTGAATACCCTATAACTTTGCTTGCTCATACTTCGCAAATCCATCCAAACAGTAAAGTCTGGGTAAGTGGGCGCTCTTTGATGTACAACAAGTTTGGCATGAAACACTTTAGAAAACTTGTTTAACCTGGATAACATGTATCTAAAATTTACCTTCGATCGACTCAAGAGGTCACCGTGAACAAGAATTTAGATTTGTGAACTATTTTCAACAATAAATTAAAAAGTTTTATTATTTACTGAGCTTCCTGTTCAGTACTGTTAGTGCAAAAAACACAAAAAAAAATTACAAGCGTTAAATGTAGTAAAGGAACAAAAATGGGCAACTAGCTGATTATACTAGTATCAGCCACTGCTACATGGTATTAACAGTAAGCTTTGTTGGCTGACGGTTAAGAATTCAGAAGTGTACTATATATATGGCCATTTCCGTCAAAAGGCCAACCGGTTAAAACCAGTTCAAAACGGTTAAATCACTTATTAACTGTCATAACACAACATAACCGCATAATCTTTTTTTTGTTGGAAAGGTTGTGAAGAGAAGGAGGGACATGTGTACTTTATTTTTCAATAGTAAGCGGTGCCACGCCCCTAACGGGAAAAAAAGTTTCCACGGCTAAGCTAATGAACCAATTTTAATGAAATTTGGTGAGGAGATAGATTGTACAATAAAAAAGGTTAGTAGAGACTATAAGTCCCTTAAGTGGGCGTGGCACCGCCTCTAATGGGGAAAAATGTAGCCACGACACGAGAAGAAAAATTTGTTTTTAGTAGGGCGGTGTCACGCCCTTTACATGAAAAACGTTTTAACTGCAAAAGACAAGTTTTATATTCTTTTAAGAAAAATATCTACTCCTTCCTATTTTCTTTGTTAAAATTAATCTCACTAATTAATTTGATAAATATAAACATTAAATTTGTTTTTTTAATTACTGTGTATATCTTAAATATTATTATTTATATAAATATTAAAGTCGTTTTGAAGAATTGCCCAAGTGAACCAAAATGGAAAATGTGTTTTGTGACTTTGGTAAGATTGCATATTGCATTTCGGAAGGGGCCCGGGCCCGTAGGCCCACCTCCTGAATATGCCACTGATCGGCGGCAACATAATATTTGAGGTGTTGGAGCTAGAATGTGGAAAATCGGTATTTTTTTACTTTTGTCCGGTCAATTGTCAATTTTTTTATAAGAAACGAAGAAGAAAAACAAATCACGGATTTGAATTCCCGGATCGATAGTTTCCCGAAAACCATATCCACTTTGTTGGAAAATTTTATAGCCTCTACAACTTGCACAATTTTTTAAATCAAGATTTTTGAAAATGGGTTGTTTACTTAAAATCCAGTTTTCTAGTGTTGCTGGATTAAAAACAGCCATATTTGAAGAGTGGGAGTCTCTCGACGCTCAACTGTAACAAAATTAAGCACACTCCAAGCGAAACAGCATAATTGAATGCACCAAATGCACCACTTCGTATTAAATAATAAAAAATTAAAATAAAAGTTTGTTGAAAAAAATAGACTTTAAATCACTTGTGCTATACTAAATGAACGATTTTTAGGCGGAAAGAATGCAATGTTGGAGATATTGATAACGGTTTATGGAGAAAGTCAACTGAATATAATATTTGATAGCGTCAGCTTAGAGAGAACATATCCAAGCACAAAATATGTCAGTATGAGCATCTGAGGTTCAATATCCAACATGCTACAGCACATTTTCTTAAAATACATAAATTGTGCCATAGTTTATGAACGCAGTGTACACTATAAATTTAAATTCTTAAACGTCGGCTAATAAAGCTTGCTGATGATCATGACCATGTAAGTAGCAGTGGTTGAAACTAGTTTAAGCAGCTAGTTGCCCATTTTCGTTCCTTTAATGCATTTTTCTTTTACATTTTTTTGTATTTTTTGCACTTACAGTACTGAACAGGAAGCTCAACAAAAAATATAATATTAAATTATGATCTGTTCTAAAAACGCAAACAAAGTAAATAAAAAGATGTTTTTTGAGGCATAGAAAGTAAAGAAAGTAATTTTCATCACCATAAAAACCAAGCCACACATACAATTAATAAATATCATTAAGTAAACAATATGCATACATAAATACTTGCTATCTTTCGAAAGAATCCCGAGACAGATATTCTAAGGTAAAACAAAAAAAAGTTTGGGCAGGACTCACTTGCTGCCAATATTGAGCTAAATTCAATTCTTTTTAGCATATTAAAAAATTTTTTTTTCACGATCAACTGCAAATTTGACACACAACCATTCGCTTATTTATTTGTCGATTGAAAACATTTTATTTATTATATTTTTTACTTCTATTAAAATTACTATACAATTTAAATTTTTGATGGTTTTTACACTAGTTACTAACAACACTTAATGAAGATACAATTGATGTTGGAAACGATCTATTTGAGAAGCAAAAACAGCAAATTATATTACAACAACTTCAAAACAATAGTCCACAAAGCATATCAAAAGGAAGGACCGAATTACTCTTGGGTGATCAAACACTAAGACATGATTTGAGGTGAGTGGACTAAAATTTTCAGTTAACCCTTTGAGGACCATGGGGACACATGTGTCTCAAAGACCAAAATATTCTTTAAAATAAGGATTAACACGAAATCATTTTAATTATGTTACAAAAGCAAGCAGAAATGTCTACTTTTGAAAATTTTTAACGTAAATTTGACACAAAAGAAAATTATAATAGTCTATTTTAAGTTTGAAATAAGATTATTATTCATGTAACATTAGAAAATAATTTTCAAATAAATTGGACTCATAGGCCACATATGTCCCATACTTCATATTTGGTGGGAAAGAGCAAAGGAAAAACAACTGTGTGTTATGTTGTTGTAGTCTGCAAACTTCAATTTTGTGAAGGATATTTTGTTAATTTATTTTTATTATTTTAATAAAACGTTTATGTCTCATTCTATCGCAGTTTAGTTTTCTGAAGATTTCACTTCTACCACGTGTGAACGACATGCATGCACAAAATGGGATTCCCCAAATTACAATCATCATTCTCTTCCTCCATTTTAATGTGCATGTCGTATGAAAAGCGAACAAAAACACAGAGAAAGAATCAGTTAGACTTTTCTCATCACGGATAATAGAGTCAATCACGGTTAATAGAAGCAAATTGATCAACGTTAAAATTTTTAAAACTTCCCGGATAATAGAATTACGGATAATCGAAGTTAAACTGAACATACTTATGTATATGAACGCAGTTATTTATTATTTACAAAACTTTTATGAAATATTATGTGTCATTTTTAAAAAATTCATTTATTTGTGTTTGTTATGTACTTATATTAATAAGCCTTGTTTATGCAAGGGCGGATTCACGGGAGGGGAAATGGGGGAAATTTCCCCCTCCAACGGCTTCAAAAATACACTAGAGAGCTTTAAAGTTTTAAAAAACCATTCAGCATCTGAGAAACAAACTGAAAATTTTTGAAGTTTCTAGTAACGCCGGAGATGTGTAGTTTTTCAGTTTGTTAACTTATTCATATAAACTTAAAAATTAACAAATCATATTACTCTACAAATTTCCAAAAACTTACATCACATCGAATGGCGATGATATTTAATGTAGTGAAAATTTCCGTAGAATTCGAATATTCTAATGATTTTTTTCGATTGGCCCCAATTTTCCACATAAATGGTAAAATTCAAAAATAAGTGCTTGTAAAAACTTTGATTGTCAGCAAATAAATTTTAATTTTTTTTTAGTATAGAGAAGAGTTCTACAACAATTTTAATTGTGCCAATAGTGTTATGATATTCAATTTAAGAGACTCATATTTTTTTATTTTGCTGAAGAGCCACATTTTTCGAAGTTATCGTCATTTAAACTTTGTATGTTAAGATTACAAATACGAAACAAATTTTGAAAGGACTTTTTTTCAAATTGTCGGTATTTCGTTAGTACATAATGACTTCTTATATATATTTTTTTTAAATTTCTTCATTATTTTATGGGTTTTATGAAAAAGTGACGTTTAGTGCTAAGTAAAAACAATTATGAAAACCCATTATGTATCAAGGAAATACCTACAATTTGAAAAAAGGTCCTTTCAGAATTTTTTTCGTATATGCATTTTAACATACGAGTACAATGTTCAAATTATATAAGAAAAAATATTTGATTGATGTTAATAAAATGCTCCATAGTAGTTATGACTTTTCTATAAACATGTGTAGGTACTATGTTTAAAATTTTTATAATGAAATTCTCTATGAAATAGAAGGACTAACTTTTAGTAACTCACATAATTAATTCTGGAATTAATCAAAGTTGGAATTTGTTAAAAAAAAACGAAAACAAAAAATATTTTTTTACCTAATTTCGATCATAATAGCCATATCACTTATACTATTGGCACATTTTATACCTTTAAATATTTGTAGGACTCTTCTCTACACTTAAAAAAATTTTAAATTAATTTGCTGACAATTAAAGTTCTTACAAGCATTTATGTGAAGTATGCGCTCTCAACACTGCATTTTTTTGAATTTTGCCGTCTATGTGTGTATATAGAAAATTGGGGCTAATCGGAATATATGTTACTATATTCAGATGTATCCACACTGCACACTAAAAGCAAAACCGAGTGCAAAGTTGATTTTCCATGCGAGAAGCGGGATTAGGGTTGGCCATAGTAAACGCGAGAAACGGCGCTCAAATTCTGATTGTCGTTCGTACATATATGTTACATATCTGTGAACGTTTGACAAAACAACCTCTTTCGATCTACGGTAATAATTCAATATAGCGTAAGTCTTGCGTTGAAGCTATGTATAAAGATTATTCAGTCTCGTGATTCAATAATTAAAATAATTTTTCTACCAAAAATCTATTGTGGTAGCACTTATTTTTGTGGCCCTTCAGAGCAAGTCGAGAATAAACTTTACCTATAAAAAGTTCAAAATTCATTTTACACAATCAAAGGATTTATTCACTAACAAATACTCATTTGATACTGAGTAGACGAAAATTCACTTGTAAAAATGAGGAGAGCTTCCCAAAATAAAATAGTAGAAAGTTAAATTTGTTTTTTCTTTTTGTTGGCAATAATAACCCTGCAGGATGGAATGTGCCCACACGTTAAAAAATCAGGCAAAATTTGTATAGTATCCAAGTGCAATGAACCTGTACCCCAAATTTATTCTAAATTTATATATTTCCACATATTTTAAGACTAGTCTTAGAAGTATTTAATTAATTAAAGTTGAAAATCTCCTAATTTAAAAAATGTGTCTGGGTATCCTTCGGTGAAATTTTTCAAGAAAAATCGAAACGTGAACCTTCAATTATATAATTTAATTTTTTTTTTCAACTGAAATTATCCAATTGCAAATTAAAAAAATTAACTTTTGAGTTACATAAATACGTGATTTTACTTGTAAAATAAAATTTTTTGATTTAAGAAACAAGTCTTAGAAATATACTCATTTTAAAGTATGGGTGGATTACATTCACGTCAGTAATGGCGTTACGAAAAAGGCGTCTGTAATGCAGGGTTTAAAAGTTAACATAGAAGACCTGATCATCTTTTTTTAACTAACAAAAATCATCCAATTAACGGTTTCTTCCGAAAATTTTGAAATCCTACAAGGCTTTGACATGCAATCAATGCCTTGGCCTCTTGGCAACCCTGTTTGAAGCGAACAGAGCTATAATTCCACTATAAGAAGAAGATGCTATATGGCTTATAATGTAAACGTGAACGAACATCTACAGTAAACTTTTTTGGACATACATTTAACATAACCAATTTCCCCCTCCAATATTTTTTCCTGGATCCGCGCCTGTGTTTATGTATACATCCACTTTCGCTAAGTGATCAAAAACATACTGTGGGGTATCCCGTGTAACATCTGAGATTTTTTGGTTAACCTATTACTAGCAGTTTCCTCTTTTCTGTGGCCGTTAGACTTGCCACTAAAAGCACGATTGTTCTTTCCTTTGAAAGCTTTCCACCTATTCAGGACTCACCTTTAAAGCGAAGGGTGTAGATTTGAAAAATAAGCCCGTTTCATCACCAGCTTGTCTTCATCTTTAAAATTTTTCTATTGTCTGCTTATTTGTTTTGCTACCAATCATTGACTACATCCATGTTGACGTTGTGACGTTTTTTGAATCTTGTAATCCAATTTTAGCTTAAATTCATAGAGAAAGTTCCAATTTGAAAACACAAAGCAAGATAAAAGACGCATGTTACAGTGCTGCCACTTTGGATAAAATTTTGTTAGCAAAACGGTGTGCAGCGTAGAAAAAGTCAATAATCTGCTGAACTATCTTTTATTAAACAGTAAACTAAACTTAATTTTTTTTATAAATCGAAAATATATTAAAATTCAGAATGGTGTAAAAGTACATAACATAAATGTAATTAACACATTACAATTCACATAAATAATAGTAGCTATAATAGTTCATAATCATATAATATAATTCATCTGATTATTATATTTTCAAGGCACTCATGCAGTGTCCTTATTTGAGATCAAACATTATATAATCTATGGTATCTATTTTGTAGGAGTTATTTTTTTATTAAATTTTATGTCGGAAAAAATTTGCTCTGCAGATGCTGTGTGGCAAAATAAGCAGTTTTTTTGAAAAGCAGTAACTGACATTAGAAATCATGTAAACTTTGTTTAGTTGACAATTCAGCTGGTGCTGATACAGTGATGCCAATAAATGGAAAATTAATTAAAAAATTGCAGGAGAAAAAGTAAGAAAAATTATATGAATAATATAAAATTATGGAAACGGAAAAAATGTAGCAAAATTGATACATTTGATGAGAGTGGGTAGCAAAGTCGCAAATGTGTTATTTTTTGCCTTAGTGTAGCAAATTTGCTACGATAGTAGCAATATGGCAGCACTGCTGCCAATGAAAAAGTTCGTCTTAAGTGTACAATCGAGAAATTTTGTATGTGAATTCGGTTTGTTTAACAAGTAGTTCGCCTTAAACAGGATCGTCTTAAGCAAAAAAAGATACATGCGTTCTGTGAGAAACAACGTCGTTTTACCAATTTTGTTCACTTAAGTCAATAAAACGTCGACTTAATAAATATAAAGGAATATCACTGTATTTGATATCTTCAAGTCTTAGGCTTGCTAATTA
Organism: Tricholauxania praeusta; assembly: GCA_949775025.1. Lineage (NCBI taxonomy): Eukaryota > Metazoa > Arthropoda > Insecta > Diptera > Lauxaniidae > Tricholauxania > Tricholauxania praeusta. Next base: position 114,394,918 of record OX459028.1, read on the forward strand.
GTATATGATAAGAATACTTACATATATATTTGAAAAATTCTATATTATCCAACAAAACATAAGAAGCATGCGTAAGAATTTCGACCACTTTCTTTTAACTTTAAACTCTTTCGAAAATAAGCCCGATCTCATCTTTTTAACGGAAATATGGATATACGATGAAGAAAGATCTATTTTTGATATCCCAGGATATAATTTTTTTGCGAAGAGCAATAATAATTATGCGGCAGGTGGTGTTGCAGTGTTTATTAAAACAGAAATAAATTGTGAGTTCTCTGAATTGAATTTTGTTAGTTCAGATGTGGTAAAAGTTGTGTGCTCGATAAATCATCAAAAATTTGAATTTGTTTGCATTTATAGGTTCAATGATAGTAATGTGAATGATGTGTTTTTGAATGAACTGGGTGGATTATTGGGAAATATCAAAAACTCGAATCTTGTTGTGTTAGGTGATATTAATTTAAATATTTTAAATGAATCAAGTGTTGTAGATAAGTATTTATTCATGCTATCGTCCAACGGGTTTGAATCTTGTATCAATCAACCAACCAGAAATACGGATTCTTCCTCTACGTGTATTGACCATATATTTTTACGGTTAAACAAATCTTGCAGGACAACCGTAAGTAGTTCCGTCTGTGACCTACAAGTAACAGACCACTGCTTAACTTGTCTCTGTTTCGAAAATTTTTAAAATTCTGTTAAAGAACAAGCTGAATCTTGTAACAATGTTTTCATGAAAACAGATTTTACTTTGTTGAATAACAGATTTAGATTTGAATTCTGGAACAAGGTTTATGATGAACCAGATCCATCAATATCCTTTGATTTGTTCATGGAAATTCTGAAGCAACATATAAATTTTTGCACCTACACTTGTAATGCAAAAAGTTCAAAACTCATTAGATTAAAACATTGGATGGCCAATGAACTCCTAAGAAAAATTAATCACAAATTTAAATTCCACAAAAAAGTCACAAAAAACCCTCATAATATCATTTTAAAAGCCTAATATAAAATACTTTGTAAGGAAATTCAAAAAGATACTGTTGTTTGTAAAAATAATTTTTATATCAACGAATTTAATCAAGTCAGAGGTGATTTGAAGAGGGAATGGAAAATTGTTAACAACTTATTAAATAGATCAAATTAAAGTGAAAAAATTTCCAGTTTAAAAGTTAATGGAGAATCTTTATCAAATGAAGCAGGCATAGCAAACGCATTGAACAATTTCTTTGCAAATATTGTAAAAAGCGTAGGTACCAATAATGCCAACAGTTATACGACTTGTAGCTGTTTAGAAAAAGAACCATCTCAAAATTTGAGCATCTTTGTTGAGCCCGTCTCTCCGTTAGAAATTTATAAAATCATTATGTCACTAAAAAATTCAAACACAAAAACTGAACATAACATTTCAAATACATTTATAAAACAAATAGTGCACAATATTGTTGACGTTCTTTGTCATTTAGTCAATAAAAGTATTGATGTTGGAATCTTCCCAGAGGAGTTAAAAAAAGCGGAAGTTATTCCTTTGCTCAAAAAAGGAGATAGTCGGTTACCGAATAATTACCGTCCAATATCTATTTTACCGTCATTTTCGAAAGTGTATGAGAAATTTATGAAAACAAGAATTATTAATTTTCTAAATAAAACTAAATTTTTTAGTGAACACCAGTATGGTTTCAGATCAAATCTATCAACCGAAGATGCTCTTCTAAATTTTTGCAATAATGTCTACAACTCTCTTAACAATAAGAAACAAACTGCTGCACTTTTTATAGATATCACTAAAGCTTTTGATACTGTCGACCACAAGATTCTTTTGAATAAAATTTATAAATGCGGACTTAGAGGATCTGTTCATAAATAGTTTTGCTCCTATTTGCGAAACAGGATGCAACGAGTGAAAATAAAAAATAAGTTCAGCTCTTTTGTCAAAATTGATACAGGTGTACCGCAAGGTTCGGTTCTAGGTCCTGTACTATTTTTAATTTATATTAACACAATTTTCAATCAAAAGTTCTCGTGCAAAACAGTAGCTTTTGCAGATGATATGGCTGGCATTTACTCGTGTGACTCCATACTTGATTTGACATCTAGTATAAATCATGATCTAAGTCTCTTGCGACATTGGTTTATAATGCATAAGCTGGTCCTAAGTGACAAAACCAAAGTAGTGTTTTTCAATGCTAGAGAAGTTCAGTGTGATAATTTTGTATTTCATCACTCTAACTGTAATAAGCTTATGCTTGATAACTACACATGTAGCACAACAAATCATTCGTCGACTACTTTTAACCACCACTTAGCTTGCTGTTCCGAATGCTTTAAAATTGATTGCGTTTCATCTTTCAAATACTTAGGCATTATGTTGGACTCGAAAATGAAATGGTCGGAACATACCAGTGCACTAAAAAGATACGCGCTGTCGGCAATAAGACAAATTTATCTTTTAAAACCCTTTTGTTCAAACAAGCTATTAACTTGCGTCTACTATGGCATTCTTCATTCTAAATTGGAATATGGGCTGGCTTGTTGGGGTGGTAGACACCATAATAAAATTAGTCCATTGCTAATCACTCAAAAGCACATCATCCGCATTATCTGCAGCAAAAGACGAATTGAACATAGCTTTGCACTTTTCAAAAGCCTTAAAATTCTACCTCTTAAACATTTGTTTTTTTATAAAACTCTTAAAATGTTTTTTCATAATGATGGTCATTTGACAAACGCTAACAATATAAATTATAATTTAAGAACTAACAAATATAATAAAACTATAATTCCACCGCATAATACACAACATTTCCTACATTCACATTCTGCAATAGCCCCAAGATTGTATAACAGCTTACCAAACAATATTCGCTGTATACGAAACAAGCATACTTTCCTGCTTGAGGTGAAATCGTGGCTCTTTAGATTCAACTACGAAGAGTTAGATCGAATTCTACATATTCAAATATAATTTTAGAAGATCAATTGTTTCTTTTGTTTGCCTACTTTCTTCTTACATTTTTTATTTTTTTTTTTTATATTTATTTATTTTTTCATTCCTTTTTTTTTTATTATTTTTAATTACTCTTAACCAATTTAAATTTATATTTTTTGTTTAAATTCACTTATTTATTTAAAAGACCCCATGAACGATCTTGTGTATCTGTTAAGTTTTATATGTTAACCTACTCCACATTCGCCTATAGTTCTTTGAGCTACAGAGTGTGGAATTAGTAACATTGTTATTCTATCTACATGTTAATATATCCATAGTAATAATGTTTCATAATAAATAAATAAAAATAAAATTAATAAAAATAAAATATATTAATAAAAATTAAAATATTCGCTACATATATTGCAATCCCACGTCAAGCATGACACATTTTTTTTTTTTATTTTTGAATTGAAGCAAAATTGAATATCCGCAAAAAAATAATTGATGAGTAACGCTAATTATTATTTCAATTATGCTTAAATCTTCTTAACTTTGTGTTATTAAAAAGAAATGTACACAGTACCTGATAAGGTGTGTTATAAGAGTACATCCTTACAATTACAATTAGAATTTGTACACTTTCCATCAAAAACGCAAAATTTTATTTTTTGTAGATGATCAATTTTGCTTGTAAGCCGACGGTATATAGGGCATAGAAGGGTGTTTCATTTGTAAGGGAAAAAATAAAATGAAAAATTTTAGCTGACTTTGCTCACGCTCCGAGTCTTAGATAAGATAATATTTAGAGGTTATACACTTCGATCAGTTTTGTAAAAGTAGGCAAAAAATACAACTTTTCTATGCTAATTACTTTTATTGAGAAACTAGAAATCACAAACTTAAAATAAGATTAAAACTAAACACTAAGATTAATAAGTAGTATGCAGGCAAAAAATGTGTTACACCAAGGCCCCGCTTTGCGTCGCTATTCGGTTCCACCAGTAGAGACGCAAACTGGATTTCGCCGCAAAGCGAACAACTTAAAATATATTGGTCAGAGAAATCATTACAACACATTTATGAATATAAATAAAATTCAAAATAAAACAAATAGGTTCCAAGATAAAAGAAATAAAATAGTTTAATCCATTAAAATTAATTGGTGCGAAGAGGTTTGTACTGCATGTTAATTTTTTTTTCTTCATACATTGCTTTATAGCAATTAATGCTATCTAAGGTTGCTCTGCTTACCTTACCACTTCTTTCCAGATTGGGGTCATCTTAATCAAAAATCAGCAAAGATTAATCAGTTAATGTATAGCTTGCGCTTAGCGTTTCATCATAAACGTTCGCTCTGGAATAATTTCTTCTGCTATTTCTTGGTCAGTATATATCTTCATCATTGTGGGAGTTCAATAATTCTTTTATGTCTCCGAATCTGAACTAACTTCAAAACCTTCTGAACTACCATCTAATTTCATTCAATTATTCAAAGTGAATGAAAGCAAACATTATACAAAACACAATATAATGGTATTTCCCGAATTATTCGGGTTTTATATGTAACTAGAGTTGAAATTCAACCATTAAAAATGCTTTTGGTATTAAAAAACTGTTATAAAAAGAGCTATTTTTGTCATCGCTTTCAAATAAAAATTATGCTAAAATGTTGTCCTATCCCTATATCCCTTCTTAGAGTTCAATATACATATCTCCATACCAAATTTCAGTAAAATCGGTCCATTAGTTAAGTTGCGAAAACATATTTTCCTATTGAAGGGGTGGCACCCTCCATTTTAAAACAAATACTTTTCCTCGGCTACGGTTCAATCTACGTCTATATCAAATTTCATCAAAATCGGTCGATTAACTTAGTAGTAAAACATTTTTACCAGTTAGGGACGTGGTTCCGCTCACTCAAAACAAATATCTTTACTCAAGATTCAATCTATCTACATACCAAATTTCATCAAAATCGGTGTAGTGGCACAGCCGTGATAACGTTTTTTCCCATTAGGGGCGATGGCACGCCTCCTTAAAAACTTGAAGATTTTAATAACTTTTTTTAGGGTGCAATCTATCTCCAAACCAAATTTCATCAACACTCGTTTAACCGTGGAAACGTACTTTCCTGTTGAAGGAAAGTGGCTATGTTGTGCTATGGCAGTTAAAAAAGGATGGAGCTGTTTTGCAACTGCCTATTTATGTATAGATAATCCTCACTCTCTCACGAACAAAGAATAAGAAGCTGTTGCATGTCTCAACTCTAAGATTCGATTAGTGGCCGTCCATTTATTACGTGAGGTGTGAGTTTTGGTAAGTTTTGGTAAGTCCTGACGGGTCCACCCCTCTCCCTCCCGTGAGACTTGCTTTATAATTTTTAAATGTAATCTGCTATAATAATGTTTAGTACCTGCATTAAAAACTTGACATGAGATTTTTATTGACCCCCCTCTCCCTTTGTGAGACTTGGTGAGATTTTTCCGGTCCCCTATTTTGACCCACGTAATTTATGGACTTCCCCTTATGTGAAAGATCGGCTAGGCTCAAATCAAAAAGGTATTTTTTAATGAAGCGCGCATAAAAGTTACCAAATCTACTTTTTACTGAACTGAAGAAGAGTAATTTTTTGTCATCACTCCAAAAATTTAAGTCATAGTACATATCATGTTGCTCTGTCCCTACCACTTTCACTTTCTCTTCCTTAGGGCTCAATCTGTCTCCACCCCAAATTCCATCAAAATCGGTTCATTAGTTTAGCAGTGAGAATGCTTTTTCCTGTTGGAGGTGCTGCCACACCTCCTAAAAAAATTTGAGTGCTTAGAAATCTTTTTCAGGGTTCAGTCTATATCCCAACAGAATTTCATTAAAATTGGTCCGTTAGCTTAGTTGTAACGACTTTTTTTTCTGTAAGAGGCGTGGCACCGTCCACTCAAAAAATAGTATTTACTCAAGATTCAATCTATCTACATACCAAATTCTATCAAAATCGGTGTAGTGGCAGAGCCATGAACCCATTAGGGGTGATGCCACGCCTCCTAAAAAAATTGGAGTAATTAGAAATATTTTTATGGGTTCAATCTATATCCTTACAAAATTTCATCAAAACCGGTCTATTATTTTAGTAGTAACAACGCATTTTCCTGTAAGAGGCGTGGCGCTGCCCACTAAAAAAATATATTGTTACTCAAGATTCAATCTATCTACATATCAAATTTCATCAAAATCGGTGAAGTGACATAACCATGATACCGTTTTTTCCCATTTGGGGCGATGCCACACCCACTTTAAGAAATCAGAGTTTTTAATAATCTTTCTTGGGATTCAATCTATCTTCAGACAAAATTTCATCAAAATCGGTCCATTAGTTTAGCCGTAGAAATGTTTTTCCTCTTTAGGAGCGTGGCACCGCCTACTACTATCACAACCTTTCCAACTAAAAAAATTGAGCGATTATGTTGTGCTATGGCTGAGAAAATGTGGTGTAACCGTTTAGACCAGTGATGGGCACATAGTGGCTCTATTTGCTCTCATTGCTCTCACCGTTATTCGACGCACAAGCAAGCGAAAAAAAAATCGCAGAATTTTAACGCTATCGAGGCACAGCGTTGACTTGAATTCAAATGAAAACAAAAACAAAACACAAAGGCATAAACGACGGCGCCGCATTGTGTCTTGACCGTGGCTGGGCAAAACGTACCGCGCGCGGTACTGCGGCAGAATGAGAATAACTTTTCATATACGTATATAAAGCAGAGAGCGTAAAATTTAATTCAGTTTGCTTTAAAAAGCGAACAAAGCACAACTACACATGCATTGAAGAACATTGAAGCGAAATACGCGTGTAGTGGTGCCCAGCTCTGGTCTTGACGAATGTAGCAATTGTTTTTGTTTGTAGTGCAATTTCGTTTTTTTTTGTGCTAATTGCAAATTTGGAAATGAAAGTAAAAAAAACTTTAAAATTTCGTTTGTTGTTGCTTGATGTTATTGTTTTTGCTCTTTTGTTAGATTTCTATGCCCACCGCTGGTTTAGACATTGCCTATTTTTATAGAGATAAAAATTTGTTCAAAAAAGAAACAAACAACACAATCGCAGGTTAAGTTGGCAATGCAACGAAAAAAATAAAGAGGCATAACGAAGAGTCGACGCAAAGTGGAGATTTTTTTTTTTTTTAAGCCGACGCAAGATTGAATAGACGCATAACGAAGAGACGCATAGCGGGTGCCTTGGTGTATATTAATTAGTGCTTCACCTAGAACCGATAAATATCGTTGTCGTTATCGGGACCGAGAAATTTTTTTTTTTTCATTCACTTTGGGCGCGACGCCATTGCTTGTTTAAGTTTCAAGTGCTATCTCTTGTTCCCCCATCTTATTTTGATTATTGCCCACAAATTCTCAATTGGATTGAGATCAGGACTTTGTGTTGGCCAGTCTATAACCCTAAATTTTTGCAAAGGTACCCATTCTCCAACTATTTTAGCGGTGTGCTTCGGGTCACCGTCTTGCTGAAACACTACTTCCTCTTCAGGGTAAACACTTTTGTCTACAAAATCGGGCCTAATGACACCGGAAATGCAAAAAAAAGATAAGAAAGCTACTACAAAGAAGGCTGCAGAAGCATTAAGGCTATCAGGGAATGGATCGCGCGCAGAGCTTTAAACACAATTGGTATCGAGTCAGCAGTTAAAAATAAAAAGTGGTCTTGTCCGATAAAAATATAAAGGAACGACTCAAATTTTGCAGAAGTCCCAAAAATTAGACCGTTGTTGACTGGAAGCGCTTAAGTTGGTCAGATAAGGTGAAAATAAGTCTTTTCCAGACCGTTGGAAAAGTTAATACTGGCGGCGACCGCATGAAATGACACAAGAGAAGCACGTGATACAAACTGTTAAGCATGGTGAAAGCAGTTTGATGATGTGGGGTTGCTTCACATGGTGGTACATTGGACCACTTCATAGACCACTCCTACTTGCACATATTGCAGACCAACTTGCATGATTTTGTAGACAAAGTGCTTACCCTGAAGAGGAAGTAGTGTTTCAGCAAGACGGTGACCCGAAGCACACCGCTGAAATAGTTAAAGAAGGTTTACCTTTGCAAAAATTTAGGGTAATAGATTGGCCAACACAAAGTTCTGATCTCAATCCAATTCAGAATTTGTGGGCAATAATCAAAATAAGATTGGGTGAACACGAGATAGCACCTGAAACTTAAACATGCTATGGCGTCGCGGCCAAAGTCCATGAAAAAAAAAAAAAGTTGTGAAAAGTATGCATGATTAAACGCATTAATAGCGTCATAAAAAATAGAGGATTATGGACCAAACACTGAGCAATTACAGGTTTTAGTGCGATTCGCGAAACGAGCAAATATGGGTATCCTTACATTTACTTGTATAATTAAAAAAATAAAATTTATTTTGAAATGTTATATTTTGCGCTTTCTTTGATAAATAATAGTAAATAATTTCTGAAAGTTTCGTTTATTTTAGTTAAGTAATACAATTTTTACAGAATTAAACATGCGGCAACGACAATCATTTACTCGGTTATGCTCGCCACTGTATGCATGTATTTAAAAAATGTTGCACTATATTCTTTATAAACACATGTAAATACGCGCATACACCGACGTTAATATTTTTTTCTGAAAAGTACTTTTTGCAAAAATATGAAAACAAAATGTAGAGACTGGTCTGGATTGGTTGTTGCTGGCCAGGAAAAAACGAGAATTGCAAAAACTGATGGAGGAGTTAAGAGTGAGTGAAGTACAGGCGGATAATCACCGCAAATTTGGTTTCCAAGCATTTGAGGCTATGGTGCACCCATTTAGTGGTGACGATGCATATGATGTGAATAAGTGGTTCCAAGATGACGAAGACGCGTTCGAAATTTTCCGTTGCAGCGAACACGACAAATTCATCGCCGTGCGACGTTTACTTTGTGGCACAGCCAAGATTTTCCTACGTGCAAACGCGGCAAACACCTACCAAGGTTTGAGACAACTACTCACTGCTGAATTTGGTGGTGTGCACACGCTTAGTGATGTACTTGGACAACTTAAGGCATGCAGCTTGAAGCCCGGTGAGTCAATGGAGCGCTATGTCATCGAAATGCAGGAAATTGCATCTAATGCCGCGGTTCCCGAAGGCGAATTACTTGATTACATTTTGGATGGTCTGAATAATAGATCATCAAACATATCAATTTTAAATGGTGGACGTGTACTTCAGGACCTACAATCTCTTCTAAGCCGATAGGAAAAGAAAAGGGCTCAAACGAATATTTTACCGAGAACTGCTGTTGGTGTCGCTGCATTTGTGTGCAGACAAAAAAATTATGCTGCTGATTTGTCTACCGTTCGCTGTTTCAATTGCTCACAGTTTGGGCATTTCCAGAGCAAGTGCACTAAGCCGAAGCGCCCACCAAATGCGTGCTTCAAGTGACATACAATGGGACATTTCCATCAGGACTGCCCGAAGAAACCACCCGTAGTCCCTGTAATGGCTACTGAGGGAACTTATGGAGATTCTGAAGTCACCAATAGTTTAGGTGCATTCCAACAGGTAAGTGTTGCCTTCTTTAATAGAAATAAGTGCACTGAGGCTAAAACGTGTTTTTCTCTTCTTGACTCGGGAAGTAGTAGTGATTTTATAACGAAGTCACTGGTGCCCTTTTCATGTAATCAGAAGCTACCAACACTGGTTCGTGGAATAAGAAATTCAAAATTAAGTACGTTCGGAAAAATAAAGTGTCAAATAACCTTACGACATAAAACAATAATTCATGATTTCATTATTCTTCCAGATGACGAGTCACTGGTGCCAATATTAATAGGAAGAGATGTTTTATTGAAACTAATATTCATTTATGTCAATTTTATATAATATATAAAAAAAAATTATTTGATTGAAATTCGAAAAATATAATTTTGTTTTGCCAGAAGAAGCAAACAGTGCACTTATGTCTTTGAATTTATTAAAAAATCCAAGTAGAATAGAATCGACTGAACCAACCAAGGTAACCGTAGAAAATTTTAGGGAAGACATTCCTAATATTTGCAAAGTAAAAGAAATGGAAAAGGCAAGTGGGTGTTGGAAAACAATCAACTGAAGACATTCGGCATTTGTTAGATATATCTGAATTAGAATTAATTAGTTTAACTAATGAAGAGGATATGATTGATTTTGTTGATTTGGGATTGTTGACGTGCGCAATCACCACCGAGAGTAAGAATGATGTTATTATTTTAGATGAGAATTTGCAAGTGAAAAAAAAAAGCTAAGTGCTACCATTTCAAAATATTATTTAGATTCTAACGTGCAGTCTAAACCTACGAATTATGCAATGCAAATAAGATTGACTAATGATGTACCAATGTATTGCGCGCCAAGGCGTTTATCGTATTTCGAAAAAAAAGAAGTCCAAAAACTAATAGATCAACTTTTGGGAAAGGGTATTGTTCGCTCAAGCGATTCACCTTATGCTTCGGCTATTGTGTTAGTCAAAAAGAAAAATGGTGAAATTCGGATGTGCATCGATTATCGTGCAATCAACAAAATTACTATTCGTGATAACTTTCCTTTGCCCTTAATTGAGGATTGTCTGGAGTATTTTAGTGGAAAAAATATTTTACGTCTTTGGATTTGAAAGATGGTTTTCATCATATTAGGATGCATGAAGACTCAGTTACGGCTTTCGTAACACCGTTTGGCCAATATGAATACACTCGTATGCCATTTGGCTTTAAAAATGTACTTGCTGTTTTCCAAAGGTACATACACCAAAAATTGAAACCGTTGATTGAAAAAGGCATGATAGTGATTTACTTAGATGATATATGTATTGCAACGGAAGAATTAAGTTCACACTATAGAATTTAAACAGAGGTCTTGCAACTTTTAAAAAAATCTGGTCTTTAGTTAAATCTAAAAAATGCAGGTTTGCCTTCCGTGAGCTCGATTTTTTAGGGTACCATATAAATCATGAGGGTATTGGACAAAGCAATAATCACGTAGAAGCGATTCGTCACTATCCGATGCCGAAAAACACTAAAGGCGTCCAAAGATGTCATAGGCTATTTTCATATTTCCGACGTTTTGTGCCAAATTTTGCAAGTATTGCCAAACCACTTACCAACCTTTTGAGAAAGGAAACAAAGTTTTATTGGACGGAGGAATGCTCTAAAGCTTTTGAATTTTTAAAAGATAGTTTGACTTCATCGCCAGTTTTGTCCATTTATGATCCGCAGGAAGAAACAGAGCTACATTGCGATGCCAGCTCCTATGGCTTTGACGCAGCACTTATGCAAAAACAAAGTGATGGCAAATTCCATCCAGTTGCTTATTATTCCAGAAAAACGAAGCCCGACGAATCTAAACTAATAAGTTTTGAGTTAGAAACTTTAGCCATTGTGTACGCTCTAGAGCGGTTCCGTACATTTGTTGACCGATTACCATTCACGATAGTGACTGATTGTGAGGCATTGTCACAAACACTAAAGAAAAAAGATGTGAATAAACGTATCGCTAGGTGGGCTTTAGCATTAGAGTGCTATAATTATAAAGTAGAGCATCGTAAAGGTAACTGTGTGTCGCATGTAGACGCGTTAAGTCGTATCGAAATGGTAGAAATTAGATGCGAATATTCATATTTCACAAGCTCGAGATACGACCATACAGAAAATATGAAGTGGATTAGAAACCAGTGATGTACCTGGATATGTCTTAGAAAATGGTTTAGTTTTTCGAATTAGATCCCAAAAACAACGTCAGCTGTATGTGCCCAGGGAGTTAGAAGAAAATATCATGAGGGTTGTACACGAAAAATGTGGTCACTTGGGGGTAAATAAGTGTATGAATCAAATACAGAAGCACTACTGGTTTGAGAATATGCAAGAGAAAATTAATTTGTTCATAAGAAATTGCTTAAAATGTATATATTATTCGGCGCCATTGCGGAAAAACGAAAGGAATTTGTACAACATTCTAAAGATATCGGAGCCATTTGACACATTACATATGGACCATTTTGGCCCATTGCCTTCGGTAAATTCTAGACACAAATATGTATTTGCAGTCATCGATTCTTTTACGAAATTTGTAAAGTTGTACCCAGTAAATACACCAGGCACTAAGAAGGCTTGTCAAGCATTAGAAAAGTATTTTGAATATTATAGCCGACCACGTCGAATAGTTAGTGACTGCGGTACATCTTTTACTTCTACGGACTTTTTGAACTTTGTGACAGACAGAAATATAGAACACGTTAAGGTGGCAACTGCATCACCTCAGTCGAATGGACAAGTCGAAAGCATAAATAGGGACTTAAAAGCAATGTTGGCAAAATTGGCAGAATTAGCCACACATGCTGACTGGAAGCAAAAATTGGTACAGGCAGAATATGCAATGAATAACACAAACCATACGACGACGAAAGTTGCACCAAGTAGACTTATATTCGGTATTGAACAAAGGGGCAAGGTAACTGACGAGATAAACGAATATGTCGACTCAAATTACGCAGATAAGCAGAGGGTTGATTTTGTTAAACTTAGGTCCGAGGCTTCTGATGCAATCCTAAAATCTCAACCATATAATCTTGACTATTTCAATAAACATAATAAGCCGGCAAAACAGTTTGAAATTGGAGACTTTGTCGTTATAAAAAATGTCGATACTTCAGTTGGAACGAATAAAAAATTAATATCGAAATTTCGCGGCTCATATGAAATCAAAGATAAATTAAACCATGATAGATACGTTATTGAGGATATCGAGGGTTTTCAGATTACACAAATGCCCTATCATGGAATTTTAGATTTTAGTAGGTTGCGGAGGTGGTCAGATTTCCATACACACCCCACTCCTTGCCATTCAAGCAGTGATTCCGTTCTTTATGAATTGGATCCTGACGGTAACTTGGTTGAATTTAAGTGAAATTTCAACTTGGATTAAGAAGGTAACACTTAAGTAAAAAAAAAAATTTAATTAATAACAATCGAGGTCGATTGTATTGTCAGAATGGCCGAATTGTAATAATTACTATTAATTGTTATATAATATAAGTATGTAACGCAGCCTTAAGTTGTGAGTATCTATAATACAGCCCTAAGCTGCAACGCTAATGTCATTTTAGTTTCCTTTTGTTTTTTTGTTATATTGTCTCCCTTTCTTTGCGTAGTTGGTTTTTTGAAATATTTTAACGGAAAACTATTCATTCGATTTTTTGCAAGCAGAGACATTGGATCTGATTGCTGTTTAAATAAAAAGTATTTAAAAAATATAACACTTATTTAAGTAAATACTTCTTTTACACCAGTGAGGCTCGGGGAATAAACAAAAACATATGAAAAATCACATCTTTGGATAAATTAAACAATCTAATGTACATATACATACATATACAAATGTTCATTAGAGCGGTTTAAAAAAAAAACTTTTTGATTTTTTCACGATGTGTCAGCGGATTACAATAGTCTTATATGTCTGGACAAGCCCGCCCCATTACTAGGATTAAGGTTAATATTGAAAACTGGATTTGCACATTTTGTTTTAAGGTTGTTTAACCTATTTTCAAAAATCTTGATTTAAAAACTGGTACAAGCTGTAGAGGTTATAAAATTTTCCAACAAAATGGGTATGAATTACGGAAAACTATCGATCAGGGAATTCAAATCCGTGATTTGTTTTTCTTCTTATTTTACCTTTCTTATAAAAAAATTGACAATTGACCGGACAAAAGTAAAAAAGTACCGATTTTTAACTTTCTAGCTCCAGCAACTCAAATATTATCTTACCGCCGATCCCATGGTACATCATTTTAAATGTACTGATGTTCGCCGAATGCCAAAACCTGAGATATCTGCATTTTTCTAAATTAAGAGAACTGGCATAATTTGAATTTTTGAAAATGGTAGAAAAATCTTTAGAATAGTTCAAACTATGCCAGTTCTGTTAATGTAGAAAAATGCAGATGTCTCAAGTTTGCATGCTTTTAAGCAACTTTAAAGTACAATATCGGAATTTTTTCATTTTTTTCCGGTCAATTTTCATTTTTTTTTGTTAGAAAAAAAAGAAGAAACCTTAACCTAAAAACTAATCACGGATTCGAATTCCCCGATTGATAATAACTGTTTGAAATAAAAAAAAAATGTTTACATTACATTTTTATTCCGATATCCGCAAAATTATCCTTAAAATATTTGCAAAAGAATAGCCTTTTATTTTTAATTCTAAAAATATGAAAAAGAAAAAAATTTCCATTCAAATGAAGCTATCGAAATTTAGTGATTTTTAAAAAAGTCAGTTCTTTTGGACTTTGAGTGCTTGTAACTTCATCAAATATTATTTGATTCAAGAAAACAGCATACCGTTAGAAAGGGAGTGATAATATCTTTGGAGTGCTGAAAAGCGTTTTTGATTCGAAAAAAAAATTAATCGAGATATAGCTAAATAAATGAAAAAAGTGCAGAAAAAGGGGTTTTTTTGGAATATCTCGAAAACTATTCTTAAGAAAAAAAAATGGTTGCCATTTTTGGAAACTACGCCCCAAAATACATGGAAAAAAGTCTATGAGAAACCCGATCCTTTTTCTTGTAAACTAGTATTATTGATTTTTTTGAAAAACAACAAAATTTTTATGCATTTTTCGTCCGCCCGATACCACTATAATATTTATACCGTCAAAACTAATTGAGGCTCCGCGATTTTTTTGACGAATTCCAGTTTGGAAGGGTTCAATGCATCTCTGTAATTTTTTTTCAGATTTTTTCGATGCGAAGCAAGTTATTAAAATTCAATTGTAGATAGAAAAATTGCTAATTAACAACAAAAATGCAAAATTTTTGCAAGTTTTTTTTTTAATACATAAGCTGAACTTATTATCTACAGAATCTAAAAAATTCCGTCATGATCAGTCAAGCAGTTCAAAAACTTATAGCATTTTAAAAAAAAGTTTAATGAAAACTTTGACTGGCAATAATTATTGCAACAATTTTTTTTAAAAAATTCCGTACACTAATTTCTACCACTTGCAGCTACTGATTTATATAAAAAACTTTGAAAAACATTTCAGACATGTCGGTTTTGCGTATTCTGACCCGTAATCACCTTAATATGCAAATTTGTCGACTCCGATTCGAAAAAAATCAGGTCTGTTAATTTAGAAAAATGCAGATATCTTTGTTTTGAAATCAGATAATGATATGCAGTTTCGATATTCATCTAAGCGAATATCAGTACATTAAAAATAATGTCCCATGGGATCGGTATAATATTTGAGGTGTTGGAGCTAGAAAGTGAAAAATTTGTACTTCTTTTATCTTGTCCGGTCAATTGTCAATTTTTTTTATAAAGAAAGAAGAAGAAGAAAAACAAATCACGGATTTGATTTCCCGATCGTTAGTTTCCCGAAAACCTTACCCACTTTGTTGCAAAATCTTATAACCTCTACAACTTGCACCATTTTTTAAATCAAGATTTTTTAAAATGGGTTGTTTACTTAAAACAGAGGGCGCTAATCCAGTTTTCAATATTAACCTTAATCCTAGTAATGGGCCTTGTCCAGACATATAAGGCTACTGTTATCCGCTCACACATCGTGAAAAAATCAAAAAGTTTTTATTTTGAACCGCTCTAATGTACATATATATGCGCATTTCCACAGAAATTGACGTTTACGACAAACGGTCGAAAGCTTCGTAAATGTCGCATATGTGTCACGGTATTTGTGACATTCCAACACTAATGTGTGCTGACCTTATAAGCAAACAAGTTAACTACTGTGTTCACCTGATGTTACTAACATTTACCTCTTGATTACATTTATTTTGCAATTCCACAATGGTCGCATCTGCCGTTGATTACGAAAATGAGGTATTCCCCTGGTTCACGCCTTTTTATAGAAAATTTATTGAATATGATTTTGTGGCAGATAAGATTCAAATGAAAATTAATTAAACATTAAAAATTGATTACGTAACACTAGTTTACAAGAAAAAAGATCTGGTTTCTCATAGACTTTTTTCGATGTATTTTGAGGCGTAGATTCCAAAAATGGCAACCATTTTTTTTTTCTTAAGAATCTTTTTCGAGATATCCCGAAAAAACCCTTTTTTCGGCACTTTTTCCATTTATTTGACTATATCTCCATAAACTTTTTTTTGACTCAAAAACGATATGCTCTTTGATTGAATCGGATAAGATTTAATGGAGTTACAAAGTCCAAAAGTCCAAAAAAACTGACTTTTTTGGTCTTTTTTGAAAATCACTCAATTTCAATTGCTCCATTTGAATGAAAAAATTTTTCTTTTTCATATTTTTAAAATTTTTAATGAAAGACTATTCTTTTGCAAATATTTTAAGTATAATTTTGCGAAAATCGGACAAAAAATGTAGAAGTTATTCGAAAAAACACTAAAAAACTTGCAATAAAATTAAACGAAAATACATACGTTTTTTATTTAAAAAGAAACGGAGAATAAAAGTAAAGAACAATACACAAACACAATCGTATGTATTTTCGTTTAATTTTATTGCAAGTTTTTTACTGCTTTTTCGAATAACTTCTACATTTTTTGTCCGATTTTCGCAAAATTATACTTAAATATATATATATATATTTTGAATGCTGAAAATCGTTTTTGAGTCGAAAAAAAATTTATGGAGATATAGTCAAATAAATGAAAAAAGGGCCGAAAAAAGGGTTTTTTGAGGATATCTCGAAAAAGATTCTTAAGAAAAAAAAAATGGTTGCCATTTTTGGAATCTACGCCCCAAAATACATCGAAAAAAGTTTATAAGAAACCAGATCTCGAGATCAACCCCAAATTTGTAAACTAGTGTAATTAGTTGTTATCCTTTTTTTTTGTCTTGCTGTTGTTGTTTCTGTTGCCAGTTTTATTTACGTGAGCGACTATAAAGCAAAGTTGATTATAGCTTTATTCCACTAACCTGACTGTTTGCTGCCACATTCCTGGTTAATGTCATGACTTTAAAGTTTTTACTGATTTAAAAATCTATACGAAAGGAAAACATTTTGCAATGGCAAACGCATACACGATTTCCGATTAATTATTGCAATTTAGCTTGCAATCGCATACATTCATATCTATCTATTATATAAATACCCAGTGTGCCAAATTCGAAACGAACTCGTTTCTTCGTACTATTTATCCGAAACGGAATCCGTTACGAATTCGTTTCGAACTCGTTTTCGTAGGAATTCCTCTCGAAAAAACGGAAGGATCGTCCGCATTAACGTATCCGTAACGGACTTTAAATACGAATTCGTTTCGAACATTAGTTTTTTACGACTTTTTAAACATTTCTAATTCGATAAAGACACAAAATTTTTTTTTTTTCTTAAATTTTTCTAAGACCCGGAAAAATTTTCCAAAATTTTTAAATTTTTCCAAAAAAAATTTGATCTGTTTTATGAACAAAAAACGAATTCGAAACGGATTCGTTTTATGAACAAAAAACGAATTCGAAACGGATTCGTATTTGAAGTCCGTTACGAATTCGTTTTACTTACAAAAAACAAAATTCGCATCGAATTCGTTTTATGACCAACAAACGAATTCGTATTTGAAGTCCGTTACGAATTCGAAACGAATTCGTTTTACTTGCAAAAAACGGACAAATGAATTCGTCTCGAACGAATTCGCGTCCGTTTTTGTGCACATTGGGTAGGTAATGTTTGTTTATAAGTAGAGGGTTATTTCTGGAACTACTGCTCCTATTATAAAAATTCTTCTACTAAAAGAAAAATGTGATTCGATAAGTAATATTAAAGTCTTGTGTTACTTTGATGAAAATAAGGGGCGTGGAATTTTTCACGCAACAAAAACATTAAAGCGCTATATCTTGGCTCCTAAGATAGCAATTAATTTAAAAGTTTGTGTTAACGTGTACACTAGACATGTTCAAATAAATGCCATGTTCTAGAATACTTCAACTTCAACTTGATTTTCCAAAATTTATTCATATTCGAGTATATCCTCATTAAAAATATAGTCCTAGGGTTGCTAGCAGAGCTGCAAAATTTTCATTTTTCGGAATTTGGTCAAAAAATTAAGAAAATTTGATTTTTTTCTTTTTTATGTATGAATTCGACCCGAATGGGGGGTTCCAGCGCTTCATATATTCAGCCACTGTAGATGTTCGAACTGGGCTATCGTGATCGCCTACTCTTTCAACAGCATATCGTCCATGGCCTAACTTTTCGACAACCTTGTATGGACCTAAGAACTTGGGTTTCAACTTCAGACCTGTCCCGAATTGCGTGCGCTTGATGGCGACCAGCTCATTCAGGTCATATTCTTTCTGAGGAACACGATTTTTGTCAAAGTTTCTTTTGTTCTCAGCTTGGATCTTCAAGATGTTATCACGGCGTTCTAAGCGTAGCTCTTCCCTTTCTGAGTCCAGAGTCCAGTCAGATTCGGAATGGTGAATACCTAGTACTTCGTGGTGGAGTGCTATTAGTTATTTGTTGCACGCGATCGACATGTTTGTACCAGTTTGCTGGCTGATTGATGCACAATTTGGAAATTGGCACGACAATCTTATGAATTCTTTCTACTTGGCCATTACCTCTAGGCACTCCCGTTTTAATTAGCAAATATTGAAATGTTACAGTACGTTTCATATGCATTTGAAGTAAAAGCCGTACCCTTGTCGGAAATTATCAGTCTTGGATTACCAACAACTGCTGCCTGCTTCTCCAGACGCTCAATAACCGCCTCCGAACCGGTGTTTCTTGTTGGATACAACCAGACGAATTTCGACAAGGCATCGACGACAACGAAAATATAGTTGTACGACTTGCATGTTGTCTGCATTGGATCTACATGGTCAACATGATACGTTCCTAATGGGCAATCATCTTTTCTAATCGGTGTTAGGAATCCTTCTTTTCGGCCAAATTTTCCTTCGGTAATTATGCATTCGATGCAGCTCTTAACCACGTTTGATACTTTTCGGTTAATATTTGGTATATAAAAATCTCGTTCAACGATGTCCTGTGTTCTATTCTCCGCAAAATGACCTTGACGATGTGCAATCTTGATTATTTCCTCCTCCATCAGCGTCGGAATCACAACAAGTTTCTTAGTGGGATCCTTGTGCAAAACATCGAATTTGATGAAATAATCTTCGTATGAGTCTTTTCCTAAAATGTTCCGTACAGCCCTGGTTCACTCATCCTGAAGTTGTGCCTTTTTTATACTATGCTTTAACGAATCTTCGATAAAGAGGCAAGCAACTCTGGAGCGAGCGTCAACATGTTTCATTTTGGAGCCAGATCTATGTTTGACTTCAGAGTCGAACTCCTGCAGAAACATTGCCCATCTCGACACTCGCAATGGCACATCTCTCTTTTTCATAGTCATTGCAAACGCATTGCAATCGGCTATGATTTTAAATTTAGTTCCCAAAACGTAGATCCTCCATTTCTTTAAGGCTTCAATAATTGCGAGAACTTCCAGCTCGTACCAGTGATATTTTTGCTCATAGGGCTTCGTTTTTCTACTCATATACTGCACCGGATGTACTTGTTGGTCTTCACTATCTTTCTGTAAAAGTACTGCTCCGTAGCCGTACATTAGAGCGGTTCAAAAAAAAACTTTTTGATTTTTTCACGATGTGTCAGCGGATTACAATAGCCTTATATGTCTGGACAAGTCCCATTACTAGGATAAAGGTTAATATTGAAAACTGGATTAGCGCCCTCTGTTTTAAGTAAACAACCCATTTTCAAAAATCTTGATTTAAAAAATGCTGCAAGTTGTAGAGGTTATAAAATTTTTCAACAAAGTGGGTATGGTTTTCGGGAAGCAATCGATCGGGGAATTCAAATCCGTGATTGGTTTTTCTTCTTCTTCTTCCTTTCTTACAAAAAAATTGACAATTGACCGGACAAAAGTAAAAAAGTACCGATTTTCCACTTTCTAGCTGCAACACCTCAAATATTATGTTACCGCCGATCCCACGGTACATCATTTTTAATGAACTGATATTCCCTTTAATGAATGCCGAAACCGCATATCATTATTTTATTTTAAAACAAAGATATCTGTATTTTTCTAAATTAACAGACCTGATTTTTTTCGAATCGGAGTCGACAAATTTGCATATTAAGGTGATTCTAATTTTTTTTTTATTTAAAACAGTAACCATCAATCGGGGAATTCGAATTCGTGATTAGTTTTTCTTCTTCTTTTTTTTTTCTTTCAAAAAAATTCAAAATTGACCGGAAAAAAATTAAAAAATTCCGATATTGTATTTTAAAGTTGCAAAATCACCCCATATTATTTTGCTATCGATCCCGTGTTACATCATTTTTAATGTACTGTTATTTGCTTTG
This sequence comes from Tricholauxania praeusta, assembly GCA_949775025.1. Lineage (NCBI taxonomy): Eukaryota > Metazoa > Arthropoda > Insecta > Diptera > Lauxaniidae > Tricholauxania > Tricholauxania praeusta. The sequence goes on from OX459028.1 coordinate 114,415,222, forward strand.
GTACCCGCCACGTAAAAAAAGATAATGTCGTAAGCTGCATATCATTTCCTTATTGCAAACCCGAGATATATGCATTTTTCCAAATTAACAGAACTGCCATAATTTGAACTATTCTATAGATTTTTCTAAAATATTCAAAAATTCAAATTATGTCAGTTATGTTAATTTAGAAAAATGCAGATATATCTGGTTCGAAATAAGAAAATGATATGCGGTTTACGGCATTCTGTTAAGCAAATAACAGTACATTAAAAATGATGTAACACGGGATCGGCAGCACAATAATATGGGGTGATTGTGCAACTCTAAAGTACAATATCGGAATTTTTTCATTTTTTTCCGGTCAATTTTAAATTTTTTTGTAAGAAAAAAGAAGAAGAAGAAAACCTAATCATGAATTCGAATTTCCCGATTGGTAATAACTGTTTGAAATAAAAAAAAAATTGAATCACCTTAATATGCATATTTGTCGACCACGATTCGAAAAAAATCAGGTCTGTTAATTTAGAAAAATGCAGATATCTTTGTTTTAAAATAAGATAAAGATATGCGGTTTCGGCATTCATTAAAGGGAATATCAGTTCATTAAAAATGATGTACCGTGGGATCGGCGGTAACATAATATTTGAGGTGTTGCAGCTAGAAAGTGGAAAATCGGTACTTTTTTACTTTTGTCCGGTCAATTGTCAATTTTTTTGTAAGAAAGGAAGAAGAAGAAGAAAAACCAATCACGGATTTGAATTCCCCGATCGATTGCTTCCCGAAAACCATACCCACTTTGTTGAAAAATTTTATAACCTCTACAACTTGCAGCATTTTTTAAATCAAGATTTTTGAAAATGGGTTGTTTACTTAAAACAGAGGGCGCTAATCCAGTTTTCAATATTAACCTTTATCCTAGTAATGGGACTTGTCCAGACATATAAGGCTATTGTAATCCGCTGACACATCGTGAAAAAATCAAAAAATTTTTTTTTTGAACCGCTCTACCGTACATACTCGCATCAGTATGAACCTCAGTTAGTGCCGCAGGATCAAACAAATTGAGTACAGGTGAACTAGTTAATGCAGACTTCAACTGTTGTATGGCAATTAAATGTTCTGCATTTATTTCAAATCTTATGTTTTTCCGCAGCAAGTCAGTCAAAGGCTTTGCTATAAGGGCATAGTCCCTTATAAATCGTCTAAAATAAAACGTTAGACCCAAAAATCGCTGCACTGCTTTTCTGTCTGATGGTATCGGAAATTTTCTCACTGCAAGTGTTTTTTAAATTGATGGCATTATAGTGCCATTCTCGAGAATGTATACCAAAAACTCTACTTTCCGCGTTAGGAACTGACATTTCGACCACTTGATACGAAGACCATGTAAAAATGTACCTTGGCTTGCTTGAAATGCCAAATGGTACAAATAAAAATTCATATTGGCCATTGTGAACCACGAACGCTGTGTATTTCCTGGAATCCGCTTCTACTGGTACATGAAAGAAACCGTTCATCAGATCTAGCGTCGTAAGAACGTTTGCCTTTTGCATCCTTTCAAGAACGTCATCAATGAGAATCATTAGAAAATTGTCCCTCACAATCTTCTCGTTCAGTCGTCTGTAGTCGCAACATAATCTTTTAGTCCCATCTTTTTTCGACACAAGTATCGAAGCTGCGTATTCTGTTGAACTGGGTTGGATTATACCCTCCTCTAGCCAAATCTTTACCTGTTTATCTACGACACATTGGTCAGTGTATGACATTCGTCTTGGCCTCTGGTACACAGGAACATCGTCGGTGAGTATGATTTTCATTTCTACTGGAGAGCTCAAATTCTTTTTAAGTACGTACTCGTTCATTAGCGTTGAAATTATTTCCGAACTAGATTCCGGTAAATGTGCTAAGTTCAGCTCTTTTTTTCCTACTAGTGGCTCTTCTGCTGCTGCCACACAAAGTGCACCAAATTCTCTTAGTAATTCATCATAGCCTCCATCTTACTTCTTCTTCTTAGCTGCTTCACTATCTGTTTTCTTGGCATCTCTTGCCACTTGTTTCTTGACTTCATTCTGTTTTGCATCTTCAGCAAACTTCTTTACATCTTCCTCGGCTATGAATCCTTGATTATTCTTCTTTGTTTTTTGAAATACTGCTTTATTTTCCCGAATAACTATTTTGACACCTTTTAGTACAGAATTTCCCAGTATGGCATCGTAGGAAATGTCACGCTCACGTACCACGTGGATCTCTACATCCAAAAATAAATTGTCAGTTTCTAATCTAGCTAAAAAGCTACCCATCGTGGTAAGTTCTCCTGCTCCGACTAATCGTCTTGTGTCTGCAGACAATTTTATGTAACCTAGCATCATAAGTACGTCATACCTCAACAAACACAGAACACTTCCAGTGTCTATTAAAACTGAAAATTTATGATTGTTGATTTCGAACTCTCGAAAAATCATTCCAGAATCAGCTTGAAAATTGTGTATTGCTTTTGTAGGCTCTTTATTTTCCACCATGTTTATTTTGCCTTTTTAATTTGGATTTGGTGGTAAGTAAGATTCACAAAATTTTTCTTGTTTTTAAATAAATGGTTTTTTCAATTCAGTTTTTATGAAATTCACCAAATGTTTTTGGAATACATGAACTGCTATAGTGTCGTGGTGTAAACATTCTGATAGTCACAAAACTTTTTACTTCGATACTGCCGTCATTATGTGTGTAATATAATGCAAGTGGGTGAACAGTAGCCTGATGATTATTCCAGTAGAAGCCTTGTTCAGAGTTTTGGACAACAAAAGCATAATTTTTAGAAAAATTGCAACCTAAAATGTAGTCATTATTTTTTAGGTCTCGCTTTTTATTCTTCATAAATTCATTTTGCTCCCTCACAAAGAATGAATGAACACGGTTAGAAATCTTGGAATAAATTTTAATAAATACAAGCGAAGTATTACAAAGATTTTTAATACAATTTTGATTAAATTTAATACTTTTGAATATACAGGTAGTCCCCGACTTACGACCGTTCGACTTACGACTATTCGCACTTACGACCAATTTTTTTTTCAATTTTTTTTCATAGAAAATGCTTAAAATAGTTTCGGGGAATCCCTAAAATATGTAAAATATTATTATTACATATTATTATTTTAAATAAAGTTTGAACTATATGAATTTAGGGTAGTTTCATTTCTCCTGACCCTAAAAGTTAGTAGTACAGTATGTATGTAATATTTTTCTTTAGTTATTTTTTATGAAACTCGACTTACGACTTAATCGACTTACGACCGATGACTAGGAACCTATCTCGGTCGTAAGTCGGGGACTACCTGTATTACAAAATTTTCTAATACATTTTGTATTAAATTCTAATACAGTTCAAACATCAAAACGATATTTTATAACATTTGATGATATCGTAAGTATTACATTTAGCCAACGTAAATATGATACTACGTTGGCTGATGTCGTTAAAATGTTCATGCAACCCTTGAATTTAGAGGGAACCAGGTTCGAATCCCAGTGGATACGACATATTTTTTTTTTTTTTAAATTTTAATAAAAACGAGCATTAATTTTAATACATATTTATATTAAAAATGAATTTTAATATCTAGACAGTATTGAATTTTAATACAATTCTGGTGAAGTCATATATATAATCCCAAAAGTATTAAAATTTATTCCAAAATTTCTAACCGTGAAGTAGTAATTTTTACAAACTGGTTTTTAATTTTTGTAAGTATTCATCAACTGGAGACATCATTAATTGCAAGATAGTATGTCTGTAAGAAATTTCATAATTGAAATTTTCTTCAAATATTTTTTCTAGTACGAGATGTTCTGCACTTAGTGCATTTTCCAAAACAGCAACTATTTGTGTATTCAACGCAAATCATATATTTTAAGCAGTCATGATAATTTTGTAATGGATTGGAGGTATGGGCTGTAAGAATTTTATATTTGAACCTTCAATCAACAATTTTCGCAAAAAATGAAAACTGAATGTGTGCCACGTGCACCCGCAAGCACGCAACGTTTTGGTCCTAATTTAGAAAAACTGCATTTAACTTCTGGGTAAGTTTCCTTGAACAATTGATAAAGTTCTTTCAAATTGATTAATGATAACTTTTTCTGCATTTTAACGCCCTTGTCATTAACTTTAACAGAAAAAAATCCGTCTTACACAGCATTATACGACTATTCTCACCCAGTTCATAAAAATTAATTATTAAATTGACTACATCTTTCTTTAATGATTGGTGGCTGTTTGGGGTTGCATCTAATAAAATACCTTTTTCTTTAGCAATTTTCTTCACAAGGAAAATGACTTTGAAACTTTCCGAAAGACCAGTTCTAAAAAATAGCTAAAATTTTCATTCTTTTTCAACGTTCAGTGATCGCGTTAAATTGATCGTTCAAAAATTGCAATAAATATCTCCGAAATTTCTCTTATCACTATCAACATTATCATCAATAACAGGATGCAAAATTTTTGTAGTCAATGCTTCGGATATGTTGTTCATCATTTCATTCGATTAACGCTGTTGACAGACTTTTTTATTCGAAAGGCCAAAACTCCTTTTAAATTCAAACCCTGGTTGATAGAACTAATTGCTACAGATACCACCACTTTGTCTTCCGTGACCAATGTATCGCACCTTTCAAGAAACGTTCCATGTTAACGTCATTACTTTCCAACATATTAAAATCAGAACCTGAAGCTTAACAATTTATTTTGTAATTTTAGAAATTTTGCAACTCGTGTTATATAATTTACAGTAAAATTGGCCTAATTTTCACGATTCTTGTGTAATTCAGAAACCTTACAACAGCAAGTATTACAGAATTTTTTGTTGAAGGGCCTCTCTCTTCTGTTGTTCGTAAATTTTGCTTCGAAAATTGTCTAAAGGCCCAACTAAACCATGCATCGCTTAGCGTAACCTACTATCAAATTTGAGCGAAAAGCCTGTCAGATGCTTAAGAAACTCAAAGTAGACTTTTAAGTGGCTATGTTGTACTTCGTTGAACTTAAGAAGCGATGTTGCCATAGTTGCAAGCGTATGAAATATCCCCACAACTGCATAAATTTTATTTCATATATTTCCTAAGTAAATTGAATTCAATCTCAAAATGTTATTCAATGACATTAATTAAGATATTTAAAGCAATAAATATGCAATCCAGATATTGTTTTTACTAATTTTAAGAAAAAAATAAGAAAACAAAATTGCTCATTTTGCACTATGCGTGTAGATTGTGGGGAAAAGTATTGGCAAAAGCAAAGCGTGGCATCACTGAATTTGTCAAACCAAATTGTTGTATGGATTGTGTATGTGTATTAAAATGCATATTTCTGCAACTGCACTCCAAGCTCTCTCCTTTACATTTCGATTACAATAAAATGCGTAAATTTTACTGTATAAACCTCTTATTTTTTCCACATTTCCTATTAATTTCAAAATAAATGGATTTTTCACTTCTAGCTCCATTGCAAATATATTTTTTTTATGTAAACAATGCATAGACAGCTGATTCCGTACAGAAAGTGCGTTCAATTTCGCTCTTTCCTTAAGGAAATGACATTTGTGGAAATTGAACGAAACTTTTTGTTAAGTACGTTGTAGTTTTAGCTTAGGCGCACATTGAGCTGTGTCACACAGGCAGCGCAGACTGCACAGCGCAGGAAAAAACACTGTGTCTCACACTCGTACTCGCATATTGAGAAGTAGTTTCGTGCAGCAGGTCGATGACAAGATGTTCGTCTTGCGAGAAAATGCTTAAGCTTACTTTAGCTCCCATTCTCCAATTCTGCTTAAACCAAAAGCATAAATATGTAATCAAAAAGTTTCGCTCGGATCTACTTTCGGAGATATAGCAATCTAAAATTGCAGATAAAGCTTTTGTAAAAATCCTTATAAGTTGGGAATTTCTGAATGGATGTCAAAAATATGGGTGTCATAAGAAAGATAATTCAGTGGCCTACTATAATTTAAATAAACCTTGGAAATTGAATACATAATTTTGGAAATAAAACGATTTTTCTGAAATTTTAACATGATATTTTTTAAAAAACTGTTATTTAAAAAAAAAATTTTCAATGAGCCATACATTTTTTAGCATGTTAAAAAAGCTTAATTTATTCCCTTTAAAATGTTATACAGTTTGTTGTACAAGAACAATTATTATAAGATGATTCCCATTATAAAACTTAAAATTTTTCGTCAGCGGCGCTCTTTTATTTTAAAATAACCTTACATTTTAAATAATTATTAATTTATGTAACAATTTTATCATTTTATAGTGATACACCATTTTAAAGGGAATAAATTAATCTTTCTGAACATGCTATATATAAGTAATTATAGGTTACTAACATATTTTTCGGAAAAAATAATAGTTTAAAAAAAAAAATTGGTCTAAGTCTCAGAAAAATTGAATTATCTCCAAAATTATAGATCAAATTTCAAATCTCTGCCAACCGTTATTGTATGCCATTAAATTATCTTTCTTACTACACCCATATTTTTGATATCAATTTAGGGGTTCTCAACTTGTAAGGATTTTTACATCATCTAAATCCATAACTTCCGATAGCTATATCTCCGAAACCAGATCCGTTCGCCACTTTTTTTCATTTTTTTTTTTTTCAATTTACCCCTTATTACTCAAAAAAAAAATCAAGATTGGAGAATGAAAGCTTAAGTAAACCTGTTCCCGAGAAAAAATAATGGCGGATTATTTCGATTCCGAATCAGATTCTGACGAGCTGAAAACGTTATTTTTGCTATATTAAAAATTCCGGAAGGTAAACAAGATTTGGAGAACTGAATAATTATCCAAATTTCTCCTTTGTGTTTGCTTTTCATATAATTGCAGTCGCTGGTGTCATATAAGGTATTTTCTTACAAGCTCTATCAATTTTTCCTCACACTCCATAATTTCAATTAACTTAAGCACAAACTGTAATTATATCGAAGAACATAAAAATAAAACAATGGAAATTCAAAAACACACGAGTAAACCGCGGCCTGTGTGACACATTTTCTGTGCCATCTCCACAAGTGAACGCAGTCGGCACGTGACGCAGTACTGCGCTACGTTTTAATGGGCGCGCTTTCCTTGAAAAACGTAGCTTACAAAAACTGCCCTGCCTACGCTGCGTTGCTGCGTCTTCAATGTGCGCTGGGCCTTAATATACGATTTGTGTGTATTCGCACACTTGCATAAGTTGACTGCAGTCAAAGCGTGCATGGTTTAGTTCATGGATGCGCATCCCATAGCTCAAATAGCTCTTTTAGCTCTTACTTACAACAATAACAAAAAATATTGAGCTCATCTCGAGCTCTTTCCGTTATTCGAGCAAAATCATTTTGGTTCGCAATGACCACATGTATTTTGTTCTTGTAATTTTTTCTTAAACACATCGACTCGTTCAACCCTTGCCGTTGCTTAAGTTAAATAATTTCGGTCCGCAAACACCGCATGTAAATATTTTGTTCCTGTAATTTTTCTTCAACGCACTTTATTGTTTGTGTGATTTTTTTTTTCAATTCATTTGCTCCTTCATCTTGAGATTTTTGTTTTTGTTTACATGCAATTAGCTTGCCGCCGCTATTTCAAAATTTTCGTCAATACTAGGAATTTTTTCGCAAAATATTTTTCATTTTTTACCTAAATTGATGTTGTTGTAGCGGCCAGCTCGCGAAAAAATTTTTGTGCGCATCCCTGGTTTAGTTGACCCTTAAGGTTTTTGATTTTCAAGTGAAGATACAGATCAAAAGGATTAAAACATCTAGATAAATCACCTTCATATAAATTTGATTTATTAAAATAAAAGAACACGTAAAAACTTAAACAACGAAAAAAAAAATTTAACTTTGAAAATGCGATCGAAATTTAAGCGTCGGGACGACTCAATTGAGAATTAGGTGTAACGTATTGCGTATGCTACGCTTTGTGATTTTGGCCGAAAATATTTAATAACTTCCGATCTAATAGAGACTTTACTTTTTTGTAAAATGGGTTTTGTAGATAAATGAATAATGAACAAAATTTTATTTTTTCATATTAATTGTATTTATTTTTTGTATATAAGCTGCAAAAAATATTTCGGGCGATTCTAAAATATCAAGTCTAAAATGGAGTGCGGTTTGTAAAAGAATGACCGATATGTGCAATTCAGATAGCAGAAAAGTAAAATCGAATTATAAAACATTTTAGTATATGTATTAAATTTTAAAAATATCTAAAAATCCAATTTATATATTGTAGTTGAGTTATAAATTCATGGCTTGGACGATGGAATCTTACAAAATATTCGCCAAACAATTCATGGATGACTCAATTATTTATATTTTTGTTGTTGTTTAACATTAATAGCGCTGAAGTTTGGTCGCTTAAAACCCTTCTTGAAAAGTTATAAGTTGATCGTCATATATAAGGGAGATTTAAAAGTCTTCCAAATGTTTGCTGGGCTGTTACATATGTATAATATGAACGCACTTGCATAAATGCTCATTATAAATGCATTTTGTTTCATTTTGTATTGCATGCTCTTAGGCAAGTTTGTTTCTATTTCGATAACTTTCAAACAGTTAAAATATGGGTAAAAATTTATAATTTCGTTTGTTCTGTAGACAAGTGTAGATGCATTTGAGAAGTTTTCATTTATCACTTTTTTGTCCAAAATTGACACTCACTCCGAAAATTTCGGGGTCTCTGGTATTTTAATAGAAAAAATAATAAAAAATGTAAAAAGTTAATTGTAAACTTGCAAAATTAAGATTATAAGTGACCTCTGTGGCAATTAGGCTTGCCAGATCCAAATTGTGTTTCACCTGGACATTTAAAATAAAAATCAGAAAAAATCTGGATTTTTCTGGACACTTGAAAAAAAAAATCTTGATTTTTCTGGACAATAAATAAAACTAAAACTTAGTTTCAGAAGAACATATATCGTCACCTAACATTCAAAAAGCCGTAACCACATTTTTTTAAATTTATATAGGAGAGTTTCAACAGATTCATGAATGGGTCACATTCTGAGTGGCTCACTGCAGTTCTCTGGTACATACTTATGCACAGAAGGGTGATTCCAGAAGGATTCAAGGAGAGCTCATAATATTAATAACTGAATAACGGAAGTTTTCCAACAGCGATAAAAATTTTTCGTATGTATCAACTGCGATTATGTTGCATAGCAAACGTTTCTCCACAGCTACTTTAGCAAAAACTATAAAACCCAAATTTGTGTCTTGAATAGTTGGACTGCCTGCCGCACCTGAAACTATTGTGCGCCTGCACCAAGCAAAATGTCACTAAGCCTTGGAATATGAAAATCTGTGTCTGCCAATTGTAGTGAACGCATTTTTGGCAAATGATTCGTTGACGGAATGGTTGGTACGGTTGTTCGAATTTCATCTGGACATATTTCTGATTGTCTGGACTAAAAGTCTGGACTAAAAATCTGGACAATACAGGCGAATCCTGACCATCTGGCAACCCTAGTGGTAATGCTTTTTTTTTTTTTAAATCTAAATTTAAAATCAGATTTTGGTAATGCATTTATTGCTAATCTAAATTTAAAATCAGATTTTGAATTACATTCAGTTATTATTTCTTATTGCAAAAATGAATTGCTTAAGATTTTGGAAAAATGTGTTCCAAGAACTTAGCTTTATGTAAGAAGCAAATGAAAAATGAATAATCGCTCGAAAATATAAATATATAAACTTGGTTGGTTTAGAAAAGCAAAGCCTAGACATAAATTCAAAAAAGTAATTCAAAAATTTAGCACCCCACATATGTATGTAAGTCAGCTAATGTCTAACCCTATTACTGTTCGCGAGTCGCCTTACATGTCTCTGTATAATTATTGGCGAAAGTACAAGTTTGCCTGCAAAACAATGCTTCCAAATTACAAAACAGAAATTGACGGATGAAAAACTTCAAATTTAATTATCAAAATATTTAACTTCTAATTTTCATAAGTGAAAAAATTAAATAAAATTAAAATGATAAGCAAAGTGGACTTATTTTTTGTAGATAATTATGATGATGTGGATAGCAACAAAACCATGCTGACGAATTGTTATGACTTCAATACAGCTCACTTTAACCTGATCGCATATAATAGCCGTGTTTTATTCGCTTTGGTTAAACCAAAATCTCATACAAATGTGTGAACCAGCTCCATTTCTAGTTCAATTGATTCAACTTTTTTTGTCTTTGCTAGAGTTTGAAGCTCATTGCATTAGCTGTAGACTAGAAATATTCAAAAAAATTTCATGTTCTAGAATACTTCAAGAACACTCGATTTTCGAAAATTTATTCATATTCGAGTATTTCCTCATTTAAAAAAATAAAAAAAAATATTCCTATAGCTGCTACCAGAGCTGCAAAGTTTTCATTTTTTGGAATTTGGCCACAAAAATGAATATTTAATTGTTTCCTTATATACAATACTTTTTTTTAAATATTATGTACACATAAGGAAGTATCGAAAAAAAATTTACCGCTACTTTTTTAGCCTATACATAAGGAGAAAAACTTTGGTCTCTCCGCGAGAAGAGCTTTGGTGTTTCTCGTGTCACAGCTCAAATCCTTTGTTGTTTTCACTGCATTCACCTTAGTACACTACGATTTGAAATTGTCAATGGCACTACATGAATTTCCATCAAAAAAATAAATAAGAAAAACATTTTTTTCCCTTTTTGGTCCAAAAATGATAAAAATTAGTTTTTATAAATGTTTTTTCTATTTTAAGGTTTGAAATAATACATTAATACACTGTTATTTAAAATAATTTTTCCATCTAAATAATAGATATTGTATTGTTTACTTAGTCATAACAATTTATTTTAATGACAAAAACCAAAAACAAAAAAAAAACATTAAGCTTAAAAATATTTATTTGTAATTAAATAATATGTAAATTAAAAATTATATAACAAAAGCGAACGTGCTTCATCCCTACAATAACTTTTAATTCACAAATTATTTAATTACAAATATATATTTTTAAAGTTTGTTTTTTTTTGGTTTTTGTCAATAAAATAAATTGTTATGACTAAATAAATAATACAATATCTATTATTTAGATGGAAAATTATTAAAATAAAAACAATTTTTTCTTATCAGAGGAGTGGCATTGCCCACTCAAGATTCAATCTAGCACCATACCAAATTTTATCAAAACCGATGACGCGGTTCTGCCGAAACAGCGTTTTTTCCTATTAAAGATGATGCCACGCCCTATTTAAGAATTCAGAGCTTCTAACCAAATTTTATTAGAATCGATTCATTAGTTTAGCCGTGTTGGTGTATCACACCATGCAAGAGACATAGGCCCATATTCATAGTCGCAAAATATAGTTAAAACCTGGTTTTTACCCAAAATTGAAGATGCAGACTGGCCCTATAAAGAAAAGAAAAACTTGCATTAAATCATGAGAAAATTTTAAAAAATAGATTACCCTGCGTAAATATTGTAGACACAGACTGTGTAATGGTTAGGACTGTGAACTCATAGCCCTCAGGACGTGGGTTCGATTCTCGTAAATGTAAATGTTTTTTTATTGATATCAATGAAAATAAATGTTACTTTAAAACCTGGCTGTAAATATTTAAAAGCACTTTTCCTGCTTTTAAGTTTAAAACGTGCTTATAGAAAAAAAGCATATTTTCTGAAGAGATTCGAACACACGTCCTGAGGGCTATGAGTTCACAGTCCTAACCATTACGCCACGCTGCCTCATAAATTCGATTTTTTTATTATTCCTTTTGTTCACTGTGTCTACAATATTTTGTGTCAATAATGCAGGGTAATCTATTTTTTAAAATTTTCTCATAATTTAATGCAAGTTTTTCTTTTTTTTATGGGGTCAGTCTGTATCTTCGATTTTGGGTAAAAACCAGGTTTTAACTTTATTTTGCGACTATGAATATGGGCCATAAGTTTTTAAAAATTATTTTTCCCCATGCCACATTTCATGCTGTTGAGCGCAGCATCAGAATAGTTAAAATTGTTTTTCATTTTTATTCCTTTCTAACTCGTTACGTGGTAGTTTATTTGTTTGCTCTATTTCTCTTTGTTATCATTACCATCAGCATTGCCATCGCCTTTACGTGGTATTCCGCCTTTGCATTACAGGCCAACTGTATCCAATTGCATCCATGCTTTAAGACTTCTAACATACTCGTGGCTTCATAGATTCAGTGAGGCTGCTGTGCGCATTTGGGACTTTCTAGAGCACGTACGAAACAATGAACGTGGAGCAACAATATTAATACAACAGCCAGGTAAATTGTGCTGCAACTCTCTTTTGACCATAAGATTTTTTTGCTCGTTTTTATACCCTACACCGAGGGTATGTTTACTTTGTCCTTCCGTTAGTAACACATGGATGGAGGCGTGGTAGGTATGGAAAAGTATATATATTCATGATCAGCGTCACCACCTGAGCTAATTTAGCGATGTCCGTTTGTCTGTCTGTCAGGGAAAACCAAGAAATCTAATTGAATGAAATTTGCACACTCAAGTCACACCTTCTTTCAGGCATCTTGCTATTGAAAATGGGCGAAATCGGTTAACGGACACGCCTACCGCCCATGCTCTATGTATATTTACACAGGCCAATTTTAAAAAAATTTGCAGCGATTTTGATGAAAATTTGTGGTTTGATGCACATGTGAACAAGATTAAGATTAGACTAAGTTTTAAGTTTACAAAGCTTCTTACAGGGGTGTGGCACAGTCCTAAATTTTAACCTTTATACCACCATATCTCGTAAGCCGTGCATGTCTTGTGATAAAATTTGGTCAACGGGTATATTTTAAATATATCTTGAGTTGTGCCAACCTCAGCCACTTTACTGAAAAAACTCGTTGAAGGGCGTGGCACAGCCCACAATATTAATAGACGTTATATTAAGAGAACTAACAACGTAATCGTTATGAAATTTAATAAGGAGATAAACATGCTAGAGTTATGTTTTTGCAAAAATTCGGCTTAATGAAGCATGTGGGCGTGGCACCTCTCATACAAGCAAAAAACTTTTACTGTTATACATAGATAGTGTGCTATGAGAGTAGTCTTCATAAAATTTGGCTTAGAGCTGTCAGTTGCTATGGGCTTTGAAACTTTATAAAATTTGACGAGATTACAGTAGTGGGCGTGGCACCTCCTATATTACCATAAAGTTTCAATCGCTGTTTTAATTGAACTATATCAACAATTTGTATGAAATTTAATTTAGGTGGTTTACTTGCTATAAGGTATACCTAACTTGGAGTTTGAAAAAATAAGTACATTCGCCTAAAATCAATAGTTGAAAATAAGTACAAATAAGTACAATATCATATATGGTGGGTGCAGTAAAGAGAAAAATCAAATGGAACAAAGAAAAAATGCAGCGAACAGCTGTCAGCGTGGTGTGCTTTAGTAGTAAGAGAACGATCCTGTATTGCACCCACCATATAATTACACCATGATTGCGAGCTACTATTTTTATATCGAAATTTTTTTATTGAATTGTATTTGTCAACAATAACTTCAAATTAAAAGTTGAAAACATGTTCAGAAATTTAAAGATAATTTAATGTTCGCTCTAAGTACTACCAATCGACATTTTGTTTGGATGAGGCAGCCTTAGCGTCAGCAGTTTCACCGACAGCAACCACGGTGCGCTGTTGCTCTTTGAAATTTTATTTTTCTTGACTCGAAATTTGTCAATGAAATTTGTTGCGATTCAAAAAATGGTAAAAATCGACGCATTTATACCAGATCTTGAAACTTTTATACTTTTATTCAAAAAGTTTTCAAAATAAAAGTTTCTTAAAACTTTTTTGTTATAAAAGTTTTTATAAACTTTCTTCAAAAACTTTTATAGAATAAAAGTTTTTCCAAAAAACTTTTTCAAAAAGTTTATACATAAAAGTTTTTTCAAAAAACTTTTATGAAAAACTTTTTCATAAGAGTTTTTCTGAAAAACTTTTAAAAAAAACTTTTATTAATAAAAGTTTTTTATAAAAGTTTTTTTTTGACTTTTATTAATAAAAGTTTTTTTTAACTTATATTTTTAACAGTCACTTGCAAAGAGTTTTTTTTGACTTTTATTTTTCAAAAGGCCAAAATAAAAGTTTTTTTTGTATGAAAGAACGAGGAAAATCCAAAAATAATATCTATCCTAAAACTTAGGATTATTGATAATAAAGCCCAAAGGAAAATACTTAAGATGTTTCTGAAAAGAATTTCTGATAATTATGCACTTATAATATTTAGAAAAATTGTGCTTAACGCATCAATGGGAAAAGGCCGAAAATGGATTTTGGGAGTACAGGGGAGGTTCCTGACCCTCCAAAAAGGTGTTTTGGACCCATTTTTCGAAAAAAATTTTATTGCACGAATCGATGGGAAAAGGCCGAAAATGGATTTTGGAAGTGACAAGTGAGATCCCCGACCCTCCTAAATGGGATTTTTGGACTCATTTTTCGAAAAAAATTTTATTGCACGAATCGATGGGAAAAGGCCGAAAGTGGATTTTGGAAGTGACAAGTGAGGTCCCCGAACCTCCTAAATGGGATATTTGGACCCATTTTTCGAAAAAAATTTTATTGCACGAATCGATGGGAAAAGGCCGAAAATGCATTTTTGAAGTGACAAGTGAGGTCCCCGACCCTCCTAAATGGGATTTTTGGACCCATTTTTCGAAAAAATTTTTACTGCACGAATCGATGGGAAAAGGCCGGAAATGGATTTTGGAAGTGACAAGTGAGGTCCCCGACTCTCCTAAATGGGTTTTTTGGACCTATTTTTGGAAAAAAAGCAAGAGTAAAATTTTTTTCCAAAAATTGGTCCAAAAAAACCCATTTAGGAGGGTCGGGGACCTCACTTGTCACTTCCAAAATCCATTTTCGAACTTTTCTCATCGATTCGTGTAACCAAATTTTTTTCGACAAATGGGTCCAAAAATCTTATTAAGGAGGGTCGGTGACCTCACTTGTCACTTCCAAAATCCATTTTCGGCTTTTTCCCATCGATTCGTGCAATAAAATTTTTTTCGAAAAAAGGGTCCAAAAATCCCATTTAGGAGGGTCGGGGACCTCACTTGTCACTTCCAAAATCCATTTTCGGCAAATGGGTCCAAAAATCCCATTTAGGAGGGTCGGGGATCTCACTTGTCACTTCCAAAATCCATTTTCGGCCTTTTCCCATCGATTCGTGCAATAAAATTTTTTTCGAAAAATGGGTCCAAAACACCTCTTTGGAGGGTCAGGAACCTCCCCTGTACTCCCAAAATCCATTTTCGGCCTTTTCTTATTGATGCGTTAAGCACAATTTTTCTAAAAATTATAAGTGCATAATTAACATAAATTTCTTTCTTTTCAGAAACATCTTAAGTATTTTCCTTTGGACTTTATTATCAATAATCCTAAGTTTTCTCCTTTGAAATTTTTTGCTTAGTGATCCAAGATATTATTTTTGTTTTTTCCTCGTTCTTTCATACAAAAAAAACTTTTATTTTCGCATTTTGAAAAATAAAAGTCAAAAAAAACTCTTTGCATGTGACTGTTAAAAATGTAAGTTTAAAAAAACTTTTAAAATAAACTTTTATTAATAAAAGTCAAAAAAAATTTTTACTTTTATTTTCGGATATAAAAGTTTTAAGGAAACTTTTACTTTTATTTCACAAAAATAAAAGTTTAAAGTTTACTTTTACCTAAAAAAAAATTTTTATAAAAGTTTATTTCAAGCTCTGATTTATACTGGAAAGCCGAGAAAACTTGGTTTTCCAGATGATTTTGCTGATGAAAAGACGCGCTCCACTGGTGCACTCGTTCCAGGTAGGCACAGAATGAATACGACGAGACGAGAAAATTCAAAATATGGCACTCGTGAAGCTTCCATTTGCTTAAAGATCTCAACCCAGCGTTCTTCAGATAACAATTTCTTTTCTTTCCATTCTTCAATTAGAATAACGAATTTCGAAGCATGTGCGGAATATTTTGGAAGCGCAGTCCGATGAAATGAAGCTATTATTCACTTTTATGACATGATACGACCAAACGCCTTCACATGCCGTAAGGGTGGTGTCGGCTGACGAGATAAAAAAAGTTCGCAACAGTGCGGCTGTTTGATTTGGCAGACAACGCTTTCTTGTGTTTCGTGGATTCCAAGTGCTTATCGATTTCACTCTTTCCGGCGTTTGCGATGTTGAGTTCCGCGTCGCACAAATTACACCGTATATCACTTTCTGTTCTTCCTTTTTTCATTTGCGGATATTTTTTTTGAATAGCCGAATTAAAAATGCACTTACCACTTAATGAATAGAAACACGAAGCATATAAAGCGAAACACATAAAAAGCATGCATGCATCGTATACTTTTCAGCACACATATAATGCACCTATTAAAATTTGTCACTCCCTTTTCCCATACGATTTTCTCAGCAAATATGTATTGTTTACAAATTTTGTTTTTGTCGATCTCTATTCCCATACGATTCTCTCACACAAAATCTGTCAATGCTTCGATTCCTACAAAAAGTTGAAAGTAGGTTTGACATTTTTAAAAACTACAAGTCTGCGCTGTCAAACTCAAATTTAGTGATGCCACATATCAATTTTTAAAACATTCGTGTGTAAATACTAATTAAAGGAATTCTAGTTACAACTATTTCGCAATCATAGGGCCAGCGCAAATGATATTTATATTTATTATTAATTTGAGAAACAGATTTCGGCCGAAATAAGTACAAATTAAGTAAGCTTTGAAAAATAAGTACAAATTAAGTACACTTTAAAAAATAAGTACGGCAAGCTGAAAATAAGTACTGTACTTACTAAATAAGTACAGTTGGTATGCTTAGGTATACCTGAATCAAAAGTGGGCGAAATAGAACCAGTGAGCGTAGCAATCTCCATACAATTAAAATACCTTAAGTGGCATATATATCGAAATATGTGATCAATCATACTAAAATCTGGTGAAAGAGTGTTGCTTATGGAAAGCAATTGCTAGATAAAAATCAGACCATATTTCACCACTGGGTGTGTTACCGCCTTAATTTTTAAAACTAACTACGGCATATATCGCAAACTATCGCTATAGAACCTATTGCGCTAAGATTTGGTATAGGGATGGGTAAAATCGATAACTATCGATAGACATCGATGTGAGTCAAGCATCGATAACTATCGATGTCTCTTTGCGAAACATCGACATCGATAAGAACTGATTTATTTTGAAATATAATATATGCATTTTGATTCAACACAAGCAATTATCAGAATACTGATGTACAAAATATAAATATTATATTTCTCGTTAAAATTTTGCAGAATATTATCTAGATTTATATGTTCACATTTACTCGTTGCCAATCTAATAAACGAAAACACTTACCAAACTGACCGAGTGTTAAAGACATGACATTGAACTAATAGAGGGAAAACACGCGCGCGCAATAGTCCTCATTTTCAAACAAAAAAAACTAAAAATATTCTTAACCTACCCGACCTAACCTGGATGAGTTCATTCTCTTCCCAAACTTAACAGCAGGAACTTAACCTGCCCGACCTAACCTGGACGAGTTCTTTCTCCTCCCCTCTTATCGATTTTTTGCATTCTTTAGCCTTCTTGGTATACTTTTTTCAAATAGAAATATAAAAACATATTCTTGGTCTTATCGATGTACTATTGATTGAAATCGATAAATTTGGAGAAACTATCGATGCATATCGATATTTTTTCTTATCGATTTTACCCATCCCTAATTTGGTATGTGGATGTCAATGACGAATATAATTTAGTAATCCAAAAGTAGACAGAATTGGAGAAGTTGACGTGGCACACTTAATCTTCTTAGTTCTTATTCGCTTTGCTTCAATATTTTCCATATTCTTTTGATTTTATCAACTTTTTAACTTTCCGCTTTGTTGTACTGCGAGTATACTCGTACTTTTAAATGTGAGATTTTTGCTAGGCCAGTAGTTTGTTTATTTCCCTTCCCTTTCCTTCCAAATCAACTAAATGTTTAATGATACCACGCTATTGCTTGATGTTTTGTTTTTGTTTTTGTTTTTATGTCTCAGATGTTTAATCTTTTGTATTATTAAAATTGTATGTGCTTAGTTAACAAAAATATTTTAACTCTGCATTGAATACTATAATAAACGCTATAAGGAAGTTTTTAGTTGATGCTCGTATAATGCAACAATTCATGGCACAATTCTGTTTGCTGAATTTGTTAGATTTGTTCTTGAGGAACAGTCTAACACACATAATTTTTAAGGCATTTATGGAACTTAAGTGGATAAGTCACAAAACAGAACGGACTATTTAACAAACTCTACAAATAGAGAAAAGTTTTTAGTTTGAATGGATATATATTATTGTAGTCCTTATAAAATCTAAAGTTGCAATTCCATATATACCAAAAGAAAACGAAAAGCTGATTTAATTCAATAAGGGCCGGTTTCAAAGTGTTTAGTCAACCAATTAGTTAACTTAACTAATGTCTGTTAGTTAACTAACTATCAAATTTAAGTTGTTCAGTTTCACAGTCCATTGGTTAACTAATGATAATTTTTTGTACAAAATTTGGCATCAATGCACAAAACATTTGTTTTTTATTTGACACTTGATAGTTTGCGAAATGGAATCAACAACAAGAACTTCTAAATTTTCGGCAGACGAAATAAATTGCTAATTAGAGCTTGTCGACAACTTTGAAAACATCATCGAATGCAAAAAAACCGATAAAGTTAGTCTAGACGAGAAGGAAAAAATATGGGGGACCATTGTGAACGATTTTAACGGCTTGCAAGGAACCTACCGAAAGTAATATGGACGGGATCTTAATACTTTTTTTCGACGAGCACTTGCAATATTCCGCAACATTCCATACTACTTCAATATCTGAATCACTATGAACTTTGCAATCCCAATCTGAATCCATATTTATATACATAGGTACTTATTTGCTTTTTTGAAACTGTGTTTTTATTTCTTATGTTCTTTTTCGTTATGACAGCAATCAGATGTTAGTTAACTATTAGTTAACCTGCCAAATTTGGTTGGTTAAATTAAATAATTAGTATTTGACTTAGAAGGAAATAGAATATAATTGCTTAACAAGTTCTAAAGACACACAATTTGTACTTAAATATATAAACAAATAGTTTTCTTTCACCTTGAAATTGACAATCGGCTTATTTCGCAACTGCTTCTTTGTGTCTTAACGCTTATCTTGCTTAAAAAATCGTTTCTCAAAGACCTATTTTTTTTGTCGCAATCGCATCTCGTCCCAGATGTGTTCGGAGCATTATCACATTCTAATATTTAGTCTGCTCGTTCGCTTTGATTCGCCAAATCAGTCTCAACTGAGAAAAAATCTCTCTGACTGTGTATAGCTTAATATTTGCAGCTAAATGGCAACTAAACCAAGTGCAATAATAGGCGTGTTTTTTTTGACGCGGCTACCCGCTAAAAAAAATTTTTTGTATGAGAATGACAGTTCACTTAGTCGGCGATACTCATCGCCGACTTATTTCTCATACAAAAAAAAATTTTTAAGCGGATAGCCGCGTCAAAAAAAACACGCCTAATATCAATTTTAACAACAGGTACAAAATATGACCATGGTGAATGTATTTGCTGTCTAATTACGATGTTTGATGTTTGTCGTTGTCATGCGTTTTTGTGTTCTTTCTTTAATAGCGGCCTTAGATGTTCCGACTTTTTATTCGGCCTTGATAGGTTAGATAAAAAGTTGTAGCGTTTGAGGGCAAGTCGTATAAAAAAATATCTCGTATGGATGGTCCGATAAAAATCAAAATATGTAGTTTAATTTTATCTCAAGTTGAGCGAAAAGCCTGAGCGTATAAGGGCAAGTCATACGACTTCATGCTTGCTTTCATTGTTCATTCGCATTTTGTCTGCTGAGGAGTAAGCATCAAGTATACTAAAAAATGGCTTAAGTTAACATTAGCTCCAAATTTTTATTAAACCTAACTTTTCTTATGTACTTTCTAGTTCTAAAAATCAAAAGTTAATCAAAAAGTGTCAGTCATATCTAGTTTCGGAGATAGAGCCATCGGAAGTTGCAGATATAGTGTTTCAAAATCCAATATACATAAGTTGGAAATCTCTAGATTGGTTGGTTCTTTTGTTTTAAAATGTTGTATAGTTTGTTCTAAATTTTTGCACACAAACACTTTTTTTACCGAAAAACAAACAAATTTATTCAATAAATTCTTTTGAAAACTTAACACTTAGCGTAATTAGGCGGTTTCACCTTTGTTTTGATTAAAAATGGTGCTTTTAAGCTTAATTGTGGTTAAAATATATTTCACTTATAATGATATGGTCGAGGAAGACATCACATAAAGATAATATAAGAAATATGCCAAAATTAATCAAATTGATATTTTTAGGGAGAAAATTCAGCTCTCTTAACATGTTTAATATGTTATTAACGCATTGATTTCTACAAAAGCTTTAAGCGCAACTTTTGATGGCTATATATTACATTTTTTTCTATCCCTGAAAACAAAAAATTAGGCAATTGAAGCTAAAGTAAACCTGTAACATTATTTCTTCGCAATAAAATTCACTCTATTTTGTTCATTACTGTGTAGAATCTATGCGCAGACTGAAGTCGGATGAAAAAGCTGTATCGTATGAGCCGAACAAACGACTCGGTCGTAACGTCTGATGCTTCTATTACATAGACTGTAGTTTGTTTTGTTGCAATGCAAAAAAAAAATGCAATGAATTATGTGCGCAGCATTCCTAATGAATAAGTTTTGTTTAACTTAACAGTGATGTCATTTGGGTTTTGTGGAAAATGTACTGAATGGAGACTTCAAATGTACTTTTTAGAGGCCGAATGTACTTTTTTGGTTTTTAGTCTTTGGCAAATTTTAAAAAACTGTGTAAAAATTTTCATATTTTCCTATAAAAAAAAGGTCATCCCTTCTGGGTGATAAAAAAATGTATTATTTCGATATTTTATCAAAAAAAAAACATGAGTAGGACCTCATTCCTTAGCTTAATTTAAATAAACACACGTTCTTGAATTGAACTCCTATTTATTCATTCTTATTTTATTTACATACATACATATAATATACATACATACTTATGTTCTGATTCAATCCATCCTAAGCTCACAATGAAACTCCAAGGTTCGGATAGATTAAAGTTATAACAACATTTACCCTTAGACTTCAAAAAATCGCTTGTTGTACCAAAAATATACTGTGCTAACTTGTAAGCGATTCCTTTTTAAAGTTTTAGTTAAATTTTGCACTGAAATTATTTAATAGCTATAGCTATAGTATACTGCAATGTTCAATTTACTAAAAAAAAATGTCGTACAACTTTACGACTTACTAAAAAAAAGATCATTTTTATAAATTGTCCAAATGTACAAAATTCTCCAAATGTACTGAAAATGAGCCAAATGTACCGAATGTACTGAAAACTTGTCAAATGTACTGAAAATGATTTTTCAGGACGCAAATGTACCGAAAAAAGTACCGAAAATGCTATCACTGAAAGACAATATGTGTCTTGCATTAGCTGCTATTGGTAGCTGGTTTTTTTTAGTAAGCTGGGATCTTTCGTAGGTACGTGGTACGTATTTAAATGAGCAGCGAAAAAATTTTTACACAGTACGTACATATATGCAAGCGGTAAAAAAAGAAAAAATGAGCATTGGACAATGTATGTAAGTATTTATATAAGGCTAGGGCCACGCAATGAGCGGTAAGCGGCAGCATCCGAGCTGAAAGTGGTAGAGCGGCAACAAAAAAAAAAGTAAAACATATAAAATACTATTGAAGCGGCCAAGCGCTTAAAGAGCGAGAAAAACTTTTTTAAACTGGAGTTACAGAACACGCGTTATCGCTTTATCGCGTTATGGCTTTCTAGGCGTCCTGTTTTTGAAGTTACATACTACGCTCCTTAGCGTCTAAATGTCTAAACAGAATTGGGACGTGCGATTTATCTTCAGTGTCAACTCGCACCAAAAAATAGAATTATTTCTATTTCTCTGCGATAAATTTTCTAGTGTCAATTTTGTTCTCACTAAAAACGTATAGGAAAAACAGAAGAAAAATCGAACGTCCCAACTCTGTTTAGACATTAAGTTTATATGGGAACAGTCGACAGTTGACAAATTTGTAAAGAATAAAAGATAGGTTTCATAAATTGAAAAGTTTGATTAATGAGTGAAAAAGTTGAAAGTTGCTCAACTTTTCACGTCACACGCATTTTGGCGATCTACGCCTTGTGCTTTGTAACTCAATCCATACCAAAAAGCATATACATATACTTTTTGTCCATACGAATCAGAGATGTGCACGAATGCATTCATACGCAGTTGTGAAACACTCACAAAAAACGAATTGTGAATCAACACTATGCATCAAACGTGTGAAACGAATGAAAACACTGCTCACTCAAAGCGAATGCGAATGCTGACGTGCAGTACTTTTTTATCACTTTGCCGTTGCTTGCCTTTGTTTTCTTTGAAGGCAACGAACACACTACAAAAGGCAAGCACTATTCACTCAAAGCTCATTCATTCGTTTCTATTTTCATGCAACGAATTCTATGGCTATGCAACGAATGTCATTACGCAGCATTAACTTTTTTTATTATATTTTCCCTGACTTGTGTATTTTCCATGCTTTAAAATAAGAAATTATTTTGTCTTGTAGAAGTAACAATGGCAAGCAAAGTTCTACTCTAAAATAGCATGAGTTCAAATCGTATGAGGTATTCGATGCTGTGCAATAGTATTCGTTGCATAGCCATATAATTCGTTGCATAAAAATAGAAACGAATAAATGAGCTTTGAGTGAATAGTGCTTGTCTTTCGAGTATGTTCAAAGAAAGCAGAGACAGGCAATGGCAATGAAATTAAAAGGCAATGCACTGCAGCACTCGTTTCATATGTTGTCGAATAAAGACACGCAATAGCAATGAATAAATGAATGGTAAATAAAAACGAGCCACTCATTGCACATCTCTGATACGAATGCAGAGTATCAACTTTTTCTCAGAGAAGCGTGTGCCGCGACAAAGCGATGACGCCTAGAGCGGAATAGCGGCGCCGCACAGTGGCGCCTTTTGCGATTTCGCGTTGCTAAAATCATAACTTTTGAACGGGTAAAGATATTTGAGTAAAGTTTTTTGATTTTGGTTGGTAATTTCTGTAGATATGACATATATAAGATTCAGGTTTGAGGCTTAGCTATAAATACTTTTAAAAAGAGGTGAAAGTCCAAATTTTGAAATTTTTGGTTTTTAGTAGTATGAATTCATAAAAAATTTTTTTTTTTGTATAAATTTTAGTGCGCTTTATTCAATTAATGAACTTTAAATAATTTAAAAATTTTTTAAATACTTTTTTAAAAAAAAAATTTTTTTAATTTTTACTAATTCATTCATATGCATTTATTTTTTTTATCTCTTAACATAATTTATAAACAGTCTTTCTCAAAGGCTAAAAAAGTTTTAAAAAAAGGGTTACAGTAATAAATTAGGTAATTTCCTTAAAAAATCAACAACAATCTACAATTCTATAAAAATATCATCATTATTTTGGATATCTAAGAAACTTAAAACAGTATTACAGAATTTATCAGTCAGTTCTTTTCGTGACCTAACGTGCCTAACTGATGAAATCAAAGGATCTGAAGATGCTGAAAGTATATTGAACAAGTCCTCATTCTGTCGAGTACGTGAAATTAATTCAGTAATTTTTCGCTGTATTTATGTTCTAATATGTCTGCAGTTTCCTTGGTATACTTTTCAAATTTTTCTACTTTAACGGGTTCTCTATAATCTTTTTATCACGTCCTCATCGACTCCCGTTATTTCTGAAGTTGTTTCTGGTTTCTCAAAAAATCGCCTTGCTGTGTTTCCGTCATATCTACTATAATACCCAATTTTTCTCGAAATTGATCTTGTATTATTGTTTTTCTTAACTTTTGGACTGAGTTATTGAGCCTTAAAATTTGACTTTTATACAAATACAGGCACAAAATATTGTGCTACAAACCTCAAACATAATACTTGTTCAGCGAAAAAATTGAACTACCTAATAAGCTATATTCCTTGTATGATATCTATCGTAATAAAACAGGTGTCTATAAAGTTGGCCTGCACTAGAGTTCAATGTTATCAGAAGTGCATCTACCTGTATTCTATACAAAAAATACAGCTTTATTATATTTGACATTACGAGTACTAGATTTTTTAAATTGCATTAAAAACGTAGATATAAATATCTGAGGCAAGTATTACTATTTCGCTATACAAAAGCGAATTTTCTTAAAAAGAGTGAAATGATTTGGAAAAAGTGACATATCAAGCGTTTTGGAGGTGGGGCAAAGCCCATATTATATGGACAGAAGTTTTCTAGGTACTCTTTACATATGCATCTATTTGCGTCAAATAGTTTTGGAAATAGGAAGAATAAATTAAGAAAGGGGCGTGGTAACGTCCAAATTTACAATTTTTAATTTATTTTGAGTGATGTGTATTATCGCTAAAAACATTCTATCAAATTCAGATTAACAATTTCCAAGTCAAAATATCATAGACTGAAAATCGTCATCACACAACAAATTCAGTTTTATGCATATCATGTCACATAAGTAGCTATAACTTCTAAATAGGCGAATATATGCAGGTAAGACCCATATGATTTTTGTTGGCAGATATGTCAACTATAATATCCCATTCACCAATCCTTGATTGACATTGATTTGTGGATTATAGGCCAAGGTAAATTTGAAAAACTATGCTAAAAACGACCTTTTTTAAAAAATTCATGAAAATTACTAACTAAAATTTTTTTTCTACATCTTGTGGAAATTATTTATTTTAAAATACCATAAATTCAGACAACATACTTCAAATTCCCATGTTGTTTCAAACTTTTGAAATTTTCCATTTTTAATATTGCGAAAAATGTAAAAAAAATGCTATTTTAATGAACGATAAAAGGTTATCCAACTTTGAGCACCCATAAAAACCAAAATACTTGTCATAAATCAAAAAAGTTTTCGGTTTTAGAACCTTTGGTCAATTATCTTTTAAATAAAAAAAAAAAGTTTCTAAAAACTGAAATCGAAAATTTGATTTTAGCAATCACTTTTTGAAAAAGGAGCCACTATGCGCCGCACATCTTTCAGCAGTGTTTATTTTATAATTTATATTGTGTTTCATTACAACAGAAAAATATCTTTTGTATTAATTTGGTTTCACTTTTTGCTAGGGTTCTCAACAGATCTATGCAAAAATGGGAAATAAATTCTTACTAATCGGCATAAAAGTCACTGATAAGTTCTATTAGCAATGGACGAAACTAGTTTGACTAGCTTTAGCACATTTTTTATGTGTAATTTATTTTTCTAAGTGCGATTTTTTTGGTGTTGACACACGTTATATTGAGCAGTAAGCTCAATGAAATAAGAGAAAAATATCTTATGTATTTATTAGTTATTTTAATGAGTTAACTTAACTGCTTAGCACAGTAGATGTGAAACTCAAAAATCTATATAAATAAAATGGTAACTGTTTTCGATGTTCGCATATCACGAAAAAACTGCTTGATCAATTTCAATCAAATTTTTTTAGGGTTATTTCTTAGAAGTTTGGTCTTATTCTGCAATCAAAATTGTTGCAATATTCTTGTTAAATGTCAAAATATTTATGTTTTAAAATTGATAAAAATTAATTTCACACACAGAAACAAGCATGTAAACATAACAAATCGGTGAATGGGAATTGAATGTGGTAGTTAGTGTGTGTGCTTTGTTTTTTTTCGTTCCCATGGCAATTTAAAAGGTTTATTAAAAATTTTGAACAAAAAAAAATATTTGAAAAATTATTAAAGTTGTGTCCGAAAATTGCTTGCCAGATCCAAATTGTGTTTCACCTGGACATTTAAAAAAAAAAAATCAGACAAAAATCTGGATTTTTTGGGACACTTGAAAAAAAAAAAATCTTAATTTTTCTGGACAATAAATAAAGCTAAAGCTTATTTTCAGAAGAAAATTTATATTTTATTTAAACAAAATAAACAGAACAATTCAGCAAAACAACATTTTCTGTGAGCGGTGAATTTGTGTGAACGTCTAGAAATTTTTAACAGATTCATGAATGGCTCACATTCTGAGTGGCTCACTGCAGTTCTCTGGTACATATGTACAGTAGGGTGATTCAAAAAAAATTTTTTTGATTCAAACTGGATTAATAGTTGCAAATACATCAAAGAAAAATGCTGGTGCAAGAGGAGCTCATAATATTAATGCAGCGGACCCGCGGTAATCCGACAAACTCTTTGTAGGGCAGTGTTGAACTATCGAATTTGTCGGATTATAGAGTACTGCCTAATACCCCCTATAGTCCGGAATTTTTTTCAAAAGAGTACCTTGTAAGCCGACAAATTGCAGATCCAATGATAAGATTCTTTACTTTATACTCTGAAGTACAAATCATACGTTTTATTATAAAATTAACGTCATTAAACCTATAGAACTTACAAAAAAAAATAACGCGTACTAATTGTAACCTGTTCAATCATGCATAATCTACATTAGCAGAAATTGTCAAAAAATATGTATTCAATAATAATAGACATGTCGGATTACAGGGGGTGCCGGCTTAGACAGGTGATGGATTACCGGGGGTCCGCTGTAACTGAATAACAGAGTTTTCCAAACAGCCATAACAATTTTTCGATTTTTCAACTGCGATTATATTGCATAGCAAACGTATCTCTACAGCTACTTCAGCAAAAACTATAAAACCCAAATTTGTGTCTTGAGTGGTTGGACTGCCTGCCGCACCTGATCCTATTTTGACTTTTATTATAGCCACCCAAGCGCCTGCACCAAGCAAAATGTCACTATGCCCTGCAATACGAAAATCTGTGTCTGCCAATTGTAGTGAACGTATTTTCGGCAAATGATTCGTTAACGGCATGGTTGGTACGGCTGTTCGAATTTCATCTGGACATATTTCTGATTGTCTGGACTCTGGATTTGGGACTAAAAATCTGCACAATCCAGACGAATCCAGACCATATGGCAACCCTAGTTGTATCTGTTTACTTTTGTAGTTAAATTTGTAATTAAATCCGTTGTTTAATAACTTGAGAAAGAAGACTGCAATTGGTAGATATTAAACTAAAAAAAGTAAACAGACATAAATTTGTTAAAAATGTATTTATATTACCCAAGTGTCAAAAACGAAAAATTTATTTTATTACGATCGTCAAATTTTCGATTTTCAAAACAAATTTTCATTTGCTATAAAGTTTTTATGTTGATTTAGTTAAGCAATTTTATAATTATATTTCAACAATATAAGTAGGTACATATCAGTTGATAGGTTATTTATTTAGCTTTAATTTAGTGTGTAAAAAATTCAAAACGATGGATTTATAAGCAAGAGGTTTTTGAATAGGTTCAAAAATTAAATTTTTATTTATTTATTTTTTTTAACAGCTGTTTTGTTTTTTGACAACTAACTAAAAAAATCCTTTAGGCGATTTTTGTTAACTATTTTTCGGAGAGAGAGTGAACATTAGATAGTATCACAAAAAAAAAGTTCGAATGTTCACCCCCAGTTTGAAAGCTAATATTGAAATATTTTTGAGGAAAAAAAAATTTTTTTTTTCGGACTCTAAATTCGATGCTATTTTGTTTTTTTTTTCTTATATCTCTGCCATTTGACGTCCGATCAACAAGCATGGTATATCGTTGTAAATGTCTCAACATGGACTATATTTTATTCATAGCAGTCATTTGTCTCAGATTTTTTTTTCGACTAGTATTATACATTATCTCAGCTTCTACCATCCTAATGTGCCAAGGGCACATCACAAAATTAAAGTCTGTGTCAAATCATAAAACTCAAATCCACAAAGTATTCTCAAATTATCGAAATTGAAAAAGTTACAGCGGATCTAAAATTACAGTGCAAATATTTGTTTAGAATAATAAAATCATCTTTAACTTAAGTCCTAAATTTATGCAATGGTTTTTTCCAATCGACTTCTTCGAAGATCAACGTACGCTTATGGTAGTTTTAAGCAATTTTATTTAAGTAATTTTAAATGAAAATCGTTAAGGTTTTAGTTATACCTATCAATTAAAATTTTTTAATTTATTAATTGTATCCGTTTTTTGCCAGCGTGTAGTTATCCCATTTGATTTTGATCCGTTCCAAATTTCATCAAAATCAATCTAGGTAGAAAGCATATGCTTCGAAATAAAAATAAAAAAAATAATTGTTTATGAATACTTAGAATGAATGGGCTAGACTGATCAAATAAGATCGTAAGGACTGTAACTTACTGCGACAAAACAGTTTCAGGACAGTTTTGTTTTTGTTTTGAGGTTCATGTTGAGAGCGCTAGCTAAGACAATTTGTTTCGCGACAAATTGCGTTTTTATGATTCAATCAGAAAAATGAATTTGAAGAAGAAGGTCGCATTGTGTGTTCTGATTGATTGAAAACAAAGAAAAAAACAAAAAAATATATATCTTTGCAATACTTTCAATCAGTGATGGGCTTTTTTCAACTTCTTCTTCGTTTCGAATTCGTTTTTTGTTCATAAAACGAAATCGATGCGAATTTTGTTTTTTGTAAGCAAAACGAATTCGTTTCGAATTCGTAATGGACTTCAAATATGAATCCGTTTCGAATTCGTTTTTTGTTCATAAAACGAGTCCCCCAATGTGCACAAAAACGGACGCGAATTGATTTCGAATTCGAAACAAATTCGTTTTATGAACATAAAACGAATTCGAAACGAATTCGTATTTGAAGTCCACTACGAATTCCAAACGAATTCGTTAATGCGAACGATCCTTCCGTTTTTTCGAGAGCAATTTCATACGAAAACGAGTTCGAGACGAATTCGTAACGGAATCCGTTTTGGATGAATAGTACGAAGAAACGAATTCGTTTCGAATTCGATCTAGATCGAATTCAGTCTAGATCGAAACGAATTCGTTTGGATGCAGAAAATAATTTTTTTTTTCGTTTAAATCTGTTCTTTTTTTTTGATTTCGCATAATAATGCTTAAACTCCAAATTAATAAATATGTTACAGTTTAATATTTATTAAAAAATTTAATAAAATAATGAAAATCAAATTCGAAAAAGTCGACGCTTCGCGCCTGTGCATACCCAGTGTGTAAAACGAATTCGTTTCGAATTCGAAACGAATTCGCTTCCGTTTTTGTGCACATTGGGTAATACCAAAAAAACGTAAGGCACACGCTTTCCGTTACATTTTGACGATGATGTGAGTGAGTGAACTTATATAATACGAAATTGGCTGCTGACGCGAAAATGTGAATCGCCACGTTGCGTCGTTGAAATTTTAAAAGTCCCAAGCAAACTCAATGCAAATGAGTGGAACGAACTGTTCCTAATTTCTCGATGCAAGTGCAAAGATATATGTCAGTGCGTCACCGGTGATCTAGCGGATTAAATTGGGATGGATTTTTTATTTTTTTTTTATTTTATATTAATTTCGAATTGTTTATTTTATTTTAATTTTATATACTTTATTTTTTTTTTATTTATTTAAGTATTTTTCAAGTTGTATTAAAAGTTATATCTTGTAATGTGTGTATTATATTTTAAATCCTAGCTGAAGCTCTTACTTGCTACTGCTAGTAAATAAGTTATAAACTGTTATTTTATTACTTTTTTAATAAATAATAATGATAACAATAAAAATATGCAGTACATAAAATTTTTTAAAATGAACATAAAAGCGCAATGATATTGGAAGTCGATTGGTAAAAACCATTGCATAGTTTCAGGACATAAGTTAAAGATAATTTTATTAATTTTTTGGTTTGTTTTGAGACTAATAATTATTATATTAATAATTTTTGTATTGAACTTTTTAGTCATTTATACAACCAACATGAGAAAGATAACAAGTGGATCAATTTAACCTGGTAATTGGTGACATATGTTTCGGCTATTACCACGTATAAACATATTTATATGCATAT
The DNA here is from genome assembly GCA_949775025.1 of Tricholauxania praeusta. Lineage (NCBI taxonomy): Eukaryota > Metazoa > Arthropoda > Insecta > Diptera > Lauxaniidae > Tricholauxania > Tricholauxania praeusta. The sequence continues at coordinate 114,445,273 of OX459028.1, forward strand.
ACATAGCCTCATCAGACCAGTTTTGGTTAAGTTGTACTGAGAATCGAACACCCGACCGTATGCATTTTGAATTGCGACGGCCGCTCTAACACTTGAGCTATTGGGTATGTGACCTTGATGTGTACAAAGTGCGTGTTTGGATTTCGCACGTATTGTTCCATTTTTTCTTGTTATCTTTCTGAGTTATGTTCAGTTGACATAGCTCTTTTTAAGCTTATTTGGCTTATACATGTGCTATGATTTTTTATAATTTTATTTTCATATAATTTCAAAGTTCTGGAAAATTTTCCAGCTACTTATTTTATTATTATTGAAAAATTGGCGGGTTCTCCATATATTAAGAATTTTTTGGTTTGTTTTGAGACTAATAATTATTATATTAATAATTTTTGTATTGAACTTTTTAGTCATTTATACATCCAACATGAGAAAGATAACAAGTGGATCAATTTAACCTGGTAATTGGTGACATATGTTTCGGCTATTACCACGTATAAACATATTAATATGCATATACATAGCCTCATCAGACCAGTTTTGGTTAAGTTGTACTGAGAATCTTTTGTACACATCAAGGTCACATACCCAATAGCTCAAGTGTTAGAGCGGCCGTCGCAATTCAAAATGCATACGGTCGGGTGTTCGATTCTCAGTACAACTTAACCAAAACTGGTCTGATGAGGCTATGTATATGCATATAAATATGTTTATACGTGGTAATAGCCGAAACATATGTCACCAATTACCAGGTTAAATTGATCCACTTGTTATCTTTCTCATGTTGGTTGTATAAATGACTAAAAAGTTCAATACAAAAATTATTAATATAATAATTATTAGTCTCAAAACAAACCAAAAAATTCTTAATATATGGAGAACCCGCCAATTTTTCAATAATAATAAAATAAGTAGCTGGAAAATTTTCCAGAACTTTGAAATTATATGAAAATAAAATTATAAAAAATCATAGCACATGTATAAGCCAAATAAGCTTAAAAAGAGCTATGTCAACTGAACATAACTCAGAAAGATAACAAGAAAAAATGGAACAATACGTGCGAAATCCAAACACGCACTTTGTACACATCAAGGTCACATACCCAATAGCTCAAGTGTTAGAGCGGCCGTCGCAATTCAAAATGCATACGGTCGGGTGTTCGATTCTCAGTACAACTTAACCAAAACTGGTCTGATGAGGCTATGTATATGCATATAAATATGTTTATACGTGGTAATAGCCGAAACATATGTCACCAATTACCAGGTTAAATTGATCCACTTGTTATCTTTCTCATGTTGGTTGTATAAATGACTAAAAAGTTCAATACAAAAATTATTAAGATAATTTTATTATTCTGATCAAATATTTGCACTGAAATTTTAGATTCGTTGTAACTTTTTCAATTTTAATAATTTGAGAAAATTTTTCAGATTTGAATTTTATGATTTGGTACGGACTTTAATTTAATGATGTGCCCTTGGCACGTTAGGGTAGTAGAAGCTGAGATAATCTATACAACTAGTCGAAAAAAAAATCTGAGACAAATGACTTCTATGAATGAAATGTAGTCCATGTTGAAACATTTACAACGATATACCATACTTGTTGATCGGACGTCAAATGGCGGAGATATAAGAAAAAAAATATATCGCATCGAACTTGAAGGCCGAAAAAAAATTTTTTTTTATTCCTTAAAAATCTTTCAATATTAGCTTTCAAACTGGGGGTGAAAATTCGTACTTTTGTTTTTGTATGGGGGTCGATACTATCAAGTGAACATCTGCTTATTTCTCTTATTTTCGCGCTCATCTATTATATAAAATTAATTTTTTGTCTGTCTGTCCTTTATGAACGCGGAAACTATACAGTCGATTTTGATGAAATTTTTACAGTATATTAGTATAGTATATAGTATAGATCAGACGGGTGTCATAGGCTATAAAACTTTTACTTAGGGAGCATATTTAGGGTGGCCCTTACACAAAAATATTTTAAAAATTGCTTTTTCTCAAAGACCGCTCAATCGATTCTCATGGAACTTACACAGTATGGCTTTTATATTTAGAGGCACAGATTTGATTTTAACAATTTTATTTAAGATGCATACTTAGGGAGGCCCTGATACAAAAATATTTTTAAAAATCATTTTCACGAAGACAGGTTAATCTTTTCACACCAAATTTATACCATGTAGTTCTTATGTTAAGAAGCATAGCTTAGGTTACAAAACTTTTCTTTAGTGTGGCCCTCATACAAAAAATATTTCTTAAATATAATTTTCTCAAAGACCGCTTAATCGATTCTCATGGAACTTACACCACGTGGATTTTATATTAAGAAGCACAGCTTAGGTTGTAAAAATTTTATTTTGGGTGCATAAGAAGGATGCCCCTTATACAAAAGTATTTTTTAAATTAGGGTTACCAGATAACCTGCTTACAAAAGTGCTTCACCTGAAAAATTTGAAATTTTTTTAATAAAAATCAAGACTTTGATACCTTTTCCCATTTGAAATATCGGGCATTTCACGCGAAGCAGATAGGAAAAATAGGGTCATGTTTCCAATTTCAGATTTATTTGAATATGTTGTACCTGTATATGTCCTCGACACAGAAACAAAATATTTTTATATTGGCAACACTGGTTTACATAATATGGGTCCTTGAAAATTTGAGAAATCGTAAGGTATGTACCAGAGATGTGCACGAATGCATTCATACGCAGTTGTGAAACACTCACAAAAAACGAATTTTGAATCAACACTATGCATCAAACGTGTGAAACGAATGAAAACACTGCTCACTCAAAGCGAATGCGAATGCTGACGTGCGGTACTTTTTTTATCGCATTGCCGTTGCTTGCCTTTGTTATCTCTGAAGGCAACGAACACACTACAAAAGACAAGCACTATTCACTCAAAGCTCATTCATTCGTTTCTATTTTTATGCAACGAATTCTATGGCTATGCAACGAATGCTACGGCTATGCAACGAATGTCATTACGCAGCAATAACTTTTTTTATAATATTTTCCTTGATTTGTGTATTTTCCATGCCTTAAGATAAGAAATTATTTTGTCTTTTGGAAGAAACTCAACAGTCACAAACAACGGTACGCAAAGTACTACTCTACAATAGCATAAGCTCAAATCGTATGATGTATTCGATGTTGTGCAATAGCATTCATTGCATAGCCATAGCATTCGTTGCATAGCCATACTATATAATTCGTTGCATAAAATAGAAACGAATGAATGAGCTTTGAGTGAACAGTGCTTGTCTTTCGAGTATGTTCAAAGAAAGCAGAGACAGGCAATGGCAATGAAATTAAAAGGCAATGCACTGCAGCACTCGTTTCATATGTTGTCGAATAAAAGCAAGCAATAGCAATGAATAAGCGAATGGTAAATAAAAACGAGCCACTCATTGCACATCTCTGGTATGTACTACTTCAAATGCCATTATTCAGCTTAAAAAAGTCTGGTCAAATGAATTAACCACAGGATTTTATACTTTATTTATTGGCCTTTTTAACCTCATAATTGGATTTTAAAAATAAATAAAAAATACACTGAAAAAAAAAGAAATATTTTTCTTAATGGTTTTTTTTTTAATAACTCCGCTCTTTATACTAGCAAAAGGAAAAAAATATTGAATTCCCCACTATTATGCATTCGTAATACTTGAACGCTCCCAAGGCTATAAGCTAAATTTATCGATTGACAGCACTGCATTGGAATTGATATATTCCAATACTTTTTCTAAGAACAGGTTTTACAATTTTAACAAATTCAAAAGCAAGTGAGTTTCAAGTGTATTATTTTATAGAAATAAAAAAAACGAATTTTCTTTTTACGGTGTAGCGAAGCACGTAGGGTAATGGTAGTATTTAAATACATTTGGAGGTAAACAGACACGAGTTAGGCAGTTTTAGGCAGATTTAGGCAACAAAAGGCGCCTTAAGTTAACTTTTGGCGAGTAAACAGACAAAAAAAAATTTGCAACTGTGGATTGAGAAGCACTTGGAAAAATTTATGTTTGATTTAAGTTTCAAATTTAAATTATTCTAACTTTGCAAAATTAATTACTGACCTTTAGAAGAGACGTGGAAAGTGATTTTTTTCATTCATAATTTTAAGGCTGAAACACAATGTATAATATGCTTTCAAATACAGAATTCATATGAACACAAAGTATCATATTGAAAGGCATTTTAAGACGTTGCCAATAGGATAGCAGTTGGATCAAGAGAACAGTTATTTTCAGATAACTATGCAGAAAATATAATTCGTTTTTTTTTCAGTGTACATATTTAATTTTTTTTTTCAATAAAGTTTATATGTATTGGTGTTTGCACTTTTATAAGAAACTTTTGAGCAACCCTGGTTTATATATTTCATACTAATATGCACCATATCATTATTACCTGATGCGTTAAGGTACTTTTGGATGTAAATAAGGTAATGGCACAATAAATTTTATTGCCCGGTACTTTTATGTTCATAAGTGACCGAAATAACTTCGATTATAACTTAATTAAAAACAGGCTGCGCGTACAAAGTCGCGGGGGGTAGCTAGTACTAATACAAGCAAAGACAGTGGATGTTTGCCAAATAATACCGCTAAATCTTACTTGGAAGCAGAGATGTGTAAATGTAAGTCAGTCCTACAGACATCTGGAGGTCCCTCAATTACTTACTTATGTAGGCAGATATGCTGTCACGCAGCCAAGGTCGCTACTTATTCGCTTTGATTAACCTTGTAATCCCTTTCGGAGAAAAAACTTTCGGTAGTGCTCTTAAGGTTGTTCAAAGCAGCACTGAAGCCCTTTGTTCTTTGCATGTTATTACAATCAAATGTGTTACTCTCAATGTTACTGTAGTATATTAAAAAAAAAGGGCTGCCAAATGGCCGCTTTCGACGCGACCAGGCCGTTAATTGCGTGTCAAAGCCGCGGGCCTTGTAGGAATTGAAAAGTTTTAGAAAAAGTCTGTAATTGGAGGATTTTTGCTACATGTTATATACGAGTACCTAAATCTCTTTTCTTTATTATACAATTTTTGTCACACACAAAATTTTATTTATTTAATAATTTTAAGGAAAAAAATAGATTTTGCAAAGGCCGTTAATTCATTGATTTCAACTTGGCATTTCTGATTAAAAATGTAATATTACACTACAATACAAATTTACAACAACTTACACCACAACGAATGGCGATAACATTTTCTATAGTGAAATTTTCCGTAGAATCCGAATATCGCAATGGTTTTTTTCGATTGGCCCCAATTTTCCATATAAATGGCAAAACTCAAAAAATGCACTTTTGAGAGCATATACATACTTCACATAAGTGCTTGTAAGAACTTTAATTGTCAGCCAACCAATTTTAAATTTTTCTATAGTGCAGAATAGAGTCTTACAAACATTTTAAGATACAAAATGTGCAAATTGCATTAATTTAATGGCTGCTATGATCGAAAATAGGTAAAAAAAATCGCTTGTCTTGCGTTTTTTTTTAACAAATTCTAACTTTGAAGCCTTCTATCTGGAATCAATTATATGGGTTACAAAAAGTTAGCCATCCTATCTTAAAGCAAATTTTATTACAAAAATTTTAAATATACATCTGTTGGTAGAAAAGTTATAGCTAGAGTATTTTATTAACATCAATGCAAGCAATATTTTTTTTCCATAAATGCACATTATTTTTCAAATCGATTAAAGCGGACCACATCGATGTCATTAATTTGCTTAAAACTTACAGGTATCATTCCATGCTCAATTTTAAGAGACCCATATATTTTTATTTTGCTGAAAAGCCACACTTTTCAAAGTTATCGTCATTAGAACTTTGTATGTTAAAATTACAAAATTCTGAAAAGACTTTTTTGTAAATTGTTTTATTTTCCTCAAAACGTAATGGATTTTCATATTTTTTTTTTTTAAATTTCTTCATTATTGTATGTGTTTTATGAAAAAGTGACTTTTAGTGCAAAATAAAAATACTTACATGGTGCTACGTATTCGAGGAACCTCACTGACCATTTTCCTGCAAAAAAAAAAAAACAATCCTCCGGCCGCTTTCTTCTAACTTTTCTCGATTTTTATGTTATTAGCCTCAGTATCTGACGTTACGTTACTTGGCGTTACGTTACTTAAATTTCCATTGGAAAATTTTTAGCAAAAATTGTTTTAAAAAAATTATTTAGCGCAAATAAAACACCACTTTTAGCTATTATATATTACTATGTACCAAGAGATCGGTATTTCGTTTGGAGGCTGAAAAAGTCGAAAAATTATGAAATATGTTGAAATCAGTTGAATAGTATGAATTAAGTATTAATATGGTTAAATATATAGAAAAAATATGGAAAACTTTTAAAAAGTTGAAAGATGTTGATAAAATATGGAAAATGTTGAAGAACGTTAAAAAAAGTTAAAAGTCGAAAAATTTAAAATAAACAAAATATCATACAAGGAAATTACTGACAATTTGGCGTTACGTTACACACTTTCGAAATTTATTATAAAATTAACTTTTTGTTTAGTAACCGAGTTTTTTATTAAAATTAGTTCAATTTATTGACCTTTGTTAACATACAAAATTTCACGCACTTGCGATCGTCAGAGTAGAGATAACGAGAATAAAAGTTTTTTTTTCTGGCGTTACGTTATCTTAGAATTTCATTGAAATCAAATCAAAATTTTACCATTAATTGATATTTGTTTGCTCTTTTGTATTTATTTTACGGTTAGTTGTCGTTCTAGCCAAGGTTTTGCGATAAGAATGTAATTGCACAAATACTCTTAGAAATGTAAATTGTAATGAGAAGATGCTCTTAGAAATAAGCAAAACTAACGAAAACGTGAACTTGAACTTTATAGCCCGATATATAGCCATCATAACTGAGGAAAGCTTTGAACTCTTTAATTTAATTAAATTTGAATATCTCTCTTTAATAATGCAAGTAAGAAAAAACTGGTGGTTAACTTTAAATTTTTCGGTCAGGGTAGACTTTTCTGTGGAAATGCCTATATTGAACTTTTTTAGTCATTTTTATTCAACAAACATGACAAAGATAACAAGTGGATCAATTTAACCTGGTAAGTGGTGACATATGTTTCGGCTATTACCACGTATATATGTACATATTTATATGTATATATGTACATAGCCTCATCAGACCAGTTTTAGTTAAGTTGTACTGAGATTCGAACACCCGACCGTACCATGCATTTTTATTTTTGAATTGCGACGGCCGCTCTAACACTTGAGCTATTGGGTATGTAACCTTGATGTGTACAAATTGCGTATTTCTTTGGATTTCGCACGCATTGTTCCATTTTTCTTGTTATCTTTCAGAGTTATGTTTTTTTTGTTGCCATAGCTCTTTTAAGCTGTTTTGCTTACACATGTGCTATGATTTTCTTCACATATTTTCAAAGTTCTGGAAATTTCCAGCTACTTTTTTATTATTATTGAAAAATTGACAAGTTCTCCTTATTACTTTTTTAAGAATTTGATTTGTTTAAGACTAATTATTATTATATTAATAACACTAGTTTACAAGAAAAGAGATCTGGTTTTTCACAGATTTTTTTTGATGTATTTTGGGGCGTAGATTCCAAAAATGGCAACCATTTTTTTTTTTTTCTTAAGAATCGTTTTCGAGATATCCCCAAAAACACCCCTTTTTCGCCACTTTTTTCATTTATTTGACTTTATCTCCATAGATTTTTTTTTGACTCAAAAACGATTTTCAGTATTCGAAAGATATTTGTATTCCCTTTCTAACGATATGCTCTTTGCTTGAATCGGATAAGATTTGATGGAGTTACAAGCGCTCACAGTCCAAAAAACTGACTTTTTTGTTCTTTTTTGAAAATCACTTATTTTCAATTGCTCCATTTGAATGAACAATTTTTTCTTTTTCATGTTTTTAAAATTTTTAATGAAAGACTATTTTTTTGCAAATATTTTAAGTATAATTTTGCGAAAATCGGACAAAAATTGTAGAAATTATTCGAAAAAACACTAAAAAACTTGCAATAAAATTAAACGAAAATACATAGGATTGTGTAGTCGAATGCTGAAAATCGTTTTTGAGTCGAAAAAAAATGTATGGAGCTATAGTCAAATATATGAAAAAAGTTCCGAAAAAGGGGTGTTTTTGGGGATATCTCGAAAACGATTCTTAAGAAAAAAAAAATGGTTGCCATTTTTGGAATCTACGCCCCAAAATACATCGAAAAGAGTCTGTGAGAAACCAGATCTCGAGATGAACCCCAAATTTGTAAACTAGTGTAATTGAACAATTTTTATATTGAACTTTTTTAGTCATTTTTATTCAACAAACATGACAAAGATAACAAACAAGCGGATCAATTTAACCTGGACTAAAAAAGTTCAATATAAAAATTGTTCAATTATTAATATAATAATTATTAGTCTTAAACAAATCAAATTCTTAAAAAATGTTATGTATTTCATAGGCCTACATACAGATCTAAATTAGTTTCAGTATGGCAGTGTAACTAGAAAAGTATTTACTTCCGAATATAAGAAACGTTACTCGTTAGAAAAAAAATGCGAACGGTGGATTCAATTTTTTTTTTTTTTTGTGGAATACGTTGCACCATGAATTTTTTGAGGGATGTAACTTTATGGTTAAAACATTTTCCAGATAACCGTAAAATAGTCAGATCTCAACAATTATATTTTCACAACCGCACCGTACCAGATTTGCCTCAACGGCAGGCTCACAACTGTTCGAAAATCACGTAGTTGTTTAAGCAGTTTTGTGTTCTTACGTTATATGCAAAGTATTTGTTTTCTTGTGTCTAGAGGCCGTTGGCTTGATATTCAAAAGGTATTGCCACGGTGAATTTTTATCATTTAAACAAGAAATGATTAGAAATTTTTCTAAGTTGGACTTTTTAATGAGCAATTTTGTTTATAGCTGTTTTAGAGTCTTAGCTAATAGCAAAATACAACCACTAGTCTTCTTCAGAATTTATCAAATGGATTTTGCATTCTCCCAGAATTTCTGATTTCTTAAAGACGATTTGACAAACTTGTGACCATTGTACCGAATTTTTTATTTCTTAAGATACGGTTTGGCTAACTTGTCACTGTTGTTTGGGGTATTCGCTAATAACACAGGTCGACAGAATTTCTGAAAACCTCAGTATCTGAAACTCAAATAAACTTTTTCGAAGGTTTTCGACGCACTGAATTCGAATCTGAGGTCAGAATTTCACTGATGGTTTCGGTTTTCAAGATATTCTTACCCAAAAGTGCGAATATCACAGTTTTTCAAAGTATTTGAGGTTATATTGCATCGAAAGATAATTTTTATTGACGAAACCATTAGCGGAGTCCAAAATATCTATTCTTCTTCAAACCCCACTTTAAATTATATCGATATTGTCTTTCTTCGCCAAAGTATCGTAAATTGAGCTATTGATTAGTTTATCTTGCAACGCTATCTAAATCAATTCAATCGCGAGTTGTGGTGTGCATTCTTCATACAAAGTTCCCATACAAAACTATATAGGTTTTTCGCTAAGAATTTCCGTATAAAAAGAAAACATCGAAATTGGTGAGAGTTGTTTCTGAAGCCATACAGTAGCATAGAGCTTTTGTTTTATGTATGTATGTATCTAAGTTAAAGTTTTGCGAATACACTAGCGAATGAATAAGAAGCCTGTATATCTTTCCGGTAAAATATTCAACACACATTAACCTAAGGTCAAGAAAAAACCTCTAACAACAAAATGTACAAATAACCTCACATTGTCGCACCTTCTTTCGCGTTAATAGAACATATGGCAAAGTCTGGTCTTAGAGGAAAAGCCTATCCCAAGAATGAGGCCGTAAAACAAAAAAAAAAGTTGATATATGTATGTATGTATAAATAAAGAATGTGAAATGTACATAGAAGAAAACAACAAAACAATTAAATAAAAGTAAGTCCGTCATAAGAGCTCAAAAGAAGATTCTATCTTTGTCTTTCTTGTTGTTATGGTTGGCTGTTATTACCTGTTCTGATTTCTTGCGCGTTTCTCAGCTGATATGAATTTATTGTAGGGCGTTTAATCCCAGGATTGTTGAAAATTCTTTCCAAATCTTTATACTTTTATATGCTTTAATAAATATAAGAAATATTCCGTAAAAACTCATTTAAACAGATATAAATTAAATGTCTCAGAACAAAATAAAACAATTGCAAAATATTTACTTATGGGACATTCTTTGAATAACTGCACTCTTTGTGGCTTTTTTTTTTTTGTCTTTTTGGAACATCTTTTGAAACGAAATATCTTAAAAATTATTGGGAATGGGATAAAAAATCTTGTAATCATTTTTGTTTAAGACTGCATTAATTTTTCTTCATTTTTTATTTTGATTTTTTTGAATGTTATTCGGAGTTCCCACCATAACTTTGGAAAACATAAATTTTTTATTGATGGCGCACACCATGTTTCTCAAAATATTTTCGACACAAACATTTTTTTTTTTTATTGTTTAGTTGTATATGCTATTTTTCAATCACTCCTAATTATGTATCTGCTTTCAAATCAAAATTCCCGACATAACTTTTAAAAATATCATACAATCAGACTTGTGAGCACTTTTATTAAAAATTCATATTTTCAAAGTTTTGTTGAGAATTTCGATATGGTAGCATAACATTCTTAGGATTGATTGAAGAATAACATATAAGAAAATCAAAAAAAAAAAAAAACAGATGGGTCTTTGACTGATATTTCGACGGAAACTCTAAGCCTTCTCATGTACACGCATTTTCCCGTAAATGCAAATGTTACTAAAGATTTCTAGTGCGGAAACATGTGTTAAGACTCTTATCGGACTCATCCCGAACAGAATAATTCGATATAAGCTGGGGAATAGTATCATATCCAGGTCAGTTTCAAGAGGAACACCTCAAGTTGGAGTGATTTCTATTTTACTTTGGCTTCTCGTTGTATGTTCATGATTTAATAATGAAATGAAACTCAGCATACGCTGACGATCTACTGTTAATGGTTTCGGGTAAAGATCTGAATATTCTCAGTATTCTCAATATTTTGGATATCGACAATTGGTCTGAGCGTTAATGCACAGAAAACTCAATTATTATCATAGTTTTTACAAAATCATATAAAATTCCAGATTTCAAACTTCCTGTGCTGAAAAGTGTTCTCCTTCTTCCACAGGAAAATGCCAGGTATCTAGGTATCATTCTTGATCGGAAACTAAATTGGAAAATTCATGTGAAAGATAGGTTTTGAAAGGCCTGTATTGCATTTTAAGCTTATAGGCGTATGTTTAACAAAACATGGGGTCTTAACCCACACGTAGTTTTTTGGATGTATAAGGCAATCATCCTACCGATTCTTACTAACAGAATTCTGGTATGGTGGAATGCTTTAGACAAAAAAACCTATCTAAAAATTTTTACAACAATTCAGAGAATGGCATTTATGGAAATAACAGTATCCAGCAAACTAACTATTGCAGTTGAAAATATGCTGTATCTAGAGCCTCTTGGTATATATGGCAAAAGTGTAGCCGCTAAAAGTGCTTTAAGGCTGAAAGAATCAGGTTTTAGGAGAACATAACCGTACGGCCACAGCAGCATCTTGATTGAATACATAGGCTGTAATATCATTGGTGGTACAGACTATCTTATTACAACTTTAAAGTTTTCTTCTAATTTTCAGGTGATAAACCCAATAGACTGAGATGGAAACCTTTGAATAATTCCAAAGCGATCTATACAGATGGGTCAAAAATGGAGATCGGAACTGGTTCAGGAGCTCTTTCCGAAACGTTAGGCTTGAGCGAAGCATAGATGCTACCTTATTTTTGCAGTGTTTTACAAGCTGAGATCTCTGCAATTTTAAAAACTTGCCATTTACTTAAATATAAACCCCACAATCGGATGTTAAAATAGTGATATATACTGATAGCCAAACTGAAATCAAAGCTATCAACTCAAACTTAGTTAAATCTGCATTAGGTTTGAACGATTTAAGGCTCTGTGCAAAGGGAAGGCTCAACTATGAGCAGTAGAACTGTTGATCTGTCTATAAACGGCCAGTAAACACAGCTAAAATCAACATAAATATGCAGTATCATCGCGAGGCTGATTGTTGGTAGTCTCAGTTGTTGATGTGTATGACATCAAGATCAATTTGGCCATCGTTAGCACAACGACGCTTTAAGGCTTTTGCCAGTTACTCCTCCAACTCTTTAGATGAACTAGCATCAGAAGTTCTCAAATCCATATTGAAATTTTTAAAAGTATCGAAATAGTTCAATTAGGTTGAATGACTTTATATAAATCGGGTATTCAATGGGCCTAAGTAATGATGATACATCACCTCCCGTTAATAACCTAACATAACAGTGGCATACTTATAATCTTGATTTGCTATAAAAACTATACTTACGTGATTTCGATATGATGAAATCAACACTAACTTGCGTTTTTGTATTAAAACAGTTAGCTATGATCCCTGATTTAATTTTTCATTCCCTGGATCGTATTGCCCATTTTCAATCTCGTAATTCGGGATCCCGAATATGAACATTGTCCGGAATCACGGGTATCGGGATTGAATACCCTGTTGTCATCGTTGTTGCTCTCTAACCGAAATTCAACCATACACATTTTACTACCTGTAAAGAGTGTCGTCGAATTCATTATTTAGGGCAATATAGAGTAGTTGGGTCGAATACGTCGACTGTATTTCGAATTGCAATTTATTCTTTGTATGTCCTGGAACTCTTAGGGGCATAAGGCTGCAGACGTTGTTGTTGGGCTTGTTAATTATATTTTAAGAGTCTTGTTCTTTTGAAGTTAAAGCTTAAAAAATATTAAGAGACTTACTGGTGTTCGCTCGCAGCCATTGTGTGCATACGAGTTTAAAGTAAACTAAGTTGGATAGGTGAGTACTACAAAGTTCTTATGCACTGAAGAAAATGATACCAATATATGAATTTTAGAAAAAAACTTAATCTCTATAAATAGATACGAACTGAATTTTGGTTTGTTTTGAGACTAATAATTATTATATTAATAATTTTTGTATTGAACTTTTTAGTCATTTTTACAACCAACATGACAAAGATAACAAGTGGATCAATTTAACCTGGTAATTGGTGACATATGTTTCGGCTATTACCACGTATATACATATTTATATGCATACACATAGCCTCATCAGACCAGTTTTGGTTAAGTTGTACTGAGAATCGAACACCCGACCGTATGCATTTTTGAATTGCGACGGCCGCTCTAACACTTGAGCTATTGGGTATGTGACCTTGATGTGTACAAAGTGCGTGTTTCTTTGGAGTTCGCACGTATTGTTCCATTTTTCTTGTTATCTTTCTGAGTTATGTTCAGTTGACATAGCTCTTTTTAAGAAACTTTTTCTTTCTGAAACCTATATGGAAAAAACTGTACTGTAAAAATTCATTGGTATTGGGAAAAAAAGTACAGTTTCACCTTGTCTAGTCCGAGTAGTAAGCGATTATGCAGTAATTGACTATGAAATGTCAATGAAATATGACAGTGTACACACAGTAAATGTAACGTTTACTCCAAAAATATTTTATAAATGCAAATTCTACATTTCATTCTATTCATACTTCTTAACATACCAGGAGACAGAGAACCAGCCTGGCAACATTCACACAGTTCTCTACTTATGTATATCTATATATCTATATTTTATGTTGTATTTGTACAATACCGGATCATCAACAAAATGATTTGTTATGCGATTAGTATTGAAACTTTTACAGTTTGTCCTGTAATATTTAATTGTCGATCAACTAAATTGTTTTCTGAGCACTTTGAATATTTTCCTTTCTGAAATTGTAAAATGTACTCAGGTTTTAGTCTGTAATGTTTGCAGTTTACCTATTAATTTATATTGAGTATCCCATGAAATTTGAGTTACAGGGCCATGCGACAATTTTCCATGATTATTTAGCTTTATTTATTTAGCGCTATTTTTCACAAAATTTTTTTCTGTGTAGTAGATCTGGGTAGAAGATTATTTTGGCTAAAGTTGTATCTTCAGTTTTCTCCATATATCCAGGTCAATTTAGCTTATGCACTTTTATCTCTTGAGCTATAATACATTCGCATTATTATATAGTTCACAGAGCTCTGGGTGGGATCTTCTAAGTGCGCAAAATTATTGCCCTGTTTCGTAATTCTGCTTATTTTTATTATTTTCTATACAGCATTACTTAGTTCAGGTTACTCGTTAATCCGAAACTACATACATCGGCTGCCGGGGTAATTTTTCATCTGAAGCTCGTTTCTGTAAGAAAATCGACAAGTTACCGATTTGTGTGTCGTCAAACTGTTTCGATCCTAAGTTACCGATTTCATGACATCTGATGTTTCTGTACTTTCAAATCGTTAAAAATTTGGTCCGTAATGGAAAAAAACACAAATCGAGAAGAGACATTGTGAAATTGAATCAAATGACAGCTGTTTATTTACATTTGCTTATTTACTTTTCAAATTTTATTTGAAATTATTTTAACAAACGGAAATAATTTGACACTTAGTGATGTGAAACAAAAGTAAACGGTTACTTTTTGTGTTGCTTTAACAATTATTTTTTTTGATTAAGTTTCTGACTGTTGTGTATATATGTACGTTTTAGTTTTGAAACACATTATCTTGAAAATTAAAATGTTCTTAAATAAACAAAAAGAATATAATCAGTAAAAAATTCAACTTCAGCGAAAGTACCAGGCTTAAGAAAATTATTTTGAGTACTTGTTACTTCATATTTACACAACATTATTGACATTTATTAGAATAGGTAAAATTCTCACTTACTGTGGAGTCAGTGACAAAACTGACTTTTAAATCGATTCACATTTCTTACAGAAACACTTTTTTAAAAGGTTCTATTGAAATGAAATCGGAGAATGTGACAACTTACCGATTTGAAATGAATAAATTGAAACCAAAGTCGATTCAAATCTTTACAGGAACTGCTTTTCTTAAGTTTCCATTTCTAATATAGCCCAGGATCGCTGTTTAGCTCATTTGTTGTGAAAAGTTTTCAGTGAATGTTGATTTTAAGTGACAAAAAAAAATCAAGCAAACGTATTTTTTTGCATGATAAAATCTCGCAGAGTGTGATAAAAAGGAGAGTCCTTATCAAACATTTCGAATAAATACGTGTATTCAAAGTCAACCATCTTCAAGAAGAGGCAGTGCAAATAAATTTTCAAGTCAAAAAATGGCAAAACTTAATGACAGAGTTTTAAAGGAACTGATTAGAGCATGATTGCCCATTAGAGAAGACCGTTTAATTCACGTTTTTTTTTTTTTTTTGTAAAAATGTATTTAAATAGGTACGTATTTGAATTACGAATTATATCTTTTGATCTTAGTTTTTGTTTAATAATTAAAAAATAAAAGAGTTTTTGAATATTATACACATACAAATGTATAATTTACTAAAAAACAGGGCAAAATTTCGTTGCGATAATACGAATTTTTCGATTATACGAATAGGCCTGACATTATATCATTCGTATTATTGGACGTCGACTGTATGTACTTTTATTTTCTGGTCTTGTAGTCGAACTTTCTGTATTATCTTTTAGCAATAGCGAATAATATGACGGTAAACGCCAAATGAGGTATCTGATATGTACATTAGTATGTTGTACAAACCATGGGGAATAAGATATGAAAAATTAATTCACATTTTAAAAGAATCCAAACAATTCCAACAGAATTTGTGAAACAATTTAACGTTGTGTGTTGCTACGCCATTGATTGCTCTTATGTATTAAAAATGTTTCATGTGTTGCTTTCGTACGTCTGGTGAATTTGAGTTTTAAACAATGCGATAATTTCTAATAATTTTAAAATTGTGAGTAATCCGCAATCGGATACTGAGTATTTTGTTTCTGTGAGGGTCATATCAAGAAAGCGCTGTTATCATTGGATTTAATTGTGTTTGGGGTTTTGTCGGTTGTAGCCAGTCCATTTTTTGAAAATAGTGCAAGCTAGACCTTTGGTATAAGATATCAACCGGTACAATCATTCTACACTGGCGCTTTGCCGCCATGGGCATTCACCCACGTTACCTCTGGTTTTTATTACATTTTGATCAGAAAGGGTTTTAACTTAAATACTTAATTTTTTACAAAGTACAATGCCACCGGTCTGTATGCTGAGCAGAGGGAGCGTCGTTACACTCTGATTTTGCTTTAGGTCTGTTTCTTTGTTGATGTTATTGCATTGCTCATTCCATGACTGTTGAAAATCCATACATACATACATACATATGCATGTGCAATCAAAAAATGCAGGTAAACGAGTACCTGTCGCTACTGAACCAACGGTGTGTCGGAATGCGGTGAACAAACCCAAAATATAGAAAAAGGAAAAATATAACAAAAACAAAATAAAAACACATACAAATACAAAACCCATGAAACCAAATAAAAGATCAAGCCAAACATGGACTTTGGTTGGAGAGCGTAAAATCCTGACGCGTCAGTCTCAAATCGACTTTACAACACTGCGCAACTGTAGTAAAGCAACGGCGAGAGAGAGTCCGAAATTGATTTTCAAAAACTTAACGACTTTTTACGAATTCAAAAATTTTGTGAAGTCTTGAATTTCCAAAGCGTGTGTCATGATGTTTATATGGAATTTTAGATTTCTAAGAAGTCGTCATTAAATTGTAATTAAATATGTACCTGTGTTTGAGACAGGCGACGACAGTGAGAGTGAATGTGAGGGAGTGATTATTAAGTGACACTTGCAAGTGCCACTATTGAAGATACAAAATGGATTACGTGCGGCTTCTGTGTTTTTTTTTTCTTTTTTTTTTTGTGAAATGAAAACAGGCTTTTACTTAAATAAACAATTAAATTTCTTCTTAGGCTTTGGCCATGCAATGAGCGGGAAAACGTTAAGAGGCAAACCTGCAAGCTTCAATAGTATTTCATATGATTTAACTTTTTTTGTTGCCGCTCTACCGCTTGCTGCTCTTTCGCTACCGCTTGCTGCTCTTTCGCTACCGCTTACCGCTCTTTGCGAGGCCGTAGCCTTAGGTCTTGGTCACGCAATGAGCGGTTGCGTCAGAGTGACAAGCGGTAGAGCGGCAACAAAAAAATTAAAACATATGAAACACTATTGAAACGGCCACACACTTACTGAGCGGTAAAAACTTTTAGGGCGGTAAGTGTGTGGCCGCTTCAATAGTGTTTCATATGTTTTAATTTTTTTTTGTTGCCGCTCTGACGCTACCGCTCATTGCGTGACCAAGGCCTTATGCTTTGAACACAATAAGAGCGGTGGCGGTAAAGCGGAGACGAATATACGCTGTCAAAAATTATAACATACTTGATCATGTGAAATTGAACAGAATTGCGGCGTACGACTGGTGAGCTGCCGACGATTCGTCGTCGATTTAGAATTAATTCTATTTTTACGTCGGATCAGTGTTTCATTTCTTTGTCATTCTCTTTGCGGATTTTCTCAGCAAAATTTATTGTTTACAAATTTTGTTCTTGTCAGTCTCTTTTCCCTATACGATTCTTTCACAAGAAATCAGACGTGAAAAGCAGTCGTCCGCCGCAATTGTGTTCATTCAAACGATTTTTCGTCGCGTTTTTTTTTTTTTGACAGAGTATATTCGTCGCCGCTTTACCGCCACCGCTCTAATTGTGTTTAAAGCATTACACTGCTCTCTAAATTAGAGCATCAGCGTCGTTTATCTGTCAAAATTCTTTCATGTACATACATCTTATGTGAAGCAACGCGTTACGCCAGCCTATTCGATTTTCCAATTTTGACAGAGCGTTTTTCCCTGTCACAAACAGTAAATAATTAAATTCCAAATGAGATTCGACTCTACGCTCTTATTAAGAGTTGGCGCTCAACACAATTGCGTAGCGCTAGCAAACACACTGCTCCAATTAAGTGACCATAGTTTTTTTTTTTGTTATTTGGTGAATGTTTTCTGTTGGCATCGAAGCGGCACGTCACGTGAGTGTAACGCACCTAACAAACCATTAACCGATCTTTTTTGTCTAGCGGCTATGATCGATTTTTATTTTGCACCATAAAATCGCTGTTTGAAAGTGAAACTCTTGTTTTTACTGAGCTTTTTAATGGCATGCACGAGTGCTTGCTTCGCATGAATGCATGGAATGTTCGTATTCTGTATAACTTTTTTGTTTTGTTAATTGCAAAATCAGTTTTTTTTTAAGGAAAACTGTTTGTTTACTCGTTGAGTTTACCTGATGTGTTTGCGCATGCATGATATGTGCATGTGTTGCACTTCTCTGCACGAAGACTAGTGGAAAAGCTGAAAAATTTGGCTCCTTTTTAAAGCTGCAAGTTTTTCACTAATTGAGTTGTCACAAAAACTCCGTCGGAAAATCGTTGGAGTAAACACAATTACGTCGGGTGACGGCAAATTCAGCAGCCATTTTGTTTTCGATGATATTTCAAGCGCAAATAAAAAATTGACACAAGTTGATTTGAAATGCAACACTGATCGTGTTCCGCCGACGATGAAAATAGAATTAAATCTTAATTGGCGCGTACCCGTCGGCAGGTTGCCAGTCGTGCGCCGCAATTCTGTTCCATTTCATACGATCAAGTGTGTTATAATTTTGACAGCGGGTAATCATTGATTTTTTCCCTTAACCCGTCTGCATTCCGTATAAGCTAAATGAATGAGCTACTGCTGCTGCAGCTTTTGGAATAACGAACACTTCATTAAGAAAGACTAATTAAATTGGATATTATTAATTTGGATTATTCATTGAAAACTTAACTGCTAAAATAAAATGCGCATCTTAAAGCATTGGTGAGTTTAAAAATTTTGTTAATATGCCAAATAAACATGTTTAAGTTATTAATAGACAAGATTAAGGGATCTACTCATTACCTTTCCAACAACACAAATTCTTAAACATATCTCTGCTATTTCTTTTACTAATTCATTTTGTGAAAATCATTCCAATAAATTCCAAATGTTTTGCCTCAGTACATTGAGCTACGCAAGAAATGTTTCAATACAAATGTTTGTAACATTTGCTTAAACCCAGCAGGCAAATGAGCAAGGCCTTACTCGGAGAAGGCCTGCTAGCACTGCTGCGATTATATAAGGACTTCTCAAAACTAGATTTTCATGCAAATAAAAATACCATCACAGAAGGCATAATGTGCCTTGCCACAACAGACGTGCTATCAGGCCTGATATTAGAAGGCAAAGAAGAAGGACTCCATTTACTTTAGCGCTTTTCTGTTTCTTTTTTATTTCATGTATTACAATGTTTTATGATTCGGCATAACTTTTTTGTCAATGTATATATACGAAATGAAAAGTATACACATGGTTAGAAATTAAGAGAGGTGTGCAGGCTAGTCTTCTGTTGTTTCATGTTATGTTAAGGAGGTGGAGTTTTATGTATTCCGTGTCAAATTGTAAAGTCATTAAAAAAATATCAACGCAAGGAGATGGCGCGGATAAAAACAATTAATATTAAGAGTCTTTAAATTTATTAAAATTAAATTTTTGTCAAGTACTTCTGAGAGTCCTTCTACGGTAAGCGGTCTTAGAAAGCCTGCTTAGGAAGGCCTGTTTTCTGCGGCCATTTCATATAAAAAACAAAGCACGTTTGAAAGGAGGGTGGAAGGCCTTATACTTACCAAGGAAGGCATTCTAGAAGTACTGTTAGCTCCTGCCCTTGCCTACTGGGAATAGGCCAGTCAGAAGATCTACACATTTCTATATGCCATTTAGTTTGCTTAAAAATACTTACCATATAAAAATATTTCTTTTATATGTATATCAATTTGATAAAGATCGAATTGTAAATTGAAGAATTGCAAATATGAATTTGAATATCCAGTAGCGTACAATACATATTTATTCAAAATGAGTTCACAATTTAGATGTATGTATATAGAACAATTAATGGATGAACTCATCGATAAGAACACCAAGCGCTCCTTTATCAAAGACGTAAATTAAGAATTGATAGGGAGTAAAGTTTTCTCAACTGAGCACAGTAAAACCCAAGGTATTAACTTAAACTTTATATTGCATAACTTTGAAAATATATTGATCAATATTAAGGCCTTATACTTATTTTTGCAAAATTTGGATTTTTTAAAAAGTTATGAGCAAGTGAACTTTTATGTGGGTGTTTTTTTAAGTTGCGATTTCTCAGTAAATATTGAAAAAACGTTAATGAAATTTTCGTGATAGGACAAGAAATGTTTTACAATTTATATGAAATAAAGTTTTTATGAAAATTGTATTTATTACTTATAAAAAATTAACTTTTTAATAAACAAATAGAATCTAAACCAACTTTTCATATGTACAGAAACAAAATTTTTCCACAAAATTGTTCTGTAAAGTCTACACAGCTTTCTCCTGAAAAAAAATTTTAGTACGTTTCTTAAAATACATGAGAAGAAAGTAAGTTTAAAGTGCAAAAAGTCATATATGTATGTATATAATTTAGTAATACAACAAACGTTTAAAATTCTCATACAAAACATACAGACCACGACAAAACGATAGCACAACTAGTTTTTCGGTGTCTTAGAGGATTTACAACAATTATTTAAAATTTGTTTTCATAGTATATATTCTTAAAGCTAGGGAAATAAATAACTTATAAATAATTTGTCAAAAAAATGTATGCATTTTTGAATTAAACTAAAAACTCAATTTTAAGGTGCGACAAAACTATAGCACAAAATTTTTGTAGCTTAAATTCGTTCTAGGTATTATAAAAAAATTAAAGTAAAACATTATTTTAATAAGTCAGTCATTCGCTTTTGTTAGGATTAAAATAGCTTTTTACCGTTTTTTCGAAGAAGAACTAGTAGGCTAATATCCTGTTTTTGAGCTCGTGGATGGACTTATACTGCCTGTTTTGTGCATAAACCTGTCGAGCCAAACAACCCCAGCAGTTTTCAATAATATTTTGGTCAGGAGAACGAGTTGGCGATCTTAGAAAATGTGTGTTGTTGTCCCGGAAAACACCTCCGGTTAATTACTGCCCACGTAGAACTATTTCATTTGCTATTAAATTTAAGCAAAAAATATAAACAAATAACCAAAAAACTATTACTTCTTAAAAAATTGGTGTAAATTGGTTTGTACTGCATGTTCTTTTTTTTTTCTTCATACATTGCTTTACAGCAATTTATGCTATCTAAGGCTGCTTTGCTTAATTTACCAATTCTTTCCTGATTGTAATCGTCTTGATTAAAAATTATAATGATTATAATCGGCATAGATTGATCAATTGCACATTAAGGTGATTCAATTATTTTTGTTTCTAACAGTAATTATTGGTCGAGAAATTCGAATCCGTGATTAGTTTTGCTTCTTCTTTTTTTCTCATAAAAAAATTGAAAATTGACCGGAAAAAAATTAAAAAATTTTGATTTTGTACCTTAAAGTTGCAAATCCGCCGCCGATCCCATGTTGCATCATTTTTAATGTATTTTTATTTGCTTAAAAGAATGTCGTAAACCGCATATCATTTTCTTGATTCGAACTCAAGATATCTGTATTTGTCTAAATTAACAGACCTGGCATAATTTTAACTATTCCATAGATTTTTCTACCATTTTCAAAATTTCAAATTATGCCAGTTCTGTTAATTTAAAAAAATGCAGATATCTCGGGTTCAAAATCAAAAAATGCTACGCGGTTTACGGCATATGTACATTCTCATATTAAAGCGAATTTGAAAGATACTAATAATATAAATATACAAACTCTAAAGATATAAAAGAAGGTAACAACACTGCACTTTGAGGCCATTGAACCAATACATAGACGTTAAGTGGCCTTTGATGGAAAATAGAAAGAAAGCTGATTTTGTTACTGCGCTGAGTAAAGAAGTGTGGGCAGTAAGACGAAACAAATAAAAATCCCAGCGGATATGTCAATGTACTAATGCGATAGGTATTAGTTATGTGGAAATATTCTTTTTTTTAGAAAATATCTTTAAGGTAACTTTAAAAGTTTGCTAAAATACAACAAAAAGACATTCTTAAAAAATTTTGTGCAATTCTGAGTTCTAGGAATATTGTTCTGTTATATGTACATAACAGAAACTAATTGTTTTGCTGGAAAGTGACAAGAAGTGGAGTAGTTAGTGATGTTGATCCAGATTGTATTGATATATGTATAGTACTTCTATACTCTTCTACTTCATGTATGTATGTACACTTGAGCGGTTCAAAATAAAAACTTTTTGATTTTTTCACGATGTGTCAGCGGATTACAGTATCCTTATATGTCTGGACAAAGCCCATTACTAGGGTTAAGGTTAATATTGGAAACTGGATTAGCGCCCTCTGTTTTAAGCAGACAACCCATTTCCCAAAATATTGATTTAAAAAATGGTGCAAGTTACAGAGGTTATAAAATTTTGGATTTTTCTAAACTAACAGACCTCATTTTTTTCGAATTGGAGTCGACAAATTTGCATATTAAGGTGATTCAAATTTCTTTTTTTTATTTCCAACAGTCATTTTTGATAGAGGAATTCGAATCCGTGATTAGTTTTTCTTCTTCTTTTTTTTTCTTATAAAAAAATTGAAAATTGACTGGAAAAAAATGAAGAAATTCAGATTTTGGACTTTAAAGTTGCAAAATCACTCCATATTAATTTGCCGCCGATCACGTGTTACATCATTTTTAATGTCTCGTTATTTGCTTAAAAGAATGCCGTAAGTCGCATATCATTTCCTTATTTCGAGCCTGAGATATCTGCATTTTTATGTATGTGTTGTATTTGTACTACTAAAGTTACCTTGTCGCACGTAGCTTCTTGGCACTAAATTTATTTGAAATTGTAAAATTTAATCATTTAAATCGAATCAATTTTTTTTTTTGCTTCAGCCACATTTTTACTGAAATTTTTTTGTAAGATGCGGGACTTCTGTGGTTTCCATTTAAATTGATTACAAAAAATGTTCTGTGGAACATAAAAAAATCGATTTTCAGGTCTAGCAATGTTTTTGAAAATGTGTTTCCTTAAAATATCTCCAAAACTCGAACAGAATGAGGAAAACGCTAGTCCAAACTATTTAAAATCCTACTCCTTCCCTCTACACCCTGACTCTAAATAATTCGAAGAAATTGTTGCCCATGGCTTTTTGATGGCTTGAACTAGTGATTTTTTGTCTTCAAACTGCCTTCCGTTTTCATAAACTTTTCTAACCAACCATCCCCAGACGTTTTCCAAGATGTTCATATCGCGCGAATACGGCGGCCATGACAAAACCTAAACGTTTTGGTGTTGAATCCAGGCTTTAACGTTGATGATGTCTACCCAAAAAAACTTCCAAACATGGCCCTGATGGTTATAACCATTATTTTCACGACTTAAGAAAAAAATAAGTATTTTTGGTAGACATGGCAGCAGAGAAAGTGGCGTAATAGCATGGGGGGCCATTTCATATTATGCAACAATTGATTTGGTGTTTGTAAGTTCAAAAATTACAGCAAACTCCGACAAAACCATTCTGTTCAAAGCATATTTGAACAAATTCAATGGATTTATTAGCAAGATAATGCTCCGATACATACAGCAAAAATCGTTAAAGCCTGGATTCAACACAAAAACGTTCAAGTTTTATCATGGTCGGCTGGAAAACGTCTGGGGATGGTTGGTTAGAAAAGTTTATGAAAATGGAAGACAGTTTGAAGACAAAAAATCACTAGATCAAGCCATGGCCAACAATTTCTTGGAATTATTTAGAGTCACTCTACGATTCAATGCATAACCGAACTGATTTTTAAAAAAGGAGGCTCCACACATTACTGATAGTTTGAATTTCTTTAATATATATAAACAAATTTTCAAAAAAAAAAAAAAAGATTAAATTTTTTTTCTATATTTTCTTAAGTGGCCTTGTTCTAATAACGCAAATAAAAACGCATTTTTTTGTACCTCATAGCAACAAATTAAAAAAAAGCAGCTTACGGTACTCTACGAGGTACACTTTTTTTCTATCAATTCGTAAACGATATACTATGTACATTAGGGTGATTCAAATTTTTTTTTTGTTTTTTTTAAGGTGCTGTTGCTTAAAAAGTAAGTTTATGATATGAAGAAAAAGTTCACGAAAATTCAGCTCTGTAACTCAATTTTATAAGGTGGCGCCGGAGCCTGTTAGTTTTACATGTAAATTGTATGGAAAAATTATTTTTTTACAAAAAAGGTATCTAAATTAATATGTGATTAGTGTTGTAACTTTGCAAGGAAACATCACATATCACCACTTGAAAGCTCATTTTAAAGGGCAAGGATGGTACTAAATGATGCTTTTGTTAAAAATAAGCTGATCAACTTTCTTTGAATCCTATACATGGCCTCGAAAGTAGACAAAAAATTATGTTTCAGGTAATTAACCTCAAATATTTCAGGATTCCGACATGATGGGTCAATTCTGAGGCCAGATTTGGATTCAGCGTAAAAAACTACTTCGAAAAACGACCCTTTTCAGCTTTACAACACTAATCACCTATTCATTTAGATACCTTTTTTGTAAAAAATAATTTTTCCATACAATTTACATGTAAAACTAACAGGCTCCGGCGCCACCTTATAAAATTGAGTTACAGAGCTGAATTTTCGTGAACTTTTTCTTCATATCATAAACTTACTTTTTAAGCAACAGCACCTTAAAAAAAAACAACAAAAAAAAAATTGAATCACCCTAATGTACATATTTACGAAATTAGTTCGTGATGGCGTCTTAAATTACAAACTTTTAAGGAAGATATAGTAAAATTACATATCAAACAAAAGGCCTGTCCATTTTTTTCAATAAATGCATAGGCATGTCCCCATGCATTTTGAAACATTGTCTTCTCCTCCGAAATTTTTCTTTTTAAATTTATTTGCGCACTCATAGCTCACAGTGGTCTTAAAGCACCGGCAAGTTTGAAAAAATGTGCCATTAAACTAATTATGCAGAAATGTTCTAGATGTTTTCAGAATTAATTCTTGCTAGTCCCTGAAATCGTACTAGATTCTGTTTTTCTAATACAGATTTATTTAGGAAAACATTTTTTTTTTTTAAATAAACCACTTTTAGCGCAACCCAGTGCCAACGACGTGGACGTAGTGGGAATTTGGTCCCATTAGTTTTTTTTTTTTGGAAAAATTGAAAAGATAAAGAATCAAAATAAAAAAAACCTTTCGTATACCAAGCACCAAACGTGACGTTTTTCATTTAAAATGCATCCTGGAAAGGCAAGTTCTCACAATGAAAATAGGCAAAAAATTTGCGGACCTTGTGCAAGGAAAATTGTATATGACAAAGAAAACCCCAAAAAATTTATTGTAAATGAAAAGACTGAGACACTGATAAAAAAATTTGTGAATAATGGTTATAAAATATCTGATGAAAAATTCTTTATAAGTTTTTGTAAGACTTGTAACACGACATTGCTTGAACACGAAAGAGGCATCACTAAAAGACCTATTCAAAAATTACCTAATTATGAACATTTAATTTTACTAAAAGATCTCCATTCAAATGAGTCTAGTAACTGTTACATATGCTTAACAGGTAAACATAAAGGCCAAAAAAGAAACACAAAAAATTAGATAAGCACACCCAAGGGTCAGAATGAATCATCAAAACGTTTCAAAAAACTACAAAATAAAGTAAAAGAAAAAAAAGTTAATAAATCAATTTAACTATGTAAAAAAGTTTCAAGGAAATAGGAAAAGGTAAACCGCATCCATATAAAAGTGTTCAGAATAATGTCTCTAATGTTGTTGAACAACTCTCTGAAATAGTTCAAGATCGAATTGTATCAGATATTTAAAAAAAAAACTGAAACGGATGTAGGTGTAAATCGGCATATTAAGGACAAAGAGATTATTTTAAGTACAAAAGGAAAGAAAACAAGAATCATTATCAATCCATCAAAAAAAAGGACATTACTTTTACCAAATAACGTCTACATAATTTTCGTGTAAATCTATGTGTATCCACTAAACAAATGAAAAAATTTTGCAATGTTATAAGATCGACAGCCGAAAAAAACTCTGTGTCATCATATTATGCTAAACATATGTCTAAGCAATCAGCTCTTTTGGAAAATGTTTATGAAACAATCACATGTAAATTTGAATGTCAGGACAATACCGTTGAAAATTGACCGGTTGTTTTTGCCGATGCAGAAAATCTTGTAGATGCGGTTAGAAGCGAGCGAGGACTTGAAGGTTATCCAATAATTAAAGTAATGGTAGACGGCGGCCAAGTTTTCTTTAAAATCTGTTTAACAACACTACCACAAAATTATTCAGCAGTATTCGATCGTGTCGTAGAAAGTGATGATGATAAAGCAATAGAAAATAAGAGAAGTTCTTACTCTGAAGGTAGTGTAGTAGTCAAAAAGCTAAGCTTTCAAGTGTTAAGCGAGTTGTCATACTATGTATTGTGCCACAAATAAAAGAAACATACAAAAACGTAGAGCTGTTATTTGCATTGACTAATATTAACAACATTCCCTTCACATTTGATAGTGACTTTAAATTATTGCTTCTACTAAACGGACAGCAGACCGCATCGGCAATGTATCCCTGCCCTTACTGCTTCCTTTCGTTAACAGAGTTAAGAAAATAAAAATCCTCTACTGTTTATGATTTAAATAGTAAGCCAACCTGTAGTTTTAGTTCTTATACTTTTGAGCCTGAAAATTTTGAAAGTTTAAAAACATATGGAGACTTAAGAAAGGACTACAAAAAGTTTCTAGCGACTGGGAACAATTTCAAATATGCTAAGGAGTATCATAGTACTGTCAATCATCCTTTATTTAATGAAAATGATAATACGAGTGTGCTGCAAAAGTGTGTGATTCCATAATTGCACATCTTACAAGGTTTTGTAAACATCTTTTTTGCACATCTTACAAGGTTTTGTAAACCATTCTGGAAAAGCTTAGTTCCATTCGTTGGAGAAGATAAAGCCTTAATTTGGCCTAAAAAACTGAAACTTATTGGTTAAAATTACCATGGAAATAGTTTTGAAGGCCACGCCTCTAGGAAACTATTAACTAGTGCAAATGAACTTAATGATTCTGCAATTTATGAAGATGTTGGATACTATATTTTTCAATTGCTCCTTACATAAGGCGTGTTTTTTTTGACGCGGCTATCCGCTTAAAACTTTTTTTTTGTATGAGAAATTAGTCGGCGATGAGTATCGCCGACTAAATGAACTGTTATTCTCATACAAAAATTTTTTTTTAGCGGGTAGCCGCGTCAAAAAAAACACTCCTATAGTTGCCTTCAAAGCTATGAACAAAATTGTAGAATGTTGCTTCACATCAGGTAAAGTTAGGACAGGTTTAGAAAATTATTTGAATTTTTTAGAAAAAGCCTTAAAAGGCATTGACAGCTAAAACTAAAACTTTAAAAATACAGGTTCCCATTGAATTATTATTATAAAAACAGAATCTCGTACGATTTCAGGGCTTAGCAAGACTTAATTCTGAAAACATCTATAACACTTCTGCATAATTAGTTTTAGGGCACATATTTTTCAAACTTGCCGGTGCTTCAAGACCACTGTGTCCAATATCAGGGAGGACATCACATGCTATAAAGATAGCAAATGTATGCTATTCACTCTCGCATTCTCCAAGCGCATTAGGTTCTGTTCGCATGCTTTTTCTTTCTTACAAAAATTTGATTTAATATCCCTGATATGGGATCAAGAAAGATAGAATGGAAATTAGGCTTTACATACACTCTCCTTCAAATAACCCCAAAGAAAATATTCGGATGCTGTCAAATCTGGAGAACGCGCTGGCCAATTAATTTCCGAATTTCTGAAAATTATTTTCTCTCCAAAAATTTGCCTTAAAAGTATCATTGTGTCTTGGGCAGTGTGGGCAGTCGCTCCATCCTGCTGAAATCACATCTCAGGTCTGTTTTGAAGAGCAGAACGTAGAAAATTTTCAATCATATGCCGATTCCGCTCTCCATTTACGGATACGACACTTCCATCTTCATTTTCAAAGAAGTAAGGCCCAATGATGTTTTCAGATGTAATGCCACACCATACTGTACACCTAATAGAGTGCAATTGGCGTTGATGAATGGCTTTTGGATTTTCAGAACCCCAGAACCTGGAGTTCTGCTTATTTACAAAGCCATTCAAATAAAAATGAGCTTCATCACTCATAGTCAGATTTTTACCAGATTTTCTTTGCGTTAATATAATAGATCGTTGATTTAAATAATAAAATTCTATTACTCTAGTTCTTTGTTCAGTTGTGAATCTCTCCATTATTTATTAACCAGGTGTTATTTATATAATCTGAAAAAAAAAAATATATAAACGAAAAAGTTATTAAATTTTTAAATACCATGGTGACTTTTGGCCCACGCTGTACAATAAAAATTTATTGTTTAAATCAAATCATATTTTTAGAAGTATGTTAAATTCTGAAGAAATCAACGGTTTATTGCAATTTTATGATGATTACTGAAAGTTCTAAATAATTTTTAGAACAATTTGTTTTGAATACGTACTCATTAATGTACGTGCATATTTTATTAATTTTGAAAAAAACATTGGCGGGCCAAATAAAAACTGATCGCGGGCCGCTCTTTGCGCATCATTGATAAGCTGTAATACTATTAAAAGCGGTTGATAAATTAAATAATTTATATAATATGTATACATTAGAGCGGTTCAAAATAAAAACTTTTTGATTTTTTTACGATGTGTCAGCGGATTACAGTAGCCTTATATGTCTGTACAAAGCCCATTATTAGGGTTAAGGTTAATATTGAAAACTGGATTAGCGCCCTCTGTTTTTTCCAAAATATTGATTTAAGAAATGGTGCAAGTTACAGAGGTTAAAAAATTTTCCAACAAAGCGGGTATGGTTTTCGGGAAACTATCGATCGAGGAATTCATATCCATGATTTGTTTTTCTTCTTTTTCTTTCTTATGAAAACATTGACAAATTACAGGACAAAAGTAAAAAAGTACAGATTTTCCACTTTCTAGTTGCAACACCTCAAATATTATCTTACTGCCGATCCCATGGTACATCATTTTAAATTAACTGTTATTTGCTTAAAAGAATGCTGAAACCGCATATCAATAACTGATTTCAAAACCAAGATATCTGGATTTTTCTAAACTAACAGACCTCATTTTTTTCGAATTGGAGTCGACAAATTTGCATGTTAAGGTGATTCAATTTTTTTTTTTATTTCAAACAGTTATTATCAATCGGGAAATTCGAATCCGTGATTAGTTTTTTTTCTACTTCTTTTTTTCTTACAAAAAAAGAAAATTGAAATAATTGAAAATTGACCGAAAAAAAAATGAAAAAAATTCCGATACTGTACTTTAAAGTCGCAAAATAACCCCATATTATTTTGCCGTCGATCCCGTGTTAAGTCATTTTTAATGTACTGTTATATGCTTAAAAGAATGCCGTAAACCGCACATCATTTTCGTATTTCAAACACGAGATACCTGCATTTTTCTACATTAACAGAACTTGCATAATTTGAAATTTTGAAAATGGTAGAAAAATCTATAGAATAGTTAAAATTATGAAAGTTCTGTTAATTTGGAAAAATGCAGATGTCTCGGGTTAGAAATAAAAAAAATGATATGCGGTTTACGGCATTCTGTTAAGCAAATAATAGTATATCAAAATTGATGTAACACGTGATCGGCGACAAAAAAAATATGGGGTGATTTTGCAACTTTAAAGTACAGTATCGGAATTTTGTAATTTTTTTCCGTTCAATTTTCAATTATTTTGTAAGAAAAAAAAGAAGTAAAAAAAAATTAATCACGGATTTGAATTTCCCGATTGATAATAACTGTTTGAAATAAATAAAACATTTGAATCACCTTAACATGCAAATTTGTCGACTCTGATTCGAAAAAAATCAGTCCTGTTAATTTAGAAAAATGCAAATATCTTGGTTTTGAAATAAGATAATGATATGCGGTTTCGGCATTCTTTTAAGCAAATAACAGTACATAAAAAATGATGTACCATGGGATCGGCGGTAACATAATATTTGAGGTGTTGCAGCTAGAAAGTGGAAAATCGGTACTTTTTTACCTTTGTCCGGTCAATTGTCAATTTTTTCATATAAAAAAAAGAAGAAGAAGAGAAAAAAAATCACTGATTTGAATTTCCCGATCGATGGTTTCCCGAAAACCATACCCACTTTGTTGGAAAATTTTATAACGTCTGTAACTTGCACCATTTTTTAAGTCAATATTTTGGAAAATGGGTTGTTTACCTAAAACAGAGGGCGCTAATATAGATTTCAATATTAACTTTAATCCTAGTAGTGACACATCGTGAAAATATCAAAAAGTTTTTATTTTAAACAGCTCTATAAATCATTCCTCTCAACATTTTCTTCGTTTTTTCCCAATCGTAGCCCCAAGGCTCTTTAA
Organism: Tricholauxania praeusta; assembly: GCA_949775025.1. NCBI lineage: Eukaryota > Metazoa > Arthropoda > Insecta > Diptera > Lauxaniidae > Tricholauxania > Tricholauxania praeusta. The sequence goes on from OX459028.1 coordinate 114,475,800, forward strand.
TCTCCTTTCGGATAGTATAAGGTGTCTTCGTTATCAAGGTGTTTTCGTTAGATAGGTGAAACTATGGCTTTTTGTTCTATCAGGATGTATATCGTCTGCTGTCGATTGTAGAATAATCTGCACGACCTCTACTTCGTTGATATTTATATCTTAGAGCTAAAAGGCATTTCCAAAATTGATATATATTTATACTTATTGAACAAATTGTATTTTTCTAATTTTAAATTTTTAAATTGTTATGCCTTTTGTTCGATTGCTTCAGAACATTTATTTTTTCTCTTAATTTTAATTTGGTTAATTTATATTTAAGAACAACAACATTTGCCACTTTTTCCTACGAACAACAAAATGTAGTTTGGTTATTATTATATATATTATTATCTGGCCAGACCTATATTATGCATTAGTGTATATTGAAAGTGAATAATGGTTAAGTGGCAGTGGTATTAATCCATTTTTGCTTAGTAATGCTTTAGTTTATTAAAAAAAAAATTAATAAATTTGTTTAAGCACTAATATTTTTTTTAAAAATTATAATTTTTTTTTTATTTCGAATCGATCCATAAAACGTATCTGCTTTCATATCAAAATTTCTGCCATAATTTTGAAAATTATGAAGTTTTTCGACATAAAATTTTTTTTTTAATATTATTTTTCTATTAATCCTAAGAATGTTTTTGCTTTTAAATCGAAATAATATTTATGGATATGTAATTTTTTCCTTTTTTCCCAAAGTTTGCAAATTTGCCCCTTTTACCATTGCTCATTCTAATTTTTGACAAATCCGTACAATTCATATGAAGGCGACAGAAGAAAAATAAACTGATTTTTCCGGCTGCAACACTTTGTGTGATAAAACGTTATAAATATTTACTTATTTTTTCCGGCTCGAATAAAACCTAATGTTGTTATTTTTAAATTTTCAAAAAGGCTTGAATACATTTTAACTGTAAACTTTTCTTTTCACTCTTCAATATTTATCAGAACAACAAAATCTCATATAATCATAACTTCTAAATCATTAACCACTTATTAAGATCTTCCAGTAAATTTCAGTTTTAATCTATCTGGAACTTCACTTGCCATAAAATATTTTTATAGCATATTCACAGGAAATTTCATTCAATTATAAAGGAACTCATCAGGACACTCCTCATTCACCCTTAAACTCAATAGACTCTTTTATGGCATAAGAAAATATGTATGTATGTATGTACTACTTTTATTTTATCTTTCCTTATTTTTCTTCCTTTGATGTTATTCTCAATTCTGCTTGGCTTGACATCGCGTAACGTCTTTTCAATATCGACTGCAAACTTTTAGTTCATGCTGCTACTTCTGCCATTGCTGCATAACAACAGCAACATGTGTCACATGCACCTGATGTTATTTTGCTGGCAACGTTGGCGAAGATGATGGTTATGGTGCCGTTGGTACTGGCCACTGAAAAAAAATAAAAATAGATTGCATCGGAATGAATTTCTTAAGTATGCATGTATGCAGGCATGTTTTAAATTGATATCACTTCAACACTAGAGCTTTCATACTAGTCAAAATAACTGGTTAAATCATGTTAGAAAGCAAAATGTCATTTTATTATAATTTTAATGTAAGAAAATAAGGAAAATGTAATGAAAAAATCAATCGATAAAAACCAAAATTAAAAAATTTCTTGAATTGAAAGATCACGCTTTTAACCTCTAATATTGTAAAATAATATTGTATAATAACAATAATGGAGTTATGCTACTACTACCATTAGCTTTCTTAGATATTTAACGTGAAGTTTTATGTCAAATAAAAAGCTAATTATTAAATAAATAGTTAAAATAAAAAAAAAATGATTTGCTATTAAATAAAGGTTGGTTTCTTTATTGCCATGTTTGTTAAGAAATGGTCGATTGTGAGCTTACAAGAATAAAAATCTTAGGAAGGACAGTAAGTTCAAAAACAAATATTTTTTTGTTTAGAATTGTATATCAAAGTGTCAGATGATTTAATTAGCTATTGAGAAAATGCTCTAAAGGAATTATTAGTCAATACATGACTTAGAATTATCCAAAGGCATATCTACTATTTTTTAAAGACAACATTGACAAAGTTGGAGAAATATTACTTAAAAATAATTTCCCAAAAAGAACTACAAAACAATTAATATAGGATTCCTATGACAAATATAAACAAAGGCTAGAACAAAGTGGAATAACATAGAAATCTATGACAATCATATGTACATTAGAGTGACTAAAAAAAAATCGAGTTTTCGATTTTGATGTTGCTAATATGAAAAGTAGTTAGTGTAATGTAAAAAAATAAAGCATTTAAAATTTTATTTAAAAATATTTATATTTAGAGGTCGCTAATGTCCGATTTATGAATAAATTTCATTTAATTTATTTGCGAGTGATGATAATTCTTCCCAAAAATTTTTTCCGCATGAGATACGGGCTGTTGGTATCGATGCTTATATTTTCGGGTCTGCTGAACACGATGGTGATAGTTGTTTTGCTATATAGTGGCTTAGTATCTTGGTAGCATTAAAAAACTCCCAGAAAACAGCGAAAAAACAGCGCCAATTTGGGTTCAAGTGAGGTAAACTTGAGAAATAATTTTTTTTTGGTCTAATGCTCTTCAGCATTGTAGTCCGAAAACAGACAAAGAAATATTGACCAGTCCCGATGTTCCAGTATTTTTTATCAGAAGACCAGAGTGATAGAAAAATTAAAAACCCTCGGCCAAAAATTAAGCTCAACTCAAGCTCAAATGAGATATATTTGGGTAATTCATTTTTAGAGATGGTTTTCCAAAGTTTTTTTTTGCGATGAATCCGAATTCGGCCTCAAAATTGACCCATCACATCAGAATTCTGAAATATTTTAGATTAAGTACCTAAAAATTAGGTTTTTCGTCTACTTTTGAGGACGAGTATGGGATTCAAAGCAATTTGTTCAGCTTAATTTTAATAAAGCCATCATTTCATACCGCTCTTAAAATAAGCTTTTAAATGGTTATTTGCGATGTTTCCTCGCAAAGTTACAGCCATTTGAAAGTGGCATGAATTTGATCCCCTACGACCAAACAATATTAACCAACCGGCTACAAATTTATTTCATCTTGATTGTAGTGGATCAAAGTCATGTCACTTTCAAATGGTTGTAACTTTGCGAGGAAACATTGCAGATAACCATTTAAAATCTTATTTTGAAGGGGAAGAACGGTACTAAATGATGGTTTTATTTAAATTAAGCTAAGCAAATTGTTTTGAATCCCATACATGTCCTCAAAAGTAGACGAAAAACCTAATTTTTAGGTACTTAGGCTCAAATATTTCAGAATTCTGACATGATGAGTCAATTTTGAGACCAAATTCGAATTCATCGCAAACAAATACTTCAGAATACCATCTTTAAAAATGAATTACCCAAATATCATTTAAGCTTGAGTTGAGCTTGAGTTTTGGCATTTTTGCGAGGGTTTTTATTTTTTTTATCACTCTATTCTTCTGATAAAAAATACTGGAACATCCGGACTGGTCAATATTTCTTTGTCTGTTTTCGGACTACAATGCTGAAGAGCATTAGACCAAAAAAAAAAGGTTATTCCCCAAGTTTACCTCACTTGAACACAAATTGGCGCTGTTTTCTGCGTGTTTTTTGATGCTACCAAGATACTCAGCCACTGTATAACAAAACAACTATCACCATCGTGTTCAGCAGACCCGAAAATATAAGAATCGATACCAACAGCGCGTATCTCATGCGGAAAAAATTTTTGGGACGAGTTATCATCACTCGCAAATAAATTGAGTGAAATTTATTCATAAATCGGACATTAGCGACCTATAAATATCAATATTTTTTAATTAAATTTTAAATGCCTTACTTTTTTACATTTTTTTTTTGCGGGTGAGGCAGGTGAAATGCTTTTCGCACCATCAACCAGGTCGTCACGTGGTCGGTGTGTGGGACTTCCGTAGTGGTATACCCACTAAAACACCTCCCTCTTTGTCCGGGAATTGATTCCCCCACTGGGAGGCTCTCTTGAGCATTACTTCAGTGGGGTTCCCTTTATTTAGGCATTCAATGCCATTAGCTGCTTTCTGAGCCTGCGGCCAGGCCTCCGCCTCCATCTTGTCTTCTTTGAAAAACGTCAAGGTCCCTTCTCTTTATTCGTAGTACGCTTTCGACGTATCTCGTTATCAGCATCCAGTACTCCTCGCTTCTTAGCATCGTCGGGACGATGTTTTCGACTGTTAGTGGGCCAACTTGTCCTTCTAAAGTGCTCCTTCTTTCAGCCCAGTTCCTGCAGTTGAAGAACGTGTGTTCCGCATCATCAACGTCTTCGTCACCATATATGCAGTTTGGTGCCTTGGTTTTTCCCATCCTGTGCAGGTATTTTTGGAAATACCCGTGGCCAGACAGGAGCTGCGTGATGTAGTAGCCCACCTCTCCAAAACATCTATTTAGCCATATGTCTAGCTGAGGTATTAAATGTGCTGTCCAGCGCCCGTAGGTTTCATTTTGCCACCTTCCTTGCCACTTTTGTAATGTTTGGCTTCTAGCCTCTCGTTTTGTCAGTCGATTTTCGGCTTGGTTCCTCTGCTTCCCTATCCTTTGCCGCTCCAAGACCAGTAGGTCAACTGGGATGGTTCCGCTTATTACAAGCACCGCAGCTAGTGAAACAGTGCGGTATGCTGAGGCTACCCTTAAAGCTGCCGTTCTTTGTACTGAACTCAGCACTTTCCGGTATTGCTCCTTTTTCACTGCGTCCGCCCATATCTCGCAACCATACAGCAAGGCCGCCTGAGTTGTTGCCATAAGGAGTTTGCGTTTGCTTGCTATTGGTCCACCTGTGTTTGCCATTAATCTTGACAGTGATCTTGTGGCTTGTGCTGCTTTTGTAGTCGCGTGCTGTATCTGCGCCCAATAAGTCAGCCTGGAATCCAGCCGAACTCCCAGGTATTTTACCGCCTTTTTCGTTTGAAAAGTCTCTGAGATCGTGTTTATCGGTATCTCTAACGGTATATGCTTCTTTGTAAGAATGAGTAGCTCTGTCTTTTCAGATGCCAGCTTGAGCCCGTGATTTGCCATCCACGCCTGCGTTCGTATCATTACCTGGTTCAGCTTCCGTTGAGCGTCTTCGATGTTTCTCGCTGTGATAACTGCTGCGATGTCGTCCGCGTAGCCGACCAGATAGGTGTCGTCCGGCATCTCAATGCGTAGTACTTCGTCGTAGCAAACGTTCCAACGGTCTGGGCCAAGGATGGAGCCTTGCGCCGCACCTGATGATATTTCCATACGACGAGGGCCACTGCTGGTGTCGTAAATTAGCGTTCTGTTATGTAACTACGTATCAGCCTTCTTTGATATTCTGGAATCCGGAATTTGTTTTCAAGGGCGTCGATCATATCTACCCACCTAGCACTGTTGAATGCGTTTTTAACATCTAATGTTGCCAGTAATACTATTTTCCTGCTGAAATGGCTCTGCGCAGATTGTACACTTTTTATTACGTCGGTTATAGCATCGACTGTAGACCTTCCTGGGCGGAATCCGTACTGTTTGTTTGAAAGACCACCAGAGTTTTCTATCGCCTGGGATAGTCGCGGCTTTATCAGCTTTTCCAACAGTTTTCCCGCTGTGTCCAACATACAAAGTGGGCGGTATGAAGATGGTGCCTCTGGGTCGCCTTTGCCCTTGCCAATAAGAACCAGGTATTGTGTTTTCCAAACTTCTGGAAAAGTCCATCCGTCAAACAAGCATTATACACTGTAAGAAGCAACTGAGGTCGTTCTCTTGCGAGAATCTGGATTATCTCGGCTGGAATCCCGTCCGGACCCGGTGCCTTTTGGTTCTTCATCGTGCTGGCTGCCCTGGTAAGCTCTTCCTCAGTGAACAGTTCTAATGGGCTGTCATTTGGTTGCCTATTTCTTTCAGTAGGTCTGACTTCGTGTGTTGGGAACAGCATGTTTACGATGTTTTCTATTTTGTCTTCTGGCAAATTTGCCATTGGAGTTTCTTCGTGACTAGTTTGTAGCCAAGGCCCCATGGATCATTATTGATGTCGCTACGAAGTTCCTCCCATTTTTCCTTTTTACTTGCGAGTATCGCAGTTTTGAGCAGTTTTTTGGCTTCCTTGTAGTCCTGGGCTTCTACAGCTGCGTTGCCATGTCTCCTTGCTCTTGTGTGTCTTCTTCGGCTACGGATGCATAATGTTCTAAGGCAGCTTATTTCATCCGTCCACCAATAGGCAGCTTTCCTTGGTTGCCTTCTACCAATTCTTGGCATTGATGCCTCGCAAGCTTTGGTGATGCAGAGCATCGTGTCTTCTACCATCCTTACAGTGTCATTTGTTTCTCCGTGCGTGATGGCGCCCGCATCAATGGCAGATAAGAAAACATTTTGTCGAAGCTTTGATAGGTTCCATTTTCGTGTACCTCTTCTTCTGTGGCCAGTGTCAGCGTCATCGTTTGGTCTTATGTGGTATGTCAAATATTACTTTTTTACATAACACTAACTACTTTTCATATTAGCAACATCAAAATCGAAAAGTCGATTTTTTTTGGTCACTCTAATGTACATACCCGGGTTCACCGAGAGATTTGCTAAATCTAATTTATTTGACAACACAAAAATTGCAAGCAGAACAGACAACATACTTAAGTAATTTAAACAAACTTGACAAATCGAAAATTACTCACAAAATCCCTTGTAATAGTGACGGGTCCCACGTATGCTATAAGGTACATATATGTTGGTACTACGAAAACAAAACTTAGGACAAGACCCTCAGGACAACAATCTGACCAAAAAAATAGAACAGGACAAATTCCTAAGACAGCGCTTTCTACCCACTGTGAAGAATTCGGACATTACAATTACGGACATTTACAACAAGAGCATCAACATCACAAACAACAAATGTTAGAGATGCTTCACATTATTAATACTCCTACTGACCTGAGAATAAAGCTTAAGAGTCACACCTAGAATTGTGATCACATATATAGGCTTTTAGTTAAAAATTAAATTAATTCAACAAGTCCGTGCCTTTCTATCAGTTAAAATTTTTGTTTTATGTTAAGTGAAATTGTGTGAATATTATGTTACTTTTTTGTTTGTGGACTTAAATTTATTGTGATTTTTTACGTATTGTTACATGTTATATTTTTAGTGACCCTTGATGATGAATAAGTATCTTTTTCGAAGTATTGGGAAAAATATTTGTTTTTGAAGTAAAATAAAAACTGACCTATAAGCCAAAACAAAATCTTAAACATTAATAAAATAATAAAAAATTTTAGTATCCATCATTTTACTTGCAGTAGGATTTTCATGTATTTTCTATATATTGGCTGAAATTTTGTCAGTCGCTGGGACTTGAACATATGCTGTATTTAGATCTTTATTGTTATTGTCATGATTCTTTTGAAAAATATAGAAATGGAAGAAATAATTTCGAATGTAAAATAATTTCAATTCAAACTGTATATACAGAAAAAAACTTTTGTTGGAAGCAGGCGCTCAACAAACCAAAAAACATGAATATCATTTTAATTTTTTAGTTTGAACTGAAAAACGCATTTACCAATCAAGGGATCAAAGGTGCTTAAACCCCCACCAAAAATATTTTTGAATATTCAGAGACTTAGATGCGACTTTTCGAATAAAACACAGTTATTGTGTCATTTGAAATATGGAAAAAGATAAAAGTAGGGAAACCTACTCTGCGATTTTTCTTTGTTTGCTACTGCGTACTGTATCTGATAGATAAATAAATAAACTTTCCGTTCAAATACTTATAATGCTCGTATATTTTAGAAAAGTGCTGTCGATCTCGTGTATTATTCGAAATTTAAATACTGACACTAAAATTATTTACCATTTTACAAGTGTAACGCGCTGTTTGTGGTTTCAACAACATCAATAACAACAAAAGTGTCGAAACACAACGCAACATCAATGAAACCAACGTGACTTTTTCAAAATTTATTAGATTTGCTAAGGATTACATAGAAAATTCACTATTCATATTAAGTTACACATAAAAATAGTCAGCGACGTGTCGTCGGCGCTGATATCGTGTTGAGAGATTTCAATAGTCAATCTCCAACATGTGCCACAACCCACTTTTGTATAAACAAATTATAAAACTATTGAAATCAGCGGTGAAATGTTTTTTAAAATGTCAAAGGATGACATTTTTTTAAACATTTGTAATAATAAAGTAAAAGGGTTCAAAGCCACAAATTTTCATAAAAATTAAGTAATTCATCATACAACTTTGAATTGAAAAAAATAAAAACCATAAAGCTAAAGCGGTCACATAGCCAGGTAGAACTAGATAGATTGGGAAACCGTAGCAAATATACCTGAAGCATACAATAAAGTTTACTTAACGCACTCACTGGGAGTATTAATGCTAGTTCTCCTACATTATTTACAAATATGATGAGCTCTCATACATATAAATTTGATGAAAAATGTCATTTGTACAAAAAGTAAAAAACATTAAATACAAGGAAACAGCAATAAAAATTAAATATTGTTACATTTACTGTTACTTGTGTGCTTTTTTGTCAACATTTCTTGTCGCTATTCAGTTGTTCATTATCAGTTCTTTTTCTAAACGTTTTTGTTTTTGTAACTTTATATTTTTCATAATAAAAAGCAATAACAAGAATACAGAAATTTACGCATTTGCTCACTTAATCAGATGATTAGCGATTTCCTGCTCCCAAACTCAATTCTTTGGGCCATTCCTGCTTTAAAGTTTAAAAATTGGAGTGAGCAAAGATGCGTGAGAGACAAAGTTGAGCGTCCAATTTAGTGATCATTGTACATGGTGACTGGATTCTGTATGTGGCGATATCGGCATATACGATTTTCATAAAAATTTTATAGATTGTGCCGCTGAAAGCAGCCATTAATATAAAATTAGCCAGTATAGTCAGAAGGCGTGGCACAGCTCCCAATATTTATGAATGTTATATTAAAAGAACTAACAACGTAGTCGTTATAAAATAGATAAACTTTCTATAAGGTGTTTTATTAAAAATTTTAGAGCGATAGTGCCTGTGGGCGTGGCACCTCCCATACAAGAAGGAAACGTTTAATGTTATAGATAGTGTGCTATGAGAGTAATCTTCATAAAATTTGGCGTACAGTTATCGGTTACTGTAAGCTTTGAAATTAGTTGGAATTCGACGGGGTTGCATCAGTGGGCGCGTCACCTCTCATATTAACATAAAGTTTTAAGCGCTATTTTAAGTGAACTATTACTGCAATTGCTGAAATTTAATGCAGTTGGTTTACTTGCTATGAGGTATGTCTAAATCAAAAGCGGGCGAATTAGCATGAATTTTGGGACTAAAAACTAATTTAAAATAAAATTTATATAGTTTTGTTTTATGGCTTTTAAAAGTATTTTCTTATACAAATCAAACAAAAAAAAGCAAAGTAAAAAATTTAAGTTTTTAATGTCTTTATTCACAATTTTTCCTGGAACGTCATTTTATTGACATTATCGGTAAAAGTGTTTACCTTAAAATGGCCATAAAACGAGTAAATGACCATGTACGATCAAACGGATCATGTTTTTGGAATCTCCGAACACTAAGTAATAATTGTGCATTGTCAGATTCGGTTGAAAATTTTTACCGATTTTGATCTTGCTTAAAACGAACCGTGTCGGCCATAGTGCTAATCTTTAAATGGCCATAAAACGAGTAAATGAGCAGCTCCGATTTTGCGGATTATATATTTGGAATCTCCGGACACTATATAATTATTGTGCATTGTCAGATTTGGTTGACAATTTAATCGATCTTGATCTGGCTTGAAGCGAACCGTGCGGATACAATAAGTCAGATTAGAATCGAAGATTAATTTTTTGAAAATCTCTTTAAATTTACAGAAAGATTTATTCTATAAATTCAAGAACATTTCGATGTCCAGCTCAACGGCACAAAATTATACTTGGGTGCCAAACAGTGTGTGGCGAGGGGTATTCTCAAATAAAACGTGAGAGAGGCTGCTATCACAGTACACTTACACAGCACAAGCAAAGATTGAGAACGTGAACTTTATATGAGAGAAGAAAACCTTATATGTATGTGTAGCAAATTTATGTATCAAACAATGAGTTTATTTTGAAATTAATAATAATAATAATCTCACAAATAAACAAGTCAACCGCACAAATGCTGTGAATCGAAAAGATTACTTCCCCACAAGCAGCCACTACACACCGTAATTTTTGTTCAAGTTATCATCACTTTGTGAGTTACGCTCTTCAGTATTTCGATGTTTGCTCTTGATCTTAGTACCCGTTTGGAAAGGCTGTTTTATTAATAAAATCTAAAACAAAAATATATACACTTGTACTTTTTTCCGGTTTGGCATTTTTTTTCGTTTCAAAATCGAACACATACACATAAGACACACAGACAGACTTCATACTCTTTTCCTCTGCACTTAAAAATTCCCCTCGTCGAACCACGCCGTGCTCACCTGAAATCATGCGTGCTCTTTTCCCATATGTGCTGAAATGGGCATGACTAGTTTAAGAGAAAAGTAGCTCAAAAAGGCAATTTTATTGATTTTTTGTGATGTTTTTTTTTTGTTTCGGCTCTTTTGAAGCGTTCTTATAGGGAGTGGTTTTTGAGAAAGAGTTCAAACTTTGTTACTAAGTATTAAATAGAAATAAAATAAAATATTTGTTGCTCATATCTTTCTTAGTGATTTCGGGCTGAGGTAATTTTAAAGTGACTATAAGACTAAACTTTTCAACTACACATGATGAGGACTAGTGCTAAATTTTACACTAAATGATTTCTAGAGATAGTGGGATTAAAATCCGCTACCCCTAAGCGTTTTAGTGACAGTGAAAATTATGTTACTCTATAGTGGCGTAGTCACGACGTTGACAACGGGAATCGATACGATTTGTAGTAAACTTCGAATTCCACTACCAGACATATTTAGTGTTAGACTGCGTTAAATGCTATTATCAATAAGAAAACATTTTGTGAAGACAACTTTCACTATCAATAAAAATTTTAGTTCTATCACACCTCTAGAGATATAGATTTTCATAAAATTTATAAAATTTTTAACGATAATCTTTAGTTGCAGTGATTTCCTATTAAAATTTCTACCAAAATAAAATATTTTATTTAAAATTTAATTTTTATTTTAATTTAATGGAATAAATAATTTTTCCTTAGAAATTTCTAAAAATTTTTTAAATACATATAATAGACCTTAAAAGAATCTGCACCAAAACTTTTAGTGGTGGTGTAAAATATTTCCTTATTTTAATTGTGACAGAGTTTAAATAGCATAAATCTACTACTTAAATTATAGTATTAGTGGAATTTTTGATGCAACTAAAACTTTAAACAACTAATAATAGTGAAAGCTATTGCACTTTCGAAATTCAATTCTTTGTTCCCTACTCTGCTCATTATATACATTAAAGCAAAATTTTTTCACATTTAAATTGCATCGCAATGACGACATTTTCCTGTTCTGAAATCGCTTATTATGCTTTATTTATTACCAAAAATTGAAGTTCCGGAAATATCCCTAATTTCTTAGCAACGTTTGGGCAGTAATTTTAGATCACAAAATTCTCGGTTCAAGTTAACATCATTCACTTGATGACTCTACACTGTAACTGCGTTGGATTTCTTCAATTGAATCGGTCGCCACGCATGAGGGCTGTTTGCTGGGGTACCTGGATATGTACATTCGAGTACAGCTGTCAGTGGCGTAGCGTAAACGTTTGACGCTCCGGGGTAAGAGCTAAAATGCCGCACCAACAAATTTATTTTTATTAAAAAAAAAAAGTTGTTGATCAAAACTAAATTTAAATTTAATAGTACGGAGACCATTCTGCTGTCCCCTTTTGTCCCTTCCTCTAGCTACGCTACTGACAGCTGTGCGTATGCGATTACGTTCAATTCTACCTTTACATATGCTGACTTATTAATGCATTCATAAACACCATCGCAATAGAGTCATTCATTGTATCTGGCATCCTGTCTATCGGTCGGTAGACAAAAAAAGGCAGTGTAGAATTTTTAAAGTGAATCACTCGTTGTCTGTAATTTTGTTCGAAAGAGTTTAATGCACATAAGGGCACGTCCGGAAGGGCATGAGCAGAACATGATAGTTATCTACCTAAAAAATTTGTTACATGAATAAGTCAAAAGAAAAAAAAATGGATTGTGATTATTTCAAACACGACTGAATGAAATAACTATGTATTTTATGTTTTAACATTCCAATTAGCTAATATAGTGGAGAGTAACTAAACAAAAAACATGAAACAGAGAAAACAGCGTTTTAAAGTTATTTAGTCTGCGATTTGTGATTTAAGGATTATTAATGTTTTTTTTATTATTTTGCCTCTCTGTAATTACCTAACTATACGGTATTTGAAAAAAATTTATTGAAACTTATCTTTGATTTTGCTGTAATTAAAATTATCCGGGTTTGTATGAGTTAGGACATTTGCATTCTGAAACTGCATGTATTACGTTTGATCCAAAACACACAAAAATTCTTCTGTTTTTATTCGTGAACATGTTTGATGGGTGGCATAGGATAGCGGGTATGTAGAAAAATCTATCCTAAAGTGTTTTGGCTGAACCGTTACGTCACGCGTAGAGCTAACGTTCACGGCACGCTCATGCTAGTGTTATATTTAAGACCAAAACTTCTAAACTACTGAGCCGATTTTGACAAACGTAGTATCGTTGTTTTTATATTATCAAGAAGAGTCTAATAAAGTCAAAAATCTGATTACAGAGGACGCTGTGTGCAAAAAATAAAATATAATAATTATAATTATAATAAATATAAGTGACATAGTTGAATAAGTCATAAGTAACAGCTCCTAAAATACTAAGCCGATATTGACAAACGAAGATTTTATCTTTTTGTTTTACTAAGAAGACTAAAATGACGATATGCACCCATAGATGTTGCTATAGGCAAAAATTATGTATATATATGGGACGTTCCATGTCAACCGGGACAGTGGTCTGCCCAAAATTGAGCGAAGTGGAAAAACGTTTTCAAGGTGTCAAAATGTTCGTATGCCCAAGAGCTGTCATATGAGAACGGGTGTTTTCGAATTTTTTTTTTTAAGTAAATGGCGACCATAAAACGGCGCCTACAAATAGATATCTATGTGTAAATAGGCAGTTGGTAAACAGCCATAATCATAATCGCTTACTTTTTTTTATTTTGTAGGAAGGCTGTGAAGAGAAGAAGTGCAGTTTATACTTTTTTTTTCAATAGTAGGTGGTGCCACGCCCCTAACGGAAAATACGTTGCCACGGCTTAACTGAAAAATCGATTTTAATAAAATTTGGTTAAGAGATAGACTTAACCATAAGAAAAGTAATTAAAAGCTCAGAGTTCTGAAATGGGGCGTGGCATCACCCTTAATAGGAAAAAACGCTGTTTTGGCTTAACCGCGTCATCGATTTTGATAAAATTTGGTACGGAGCTAGATTGAATCCCGAGTAAATATATTTCTTTTGAGCGGGCGATGCCACGCCCCATTTCAGAACTCTGATCTTTTCTTATGGCTCAGTCTATCTCCAAACCAAATTTTATTAAAATCGGTCTTTTAGTTTAGCCGTGGCAACGTATTTTTCGTTAGGGGCGTGGCACCACCTACTATGGAAAAAAAATACACACTGCACTTCCTCTCTTCACAGCCTTCCTACAAAATAAAAAAAGTAAGCGATTATGATTATGGCTGTTTACCAACTGTCTATTTACACATAGATATCTATTTGTAGGCACCGTTTTATGGTCGCCGTTTCCTTAAAAAAAAACTTCGACAGCTCTTGAGCATACGAACATTTTGACACCTTGAAAACGTTTTTCCGCTGCGCTCAATTTTGGGCAGACCACTGCCGCGGTTGACAAGCAACGTCCCATATATATATATATTTATTAGGGTATTTTTTCAAACTTTTGGAGAGGGATTTTATTTATTTTTTTCTATATTATAGTTTGAGGAATCTATATATTAATACGTGAACATCAAAACTTGTGGTACACTTTTTTAGTATTTAATATAAAGAGAGAGGAATAAAATTATATCATTAATAAGGTACAGGTTCCATAGATGTGCAGAAAAAAAAATAATGTGTGTATGTTGTAAAATATAGCTAACATGAACCTATGATTATCCATACAAAACGCTTTAACCCCTAATGGAAAAAAACGCTGTCACAGCTGAATCTTCTCACCGATTATAATGAAATTTTATATGGAGATAGATTGAAACTTGAGTAAAGATTTTTTTTATTAGGGGCGGTGCCACGCCTTTAATAAGAAAAACATCTCAATGGCTAAACTAATGAACCGATTTTGATGAAATTTGGTTTTTATACAGACTGAATCCTAAACAAGATTTCTAAAAACTCTGAGTTCTTTTGGTGGGCGTGGCACTGCTTTTAACAGGAGAATCGTTTTCACTGCTAAGCTAATGGAACAATTTTGATGGAATTTGGTACAAAGACAGATTGAATCTTCAGGAAAGGTATTCGGTTTATAGTGGAAGGTGCATCGACCCCAATAGGAAAATATGTTTTCGCAGCTAAAATAATGGACCGATTTTGATAATTTTATCTGGAAATAGATTGCACCCTAAGGAAGAGAAAGATAGGGGAATAAAACAATATGATACCCTGATTTTAATTTTTTGGAGCGATGACAAAAAATAGCTCTTTCCAGTTTAGTTTCTTAATACTAAAAAGTATTTTTTGTTACTTTTATGCGCGCTTCATTAGAACATACATATCTTTATGATTTAAGCTACATAGCGGATCTTCATTAAATGAGTATTATAACTAAATACTTTTGTAAAACAGTGCTGTAAACAATAAAATAATATGCATACATATTTGTGCATACATACTTATTGTGTATTTTTAACATTGAAAATTGATAAGTAATAAAATAAAATAGTGATTTTATTATCCAGGATTTTCTATTATCCGGGATGAGCTCGGTTCCAACAATCATGGATAATCGGAGTTCAACTGATTTATTTTGAGTTACAGTTGCGATTTCGCTTATTTTTAAAAATTTTTACTATAAAATAAACGAAAACTATACTGCCATACTAAGCGAAAAGGGCGTATAACAAAAAAAAAAAAAAAAAAATATCCGAGATTCTTATGGCATCGGATATCTTAAGAAATTATGCGTCTAATGAAGTGCTCCAAATGCCGATATCTTAGTTCAATCATTTAAAAAATCTACTGAGAAAATTTCTTCTATTTCAATTTTATCACAACATACCTACTAAGCGAATTAGACGTATCTCAAAAATACGAAGGAAAATTATTATTACATTCGTATACGACGAAAAAAATTTAAAAAAAAAATAACGGAAATTAAACGCAAAGCTTCGTTGACTGGATCACGTTGTCAATGTCGTTGCAAGTTCTTGTCATTACTTGTTTGTTTTCGTTTCGAAAATAACGAAAAAACAATGTTCGCTTGGAGAAATCTCCCTACTTTTAAGACTTGAGATTTCATAAGTATCAGTCATGTATGCTTAATTTTTTAAATCTCTCTCTTAGTAAATATAGTATAGTTTCTAAAAATATAATTTGATTCTAGATTTTATTTAATATTATCTGTATTTTATACGATAGAAAATATTATATCCTTATAAAAGTTTATATGGCAAGATTAAAGCAAAATGGCGTATCTACATTTTTAAAGCCATAAATATAAAGCGAAGAAGACGTATCTCATGAAAAGCGTATAAACGCAGGGAATTTCGATATTTTGCCTAAGTCATAAATAAATACCCTTAAAATGATATTTAAATTGCCATAAATAAGTTAAAAAATCCGAAGAGAAAGTAAGCTTACTTCAACGTGATAACAATTATTCGAAACGTCTAACTCTAGAGATGTTGCACATAGCACGCACTCTTAGGGCCGGTTTCACAGTGCTTAGTTAACCAATTAGTTAACTTAACCAACGGCTGTTAGTTAACTACCGATACAGTTTCACAGTCCATTAGTTAACTAATGATAATTTTTTGTACAAAATATGGCATCACTGCACAAAACATATGTTTTTTATTTTGACATTTCATAGTTTGCGAAATGGAGTCAAGCACAAGAACCACACATTTTTCAACAAACGAAATAAATTGTTTATTGGAACTGGTCGATGGCCATAAGAACATTGTCGAGTGCAAAACGACGCTTTCCGATGCGGACACTGCGGCAATGCGTCTGAAATTTTTCCAGCAAAAACCGGCGGTGCCGCAGCTATGTGCGCAGAAATGGAAGTTCAATATTTGGGCACACTACCTCTGGACCCTGAAATTGCAAAGGCTTGCGATACGGGGGTTGATATTACTGGATTAAAGAATGTAACGACCGAAGCGTTGGCAAGCATTTGTCAGAAAATTACAAACGCACTGTGAGAAGTGAAAATTTTTACGACTTCGTGTTTTTATTTATTGCGTTCTTTTTCGCTTTGACAGCAATCACTTATGTTTTTTTTTTCTTTTTGACAAGTTGTTTGTTTTGCGTTGCCAACTTTTTTTGTAAGCTAAACAGCAATCAGCTGTTAGTTAACCTGCCAAATTTGGTTGGTTAACTAATTACTATGAAACTGAAATTGTATAGTTAACTTCTAATCTGGAGTTAACTAAGCACTGTGAAACCGGCCCTTAGTCACATACGAATGAACTATAAAACTGACACAGAAAACTGCGCTCACAGCTACAGACACGTTATTAGCCACAAGGGGGAAACTTGCAACAAGAGAGACAAGAAGATTTAGTTTAATATACTCCGTGTTAGTGGTAATAACCCAATGTGCACAAAAACGGATGCGAATTCGTTTGTGAGCATTTCGTTTTTTGCAAGTAAAACGAATTCGTTTGTGAGCATTCCGTTTTTTGCAAGTAAAACGAATTCGTTTCGAATTCGTAACGGACTTCAAATACGAATTCGTTTCGAATTCGTTTTTTGTTCATAAAACTGATCAAATTTTTTTGGAAAATTTTAAAAATTTTTCTAAGACCCGGAAAAATTTTCAAAGAAAAATTTTCAAAACAAAATGTGTCTTAATCGAATTAGAAATGTTTAATAAGTCGAAAAAAACTAATATTTTTTTTAACACTGAAATTAACAATCCGTTTTCGGATTCCGTTACGAATTCGTTTCGAACTCGTTTTCGCGTGAAATTCCTATCGAAAAAACGGAAGGATCGTACGCATTAGCGAATTCGTTTTGAATTCGAAACGGACTTCAAATACGAATTCGTTTTTTGTTCATAAAATGAATTCGTTTCGAATTCGTATTTTGTTCATAAAACGGATCCGTTTCGAATTGCAATGTCAGTGCTAAAAAAAATACTTGTTTTTTTCGACTTTTTAAACATTTATTAGTCGATTAAGACACAAAATATTTTTTGAAAATTTTTCTTTGAAAATTTTTCCGGGTCTTAGAAAAATTTTTAAAATTTTCCAAAAAAATTTGATCAGTTTTATTTACAAAAAACGAATTCGTTTCGAATTCGAAACGGATTTCAAATACAAATTCGTTTCGAATTCGTTTTTTATTCATAAAACGAATTCATTTCGAATTCGTTTTTTTGTTCTTAAACCGGAACAAATTCCGGTTCTCTTCCTGATTTTACAAAACTAGCATTTTGAGCGGGGTATTTATACTTATTTGTGCCATTGTATATTGCACCAATCGATGCGAAAAGGTCGAAATTAAGTATTGGAAGAATGAAAAAAAAAGACTGATAGATAACGTCGAAAATGGAAACAAAAAATTATTTAGAGAGTTCTTATTTTCCTCATATAGGGCCAAACAAATTCCTTCCAAAATTTAGATTCGACTTCTTCACATCAATTGGTTCAATATATTTTTTTCATCAAATGAGGCCTAAAAAGATATAAGACAGTACCATTCGTACTTCAAAATCCATTTTCGGCTTTTTTGCAACGATTGGTACCAGAAATTTTTTGTTTTGAAGCGAGGGAAAATCACCGCCAGGGATACCTTTTCCCCTCTCTTACTAAAGTCCATTCACACTTTTAACCTGAGAGCGACTGTTTACTATTTAATGTGACTTCAAAGACAAAAAAAGCAATTAGGACACTTGCACTCCGAGACTTTGTTCTGAAAGCTGCAGTTAGGACATAACGAATACTGAGATCTTTGGAACGGGAAGAGGTAGCCAAATTTCGATAACACCAAACGAATGAGTGTATTATCTTTAGTAAGTTGGCTTGTTAAAAAAATGTTGTCAAAAAGTGATAGGACACTTACACTCTGAGGTGGCGATATATTTACTAGAGCGATTAAGAAAAAAAAAATATTATAGTTTTTTTTTACGATGTGGCAGCGTTACACGTCTAAACAAACCTCCACAAAAGATTTTAATTATTAGTGAATATTGGATTAGCGCCACCTGATGAAAGTTGCTTACTTTTGAAAAAAAAAGGTTGATTTTCTTTATCTTCTTTTTTCCTAAAAAAAGTTTAACGGAAAACAATGGATAAATACCGATTTTCTATTTTAAAATTGCAAAATCCTTCCCTTTTTTCACCGCCGCATCCATGTAACATCAGTTTTCATGTATTTTTGCCGTAAACCTCATGTCAGAATTGTATTTCACAACCAAGATGTCTGCATTTTTCTAAATTACCAGTCGTGACATTCTTCGAATCCGAGTCAACAAATATATACATGATTCATTTTTTTTTTGTTTCAAGCCGGCTTAATAGTAACACGTACATGATAGCAAAAATCTGGTGCAAGAAGAGCAAATAATATTAATATTTACTGGTGGCTCATCTAGTTTTTTAGTTTTCCATACGTCTTGTATGGGAAAGAATGTTTTATTAGACGTTATCGTCTATATCTCGTTAAAAAAAATCTTAAACAAACGGGTCCAAGCTTATTACAAAGGATATAAAATTTTCCATAAAAAAGTGTCTACTAATTTTTTTTTTTTGTGAAAACAATGTTTCGTCAGTTTAGATATTAGCTTTCAGAGTGTCGAAATATTTCAAAGATTGAGAAAAAAAAAATTTTTTTATGATGTTATGCTCTTTTCAAAAGGCTTGGGCCCATTTGTGTTAATTTATTTTCACGAGATATAAATTAAATTGTAGAATAAAGCATTCTTGGGTTCAATGTTCTTGCATTGATCTCTTGTGCCTAAAATTTTCTTAGTCAAGTTTTTGCTTTTTGTGGGATTTACCGGAATTTTTGCACTCAGAAGTTGAATTTTGGCAATTTAGAACTGATACATACGGTCATAATTTGATGATGGAAGTACGCCGCAAAGTTTCTTGTTTTTTTATGTATAGGAAATTGAATCAGTCTTACCCATAATTAATAAGATCCTTTATCTATAAAATCTTAATTTAAAATCATTTTCCTTTTTAGGCCTCGCCGTCGATCTGGCTCCAGTATAGTTGTTATCGATGGTGACGACCTAAAGCCATGCTTACCCGATGATTACATTGGTAGTCAACACTATCGACAACATTCTGGTGATATTAAAGAGATTGATCAGGAAATGTTGACAATGATTTCGGTAAATCAAGATAATGGTAAGTCAGCCAGACTTTAATGTAAAAAAGTTAGTAATTGATTTTGATGAGTTTGATTTTTTACAGGTCCACATCGCGAGATGGCTGTCGATTGTCCGGAAACGTTTATTGCACGTAATAAGACTCCACCTCGTTATCCGCCACCCCGTCCACCACAGGTAAATATTAGTAATACTATTAAGCAAAATACAGCCCAAACAATTATCCCCACCACAAATACCAAAACCTCTACCACTACCAAGCCCAAAGCCATTACATCCACATCCTCAAACTTAACATGTACCACACCAACAACAACTACCAATGCCATAATAAATAAACAAAAGTGTGCTAATAAAATCGATTTTGGTAACAAACTAATGGTTGCCTATCATTTTAAACATAATAATCAACAACAACATAATCATCATCATCACATTGACCATCATCCTTTTCAACATCATTCTCATGATTTATCATTTTTGACAAATGTAACGACACTAAAACTTCAAAAACGAAATTTTTTCAATGCCCATCAACAACAACAACATTTAAATGAAAATAACAAATAATTACATCAACGAAACGTATATAATCAACAACAACAAATGAAATTGGATCAAATTGAAAACTTTTTACAATCGGCGTATATCACCACTATTACCACAACAACAATTATAACACAAAAACTAAAACAATGTGAAACGCAGACATCTACATCTGTTGCAACAACAACAACAGCAGCAGCAACAACAACATCAACAGCATCGTTAAAATCATCGAAGAAATCAAAACTCTCTAGTAATAGTCATCCAGACTCTAGTGTAGGCATCAGTAGTATGGGTCCACTCGATCCAAACGATCTGGAAATTATGGTCGATAGCCTCTATCTTAAGGGCTCATCTTCAAACTCTCTATTGTTTGACGAAGTTCTAAGCAAAAACTCATCGGCATCCTTTGACTCTATAACATTTCGCAATAATAACACTAATAACAACAACAATTATTTCAACACGCCTACAACATCTGACTCTACAAATCAAACCGGTCATATCGGTAGCAACGCTTCCTCATTATTAGCACGTTCATGTGGCGATTCTTTAAACAGTACACGTAGCTCAAATTCATCGACAACCACCGGACCTTTAGATGATGGCATCGGAATGCCACCACCCGAATATGAGTTACATGACCTTTCGGCAGCTGGTAAACTATTGCCTCCTCTGGCAAAACATCGAGAACTACCTGTTGATGTGCCCGATTCCTTTGTTGAAGTGATAAAGACGACACCACGTTACCCACCGCCACCACATTTGTCTTCGTTGTCGTCGCAACTACCGAACCTATCGTCATTAGCAGCGACAACAAATACCACGCTGATGCACATGAATCCATCATTAAATTCGGCTTCCATGGGCGCGTCATTATTTTTGACAACAACGAGTAGTAATAGCAGCAACGGAACTGACAACGTTGATAACTATCCAAATCACCTCTCAGCTTCATTTTGTAAATCATCTTCCTTGGATTATTTGCTTGGTTCGTCACTCAACATGGTAGAATCGCCACCATCAGCATCGTTTTCGTCGTCGACGTCATCAAAATTATGCTTGAATGACATCAAGCTGGACGCATCGTTTTCCTTGTCACCCACTTCCATTGAGGGTAATGCTCTATTGCCATCCTCGTCATCTTCGGCACGACAGAAGCCACAACCGCAAGTGGCCAACAGTGCAGTTATTGTTGTTGGTACCAGTACCGTTTGCACCGAAATCGCTCAGTTGAATGTCCAGACGTCATCCAAACGTAACGATGAGGTATTAATTAACTTTTTGTGTTCTATTCTTTAATTCTTTCTTTCACTATTTTTTGGCTGTCAACTTTAATTTTTGTTTGTATCGTTTATTTCTAATCACGGTATCCTTGAGGGTCCCAGGAATCATTTTATTTGACAAAATCAAAAACTCTAAAATAAAAGCAAAATCTGAGTACATATGCAGCTTTGTAAGCGAGACTTTTCAAAATAAGAGCGAGGAAGCCTCAAAATCATACCTAATCATATTTATTCGAAAATGTATGCCAAAATAAAAAAAAAATGCATCAAATTAAATATCGAAATGTTAACCTGTACTAAAAATTGTAACATAAAAAATGTGATAAAATCGAATTTTGGGACTAAATATTATATAAAAAAGAAAAAAAAATTAAAGATTTTTTAGCGTCAAATTTTTTTCAAGAACGCAGTCTTTATTTTCTGAGTATAATTTACCATTCTGTAAAGGAATAAAAGTTACCCGCAAAAAAACACGTTTTTTTTTTAGCCAAAAAAGACCTTCAGGAGAATCTAAAGTGCTTCATTGGTTTTTCTCGGAACGAAAAAAAAATGATGCAGATTTCGTTTTTAAGGCCCTTCTAACTTTATTTTACTTCATACAAATCGACCCAGTCTAATAATCAAGATACTTTTTTACTACTAAATGCCAAAAAAAAAAATACTAATGACTATTATATTATCATATTAGTATATATTTTTGGACAAAATCATATTTTCCGATATTGGAACCACTTTTTTGATATTAAAAAATGGATTAAAAAATGTTTTCCCACAAAATATGAGCGATTAATTTTTTAACAAATTTTATGTGAAATAATTACTTGTTTTTACTACATGTTTTTGGTGGGTCATTTAAGCTGTGACATGAAAAAGAAGATAGTTTTCAAACAGTCGAACTTTATTGAAATCTTTAAGTCTACTGTCAAAACTTTGTTTTTTTTTTCATTAAAGGACTCGTAGTTTTCTGAAAACTTGCCTTCCTTTTGATACTGTTCACAAAATTCTTTGGTTTTCTTTAAGTGATCTAAGATACCTGCACAAAACTGGTCTTTTAGCATTTGTAGCCGTTTTTTTAATCAAAAATTAGTTTACTCCTCTCTTGCAAATTTAGATTCAATTTTGAAAAGTAATTTGGAATGTCACACAACAGTGAGAAGCTTAGTAAAAAATCTAGGTTTTTAAATTTCCTATTAATACTTTTGTACCAGTAGAGGGATCTTCTTCAAAAAAAAAAAGCTGATGATAAGTCTTTTAACTTGAGCCTAGCAACGATGTAGTGAAAGAGTAAAAACAGCCGACAACAGAGCAGCAGTGTTGCCGCAGCATTAGAAATAAAAGTATCCCACGAAATGCCAAAAATGTATCCAAAAGTATCCACATCAGAGAAAAAAGTATCAAAGTATCAAGTTAAATAGTATATTGCTATTTCTTAAGATGTCTCAATTTTTTTGTGATCTTTCCATTATGGTACACCAGTGTCAAAGGTGAGGGTATAACTGAAATATTAGTCGATGCAAGAAATCTTAGTATTCATTAAAAAAAAAGATAAGCTTAGGAAACAATTTACATAACTTTATTGAGTGTGTTATTGGTGATTTTTTTTTAAACAACACAAAAAAATGTATTTTGTCTATAACTAAATTATTGTTTGGAAAACTAAAGTCCGCATTGCGCACCTGTGTCTGCAGCATTGTTTCTTGTTGAGTGATGAGCATGTCGCCTATTTGTGCTTGATCCTTTTTAAGCTAGTAGTTTTTCTTATGTAAGCCTGTCACACAAGCCCTAACCCCCTCCCCTCTTCCCCCGTTACGTCATAAATTTATATTTGGCTTTAAGCCTGAACATGTAATATGTCAAATATAGGAATTTCCTGATATTAAGTTAGTAATATTCAATCTAAGAAACCTGAAATATGGCTCAGTTGTTTAGCCATAGCAAAATATGCTAGACACATGTAAAAAGATTTGGATTCGTTGTGATTTCAACGCAGCTTAAATACATCCACGTAAAGTTTGGTTCAATTGTATATACGTAAATATAAGATTCATTGGGATATTGGTCAATATTTCTTGTAAAAAAAAAAAACGTGATTGAAACTCGGAGTCAAGAGTCAATACATCCATTATATCATTAAATTTTTACTGGGTGTTAAATTTTAATTGCAATTGCGTTTTTTGCTGGTGCACGGAACTTGTGGCCGTATTGTTATTTTATTTTGAAGTTTTAGAAATCTATGAACGAAGACCAGAACATTTCAGCATCATTGCTGGCCGTTTTCTTGTGTGAATCTACATTTTATTAAACATTTATAGTATTCGAGTGTCTGTAAGGTTTATAAAAAAAACTATATTGTCCATTTTTCTGTTTTTGTTTTACTTCAGTTGACTTAGTTTTATAGTTTTATTTTCCTCCTTATTTTATATTTGTTGAAATTAAAATTTATATCTGCTGCTGCCGCCAGTCAAATTAAAATTGTATGAATCAGAGTGAGATGTCAAACAGCAAAAGTGCACCAAAGCTAGCATTTAGGTGAAAAAAATTACCATGTGCACTTAGGCTGCATTGGTACTCATCCAACCTGTTGGATAAGAAAAGTTTTCTTAACAAAACAATATTGAGCTATGATAACAAGTTGCCACAATAAATGTTTGCAAAATATATTCTGGGTAAATAAGGCAAAATAAAAAGTGTCCATCAAAATTTAAGAGAAAAATGTATCCATTCGGCAACACTGCAGAGCAGCATCGAGTGAAATTGACGGAGAGCGTACATTAAAAGAAGTACGTCGCGCACTCAAACAAGCATTGCATCAAAAAAGTTTAGGAACAGCGCCATTTACAAAGTTTATCTGTTAATAACTTTTTTTCCACTTGACTAACAAAAATAAATAGGATGTAATTTTTAATAAGGAACATTTTATTAAATATTTAAGCAAAAAATATTTGAATTCCATTTTTTTTAAGATGTGATGTTATAACAATTAAAAAAAATGTATGATTTTCATATCAAAAAAGTTTAGGCACACATGTGAAAAATTTAAGCCTTGGTCAAGTTTTCTAACATCTTATATTTCGTTTGACCTCCATTAGCTTGAATAACTGCCTGTATGCGTCTACGAGTACCGTACTCGGAGTACGCATACTTCCAACTAAGTTAGATGTCTCCGCGGGTGTCATATTTGGCCATTCTGTGCGTATGGTGTCCTTAAGAGAATCCTTCGATGTTATGTGACGGAACCATATTTTTTTTTCAGTAAGTGCCAAATATGTCCAATTCATATGCTGTGACTGTGTGAGTGTTTTAAATTGTTTACAATGGTATATTATCTAGTCCCATCCAAGAAGCGACGAGTGTTTTGGGTCGCTATCTCGTTGGATCATAAATGGTTCCAATTCAACCCCATCTTCTCAACACTTGGGGCTAAATTTTCCTATAAAATATTCTTATACAAGTGCTTGTCCATTTTCCCATCAATAAAAACAATATTTCCCACTCCAGATGTTAGTATACACCCCCAAACCATAACATTGACGCCGCAGTACTTAACTGTTTTAATTACATTATTTTTTTGCAGCTATTTTTTTTGGCTTTCGCCAAATTTTTTGTGCGCTATCTTAGCCAAATAGGTTAAACTTTGATTCGTCACTAGATATCACGCTATTCCAAAACGTTTCTGGATGATTAACATTGAGTTTGGCGAACTACAACCTCTTTTTCTTATTCACCGCTGAAATTTACTGTTTGCGCCGAAAAACTCGTCCATGATAACCTGCCCTGCTCATATAGTCGTAGAAAGTGTCGTGGGGTGTGCACGTCTTATTTTTCGGCTCTTAAATAAATTCTAATAAAATCGAATAAAAACTGAATATGAATTGCTCGGTTTGTTGTCAGAAGGTGGAAAGAATTGGTTCAATTAAGATTGATTGCGGAGAATGTGCGAAATATTTTCACTGCGCGTGTGTTAATCTTAATCAGACTGAATATGATTTTCTAATTACAAATAAAATGAAATGGAGATGCACCAAGTGCAGCGCTCTTCGCCGTGGTTCGTTTCTTAAATCGCCTCCACTCTCAGTTCCAGCGACTAGTGGACAGCAACAAAAAGAAAAAAACCGCCAAAATACTGAAACAGAAAAACAGCAAACTGCAGCAAAACATCAAAAAACAGCAAAACAATCAACATCAGAATCTCAAAAAACACCATCGCCAGCACTAAAATCCGTAAACACAAATAAACAACAACAGACTCCAAATTACTGGCATAGCAAACGTAAATAATGAGAACGCCAAAGAGTGCTTGCAAAAGGTTTTGCGAGAGGCTTTAAATGTATCGGTTTCTGATAATGACATAGAAAAATGCTATGTAAAAACTATAAAAATAACTCTTCTAGTGTTAATATTGTTTATGCTAAAGTCTCTTCGCACGACACAAAGAATAAATTATGTCTAGCAAAAAATATGCTAAAGGGAAACTAAATGCATCTCTTTTCGGTGGCGATATAAAAAAAAGTATTTTTGTTAACGATGTAGACGATGTCTAACAAAATATAACAGCGCTCTGTTTATGTCTGCTAAAAAAATCAAAATGGAAAAAAGGTTTAAGTATCTATGGTTTACAAATTCAAAGATACTACTGAGAAAAGTTGACAATGGTGAGGTTTCAGTTATAAGATCGTTTGAAGATTTGAAAAACATTTAGTTCTTTATCTGAAATATGTCTAATATAATTAATAATAATAGTTTAGATTTTATAACTGAAGATCTCCCTTTGTCAACAATTAGAAGTACTTCTGATAGTTTTCTCAGTTCAATCTCAAATAATAACAAACATTTTTAAGTTGTGCATTAAAATATACGTAGTCTGCGTCGCAACTTTGATCTGTTGGTATCAAATCTCGAAGCTCTTGTAAACCTTCCCGACCTAATATTTGTGTCGGAAATCTGGGTTTATTCTTATGAATTAGATAATTTTTTCTTGCCTAACTATAAATTCTACGCAAATACGAATGATTCCTATCCAGCTGGTGGTGTAGGTGTCTTTGTTCGTGATTTAATTGAATGCAATGGAATCGAACTTTGCAGCTTTATGAGTGCTGATGTATTAAAGGTATCTTGCTGCATCCACAAAGTGAATTTTGTAATTTTATGTTTGTATAGGCTGCATTCGCAGCCACCACAACTGTTTCTCGAAGAAATTTCTAACCTAATGCGCAGTGAGCGAGCAGCTAATCTGATTATTTTAGGTGACTTTAATTTAGATCTTTTGTTTTCTAGTCCTTTACTTAACTGTTATAGTGCACTTTTCTCGGAGCAAGGGATGCATTCTATCATGAATGAAGTTACAAGACCTGTCGCAGGGACCTGCCTTGATCACATTTTCTGCCGATTCTCAAGCATTCCACTTTCTCTTTGTGCTGGTATTGTACTTGATCTCGGTGTAACAGACCATTGTATGACTGGTATCTTACTAACAAGTCTAAACACTGTAAAACAGGTTAGAGTTACTTCACAGCGCATAGTAGGTAAAATCGACTATGATCAATTAAACCTGAAGTTGCGATTATTTCATTGGGAGAATATTTTTGCTGAAGAAAATGTGTCTGCGGCTTACCAAAAATTTATTATATGCCTGAAAGAAAATATATGGATTTCTAAATATTACTACCTTGAAAAACCGACTGAAGTCCGGTTGAAACCTTGGATTAGTAGATAATTCTAAAAAAAATTAGGTTGAAAAACAAATTAAAGAAAAAATGCTATAAACACCCAAAAAACACGAGTATTAAGACCCGTTTTCGCAACTTGTGTAATCAAATAAATTATGAAATTCGTAAATGTCGTGATAACTTTTTTTTCAACAAGGTTAGAAATGCTCAAGGAAACCTTAAAGAAGAGTGGAAAGTTGTTAATAGCTTAGTGGGGAGAAAGATGAGTGAACAAAACAGTAGCATTGAATTACAAAATGGTCTTTCCAGTGTATCTGACCCTGTCTACGTTTCCAACTGCTGCAACCATGCCCTGTAATTACTGCAATGATTTTGGACTTAACGATATTTCAATTAATAGAAATAGCTTTTTTTTGAGCCTATTACGGGCTTGGAAATTCTTAGAGCAATTAAATCTCTAAAAAATTCATATTCATGTGGTAATGATGGTATTTCCAATATCTTGATGAAAAAAATTGCTTTTGACATTGTTGATACATTAGCACATATCTTCAACCGAAGTATAATTACTGGCGAATTTCCACACGATCTTAAATGTGCTATCGTAATTCCTATTTTTAAAAAAGGTAACAAAAAGGATAAGTCTAATTTTAGACCAATCTCGCTCTTGTCCGCCATTGAAAAAATTTTTGAAAAGGTAGTCAAATAGCGACTAGTAGGATATCTGGAAAAATTAAAATTTTTTAGTGCGCTGCAGTTTGGATTTAGAGAAAATTGCTCCACTGAAGCTACTCTGCTTGACTTTTGTGCTGAGCTAGACAAAGGATTAGATAGTAGAAAAATTTGTGCCGGGCTTTTTGTTGATATAACCAAAGCCTTTGACATGGTTGATCATCAATGCCTCTTAAGCAAGTTATATAGTTTAGGTAACCGTGGTTTCTTTTATGACTGGTTTGTGTCTTACTTAAAAAATCGGTCACAGAAGGTGAAAGTGGGCGATAGCCTGAGTGATTCCAAAGTCATTAATATAGGAGTACCTCAAGGATCAGTCCTTGGTCCTATTCTATTTTTAATTTATATAAATTCCTTATTTGATCAACCATTTAGAGAAAAAGTCAAAGCTTTTGCTGATGACTTAGGAATTTCATATAGTTCGACAGATCCCTTATCCTTGGTTGCAGATATAAACCATGATGTCCATGTACATCGCACCTGGTTTGTGAAACATAAACTAGTCGTTAGCAACAAGACGAAATTAATGTTTTACTATCCAAACTTCACGAGTCTACAGATCTTGACATCACTTTCCATGCATTAAACTGCAAGCGCCACATTCTTTACAGCAATAACTGTGCTAACCAATGCTATGATATGTTTTTTAATTCTAATGTTTCCTGTGAGCCTAACTGTTTCAAAATTGATCACTTCAGATATTTAGGTGTAACGATTGACCGTTGTTTAAATTGGAATGAGCATATCTCTAGCCTGAAGAAATATTTGATGATCTCACTTCGCAGTTTTTATCGGATTAGGAAATTTGTTTCAAATAATACACTGAAAACAATCTATTATGGAATTTTTCACAGCAAACTAGAGTATGGTATAAGCTGTTGGGGAGGTTCTTATCTCAATAAAATACAACAACTAATTGTATTGCAAAAATGTGCTATCAGAAAGATTTGTAACTCCCAACGTCTAGCCCACTCTAGTGAACTGTTTAGGAATTTGAAAATCCTACCTGTTAGACAACTGTTTAATTTTAAAGTATTAAAAATATACTTTAAGAGAGGTGGATATTTGCAAAGTCCTGTACGTGACACACACACCCTGCGTAGCAACTCCCACTCGAATGTACCACTTCTGTTTTTTCGCACGACTCTGTTCAGGAACTTCTACACAGTAGTTTCTTGTAAACTGTTTAACTTTATACCAGTGGCCTTACGAATGATTAGACCTCTATCTGCATTTTTAAAAAAGCTTAAGTTTTGGCTTCTTAGTCTTTATTCCAACCAGGTTGAAGTTTTAGCGCGCTACGTAGTTTAAAAAATATGATTGATAATTTCTTTAGTATGCATTCTTGCACCGAGCTCTAATTTGATTTTAATTTTGTTTTATATGAAATGCTTTAGTCCCTCTTAGTTCTTATGAAATACCATACCATTGTTGGGCGTTCTTAAATTAGTTTTAAATTAGTTTTTTATATGTTCACCCCACACATAATTAACTTATAATTTATATGTATTTGTAGGCTTTAAAGTGGCATTTAACACTATTTTTGTTAAATAAAATATAAAATGTCACTAACTATTCTCTATATCTATATAAGAAATTGAAAGTGAAATACCATCATTATGTTTATCTAATTGTAAAATTGAAAATAATAAATAAAAAATGAATGAAATGAACATATATGGCACTTACTGAAAAAAGTATGGTTTCGTCATATAACATCGAAGGATTCTCTTAAGGACACCATACGCACGGAATGGCCAAATATAACACCCGCGGAGACATCTAACTTAGTTGGAAGTATGTATGCGTAGACGCATAACTGCCTGTATTCAAGCTAATGGAGGTCAAATGAAATATTAGATGTTCGAAAATTGGACCAAGGCTTAAATTTTTCATATGTGTGCCTAAACTTTTTTGATATGAAAATCATGCATTTTCTTTAATTGTTCTAACATCACATCTAAAAAAAAATGGAATTCAAATATATTTTGCATAAATATTTAATTAAATGTTTCCTATTAAAAATTACATCCTAATTATTTCTGTTAGTCAAGTGGAAAAAAAGTTATTAACAGATAAACTTTGTAAAAGGCGCTGTGCCTAAACTTTTTTGATTCACTGTATGTATTTATAAATGAACATGTGGCTGAATATTCACGCAAATGCAATGAAAGTACTTGTAATAAAAACATTTTACCTTAGGCTGAAAGCGATCTACTCTTTGGTTGGGAATAGAGATGGGCGCGTGACAAAATATTTTGTCAAGTCACGCACGATCACGAAGCTGAAATTTTCCATCATGTTCACGCCAATCATGGAATTTTTTTGCCTTTCACGCGTGACACGACTCACGCACGAAATCATTTTTCGGTTAAAAAATACATATGTTGTTATAATTTTTTTATTAAATTTCCTCGTATTTCATATAAAATTTTTCAATTAGACAAGTTTCATTTAGTTAACATTTTTGTTCAAAAATATAATTTTATCAAGATTTCCAAGCAAACGAGTACGCCTTTCTTCGAGAATCCGACTTGTGACCGAAAAAACCCGCTCACTTGTTGCTGAGGATGGCGGTATACAAAGTATTTGTTTTGCAATTTCTTGTAAGAGATATAGTTCTTCACAATTTTTCCAAAATGAAAGTATTGATTCGTCAAAATTAATTTTCTTATATAAATACCTTCTTATTTGCTCGTCAACATCGATTTTTTTGTTGTTTGTAGAATAGGACGAATCGCAAAATTCGCTAAAGCGGATGGAACATAACCTATTGGAACATGAAGGTTCATTTTCATCACTTTGTGCTGCACTATTTTTTTCTTGGATAAAACAAAGCATTTCTTTCACAGATGTTAAGACATGTTCTCGTTTCTCCAAAGGCAAACAGTTTTGTGATTTGAATGGTACTAATGACACATAATGGATAGTTGGCTCAAATCGAGTTTTTAATGCTTTTTTGGTCACATTTTTTATAGTCCGTATTACTTCTGAATCTAAGGTATCTACAACGCATACTTTCATCAGTTTTTGATACCATAAAGTAACATGTAATAACAATAATAATAAATTTAAATTATGGCAAGCACATGATGGACGTTTATAATTTTTAAAGGCAGGTTTAATATTTGCGCCGTTGTCAGTTACAAAAATACAACCATGAATATCTATATCATATTCATTCAAAATTTCAAGCACCAAATCTAAAATGTTGTATGCCGTTTTTTTTCTGCTGTAAACTGTCGATTTCCTAATGCATTTACCACAAGGTCGAAAGTGTTTGTAATGTGGTGAACGGTTAAAGTTAGGAAGCTGCACTGCGTGTATTCGTCCGTCCACATATCTGTGGTCAACGCAAGTTCTTTATTAACGCCTTGGCCTTGTCAAATTCCACTGGCAATACCACACTGGAGATGGTCTTTCTCGACTTTAGGACATCAGCAACTTTTTGTTTGCCGTACTCCGCTCCGATGTTGATTAGTGCTTGTGCCAAATCCATAAAACCCTCGCCTAAATTTGAACAAATATATTAATGCATTTCTTAATAAATGCACTGAATGGTCGCAAATCTTTAGTGACAAATAATAGTTGTTTCCGCGAAATGTCTTCCAGAACGTTTGGCGTCACGATCTGCTTTTTGAAAAAATTGTTCAGTTTGCCTTTATTTTCCAAATCCAATTTGGTCTTTTTGGTGCACCGGTGGCGATGTAATCCACCTGTGCCTGTACGGGATGAGTAGGTGACCACTTCTTTACATTTGGTACAGCATACAAAGTCCAATTGCTTATGTGTACATGGCTGAAATTTTCCCAAATTTTTTATTTTTTTCAATTTCAGCTGAACTTGTTGATCGCCCGTATTAATTTTTTGTTGAAGTTGACTTTTTGTGATCTCCATTTTTGCGCACCAAGCAATCATTAAACGTCAAAACGATGGTTATAACTTATCGATACATTTCAAAGCTGCCATATTGACATACTATTAACACAAACTTGTACAATAACAGTTTTTTCGCCCGGATTTTGAAAAAAAAAAATTTTAAGTTTTGGAAATTTTGTGAGTCGTGAATTCGTGATTCACGCAAAAATAAAATGATTCCTTTCACGACACCCTTTCACGCTCACGAAAATCACGGTTTTTTTAAGCAATTGTCACGATTAACGCTCACGTTCACGTCACGCGCCCATCTCTAGTTAGAAACAGTGAAAGCTCCCGCAGGCGGACACCGACGGTTCCAACAAAATCGTCCGCTTACGGGAGATGTCCGCTTGCGGGAGCTGTCGAAGAAAGTACATTTTTACAATTCAAATACCATTCAAATAAAAAATAAAACAATCCAAATTTTTCTTGTCGGATGGTTTGTAGGAGTAAAATTGCCAAGGTGGCGACACATTCGTAACTTTTTTATTTATGAAATGTACTAAAATTTTATTTCAGGAAAAAGTTGTAGACTTTACAGGACAATTCTGTCGAAAAATTTTGTTTTTGAACATATGAGAAGTTGGTTTAAATTCTGTTTGTTTATTAAAAACTTAATTTTTAATAAATAATAAATAAAATTTTTATAAAACCTTTATTTTATATAAATTGTAAAACATTTTTTGTCCTATCACGAAAATTTCATTAACTTTTTCACAATATTTACTGAGAAATCGCAATTTAAAAAAGCACCCACATACAAATTCACTTGTTCATAACTTTTTAGAAAATCCAAATTTTGCAAAAAAAAATTATAAGGCGTTAATATTGATCAATAAATCTTTAAAGTTATGCAAAAAAAAGTTTAAGTATAATTTGTTGGTTTTTTCTGTGCCCACTTGAGAAAACTTTACTCTCAACAACACACAAAGAAATAGATTTTAAAGAATAACAATCGACAACCTGAATGACAGCAAAGCAAAGAAAGAGTTGAGAAAGAGTTTTTTCGTCTTTTTTGTCCGCCAGCAGAGATGAATTGTATGAAATGTGTGTAAATGTAGTGTCCGCGTCCGGCTAAGGGAGCGTCCGCCCACCGTAATGTATTTTGTTCTAAAAACATAACGAAAAACTTGGGACCAAGAAATTTATCCGGTTACGAGAGATGTCCGCCTGCGGGAGCTGTCCGCGACGGGAGCTTTCACTGTATGTACATATGTACATTTTAAATATTTTACTGTTGGAATTACACTTATTTGGCATGACGGCACTGCAACGTCGTAAGTCGCATTCTGTTTTATCTCTAAATTCAGCTGATGTGAAATATTTCAAAGGTTCATTTGTAAAATTGAGGGATAAAATTAAATTGCTGAAGTACTTTGCTCAATTTTTGAAATAAATAAATCTTTTTTGTATCAATGCCATTGAAATCAGCGATGGGCCTAACATGAAAAATGTGCTACTAATGGAACTTTACAACAAACACGTAATTTTTTTAAGAAAAATAACTCACGAAAAAACACAAACACCACTGCTACGTACATTTTTATCGCTAAATTTTTTTATACGCACCATACTCGCGGGGCTTTCTTTATTTATCATTCAGATAGAAAAAAAAACCCGAAGCGATCGAACAAGCAAACAACAATTGTGTACATTGGCAATCTTTTTATTTTTGCTATAGAAAGTTAATTTATGGTTTTTTTTTTCTGTTGTAGTAATTTTCTCTTGTTTCCAAAATTTTTTCCATCTATGGTATAGAGCAGTGATGGGCACGTAGTGGCCCTATCGGCCCTCATTGCCCTCACCGTTATTCGACGCACAAGCAAGCGAAAAAAAATTCGCAGAATTTCAACGCTATCGAGGCACAGCTTTGACTTGAATTTAAATGAAAACAAAAACAAAACACAAAGGCATAAACGACGGCGCCGCATTGTGTCTTGACCAGAGCTGGGCACCACTACACGCGTATTTCTCAATGTTCTTCAATGCATGTGTAGTTGTGCTTTGTTCGCTTTGTAAAGCAAACTGAATTAAATTTTACGCTCTCTGCTTTATATACGTATATGAAAAGTTATTCTCATTCTGCCGCAGTACCGCGCGCGGTACGTTTTGCGCAGCCACGGTCTTGACGAATGTAGCAATTGTTTTTGTTTGTAGTGCAATTTGGTTTTCTTTGTGCTAATGACAAATTTGAAAATGAAAGTAAAAAAAACTTTAAAATTTCGTTTGTTGTTGCTTGATGTTGTTGTTTTGCTCTTTTGTTAGATTTCTATGCCCACCGCTGCTCTAAACTTATTGCAACAAACGAGTGCAAGAATACATCATCAACAGATGGCACTTATGTGCCATCTTAACTTTTAAGAAGCGTTCGTTACCAAAGTGAGATAAAACGTATGACAACCCCAGACTAGACTGAATAGAATAAATCACAGAAAGTGCTATAAATGAAACATTTCGGGGACATTTTTATCAGTGCATGTGTGCTTATTGCATATGCGAAGAGCTGAATATGTTTCATTAGCTTTTTAAACTTATAGTAATGAGCAGGACAAACATTTTTTTCGGCTGGCGACTGGTTAAGTCTGATGGGGCCTGTAAACAAAGAAAAAAAAAATCAAACAATTTTCTCAGTGATTTCATGAACTTTTTTAATGTTACTGGCATGGGTTTGTCTAATATTTTTTAAAAAGCCTAAACTCATCCGAATTGTGTGTACCCACCAAGCAGAACACGGTGGGGTTTAACCAACTTTTAATAAAAGTGTGAGTTACAACAAAAACTTTAATTGGGGATTATTTGGGATGTAATATAGAGTCGATATATGAAAACTATAAGAAATCCTTAGAGCTTTTTTTTTAATTCCATATTTACTGTTTTTTAATAATATTACATATGCATAACATACGTATGAAATTTAAAAGTTATTCGATTTTCTTCATTTGACACGTCAAAATACTTTGATAGATAGCACTACAGTCTGAATTTTAGCTTCCTAGAAGGTCGGGGTCTAGAGAAAGAACCATATTTAGACCAGAAAACAGCCGTGTTTAGTCCGGTTCAAAAATATCTGTTCCAAAAGCCCTCAAATCTAAATTTAAAGTTGTGGATATCAATTTTATTTTGTTATGTCATCTTTTATACATAAAAAATAATTTTAAACCTCTAGACTTTAAGACCTATTTTTGCGACCCGATATAGTGAAATACGTCTTAGTAAAATATGACTACTTTGAAAACGGTGTACTTAATCGTAGTTTTATGCGTTATACTAAAGACCGACTTTATTATGTTTATTTATTTATTGGCTTTTAAATGAGATACCATATAGTGAAATTGGTTGACCAGGCCCAGAGATATCAAACATTGAATTTGGCAATTTTCGCAAAAATTGCGTTTTTTTCGAAATTTGACCTAACTACTCAAGACCCCGAATATCTAGGGAGCTGAAATTTGAACTGTGAGACTGTCTTTTTAGGTTCTTTAATGTGTCAAAATTTGAGCACAATCAGATATTATTACTAAAAAACAGTAAATGTGGAATTAAAAAAAAAGCTCTAAGGATTTTTTTCCTTTTGATGCATTTCTACTTTGATGAACATCCCAAATAATTCCACATTAAAGTTTTTGTTGTAACTCAACTTCTCATTTAAAGTTGGTTAAAGCCCACCGTGAGAAATGATACGAGTAATTTGATTTCATCGCTTAGGGCCTAAGCTTTAGGCCAGGGGTGCCCAAAAGTTTGTTATGGAAGGACAAGCACTAATACATACATATAAGCTTTATTAAAAAAAAATACATAATTCAATATGTACACTGAAAAAAAAAAACGAATTCATTTTCTGCAAAGTTATATGTGATGAAGAAATAAACTTATTAAGCTAAATTTTGTAAATCGTAAGTAAAATTTAATTTGATAATAAAATAAAATTATATGCAATAAAGTCTTACAATTTGCATATTAAATAATAAAAAAATTTTTTTATGAACAAAAAAAAATTGTTTTATGAACAAAAAACGAATTCGTATTTGAAGTCCGTTACGAATTCGAAACGAATTCGTTAATGCGGACGATCCTTAAGGTTTTTCGAGAGGAATTTCATACGAAAACTAGTTCGAGACGAATTCGTAGCGGAATCCGAAACGGATGAATAGTAAACGAATTCGTTTGGCACACTGGGAATGCTACTTTATACGAATGTTCAATTATACGAATGCAATATTTTTTATACTTACTATGTCTCTATAATACGAATAGCAGTAAATTTTACTGTTCAATAGTACGAATGACTTTTTTTTTTCCTAAGTAGGATTTGTGTTTTTGTTTATATTTTCAAATTTTAAATCATATTTTTGCATCTATCATCGTTTTGTAGAGCATTCGTTGTGAAAAGTTTTCAATGAAAGCTGATTTTAAGTAAAAAAAATTAAACATAAAGGCGCATATTCATAGTCATATTTAGCATCAGCTAAAGTTAGAACTTTATTTTAGCATTAACTAAGTCATTCATAGTCGATTTAGCATCGGCTTTTCTGCTTAGTTATAACTAAAAAAATAGTTTCAGCTGAAGTTGATATTAAGTCGATTTCAAAACAGAAAATATGGAGAAAATTCATTCATTTCATATCAGAAAATTCAATTTTGATAATTTTGAGGATTATAAGTTGTTTTTATTTGGCGTGTTAAAAAAAATATACATGCATATATGATTTTAGAAAAAAAAAGCATTTTTACTGACGGTAATCGACCCCATGCACTGTTTATTATTTTAATAAATTAAAAATTGAAAGGTCAAAATTTGAGAAGCTTACCACAAAAGCTTTTGTGTGGGGAATTCAAAAGCTTTAACTGAAAGACTTTCGTGCTAGAATACCTAAAGTCTTACAAAATATTTTCGTATGACTTTTAGCTGTCTTTGCCAGAATAGCGCTGTAAATTGATATCAAAACGTAAAAAAAAATTTTAAAAGAAAATATGGAGCAAATTCAACGCGATTTTGATATTTTTGAAGATTTTGATATTGTTGACAGTATTGTCTTATCGAGGAAGACTAAGTCTTACAAAGAACGCATTGACCCATTTCAAATGGACGATGGCGATTTCTACGCTCGATACAGGTTCGATAAGGACACAATCAAATTCATTATTGAAATTTTAGATATTAATGAAGCGCAAAACAATAGAGGACTGCCTGTTTCTAAGGGTTTGCAAGTGCTATGCACCCTACGTTTTTTGGGGCGTA
The DNA here is from genome assembly GCA_949775025.1 of Tricholauxania praeusta. NCBI lineage: Eukaryota > Metazoa > Arthropoda > Insecta > Diptera > Lauxaniidae > Tricholauxania > Tricholauxania praeusta. The sequence goes on from OX459028.1 coordinate 114,512,803, forward strand.
ATGTCCACATATTATTATAACATACTTGATCATGTGAAATTGAACAGAATTGCAGCGTACGACTGGTGACCTGCCGACGGTTAGCCGTTGATTTAGAATTAATTCTATTTTTACGTTGGATCAGTGTTGCATTTCTTTGTCATACTCTTTGGCAATACGATTTTCTCAGCAAAATTTATTGATTACAAATTTTGTTTTTGTCTCTCTCTTTTCCATTTACGATTTCGTCACGCTGCCTTGTAAAATCCAGTTTTTTATTATTCTTTCTGTTAATTTATTAGTGTAAAATTAAAAGGTCAAAATTTATAATGGCAGGTCACTTTAGAAACCGGAAGGGTAAAAAAAAATTATATATATTCATATACATATATGTTTTAAAAAAAAAAAAAAACATGTTAACTGACGAGATTCGAACCCACGTCCTGAGGGCTATGAGTTCACAGTCCTAACCATTGCGCCACGGTGCCTTGTGTGCTCAAAATTTTTATTACTCTCTTTGTTATTTAACTAACTTGAAATTAAAAAGTCAACATTTGACAAGTTTACCACGAAAGCTTTTGTGTGGTGAATTCATTAGCTTATGCTAGTTAGTCAATGCTAAAAAATCGACTATGAATAGAAAACAGTTTTTAGTCATGACTAAATTTATTTTGAGCTTAGTTTGAGTTTAGTTAATTTCAACTTTAAAATACGACTATGAATATGGGCCAAACAGTTTATGGTATAAGAGAACTAACAACGCAATCGTTATGAAATTTAATATGGTAGATATACGGGCTATTGGGTAAAGTGGGCACAACACACATGTGGGCGTGGCACCTTCCATACTCGCAAAAAAAGTAAAGTGCTATATTAGATGAGAGTAATATTATTTAAATTTGGTGTACAGATGTCGGTTACTATAAGTTTTGAAACTAAATGGATTTCGCTGGGATTGCATCAGTGGGCGTGGCATCTCCCCTATATGCAAAAAATGCTAAGTGTTATATTAGTGTACTGTGACAGTAATTTCATTAAAATTTGGTATGAAGGTGTCGGTTACTATAAACTTTGAACTTAAACGAAAATCGGCAAGATTGCATCAGTGGGTGTGGCACCTTCCATATAAGCAAAATACGTTAAATGTTATATTTAGTGTGCTATTGGAGTAATATTTTTTAAATTTGGCGCAGAGGTGTCGGTTACTATAAAATTTCAAAATATATGTATTTTGACGGGATTTCATTAGTGGGCGTTGCACCTCCCATACAAGCTTAAAACAATTTATGTTACATTTAGTATACTATATAATAAAATTTGGTTTCAATATATTCAGCCTAATTCAACTTACTTCGAGCTTTTCAACCTCTTTCAACTGCTTCATTATTTTTCAACCTCTTTCAACTTTTCATAACATTTTCCATATTTTTTCAACCTCATTCAACGTTTTTCGAGTTTTTCAACCTCCTTCAAATTTTCTCAACATTTTCGATATATTTTCGACTTGTTCAACTTTTTTCGAGTTTTCAGCCTCATTCATTTTTTTCGAGTTTTTTAACTTCTTTCAACATTTTTCAACCTCTTTCATTTTTTCTCAGCATTTTCCAAATTTCTTTCGACTTCTTCAACCTCATTCAAGTTTTTATGAGTTTTTCAACCGCATTCAACTTTCCTCAACATTTTCCATATTTTTTCGACTTTTGCAACCTCATTCAACTTTATTCGATTTTCTCAACATCTTTCAACTGTTTCAACAGTTTTCTACCTCTTTCAACTTTTACCAATGTTTTTCGACTTTTTTAACCTCATTCAACTTTTTTCGAGTTTTCAGTCACATTCAATTTTTTTCGACATTCTTCAACCTCTTTCAACTTTTTTTGAGATTTTCAACAATTTTCGAGGTTTTCAAAATCTTTTAACTATTTTTACATTTTCCATGTGTTTTGGACTTTTCCAACTTCCTAAAATTTATTTCGACTTCTTCAAACTCATTAAATTTTTTTCGAGTTATTCAACCTCTTACACATTTTTTCGAGACTCTCAACTTTTTTCGAGTTTTTCAATCTCATTCAACACTTTCATATTTTATCGAGCTTAATAACCTTTTTTCACCTGCTTCAACGTTTTTCTACATTTTCGATAAATAATAAACTTGCGAATTTCGGCTTTTCAACGCTATTCAATATTTTTTAAATATGTATTTCCGACTTATTCAATCTCATTCAATTGCATTACATATTTTTCGACTTTTTCAACCTCAAAACGAAAAACCGAACTATGGTCGGTCGCCTGGTACTTTAAAGTAATGGTACCAAATTTCACACAAATAATTAAAATGATTCGGGAATGCTCTGAAAATTAATTTGACAATCTTAGGAGGCGTGGCATAGAAACAAAAACTTTAAAATGAAAAGCAAATCTCACTCAAATAGAAAAGAAGAAATGGTTCGGCAAAGCATCAGACACAAAATGTTTGTGACTTTCGAAAAGAGTGCCGTGGCATCTCCCATACCAGCAGAAGCTTCAAAGTTATTTAATTAAATGTTGACAAACTCAATGTGGGTACGTTTATTTAAACCAGCCAGCATGTAGTGTCGTGAAAAAATCGTTTTAATAAAAATTAAAGACTTACGCTCACCTTTACTGTTAACTCCGATTGAGGTGTTTAATTTTTTGCAAGGCCAAAGCTTGCAAGAACAGCTTGTTCTATTTTTCATACTAACATTTCAACTTTATCATATCATTTCTATCATTTTGCCATTTGATTATGCTATAATTATTTTCAAAATCTGATAACATGTATCTATCATAAAATCGCGTAATACAATATTTTTGCACTAACGATTACACTAACACTTTGACCTGTACTAAGACTCCTTTTTACACTCAAATCTAGCTATTCAATTAACTGAATTTTGAACTACTTTATAACGAATTAAAATATTGTCATGCCTTTGAAATTGTTTTTTTTTTTAGTTAAATGGCTCAGTTAAGCCAATACCGCCACCACGTGATCATATACGTGTTGAAAAAGATAGCCGCATGATAAATCGTCCCTCAGCTCCAGCGCCACAGTTGCCTGACCGCAAATCAGGTATTGCTGCACCGTCACAACAAATAGCTCAAATTGTGGAACCCACTTTAGAGCAGTTGGATAGCATCAAGAAATATCAGGTAATAATTATATCATTTCTATTTAAATCTCATTCTCTTGGTTCTTGGGGAAGCTGAAATTATTTGTGGTAGCAAACAAATTATTTTCTTAATTATAAGTTTGCGTTACCTTACAAATTATTACAAAAAATATTGTTCACAATAGTATCATTTCTTATGTATGGTTCGCTGATCCAAAAAATTTCAAAATACATATTGTCAAATTCATTTTTTTTTTTCTCTTTTTATGAGGGATAGTTGGAAATGAAAATGAAAATATGTTTTAATAGATGGAAAATGTGTTTTAATAGGCTTAAATTTAAGATTAAACAAATGAAACTTATGGTTGTAAACATGTAAAATGCTTTTATGTGGCTAAAACGTTTAAGAAATATCGGTCAATTAATAAGAAAATTTTTAATATAATTGCAATCAATGTGAAAAAATTTAATGTGAAATTTTGGTCAGTTCCTCATTTTATCTGAAAATATTATCATTTTATTAGGAGAGGTTCGAAAATTGTCTGAAATACATTTAGTCATATCCAGAAGCGCTCTTTATCTGTTAATGGAATGTTTTGGAGTCTACATTTTAAATATTTCTTACCTTAATCGTTTGTAAATTTCGAAAAAAACATCTAAAGCGAAGAGCTCAAAATGTTCTATTAAAAGGTTAAGTGCGGACTTGCAGATGTCCAAATTACATTTTAGACATTTTTCTAATGTCTTCTAATAAATACACGCAATAAAATTCATCGATTTGTGGTATACAAATTTTGGTTTACCAAAGGCCTCAAAACATACCTAAGCTCTAGTTATTTACAATCAACAGTCTGCAATTTCATTGTTTTACTACCAATGATATTATGAATTTATTTTTTGCATCGTACAAACACTTAATAATTTAATGAACGAAAGCACTTACTATTAAAAGTCAAAAAATTTAATTTCTACAGTATCGTTTTTAATGCTGCTCCTAAAACCATGCTCTATTTTTATTTTCATTTGTTCATTATAGACAGTGGTTTCCACTACCCCAACAAACGTGATCACAATATGCATGTGTTGATGATTTGATTATCACTTCTTATACGTGCAAGCTTTTTTTATAGGCCGGCTGTAGAAAAGTCGAGTGTATAAGATCACACCATGGAACCTATGCTAAGTGATAGAGCTCGATGAGCCTAAATAGAATATCTAGGGTTGCCTTGCCATAGCGTGTCCCGATGGCCGAAAAAACCCGTTTTTTGGGCCAATTTTTCTTAATAAAAAGTGTATAAAATTACAGCATGAAATTGGTGTCAAATGATAGAGCTCGATGAGCCTAAACAGAACATATAGGGTTGCCTTGCCAAAGCGTGTCCTAAACTAGGGTTGCCACCCGTTTTTTGCGCCAATTTAAAAAGTGCATAAGATTACAGCATGAAATTAGTGTCAAATGATAGAGCTCGATGAGCCTAAAAAGAATATCTAGGGTTTCCTTGCCAAAGCGTGTCCCGATGGCCGAAAATGCTCGAATTTTACCCAATATTGTTGTTCTAATTAAAACTCTAGTTCATAACAGCTCCAAATGTATGCCAAATGATAGAACTTAAAATGGACTAAACATAATACCTGTGATTGCATTGTTGAATCCTGTCGCAAACATAGGTTTTCACCGGATTTTGGGTCAATTTTTATTAATGAAGATAACAGCTTGAAATTTATGCCAAATGATAGATATAAATGAGCCTAAACAGAATATATAGGGTTGCCTTGCCAAAGCGTGTCCTAAACTAGGGTTGCCTCTCGTTTTTTGCGCCAATTTTTCTTAATAAAAAGAGTATAAGATTTCAGCATGAAATTAGTGTTTAATGATAGAGCTCGATGAGCCTATACACAATATATAGGGTTGCGTTGCCAAAGCGTGTCCTAAACTAGGGTTGCCTCGCGTTTTTTTGCGCCAATTTTTCTTAATAAAAAGTGTATAAGATTACAGCATGAAATTGGTGTCAAATGATAGAGCTCGATGAGCCTAAACAGAATATATGGGGTTGCCTTGCCAAAGCATGTCCTAAACTAGGGTTGCCTCACGTTTTTTGGGCCAATTTTTCTTAAATGAATGGCAACCCATGTTTAGGACAGGATTCGACAAGGCAACCTTATATATTCTATTTAGGCTCATCGAGCTCTATCATTTGGCATACATTTGGAGCTGGAATCGTTAACGATAAAATATTTTCTGATAAATTTTGCCCCAAGAAACGGGTGGCAACCCTAGTTTAGGACACGCTTTGGCAAGGCAACCCTATATTCTCCTTAGACTCATCAAGCTCTATCATTTGGCATACATTTGGAGCTGTTTTGTACTACAGTTTTAATTAGAACATCAAAATTGGCTAAAATTTGGGCATTTTCGGCCATCAGGATAGGCATTGGCAAGGCAACCCTATATACTCTTTTTAGGCTCATCGAGCTCTATCATTTGACATACATTTTAAGCTGGAATCTTTAACCATAAAATTTTTTCTAATAAATGTTGCCCCAAAAAAACGGGTGGCAACTCTAGTTCAGGACACGCTTTGGCAAGGTAACCCTAGATATTCTTTTAAGGGTCATCGAGCTTTATCATTTGACACCAATTTCATGCTGTAATCTTATACACTTTTTATTAAGAAAAATTGGCGCAAAAAACAGGTGGAAACCCTAGTTTAGGACACGCTTTGGCAAAGCAACCCTAGATATTCTATTTAGGCTCATCGAGCTCTATCACTTGGCATAGGTCCCATGGTATAATCTTATACACTCGACTTTTCTACAGCCGGCTCTTGGGCTATTACGCCTGCTCGTTCTCTGGCGTTGAAATGCACTCAGCAGAACGAAAAAATGCATCCAAAGCTGGCATTTTGTTAAGAAATTAAATTAAAATCCACAGAGTTCCAAAAATATTTAAAATATAATGAAGATTTCAATGTGGCAAAAAAACAGCAAGGGGAAAATTTCTTCAATAAAATTTTGTAAAGATTCCACTGAAATGATAAATCTCTTGAAATGGAAAAAAGCATACAAAATCACTCGAAAAATGATTTACAAAATTTCCAAAAAGAGTCACTGCTAAGTTGTATTTTATTTCCGAATGTGCATATAAATACCCAAAGGGAAATTTGGAACCAGCATCCAAGAGGAGCACTTTGGATATTTTTCCTAACTAGAAATCTGGAAGCAGCTCCAAGGGGATCATCATCAGATGAGCTTTTTCTTATGCATTTAATTCGAAATTCAATTTAATTTAAAAAAACTTTGTTACTCCGCATCCGCTGGGGTTCGAACCTAGGCATTCCGTGCTGTTACATGTGCAGTTGAACGACATCACTCAAGCCTCTTGTTATATTTAGGCATCTAAAAGTATATTATATACAGTGAATCAAAAATGTTTAGGCACAGCGCCATTTACAAAGTTTATCTGTTCAAAACTTTTTTTCCACTTGACTTACAAAAATAATTAGGATGCAATTTTCAAAAAGGAACATTTTATTAAATATCTAAGCAAAAGATATTTGAATTCCATTTTTTTTAAGATGTGATGTTATTACAATTAGGAAAAATGCATGATTTTCGTATCAAAAAAGCTTAGGCACACTTATGAAAAATTTAAGCCTTTGTCCAATTTTCGAACTTCTAATATTTGGTTTGACCTCTATTAGCTTGAATAACTGCCTGTAGGCGTCTACGCATACTTCCAACTAAGTTAGATGTCTCCGCGGGTGTTATATTTGGCCATTCTGGGCGCATGGTGTCCTTAAGAGAATCTTTCGATGTTATGAGATGAAACCATATTTTTTTTTTTTTTTTCATTAGTGCCAAATATGCTCAATCGAATTCATATCCTGCGACTGTGGAGGTGTTTTAAATTGTTAACGATGGTATATTAGCCATTCCTATACAAGAAATGACGAATTTTTCGGGTCTCACAATTTTTTTTTTAGTATAATGCAGACTTTTTAATATTCAGACAGGATATTGGGCAGCACTGAAATTACAAAGCGAGCCCGTGCGACGCCAACAGCGCGAATGAAATATTAAGTGTGGCTATATTTTTATCAGTTTATTGGTCTGCGTAAGCGGGCACTTTTGGCTTTAGTGGTGAAGTGCAGTTTTTTAGGCATACTCGCTTTCAATTTGTCTAGTATGTGAGTACTGACCATTGTTCATTAGCGACCTTACATAGCACGTCCAGATTTTGTGGGATTATTTGACTCATGGATATTTTTTTTGAAAATTATTTTAATATTCAAGTGGCCTTATACCCACCCAGTCTGGAATAATTCGGCTACGAAACAGGCGATACCATCCCTTTGTAGGATAATGACCCGAAGTATACGGCTAAAATTACAACAAAATGGCTTCTGTAAGAACTTTAATTGTCAGCCAAGCCAATTTTAAATATATCTATAGTGTAGAGGAGAGTCTTACAAACAGTTTAAGGTACAAAATGTGCCAACAGTATTAATGTTATAGCTGTTATGATCGAAAATAAATAAAAAAATCTTTTTTTTTCGCTTTATTTTAACGAATTCCAACTTTAAAGCTGGAATTAATTATATGTATACAAAATGGGATAGTTAACTGTAGTTCGAAAACTTTCTCGCCCAGAAACAGGTGCTCCTTCGTTTGCTCGTGACTCGTCTGGCTGAAGTTTTCTGATTTTTTGGCGACAAGTATCATTATAATAAAAACCATGGACTCCATATAGTGTCTTGGCTTTTTCTTCATATTCAGAAAATTTTTTCATATCTCATATCTTGAAGAAAAGAAGCCAGAGAACCATAAATTTGGACAACGGATGATAAATTGATTTGAGAATCCTGAAGTTTTTATTCGCAGCATTGAAACGATTTAGCTTTCTTGGGGTATTTAAGAAAATAAATCATGTGTGCAGTTCACACGTGGCAGAAGTGAAACCTTCAGAAAGCTAAAGACCGAATCCATTTCAAACCATATAGTCGAACTATTTCATGTTACGGAATTGATTGCCGATTAAATATGTTGTTTTTTCAAAGGATATAAGGGGACCGATATTTCCCCGATTTGATTAACAATTTTTTTTACTAAATTATGCCCATTTTAAGTTTTGGTGTCAAAAACTAAGGTTAAGGCGCGCGCAAAACAGAGGCGCCTGGTAGGTCGCTAATGAGGTCGGCCGTAACCTGACAACGGGTTGTTATGGCCATCTAAGTAAGTAAGTAAGTCAAAAACTAAAAAACCGCTAAAAATTTTTTCAAAAAAAGCAGCATTTCCATCCAAATCAAAATAATAGAACTTCTTATTCTGTCAGAGTTTTTAAAAAAATTTCAAAATAACTGAAAATTGGAAGAATTATAGGCCTTTTTATGAGAAAAAACAAAGCTAATTTTTTGAAAAACCCCACTGTTTCCTTCGCTTAAAATTGTATTTTGGACTTGTACCAATATAAGAAAGAAATGACATGAGTTGAATGCGGGTTTAAAGACATTTTAGGTCAGCAGAATTTTTTTCCGTAATATGAAATATTCTGACTGGTTTAAATGGATTTGGTTTAAACTGCAAGAGAATTTGACGAATGCAGAATCAGAAGTGGGACAGTTATTGGTTTACTTTTTCTAATATTTGTACCAAATTTAAAAGAAATTTTATTATTCAGTCTCCATGTTTTAAATTTCAACAAATAACAAAAGTGGCTTATGGTAACTAGAGTATGAAATAAATTCTTTGGTTTGGATTTGATCAATATACCTTTGAAATACTACGTCAATTACTGTTTTTGATCTTGTTGTCGCTTCAGTGCGACTACTGCACATTTTTAATTTGGTTTTGAGGAACTCAATCATAGTATCCAATGCAAAGTTCACATTTAAGTTCCCATTTAAAATCATCGGAATTTTACCGTAATCTCCTTGCATTTTAGATTTCTGAAAGTTTCACCACCACGTATGAACTGCACACATATTTGTTTTTATAAATTGAATTTAAAAAATTGAATGAAATAAAAATTTTCAAGTTACACAAAATTATATTTTTTAATTTTTGAAAATATTTCAAATTTGTAAACATACCTTAAAATTTTTTTAGATTTCAATAATATTCGCCCATTGAAGTTATTGGCGCATATTCATAGTCATATTTAGCATCAGCTTAAGTTAGAACTTTATTTTAGCAATAACTAAGTCATTCATAGTCGATTTAGCATCGGCTTTTCTGCTTAGTTATAACTAAAAAAATAGTTTCAGCTGAAGTTGATATTAAGTCGATATCAAAAAGAAAACATGGAGAAAATTCATTCATTTCATATCAGAAAATTGAATTTTGATAATTATGAGGATTATAAGTTGTTTTTATTTGGCGTGTTAAAAAAAATACACATGCATATATGATTTTAGAAAAAAAAAAGCATTTTTACTGACGAGAACAAAGAGAATAAATAATCTCTTTCTATAATCTATAAATAATCTATAATCTTTTGTTCCGTTCCACCGGACGAGATCTCTTTAGATTATTTATTCTCTTTGTAGAGGACGGCCTGTTTCTAAGGATTTGCAAGTGCTATGCACCATACGTTTTTTGGGGCGTAATGTCCACCAAAGCTGACGGTTCTTTTGTAACCTGCCGCCTCCATGTTGCGATTAATATTGCTCCAGGCTTTTTTCTTCTTAATAATCATGCTCATTTCGTTTAGTTTACTGTCCACTACCGCCACATGTTTCGAAACTAGCTCCCGAAACATACTTTTTTCCTCCTGAGACCAAAATTTTATTCTGATGAGAATCGAACACACGCACTTTGAGCTATAAGTCCACAGCCCTAACCATTTCGTCACGCTGCCTTGTAAAATCCAGTTTTTATTACTCTTTCTGTTAATTTATTAGTGTAAAATTAAAAAGTCAAAATTTATAATGGCAGGTCACTTTAGAAACCGGAAGGGTAAAAAAAAAATTATATGTATTCATATATATATGTTTTAAAAAAAAAAAAAACCTGTTAACTGACGAGATTCGAACCCACCTCCTAAGGGCTATGAGTTCACAGTCCTAACCATTACGCCACGGTGCCTTGTGTGCTCAAAATTTTTATTACTCTCTTTGTTATTTAACTAACTTGAAATTAAAAAGTCAACATTTGACAAGTTTACCACGAAAGCTTTTGTGTGGTGAATTCATTAGCTTATGCCAGTTAGTCAATACTAAAAAATCGACTATGAATAGAAAACAATTTTTAGTCATGACTAAATTTATTTTGAGCTTAGTTTGAGTTTAGTTAATTTCAACTTTAAAATACGACTATGAATATGCGCCATTGAAACTTTTTTTATATTCAATGGCCTTTTTTTGTTACTAAGAAATTGGTTTTTAAATTTAATGGCGCATATTCATAGTCATATTTAGCATCAGCTTAAGTTAGAACTTTATTTTAGCAATAACTAAGTCATTCATAGTCGATTTAGCATCGGCTTTTCTGCTTAGTTATAACTAATAAAATAGTTTCAGCTGAAGTTGATATTAAGTCGATGTCAAAAAAGAAAATATGGAGAAAATTCATTCATTTCATATCAGAAAAGTCAATTTTGATAATTTTGAGGATTATAAGTTGTTTTTATTTGGCGTGTTAAAAAAAATATACATGCATATATGATTTTAGAAAAAAAAACTAAAGAGAATTATAAGCTGTTTTTATTTAGGGTGTCAAAAAAAGTTTTTAGAAAAAAAAAATTTAATTCTGATGAGAATCGAACCCACGCACTTTGAGCTATAAGTCCACAGTCCTAACCATTTCGTCACGCTGCCTTGTAAAATCCAGTTTTTTATTACTCTTTCTGTTAATTTATTAGTGTAAAATTAAAAAGTGAAAATTTATAATGGCAGGTCACTTTAGAAACCGGAAGGAAGGGTAAAAAAAAATTATATATATTCATATACACATATGTTTTGAAAAAAAAAAAAAACATGTTAACTGACGAGATTCGAACCCACGTCCTGAGGGCTATGAGTTCACAGTCCTAACCATTGCGCCACGGTGCCTTCTGTACAAAAATTTTTAATACCCTCTTTGTTATTTAACTAACTTGAAATTAAAAAGTCAACATTTGACAAGTTTACCACGAAAGCTTTTGTGTGGTGAATTCATTAGCTTATGCCACTTAGTCAATACTAAAAAATCGACTATGAATAGAAAACAATTTTTAGTCATGACTAAATTTATTTTGAGCTTAGTTTGAGTTTAGTTAATTTCAACTTTAAAATACGACTATGAATATGCGCCAATCAATTTACTTTGCACCGATGTTTCTGACCTATGTACATTAGGGTGATTCAAATTTTATTTTTTTTGTTTTTTTTAAGGTGCTGTTGCTTAAAAAGTAAGTTTATGATATGAAGAAAAAGTTCACGAAATCTCAGCTCTGTAACTCAATTTTATAAGGTGGCGCCGGAGCCTGTTAGTTTTACATGTAAATTGTATGGAAAAATTATTTTTTACAAAAAAGTTATCTAAATGAATAGGTGATTAGTGTTGTTGAGCTGAAAAGGGTCGTTTTTTGACGTAATTTTTTACGCTGAATCCGAATCTGGCCTCAGAATTGACCCATCATGCCGGCATCCTGAAATATTTGAGGTTAATTACCTCAAACATGATGTTTTTGGTCTACTTTCGAGGTCATGTATAGGATTCAAAGAAAGTTGATCAGCTTATTTTTAACAAAAGCATCATTTAGTACCATCCTTGCCCTTTAAAATGAGCTTTCAAGTGGTGATCTGTGATGTTTCCTTGCAAAGTTATAGCCATTTTAAAGTGACATGAATTGGATGCCTTACAAAGGGTTGCAACCCAACAATATTAACCAACGGGTTTCAAATTCATGTCACCTTGAAATGGTTGCAACTTTGCAAGGAAGCATCACAGATCAACACTTGAAAACTCATTTTAAAGGGCAAGGATGGTACTAAATGATGCTTTTGTTAAAAATAAGCTGATCAACTTTCTTTGAATCCTATACATGACCTCGAAAGTAGACAAAAAACATCATGTTTCAGGTAATTAACCTCAAATATTTCAGGATTCCGACATGATGGGTCAATTCTGAGGCCAGATTCGGATTCAGCGTAAAGAATTACGTCGAAAAACGACCCTTTTCAGCTCAACAACACTAATCACCTATTCATTTAGATACCTTTTTTGTAAAAAATAATTTTTCCATACAATTTACATGTAAAACTAACAGGCTCCGGCGCCACCTTATAAAATTGAGTTACAGAGCTGAAATTTCGTGAACTGTTTCTTCATATCATAAACTTACTTTTTAAGCAACAGCACCTTAAGAAAAACAAAAAAAAAAAAATTTGAATCACCCTAATGTACATACATTACACATTTTTTTTTTCAATTTCCGATAAAAGTTTGTATTTTTTATATTATTATTCTGATGATTCCTCAAATTAAATTAGAAAAAAAAACACAACATTTCATTTCTTACGAAAAATGGCTTTTATTAGCATTGCGGCGTTTAAATAAACTCCCAAGAGATTTTTATTAAAGGCAAATATTGATAAATTAGAAAATTAAAAGCATAAGCACTTGCAATCTAAAAACTAATTCAATAATAAAATGATTTAATATGATTTACTGGAAACTTTTCATACATTAATAATAAAAAAAATTCAATTCAATTATTAATTTATACTTACTTATATTCTTGCAACTTCAAAATGCTGTCGTTATTCAGTTTTTGTCGCCCCTAAAATTTTGCCACCCTAGGCCTCACGGACCTAGGTGGTCCATCACTGATTAAACTCATACCATTTCTTTCTTGTATTAGTGCAAGTCCAAAATAAAATATTAAGCGGAAAAAAAGATGGGAGTTTTCAGAAAATTAGCTTTGTTTTTTCTCATAAAAAGCGTTATAACTCCGCCAATTTTCAACCACTTTGATTTTTTTTTAAAGATTCTTACAAAAAATGAGAAGTTCTATAAGAATCAATAAACAAAAGTTAATTATTTTGATTTGGATGGAAATGCCGCTTTTTTGAAACAATTTTCAGCCTAAAATGGGCATAGCTTAAAATGGCCATACATTTTTTTAATCAAATTTGGGAAATATGGGTCCCCTTATATCCTTTGAAAAACAACATATTTAATCGGCAGCCACTTCCGTAACATAAAATAATCCGCGTGCATGGTTTGAGATGGATTTGGTCTATGGATAATTCACGAAAAGTAGAGGTAAGTGTCATGTGAGGAATCTTTAAAACAACATGAACACATTTCTAATTGTGCATCCGTTGTTTTGCTTCTAAATTTGTTGACAAACTGCCATGACGACGAAGACTTGCGCTTGCTTATAGGAATACAATGATTGTATTGATGACAATACTTTTTCCAATTTATTTTCGAACGTTAATATTTATTTTTGTTTGACTATTTACGTCTAGAGATGGAACTTTTCCGATCAAAATTTAGATAATTTGTGAGATGTGCTGCCAAATCGCACATTATTCAGCCCAATTGTGAATACTTCAACACTTATTTGCACGATTAATAATTCTGTGGTATTAAGGAATAACAGCTTAAGTCGATCTACGATGACAAAGCGAAACAAAGTAAGTTACATGCTCATACACAGAACTTATGTTGCTTTGTCTTGTTATAACAGATCGACTTAAGCTGTTATTACTTATTGCCACAGAATTAAGCGACGATTATATCGCCGACTAATTTCTCACACAAACTTTTTTTTATATCAGTATTCTGTTCATCCTTCTGTTGTTAGAAATTGACTGTGTGTGCAATATTATTATGCATGTAGGATAGGAAAACTTTTTTTTTTTTTAATTTAAAGCAAGTGTTTTTTTTAAACCAATCTGTGTATATCATTATTGTTGACAAAAGAATAGATGAAAATTGACTAGAAATAAGTATGTGTGAAGCCAAAATGTTCATTTTGACCAATATTTCGTGTAAGAAAAGTAGCTTGTAAAAGCGGGGGATAATTGCAAAATTGATATTGAAAACAAATGATCAAAAAAGTCATATGAATAAATAACAACTTGGACATTGTCATTATATATTGAACATTTCCGGTGTTTCATTAAAAACAGAAGTCAAGTATGTACACAGAAGCTAGTGAGTTGAGCACAAAACAAGAGAAAGAAGATACCGTCTCGTTGTAATGCCATCAGAGCCCATATAAAACAGACTTCTCGTGTCAACATTTGCATGCAGAGTGCATTATGTGAGCGTCCTTATCGCTAGCATTGCAGCTGCTTTTTAGACAAACAGCAAAAACAAAAACTACAATAGGAAAAGAACATACGCTTGACGTACTTTACAAACGCTATTGTGCTGCCAACTAACATACTTACCATTGCGAGGGGGGTTATTTTTTGGTGCTCTTGCTGCCATATTGGAAATCGTACTGCAAAAGCTTTCGACCGAAAGCAGCAGCGCATTCAAGCTGCTAATTAACTTAGTCTGAGTATTGTGCCAAGGCGTGCCTCGTCATACATTGTTTGATGACATAATCCAAAAAATATTTTGTTAGTAAAAATGGCAAAACAAATATTTGAAGCAAGCTATAAATGTGTGTAGATATAATTCTGCCTTCATGTATTCTAAAATTTCTAGTACTTTTGGGTCGAATATAGGCTATAAAAGATGTATTATGCCCACTAATGCGACGCTGATGGGAGGTCTGAAATTGGTTCAAAACTTACTAGATAGCGTAAATCTTGTCGGAAAGAACCATTTTTATCCGACGTTTCGCTCGTTGGATCCAGGCTTCTTTAGGTTTTTTTTATTTAAAAAACTAAAATAAACCATATTTAAAATGGTTGTTTGTAAAATATGAGCACTTAGTAGTCGCTTACGTTATTACATTAATAAATATATTAAACTTAATTGTAATTTTGATTTTATACTAATTAAGCTAACAATGGAACATTAAACATATTAAAATAAAAACACAGATACTTTATAAGGCGACACTATAACAGGCACTGATGTTGCCAAAATCTTCTTTCCTGTTAACAGCTGTTTTTTATTTGTCTTATTCGGCTTTCTAATGTAAAGGTCTTACATTTTCTCTTTGTTCTCTGTCCAGTGCTGTCGATGTCCGCCGTATTATTTTCAAAGGACAGTAACTAGGCCGTTAACTTGCAAGAACATACTAAAATTTTTTATTCCAAATTGGCCTAGGAAAATCTAGTCTATCCTAAAAACTAGTTTTGCCGGTAACACATTCATATGTATAATGAATACATTTTCTTGCAATTTAATAATTTGCAAAATGATAGTGATTTTAATATTGATTTGAACCATATATTTGAATAAAATGATCAGTTTCGCTTTATTGTTTTATTGCAGTATCTGAAATAGAGGCTATTAAGATTTTCATGTCTATGTCTAAAGACTAATGCTGTTGGCAACGATGCATTAGCTTTAGATTTTTGAAAATCAATCTTTCGCCAATATTTGCGATAACACATGTTTTTAATCAAGCCATCACAACTTCTAGATTTTCCAACGATTGGAAAATTGAAAAAGATATTCCAATTACAAAAAAAAATCATCCCCATCCTTACCTTCGGACTAACGTGCTAAAAGTATACTACCAGCTTTGTCAAAGGCCTTGAAAAAACTGATAAGTACGCGGATTGTGGACTACCTTTAAAACAACAAGCTCCTAATTGGTGATCAATCTGGACACATAGTTGGTCACAGTTGCGCTACTGCTATGCTATAAGTTTTAGTTGATATACGACCAGCTATTGGTAAAGGTCAGATCACTATTTAAACTCTCTTAGACTTTTCAAAAGCTTTCGACTGCAGACGACAGCATTTTACTACAAAAGCTTGAAAATTATTATGGTTTTTCCAACAGTGCCTTAAAACTTCTAAAAAGCTACTTTTGAGCCGTAGTTGCTGGGAATAAATCATCAGAGCTACAATGTAAAATATATTCAGGGCTACCACAAGGTTCGATACTTGGGCCCATATTGTTCAGTTTATTTATACTTGCATGCGAATGACTCACAGGTGTACCTCTCACGTCCAGAAGGTCCTTCTCAAGGCTTGTGTTTCGTATAAACAAGGATCTACAAGCTATTTCATTGTATGCAAAACGAAATAATTTAAATTACAATTATCAATAAGCAACTCAGCTAAATATGTTTTATCTAAGCGTAAATGTGAACATTTGTATATCACAGTTTTCATTCAAAATACTTAATTGTAGCCTTACAAGTTTTCATAATTTACGTTATCTTATTTTCATAAATGAATTCACACAAGAATTTCTGCATAAGGATTAAGGACATATAACTTCATATTACTAAAATATAAATCATCGTCTAGAACGATCTTCATCAGTGTTGTTAAACAGAATTGCTCTATCACGTCAGGTTTTTGAGATATCCTAACCTGAAACTGGAATAAACGCGTTTTTGGCTTATATTTGAGGTTATGTAGCATCGCGAAATTATTTTTTCTCATATAACTATAATTGTCATCTTAAAGTACAAGTCTTGCCCTTTTAAATGCTGTTGAGTTTGCTCTAATATCTTTTTTTCGCTGGTTTTTGGTTAAGATCGGCTGGGCTTATTCAGAGAAAATAAAATGAGATTTTTTAACCCCCACCTAACGATAGAGGGCGAGGAACCGAGTTTTATGCCAGCCTATTTCTTTAACTAAACAAATTTTATTGAAGCAAAACTTCACAAGTCCGTACATGGACTAATCGTCTATTGGGAAAACGAAAACTGGCTTTAAATCAATTTATGCTGTTCAAGTCCATATGACTCTGCCCTAAAAAAATTTGATTTTATGAGACATATGTCCATTTCCACCAAAAAAGGCCTTTTAGCTGGCCTCGTATTTTTTTTTTGGAGTACATCTTTAAGCCATAGTTTTTCTTGAAGCTAAAGCTGTCTTGAATTAATATTCAAGGTTGTTCAATTAAAATTGAGATAGCTATTTTTTTTATTTGACTTAATATGTAACTCTTCGTGTTTTTTTTAATTTAAATGCAATTTTAACTATGTCTACCTTTGAATTTTAATTGTTCCTCCTTGAATATTAATTCAGAATAGGCTTAACTTTAAGAAAAACCATGTTTGAAGAGTCTGCTTCAAAAAGAAAAAAAATAGAAAAAAAATCGAAGCCATGGTCGAGCTAAAATGACAAATTCGATTTTTTTTTTATTTTTTTTTTTGGAGCAGACTCTTCAAACATGGTTTTTCTTGAAGTTTAGACTATTTTGAATTAATATTCAAGGAGAAACAATTAAAATTCAAAGGGAGACATAGTTAAAATTGCATTTAAGTTAAAAAAAAAACATGAAATGTTGCACATAAAGTTAAATAAAAAAATAGCTATCTGAATTTAAATTGAACAACCTTGAATATTAATTCAAGACAGCCTTAGCTTCAAGAAAAACTATGGCTGAAAGATGTACTCCAAAAAAAAATATAAAAAAAACAAGCCCAGCTAAAAGGCCTTTTTTGGTGGAAATGAACATATACCATAACCAAAAGTCGCCACATCTTTGTCACCTTGTATTATCACTGCAATGCAAACATGACAATTCATACTTAAAGCGTGCTCACTCCATTAATAAACTCTCTATTACACTCTGAGTACATAATATCATTCACGTATCAACCAAGCGTAACGGCCATAATAAAGCCACACACAACTTGGCTAAGTGAAAGATTAAATAAAAAACCAAAAAAAACTATCGCTTGAATTTATTAAAATTGTATATATATATTTTCGGAATAAAAGAACCATCGAAAATCAAAATAAACTAAAACCCGTTTAACACAAAAAATTGTAGTGCACTGTGCCGTTGCCAACTGGTTTTTTAACAGTGCGACCACCGATCGAAGCGCTATTGGACCGCACGCTACAGCACAAAAACATTCTTAACAAATTTTATTTTTTAATATCTTTCTCATGTCTACCAAACAAAAGTTTAAATTAAATTAAATACAAGTTTGAGAGAACGTTTGGAAAAAGAGTGTAAAAGTGAGGAAGAACAACAACAGCAAGCAATAGAGTTATAGGTTTTGTCCATATTTCACCTGACCGCTTGGCTCAATCAGTTGACGTTTGTTTTGGTTAATGGCGGTGTAACATCGCGTTCGTTTCGTAGTGCGGCGGCGGTCTCGTTTCGTTTGTGAAACTAAGCGATTGCTTCTTTTGCTTTTGTTTAAACGCTTAATTTTTGATCAACAATTCATAATTAACATCACAAAAGTTTCATCGGAAAGTTTCCTGGCTGATGTGAAAAATATTATGTATTGATTTTAACAAAAGTTAATGAAATCGTGTGTCGAATCGTGCCTCTCATAGTAAAAAGTCAGATAATACTAATCGCAAAAATTTTAATTTAATTAATTTATCAATAATTTAAACTGTACAATTTTATATGAAACAAATTCTTTTGATATGATAAAAATGCATTGATAGCAGAAAATATGAGGTCTTAAGATAAAAATATTGAAAAATTCTTTGTGCTGATAATATTTCTTAAAAACAACATATCAAAATATGTAAATGAAAAATAAAAATAATACTCGAGCCTTTTCTAACTGTCGATCTAAAAACTTCAAGCCTTTGAACTATGTACTTTCTTTCTGGTGTTGATGAGGAAATTTCAATGAGAACCCAATGTGCATAAAAACGGATAAGGATCCGTTTCAAACCCGTTACGGAACCGTCAGTGCGGATTCCGTTCTTGTGCTTTGACGGATCCGTCTCGAACTCGGAACGGACCTCTTATACGGATCCGTTCCGTACTAGTTTTTTGTAAATAGGACATCCACTAATAACGTGACTTTAATGATTTTTTCATCTAAATAAATGTGCTGCGTTTCCAAACTTTTTAGACTCTAATTTCGTATGTTTTCAGTTTTCTTTCTGTTTTTCTCTAACGGGAATTTTGTTTTGTTTTTTTGTTGATTAAGATATAATATATAACAAAGAAAATCATGGCAGAAAAAAAAAAATGTTTTAACTTTCGAAGTGCAGTTGTTGTTAATTATTAAAAAAAATCTTGATTCGTTTTATTTAAAAAAAAAACGAGTCCGTATCGAATCCGTTTTAAAATCCGGGAAAAAATTAAAACATTACTTTAAAGTGCAAAATCACCCCATATTATTTTACCGCTGATCCCGTGGTACATTACTTTTAAGGTATTGTTTTTTATTTAAAAGAATGCCGTAAACCGCATATCATTCTCTTATTTCAAAACCAATATATCTGAATTTCTCCAAATTAACAGATCTGGCATAATTTGAACTATTCTATAGATTTTCAAAATTTCAAATTATGCCAAGTTTGTTAATTTAGAAAAATTCAGATATTTTGGTTTTGAAATAAGATAATGGTATAGAGTTTCGGCATTCTTTTCAGCAATTAACAGTACATTAAAAATGATGTACCACGGGATCGGTGGTAAAATAATATTTGAGGTGTTGCAACTGGAAAGTGGAAAATCGTTATTTTTTTCCGGTCAATTTTTTTTTTGATAAAAATAAAAACAAAGTCTTTCCGGAAAATATATAAAAACTTAAAAAAAAAATAAAATTACATATTGATGACCAGATATAAGGTAGTTCATAACATGTATATAAATGTTTTTCTACAACTGCAACTCACAAAAATCGTTGAAGTGTCGATAGTGGCCCCCAGTAGGTTTTCGCCATTGTATATTAATGGTGTGACCAAAAAACAAGTCCATGTTTCCTTTCTTCATTTCCAACAAAACATCCACAAATTAACACATCTGGGGCACCCTTGCTCTCCAGCTCTGGGGCTTAGCCTTACCTTTACTCCTAACTTAATACCTAACTCTAGCGCTGGTTGGTGGCACCCTTTAGCTCGCGGCTACAGCACCACCTTAATTCAAAACTGTTTGACCTGTTTGAATATGCAATTGTATAAACGATTGGCATTAAATTCCAGCAAGTCGAGTAAAAAATCGTTTTTATAAGGTTTCTTGAACTTACTATATAACTATTTTTTTTTTTTTCATTTTATTTAGATAACGATCACGTACCCTGCGCAAAAAAAGTCGTTTATTACTAATTTCAAGTTTAACTTTTTAACTTATAATCAAGTATCTTTAAAACAAATTGCAATAAAGCAAACAATGTGAGAGTGCGAAGCATGTTTAAAAACACTTCAAAATAAGAAACCCAATAAATCTTTTTTTTTTATTATAATGCCTGTCGTTTTTTACTGTCATAGCAGAACGGGCTGCTAAAATATATAACAATTTAAGCATTGTCTCAATAGTCCGAAAGCTGGTGACAAAAAACTGCAAGCCACCTGTCGGCGGCTTGCTTAGAAGCATATTAAATTTTTACATGCACTATAAGATTTTCGTCATTGTTAAAATTGGGCTTCAAGCTTGATTCTGGTCCAAAAGCACGTGAGGAAGTGGTCAGACTGTATAATTGTGTGATTCGCAGGAATAGGCTGAAGTCAAAAAATTTGATGTCGTAAATATCCAAGTGTTCAGTATTTTTGGAAAAGTATTACTTCCACTAAAAAAATGTAACAACATTTTTTGGATTTAATGATTTCCGTTCTTGTAGGAGCTTTGGAAAGTCGACCTTTCTAAGCAAGAAATTTGCAGCATAGAACTAGCATTTTTAGGCTTTCTACAGAAAAAACTCCCAATAGAGAAACAAACAAAACAAAAATTATTTTAAAATGTTTGTTAATAAATGTTTTGTTGAGCTTACAATAATTCAATCTTTTTATTGGTAAAACACAAAAGAGTCAAAGTTTGATGAAAAACCACTTTTTTCCACCTATTTGTTAAAACTCAATTTTAATAAGGCTTAAACTACGATTTATTTAAACACCTGCATTTACTTATTGTCAAGCAATAAAACATATGTGTGTCTGAATGTGTATTCTAACGAGTATTTTTATATTGTTTTGCATATACTAAGGAATCAAATTTTGAGATCACGGAATCCCGGAGGATTTTTGTACCTTTTATTCCTGGGATTTTACTTCAGGGATCCGAGGGTTATTCTCAAAAATTTATACAGGTCCTAATGAAATACCCCTAGGGTGTGACTGATTTCAACCATATTCTGCACACATCTGTTAATCTACGTTTCAAGCATTCTGACCGAGTTTCGTTAAGATCGATCCACTTCTGTTAATTAATTAATATAGGTGACCGATTTCAACTATTTTTGAAATTGTTCTTAATTAGGTTAAATTAAACAATGATACCAAATTTAATGATCATAGGAGCACTCCTTCTATTTTTGCCCACTTTTTATATGGGGTTGCATCACTGTGCGTCGCATAAGTTGTCAAAATAATGACTTCAATACAATGAAATGGCTGAAAATTTGTATACTACTTACTTGATGATTACACAGAATTATAAAAAAAAATCAGTCACTCTTCAGTTTAGTGGGACAGAGGCAGTCAGCAGTCGCGCAAAGTGCGGTTATCGAGATTTTTTGTAAGACCTCTTGATAGTTTTGTGCCTTTTTTGGATCCAGTACTATACGTTTACTTATGTTTGTGTATATTTTTGAAGTTTAAAGTTTAATTTCTAATTTAGAAAAAAAAAAATTCAAGCGCAAATTAGTTCAAGATTTTCAAGGACATTCTCAAAAATGTCCAAATTGCAAATATCAAATGGAAGCAGCTTTTATAATAACATACATTTCGGTCATTATTATTCAATTTTTTTTACAATTTAAATACATAAAATTAGCTTATACGTATGTATATCGACTTTTTTTTTTACAAATTATCGATAATTTGCAGGACTTTCTTCAATCTTCAAGTGCTATTCGGTGCCGACTAGAGAACGTCAGTGAGCCACTCATAATTTTTCCCATTCATTAATCTGTTGAATCTTTCAGCTGATTCAGACAGATTCACCACTCACAAAAAATTTAATGAATCTAGCAATCATTCCGTCTCACGGCAAAGTCTGTGAATCTGAGTGTGTTTCTGAATCATTTCTAGTGAATCCTGATTCATTTCGTTTCATTCCGTATGAGTATATGAGTGTTTCATGAGCTACTCATGAATCAAAGGCACAGATTGTATCAAAAACGTTTGTGATACTCGAGTGGAACCTTTTGTGAAGTTTTTTGAAACATGGGGAAAGGACGAAAATTGAAATTTGACATAATTTAGAGTAGCTCCGTATCCTAGAAAGGACCGTTTCTGAACCATTTTCGGAATTTTTTTTCTTTTGCAAAATCGATAGAAAACCACGGAAGTAGCTTCGGAACTTGAAAAGGACCCAAATGGTCAAAAACAGTCCTTTCCAGGGACCGGAGCCACTCAAAATGATGTCCAAAGTCCATTTTCGACCTTTCCCCATTGATTTAAAAAAAAAAAAAAAATTTTCTGAAAATGGGTCAAAAATGGTCCTTTCCAGGGTCCGGAGCCACCCTAAATTATGTCCAAAGTCCAGTTTCAACCGTTCCCCATTATTACAACAAAAATTTTTTTTTTCGAAAATGGGTCAAAAACGATCCTTTCTAGGGTCCGGAGCCATCCTAAACTATGTCCAAAATCCAGTTTCAACCGTTCCCCAATAGTTACAAGAAAAAAATTTTTTTTTCTGAAAATGGGTCAAAAACGGTCCTTCCAAGGTCCGGAGCCACCCTTAAAAATGTTAAGGAAATGGTTCAAAAACGGTATTTTCTACGGTCCGGACCCACCCTAAGTGATGTCCAAAATCCATTTTCGAGCTTTCCACATCGATTGGAGCAAAAAAATTTTTTCGAAAATGGGTCAAAAACGATCTTTTCAAATGTCCGGAGTCACCCTAAGTGATGTCCAAAATCCATTTTCGACCTTTCCACATCGATTGGAAAGAAAAACAGTTTTTCTGTACTACAGTTCAACACAAGTGGCTCACGCTATTCACTACTTCATGAATCTGAATCCATGTAAGTGTGAGCTTTACACGCATTCACATTCATGAGCCCAGAGCTACTACAAGCTCTGATTCATGAGCAGCATGTCATCTACGTATTCACTATTAGTAAGTATGATTCACACTCACTGTTTGCATGCAAAAGGCACACTCACGGCTCATATTTTTGGTAGTGGCTCAAAACCCTCAATGAGCTACTCAATGACGTTCTCTGGTGCCGACCACTAGTGTTGAAGTTGAAGAAATGAAAGAAGCGTCCTCAACATGCGCATTGTTGTTTCCTTGTTCGCTCGCTTCCATTTTTGTTTTTTCTGAAGAATGCAACACAAAGCCTGTGCATAGCGCACAACGATAAATTGTGTGTAGCAGTAGTGAGCGCAAGTGCTTGTTGTTTTAGTTATTTTTCTTCAGAAAAACGACATGTTTGTTGTAAAGAGCTAAAATTGGCAAATTTTTTTCTATTATGCCCTTCGCTGATATAGAGCATATGAGCATGGACAAAATATATCTACTATCGATATTTCCGATATTTTTTTTTCTCGATAATTATTGGCGATATTTTTTATTTTGATACACTCGTATCGAAAATCGATTTTAGTTTTCGACTATCGAATTTCGATATTTTTGTTTAAGCTAAGGGTAGCTTTGATCCAATTGATTGCGTCGCATATATTGAATCTTCATTTGTAATTGTGAAATGACGTTAGCTAACTCGCATTGAAAAACCTTTCGTGTGGTCCCAGCCTAACAAGATAGAATATTTTTTTATACTCAAATAAATGCAACAGTGAAAAGTTACAACATCGCTGGTAAGAATAGATTTTTTCAGAAAAAATATCGATTATAGATATGTCCGATGTTGTTTTCTAGACATATTTCGATAATGTTTCGAAATATCGATGATCGAAATATCGATCATCGATATTTCGATAATGTTTTTTATTTGCCCAACGCTAATATGAAGCCAATGATGGCGTTTTCAGTACATTTAGGTTGTGAAAAATATGAGTCAGCTCTTTTTCCTCAAAAATTATTGCCGACAGCTCTTTTTCCAGGGAATTTTTTCTCATTCCCAAAAAATTTTCTCCAAATAGGGAATTGAAGAAAAATATCGAGGGAAATTTTATTCATGATAGAGGTGAAAAATATATTTTCCCATCTTGTGTTGAAAAATTTCTTTTTCGGAGGATTATTGACCAGTTTTTCCAAATTGCACTTAAAGCATTAAGTCAATTTTTTTCGTCGCTTATTTGGCGACTTTTTCTAGGGCGAATTTATATTTTCCCATATTTTGTGCGTTATAGCGGAAAAAGTTATTTAGGTTTGA
This sequence comes from Tricholauxania praeusta, assembly GCA_949775025.1. NCBI lineage: Eukaryota > Metazoa > Arthropoda > Insecta > Diptera > Lauxaniidae > Tricholauxania > Tricholauxania praeusta. Next base: position 114,537,197 of record OX459028.1, read on the forward strand.
ATGAACATTTTCTTTGCTCATTAGTGTATAATTTTATATTTTTTCATACATTTATAGGAAATATTAGTTATACCCGAAAAGCTTTAATCCGCCACTGGCTTATCGCCATTCTGTTTTACAGATGTCAAAATTTTTTTGTGTAAAATGGGCTGCTAAACACGAAAATCATACCTAAATGTCTAAACAGAATTGAAACGTTCGATTTTTCTTCTGCTTTGCTATACGTTTGTAGTGAGTATAAAATTGACGCTAGAAAATTTATCGCAGAGAAATAGAAAAAACTCTATTTTTTGGTACATATTTTTTGATGTTTAGACATTAGTACTTGGAAAAATCGAAATCAAAAAAGCTTGCTCAATTTCGTATTGTTAACTTGGAGTTTTAAAAATATTTCTCACAAAATTTCAGCTTCATAGCCCAAACCTGTAAACGGCGCGAACAGAGTTTCTGTCTGATTTCATTGAAATTTGATACAAAAACGGATTTAATATCATGCAATTCATACAATTAGACTGATGCGCGTCTTTATAAAAACTCATATTTTCCAAAGTTATGGCGAAAATTTTGATTTGAAAGCAAATACATTTTGAGGATTGATTGAAAATAACATTACAAACAAAAATTTTATGTCGAATTTTATGTTGAAAAAACATGGTGCGCGTCATTAGTAAAAAATTCGTAGTTTCCAAAGTTATGGTTTAAACACTTTAATTTTTTTCTGTTACTTTAAGGAATAGCCCTTTGGTAGCACTATATTAAGTGGTAAAGTTTATGCCAGACGTAATACTAGTTCCAAGATAGAGGCAATAAAAAGCCATTCGAACGGGACAAAAACGGAAGTGTTTTTCATGGCCATCTATAGAAAAGCATAATTTAGCGAAACCTGGCAACATTTTTTAATGCGACTAATTTCAAAATGTTATGGAATAATATAACTTTTTAATATATTTGGTTTGATTGAAAAATCTTATTCACTTTTTTTCTTACAAGGCATAATATCCATTCGAACGGGACATATTTTTCCATTTTGGTTCACTTGGGTAATTTTTCAAAACGACTTTAATATTTATATAAATAATAATATTTAAGATATATACAGTAATTAAAAAAACAAATTTAATGTTTATATTTATGAAATTAATTAGTGAGATTAATTTTAACAAAGAAAAGAGGAAGGAGTTGATATTTTTCTTAAACAAATATAAAACTTGTCTTTTAACTGTTAAAAGGTTTTTCATGTAAGGGACGTGACACCGCCCTACTAAAAACAAATTTTTCTTCTCAGGAATCAGTTTGTCCCCACACGAATTTGATCAAAATTGGTGTAGCGACTCAGTCGTGGCTCCCACTTAAAGGACTTGGAGTCTCTACTAACTTTTTTTATGGTACAATGCATCTCCTAACTAAATTTCATTAAATCGGTAAATTAGTTTAGCCGTGGAAAAGTTTTTTCCCGTTAGGGGCGTAGTACTGCCTACCATTAAAAAAAAAAGTATACATGTCCCTCCTTCTTTTCACAACCTTTCCAACAAAAAAAAAAATTCTCCGATTATGTTGTGTTGTGGCAGTTAATAAGTGGCTTAACCGTTTTGAAGTGGCTCTAACCTGTTGTCCTTTTAGCGGAAATGCCCATATGTTTGACATATTTTGGTTTGAAAGGATCTGCGTGTCATTTTTTTGTATGTCCGTGTTATTTATTGAATTTATTTAACAAAACTTTGATCATTTTAAAAACATAACTTGTTTTTATTTATTTAAAACCTATATAAATGTTAGAAAAATTTATACTCTTAAAAATAGAGGAGTACTTTTTTGTTCAGAGAGAATGTAAATTACAAAAAAAAATTAATTATCAGGAAAAAATAAATCAATTAGCTAGCGGAACGGAACAATATTGTTTCAGTACAAGACATTCGATAAATGGAAAAATTCCAATAGAGACAGAAAATAAATAATATAAAATTAAAATGGTGGTGTCTACATTGAAAATAACCCTGAATAACAGTAACAATAATAACAATAGTAATAATGATACTACGACTATTTCCAATAATATCAAAACAGAAAATAACAATAGCTTCGACTGTCAATGCGACAATTCAGTGTTGTCAGCAACAGAAACTGTAATGCCGGCAACATTAACAGCAACTTCAGTGACAACAAATGGCATATGTGAGAATAAAAGTAATAATTGTCAACTGCGAAGCAGCGGCAACAGTGATAGCGACAGCAATGTTTCATATGTGATAATAAGTAATAAAAATAGTACCAATAGCAATCATAATAACAACAATAACAATAATAGTAGTGTAAATAATAATAATAATATTTGTGATATTAAAAACGACAGTTTCAATGACATTCAAGTAGCAATTGCAACAAAAATGATAGTAACAACGCCAGCATCACCAACGACAACAACATCATTATCATCACCAATAACAACAAAAACATTTGATAGTAATCCTAAATCACCAGAAACAACGGCAATACAACGGATGTCATTGCAACGCGGCGCTCATGTAAATCTCTCACATCGTTTTCGGCAACAACAGGTAATGATTTGAAATGACAATCAAAGTGACAATGACATTAACAGTAAGTGTAGGAGAGAGATAGCTACTTAGTTGGCTCACTGATGTCACTTGCCAGCGTGATTGAATAAACAGATTTTGTACAGTGCAAATAGAAAACTAATGGAGAATTTTAACTCATTAGTGCTCTCGGCGATATCAAAAATCTGCTTCGACAGAATTGCTTCTTTTGGTTTCAATAAGCTAAAAAAAATTTTTTCGGAAAACTCATTTCCCCACTTTTCTGGAACGTCCTTTTAGAAGGACACTGAGCATAGAAAACCATTTAGCTGTGGAAAATTCATGTATACTGAAATACTAAGATAAATGTTGCTGACATATATTTTATGTATTTTTTGCTTATGTTCGGGATCTTTTGTTAGAAAAATTTTATAAAAGAATAAAAAAATATGCTGCACATACATTCTAATATAATTATTCTGGTTTAGTGTGGTAAGTCTCAAAACAGCTTTTGGGGGGTAATGGCCGGTCGCATTTTACGCAAGCGTAATTTGCTTTTAGAGTACATTCACCACAACGCCTTTGTTTTTCAATAAAACGAATTATGTGACCTATCCCGTCGTGTCTACAATCAATAGATGTTTTGGAATGATGAGATTCGCGCTATTTTTCCATTCCTAATACTTCTTAAATAGATTTTGCTAAGTCTCGACGAAAATAAAGCAAAGACGGGTATTTTACATCATTGGGCCTTACTTTTTTCATCAAATGCTAAGCGTTGATGTATCTAATAAATACGAAAAAATAGGCCAATACCATTTTTGCTGGTGCATTCTGGTACGGTATACGCTCATCAATTGGTCCAGGAGGTCAACTCCTCAAATTCCTTTGTTGTAATTTGCAAACATAATGGGTTGAGGCACTTTGACTTTTTTTTAAGCTCTTTTGACCAACGTAAGCATTCAGTCTCTTCAGCAGAATCAAAAGTGGTACCCATATTCACGGATTGATTGTCTTTCCATTGGCAAAAAATTACATTCGAACTGTCGCAAGTTCGATAATCACATGAACTACGGATATCTTTTTTTACTTCCTTTTTAATTTTGAGTGGACATTGACCCGTTCTGTTTTCCATTACAGTACCACTAGCACAATATCCAAGAGTTGATAAATGACTAAGGAGTGCGTATGATGTAAAATGTCTATCAAAATATGATTTGTGACCTTTATTTGGTAGTATCTGTGCTTTGAAAATCAGATTTAAAATTACATAACCACCCAGATCAAAAGAATTATTGCTAGTTCTTTTTGAATCTGCACCAGTGTTAACGATAAAGGTCAACAAATATCCAGAGCTTGAGTATAAACACTAAACTTTGTATCCTTTTCAAAACGTGCTCGGCGAATTGCATTCGAAATATCCGGTGGTAAATCTATTGAATTCTCCCAGTAAATTCTTTTGTTGGCTAATTTTGAATAACCTAAACAACAACAATAGGTTACAAAACTCTAAAAAGTAAAAAAGACAAATGAGTACCTGTCAATATCATAGCTCCCAATATGACAAACAATTGGTCTTCTTGTATATCCAAATTTTCCATTTTTTGCTGTGCGTACAAACCGATTTGCTTTACAATATGTTCATTCATTTCATTTGTGAAAAATAGTCGGAAAAACTGGAGTGGGGTCTCGCACTTCTGGGCATCTTTGGAAATTGGCTTAGGACTGCAAAATTGGACCATCTGCTTTGCAGGCGCCTTTTCCTTTTTTTCCATTTCGGTTTAACTTTTTCGTGTCTGATAGAATCAATATTTAAAAGAAATGGTTCTTCAGCGTTTATATTTTCTGTATTTGTGACAGAACAGTTGACTGAATTATCGATGGCCACTTCGGGCACAGTCGCCTATGTAATATTTATTTTTCGCCTTCAAGAGAATATGCTATTTGGTACATTTGATACGGTTGGAACTTCGTAGTTAGGATCGATGAATGTATCATCAGAGCCGAAGTCATTGTCTTCGGTTTCATCCCCAAATTTCCGACAATATGTGCATTCTGTGTTCATCAATCCGTACCCTACATGGTTGATAGCATTAAAGTCTACACGTCTTTCGTCGTCAAAATCTGACGCTTTTGAATCGCAATCAGACTCAGCTCCTGGTTTCTCCCTTGGTGGCACAATAAAAATATCTGTTTGAACTGGTGCGTTTCTACCAGAATCACTACTTTCCAATTCCTACAATATTTGATGTATTTTAAGCGGTTTATTTCTAAATAAGTCATATTGTAGTCAGAGAAATTCACCTGAATTTTCCGAATCATATTTGGATGGTACAAAGCGCTCAGTGTCCTTTGTAAACTTTGTAAAGTTTCAAGGAAAAAATTAAGAAAAAACCTTGCAGTTCGAAAACTACCGCAAGCTAAGTGCATACCAAAGCAAACAAGACATAATAAAAATATAAAAAAAAGCCTACCACTATTCAAAATATCATGAAAAAAAAAACTTCCAAACATGGCCCTGATGGTTACAACCATTATTTTCACGACTTAAGAAAAGAAAATGTCTTTTTGGGTAGAGATCACAGCAAAAAAGTGGCGAAATAGCATGGGGGGCTATTTCATATTATGTAAGAATAGATTTGGTGTTTTTAAGCTTAAAAATGACAACAAACTGCAACAAATCCATTCTGGAAAGATCATTCCCACAATTTCAAAGAATATTTGAACAAATTCTATTGACTTATTAGCAAGATAATGCTCCGAAACATACAGCAAAAATCGTTAAAGCCTGGATTCAACACCAAAATATTCAAGTTTTGGCATGGCCGCAGTATTTGCGCGATATGAACATCATGGAAAACGTCTGGGGATGGTTGGTTAGAATAGTTTATGAAAACGGAGGGCAGTTTGAAGACAAAAAATCACTAGTTCAAGCCATGGGCAACAATTTCTTGGAATTATTTAGAGTCACTCTACGATGCAATGCATAACCGTATTTTTGAACGGATTTTTAAAAAAAGAAGCTCCACACACTACTGATAGTTTGAATTTCTTAAATATAAAAAAATTTTGAAAAAAAAAAACATCAGATAACATTTTTTTTCTATATTTTCTTAAGTGGCCCTATTCAAGTGGCGCAAATAAAAACGCATTTTTTTGTACCTCATAACAACAAAGTAAAAAAAGCAGCTAACGGTACTCTATGAGGTACACTTTTTTTCCTATGAATTCGTAAACGATATACATATTTAGGAAATTAGAATAAAAAAATATGTTCAAAACATCTACAAGAAGAAAAATTTGAATCATATACTGAAAATTTTATTGAAATCCGCCCATTTTGAAATTGCTTGGGTCGGAAAGGGTTAAAGAACCTGAAAAGATAGTCTCACAGCTTAAATTTCAGCTCCCCAGGTATTCGGGGTATTGAGTTCTGTTAGGTCAAATTTCGAAAAAACGCAATTTTTGCGAAAATAGCCGAATTCAATAATTAATATCACTGGGCTTGGTGAACCATTTTCTTTAGATGGTGTCTCATTTAAAAGCGGATAGGCAGACACATAAAATAAAATTTATCTTTAGTATTATGAGCAAAACTACGACTTAGGATACAATTTAGCTGTCATATGTTACTAAGACTTATTTGACTTAATCGGGTCGCAAAAATAAGTTTTAAGGTCTAGCAGCTTACATTTTTATTGAAAGCATATAAGATAACACAATTTATATCCAGAACTTTAAATTTGGATTTGTCGACTTTTAAAACTAAAATTTGTAAAACGGGTTAAGAACGGCTATTTTCAGGCTAAAATATGACTATTTCTCAGGACTCCGACCCCCTAGGGATCTGAAATTTGGGCGGTGGTGCCACACTCAAAAAAAGGATTGTTTAGAAAGCGTTTGTAGCAAATTACCGAATGCTTAATATAAGCACTTATTATTTCAAGCAAACACTTAACTTTTGTCTTAAACTATAAGTATTTGTAGACAATATAAGAAAAACCAATGTATTTGACACAAGTAAATGTTAAGTTGTGGCAAGTGATTCAATTACTTCTAACAAAACATTTCATAAAATGTTGCTTCTAAATAATATAATTATTTACGACAAATAGTCAAAATATTTCAGTCAAACAATTCAATTTATGGAAGTGTTTCGACAAACACTTGTCTTTTGTATCAAACACTTATTCATTTCAACAAACGATTTATCACTTATAAACTTTTCATGTTCATATTTTGTAGTGCTTTGATTCGAAATATCTTTTTTGTTACTTGCATTGTACATATACGATATCAAATGTTTATAAGTGTATGGGAGCAAAGAACGATGACGATGTTGCCAGGCTGTGTTCTATGTTCTGTTAAGTTTTAAGGAGTAGTTTTGCATAATAATTTTCAACTATCAATTTGTAAATAAAATCAAAAGTTATTGTGACAAAAAAAATTTTTATTATTTTGTAAGTAAAATCAAAAGTTTTTGTGACAAACATTTTATTATTTCACGCAAACACTTGAAGTAGTTCCATCTATATCATTTGTGGCAAACACTTTTTTTTTTTGAGTGCATCTATTAAGGTTGTTTGACGTATCAACATTTGAGCAAAATCGGATGTTTTTTAAATTTTGTACGTTATACAGTTATACAGTTATGTAACATGAAATTAAAAAAAGCTCTAAGGATTTATTTTGTTTTAGCATATGTATATTGACTCTAACTTAACAATCCCCAATTAAATTTTTTGTTGTAACTCACACTTTTATTAAAAGTTGGTTAAAGCCCACCGTGTTATACTGTCTTCTATAAAAAACTCACAATTTTCAACGCTGGCAAGATAATGTGCCTTTACGCATATCGCATCACATAATTTCTAATGAATTAACTAATTTAAACATAACACTAGTTAAGGCGTTATCTTCGGCCAGGCCGAAACTCACATACCCTACACCGCAATGGAAATACCTTTTATATACATAAATGTAAAAAAGAAAAATGTTGCAACAATTCAAAATCACTGAAAATTCGAAGAAATAAAGAAAATATTGAAGAAAATTGAAATAGGTTGAAAAAGTCGAACAAATAAATATGGGATGTATTGGAAAAATTTAAAAGTTTGAAAAAGTCAAAAGAATATGAAAAATACTGAAAAAAAAACCAAATAGAAATGAAAAATACGAAATATTACACGCCCACTTTTGTAATTCCGCCTACTTTAAGCTCCATAAATTATATTCGTCATCTAAATCCGCATACCAAACTATAGCACAATAGCTAGTATAGTTTGTGATATATGACGTAGTTACTCTTAAAATTTAGGGCGGTGACACATCCACTGGTGCAATCCGGTTCAATTTTGTTCCAGAAAAAGCTTTCCATAAACAACACTTTTGCATCAGATTTTAGTATAATTGCTCACATATTTCGATAGATATTTCACTTAAGGTATTTTACTTGCATGGTAGGTGCCACGCCCACTGGTCCCGTTTCGCCCGATTTTGATTCAGATATACCATATGGAAAGTAAACCTCCTACAATAAATTTCATACCAATTGTTGCAATAGTTGACTTAACATAGCGATTGCAACTTTATGTTAAAATGGGTCGTGCCACCCCCTTTGCCGCAATATCTTCTATTTTCGTTACTTTCAAAGCCCATAGCAGCCGACACCTTACCCAAATTTTATGAAGATTACTCTCATAGCACACTATCTACATATAACATTAAACGTTTTTTGCTTGAATGGGAGATCCCACGCCCACAGGCACCGTTGCGCCAAATTTTTTCAAATGATACCTTCTTGCAAGTACATCTGCCTTATTGAATTTCATAACGATTATGTTGTTAGTTCTCTTAATATAATGTTTATAAATATTATGGACTGTGCCACGCCCATCGACGAGTTTTTTCAGTACAGTGGCTAAGCTTGTATTGATGACTGCTTTCAGCGGCATCATCTCTAAAATTTTGACGAACATCGTATATGCCAATTTTGATATACAGAATCAAAATTTTTAGCTGTCGAAAAGTGCGGAATCAGAAGAGAAGCGATTCCGCCCACTTTTTGCACCATTTAAGATACATAATATTCTGATATGTAGACTTTTATCAAATTCTATCACAATATCTTTTGCGGCTTACGAGATATGGCGGTATAAAGGTCGGATACTTTGAAAACTTGAAACCTAGCGTAATCCTAATTTCGTTCACATGTACATCAAACCACCAATTTTCAACAAAATCGCTTCAACTTTTTTTAAAATGGCCTTGGGTAAATATACAAAGGGTATGGGCGGTAGACGTGTCCGTTAACCAATTTCGCCCATTTTCAATAGCAAGAAACCGTAAAACTAATTTCAACAAACAGACAGACGGACAGAGCTAAATCGACTCAGGTGGTGACGCTGATCAAGAATATATATACTTTTCCATACATTCCTCGCCCCTTCTAAGCGTTACAAATTGAATATACCCTCTGTGTAGGGTATTATAAAAAACAGCAAAAATTTCTTCAATATTTCCGTCAGTATGTATTTACTGAATGTATTTAATGAATTTACTTAAAGCACAGCAAATTTTCAGTAGGCACATTTTCTACGCACAAAGTACTTACTTACTTATTGCTATCTTAGTTTCAGGAAAATAGCAATTTGCACGATTTGTGTTTTCTTTTTTTTTTAACAATATTTGTTTACATTTTTTTTTCTTTGCGAAAAAATTAAGCAAAGAATTTATTAAATTTTTTAATTTTTATTTTATTGCTTATATTTGCATTTGCTATGTAAAAAAAAAAACAGTAAACATTTTTTTCTACGCCTTTACCGAAAGCTAACAAAAAAAAAATTGTGCATTTGTTTGTATGTATTTTCATCGTTGTTGTTTTTTACTAGGAATTTTAAAACTTGTTATGCAACTTTTTAGCGTTTTTGTTGTGATTTTTACATTTCTGAAGCAGTTGTTGTTTTGTCAAAACCGTGGAATTGGCTTTAAAATGTGGTTTTTGTTAACATAACTGGTTTTTCCTTGCTAATATTTTTATCATTTTATTTTATTAGTGTCGCAAGCGGTGAGAGATTTGTTTTCGTTTTTGGAATCAATTAAGGGAACATGACACCTTCAAAACAAATTTTTTTTAAATGTTTTAAAATGTGTATAATCTTAAATAAAAACAAGATATCATTTTGAAACCTTACACATATATTTCGACACAAAGCAATATTTAAAAACATTTTTTTTTTAGTTTTCTATGAAATTTATGACCGCTAGAATTTATTGAAAAAAATACGAAAAATTTACGGCGGGCGTCATTGTGGCTTACTGAAACATTTGAAAAAAAAAGAAAATAAGAGGTTTTAATCAGCATCAAAGCCGCCTAGAAATGAACTACAAGAGAAATTTTTGGTCCAAAAATAAAAATGGCGTCATTTCGCAATTTTTCGGGCCAAAATCGTGCCAAAAATCAAAAACTATAATACAGATCTTTCTGTCCGTAGTTTATTCCCTGCATTAATATGTGCACAGCAACATATTAAAATTTAAGAAAGATCGGTCTAGTAGTTTTATTTTTATTACGCCCGTCAACTCGAAAAACGTAGTTTCGAGAAAAACGCGTTTAAAGTTTTTTAATTATAGCTTTTCAAGTACTATAACTTTGACTCTATGTTATTAAAATGCTCGCTATATATTTTATAAGCCGAATTTTAGGTTTATATCAGTGAAGGGCACTTAGTGCCTCAATTTCCTCACATTGCTCTAACCGTTATTCGACGCACAACCAAACGAAAAAAAATTTCCAGAATTTCAACGCTATCGAGGCACCAAATTCGCAGAATTTCAACAGCGTTGACTTGAATTCAAATGAAAACAAAAACAAAACACAAAGGCATAAACGACGGCGCCGCATTGTGTCTTGACGAATGTAGCAATTGTTTTTGTTTGTAGTGTAATTTGTTTTTTTTTGTGCTAATGGCAATTTTGGATATGAAATTAAAAAAAAACTTTAAAATTTCGTTTGTTGTTGCTTGATGTTGTTGTTTTCCTCTTTTGTTATATTTTTGTGCCCACCGCTGGTTTATATTATTAAAAACGTATTTTTCAATATCTTTTAAGCAAGAAACAGTCAAATAAAATTTTTTGATTTCTTGAAAATTTGAAGGTGTCATGTCCCCTTAAGTAGTAGTGTATTATTTTACACATTATTATTTTGAAATTTGAAGTTAATAACACAAAATTAATGCGTTTACACAAATGTCTATTTTGTCACTCCAAAGACTTAAGCACATTGGAAAAAATTATAATTTACAAAATCGAAACTTTTTTTTTTAAAATTTTACATATATTATATATATTATTATACATATTTTATAATGCAACTTAAATATTTTGGTACATACTTTTGACAGTTTATTATGCCTTACCTTGCTTATGCGTTATAAAACGAAGGCTGTATGGTTTAATTGTTAAAACTTTTATGTTAAAACTAAATTTTTATTATCAAGCAAAAAACAAAGCTTTAGAGTTTTCAACACAAATAAAAAAAAATTCGCTGAAGTGCGAAAAACTTGTCGCATTCGTAGTCGCAAATATTATGCAGTCACTTCAGCTACCCAGTAGGAACATTTATTAAGTTCATCCAAAGGAATAACACAATTTTATTTTATTACAATAAAATGTTTTCGATGTGAATTCGACTTTTCTGCCGTATTATGCGAAAAGGGCGTATCTCAAAAAAAAAAAAAAAATATCTGAGATTCTTATGGCATCATATAGCTTAAGAGGTTACGCGTCTAATGATATACTCCAAATGTTGGTATCTTAGTTCTATCATATACAAAATGTACTAAGAAAATTTCTTCTATCTCAATTTTACCATAAATTACTAAGCGAAAAAAGCGTATCTCAAAATAAAAAAAACTTCCGAGATTCTTATGTCATCAGATAGCTTAAGAAATTACGCGTCTAATGAAATGCTTCAAATGTTGGTATCTTAGTTCAATCATATAAAAAATCTACTAAGAAAATTTCTTCTATTTCAATTTTATCACAACATACTAAGCGAATTAGACGTACATATCTCAAAAATACGAAGGAAAATAATTATTATATTCGTTTACGACGAAAAAAATTAAAAAAAAAACGGAGACTAAACGCAAAGCTTCGATGACTGGATCACGTTGTTATTGCCGTTCCAAGTTCTTGTCATTACTTGTTTGTTTTCATTTCGAAAAGAGCGAAAAAACAATGTTCGTTTGGAGAAAACTCCCTACTTTTAAGGCTTGAGATTTCATAAGTAACAATCATGTATGCTTAATTTTTTAAATCTTTCTTTTAGCAAATATAGAATAGTTTCTAAAAATATAATTTGATTCTAGTTTTTTATACGATAGAAAATATTATATCTTTTGTATGTAAGTTTCTATGGCAAGATTACGGAAAAATGGCGTATCTACATTTTTATTGCTATAAGTACTAAGAGAAAAAGACGTATCTCATGAAAAGCGTATAAACGCAGGGAATTTCGATATTTTGCCTAAGTCATAAATAAATAACCTTAAAATGATATTTAAGTTGCCATAAATAAGTTAAAAAATCTGTAAAGAAAGTAAGAATAAAACGTCATTTACAAGACATCAACTATCCCGAAACGAAATTTTTTGAGATACGCCCTTTTCGCTTAGTACAGCAGTATTGAGCTTTAAACTTTGTTTTGATTGATCGGCAATTTGTCGTAATAATAATTTTAAGGGGTAACAGACTATTTTCTTACTGCTTATCTGCTGTATATTTTTATGAATTATGTATATTTTTCAAGAATGGTGTTTACCTATACGCAACAGTACATGTATGGAAAACTAAAAAACTCGAAGTTGTACAACATACTAAAAATTCAAGAAATTTTGGAGTGAGGCCGTTACAGTAAATAATCACCATATATTTTAATACCAAAATTCACCAAAGTGATATTACTTCTTTCGGTAAAAAATAAGTAAAATGAAAAAAGAAGCTATGCAAATGGTACATCATTTTAAAGCAAAGAAAAGAATCAATTATAGGTCATTAACACATTTTATGGAATACCATAAATAACTATTTTAAAAAAAAATTTCGTTAAAATTTCAGAAATATCGTCATATCTCCAAGGCTATATACATTTAAAAACTTTACGAATTATTACTGTAGGCTATTAAATTACATCCAATATCCAATAAGGGGTTCCCAATTTATAATCATTTTTACAAAAGCTACAGTGACCAAATAAAGTCTAGATACACCCCCACTTCTTGCGAGATCGGGAATCCGAAAACATAATGGAAAAATGTAATGATGCCGTTTTGTTTAAAACTCTTTTTTAATGATAATGTGCAAAAAAAAAGTTCTTCAATATAAATTTAAAAAGTTATCTGAATAAAACACAAAAAAACGAGTGACATAAGTCTACATACACTACGCAACTTATGCCTTGAGCTAGTGATTAATCTTTTTAGAAAACGGTGAAGTACCGTTTTTTTATACTTTATATCTATAATATAAGTCATACTTTGGTATAATGTTCTTTACTTAATTGTGGTTTGTACGTGATATTTGATTGATATAACGACTATGCCCAAAAAAAAATTCCAAATGGTAAGAGAAATTTTGTTCTTAAATTTGAAAAAAAAATCAACAGTTCATACGATCATTACAAATTGTGAGGATATTGATTCCATTGAAAACATGCCTAATAATGGCCACTCAAAAGGACCTATCTCGCAGAGATGTCCGCTTGATTTTAAAAGAAGTGGGCAAAAACCCAAAAGTCAGTGCCTCAAAATTGGTCGAACACATAGCTAGTACATCAGATCGATATTTTGTCGATGCTTTCTTATATGTACGCAAGGAAAATCGAAAAAAAATTTTTTTTAAATATAATGAATAAGAAAAAAATCAAATTTTCTTCATTTTTTGGCCAAATTCCGAAAAACTAAAATTTTGCAGCACTGGTAGCAACCCTAGGACTATTTATTTTTTAGATGAAGATATACTAATAATAATAATTTTCTAAAATTGAGTGTTCTTGAAGTATTCTAGAACATGCCATTTATTTGAACATGTCTAATGTACAAACATAAATACATGCGATTTTAGTTCATTTAAGGATAGTATTTACATATGTATGTATGTATGTCTATGCTGCCAGTTTAGGGGCTGTTTATAAGCTACGTGGTTGAGTTTTTGTCTATTTTGACCCCTTCTCCCTCACCTCGCGTAGCCTACGTTGCTTTTTCGGAGACGTGTCTCCCTTCCAATACTTCATAGCATCAGAAATCTTACATTGAAACCTTACAGTACGCGTAGGGTGTGAGCGTTTAAAGTTTGATTTGTTTCAATGATTTTTTGTTAATTTTTTACCAAATCTTCTCTATTGCTGCTCATCAATTGGAACTTATTGTTAATTTATTTGTGTTTTTAAAAATTCGATGAAGATCTTAATTGTTTTACCTATCACCGATCAGATTTGTACCAAGGTCGCCCTGCATCATGCCACTGTTCAAAGATGCTCATCTTAACCAACTCTCATTACATCTCCGAGAGGCTAAGACTTAATTGCTTTTCTGTCAAAATTAAAACTTGAATTTTTATATACATACATACATATACATACATTTAGCCAGCTAAAAAATAACAATAGGTTGGCTGATATCGTAACATCGCATGTAACAATTTTGTTAATAGGGGATACCCAGGTTCAAATCGCAGTGGATACGACATATTTTTTTTTTTTCAAATTAAATAAAATTCCATAGAATAATTTATTAGGTTGACATATTATTTGATGCAGGTCAAAGAAAAATACATAAATCTAAGACTCTAATTTTTACCAAAACATTTGATCTGGTTAAGATGATCAGGGCCTTATAGGTTTTAACTGGGTCTACATCTTTAAGGTGAAAATAGGTTCAACAACACGTTCACCTGATCTGACCATCTGAATTGTTATTGTTTTTTTTTTTTAGTTGATCAGGATTGTATACATTTTTATATGGCTTTCAATAAAAAAGATTAATGAGGCTAGCCAGCTCCGGTCCGTACCACAATCGTTCAGGTTCATTCGTGATTTGGTAAAACTTATCGGGACTGGTCGAAATTGCATAGAGCTTTCCCTTGTAGGGCTGAAATATGTCTAAACTTTCCCATACCTGATCTGACTAGCCTGAATTGTCTTGCTTTGGTTAAGCTGATCAGGGTTGTATAAGTTTTTATAGGGCTTCAAATAAAAGTGATTAATTAGGCTAGCCAGCTCCGTTTCTTACCAGAACTGTGCAAGTTCATTAATGATTTGGTTATTATAAGACTTTCCCTGATAGTGATGCAGTATTATGGCCAGTCTTTCCCATACCTGATCCGGAATTTCTTAATACGTTTCCACCTTTTAGATCCTGATAAGATTCACACATGGCTGCCCGTAATTGGGTCAACCATTCCTAGCCTGCTCCGAATGCTGATAGGAATTCCTACTCCGGCTATTATACAGGCCAACAACTCAGAAAGCTATATTGAGAGCTTTGTGTTGCAACACTTCGAACTCTGTGTTGCTATACTTGATGGTATGACCTAGCACTGAACAAAAAGCGAACGTGATCGAATAAGTGGCGATGGCAAGAACTCAATACGGTAAACCCGGGGTTCTTTTTACGTAAATTCCAAAACTTCAATGAGAATTTAAGACTACAACTCACATTTCTACTGTTTATGCAAATATATCACCTTAACTTACTTAAATGAGAGCTATCTCCAAGACAACTGTGAATAAATTCAAATAATTATAGCTCTTAGACTTTTTACTCACTAACTCAAAACTATGAGATTGAGAACGTTGAAAAACATATGTGTCAAGTGACAACAAGGGTTGTCAAGTGTAGGCTTTTGACGCGGCCATGCCTTTAATTTAATGTTAAAGTCGGGGGCGTTGTAGGAATTAAAATATTACGAAAAAAGCCGTTAATTGGAGGATATTTGTGATACGAAGGTACATTTTCTTTTGACGCCTGCAAAAGAAAACAGGTCAAGATTTTTATATTTTAATATTGCTCACCAAAAAAAACAAGGTCATCTAATTTATCAAAAAAAAAAAAAAAATTATTTTTTCACCATTTGAAGGAAAAACTATTTTGTTTTGGGAAGGTCGCTAATTCATTGCTTGCAACTTGACAACCCTGTGTACTTATGAAAATGTAGTTCTATGCTTTTGCAATGTGGTGGGTTGTTTTGGTTTCGACCCAACTGAACAGAACCACTTTCACTTATTTTGCATGCGCACCGCAGACCGTCCGTCTATCTTGGTGGATGGATTGCAATCACACTTGACAGGCTTCTAAAGTGGCATAATATTTTTGTTGATGGTGTCTGCCCCGTTGCTCTTATTCGTGTTGCAACTGTACATAAGTATGTTTGCATGCTACAACAACAGCTGTTACAAGCAAATATAGGGATTTGTATTTTTTTGTTGTAAATTTTCCTCGACGCATACAAATTGGCCTGATTTGGTTTTGTCATTTGAAAGCACTTAAAATGCGTTAATGAATGGGTAAAAAATATGACAAGTGTAAAGTGAAGAAATGTAGTTGGAGTTTGGTTGAAAGCACAGTAGCTATTATGTATCAGTACCAGGAGATCGACCATAGTTCGGTTTTTCGTTTTGAGGCTGAAAAGTTGAAAAAATATGCAAAATGTATAAAAAAATTGTATGAGGTTATAGAGGTTATACTAGTTGAAAAAATATGAAAAGTATTTAAAAAGTTAAAAGAGGTTGAAAAAATCGAACAGTAAAAAAAATATGAAAAATGTGGAAAAGCGTCGAAAGAGGGTGAAAAAAGTCAAAAAAGTATGGAAAATGTTGAAAAAGGTTGAAAAATCCGAAATTGTTGGCAAAGTCGATTAAAAAGAAATGGTTGAAAAAAGTTTGAAACAGGTGAAAAAGGCTGAAAGCATCGAAGAAAACATGGAAAATGCTAGAGAAAGTTGAAACAGTTGACAGAGTTTGAAAAACTCGAAAGAAGTTGAATGTGGTTAAAAAAGTCAAAATAAATTGAAAAAGGTCAAAAAAGTCGAAAAAATATCGAAAATGTTAAAAAAAGTTGAAAGAGGTTGAAAAACTCGAAAAAAGTTGAACGAGATTGAAAAAATAGAAATAGATTAAAAAGGTTGAAAAAATATGAAAAATGGTAAAAAAAAGTTGAAAGAGGTTGAAGAATCTCGAAAAAAAAATTGAATGAGGCTTAGATATTCTAAAAAAATTTGGAACATGTTGAAAAAAATTAAAAGTTGAAAAAGGCAGATAAAGTCGATAAAATATGGAAATTGTTGAAAAGTTGAATGTTGCTGAAATAGTAAAAAATCGTTAAAAAGTCGAACAAATATGAATCTAATAAAATAAGTCGAAAAAATATGGTAAACATTGAGTTGAAGGAGGTGGGAATAAGTCGAAAAACGATTGAAAAAATTTCAAAATATTGAAAAAATCGGAAATTTTTGAAAAATATTGAAAAGCGCAAAAAGTTAACAAACTCGAAAAATATGTTGAAAAAAGTTAACGTTAAATTTGCTATAATGAGCTGCACGGAGGACAAAGTTCAAATACACCAATATTAATATTTTGTTGTTTGTCCTCTGTTGGCAATTACGTCTGCACGATGTCTGGTCATAGATATGATCAAATCTTGGATTGAATTTTGTACCAGGAGTCTTGAACTTTGTTCAGTGTACCAATGATCTTACTCTCAGAGAGTGAACACATTGTGCAATATTATCTAACAATAGCAACTAATAAAATTGTTCCAACTGTTTTATAATAAATAACTAAACTACTGGCACGGTGCTATTTTTTATAGCCACTGCACATGGCTGAATTTATCTAAAATCATGTGATGGCCATACTATTAGGTTTTCGTAGAAACTACAAACTGACGTAATATAATTCTCCAAAGAAAATAAGCGACCACGTATCTTTATTTTTGGTTTGGCTCGAAATTACGGGATATGCACCTTTAAAATTTATTTGCTGCAAATTGAATTTTCTAAAAATCTTAAACTAAAGTGGTGTTTTAGGCCTTTTAATGCCTTTAAACATATGTATGTGACTTAGCACTTTTTCAAATCAGTTTATATGTCCAAAAAAAATGTAATCCTTTCATTTCATAATTTTGGTTTTTAGCTCAAAAAAGGGAAATTGTTTTTCTTTTAATTTTTACTAGTAAACCTAAAAATTAAGCAAAGTGTTCCATTGCAGAAAAAGTTTCGTAAAGTTTTGTAAATTGAGAGCGCGCTTCTCAGAACGAAAAAATATGACTTTTCAAAGCTAAATCCGAAAAGTATGCTCAGTTAATTAAGTACGTACGCTCACAAAACGTATAAGAGGTATAATTTTTTCAATTGTTTACAAGCGTTTAGGCGCGGTTATTGAGACGTTTTGTTGTTTTATCTTTCTTCTTTCATCATAAGCAAATTTTCTGACACCGAAAACTATTTTATATAATAAAAAGATATTTAAATTGTGTAGACTGTGGATATCTTGCTGTTGTCAACGCGTGAAAATGTGGGCGCTAATTAAATTAAAGCAATTAGAAAGAGCTGCAGTATCAGCGCTTATGCATAAAATGGACAAGAAAGACGATTAAAGAAATTTAGAAACGTTATATATGAAATTCATGTGGACGGACTTCGGCCACAGCTCAGGGCATATATCACCCAGTACGTCCAACACCGGCTTCTTTAGCCACAGTGCTTTTGCACTAAAACTTCATTGCATATTTTAAGGCTAACACAGCGTAACGTTATTTAAAAGACAAGACAATAAATCTGTCAAAGTTCGTTCATTTTATATAAATTGGTGTTTTTTAATGTCTCGAAAAGTTCTGGAAAAGTTTATTTAAGAAATAATAACATAATTTCGATTTTCGATTTTTCATTCCAGGAGCAATTACGTCGACGACGGGAAGAAGAAGAACGCATTGCGCAACAAAATGAATTTCTGCGCGCGAGCTTACGTGGTTCACGGAAGCTTAAGGCTTTGCAAGATAACAAAGCAGCACAGCAACAGCCCGTGGCCGCTGAACGCGTGACAACAGGCGTTGAAAATGAAGCGTACATGGATGACGAGGATGTGGAAAAAATCAATGGTAGGTTTACACTATATTCCGAGACATACCATACATTTTTTTACCAATCACCGAGAAACAAATTGCTTCAATTTGGTTCAAATTATGCATTGGCATACCCTATGGCAAAGCTTAAAAGATTAAATTACTGTTATTTTCTGAGAGCCTTAATTCCAGGGATATAACATATGTACATCCCTGAAAGCGATATCGCTATCCAAAAATTAATTTTTTAGCAAATGGAAATTTGTCAAAAACTCACATTCACAAAATCATTCTTGAACAGTAATTTAGTGTCATTGAAAGCAAAACATATCAAGTTTTTTCAAAAGATAACTTGAATATTTAAAAAGATTTCAAGAATATTCAAACGAGTCAATTAACTCTATTATACGTTCTGCCTCATTTGTAGTTTTTTTTTTTTTGCTTTCTTGATTTTTTTTAATATGTTAGTTAATAATGAAATACCAAGTAAGTAAAGTAAAGATTTATTGAGACTTTGTTACAAAAATTAGGTATTACATTATTAACGTTTAAAATATGGGAAACTTAGAATTATCTACATCTATATATTAATACGTGAACATCGAATCTTGTGGTACACTTTTTTAGTATTTACTATAAGGAGAGGGGAATGAAACTTATATCATTGGAAAGGTACTGTTCCATAGATGTGCAGAAAAAGAAAATCAGGTGTATAAGTTGCCGTTAAGGCAGGTAAGATAAAGTTAACATGATTCCCTCATACAAAACGCATTAACCCCTAATGAAAAAAAAAACGCTGTCACGGCTGAGATGCCTCACCGATTTTTATGAAATTTGATATGGAGATAAATTAAACCTTGAGTAAAGATATTTGTTTAGAGTGGGTGAAGCCACGCCCCTAACAAGAAAAAATATCTCTACGGCTAAACTAATGGACCGATTTTGTTGAAATTTAGTTTGGATATAGATTGAACCCTAAAAAACAGTTGTCAAAACTTTCAGTTCTTTTAGTAGGCGTGGCACCACTCCTAACAGAAAAATCTTTTTCACTGCTAAACTAATAGCCCGATTTTGATAGAATTTCGTACAGGGATAGATGGAATATTGGGGAAAGGTATTCAGTTTAAAATATACAGTGCCACTCCCCCAATAGGAAAATATGTTTTCACATCTAAGCTAATGGACCGATTTTGATGTAATTTGGTATGGAGATAGGTTGCACCCTAAGGAAGACAAAGAGACGATGACAAAAAATAGCTCTTTGAAGTTTGGTTTTTCAATACTTAGAAGTGAGTTTTGTTTCTTTTATGCGCGCTTCATTAGAACATACTTTCATTATTTGAGCTTAGCCGATCTTCCAGATAATCGAATTCACAGGGTCAGTAGGAAAATATGTTCTCACAGCTAAAATAATGGACCGATTTTGATGAAATTTGATGTAGAGATAGATTGAGTCTAAAGAAAAAGTATATGTTTTAAGTGGATGGCGCCACGCCCCTAACAGGAAATATGTTCTCTTAACTAAACTAAGCGACTGATTTTGATGAAATTCGGTATGGAGATATGTGTACTGAACTCTAAGGAAGGGATTAAGATAGGTATAGGGCAACATCTTACCATGATTTTTATTTTTGAAAGCGATGACAAATAATAGCTCTTTTTATATCAGTTCTTTAACACCAAAAGCATTTTTAATGGTTGAATTTCAACCACTCGGCGAAACTAGTATGTATTGTTCTAAACAGATTTTATGTTTCGCTACATGCTTGAGTTATAGAAGATATATGCATATTTATAAAAGCTTAAAGGTTAAATTGTGTTTGCTCCCGACACATTAAGAATAACATGAGACGAGACTGCCTCCTTGAAAGCTTACAACTACAATAAATATAATAAAAAATTAAAAACTAAATTAAATCTAAAACTAAGAATTAAAAATTTAAAATTAAAAATTGATATTTACATATTTACAAGACTTAAGCTAATAATCAAAGAAATAAAGTTTAAAATTTACTCAACCTCTGTGGGTTAGAGGTGAAGTGGTCTTATAAAATTCAGGAAAGAGGGAAAAATTAATATTGTTAGGACTAATAGAAGTTGGTATATTTTCATTTAGTAATCCAATATGAGAGAGATAAAAACTGTTTGACCAACTCAATGCACTGTGCTGATTCAGAATGTCGGACATTAAAACATTTTCGTGAAATCCCAGCCTTTCCGAATAACGATGAAGCATTAAAAGGGCATAAACGAAAAGTGGTATTATTTGAGCTTTCCCATAAATAAAACGATTTGAGAAACGCTTAGTGTAAGATTCGTAACTTCAATCGACACCAAGCCTCAAAACACTCCTTTCAATTATTTCTAACTCTTTCGCAACAGTAGGCGAAATGCTAAACCAAATCGGAAATCCATATAACATGGCAATACTCACTTTGTATATAAGTAATTTAGTTTTTGAGCTTAAGTGCTTATTAACCAGTAATTTAATGAACATTGATTTGATTCGATTAGCTTTAGATTTAAGTAATCTGGCGTGTTCGTTAAATTTCAATAAATTATTAAATGTAATACCAAGATATTTAATTTGATTTCTAAACGGAATTTCTACGTTATCCAAAAAGAGGAGCAGGTTTTTGCTTGAGGATCAACATAGTAGGGACACTTTTCAGATGCGTTTCTGATAAAAATCGCTTCAGATTTATTCGGATTAATTTTGATTCCCCACTTTTTCTAGAAATTATTTACAATATTAAGATGATGCGATACTGATTCTAATGCAACTGTAGGAGAAATAGCATGAGCATATATAAGAGAGTCATTGGCATACAAGATACTTTGTGAATCATTTTATTCATGTGGAAAACCATATGTCAATATATTGTATAAAAGAGGAGCTAGGATTGCACCCTGAGGAACGCCACTACTAATCGATCCAAGATCTGACTGCACATTATTGATTTCAACTAAAAATTTACTGTTTTTAAAAAAGCTTTTAAGTATTTTAACTATAAAGGGATTAAATCCTAATTCAATTAATTTATAAAGAATTCCGTTGTGGTAAGCTCTGTCGAAAGCTTCCTCTATGTCGAGTGAAACGGCGACGGTGCATTTCTGATTTCGAAGATTGCAAATTACATCACTATGGAACTTTACCAAAGCGTCTACCTAAGAATGCCCTCTCTTAAATCCAAATTGCTGGCAAGGAATGTATAGTGTGGCCCATAATAACTGTCACTTAAGCAAAGTGTTATAAAAATCAAAGTCGTCTACAATATTTTTTTTATTTATCACAAACGCTGAACAATATTCCAAAATTTATTAAATTAATGATGAAGTTCGAAACTATCACTCTTTTCTTTGCTTACAAGACGTAAACGTTTGAAAAAGGATTCACAGGCGGCACGCACCATTTTCTGCTCCATTTCGTCCCAAGTCCCTGTCAAACGCTGCTTGAACCTATCAATTGTTAAGCCTTTTGTTGACCTCAGGCCCGTGCGCAAGGGGGGGGAGGGTTTGGGGATTCAATTCCCCCCATTGGGAATTTTCGCACATACTTAGGTTTTTATTGATATTTGAACGAATAATCAAAAAGACACAACAAATTTTTTTTTTTTAAATGAAAGGACTAAAAAGCCAATAAATCGTCGAAGCCCGAGTTTTTCTTTTATGACAAGATTTGTACTCTCTAGCTATATTTGAACCAAAAAACACGATTTGAACCACTGCGCGTCGCTAAGGCTAAGTTAAACGAGCGGTTTTTCAATGCGCGTTTAAGCATACTCTCAAAAAAATCAGCTTCAATGAAAATTCATGCACAAATCTATTAGCGCCATATAACTATTTCAATTTTGCATGATGGTTCACGTGACATGTGGATAAATGTAGTTCAACTTTGGCGTCAACGCATTGCCGGGCAAGACATCAAAAATTCTCTCGAAGCACTGGATATTTGCAATGAAGACGCGTTTCCAAATGTCCATCAAATGCTTCGTGTTATGGCAACTTTGCCTGTGACAAATGAACGCTTCTTTTCAGCGCTACGTCGTCTAAAGACATACCTCAGATTAACTATGTCCGAAGATCGGCTGAATGGCTAAGCCTCGTTAAATATACATCGCGATATCGAAATCAATGTGGAAAGAGTTTTGGACGAGTGTTTTCAAGTACCTCGCAGAATTAGCTACTTACGTAATGATAACTGAATATCGAATCATAACATAAACACTAGACTTGTTCAAATAAATGGCATGTTCTAGAATACTTCAAAAACACTCGATTTTCGAAAATTTATTCAAATTCGTGTATATCCGCATTGAAAAAAATAAGAAAAAAGTAGTCTTTGGGTTGCTACCAGAGCTGCACAATTTTCATTTTTCGGAATTTGGCCTAAGAAATTGGATTTTTTCTTATTAATAACATTTTTTTTTTAATTTTCTTTCGATTTTCCTTATGTACACACAAGGAATTATCGAATAAAAATTGGCCGTTATTTTTAAAGCCTATACATAAGGAGAAAAACGGTGGTCTCTCCGCGAGTAGAGCTTTGGTGTTTCTTGTGTAACAGCTCAAATCCTTTGTTGTTTTCACTGCAATCACCTTAATACACTGTAATTTGAAATTCGAGCTCTAAAAATGCACCCCCTTCTACCCCGGATAGCTGCTGTCGGTTCGATTTTTTTGTCCTCTTTTACAAGAGCTTGTTCAACAATATTCCGCTGTCAGATTGCTGTAACGCATTATTTTGTTGTTCAAACCCTATTTCTCCTGGACTATAAAAAGAAATTCAAATTTTCTTTATTTTTTCGCCAAATTCCGAAAAATTAAAATTTTGCAGCTCTGAAAGCAACACTAGGAGTATTTCTTTTTTTAGTTTTTTAAATGGGGATATACTCGAGTTTGAATAAATTTTCGAAAATCGAGTTTTCTTGAAGTATTCTAGAACATATCGCACACATTTAGCTAAAGAGGCACAACTCAAAGTTTTCAAATTTTCAGAAATCGCAAAAAACTGTTTTGAGCTTGTGAACTATTTTTTATAAATAAAGTGTGAATTATTTAGATGCAGGTACTAATAGGATATGGTTGGAAGCCACGTCACAATCACAACAGCTTGAAGTCTCCGACACTAAAAATAGGACACTTTTGCATATTGTAGCCTAATTTCTATTGCAACATGAAGTAAGACAAAACTGTTTTTTGACACCAAAGTACAGCAAAAAACGAGCTAATCTATTTTGTGCTGACAGATATGTGTATGATGAACAGTTTTAACAAGTAAACTCGAAAATGGGAAATTTTGAGTTGTGCCTCTTTAGCTAAATGTGTGCGATATGTACTTTTGAACATATAATAATAAGCGTATATACATACATATATGTGCTTAATTATAATTAAATGTCTATATTAAAAGTAAACCGTTTTTTGACGTTTTTTATGAACATAATCTAACATGAAATGTCCGAGTTAAAACCCCCCCCCCCCCCCCCCCCCATTGATGATTCCTGCGCACGGGCCTGGTTGACCATACTTTATCTAGCATATGGCCTCATACTCAAAAGTCCAATGTCTTGAGATCCGGTGATGATGCTGGCCAATCTTCCGCAGAGATGAAATCAGTCGAACTTATCGGCCCTTTTCCTATATGAGGTACTGCTCCATACACCTTGATTTTGGTCACGTTTTGATATCGATCAGCAGTCAATTCATCTTTTGGAGCATTCGCAAAACTTCTTGCGTACAAACGGTTACTCTGCTGGTTGTGGCTGTCTTTCAGGAAGAACAGTTTTTCATCCGAAAAAATTGTTTCATCTCCACCGTGCCAGTCAAGTAGCTCCTTACTTTTTGTAGCAGGTAATTGCTTTTGCTTAGTTGTTAGCCCATGAAAGCTTTAGCTTTTATAGGCCTTGAGTCGTAGATCATTCCTGATAAGAAGCTGCTTGGAAGTTTCTTATATTTTCATATCCTTTTCTACAGAGCAGGCTGATTGAGCAGGATATCGTCCTCTCACTTGTTTTATGACGACATTTGTTTGCACAGTCTGATTGCGTCCAATTTTTTTTTTTAGTCTTCGAGTCTCCCGTTATCTTATATCGTTTTATTGTCTTATGTATGAATTGTTCTGCTATTTCGAGTGGTTTTAGTATTTTTATGATGTCACAATTTCTGTAATTTTTTTTTAAAAAAATTTATAACTAAGTCACGTTTATCTTCCATGGCGCTTCTGAGTTTGATGAAAATAATATTTTTTTTTGCCGTGTACATTCGTTGTGTACAATTAAATTGGGAAAGCAATGCATCCTGAGATTATAAAAAAAATCAGGTTTTCAATTTTTTTCGGAACAGTGAAATTTGGTGACAGTTATTATGGCCCACACATTATTCGTATTCCAAATCGGTCTCCATTTTTACATGAAAATCGGTCTAGAGTTGTTCAAACTAAAATCGTTGGCTTTCTTTTGCAATGAATAAATTTTTGCAACTTTCCAACAATCCGGGAAATAACCATTATTAAAGCAATTGTTAAAAATAATGCACAAAAACTCAAAGGCAGATAAGGGAAATTTTTTAATGAGATAGTTCGAAATTTTGTCTGTGCCTGATGATTTTTTTGCATTCAATGATTTTGCAAGATTTTGAAGGCCTAAAGGAGATATAAACTGAGGTAAGTTAGAGTTATTTAAAGAATTTATATAAGAAGAAAAAATTTGTTTCGCATTAGTGCATGAAGTTAAACAGTTATTGATAGAAAAATTGATGTCCGATGTGTCTGGTTTATCTGGAATATTTTGTCTGTAAATATGAGAAAAATGTCTTCTAAAATGTTCGACTTTATCTTCGTCTTCGGTATATGTTGTCTTTATTAAAACATTTATTTTTATTGTTTCCTACGCAATTATAAATTTGTTTGTAAGCTGTTGGTCCAGGTTTTATGTTACTTAGTCGACGATTAAACTCTTTTGCTTGATGAAGTTCAACTTGCTCTTTAATAATGGTTTTCAAGAGTTGGATTTGTGTAGATAAGGTTTGATACTCTGCACATTTTCTATTACAATTTCTCTGGTAAAATTTCTTCAATTCTTTTTGCCAATTGTATTTGATAATCTTAATGTTGTCGGGAATAATAACTTTTTTATTCTTGAATTCAATTGTCTCGGAATATAAGTCGGTAATTGAACTTATACAATTTGTGAAGTTATTAATGTAAACGTCAATTTCCGTATTGGTCAAATTTTTATCTGATGTCAAAGCTAAATCGGTCAACACAATGTCCAAGTCTGATTGAAATCCACTCTAAACTGTTTTTTCAAAGGAGGAATAAACGCGAGGTGGCACAAGAAGCAAATCGAAGTCGGAGAGATTCAATTTTAGTTTTAAGGGGAAATGATCCGAAAAAGAGGGTATAGTCGAAATGAAATAATTTTGATTATTAAAGTCTATTAAATTTGTGCTAATTAGAAAATGGTCTAGATAAGAGCTTCCATTTGGAAAAGAAGGTAAAACATCACAAATTCTTAAAAAATCTAAATAAGAGTTAAAGCTTTTACCATTTAAATTATGAATTACATCTCCCCACGATGTGCTTTTTGCGTTGAAGTCACAACCAATAAACACCCCATCATAATTAGTAGATAAATGTTTTACTTTATCTAGACCAGCAAAAAAATCGCTTGGACAGAAATGGCAAGGTATATAAATACTTCCTAAAAGAAACTTTTTAATTTGGCCAGAAAATGAAAGTGGAATTTCAATGAAGCAATTTGGAAATTTTACGTCAGAAATTGAGACAACTGAGTACTTAAGATTTTTTTTGATTACGATTGCCGTTCCCTGTGGCGATGAATCTCTAACAATATTAAAATTTTCTAAAAATACATTACAATTTTGAGAAAGGTGAGTTTCTTGTAAAAAATATATGTCAATACTAGCTGTCCCGGCAGACGTTGTTCTGCCCTTTTCGATGTGTGGCGCGATGTTGTATGAACGCATGCGATGGAATGTAAAAGCGAAACAGCCCATTTTCCCAGTGAAACTAACTTTTGTCCCTATCCTTTTACAAATACACAGTAGGCCTGGCAGACGTTGTTATGTGGGGCGATAATTTGTTCCTTTGAAACCTACTTTTGACCGTACCTTTTATATACATGTTTATGTACCAAGTCCCATTCATCTGCTTCCAGTAGTTGGTGATATATGATGAATTTGATTTTGAAGGGCGTGTCACCGCCCATTTTTTTAAACCAAACTTTGTAAAAACATTCCATAGGCCACAATTATGAAATCTTCATGTAAATTCTATTTAAAAAGTTATTTTGTATAAGAGCCACCCAAAGTATACACCCTAAATAAAATGTGTATGGCCTAAGTTGTGCCTCTTAATATAAAAGCCATGTGTAAGTTCCATGTGAATCGACTAAGTGGTCTTCGAGAAAATAATATTTTAAAAATGTTTTTGTATTAGGGCCAACCTAAATATGCACCCTTAATTAAAGTTATATAGCCTACTTAAGCCTCTTAATAGAAAAGACACATGCTGTAAATTCCATATGGTGTAAATTCGGTGTGAGTCCATTTACCGGACTTAGTGAAAATTCTATTCTAAGAATATTTTTGTTTGTGGGCCACCCTAAATATGCACCCTTAATAAAGTCTTATATTCTATGACACCCACGTGATCGATACTAACATACTACAAAATTTTCATCAAAATCGGCCGGATAGTTTCCGCGTCCATAAAAAACAAACAGATAGACGGACAGGCAAAAACTAAATTTCATAAAAACAACAAATTGCAGTTTAACTGTAAAAAACAATGTACACTTTTTTCAAATATTCATTAACATCGTACTCTCTCATAAAAAGTAAAAAAAAACTCAAGGAGAGTTGTTATTTGAACGTCGAAGCTAAATATAAACGGTACAAATGAAAACAAAAATAACAACACAGAATTCAAGAAGCAGCAGAAGCATAAGCAACGACAAATCGAACGACA
The DNA here is from genome assembly GCA_949775025.1 of Tricholauxania praeusta. Lineage (NCBI taxonomy): Eukaryota > Metazoa > Arthropoda > Insecta > Diptera > Lauxaniidae > Tricholauxania > Tricholauxania praeusta. Next base: position 114,564,841 of record OX459028.1, read on the forward strand.
ATTATTGTGTGAGGTTTTGCAAAAAACTTAATCCTAAAAAAAAGTATTTTAACTTAAAAAAATCATAGAAATAAGTATACAATAACCTTTTTTAGCGCAAATATGTTGTTTTAAAACATAAATTATTAAAATCGGTTCAGTATATTTTGCGGTTTGGCGTTACAAACCATTTTCATATAAGCTTTTTAATATTTGCAGCAATTCAATTCGCCTGCTTCCCTCAATTAAAGATTTTACAATAAAAGAGAGGAAATCTAAAAATTTACGGACCATATTTAATTAGAACGTCACGAAGCAAACTTCTGTATTCAATCTTAGCCTGCTCTTTAGGTAAAGATTTAAAAGTTCGCAAAAATGTTTTTATTTTGTTTTCTATTAAATTATCTTCGGACTCTTCAAAATATTTACTATCTTCAACTAATTGAGGTACAGTCGAACCCGCTTAACTGAACTCCGTCTAACTGAAAAAACCGTTTAACTGAAACACCAAATTTTGCACGGAGCATTTTTTGACAATTTTCTTATAAATAACTCCGCATAATTGAAACCCGCTTAACTGAAAACCCCGCTTAGCTGTAAAAAAGTTTTGGCAAAAATTAAAGTTTTTCACTTAAACACCTCCGCATAACTGAAAAACTTTAAATGAACACGTCTACAAAAAAGTGCTCTTTATTTTTCCTCGTTCACTCTATCTGCTATGTCAGATTTGACAGTATAATATCAATTGGTTTGTGCTTATATTGCATACTTATTTCACGACAAGTTCTCCATCTAGATAACGGAATTTTTTTTATAGATTTTTCCAAAAAGGTAGACTTAGGTACTTGCAGCATTGAAAATGGTAAAAAGAGCCTGGGGCATGGTAAGCTTCGAAACTACTAAAAATTACTTTCGAAAGACGGGTTTTGCTGCAAGCATTGGTGAAATTATTTCGGAAAATAATGATGAAGAAGAATCTTAGTTACTTTTCGAACACAATCAAGCAGGAAATTGAATTGCTTGTAGATTTCGATGTTTTGGAGAAATGACAGATTAAGAAATCATAAATGAAGTAATGCATGGATCTGACAATAATCAAAATGAAGTCGATTCTGATACCGAAGACTTGTTAAATTCAGATTTTGCACAAAAGCCTGTGAATGAGGCTTTGAATGCTATTCAAACTTTAAATGAATTTTTTTATAGGGATTTCGGAAGTCGATGTAGCTATAGATGAACTTGAAGACAAAATATCTCTCCGTAATATGAGGCGCCCGGTTTCAAAACCGGCCAAGTCCATTTTTCATACTTTTGGAGAAATAACGAAAAACGTTTATCTTCATCTATGTTAACTGAAAAATTAAAAAGTATTTCCCACATGATTGCTTATAAAATTTCTTACTCAAAGCACGTCAGATCAGACTTTTCAAGTTTTATTTGCGTATGTTTTTGAGAAAACAATTTTGGACTTGGCCGTTTTTGATACCAATGAACAGGACTTGGCCGGTTTTGATTCCAAGGCGTTGGAAAAAAAAGTGGACTTGGCCGGTTTTGATACCAATGTACTGGACTTGGCCGGTTTTGATTCCAAGGCGTTGGACTGGTTTTGAAAGCAAGTTCATGGACTTGGCCGGTTTTGAAATCCATGCGTAAAAATATCTTTAAATAATGTAATAATTCTGTCAATAACATTTTTTTTAATCTAAAACCATTGTAGAAAGATAAAGTATGGTCTAGATTTTTATATATGAGTATATCTCAAAATTTTATTTTTTTTGGACTTGGCCGGTTTTGCAACTGGGCGCCTCATATGCATACTCATAATAAAAAAAATATGTCCCGTTCGAATGGATATAAAGCCTTGTAAGAAAAAAAAAATAATCAAGATTTTGCAATCAAACGAAATCTATTAATAAGTTATATTATTCCATAACACTTTAAAATTAGTCGCATTAAAAAATGTTGCCAGGTTTCGCTGACTTCAGCTTTTCTATAGATGGCCATGAAAAAAACTTTTGTCCCGTTCGAATGGCTTTTTTATTGCCTCTATCTTGGAACCAGTACTACATCGTGCATCAACTTTACCACTAAATATAGAACTACCAAAGGGCTATTCCTTTTAGTAACAGAAGAAAATAAAAGTTAATAATTGAACAATTTTATATTGAACTTTTTTAGTCATTTTTATTCAACAAACATGACAAAGATAACAAGTGGATCCATTTAACCTGGAATTGGTGACATATGTTTCGGCTATTACCACGTTTATACATATTTATATGCATATACATAGCCTCATCAGACCAGTTTTGGTTAAGTTATACTGAGATTCGAACACCCAACCGTATGCATTTTTGAATTGCGACGGCCGCTCTAACACTTGAGCTATTGGGTATGTGACCTTGATGTGTACAAAGTGCGTATTTGTTTGCATTCCGCACGCATTGTTCCATTTTTTCTTGTTATCTTTCCCAATAGCTCAAGTGTTAGAGCGGCCGTCGCAATTCAAAAATGCATACGGTCGGGTGTTCGAATCTCAGTACAACTTAACCAAAACTGGTCTGATGAGGCTATGTATATGCATATAAATATGTATATACGTGGTAATAGCCGAAACATATGTCACCAATTCCAGGTTAAATTGATCCACTTGTTATCTTTGTCATGTTTGTTGAATAAAATTGTTCAATTATTAATATAATAATTAGTAGTCTTAAACAAATCAAATTCTTAAAAAGAAAATAAAAGTGTTTTACTTTGACTTTAATTCCACTTTTAAAGTGTACTTCCTTCCCGTTCAACATGAGAGAAATGCTTATATTCGAATATTAGCATGCAAATATTAAATTTTCTGGTTGGGATCCCGGGATTGCCACCCCTAGTTCACACCTATCGATTGCTTTGGACTTAAATTTTTCTTCTCTTTTTCGTTACGCAACGTATTAAGATCAGTGATGGCAGTTGGGTTTTATGAAAATGTACTGAATCGAATGTACTTTTAAAAGCCGAATGTACAAAATTTTAAATTTTTTACTAAAAAAAAGGTCAGCAAGCCATTGCGGCAGGTTTGCACGCATATTTCTACTGAATTTACTTAAAAAATTGTTATTTTTCAGAAAAAGTTCAAAGTTCTGAAAATCCGCCGAATGTACTGAAAAAGAATCAAATGTACCGAATGTTCTAAAAACTTGCTGAATTTACTGATGACGATTTTTCACCGAAAATGCCATCACTGATTAAGATTTGTATATAATAACTTACATACAGTGGCGCAGAAAAGTATAAATACCCCGCTCGAAATGCTAGTTTTGTAAAATCAGGAAGACCAATGTGAATAAAATTTGTGTCACATGATTAATTACAAACAATGAATCAAATTCATTGGGCAGTTATTGATATCACTTAAACATTTAACAACAAAAACTAGTAAAATTAATTTTTAAATCACAAAAAAGTATGCATACTTTAAAAAACATTTCGTTCAAGTTATTATTTCTGGTGATGGCCAAAATCCATTTTCGACCTCTTTCCAACAATTGGTGCATAAAAAATTTTCGAAAATGGAGCAAAATCAGCCATTTTTGGAACGCGGAACCACTTTTTGTGATGGCTTAAATTCATTTTCGACCTCTTTCCTTCAATTGGTTTAGTAAAAATTTTGAAAATATCGGACACCATTGTGAACCAATGACCACCTCTGGTGATGTCATAAAAACCACCTCCTCATCGATTGTTGCAAAGAGATTCACAAAAATAGGAAACTCTTGTACACTTTTTTTCAAAACAACGTAAAAAAATATTTTTTCCAAATTAATAGTTAGTGACAATGGATAAGCAATTCCTTATGCATAATAGTAATGACTCAACGAAAAAAAGAATCCATTGAAAAATAATAGTTACTGACAACTAATAAAATATTTCTTATGCATAATAGTTATGACTCAACTCAACGTAAAAAAGAATCCATTGAAAAATAATAATTATCAACAATTAATATAATATTTCTCTCTCATAATATTATAAACCAATTTTTTTGACAAAAAACTTATAATAGTTATGTCCCTGATTTAAATTAATTTTGATAATAACTTTTTCTTTTCACTTTCAGGTTATGGTGAGCTCATTGCTGCCCTTAATCGCCTCCAGAACCAACTCACAAAGAATGGCATGTCAACACTTGCTGGTCGAGTGTCAGCTGCTCAGAATGTGCTTATTGGTCCTGGTGTTGCCCACTCCTTAGCTGCCCGAAGCGCAGTACTGCAACGCCGACGGCCACGTGTGGCAAACCCTGTCAATGCTAACGCACTGCAACTACAAAAGGACATAGTTGAACTTTTGGCCCAATCGAATTCGCCGACTGCCATCGAACTCGGTAACTTGCTGACCAGTCACGAAATGGAGGGATTGCTGTTGGCGCATGATCGCGTCGCCACCCACACCGATGCTACGCCCTCACCGTCGCTGAGTGGTGCTTGCAGTCCACAGCCCAGCTTGGCACCAACGCCACTGCCAAAGTCAGCTTCGGTACGTGGCGGCACAGTTGTAACTGCACCAGTTTTACCACCACCACCAGGACTAGCGCAGCGCCAACAAATGCCAATACCCACAAACATCGCACCAGCAGCTCCCTATATAAAGGGCGGTATTGTGCGAGCCGAATCACCCCCGTTAAGTGCTTGTTTCGGCACGCTTAATGATCAGAATGACAACATACGCATCATACAAATTGAGAAGTCGACGGAGCCTCTGGGTGCCACGGTACGCAATGAGGGTGAAGCCGTTGTAATAGGGCGCATTGTACGTGGTGGTGCTGCTGAAAAGTCAGGTTTGCTGCATGAAGGCGATGAAATACTCGAGGTCAATGGACAAGAACTACGCAGCAAGACAGTTAACGAGGTCTGCTCACTACTCGGCGCTATGCAGGGCACGTTGACATTCCTTATAGTGCCCGCCGGCAGTCCACCACCTGGTGGTGGACATCGTGAGAATGCTGTCCTTCATGTGCGAGCGCACTTCGATTACGATCCGGAAGATGATTTGTATATACCGTGTCGTGAGTTGGGCATCAGTTTTCAAAAAGGTGACGTACTACATGTTATTTCACGTGACGATCCTAACTGGTGGCAGGCCTATCGAGAGGGCGAAGAGGATCAGACACTGGCTGGTCTCATACCTAGTCAATCGTTCCAGCATCAGCGTGAAACAATGAAGTTGGCTATAGCTGAAGAGGCTGGTCTGGCGCGAAGTCGTGGTAAGGACAGCAGCAAGGGCGCAACATTATTGTGTGCGCGTAAGGGACGCAAGAAGAAGAAGAAAGCTAGTTCAGAGGCGGGGTGAGTAGAAAGATTATCTGGATTTTGATGCTTTGCATGATATTCAATTTTTTTAAAATTTCATTACAGCTATCCACTTTATGCTACCACCGCACCCGATGAAACCGATCCCGAAGAAATACTCACCTATGAGGAAGTCGCCTTATATTATCCACGTGCCACACATAAACGACCAATCGTTCTGATTGGTCCACCAAATATCGGAAGACATGAATTGCGACAACGTCTTATGGCCGATTCGGAACGTTTTTCAGCAGCAGTGCCACGTAAGTATTGCGGTTATTTGAGAAAAGTTTCCAAGTTTTTTTAATTTCATTGCGGCATTGTTATTATTAATTTATTTATTCTTATTTTATTGTTATTTCCTTTTATATTTGCTTTTAGTCTTCTATTTACTTGAGGAAAAACAAACAAAAACCGGTAAATTAAAACAAAATGGCTATGAATATAGGTCCATAACATTCATCAAGTATACTGTAGGAGCTATATGATTTTGATACACTGAAATCTCTTTTTGCAGAAGCAAGTAAAAACATTGTTAATGTACTAGTATAAAGCTAAGCTTAGCTTAGCTGTATGTTTTTCAGTTTTTCAGGAACTTCAGAAATAACTAGTAAGGGTGTTTATTAATTTTTTTAAATGAGTTCGTTTTGAGAAAAGCTTTGCATATCGTCGGTTGACTCACTGCCGGTTGACTAGTACAACTCAATGAGTAATTTTTTTCGAAAGCCATTTTAACTTTTGTAGGCATTTTTTTTTAATGAATAGAATTTTAAGAAGTCCCTAGAAGACATGTTTTAGTAAAAACTCATCAAATAAACTTCACTAAGTACGTATACTGGTCTCATAAGCACAAAACAGGTGAGATATCTAAGCTGTACAAAACTGAGGTTATGAAAAACTGTTAACACAGGAATTTCGAGCTGTCCGACAGTATTTTCGAGCGGTTCCAAAAGTTTTCAATTTTCCGGAAAATTGCGAAAAACTTTTTGTACAGCTAAGGGAATATATCTAAGCATGAAGCTACCAAAACGAAGTACCTGAGAAATAATATTTCATCATGTGAATTTCGAGCTATTTTCGAGCTAGTTCCTTACGGAAAAAAATTTTCAGAAAACTTTTGAGTTTTCCGGAAAATTCAATTTTATGCTAAGATAATATATCTAAGCTGGAAGTTTCAGTTTCAGTAATAAGTTTATTGAATATAATTCCTTACAGCTTAGTGTTTTAATAATAAAAAATGTTTTAGTGATTGGAGTCATTATACTCCTTGCAGCTATAAAATAGATTTTGAAATTTGACAAGTTAATGAAAATATATGAAAATGTTCAGAGGAAAATGTATGCAAAAACCTCACTAAGTTTAGTCTAAGCTGGAAGTAATTTTAATGAAACACTTATGTAAAAATATATTTCCATGGGAATTTCGAGCTATTTTCTTGCGGAAAAAAGTTTCGGAAAACCTTTGAATTTTCCGGAAAATTGAATTTTATGCTTAGATAATATATCTAGGCATGAAGCTACCAAAACGAAGTGCCTCAGCAAAAATATTTCATCATGTGAATTTCGAGCAAATTTCTTAGGGAAAAGATTTTCAGAAAACCTTTGAGTTTTCCGGAAAATTCAATTTTATGCTAAGATAATATATCTAAGCTGGAAGCAATTTTAATGAAAAACTTATGTAAAAATATATTACCATGGGAATTTCGAGCTATTTTCTTGCGGAAAAAAAATTTCGGAAAACCTTTGAATTTTCCGGAAAATTGAACTTTATGCTTAGATAATATATCTAAGCAGGAAGCTACCAAAACGATTAGTCACAGAAAAAATATTTTATAATGGGAATTTTGAGCTATTTTCAGCTATTATCTTACGAAAAAAAAAATTCGGGAAGCCTCTGATTTTTGGAAAATATGCTTAGATAAGGTATCTAAGCGGGAAGCATTCTTAACGAAACGCTTGTGAAAATATATTTTGCCATCGGCATTTCCAACTATTTTCGAGCTATTTTCTTACGAAAAAAAAGTTTAGGAAATTTTTTTGAGTTTTCCGGAAAATTCAATTTTATGATAAAATAAGATATTAAAGCGGGAAGCATTCTTAACAAAACGCTTCTGAAAACATATTTTACCATCGGCATTTCGAACTATTTTCGAGCTATTTTACAGGTAATTTTCAGCCAATTCGTCAACCTCCAAGGAGGCTAGCACTCGCTAAGAGAGAAGAAGTGACGGGCCTTATAGAAGATATGGCGCGAGAAAATGTCATCGCACCATCAGAAAGCCCATGGAGTTCACCGGTCGTACTTGTGAAGAAAAAGGATGGAAATATGCGATTCTGTGTGGATTACAGAAAATTGAATCACGTCACCAAAAAAGACAGCTACCCGTTACCCAGAATCGATGATACACTGGATACGTTATCTGGAGCAACATGGTTTTCCACCCTGGACTTACAAAGTGGATATTGGCAGGTGGAAATAGATGAAAAAGACAAGAGAAAACTGCCTTTAGTATTGGGAATGGTCTATGGCAGTTCAACGTCATGCCGTTTGGTCTTTGTAACGCTCCAGCTACGTTTGAGCGGTTAATGGAACGAGTTCTCAAAGGACTACATTGGAAGACTTGTCTAGTGTATCTCGATGACATAATCATCATGGGTAAAGATTTTGATGACCACTTGAAAAATCTGGAGGAAGTGTTTGAGCGCTTGGAGGCAGCTGGACTAAAATTAAGTGCGAAAAAGTGCTCACTTTTCCAGCGTGAAGTCAAATATCTGGGGCACAAGGTTACGTCAGAAGGAATACACGCAGATGAAGATAAAATAAAAGCTGTGAAAAATTGGCCACGACCATCTAATCTTCATGAGTTGCGAAGTTTTCTGGGTCTATGCACTTATTACAGACGCTTTGTTCCTGGTTTCGCAAATGTTGCAGGCAGTCTACATGAGCTGACACAGAAAAATCGAAAATTCGAATGGAGTGGTGCACAGGAAACTGCATTCCAAAAGTTGAAAGAATTACTATCTACAGCGCCAATACTCGCGTACCCAATACCCGGCAAAGAATTTGTATTGGACACCGATGCGAGTGGCCATGGTATTGGAGGAGTTTTGTCCCAAATCATCAATGGACAAGAAAAACTCGTCGCATATTTCAGCGAAATTCCGTCGAAACCTGAGAGGAATTATTGCGTAACTCGGAGAGAGTTACTGGCAGTAATGGAATGCGTGAAACACTTCCATAAGTACTTATATGGACAGCACTTTCTCCTGAGGACAGACCATACGGCATTAAGGTGGCTACTTCAATTCAAGGATCCTGAAGGTCAAATCGCACGGTGGATAGAACGCTTGCAGAGCTATGATTTCACCATAGAGTCAGCATGGAAATGCGGATGCACTTTCCCGTCGTCCATGTAAAATTGAATGCGGTCATTGTTCACGAACGGAAAATAAAGCTGGAACAATTGATGTGCGTCTTTTAAACGTTTTGCCTGAAGAAAAGTGGACAAAAGAGGAGGTAAAACGAGACCAGCGCAGTTATACAGATTTGGCAACTATAATTAAGTATAAGGAGCTGGGTATGAAACCGGCGTGGCAAGAAATCTCAAGTGAAAGCCAAATCTGTAAAGCATACTGGGCGCAATGGCAAAGTTTGGAGTTGCATGATGGTTGTCTCTACCGAATCTGGAAAAGCGAGGATGATAAAATTCGCTCAAAACTGCTAGTTATTCCAAAGGCCAAATTTAAGGAAATAATCAAGGATTATCACAATGGATCGAGTGGTGGACATCTGGGCATAAGAAAACCACAGAGAAAATAAAGAATCAGTTGCTGACTGGATCCGCTGTTGTGACCAATGTGCAATTGCTAAAGGACCAAGGCAACGTACTCGGGGAAAAATGCATCAGTATAACGTTGGAGCTCCCTTTGAGAGGATAGCCATGGATATAGCGGGACCTTTTCCAATCAGCAATGCTGGAAATAAATACATCCTTGTGGTAATTGATTACTTCAGTAAGTGGCCAGAAGTGTATCCCATTCTGAATTCCAAATACTGAAGGGTTCAAAGAAGGTCAACTAGTGCTGCTACACAACCCACAACGAAAACGAGGCTTGTCTCCTAAATTACAGACTCATTGGGAGGAACCTTACCGGATCGTCACAAGGATTAATGATGTTGTATATCAAATCCAAAAATACCCCGGGAACAAAAGTAAATTAAAAGTAGTAAACGAAGGACAGTGTAGCGAAATTTGGTTTATGCCAGAAAATTCTCGAAATAAAAACCAACAAAAGAAAACTACACGATACTAGCTAGCATCTCTGGCTGTATAAATACTTTTACACCATCTAGCGGCCAAGTGCAGTTTTTGTATTAAAAGAGAAATTATCGCCGTCGTACAATGCCATCTAGAGGGTAATAGTAACATTCTGGATAATTGTGAACTCAACGTCGATACGCCATTTAGAAGGTACTGGTAAATTGTGGATAATTGTGGATTCCACGCCACTTAGAAGGTACTGGATTATTCGAGAAAGTGATGACTGTAGTATAAAAGGTTGTCATCTGAGCTGTCGTACACAGTTGAACTTGAGCAACATAAGTGATACAGTAAATTTTTATATACAGTGCCAGATTAATATTAGACTTTGAATGTTAATGAAATAAACAATTGTAACGTGTAAAAATTAACTTTTGTGATTTAAATAAACCATTTTATAACTAAATAAGTTTGTGTGTTTTTGATTGCTACACAATCCAGTGATCGAACTCAGAAAAGTATAAGAGATCGAAATTATCGTCTAAGAGACAGGAATTTCGTAACAATATGTTTTTGGGGTGAAAAGAACAAAAATTTGTGAGCAAGAAATAGATCGGTTTACGGACACGCCTACCTCCCTTAGAAAGGGAGGGCCATTTTCTCCAAATTGGATATCAATTTTCATTAACTGAGTAATGCTTATTTAAAAAATTTTACAAATTTTGCGATACCTTTATTGGATTTCAAGATATTAGATAAAAAGTTAAAGTTAGTTAGCTAGAGTTTTGAAATTTAGCATAGTAGACGTTTTTATCGATACGTTACTACATAATATATAAAGAAATTCCGAGAATCCGGAGACTTGCATTTTTTTTTACTGTTTAATATTACGAAATTTCTGAAATATGAGTTGTCAAGCCATAATTTTAAAACAATCTGCATAATTGACATATAGAATACAAAACCTTAAGCAAACATTTTTTGGAAAGTTTAATCTATCAACTTTTTGGTAAATTTATGTATGTAGATACAAATAAGTCAACATATGTATGTATTTTGTTTCTTCTAACTACATTCTTATAAAAAGCAGTTGAAGCTTTGGCTGGTTAACCATTTTGTTCACATTATACCTACACATATAAAAAAATTTCCAAAATCCAGGGATATGTATTTTTCTTTCTTGTCAAATTTTACAAAGTATCCACTTTCACCAAATTTTCATCTCCTGCACTTTCATTTTTTTCCCTATCGCGCTGCATAGGGGAGTTCAAGTATTACGTAACGCAATTTGGAAGGAGGGGAGGTAGGAGGTGTCGAACAATGCGTTACGTAACATTGTTTTTGAAGTGAAACTTCTTTAGCGGAGGGTGATTTGAAATAAGGTGTTATAATGACACGCTTTCTAGATAAACTACAGCAATAAATATTATATTTATTATATGAATAAATAACGGCGAGTTACTGGGGCGTAGAGGGTCAAAAATCTTCAAAAATTGCGTTACGTAATACTTGCATGAATGTGGGGTATGTACTAATAAATGCATATCAGATTAACCAACGCGATAAGCCTTATTTCATACAAAAAGTGTAACAAAATCGCAGACAAGGATGCTAAAGTAAATAATTGCAAAAAAAAACGGCGGGTTGCACTCTGGGAGTGCCGACAGAAGTGAAAACAAATCGTTTAATGGCAAGTTAGTGTGTTAGTTGGTAATATGGTTATATGGCAATGCAATGGAAGACAAAAACGGAACATGTATTTAAATTTTACTCTCGCTCTCATTCTCAATTTGTCAACGCAACAACGCGGAATTTGAAAGAAGCAAACATGTAAGCATAACAATCGTTGAATGAGAATGGAATGTGTCAGTTAGTGTGTCTGCTTTGCTTTTTGTCTTCCACTTGGAATATTTATTTAAAAGCAACAATAGAACATTCAAATTTTACTATCGCATTTATGACGGGGAATCCCGATGACGGTCGGTGTCACGAGCTTATACTTTTTTCCTCAGCCGCACAACGTGCCATAAGAAGTTTTCACTTCAATAAACAATTCTATGTATGTACATATGTATTATGTGCATTGAATTTATGAATCACTTTAGAAAGCACAACTTCACCTTGTGTACCGTAGGGTTAAGTGCAATAGTATACTAAAAAACAACAAAGAAAAAATGAGTACGAAATCAGGAGCCACAAACACACAGAAAATAACAAAGTTACCTGTAAAACAGACGCGTGATCATAAAATTATTGGCATATATTATTTACCCCTCATTCTATTTTCCGCGCTCTTCATCTCGCTGACAAAAATAGGGATGCCAGCTTTGCGAAAATTAGTGATGGTACATTTTGCAGAAATTTTTCTTTGCGAAAACGAAAAATAGCTTGTGTCCTATGTACATATACAGTATTGGCCAAAACTTAAGCACCTTGGGGAAGGATATCATTAATAATTTAATATCTTGTATGTCTTAACCCTTTCGTTGTTTTTGTACAATATATTGTACAAAAAAAATTATCACATTTCTATTCTTCTCCTTTTAAAACTTTCGCAAATTTTGAAAAAAGACATTTAATTTTTGAATCAAGCATGTTTTTTCTTTTCAAAATTCAAATTTGAGTAACAGAGGTAGCATAGTTAGTTTTTTATTTGAATTTGAAAAACAGTCTATGTTACATCTGTGTGTTATAAGGCAATGCGCAAACAAATTTTAGGTTTTTGAGAAGGTAGTGAACATTCTTATTTTAATTATATGAGCTTAAATCAAAGTTAAAGAACCAATTCTTAGAAGAACATCAATATTTTTTAAAAAATATGTGGAAAAAAAATTGTTTTAATAGCTTAAAAAAAGTGTACAATATATTGTACAAATTCCAACAACGGTAATGTACAACATAAATAATTTGGTCAATATATTGTACAAAATACAAGAAAGGTTGTTATTTTTTTCAAATAAGCATACGAAATTAATGACATCTTGGACAGGATCGCCGTGGGATTAAATCAAGGAAAGAAAACTCCGATTGACTCAGAAAACTTGGTAAAGAACGGGTTCTCAACAGCAATAGCTTTGCAGTTGAGTAAAAAATTGACAAATTTTGGTCATATTCTGTACTTCGACAACTTTTTTGACTCTAACAACTTAATTTTAAACCTTCCATAAATTTTCTGAATCTAAAATTTGAGTTTTTATGCTTTTCAGACTACGCTACTAGACTTTTAAAGAATTGTAATATTTATATTTTCGTTTTTCAATAAAAAAAAAGTATTATAAATAAAAAAAGATTTTCTTAAATTTTACTCCATTGATGCACTTTGGTCAATATATTGTACAAATTTTCCTAAGGTCTATAGCCTTTCCCAAAAACTTTTTGCTATATTTTTTTGTGTTTTATTATTAATAAAACTTATATCTGTGATAATAAGACAAAAAAAAATTTTTCTGGCCCGATATGAGAAAGTTGATAAGAAAGGGTTAAAGAGGTGCGCGAGTCGTCAAGAATAAAGGGTTCGCAACTAAGTACTAATCTTAAAAGTTTTTATTTACCATAAAAATGGGGGTGCTTTAGTTTTGTCCGTTCAGTTTTTGGGTTTAAAATGTTCCTTCTATGTTAACTTTTTATCTATGAGACGCAGATTTTTTTTAATTTTTGCTTGTCAATAAAAAAGATATAAATAAATAAAATTAATACGTAATATGTTTTAAAAACGTAGTTTTCATAAAAAAAAAATCATGATTTGAAAAAAATGTACTAATAGACGGAGAGCCGGCTGTAGAAAAGTCGAGTGTATAAGATTACACCATGGGACCTATGCCAAATGATAGAGCTCAATGAGCCTAAATAGAATATCTAGGGTTGCCTTGCCAAAGCCTGTCCCGATGGTCGAAAAAAACCCACTTTTGGCCGACTTTTTTCTTAATAAAAAGTGTATAAGATTACAGCATGAAATTGGTGTCAACTGATAGAGCTCGATGAGCCTAAAAATAAAATATAGGGTTGCCTTGCCAAAGCCTGTCCTAAACTAGGGTTGCCTCGCGTTTTTTGGGCCAATTTTTTTTAATAAAAAGTGTATAAGATTACAGCATGAAATTGGTGTCAAAAGGTAGAGCTCGATGAGCCTAAATAGAAAATATAGGGTTGCCTTGCCAAAGCCTGTCCTATACTAGGGTTGCCACCCGTTTTTTGGGCCATTTTTTTTTAATAAAAAGTGTATAAGATTACAGCATGAAAAGGGTGTCAAATGATAGAGCTCGATGAGCCTAAATAGAATATATAGGGTTGCCTTGCCAAAGCCTGTCCCGATGGCCGAAAATGCCCGAAATTTAGCCAATTTTGCTATTCTAATTAAAACTGTAGTACATAACAGCTCCAAATGTATGCCAAAAAATAGAACATGAAGAGGCCTAAATATAATACCTTGGATTGCATTGTTGAATCCTGTCGCAAACATGGGTTTTCACCGGTTTTTGGGTCAATTTTTATTAATGAAATAACAGCTTGAAATTTGTGCCAAATGATAGATATTGAAAAGCCTAAAAAGAATATATAGGGTTGCCTTGCCAAAGCCTGTCCTAAACAAGGGTTGCCTCGCGTTTTTTGGGCCAATTTTTTTTAATAAAAAGTGTATAAGATTACAGCATGAAAGTGGTGTCAAAAGGTAGAGCTCGATGAGCCTAAATAGAAAATATAGGGTTGCCTTGCCAAAGCCTGTCCTAAACTAGGGTTGCCTCGCTTTTTTGGGCCAATTTTTTTTAATAAAAAGTGTATAAGATTACAGCATGAAATTGGTGTCAAAAGGTAGAGCTCGATGAGCCTAAATAGAAAATATAGGGTTGCCTTGCCAAAGCCTGTCCTATACTAGGGTTGCCTCGCGTTTTTTGGGCCAATTTTTTTTAATAAAAAGTGTATAAGATTACATCATGAAATTGGTGTCAAAAGGTAGAGCTCGATGAGCCTAAATAGAAAATATAGGGTTGCCTTGCCAAAGCCTGTCCTATACTAGGGTTGCCTCGCGTTTTTTGGGCCATTTTTTTTTAATAAAAAGTGTATAAGATTACAGCATGAAAGTGGTGTCAAATGATAGAGCTCGATGAGCCTAAAAATAATATATAGGGTTGCCTTGCCAAAGCCTGTCCGGATGGCCGAAAATGCCCGAATTTTAGCCAATTTTGTTGTTCTAATTAAAACTGTAGTACATAACAGCTCCAAATGTATGTCAAATGATAGAGCTCGATGAGCCTAAAGAGTATATATAGGGTTGCCTTGCCAAGGTCTGTCCTAAACTAGGGTTACCACCCGTTTTTGGGGTCAACTTTTCTTAAATGAGTGGCAACCCATGTTTAGGACAGGATTCGACAAGACGATCCTATATATTCTATTTCGGCTTATCGAGCTCTATCATTTGGCATACATTTGGAGCTGTTATGTACTACAGTTTTAATTAGAACAATAAAATTGGCTAAAGTTCGGGCATTTTCGGCCATCGGGACAGGCTTTGGCAAGGCAGCCCTATATATTCTTTTAAGGCTTTTCAATATCTATCATTTGGCACAAATTTCAAGCTATTATCTTCATTAATAAAAATTGACCCAAAAACCGGTGAAAATCCATGTTTGCGACAGGATTCAACAATGCAATCCAAGGTATTATATTTAGGCCTCTTCATGTTCTATCTTTTGGCATACATTTGGAGCTGTTATGTACTACAGTTTTAATTAGAATAGCAAAATTGGCTAAATTTCGGGCATTTTCGGCCTTTGGGACAGGCTTTGGCAAGGCAACCCTATATATTCTATTTAGGCTCATCGAGGTCTACCTTTTGACACCAATTTCATGCTGTAATCTTATACACTTTTTATTAAAAAAAAATGGCCCAAAAAACGGGTGGCAACCCTAGTTTAGGACAGGCTTTGGCAAGGCAACCCTATATTTTCTATTTAGGCTCATCGAGCTCTACCCTTTGACACCAATTTCATGCTGTAATCTTATACACTTTTTATTAAAAAAAATTGGCCCAAAAAACGCGAGGCAACCCTAATTTAGGACAGGCTTTGGCAAGGCAACCCTATATTTTAGTTTTAGGCTCATCGAGCTCTATCAGTTGACACCAATTTCATGCTGTAATCTTATACACTTTTTATTAAGAAAAAAGTCGGCCAAAAGTGGGTTTTTTTCGACCATCGGGACAGGCTTTGGCAAGGCAACCCTAGATATTCTATTTAGGCTCATCGAGCTCTATCATTTGGCATAGGTCCCATGGTGTAATCTTATACACTCGACTTTTCTACAGCCGGCTCTTGGACTATAAGGTGGTGCTTAAGTTTTGGTCAATACTGTATATTCATTTCAGAAACAACATAAGCCACAGAAATAAAACTACACAAAAATTAAAATAATATGATATTTACAAATAATGAGAAATTTTAAAATTATATCTTGGCTCAGTGTTATTTGTGGAAAACATAAATTAAACGTTTTTGGATACACATACTTATATGTGATCCGCAGTGAACGTCTAAGAATCCATTGATATTGTTGATGAACTAGAAAACATTTGCTGAAGGAAAGGACATGTACTCTGCTAAGAGCTTGATTTTGTTTTATCTGCTAAATTTAAGAATATGGCCATAATTTTAAAGTTTATCATCATAAAGGGACTTTAAGTTTGTGTCTGCAAAATTCGTTGGCATAAAAATACACTAAAAACTAATTTAAATTCAAAACAAGTTAAGGTGTTATCTTCGGCCAGGCCGAAACTCACATACCCTACACTGCACTGGAAGTCCCTTTTAAATAAATGTTAAAAAGACGTTGAAGAGGTTGAATAAGTCGAAAAAAATGTGAAATGTTAGAAAGTTTGACAAAGGTTGAAAAATGTTGAAGGAAAAAGTCGAAAAGGTATGCAAAATGTTGAAAAAAGTTGAGAGAGGTTGAAAAACACTAAAAGAGTTGAAAGAGGTTGAAAAAATTTGAAACAATTAAAATTGATGAAAAAGTTGAAAAAATAAAGAAACTTATGAAGAAAGTTGAAATATGTAGGTTGAAAAGGTCGACCAAATACATATAGGATATACTGGAAAAAGTTCAAGGGTTGAAAAAGTCAAAAGAATATGGAAAATGTTGAAAAAAAACGAATAGAAATTAAAAATTTGAAATATGTCACGCCCACTAGTCCAATCCCGCCCACTTTTGGTTCAATAAATTATATTCGTGATCGACATCCTCATATTAAATTTTAGCACAATAGCTTGTATAGTTTGCGATATATGCAGCAGTAAAATTTAAAATTTAGGGCGGTGACACACCCACTGGTACAATTCAGCCCGGTTTTGATCCAGAAATAGCTTTCCATAAGCAAACCCCTTGCACCAAATTTTAGTATGATTGATCACATATTTCGATATATATGCCACTTACCGTACTTTATTTGTAGGAGAGATGCCACGCCCACTGGTGTTACTTCAGCCACTTTTGATTCCGATATACATACTCTATGGCAACTGAAACACTTACATTGAATTTCATAGCAACTGCTGCAATAATTCACTTAAAACAACGCTTACAAATTTATGTTAATATGGGAGGTGCCACTCCCACTGATGCAATCCCGTCAAAATTCATATATTTTTAAAACTTATAGTAATTGACATCTATACACCAAATTTTATGAAGATTACTCTCATAGCACACTATCTATAACAATAATCGATTTTTGCTTATATGGGAGGTGCCACGCCCACAGGTACTATTGGACTAAATTTTTGTAATGAGAGACCTTATAGCAAGTATATCTGCCTCATTAAATTTCATAACGATTACGTTGTTAGTTCTCTTAATATAACGTTTATAAATATTGTGGGAGGTGCCACGCCCTTCAACGAGTTTTTCCAGTTAAGTGGCTGATCTTGTACTGATGACTGCTTTCAGCGGCATTATCTCCAAAATTTTTATGAAAATCGTTTGTGCCAATTTTGAGATATACTGAATCAACATTTTTAACAGTTGAAAAGTGCCACCCCCACTATTTCGATTCTGCCCACTTTCATCACAATTCAAGATATATTTGATATGTATCCATTTACCGATTTTCATCGCAATACCTTGAACGGCTTACAAGATATGGTAGTATAAATGATAAAATTTCTTTGGAAACTTGAAACCCAGTCTTATCCTAATTTGGTTCACATGTGTACCAAATCACCAAGTTTCATCAAAATCGCTGCAACTTTTTTCAAAATTGGCCTGGGTAAATATACATAGAGTATGGGCGGTAAGCGTGTCCGTTAACCGACTTCGCTCATTTTTAATAACAAGATGGCTGCAAGAAGATGTGACCTGCGTGTGGAAGTTTCATTCAATTACCTTTTTTGGTTTTCCCGTAAACTTGATTTCAAGAGACAGACAGACGGACATAGCTAAATCGACTCAGGTGGTGACGCTGATCAAGAATATATATACTTTTCCATACCTGCCACGCCCCCTTCTATGTGTTACAAACGGAGAGACAAAGTGAGTTTACCCTAGGTGTAGGGTATAATAATGTTTTTTTCGATTTTCTACTTATGAATGTAAGGTTGGTTACCCTAAGGTTGGTTGAATGTTTGCTGCTAACGTTATTTTCTGAGAACAATGCGTGGAGAAAAATGAGAAATCGCGGTATTTTAGTTTTAAAGGCGCGCAGAAAACCTCAAATATATCCAGGGCTGCACATGAAGACTTTTTCTTGTCTTATACATTAAACTTTTCTAAATCTTTTTGATTTCTAATTTTATATTTGCTTTTTAAGGTTGTGATATTTATGTATAGGAATTGTTGTTTAAAGAAATGGACCACACGATCAACGTGCGTTGGTTTTGTTAATGCCGAAGTTATGCTAAAACTCGATTTGTGGATAACGCGCTTTATAAAAATGCCCGTGTGGCGTCAGAATAAATTTAATTTTCCGGATATATGAAAGTGTTCCTGAAAATTGTTTTTTTTTTCAGCCACAAATGGGTCGAAAAAAGATCGAAATTCACAGTGTGTAGTAATTGTTCTAAAGTATTTCGTTTAGAATGCTTCCCGCTTTAATATCTCTTATTTCATCATAAAATTGAATTTTCCGGAAAACTCAAAAGAATTTCCTAAACTTTTTTTTCGTAAGAAAATAGCTCGAAAATAGTTCGAAATGCCGATGGTAAAATATATTTTCAGAAGCGTTTCGTTAAGAATGCTTCCCGCTTAAATATCTTATCTTAGCATAAAATTGAGTTTTCCGGAAAAATCAAAGATTCTCCGAATTTTTTTTTTTCGTAAGAAAATAGATCGAAAATAGTTGGAAATGCCGATGGTAAAATATATTTTCAGAAGCGTTTCGTTAAGAATGCTTCCCGCTTAGATATCATATCTAAGCATAAAATTGAGTTTTCCGGAAAAATCAAATGTTTTCCGAAACTTTTTTTCAGTAAGAAAATAGATCGAAAATAGTTGGAAATGCCGATGGTAAAATATATTTTCACAAGCGTTTCGTTAAGAATGCTTCCCGCTTTAATATCTTATTTTATCATAAAATTGAATTTTCCGGAAAACTCAAAGGTTTTCCGAAACTTTATTCCGTAAGAAAATAGCTCGAAAATAGTTGGATATGCCGATGGCAAAATATATTTTTACAAGCGTTTCGCTAAGAATGCTTCCCGCTTAGATACCTTATCTAAGCATATTTTCCGGAAAAATCAAAGGCTTCCCGAATTTTTTTTTTCGTAAGATAATAGCTTGAAAATAGCTCGAAGTTCCCATTATGAAATGTTTTTTCTGTGGCTAGTCGCTTTGGTAGCTTCCTGCTTAAATATATTATCTAAGCATAAAATTCAATTTCCGGAAAATTCAGAGGTTTTCCGAAATTTTTTTTCCGCAAGAAAATAGCTCGAAATTCCCATGGTAATATATTTTTACATAAGTGTTTCATTAAATTTGCTTACAGCTTAGACTCAAAGGTTTTCTGCAAATAGCTCGAAATTGACATGATGAAATATTATTGCTCAGGTACTTCGTTTTGGTAGCTTCATGCTTAGATATATTCCCTTAGCTGTACAAAAAGTTTTTCGCAATTTTCTGGAAAATGGAAAACTTTTGGAACCGCTCGAAAATACTGTCGGACAGCTCGAAAATAGCTCGAAATTCCTGTGTTAACAGTTTTTCATAACCTCAGTTTTGTACAGTTTAGATATCTCACCTGCACAAAACCAGTATCTCAGTGGAAGTGAGTCTCGAGAACATTGATGTCGTGCTCTTGAAATATCAATGAAATTGAGACAGAGGAAACTCTCCTAGGAGATATTTGTTTGAACTAAGATATCGGCATTTAGCGTAGTTCATTAGACGCGTAATTTTTTTAAGTTATCCGATGCCATAAGAATCAAGAATATACAATTTTTTGAGAAACCGCTTTAACGCTTCTGAAGGCAGTATAAAAGCAAAATCTGTTACTTTTCGTAATGTTTCTAATGAATCCAATTCCTTTGACACGCTACATTTTCAAAATGATATCCCCCCTATCATGAAAATTCGCATTAAAACGTTTTTCGGATTTTTTTTTTCTTTCGGACAAAATTTTGCAATCGCAAATAACACTAGCTTACACTCAAAATGTTCCATTGATAATAGGTTACTTTTCTTATGTACTTTTATCCGCTGAATTCGAAAATGAAAATGAAAATTTTTTGAATCGTACAGTTTTTGAGATATTGTGGTTTTTTCATTTTTTTCGACCTCTTCACTTTAAAATTCATATCTCAAGTCAGAGATGCCCAATTTATTCGTTCTTGATATCAAATTAAAGGAATTAAAATGACAAACAAACATATTTGATTGAATTTTTTATTGAATGAGCAGTTAAACAGATATCGATGAAAAATTACCAGATTTTTAAGAAAATCATCGTGGCCACGAAATAATAGAAATGTGATGTTTTGGACCTAGTTCCTTTCAACAGTAACCGGTGCATTCCAAGTTATCAGAAGTTTTGAACAAACTTATTCTGAAAATACTAAGACACCAAAAAACATAAAGAATTGGAAGCGACTAAACTCAACAAATTGTCGAAAAGATTAATTTATTAAGAAGATGTGGGTCTTGGAATCATTCATTGAATCGATCCCAACTTTATCATTTTATGGTCGATTTCCTTTTGGTTAGTCTAATTTTTTACAAACAATGATTAAATTGGGCATCTCTGGCTTGAGATATGAATTTTAAAGTTAAAAGAGGTCGAAAAAAATGAAAAACCCATAATATCTCGAAAACTGTACCATTCAAAAAATTTTCATTTTCAATTTTGAATTCAGCCAAAAAAAGTGCATAAAAAAATAGCATCTCATTTAAGGAACATAAACAAAAAAATTTTTTGTAAGGATTAGACTCAACAAATTGTTGAAAAAATTAATATCTTCAGAAAATGGGTGATTTGGATTCATTCATTCAATCGCTCCTAACGTTGTCATTTTACAGTCGATTTTCTTCTAGTATATCTTTCTGCGTAAAAATATCAGCTTTACGTGCATGAAGAAAAATTATTGTTTTTAATTTTATTTCTATTTTTTCGTGGCCACAGAATCAGATTTAAAATTTGATTTTTTTTTAAAATCTGGACTGTTTTTATCGATATCTTTTGAACCGTTTTTTCAACGAAACATGTATTTATACATGTTTGTTTGCCATTTTATTATCTTTAATCTGATCCCAAAAACGATGAAATTGGACACTTTTAGCTCAAGATATGAACTTAAAAGTGGCAGGAAGTCGAAAAAATTAAAAAACCACAATATCTCAAAAACTGTTCGATTCAAAAAATTTTCATTTTCATTTTCGAATTCAGCAGGAAAAAGTACATAAGAAAAGTAATCTTTTATAAAAGTAACAAAAAAAAAAAATAATTTTGTAAACTCGAGCAATTAAGGAATGTAAAACTTCATTTCCAGTCAGTGCTACCAAAATATTTCTAATTAATTTCAATCAGCCAATAATGCAACTGTGATTCTGCATATTTGACATTAGCATATCTGTCACAAAAACTAAGGATATTAAATTTTACAATTCAAAAAACTTACATATTTCCGTTAAATGATCGTATTTATTGTTTTATAAAACAATACTAAGTACATGTTCAATACTAGCTCGTCGAAGTTACTAAGTATAACTGATTTTGACAGGAAGTACTGTTAAAACATATGTTTTATAAAACGATCACTCGACGGAATTATAAAATTTAAGATCCTTAGTTTTTGTTATTGAATGTGACGTGGCCAAAATGAGCAATGTATATGAAAATATAATTAATTTCTTATCTGTCTGAACAAGTTGTTGTTGTTGTTGAACAAAAAGTGAAGTACAGATGAATAAATTCAAATATCTACATAAAATTTGTATTAAAAAAATATTATGTCTCCATTTTCAAAAAAAAAAAAAAAAAAAAAATCGGCTAAAATAAAGTATAGAATACTCTCCTCCTACTCCTTTTCATGAAGCCTTTGGCGATATGCAAATTGGATACCATGTACTGAACCAATATCTGTAATTGCTCTTTATTTGCGTTGTTAGATCTTTTAATATGTTAAAAAAACAAGATATTGCTAACATTACATTTGCGAGAAACCTCAAAAATGTTTCCTTAAAAATTATTGCCGATAGCTCATATTCTAGGGAATTTTTCTCATTCTCAAAAAATTTTCCACGATTGAAAAACCGGGAATTGGATGAAAATTTCGAGGGAATGTTTATTCCTACACTTTGAAAATTAATTTTAAAGGAGAATGTTGAGAATTTGCGATTATTATTTAGTCAAAAGTAATCGGCAAAAAATTGTGATCCTAAAACAAATGCCTGCAGCGAAGAGCAGTAAATTTAAGGGTCGGTAACTTAAGAAAAATTTAATTTAAAGTAAGATATAAATACTCTGCCTATTCTACAAACAAACCAGATTACAAAATGAATTTTACCTAACTTTCCATAATTTCACAAGATATATAACTAATGAAAATAAGTTATCTTGTTTGTAGCTTGCTTATGGGGTAAAACACGCGAAAACGCCAGCGAAAAAATTTTCTGTCTCCGATTTGGCTGAAATTTGGCATTATTATAATATTGATGTCCAGCAATAGAACTGCGTTCAGGAATTCGCCCTAGTATTATTTGTTGTTGAGATACGCGGGTATGAAATTCACGATTTTTGTACTTTTTCAGAATAAGTGTTTTTTTCGAAAATTCATAGCTTACAGCAAACTCTATCAATTAATAATTGGTATACCTACGATTTTAGGTTTTTCCTTGTAATTTTCGAAAAAAATATTGTTTTTGAAAAAAAAAAAAAATTTTCGCAAAAATTTTGCGAATTCAAAAAAAAAAAACCATTTTTTAAAATTTTTTTTTTATTTTTAAAAAAAACTTTGATTTATTCTGCGCTTAATTCCGTAAAAATTTTTATGGGTAAAAAATTATTTATATATTTTTTTTAATTTCACGAAAAAAATGCAAGGAGCTTTTTTATAGAAAATTTTATGATCTTTTCAATAGGCTAGGTCCCGTATTTTTAACATTTTTTTTTCACGAGATATAGAGACAAATGTCTTGTCAAGCATTTTTCCCCATACAAATCGTATGGAAAACAAAAAAGCTCGATGAGCCACCAGTAAATATCAATATTATGAGCTAAAATTTCACCAGAATTTTCCTTTCGTGTGCCTGCAACTTTTTAACCTGTTTCAAGCAAAAAAAAAAAAATTTGAATCACCCTAGTGTGCATGCATTATATGGCATTTGCAGACTCGTTTGCAACAAAAATTACGATTTCTTAAAATTTATCGATGTTCTATTTATGGATATAAACAAAAGACGTACTATATATACGCACATAAGAGCGGTTCAGAAATTTTTTTTTTTATTTTTTTCACTATTTGAGGTATTGTTAAATATTTATATTAATCCTAGTAATGGGCTTTGTCTCGACATATAAGGCTATTGAAATCCACTGGTACATCGGTTTCTGAACCGCTCTAACGCACATACATAAAGGGCGATCCAATAAGAGCTCCCTACTTCGTTTTCTAAATAAAATACATAAAAATCAATGTTTTGATGCAAATCTTCATTTGGAATGATAGTTCGGTTCCTACAACTCAATGTTTAAAAATTATTTCGTTCAAATGTTGCCCACGACTAGTTCTTAAATAGTCCATTCTGTGGGTCCAATATTCAACAACTCTTTCGAGCATATCGGTATTCCTTGAATAACACGAGTTATGTGGGTTTCCAAAGCGTCAATAGTTTCGGGTTTGTAGACATAAACAAGTGATTTAACATGTCTCCAAAGAAAGTAATCCAATGGCGTCAAATCACATGATCTTGGTGGTCAATTAAAAGGACCATTTCTTGAGATGATGTTTTCATCCAACGTTTCCCTCAATAAAGCGATTGGTTCTCCAGCTGTTTGTCATGTTGCGCCATCATGTTGAAACCAGAGGTCGGCTACACCAATATCCTGGATTTTTGGAAACAAAAATTCATTGCTCTGTAGCGAGCACCATTGACCGTAACACGGGCTCCATCCGCTGATGCCGCCTGCTCATAAGCCACACCAAACAGTACATTTATCGGGATACATTGGAAGCTCTTGGATTGCTTCTAAGTAGTTGATCATCGGCCCAAATACGGCAATATTGCTTGTTACCGTAGCCGTTCAACCATAAATGAGCTTCGTCGCTAAACACAATTTTTGAGGGGCGTCGCAACGAAATTAGTAATGGGGGGTCAAACTCAAATAAAAAAAAATCCATAAATTTTTCTGAAAAAAAAGGATTTATTCTATATTTTGGGACGGGACATAAAGAGAATTTTGTATGAAGATATTTTTTTATTCGTTGCAATTTCCATTAATTAAAGATAAAGTAAGTTTTGTTCAAATGTTTCCAAAAGTGACTTTTCGATTTCTTCGCGAGATGAAATCTTTCATAACCCTTCGCAAATCTAAAGATCCAGTTTTTTCCTTATAAACATGGAGGACGTTAAGTGACCTTTCACAAGAAGCTGCTGAACCTGGCACTGTCATTATTAAATTGACCAGTCGATAAACTTGATCTAGAAGGTGTTTCGTTGTGTGAGGTGATTTCCGAAGTTGGTCAGCGATTTCAGGACAGCACGTTGGTTTGTTGCCAGGCATGTTTTTCAATATTTGGAGTTGAAGACGGAGGTTGGTCAGTTCAAAATCATCTGAGAAAATGCCCAGCTTTTACTCCAGCTTTTTTTTTTTCTTCAGTGGGTACATTTTCTTTGTATGTATCAAGTAGTGTATTTTCTAACGACTATAAAGCATCAAGGTCTAAAAAAATTACAAATAAATTATCAGTGCAACAGTATTTTTTAAAAAAAATTATATACTTTGACTTTTTCATATTTGAGTTTGGAATTCGATAATTAAATTTTCTCTAAATTTCAAAAAACCAAAAGTCCCTTTTTTTCTAAGATTTATTGAGTCTGCAGCCCCAATGTGACATAATTGACAACCCGTAAAAATTCCAAGTTGAGAATACTCGAGATTATTAAAAATATTTATCTGAAATATTTTCAATCTCTTGATGATAATCTTATTTCAGGAGTGGAACAATCGGTTTATTCTAAGCGTCAAGAGGCTATTCTGATTCTGGGCTCATAAGAATATTCAATTTCAAACTTATCAGCTTCATTCATGGCCTCTTTAACAATTCGTTCAAATTCTGTATCGGAACGGAGTCTGTGAATTGCTTGGACTAAAAATCTCGCTGCCTGTTTCGCACCTGTGGCTGTTTATCTTGTATTTTGAAGAGCTCGAGCAAGTTGTTCGCAAGGACCGAAAATTTCAATACTCATATGTAAGACTATTGATGTGACTATAACTTACACCCACAAACTAATGCAAAGTTTGCTTGAAGCTCAGTTCATACACTCTTTCTTATATGTTCATTTTGTCACATTTCGATGGACTCAGGATGTGAGATAATGACATTAATAAAAAGATTTGCTGAGTCCTAAAAATAATGATATAACTTATTTCCGAGTAGGGGGGCAAAATGAATAAACTGCCCCCTGCCAAAATTTCCGGGGGCTTAGCTGCTCCACCTTCCTCCACCCGGTTGCGACGCCCCTGCAATTTTTCGATAAAATAATGGATTAATTTGAAGTTGTTGTAAGGCCCATAAGCCGAAATTAAAACGTACACCAATATCAGCCGGCTTTAATTCTTGTACGAGCAATATTTTATAGGCTTTCAGACCAAGATCACGCCTCCAGATACGCCACAATGATCCATAAGAGATGCCCAAAGCCTGATATCGGCGATGAATCGATTGTTCACGGTTTTCACGAACACTCTCTGCTACTGCAGAAATATTCTGAAAATAACGGGCTGTATGTAGTCTGGTTGAATGAGGTATGCCCAATAGCGTAAAATTGGTTCGAAATTTGGTGATACGAATAGTGCGCTAAGTTGGACGATCATAACGACCAAAATGATGTTGAAGAACTCTAGTTTCCACAATTAATAAACGTTGTTCAGGAGTAAGTCTATTCATGATTGAGTCGTATTGAATACTGAACACAAACGTCATATGGACAAGCCATTTGACATATGACAGCTGTCAAAACAACCCAGTTGAAAAAGGGACTTCGTATTATATCACCCTTTATAACGACGTAAATGTTTGTTTTTTTCTGAAATCAAACAAATAAACCGCAAAAATATAAAGACACAATGACAAAAAAGGCAACGGGGTGTGGCACCTGTAATTATGAAACTGTATACGTTGATGTATTTATATTATTTGTGTGAAGCCCACTCACAAAATGTGAATAGGATTTTTTCCTGTCCTACAACAGAAACACTAAAATTGCTATTCTCGGTACTTAAACCAATTTATGAAATTTGGTACATGGACCCAATTGTCTGCAGTAAGTTTTATCTAGTAATCTCTATTATATAAAATTCATTTTTTGTC
This sequence comes from Tricholauxania praeusta, assembly GCA_949775025.1. Lineage (NCBI taxonomy): Eukaryota > Metazoa > Arthropoda > Insecta > Diptera > Lauxaniidae > Tricholauxania > Tricholauxania praeusta. The sequence continues at coordinate 114,591,420 of OX459028.1, forward strand.
TGTCTAACATATCTGTCTGTCTGTCTGTCTCTTATGCACGCGGAAACTATCAAGCCGATTTTGATGAAATTTTTACAGTATGTTAGTATTGATCAGGCAGGTGTCATACGCTATAAAACTTTTATTTAGGGTGGCCTTCATATACAAATATTTTAAAAATAGCGATTTCTCAAAGACAGGCAAATCGATTCTCATGAAACTTACACAGTATGGCTTTTATGTTCAGTGGCACAGATTGGATGAAAAATTTTATGTAGGGTGCATACTTATGGTGGCCTTCATACAAATATATTTTTAAATAACGTTTTCACGAAGACAAATAAATCGATTCACACCGAATTTACACCATGTATCTCTTATGTTAAGGAGCATAGCTTAGGCCACAAAACTTTTATTTGGGGTGGCCCTCACACAAAAATATTTTTTAAATACTATCATTTTCTCGAAGTCCGCTAAATCGATTCTCATGTAATTTACACCACATGGCTTTTATGTGAAGAGACACAGATAAGTTTGTAAAAATTTTATTTAGGGTGCATACTTAGGGTGGCCCTCATAAAAAAATATATTTAAATAACATTTTCACAAATACTGGATAGTCAATTCACACCGAATTTACACCACGTAGATCTAATGTTAAGAGGCATAGTTAAGGATACAAAACTTTTATTTAGGGTAGCCCTCAGACAAAAATATTTTTTAAATATCATTTTTTCAAAGACTGCTTATCGATTCTCTTGGAATTTTCACCACATGGCTTTTATATTAAGAGGCATAGATAAGCTTAAAAAAATTTTATTTAGGGTGCACACTTAGGGTGACCCTCATACAAAAATATTTTTAAATATCATTTTCAAGAAGTCAAGTTAGTCGAACTTACACCACGTAGCTCTTATATTAAGAAGCATAACTTAGGCTACAAAACTTTTTTAGTGTGGCCCTCACACAAAAATATTTGTAAATATCATTTTTTCGAAGACCGCTAAATCGATCCACATGGCTTTTATTTAAGTTCTTAGAAATTTTATTTAAGGTGACCCTCACACAAAAATATTTTTAAATATCATTTTCACGAAGACAGGTTATTCGATTCACACCGAATTTACACCACGTAGCTCTTTTGTTAATAAGCATAGCTTAGGCTACAAAACTTTTATTTTGGGTGGCCCTCACAAAAAACATTTCTAAATATCATTTTCTTGAAGACCGTTTAATCGATTCTCATGGAATTTACACCACGTAGTTTTTATATTAAGGGGCACTTCTTAGGTTGTAAAAATTTTAAATTGGGTACATACTAAGGGTGGTCCTCATACAAAAGTATTTTTAAATAGAATTTTCACGCAGACTGCACATCGAATGTACACCACGGTGGAGGTGAAGCGATGCGCACAGGGTAATGCTAGTAAATATATAAATGTAACCTCGGTGAAAACGATACATATCAAAAATTTATCGTACGAGAACGATTAAGACGCCATAAGCTTATCTCCACTGATAGCACGATACGATAATTTTTGAATTGTCGTATATTTCGCCATCGGTAAAGCACTTCATGTAAAATCGACTTGTGTTTGTTTTCGAACCCGATGGAAAAGACGGCATGTTTGTTATGGCCTAGAGCACCAAGATTTTAAGTTCCTGAAATTAACCTGTTTGACTTATTGTATCTCAAAAACTGAACTCAATAGAGCAAGTCCAAGGTTGTTTTCGGATATAACGAGCCAATAGTATCATTCAACCACTCTCATATTCAGGACATCACAATCAGTGCTGACCAGTGATTTTACTTAATAAAAAACGATATGCCTTGATTCATCAAAGCAATCCCACAATATCTTTGAAAAAATAGGTTAGGTGCTATGAACCGAGTCAATAAATAATTTAAAATGAACCCAATCTGGTTTAATTTTTGTTATGGCCTGATGTTAACTTGCATCATGGCTAGTTCTAAAATATATAGCTTAGAAAACAATTGAATCAGATATAGAAATGATATAAAATTAGATTTTTCGTTTGAAATTGTCTCAACCTTTTTAGTTTAAAGTGTTATTCGTTCCACTTGGCAATTATATCTTTGACTTAATATCTGAGTTGAGAGATTTTACTTCAATTAAATAAAATATTGATATCAGCCCGCAGTTCCACATATGGACTAAAACGCAGACTGTTACGTTACATTCGTATGCATATTTTGACATAAATTGTTCCTAAAACACATGAAATGGAGTGCTTTAAATATTTTTTGTAGATGCATCTAAAGCAGGGGTCGGCAAAAAACAATGTGTGTGATGTACTTCAGCTCAATTGAGCTATGAAAAATCAAATTTTGCCGACCCCTGATCTAAAGGTATGCTTCTCTAATACCATTTTGTATTATTATAAAAAATTGTGTATGCCTTATCATTTAAGAGTTATGAACGTGTCATGAAGTGGTAAAAGTGATGATTGTTCATCGACGCTATATCGCTGATACTTTTTGCACTAGCGAAAATCGCAGGAGCGTTCAAATGTAATTTATATCTTAAGAATCACGTTCATTAACTTCCTAGTTGGCGATTCTCGATTCTGTACGATGAAATGCAGTAACAAAGTCTGAAGCACAGTTCACGACACATTTACGAGACAAAATATGCTTTCCCACAATCATTTTGGTAGTTGCGCCTATACCATCGATACAACCTTTCTCGTGAGAAGTCGCAAATAGTCCTGACAGCAAAATGTACATTACATAGTATCGCAAAAAAAAGTTCGAATGACCTCCACCAGTTTGAAAGCTAATAATGAAAGATTTTTAAGGAAAAAAATTTATTTTTCCGGCCTCTAAATTCGATGCAATTTTGTTTTTTCTTATATCTCCGCCATTTGACGTCCGCTCAACAAGTATTATAAATCGTTGTAAGTGTCTCAACATGGACTACATTACATTCATAGAAGTTATTTGTCTCAGATTTTTTTTTTTGATTAGTTGTACACATTATCTCAGCTTCTACCACCCTAAGAGCAAATCATAAAATTAAAGTCCGTACCAAATCATAAAATTAATTTCTGAAAAGTTTCCTCATATTATTGAAATTGAAAAAGTTACAGCGAATCTAAAATTTCAGTGCAAATATTTGATCAGAATAATAAAATCATCTTTAACTTAAGTCCTAAAACTATGCAATGGTTTTTTCCAATCGACTTCTTCGTGTGCATTAAGTTGTCAGATTTGAAAACCTTCGATTGAAATTTTTCGTTGTGGTAGAAGACAGTAGTATGCTAAGTTAACTGTTTTTGATACTAATGTGCACTTTGCACTTCGTCTTGTCCCTCGCAGACGAAATTTTCAGCAAAATCAATTTGCAGCATTCCCTCCTCATTTAACTTATCATTTGATGCTCTCGGACGATCTAAAGATTCACAGTTCGTTCTTCTAAATATTATCGATGAAAAATGACTGTTACGTTACAAATGTTTTTGGCTCGGGACACACACATAAGTAAATGACCGCTAGTTTCTAATTTTCTTTAGAAAATAGGCTAAAAGTGCTCGAAGAAAATGAGGTATTTGTCTTTTGTTAACGTGCTAGATTTTGTACCAAAAGACTTTTTGGGATTTTTGACTGTTACGTTACATCAAAAAATGCGGTCAAATTCTTTTTTACACAAAATGTTAAGTTACTTTCACTATACCTAATTCTATCTCAGAGAACCGGATAGCACGTATAAAATAACAAACATTGAATACAACGTACCTTTTTGATTCGTGTTGTATTTTTGTTAATTTTTATTCATGAAGAGGCAACTTGGAAACAAGTCTTAATTCTCGCAGCAAGCAACAAGTTTCGGGTTGACATTTATGTTTCTCGATACTTTGGGATATGTACAACCAGAAATTAATGAAGAACCCTCGAAATTTAAGAAACAAAATTTTTCTCTGTAGCTTACTTTTTTGCGTTTTGGTCCATATATATTTTTTGTGATAGTGGAAAAGCTACTCTTTTATAATTATTTTAGTTATTGTTTAATTTAGTAGCACACTGACGCATTTACATATGTAGGCATATATTGAAATTTTCAATTGTTTGTATTTTAACTGTTATAATTTTTTTCAACTAATTTCGATTTATTACCTAATATTCATTAATTTCAGATACTTCCCGGGCTCGTCGCGAAGGTGAAGTACCCGGTCAAGACTACCACTTTATAACACGTCAAGCTTTTGAGGCAGATATTCTGGCTAGACGTTTCGTGGAGCATGGTGAATATGAAAAAGCTTACTATGGTTAGTTTTTCAAAATAATTTTTTTTTTTCAATATTAAATCGATTTATTAACTTTCTCCATTTTTTCTCATAAACAGGAACATCACTTGAAGCCATACGGACCGTAGTGGCGAGCGGTAAAATATGCGTGCTAAATCTGCATCCACAAAGCTTGAAGCTATTACGTGCATCCGACTTAAAACCCTATGTGGTACTAGTAGCACCACCGAGTCTTGATAAGTTGCGTCAAAAGAAGTTGCGAAACGGTGAACCATTCAAGGTAAGTTAAATGAAAGTTTTACAAGTTTCCGATTACCATATGTACCTTTTTTTCCACAGGAGGAAGAATTGAAGGATATCATAGCAACGGCACGTGACATGGAGGCACGTTGGGGTCATCTATTCGACATGATAATCATAAATAATGACACCGAACGCGCGTATCATCAGCTTCTTGCTGAAATTAATTCGCTGGAGCGAGAACCGCAGTGGGTGCCAGCGAGTTGGGTGCATAATAATCGAGATGAGTCATAATTGCAGAGAAGAACTTAAACATTCAAGAATTAAACTAAAAATGGAAAATATTAAAATAGCAGCTATAACAGCGCATAAATTTCACTCCATATTAAGCCTAGGTTATAAAAATGTTAGAAATTGCAACATAATTTTAAGCTATAAACTGTGCAAATGTTAAATGAAGCAAAATTTAAAAAATCAAAACTAAAATCAGAAAAACTAGTATACAAGCAAGATATTACGTATTGAAATTAAAAAACAAAATATTTGAAAATAGAATATGGAACTATTCAAGTTTACAAATATTTATATGACGTTAGTAAAACGTAATTGATATTGTAAATATAACAACAAATCTATTATAAATAAATGCATTCTGTTATAACTAGTATTTAGTTAATGTGTTTTTTTGAAAATATTTTTCAAGAAAATTAATAGTTTTTTAGAGCAAATTCAGTATATTTACGAATGCTTTAAATACTCAATGGAGTTAAATAAAAAAAAATTTAATTTTTTGTTGTTAAACGTAATTGAAGTCTTTAAAACTGAAAAATAGAACAAAACTGCAAACAAAATATGCATGAACGTTTTTATAAGAATCTTTATATATTAATTTAAAATATGTGTATATTTTATTCAAAAAGAATCACAAAGTAACATAGGTCAAAATAAGTTAAGTACGTGTCTTAAAAAAACCTTTACTGCTTCCTTAATTTTAAATATTGAAAATTGTAATTTAAAAAAAAAGTAATTTTGAATCATTTTTATTATTTACATATATAAACCATTAACCAAAATATATTATTTTTTTCTGTATTTTGTATGATGAATTAATATACTTTCATACATCGACACTTCTAGGGAAATGGGTGTGACAGCTTAACTCTTATTTTCATTCATATCTTTTCAGACAAGTGTGATAGTCCAAGAGCCGGCTGTACTATAGAAAAGTCGAGTGTATATGAGCTCGACGAGCCTAAATAGAATATCTGGGGTTGCCTTGCCAAATCCTGTCCCGTAGCCGAAAATGCCCGAACTTTAGCCAATTTTGTTGTTCTAATTAAAACTAGAACATAACAGCTCGAAATATAATACCTGGAATTGAATTGTTCAATCCTGTCCCAAACATGTCTTTTCACCGGTTTTTTGTGTCAATTTTTTTTTAATGAAGATAAAAGATTGAAATTTGTGCCAAATGATAGATATCGAAGAGCCTAAACAGAATATATATGCCCAGGTATTATCTTTAGGCTTCTTTGAGTTCTACCATTTGGCATACATTTCGAGCTGTTATGTACTACAGTTTTAATTAGAACAACATAATTGGCTAAAATTCGGTCATTTTCGGCCATCGGGACAGGCTTTGGCAAGGCAACCCTAGATATTATATTTAGGCTCGTGGAGCTCTTATCTCTTGCAACAAGTACTATGGTACCTTCCAATATTTATTAAAAGTATAAAAATTTGACATCTCATGTTATAAGTTCAGAAAATGCTTTTAATGTGCGTAACGGGTGTGACTTTGAAAAGATATTTTTTAAATATTTTGAGTTTGAGTTCAAATTGCCTAAAATTTTGCAGGAATGAGTGATAAATTGATATCATTTTAGAAATATTTGATATGTGTTTCATTAAAATGATGAGAAACTTTTAACATAAACTTTTAAATAATATATACAAAGTTACTTCAAAAATGTAACGGGTGTGACATCCAAATGTAATGAGTGTGACATTATAATAATCTTATAGTAAAAATTGAAGTAAAAAAAATTTTATTGAAAAATAAAAAGAAAAACAAGAAAATTCAATGTATGACGAAGATTTTTTATCTATTATGGTAAAAATTCGATGTGATGCATCGATTAATTTCTAATACTTGCAATTTTTCGTATATGTTCATAATCTTTTTTTTTTCGAAAAGTGGTCAGTTAAGCTTGAAGTGTCGACATACATATGTACATTAGGGTGATTCAAATTTTTTTGAAATGTTTGTTTTTAAGGTGCTGTTGCGGAAAAATTAAGTTTATGATATGAAGATAATTCTCACGCAGCTACAGCTCTGTAACTCAATTTTTAAAGGTGGCGCCGAAGCCTGTTAGGTTTACATGAAAATTATATGGAAAAACTTTGTTTTAGTAAAAAGGGGTGTGCATGAATATGTAATGAATTTTGTTGGTCTACCTAAGGTCGTTTCCCGAATCTGGCCTCAGAATTGACCTATCACGTCATTATTTTGAAATATTTGAGGTCAAGTACCTAAAAAGATTTTTTGTCTACTTTCGAGGCCATGCATAGGATTTAGAAAAAATTTGTTAAGGTTATTTAAAATAAAAACATAATGTAGTACTGCCTTTTCTCTTTAAAATAAGCTTTTAAATAGTCATCTATGATTTTTCCTCGCAAAGTTACAGCCATTTTAAGGTGAATCACCCTAATGTACATTAGATACGTTCAAAAAAAATAGCCTCATGCTCTAAAACTCTTCGGGAACGCTTAAAATCCGATAATTTACTCATTTCGAGTATATCCCCAACAAAATAAAAAAAAGCTTCTAGGGTTGCTAGCAGAGCTGCAAAATTTTAATTTTTCGAATGTTGAGTAAAAAATTAAAAATATTACACTTTTTTTATATATTTAAATTTTGTAAATTTTTTTTCCATTTTCCTGTTATACATACATATAAGGGGTATCGAAAAAAATTTTACCGCTAATATTGAAGCCGATATATAAAGAAACGTTATGATCTCTACTCAAGTAAACCTTTTGTTTTTCTTGTTTAATAACTCAAATCGTTTGCTAATTTCACTATATTCAATTTACTACACTATTATTTGAAATTGTCAATGCCACAACATGGACATCGCTTGAAAAAATAAATACATATACATATGAGAAAAACAAATTTATTTTAATTTTTGGTCAAAAAATTTGCCAAGTATTTTATAAACAATTAATTGCAATACGCAGTGCTTGCATTACTTTAAAAATAAAAAGTAATTAAAAATTGAACTTTGATAATTTTTGGACCAAAACTGAATTTTTTTTTTTGTCATTTATTTTGCTAAGCGATATTTATGCTGTGGCATTGACATTTTCAAATTTTAGTGTTATAGCTGAATATAGTGAAAGGATTTAAGTAATGCAATGAGATAAGCCATAGCTCTACTTGCGCAGAGATCATGGATTATGTATATCCTCGTATCCATTTTCGAAACCTTCTCATGTGTACAACAGGAAAATGAAAAAAAAAAAAAAAAATAATTTGAAATTTTTCTTTTTTTTTTGCTGAACATATACTCGAAAGTGAGTAAATTATCGGATTTTAGGCGTTCTTGAAGAACTCTACAAAATGGGGTCATTTTGAAGAAGTCTATTGTACAAATACATACAATATTATTATTTTTAATATTATTGAAATCATCAATCTTTATTAACTTAATTCAAATAAGTTAATGCTGTTTCAAAACTTTGTGTTAGTCTTATTTTTCTTTGCTTTTACTACTAATGAACTAAAAAATGGCTTGAAAACACATCAACCAGGTTTGCCAAGTGGCCGGTTTTGAACCATAATAATCAAATTTTTGAAAAAGCTTGGAAATGGATGGTTTTTGTTATATGTACTTACATTTTTTTAAGGAACAAAAAAAGTCAAAAAAAGGCCATCAACTTTTTCCCAACAAAAATTATATTTATTACCCTTTAAAGGAAAAATTATTTTATGTTTGGAATGCCGGAAATTTCTTATTTTCAACTTGGAAACCTGACAACAACAGTAGCTTTGTTTAACTCAAACTAAACGCAGTAGAAACAAAATAAAATTTCAAGGGCGAAACTTAACTGAAAACAAAATGCATATACAAATCACATTTATTTAGCGGGAAAAAAGGCAAAAACCTACATTATTGTCACCATTACAATTTGTATAGTAAACTAAATTGAACGGAGCCTAATGCAGGGGAAGGAAAAAGCAAGTAACTAAACAAACAAAAAATTAGTTTGTAAAATGTGTAATTTATGTAGCTAACAAATTATCAATTAAAACAATGGAAACTAACTTAATTGGAAACGATATTGTTGAAACGATTCTGTTGAACGATATTGAGAAACGAATAGCAACAAAACAAAAACATAAATTTATAAAGTAAATTATTGAACGTAAATAAATAAAAACTTTCAGCATATTAAGTATGTACAGTATATGTCCTAAATATTAAAAATATAATAATACAAAAATAGCAGCCTTGTTCACTATAATTAATTACAGGTTTGTAAAGCGTTTAAATTAATACACAATAAGGTATCTTTCTAACACAAACGCATTATGAACCTTTTATAAATTGAAGCATTACTTTTGAAACGAAAGAATTTCAAACAAAGTAGTTTAAATTGTTTTGTCTTCAATTTTAGTAATAGAACATCCTTTATTATTATTATTATATAAAAAAAAATTAATAACAATTGTTCACCAAGGAAAAAAATTTTCGCGATGTTTCAATTATTAAGAATAAGGCTGTTCTTTAAGAATGATAATGATTTTTTTGTGTCACTAGGGGAAAGTCTATTGAATACTTTCAAACACATTAAAAAGAAAGGACAAAACAAAATAAATAAAAAAAGAAAACGAGAAAAAATTCTTATAAACTAACAATAGAACACGCAAAATTTCAAAACTAACATAAATAATAAAATTAAATTGAAAAGTATATACATACATACATACTTACATTTAGATACAAACGTGCATATATAGGAAAATATATATTATAATATATGTATAAAATAAAAAAATTTAAATATGAAAAATTAAGTTTGAAAATAAAAACGTCATTATATAAAGAATTTCTTTCGATTTGATTTCTTTCAATGTGAAAATCTCAAAAATGGTCACAAAATGTTTCACTTAAGAAAATGAGGCGCTGTTACAAGATTTAAGGAAAAATAAAACGAAAAGTCAGATAATCAATGTGTTGGGTCTAACATTTTCGCCAAATAGACCCACTCCATGTGATATACATTTACTCACAAAAGTTTGTGAATTTGGCTATGCGATGAAAATAAACTGTATTTTTTTCAAGGTTTTTCATAGTTATTTACTATTATATTAAAGGAAACATAAACTAACAAATCACATTTCAAAAACTTTAATAAAAATATATACATTTGATAAAACAATGCATTATATGGAAAAACTTAAAAAATTCACTTCACAAAAGTATGTGAATTTTTGGATTTATCTCTCTTACAACAAACTTAAAACAATATTTGTAAGAAAATTAGTTACTTTATGGTACCCTCTATTGCTATGAACTGCTGCTAACTGTTGGGACATTGATTCGACTAATTTACGGCATAACTCTAATGTAATTTCATCCCTTTCTTCATACAAAACATTTTTAAGGCAAATTTTGGACGAAAAGTGGTGAGTTCTTATACGATCCTACAGATGTGGCCACAATTTCTCGATAGGGTTCAAGTCTGGACTTTGTGGTGGCGTTCAGTGCTGCCACTTTGGATAAAATTTTTGTAGCAAAACGGTGAGCAACGTAGCAAAAGTCAATTATTGGCTGAATTATCGTTTATTGAACAGTAAACTAAACATAAACTTTTTTATAAAACGAAAATATCACATTGAAATTCAGAATGGTGTAAAAGTAGATAACATAAGTGCAACTAACACATTCAATTCACATAAATAATAATAAATAAACACATAATATAATTTATCTGATTATAATTCGTTCAAGGCACCCATACAGTGTCCTTTAGATCAAACATTTTGCAGCCATTATGTGATCAATGGTATCTATTTTGTAGGAGCTACTTTTTTTATTAAATTGAATCTGAAAAAATTCGCTCTGCAGATGCACTGCTGTGTGGCAAAGCAAGCAGTTTTTTTGAAAATCAGTATCTGACATTAGAAATCAAGAAAACTTTGTTTAGTTGAAGATTCAGCTAGTGCTAATACAGAGTTGCCAATAAAGTGGAAAATGTGTTTAATTAAAAAAATCGCAGGAGAAAAAGTAAGAAAAATTATATGAATAATGCAAAATTATATGGAAATGGGAAAAGTGTATCAAAATTGATACATTTGATGACAGTGGGTAGCAAAGTCGCAAATGTGTTATTTTTTGCTTAAGTGTAGCAAACTTGCTACGATCGTAGCAAAGTGGCACCGCTGGTGGCGTTATCAGTTGATTTGTACATATTATGCAATATCCACATTTCAACGTTCCAAGCCGTGTGTTTGGGATCGTTATCTTGTTGGAATAAGAATGATTGGGGAGCTAAACCCATTTTAGTGGCGCTAGTGTGTAAGTTCTACTTGAAGATGGACAAATACACTTTCTTTTCCATAATGCCACCTATAAATTTCAAATTTTCAACACCGGGAGCGGACATACATCCTCAAACCATAACCATGCTTCACTGTTGTTCACAATTGGAACATTTTTCCAGGCTTTCGCCACACTATAAGTCAACCATCTGAGCCGCTGAGTTGCTGATTACGAATCCGATGTCAAAATTACGAAATTCAAAATGGTGGACAAAATTGGCGTTGCACAGTGTGGCGAAAATTCGAAAGTTTAGGTAAAGCCCAATTTCCATGTGATTTTTCTTGAACTTATCTAATTAAATTTCACAGATTTTTTGCCATAATGAGTGAGATGGATATATGTCAATCTTGCTATAAAAGTTTGACAATTCGGTTTGTTTATTTGTAAACAAATGACAATTTTTTTACCAAAACAAAAACTCAAAATGAACCAATTTGCATTTTTTTATCAGAAATAAACAACGACAACGACAGAATAACTGGCACAGTGTAATGGGCAATGTTTCGGCCTTAAATGTTATCTTACCAACTTCTGCCAACACTTCCATCCACAAGAGTTGTCGCTTTTGAATATTCCTGTTGCTCATTGTTGACATATTCCAAAGTGCAGGCCGTGACCGCACTGCTTCAATAAGCTGCTCTATGTTTCATAAAAAAATAAATATGGAATGATAATAATAATCGTGAAAGGAAATTAAATAGTACTACCATTTTCCACTAACAATTGATTGTCGTTCATGATGGTGCTGATTTTGGTGTTGATGCTGCAAGACTTTGACAAAAGAAATATGTTAATTTTTGTTAAAATAGCAATCGTCATACTTTTTACTTATTTAACTTGTTTATCTTATTTTGTAAAATTGTATTTTCAACAATTTAAACTAAATTTTGAGAAACTCAGCACCTTATAACCTTTTTTCATTGACTTTTGTTTTTATTTTGAAAACTGTCAAACTTGACACTACATAAAATTGTAGCGCAACTATAAAAATGACTGCCAAATTTATCAACTTTAATAAAAAAGTTCAACTTTTTGGACTTTCTGATCTCCGAAATCACGGAGAATATTACATGCTATAAAAAATAGCAAATATGTGCCTATTCACTCTCACATTGTCTAAGCGCATTAGGTTGTGCTCGCATGCTTTTTCTTTCTTACAAAAATTTAATAAGATAAGTTCAAGAAAAATCACATGGAAATTGGGCTTAACTCTCTCCAAAATGTACGCTCGGGGATTTTTTGGGGTCACTGATTATGAATCCGATGTCAGAATTACGAAATTCAAAATGGCGGACAAAATATGGCGTCGAGTTTTGCGAAAAATTTTAAACTTTAAAGAAATTATTTGCAGTTTCGTACAAGGGGGTTTTCAGGGTCGCTGATTACGAATTGCAAAGTTCTAAATGGCGGATCCAATATGGCATCGGGTCATGTGAAAAATTTAACGTTAGTATTTTCACGCTGTATTTCTTTAATTTTTTATGTACATATTATTGTAACTTAGGGGCTTACCAGTGCCCTTGGGCGTTATGGTAAGCCTAAACTGGTAGTAGATAGAAAATTGTACTGTATAGTCCTTTTTCAAACTACTAAGCTTGACCAGAGGTGAAGGTGCAAACTAATCTGGTACCACGGGTTGTTGGGAGCCCCTAGGACTTCGGTCCTAGCCCAACAGAACGTGAAGCCCAATTGGGCAGATCGCATGGGAAGGATTCGTGGTGGCTGTGGTTGAAACCTAACTCGTAGGAAGAGTAATATGCTATCGTAAATTGCCCGATGTGGAGTAGCATTCTCAACCAAGTGGCAGTTCTTAGAACTGCAAGAGATCCTAGATAGGTCTCGGCTCAAACCAAGGGTGAAGCTATGTCCATAAACATAGCTTTACTTGGTAACTGTATTAAATGCAGTCGTACCTAGGTTAGGCACGAATATAAATTAATTCATGTGTGTGAAAATCACACTGTGATATTAAGCCGTCAAGGCAGGTGATCACATAAAAAACAAAGGACTCTGTAACTTAGTTATCGAATATTCTATTGAATTAAGAAAAAATAGATTAAAATTCAAGTAGCAGATAGAACAGGTAAATTTTGTTTTATTTCTAAATAACCTGCAACAGGTTTAGAGGCAGCATCCGACAGCGTGTTATTACTGTTTCATTTAACAACTCAAATTTAGTTTAGAAAAAAAAAGAAAAAATACCCTTCCTTTATTTTATTTCTTACAATTTTCTGTTTACTGTAACTTACAGTATTGATATTGAAAATATTTGTAACGTATTTTACTAATCTTCAGACGTAGATTCCAATTGGTTTTGTTGGATTTCCTTTACTTGAAGCACTTTCACATGCTTATAACTTTTCTCTTTGTATTTATAATAATGTTATGCTTGGGCGAAAACCACATTCGAACAGACGGTATAGAGAGGACTTAGGATATAGAAGTAGATACATAGATATATACCAGATGGCATACTTTAGTAGCAAAAGTGCTACTTTTGGAAGGCTTTGCTACTTTTCACTCGAAATGTACTATTTTTGGATGGTTTTGCTACTTTCGATGTAAAATAAAAGTTATTTCAAATATTCTTTTAATTTGCTGGGGTTTTGTCGTACAAAGTGAGTACCTTTTTTTTTTTTGCTCATCAAAAATATTTGTATGGAATTAAAAAAATTTTTGGTTTTCATTACAAAATTGGAATTTTTTGATATGTGCTACTTTTGTAGGCAGGCCATCTGGTAGCCCTATATAGTAGGTTACTGTGAACGGTTTTCACTCCTTAGGGTACGGCCACGCAATGAGCGCCAAGCGACAGCGTCAGAACGGCAACAAAAAAATTAAAACATATGAAACACTATGGAAGCGGCCACGCACTTACTGAGCGGAAAAAACTTTTTTAAAACAGTAGAGCGGCAACGCACAGCTTTCAATTGTGTTTTAATTTTTTCTGAAAATTAGAGCGGCAATCAGTAAACATGTCCTAAATTTTAACCTTTATGCCGTCGTATCTCATAAACCGTGCAAGATATTGTGATGAAATTTGGTAAACAGATACATATCATATACATATATCTTGAATTGTGATCAAATTGAGCAGAATCGTAAAACTGAGCGTGGCACTTTACAACAATTAAAAATTTTGACTCTATATATTTCGAAATTGGCACAGATGATTCTTACAAAAATTTCAGAAATGATGCCACTGAAAGCATTCATCAGTACTAGCTTAGCCACTTTACTGAAAAATGTCGTTGAAGGGCGTGGCACAGCCCACAATAATTATAAACGTTATATTAAGAGAACCAACAACGTAATCGTTATAAAATTTACTGAGGTAGATATACTTGCTATAAGGTCTTCTATTACAAAAATTTGGTCCAATAGTAGCTGTGGGCGTGGCACCTTCCACATAAGCAAAAAATGTTTATTCTTATAGATAGTATGCTATGAGAGCAATCTTCATAAAATTTGGTGTATAGAAGTCAGTTACTATAATATATAGTATAAATAAATGAATTTCGATGGGATTGCATCAGTGAACTGTTGCAGCAATTAGTATGAAATTTAATGCAAGTTGCTATGGAATACATCTGAATCGAAAGTGGCTGAAATGGCACCAGTGGGCGTGACACCTCCCATACAAATAAAATACGGTAAGTGGCATATTTATCGGAATATGTGAGCAATCATACTAAAATTTGGCTTAACAGGTTTGCTAATGGAAAGATTTTTCTGGATCAAAACCGGACTGGATTGTACCAGTGGGTGTATCACCGCCCTAAATCTTAAGACTAACTTCGGCATGCATCACAAACTATAAAAACTATTGTGCTAAAATTTGATATGCGGATGTCGATCACGAATATAGTTTATTAAACCAAAAGTAGGCGGAATTGGAGAAGTGGGAGTGGCATATTTAAACTTTTTAATTTTATTCGATTTTTTTCAACATTTTACATATTCTTTTCACTTTTCAACCTTTTAACTTTTTTCAATACATTCCATATGTACATACATATTTATTTGACTTTTTCAACCTCTTTAATTTTTCTTCATTCTTTTCTTTATTTTTGAGACTTTTTCAGCGATTTTGAATTGTTGCAACATTTCTGAACCTCTTTCAACATTATTAGACTTTTTCAACCTCTCTCAACATTTTTTAGCATTTTGCATATATTTAAGACTAAATAATAAAGAAATTTCATCACAATATCTTGCACAGGAAAACGTTACAGTGCGTTACGTCAGGGGAGGAAGGTCAAAAAATGCGTTGAACCATTAACCGAACCGAAATTTTCGACAAATGATTGATCCGAACCGAAAACCGAACCACTTTTAATAACGGTTCGAGGGTTCATTCTGACCAATTTTCCTTCACATGTTTTATTTTTTTTTTGTTAAATATGGAAATTGATGAAATTTTGAAAGAAATAGGGAAGAATGAGACAGAGTTCAAAAATAAATCATTAATAGATAAAATCAAATCAAATTGATAATATAAAGCGGCTTTCAAATAATGTTAATGTTTTCAACTTTTGGAATAACTACCCTGCCAAATAATTATCTGAATTCGCTCAAGTTATTTATGATGTTTCAGCAACCCAGGTTTTGGTAGAGAGGAAATTGTCCACCCTAAAATGTATTCTCTACAAAAATATTATTATGAAATTTTGTTCCAAAAACACAAATAGAAAAATTACCCTCGGTGAGCTCGCCGATATTTACATGTAGCACTTGCAACTTCGTTCGGATCGCCAGAAAAGCGGACAAAGAAGCGCTCGTCAAGAAATGTGTGATACCAAAGAGATTACAAAATCAATTGCATTAAAATGAAGAAGTTTTGTTTTGTTTTTTGCTGTGATTCTTAACTGATCAACGCAAGAAATAGAACATAGTAGGCTTGCAGACTACTAAACTTGGGCTAACAAAGCTTACTGATGATATGACGTAGCGGTCATTAAAACTAGTATAAGCAGCTCGTTGCCCATTCTAATGCATTTTGCGCTTGTAATGTTTTTGTGGTTTTTTGCACTATGGTTGTTGATATTGTATTAAAGATCGGATATCAATAATATCGATATTTTTACAGTGCGATAAATATCGGACCGATATATATCAGCGAAAAATAACGATAAGCGATATATCGTAGGAAATACCTTTTTATTTAAATAAATAATAATAATTATTTATCAAAGTTACGCATAAATACATAAATAACATAAGCTACAAATGCCGAAACTTGGCATCAAGGGATTTCAAAAACACACGTTTTTGTATATTCCGATGCGTGAGCCTGCTTCGATTGCTCGGAACGCAAAGTTTAAGTACAGACCCAACACGCTCTGAAGACAGCAGAAAAAGATGAGTCATCCATAATTTCCAGAACGTCCTGCACGTTATCCGCAGACTGCTTTCTCTTCCTCGAAAGACCACTTGAATCACCAAAAATCTGCACTGCTAACGAGTTGTGGTTGGTCTTCATGTGTGAACGAAAATTGCTGGCGTTGCCGCTTGTTTTCACATTTTTTCCGCACACATTGCACGTCTCGTTTAAATGATTAACTTTCGTAAAATACGATTTGGAATCTAATTTTTTGTTTTCCAAACTCATTTTACAAAACCACTCGAATTTTGAGTAAATTTGCTGATATGACAGTGCCACCGCACCAGCACACTCAACACACTCGAATGCAGAAAACAAAAGAAAATTAGAGAAAGAGAGACAGATTGTGTTTCGAAAATTGATTAAGCAGTCAGTTTTTTTTGAAATTCAGAAATAAAGCCAAAAGAATTCCGTCATCAACTGATATCATAAGCCCATATGATAAATCTGATATCGAATATCAATATATCGTGTGCTAAAAATATCTTGAAAATATCGCAAACGATATCCTTTGAGATATCGATATTTTGATATATCAGTAAATTATCAACAACCCTATTTTGCACTAAAAGTACTGAGCAATAAGCTCTATACAAAAATATTATTATGAAATTTTGTTCCAAAAACACAAATGAAAAAATTTTGATAACTTTTGGACAAAACATGCAAACATTTTTTTCTCATTTATTTTTTTAATGGAAATAAATGTAGTGGCATTAACAATTTCAAATTTCAAAACAACACGAATTTGAGCTTTTACACAAGAAACACCAAAGCTCTACTAGCGGAGAGACCACAGTTTTTCTCCTTATGTATAGGCTTAAAAAATAGCGGTCAGTTTTTTTCGATACCTCCTTATGTGTACATAAGAAAAAATATTATAATTAAGAAAAAAATTAAATTTTCTTCATTTTTTTTTTGCCAAATTCCGAAAAATGAAAATTTTGCAGCTCTGGTAGCAACCCTAGGAATATTTTTTTTTATTTTTTTAAATGAGGATATACTCGAATATGAATAAATTTTCGAAAATCGAGTGTTATGAAGTATTCTAGAACATGCCATTTATTTAAACATGTCTAGTGCTTATGTTATGATTCATTATTCAGTTATAATTACGTAAGTAGCTAATTCTGCGAGGTACTTGAAAAAACTCCAAACTTTTTCCACATTGATTTCGATATTGCGATGTATATTTAGCGTTCATCCGATCTTTGGACATAGTTGATCTGAGGTGTGTCTTTAGACGACGTAGCGCTGAAAAGGAGCGTTCATTTGTTGCTGTTGTCGCAGGCAAAGTTGCCATAACACGAAGCATTTGAATCAAATTTCAAAGTCAATTTTGACGGACATTTGGAAACGCGTCTTTATTGCAAATATCCAGTGCTTCGAGAGAATGGCAATGCGTTGACGCCAAAGTTGAACTTAATTTATGCACATGTCATGCAAAACTGAAATATATGACGCGAATAGATGTGTGCATGAATTTTCATTGAAGCTGATTTTATTGATGCCGGAGCTATGCTTAAACGCGCGTTGAAAAAACGCTCGTGTTACTTAGCCCTAGCGACGTGCAGTGGTCCCAAATCGTGTTTTTTGGTTCGAAAATACCGACGATTTATTGGCATTTCAGTTCTTTCATTTAAAAAAAAACAATTGTTGTGTCTTTTTGATTTTTTGTTCAAATATCAATAAAAACCTATGTGCAAAAATTCCCAATGGGGGGAGGATGTTTGAACCCCCAAAACGCTCCCCTTGCGCACGGGCCTGCTATGATGTATAGGAGAAATTTGTTAAGCTTATTTTTAATAACAGCATCAGTTAGATGCGTTCTTTCCTTTTAAAATGAGTTTCCTCGCAAAGTCATAGCCATTTTTGGTAACATAAATTTGAAACCAGTTTATTAATATTGTTGTGCAATATATATTGGAGTAAATTCATGTCATATTAAAATGGCTATAACTTTGCAAGGAAACATCGCAGATGCTTTTATTAAAAATAAGCTTAACAAATTTCTTCTATACATGGTCTCAAAAGTAGACAAAAAACCTAATTTTTTTAGGTACTTAACCTCAAATATTTCAGAATTCTGATGTGATGGGTCAATTTTGAGACCAAATTCGGATTCGGCGTAAAAAATTACTTCGGAAAACAATCTTTAAAAAATGTACTAGCCGAATTTACCTCATTTAAGATTGAGTTTTTGCCTGTTAAAAATACTGGAACATCGAGATTAGCCAGAAGATCTTCGTCTATTTTCGGACTACAATATTGAAGAATATTAGACGAAGGAAAACTTGCGCTGTTTTTTCGCTGTTTTCTGGGAGTTTTTCGATGATACTTAGATACCCGGCCACTGTATAACAAAACAACAATCACCATCGTGTTCAGCAGACCCGAAAATATAAGTATCAATACCAACAGCCCATATCTCATGCGGAATTATCTTTTGGGAAGAGTTATAATCAGTGGCGGACTTAGGTTCGATGCCGCCCTAGGCCCTTGCCGATGTGCCACCCTTTTTTCTACGTAAAAGTGACTGTCAAAATTATATATCTAATTACACTACTCAACAAGATTTTCCATAACAAATTCCGATAACATTTTCTAACTATGTATAGTGAAATATTCCCTAGAATCCGAATTTCGTAAATTTTTTTTCGATTGGTCCCAATTTTCCATATAAATAGCAAAACTCAAACAAATGCACTGTTGAGAGCACATACTTCACATAAATGCTTGCAAGAACTTTGATTGTCAGCCAAGCCAATTTTAAATATGTCTAGAGGAGAGTCTTACAAACAGTTTAAGGTACAAAATGTGCATGTATGTAATGCAATGTATTAATGTTATGGCTGTTATAATCGAAAGTAGATAAAAACATCTTTTTTTTCGCTTTCTTTTAACGAATTCCAACTTTAAAGCCCTCTATCTGGAATGTATCCAAAATAGGATACTTAATAGTAGTTCGGAAATTTTCTTGCCCAGAAACAGGTGCTCTTTTGTTTGCTCGTGACTCGTCTGGCTGAAGTTTTCTGATTTTTTGGCGACAAGTAACATTATAATAATAATCATGGACTCCATATAGTGTCTTGGCTTTTTCTTCATATTCAGAAAACTGTTTATCTTTCATCTCTTAAATAAATTTGGACAACGGATGATAAATTGATTTGAGAATCCTGAAGTTTTTTATTCGCATCATTGAAGCGATTTAAAATTGCGTTCCAAACAATGACTATTATTGCTGTTACTAAATGCTGTAATTTTCTCAGTAGTCAGATAGTCATTTTTTTGTTGCTTTCTTTATAGGTTTATTGTGTGTGCGGCTGTTTATAATGAAGGCTTGCGAAAAGGCGTCGTAGCTTGCGTGGTGTATTTAAGAGAAAAAAAATCATGTGTGCAGTTCATACGTGCCAGAAGTGAAACATTCAGAAAACTAAAGATCAAATCGATTTCAAACCATGCAGTCGGACTATTTCATATTACGGAATTGTTTGCCGATTAAATATGTTGTTTTCAAAGGATATAAGGGGACCAATATTTGCCCGATTTGATTAAAAAAAAATTTTTACGAAATTATGGCCATTTTAAGTTTCGGTGTCAAAACTTAAGAAACCCCTGAAAATTTTTACAAAAAGCGGCATTTCCATCCAAATCGAAATAATTAACTTCTGTCTTTTGATTCTAATAGAACTACTTATTCTCTGTCAGAATTTCAAAATGGTTGAAAATTGGCAGAGTTATAGCGCTTTTTATGAGAAAAAAACAAAGCTAATATAAGAAAGAAATGACATGAGTCTTATGCGGGCTTAAAGACATTTGAGGTCAGCAGAATTTTTTCTCAAAATAAAAATTTCAAGTTTTGTTTCAATATTGCCAAGACATCTGTGATACTACTACTTTCAGTTTATTTTTAATAATATCATTTAGTACCGTTCTTTTTCTTTAAAATTAGCTTTAAGTAGTAATCTGTGATGTTTCCTCGCAAAGTTACAGCCATTTGAAAGTGACATGAATTTGATCCCCTACGACCAAACAATATTAACCAACCGGTTACAAATTTATTTCATTTTGGTCGTGGGGATATGAAGTTTTCCAATCCGCAATTATTTATGATCGCAAGATACTCCTCTCGAGAATCCGCGAGGATCGTTTTCCTCCAGATATTCATTATAGGGATAATTAAATCGGCAACCAATTCCGTAATATAAAATAGTCCGACTGTATGGTTTGAAATAGATTTGGTCTAAACTGCAAGAGAATTTGACGAATTCGATATTAGAAGTGGGGCAATCATATGGTTTACATTTAATGATATTTGTACCAAATTTAACAGAAATTTTATTATTCAGACTCCATGTTTTAAATTTAAACAAATGAGAAAAGTGGCTTATGGTAGCTAGAGTATAAAATAAATTCTTTGGTTTGGATTTGGTCAATATACCTTTGAAATACAGCGTCAATTACTGTTTTTCATCTTGTTGTC
Organism: Tricholauxania praeusta; assembly: GCA_949775025.1. NCBI lineage: Eukaryota > Metazoa > Arthropoda > Insecta > Diptera > Lauxaniidae > Tricholauxania > Tricholauxania praeusta. The sequence goes on from OX459028.1 coordinate 114,612,382, forward strand.
GATTCAGTGCGACTACTGCACATTTTTAATTTGGTGGAGGAACTCAATCATAGTATCCAATTCAAAGTTCACATGAAAGTTCCCATTTAAATCATCGGAATTTTACCGTAATCTCCTTGCAGTTTAGTTTTCTGAGGTTTCACTTCTACCGCGTGTGAACTGCACACATATTTGTTTTTATAAACTGAACGCTTCAGGATATAATGATTAAAAATCTTAGTTGAATAAGAATAAAAATTTTCAAGTCACACAAAGCTATATATTTTTTAATTTTTGAAAATATTTCAAATTTGTAGATATAGTTTGAAATTTTTTTGGATTTGAATAATATTCGCCCATTGAAGTTATTGAAATTTTTTTTATATGTAATGGCGTTTTTTGTTACTAAAAAATGGTTTTTTAAATTTCAATTTAATTGATTTACTTTGCACCGATATTTGTGATATATATTACACATTTTTTTTTCAATTTCCGATAAAATTTTTAATTTTTTTATATTACTCTGATGATTCTTCAAATTAAATTAGAAAAAGAAACTTAACATTTAATTTCTTATGAAAAATTGCTTTTATTAGCATTGCGGCTTTTTAATAAGCACCGAAAAGATATTTATCATAGGCCAATATTGATAAATTAGAAAATTAAAAGTAGAAGTACTTGCAATCTAAAAAATAAATTCAATAATAAAATGAGCTAATATGATTTGCTGGAAACTTTTCATACATTAATAATAAAACAAATTCAAGTCAATTATTAATTTCAATTATACTTATTGGTCAGAATACGCGAAACCGACATGTCTGAAATGTTTTTTAAAGTTTTTTTATATAAATCAGTAGCTGCAAGTGGTAGAAATTAGTGTATGGAAACATTTTTCAAAAAAAATTGTTGTTGCAATAATTATTGCCAGTCAAAGTTTTCATTAAACTTTTTTTTTTAAATGCTATAAGTTTTGAACTGCTTGACTGAACTTGACGAAATTTTTTAGTTTCTGTAGATAATAAGTTGAACTTATGTATTAAAAAAAAAAGTTGAAAAAATTTTCCATTTTTGTTGTTAATTAGCAATTTTTCTATCAACAATTAAATTTTAATGACTTGCTCCGCCTCGAAAAAATCTGAAAAAAAATTACAGAGATGCATTGAACCCTTCCAAACTAGAATTCGTCCTAGAAACTAGAATTTTTTGTCCGATATCCACAAAATTATTCTTAAAATATTTGCGAAAGAATAGTCTTTCATTTTTAATTCTAAAAATATGAAAAAGAAAAAAATTTTCATTCAAATGAAGCAATCGAAATTTAGTGATTTTTAAAAAAGTCAGTTTTTTTTGGACTTTGAGTGCTTGTAACTTCATCAAATCTTATTTGATTCAAGGAAACAGCATACCGTTAGAAAGGGAGTGAAAATATCTTTGGAGTGCTGAAAAGCGTTTTTGATTCGAAAAAAAAATTAATCGAGATATAGCCAAATAAATGAAGAAAGGGCCGAAAAAGGGGTTTTTTGGGGATATCTCGAAAACGATTCTTTAGAAAAAAAATTGGTTGCCATTTTTGGAAACCACGCCCCAAAATACATAGAAAAAAGTCTATGAGAAACCCGATCCTTTTTCTTGTGAGCTAGTGTTATTGATTTTTTTGAAAAACAATAAAATTTTTATGCATTTTTCGTCCGCCCGGTACCACTATAATATTTATAACGTCAAAACTAATTGAAGCTCCACAATTTTTTTGACGAATTCTAGTTTGAAAGGGTTCAATGCATCTTTGTAATTTCTCTTCAGATTTTTTCGAGGCGGAGCAAGTCATTAAAATTCAATTGTTGATAGAAAAATTGCTAATTAACACAAAAATGCAAAATTTTTGCAACTTTTTTTTTAATACATAAGTTCAACTTATTATCTACAGGAACTAAAAAATTTCGTCACGATCAGTTAAGCAGTTCAAAACTTATAGCATTTTAAAAAAAAGTTTAATGAAAACTTTGACTGCCAATAATTATTGCAACAACAATTTTTTTTGAAAAATTTTTTCGTACACTAATTTCTACCACTTGCAGCTACAGATTTATATAAAAAACTTTGAAAAACATTTCAGACATGTTGGTTTCGCGTATTCTGACCCTTATGTATGTATATTCTTGCGCCTTCAAAATGCTGTCGTTATTAAGTTTTTGCCGCCCCTAAAATTTTGACGCCCTAGGCCCGCGCCTCACGGGCCTAGGCGTAAATCCACCACTGGTTATAATCACTCGCAAGTAAAAAAAAAATGAATTTATTTCATAAATCTGACACTAGCGACCTCTAAATATCAATATTTTTTAATGAAATTTTCAGGGTCTTATTTTTTTACCTAACACTAACTACTTTTTATATAAGCAACATAGAAATCGAAAATTCGATTTTTTTTTTTTTGGTCACTCTAATGTACATATTCACCCCTATCATGAATATCCGGAGGAAAACGATCCTCGCCGATTTTTTTGTTTCTCGAGAGGAGTATTTTGCGATCATAAATAATTGCGGATTGGAAAACTTCATATCCAGTCAGTGCTACCAAAATATTTCCAATTACTTCCATTCAGTCCAAAATCACAGTTGCATTTTTCATATTTGACATTAGCTTATCAGTAATTTTGCATATTTGACCTGTTAGCTGAACAATTTTATAAATGAAAATTAAGTGCATTTATCTATATCATAAAAAAAATTACCTAAAATATGGTATAGCATAGCTTGATAGTTTGCCATCTACTCTTTTTCATGAAGACTTTTGCTGTATCCGAATTGGATTCCATGTACTGGACCAATATCAGTAATTGCTCTTTGTTTGTGTTGCTAGATCTTGTAAATATGTTAAAAAAAATCTTTTTATCAAATAAAATTACAAAATATTGCTAGCATTGACTCTTTCCTCATTAAATTCCTCGCCAAAAAGTTAGGGAACAAAGTTTGCGTGAAACGTCAAAAAATGTTCCCCAAAAAAGTATTGCCGATAACCTAATTTTCCAGGGAATTTGTTCCCATTCCCCAAAAGTCTTCCACGATCGCAAAACAGGGGATTGGAGGAAAAATCCGAAGGAATGTTTATTCATGATAGGGGTTATTATATTTTGTGCTGGGGAATGAATTTCGTCCATGGAAACTTAATTTGGGCGTGTGGTGCGACATTGTATTTGGACGTTCATGAACTTAGTAATCTGCAATGAGACTTGTAAAATATTGTGAAAAGGAGGGGAGAGGTAAAAAAACGTTCTTTTAGAAGTTCAATTCATAAGTTATATGTAAAAGCTGCACAAGTCAACACTTATTATTGTTAAAAAGTTTTCATACCACTTTTTTCCCTGATTAAACAAATTAGAAACATAATATCATTAAAAATATGGTAGTTTTTTATTTCTCTGATAAAATCATAAAAAATTAAAGATAATTCTACAAATATACATTCAACAAACATATAGTACATATAAGTAGCACGAAATAACTAAACATAAGATGAAATTTACACTTACAGATATGACGTGTCAAGTTTCAAATACTTTTGATTTTATATGAAAACTTATATCTATTATTTTTGCGTGAATATATATTTTTCCTAAAGACTTAAGCTTATAAAGTATTAATTGTATTCTTAATAATTAATATACTTATATATATAATATAATTTTTAAATTTAAGTTTTGAGGTTAATTTTTTGAATTTAGTTTTGAACAAATTTTTAACTTCGTTATATAAAACAATAAAATATTTAACAACACCCCCAGATATTAAATTACTTTTCCTTTTTTAACACATAAAAACAAAAAATGTAAGCCTATGTAATTTTTTTAATGCATAAAAAACAAAATATCTAAAACTATGTATTTTTTTATAAAAACAATGTCAGTCCGCAAATGTCAACCCAATTTGGCATCTAAATTCTTGTCTACTTTAACTGGAATATTTTTCCTTCAATACCTTACGCAAAATTTTTCCTGTCGGATTCTTTGGAACCTCTTTAGCAAAAATAATACCACCGTCAAGCTTTTTATATACAGCAACGCGTTCCGCTACAAAATCGTAAATTTCCTCCTCCGTGCTTTCCATGCCAGGCTTAAGCACCACCAAAGCACGCGGCGCCTCTCCATTAAGTTCATGTGGAATGCCAAAAACAGCAGCTTCCAAAATATTTGGGTGATCGCGCAATATAGCCTCCAATTCAGCAGGTGGTACTTGAAAGCCTTTCACTTTAATTAACTCTTTCATGCGATCTGTAATGTAAAAATAGCCATCTTCGTCGTAGTAGGCAACGTCACCAGTGCGCAGCCAATGTCCTGGGAGGAATGTTTCTTTATTGGCCTCTTCATTGTTGAGGTAGCCTGACATAACTTGCGGACCACGTGCACAAAGCTCCCCTGTGATATTGGGACCCAAGCCCTTGAAATCACTGCCACTCAAAGAAACGATTTTTCCTTCGGTGCTGCCAGTGAGAAAACCAACAGAAGCATAGCGTTTATTGGTTTCTGGCGTCATAAGAATGACAGGTGAGGCCTCAGTCATGCCATAGCCTTGTAAGAACTTCGTTTCAGGGAATCTATAGGCAGTATACAAATTTTTATTTAGTCAGAGTATTAAATAGCAAAATTTACTTCTTTATAAAACGTTCCACATCTGAGATGCCAATTGGCGCCGCACCACTCATAACCATGCGTAGCTTAGGAACAGTTTCTTTCGTCACCTTAGGGTTATTAATCATAAAAAGTGCTAATAGAAGAAAAAATAGAGTAGATTAAAAAAAACTTTCATATCTACTGTTGCACGATCTGTACTTACCAATTGGCGGCACTAAGTTCAAAATGCTACCCTTGTACTCATACAACGATTTCAAGAGATCCTCTGGCTTAAACTGTGGCAAGGTTACTAGCTTTGAACCCTGTCCTAATTTTGACAGCATGACAACAGTAAGTCCATAAATATGGAAAAAGGGCAACACGCAAGGTAGTGTATCCTGGAATGCAAGCGAATCGATGGCAATGGCCGATTGTACTTGTTCGCAATTGACAGAGATGTTATTATGCGATAATTTTACACCCTTTGGTAGTCCTGTTGTACCAGAGGAAAAAGGCAAGAAAACCATTTCATCACCTTTGATGTCGTAGTGTTTTAACTGACTATAATCTACATCGCTTGTTCTCATGAGTTCAAAGAAATCAATGGCACCTTTGGGTAATTCATCACTACTACGCATGCGTATGCAAACGATGGGCAATTGCTTCTGTGCCAGTTTGCTTGCTTCCTTTAGGACTGGATAACCAATAGATGTGCCGATTATAAATTTCGCATTGCTGTAGGTGAGTTGGCGTGCAATTTCCTCTAATAAAAAAATAATCAAATTAATATTTGATAATTTTCAAATAGGTCATAAGAAACATAACTAATATATGTACATATCTTGTGACCTGAATTTCTAGTAATAATGTGTTTACTTAAAATGAATTCAAATTGAATAAAACAATAAAACTATTTTTCCTTTCATTATTTTGATCTAGAGATCTGAAATTTTGGGAGAAAAACAACCTCCTTTGGATATATCGCATTATAAACGATGTTTCACAGTTTTAATAATATTAAAGTTGCAGCAGTGGTTGGTCGAAACTTGCCATAAGATTAAATAAAAAAATATAATAAATAAATGTCCTCGACTAGTAAAAACTAGTTATTTAAGTCTGTGGTGTACAAATTTCTACTGGGTAATGTTTGGATTTCTACACACCAGCGCTATTGTAGTTTGTTACTACTATTCAGTCATGAGCTCTACTATGCTACATGTGAATAAATTGATGAGGAGGTTGCAACGACAAAATGAATTTCAAGAATATTTCTCTTGAAAATGTTGTGGCAAGAGTTTTGGAGCAGTGAGCCCCACTGCAACATTATTTCTTATACTATGAATTTCAATCAAATTCAGACTTAGCTTATAGTATATGCTGTGAACTAAATGACTTAGGCAAAATATACTAGTTTTCTTGCCTTAATTTTATATATAATTAACAAAACAAATAAAGAGTTTGAATCCGAAAAACCAAGGATACATGCCTTCTATGAAGGCACTATTCAAAACAATATGACTGTTGGAGCAAAATCATTATTAACGTATTTTTATTTTGAATTCATTAAATTGTCTTAAAAATTATTATTTTACCATACAGTTTGCCTTTCTTAATTATCGATGACTTGCATCATGCACATAATTTGTACACATAAGTGACACCCGCAAACAAGTTTTTCAATATTGCTTGTAGATGTGTATCATATGCTAGGGCTAGGGCGGTTCAAAATAAAAACTTTTTGATTTTTTCTCGATGTGTCAGCGGATTATAGTAGCCAGCCTTGTCTGGACAAAGCCCATTACCAGGATTAAGGTTAATATTGAAAACTGGATTATCTGCATTTTTCTAAATTAACAGAACTGATATAATTTGATTTTTTAAAAAAAGTAGAAAAATCTATAGAATAGTTCAAATTTTGCCATATTATAATATTGCAAGTTTTTTACAATTTTCTCGAATAACTTCCACATTTTTCATCCGATTTTCACAATATTATACTTAAAATATTTGCAAAAGAATAGTCTTTCATTTTTAATTCTAAAAACATAAAAAAGAAAAAGTTTTTCATTCAAATTGAGCAATTGAAATTTAGTGATTTTAGGGATATCTTAAAAACGATTCTTAAAAAAAAAAAAATGGTTAACATTTTTGGAATCTACGCCAGATCTTTTTTCTTGTGAACTAGTGCTATTGAACAAACAATGACAAAACTTTGTCAAAACTAAATACTGCTCCGATGTCTTTTATAATGAACTAGATTGTAATTATTAACAAATTTAGATTTAAATCATATATGTTGAAGCTAATGCAGCAATTTTAATAAAAAAGGAACAGTGAATCAAGCAGAAATAAACAAAATACAAAAAATATGGCGACAATATAATATAGTGTAGAGCTTTGATAACAAATTTTATCCCGTTATAATTTAACCCTTAAATGCATTATGTAGCCATTTGGCAACAAAGCGTTTTTTTTATAAAAAAAATTAGTTTTGTAGTATAAAAATTGTATTTTTGTAGGCTGTTATAGAACAGAGAGAGGCCACTTGTGTACGTGATGTTATGCTAAACTGAAAAATATTGAGTGAAATTGCTCTTTTTTATTGTTAAGTAGTGAATGTGCAAACAGGTTTTGTGATAAAGTGAATTTTTGAATTGTGTTTTTTCGCTGTTTTAACTAAAAAAAGTTTTTGAAATCAACTACGGTATGTATTATACATAATATCAGTAGCCATATATTTCATAAAACTGTGCCTTGTTGTAGCTACACCAATTTTTGGGTCTGTTGCCATTTGGCTACATTGAGTGTCTAGTGAAAAAATTTGTTTGAAAAATTTTTGTTACTTTTTGGTGTAGATGAGCAGTAGTCATTTGTCAGATAAGGAAATAGAAGAGTTTTTGGATAAATTTACTGGTTTCAAAAGCGATGATGAAGGAAATGATTGGGATGATGATATCGTGGAAGATCCTACTTTTGACCCAAACATTTTACAAGAATATAACAGAGAGAATGAAGATATAAATGTTGAGGGTTCAACTAGCAACACACCATCTGCGACTGTTTCATCAGTTTTATTAACTTCTACCAGCATCATTTCGTCGGCTGAAAAGGAAATAAATATAAAAAATATTATCTGGAAAAAACAGAATCTGCATTTGGCTGAGGAGCAGTTACTCTTTCATGGAGACAATGAAATACTGGGTGTTTTTTTTAGAGGTTTGTTTTTCGAATAGAGATAAAACTGTCATTTTATGGTCAAATCTGGCAACTCTAATGTCATTTATGTTCAGTTTGGTTTGCCATTTCATCATGAACAGGTTGACAAAAGAACAACGCTTGCAAATCGTGCAAATTTATTTCGAAAATAATGGTTCAGTTCGCGAAATTTACCGCAAGCTCCGTCCATTTTATGGTCGACATAATCGTCCATCAGAGCAATTAATTCGGTTAACCATGGGTCGTTTTCGCACTACGTTTACTCTATGTGATAATACGCATCCGCAGAGACGTCGAACAGTGCGCACCGAAGAAACAATTGCCGCTGTAGAGCAAAATGTTGAAGAGGACCCGAATGAATCGATTCGCCACCGTGCACAGCAATTGGAGCTTTGTCCATCAACTTTATGGAAGATTTTGCGCAAAGATCTTGGCTTGCGACCTTACAAGATCCAGCTTGTGCAAGAATTAAAGCCGCGAGACCATGCAATGCGTCGTGATTTTGGTGTATGGGCCGAAAATGAGATTGATCCCGATGCTGATTTTCATCGCAAAATTTTGTTCAGTGATGAGGCTCATTTTTGGTTGAATGGCTACGTCAACAAGCAAAATTGCCGCATTTGGAGTGAAGAGAATCCACATGAGACCCTTGAGACGCCATTACTTCCACAAAAACTGACTGGTGTGCTCTATGGGCTGGTGGAGTCATTGGGCCATACTTCTTCCGAAATAATGCTGGAGAGTCAGTTACCGTTAATGGAGACCGGTATAGAGCCATGATAACCGACTATTTTGTTCCCGAATTGGATGGCATGAATGTGGATGAGTTGTGGTTCCAACAAGACGGCGCTACATGCCACACAGCGCACGTCACAATCAATTTATTGAAGGAAACATTCGATGAGCGCATAATTTCACGGAATGGACCTGTCAATTGGCCACCAAGATCGTGTGATTTGACACCATTGGATTATTTTCTTTGGGGATATGTGAAGTCGCTCGTCTACGCCAACAAACCAGAAACGTTAGGGGACTTGGAAGCCAACATTCGTGGCGTTATTGCCGACATACGGCCCCATATGCTCGAAAAAGTGGTTCAAAATTGGACCTGTAGAATTGGCTTTATTCGAGCCAGCCGCGGCGGCCACATGCCCGAAATCATATTTAAACATTAATGGCATAAAATTATCCTTCCAATAAAGCCAAATTGACGAACATTAAAACGATTTTCTTGTGTCTTATTTCAATTCGAAACTCTATACCTCTAAAAAACACCCTGTATAAGGAAAAAAAATAAAGGCGCAAGTCCATGTTAACATTTATGGCCATAAATCTGTAACGGCTTTGTCGATTTCAAAAATGATAACGTCATATATATAATCACATTGGCTATAATTATGGCATACAAAACTTTGATAAATATCGAAAATGGCAATTTTTGGCGCAAATGTTCAAATGTTGTGAAATTTCTTGCTAAAAGTGCATAAAACGCATAAGTTTAACCTTTTTTAATTCTGCATTTGACCAATAGGTGGCATGACAGTATTTGACAGAAATTATATTTTAAAATCAGAGACGGCTTTATGGTTGAACGGGTCCTAGCGCGGTAAGGGGCCTCAAGTATCAGCACGTCGCAGACGCTAATACCAAAGTTTTCTTTTCGATTTCTGTTGTTTCATCACAGTTTCTATTTTAATATTTGGTCTTGAAACCATATCTGGATTACAGTCCCAATCATTTTTTAAACGATTTTCTTGTGTTTTATTTCAATTCGAAGCTCTATACCTCTAAAAAAAACACCCTGTACAAGGTGATTTACTAACTCTACAAACGCCATATCAATTTTTAGCTACTTCTGTAGTGAAGATTTAATATCTCATATTGTCGAACAAACCAATTTATATTATGTACAAAAACATCCAGAGAGACCAGTTATATTCAGTGGAACTAACATAAAGCAGTACATTGGAATTGTTCTGTATATGTCCTTAGTGCATATGCCCAACGTTAGGTCCTATTGAAGTGAAGAACTTAGATTCAGTCCTGTAAATAGTACAATGTCACTCAAAAATTTTGAAAAGCTGCTGCAACATATTCATTTCAATGATAATACTGCATTTTTAGCGCCAAATGAGACAGGGCACGACAGGCTGCACAAAATAAGGCCGCTTTTAAATCATCTACAGAAGAAATTCAATAGTGTTCTCTTGGCAGAACATCTTTCGGTGGATGAACAAATGTGTTCTACCAAAGTAAGGCATTACATGAAGCAATATATGCCAATGAAACCCCACAAATGGGGGTTTAAGTTTTTTGTATTGGCAGGAATTTCTGGATTCGCATATAACTTTGAAATTTATTCCGGGCAAGAAAATAATATGATTCGGCCTGAAAGTGAACCTAATCTGGGTGCCATATCAAATATTGTATTGTGCTTATGTCGGATTGTGCCCAAAAAACAAAATTATAAGTTATATCACGACAATTACTATACAGCAATTCCGCTTATGGTCCACTTAGCTAAAGATGGAATTTATTCCTTAGGCACGGTAAGAAGAAATAGAGTGCCTTATTGTAAGCTGCCTGCCGAACCTCTATTGAAAAAACAACCACGTGGAACCACCTACGAGTTCGTTACTACAGTAGACGGAATTAATTTGTCTTCTCTTGTTGACCCTTATTTCTTTTTTTGCTGGGACCTACCCAGAAACATTTGTCAAAAGATACGACCGAAAGCAGAAAAAAATAGTTGAAGTAAAATGTCCGAATGTAATTCAGCAATACAACCGTCATATGGTTGGCGTAGATCTTTTAGACAGTCTAATAGGGTGCTATAAAATTACGATGAAGAGCAGGAAATGGTATGTTACATGCGTATATTTTACCATTTGATAGATTTGACAATGGTAAATGCGTGGTTGGCCTACAAACGGGTCTTGAAGCAAAATGGAACTGAGGATTCCCAAATAGTGTTCCAAGCTAAATTCCGAGCAGAGGTAGCAGAGTGTTTGTGCAGAATCGGAACGAAATCGACAAAACGGGGAAGACGAAGTTCCACTGAGCAAAATTTACAAATGAAGAAGAAAAAAGGACCTGCACAGCATGTTCTGGCTCAAGATATTCGACTAGAACAGCTTGGGCATTGGCTATTGAATGTAGATGCCAAAATGCGATGCAAATACCCTAATTGTAAAGGTTTCACTCGAACGAAGTGTGAAAAATGCGATGTTGCTCTAAGTCTCAACAAAAATAACAACTGTTTTAAAAGCTTTCATACTAACTAAAAACCACTCAATGTAGCCATTTGGCAACAAGCCCCTTTTTTAACAATAAAATATTTAAAAAAAAATAAAAAAAAATTTCCGTATTTTTCTTGTGATGTGCGACCATTTCATTATCATTTAAAAAAATTTTCAATAAAAAAAAGAAATCGTGCATTTAAGGGTTAAAAGATAAAGTTTTAAATGTTTTGCAGTGAATTAATCCAAAATGTTTAGCTCCAAGTTAATGACAGCTTTTCCAAAATACCTGCGGATATGCATTAATATTGAATTTTTATAAGAAATGAGTTTTTAACCTTTTGGGGGTGCTGGGGGAAAAGTGGGCAGCTAAAACTAATTTTTATTGTTAGATATTATTTTGGCGCACCTAGATACGTAATATAAGTAAGGTTTAACTTCTGGATTTTGATTAATTTTTTTTTTTTAGGGACTTTCTTTCAAACGTATTTTAAAGTGTAACTTTGGAGTTATGTCAAAATCCGAGGGTGATGGAAAAATTCTGACCTCGGATTAGTGTTTAGGGCGCCAAAATACATACCTCATCTTCCAACTACAAGACCTTTTTTTGTGGTCCTGTGTTATCATCATTTATCACCTCCCTTACAGAATTGTGTAAATACTTAAGGCAAAATACTACATATTCAATATTACAAAAAAAAAGAAAACCTGCATTTATGCAAGTTTGCAGGTGGCTTACCGTAGTAAATATATTCTGGTGTAAACTATTTAGATTAACAAAATTTGAATGTTTTCCTTAAATAATATCAGATAGTAAGGCTTTTATAATAACTTTTAATTTTTCTGCCACGGTGGACCATTCTGCGGAAATGCCCATATGGTACTATTGTCATAAAGATACGTGAGAAAAAAGATTGTACCAAAAGAATGCACGGGTTTGCAGTTTAAACGACGATATATGAGGTCTTCAGAGGTAGTTTTGTTGTTGCGGTAAGCTGCATATTAAACTTTTGTCAGTACATTTAAATTTCACATTAAGCACTTCACATTACATTTTAATGGTATATTTAACATTTGACAACACAAAAACAAGACTACTTGAGAAAACTCCTACTAAAATACAAAGCGTGTCTACAAACAAAAGGTGTTTAAATAATATAGTATAGCTTTAACATTCATATGCATAAGTACATATGTACTATTGAGATCGTTTTTAACTAATACATAGAAAATGCACAATAAGTATTTTGAATTTAATGAATATATGTACATACATATGTATGTAATTTTTTTTTTGCGAAACATTGTACGTATTTAATTTCGCCACTTGTCAAGTTTCCGATAACGATGGTTGATACACAAGCTAAGCCTGCCTCACCAAAAGCAGCAAAGGCCCCAAAGGATGCTAAGGGGCCAGAAGCAGAGAAGACAACTGCTGTCACAACTGCTGCACCAAAATACAAACAGCCGAGGCTGTTTTCACCGGCTACAAACGTGGTCTAAGAAATCAACACGAAAATCAAGGCATGGTCGTTTTTACGTTGGCAAGCGTTGTGTTTATGTTTACAAGGAAGAGACTAAAAAATGCGTGCCACAGCATCCTAAAAGGAAGACCAGAGTTCGTGCTGTTTGGGGAAGAGTCACACGCTTGCATGATAGCACCGGTTCTGTTCGTGCACGTCTTAACAGAAATTTACCTGGTCATGGTATGGGACACCGTATTCGCATTATGTTGTAGCCATCAAGGATTTAAGTTACTGTTAAATTAATTTACCTACAGAATTTTTTTTATTATTATGTTATTAATAGTGCTTTCAACTTATCTTTCTGATTCTAAGGGTCTGAGCAGATATGCAACAATTGAGTTGTGTGATCAGTCGCAACACTATTTCTTTATATGAGGCGCCCAGTTGTAAAACCGGCTAAGTCCAAAAAAATCAAATTTCGAGATATTCTCACACGGTTAGAAATTTTGGAATAAATTTTAATACTTTTGGGCTTACATATATGACTACACCAGAATTGTATTAAAATTCAATACTGTCTAGATATTAAAATTCATTTTTAATATTTTCATTTTTTGTATTAAAATTTAATACTCGTTTTTATTAAAATTTAAAAAAAAAAGTATGTCGTATCCACTGGGATTCGAACCAGTTTCCCTTTCAATACAAGACATCAGCCAACGTAGTATCATATTTACGTTGGCTAAATGTAATACTTGCCATAGCATCAAATGTTATAAAATATCGTTTTAATATTTGAACTGTATTAGAATTTAATACAAAATGTATTACAAAATTTTGTGATATATTCAAAATATATTAATATTAAATTTAATCAAAATTGTATTAAAAATTTTTGTAATACTTCGCTTGTATTAAAATTTATTCCAAGATTTCTAGCCGTACATACATACATATATCAAATTCTAGACCATGCTTTATCTTTCAACTAAGTTTTTAGATTTAAAAAAAATTTTTGACAGAAATATTACATTTTTTAAAATTATTTTGATACATGGATTTCAAATCCGGCCAAGTCAATGAACTTGTTTTCAAAACCGGTCCAACGCCTTGAAATCAAAACCGGCCAAGTTCAGTACATTGATATCAAAACCGGCCAAGCCCACTTTGTTTTAAACAAAATTTTTTGATTACTATGTCAAAACCGGCCAAGTCCAGTACATTGGTATTATAATCGGCCAAGTCCAAAATTGTTTTCTCAAAAACATGCGCAAATAAAACTTGAAAATTCTGATCTGACGTGTTTTGAGTAAGAAATTTTATAAGCTATTATGTGGGAAATACTTTTTAATTTTTCAATAAACATAGATGAATAAACGTTTTTCGTTGTTTTTCCAAAAGTATGAAAAATGGAATTGACCGGATTTGCAACTGGGCGCCTCATAAGTATGCGTATTCCCTAAATGTAATTTATATGCATGAAAGCATAGACCATACCCCCTTACTTACTTACTTACATACTTCGCTAAATCCTACTGAAACCAGATTTAACCTAGCAACGTACTAAGAGGAAAAAAACCTATCAAATTTGGGAGGAAATGCCCAACAAAGGCAATCCTGATCACAAGTTTAAAGTAAACATGAACATTTCAAAATATAAGTTCATAATTTTTTACATATGAAAAAATTCTGGATGCAATAAATATCATAATGTGAAACACAAACAAGCAAACAAGGGGACGTCCATTAATTACGTGATGTGTTTTTTTGAAAATTCGAATCGCTTTAGTAAAATGAGTCACCAACTAACGTGGAACTAAATAAATATACCAGTCCCTCACCTTGTTCTTCATCTCGTTGATTTTGAACCAACCCTCTCGTTCCTTTTAAATGTGTAAAATGTCAGTATTTTTATATGTCTGTATTTATATTTTAACTGGCTTATGTTCATGGTTTTGGAATGCATTACATGCGGCCATTTTTGAAGAATAGTCCGACGCACAATGGGTTGGAATAGCCCGTTTTCTTGGATCAATTCGGGAAAGCTATGTTCGGATAATTTTTCGTTATTTTTTGGTTAACACTATCCCGACTAGAATTTTTCTTAGGCATGCCTAAATATACTTTTAGCCCTAACTGGGAAATAATTAGGCTAGCCAAAATTAGGAATGTGTACTAGCAGCCTAATTAGGCAATTGTAAGGCATTTCTAAATTAGTTTTGCCTATCAACTGCCTGATTAGGCCCTACTGCGGCATGCCAAAGTTTGGTTTGCCTAAAGGTTTGGTCATGGTAATAACCTAAGGAATGCCTGAATTCAGTAATCTGGGGAATAAGTAATGTGGTAGTCGTGACTAAGTTCGAACTTACTCCTGAACTTTTAACTTTGATTTTCATTTAATTTTTTAATGAATATTGACCTTGATATATTTATAAATTTGGTGTTTTATTATGCGAACTCAAATTAAAAAAAAAAATTTTGAAGAACTTTTCCTGCGCTGGAGTTGAACCTGGTCATTCCGAGTTGTTAGATGCGTAGCTTGCGTAGCATAATTTTTCTAACAGTGTTATATTTGATTGTCATTTTATCAGAGTTCCCAGATTTGGGTGTTTTTGTAATGTTTGATTATTTTTTTTTTGCTGTAAATGTGTGTGGTAGCTGCCCGATAATTGGAATTAGAATATTAAAATAACACAAGCTTACTGTAGCAATGACTTTTTATTTATTTATAAAACAGTTTTGTGTCAACATATTTTTAATACAAACTGATATATAATCAAAAAAGCCTTTTCAAGAATGAAGTTATGATAGTTGTTGTTAAATAGAATAAAAACTAGAGACGAAAGAGTGGTTATACGACTGAATTATGAAGTGCCGTATTTTTTAACAATTGCAGTTTTACTTATGGATTTAACAATAATGTCACAATTATAAAGTAAATAATTATTTGTGTAATTTACAATGCTCAATGTAACATTATTTGTATTTTTTATTTTTGGTAATTGAAAAAATTGTTTTTTGATAAATTTGTTGCAATGGAACCTCCCTTTTTTAGCCATTTTTGATAGGATTCCAATGTAATTTTCAAATCCGATCGTATCGAATTCATCTAAAATTTTTCTACATCACCTGCAAGATGCCGCAAATAATGTGGAATATATCTTTTCGATTTGGGACTCAAAGTAGTTCAAAAGCATGTACACGTGCAGAAGTAAAAAATGGTTCTACAATTTGTTTCCAAAAACTTTTTGCAAAACCACAAATATCTAAAATATATCAGAAATGATCAGAATTCGGTCGCCTTCCAATATTTATGGTATATTAGAGGTCTCGGTTTCCCAAATAAGCGTCAGCTATGTACTATAACTGTTCAACCTAAATTAGAGCGACAGCGTCGTTTAGCTGTCCAAATTCTCTCATGCACATACATTTTATATGAAGCCAACCGAAATAAGCAACGCTCTAACGCCAGCGTATTTGATTTTCCAATTTTGACAGAGCGTTGGCAGCAAATTTTTTATTTTATTGTGTTGATTTTTTTTTCTGTCACAAACAGTAAACAAATAAACTCTACATGACATTTAACGCTACGCTCTTATTTAGGTTCAGCGCTCAACTCAACGCCCAACGCTCTAATTTAGGTTGAACAGTAAATCTGTTTTTTCTTAAAATAAAACACAGTTCACACAAAAGCATTCAAAAACAAGCTTAATAAAATAAAGTAACTTTTCAAATCAGAAGGAACATTAATTTACATCGGCTCATTTAATTGTCAAAGAAAAATCAACCAAAATGAAAAAGATCTTGATTTCTACCAAACCAAAAATTTTCTACCAAATTTGGGGAAATCTTCCAAATGTGGCAACGCAGGTAAACATTGAATTTTTCTAATAAAATTTAAATAATTTTTTATGATTCGTTATAACTTTTTTGTTTTCATAATTTTATATATATGACATCAAATTTATAAACATAGTGATGAACTGAGTGAATGTTGCCTGGGTGACTCTTTGCTTTGATGTTGTATTAAAATATGAATATATATGAAATCTGTGTATGAATGACGACTGACAATATACCTAAATAAATAAACGTCACAAAAATAAATTCAGTTAAAATAAGTCAACAAAAATATTACGGGGAAGTGTTGTGGGTAATAAAAATCATATAAAAAGTAGTATGCATTATGTATGTGTGGCGCTGCACTGCAATGACGTGAAAAAAACAACCAATGATAAAAAATGTTTCCCCAAGACACAACAATTTTATTTTTTTTTCATTTCCCCCTTGTAGAAAGGGCCCAACGAGAGCCTAATGAGGTAGGCGTTGAACAATCCTATTTGGGAAAATTTGGGGCACACCGTTACAATCCAAATTAGGTTGTCGTTGGGTTTCCAAACTTGGCCCTAACGTCTGGTTAGGCAAAACCAATGAGGACCTAATTTACGCCTAACGACATTTTCTAGTCGGGATTTAAATTAATGAAAAAAAATATTTTCAACATTACACAACATTATCACTGTTTGTTAAAACAAAGAATATTATTAAAAGAAACAAAAGCAACAACAAATAATGTACCGAAAGAAGAAAACAAATTAAATAAAAAAACAACAACAGCAGCTGTTGCTCGCACAAGTGATTTTTTTGGTAATTTGACTGATGCAGGACTTGCATAAAAAAAAATATTTCTTCTAAAAGGCGCAAAAAGGCATCGAAAAATTTTGCACTACAATAGTGATTTGTCCCATGTTTAAAATAAACTAAAAATTACGACACGAATGCACACTAATAATAACTAAATATCCACTCATAATATAAAAATCAAAATTTTGTCTTGCACTTCCAATATAGATAACAAAAATTGAAACACTTTCATACACAATTTTTTACACAAATATTAACGAAATATTTGCAAAATATCCTGAACTTGATGATTCCATAGCAAACTTGTTTACTTTTGATATATTTTATCAAATAAATAAAATTTTACAACGTGAAAGTTTTCGCATTTTTCAGCCTTTTTTGCACAAACATTTTTATAAAGCTTGACGTTTAAGTTTTATGTACTACAAAACACCAGAGCACTTTTGACATTAATATAAACCAGGTTTTGAGGAATCTTAAAATAATTTTTTTTAATTAATCCAAAAGACAAGCAATTGGCCCACTGTGCGACGGTGAGTCAAATTAAGAAATCTTTCGGAAGTAGTTTCCATGAAAGTATTATACACGCCAAGACTAACACGTTAAATATAAGTACATTTGTGTACTTCTGCCGCACCGTGGCAATGCTCTGATATCCGTAGAGTGAATACATTGATTGGACTTTTAGTGCATTGCTTATCTTATTGCGAAATTCTTGATCACAAATGCCTGTTTGCTTGCATTTGTGCTGCTTGTTTCATGCTTGACTTCATGCAGATGTAAAAATCTTCGTTTTTAGTTTTTTGCAATCGAAATACTTCATTCGTTTTGATTTGCGAATTTTGCAGTCGGTGAAACTCTTCTAAAAATAGAACGCAGACTTGGATAGCTTTTGTGATTTGAAGTTATATGGGTTTTTGCTTATAATTTTATGCTTTTAGCGTTTATATGTATGTCATCAGGATTTTGCATAATAGTAAAGTAAACTAAATTTTGTGAACTGAACGTGAGACTAGCATAAATTAAAAAAAGCCTATAATTTCTAGCTTCGAAGCGAAGTTCGCTAAGGATTGATCAGATGCGTGGTTAAAATAACAAGCTATTAACTTTCGCTAAAACATTACGTGTACTAGTTGAACTAACTAGCTCCTAGTGTACATATACCAAAAACATAAGCCTTTATCCCACTAAATAAAGTCAAGTTTACACACTTTTCAATACTTAAAGGGATGCATTGTGAAATTTGCATTTTATGATAAGCACCCTAAAATGATTTTAATACGATGGGTATTGTTTGAAATGTAATTAAAAATCTAAAAACAAAACAGGCTTTACATAAACTGCCTCTAATCTGTTTACATTCAATATATGTGACACAGTGGCAGATCTAGAATTTAAGTTTGGGGGGCACGAATTTTTGAAATTGATCTTCGTCCTTCGTTATCTGTTTGTTGATATTTTGCACAAGAGTGATAGGTCTTTCTGCAGTGTCGTTCACATGTAATTTTTGGACTACAAACTTCAAAACCAGTAGACCAACTAAAAAAAATTAAATTGGAGCCAAAAATTACATTTTGTGAACGACACTGCAGAAGGACCTATCTTTTTTGTGAAGTTCAGTTTCAAAAATTACTTAAAGTGATCGCCGAATATTGAAAAAATCTCCAAATTGGACAAATGTGAAATACTTGCGTTTCTTGAACAAAAATTAATTAAAAATCTTTATTTTCTTATAATGAATCTGCTTCCTTTTTTTAATCGAAATTGTTGGCACAAAAAAATTTTCAAAAATCGTTTCCCATGTAAAAGAAGATGCCCAATCGATTGTTCATAGTGCTCAGTATGGTTTCGGGCGAGTGATGCATTCGTATCAATGAATCAACTCAAATTTGTGGTGATTTTCTGTTTTATAATTTTCACACATATTTCGCATCATACTGAGTCCGATGTTTATATTTTTTCTAAGTAAAAGCTATAACACAAAACGGCCTATCGAAGAAGTTTTGCATGCTGCTCTATTTTATGATGAAGATCTAAGCAATACCAAATCCATAGAAGTTGAAAGGGAAATTTTGTTGTGGTATACGTACTATGCAAAAAAAGAGGTTTGTGATGGTAATGCTGCCCTGCAAACGTTGCATGAGATCAAAAAAAAAAAATACCGATCCAGACCTTCAGACCGTTGTGATACTTTTAAGTTTTAAAACTTTTTCTCAGTATTAAAAAGTTTGAAAACTTGCTTGATTTCTACAATGAATGAAAATCGCCTTAATCGTTTAGTTCTTGCTACTATTCATCAGGAAATAGAAGTAAATGCAGAATAAATCATTACGGCGATTTGCAAAAAAAGCCTCGGCATTTGGTAACTCCTTCTTACGACATTGATCAATAAATTTTTGAATATATTATTGAATGTATTTTTTAAAGTATTATTGAATTTGTAAACATGTATCAATAATAAGGAATGATAAATGGAAAGCTTGTAGTCCTTATTTCATTATTTGCAGTGATTGGGGGGAACGTGTCTCCATGCCCTCCTCTGGATCTTGGCCTGATGTGACAGGGAAAGTAAAAAGGGACCTACGGTCCAAAAATAAGTTTTCCACAAAAACGACTTTGAAGTTAAGAAGTGGTTTTTGATGCGCCTGAACGTTTCTTTGGCTGGGGTTTTTGGGGTTGCTGATTACGAATCTGGTATCAGATTTTAAAAATTCAAAATGGCGGATCGAATATAACGGACGAATCTTTTAAAAACCGATCGGGTTCGCTTAAAACTTGTTATTCGGTGGTTTTTGGGGTCACTGATTACGAATCTAGTATCAATTTCTCAAAGTTCAAAATGGCGGATCCAACATGGCGGTCGAGTAGGTAACATAAAAATTGATCGGATTTTGGATCGCTTTATTGGATCCGCCATTTTTAATTTTAAAAATCTGATACCAGATTCGTAACCAGCGACCCTAAAAATCTCCGAGTAACAAGTTTCAAGCAAATTTAATCAATCTCAGAGAAGTTTGTCACATTGGAATTTTTTTACTTTTTTTTTCAATGTGTCCATGTTTGAAGTGAGTTTGTGAAAAAACTGATGCAGCTAGAAAGCTGCGGTTTGTTGCATTGAAAAGAGCGTAGCATCTTCTATAAGAATTGCTAAAAAAGTGAAAATCAATTTTTTCCACCCGTTTAAGTTTCCTTGTCACATATTTATTATTTCTTCCCTATGTATTAAACCGTAATTTTTATATAAATCTTCCACTATGTAAGATTTATAACATTGTTATAAATGAAACAAACGTACACTCTTATTTATCCTACAAAATCGGTTTGGTGAACTCGGTTCAGGTAACTCGAGTTGAGTCGTCTCAGCTCGGTTTCGCTAAATTTCAACTCGGTTGAACTCGGTTTGGGTGAATTTTCAACTCGCTCAACTCGGTTAGGAATATTTCCTATTCAGTATGTGTACCACACATCCCATCAAAAAGTTAAGTTTAAAAATGTATCAATATACACTGAGCCTTCTGTTCAGTACAGTAAGTACAAAAAACACAAAAAACAATACAGCGCAAAATACATTAAAGAAAACAAAAATGGGCAACAAGCACTCGTCAAGAAATGTGTAATATCAAAAAAGTTACAAAAGCAATTGCATATAAAGGGGGAAAAATGTGGAGTTTTTTTTAATATATAGTATGCTTGAAGACTCTTAAGCGTCGGCGAACGAAGCTAACTGATGATACCACGTAGCGGTGGTTGAAACTAGTGTAAGCAAAAAGAATAAATAATGTAAAGAGATGTCGTCGCGCTCTTACGAACATTTCTTTGCAGAATCGTGGGTCAACTTTTCTAGATTCGCCGTGAAACTAAAGTGAAAAAATACGAGCGAAACTCAAATAGGAGAACTGACAACACGCTTCTTCGCCTTTATTTTTGTTCGTATTGTAATTTCTACTATATTTCGTATGTTGCATAGAAATTCCATTTTATATGCAATTCATATTGAAAATTTGTACTTCATTTTATTTTATTATTCATGTTAAAAATAGGTATTTAATTAATCGAGATTGAATAAATTATAAAAATGAAAAAAAAAATAAAATAAAATATGAAAAACAAAAAAAAAGGAATACCTAAACTGGGATTTGAACATTGATCTTTTTGTATTTTTGTTCAAATTGGCTGAAATTTTCTCATATGAAAATCAAAAAAAGAACATTGCACCAGCTCAAGTGGGATTTGAACATAGATCTTTTTTTGTTTTTTGTTCAAATTGGCTGAAATTTGTTCATATTAAAAGCAAAAGAAAAAGGTTTGACTTGAGATTTACACACATATATACACATATGTATGTGTATTCATTTATTTTTGTTTGCTTTCTTTAGCTTATTTTTTTGTGACTAAGGGCCGGTTTCACAGTGCTTAGTTAACCAATTAGTTAACTTAACCAACGGCTGTTAGTTAACTACCGATTCAGTTTCACAGTCCATTAGTTAACTAATGATAATTTTTTGTACAAAATATGGCATCACTGCACAAAACATATGTTTTTTATTTTGACATTTCATAGTTTGCGAAATGGAGTCAAGCACAAGAACCACACATTTTTCAACAAACGAAATAAATTGTTTATTGGAACTGGTCGATGGCCATAAGAACATTGTCGAGTGCAAAACGACGCTTTCCGATGCGGACACTGCGGCAATACGTCTGAAATTTTTCCAGCAAAAACCGGCGGTGCCGCAGCTATGTGCGCAGAAATGGAAGTTCAATATTTGGGCTCACTACCTCTGGACCCTGAAATTGCAAAGGCTTGCGATACGGGGGTTGATATTACTGGATTAAAGAATGTAACGACCGAAGCGTTGGCAAGCATTTGTCAGAAAATTACAAACGCACTGTGAGAAGTGAAAATTTTTACGACTTTGTGTTTTTATTTATTGCGTTCTTTTTCGCTTTGACAGCAATCACTTATGTTTTTTTTTTTTCGTTTTGACAAGTTGTTTGTTTTGCGTTGCCAACTTTTTTGTAAGCTAAACAGCAATCAGCTGTTAGTTAACTATTAGTTAACCTGCCAAATTTGGTTGGTTAACTAATTACTATGAAACTGAAATTGGATAGTTAACTTCTAATCTCGAGTTAACTAAGCACTGTGAAACCGGCCCTAAGTATCACAACTAAACGTTACATTGAATAAAATTATAAAAAATGTAAAAATAACTAAAAAACATAAAAGATTCACAATCATTTTACTTTACTACGATTTTCTACTGTAGCATAAACGAAGCAAAGACCTTCACACAAACATATATGTATATGTATGTATGTATGTGCTTGTCTAGTTTTTGTCTGTTGATCTTTTTGTGCATAATAGAAAATCATCCCTTATTTTGTGATCTTAACAATGAAAAAGCGAAAAGCTTCGTTGCATATGCGAAGTCATTTTCTGAATTAGGCAATACATAATATAAATACATATTGGTAATAGTATTATATTGTAAATAGTTATTGATTTCCATTTAAATTTAAATGATAAAATTGAAATGATTAAATTTAAATGCTAAATGAACTTAACATGAAAAAAAATTAAAAATCTCAATGGGAACGACAAGATTCTACATTACTTTGGGTTATTGGCCAACAAAAGACTTACCGTCTTGAAAGACAATCATTGTGAGCCCAAATTAAATTGCATTGCAGGCATTGAACTCAGGTCTGAATTTTTGTATCCCTCTGGAAGGATTTGTTGCAAAAAGCATATGTAAAATGTCATTGCTGGATGGAGCAAATTGGACTATATCACATTAGCCAAATTTCTACTAAGAGTTTTCATTAACACCCATAAACCTTGAACCCATTTTATAAAATAAGTAAGTTTTTTCAAATTAAAAGAGTATCTACTACATAATATTTAATGCTCAATAAGTTTTAATAACTTGACAAAATTTTATTGCTGCTTTGAAACTCTGAAACAAAATTGCCACTTCAAATGCGCGCACGGAAAATAAAAACTAACCATAAGAAAATTGACCGTAAATTGCCAAAAATACTTTGAATGAATAAATCCAAGTCCAAGTAAATTTCAGAAAAAATTAACTAAAAATCCAAGCAAAAATAAAAGGAAATCCATACATACATATGTACATAAATGAGTTTCAAAAGAAAATTTGGGTTTATTCAAGCTCCTTACAAATTTTAATACAATTTACATTGTTGCCGAATTCCGATACTGTCGTAGCAAATGCAAATGCAACGTAGCAATCAGTCGTCACAGTGTTCAAACAGAGGACTTCAATTTTTATAAATCAGCATTAAAAGCAGAAAATTCTTCTAATAGGTACATATAAAGAATATTTGCAGGTTGATTGCTTTGTATGTTAAAACATACAAGTATTTAAATCAGGGACCCAAAATAACTATTATTTTCTTTTTTCAGATTGAAAAAATTGCCCAATTTTAATAATTATTTTTAAAAATTGGTTTATAACTATTATGAATAAGAGATATTTTATTAGTTGTCAATAACTATTATTTTTCAATGGATTTTTTTTACGTTGAGTCATAACTATTATGCATAAGAGATATTTTATTAGTTGTCAATAACTATTATTTTTCAATGGATTTTTTTTACGTTGAGTCATAACTATTATGCATAAGAGATATTTTATAAGTTGTCAATAACTATTATTTTTCAATGGATTTTTTTTACGTTGAGTCATAACTATTATGCATAAGAGATATTTTATTAGTTGTCAATAACTATTAATTTGGAAAAAATATTTTTTTACGTTGTTTTGAAAAAAGTGTTCAACAGATTTTCATTTTTGTGAATCTTTTTGCACCAATCGATGGGGAGGTGGTTTTTATGACATCACCAGAAGTGGTCATCGGTTCGAAAATGTACGCGATTTTGACTCATTTTTGAAGTTTTTTTTGCTTCAATCAATGAAAAGAGGTCTAAAAAGGATATTGGCCATCACTAGAAGTGGAACCGATCCTTGAAAGTGCTCGATTTAGGTCCATTTTCGAAATTTTTTTTGCAAAAAATCGATGGAAAGAGGTTGACAATGGGCTTTGGCCATCACCAGAGTTGGTCCCAACTTAAAAAGTGGTCGATTTTGGTCCGTTTTGAAAAAAAAATTTTGTACCAATCGTTGGAAAGAGGTCGAAGTCGAAAAAAAAGGTACCAAAAAGTGCCCGATTATGGTCCATTTTCGAAATTTTGTTTGCACCAATCTTTGGAAAGAGGCCGAAAATAGATTTTGGTCATCATCAAAGGTGGTTTCGAGTCCCAAAATGTGCCCGATTTTGGTCCATTTTCGCTCGAAGTCGAAATAAAAGGTACCAAAAAGTGCCCGATTTTGGTCCATTTTCGAAATTTTGTTTGCACCAATCTTTGGAAAGAGGTTGAAGTCGTAAAAAAAGGTACCAAAAAGTGCCCGATTTTGGTCCATTTTCGAAATTTTGTTTGCACCAATCTTTGGAAAGAGGCCGAAAATAGATTTTGGTCATCATCAAAGGTGATTCCGAGTCCCAAAATGTGCCCGATTTTGATCCATTTTCTAAATTTTGTTTGCACCAGTCGTTAAATAGAGGTCGAATATGAATTTTGGACCTCATTTGAGGCGGCTCCGGACCCTGGAAAGGACCGTTTTTGACCCATTTTCGAAAAGAAACTTCTTTTTTCTGTAATAAATGGGAAAAGGTCGAAAATGGATTTTGGACATCGCTTAGAGTGGCTTCTGAGTCCGGCCCCGAGAAAGAACCGTTTTTGACCCATTGTCGGAAAAATTTTTTTTTTCTGTAATTAATGTGAAAACGTCGAATATAAATATTTGACATCATTTAGGGTGGCTCCGGGCCCTGGAAAGGACCGCTTTCGATAATCTTGGTAGTTTTCAAGTTCCGGAGCTACTCTAAAAGATATCCAAAACGCATTTTCAACCTTTCATAATCGATTGGAGCAATAAAAAATTTTAGGGTGGTTCATAAAAAATTTTTTTTTTGTTCGAATCGATAGGGAAATGTCGACAATAGTCATTTTCGAGCTTTATCTATGCATTGGAGCAAAAAAAAAATTTTTTATGAACCACCCTAAAATTTTTTATTGCTCCAATCGATTATGAAAGGTTGAAAATGCGTTTTGGATATCTTTAAGAGTAGCTCCGGAACTTGAAAACTACCAAAATTATCGAAAGCGGTCCTTTTCAGGGCCCGGAGCCACCCTAAATGATGTCAAATATTTATATTCGACGTTTTCACATTTATTACAGAAAAAAAAAATTTTTCCGAAAATGGGTCAAAAACGATTCTTTCTCGGGGCCGGACTCAGAAGCCACTCTAAGTGATGTCCAAAGTCCATTTTCGACCTTTTCCCAGTTATTACAGAAAAAAGAAGTTTTTTTTCGAAAATGGGTCAAAAACGGTCCTTTCCAGGGTCCGGAGCCGCCTCAAATTAGGTCCAAAATTCATATTCGACCTCTATTTAACGACTGGTGCAAACAAAATTTTGAAAATGGATCAAAATCGGGCACATTTTGGGACTCGGAACCACCTTTGATGATGACCAAAATCTATTTTCGGCCTCTTTCCAAAGATTGGTGCAAACAAAATTTCGAAAATGGACCAAAATCGGGCACTTTTTGGTACCTTTTTTTACGACTTCAACCTCTTTCCAAAGATTGGTGCAAACAAAATTTCGAAAATGGACCAAAATCGGGCACTTTTTTGTACCTTTTTTTTCGACTTCGAGCTCTTTCCAAAGATTGGTGCAAACAAAATTTCGAAAATGGACCAAAATCAGGCACATTTTGGGACTCGAAACCACCTTCGATGATGACCAAAATCTATTTTTGGCCTCTTTCCAAAGATTGGTGCAAACAAAATTTCGAAAATGGATCAAAATCGGGCACTTTTTGGTACCTTTTTTTTCGACTTCGACCTCTTTCCAACGATTGGTACAAAATTTTTTTTTCAAAACGGACCAAAATCGACCACTTTTTTAGTTGGGACCAACTCTGGTGATGGCCAAAGCCCATTGTCAACCTCTTTCCATCGATTTTTTGCAAAAAAAATTTCGAAAATGGACCTAAATCGAGCACTTTCAAGGATCGGTTCCACTTCTAGTGATGGCCAATATCCTTTTTAGACCTCTTTTCATTGATTGAAGCAAAAAAAACTTCGAAAATGAGTCGAAATCGCGTACATTTTCGAACCGATGACCACCTCTGGTGATGTCATAAAAACCACCTCCCCATCGATTGGTGCAAAAAGATTCACAAAAATGAAAATCTGTTGAACACTTTTTTCAAAACAACGTAAAAAAATATTTTTTCCAAATTAATAGTTATTGACAACTAATAAAATATCTCTTATGCATAATAGTTATGACTCAACGTAAAAAAAATCCATTGAAAAATAATAGTTATTGACAACTAATAAAATATCTCTTATTCATAATAGTTATAAACCAATTTTTTGACATAAATCTTATAATAGTTATGTCCCTGATTTAAATATTAGTATAGTATCCTAGTGGGTAACACGCTTGGCTTGCACCAAATAGATCTACGTTCAAATCCCATTAGATTCTTTGTTTTTTTTTGTTAATTTTCTTATAACTTACCCACACATGTAAAGTAAATCAATATTTTTTTATTTTATATAATTTATTCAATCTCGATTATTAATTTTCACATTTTTCTAACTTATTATATCTCTAAAATAATAATAATTAAATAAAATGAATTACAAATTTTCAATATGAATTGCATATACATTAGAGCGGTTCAAAAAAAAAAC
Source organism: Tricholauxania praeusta (assembly GCA_949775025.1). Classification (NCBI taxonomy): domain Eukaryota; kingdom Metazoa; phylum Arthropoda; class Insecta; order Diptera; family Lauxaniidae; genus Tricholauxania; species Tricholauxania praeusta. The sequence continues at coordinate 114,639,325 of OX459028.1, forward strand.
TTTCTGATTTTTTCACAATGTTAATGTTTTCTGTTAATTTAGAAAAATGTAGATATCTCGGGTTTGAAATAAGAAAATGATATGCAGTTTACGGCATTCTGTTAAGCAAATAACATTAAAAATGATGTAACACGGGATCGGCAGCAAAATAATATGGGGTGATTTTGCAACTTTAAAGTACAATATCGAAATTTTTTAATTTTTTTCCGGTTAATTTTGAATTTTTTTGTAAGAAAAAAAGAAGAAGAAGAAAAACTAATCATGAATTCAAATTCCCTGATTGATGGTTACTGTTTAAAATAAAAAAAAATTAGAATCACCTTAATATGCTAATTTGTCGACTCCGATTCGAAAAAAATCAGGTCTGTTAATTTAGAAAAATGCAGATATCTTTGTTTTAAAATAAGATAATGATATGCGGTTTCGGCATTCATTTAAAGGAATATCAGTTCATTAAAAATGATGTACCATGGGATCGGCGGTAACATAATATTTGAGGTGTTGGAGCTAGAAAGTGAAAAATCGATACTTTTTTGCATTTGGCCGGTTAATTGTCAATTTCTTTGTAAGAAAGGAAGAAGAAGAAGAAAAACCAATCACAGATTTGAATTCCTCGATCGATTGTTTACCGAAAACCATACCCACTTTGTTGAAAAATTTTATAACCTCTACGACTTGCAGCATTTTTTAAATCAAGATTTTTGAAAATGGGTTGTTTACTTAAAACAGAGGGCGCTAATCCAGTTTTCAATATTAACCTTAATCCTAGTAATGGGGCTTGTCCAGACATATAAGGCTATTGTAATCCGCTGACACATCGTGTAAAAATCAAAAAGTTTTTTTTTTGAACCGCTCTAATATACATACATAAAACATAATTACAATACGAACAAAAATAAAGGCGAAGAAGCGTGTTGTCAGTTCTCCTATTTGAGTTTCGCTTTTATTTTTTCATTTGAGTTTCACGGCGAATCTAGAAAAGTTGACCCACGATTCTGCAAAGAAATGTTCGTAAGAGCGCGACGACATCTCTTTACATTATTTATTCTTTTTGGTGTAAGCAGCTAGTCGCCCATTTTTTGTTTTCTTTAATGCAGAAAGCTGCATTTTTTTTTGTGTTTTTGCACTTACAGTACTGAACAGAAGGCTCAGTAAAAAATAATTATTAAATTATGATCTGTTCCAAAAGCGCAAACATAAAAAAAAAATTTTTTTGACCTAAAGGACGTCCATAAATAACGTGAGTCAAAATAGGGGGGAGGGGGTTAGGAAAAATCTCACCAAGGGGGAGGGGGGTCAATAAAGGTCTCACGTGAACTTTTTAATGCAGAGACTATACATAATTATGAAAGATTACATATAAAAATTATAAGGCAAGTCTCATGGAAGAGAGGTGGGGGTCCCGTCAGAACTCACCAAATCTCACCAAGGGGAAGGGGGAGTCCGAATTTTCAAAAAAACACCTCACGTAATTAATGGACTACCCCCTATAGCTTAATCGATGTTATTTTTTTTTAAATTTGCGCTCCAATGATTTGTTGGAATTTCCGTAAGCTTTCATGTAAAAAAAATTACTATTTTCTGATAATTGTGCTCTCTAGGAATTTTTAACCGAAAAACTTAATAAAGTGCCACTGAGCGCCGTCTTGTCATCACTATCTCAACATATCATTTTTGAACGTATTCCTATGTATCTACATACATTAAAGCGGCTCAAAATAAAAACTTTTTGATTTTTCACGATGTGTCAGCGGATTACAATAGACTTATATGCCTGGACAAAGTTTATTATCAGGGTTAAGGTTAATATTGAAAACTGCATTAGCGCCCACTGTTGACAACCCATTTTCAAAAATCAAATTTTCCAACAAAGTGGGTATGGTTTTCGAGCAATCTATCGGGAAATTTAAGTCCATGGTTAGTTTTTTTCTTCTTCTTTCTTTCTTATACAAAAAAGTTGAAAGTTGACCGGACAAAAGTAAAAAAAGCACTGATTTTCCACTTTCTAGTTGCAACACCTCAAATATTATTTAACCGCCGATCTCGTGGTACCTCTTTTTTAATATACTGTTGTTTGCTTAAAATATTGCCTAAACTGTATATGATTATCTTATTTTAAAACCAAGATATCTACATTTTTCTAAATTAACAGACCTGATTTTTTTCGAATCGGAGTCGACAAATTTACATATTAAGATGATTCAAATTTTTTTTTTGTTTCAAATAGTTATGAGTGGTCGAGAAATTCGAATCCTTTTTTTTTTCTTACAAAAAAATTTAAGATTTAAAGGAAATGAAAAAATTCCGAATTTGAACTTTAAAGTTGCAAAATCACCCCATAATATTTCGCCGCCGATCTCGTGTTCCATCATTTTTAATGTATTGTTATTTGCTTAAAAAAATGCAGTAAGCCGCAAATCATTTTTTTATCATAGATAATATATAGAGATATACATCTGCATTTTTCTACATTAACAGAACTGGCATAATTTGAAATTGTGAAAATGGTAGAAAAATCTATAGGGCAGTTCAAATTATGCCAGGTCTGTTAATGTAGAAAAATGCAGATATCTCGGGCTCGAAATAAGAAAATGATATGCGGTTTACGGCGTTCTTTAAAGCAAGTAACAATACATTAAAAATGATGTAACACGCAACATCCCTCTTTAAAGTACAAAATCGGAATTTTTTAATTTTTTTCCGCTCAATTTTAAATTTTTTTATACGAAAAAAACAAGAAGAAGAATAATTTATCACGGATTCGAATTTCGCGAATACTATAACTGTTTGAAACAAAAAAAAAAATTTAATCACCCTAATATGTAAATTTGTCAACTCCGACTCGAAAAAAAATTAGGTCTGTTAATTTAGAAAAATGTAGATATCTTGGTTTTAAAATAAGATAATGATATACAGTTTCGGCATTCTTTTAAGCAAACAACAGTACATTGAAAATTATGTACCACGAGATCGGCGGTTAAATAATATTTGAGGTGTTGCAACTAGAAAGTGGAAAATCGGTACTTTTTTTACTTTTGTCCGGTCAACTTTAAATTTTTTTATAAGAAAGAAAGAAAAAGAAGAAAAACTAACCACGGATTCAAATTTCCCGATCGATAATTGCTCGATTACCATACCCTCATTGTTGGCAAATTTGCTAACCTCTGTAACTTGCACCATTTCTTAAATCAATAATTTTGAAAATGGGTTGTCTACTTAAAACAGTGGGCGCTAATCTAGTTTTCAATATTAACCTTAATCCTAATAATGAGCTTTGTCCAGACATATAAGGCTATTGTAATCCGCTGACACATCGTGAAAAAATCAAAAAGTTTTTATTTTGAACCGCTCTAACCACCTTCTTCAAGGAATATTTTCAAAAATAGTTTACCAATTAAACCAACAAGCCACTAAAAAATTAATTGATGGGAAAAAATAAAACCATCAATTACAACACACATATATAGATATGTATATACATATACATATGTATATGTAGCCATTTCAAAGCACGAAATCCAAAACGATACTTTAATTTACACTGCTGTATTTTACAAGAGAGAACTCACAATTTAGCCTTGAACAAAGTCCAAAGCACGATTCGAATCAAAGCAAAAATTATTGAGAAGAAAAATAAAATAATGAGAACATATGAACTAAACATTAAGAAAAAAATATATAGCTGAGATCAGTACGTAGACTGGAACGAAACAGAATTTATTTAATGTTGTGAAAAAATTTTTATAAAGAATATAATTCGATCAACGTTGTAGTGGAAGTGAAACACATAGATTTCCAGCACAAAATACCTCCAAAGATATAATTCACCTGACATCATTTTAAAGATTTTTATTGAAAATTTTTTAGCAATGTAACTACTTAAGTCAAATCAGAAATCCCTCATTTTTACCAAAATAAGTACGACTATTTTTGTTCACATACTGCGGTTTTATTTCGGAATTTTAAGACAACGTAAGGTGGGTTAAATATTTTTGCGTGAAGGTCTTTCGAGAAAAAAATGTTTGTGCTTTTTTCATCTCCTCTACAACTTTGTACTCGCTATATTTATTGGTAATTAGATAGGGTAAGAATACGATAAAAACAACATATCAAGAAAATTCCTAAAAACTTCACGAGCTCTTGGACTTTGTGTTGAAACTCTAAGTGACACATAAGAATCAACACAGAAAAGGTGGCATCAGAATAAAATTAATAATTTATTGTGCAAAACTAAGAGCAACTGAGCAAATACGCATGGTATTTCTTAAACTAATCGAAAATTATATATAGAATGATCCATTTTAATACACCCAGGCCAATATCTCGAGAACAATGTAAGATAGTGATAAATATACATATTAGGAAAAGGTAATGAAGTCTCTAGGGGCTCAAATAACAGTGACCTTTCATTTGACATTTTTCGAGGTGAACTGTGATTTTCAAAAATTACATTATCAGTAATAAATAGAAAAAAATTTGCATACAGATATACATATCTATTTTGTTCCATAGAATAAAAATCTTCAATAGAAAATATAGGTGTATAGTCACTGTGCCTGGGTGTCTCTTTTTTGTGGGGCTGTATAAACTGTATGTAAATTGTTCTTATATTCTTTTCTTCAAAGAGAGTTGCATTACTTAATTAAAAGTCAATAGAAAAGAAAACTGTCGAAGATTATCATTATCATATCATTTAATTTTTTGAATGTAGTGAGCTTCGAAAAGAAATATTGACGCTTTAATTTTCGAAAAATGAAAAAATAAACAAACCACATACATCTGGGCTCACCACACTCTGCATTAATGATCCACAAAGTTATGCTTTCGTATTCAAAATTTAATGGTTGTTTTGATTTAATCGAACTTTTATTTAATTTTGAAAATCAAAATATAATTATAATGCGCAATTTACGCAAATAAATATTTTATAGATATGTACATAAGTAAAAGCAAGCATTATATTTTGATTTTGATATCTGGGCCTGATTGTATGAGCAATCGGCAGATATCAGCTATCTTAAGAATTTATTTTTTCAAACATTACCACAAAGGTCACCCGATAAAATCAAATTCCACATTTTTTAACTATGTACGTGTTTTGAGGAATCAATTTTTGCTTCAAATAATAGATTACTCAGTGCCTTAAAATGATTTTTTTATCGATTATGGCCCATAATTATAGGGTAAACATTATAGCACTCATATGTGCAAAATTGTGATTTGTTTCGCTCCAGACGCCTTTTCTAATAGAATGGGGATAAAAAAGAAGATCTGCAAAAAAATTTAGTGTTTCTATTGGAAACAGGCCAGTCGCTTTTGACCCAAAGGCTGAAAAATTAGCTTAAAATGATTTTTTTTATTTATCGATCTACAACTGTAAAACAAAAGATTTTTTGTGATAACGACACAGGACATTTCGATGTAAAATTAAATGGCTAATACATCTTTCATACACTATTTTGATCTATATGTGTGTTTTCGTGGTCTTAAATTATGTTAAACACAAATTTTATGAGAAATTTTTCAATTTTTTTTTAAACGGTCCCCATTAAATATTTGAAGAAGATAAATTTGTTCCCGTTACCTTATGTAATAGAGAATCTCATGTAGTATAAGAAAAAAAATTTTTTTTTTTGAAATATTAATTTTTGATGCTAAAAAAAATCTATTAAAATTCATTTTAAAATGGTTTTTTGACTTATCTATTTTGGGTGACCAAAAAACAATCGAGTTTTCGATTTATATGTTGCTTTTATGAAAAGTAGTTAGTGTTATGTAAAAAAATGAAGCCCTGAAAAAATTTCTTTAACAAATATTGATATTTAGAGGTCGCTAGTGTCCGATTTAGGAATTAAATTCATTCTTTTTTTGGCACCATTTTTCATTAACTTGGCAATGCCCATTTCAAAAATGTTATAAGTTTTTCAATATCTCTTATAGTTTTCAAGTTATTAGAGAAAATCTGCAAAATTCCATATAAAAAAAAATTAGGTGCTAAGGCTTTTTTTTATTTTTGTTTTGCTATTTTTAAAATTTACTAAAAAAAAAGATTATTAGCAGAAAGAGTTCAAATGTACTGAAAATGCGCCAAATGCTCTAAAAATTCGTCCATTGTAATGAATGTACCAAAAGTTTGTCGAATGTACTGACGCGTATTTTTCACAACACAAATGAAAAAAGGACAAATCTTCCGAAAATGTCATCACTGATTTGGATCATCTTCTCTCAATATTTCGAAGCTAGATAGCACTATAGTCATGCATTTACCAGCTGGTTTTCGGTGTGGTTCACTTGGTGGCGCTTACCATGCCATCTGGTTGTGATGTTGAATATTTTTTTCATAATCTTATCGATAGCAGAATTTGCATTCGCATCTAACAGTTGAAAGAAAAAACACCATTGTTAAACTTTAGTCTTACCTGCGGTATAAATAGGATTCACCGTCGTCACAGTTAGACCAGCTTCAATTGCACCCAAAGCAGCTATTGGATATTCAGGAAGATTTGGCAAACAGATGGCCAATACATCAGGTTGACCTAGATTGAATTTAGTTTGTAAACGTACCGCTAGTGCGGCGCTGGCATCACGTAATTCTGCAAATGTGTACTGTCGACCAGTGACAACACAGACCTAAAAAATAAAACAAGAAGTTTTTCAATTCGTTTTTATACTGTCTTAAGTATTTACATTCAACAATATTGAAATATTTCGATTCCCATGTTTTACGTGTATAAACACTTTATGAAAGCAATGGAATTTAGGCTTTTTAAAAATACATACACTGGCGGTCATGAGAACCGAACCACTGGAAAAACTGTTTTTATATGTGAAAATTAAAACAATTCCGTATTTTTTTTTAACTTCGATTAATGGGGCTTTCAGTATTAAAGTACTGCATATTCATCATACCAGCCATTGCCTGCTCTGGCAAGTTTTGAACCTTTTTTGTAGGCAATTTTCGCATGCTTGAAATAATTCGGTCAGAGGTTATCAAAAACATATTAAAAATATCTTGATTTGATTTTTCGCGACTGCACTTTCGTAAATGAAATTCTCTATATTTTTTTATAATCTTTATTTCGAGCTTCTTGCGCTTCTTCCGATAACTGCCCAATAGGTAAAATAGCATTGGACACAATTTCGGGTGCGTGAATGAAGTACTTGTGCAAGTTGGGAGGCATATTGTACCAAGAATAAGTTTCAACAAAAAGTCGGCCTATATTGTGCGCATTTATTTTAAATTTTTCATTATTAATTTCATGGCCACTGGATACAACAATAAGCAGCACGTGCATTTTTTTTTATTAAATTCACATTTATTTTTGTTATTTCGGCAGATTTTTCAGCGTTTTTAAAAAAAAAAGTCCTGCCGTATTCCCATCATTCATGTTTTCAAAACCAGGTTTGGGTTGGTCTACTATTAATCCCATAGTCGCTTTAAATTTTTCTGAATTTCTTTTTTTGTTTCAGCTACTATTCTTTTTTAGAATCAGTTCTAGCCTGCCACTTTTTTAAAGGTAATTTGTATGCAACGTGCAAAAGACATTCAAAAACCTAATCCAGCCATGAAGAATGGAAAGGCCAAATCTTAAACTTTCTACATTTATCTTTTTTTTTTATTTATTTATTTCAATAATTACATCTTGAACATGCGTTCTTACAGACTAGAAAAACAATATTTAAAATAATCACTAAAATGCTTAAAGAATATTATTAAGCATCATCCTCAAAATATTTTTGGATAAAGTAAAATCTAGATTATGAACTTGAGTGATATCATTAAACAACTTTAGAGTTCTAAAGATAGGTGCATTAGCAGCATAATTAGTGCGAACCGTGTTTAAATAAAAAGTTTCACAGTATCTAAGAGCTCTACGTAGGATATTAAACTGTACCATACTAAGAAGTGCAGGACAGTCAACTCCACCTGAAACAATGTCAGATAAGAAAAGTAATGACAAAATTTTTCTTCTATTTTCCAAAGATTTCAGGCCTAGCAAAATACAGCGCGCATCATATGGTGGAAGAACAGTTTCAAAGTGTAGAGAACGTAAAGCAAACCTAGTAAAAGATGTTTGCACTCTTTCAAGCCTGGCAATATGCACTACATAATAGGGATTCCAAATGACTGATGCATATTTTAGCCTAGACCGAACAAGGCTAGTAAATAAAACTTTAAGTGTGTACGGATCCTTGAAAGAGGAGCCGTTCCGCCTTATAAAAGCAAGCATCGCATAAGCCTTAGGAATAATATAGTCCAAATGAGGCCGAAAATTGAAATTAGAATCGAAAATAACACCAAGATCCTTACACTGACAGACGGACATAAGTGTAGTATTAGAGATATGGTAAGAAGAAGAGACAGAACGAATGACCTTAGAGGAGGCATGAAAACACATTTATTAAGATTAAGAAAAAGATAGTTCACTTTACATCAATTATAAAGTTTATTAAGTTCACACTGAAGGAGAGTAGGATCAGAATCATTTTTAATTTTTAAAAAGAATTTGGGATCATCAGCAAAAAGCAAACATTTACAATGAACAAATAAGGTAGTAATATCATTAATAAAAATGACGAACAACAAGGGACCCAGAATGCTACCTTGAGGAACACCTGAAGTAGCGTAAAAAATAAAAGACCTTACATTATTTAAAACTACTTCACATTAGCGATTATCTAGGTATGATTTTAGCCAATTCAAAAAACTGGAATGAAAGCCCAATGCTTTACACTTTTTAATTAAATGGGAGTGTAATATTTTATCAAACGCTTTTGAAAAGTTCGTATAAATAACATCTACTTGACAACCCTGCTGAAACGCTGATAAGCAGTATTCTGAAAACAGAACTAAATTTGAAATAGTTGAACGCCCCGAGACAAAGCCATGCTGGTAGGGCGAAATAATATTTTTGATAGCAAAGAAGAGTTTGTATTTTACAATGGACTCAAAAAGCTTAGAGACAACATTAAGTTTAGAGATAGGCCTATAATTTGCCACATTATTTTTGCAACCACCCTTATGAATAGGAGTAATAACGGCAACTTTCCAACAGTCAAGAAATACACCCGTATGCAGAGAATTATTAAAAATTACCATTAAGGGATAGGCTAAGTTTTCCGCACACACCTTGATGAAAAAAGAACATAATCCATCATCATCAAGATAGTCGAAGACTTAAGGCCATTAATACCTTTTAAAACATCATCAAGAGTTAAAGAAAGGGACCCAAAATCTAACACAGGATCCACATTACCAGGAACCTGAGTATTATGGTTAGTAGGTAATTCATAGTTTGATTTAAAAAAATCAGCAAAAAGGTTTGCCGTACCTAGTGCATCATTAGATAATTTATCACCAAAATATGTACATCAAAGCAGGAATGTTAGAGCAACCTTTTTTAGATTTTATATATCGCCAAAAAGATTTCGGGTTTGTCTTTATATTAACTTCAAATTTAGAAACATATTGGTTGTAAAGGTATTTATTTAAAAAATTAAATTCACGCATAAAATGTCTGTATTTCAAAAAATAACAATTTTGCTTGGTAATCAAATACTTTTTATAATATTTCGTACGTAATTTTTTAAGTTTTTTTAAACCATTCGAATACCAAGGCAACTTAAAAACACAATCTTTCACCTTAGGTACATATTTATTACAAACAGACGAAATAAAATTCTTAAAAGAATTAAAACAGGACAAGGTGTCTAAGTGGAGGAACTCACTATCCCAGTCAATATTACTAAAAGCAGTTTTTACTAAGTTAAAATTACAAATTTTAAAATTGAAATGAAAAGTACGAACTTTGTTAGAAAAACTTAGATATTTGTAAAATGAAAACTCAAGTTCTAGAGGAACATGATGCAGAGATCGAACTGATAATGGAAAAGGAGAAACATAAATGTCATAATTAATATTACTGGAAATAAAAACTAAGTCCAATAATCTATTTAAACCATTAAAGCAATTGTTAATTTGAATAAGTTCAAGCTCAGAAAATTTATCAATAACATACATTTCAGTAATACTGTTAACATTAGATGCAGAGAGATAATTAGCACCAGGCAGTTGAGACCAGGAAATTCCACACAGATTAAAATCGCCAAAAACCATCAATTGACATTTATCATTAGGAAAAGAGGCAACTAATGCAGATATATTATCCACATGACATTTGTACAATTTCAGGATACTGTTAGGTGGCACATATGAAACAGTGATGTAGAGAGTTTCAGATAAACCTTTAATCACCACACATAACTGGTCCAAGAGCACATCAGCATTTACTAACAACTTTGATGAAGATATAAAATTACGATTGACCGCAATTAAAACGCCACCACCACGAAGATAACCAGTTGCATTGATGTCACGATCTTTTCTATAAATGTTAAACAGGCGATGATCAAAATACTCTTCACTGTAAAACTTTTCGTTGAGCCAAGTTTCCGATAGTATAATTATATCATAATCACATTCAGAAGTACAAGCAAACATTGAATTTGTTTTAGTTCTGAGGCCAGAAACATTTTAGTAATAAATTTTTAGTGGATAGTAACTAACAGAATTCATTACGTGGTTTTCGTTTAAGTTACCACTTTTGGAAAAAACTGAAAATCCTTTACTTTAACAGCAACAGGCCACAAATTCGGATCTATGATTTTTTCATACAACACCGCATCAACTCCCAATTTAAAATTTACACGACTTAGTTCATCATTTTTGACATCTTTTTTAATTCTTTTATAGCAAGAAATACTATTTCTCTCAATTTTTAAATGCTTAATTACATATTCAATAATATCAGCTTCAGAGACAGAAGGTTTAAACGAAGAGAGATGAACCCATCTCTTACGGTCGATCACTGCAAGGTCGTTATTATTATTTTTCAACAACAAATGCACGTTTATTTCGTTTTTTAGTTATCACTTTAACATAGGATCCAATACGCCGCGTCTCCCTGTTTGTGGACAGCATATACTTTGTTTTGGCCTCGTTCACCGTCAAACCCACCTTCGCTGACTCTTTTTCGATAGCAGAGAACGCAGCAGTAACATCTCGCTTACAACGTCCAATGATATTAATATCATCGCCATATGCAAGGAGCTGGACACTTTTGTAGAAAATTGTGCCATTACGATGTACACTGGCTCTTCGCAACACCCCTTCCATCACAAAGTTGAAGAGGTTGCAGGATAGTGGATCGCCCTGTCTGAAACCTCGTTCGATATAAAACGTCAACGTCATTCTGCAAAGCCGCACCAGCTTCGCAGGTATACTGAACTCAGACATGGTGGCATACAGGCAATCCCGTATCGGGCTATCGAAAGCAGTTTTAAAATCGATAAAGAGATGATGGGTATCGATCTGTTTTTCGTGGGTTTTTTCCAGGATTTGACGTAGTGTGAAGATCTGGTCTATGGTGGACTTACCAGGTCTAAAGCCGCACTGATAAGTCCCAATCAGTGTTTCGGTAAACGACTTAAGTCTTTCACACAGTACAGTCGACAGGACCTTGTAAGAGATGGCAAGAAGACTGATTCCCCGGTAGTTAGCGCAGATTGTCGGTTCACCTTTTTTCAGTACAGGACAAAGGACACTGAGATTCCAATCGTCGGGCATGCTTTCTACTAGCCATATTTTGCAGATGAGTTGATGCACACGCCCTATCAGCTCATCGCCGCCGGTCTTGAACAATTCAGCAGGCAGGCAATCGGCACCAGCCGCTTTGTTGTTCTTTAGTCGTTGGATCACAACTCGTACCGCGTGATGGCTAGGTGGTGGTACGTCCACACCATCGCCGTTGGTTGGTGGCATCGGGTTAATTTCCCCAAAGGCGGGATTGGTGGAGTCACCGCCAGCAAACAGCTTGGAAAAGTGTTCCCTCCATAATCTCAGTGTACCCTGCGTATCCGTAACCAGATTTCCATGTTCATCTTTACAGGTAGATGCTCCGGGCTTGAAACCTTGGGTCAGACGCTTGACTTGTTGGTAAAATTTTCGAGCATCATTCCTGTCACGTAACACTTCGAGTTTCTTACGCTCGTGCCTTTCCTGCGCTCGTTTCTTGCGTCTGAAAAGGCGCCTCTCTTCCTTTCTCTTTTCCCGGTAGTTTTCGTGCACGGCTCGCGTTGCGGCTTACTGCAGGGTTCTTTGTAGGCGGCGTTTTTAACTGCAGTAGCTTCGCGACACTTTTGGTCATACCATTGATTTCGCGGAAGTGGGCGTCGGAAACCAATGACTTCCTCAGCGGCAGAGCGCATGGAGCGGGATATATTCGCCCAAAGTCCACCGGCATCATCGGGTAGAGAGTCAGATTGAAGGAGCAGCTCTGAGAGGCGAGCGGAATAGGTTTCGGCCGTCCGATGTGATTGCAGCTTAGTGACGTCCAGCTTTCTTTGCGTACCAGAGCGAACATCCTTTGCATTGCACAGCCGCATGCGTATCTTGGCTGCAACAAGATAATGATCGGAGTCAATATTGATTCACTGGAACGTACGAACATCTAGCACGCTGGAAGCATGCCTTCCGTCGATCACAACATGATCGATTTGGTGCCGTGTTTTCTGATCAGGGGACAGCCAGGTGGCATTGTGGATATCGAGGTGTTGAAATCGGGTACTACTTACTGCCATGTTTCGCGCCGTGGTGAAGTCGTTTAGCCGAAGACCGTTGTTTGAGGTGGTCTCGTGAAGGCTGAACTGACCGACAATGGGGCCATGGATATCTGTAGTAGATATCGTAACTTGCTTGGTTAGAGCAACCTTGTCCTATCCATCTTATTTCCTGAATGGCGGTGATGTCAGCCTTAATTTTTCCGAGGGCATCCGCCAATTTGATGCATATCCTTAAATCATAGTCCTTTTTTCGTTTGCAGTGGTCGTCAACGTTGAGGGGTTCTGTATCCGAGGCTTTTTTAGTCTTCTTTGGAATGTTTTTTTACGTGGCGGGTACCAAACCCTGCGCACAACCCAGTTTACTTCCAGGGAGGACACGTTGCACACATTCGCTCACTACCTCAGCGGATGCGGAGATAGCTACCCAGATAGAGCCGCGGGGAGGCTGTGTGTCAACTTGCTAAAGGTTGGCTCAGAGATCGCTCTCAATCCCCAGGTGGAAAGCAGTCAGAAACTTTACTCTGATCAACCAAAAGTTCACTTAAAATATAAAAATCCAAATTTTATTTTCCACTTCCAATATAAATAACAAAAATTAAAACACTTTCACATACAATTTATTACACAAATATTACCGAAATATTTGCAAAATAACCTAATCTTGATAGTTCCATAGCTGTTTCCTTTTGATATAATTTATCAAATATATAATATTTTACAACGTTAAAGTTTTCGCTTTTTTCAGTCTGTTTTGCACAAAAATTTTAATAAAGCTTGACGTTTAAGTTTTACTAAAAAAACACCAGAGCACTTTTGACGTTAATATAAACTACAAATGATGTAGAATTTTGTATAGTTTAACCAGGTATAAGCAGTTTTAACGAATCTTGAATTTGTTTTTTTTAAATAATCCAAGAAAACAGGTAATTGTAACCCATTGTGCGACGGTGGGTTAATTATAAATTAACAATAAGAACTTATAATTTGATTAAAGAGATGTAATTTTTGGAGTGTATGGGGATGGCCCAAATTGGGACACTGTTCTCTTATGGGTCACAAATATTTTTCAGCTATTAATCTAATAGCTTAACTTTTGGTTTTGTTTTGGTCTTGATTTCCTAATTGTGTCTGGTGTAGTCATTTTATATATTATCAATGAATCAGAAAGTAAGATTTAGGAGTAGTTATTCCTTGGGTTTGTGAATAGTTCTAATTTTTGACATTTATTCTTCAAATGCAATTCAAGTCATGATTTTCATAGGCATATCAATGTTAAATTAAACTTGTGGATATGATTTTGCACTAATTGATGTAAAACAAACTTAACCTATCAAAATTAGAGGCTTACACATATCCACATTATGCATTCAAGCACATAAAAATCCCGTGAGATATTAAATATGTACAACAACTTGAGTAAGAAACTCTAATGTTGTTTACATTTTCATAATAGCGAATAATCAAAAGTTTTCAGGTGAAGGTTAATCACAAGAAGAGAGATTGAAAGTGATTGTCAATAAACCGAATAATGTGGTTGATGTAATTTGAACAGAGTCTTAAGGCAGTTAACTTAAAGAGCAAATCTTAATATATATACTTTTTTCAAATGGTCAATAGAAAGAATTATTTATTTTCACAAAAAAATTAAAATTTGGCAAATCTTCGAATGATAACACCGTAAGTTTACTGATCTCGTTATTCGTCTGTTTACGCTCACACCACACTAACAGATTTATTGGACAAATTCAAATGTATTTTGTTTGCATTTGCCACACATATTTTTCACTTAATTAACATATGAAAAAAAAAATAAAAAATGCAAAGCAAAATTAATAAAAAATTTAAATTTGAGTCCAAAGTTCAGTAGATCAATGTTCAAAGTCTAGTCCATCTTTATCAAATGTGAGAGACTAAATGCGCGAAAAGAAATCAGAGAGTCAGTCAGACAACCCAGGAGAGCCAAAAACATGTGTGTTGTTGTTAATAATAAACAATTTATAATTTTGCCGGTATTTTTGTAGTTAAAACGTTTAATAGATTAAATGATACGTTAAACAAACTTTTGACACAATAAAATAAATGATATAGATAACTAAGCTGATAACTATGTATATTAGAGTGACCAAAAATATATTCGAGTTTTCGAATTTGATGTTGCTTATATGAAAAGTAGTTAATGTTATGTAAAAAAATAAGGCATTTAAAATTTTATTAAAAAATATTGATATTTAGAGGTCGCTAATGTCTGATTTACGAATTAATTTCATTCAATTTATTTGCGAGTGATGATAACTCTTCCCAAAAAATTATTTCGCATGAGATACGGGCTGTTGGTATCGATATTTATATTTTCGGGTCTGCTGAACACGATGGTGATAGTTGTTTTGTTATACAATGGCTGCGTACCTTGGTAGCATCAAAAAACTCCCAGAAAACAACGCCAATTTGGGTTCAAGTGAGGTAAACTTGAGGAATAAATTTTTTTTTTGTTCTAATGCTCCTCAGCATTGTAGTCCAAAAACAGAAGAAGAAATATTGACTAGTTCCGATGTTCCAGTATTTTTTATCAGAAGACCAGAGTAATAGAAAAATTAAAAACCCTCGCAAAAAGGCTTAAACTCAAGCTCAACTCAAGCTTAAATGAGATATATTCGGGTAATTCGAAGTATTTTTTTGCAATGAATCCGAATTTGGCCTCAAAATTGACCCAACACATCAGAATTCTGAAATATTTGAGGTTAAGTACCTAAAAATTAAGTTTTTCGTCTACTTTTGAGGACATGAATGGGATTAAAAACAATTTATTCAGCTTAATTTTAATAAAACCATCATTTAGTACCGTTCTTTCCCTTTAAAATAAGCTTTTTAATGGTTATCTGCAATATTTCCTCGCCAGCCATTTGAAAGTGACATGAATTTGATCCCCTACGACCAAACAATATTAACCAACCGGCTACAAATTTATTTCATCAACAATCACTTCGTTTTTTAGTACAATTCGTATGAAAAACGAAAAAACAAAACAACGAAAAACAGATTTTTTTTATTTAAATTTTCTGATTTTCGTTGTTTTGCTTTTTCGTTTTTCATACGAATTGTACTAAAAAACAAAGAGATTGCGCGGTTCGCAGGTTTGATCTAGGAAGCTGAAATTTTGGGAGAATTTTCTTCAAACCCGAAAAATGTGGGCGTGGTTTTACAACAGTGGGTGGCGACCCCCATTCAACTAAAAAACCCAAAACGCCATATCTTGGCATCTAAAGCAGACTTTTTCTATGTTTTAGTAAGTCGGTTTTTTCGATAAATTTCAACGGAATCGGACATAAACTCTGTCCGCGCAGTTTTCAGGTTAGAGCTAGGAAGCTCAAATGTTGGGACAATTATTTTTATTCCTCAAGCTATAATATATGAAAAAATAAACAAAATCCCTGTCCTAAAGTTTGAAAAAAAACACCCTAATATATGTACATACATTTATGTACATAAAGTTAAAACTGGTATTTCGTATATTTAAAATGAGAAAGCATAATAAATGATTTTTATTTATTCATGGAGGACTGGCTATTTCAAGATACGGTTGTAGAAAGGTGGGATGTGTAGAATTAAAGGACGAAATTTTAAAAAACTATGTTATGCATTATGTAAATGCATACATATTCCACAATCTAGTTTTTTCTCAATTAATTCGCTTTTTATTAACGGGACAGATATATGGTCAGTAAAAAGTTACATATATAAAAATGAGTAAATGCATTAACCAAGTAAGTTCAAATGTTTTCATGATATTCAAAGTCAGTGGTCAAAAACGTTTGTTTTTTCAACATCTTACTTGCAATTGCCCGGACATTAATTAATGTCAGCCTAAAGTTGTAAATTATATCGATTTCTATAAGAAATATCTGAAATTTTTGCTTCATGATAAATCTAAAAACAAAAAACTCAGAGATCATTGAAAATTAAATATTCTTTCCAAAATATATTTTTCGCAACCAACTCAATCACTATTTACCGTTATCGGCCACATATCATGGAAACGGTGCCAGGCGCGGATCCAAGGGGGGGGGGTCACGGGGGTCATGACCCCCCCAAAACAGCCCGCATTTCAAAAAATAGAGTTGAAACAATATTATTATTTGGTTATTCTTGTTATTTTTGATTTTTTTATATCCTGTGACCCCCCCCAGATAAAAGTTCTAGATCCGCGCCTGAACGGTGCGTCATATCTAAACATTTATTCTGAATTCTTTTATAGAAGATCAGGTAATTGCAACTCTTGTCCAACATAACGTCGGCTGAATATTGTTTTGCCGTATATGGCAATTTTACATTTTTGGGAAATACCCATTTTAAAGTTTATGATGGAGTTAAAAAAGAAACTAATCGCAAAAAAAGTTATTTTTTAAAGTATTTAAGTATGCAAGCTTTCTTGTTTTTTTGTTATAAGTTTTTTCTCAGAATGAGTTTCTCGTATACGCCACCAGAACACAGTTTTGTTTTATCAATACATGTACGGCACAAAATTGTTAAACCATGCCTATAATTTCTTTTTAATATTAAAAAAAAAAAATGTTTGCGATCGAGACACAAATTTTTATTTAAAAAACATCACATATTAAGTACTAGTACAGCTCATGTTCCATATAGATATGTGAATGTATGGTGTCCTCCTCTCATTTATTTTTTCAATAGAAATTCATGTAGTAGCATTGACATTAACATTTCGAAGAAGTATCCTTATGTGTTCATAAAGAAAATCGAAAAAAAAAAATATTCTAAATGAAAAAAATCAAATTTTTTTAATTTTTTGGCCAAATTTCGAAAAATTAACTTAACTTAATCTACTTCCAGCTTTTGACCTTGAATATCATGAAATTCGTTAAATTTGCATGAACTCAGAAACTCTCTAATCTATAACTTTTGCTGAGATTGAATTTCAATTTGGCCAATACGGAAAACCGCTTTTTGTGACCTTTTGCCTTGAGTATATGTATTAGATAGAGACAGGTCTGAAACCATTGTTTGTTAGATGGATAGAAAATATTACTTAATTGTATGCAATCGTATCGTCTTTCCAGAACATTTTATTATTTAATCCCATACACCCTTTACTACAGCTGTCTATCACACTAATCGATTTTGTGACAAAGATGGCTGAATAAAGAGTTAAGATACACAGATTATGTGGTAATTGAATTGACGTGATTACAAGTGATTTAATTCAAGGAGTTTATATAAATGCATGCAAAAATTTCAAAATGACAGCACAATAAAAGCGCAACTGCAGTTTGTGTAATTCCAATATATGTAGGTGACCGATGAGCAATAAAAATTAATCTTAACCCTTTCGTTGTTTTTGTACAATATATTGTACAAAAAAAATTATCACATTTCTATTCTTCTCCTTTTAAAACTTTCGCAAATTTTGAAAAAAGACATTTAATTTTTGAATCAAGCATGTTTTTTCTTTTCAAAATTCAAATTTGAGTAACAGAGGTAGCATAGTTAGTTTTTTATTTGAATTTGAAAAACAGTCTATGTTACATCTGTGTGTTATAAGGCAATGCGCAAACAAATTTTAGGTTTTTGAGAAGGTAGTGAACATTCTTATTTTAATTATATGAGCTTAAATCAAAGTTAAAGAACCAATTCTTAGAAGAACATCAATATTTTTTAAAAAATATGTGGAAAAAAAATTGTTTTAATAGCTTAAAAAAAGTGTACAATATATTGTACAAATTCCAACAACGGTAATGTACAACATAAATAATTTGGTCAATATATTGTACAAAATACAAGAAAGGTTGTTATTTTTTTCAAATAAGCATACGAAATTAATGACATCTTGGACAGGATCGCCGTGGGATTAAATCAAGGAAAGAAAACTCCGATTGACTCAGAAAACTTGGTAAAGAACGGGTTCTCAACAGCAATAGCTTTGCAGTTGAGTAAAAAATTGACAAATTTTGGTCATATTCTGTACTTCGACAACTTTTTTGACTCTAACAACTTAATTTTAAACCTTCCATAAATTTTCTGAATCTAAAATTTGAGTTTTTATGCTTTTCAGACTACGCTACTAGACTTTTAAAGAATTGTAATATTTATATTTTCGTTTTTCAATAAAAAAAAAGTATTATAAATAAAAAAAGATTTTCTTAAATTTTACTCCATTGATGCACTTTGGTCAATATATTGTACAAATTTTCCTAAGGTCTATAGCCTTTCCCAAAAACTTTTTGCTATATTTTTTTGTGTTTTATTATTAATAAAACTTATATCTGTGATAATAAGACAAAAAAAAATTTTTCTGGCCCGATATGAGAAAGTTGATAAGAAAGGGTTAATAGAATTTAATAAATCTACTATACACATACTATGTGCATTGTACATATGTACTATGTATGTATGTAGGTACAATAAATTGATTCTTGTCAATATTTTATATGTAGACTCATTCCATATGAATTGGAAAAAAGTTAGTAAAATATCAGTCGACATCTCTGATTTTCTTCACTATTATTTTGGTTACTTTGATGAAAGAGCAAGTCTGTGTGAGTTTTACTGAATATTAATACTTTGAGAAAAAAAAGTGATTTTATCACTAATGCAAAAACTAAACTTCTTCAGAAAATTTTTAGAATCCAAAAATATTCGAAATCATAGAAGCTATGCATTCAGAACATACAAACTACATATCGTTTTTCAAAATTTTACATAAAAAATTTAATAAAAAATTAAAATTCTTTTTCAAAATTCGAACGATTCGAAGACTTTTGTGGCATTTTAGTTCTCGAAAAAAATTGTTCATTTCCACTAAGGTTTGCGATCTCTAAAATTTTTTGAACCAAAAAATATTTAATTAAGTTAAGTTTTTTTTTGTCACTTGACTTAAACGGTTTTCCATTTTTGAACTATCCAATTTTGGTACTCTTTTGCAAAATTGAGTCCAAGAAACATTAAATTGCAACTCGTTGTCACAATTTTAGACAAAAAATGTTTGAATTATAGCACCTTTTTTGTTTATGCTTAACCGTAAGCAACGGTTTCTTCGAAGGTCTGTAACTTCTTAAACTGTTCTGAATGGCTCGTCAGCGCACAGTGCTATCATGGATATCTAAATTCAGTAACCGAACAACCTCTTTGGGTGTGGCAAATGGATTTCATTTGTATATGCCACACATTTTTCTGTCATCTTGCCGCGATGTCTTCCGTGGCCGCCCTCCTGAATGTACCGTTGTTAGGTCTTTTGTGCTATTATACTTTTTTTATTAATCTACAAATTATTGGTCGGTTCATTTTTAATTGTTTTGCGATAGATATTAGTGATTTTTCTTGATCGTATTCGGAAATATTTTGAGATTTTAGAGAATTACAGTATTTGTCACGCGCCATTATAAGCTGAACATTCAATGTCAAAGCGAGCGCAAAAACTAAACTAAACTTGAATTGTTATAACTCACAAAAAACATATGCTTAGCAATAACGGTACTTTTACCGATAATTTTTGGAAATTCTCTTCTACTTTTACAATCTGCATATGTATATTGTTGCTTTTGTTTTGCACACAGACAATTGAATGTAGTCACATTAATTTCAAATTTTTTTTAAAAAACATAAAACCGAATTTAAATACATATAACTTTATTTTTATATAATTGTTGTTTGATTTCTAAAATGTTTTTTGTGTGCTGCCAATATTAAATGAGAAACACGATTTTGTAGCAGCGCAGTGATTTTGTTGCTATTGTTTTGCACAACACTGTATATTTCGTGTGGCAGTGGTTGAAAATGCTTTGCGTTGTAATAAAAGAGAAAAAGTTATTAAAAGATATATGCATCTGAATTGTAGAACTTAAACATTTTTATCTTGTTTTATTTAGAATCAGTTCTAGTAGCTCAAACATGTCAAGTCAAAATTAGATCTGCAATTTTGGTTAATATTGTCATATTTTTAGTTTTATAGCAAAACCGTGTGAATATCATGCTATTGTTATCAATTACGTGAACTTCATGGAAAAAGTCGCTATTTATAGTGAGGCTTGCAATTCTTACTACAACTATTTGAATTAGAAATCGCAATTTATATAATAAGCAATTGCACAGTTGACTTGAATTGGCGACATTTTCTTTTAACAATTGATTTAGTGATCTTATTTTTTTATCGTTTATGTATTTTATTATTTATTTTTAGATTTTGCCATAAAGAAATTACTCTGATTAAAAAGAGACCAACATTTCATTTGATGTGGACACACTTTGGTGTGCAATAATTGATAATACGAATGTGAACCTACATATGTCGGTCATTCTTTTAAAAAGTGCACGCTTTGTTTTTTTTTAAGTTTTTCAACATTTTTTGAAACGAAATATCTCAAAAACTATAGGTGATAGGATAAAAAATCAGGTAATTATATTTGTTAAGAAAGACTGTAACGTTATAAGAAAAGTTAAAAAATTTGAATAAATTTGTTAAAACACAAATTTTTTTAATTAAAAAAATTTTTCTCAAAATAATTTCTATATAAAATCTTCCGTTTTTTTTTTAAATTTTTATGTGATGTGAATAATAAAAAAAAATTTATGTCGAATTTTGTGTTGAAAAAACATGGTGCGCGTCATCAGTAAAAAATTTCGATATGAAAGCACAAGCGTCCTTAGGATTGATTGAGGAATGACATATAAAAATTTAAAAAAAAACGGAAGATTTTATATTGAAAATATTTTGAGAAAATTTTTTTTAATTAAAAAAATTAGTGCTTAAACAAATTTATTTAACTTTTTTCATAAAGTTATAGTCTTTCTTAACAAATATGATTAAATGATTTTTTATCCTATCTTCTATAGTTTTTCAGATATTTCGTTTCAAAAACGTCAAAGAAAAAACAAAGTGTGCAGTTATTAAAAGAATGACCGATGTACATTGTACATACAAATGTATGGAAATGTGAGTACTTTGAGATGTGAAATCACTTGTGTTAAAGTAATTTTACGGCTTACAGATAATGATTACCATAAAGTATCGATTTTTTGAGCATTAACATATTTATATATGTATATTAACAGAATGAGTAGATGTCATTGTGATTTGTAATTTTATTAATTGTAGGTTAAGGACCATTTGCGTTATCACGTGAAGTGAAAATAGTTCCTATAATAAATAATATAATGAACAGCCTGTGTGCAAAGAGAAAACTCTTTCACTATTTGTAAGTGAAATAAATGTAATAATAGTTTTTGCTTGGCTGTGTAGCAAAATCAGAATACATATAAAAAATAGTGTTTGCGTTCACATAAATTTTGTTTTGTATATTTGATAGTTATATGACCCGATATATCCAGTTGAAAAAAAATTTCTTACTTTCACACTGGCATCAAAAATACCCCCTTTCGTCAAAATTCTGGAAAACTGAAGCTGAAACTTTGGGTTTCGGTAAACCATAGTTTCCCACATAATAAATAAAGAAAATTCCAAGTCCGGGGATACATATTTTATCTTTTTCAGTCAAAGTTTGCAAATTTTCCACTTTTACCATTTATCATTCCAATTTTTGAAAAATCCATATATGAGCAGAAGAAAAAATATAAATGTTTTTTTGTTAAGTGGAAATATTGTACTTACTTTCTACTTTGCTACATTAGCGTATTTTGTTTCAATCATGTTCACTAGAGCGGTTTATCCAACAGTTACTTACAGTAGTGAGCAAAATGGGACAATGTTAGGCAGTTTCATACTCACATGGTCATAAAAGTATTAATAATAAACCGATTTCAAAAAAAGTTTTTGTTCCTTTTACTTTAATACGAAATTAATAAATAAATTTAAAATGTATACAATAGTTAATTTTTTTCAAAAACGCAAAAAACACATGTATACATATTTTCACGTCAGCTTCATACTTAGCTGCCTAACATTGTCCCAATTTTCTCGCTACTGTATATAAAAAGTTCCATTAAAATTTTGGTGCTTAAATTTCAACTTTAAACCCACGGTGTCATAAAGCCCAAAAAAAATTAACAGTTTGTTCTTCCCTTAGTATTGTCTGCGGATTATCTTTAAAACATTTTAAGTCCCCAACACTTTCCTCGTTTTTTGTATATATGGCCACGATATCCCACCCTGCGCCATAATAATTAAAATTACTTCTATAAAAACACTTTGCTCTATAGCTTACCCTCATTTCCACTCTTCTGGCTGCTCTTTTGAAACTAAAATACTACAAATTCAAATTAAATTGGTTTTCATTTTGCTACATATGAAATATAGTGAAAATTACTGGATTTACCGTAGAAAAAATTCTAAAGTTTCAACTGTTGTATTTGTTTTATAACGATATTTGACAATAAATAAAAAGTAATGTAAGAAAATAAAGAATTTTATTGTATTTCACTGACGTTTTTTTTTCTGTGTATGTACTTTTATTTTACATAAAAGAGATATACATAAATAAAAATCAAATGTTTATCAGAAAGATTTTTAAAAAATTCCACTTTAATAAAACCGAAATTAGTTTCCAACATATTTTTGACATGAATTTATTGTAAGAAAAAATGTTGATGTTGGGATTGTTGATTCAATTTTAAATTTTTTTTGTTTGTTTTTTAATTATGTTTACAAAGAACGTGAACGGTTATCTCTAACTAAGACCTTGTGGATGTAAAAACATGGTGCAATTTTTTTGATTAAATTTTTTATTAGTAATGACACTAAGAGCTTTTTATAAATAAACTAATAAAACTTAGCTTCAACGGCTTCAAAAAATTTTTTTTACCATTGAAGACAACATAAAAAACTTATTTTTAATCAAAACTGCTGTCTCTTCTTAAAGCCAGGCCCGGATTAACCTTACAGGCAGAGTAGGCACGTGCCTAGGGCGGCAAATATTGGCGGAAACTTTGAAAAACTTTTGCATTTTATTGATTGAAAAACTTTTCGTACCAAACTTATTCCGTCATTTACGCTATACACACAAAAAATGTAAAAAAAAATTTTTTCTTCTAAAAAAAGTTTTATTTTTCCTACAAAAAAAAGTTTTGAGGAAGGGGCCGCAATTTTTGCAACTGCCTAGGGGCGGCATATTTCTTAATCCGGGCCTGCTTAAAGCTTACTCATTTTATATAAAGCAAGATCGTGTATGAAATACATTTTATTTGAAAAAAGTTTTTAACAACTATTTTGAGTACTCTTTAATCTGGGCTATAAAGGAATACAATTCAATTGTGTTTAACTGCAAAAATCCTTTTTTTTTGGTTTTAGAAGATCGACCATTAGTATTTATATGAGATAAGCAGCAACTACACACAAAAAATGTAAGTGTTGACCTTCCAAACATATAGAATAGCCAAGTAATTTAATTATAAGGTTTAATAAGCAATCAGCGCAAAAATGCGGCCAAATTAGGTAAAATATAAAAAATATTTTCGAAACAGGGCTTCAAAAGTTGCCAGCAGAATAGTAAGTGCACGAAAAATATGACATATGCTACCAAAAGCGAAAGCACAACATATTCGCATTTGCTTCAGTGGTTGTCTACAATGTGCTACCAAAAATGAAAGTGAAGCGATATCTTCTAGCGGTGCTGGGGAATTGCTTTTGAAGTTAAAATTCTCTTCACTATTCAGTTAACTGTTTGAATTTACGTTGTTACCAGCTGTGGCGTGCACCCGAAGCAAAGATACAATTTACTGCCCTCTACCTACAAAATTTTACAGCGAAAAAAATTAAAAAAATTCATCTGCTTTCGCATTCCAAAAACACTTCTCCACGTTGCAATTAATTCACAATTTTCATTTACTAAGAAAATCAGGTTTAAAAAAATTAACTTAATATGCTACAAGCAAAGGACCATTTCGCCACCCACAAGCTGTTCCACCCGGATCAGCCGCCCCCTCCACCCTCTCCTCCCCCTCTAGGTACGCTAATAGTTACCAGATCAAAGACATTACCATCATATGCATATTCCACCCCTTTCAGGTGAATTTTGTACGCATTTTCAGACTCACGAAAAATGTGGGCATGGTTTGAAAACAGTGGGTGGCACCTCCCAAACAGCTAGAATGCCTAATACGCTATAGGTTGGCACCTCAGGTATTCTTTTTCTACGTTTTAGTAAGTCGTGTTTTTCTTAAAATTTCAACGAAATCGGACACAAACCCTTCCAGCGCCGTTTACAGGTTTGCTCTAATTTTGGGACAATTATCCTTAAGCCTTAAGCTTAAATATAGTCAAAAATAAATTAAAATAATCAAAAAAATCTTCAACATAAACACCCACATATGTTTTATCTGCCTTGTTTTTTGCTGATTTTCTCATTTCTTATATTTTCGTGTTACATTTGCTAACTTTTTTTATTGAATCGAACTCATCATGTGCTGACATAAAGATTAGATATATGTATGTATGTATGCTTGACTAAAATTTCGCTCGCCCCTTAAGATTTTTATTGATAATTTCCTATCACAGTTCATTACTCGTATACCGCCGACTACTGGATTTGGCTTATCAACACTTACTTACCGTTGCCACTTTATTTTCCCATTTTTTGAAATCACGCCAAACATACTGATCCAAGGACACATTTAAGGGCGCAATTGCTTCAAACGGTGAGGTCTTATAGAAGCCCTCTTCATTGGAGTAGTGTAAGCATTTGTCCGATTCACTGATGGTAGGCTCAGCAGTAGCTGCTGTATTCTGTTGCCGTTTACTTGTTGATATCGATTTGACAGATGCGGTATCACCTGAAGTACCAAAAGCGTTTGAGCAACGCATAAAAGCAGTTAAGCGTCCAGAAGCAGTACGAAACATTTTAACTTATTTTTCTTAAATCACTTTCTTTGATAGTCAATTCAGAGTTATGTAAAAATTTCGATTGGCAATGTTTTTTTCTTCTTCTTAATGTTTATATAAAATACGAAGCGCGTCCACAGTCTTCAAGCGTCTAGGCACGACTGTTGCTGTAATGAAGATTTGATTCAACGGGCTATAGAGCAGAAAAAGTTAACAAGTGTTGGTTTTTTGCTCTCTGTTATTTTTCATACGTGTGTTCGTGTTGTAGGCCCGCCAAAGTTTTTTATTTATATTTTCAGTTTTTTTTTAATATAAAGTTTTTATATTTAATTTTATATTTACGTTACGCTGTGCTGCTAAAGTTGTTGTATTAATTTGTCGTACAACAAACTTACGGCTTATCAATCTGAAAAGAAAAAGTAATAAAAAGCTTTTAACGTATAATAAAGATTACGGATTGAGTTTGAACGAAAAAAAATTTAATTTTGCTGTCTGAAAATAAGTCTAGTCTCTTCGCCTTGCCTCGCCATTGACGTAGCCCGTTTTCTATTTTCTTGCATTATATT
The DNA here is from genome assembly GCA_949775025.1 of Tricholauxania praeusta. Classification (NCBI taxonomy): domain Eukaryota; kingdom Metazoa; phylum Arthropoda; class Insecta; order Diptera; family Lauxaniidae; genus Tricholauxania; species Tricholauxania praeusta. The sequence continues at coordinate 114,665,296 of OX459028.1, forward strand.
GAAATAAAAGAAAGATTAAGATTAATTTATTAAAATAAAATAACGAAACAAAAACTGAATGAGTGCATGTTTGCTATGGGCAATTAACAAAAATGCATTTTGCTATAGACGTCATGCATCCTCCATATTTACAGGAAAAAAACAGCGACGTCAATTGGGTAGGGCTGGGGAAGGGGCATTGGTCCCCCCAAGGATCTGATACTCTTAACTAATATACCAATTTATTTCATGCTTTTAATTAAAAATGTCATATTAATATGTCACTTAAACTCTGCAAAAGGTTTTGGTGAAATGACACCTCTGGAAAAAACACAGATTTCATTTAAATTTTACAAAACCTTCAAGTAACTGACAATTATTTAATGTAATTAACTTATACTTATGATGTTTTGATAATTTGATTTAAAATAATGTTTAGAAAATGTTAACCAATTTTACGCCCAATTGCATAAAATAGTTCTTGGTGTAAGAAAATTTGCGTATAAGAGAAAACAGATAAATGAACAAAACAAAAGAAATACAAGACGTAAACAAGAATTACATTTTTGTTTTTAAAGAAAGGTAAAACTCGATTACATACTTCTAGTTGTTAAAGAAAGATTGAGTTATCAAACATAAGAAGAAACCAAAAATTATGAGAAGTGCGCGCATGAGCCTACGAGAGAAGCGAAGTGTGTGAAGGCGTAGGGTTGGTGAGCGAAACCTTTTGTGGATAATTTTTCAATTGTGGTTTTGGGAAATTTTTCTTTAAGAAAAATGACAATCTTTTATTTTGTAAAATAAGTTCGTAGATGAGATATTAGCGTTTTATTATATGAAGTGAGTGATTAATGATTTACGCCCGTTTTTTGAACATGTCCAAGCTTAGACATAAGCCTTGTTTTGCTGCAGGAAAATGATTTCTAAGTTCTGAACTAAACGGGATGAATAAAATTAAGATTCGTCGAGGGATTTCCAGAGCTCCTAAAGCTGAATAATTAAACATCACAACAGATTATTGTTTAAGGGTATGACAAAAGCAGTTGATAAGATTGCTATACAATGGTTGGCATTATTATTTTGACAAACTTGTGCGTTTTTGTTTTCTTTCTGCAATTGCTAACTATTAATGCTAACGGTACTATGTGTTACTTTAGGAGCCCCATTCCATTTTTATTAAACCATTGTTTTCTTACGAGGCCTTAAAGTGAGAACAACTATGGAATAAGAAGTTTGGGGCCGCATCTAGTTTCGGAGCTATAGACATCGGAAGTCGGGAATATGTATAGCATATGTATGTAGAGACTACCGTATTCGAATGAACCACGAACTGTACCCTTTAGTTTAGAACTTAGAAATCATTTTCCTGCAGCAAAACAAGGCTTATGTCTAAGCTTGGACATGTTCAAAAAACGGGCGTAAATCATTAATCACTCACTTCATATAATAAAACGCTAATATCTCATCTACGAACTTATTTTACAAAATAAAAGATTATCATTTTTTTTAAAAAAAAAATTCCCAAAACCATAATTGCGTAAGATGAGCGTCTTGTAGAGTGTAAGTTTTGTCGGGCGAGAGAGGTCTCTACTACTCAAGTGCTTACTGAGACCATAGTAACACCTATTAGCAAGAGTTAGTCTTCCCTTTATCTCCAAGCTGACATCGTTTTGAGTGTTCACGGCGGTGCCAAGATAGGTGAATTCCTTGACAACTTCGAAAGTATAGCTGTTCGCAGTAACATAGATAGACGTGGTATCAGGCCTGATATTAGAAGGCAAAGAAGAAGGACCCCATTGACTTTAAAGCTTTTCTGTTTCTTTTTTTATTTCATGTATTACAATGTTTTATGATTCGGCATTACTTTTTTGTCATATGCATTGTACATATACGACATGAAAAGTAGACACATGGTTAGAAATTGAGAGAGGTGTGCATATTGCCAGACTAGTCTTCTGTTGTTTCATGTTATGTTTAAGAGGTAGAGTTTTGTGTACTCGTATTCTTTGTCAAATTGTAAATTAAGAAACATCACAAAAAAAAATCATTAAAAAAAAGTTTCAACGCAAGTGAGATGGTGCGGATAAAAAAAAAACAATTAAAATTTAGAGTCTGTACGATGTATTAAAATTTAATTTTTGCCAAGTACTTCTGAGAGTCCTGCTACGGCAAGCGGTCTTAGAAAGCCTGCTTAGGAAGGCCTGTTTTCTTGGGACATTTCATATAAAAAAGAAAGTACGTTTGAAAGGAGGGTGGGAAGGCTTTATACTTATACACTGCGTCCTGTGTGACACGTTTTCTGTGTCGAGTTTGGATACATTTAAAAACATTGCTTGCACCGTAGAAATTAAAGCATACTAGACTAAATTTTTAACTGACTATTTGGTTACAGGAATAATTTCACTTATAAATTCTCTTAAGCTTCCTTTTACATGGATGTATCGCAATTTGCACTATGAGTATGTACATTAGGGTGGTTTTAGGAAAAATAAGTTGGACTCAATCGATTCAAAATAGGGTAAAAAAATTTAAAATATTGATCTAAAATTTTTATCTTTAACCCCTACGGAACCTATTTCAAAATGAAATTTGACCTAAGCCGTTATTTTCTTAAACAATTTTTTTTAAGTAGCTTTCGATTTAAAGAAAAAATTTATTAAAATAAAGAATCGTTCGGATCTAGTTTTCGAGATATAGTGCCGTGAAGTTGCGGATATGGCTTTTCTAAAAATCAGTTTCAGTTAGAAAGACCTGAACAGATTTTATATATATTGATTTAAAATGGAAGCTCATCTTACTGTCTATAATATTGATGCATAAAAATTTGAAATCCGTTCAACTTCTTTTGAGATATAGAGGTTTTTTAAAAATTGTCGAGATGGGAAGATAGTCGTCACAAAGTGGTATGACAATAAAGGTATTTATTTGGCATCTAACTTTGTTGGAATCGGCGTTCCGGATAGAGTTGACCGATTCGATAAAAAATAAAAACAATTTATTCAAATTGAAAGGCCTGAAACTTTACAATTGTATAATAGTGGCATGGGCGGCGTAGACCTTTTAGATCAAATTCTCCAATATTATCGAATATTTATAAAGTCCAAGAAATGGACACTGCGTGTTATAATGCATTTTTTCGACAAGGCAATCCTTGCTAGTAGGTTCGAGTACAGATCCGATTGTTGTAAGAGTGGAAAAGCTCAAATAGATCAAATGGGCTTGCTTGTTTTAAAAAGAGCTTACCTCTTACTCTCGCTAGTGATTTGAATACAACAAGGCAAGTAAATAAATGGGGTCGCCCATCTAGTGTAAATACTCCCCCTTCTAATAGGAGTCCTTCTCAGGATATTAACAATGAAGTGTTGGCTGAACCTCAACCAAAAAAAAAATATTTTATCGCTCCAGCAATTTAAACTCGTTTTGATCAAGTTGATCACCTTCCAGAACTGCCAGCTCTGTAGGGCGGAAAATCCGTAACTGGCAGAATAAAGGAAGAGAGAAGCGTTCGAAAATCCGTTGAAATCCGTCAAAACCAGAATTTAGAAATTCTTCAATTATTGCTCTATAAAAACGTTTTTATCTAACGCAAATTAAATATACACACATAGATGATGCATGCTTTTAAAAATATAAAAAATTTGTTATTCGTTCTAATCTTCGTCCTCAGAGCCGCTTAACCAGTCCAAATTTTTGTTTTCATATATAGCGTTGTTCACCTAGTTTATGTATGGCGTCCAATCAATAACGGTTTTTCTATTAGCTATATTCTTATAATGAAGAATTCATGATAAAGTTTTATTTCCTAGGCTTGCTGCGATTTATAGCGCTAAATACGCGTCCGTAATCAGCTGAAGTGTGCGGGAATAATTCGAGTCGTTTCACACGCTGCCAAAATAAGAGGATGTCGGTCTCGCAAGAATATTTGTAAGTTGCTTTTATCTCTTTAAATTCCCATCGGCATCAAAATAACAATAAAAACAAACACAACGGTTATGTATTTAGTTGCGGTGTATTCAAGTTAGTGAAAGCGTCGCCTGCTAAGCGAGTGTTATGCTATCCTTGTCAATTTCTTCATGTTCAATAGAGAGAGAGAAAGGTAAAAGTTTGCTAACTTCAGGGATGCTTATTGAAGCTAGCATGCATACTGGAGTGTTTTTTTCAAACTTTTGGCAATAGATTTTATTTATTTTTTTCTATATTATAGCTTGAGGAATGAAAATAATTGTCCCAACATTTGAGCTTCCTAGCTCAAACCTGTAAACGGCGCGGACAGAGTTTACGTCAAATTTCGTTGAAATTTAACGAAAAAACCGACTTCCTAAAACTTAGAAAAAGTTTGCCTTAGGTGCCAAGATATAGCGTTTTGTGATTTTTAGTTGAATGGGGGACGCCACCCACTGTTGTAAAACCACGCCCACATTTTTCGTGTGACTAAAATGCTTTGATGCATGCATGCTTTTTATGTGTTTTTCCCTCTTACTATAAGTCTAAGAATATAAAATGTAAAAAAGAAAACATTTTTGGAGCATGTAAGAAAATCCGTAATAATCCACCATAATCCGTCATGAGTCTTAAATCCGTTCTTGTTTATTATTTTCCCAAAATTCTGTCTAAAACGGATAAATCCGTGCATCTGACAGCACTGTCACCTTTTTCGTTTTGACTCTTCGCAGAAAAATGCAGTTCGCTACAAATTTAAGGTATGCGCACAAAAATCATTTTGCTATTGCCAAAAATGAGAGGCTCATCTGTGTGTTCGTCGAAACTCCGATTCTTTTTTCAATTATCACCAAAAATAAACATGTCGAAACAATGTTTTTTTAAAACCAATACATGACTTTAACCCGAATTGTACCGTAACTTTATTTTACAAACTATAAGAAAAAAAAAATACATAGTTGGACTCAGGAACACCCATATAATAATAATTACTTTTTTTTCGAAATCCTGTCACAGGATATGTCGGGATAACCGGTTGCCATATGGCAACCGTGGTACTGATAGGGGTATGTATTATTTTCAGTATAAAAATTGAAAGCCGGAACCAAAGAAAATTCAAATCCTGACAAGATGTAGAAACTGAGACCCCTAACCGACCATCTAAAGGCCAAAATGATTGAAAACTTTCATCCGGAACAAAATTTATCGTACGACGAAAGCATGATCGCCTATTTTGGGAAACATGGATGCAAACAGTTGCGTTTTGGGTTCAAAGCGTGGTCGTTGTGTACTCCATCAGGATATATGGTCAGTTTTGAAATTTATCAAGGTAAAAATCTTCGCTCAAATCCAATTTTTGAACAAAGATTTGGTAAATGTGCAGTACCTTTGATAAACATGATAGATGATTTCCCTGAGGATGTAAAAACTTTACCATTTAGTTTTTTTTGGATAACTTATTTACAAGTTTTCAATTACTGATATATCTGAAAACACGTGGATATAATGCAACCGGAACGATCAGAGAAAACCGAATTCCAGCTAGTTGTTCCAGCATTAAAAAAAAAACAAGATTTGAAGAAAAAGAACCGTGGGTATTGTGAATCTATCAAAATGGACACATGGACGATTGATCAAATGGAAAGATAGCCTGGCAGTTACATCGACAAAATGATCCTAACATGACCCAATTCCAGTTTCGTAGAGAAATTGCATTATATTATTATGGTCGGTATGGTAAGCCTGCAAAAAGTTCTGGACCACAAACATCTCACCGGCGTGCTTATACAGAAGGTAGTATTGAAAACATCTTACGATTTGATGGAATCAATCATTTTCGAAAGCCAATTGAAAAGAAATGGAAATGTGCTAGTGAACTTTGTAAAACAATTGGTCGAACAGCTTGTATGAAATGCGATGTTGGACTATGCATAAAATGTTTTGCTAAATATCATACGAAATAACTATTAATATGTTTATTGTTTTTGAATAAAATGTAAAAATTGCCAAAAGAAGTGGAGGAATTGTAATATTTCCTGGAACCTGTTCCGGCGCATGCTATTTGAAACTAAAAGATTCTTCAAATCGTCGTCTTGATTCCACATTAGTTTGGTAGAAAATAGTAACAAAGCAAAAAGATGTCCACTATATACGAACTTACTCCATAATTATCGTTTATTTAAGCAAATGAAAATCATTTCACCTCGGCTCTAACCTGTTTGCTGTCTCCCTTCAAACCACAATCGTCGGCGAAAGAAAAAATGACAAGTTACATCCGGTTGAAACTTATTCAGTGTTTCTCTGAAAGCGCATCAAACCGTACTGCAACAAGACTCAGATGGCAGCCTTTGACATGCCTTAACAAGAACATTTTTTCATCACGCAAACGCTGATAATTTTTGTCATTGATTTCCAACCGAACAATCTCAATATAAAATTGTTATTTTTTTTAAAACTTTTTAAATTAAGGTATCATCTTTGATTTTAAATTGAATAATCTCAATTTTTTTCCATATTAATTTGGTTTTGGAGAACTTTGTTAAAATTGAGAAAATTATGATTTGAAATTTAATTAATTGAATCCTTAAGGCAATATTCTTGCTCCATAATGAATGCTTTAACGTGAGTTAAAATATTCTTATTTGAATAGAAATTTACAAAAAAACACACAAATTGTTATGAGATACACGTGACAACATACATATGTAAGTACATACACTGCGCGTCACTTGAATAAGGCCACATATTTTTTATTGGATTTCTTCTGATTTTTCTTCTTGTAGATGTTTTGAACATATTTTTTTATTCTAATTTCGTTGTATATCGTTTACGAATTGATAGAAAGAAAAGTTTACCTCGTAGAGTACCGTTAGCTGTTTTTTTACTTTGTTTTTATGAGGTACAAAAAAATGCGTTTTTATTCGCGCCATTAAGAAAATATAGAAAAAAAATGTTATCTGATGTTTTTTTTTGAAAATTTGTCTATACTTAAGAAATTCAAACTATCAGTAATGTGTGGAGCATTATCTTGCTAATAAGTCAATGGAATTTGTTCAAACATGCTTTGAAATTGTGGGAGTGCTCTTTCCAGAATGGATTTGTCGGAGTTTGTTGTCATTTTTGAATTTACAAACACTAAATCAATTGTTGCATAATATGAAATGGCCCGCCATGCTATTACGCCACTTTCTCTGCTGTGATGTCTACCCAAAAAGACTTCTTCTTTTCTTAAGTCGTGAAAATAATGATTATAACCATCAAGATCATGTTTGGGATTCGATGTTGCCCTGAGGTATAAAAACAGGCGCACATTGAAGACACAGAATAGGCAGGACGGTTTTTGTGAATCACCGCATTGAGACACAGCATAGTACTGCCCCACTTGTCGACTGCGTCCACTTGTGCAAACGTCACACAGGACGCAGTTCAGTCCTTTTTTTGCTAATAGGGCCCAATTGCTGCACTGGACGTCAGTTCAATTTCATTTCTTGTGTGTACTTCGTCAAAAGTACGCAAAGTATACGGATGATGTGTTAGCTCTTTTATTAATAAGTGAAATAATTAATGTATATTTAAACGTAAACAAAACATTATCCAGTAGAAATTTGTGCATCACTGATCTAAATAAATAAATACAAATGCTGCCATATTTTGTGATTTCAATCTTATGGCAAGTTTCAACTGACCCCTGCTGCTACTGTGCCATCATTAAAACTGCGAAAGCATCGCATGACTACACAAAAATTTTTGAACTCAAAATTTATCAAAATTCGCAGACATGGTGTTTTTGACCTTTATTTTTCTCAATTTGTGTTGCGCAGTTCATTTGCACACATTTTTTGTTCGCACGTTTGATTACGACTGAATTTCTTACACAAACTAACCTATACTCACATATAGTGGCTCACAGCTTATTTTATGGAGTGCATATGTGCTTTTAACTTCAGCGCAATACAATTCTGAAACTAAATGGAAAATGAAAAAAAATTTTGATGTCATTTGAAAAAGAAAAAATTATAGTTTAAAAAATAAATATTTTTATTGTTACAAAATATTATCTGAAAATCAAAACATACTAGGGTGATGTAGACAGAAGTGGGGCATGTTTTTATTTTCGGTTGTAAAATGATGAAAAATTCAAATTTTTCAAAATTTTTTTTTTTAATCGCAAGTGTATTCCAAGGCGCAACTTTCCATCATAGCAGATTTCTTAAATTCAGTTGTAAAGAATTTTCCTTTTTTATGTAAAAGAAAAGTGTGTTTTCCGAGTTAAAAATTTTTATCTGAAAAATGCTGCCATTTGTTTTAAATTCTTTTTCTAGAGGTTTTTAGAGGCGCTGATCACAAATCTGTTGTCAAATTTGCAAAATTCAAAATACTTGACGCGAAATGAGGATCAAAAATTAAAAAAAACATTTACTTTAATAATGTTTGTTTAATGTCTGGAAAAAGGAGTGATAAAGTAGAAATTACAAAGTTGTCGTGAAAAAAACATTTCGCAGTGATAAAGCACAGATCCTACTCGCAATTGACGCACGTGAAGTCGGTGCGTTTGGTCATATCTAGGGCTGGGAACTATCGGTAAGACAAACTATCGATACTTAACGATAGTTTCCAAAAAACTATCTGTAACTATCGATAAACATCGGTAACTTCCCCAACCACAATACACACAAATTATGATTATACATACATATGTTTATTTTTCAGTTTTGCAAAACTATGTATCCTTAACAAAGAATATGGCTTAAGTTTTTTAGCTCCCATTTGCCAATTTTTTTTGAACCAAACGTTTCTTATGTGCTTTTTATTTCTAAGTATAAATATATACATAATCAAAAAGGAGGAGCCCATTTTTACCAATCAAAAAGTGTCGCAAAACGTTTTTTCGTAAAGGAACCTGGTCATATTGAAATTCAATTTACAACCCATGTCCATCGTCTTGAGTACAGCAGTCTGATACTGTAATCCCTACCAGAGAACTACAAAATTCACTTTTTTTCTTGATTTCATCATACACTAAAATTCTTTCTGACATTCAATCACTCAAACAAAACTCAGCATTGAATAAAATCAGCATCTTTCTGTCGAACACATCGTTCAGTTCGGCGTGAACCCTTTTTCGATGTATTTTGGGGAGTAGATTCCAAAAATGGCAACTTTTTTTTTTTCTTAAGAATCGTTTTCGAGATATCTCCAAAAAACCCCTTTTGCAGCACTTTTTTCATTTATTTGACTATATCTCCATAAATTTTTTTTCGACTCAAAAACGATTTTCAGCATTCGAAAGATATTTGTATTTCCTTTCTAACGATATGCTCTTTGCTTGAATCGGATAAGATTTGATGGAGTTACAATTGAATTGATGGAGTTACAGTTGAATTGACGCGCTAAAAAAAGTAATTTTCGTTACCGACGCTATCAATAACAGCAAAAAACCATCGATAGTAACCGATATCGCCAACTATCGATAGTCTATCGATAGTTACTGATGTTTTCCCAGCCTTAGTCATATCGACGCACTGTAAATGGAAGGGTCGGTCTCTGATGTCGCACTCGATGGAATTTTTTTTTGTGCGCTTTGTCGGCATCAATTTAGTGCAAATCATACAAAAATCAATGTCTTCATCTGAAGAAACCGTGGACTTTCTTTTTTTGCCTTTTTTCACAGCTGGTTGTGAACAATTGACCTCTTTTGAATCTTTTGTTGGTATCTGCGATTTTTGACGCCGTGCAGCTTCTTCCGCGACCTCTCTATTTTCAGGGGATGTAATAATGCTGCATCTCAGTAGTTTGCGGCCACGATTGGATTTCTGCTTCGGTGTGACATATTTAAGTGGTCCAATAATGTCCAATGTAGAACGTGTCGCTGTTGTAGACGCAGATGAAGTAGATGTTGCTGCCGCAGGCTTTTCTTCAACTCTAACAACAAGTTGTTGTGAACAAAAACACTTTACTGTACAAAGACGGCATTACTCAAGTGGCCCATGTCTGTCCACAATTAGTGGCCCACTTCTACCTACAAGCCCCTTTTTTTGCATATGCATTCCACAAAAACACAACGTGAATAATGGACAAAAATCAGTTTGCATTCCAAAGATAACATATTTGACTAACATATTGCATATTTACCTGAGTATTTCTCATAAAAATTCGATCACAAATCGTATGAAAGGGTACGAGGGTAAGAACTTTCTCGCCAAAATCTACAGCACGTTTCTCTGGACAGTGCGAAAGCAGGTTTATAACCCCCAAATGCTTGTAAAAAGTGACCTCGCGTCAAAATACGATAATTAATGTGCGCGGTTTGACATAGATGTCACTAATCTTAAAATTACTTGAGTGGCCGACTCCAACCTGTGGCCAACGTCTGTCTACATCACCCTACTAAATTTGAAGTCACAGCTTATTTTATGCAGATATGTGTAAGCTGTAAAAACATTGTCAAAAATAATGATTTTGTAATTTTTTATCTTTAGTGTGGTAGCCTATTCTGTCAACTACGGCTTAAAACCTGCGAGTTAAAATCATTTTTGGTTTGGGATTGCATATCAGCTGATGGTACCGGAACTTTGGCTCTTATAGAAAATATCATGAGAATGGATACAGTGGCATTTGACCCACATCATTTATAAAAAAATTTAAGTCTTTTTATTTATTACACACACAAAAAAAAATTAAAGTATTCATTTTTTACAAAGTTACATGAAAAAACAAGGAAAAACTGAAACAAAATTCATGTCACAGCTTAAATGACCCATCAAAAACATTTAGTAATAAAAGTAATTCACATAAAATTAGTTAAAAAATTAATCGTTCTTAATTTGTGGGATAACCTTTCTGATACAACACGGCATTAAGGTGCTTTTGAATCGAATCCACTACTTTTTTTGTATAATCAGGAGAAATTTTATTCCATCCGATCATGAGCGCATTTTGTCTCTTATGTGGTGACTTCCAATACCTCGATCTAGTACAGACTACAAGTTTGCTATAGCGTTCAAATTTAGAGACTATGGAGGTGTTGAGATTATATGTGGAAATTTTCAACTGAGCCATGTTCGCAATATTGATGACTTCTATTTGGGTCGTTGTCTTGATAAAATCGAAAATTTGCTTCTATATATAAATTTTTGGCATCCTGTATAAAATTGTGTTGTAGAATTTTCAAATACATATTTCTGTCCATATTTCCTTCAACAAAAAAGAGATTACCAACCCCAGAAGACGCTATGTAACCTAATACCATCACATGCCAACCGCCATGCTTAACTGTTCCTCGTAATTTTTTTGGTTTGAGCTCTGCATTAGTTTCCCTACAAATAAATTGGAGAGTTCTGGAAAACAGTAATTTTTCTGATGAAAGTAAATTTAACCACTATGGGTCAAATGGTATGTGTCTTCAGGTTTTAAATGACAACTAGCTGCAGAGTGCTGAAAGTCTGGGCATACAGACAAATTTACGGTTTTACCAATATAAAGATCCAAAACACGGGCATAGTTCAATCCTGGTAAATATATAAGTCCCCGCATTTGATGGCACCGCCAGCATAGTCGCCAGATCTAAGTGTTATTGTAAATTTATGGACGATTTTGAAAAAAATTTCCGGAAATACAACATTTCAAACAAAAAAGGCCTAAAAGAGGTACTTTAAAGCCGTAGTTGACCACTAAAGAAATTACAAAGTCATTATTTTTGACATTGATTTTGTAGTTTATACATATCTGCATAAAATAAGCTGTATCTTAAAATTTAGTTGTATGTTTTAATTTTCTATGTTTAAAATTTCAGATAATACTTTTTAGCAATGAGAAAAACTATTTTTTAAACAATAATTTTTTCGGTTATTTGTTTAACTGGCTCAAGGTCAATTTTAATTAAAAACAGATTTTAGGTTTTTGTTTTTATTTTTAATTAATGTTTTATTTTATTTTTCACCAATATTTCGAGTTGCATTGCAACTCATCCTGAGGATCCTTGACCTTGAGCCAGTTAAACAAATAACCATAAATTTATAAAGGTCGCTAAAACAAATTCAATAATTTTTTCTAAAAAAATTCTGCGTACACCATCGAATCTGAAGCATTTTTGCAAGGCAATTTCGAAAAATGTTTTTTTTTTTTCGAAAACAGAGGTCGCGCATCTACATTTTTCTTCATATCATCGGCATTTACAGTCTGATATTAAAGTATGATATATCAATATTTTTGTCTCAAATAGGCCAATTTTTTTCTTTAAGGGTCACTGACATCAAGGACCCTGTTCTAGTACTTACTCACCAGATCTCAGTTCTTACCATCTTAATGTACCATTTTAGTGTCAGAAAATCAAAGCTTGCAAACAATTAGTAAACTTTTCCAACGGAAATATTTCGATTATTCCATTAGAACTATTTTAAAAAATTTTTTTAAATTTTTGCTGAACGTAGTGGTTCTCTTATTAAATTTTTCGTCATATCACCGGTATTTAGATTCGGATCTCAAAACATCATGTATCGATGTTTTTGTTTCGAGGAGACCATTTTATTTTTTTGCTCCAAAAGTCATTGACATCAAGTATCTACCTGCAAGACCTCTACTTCTACAACATTAATAAAAAAACTAAAAGTTTAATCAAAGCTTAAATCGCTCTGAGTGCTGTATAATTGCAGTAAAGTGATGGGCATATCAGCCCCGATTTGAACCCCATCGAAATTTAATGGGCGCACTTAAAAAAATATTGCATAACGGGCTGCAACAAATGAAAACGCTCTAACAAGAGTTATTAAGGAGGAGTGGACAGAAAGATACCGGAAGGACATGATATACAAAAACTAATTATGTCTATTGCAAGAAGGCTACAAGCCGTAATTGATATTCGTGGTGAACACAGTAAGTATTGTGTATTTTTTCTATTAGATTTTTAGTTTCTTCAAATGTACCTCGCATTTTGCAAAGAATTATTTGACAGCATGAAATCGCTATTGTTTTTATTTATGTTCCATAAACTTTTGTTTTTGTTTTTATTAAATCATTTCTTTGTTTTCTAATGAAGAATGAGTAAAAGAATTGAATAAAACAAACTTTTAAAAAAATATATGCATATCTTGTTTTAATTCAATATTGAAATGTAAATTGTATTGCATAGTTTATTTTGCAAATAATTACTTATATATATTATATATCTATATATATTATATATCTATTTATATTATGTACACCTAATCCGGTAAATACGTTCCAGACAAAACCATCTAAATAAAGACATGAAGTATGTTTGTACATCACTGTATGGAGGAAGATAGAAAAGGCCAAAAATGACGACACCAGGAACCACCTGGAAACTATTCCTTGGCATCAGTAGTAACCGCAAACACTTCACTTGAAATCGGATCAGCTCCCCTTTTGGAGAAAATCCAATTTTGTACCTATAAGGCGAAAAATTGTTCAAAACAGAGTTTCTTGTGGCCCGACGAGCTGATTTTACTATATAATCAACCCAAATAGTTCTTTATACTCAAAAATTATAACATGCTCCAATTCATAATTTTGGAACAATAAAAACTTTTTGATGTTTTCATGATGTGTCAGCGGATTACAATAGTCTTATACATATGTCTGTTTAGCCATGGCGATTTAATTTCCGTTAGAGGCGTGGCACCAACTACTATTGAATAAAAATATACACTGCATTCCCTCTCTTTACAGCCTTCCTACAAAATAAAAAAATTAAGCGATTATCATTATGGCTGTTTACCAACTGCCAATTTATAAATAGATATCTATATGTAGAAGCCGTTTTATGGTCGCCATTTCCTTAAAAAAAAAATTCGAAAACACCCGTTCTCATATGAAAGCTCTTGAGCATACGAACATTTTGACACCTAAAAAGCGTTTTTCCGCTGCGCTCAATTTTGGGCAGACCACTGTCCCGGTTGACATGGAACGTCCTATATATATATTGTTTTATTATATTATATCTCATATCGCTCATTTAATTCTCTTAATCTAATGTAAATTTCATTTAGGGTGGTTCAGGCATACATAGCTATATGGAAAAATTTAAGTTGCTCCAAACTTCGCTTCCCAGGCAACAAAAGTTTTGTATTGGTGCCAATAATAACCATGTAAAGTTTAGTCCATTTCAGTAAACATTTGATGGACCCGCCACCGTTTTGCAAACTAGAAAATGGTCCTTAAACTATCGAATATCATTAATATCTCCACGAAGCTGCGCCCAAGAGGTATCAAATGTATGACAAGGTCTCATTATGTCTTCCTCTCCAACATTTTTTCCGAACGTACTTACCCCCTATCACCACCCTTTAGGGGAGTTCCCCTGCAAAAATGAAATTCTTGTGAAAATATGATATTGACTCCCCCATCTTCTCAGATGCCCTTAGCGGGGTAAAATGTAGTACCAACTACAACTACAGAAATTTTCCCTTGACACACCTACCCTCCATCTGCTACCCTTTTTGGGGTTGCTCTACAAAAAACACAAAAAATTTCGAAGATTAATTCATAGCTCCCCCGGAATGAGGGGGAGGGTTCATATGTATCACCAGGTCCTATTAAATTTTATCTTCCAATATTTTCCCGGAACATATTTACCCTCTATCTGCCACCTTTTTAAGGGTCCCAATACAAAAAATGAAGAAAATTTCGAAAAATTTTTCATAGCTCCCCGGAGTGACCCAAAGAAGAGTCAACTGTGTTACCAGGTCCTCCCTAGATTTTTTCCGAACATACTTACCCCTATCTCAACCCCTATGGGGGGATCCCTCTCAAAAATAAAGAAAATTTCTAAAAATAATTCATATCACTAGGTTGTACTATGTGAATTTTTATTGTGTTCATCATTGTTTACATTAACTTTCTCTTTTCACAAAAAGGATACTTTTTACGATATGCTTCTACGACTTGTAGCATTTAGCTGTTTTTGTTCTTCATCATTTGGTTGCAGTCTTTCATAAACGCAACACCTCTATCAGCGGTGTTATTTACGACAGCTAAACCCTTGCAAAAAGAGAGCACATTTTTGAAATCATCATCTTTAAGCTATATTTTACAAATAAATTGAAAAAGGCCAAAATATTTAAAATTTTGATTTGAAATGTATGTATCAAACTACGAATCTGAATTAGTGATGCCAATCCCGGGATACCGACATCCCGGCCTTTATCCAGTCCCGAAAATCCCGGGATTAGTTCCATTGAATCCCGGGATTAATGAAATATGTATGAAGAAAGCCACCATAGATCTAACACTTGCTTCGTTATTGGATCATGAATTCAAAGTCTTAAAAGGTGTAGTAAATGTACATCAACCCATTAAAGTAACTATTGAAGCCATATCTGCTCGTGATATGGATCTATATAAATGCGACAGAGCGTTAAGTTTTATGCCAGATGAAATCAAGAAAAATAAATCTTTTTTTAGCAATCTTTTATTTAATTTTATAGATTTTAATTATAGAGAGAATCAAACAAAGAGAACAGTTTTATCTGACATTTTTTATTTTTATCGAATCATATCGATAATATTTATAAGCTTAAGTTTGACTTTCCCAAAGCCCCATCACTAATAATTATAAAAAAAAATAGTTATACGACATTTTGTTCAAATTCAAAACCAGACCAAATCCTACACCGATAATACCGATAACAGTTTAAAAGAAAAATTACGTTTTGTTTTATATAACACTTCGCAAAATTCCTTAAACAAGACAAGTTATTCCTTAGTTGATGCTCTAAATAAACAAATAGATATATTTGGTAATGGGGGGGTAGGGGCTTCTATTTACAAAAAGATTTTAAGTTCCTGGCAACAATTCAGCCGATAAGTGTTGAAGCAGAAAGGTGCTTCTCATCTGCCGGCTATATTTGTAGCAAATTTAGGTCACGTTTAGAGTAGTGATGTCCAGCTCAACGGCACAAAATGATACTTGGGAGCTAAACAGTGTATGGCGAGGGGTATTTTCAAATAAAACGTGAGAGAGGCTGCTATCATAATACACTTACACAACACAAGCAAGGAATTGAGAATGTGAACTTAACATGATAGAAGAAAACCTTATCTGTGTAGCAAATTTATGTATCAAACATTGAGTTTATTTTCAAATTAATAATAAAAATCTCTCAAAAATAAACAAGTCAACCGCACAAATGCTGTGAACCGGAACGATTACTTCCCCGCAAGCAGCCACTACACTCCGTAATTTTTGATCAAGTTATCATCACTTTGTGAATTACGCTCTTCAGTAATTTGATGTTTGCTCTTGCTCTTAGTACCCGTTCGGAAAAGCTGTTTTATTGATAAAATCTAAAACAAGAATATATTCACTTGCAATTTTTTCCGGTTTGGCACTTGTTTTCGTTTCAAAATCGAACACATACATATAAGACTCACTAAAGACTTCATACTCTTTTCCTCTGCACATAAGAATTCCCCTCGTCAACACCTGAAATCATGAGTGCTCTTTTCCCATATGTGCTGAAATGGGCATCACTAGTTTAGAGGATGATACACTGAATAAATAAAACTAGAGATCGCCCATCGGTTGAAATTCAACCATTAAAAATGCTTTCGGTATTAAAAAACTGATATAAGAAAGAGCTTTTTTTGTCATCGCTTTTAAAAATAAAAATCATTCTCAAAGGTTGCCCTATCCCTATATCTATATCTTCTTAGAGTTCAATATACATACCTAATTTCATCAAAATCATTCAATTAGTTTAGCAAAGGAAACATATTTTCCTAAGAGCGTGGCACCACCCACATAAAAAAATCTTTAATCTATCTCCATACTGAATTTCATCAAAATCGGTTCATTAGTTAAGTTGCTAAAACATATTTTCCTATTGAAAGGGCAGTATCCTCCATTTTAGAACAAATACGTTTCCTCAGGGTTCAATCTATTTCTGAATCTCATCAAAATCGGTCCATTAGCTTAGTAGTAAAACAATTTTACCTGTTAGGGACGTGGTACAGTTCACTCAAAACAAATATCTTTACTCAAGATTCAATCTATCTTCATACCAAATTTCATCAAAATCGGTGTAGTGGCACTGCCGTTATACCGCTCTTTCCGATTAGTGGCGATGCCACGCCTCCTTAATAAACTTGAAGATTTTAGTACATTTTTTAAGGTTCCAATCTATCTCCAAATCAAATTTCACCAACATCAGTCCACTTGTTTAACCGTGGAAACGTATTTTCCTGATGAAGGCGTAAAAAAAATTCACATTCTGCACTGGTCCTCTTAATAACTATTACAACCAAAAAAAAACTAAGCGATTATGTTGTATTATGGCAGTTAAAAAAGGATGGATGTATAGATAATCCTCACTCTCTCACAAAGAAAGAGTAAGAAGCTGTTGCATGTCTTAACTCTAAGATTCGATTACGGGCTGTTCATTAATTATGTGAGGTGTATTTTTGAAAATTCGGACCCCCCCCTCTCCTCCCCTTGATGAGATTTGGTGAGTTCTGACGGGACCCCACCCACTCAGGGCTCAAACTATCCCTGTACCAAATTCCATCAAAATGGGCACATTAGCTTAGTAGAGAAAACTCTTTTTCCTGTTAGAGGTGCTGCCACGCCTCCTAAAAAAATTTGAGCTTTTAGAAATCTTTTTTAGGGCTCAGTCTCTATTCTAACAAAATTTCATCAAAATCGGTCTGTTAGTTTAGTAGTAACGACGTATTTTCCTGTAAGAGGCGTGGCACCGCCCACTAAAAAAAATATTTTTACTCAAGATTCAATCTACTTACATACCAATCTTAATCAAAATCGGTGTAGTGGCACAGCCGTGACACAGTTTTTCCCCATTGGGGGCGATGCCACGCCTGCTAAAAAAATTTGTATTTTTAAAAATCATTTTAAGTGTTCAGTCTATATCCTAACAAAATTTCATCAAAATCGGTCCATTAGTTTAGTAGTAACGACGTATTTTCCTGTAAGAGGCGTATTTTTACTTAAGATCCAATCTATCTATATACCAAATTTCATCAAAATCGGTGCAGTGGCACAGCCGTGATAGCACTGTTTCACATTTGAGGCGATGCCACGCCCCTTTTTAGAAATCAGAGTTTTTAGAAATCTTTCTTAGGATTCAATCTATCTTCAAACAAAATTTCATCAAAATCGGTCCATTAGTTTAGCCAAGGAAACGTTTTTCCTTTTTAGGGGCGTGGCACCGCCTATTATTGAAAAACAAAGTATACATGTCCCCCCTTCTCCTCACAACCTTTCCAACAAAAAAAAATTGAGCGATTATGTTGTGCTATGACTAAGATAAAGTGGTGCTATGGCTGAGATAAAGTGGTGCAACCGTTTAGAGATTGCCTATTTATATAATGATAAGCTGTGACCCACTGTACATAAGATTTTGCTCGGGGAGTCGACTAAGTGCTCGTTTGAGTGATTTACTCGTATGAGGCGAAGTGGTCAACAGTAACCTAAGTAATCGGAAACAAACATTTTTATAACTATGTTTTCATGCAAATAGGCAGCATGCCAATGATTGAGAGTTGAATGGAATAGTATCCCAATGTGCACAAAAACGGATGCGGATCCGTTTCAAACCCGTTACGGATCCGTCAGTGCGGATTCCGTTTTTATGCTTCGACAGATCTGTCTCGAACTCGGAACGGACCTCATATACGGATCCGTTCCGTTTTATTTACAAAAAACGAATCCGTACCGAATTAATTTTTTGTAAATAAAACTCATACGGATTATATTCCGTTTAATTTCCAGCTTGAACTGGGAAATTTTTCAAAAAAGCGCTACAGATCATTAACATAAAAGGCAGTTTTCAAGCTGTCATCAAAACTTTTATTTTACTTAATTTCCGGGACGGATCCGTTTTATTTACAAAAAATGGATCCGTATATGAAGTCCGTTTCGAGTTCGAGACGGATCTGACAAAGCGGACGATCCTTCCGCTTTTTTCAAGAGAAATTTCATTCGAAAACGAGTTCGAAACGGAATCTGTTTCGGATAAAATATACGAAGAAGTGAGTCCGTTTCGAATTCGAAGCAGATCCGTTTGGCACACTAGGATGTAGGTATGGAAGTGTGGACAATTGGCAGACATTAAAAAGTGTATTATTGGAAAATTTCAGAGAAATTTCACGTCCAGTGAATTAATGGACAAACTGAAAACAGGCAGATTAGATTCAACTATAGAAAAATACCATTACAGTTTGAACAAAATAAGGAATAGGCTGCATAATAGGCTTCTAACCCATGGCAATGAGGGCTTTTCAACTGTAGAAGTAAACAGAATTTCGCTTCAGGTATTCAAAGAGAAATTACCGGAACCTACAAAAACGTTAATTTTTGCAAGGAACCCCACAAATTTAGAAAATGCTTTCAAAATAAGAGTAGAGTCTAGGCATCAAGGCTATACAGCCGTTGGTTTTCGAAGAAATTACAACAATTCCTTATGCCGTACTAACTTCAGCGATGACGTTAGAAACAAAAGATTCAACCATAGGAATAATTATCATGGAAATAATAGATACCAAAACGAAAATAATATCCAAGGTAGTAGTAACAAAACTCCAGCTAACAGTTATAGAAATCAAAATAACAATGGGTATCAAAATAGGTATGGAAATGGTCAACAAAATAATTCGGGTGTTTCGAGAAACAATTTACAAAATAATTCGGGTGTTTCGAGAAACAATTTACAAAATAATTCGGGTGTTTCGAGAAACAATCTACAAAACAATTCGGGTGTTTCGAGAAACAATTCAGGCAACTCGAGAAATAGTTCCAATAATAATTGGAGTAACTCGAGAGACCAAGCGGAAAGCCATACATCGATGGATATTAATAATACTAATACAAATTTTCAATCAACTTGGGGAAATTACCCTATATCATAATAGAAACTAATATGAAGCCTCTATACTTCATAATTGATACTGGCGCAGAGTTTAGCCTAATTAATAAGGGTCTTTGTCACTCATAGTTCAAAAGCGAATCTAATGCAACTATAAGGGCATTGGAAGAAACTTTTACCACTAATATAATTTGCGAATTTCCAATTTTTAAAGAATTCAATTTACCAGATTACAATTGCGAATTCTTGGAATTCGAACTTCGAAAAGGTTTCCATTGGTTAATTGGTAACAATATTTTAAGAGATATAAATTGCGTTATCGATTATCCTCAGAGAAAATTAATTACTAAAAATTTGGAAATACCTTTGTACGTGTCTAAAGAAGAAGATGACTACCAGCAATTAGCATATAAAGAAAACCCTATAATTAGTTTCGAAATTTCTTTAAATAATTTAAGCTCTATCCAAACTAATCACCTAAACGACTTGGAAAAACAAAGCTTGAAATCAGTCTTAAAAAAATATGTCAATGTATTTTACAGGAGGGCTCCGACTTAACTTTTACAAACGAAGTGAAACATAAGATAATCGTAAAAAACGATGTTCAAGTATTCTCTAAATTATACAGGTACCCCGAAATACACAAAGAAGAGGTACAAAGACAAATTAACGAAATGCTGAATCAGGGCGTGATAAGAGAATCCTTTAGCCCATATAACAGTCCGATATGGATCGTACCTAAAAAATTAGACGCATCCAACTGTCAAAAATGGGGATTAGTAATAGATTATAGGAAGCTAAATAATGTTACAATCGAAGATCGCTTCCCAATCCCAAACATAGACGATATATTTGACAAATTGGGAAGGTGTCAGTACTTTTCGACACTTGATCTAGCTAAGGGCTTCCATCAAATTGAGATGGGGTAGGGTTTTGCCAAATTTTGTTTTTCCAATTTTTTTTGTTGTTTTATTTAATAGTATAACTCTTCAAAAGTATCCTGTTGAAGTTTGAGGTCGATTGGAGTAAAACTACAACCATTACAACCAGTTCTGCAATAATAAATACACTGATTTTTGCTTTTTTTTTAAAAAAAAAATCGTTTTTTGGCTTAAAAATTATGCCAAAACCTTAAAAATCGTCAAAGAAAAAAACCTCTCGACAATACCTTGAAAAACTTATAAGCTAAAGGAATTTTTTTTTTTTTTGATTTCAGATGATAACGTGATATCTTGTCCACCGCAAACCACCTTTTTTTTAGGCGTCCGCGGAAACTTGCTGCCAATGGCTTATTTTCCAATATTTTTTAATTAAATTTTTACAGAATACTCTTTAAATGTTGTACTTTTATATGCTCTTTAAATAAATAAATTTACTTTTACCATATCGCTAAAAAACATTTTTAAACTTATGCCAAAAATGTAGCGCCAAAACCCTACCCCCTCCTTAATAGAAGGTATAAAAAACGTATTCAATACCTGGGAAAACCTGACAAAATAGTTGCAGATAACGAATTTGGTACAGTTTGTGTAAGAGAATTTTTAAAGGACAACAGTATAGAGTCCCATTTTACAACTACGTACTTGAAAACTGGAAATTCGGATGTTGAAAGATTCCATTCAACCTTGAATGAGCACATACGTCTATTCAACGCTGATTCGAATAACAAAGATGATTTGAGTGACAAAGTCTTCAAAGCAATTACCTGTTACAACAATAGTATTCATTCAACAACAAAAATAAAACCAATCGATTTTTTAAATATCATCATCCCCGAAGAGGATTTAAGAAAGCTATCAGAAAAATTCCATACAGAAAAAGTAAAGAAAGTTACATTGCGAAATGAAAAAAATCAATCAGAGTCGTTAGCAAATTTTGAAAATATATTTGTAAAAAATTACAGGGTCAGTAAGACTCAACCTAAATATAAAAAATTAACAACTACAGAAAAGATGGAAATTATTTAGTTTCGAACGATAAAAAATTCAAGAAAACTTATAAAACTCATGTTAGACGGAAATTTAAATATCAAAATTAGTATGGTATCTTTTACTTTTAAAATGAGTCAGAAAGGAGATATTTTCAAAAAGCTGCTTTTGGACGCCATTTTTCCAATATGGCGGCGCGAGCGGCAACAATACGAGGTGGCAAAGTTGAAATTCAGAAAGAGCACATCAAAATCTATAAAAATGCTCATTTTCAAACTACCGCAAAACTTTCCAGGTAACGTCGTTTTTTACTACCGAATGATTGTACTACTAACAAATGTTCGAATTTCGTAAAGCTTATGTTTTTTTAGTGTGTATTAGGGTGGTCCTTATTTTTCGACTTTTAAGAAACTGACGGGGCACCCCGTCATATGATTCTCTTTCTTAAAATAATGAATACGTATATTTTTAATTTGCTTTTATGAAGGCTTTAGAGGTCGCTACCATAAGTCAAACTTTCAGAAAAAGGATTGTATGGCAACTGTAACTATAATCCGGCGTATTGACTCAAGTACATTTTATTAGCCTATTTCAAAGTGAAATAAAATGCAGAAACCCTCACCGCCTCCCTCTCTTCCATTCCTTTATAGGACTTACGCATCGAGGTTGAGGCTACGCCTGCACCTCAGGGTACTAATAGAGTGAACGCTTAAAACGGAGCCGAGAGTAAAGCTGACTTGCTGAGTGACTTAGTGAACACCGAAATCAGAGCTGATATTTGTGTTTATATTTGCCATTTACAATTCTTTGGGATGGCAAGTTAATTAAGGGTATAAGTGGTCATGAAACTGTAGATCGTCTGCCAATTATGGTATTAGGACTTATCAACTTCTAGTGATTCCGAAATTGAATTGAGGAATAGGCAAATCATGTGCTGTTTATGAAACAATAAACTAATGGGGCTTGAGCGATAAAATAAAATGTTTAGGTTTTGATACCACATATGTAAACACCAGTTTGCGAAATGGAGCTTGTATTCTTCTGGAGCGAAAAATGGAGAGAGACATGCTTTGTGATTATAAAGCAGTAATTTGTGATACCACATCCTTAAACATCATAGAAAATGTTGCTGCAGATAGGATTTTTTTTGCGCAAAAACAACTTTAAGTATATCACGAGATGACTATAAAGAGTTGCTAAATCGTACGATGATTTACTTGGGAGGCGTTCCTGAGGAAGGAGTTTCATTTAGGAGACCTGCTGGTCTTCACCGTGCAAGATGGATGGCTAAAGCTACGTATTGCTTGAAGATTTTCCTATTTAAGCATCAGTTTAAGCTTATGAAAAAGAAGAGAAAGCAGTAAAAAATATATGTGTTTTCACAGTCATGATACAGTAGTCCCCGTTTAATTGAATCACACTTAATTGAAATGTACAGCGTTTTTCCCGTTTAATTGAATCCCGCTTATTTGAATTTCCCGGTTAAATGTATAAAAGAAATTTAACGAGATATCAAAATTCTTATAAAAAATCCCGCTTTATTGTCTTAAAAAAAAAGTGTTAAAAATGCCAATAAAAATAATAATTGGCTACACATTTGCTTTGATCTGTCAAACAGCTGTTTTTGGCGAACCATGCTATGGGCTCTTGACCGATAAAGAAATTGCAGAGACAGTTATAGAAAATTTGACCTCTGATCCATCAGATTTAGAAGGGGAAGAAGTTTTTTATAAGGCCATTCCAGCGATCATTCTTCTGATAGCGATTGAACTTTAGCAGCAGCATTTTCTCATTGAAGACATATTTTCCAAAGAAATAGAGCATATAAGTACTCAAGTTGCCTCTCAAAATATAGAACAGACTATAATAACGAGCTTCTTCGAAAGGAAAGCATGAGTCTCACATTTGAGGTATAGACTTAAAACACAAAAATTTAAATATATTACATACTAGGCATGTTCCGTAACTTTTGGAGCAGAAACCCGTAAGTTGTATAATTTTTGAAAATAGGCAAAAAAATTATTTTGTTTTTGTTAATAAGTAATATTTTGTTTTTTTTTTACGAAAACAAATAGTTTTTTTTTACCCGTGGAAGTAGCTGTTTTGTTTAATTAAACAACAATTCAATTAAGTGGTATTTTTCTTATTGAACAATAGTGCAAGTAAGCGGGATTTCTTTAATTGGATTTTAGTGTAATTAAACGGGATTTTGTTAATTGAATTTCCCGGTTAATTGAGCAAAAGTGAGAACATTTTGGAATGTTTAATTAAGCGGTGATTACTGTATATATATACAAAATATTGGTTTGAAGCCTCGGTCGGATATTCAGCACCGAGAAACGACTTACAATTATTAAAAGGCCTTGCATCCTTTGAAAGTATAAGCCAAGAAATGGCCAAAGTCGCCATGAAAAAAATACTGGGCCTTTATGGTACTTGTCGGAAGAGTTGGTGTCTTTTACATTTTTCGACGATGAGCTTTCAGGTCAAAGTAAAAAAAATATGGTAGATGCACTAAGAATCGAAGGTGTAGAGGATTGCCCAAAAAGAAAATGCATTGATTTCAAACACATCACTGAACAAAGCGTAGAAGATTTTGTGACTAGCAACTCTTTTCGATTTTTCCAGATACTGAGTATCACGGTTTTTAAATAAAGATGTTGAAACTTGGGAGGGTGACTCTGATTTTAAGCTGGAAAGAAAATCGTCCATTCAATGTGGATAGTGAATGATATTGCTCAATAATGCAGGAATACAATAAATTGATAACAATCAATGAAGAGCAAAAGCAATTTTTACTTTTGTTGGTTAAAGAATACAGAAAAAAATATCCTGATACAAAAAAATCAACTCTTCTATCTTGATTATAAATTATTTTAATATTAAGACGTATTCTTATTTGTCATCTTAACATTAATTTTGCAAGTAATTTTTTTATATTATTAAAAATAAGTTAGTGATTAAAAAAGTGTCTTAATTTTTTTAGTACATATAAAATTCTAACATTGGTATTTAGGGAATATTAATCAAAAAAATTGAAGAAATACAGAAATAGTTTCTTAGGGTAGAAAATCAATTGAGATGGTGCCCGGTCGAAAATTTAAAAAAAAAATTTTTTGTCCTTTATAAGAACCATCCTAGTGTGTATGGCATGGAAAAAGTTCCACTGTCGGAAATAAACAATCAATCAATAGCCTCCCGCTGATAGCCACTATCTTCCTTTCTTTTTATACACTTTCTGTGAAGTCCTGGAACAGGTTTACTTTAACTGATTCTGATGATTCTCCAATTTTTTTTTTTAGTGGTAAAAATCAAAAAAAAAAAAATCAAAAAAAGTGTCTCTCGGATCTAGTTTCGGAGGTCATATAGACATCGGAAGTTGCGGACACATTTTTTGTAAAAATTATTATAAGTTGAAACCGCTGATTGGAAAATGAACAATATGGGTGTCATAAGAAAGATAATTTAATGACTTACAATAATGGCAAGCAAAGTTTTTAAATTTGACTTGAAACTTTGGAGATATTACGATTTTTCTGAAATTTTGATTAACTTTTCTTAAAAAAAAACTTTTTTTGTGTATTACCTTTAAAATGGTAATTTATTCAACGGACTCTCATGAAAACAATGTATTTATGGACAAAAACAATGAAGAACAACAACAACAACGACTAGTACAACCACAACAATTATTATAAGACGATTCTCATTATAAAATAATATGGTTGTCATATAAATTAATATTTTGTTAAAATGTAAGGTTATGTTGAAAGAAAGGAGCACCGTAGGCGAAAATTTTTTATAATGAGAATCGTCATATGGGTATTTCCATGTAAATGTGGACACGGTATAGGATTATTTTTTTATAGCTTTTCAATCTTCAACTATATCCAAATTAATGTTCAATAATAGGAGTTTTGCCACCAAGTGTCAAATTTTAGATTTGACCATAAAATTCGTCATTATTTTCTGTTCTAGTTACTGTGTGTACGCGTGCTTTCAGTTTTGAAAAAAAATCATTTTTTAAATCTCTGTGTTTTGAGTTTCTTGTTTTATTTGGTAAGTTAGTTTCATGTACCTAATATTACATATATTCATGTTATCAACAATGCGTTGCAACACTCGTTTTGAGAAAGCTGAGTGCTTAAAAATGAAGAAAAAAGATTCCCTTGTTTTTTGTAACGCGAGTTACCAATAAGTACATTTTTTTCAAGTATTGTAGGTGTTTGTTGTCTAATTCAAACAAATACTTAGATTCTCTTTTTGTGTTTCAATTTGTACCGAATAACGGTAAAAAATCCTCCGTTTGATTTTACTAGTCTAAATTAAATGTAAGTACTTTTTGTAACGCGAGTTACCGGTAACTCGCATCTTCATCATTTAACAAGAGTTTCTGATAATTTTTATCTATCTTCTTCAGACTGATAATTTTTTTTTTTTTGTTAAGGACCAAATGCTGCTCTCGGCTGCCGAAAAAATGAAAAGAAGGAAGGAAAAATTAAAAGTCGAGGGAAAATACGATGATTTCAAAAAGTCATATAGGGAAGCTTGCCAAAAGAAGAGAGCAAAAATTGATAGTTTGTCAGAAGCAGAAAAGAAAGAAATAATACGTAATGAACGTTGGAATATCCAAAACCCATTTGATTTACTGGCAAAATGAGAAACTGCAAATGGCCCAAACATCAAAAGAAGTAAACATGGATATCTTACCAAAACATTTATATTATGAAGATGTGTATGGATGTAGTAGTGATACTTATAGTTCTGAGGATAATATACCATTATCTGTACTTAAATCATAATTCACTGCATTCCCGAGTTATGCATTCTAGAGTAATTTTATTTATTATTCAATTTTTGTTTAATATAAATTTTTGTTTAATTTTTGCACATTAAAGACTGAAAAAGTTCCTTATTATTATTAAACTTTGATTTTATTTTTATTCTTGTGTATTACAGATAGAAAAAGCTCCTTATATTGGTATAAAAGTATTTGGTAACACGAGTTACCAATCTTTTGTAACGCGAGTTACCACATAATTGTTGAATTAATTTAAAAATTTCGATCCATTATCGCTGTTTCTAACAATGGTAAGCTTATTGATATATTGCTCATTTATTTATGTCAAATATAAAGCAGTCTACTCACAGATTTCGGAGAAACTCTCAAATGAAATTTATTCTCTGAACATGTTGTCCAAAACTGGTAACACGAGTTACCAACACAATTTATTGTTTTACTGGATAAATACTATTTTAACACTGAATTTTTAGACTAATGTAGGACATGAGAAATGTTATGTGTTCACAAAGAATCCAATGTTATTAGTTAACCTAAATAATTAAAATTTATGGCATCATTAAACTCAAAAATACTTTCTGGATGTAACGTGAGTTACCATGGAATTACCCATATAATAATTGTTGCTGTTATTGGTTTTTTATTCTTTTTGTCCATAAATACAGACTTTTCATAAGATTTCATTGAATATTTTTTTTTTTGTTTTCCGATAACTTATGAAAAAATTTGGAACAAGGTATAAAGCATTTTTAAGCAAATAAATTAAGCTTTCTTAAGATGCTAAAATAATTACAGTTCATTAACATATTTTAAGAAAAAAAAAATTGTTTTTTTTTCAACAAAAAAAAATTGGTCAAAATTTCAGAAAAATCGTCATATCTCCAAAATTATAGGTCAAATTTGAAAACTTTGCGTACCATTATTTTGGGCCATTAATTATTTTTATATGAATCCCATATTTTTTTCATTTTTTATAAAACGGTGCCCAACTTATAATCATTTTTATAAAAGTTATGTCCGCAAGTTTCGATGTCTATATCTCCTAAACTAGATCCGAGGAACTTTTTTTTCACATTTCTTTTTTTCTATTACCCCTAAAAAAAATCAATTTTTAGAATGTCAGCTAAAGTAAACTTAAGCCGAAGTCCGTTCCGAGTTCGAGAAGGATCCGACAGAGAGGACGATCCTTCTCATTTTTCGAGAGGATTTCATACGAAAACTAGTTCGAGAGACTGTATCATTTTCGGATAAAATATACGAAGAACCGAGTCCGTTTCGAATTCGAAACGGATCAATTTGACACACTGGGCACTTAGGCTTTACTCGTAGCTTTTTTTTTTACTGCGCGCAAGAGCGAGAATGAGTACAAAAGGCAGTAAATTCAAAAGCTTCAAACATTTTTCGATATATTTTGATATTTTTCTTCACAATTTAAGTTTTTTTGAACCCAGTTCTACAAAATATTTTCTGCACAAATTTTTTGACATTGTCGTGTAAGACATTGTCGACTTCAACACAAGATATCGCTTATGACGAACTTCCGTTAACCGCTCGTTTAAAAAACTATTTGACATTCTTAGAAATCAAAAAAAAAATGTGAACCGGTTGTTTAAAATCACCACTCAACGTGGTTATTCATTAAATTTCCAAAAATGTATTTTGTTTTGTTCCACTTGCATTTTATTTCGGTATAAAAAAATTATCACCTGTTTGTGCAACGCCCAAAACTTTCGGAATTTGAAAAACAAAATCGAAATCGAGACAAACGTCAATGACCAAGGAAACCAAACTATGCGGCGAATAACCAAACAGTTTCGTCAAACAAACCAAATGCAACTAAAGAGTGTTGATGCTTAATGTGAATCAACTTGTTGAATGCATTTTAGAGCAATGGTCGGCAAGGAGAGAAATTCAAATTTTTCCTTACGCTCAAAAGAAATGGGAATCCAAAGCGCTCTCAACACTGAGAAAAACTCTTTTGATTTAATATTTTTGCATAAATTCTCACAATTTTAATATGGCTGTCGCAGTTCTTCGATTTTTTTCCTTAAATCTATTTTTTACCTAGCGGATAGAAACAAAATATTATTAAAAATTATGTGTGCAGTTCACACGTTGTAAAAGTGAAACTTTTGGAAAACTAAACTACCGTAGAATGAGACCAACAAGTTTTGTTAAAACGATAAAAGTTTACGGGATCCAGAATAGCTACAGTAATTCTAGTCTGATAACTATCAGCTTCGAGATCGGTTCACCAAAAAAGCTGAGATATAAGCGTGGAATGATTTCCTATTTTTTTAAATTTTTCAAACAATGTACTGATTAACTACCAAAGCCTTGCCATGGCGAGAAGGAAAAATGTACTTCACAAATGTCCATCATTGTAATTGTTATTGTTTCCAAATTAAAGGATGTTGTTATTAAAATATCAAAAGCAATA
The DNA here is from genome assembly GCA_949775025.1 of Tricholauxania praeusta. Taxonomy (NCBI): domain Eukaryota; kingdom Metazoa; phylum Arthropoda; class Insecta; order Diptera; family Lauxaniidae; genus Tricholauxania; species Tricholauxania praeusta. The sequence continues at coordinate 114,694,219 of OX459028.1, forward strand.
GCATATTACAATGAGAGAGAGTATAAGATTTTTTTCTTCTCGCTATGGCAAGGCTTTGGTAGTTAATCAGTGCAATGCCTGAAAATATTGAAAACATAGATGCACACTTTGATCTGATGTACTAGCTATGAGTAAAGTTTTCTCAAGTGGGCACAGGAAAAAACAACTTATTAAACTTAAACATTTTTTTGCATAACTTTTAAGCTTTATTGATCAATATTATAAAGCCTTATATATTTTTTTTGCAAAATTTGGATTTTTTAAAAAGTTATGAACAAGTGAATTTTTATTTGGGTGTTTTATTAAATTGCGATTTCTCAGTAAATATTGGGAAAAAGTTGATGAAATTTTCGTGATAGGGCAATAAATGTTTTACAATTTATATGAAATAAAGTTTTCATAAAAATTTTAATTATTATTAATAAAAAACTAAGTTTTTAATAAACAAATAAAGTTTAAACCAAATTCTCATGTGTTCAGAAAAAAATTTTCCACAGAATTGTTTTGTAAAGACTACACAAATTTTTGCTGAAAAAAAATTTTAGTATGTTTCATAAATACAAAAGTTACGAATGTTAAAGTGTCGCCACCTAGGCAATTTTACTCCTACAAACCATCTGATAAGAAAAATTTGAATTGTATTTTTTTTGAATTGTATTTGAATTGTAAAATTGAAATTTTTCTTATCGGATGGTTTGTAGGAGTAAAATTGCCTAGGTGGCGACACTTAAACATTCGTAACTTTTTTATTTATGAAATTTATCAAATTTGTTTTTCATGAAAATGTTGTGTAGACATTACAGAACAATTCTGTCGAAAATTTTGTTTCTGAACATATGAGAAGTTGGTTTAAATTTTATTAGTTTATTAAAAACTTAGTTTTTTATTAATAATAATTAAAATTTTTATGAAAACTTTAATTCATATAAATTGTAAAACATTTCTTGCCCTATCCACGAAAATTTCATTAACATTTTCCCACATTAACATTTTACTGAGAAATCGCAATATAAAGAAACACCCACATAAAAATTCACTTGTTCATAACTTTTTAAAAAATCCAAATTTTGCAAAAAAAATATAAGGCGTTAATATTGAATCAATAGATCAAAAGATTTATTGATCAATATTATTGATCAATAAATCTTCAAAGTTATGGGAAGAAGTTTAAATAGTTTTAATAAGTTGGTTTTTTCTGTGCCCACTTTTCGTATGCACGAAGAAAAAAAGATTGATATCTTTTTAGTACATACTTTAAGATATTCTTAATTTTTTAGGAAAGCGAACTTCAATTTTAATTTTTTTCTCAGAAAAAACGTATTTTATCCCAATAAAATAAATAATATGCAGAAGTCTTTTTAAGATTATGTTTCATGAAAACTGGATTTTCTTGCCACATATTCAATTAAAAAATAATACAGTAATCCCCGCTTATAAGCATTTCTGAAAATGCTTGATTTTTGGTGCATATAAGCGTGAAATGCATTTAGAGAAACTCGGTTATATGCATGAAAAGTGCATATATAAAAATTCGGTTATCTGCACCAGATATGCCAACTATTTAGAACCTTACAAAAATATTTTTAAAGGCAAAAAGTTGTAAAAATAAATATATTGAGATAAACAATAGATTTCTTAAACGCTTCAATTGTCTTTCCTGTTTCAATAAACCAAATTTGTTTCCTTATTAAGCTCTGACGATAATATGACTTTTCGATTTTTTCACATCATTTTTTCATCAAACCCATTCATTATTATTACATTATTTTTACTTTTATTCCTTTGTGCTTGTACCATCGGAATAGCCAGCCCGGACTTGGATTGAAGTCACTTTTTATTTAACAGCGAACTGTTTTACATTCTCCAACATCATATTGTGGTCTTTTGACCTTTGTATTTGCTCGAACTAAGTACATTGACATTGTTTCCACTGCTTTTGATTTGCCGACTCAATTCCTTTTTCGGGCCAAATAAAATGCTTTGCTTCATTGTAAAATGCGATCTATGTATCGCATAATCCGATTAATTGTGTATTGGGCACGCACCCATATTTCTTGCAACTTTCAATTTTGCTTACGTTTTCACTCTCTCGAATGATTAATAACTTCTGTTTAAGTGACAAAGTTATTCTTTTTCGTGAATTTGTACTCATTTTGCTTTTTAATTTCAATTCGCACATTTGACAATTCAATAGGTGTAACACGATTGTTTGGTACCAATATTGGTTTTGCCATTGAAAAAACAAAAATTTTTTCTCTGTCGTGCATATATAAGCGTGAATGGAGGAAAAAATTGGAAATTTTTTGGGGCTTATATCCGAGAAATGCATATACTATAAGCGAGTGCATATAGAAGAAAAAAATGTTAACAAATCTAAATGGAAAAATGAAATTGCACAATTTTTGATGCATATAAGAGAGAAATGCTTATAAACATAATTTTTCATAAGAACTGCATTTTTTTATTACTTCAATATATAAATTTTTAATGAATTTTATATAAATAATTTGTTCCTATCCACACGGTAAAAAATAGATTCAAAAGATGAAGAACTGCAACGAAATATCAAAATTGTAAGAATGCACGCAAAAAAATCAAATCATACAAGAATTTCTCTCAGTGATGAGAGCGCTTTTGATTTCCCTCCTTTTTGAGTGTAAGGCAAAATTTGAGCAATGCAGTTACAACAAAGAAACGAAAACAATATTATCTGTAAATTAAAAGGCAATGCTATAGCAACAGTGCACAAAAAAACAACAATAAAAAAAAGACAGATAAGAATAGCAACAACAGCATACGAATTGCAAAATACGAAACAAGCCTTCTTTTTGTGAGGGCTGTGCATTCAGATTTTAATAGTATGCGTTATATATGAATGTGAGTCTACAATGCTGCTAAAAGCAGAAATGAACAGGAGCGCTCAAGCGCCTTATAAAATAAAGTTCAGTGCATGTATAATATGGCTTAACGATTGATGTTAATAGCGAATCAAATCAAACCGATGAACTTGTCGAAATGTAAAGTTGCAATACTGCCGTACTAAGCGAAAATGACGTATCTCAAAAAAAAAAGAAATATCCGAGATGCTTAAGAAATTGCTCGTCTAATGAAATACTCCAAATGCCGGAATCTTAGTTCAAACACATAACAAATCTCGTAAGAGAATTTTCTCCATCCCAATTTTACAGGTAAGTATTTCAACAAATTGACATAAACAGAACATCAATTATCTCCAAACGAAATTTTTTGAGATACGCCCTTTTCGCTTAGTATGGCAGAATATTACTGGGGCCCTATTCTATATTGCGATTCGCAACAAAATCGTATCGCAATCAAATAAATTGTGCTCTAAAATGCATTAAATCGCTTTGGCTTTGGGATTGCATTGCTTTTACATCACATTGGAGAATAGGGAACACTGATTTCCATGTAGTCCACAGTGAGACAGTTGATAGAACACCATTTTATTCTTTTTGAATACTTAACGGTTTTTTTGTTTTTAAAAAGTTCATGCCGTGAAATTCATTTTTGAAAAAGAAATTAGATCATAAAGGACCACTGTAACACCACCAAACCTTCTTTAAGGAAACGGGCGCATGATAATAAAAATGTGTACTAAAAGCGGATAGAAAAAATATATCAGTAGTAGTTAGTAGAAGAAGTGAAACAACGCTGATGCAGATGCTTAATACTGGAACGCAAGTCTATATAGAGGAAATTATGGGCCACATTATCGGCCTATCGAACGCACAATTCGCTATACCATCGAAAACTTTGAAACACAATTTTCATTATTGGATCATACGTAACCAAATAGAACACATCCAGCACGTAGTGCAGAAAATATAGCGGCAGCTACTGGGGGGGTACGCGATTACCGTGATGAATGGATTCAGCGGCGTGCTCAACTAAGTACCTGGGTCGTCGTATGCAACAGTTTGGCGTATTTTACGTAAAAATCGTGGCTAAAAAGCACAAAAAATTCAAATCGAGCAACAATTAAATGCGGCCGACCTTCCGAAACTTCATTATTTCAGTCTTTGGACTCTTCAGAAGCTTGCAGAGGATCCACTGTTTACGACTAAAATTTTGTGCAACGAAGATTCCCATTCCTGGTTTAATGGCTACGTCAATAAGCACAATTGCCATATTTGGGTTAAAGAAGAACTGAAAGAACTTCAAAAGCTTCTATTACATTCAGACAACGTTTTGGTGTGGTTTACAAGCTGGTGAAATCATCGATCCATATTTCTTGGAAAATGAGACCGATCGAAACGTGGCGACCGAAACTGTGGCGCTCTTTATCGCACCAAGACAACAAACTATTTGCTGCCCAAAATTGAAGCCTGTGATCTCAACAACATTTGATTCCAATAAGACATTGCCACCACTGTCCTTGATACTCGTAGCTGAAATGTCGCTTTAGTGTTATCTATCAACTGCCTGATTAGGGCTTACTACGATATGCCAATGTTTGGTGTGCCTAAAGATTTGGTCATGGTAATAGCCTAAAGAACGCCTGAATTCGGTAAATCTGGGGAATAAGTAAGGTGTTAGCCGTGACTAAGTTCGAAATTGCTCCTGAAATGAAAGAAATGACTGCAGACAAAACTGAACTTACACAAGGTAACATTACGACACATTCGCTGTTACGGGCAATTGTCGACTATCTTGTTTGGTTCCTTGCTTCCTTTGCTTGAAATGTGTGTCATACGATAGAGCTCGAAGAGCCTAAATAGAATATAGGGTCGAATCCGGTCTTAAACATGGGTTGCCACTCGATTTTAGGGCCAATTTTTCTAAAATGGGTGGCAATACATGTTTGGGACAGGACTCGACAAGGCATTCCATTTAGGCTTTTCGAGCTCTATCGTTTGGCACACATATAAAGCTGTTATCTTCATTAATGAAAATTGATCCAGAAAACCAGTAGCAACACGTGTTGAGGACAGAATTCAACAATGCAACCCTTAAAATTATAATTAGGTCTCTTCGAGTTCTATCATTTGACATATGTACATATATTTTGAGGTATCTATATCTATATCTATCTATACTATTTATATAAAACTGCTTATATGGAAATGGTTTGTAACGCCAAACCGCAAAGTATACTGAACCGATTTTAATAATTTATGTTTTAAAACAACCTCACACAATAACTGTCGTTCGATTTGTCGTTGCTTATGCTTATGCTGCTTCTTGAATTCTGTGTTGTTATTTTTGTTTTCATTTGTACCATTTGTACATATTTGGCTTCGAAGTTCAAAGAACAACTCTCCTTTAGTTTTTTTTTTTACTTTTGATGAGAGAGTACGATGTTAATAAATTTTTGAAAAAAGTGTACATTGCTTTTTACAGTTAAACTGCAATTTGTTGTTTTTGTAAAATTTAGTTTTTGCCTGTCCGTCTATCTATCGCGGAAACTATCCGGCCGATTTTGATGAAAATTTTACAGAATGTTAGTATCGAGCACGCGGGTGTCATAGAATATAAGACTTTTATTGAGGATGCATATCTAGGGTGGCCCACAAACAAAAATATTTTTAAAATAGAATTTTCACTAAGTCCGGTAAATCGACTCACAGCGAATTTACACCACATGGAATTTACAGCACGTTTCTTTTATATTAAGAGGCATAAGTAGGTTATAAGACTTTAATTAAGGGTGCATATTTAGGTTGGCCCTAATACAAAAAAATATATTTAAAATATTATTTTCTCGAAGACCGCTCATTTGATTCTCATGGAACTTATGCCACATGGCTTTTATATTAAGTGGCACAACTTAGGCCACACACATTTTATTTAGGGTGCATACTTTGGGTAGCACTTATACAAAATAACTTTTTAAGTAGAATTTACGTGAAGCTTTCATAATTCTGGCCTATGGAAGGTTCTTACAAAGTTTGGTTTAAAAAATGGGCGATGACACGCCCTTCAAAGTCAAATTCATCATATATCACCAACTACTGGACGCAGATGAATGGGACTTGGTACATAAACATGTATATAAAAGGTACGATCAAAAGTAAGTTTGAAAGGAAACAATTATCGTCCCACATAACAACGTCTGCTGACCTGCTTTCATTTTTTTAAAAGAGTAGGGACAAAAGTTAGTTTCACTGGAAAAATGGGCTGTTTTACTTTTACATTCCATCGCATGCTTTCATACAACATCGCCCCACACATCGAAATGGACAGAACAACGTCTGCCGGGACAGTTAGTAATATTATACAGTTTCAAACAAAAAACAAAATTCGGGCATCGGGACATGCTTTGGCAAGACAACCCTGGTTCGTTAGATTCACCAAAATGCCACACTATCTTTCCCGTACATCCTGTTATCTTAAACACTCGACTTTTCTACAGCGGGCTCTCCGCCTATTTGCAATATTAAAACTGAGATTTGTTATTATTGAAGGGTTGAATTTGATGGGTGTTTTGAGTCCTTTAGACACTCATGATGCCTTTAATCTATTTAAATTATCGGTTTCAAATGTTTGCAATAACAACATTAGTTTACTTCCGAAACAAGTGTATAAGCTGCCTTGGTATACTTACTTACTTACTTACTTACTTAGATGGCCATAACAACCCGTTGTCAGGTTACGGCCGACCTCATTAGCTCTCGCCAGGCGCCTCTGTTTTGCGCGCGCCTTCTCCAATCGTTAATGCCAAGCGCGGTTAGGGCTTCCTCAGCTTGGTCTATCCACCGGAGGCATGGACTCCCTCTTCGTCGTTGACCGGGGACCTTCCCTTCGAATACCTTTTTCGCTGGAGCTTCTTTATCCATACGATGGTATGACCCAGCCAGCGTAGTCGCTGTATTGTTATACGCTTAACTATGTCAATGTCGGCGTAGAGCTCATACAGCTCGTGGTTCATTCGAATGCGATAGTCGTCGCCAACTCGAACAGGACCAAAGATTTTGCGGAGAACTTTCCTCTCGAACACTCCAAGAGCGGCTGCGTCTGTTGTCGAAACCACCCATGCCTCAGCGCCATAAAGAAGCACAGGTAGAATGAGCGTCTTGTAGAGTGTTAGCTTTGTCGATCGAGAGAGAGCTCTGCAACGTAATTGCTTACTGAGACCGTAGTAGCACCTATTAGCAATTGTTATTCTCCGCTTAATCTCCAGACTGACATCATTGTTGCTGGTCACGGCAGTGCCAAGGTAGATGAATTCCTTGACAACTTCTAATTTACAGTTGCCCGCTGTAACATGAGAGTCTAGATCCCGTGCTCTCTTGTTGTTGTTAGTAGACATCATGTATTTCGTCTTGCCCTCGTTTACCGTCAAACCCACTTTGGCTGATTCCTTTTCAATAGCAGTGAAAGCAGCAGTAACATCTCTCTTACTCCGACCGATAATATCAATATCATCAGCGTACGCAAGGAGCTGAACACCTTTGAAGAAAATGGTGCCATTATGATGCACACCGGCTTTTCGTACGATCCCCTCCATAATGAAATTGAAGAGATCGCACGAGAGCGGGTCGCCTTGTCTGAAACCTCGCTCGGTATTAAAAGTTCCGGAGAGGTCATTCCCTACCTTGACGGAGCTAAACGTATTGCTCAACGTCATCCTGCAGAGCCTTATCAACTTTGCAGGTATACCGAACTCAGACATTGTTGCGTATAGGCAATCTCGCACTGGGCTATCGAACGCAGCTTTATAATCGACAAAGAGATGGTGAGTGTCGATTTGATATTCATGGGTTTTCTCCAGGATTTGGCGTAGTGTAAAAATCTGGTTTATGGTGGACTTACCAGGTCTAAAGCCACACTGATAGGATCCGATCCTTGGTATACTAAAGGATTAAAAAAAATAAAAAGCTTAAGAAACAAATATTAGCTGCGTTTTATTCGCCAAGTCGCTATCTATGTGCGAATAAAACGACAAGTTGCCTGAGAGTTGACTTGGTAGCACTGGTAGCACAAAAGTTTGACATTTCTGGTCAAAAAGCTGATATCTGACGTTTATTTGTGTTTCCACAATGGACCACACCTTCAGTTTACTAAAATTAAAATGTTTTGTTTTTGTTAATGTTTAAATTTTTAATTTTATTTCAAACTTACTTCTTTTCGCCTTCAGACATTTCAAAAATATGATTTTTTTTCGTAAATGTCAATTTTTTTTTTATTTCAAACTTCATAATTGACAGAATACAAAATCACAATAGACAAAATACAAATCGGCTGGACAGCACTGACATTTAAGAAACTTGCTTGTATACTTAGCAACTATAATTTTAGTTGCTAAGTCTACGATTTTGTTTTTGTTTTCCCATACATTTATCGTTGCTAGCTTAAGATAGCTAGCAGCAGATGGCGAATAAAACGCAGCTATTATAAACTATTTAAGAGTACTGGCAACATTTAGCACTAACTGAAGCACAGGCATTATTTAAGGGAATTTCATTTCTTAGATAAATTTCTTTATAAGAACTATATAAGCAGGTGTGAATCTAACGTTAAGTCTAACCCAAAATTTTTTTGGAGCTTTATAAACTCTAAAAAAAGTTTCTTCGAACCTGCCGATGCATATGTTTCTGGGTAATGAAGTTTCTAACTCATCCCAAGATAGCCTAAATCTTTTTGCAAAATACTTTTCTTCGAATTTTGAATCAAGCAGTAATCAATTTAATCATGTTCACCATAACAGTACATCTATAATAAACTTTGGGAACTTATATCTAACGGAAGAAGAAATTATGAAAGGTATTCTAGCATTGGATAGCTCTAAAAAAAGTGATATTGATGGACTTTCTCCTTATTTCATTAAAAAATGTTATTCCTCTCTATCAGAACCACTTACCTTAATTTTTAATAAATCCTTGCAATCTGGAGATTTTTTGGAAGCCTGGAAAATTTCGGACATCTCCCCAATTCATAAATGTGGTAATAGGAATGATATAAAAAATTATAGACCAATATCTAAGTTATCTACTATTTCCAAATTTTTATGAAAAAATTGTCAGAGAAAAATTATCGTTTGCTATTAAAAGTATAATTTCACCACATCAACACGGATTTGTGTCCTGTAGGTCGACGACTACTAATCTTGCTGTTTTTTCTGATTACTGCTCAAATGCGTTTAATAATGGGTATCAAGTTGAATCCATTTATACGGATTTTTCTAAGGCCTTCGATAAAGTTCCCCATGATTTATTAATTTGTAAATTAAGAAACTTAGGGTTTCATTCTAGTTTTTTGGCCTGGATGGAATCTTATCTTAAAGATAGATGCTGTTTTGTTTCTTATGAAGGAATAACTTCATATTCATTTTGTGCCTCCTCAGGTGTTCCGCAAGGTAGTATTCTTGGGCCAATCCTTTTTATATTATTTATAAATGATATAGGCGATTGCTTTACCAACACCAAGCACTTGTTGTATGCCGATGACTTAAAAGTTTTTTTGCAAATATCTGATGCTTCAGATTATGTTTATTTACAATCTGACTTAGATAACCTTCATAGATGGTGTTTGAACAATTGCTTAATGTTAAATCTTAGCAAATGTTTTCATGTTTCGTTTTCAAAATTAAGAAACTTTCAGCATTTTTCTTTTAATATTGATGGCTCTATCCTTTACTATGAATGTAATTAATGACCTTGGGGTTATATTTGACTCTAAATTGAGTTTTATTCAACACCTGGATTACATCATTCCAAAAGCTTACTCCATGTTAGCTTTCATCCGACGAAATACCAAGGAATTTTCCGATCCCGTTCAAAATTAGAATATGCATGTTTTATTTGGAACCCTTTCTATGCATCTCATACTAACAGGCTTGAAAGGACACAAAGAAAGTTTTAACGGTTTGCACTACATTCCCTTAATTTTTCAGAGCCTTTTCCTTCATACAGTGCTCGCTGCTTGTTCCTCAATCTTAAATCTTTGGAGAGTAGGCGCACTATTTTATGGCTTCTTTTTGTTTTTAAAATTATTAATGGTAGCATTGATTGCCCTTATCTTCTGAGTAAAATTAGCTTTAGCATCCCCGTTAGAAAGTTGCGAAATATACCAATATTTCATGAGTGTCTATGCAGGACGAATTTCTCTTCAAATTCTCCTTTAATCCGGTACCAGAGAGAATTTAATGGATTAACTTTAACTAACTCCATTGATTTCTCTTGTACTTTGTTGTATATGAAGAATTTATTATTTGCCATTTATTAATTTTTGTTTTTATATTATTTTTACTATTATTTTTTAATTAATATTCTTGTTAGTATACATAGTCAGTAAGGATTTAAGATTCCATTGACTTAATTAATAATAAATAAATAATGTATGGCCCTCTTTCTTATACAGAGAAATAAGTACTAACAATGTGTCTAAATACATGTTTGTATAAAGAACTCTTGCTTATGTAGATTTTAATCAGTTGTTTTGACATTTGTGTCATATGTCATGGAAATTATATTATTTTAAAAATTAAGAATTTCAAATTTTACAATTAAAAAACATATATTTGATTCCATCAAGTGATAGTTTTATCTATATTTTAGACGTACGTTTCGACAGTTTTTGCTGTCATCATCAGTTAACTACGGCTGATGATGTTGTTTCGATTTCATACATATATCGAAATATTTAGAACCAGGTGCGGGAGCTATTATAAAATGTCGTTAGGACTTTGTGCGATAGCCCAACGAGAGCCAAATGAGGTAGGCGTTGAACAATCCTACTTAGGAATATTTGGGGAACACCGTTACAATCCAAATTAGGTTGTCGTTGAGGTTCCACACTTGGCCTTAACGTTCTGGTTAGGTAAAACCATTGGGGACCTAATTTATGCCTAACGATATTTTCTAGTCGGGTTATTGATCTAACTCTATTACTTAGAAAGTTATGAGATAATTTTTATTTCCAAGTACTATTCTGAAGGGCTTTTTTTTAGATACTCAGCATCTCATAGGGTGGTTATGAAAGGTTCCCATCCCCCTTCCCATAAAGTTTTTAACTCACAGTGAACCAGGAAATCTTATTTGTCTGGATGGTACTTCTAAGCTGGACCACCCTGCATATTTTTTTCCGTGCATATGTGAGATACGAATAAGTTAACATTTCTGACTTATGTAGGACTGTTCATTTTCCGAAGCTTATTCGAGGAGATTTTTTTTTTTATTTTAGTTATATTGGACTCGTTTGTTGTATGCGTAATGTATAACGACAGACTACCTACCCAGTGATGGCATTTTTGGTATATTTTTACTTTTATCAGTATACTTGCGTCGTGAAAAATCATTGTAGTATATTCGACAAGTTTTTAGCACATTCGGTACATTTGGTGCATTTTCAGCACACTTTGACTATTTCTAAAAATTATCGCTTTGTTTTTGTTTTTTTAATAAATTTAGCTGAAATATGCGTATAAACCTGGGGTAAAATTTACTGTCCCTTTTTTTAATAAAAAAGTTAAAATTATGTTTGAATTTTGTTAAATTTAAGTAACTTTTTTATGTTCATAACGAAAAGGTACATTCGTCATATAAAAAGTACATTTCAAGTCTCGATTCAGTACACTTCCACAGAACCCAAATGCCACCACTGAGACTACTATTATGTATGTAAAAAATGAAACATTTGAAAAGCAAAGAATGTAACATAATTTAAAATTGGCCATGTAGTCAAAAAAAAATTCACAATAAATCTCGCAAGCACCCGGAAATTTTCGAACATAAGTAGACATCTTATTTCATTTATACTTAGGTTATGCTGGTAGCACCTGCCAGTAATAAGGTTATTGATTTTTACATAAGGTAAATATTAGGCCTTATTTAATTTTGAGCTAACCTAATTTAGTTCATTGCGACCATGTGCTTATGCTGCTTGAAAAAATCTCTGTTTGAATTTATATATGTATGTACATATGTCGACAGCTGTGATAGCCATTGAAGCCTCAGCATAAAATTAAATAAGCCGCCTATGCAAAATAGGATACATAATGAGAGCGACGAGTACATACTATGTACATATAATTTCCAAAAACAGAAAACAAAAAATCAATGTTTGTTTTTTGTTTGTGTTTTAAAACAGATCATAATTTAATAATAATTTTTTACTGAGCGTCCTGTTCAGTACTGTAAGTGCAAAAAACACAAAAAAATTACAGCGCAAAATGCACTGCCCATATTTTTTTTTTTTTTTTTCACAGCAATGTTTGTTCCATGGTATTTTAGCCTACGTAATTACATTACTGTATTTAAGACCTGCCATCTATTTAGTGGTCGATTCTTGAGATATGACTGCTGTACGAGGTCCGAAAGGGTTTTTGCTCAATAACTAACATCGATTTCCTAGGGCCCAGGGTTGGCCAGTTTTGAAAATAAGTAATTCCCGGCCTGCTCAAATAAAAAAAATCATCGTCAAATGGCAAAAAAAAAAAAAACGATGCAAGTTGAGTCATACCATAAATAATATTATATTATGGTGATCTTTATTTGAGGCTTACTTCGCGAGTTATAGAGCTAGAATATTTTTTAGGCTACTTATGCGGTCAAGTAGATGGCTGGTCTCTGAAACTGAATTCTGGTAAGGGGAAAAATACATAACAAACTTTTAGTTCCTATCGAGAACCTCCTCAAAAAGTTCACGAGCCCTTTAAGTATACGTAAATAACGTCACAAGAAGTAAAACCCACTATGTAGCATAGCATGAGACTCTCCTCACACATATTACTTTTTGCTCAACGTTGATCTCTCTGTGCAAGAGCAACAATTTGTGTTTTTGCTTAGTAAAACTTGTTTTAAGTGTCGGTTATTTTTTTTTTTTTTTGTGCTGTTGTTGTTGTTTTCAATGCCCGTTGAACTGAACTTTGGACTCGGAGGCAACAACAAACCGTCAAACAGAAAATAAAACGAGTCTTATTAAATTTCACGCTCTGCTGTTTATTTATTGAAGATCAGTTTTGTTGTAATTGTCGTTATTCGCGTATGCAGCTTATAATTTAAATTTTAAAAGTACTTAGTCTTGTAGGGTTACCATGCGCTGGAATGTAATAAGAAATGTATTTAACCACCTACATAGTTCCCAAGAAGGCCTGTAGACATTCTACATACAGTGAGTCAAATAAGTTTAGAAACAGCAAGATTTATTTTTAATAATTAACAGAAAATGCACTTTAAAAGTTAAAAAAATTAATTTTTTCTCTGCCATGATTTTCTTTGTTACATATTATTTCCAAATCAACGACAAAACTTGAAAGAAAAACTTACCCGTTAGAGAAAAAAGGAAAGACGACTAAGAACATACGGAATTGTAGACAAAAAAGTTTAGAAACGCAGTACGTTTAGTTAGTTTTCGTTAGTACAAAAATGCATTGAAATCACGTTATTAACGTTCTATCTTAGGGTACGGCCACGCAATGAGCGGCAAGCGGCAGCGTCAGAGCGACAAGCGGTAGAGCGGCAAATCGCAGAGAGGCCATTTAGTCAGCGGCAACTCTAGAGCGTTAGTTGTCTTGTTTCTTACAAATGAAGTTCAAATTTAAAACAAAATTAAATTCTAGACGTTAGTTGAAAAAATTCCGTTGTCAAGTGCTGTCTGTCATAGCCATTTGCTTGAAAGTCGGCTTCATATTTGGAAATTTATTTTATTTTTAAGAAAAAGAAGATTTGGTGTGCATCCAAGTAACCGCAAAAGATTAAGTTATGGTGAATTTCATCATTTATTTAAACAATTTCGGAAACATCCTGAGCGATTCAGGCAATATTTACGTATGTCAATGCAAACGTTTGATTTGCTGCTAAAATTTCATACCAACATAGTTCACTTAAAACAGCGCTTACAAATTTATGTTAATATGGGAGGTGCCACGCCCACTGATGCAATCGCGTCTGCATTCATTTGATTTTAAAGCTTATAGTAACTGACATCTATACACACAATTTTATGAAGATTACTCTTATAGCACGCTCTCCATAACAATGAACGTTATTTGCTTATATGGCAGGTGCCACGCCCACAAGTACTATTGGACCAAATTTTTGTAATAAGAGACCATGTAGCAACTATATCTACTTCATTAAATTTTATAACGATTACGTCGGTAGTTCTCTTAATATAACGTTTATAAATATTTTAGGCTGTGCCACGCCCTTCAACAACATTTTTCTGTAAAGAAGCTAAGCTAGTTCTGATGACTGCTTTCAGTCGCATCATTTCTAAAATTTTTGTTAAAATCATGTGTGCCAATTTCGAGATATATAGAGTCAAAATTTTTAATTGTTGTAAAGTGACACGCCCAGTTTTACAATTTTATTTTTAATTCAAGATATATGTAAGTATATGATATGCATCTGTTTACTAAATTTCATCACAATATCTGGCACGGTTTACGAGATACGACGGCATAAAGGTTAATATTTAGGACATGTTTACTGATTGCCGCTCTAATTTTCAGAAAAAATTAAAACACAATTGAAAGCTGTGCGTTGCCGCTCTACCGCTCTAAAAAAGTATCTCCCGCTCAATAACTGCGTGGCCACTTCAATGGTGTTCCATACGTTTTAATTTTTTTGTTGCCGCTATGACGCTGCCACTTGCCGCTCATTGCGTGGCCGTACCCTTAGTGGAGGTTCAGAAAAATTTAGATGTATCAGCTCCAAGCTACGAACATAGAGCAATGTCGTACGTAGTTCAAAATTACCAAAATCTGCGAAATGTGATTCCTAGAGGATGGGTATAACGGAAAGGTGACACGTTAAAAACTCTTCGTCGTTAAGGAAACGCTAAAAAGCGCTTGGAGTTCTCAAAACCACACCCATCTGATCCAAAAAAATATTATATTTTGATTCGTCACTAAATATTACATTATCCTAAAATGTGTTTGGCTGATTAACGTGGTTTTTGTGATTACCGTATAGTAGGATGGGTCATTTTAACACTTTTTTCTCTAATCGGAAACGCCTACCCGGGAAAAGTGGCCTACTCATATTAAGAACATACCTGCAAAATTTTTTTGGAATCGGTCAATATCTTCTGTTCGTGCTTTGAGGGTTAATTTTTGAAATTTTAGGTAAAAACACAGAAAGTAAGGTATTTTCTAAAATGGGCCCGGCTGCGTTAATAATACGTGTTAAGGGTCACTTGACTATGAAAAGTCATCATAAGGGACCACAAACTCAAAAAAGGGACCAAAAACTAGTATTAGTTTAAACGTCAGGTGGAGGTGGAGGAGGTTAAAATGCGTATTTTCGGGTAAAAGTGAAACGTGTTGTGCAGCTCTGTGTTCACTTGCTAGCGCCAAAATAGATGAGTCCACAAGCACTCCCCTTAACCTTTACCGCACCTTCCCCCTCACTCACACCCTATCGATCGGTCTTTCTGAGCGGAGCGGCTAAAGCGTCTAACTGAGGCACAGTTTCTTGTTTCTAGTCCAGACGTGACGAAAGCTGTCGTGGCTGGTCCATCTTGCGCTTAGCCTTTTTCTGTTATTGGTTGCTAGATTTTCCCATTTGAAAATCTTTCGCGACCTATCTGAAAATATGAAGATGTTGGTGTAAGACATAATTACCAGTATATTCTTGAAATCCTAAAATAGTAACCTTAAGACTGTTTTTAAATAGCCGTTGAACCATTTAAATTAGGACCACTGAGTCAAACTACATCTACATAATAAAGGTAAAAAAGTTTCGGCCGTTGAAAAAATCAAATTTGGATGTTTAAAAAGCAAAATTTTTTGAATCTAGTGTGCGGCATACATATAAAACAACAAAAATTGCAGTTCTCCGAATCCTTGTCAGCAGCGTTAAACAGGAAAAACAAAAAACAAATTACTGACGCCGGACTCACGCAATATAATAATGTTTGTTGTTTTTGTGTGTACTCAAAGTAAAACAGCAATCATTTATTTGTTGTATTATTTTTTTTAACGATTTAAATTTTTTCTTAAGAAAAAAACAGCAATAAAATTTTGTGTTTGTTGTAAATTAGTCAATATTGGCTCACTTTTTCATTAGATGAGCAAGAGTAAAGTTCACTGCACAAACTCCACAATGTCGAAGTTTTCAAAATGGGATCTTGTTTAATGTCAAATATTTGGCTATCCTAAAGAATTTGATAAAACGATTTTGCCTTCAAAAGCTGACGTTTTAAGATGTTGTCAAGAAACCAGAAGGACAATGGGGTGTCAATCTGGTGGCAAAAGAGAGTCTTCATTTCAGGATATTGCAAATGAAGTAACTCTGAAATTAATGACAATTTGGGAATCTTCTTCCATTCCGACAGTTACTGAGAAACGCGTCAAACAACTGATACTGGATTTGCACTCCAAATACATAACCCTTAAGGCACTTTTGAGAAGCAAATTGACTTCAATTAACAGAAAGGAACAAAAGGCTGCATCATTCCGAGAGGATTCCTCAAAATTATTTGATATTGCCTTTTGTAAATGTAAAGATTTGACTTGCTGCTCCTGTCCCAAAGAGAAGAAAGTTCCAGTCATTGAGCAGGCTTTTTATCTTGACCAACAAAGTTCTCGATTGATGTTCATCTCATTAATATATCGTTCGGAAACAGAAAAATTACTTAAAAGAGCTGAGCGCGCTGCAAAACGAATGAAATTTGAATGGGAACAGAGTGTTTCATTTTCCAATTTTTCTTCATCGTCTGCACAAGATATGTGTAATACTAATATATACTTTGATGGGGAAAGCTATGAAGAAAGCGTTTCTAAAATAGGGGACGGTGCTTCTACCAATGCCGATAATAGAGGTGTTGCAGACACTGAATTTACTTTACCACACAGATTCACTAGCAACCAGTTCACGGGCCACCGCCCATGTAGGTACGTCTGTGCTGCAGGCATTCAAAAAGGCAGGATTAATTTCTGAGAAAATCTCTCCAAATATATTTTCTGACGCTCTAGTGATTGACAAAAACAAAATAAGACGTGAAACCATAAAATCACGCAATAAGCTAAAAGATAAAGCACACCTGGAAAATCCTATATGCGCTCTATACTTTGATAGCAGAAAGGATGAAACTTTAACAGCTATAGGGTTAGTAAAGGAGGAACATATTGCCTTAGTAGCTGAACCTGGCTCAAAATACATAGGTCACGTTGTTACACCCTCAGGCTCTGCTCAAGATGAGTTTGATGCTATTTTTAATTGTGTCACGACAGATCTTAACGGCGGTTTTGATGAAGTCGTTGTTGCTGGTTGCGATGGCACAAATACCAACATAGGATGGAAGGGAGGTATTCTTCGAAAACTAGAGGAAAAGATTGGGCGTCCTTTGCAATGGGCAATCTGTCTTTTACATTTTAATGAGCTCCCATTTAGAGCTCTTTTTACATTTATTGACGGTCCTTCTTCTGGTCCAACCAGTTACACAGGTACGATTGTGAACTACAGATCTTTGGAATGTGACTTACTTGACATGAATTCAAAAGACCTTAGCAAAGATCAGAAGTATCTCTACGAAATAGCAAAAGCTATTGGCTCCGGAAAATGCTCAGTTGAACTTGCAGCTCGGAAGCTAGGTCCTATTAACCAAGCTCGCTGGCTTACCACAGCAAATAGAATTCTTAGGTTATACATGTCAACTAAAAGGCCCACAAAAAAAATGAAAGTAATAGTGGAGTTCTTACTAACAGTGTACACACCTCTGTGGTTCACCATAAAAAAGAACAACTCAATTGCTGATGGTTGCCGTCATCTCTTTGAAGCCATTAAGCGGTCAAGGTATCTTCATTTGAAGTACCGAACGTTGGTGAATGCATCCATTCAGACCAACGCATTCTATGCGATGCCTGAAAATGTTCTGCTTGGAATGGTAACGGATTCAAGGCTTGCTGTTCGCAGAGATGCACTGAAGATAATTTTGAATGCAAAAGAGGAACAAGAGAGTATTTTAGGGCCTCAAGTCAGGTATAACATTGTCCCGAAAGTTAATTTTGAGGCGAATGATTATGCAGATATGATTATGTGGAACCAGGCTGATGTTTCAATCACTGTCCCTCCAGTTTTGAGAAACATACAAACAGCAGATGAACTTACCACAAAGCTTTGCGCGCCTGATGGTGTGGTACCCGAATGGAATTTTACGGCGTTTCCATGTCACACTGTTGCAGTGGAGAGAACTGTGAAGTTAGTCACAGAAGCCTCAGTAAAAGTCATCGGCCCTGAAGCTCGTGACAGACATATACGTTCAACCCTTCTCTCTCGCCAAGCTGTCCCCTTATTCGACAGCAACAGGCAATATATGAGTGTCTTTGGAGGCGCTCAGTCGTAATATACACGTCTTATATATGGTTGGTTGGTTGGGTAGGGCGTGGGTGGAGTCCGATGTGCAGCCACCTCCACGTGGTGGGCTCCGAGTCACTTGTTTCGTTGATAGAATGTGAGCAAATAGCTGCACAACATTGTTCCCATTTACCAGAAAATCCGCATTTTAACCTCCTCTACCTCCATCTGGAGTAAACTCGGACTAGTTTTTGGTCTCGATTTTGAGTTTTTGGTCCCTTATGATGACTTTTCATCGCCAAGCGACCCATAAAACGCATTAGTATCGCAGCCGGGCCCATTTTAGAAAAGGCCTTACTTTCTGTGTTTTTGCCTAAAATTTCAAAAATTGACCCTCAAAGCACGAACAGAAGATATTGACCGATTCCAAAAAAATTTTGCAGGCATGTTCTTAATATGAGTAGGCCACTTTTCCCGGGTAGGCGTTTCCGATTAGAGAAAAAAGTGTAAAAATGACCCATCCTACCGTATAGGTAATAAAAGAGAGACAAAATAATAAATAAAAAAAACATTAATATGCCTTAAATCACAAATCGCAGACTAAATAACTTTAAAACGCTGTTATCTGTTATCTCAGTTTCGTGTTTTTGCTGATAGGACACTTGCATTCTGAGGTGACGATATGTTACCGGCCAAACTAGTTTTTAGGTCAAACTAGTTAGCTTAAGCCTAAATATGTGCAATGACATTTTAATGCAAAAGCACTGTGGTTAGTGAAGACTACGACAGTAGCAAAGTAAGAAAACAAAATTTGTCAATTCCATTATATACTTGGCAAGTTGTAAGTGGGGGTAATTGGGTGGCCTTCGGCCGCGTTTCTGGATTTACGTCCTCCAATATGTTCAATTTCGGCCGCGGTTCAGTCTATAATATGTGCAACACTGACTTCGCTATTCACAGTGCTTTTATATTAACATTAGATTGCATACTTTCAGGACTACGAATTAACTTGTTTGGCCTAGGATAAACTAGTTTGGCCGAAAGAGTTTTTAAGAAATTGCTTTTCTCTTTTAAGTGTTTCGTTATTTTCCAAAATTTTTTGTTTCCAACAGCTTGTTTAGAAAGAAAATCAGACCAGTGGTCATTTCTACACTTATTAATATGCCAAAATATTAGCTTATTTAGTTCTGTTATTATTGAATGAAAAGTTATCTTCAAATTTGGATCGGAGCATCGCTGAAACTTCCTTCTAAATTTGCTCTAGTGGATATAAATATTTTACATATTTCGTTTGGAATAATTTCTAAGGATACATCTGTCAACATGCTGGTGAAGTCCTGTATTACGTTTTGAATATTGGATAGATTTAAGTTATCATTAAGTGAAGCTGAATTACTCCGTTTTAATTCTACGAATCTTTTGAAGCAGTCCCAGTTAGCGTAAGGAAAATCAGGGAAAAGTTTTTCGCTTTCACAACCTGTTTCAATTATGCAGAATGTAATGGCAAGGTGGTCAGAATGTCAGAACGACAAGGAGGAATTTGATAATAAAAGATCGATTGTTCATGACCGCCTGCTTACCAAATTTTGTGGAATTGCATTTATAGTAAATATAAGTACTCAGATAAATTCTGATGATTCAACAGACGCTGACCTGCTATGTTTGCCTTTGAATAATTCGAACTTGAATGTTGCGCATTAAAGTCACCTAAAATAAAGAAATCGCCTGTTATTGATGTTATTAAAGCAAGATCGGTCAAAAAGTCGGAAGTATATCGCGGACATTATGCTGCTACAAACGTTACTTCCTTGTTGCTGACCTCTACTGAAATACAGGTGTTTTCAAACAAATTAAAGACTGTCCCAGATAAAATTTTCCTTTTTTTATTTTGTTTGATTATACTCTACCTGATAATATTATTGTTCTAAGAAGACACAATATTTGATCTATATAAAGTGACGTTTAATATGATGTATAACACTTGGTGATAGCGCTTTTAACGACAAGGATGTCGAGCAAGCAACAAAAAGTTCGCGAACTCATTTTGTACACATACCTGAAAAATCTAGAATTAAAATATTCAGCTATAGCGAAAATAGTTGATGCATCAGGAAGAACTGTTTTGACGGTTATTTCTAATTATAAGAAGGGTCTACATGTTTCACTAAAAAAAGGTTCTGGCAGAAAACCTGAATTTTCCTACTCAAGGGTAGTGGCGAAGGTGAAGGGTCCTTTTAAGCAGAATCCCAGCACCTCAGTGCGAGATATGGCGGCTAGAGCAGGTATATCAAAACCTACTGTACAAAAGATAAAGGAAAAAAGTAAGCTGAAGACATATAGAGTTCAAAAAGTACCAGACCGTTCTGATGAAAAGCCGTTGATGGCTGAGATATGAGCCCGAAAATTGTATGAAAGGTACCTGACAAAATTTGATTATTGTGTTTTGAACGACGGAAGTAACGTCAAAACAGATTTTAAGCCGCTACCTGGGCACAAATATTATACATCACCAAAGAAAGGGCACATGCCCAGGCTTGCCAGATGACTTGGACGCGAAGTCGCCAATATGTGGCGTTAAAGTCGCCAAAAATCGCCACAAATCGACATGCTTAAATTTGAACTTGCCAGAATACTCGCCAAATAAAAATGTATAGAAAAATAAGACAAACAACCGTTTTTCCATGTGAATTAGCGAATTAAAACCTAGCACTTGATGTAAAGTAGTGAACCTGAAGATTTGAAACTAAAATTCTCAATCCTCAATTTCAAAAGTAGCATTTATTAACCTTACGTACCGAACCTGGGGTTTTACCTTTCCAATTTTTAAATTCAGACCTAGCAAACATTCTAATACGGGTTAACATAGGATACACTAGTCAATGATAACTGAAATAAAAGAAACAACAATTTTTTGAGGGGATTATTGTTATTTTCTGATGTCTTTTCGTAGATTTCAGAATTAACCATATTGAGCATGTTGTCCGAAGGTTAAACATTTTTGCAAAAAATGTTACGAATGGAAAAATGAACCCGAATTCGGTTTCTAAGTTTGCTTTTCACAATATTCATTTAACTAAAGATCACGTTGCTGTTAGGCAACGATAAAATTTTTAAGGCAAATGCCGCCAAATCTGGGAACATTTTGTCTCCTTTTGCATTGCAACTAGCAAAATTTGAAATCGCCGTTTGGCGACTAGTGGCCTAGGGCTATTTTCCAACGCCAAAACACCTCCTTGAACCGTCAATTTGGCGACAAGTCGCCAAATCTGGCAGCCCTGCATATGCCTTGTAAATTCAAAGAGAAACAAATTTCAAAATTTTCGAAGCAATTTATTGTACCTGTGGCCTCAGAAGAAGCATCTTTGTTACGCAAGGCACAATCAATTCAAAAGTTTATATAGACGAGTGCCTCGAAAAACGTGTTCTACCATTTATTCGAGCACATGAAGGTACAGTGATGTTCTGGCCCGATTTAGCAACCTCTCATTACTCTGAAGCTACGATGTAATTGTATCAAAGTAAATAGATCCATTTTGTACCAAAAATAGCAAATCCGCCCAACTGCCCAATTGGGAGATATCAAGCTCTAATGAAAAGAAATCTTTGAAAGAGTGGTAAGACTACAAAAAACTTACAAGACTTAAGACTTAAGTGGAAAAAAATCGTTCCGTACTGTCGATGAAACAACTGTACAAAATTTAATAAAGGGCCTTAAGAAAAAACTTAGAAATTTTTATGAAAAAAAAAATTGTTAATGAGTTTTTAGTTATTTATATTCTTAACACTAGCCATTATTAATAAAAAAAGAAAAAGGACTAAAAAGTTCATTGGGTATTTTTTTATAACTGAAAATAAAAAGGAAGCATTTTTCTGGGACAGTCCTTAGTTGCGAAAGGTACAAGGAGCTTGTGTTTAATAGATGAATAAATAGCAATGGCAACACCTCCTCCATGAGAACTTCTATCTGTTCGATGCACCTTATATCCTGGTAATACAAATTTGTGTTGAGAATTTAAAAACGT
Source organism: Tricholauxania praeusta (assembly GCA_949775025.1). Taxonomy (NCBI): domain Eukaryota; kingdom Metazoa; phylum Arthropoda; class Insecta; order Diptera; family Lauxaniidae; genus Tricholauxania; species Tricholauxania praeusta. The sequence goes on from OX459028.1 coordinate 114,716,441, forward strand.
TTTGTTTAACATTAAAACGTCAATCGACGGCTCTTTTATAACTCTTTTAGGACCATAGGACACATGTGTCTCAAATATAAAAATATTCTTCAAAAAAAAGTTTAACACGAAATAATTTTAATTATGTTACAAAAGCATACAGAAATGTCTACTATTGAATATTTTTAACTTAAATTTGACATAAAAGTGAATTATAATGCTTTATTTTTAGTTTGAAATAAGATATTAATTATTTATGTAAAAATAGAAAATAATTTTTGTTGGATGTAAAGGCAACACTGCCTTTCTATACGTGATTATTGGCATCACTGTTTTACATACTCTATGTACATACACAGAAATGTCATGTCTTTCGTTTTTGTTCTGGAGTTCTGCGACATTGAATAGAATAACCTTTGGTTTAAGTTTTTTTGTATTTTGTAATTTACTGAATAAATTGATTAAATGATCAACAGAGCATAACAGTGGCGACGAGGATGGGATCACACAAAAATCAGGAAAGTATAGACTTATGTATTCCAACGAAAATTTCACTGCTGAAAAAATCATTTCCAGCTGTTTTTGATGACAAGTTTGGTCTATGTACAAAAGCAAAAGCACATCTTACCATCCAGCCAAATAAGCAGTCCGTTTTTCGTCAAAAACGACCAGTCGCTTACGCTATAGAAGGTCTTGTAGAAGCAGAACTGCAACGTCTTCAAGATATCAACGTCATATCGCCAGTCAACACCTCAGACTGAGCCGCTCCAATTGTGGTTACGAAAAAAGCTAATGGCAACGTGAGGATTTGCGCTGATTTCTCAACCGGCTTGAACGACGCTTTAGAGATGTACCAATATCCACTACCATTGCCTGAGGATCTTTTTGCGCGACTCGCCAATGCAAAAGTGTTCACTCACATCGATCCCTCAGACGCGTTTCTTCAAGTAGAAGTTGATGACGATTCAAAGCATCTGCTAACTATCAACACCCATTTAGGTCTATTTCGATACAACCGTATGGTTTTCGGTATAAAAACGTTCCCGGCCATATTCCAGCGAAATATGGATAAAATGTTAACGGGGCTCACTTGAGTCGCTGCATATATCGATGGCATATTCATAGCTGGAAAAAGCCAAGATGACCATGACCAGATACTACATGCCGTTCTAAAGCGCATCCATAATTTTGGTTTTAAGCTGAAGGTTGATAAATGCAAGTTTTATTCAACTGAAATCAAATACCTGGGTTTTATCATAAATCAAAATGGCTTACAGCCAGATCCAGAGCGCACTGCAGCCATTAATCAAATGCCTGAGCCAAAAGATGTTTCCGAATTGCGATCGTTTTTGGGCGCCATAAATTTTTATGGACAATTCATTGGAAATTTACGCACCTACAGAGGTCCGCTAGATGAGCTACTGAAATTAAACGTCAAATGGCACTGGATACAAAAACACCAAGAATGCTTCAATAAGCTTAAAAATATTCTTTCATCAGATTTATTGTTGACTCATTACGATCCAAAGTTGGACATCGTAGTCGCGGCTGATGCATCAAATTACGGACTTGGCGCTACAATTTTACACGAGTATCCTAATGGCTTGATGAAAGCAATACGCCATGCAGCTCGCTCACTCACGCCAGCAGAAAAGGGTTATAGCCAAATTGAAAAAGAAGGTCTAGCCATCGTTTTCGCGCTCACCAAATTTCATAAAATGATTTTTGGGCGCAAGTTTAAACTGCAGACCGATCACAAACCTTTACTTGCAATTTTTGGTAACAAGAAAGGCATTGCAGTTCATCAAGCAAACCGATTGCAGCGTTGGGCTATAAAACTTGGCATACGATTTCGACATCAGCTACATATCAACAAACAACTTTGGGCATGGTGACGTTTTATCCCGTCTAATGGATAAAAACGCGACTCCATCTGAAGACTTTGTCATAGCCGCTGTCAAATTTGAAAATGAAATCCACCAAATACTAGCGGATTCAGTCACGAAGCTTCCCATTACACACAAAATGGTCATGTATGAATCACAAAAAGACCAATCACTACAAACCATCATACGCTACGTCAATGAGGGCTGGCCAAATATTTTAGACAGTGGAGATGAAATAAAACAGTTTGCGAACCGGAAAAATGAACTCAGTGTAATCGATGGATGTCTCATGTTTGGAAATCGCATCGTAATACCGAAAATTTTACGTAAAAGAGTTTTAAAGCAGCTACATAAAGAACACCCTGGCATCGAACGTACCAAATCGATAGCAAGAAGTTTTGTTTACTGGTACAACATAGATTCCGAAATCGAATCGCTTGTTCAGAATTGCAATGGATGTGCGGCAGCAGCAAAATTACCAACAAAAACACTTTTGCATCCATGGCCCACTCCATCCGAAGCTTGGGAACGCCTTCACATTGACTATGCCGGTCCAATAGATAACACTTATTTTTTAGTTGTTGTCGACGCTTACTCGAAATGGCCTGAAATAATTCCAACAACAACAATTTCAAGTAACAAAACTATCGAAATGCTTAATGACATTTTTTGCCGGATTGGTATTCCAAAAGTTATCGTCTCTGATAATGGAACACAATTTGTGAGTTCACAGTTTCAACAATACCTTGCAGAAAATGGAATTACACACCTTCGCTCTAGTCCATACTACCCGATGTCGAACGGACAAGCCGAACGATTTGTGGACACATTCAAAAGAGCTCTCAAGAAACAAAAAGGGGAGGATACGACCGTAAAAAACCTTCAAACATTTCTTCAATGTTACCGGTCAACTCCAAACAAAAACACACCAAAACATACGTCACCGGCAGAAGCTTTATTTGGGCGTAATATTCGTACACCATTGAGTCTGATACTGCCTAGCCAAACTAAGCACATGAATCATCTAGATGCATTTAAGCAAAAACAAAACATGCGACAACAGTTTAATCAGAAGCATGGCACTAAGGAAAAAACGTTTCAACCACATCAACAAGTTTTTGTATCCATACATTCTTATAACAAATTTGAATGGCAGCCTGCTAAAATTATCGAAAAAATTGGGAAAGTTATTTACAACTTGAGGTTGGAAAACGGAAAAGTAATCCGTGCACATGCAAATCAAATTCGTAAACATCATGTTGAAGCAGACCCCTTAGAGGAACCCAGAAGCAAGTACTCACTGGCTGAAGCATTTGGGCTACTTGACGCAATAGAAACATTAGAAAACCCATCCGTTTGTGATGAAAATATTATCGTGACCAATTCGGATCAAATTGCATCGATGTCAACATCAACAACCGCATCCGAGAATCCATACCATCGCGATCAACTCACTGTCCTGGTCGATCCCGTTCCTATTGCAGCACCTGACGAACTGTACGCGCACGCAAGCCTATGGAAAGATATGCACCAAATTAACAACATCCTTATCTTAATCAGGGAGGTGTTGGATGTAAAGGCAACACTGTCTTTCTATACGTGATTATTGGCATCACTGTTTTACATACTCTATGTACATACACAGAAATGTCATGTCTTTCGTTTTTGTTCTGGAGTTCTGCGACATTGAATAGAATAACCTTTGGTTTAAGTTTTTTGTATTTTGCAATTTACTGAATAAATTGATTAAATGATCAACAGATCATAACAATTTTCAAACATGTTCAAATAAATTGGACCTTCATAACGTTAATTCGAAATAAAAATGAATTATAATGGCTTATTTTAGTTTGATATAAGATACTTATTATTCATGTAACATTAGAAAACAATTTTCAAATAAATTGGACTCCTGCGGGTTCATAAGGCTACATATGTCCCATAAAATTTCTCGAAATCTAAAATCATATTTTATATTTTTCGCATATTTTTGCCTTAGTAAGTAGCTACCCAATGGATCACATTTCAAAAGCTTATGGTCTTCAAAGAGATAAATAGTTGAAGCTCAACTGACTTATAAAAATCTGTAATGCCTTGGCAGTTCCAATGCATTATTTGAATACAATTTAGTGTTTTGCTAGTATATTGCATACTTAGCATGGACATGATGACGTTCAATTGTTCTGCTTTCGAAGTACAGTTTTGTAGATCCTTTTTGGCACCAGTAAAGATATTGAATAGCTCGTCAATTGTGAAAAGTTTATCACTATTTTTAGGTAGGTTACTCGTATTCGAGGCTCTCAAAGTTTCTGCATAACTTTTTTTACCTGAGTTAAATTCATACTCCGCAGGATTACAAGATGACATTCCAGCAATATGTGGGAATTCGTGCGGGACATGAAATGATGAAATGATTTTCCTATATACATAAGCCATCGAACTGTGCTTATTTGCAGTATTCTGACGCATGTTTACATAATCCTTACGACTGGGGCAGCGAGGGTCATCAGCTCTATGGTTTGAGTTTTTACTTACAGGACAAGTTGACACATCGTGATTACTGCCACAATCAATGCAAACATTATTTCGGAAACAGTTTCTAGATCCGTGACCATACATAGCCCATTTTGTGCATAAAGTGGGACAATTGTTGCCTTTTAATAGTTTCCTTCAGTGAACCAATACAGTAATCCCTCGAACTGCGCGGTTTCGCAGTTGCGCGATTTTGTTTTTACCACCGAAATTTCGCATTGCGCGGTAAAAGTTTCGCAGCAACGCGTACGTATTTCTGCATGTATCTTTTTATATTTTTTCGCACTATTTTTCATGCAATATATGTACATATCTGCACATAAAATTTGCTGAATTTGAATTGTGTGATGTGGCTTGTAATTTTTACATAGAGTAAAGTTTTCTCAACTGGGCACAGTAAAACCCAAGTTATTAAACTTAAGCTTTTTATTGCATAACCTTGAAGATATATTGCTCAATATTACTCGTCAGGCCTTATACTTATTTTTGCAAAATTTGGATTTTATAAAAAGTTATGAGCAAGTGAACTTTTATGTGGGTGTTTTTTTAAATTACGATTTCTCAATAAATATTGGGAAAAAGTTAATGAAATTTTCGTGATAGCACAATAAATGTTTTACGATTTATATGAAATAAAGTTTTTATAAAAATAATATTTATTATTTATAAAAAATTAAGTTTTTAACCGTAGACCGATCCTTAAAAATTACGACTAATCTGATCTTGGCGGGTCGTTTTCGACCAGTATATGTTTTGTATGGAATTTTGAAGGAAAAAAGTTTTTTTAAGGAAAATGATAAACTTATTTTGGTTGTATGCACTTTTATAAACATTTTTGTTACACATACAGCACACCAATTCGCTTTTGTGCTCTTTGTGAGGTTTTCTCTGTTAAACTAAGAGCATATCTACCCCGTTTGGTTAGTTGTATCGGTACCATTCTAGGCTGCTTGGCAAGTAAGACTTGTTGATGATTTTGATAGCGTTGTCAGAAGAAAAAGAGAAAATGCATTTTGTGGATCTCTGGTTCTGGTTCTGTTAGATATGAGATTTTTTGTCAATCCAAGACCAAGTTCATGTAGGAAGTTCTTACGACATTGCTTTTGAATTTTTTTAGGCAATTTGGATCTATTGTTGAGTAGATGTTGAAAGCATTCAACGCTGAAATGTCCGAAAATGTCAGCGGTTAGTCTTCCGTTTGAAACTGAATCCCTAAAGCATTTTGTCAGTATTGCCAACACCGCCTTTTGTTTTGTTATAGTATGAAACTATCTCAGGCAATTTTTTCGGTGCTAGTCCGATATCAGGCGAATAATGCATTTTGCTCTGAACAATGGTACATTTATTTTTCTTTCTTACATATGAAACCAAAGAAAACAAAGCAGTATTTTCAGTGAAGGCGGATGTAGATTGGTGCTTTTTCTCGATAAGAAGCTTAAGCGGAATGCTACGCTTATTTTTCCGCAATGTGCCAGCCATAGTAAAATTTTTGTAAAGCAAATTTTGACCCAAATCGTATGAAGAGAAAAAACTATCCATTGTAATGTTGTGACCTTTGTGCTCCACAACTAAATCAATAACCACCCTCACACCCCGATTTTGTTCCGGTGCAGCTCTAGCTTGGCATTCGCAAAACTTCTTGCGTACAAACGGTTACTCTGCTGGTTGTGGCTGATTTCAGGAAGAACAGTTTCTCATCCGAAAAAATTATTTCATCTCCACCGTGGCAGTCAAGTAGCTCCTTACTTTTTGTAACAGGTAATTGCTTTTGCTTATTTGTTAGCCCATGAAAGCTTAAGCTTTTATAGGCCTTGAGTCGTAGATCATTCCTGATAAGAAGCTGCTTGGAAGTTTCTTATATTTTCATATCCTTTTCTATAAAACAGGCTGATTGAGCAGGATATCGTCCTCTCACTTGTTTTATTGCGACATTTGTTTGCTCAGTCTGATTGCGTCCAATTTTTTTTTTAGTCTTCGAGTCTCCCGTTTTCTTATATCGTTTTATTGTCTTATGTATGAATTTTTCTGCTATTCCGAGTGGTTTTAGTGTTTTTATGATGAATTTAGAATTTAGAACGTATTCCCCAAATTTAATACAAAAGCGGGTTCACAGTGCGCGGTTTCGGCCTGCGCGCTGTTTTTTCAGAACGTAACTACCGCGCAGTGCGAGGGATTACTGTTCCTCGAAGATGTCTAACGTTTAGAATATCGGGCTTGGTGTTACGCATTCTTTCAAATTCGAACTTATGTATACAACGCAACATCAGCAGAGGTATGTGCAGTCTTAAGTTATTTAACGCTTACTGCGGAATTGTTGTAGGAGTATTTAAGCTCTTCAATTATTTTCTTAGCTTCTGTTTGAGGCAGTCCAAAAAGAACTAGCTTAAACAATTTTGTGTCTTTTGTTTCATGTGTAAAAGACTTAAGGGGACATTACACCTTCAAATTTTCAAGAATTAAAAAATATTTTTTGACTGGTTCTTGTTTAAAAAATATTGAAAAATACGTTTTTAATAAAATAAACCACAAACTCGGCTTATAAAATATATAGCGAGCATTTTAGTAACATCGTGTCAAATTTATAGTACTTGAAAAGCTATAGTTAAAAAACTTTAAACGCGTTTTTCCCGAAACCAGGTTGCCCGCCAGGGCATGATAAAAAAACTACTGTACCGATCCTTCTGAAATTTTAAAATGCTGCTGTACACATATAAATGCAGGGAATGAATTACGGACAGAAAGATCGGTACTATAGTTTTTGATTTTTGGCCCGAAAAATTGGCAATTTTCGAAAAAACGACGCCATTTTGTTATTTTTGGAACAACATTTTTTCCTGTAGTTCATTCCCTGGCGGCTTTGATGTTGATTAAAACCTCTAATTTTTTTTTAGATGTTCCAGTGAGCTGCAATCATGCCCGCAGCGATTTTTTGGTGTTTTTTTTCAAAAAATTCTAGTGGTCATAAATTTCATAAAAAAATTAAAACAATTTTTTTTTTAAAATATTATTTTGTCTCAAAATAAATGTGTAAATTTTCAAAATGATATTTTGTTTTTTATAAAAATCATACGCATTTAAAACACTTAAGAACAAATTTTTTGAAGATGTCATGTCCCCTTAAGTTTCAATTCACTAAGTTTAGTTTTAGCTGCCTCAAAATCCGTCATTGAAGGCGAAATTATTTTTGTGACTATAAACAATCTTTTAAAATGAAATTGCGTTCCAATAAGACGGTAAGCTTCAGTGAAACTATGCGCAGGATCTACTATTACACTGTGGAACAAATTTAGGTTAGCAAAAGTTAGGTCGATTCTGAGAGTGAGGGGTCAAAAAAAAGGCTAAATTAGAAGACCCGTATCGCGGCGTTTTTTTATGTTAGTTCGAATTTTTTTTTAATCGAACTTCGAACTTTGCAGTCAAATGCCGATTTTCAGCATATTGTTTATATGGTTTTTTGGCTATAACTCGTCGACTAATTGATATTTTTCAATCTGTAAAAGCCAAATTATTGCTAGAGACCTGTGCAACAATTAAAATTTTTTAAAAAATTTATTTAGAAAATTTTTGTGGTGCTAATGAAGCAAAATGTTGGAAAAATTATTTTTTTTTTCATGCATTTTGAAAATATTTTCCACAAAACTAAGTCTTTTTTGCTTTCTGTTTGATCTATAATATGCTTCTCAGTTTCTTCAATAAATTTCATTTGAAAAGAAAATGGTCTTAGTCGATAATTTGCTTTAAAAATCTCAAAACCAATAAATAAATAGCGATTTAGGTAGAAGTAATTAAAAAGAGAAGTTCCAAGAATTAGGAATTAATATAACAACTTTTTTGTTTTCAACCACCGCACAGGTACCGATTTTTTTTTATTTCGTACAAGCGAACTAACTTCAAAAAAAAAGATTAAGTTAAGACTCGAAACTCAGCCGAAGCTGATGTCTTTTAATTTTCGCTCGGTCGTGACAAAATTCGCTATTAATTTTTTTGGAACTTATTTCATTTTGTGAGTGATTTAAGTTAAGTGCATCGGTTTCATAAAAATAACAAAGAAAACATTGCATAATATATATTGTATTAAAAATTTCGGAACCAAAATGTAAAATGGACCCTTTTTGTAATGTTTGTGAACGTTTCATAGCAAGCGATGAAAAATTTGGCAATGTGAGTGATTTATTTTTGGAAGCCTTTAAACAATATTTCTCGCAAGAGTTTTGCACTGACGTAAACTGTGCCCCTAAAAAAGTTTGCTTTAATTGCTATTCAACTCTTATGCAATGGAAAAGTGAAAAGAAGAAGGCTATGCCTTTTGGTATACCAATGATGTGGTTAGACAACAGCCCGCACCAAGAAGAAAATTGCTATGGATGTTTCAACTACCATAAAACTTTGGATAGAAGGAAAGCAAAGAATAAAACTTATGTAGCAGTGCCCAATTACCATTACCACACTCAAAATTCGTTCCAGTACCAACATACCGCAGTATTGATCTTCAAACAGAAATCAGTACTACAACCGCCGCTGCTACATCCATGTATTTCTTTTCAGAATACGACCCTGGTGAAGGTAAATCCTATGAAACATCAAAGGACCCAATCCTAGCCACACAAAACCAATTGGATGGAATTGTGCAAATTTGTGTTTGACTCAGAAAAAGTTAGAACTAATGGCTTCATTTTTGAAAGGAAATAAGGTACCAAAGTAACAGTATATCGAAAACGCCAAAAAGAGTTAGAAAAGTTCTTTAATGTGAATGATGTAAGAAATTTCGCTTATTGCAACGATATTGAAAAGTTAATGGAGACGATAGGGTTAACCTATTAAAAAGATTGGCGTTTATTCATCGATAGTTCACTAATCACCTTAAAAGTTATGCTTTTGTACAAGACAAATAGAATGCCTTCTGTTCCGATTGCGAATAGCACTGACACTAGTGAAAACTTCGATAATTTGAAACACATTCTGGAAGTAGTCAAATATAAGGAACACCAGTGGCGCATTTGCTGCGACCTCAAAATAGTTTCATTGATTACAGGCTTAACAGCATCTGGCCGTCCAAAATATCCATGTTTTTTGTGCGATTGGGATTCACGATACGGAGAAAGTATTAAAGGAAGAAACCAGTACAAACAGCATAACTGGAATAGTCGCATTGGGCGGAAATGGCCTAAAGACAATAGGCTACACGAAAGTCTTGTTCCTGAAATGAAAATTTTGTTGCCGTTGCTCCACATTAAACTTGGCATTGCTAAAAGTTTTTTGAAATGTATCGCAAAAAGACCAGCAGTATTCAACCGCTTAAAAGACATTTTTTCAAGACTAAGTAACGCCAAAATTCAGGGAGGGGTTGTTAATGGTCCCGTCATACGGAAACTAATGAGTCGTCAAGAGTGTGCATATTTTGAATACCTAGATTTTTCTAATATCTTTGTCAGAGTGCACAATTTAAACATGTTATCGATTGAAAACTATTTTCGTTTCAGGTACAGAGGAAAGAAATCTCTAGATGCTATATGCATGCTCGCTGAAATTTGTTGGTGGTATAAAAACACCTTTGAACAAGAGGAAGACGAGAAAGAGGAAGAAGCGGAAGACAAAGATGAAATTCCAGAATATCTGTTGGACGAAATTATCGGCCTTTCTGATGATGATGACGATGACCAAGATATTAGAGAGAGAAGTGATGTTGATCCACACCCGCCTGCTAAACGGCGACTGGCCAAATCATTAATTTCATTTATTTAAATTTTTTACTTAAGACTTTTCATAAATAACATTTCAAAATTATATTTTTTCCATATTTTTATAATTTCTTTTACAATGTTTCTTCAAAACCAACACTGAACAAAATTGGTACATAAAAAATGAGAAGTAAATTAATATTAAGCTGGAAAACGCAAGTTTTGTATTATGATTGTTTTCTTTTCAAATGAAATTTATTGAAGAAACTGAGAAGCATATTATAGATCAAACAGAAAGCAAAAAAGTCTTAGTTTTGTGGAAAATATTTTCAAAATGCATGAAAAAAAAAATAATTTTTCCAACATTTTGCTTCATTAGCACCACAAAAATTTTCTAAATAAATTTTTTAAAAAATTTTAATTGTTGCACAGGTCTCTAGCAATAATTTGGCTTTTACAGATTGAAAAATATCAATTAGTCGACGAGTTATAGCCAAAAAACCATATAAACAATATGCTGAAAATCGGCATTTGACTGCAAAGTTCGAAGGTCGATTAAAAAAAATTCGAACTAACATAAAGAAACGCCGCGATACGGGTCTTCTAATTTAGCCTCTATTTTGACCCCTCACTCTCAGAATCGACCTAACTTTTGCTAACCTGAATTTGTTCCACAGTGTTATTATTATTATCTTTTTATTATTATTTCAAACAATACAAGCATAAAAACTTACAAATTCATCAAAAAAACTTAACTAGTATTGAGTTAAAATAATAATGCAACATTCTGTAGTCTTCAAGAAATTAGTGAAGAATGCAGCTTACATAGGACAAATATCACAATGACATGGGGTCTTTAAGCTAAGGATATTAATAATTTTTATAAAAATTAATTAATAATATATAATGAATTTAAAAATTAAGTATATTAACGAATTTAAAAATTATTTTAAGACAATAATGAAATTAATATATAAGAATATCTAATTATATCTAATTTGGCTGTCAAAAAATTTAAAATAATTTTCTTTCTGAACTTTTTTGAATCTTTTTGAATTTTTGAAAATTTTATAACCTAGATGTAAAATCCATGTAATCATCTGGATAACAACATTTGTGAGTATATTAACACTTTCATACGTTAATTCAAAAAGCCAAGATTTCACCTCTCTACCAAAAACAATTTCATTTCTAAGGCATCTAATATAATTAGGAGTCGATTAAATAATCCAGGAGCCACAGAAGTATAAAAATTGAAAAAGTGTTGCAGATTATGTGACGGAACCGCAGCAAGACTTTGATTGTTTATCCTTAAATTATAATTTGAATGATATCTATTTAGTAGGTAACCAGATTTTATAAAAAACATTTTCAAGACTTTGAAACAGTATAAATGTTTCAATGGCAGTATACGCAATTCTTTGAACAGTGGTAAACTATTTTCACGACGATTTTTTTGCACATTATCCGAACCGCGTGCTTTTGAACATTTAGTAATGGAATTAGCTTATTTCCATGTGTACCACCCCAACATGTTACGCCATATTGTAACTTCGAATGAAAAACACCGAAATAAATGCATTTAAGTAATTTGGTTGAGCAAAGTGATTTAAGATGGTGCATTTGTCTTGTTGCTGTCAATAAATATTTTTTTAATGCCGTAGAATGTAATAACCAATTCATTCTCCAGTCTATTAGCAAACCAAGATATTTAAAAGTTTTAACACATTCAATGGAGAAACAATTGGACGAACATTGTGTTGAAGGGAAGTAGGTGTTAAAAAGATTAGACGAATTACATGTACTGTTACTAATACAGCATTTACCACAGTTGGCACCGTGATATATAAAATTAGGTTGTAGAATTTGTTTTCCTGTCACATTAAAAAACATAATTTTTGTTTTGTCGCTCACAACTAGCTTATGGGTTGAAAACCAGTGTCTTAAGACTTCAAGATCATGATTTATTTGAACTGCAGTTTCAAAATAAGTTTCAGAAGAATATGTGCATGCCATAACGTCAGCAAATACAATTCTTTTACTCAGAAACTTTTGAGAAAAAAGTGAATTTATGTAAATTAAAAATAGAACCGGAACCAAGACTGAGCCTTGTGGAACTCCAATGTTAATATAACAATAATTGATATGGATATTTCCAAATTTTACCCTTTGGTTCTGTTTGATAGGTATGAAGAAAACCAATTATGAACAGTGCCTCGAAAACCGCATTTAAACAATTTGTTCAATAGGATTTCATGATCGACTGTATCAAACGCCTTTGATAAGCTAGTGTGTATGTTAGAACAGAACTTAAGCTCATCATCTTCTGTTGACAGTCCTGCTCGGAAGCCAAATTTGGCAATCACTGAAAAATTTAAACTTATTTAAAAAATTTAACATTCTCGATTTCATCACCTTCTCTAAAATTTTAGAAAAATTGGATAGGAGTGAGATGGGCCTACAGTTATTCAGTAAGTTTTTATTACCTTTCTTAAAAAGAGGAATTACTTCAGCTATTTTCAAATCGTCAGGAAAAATTCAAGTGTTAATACTTGCGTTACACAAGTGACAAAGCACATCCGAAATATTATATGCTATTTTCTTTAGTGCAAAACTATTTAAGCTTCTCTCCGTGTGGGATTTAGTATTTTTAAGAGACATGATAATTTTAAAAATCTCTGAAGATGAGACGGGTTCAAAGTAGAAACTATTTGGAACAATGTTATCATTTTCTATACAATAGCATGCGGAAACAGCAAGACCGTTTTCAGAGACCACGTCTCTACCTATACTAGAGAAATATTCATTGAAAAGATAAGCTATATCACACTGAGAACTGTAGACCGTACCATTGACATTTAAGTTTTGAATCGGATCCTTCCTATTAGATTTATTTAAAATTCTGCTTACCAGTTGCCATTCTTTTCTAACATCCCCTTATATTAGTAAATGTATTTAAATAAAAATCATTTTTACACTTTGAAACTTCATCAGAAACTTTTTTTGAAATGTTTTTGTAGCGATCCTTTAAGATTGAATTCAGAGGATACTTTTTACATTTTCTGTATAACTTATTTTTATACCCTACACCGAGGGTATATTCACTTTGTCCTTCCGTTTGTAACACATAGAAGGAGGCGTGGCAGGAATGGAAGAGTATATATATTCTTGATCAGCGTCACCACCTGAGTTGATTTAGCGATGTCCGTCTGTCTGTCTGTTGAAATCAGGTTTACGGGAAAACCAAGAGAGCTAATTGAATGAAACTTTCACACACAGGTCACATTTTCTTGCAGGCATCTTGCTATTGAAAATGAGCGAAATCGGTTGACGGAAACGTACCCAGGCCAATTTTGAAAAAAGTTGCAGCGATTTTGATGAAATTGGTGATTTGATGCACATGTGAACAAGATTAGGATTAGGTTAACTTTCAAGTTTTCAAAGCTTCCTACAGGGGCGTGGCACAGTCCTAAATTTTAACCTTTATACCACCATATCTCGTAAGCCGTGCAAGATATTGTTTTGAAATTTGGTAAACGGGTACATTTCAAATATATCTTGAATTGTGATTAAAGTGGGCGGAATCGTAAAAGAAGGCGTGAGACTTTTCAACAGTTAAAAATTTTGATTCTATATATCTCAAAAGTGGCTTAAACGATTTTCATAAAAATTTTGGAGATGATGCCGCTGGAAGCAGTCATCAATACAACCTCAGCCACTTTACTGAAAAAACTCGATTAAGGGCGTGGCACAGCCCACAATATTTATAAACGTTATATTAAGAGAACTAACAACGTAATCGTTATGAAGAAGGTATGTTTTTGCAAGAATTTGGTTCAATGGAGCATGTGGGCGTGGCACATCCCATACAAACAAAAAACGATTACTGTCATAGATAGTGTGCTATGAGAGTAATCTTCATAAAATTTGGCTTAGAGGTATCGGCTGCTATGGGCTTTGAAATTAAATGAGAATTGATGAGATCGCAGTAGTGGGCGTGGCACCTCCTATATGACCATAAAGTTGCAGTCGCTATATTGATTGAACTATTGCAACAATTGGTATGAAATTTGATTTAGGTGGTTTTCTTGCTATAAGATATACCTGAATCAAAAGTGGGCAAAATAGCACTAGTGGGCGTGTCACTCCCCATACAATTTCGAAATATGTGATCAATCATACTAAAATTTGGTGAAAGAGTGTTGCTTATAAAAAGCTATTTCTGGATAAAAATCGGATCACATTACACCAGTAGGTGTGTTACCGCCCTAAATTTTAAGACTAATTTCGGCATATATAACAAATCATACAACCTATTGGGCTAAGATTTGGTATGTGGATGTCAATGACGAATATGATTTAGTAACCCAAAAGTAGGCGGAATTGGAGAAGTGGGCGTGGCACGTTTAAATTTCTTAGTTTTTATTCAATATTTTTCAATATTTTTCATATTCTTATGACTTTATCAACCTTTTAACTTTTTCCAATATATCCCATATGTATTCGTTTGACTTTTTCAACCTCTTTCATTTTTCTTCATTATATATTTTCCTTATTTTTAAGACTTTTTCAGTGACTTTGAGCTCTTTCAACTTTTTTCAACGTTTTCATATTATTTCGACATTTTTAAGCATTTTTCAACATTTTTCAAATATTTTCGACATTTTGAATTTCTTCAACTTTCTTCAATGGTTTCCATATTCTTTCGACCTTAGAAATTTTTCAACTTCCTTCGAACTTTTTTACATTTCAAATTTTTTTCGACTTATTCAACCTCTTCAACGTCTTTTAACATTTATTTAAAAGCGACTTTCAGTGCAGTGTAGGGTATGTGAGTTTCGGCCAGGCCGAAGATAACACCTTAACTTGTTTTCCTTAATTTTATCAAGTAATTCCGAAGTCATCCACTGCTTCAATTTTCTATTGATATTGGAAGAATTAAATTTTATGTGTCTTGTGCATTTATTGATATACTGGCTGTTTTTTTTAGAGGTATGTTTTTCGAATATAGATAAAACTGGCATTTTATGGTCAAATCTGGCAATTCTAATGTCATTTATGTTCAGTTTGGTTTGCCATTTCATCATGAACAGGTTGACAAAAGAACAACGCTTGCAAATCGTGCAAATTTATTTCGAAAATAATGGTTCAGTTCGCGAAGCTTACCGCAAGCTCCGTCCATTTTATGGTCGACATAATCGTCCATCAGAGCAATTAATTCGGTTAACCATGGGTCGTTTTCGCACTACGTTTACTCTATGTGATAATACGCATCCGCAGAGACGTCGAACAGTGCGCACCGAAGAAACAATTGCCGCTGTAGAGCAAAATGTTGAAGAGGACCCGAATGAATCGATTCGCCACCGTGCACAGCAATTGGAGCTTTGTCCATCAACTTTATGGAAGATTTTGCGCAAATATCTTGGCTTGCGACCTTACAAGATCCAGCTTGTGCAAGAATTAAAGCCGCGAGACCATGCAATGCGTCGTGATTTTGGTGTATGGGCCGAAAATGAGATTGATTTCGATGCTGATTTTCATCGCAAAATTTTGTTCAGTGATGAGGCTCATTTTTGGTTGAATGGTCAACAAGCAAAATTGCCGCATTTGGAGTGAAGAGAATCCACATGAGACCCTTGAGACGCCATTACATCCACAAAAATAGACTGTTTGGTGTGCTCTATGGGCTGGTGGAGTCATTGGGCCATACTTCTTCCGAAATAATGCTGGAGAGTCAGTTACCGTTAATGGAGACCGGTATAGAGCCATGATAACCGACTATTTTGTTCCCGAATTGGATGGCATGAATGTGGATGAGTTGTGGTTCCAACAAGACGGCGCTACATGCCACACAGCGCACGTCACAATCAATTTATTGAAGGAAACATTCGATGAGCGCATAATTTCGCGGAATGGACCTGTCAATTGGCCACCAAGATCGTGTGATTTGACACCATTGGATTATTTTCTTTGGGGATATGTGAAGTCGCTCGTCTACGCCAACAAACCAGAAACGTAAGGGGACTTGGAAGCCAACATTCGTGGCGTTATTGCCGACATACGGCCCCATATGCTCGAAAAAGTGGTTCAAAATTGGACCTGTAGAATTGGCTTTATTCGAGCCAGCCGCGGCGGCCACATGCCCGAAATCATATTTAAACATTAATGGCATAAAATTATCCTTCCAATAAAGCTAAATTGATGGACATTAAAACATTCAATTCAAAGCTCTATACCTCTAAAAAAAACACCCTGTATAACATCAGTTTGTCAATAAAGCAACTGAATGTTGTTGATGGATTTGTTTCACTGTAAACACTATCCCAAGTCTCACATAAAAGTAAGTATTTTAGCTGCTCAAAATTTATCACTGTTTTAGCTGAGTCAACAGGCGAATTTGCACTTTTTCTTTTTGAAATGTTTTCGAAACTTAAGCAAGTTAAGCAATGATCCGATAAGTAAAGATTACAGACAGAGCTACTGATTGATATATGATTCTTACGATTTAACCGTACAAAAATATGGTCAATACAAGTTTCGGTAAGGCTAGTGATCCGAGTTGGTTCGTTTACACACGATTCAAGACCATAAGAAGAAAGCAAGAATAAGTAGTTATCTGTAGACACAGATTCTTCTAGTATGTTTACATTTATATCACCTAATAAAATTAGATTTCGGACCTATCATTTTCTAATAATTCATTTAATTCACCTAAAAAAATGTCTTGCGAAGTACCATCATGGAATCTTAAATACAAATAAAAGTAAAGTTTTGGTCATCCACCAAACACTTAATCCTTATCATATCTGAACTCCGTAAGTTAAATCTCAAAAATTCACAATCAATGTCAGAAGCAACAAAAGCCGCTACGCCACCGGCAGCATAGTGATTATTGCAATTGGCATATAAAGTATAGCCTGGAATATTAAAAAGAGATTGTTCATGGTCGTAGATCCATATTTCTGTTAGAAAAATAAAATCTGTCTTTGTTAGAAACGATTCAAGGTGTAACAAAAAATTATCAAAGTTCTTACGCAGGTTTCTTATATTCTGAGAAATGATATAAAAGCTGTTAGAGTTAGATTGGTTTGGGTTAAATGCAATATTTTGGAAATTAACATTTTTTGCAATTCATCAAAGCAAGATCATATACATCTAAATCTAGAGGATCTGCATTACAATCATCTAAAATTGACATTAAAAAACGTTACTTAAACAAATCCAAACTAATTAATTGTATTCGGATCCGCCATAGAATTTATAATGATTACATTATCGCTTTCCTTCTTTCGTATTAGAACTTTTCCATTCTCAACCCAAACAAATTTAAAGTTTTTTTCTTTTTTAAATTTCCTAGCAGCCTTTAGAAGATTTCTATTTAAAGTTGATAAACTATAATTTATGTATATAAATTTTTTGCCTGGTCTCACCACCAAACAATCCTGCGCATAACTTATTATCGTTAGCATATTTTGCTTTCATAATGGTTTTCTTTTTATAAAGTGAAACAAACCTAACACATAAAATTGTTTCAAGGCGTTTGATGACCTGGCAGTTGTCCGACTGAAATAAAGTTTTGTGCAGCCCTTCGTTTCGGTTAATTGAACAGAATTAGGGGGTGAGAGCAGCACGATTTTAATTTAATATGGGGTGATTTTGCAACTTTAAAGTACAATATCGGAATTTTTTCCAGTCAATTTTCAATTTTATTGTAAGAAAAAAGAAGAAGAAGAAAAACTAATCACGAATTCGAATTCCCCGAATGAATCACCTTAATATGCAAATTTGTCGACTCCGATTCGAAAAAATCAGGTCTGTTAATTTAAAAAAATGCAGATATCTTTGTTTTAAAATAAGATAATGATATGCGGTTTCGGCATTCATTGAAGGGAATATCAGTTCATTAAAAATTATCTACCATGGGATCGGCGGTAACATAATATTTGAGGTGTTGGAGCTAGAAAGTGAAAAATCGGTACTTTTTTACTTTTGTCCAGTCAATTGTCAATTTTTTTGTAAGAAAGGAAAAAGAAGAAGAAACACCAATCACGGATTTGAATTCCCCGATCGATTGTTTCCCGAAAACCATACCCACTTCGTTGAAAAATTTTGTAACCTCTACAACTTGCAGCATTTTTTAAATCAAGATTTTGAAAATGGGTTGCTTATTTAAAGCAGAGGGCGCTAATCCAGTTTTCAATATTAACCTTAATCCTAGTAATGGGGCTTGTCCAGACATATAAGGCTATTGTAATCCGCTGACACATCGTGAAAAAATCAAAAAGTTTTTTTTTTTGAACCGCTCTAATGTACATACATTAGGGTGGAGCGATTTTTTTTTTATCAATTGTATTAGCCTGTGCGGGGAATAGTTGCCATATGTCATGTATTGTAATTAGGTGGAATATGAATCTTGTTGGACTTGATCTTCAGGTGCCGAGAGCAGTTAAAAAAAAATGTTTGTTCATGTAGGGTCAGAATACGTGAAACCGACATGTCTGAAATGTTTTTCAAATTTTTTTATATAAATCAGTAGCTGTAAGTGGTAGAAATTAGTGTACGGAAAAATTTTTTAAAAAAAATTATTGTTGCAATAATTACTGCCAGTCAAAGTTTTCTTTAACCTTTTTTTTAGAATGTTATAAGTTTTGAACAAATTGTCTGATCGTGACGAAATGTTTTAATTTCTGTTGTAATAAGTTGAACTTATGTATTAAGAAAAAAATTCCAAAAATTTTGCATTTTTGTTGTTACTTAGCAATTTTTCTATCAACAATTGAATTTTAATGATTTGCGCCGCTTCGAAAAAATCTGAAAAAAAATTACAGAGATGCGGGTTCAATGCATCTCTGTACCAACTTGAATTCGTCAAAAAAATCGTGGAGCCTCAATTAGTTTTGATGGTATAAATATTATTGTGGTACCGGGCGGACGAAAAATGCTTAAAAACTTTGTTGTTTTTCAAAAAAATCAATAACACTAGCTTACAAGAAAATGGATCGGGTTTCTCATAGACTTTTTTCCATGTATTTTGGGGCGTAGTTTCCAAAAATGGCAACCATTTTTTTTTTTCTTAAGAATCGTTTTCGAGATATCCCCAAAAAACCCCTAATTCGGCATTTTTTTCATTTATTTGGCTATATCTCGATTAATTTTTTTTCGACTCAAAAACGCTTTTCAGCACTCCAAAGATATTTTTACTCCCTTTCTAACGGTATGCTGTTTCCTTGAATCGAATAAGATTTAATGAAGTTACAAGCGCTCAAAGTCCAAAAATACAATCGCTTTCGGCAATCGAAAAATATTTTTATTTCCTTTCTAACAGTATGATGTTTGTGTAAATCGGAAAAGATTTGATATAGTTACAAGCGGTCAAAGTCCAAAAAAACCGACTTATTTGGTGTTTTTTAACAATCTAATATATAAAATTCTCGTGTCACAGAGTTTGTTACCGAGCTCCTCCCAAAAGGCTTGACCGATTCTTATGAAATTTTTGGTGTATATTTGGTAGGTCTGAGAATAGGTGGTAGGCTATAAAGGGCCAAATAGACGTTCATGCGTGCATGATCAATAAAATGACGACATGCACGCATGGTGGATATCATTTTTGGTTGAACTTTTAACGTGTTGACATTATGACGTCAGAAGCATGTGCGGCAATTAAAATTGCATTAAATATTAAAAAGTATGAAATGGGTTTAATTTAAGCTCAAAAAATCTTTATAAATATATTTTAAAAAACAAAGTTCATACAAAAGTTTACTTATTTCATCTAATTATCTTTAGTGCATAATATTTCTAATTACTTTTCCGCACTCATTGTCACCTTCTTCGTCAAAAAATCATGTAAACTGAGCTAAGTTCAGAACACACTATCATGCATGCATGATCAATCAAAAACATATCAAAATATTTTAATATTGATAATGCGCATGACCAATCAGTCAATCAGCCACCTACACGGTCAGTTTGCATGAGCAATCACTTGATTCATCATGCACGCATGAACGTCTCTTTGGCCCTTAAGACTTTTATTTAGGGTGCATATTTAGGGTGGCCCTCACACAAATTTTTTTTATAATAGCATTTTCACAAACACCACTGCATCGATTCACATGGAGTTTACACCACGTAGCTTTTATATTAAGTTAAGCCCACTAAACTTTTATTAAGGTTACATATTTAAGGTGGCCATTATAAAAGAATATTTTTTAAATAGCATTTTCTCGAAGACCACTGCATCGATTCACATGGAATTTACACCACATGTCTTTTATATTAACAGACATAGTTAAGCTTATAAAAATTTTATTTAGGATGCATATTTAGGCTGGCCGTTATACAAAAATATTTTTAAAATAGCATTTTCACGGAAACCGATAATATCTCATCGACTATTTGACGCAGATGAATGAGACTTGGTACATATATAAAACATAAAAGCAGAAGTAAGATTCAATAAAAAAAAGTTGTCAGTGCCATAACCCCCCTTATGCGAAAACCGAGAACCGTTTCTCGTTCACATATAAACTCGCGAACTACAAAACGGATTTTCATAATCATTTTGAAAATGCTTCTTATGGTCTATGGAAGATTTTTGCAAAGTTTGGCTTAGAAAAATGGGCGATGACACGCCTTCCAAAATCAAATTTATCATATATCATCAACAATTTGACACAGATGAATGAGTTTTGGTACATAATTAAAGGTACGTACAAAAGATAGATATTATGAAGAAATGGATGGTGCCACGCCTATAATATGAGAAAAACCAAAATTTCTTATACCTCAGCAATTATTTGACACAGATGGATAAAATTTTGTACAAATGTATGTTTCTTTTAGCTTATGGATGGTTCCAAGCATAGTTAGTTTGGGAAAGTGGGCGTTGCTACGACTTCCATTATAAGAGGAAAATCAAATTTATCATATCTCATCAACTATTGGACACAAATGAATGTGACTTGGTACATACATACATCCATAAAAGGTTCGGGCAAAAGTTAGTTTCAATAAAACAAAATGGGTGGTACCACGCCTCCCATATCAGAGAAAAACAAAATTTCCGATGGAGCTGAATGAGGCAAGATACATATACAAAAAATACTTGCTAAAGTAATTTTCAATCAAAATCTGAGTGGTTTCATGCCTTCCATATGCGAATAAAACAACATTATGTACATGTATGTATTTATGTACATATGTATGGAACGATCCATGTCAACCGGGACAGTGGTCTGCCCAAAATTGAGCGCAGCGGAAAAACGTTTTCAAGGTGTCAAAATGTTCGTATGCTCAAGAGCTTTCATATGGGAACGGGTGTTTTCGAATTTTTTTTTTAAGGAAATGGCGACCATAAAACGGCGCCTACATATAGATATCTATGTGTAAATAGGCAGCTGGTAAACAGCCATAATCATAACCGCTTGATTTTTTTTATTTTGAAGGAAGGCTGTGAAGAGAGGGAGTGTATTCTATACTTTTTTTTCTATAGTAGGTGGTGCCACGCCCCAAACGGAAAATACGTTGCCACGGCTAAGCTAATGAAAGGATTTTAATAAAATTTGGGTTGGAGATAGACTGAACCATAAAAAAAGTAATTAGAAGCTCTGAGTTCTTAAATATGATGCAGATAAATGAGACTTAGTAATTATATAAGAGACAAGGACTACAACAAATTAAACTCATCGCCCCACCTACCAGTAAGGCCAGAGCAACGTCTGCCAGGTCTACTGTATGTATGTAAAAGAGTAGGGGCAAAAGTTATTTCACTTGAAAAATGAACTGTTTCGCTGTTTTGAAAGTTTCAATAAAAAAAATGGGTGGCACCACGCCTCCCATATCAGAAAAAAACAAAATTTTACATTCCATAGCGTGAGTTCATACAACATTGCGCCACTACCGAGAAAGGCAGAACAACGTCTGCCGGGACAGCTAGTAAATAATAAAAATCTTCAGCTGCAGTATGTGGACCAGAATCAAGAGATGGATTCATCCAAAACATGATATCTTCGCAAAAAGTATTACCATATTGTGAAACAAAACAAAATTTTTTAAGCAATAAATTTTTATAAAATTATCTTTCTCTTTTTTTTTTATTTGGATTGAATATTGAAAGTCGGACATATTTTGAAGACCTATTTTGACCATCAATATACAACTTTTTATCACACAGGAATGATGATTTTTAAAAAATCGCCATTATTCGAACAATTTCACTCCACCCTAACATACATACATATATGGGACTGTACCACTTTAAAACAAAAATTTTAAAATCTTTGAGCACTTTTTTTTTTGGCGGCGGTGAAATAACTTAAAATTTTCTGGAAGAAACTCCAGTTTCTAGACCTATTGCTTCTGATGTGGCAAAATTAGTACACTGACTAACATTCATGCATACCGGAGAAAATACTTCCACTTAATCAATTGAAAGGAGATTAAATTTATAACGACACTAAAAAAATAGGCTTAATACATCTAAACTCGTACTTAATTCTTCCAATACCATTTCTACTCTCTGGCTCATTGAACTACTTTATCAACATATATTATGTCGATAATTATTGGCAGCACCGGTATCTTGAATATTTTCTTACAAAAAGTTCTGATCTGGCAGTTCTCTTTGTTTTGACATATGCCAAATTTTATTATAGCAGTCGACAAAACCAAAACAAAACGCAGATAAACTTATTTTATTAAATAAAACTATTTTAAAATATTATTTTTGTTTTTATAGATGACCGTAGCAATACACAGCAACCTGGGAATTGTCAGTGCTTGGACTTAAATCCATACCGAGACGGTGTGAATGTCCCAAGCGCCAACTCAACATCAACTGCACAAATGCATTCAGGGGTATGTGTTTTCTATAATGCATAATCTTGTACTTTTCAGTGTGTTGATAAATTAAATGGACACACGCAACAAACTGCTATGGTGTTCAAGATGACTCCATTTGGTCATCTGAAGCCAGTTTAGCTGTCGTCAAAATGTGAGAGGAATGCAGTGTGCAGTTAAAAATTAGTGACTGTGGCAGTGGCGGTGGCGACTGTTGAAGCAATTGGACACTTGTCGACTTTTGACTGAGGAAATTCAATTTCCGAAGGTGATGTATTTTTTCTAATTCTTATTATTTACATATATATTATTTATTCATCTTTTAGCAAAAAAAAATATCTTTATAAGTAAACTGCAGCAAGGAAATTTACGTGAAGTTGACTTTTCAGAAAATGCAAGTGAAGAATTTATTAGCGTCAACTAAGAGGTGAAAGAAAAAGTATAAAAATAGGTTTTAAAAAATAAAACTTTCTTCCTTAGTGCTGTATTGAAATTTGTGCTATGTATAAATTCTTGTAGTGGTACAAAAAAATCAAAATTAATTAATGTTATGGACTGCGAATAGGTAGTTCAAGTTTCGAAACTGATAACAAAATAACATTTCCAATTTTTAGAATATGTATAGCCACTTCTAATGTCTTTTAATTTAGATATACAAAGCGAAAGCTTAAATGCTCATGTGACGTTCGAAAAAATTGATACTTTGTCAAAATTAATATAATCTAATCTTATGATACAAGAATGCTTTAAAGGCAATCTTATGGACGATGTTAGTTTTAAAAACCCAAATAATCATTTGGAAAGTACTGATTTATATTTTAGTGGCAATGTTTAAATTGTTTAAACTTTTATATTGAAACTATTGAGAACATATCGCACACATTTAGCTGAAGAGGCACAACTCAAAATTTGCCATTTTCGAGTTACTTGTTAAAACTTCATCACATACATACATATCTATCAGCACAAAAGAGATAAGTTTATTATTTGCTATACTTTGGTGTCAAAATACAGTTATGTCTCTCTTCATGTTGCAATAGAAATTAGGCTACGATATTTAAAAGTGTCCTATTTATAGTGTCGGAGAGTTCAAGCTGTTGTGATCGCGACGTGGCTTCCAACCATATTCTGTTAGTACCTTCGTCTAAATAAACCACACTTTAGTTATGAAAAATAGTTCAAAGCTCAAAAAAGTTTTTTGCGTTTTCTGAAAATTCCAAAATTTTGAGTTGTACCTCTTTAGCTAAATGTGTGCGATATGCAAATGTTAAATAAATGTAAGATAATGAATCCAAAAGCAATTGCTTTAAAAAAATCTATTATTCCTTAGGTACAACTTTTCCAAACGCAATTGACAGTTAAATTAGATTGTTAAAGGTGATGGATTTAAAAATCGAAGACCCTTTAAAATTTTGGAACAAAGTATGTTCAATGAAACTGAAAAATGTTAGTTTAAATGAGTTTAAATTTCCTCTTATCAAAAGAATTTTTCAACATATATTAAGTATACCAAACTCCACAGCATGTGTGGAAAGAGTATTTTCAAACACACATAAATAATAAAACAAATAAGAGGAGTAGATTATCTACAGAAACTGTGGAGGCAATACCATTGGCCCAAGACCTTTCTAAAGAGACTGATTTTAAAAATATTGACTTTAAAATTGATTTGCTACAAATGTTCAATCAAAACATCGCACACATTTAGCTAAAGAGGCACAACTCAAAATTTCCCATTTTCGAGTTTACTTGTTAAAACTGTTCATCATACACATATCTGTCAGCACAAAAGAGACTAGCTCGTTTTTTGCTGTACTTTGGTATCAAAAAACAGTTATGTCTTTTTTCATGTTGCAATAAAAATTAGACTACAATATGCAAAAGTGTTATATTTTTAGTGTCGGAGAGTTCAAGCTGTTGTGATTGCGACTTGGCTTCCAACCATATCCTATTAGTACCTGCATCTAAATAATTCACACTTTATTTATAAAAAATAGTTCACAAGCTCAAAACATTTTTTTGCGTTTTCTGAAAATTTTAAAATTTTTAGGTGTGCCTCTTTAGCTAAATGTGTGCGACATTTACGACACTAGAGATAATTGAAATTTTAAAATTTAAACATAACAAGTTAAGATGTTATCTTCGGCCAGGCCGAAACTCACATACCCTACACTGCACTGAAAGTCCCTTTTAAATAAATGTTAAAAGATGTGAAGAGATTGAATAAGTCGAAAAAAATGTGAAATGTAAAAAATATTTAGGGGATAAAAAATGTTGAAACAGTTGTAAAAGACTGAAAAAGTCGATAAAATATGAAACCATTGAAGAAAGTTGAAAGAAATTCAAAATGTCGAAAAAATATGAGAAATGCTTAAAAATGTCGAAATAATATGAAAATGTCCAAAAAAGTTGAAAGAGGTTAAGAAATAATAAAACTATTCAAAATCGCTGAAAAAGTCTTAAAAATAATGAAGATAAATGAAAGAGGTTGAAAAAGTCAATCGAATACATATGGGATATATTACTTACTTACTTAGATGGCCATAACAACCCGTTGTCAGGTTACGGCCGACCTCATTAGCTCTCGCCAGGCGCCTCTGTTTTGCGCGCGCCTTCTCCATTCATTAATGCCAAGCATGGTTAGGGCTTCCTCATGGAGGCATGGTCTCCCTCTTCGTCGTTGACCGGGGACCTTCCCTTCGAATACCTTTTTCGCTGGAGCTTCTTTATCCATACGATGGACATAACCCAGCCAGCGTAGTCGCTGTATTGTTATACGCTTAACTATGTCAATGTCGGCGTAGAGCTCATACAGCCCAACTGTATGAGCTGCTTGTAGAAGTCCACATAAGTGGGTAAAGTTCCTGATCGCCACTCACCTGGGAGTGGCCAGGTATGATTATTTTGCAAGCAGTTCAAGCAGCTCACAAACTTCCGGCCTTTTGGCCAAGTATCCTCTGGAGATCCCTTGGACACCCGTCCGGGGGTGAGCTAGTTGTGAGAAGGCGAGTCCTCCTAGACTTAAAACTTGGAATGTGTGCGTAGGTTTTGGGTCCCACCACACATCATCATTTCCAATGAAAACCAAAACAGCCTCGGCTAATATGGGATGTATTGGAAAAAGTTAAAAGGTTGATATGGAAAATATTGAAAAAAAATCGAATAAAAACTAAGAAATTTAAATGTGCCACGCCCACTTCTCCAATTCAGCCTACTTTTGGGTTACTAAATTATACTCGTCATGGACATTCACATACTAAACCTTAGCTCAATAGATTGTATAGTTTGCGATATATGCCGTAAATTGTCTTAAAATTTAGGGCGGTAACACACCCACTGGTGTAATATAGTCCGATTTTTATCCAGAAATAACTTTTTATAAGCAACACTCTTTCACCAAATTTTAGTCTGATTGATCACATATTTCGAAAGATATGCCACTTAAGGTATTTTACTTGTATGGTGAGTGCCACGCCCACTCGTGCTGTTTCGCCCACTTTCGATTTAGGTATACCTTTTAGCAAGTAAGCCACCTAAATTAAATTTCATATCAATGGTTGCAATAGTTCTATCAATATAGCGATTGCAACTTCATGGTAACACAGAAGTTGCCACGCCAACTATTGCAATCTCGTGAATTCTCATTTAATTTCAAAGCCCATAGCAGCCGACACCTCTAAGCCAAATTTTATGAAGATTACTCTCATAGCACACTATCTATAACAGTAAACGTTTTTTGCTTGTATGGGAGGTGCCACGCCCACATGCTCCATTGCTCCAAGTTTTTGCAAAAACATACCTTCTAGCAAGTATATCTGCCTTATTGAGTTTCATAACGATTACGTTGTTAGTTCTCTAAATATAACGTTTATAAATACTGTGGGCTGTGCCACGCCCTTCATCGAGTTTTTCAGTAAAGCAGCAGAGCTTGTGTTGATGACTGCTTTCGGTGGGATCATATCTAAAATTTTTATGAAAATCGTTTGAGCAACTTTTGAGATATATGGAATAAAAATTTTTAACTGTTGAAAAGAGCCACGCCCACTTTTACGATTCCGCCCACTTTTATCACAATTCAATATATATTTGAAATGTATCCGTTTACCAAATTTCATCACAATAACTTGCACGGCTTACGAGATATGGTGGTATAAAAGTTAAAATTTAGGGCTGTGCCACGCCCCTGTAGGAAGCTTTGAAAACTAGAAAGTTAACCTAATCCTAATCTTGTTCACATGTGCATCAAATCACCAATTTTCATCAAAATCGCTGCAATTTTCAAAATAGTCCTGGGTAAATATACATAGAGTATGAGCGGTAGGCGTGTCTGTGAACCGATATCGCCCATTTGCAATAGCAAGATGCCTGCAAGAAGATGTGACCTGTGTCCGAAAGTTTCATTCCATTAGCTTTCTTGGTTTTCTCGTAAACCTGATTTCAACAGACAGACAGAATTTATTACATAATTTTCTTGTAATAAATATTTACTAAAACGAAGTCAAAAAACAAAAAAATGATTTCCCATTTTGGATTCGTGGGCTTTTAGAACTAAGAATTTTAAAATGGACTAAATGCGGCTGTTTTCAGTTCAAAATATAGCTCTTTCTCAGGACCAGTACCACTCAAGGAGTTGAAATTTGGCTGCAGTGCTATCTTTAAAGTACTTTGACATGTCGAAATTTGAGAAAAAACCAGATGTTTTTAAAATTACATGCATATGTTATTACATATGTATGTACATTAAAGTGGCCCTTATTTTCAAAAGTGTCATTTTTTAAATCGATCCCCCTAAAAATGTGCGAATAGATGATAAACGATGAAATGTGAAGTTTTAGATTAATCCGAAGTGACTTAGAGGTCGCTCAAGCCGGTCAAAATATCGAAAAAAAAATTTTTTTTTTCTATTTTTTTTCCTTTGAGGTATGTATGTTAAACTTATCTTGAAAAAAAAGTAAATATATATTCATATTATGTAATTAATTTCCTTTCTAACTAAAAATCATAAAAATCGGTTGACAAATAAAGAAGTTATGGCCGTTTATATTATTTAAAAACCAAACATTTTGATTTCTATAGCATATATGTATGTACTTGTAAAGATAATAGCTATCAATATTTTTTTATTTTGAAAAATTTTTTTTAACAATAAGAAAATTGAAAAGGAAAAATAATACAAAACTAATATTTAAGTCAAGGCTGAATTAGTATGTGATTTGAAGTTTTTACGATAGTCAGTAACCACTTGCAATAAATCTTGTTCTTTCTTGGTAAACATTTTATTGTATTCTTCAATTAATTTTACTCCACGTTCTGCTGCATCATTTACCACATTTATGTTATGAATTATATTATTTCCTTTTTTATAAGCTTCATTGGCGTTCCACTTAGAATGGTCTTCATATAAAAAATCAGTGGAAATTCCAAAGCGATTAAAAAATTTATGTGTGTAAACGGTAACAAATTCCTGGAGCCCTTTATTTAAAAATGTTTTCATTTTCGTTGGCTTAAGAGGTATACGCTTCATTTTTTCTATTATATCAATATCGCCGTCATACATCATTCTATTATATCAATATCGCCGTATACAGATTGCATCATCTCATTCATCAATACTATTTTTAAAAATCATTATCTTTTCAGATATTTCTCTTTTAATTTCATTGTTAACGTTTTCATCAAACAAACTTAGCGCAACACATTCGTCTGACAGGTACCATAAATGATTCGAAAACTTTTTGACTTTTTGATATTTGTTTGTCAAATGATTTGTAATTATAAAATTCTTTTAAAAGACACAAGTCTTGGTATGGCGCAAATGATGCTATTGGACATTTAAACCAAGCCTTTACATAAAAACGGATATAAATGCACATATACCTCTTAAATTGTTTTCTTCAAACGCTGTTAGAGTAAATGCTGTTCGAAATAGATACATTTTCAACGAGTACAAAGCTTTAGACATCCATCTAGCGTGGTGCATTGGCCCTGGATTGCGAAATACTGTTTTGGAACTTGTACCTAAAAAAATTAAAGTCAACTCCAATAGCTCTAGATAATCGTCTCTTGCATTTTTTTTTTTCAATTGACGTTTACAAAAGTTTGAAACTTCTTCTTTTACATCAATTAAAATTTTAAAAAGCTTTTCGTCTTCAAGTGGTGGCTTAAAATTCATTTTATCAATATTTGGCCAATACGATTGAAATCTTTTAAATACAGGAACATCACAACCGGAAGAAGCTGATATAAATTTGGATTCAAATACACCTCTCAGCACAATTTCATATAAGTATATGGTGGCGGCATGGTAAATAAAGTAAATCTCTTTCCATTTTTTGTTCCAAAAGTGATGCCGCTCCATTGATTTTGCCTGTATTTGAACTGGTTGTATCACAACACAATGCAACTATTTTTTAGTCAACATTCCATTCGACTAAAAGTTCATATATTGCATCACACATATCAATTCCTTTTCCAGTGGATAATTTAGGAACAACTTATTATAACAGGTAATCTGTCTACCTTAACGTTTCCAGTAATTTCTGGTAAAAGTTTTCCATCCCAATGCAAAACACCATGATCTATCTAAAAAAATATACATACAAAGAATATAATTACAGATTTGTATTCTAGATAAATCGTACATACTTTAAATGCATTTTTAATTTCTGTTGCTTTTTTCATTCGATTCAATTCCCTTTGACGCTGTAAGGTTGAACGATTAATTATCAAGTTATCAATAGGTTTGTTCGAAGCAGATTTTGTGGTAAAAATTGAAAAGTGTCAAATCGCGATTTTTGAGAGAGTAAAAGCTAAAATTTCTCTGACTAATCGAATCACCACAATTCTGTCTAGAACGGAAAAATAGGTAAAAATTGAAGACTGTCAAAAAGTTGCGCGTATTTTAGTAAACAAACAATGGCAGAGTTTAAGAGCTAAAACCAGCACCATAGTTGCGTAACCGTTTGGTTAAGACATTCTGAATGCAAGGCGAGTGAAGCATTTTCGAGAATATTATTGAAATAACTTAAAAACTAAATGTTCGATTTTAAAGTTTTCTGCCTGATTTGTATAGCTTCATAAATTATTTTGAACTTTGATTTATTTTAAATGCATAAAATGCATTTTGTAAATGTAAATGTAAAGTAAATGTTCGATTTTAAAGTCTTCTGCCTAATTTTTATTGCTTCATAAATTATCTTGAACTTTGATTTATTTTAAATGCATAAAATGCGTATTAAAACAATGCTTAGGATGTTAGTCCTGAAAAGTTGTGCACTAAATTTTTTTTGTTCAAACAAAGAGTTATGTTCGATGGATTTGTAAAAACAAAAAAAAAATGGAGCAACTTTCATTTAGCAACACTTCCAATTCCTTACGTTAAAACTGCGCACTTCGAAAAACAGTATCTTAAAAATAATTATCTGGTTGACTACCGTACAACCATTCAGGTAACATTCAACTTTACGATTCCTTTTCAATAAAAAATCGCTCAGCTATTTAATTAAATAAATGAGCATTTACCAAGAAATGTTTTGATTTCAAGCTTTTTGGTATGTTGCTCCTTCTTAACACAACCTTATAAGAAGTGAAAAAAAAAATCAACGCTGAAAATTATTTTATATGGAAAGTATTGGACAGGTATAATTCAGACAGGAAATTTCATTTCCCTCTCATGCAAAAAGTGAGTCATCAGTCTCGTTGCCTACGATTTTGACAGTCTTCAATTTTTAGCCACAAGAAATTTATCTTGGTGAAAATTGAACTTATTTTTGGGAGGGGAAGTGATCAGCTGTTTCTTACTCTCATTTTTTCTCTCTCAAACACCACATTTTTTCTGTCTCGAACACTTTTTGTGGTAAAACTTTATAAATATTTATAAATATTTACCTATTTTTTCAGTCTCGAACAAACCTAATATCATGACCTAATGCTTATGCAATAGCAATAATGACATGCATAGCTGAACGGTCGCTTATTTTGCATTTATCCAAAGCGGACACAACTCTAGAATTAATCAAATCTTTTTTTCCTCTTATTTTAGGCTGACTTGGTCCAGATACATTTTCATTTGTAGCTACGTATGTGTCACTATCAGTTCCACTTTCTGATGAAAATACTAATTCTAAAATCAATCATTCAAATAAAATTAGAACTACATAAAGCATGTTATTAATTGAAAAATATAATAAAAAATACAGTATAACCTCTGTAAGTCGTACTTAAAGGGAGACGCAAAAAAAATTCGAGTTATAGAGTTTTCGAGTTATGAAGGACTTCGACTTAAGCGAATTTTGTCAAGAAATCTCCGACTTGTAGAGGCTAAAAGAGGTTCCACTGTAATTTAAGATTGATTTTATAATAGCACAATACCTTGAGAACTATTAATAGCGACTTCCATACAAAGCGCTTTGTTTCTTCTGCTTCTAAACATTTGGATTTTCTTTTTGATTGTTGTAAGGTTTTCTTATCAATACCCGCCAAGCAACCTTGACGACCTTTTTGACGTTGTGCGATCAAAAATTGGTTACTTCTTCACATTTCATTGTTGTCAATGCATCAGCATGTGCAATGTCAAAAAGATCATCCAATTGCTCTAGAAACACTTTTTCTATGTTACACTGAACGTTCGATCCTCTATTTTTATCTTTACTATTTGAAATCCACTCTTTATGCAAATTTTCAAATTTATCAACACAGCATTGTTCATCTCTGGTTGGAATTTTGGC
Organism: Tricholauxania praeusta; assembly: GCA_949775025.1. Lineage (NCBI taxonomy): Eukaryota > Metazoa > Arthropoda > Insecta > Diptera > Lauxaniidae > Tricholauxania > Tricholauxania praeusta. The sequence goes on from OX459028.1 coordinate 114,748,082, forward strand.
TTTTGACCAAAATACTGTAGCTTCCTTAATAGCTAAACGTGCACTTTCAAGAAGAGTTAACTTAACAATATTATGGTTATAAAAGAATACTGACAAAATTTGTTTGTTTGAAGGCAACCTTGCACCAAGAATTTGAGAATTTTCACTTCCAACCAAATATATATGTGAACGTAAACTATTTTCTCTAATTGTATTCATTTTTAAAATTATAACTTTATTTGTTAATTGATAATAAAAATTTGTAGAAAATAAAATTTTTCTTTTTAGCTTTTCTTTCTTCACCACACAAAACACGTCTACAATCGTTTTACAACTTTTGAAATCTAACGTACATATCAATGCCTGCTTTTCTTGTGCAAGCCTATTTTTGAAACATACATTAATATCAAATATTCTTATACTCGTAGAAATTAAAATGTTCGGTTTTTAGTAATATAAATGGCCATTACTTCTTTATTTGTCAACCGATTTCTATGATTTTAAGCTTGTTAGAAACGTAGTTAGTTATATAATATGCATTAGTATTTATTTTTATGGTTTGACATTCATTCAGAAGTGAGTAAATGAACAAAATGCAAAAAAAAATCATATTTTTCGAAATTTTGGTCGGCTTGAGCGACCTCCAAATCCCCTCGGATTGATCTGAAACTTCACATTTTATCGTTTTTCATCTATTGGCACACTTTAAGGGGGATCGATCAAAAATCGCACTGAAACAAAATATTCCCATACACTCGGGGGCCACCTTAATGTACATATGTATATGTAATATTAAAAAACATTTAATATGGAATTAAAAGGAAAGCTCTAAGGATTTCTTTTGGTTTAGTTTGTATCGATTATAATTTACATTCCAAATACTACCTGTTCAGGTGGCAATTGCACCAATGCAACTTGTTATCGATTACACATAATCGATGGCAAAACATTGACGATTAACACCATTGGATAGTTTTAGTTTACATTTTGTAAACAAAGAAAAAAACGGCGACATTGATCGTTCAAGTTCAAAAAATATGGCGCTGCGAGTGATTTGGGTATCATAAATTTTTTAACCATTACCTGGATGACACCGCGAAACATTTTTAAGCCGTCGATTATCAAATTATAAGCAAAATTAAATAAATTTAAAATTATGAAGTTTCAGAACCGGATTTTCATCACTAGAGCAGGGGTTCTTAAACTTATGTAGTCCGAGGACCCCCTATCGAGCTAAATTTTTTTTTCGGACGCTATTCCAACCGTAGACATTTGACGTCGCTCCTAAGCTTACTTTCTGGCTTTCTTGCCAACCGTTCGGTTTTCACCCAGTCTGGTTTTTGAAAGTTTTGTCCGGTTGTCAAACTCAATCAGACATAAAATGTCCGATTATCTGATGAGGTAATGGAACGAAGTCTTATTATTTTGCTTTGATTTTTCCGGTTTTCAAAGGTCTTTTCCGGATTTGAAGGTCCAAAAGTTGACACTACTTTCCAATAAATATTGACACTCATGCCATTACTATATCTCTCTGTATTTTAACAAATATTGCGCATTTATAGAGGCAAACATTTTTATTAGGATTTTCATGTAATGTAAATCTAAATGTAAAACTCAAATGAACACAAATTGTGGAAATGTTAAAGAATTAATATATATATAATAGTTACAAGTCAAAATATGTACATTAAACTCAGACAACTATTTTTTGGTCAAAATAGAGCTTAGAAAATATATTGATTTTTTTTTCTTGTTTTTTTTTTTTAATAAATAATATAATAATAAAGCTTATAATGAAAATTATGTTTTTGGTGACTATTGGTTATTTTATAAACTAAATTTGTTATATTTTCTTATATTGAAGTTTTTATTTAATGAGATGGATGATGTTGTTTTCTTGAAACCAAATCCATAATGTCCGGCTCTATATTCAAAATTTTTATCCTCAGGTCTGCTTCTACATTAAGCTTGTTTCTATACTTTGATTTTATATATAATATCACCGAAAAAGCCTGTTCACACAAATACGTTGTACAAAACGGAATCAAGTTTTGGAGGGCCTTATTTGCAAGTGCAGGGTAATCGGATTTTAGCTGTAACCAAAAGTTAGTTAGTTCAATTTTATTGAACCTTAGTTTCAAAGACGTATCGTTGTCAGAATCAGGACATGGAAAATACTTCCGGAAGCTGTTTTAGTGTCATTAAATGTTCGACAAAAAGCAGCCGCGTTTCATTATCGACCTCCTTATTAGAAAATTCTATAAAGTCGCTGAGTGTTGGAAAAGACTCATACACACAACTTTGAATGCGTATTGACCATAATTCGATTTTTTTATAATCGCTTCTATTTTATCTTCAACTTTAAATTTATTTGAAGAAAAAATATCAGTCAAGTAAGCAGCCTTAGCTTACCAGAGAAAATCATTAAAACATTCTTTCAGTTCAAATTGCGTTTCCATTAAAAATAGTCGTATTTCGTCACGAAGTTCAAAAAGGCGATTGAGTACTTTCCCTCGTGACAACCAACGTATTTCTGTGTGTAATAATAGTTGTTTATGTTGATTCCCCATCTCCTCGCACAAAACTTTGAAAACACGGGAATTAAGTGGGCGAGCCTTAATGAAATCGACAACTTTAACCCTTTCGGAACTTCTCCTTTCCATTTGACTTTAAAAATCAGTTTTTTCCGTTTTCTTACTCTTAAGGCCAATTTAAACAATAATTGAAACTAATTTATAAAAATTTTATTTTTGAAAGTGGTTTTTGGGAGTCATGCCATATGGCATAAAATGTACTGAATGGTAATGAAAGTACCAAAATGCAAATTTAAATTCTTAATATAATTCGAATGATTTTGTGCTAAGACACATACAAATACAAAATTTCTTGATAAAAAAAAATTCAAAAGGATGTAATGCCATACTACAGATCAAATCCGAATAAGAAATACTCTATAATAACCCTTGAAAAGCAAACAATTTTGATTTTTTCTACAATTTTACTTATTTCAAACTTAAAAAAGTAGAGAAAAAAAATGTTATTGCTTATTATATACAAAACATTAAGCATACTATATATCAATTATGTATGTAAATTATGGAATCAATGGGGGCCCGCCTTTACCCAGACTTGGGAGTAATCAATTACATTTGGTAATTAATTACATATGCAATTACAATTACTTGTAATTTTGTAATTGAAATTTTTCAATTACAATTACATGTTAATGTAATTGAAAGATACGCATTTACAATTACTTATAATTGCAATTGAAATATTTTCGTCGGAAATTATTGTAATCCAAAATATGTAATTGAAAAGCAAAGTAATTGAACGAAATTTGTAATGGATTACTTTTACTTGTAATTTCCAACTGTTTAAGTAATCAATTACAAGATATAACTTATTAATACTAAACACAAATACGTATCCATACATCTACTATTATTAAACGAGCTTAAATTGTATGTTTATAAATATATGTATGTATATGGGACGTTCCATGTCAACCGGGACAGTGGTCTGCCCAAAATTGAGAGCAACCGAAAAACGTTTTCAAGGTGTCAAAATGTTCGTATGCTCAAGAGCTTTCATATGAGAACGGGTGTTTTCGAATTTTTTGTTTTTAAGAAAATGGCGACCATAAAACGGCGCCTACCTTTAGATATCTATGTGTAAATTGGCAGTTGGTAAGCAGCCATAATCATAATCGCATAATTTTTTTATTTTGTAGGAAGGCTGTGAAGAGACGGAGTGCAGTGTATACTTTTTTTTCAATAGTAGGTGGTGCCACGCCCCTAACGGAAAATACATTGCCACGGCTAAACTAGTGGACCAATTTTAATAAAATTTGGTTTGGACTGAACCACAAGAAAAGTAATTAGAAGCTCTTAATTCTTAAATGGGGCGTGGCATTACTCTTAATACGAAAAAGCGCTGTTTCGGCTGAACCGCGTCATCGATTTTGATAACCTCTTTAACTAATATTCTTTGAAAAAGGTAGACAACTTAACACCCTTTTGAGGAGCTTTGTCGAGACATATAAGGCTATAGCAATCCGCGAAAAAATAAAAAGTTTTTTTTTTTTTGAACCACTCTAATATATATAAGCATATTGTTGTTGGTATGCCTCTGCCTCTACATTATAAGATGAGCCCACAAACCAAATCTTCTTAACGAATCGAATTTTAAAAAATTTTATCGCTTGTAAGAAATTTTTTTCAAATTTTAATAAATGTAATTGCAGAAAAATGTGTAATTAATTACATTTTTGTTTCAAATTACTTGGCAAAGGTAATGGATTACAAAAATCAAAAGGATTACATTTTCATGGATTACTAATCCAATTACAAAAGTAATTGCAATTGCATGTAATTGTAATTTTAAATTATATGTAATTTAAATTAATGTAATTGAAAAAACTTCAATTACAATTACTTTTAATTGATTTTTTCAATTACAGGTAAGGATTACTTGTAATTGTAATTGAAAAAAATGTAATCCAAAAATTCCCAAGTCTGCTTTTACCAATCCAGTTTTAAAAATCCATTTTTACAAATATATATTATACTTTTCTTCCACTAGGACTTCTTACCAATTTTTTTTACCACTTTCCTTTTCTTCCACTGGAACTTTATACCAATATACTTTTACCACTACATTTTTACCACAAATAAGTAAAAATTCCACAAGAGATAAACATTTATTCAAAATTGTATATTATGGCCTACAGCTCTCAAATATTTGGCCCCCCTCTTTTTGGGTTTCATATTCTTGTACTAAATTTGCTATGCGTACTTCAGTGGAGTTTCTAGCTCTGCTTTCATTCTTTTTTAATTTGCGTCCAATGTCAAGCTCCTTGAACATTGTTTCTGTATCTCCTTGCTCCTTTTGCAGTTCTACCAAGAAAGCATATAGGCTTGGATGATGTCGACCAACGACCACAGCAAAACGAGTGAAGAATATACAACTTTCAAAAGTAAGTAGTGGTAAAAAGAATTAATGGTAAAATGTATAAGTGGTAAAAAGAATTGATGGTAAAATTGGTACAGTGGTAAAAACGGATTGGTAAAAATAGGCTACAATCTATGGAATCATCATCATGTCGTCAACGCATAAGCTTTAACCTTAGGGAATATCAACAGTTCATCTTGAGAACATAGTTATATGTAGGCGAATCTTAAAAGTTTGTCTTTTGATTTCTCATCTAGGATAAACTTTAGACTATTGCGTATTGAATTAAATCTACTTTCTGCCATATTTTGACAAAATGCTGGAATTTCAGTGGCATCGTGGCATCGATAATCGAGAATATCCGATATTTGCACTTACGATTTCAAAGCCTACAAATTTCAGAATTTCTTCCCTTGTGACATTAATTGGTGTCCCACTTTGTAAAAGTGAGGCTTGATTTATTGCTTGAACAATTATATCAATAAAACCACCTGTGAAATATTTAAAAAAATATAAAACAGGAGTGTTCAAGCTTTGTTTAGGATAATTTTCAGAAAAATCTGAGCTTGAAACACTTCATGGCTTCTTAATCCATCGAAATTGAAGGGTTTTTTTGAAATGATATGTGCGCAACCTCATCCAGATCAAACAAATTATCTTCTGGAACCAATATATTATTTTCTACATCTAAATTTTCCCCAAGTAATTTATTATTATTATCCGGATTAGATAGCTCTTCGACTAAAAAAGAGATATTAACTTCCAGAGTTTCTAATATGGTCCCCAAAACATAAGTTTATTCTTCATCTTCATCAGATAAATCTAAGTCATCAAAATTAATTTCAATATCTTTTCCTTTCAGTTTTTTAAACATTGTAATTGCCTTAACTATAAGTCAAATTATTGAATATAAAAGCGTCCAATGTAGGGCTACCAGATGGCATACTTTAGTAGCAAAAGTGCTACTTTTGCAAGGCTTTGCTACTTTTCACTCGAAATGTACTACTTTTGGATGGATTTGCTACTTTCGATGTTTGCATTGTAAAATAAAAGTTATTTCAAATATTCTTTTAATTTGCTGAGGTTTTGGCGTACAAAGTGAAGACCTTTTTTTTATTTTTTTTTATTTGTATGGAATTAAAAAAATTTTTAGTTTTCATTACAAAATTGTAATTTTTTGATATGTGCTACTTTTGTAGGCAGGCTACCTGGTAGCCCTAGTCCAATGCTGCAACTCTTCTCAACCAAATGAAATGTTTTAGCACCTTTATATCAAATTCATGCCGTATGGCATAGCGCGACAACTGCTGGGCCAACTTCACATACAAATTTTTGTATGATTTATAGTTTTTTGCAAATTTCATATACTAAATGTCGATATATTTTTTTTTGCAATACGGCACATCATAGCACAAGTTGAGCACAATACAGCACAATTTTTTTTTTTTTGGAATATCGACAAATGCTGGGCCAACTTCACATACAAATTTTTGTATGATTTATAGTTTTTTGCAAGTTTCATATAGTAAAAGTAGATATATTTTTTTTTTGCAATACGGCACATCATAGCACAATCAGTTTTTTTTGGAAAATCGACAAATGCTGGGCCAACTTCACATACAAATTTTTGTATGATTTATAGTTTTTTGCAAGTTTCATATAGTAAATGTCGATATATTTTTTTGAAGTGAAAACTTCTTAAGGCCGCGGTTACACTGGATGCGGATTTTTGTTCGTACGAATTCGTACGTATTCGTAAGAATTGCAAAAATTGAACAAATGCATGTGTGTATATGAATGCGGTTACAGTGGCTACGCATGCTTCGTGCGTATTCGTACGAATCTGTACGACTGCTTTGATGCGAACAAAAAATTTTGTTTTTCATCAGAACAGTCGCACGAAAACAAGGAGAAAAACAGCTGATGGATTGCACTTCAACTGAAAGTATGAACGAAGTCGCGTCTAATGTAACCACTCTGTTCATATATATTCGCACGAACAAATTATTAAGAATTCGTACGAACAAATTTCCGCATCCAGTGTAACCGCGGCCTAAGGCACGTTGTGCACCTCCGTAAGAAAGCATTCGCGGCTGAGGAAAAAAGTATAAACTCGCGACACCGACCGTCATCGGGATTCCCCGTCATGAATGAGAGCGATAGTAAAATATGAATGTTCTATTGTTTCTCTTAAATAAATATTCCAAGTGGAAGACAAAAAGCAAAGCAGACACACTAACTGACACATTTCATTCTCATTCAACGATTGTTATGCTTACATGTTTGTTTCTTTCAAATTCCGCGTTGTTGCGTTGACAAATTGAGAATGAGAGCGAGAGTAAAATTTGAATACATATTCCGTTTTTGTCTTCCATTGCATTGCCATATAAAAAGAAAACGCACACATACCAACTAACACACTAACTTGCCATTAAACGATTTGTTATGCTTGCATACTTCTTTCTACGTGTGAAATTAATTTTCTTAGCAATTTTAAAACTTTAATATTTTGATATTTAAGAGGAATATCGTGATAAATATCAAATGAACAGTAAAGAAAACAAAATTATTAGTGATTATATCTAATTAAAAAATAGTTCATTGTGTCGTATCATACAATAGTATAATAAACATTACAAAACATCATGAAAAAAATAAATCCAAAATATTATTTCAAGTTTTCACTTCTGTCGGCATTCCCGGAGTGCAACCCGCCGGTTTTTTTTTTTTGTAATGCGGCACATCATAGCACAAGTTGAGCACAATACAGCACAACAATTTTTTTTTTGGAATATCGACAAATGCTGGGCCAACTTCACACACATTTTTGTATGATTTATAGTTTTTTGCAAATTTCATATAGCAAAATATGAAATATTTTTTTTTGCAATACGGCACATCGTAGCACAAATCGAGCACAATACAGCACAACCAGTTTTTTTTTGGAAAATCTACAAATGCTGGGCCAACTTCACAAATTTTTTATAGTAATTTTTTTGTTTAAATACTTAAAATTATTTGTTTTGCGATACAGCACATCATAGCACAAGTCGAGCACAATACAGCACAACATCAAATGTTTGAAAATTCGAAAAATGCTGGGCTGACTTCACACTCAAAAAATGTTTTTGGTCATAAAGGACGAAATTCCAGGAATAATTTGATATCCTTTACGGCACATGGCAGCACATCCTGAGCCCATTAGAATACAAGGTTCTTTTTTTTATAAATATGAAAAATTCTGGGCCAACTTCACACTAAAAAATTATTTTGCTTATAAAAATCGATTCCTACGAACGATTTTTTTAAAAAAATACGGCACATCATAGCACAAGTCGGGCACATGACAGCACAAGTTCTATTCATTAAAAAATCGAAAAATGCTGGGCCAACTTCACAGACATAATTTTTTTGATCGAAATCGAAAATTCAATTAAAATTCTTGGCATATATTTTACACATGATTATGTATGATTAGTTTAATGTAAAAGTAACTTTTGCCTAAGTTACTATAACGCAACACAGGAAAAAATACAAAAAAAGTGTACTCCATTCAGAGTTAATTCATCAAGTTCTTTACAGATAAAACTCTTAACAAATATTGATTGAGAGGTTAACATAAAACTACCTGTTAATAGACAAACTCCAAGAATAGAACGTAATGAAGTCAATTTTCTAATTTTATGACATATTTTAAGAAATCCCGAAATTTTTCAATAATGGTTCGTGTACTAAACACACAACCCATTGATGAGGATTGTTGTGTTGTAATAAAATTAACCTCAAACAGGTCAATGTCTTACGGAGGGTTCAAATTTGTTGTAGCATATCTACAGGTAGTTCACATTGATAGGGGCTTATCTTTTCTGTCAGCTAGTAAGTCATAAAGCTTGGCTATGTAAAAAAAAAAACCAGCATAAATGAGGGGATTTTCGAAGGACAGTAAAATATATAGAAATAAATTTTATAACGGTCAAATGCACGAACTAATAAATTCAAAAAACCTGTATGAGCCTGAGAGTGTATGCGACCTAAAATCAGATTTTTGATATGCGGTTTCGGCATTCTTTTAAGCAAATAACAGTTAATTAAAAAGCATTTACCATGGGATCGGCAATAACATAATATCTGAGCTGTTGCAGCTAGGAAGTGGAAAACCGATATTTTTTTTACATATGTCCGGTCAACTGTCAATTTTTTCATGAGAAAGAAAGGAGAAGAAGAAAAACAAATTACAGATTTGAATTTCCCGATCGAAAGTTTCCCGAAAGCCATACCCACATTGTTGGAAAATCTTATAACGTCTGTAACTTGCATCATTTTTTGAATCAATATTTTGGAAAATGGGTTGACTGCTTAAAACAGAGGGCGCTAATCCAGTTTTCAATATTAACCTTAATCCTAGTAATGGGCTTTGTCCAGACATATAAGGCTACTGTAATCCACTGACATGTCGTGAAAATATCAAAACGTTTTTATTTTAAACCGCTATAATGTACACGTGTCAAAATTGTAGCAAATTAAAGTCATAAGTTGTAAAAAATACTGACAATTAGCAGCCACAATTGTGTTTGACTACGCTCGTTATACACTAGTATATTTGCTGTACACTAGAACATTTGCTGTACACTAGAACACTTGCTGCACTCGCTTCACTGAACAGTATATTCAAGACATTTTGTTCTAGTGAAGTCTGATCTCATGAGTACAGTGCTTGAATATTTTGCTCTCTCTTTTGTTTGGATTTTGTTCTAAGAAGGGATTTTGTTTCTAAACTAATGCAGATGCTTTGCAAGCAGTGGATAGAATGAAGTAAGTGCTTGATTTGCAATAGAATGTTTTGAGACGCATTTCAAGCACATTCATGCAGAGCTCTACTAAATAACATGGGGCCGCTCATTCGTGATGGGGATGATTGGTCAAAAGGTAAAATTTTAAAGTTTAATCATTAAAAAACCAAAATAAAACTGTTTTCCTTTTTTTTCAAAAACGTTTGGAAAGATTTTATTCATTCATTCAGATAACAGCAAAGAAAACAGAGAAGTTTTCAATAAATATACAATATGCCCTCTTGCAGAGGTGGTCGCCAATATTTCTAGCTTCAAAAAAGTTATAAATCCAACTGGTGTGTGTTACGGCGTGGCCCCATTGCCTGTAGAAATAAGCGAAGAAATTGTTCTTGATTCTATAGCAGAACAAGAAAACATTGAACCACGCCAACAATATCTAGGCATAAAACCAGTTCAAAAAAAAGTATTTTAATTACTTATTTGAATTATTTGACATTAGCAAAATTAAGGATGATGTTTTTCTCAATTCAAGTTATTGATTTTTTTTTTAGTCATCTCGCTTTTGTTACACGATACCAAAACTAAGACGAAGCGAAGACGACAGCAAATCGAGACGAGAGTCGTCGACGACTTACAAAATTAGGGCGAATATGTTGTCTTTCTATTTGTCTTTAAAAGGCCTGTAAAAGAAGCTATAAAACCTTTTTATGCTACTAGGGTATTAATGTAATTTCATAGTTTATAGTAAAGTTTTAACGTGAGAAAATTACAAGGTGTCAAATCATAAAACTGTGAGCTCATGATTGAATAATATAGGTTACTGCAATAAAAAATTCTGCTTCTTCCATTCGGACACAGAATGTCAAAAGAAAGCGGATGATCGACCACAACAAATGGCGATAACTTTTTGAATTCAATTTAATTAATTAAACTACAATAAGTTTTAAAATTTTAATTTCGATTATTACGATGCTCTTGACGTTGGTATGGAACGAACATGACTCTCATACTTCTTAAGCAGTGCTGCTGAATCTTCTAGCTGCTCGTCATTATCCAGTTCATCCTCATTTTCATCAGCTTCCAAATCTTCATAATCATCGATATTAATATAATTTGGCCGTCGTTTCTTTTTGTAGTGTTGTCGTCGTGATAATGTTATTAAATCAAGTAGAAATGTGTATTAATTTTGTTTTGAATGTCAATTTTGACACTCGGGCTTGCATGACGTTAAACACTTTTAGATGAGTTTGACAGCTTGCGAAAACCTATATTATTCTATCATGTGTGAGCTTAAAAATTTATTGTTTGAAAATTATGTTTATGCCATTCTATTTCCCCATACGATTGTCTCACCAAAATAGAAAACGAATACAACTGTTTCATAATACATGCCCAAGAACATGTTCAAATTCATCGACTAGTGGTAATTTGCATTTACATATATGGTAAATATTTCAAAATTATAACTTGTAATTTTACCAGTTCAATTTACAGTGAACTGTTAATTGCATAATTGAATAAGCTTTTTACATGGTTTAAAGCTTCAAGCTAAATTTGGAAGAAGGATAATAGCTGGAGTAGCTGAACTCTATTAATATTAGCGTTATATTCGCTACCTACAGCTGTGTTCAAAATAATAGGAGTGATAACACACAAATCAAATAAAAGGATTTTTTAAGCAGATTTTAGTTATTACAAAAAAAAATTATATCAGGAAACGTAGTTCATAGTATTTAACACCATTCTTATTAACAAAAACAAGAACTTGAATACGATATATATTTAAAAAAATTATAGTCCACTTCAACTTCAGATACTGGTTGTTCAAAAAAAATAGGGGTGTTTGCAAAAACCATGAATATATGCTAATAAAATTTAAGTTTTTAAGATATTTATTAATAAAAACAGAAACTAAACTTAATATTTAGTAGAAAACCCTTTATTTTTCAAAACGGCTTTACAACTTCAGTCACTTTGTTAACTGAAATCTTTTAAAAATGATGCCAAAACTATGCTAATAACTGTTGATTTTTCATGAGAAATGCCGATTTAATATTTATCGTTAGTTTTTACAGTTTGTTTGAAAAGTTTGCGGCCGTATGTATAAAAGTTAGATATTTTAGTATAGCACTCCTATTATTTTGAACGCAACTGTGAAAAAAACGATCGAATTGCACAATCACACAGATTCATCGCTCACAGATAATTTTGTGAAACGAGCTACCATCCCGTCTCATGGCGAAGTCTGTGAATGTGAGAGTGTTTCACAATCATTTCTAGTGAATGCTGTTTCATTTCGATTCTTCTCGTATGAGTATATGAGTGTTGCGTGAGCTGCTTATGAAACAAAGTCAAAAATTGAATCAAAAAGACTTGTGATACTTCCGTTGAACATTTTGTTATATTTTTTAAAAATAGGGAAAGGTCGAAGATTGTTTTTTGACATTATTTAGAGTGGCCGTACCCTGAAAAGAACCGTTTTTGACCCATTTTCAGAATTTTTTTTTGCTGCGATCGATGCGGAAATGTCGAAAATGGCTTTTGAACATCACTTAGGGCGGCTCCAGACCCTGAAAAAGACCGTTTTCGACACATTATCACCCATTACTGAGTGAAACTATTATTCAGGCCCATTATTGCATGCAATGAGCACACTCATGTGTCATATTTTTGGTAGTGACTCAAAGCCCTAAGTGAACCACTCAATGCAGTTCTCTGGTGCGAATAAATCGTATATTAAAACTACAATGTACTTAAAAAAAAGTTTCGTTAAATGTCATTTGCATATGCAAAGAGCAAAACTGATCGCACTTTGTGTACGGAATCACACAGTTGATTGTGTACTTACAAAATATTTGCATTGGATACTGTAGTGGACAAGCCACACACAATTAAAATAAAATTTAATTTGTTTGACAATTCAGTGACGCACGCTTTGCATTTGCCAGTACTTTTCCTAAAATTAATTAAAAAAAATTATAAATTAGCATATTTATTGTTTTTAATATGTAAATTAATGTCAAACAATAACATTTTGTGAATGAATTTCATTTGTTTAGGAAATATGTACAAAAATAAAATTTATGTAGTAATGGAAATATCACATAAGTTTGCAACTGTGGCTACATTGTATCTTAAGTTCATGTAAGTACAACATAGCCACTAAAAAGTCTATTCTGAGATCCTTAAGCATCTGACTGGTTTTTCGATCAAATTTGTCAGTAGGTTAAGCTAGCTTATGCATGGTTTAGTTGGTCTTTAAGTTTGCTACTCGTTGCTTATGCGAGTACTCGTTTGTTGTTCTTTCTACTTTTTTTATTTCAAATTCTGCCTCCTGGCATTTTAAACAATTGTTTTTCCGCTAAATAGAAGAGCTCTTTTAATTTCAAAATGCAAAATTACAAAATAAATATTTAAATATTTCTTGGGTAGCCCAGTGATGGCATTTGGGTTTTGCGGAAATGTACTGAATCGAGACTTCAAATGTACTTTTTAGTGGCCGAATGTACTTTTTTTGGAGTATTTGTCTTTTTTTTGCCAAATTTTAATAAAATGTGTAAAAATTTTTATATTTTACTAAGCAAAAAAAGATCGTCACTTCTGGGTGACATGACCAGTAGATACCTCAATTTAATTACAAAAAAAACAAAAACCAAATCTTTTACATTAATTCAACTATATTTATTTATTCTTTTCTTATTTACATACTATCGGTCATTCTCTTATTAACTGCACACTTTGTTTTTCTTTTACGTTTTTGAACATTTTCTGAAACGAAATATCTCAAAAACTAAAGTAGATAGGATAAAAAATCATTTAATCATATATTTTAAGAAAGACAGTAAGATTCGTGAAAGCCATTCCACGGCAAAAAGTTTCAATTCAAGACAATTTTTTGGGATTCATTCAAGTCAGCGATTGATCAGGAAAAGGATTGGAAGTCACTCTATTGACGGAATTAGAAAAAAATCGGATACAATTGAAGAATATGCGAGGCCAATGGCTCACACATGAAAGGGAAAAAATCTGGAGTGCAAAACCGAATTTTGAAGTTCTCTCAACCTGGTCGTTAACGATGAGACTAAGACGTGTTTCGATGCTGTGGACTTATTTAGCATTGCACAATACAGTTTTAACTTTTTTCTGCCTCGACCCACCGTTGGAGTATCCTCAAAAATCATATCACCTCTCACAGTAAAATCTTTCAGTGGAAATCGTTGGGAAAGTCGCAGTGATACATTCATTCCTCAGAGGTTCAACATTGGAAAATTTGTGATGCATTATATGAAGCAAGTGAGGATCAAAAGCAGGATGCATTGGAAACACTTTGAAAGGAATTGCGAATAAACTCAAGAACTTTACATTTTTATACAGCTTTTTAGCTTTGCATTCAATTTTGTTTCAAGTCAACCTCGTAAATAAGCAACTTCAGAGTATAACTATCAGTTTGGAAAAAACTATATATCAGCTGTGAAACTAATAAAAGTGTGAGATGCTTCCTGAAAAATGTAAGATCAGAAAAGGGTATGAACAGATTGATGTGAATTCTGATTTTGAGATAGAAACGAATATACGCCCAAGGAGAATCAAAAAGCAATTTGATTACGAACAAGATGAACCAATCACTTCAGAAGTCTTTTAAAGTCAATTTCTTCTTTTCAGCCCTGGATGTAGCTTCGTATCACTTGACGACAGATTTGTTAACTTTTTTCCGCATACAAATATGCGATTGTTGTACTCCTATGAATTATAGTTATTATATTTACGTTCATCGAAAATTATTCTAGTGATTTTAGTAATTATTTATATATTTTTTTAAATTATTCAAGTAAAATTTTTCTATATTGTTTAAAGTAATTTGTTTTTAAGTCTATCAACACGAGTTTTCTTTTTCAGGATACTTGGGGGCGAGGGGTGGTGGCGCCAAATTAGCTTTAGCCTGCAGCTTAAATTGACCTTTGTCCGCCTCTGCCAGCAGCGGATGGCGAATAAAACGCAGCTATTATTAAAAGCCACAGGTAGCAGAAAAAAAGAGCTTTGAAAATATGACGGTTTGAATATTGCAAGATATAAAATGCATAAATGTACACACACTTTGTTTAGTTTAAATTAAATTGGAACACTAAGTTAACCTTTCTATTAAACGAAACATTCTTTATTTTCACAATTTTTAATATGTGGTGACTTACATCAGAAACTGTTTACCCATTATCACAAGCGAATTATATGTAGCAAGTGTGTTGTCTTGGAAGCATTAGCTTAATTTTGAACGACGCAATTTCACAATACTCACAGCAGAACTAAAGAAAATTATCACTGATTGAGAAATATTCCTTTTATCCAATTTGTCACAAGATAAACTTATTTTGGCGCCAGTGGTATTGTAAATACGAAAAATAAAGTTTTAACCATTTTTGATAAGCGGAGGTATTTAATTTTATCTATTTAATGTTATACATTTAAGCCAACAAGCGGGAAACCTTCTAAATGGTTTAAAAGCTGAAAATACTATAAACCTTGTGGAAAATTCACTTAAGAAGAAAGAGAAAAACAACCCCGCTTATCAATTGGTTTGGGGTTGTTCAATCGCTCACTGTGAATTTATGTATTGCTTAATATACTCGTAGTATACATGGTGCGTCTTGGGAGCTCTAAGGACATGAATGAACATAGAAAAATCTCAGTTTTCTGGCGCATGTGAGAGGTTGAGTTATGCGTGATAAGAAATATAAAAAAGAAACAATAAAGTATAAACACAATATTTTCGTTCATTATTTTGTCAAAGTCACAATTTTTTTTATCTTGAAAAGAAGATTAACCATAGTTTCAATGCGCATGACTGCCATTTTCTATTTCCTAGGAGATGGCGCTTTATGGCAAAAGTTTCCGTAGATGCTTTTACAAAGTTTATTTCCGAAATTGAAATTCCCAAGCGTTTTATTGAAATATAGCATAAAAAGATGTTGCAAGTGATATGTTATATACCTGCACTCCTGATCAAA
The DNA here is from genome assembly GCA_949775025.1 of Tricholauxania praeusta. Lineage (NCBI taxonomy): Eukaryota > Metazoa > Arthropoda > Insecta > Diptera > Lauxaniidae > Tricholauxania > Tricholauxania praeusta. Next base: position 114,763,806 of record OX459028.1, read on the forward strand.
ATAATAAATACACCAAAAAGATTTTCCCTCAATCCCCAATAAATTCCATATTTGGAAGAATTGGCATTAGAATTCTTTGTAAAACAAGAGAGTACAATCTGGCAATGCCGTTAACTGAGGAATGAAAGAAGGTAGTTCCCTTATATTTTCGCCAATCGAAAACGGGCGCAAACTCGTTGATCAAAATAATAGATACAATTGTTTTGTTTTTCAATTTTATATCTAAAACTTATATTTCTTTGTATTTTTTTTAAACAACGGTAATTGTATATTTATATATAAATTAATTGCAAGTAAATTATGAAAAATATACTATAAATATGGGCCGAAAAAAACAAAACAAGTGTATCTATTATTTTGATCAACGAATTCGCGCCCGTTTTCGATTTATATTCACTGGCGAAAAAATAAGGGAACTACCTTCTTTCATTTCTCAGTTAACGGCATTGCCTGACTGTACTCTCTTGTTTTACAAAGAATTCTAATGCCAATTCTTCCCAATATGGAATTTATTGGGGATTGAGTGAAAATCATTTTGGTGTATCTATTATTTTGATCAGGGGTGTATATATACTCAAATCACCACAATTCTGGCTCGAACGGAAAAATAGGTAAAAATTGAAGACTGTCAAAAATTTGCGCGTATTTTCGTAAATAAACAATGGCAGAGTTTAGGAGCTAAAACCGCACCATAGTTGCATAACCGTTTGGTTAAGACATTTTGAATGCAAGGCGAGTGAAGCATTTTCGAGGATATTATTGAAATAACTTAAAAAGTAAATGTTCGATCTTAAAGTTTTCTGAATGATTTTTATAGCTTCATAAATTATTTTGAACTTTGATTTTTTTTAAATGCATAAAATGCATTTTAAAACAATGCTTAGGATAAAAATAAGAGGTTTGACGTTAAGTGAATTTTAGCCAAAATTGTTTTAATTTTGAGTTAAACAGTTTTGTTGCATTATTTCTACTGAACACTACTTATAGTAGAAAAAAAAAATTAAGTGTTTATAAACAAAGCATAAAAAAAAAACACTAAAGTTGTACAAGCGGGAATTCTTGCCGAAAAGTAATTAAGTTTAAATTTTGTGTTTCGCATTTAATTATTTAATTTATAATGTGCAATTATTAAAGTGTTATTTGAAAAACGTAACATTTTACTTAAATTCTGATGTGTAAATTAAATTACAAAATGCAGAAAAAGTACAGGATATAAGCGTAACTTGCTCTCCAGGAACTTTTAAAAAAGTTCAAAATGGTAAAGTAAAAAATAATTTGTAAAGAAAAACTAAAATTTGTACATATACATATGTATGTGCTATTTTTAGACCTGAACTATAGAGAGCAGCTTACCCAGTCAGTGGTAGAAACCCATGGAGATGAATTTGTGCGATTCCTTTTCAATAAAAAATCGCTCAGCTATTTAAGTAAATAAATGAGCATTTACCAAGATATGTTTTGATTTCAAGCTTTTTGTTATGTTGCTCCTTCTCAACACAACCTTATAAGAAGTGAAAAAAAATCAACGCTGAAAATTATTTTATATGGAAAGTATTTGACAGGTATAATTCAGACAGGAAATTTCATTTTCCTCGCATGCAAAAAGTGAGTCGCCAGTCTCGTTGCCTACGATTTTGACAGTCTTCAATTTTTAGCCACAAGAAATTTGTCTGGGTGAAAATTTAACTTATTTTTGGGAGGGGAAGTGATCAGCTGTTTCTTACTCTCATTTTTTCTCTCTCAAACACCACATTTTTTCCGGCTCGAACGCTTTTTGTGGTAAAACTTTATAAATATTTACCTATTTTTTCTGGTTCGAACAAACCTAATATGCACCTTAAGCGAGCTATATAAGGCTTGCGCACGATAAATTAGTGCACGAATTAACTCAAATAACTTTTTAACTAGTTGACACTAAAACAAGAAACATACGTTTTTTTAACAGAAATCTTATTCATGTTTACTTTTATTGCAAATATATTAAACATTATTGGTTTTTTATGAATAAATTGAGTTTTTCTGAAACAACTCCCATTAAACTTTTAATCGTATCTTCAGAGATTTTTTTTACTGGATACTAACCATTTTCCTGAACATTTTTTGGTGTTTTCAGCAACCTGTTTTGTCTTCTTCATAATCCTTTTTACCAGAGCCCAATATCTTTCGATGGGTCTGAGCTCCGGGCAGTTAGTAGCATTTGCATATTTAAGTACAAATTCTGCTTTGTCCTTTTCATACCATTCAACTGCAGATTTGCTGTAATGTCATGAAGCCAAATCTGGTCAAAAAAAATTGAGACCTCATGATGTCTAATAAATGGTTAAAGACGTTTTTTCATGCACTCCTTGATGCATATTTCGGTGTTAATAGTCCCAGTTGAAACAAATGAACTGCTTCGCCTACCGCAGCTGCAGATTGCCTGCCATACCAAAAACTTCTTTAGACACTTCGTCTTTTTTTGGCTCTTAAACTTTTCTTGAACATTTCTTCTATGATCTGTAACATAAAAATTGACACCTGGAAGCTGTGAAAAGTTACCAAGTACGTAAGTCTCGTCGTCCTTAATGCAACAGTCAAATTTTTTAATGTATTCGGGGTAAAGTATTTTGGCTCGCTTTTTTGCCTTGACGTTCTTTTTGGAATTTCTGTCTGGAACTTTCTGGACTTTAAATGACTTTAGCCCTTCCTCCTTTTTAACTTTTCTGACAAAAGCCTCAGAGCATTGGACTTTCTCAGCTACTTTTCTTCCCAATATATTGGAATTTTTCTTAAAAGAAGCTATCACCTTCTTGGCTGCATTAGGATTATCAAAACCTTTATTTTTTCTACTTCCTTGATTTCTACTCACGGTCAGACGTTCCATACAGGTTTTAATAACACGCGAAACGGTATTCCGCGAAATCTTAGCTTTTCTAGCAATTACTAATAAAATTGAACTTTCAAAATTTTTATTTTCGTTAAATATTTTGGAAATTTTTTCACGCACTTTTATTTCGCTGCTCGTTGTGAAGCCATAAATTAACGAAAGAGTAAAAAAAGTAGCATGCACATTCGTACATATTTACCAAAGCCAATTTGATTAAATTTTTTTTGAATTTTTTGAATCTGAACAATTAACAAGTAATAATGTGTGCACTAGTTCATCGTGCGCAAGCCTTAAGTGCAATAGTTCATTCAAACCAATTTTTACGGGCAGGGAGGCATCACGACCCAGTAAATAAACAGGCCCATTTTGGTCCAGTGAGAGATTGCATCAACCAATATCCTCCTAACATTTATTAAAATTGCACAAGTATTTCACTAAATAGATCGTTTAAGGTCTTCTGCTTGAAAGGGAGGATTTGTTGTTGATTCATTTGATTAGTTTACATAAAGTATCTATTTATTTGGTAGCATAACTAAAGGCATGACAACAATTAGGTAAGCCTTGACGACAAGTGCGACAATTTTTTATCCAGTTTTCACCTTAATTATTAAGGATAATTTTTTTTGGAAATTGGGTTGAAAACATCCATTCTAGGAGGATCTTCGAGCTCCCTTATTGCTTCCAAAATCTAAAATCTATCTTTCCTTTTCCAATCGATTCATGCAAAAAGTTTTTGTTTGAGAAATCGATCCGGAATACTTTTTTTTTTAGGAGGGTCGGGGATCTATTTTGTGGCTTCCAAAATTCATTTTCGGACTTTTCCCATCAATTGGTGGGCCCAAAACACCTCCTTAAGAGTGTATATGCAATCCAGTTTAGACACATTCAAGCTACGGGCATCAAAATGTATTATGTTAAGGCCATTGTGCTGTTTACATAATACATCAATTAAAATTTTTTTTTCAATGCAACACCGTCATTGCCGGCATAAAGTAAATCCATAAGTCTAATAGACAACAACAGTAAGCGCTATCAGGTGAAAAGCTATAATTAATAACAAAAAACAATAATAATAGTAATAAAATAAAGTTGTTAAGTTAATGACATGTAGAAAAAAGCATTTAAACACACAGTGTGGTGATCGCGCTGGTGTCTTTCTTGGTTCTTGCAAGGACTACACCACGAAAAGTATAGGCACTAAACAGCTTTCCTTGTTTTTTAAGCTTAGTCGCAGATTGAAAAATTTTTCGGCTCTCCATCAATAAACTTTCGTGAATAAAGCTACATATTATTCTTTTGTAAAACACTTATTTCACTTATTTTGCGTACTTTATCTAAGTCCTCTTCAATTTCAAGAACTTTTTTATTTAACCCACTGATTCAGGTTGTTAATAAATTTATTTCAGTTCTTATTTTAGCCTCTCCTACATAAGTTGCATATGTTGGCGATTAAAAGTTATTCTAAGCTGTTTCACAGCAGGTGATGCAGTAAGCGACATCAATTATAAAACAGTTGGACGATTAGTTGGAAACATTTAGTTTAATATACAAATTTTGTAACAAAGTGTATTTTGCAAAAAATTCTGTAGTATAGTTATAGGCATTAAGTATTTTTAAAGCCCAAGATACAATACTGCGAGATGCGTGCGTGACTTATATAATTGAGAAGACGCAACTTCAGAAAAATAACTTTATTAAACAATAGAGGTCTGCACGGATATCAAAAATTTACTCGATTTAGTACTCGTTCAGTTCTCTGTTACTCTAATTACAAGTACACATTTCTTTTGAGTACCATAGCGTAAAGTAAAAAAAGTTGAATAAACTTCGTGTATGTATACGCACAACAAAACTGAAGGTAATGAATCGAACTGAATGACGTGCTTTATTGTTTTATTTATTCGATGAAAGTGAGGTAGGGAGAATTTATTTGTGCACCAAGGCGTTGCCAGAAGATTTACATGTACAACTTTTTTTATTTATTTATCTGATAATTGAAATAAAAGGAATGTACAGGATAGTTGTAATTTTTTATCATCAAAATCACGTTTAAGATATGTTCAAAATAACTTTCAGTAGTTTTATCTTAAGAATGATGTAGAAAATTGACTTTAACTACGGCCCTATATTTTTATTAAGAAAATCCCACGTTTTTTTGTTTTTTGTTATAATTTATTAAGCGATTAAACGATAAATTAAAAAAGTTTACACATGCATATTGATATCGATCAATCTTAAAATAACTGCACAATTTGTTTTTTGTTTTTGAGTTATTTGAACATTTTTTGTAACTTAATATCTCAAAAACTATGGGAAATAAAATAAGAAAACCTATTACCTTTTTTGTTTTCAAAAACTCTTTTTATAACATTTTACATAGTATAAATTTATTTAGAAAAACATGGACATACATAACTGCACACATGAAATTATGACTGATCTTCACTAATCATTCCTATGCATGTTAGAGTGTATTATTGCGTAGTACAACATATCAAACGAGTAGTATCCGTGGTACTCGTTGTACTCGCATTATACATGCGTATTATGCAATCATTTACGTACAGTTAGTTACGAGTAAGAAGAGAAATTTATAATGATGGTAACAGTAACACAAACAAACGCTATGTATACGCATTCAAATCAATTATAATGCCTTCGGTAAAAGCTTCGTAGGTTAACGATTATACTTATGCATACCTCTATTTAACAATGAACAAATAACTACTCTCTAAGCCAAAGCTTTGGTTGCAAAAAAGCAGTCAGCTAAAAAATGCTGATTCTGCGCTTTTGGTCACGTACTTCTGCTTATCATCGACCGTTGCAGACGGTAACGTGATAGCCTCAGTCGGACCGTTGTATATAACTCCTCCCGAGTTACTCTGAGAATTCTCCAGAATTCTTTTATTTAAAATTCTTATTTTACACTTTTTTGCTTCAGAGTTTTCATTACAATAAAAAATGCCATTAGCAGTATTATAAAAAATGTTATGCTTAAACGATATGATACATTTTTGTGGTATTTCAGCTCATTTATTTCTTTTATGTTTTTAAAATTATTTAATTCAATTTTTTCAAAATTTACATTGATTTTATATGTTTGATTCAACATTTTTACTGGGTGTATATATTTGTCGATAAATTCAATCTTGTTGTTACTATATTTTTGTTTTGAAATTTCAAGTTTATAATTTGAAAAATTTATAATGTAATTTTTATTTAGCACAAGATTTCTATTGTCACAATTTTGCATAATTTTTTCGTTGTGAACATTTTTTATTACAAGTGTATCTTCATTAATTTCCTGGATTATAGTTTTATTGCAGTACTTAAAATTACATTCGTTTGTGAATATACAATTTTTGCTTATTCTTAAGTTCTTAAACATAGTGTTTTCTTTATAAACATTATTTTGTGACATAATAGTTACAATAGTTTCATCGTTTTCGTCTATTTGCAAATGGTTTTTATTCGGTAGCGGTATTATCAATTTAAGGTCTGATGTAATATGATATATTGGGATTTGTATCGCAAACATTATAGAATCATTTTTATATGAGAGCACTCCCATTTTCACTAGCTTTAATTTATAAAAATCTATCTTGAAATACTCTATTTCTTCGTTTGTTAACATCCCTGGATGTATTAAATTATGCTTTGCGGCAGCTATGTTGTCCTGGATTTCCTTAATTTTTTCTTCAAGATACCTCAACTTGTTCATTAGGTCATTAAAAATTAACTGCTCTAATAATTCTTTATTTTCATTCTGCACTTTGTTTATCGAATTTAAAATTTTCTTTCTATCAATTTCGATTGTAGTTTTTATTAAGTTTAATGATTTATTAAAATGTTCGTGAATGAAAATTTGGTTATTTATGTTAGTAATGACATTATGATTGTTTTCTTCTATGATTTTTAAATGTTCTACTATGTCTTGTCTGTCTCCGTCGTCCATTAACCCAAATATCCACTTGTACACTGTGCCTCCTAAATTTACTAAACCTCTTTTATTTCTTTTAATTTCAGAAGGAGTAATCGATTTGATTTTTGTTTTGATGATGTTTACTTGATTAAGAAGAAGTTCTTTGCTGATTATATTTGCGTCGATTATACTTTTCTCAATTTCATCCACTACACTAATTATCTCTATTGGTCGTATAATATATAAGACTGTAATAACTTCATTCGTTATTTCTATTTCCCCCATTTGTATCCTCAGTTATTAGAGTCACTTGGTGGTATCCTTGAATCGAATTCGTTGTTGTAAGCAATACAAATATCACAAAAATTGCCTGAAAGAATACTGTCATCAGATTAAGTTTGTTACTTTTAATTTGATAAAATTCAATTGTTATTTTCTCCATTCAACGCCCTGATACTAAATCTGTCCTTTTTTTTTTTTTTTTTTTCAATGCCAGCATTTTTATATGGTATTTTTATATTCGCAGCATGGACATTTAACAACGGGTTTATTTTAAAATATGCCATACTCTTTTGTAGTTTTTTATAGGTCCAGTTATTGTTCTAAGTGTAATTTCTTGATTTTTGTACAGTATTGGCAAATTAAAATTTAAAAAGCTACATTCTTTCAAAATGCTAACAGTTGAACCCGTATCCACTAAAGCAATCCACTGTCTGCCTAAAATTGTTATTTTTAATTATATTCTTGTTTCATCCAAGGCTAATTTATAAAAAAATTGTTATCGATTATTTGGTTTACCTCCTGAGGATTGGTATCTTTATTTAATGTATCTACTTCCATCGGTTGAACTGGATGTTTTGAACGACTTTTAGATTGTTCACTATTATTATTGTAGTTACCACGACCAAAGTGAGTGTAATTATTGTTGAAATTATTATTGCCATTGTTTCTACGTTCCTGACCCCCATTATTGTAATTTCTATTTTGTCCAGAATTGTTATTCCTAGACTGCCCAGAATTGTTATTATAAGAATTGCTATTCCAATTATTTCTTTGTTCCTGACCCCGATTATTGTAATTTCCTGTATTATTATTCTTAAACTTCCCTGAATTATTATTGTTAGAGTTGCTATTCCAATTAGTGTTTCGAAAACTATTACTATAATTTCTTTGCCGATTATTAAAATTATTATTGTTATGTTTTGGTTTCTCTTGGAAATATTTTAAATTGTATTGATCCTGGCCAATAAACTTGTTTAGAACTACTCTAATTCCACTTAATTGATATATATTATATATCTCTGCTGCCAAGGCACCAGCTGTAATTTCCTTTATCTTTAAAACTAACGCACCGCTTAATATATCTAAAATTTGAACTTGTTGTTCGCTAAATATAGCACATTCCGCTATATCATTCACAATATCTCTAACCTTGTCCGCTAGATCAATTACCGAACTTACCCTAATTGATGCAATTTCCTTTGTGATCCTTCCTTGATCCTTTGTGGGCCTGTACTGCATTTTCAACTTTTGCTTGCATTCTTCCCATGTTGTTGGTTTTGCTACTTCCAGATAATTTTTGGCTGCGCCCAGCATTTTTTCTTCATAAATCACTGAAAACACCTGCTGTTGTTGAACTTGGTCCCCTGCTGCTTATCATCAACCGTCGCAGACGGTAACGTGATAGCATCAGTCGGACCGTTGTATATAACTCGTGCGAGACGCTCTATTTGTCAAAAAAAATATTCATTATACGTAGTTTGAATGTGGCAATATACAATACTGCGAGTGCGGCGTGCGTCTCGATCGACGCACGCAAGCCTTTTCAAAAAATTTAATATTTGGTTGCGAGAGCAACAAAACAAATATTTGTCAAAATTTCATAAGAACAAAACAATCAAAATTAAATAATTAAATATCAGATTTTGACACTCAACGCTGCGATATATCGCATTACACTGTGGAACAAATTCAGGTTAGCAAAAGTTAGGTCGATTCTGAGAGTGAGGGGTCAAAATAGAGGCTAAATTAGAAGACCCGTATCGCGGCGTTTCTTTATGTTAGTTCGAATTTTTTTTTAATCGACCTTCGAACTTTGCAGTCAAATGCCAATTTAAAGCATATTGTTTATATGGTTTTTTTGGCTATAACTCGTCGACTAATTGATATTTTTCAATCTGTAAAAGCCAAATTACACTACTCAACAAGATTTTTCACAACGAATGGCGATGAAATTTTCTATAGTAAAATTTTCCGTAGAATCCGAATATCGCAATGGTTTTTTTCGATTGGCCCCAATTTTTCATATAAATGGCAAAACTCAAAAAAATGCACTGTTGAGAGCACATACTTCACATACATGCTTGTAAGAACTTTAATTGTCAGCCACCCAATTTTAAATGTTTTCTATATTGCAGAAGAGAATCTTACAAACATTTTAAGGTACAAAATGTGCAAATAGTATTTATTTTATGGATGTTATGATCGAAAATAGGTAAAAAATCCTTTTTTTTTCGTTTTTTTTTTAAATTCTAATTTTGAAGCCCTTTATCTGGAATTAATTATATGCGTTACAAAAAGTTAGCCCTCCTATCTTATAGAGAATTTCATTATAAAAATTTTGAATATACTAATGTTTAAAGAAAAGTCATAACAAGAGTATTTTATTAACATCAATGCAAGCAAAAAGTTTTCTTATAAATGCACATTATTTTTCAAATCGACTAAAACGGACCACTTCAACGTCATGAATTTGCTTAAAACTTACGGTTATCATTCTATGCTCAATTTAAAGCGACTTTTATTTATTTTTATTTTGCTGAAAAGCCACACTTTGTAGGTTAAAATTGCAAAGTTCTGAAAGGACTTTTTTTTAAATGGTCGTTATTTCCTCAATACATAATAGATTTTCATAATTTTTTTTTTTAAATTTCTTCATTATTTTATGGGTCTTATGAAAAAATGACGTTTAGTGCAAAGTAAGTTTTACAATTTTTAGATTTGAAGAAAGTGTCTCAGCCTTGCGATAAGAACAACGTCTTCTACAAAATAATTCATTTTGTACTAAACGTCACTTTTTCATAAAACCCATAAAATAGTGAAGAAATTTAAAAAAAAAATTATAAAAATCTATTATGTATTGAGGAAATAACGACAATTTAAAAAAAAGTCCTTCAGAATTTTTTTTTCATATTTGTAATTTTAACATACAAAGTTCAAATGACCATATCTTTGAAAAGTGTGGCTTTTCAGCAAAATAAAAAAATATGGGTCTCTTAAAATTGAGCATAGAATGATACCTGTAAGTTTTAAGCAAATTGATGACAATCATGTGGTCCCTTTTAGTCGGTTTGAAAAATAATGTGGACTTATAAGAAAAAATTTTGCTTGCATTAATGCTAATAAAATACTCTTGTTATGACCTTTTTATAAACATATGTGTATTTAAAATTTTTGTAATAAAGTTTTCTATAAGATAAGAGGGCTAACTTTTTGTGACCTATATAATTAATTCCAGATAAAGGGCTTCAAAGTTAGAATTTTTCTTAAAAAAAACGAAAAAAATGGATTTTTTACCTTTTTTCGATCATAACATCCATAAAATAAACACTATTTGCACATTTTGTACCTTAAAACGTTTGTAAGATTCTCTTCTGCAATATAAAAAAATTTAAAATTGAGTGGCTGACAATTAAAGTTCTTACAAGCATGTATGTGAAGTATGTGCTCTCAACAGTGCATTTTTTTGAGTTTTGCCATTTATATGAAAAATTGGGGCCAATCGAAAAAAACCATTGCGATATTCGGAAATGTTATTGCCATTCGTTGTGGTGTAAATTTTTGTAAATTTGTAGAGTAGTGTTATTGCTAGAGACCTGTGCAACAATTAAAATTTTTTGAAAAATTTATTTAGAAAATTTTTGTGGTGCTTATGGTGCACAAATTGATATTTGAGCAAAAATCTAATTCGATATTCCTTTTAAAATAATTACGGCAATATTGTTTCGAGTTTGCACTTTTGTTCTCTCATCCTATTTTTTACCAAATTTGAATCTATGGTACCGTTATCTTAAGGAAGCGCGTCAAATACTGCATTTCATAGAAAATTGATATTTGTGCAAATTGATTTATTTGAGTTTTGAATACTGCAGCCTCATTATCCATACAAATAAAGTAACAAAATTATTGAGGAGGTGTATATAATATAATTTTAATTTATATGTGGTGGCAAATATTTATTTTAGTTCAAGAGGCCTCTTGAAAAAGAACTAACTAACTAAGAGAAAGTTAGAAAAAAAAACAATGCATGAAGCTGGGATAAAAATATGTGAAATTGCTGGTGCAACAAATCGCCATCGTAATACCATTACAAATTTTTTGAAAAACCCGCAGAAATATAGCGCAAATAATTGCAAAGTTGCTATATCCAAGGTAGATGAGCGTACAAAACGACACATACGGACTCTATCCACGAGCGAAATGATGAGCTGTGCAGATATTAAGGCAGAACTAGGTCTGTCAATTACCAGACAACGCATACAACAAATTGGAAGAAAGAAGTTAGACCTTTAGTATCAATCGAAAGTGCCCAAACCGAGCCTAAGAAACATCACAAAAATGAGCGCATGGCCTTTTACGAATAATACAAGTTTTGAGATGATGAGTTCAAAAGTGTGATATTTATTGATGAAAAAAGTGCAACCTAGACGGCTCAGATGGACATCATAAATATTGGAGGGATATGTGCCATTTTAGGTAGGCCTGCAACAGGCGCAATTATGCTGGTGGATCTCTGATGGCTTGGGCTGGTTTTGATGCTGGAGGAAAGTCACCAATTTGTTTTATGCCCCGTCGTATTAATGCAGAAAGGTATGTTGAATTGCTGGATAGTAAACTTATACCATTTGTAGAAGAGTTCCATATCGACAGATAGACATTTCAGCGAGATAACGCCCCCATTCACGTTGCACGGCATATGATGGCGATTTTTAAGTCAAGAAATATTTCGTTGCTGCAGTGGTCGGCTGTAAGTTCGGACTTAAATCCAATTGATGACTTATGGGACATACTATCTGCTAAAATTTTTGGTGCTACAAAGCAGTTCGAATTATTGAACCAGCTAAAATAAGCTTTTGTTAAGGAGTGGTCGAACATAGATTTGTCGGTTCTACAAAACTTGGTGAATTCAATGCCCGATGGTTGTAGTTACTTGATAAACAAAAGGGCAACACCATCTCATACCAAAATGACCTTAAATTAAATTTTTTTCAAAGATTGCAGTTAAACTTTCACTTAAAATTAGATTGCACGAATATCAATTTTCTATGAAATAAATTTATATTAATTTTTTTAGATATTAAAATGTAATGAATTAAATATATCTATGTTTTGTTATGTTCTACTTACTAAAGCCTTTAAAAAAAAAATAATTCATAGGAAAAAAATTTTAGTGCTTAAACTAAATTTAAAAAAATATATTTATCAATTTACTGAGGTACATCTAGTAGACATTAATGTGTATACATAATTTTTTTTTCGTATGAGACTTAATTGCCGAGTTATGGACTTCTGAAGAATTGGCGAAGTTAAGGACCGTAATTTTTGAACGCTCTTATTGGAATCAAAGAATTTATAATTAAATATAAACAATACTGATTTAAATAGTAAAAATGATGTTCTTTTTAATTTTTTAATCAAATTCGAATTTTAAAGTTTTTTATGTATAGAAAACCGAAAGTAAAAATTTTAAATCAAATTTTCAGTAACTTCGACATAATATTTTTTAAATATTTTATTTTTAAAAAAAGGCCTTATGTATATAGACGTTTCACAAAAAAAAAAAATCTTTGACGTGATCGTTATTAGTTAAGGAGATATATAAATAAAAGTACTTAAGAAAGTGCCATGACCCATACAAAGTGCGGCACGTATGCACTTCAATTCATATATTTCGTAAACTAATGTAGAGCACGTTTAAACATTTTTAGCATATTACCGGTATATTTTATGCTTTATTTTAAAGTTAAAATAAAAAAATAAAATATGTCGAAGTTATTTATTTCAATTCTGAGATGAAATGTTCGCTTCCGGTCATATTTCCAATCTGATTTCATAATTGAAAAGAGCAGTAAGTTTCCGATGGAAACCATAATGTTTAATATTTTATTGAAATTTTAGCCGGGTTTTTTTTTTTTTGACGCGGTTACCCGCTAAAAAAATTTTTTGTATGAGAGATTAGTCGGCGATATAATCGCCGCTTAAATATTAGTCGTGCAAATAAGCGTTGGAGTATTCACAGTTGGGCTGGTAAATATGCGATTTGGCAGCACAGTTTCTCAAGGTTTCAATGTTTAATCGAAAATATTTCATCTCTAGCGGTGGCGGATCCAGGATTTTCTTGAGGGAGGGAGAGGGCTAACATATTTCTTAAATTAACACTTCATTGATTAAATTTTTCAACGAGCAATACTTATATTTTTTGACATATTGGAACAATCTAATCAGTAGTCCAGTCAAGGGTTTCAAGACGGCGAGGTTTCTTCTGGCAAAATAATTCAACAATTTCACCTGAGCTGATATAGATTTCTTTATGATTATTTTCTAGAGCCAATACATTCGAGCAATCTTCTGCCATTGTAGACCTTAAATACAATACAATTTCAATCATTTTAACACAGAAAAACTTTGTTCTGCTGGAATTGTGGCAAATACTTGCAGTAGAATTGTGATGCATTGGAAGAACGATTACATTTTTTTTTTTTGGTTTTGATAACACCTTTTACAAAAAAAAAAGATCTGATTTCTCATATACTTTTTTCTATGTATTTTAGGGCGTAGATTCCAAATATGACAACAAATAAAAAAAAAATTTTTCGCTCCCAGGGGGCGCTTCAGCCCCCATATCCCTCCCCCCCTTGTATCCTCCACTGATCTCTAGACGTCAAATAGGAAAAAGTAAATATTTATATTTGAACAATAATTTGAAAAGACAGACTTAATATGAAATATTTATTTGATATCCAATTTTGCCGTTTAAACAGGTAGTTTATTTAAAATTTTGATTTACTCTAATTAAATTTTTATTTAGTGTGCAGATAAGCGCTATTAGCTGGTGCGTCAACTGAAAACAACTACAAAAGACAAAGCTGTCTGGCAAACGTAGGTTAATGCCCTGCTTGGTCTAAAGAAAATTAACTGAAGCATAAAAGGCTGCCAGCACAACTACTGAAGCCAAGGGCAGTTGATCTGCAAAATGGTAAAAGCCCACAACAGCTAGAAAAGGCTACGTAACTGCAAATTGAAAAAGTGCGTTACTCAAGGATATCTCGAAAGATATTTTATTCCTTATAAGATATGTTGTTTTCTTACAAAATGTTCGCATTAAGTTAAAGGCAAAATAAGTTTTTTTTAGATATTTTTTAATATAATATACTAAAAAACTATGAAAATATCGGGTCCTTGAAGCTGAAGATCATAACTCCCTTATTTCTAACGTCACTAGGACAAAATTTAATGACAGATTTGGCATAAGACATTTTGTGACAGCTTCACAGCTATAAGTTACTTCGAAAATAAACTAAAGCAAAATCAGCCATGAAATAGTCAATTGACTTCAAACCTCATATACAGTAATTGAGTAAAAGTAGCCAAAAAAATGTTATTTCTTTATTTTGGCTTAGTTTTTTTGCTGTTAGCTTAATATATTGAAAACTCGGATTCCGAGGACTTATTAGAATTTCAGTAAAATTTAATTGTAAAAAAAAAAGTTTTCATTTCCGACAAAACTTGCCCTCTACCCATTTTTGATCAAAATACTCGATTTGGGACCACAATGCAATGGTGTCAGTTCAATGCTGAACTAGAAAGTTGTGAATGGGCGAATCCTACGTGGAATGAGGCTCAGAAATTCTTATTGATTGAGAAGGGATTTTTAAACAACAATCAAGATTCAGCAGTATTTGTGTTTGAGTTCTCACTTACCTTAAAATACATCACATTCTAAAAAGTTGCAGACTGAGTGATCAGAATGTGACAACTGAAAATCGTTGGGTTGAAGTGCTACATTATTTCCATATACACAAACTGTCGTATTAAAATATTAAAATAATAGTGGAATTCATTTATGGTTACCAGGCAATAATACACTGTTGAAGTTGCACTTCTTAAGGATATTTTAATTAATAACAACATTAATAAATCCTGTCTGCAACTGCATGCTTATTTAGAAGTAGACCTGACCACCTAAATTGCATTCGATTTTTTTTTATCAAAGTTACTTCTTCTGCAGGATAGATAATTTGGAAAATGCTTAAATAAATTAATATTTTATCATTTTATAGTGTTTATTGATTTTTATATACATATGTTACCGGACCAACTAGTTTTTAGGATAAACGATTTTTTTTTTTAGGCCAAACTAGTTAATTTGAATGCTTAAATGTATGCAATTTAATTTTAATACAAAAACACTGTGGATAGCGAAGCCGGTGTTGCACATGTTATAGACTGAACCGCAGCCGAAAGCCGGTGTTGGACATATTGGAGGATGTAAGACCCTTACTGACCACTTGCCAAGAATTCAATAAAATTGATAAGTTTTATTGTCTTACTTCGCTACTGCCTAAGTTTTCACAAGCCACGGTGCTTTTGAATTAAGATTTCATTGCATATCTTTAGGTTTAACAGTAACTAGTTTGGTCTAAAACCAGTGTTCGAAAATGTACAGTACCGTACAATTCAATCGTGATTTGTGACGATTTTAATATGTGCGCACAATTCAGTATTGTACTGTGCAAACACAATACGTTTATTTTTCCTTGTAAAAATAGCGTGCCGAAGCTCTAACGAGTACACATACTTTTCATAAACAAAGAGTGCACACAACCAATCTTCTTTTGTACGTCTCTGAGCACAGAACATAACTTTATTGTCATTATGTTTTGTGAAATATAACGAAACAAAACCAATTCGTTAGCATGTCAGACTTGCTGTGAGAAGCTTACATAAATGTGGCCACATGTTTCGATACTTTCCGAATTTTTAGACATATGCGACAAAAAAATGTAAAAAACAGTTTAATAATAAAAAAAAGTGTATTTTAAATTTTTTCAGAAAACAATAAAAAAAACCGTAACTCAGACTTAAATACATATTTCATGATTATTCTAAATTTTGGAATTAAAAAAAAATTGAACAAAAAAAAAAAACAATTAAATTTTTTTTGAACCGGTGGTATCACTGGTGCAATTCGCTGTTGAGTGAAATAAACGACACAATTGCGAATTGTACCGAGCCAAAGCACGACACTCTTTTTCTATTTATAAAGTACATGCTACGGTGCAAACACAAATACAGAACAAAACAAAAGTCAACAAATGCACAGAGCGATTCATATTTTGTACCTTACTGAGTACACATTTCTGTTTTGTGCTGATATTGTTTTGTGCATTGGATTGCACACTATAGAAAATAAATAAGGTTTTGTGCTTCGGCTCGGTACACAACGAATTGTACTGTTTATTTTCGAACACTGTCTAAAACTATACTATACCTATATATGTATGTTAGCAGCCAAATTTGTTTTAGGCCAAACTAGTTACCGTTATGCCTAAAGATGTACAAGCAAATCTTAATAAAAAGGCACTGTGGCTAGTGAAGACTAAGATAGTAGCAAAATATAAAACTATCAATATCATTGTACGTTTATCAAGTGGTCAGAGAAGGTAAGTGGGCGGCCTTCAGCCGCGGCTTAGGATTTATATCCTCATGCTCAACATTGGCTTCGCTATCCATAGTGCTTTTGCAATCAAATTAAATTGCATACTTTCAGGCCTGCAAATCAACTAGTTTGGCCTAGGAAAAACTAGTTTATCCTGAAAACTGGTTTGCCGGTAACATACATATGGTATAGATATGTATAGCTTAGTTTATTTTTAATGATTGCGTTTTTCTTACAAAATCTTGATAAGAAATTCAGTACAGTTTATATCATTTTGCGTTTTTATACAAAAAAATTTACTAAAACCATTTAAACCATTTAAGTTTTCATATAATAGTATAAATTAATAAAAAATTTTCTGCGAATATTGTTATAAATTTCTTATATAAAAGTATTTTGAGCCATTTTTACATAAAATTTATAGTAAGCGCATATTAACCAAATTTATATTATCTTAGAATATTTACTTGGCCATTAGAATAAATAATATTGTTACGAAATTCCTGTCTCTTAGACGATAATTTCGATCTCTTACGCTTTTCTGAGTTCGATCACTGGATTGTGGAACAATCAAAAACACACAAGCTTATTTAATTATAAAATGATTTATTTAAATCAAAAAAATTTAGTTATTACACGTATTAATCTGGCACTGTATATACAATTTACTTTCAAAATTTACTGTATCACTTATGTTGCTCAAATTCAACTGTTCTGCTTCATTGTTTTAATTCAACTGTGTCACTCAACTCAGATGACAACCCTTTTATACTACAGTCATCACTCTCTCGAATAATCCAGTACCTTCTAAGTGGCGTGGAATCTACCATTATCCATAATTTACCAGTACCTTCTAAATGGCGTGCAATCTACCATTATTCATAATTTACCAGTACCTTCTAAATGGCGTATCGACGTTGAGTTCACAACTATCCAGAATGTTACTACTACCCTCTAGATGGCGTTGTATGACGGCGATAATTTTTCTCGGTTATCGACTTTTATAGTGTACTGCAGCGTCTTTTCGGTTTATTATTTTTAGTACAAAAACTGCACTTTGCCGCTAGATGATGTTAAAGTATTTATACAGCCAGTGATGCTAGCTAGTATCGTTTAGTTTTCTTTTGTTGGTTTTTATTTCGAGAATTTTCTGGCGTAAGCCAAATTTCGCTACAATATTTATACTTGCGTTATATAGGTTCCAATATGTAAAAATATTATTTTTTTATTTAAGCACCCGAAACATTCGTCGTTTCTTGTATTGGAATGGCTAATATACCATTGTAAACAATTTAAGACACCTCCACAGTCGCAGAATATGAATTCGATTGAGCATATTTGGCACTTATTGAAAAAAAATACGGTTTCATCACATAACATCGGAGGATTCTCTTAAGGACACCATACGCACAGAGTGGCCAAATATAATACCCGCGGAGACATCTAACTTAGTTGGAATACAGGCAGTTATTCAAGCTAATGGAGGTCAAATATTAAATGTTCGGAAATTGGACCAAGGCTTAAATTTTTCATATGTGTGCCTAAACTTTTTTGATATGAAAATCATGCATTTTCCCTAACTGTTATTCACTAACAAATATATTTTGCTTAGATATTTAATAAAATGTTCCTTATTAAAAATTACATCCTAATTAAGTTGAAAAAAAAGTTATTAACAGATAAACTTTGTACATGGCGCTGAGTCTTAACTTTTTTGATTCACTGTACATATAAAGTTTATACAAAATTTGTATAAAATTTTTATAATTTTATAATAAATTAGTATATACACTTATGTGCAAAATAATAGCAGTGCGAAGTAGCACCAAGTTCATCTTAAAAACACACTAACACAAAAACTGATTTCGGATTCCATTTTTTATTTTCTATTTTGGATTAAGTAAAAGAGTTATAAAATACAGTTTTTTTATTTATACACTTAGCAAAAAAAAAGTTAGAAATTAAAATTTCGTGAAACGGTCAAAATCGGCTGTGCAAAAAAATAGCAGTGACGTACAAAATGAAGGATAAATACAACTTAAGCAAACAATTTTGAAAAAAGAAACTGAAAATAACATTATTATGTTAATACTTAGTGGCATATCCCTTATTGGCAATAATTGCTGCACATCTGCGTGGCATAGGGTCATTCAATTTCTGGCACATGACCTTTGGGATATAATCCCATGCTGCACTTGCTTCGCGCCATTGCTCGCGCTCATTCCTTGGGTTTTTTCTTTCCCAACAGCATCCTTGACACGAGCCCAGATATTTTCAATTGGATTCAGATCAAGGGACTGTGCTGGCCAGCTCATAGCCTAAACCCGATTTGCTGAAAACCAACTTTTTCCCAATCTACTACAATGTTTTGTATCATTATCCTGCTGATATATTCATTGTAGTGGCATATTCCATTCAGCATAAGGAAACATTGTTGAACTCATTATTTGAGTGTATTGGTTAGCATCCATATTGGCTTTAATCCAATAAAGTGGACCAGTGCCTTCATGGTATGAAAAACAACTCCAAACGATAATTTTAGCTCCACCATACTTAACGGTTTTGAGCACATATTTTTTATTGTTAGTGGATGTTGGTGGTCGTCTAACGTACACTCTGCGTCCCTTCGTACCATTCGAAACAGACGGTCTTGTATTGTGTATTTTTGATAAATTTGATATTTGTAGTAAATTTGATATCTTAACAAAAACAAAACAATTGCTTTTTTCAAATACTCTAAATATCAAAAATACAATGACAAAACCCTATTGCAACTTTTGTATAGTATTTGTACATTTGTTGAGCAAAGTTGTCATAACAACAAAAAAGAATTTGTTCATTTCTTGAGTAAAGTTGTCATAACAACAAAAACTAAACAAAACAATAATTAATAAATAAAAAAACATTTTAGAGCGCTCAGAATGTGTAGCAAAAATTGTAAAGATTTACAAAAAATACTAAAAATAAAACAGATCGTGAATTCGGCTTATGATTTTATATGAGAATTAGTATAAAAACTACATCAATTTGCTATCGAATTTCCTATAAATAGATAATTTGCTTAGGTCTTATTCAATTTTGCCTAAGAAATGTTTTATAAAAAAGAGTAATACATATTTGGTTTCTTTTATTGGATTTTTTAATAATAATAATTAAATGATAATTGAACTTCAGTCATTTTTAGCAGCGATCAACATTCATGTAAAATTTTGTACAAGATGATAGAATGATTTATTTATTAAACAAACTTTGACAACAAAAGAAAAAACAACAACAACTCTAGAATATAGACAGATAAATATACAGTTGCGGTAAAAATAATAGCACCGCGGTGTCATTTATGAATTGAAAGAAAATATTTCGAACAAATGAGGTTTTTTTTTCTTCCAATATTTTAAAGTATAGTTACTTGATAAGTACACAAGATATGCACATGACTTTTTATTCCAAAAAAATAGCGGTACTTTCTAGGTTTGCTATTATATTGCTACGAAATTCCTGTCTCTTAGACGATAATTTCGATCTCTTACACTTTTCTGAGTTCGATCACTGGATTGTGTAACAATCAAAAACACAAAAACTTATTTAATTATAAAAATGGTTTATTTAAATCACAAAAGTTAGTTTTTACACGGTACAATTGTTTATTTTATTAACATTCAAACTGTTCACCTCTTGAGGCTCCTTGAGACCTTGCCTGGGAACACCTTCCTTAAATTCTGTTGCGGCTTCTGGAGTAGTGCCGGGGAGCACTTTCACTTCCTTTTTTTTGTTACACCAATTAAAAACTCGTTTTCATTTCAGTTATTTTATGTTTTCTTTTTGTATTTATTGTTCTTAAATTGTAGGTAAGTTTTAGTTTTAATTCAATTTTATGTTTAGGCTTTACTTTAGGTTTAAATCAATTTTATATTTAAGTTTTAGTTTTGCTTCACAAAAGGCTGCTGCTGCTCAATTAAAAAAGCAAGGTGTGAGTGCCGGCGAAAATTGCGCTACCAATTCACAATGGCAAAAATACGGACTTATTAAAGCGAATTAAATTTTTTTTTGGTATGTTTGACGTGATATTGGGCAGCACTGCAATTAGAATCAGTTCACACAAGTCGCAACAAACATCAGTGTCGCAGCCAGAGTTTGCAATGCGAACATGCCGCCCACCTTGCGGTACTGCTGCAAAAAGAAAAAATTTAAATGTCTTTTTTTTTTTAAATAAAAAAATTCATAGCAGCTAGCCATAAGTTTTTAGATTTAAATCTTATAACAAGGGTATATATGATAATATATATAAGAAACAATTCAAAATTCAAATCTTATAATAAAGACATGTTGTAAGATAAGCAAAAAGACAAAAACTTTTAGTAAGTGAGATACAATATGGAAATTTGAAAAATTCAGATTAATATAGTACATAATTTTCCGTAAATGAGAAATGAAAGTAAATCTATTTCTTTAAAATATTACATAAATAATATGTATACAAAAAATCCAGAGACCAAAAATAAAAATGAACTGGTATGGCCTTTTTTACCTCACCGCTGAATGTCCAACCAAAAATTGTTGGAAAAGCATCCAGGGCCCCGACAGCAATTTGTGGTTCACCACGAAGAATCTTCGGGAACAAATCGGCGCCGATTATGAATCGGACTTGGTATGTTCCATAAAAATATTTGTCTGCTAATTGTAGCATTGGAAAGTTGTCACGTACTTCTTTTTCATCAGCCTGATATTGGGGATGCTTCCCATAGTGCTCTGTTTCCACTAACGCCCAGCAGCTGACTGAACCGCCATGAGAATATCTGGACGATAAGTTCAATTGGCATGTAGGACTGGCAGCATGGTTCACTATAGTGAGACCACAACGTTGAACTTCACTGTGGAGGATCGTAGTTCTTTCTTGGCCAGGGTTTATAAGGCCTCGGACCTCGTGAAAGCCAGATGCTGACTGAATTTTTATTAAAATCGTCATCTTTAAGGCCACTTTGTTACTATCAGTTGGAGGTTGGGGAAGCATCCTGGTGCATGTCTGAATATCAGATGCTCTACGATGGGAGTGATGTTGTTGATGGCATAGGTGACACGTGGCAAGACTGCAGCAGTTAGCGAGACGATGTGAAAGGGCCAAACAGTTTACGCATCCGTCTTCGTGATGAACAGTGCGGTATTTTTCGACAACAGTCATCGCCAGGAACCTTAGACAATATCGCAAAGAATGGTCTGTGTGACATAAAGGACATTGGTAATCCCGATTAAACATTCTGCAAAAATTCTGTGCAAAAATTAAAAAAAGAAATGAATAACAAAAAATATTGAAGTTGAAATTAACTGAATAGAGACAAGGAAGAGACTAGATATCGTATTTTTGTTGAGACAAACTTATTTTCTGAGGCAAAAATTTTCTACACATTAGGAGTGTGAGGCAAAACAACAAGTTTGTGAATCGGTCGCGTAATTACACCGTTTTGGGTCCTAACGTCAGCCACACGAACGCGTTTGTCAGAGCCAAAATATACCTTTGAGATACGGCCTAGTCGCCACTCAGAAGGGCCCAATTGTTCATTTTTTACCACTAAGTCATCCACTTGAAGGTTTAATTGAGGGTTTTTCCATTTATTTCTCTTATGCAACTCTTTTAGGTACTCATCTTTCCATCGCTGTCACAGTTCTTGCTGTATCGCTTTCAAACGTTGCCATCGATTATTTAAAGTTATTGAGGCAACATTTTCTTCAGGTTCTGCTGGAGCCAGTAGTGGTGATTCGATGAGGAAATGACCAGGAGTCAATACCACTAAATTAGAGACATTTTCAGAGGCAGGACTAAGAGGGCGAGAGTTTAGACAAGCTTCAATACGTACGAGCATAGTTGCAAATTCCTCAAAGGTGTATTTAAAATGACCTACGATTTTTCGAAAGTGCTGTTTGAAACTTTTAACACCAGCTTCCCAAAGTCCACCCATATGAGGTGCAGATGCCGGTATGAAGTGCCATGAAAGTTTTTGGATACCATATTTTGAGACAGAATCATCACGAACGCGTTTAATATAGTTTTCTAGATCTATAGCTAGTTCTTTGGAGGCACCAACGAAGTTTCTATCGTTGTCAGAATAAAGGTCAGTGGGACAACCTCTGCGTGAAACGAAACGTGACAGTGCTGCGAGAAAGGTTGGCGTAGTTAGGTCACTAACTGGTTCCAAGTGAATGGCTTTTGTAGCGAAGTAGACAAAAAGACACACATATCCCCTGGTTATACGACAGTAGCGACCGGTGAAATTTTTAATGTCGAAGGGTCCTGCGAAATCCAATCCTGTGTTGGTAAACGGTAGACTCAAAGTTGTTCTAGTGGGTGGCAGTGCAGCCATCATTTGACCGTGAAGTTTTTTACGGGAAACTACGCAAATTTTCCAATTATGAATTATGAATATTAAATTTTTTATTTTGGGAATCCAAAATTCTTGCCGAATAAGCCGTAATGCGAGTTGATTACCACCATGAAGTGATAGCTCGTGTATATATTGGACGTATAAGCGAGCTAATCAGCTTTTGTATGCTAGAATGATTGGGTGTCGTTCATTATACGTAAGAGACAAAGAAGATATTAGCCGTCCGTTTGCTCTTATTACCTTACAAGAGTCCAAAAATCAATGTCAAAATTGTGCTTTTTGGAGCAATCGATTTCTTATTAACCAAATTAAAATATTCATTTGAAAAATGCATTTGTTGAGAAAGTATTAGAAGCCACGTTTTGATGGCGCTAATTTCCGCCACTGGGATAACTTTTGTGGGAAATCGAAACACATATGACAAAATTCGGAAAGCCTTCGGTAACGATGAGAACCTGTCGAGAATTTCTTCAGTTACCGCCGAGCTAGTAAAATGAGATTTTATTTGCCTCATTTCAAGAGTGGTACTTAATTCTCGGTTCACCTGGCCATTGCGACTTAGACAATTGAAGCCACGAGGGTCCATGCCACCACAACTCATTGACCTTAAGCTCCGCAGGATATACCCCCCGGGTTGCTAGATCTGCGGTATTCGAGTGTGTATCGATGTGAGACCAATTTTCATTTCCAACTTTTTCAATTATTGTGGAAATTCTATTCGCAACAAAAGTTGCCCACGTAGATGGTGGCTTTTTTAGCCACGAAAGTACGATGGTCAAATCAATCCATAAAAATAATGAGCCCGAGTCAATATTCAGTTGCGAGCCTACTGAGCTTATCAAGTTCGCGAGGAGAACCGCTCCACAGAGCTCTAAACGTGGCAGAGATATAGTTTTATAGGAGCTACTTTCGTTTTTGAAACGAGAAAATTAGAACTAACTTTGTCATAGTTTTCAAAGCGAACATAAAGCGCTGCGGCATAAGCCTTTTCAGAGGCATCGCAAAATCCATGAAATTCAGTTTTTCTTGTAGGGCAGTACTAATCCACCGTGGAATCGAAAAAAAAAATTTTTCCATTTTTGAAGGAAAACTGGTTTAAAGTTTTCATCCCAGTTGATTTTTTTGAGCCACAAGTGTTGCATAATTATTTTTGCCGTTATTATAACGGGAGAAAGCCAACCAGCTGGGTCGAATAATCTTGCTATCATAATTAAAACTTCTCTTTTTGTGTACGTTTCTTTGAATTGAAATGGTAAAGTATGAAAATTAAAAGAGTCTGAGCTGGCATTCCACATAAGACCAAGTCTACATCGAGAAGATGTTCACGGGGTAAATTTTTTAAAATTTCAATTGAATTTGACGTCCACTTTCTCAAGTCAAAGCGTGCACACTGAAGGATATCAATAAGTTGATTGCGAGCCTCTATTGCGCTTGAAATATCATGTGCGCCTGCTAAAACGTCATCGACGTACATTGATTCTTTTAGAATTTGTGCGCCAATCGGAAATCGAAACTTTTCATCTTCTGCAAGTTGATTCAGAGTTCTTATCGCAAGATAAGGAGCACAATTTACTCCAAAAGTGACAGTTTTTAGTTCAAAATCCTGTACTTTTTCATTATCTGAATCTCGAAATACTAATCTTTAAAATGGAGTGTGCAGTGGACTTATAAGAATTTGTCGGTACATTTTTTGTATGTCAGCATTGAAAACAAAGCCAAAAAATCTCCATTTAAGAATTAATAGCATGAGGTCATTTTGAAGCACAGGGCCTGTGTGGAGAATGTCGTTGAGACACGTACCGTTTGAGAATTTGCTTGAAGCATTAAATACAACTCTAACTTTTGTTGTCGTACTTTCAGGCTTTATTACGGCATGGTGAGGAAGATAAAAATGGCGCGGATTTTGTGAAAATAAGGGAAAGCTTATTCTCTCCATATGATTGAGTTCTAAATATTCATTCAGAACTTTATTATACTCTGCTTTCAGTGTAAGCTATCGAGCAAGAGACTTTTTGTTTCGAAGAAACTGGGAAAGTGCAATGTGCCTTGAGGACCCAAGATTATTTTGATTTAAAAAAGACGATTTGAACGGCAAATCTATAATATATCGTCCATCTGAGTTTTTCGTGACGGACTTACAGTAAATTTCTTCGCAATAACTGTCAGCATGTGAAACAACTGATTTCTTGGGAATTTCTTCAATTTCCCAGAATTTACTGCGTTGCTCACTCAAAGAGACTTCAGTAAAATATGAAACAATAGTTTTGTTTTGACTATCGATTTTTGGATTAGGAATCGGTCCCGTAAGGATCCATCCAAATACGGTTTCTTGAGTCACAAGAGACCCTAAAACTCCTTTGTGAATACCACCTAGTATAACAAGTGGTTACAAATCGCCACCAATAAGCAGATCGATGGTAGAACTTTGAAAAAAATTTCCATCAGCAAAGTTGCGCTTTGGCAGCTCTGGATAACATGAATGATCAAAGGAATGCGAGGGCAAATTTCCAGTGACATGTGGTACAACGAGTGCAGTGACTTCGATTTGTACATTTGAAACCTGAGTAGGTCTTGTTCTGATGGCGCCATTTAATCCTGAGACCTGTGCTGAGACAGCTTTAGTGGGGAGTTTAAATAAATTTCGAATACGTTCTGATACGAACGTGCCTTCAGATGCTGGGTCAATGAGAGCCCGAGCTTTATAAGTGATTCCTAAGAGAAACACGTTGATCAGAGCTGTACCAAGCAAAACTTTTTTGGTAACCGAGTTGAAGCATGTTTGAATTGTTTCTGTAGGGTTTACATCAATAGTGGGACTGTATTGTTGTTGCATGTGAAGCAGAAGTGTTGTTTGTTGGACTTTTTTTGTTTTGCTTAGGCTTAGCACCTGTTGTATTTCGAAAATGTTCAATATTTGGGTTTGAAGTAGACTGTTGTGCAGCTGTGGGTTCACAATGTAAAAGCGAGTGACATTTTTGACAAGTATTATGAGAGAAATCAACTTTGTTATGATAATTGTTATAGGGTTTTGACTTTTTAACAGCATTTTGTGGTTTTGCAGCAATCACCTTAGAAGGATTAGAGCTTCGAAAATCTGATACAGTTTCAAGAGTCTGAAACCTATCAGTCAGAACTTTGTCGAGTTCCTTCCATTTTGGAATTTTAGTTTTATTTTTAACCGATTGTTCCCAAAGAGCAAGACTGTGCTCTGGAAGACGCGTAGAGCACAAAAACACAAAAATAGCATCCCAGTTATTTATATCAATTTTGTATAACTGTAGCGAAGAAATACAATTACTAATGTCCCGTTGAAGACGTTTGAGACCACTTCCAGATTATTGTGGACACATTGGAAGATTAATTGATTGTTTATCAGGATTCTTTTATTCTGATAGTGAGCCATTAAGTTATCCCATGCAATCAGGAAACCCTCATTAGTCAGAGGCGCTTTCTGAACTATTTCTTTGGCTTCACCACTTGTTTTTTGAAGCAAGTGGTAAAGTTTCTCTACGGGACTGAGACTCGCATTATTTGAATAAATGGCCGTAAACATATCTCTAAATGTTCGCCATGTTGAATATCCTCCATGAAAAACTTCTGTATCACATAGAGGGACTTTTATTCTTGAGTTAAAAATGTTTGCGACTCGTGCT
This sequence comes from Tricholauxania praeusta, assembly GCA_949775025.1. NCBI lineage: Eukaryota > Metazoa > Arthropoda > Insecta > Diptera > Lauxaniidae > Tricholauxania > Tricholauxania praeusta. The sequence continues at coordinate 114,790,342 of OX459028.1, forward strand.
GTATCAGCTTTTGGCCTTTTTTGAGATAATTCCGCAAGAGTACTATTGATGACAGTCATGCATCGAATATGGCACTTATGAGACTCAACATATTTGGTTTTTATGACTTGTGAATCCTTTTTAATTTCTTCTGTACACTCTGAGAGACAATTTAAGTCTAAACCAAATATCTTTGAGCTCACTTTGCTCAAGCTCTAACGAAACCAACGAATGATCGTCAATCTTTATCTCGTTGAAATAAGCTTCATATTCAACAATGCGGTCAGCAGAACGAATAAATATATCCAAAGCTGGCATTTTGTTAAGAAGTGAATTGAGAATTCACTGAATCCCGAAAAAATTGAAAATAAACTGTAGATTTCAATGAGACAAAATAAAACAACAAAGTGAAAATTTGTTCAATAAAATTTGTAAAGATTCCACTGTTATGTAAAACCGCTTCTAAAAATTTCTTGAATTGAACAAAAGCATACAAATTCACTCGAAAAATGATTTATGAAAATTCCAAAATGAGTCACTGTAGATTTTATTTCACGAATGTGCATATAAATGTGCATGTAGATCCTATGCTACTGTACCCTTTATAACCTTTGTGATCACGTGAAAAGAAATTGTGCGTTACGAAACAAGTGGCTTGAAAAAACGTTACTTGAATTGCCCTTGAAATCACTTTGAAACGAAATGTAGAAAAACTGAGTCGTACGATGGTACCGGTACATAAAACGGTGTTTAATATAACGGATGAGACGAAAAACTGAGTCAATTTTTGTACTAAAGTTGTATTTCGTTGAAAATTTTATTGCATTTTAAATAATTTTACGCACCTTTTATTTGCTTTATTGTTGATGAGACACAAAAAAATGAGCTTTCGTACTGACCGAGCGGCTTTATTAAATTCCTACGTTGTAGGAATGCTTATTAGCCAAATCGTCGCTGATTCAGAGACGGATTGCTGGACCAAATTATGTTCACCTCATGAAGCTCCTTAAGATCTGGCCGGGGAACACCTTCCTTAAATTCTCGAGCGGTGCCGAGGAACACTTTCACTTCCTTTTTTTTTGTTACACCAATTATAAACTCGTTTTTATTTCAGTAATTTTATGTTTTCTTTTTGTATTTATTGTTCTTAAATTGTAGGTAAGTTTTTGTTTTAATTCAATTTTATGTTTAGGTTTTACATTAGGTTTAAATAAATTGTATATTTAAGTTTCAGTTTAACTTCACAAAAGGCTGCTGCTGCTCAATTAAAAATCAAAGTGTGAGTGCCGGCGAAAATTGCGCTGCCAATTCACAATGGCAAAAATACGAACTTTTTAAAGCGAATTACATTTTTTTTGGTATTTTTGACGTGATATTTGGCAGCACTGCAATTAGGGTCAGTTCACACACGTCGCAACAAACATCAGTGTCGCAGCCATAGTTTGCAATGCGAACACAAACTCTAATATTAATATAGCACTGTATAGACAACTGTTTTACTTTATTATTTAAAATCCACTGCGTTAAAATCAAATGTCTTACTTTACTTTTAAAATCAACTGTATCACTTTATTGCTTAAATTCAACTGCTTCACTTTATTGCTTGAGTTCAACTGCTTTTCGACAACTCAGATGACAACCTTTTATACTAAAGTCATCACTTTCTCGAATAATCCAGTACCTTCTAAATGGCGTATCGGTGTGGAATCCACAAGTATCTAGAATAATACTAGTACCTACTAGGTGGCGTATCGGCGTGGAATCCACAATCACTTTCTCGAATAATCCAGTACCTTCTAGATGGCGTTGTATGACGGCGATAATTTTTCTCGGTTGTCGACTTTTATAGTGTACTGCAGCGCTTTTTCGGTTTATCATTTTAGTACAAAAACTGCACTTGGCCGCTAGATGGTGTAAAAGTATTTATACAGCCAGTGATGCTAGCTAGTATCGTTTAGTTTTCATTTGTTGTTTTTTATTTCGAGAATTTTCTTGCGCAAACCAAATTTCGCTACACTGCCCTCCGCTTAAACTTGTTCGTCCCGAACAAGAGTCTCTCCGTCTCTAGTATAAGGTGCCAGCCTTTCGATGTGGACTACCCTTAATTTACTTTTGTTCCTAGGGTATTTTTGGATTGGATACACAACTTTTCGTTGTGGGTTATGTAGCAGCACAAGTTTACCTTCTTTGAACCCTTCAGTATTTGCTCGCAGGTCATACCGAGCATTCATCTTGTCGCTAGCCAATTGAGTACGTCTCCTGATAAGCTCGTGTGTATCTGTTAGTTCTTCTCTTTTCCGCGACAACGCTTACTCCATACTTCAAATCTGCTGGAAGCCTTAAGTCCGTACCAAAAAATGGCTTTTGCTGGCGTGACTGTAGTGGTATCGTGTATTGACGACCGATAAGTTATCAGAAACATTGGTAGATGCTCATCCCAATCTTTTTGTCCTTTATCAATAACCTTTTTTAAATGCTCCTCTAGAGTAGGGTTGAACCTTTCGTCCATGCCATCGGACTAAGGATGCAAAGCTGTGGTACGTGTCTTCTGTATTCCAAGCATGTCACAAACCTCCTTAAAAAGTGTCGACTCAAAATTTCGTCCTTGGTCGGAATGCAACTCAAGTGGAGCTCCATATCGGTTTCCTACCCAGCTCCTTATACTTAATTATAGTTGCCAAATCTGTATCACTGCGCTGGTCCCGTTTTACCTCCTCTTTCGTCCACTTTTCTTCAAGCAAAACGTTCAAAAGGCGCACATCAATTGTTCCAGCTTTATTTTCCGTTCGTGAACAATGACCGCATTCTATTTTACATGGACGACGAGAAAGGGCATCCGCATTTCCATGCTGGCTCCCTTTGCGATGTTCTATGGTGAAATCATACCTCTGCAAGCGTTCTATTCACCGTGCGATTTGACCTTCAGGATCCTTGAATTGAAGTAGCTACCTTAATGCCGCATGGTCTGTCCTCAGGAGAAAGTGCTGTCCATATAAGTACTTATGGAAGTGTTTCACGCATTCCATTACTGCCAGTAACTATCTCCGAGTTACGCAATAATTCCTCTCAGGTTTCGACAGAATTTTGCTGAAATATGCGACGACTTTTTCTTGTCCATTGATGATTTGGGACAAAACTTTTCCAATACCATGGCCACTCGCATCTGTGTCCAATACAAATTCTTTGACGGGTATTGGATACGCGAGTATTGGCGCTGTAGACAGTAATTCTTTCAGTTTTTGGAATGCAGTTTCCTGTGCCCCACTCCATTCGAATTTCCGATTCTTCTGCGTCAGCTCATGTAGACTGCCTGCAACATTTGCGAAACCAGGAACAAAGCGTCGGTAGTAAGTGCATAGACCCAGAAAACTTCGCAACTCATGAAGTTTAGATGGTCGTGGCCAATTTGTCACAGCTTTTATTTTATCTTCATCTGTGTGTATTCCTTCTGACGTAACCTTGTGCCCCAGATATTTGACTTCACGCTGGAAAAGTGAGCACTTTTTCGCACTTAATTTTAGTCCAGCTGCCTCCAAGCGCTCAAACACTTCCTACAGATTTTTCAAATGGTCATCAAAATTTTTTCCCATGATGATTATGTCATCGAGATACACTAGACAAGTCTTCCAATGTAGTCCTTTGAGAACTCGTTCCATTAACCGCTCAAACGTAGCTGGAGCGTTACAAAGACCAAACGGCATGACGTTGAACTGCCATAGACCATTACCAATACTGAAGGCAGTTTTCTCCTTGTCTTTTTCATCTATTTCCATCTGCCAATATCCACTTTGTAAGTCCAAGGTGGAAAACCATGTTGCTCCAGATAACGTATCCAGTGTATCATCTATTCTGGGTAACGGGTAGCTGTCTTTTTTGGTGACGTCATTCAATTTTCTGTAATCCACACAGAATCGCATACTTCCGTCCTTTTTCTTCACAAGTACGACCGGTGAATTCCATGAGCTTTCTGATGGTGCAATGACATTTTCTCGCGCCATATCTTCTATAAGGCCCGTCACTTCTTCTCTCTTAGCAAGTGCTAGCCTCCTTGGAGGTTGACGAATCGGCTGAAAATCACCTGTATCAATGCGATGTTTGACAACTGATGTTCGGCCATTATTTTCTCCTTTGGACGCAAATATCCGCCAATGCTTTTGCAGACACCTTTTTGCTTTATTTTTGTTCTGGGCAGACAACTCCTTCGTCTATTCTTTTGTCAATACTTCCAAGGCCGATGATTTCGTTAAAGTTGTACTTTGTGTATTCTGCTGGTCATTTTCACAATTTATCACAGCCGTAACTTTCTCACATTGCACTATAAGTTCACCTTTTTGCATCCATTTTGGCTTATTTGTTGGATTCAAAATTCGTACTGGTATTTTTCTGTCCGTTCTTGTTTTTACTAGGGTCTTTTCAATAATCAGGTTTTTCTTTAAATTTTTCTTATCTGCTTCCACTACCCACAGATGGCTTGTCCCACAGTCTTCACTTGTTGTGGCCCAAATAATTTCTTCAGTGTTGGGTTCAATTCGACAGCGCTCACTAATGTAGACTCTTGCAATTGTTAATTTTTGTCCACAGCCAATATCTAAAGGCAACTCTACATTGGCATACCTCAACGTTTTTTTCTTAAGATCCAAAGTGAACCCGTGTCGAATCATGAAGTCCACGACAATGATAACATCATCGGTGAAGTTTGCAACAATAAAATCATGTTCCACAGTTTTGTTGCCGATTAGAATACTTGCTGTAACTTTTCCTACTATTTGCGCAATTTCTCCTGTCCCTGTTCACAATTGGATCACATTTAATGGCGTTACTCGGCGTCTATCAAATAAGTCTCTCCTCCTGTATCCAAAGTAAGCTCACATGGTCTTTCGTTGATTTTTCCACCGGTGGTTGGAATTTCGGCAGAGCTTCGAAACTAAGACTATGGGACAATCATCTGTGAGAGTCAGCTCACGCCCCGCTGTACTGACTCTCTTTAGTTTAACGACTGCTGCTCGCTACTATTTTCGCCATCGTCCACCGTATTTCCAGTTCTTCTTCTTGGTAAACGTGATGCAGATCGCTTACGACGTGATTTGCAGTCACGTGCCATGTGTCCCTGCTTACCACAGTTGTAGCATTTTCCGCTGAAGCTACTGCTGGTGAACGATGAATTTTTCTTTTCAGCCTCCACCTCCATCCGACGAGTTTTCAGTGATTGGCGATATGTCAACGCAATCGTCTCCTGAGTTAGGGCAACCGTTACTGTTTCGTTAAATGTTGTCTTCGGGTTCCTCATTGTCGCGCGCTTTGTATCTGAGTCACGTATGCCGTCAATAAACGCCTCTGTTCTGAATTTTTCAGCTACGACACTTAACACTTAATCCGCAGCATACTCCTGCAAGGACGCACCAGACTTCTGGATACGACTTTTCAACTCCAATCTGCTTCATGTGGTCACTGCTCCGCCACTGAAACCGTTTGCAATACTTCTGCAGCTGCGCCTTTTAATGCCACAATTAGCGCTGTAACTGCGCTTTCGTTATCCCTACGATTGTGACCAGATGTTGTTTCAAACTGGAGCTTGAAAGCACTAAATGGCGTTGTTCCATCGTACGAGTGTGCCTTAAGCCTCTCTGCGCTGATTTCTCTTACCACTTGAGTGATTGGTTCGCTTATTTCCAACTGTTGAATCTTTTTATTAACGTCCTCAAAATTATTTTGAACTTTTTCAAGATTATTTTGAACTTCTTCCTTGAATGATTCAACGTCATCTCGTAACTCAGTCATTTTTGCATCGAGGCCATTTACCATTTTGGCAACCTCCGTTTGAACAGCCTCAATGTTTTGATTCATTGCGTGGATCTGCGTCGAGTTCTGACTTAAGCTCTGATCAACTTCTTCCAGAACCGCCTGGATCTGCAGCGCGTTCTGACTTAACTTCTGGTCTATTTGCAGTGCATTTTGACTTAAGCTCTGTTCAATTTCTTCCCGAACGGCCTGGATATTGCTTGTCATCGCCATTAACATTTTCTCGAACTTTGACATATCTACAACTTCACCACTTGCCGCCGGTCCAGAAGCTTCTTCCACTTTCGCTGTTGATTCTGATACATCACTATAAAATTCATGCTCTTCCAGGTTTACACCTTGAGCCTCAAGAGCATGCCGTAAACGTTTCTGTAACTCCTTTCCGCCAGATGATTACGGATTCAGCTGCTGCAACTTCTTCTTCAGTTAATCCACTATCAGTTCGTCAAACTTAACCATTTTTTTTTGATTGATTGTTAATTCTTTTTACACAATCCCATTTCTGACAACAATTGTTACGAAATTCCTGTCTCTTAGACAATAATTTCGATCTCTTACACTTTTCTGAGTTCGATCACTGGATTGTGTAACAATCAAAAGCACACAAACTTATTTAATTATAAAAATGGTTTATTTAAATCACAAAAGTTAGTTTTTACACGGTACAATTGTTTATTTCACTAACATTCAAACTCTAAAGCTGTTTTACTTAATTACTTAAAATCCACTGTGTTAAAATCAAATATCTTACTTTACTTTTAAAATCAACTGTATCACTTTATTGCTTAAATTCAACTGCTTCACTTTATTGCTTAAGTTCAACTGCTTTTCGACAACTCAGATGACAACCTTTTATACTACAGTCATCACTTTCTCGAATAATCCAGTACCTTCTAACTGGCGTATCGGTGTGAAATCCACAACTATCTAGAATGTTACTAGTACCTTCTAGATGGCGTATCGGCGTGGAATCTACAATCACTTTCTCGAATAATTCAGTACCTTCTAGATGGTGTTGTACGACGGCGCTAATTTCTCTCGGTTGTCGACTTTTATAGTGTACTGCAGCGTCTTTTCGGCTTATCAGTTATAGTACAAAAACTGCACTTGGTCGCTAGATGGTGTAAAAGTATTTATACAGCCAGTGATTCTAGCTAGTATCGTTTAGTTTTCTTTTGTTGGTTTTTATTTCGAGAATCTTTTGGCGTAAACCAAATTTCGCTACAATATTGAGAAATTTGTAATTTCGAGCGGTAAATAATAGCACTGTTCAACTCCTTTACTTCTCAAGATTAGGTATTTACTCTAATAAAAAAAATTTGATCGTAGCAAGTAAGTTCTTTTATTTTTGCATAATACTCTAATGATTTTTTCGAGGAAAGCGTTCTACGACAGAGCAAAGTAAAATTATTAAAAATTCCATTTCGCAAGGTAAAACTTTTAATGAAATTCACAATTTCATCGGATGTTCTGCGAAAATGGTTTCGAATACGATAAGATACACAAATAAACGAAAAACACGAGGCCGAATGCCTTCCATGTCCCCCCGGGACGTGAATTGTTCGAAACGGCTTTCGATAAATAATCCGTTTTTGCCTGCTACGGAAAGAAAGAAAGTGCTAATATAGCACCAAGTGTAGAAGCCGTTAAAAAAAGACTCAGGAAAACCAATTTGCGTTCCCAAAATCCACGACGAGCTCTAGCAAACCTATAAAGTACCGTATTTTTTTTGGAACAAAATGTCATGTGCTTATCTTGTGTACTTATCAAGTAACTATTCTTTAAAATATTAGAAAAAAAAACGTCATTTGTTCGAAATATTTTCTTTCAATTCATAAATGACACCGCGGTGCTATTATTTTTACCGCAGCTGTATGTTTTTTAAAATCTCATCAGTATACTTTTGGTTGATGCCTCCTTTGTTGTCAAAGTTTGTTTAGCAAATAAACCATTGCATCAACTTGTATAAAATTTTACATGAATGGTGATCGCTGCTAAAAATATCTGAAGTTCAATTATCATTTAACTAAAAAAGTAATATAAATATCATAAAAAAAATTGAGTGCACAAGTTTATAAAATCAAATACATAGTTTAAATAAGTTTGTACTTGATACCCAAACATTTTGCAGTGTAGTTAATTTTCCAGTTGGTATTTGGTACTAAATTTATGTCAAAAATATAAGGTATACCATTTTGATGCATAAAATAAATGGTCATATTAAGTATTCCCCAACTAGCTACCTTTGGAATGGAAACATTTTAGACAGTATTTGCTGCATTTGGGTACCACTTGCCCCACAGTACGTTCGTTCAATTAAATGAACTTCCAAACAATTGATATGTAATGTAATGTAACAATGTGCTGTAAAATATCGAAAACAAAATGGAAATTCACCACACTTAATCAACGAAAATAAAAAATCAGCTGTTTAAAACTCAACACTATCTTTTAATTGATACAACTTGTAGCAACAAATACTGTATTAGGCAGTGATACAGCGAGCTCGCTTCAACATGCGCAACTTAGATTGAGAGGACCAACACGCATACATAGACAAATGTAAACGGCGCCTGGCTGATATGCAACGATTGAGAGCATAACACTTCGTCGCAACGAAAATTCAAAGACGATTTGTAGTCTAACTTTAGGTGCGTAACTGAGCGAATCGTAGTGTTCAAACGAGCGGATAGTGAAGAAAAATAGGAAATGTGAAAATTTTGTTTAAGTTATACAATTTCTAAAGAAAGGCTAAATGAAAAAAATCAATTCTGATTATAAAAAATTTGATTATAAAGTCCCGCTAAAGGTGAAATATTTGTGAAAAAAAGCAAAAGGTGAATTTTGATTTTAATCAAAGAAAAACTATTAAAATGCAATAAGAAAAGAATACCAAATTCATGTAAAACTAATTTGAATTTTTCGTATGCAAAACCACCGAGGAAAAGTAACGTCTATATCTGCATATTTATATACATATAAGCATGTACATATGTATGTTCATACCTGTGCAATACATATACATATAAACATACTATGCATTCGAGTTTATATAGTAAATTCGATTTTTTTAAGGTTATATGCAGCCCTTTAGTAGGAAAAAATTAAAGTTTCATATTTTTAAACACACATTCTAATATAATATAAGTGCAAACAATATATACATACGTGCGCTCTCATGTAAGTGTGTGTGTTGTGGCTCACTATTGGATTACGTTGCACAAGTTAAAACTTTCACATCAGTTCGGTTTGGTTCGTTTCTTTTACTTTAATTTTTTGGTAGCTTTTGTTTGTTAGTGTGCCAAGTGGTGCTCTTAAGCAACAACAACAAAAAGGCAGTAGTGACCAACAACAAAAAAACCAAAAACAATACAACGACAACAACTTGACACATATACTACTATGCGTATGAGTGCTTCGCAAAAATACACATACAACGACACATTTCAGAATGTGCCTTAAAAATTGATAATGTTATAAAAATGAAATTTTATATATCACAAGGGATTTTTGTTTGTTTTTTAATTCTTACAACACTACCAATCATGATGTATGCGGGAAAGAATATTCATAAAGTTAAGCATAACCGACCGCACAAGAAAATTCAAAGCTACATAAAAAAGAGAACAACGCAAAGTGACTTCCCCATCGAAGTCAAATTTAAAAAAAGAGTAGCAAAATAAGCAGTAAAAGTAAAAAGAAAAATGCTGTTGAAAAAGTAATAAAAATAAGCACAAACGGAAAGAAAAAGAAGAATAATTATTAATTTTTACTGCAAAAAATTGACAAAAGCAAAAGTTTCTTAAAACTAGAAAACAAGACACAAAAACATAGTCTTTCTGACGTAACGGAACCTACATTAAAGAACGAAATTTTTTATGTAATTTATTTATAATGTCCTCATAAGTTTTCATAAATCAAAAAGGCTTTAACATTTTCTATTTCAATAAATCTACGTATTAATTTTCAACATCAGACTTTATTGTATTATTTCAATTAAACTATAATGATTTCTCTCATGTTGAACGGGAGTGAAGTACACTTTTAAAGTGGAATAAAAAACAAAGTAAAATACTTTTATTTTTTGTCTGTTACTTTAAGGAATAGCCAATTGGTAGCACTATATTGAGTGGTAAAGTTGATGCCAGACGTAATACTGGTTCCAAGATAGAGGCAATTAAAAAGACATTCGAAAGCACAAAAAACGGAAGTGTTTTTCATGGCCATCTATAGAAAAGCACAAGTCAGCGAAACCTGGCCACATTTTTTAGTGCGACTAATTTTAAAATGCTACGGAATAATATAACTTTTTAATAGATTTCGTTTGATTGAAATATCTTATTCACTTTTTTTCTTACAATGCATAATATTCTATTCGAACGGGACATATTTTTTCGTTTTGGCTAACTTGGGCTATTTTCAAAACGACTTTAATATTTATGTATATAAATAATATTATTTAAGATATATGCAGTAATTACTAAAACAAATTTAATGTTTATATTTATCAAATTAATTAGTGAGATCAATTCTAACAACGAAAAGAGGAAGGAGTAGATATTTTTCTTAAAAGAATATAAGACTTGTCTTTTTGCTGTTAAAACGTATTTCCTGTAAGAGGCGTGGCACCGCACACTAAAAAAATTTTTTTATCAAGTTTCAATCTATCTACATAGCAAATTTCATCAAAATCGGTGTGGCACAGCCGTGATACCGTCTTTTCTCATTTGGAGCAATGCCACGCCCACTTAAAGGACTTAGAGTCCCTCCTAACCTTTTTTATGGAACATTCTATCTCCTTACCAAATTTCATTCAAATCGGTCCATTAGCTTAGCCGTGGAGGTGTTTTTTTTCCTTTAGGGGCGTGGCACCACCTACTATAAAAAAAAGTATACATATCCCTTTTTCTCTTCACAACCTTTTCAACAAAAAAAAACTATGCGATTATGTTTTGCTATGTCTGTGAAAAAAAGGTTTTACCGTTTTGAACTGATTTTTACCGGTTGGCCTTTTGGCGGAAATGGCCATATGTAGAGTAACTTCGGATATTGTGATATGGGTATTTTTGTATTTCAAATTACACGTAACTTTTATAGCATAGCTTCTATTTCTTTATGTATTACGGTTTGTTGATGCATTTTGCAGTATATTACGACTTTGGAGCTCTATAGCGTTAGGCAATCTGAAGATATTTCAACAAAATGGAAAAAAAGCCAATTGACACCTCTTAATGAAATTGGCGGGTAATGTGATATATAGCGTTCGGATAATATGATATACTATCATGAAAAATATAACAAGTATAAAACAGTAGGAACTAAAAATACAAAACATTACATCTTTCAATAGAATTTCCATAAAAAAGAAAACTAGATTTTAACTGAATCAATAAGCGAAAAGCAGAACATATTAAAGTCAGAAAGATGACTGACATACAAAGTTTGCTTGCAGTCTTGGAAGGCAATCATTGTGAGCCCAAATTAAATCGCATTGCAGGCATTGAACTCAGGTCTGAATCATTGTATCCTTCTGGAAGGATTTGTTGCAAAAAGCACAGGAGGAGAAAATTGGACTATATCACATTAGCCAAATTTCAGTTTTAATACATTTAGGCTATTTTATTAAAACAGGATTCAGCAAATAAAAAACTTTCATTATTTATGACAAAGTATATTCACCCACTAACAAGTTTTAGTATTTCGGCTTAAATACTTACTTTATTTTGGGCGTAATTCACACATGAAATGCACACAAATAAAATCTCGACTTGTGGCTAAATCAATTTCACCACACTGAGACCAAAAACAGTGAATGCGAACCCACAAAATCTTGCATCATATATCTTTTTCCGTTACTGATATGTTGACAAAAAAAATTTGGTCGAGAGTTGTTTATTTAAGGAAATAAGCTCTCTTTATGAATGTATTAGAAATTTAAGACAGTTTGCAGAAATCATTTTTAAAATTTGTTACACTATATACTTTAAGTGTGAGATCTTTATAGCTGCGGTAATTGCAAAAGGTGAATATATTTTTAAAAATATATCACGACCTCAAAAAGGTTTCTTTCAGGTGAATTATCGAAACGAATTTTGCAGGTTTGTTGTACAAATTAAAGTACAGTCAAAATTCCACATAGCGAATACGCACGGGACCAGAAAAAAAATTATTTGTATAGAAAATTCGTTATATAGATATAATTTGTTTTTATTACTTATTTAAAGAAGCCAGTAATTTTGGACTACACTCTTCCATTGTTCTCATTCAACAAAATCATCTAATACATTAAGAGAAGCATACACATTGGTCGGTACGTTGCTCCTTATCTCCAAAAAGTTTCGAAATTCGTCAAATTTCACACCTTCTTCAACTTTTTCTATTTTTATTAACTTTTTTTCGAGAGAAAGGCTACATAGTTGCAACATTTTCACTTCTATCACTGAACACTGACTGAACTATAGTCACCATTAATAGTGAAGGAACTTTCTTTTTTTCAATTGTTGTTATTTTCATATTTTGGGGATCCCTTAGTTTGTTTTCTTTTTTCTCCGTATGTATGTAGTTTTATTGACATGTTTGACAAAAAATTATTTTACAAAATTCGCTTTAAGGAGATCAGAAACGAATAATAGTTTAATTTTCAGCAGCAAAATTTCTTCGTTTTAAAGAAAATCTCGCTATAAGAAAATTCGTTGTAAGAAGATCAAAATAAACTGAAAATACAACGAGAAAGCTGTGTATACGTACTTGAACTCAGTTCGTAGTAGAGAGAACTTCGTTGCATAGAAGTTCGTCATAAGGAAGTTTGACTGTGTAAGAAACTTGTTTATCAACAAATTTTCACTTGTATTTTTGCTGATAGGCCACAGTAGAAAAGTCGAATGTATGTATAAGATTACGGGATTGGATGTACAGGAAAGATAGTTATGCATGTTTCTGAAATTAACCAACCAACTTTTTTTGGACAATTTCGTTTTTTTTATTAGAATTGTCCAAGGTTATAGCAAGAAATGTATGCCAAATGATAGAGCTCCAAGAGCCTTAATAGAATATATAGCGTTGCATTGTTTAATACTGTCCCAAACACACGTTGCCACCGGATTTTTGAGTCAATTTTTTTAATAAAAATTATAGCATGAATTATGAGCCAAATGATAGAGCTCGAAGAGCCTAAATAGAATATATTTGGTTGCCTCGAATTTTGTCCCATACCTGTATTTGGCTCAGTTTTTCTTGAGTAAAAGTGTAAAAGTGGTAACCCATGTTTGGTTAAGGATTCAACAAGGCAAACCTATACATTCTATTTAAGCTCTTTGATCTCTATCACTTGGCACACGTTTCAAGCTGTAATCTTTATTAAAAAAAAACTGACGCAAAAACCGGTGGCTTTGGAAAGATAATCGGTTGGTTTGTTTCACCAAAGTGCATCACCTTGTGAGCTCGAGGCTCTCCGCCTATGGAATAGAAACATTGGAATATATTGATTCATGTGAGGAAATCCGCAGATTATTATATTTAAGAAAAAAAAAAAAATTATTATGGAAAAGCCAGCCATTGAGTTATAAGATATTCTCTTAGACATAGTGTCAAAAGTTTCACTTTTTCACAAGTTGACACTTATGGACTGAATCCATCGCAAATAATGTGGTGTCCATTCCATTAGGTTTTCGTACAAACTTCAATCAAACTGACGTAATATTATTGTCCATCCAAAATTAGCGAACGTGAATATTTTATTTCTGGTTTTACTCGAAATTATTGAATTCTTATGAATTTTTTAAGTTAAGCTGCTGGAAATTTTATTTTCTAAAAATCAAAAACTGAAATTTTTTTTGGCCTTGATTCACCATTTATAGACGCTTTCGTATAAAAAAGCTTATGTGGCGTACCACAAAGTTTCTTATCAATTTTTATAAAAAATAATAACCCGTTCATTCCATAAATTTGATATTTATTTTTAAATAAAAAAAATTAATTTTCTCGAAAAATTCAACATTTTTTTTTGCTGAAAATTTGTGCAATGACAGTAAAAAACATTCTCCTTCTCGTAGTAGTTAAGGTTTGTACGGTTTTTTTGTTTCAAGGTCAGTTAATTAAAAAATGTTTTTTTTTGTGTAATTTTGAGGTTATGTGTAAAACTTAAAATTTTGTTCACCTTATCTCTAAAAAATAGTACCATCTTTCCACTTTACAACGAGTTTTCAAATGGATATCTATAACATTTCCCCGCAAAGTGGGGTGACACCGCCCAATTAAAAACAGCTTCACCTCCTTTCAAACGTACTTTCTTTTCTATATGAAACGTCCCGATAAGACAGGCCTTCTAAGACCGCTTGCCGTAGCAGGGCCCTCAGAAGTGCATGAGGAAAATAAAATTTTAATACGTTGTTGATATACTATATCCATCCTATTATAATTTACGAGTCGCCTGAAAAATTTAGCGACTGTTAAGTCAAACATGTTCATATTACTGTTAGCGAGTCGCCTAACATTCGTTCGCCAGAAATGTCAAAATCGGGAGAGTAAAATTTGTGTGTGACAAATATTCGAATAAGTTTTTGAAAAATTTTATTTATTATTTATTTTAAATACGAGAACGTAGATAACATTTTTCCAGTTGATCATTGCATTCAGGCTGTAAAATTCCTTTCGGTGGAAATATGGATGTTTTAACTTACCCAGCGCCACAATACCATCCAATGACTCCTGATATTGCAAATTGCAAAATAAACTTCTTGCCTTCTTCTTTTCGTCTTCTTTCATTTCCATTTTAATCCATTCATGGTATATTACAGTTTCAAAGATGTCCAGCATTTTTTTTAAACATCTGAGGCCGTCGTAGCTAAGTCATTTCCAACGCTTTTTTGTTAAAGGCCGTCAGCAAAAAGCGTTGTGCAGAAACCAGTTTCAAAACCAGAGGGATTGATGCACTACGACGGTATGATCTGAATGAGATTTAAATTTTTTCCAATAAAAACACAAACGCTTCTTTATTAATCCTAAAGTTAGACAAAAATCTGGGAAAAAAAATATCATCACATATTTCTTGTCAATATTTAAGAAATGAATTTGCTTATAGCCCGCTAGGCAGTTCGAGTAGGCTCGAGCTGTCCCTAATGTTCCGCCGCAGTCTTTGAATATTGCTATCAACAACATCGTAATTATCTTCAAAAAATAAGAGCACATTGCTTATCATTTTAGTTTTATTTTTATTTCACTTATAAAATTAGAAGTTGAGTATTTTGAGTTTCAAATTCGAAGTTTTTCAGCCGTAAATTTCTGTTTTGTAATTTGGCAGCATTGTTTTGAACGCGAACTTGTACTTTCGCCAACCATAATACAGAGACATAGAGTTGCCAATTAAGCCTGAGAGTCGCCAAATTCAGGCGACTTGCGAACGGTAATGGGGCTACATTAGGGTGATTAAAGTTTTTTTTTTGTTTTTTTTTTTTAAGGTGCTGTTGCTTAAAAAGTAAGTTATTATATGAAGAAAAAGTTCACGAAAATTCAGCTCTGTAACTCAATTTTCTAAGGTGGCGCTGTATGTTGAGCTGAAATCTGGCCTCAGAATTGACCCATCATGTCGGAATCCTGAAATATTTGAGATTAATTACCTGGACATGATGTTTTTTGTCTACTTTTGAGACCATGTATAGGATTCAAAGAAAGTTGATCAGCTTATTTTTAACAAAAGCATCATTTAGTTCCATCCTTGCCCTTTAAAATGAGCTTTCAAGTGGTGATCTGTGATGTTTCCTTGCAAAGTTATAGCCGTTGTAAAGTGATTTTTTTCGACATTTCCCAGTGGTCGGTAAACTTATTCGCCAGAGAGCCAAATATGTACATTACAACGAAAAAAGTCAAGTTTGGATGTTGTTGTTTTTAATTTTAGGCACGATTCCAGGTTTTGCTCAACAAGACGACTTCTCAGTTTACTCTTGATAAAATGCATACTTGAAAAAGATTGTTCGCATGAATATGTAGAACCGAAAAGGGAAAGAACAGCAAACGCGAATTTATTCAGCTTCTCATAAGAGTCAGGAATACTATTCCAGACGTTGAACATGATCATGCCTTCCTTCTCCAGCTTTATAAAAGCAGACCACTT
Organism: Tricholauxania praeusta; assembly: GCA_949775025.1. Lineage (NCBI taxonomy): Eukaryota > Metazoa > Arthropoda > Insecta > Diptera > Lauxaniidae > Tricholauxania > Tricholauxania praeusta. The sequence goes on from OX459028.1 coordinate 114,806,228, forward strand.
GCGTTGTGAAATAAGTTCACATTTTTTCTTCTCCAGTATATCCAAATCAACACAAGGACGTTCAAATTTGGTTTTTAAATCGAGCAATTGTATTTCAAAGTTACCAATGACAATGTCAATTGGAGATACAGTGGAACCTCTGTAAGTCGAACTTGAAGGGAGACGCCTAAAAATTCGAGCTATAGAGTTTTCGACTTATGAAGAACTTCGACTTAAGCGAATTTTGTCAGGAAATCTTCGACTTGTGGAGGTTAAGATTTATTCCAACTAATTTTGAGTTAGAGAGGTGCACGGAAAAAAAGGTTTTGTAAAAAATATCGATATTCAGAAAAAGCAAAATAATCAGGAAAAATTGTCGTATAGCCCTGTAATCTCTAATTTCATGAAATACTCAGTACAAATTGATGAGCAAACTGCAATCATTACAGTCTAAAACTTTATTATTACAGTTTCAGAATGGAAAATATACAATGTGGTCAGGGAAAAATTTAGTTAGCAAAAAGTACTAAATAATTATTGAAAATTTCATATGATCGACAAATAAAAATTACAGGGTAAACTGTAAAAACTTCAATAAGTATCACATAATAAATTATTTATCTTATGATTCGATATTACTTTTTTGTCACCTGCGTTGTACAAATACGACATAAAATGTAGATGTACGAGTATGGTTGCAAGAAAAAAATTGTATGAATGTTACCAGGCTGGTTCTCTGTTTTATGCTATAAAATAAGAAAAAAATTAAATAAAATATGAAAAAAAAGTAGAATTTTCGTTTTTAAAATTTTTTCTGAGTAAATGCTAAATTTTACAGTGTGAACACTGTAATTTTTCATTGATAATCACAATCAATTATTACAGTTTTTCGCTTACTATCTGGGCGTTACAGGGAAAAACTGTAATTATTGTCGGAAATCCAATGAATTTTTACAAAATTTTTTTACCGTGTGAAATAAATAAAAATCCTAGTTATAAAGGTATTAATAATTGGTGTGTATAGCAGTAGGACCAAACTATTTCCGATAATTTTTCAACCGACAACAATGATGTACATTGTCAGCATATTCTCAAGGTTGGTATTTTATTTTTGTTGGAATATTTTGCGATCTTAATAAAACTGTTTCAAGTTGTTAGTGAAGAATATTTTATATTTTTCAATAAAAACATAAACTAAAAAGTATATCCGATCAAACTAAAATTGTTGATACAAAGTGTTTACATTACAAGTTTTTAATATGGAAAACAATTATAAACTCAACAGCTGCTGAGATAATTATGTTTTTGCTTTTGAAGAACTTTCGTTAAAATGTCTGCAACATTCTCCGTTGATGGTACATACTTCAGATCAAGAATTCCATTTTGATAAATCTCTCGAACATGGTGAACTCTTATATCAATATGTTTACTTCTGGAGTGATATACAGGGTTTCTAACGAGTTGTTGTGAACTAATGTTGTCTCCACATAATGTTGTTGCATGCTTCAAAAACTTTTGAAACCCAAGGATTTCAATCAAATTTCTTAGATAAAGAACTTCTTTCGTCGCAGCAGATATCGCCATGTATTCTGCTTCTGCCGTACTCAACGCAACTGTCGATTGTTTTTTGCTTTCGTATGAAATCGCACCCGCGCCTAATAAGAAAACAAAACCAGTGTATGACCTTCGATCATCACTGCTCCCAGCCCAATCAGAGTCAACGTAACCGATCAATGGTTTTCCAGTTGGTCTATAAGAAAGAGCAAAATTAAAAGTGTTACTCAAATACCTTAAGACGTGTTTTGCTCCAGCCATGTGCTCTTGGTGTGGTTCTTTATTGAACTGTGAGAGCTTATTCACAGAGTGTATAATATCCGGTCGTGTACATATTCCTAGGTACATCAAAGATCCTATCAGGGATTGATATTTGGTTGCATTCACCTTTTCACAATTTTCACAATCGACACATTTCTTGAAATTTGTACCAGGATCAAGAGGAGTACTACACAATTTTGTTGATAGCATTCCATGTTCCTCAAGAAGTTCCGTTATAAGTCGTTGTTGTGATACTTTTAATGGTCCAGTGGGTTCTTTTCTTTCCACTTCCATCCCCAGAAAATAATCGACTGGACCTTTGTCAATTATATCCAATTTCGAACGTAATTCTTGCTTAATACGCTCCATCGATGTCATATTTGAACAAACCAGCAATATATCATCAACATAAACAATAATGATGACATATTCATCTCCAGAGTGCATTGTGTATGCACAGTGGTCGACTTTACTTTGGATAAATCCAATTTGCTTGAGCGTTTCATTCAGCTTTTCATTCCATTTTCGACCAGATTGCATCAAGCCGTATAAAGCTTTTTGTAGTTTGCATACATTTTCCGGATATTTTTGATCCACAAATCCTCCTGGTTGTTCCATGTAGATATCTTCATCAATATCACCATTTAAATACGCTGTGGTAACATCCAGCTGATGTACATACAGCTTTAATTCTGCAGCTAAAACTAACCGCACAGTTGAGTAGCGTGTTACAGGTGAAAACGTTTCTGTATAGTTGATACCGTATTTCTGACTACATCCTTTCGCTACTAACCTTGACTTGTATCGATCAAGATTACCGTTCTTATCCAGTTGTATAGTGAAATCCCACTTGCATTTGACTACCGGAACATTATTTGGCTTTTCTACTAATTTCCAAGTATCCTTTGCCATCAGTGAATCGTATTCTTTTCTCATCGAATCGGCCCACATATCTTGATCGCTTCTTATCATCACTTCTTTTAATGATGTTGGATTATCGTTTGATTTTTTTTCTACATTTAATAAATTACTATGTATAAATGCGTCTCCCTGATCTCAAAACTTTACATTAAGGATCATTATCCATCTCAACTTGCGGTACTTGAATGTCTGTACAAATTGGCTGAGTATTGCTCTCTAAAGGTATATCACTAACCTTATCTGATTCACGAGCGTTGATCACCAAATCTATTGCATCAAAATTTTGATTTTCGCAATTGCCCGTATCTTGGAACTTTGTAAAAATATCATACTCATTATTAAATTCATTATTTGTTTGTTCTTGCATGAATTTTACATCTCGACTTTTGTACAATTTTTTTGTTTCAATATTGTAGAGTCTATAAGCTTTTGACTCTGAGCAATATTCAGTCAAAACACACTCAATACCTTTAGCCTGAAACTTTGATTTCCCAGGTCGTTTGTCCAGAATAATCGCCTTGCATCCGAACACTCTCAAATGTGCAACAGAAGGCTTGACATCACTCCACAACTCTATTGGTGTTTTTCCATCCAATACTTTAGAGTTACATCTATTACGGAGATACACTGCCGTATTGACTGCTTCTGCCCACAGTGGCTCAACAAGTCCGGATCCAATTAACATACATCGAGCCATTTCAACGATTGTTCTATTCGCTCGTTCCGCCACACCGTTTTGCTGAGGCGTGTATTCCACGGAAAACTGACGTTTGATTCCTAATTTCTCCAAATTCGTTGAGAATTCAGAGCTCAGATATTCGCGACCATTATCGCTACGCAGCATCTTCAGCTTTCTTGACGTCTACCTCTCCGCCATTGCAACAAAACTTTGAAATGTATGAAATACATCTCCTTTCCTTTTGAGGAAGTAAACAAACATCATTCTTGAGAAGTCGTCAATGAAAAGAACGAAATATCGTGCACCACCACAGGAAGAAATCCGCATGGGACCACACACGTCAGTATGAACCAGTTCTAAGACAGCGTTGCTGCGATGAGATGCTTTCTTTGGGAATGGCTGAACGCAAATCTTGGCTTTAAAGCATATTTCACAATTAAAATTTTCTGGTTCCTTTACTACATCCATTCCGTGCACTATTTCCTTTTTGGATAATTCTGAAATACTTTTGGCATTAAGATGACCAAAACGTTGATGCCAAAGGAAAAAATCGTCCACCTTAGCTCCAAACGCACATTTATTTGTATTCATTTGACTATGACAAATATACAACTGCCCATACCGTTCTCCACTAAGCACTATTTCTCCGTTGACATCTAAAACCTTGACTTCTTTCTCCTCAAACAATACATTTTGTCCATCAATAAGTTTGCTGATGGAAATGAAGTTAATACGGAACTTTGGTACGTATAAGACATCCTTCAGTATAATTTTTTCGCCTTTCGTTGTGAAAAGAAGAATATCACCGACGCCATCTGAATTAATGTTTAATTCGGCTGCTAACTCAATCTTCTCCACATGTCGTTTAATTTGTGTAAACATCTTCTTTTCGTTACACATGTGGCACGTTGGACCACTATCAAACACCCAAGCATATCGATCTATTTCTTGCGTATGCATTCCATGTAAGATGGCACTATTTCCCGTATGTTTCTTCATACAGTTCCTGGCAAAATGTCCTATTTGCCAACACTTGAAGCACTTCAAATTTGAAACTTTTCGTTCACCTTTGTCCTTCTTCGTTTTATTACTATGATATTCTCCACGTCGATCTGCATCAGTTTTTGACCAAAAAACTTGTTGGCTGCTATCATTTTCACATTTGCTACTACGCCTCTCGAATTCTTCCATTAACTTATTCTTTAATACATGTTGGCAATCTAGTGATTCTATCGCCACAATAAGACTTTCAAAATTTTCCGGTAAGCTATTCATTAGTATTATAGCTAGCAGCTCATCTGGAAATATGATATCCATTTCCACTAGTTTTTCAACAATGTCATCGTAGTTCCTCTGATGTTCCGACATAGTTTGACTTAGTCCCATTTTCAAGGACAATAGTTGCCTAAACAATAAAACTTTTCGCGCTGGTCCACATGGTTGATATTTTTTCTCCAGTTCAACCCAGGCGTCTCTTGATGTTTTGCAGTTCTTTACTACATTCAGCTGAGACCTCTTCATACATAGTAAGATCGTTGATAATGCCTTCTGATCCTTATTTATCCAATCTGCATCACCACTGCCATCTCCCGGCATCACATTAACTCCATTTACATAATTCCATAAATCTGCATGAATGAGAACGCTCCGCATGTGCTCTTCCATGTGCCGTCATAGTTGGACTCTTCCAATTTTTCAATTTGGTACATTGCTGACATAACAAATTTGTTGAATTAATATGTGGTTTTTATTAATGATCTCCTGGGCCCATAACCTTTGTTGGAATATTTTGCGATCTTAATAAAACCGTTTCAAGTTGTTATTTCGTTTATTTATTTGAAGTGAATGAATATTTTATATTTTTCAATAAAAACATAAACTAAAAAGTATATCCGATCAAACTAAAGTTGTTGATACAAAGTTTTTAATATGGAAAACAATTATAAACTCAACAATTTTTCTCCGAGCTAGAGAGCTAATTCGTTTCAAATAATCGAGTTGTAAAGATTATAAAATCAAACATTGCTATGTTTGAGATGCAGAGGTAAAATTTATTTTTTCGAGTTATGGAGGGAAAATATGTACTGAATTTACTTGTGGGGTCTCGCTAATTATTTCGACTTATAGAGGAGTCAGATTTCGAGCAATCGAGGTTTTGGGACTTGAAGGGAAGGGAACACAACATTTTTTCGAGTTTGGGAGGTTTTCGACTCATTGAGGTTCGACTTAAAGAGGTTCCACTGTAATTTCAAATCTTTTATCGAAGCATTAAGAGGGTTTTTGACGAATGGTTGTTTTGAAATAGTATTTGTCAATAGAAAAATTATGTTCTTGGCGATGTTTCATTAGGATGAGACGTAACGTCTTCTATGAAATAAGAGTTTTATATCCACTGATCGTCTGATAGTTCTGGATAGTGAACACCCTTCTCAAAGAGAAATGCTTTGATTTCTTGTAATAGTGATGCGAAACGTTTTATAATATTCCCTCTTGAAGCGTTGTGAGTATACATAGATCTAGGGAGCAATCCAAGTTGAAACGTGTGAGTCTCCCTCGCAATTGTCACCTGACCGATAACCTTTGCACCACTTGCGCGCCTACTCGAGGATATTTGGGCAAGAGCCGCACTTAAGGGGCCAAAGAGCCGCATACGGTTCCGGAGCCACACATTGCTGACCCCTGCCTTACAACATCAGGCCTGATAGCTCGTCTGCTGTCGGAAGGCATAATAGCCTTCCATGAGAACAATTTTATTTGCATGAAAATCTAGTTTTGAGAAGGTCTCATATAATCGCAGTAGTGCTACCAAGCCTTCTGCGAGGCAGGCCTTGCTCACTTACCTGCTGGGTGCTTGTTTACGCGCAATTAATTTTTTTAAAGCAATTTTAAAACTTTACTACCTTGATATTTATAAGGCATATCGTGATAATTGTGCATCTGTTTGTTATTGCGTAACTTCGGAACGACTTGACCGATTGAAATCATGTTTCTTTTCAATTGTTTTATATGGTCTGGGGAAGGCTCTTACCATAGTTTCGCGTGAACAAAAAAATTGGCGATAACACGCCCGAATGTTTCTTATGGTCTGTGGAAGGTTCTTATCATAGTTTGGTTTAAAAAGGTTTATGCCACGCCCTCCATATAAGCGAAAGTCAAATTCATCATATCTCATCAATTATTTGAAGCAGATGAATAAAGTTTGGTATTGGCAAAAGTAATCTTCAATGAAAAATTAAACGGTGCCACGCCTCTCAAGTGACAAAACGCCGTAAGCCTGTATTTGAAAAGTAAACTTAAACTTCGCTTAATTTTACAAGCATTAAAAGATAATTAACATTTTAAAAACACTTCAAATGACACTCGATACAAAGAAGCAGCTCCAATTTTGAATTTTTTGGAATTTAGTCGTGTTATGATACCAAACCATGCAATTACCGATTTTTGTTCCATTGTAGTCGAACTTTTGCTCGATTCAAGCACACAGTTTTATATTGCGCATTTCTATGTTTTGCAACTAAAGCGTAAATTAATTCAATCTTAAATAATAAATTGCGTATACAGTGGAACCTCTTTAAGTCGAACCTAGGTAAGTTGAAAACCTCCCAAGCTCGAAAAAATGTTGTGTTCCCTTCCCTTCAAGTTCCAAGGCCTCCATTGCTCGAAATCTATAAGTCGAAATAATTAGTGAGTCCCTACAAGTAAATTCAGTACAGATTTTCCCTCTACAACTCGAAAAAATAAATTTGACCTCTGCATTTCGAACATAGAAATGTTTGATTTTACAACCTTGACAACTCTATTATTTGAAACGAATTTCCTCTACAGCTCGAAGAAAATAAGATACCGACTTAAAGAATATGCCGACAATGTACATAATTGTTTCTTAGAACTCAATGTAAAAGCCTACTTATACAATAAACCAATTCTATGATATGACACGTGGTCGAAGTCCTCCATAAATCGAAAACTCTATAACTCTAATTTTTTGGCGTTTCCCATCAAGTTCGCTTACAGAGGTTCTACTGTACATACATAGGTATTAAGGTGTTACTCGTAATTTTGAAAATTTTTTGGATTGTTTTTACGGTTTTTTTAACTATATTTTAGCTCGAGTCATATAAATAATTGAATCAAAATTTCAGCTTCCTAGCTCAAACTTGCAAACGGCGCGGAGAGAGTTTGTTTTCGATTTTGTTGAAATTTTACGAAAAAATCGAATTACTAAAACGTAGAAAAACTATGCCTTTCGTACCAAGATATAGCGTTTTAGTTATTTAAGTCATATACACTGCGTTCATAAACTATAGCACAATTTATGTATTTTAAAAAAATGTGCTGCAGCATTTTGGATACTGAACCTCAGACTCACATACTGACTTTGTGTTGTTGTCCCGGAAAAACTCTTTTACTGTTTTTGCTGTATGAACAGCCGCATTATCTTGCCGAAATACCATGGTACCTCCGGTTAATTGCGGCACACGTATAACTACTTCATTTCCGATTAAATGTAAATAGTCCACGCTTGAAATTTTTCAAGCACAAACTTGTCCAACACCGGCTTCGCGGCGGCCTTCGGCCGCGGATCAGTCTATATCATATCCAACACCGGATTGGCTGGCCACAGTAACTCTAATTTTTGGTCATAACGCCCAAACTGGAAGTCATAGGGCCTAAATTGAAAGTCACAACGTCCAACATCACCAACAACAAATTTCTTCACAAGAAATTTGGGCGTTATTTAATTTTTCGATCAATTTTGTTGTTGGTTTCATTTGAGCTTTGTGTCATAAATTTCCTAAGATTTTGGCTTCGTGCAATAATTTGGGCGTTATGCCAAAACGGGATTTGGGCGTTATGGCTTTGGGCATTATGGTTTTGGGCGTTTTGATGCAACGCCTTGTAGATATTTATAACGGTTTATGGAGAAAGTCAAGTAAATATAATATTTGATAACGTCGGTTTAAAGAGAACATATATTAGCATAAGATGTGTCAGTATGAGAGTCTGAGGTTCAATATCCAACATGTTACAGCACATTTTCTTAAAATAAATATATTGTGCTATAGTTTATGAACGCAGTGTAGGAGGTACCAGCCACTGTTATCAACTACACCCACATTTTTCGTGTGGATGAAAATGCGGACATAGTTCACCCGAAAGTGTTTTTTTGCGGTCCTATAGGCCTATATTATTGAATCGGGTTTGAGGAAAATTCTCCCAAAATTTCAGCATCCTAGATCAAACCTGTGAACCGCGCAAACAATCAATCCAAGATGTTGAAATTTTGGGAAAATGTTTTTCAAAACCGATTCTATAACATGCATAGGTCTGTGGGAGTGCAAAAAAAAACCCTTTTGGGGTGTATTTTTTCCGTATTTTCAGCCACGTGAAAAATGTAAGCCACTATAACAACAGTGGGGTGCACCTCCCACACAAAAAAAAAAATAATACACATAACGCTATATCTTGACACCGAAGGTAGACTTTTCCCACGTTTTAATAGTCGGTTTTTTTCGGACACAAACTACATATGTCCGCTCTAACTGAGCTAAGAAGCTCAAATTTTGGGACAATTATTTTCAAACCTCAGGCTAAAATATAGGGAAAAATTAAAAACAACCAAAAGAATTTCCAAACTTAACGCCCTAATAGGTACACCCAAAAAAATTTCCGTTGTTAATTTTACAAAATGTGGTGGTCCATTTTATAATTATATGTCGATTTACGAATTTGAAACCAAATGCAATAACATACACAATTAATTGTAAGTTTTACAGTAAATGCAATCAATTCTACAATAAATTTGTTAAAATTCACTTATAAAATTTTGTGAAATCTACTAAGATAATTGTGAAATTCGCAACAGCTCTAAAAGTGATATCGCGATTTATGCATTCCAATTTACAACCATTGCTGTAGCATCTGCAGAGGCATTCAAATTTACAACATTTGCTGTAGCATCTACAGAGAAGTTGTGAGTGTAAAAAAAGACACTTTTCCGGCTGAAAATTTAGAAGAAAAATCTGAATTATTGCTTGACGCGGACGTTTATGACGTCGTGAAAAAATTTACGTTGTGCAAAAGTGGTGCCATTTTTAGCAGGTAAGTTGTAAATTTTTTTTTTATGTTTCGAACATGCGTTATAAAAAAGATTCGTCTTATCGAAGGCCACGGACTAACAAAAAGAAGTTTGCTCCAACTTAGACCTGAGGTCATTTCTTGAGGGTATTGAGGATATTTCCCAGCAAGTTGGTTTGCAATTGGAGTTAGAAGACGAGCAAAGAAAGTGGAAAAAAAGTGAGGTAAGCACTATTGTATGTTAGTTCTTTAAGTAACATCAACTTAAAAACTAAATTATTTCCTTATGTTGACGCAATGCAGAACTGTTAGCACGGAATTGAGCACCGCACAGTGGGTTGAGGACGTCTATGTAAACAAACACTATGCACTGTTAAGTATACAATTGTACTTTCTGTGTAATTATTAATGTTAATGTATATAATTATATAAATAAACGAACATTGAAGATTTTTTGTTGTATGTATTTTGTTTACGAGTCTAGAGTATTTATCACAGCAAAATGCTGTAAAAGTGAACTCAAGCGGATATTACTTTCACAAATCGAGATGCAGAATTCAAAATAGAAATTGTATTTTTGATAGCAAAAATTATGACTTCTACAATTTGAGCAGTACAACCAAGAGCAAATTTTGTTTTATAAATAATGCTTTTGCTGTGAAATTTACTATACAATTTTTATTTTCACAACTAATTCTTCAAATGTACAACAATACACTTGCAATAATGACTGCAAATGATTTCGGTTCGAAAATGACGATAAATCCAGTAATATTTACAGCATTTTTCAACACTTTTAGATTTTTTTGGGTGTAAGCTCAAAACGTAAGATAAAATTAAACAAAAATATCACAATGCCAGAAAATCCCTTTAGTTTTCATTTTTATGTCACATGTGTGTATGCGTGTTGTGTAGACTTTATAAATATTAAAAGAATATTAAATTAGGAACAAAGCTTCCAGTATATGAGTACAAGTCTTATTAAGTGACATTAAAAATGCAAAGAATTGCTTTGAAATTAAAATAATTATGACCCTCGCTTAAAGTAGTAGCTTTTTTAGCAACGGTTAACAAAACTAAGATACTGCAAAACGAAAGAAAACGTGAATCGAAAATAAGATCATTGGCCCATATTCATAGTCGCAAAATAAAGTAAAGACTTAGTTTTTACCCAAAATCGCAGATACAGACTGACCCCATAAAAAAAAGAAAAACTTCCATTAAGTTATGAGAAAATTTTAAAAAATGATCACCCTGCGATATTGACACAAAATACTGAAGACACAGTGAACAAAAGGAATAATAAAAAAATCGAATTTTTGCCCGAAATTCGAAAAATAAGGACCACCCTGAAGTATATCCAAAGGGCTTTTTTTACGTGCCCATAGTCATATGTTCTATCATTGAAATTCAAGAAAATTCTCTCACAATTTCAGATTCCTAGACCAAACCTGTCAAAGGCTCAAACACAATTTTTCCCCCATTTGTATAATTAATTTAGTTAACGATTTTTCCATTTTTCTCTGTTTATATGGGAAGCAAACTCTGTTTTCTCCGATCACAGGTAATAAATGCACAAATACTTACATCAAAATCTGATCAACTATTAAGTCTTTTAAGGAAAATAAGGTAGCTTGCCCCAAGCTAGCAAGCAATTGTATAGGAATCTTTTTCAAACAAAGGTCGTATAGAAAATGTATAAGTCCGATATTCACGCTAAGTCTTAAAAATTAACAAATGGATTTTAAAATAAATGTCGATGATTTTTGTTCATTGCTCTATTATGTTAAGCTCCATATTAAATTCCGTATGTATTCACAAAATACTAAAAAAAAGAAATTAAAATGAGAAACTTAAAATGAATTTAAATCGTAAACATAACTTTGCATCATCCTGCATAGCGGCTGTTACTCCAAAACTAAGCTTCGGAAAAATGTTTGTTATCCGAGGAATATTTGAAAAACATTTCATAAAATGTTACTTCCAAAATACATATATAATTATTTATGAAAAATCATCAAAATATTTCAGTTAAACAATTCAATTTATTGAGAAATTTCGACAAGCACTTGTCTTTTGCCCTAAGCACTCCTCTTTTCAACAAACGATTTATCACTTGTAAAACTAGCGGCGGTTTTCTTATCAGAAAATTCATGCTTTTTTATATGTAACTAAAAACACATTCATAAAATTATTTCTAAAAAATAAATTTTTAAATTCTTTTTTAATATAGTTTTTTCACTTGTAAAAGCATACATACATATGTAAATCTATTTATTATATAGGTAATAATAGCTCGAATCTATAATTTCACACAGTATATAGTTAACATATTTACCCTGCCATTATGAATTTTGGATAGCTATGTGGGTTCGATTAGAACATATTCACATTCCAAAATTCAATTGGGGAGAAATTTCAAATATATAGATATGTATACATATGGGATATGGGATTTGGAAAATAATGCAAACCATAGTTTTTGGTACAAACATTAGCATATTAGTGAAAAGAAAAAGTTTTTTATAAGAAAAACTAAACAAAATAGGTTTTATTTCAATAAAAGTAATTAAGTTCAAAACATCCGAAATTATTTTGTAATTTTTTCGTTCATCGATAAAACCGACTGACTTCCTTGACATCTTCTGTCATCCACTGGTATTGCCGATTCGTCTTTATTTTTTTCTTCTTACAGCTCGTCCAATCCTGACCTATGGGCACGCCCTCATATCATCATCTGTTCGTCACAAGATTCGTCGCCGCTGAAATCGTCACTGTCACAGGATGGCAATGTACACCATGGTTTCAAATTATCCACCACATATACAGCTTCGTACGAACGTTGTTTTCGATGAGAACCAGGAAGATCTTTAATAACGTAGCGATCTTTCGGTAGGGCCTAAGCAATGACGAATGGACCCTTATATTTTGGTTCGAGTTTCTGCGAATGTCCAAAACTTCGTTTACGATTAGCACAAGTTCGCCTTCTTTATACGTTGCTCGTTTTGTATGTTTCTTATCATATCGTTCTTTTGTTTTCTCTCTTTGTTTGGTTACTCGATCTGCTGCATCTTGTCGTTTTTGCTGCATGTCTTGTTATTATTTCGTGTTCGTCTTGTAAAGTTTGAAGAATACGATTTTGCAATATGTCTCGTGGTTGGAAGTCAAACAAAAGTTCATTAGGCGTTTTACCTGTTGTTCTATTTTTTGCTGTGTTCATTGCCCATTGTATATTTCTTAAATTTTTATCCCAAGATTTATCAGTTTCGGTCATTGGCAGAAGCATTGATAGTAAAGTCCTATTTGCACGCTCTGCATGGCCATTTGCGCTACGCGCTCGTACTGCATTTTGTATATGCTTGATGTTATTATCTCTGCAATACCGTTGAAATTCTTTCGACGTGAACGATGTTCCTTGGTCACTCACAATTCGAGTAGGTAATCCGACAAAGCTTCTGAGTTTGCTTAAAACTTTTAAAGTGTGCTTGGTGGAAGTGTCTTTGACTGCCCGAAGTATCGTGTATTTAGTGAAGGCGTCAATCACAAGTAAATATGTTGATTCCGCTGAGAACTTAATGGAGAAGGCCCGATATGGTCCAGATGAATTGTCTTAAACTGCAATGGTTCCATTGGATCGAAATGATGCTCAGCTCCTACTTTTGTCCCTTGATGTTCGTTATAAACGCATTCAGCGCAAGATTTTATATAGGATTTGTCGAAATTCCTCATCCGTGGAAACCAATATGTAGATTAAGGTGGCCGTAGTTTGTACGAAAAAAAAAATTATTAATTTTTAGCGAGACACCCCACAATTGTTCCATTTATATGGTAGAAGGTGTCATAGATACTTCTGGAAAAAAATATCGGTTTGAAACTTCGGTCATGAGTTCCAGGAAAGGTGAGTATGATGTCATGTAAAAATGGGCGTGGTCTGAAGTCTCCTACGCCCACCTCCCATATAAAAAATAATTGAACATTTTATAAATGAAAAATATAGCAGTTTTTGTAATGCTTAAAAATATATATGTACATACATATATTGAATTCATTAAAAAAAAAAAATTACATGGTAACTTTCTTGATCCCGTAACGAATGGATCTGAGTTTAGAAGCAATCTATTTAATAAATCCGTATTTGTTGTTATGCGTGACATTTTCCTGGTGTGTTGGAGTCTAAACCTTTTGATGTCCTTGTTTTTAGATTCAGCAGCTTCTTCAGAAAGCTCTCCAATAGATACAAGTGCATGCTTGATGTCGTCAGAAGAGTGAATTAAAATTTTGTGAACTGAGGGTGGAAGATAATACCATGGGTACTTTCCTATCAGTTCTTTGGCAGTATCCAGTGCATATTTTTTAAATTTTTCCACATTTATTTTATACCCTGAAGAAATAGCTTGCTTATTTCAGCAGCCAAATCAGCATTTTTGAAAAATCTTCTAGCCGTGTTGCCATCATTTGACGTTCCACTACCTCCTGCTTTTGGTTTGTCTACGATTAAACCCATTTTTTTCTAAATTCAGATTGAATTTTTCGTTTTCTTTGCAGAACTTTAATTTTTGCTTCAGGAGTCCTAATTTGCCACATTTTTAAGTCCAGTCTATAAGATACATGAAAAAGTATTCAAAAAATCGTATATACGAGTGTAGAGGCGATGATCCAAATTCATAACGTTCTTTATGGACTCGTTTTTGCAAACACATTTCTAAGTTGTTCATCTCTTTTGGTTTTGCATCACATATGTAACAATTTGCAGATGATGTTTGACTTAAAGCATTACACACTTTACCATCAACCATAGTCAATTGCAGATTATGTTCTACGTATATTTTTCTACTAGGTGTAGAAAACTCTGTGGACTTTAACATTTTAATCTTCTGCTTAAAATAGTTCGCTTCATCAATAGATAATTGGTTGGACTCTTTTTTAAATTGAAATCGAATTGGTCTGCAGTAACGAGTCGACGATGGCCGTGGATTTTTCCAAATAATTTTAGAATCGCGGGGCTCAATTGATTTAGTTATTAGTTGAAGAGGTACAAAAGATGTTACAAATAAACTGTTGTCTTCCAAATTGTGGTTCGAAACTCTCTGCTTATACTCACTTTGTCCGGTGCTACCATCAAATCCCCATTTACCTATCAAAAGTAGATTACTTACAGAATCATCAGAAATATCGTTTACAACATCAGTCTGGAGCTCTAATATACGCGAAGCTGTATGATCCAGTAAGCCTTGTAACTCAACTTCAGCGAGTGACTCAGTTACGGTAATCTCATCCGACTCTGGATAAGTTTTTTTTTTTTGCTTTTAAAACATTTTGATAACTGGGTAATAAACTAAAAGAAATCTTACTGTTTAAAAATTTTCGGATTAACAAATATTGGTGTTTTGTTAGATTTGTTTCCATTATAAGCGATAAAACTTCATTTAAATTTACTTCCAAAAAATTAGTTGTTGGCTGTAAATCTGCACTGCGTAAGGCAGCAGCAGCAGACTCATCATTTTCTGCCAGTTTGGCTAATCTTCGTTGCTTAGTCCTCTTTGATGTATGCCCAAAATCTAATTTAGGGCGCCCACGTTTTCTGTCTACACCTGTTCTTTGCATATCAATTTTTAAAATAATGTTTTCTTTGACCGCGAACCAATCGGAATGATTCACTAAAACATTTGATTTCATGCGACTATTTTTTTGCCAGAAAACTGCAATTTTCTTACAAATGTAAGTAATACATATCAGTAGTTTTCTGAACATTTCTTCACAGCCCTCAATTCTTATATCTGTGATTACTGTATTGAACACCTGTTGAAATTTCCTAAGGTTTGTACCATTTTTTGAGCACCAGATTTCAAAAATGTGCAATCGACAAAAAAATGCATTGATAAGATGTGCCTATAACAACAATATAAAAAAATAAAAACAAAATAAAACGAAGATATTCAACAACAACAATAACAACTACACGAACATAACACAAAATTGTATTGAAACACAACGAGTTAGAGTTAATCTTTAGCAGATTACACAAAAAGTTGCAAATTGTTGCAGATTCTGTGCACACTTTTTTAATCTCAAAGCGTCAACTATGATTTAGAAAAAAAATTTGGAGGGAGAAAGTTACTAAAAGTCTAAGTAAATTACAAATGAAAGTATAAAAAATACAAAAAATGGATATTTTTAAAAACTATTATTTAATAAAAAACACAACACAAATTTTAAGTATATTTTCACTTAAAAATAGAGCTAATACCTGTATTTTTAACTTCCATTTTGTTTAAATTAAATTTCGAAACTTTTTTCTAAAGTTTTTCACTTTTAAAAATCAACTTCACTCTTTACTATGCACTAACCACTTCAATCAATACTTGCACTTCTGATGCCGTTAGAAACATTCAAAAAAAAATTACTGTTACGAAGTTTGTTATTGTTAGAAATAGCACAGTTGCTTAGATTTAAAAAAATATTGACTTTAATTTTTTTTATTTTTGTCGTATGGCAGGAACCACTGTGCACCCTCTTAAAACGTGAGGTTACCCAAGAAATTACCAAATATCAATCCAATCGGAGTAGATTTAGAGGTTCCGACTTGAGCCTGAAGTTCGAAATGCAGAAAAATCGATATTTTTCCCAAACTAAGATCTTGTGAGGTAAAATTAAAATAGCTTATGTATCTGTTCTATTTGAAATATCATTATAACAGATAACTTACAGTCTAACGTTTTAGAATCTACATTGGTGCCTCGCTAATAATGATTTTATGTATTTAATTTTGTAAAATCAAACAAAAATGTATGTTTCAAAGAAAATAGTTTTATTATTATTATTTTCTTTATTTTTAGTTTAAACAAATCAATCTAAACATAGTATATCGTAAAAAGACTTGCAAGTATGGCATAAAATCTGCCGTCTACCGGCTTAAATTACAAAAAAGTTAGTTACAGTAAAAGAAAGAGTTACTTTAGAATTACAAAATTTTTTTTAAAAAAATTAACATTAGAATTAAAAAAAAACTTTTAAAGATTACTATATATTCTATAAGTATTATATATGCAACACAGAGTAAAAAATAAATGAAATTAGGTAGGTCTTACTATATGATCTTTAGCAATTATATTTAAAAAAAAAATAAAAAATTCAAGTTGATACTCTTATGACTATATGACTCTTATAACTAAAAGAAATTGTATTAAAAATAAACTTTTGTTTTCCCTTCATATTTAATATGCATAAAAGGTGTACGCTTATACGTTTAAAGCAACTTTGGAGCGCTGATCAAAGATTTCTTTGAATGTAATGGACATTTTGAAGTATATTCTTTCACAACTTGCAGTAAATTTTGCAATTCGTCTTCAGTTTTCGTCAATTTTTTATTGTACGATTGCATAAGCTTAACTCCGCGCTCAGCAGTATCGTTAACGACTTTCATTTTCCAAATATCGGGATCACCCTTTAAAAATTCTTTGGAAATCGCGAAACTTTCAAAAAAGGTCCAAGTATGAGGCGTAATGAAATCTGACAATTTTTTGCTTACAAATGTCCCTACGTCAGTCACTTTCAAATGTATACGCTTGCATGGCTCGACATCGCAATTCACAGATAAATTAAGCTGTTCTATCATTTTTCTTTTTTCTGTGCTTGAAACATTTTCGTCAAAGAATGAGAACGCAATGGTTTCATCCGATAAATACTAAAGATGATTACATATTTTGCCAACAACTGCAGCTGATAATTTTTTATCAATCTTTTGATAATTATGCATCTCTTGTAGATATACCAAGTCTTGATTTGACTTGGTTAGCTTGAATTCGTCTCTTAAAATATACATTTTTAAGGAATAAATGGCCTTAGACATCCAACGTGCGTGGTGCATAGGTCCGGGCTGTCGAAAACGAACTTTTTCTTTCGAAACCATTCCAAAAAAAATCAGAGTAAGCTCCAACAATTCATTCGTACAGAATTTGATAATTTCAGATTTTGTGAAATTTAACTGTTTCGCAACCTGATCATCCTCTATACCAGCTTTATAGTTTTTTTATCCATTGCGTTCCACTTGGCCTTAAATCTGTCAAATATAGGAACGTTTACACCTGATGTATCACCCATTTTCGATTCAAATGCAGCTCGCAAAGATAATTCATAGATATGATGTCGGCAAGGAAGGTACAATAAGTTTCTTTCTAGTTTTTTCTCCAATAAAAGAGCAGCTTCACGCAATCTTCCTGTATTTGAAGAGGTTGTATCGAAGCAGGCCGCTACTATTGAATCTTCAGCATTCCAATCTACTAACATTTCGTGAACAGCCTCCGCATTTTCTATGCCAGTTGAAGTAGGTAATTTCGGGATTCTCAATAATTGTTCGCCATTCGTATGAGTGGCAATGACTGGCAAACGATCTACTTTTTCTAGTCCTGACTATTCAGTAAGCATTTTCCCATCCCAATGTACGATGCCAACAGCAACCTTTAAATATATTATTGGAAATATTTACAATTACAAATAAAAAATTCATTGTGTTTGTACCTTGAAATTATTCTTAACATTTGTGGATATTTTCAATCGATTTTTCTTACGTTCTTCATGTAGTGAAGTGTGATTCAATAAAAGTGTATCCAAGGAATGATCAAGTGCTTCGGCTACCGCAATAATTAAATGAATAGCTGAACGATCAGAAATTTTCCATTCGCCCAAAGTTGCAAGTAATCTTGGCGTAAAGAAATTATTGGTGCCTCTTCTTGATGGTCCTGGTTCTTCTGTATTCATTTCTCCAAATTTCGGACCATCTTGTGTTTCTATATCGCTTTCGGACGATGAGAAAATTCCTTGATCGAATCAAAATTATTTTTAAATATAATTATATTTATTTTTTTAATCATAATACTCGTTCTAATAGGGTGCAAAAGCAATCTTTTCTCATACCTTGAGGACTAATCTGGATTGGCATATTATTTTCATTAAAACGCTTCCGCTTTGCTTCTGCATTCATTCGATCCGATTTCCGTTTTTCTTTTAGAACTGCTGTTTTATTAATTCCAATCATACATCCTGGACGCCCCTTCCCACGTTGTGAAAGAAGAAAAGATTTATCAGTTTCATCAGTCATCATAGATAGAGCATTAATGTGTGCAATATCGAAAAGATCAGTCAGTTTATCAACAAAAGCAATTTCTCTTTTACGAAAAACCTCTTGACTTTTATTTTTATTTCATTGCAAATTTTGCCATTCCTGATACAACGATTCCAGTTTTGATATACAGTGTTGTTCTTTTCGAATTGGAATGTGAGCCTTTGCCCAAAAAATGGAAACTTCTTCAATGCTTGTTTTGTTGATGGTAATTTGGAGCCAAGAATTTGTGGAGTCTCCCACTAAATAAATTTCCGACTTAGAGCGTAACTTTGCCATTTTAAAAATTAAAATTTTTGTTTTACATATATAAAGAAAATTACACTTTATTCACTAAAATAATCAAAATAATGAACATTCACGTAAAAAACTCACTTAAAAATAAAACGCAACGGCTACATTTTTCGCGAATGCGCGGTCACAACTATGAAAAAAGAATTCTTTGTATTTCGCCAGCTTTGATTTCACGGGTTGCTAAGGTTGAATTGCTTTTCAAAAATTATAGACAACTACCGATTGTAACTCAGTACAGGGGAAATAAGTGCGACTATGAAATATTTTCGAAAATCGAAACTTTGCTTAATTTTATTGAATTTTCACCTTAAAAATATAGTAAAATCATTACATATTTATGGAGCGATCCAGATCATTAAATAAGTTTTGAAAACGTAATGATGTTTGCAATGATGTTTGGAATATTAAAAAAAATCGTAAACAATTTTTTTTACATTAAATGATTTTACTTGCAGAAAAATGCCTATTTTGCGAACTTCAAGCTCAAGTCGGAACATCTTAATCTACCCCGATCGGCTTGTAATTTGATATATGTTGGTTTCTTCTGTAACCTCACATTTCTAGAGGATGTCCCGAATGATATCAACAATTTCAAAAATAACGGCCACCCTAATGTAGATTGTATTCTATTCAAAACTTTTTCCAAGCCTAAGTGTCCAGCTTTGTCATGTGCTTCCGCAGTTATTTTCCAACGTAACGATTTTGGTACTACCCATTGGTTTCCTTCATGGTATTTCCTATATAAACGCCTATTCGTAATAAGGTATTGGTTGTTTAAAGCTACGTCACCTTCGGTAATTTTCTGAATGATTTCCTTTTTGTGGTTGTCTTGCAGTTGCATGCTTAAAAGCCAGTCACCTTTTTCCAAATAAATTTTTGCTATTCGCATCGATGGCGTTTCAGGTTCCTGAGATTTTTCGTATGGTGCTATACTAAGTGCATCAACGTGTTCCATGCGTCGTCCTAGTCGATGTTCAATTTCAATATCACAGTCTTGCAAACGCAACCACCATCGTCCAATCCTGGGTATAAGTTCCTTTTTTTCCAATGTGCTTCTCACTGCACTACAATCGGATACGACGGTTACTTGTTTACCATAGACATAATAGCGAAATTTTTCTAGTGTCTCAACAACTGCTAGAGTTTCCAGTTCGTAACTGTGGTACTAATTTTCGTTTTCGCTTGTCGATCGACTGTAATACGCCAATGGTTTAAAAATTTCGTTTTCTTGTTATAATAAAATCGCAGCCAAACCGGCTGAACTGGCGTCAGTGTGAATCTCGTCGGAAGCGTCAACTCTGTATAATGTTAGTACGGGGTGCGAAGTCAGTAGTTTCTTCAAAGATTTAAATGATTCCTCTTGTTCTTCGTTCCAGATGAATTTTTGTGATTTTCGTAGCAACATTCTTAACGGCTCTGATATAATTGCGTAACCTGGCATAAATTTTCGAAAGTAGCCACTTAGCTCAAGAAACTGTCGGACTTCC
The DNA here is from genome assembly GCA_949775025.1 of Tricholauxania praeusta. Lineage (NCBI taxonomy): Eukaryota > Metazoa > Arthropoda > Insecta > Diptera > Lauxaniidae > Tricholauxania > Tricholauxania praeusta. Next base: position 114,826,599 of record OX459028.1, read on the forward strand.
GTTAAATTAGTAGCCAGCTTCACTTAGGACTATAAGAACGCGTTGTAACTTCTGTAGCATTTCTACAACTGCCTACCAAATTATCGTCCATATAATGCAAGACATCATTTTCGTGCAGTTTGCTATTCACTTTCGCCATAAGCCACTGAAAAACTGCAGGCGCGTTTTTGATCCGCTTAAATTCATAGAGTCCATCCGTTGTCACAAAAGTGGTATATTTCTAACTCTCACGTTCGACAGGAAGTTGATAATATCCGCTATTGAGGTCAAGCAGGGTAAAATATTTATACTTTTTAGCATCGTAGAGGCGGTCCTCTATATTTGGCGTTGGGAAAATTTCTCTTTTCGTATACTTATTAATCTGCCTAAAATCGATGCATAATCGGTCACCACCATAATTTCGATTTCATCAGCAATTGTTATTGGGATAACAATCCTTTCATTCGCGTAAAATACGCCTCCGCATAGACCTGAAATTTGCATTACACATGATTGGCATAAGGAACTTACAGTTTTAGCTAGAGATTTTCTGATAAGGCTGCATTGGCTTCCTGTATCAATAAAAGCAGTAACTTTTGTTTCCATGAAATTCACCAAAACTTCGAATGCGTTGTTATGTTCTTCACACTGTGTTTTGTTTACTTGAACCTCCATTCTACCGCAATTTTCTGCTTCACCTTTTGGGCAATATGCTTCTAACCAAGAATATATAAAGAGCTTTAACTGTCATGGGCTCTTTAAAACTTACAGAATTTCTTTTAATAAAACCCAACATAGCATAAGATTTTGAAACCACGTAATCATAGTGAGATTTAAATGCGAAGCTTGAATCAAAAATTACTCCAAGATCCTTAATTTCTTGCTTCCGCAGTAATAAGCTATTGTTGATACAATAATCGAAAGTTATGGGTTGATCACACTTCGTAAAAGAAACAATACAACATTTATTTATGTTCAATGCTAGATTATTGCATAAGCACCGCAAGGTTGAGTTACAACAAAAACCTAAATTGGTAATTATTTGGAATGTAATTTAGAGTCGATGTACTATATGTATGCTAAAACAAAAGAAATTCTCAGAGCTTTTTTTATAATTCCATATCTATTGTTTTGAATTAAATTACATATACATAAACATATGTACATTAGGGTAATTTAATTTTATTTTTTTACTTCAAACAGGATTAATAGTTGCAGGTACTAGAAAGGAAAATTTTATTTCATTTATTTATTTAATATAATTAACTACAAAATATAAAATCTTATAATTAAAAGTGGTCGAGCACTATCTGCCAGGGCTTTCAGCTCAAAAAAGAAAGAAAGAAAAGAAAGAGACTCATCCAGGTTTTTAGTGTTCCATACAATTTATATGAGAAAAAAAACTTAATTTTTCAATTTCGTCTATATCTGGTGAAAGAAAAATCTTACAATTATTGTTTCGTGTACCTGCAACTATTAAACCATTTTGAATCAAAAAAAAAATTTTTTTTGAATCACCTTAATGTACATATAACATACAGTATTGTTCAGGAAACGAAAATGAAAAATGATAGGGATAGATAAAAAATCTTAAGTTGAAACCAAAAAATTATGCAAAAGGAAAAAAAAAACTTTGGAAAAATATAGTCATATGTCCGCAGTCAAAAAATTATGTTTCTTTTGGATTTCTTTCGAAGTGCATGAATTATAAAATAATAACTTCTGGATAATATTTTTGTGGTCAAGTAAGGAAATGACTTGTTTATAGGTTTTAGTTTCTCCAAAAAACGTGAATATGGAACTTATAATTTGAAGGAAAAAACTTTCAAAACGGCACGAATTCCTTCACAGTCTCTTATTTATAAAAAAAACAACTAATTTTTGGGACAAAATGGTGGCTTACTATTGCTATGTATTGCTATTGCTCTGTGTTAATATTACCATGACATCAATAATTGACATTTATGTTTGATATCAAAAAATTATACATTCTTATCACTGCTCTTAATAACATCAATTTTGCGAAGTATGTCGATTATTTAAAGTTGAATGAATTTTACTAGAATCTTACAGAATTTTATATTAATTAAAATAATATTTTCTTTTATTTCCAGGCAAATGTGAAAACTAATTAATAAATATATTGTGAGTACAGTTCTCTAGAAAATACACATATAATATTCTTCAAATAAATTCTAACGAATTAATTATATAAAATTATAACAAAAAAATAGCTTCAAAATATATGCCACACAATTAAATTTATGCGACGCGAATTTATTATAACAAGTTAAATATCATACATACACATATAAATATAGCTGCATATAAAATATCAATTAATAATAAAATAAGGCCTGCTGCTAAATTACTGCTTTTCTAAATAGTTTTTGAAGAATATTAGATGCACAAAGTCATAGAATAAAGTAATATATGTTACTGAAGAAAATATTAATAAAAGTAACATGATAAATAATCCACTATTACATCTGAGAACAATGAAGGCAGCTCTCTATTGTAAATTTTGTTGCCGGCAATAACAGCATAAATTCCAAAAGGAGCAGGAGTTAATATAATCCTTGTTGAAGCAAAAACTACAACGAGAAAACATAAACTACAATAAGTGTAAAGGTTAAAGGGGTTGAAATAATCTCATGGAAAAATGCGTCAAAAAAGGAAAGCAGCAGATATCTTAGTGAGATTTTTTCGCCAGTCACTTGTCGTTGCTTCTGCTCCTGCGGCAGCATGCAAGAGTTATGCTGAAATATTGCAGGAATAAAGCTCCAGCACCAAGGTATGTTAGTTATTTTGTAAAATATCTGGCTTGTTTCTCATGTGAACATACATATTTTTTAATTTGTCTTATTTATTTTTGGCCTTGACATACATATAACGAACCTACCAAAAATGTGAAGTTATATGTAATTGAAATTCAAACCGGAACCGGGGAACCGGACGTTTTTACTTTAACCCTGGAATGTTTTATTTATTTTTCATGCGTTAACGTTATACTTCGTCGGATCGACAAACTTTTTTTTCAAAAAATTATTACTGGTAAACCTTTTAAATTAAAAATTTACAAGAATCAGTTTCAACTAACTCATTTATGCAGAAACAAAATAAGAAAATAAAATTTAAAAATTTTTTTTTTGGCTTAAAATCAATAGTATTTTTACTAACGGTTTTTAGTTTTTTCTTTAGGGGAACTTTTTCACAGTACAAAAAATAAGAAAACAAAAACAAATTTGACTTAGTACACTTACAGTCTTTCAAAATTACATATTGTAGCGAAATTTGGTTTATGCTAGAAGACTCTTGAAATAAATACCAACGAAAAGAAACTAAACGATATTAGCACCATCTAGCGCAAAATGCTAACAATAATAAACCAAACAGACGCTGCAGTAAACAATAAAAAGTCAACAACCGAGAGAATTTATCGCCGTCGTACAACGTACAACGCCATCTAACATCTAGCATAATAGCTAGCTCAACGTCAGTGTGCCATGCATTGTGGTGAATTGTGGATAGTAGTAGAATGCACGCTACAAAGTAGCACTAGTAGGTTGTAGATAATAGTAGAATATACGCCATCTGGCAGCTTGTAGTTTATTCGAGAAAGTGATGCCTGTAGTATAAAAGGGTGTCATTTGAGTTTTCGGACACAGTTGTAGTTCAACAGTAGAATTAAACCAGCGAAGCAGTAAGCAATAAAGTGAATACAGTGTGATCCGTAGTAGAACAAAACAGTTTTCTATACAGTGTTAAATTAATATTAGAATTTGAACGTTAATAAAATAAACCATTTTATAACTAAATAAGTTTGTGTGTTTTTAATTGTTACACAATCCAGTGATCGAACTCAGAAAAGTGTGAGAGATCGAAATTATCGTCAAAGGGACAGAAATTTCGTAACAATTGGTGTCAGAAGTGGGATTGTGTAAAAGAATTAACAATCAATTTAAAAAAAAAAAATAAAAAAAAATAAATAAAAATGGTTAAGTTTGACGAACTAAAAGTGGATCAACTGAAGAAGGAGTTGCAGCAGCTGAATCTGCAATCTACTGGCGGAAAGGTGGAGTTGCAGAAACGCTTACGGCAGGCTCTTGAGGCTCAAGGTGTAAACCTGGAAGAGCATGAATTTTATAGTGATGTATCAGAATCAGCAGCGAAAGTGGAAGAAACTTCTGGACCAGCAGCAAGTGGTGAAGTTGTAGATATGTCAAAGTTCGAGAAAATGTTAATGGCGATGACGCAGGCAATGAGTCAAAATGCACTACAGCTGAATAGCAATATCCAGGCCGTTCGAGAAGAAATTGGTCAGAACGCGCTGCAGATCCAGACGGTTCGGGAGGAAATCGGTCAGAGCTTAAGTCAAAATGCACTGCAAATGGACCAGAAGTTAAATCAGAACGCGCTGCAGATCCAGACGGTTCGGGAGGAAATCGATCAGAGCTTAAGTCAGAACGCGCTGCAGATCCAGGCGGTTCGGGAAGAAATTGATCAGAGCTTAAGTCAGAATGCGACGCAGATCCACGAAGCTGTTCGAACGGAGGTTGCCAAAATGGTAAATGGCTTCGACGCAAAAATGACTGAGTTACAAGTTGACGTTGAATCATTCAAGGAAAAAGTTCAAAATAATCTTGAAAAAGTACAAAATAATCTTGAAAAAGTTCAAAATAATTTTGAGGACGTTAATAAAAGGATTCAACAGTTGGAAATAAGTGAACCAACCACTCAAGTTATAAGAGAAATCAGCGCAGAGAGGCTTAAGGCACCCGCATTCGATGGAACAACGCCATTTAGTGTTTTCAAGCTCCAGTTCGAAACAACATCTGGTCATAATCGTTGGGATAACGAAAGCGCAGCTGCAGCGCTAATTGTGGCATTAAAAGGCGCAGCTGCAGAAGTATTGCAAACAGTTCCAGTGGGGGAGCAGAAAAATTACAAGGCGGTCATGGATGCCTTACAGCGAAAATATGGCAGTGACCACATGAAGCAGATTCACCGATTGGAGTTGAAAAGTCGTATCCAGAAATCTGGTGAGTCCTTGCAGGAGTATGCTGCGGATATTGAGCGATTGGCACACCTTTCCTATCCTGACGAGTTAAGTGTCGTAGCAGAAAAATTCAAAATAGAGGCGTTTATTGACGGCATACGTGACTCAGAAACAAAACGCGAGACAATGAGGAGCCCGAAGACGACATTTAATGAAACAGTAACGGTTGCCCTCACGCAGGAGACGATTGCGTTAACATGCCGCCCATCACTGAAAACTCGTCGGATGGAGGTGGAGGCTGAAAAGAAAAATTCATCGTTCGCCAGCGGTAGCTTCAGCGGAAAATGCTACAATTGTGGTAAGCAGGGACACATGGCACGTGACTGCAAATCACGTCGTAAACGATCTGCATCACGTTCACCAAAAAGAAGAATTGGAAATAGGGTGAACGATGGCGAAAATGTTAGCGAGCAGCAGTCGTTAAACTAAAGAGAGTCAGTACAGCGGGGCGTGAGCTGACTCTTACAGATGATTGCCCCATAGTCTTGGTTTCGAAGCTCTGCCGAAATTCCAACAGCCTTACCATCGGTGGAAAAATCAACGGAAGACCATGTGAGCTTACTTTGGATACAGGCGCATCGCATTCAATTGTGAGGAAAGACTTATTTGATAGACGACGAGTAACGCCATTAAATGGGATCCAATTGAGAACAGCGACAGGAGAAATTGCGCAAATAGTAGGAAAAGTTACAGCGAGTATTCTTATCGGCAACAAAACTGTGGAACATGATTTTATTGTTGCAAACATCACCGATGAGGTTATCATTGGCGTGGACTTCATGATTCGACACGGGTTCACTTTGGATCTTAAAAAAAAAACGTTAAGGTATGCCAATGTAGAGTTACCTTTAGACATTGGCTGTGGACAAAAATTAACAATTGCAAGAGTCTACATAAGTGAGCGCTGTCGAATCGAACCCAACACCGAAGAAATTATTTGGGCCACAACAAATGAAGACTGTGGGACAAGCCATCTGTGGGTAGTGGAAGCAGATAAGAAAAATTTTAAGAAAGACCTGATTATTGGAAAGACCCTAGTAAACACAAGAATAGACAGAAAAATACCGGTGCGAATTTTGAATCCAACAAATAAGCCGAAATGGATGCAAAAAGGTGAACTTATAGCGCAATGTGAGAAAGTTACGGCTGTGATAAATTGTGAAAATAACCAGCAGAACACACAAGGCCCAACTTTAACGAAATCGTCGGCCATGGAAGTATTGACGAAAGAATGGACGAAGGAGTTGTCTGCTCAGAACAAAAATAAAGCAAAAAGGTTTCTGCAAAAACATTGGCGGATATTTGCGTCCAAAGGAGAAAATAATGGCCGAACATCAGTTGTCAAACATCGTATTGATACAGGTGATTTTCAGCCGATTCGTCAACCTCCAAGGAGGCTAGCACTCGCTAAGAGAGAAGAAGTGACGGGCCTTATAGAAGATATGGCGCGAGAAAATGTCATTGCACCATCAGAAAGCCCATGGAGTTCACCGGTCGTACTTGTGAAGAAAAAGGATGGAAGTATGCGATTCTGTGTGGATTACAGAAAACTGAATGACGTCACCAAAAAAGACAGCTACCCGTTACCCAGAATCGATGATACACTGGATACGTTATCTGGAGCAACATGGTTTTCCACCCTGGACTTACAAAGTGGATATTGGCAGGTGGAAATAGATGAAAAAGACAAAGAGAAAACTGCCTTTAGTATTGGGAATGGTCTATGGCAGTTCAACGTCATGCCGTTTGGTCTTTGTAACGCTCCAGCTACGTTTGAACGGTTAATGGAACGAGTTCTCAAAGGACTACATTGGAAGACTTGTCTAGTGTATCTCGATGACATAATCATCATGGGTAAAGATTTTGATGACCACTTGAAAAATCTGGAGGAAGTGTTTGTGCGCTTGGAGGCAGCTGGACTGAAATTAAGTGCGAAAAAGTGCTCACTTTTCCAGCGTGAAGTCAAATATCTGGGGAACAAGGTTACGTCAGAAGGAATACACACAGATGAAGATAAAATAAAAGCTGTGAAAAGTTGGCCACGTCCATCTAATCTTCATGAGTTGCGAAGTTTTCTGGGTCTATGCACTTATTACAGACGCTTTGTTCCTGGTTTCGCAAATGTTGCAGGCAGTCTACATGAGCTGACACAGAAAAATCGAAAATTCGAATGGAGTGGGGCACAGGAAACTGCATTCCAAAAGCTGAAAGAATTACTGTCTACAGCGCCCATACTCGCGTACCCAATACCCGGCAAAGAATTTGTATTGGACACCGATGCGAGTGGCCATGGTATTGGAGGAGTTTTGTCCCAAATCATCAATGGACAAGAAAAAGTCGTCGCATATTTCAGCAAAATTCTGTCGAAACCTGAGAGGAATTATTGCGTAACTCGGAGAGAGTTACTGGCAGTAATGGAATGCGTGAAACACTTCCATAAGTACTTATATGGACAGCACTTCCTCCTGAGGACAGACCATGCGGCATTAAGGTGGCTACTTCAATTCAAGGATCCTGAAGGTCAAATCGCACGGTGGATAGAACGCTTGCAGAGCTATGATTTCACCATAGAGCATCGCAAAGGAAGCCAGCATGGAAATGCGGATGCACTTTCCCGTCGTCCATGTAAAATTGAATGCGGTCATTGTTCGCGAACAGAAAATAAAGCTGGAACAATTGATGTGCGCCTTTTGAACGTTTTGCCTGAAGAAAAGTGGACAAAAGAGGAGGTAAAACGGGACCAGCGCAATGATACAGATTTGGCAACTATAATTAAGTATAAGGAGCTGGGTAGGAAACCGGCGTGGCAAAAAATTTCAAATGAAAGCCAAATCTGTAAAGCATACTGGGCGCAATGGCAAAGTTTGGAGTTGCATGACGGTTGTCTCTACCGAATCTGGGAAAGCGAGGATGGTAAAACTCGCTCAAAACTGCTGGTTATTCCAAAGGCCAAATTTAAGGAAATAATCGAGGATTATCACAATGGATCGAGTGGTGGACATCTGGGCATAACGAAAACCACAGAGAAAATAAAGAAACGGTTTTATTGGGTAGGATGCCAAGAATCAGTTGCTGACTGGATCCGCCGTTGTGACCAATGTGCAATTGCTAAAGGACCAAGGCAACGCACTCGGGGAAAAATGCATCAGTATAACGTTGGAGCTCCCTTTGAGAGGATAGCCATGGATATAGCGGGACCTTTTCCAATCAGCAATACAGGAAATAAATACATCCTTGTGGTAATTGATTATTTCAGTAAGTGGCCAGAAGTATATCCCATTCCCAATCAAGAAGCAAAAACAGTGGCAGACATTTTCATCAAAAATTGGATTTGCCGATATGGAGCTCCACTTGAGTTGCATTCCGACCAAGGACGAAATTTTGAGTCGACACTTTTTAAGGAGGTTTGTGACATGCTTGGAATACAGAAGACACGCACCACAGCTTTGCATCCTCAGTCCGATGGCATGGTCGAAAGGTTCAACCGTACTCTAGAGGAACATTTAAAAAAGGTTGTCGATAAAGGACAAAAAGATTGGGATGAGCATCTACCAATGTTTCTGATGGCTTATCGGTCGGCAATACACGATACCACTACAGTTACGCCAGCAAAAGCCATTTTTGGTACGGACTTAAGGCTTCCAGCAGATTTGAAGTACGGAGTAAGCGTTGTCCCGGAAACGACCCATGCTGACGATTACATGTCGCGGAAAAGAGAAGAATTAGCAGATATACACGAGCTTATTAGAAGACGTACTCAATTGGCTAGCGACAAGATGAAAGCTCGGTATGACCTGCGAGCAAATACTGAAGGGTTCAAAGAAGGTCAATTAGTGCTGCTACATAACCCACAACGAAAACGAGGCTTGTCTCCTAAATTACAGACTCATTGGGAGGGACCTTACCGGATCGTCACAAGGATTAATGATGTTGTGTATCGAATCCAAAAATACCCCGGGAACAAAAGTAAATTAAAGGTAGTCCACATCGAAAGGCTGGCACCTTATACTAGGGACGGAGAGACTCTTGTTCGGGACGAACAAGTTTAAGCGGAGGGCAGTGTAGCGAAATTTGGTTTATGCTAGAAGACTCTTGAAATAAATACCAACGAAAAGAAACTAAACGATATTAGCACCATCTAGCGCAAAATGCTAACAATAATAAACCAAACAGACGCTGCAGTAAACAATAAAAAGTCAACAACCGAGAGAATTTATCGCCGTCGTACAACGTACAACGCCATCTAACATCTAGCATAATAGCTAGCTCAACGTCAGTGTGCCATGCATTGTGGTGAATTGTGGATAGTAGTAGAATGCACGCTACAAAGTAGCACTAGTAGGTTGTAGATAATAGTAGAATATACGCCATCTGGCAGCTTGTAGTTTATTCGAGAAAGTGATGCCTGTAGTATAAAAGGGTGTCATTTGAGTTTTCGGACACAGTTGTAGTTCAACAGTAGAATTAAACCAGCGAAGCAGTAAGCAATAAAGTGAATACAGTGTGATCCGTAGTAGAACAAAACAGTTTTCTATACAGTGTTAAATTAATATTAGAATTTGAACGTTAATAAAATAAACCATTTTATAACTAAATAAGTTTGTGTGTTTTTAATTGTTACACAATCCAGTGATCGAACTCAGAAAAGTGTGAGAGATCGAAATTATCGTCAAAGGGACAGAAATTTCGTAACAATATTAAAAAATATAAAAAAAAGGAAAAATCCATCATTAAGCTCATTTTGCAGGACTTACAAAACTCAGCGTCTCGTTTTGACGACGCTACTCGTATACCGCTGAATTTCACGTTTGGTGGCTGTTTGCGCGACGAACGTGTGTTTACGACAAGGTCTCGACATACTAGATTAACACTGTTAAAAAAATGAATGCATAATATGCGATACATATAAGCAAAATTAACGAATAAAGAGTGAGAGCGCGTCGTCGATTCGACGAACGGGTTAAAACCATTAATGTTTATTTCCCCTCATAAGCTTCTGTCCCCCAAAACCTGCCGCACCTATGGCATGTGGTTGCTGCCGTTGGCGGTAATGCGGCCCTGATTATACGATAAATTAAGTTCCAACTTTATAGCTGTTATCCCGTAAAAACTAAATTTGAAAATCGTTTTTAAAGTGTGAATTAAATTTAGTAAATAGTCTTTTAAAATCGAATATTTGATTAACTGATCTTTTTAAACATATGCATACAGAACGATCTTGACCATTTTCATTTTGAATTTTAAAAATATTGTATTGATTAGTTAGCCCAGTCAGGAGAAAAAAGAGTTATCTTTGAAAAATGTAGACAAAGTCGATTTTTATATCGACACTTCCAGCTTAACTGACCACTTTCAAAAAAAAAAAAAACGGCGGGTTGCACTCCGGGAGTGCCGACAGAAGTGAAAACAAATCGTTTAATGCCAAGTTAGTGTGTTAGTTGGTATGTGTGCGTTTTCGTTTTATATGGCAATGCAATGGAAGACAAAAACGGAATATGTATTCATATTTTTGTACAGAGCTTCTTGTTCAGTACTTTTAGTGCAAAAAAATACAAGCGCAAAATGCATTAAAATGGGCAACGAGCTGCTTATACTAGTTTCAATGACCGCTACGTCATATCATCAGTAAGCTTTGTGAGCCAAAGTATAGTAGTTCTACAAGCCTACTATGTAATGTTTCTTGCCTTGTATAATATTTTTTGGGTGAAGGTGCATATGAGGTTGGTCTTCAGGAATATGTAATAAACTGGATTTTAAAAAAATGTCTATTAGGGCCGTTGTACAAGTGAGCGACGATATGTATTCAAATTTTACTCTCGCTCTCATTCTCGATTTGTCAACGCAACAACGCGGAATTTGAAAGAAACAAACATGCAAGCATAATAATCGTTGAATGAGAATGGAATGTGTCAGTTAGTGTGTCTGCTTTGCTTTTTGTCTTCCACTTGGAATATTTATTTAAAAGAAACAATAGAACATTCAAATTTTACTATCGCATTCATGACGGGGAATCCCGATGACGGTCGGTGTCGCGAGCTTATACTTTTTTTCTCAGCCGCACAACGTGCCATAAGAAGTTTTCACTTCAAAAATTGCTGGAAGAAGTATATTCGGCTCAGTAGCCTCAACTGTGAATAATTAAATTTGAGCTAAGTATTCCTAATGTTTGAGAACAAAAATTTATTCTGATTGCAGTAAGAAACATCATTGCGAATTATGTAAGTATAAGAAAAAATCAGGTAAGGAAAGTACCTGGACCTGTGCTTAACCCTTTCACTACCATTGTACACTACAGTGTACACATCTTTCAAAAATAATTAAAATATGATTGCAAGTACTTTATCAATTTTTTTTTGCACCATCGTATTTGTAAAGGAGTAGGCCATGCGACAGCAGTTATTTTTTTTGTATATTTTTACAAAGCAAAGATACGTGAAGTATCAATATTTTGTGACTTTGTGCGTGAATTTTGTTTCGTTTGTGTTTCATTTACTTTGAATTATAATTAGAGCATCAAAAAGTTTATTTAGGCATCGAAAATAATTTTTATTTATTTGCTGAAGTTTCAAAGAGTGTTTTTGTGCTTTTACCCGGAAGATTCGATAATCGGTAAGTTCTAGGCAATCATTTGAAGTCAATGACACTGTAGTGTACATGGGTAGTCAAAAGGTACTAAGGAATATTTTTTCTTTGTTTTTTTGCATAGGGTTTCTTGTTACTCTATCAACATTTTAAAAGTAAATTTTAAGTTGGAACGGAATCCTCTTTCGCCACCGTAAGTTTAATTTTTTTTTAAATAGTAGTGGCAGTTCTTTTGCAGTTTTTTTATAGTGTAGAAGAAAAAATGCATCGTTGGAGATTGACGAACGAACAAATTGTGGCATGTCTAGAGGATTGCGAAGAGCCCGATAATATAGATCCTGAAGAATATTATAATTTTGCTGCGTTAGATGGTGCCTTGGCAGATAAATATGTACCTGTAAAAGCCTTTTTTAGCCAGAAAATCACAGAAGCTATTGCTCAGGGACCAACTCTTGAAATTTCTGTTGATGCAACCGGTGCCGGCGTGTACCAGGCTACTTTAAGTGAAAATTGAAATTTAGAAAATGTGGAAACATCAAAAAGAACTTCTCGTCGCCAAGCGCTAGCAATGAGATCAGATGAGTCCACAGAAGTAGAAGAACAACCATCATCATCACCCCTTGAGGGATATGTGCCTGTTGAAAAGAAAAATATGGAATGGAGACGTGTCCGACATACTTTGCCTAGACCCATTGATTTTAACAATGAATTAGGGAATGAGAATGTAAAAAGCCCATTTGCCTATTTTCAAAAATATTTACCGCCAGATTTCTTCGAGAAAGCAGCAGAATTTACGAATTTGTATGCAGTTCAAAAAGAAATGCGGTTCAGTTCATGCACAGCCAAAGAAATGGAAGTTTTCTTTGGATTACATGGCTATATGGGCATTTTGAAATTCCCACGGATTGAAATGTTTTGGGAAAGAGGTTTGGGATTGCCATTGTTCACTGAGCATATGACGAGAAATCGCTTCTATCAATTACGAACGGCATTGCATTTAGTTGATAATAATGCAAAAGATCCAAATAACACGGATAAGTTGTATAAAGTGAGACCTATCTTGGACTATGTTCGCAAGCGACTGTTACAACTTCCATTAGAAGAAGTTCTAAGCATTGATGAGCAGTTAATACCGTTTAAGGGACAGTTATCAATAAAACAGTACATAAAAAATAAACCATATCCGTGGAGAATAAAATTTTTCTTCCTCTGTGGAAAAAGTGGGATTCCATTTGATTTCGTTGCCTATCAAGGTGCCTCTACCGAAATTAGTAACAATGTAGTGAAGACCATGGGACTTGGCGCAGCTATTGTAGTTAGCCTTATAAAAAGAATCCCCAAAGATGCTGTTAGACACAAATTGTACTTTGACAACTTTTTTAATTCATACCACATTTTACATTACCTTAAATCGATCAACATACAAGCCGCCGGAACTGCTCGAATTAATAGATTCAATGTACCACCTTTACCAAGTGATAAGGATCTAAAGAAAAATGGCCGAGGTTCATCAGATCAATTAATAAGCAAGGACGGCAGTGTTATTGTCACTAAATGGTTTGATAATAAACCAGTTCATATGGCTTCGAATTTTCTTGGCATAGGTGTTGAAGACGAAGCTAAGCGTTACGACAAAGTAACTCGCACGTACCTAAACATTCCAAGACCAGAAGTCATCAAAAGATACAACGATGGAATGGGTGGTGTTGATATTCTCGATCAACTTGTTGCATATTATCGCATCTTTCTCAAATCAAAGAAATGGACGCTTCGAGTAATCATGCATTTTTTTGACATCGCTGTAACTTCCGCTTGGCTAGAATACCGTAGAGACGCAGGACAAGCTCACATCGTATTCAAAGAACAGCTTGATCTTATGCATTTTCGAATGCAGGTATGTAATGCCTTAGTTCTAATGGGGAAACCTTCCCTTAAAAGAGTTGGACGTCCTTCAAGCAGCTCTTTTCCAGAAAATCCTAAAAATGACAAACGACGCTATGTGGCTCCAATCAAAGACATTCGTTTGGATGCAATTGGACATTTTCCATTCTTCGATAATACAACTGTACCTGGACGTTGCAAGTTGCCAAATTGTGCAAAAAGATCTTACATAAAGTGCGTGAAATGTAATGCACACTTATGTATGTGTTCAACGTGAAAGCAATTGTTTCCTTTCTTATCATACAACATAATTAATATACTTCAGTTTTTTTTGCATTTTTCTAAATACATATTATATTTTCCTACCAATAAACAATAAAAAAATTTAAACTAATTATGATAAAAATTATTATTAATTTCTACAACCCGTGACTACCAATGTGCACTGTAGTGTACAAAATTTCTGAGGGTGGAGGAGGCGTAAACAAATTTTTTTTTTTTTACACTAATATTAAGCGTTTTAACTAAGAATCAGAAGTCAAAAAAATTATTCGTCTTCTAACAAAAAGTCGGTAATAAAAGGGTTAAACATAATTTTTCTAAAACTTAGCTTAAAAATCTGCTTCTTCCTACAGACACTATGACACCACATTTATCAAAATCGGCTCATTCGTTGCCGAGTTATGGCTGTTAGAATATTCAAACTGCTTAAAACGCCATCTAGTGACAGTTTATCAAAACACAGATGACTTCAAACAAATCTGCTTGTTCTTAAAAAAACTATTACATCTCATTTGTCTAAATCGGTTTAGTAATAGCCGAGATATAACGCTTTAAAGTTTTTCAAAAAACCAAATTTGCTTGCTGCTGGTTTATGGTGGCCTGGTATTTCAGATTTTTCTCTGCTTTGGGCTGCTGGCTCTGCTTTCGGCTGCGCTTGCAGAGAAAAATTTGCTGACTGAGCAACAGCTAACCGGAAGTCAAAAATTTTTTCCAAAAAATTGCATACTTTCATGGGCCAATTTTTTCAAAAAACGTTGCCTACTTTTAGGCGCTTTTGATAATTTACCCCTAAAAATATGCCACACTTTCCGGCAAATTTCAAAAATAGTGCCTAAAAGTAGGCAACATTATCTGAAATTTTTAAAATCGTTGCCTTCTTTTAGGCGCTATTTTGAAATTTGTCAGAAAGTGTTGCATACTTTTAGGAGCAAATTATTAATAGCTCCTAAAAGTAGGCAACGTTTTTAAAATTTTTTCAAATCGAGTTCGTTTTCCAAGTCTTCAAAATTCTAAAATCGAGTTCGTTTCCCAATAATACACGGATTGAAATCATAATTTTTTTTAATGTTTCATATGATCTGGGAAAGGTTCTTAGCATAGTTTGGTTTGAAAAAAAAAAGGCGATGACACGCCTTCCATATAAAAACTTAGTCAAATTTATCATATCTCATCGACTATTTAACGCAGATGAATGGGACATGAAACGTATCCAAAAGATACAAGCAAAAGTAAGCTTCAATTAAAAATTTATGTCTGAAAAATCGAATTGTTTTATGTTTCAGCAATTATTTGACACAGCTGGATGGTATATGGTACATATTTGCCATTATTAAACGAGCTAAAACTGTATCTTTATACACACATGTATATGACTGAACTTTATTTCGAAAACGGCTACAGCGATTTTGATGAAACTTAGGGATTTGGTTCATATGAAAACAAAATGAATATTGGGCTAGGTTTTAACTTCTTATGGACTCTAACAGGGGCGTGGCACAGCCCTAAACTTTAATTTTTATAACGTGATAACTCGCAAACTACTTAAGATATTTTGACGAAATGTGGTAGACTGATGTAAATCACAAATATCTTCAATAGTACCAAAAGTGGGCGGGATTTGAGTAGAGGGCGTGGCATCTCAACAATTGAAAATTTTGATTCAATATTAAGCAAAAACAGCACCTACGATTTTCATAAAAAACAACACCGCTGAATGTAGTCATTATAACAAGTTATGCTGCTATACTGGCAAAACTCGTTGAAGGGCGCGGCACAGCCCACAATATTTATAAGCTTTATAATTAAGAAAACTAACAACGCAATCGTTATGAAACTGAACATGGTAGATATACAGGCTATTAGGTAGATATACAGGGCGTGGCACCTTCCATACAAGCAAAAACAGTTATATGCTATATTTTGTGTGGTATGGCACGGTGGGCTTTAACCAAGTTTAAATGACAAGTTGAGTATGAAATACGTATGACATATGTATGTATGCAATTTTAAAAACATTCGATTTTGCTCAATTTTTCGACACGTTAAAGAACTTTGAAAGATGGCTCCACAACACAAATTTCAGTTCCCTATATAGTCGGAGTCATGAATACTGTTAGGTCAAAGTCTGGAAAAAACGCTATTTTTGGAGAGCTGCCGAATCCAATGTCGAATATCTCTGAACCAGGCCAACTTTTTCCACTGTGTGATATTTCATTTTTAAGTGTATAAAAATGTTAACAATATGAATTATACTATGTATTTGTGTTTTTGGAACAAAATTTCATAATAATATTTTTGTACAGAGCTTCTTGTTCAGTACTTTTAGTGCAAAAAACAACAAAAAAATTACAAACGCAAAATGCATTAAAATGGGCAACGAGCTGCTTATACTAGTTTCAATGACCGCTACGTCATATCATCAGTAAGCTTTGTTAGTCGAAGTATAGTAGTTCTACAAGCCTACTATGTAATGTTTCTTGCGTTGATCTGTTAAGAATCACAGTAGTAAACAAAACAAAAACTTCTACATCTTAATGCAATTGACCTTGTAATCTCTTTGATATCACACATTTCTTGACGAGCGCTTCGTTGTCCGCTTTTTTGGCGATCCGAAGGAAGTTGCAAGTGCTACATGTAAATATCGGCGAGCTCACCGAGGGTAATTTTTTTATTTGTGTTTTTGGAACAAAATTTAATAATAATAATATTTTTGTACAGAGCTTCTTGTTCAGTACTTTTAGTGCAAAAAACAACAAAAAAATTACAAGCACAAGTGTTCTTAGGGGCCGTTCATAAATTACGTAAGACAATTTCATGACTTTTTGACCCCCCCCTCCCCCGAGTGAGATTTAGTAAGATTCTCACTACCCCCCCGCCCCCCCATTCCGAAATCTTACGTAAGATTCATAATTAAGGTGAAACTAGTCAAAAAATGTATTTTTCATGTGATTTAATTTTAATATACATATGTTACATATTAAATAAATATTACGAAATTACAAACTACACATTTGTTATTCAAGATGAATAAAAAAAGTCATCGTAAGTCATCGTTAGTCCATGCGCTTTTCAACCAGTCTGATAGTGAACCTACAATTGGCACACCCGATTCGTCTGTTGAATTTTCTGATTCACATTCAAACCCTGTAACATCAATATCCTCTTCGTTATGCCACTCTGCAACTTGACAAATCTCCGATTGATTTAAAATGCAAAGGCTTTTCCCCTGTCCACGTTTCAAAATTGAAACTGGTTGAATCATGTGAGTGCGACTACAGTCTTTTCCATGTAGTTTTTTGTGCATTACCGTAGCTTTTTTCGAGGCAAAATACTGGTCACAAATATTACAAACTCGATCAGCTAAGACGTTTGCAAGCGAAGGACAAAAAAAATCGTAAGGTATAATTTTGAACTGTGGATGTACTTTTGACCAATCGTAATTTTACGCTAAGCGAAGAAATAGAGGACAAAACTGATTGCTGTTTTGGTCTCCTGTTGAAGAAGGAATCGAAAGCGAATCTTCTTGTTGAAGAGGACAAGTGCAAGGGGGTGGTAAAGAACCGGGACAACATCAACAAATTTCGAAGTCGACGTATCTGCGTGTAAATGCCTGAATAATATCAAACTTGTGAGACGGTGTTACAAGTCGACCCTGCGTGTAAACAACATACATATATTTCATTACATAAACAGAAGAGAAGTTGTCCCGTTCAGAGTCAATTACTTAAATCGATTGTAATCAATCGATATTTCTGAATCTTTCGTGACTGTCGAAAATTCAAATATATTTCATTACTGTCACAAATGACGATGCGTTAATACAACTTTAATTATATCTTTTCAGATATTTGACGCAGATGAATGAGCTTGGTATATATAGAAAAGGTGCAGGCACAAGTACTAATTTTCAATGAAAAATTAGCGGCTCCGAGCCGCCCAAATGAGCAAAAATAAAATGGAAACAGTTCGCCTCTCGCACATCAACTTGCGAACTACTCAACAGATTGTTACGTTGTATTTCAAATGTTTCTTATGGCCAGTGGAAGGTTCTTAGCATATTTTGGGAAAAGAATAGTTTCATATAGAAAAAGTACAGCAAAAGTAAGTTTCACTGAAAAATTAAATGGTGTCACGCCTCTCATATGCGAAATTACCGTAAGCCGTCCGTCTGTTGCTAAAAAAAGCTCGCGAACTACTAAAAGGATCTTCATAATGGGCATTGCCAACCCTTTTTTATATCTCAGAAACTATTTGACGCAGATTTGGCACATATGCATGTAAAAGATTACGATCAAAAATATATACTTTAAAAATGGGCAGTTTTGCTTTAACATTCCATCGCATCGCATGAGATCCCGGGCTTAGATCCATTGAATAGTGGGATTAATTAAATATGTATAAAGAAAGCCAACATAGATCTTACACTCGTTTCGTTATTGGATCATGAATTCAAAGTTTTAAAAGATGTAGTAAATGTACTTCAACCCATTGAAGCCATATGTGCTCGTGATATGGATCTATATAAATGCGACATAGCACTAAATTTCATGCTAGATGAAATCAAGCAAAATAAATCTAATTTAGCAATTTTTTTTTAATAAAATTAAAGAGAGAATGAAGTAAAGAAGGACAGTTTTATCTGACACTTTTTTTATTTTTAATGAATCCTGACAGTATTTATAAGCTTAAGTTTGACTTTTCTAAAGCCCCATCACTAACAATTATAAAAAAGCAGTTATATGATATTTTGCTCAAATTTGAAAACGCTACTAATTCCAATACCGATTATAACGATAACACTGAAATAAGAAACTTAAATCCACCCGCAAGTTTAAAAGAATAATTACGTTTTGTTTTAAATAACACTTTGCAAGATTCCTTAAACAGAACAAGTTATTCCTTCATTGATGCTCTAAATCAGGGATGCGCACAAACATTTTTTCGCGAGCTGGCGGCTACAACAACATCAATTTAGATAAAAAAAATCAAAAACATTTTGCGAAAAAGTTCCTAGTATTAACGAAAATTTTGAAATAGCTGCGGCTAGCTAATTGCATGTAACAAAAATCTCAAGGTGAAGGAGCGAATGACTTGAAAACAAAATCACATAAACAATAAAGTGCGCTGAAGAAAAATTACAGCAACAAAATACATGCGGTGATTGCGGACCAAAGTGATTTTCCTCGAATAACGGAAAGTGCTCGAGATGAGCTCAATATTTTTTGTTATTGTTGTAAGAGCTAAAAGAGCCAATTGAGCTATGGGTTACAAATCCATGCTCTAAATCAGCGGTGGGCAGAGAAATCTAACAAAAGAGCAAAACAACAACATGAATTAAGCAACAAAAAACGAAATTTTAAAGTTTTTTTTTATTTCATTTCCAAAATTGCCATTAGCACAAAAAAAAACCAAATTGCACTACAAACAAAAGCAATTGCTACATTCGTTGAAACACAATGCGGCGCCGTCGCTTATGCCTTTGTGTGCTGTTTTTGTTTTCATTTGAATTCAAGTCAACGCTGTACCTCGATAGCGATGAAATTCTGCGAATTTTTTTTCGCTTGCTTGTATGTCGAATAACGGTGAGAGCAATGAGAGCAAATAGAGCCACTATGTGCCCATCACTGATTTAAAATATTGATTTGAAATTTTCATTCAGAATGACTCTCTGTTTTATTTCCACAGATTTTCAAGTTACTTTTAAAAATGTCAACATTAATGTCTCATTTTTATACATAGGATTTTACTTTCCAAATTCAATTTTAAGCATCAAGCGGTTCGTTTTTCTTCATTTAAATAATTAAAATTTTCCCTTGGTTACTATCCAATCGCGCCAACGATTTTTTGTACAGGCTTTTTTATACCACGCCACCTACCGGAAAGGACAGAGCAAAGTCTGCCGAAATAGCAAGTGTCTTATAAAATATGAATAATTATATTTTAATGCGAAGAAAAAAGGAAATTTTCTTCTCTGAAATTTTTGCAGTTACCCTCATTTTTATTTCACGACTTCTATTTGGAATTTTAGTAGGTTGCCACTTCAACTTGTTAGGAAAACAAAAGGTGATATGAGTTCGGAAAAAAACCTTTCAAACCATTTATTTATTCATGTCAAAGTAGCAACACTTCAATTCGCTTCTACCCGAACGCAAACACTTGAATATCTTTTTTTAAGTGCGTTGCACTCATGCAAAAGTGCTTAGTTATTTCGTTTTAGAGTTACAATTTGTACAAAATTGTAAGAATAATTATGGAACAAATTTACTATCGCTAATTCGAAATCTATTTGCCTTAACGAAATTCAACAACAATATTTGAATGTAAGTACGTTGATGAAAAATATAGGAAAGCATAATGAATTTGTATTTTTTTTAATTTATTCTGCCACGGTGTTGAAATGGAGAATTTAAATAAAAAATACAGGAACATCTTTTCATTTTGAAAATCTTATGAATAATGTCTATGTAGATCGAGTATCAGTAAAATGTAAATTTCAATTATTTGTATTTTAAAGCAACACTGTTTTCTATAAAATGTTCAAAATTTTCTTGAAACATAAATTTTTCATATATATTTTAATAATTTTTTATCGTAATCCGAGATAAGTGGGTTCAAATCTGTCAAAACATAAGTCTTAACCAATTACCACGACCGCTCATTGATTTGAAGAATTCCAGAGTATCCTACAATTAAGATAAATTAGGAATTCATTTTATGTTGCACATTTTTTTGCATCACATAATCGCTTAATATTTTTTTTGGTTGGAATGGTCTGAAGAGGGGCAGTATCGAATGAAATTTTTTTGTAACTGTAGGTGGTGCCACGCTTCTAACAGGAGTGATGGATGTAGATTGAACCGTAGGAAAGGTTATTAAAAACCTTTTGCTCTTTTAGTGAGCGTGGCATTGCCCCCAATGGGGAAAACACTGTCACGGCTGAGTCGATACATTTATCGGTGCTTCGCGCCTAACAGGAAAATACGTTTTTACTGCTAAACTAGTTGAAATTTGGTACAGAAATAGATTGAACCCTGAGGAAAGCTATGTATTTGTTTTTGAATGGGCTGTGTTACGCCATTAAACATAAAATATGTTTCCACAGTTTAATTAATGAACCAATTTTGATGAAATTAGTTATAGAAATAGAGCGATGGCAAAAAATAGTTTACTCTGTTTTTACGTCAGTGTGTTAATAGCTTCAAAAATTTGGCGGTTTGAAGGTAATTTACTTTTTAAGAATACAGTATTATAATTTTATTAGCATTACAAAATTCATTAACCCTTAAATGCCGAACTTTTTTTTTTGATCTGAAAAAAATATATGTTGTAGTTTCTGCGATTCTGAACAACTTTTGTTCCATCATTTTTTTTTTAAATGACAGGCACGCCCCTAGGCACAAATTACTTAGCTGGTCCCTGGTGGAACCACCAGATCCCCGAACTTTTTAATATATTTTGCAAGAGAAAATTTATTTTATTTTATTGTGTTAAATGTATTGAAGACTTACAGAAAAATGAGACTAGAAAAACCATTACGAATATTATTTTTTCAGGTTTAAAATCATAAAATTTATTGACAATCTTATATTTTCAAAATTCATAATTTCACAAAAATGCCTTTTGGCGAGGTGCTATCACTCAACTGAAAAAAATACGTGACATACGAAGGAAATAGAATGCGAAAACCGAACTGATCTTTGGCGTTTTAAGCCGAGCGTGTATGTGTGTGACGCAAAATTTAAAAAGTGTACGTTAAATACATTAAAATTTTTTTTTAAGTGGTTGGTTCCTGGCGGTACTACGAGGCTTTTAAGGCTTAAGATATGATTAGACACGTTTTATTGACCTACACATAAATCCGGTCTAATTTTATGTAATTTTAAAAAAAGAACAGTCTTAACTCGAAAAATAATTAATTTTTCACAGATCCTTCTTTTTTTCTATTTTTTCGTCACTAGAGGCTTCTTGCGTGAAGCTCTTTCGTGAAGTCCAGATTTCACCAAACGTCTTCGTACAGAACGAGTGGATATCATAGTATCAGTTTGATCTAAAATTTGGCGTTGAATCTTCATAGAGGTTATTTTGGGGTCTAATTTAGCCAATCGAGAAATTTTTGCATCCGTTCTTTCCGTTGTTTCAAGGGACCATTTTTTTCTTGGAACAATTTTTATCGTTTTAAAAGTGTTGAAGTATTTAATAGCACCATAAACTTTCTTAACTGAGCAACCAAAATGGGTGACAATAGCTCGGTATGACATTTTGAGGTGTTCGGGTTGCTGGGTCACAACTTCGTGGTTTTACCATTTCAAGAGTATCTGAAACTCATTAAATGAGCTTCTCGACAGCTGAGGTTTTTGTCTGATTAATAACTTGCCAGTAAAATCAATTCAAGGTCAAAAAATGTACTACTGACTTGAACACAACTTATTGTTTCTAATTAGATGGCCATCCAAATTATGCACTTCTCTCAATTTTTACATTAGCCAAAGGTAAAGTTTCAGAGCACATCGTCTCAATTCAGTACAGATTTGTGTCCGATTACATACACAGTTAAATAATGGTAATCATAATAGAATCAAAACACAAAAAATAAAATACTACGTTGTCCAATGTTCTCTTAGTGTTCGCAGTAGTCAATGCCATTGTCAATCTTGGATATAATATCGTATGGAGTATAGTCCCTAATCGCCTTTATTTAAATAAAAGTGCACGAAAATCCTTTTAAAATAATAGATTAATTTTAATGATTTGGAAAATGGATTGAAAATATAGCAACAAAAATCAATATTATACAAAATTATATTTTGCTTCGCTTTTAATAATCATAACGATAGACTAAAATTTGCGCTGTGTACACACAAATTACTACACTACATTTTCATTAATTAGGTTAACACAATTATGTGCTATTCTTGTAATAGAAAAGTAAAAGATAAAATGCAAAATCGCATTAACAAATATTATTACAACAAAAATACGACGAATAGAAGAAGGCAAAAATAAAAGCAAATAA
The DNA here is from genome assembly GCA_949775025.1 of Tricholauxania praeusta. Classification (NCBI taxonomy): domain Eukaryota; kingdom Metazoa; phylum Arthropoda; class Insecta; order Diptera; family Lauxaniidae; genus Tricholauxania; species Tricholauxania praeusta. The sequence continues at coordinate 114,849,395 of OX459028.1, forward strand.
ACGCTGCACTTATACGGCCAAAAGGCAGTGATAATTGACAATTAAGAAAATAGAAAAAGATTTCCAGTATTGATTACATTTGCCAAATTCGAATTGCTATGAATTGGGTGAATGAGCTCAAGTAATAGCATTAAATTAGGGCAAATACTATGTATGTACATTAGACATGTTCAAATAAATGGCATGTTCTAGAATTCTTTAAGAGCACTCGATTTTCTAAAATTTATTCATATTCATTAAAAAAAAAAAAAAAATAGTGAGAGGGTTGCTACCAGAGCTGTAAAATTTTAATTTTTCGGTATTTGACCAATAAAATGAAGAAAATTTGAGTTTTTTCTTATTTATAATATTTTGTTCTTAATTTTTATTCGACTTTCCTTATGTACATATAAGAAAGTATGGAAAAAAGTTTAACGCTATTTTTTAAGCCTATATATAAGGAAAAAACTGGTCCCTCCGCGAGTGGAGCTTTAGTGTTTCTTGTCTAACAGCTCAAATCATTTGTTGTTTTCACTGCATTCACCTTAATACACTATAACTTGAAATTGTCAATGTCACTTCATGAATTTTCATTAAAAAATAAATAAATGAGAAACATAAGGAAAATCGAAAAATAATTAAAAAAAATATTATACATTATGAACTTACAGTCATTTTAGCAAAGACCAATATTGTAAATTTTTACTTATTGATCAATGCTATTTTTTATTCAACAAACATGACAAAGATAACAAATGGAACAATTTAACCTGGTAATTGGTGTCTTTGCTAAAATGACTGTAAGTTCATAATGTTTAATTATAATAAAAATAATCAGTCGCAAAAATCAACTTTCTTAAACCATATGGAGAACACGGCAATTTCAAAAAATATGTGGCTGGCAACACCACAATTTTCGAAAAATAAAATCATAGCAAGTCTCTAAGCCAATGGCTTAGCAGCTGTGACAACAAGCGAGAAAGTGACAAGAGATAATAAATGGATATACGCAATTTGTACAGTTCAAGGTCAGTTCCTCAGTTGTTAGAGCGGCCGTCGACAGATATGCAATTGAAATGCATGTACGGTCAGGGGATCGACTCCATGTACAACATTAACCAAAAACTGGTCTGATGAGGCTATGTGGTAATAGCCGAAACATATGTCACCAATTACCAGGTTAAATTGTTCCATTTGTTATCTTTGTCATGTTTGTTGAATAAAAAATAGCATTGATCAATAAGTAAAAATTTACAATATTGGTCTTTGCTAAAATGACTGTAAGTTCATAATGTTTAATTATAATAAAAATAATCAGTCGCAAAAATCAACTTTCTTAAACCATATGGAGAACACGCCAATTTCAAAAAATATGTGGCTGGCAACACCACAATTTTCGAAAAATAAAATCATAGCAAGTCTCTAAGCCAATGGCTTAGCAGCTGTGACAACAAGCGAGAAAGTGACAAGAGATAATAAATGGATATACGCAATTTGTACAGTTCAAGGTCAGTTCCTCAGTAGCTCAGTTGTTAGAGCGGCCGTCGACAGATATGCAATTGAAATGCATGTACGGTCAGGGGATCGACTCCATGTACAACATTAACCAAAAACTGGTCTGATGAGGCTATGTGGTGATAGCCGAAACATATGTCACCAATTACCAGGTTAAATTGTTCCATTTGTTATCTTTGTCATGTTTGTTGAATAAAAAATAGCATTGATCAATAAGTAAAAATTTACAATATTGGTCTTTGCTAAAATGACTGTAAGTTCATAATGTTTAATTATAATAAAAATAATCAGTCGCAAAAATCAACTTTCTTAAAAATTATTATAAATAAGAAAAAAATCAAATTTTCTTCATTTTCTTAGCCAAATTCCGATAAATGAAAATTTTACCGCTCTGGTAGCAATTCAAGGACTATTTTATTTTATTTTTTAAGTGAGGATATACTCGAATATGAATAAATTTTCGAAAATCGAGTGTTCTTGAAATATTCTAAAACATACCATTTATTTGAACATGTCTAATGTACATTCATATATATGTATGTATGTATGTATGTAGGTACATTAGACCGGTTCAGAAAAAAAAAAATTTTTGTTTTTTTCACTATGTGTCAGCGGATTACAATAGCCTTATATGTCTAGACAAGGCCCATTACTAGAAAACTGGATTAGTACGCTCTGTTTTCAGTAGACAACCCATTTTCCAAAATATTGATTTAAAAAATGGTGCAATTTATAGAGGTTATCAAATTTTCCAACAAAGTAGGTATGGACTTCGGGCAATTATTGATCAAGAAATTCGAATCTGGGATTAGTTTTTCTTCTTCTTCTTTTTTTCTTATAAAAAATTGAAGATTGACTGGACAATAGGAAAAATGTACCGATTTTTCACTTTCTAGTTGCAACACCTCAAATATTATCTCACCGCCGATCCCGTGCTATACCATTTTTAATGCATTGTGATTTGCTTAAAAGAATGCCGTAAGCCACTTACCATTTTCTTGATTCAAACCCCAGATATCTGCATTTTTCTAAGTTAGTAGACCTGACATAATTTTAACTATTCTATAGATTTTTCCACCACTTTCAAAATTTAAAATTATGCCAGTTCTTTTAATTTAGAAAAATGCAGATATCTCGGGCTTGAAACAAAAAAGTGATAAGCGGCTTACGGCATTCTTTTAAGCAAATCACAATTCATTAAAAAATATGTAACACGCGATCGGCGGCAAAAAAATATGGGGTGATTTTGCAACACATTTTTTTATAAGAAAAAAAGAAGAAGAAGTAAAACTAATAACGGATTCAAATTCTTCGATCAATACTAACTGTTTGAAACAAAAAAATTTTGAATCACCTTAACATGTAAATTTTTCGACTTCGATTCGAATAAAATCAGGTCTGTTAATTTAGAAAAATGCAGATATCTTGGTTTTGAAATAAGATAATTATATGCGATTTCGGCATTCTTTTAAGCAAATAACAGTACATTAAAAATTATATAGCACGGGATCGGCGCTAAGATAATATTTGAGGTGTTGCACCTAGAAAGTAAAAAATCGGTACATTTTTACTATTGTCCGGCCAATTTTAAATTTTTTTAGAAAAAAGAAAGAAGAGGAAGAAAAACTAATCCCAGATCAGAATATCCCGATCGATAACTGCCCGAAAACCATACAAACTTTGTTGGAAAATTTGATAACCTATTTAACTTGCACCATTTTATAAATCAATATTTTGGAAAATGGGTTCTCTACTTAAAACAGAGGGCGGTAATCCAGTTTTCTATATTAGTCTTAACCCTAGCAATAGGCCTTGTATAGACTAATAAGGCTATTGTAATCCGTTGACTAAGGAAATTTGACTTGGTATAATAGTATTTAATTTATATAACTATTTTGAAACTTGGCTTAATTTGTAAACCTGACAGTATGATAGACGGGATATTTCTTCTTAATTCGAAGATGAGAAAATCAGTTGGGCTGAAAAGTTCGTAGGCTAACATAGTAAAAAATATTTTTTTGACAAAATTCGATTTTATTATTCAATATATGTAGTTGCCTTCGAGGGCGATACAACGATTATAGCGGTCATACAATTTTTCGATGCCATTTTTATAGTACGATTTCTCTTTAGCCTCAAAATAGGCCTCAGTTTCGGCGATTACCTCTTCATCAGTGCTAAATTTCTTTCCAGCGAGCATTCCTTTAAGGTCTGCAAACAGGAAAAAGTCACTGGGGGCCAGATCTGGAGAATATGGTGGATGGGGAAGCAATTCGTAGTCTAATTCATATAATTTTGCCATCGTTTTCATTGATTTGTGACACGGTGCATTGTCTTGATGAAACAGCACTTTTTTCTTCTTCAAATGAGGCCGTTTTTTCGTGATTTCATCCTTTAATGTAATAATCGCTGTTGATGGTCTGGCCCTTTTTGAGGTAATCGATGAATATAATACCATGCGCATCCCAGAATATTGATGCCATAACCTTGCCAGCCGACTGTTACGTCTTTCCACGCTTTGGATTCGGTTCATCACGTGCAGTCCACTCGGCTGACTGTCGATTGGACTCTGGAGTGTAGTTATGGAGCCATGTTTCATCCATTGTAATATATCGAAGGAAAAATTCGTGTTTATTACGGTTGAATATCGCTTAACATTGCTCCGAATAATCAAAACGTTGTTGGGTTTTTTTCCATTTTTTCACAATAACAAAAGCTGCTTCACTCACAAACCTATATCTCTTGAACTAATTATCCGGCAGCTGTGAAATTTATACACGTATCTTTTGAAGGTTATTATTAAGTAAAAATCACATGGATAGGGATAGGGATAGTCTGTCTCTTATGCACGCGGAAACTATCCAGCCGATTTTGATGCAAATTTTACAGTGTGTGAGCAACAAACTGGCGGGTGTTATAGACTATAAAAATTTTATTCAGAATGCATATTTAGGGTAGCCCTCATACACAAATATTTTAAAAATAGCGATTTTTCAAAGACAGGTAAATCGATTCTCATGAAATTTACACAGCATGGCTTTTATGTTAAGGGGCACAGATTGGATAGTAAAAATTTTATTTAGGGTGCATACTTAGGGTGGCCCTCACACAAATATATTTTAAAATATCATTTTCACGAAGAAGAATAAATCGATTCACACCGAATTTACACTAAATATGTTTTAGTTAAATATACGTTTTAGTTAATCTAAACAAAATAAAAACTAACAAAGTTGCTTCAAAGTTTTCCTATTCTATGTAATATTAGCATTATACCATGTGGTCGGAATTAGGAAACATTGCAAAAAAAAAGTGCCTAAGTCCCGACGACTTTTAAATAATGAATATCTCGGAAGCATCGCAAACAATTAGAAATATTTTTAAGCAATAACAATATTTATATAATGCTTGATAAAAACTTAATTTTAAATTAATTTTCAACAAATGTTATTTATTACAATACACTTAAGAACCATAGTACTTTTCTTTAAAAAAACATAGCGAATAACAAATTTTGCAGACACAAAAACCATTTTTTTATTAATTTTTATTTAGTTCTTGAGATAATGACACATGTAGTTTAATAGTTAAAAGTGTTTCAAAGCCTAATTTATAGTAAAATATATTTTTTTTATCAATTAAATTGCATGTGGGTCAGAATACGTGAAACCGACATGTCTGAAATGTTTTTCGTGCAGCTGCAAGTGGTAGACGGAAAAGTTTTTTAAAAAAAATTGTTTTTGTAACAACTATTGCCAATCAAAGATTTCATTAACTTTTTTTTCAAAATGCTATAAGTCTTTAACTGCTTGACTGATCGTGACGAAATTTTTTAATTTCTGTAGATAATAAAAAGAACTTATGTTTTAAAAAAATAAAGTTGCAAAAATTTTACTTTTTTGTTGGTAATTAGCAATTTTTTTATCAACAATTTAGTTTTAATGACTTGCGGCGCCTCGAAAAAATCTGAAAAAAAATTACAGAGATGCATTGAACCCTTCCAAATTATAATTCGTAAAAAAAATGTGGAGCCTCAATTAGTTTTGACGGTATAAATATTATAGTGGTATCGGGCGGACGAGAAATACATAAATACATTTAAAAAAAAATTTTATTTAGAAAGTACACCAAACATTTGCGAAGAGAAATTTTTTTAGCACGGATGTGATTTGAAATTAGGTGCGTTTATTGAAACGCGAGAATTGACACTATCTTTTATCCGTACATTCATTAAGTAGCTTTTCCTCGAAGGTAACGCTTAGTTTACGGTATCTAGAAAAGCTACATGATCTGATTGTAATTTCCTATTACTTTTGATATTTTAATAACAACAACGCTTAATTGGGAAACAATAACAATTGCAATGATAGGGAGCAGCAGATTTTTTTGCTCCTCGCTATGACAAGGCTTTGGTAGTTAATCAGTGCAATGCTTGAAGAAATAAGAAATTTTTCCACACTTATACCTTTTGTTATTCCATTGAGTTTCACATTAAACGTATTTCTCCCACAGCTTTTGATTTAAAAGATTTGTTATTTTAATATTTGGGTATCTTGTAACTGTCATTTACCCTAAGTATACCCACTAGGGATCGATTTGATTAAGAGAAAAAAAAGTTTGTTAATGATTGATAAATATTTAATTATATTTTTTATTCATACTTCCAAACATGGTCCTTCCCTTTTAAGTGTATAGATTTGCGGACTTGTGCGCCAAATTGTGTGTATATATGTATGTGGCAAAATAAACTCACCACAAAGTGTGCTTGTTGTGCTACTCGGTGTCCTTGAGGCACCCTCATGACAATAAACACTACGATTACAACACTAAACCACAACAAGCAAATGTTGGCAAGCCAAATAAAAAAATTAAAAAACAAAGAAAAAATATCAATAAAATTCGCATGTACATACTCATATGTATGTATGTATGTAGATATACATAGTTATACATTTCTATGGCGACAGTAAAATCCACTTTCTAATGCATTTGCATTTATTCCATTTCCTTTTTGGAAGCTTGTCAAAAGCAGAAAGAGTAAAATCGAAGCGCCAAAATATGATGTATGTATTTGTAAATGTTTTGATAACACAGGCCAACAACAAAAAAAGGGCGGCACATCGGCAAGGGCCTAAGGCGGCATCGAACCTAAATTCGCCACTGGTCACCAGTAAATAAGGAACATTACTTGGACGTCATTCAGCACTTGCATTTGAATGTCCACCGAAAACGTCCAGATTTGTGATTCACCGGATGCCATTGATCAAGCACCGTATTCTCCCGATATAGCTCCGTCTGAGGATTTCCAATCCCCGAAGCTAAAATTACCATATTTTGATTCGGTTGAAGGCAAAGAAGCAAATTCGCTGAAGACAATTTCTCAATCAACCTACGAAAAATGTATGGAGGATTCAATCAAGCGCTTGCTTTCGTTTTATCTAAGAATTCCGAATAATTTTCTATATTTTTTTCACTTAAACATTTTATGACATGTATTTGCTAAAAATAAATTTTGACTATGTGTAATAAACTCCATTTGCATAGTCTTTTTTTCAAGCAATTGAATCTTCATGTTCGAAATAATAGGAATTATATAGAATTCCAAAGCGGCATTTATTGCAGATTTATCAGCATAAGCCAGCGATATCATATGCATATGTGTTCCTACAAAAATAAGTCGGACGTATTAATTAACACGATCTTAAATGTCATGTGATTTTAAATATTGATATTTATGTCAATTTGTTAAACTATCACTATTTCAATGCAAAGGTTTTTTAAACCTTTTTAGTAATGATGATAATGATTCATTCACCATTCGTCAGACCACAGATGTTTTTATCGGAATTCATATCGTTCTAAAAAATCACCCATTGTGTATATGTATGAAGATATTTAGAAAGTATTGCTTCCACTGATACCCACTGTTGTTTGGTTTTTTGAAGCCCTGAGAATTAAAAGTGAGTAGCCGGTATTCTTTGGCAAATATGTACTTTTGTTTTAGATATTTACTAAATTATTTAAAATCAACAATGTTCCAGGAACGTTTGACTGGCTTGCCCACGACTTCGATTGAGCGCGAAATAGCCACCAGCATTTTCATAAGTTTGTTTAATTTTTTCCCTTTATTAAAGTATTAGAAATAAAAAATTATTTTCTCTCCAATTTCAAAATATTTAGATTCAGTGTTTATTTTTTCGTAAAAAAACAACTTGAGCCCGAAAAAATCTTGCTCGAAGTATATCGCAAAAAGTATCCTTTTTGTGAAAAGAGCAAGTTAATATAAACAATGAACACAATAAAAATTAATACAACCTAGTAGTGAAATGAATTATTTTTCGAAACTTTTTTTAATTTTTTCAAAGAGATCCCCCAAAGGGGTTGATATAGGGGATAAGTATGTTCGGAAAAATGTATGTAGGAACTGGTAATTCATTAGACCCCTCTACGGGTCACTCCGGCAAATTATTATGAAATTATTATTAATTATTATTATCACCCCCAAAAGGGTGGTAGTTAGAGGATAGATATGTTGGGGAAAAATATTAGAAAAGAAAATATAATAGGACATAGCTATACATATGAATCCTCTTTGGGTCATACCAGAGCTATGTACTATTTTTCGAAATTTCTTCTGTTTTTTGAAGGAGGGCCCCCAAAAGGGTTGCAGTTAGGGGGTAGGTGTTTCAAGGGAAAAGTTTGGGAGAGTAAAAATAATGCGAGTTTGTCTTGCGTTTTACCCCTTCTGAGGCATCTGAGAAGAGGGGGAAGCCAATTTCATAATTTCACAAGAATGTAATTTTTGTAGGGGCGCCCCTCCAAAGGGTTTTGATACGGGGTAAAAATGTTCAGAAAAAATGTTGGAGGAGGAAAAATAATGGGACCTTGTCATACATTTGATCCCTTTAGTAGGTAGCTTTGGGGAGATATTAATGATTTTTGATAGTTTAAGGCCCATTTACCAGTTTTCAAAACAGTGCACTGCAGTGGCGGGTACATCAAATGTTTTCTGAAATGGAACAAATTTTACGTGGTTCTTATTGGCACCAATACGAAAATTTTACTGCCCGGAGAGCGAAGTTTGGAGCAACTTTAATTTTTTCCATATATGTATGTCTGAACCACCATAATGTCTATAGTACATTAGACATAAGATAATATATCTTTTTGTACTAAAATAATCATTAATAAATAAATACAAATACAAAGTGGTATTAAGAAAAGAGATAAGTTAACAGATATAGTTTGTAAGTTATTAGAGAAAAACCGTTAAGAAGGCTAATCTCATTTCATCCCAGGGAAAATGAAAAAAAACCCCTGACCTATTCACCCCCTTTTAGCCCTCCCCTCACACTGTAAGCCTATACAATTGATGAAATTATTGTAAGGCATTGCAAAATGTGAAAAAAATCATAAAAATAAGTTGTGCAAAACAGCATAATCTATATAAATAAAATGATAGCCGTTTTCGATGAACGGGATTCACGCAAAATCTACTGAGTCAATTTCGATAAAATTTTTTTAGTTATCTTTCTTAGGCGGTCTTAACATAGAATTAAAGTTAACACGATATTCCTCTTAAATATATATTTTGTTTTAAAATTGCTAAAAAAAATTAATTTCACACATAAAAAGAAGCATGTAAGCATAACAAATCGTTTAATAGCATGTTAGTGGGTTAGTAAGAGTGTGTGGGTATTATTTTTATATGGCAATGCAATGGAAGACAAAAAACGGAACGTACTCTCGCTCTCATTCTCAATTTTTCAACACAACAACGCGGAATTTGTGAACAATGAAGAATGAAAAAAAATTACAGTAAGTTCACAGATAGAAAACACACATTCTGTCCTACATGGCTTGACAACATGTGTTACTGTCAATATTGCTTTAAGCTCACATTATCGGGCATGCCATCAAACATCAATTGCAGAACAATTTATGAGCGTCCACATAGAAGTAAACTGCATGAAATCCTATTTAAAATGAAAAATGTTCACTAGGCTTGGTAGTCAGTTCACACAGGTTGTGTGGTTGGACACTGCCAGCAGAAAAATCAACAATTTTTGAAATTCATGCAACATGTGTGTCAAACGGTCGTTCCTAGAGTTTACTTTATCGAACATTGATGTTGTCAAGCCATGTTGGACAGCATGTGTGATAATGTGAACTGGGCTAATTGAATGTGTTAGTTAGGCTTTGTTGTTTGTCTTTCACATGGCAATCCAATGGTATATTTATGGAAGAGAAAACAACAACAACTCTAGATCTGTGAAGAAGAATCAAAATTGACTGTTACAGTAGTTCTATTTAAAAAAAATGAAATTGTTTGTCTTCGCAGAAAAACAGGCTACGCGTACAAAGTCGCGGGTATCTGCTAGTTCACATATAAAATATTAGACCTCAGATACGTTTTTCATAAGTAATAAGAAAGCTGACTATATGTTTAATTTTTAACAAAAATAGTCACGGTTCGTGGGAAATAACTTCAAACCGTACACTGCAAATGTTTTTCTTGACTTTGAATCTGGGATGTCTCACAACTATTTCTCCCTGGAAACCAAAATCTTTGCTCAAAAATAATATGAAGAAGGCGTTTCTACGCCCATGTATATATTCTTGGTCAGCATGCTGAACTCCACAGCATACTAAAATTTTAAGAAAATCGGAGACCCTCAAACTAAACTGTTTCCCAATTATTAGACAAAATAAATAAGTGCCAGCCTGTCGCGAAAATCGACTTTCGAAAACTTGTTGAAGCAATTTGTCTTCGAAGTCAAATATAAGTAGATTTGCAGTATTTTTGATGTAGTTTACATGTCAATGTGTTTTATTCGCTTTGGTTAAACCTAAAAGTGAATAAAATGCATAAGTTTGAACTTTTATAATTCTGCATTTGACTAACAGGTGGCATGATAGTGTTTGACAGAAATTCTATTTTATAATCAGAGCCGGCTTTATGGTAGTGTAGCTGAACGCGGCTTAGCACGTTAAGGGGGCTCACTAGAGCGGTTCAAAATAAAAACTTTTTGATTTTTTCACGATGTGCCAGCGCTTATGTCTGGACAAAGCCCATTACTAGGATTAAGGTTAATATTGAAAACTGGATTAGCGCCCTCTGTTTTAAGTAAGCAACCCATTTTCCAAAATATTGATTTAAAAAATGGTGCAAGTTATAGACGTTATAAAATTTTCCAACAAAGTGGGTATGGTTTTCGGGAAACTATTGATTGGGGAATTCAAATCCGTAACTTGTGTTCTTCTTCTTCCTTCTTTCTTATAAGAAAATTGACAATTGACCGGACAAAAGTAAAAAAGTACCGATTATCCACTTTCTAGTTGCAACAATTCAAATATTATGTTACCGCCGATACCATGGTACATCATTTTTAATGTACTGTTGCTTGCTTAAAAGAATGCCGAAACCGCATATCATTATCTTATGTCAAAACCAAGATATCTGCATTTTTCTAAATTAACAGATATGATTTTTTTCGAATCGGAGTCGACAAATTTGCATATATATTAAGGTGATTAAATTTTTTTTTTATTTTAAACAGCAATTATCAATCGGCGAGTTCGACTCCATGATTAGTTTTTTTTCTTCTTCTTTTTTTCTTACAAAAAAATATAAAAGTTGCAAAATCACCCCAATTTTTTTGTCGCCTATCCCGTGTTACATCATTTTAAATGTATTGTTATTTTATAAAAGAATGCCGTAAACCGCATATCATTTTCTTATTCCAAACCCGAGATATCTGCTTTTTTCTTAATTAAAAGAACTGGCATAATTCGAACTATTCTATAGAGTAAAGTTTTCCCAAGTGGGCACAGAAAAAAACCAACTTATTATACTTAAACTTTTTTTGCATAACTTTGATGATTTATTGATCAATATTAACGCCTTATATTTTTTTTCTTGCAAAATTTTGATTTTTTAAAAAGTTATGAACAAGTAAATTTTTATGTGGGTGTGATTTTAAATTGCGATTTCTCAGTAAATATTGAGAAAAAGTTAATGAAATTTTTGTGATAGGACAAGAAATATTTTACAATTTATATGAAATAAAATTTTTATAAAAATTTTATTTATTATTTATAAAAAAAGTTTTTAATTAACAAATAGAATTTAAAACAACTTTTCATATGTTCAGAAACAAAATTTTTCCACAAAATTGTTCTGTAAAGTCTGTAAGGTTCCTGAAAATAAATAAAAAAAGTTACGAATGTTTAAGTGTCGCCACCTAGGCAATTTTACTCCTACAAACCATCCGATAAGAAAAATTTGAGATTTACAATTCAGATACAATTCAAAAAAAAAAAAACAATTCAAATTTTTTTTATCGGATGGTTTGTAGGAGTAAAACATCAACAACATCAATGAGAGCAACATTATTTAAATCGTTCAAAATAGCAAGCGCGTGTAAAATTATTTCTTCCTGGGAGCAAATAAAAAATCTAAGAAATTGAATGTATCTAAAATTTCAAATTAAATAGGACAAACTATTTTGTAATACATATAAACGTAAATAATCACTTATAAAATTAGAATGAACAAATTTAACAAAATCTTTTGTTATACTTTTTTTATTTTGAAAAATGTAAGTGCGATTAATCTTATTTTGGGCAGTGTATATAGAACATATGTATATACAGTGTGACCCATAATAACTGTCAGTAAAAAGTTCGAAACTTTCACCCTTTTCTTTGCTTACAAGCATGGCCTGATTTAGACTTCTGACAGCCCCAGGCTAACTATGAATATGCGCCCCCCGACCAGTCCTACTTGTGCCTGCCCGGCCTACGAATATATTTACATGAAAAAAAAAGAACACTTGAAAAATTACAGATTCTATAGTAAAAGCTGTCGCTTCGAATTCAATCGCATAAAAGTTGTAACTTATACTGTAATTAATACGATTTATATAATAACGAAAATAATACAACGCGAAACTGTAAAACTTACGGTTAAAAATGTATATAAATATAGTTGAATTGAATTGTTAAATATTATAATACTTTTTATTACTAAACTTTTAATTTTTCACTAATGATCAATCGCTTATAGAAACTGTATAATAAAATTCAGATTCACATATGTATATTTTACTTTATTGGAAGATATTTCCTAATCGCTTTCAAAATAAAAAAAAATACAGTTTGAACAGTAGTAGAGTATTACAAATAAATCAATAATTATCAACAACTCATTTAATTAGTAAAAATTCACATTTTTGTACAGAAAATAAAAATTGAGGAAGAAATCAATGTTTGTTCGATAGTACTCTACAATGTACTATTCATTCTTTGAAACTTATTTTTCAAGCTACTACAAAAAATAATATCTCTTTTATTGCTTGAAATTGTAAAACTCAAACATCATAATTTAAATATTAGCATTTCAATAGAGTATATTCGAGAAATAGCAATATATTTTATGTATTTGATGAAATTGTAGAAACGAAAGAGAGCCGTTCTCTAATGTGTCATTTAATATCATCTGACTAATCTGAAATAAAAATTACAGTGTCAGATTGTAATTCCTGAATTACAATTTAATATCTAAAAATCTAATAAAAAAATACTTGCGACACTGGCTCTAATATTTATTAAGAATGTTATATAAAACTCTTTTTTCTCGCTTTCTCTTTAGCGAATCTTTCCACAACATTGTCAAGTTTAATGTCTTGTAAAAAAACATTCTCAATAAATAATAGTGCAAGTACTGTAAGTTTCTGCTGGCAAGTAATTTTTTACACGTTTTAATGCAGAGAAAGATCTTTCACCGCTGCAATTTGTGACGCTCATCGTTAAAAAAACTCTTATGATAATTTCTACATTTGGAAAAATAGAACCAATGTTTAGGGTTTTTAATAATTGTAGCATACTCTTTGGGGTTAATTTTTGTAGATCAAGAAATTCTCTATCCATTAAAAATTGTGCCAAATGAATACACTCGTCAGGAAACGTATCTTCTATATCCAAGTCATATAGTTGTTGCAACTCTTTAGTCTTGGTTCTTATAATGCTATTGTCATTTATTTCAGTTAATTTCCATAAGAAACTAAATTTTGTATCCACTTCGGTATAAATTATTTGTCGGCCTTTCAACTGAACTTTGAGGCAATCAATAGCAGCGTAATATATTTCTACAATGAAAGATCGTCTTCCTTCAAATTCGGTATGTCCCGCTTTTCCTTCATCAAAATGAAATTTGGGTTTCTTTTTTCTTCTAAATCTTTTTTGTACTCAGTGAGTTCACACCTATCGATAGCTTCGGATTCAAACTTTTTAAACGCAACGTATTAAGATGTGTATATAACGTATATAGTGTGTATATAGAGTAACGACGTTTGATAAATCAACATAATTTGCTCGAAGCTGTGCACTAACGACTTGAAACTTGACCAGCACAGAGTTCCAAAAACACAACATTATCATTCCACATGTCATTTCCAGGGTTTTCAATCGTCATTATATTAAGGGCGTCCTGGAGTTTTTCGAAAAATAAAAAGAATTTTTTTAAAATTTTTTTTTTGAAGCTGCATTTTATCTTAGACCAAAATTTTTTTATATTGTTAAAGTATAGCTATTCAAGATTTATCTCTGAAATTTTGGTCCAAAAATATTCCTCAATAAGTTAGAAAAGTGCAATGCCGTGCACGACCTCAAAATTTGCGGTGAACAAGATATCTAGAGACTGATTCATCCGAAAAAAGAAAATTAAATTTTTTTCGGTTAAGCAAATAGTTAAGGGGCGTTTGATCGTTGATTTTTGAAAAATATTAATTTTTGACGAAATGGCGGGCGTACAAAAAAATTTTCATTTTTTGTGCACAAACTTGAGGTCGTTTTAGGCTATAAATCAAAAAATATGTATCAAAAAAAAAAAAAATCGAGCGATCAAACGCCCCTAACTATTTGCTTAACCGAAAAAAATTTAATTTTCTTTTTTCGGATGAATCAGTCTCTAGATATCTTGCTCACCGCAAGTTTTGAGGTCGTTCACAGCATTGCACTTTTTTAACTTACTGACAAATATTTTTAGACCAAAATTTCAGAGATAAATCTTGAATAGTTATACTTTAATAATGTAAAAAAAATTTTGGTCTAAGATAAAATGCAGCTTCAAAAAAAAAATTTAAAAAAAATTCTTTTTATTTTTCGAAAAACTCCCGGACGCCCTTCACAATGCAAAGCACAAACAAGTAAAATACATAATGTTAAAAACAGTGAATAGGCGCTATCTCTTCCCCAAGGACTACACGAATAATTTTTTGTTCAAAGTTGGTTGTCTGCGGCTATAGATTAAGAAAATCGAAAATTAAATCGAATGTTAAAAAATATCGTTTTAATATTAAAAGTAGGTAGGTACCGCTGGAGTATTATTTATTATTTATTTAAAATGTATGTAAAAGCATTAAAAAAGGTCAAGAATGTATAACTATTTAAAACTGAATAAAAATGCGAAAACAAAGTGAAAATCAACGTACATTCTCAGCGCCCCCTCGGACCTTGCGCTCCAGGCTTAAGCCTGTTTAGTCTGTGGGTAAATCAGGCCCTGCTTACAAGACGTAAACGTTTGAAAAACTATTCACAAGCGGCACGCACCATTTTCTGCTCCATTTCGTCCCAAATCCTTGTCAAACGCTGCTTGAACCCATCAATTGCTAAGCCTTTTGTTGACCCTACTTTACCTAGCATATGGCACCATACGCAAAAATCCAATGTCTTGAGATCCGGTAATGATGCTGGCCATTCTTCCTCAGAGATAAAATCAGGCGAATTGTTCGGCCATTTCCCTATTTGTGATACTGCTCCCCATACCTTGATTTTGGTCACGTTTTGATATCGCTCAACAGTCAATTCATCTTTTGGAGCATTCGCAAAACTTCTTGCGTACACACGGTTATTCTGCTGGTTGTGGCTGTCTTGCAGGAAGAACAGCTTTTCATCCAAAAAGATTATTTCATCTTCACCGTGCCAGTCAAGTAGCTCCATACTTTTTGTAACAGCTAATTGCTATTGCTTATTTGTTAGAACATGAAAGCGTTAGCTTTTATAGGCCTTGAGTCGTAGATCATTCCTGATAAGAAGCTGCTTGGAAGTTTTTTATATTTTCATATCCTTTCTACAGAAAAGCCGGATTGAGCAGGATATCGTCCTCTCACTTGTTTTATGACGTCATTTGTTCCCACAGTCCGACTGCGTCCAATTTTTTTTTAATCTTCGAGCCTCCCGTATCCTTATATCGTTTTATTATCTTAGGTATGAATTTTTGCTATTTCGAGTGGTTTTAGTGTTTTTATGATGTCACAATTTCTATATTTTTTTTTTAAAAATTTTATAACTAATTCGCGTTTACCTTCCACGGCGCTTCTGAGTTTGATATAAAGAATATTTTTTTTTGCCGTGTGCTTTCGTTGTGTACAATTAAATTTTGAAAAGCAATGCATCCTTAGATTATTAAAAAAACAGGTTTTCAATTTTTTCGGAATTTTGAAATTTACTAACAGTTATTATGGGCCACACTGTATATAGAACATATTTCTGAACATATGAGAATTTGGTTTAAATTCTATTTGTTTATTAAAAACTTAATTTTTTTATAAATAATAAATTTTTTTTTATAAAAACTTTATTTCATATAAATTTCACATAAAAAATTTCTTGTCCTATCACGAAAATTTCATTAACTTTTTCCCAATATTTACTGAGAAATCGCAATTTAAAAAAGCACCCACATAAAAATTCACTTGTTCATAGCATAAGAAAACCAAATTTGGCAAAAAACAATATAAGGCGTTAATACTGATCAATAAATCTTCAAAGTTATGCAAAGAAAAATTTAAGTTTAATAAGTTGGTTTTTTCTGTGCCCACTTGAGAAAACTTTACTCATTGATTTTTCTATCATTTTCAAAAATTCAAATTATGTCAGTTCTGTTAATTTCGAAAAATGCAGATATCTTGGTTTTGAAATAAGATAATGATAAGCGGTTTCGGCATTCTTTTAAGCAAACAACAGTACATAAAAAATGTTGTACCATGGGATCGGCGGCAACATAATATTTGAGGTGTTGCAGCTAGAGAGTGGAAAATCGGTACTTGTTTACTTTTGTCCGATCAATTGTCAATTTTTTTATAAGAAAGAAAGAAGAAGAAGAAAACCAAATCACGAATTTGAATTCCCCGATCGATAGTTTCCCGAAAACCATACCCACTTTGTTGGAAAATTTTATAGCGTCTGTCACTTGCACCATTTCTTAGATCCATATTTTGGAAAATGGGTTTTTTACTTAAAACAGTGGGCGCTAATCCAGTTTTCAATATTTACCTCAATCCTAGTAATGGGCTTTGTCCAGACACATAAGGCTACTGCAATCCGCTGAAACATCGTGAAAAAATAAAAAGTTTTTATTTTGAACCGCTCTAGGGCTCACTTATTAGTACATAATTATTTTTTTTTTTCAGATTACATATTGCGATCAAATGATTTCAAACTGTTATTACAGTATCGAAGACGCTAATACAAAACGTTTATTTTCGTTTTCCGTTGTTTCATCACAGTTTTTATTGTTATAATGGTTTGCTATTTTAATATTTAGGCCTAGCACTGACTGCGTGCACAAGGTCTCGCGTGACCTAAGAATGCTTCTTCAAAATTCCAGCTTGCCATATATATCTGATTATTTTAGGTTTGTGTCTCCAGCTAGCGCAATAAGCTTCAAACTTAATCAACTTTTTTTGAACCAAAAAACACGATTTGGGACCCAATGCGCGTCGCTAAGGCTAAGCAACACGAGCTTTTTTTAATACGCGTTTAAGCATAGCTCCGGCATCAATAAAATCAGCTTCAATGGAAATTCATGCACAAATCTATTCGCATGTGGATAAATGAAGTTCAACTTCGGCGTCAACGCATTGCCGTGCAAGACCTAAAAAAATTCTCTCGAAGCACTGGATATTTGCAATGAAGACGCCTTTCCAAATGTCCATCAAATAATTCGTGTTATGGCAACTTTGCCTGTGACAACAGTAACAAATTAACGCTCTTTTTCAGCGCTACGTCGTCTGAAGGCATACCTCAGATTAACTATGTCCGAAGATCTGCTGAACGGCTCAGCCTCGCTAAATATACATCGCGATATCGAAATCAATGTGGAAAGAGTTTTTTCAAGTACCTCGCAGAATTAGCTACTTACGTAATTATAACTGAATATCGAATCATAACATAAACACGAGACTTGTTCAAATAAATGGCCTGTTCTAGAATACTTAAAAATAACTCGATTTTCGAAAATTTATTCATATTCGAGTATATCCTCATTAAAAAATAAAAAAAATGGTTTTAGGGCTGCAAAATTTTCATTTTTCGGAATTTGGCCAAAAAAAATGAAGAAAATTTGATTTTTTATTATTTATAATTTATTTCTTTCGATTTTCCTTATGTACACATAAGGAAGTATCAAAAACAATTGACCGCTATTTTTTAAGCCTATACATAAGGAGAAAAACAGTGGTCTGTGCGCGAGTAGAGCTTTGATGTTTCTTGTGTAACAGTTCAAATCTTTCGTTGTTTTCACTGCATTCACCTCAATACACTATAATTTGAAATTGTCAATGCCACTACATGAATTTCCATTAAAGAAATAAATGAGAAAGGTGAAGATAAGAATGTTGTTTTTAATTCTATGAACTGTAAAATTTTGCAGGTACACGTATTTTTATATGGTGCATCATAATCAGTCAAAAAGTCGATTTTGAATTTTTGGTAGCTTTTTTCCACAATGCAAGTTTATGAGATACTTTTCTGATTTTTTACACAAATAGCAGATATTTATGCATCATTAACTCAAAAATCACGTTTTTTGAGTTATGCCCATTTTGAAGTAAGTGAGCGATATGTACCTATATTATTATAATTAAATGTCTATATCAAAAGTAAACAGTTTTTTGACGTTTTTTATAAACATAATCTAACATTAAATGTTCGAGTGAAAAACCCCCTCCATGGATGATTTCTGCGCACGGGCCTGCAATTGAAGTAGAAATTGAGCTAGTTCAAGCATTTGTATGAAATTTTGGTTTAACCAAACACACTTAAACACGGCTTATACGTGAGAACTTTTTATATTGAATCAGCTGGTCATATTTTCCGCCATTTCTCTTTAATAAAAAGGCAGCTTAATAAGAACGTAATAAAGATGCCACTTTATTTGAAAAACTTTCATTCAGTTATCTTAATTTGCACAAAATGTTTTTTAGATGTATCTTGAAATCGCAACATACATGCTGCCAAACTTCCATATAGCGAATACGCACGGGACCACACGGGTTTTTATTACTTATTTAAAGAAGTCAGTAATTTTGATTTGGACTACACTCTTCCATTGTTCTCCTTCAACAAAATCATCTAATACATTAAGAGAAGCATACACATTGGTCGGTACGTTGCTCCTTATCTCCAAAAAGTTTCAAAATTCGTCAAATGCCACACCTTCTTCAACTTTTTCTATTCTAATTAACTTTTTTTCGAGAGAAAAGCTACTTAGTTGCAACATTTTCACTTCTATCACTGAACACTGACTGAACTATACTGCCGTACTAAGCGAAAAAGACGCATCTCAAAAAATTTCGTTTCGAGATAATTGATATTTTGTAAATGTCGTTTTATTCTTACTTTCTCTACGAATTTTTTAACTTATTTATGGCAACTTAAATATCATTTTAAGGTTATTTATTTATGACTTACTCAAAATATCGAAATTCCCTGCGCTTATACGCTTTTCATGAGATACGTCTTTTTCGCTTAGTATTTATAGCTTTAAAAATGTAGATATGTACGTCTTTTTACTTTAATCTTGCCATATAAACTTTCATACAAAAGATATATTATTTTCTATCTTATAAAATACAGATAATATTAAATAAAAACTAAAATCAAATTATATTTTTAGAAACTATACTATATATACTAAAATAAAGATTTAAAAAATTAAGCATACATGATTGTTACTTATGAAATCTCAAGCCTTAAAAGAAGGGAGTTTTCTCCAAACGAACATGGTTTTTTCGTTCTTTCCGAAACGAAAACAAACAAGTAATGACAAGAACTTGCAACGACAATGACAACGTGATCCAGTCAAGGAAGCTTTGCGTTTGATTCCCCTTTTTTTTATTTTTTTTATACGTATTCGAATATAATAATATTTTTCCTTCGTATTTTTGAGATACGTCTTTTTCGCTTAGTAATTTGTGGTAAAATTGAGATAGAAGATTAGATAGTTTATTTTGTATATGATAAAACTAAGATACCGACATTTGGAGTATATCATTAGACGCGTAATTACTTAAGCTATCCGATGCCATAATAATCTCGGATATTTTTTTTTTGAGATACGTCTTTTTCGCTTAGTACGGCAGTATAGTCACCATTAATAGTGAAGGAACTTTCTTTTTTTCGATTGTTGTTATTTTCATATTTTGAGGATCCCTTTAAAATGTTTTCTTTTTTTCTCCGTATGCATGTAGTTTTATTGACATGTTTAACAAAAAATTATTTTACAAAATTCGATTTCAGAAACGCATAAAAGTTTAATTTTCAGCAGCAAAATTTCTTCGTTTTAAAGAAAATCTTGCTATAAGAAAATTCGTTGTAAGAAGATCAAAATACACTGAAAATACAACGAGAAATCTGTGTACTTGAACTCAGTTCGTAGTAGAGAGAACTTCGATGCATACTTAGAAGTTCGTTATAAGGAAGTTTGACTGTATTATTATTGTACCATATAGAAAAGTTTATTTCTTAATCGATTTTCACCACATTTACATTGTTAAAATAGGCTGGCAACTCGCTTGCGAACTAATAGAGATCAGTGATGGCATTTAGGTTTTGCGGAAATGTACTGAATCAAGACTTCAAATGTACTTTTTAGAGGCCGAATGTACTTTTTTGGAATTTTTGTATTTTTTTTTGCCAAATTTTAACAAAATGTGTAAAAATTTTGATATGTCCATAAAAAAAAAATCATCACACCTGGGTGAATACTGATCTGTGTAATTTCTATATTTTACTAAAAAAAAGCAAAGGTCATTACTTTTGGGTATGCAAACATTAGCAGTACCTCATGTACCTCATTTCTTAACTTAATTACAAAAAACAGACCTTCTACATTAAAGAGGTGGTAGGGTTTGAGCGCTACATTTTAGGCAAAAGTTTAAAAATGTTTTTTAGTGTTATGGTAAAAGTATATTTATTTATTTATAAATCATATAAGAGTACAACATTTAAAGAGTATTCTTTGAAAATTTCATTAAAAAATAATGTAAAATAAGCCATTGGCAGCAAATCTCCGCGGACGCCTAAAAAAGGTGGTTTTTTGATGGAAGGTGGATTTTATTATCTGAAATCAATAAATCGAAAAATTTGGTTAGCTTATGAGTTTTTGAAGGTATTGACGAAGGGTTTTTTTTCTTTGACGATTTTTAAGATTTTGGCATATTTTTTAAGCCAAAAAACGAATTTTTTAAAAAAAATAATGCAAAACTCAGTATATTTATTATTGTAATACTAGTTTTAATGCAAAAAAAAAAACCCTTCGTCATTACCTAATTTTATATGTATTAAAAAAGTGTGTCAATTCAAGAGAATCGGTGTAGTAGATTTTGAGCTAAAGTGTCCACCGACTTTGAAAAGTTAGTTTCGAGAAAAACACGTTTAAAGTTTTAAATCTGTTTTTTTTATACATATTTACACAGAATCATCGAGACTCAAGACACTGTATCTACGTCAGTTTTACTCCAATCGACCTCAAATTTCAACAGGATACTTTTGAAGAGTTATACTATCAAATAGAACTATCAAATGGTCAAACCCTACCCCCTCTTTAATTCAACTCTTATTTATTCATTTTTTGCTTATATGCTTAGTATATCTAACATAAATATGATCTGATTCAATTGAACAATAACTCTTCAGTATCAACAGTCATCCGCAATATCTTCTTCATTATTAACAACATGTTCAAATTTAATTCGGAAGTGTTCCAATATTTATTTTAAATTATTCCGAAGTGTTGCCAGCTACTACAATGTTGAGCTTTTATTCAATTGACTAAAAAAAATGGTCGTACGACTTTTGATCAGATATTTTAGCAAAACTTACTAAAAACAAAAAGATAATCATTATTAATTGTCCAAATGTACCGAAAATATACTGAAAATTCTCCAAATGTACTCAAAATGACGCAAATGTACGGACTGCACTGAAAACTTGTCGAATGTACTGAAGACGATTTTTCAGGACGCAAATGTACCGAAAAAAATACAAATGAACCGATAATGCCATCTCTGATAGAGATACCTTAATATAATATCTCTGACCCCACACAAACAGCTTTGCAGCTGATTTCGAAAATGCAAAATGACGAATTTTGCTTTTTCTAATAAGGATAAACATTTTAAGCAGAGAGCATTTTTTTGTTTTTCAATTATGTTAAATATTTCCTTTATTATCATATAGAATGTTAGTATTTTTAAAAGGAAAAATATTCGAAGTTTTTTTCTTGATAATTTTATTTAGAGTGCAATTCTTTAGAAATAAAATGTAACTAAAATTATATTATTAGCTCCGACTTTTTAAAACGTATCAAATCCGCCTCAATTTTACTTTGTCGCATAAGTGAGATTCGCGACAGGTCGGATTATCACTAGAAGTATGTATGTAGAATCGATTAGATCTGAATAAGTTCGTTAGCGTTCTTATCTACATACACTTTCTCATTCGAGAGGTTTCTCTAGAAACAGTTTCAGAAACGACTCTCGCCAACGTTTTCCAAATCGCTTATGCAGATATCACTATAAATTTGGCAAAGACGTCAGAAGATGTGAATAATCAATCTCATTTGTACAACACGTATAACACAATCCAACAAACTAAAAGACTCCATCACCGCGACGACTGACGATGGAAGTCTAACAACACTTACACGTCGTCTCTTCATTTACGACACATTCATGGATGACACTTGAGAATTTTTTTTTCGTACCATATTGACCGAAAAAATATACCAAATAGGAAAAAAATGTAGCAAAATTTTTTTAATGCACATTCACAGGTATAAACTTAAAAACAAATTTACATATGAACCTATCTATATATGTGAATTTTTAAAATATACAGCTGCATACATATGTGCTTAGTCTTCCACGATAACTGACCAATTGTCCAAAAAATCGATAAACATGGTGATTATGATAGAAAAAATTAAGCCTTATTCAGCAAAACAAACTGCATAAGTATCCAGCTTTATAATTAATTAAATTTTTGAAGCAATTACTGAGTCTGGACAGCACACACTTAATAAATTCGATAGGTAGTCAGTCCATCAGAAGAAATGCCAAACTATGCATAATGCAGAACATCACCAAGGTAATCTCAGCTTAACAAACTGTATTTTCATAAGTTGTATCTTTTTCGCTCATCAGTGCATCAGTTTTCAATTGGTTTTTTCAATATTTTGGGCAAGCAAAGCAAAAAGCTATTTTTTTTTTCATTTACTAGCCATGGAAATTGAGGTAGCCATTCCGAACGAAATTTTCTTCTTGATTGCGTGAGGTCTAATATTTTATTAAGTGGTTTGACTTGAGGTGATAGGCCACAGTATACATTTTTTGAACATAATTTTCGTTTTATAGGCTTAAAAGATGCCTTAGTACCTTGAACATGACATACTAAAAGGGCTATGACGAACAAAATATCTAAGGACTCGAATTTTAAATTTGGGCGGTCCACTTCCAGAACGTACTAGTCCGTAGATACGGTTTTTTTTTCGAAATAACATATTTCAAGTTGACCAAACACATAGCGCGGACAATTTTCGACCGACTGAATTAAATTATTGACTGAAACAAAACAAAAACTCGAAAACGCAACACTGAGAGCAGGGCCTTATTTAGGCTTCTGACAACCCTAGGCTAACTATGAATATGTGCCCCCGGCCCATCCTGCTTATGACACACTTTTCGATCTCATCAGCATTTTTCTTTATATCATTAATTGTGGTTCGCGGAATACCAAATTAAGTGCTCAAAGTTTTAATAGTAGATACACCTTTTTTGATTTCTCTAATGATTTCCATTTTTTTTTTTTCAATCGTAAGAACGGTTCTCTGGCGTTTTTGTTTACCAGATTCGGATGGTTGAGGCTCCATTGTGTAATCCACTTGACTTGGCGAATAAAGTGCAACTGACCAAAATCAATTAGAGAGCGCAAATGAACAAAATCAATAATGTTATGAAATTGAATCACACAGAAAGTGAACTAGATTAATGAATTTTTGCGAAATTTTCATCTTCGAATTTCGTAAGGAAAATCGAAACAAAACGAAATAAAGTTTGCTGATAAAATGTGACGGTTAATCGGAGTGGCGGTTGATCGGGAGATGGATAATCGAGGTTCCACTGTATTTACTTTTCACCAACGGCTAGTCGCGGAAACTGTAAAAATTTAAATTTTGCAGAAATGTATTTATTACTTTATTGAAAGATAGTTCTTAATCGCTATTTAAAAAAACAAACCGAAAAATTAATATTTTTTGAAGTTTTTTATATCTAAGATCATAATACTATATCAAAATTGTGAACGAATACCTTCGTCATTATCATTGATAATCTAAAAATAAGTTTTTCGTTGAGTAAAAATTATTTTTGTGTGCAAAATTAAAACTAATCTGGTATAAAGCTAAAAATTGTCAAAATCATACAGAGGTAGGAAACTTTGAACGACTGCATCACAACCAATTTTCATCAAAAATTACATTTATGGTCACCATTTTGACGTCTTATTTTGTTGAAAAAATAAAACCTTTGACTTTATGAAGTGCCATTTCGATAGGAAACTTTATTCCCTACAAAATATTCGAAAATGTATAGTTTTTGAGTCATAATTAAAAAAATAAAAGAGGGACACATTCGCACTGTCCTCAGAAGTCCAAGCCTAAATTTAATAGCACTTTTGGATTTATCTCTTTTAGGGTACAATTGAACATATCAAACAATAAAATACTTTTAACGAATTAGTTCCTTAATCAATTACGTAGTCTATGGCCTGTATACGGGAATGCATTAAAATATGGATATTACCTTTTTTCATTGATTTTTGAACACCTTTAACATTCTTGTCTGATTTAAGCAAATATGTACTTAAAATATTTATAAAATAATAGGTTTTCATCCTAAATCTTAAAAAAGAAGGTTTCTGGGTCCAAATGGAGCAATTGAAATTTTGTGACTTTTTAAAAGGCCAAAAATTTCACTTCAGCGTGCAACTGATTTAGGTCGAAATGGGTCATGGGTATGTGGCCAAATAAATGAAAAAATAGCAGAAAACGGGGTTTTCGGGGATATCTCGAAAACAATTCTTAAGAAAAATATGGTTGACAATATTGGAATCCACGCCACAAAATATATAGAAAAATATCTATGAGAAATCAGATCTCAAAATGAGGACCATATATTTATGTAAGCTAGTGTTGTTTATTGAAAATAGTGCTTCACCGAGAGCCGATAAATATCGTTCTCATTATCGTTATCGGGACCGAGAACGATAACGAGACGATAGTAAAAAAATTATTTCTCGTATGACCGAGGGCGAGAAAGGTCTGGCCGATATCTCGTTCTCGGCGATAATGTAGTGTTTGTCATACGATAAAATTGAACGCATATAACTATTATGCACCATTTGTTTTTACAAAAACACTTGCACATACATATATGCATTTCCGCCAAAAAGCCAACCCTGACAGAAAAATTAAAAGTTATTATAAAAGCGTTACTATCTGATATTATCTAAGGAAAATATTCAAATTTTGTTAATTTAAACAATTTACACCAGAATTCATTTATCACATTGAACCACCACTTGCATAAATGCGGTTTCTCTTTTTTTGTAATATTGAATAGTATTTTGCCTAAAATATTTAAGTGTGTAAGAGAAGTGATACATGATGATAGCCTTTCCGAAAAATCTCTCTTCCAAGGTCAATTAGCTAAAAACAAACCAATCTCTATTAACTGTAAAATTTTAATTTGCTTAAGTTCATGTTCTAAAGTCACAAATAAAATAGAAAAACATCATTTGTTCTCATTTCGAAATTGATAGGTAAAAGCAGCAAGTGTGTCAAAATTTTTGCACGAACAGAGTTTCTTGTACATAATTAAATATAAAAAAAACGAGTGCAAAAAATATAAGATTTAAAATTTTTGGAGCTGTTTAAAGTTGGTCATGTGTCTTAGACCCTTGTCATCGTATCCAATTGGCTTTTCCCCGGCTAGCTCAAGATTTTCGGGGCGGTTCTTAACCCAGCCAACCGGATCGAGGTCGGACAACAAAAAAAAAAAATGCTCAATCGAGAATTCTAAAAATTCAAAGAAAACAAATCATAAAAAAAAAAATCTCCAACTCCCCGGAAAAATCCCCCCACACTCAAAACCATCAATACTTTATCCGTCTCGCATTACCATGTGACCAAGCCGTGATCTCCTCTCGTCCTAAGGATCTTCTAAAACTCAATTTTTACAATGAAAGAAAAAGGATTGTAATTCCTAAATTTATGTAATTTTTTTTTATTTGCTTTACATAAAAATATCCCCTTTGTTTTTATTTTACACGGCAATACAATGGTATTTAAATACGAGTATATAAATCTAGGTAGGTATAATCAAAAAAAAAAAAATAATTTTTATATTATGGCAAAAAAAAAAGTATATAAATAATGGATTTAATTATATATATATAGTATTTATATATGTCCTTAAATCTATAAATGGGATTCCTCTAAATATTTTATTTTGGTTTATTTCTTTTAGTTAAGTTTTTCTTTTTTGTTTTTTGTTACTTAGTTTTCTTTTTCTCTTCTTATTTTCTTTCTATTCTTGTTTTGTTTTCAGAGTCTTTATATATTTTTTTTTTGTTTCTTATGGCTTTTTTATTGCCTCAATCTTGGAACCAGTACTTCGTCTGGCATCAACTTTACCACTCAATATATTGCTATCAAAGAGCTATAACTTAAAGTAACGGAAAAATATAAAAGTGTTTCACATTGTTTTTTATTTCACTTAAAAAAAAAACTTCCGTCCCGTTCAACATGAGAGAAATGCCCATATGTATATTGGGGTGCTTCTTAGGAAAAAAAAATTTGAGGACGCCCATTCAATCGGTTCGAAATAGGAAAAAAAAAACGGCAGGTTGCACTCCGGAAGTGCCGACAGAAGTGAAAACAAATCGTTTAATGGCAAGTTAGTGTGTTAGTTGGTAGTGCGTTTTCTTTTTATATGGCAATGCAGTGGAAGACAAAAATGGAATATGTATTCAAATTTTACTCTCGTTCTCATTCTCAATTTGTCAACGCAACAACGCGGAATTTGAAAGAAACAAACATGTAAGCATAACAATCGTTGAATGAGAATGGAATGTGTCAGTTAGTGTGTCCGCTTTGCTTTTTGTCTTCCACTTGGAATATTTATTTAAAAGAAACAATAGAACATTCAAATTTTACTATCGCATTCATTACGGGGAATCCCGATGACGGTCGGTGTCGCGAGTTTATACTTTTTTCCTCAGCCGCACAACGTGCCATAAGATGTTCTCTCTTCAAAAATTGCTGGAAGAAGTATATTCGGCTCAGTAGCCTCAACTGTGAATAATTAAATTTGAGCTAAGTATTCCTTATGTTTGAGAACAACAATTTATTCTGATTGCAGTAAGAAACATCATTGCGAATTATGTAAGTATAAGAAAAAATCAGGTAAAGAAAGTACCTGGACCTGTGACTAAACAGCTAAAAATAATTTTTCTAAGACTTAACTTTAAAATCTGCTTCTTCCTACAGACACTATGGCACCACATTTGTCAAAATCGGCTTATTCGTTGCCGAGTTATGGCTGTTAGAATATTCAAACTGCTTAAAACGCCATCTAGTGACAGTTTATCAAAACACAAATAACTTCAAAAAAATTTGCTTGTTCTTAAAAAAACTATTACACCTCATTTGTCTAAATCGGTTTAGTTATAGCCGAGATATAACGTTTTAAAGTTTTTCAAAAAACCAAATTTGCTTGCAGCTGGTTCATGGTGGCCTGGTATTTCAGATTTTTCTCTGCTTTGGGCTGCTGGCTCTGCTTTCGGCTGCGCTAGCAGAGAAAAATTTGCTGACTGAGCAACAGCTAACTAGAAGTCAACATATGTATGCTACAAATTTAAAAATTTTTCCAAAAAATTCCATACTTTCATGGGCCAATTTTTTCAAAAAAACGTTGCCTACTTTTGGGCACTATTAATAATTTACCCCTAAAAGTATGCAACACTTTCCGACAAATTTCAAAAATAGCGCCTAAAATTAGGCAACATTATCTGAAATTTTTTAAATCGTTGCCTACTTTTAGGCGCTATTTTTGAAATTTGTCAGAAAGTGGTGCCTAATTTTCGGGGCAAATATTAATAGCGCCTAAAAGTAGGCAACGTTTTTAAATTTTTTTGAAATCGAGTTCGTTTTCCAAGTCTTCAAAATTTTAAAATCGAGTTCGTTTCTCAAGTCTTCAAAATTCCAAAATCAAGTTCGTTTCCCATGTCTTCCAAATTTGAAATCGAGTTCGTTTCCCAAGTCTTCAAATTTCTGAAATCAAGTTCGTTTCCCAAGTCTTCAAAATTCTAAAATCGAGTTCGTTTCCCAAGTCTTCAAAATTCCAAAATCGAGTTCGTTTCCCAAGTCTTCAAAATTTCAAAATCGAGTTCGTTTCCCAAGTCTTCAAAGAACATTCAAATCTTACTATCGCATTCATGACGGGGAATCCCGATGACGGTCGGTGTCGCGAGCTTATACTTTTTCAGCCGCACAACGTGCCATAAGAAGTTTTCACTTCAAAAAATTTTAGGAATTTTTTAAAATTTTTATACCGGAAGAGAAGTCATGAATTATTACAACCAGATGGAATAAACTACTCCAAAGGGTAATCAAAACTTAAGAAATAATCCTACTTCGGCAGCAAGCACATCGGATTGGACAGTTATACATATGTAGGTGAAACTATGATGAATTTGGAAGAGTATGTCTTGCAAACGGTGTCGGTCACAAAAAAAAAAGAAAAACTACATATTTTAAAAGGAGCTTTCCAATGATATCCATTTTGAATATGAACATCAAAAATTTTATAACTTACAGTTTTCACTTTATAGGTTATGGTGGTGGATTGGAAGCCCCACATAGACACTTTGGTCCATAGTGATCACTTTATAACTCGATCAGTTTTATTCACACAATTTCCGAAATATTTTTTATTTGGTGTCCATATACTAGCTTATCTACACAGAGAATTGAAGGTTTTTAAGTTAAACGGTGTAGAAAATATATGGAAGGATACTTTCTTTTAACTTTGGAAGACTAAATCTCCAAAACGAACACGCCCACAAAAAAATGTTCATATGAAAAACTGAATCATTTAAAAAGAGCTTTCCAACGATACCCATCATTATATAATGTGGATTAGGCCCAATTTTAAATCGAAATAGGCTAATTAAAGGCTATGAATAAAAATTTGAAAAAATTCCTAAATTCTTTTTCCTATTGCGAACCGATTGAGGGTCGTCGCATTTGATTTTCGCAAAAAAAACCAAATAATAACCACCCTAATGTATACGCAGACGAAATTATTTTTTTTACTAAAAACAAACAAAAAAAACCGCAAAAATATGAAAACCAAATCAAAACAATATGTGGTGATTTACATCAGCAGCAGCAACTCAAAATAATGCTCCTTCGTCTCCCATCAAAATAAGTATGTTGAATTTTTGATCAGTTTATTCTTGACAGCGATGGAGTCTTTTTCACGGTTGCAATTAATTTCAGTTTGACAAGATAATTCTAAAACAAGTAAACGAGAATAACCGAGAAATATCGGCGATAGCGAGACGATAACGATACAGATCAAAAATGTCTCGTACGAGAACGAGTACGAGACGATAAGCCTGGCGCTACTACGAGCACGATACGATAAATTTTGAATTATAGCATCGTTCTTGTATCGGTGAAGCACTAATTGAAAATCTGATGGATATGAACACATAAAACTCTTCTGATCTCGGTTTCTCGTTAAATAAATAAATAATAGTGCAAGTACGGTAAGTTTTTGCTGACGAAGAGCCGAGCGCAAGTAATTTCTTACACGTTTTAATGCAGAGAAAGATCTTTCACCGCTGTATCTTGTGATGCTAATCGTTAAAAAAATTCTTAGAAAATTTCTACATTATGAAAAATAGAACCAATGCTTAGGCTTATTAATAATTGTAATTTTTAATTTTTTTAGATCAACAAATTCTTTATCTTTTAAAAACTGTTTCAAATGGAAACACTCGTCAGAAAACGTAATTTCTATATCCAAGTCATATAGTTGTAGCAACTCTTTAGCTGTGGTTTTTATAATGCTATTGTCATTTATTTCAGGAAATTTCCATGAGAAACCAAATTTTGAATTCACTTCGGTATAAATTATTTTTTGGCTTTTCAACTGATTTTTGAGGGAATCAGTAGCATCATATTATTTAACTTCAATGAAATATTGTCTTCCTTCAAATTCGGCTTTACTTTATCAAAATAAAATTTTGGTTTCTTTTTTCTTCTTAAATCTTTTTTATACTCAGTGAGTTCGAACCTATCGATTGCTTCGGACGTAAATTGTTCTTCTCTTTTTCGTAACGCAACGTATTAAGATCAGTGATGGCTGTTGGTTTTTGTGAAAATGTGCTGAATCGAGACTTCAAATGTACTTTTAAAAGCCGAATGTAAAAAATTTTAAATTTTTTACTAAAAAAAAAGGTCAGCAAACCATTACGGCAGGTTTGCACGCATATTTCACCTGAATTTACTTAAAAAATAAGTTCAAATGCTCTGAAAATCCGCCGAATGTACTCGAATACTCAACAGTAACATCTCGCTTACAACGTCCAATGATATCAATATCATCGGCATATGCAAGAAGCTGGACACTTTTGTAAAAAATAGTGCCATTACGATGTACACTTGCTCTTCGCAACACCCCTTCCATCACAAAGTTGAAGAGGTTGCAGGGTAGTGGATCGCCCTGTCTGAAACCTCGTTCGGTATCAAATGGTTCGGAGAGGTCCCTTCCTACTCTGATGGAGCTGGCTGTGTTGCTCAACGTCATTCTGCAAAACCGCACCAGCTTCGCATGTATACTGAACTCAGACATGGTGGCATATAGGCAATCACGTATCGGGCTATCGAAAGCAGCTTTAAAATCGAAAAAGAGATGATGGGTATCGATCTGTTTTTCGTGGGTTTTTCCCAGCATTTGACGTAGTGTGAAGATCTGGTCTATGGTGGACTTATCAGGTCTAAAGCCGCACTGATAAAGTCCAATCAGTGTGTTGGCAAACGGCTTAAGTCATTCACACAGAACAGTCGACTGGACCTTGTAAGAGATGGCAAGAAGACTGATTCCCCGGTAGTTAGCACAGATTGTCGGGTCACCTTTCTTCAGTACAGGTCAAAGGACCTTGAGATTTCAGTCGTCGGGCATGCTTTCTACTAGCCATATTTTGCAGATGAGTTGATGCACACACCCTATCAGCTCATCGCCGACGGTCTTGAACAATTCAGCAGGCAAGCCATCGGCACCAGCTGCTTTGTTGTTCTTAAGTCGTTGGATCACAACTCGCAACGCGTCATGGCTAGGTGGTGGTACGTCCACACCATCGTCGTTGATTGGTGGCATCGGATTAATTTCTCCGAAGGCGGGATTGGTGGAGTCATCGCCAGCAAACAGCTTGGAAAAGTGTTCCCTCCATAATCTCAGTGTACCTTGCGTATCCGTAACCAGATTTCCATGTTCATCTTTACAGATAGATGCTCCGGGCTTGAAACCTTGGGTCAGACGCTTGACTTGTTGGTAAAATTTTCGAGCATCATTCCTGTCCCGCAACACTTCGAGTTTCTCACGCTCGTGCCTTTCCTGCTCTCGTTTCTCGCGTCTGAAAAGGCGCCTATCTTCCTTTCTCTTTTCCCGGTAGTTTTCGTGCACGGATCGCGTTGCGTCTGACTGCAGGGTTCTTTTGTAGGCGGCGTTTCTCACTGCAGTAGCTTCGCGGCACTCCTGGTCATACCATTGATTTCGCGGAAGTGGGAGTCGGAAACCAATGACTTCCTCAGCGGCAGAGCGCATGGAGCGGGATATATGCGCCCAAAGTCCACGGGCATCATCGGGTAGAGAGTCAGGTTGAAGGAGCAGTTCTAAGAGGCAAGCGGAATAGGCTTCGGCCGTCCGATGTGATTGCAGCTTAGCGACGTCCAGCTTTCGTTGCGTACCAGAGCGTACATCCTTTGCATTGCACAGCCGCATGCGTATCTTGGCTGCAACAAGATAATGATCGGAGTCAATATTGACTCCCCGGAACGTACGAACATCTAGCACGCTGGAAGCATGCCTTCCGTCGATCACAACATGATCATGACAGCC
The DNA here is from genome assembly GCA_949775025.1 of Tricholauxania praeusta. Lineage (NCBI taxonomy): Eukaryota > Metazoa > Arthropoda > Insecta > Diptera > Lauxaniidae > Tricholauxania > Tricholauxania praeusta. The sequence continues at coordinate 114,881,419 of OX459028.1, forward strand.
AGGTGGCCTTGTGGATATCGAGGTGTTGAAATCTGGTGCTACTTACTACCATGTTTCGCGCCACGGCGAAGTCGATCAGCCGTTGACCGTTGTTTGAGGTGGTCTCGTGAAGGCTGAACTGACCGACAGTGGGGCCAACTATAACTTCTGTTCTGACCTTTCCGTTGAAATCCCCTAGTACAATTTTAACGTCGTGGGCCGGGCAGCGGTCGTATACTTCCTCGAGTCTAGCATATAAGGCATCTTTGACAGCATCATTCTTTTCCTCCTTTTCCGTCGGGGCATCATTCTTTTCCTCCTTTTCCGTCGGGGCGTGCGGGCAAATCAAGCTGACGTTAAAAAATCGAGCCTTGACGCGGATCGTAGCCAACCTTTCGCTCACAGGTGTGAACCTGGAGGTATGGTGGCGAAGTCTCTTGCTTACTATGAATCCGCATCCCAATTCACGCCTCTCCGCAATTCAGCTGTAGTAGATATCGCAACTTGCTTGGTTAGAGCAACCTTGTCCTATCCATCTTATTTCCTGGATGGCGGTGATGTCAGCCTTAATTTTTCCGAGGGCATCCGCCAATTCGATTGAGGCACCTTTGCTATTGAGGGTCCGGATATTCCAGGTGCATATCCTTAAATCATAGCCCTTTTTTCGTTTGCAGTGGTCGTCAAAGTTGAGGGGTTCTGTATCCAAGGCTTTTTTAGTCTTCATTGGAATGTTTTTTTTTACGTGGCGGGTACCAAACCTTGCGCACAACCCAGTTTACTTCCAGGGAGGACACGCTGCTCACATTCGCTCACTATCTCAGCGGATGCGGAGATAGCTACCCAGATGGAGCCGCGGGGAGGCTGTATGTCAACTTGCTAAAGGTTGGCTCAGAGATCGCTATCAATCCCCAGGTGGAAAGCAGTCAGAAACTTTACTCTGATCAACCAAAAGCCAATCCATCCAATCGTGTCATTTCTAGGGTTTTCCATTTTTCTGCTATTCTCCTTGCCTATATTTTGAATTCAACGCTAAAATATATCGTTTTCATATTTAAAGTGGTCGGTGGGTATCGCAGGAGTATTATTTTAGAATTATTTTGAATTTAAAATTAATGTAAAAGCATTAAAAAAAGAATGTATAACTATTTAAAACTGAATCAAAATGCGAAAAAAAAGTGAAAATCAACGTTAATTCTCAGCGCCCCCTCGGACCCTGCGCCCCAGGCTTAAGCCTTTTTAGCCTGTGGGTAAATCAGGCCCTGACTGAGAGACTTATTTAAAGCAATAAAACCAAACTTCCCACAAATACAAGATGACGGTGAGCTTTAACTAAGTTTAAATGCCTAAAAAGTTTGTGACGTTTGCAAGTTTGATCTAGGAAGCTGAAATTTTGCGAGAATTTTCTTTAAGGTCGGTTTTTTTAATATAGACACATAGGACTGCAAATTAAAAAAACACTTCGGGTGTATATTGTCCGCATTTTCAGTCACATGAAAAATGTGGGCGTGATTTGACAACAGTGGGTGGCATCTCCTATACAACTAAAATATCTCAAGTGCCATATCTTGCCACCTAAGTTAGATTTTTTCTTCGTTTTAGTAAGTCGGTTTTTTTCGAAAAATTTCAACAAAATTGGACATAAGCTCTGTCCGCGTCGTTTACATGTCATGCACACATGCGATGTTACATGTGAGCTTTGGACGCGAAAGAGGTTTTCAAACTTAATAGAAATTACTTTGTAATTTTTCTTTTAAGTTTCAGGAACTTTGTTTCATGCCTTTCATTGATAAAATGTACCAAATCAGAATATAATTTACCATTGTACCAAATGAAAATAAATGTACCAGTTTTGGTACAAATGTACCAACTGTGGCAACCGTGGACACATTGTACTCACTTTAACATCACTACCCAATGTGCACAAAAACAGACGCGAAGTTCGTTTCGAATTCGAAACGAGTTCGTTTGGCACACTGGGTAGTTGTTGTGACTAAAGAACAGAACTGGGCACTACCACACCCGCAGTTTGCCTTCAATGCATGTGTACTTGTGTTTTAAGATTTTTGAGACTGGAGACTTGTTTCGTTCGCTTTTGAAATCAAACTGCATTGATTTTTACGCTCTCCGCTTCATACATGTATATGATAAGTCATTCTCGATCTGCAGCATTCACGCGAGCGGTGATTTTTGTCCAGCTGCGGTAAAGAATGACAGTGATGCAACATGAACACGAGCTTGCATCTTATTAACAATAGTTCAAGCATTTGTGTGTTATACATCGAGTGTCATAACAGGTACAAGTGCATTGATGCTGTAGTATGTGGCATAAATATTATGGGGTACAAAATCAATATTATGCCTTTTAATGTGAACAGTCAAGATGCAGTAACATTCTCATTCGTTAGAAATAATATATTAAGGCTTATGAACAAAAATTATCGGTTTAAGCTTTAAAGAGATTGGAATCGAATTTTTGACCATTTACTCGAAAAGTGTCTAAAACTTTAAAGAAGGTTAAATGCCCAAAAACTAACCTCATTTATTTCAGATGCAAGGCCTCTACAGGTATCTTTCAGAAAACTAATTTGTATTAATATATTGCATTGCATACTTTGAAGCTCAAACACTACCATATATAAAATTATGCGCTTTGCATCTCAGGTTTCGGCTTTGGAGCAAAATTTGAAACGTGGTTCGATTTTCAAATATGTGCACTTTCTAATTTTGTTGAAAATCGAAAACTACAGAAATACAACAAGTGCAAAATACAGTAACTAAATTTAATATGTGGTTGTAAACTATATTGACCACTTTGCGCGAAATGACTGTATGTGCCATTTTTTCGAAATTAACATTTTGATGCAAATTTATTCCTCATCCCACAACACATCACCTGGTAAAATATTGTAGATGAAACTCTTATGGTTACGCCAAAAATTGACTGTATATTTTATCGTATGTTACAATTCATTTTTTGTTTGGTAGCGAAATCATTGTACACTGGCGGTCATGAAAACCGCACCACCACAAAAAATCATTAAGATTCGATATTATTGAGACTTATATTAAAAAAATTATTTTTTTATTAGTTATTGTTATTAAGCTTAAGTTTGAAAACAAATAAACATTTCTGGATCTTACACGCCTATTTTTTTTTTTTTTTTTTTTTTTTTTTTTGATTAAAAACAATAATCTGGAAAAAAGTTAATTCTTTTACGAGTTCTTTGATCATTTATTTTTACAGAAATTGATCATTATCTTGTAATCTTCAATGTTATTATTATTATTATCATATGTAACTTACAATTCAAATTACAAGTTATATTACATTAGCTATAGCAACGAGGGCCTTAAGCTCACTAACATTAGCGTTCAAGATACATACATATGTACTTATCAATTTAGTTTATATTATTTATACATATTTCAAAATATTTTATATGAGGTGGAATATATTACTGCATTTAAGAAACCAAATTATTTTCCTTATATTATCTATATTAGGAGTTGCCAGCAAGCTGGTAGGGATTCTTGATTTGAATATTGCATTTCTGTTATTACAAAATTTGTTACAATTATGTAAAATATGTTCGACTGTTATATGAATATATAAGTTGCGAAATGGGCAGAGATTGTTGGTGGTTGGATCGAATAAGTGTTGATGGGTTAGTTTTGTTTGTCCGAGTCTCAATCTAGTAAATTTTGTCATGTCCAGTCTATCCAAATGATTGCCAAGATTATGTTTATGGTAGTTGTTTTTGTTATTGTTGATTTGTCTGTACCATGTTGAAGTTAGGTTCCAAATAATTGCACGATTTGAGAGCTGATTTTTTAGTAATTTATCACAATCACCTGTATTGCGGTTTGTAGTAATCAACAGTGGTGAATTGCAGGCAGATTTTGCTATTTGATCCGCAAATTCATTTCCTGGTATACCAGAATGTCCTGATATCCAGATAACAATAAATTTAGGGAAATATTTGGTCAGTTTTCCTCTTATTTCTTTTGGGTAAAAATCAGAATTATTTATGTTTTTAATAGCATTGATTGCTGCTAAAGAATCTGAACATATTGCATATTTTGCAGTCAAGTTTTTATGTAGCATACTGTATAGATTCCAATATAGCAATAATTTCGGCTGAAAATACTGAGGAGTAAGTTGGGAGAAGTGCAGTTTTTATGACAACATTGTCAGTCGTTATACTGTATGCATATGTTTCATTTATATTGGATCTAACAGTCTAGATGAAGTTGTAGTCTGGAAGTGAATTTTTAATATCCGAGAAAAGTGATTGATAAGTTGTAGGAGAGGTTGTGGATTTGTTGAATGAGTTCAAGTAGACTCCGATTTGAGTAATCATGGAGGGTCCTTAATTATGGCAGATTTTATTAGTTGGTAAGGGATATCAAACTTTGCGCAAATATCTATTGCTCTAGTTATAGCTGACGGAATTTTTCGTTGCCTAATAGCTGTAGTAGCTTTAACAATTATAGGTGCTAAAGGTGTAAGCTTCAAACAGCATGTTTGATATTGGAGTAGTTCGAAAGGCACCTAGTCCTATTCTAACCGCAGAGATTATTATAGTTTTAAGCTTATTGGTCAGTGCTATTGGAGCAAAACCGTATAATGGTAACGCATAATCTATTTTTGAAAGGAGAAGAGCATTTATGAAGGTTATGGTGGAATTGGAGTTACACCTATATTTTTTGCTGGAAAGACATTTGATGATGTTGAGACGCTTTGATAAAGAGGATAAAACATCTTGAATATATGGAAGCCAGCGATAGTCATTATTGAATATTATTTCTAAAATTTTAAGGTTAACTACTGCAGTATACTGTTTCTATTAAAAAGCTACCGGAGTTAATGTATATTGAACAACTGCGTTTTCTACAAATGTGCAGGTGTTTGCATTTTGATGCTGACAATTCTCCTCCTGAGTAATTTCCCCAGCTGTTTATATCGTCAAGTAAGTGAACCAGTGATAAAGTCGAGTTATCAGTTTCTTTAAACTTTCTTATAATTGTAAAGTCGTCAGTATACGAACAAAAATGGAAGTCTTTATGGAGAGAGATGATCGAACATAGTTTGTTGTATGCTATTAGAAAAAGAATCACTGACAACGGTGAACCTTGGGTTATACCATTTGAAAGTGGGAGTAAATTTGAGTAACAGTTACCAACTCGAGCACGAATTTGCCTTTTAGTCATAAAGTTCTTAACATAGCTTAAAATTTTTAGTCCTACCTTCCATATGACAAGTAGATCTAGTATTGTATGTATACCAATATTATCGAATGCTTTTGTAAAATCGAGAGATATTATTGAGATATGGCTCTTGTGTGATAATTTCTTAGTAATTAGGTGGTCTAGGTAAACTAGAGCATTAGTCACTGCCTTACCTCTTTTAAATCCTATCTGTCGGATATCGAGAAACTTGTACGTAGTGACAAACCACCATAGCCTGTTGGCAATTATTTTATCTAAGACTTTTGCCATGCATGAGTTAAGCGAAATCGGTCTATATTATTCTAATAAGGTTTTATTTTTATGAGGCTTCAAAATAGGAATTACCGTGCTAGCTTTGTATTGTTGGGGGATAAAGGTATTGAAGATGTTGTTGTAGTGAGTAAGGATACGCTGTTTTATTTGAGGGGTAAGGTTTTTCATCATTGGATACGAGATTCTATCTCTACCAGGTGTTGTTCCTTTGAGAGTCTTTAAAGCTGAAGTAAATTCCAAATAATTAATATCTCTCGATAATTTCTGATTTTTTGCAGGCATAATGTGCCATAATGTTATTAGCCGATCGAAGTTTGTTTTGTTGAAATTCTCTATGAAAATTGGAGTCAGCAGACTGTTCTGACCAAAATTTACAAAATAAATTGGCTATTTTTGCTTTATCATTTATTGTGTGCGGAAAAGGTTGGGTATTTGTAATGCAGTGAATACAATAATTGTTTTTGAGGCCACAAAAGCGTCTTATATTTGACCAGATTTTTGAAGTAGGAGATGATGGGCCAATTTCAGAAGTAAAACTATTGATAGAATTAGCTTTAGATATTTTTAATTCCTATCCCTATCCCTATCCCTATCCCTATCCCTATCCCTATCCCTATCCCTATCCCTATCCCTATCCCTATCCCTATCCCTATCCCTATCCCTATCCCTATCCCTATCCCTATCCCTATCCCTATCCCTATCCCTATCCCTATCCCTATCCCTATCCCTATCCCTATCCCTATCCCTATCCCTATCCCTATCCCTATCCCTATCCCTATCCCTATCCCTATCCCTATCCCTATCCCTATCCCTATCCCTATCCCTATCCCTATCCCTATCCCTATCCCTATCCCTATCCCTATCCCTATCCCTATCCCTATCCCTATCCCTATCCCTATCCCTATCCCTATCCCTATCCCTATCCCTATCCCTATCCCTATCCCTATCCCTATCCCTATCCCTATCCCTATCCCTATCCCTATCCCTATCCCTATCCCTATCCCTATCCCTATCCCTATCCCTATCCCTATCCCTATCCCTATCCCTATCCCTATCCCTATCCCTATCCCTATCCCTATCCCTATCCCTATCCCTATCCCTATCCCTATCCCTATCCCTATCCCTATCCCTATCCCTATCCCTATCCCTATCCCTATCCCTATCCCTATCCCTATCCCTATCCCTATCCCTATCCCTATCCCTATCCCTATCCCTATCCCTATCCCTATCCCTATCCCTATCCCTATCCCTATCCCTATCCCTATCCCTATCCCTATCCCTATCCCTATCCCTATCCCTATCCCTATCCCTATCCCTATCCCTATCCCTATCCCTATCCCTATCCCTATCCCTATCCCTATCCCTATCCCTATCCCTATCCCTATCCCTATCCCTATCCCTATCCCTATCCCTATCCCTATCCCTATCCCTATCCCTATCCCTATCCCTATCCCTATCCCTATCCCTATCCCTATCCCTATCCCTATCCCTATCCCTATCCCTATCCCTATCCCTATCCCTATCCCTATCCCTATCCCTATCCCTATCCCTATCCCTATCCCTATCCCTATCCCTATCCCTATCCCTATCCCTATCCCTATCCCTATCCCTATCCCTATCCCTATCCCTATCCCTATCCCTATCCCTATCCCTATCCCTATCCCTATCCCTATCCCTATCCCTATCCCTATCCCTATCCCTATCCCTATCCCTATCCCTATCCCTATCCCTATCCCTATCCCTATCCCTATCCCTATCCCTATCCCTATCCCTATCCCTATCCCTATCCCTATCCCTATCCCTATCCCTATCCCTATCCCTATCCCTATCCCTATCCCTATCCCTATCCCTATCCCTATCCCTATCCCTATCCCTATCCCTATCCCTATCCCTATCCCTATCCCTATCCCTATCCCTATCCCTATCCCTATCCCTATCCCTATCCCTATCCCTATCCCTATCCCTATCCCTATCCCTATCCCTATCCCTATCCCTATCCCTATCCCTATCCCTATCCCTATCCCTATCCCTATCCCTATCCCTATCCCTATCCCTATCCCTATCCCTATCCCTATCCCTATCCCTATCCCTATCCCTATCCCTATCCCTATCCCTATCCCTATCCCTATCCCTATCCCTATCTTTATCCCTATCCCCATAGGGGATACAAAATTCCCACACAAAACGCTATTTCGGTTTTTTGCAATTTTCCGAGTTTTCTTTCAAATTATTTAAAATTTTTTTTTTCTTCAAACCTTCCTTAAACAATTACAAATCCAACAAAAAAAAAATTATTCAAATCGGTCGAGCTATTCTCGAGCCTTTGCGTGACTAACGCAGTCCATTTCATTTTTATATATATGTACTACAATATCAAAACTATTCAAAAAGATCGAAAAAGTCGGCAAAAAAATGGAATAGACTTAAAAAAAATTGATACAAAACAGTTTCAAAACATTTTTCGTCACGTTAGTAGATATGGGAGTGCGCTCACTGTGTTTTGAGACAAACACAAAACTTTTTGTGCTGAAGCCGTGGAACTTTTGCGAAACAAAACTGTTTCGGTATGTACAGAATCAATGAGAGTGCGCTCATTTGAAACTTTTGTCTCGAAACTTTCATATTCCTTTTAATATTCTGAAGATGTATAGAAACTAAAAGTATATTGTTATCAATTTAAATGATCTCATTAGTCGAAAGTTTGTTCTTTAACTTTTTAATTAATGAAAAATAAATGCAAACTATAACCAAAAAATGGCTTAAGCTTACTTTAGCTGACATTCTCCAAATCACTTTATTTATTATAGGGAAAATGGGGAATTAAAATTAAAAAAATATGAAAAGAAAAAAAAAGTCGCTCGGATCTAGTTTCGGAGATACAGACATCGGAAGTTGCGGATATAGCTTTTGGAAAAGTGATTATAAGTTGGAAACCCCTGAATGAAACATGGAAAATATGGGTGTCATACGAAGTATAACTTAATTGCCTACGATAAAAGTAAGCATAGCTTTGAAATTGAACATATAATTTTGGAGATATTATGATTTTTCTGTAATTTCACCCATTTTTTTTTTTAAAAAATCTTTTTTTTTTTTCAAAAATGTGTTAATGACCTATAATTATTTTAGCATGTATAGAAAGCTTAATTTATTCCCTTTAAAATGGTACACATCTTGTGCTAAATTTTCAATCAGAACACACAATGCGACCTTCTTCTTATAATTAATTTTTCTGATTGGTTCATAAAAACGCAATTTGTGGCGAAACAAAATGTCTCAGCGCACTCAACATGAACCTCAAAACAAAAACAAAACTGTTTGAAACTGTTTTGTCGCAGTGAGTTACAGGCCTAAAAGTATGTAATTTGAATATGTGGTATCGAAAAACAAGCATCTATGTAAAATCGCTGTTGAGTAATGCACTGAATTCCCCGCTCGTGTGGTCGCCAAAAAAATCAAAAAAATCGTTTTTTTTTTTTTTGGTAAGTAACATGCTAATTATACCCTACACAGAGAGTATACGCATATAGCACCTATGCGTAAGGAAAACATACGACTTTATGAAAAATTTTGCACTTCGTCCTTTATTTTTAGTTTAATTCAAAAAACTTAATTTCCGAAATGTATGCCCTCCGTTTTTTATTTAAAAATTCTCAAAAAAAATTTGATAAATATAAAAGTTTTTGAGACCGGTTCGTTCGTTTTCTCGTTTTTTTTTTTTTAATTCAAAAAAATTTATTTTTCAAATTCCGTGTTTCGACGTGATTTGACCAACAAATATTCTTAGACTTATCTATTTAGTAATTATTGAAAGTATTGCAGAGATTTTCATAAAACCAGGTAATTTGATGCACATGTGAACAAAATTAGGATTTGGTTAGGTCTTAAGTTTTCAAAGGCTCTCACAGGGACCTGGCACAGCCCACAATTTTTATAAACGTTATATTGAGAGAACTAACAACGTAATCGTTATGAAATTTAATACAAATGTAATCGCTATGAGGTATCTCATTACAAAAATTTAGCTTCAGTGTGCGTGGCGACTCTCATACAAGTAAAATACATTAAGTGGTATATCTACTGAAATATGTGAGAAATCATACTAAAATTAGGTGTAAAAGGTCTATTTATGGAAGGCTATTTCTGGATTTAAATCGGACTGGATTTTATCAGTGAGTGTGTCTTCGTCTTAAATTTTAAGGCTAATTACGGCATATATCGCAGACTATACAAGCTATTGAGCTAAAATTTGGTATGCGGATGTCGATTACGAATAAAATGTATTAAATGGCCAAAAGTAGGCACAATTGAAGAGGTGGGCTTGGCATGCTTTGACTTTTTCATTTTTATTCGATTTTTTCAACATTTTCCATATTATTTACACCTTAACAATCTTTTAACTTTTTCCAATATATCCCATAAGCATTTTTTCGTCTTTTTCAACATCTTTCAACTTAATTCGTCATTTTCTTTATTTATTCGATTTTTTCATCGATTTTGAATTGTTTCAACCTCTTCAACTATTTTTGAGCTTTTCAACATTTTCCATATATTTCGATTTATTCAACTTTTCAGCATTTTGCATATTTTTTGGATTTTTTTCAATTTCTTTCCACTTTCTTCAATGGCGTCCATACACATTTTCAGTTTTTTGCAACTGTTTCAACACTTTTCAAACTATTTTAACTTCTTTACATTTTTTTCGACTCATTCAAGCTCTTCAACGAGTTTTTTTCACAGTTACTTAAAATTTACTTTCAATGCAGTGTAGGGTATGTAGTTTCGGCCTGGCCGAAGAAAACACCTTAAATAGTCTTATTTTATTTTTTATTTCTTTCTCAAATGTTTTAGAGCCGCAATATACTATCCTTATTTGGATCATACGATCTTAGAATTAAAATCAAAAGTTCAGGGTAAAGTTTTGAGCATTTTAGACTTAGAAGGTTTAATACCGATTATCACTCGGGCGCGTTGACAAAATCGTGGATGCTGTTTTTACTTATGAAAGTGATTTGAATTGCAGTTAGGTTGAGCTTGAATCCGATATTAAATTGTAGCATCAGTACTCTTGTAAAACCGATTTCAAAGATGCTTTGAATGTATTGGAAGCATTGACCATTATCAAAACCAAAAAAATGGAATCGTTCTTCCCAAGCATCACAATAATAGTGCAAATAATTGCCACAATTCCAGTGACTTCGACAACAGCAAAACGAAGTTTTTCTATGTTAAAACGATTGAAATCGGATTTAAGATCTACAATGACAGAAGATCGTTTTAATGGATTGGCTCTGGGAAATATTCATAAGGAAATCGATATCAGCTCAGCTAAAATTGGCGCCCAGTTGCAAAACCGGCCAAGTCCAAAAAAATAAGATTTTGAGATGTTCTCATATATAAAAATCTAGACCAAGCTTTATCTTTCAACAATGGTTTTAGATTAAAAAAAAAATTTTTGACAGAATTATTAAATTTTTTAAAAATATTTTGACGCATGGATTTCAAAACCGGCCAAGTTGCTGTCAAAACCAGTTAAACGCCTTGGAATCAAAACCGGCCAAGTCCAGTGCATTGGTATCAAAACCGGCCAAGTCCACTTTTTTTCCAACGCCTTGGAATCAAAACCGGCCTAGTTCAGTTCATTGGTATCAAAACCAAGTCCAAAATTGTTTTCTCAAAATTATACGCAAATAAAACTTGAAAAGTCTGATCTGACGTGCTTTGAGTAAGAAATTTTATGAGTTGTTCTGCCCTTTCCGGTAGGTGGCGCGATGTTGTATGAACTCCAGCTGTACCGGTAGACGTTGTTCTGCCCTTACCGGTAGGTGGCGCGATGCTGTATGAACTGCCGCGATGAAATGCTAAAGCGGAACTGCTCTTTTACATACATACAGCAGGCCTGCTCTGGACTTACTGGTAGGTGGGGCGATGAGTTTAATTTGTTATAGTCCTTGTCTTTCATATAATTACCAAGGCTCATTTATCTGCATCAAATAGTTGCTGATATAAACATAATGTTGTTTTATTCGCATATGGAAGGCGTGAAAAGGCAGATTTTTTTTATTAAAACTAACTTTTACTCGTAACTTTTATGTATGTACCAAGTCACATTCATTTGCGTCCAATAGTTGATGAGATATGATAAATTTGATTTTCCTCTTATAATGGAGGGCGTAGCAACGCCCATTTTTCCAAACCTTCCATAAGCTATGAGAAACGTATGTACAAAATTTTATCCATCGGTGTCAAATAGTTTCTGAGGCATAAAAAATGTTGGTTTTTTCTCATATAATAGGCATGGCACCATCCATTTCCTTATTACATCTGTCTTTCGCACGTACCTTTAATTATGTACCAAGTCTCATTCACCTGCGTCAAATTGTTGATGATTTGTGATAAATTTGGAGGGCGTGACATAGCCTATTTTTCTAAACCAAACCTTACAGAAACCTTCCATAGAAAATATTTTATAAATTTATTTGGAAACGACTATGGAAAAATTCCATGTGCGTTTCACAAAAAAGCATATTTCGCCATTTTTCCTCACCATCAAGACTCGACCTGCTGGTGTGAAACTGCGCAAAATTTAACCTCATAATAAAATTTTTCATACGCATCAGCGGAGCCTTTTTAGCGATTCTTTCCGGAAGGTTTGCCTTCTGCAAACGACGAACTGTTGGAGTGCTTACAACATTTCCGAGTGCCTTGGAGGACTTACAAGGGTCTTTTTTGAAAGAGTAATTATTTGGCAAAGAAGTTCTGGAGAGGTTTTCATTGGTCTACCTCTAGTTTCTTTTCTTATTTTTTTAATAAATCATTTTGCACAAAACGCAAAGACTAGTCCATTAAACTAGCGATTTCTCGCAAAGATTTTCCTTTTTTTTGTAGTCTCAGGACTAATCGTCTCTCTTCTGCTGTGCAATGATTTTTTTGGCCCATATCTATAGTAAATTTTTCATTATTAACTTCCAATTAATTTATATATAAACATACTTTTACCGTTCTTTAAAAAAACACAAAAAAGTGTAAGTTTTAGATTTAAAATTGAAAAACAAAACAAGTGTATCTATTATTTTGATCGACGAATCCGCACCCGTTTTTGATTTATATTCACTGGCGAAAAAAATAGGGGAAGCATCTTTATTCTTTCCACATTTATTGGCATTGCCAGATTGTTTTCTCTAGTTTTATAAAAAAATCTAATGCCAATTTTTCCAAATATGGAATTTATTGGGGATTGATTGAAAATATTTTTGGTGTATCTATTATTTTGTATGTACCAAGCCTCATTCATCTGCGTCAAATAGTCGATGAGATATGATCGATCTTCGTGAAAATTCTATTTTAAAAAAATTTTTGTATGATATGCAACCTAAATAAAACTTTTATGGACTATGTCTTTTAATATAAAATACACGTAATGTAAATCCCATGTGAATTAAGTTTTGTCAGCTGGATTGAATCTTATTTATCTGATCGCTCGTATCAAATAAAATTTAGGAGAGTGTTTTCCTCCCCATTTAGCGCGACATCAGGTGTTCCACAAGGAAGCCACCTGGGGCCGCTCCTGTTCATTTTAGCAATTAATGACGTTACACATGTTATTAAAAACTCCCATCTGTTAGTATATGCAGATGACATGAAAATTTACAAGAACGTAAAGGGGGTTGGTGACACTATTCCACTTCAGTCTGACTTGAAATCCTTTGAAGTTTGGTGTTCTAAGAATAACTTACATCTTAATCCTGATAAATGCCAAGCTATGATTTTTACCAGGAAGAAAACTATTGTGGAATTTGATTATAAATTAAAAGATAAAAATATTTGTCGTGTCGATGTAGTCAAAGACCTAGGTATACATTTTGATACTAAGTTGACTTTTAATGAGCATATTAATCAAATTTGTAAAAAATCCTCATCTCTGCTTGGCTTTATTAAGAGGTGGGCAAAAGAATTTAATAGCCCTTTAGTAACGGTGACTTTATATAATACAATAGTGCGCCCTCACTTAGAGTACGCCAGCCAAGTATGGTCACCATTTTATAATATTCATATAAATAGAATTGAAAGAATTCAAAAAAATTTTATTCGTTTTGCTCTCAATGGCTTAAATTGGATTGACCCTTTAAGCCTTCCTCCTTATGTGGATCGTTTAAAGTTATTACATATGCAGTCTTTGAGCTCGAGTAGAAATATTGCGGATATACTTTATCTGCATCAACTTGTAACTGGGTCTCTTGCTGCACCTGAGCTTCTTAACTATATACATTTTAATAGTAATCGGAGGAGTACTCGTAACTCTTATCAGTTATTTTACCAACCGGTTAGTAGAACTATTAAATGGCTACAGCTCCTTTTAATCGCATGACAACTCTTATTAATAATTGCGAAGTTTATAACATTAGCTTGTCAAAAGGTCAACTCAAGCTTAGACTGAAAACTAACTGTAGCTAAATTTGTAGCTTAATGGTGGTGTGAATTTTTTTGTTTGTGTTGTCCGAGCCCCACAGCATGCTGGGTAAATTTTTTCTAACATTTATGCCTTGGACCACGTAAATTTATACATATAATTATTTTAATATATATATGTCTATTTTTACAAGGTGTGAGTGGGTATGTTGAGAAAGTGCGATAAAGCTAAGAAAAAATTATAAAATAAATAACAAATTAATGTGCATGATAATTTTTTCTATTCCATTTTTTATTGAATAAGCTTTTTACTTGGTATAAAGCTTCAATGCTAAATAGCTAAGAAGGCTATAATAGCTGTAGTAGCTAAACTCTATTATTATTATTATTAAAAAAAAGTTGTCTTTGTGAAAATGTTATTTTAAAAATAATTTTATATTCCGTGTGAATCGATGGAGTGGTCGATGTAGATAATTTCACAAACAACACTCATATGAACTGTTTTTGGAAGTATGTGTGTCCAAATGTACATCTGGAAAATGAAAATGTAGTTTTTTATTGACGCATTTTTATAAAAAGGCGAAGTATAGAAAGGCGGTAAATTTCACATTTGGATAATTTTTGCTTCGTGGTATTGTCCTGTTTGTTAGTTTTTGACCAATAATCAAATAAGTATGTGTCTGCTGAGTGACTCAGCAAGGACGATACTTCATTTATTCACGTGTTTACATTTCACAACACTTAAAATCTTTAAGATTTGCCATCTTCCAAGATATAAAAAACTTTATAGCAGGTTCTTGGTAAAGAAAAGTCAAACCATTACCAAAAAAAAAATAGGTTTGTATTCCCACGCAAAAACTCACTTGAAAGTGTTATTTATTATTTTTCAATACAATACCTAAAGAATAATATTTATTTCTTCTCTAAAATAGTTAATTTCATATGAGGCGAGTGTTTGGATATCTCAGTTTAAGAAAATAATTTTCTCTACAAATGAAACTTTAAAGCGGTAGTATTGATTATTGTGTTATTTAGAATGGGAATTCGTGAATTCATTAGCTTAGCTTATGTAATCAGCAACAATTACATATTTTGAAATCCACATAACTCACGATATGTCGATATAATGCTTTAAAATTTACCAATTGAATGCAATTCATTACAGCAGTCCTGGTGATCAGATGTCGAAAATTATTTTCAAGCAATAAATGTCCCTCGATAATATTTAAAGTGGAAACAAGTTGAATTCAAACTTAAGTGTTCTAATTATTTTTATTTAAATTTGTTCACCAAAAAAAATCCCCCTTTATAAGCAACTATTTAAATGAGCTTTTGACTGCTGCTGCTGTTGTTCTCTCTCTTTATTTAATTTAGAAGAACGACTACTATTGCGATTCCTTCGTTGTCGTTATCTTTATAAAATGCAATTACATTAACGCTTTATTCTTCCCTAAGCTCATTTATCAGCATTTCCGCACGTCAAGTTTACTTTTAACTCTTTCTACGCTTTTTGGCTTTTTTATTTCAGAACAAAAAATTTTGTCATCCCATTAGCCGAATTTTACTGCCTCCATTGCTTGAAGCGCTGAGCATTGAAATGGTGGTGCTTGGCTCGTGCGGCGTCTCGTTGTCCTAGATTGCGTGTCTGGTTGGCGTCATCCACTCGCTTTAGTTGGTGGAGGGCGGTAACACAGTAGCGGCAATGTAAAGCATTTATATCGATTATTCCAATGAAAGTGAAAATATTTGGCTCCAATGAGAACACGAATGAAGTTATATTTTTGGTTCAAAATTGCTCCACTCGTTTTATCTTTATAAGTGTATAAAAGCAAAGGGATAATTTGAAAAAATGGTGTGTCAAATTTATGTTAATGCTGAAAAACATAAAATTTTGAATTTGTTTGACCAACAATTCGATACTTCAACGCTCATTAAATTTTTTACCACATTTTCTTCATTCCGAAGAAAAAAAAATTGTGACTGAATAGTTATTTATTCCAATCAAGGTCTGATACAATTTACCTATAACACTAGCTTACAAAATGATTTTTTTTCGTTCCTTTGATGAAAACCAGAAGAAAATCGACTGTAAAATGACAACGTTAGGAGCAATTGAATGAAAGTGTCCAAATTCTACATTTTCTGAACATACTTAACATATTTGCACACTAGAGGTACCCAAAATTCCGATTATAGTTCTTTTTTTGACTCCAAAATGATTTAGTTTATGTCAATTGACCCAGAACTTATATATATGGAATATGAAGCTGATCGGATATCAGAAACCCGGCCTTCAAGCCACTCAAAGTTGAAAAAGGCTATTTACTAGTGGAAAATATGATTTTTTCATTAAAACTAAAATGAATGCTTTTAAGATTAACTAACTAAATTAATTCAATTTTTAATTTGCGTTATTTTCCGTTAAAATATCTTTAAAACAAGCTATAATACATCGAAAATGGATCATAGATAAATATATTTTGAAATTCAAGTGAAAATATTCGAATTCATCTAAAAGTTATTTGTTTTTTAATTTTGTTTTGAGACTAATAATTATTATATTAATAATTTTTGTATTGAACTTTTTAGTCATTTATACAACCAACATGACAAAGATAACAAGTGGATCAATTTAACCTGGTAATTGGTGACATATGTTTCGGCTATTCGGTTATTTGTTTTATTTATTTGTTATTATTTACTGAATAACCTGTAATATTGCTTGTTTGAAGACTATTTATTGGGACGTAAAGATAATTTCAAAACTCATTCCTGAATCAAAATTAAGTAAAATAAAACGGCTTCCAGTCATTGCAGTAGAATCTGGTTCCGTGATACAAAAACTTCTTGGAAATGTGTCAATTTTCATTATCACATTGTACATCGAAGCATGATTTAACTGCACCGAATCAAGACCTCAAGTTCATCCATGACGCTATTGCGTACTCCAGCGTGAATGAAAAGATTTCTGAGGTCGTAGCAGAAATATTCAATAAATACCTGCGGTATTTGATGGAGGAAATCACTTTCCTTATCCTGGCGGTGAAACAGCTCAGACCTAAATCTAATAGAGAACTTTTGGTATATTATGGTCCAAAAAATAAGAGAAAATCAGCCTTCAACACTGAAAATGTTATTCTCTATGTCTGGCAAAATGAAATAGGGAAAGAAGAAATTGAAAATCTGTAATCGTCCATGCCTAGACACACAAGGCCGTAATTGAAGAAAAAGGATGGCCAACACGTTACCGACTTGAATTTTAAAACAAATAATATTTTTTTTACATTTTTTTTTCTTTAATTTAATAAATTTTAATCATTTGAATCCATATTTTTCAAAATATTTGTAATATTCAAGAAAACTTTGTAATATTCAAAGATTTTATCAAACATGCAAATAATTGCTTGTACATACTATATTTTTCCCCAAAATAATTTAAAATTTTCTTTTTAAATAACTAAAAAATGTTGTCATTACTTTGAATTTTAATAATATATTTATTTAGTATTTAAGTAGTATAAATCTCGTTTTTTTTAATGTTTTTTTCAATAAAATCGAGTGGAAACTTTTTTTTGACGTTGGGTGTAAATGTTTCGATTTTGATTGATTCTGCTAATAATAGATCTGATTTATAATTTGTAAGAACATATATGGATCCATATAATATATTTTTATTAACTCCGTAAAATTTAATGTTTACTGCAACGAAACAGCCTGGAAACTTACAGCCCTATTCTGGCAGCTTAACAAAGCTCACCACATTAACAAAATATTTAATATTAACAAGTTGTTAATGTTCCGTATTCTGGCAAAAATTTGAAAGCTCTTTTCTTTACTATTTTGTTAATGTCAGAAAGTATCTTAATAACGAGTGATATTTCAGTATTGAGCTCAATAAAAATGATTTTTTTTATAAAATTTAAAAGACAGGGCAACGTGGCCTTAAATATTTACAAGCATGTCTTAAAAAAACATTTATTTTCATTGATATCAATAAAAAAAAATTTTGGATTTACGAGTATCGAACCCACGCACGTTAGCTGTGAGTTCACAATCCTAACTACTTCGCCACGTTGCCTTTTGTGTTCCTGTTTTTTATTACTCTTTTTGTTATTTTATTAATTTAAAATTAAAAAGTCAAAATTTGACAAGTTTACCAGGAAAGCTTTTGTGTGGGGAATTCAAAAGCTTTTATATTGTTAATGATTTTTTAGAATACCAATATTTACATTTCATAACAATTAGATTAACAAGAGCACCTTTATTATTCCTTGTTAAGTTAACAATCAGAATATGGCTGTTAGGGTCTGGTAGGTTGACAATTCTATATCAAACGTTATTTTTGATGGCAATCGCCACCCCTTGTTGAGCGTTATTTATTTATAATTTTCGAGAAAAACTTTGTGCTTATTATTAAGATGTGTTTCTTGGATAAATACAATAGAGATGCTGCTGGCGTGAAGTATCTTCTTAAGTTTTATTCTTCTGCTATGATGAGTGAGGATATGTTGAATGTTAGCATATTAGCTGTCATTATTTTTAAGTATAATTTGACTTAGAAGTTCTAAATAGCGCATCCTTTTTTTTGAAAAGAATTACAAATGTTGCTATTCTTCATGAATGATTCAATCTTGACCAGCAGTCCCTGCACAATCATTCCAAATAAGTTATTCGACAAGTTAAAAAACTGGCCAAGGACATTAGTATTGGAGTTTCCATTACCCGCTGTGATTGAATAAGGGCCATCTCGCTGCCTAAAGTGGCTGGCATAAAAAACCGTGAGCTAAGGCGGATTTTTCGAAGGAATGAAAATCGGACCATTCCTTTTTTCTCTTTCTTCTTTTGAATTTTATAAATTTTTTTCTTCAGCTCATTGTATTCCCTGCATTTAGTACAACCGCGATAGTTAGCGGGATGGTCACTCCCAAAATCTCACACACACTGGTTTTATTCTCAATGCCTTAGTGACGGTGCACTCCCCCGGCTTATGCTTTTCATTGCATTTAAAATCACTCCCACAATTTTTGGCAATATGACCAAACTGTTGGCATATTTTGCATTGAGTGTGACTAGTATTCCGCTTAGGTTTTTCGCAGGAAACGTGGATGTCGAAGAGGTTACTTAATTTTTAAAATATCATAAATTAATTTCTCTGGTGGGACGCGAACAAAAAAGAGGTAAAATTTTTTCCCTTCCTTTAAGGATCTGGTTGTCAAGAGCTTAGTGACCCTGTCCACAATTCCAGGGACCACATTCATTAAGCTCCTGAATTATTTGAGATTGATAAGGTCGAAAAAATATGCAAAATGTTGAAAAAGTTGAATGAGGTTGAATAAATTGAAAAAATATGGAAAATATTTACAAAGTTGAAAGATCGAATAGTTGAGAACTGTTAAAAAGTGTGAAAAAACTTTAAAATAAAAAAAATGTAGAAAATATTGAAAAAAAGTCGAAATGTATGGAAAATGTTGAAAAGGGCGTTGAATGTTGAATAAGCGAATAAATTTTAGTAAAGTCACAAAAAAAAAGTGAAAAATTTGGAAAAGTTGAAAGAGGTTGAAAGTTTTTTTAAACAGATGAAAAAGACTCAGAGCGTCGAAAAAACATTAAAATGTTGAAGTAGGTTGAAAAATGTTAAAGAAGTCAAAAACTGTTGAAAGAGGTTGAAACTGTTAAAAAAGACTTATGAAATCAATAAAATATCGAAAGTGTTGAAAAACTCGAAAAGGAAAATCAAAATCACCAAATGCGGGTGAAAACATCGTAAAAAATTGATAGAGGTTGAAAAAGACGAAAAAATATGGAACTTGTTGGAAAAAGTTGAAAGAAGTTGAACAGTAGACAATGGCTGATAAGGTCGATAAAATATGAAAAATTTAGAAAAAGGTAGAATCACGTTGACTCAGTGAAAAGTTTTTATTGAAAAAAAAAGAAAAGAAGGTGAGAAAAAAAGTAAACTTATAACCTAAAAATAAAAAATCAATTGTTCTACAGCATCGTTAGGAAAATGTGTACAGGCGAGCACATCTAGAAGAACTTTAAAATACTATGGCGCATATTCATAGTCATATTTAGCATCAGCTTAAGTTAGAACTTTATTTTAGCAATAACTAAGTCATTCATAGTCGATTTAGCATCGGCTTTTCTGCTTAGTTATAACTAAAAAAATAGTTTTAGCTGAAGTTGATATTAAGTCGATATCAAAAAAGAAAATATGGAGAAAATTCATTCATTTCATATCAGAAAATTCAATTTTGATAATTTTGAGGATTATAAGTTGTTTTTATTTAGCGTGTTAAAAAAAATATACATGCATATATGATTTTAGAAAAAAAAACTAAAGAGAATTATAAGCTGTTTTTATTTAGCGCGTCAAAAAAAGTTTTTAGAAAAAAAAAATTTTATTCTGATGAGAATCGAACCCACGCACTTTGAGCTATAAGTCCACAGTCCTAACCATTTCGTCACGCTGCCTTGTAAAATCCAGTTTTTTATTACTCTTTCTGTTAATTTATTAGTGTAAAATTAAAAAGTCAAAATTTATAATGGCAGGTCACTTTAGAAACCGGAAGGGTAAAAAAAAATTATATATATTCATATACACATATGTTTTGAAAAAAAAAAAAACATGTTAACTAACGAGATTCGAACCCACGTCCTGAGGGCTATCAGTTCACGGTCCTAACCATTGCGCCACGGTGCCTTCTGTACAAAAACTTTTAATATTCTCTTTGTTATTTAACTAACTTGAAATTAAAAAGTCAACATTTGACAAGTTTACCACGAAAGCTTTTGTGTGGTGAATTCATTAGCTTATGCCACTTACAGCCCTATTCTGGCAGCTTAACAAAGCTCACCACATTAACAAAATATTTAATATTAACACGTTGTTAATGTTCCGTATTCTGGCAAAAATTTAAAAGCTCTTTTCCACACTATTTTGTTAATGTCAGAAAGTGTCTTAACAACGAGTGATATTTCAGTATTGAGCTAAGTAAAATTATTTTTTTTATACAATTTAAATGGCAGGACAACGTGGTTTTAAATATTTACAACCATGTCTTAAAAAAACATTTATTTTCATTGATATCAATAAAAAAAATTTTTGGATTTACGAGTATCGAACCCACGCAGGCGAGCTATGAGTTCAAAGTCCTAACTACTTCGCCACGTTGCCTTGTATATTCAAGTTTTTTATTAATCTATTTGTTATTTTATTAATTTGAATTTAAAAAGTCAAAATTTGACAAGTTTACCACGAAAGCTTTTGTGTGGGGAATTCAAAAGCTTTTATGTTGTTAATGATTTTTTAGAATACCAATATTTACATTTCATAACAATTGGATTGACACGAGCACCTTTATTATTTCTTGTTAAGTCAACAAGCAGAATAGGGCTGTTAGTCAATACTAAAAAATCGACTATGAATAGAAAACAATTTTTAGTCATGACTAAATTTATTTTGAGCTTAGTTTGAGTTTAGTTAATTTCAACTTTAAAATACGACTATGAATATGCGCCTATGTCTTTGCTCCCATCAGTTATAATATCAATTGTGTGTGATTGGAAACGTTCCAGATGTGTCAATATTAAGATTTAATCAAGACTTGGAGGAATTCACGTTCACTGATTTTGCACTATCTGGTAATGAATTCTAGCATTAAGCACAGTTCTGTTGTCTTAAAAACAATATTGTTTAACTAGAACAATTTTCGTATTTAACCCTTAAATGCATTTTGTAGCCAAACGGCAACATACCATTCAAACCGCCTCGAAGTCTTCGGTATGTAATCAATCCGTGCTGTTGTAAGGCTTTCACGTTTACGGATATGTATTCTATCGAGTGGCGACCCTTTTTTTTTTGGCGCGAAGTTAAAATATGAGTTATACTTTGACAAAGAGAAAATTCGCAGAAGTTCGTTGGATGTCAGAATTACAGTTTTTTTTTTGATTTGTAAAAAGTGATTTTCTAAGTTAAATACATACATAATATAATTTTTTTTTGTAAAAGCTCTTCTATTATGCACTACAGTTACTGGTTTTGAGAAATTTTCTTAAGTCCTTTATATTAATATATACTAAAAGGCATGGTGTTGCATATCCTCAACAGGTTGTTTTTTTAAATAAAAAGATATTGAATATTAAAAAAAAATTTTTTTATTTTTTCCAGCATTAACATGATCACGTCTACCAAATATATTTTTTTCACCTTAAAAAAAAAAATCGTGCATTTAAGGGTTAAAGTCTTATGAAATGTTAATCTCACGTAAAAACAATAAAATATATGTGCTTAGATGTATTACTTAATCATGTAAAACTTTATAAAAATATAAATTTTTTTTATCCAGGTGTGTCAAGCTCAAGCCGGTCAAAATATAAAAAATGTTTTTTTTTCTACTTTTTTTACTCTTACCCACCCTTGAGGTTTATTAAACCAATCTTGAACAGAAAAGTAAATATTACATATTATGTAATCGATTACCTTTTCAACCAGCTAAGAATCATAAGAAACTGTTGACAAATAAAGAAGTTACGGCCATTTATATTATTTAAAAACCAAACCTTTTGATTTCTATAACATATAAAGATAATAGCTATCAATATTTTTTTATTTTGAAAATTTTTTTTAACAATAAGAAAATTCAAAAGGAAAAATAATAGAAAACTAATATTTAAGTCAAGGCTGATTTAGTATGTGATTTGAAGTTTTTCCGATAGTCAGTAACCATTTGCAATAAATATTGCTTTTCTTGTTCATTCTTGGTTATTTTATATTTTATTGTATTCTTCAATTAATTACTCCACGTTCTGCTGCATCATTTACCACATTTATATTATGAATTATATTATTTCCTTTTTTATAAGCTTCATTGACGTTCCACTTAGAAGGGTCTTCATTTAAAAAATCATTATTGATCTTCCTTCGCAAATACGTAACACCCAAAATATAAATATGCATATTACCCCAAATAAGGTAGCCACTGTCATAAATGTTAAACTTATTTGCAGAAAAGCTCCTGGCCATGACTCCATTACCCCCATAATGCTGAAAAATTTGCCCCAAACAGCTATAGTCTTCATTACCAGGCTCTTTAACGCTATTATTAATTTTGGCCATTATCCTGATGATTGGAAAAAATCAATAACTAAAATGATCTCGAAGCCCGGCAAAGATTCTACTTTACCATCTTCATACATACCTATTAAATTGCTTTCCTGCCTCTCAAAACTGTTTGAAAAAGCTTCTTAGAAAAGCTTAGGTCATAACTTCAAGATAATCATCTTATTCCTCCACACCAGTTTGGCTTTAGGGAAAAACATGGAACCATTGAGCAAGTGAACTTAGAAATGCGTTTGAACAGAGAGAATACTGTTCCGCCATATTTCTCAAGCTTTTGATAAAGTATGGCATGAAGGTCTAATTTACAAAACCAGACAGCTCCTACCTGAAAATGTCCATGCAGTCCTAGAGTCATACTTGGCAAACAGGTGCTATAGGGTTAAGTATCAAAGTTTTAATACATCTAAATTTTCGAATGCCGCTGGAGTTTCTCAGGGTAGTGTTCTTGGTCCGTTTTTATATATTTTATTCACCTCTGATATTCTGACAAATGACCAGCTAGTCACCTCCACTTTTGCTGACGATACGGCAATTTTAAGTCGTCACAAAAATGCTGTGGTTGCCACCAACCAGCTTCAAAATCATCTAGTTCTTATTAAAAACTGGCTTTCAAAATGGTGTATCAAGTTGAATGAACAAAAATGCCGACATGCATATTTACATTAAATAGAAATCCAACTTCAACCTTAACATTAAATGGTATTCAAGTTCCAGAAGCAAATGATGTACTTATCTTGGCATTCACTTAGATAAACGCTTAACTTGGCGTAAACATATCGAAGCCAAAAAGACGCAAATCAAACTCAAAGCTGCTAGCTTACATTGGCTTATTAACAGACACTCTCCTCTAAAATTGGAATATAAAGTTCTACTATACAATAGTGTCATCAAGCCTATCTGGACCTATGGCATACAGCTACACCATGTCACAAAACTCTACGTACGGATGAATTTCTTTTGACAAAATCTTAATACATATAAGTATATTAATGAGACGGTATTTTTTTGACGTCAAATATTTCTTTTAGATCATTTTTATGACAAAAAGTAAAAACTTAAACGGATTCAATCCAAATTATGAAAAGTTCAATATAAAAACATAAATAAACTTTATGGCGAAAGTACTCTTTTCGCTTATTAAGAACAAAAGAAATCACAATTTTGCTCGAATCATCTGTGATCAGCGTTGTACGTACATTGCTGCGCAGTCGTATTTAAGTTTTGTGATGAATATTAGCTAATTTAAACATGATCACAATAAATTTTTATATGTTTGTACATAAAATAAGTCAAATTAACCTTCTGCTTGAAAAAATTAAGTAAAAGTTCAACAAATCGATGAATATAGGCAAAAATCGATCGTACGTAGACTTTTGTGACATGGTGTATATGGATTCGCTAGTTCATCAAATATAGAAATTCTGCAAAGAGTTCAAGCAAAGATACTAAGGACAATAACAGGAGCACCTTGGTTCATTAAAAATGAGCATATCCATAGAGATCTCCATATACCTATGTTTATGGATGAAAAAAGGAAAATACCTCCAAAAACTGCAAAATCACATCAATTCATTGGCAACGCCACTTCAGCATACTCGCGTTTAAAAAGGTCTGACCGTCCAGCTATTATAAATATATCCTCCATGCTTATTGGCATCGATCGTGAAACTTCCATTTGAGCATGTGCATACGCAACGATAGAAGCATTCCAAATTCTTTGCAAAGTGGACTTTGTACCGGGACCTAGCTCGTCTCGGGCACTGTTTCCTAATAATAACGATAAAAAAAATGGCCATAACTTTTTTATTTTTCAACCGATATTTATGATTTTTAGCTTGTTAGAAAGGTAATTAATTAGATAATATGCATTAGTATTTATTTTTACGGTTTGACACATTCAGAAGTGAGTAAATGAACAAAATGCAAAAAAATTATATATTTCGATAAATTTCGGCTTGAGCGACCTCCAAATCCTTACGTTTTGATCTGAAACTTTACATTTTATCGTTTTTCATCTATTGGCACACTTTAAGGGGGATCGATCAAAAATAAAAATATATCCTCAATCAAAAATAAAACAGCTTCTAGGGTTGTTACTAGAGCTGCAATTGAGTACAAATTTAGAAATTAGAAACAAAAATGTAATTGTTTTCTTATTTAAAATTATATTTTTTATTTTCCCGTTGCATATATAAGGAAATATCGTAAAAAAATTCTACAGCTTTTTTTTAAGCTTAAGCAGAAAATTCGTTACATCTACTCAAGAAGACCTTTTGTTATTCTTGTTTAACAGCTCAAATTCCGTGCATTATTACGAAGAGTGACTAATTACACTAGTTTACAAATTCAGGCTTCATCTTGATATCTGGCTCCTCATAGGTTTTTTCTACGCACAGTTTGAAACTTGAAATTGTCAATGCCACTGCATGAATTTCCATTAAAAAAATAATCGAGAAAAATAAATAAAATTTGAGTTTTGGTTCAAAAATTTTCAAAGTATTTTATTAGCAAAAAATAACAATATTTTGCTAGTTACTCTCACTAACAGTGCGTGAATAATTAAAAAAAAATTTTAATTTTAATAATTTTTGGACCAACAATTTTTTTTTTTTTAATTCATATTTATTTGTAATCTGTCATTGTAACATTCTGCAAATTTAAATCAATACAATTTAGTGACAGAAGAAGCTATATTCCAGTGAATGCAACTTATATACATTAACAATATTGATAAGCTTAAGTAAATTTACAATTTACATTCATTTTTAACATATAAATATACATTTCAAAAATACTAAGTATAAATAAATAATACATATTTACAAAAAATAGAAAGAAAAATGATTTACATGAATTAAATTATTTTCGGAATGACAAGTCCAATACATGATAACTTTTCAGTCTTTTAGTTTCATTGCTCTCGTCTAAGAGACATTTTGCTAGAACATTGTCATGATTACTTAGTCTATTAATGTATCTTTCACTTAATCGCGATATCTCAGTTTTAATAAAAGGAAAATTTAAGTCATCGTGTACTATTTCATTAGACACATACCATGGTGCTTTAACTATCATTCGCAAAGTTTTATATTGATACCTTTGCAATATTTCAATATTTGAATTGCTGGCATTTCCCCAGAGTTGTATACCGTATGTCCAAATGGGTTTGAGTATAACTTCATAAACTCCAAGCTTGTTTTCAAGAGAAAATTCAGACCTTGGGTTAAGCAGCCAATAGAGTTTCTATTTATAAAATTTTAAATGCTGCTTCTTTGCCGCAATGTGGTTTTTAAAAGTTAGCCTTCTATCTAGATGGAGTCCAAGGTATTTAACACTAGATTTTATTGGAATTCGCAATCCATCTATTGTGACAGTAGGACAATTTTCTCTTCGCAAAGTAAAAGTTACATGAACCGATTTATCCGTATTTACTTTTATCTTCCAATTTTTCAGCCAGTTTTCTATGTTCACCAATTGTTGCTGTAGAATAGCAGATGCTATTATATATATATAGGTTGCAATCAGAACCTCATTTGATGAAGGCATATCAGATGTAAAAATTGTGTAGAGAGTTGGTCCTAACACGCTCCCTTGGTGGACTCCGGCTTCAATTTTCAAGGTTTGAAAATTTGTATGCATTACACTTACGTAAAAACTAGGCAACATTTTGTTTAGTTTATCTAGGAGACCCGGATGCCACAAGCGATAGAATGCTTGTTGAATGTCCAGAAATACTGCCGAACAATATTTTTTGTAATCTCATGTACGGTGCGGTGGCATTACTCAGGTGTACCATGTTTATGCCTAAACCCAAATTGATGTTCAGGAATGATCATGAGCTGCTCCAAAACTGGTAAAATTCTTCGCAAAAATATATTTTGCGTCTATTAGATCAAAGCCCGGAGATTTCTTGTTGCTGAGCATATTAATTTCATTCTTTACATCTGCTGGAGAAACATGTTTTAGAGGAAGCTCCATTTGACATGGAATGTCTAAAAATATTAGTACTTCTTCTTCGTTCAAATTTTCCATTAATAGAATGAGGTTTGAAGATATCTTCCAAATGCCCAGCAAATGCTTCAGCTTTAGATTCGTTTGTTTTAAAGTAAAGATAAAGTATTAATCAAGTACAAAATGTGGTACACGAATTTTTATATGTAAAAATAAAATTGATAGTTTGGTCATAAATGCTTGATTATCCTCTATCATCTCCTTTTAATAGTGGCTATCTTCTACTAGTCAATCTTAGTAAATGTGATTTAGATGTATTAACACTCGATGTGTTCTAAGTCAATTTTTAAGCTATTATTTTTTCTATTAATTTGCGTTCTTATTCTTCATTGTTAAGCTGTGAAATAAATAGTATACACTTCTCGTTTTTTTTTTTTTTTTGTAGTTCTGTATGCATTTACTAGAACTACCAATCTCGGGATTGATCCCGGGACCCCGGGATTGGAAACTTCCATCCCGAAAATCCCGAAACTCAAAAAAGCTCCGGGATTGCCACCCCTAATACGTATACACTAGGCTGGTTCAAAATCGTATGGGAAAATTAAAAGTCGTCAAAGTTCTGGTGCTCAGGCTTGAAAACATATATTGAGACCATGAAGCTCTATTGCCAAAATTTCACCCAAATCGGACCATGGGAAGGCGTGTCAGTGGGTCGATTTGTGTGATTTTTGTCCATTTTCGAAATGATTTAAAGCATAATTGCTTTTATTTAAAAAAATATGTCAACATCGGGGTATATTTGTGACTATAATTTTTTATGGACTCAGTATGATGTGAAATATGTGCAAAAATTATAAATCAGAAAATTGGCATATATTTGAGTATTTATTCATTGATAAGAATATAAAAAATGTTAAAAAATCTGACATACGTCCACTTTGATCGCCCAAAACCATACCTATTTCATATTTTTCTACCACGGCACTAAGCGCAATCGATCGGACATTCTCTTATATGTACATATATGGAAAACGAAATGTCAAAGATTTTTTATACAAACAATGCGATCCGGAGAAAGTATTGATTAAAAAGGCAATAAATTGATTTCAAGGAAATAAAGATTTTTAATTCATTTTTGTTCAAGAAACGCAAGTATTTCGCATCGTTCATTTTGGAGATTTTTTTTCGGTTTTCGGCGACAACTTTGAGTAATTTTTGAAACTGATCTTCGTCTTTCGTTATTAAAATTTTCCACAAGTGCAATCGCTCTTTCTGCGGTGTTGTTCACAACACTTAATTTTTCTTCGAAATCTTATAGGATCATCATTTGGTGAGCAAATGGGGTCTTTTTCCAGAAAATCCATTGGCAATTTCAATATTTGGAAAAAACGCAATGTGCGTGATGTCACAAAAATGCTTACGTTCAATTCAATTTCGACGATCTTCTGAAAATCGATATTTATGTGACTTGAATCGTATCGAGAAGAAATTTTCAAGTTCGAGAGCATTTTCCTTTTTTCGTTAATTGAAATTGCTTCATCGAAAAACGCCAACCCACTGATGTACCACAAATGACCTCTGACCTTGTTGAATGCAATGTTTGCTATGTTATTACTTTCGTTTCTATATTTAAATCAGGAAATTTATGTCATTTTATGGAGCAGATGTGGCATCTAGTGCTTGGAACCAGGCTTTAATGTAACCACCTTTGATTGGAAAAATAATTAAATTCAATTTTTCAACTAGCTAATGTACAAGACTTTGTACGCATAACCTGTTTTTTAGTATTTTCTACGAAAGTAAACAACTTAACCCTTAGTGGCATCATGGGGCCGTGAACGAACCCACGAAAATGTTGAAATCATTTTTCGAACTAATAAATACTCAAGTTTAGCCTCATGTAGCACAAACATTTTTTGAAAATAATCATTGAATTTCATAGAGTAGAGTCATCTCAATGCTCGATCACGGCTTTGAAGCCTGGAATTGAAAATTCGGTTTTTTATAAATTTTTTTTCAACGTGGGGTCGTGAAAGACCCCAATGTGCCGGATTGTTATAAAATTGAAGTGGTGTCGCTAAGGGTTAAATTTTTTCAGTAGATATACTGTAATCGAAGATTGTAGCCCAAAAATTACATGTTGTAAACGATCCTGCAGAAAGACCGATCGCTCTTGTGCAAAAATTCAGCAAACAAATAACGAAGAAAGTTTCAAAAATTACTTTAGTGGTCGCCAAATGTGAAATACAAACGTTTCTTGAACAAAAATGAATTAAAAGTCTTTATTTTCTTAAAACGAATTTGCTTTCCTTTTTTTATCGAAAATTTTACCAGATCGCATTGTTGGTACAAAAAAACTTTGTCATTTTGTTTTCTATGTATAAGAAGATGCCCGATCGATTGCGCATATTTTCGCGGCTGAAAAATATAAAATAAAAATGGTTTCGAACGAGCAACGTGGACATATGTCAGATTTTTCACATTCATACCAATGAATCAACACTCAAATTTGTGCCAATTGTCTGATTTATAATTTTCGCACATATTTCACATTATATTGAAACCATAAAAAATGATAACCATAAGTACATTGAGTACTGTTAGGTCAAATTTCGAAAAAACGCAATTTTTGCGAAAATAGCCAAATTCAATGTTTGATATCTCTGGGCCTGGTCAACCATTTTCACTATATCGTATCTCATTTAAAAGTGAATAAATAGACAAACATAATACGATTGGTCTTTAGTTATATGAATAAAACTACGATTAAGTACACCGTTTTCAAAGCAGTAATATTTTACTAAGACGTATTTAACTTAATCGGGTCGCATAAATAAGTCTTATGGTCTAGAGGTTTAAATTATATTTTATGTATAAAAGATTACATAATAAAAAAAAATTGATATCCACAACTTTAAATTTAGATATGAGGGCTTTTAGAATAAATATTTTTAAACCGGACTAAACACGACTATTTTCAGGTCTAAATATGGTTCTTTCTCTAGACCCTAGGAAGCTCAAATTTAGACTGTAGTGCTAACTAATAAAGTATTTTGACGTGTCAAAATTTGAAGAAAATCGAATATCTTTTAAATTTCATACGTATGTTATGAATTTGTAATATCATTAAAAAGCAGTAAATATGGAATTATAAAAAAAAGCTCTAAGGATTTCTTATATTTTTCATATATCGACTCTAAATTACATCTCAAATAATCCCCAATTAAAGTTTTTGTTGTAACTCACACTTTTATTAAAAGTTGGTTAAAGCCCACCGTGAGGAATTATGCTTTAAAATGTCTCGAAAATGCACAAAAATCACTCAAAACGACCCACTGACACGCCTTCTTATGGTCCGATTGAGGTGATATTTTAGCACACGAGCTTCATGGTCTCAAGACATATTTTCACCCTATAATGGAACAGCATTAGCAAAAAAGCAAAAATATTTAATGCGTCAAATAAATGTTGAATAATAAAAGAAATTAAGAAAAATCCCCATATTAGTGTCCTAAAATTGGCATCTGAAGCCGAAAAGTATCTTAAAAAGAAAGCTAGCCATGAAACAATTAGAGACGTGCTTAGAAGACATCTGTTTAATGGACGAGTAGCTAGGAAAAAAACATTCGTGTGTAAGGCCAATGTACAAAAGCGAAAGGACTTTGCAAAAGAACATGCAGCTAAGTATTTTTCATTCTGGAAAACAGTTTTATTTACAGATGAAAGCAAATTTAATATTTTCCGGTCAGATGGACAATCATATCTCTGACGCAAAGCTAATGAGAAGCTCAAGAAAATTAACCTTCGGCCAACAATTAAGCACGGATTAGGTTAAGTAATGGTGTGTTATGTGGTACCTGTTGCTGGACCAGGAAACCTGCATATAATCGAAGGGATTTTGGATAAAATATGTTATTTAAGCATTCTTAAAGCAAAGGTAAAAGAAAGTGCTCGAAAGTTGGGGATAGGCGAAGAGTTTATATTATATCAGGACAATTATTCGAAGCACTAGGCGTATGTTGTTCGTAACTGGCTGCTTTATAATTATTCCATAGAGATGGAGGTTCCACCACAGTCTAATGACTTAAATGTTATTAAACACGTGTGAAATTATTTGGAGCAGCAGCTTAAAAATTACCACATAACTAAAAAAGCTGAGGGGATAGCAGCCCTAAATGAAAAGTGGGGCAATATCCCAGTTTATTTATGTCGTAAGTTGGTAGAGCCGATGCCAAATCGTTTGAGAGTTATTATACAACTAAAAGGACTACCTATTAAATATTAAAAACAAATTACATCCTTAAATAATACAAATTTTTATGTGAATTTCTTTGGTGTTCCATTATAACTTTGTGACAGAATTCCATGTATTTTAATTTTTCGTTATTTTTTTTTTAAACGCTAATTTTATAAAAAAATTTTGTTGATTATAATTAAATACTTTCTAAAATAAATTTTGAAATTGTAAAAAAATATTTAGTTAATTTACTATTTAGTAAGAAACTTTTTTGTTCGAACTGTTCCATTATAACTTTGACCACTGTAGTATACTCTCACTTACGCTCTTGTTAGAACTTGCAGAAGAACTTGTGGCCAGCTATTGTCTTGAGTCAAGAGTCTTGACTCAAGACCAGGGGTGGGCACCAGTACGCATGCAAAAATTTTGTTTACATGTAGTGGTACAACAACCATATGAAATAAAAATTAAAAAAAAAAAAATAAGAAAACAAGCGGCACACGTCTTGCCTTCTTCAATGCTTGCGGTGAACTGAACTGAAAACACTAGAGGTGGGTAAAATCGTTAACTATCGATAGACATCGATGTGAGTCAAGCATCGATAACTATCGATGTCTCTTTGCGAAACATCGACATCGATAAGAACTGATTTATTTTGAAATATAATATATGCATAATATATTTTAAAATAATAAACTTTTCATAAACAATGGACAATAACGTATTGGATAAATAACTACATTATGTGAGATCAATAAACGCTTTGTGCGAATCACTATATGATATGGTACTTGAATGGTGCTCGAATCAAACATAAAATTAGTGAAATTAAAATAAGACATGCTCATAATTTTGTTTTAAAAATACAAGTCGTTCTGCCAAATCAGCTGACAATTGGGATCTTCGTTCAGAAATTATGTTTCCGGCAGTAGAGTTAACTCTTTCGGAGGAGACAGAAGACTATGGCACAATTAAATATTTTAACGCAATTGTTTGCAAAGCTTTGCATGACGAATAATTCATCCAGTATGTGATGATGTCCGTATTTTCATCAACCAGTGGTTCCTCCATATATGTATTGAAATGGACAATTGCCTGCGAAGTTCCAGGGATCGTCGTAGGGGCACTCGTGGTCCGATATTTTTTTAAAAACGAAAAAAAACTTGTCAAGAGAAATAGGATACAAAATTTTGTTGTCCCATCTACAACCTCAAAAGTGCGACAAAATCGCGAATATTGTCGTTAAAACTCTAGGATATCGAATTCAAGAATTGGCATACTTTTTTCAAATAGAAATATAAAACATATTTTTGGTCTTATCGATGTACTATCGATTTAAATCGATAAATTTGGAGAAACTATCGATGCATATCGATATTTTTTCTTAACGATTTTACCCACCTCTAGAAAACACATTGTGAGCATAGAACTTATCTGTGCTTTGCACTGAAAAAAAGGATGTTATCGTGCGCTTGAAAGGTTTTATGTGCTTTGCGTATTTAAGGTGAAAGCTAAATATTCAAAATACTTAAACTTATTTGGTTGTAATCAAATTAAAAAACGTATTGAAAACTCTAACGGTTATTAAATCTAGTCAACTAAATTGTTGTATTAGTTGTTATATATTTATTTTATTTATTTAAAGGATTTTCAAAGGAAAATTAATTAAGATTTTGAATATTTTATTAATTCATCGAAGTCTATTTCAATACTAGAGACCTTTATTCGTAATAAATTCTCTAGATGTTCATTACTTAATGAGTTTCTTTGCTTATTTTTAATGAATACCATAGAAGAAAAAGTTGCTTCGCAAAAATATGTTGTACCAAACATGGAATACAGATGAAACATTTTATTTTTTAAAACCGGATATCTAGTTTCATCGATTTGTCTCCAAAACTCAAGCCCGCGCTCAATGGAAAGGGAGGTGTCACATTGAAGTCTCTTCAATTCATTTTGAGCATCTTCGTCTTGAAAATTTGTTTTGGATAGCAATGGATTACAGTGTAGGTCTATTGTATCTCGAATTTTATCAAAGTCCGCGAATGCTTTGTTAAAACCGTTTAAGATTTCATCAAATGTTTCATGAAATGCGGACAATTCGTTCCACATGTCAAAGTTGGTGCAAATCTCTTTCTTTTTTGGAAAACTAGAGAGATCCTTAGCTTTCAATTCGTTAAAATATCACACAAGAAAGCAAAATTTAATAAAAAATATTTATCCTTTAATTTAGATAGTAGATATTCAGTCTTAGGTGACCGATTGCTTTCTAAAAATTCAATTAGGTCATTTTGTATCTTAAAACTATAATTGAGAACTTAAAACTAATAGTAAAAAACTTAAAACTATTAAAAAGTATCTTAAAACTATAATTAAGAACTTAAAACTAATAGTAAAAAACTTAAAACTATTAAAAAGTATCTTAAAACTATAATTAAGAACTTAAAACTAATAGTAAAAAACTTAAAACTATTAAAAAGTAACTTAAAACTATAATTAAGAACTTAATACTACTAAAAAGAACTTAAAAATATCAATAAGAAACTTAAATTAATAAATCAAATTTTTTCGGGTGTATCATCAATTTTTAGAAAAAAATACGCAACAAAAAATACGCTAGCTAGCAATTATTTGTCGCAGGTCTTGCTTCTTTGGCTTCTGAAGTAGAACTGAGTCGATGTTGTGCGTTCACATTTGTATACGTATACACGATACGATCTAGTTACGCTCAATTACTCTCAATTACGCTCTTTTAGAACTTGCAGAAGAACTTGTGCCCAGCTATGCTCAAGACCGTGGCTGGGCAAAACGTACCGCGCGCGGTACTGCGGCAGAATGAGAATAACTTTTCATATACGTATATAAAGCAGAGAGCATAAAATTTAATTCAGTTTGCTTTGAAAAGCGAACAAAGCACAAATACACATGCATTGAAGAACATTTGAGAAAAACACACTTGTAGTGGTGCCCAGCTCTGGTCAAGAGTCTTGAGCAGTACCGCGCGCGGTACGTTTTGCCCAGCCACGCTCTTGACCAGACCTGGGCACCACTACACGTGTGTTTCTTTTAAATGTTCTTCAATGCATGTGTAGTTGTGCTTTGTTCGCTTTTCAAAGCAAACTGAAATAAATTTTACGCTCTCTGCTTTATATACGTATATGAAAAGTTATTCTCATTCTGCCGCAGTACCGCGCGCGGTACGTTTTGCCCAGCCACGCTCTTGACGAATGTAGCAATTGTTTTTGTTTGTAGTGCAATTTGGTTTTTTTTTTGTGCTAATGGCAAATTTGGAAATGAAAGTAAAAAAAAAACTTAAAAATTTCGTTTGTTGCTGCTTGAAGTTGTTGTTGTAGCACGTTAAACGACGAAATAAAACAATTTCTTGCAGCTTCCTCAGTGGTTTAACTTCAACTGACTCATTATTTTAAATTTCTAGAACTGTTTGATCTTAAAGCTAGTTCCTTATATCTATTTGCACATATTAGAAAGAGATAACCGATATATAACAAACAGTTTGAACTTGATGTTAGCATCTTACAAATAATTACATATGTTAGAAAGAGATAGCAGATATAAAAATAGTTTGAGACAGAAATGTGAAACAACTCAATACTTAATATATATTGTACGCATATACAGGGTGGCTCACTTAACAAGGATTGAATACTGCTTATTATATAGAGTATGAAAATACAGGCTGTTGCACTTAACAAGCATTCAATACTACAATACTACTACATTGTTTTGCTCTTTTGTTAAAAAAATTAATTCCTTCGCTTCTTTACTTAAGTTACTATGAACAATTTTCTATGAATTTTTTCAAATAGATATAAATGGGTCAAATGAGAGCATACGAAATAAGTCTTCACTTATTTTTTTCCCTTGAAAACTATCGGGCGTTATGTTCAATGTAGTTAGTACCTATAATCCTTATTTCTTTTCTGTTTTTTTTTTGAAGTGAAAACTTCTTTTTTTCATTATTTGTTCCCCAAGCATTAATACCTGGTGCACTGTTGGAGACATGGCATGACAAGGACATAACTTACCAAAACACTCTGTTCTGAATTGTTCATTGCAGCTAATAACCTGTAAGATGGTTTGCAATCTTGATATGAAAGCCTCATCAGTGCCAGTGATTTTTGATGTAGTGTGGGGATCCGCGAAAAATCTCCTGGCTGTATTGCCAACATTACTGCTGCCAGTTTCAAAGGCAAATCGGCAACAAATTCGTACATGACACTATCTGTTATGATTGCGCGTGGGTATTTTGTGTGAAATACTTTGTCTATGCCAGTGTTAGGCATTATAAGTATGAGTTAAGTTTTCTCAAGTGGGCACAGAAAAATCAAACTTATTAAACTTTAACTTTTTATTTCATAACTTTGAAGATTTATTGTTCAATATTAACGCCTTATATTTTTTTTTTCAAAATTTGGATTTTTTAAAAAGTTATGAACAAGTGAATTTTTATGTGTGAGTTTTTTTAAATTGCGATTTCTTTGTAAATATTGGGAAAAAGTTAATGAAATTTTCGTGATGGGACAAGAAATGTTTTGCAATTTATATGAAATAAAGTTCTTACAAAAATTTTATTTAATTTTTACAAAAAATTAAGTTTTTAATAAACAAATTGAAATTCAAACCAAATTCTCATATGTTCAGAAACAAAATATTTCCACAGAATTGTTGTGTACATAATGTCTACACAACTTTTTTCTAAAAAAAATTTCAGTTAGTCAAGGTTTACACGAGGAAAGTTTTTCGGCAAAGTTTCCTTGTTTTTCGGCAAGAGGGGAAAAACGAAAGGGACGAGGTAAAAAATTTGTCATATGTTCCAAACGCGAAACGAAAATCACAAAAGAGAATGGACAAGAATTTGTCTCTCAGACTTTCCTCGTGTAAACGTCGACTAAGTTTCATAAACAAAAAAGTTACGAATGTTTAAGTGTAGCCACCTAGGCAATTTTACTCCTACAAACCATCCGAGAAGAAAAATTTGAATTTTACAATTCAAATACAATTTAAAAAAAAAAAAAACAATTCCAATTTTTCTTTTCGGATGGTTTGTGGGAAATTTCAAATTTCATTTTGAAATAGGGTCCGTATGGATTAAAAACACAAATTTTAGATTAATTATAAATAAATAATAAGTTATATAAATTTACAGTTAATTTTGATTTTTTTTATTTTTTTCGATGTAAATATTTTTTTAGTAATCAAATTATTTCGCCGAAACTAATAAACCATTAAAAAAGTGAAGTCAGCATTGTTTATAGAAAATTTAATAACCTTTAATTTGACTTATACTGCCGTACTAAGCGAAAAAGACGTATCTCAAAAAATTTCGTTTCGAGATAATTGATATTTTGTAAATGTCGTTTTATTCTTACTTTCTCTACGAATTTTTTAACTTATTTATGGCAACTTAAATATCATTTTAAGGTTATTTATTTATGACTTACTCAAAATACCGAAATTCCCTGCGTTTATACGCTTTTCATGAGATACGTCTTTTTCGCTTAGTATTTATAGCTTTTACTTTAATTTTGCCATATAAACTTTCATACAAAAGATATAATATTTTCTATCTTATAAAATACAGATAATATTAAATAAAAACTAAAATCAAATTATATTTTTAGAAACTATACCATATATACTAAAATTAAGATTTAAAAAATTAAGCATACATGATTGTTACTTATGAAATCTCAAGCCTTAAAAGAAGGGAGTTTTCTCCAAACGAACATGGTTTTTTCGTTCTTTTCGAAACGAAAACAAACAAGTAATGACAAGAACTTGCAACGACAATGACAACGTGATCCAGTCAAGGAAGCTTTGCGTTTAATTGCCGTTATTTTTTTTAATTTTTTTATTCGTATACGAATATAATATTTTTCCTTCGTATTTTTGAGATACGTCTAATTCGCTTAGTATGTTGTGATAAAATTGAGATAGAGGAAATTTTCTTACTACATTTTTTATATGATTGAACTAAGATACCGGCATTTGGAGCATTTCATTAGACGCGTAATTTCTTAAGCTAACTGATGCCATAGCAATCTCGAAAATTTTTTTTTTTTTTGAGATACGTCTTTTTCGCTTAGTACGGCAGTATAGTACGTTCAAAAATGAATTTTAGCTCTTGAGATATTTGTTATTAAATAAGATGGTTCCATCTTATTTTTTGGTCCAAAAACCGAAAATGACCGATATATCAAAAACGACGTGAAAGACAAAAAAAAAAAAAATGTGATTTTAGGAATCCTCAGCCGATTTTATATGAGAAATGAATAATGGCACCTAAAGTTCAGAAATTTTTTAATTATTTGTAAGCTAGTGTTATTTCCATTTTTTTTAACATCTTTTGTATGGGTGTACGCCAGTGTGCGTTGCACAAAAGTAGTTAAGAAGGACAATCCGAGTTACACACTTATTTCCCTAGCTACGTCTGAATGGGCTCTCCTAAATTCATCGTCCTTAACTGAATATGTTCCACTGTGTAATGATCCATTTATCAATAAGTTTTACGTTAAAACGCATGGCATAAATTTCTTATTTTGCTGCTTTGCTACTTGCAGCAAAAATTGTATTTCAAGTGTTGCTTGCTGACTGTGTGCCATGATATTACCATCAGAGTTGCCAAGCCTGCGCAAAATGGTGGTGGATAATTTGCTGAGTGCTTAATTAAGACTTATTTAAGAGTAGAATAGGGGAACATGTAAAGCGAGATATGAAATACAAAAAAGTTCCATGGAACTTAAAATAAACAAGCAAAACTTTGAAGTTATGTACATGTTGTTATTGTAATTGTGTAGTGAAAGTGTGTTGCTTGTTTGGCTATGTAGCAATATGCAGTCAAGTGTATGTTTGTTTATTTGTTGGTTGGTTGGTTGGTTTGTTTGTTTATTTGTATGTCAAAAACTTGTGTTGTTGTTATGGCAACACTTTTGTATACTGATTTGCTGTTTTTGTTGTATGCATGTAGTTGTGTTAAAGGTCGTCTTATATTGATTTTGTAATTGATGGGGCAAAGAAAAATAAAAGTGACTAAAATTTCGCAGTTAGCTTTCTGAAAGATGGTATGGATTTAGTTTTTCTTGTACCTATTCAAAAACAACTGACCTATTCTCTAAGAGCTACAGTGACATCGCGAGAAATACCGCGACACAAGCATGCTGAAAAATAAGGTATTCCATTTGAATTAATGTATCATGAGAATCAGTTGAAAATTTTCTCTGTAACATTCCGGCCCAGGCTGGAGCCAGGCTCAGATATCTAGGACACGCTTTCTTCAACAACCTCAGCGAATTGTACGAAAATTAAATCGGATCGCTGCTTAACTACCTAAACAGGATTAACTGGATACAGCGTTTATCCCTACTAATGCTTTATACATACATACATATTTATGTGGATTCTTTTAACAACCGTCGCTAGTATTAAAACGGCACAATTAGTGCTACTTAAGGCTTCTAGCATGCTTTCTAAGCTGCCACTCTAACCGGTTAACAAAAAAATTTCGTTTTTACAAATCGCTACTTTCTTGTGACATTAAGTCTAAGGCCTGTTAACTTATCTCTTTTCTCAATACCACTTTAATTGAAGATTTTATAAACTGCAATTATATCTCGAATTAAATTTGTTTACTCACAGTAGGTGGCCAAATTATTGGGGACTGTACTCAAATTTTTGTATTTTCTAGTTTAACCGAATTTTTTGAGCATATGAATTAGTTTATTAATTTGCTTTTGTTGCTGGTATCAATATTGTTGCTTTTGATATGCGGCTAATTTGGTAAAACGTGCTGTTGTAGTTTAGTCGTTTAAAGTTTGAATAAATAATTTTTTGTCCGCCTTTCCTATCCGTGATGTTCAAAATGTAAATAATGATTCTTATTTAACTAGTTTTACTAAGTTTCATGAATAAATTTATATTTGGACAACGGTATTGAGGTGTAACTCAATTGTTTCTTTTTTGAATGGTCAAGTCTTCAGACACGTCTATAAGAAAATATAGAGAAATACAAAAGTAAATATGTCACTCATCATATTCTCAGAGAGACATAGCTATACTTGCAAGTGTTCAAAAGTCGGTTTAAAAAAAAAAAACGGCGGGTTGCACTCCGGGAGTGCCGACAGAAGTGAAAACAAATCGTTTAATGGCAAGTTCCCAGTGTGCAAAACGGATTCGTTTCGAATTCGAAACGAACTCGTTTCTTCGCACTATTCATCCGAAACGGATTTCGTTACGAACTCGTTTCGAATTCGTTTTCGTATGAAATTCCTCTCGAAAAAATGGAAGAATTTTCCGCTTATTATGAACAAAAAACGATTTTTATTTTTAATTTTGGCCATTATCCTGGTGAGTGGAAAAAATCAATAATTAAAATGATATCGCAGCCTGGCAAAGATTCTACTTTACCATCTTCATACAGACCTATTAGCTTGCTTCCCTGCCTCTCAAAACTATTTGAAAAAGTGTTCTTAGAAAAACTTAGGTCATACCTTCAAGATAATCATCTTATTCCTCCAGACCAGTTTGGCTTTAGGGAAAAACATGGAACCATTGAGCAAGTGAACAGATTAACAAACGAACTTAGAAATGCGTTTGAACATAGAGAATACTGTTCAGCCATATTTCTCGATGTTAAGCAAGCTTTTGATAAAGTATGGCATGAAGGTCTAATTAACAAAATCAGACAGCTTCTACCTCAAAATGTCCATGCAGCCCTGGAGTCATACTTGGCAAACAGGTGCTATAGTGTTAAATATCAAAGTTTTAATACATCTGAATTTTCGATTGGCGCAGGAGTTCCTCAGGGTAGTATTCTTGGCCTTTTCTAATATATTTTATTCACCTCTTATATTCCGACTAATGACCTGCTAGTCACCTCCACTTTTGCTGACGATACGGCAATTCTAAGTAGTCACAAAAATGCTGTGGTTGCTAACAATCAGCTTCAAAATCATCTAGTTCTTATTGAAAATTGGCTATCAAAATGGCGTATCAAGGTGAATGAGCAAAAATGCCGACACGTCACATTTACATTAAATAGAAACCCAATTTCAACTTTAATATTAAATGGTATTCGAGTTCCTGAAGCAAATGATGTAACTTATCTTGGGATTCACTTATATAAACGCTTAACTTGGCGTAAGCATATCGAAGCCAAAAAGACGCAAATCAAACTCAAAGCTGCTAGTTTGCACTGGTTAATTAACAGACACTCTCCTTTAAAATTAGAATATAAAGTTTTACTGTATAATAGTGACATCAAGCCTATCTGGATCTATGGTATACAGTTATATGGATTCGCTAGTTCATCAAATATAGAAATTATAAGGGCTCAAGCAAAGATACTAAGGACAATAACAGGAGCTCCTTGGTTCATTAGAAATGAGCGTATCCATAGTGATCTTCATATACTCATGGTAAAGGCAGAATTTGAAAGACTGAGAGGAAAATACCTCCAAAAACTGCAAAATCACATCAATCCATTAGCTACGTCACTTGCCAACACTTCAGCACATTCGCGTTTAAAAAGGTCTGACCGTCCAGCTATTACAAATATATCCTCCGACCTAGCTCGTCTCGGCTACCATGTCACAATCATATCGAGGTAATAGTTACCTCTATGATGGTGGACAGGGACCTAGCCCGTCTCTGCAACCACAATAACGCAGACCGGGACCTCGCTCGTCTCGGCTGAAAGTTAATCAGGGGAGACTTAATAGTCAACAACTGCAACTTTAGATTAGTTGCCATAAACCTATCACTGCGACACTGCTCCAACGGATTATCCCATTCGCCCATGCCGCAACTGCAGATACGAACAGAATTGGTATATATTAATATATTAAAATCTATTTTCAGACCATCTTAAGTTTTTGAGTCCCGCAGACTCATAATACATACATATATTTTCAAGGTACCGTTATTTTAAGTATTGCCCTATAGTCCGGACAATTTTTAAAGTTTTAACCTAATTGGGGAATTTTTAATATATTTGTATTTAAATTCTATCAAAAAGTCAACTTTTTTTTTGAGTTAGTAGCGCTAGATTGCCAAAGTACGGTCCCCTCTTCTAGGCACTTACTATATATTTACATATGTTTAAAATAAATAAATTTGATTATGTTATGATCTACAAGGATTCAGTATATTTTTTTATTACTAAAATTATTGGATAGAGCAAAACCAGTGTTTATAAAGCAGTTTTTGTTTACTTTTTTTATTTTTTGATTCTCGCTAGAGAATTATGTTACTAACATAATTTTGCAGTCATCGTAACATAATATTTTTCGGGTTAATGGCAACACTGTCGACTGTATGCAAATATTTTTTTCAGCTGCCTCCCGCAACTTTGTACGTGTAGCCTGTTGACTGTTTCAATGGCTCTCATATTTAAATTTTTGTTTCCTTAATCCATATCATATACATACATAATATGTACATTAGAGCGGTTCAAAATAAAAACTTTTTGATTTTTCACGATGTGTCAGCGTATTACAATAGCCGGTAGCCACAGTTGGTACATTTGTACCAAAACTGGTACATTATATTCTGATTTGGTATATTCTATCAATGAAAGGTATGAAACATAAAGTTCCTAAAACTTCATAGAAAAATTACAAAGTCATTTCTTTTAAGTTTGAAAACCTTGTTCGAGTCGCAATCTCACATGTAACATCGCATGTGTGCATGACGGCGCGAACAGAGTTTATTTCCAATTTTGTTGAAATTTTACGAAAAAACTGTATTTGTGTGAAGTTTAGTTTACTTACTTACTTACTTGGGTGGCCATAACAACCCGTTACCGGGTTACGGCCGACCTCAAAAGCTCTCTCCAGGCGCCTCTGCTTCGCGCGCGCCTTCTCCAATCATTCACACCAAGCGTGGATAGGGTTTCCTCGGCTTAGTCTTTCCATCGGAGGCATGGTCTTCCTCTTCGTCGTCGCCCAGCTGCTTCCGCATCAAACACCTTTTTCGCCGGAGCTTCTTCGTCCATACGCACAACATGTCCCAGCCAGCGGAGACGTTGGATAGTGATGCGCTTGACTATGTCAATGTCAGCGTAGAGCTCGTACAGTTCGTGGTTCATTCGAATACGGTAGTCGTTGCCGACGTGAACAGGACCGAAGATTTTGCGAAGAATTTTTCTCTCAAATACCCCAAGCGTGGCTGCATCAGTCTGCGACACAACCCATGCTTCTGCACCGTAAAGTAACATCGGTAAGATGAGCGTCTTGTAGAGTGTCAGTTTTGTCGGGCGAGAGAGGTCTCTACTACGCAATTGCTTATTGAGACCATAGTAACACCTGTTAGCAAGAGTTAGTCTTCGCTTTATCTCCAGGCTGACATCGTTTTGAGTGTTCACGGCGGTGCCAAGATAGGTGAATTCCTTGACAACTTCGAAAGTATAGTTGTTCGCAGTAACAAAGGATCCAATACGACGCGTCTCCCTGTTTGTGGACAGCATATACTTTGTTTTGCCCTCGTTCACCGTCAAACCCACTTTCGCTGACTCTTTTTCGATAGCAGAGAACGCAGCAGTAACATCTCGCTTACAACGTCGAATGATATCAATATCATCGGCATATGCAAGAAGCTGGACACTTTTGTAGAAAATAGTGCCATTACGATGTACACTGGCTCTTCGCAACACCCCTTCCATCACAAAGTTGAAGAGGTTGCAGGATAGTGGATCGCCCTGTCTGAAACCTCGTTCGGTATCAAATGGTTCGGAGAGGTCCTTTCCTACTCTGACGGAGCTGGCTGTGTTGCTCAACGTCATTCTGCAAAGCCGCACCAGCTTCGCAGGTATACCGAACTCAGACATGGTGGCATACAGGCAATCCCGTATCGGGCTATCGAAAGCAGCTTTAAAATCGATAAAAAGATGATGGGTATCGATCTGTTTTTCGTGGGTTTTTTCCAGGATTTGAAATAGTGTGAAGATCTGGTCTATGGTGGACTTACCAGGTCTAAAGCAGCACTGATATAGCCCAATCAGTGTGTTGGCAAACGGCTTAAGTCTTTCACACAGTACAGTCGACAGGACCTTGTAAGAGATGGCAAGAAGACTGATTCCGCGGTAGTTAGCGCAGATTGTCGGTTCACCTTTCTTCAGTACAGGACAAAGGACACTGAGATTCCAATTGTCGGGCATGCTTTCTACTAGCCATATTTTGCAGATGATTTGATGCATACACCCTATCAGCTCATCGCCGCCGGTTTTGAACAATTCAGCAGGCAG
Organism: Tricholauxania praeusta; assembly: GCA_949775025.1. Taxonomy (NCBI): domain Eukaryota; kingdom Metazoa; phylum Arthropoda; class Insecta; order Diptera; family Lauxaniidae; genus Tricholauxania; species Tricholauxania praeusta. The sequence continues at coordinate 114,924,877 of OX459028.1, forward strand.
GCCATCGGCACCAGCCGCTTTGTTGTTCTTAAGTCGTTGGATCTTTGTTTAGTTTAATTGCTTCAAATAAGTCTCTCAGTTTTGCGTTTTCGAGTTTTTGTTTTGTTTCAGTCAAAACTTTAATTCAGTCGGTCGAAAATTGTAAGCGCTATGTGGTTGATCAATTTGAAAAATGTTATTTCGAAAAAAAAACAGTACCTACGGACCAGTACATTCTGGAAGTGGGCCGCCAAAATTTAGAATTCGAGGCCTTAGATATTTTGTTCGTCATAACTCTTTTACACTTATTATGTCATGTTCAAGGTACTAAGGCATCTTTTAAGCCTATAAATCAAAAACTATGTTCTAAAATGTTTACTTTGGCTTAACACCTCAAGTCAATCCACTTTCAATAAAATATTAGGAACTACGCACACTTTTGCTGTTAACGCGGTGTGGGGTATTTAATTTTTGGCAAGGTCAGAATAGAGGTGTGTCTAGTTATATAAATTATATTTTACAGTGTTGATGCTCCTTCGCAATCAAAAAAAAATTTCGTTCGAAATGGCTACCTCAGTTGGCTAGCAAATAAAAAAAATTGCTTTTTACACTGTTTGCGCAAATTTTTAAGTCATCAAGGCATGCACAAAATGCTTTGATTGCCCAAAATATTGAAAAAAAAAGTTCCAATTGAAAGTTGATGCATTGATGAGCGAAAGAGATACAACTTTTAAAAATACAGTTTGTCAAGCTGAGCTTGCCTTGGTGATGCATTATGTATAGTTTGGCATTTCTTCTGATGAACTACCTACCGAATTTATTAAGTGTATACTTTTCAGATTCAGTAATTGCTTCACAATTTTTATTTGTAAAATAAATTATAAAGCTGGATATGCGTTTTGTTTCGCTGAAAAGACGTACTTTTTTTCTATCATAATCACCAATACAGTGAATATCGATTTCTTAGACAATAGGTCCCTTTTTGTGGAGGACTAAGCACATATGTATGCAGCTGTATATTTAGAAAATGCACATATGTAAAATAAGTTTGCGTATAAATTTGTTTTAAAGTTTATACCTATGAACTATTAATGTTCATCAAAATAATGTTGGTAAATTTTTTTCCTATTTGGTACATTTTTTCGGTAAATTTGGTACAACCAAAAATTCTCAAGTGGCAACCATGCTTATATGTCTGGACAAAGCCCAATACTAAGATTAAGGTTAATATTGAAAACTGGATTAGCGCCCTCTGTTTTAAGTCGACATCCTCATCATCCTTAAATCCTCATCTCTGCTTGGCTTTATTAAGAGGTGGGCAAAAGAATTTAATAGCCCTTTAGTAACGGTGACTTTATATAATACAATAGTGCGCCCTCACTTAGAGTACGCCAGCCAAGTATGGTCACCATTTTATAATATTCATATAAATAGAATTGAAAGAATTCAAAAAAATTTTATTCGTTTTGCTCTCAATGGCTTAAATTGGATTGACCCTTTAAGCCTTCCTCCTTATGTGGATCGTTTAAAGTTATTACATATGCAGTCTTTGAGCTCGAGTAGAAATATTGCGGATATACTTTATCTGCATCAACTTGTAACTGGGTCTCTTGCTGCACCTGAGCTTCTTAACTATATACATTTTAATAGTAATCGGAGGAGTACTCGTAACTCTTATCAGTTATTTTACCAACCGGTTAGTAGAACTAATTATATGGCTACAGCTCCTTTTAATCGCATGACAACTCTTATTAATAATTGCGAAGTTTATAACATTAGCTTGTCAAAAGGTCAACTCAAGCTTAGACTGAAAACTAACTGTAGCTAAATTTGTAGCTTAATGGTGGTGTGAATTTTTTTGTTTGTGTTGTCCGAGCGCCACAGCATGCTGGGTAAATTTTTTCTAACATTTATGCCTTGGACCACGTAAATTTATACATATAATTATTTTAATATATATATGTCTATTTTTACATGGTGTGAGTGGGTATGTTGAGAAAGTGCGATAAAGCTAAGAAAAAATTATAAAATAAATAACAAATTAATGTGCATGATAATTTTTTCTATTCCATTTTTTATTGAATAAGCTTTTTACTTGGTATAAAGCTTCAATGCTAAATAGCTAAGAAGGCTATAATAGCTGTAGTAGCTAAACTCTATTATTATTATTATTAATCCATTTTCAAAAATATTGATTCAAGAAATGGTGCAAGTTACAGAGGTTATAAAATTTTCCAACAAAGTGGGTATAGTTTTCGGGCAATTATCGATCAGGAAATTCGAATCCATGATTTGTTTTTTTTTTCTTCTTCTTTCTTTCTTATCAAAAAATTTAAATAATCAAAAAAACTAATCACGGATTCGAATCTCTCGATCAATAGTAACTGTTTGAAACAAAAAAAAAAATTTTGAATCACCTTAATATGTAAATTTGTCGACTCCGATTCGAAAAAAATCAGGTCTGTTAATTTAGAAAAATGCAGATATCTAGGTTTTGAAATAAGATAATGATATGGGCATTTCCATTGTGGCGTTACGTTACGTTTGTACGAAAAAATATTTGAAAAAAAATACAAAATGTCACATTTTTAAAAAGGTTTTTTTATATTTGCATAGTAATTAAGTAGCACTATATTAAGTAAGAAAATTGACAACAATCGACCATAAGGATTTCAAGATATAAGCAAAAATTTGCACTGGCGTTACGTTACAAAAAACAGAAGTGGGTTTTTGACTTGGATTTCAAATTGCAAAACTCTGCGAATTGGGTAAAGCTTTTAGTATAAAACTTTTTTTAGTAGGACTTGATATAACATAGGTTTATTTTCCAAATTGTCAAATTTAAATATGGAAAATATTGAAGAACGTCATAAAAACTTAAAAGTCGAAAAATTTTAAAAAAACAAAATATCATACAAGGAAATTATTGACAATTTGGCTTTACGTTACACACTTTCGAAATTTATTATAAAACTAGCAAAATCCGGCGCGCGTTGCTACGCCTCAACAAATAAAATATAAAGTGTTTTTATTTTAGTTGGATTAAATAAGTAAAAATTATTTTATTGATATTTATCTCATTGCGAGTGGATAAACAACGTTGTTGGTTTTTCTATTTGGCTCATAAGTGAAGAATTGAACTGGCGGGAATGATTGGAATGCGTAGAATCAGCACCTTTGAATGAGTTTAATTTGGTTACAGTCCTTGTCTTCTATATATATACCGAGTCTCATAGTCATAGTCTTTTATTATTTTGGAGGCATGGCACTACCCATTTTTTCATTGAATCTTACTTTCTTTCTTTTTGGCTCATTTTTTTTCTAAACCAAACTACTTATGTTAAGAAATTTTTACAGACTATAAGAAACATATACACCAAATCTTATCCATCTGCGTCAAATAGTTGTTGATACATATAAAAGTTGATTTTTTCTCATATGGAAGCGTGGTACTGCCCATTTTTGCATGGAATCTTACTTCTTTCTCTACTCTTTATATATGTACCAAGTTTCATTTATCTGCATCAAATAGTTGATAAGATATGATGAATCATATTTTCTTTTAGATAACGGGGCGTGGCATCACCCATTCTATTCTAAGCTGTGCCTGTTTATATAATAGAGGTCTGCATAAGTATAATCGTTAACTTACGAAACTGTTACCGAAGTCAATTTTATTGATTTGAATGCGTATACATAGCGTTTGCTTGTGTTACTGTTACCATCATTATAAGTTTCTCTTCTTACTCGTAACCAACTGTACGTAGATGAATGCGTCATGTGTACGGATAATATGCATGTATGCTGCGAGTACAACAAGTTGCGCGATTACTACGCATTTGATATTTTGTACTACGCAGTAATGCACTTTAACATGCGTAAGAATGTTTAGTGAGGATCAGTGAAAATTTAATGTGTGCAGGCGAGTGAGGTCTTTGTTTTCTAAATAAATTTATGTTATATTATAAAAACAGTTTTTGAAAACAAATATGAGCCATGTAAGATTATACATATGTACACAAAGTAAAATATTATATTAAAGTGAACATGTTTTATTTGCTTCTCCTTTATTATAACTTTTGATATTGTTGGCAATGTTGCCACTTTGTTAATTTATTTATTATTTTTTTTTTTTTTAATTTGGTCCAGCATTGGTAAATATTTTTAAAATGTGATAAGTACAGTGAAATTCGACTTTTAAAGTGATTTATAAATTTATTCATAAAGTGTTTCTTTGTGAAGCTTGAGCTTTTTGCATATACTTATGTATATAAGTATGTATATCAAAAATCTATATAAATCTTTGTTTAATATTTGTTAAGGGCATTCGGGAGATTTTCGACAAATAAAAAGACATTTTTTTAAATTTTTTTTGAAGCTGCATTTCATCTTAGACCAAATTTTTTTTACATTATTAAAGTATAACTATTCAAGACTTATCTCTGAAATTTTGGTCCAAAAATATTTATCAATAAGTTAGAAAAGTGCAATGCCATGAACGACCTCAAAATTTGCGGTGAGCAAGATATCTGGAGACTGGACTGGTTCATCCGAAAAAAGAAATTTAACTTTTTTTCGGCTAAGCAAATAGTTAGGGGGCGTTTGATCAACCTATAAAACCTTTTTTTTTACTTTTTCACTCATTTTTTGAAACGAAAAAATCAGAAAAACTATGGAAAATAGCATGAAAAACATTGAATCGTTTTTGATAAAAAGTGATGTAATATAAGTACTTTTAAACGAAAAAGATTCCGGGTTTTTTATTCTATTTCCTATAGTTTTTGAGATATTTCGTTACAAAAAGCGTATGTGATTTATTTATGAATTATGTTTATTTATATATTTTGTTATTTCTTTTATATGGACTGAACTAACATTTTTGTTTTATCGTTGTGATTAATAAATTATTCTAAAAAAACTTTGGACTTTGTAAATGTAAATATATGGCAGTAGTTATAGTCATTTTTCTAGCATCATTCTAAAGATAAAACTACCAAAAAGTATTTTAAACACAATGATGGTAAAAAATTTATATAATCCCGGACATTTGTTTTATTTTAGTTTTCAGATAAATAAATAAAAAAGTTGCGCATTTAAATCTTCTGGCAACGCCTTGGTGCATAAATGAATTCTCTCTTCCTCACTTTCATCGAATAAATTAGCGCGTCATTCAGTTCGATTCATTACCTTCAGTTTTGTTGTGCGTACACATACACGAAGCTTATTCAACTTTTTTTACTTTACGCTATGGTACTCAAAGGAAATGTGTACTTGTAATTGGAGGAACAGAAAAGTGAACGAGTACTGAAACGAGTAAATTTTTGGTATCCGTGCAGACCTCTATTATATAAAAGCCTCGTGGTGTGAATTCCATGAGAACCGATTAAGCGATCATCGAGAAAATTAATGTTCAAAAAATATATTTGTATGATGGCCACCCTAAATATGCTCACTAAAAAAAAGTATTGAAGCCTTAGCTAAGCCTCTTAATATAAAAGTTACTTGGTGTAAATTCGGTATGAATCGATAAACCGATATTTAAAAATATTTCTGTATGAGGACCACCCAAAGTGTGAACCCTAAGTAAAATTTTTACTATCTAATATGTGCTCCTTCATATAAAAGCCATGTGGTGTTAAGACCATGAGAATCGATTAAACAGTCTTTGAGAAAATGTTATTTAAAAAATATTTTTGTATGATGGCCACCCTAAATAAAAGTTTTATACTCTATGAATCTATGCATCTATGAATCGATTAACCGGTCTTAGTGAAAATGATTTTTTTTTAAATATATTTTTGTGAGGGCCACCCTAAACAAAAATTTTATTGTGTAGCCTAAGCTATGCTTCTTAACATAAGAGATACGTGGCGTAAATTCGGTGTGAATCGTCTAACCTGTCTTCGTGAAAATTATTTTTAAAAATATTTTTGAATGAAGGTCACCCTAAGTATGCACCCTAAATAAAAGTTTTACAGCCTTATATGTGCCTCTTAATATAAAAGCCATGTGGAGTAAATTCCATGAGAATCGATTGAGCGGTCTTCGAGAAAATGATATTTATAAATATTTTTGAATCAGGACCACCCTAAGTGTGAACCGTAAATAAAATTTTTACTATCTTATCTTTTTAATATAAAAGTCATGTGGTGTAAATTCCATAAGAATCGATTTAGCGGTCTTCGAGAAAATGATATTTAAAAAATTTTTTTATGTGAGGACCACCCTAAATAAAAGTTTTGTAGCCTAAGCTATGCTTCTTAACAAAAGAAATACGTGGTGTAAATTTAGCGTGAATCGATTAACCTGTCTTTGTGAATGATGTTTAAAAATATATTTGTATGAGGGTCACCCTAAGTATGCACTTTAAATAAAATTTTTACAATCTAATTTGTGCTCCTTAATATAAAAACCATACTGTGTAAGTTTCATGAGAATCGATTTACCTGCCTTTGAGAAATCGCTATTTTTAAAATATTTGTGTATGGGGGCCACCTTAAATAAAAGTTTCATCGTCTTAGCTATGCGTCTTAATATAAGAGACATGTGGTGTAAATTCCATGTGAATCGATTAAGTGGTCTTTGTAAAAATGCTATTTTAAAAATATTTGCGTATGAGGGCCACCCTTAATTAAAGTTTTATAGCCACCACGCTCCTGGTGTCTAATCCTGTTCATATTTTGTGAAGTGCTGAACATAGACTATGTGCATCCTGACACCGAATTTCAAGACTTTTGCTATCATATGAACCAAGATAAAGCGAGTTAAAGGTTTTAATTGCATGTAAAGTGCCACGCCCCTTACTTTTATCAAAATAAAATATAGCCCATGTTACTCAGGAATAGCTTAGCTTTCTATTAGTAGAAGAATTTTTGGAATCGGTTCTGTAGTTCCAGAGATTACCCTGAACATACAAACAAACAAACCTTACCTCTTTATATAATAGAAGAGATTAACTATTTGTTTAGTAACCGAGTTTTTTATTAAAATTAGTTCAATTTATTGACCTTAGTTAACATACAAAATTTCAGGCACTTGCGATCGTCAGAGTAGAGATAATGAGAATATATGTTTTTTTTTCTGGTGTTACGTTATCTTAGAATTTCATTGAAATCAAATCAAAATTTTACCATTAATTGGTATTTGTTTGCTCTTTTGCATTTATTTTACGGTTAGTTGTCATTCTAGCCAAGGTTTTGCGATAAGAATGCAATTGCACAAATACTCTTAGAAATGTAAATTGCAATGAGAAGATGCTCTTAGAAATAAGTAAAACTAACGAAAACGTGAACGATATATAGCCATCGTTACTAAGGAAAGCTTTGAACTCTTTAATTTAATTAAATTTGATTATCTCTCTTTAATAATGCAAGTAAGAAAAAACTGTTGGTTTACTTTAAATTTTTCGTTCAGGGTAGACTTTTCTGTGGAAATGCCCATATTAAAAAATATAAAAAAAAGAAAAATTTTACATTGAGCATATTTGTGGCTGGACTTACAAAACTCAAATTTGTGTTCTCAACACATGATTTTTAGGCATTTCTTGCACCTACATATACTTTGTCATTCTACGCTTATGGGACGGACAGAAATTACATATTTTGCGCTTTTTAGGTTGTGGTTCGTTTTCTGTATCATTTTGTTCATCAGGCAAAATAGCTCGAATATTCCTTTTTATTGATTCCCGAAGAGTTACAACCACAAAAAGTTGCACAAAACTTATACTTCGTCGTTTTGACGACGCTGTACCGCTGAATTCCACGTTTGGTGGCTGTTTACGCGACGAACGTCCGTTTACGACAAGCTCTCGTCCAAAGAGTATCCAAAGAGATGAAGCTCTCGACAGAATTCTACTACTAACGCAAAAAAAAAAATCAGTCGCGTCACTGCATTTAAAAACTCACCCACCCATGGTGACTAATAAAATTCTTGGCCTTACCACTTAGGACATTTTGGTCCAAATTAGGGACATATAAGAACTAATTTTATTATGTAGTCAAAAAAAAACAATGCAATTTAGATAAATTCTAAATAATGTAATGAAATAAAGTACTAAATAATATAGTTTGCAAGTCTTCTGTCCTTTAAATATGCAAAAATAAGTTCCAAGCTTTTTTTAGTTAAACATCTTAACATATGGCAACCTACTAATTGGGCAAATGTCATATTATACTTCACCACTGATTTTTTCATTTCCATTGAAATATCAGTTTGTTCACCAAATTAAAAATAAAAATAAATATTTCCCCTCCTGCACGGTTGTAAAAATCAAGTCTTTTCACTAATACATACGAGTCCAATTTAAACTTACATGGGTCCATTAGGAATTTAACCTCACACTCCTACAAATTTTTTCAGCATTCTTCTTCTTTTTCTTAGTTTCTTTATGAAGGAAACGGAATTAAAAGAACATTATTATGCCCACCCAAATAATAATAATGAGTTTTAAGAATCAAAAAATTATATATCTTGTTTGACAAGGCCTAAAAATGATTGCAATTGTGTTTCGAAATTTTCATATTTCAGCATATTTTTCAGTAAAATATTTTTTCACCACGACGTTAAGATGTTGCCCCTACGGACAAAAATTAAGCCACACGCCGTAAAATGTTTGAAATCGGCAAAGTTTTCCCAAAAAGCAAGTTAATATGACGGCTTTCAACGAGTTAACTTATTTTTGCATATAAAGCGAATAATTATACAGATCGCATGAAAATAAATGTTTTGATCACAACCTTACTAAGCATAATAAGTTAGAAAAATGCTCTGACGTTTGTTTAATTTTTTTTTTGTACTTATTTAGTATAAAATATAGCCGAAAATTTTTAATTTAATCATTAATATTAGCCGAAACACTTACAATCGCGCCCGTCGTCAGTTTCTTATAAATCTAAAACTCAATTACAAATTTTATTAAATGGAAAGTATTAAAGGAAAAATAGACTTAGTGTTACTAAAAACATAAGCTTATTAAAGATTCTGTCTGGCTTATATATTTTTCCAAAAAAATCATTTATTTTCAAGCTTCATTTACTGAAAATATTGCTAAATTTTTTTAAGAAAACTTGCAATGGTTTAAAATTGTTATTAGTTTGACTAATAAAAAATTGAACAATTGATGAAAAAACTAATTAAAACTGTATTAGAAAGTAAAAATGTTAAGAATTTGTGGAGTTTTGTCCTCAAGTTTTCGATTTAAATCTTTTTAAAATTAAACTTCTGAAATAATTGCGTTCACTGTGAATTGTGGGTAAGCAATACGTACTCCTTTGAATGAAACAAAAATTTTATTGAATTAACAAATTTTTTATTAATATTTTACAAATCTATAGACAAAGCTATTTTACATCTAGAAAAAAATCAAGTTAGAGCCTGTTCATATATTACGTAATGCTGTTTTTAGCCTAACTTCCTTTCCCTTAAAGACTTATGAGCAGCTCCTTATCGAGCTGGACTATTTCTTAATCGTGTAGCTCGTTTTTTACTATTCACATGAACTTATTTTCAATTTAGTGATCTATTTTTAGCATGCTTACTGTTAGTTCATAAGTTTTCATGGCGATTATATAGACATATTTCAACTTTTTTTCAAGTTTGCGATTATGTAACATGTTTTCTTAGCATTCACAAGAAAACTGTCAGTAACTGATGACATTCAAACAACAATTTACGCGCTGCTTTCAAAAACATTTGTTCATATTATAATTAAAGTTACATAGTTTTGTAAGAAACTGAAATGAATAAGGATCTTGAAACATTTTTTTTTGTTTTGATAACATTATAAAGCTATGTAACTTTTCAATTATATAACAGCATTATGAAAATATTCCCAAGTGATTCCCCCAATCGCCTGATAATATCCCCAATCAAGACAAGTTTTTCAAAAATTTTATTTCACAACATACGGCAGCATTGTTTGAAACGAGTCACACGTATTCTCTGACGAGCAATACGTGTGAGCAGAATTTTTGGGCAGAGAAGAGCTTCATCTCTTTGGATCCTCTTTGCTCTCGTCACAGACTAACATTGTTAAAAAAATTAAAGCATAATATGCGTGGCAGGGCAAAACGTACCGCGCGCGGTACTGCGGCAGAATGAAAATAACTTTTCATATACGTATATAAAGCAGAGAGCGTAAAATTTAATTCAGTTTGCTTTGAAAAGCGAACAAAGCACAACTACACATGCATTGAAGAACATTTAAGAGAAACACACGTGTAGTGGTGCCCAGCTCTGATAATATGCGGTATAAACAAAGCGAATAAACAAAGAGCGAGAGCGCGTCGTCAATTCGACGAAGTAAAACGTTCCAGGGCTAAGCAATTTTAAAACTTTAAAAACTTGGTAATATGCATATAAGAATATCGTGATAGTTTTATAGTAGATTGAGATCATGCGTTTAGGAATAAAACGAAACAATTTCGATCAAAATCGATCCAGTAGTTTCTGCGTGATGCGCGAACATCAAAACTGGAATATGTTTAGTGGATCGCAAGTCCTGAGTCGCGGCCGAAGGGATAGTTTGGCCGGTAACATATACAAAAATCTTCCCCGTTTACTTATATAGACGATACTTTCAAAATCACAACGTTCTCATGGCCGCCCTATCCAAGTAGGAGGTTACGTAAAACTGATCACTTCCCAGGTTCGATCAAAGTAGCTGAAGCTTTGGCAGAATTTTCATTTGACGCAATTCTATAATATATGGGGGGGGAGGGCGCAAAAAAACCCTCCGGATGTATATTGCTTGTGTTTTTAGTAACACGAAAAACACGGCGTAGTTTGTACAACTAAAATACCTAAAATGGTTCGGTACCTTGGCACCGAAGGCACGGCTTAAATTACCTTCCAAAAATGATTGTTATGGTTCTATACCTTTTTCAAAGACTTTGTACGTTTCAAACAATTTCCAATACTTTTTTGTCTTATTATGAATTTATTAAATTTAAAGGATATTAAGGTATCTGGAAATTAATCTCTTCATAAAATGTTTTCTGAATAAGCTGATTTTGGTTGCAAATTACTTTGATAGCTATTTTTGGCCCAAGGCTAGACTGAACCTTTGGGTTGTATAAGTGATTATTAAACTTTTAGCAAAAACTTAAGCACTCAAATAAATGTTTTCTCGGGAACTTAAGACGACATTTTAAATATTTGTTTGAGGGCCATGGATTTGTTAATTTAATTTGAAGTATTAGGCTGAAATAAAATCAAAAGCATATTTTACTTTTAAAATTGTTTCACAACAAGATAAGTATTTTTATGCTTCAAGCATTTTGGTGAAAAAACCGTGCCTTTACCAACACTCTAATTTAGAATTCAGCTAAAGTTAAGCATAGCGTGCGATTTTTAATCTCGATGACGATGACGATGTGCCAACATATGCACATGACCTAAATACACTCTCACATTAAAAAAAAAATAAAAAAGGATCCCAGCATACATTTGGAAGATTGTTGAATCCATTTTATAACTCTTCTAGAAGAGTGTACTCTCTTTTTGCTGTAAACTTTTTAACATTTCCGAAATTTGATATATTGATTGCCATTGCATTATGATTTGATAACCTTTTCCTTAATTTCATTGTTCAAACATGTACCCTTGCAAATGGTAATTTAGTTGTGGTTTTATTTAGATAAGGTTAGAGCATTACGTCTTATCTTGTCCTCAGTAAAATGTCAGGCTAGCCTATTAAGATTTAGAGGTCGCGACAGTCATTTCAAAAGTTTTTAAAAACGTTTATTGTCTTTTGATGCTTTTAAAATCAATCGAAATGTGGGTGTATTTCAAAAATATTCTCTAACTATCGTTTTTCTTGTACATTGAGTCACTGAAAACGATGGAATCACTAATTTGGCCAAAAACTAAATTAATAAAAAGCATTGCTAGGATGATTATTACCGAACAAATATCTACTTTTGCGCTTCAAATACAAAAACTCTAAATCATACGCGCGTTCATACGCAGACAAAATACATAAAAATAACATAAGAATCATAAGTTCGGATCTGGTATAAAATAGATTAATGCTTACTACCTTTTTTAGCAAATACTTAACGAGGTCATTTTGTAAGGCATGGGGGAAATAAGACGATAAGCAGATCGAAAATTTCAATTTATTAAGTCTTGACCTGCTTAATACCTAGCTTACGCTAAAGGAAGGTTGTGAGTATGTTGGTAGAGGTTTTTTGTTTTCACATTAAAACATTTGATTCATGTCACTTTTCGTGCGGATCTTAATTTCATATTCATTTTAAGTAAAATATTTTTAATAATTGTGGTTCAGTGGGTAGAGCCGTTCCGAACCTGAACGATTTCTATACAAGCGCTTACAGGTTCAGCCTTTACTTCTGCGCGTTGGTTTGATTCTTGGATACAAAATTAACATCAAATACACTAATGCCCCGATTTGCGTCGTTAACAGGGACCGGAGAAGTGCGACGCAAATCGAAACGACGCAAATTGGGTCGACGCAAATCGGGGCTCTGTAGCATACTTGTTGGCATTTCTCTCTTAGGCAAACTCCGTCGGATTGTAAGACTGAGTGGCGATCATGGCTCACTTTAAGAAAAGTAAGGTACGAAAGCAATGGGTAAAACAACCAACGCTTCCACTCAAGCAACCATGCTAACAATAGCCCCAGCATACTTAACGGTCAACTGGGTCGTTTATACAAAGTTATTGTGTATACAACAACAGCAGCTGCAACAAAAACAAACAACAGAAATAACAAAAATATAATCAATTTGTGCTGATAGTGCACTTTATAAAATGTTCTCACTTTGTAACAAACCGATTAACTTCAACATATGTACATTGTTGTAAGCTCCCGCCCACCACTTTGAATGCCGAGTGAAAAATTTGCTGAGTTTTGTAATCCATGAGGAACGCAACTAATTTGCCAAATTCGGTAACATCCAACAACATGATGATGAATGTTTGTTAGCAGCTTGTTGTTTCAAATTAACATCTTATGCATGATGATTTTGGTGCTATTGTTGATACCCCTGAGTGTGAGTGTAGTTTATGTTTTTGTAAAGCAAACATTTTAATTTTTAACTACAACTACAAAATTTTTGCTTCGTCATGGTGGTATATTAAACCCTCGAAATATGATTTAAGTAAATTTAGAACAAAGTACATAGATATACTAAAAAATAATTAATAACCCAATTATAAAAGACTCCATATTTTTAACCGTAACTGCGAATATATAAGAAGCTATAAATTACGTACCCAGTAGGCAAAAGCTATAGTAAGAAGCTGGGCGCAGGGCCTGACTTACCCACAAGAATATAAGGCTTGAGGCTAGGGTGCAGAGTCCGTGGGGGCGCTGAGAATTATCGTTGATTTTCAATTTATTTTCGCATTTTTATGCATTTATAAATATGTAGTTCTAAGTTCATAACTTTTTTTTACATTGATTTTAAATTTAAAATAATTCTAAAATAATACTCCAGCGATACCTACCGACCACTTTAAGTATTAAAACGATATTTTTTGACATTCGATTCAAAATAGAGGCAAGAAGAATAGCAGAAAAATTAAAAACACTCCAAATGACGATAATGTTGTGTTTTTGGAACTCTGTGCTGGTCAAGTTTCAAATTGTTAGTGCACAGCTTCCATCAAATTATGTTGATTTATCAAACATTGTTACTCTATATAAGTATGTACTAAAGCACTGCACAGACGCTTCGCATCAGATGCGACTAATGCGTGTGGTGTCACATAGAACGCGCGATTTTATTTGACATTTTTTATTCGCTATTATTTCTTTTTTCGCTTTTCATTTTTTTTCGGAAATTTTTTTATCGCACGCAAATTTCCAATAAATTATTCCATTCCATTTACCTTTTTTTCACATTGAATTCGAAATTAAACAAAACTTGCACAAATAAGTAAATATTTATTTTTCAATTTGTCAAATAGTGATGTTTACTTTCTTTTAGCTGTCAAAAGCGTCTAACGCGTTTAAAAAGTTTAAAGTTGACGAACTTTGGGCATTGAAAGCAGCGCAGGCGTCAGTCGCTTCTGTGTATATATCACTCTCCATATAAATGCATATAATCAATTCTTCTGTCAAAGCGTCTGATGCTCGCGATACATGCGCTGCTTTCTATGTACCGGAGCCCAGGGTTCCCAGATGAAAACTACGAAAATTACCCAAACACATTTTTCCCCCCCAAAATGCATCAATTTTCAAAAATTTTCCCCAAAAAACTTTTTATAATAATTATTTTTTCTTGGAAAATATAAACTTTAATGTATGCATAATGTTATCTTTTGCTAACTTTTTTTTCCCAAAATGAAGCAATTTCTATCCATTTTCCTCAAATAAAATCAATTAATTTATTTATTTATACATAAATATGTACATTTAATATAAATATTTATTTTAGAAATATTTGCTTTGTTTTTTCTTAACATAGAGAAGAATAATTTTGTTTAACATAAAGAATATTTGTACATAACATAGGGAAGAGTTTTATTTTTTTTTTGTTGGTTTTTTCAAGTTTTTGCGTTTAAAATTATTAAAAATTCCATGTGGCAAGTTTAAACTTTTTTCTGCGAAAATGGTTTCGAATACGATGAAACATTCAAATAAATGAAAAACACGAGTACGAATGCAATCCATGTCCCACCGAGACGTGAATTGTTTAATACGGTTTTCGATACATAATCCGTTTTTGCCGGCAACGGAAATATAGTAAGTGCTTAACTAATATAGCAGCGAGTGTAAAAACCGTTAACAGAAGACTCAGGGAAATAAATTTGAGTGCCCAGAATCCACGACGAGTTCCCTTGTTAAAAAAAATACATACCACTAAGAGGTCGGAATTTGCGCATGGGTACTTAGAATGGCATCTTGCAAAGTAGAGTGGAGCTATGAGACTAAGATCATTTCACGGATCATATTATGTGTTTGGGTTGCACCTTACATATTGACGAGGGCCTATTCCACCAAAAAGACGAGTGCCTTTTCCACAAAAAGACATCGCTCCACATAATCTTGCTCTACTTTGCATGCGGCCATTCCAAGTACCCGTGCGCAAAGTATGATCTCTTTGTGAGTAAAGTTAATTTAATTATAAAATTTGAATGCCTGAAAATTGTGGCTCTGATCAGTGTTGCCACTGAGAAATTTATTTTCCTACCAAAATTTTCTCGAAAACCTACCAAAATCGTTTGTAACCTACCAAAACTTTACAAATTAAAAAAAAGTCCTTTTTGCAGCATTGAATGCGTTTATTAACATTGAATGCTGTTTAAAATAATATGCTTGTATGTCGTCGTTTGAAATGCTTAACACATCAATTGTCGGGCGCAAAAAGTTACCACATGACACATGCAGCGTACTATTAAACCATGAACGTTAGAAGAAAGAAAAATAGTAATTACTAATCATTTTGAAGTCAACAAAGGTAAAAATCTTTTAAAAAAATGAAAACCAGCGGTTTACGGTATTATTAAATAATATTAAGAGGACAAAAGGATTTCAAATAAACAACGTACGGTGACAAAAAAAAAAAACGTTTAGCTCGAGAGACGGAAAATGGACCATCCGAGAAATTTTTAAAAATACATTCATATCTACTCAAAAACTTACTGTAATGGTAAAATTAATTTTCATTTAGAAGCCCATGCCGTTCGAAACGTTCTCCGGAAAAATAATTGTAATGGCAGAGTCGCACAGGATAAGCCATGCGTCAACAAAAAAAATTCGCTTGAATTTTGCAAAAGACTACTACATTTTAAAATATTCCCTTTTTGGAGCATGGTAAACACACCCTAAGTGGTCGGGGTTCTGAAAAAGAGCCTTATTTTGGCCTGACAATAACCGTATAACCTACAGTCCGTTTTAAAATGCTATTTATTAAACCCCACAAATTCAAATTTATTATTACGGAAATATTTTTTTTATTATGTCATCTTATGTACATAAAAAAGTTTAGTTCTTAGAACTTAAGACCTTTTTTAGCGACCCGATTTAGATCACAGCTGTGATCAAAAAAATTATGTTATTTAGGGCCGGGTTCACAGTGTTTAGTTAACTAAAGATTTGAGGTCAACTATCTAATTTCAGTTTCATAGCAATTAGTTAACCAACCAAATTTAACAGGCTAACTAATAGTTAACTAACAGCTGATTGCTGTCATAACGAAAAAGAACATAAGAAATAAAAACACAAGTTTCAAAGATGCAAATATGTAAGTATCTACAGTGGCGACAATTTAAATAGCACAGGTAACCTAACTTTTATGGTTGTTGAAATTACTACTTCTACATTTCCAAAATCAAAATAACAAAGTCGCAGAAATTAAGCATAACTATTGTTTATTGCATTAAAGTAAAAAAAAGTTCAGTTCCATTGCTTATTGAAAAAATATGTTATAAAAATGAAAGTAATATTCTATTTTACAAGACAAATTAAATAGCACACTTCGCGTATTTTTAGTAATTTCCTTAGAAAAAACAAAATAAAATACATATTAATACAAATGCAAATTAGTATTTTGTTAGAAATCCCTTGTTTCGTATGACAGCGGCGTTCCATTGATGATAACAAAGCCTGGCATCGCTCCTTCTGTATAGCTGACCAAGCGCGCTGCACTTCGAGCCAAAGTTGATCCAAATTCTTGACCGTGAATCGATTAATGGTGCGACAAACGTCATTCCACAAGTTCTCAATGGGGTTGAGATCAGGGGACTGCGCTGGCCAGTCCAGGACATCTAAATTTTTGGTTGAAATCCACTGCTTCACGGACCTTCCAGTGTGCTTAGGGTCATTGTCATGCTGAAATTTCCATTTCAGTGGCATTTCCTCTTCCGCATAAGACAGCACTACTCTGGAATGGATTCCCTTGTACTTAGTTTGGTCCATAATGCTATCAATTCTGTATATTGGGCCAACACCATACCAGGAAAAGCAACCCCAAACCTTGATATTGCCTCCACCATGCTTAATGGACTTTATTGTGTATTTTGGGCTGCATTCCTGATTAGGCCCGCGACGCACATATTTTTTGCCATCACTTCCAAAGCAGTTGAAATCTGACTCATCGCTCCATATGATGTTTCTCCACCATTGTGGGTCCTTATCGCGATGTTGTCTTGCAAACTGCAATCTACGCTTTACATTCCGTTTTGAAACATAAGGTTTGCGTCTTGATATGCGTTCATTATGGCAACAACGTACAGTGACAAAAAAACGTTTAGCTCGATAGACGAAAAATGTACCATCCGAGCTGTGATCAAAAAAATTATGTTATTTACGGCCGGTTTCACAGTGTTTAGTTAACTAAAGATTTGAGGTTAACTATCCAATTTCAGTTTCATAGCAATTAGTTAAACAACCAAATTTGACAGGTTAACTAATAGTTAACTAACAGCTGATTGTTGCGAAAAAGAACATAAGAAATAAAAACACAACGTTTCAAAAAAGCAAATAAGTACCTATATAAATATGGATTCAGATTGGGATTGCAAAGTTCATAGTGATTCAGATATTGAAGTATTATGGAATATTGCAATTACTCGTCGAAAAAAAGTATTAAGATCCCATCCATATTACTTTCGGTAGGTTTTTTGCAAGCCGTTAAAATCGTCCACAATGGTCCCCCATATTTTTTCCTTCTCGTCTAGACTAACTTTATCGTTTTTTTTTTCATTCGATCATGTTTTCAAAGTTGCCGAAAAGCTCCAATTAGCAATTTATTTCGTCTTCCAAAAATTTAGAACATATTGTTGTTGATTCCATTCCGCAAACTATGAAATGTCAAATAAAAAACAAATGTTTTGTGCAGTGATGCCAAATTTTGTACAAAAAATTATCATTAGTTAACCAATGGACTGTGAAACTGAACAACTTAAATTTGGTAGTTAACTAACAGACATTAGTTAATTTAACTAATTGGTTAACTAAACACTGTGAAACCGGCCCTAATAGTGCTTGTAACTTTTGTTTCTAATACTGCGGGTCTGAGCACACATGCAACAATTTAGATGTGCGATCAGTCGCAACACTATTTCGTCACATTGTAGATACATACCTATGCTTATTCCCAAACGTAATTTGTATGCAAGAAAACAGAGACCATACCCACTTGTTGAAGATAGGGTTGGCAAAAGCTTATTTCTAGATGTAAATATTTGCTTCTTGATTCGAAAAACTTTACGAAAAAATTTAAATTTTCGATTTTCATAAAAATTTATCGTAAATCCTACCAAAATCAGGTTTAACCTACCAAGCTACCAAGAGGAAAAAAACCTACCCGATTTGGTAGGAAACTACCAAAAACGGCAACGCTGGCTCTGATACCCATGCAAACCTGTACCGTCTGCTGAAGTTTGCCATGTATATTCTTCAATTCTCAAAATGATGGTGGTTATTTTAAACGCCTTCCTACACTTTTTTATTTTGCAATAAATATTTAAATTTACTTTATTTACTTTTATTGTTTGCTTTTGCAATTTTTTTAATTCAATTTCTTCAAGTTTTTTGTTTCCTTCTTATTTTACGCGAATTTCCTTGGCGGTTGTCTTACTGCTTCGAATCATAGGCTAATAGACTTAGTCTATGCTTCGAATATCGAAATGACGCCGTCCTACATCAAATATCCATGTGTTGTACGGTTCTCGCATCATTTAGCTTTTTTACATAGGCCTCGTGATAGCAATAATTAAAGATGTTACATATTAATTTTCGAGCATGTTAAGCCATATTTATTTTTGGACTTTTATATTTTTTCTCTCCGAAATTTCCCCAGAGCGAATGTTTTTCCCTAAGCCTTTTCCCCAAACTCTCCGTTTCCCCAATATTACCCTATAACAACTTTTTTCCTCAAAATTGCGAAAAAAAAAACCCCCAATCTGAGAACCCTGCCGGAGCCTTTACTTTTTGTGTATTGATTATTGTCATAGCATAGTTTGTAGTGAATAAATATTGTCGTGTCGAAACCCGATTGCCTGCTTCGTCACTACACGACGATTTTTTGATCCCTAAAGACAGCGTCAACCACAGCATATGACAATAAACAGCAATATAAAAGCAAACAGCAACAGCAAGATCATCAAGTACACTAGTGAATTCGTTGTTATAGGTTTCTAGCTGAACAGCAAAATATGTACACATTGTTTGCAGCATAAGTTTAAGGGTGGAGGCAATTTAAGGAGAATGTGCGATTTAAAAAAGTACAGTGATACGATCAGTTGCCTTAGGGATTCAAACCTTTCTAAATATTTTTTTTACTTTGTATGAATTTTATTTCAAGAATTTTTAAAATTAGAATACGAAAAAATTACATAAGTAATCATATCAAAGTTGCATTAACTCCTTGAAAATGTGTTGTTACTTTGATAATTAATTAATTTTAATTTGTATATTAATTTGCGTATTTAAATAAATTCAGAATATCTAGTCAAATTGTTCCTTACTTTCTTAAGCGATCACTCTTCATAATTAATTCCAATTTCATTTCTTAACAGCGAAATGCTTTTCAAATTCGGTAAAATGACACATACGATGATTTCGCTCAAAGGGCGATTCTCCAAATATTAAGCTTTTCATGACATTGGGCCTCTACACCAAATTGATCTTTCCCTCATGTTTTTAGTAACAACCGCATAGAATCATTTCATAAGAAGTCCCCTACAGCCCTAATCGTTTTTTAACTGTGACACTGTTCATTAAAGAGCATACATACATACACAAATGTAAAATTTTAACAAATCATTTGCTTTCGCTTACTCTTTATACAATCTTGTTGCTCAATATTGCCACAACAGAATTTTAGAATCACAATATTGATAATCAGTGTTGCCACTGAGAAATTTATTTTCCAACCAAAATTTTCTCGAAAACCTACCAAAATCGTTTGTAACCTACCAAGACTTTACAAATTAAAAAAAAAAATCTTTTTGCAGCATTGAATTCGTTTATTAACATTTAATGCTGTTTAAAATACATATTCTTGTATGTCGTCGTTTAAAATGCTTAACCGCATATAGCACAAATTTTCTGTTGCAAAATCGTGTAGAATGGTTCACATCAAAAGTTGGGCAAGTGTGCGCAAAAAGTTACCACATGACACATGCAGCGTACAATTAAGCGATGAACGTTAGAAGAAAGAAAAATAGTAATTAAAAATCATTTTGAAGGCAAAACCGATCGCAAAGTTACAAAATTTTTAAAAAAATGAAAGCCAGCGATTCACGGTATGTATTATTAAATGATATAAAGAGGACAAAAGGATTTCAAATAAACAAAAAAAAAACGTTTAGCTCGAGAGACGAAAAATCTACCATCCGAGAAATTTTTAAAAATCCATTCATATCTACTCAAAAACTTACTGTAATGGTAAAACTTATTTTCATTAAGAAGTCCATGCCGTTCGAAAAGTTCTCCGGATAAATAATTTTAATGGCTGAGTAACACAGGATAAGCCATGCATCAACAAAACAATTTCGTAAAAGAGCACATTTTAAAATATTCTCCTTTTGGAGCATGGTAAACACACCCTAAGTGGTCGGGGTTCTGAAAAAGAGCCATATTTTAGTCTGACAATAACCGTATACATAAAGTCCGTTTTTAAAATGCTATTTATTAAAGCCCACAAATTTAAATTTATTATTACGGAAATATTTTTTCTTATTATGTCATCTTATGCACATAAAAAAATTTTAGTTCTTAGAACTTAAGACTTTTTTTAGCTACCCGATTTTGATCACAGCTGCGATCAAAAAAATTATTTTATTAATAGCGCTAGTAACTTTTGTTTCTAATACGCCGCACAGTGAGAAATTTTTTAGCGTTTTGGGACAAAAATCCGTCTACAATGCAATTATTAATGGATTTGAAAATTTTTTTTTTTAAAATAATTGTTAAGTACCACCCGATGTGTGAGTAATGCCCAAAATTTTGAGAACGTTCAACATAACCTCAAAAAATCCTATAAATATATGAAATTCGTGTATTTTACTTAAGCTACTTTACTAAAACTACTGGACCGATTTTCTTGAAATTTGACACACTCTTTAAATACATATAAAACTAGGTAATGACGAAAGGTTCTTTTTTTTTTGCATTGCAACTAGTTCTGCAATAATAAATATACTGATTTTTGTCTTTTTTTAAAAAAAAGTCGTTTTTTGGCTTAAAAATTATGCCAAAATTTCAAAAATCGTCACAAAAAAAACCCTTCGTCAATATCTTGAAAAACTTATAAGCTAACCAAATTTTTGGTTTTTTTTGATTTCAGATGATAAAGTGATGAGTTATGTTGTCCACCACAAACCAACTTTCTTTTTAAGCCTTTTTATGCTTTTTAATTAAATTTTAACAGAATACTCTTTAAGTATTGTACTTTTATATGTTTTCTGAATAAATCAATTTACTTTTACCATATCACTAAAAAACATTTTTAAACGTATGCCTAAAATGTAGCGCCAAAACCCTACCCCCTCTTTAAGTAAAATACACGAATTTCATATATTTATAGGAGTTTTTGAGGTTATCTTGAACGTTCTCAAAATTTTGGGCATTACTCACATATCGGGTGGTACTTAACAATTATTTAAAAAAAAAAAATTTTCAAATCCATTAATAATTGCATTGTAGACGGATTTTTGTCCCAAAACGTTAAAAAATTTCCCACTGTGCGCCGGGTCTGAGCACACATGCAACAGTTTAGATGTGTGATCAGTCGCAACACTATTTCGTCACATTGTACGTACATATGCGTATTCCCTAAACGTAATTTGTATGCAAGAAAACAGAGACCATACCCACTTGTTGAAGATAGGGTTGGCAAAAGCTTATTTCCAGATGTAAATATTTGCTTCCTGATTCGAAAAACTTCACGAAAAAATTTCAATTTTCGATTTTCATAAAAATTTATCTTAAATCCTACCAAAATCAGATTTAACCTACCAACCTACCAAGAAGAAAAAAACCTACCCGATTTGGTAGGAAACTACCAAAAACGGCAACGCTGTTGATAATGCTGTTTACTATTGTGTTGTTCTTCAATTCATTGTCATAACCCAATGTGCACAAAAACGGACGCGAATTTGTGCGCATTCCGTTTTTTGTAAGTAAAACGAATTCGTTTCGAATTTGTAACAGACTTCAAATACGAATTCGTTTTTTGGTCATAAAACGAATTCGAAACGAATTTTGTTTTTTGTAAGTAAAACGAATTCGTAACGGACTTCAAATACGAATTCGAAACGAATTCGTTTTATAAACAAAGAACGAATTCGTATTTGAAGTCCGTAACGAATTCGAAACGAGTTCGTTTTTTGTAAATAAAGCGTATAATGAGAGAAAATATCATTCGCCTTTGACATATATTTTAATATATGACATCGCTGGGACATGGGTTCGAGCCTGACTTTGGAAAATTGTAAATCGTAAGTAAAATTTAATTTGATAATAAAATAAAATTATTTGCAATGAAGTCTTACTTACAATTTGCATATCAAATAATTTGATAGTTGAATAAAATTATTTTTACGGATCCGTTTTATGAACAAAAAACGAACAAAAAACGAATTCGGGGAATTCTTGCAAAAAAATTCAAAATTGACCGAAAAAAAATGAAAAAATTCCGATATTGTACTTTAAAGTTGCAAAATCAACCAATATTTTTTTTCGCCGATCCCGTGTTACATTATTTTTAATGTATTGTTATATGCTTAAAAAAATACCGTAAAACGCATTATTATTTAAAAATGTTATTATGCCTATCTTAGGAACATTAATATTTTATGCAATAAAATTTTAGGTAGGTGATTTTTAAACCATTGAAAAAAAAAGAAAAACCAATCATAAAAAATGTATATTTTCCGTGATTTTTAATCTTTTGAAGTGCATTTTGCGTCTACTTTACCTACCGGCAAAAAAAAGTCGCTATTTTTAAAGTTTTATGTATGTATTGAGCATATGCTGCACTGAGATAGCTAGTGAAGCAATGGTATATTTCACCAGTGAGACTGCTAGTGATTGGTAATGGTATTTTCCACCAGTGATCTTTCACCCGTGAGGTAGCTAGTGATTGGTAATGCAGAAGGTGTAAATTATTCCCTGCCAATGACATCCCCGTGTTAAATTCATGAGTGAACCGCATTGTCGTTCATATGGAGGGTAACCAGTGGTGCTTAATGGCCACTAGTAAACTCATCAGTGACTCACTAATGAGGTGTACTGGAGGGTCACTGCGACAAAACTGTTTCAAGACAGTTTTGTTTTGAGGTTCATGTTGAGTGCGCTAACTGAGGTTTTTATGGACATTTGAATGAAAAATCAAAAAGACACAACTCATTTTTTTTTTAAGTGAAAGAACTAAAATGCCAATAAATCTTCGGAGCCCGAGTATTTCATTTTCGACAAAATTTGCGCTCTCTAGCTATTATTGAACCAAAAAAAAAAAAAACGATTTGGGACCACTGCGCGTCGCTAAGGCTAAGTAACACAAGCGTTTTTTCAATGCGCGCTTAAGCATAGCTTCGGCATAAATAAAATCAGCTTCAATGAAAATTCATGCACAAATCTATTCGCGACATATACAGTGAAATTCCCCAAAACCGGACACCCACCGTCGCAGTATTTTTGTCCGGTTATTGGAGCGTCCGGCAATCGGAATGTATTTTTTATGGAAAAGTTAGTGAGTGTAGCTGAAATATGTCCGGTTATGGGAGCTGTCCGGTTATGGGGGCTGTCCGTAATGGGGAATTTAACTGTATTTCAATTTTGCATGACAATTCAGGTGACATGTGGATAAATGAATGCTACGTTGTCTAAAGACATACCTCAGATCAACTATGTCCGAAGATCGGCTGAACGGCTTAGCCTCGCTAAGTATACTTCGCGATATCAAAATCAATGTGGTAAAAATTTTGGACGAGTTTTTTCAAGTACCTCGCAGAATTAGTTACTTACGTAATGATAGCTGAATATCGAATCATAACATAAACAGATGCACATATGTATGTTTTTTATTATAATTAAATGTCTATTAGACCGGGTCAAAACATAGATTCATCCAGACACCGACGCAAAAGTCAAATGGACCCTTAAAAGCGATATCTGCGTCATTTTGTTTTCGATCCGAGAAAAACCAATGGAGCACTTTTGATTCTCCTGAAGGTCCTTTTTGGCTAAAAACGTGTTATTTACTCGTAACTTTTATTCCTTCACAGAATGGATACCCGAATTTAGTCGGAAAATAAAGTTTGCCTTCTTGCAAAAAAATCGACGCTAAAAAAATTTAAACTATTTTTCTATTATAGATAACATTCAGTCCCAAAATTAAATTTTTTCACATTTTTTATATGGAAAAAACAAAATGA
Organism: Tricholauxania praeusta; assembly: GCA_949775025.1. Taxonomy (NCBI): domain Eukaryota; kingdom Metazoa; phylum Arthropoda; class Insecta; order Diptera; family Lauxaniidae; genus Tricholauxania; species Tricholauxania praeusta. The sequence continues at coordinate 114,949,207 of OX459028.1, forward strand.
CACAGATAGCGTTTTTAAGAGCGTCCGGGAGTTTTTCGAAAAATAAAAAGACATTTTTTTAAAATTTTTTTTTGAAGCTGCATTTTATTTTAGACCAAAATTTTTTTCACATAATTAAAGTGTTACTATTCAAGATTTATTTCTGAAATTTTGGTCCAAAAATATTAGTCAATAAGTTAGAAAAGTTCAATGCCGTGAACGACCTCAAAATTTGCGGTGAGCAAGATATCTGGAGACTGGTTCATACGAATAAAGAAAATTAATTTTTTTTCGGTTAAGCAAATAGTTAGGGGGCGTTTGATCGTTAGATTTTTTTTCCGGATACATATTTCTTGACTTGACTTATAGCCTAAAACGACCTCAAGTTTGTGCACAAAAAATGAAAATTTTCTTTGTACGCCCGCCATTTTGTCAGAAATTAATATTTTTCAAAAATCAACGATCAAACGCCCCTTAACTATTTGCTTAACCGAAAAAAATTTAATTTTCTTTTTTCGGATAAGCCAGCTTCCAGATATCTTGCTTACCGCAAATTTTGAGGTCGTTCACGGCATTGCACTTTTCTAACTTATTGACTAATATTTTTGGACTAAAATTTCGGAGATAAGTCTTGAACAGTTATACTTTGATAATGTAAAAAACATTTTGGTCTAAAAAAAATGCAGCTTCAAAAAAATGTCTTTTTATTTTTCGAAAAACTCCCGGACGCCCTTAAGGGTTCTTCTAACGTTTGAGTCGGTGTATGGCTGACTTTATTTTGCTTCATACATATCGACACGGTCTAATGTCTATATTAAAAGTAAACCGTTTTTTATTTATTTTATTTTATTCATTTATTTATCCATTGTACCAATAAGATTTCTCTTTTCAGGATGTATATACAAACTAAGTAAATTATAATTATTTCATTTAAACATTAGAAATTAAAATTAAAATTAAAAAAGAAGGCAAAAAAAACAAAAATAAATTCAAAAATTCTAAATTATAAGTAAAAAAAAAATAAAAAATAACATATAAGATAAATTAATCAAATTCAAAAACTTTAACAAGTGGGAACATATGTGTTCTTGCGCAATATTGAAAGTAGTAGGAAAAGTGCTGTTAAAGAAAAGAAAGAAAGAAAAAAGCAGTAATAGCCAAAGAAAGAACTTAAAGATCACCAGCGAAATGCTTTAATAGCTCACGTCTGAAAACAGTTGTGCTACTTATTCGTTTTAAGTGAGTGGGTAACATATTCCATTAGAGTATCGAATGTACAAAAAACGTTTTTTATGAACATGAAATAACATGAAATGTTCGAGTTCCCCCCATGGATGATTCCTGCGCACGGGCCTGCCAGTCACCGATTACCACGAATATGCAAAGTTTCGAGACAAAAGTTTCAAATGAGCGCACTCTCATAGAATCTGTACATACCGAAACAGTTTTGTTTCGCAAAAGTTCCACTGCTTCAGCACAAAAAGTTTTGTGTTTGTCCCAAAACACAGTGAGTGCACTCCCATATGTACTAAAGTGACGAAAACTGTTTTGTCGCAGCTTCAGTTGAGCTTGAGTTTAAGCCTTTTTGCGAGGGTTTTTCATTTTTTATCTCTCTGGTCTTCTGATAAAAAATACTGGAACATCGGGACTGGCCAAAATTTCTTCGTCTGCTTTCGGACTACAATGCTGAAGAGCATTAGACTAAGGAAAAAAATTATTCCTCAAGTTTACCTTACTTAAACTCAAATTGGCGCTGTTTTTTCGATGTTTTCTGGGAGTCTTTTTATGCTACCAAGATACTCAGCTACTGTATAACAAAACAACTATCACCATCGTGTTCAACAGACCCGAAAATATAAGAATCAATACCAACATCCCGTGTCTCATGCGGAATTATTTTTTGGGAAGAAATATAATCACTCGCAAATAAAATGAATGAAATTAATTTATAAATCGGACATTAGCGACCTCTAAATATCAATATGTTTTAATAAAATTTTAAATGCCTTATTTTTTTACATAACACTAACTATTTTTCATATAAGCAACATCAAAATCGAAAACTCGTTCTTTTTTTTGGTCACTCTAATGAGCATACTATGTGATAAATTTCCTTTCAATGTACAACCAGTACGTACTAAAAGAAGAAAGTTCTCAAAAAAATCAGAGATGCAAAAGCAAAATTATGTGCGATTTGGCGTGGAATGTTAAATGTATATGTTCCATATAAATTTGCTAATTTTCTCGTAGAAAATTTAAAATTTACGAAAAAACAAAATCTTTAAGTCCCACGAGAGTTTATTGTCAGAATAAATATGGTTTTTGATTCAAATATACATGGGGTAATTTTTTATAAATACATAAGTGTAATCCCAAATTTATAGGTAAAAATATTGGATATTTAAAACGCTTCGAATATTTTTTTTAAAAAATGTGATCTTTCGAGAATACTCAGACTTAGCCTTATGGAGCGCAAACATTTTTTTAAAATATCCTTAATAATCAATAAATTTCATAAAATAGAGTCATTTCAACACTCGTTCACAGTTATGGAATTGAAAATTTGCATTCCATAAATTTTATTTTTTTTTATTTTTGGAGAATTATAAAAATGTTATTGCATGTAAATATGAAACGAGTTTTTCAGGACAAAGGCAAGCCATTATATTTGTAGCTATCGGAAAAAGTCAAATTCTATTAGTTGCTTGAAAAATGTTGGAATTACATAATCGTTAAATAGAAATTCGTTTAATAAAACTAAGCTTCAGAACGTTTTTACCTAAGATGTATAATTCACAACAAAATCTTTTTTATGAGGCGCCCGGTTTCAAAACCAGCCAAATCCATATTTCATACTTTTGGGAAAACAACGAAAAATGTTTGTTTTCATCTATGTTCATTGAAAAATTAAAAAGTATTTCACACATGATAGCTTATAAAATTTCTTACTCAAGGTACGTCAGATCAGATATTTAAAGTTTTATTTGCGAATGTTTTTTAGAAAACAATTTTGGACTTGGCCGGTTTTGATTCCAATGCACTGGACTTGGCCGGTTTTGATTCCAAGGCGTTGGAAAAAAAGTGGACTTGGCCGGTTTTGATACGAATGTACTGGACTTGGCCGGTTTTGATTCCAAGGCGTTGGATTGGTTTTGAATGCAAGTTCATGGACATGGCCGGTTTTGAAACCCATGAATCAATAATAAATTAAAAAGTGTAATATTTGTGTCAAAAATTTTTTTTTTAATCTAAAACCATTGTAGAAAGATAAAGCATGGTCTAGATTTTTAAATATGAGAATATCTCAAAATTTTATTTTTTTGGACTTGGCCGGTTTTGAAACCGGGCGCCTCATATGTATAAAGAAAACAAGAGCGCATTTGGTTTAGTTTTTGTAAGTTTCTTAGTTCTTGTTTTTTCCTAAATACCTTGTTGACAGCCTCATAAAATTGCAACATAAGATTCTAATAAAAACGCACGAATTTTACTTTACCCTTGAGCATTTTGCCACGTGCAATTTAATTGTTTTCATAATTTGTTCTATTTCAAACTCCCTTGTGTTTTCAATTAAATTTTGTTGCTGCAGCAGCAACAACTTTATGGTACGATGGCAAGGTACCTAATTACGTAGTGAAGACCGTTGCATTCACACAACTAATTTCATTAGAAAGCAAAAAATTAAAGCAAACTAAAAATCACAAACAATAGTTACAAAAAGAAAAAAATAAAAAATTGTAAAGACGAGAAAAGTAGCACTATATAAAACTGTATGCTGCACAATTTTATAAATTTAGAAGGACAAACTTAATATAATATAATAGTAGCTTAGACTTTCAGATATGCATTACACCTATCTACTCTGATACTTTTTTAGAGGGTTAGTCCCAATTTAAGATATGTCCAATTCTGGATTTTGGCCATTATCGTTGAATAATTGTACAGATTTTTTGATGCTGAATCCAAAATTTAATCGAAGAAATTTTCTTGCGTGTCAGAATCTTGAGGTGTTCCATTCCAAATTTTTTAGTGAAAATTATGCAAACATGGGCACTTTTGTTGAATACGGTTTATATATCTTGATATAAAAAGTGGTAAGTAAAAAGGCACTATACTTAAGCATTTGACTGTGGTGCATTTCAATTCAGCCGCAAAATAATTCACTTTGTGTTTTTCATATATCTAAGCAATATTTACCATAAAAGCAATTTTTGCAGATTGTCGAAATGCTAAAGAGATCTGCCTGAGAATATTTGCAGCACATTTTCTACAGTGCTAAGTTTTAAAATGAAACTGGTCTTTATCAAAACTAAATATGGTAAGCTCTCGGATTAGTAGTTAGTGTGTCCGACTTCTACGCTGACAGCCTGGGTTTGTATTTCAGAACTTATAAACAGGCTTTCGAACCCAGTAAATTTTGAGTGCAGGTACGGGTTCGGGTTCAACGCATTTAAATTTAGTGGATCCGGGTTCGATTCGGGTTCAGGTTCAATTTTTTTCCGAAAAAATAAAAAAATTAAGACATGGCCGGTCTGAAATGACAATTTCGTCATGGCTTCGATTTTTTTTTTTGACCACACCCTTCAACCATGGGTTTTCTAGCTTTAAATTAAGACTGTCTTGAATTGATATTAAAGGAGGAACAATTAAAATTCAGAGGGAGACATAGTTAAAATTGCAAAGTTAAAAAGATGAAAAGTTACATAAAAAGTTTTGTAATCTAATAAGCGTTAGAGCATATAAAAGGTGGAGTTGGACAATCAAGCTTTGCTTTTTTTAAGCCAAATCTTTTTACCATAGAAGCTTTAACCTTCGATTGTATGAAAAACTATTTTGTACACGTTTACACTTATACTTACCCGGGTATATACACCTTTTTTTCATAATTAATGCATCGGATACATGATTTTTTTTACAAACTAATTGTTTTATGTCCGTTGAAAATTTTAAAGTAAAAAAAAAATGTCGAATAAATATTATAGATACATTTATTTTACATTCAATATAAAAGTTGTCAAAATTGCAATATCTACCCGGGTAGATACTATAAAAGTGAAGGTTAAAAGGCGCTCAAGGCTTCTTAGAAAATTCTCTGGACTTTGTAACATTAATATTATCTGTAGATATTGTGTCATAACCTCCCAACTGGGAAGTATGAGCTATGCACTTAAAGTGAATTATATCGTTGTATAAACTAGACAAGAGTTATAACCCTTCTTAATTCTTCTTCTTTATCTTCACATTCATTTCTCAGGACTTCAATGAAAATGGCAAAGGAAATAAAAACCAAAAACAACAAATAACAATCTTCCAAAAATATTCTGTGAAATATGAGATTTGAAATTTTAAAAACTTCTGTAAAATATGTAATTTCAATTTCTAAGCGCAATAAAAATTGAACCTGAACCGAATTTTTTAATGGGTTTGGTTTCGGGTTCACATAATGTAAAAAAAAACATTGTTCCGGAGCGGGTTCAGGGTTCGGGTTCGAAACCCTGCTTATAAATAACAAATCAGAGATAATTTTTTTTTCTGACGCGCCTTCTCGTAAGTTTTGGTTCGGAAGAATAATTTGCAAAGAAAATCTGCCTTGTTATTTATAATACGCATAAAGGAAAGTTAGAAAATTTAGGACAAGGCCCTATTTGGTATTTCTTATGTAATTTTTTGCAATTTTTTGCAAAAAGGTAATTCAGCTTCCAATGTTTATGGGATGCATTATTTTGCAAAAAAATGCTGAAAAAAAATGCTGAATAGTTAACTTTTTATATCAAAAGAGAATCCTTTAAAAAGAACAACTTCTTGCATTGTTGCAGCATAGACGATCTTCCGCATCGCACTTGATATTTTATTATGAATCAATTAAAACACGAAGCTCTACCATATCTAACTACCCTTTCCAGTAACTTGCGCACATACAGTGGCGGGCATAACCGAGTAAATGATTGTCTCTACTGCATGTCTGATTCTGTAAAAATTGTATTACTTAACTAAATTAAACGAAACTTTCATAAATTAGAAAGTGGTCATCCTGAAGATGTGGTAGTATTGAAGCAATACGGTGACCGGAGGCACACCGCTAAAATAGTAAAGAATTGTTGTCTTTGCAAAAATTTAGGGAAATAGACTGGCCTGTGCAAAGTCCTGATCTCAATCCAATTAAAAATTTGTGGGTAATAATCAAAATACGATAGGGGGAACACGAGATAGCACCTGAAACTTAAACAAGCTATGGCGTCACGTCCAAGCTCAATGAAAAAAAATTTTAGCGAAATTATTGAAAAGGATGCCTAAACGCATTAATAGCGTCATAAAAAATAGAGGATTATGGACCAAATACTGTGCAATTACAGCTTTTAATGCGATCCGCGAAACGAGCAAAACTGAGCACATATGGGTATCCTTACATTTCCATTTTTGATTGAAAAAAAAAAAAAAGTTGTTTTGTAATGTTATATTTTGCGTTTCCTTTGATAAATAATAATTTCTGAAAGTTTCGTTTTAATTTTTACAGAATCAGACATGCAGTAGACAATCATTTACTCGTTATGCTCGCCACTGTACACGTTAACTAGACATGCAAACAAACCCAGTCTTCAACAGAGTAGGTTTCCTTGGTTGGATGGTGGTGGTTAATTTTATGCTGCAGTTGCATTCAACCCCATATCAGTCAGTCACTCAGTTACTAAACTGCAGCTTAAGTTGCGAAACTAATTAAAGCTTTCCTCTGCTGCTTTTGTTGTTGTCATTTTACTTTACATTTTCATTGTTGTAGCAAAATCGACAGGCAAATGAGGCTCATGGCAGCCACGTTGTGATGTGCCAGTTTATGCAACAGCAGCAAAAACTAGCGACAAGTGCACGTTTATGCAGCTGAGTGTCTGGTTGCTAGTTGGATGGATGTTGGGTTATTTTTAGTAACGAAGATAAAAGCTAAGCTTTTGTTATTTTAAACTTTTTGTGACAGATAAAACTATCCAAAATTGAAGCTTTTGAATTGTTGTTTGTTTATTATGTGGAAGCTTCAGTTGATTTGTATGTATTTATTTTTTAAATTTCCTTTGTTAGCTCAAGTTTTATGCTGTAATACATTGTTTCAAGTTTAGTTTTTTTCTTTTTGTTGTTGTTACTTATGGGAGTGCTTGTGTAAATTTTGTTTACTTTTAATTAATGTGAATAAATTGTTGTTTGGAAATAATACGAAAAAGAGATTTTCCAATTTTTGATGCATTGTGTCATTCGCAAACAAAACATTATTTTTAAAGATTAAAACAACAGAAATTTGTGAATATAAATATAACAGTTAGCGAACACGCCTACTTTCTATACAAAGGTGAGATGTGGTTGGGGCTTTTTTCGTTCGAAATGGGTATTAACTGCCATTACTTTGACAATGCTGATTTCAAAAAAGCTGAAAATTATGCGATATCTTTTACCTCTCTGAAGTTTGGTGGTTGAGCTGCAAAGGTTTTTTGAACTTCGGGAAATTATAGATATTTTTATAACTGAAAAGCGTAGTCCTGTGTCTGAAGTTTCGAACAGTTTGTTTGCATAGAAATTGACTATTATTGTTGATCTCACCATACATCTTAACTTACTAAACCTAAAACTGCAAGGTAAAAAATGTATTTCTTGTGACTTATACCTCCACGTCACAGCTTTTAGAAGAAAGCTCATTCAGGAGCCATTAATTTTAATAACTTTGCAACTTGTGGGGCGTTCAAGTATTACGTAACGCAATTTGGGGGGAGGGGGCCTTGCAAAACGTTACGACGCATTACAGGGGAGGGAGGGGGTGGGTCGAATAACGCGTTACGTAACATTGTTTTTGAAGTGAAACTTCTTTAGCGGGTGGTGATTTGAAATTAGGTGTGTACAATGAAACGCTTTCTTTATGTGTATATTTATTGAATAGCTACAGCAAAAATATTTTATTAAAATGTAACAATTTGACGGGATCTGGATGAGCTACAGCAATAAAAGATATGTATGTATATCAAATTAAAGCACTCATTGAGCAGAATGTCCTAAAACTATCATCTTTGAGATCGGTTAGCCAAAAGCTGAGATACAAGCGTGGAAAGATTTCCTATTTTTATCATTTATTGCTGTAGCTTTTCTAGATCCCGTCAAGTTTTTGATATGAGGGTGAGATCTGCACAAAGGTTTGAAATGCCTTCAGACAAGGCAGTAGGTTTTGTACTAATGTATACCTGTATATCATCCGCATACAAATGCAATTTACATTATACCGGGATTTTAGTTAAATCGTTAATGTACAATGAGAAGAGTAAGGGTCCCAAAATAGAGCCTTGAGGAACACCTCTCAAAGTTGGAAGGAGACTTGAAAGAGTTGCTCCGATGCAAACTGCCTGCTTACGATCCGATAAGTAAGAACTTATCAGTTTTACGGCAGTATTAGAAAAATAAAATATGTAGATGTTTTAGCTTCCAACACAGTAGGTTGTGATCAACGCTGTCAAAGGCCTTGGAGTGGTCTAACAGTGTTAGGAACGTAACATCGTTATTGTCAAGGGCTAAACGGATATCTTCGAAATTTTCTATAAGAGCAGTTACACAACTTCTTTTTGATCTGAATCCAGATTTCCCTTCACTGATCAGCGAAAACCGGGAGATGTAATTATTAATTTGGTTATGCAGAATTCGTTCAAAAACTTTATAGACAAATGACAGAATGGTAATTGGTCGATACTCTTCTCTACTCTTTAGTAGAGGTATAATTTTGGAAAACTTCCAGCAATCTGGAAAAATAGAAGAAGTGAAAGCACAGTTAAAAATATGAGTCAGATATGGTAATAACTTCGGCAATAAGGCTTTCAAAAAAGTTGGGTGTATTCTATCAAGACCAACCGCGTTCGTTTTGACTGAAATGAAACAGCTTAAGACTTCTAACTGATCCACACAATTGAAACTTAAAATTGGGGTATACTGCCGTCTAGCGAAAAAGACGTATCTCAAAAAAATTCATTTCGAGGTAATTGATGTTTTGTTTATGTAAATTTGTTGAAATACCTGTAAAATTGAGATAGAGGAAATTTTCTTAATTGATTTTTTATATGATTGAACTAAGATGCCGACATTTGGAGTATTTTATTAGGCGCGTAATTTCTTAAGCTATCCGATGCCATAAGAATCTCGGATATTTTTTTTTTTGAGATACGTCTTTTTCGCTTAGTACGGCAGTATAGCAGGAGTAAGATTACAGTATGCGGTGGAGTCAGCCGGAGGTATTGGACCAATAAGAATTTTATGGCTGCCATACGTAACAAGTACGAAGAGTTGCTCACAAGAACTTTCAGCAGAGGATTGATGGATGATTTTACTAGGCAGACAACTTTTTACAAAGACAGCGGCGCCTCCAGCATGAGCTGTCCGATCCGTTCTATACAGTTTATACCCTTTTATGTCGAATAGAGTGTTTGGTATGCTCGGCAAAAACCACGTTTCCGGTATACAAATCACATCTACGGCGGAGTTTTCAAAAATAAGCCTTAGCTCGTCAATCTTTTTTATTAAGCTTTGTGCATTTAAATGACAGATTTTAAGCCAGTTGTTTGCCTAGGTAGCACGTGAATCATCTCAGATGTAAAGTCTTTTGGAACCCCCAGTTTCTCTAAAAATCGAGCTCGTCATAGTAGCTATTATTTATAATCTGGCAATGATCGCAAAAATTGAATATGTTGAAAATATCTATTGGAAGTTTTATGCTGTACGTTACATCAATGTGAAAAAGCAAGATTAACCTAAATTGGAGCATTGGGCGTTGATTTTGCTAGCGCAACTCTTTGGAGTTGAGCGCTGAACCTTAATAAGAGCGTAGCGTTAAATGTCATGTAGAGTTTATTTGTTTACTGATTGTGACTAGTGTTTCACCGAGGCCGAGGCGAGGCGAGGTTCTAGTTGATCTCGGTCTCGCCTCGTTTTATAAATTTAAGTCTCGCCTCGCCTCGGCCTCGGACGAGATCTTGCCATCACATGCCTCGCCTCGCCTCGCTTCGCCTCGTTCTCGGCCGAGGCACCTCGGTAATAAAGCGAGATTTTTATTAAAATAAATAAAAAATTATACATGTATCAGGGCTGATAGGCTGATCAAGCCTCAAGAAATAAAATAAAATATCTGTTTTTATTTTTGGTGAATTGGATGAAATATAATGAATTTAATTCTTTTCTTATATGGGAAGGAGACGCATTGCCTATTTTTCCAAACCAAACTAAGCTATGAACCTTTTACAAACTATAAGAAAGATATGTACCAAATCTTACGTCAAATAGATATTGAGATATGATAAAGTTAATTTTTTTCTTATATTGAAGGCATGGTACCGCCCATTTTATTTATTGAATCTTAGTTATGCCTCTACCTTTTACAAATATACCAAGTTTTATTAATCTGCATCAAGTAGTTGATAATAAAGGGTTTTTCAATAAGAGCGCCACAAAAGTTTTTTTAAATAAAACAAAAACGATTTGGGATATCAATGAAATTCTTTTTTCTTGTAAAAGAACATTTGATGCCATTATTATCAATTATCGTCAATTTGATCTTGTAAGGATGTAGGCCAAGGTCTTTTTGCAAAATTCGCCACAACGACGTCACAGAGATGCCCAACGCTTGAGAACGACGTGTGAGAGACTGATTTGGGTCTTCTTCTATTGATGCGCTAGCGGCAGCAATATTCTCGACACTACGGGCACTTCTTTGTCTCACTGGCACGGGAACAATTTTTACTGTGCCTGTGGATTCAAATTTTTCCACTAGACGCCCAATTTTTGAACTGACAGGGCGATTATGACGACCATAAATTGGACGTAGCGCTCTTAAAGTTGAGGCCACTGACTCCGAATTTCGGTAGTAAATTTTAATAATTTTGACTCGTTGTTGGATCGTATATCTTTCCATGATGAAATGGCAAACTTTACTAAAGAGAAATGTCAAAAGAGCGTGAAAAAATACGGCGTCGTTTGCTGTCCCTATTGGTCTACTTTTGTAGCGTCTCTATTGAAAAACTTTATATGATGAATTCTGCTTTTCTCTTATGTGGGGGTGGCATCACCCATTTATCGTAAACTATGTTACGGAGCATCCCAAATCATAAGAAACATATATGTATGTCAAATCTTTCGTCGGTCGGTTTAGGAGTCCATTAGCAACGAACATACATATATTGATCTTTATTTATATACTAGCATTACGCTGTGCGTTTCGCTTCACCTTACCGGTTCTTAGAAAGACTATTAGAATAAATCAATTTCAATGCAGTGTTGTCAATCATGCAGTTTTGCTTATAGCCTTACATAGCCTTACATGCTTCCCTAATCGATCAATCGAGGCAAAGTCGCATAACGGGTGATGCGATCCTAGCACTTCTGTGCATTAGCCCTTGGACCAAATCTGAACTCGTAAGAAGCACATGCGGGTTAAAAATAAAACAAAGTAGTTTACTCAAAATAAAATACTAAAATATTAGTTAAATATAGATTCTAATATAAAAATTACATTCATATTTTGAATCTGCATATGGGTCTTACGAGTTCAGATTTGGTCAAAACGTGCCTCGCTCTTGGTTTCGAAAACGAGGCTAGGACGAGGCGAGGACGAGGCGAGGTGCCATGTGATCTCGCCTCGCCTCGGTCAAGCGAGGAAAATTTATTTTTCCATCTCGCCTCGTTCTCGCCTCGGTCTCGCCTCGTTCTCGTAGTCAAAAACGAGGCTGCATCGTAGTCTCGGTGAAACACTAATTGTGACAGAAAACAAAAATCAACATATGTATGAAAATAAAAAATTAGCTGCCAACGCTCTGTCAAAATTGGAAAATCGAATACGCTGGCGTTAGAGCGTTGTCTGTAGGCTCATTCCAAAAAAAATGTTGTTCTTGCTGGACTTGCAGCTCCAATGCACGAAAGCAATCAAGGCACGTTGGATATATGTCCATTTCCACCAAAAAAGGCTCTTTTAGCTGGCCTCGTTTTTTTTTTTTTTGGAGTACAACTTTAAGTCATAGTTTTTCTTGATGCTAAGGCTGTCTTGAATTAATATTCAAGGTTCAATTAAAATTGAGATAGTTATTTTTTTTATTTGACTTAATATGCAACTTTTCGTGTTTTTTTTTTAATTTAAATGCAATTTTAACTATGAATTTTAATTGTTCCTCCTTGAATATTAATTCAGAATAGTCTTAGCTTTAAGAAAAACCATGTTTGAAGAGTCTGCTTCAAAAAAAAAATTAAAAAAAAATCGAAGCCATGGTGACAATCTTAGATGACAAATTGGAGCAGACTCTTCAAACATGGTTTTTCTTTAAGTCATAGTTTTTCTTGATGCTAAGGCTATTTTGAATTAATATTCAAGGAGAAACAATTAAAGTTCAAAGGGAGACATAGTTAAAATTGCATTTAAGTTAAAAAAAACATGAAATGTTACATATGTATAAAGTTAAATAAAAAAATAGCTATCTAAATTTTAATTGAACAACCTTGAATATTAATTCAAGACAGCCTTAGCTTCAAGAAAAACTATGGCTGAAAGATGTACTCCAAAAAAAAAAATATAAAAAAAACGAGGCCAGCTACTCGTAAAAGGCCTTTTTTGGTGGAAATGGACATATGCACATGTTTAAAATTAAATGGAATAGCTTCTGATACTCAAAAATGTCTTTCAATGAATTGTAATGTATGAGTGCTGAATGTACTAGATGAAAGCCTAAGTGATAATACCCAGTGTGCAAAACGAATTCGTTTCGAATTCGAAACGAAATCCGTTTCGGATGAATAGTACGAAGAAACGAGGTAGATACGTTCCTGACAAATCCGTGTAATTCGAAAAAATAATTTTTGTATGGAAAAACCGTGTAAAACGAAAATGACTATAAAAAAGCTTTTTTAGACATTTATTGAGCACAAAATATGACTAATACATACACGTTATAAAATATAAAAATGCCATTTGAATCATAGAAAACATAAAAAAAGTTAAATTTATTTGTAAATAGAAATAAAAAATATAAATAAAAAAAATTTGTATAAGTTTATGACAGTGGATCATGTGAACGTCTGAAGTGTTGCCAGATCTATAATAAAGTAGAAATAAATTCGCGTGCAGTCAAAATTAGTCATTTTCTACATAATTTTTTTTTTTTTAATTTAAGAACCGTGTAAGATCGAAAACGTGCAAAACGAGTACCGTGTAAAGCGAGGGATAAGTGTATTGTTGAAAGATATATGTAACATATTGTGAATTGCCGGTGACGTGGAAATCAATGATTACCCTACAGAATGCTGCTCTGAAAGCTCTTCCAGACTCCGTTTCAATAAGAACCACATTGGCGTATCGAGGAGCTCTAGCCAATGTATTATAATTTAAATGCATTTTCGACACTGAAAATATTTTCATAATTACATATATAGATTTAAATTTTTTTTAACCAATTTAATCATATATGGCAGCTACCTCTCCTTTACAATGTTGTGTCCAATAGCAACTATTATATTTTTCGGAGCATCCAAATCTACGTAAATTCTCTGAAGAGCTGATTGAAATTTCGATTTGATCTGACCATTTAAGCACTCAATTTTTGTTCTTATTGTATATGAATTCTATTATACCTGTACAAAAGTGAAATTTTTATGCCTTCATTTATATTGTTAAACTTACCTTTGTTCTTTATCTGTTAAAGAATTTCGTAGAAATGTTAACATAATTGGAGAAGACGGGTATCCGCCATCGCCGCACCCCTATGATGGTGTTTTGTTGCTCCTGGGGTAGGTTTTAATCGGCACATATTCCAAATTCTTGCGTCATATAAAAAAAGTAAGGTATATTATATATGTATGTACATTAGGGTGATTCAAATTTTTTTTTTTTTGTTTTTTTTTAAGGTGCTGTTGCTTAAAAAGTAAGTTTATGATATGAAGAAAAAGTTCACGAAATTTCAGCTCTCTAACTCAATTTTATAAGGTGGCGCCGGAGCCTGTTAGTTTTACATGTAAATTGTATGGAAAAATTATTTTTTACAAAAAAGGTATCTAAATGAATAGGTGATTAGTGTTGTTGAGCTGAAAAGGGTCGTTTTTTCGACGTAATTTTTTACGCTGAATCCGAATCTGGCCTCAGAATTGACCCATCATGCCGGAATCCTGAAATATTTGAGGTTAATTACCTCAAACATGATGTTTTTTGTCTACTTTCGAGGTCATGTATAGGATTCAAAGAAAGTTGATCAGCTTATTTTTAACAAAAGCATCATTTAGTACCATCCTTGCCCTTTAAAATGAGCTTTCAAGTGGTGATCTGTGATGTTTCCTTGCAAAGTTATAGCCATTTTAAAGTGACATGAATTGGATGCCCTACAAAGGGTTGCAACCCAACAATATTAACCAACGGGTTTCAAATTCATGTCACCTTGAAATGGTTCCAACTTTGCAAGGAAGCATCACAGATCAACACTTGAAAGCTCATTTTAAAGGGCAAGGATGGTACTAAATGATGCTTTTGTTAAAAATAAGCTGATCAACTTTCTTTGAATCCTATACATGACCTCGAAAGTAGACAAAAAACATCATGTTTCAGGTAATTAACCTCAAATATTTCAGGATTCCGACATGATGGGTCAATTCTGAGGCCAGATTCGGATTCAGCGTAAAAAATTACGTCGAAAAACGACCCTTTTCAGCTCAACAACACTAATCACCTATTCATTTAGATACCTTTTTTGTAAAAAATAATTTTTCCATACAATTTACATGTAAAACTAACAGGCTCCGGCGCCACCTTATAAAATTGAGTTAGAGAGCTGAAATTTCGTGAACTTTTTCTTCATATCATAAACTTACTTTTTAAGCAACAGCACCTTAAAAAAAACAAAAAAAAAAAAATTTGAATCACCCTAATGTACATACCTATATCGCTTTGTTGGACATTACGCCCCAAAAAACGTAAACTGCATACATACATAGCACTTGCAAATAATGAACTTTGCTGTGTCCTTACCGAGCATAGAAATCTCTATCTTCCATTCGAAATGGGTCGATTCGTTCTATGTAAGTTTTTGTCTTCTTCAAATATCAAAACCACGTTGAATTTGCTCAGGTCATGACCAGTTTCCGTCATCCTTGCAACACTTAGCATCAAGCTCAATTTTTTTTTGCAACAAAGGAACTTTTTTAGCTAAGCGCCCAGGTATGTTTGCCTTTAGTAAACGTTATCGAATTGTTTGAGCACTAACCACGTTCCCAATTTCCGTTAAAATTGTCTGTGAAAACTTAAATGTGTCCATTTTCTATATGAAGATCAACTCTTTGAGCGGTTTTCGGTGATCTACCACGCTATTTTTTTTACTGTTTATTATTAAATATGTACATTACTCACGAAATTGTGAGATCTATTCAGCAACCTGCCAATTCATTGAAGAGATTTTCTTCCTTATTTTCAAGTTTAAAGTCAGTCTCGATTCCTCAGCAGAGCAATGTGGCTTACGACCCATCTCATCTAAAATGTTAGATGTCAATTCAGTGCATTTTAAGGTTTAATTAAAGAGAGCTTAACGTTCTTCTAAGAAAAGCTCAAAAAAGAATTTAAAAAATAAAATTTCAAACGACAATTTGAATTAACGTGCAGGTGTACCTATTTTTTTGAGCAGGCAAATATTCAAACTATGCACAGTGAGTAGAAACGCTCAAAACTTAAGGCAATATCATGATTTGTTTTACTGAAGATCACGCTGCCAAATTATGTACTTCACGTTAGCACTATGAATTTTCCTCTAAATTGTCAAAATATTTTTGTAATAGAGCTTAAACTAAATACTCAAAGGTGTACTTATTATTTTGAGCAAGTGTGTACCATATGTTTAGAATTATTTCTACCAGCTTTCAAATTTTGTTTTTAGTTTGAAGAATAAATTGGTAAGATCGGGAAATATTCAGTAGCATTAAATAAATAATGCACCTATACTAAAAGAAACATTGGAAAATACATTGGAAAGACAGAAACTATTTAGGAACTTCATTTGACATTTATCTAAAAGTGAAAAGTATAATTCGAAAAATCTTATCTACTGTTATTAAACGAGCTAAAATTGTATATTTATATATTTATTTATATATGGCTGAACTTTATTTCTAACAGGGGCGTGGCACAGCCCTAAATTTTAATTTTTATTTCGTGATAACTCGCAAACCATTCAAGGTATTGCAACAAAATTTGGTAGACGGATGCATATCATAAATATCTTAAATGCTATCAAAAGTGGGCGGAATCAGAATAGTGGGCGTGGCATATTTCAATAAATGAAAACTTTGATTCGATATTACTCGAAAACGGCACCGACGATTTTCATAAAAATTTTAGAGTTAATACCGCTGAATGAGGTCATTATAATGCCACTATACTGGCAAAACTCGTTGAAAGGCATGGCTCAGCCCACAATATTTATAAACGTTATAATAAGAGAACTAACAACGCAATCGTTATGAAATTTGACATGTCAAATATACTGGCTATTGGGTATCATTTAACCAAAAGTGGGCGAAACGGCATTTGTGGGAGTGGCACCTTCCATACAAGCGAAAACAGTTATATGCTACATTTATTGTTCTATGAGAGTAATATTTTTAAATTTGGTATAGAGATGTCGGTTACTATAAGCTTTGAAACTAAATGGATTTTGATGGGATTGCATCAGTGGGCGTGGCACCTCACCTACATGCAAAAAATGTTAAGTGTTATATTTAGTGTGCTATGTGCGTAATTTTTTTAAAATTTGGTGTAGAGATGTCGGTTACCATAAGCTTTGAAACTAAATGGATTTCGACGGGATTGCATTTGTGGGCGTGGCACCTCCCATGCAAGCAAAAAATGTTTAAGGCTACAAATTTGGAGTCAAATTTTTTAAATTTGGTGTAGAGGTGTCGGTTACCATAAGCTTTGAAATTAAATGAAAATCGACGAGATTGCATCAGTGGGTGTGGCACCTCCCATATAAGCAAAACACTTTAACCTTCACACGGGCACTATTAACATATGTTAATATCGCAATTTATAATTTGCTGAAATTCATTTATGTATTCGTGATCCGGTTTTCAGAAAACTTCGACTCAGTGACTAAGTTTTTGACCTCTTTTCGAAAAACTTAATATTCGTTGTAAATTTTGATTTTTTCCGTTATTTTTTGAAAATCTGACGTTTTTACTTCATAAACGGGTACTATTAACATATGTTAATATTGCTTTTATTTCAGGGATTTTGTTAGTTTATGTGCGTATTTTATGTTATTATAATATTAACAAATAATTAGAAGGCATTTTTAAATAAAAGCTTATTAAAAAATTGATCAGTTGAAAAATATTTGGTGATTTTACAGTTATTTCAAATTGTTGCCTTAAATTTTGTTAGAACTTTGCTATGCTCAATTTAAACAGGCTTCTTGCACTGGATACAAATTTTTCTAGTCGCGCTTTTTTGTTTGGCGTCTTCGTGGTGGGATATATTGAAAAAAACTTGTAGTTTTGAATGACCATGACCATCTTTATCCGGGACGAAGCCTTCAGTATCATCACTTTTCCATTCATTAATTTTCTGAGTCGCTCCCGTGCCCGAGTTGTACGGAATATGCTTCGATTTCTGATCAGAGGCTTCCCCATCATATCCTTCAGACTGATATATCCGCTTCCATCATATCACATTTTGTTGCCTCTGTTTCCACATTGTCCTCATCCAAGCCCATATTGGCTATGAAATGTATTTTGTACTCTGCCTGCAATTCATACGATATCCTGAACATTGGAAAACTTTAATTTTTCGGTGTTTAAAAATAGCTGATACTGTACTTACTGAGCCACAGATGAAACACTAACATAGATTTTTAAATTATTTTGTTATTATCTGCCATTTTCACTTATGAGATTTAAATATTTTTTTTTTTATTACAAAGTCCACATCTGCTACGAAATTTCAAGACCACTAAGAAACCTAGCAACTGGACTATAGATTCCCCCCAAAAATATTGTAACCATAGAAACTCTCACATATCATGCTATATCGAATTATTCAAGTTCAAAAATCATAGTAAATGTGCAAATTTGCATAAATTAGTATGAAAACTAAAATATTAACATACATATGTTAATAGTGCCCGTTCCCGTAGTTAAACATTGGTGCCGGTGTGAAGGTTAAATGTTATATTTAGTGTGGTATCGGAGTAATATTCTTTAAATTTGGTGTAGAGGTGTCGGTTACTATAAGCTTTGAAATTATATGAATTTTGATTGGATTTCATTAGTGGGCGTGGCACCTCCCATACAAACTAATAACGTTAATGCCTTATTTAGCAAACTAAAGGAGTGATCCTAATAAAATTTGGTCTCAATATATTCAGCCTCATTCAACGAGTTTTTCAACGTCTTTCAAATTCTTCACTATTTTTCAACCTCTTTCAACTTTTCTCAACGATTTTCTATATTTTGCAAATATTTTCAACGCTTTCAATATTTGTTTGACTTTTTCAACCTCATTCAACTTTTTTCGAGTTTTTCAACTTCTTTCAACTGTTTCAACATTTTTCAATTTCTTTCAACTTTTCTCAACATTTCCGAAATTTGTCTGACTTTTTCAACCTCTTTCAACTTTTCTCAACAATTTCTATATTTTTTCGAGTTTTTCAACCTCTTTCAACTGTTTCAACATTTTTCAACCTCTTTCAACTTTTCTCAACATTTTCCATATTTTTTCGAATTTTTCAACCTTATTCAACTTTTTTCGAGTTATTCAACCTCTTTCAACTTTTTTCAACATTTTCCATATATTTTCGAATTTTTCAACCTTATTCAACTCTCATTCAATTGCATTACATTTTTTCGACTTTTTCAACCTGAAAACGAAAAACCGAACTTTGGTCGGTCTCCTGGTACTAATCTATTATATAAGATTCATTTTTCGTCTGACTGTCTTTTATGGGCGCGGAAACTATACAGCCGATTTTGATGAAATTTTTACAATATGATAGTATCGACCAGACGGATGTCATAGGCTTTAACATTTTTGTTTAGGGTGGCCCTCATACAAAAATATTTGAAAAATAGCATTTCCTCAAAGACTGCTTAATTGATTCTCATGGAACTTACACTAGATGGCTTTTATGTTAAGAGACACAGAAAAGATTGTTAAAATTTTATTTAGAGTGCATACTTAGGGTGGCCTTCACACAAAAATATGTTTTCAATATCATTTTCTCAAAGACCGCTTAATCGATTCTCATGGAATTTACACCACATGGCTTTTATATTAAGAGGCACGGCTAAGGTGTAAAAATTTTATTTTGGGTGCATACTAAGGGTGGCCCAAAACTGCATTAGACATTTTGAATTTCTTTCAACTTTCTTCAATGGTTTCCATATTTTTTCGTAATTTTTAGTCTTTTAACATTTATTTAAAAGGGACTTTAAGTGCAATGTAGGGTGTGTGAGTTTCGGCCAGGCCGAAGATAACACCTTAACGTGTTATATCTTTTTTTGACTTTTTGATATCGACTTATTAACAACTTCAGCTGAAACTATATTCTTATTTATAACTAAGCAGAAAAGTCGATGCCAAATTGAAAAGGAATGACTTAGTTATTGCTAAAATAAAGTTCTTACTTAAGCTGACACCAAATATGACTATGAATATCTATTTTTATTTTACCCTCGTCATCACCTTTTAACGTTTTTTATACCCATATCATGAATAAGCAATCCTCCGAAATTTTTCTCCAGTTCCCTTATTAGTAATCGTAGAAGATTTTTTGGGAATGAGAAAGTATTCCCTGGAAAATGAATCATTTTGACGCAAGGAATTGGAATGGGAAAAAGCATTTAAGCTTTAATTTTTAATTTTATTTAATATAGAGATGTTTTTAACAGATGTAAAAATCTAAAAGCACTAATAAGGACCGATGAAACAAGAAAAATACCAAGCTATATACATATGTAATTTACTTTATTTCAAATATTAGCGGCACTCATGATCTGTAGTATTTTTTGTATACATATGTATGTATGTTTACAGTTTTTGCTACATATCGTGAGCTCTCTAAATGTTTTTCGTTTTTAAGAATTTTAAAAAATAAAAAAGTAATAAGGAGAACTTGCCAATTTTTCAATAATAATAAAAAAGTAGCTGGAAATTTCCAGAGCTCTGAAAATATATGAAGAAAATCAGAGCACATGTGTAAGCAAAACAGCTTAAGGGGGGAGGGGGTAGGGTTTTGCCAAATTTTGTTTTGTTGTTTTATTTAATAGTATAACTTTTCAAAAGTATCCTGTTGAAATTTGAGGTCGGTTGGAGTAAAATGCCTTGAGTCTCGATGATTCTGTGTAAGTATATGAAAAAAAGACAGTGCTAAAACTTTAAACGTGATTTTCTCGAAACTAACTTTTCAAAGTCGGTGGACACTTTTTCTCAAAAACTACAAGACCGATTTTCTTGAAATTTGACACACTCTTTTAATACATATAAAACCAGGTAATGACGAGGGTTTTTTTTTTTTTCATTACAGCCAGTTATGCAATAATAAATATACTGATTTTTGCCTTTTTTTAGAAAAAAAAATCGTTTTTTGGCTTAAAAATTATGCCAAAATCTTAAAAATCGTCAAAGAAAAAAAACCCTTCGTCAATACCTTTAGAAACTTATAAGCAAAAGAAAGATTTTTTTTTATTTCATATGATAACGTGATGACATATCTTGTCCACCGCAAACCACCTTTTTTTTAGGCGTCCGCGGAAATTTGCTGCCAATGGCTTATTTTGCAATATTTTTTAATTACATTTTTACAGAATACTCTTAAAATATTGTACTTTTATATGATCCTTAAATAAATAAATTTACTTTTACCATAACACCAAAAAAAATTTTTAAACTTATGCCTAAAATGTAGCGTCAAAACCCTACCCCCTCCTTAAAAGAGCTATGGCAACAAAAAACATAGCTCAGAAAGATAACAAGAAAAAAATGGAACAATGCGTGCGAAATCCAAAGAAATACACACTTTGTACACATCAAGGTCACATACCCAATAGCTCAAGTATTAGAGCGGCCGTCGCAATTCAAAAAAAAAGACATGGTACGGTCGGGTGTTCGACAGTACAACTTAACCAAAACTGGTCTGATGAGGCCATGAATATGCATAGAAATATGAATATACGTGGTAATAGCCGAAACATGTCACCAATTACCAGGATAAATTGATCCACTTGTTATTTGTCATGTTTGTTGAATAAAAATGACTAAAAAAGTTCAATATAAAAATTGAGTTGAGTTGATTGAGTTGATTTAGCGATGTCCGTCTGTCTGTCTGTCTGTTGAAATCAAATTTACGGGGAAACCGAGAAAGCTAATTGAATGAAACTTCCACACACAGGTCACATCTTCTTGCAGGCATCTTGCTATTGAAAATGGGCGTAATCGATTAATGGGCACGCCTACCGCCCATACTCTATCTATATTTACCCAGGCGAATTTTGAAAAAAGTTGCAGCGATTTTGGTGAAAATTGGTGGTTTGATGCACACGTGAACAAGATTAGGATTAGGCTAGGTTTCAAGTTTTCAAATCTTCTTATAGGGGCGTGCCATAGCTCTAAATTTTAACTTTTATACCACTGTATCTCGTAATCCGTGCAAGATATTGTGATGAAATTTGGTAAACGGGTACATTTCAAATATATCTTGAATTGTGATTAAAGTGGGTAGAATCGTAAAAGTGGGTGTGGCTCTTTTCAACACCTAAAAATGTTGATTCCATATATCTCAAAAGTGGCTCAAACGATTTTCATAAAAATGCTATGGATGATGCCACTAAAGGCAGTCATCAACACAAGCTCAGTCACTTTACTGAAAAATCTCGTTAAAGGGCGTGGCACAGTCCACAGAATTTCAATTCAATTCAATTCAACGTTATATTTAGAGAACTAGCAACATAATCGTTATGAAATTTAATAAGGCAGATATACTTGCTAGAAGGTATATTTTTGTAAAAATGTGGCACAATGGAGTTTGTGGGCGTGGCACCTCCCATACAAGCAAAAAACGTTTAATGTCATAGATAGTGTTCTATGAGAGTAATCTTCATAAAATTTTGCTTGTAGGTGTCGGCTGCTATGGGCGTTGAAATTTCATGAAAATTGACGAGATTGCAGTAGTGGGCGTGGCACCTCCTATATTACCATAATGTTGTAATCGCTATATTAATTTAACAATTGCAACAATTGGCATGAAATTTAATTTAGGTGGTTTACTTGCTATAAGGTATACCTGAAATAGCACGAGTGGGCGTGGCACTCCCCATACATATAAAATGCCTTAAGTGGCATATCTATCGAAATATGTGATCAATCATACTAAAATTTGGTGAAAGAGTGTTGCTTATGGAAAGCTATTTCTGTATAAAATAGGACCATATTACACCAGTGGGTGTGTTACCGCCCTAAATTTTAAGTCTAATTACGGCATATATCGCAAACTATACAACCTATTTAGGTAAGATTTGGTATGTGGATGTTAATGACGAATAAAATTTAGTGTACTAAAAGTGGGCGGAATTGAAGAAGTAGGGGTGGCACATTTAAATTTCTTAGTTTTTATTCGATTTTTTTCGATATTTTCCATATTTTTTACTTTATCAACCTCTTTCATTTTTTTTTTTTTTATTTTTAAGACTTTTTCAGCGATTTTCTTAACCTCTTTAATTTCGACATTTTTAAGGATTTTGCATATTTTTTCGACTTTTTGAATTTCCTTCAACTTTCTTGAATGGTTTCCATATTTTTTCGACATTTTCAGTCTTTTACAACTGTTTCAATATTTTTCAATTTCTTTCAACCTTTTTACAATTAAAATGTTTTCGACTTATTCAACATCTTTAACTTCTTTTAACTTTCACTGCAGTGTAGGGTATGTGAGTTTCGGCCTGGCCGAAGATAACACCTTAACTTGTTTTCAACTCGTTTTGAAGAATGTTTAAGTAAAACTCCTTCGTCATGATATAGGGTCAATGGGATATTAGAGAAAGATGATTTTCTAAGGCGAACAAAAAATCATGTTATTTTACCACGATGGTCCTAATAAAATTTGACGAAGATCGAACATAGCACTGCAGTAGAAGAGCATAATACCTACTGTATAGTGCAGGGGTTTACAGCGCCTAACTCTTTCCACTCTTTGCACTCTTTTACAACAACTTCGTATTGTTGTAATTCGCCGAATCGTTGACAGGTGCAGCTGCACCAAAACAATCCAACCCTTGCGTGTTGTTGCTTTGCATGTCATTGTTGGTAAATACGTAGCGCTTGCGACTGCGCACAATTCTTGATATGCTTTGTTTGTTGTTGGTAATTTATGTTTGTTGTTAGTAATTTTGCGTTTTGTTTCGTCAACAGCTATTTTTAAATATAAATTCACTTGTGTGGATGCCATGAAAGGTGCGCTGCCGAGTGCGCTACCGGAATGCGCGTTGTTGCTTTTATATGTTTTTTTATGTTTATAAATCCTTATGGTACCGTATCCAACGATTTGTTGTTATTGTTGGTTTTTTGTTGCAATTGCTGTTGCACTCTTGAAATAAAATCCTTGTCGACCCCTGGTATAGTGTGGAAAGTTGTCCGTGATGGTATGCAGATACATACGAGTATCATGGGAAGGCGTTGGTGAACTGAAACTTTCTGCCGATATCATGACGAAGGAGTTTTACTTAAACACTCTTCAAAACGAATTGAAGAAAAGTGCACAGAATTTCGGCTTCACTGGCGCTTGAAAGGCCTAAAAGTTAAGATATAAATTGTATCAGGTTAATAATTTTAAGCCCAAATCGGTCTTATGCAGGATGGGTGCTGTATTATTGCAGTAAAGTGATAGGCCCAAGGAACCGATATGAATCCCATCGAAAATTAATGGGCACGCTAAAAAAAAGTTGCAAAACGGGCTGCAACAAATAGAAACGCTCTAATAAGAGTTATTAAGGAGGAGTGGACAAAAAGATAGTGGAAGGACATGATTTATAAAACTAAATGCGTCTATTCTAAGAAGGCTACAAGCCGTGATTCATATTCGTGGTGGACACAACAAGTTTTGGGTTCTTTCTGCTTAGATTTTTAGTTTTTTCAAATGTACCTTACATTTTGCAAATAATTAATTGACAGCTTGAAATGGTTGTTATTTTTGTTAATGTTCCATAAACTTTTGTTTTTGTTTTTATCAAATAATTTTTTTGTTGTATTGTAATGAAGAATGAGTAAAAGAATTCTTAATTCAATATGAAAGTGAAAATTGTGTGGCACAATTTATTTTGCAAACAATTACTTGACAGATAGGATTTAAAAATTATGGGATAAGTCTCACCAGAGAGAGGGTGGGGGTCTTGTCAGATCTCACCAAGGGGGAGGGTCGAACTTACAAAAAAAAAAAAAAATGCCTCACGTATTTTATGAACGTCCCCTTTTACATTTATCATGATAAAAAGTTATTATGACAAATAAAGGAATGCAGAAACAAGAAAGATTTCAAAAAAGTAATTTTCAATATTGTTGTTCATATTTAGTTTGAAAATAGTGCCGAACAATGAAAAAATTAGGTTTCAATTTTGAGGAAAAAATTCTCCTAACCTCAAATTTCGTTTGGCTCTCATGAAATTTACATGATTTCTTCCTCATATTAGTACAAATCTACTTTATAATTTTTAGCGAAAAAAACGTGGGGTTTTTTGACATAATCGACTTTGGTTATTTTCATAATAAACGCCATCACTACCCCAAATTTCAACCATTTTCAAAATTTCTTGCATAAATTAACAAAACTCATTTGTTTCCACTTTCATCCCTCCTCAACCCAATAATTACACAAGCACAGCTGTGTTGCCGATTCATCGGAATTGTTTGACCGCACATTAACAATAACATCAGACATTTACAGCCATCAATTAATAATGCATGCGTCATCAATCAACAACTGGCAGGCAAATCAACACCAACAACAATTTCGATGTGAAGACTTGACAAGAAAACTTGCGAAAAACTCATTAAAGAAAACTTTTGTAATGAAAACTTTTATTATTAATAATAATACATTAAATATATGACGTGAGCCCAATTTTTATGAACCAGAGCAGTTTTAAAGTACAACTACAATTGATTTCTTAAGCATTTTTATAGATTTAATATTCAACCTTTAAAACAATAACTTTTTAACTACGTTATTCTGCTAAGGGTCGTTCTTATGGGTGCTATATTAAAATGTTTTAAGTTAAATTACATTATACATAGGAATAGGCATTGCTCTATGTTTAAGTTGAATTACATTATACATAGGAATAGGCATTGCTCTATTGAAAAAAAGTAGACAAAGTTTTCTTTAAAATGCTTCACCATGCTTTTTTTTGTTAAATACTGACCGAAATATAGCCTCTCGAAGATAGTTTTTTTTTCGATTTTCATCCCTTTTTTACTTGCTTTCATTTCTCATAAAAAATGTATTTTAAGCTTATTGGTTTCCATCAGAATATATTGTAGCTTCTTTGTATACGGCAAAGTTAAACATGACCTTAGCAACTTTCGCTTCCAGCAATTTTAACAAAATATTAGAAAGTGCAAACTTTTCTCTAGCGCAGTTACCACCAACACATGATGCCATCAAACAGAATGGCTCAAGAACGTTTTTCCAAATCCAGTAGTGGCTCTGAGCTGCGGTTGGGAAGATTCTAAATATGGATCAAATGTGATTCGCACAACATCAGCTCCTGCGCCAGAGATTTTGGTAAAAAAAGTGGCTTGTGGTTGCACTACAGGTTGCTATAGAAGCTCTGGTTGCAGAAAATTACAAATTACTTATTCCATATTTCACAAAGAATGTATGGGGATCCTCATTTAAATAAATAATAAAAAAATAGTCCTATGGTCTCTACCAGAGCTGCAAAGTTTTTATTTTTCGGAATTTGGCAAAAAAAATGAAGAAAATTTGGAAAGCTTTCAACGGAGCGCTAGTCAAGAAATGTGTGACATCAAAGGGATCAAAAAAGCAATTGCATGTAAAATGTAGAATTTTGGCGCACAAATTTATATATTTTAAGCCGTTTTTTATTTGCTTTGGTTAAAAAATACAATTTCGTGAACCAGCTCAATTTCTAGTTCAATTGATTGAATTTTCTTCGTCTTTGCTAAAGTTTGAAGCTCATTACATTAGCTGTAGACACAAACTTAAAATAACCAAAAATATATGGAAACTTTGCTGGAATTTTGAAGAAGTCAGTCAGTGCTAGGCAGTGGCGGATCCAGGATTTTCTTCAGGGGGGGCTGACATTTTTTTATATTAAAATACACATTGATTGAATTTTTCAACGAGCAATTTTTATATTTGTTGGCATATTACAACAATCTAATCAGTAGTCCTGTCAATGGTTTCAAGAAGGCGAGGTTTCTTCTGGCAAAATAATTCAACAATTTCAATTTCTTTGTGAATATTTTCCAAAGCCAAACCTTTCAAGCGATCTTCTGTCATCTTAAATACGATTTCAATCATTTTAACACAGAAAAACTTTGTTCTGCTGGAATTGTGGCAAATACTTGCAGTAGAATTGTGATGCATTGGAAGAACGATTTAATTTTTTTTTGGTTTTGATAACACTAGCTTACAAAAAAAGATGTGATTTCTCATAAACTTGTTCTATATATTTTGGGGCGTAAATTCCAAAAATGACAACCATTTTTTTTTTTCTTAAGAATAGCTTTGGAGATATTCCCAAAAAAAACGCTTTTTTCTGCACTTTTTTCATTTATTTGGTCATATTTCTATCAATTTTTTTTCGACCTAAATCAGTTGCACACTATTCAAAAAATAATTTTATCTTCTATCTAACGGTTTGCTGTTCGGATCGGAAAGGATTTGATGGAGTTACAAGCGGTCAAAGTCCAAAAAAAGTGACTTTTTGGTCTTTTCAAAAAAGTCACCAAACTTCAATTGCTCCATTTAAGTTCAAAAACCTTTCTTTTTTATGTTTTTAATATTCAGGATGAAAATCTATTTGTTTAACAAATATTTTAAGTATATATTTGCTCATATCGGACACAAAATGCTAAAGCTATTCAAAAATCAATAAAAAGAGGTCATTTCCATATTTTCATTCATTCCCGTATATAGGCCATTGACTATGAAATTGGAGAAGGAATTAGTATTCGTTAAAGGTATTTTATTGTCTTATATTTATCAAAAATTATAAATCCAAATTACTATTAAATTTAGGCTTGGACTTTTGAGAACGCTCTAAGGGTAAAATGAAATTATATGATCCAAATAAGGATAGAATATTGCAGCTCTGAAACATTTGAGAAAGAAATATGAAATAAAAATAAATTAAAACTAGTAATATTCGGCCATTCCAAAACTCACATACCTAACACTGCATAGAAAGTAACTTTCAAATAAATGTTCAAAAGACGTTGAAGAGCTTGAATAAGTCGAGAAAAAATGTAAAAATATTGAAAAAGTATTGAAACAGTTGCAAAAGACTGTTGAAATAAATTAAAAAAGTCGAAAAAATATGGAAAATGCTGAAAAATGTTGAAAAATTGAAGAAGTCGAAAAAATATTGAAAGAGGTTGAAAAACTCTCAAGGAATCGAAAAGGTTAAAAATGTTGAAACAATTCAAAACCGATGAAAAAGTCGAAAAAATAAAGAAAATGACGAATACAGTTGAAAGAAGTTAAAAAAGACGAAAAATTTCTTATGGTATATATGTATGTACATTAGGGTGATTCAATTTTTTTTTTTTTTTTGCTTGAAACAGGTTCAGAAGTGCTTGCTTCACGAAAAAAATGCAAGGAGCTTTTTTATAGAAAATTTTATGATCTTTCCAATAGGCTAGGTCCCGTATTTTTAACATTTTTTTTCATGAGATATAGAGACAAATGTCTTGTCAAGCATTTTTCCCCATACAAATCGTATGGAAAACAAAAAAGCTCGATGAGCCACCAGTAAATATCAATATTATGAGCTATAATTTCACCAGAATTTTTTTTTCGTGTGCCTGCAACTTTTGAACCTGTTTCAAGCAAAAAAAAAAAATTTTAATCACCCTAATGTACATTAGGGTGCTTTTTTTTTTTGAACTATTTTTTTTTTTTCGGTCCCATCGTGAAATTTTGTTGGAAATACCCAAAAAAAAATTCCCTGAAAGTTTGAGCCCTTAATATTAATTTTAAGTACTCGACCAAGGCGTGTGAAGATTTCCCATTGAAAATACACGGAAACTCTGATTTTTATTTTTTAAATTTCTATAGCTCTGCGGCATTTCATGGCATCGCTTTGACCAAAGACAGGTTTTTTTCAGAATTGAACGTTCTACAAAAGTGCCCATTGCGGCCAAGTCGTATCTCTTACGGGCGAGGTAGTACGGGCCACTAAACCTGATTTTTTCATAAAATTTGCGTTTTTTCGCCTTTATCTCGTAAATGGCGAGAGCTACGGAAAAATCGTAAATGAGAAACCTGTAGGAAATTTTATTTCCTACAAAAAAGTCTTTAGCGCTAAATCGATAACTTCAATACTGCTTAAGATATTTCAATTTTAATGTCATGAAGTTTTAAATTTTTTTCAAAAATTACGTAAAATTATAAAAAATATATTAAAACTTCATGACATTAAAATTGAAATATCTTAAGCAGTATTGAAGTTATCGATTTAGCGCCAAAGACTTTTTTGTAGGAAATAAAATTTCCTACAGGTTTCTCATTCACGATTTTTCCGTAGCTCTCGCCATTTACGAGATAAAGGCGAAAAAACGCAAATTTTATGAAAAAATCAGGTTTAGTGGCCCGTACTACCTCGCCCGTAAGAGATACGACTTGGCCGCAATGGGCACTTTTGTAGAGCGTTCAATTCTGAAAAAAACCTGTCTTTGGTCAAAGCGATGCCATGAAATGCCGCAGAGCTATAGAAATTTAAAAAATAAAAATCAGAGTTTCCGTGTATTTTCAATGGGAAATCTTCACACGCCTTGGTCGAGTACTTAAAATTAATATTAAGGGCTCAAACTTTCAGGGAATTTTTTTTTGGGTATTTCCAACAAAATTTCACGATGGGACCGAAAAAAAAAAATAGTTCAAAAAAAAAAAGCACCCTAATGTACATATTTAAAAAGTTAAAGTAATATGGAAAATGTTGAAAAAAATCGAACAGAAAATAAAAAGTCGAAATATCCCAAGTCCACTTCTTCAATTCCGCCTAGTTTTGGTTATTAAATAAATTTTTTTCGTGATCAACATCCGCTTACTAAATTTTAGCACAATAGCTTGTATAATTTGCAATATCTTCCGTAATTATCCTTAAAATTTATGGCGGTGGCACACACCCTGGTACAATCCAGTTCGATTTTAATCCAGAAATAGCTTTCCATAAGCAAACCTCTTACATCAAATTTTAGTATGATTGCTCACATATTTCGATAGGTATGCCACTTAACGTACTTTACTTGTATGAGAATCGCCACGCCCACTATTGCGCCAAATTTTTGTAAGAAGATACCTTATAGCAAGTACATCTGCCTTAATAAATTTCATATCGACTACGTTGTTAATTCTCTTTATATAACGTTTATAAATATTGTGGCCTATGAGAGACTTTGAAAACTCAAAGAATAACCGAATCCTAATTTTGTTCACATGCGCACCAAATCACCAAGTTTCATTAAAATCGCTGCAATAGTACTAAATAGATAAATAATTAATACTAAATAAATAAATACTAAATAGATAAATAATTACTAAATAGATAAATCTAAGAATATTTGTTGGTCAAATTGCGTCGGAACACGGAATTTGAAAAAAAAAAAATTGTTTTTAACTTAGAAAAAAATAAAAAAAACAACTCCCCACGATCGAATGGTCGCAGAAATTCTAATATTTATTTTGAGAGTTTAAAAAACAAAACGAAGAGGACATACATATATTTCGGAAATAAAGTTTTTTTGAAGTAAACTAAAAATAAATGATCAAGGATAAAATTTTTCATAAAGTCGTTTTTTTTTTTTCTTAAAAACGGAATGACAAAGTGAATAAACACTCAGTGCTGCGTGTATTTTATTTATTATTTATTTATTTACGAGCGGGGAAGAATCAATGAAGTGTCTAACTCAGCAGTGATTGTAGATGCTTCATTAAAAATATCATCATATGACGTTTAATTTTTTAGCATCCCTGAAATTAGGTTGATAATTTGCTTGAATATTTAAAATTTTTAGAATATGCAACGATACTAAGAACGATACTAAGAATCAACGTATTTAGTCGCACACAATGCTTTTAAACGATTTTTATGTTTCTGGACTCCGTTCGGAAATTTTATCTATCAATAGTTGTACTCTTTCAGATGAATTCGAGAAAAAATTTGATACTAATGAAACTGTACCTAGCATGTTACAAATTTCAGAAATATCACGTGATTTGCCTGGTCACAAATTCAGAGAGTGATTGAAACAAATGAGTGTAAAATGCTAAGAGTTGGTTTTCAGATATCAAAGCCTGAACTCCTTTGATTTGTTTGATCCTCCTTGAACGTTCTTGAATCAAAATATGTTTTTACCACTCCCAGGGGGGGCTGCAGCCCCCATAGGCCCCCCCCCCCTTGTATCCTCCACTGGTGCTAGGCCGAAATATTAAAATAGAAAAACATAATAAAAATAGTGAAAAAACAACAGAAAACGAAAATAAAACTATGGTATTAACGTCTGCGACACTATAAAAACAGTTTGAAATCATTTGATAGCAATAATTTGAAAAAAAAAAAAAAATATTATGTACAGATACGCGAGGCCCCTTACCGAGCTAGAATTTCTGTTGTAGTAAATTGTTATATTTCTTCAATATATACTTTATTTACACTAAAATATAATAATAGTTTTTAACCTTTTAAATAAATAAGTAAAAAGAATATTAAAATGTTTGTTTCACAAAGCAAAGTGCAAAAAGACCAGAAAGGAATAAAGTTGATTCAGCAAGTCGCAAAGAAGTGAAGTCTCGACAGCAGCGCTTGCTTTTTGTTTTAACTTTCAGAGTTGCAAATCATGGTGGCCGTGTTGCCACAACTACTCCCCCTCCAGTGACTGTGTCACGATTTCTAGAATACGTACGTAATTGTTTGCTGGTCTCTATTTGAGCGTCGTCCTCGACAATAAATATTGGTTTTAAGCGTTCAGCTGATACATTAACTTCTTTGCCATAGATGTTTAATGTGAAAATCCGATCATCAATTCGCTTGACCACTGCGTATGGGCCAGTATATGGAGGTTCCAATGGTTGACGAACTGCATCGGTCCGTAGAAGGACATGCGAACATTTATAAAGGTCTTTCAGAATAAACATAGATTTTTTTATATGATGAGCTGGTGGTACCGGGCGCAATAAACGCATTTGTTCACGAAATTTTTCTACAAACACTTGTGGATCAGCTGGCATGTCTTCATTGGTAAAAAATTCGTTGGGACTGTGGGTAATAGTTCAGGCCAAGGAATATTTGGATGGCACATTAACGCCGCTTTAAAAGACCTATGCCAACGCTCGACCATACCATTACCTTGGGGATGGTAAGCAGTTGTATGAATATGCTTGGCACCAATAAGTTTCGGTAAGGCTTTAAACAATGCTGATTCAAACTGTGTCCCTTGATCAGTAGTAATAATTTTGGGACAACCAAAACGAGCTATCCAATGCGTCCAAAAGGCAGTTGCGACGTTATCTGCAGACATTTCCATCAGTGGAACAACTTCCGGCCAGCGCGAAAATCTGTCAATCATCGTAAGACAGTAACGAAAACCTGTGGTAACGAAAAAAGTGGAAGAACGGCAATATCCAAATGAACATGTTCGAATCGAGAATCGGGCATATCAATTTTGTTTGGAAGAAACTTGTTATGCCTATGAATTTTTGCTCGTCCAATTTGCAATATCCTTCCGTATACAAGGCCACACAAACTTTCGTCGTATTTGTTGAAAGTTGCTCTGCAGCTAGGGTGAGAGAGCCCATGAACAGAAGTAAAAACTTTGTATCGAATGCTGGCTGGAACATATGGTCTAACAACTCCGGTTGAAACATCACAATAAATTGAAACATTGTTGAAGTGCACCATTTGTAATTGTAAAGAACTATTATTTTCTAATAAAAGTTTTAGCTCAGTATCGTTTTCTTGTGCTAAATAAAGTTCGTCTGTCGAAATGGCTGTAGGCATGGAAATAGCGTTTATCCTTGAAAATGCATCGGCAACGGCGTTGTCAGAACCAGCAATATGAACAATCTCAGTCGTAAATTGTGAAATAAAATCCAGGTGTCTAAGCTGTCGGGGCGAAGCCTTTTCCGGCTTTTGCTTAAAAGCATACACCAGCGGACGGTGATCAGTTTTGATAACAAAATGACGCGCTTCAAGTATATGGCGAAAATATTTGATGGCTTCAAACACTGCCAGTAGTTCGCGATCATAAGTGCTATACTTTACTTCAGCCGCAGAAAGCTTTTTTGAAAAAAACCCAACGGCTCCCAACCATTGTTAATTTACTGTTCCAATGCCGCACCAATTGCTACATCCGATGCATCTGTGACTAGCGCAAGTTGCGCTTTAGACGATGGATGTGACAGTAAAGCTGCTGTTTTCAGACTTTCCTTACAATTCTCAAAAGCTTTGACAGATTCAGGCGTCCACGGAACCTTAAGTTTGTCATTCTTTTTCGAATCGCGTAAAAATTCATTGAGCGGAGCTTGCAGCTGAGCTGCTCGAGGAATACACCGTCGATAGTAGTTGATAACGCCTAAAAAACGACGGAGTTTGCAAATAGTTTCTGGTTTTTCGTATTTTGCAATGGCTGTGACACGTTCATGAGGTGGCTTACAACCATTTGCATTGATGATATAACCAAGAAATTGTACCTCTTCCTTACCAAAATGACATTTATTAAAATTTGTAGTCAATCCATGTTCTCTAAGTTTTGAAAATACAATGCGCAGATGTTCTGTATGTTGCTTATGTGAATCAGACATAATTAAAATGTCGTCAATATAGGTGAATATAAAATCACATTCCCGAAAAATTGAATCCATGAAGCGCTGGAAAGTTTGTTTAGCATTTCTTAATCCGAAAGGCATGAACAAAAATTCAACTAAGCCAAGTGGAGTTGAAACTGCCGTTTTTTTGATGTCTTCATCAGCCATTGGTATTTGATAATAAGCGCGCTCCAAATCAATTGTGGAAAAAACTTTTTTTCCATGCAGTCGTTCAGCGAAATCGTGAATATGTGCTATTGGGTAGCGATCAGGAGTAGTTTGAGCATTTAGCCTCCTGTAATCGTCACATGCGCGCCAACCACCATTTTTTTAGCTACGATATGCAATGGACTAGCCCACGGGCTCTTTGATGGACGATATATACCTTGCTGAAGTAAGAACTCAACCTCGGCTCGCGCTGCTGCAAGTTTATCGCCGGCAAATCGTCGGGGACGATCGGCAACCGGATTTCCAGAGGTTTCGATGTGATGATAAACTGTAGATTCAATCTTACATTGACGCGTTATTGACAAAGTAGTAACATCAATGAAATCATTGAGTAAATTTTTATAAAATGACGTCAAGTTATTTTGTATAGTTGAAATGCCAAAACTTTTTGTTGTGCACACCTCCTCCTTTGAAGATTTCTGCGTTGTAGTATCAATTAAGCGATGATTTTTGAGGTCAACTAACAGATTCAAGTGAGCCAAAAAATCTGCCCCAATGATAGCTGTTTGGATATCTGCAATGATAAAAGGCCACTTAAATGAACGTTGTAAGCCTAAGTCTATAGAAAAAATTTGATCACCGAATGTGCAAATAGTGCTTTGATTCGCAGCAAAAAGTTGCAGCGAAGTGGTGCTGAGCTGTTGTTGAATTGATGTTTTAGGTATTACAGATACTACTGATCCAGAGTCAATCAGAAAACGAACATGAGAAAATTTGTCGTAAATATGAAGACGAGTTTCCTCTGGTGTTCGTGTAAAATTATGTGTAGACTTAATGCTGTTCGAATTATTCACAATTTGTGATGGGCTGCCGCCTATCATATTGACAGACGACCGCATTATTAGTTTTCCGAGCCTGCATTCCAATTTGCACAACCAGGTCGACACTTTTGAGCAGCATCCCCAAATCGAGCATGGTAGAAACACAATGTTTTATCTTGCTTGTTGTTGACTTCAACTTTTCATTGCGTTGAGTTTCATTAGATGTTTTTTTTGAAAACTTTGCCTGCTGTAATTCACCATTAAGCTTATCTATTTTTGAGGAAAGAGTTTTCACAATTTTCTCTAATTCAAACAACGAAATGCTGTTGACGTGCGTGTCTTCCAACGACGATCGCGGTAAGAGTGATGACACCATAGGTGATTTGATCGATGTTGATGCTATTGCATGAACAGCGTTACTTTCGTTTGCCTCTAACATTTTGTCTGCAATTGCAGCTAATTTTTCGACATCGTTTTCAGGCCATATCGACAAAAGTGGTCGAATTGATTGTGACATTTCACTTAAAAATAAAGTTCGCAATAGTAACTCATTTGTGTTCTCAGGAATTAAACGACGCATATGTGAAAGAATTTCACTGGGCTTTAAACCAAAAGTTTCACCACCTTGCAGTAAGCGGCGCAACTTTGATTCTGGTGACTCCGCGAATTTTGAAAGCAAACGCTGTTTTAATGTATTGTATTTGTCAGCTGTTGGTGCATTTGTGATAATATCTTCAACGTAGAGAATAATATCTTCATCAAGATGCAGTGCAATTAAATCAAATTTTTCTGAGTCAATAATAACGTTGTGAAATTGTAGCAGGCGCTCCACTTGGGCAAACCACAAAAGCGGATAGCTTTTGTTGAATGCTGGAAAACGAATATTGTGCAAATCGGGGTCACCAATGTAGTAAATTTTTATATTTCTTCAATATATACTTTATTTACACTAAAATATAATAATAGTTTTTAACCTTTTAAATAAATAAGTAAAAAGAATATTAAAATGTTTGTTTCACAAAGCAAAATGCAAAAAGACCAGAAAGGAATAAAGTTGATTCAGCAAGTCGCAAAGAAGTGAAGTCTCGACAGCAGCGCTTGCTTTTTGTTTTAACTTTCAGAGTTGCAAATCATGGTGGCCGTGTTGCCACACTGTCAAACACTGTCATGCCACCTATTGATCAATCGCAGAATTATAAAAGGTTCAACTTATGCGTTTTATTCACTTTTAGGTTTAACTAAAGCGAATAGACACAAAGTTTACTGATGATATGACGTAACGGTCATTGAAACTAGTACAAGCAGCTCGTTACCCATTTTAATGCATTTTGCGCGTGTAATTTTTTTGTGGTTTTTGCACTAGAAGTACTGAACATAAAAGCTCTGTTCAAAAAAAAAGGAAGAGAATTTGAGTTTTTTCTTATTGATCATATTTTTTTAAAATGTTTTTTCGATTTTACTTATCGGGCATTTCACGCGAAGCGGACAGGGGAAATGGGGTTAAGTTTCCAATTTCAGATATATTTGAATATGTTGTACCTGTACATGACCTAGTGTTTCACCGAGACTACGAGGCAGCCTCGTTTTTGACTACGAGAACGAGGCGAGACCGAGGCGAGAACGAGGCGAGATGGAAAAATAAATTTTCCTCGCTTGACCGAGGCGAGGCGAGATCACACGGCACGTCGCCTTGTCTTCGCCTCGGCCTCGCCTCGGCCTCGCCTCGTCTTAACCTCGTATTCGAAACCAAGAGCGAGTCGCGTTTTGACCAAATCTGAACACGTAAGACCCATATGCAGATTCAAAATATGAATGCAATTTTTATATTAAAATCTTTATTTAACTAATATTTTAGTATTTTATTTTGAGAAAACTACTTTGTTTTATTTTTAACCCGCATGTGCTTCTTACGAGCTCAGATTTGGTACAATCGCTGATGCACAGAAGTGCTTGGATCGCATCAGCTTCTATGCGACTACGCCTCGATTGATCGATTAGGGAAGCATGTAAGGCTATAAGCAAAACTGCATGATTGACAGCACTGCATTGAAATTTATTTATTCTAATAGTCTTTCTAAGAACCGGTAAGGTGAAGCGAAACGCACAGCGTAATGCTAGTATATAAATAAAGATCAATATATGTATGTTCGTTGCTAATGGACTCCTAAACCATGCTCCGTAACATAGTTTACGATAAATGGGTGATGCCACCCCACATAAGAGAAAAGCAGAATTCATCATATAAAGGGTTTTTCAATAGGGACGCTACAAAAGTAGACCAATAGGGAAAGCAAACGACGCCATATTTTTTCCCGCAATTTTGACATTTCTCTTTAGTAAGGTTTGCCATTTCATCACGATTTACGATCTAACAACGAATCGAAATTACTAGAATTTACTACCGAAATTCGGAGTCAGTGGCCTCATCTTTAAGAGCGAACGTCCAATTTATCGTCATAATCGTCCTGTCAGATCAACAATTGAGCGTCTAGTGGAAAAATTTGAATCCACAGGCACAGTACAAATTAATCCCGTGCCAGTGAGACAAAGAAGTGCCCGTAGTGTCGAGAATATTGCTGCCGCTAGCGCATCAATAGAGGAAGACCCAAATCAGTCTCTCACACGTCGTTCTCAAGCGTTGGGCATCTCTGTGATTTCGTTGTGGCGAATTTTGCGATTAGATCTTGGCCTACATCCTTACAAGATCAAATTGACGATAATTCATGATAATGGCATCGAATGTTGTTTTACAAAAATAAAGAACTTCATTGATATCCCAAACCGTTTTTGTTTTATTTAAAAAAACTTTTGCAGCGCTCTTATTGAAAAACCTTTTATTATCAACTACTTGATGCAGATTAATAAAACTTGGTATATTTATAAAAGGTAGAGGCATAACTAAGATCCAATTCACCAAAAATAAAGACAGATATTTTATTTTATTTCTTGAGGCTTGATCCGCCTATCAGCCCGGATACATGGATAATTTTTTATTTATTTTAATAAAAACCTCGCTTTTTACCGAGGTGCCTCGGCCGAGAACGAGGCGAGACTTAAATTTATAAAACGAGGCGAGACCGAGATCGACTAGAACCTCGCCTCGCCTCGGCCTCGGTGAAACACTAACATGACCTCGACACAGAAACAAAATATTATTAGAATGGCAACACCGGTTTACAAAATATGGGTATTTGAAAATTTAATAAATCGTAAGGTATGTACTACTTCAAATGCCATTATTCAGCTTAAACAATTCAGGTGAAATGAATGAACTACTGGATTTTATACTTCATTTATTGGCCTTTTTAACCTCGTAATTGGATTTTAAAAATAAATAAAAATACACTGTAAAATAAAAAATATTTTTCTTTTTTTCAATGTTCGCCTAACAAAAATTTATTTTACTGCATTAAAAAAAAGTTTATAGTATGCTTATACTTAGTGCCAAGTTTGATATGCATTGCAACGCTGAAACCCGAGTCGAATTCACTAAAACTCGCTTGCAGATTAAGCATTGCGCCTTGGTAAAATAAAGTGTCGGCGAAAAAGTATCAGTTTGCCATTTTATTTCAAACATTTTTGCAGTGCATTAACGAAATAACCAGCTCATTTCGTAGTTTTCTTACTCTCGCTTGCTCGCGAGCATATGGGGTGCCGACCAGGGATGATATTTGAGGGCTTTTTTGAGCCCTTTTAATTCTCAAAAACCCCGTTGCCCTTTTTATTCATTTTTGGCACTTTTGGAAAATTCTACCGAAAAACAATCACAATTTTTTATTTTTAAAAGGAAAGCATACTGTGGGACAAGTGATTGTAAACTGGGATATAATTTTTTCATTTGACGTTTTAATTTCAATGCAGCTTGCGCAATCAGTGCTACTACAACAAAAGGCATGAAATCACAGCATTGTATTAGAGATCTATACTTTTTTTAGTAAGATTTGTTACACATCTAACAAAAACACACAGTTTAATTTGACTTCATAGTCTGTGTTGTAGTAGCACTGAAAAATGCGGTAAATGCTTAGTTTAAATAGCGCTCAATATGATAATTAATTACAGTCAACCCGCGGTAATATGGCCCCTGGCTTATCCGGCACCCCTTGCAATCCGACATGCCAATTGCATATTGTTAGTACCGATTAAATCTCGCCATTTTCATGTTATGTCGGATTACATCGTACTGCTTTTTAAAAAACTCTGGACTACAAGAGGACGGTGGCAGCACTCTATATGAACAACGTCCGACAAATTCAATAATCCAACACCGCCTTGCAAAAAGTTTGTCGGACTACTTTTTGGGTAGACTATAGTGTTTTACAAGTATTTATAATATTTTAATACAAAATTTATCTGAAAGTGATATTATTAAATTTATATAACATTCTGCGAAGATTTTAGAAAAAGAATTGACTTTGATACCGTCACTAACACAATGCCTGTATTGAGC
The DNA here is from genome assembly GCA_949775025.1 of Tricholauxania praeusta. Lineage (NCBI taxonomy): Eukaryota > Metazoa > Arthropoda > Insecta > Diptera > Lauxaniidae > Tricholauxania > Tricholauxania praeusta. Next base: position 114,987,684 of record OX459028.1, read on the forward strand.
CTAAATCATGTCAATTCTGGTGAAACGAACAGCATATTGCCTTTACTTGTGCAATTATTTTCGTATAAGGAAATGTATCTTCAGGCATTCTTCTCTCAATGTGAAATATCTATTTTCTTCCATAACTGTAGAGAAATTTCTTTTTATAAAATTATTTACCTGCCTGTAGAAATAGACATAACAAGGTGGTATAACTTTAATTGTACATGTAGTTCTTTTGGTTTCGTCTTGAAATATTTCATCGTATAACATTGAATTTGTTTGTCCTTTCCACGAGCCGATAAACACTAAACAATTTTTATGTTTTATGTATTTGTTATTATATGTATCGTCCAGTACATTGTAATAAAAATGTATAATGTAAAATAGTTTATGAGTTTTTTAAATAAGGAGTATTATTGGGCACCATAATTTTGAATTGTTTCCTTATTCTAAAAGTAAAAAAAAAATAAAAAAGTTAAAAAAGAAATTTAAAAAAAAGTTGCATCCGTGGAGAATCGAACTAGTACCTCCAGGATCATACGCTGACTCGTTATTCACTATGCTACTCTGCTACTTAAAAAAAGATAAACTTTTTTTGTATAAAACAACTACACATTGGAATACTTTGAACGCGATTTTCTCGCTTTTCCTTGAGAATTTCGAAAAACGGTAATATATGAGTTTTCTTATTTCACGTGAACTACCATCTGGAAATCAGCCAAATCGGTGGCGGCACAGGGTGGTGGTCTCCTTGTTAGTATATTCTTGCGCCTTCAAAATGCTGTCGTTCTTAAGTTTTGCCGCCCCTAAAATTTTGCCACCTTAGGCCCGGGCCTTAAAGGCCTAGGCGTAAATCCATCACTGGTGACTAGAAAACCAGGTGTTGAATACATTATAGACTGATCCGCTGCCGAAAGCCGTTGTTGTTTTTGGTTTTATTATCGTTGTTTAAGTCGTTGTTGTTGTGGCTGTCCATAAATAGTTTTCATAAGAGTTTTCAAAAAATTTTTGTTAATTAATATTTTTACATTCCGGTAAAAAATGGGTTAGTATAAAAAAAAATGTGTGCACTGCTACATCATTTAAAAAAAATTAACTTTTTTTTAGAAAAAAAAAGGTCAATATTTTACAAAAATCGTTATTTCTCGAAAACTATACAACGAATTTTAAATGTGTATGTATCAATTTCGTGCCATATTCAATCCTTTGTTGTTTTTACTGTATTCACCTTAATGCACTATAACTTGAAATTGTCATTGCCACTACATGAATTTCCATTAAAAAACTTAGTGAGAAAAAAAAATTTTTAATTTATCAAAATTAAATTTTTTTTTAAATATTATTTTTTAACTAATCATGCACTGTTAGTAAGAGTAACTAATTATTGAAGCAAAATATTGTAATTATTTGCTTATAAAATACTTTGAAAATTTTTGGGTCAAAAATCAAATTTTATTTTTTTTCTCGTTTATTTTTTTAATGGAAATTCATGATAAAGGAATTTATGACTGACGTTAACACGTGATTTCACTTGAACTTTAGCGAAGCTACTTTATTGTTGCCGATTGAAAAATTATCAGAAATAGTTTGATCCTACAGCAATACACACCAATGTTTAATACCTCTATAACTAGGATTTTTATTTATTTCACCCCTCTATCTCAAAATTAGTTTGAATAAATCTTAACCTCTACATTTCCTGACAAAATTCGCTTAGGTCGAAAATTCTATAACTCGAATTTTTTGGCGTCTCCATTAAAGTTTGACTAACAAAGGTTCTACTGTATCCAGTAGCGTCATTTTACCAAAATTTTGGGGGGGGGGGCAGGCGAGAATTCAAATGACATAATCAGATTTTATTTGTTAAACATAACATTTATTAAAACGATAAATTATACACGTTTTTATACACACATACATATATGAAGAAGCTTTTAAATGCATTGACTTAAAAATAAAATTTTTAATCCGTAAGCGGGAAAAATATACATTAAATTTGTTTCAGGGGATAGCGACATTGACGCTTTAAAGCAAACTCGTTAACGAGATCTTCCAAATTCAACTTTTTTTCCATTTCTGGTTCCACAGCCATCAGCATCAGATAACTTAAACGATCATCTCCCATTGTTGTACGCAGATACGACTTCACTCTCTTTAAAGTGGAGAAAAATATGTACATTAACTTAATTATTTCTGAAAAAGCTGTTGGCTTTTTTTCTAAGCTTTGTACCATATTTATAATTGATTTTGAGTTATTTTGTTTCAGATATTCTCTTGCTACACTCAATTGGCTAATGAGAACATCAACATGGGTGGAATAGAGTTTAAAAAATTTTATTATTGAATTTTCGGACAAAAATGTTTCCGAATCCCAATAAAATGTTTCTAATATATTCATTAGCTCTGTGTTCTCTTTAATTCGCTTATCATACTCTGATAAAAATTGGTCAACGACTTCGAAGTAGATCTTACACATAATTTTATCAAATTTCAGTGGTAGTACACTGCGTTGGCCAAGTGTTGACATTATTAATGATTCCTTAAGCTTTTGAGCTACCTGCTATATCTTTTGTCTTCTGGTGTTGTTTCGTCGAATGCCGCAAAGTTCTGCAAAATCCCTTGATTTGCTAATAATAATATTAAATTTAGTGTCATCTCAGTATTGCTTTTGCTAGAAATTATTGTATCTTTGCTTTTTAATTGCTCAGCGAGTGAATTTGTAACCGACAGCAGGTCGTACAGCATGTGTAAATAAAGAAAGGTTTTTCTATATGATTTTTTAAATGTTCAGCTTCTAAATGCGCCTTATCATTTGAATTTGTCGTTATAAGAAGTACTGCCAAAAATTATTCAACGCGTAAAACAATTTGAATTGATATAAACCAGTACAGCGAACGAGTTGGTACATTTCTTTCCAACTCGAGAACTTTTTGATGCAATTCTTTTTGAGAAGCAATAAATAGTGAATGTCGGGTATTACTTACAGAAATAAAACTGTACACCGTTTTTACTGTATCAAAGGAATCATTAAGCAATGGCAAATTTTGGATTGTGTGCACCAAAACTAAATTAAGTCGGTGAGCATGACAGTGCACGTAAACGACTTGAGGATTATGATCCTTTATGCTGAAATCGCAATGCGGCGCTAGGTCGGTCGCGCTTCGGCCAACTTTGATCGGCGTTTGAAAAACTTTACAAAAATGTATTGACTGTCAAAACGCCTATCCTAACTTTTTGTAAATCACAATGTTGCGAGCATCTAACATTTCGACATTATCAATAAAAGGAATTCTATTTGTCAGTTTTTTGCTCAATTTTGTTGTGTTTTTTAGTTTTGATATTTTCATAAAATAAATGGATTTGAGCGAAATAGATAATTTAGTGAAACTTATTTTATCACTGCATGAAACGCTGGGTAAACGAGAAGTGTCAAATGCACGTTCTAGTAGAAAGTAGCTCTACTCGAACTTCGGGTATGGCGTTGATCGTATTTACGATATAACGGAACGCAACGCTTGAGGTCGCATTTCAGATTACAGCATAAGCATGCATTGTTTCTACTTCAGCTGTCAGAGTGCGATCGACCGAACGCCGCATTGCGATTTCAGCATTATTCTTTTCTGAACCCCACTGAACTCACCACTCATCACATTTTCACCATCAAAACATTGGCCAACACAATTATCTATTGAAAGCCCAAGAGCAGTGATGGTTGATATTATCATATTGGATAAAGAATGGGCATCCAAATTTATAGCGTGAAATGTTCCAATAGCCCGTTCATTTATTTGGCCATCATGATAATATCGCAAAAGTAACGCCATCTGCTCTTTTTTAGACATATCTTTTGTCTCGTCTGCCATGATTGAGAAATATTTGGCTGTTTTAAGTTCTACGACAATTTTCCTTTTGATTTGCATACCAAATATTTCTATTATATCGTTTTGATACACGGGGGATGTGTAGTGCCCATACCGTTGTTCCATTTTACTTTTAAGTCTTTCGTTATTTTCTATGAGAAAGTATCATAGTTTTGTTCCTTTCTTAAACTATCAAGTAAAAGCACCGATATATTCAGCTTCCGATAATTTTAAAATTGTTAATGTTATAAAACCCAGTAAAAAATAATATTTTAATATTAATAATTTCATAACTTGAATTCTGTGTTATAATTGAAGAGTGCGCGAACAGAACATTACACTAATCTTCAAATAATTTCAGTCTCAGACACTTTCAAATGTGTGCCGTTCTGTTCTCACACTCCTCAATTGTTGTTTTTTTCATCTCATTTGTACTCATTCTATTTTTTTTTTTGTGCTTCTTTGAAGCCACCTGAACACGTGGAAAGGATAAAAACCGGTTAACGAGATTTCAGGCTTTTTAAGTTCAAGGTTAAAACTAAATAGCCTGTAAGTTTCATATTTTTATCTCGTGGTCCACACGCCGATATAATGACCTAAAAAATGCATTTTTTCAAAAGTTCGAAACTTCAAGCACAGATTTTTCTTATAAGAAGTAGGCTGAAGGAGTTAATTGTAGATTTTGTTTCTTACCCGATATGTGTACTTGATCTACAAGAAATATTAATGATTTGTATCTAACAGTCGCGACACTGGAGCCAGTTAAAAATCACGAAAAATCAACAAAATACATGTATTTTCAGCACCGTGTAATTTTCGCGTATACTAATTGTGTGAATTTATATTCATTGCACAAATACTAAAATCTCTTAGCTTTAAGATGCCACCTCAAGTGTGTCTATATTTTAAACAGAAAAATTTTTACAGCTAAAAATATTGAAATTGAAAAATGACGTTTTTCATATGCTTCAATTCGGCCTGGTGGAGACTGACGCATCCAAAAATTAAAAGCCCTTGGATATCCTTCTTTGGAACCCTAACGAAGATTCTCACAAAGTCTGAGCAAAATTCAAAGTAGTGCAGCAACGAAATTTAAATTTTTTAGACGTTTTCATCTGGAATGACTCCTATGTAAAATTTATGTTTACAATTAAATTTAAGCAAATAAATAAATTTTATGAAAAGAAAAAAGTTGGTTATAATAAAAATACGATTTGATTCAAAGAAGCCCTATTTATGTCAGAAAAGCCCTTTTTTAATTCGTAATTTGGCCCTTTTACAAAAGTGCCCATATCATCCCTGATTTTTTGGAAAATATAAAATTTTAGTGGTTATTAAAGGACTACCTTTTTTTTTAGTCATAATTTCATAAAAAAAACTGCGATTTGCAAAATAAAACTGCCACCATGTCTAAAAAACTTGATTTTACAGTTAAAAATGTTACAATGGCAACGCTGAGTGGCATTGACAATTTCAAGTCAAAGTGTATTATGCCTAGTTTCCATGCGATCTTTCTTGAACTTATCTTATCAAATATCAGGGAGGACATCACATGCTATAAAGATAGCAAATGTATGCTATTCACTCTCGCATTCTCCAAGCGCATTACGTTCTGTTCGCAAGCTTTTTCTTTCTTACAAAAATTTGATTTGATATCTTTGATATGGGATCGGGAAAGATAACATGGAAATTAGGCTTCAAGGTCGGTGCTGCCCACAGAACGAGCAGGCGCTCAAAGAGCGTAAAAGTGGGAACGAGTAGGCGCTTAAAGAGCGAAAAGAAATCGTGCAGGTATAGAGAATTGATAAACAAATCTTCAACACATGCTTATCATGGAAGCGATTTCTTGTGGTATTGGGCACCACTGATTAAGGTGAATGCACTGGAAACAAAAAAGGATTTGAGCTATTACACAAGAAACACCAAAGCTCTACTCGCGGAGAGACCACTTTATGTGTTCATAAGGAAAATCAAAAAAAAAAGTTGCAAATAAATATGTTATAAATAAGAAAAAAATCAAATTTTCTTAATTCTTGTGGCCAAATTCCGAAAAATTAAAACTTTGCAGCTCTGGTGGCAACCCTAGGAATATTTTTTTTTATTATTTTTCTAAATGACGATATACTTGAATATGAATAAGTTTTCGAAAATCGAGTGTTTTTGAAGTATTCTAGAACATGATATTTATTTAAACACGGCTTATGGGGGTCAATTGTGATAATGTGCAAGTAGCCGATACTACAGAAGATGATATTATTGAAGATATAGATGATGATATCGATATATAGTTTGAGAATGTTAGTAAAGGAATACATATATTAGCACCATAGTTACATACATTTGTTGTAATAATTAGGTATAGGCAAAAAAAAAAAATTAAAAAAACTAAAATTGGGGTTGCATACAAAAAATGTTCCAAGATTTTTAAAATACGTCATTTCGATGGGAAATTTAATTGTCTACAAAAATTTTTATATAAAGTATGTGGAAGTTTTGCTTTGTTTGCGAAACATATAGAAAAAACTAAAAAAGGTCCATTTTCACCCATATCTCCGATTTCCACCATCTGGTTTAACAGCACTCCACGATTTTTTCTTCCCAAATGACCCATTGACCGATTCTTGCAATAAAAACTCGTGAACGTCTTAGTTCCTTTCTATATGACATAATCAATATCCTATGAAAAATATATTTTATGAATTGAACAAAACACTTTCTTGAGCAAATTATTGACGACTCAATTAATGAAAATAAGATGACTTTTAAAAATGAACAATTAAGTCACTTTTTTCGGACTTTGATCGCTTGTAACTCCATTAAATCTTATTCGATTCTCATTAACACCAACCCATTTGTAAGAAAAAAAACCTACCTTTTGAACGGTGTGCAACTGATTTAGTTCGTACAAAAATTTATGTAAATTTGGCCAAATAAATGAAAAAAGTGTAAAAAACGGGGTTTCGGGGGATAACTCTAAAACGATTCTTAGGAGAAAAAAATGGTTGGATTTTTGGAATCTACGACCCAGAATAAATAAAAAAAGTATGAGAAAAATCAGATATTTTTGTGTGTAAACTAGTGATATAGATAATTTAATCATAAAAAACATATATAAAATTTACAAAATTCGAAAAAAAAACAGAAAAAATTTTCAGAAAATCTCGAACTGCAGCTTAAAAGTTGAGTAATATAGAGTAGAATTTTGGGAACATTTTTAAAAAAGTCGAAGGTGTTGCACTTTTCGAAAATGTCGATTTTAATCTTTAAACGTTAATAACTAACTGATGATTACTTCGAATAATTTTTTTTAATGTTTTTTCAGAAACTACATTCAAATACAAAAACAAATGTTACCTCACTTTTTATTGATATCGATATTTTTTACTAGTATGTACATATATCGTTAATTGAAAATTGTTTGACTTAAAATTTAAAAAACCGATTACTCAATAACGGCTTCCAATACAAGACTGGAAATTGGTGTGGTTGTTGTTTTTAATACGCACTAAAGCATAAGAAAAAATGAGCGAAATCGAAGAGGGTCGGGCCAAAACCTCGGTGATTTGACCGAATAAAGTCTATATACACCCCCACTTTTTGCAAGATCGGGAATCCGAAAACATAATGGAAAAATGTAATGAAGCAGTTTTGTTTGAAACTCTTTTTTAATGATAATGAGCAAAAAAAATATAAATTTAAAAAGTTATCTGAAAAAAAAAACGCTAAAAATTGAGTGAAATAAGTCTACATAAAGTACGCAACTTCTGCTTTGAGCTAATGATTAATCTTTTTAGCCTACGTCACGCTGTTGGTGAAGGAAATCGATAGAGGCAATGACAGATTCATCACCTATTATTTTCATCATACGTCGCTGAACACGTTCTAGCAATTCCAAGATGGTTTTTGGAGCCCCGGCCCAAATGTGTGAGTTGTACTCTAGTTTGGGTCTAAGACAGTATGAAGATCAACTGGAGTGAAGCATTTCTTATACAGTTTCAAGAAACCAATACACTTGGCCGCTTCTTTCGAAACATCGAGCACATGATATGTCCACCTCAGGTCCGGTAAAACCGATATGCCCAGAGCGTCAAGAGTTTTTGACCTCGCAATATCTAAGCCAGCAATATCTAAGAGAAGGAAGGGAGTAATCCTTTAGTCTGTGAGACAACAGACAGCACTGAATTTTAGTAGCATTCAAATTGACTCGGTTAATACGACCCCACTCGGTGATTGTGTTGAGGTCGTAGACGAGTGTGTCATTCATATGCCGCCGTTTACTCTTAACCTCCACAGAGCTTGGGCGCTTTTTGAAGCAGTAGGAGTAGTAGAAGGTCATCGATAAAAACCAGGAAAAGGGTCGGAGATAGGACCGAATCCTGGGAAACTCCAGCATTAATGAAGTGTTCGTTAGAGGTGAAACCACAACACGAATAAAGCGATCATTGCAGAAGCTCGTAATCCAACGGGATTGCCACACTTGATCAAACGCCTTAGAGATATCCAGAACGACAACCATACTTTCATCGAAAAGGTGAATACATAGGTTCCATTTCTCAGTGAGGAACGATATAAAATCTCCAGTAGAACGAGACCTAAGGAAACCATATTGGCGATCACTAAGTAATTCGTTGCGCTGCAGATAATTCACAAGGTGAATTACGCTCTCCATAACTTTAGAGAGCGCAGAGCATATCACAATGGGTCGATAATTATTAGGGTTGGAAACTTTACCTCTTTTTGGAAACTGGCTGAACATTAGCAACCTTCCACCTTGATGGAAATGTCCCACTTGTGTAGGATATGAAAAAAAGATTGCGTAATGGACGAGCCAGTGTTGAGGCACACTTTCTCAAAACATGGGCTGACATGCCATCAGGTCCTGAGGCTTTATTTATGTTGAGGTTTGCAAGGGGTCTTTTTACTGGGGTCTTTTTACTGTCCATGTTCGAAAGTAAATAGTCGATGAGGACTGATTCTTCACTCTCTTATCAAATGACCAAAAACTTTTGCTAGCTTTTGCTAGTGAAATGATTCTTTTGCGCAGGTTTTGTTCGTAAAGAAACTTTTCGCGCTGAATCGTGGCATTGCTGCAATTTCTAGCCTCGATGCGAAGCCTTTCCGTATCAGCATTTCTAATTAGCCGCCAAATTCGAAATGCTTCCTTTTTGGACCTGACTGCAGACCTGCAAGTCTCATTAAATTTCAGTCAGTAGGTTAAACTCAGCAAAAAATTCAACATAACGACCTTTAGGAGTTGTAAGGCCAGAATGGCGCAACCCATTAGAGTTATGAACATTGAAATCACCAGCAACTACAATTTTACTGTTTGGGGACGACTCTAAGATTTTGGAAATCAAATCAGAGAGATCTCCTATCTTTTCGAAAGTAGGAATCCTGCCAAAATCACTGATCTGATGTACTAGCTGTATATTCGACCAATTTTGAGGTACTGACTTATGGGTTTTCGCCCACTTCTTTTAAAATCAAGCTGACATCTCTGCGAGATAGATCCTTTTGAGCGGCCACAATGAGGCTTGTCTTCAATGGAATCAATATCCTCATAGGTTTTATTGATCGTATGATCTGTTGATCGACTTTAGTCCAATATTTTAAAAATTTCACCACAGGATTAATTTTCTTTTCCAAATTCAACAACAAAATTTCTCTTATCATTTGGTCTGGGAGACTGATGTTAGTAACCGTGTTAAAGAATTCATGTTAGTAACGGAAGGTTAAGTTCATTATACCAAAGTATGACTCATATTATAGATATAAAATATAAAAAAACGGTACTGCACTGTTTTCTTAAAAGATTAATCATTAGATGAAGGCATAAATTGCGTAGTGTATGTAGACTTATTCCACTCGTTTGTTTTGTTTTTTTTTCAGCTAACTTTTAAAATTTATAGTGAAGATCTTTTTTTTGCTCATTATCATTAAAAAAATTAAAAAAAGAGTTTCAAACAAAACTGCATCATTACATTTTTCCATTATGTTTTCAGATTCCCGATCTCGCAAAAAGTGGGGGTGTATGTAGACTTTATTCGGTCACTGTAGATGATGATATCGATATACAGTTTGAGAATGATATTGAAGGAATATATTAGCACCATGACTACATACATTTTTTGTAATAATTAGGTATAGGCAAAAAACAAATTAAAAAAAATAAATTTTGAGTTTTTTCTTTTTTTTATTTCAACATTATTGGCATAAAAAAATGTTTCAACATTTTTAGAATAAGCAATTTTGATGGGAAATTTAATTCTCTGCAAAAAGTTTTATACAAGGTTTGTCGAAATTTTGCTTTGTTTGCGAGACATATTGAAATAATTAAAAAGAGTTCATTTTCACCCATATCTCCGATTTAATACCACTCCACGATTTTTTCTTCCTAAATGACCCATTGACCGATTCCTGCAATAAAAACTCGTGAACGTCTTAGTTCCTTCCTTTACAACATAATCAATAGCCTATGAAGCTAGCATTATAAAAAGTTATCCGGTTTTAGCGTTGCCAGATGATGTCAACAAACAGAGTGACAGTTATAAAATGATTTGATTTTCTATGATATTAATCATTTTCATTTTTTGATATTTAATAAAAGCGCAGCACTATGTAGAAATGAAGATGTTCACTTATGTGACTGAAAGAAGTTCACAAATTAATATGAAATCAAAGAAATTCTTAAAAATAACGTGGTTTTGAATATAAAGAAATATAACTGGACATAAGCCCACAATGGCTACTCTCCAACATTTTTTGTTAATTTCTGTTCAACAATAACTAAAGGCTAGTTTTTGAAGAAAAAATATTCCATTTGCAAACTGTGTTTTTTTAAAGTTAAGCTGCCAATGCTTCCGATTTATTTATTCATTCCTAAAAATTTTGATTCTAGGAAAAGAGTTGAGTTGAAAATGAAAAAACGAAGAAAAAAATTCAACTTTGTTTGCAAATCAAGTTTTACGTAAAAAATGACTAAAATGCTGATTAAAAATACGTTTGCCAACATACATACGTGTTTAAGGATGCAATAATCCGGTTTCTATAAAATGAAATCTTTCTCGATGGCTTTTTATTTATTGGTGAAGAGCTTTCATAACATACTTATTATAACATAAATGGGACAACTCAAGCGAAATGCATACAAAGTTTAATCACTCTAATATACATTCTTCAAAGCCTTCCAAATCCCTTTCTATCCATGCACATAAAATGACAAAATGAATATATCCTGTCTGTAATGTATAATATTAAATAAAATTTTGTATTGAAATGAGAAACTATTTCCGTCGATCTCTGATATTTAAGAAAATATTTAGATTGTCTGAAGATAAATTTTCCAGAGACAATACGTTTGATGAAAACTCGTTCCGTGCATCATAGAACCACTTTTTCGTAACTGCTCTCTCTAGTTTTGAACAGACCTTGAAACTTTTATACTTATATTCAAAAAGTTTTGAATATAAAAGTTTCTAAAAACTTGTGTGCTATAAAAGTTTTTATAAATCTTCTTAAAACGCCAAAGATCAATTCGGTTTTCGCATTCTATTTCCTTCGTATGTCACGTATTTTTTTCAGTTGAGTGATAGCACCTCGCCAAATGGCATTTTTGTGAAATTATGAATTTTGAAAATATAAGATTGTCAATAAATTTTATGATTTTAAACCTGAAAAAATAATATTCGTAATGGTTTTTCTAGTCTCATTTTTCTGTAAGTCTTCAATACATTTAACACAATAAAATGAAATAAATTTTCTCTTGCAAAATATATTAAAAAGTTCGAGGATCTGGTGGTTCCACCAGGGACCAGCTAAGTAATTTGTGCCTAGGGGGCGTGCCTGTCATTTAAAAAAAAAAAAATGATGGAACAAAAGTTGTTCAGAATCGCAGAAACTACAACATATATTTTTTTCAGATCAAAAAAAAAAGTTCGGCATTTAAGGGTTAATGAATTTTGTAATGCTAATAAAATTATAATACTGTATTCTTAAAAAGTAAATTACCTTCAAACCGCCAAATTTTTGAAGCTATTAACACACTGACATAAAAACAGAGTAAATTATTTTTTGCCATCGCTTTTAAAAACAACAGTCATGGTATCATTTTGTTGCTCTATCTCTATTTCTACAGGATGTTTTTTTTAGAGGTATAGAGCTTCGAATTGAAATAAAACACAAGAAAATCGTTTTAATGTCCATCAATTTGACTTTATTGGAAGGATAATTTTATGCCATTAATGTTTAAATATGATTTCGGGCATGTGGCCGCCGAACCACTGAACCACTTTTTCGAGCATATGGGGCCGTATGTCGGCAATAACGCCACGAATGTTGGCTTCCAAGTCCCCTAACGTTTCTGGTTTGTTGGCGTAGACGAGCGACTTCACATATCCCCAAAGAAAATAATCCAATGGTGTCAAATCACACGATCTTGGTGGCCAATTGACAGGTCCATTTAGTGTTTCACCGAGGCCGAGGCGAGGCGAGGTTCTAGTTGATCTCGGTCTCGCCTCGTTTTATAAATTTAAGCCTCGCCTCGCCTCGGCCTCGGACGAGGTCTTGCCATCACATGCATCGCCTCGCCTCGCCTCGCCTCGCTCTCGGCCGAGGCACCTCGGTAAAAAAGCGAGGTTTTTATTAAAATAAATAAAAAATTATACATGTATCCAGGCTGACAGGCTCATCAAGCCTCAAGAAATAAAATAAAATATCTGTTTTTATTTTTGGTGAATTGGATGAGATGTGATGAATTTAATTCTTTTCTTATATGGGAAGGAGAGGCATTGCCTATTTTTCCAAACCAAACTAAGCTATGAACGTTTTACAAACTATAAGAAAGATATGTACCAAATCTTATTTATTTACGTCAAATAGATATTGAGATACGATAAAGTTAATTTGTTTCTTATATTGAAGGTATGGAACCGCTCATTTTATTAATTGAATCTTAGTTATGCCTCTACCTTTTATAAATATACCAAGTTTTATTAATCTGCATCAAGTAGTTGATAATATATGATGAATTCTGTTTTTCTGTTATGTGGGGGTGGCATCACCCATTTATCGTAAACTATATTACGGAGCATCCCAAATCTTAATAAACATATATGTATGTCAAATCTTTCGTTGGTCGGTTTAACGGTTTAGGAGTCCATTAGCAACGAACATACATATACTGAACTTTATTTATATACTAGCATTACCCTGTGCGTTTTGCTTCACCTTACCGGTTCTTAGAAAATCTGTTAGAATAAATCAATTTCAATGCAGTGCTGTCAATCATGCACGGAGAGAATGATATTTTCTAAATCAATCCATTTCGTTTCTCAAACTAAGAAAATCCAAAAACAAACAAATTGTTTTTAATTTAATCTTATTTTATTCGTATTGATTAATTTTTACTCAGATTCAGAAACGCTTTCTTGATACACATAAATTACACTTTGCAGCTACACGAACTATAATTTCTTATATTAAGAAGTATATTGTTAGCTACTTTTTATACTCGAAATATTCGAATTTTCTAATATTAAGTACTATTTATTTGATATCACGAATTATCTGCTTGAGTTTGAATAAGTAGTGATGTTCTTGAAACAAGTAAAAATTTCTTGCGTTTTCTACAATTTTTACAAAATTTATTCAAAGCAACGAGATTCGATTCAATCAAATTTTAGTTGAACTATGTTTTGATCAAACAAACTTAAAACTATCTTGATTCAAATACTTTTTTCTTGTAAAACAAAACCTATGTCACCTACTGTACAAATATGAAACTATCATATACGAATCATATCATATGTATATATATGTCATTTTGAAATGATTGAAAATAATATTTTTTGACAAAACTTCGTACTCTACCAACTGTACAAGAAAATACTGAATTGGATTTAAATAGTGAAGAGTACAAAGATCTTAAGTGCTGGTTAGCTCATTATCTTGAACCCTGGAGTACTGTTGAAGAAAATTGGAAACGGACGTCAAAACAAAGGTTGGCATCCTTCCGCAAGGAATATTGCAGTCTTGACATTATTGTGAATGAATGGCCGTCATATAACTGTTCCTATGGTGCTCGACTCGTAATTAATTTTTAAAGAATGTTATCCGTACTTGATCTTAATTATGTTATTTTTTAAACTTAGGTTGATATAGACTATGAAATTAACTTTTCATGTAGTGTGGGACTGATGAGTGATTGGGAGGAGTTTATTGAAAAGATCTGTAGTTTGTTTAAGGGAAATTTGAAAGAAGAATTAGTGCAATATCTAAAAACCGAAAACGGTAAACAGTTTTCAAAAAAAAATGGCATGCATTTACTAAAATATAAAATTATTTAATTTAGATAAAAACAAAAAGGATATAAAAGTAATTGACTTTCTTCATCATTTAATTACTCCAACTGGAAAAACCAAAGGGAAAGACAAAAAAATTTGGAAATATAGCATATCCGATAGCCAGAACGCACTTATACTGCGAATTTCGTCAGTGTCGGATCTAAAAGAATCGATTTCACGTAGGAAGCAGAAATATATGCAGTTCCCTGATTTGAAATGCCAGCCTTTCATCGCTGTAATTGAAGGAGTCGAGGAAAATCTTGGTATATATACAGTTTATGACGATATAATCTATAAATTCGATAATTTTGTCCATGCATTGTCGTGTGCTTATAAAATCACGTATTTTTTTCGATTTGAAGTACCAAGACGAATGCAAGTTCATATGGCAATTTATTCAAGCATACTTTTTTAAAAACGAGAAAGACGTGTCTTCAAGTGAGTTAGGCATTTTAAGTACGTTGGGAATACCTGCAAAATTAAATGAAACTTTATAAGTTTTTCCTATAACACTTTTTGATTTCCATAAAGATCCTTGGAGATTCTTGGACCACAACAAATATTTAAAATGAATTGCCTTATTTGTTCACAAAAATTTCAAACAGTAGATATACTGCATTATCATTATAAATTTATACATATCTTAAAAACTATAGTTTTTTAAATGCGCTCAAGGTGACTGTCCCCAAATCTTTCCAACATTTAGCTCTTTCAAAAAGCATCTTAAAAATTCTCACAAGGAATTGGAAAACACCATTGTCAATGATTTTAACAATTTAATTGATCATGTTAGTATTCCTGTTTTTCCCAAAAATTCGGAGACACCGGAACCTATACATAACGTAGAGAAAGAACAACTAAATTGGAAAGATAATTTGACAAATATGGCAACCAATTTTGCTCTTAAATTAAACAGTCAAAGTAACATCACCAATAAGCAAATAGAAAATATTATAAGTGAGTGCAATTTTGTGTGGAAAGCGAATATTGCTTTAATTAAATCGGTAATATTACAAAATATCATGGATGAAAAAGAACTTGAAGTAGATCATGTGCTCGAATTTTGTTCCAATATATTTGAAAAAATCAGTACCGAGCATAAATTAATTAAAGAATTGTGTGACGCAAAATTGATGAGCCCCCCCGAAAAATTTTCCGTTTCCAATTCAGTTCAGGAAGTTATGAGGAAAGGCATACCATCTATTGATAATGTAATATCTACAGGCACAATATTAAACCTAGAATTTCAAATAAAAGCTTTTTTCGAGCTCCCAAATATGTTGGAAGATACTATAAGCTATATGGAAAACCTTTCTCATCAATCTACAATTTCTAATTTTATCCAAGGGTCTTTATGGAAATCAAAGATTCGTGACTACGACGGCAAAATAACAGTACTTTTTTTTTTGTACAATGATGATTTTGAGGTCAATGATCCTATTGGACATCACACTGGGACTCAATCTATTTCAGCATTTTATTACAATTTCCCATCGATACCTGAATCCTATCGTATTTCTCCTTTGGATAATATTTTCGCGGCAATGTTTGTAAAATCAAAATATGTCAAATCATTTGGTAATGATTCAATTATGTTCAAGCTGGTTGAAACTATAAAAAGATTAGAAACTACAGGGGTTACAATTGAAACTTCTGATGGGCCAAAGCAAGTGAATTTTATTCTAGGTCTTATTATAGGAGACAATTTAGCCTTAAATTGTCTTTTAGGGTTTTCATGAAGCTTCAGTCACAACTTCTATTGTAGATTTTGTCTAGTACCAAAAACAGATGCTCAATTTATGACAGAAGAAAACTGTAATAAAATTAGAACCATTGAAAACTACAGCCACCAAATTGTCTCAAATGAATACAGCGAAACAGGGCTTTTTGAAAAATCAATTTTCAATTCTGTGAATTCATTTCACGTTACTACCAATTATTCCGTTGACTTGATGCAGGATGTCTTTGAAGGTATCATTAATTATGGTCTCATAAACTCGATTCTCTACTTCATTAGTAAAAATTATTTTTCTTTGGAATCCTTAAATTATCGTGTCCGTAATTTTGCCTACGGTGAAATTGATATCAGAAACCGGAGCGAAGAGATCAAATTGCAGCATTTGCAATCTAAAAAGTTGCACTTTTCATCACATGAATGTCTAACGTTCTTGAATTATTTCACATACTTTGTTGGAGATTTTGTGCCTGAAACTGATAAAGTATAGCAATATGTGTGTTTGTTAGAAGAACTGGTACAGTTATTAATGTCTGAAAAAATTTCAATCGAGGATATAACTTCAATCAATAATCTTATTAAAACTCATCACTCAACTTATATATCTCTTTTTAACGAAACGCTCAAACCAAAGCACCATTTTTTAATTCACTATGGCACTATTATTAATTATTCAGGACCCGTTCGAAGATTATGGTGCATGAGGTTTGAGTCTAAAAGTAGAGAAATTAAAAACTACACGAATGCTACGTCGTCTAGAGTTAATTTATCATTGTCTTTAGCAAAAAAATGTGCTATGAAATTCAGCCATTTCCTTTTAAAATCAAAAATTAATAAAAATAATGTTAATGATATAATTTCTCATAATCAAATTGAATTTCATGATTTTAAAAATCAAGTTTATTTCAAATTACTATCTTTTCCTTTTGATGTCAATGCATTTAAAGTTTATGCAACAAATAAAATAAATTTTAAGGGAACCGAATACAAATCAAATTTTAGTCTTTTAATATCGGAAGAACTCTTTAAAATAGTTCATATCATTACATGTAAAGAAGATACACTTTTTATTTTAGTTCAAACTCTTATTGCTTCAAATGATAATCATTTTCGTTGTAAGATTGTTGGTAAAGTAACACAAAATTATAAAATAATTAATGTTAGTTATTGAAATTGGTTCTAAGCCATTTATAATAAATACATTACCAGATGGTCGCAAGGCTTTTAAAATAAGAAATTTGTAATATCTATAAGAATTATGTAAATTAAATTAAAAAATCATAATTGTTGTGATTCATTTTGATAATTTGTGATCTATCTATGAAAATAAAAACATTATTAACAAACATTAATCTTTATTTTTGGTATTTAAAATTATTTTTATTTCAGATACTTTCCTCCTTGAATATTGTATGTTAAGCTGTGTGTAAAATGCATATTTGTGTAATTAATACATACCTATGTAATGTATTTAATACATTTATATATGCTTATCATATACAAAACATATACATACTTACATACATACAACCAAATAACCTTTCCACGATACCAGAAAAAAAAACTTGATGTACTAAAACATTTCGGTTGATATTAACCAATTTTCTATGACTTATTAAATTTTTTCTCGGATTGAGCTGTATTTTCTGCGCTTTTTTCTGCTATCGAACATTATTTTTTTGATTCAAGAAAGAAGTGGTTGTTCTCATTTTGGAAGTTCTACTAACTATTTCTCAATTCAAGAAATAATTTCTTGTTCTATCTTGGAACCCCTCCCTAGTAATAATTTCTCGACTCCAGAAAAGAGTTCTTATTTATTTTTGAAATTTCTAGTAACTATTTCTAGACGCCAGAAAAAATTTCTTATTCATTTTTTAAAGGTCTAATTATTATTTCTGGATTCTAGAAAAAAATTCTGATTGATTCTCAGAAGTTCTAATAATTATGGTTTGATTTAAGAAGTATTTCGTAATTTTATTTGTTTTAAGTGATTCTTGAATCAAGAAAAGAAAATGTTTGAATTAAATAATAATCTGTTTGGACGAGAATCGTACTACGATTTCTTGATTCAACGTAAATTCTACTTCTATTTTAGAAATTAATTCCCTCCGTGTGCAGTTTTGCTTATAGCCATACATAGCCTTACATGCTTCCCTAATCGATCAATCGAAGCGAAGTCGCATAAAATCTGATGCAATCCAAGGATTTCTGTGCATTAGCGCTTGGACCAAATCTGAACTCGTAAGAAGCACATGCGGGTTAAAAATAAAACAAAGTAGTTTGCTCAAAATTAAATACTAAAATATTAGTTAAATATAGATTTTAATATAAAAATTACATTCATATTTTGAATCTGCATAAGGGTCTTACGAGTTCAGATTTGGTCATAACGCGCCTCGCTCTTGGTTTCCAAAACGAGGCTAGGACGAGGCGAGCCCGAGGCGAGGCCGAGGCGAGGTGCCGTGTGATCTCGCCTCGCCTCGGTCAAGCGAGGAAAATTTATTTTTCCATCTCGCCTCGTTCTCGCCTCGGTCTCGCCTCGTTCTCGTAGTCAAAAACGAGGCTGCCTCGTAGCCTCGGTGAAACACTAGGTCCATTCCGCGAAATTATGCGCTCATCGAATGTTTCCTTCAATAAATTGATTGTGACGTGCGCTGTGTGGCATGTAGCGCCGTCTTGTTGGAACCACAACTCATCCACATTCATGCCATCCAATTCGGGAATAAAATAGTCGGTTATCATGGCTCTATACCGGTCTCCATTAACGGTAACTGACTCTCCAGCATTATTTCGGAAGAAGTATGGCCCAATGACTCCACCAGCCCATAGAGCACACCAAACAGTCAGTTTTTGTGAATGTAATGGTGTCTCAAGGATCTCATGTGGATTTTCTTCACTCCACATGCGGCAATTTTGCTTGTTGACGTAGCCATTCAACCAAAAATAAGCCTCATCACTGAACAAAATTTTGCGATGAAAATCAGCATCAAGATCAATCTCATTTTCGGCCCATACACCAAAATCACGACGCATTGCATGTTCTCGCGGCTTTAATTCTTGCACAAGCTGGATCTTGTAAGGTCGCAAGCCAAGATCTTTGCGCAAAATCTTCCATAAAGTTGATGGACAAAGCTCCAATTGCTGTGCACGGTGGCGAATCGATTCATTCGGGTCCTCTTCAACATTTTGCTCTACAGCGGCAATTGTTTCTTCGGTGCGCACTATGCGACGTCTCTGCGGATGCGTATTATCACATAGAGTAAACGTAGTGCGAAAACGACCCATGGTTAACCGAATTAATTGCTCTGATGGACGATTATGTCGACCATAAAATGGACGGAGCTTGCGGTAAACTTCGCGAACTGAACCATTATTTTCGAAATAAATTTGCACGATTTGCAAGCGTTGTTCTTTTGTCAACCTGTTCATGATGAAATGGCAAACCAAACTGAACATAAATGACATTAGAGTTGCCAGATTTGACCATAAAATGCCAGTTTTATCTCCATTCGAAAAACAAACCTCTAAAAAAAACACCCAGTACTTACAGTTTAAGACAAAACTTAAGTGTTTGCTTGAAATAATAAGTGCTTATATTAAACATTCGATAATTTTCCATAAACGCTTTCTAAACAATCCTTCTTTTGAGTGTAATGAAGGAGTACTTTATTGTAAGATCTAAGTGCTTTTATTCAGTACATTCAGGAAAAAAGACGAGTCACTGCGACACATTTAAAATTTGAAATTGATGGAGGTGGACATTTTTTGAAAGTTTGTCTTTCCACTCAGTCAACGCAAAACGAAGAATGTGTTTTGGAAAAAGCAAGGTGTGATCAGGGAATCTTTGCAAAGCGTTGCAAAGATTCCGGCGTGAAATAATTATTTTTGCTTGCCTTAGCTCCATGTACGCAAGAAAATGGTCTGCACTGAATATAAATGAATTCGAAGGAACCATCGCAACGGATTTAAGGCTAGCAAACATCCTGGTGCGTATTATGCCTCACAGCCTGGTGGGTATTATGCCTCACTTCATCCAAGTACGTTAAAGCACACATGAAATGTGAAAAAGTGTGATTTGTTTCGCTCCACAAGCCTTTTCTAATAGAATGGGGGTAGAAAAGAAGATCTGCAAAAAAAATTTGTGTTTCTATTGGAAACAGGTCAGTCGCATTTGACCCAAAGGCTGAAAAATGAACTTAACCCTCTACTGCATGAGCATAGAAGCGTCAATAAAAAAAATATTTTTATTCAAATATACGTTTATTTATACATTTTATATATGAATTTAACAAAAAAAAATGTTTATCCTGTTCGTGTCCTTTTTATTCTTTGCATCCATATATGGCTCTGTATGCACACAAAGAACTTTTTGCATGCAATTTATGGTAGAGAAAATTTTCGTTTTAGGCAATGTTGTGAAATGAAGAAAAGCAATTTCTTTTGTCATTATAACATAGATATATTTCACACTTTTGGCAATATGTAAATGGTCGTTAAGTGCAGCTGTTTTGACATAGCTGCCTGTTTGACATCCACTTTGGAAAATGCCCAATTTGATCCGATCTTATAGAGTCTAGAGGAAAATTCTGATGGCGTCTCTTTTTAATTGGCATGCTTTCGATGTCGATATCTGATCCAGATTTAGTTGGACGTCCCCTCTTTCGTAAAACTTTTTCTGCTTTACACAAATTTTCAGCGATTGCCAGTTTGAAGTCATATAATGGCATATAATCTTTAGATTTATGGCGTCACAAGATCCAAGCGTTCACAACACACAAATCAATCATATGGAAAAAAAATTTATTGTACCATTTGCGTGACCGCAACTGAATTCTGTAGAGACCAAGCAATGAATCTAGTAAATCTACCCCTCCCATGTGTTTTTATAATTTTTATTACTTTTTATAGAATATAATAAAAAATTGCAAACCTATAAACTGTTCCATTTCTTTTGAGGTAACACTTGCTGGCTTATTTACATTATCTTGAACAGATTTCAAATTAATCTGCTCCACAATGAAGTCAGTCAAATCGCCATTAAAAAAATAATCAAAGAAATCTGATGGCGTCTCTAATTTCTCAAGGGATTGAGGTAAAAGAGAAGTACTTTCAAACTCAAATTTTTCATTGCAATATGGAGCAAGGTTACCCTTCTTCCAGAGTACATTTCTTTTTCGAGGCACTGGTTGTGACACTGATAGAAGTTCTTCTTCTGAAGAGCTAGAACCTTCTTTTTCAGAATTGACTACTTCTTCATTTGTGGCTAAATTAGTTACTAGTGGCTCTTCATCAGAATCGTCCTCATCTTCGCTTTGCGATGCATTTGGAATAAGATTTACAGACTTATTTTGCCCGTAAAAAGACGATGTATCCATTGCTGAAATAGTGCATAAAAAGAAGTACGCAATGCATACAAGGCCATATATGGCCTCTAGAGAAAACACTATAAAAATCATATTTAATAAAGTTTTGCCGAAGAAAAATAATAAAAATTAAAATATTTTTTTATGTTGAAATATTTTTTTTTCTTCAAAAACTTTATTCTTACGAAAGTTATTTCAGTTTTATATTCACACTTTTTCTTCTTTCAACCGCAATGTAAGATCGCACTAAGTAAACTGATTTTGTATCATTTCGTTACGTATAACAGTAAAATATTATATAGCAGCGAATGAAATATAGAATACATAATTGCAAACTCAAACCTGATTAACTTTGACAAAGTGGAGAAAAATGTTATCAAAGTTGAAAATCCATGTATGGCTCTGTATGCAGTAGAGGGTTAAAATGAGTGTTTATGTTAAACATACTCATAGTCTAGTTTAAGGATTAGTATTTAAAAACATTACTCTTACTTACTTACTTAGATGGCCATAACAACCCGTTGTCAGGTTACGGCCGACCTCATTAGCTCTCGCCAGGCACCTCTGTTTTGCGCGCGCCTTCTCCAATCGTTAATGCCAAGCGCGGTTAGGGATTCCTCAGCTTGGTCTATCCACCGGAGGCATGGTCTCCCTCTTCGTCGTTGACCGGGGACCTTCCCTTCGTATACCTTTTTCGCTGGAGCTTCTTTATCCATACGATGGACATGACCTAGCCAGCGTAGTCGCTGTATTGTTATACGCTTAACTATATCAATGTCGGCGTAGAGCTCATACAGCTGGTGGTTCATGCGAATGCGATAGTCGTCGCCAACTCGAACAGGACCAAAGACTTTGCGGAGAACTTTCCTCTCGAACACCCCAAGAGCGGCTGCGTCTGTTGTCGAAACCACCCATGCCTCAGCGCCATAAAGAAGCACAGGTAGAATGAGCGTCTTGTAGAGTGTTAGCTTTGTCGATCGAGAGAGAGCCCTGCAACGTAATTGCTTACTGAGACCGTAGTAGCACCTATTAGCAATTGTTATTCTCCGCTTAATCTCCAGACTGACATCATTGTTGCTGGTTACGGCAGTGCCAAGGTAAATGAATTCCTTGACAACTTCTAATTTACAGTTGCCCGCTGTAACATAAGAGTCTAGATCCCGTGCTCTCTTGTTGTTGTTAGTAGACATCATGTATTTCGTCTTGCCCTCGTTTACCGTCAAACCCACTTTGGCTGATTCCTTTTCAATAGCAGTGCAAGCAGCAGTAACATCTCTCTTACTCCGACCGATAATATCAATATCATCAGCGTACGCAAGGAGCTGAACACCTTTGAAGAAAATGGTGCCATTATGATGCACACCGGCTTTTCGTACGATCCCCTTCATAATGAAAATGAAGAGATCGCACGAGAGCGGGTCGCCTTGTCTGAAACCTCGCTCGGTATTAAAAGTTCCGGAGAGGTCATTCCCTACCTTGACGGAGCTAAACGTATTGCTCAACGTCATCCTGCAGAGCCTTATCAACTTTGCAGGTATACCGAACTCAGACATTGTTGCGTATAGGCAATCCCGTACTGGGCTATCGAACGCAGCTTTATAATCGACGAAGAGATGGTGAGTGTCGATTTGATATTCATGGGTTTTCTCCAGGATTTGGCGTAGTGTAAAAATCTGGTCTATGGTGGACTTACCAGGTCTAAAGCCACACTGATAGGATCCGATCAGCGTTTCTGTATACGGCTTCAATCTTTCACACAATACGCTCGAGAGGATCTTATATGCGATGGAAATAAGACTGATACCCCTGTAGTTGGCGCAGATTGTCGGGTCTCCTTTCTTTATTACAGGACAAAGCACGCTGAGATTCCAATCGTCGGGCATGCTTTCCGCTAGCCATATTTTGCTAATGAGTTGATGCATGCACCTTATCAATTCATCGCCACCAGCTTTAAACGACTCAGCTGGTAGGCCGTCAGCACCCGCTGCTTTGTTGTTTTTGAGTCGCTGGATAGCAACTCGAACCTCTTCATGGCTAGGTGATGGTACTTCCACTGCGTTATCATCGATTGGTGGTATCGTACTGCATTCTCTCTGGGCGGAATTGGTGGAATCATCGCCCGTAAGCAAGTTGGAGAAATGCTGCCTCCATAACCTCAGTACACTCTGTGCATCTGTAACCAGATTTCCATTTTCGTCTCTACAAGTGGATGCTCCGGGCTTGAAACCTTGAGTTAGACGTTTAACTTGTTCGTGCATCCTTCTTGCCCTGTTACACCTCAAGTTCCTCACGCTCATGCTCACGCTTTTCCTGCTCCCTTTTTTTACGTCTGAAAATGCGCTTCTCTTCCTTCCTCTTTTCGCGGTAGTTTTCTCGCACGGCTCGCGTTGCGGGTGACTGCAGCGTCTTCTTGTATGCGGCGTTTTTTTCAGCAGTCGCATCGCGACACTCCTGGTCAAACCATTGGTTTCGAGGTTGTGGGCGTCGAAAACCAATGACTTCCTCGGCAGCAGCGCACATGGAGTGTGAGATGTGTGTCCAAAGTCCACCGGCGTCGTCGGTTCCAGAGGTTGGTTGGTTGAGCTTAACCGAGAGTTGAGCGGAGTACGCCTCGGCAGTCCGTTGTGATTGCAGCTTGGCAACGTCCAGCTTTCGTTGCATGCCCGTGCGTACATTGCAATGCAATGCGAAGAAAAACATTACTCGCTATTGATTTATCCATTATCCGTTTAGTTAAGGATTCATTTTGTTAATTTTTATAGTTGTTTTTTGGTAACATATTTTAAGCTACTTCGTGTGTTACGAGACAAAACTAAATTTATTATAAAACCAACCAGCAAATTGTACGGTAAGCACAATTTTCATTGTCCGAAATAAAATTCCACTTAAAGTAACTCCCATTTATTTTCATTTTCGGTCTTTAAAAATTGTAAACTTATTCCAAGTTTACAATTTTTACAAGAAATTACATCCTAATTTTGGGTACTAGGCTTCTCTCTGCGAACTCCCAGCATCAAAGCATTCATCCATCTCAGAATATTAAGTTCTATAAGTTTCACCACAATAACAATGAGTTTTTTTATTTATCGATCTACAACTGTAAGTCAAACGATTTTTGGTGATAACGATCCAGGACATTTCGATATAAAATTAAATGGCTAATACATCTTTCATACACTATTTTGATCTATTCGTGTGCGTTCGTGGAGTTAAATGATGTTAAACACAAATCTTATGAACAATTTTTCCATTTATTTTTTTAAACGGTCCCCATTAAATATATGAAGAAGAAAAATTTTGTTCTCGTTACCTTATTAAATAGAGAGTCTCATGTAGTTTAAGAAAAAAACATTTTTTTAATAAATATTATTTTTGATACTAAAAAAAGCTACTAAAATTAATTTTAAAATGGTTTTTTGACTTATCTACATTACGGTGACCAAAAAAAAATCGAGTTTTCGATTTATATGTTGCTTTTATGAAAAGTAGTTACTGTTATGTAAAAAAATGAAGCCCTGAAAAAATTTCATTAAAAAATATTGATATTTAGAGGTCGCTAGTGTCCGATTTAGGAATTAAATTCATTCTTTTTATTTGCGAGTGATTATAACTCTTCCCAAAAGACAATTCTGCTTGAGATACGGGCTGTTGGCATTGATTCTTATATTTTAGGGTCTGCTGAACACGATGGTGATAGTTGTTTTGCTATACAGTGGCTGGGTATCTTAGTAGCATCGAAAAACTCCCTGAAAACAGCGAAAAACAGCGCAAATTTGGGTTTAAGTGAAGTAAACTCGAGGAATAAATTTTTTTTCTTAGTCTAACATTCTTCAGCATTGTAGTCCAAAAACAGGCGAAAAGATTCCGTCTAATCCCGATGTTCCAGTATTTTTTCTCAGGAGACCAGATTAATAGATAAATAAAAAATTCCCGAAAACGGGCCAAAACTCAAGCTAAGTGAGGTAAATTCGAGTAATACATTTTTTAAAGATCGTTTTCCGTAGTAATTTTTTGCGCTGAATCCAAATTTGGCCTCAAAATCGACCCATCGCATCAGAATTCTGAAATATTTGAGGTTAAGTACCTAAAAATTAGGTTTTTTGACTCGATTTTTTTTGGTCACCCTAATGTAGATAAGTCAAAAAACCATTTTAAAATGAACGATTGGCAATACATTACAGAATTACATGAACTGGCGTGGAGCAGGGGCTTCGAAATTACATTCTCACCAAAAACCAATGCATCAAACCAAATCAGTTAAATTCGATTTCAATTTTCCAATATGGTAATGTAAAACCTCTAATTATACAAATACCAAATTTACTTCAGACAGCCAAAATAAACAATAACCTAATTTACGATCGGTATTTGATACTAAAAGTATTACTTGAGTTTGGTTATTGCTTACCTTATTGCTAGTACACCAAAATGCACTTGCTCTAAACACAACAACAACAAATAACTGAATTGGGCATTGGGTTACATACACAAGTCAGTGACGTTGAATGCGATGTCACACGTGAGCGACAAAGCGTCAGTTATTGCGACAAGCTGACCAAGCGACAGAGCTATTTGATTTCACCCTTAATTTCGTGGCTTTGAAATTGAATTAACGTGCGTGAAAGATAACCATAAACAAATGCAACCAGAAATCCAAATTGATCGCCAATCGGGCGTATAAGGCAAACGGAGGGGTGTAGTTAGAAAATAGTGGTAAGAACTATAATAAGAAAATTCGTGTAAAATTTGTATTTAAACCCCAATTTTGGTAAGTAAAATTTAATCATAATTTCACACTTAACGTGCTCTTTCTTTTTAATTTTTTGATTCAAAAATAAAAAGCATTTGTGCTGTAAAGAAATTGGCGAGGTGCGCCTAAACACCAAAACAATAGTAACACCAATCCTTTACAACCACCAGAATTACACTTAATGCTGGATGTGGTGAACACATTATTTGCTGACATGCTACAAGAATTCGAGGAAGAATCTTTGGAATGGGCAAAATTGTGTCACGTTGAACGCGAAATAACATACGGCAGTCCAGCATTCAAAGGTAATTCTTGTGAAAGGCATTTAGAAAAAGTGGACCTTTTGCGTCCTTTACAACAACGACGATATTTTAGGTTTCACAATTATGTACAGGTCTTCGAAGACTTCAAGAATGTTGTGGCTGCATGTTTTGGAAATAATCTATACCCAAATTTTGAAACAAGCATTGCACCTTTTAAACAAAGTTATTTAAATTTGAAAATCAGAATTACTCCGAAAGTTCATGCAGTGTTCTACCATGTTGAGTATTTTTGTGAGAAGAAACAGATGGGACTAGGATTCTTCAGTGAGCGATGGAATCTGTGCATCATGATTTCAAAACTTTTTGGCAAACGTAAAGTTTCCAACATGCATCCTGAATATGCAAAAAAAACTTTTACGCGCAGCTTGTGAGTACAACAGCCAGCATATTTGAAAAGGGATGGGGAAGTCTATCTATCTTCTGTCTTCAAGCTCCAATCATAATATTTATGTATATATCCTCATTTTATTTTACTGACGAATTGTGAGTTTCGTTTGAAAAATATAACAGTGGAAAAGCAAAGTTTTCCTCTAGAAATTGATAAAATGAGTTTTTCAACACTAAAGACATTGGAATGAAAAACAATAAGTAAACCATTTTATTGTAATGTTCTCGAGGAATAATTTTGTACCTTAGAACCTAAGACTTTTTTTCATATCTCTCATAGTTTTCGAGATAAGCTTAAAATTTGAGTTTTTTTAATTCAAAACAATTTTTTCAAAAACGGCATACTTTTCGTCGAAAAATAGATGTGAGATATTTTTGCTTATATGGGAGGTGCCACGCCCACATGTACTATTGGACCAAATTTAATAATAATTATAAATAAGATACCTTATAACAAGAGTGTATATCTGCCTCACTAAATTTCATAGCGATAACATTGTCAGTTCTCTTAATATAACGTTTAAAAATATTGTGGGCACAGCCACGCCCTTCCACGAGTTTTGCCAGTATACTGGCTAAGCTTGTATTGATGACTGCTTTCAGCGGCATCATCTCTAAAATTTTTATGAAAATCGTATGTCCCAATTTTACGATTCCGCCAACCTTTGACACGTTACGAACGGAATGACAAAGTGAATTTACACTCTAGGGTAGGGTATGAAAATAGCATTTAAAATCATCATTAAAATTGATGTAACCATGTTACTCAAAACTTTCGCAGTTTGTGTTATATTCTGTAGATTTTTATTGCAGTTGTTTCCGATGTTTTTTGAATTCGCCACTTACATCATTAATCCACGTTTTTGCAGCGCCCTCCTTTTTTTCTATCTGCATAGAAATTTCTACATTACACGCATAAAAACAAAATAATTTCACCTCTCTTTTATCTTTTGTTTTTATTTTATTGCAGTTGAAAAATTGATGTTGATATATTGTTGTTGAAACTTACACGCCCTACTTACAAGCCACGTGACAAGTATTGAATGCAAAAATAACAACAAAAACTACAGAGACAGCAACAGCTGCAGCAGCAGATGTTGGAAACAATCAAAACTGACACGAAATAATAATAGAAAAGAAAAAACGGAAAGTAAAAATAAAGAAGTCCTATAAAAAAATAATAAAAATAAAATAAAATAAGAAAAAACCAAAATTGGCTAGCGCTTTTTTATAATGAAACATCATTTATTTATGTAACCAACCATAGCTTGACCGGAAATCGGGCTACCGGATGTGTTCGTGTCATCAGCAGTGGGCTTGTTTGTGCGCGCGCCCGAATGTATGCAACAGAAACTGACATATAAATTTAAAGCGGCCAACGGAAACGGATACGAGAAAATGTTCGTTTTTTCCTTTAGAGAACTGACAAGGAAATATTCAGATTTTAAGAGAAAACTGCTACGTATTAGATAAAAATCTTAAATATTTGCACACATAAGCATGCGTTTAACACAAAAAGCATGGCAAAAGCGATGGAATGTAATACAAGTTATCAGCATTTGCGTCAGCAACTGAACGTTGTGTTATTTGCATGTGACATCCTAAAAATGGCGCCATTTTGATATTGCGCATAGCAACAATTGTAAGAACAACAAATTGTATCTTAAATAACTCAAAACCGGATTTTTTTCATTATTTTTTGAATCAATTTCTTTCCCAAATCAATTGTCAAAAAAGAAAAAATGGTAAATCTGCGGATCGTTAAGGTCTAAAGAAAAAGCACTTTATTAATTCGTTAGTGTGTGTTAATTTAAATCGTAAAAATTGCAAAATCAAACAAAATGCCTGGTGGACGTCGAGGACTTGTTGCGCCGCAAAACACCTTTTTGGAAAATATCATTCGACGTTCGAACTCACAACGTAAGTAGAATAAAAGTCTTATTTCTTAAAATGGTCAAGGTTGGTTTTAATCATATTTAATAGGTTCTGGAATATTCGAAACTCAGCTTCGAGGTGAATATGCATGTAATTAAGTGTCGATATAGTCTAAAAATTTGGATTTTTTCCTTAAATTCAAGGTCACGTAGCCTAACAGCTAAAGTCGAACTTCACAGGACAAAACAATAAAAGTCACATGCAAACACATTGAATTTATGCTGCTTTGCCTTGTGATCAAAGATAGCTGTTATCCTCTTCGGTCACGGAAATACTTATTTATGATTTTTTTCTAAATAAAATGTACCCGAAATGCTAATCTAGCTTAACAACTCTAATAGACTTACCAGTCTTCGATTCGATCAACTGTTTTAAAGGAATTTAAAATTTCTATAATTCTCATCGTGAATAAATTTTAAAAACCATATCAATACGGAGAAAGCTCTCTCTAGTAGCTAAACGTTCCCCTAGGCGGTTATCTCCCGTGACCGAACAAATTTCTTAGACCCAAGTTTTTCGTTATGTTTTCAAAACTAAATACATTCCATGAACGGACACGTAAACTATATTTATTTATATACTAGCAAAACCCGGCGCACATTGCTACGCCTCAACAAATAAAATATAATGTGTTTTTATTTTATTTGGATTAAATAAGTAAAAACTATTTTTATTGATATTTATCTTATTGCGAGTGGGTAAACAACGGTGTTGGTTTTCTATTTGGCTCATAAATGAACAATTGATTTGGCGGGAATGATTGGAATACGTAGAATCAGCACCTTTGAATGAGTTTGATTTGGTTACAGTCCTTGTCTTCTATATATGTACCGAGTCTCATAGTCATAGTTTTTTCTTATTTTGGAGGCATGGCACTACCCATTTTTTCATTGAATCTTACTTTCATTCTTTTTGGCTCATTTTTTCCAAACCAAACTATGTTAAGAAATTTTTACAAACTATAAGAAACATATGTACCAAATCTTATCCACCTGCGTCAAATAGTTGTTGATACATAAAAAGTCGATTTTTCCTCATATGGAAGCGTGGTACCGCCCATTTTTGCATGAAATCTTACTTCTTTCTCTACTCTTTATATGGGGTAAAACACGCGAAAACGCCAGCGAAAAAATTTTTTGGCTCCGATTTGGCACTATTGTAATATTGATGTCCAGTAATAGAACTGCGTTCAGGAATTTGCCCTAGTATTATTTGCTGTTGAGATACGCGGGTATGAAATTCACGATTTTTGTACTTTTTCAGAATAAGTGTTTTTTTCGAAAATTTATAGCTTACAGCAAACTCTATCAATTAATAATTGGTATACCTACGAATTTAGGTTTTTACTTGTACTTTTCGAAAAAAATACTGTTTCTGGAAAAAAAAATTTTTTCGCAAAAATTTTGCGAATTTAAAATTATTTTTGAATTTTTTTTAAAAACCCATTTTTTAAATTTTTTTTTTTTATTTTTAAAAAAAACTTTGATTTATTCTGCGCTTAATGCCGTAAAATTTTTTATGGGGAAAAAATTATTTATATTTTTTTTTTAATTTAAAAAAAAATTAAAGAACCAAAATGTTGAAAATTGAAATGAATTTTTGAATTTTTTTTGAAAAATCCATTTCTGAATATTTTTTTTTGTTTTTACATTTTTAGGTTTTTAGTTGTACTTTTCGAAAAAAAAATACTGTTTTTGAAAAAAAAAAAATTTTCTCAAAAATTTTGCGAATTGAAAAATATTTTTGCATTTTTTTTAAAAAACCCATATTTAAAAATTTTTTTTTTTTTTTAAAAAAAACTTAGATTTATTCTGCGTTGAATGACGTAAAAATTTTCGCGGGGAAAAAAGTATTTATATTTTTTTTTTTTTATTTTAAAAAAAATTAAAGAGCTAAAATATTGTAAAATGAAATGAATTTTTGAATTTTTTTTGAAAAATCCATTTCTGAATATTTTTTCGGTGAACTTCAGATTACAGCTTGATACGCAAGCTTCAAAATAATATGCCATAACATGAGGGCAAGTAGTTAATTAAAATGTTTGAGCCGTTAAATGCGCGCTGTACTACGCGTTGAAAGGCTACTGCACTGATTTTAAATTTCAGTTTTAGTTTTCAGGTTAACGGCTCAATTTATTATAACTAAGTTTGCTGTAAGCTATAAATTTTCGAAAAAAACACTTATTCTGAAAAAGTACAAAAATCGTGAATTTCATACCCGCGTATCTCAACAACAAATAATACTAGGGCAAATTCCTGAAAGCAGTTCTATTGCTGGACATCGATATTACAATAATGGCAAATTTCAGCCAAATCGGAGCCAAAAAAATTTTTTCGCTGGCGTTTTCGGGTGTTTTACCCCATATATGTATGTACCAAGTTTCATTTATTTGCATTAAATAGTTGATAAGATATGATGAATCTTATTTTCTTTTAGATAAGAGGGCGTGGCATCACCCATTCTATTCTAAGCTGTGCTTGTTTATATAAAAGCCTCGTGGTGTGAATTCCATGAGAACCGATTAAGCGATCTTCGAGAAAATTATGTTTAAAAAATATATTTGGATGAAGGCCACCCTAAATATGCTCCCTTAATAAAAGTATTGAAGCCTTAGCTACGCCTCTTAACATAAAAGTTACTTGGTCTAAATTCGGTATAAATCGATCAACCTGTCTTTGTGTGAGGACCACCCAAAGTGTGAACCCTAAGTAAAATTTTTACTAATTAATCTGTGCCCCTTCATATAAAAGTCATGTGGTGTTAAGACTATGAGAGTCGATTAAACGGTCTTTGGGGAAATGATATTTAAAAAATATTTTTGTATGAGGGCCACCCTAAATAAAAGTTGTGTAGCCTAAGCTATGCTTCTTAACATAAGAGATACGTGGCGTAAGTTCGGTGTGAATCGTCTAACCTGTCTTCGTGAAAACTATTTTTAAAAATATTTTTGTATGAGGGTCACCCTAAGTATGCACCCTAAATAAAAGGTTTACTACCTTATCTGTGCTTATTAATATAAAAGCCATGTGAAGTAAATTCCATGAGAATCGATTGAGCGGTCTTCGAGAAAATGATATTTATAAATATTTTTGTATCAGGACCACCCTAAGTATGAACCGTAAGTAAGATTTTTACTATCCAATCTGTGCTTTTTAATATAAAAGTCGTGTGGTGTAAATAACATAAGAATCGGTTTAGCGGTCTTCGAGAAAATGATATTTAAAAAATATTTTAGTGTGAGGGCCACCCTAAATAAAAGTTTTGTAGCCTAAGCTATGCTTCTTAACATAAGAAATACGTGGTGTAAATTCAGTGTGAATCGATTCACCTGTCTTCGTGAAAATGATATTTAAAAATATATTTGTATGAGGGCCACCCTAAGTATGCACCCTTAATAAAATTTTTACAATCTTATCCATGCCTCTTAATATTAAAGCCATACTGTGTAAGTTTCATGAGAAATCGCAATTTTTAAAATATTTGTGTATGAGGGCCACCCTAAATATGCACCTTAAGTAAAAGTTTCATCGTCTTAGCTATGCGTCTTAATGTAAGAGACATGTGGTGTGAATTCCATGTGAATCGATTAAGTGGTCTTTGTAAAAATGCTATTTTAAAAATATTTGCGAATGAGGGCCACCCTAAATTAAAGTCCTATAGCCACCACGCCCCTGGTGTTTAATCCCGTTCATATTTTGTTAAGTGCTTAACATAGGCTATGCGCATCCTGACACTGAATTTTAAGACTCTTGCTATCATATGATATATCATATGAACCAAGATATAGCGAGTTAATGGTTTTAATTGCACGTAAAGTGCCATGCCCCTTGCTTTTATCAAAATATAATATAGCCCATGTTACTCAAGAGTAGTGTAGCTTTCTATTAGTAAAAGAATTTTTGGAATCGGTTCTGTAGTTCCAGAGATTACACTGAACATACAAACAAACAAACAAACAAACAAACCTTGCATCTTTATATAATAAGTAGTATAGATATAGATATACACCCAACTCTCTTTTTATACGGTAGATACGTTCCTTAGAAAACCGTGCAAAAAAAAAATCATGTAAAAAAATACATGCGATATATAGTAAATTTGAGAATATGTTTCACAACCTTAAAATATCGTGTAAGATGAAAAAACTTTTCCAAAAACCGTGCAAAAAAAAGTTTAGACAGTCTAAGATTTTTATTTTAGTTTCTAACGGAATTGCTCTTCTCGTTGTAAATTTTATTTGTTGTTTATGCATTTTATTAATAGGGTGTGTACTTAACATAACAAAGATGTAAAATAATATATAACATATTTATAGGACTTATCTAAGCCGAATATTTAACACCTTACCTTTATTAGTAGTTAAATATTAACAAGAATGCAAATTATACTTTAAATTTCACCATCGAATTAAAAAAAAAACTTTAATTTGAACATCAACTTTTAAAACTACGAACTGAACGCTTTAACACAAAATAAATACTGAATAACCTAATGCTGTGTTCAAGTTGAAGTGCAATCTGATAAAAAAAAGAACTGATTATAACATTCGGGTATTACCCCAATTGCATTTTTGTGGCTGTATACACAACTAAGCTGCAAAACTTAGAATTGAAATTAAAAAAATCTTTTTTGAGATTCGTGCAAGAACAAAAAATTTGTGTTAAAAAGTTTATTTGCTCTTAGTTTTGAACCGTGTTATTTCAAAATCGTGTAAAAAAGTACCGTGTAAAAAGAGAGTTGGGTGTAGATGATGCTATTATTTTCCATTGCATACATGTGATTTCCCGTTATTCATGTTCAATCTTGATGCCAAGTTGTTTTTTGTAAAAAAGTGCCTGGTGATAATTTTTTTCTGGTGAATAAATTTTATTATTTTAACTTTAATTTAAATCCACGTGTTTTTAAATAAATGACTTATAATATAGAGCTATTGAATATCATTTTTCATTTAAAAGCACAAATGAGTTCATTAAGTGTTTTAGATAAAAAGTCATATACCAACACGTGATGAGGGCAATATGGACTAACAATGTGTAGTCTATTATAAAATAGTGGTCCATAATAAACCCGTCTATTATAACAGTCGACGAAGACAACTTGAACATTGAGGAGCAGGGTGCTGTCTGTTAACCAGGCTTCACAGTTATACAACAGTGAACTGGATAGTCATACAAAAGCACTTGCTCCACGTTTAACTCAAAGATTTTGAGCTTCGTTATCGTTGATAAAAACGAAGACTGCCAGACGCTACGAAGAGAAGGTCAGAAAAATTCTCATGATGTAATAAGTACTCTACATTTAAAATTTTACTGTAGTTAATGAAAGTTGCATGTAACGAAGTTTGCCACCCATTTATCTGCTCTAGAATAATGTGCATTTTTTCATTTATCATTTTATCTGTTCGAGCGAAATCCAGTGTGTTGCATTCGGATAAGAGGTTCGATTTTTTCACTGGCTCTGGTGAAGAGTATTTTTGTCAAGATCTTGTATGGAATTTGATAGAATCATTATGCCACTGTTGTTCTGGCATAGCGATAAGCACAATTTTTTTTGGGATTTTACTTAAATTCCTATGAGCCAGTCTTCAGGCATTCGTTCATTTTCTCAAAATTGAGTAAGAAGAGATTGCATAAGTGTAGCGGTGAACTCCCGGCAAGCTTTCAACATTTCGGGAACTATACGATCTACCCTCTCTCCTTTATCTTCGTTAGTGAAGGTGGGCACGAGGCCAGCTAAGAGGACGGCTGATGGTCTCCCAAAAATGTTTTTTCCAACAAAATAGCTGGTCATATGTATTCGTTAATAGGCTATCGTTTTAACTTTTTAATATCCGATTTTTTCTGAATTTTTTGTCTTCTATCTTGCCGGTATTTTTGTATATCGTGCGAAGGTCTCTGATTTCTGCGGCTTTTTGCGCTTTGGCTGAGAGGTCGTTGTAGATTTTTCGTTTGTCCATTTTACAGGAGGTTTTTATTTCGTTATTAAATATATTTGTCTTGTCTCTTGTATCTTGTTTGCGCTTTAAAACTGACGTGCGCTTTGCAACTTTCCATTTCTCCATGGTATCGCAAGTAGCGTTGCTCTTACAGTGTTTTCTGTTTCATGGGGTAAGGTCAAGTATGGACTCACTAGCTGTCATAAATGACGACTTGATGTTTTGTTACTTGGGTTTGATTGAGCTCTGAGAGTTAGTGTTGCTGAGCCTTTTGACTTCGTCGATCATGTTTTCCCGAAGACTGGTATCCTTGACTCTATGTAGTAAGCTTTTTGGTTGTTGCGCGAGTCTGTCTAATATATACTTTCAGGAGTCAAAGAGAAGTCACTAAGAGGTGTTGATCGGAGCCGATGTCAGCGCTTCTCCTGAATCTCACGTCAAGAAGGCTATTTTTCCACTATGTTTACACATATATGTAGTGTCCCACACTTACATTACATTACACACTTGCTTAAATTTTAATTATTTTAAATTACTTAAAATTTAATTATTTTTGAAATTGTGAAAAAGTTAATTTCTTAACTTTAAGTCAGCAAAATTTCAATTTAATTTTTTCACTGTTTTAAATTTTTATTCAACCTAAAAACTTGTTAAATAATCTTAGTATACAGAACTCGAAAGTAAAGATATTTAAATAAAAGCCAATTATATCAGCACCAAAACTGGCGATCTTGCTTGTTAAAGATTATGGGAGGCTATAACAGGAAACGAAATTTCTTCAATATACAAACATCCAAATTTACCAGTCCACACACAAAACGATTTTGCAATCGCAATACAATCATTCACACAAATAACGACACAACTTTTAGACAAAATTAAAAAAACTTTACATTTGAGGTAGAATTGATCAGATCCGAACAAGATAATGAAAGATCATACCAACGTTCAAACTCACGGTCAAGAGGATTCTCTAGGAACAGATATGACTTCTGAAATAACTCTCGTCAACATTCCCAAAACCATCTATGTAGATACCATAACAAATTTGGTAAAGACGCTAGACGATGTCAACAGCCATGTTCATTCGTACAACACAACCCTTTAAGCTAAAAGACTCCATCATCTCGACGGCTGATCATGGAGGCCTCACTACACTCACTCGTCGTCTTTTCGTTCACGATATCACCAACAATATAAAATTTCTCGTTGACAGGGGAGCAGAAGTTTCTGTGCTCCCATCTTCCAAATTCAAAAAACAACGAACAAAAATTCGACATTATTTTGACCTCAATAGCAACTTACGGCAAAAAGTTACTAACACTAGACGTCACTTCCCATTCAGCTTTTTAATTGCAGTCATTTCCAAACCAATTTTAGGCGCAGACTTCCTAACAAAATACGGACTACTCATCGACTTAAAGCGCAAACATCTCATTGACCCACTCACAAAATTATCTATAAACGCCATTTCAGCATACACGGAAACACCATTACCAATATTAGTTTCAATCAACAACAAATATACTCAGTTACTCAAAAAATTCCCTGCACTCACAACAGAACCCGATTACAATGCATCTGTCAAACACAAAACAGTACACCATGTTACAACAACTACATAAGGACAATGATCTTACAACAAACCTCGACGTCTAGACCTATCAAAAATGAGAAAAAGCTAAGCAGGAATTTGACTTCTTAGTTAAAGCTGGCATCTACAGACCGTCTGATTCAATGACATCATCTCTATTACACTTAGTTCCTAAACGTGAAGCAAACGACTGGAGACCATGCGGAGATTACAGAAGACTAAACACAATAACTGTACCGGACCGCTACCCATTACCACACATACACGATTTTTCAATAAATTTACACAACACTACCAATTATTCAAAACTAGACTTAGTGAGAGCCTATCACCAAATACAAATGGCCTCTGAAGACATACACAAAACAGCAATCACTACACCTTTCGGAATGTTCGAGTTCCTCCGAATGCCCTTCGGCTTGAGAAACTCAGCGCAAACGTTCCAAAGATTCATAAACGAAGTTTTAAATGGACTAGGACTAGACTTCATACGACAAGACGAAATACTAATTTCCAGTGAAACAGAAGAACAACATTAACAACACTCAACCCAAGTTTTCACACGTCCTAACAATTATGGAGTCAACATCAAACCAAACAAATGCGTTTGCGGAGTTGATAAATTAACATTCTTATATTACAACATTTCGCAACACGGCATACAACCTTCTTCAGAACGAATACAGTGCATACAAGACTACCCTCAACCAACCACAGTCAAACACATGCAAAAATTCATCGGTATGACAAACTACTATCACAGATGCATTCCCAAACTCGCACACACATTAGGACCAATCTATCAAATGTTAACCAACGCATCAAAAAACCAAAAACAAACGATTACAATGGACAAAAGACACTCTAGATGCATTTACTTCAATAAAAGATAACTGTAGATGCATCTAACACAGCAGTCGGTGGTTTCATACAACAGGAACACAATAACAAATTAGAACCACTAGCATTCTTCTCTAAAAAACTTTCAACAACTGAAAAAAATACAGCACAATCGATCGTGAACTACTCGCCATATACTTAATCATTAAACATTTTAGACACCGCACATTCACAGTATACACCGATCACAAGCCACTAATTATCGAACTTCACTCAAAAACAGAACGCCGTCCATGTTATTTAGAATACATCGCACAGTTTACCAACACAATACTACACATTAAAGGTACAGAGAACACTGTTGCCGATCGAGATACGAGGTAGAAGAACTCAAAACACCAGACCTAAATCCAAAGCAAATACATATCGAACAAAAAAACGATACAGAACTAAGCGACAAAAATGTATATAAATTCGAACAAATCGATATTCTATTCCTTAACATTAAAATTTGGTGTGAACACTCAACAAAAGATACCCTACCCGTCCATACATACCACAAACCCTACGTAAAAAAATATTTAAACAAATACACATTATTTCTCATCCCGGCACTAGAGCTTCCAAACGACTAATTACACAACGATACTTCTGGCCTAACATTAATTCGCAAATCAACAAATGGTACCAGGAATGGGTTCATTGTCAACGAACCAAAGTACACAGACACACAAAGACATTACCTCATAAAATACATACTCCACACGGTCGCTTCGAACATATCCACATCGATGTGGTCGGCCAATTACCAATATCAAATAACTATAAACCAAATCCATCTCAAACCATGCACGTGATTATTTCATGTTACGGAATTGGTTGCCGATTAAATATGTTGTTTTTCTAAGGATATGAGGAAACCCATATTTCCCCGATATGATTATATAAATTTTTTTATGAAGTTTTGGCCATTTTAAGTTATACCCATTTTATGCTGAAAATTGGTTCAAAAAATCGCCATTTCCATCCAAATCAAAATAATTAACTTTTGTCTTTTGTTCTTATAGAACTTCTTAATGTCTGTTAGAATCTTTAAAAAAAATTCCAAACGGCTAAAAATTGGCAGAGTTATAGCGATTTTTATGAGAAAAAACAAAGCTAATTTTCTGATTTTCTGGGCTGCTTGTAGAAGTCCACGTAAGTGGGAAAAGTTCCTGATTGCCACTCACTTGGGAGTGGCCAGGGATGATTCTTTTGCAAGCAGTTCAAGCAGCTCACAAACTTCCGGCCTTTTTTGGCCAAGTATCCTCTGGAGATCCCTTGGACACCCGTCTGGGGGTGAGCTAGTTGTGAGAAGGCGAGTCTCTCCTAGACTAGGTTTGGGTCCCACCACACATTATCATCATTTCCAATGAAAACCAAATCAGCCTCGGATAATAGCCCACTATGATGCGTCACTACGATGACGACCACTGCAAACGAAAAACGGACAATGATTTACGGATATGCACCTGGAATGTCCGGACCCTCCATAGGGAAGGTGCAACTATCCAACTGGCGGAAGCCCTCGTAAAAATAAAGGCTGACATTACCGCCATCCAGGAGATGCGATGGAAAGGACAAGGCCGCTCTAAACGGACGAACTGTGATATCTACTACAGCGGCCATGCGGAGAGGCGCGAATTTGGTTGCGGATTCGTTGTAAGTCGAAAATTACGCCACCTAGTTTCCCGGTTCACGCCAATAAGCGAAAGGTTGGCTACGATCCGTATCAAGGCAAAATTCTTCAACATAAGCCTAATTTGCGCGCACGCCCCGACGGTGGAAAAGGACGATGCCACCAAGGATGATTTCTACGCGAGCCTAGAGGACGTGTATGACCGTTGTCCGACCCACGATGTAAAAATAGTCCTCGGCGATTTTAACGCGAAGGTCGGAAGAGAAGGCATCTTTGGCGCTACAGTCGATCAGTTCAGTCTCCACGAGACCACTTCAAACAACGGTCTGAGACTGATCGACTTCGCTGCGGCGCGAAACATGGTAGTTAGTAGTACCAGATTTCAACACCTCGACATTCACAAGGCCACCAGGCTATCCCCGGATCAAAAAACGAAAAACCAAATTGATCATGTTGTGATCGACGGAAGGCACGCTTCAAGCGTTCTGAATGTGCGTACATTTCGTGGGGTCAACATTGACTCCGACCACTATCTTGTTGCAGCTAAGATCCGCATGCGGCTATGCAATGCGAAGAATGTACGCACGGGCATGCAACGAAAGCTGGACGTCGCCAAGCTGCAATCACAACGGACTGCCGAGGCGTACTCCGCTCAACTCTCGGTTAAGCTCAACCAACCAACCTCTGGAACCGACGACGCCGGTGGACTTTGGACACACATCTCCCACTCCATGCGCGCTGCTGCCGAGGAAATCATTGGTTTTCGACGCCCACAACCTCGAAACCAATGGTATAACCAGGAGTGTCGCGATGCGACTGCTGAAAAAAACGCCGCATACAAGAAGACGCTGCAGTCAGCCGAAACGCGAGCCGTGCGAGAAAACTACCGCGAAAAGAGGAAGGAAGAGAGGCGCATTTTCAGACGTAAAAAAAGGGAGCAGGAAAAGCATGAGCATCAGAGTGAGGAACATGAGGTGTACCAGGGCAAGAACGATGCACGAAAATTCTATCAACAAGTTAAGCGTCTAACTCAAGGTTTCAAGCCCGGAGCATCCACTTGTAGAGACAAAAATGGAAATCTGGTTACAGATACACAGAGTGTACTGAGGTTATGGAGGCAGCATTTCTCCAACTTGCTTACGGGCGATGATCTCACCAATTCCTCACAAAGAGAATGCAGTACGATACCACCAATCGATGATAACGCAGTGGAAGTACCATCACCTAGCCATGAAGAGGTTCGAGTTGCTATCCAGCGACTCAAAAACAACAAAGTAGCGGGTGCTGACGGCCTGCCAGCTGAGATGTTTAAAGCTGGTGGCGATGAATTGATAAGGTGCATGCATCAACTCATCAGCAAAATATGGCTAGCGGAAAGCATGCCCGACGATTGGAATCTCAGCGTGCTTTGTCCTGTAATAAAGAAAGGAGACCCGACAATCTGCGCCAACTACAGGGGTATCAGTCTTATTTCCATCGCATATAAGATCCTCTCGAGCGTATTGTGTGAAAGATTGAAGCCGTATACAGAAACGCTGATCGGATCCTATCAGTGTGGCTTTAGACCTGGTAAGTCCACCATAGACCAGATTTTTACACTACGCCAAATCCTGGAGAAAACCCATGAATATCAAATCGACACTCACCATCTCTTCGTCGATTATAAAGCTGCGTTCGATGGCCCAGTGCGGGATTGCCTATACGCAACAATGTCTGAGTTCGGTATACCTGCAAAGTTGATAAGGCTCTGCAGGATGACGTTGAGCAATACGTGTAGCTCCGTCAAGGTAGGGAATGACCTCTCCGGAACTTTTAATACCAAGCGAGGTTTCAGACAAGGCGACCCGCTCTCGTGCGATCTCTTCAATTTCATTATGGAGGGGATCGTACGAAAAGCCGGTGTGCATCATAATGGCACAATTTTCTTCAAAGGTGTTCAGCTCCTTGCGTACGCTGATGATATTGATATTATCGGTCGGAGTAAGAGAGATGTTACTGCTGCTATTGAAAAGGAATCAGCCAAAGTGGGTTTGACGGTAAGCGAGGGCAAGACGAAATACATGATGTCTACTAACAACAACAAGAGAGCACGGGATCTAGACTCTCATGTTACAGCGGGCAACTGTAAATTAGAAGTTGTCAAGGAATTCATCTACCTTGGCACTGCCGTAACCAGCAACAATGATGTCAGTCTGGAGATTAAGCGGAGAATAACAATTGCTAATAGGTGCTACTACGGTCTCAGTAAGCAATTACGTTGCAGAGCTCTCTCTCGATCGACAAAGCTAACACTCTACAAGACGCTCATTCTACCTGTGCTTCTTTATGGCGCTGAGGCATGGGTGGTTTCGACAACAGACGCAGCCGCTCTTGGGGTGTTCGAGAGGAAAGTTCTCCGCAAAAATCTTTGGTCCTGTTCGAGTTGGCGACGACTATCGCATTCGAATGAACCACGAGCTGTATGAGCTCTACGCCGACATTGACATAGTTAAGCGTATAACAATACAGCGACTACGCTGGCTGGGTCATGTCCATCGTATGGATAAAGAAGCTCCAGCGAAAAAGGTATTCGAAGGGAAGGTCCCCGGTCAACGACGAAGAGGGAGACCATGCCTCCGGTGGATAGACCTAGCTGAGGAAGCCCTAACCGCGCTTGGCATTAATGATTGGAGAAGGCGTGCGCAAAACAGAGGCGCCTGGCGAGAGCTAATGAGGTCGGCCGTAACCTGACAACGGGTTGTTATGGCCATCTAAGTAAGTAAGTAAGTCATTTTCTGAAAAACCCCACCTTTTTTCACTTAAAATTTTATTTTGGACTTGTACTAATATAAGAAAGAGATGATATGAGTTTAAAGCGCGCTTAGAGGCATTTGAGGTGAGGAGAATTTTTTTTTTCAAAAAAAAATATTTAAGTTTTTGTTTCAACCTTGCCAGCCATCTGTAATACTGCTGCTTTCAGCTTTTTTTTAATAACAGCATCATTTAGTACTATTCTTTCTCTTTAAAATGAGTTTTCAAGTGGAATTTTTTGATGTTTCCTCGCAAAGTTACAGCAATTTGAGAAAAACATGAATTGTATCACCTACTATCAAGATGAAATACAGAGATTAAGAAGTTCTATAAGAATCAAAAGACAAAAGTTAATTATTTTGATTTGGATGAAAATGGCGCTTTTTTGGAAAAATTTTCAGCCTAAAATGGGTATAACTTAAAATGGCCATAACTTCATAAGAACATTTTTTTAATCAAATCGGGGGAATATCGGTCCCTTTATATCCCTTGAAAAACAACTTATGTACATAATCTGCAACAGATTCCGTAATATGAAATAATCCGCGTGCATGGTTTGAGATGGATTTGGTCTATAGATATGTACTAACTGCCATAGACAAAAATACATGTTGGCTCGAAGTATACCCAATAAACAAACACAATTGTTGAAACTTTCAACAGAGAACTCATTTCACTTTTCGGAGTTCCACTCGAAATCACTTCTGATCGAGGACCTCAATTCACCTCTCACACATTTAAACAGTTCATAAAAGCACTAGTTACTCACCATATCGCAGCTTCAGCTGAATAATAGAAAGATTCCACAAAGCATTTAAGGCCTCCTTAATAGCCTCATATAATCAAAAAAACTGTTATTCGGAACTTCCTTTCCTTTCCGTTCCACAAACATTAAAAGACTGTAAATTCGTTTTTGTACGAAACGATACAATACGGCACTCATTACAACACACATACGATTGACCATTCAGAGTCATCGAAAAATCACCTAAATTTTTTAAAATAATAAGAAACAATACTACAACTACATTCAACATAGACAGACTTACAGCCCTATTCTGGCAGCTTAACAAAGCTCACCACATTAACAAAATATTTTATATTAACATGTTGTTAATGTTCCGTATTCTGGCAAAAATTTAAAGCTCTTTTCTATACTATTTTGTTAATGTCAGAAAGTGTCTTAACAACGAGTGATATTTCAGTATTGAGCTAAGTAAAATTATTTTTTTTTATAAAATTTAAGAGACAGGACAACGTGGTTTTAAATATTTATAACCATGTCTTCAAAAAACATTTATTTTCATTGATATCAATAAAAAAAAAATTTTGGATTTACGAGTATCGAACTCACGCACGCGAGCTATGAGTTCAAAGTCCTAACTACTTCGCCACGTTGCCTTGTATATTAAAGTTTTTTATTACTCTATTTGTTATTTTATTAATTTAAATTTAAAAAGTCAAAATTTGACAAGTTTACCACGAAAGTGGGGAATTCAAAAGCTTTTATGTTGTTAATGATTTTTTAGAATACCAATATTTACATTTCATAACAATTAGATTAACACGAGCACCTTTATTTTTTCTTGTTAAGTCAACAAGCAAAATAGGGCTGTTAAGCTTTTCTAAATACAGGAAATACACAAACACTCTCCCCTCCAAATAAATCTACTAAAAAAGGAAACTTCAATCTTCTTAACAGCATCATTAAACTCTACAGGGAGGGGTAATAATGTAGTGTCCCACATTTACACTATCTTACATTTACACTTCATTACACACTTGCCTCAAATTACAGTAAACCCTCGCACTGCGCGGTAGTTACGTTCTGAAAAAACAGCGCGCAGGCCGAAACCGCGCACTGCGAACCCACTTTTGTATTAAATTTGGGGAATACGTTCCAAATCCTAAATTTCTTATAAAAAATTTATTTTAACAGCCCTATTCTGGCAGCTTAACAAAGCTCACCACATTAACAAAATATTTAATATTAACAAGTTGTTAATGTTCCGTATTCTGGCAAAAATTCGAAAGCTCTTTTCCTTAATATTTTGTTAATGTCAGAAAGTATCTTAACGAGTGATATTATAGTATTGAGCTAAGTAAAAATGATTTTTTTTTTATGAAATTTAAAAGACAGCACAACGTGATTTTAAATATTTACAACCATATCATAAAAAAACATTCATTTACATTGATATCAATAAAAGAAATTTTTTGGATTTGCGAGTATCGGAACCCACGCACGTGAGCTATGAGTTCAGAGTCCTAACTTCTTCGCCACTTTACCTTGTATGTTCTAGTTTTTTATTACTCTTTTTGTTATTTTATTAATTTAAAACTAAAAAGTCAAAATTTGACAAGTTTACCACGAAAGATTTTGTGTGGGGAATTCAAAAGCTTTTATATTGTTAATGATTTTTTAGAATACCAATATTTACATTTCATAACAATTAGATTAACAAGAGCACCATCATACATATGTACTATGTATTTTTAAAAATGAATTTATAATTTTTACTTATTTTTGTTTATGTTTTACGTTTATTTATATATAATATAACTTTATTTATATATATATAACTCTTTCATTTGGCATACATACATTTCAAGCTGTAAACTTAAACACTTTTTATTTTAAAAAAAATCGGTCCAAAGTCGGTTTTTTTCGGCCACGGGACAGGCTTAGGCAAGGCAACCCTGGTAGGTTAGTTTCACCAAAGTACATTACTCACTCGACTTTTCTCCAGCCGGCTCTCCGCCTATTATATAAATGTGTTCGTAAGTGCGTGCGTTCATTTGTGCGTTTGTAACTGCGGGATACAGTGATTTGGAGTGGAGTCTTCTTTTATTTCATTCCTGAGAAATTGCTATAATTTACAAAATATTAAATTGCAATAAACAAGTAGGTTCTTAGACAATTGTTCCGTTTGAGCTGTTGTTGACATTGGTATTGTTGCTGTGTACCAACTAAAAGTGTGCGTTGTAGCGCTACCTTTTTTCCATCAGACCCATTTTATGTTTAAGGAAATTGTTGGTTGGAAATTTCTGATTTTAAAGTTTAAAAATTTAAATTCAATGTCCTTCATATATACTTAATTAAATTTTACAATACTGGCTGTGCTAATG
This sequence comes from Tricholauxania praeusta, assembly GCA_949775025.1. Classification (NCBI taxonomy): domain Eukaryota; kingdom Metazoa; phylum Arthropoda; class Insecta; order Diptera; family Lauxaniidae; genus Tricholauxania; species Tricholauxania praeusta. The sequence continues at coordinate 115,032,325 of OX459028.1, forward strand.
TTGTTTCGAGTAGTTTCTTACATGTTGCTGCCACACTGGGGAAGATGTTAATTCTTAAAGGAAGGAACCATCGTAATAATCGCAAATCTTTAGTTTCAACGTTATCTAAATTTTAAGCTGAAGCACCTTGAAGTGAGTGCTTAAGCGCTCACTTTACACATAAAACTTTTTCGGCACACAAACGCATACACGCCTTACTCGTACATTCAACAGCACTTGTTTAAAGACCCCAGTAAACATTTTCCATCGCGGCAAAGTCGAGACGGTAATTTTGACCTGATATCATGCGGTATGTTCTTCTTGAGAAACTGTCTTTAACGATGATAGTTGAAGGTAAGTTAGTTTATTATGAACTCATAATAACACCTAGGTTGTAATAGCACAATAGTTAAGTATATCAAGATATTCATTTAAAACATTTTTTTTAATCTATTATATAAAATTAATTTTTTGTTTGTGTGTCTGCCCGTATTTCCTTTATGTACGCGAAAACTATTCAGCCGATCTTGATGAAATTTGTACAGTATGTTAATATCGATCAGACGGGTGTCATAGGCTATAAAACTTTTATTTAGGGCTTATATTTATACAAAAATATTTTAAAAATAGCATTTTCTCAAAGACCGCCTTATCGATCCTCATGGAATTTACACAGTATGGCTTTTATATTAAGGAGCACAGATTAGATTGTAAAAATTTTACTAAGGTTGCATACTTAGGGTTGCCCTCATACAAAAATATTTTTAAATATCATTTTCCGGAAGACAGTTTAATCGATTCACACCAAATTTACACCACGTAGCTCTTATGTAAGAGGAATAGCTTAGGTTACAAAACCTTTATTTCATGTGCATATTTTGGATGGCCCTCATATAAGAATATTTTTTAACTATCATTTTCTCGACCGCTTAATCGATTCTCATCGAATTTACACCACGTGGCTTTTATATTAAGAGGCACTGCTTAGGTTGTAAAAATGATATTTTGGTTGCGTACTAAGGATGGCCCTCATACAAAAAAATTTTTAAATACAATTTTAACGAAGACCACACATCGAATATACACCACGTAGTGGATATATTAAGAGGCATAGCTTTCGCAAGATTTTTCTTTATTTTGTAATTTTTTTTCTTGCGCAAAATTTTTGAAATACTTTGTAACTCCGCTCTTTATACTAGCAAAATGAAGAAAATATTGAATTCCTCCTTAGCATGCATTCGTAATACTTGAACGCTCCCAAGGCTATAAACAAAACTGCACGATTGACAACACTGATTCGAATTTATATAATCCAATACTTTTTATAAGAACCGGTCTTACAAGTTAGAGGCTTACATTTTTTTAAATGAAAACACACATTGAATGAATTTTTCAACGAGCAATATTTATATTTTTTGACATATTACAACAATCTAATGATTAGATTCTAATCGGTAGTCCAGTCAAGGGTTTCAAGATGGCGAGGTTTCTTCTGGCAAAATAATGCAACAGTTTCAGCTGAGCTGATAACGATTTCTTTATGAATATTTCCCAGAGCCAATTCATTCAGGCGATCTGCTGTAGACGATTTCCATCATTTTAACACAGAAAAATTTCGTTCTGCTGTTGTCGAAGTCACTGGAATTGTAGCATATATTTGGAGTGGAATTGGGATGCTTGGGAAGAACGCTTCCACTTTTTTGGTTTTGTTAATGGTCAATGCTTCCATTGCATTCAAAGCATCTCTGAAATCGGGTTTAAAACAATACTGATGCCACAATTTAGTTTCAGATTTGAGCTCAACCTTACTGCGTAAGTGAGAGCAGCCTCCACGATCCATCGAGTGACTTGCCGGTACTACACCTTCTAAGGGGAAAATGCTCAAAAATTTACCCTGTAATTTTGATTTGAATTCTGAAATCATTTAATCCAAATAAGGATATTTTATTACGGCTCCGAAACATTTGAGAAAGAAATGAAAAATAAAATAAGACCAGTGAAGGGGTAATCTTTCACCAGGCACATACCCAGCACTGCATTGAAAGCAGATTTTAAATAAAGACATTGAAAAGGTTGGATATGTCGAAAAAAAATGTATAAAGTTTGAAAGAGTTTCAGAAGTAAACAGTGAAAATTCGGTGAAAGTATCCAAACATTCATGCCTTTTTACCCATCTAGTCGCACACAATGTTTTTAAAAGATTTTTTTTTTTTTTTTTGTTTCTGGACTCCGTTCGGAAATTTTATCTTTCAATAGTTGTACTCTTAGATGAATTCGAGAAAAAAATTGACACTGATTAAACTGTGCCTAGCATGTTGCAAATTTCGGAAATATCACATGATTTGCCTGCGCACAAATTCAGAGAGTGACTGAAACAATGAGTGTAAAATGGGTTGGTCTTCAGATATCAAAGCCTGAGCTCCGTTGGTTGATTTTTCTAGCCATGTTCGATTCTCCATCATAGCCTTAATCACACAAGTTTTTTACAGACAAATCCAATGATATCAATTCACTTATTATTGCTTGTGAATCCATAAAATTGTATACAATTAGCAGTTTTTATTTTTGAAACAATCTTTGATCGTATTCGACAGCCGGTAACATCAATAATATCATTCTGTATGGTGTTACTGATTAAAGTAGGTTTTTTGGACGCTGTGTGCATATGGAATTTTATGATTTTCATGAGCACCGGCAGCTGTACGAAATGTTTCTCGACCTGAAAGAGCTTGATACTGTTTTTCTTTCGAGTTCATGTTACCAAAAATCCCGATGACCACGAAATGGTAAGCTATTGCGTGAACAAAATAGCACAGTTTTGATAATTGGACCCAGTCGCTTCCGATTGTTCTCAATTATTTCTTTCTTTTTGTCATACGTCATAATAAATTTATTTTAGGTTCTCTGATAGGTTCTGGAATAGAAATATTTTTTGGTTTCCAGGGGGGACTTCAGCCCCCATAGTCTCCTTTCTTGTATCCGCCACTGGATGTAACGGTAGTTCGAGAATCTCTTAGGGCTGCTTATCAGCTCAAATTTGACAGTTTTGTTTAATGACGTATCCATTGAGCCAGGCTTCAATTCTTGGACGAGTTTGATTTTATAAGCTTTTAAAACAAGATCGTGGTGTAAAATTCGCCAATTTGTTGCATCCGCAATATTTTCCTCACTACGGCTTGGATGTAGTCTATTTGGTCGCGTATCATCCAATAACGTACACTGAGGCTCAAATTTACAGATTGTTTTGGCAATAGTGGGCTCGGAAGGTCGATGATGAACACCATATGTCGCTCGAAGTACAGCTAAATAATTTGGAGACGTTCTTGCGAGTCTTTCCATGATGAATTGTAAAACAATACTAAATAAAATAAGATGACAGCATTCACGCGTGATCTGTCAAAAAAAAAAAAAAACGAATGAAAAAGAATCTTTAAATGAATCACTCTTTACAAATGCATTTAGGTACAAAATTTAAGTTGAAGGTGAAATTACTTACTTACTTAGATGGCCATAACAACCCGTTGTTAGGTTACGGCCGACCTCATTAGCTCTCGCCAGGCGCCTCTGTTTTGCGCGCGCCTTCTCCAATCGTTAATGCCAAGCGCGGTTAGGGCTTCCTCAGCTTGGTCTATCCACCGGAGGCATGGTCTCCCTCTTCGTCGCTGACCGGGGACCTTCCCTTCGAATACCTTTTTCGCTGGAGCTTCTTTATCCATACGATGGACATGACCCAGCCAGCGTAGTCGCTGTATTGTTATACGCTTAACTATGTCAATGTCGGCGTAGAGCTCATACAGCTCGTGGTTCATTCGAATGCGATAGTCGTCGCCAACTCGAACAGGACCAAAGATTTTGCGGAGAACTTTCCTCTCGAACACCCCAAGAGCGGCTGCGTCTGTTGTCGAAACCACCCATGCCTCAGCGCCATAAAGAAGCACAGGTAGAATGAGCGTCTTGTGGAGTGTTAGCTTTGTCGATCGAGAGAGAGCTCTGCAACGTAATTGCTTACTGAGACCGTAGTAGCACCTATTAGCAATTGTTATTCTCCGCTTAATCTCCAGACTGACATCATTGTTGCTGGTTACGGCAGTGCCAAGGTAGATGAATTCTTTGACAACTTCTAATTTACAGTTGCCCGCTGTAACATGAGAGTCTAGATCCCGTGCTCTCTTGTTGTTGTTAGTAGACATCATGTATTTCGTCTTGCCCTCGTTTACCGTCAAACCCACTTTGGCTGATTCCTTTTCAATAGCAGTGAAAGCAGCAGTAACATCTCTCTTACTCCGACCGATAATACCAATATCATCAGCGTACGCAAGGAGCTGAACACCTTTGAAGAAAATGGTGCCATTATGATGCACACCGGCTTTTCGTACGATCCCCTCCATAATGAAATTGAAGAGATCGCACGAGAGCGGGTCGCCTTGTCTGAAACCTCGCTCGGTATTAAAAGTTCCGGAGAGGTCATTCCCTACCTTGACGGAGCTAAACGTATTGCTCAACGTCATCCTGCAGAGCCTTATCAACTTTGCAGGTATACCGAACTCAGACATTGTTGCGTATAGGCAATCCCGTACTGGGCTATCGAACGCAGCTTTATAATCGACGAAGAGATGGTGAGTGTCGATTTGATATTCATGGGTTTTCTCCAGGATTTGGCGTAGTGTAAAAATCTGGTCTATGGTTGACTTACCAGGTCTAAAGCCACACTGATAGGATCCGATCAGCGTTTCTGTATACGGCTTCAATCTTTCACACAATACGCTCGAGAGGATCTTATATGCGATGGAAATAAGACTGATACCCCTGTAGTTGGCGCAGATTGTCGGGTCTCCTTTCTTTATTACAGGACAGAGCACGCTGAGATTCCAATCGTCGGGCATGCTTTCCGCTAGCCATATTTTGCTGATGAGTTGATGCATGCACCTTATCAATTCATCGCCACCAGCTTTAAACAACTCAGCTGGCAGGCCGTCAGCACCCGCTGCTTTGTTGTTTTTGAGTCACTGGATAGCAACTCGAACCTCTTCATGGCTAGGTGATGGTACTTCCACTGCGTTATCATCGATTGGTGGTATCGTACTGCATTCTCTCTGGGCGGAATGGGTGGGATCATCGCCCGTAAGCAAGTTGGAGAAATGCTGCCTCCATAACCTCAGTACACTCCAGACCAGACCAGATTTCCATTTTCGTCTCTACAAGTGGATGATCCGGGCTTGAAACCTTGAGTTAGACGCTTAACTTGTTGATAGAATTTTCGTGCATCCTTCTTGCCCTGGTACACCTCAAGTTCCTCACGCTCACGCTTTTCCTGCTCCCTTTTTTTACGTCTAAAAATGCGCCTCTCTTCCTTCCTCTTTTCGCGGTAGTTTTCTCGCACGGCTCGCGTTGCGGCTGACTGCAGCGTCTTCTTGTATGCGGCGTTTTTTTCAGCAGTCGCATCGCGACACTCCTGGTCATACCATTGGTTTCGAGGTTGTGGGCGTCGAAAACCAATGACTTCCTCGGCAGCAGCACGCATGGAGTGGGAGATGTGTGTCCAAAGTCCACCGGCGTCGTCGGTTCCAGAGGTTGGTTGGTTGAGCTTAACCGAGAGTTGAGCGGAGTACGCCTCGGCAGTCCGTTGTGATTGCAGCTTGGCGACGTCCAGCTTTCGTTGCATGCCCGTGCGTACATTCTTCGCATTGCATAGCCGCATGCGGATCTTAGCTGCAACAAGATAGTGGTCGGAGTCAATGTTGACCCCCCGAAATGTACGCACATCCAGAATGCTTGAAGCGTGCCTTCCGTCGATCACAACATGATCAATTTGGTTTTTCGTTTTTTGATCCGGGGATAGCCAGGTGGCCTTGTGAATGTCGAGGTGTTGAAATCTGGTACTACTAACTACCATGTTTCGCGCCGCGGCGAAGTCGATCAGTCTCAGACCGTTGTTTGAAGTGGTCTCGTGGAGACTGAACTGACCGACTGTAGCGCCAAAGATGCCTTCTCTTCCGACCTTTGCGTTAAAATCGCCGAGGACTATTTTTACATCGTGGGTCGGACAACGGTCATACACGTCCTCTAGGCTCGCGTAGAAATCATCCTTTTCCACCGTCGGGGCGTGCGCGCAAATTAGGCTTATGTTGAAGAATTTTGCCTTGATACGGATCGTAGCCAGCCTTTCGTTTATTGGCGTGAACCGCGAAACTAGGTGGCGTAATTTTCGACTTACAACGAATCCGCAACCAAATTCGCGCCTCTCCGCATGGCCGCTGTAGTAGATACCACAGTTCGTCCGTTTAGAGCAGCCTTGTCCTTTCCATCGCATCTCCTGGATGGCGGTGATGTCAGCCTTTATTTTTACGAGGGCTTCCGCCAGTTGGATAGTTGCACCTTCCCTATGGAGGGTCTTGACATTCCAGGTGCATATCCGTAAATCATTGTCCGTTTTTCGTTTGCAGTGGTCGTCATCGTAGTGGGGGCTATTATCCGAGGCTGATTTGGTTTTCATTGGAAATGATGATAATGTGTGGTGGGACCCAAACCCTACGCACACATTCCAAGTTTTAAGTCTAGGAGAGACCCGCCTTCTCACAACTAGCTCACCCCCAGACGGGTGTCCCAGGGATCTCCAGAGGATACTTGGCCAAAAAACGCCGGAAGTTTGTGAGCTGCTTGAACTGCTTGCAAAAGAATCATCTCTGGCCACTCCCAAGTGAGTGGCGATCAGGACTTTCCCCACTTACGTGGACTTCTACAAGCAGCCCTAAATAAAAATATTAATTGTCAGGCTCAGAACAATTGTCCCATTTTAATTATAATTAATTTCAACATAACATGACAACAGAGGACCAGGCTGGTAGGATTGACCACGTCTTTTGCATCTAACCAACTTAATAACATCAACGTTGTATCAAATCATTGTGCATTGAAACGATACGTACTTAATTTAATAAATGTCTAAAATGTGCAATAAGAAGATGAATTCAGTTTGATTCCTCTGGAAGAGTTATAAATTCATCATTTGTGAAATGGAAGATTCAATAGTCTATCAAATGTTTGCTGGGACTTTTCACATAAAAATCACATTAAGACGCGAAAGATTTACTTTCTATGTTCTCTTTCAATGCTATTTCTTTTGCTTGGTTTCACTTTGAAGTTTTTTTTCTGCTTGACTTTTTTTTATTTAGATTTTTTCAGTATTTTCTGCTTTTTTTTATAGCTGCCTGCAGTAGGTAAAAGCAAAATTATAATAATTTTTCCTTTTTATATGTTAGTGTTTATATCTGTGTATGTGCTTGTGAAAAAGCAACATACACACATTTTAGTGTTGAAAACATGCACTGGGCAGACGGAAAAATGACATCAGTCGTTTTTTCTTTCACTGCATAAGAGAGAACAACTGAATACATATACGAACAAAAAGTTTTAAAAATAAATATTGCACGATTCTCTAAATTCTGAATGTCAACTGAATTTCGCAAACTTTGTTTATCAAAAAAATGTTTTTAATCATACTTATTCAAAACGAGCCGGCGCTGTCTCTAACCTATAAAAAATTAAAACGAATAAGTTATGACTTCTTAAAACACTCCTGTTTTTCTGTACAAGTAGTTGCTTAAATTGTTTTAGTGTAAATCAGGACATGGAAAATATATCTTTTAATACATAAGTGTATTTTGCAAAAAAATATTTCAATTAACAAAAACTTCAAGCTGGCAAGCGTCAAGCTTCAACGAGCACTTGATATGAAAAAGGATACATGTGCTAACATTGAAATGAAAACCATTGACTGTCACCAAAACAAAATACTTATTTGCGTATAGTAGAAATGCATAAGTGCGAGAAAGATCCGACGAGCAAATGACAACTACCAAGCGTACAAGAGCTGCATATTAATTAACATCAACTAGCTAAAAGCAGGATATCAACCAAACGGAAGGAGTTTCGTAGAAAGAATATCTTTTAGGCACAATTTGCAAAAAACAGTGCCAGCAACATCGACAGAATGAGGACATGACTTAGTGTGATTAACGTTGACTTAGCAAGGATTTAATGTTTACTTAAAAGGATGTCAAAAAGCTGTTGATATGATTATCCGTTATGAGTTGTTGTGTAGGGACTTACAGTAGTAAATATGTATGTGTTAGTGGATGTTGCTGTTGTTGGCTTCGAATATTATCTTGCGCCGCGTATCCCTTTTTGCTTTGCCTCATTTATTTCAATTAAACAGTGATTTAATTTGACATTATGCGGCAGCATGCCTTAATTTTTCAAGAACACATAAATGGGCGCACTATGTGGGCAGAACTTCTTGCAAGAGCAAAATAAAAATAAAGATACAAAATATAATGTTTGATTTTTGTGTATTTTACTATCATCATAAATTGTATACTTCCAGCTCATTACACACTGTTTGACAATTATTTTGCCCACCTACCAATATTTTTCTTAAATTTTTTTTTTCGGTAACGTTGAATGCGAATTAGGATATCAGAGCAACAGGATGCTCAATTGCGCTGAATTTGTCCCAAGGGAAAAAATGATTAATTATTTTGCTGATAAAAACGAAAATGTTCCGCCCTGCAGTGAAGGACGGCATTTTAGTTTTCTGTACAAATGTTTAATAATAAAGTGTTTTCAGCACAAAAAGTATAAGGTAAAGGAGCTTTTTTGGGTTGTAGCAAATATTTCACGCTTTTATACATCCTACACACATAGGGATATATGTACTTTCTTCTGTCTTTACATTGTTAAGGATAGTATGAGACGAACCAGATGTACATACATACATATGTAGTTACAATATACATTAGGGTGTTGTTTTTCAAACTTTTGGTGATGGATTTTATTTATTTTTTCCTATATTATAGCTTGAGGAATAAAAATAATTGTCCCAATATTTCCTCAAGCTATAATATAGAAAAAAATAACTATAATCCATCACCAAGAGTTTGAAAAAAAAACACCATACTACACTACATACTATATACATTAGACTTGTTCAAAAGAAGGTCCTGTTCTAGAATATTTCAAGAACACTCGATTTTCGAAAATTTATTCATATTCGAGTATTTCCTCATTTAAAAAATAAAAAAAAAAAATTACCCTATAGCTGCTACCAGAGCTGCAAAATTTTAATTTTTTGGAATTTGGCCAAAAAAATTACGAAAATTTATTTTTTTTCTTTCTCATAATATTTTTTCGATTTTCTTTATTTACGCATAAAAAAGTATGGAAAAAAAACTTACCGCTATTTTTTAAGCCTATACATAAGGAGAAAAACTGAGGTCTCACCGCGAGTAGAGCTTTGGTGTTTCTTGTGTCACAGCTCAAATCCTTTGTTGTTTTCACTGCATTCACCTTAATACACTATAATTTGAAATTGTCAATGGCACTACATGAATTTCCATTAAAAAAATAAATGAGAAAAAAAAATTTGTTCCATTTTTGGTCCAAAAATGATAAAAATTATATTTTTTTTTTTTATTTTAAAGTTTGAAATCATACATTCCACTGTTGTTTAAAATAATTTTTCCATCTAAATAATATATATGGGTCGTTCCATCTATAATTTGCTTTTTTTACCCTGACGTGTTTTAAATTGGCTGAAAATTTTTTGAGTGATTTAGGCATTATCTAATATATAGAAAAATATTATATCAAACTTTTTAGACTAATAGTTTTGATAAAAAAATTAATTTCTTAACCCTGTTCAGAGCCGCTCGTAAATAACACAAAAACTTGAATGATAAATATAAACAAACAGACACAATTCAAATTCGCTTTCATATTATTTTTTGGTAGCTGTGTACTAGTAGATGACAAAAAAACTCCAATTCTGGAAAAATTAACGCCTAAGCGTTATATATACACTGAAAGAAAAAAAAATTTACGTTTCAGGAAAACATCGATTTCTCAAATACTCCAAAATCGATTTCAGCTTTTTTAGGCTCAAATCGTTCAAAACATATAGGAGTACCATCCTTTAAACTTTTGTTCATGTATTTGCACCCTATTTGATTTGACAAGCACTTTAGTGAAGATTTATGAAACTTAAAAATAAAATTTGGGTATTCCATTGATACTTGTGTTAATTTTTCGAGGTTTTTTTATAATTTTTTCAAACTTTCAAAATCTTCAGCTTTTTTCAATTTTTAAAAGTTTTTAAATTTTTTTAAGTTTTCTATTTTTTTGAAAATTTCAAAAATTTAAGAAATATTTATGATTTTAAAAATGGAAAAATTTCAAAAATTGGCATAGATTGAAAAATGCTGAGTTTCTCAAAATGTTCAAAACATAAAACGTATAAAAAATTTTAAAAATGAAAAAATTGGCTTAAAATGAAAAACTTAACTATTTTCAATTTATGCCAGTTTTTGAAATTTTTCCATTTTTAAAATTTTTAATAATTCTTAAATGGAAAACTTAAAAAAATTGAAAAACTTTTAGAAATTGAAAAAATCTGAAGATTTCGAAAGTCTGCAAATATTATATAAATTACAAAAAAATATCGAAAAATTAACGAAAGTATCAATGGAAGATCCAAATTTTATTTTTAAGTTTCATCAATCTTTACTAAAATGCTTGTCAAATCAAATAGGGTGCAAAACCATAAGTGAAACTTTCAGGGATGGTACTCCTATATGTTTTGAACATTTTGAGAAACTCAGCTTTTTTCAATCTATGCCAATTTTTGAAACTTTTCCATTTTTAAAATCATAAATATTTCTTAAATTTTTGAAATTTTCAAAAAATAGAAAACTTAAAAAAATTTAAAAACTTTTAAAAACTGAAAAAAGCTGAAGATTTCGAAAGTTTGAAAAAATTATAAAAATTACAAAAAAACCTCGAAAAATTAACACAAGTATCAATGGAATACCCAAATTTTATTTTTAAGTTTCATAAATCTTCACTAAAGTGCTTGTCAAATCAAATAGGGTGCAAATACATGAACAAAAGTTTAAAGGATGGTACTCATATATGTTTTGAACGATTTGAGCCTAAAAAAGCTGAAATCGATTTTGGAGTATTTGAGAAATCGATGTTTTCCTGAAACATAAGTTTTTATTTCTTTCAGTGTATATATAACGCTTAGGCGTTAATTTTTCCAGAATTGGAGTTTTTTTGTCATCTACTAGTACACAGCTACCTAAAAATAATATGAAAGCTAACTTGAATTGTGTTTGTTTGTTAATATTCATCATTCAAGTTTTTGTGTTATTTACGAGCGGCTCTGAACAGGGTTAAGAAATTAATTTTTTTATCAAAACTAATGGTCGAAAAAGTTTGATATAATGTTTTTCTATATATTAGATAATGCCTTAACCACTCAAAAAATTTTCAGCCAATTTAAAACACGTCAGGGTAAAAAAAGCAAATTATAGATGGATTGACCCATATTGTATTATTTGTTTAGACATAACAATTTATTTTAATGACAAAAACAATTAAAAAAACATAAACTTTAAAAATATTTATTTGTAATTAAATAATTTGATAATTAAAAATTATTGTAGTTCGCTTTTGTTATTTAATTTTTAATTCACAAAGTATCTAATTACAAATAAATATTTTTAAGCTTTTTTTTCAAATTCATGTCACTTTCAAATGGTTGTAACTTTGCGAGGAAACATCATAGATAACCATTTAAAAACTTATTTTGAAGGAGAAGAACGCTATGAGATGATGGTTTTATTAAAATTAAGCTGAACAAATTGTTTTGAATCCCATACATGTCCTCATAAGTAGACGAAAACCCTAATTTTTAGGTACTTAACCTCAAATATTTCAGAATTCTGACATGCTGGGTCAATTTTTAGGCCAAATTCGGATTCATCCTAAAAAAATACTTCGGAAAACCATCTTTAAAAAATGGATTCCCCGAATATATCTCATTTAAGCTTGAGTTGAGCTTGATTTTTGGCCTTTTTGCGAGAGTTTTTCATTTTCATATCACTCTGGTCTTCTGATAAAAAATACTGGAACATCGGGACTAGTCAATATTTCTTCGTCTGTTTTTGGACTGCAATGCTGAGGAGCATAAGACCAAAACAAAAAATTTATTCTTCAAGTTTACTTCACTTGAACCCAAATTGGCGCTGTTTTTTCGTTGTTTTCTGGGAGTTTTTTGAAACTACTAAGATACTCAGCCACTGTATAACAAAACAACTATCACCATCGCGTTCAGCAGACCCGAAAATATAAGGATCGATACCAACAGCCCGTATCTCATGCGGAAAAAATTTTTGGGTAAAGTTATCATCACTCGCAAATAAATTGAATGAAATTAATTCATAAATCGGACATTAGCGACCTCTAAATATCAATATTTTTTAATAAAATTTTAAATGCCTTATTTTTTTACATAACACTAACTACTTTTCATATAAGCAACATCAAAATCGAAAACTCGATTAATTTTGGTCACTCTTATATACATAGGTACTACTCATTCCAGATGAAAACGTCTAATCGGTAAAGCTGGCTTAGGTTAGATTTTGTTCAAACTTTGCGAGAATCTTCGTTAGGGTTCCAAGAAAGGAAATCCAAGGGCTTTTAATTTTTGGATGCGTCTGTCCCCGCCAGGCCGTATTGAAGCATATGAAAAACGTAATTTTTAGGCTTCAATATTTTTAGCTGTAAACATTTTTCTGTTTAAGAAATAGACACACTTGGGATGGCATCTTAAAGCTAAGAAGTGGTAGTATTTGTGCAAAGAATATAAATTCACACAATCTGTATACGCGAAAATTACACGGTGCTGAAAACACATGTATTTTATTGATTTTTCGTGATTTTTAAATGGCTCCAGTGGATAAAAATCATTAATATTTCTTATAGATCAAGAACACATATCGGAGAAGAAATAAAATCTACAAATAACACTTTCGGCGTACTTTTTATAAGAAAAATGTCTGAGATTAAAATTATTTGAAGGTTAATGTAATGTTCCGTTCGCCTACTCTTCAATTATAGCACAGAATTCAAGTTATACAATTATTAATATTAAAATATTATGTACTTGATATGTGTTCTTGATCTATAAGAAATATTAATGGTTTGTATCCAACAGCCGGGACACTGAAGCCAGTTAAAAGTCAGGAAAAATCAATAACATGCATGTATTTTCAGCACCGTGAATTTATATTCATTGCACAAATACTACCATTTCTTATCTGTAAGATGCCATCTCAAGTGTGTCTACATGCTGATATAAGATATATTATATCTTAAACAGAAAAATTTTTACAGCTAAAAATATTGAAGCCTAAAAATTACGTTTTTAATATGCTTCAATTCGGCCTGCCGGGACTGACGCATCCAAAAATTAAAAGCCCTTGGATTTCCTTTCTTGGAATCCTAACGAAGATTCTCGCAAAGTTTGAGCAAAATTCAAAGTAGTGCAGCAACGAAATTTCCATTGTTTAGACATTTTCATCTGGAGTGACTCATACATACTTTCTACTGTTAAACGAGCTAAAGTTGTATTTATAAGTTCATATATTAGGGCGACAAAAAAAAATCGATTGCTTAAACTGTTTAGGTCTCCTAGCCTGAAACAGTTCTGTAAAATTTTAAGTGAACCTCAGCCAAATTTCAGCCATTAAAATTAGAGATCGCAAGTTTCATTTGAAACATTTTTAAAGATGTTAATTGTCTCTTGATGTTTGTAAAACTAAGCGAAAAGTAGGTTTACTTTTAAAATACCCTCTGACTATTGTTTTTCCAAAAAAAAAACCGAAAAAAATTACTTTTTTTGGCTGCCTAAGCTAGTGAAAAAAAATTTTTTTTTGTTATTTTGTGGGTTTCAAAATTATCTTTAACTTCAAAGCCTACGAAAAAGAAAAAATAAGAAGTTTGTATGTATATTGTGTTATAAGCAATTAAAAAAAATTCTTTTGGTCATAACAAAAGTAATTTTTATATATCTATATACTGTGGACTTTGAAAGTATTTTTGACAACAAAGTCCACAAAAATATATATAAAACTATTTTTTTATGTTGCACAATTTATAATAGAAAATAATCGAAAAAAAACAAAAAATTTCTCCCGTGGAAATTGTAGTCAAAATACTTGTAAAGCCCACTAAACAAAAAATATAAAATTTATTTTTCACTAATTTCTAAGAAGAAAAGATGTATTTTTGAAGTATTTAATTTGTTTCCCATGAAGAATGGTGAATAAAACAATATAAATAAAATTTTTTACATACATTTTTTTTGGCTTTGTTTTCAAAAATACTTTTAAAGTTCACAAAACAAAATATATATAAAAACTACTTGTCACTAGTTATAAAGACTCAAAAGAATTTCTTTAAGTTTTTTTCAATGAATAATTGCTGTTAATCAAAACTCAGAAAATTAAGCTCGAAGAAGCTGACCTTAAGCGTCTTAGCATTTTGCCAAAATTACAAAATATACACGCAAATCTACTTAGACAAAACACAAAATATACCACAAAATATATTGAATTTATTCAATTATTCAGAATTGAACCATGGCACTATGGGCTCGCTGATTGCTTTTGCTGGCCATAACCTTATATAGCCTTTCAGAGTTCTGACCAGCAAAAGCGCGCCCATAGTGCATAGCAATGAACAAGCACAGGTATTTCTAGACTTAAATTAAATAACCTGCGATTATCGCTAAAAAACGAGAAAAAGGATCGTTCAACATCAGCGAATGTAACTGGACAAAATTTAAAAAAAAGCTGTTCCAATGGTGAAAGCTTAGTCGAATGAACGTCAGTGTTTAAGCTTTATAAAATAATGTGAATTTGTACTACACGGCTTCAAAAATACTAAATTTACATTTTTATACGAACATAAGTCTTAGGGTGGTTTTATATGAATTTAGGTATAAATTTAATAAATTTTCGATTTTTAAAAACCAGCTATAAGAACAGCAATTTATGTTTCTATTTTGGTTAATAAAACATCAAAATTCTGTAACCGAGCTAGACAAGGAACAGGGTCGCATTCATACTATTCTAGAAATGAAGCAGTTTCAAAACCTCAGTCTATTCAAGTTGTGTATTCAAATCATTTTATAAATAAACATTTTAAGTAAACTTAAAAAAAAAGTATGTGTTCCAAGATTTGAACCTTTGCGTGCTGCGCCCAAGGCAAACGTTCTGTCGTTAAACTGTGCATGTAGCAATTGTGTCAACAGAGGATTCCCCAGTGGATACGACACATTTTTTTTTTTAAATTATATAGAATTAATTTTACTAATACATCTGATCTGGCTAAGATGATTAGAGCCATATAGGTTTTTTATGGATCGTCATCTCTTAGCCGAAAATAAGTTCAACCATACCTTTAACTAGTCTGACTAACCCGCAGTGTTCTTGATTTGGCTAAGCTGACTACAGCTTAGAGGTCTGCGTAAGCGCATTTGAAACGGCCATTAAGTCAATTGCTACATTTCAACTCCACCTAAAAAAAAACATAGTTCAAGCGCAAGTGTGAGGGCAAATCTTACGTTTTCAAGGTTCTTCTTACTTCGCCTTTTGTCTGTTGAGAACAGGGCCTGATTTACTCATAGGCTATTAAGGCTTAAACCTTGGGCGCAAGGTCCGAGGGGGCGCTGAGAATTAACTTTGATTTTCACTTTTTTTCAGTATTTTTCAGGGACGTGAACCGGTTTTGAACCGGAAAACCGATTTTTTTTAATAATTAACTGAACCATTGACCGAACCGAAATTTTCGATAGTTGATTGATCCGAACCGAAAACCGAACCACTTTTTATAAAGGTTCGAGGGTTCATTCTGACCAATTTTCAATGGACGAATTTGTCCCACTTGTTTTATTTTTTTTTGTTAAATATGGAAATTGATGAAATTTTGAAAGAAATAGGGAAGAATGAGACAGAGTTCAAAAATAAATCATTAATAGATAAAATCAAATCGTTTGATAATATAAAGCAGCTTTCAAATAATGTTAATGTTTTGAACTTTTGGAATAACTACCCTGCCAAAGAATTATCTGAATTAGCTCAAGTTATTTATGATGTTTCAGCAACCCAGATTTTGTTAGAGACGACATTTTCCACCCTAAAATTTATTCTCGGAGACCTGTGGGGAAATATTGACGAGCACTTTTTAAAAGATATGTTTCTCATCTCTCAACTGATTACACAGGTCAACACTAGTTTTGGTGCCGAGAAGCTGTACTTTTTTTTAACTAAGGACCTTATACTGATTACATTATTATCAAAGATGTTGATATCCTACGTGTAGTTTTCTAGATTTTGCCTTGTAAAAAAAGGATTACATGAAAAACACTTTACATTATATAAATAAAAACTTTCTTTTCGCGACTTTTTCGCGAATGAGGTGTAGTCGGACTATCAGGTTGCATCCCCCAGCAATAGTCAGCCATCATATGGCGGTCCCATCGGCCTTGGTATATTTTTTCCATAATCGTTAGGTCCTGGTGAAACCGCTTCCCTTGTTCTTCGCTATAGGATCCAAGATTGTCTGGGAATTGGTCAATATGACTGTGAAGGTATTGCACTTTGATTAACATATTACTTCCGAAGTTATTAAAGTGTTCTGTCATGTCATTTACAATTTCAGAGTAATTTTCTGACTTTTGTTGAGTGAGCAATAGCAACTGAACCAAATTTGTTGCCATTGTGTAGAAGGACACACCTAAGACTTCGTTTAGAACTGTCTATAACGAGTCGCCAATCATTTGGATGGTATTTTGAAAGGCCCATTTTGAGAATAAGGTCTTGCACATCCGAACAAAAAACAATATCATTTTCCGATTGAAAAAAAGGTAGCAAGTCTTCCTCTCTAGTTTGATAGAGCGTCACTTCTGTACCTGACGACAACAAGTTTTTTTCTTTTAATCTAGGAGCCAAAACCTCTACAGATTATTTAGGGAGTTCAAGATCCCTTATCAAATCATTTAATTCTTCTTGGGAAAAAGATTTTGGCTCTGTAGATGGTATTCCTTCGAAATCTCTGTCGCTACTCACTTCATAAATGACTTCTTCAAATGATGATTCACGTATGGAACAAAATGCTGGAATAGGTACTTCTTTTGAATGTGGTAAGGGTCTTCTAGCAGGGTCTAAGTCTGGATAAATCATTTTTTTAACGTTAACACCATACAAATTAATAAAGCAGAAGTAACAGTCAACAAAGTGATTTTTTTGTTCTTTCCATTGCATAGGCATTCCGAACCTCACATGGTTTCTTTTACCACTAATACACTGTCTTAAGTGTTCATTTTACAAACAATTTGGGGTATCCACGGCTTGTATTCATCCACATTTTTCGACTTAAAGTAAGCATAATAAGCACTTTTTATAAAATCTGTTATAGGTTTTCTGAAATTTTTCACCGTGCATTCACCACAGCGGTAACAAAACACATTTGGATCAATGAGACAACTTCTTCGCGATGAAGACATGATATAAAAATCAATTTATTTTTAGAAATTTATCGATAAAATAGCAAATCATGCCCACGGAAGTACTTATTACAGCGAATATTCAAAAGTGACCGTTTATCAAAAATAGCACGTAGGAAAAAAAAATTAAAAATATTTTTAATGTTGCCAGTACATACTTAATACAAAACCACTAACTATATCTCGGCACCAAATTTTTTTTTCGATTTGTTGACCTGTGGTATTGTTAATCAAATTTTTTATCAAATTTTAATTTTTTACAACGTAGAGTAAATTCGGATATTGTGATATGGTCGGGTAATGTGATATGCCATCATATCACAAAAATCATATCTCGACAAAAATGTTTTTTCAGCATGTCAGTAACGGAGAAAGATGCGTGCTGCAAGGTTTTGTGCGTTCGCATTCACTGTTTGTGGACTCATAGTGGTGAAATTGATTTAGCCACAAGTCGAGATTTTATTAGTGGGCATTTCATGTGTGAATCAAGCCCAAAACAAAGTAAGGATTATAGCCGAAGTATGTACTAAAATTTGTAAGCGGGTGAATATACTTTGTCATAAATAACGTGAGTTCTTTATTTGCTGAAGTGTGTTTTAATAAAAATAAACTGAGTGCA
This sequence comes from Tricholauxania praeusta, assembly GCA_949775025.1. Classification (NCBI taxonomy): domain Eukaryota; kingdom Metazoa; phylum Arthropoda; class Insecta; order Diptera; family Lauxaniidae; genus Tricholauxania; species Tricholauxania praeusta. The sequence continues at coordinate 115,050,333 of OX459028.1, forward strand.
TTATAACTGAAATTCGGTAATGTGATATAGTCCAATTTGCTCCACCCAGTAAGGACGTTACCTGTGCTTTTTGCAACAAATTATTCCAGAGAGATAAATAGAACCAGACCTGAGTTCAATGCCTACAATGCGATTTAATTTGGACTCACAATTTCAAATTTGGTCTTCCAATTTTTGTACGTGAGTCATCTATCTGACTTTAATATGTTCACCTTTTCGCTTATTGATTCAGATTAAATCTAGTTTCCTTTTTTATGGAAATTCTATTGAAAGATGTAATGTTATTGTATATTTAGTTCCTACTGTTTTATACTTATACTTTTTTTCATGATGGTATATCACATTATCCGAACACTATATATCACATTACCCGCCAATTTCATTGAGTAGTGTCACTTGGCTTTTTTTTTTCATTTTGTTGAAATAGCTTCAGATTGGCATATGCTATAGAGCAGGGAAGGGCACTTAGTGCATCAATTTCCTCACATTGCTCTAACCGTTATTCGACGCACAACCAAGCGAAAAAAAATTCCCAGAATTTCAACGCTATCGAGGCACAAAATTCGCAGAATTTTGACGCTATCGAGGCACAAAATTCGCAGAATTTCAATCGAGGCACAGCGTTGACTTGAATTCAAATGAAATCAAAAACAAAACACAAAGGCATAAATGACGGCGCCGCATTGTGTCTTGACGAATGTAGGAATTGTTTTTGTTTGTAGTGTAATTTGTTTTTTTTTTGTGCTAATGGCAATTTTGGAAATGAAAGTAAAAAAAACTTTAAAGTTTCGTTTGTTGTTGCTTGATGTTGTTGTTTTCCTCTTTGGTTATATTTTTGTGCCCACCGCTGCTATAGAGCTTCGAAGTCATAACTTAGAAATATGATCTTAGAATGAGGGGAAATGTGATTTTGCGCATTGGGGTTTTTAGCAACGAAGCTGAAATTTCATCTGATCTGCCATTTTGTATTTTATTAAGATTTTCAATTTTATTTCTTTAAATTAATAGAGAAGTTTTTTTTGAAAATAAGAAAATGAAAATAAATGCTCCATGAATTGAAAATTAAAAAAAAGGGGGAAACCTTTCGGCAATTATACAATAATTTCAATATTAATTGTGATAATTAAAAGGAGGAAAATCCTGATGATAATTACTCACTAAGTAATTCCTTCCGCCATTTTTTATTTGAATTAATTAATTTATTTTATTTAGTTGTATTTGAGAAAATTAATTTCTATTGCTACCAGGCAATCAGCAAATCCAACAACATGATTTTTATTTTGACTTCTTCAAACTTGCAAATTTGCAGCTGTTGCCGCGTAAATTTTGTTGATGGTTTTTCTTCAGAAAAATTCAGTTGAAAAAATCCTAAAGAAATTGCGTGCATTTGTTGTTGCTTTTTTGTAGTTTACAACTGATACCTACGCTGCCGTATTAAGCGAAAAAGACGTATCTCAATAAATTTCGTTTCGAGATAATTGATATTTTGTAAATGTCGTTTTATTCTTACTTTCTCTACGAATTTTTTAACTTATTTATGGCAACTTAAATATCATTTTAAGGTTATTTATTTATGACTTACTCAAAATATCGAAATTCCCTGCGTTTATACGCTTTTCATGAGATACGTCTTTTTCGCTTAGTATTTATAGCTTTAAAAATGTAGATACGTCTTTTTACTTTAATCTTGCCATATAAACTTTCATACAAAAGATATATTATTTTCTATCTTATAAAATACAGATAATATTAAATAAAAACTAAAATCAAATTATATTTTTAGAAACTTTTAAAAAATTAAGCATACATGATTGTTACTTATGAAATCTCAAGCCTTAAAAGAAGGGAGTTTTCTCCAAACGAACATGGTTTTTTCGTTATTTTCGAAACGAAAACAAACAAGTAACGACAAGAACTTGCAACGACAATGACAATGTGATCCAGTCAAGGAAGCTTTGCGTTTAATTCCCGTTATTTTTTTAATTTTTTTATTCGTATACGAATATAATAATATTTTTCCTTCGTATTTTTGAGATACGTCTTTTTCGCTTAGTAATTTGTGGTAAAATTGAGATAGAAGAAATTTTCTTAGTACATTTTGTATATGATAAAACTAAGATACCGACATTTGGAGTATATCATTAGACGCGCAATTACTTAAGCTATTCGATGCCATAATAATCTCGGATATTTTTTTTTTGAGATACGTCTTTTTCGCTTAATACGGCAGTACGGTGACCATAAATTTAAATTGAAAAAACAGAACAAAAATTGTGTTTGTAGAAACGTATTTTTTATATTGGAAGAAACAAAAACTCACAAAAAAAACATAAATCACATTTCATTGGCTTTGATTTTAATTAACAATACTGCCGTACTAAGCGAAAAAGACGTATCTCAAAAAAATTAATTTCGAGATAATTGATGTTTTGTTTATGTCAATTTGTTGAAATACCTGTAAAATTGAGATGGAGTAAATTTTCTTAGTAAATTTTTTATATGATTGAACTAAGATGCCGACATTTGGAGTTTTTCATTAGACGCGTAATTTCTTAAGCTATCCGATGACATAAGAATCACGGATATTTTTTTTTGAGATATGTACGTCTGTTTCGCTTAGCACGGCAGAATAGTGTAACAAAAATATATGTGTCAAATGCCAATCATTGGTAATTTTCTGAGTTATAAGTTTTTTTAATAATGTTTTCCTGACTTTGTAATTATTCCATAAAATTTAAGCAGTTAAGATCATAGTTGCATCTCGTTATTAAAATAAATTTTACAGTCTCAATTGTTTAAGATAGAAAATACCCTTTCGGTGGAGGCGTTTGAACCCGGTAAGCTCAAATTAAACTCTACTATATTTAAAATATTTTGAAAAGGTATGAAATTTTTATTAAAATGTTGAAATATTTCAACCCTTTTATTCTCGACTAGCTTTCCACCATCTGTCCATTCCTTTAGTTCTTCACAAATCACATAGGTCCATATTCATAGTCGCAAAATAAAGTTAAAACCTGGTTTTTACCCAAAATCGAAAATACAGACTGACCCCATAAAAAAAGAAAAACTTGCACTAAATTATGAGAAAATTTTAAAAAATAGATTACCCTGCGTTATTGACACAAAATTTTGTAGACACAGTGAACAAAAGGAACAATAAAAAAATCGAATTTATGAGGCAGCGTGGAGTAATGGTTAGAACTGTGAACTCATAGCCCTCAGGACGTGGGTTCGATTCACGTAAATGTAAATGTTTTTTTTATTGATATCAATGATGACTTTAAAACCTGGTTGTAAATATTTAAAAGCACTTTTTTTGCTTTTAAATTTAAAAAGAGCTCGAAGTGCCTAAATAGAATATATAGGGTTGCCTGGTTGAATCCGGTCTTAAACATGGGTTGCGATCTGTTTTTAGGGCCAATTTTCCTTAAATTAAATTAAAACAACGAAATTGGCTAAGATTCGGGCATTTTCAGGCAAGGTAACTCTGGTTCGTTAGTTTCACCAAAATGGCTCATTAAGTTTCCCGTACATCCCATCCTGTAATCTTTTACACTCGACATTTCTACAGCGGGCTATTTTCAGCTATTCTTATTGACTTTATTCAATATTAGCTTGTTTCAACTAATGATTTGTTTCAAAACAAGAAAATTGAAAAATATAAGATCATAAATTCTATAACCTCTTTCAATTTTCCTCAACTTTTTCCATATTTTTTCGACCTTTTCAACCTCATTCGACTTTTTTCGACTTTTTTCGACTTTTTTAGACTTCAAACATTTTTGAGATTTTCAACTTTTTTCGAAATTTTCAATTTTTTTGAGTTTTTCAATCTCTTTCAAATTTTTCAACACTTTTCATATATTATCGACTTCATCAGTCTTTTTACCTATTTCAACCTCTCTCAATTTTTTCAACATTTTCGATATTTCATCGACTTTTTCAATCTCTTTCAATTTATTTCGACGTTTTCAACCTCATTCAACTTTATTCGAGTTTTTCAAAATGTTCCCTGTTATTTCCACTCTTTCAGCCTCACCTGTTTCAAAATTTTTTGATGTTTGTTAAATTTCTTCCATATTTTCCGACTTTTCGAACATTTTTCAGCTTTTTTAACTTCTTTTGCCGTTTTACTACATTTTCCATATTTTATCTTTTTAAATATTTTCCATATTTTTCGACATATGTAATTTAACCTCATTTCACTTTTTCAACATATTGCATATTTTTTCGACTTTCTAAACCTCAAAACGAGAAACCGAACTAGGGTCGGTCTCCTGGTACTGTCATAATATTTGCTTTAGAAAGGTGCATTTTATTGATTGAAAAATTTTTTTGTACTAAGCTATTCCACCACTTATGCTATTCACACACAACAAATCTAAAAAAATAGCATTTAGCTAAATTCAATGTTAAAATTTAATATAAATAAAAAAAAAATTTTTTTTTTTTCTAATGAAGAAGTTTTAAGGAGGGGGAGGAGCATCAATTTTTGCAACTGCCTAGGGGCGGCAAATTTCTTAATCCGCGCCTGCTCGCAACCGTTTGTGAACTGGTTCCAAATCACTATCACTACTATTATAGATAGTCAGTGCATAAAGTGCTTCTTCATCAATAGATCCTGAGTTAATATCAACTGCTTAAGGGTCTGCTGCTTTAACAAGAAAAGGAGTTATTAAACTTTGCGACCTCTTTTGTAATTTTTTATGAAGTTGCTGGTACCCAGAAACGCAATTACTCAGCTCACGTTGGAGTTTGAATGCCTTTTCAGAATTTGGGTAATTATTAAGAAAATGTGCTTCTAATTTTCGGCAAAGTACATTATTATGCGTAATTCAACAATTTTGTAATGCGTATAACTTTAAATACTAAGCAAACTGTGCAATCCAACAAAATAAATAAAAACCACCAATAAAAAGTTTTAACAGAAAAACCGCATAACTTTAAAATCGCATAAAAAAAGATTCGCATGAAAATAGAATTGAGTGCACTTATTGTGAGATAATTATACTAAAACTTTCGAAATGAAATCTTCATTAGATTAAGAGAATAAAGGACTCACGGTTGAGGGAAGTAATTCGTGCAGAGCCATTTCTTTCTACCCAGATTTTCTCCTCAATTGAAATTTAAAATTAACTCTTAGAATTTAGTTAAAAACAAGGATTTATTTCACATTGTATTGCTTAGTTGCATGTAATAAATGCAGGAATCATTAAAAACCCAAAAAATAAAACTACACTGCCTAAAACAAGAACAAATAATTTTTTAAAAAAAATCTCTATAGAGTAGTCAATGGAAAAATTTTTCCGGTACCCTCGATCGAGTAGTTCTCTTAAAGAAGGGTTCCCTCAATTGCGAGTCTACTGTATATTTTAAAATTTGTTTGCCACACAGGACAATTGCTGAGTCACAATTCAATAATTTCGTTAACAAATAAGCTTTTTATCTATTAATTTACCTTTTTTGAACAAATTGAATCACTTTTATTTCGAAATTCGAGTAATCTGTTTCACATATCTTACTTTAAAGCACTAGCACTTTTTGTTCAAATTTTTCGGCACTTGTTGTCGCACCGAAAGTGACGTCACTAGTGAGAACTTAAAACAGCTGACTAAATTGTGTGTACACCAGAGAACGTCATTGAGTAGCTCATTGAAGGTTTTGAGCCACTACCAAAAATATGAGACGTGAGTGTGCCTTTTGCATACAGCAGTGAGGGTGAATCATAATTAGGTTAGGTTAGGTAGGAGTGGCAGTCAGTTACCAAAACCGACTCACTTATACCAAATTTGGTCCATTGTGATACCACAGGGTACTTTACTATACCCTCTCATTGAACCATCCAGATTTCGTAATAAAACTAAATAGCCGACCTATGCTAACATGTCTAAGATCATCTAGGTCATCAAACAAAAACGAACCAAGTGTTTTGTGGCGTTTTCTAGCAAGTGCAGGGCAGAAGCAAAGAAAATGTTTCACGTTTTCCTCCTCCTCCACATTCCTACAACTTCTACAGAAGTCAAAAGACCGAATTCCTAACTTCTCCGCATGTCTGCCGATAAGCCAGTGGCCAGTTATTACTGCAACAACTGACGAGACACTATGTCTAGTGTGGGATATCAGTTCTAGAGATCGCTTCGCGTTTCATTCCGGCCAGATTTGCCTTGTTAAAATGCAAGTTAACCCTTGGGTCCATCTTATGTTAGCCTTTTTTATCATGTCTTCCTTAAGCAGTAACTTGCAGGTAGCAAGTGGCATGCCAACACCTTCCTTGTCTTGAAGAATTTGTGCAGTAGTCTCCTGCCTAGCAAATTCATCAGCTTTGCATTTGCCATCAATGTTCATATGCCCAGTCACCCAGATGAGGTGAATGTTAAAATGCTGAGCCATCTCATTAAGAAACGAGCGGCATTTTTGGGCCACTAGTGAGTTTAGGAAGACTGATTCTAGGGATTTGATAGCAGCTTGACTATCTGAATAAATGTTGACATCCTTCTTGGATACCACATTTACCCTCAGCCAGGATGCTACTTCTTCTATTGCTATAACCTCTGCCTGAAAAACGCTACAATGGTCTGGTAACGTCGCAGCAATTCTTATCTTCAGTTCCTTAGAGTAAATACCATAACCCACTTAGTTATTTAACTTGGATCCATCCGTGTAGAAATTAATATGGTTCGTTCTCCACGGGATTCCTCCCTTCCAGTCATCCCTAGATGGGACATGGGTTACGTAATTTCTCTTGAATGAGATTACTGGAACAGTGTAGTCCAATTTAGAGGGTACGGAATTCAAGCTTTTAAGGATAGTTGAGTGTCCTGTTCTTCCCTCGGTCCAGTAAGCAGTTTCCCTCGTTTACCAAACAGTTTCGTTTACCAAACAGGTCAAGGGGAACGAGATGAAAGAGAACCTCCAAGGCATCAGTCGGTGTGGTCCTCAGTGCACCACTGATGCACATGGAAGCAGCTCTTTGAACCTTCTGCAATTGTCTGTAATAGGTGACATTGTCTAAGACAGGCCACCACAGCCATGCCATATAACAGAATCGGTCGAATTACCGCTGTGTAGAGCCATTGAGTGATACGAGGTGATAGCCCCCATCTTCTCCTCACAGCTTTTTTACAAGAGTATAGTGCCACAGTTGCTTTCCTAACTCTCTCAACAACATTTATTTTCCAACTTAATTTCCTATCCAATACCAGACCAAGATACCTTGCACTACTTTTTAAGACAAGTCTAATGCCCTTTAGCGAAGGTGGTACTATAATTGGAAGTTTATGACACCTAGTGAAGAGTACTAGTTCAGTTTTGTTCGGATTTACGCCTAAACCAGCCTCATATGCCTATGAGACGAGTCTGTTTAGAGCATTTTAAAGAATTTCACACAGTGTGTTTGGGAATTTTCCACATGCAACTAATGCTACATCATCCGCATAGGCTTTACAGCCAAGCCTTTTTAGTGACATGAGCATCTTATTTATTGGCAGATTCCACAATAGAGGAGATAGCACTCCACCCTGCGTCGTTCCCCTTCAGACAAATCTATTAACTTTGGAGATACCAAAATTTGAGGTAATGGCTCTACTTGTCAGTAGCTTTTTAATCAGTTCAACTATGGAACTTTTGATATCCAGTTTCTGCAGTTCAGACATAATCATACTTGGGTCAACGTTGTTAAAAGCTGTGAAAAGGGTGAATGCCTTATATGCAAAGGATTTTTCAATGCTACTCACTAGTGTGTGGAGTGCAGTTTCTATAGATCTGCCTTTCGTGTAAGCATGCTGAGAAATAGACTGCAGATCAGGTTTGATACTGCTGCGAACATAGATTTCTATGAGTCTTTCCAATGTTTTTTAAAAAAAAAGAGGAAAGACTTATTGGCCTAAAATCCCTTGGATTAATGTAAGAGCTCTTCCCAGCCTTTGGAATGAAAATGACTTTGGTCATCCTCCAGGCTAAAGGAATATAGGAAAGATTAAGACAGCCCTTGAAGATAGCTGTGCAAATAGCGAGCAGATTGTTGCAGCTCAACTGGTGTTACACCATCAAGTCCTGGTGATTTATAGGGTTTGAAGCTATTTATCGCCCATCGAATTTTGGTTTCTGAAACAATGTCCCCAAGAATAATTGAGGGCATCTGAGGTTGAACATTAAAATCCTCTGGTCCATGCAATGAATTACTATGGAAGTGAGTATCTAGTTAGAGATCTAAGGTCTCTTTGCTAGATGTTGTCCAGGAGCCGTCAGGCTTTTTTAAAAGACCTAGAGTAGTGGATATAGTGGGCTAACAGTTAGAACGAATTCTATATATCGATGATCTGAAAAAGAGTGCTCGCTTGAGACTCTCCAGTCAACGATACAATCAAAAACAAAGCCCGAGACCAATGTTATATCCAATACTTCTTCACTGTTCCTTACTATAAAAGTTGGTTCGCAGCCTTTGTTGCAGATAAGTAAGTTAGTATTTAAAATGTATTCAAAAAGTGACTCACCTCGTTCATTATCATCTGTGCTACCCCAGACAGTGTGATGTGCATTTACATCACTGCCTATGATTAGCCCAGTTTTGTTTAAGCAGGCCTGCTCTACCGTCGCCTTTAAATATGTCGGTGGTAAACCACCCGCCATGTCGTGAGCCATGTAGCACGAAGCTAACCAGAAGCCTCCACCTTTTATCTTCAGGCTAGCAACGACCGTATCTAGGTCACTGTAATTAGAAAGCAAAAACAAGTTAAGATTGGTCTTTGCCAAAATGCATGCTCTGGGGTTACCTTCCACATTCGGCACCAGTAGCATGTAGCCAGGCGTCCTCAGATCACAGACTCTCCCGGCATGAACCCAGGGTTCCTGTATGAGGACTACATCATCTCCGCTTTTACTTAAGCGGATCAGTATTTAGGATAGCGTTGAAGCTTGGGTATTTTATTTTATCTTCAAAAACTTCCGTTATTTTTTTTGAAAAACCATCATAATTTTGCGCTTGTAATTTTTTTGTGGTTTTTTCCACTAAAAGTACTGAACAATAAGCTCTGTCCAAAAATTTTATTATGAAATTTTGTTCCAAAAACACAAATGAAAAAATTACTCTCGGTGAGCTCGCCGATATTTACATGTAGCACTTGCAACTTCGTTCGTATCGCCAGAAAAGCTTTCAACGGAGCACTCGTCAAGAAATGTGTGATATCAAAGAGACTATAAAAGCAATTGCATGTTGTAAAGACATAATTTGCGTACAATTTATGCTGACATACTTAATATTTATATTTCTTTAATTTGGTATTAATACCTATGAATTACAAAACTGAAATAAAAATTATTATTAGTTACCCTCATATTTTAAGATAAAAATGGAAAATAGTTATAAGTACTTAAATTAAGGCAAAATTGGAACAAAGTGGCACCACTAAATCAACAGAGTGACAACTAGTGGCAATCAACCGCAGATCTGCAGGGCAGCCAACTGTGCAAATGCAAACATCTCATGACACGCAAAACGACATGGTGATGGGTAAAGAAGCAGGCATAGCAACAGGTGACTATAAATACGAACGCAGACAAGAAATCGCTCTCTTTGCGGTAGTTGACGTCGGCGAGCACACATCAATTCTTTTGCGACAGTGGACATCAACAGCTACCAAACTATTCTTGTAGCAGTGAATACCAACGAGTAGACATCTTTTTGTGACAGTCAGTGTTGCCACCGTGACATAAATTTTTTGGTGGTGACATAGTTTAAAAAAGAATTATGCTGACATAAACAGCCAGATTATGTAAAACGCGGTGACATTTCGCGTGCGCGACACTTTTAGTCACCATGCGTCACAAATTGGTATTATATAATTGTTTACGTCATGGCGTTCGTCCAGTTATTTTGTCACTAGAGTTGTCAACTTTTAACGTAACAGTTTACGTTTTCATGATGCCACCTTTCTTTGGTGCAAATTGTAAAAGATTTGCATGACATAGAATCTAGTATTCCTCCAATGAAGACAATTTCTTAGTGTGTAAAAATGATCAAGTATGTGGCTTTTCTAATTAATTGCTAAAATTTTTAATGCAATAATGTGCCTAGAAAAGTCGATGTTAGACAAACTAAGCTACAAACCACAATTTACCACATAAAACCCTTGACCAAAATCCAAAAGATCACATTTGGAGAATAGTCTTCATTCATATGCATATACAGCTTTACAAAATAGACACCCTACTAGTTTTCGGGGCTATGCATTAATTTTGTAAACGTTGATTTCTTACATTACACTTTGATTTAGAAATAATGCACAATGCGAAGGTGTAATATAATAAGCAAATTATCAAAATCACAGTAAAATTACACAAATATTTGTAAAATAATAGGTTAGGACTGTGAGCTCAAAAATAATAGTTCATGAGATAGATGCTCGGTAAGGTATTTTTTTTTTTTTCATATCAATGGAAAGTTTAATTACTGAGTAAAGGAAAGTATCGCGCACTAGTTTTGCTATGACATCGCTGTGTTAAAAATCATGTGTTAGGTAATAAGTAAAAACCTGAAATAAATTAAAGCTTAGATTACTATCGATGACCAAAATCTTCTGGTGTGCAAACGCTAAATTGTGTGTGTGATACAATGAAATCTTACAAAAACAATTATTTACTTTATAATTGTGATAGTTTTGCTAAATAAATAAAATCTGCAATTTTTAAAAAATGCGTCACTCCATAATTCGGCCGTATAACCACTCCATCGACTCTAATTTTCATTTTATTTAACAACAACTTGCGTTTACGCATTTTTTAAATCTGACCTGAGAAGCCTTTTTTGCTTAAAAGATTTTGGTATTAAAAATATGTTGAAGCAATACTGTTCTTAATTAAAAAAAAAAGCCGTTGCTACAATGGTTGTATGTATGTTATTACAAATATTCTTCCAATTATTGAGTAGCAAATAAACTTTCAATTCAATTTTTCACTTTGATAGGAAAATTATGTCAAAAAACTACCTAAAATTACAAAAACTCCCAAGTCTGGGAACTCTGACAAAATGACAATTCAAATAAGACTCGGCTAAAAAAACTATTATACTTTTAGCTAGCCAAAAACCAACAATGAGTTTGGCTGATCTCGTTAAACTGCGCATCTAGCACCACAAAATGCCTATGTTCGAACCCCAGTGGATGCAGAACAAAATTTTTTTTTCGTTGAAGTCTGTTTTTTTTTTTTTGTTTTCGTATAATAATGCTTAAACACCAAATTAATAAATATATCACAGTTTAATATTTATTAAAAAATTGAATAAAATAATGAAAATCAAATTAGAAAAAGTCGACGCAAGCATAAAGGCAAGTGACGACTTTGACAATTGAAGTGCGTTTTTGTGCCTCTTCGCGCCTGTGCATAATACCAAAAAAACGTAAGGAACACGCTATTCGTCACTTTTTGACGATGATGTGAGTAAGTGAGCTTATATAATACGAAATTGGTTGCTGACGCGAAAATGTGACTCGTCGCGTCGCGTCGCGTTTTACATAATCTGGCTGAAAAGGTGACATAATTTAAAATGGCCAATGAAATATGTGACATAACTTTGGTTCAAATAATTGGGTTTCGCAAAAGAGCTCTTATCTTAGTAAGCTAAGACAAAAAAAAAGTATTCTAAAATGTTTGGTATAGTGTCACAAATTGCAACCTCAATGGGATGCGTTTTTGGTTGATGTTTTGTTCGAATAAAACGTCAAAATCAAAATAACAAAAACGATTCGGTTCCGTTATTTTGCGATGTAATTGTTTTTTTGAGGGTCTAAGCTGTTCAGCCTTTTCACGAGCTTTTTTGTAAAGGGTTAAGCTATGAAAAAAATGCATTTAAACTGTCGGATACCCTTGCAAATTTGTTTTTGATACGGAAGACCGAAAGTTATCTATGAAAAACTTATATATGTATATTGTTGTTATAGCGTACATCGGAAGTCATTCCTGATATCTTCCAAAATATTTCAAATTTTGTTTCGTATAGAATTTGTTTTTCATTCAAATTTTCAATTGGAGAAATATTCGATTTTTTACTTCCACCCCACGCCTCCACCTCCAAACACTTATAGTATTGTCCAAGATCATCAACACTCCCTCCTCTCTCCGACCGACGGTCCCGTCTTCTAGGCATTTACCTTCTATTTACATATGTTTCTGTTATGTTTAAAATAAATAAATTTTATTATGTTATGACCAGAGATGTTATAAATGCATATTGCATATTCATTTTGCATATTTGGTACTATTTGGTACTTTAGAGCATATTTTGGGTTAATTTGCATATTTGAGCATTTTCATTAGAAACTCATATAAAAATTAAATTTTTGGGGTTCTCGATGGCCGCCTTTAAGCTTACATTTCCAAACACACCTCTGCCACCATCTCCAATTATTACTCGATGGGGCACTTGGCTAGAAGCAGCAGTTTATTACAGCGGCAATTTTAAAGACGTATAGGCAGCTGTTAAAGATCTCAGTGAAAATGATGCTGAAGCTATACGAACAACAAAAGGACTACCGCGATCTACAAGCTTAAAAGCTGAGATGAGCTACATTACATGTAATTTTTTAATACTAATAGTTGATTCGATTTTAAACTTAGAAACTTCTGGCTTAGGGCTCAAAGAAAGCGTAAGAGTTTTTGAAAATGTGGACAAAAAGTTGGTTACTCTAAATCGTGCGGATATCAGTAACACATTTGAAAGCGTGATTATCTGTAATCTTTGAAATTCATCAAATTCTTTACGAAGAAACTACTTCAAAAAGCCCGTTTTGTGAACAGTATTCTCCTTGCTCGTTTTTTAAACGCTTTACTGATTGAAAAGCGATTCAATTTTTTATTCCAGAATTTGAAGCAGCATTTAATAGTTTATGCAAATTTGAGTCTTGTGGGAATGTAATATCTTAAGTTTTTGATATCCAACTGATAACACAGTTTTTGACTTTTTTCATATATTTTTTCGTGCAGGAATTAGTCCTCATGAAATTTTCAAGCTGTTTTTCGTGCATATTAAAGTGTATATTTTGGTGTTTTTAACCATATTCTATGCGCTTAAAACTTGTTTTATTTTGCATATTTACAGTCTCTCTGGTAATGACTTACAAATATTCAGTATATTTTTTTACTATTTAAATTATTGGACATAGCAAAATAAGTGTGTATAAAGGAGTTTTAGTTTACTTATTTTATTTTTGAATTCTCGCTAGAGAATTCTGTCACTGACATAATAGTCCAAGAGCCCAGAGCCGCCAGACGTTACTTATTTTCTGAGTAACAAAATGTGTGGGATAGTGTAGTACTAGTATGTACTGTGAACGTATGCATACCCGTTAGCTTGGGCCGACGGCCAATTTACAGGTACCAGGTGCTAAAGGTACGTAAAATCATTACTTACTTTTCTTAAATTCTGAGTGTTGATTTTTGTATATGCATTGTAGAATAATGTTAAAAATTAATAATCAGCACTGCCAGACACTTCCCGTCAGCTGTAATTTCTACCAGACGCATTAAAGCTCGCAAAAAATAGCCGAACTTTACTTATATTATGAGTCTTGATTTTTTTATATGATACTCAGGGAAGTATTTTAATGCCTTTTGTAGACAGCCAGACCAATCTTAGGGGCCAAACATCCCCCAGACACAATTATGTTGTTGCTATAAATAACATTTTAATGCCTAGTTATAAAAAAAAATGACAGTATTCAGTGGAAATTGTTACAGAGGATTAGTGAATATATTGATTATAATTAATACAATTTTTGGAGAGGTAATTGTGTCTGGGGAATTTTTGGCCCCTACGATTGGTCTGGCCGCTTAAAAAGGATTGAAATACATCCCTGAGTATCATATAAAAAAATCAAGACTCAGAATAGAAGTAAAGTTCGGTTATTTTTTTGCGAGCTTTAAAGCGTCTGCTAGAAATTACCGCCGAAGGGAAGTGTCTGGCAGTGCTGATTATTAATTTTTAACATTATTCTACAATACATATACAAAAATCAGCACTCAGAATTTAAGAAAAGTAAGTAATGATTTTACGTACCTTTAGCACCTGGTACCTGTAAATTGGCCGTCGGCCCAAGCTAACGGGTATGCATACGTTCACAGTACATACTAGTACTACACTATCCCACACATTTTGTTACTCAGAAAATAAGTAACGTCTGGCGGCTCTGGGCTCTTACTCTATAATTTTGAAGTCGTCGTGACATAATATTTTTCGGGTTAATGGCAATGCTGGTGACAGTGGACATCGACGGCAGTGAACAGCGACGAGTGCACATCGGTAAGAACTTTCGTGAACCATTCCCTAATCCTTAATAATTCCTAACCTTAAATAGTTTTGTGTTATTTCGTCATATCTTTCGGAGTTTTAACTTCTGGTGACGCAATATAGAAGACTCGTATATTCCGCTAGTACATCATTCCCAACTTTCCTTTTCAGTTCGAACAAAAAAGTTTCTTACTAAATAGTAAGTTAACTAAATATTTTTTTACAATTTCACTCTCAAATGATTTGGCATCGACTCTACCAACTTAGGACATAAATTAACTGGGATATTACCCCACTTTTCATTTATGGCTGCTATCCACTCCGCTTTTTAAGCTGCTGCTCCAAATAATTTCACACGTGTTTAATAACATTTAAGTCATGAGACTGTGGTGGAGCCTCCATTTCTATGGAATAATTATAAAGCAGGCAGTTACGAACAACATACGCCTAGTGCTTCGGATCATTGTCCTGATATAATATAAACTCTTCGCCTATCCCCAACTTTCGAGCACTTTCTTTTACCTTTGCTTTTAGAATGCTTAAATAACATATTTTATCCATAATCCCTTCGATTATATGCAGGTTTCCTGGTCCAGCAGCAGATACCACATCACACACCATTACTTAAACTAATCCGTGCTTAATTGTTGGCCGAAGGTTAATTTTCTTGAGCTTCTCACTAGCTTTGCGTCAGAGATATGATTGTCCATCTGACCGGAAAATATTAAATTCGCTTTCATCTGTAAATAAAACTGTTTTCCAGAATGAAAAATACTTAGCTATATGTTCTTTTGCAAAGTCCTTTCGCTTTTGTACATTGGCCTTACACACGAATGTTTTTTTCCTAGCTACTCGTCCATTAAACAAATGTCTTCTAAGCACGTCTCTAATTGTTTCATGGCTAGGTTTCCTTTTAAGATACTTTTCGGCTTTAGATGCCAATTTTGGGACACTAATATAGGGATTTTTCTTAATTTCTTTTATTATTCAACATTTATCTGACGCATTAAATATTTCCCTAGTATTTGGTTTGGCCTTGTTCTTAAGTTTATGGTATTTTCATATAGCTTAATTATGTTTAAAATAGTTGTTGGAAGACGATTAATAGTTTCACTGATATTTGGCACTAATTAGCCTGACTTTGACAACCGAATTAAAATTTCTCTTTGATTAACCGAGGTTTTCATATCGCGCGGCGCCATATCGCTTATTACGGAAATAAAAATATTAATCGTTATTCTCCAGAAAAAATTGTCATCAGCTTTCACATTCGAAAATCCCTACAGAAATAAGATATATTTCAAATAACAAAACCTCGAAGAACTCCTGCATATTGCAGTTTACTATTTTCATTTACAAAAAAAAAAAAAAAAAAAAAAATATATTAAACTAGCATTACCCTGTGCACACCGCCTCACCTCAACCGTGGTGTAGATTCGATGTGCGGACTGCGTGAAAATTTTATTTAAAAAATTCTTTTGTATGAAGACCACCCTTAGTATGCACTAGGGGTGGCAATCCCGGAGCTTTTTTAAGTTTCGGGATCGACGTTTCCAATCCCGGGAACCCGGGATTGATAGTTCTGGTAAATGCATAGAAAACTACAAAAAAAAAAACCGGAAATTTATACTATTGTTTATATAAAATTAAAATTGCTTTATTTCAGAGCGTAACAATGAAGAATAAGAACGCAAAATAATAGAAAAATAAAAGCTTAAAAATTGACTTAGAACACTTCGAGTGTTAATACATCTAAATCACGTTTACTATGTTTGACTAGTAGAAGATAGTCACTATTAAAAGGAGATGATAGAGGATAATCAAGCATTTATGACCAAACTATCAATTTTATTCTTACATTTAAAAATTCGTGTACCACACTTTGTAATTGATTAATATTTTATCACCTTCTTCAAATGTGACAGTGATGGCATTTAGTGGCACCGAATGGCTCGCTCTCAGTAGACGCACCCATAAATGTGCTTCATTTAAGATGTCAAAATGTTTAGAAGCTGATTTCAGAAAAAAAGCTTCAGACAAAAGTTTAATTATATCTTAAAACTAAAATTTTGGTAGGCTATTGATAAAAATAAGTTTAGTCTAAGTCTCACATTTTATCATTTTTCTCCTGAACTATCAATTTTCAATACAAATCGCATTTAAAATCTTAAACAAAAAATTGCTACAATAAAAAAAATATGTTTACTCAATTCAAGGTTTAGACACACTTAAAGTGCATTTTGCAGCTTGATGCAATAATGTTTCATGCACATCAAATGTACTGAAAACAATTATTTTGCAGATTTTGTACTTAAATATGTCATAAGTATAAAAGAATTGTTATTATATAACATAAAATTTTTTCCTAATCTCGAAAATCCCGGGATCGTCTCTTTCTAATCCCGGGATTACTTAAGCCTATACTTAGAGCAAATCCCGGGATTGCCACCCCTAGTATGCACCCAAAATAAAATTTTTACAACCTAAGCAGTGCCTCTTAATATAGAAACCACGTGATGTAAATTTCATGAGAATCGATTAAGCGGTCTGCGAGAAAATGATACTTAAAAATATTTTTATATGAGGGCAACCCTAAATAAAAGTTTTGTAGCCTAAGCTATGCCTCTCAACATAAGAGCTACGTGGTGTAAATTCGGAGTGAATCAACTAACTTGTCTTCGTGTAAATGATATTAAAAAATATTTTTGCATGAGGGCCATCCTAAATAAAATTTTTACAATCTTATCTGTGTCTCTTCACATAAAAGTTATGTGGTGTAAATTAAATGAGAATCGATTAAGCGGACTTCGAAAAAATGATAGTATATAAAAAATATTTTTGTGTGAGGGCCACCCTAAATAAAAGTTTTTTAGCCTAAGCTAAAACTTAAGAGATACTTAGTGTAAATTCGGTGTGAAGCGATTTATTTGCTTTCGCGAAAATGATATTTAAAAATATATTTGTATGAGAACCACCCTAAATATGCAACCTAAATACAATTTTTACCATCCAATCTGTACTCCTTAACATAAAAGCCATACGGTGTAAGTTTCATAAGAATCGATTTGCCTGTCTTTGAGAAATCGCTATTTTTAAAATATTTGTGTATGAGGGCCACCCTAAATAAAAGTTTTATAGCCTATGACCGTCTGATCGATACTAACATACTGTAAAAATCCATCAGATTTGTCCTTTTAGTTGGCCTCGTTTTTTTTTTTTTTTATACCCTACACCGAGGGTATATTCACTTTGTCCTTCCGTTTGTAAAATATAGAAGTAGGCGTGGCAGATATGGAAAAGTATATATATTCTTGATCAGCTTCACCACCTGAGTCGATTTAGCGATGTCCGTCTGTCTGTCTGTCTGTTGAAATCAGGTTTACGGGAAAACCAAGAGAGCTTATTGAATGCAACTTTCACACACAGGTGACATCTTCTTGCAGGCATCCTGCTATTGAAAATGGGCGAAATCGAAATATTTACCCAGCCCAATTTCGAAAAAAGTTGCAGCGATTTTGATGAAACTTGGTGATTTGGTGCACATGTGAACCAAATTAGGATTAGGCTGGGTTTCAAATTTCCAAAGGGTCATACAGGGGCGTGGCACAGCCCTAAATTTTATCATTTATAATACCACATATTGTAAGCCGTTCAAGATATTGCGATTAAATTTGGTAAGCGGATACATATCAAATATATCTTGAATTGAGAGAAAAGTGGGCGGAGCATTTTTCAACATTTAAAAATTTTGATTCCGTATATCTCAAAATTGCCACAAACGATTTCCATAAAAATTTTAAAGATGATGCCGCTGAAAGCAGTCATCAAAACAAGCTCAGCAACTTTCATTAAAAAAGCTTGTTGAAGGGCGTGGCACCGCCCACAATATTTATAAACGTTATATTAGGAGAACGAACAACGAAATCGTGATGAAATTTATTGCTGTAGATATTCTTGCTATAAGGTCTCTTATTACAACAATTTGGTCCAATAGTACCTATGGGCGTGGCACCTCCCATATAAGCAAAAACTGTTTTTTTATAGATAGTGTGCTAAGAGAGTAATCTTCATGAAATTTGGTGTATTGCTGTCACTTACTATAGGCTTTAAAAATAAATTAACAGAATCGCACCAGTGTGCGAGACACCTCCGATATTGACATAAATTTGTAAGCGCTGTTTTAAGTGAACTGTTGCAGCAATTGCTATGAAATTTAATGTAAGTGGTTCAGTTGCTATAAGGTATATCTGAATCAAAAGTGGCTGAAATAGTACCATTGGGAGTGGCACCTCCCATACAAATAAAATACGGTAAGTGTCCTATTTATTGAAATATGTGAGCAATCATACTAAAATTTGGTGTGAGGGGTTTGCTTATGAAAAGCTATTTCTGGATCAAAACCGGGCTGGATTGTACCAGTGGGTGTGTCAGCGCCCTAAATTTTAAATTTAACTGCGGCATATATCGCGAACTATACAAGCTATTGTGCTAAAATTTAATTTGAGGATGTCGATCACGAATATAATTTATTGAACCAAAAGTGGGTGGAATTGGAGAAGTGGGCATGGCATATTCAAACTTATTCATTTTTATTCGATTTTTTTTTCAACCTCTTTCAACTTTTTTAGAGTTTTTCAACCTCTCTCAACTTTGTTCAGCATTTTGCATATAAATATATATATAATATAAATATAATACGTATATTTACGACTTTTTCGACATTTTTCAACCTCTGTCAACCTTTCTTACATTTCACATTTTTTTCGACTTATTCAACCTCTTTAACGTCTTTTTAACATTTATTGAAAAGGTACTTTCAGTGCAGTGTAGGGTATGTGAGTGTCGGCCAGGCAGAAGATAACACCTTGTTTTTATTAAACTTTATATGTAACTTTTCATATTTTTTTTTAACTTAAATGCAATTTTGACTATTTTTCCCTTTGAATTTTAATTGTTCCTCCTTTAATATTAATTCAAAATAGTCTTAACTTCAAGAAAAACCATAATTGGAGAGTGTGCTCCAAAAAAAAAAAGAAAAAAATCGAAGCCATGGTGGAGCTAAGATGACAATTTCGATTTTTTTTTTTATTATTTTTTTTTTTTTTTTGTTTTTTTGGAGCAGACTCTTCAAACATGGTTTTTCTTGAAATTAAGACTATTTTGAATTAATATTCAAGGAGGAACAATTAAAATTCAAAGGAACACATAGTTAAAATTGCATTTAAGTTAAAAAAAACATGAAATGTTACATATAAAGTTAAATAAAAAAATAGCTATCTGAATTTTAATTGAACAACCTTGAATATTAATTCAAGACAGCCTTAGCTTCAAGAAAAACTATGGCTGAAAGATGTTTTCCAAAAAAAACAAAAAAAAAAAACCGATGCCAGCTAAAAGGCCAAAGCTGATGGAATTGTACATATGCTTTGTCGCTCCCCAAAGCGTTGCGCCGGAGCAACCACACCCTTCTCCCCACTCTAGGTACGCTAATGATGAAAACTTGAAAAATTATTTCATCTGAATTCCTCAACCTTTATTTGTGGCAGATCTAAATAAAAACAAAATAAATTATTCAAGCATTTGTGCTCTACTAAACTAATTTTTTTTATTTTAGTCTAGTGTGCATGCTATTTTCTATATTATATCTTCTTAAAGAGTTTAATCGACTTCCTAGTAGCATACTGCAAAACATAATGCTTTGAAATGAATTTTGGAAAACTTAGTATAGTAGAAAACTAAACGTTGCAAACTTTTTACACAAATTAGTTATAGAGCAATGGGACAAAAAAGTAGCAAGCTTTTTTCTGACGTTATATCATTTTAATTCACACTAATTTAATTTTTTATGGACTGTGGCTTCAACAAATTTTTCAGTTACATTGGAAAACGAGGAAAGTTAATAAATTTTCCTTGTCAACAATTGCAAAAGGAGCAGCTAAAGGCTGTGTTAAACAGTTTCTTGCGTTCTTAATTTGTGGCAGCACAGTCTGCCCCATATTGGACTATATCAAAACGTCGTACACTTTCGCTCTAGTATAGTCAGAGTTCACTTATTTTTTTACTCTGCATTTCAACAATGTGTCAAAATTTTTATTTGTACGATACGAATTTTGAAGCTAAAAATTACCTTCAGAAAAACAAGATTCATACACTAA
This sequence comes from Tricholauxania praeusta, assembly GCA_949775025.1. NCBI lineage: Eukaryota > Metazoa > Arthropoda > Insecta > Diptera > Lauxaniidae > Tricholauxania > Tricholauxania praeusta. The sequence continues at coordinate 115,070,769 of OX459028.1, forward strand.
ACCAAATATCATACATAAACACTACGTATGGCTTTCATTAGGTTTTTATTAAAATTATATATTTTTCCCATGAAAAATATATACATTCGGTCAATGTATAAAGAAATGAAGTTCGTATGCGATAAATTAGTTGTATGTTTTTTACACGTATTTTACTTTTAATGTTAATGCATGCGCTGTATGTAGTTTTACTTTGAAAGTGTGTACATTTTTCGTTCAGTGTACCGTGTCAACACTAATTTTAAGCCCACAACAAAAAAAAAAAAAAAACAATCAGGACAGCATTACCATGGGAGTGCCAGTAAAACTGTAAAAGTATTTCTTTGCAAGTAAAATGGTGCAAGTTTTTGCTTCAGCAAAGCGAAAAATTCCCCCAAGTGCCGAACCTTGAACAGAGTATTCACGTTTTTACTTAACCCATGGATGGAAAACTTTTGTCGCTTGCAAGGAACTTTGGAATTTTCATTTTAACCATTCAAGTGGCACGAACATTGAACGGAATAAATAGCATGGAACGAGTTGATAAAATGGCATAGTATGAAACTACAACGTCAGCTACTCAACGTTCTTCGAGGTCAATTGGCCTGCGTAATTTTTTGATTTTTAGCAGAGTGGGGATTAGTTCATTAAATTTTAATCTCATTTGATTTTATTGCTTGTGAGAAATATATTCATCAACTACCACTAAGTATTTAAAGGTAATGAAAATCAAACCTCACTTCAATTGAAATTTTAGTAAGAGGCCGTTCATAAATAACGTATGACAATCTTATGACATTTTTGACCCACCCTCCCCCGTAAGTCATCGTTAGTCCATGCACTTTGCAACCGGTCTGATAGTGAACCCACAATTGGCACACCCTGTTCGTCTGTTGAATTTTCTGATTCACATTCAAACTCTGTAACATCAATATCCTCGTCGTCATCCCACTCTGCAACTTGACAAATCTCCGATTGTTTTAAAATGCAAAGGCTTTTCCCCAGTCCGCATTTCAAAATTGAAACTGGTTCAATCATGTGTGTACTACAGTCTTTTCCTTGGAGTTTTTTGTGCATTACAGTAGCTTTTTTCGAGGCAAAGTACTGGCCACAAATATTACAAGCTCGATCAGCTAAGACGTTTGCAAGTGAAGGACAAAACAAATTGTAAGACATGATTTTGAACTGTAGATGTATTTTTGACCAATCGTAATTTAACGCTAAGCGAAGAAATAGAGGACAAAACTGATTGTTGTTTTGGTCTACTGTTGAAGAAGGAACCGAAAGCAAATCTTCTTGTTGAAGTGAGCAAGGGGGTGCCAAAAAACCGGGACAACAACAACAACATTTCAACGTCGACGTATCTGCGTGTAAATGCCTGAATAATAGCAAACTTTTGAGACGGTGTTACAAGTCGACCCAGCGTGTTAGCAGCATACATATATTTCATTACGTAAACAGAAGAGAAGTTGTACCGTTCAGAGTCGATTACTTAAATCGATTGTAATCGATATTTCTGAATCTTTCGTAACTGTCGAAAATTCAAATATATTTCATTACTGTCACAAATGGCGATGCGTTAATACAATTTTTATGTATGAATACGCATTTTAAATCTTACGTAAGATGATCATTGACCATCGACCCCCCCAAACGTCTTACGTCATTTATGAACGACTCCTAAAGTCAAATACTATTACCATTCAGCATTTTATCTTAAAATAATCCATTACCAACAAACACTTACTAAATCGTAGTGGAAACAAAAGTGCAGCGAAAATGCAATGCACCAATCCCCACTATGGCTTTTAAGGTTGTTTTTTTTTGTTATTTTTGAAGTATCACTTGATTAAAGTGTAAAAATGTGATGACCAAACATGGCCGTAGTCCCATAATATACACCATTTTTGCTTTGAGTCTTAGTACCTTCCAACCAATTGTACTACATACTGCTAGCAGTTTGGTTTCTAGTGTTACTTTGGCAATTTCAGTTGGGAGAAGATTGAAGTTGACTAGTAGCTTTGTATTGCGAGCTAGTTCGTTTATGGTCACTTTGATTGGATGATGTGATGCAAAAAATGAGATTGTGATGCACATTCTTAATAATGTGCAAAATTATTTTGCTTTAAAAATAGGTCGTATTAGAACGGCTTTACATATCAATTTTAATTACTATATGGATTACTATATACAATATGGATTTCTAAGTAAATTCTTAGGAAATAATTGTAAAAATCTGTCGACCAATGTAAAAACTATTTTCTATATTTATCCAAACCAACTCCGCCTAACCGTGCAATATCGTGCATTCTTTGAGTTTGAAAGCTTCTGTAAGCATTACAAAGTTTGGAGCACAATGCATTGTATTACACAACGTAGCCAAAGTAACTAGGAGCGGATCAGCTTTTACCCACGGCTCTGTGTATAAAGAAGTAAAGAAACATAGAAGTTCCACAAGCCTCTAATAAAAAGAGCAATAAAAAATTACTGAGAAAGTCTCATACGCGTGTTCTTCAGGTGCGTTAGACTGTGAGTTTCATTATGTGACAGTTATGACTAGGACCGCCCACTACTTCATAGAGAGCTTTAGAGGATATGTTCCAAACCTAGGGCTACCAGATGGCATACTTTAGTAACAAATGTGCTAATTTTGCAAGGCTTTGCTACTTTGCTACTATTCACTTGAAATGCACTACTTTTGGATGGTTTTGCTACTTTCGATGTTTGCATTGTAAAATAAAAGTTATTTCAAATAATCTTTTAATTTTGCTGGGGTTTTTCGTAAGAAACGAGGCTCTTTTTTTTTTTAGTCATCAAAAATATTTTTATGGAACTAAAAAAATTTTTGGTTTTCATTCCAAACTTGGAATTTTTTGACATACACTACTTTTGTAGGCAGGTCATCTGGTAGCCCTATCCAAACCTAAAGGAAAACACTTTGTTAAAACACACTAAAGAGTCACCTGAAGTGAGTTCATAAAATTGGCCGCAAATGAATAGTCAACTTATTAGTTGCATCGCAAGTTGCATCCCCCAATAATAGTTATCCATCAAATGCCAATCACATCGGCATTGGTGCCTTTCTTCCATAGTTTAAAGGTTCTGGTGAAACCGCTCTCCTTGATCATCGATATAGGATCCAAGATTGTCTGGGAATTAGACAAGATGTCAGTGAAGGTGGTACAATTTGGTGGATATATTACATCCAAAGTTTTTAAAGTTCTCTAGCATGTCATTTATAATTTGAAAATAGAAAGAAACACAAAAGAAGAAATTACTCTCGGTGAGCTCGCCGATATTTACATATACTTAGCACTTGCAACTTCGTTAGTATCGTCAAAAACGCCATCAACCGAGCGCTAGACAAGAAATGTGTAATAAGTATCAAAGGGATTACAAAAAGCAATTGCATGTAAAATGTAGAACTTTTGCGCACTTGTTTATATTTTGTTACGTGCGGAATGAGGATATCCATTTTTTTTAGGAAAAGAACCATTGTTAGGAAAAGATAAAAAAAAAATAAGGGGGTTAATGTGGCGCTCCATTGCAGCACAACCGGTCAAACATTCGCATAATGTCAAATGCCAAATTTCGGCATAATTAACATTTTCCGGTTATACCCAACCAAGTGCGCCTTGATGGCCGCTTATAATCAATACTTTGGTTTCCCAAATGTGTGCTCCCGCAACAATTGCGCGTGTGTGCAGATGGATGCATGCGTCTCTGCTCATTGCAAAACTTGTCACACAAGCAAAAACCGTTTAACCTTCACACTGTCACCAATGTTTAACTACATTAACGGGCACTATTAACTTATGTTAATATTTTAGTTTTCATACAAAATGTATGCAAATTTGCACATTTTCTATGATTTTTGAACTTGAATAATTCGATAAAGCATGATTTGTGAGAGTTTCTATGGTTACAATATTTTTGGGGGGAACCTATAGTTCAGTAGCTAGGTTTCTTTGTGGTCTTGAAATTTCGTGGCAGAAGTGAACTATGTACTAATAAAAAAAAAAATATTTAAATCTCATAAGTGAAAATGGCAGATAATAATAAAAAAAATTTAAAAATCTATGTAAGTGCTTCATCTGTGGGTCAGTAAGTACAGTATGAGCTATTTTTAAACTACTTACCTATGCAAAAAAAAAGTAAGCGGTTTTACACTGTATGATTACACAGAACAACAAAAAAAAAAAAAACTTGTAGTTTCATACGGTATGTATTTTGGCGTCCTAAACACGAATCCGAGGTCAGAATTTTTCCATCACCCTCAGATTTTGACATAAACTCAAAATTACACTTTAAAATACGTTAAAAAGAAAGCCCCTCAAAAAAAAAATCAAAATCCAGAAGGTAGACCTTACTTACATATATTACGTATCTAGGTGTACCAAAATAATATGTTGCAATAAAAATTTACCCGCCCACTTTTCCCCCAGCACCCCCATTTACCCCCAAAGCGTTAAAAACTCATTTCTTACACAAATTCAAAACAAATTCATATCCGTAGGTATTTTGGTGCACGAAAACTCAGAATGTCGATAAAAACCTTTGAGGAAAAGTAATAAGGTACTGGGGTGGGTTTGGAGGGTGATTAGGGGGTAGAAATGAGTTCTTATCGATATTAACAGCTTTAGTGCACTAAAGTACCTACGGATATGCATTAATTTTGATGAGAAATGAGTTTTTAACACTTTAGGGGCAAATGGCGGTGCTGGGGGAAAAGTGGGCAGCTAAAACTCGTTTTTATTGTCAGATATTATTTTGGTACATCTATATACGTAATAAAAGTAAGGTCTACCCTCTGAAGTTTGATTCTTTTTTTTTTTGAGTGACTTTCTTTTTAACGTATTTTAAAGTGTAATTTTGAGGTTATGTCAAAATCTGAGGGTGATGGAAAAATTCTGACCTCGGATTCGCGCTTAGGACGCCAAAATTCATACCGTATCATACATCATCTTCCAACTACAAAACTTTTTTTTTTGTGTGTAGTCTGTGTTAATTTTCAAAACTTTACTGATGACAGGCTATCAAAATTAATACTTTAGAAAATAATTCTAGATATGAACATATATGTATAATGCAACAAAAAGCTGTGAAAATTAGCGTTTCAATTTGTTTGTATAATTACGTAGATCTGTCGCAGTCGATAGTCCCCCATTGATGTCAGCTGCGTAAAATGCAATAGTCGAAGCCACAGTTTACGAAGAGGTGTCACAGTCGACTATAGGATATTTCCATAGCAGTTGCTGTCGCAGTCGTTGATTTTTTATGTCTTATTTTCCATTTTGCAAATGAATTGAATATTTATGAGTATATGCTGCAGCTGCGTATATAAGCTGTTTATTATTTGTACAGTACAATTTTTGGTACTGTTACTAATTCTTGAGCAGCAATTTAAACACTGGTAATACACAATATCTCTATTCGATGATGGGCCTCTAAAAAGTACAGTATAAGGCAGACAAATTGTAGCCTTAACTACAAGATAATTATGTGTGAGGGTTTAAAATTAACCACCCTAATGTGCATGTGCTCATTTGCCATTTCCAGCTTCATTTTCATGCAAAGTATAAAGTTAATTAGGTGTACGACACTGATATCAGTGTGTAATTGCACATACATAACTTTATTTGACTTCTGTCTGTATCTGTTTGCTGGCATCTGCACTTTTCTACGAGTATATTGTATTTATTTATATGAAAATAAAATTACGTGTACTTTGTTCTGTTAATGTTGCAGATATATGGGTTAATTGAGGCAATTAAGTATTGTGGCTATATATGTACATAACGAAAATATGCTGTACGCTTCACTTTTGGCATTAATATCTGCACGTGTAAGTAATATGCTCTTACTTAATTTGTGTATATGATAAATTATTTCAAATAAATTGGCGAAATAAATATCCTTTCTTGTGCACCAAAAGCATATTTTGTTTGGTTTTTTCTCATAATGTCCCAGTAAAAAAATAAGTTTTGAATTGCCACAAACTCAGTTCTGTAATCAGCATGCCAATATTTTGAGTACCTTGTACAACACTGAGAGCTAAACTAAAGTCATCCTCGAAATACTATTGGTTTTCTAATCTTTACACTTTCGCTGGTGTATGGTAGATTAGGTAGGAGTGACAGTCAGTTGCGAACCGATGTTGGTCCATTGTGATACCACAGGGTACTTGACTATACCCTCTCATTGAACCAACCAGATTTCGTAATAAAACTAAATAGCTAACATATGCTAACATGTCTAAGGTCATCCAGGCAGGCCAGTACCAACCCAGGGGCAAGCCCCCCCCCCCCCCCCCACGCGTCTAATCTAAGATAGGATAGATCGGATATAAGTGATCTGAGATATGTCCTTAGACGGCAAAGCACTAAAAAGGAGCGTAAATTTGCTGCTGTTGTCAAAGGTAAAGTTGCCATAAAAAATGCGTTAACGCCAAAGTTGAGCTTCATTTATCCACATGTCACGTGAAATATCATGCAAAATTGAAATATATGTTGCGAAAAGATTAATGCATGAATTTTCATTGAAACTGATTTTATTGATGCCGGATTTAAAATGTGCTTAGAGAAAAAAAGCATCTTTTCTGACGAGATTCGAACTCACGTACTGTGGGCTATGATGAGTTCACAGTTCTAACCATTACGCCACGCTGCTTCATATATTCGACTTTTTTATTATTCCTTTTGTTCACTGTGTCTACAATATTTTGTGTCAAGCATTTTTATCTATTTTTTAAAATTTTCTGATAATTTAATGCAAGTTTTCTTTTTCTTATGGGGTCACTCTGTATCTTCGATTTTGGGTAAAAACCAGGTTTTAACTTTATTTTGCGACTATAATTATGGGCCATTGTCTTCAACGCGCACTAAACATTGCTGATTCAAAAATTCCGTGCTACTCATCAACTCCAACTCACCACTACATTATTTACATACGCAACCAAATAACGCAAATTGAAACAATTCCATCGCAGAAGACGCAAAAACAACAACAATATGTTCAACCTTATCACAACATTTGCAAAAAAAAAAAAATTAATTCAATATTAATTTTCCACAACAACAACTACCTATCATCGTCCAGATTCATCCATCACCGTCTAAAATCAACAATCGTCATTGTCCTCACCCATCCATAATTTACGATCGTCATCGTCCAATCCATCACTGAACACTTTATATGCATTAAATATGAACTTATGAGCCCATGAAACATTAAGTATAAATATATACATAAAATTTTTCATATAATCTTTCACCCAGGAATTTTTAAATTTTTAAAATAAAATTCTTTGTATTACTATAGGTAATAAACTGCATATCGTAATACTTACATCGAAAGACATTACACTACATTAGGCACACAACATTACACACACACTTAAATTTCTGATCGACCCGAACAATCAACTTACCCCTCCTCAGCCTACACTGAACCATAATCTTTACCACCCTACACAAACCCCAACCCATTCTACCAACTCCTCTCGCCATGGAGACGGAGATTTTATCACCTTCAACACTGACACACTACCCAACCCCTTTGATTTTCCCTTGGAAATCCATGCCACCTCAGTTAAGTTACCACATTTCTGAACAAAATTGTCCAGAAGCATGGTTCATTCAAGCGGACATTCAATTCAACACCAAAAACATAACAACAGACAAAACTAAATACGAATACTTAATCACCGCACTTCTACAAGACGTTACAATCACAGTTTTAGACTTCAAACAGAAACCACCAATAGATAAACGGTATGAAAGACTCAACCGAGTGCTCATTGAACGTCACTCTTTAAGTGAAAACAAACGTCTTGATAAATTATTTTCTGACACAGAGATGGGTGACCGAAAACTATCTCAATTCTAGTAGATCCAGTATTTCTACGGAAATTATATAAAATTACCGAAGAGCCTAAACATTGCCTTAACAAGTGCAAAGGACAAAAATTAAGAAGAGCTTCTGAGCTTAGCAGATAGATTATGGGCAGTAATGACCGAACACGACAAGCAGCCAAATTTACTAAGCCACACACAAAATGATTTCACAATGACAATACAATCATTCACATAAACTACCACACAACTTTTTGATAAAATCAACAAGTTTACGCTAGAGGTAGAATCAATTAGATCAAGACGAGATCATGAACGATCATACCAACGTTCAAACTCACTATCAAGAGTTTTCTCTAGGAACAGATATGACTTCCGAAATAACTCTTGTCATCGTTACCCAAACCGTCTATGTAGATACCATTACAAATTTGGTAAAGATGCTAGACTATGTGATCAACCATGTTCATTCGTCCAACACAATACATTAAACTAAAAGACTTCATCATCGCGACGGCTGATGACAGAAGTCACAAAATACTTACACGTAGTCTTTTCACTCACGATAACACACGGAGTACTGTCATCGACTTAAAACACAAACGTCTCATTGACCAACTCAGAAAATTATATATAAACGCCATTTCAGCATACACGGAAACACCATTACCAAAATTATTTTCAATCAACAACAAACTTACTTTGCTACTCAAAAATTCCCAGCACTCACAACAGAACCCGATTATACTGCACCAGTCAAACACAAAATGGTACACGATATTACAACACAAGAACAATTACCTTACAACAAATCTTGACGTCTAGACTTGCCAAAAATTAAAATTGCTAAGCAAGAATTTGACTTCTTAGTTCAAGCTGGCGTCTGCACACCGCCTAACTCAATGACAGCATCTCCATTACATTTAGTTCCTAAACGTGAAGCAAACGACTAGAGACCATGCGGAGATTACAGAAGACTAAACACAATAACTGTACCGAACCGCTACCCATTACCACAAATACACGGTTTTTCAATAAATTTATTTAACACTACAATTTATTCAAAACAAGACTTGGTAAGAGCCTATCACCAACTGCTAATGGCCTCTGAACACCTACAAAAAACAGCAATCACTACACTTTTCGAAATGTTCGAGTTTCTCCGAATGCCCTTCGTCTTGAGGAACTCAGCACAAACGTTCCAAACATTCACAAACAAAGTTCTAAATTGACTAGGCTTCATATTCGTATACTTAGACGACATATTAATTGCCAGCGAAATAGAAGAACAACATTTACAACACTTAACCCAAGTTTTCACACATCTCAACAACTATGCAACATCGAACCAAAAAAATGCGTGTTCGGAGTTGATAACATAGCATTCCCAAAATACAACATGGAATACAACCTTCTAAAGAACGAATACACTGCATACAAGACTACCCACAACCAACCACAGTCAAACACGTGCAAAAATTCATCAGTATGATAAACTACTATCACAGATGCATTCCCAAACTCGCACCCACATTAGGACCAATCTATCATATGGTAACCAACGCATCAAAAACCAAAAACGAACAATCACAATGGACAAAAAACACTCTAAATGCATGTACTTCAATAAAAGATAACATCGCTAAACAAACACTCGAAATCGAAACTATCAATTGCTGTAGATCAGTGGTGGGCACTAGGGGTGGCAATCCTGGAGGTTTTTTGAGTTTCGGGATTTTCGGGATCGAAGTTTCCGATCCCGGGATCCCGGGATTGATAGTTCTAGTAAATGCATACAAAACTACAAAAAAAATGAAAAGTTTATACTATTGTATATATAAAATTAAAATTGCTTTATTTCACAGCGTAACAATGAAGAATAAGAACGCAAAATAATAGAAAAAATAATAGCTTAAAAATGGACTTAGAACACTTCGAGTGTTAATACATCTAAATCACATTTACTAAGTTTGACTAGTAGAGGATAGTCACTATTAAAAGGAGATGATAGAGAATAATCAAGCATTTATGACCAAACTATCAATTTTATTATTCAATTTTATTTTTATATTTAAATATTCGATTAATACTTTATCACCTCCTTCAAATATGACAGTGGTGGCATTTAGTGGCACCGAAGCTGATTTTAGAAAAAAAGCTTCAGATAAAAGTTTAATTCTATCTTAGAACTTAAATTTTAGTAAGTCTAGGTATGGGTCAAAGTTTCAGTGTCAAATCAAGGTCGGCTGTGTTTTTTTTTTGAAGACGAACCTGTATTTTTTGTTGCAGATTTGTATTTTATTATAAAAAATAGATATGTTTTGCTTGTGTTATTTTTCAATTGCATCCGTTATTGATAAAAATAATTTTAGTCTAAATTTCACATTTTATCATTTTTCTCCTGAACTATCAATTTTCAATACAAATCGCACTTAGTAAAAAATTCTTAAAATTGGTCAAAGTATTAAAAAAGATTTTTTTTTTGTTATCTGACATTTTTTTTAAGAAAATCTTAAACAAAAAATTGCTACAATAAAAAAATATTTTTACTCAATTTAAGGTTCAGAAACAATTGAAGTGCATTTTGCAGGTTGATGCGATAATGTTTCATGCACATCAAATGTATTGAAAACAATTATTTTGCAGATTTTGTACTTAAATATGTTATATAGAAGAATATTTATTATATAATATAAGCCTTTTTTCTAATCCCGAAATTCCCGGGATTGTCTCTTTGTAATTCCGGGATTAATTTAGCCCGGGATCCCGTAATCACGTGATTGCCACCTCTAGTGGGCACGTAGTGTCCCTATCCGCCCTCATTGCCCGCACCGTTACTAATCAACGAACTTCACTCAAAAACAGAATGCAGTCCAAGACAAACATGTTATTTAAAATACATCGCACAGTTTCCCAACACAATACTACACATTAAAGGTACAGAGAACACTGTTGCAGATGCTCTATCGAGATGCGAAGTTGGAGAACTTAAGACACAAGACTTCAATCTAAAACAATTACACATTGAACAAACAAGAGAGGCAAAACTAAACGACAAACCTAAAAAAATTCATACAAATCCAAAAAAATTGATATTCCATTCCTTAACATAAAAATTTGGTGTGAACACCCGACAAAAGATACCCGTCCATACATACCACAAACACTACGTAAAAAAATATTCGAACAAATACACAACATTTTTCACCCAAGAACTAGAGCTTCCAGACGACTCATAACACAACTACACTTCTGGCCCAACATGAATTCACAAATCAAAAAATGGTCCCAGAAATGTGTTAACTGTCAACGACCAAAAGTACACAGACACACAAAGACAATACTCTTAAAATACTTATACGCACATAGATCTGGGCGGTCCATTACCGATATCAAATAGCTATAGGTATCTACTTACTGCCTTTGACAGAAATACACGTTGGCCCGAAGTATATCCATTAAAAGATACTGATACCTACACAATTGTTGAAACTTTCAACAGAGAGTTTATTTCACGTTTCGGAGTCCCACTCGAGATCACTTCTGATCGAGGACTTCAATTCACCTCTCAAACATTTTAAACAATTTATAAATACACTAGGTACTCACCACATCACAACTTCAGCATATCACCCACAAGCAAACAAAATAATAGAAAGATTCCACAGAACAATTGAAGCCTCATAAATAGCCTCTAATGAAACTAGTTTACAGCCAAAATTAAATTTGAGCACGACTATTTATTTCATATGTATGTAAAATCGGCTGCTGATTCCGGAAATTACATTATTTTTTGAAGTGAAAACTTCTTATGGCACGTTGTGCACCTCCGTAAGAAAGCATTGGCGGCTGAGGAAAAAAGTATAAGCTAGCGACACCGACCGTCATCGGGATTCCCCGTCATGAATGAGAGCGATAGTAAAATTTGAATATTCTATTGTTTCTCTTAAATAAATATTCCAAGTGGAAGACAAAAAGCAAAGCAGACACACTAACAAATTCTCATTCAACGATTGTTATGCTTACATGTTTGTTTCTTTCAAATTCTGCGTTGTTGCGTTGACAAATTGAGAATGAGAGCGAGAGTAAAATTTGAATACTTATTCCGTTTTTGTCTTCCATTGCATTGCCATATAAAAAGAAAATGCACACATGCCAACTAACACACTGACTTGCCATTAAACGATTTGTTATGCTTGCATACTTCTTTCTACGTGTGAAATTAATTTTTTGCTTCAAGTTTTCACTTCCTTCGGCACTCCCGGAGTGCAACCCGCCGGTTTTTTTTTTCTTTCGCGTCGTTTTCGAGACATCGGTCTTTTTCGGTTTTTAGACCAAAAAAAAAAAAAAGATGGTTGCACTTAATTACAAATATCTTAAGACCTGATATTTATATTTAAACGTACTATGAGTCAAATTAAAATAAATAACTATGTTTTATATTAAAAGCAAATAAATTTTTCAGAAATGTTGTTTACATAACTTTTTGGTTGGTTAGTTATTTTCGGCGAAATAAATTGATTTCTAAAATAAATTTTTTTTTTTCGAAAAAATTAAAAAAAAAGTCAAAATCAACTGCAAATTTATATAAGAAAAAAAAATTTTAAAAATCATATACACTGATCACCTGAAAGGTATACAAAGAGAGAAAGCTCAACTCATGTATACATAAAGCTTTAAGTAAGTTTTCGGTCTATAAGACCGCATGATAGTAACGGAAGGTTCAAATTAAAAGCCACTCAAGAAAAAATAGTTTAAAAAATGGCGGCTTAGGTCAAAATTCTCTTTGAAATAGGGTCCGTAGGGGTTAGAGACAAAAATTTTAGATTAATTTTAAAATTTTTTTTCTATCTTATTTCGAACCGATTGAGGGGGCGTTCCCAATTTGTTTTTTCCTAAGGACCACCCTAATATATATATTATTATATATAATACACAGATTAAAACAAATAAAATTAAAAAATGGAGAAACAGACAAAAATGCAATTCTGTAATTTTTCGTTCGATTTTATCTAAATTTTCCATTTCTTCATCGATTTTCTTAAATTCTTCATAACTATATAGACTAAGATATCAAAGAACAAAATGATTTTTAAAATTTTGTTTTCTTATATAAATTTGCAGTTGATTTTGATTTTTTTTCTTTTTTTTCGAAAAAAATAATGTTTTTTTAGAAATTAAAAAGTAATGTGAGCATTATTTATAGGACATTTAGCTATCTTTAATTTGACATAAAGCGCATTTAAAGATAAATGTATAAATATTATCTTTTTAGATATTTGTAATTAAGTGGAACCATCTTTTTTTTTTGGTCCAAAAAATTACCGATATCTCAAAAACGACGAGACAGAAAAAAAATAATGTGATTATCGGGATCAGCAGCCGATATTACATGACGAATGAACAGTGGCACCTAAAGTTCAGAAATTTTTTGAATAATTTGTGAGCTAGTGTAATCAAAAAAATTGGTGTTCAGAACTTCACCTAATTCTATAAGGTCTCAGATCATTAAAACATCAACAACTGAAATTGTTTTTGTGTAAACACTCAGACTACCACAACAACTAACAGTTCAGAAAATAGAATCATTCAAACCATCAGAGACCTTGTTTAAACTTAAAGAGAACATTAACAACAGTCAATCAAATATTACACATCATAACACAAATTACCAACAACACTTTTCACAAACATTAAAAGACTGTTAATTCATTTTTGTACGAAACGATACCATACGACACTCATTACAACACCCATGCGATGGACCGTTCAGAGTCACCGATAAATCTAAAAAAAAATTTTTAAAATAATAAAAAATAATACTAAATCTATAATCAACATACACAGACTTAAACCAGCTTTTCTAAATACAGCGAATACACAAACACTCTCCCCCCTCCCCCCCCTAACAAAATAACCAAAAAAGTACACTTCAATCTCCTTAACAATACCATTAATTTCTACAAGGAGGGGAATAATGTGCTGTTCCATATTTACACTCTTACATTCACACTTCTACATTTACACTTTTACAATCAGTGTCGTGTTTAAGCATAGGCTGTATATTAGGGTGTTTTTTTCCAAACTTTAGGACAGGGATTTATTTTATTTTTTCCTATATTATAGCTTGAGGAACAAAAATAATTGTCCCAACATTTGAGCTTCCTAGCTCTAACCTGAAAACTGCGCGGACAGAGTTTATGTCCAATTCCGTTGAAATTTAACGAAAAAACTGACTTACTAAAACGTAGAAAAAGTCTACTTTAGGTGCCAAGAAATAGCGTTTTGGGTTTTTTAGTTGAATGGGTGTAAAACCACGCTCACATTTTTCGTGTGACCAAAAATGCGGAAAAAATACACCCGAAGGAAGTATTTTTATTTTTTTTTAAAAAATTTCCGGTGCTATGTGCCTAACAGGGGTGGCAATCACGGGATCCCTGGATTCGCTCTAAATATAGGCTAAGGTAATCCCGGGATTACAAAGAGACGATCCCGGGATTTTCGGGATTAGAAAAAAATTTTATATTATATAATAAATATTCTTTTTTATGACATATTTAAGTATAAAGTCTGCAAAATAAATACATTTGATGTGCACGAAACATTATTGCATCAACCTGCAAAATGTACTTCAATTGTGTCTGAACCTTAAATTGAGTAAAAAAATATTTTTTTTATTGTAGCAATTTTTTGTTTAAGATTTTCTTATTAAAAATGTCCCATAGCAAAAAAAAATATCTATTTTAATACTTTGACTAATTTTTAGAATTATTTACTTAGTATTGAAAATTGATAATTCATGAGCAAAATGATAAAATGTGAAAATAAGTGTGTTTGTTTACTTTCCCAGTACCAATTATCCAGTAAAGAAATTTTAAAGAGTAAGAAGGTATTTGCTCAGAGAAAAAAAAATTTTCATAAAAGTAAACAAACACAATCCAGTAAAAATTCGTACAAGCTGACAAGTGAAAAATAATATTTAAGTTTTTCAAAACAATTTGCATTTTTATTTATGATAAAATATTGACAATTGTCAAAATCATATGTTTTTCTTTTTGAAAAATGTTTGCTGGTAAAATTTTATCCAGTAAAAACTAGCAGGCTCTCTCGCAACAAATTGTTACTTTATTCTCTCTTTACTAGATATTTTTTCTTAACAAACACAATCCAGTAACAACTGTTACAAATTTGTACAAATTCGTTCAAACTTTTAGTTAACAAACAGACCTATGGATTTAGACTAAAATTATTTTTATCAATACCGGAAATACTAAAAATGCAATAGTAAAACAACACATATATATTTCTTATAATAAAATACAAATCTGCAACAAAAAATATAGGTTTGTCTTCAAAAAAAAAAAAAAACCACAGCCGACCTTGATTTGACATTGAAATTTTGACCCATACCTAGACCTACCAAAACTTAAGTTCTACGATATAATTAAACTTTTGTCTGAAGCTTTTTTTTTGAAATCAGCATCTAAAGATTTTAACAACTTAAATGAATAACTTTTATGGGTGCGTCTACTGAGAGCGAGCCATTCGGTGCCACTAAATGCCATCACTGTCACATTTGAAGAAGGTAATAAAGTATTAATCAAGTACAAAATGTGGTACACGAATTTTTGAATGTAAAAATGAAATTGATAGTTTGATCATAAATGCTTGATTATCCTCTTTCATCTCCTTTTAATAGTGGCTATCTTCTACTAGTCAAACTAAGTAAATGTGATTTAGATGTATTAACACTCGTAGTGTTCTAATTCAATTTTTAAGCTATTATTTTTTCTATTATTTTGCGTTCTTATTCTTCATTGTTACGCTGTGAAATAAAGCAATTTTAATTTTATATACCGGTATACAATAGTATAAACTTCTCCTTTTTTTTTGTAGCTCTGTATGCATTTACTACGAACTATCAATCCTTGGATTGATCCCGGAATCCCGGGATTAGAAACTTCGATCCCGAAAATCCCGAAACTCAAAAAAGCTCCGGGATTGCCACCCTTAGAGCCTATATAATAGAATCGGGTTTGAAGAAAATTCTCCCAAAATTTCAGCTTCCCAGATCAAACCTGCGAACCGCGCAATCAATTTGTTTTTTAGTACAATTCGTATGAAAAACGATAAAGCAAAACAACGAAAAACAGATTTTTTTTGCGTTTTAGTAAACTTAAGAGAAACAATAGAATATTCAAATTTTACTATCGCTCTCATTCATGACGGGGAATCCCGATGACGGAGGTGCACAACGTGCCATAAGAAGTTTTCACTTCAAAAAAAAATTAAAAACATGGCCGGCTAAAATGACAATTTCGGTAAAAATGCACCTATACTGCCGTACTAAGCGAAAAAGACGTATCTCAAAAAAAAAAAAATATCCGAGATTCTTATGGCATCGGATAGCTTAAGAAATTACGCGTCTACTCCAAATGTCGGCATCTTAGTTCAATCATACAAAAAATCTACTAAGAAAATTTCCTCTATCTCAATTTTACAGGGATTTCAATAAATTGACATAAACAAAACATCAATTATCTCGAAATGAATTTTTTTGAGATACGTCTTTTTCGCTTAGTACGGCAGTATAGGACCGCAAACTTAAAAAAAAACACATTCGGGTGTATGTGGGCGTGGTTTGACAACAGTGGGTGACATCTCCCATACAACTTAACTACATTTTAGTAAGTTGGTTTTTCCGTTATATTTGAACGAAATCGGAACTAAATTCTGGCCGCGCCGCTTACAGGTTTGAGCTAGGAAGCTCAAATATTGGGACTGTTATTTATATTCCTCAAGCTAAAATATAGGAAGAAAAAAAAATCGATCTACAAAATTTTCAAAATAAATACCCTAGTATGTATGTATTTGGGGTGGCAATCCCGGAGCTTTTTTGAGTTTCGGAATTTTCGGGATCGAAGTTTCCAATCCCGGGATTGATAGTTCTAGTAAATGCATACAAAACTACAAAAAAAAACAAGAAGTTTATACTATTGTATACGATATAAAATTAAAATTGCTTTATTTCACAGCGTAACAATGAAGAATAAGAACGCAAAATAATAGAAAAAATAATAGCTTAAAAATTGACTTAGAACACTTCGAGTGTTAATACATCTAAATCATATTTACTAAGTTTGACTAGTAGAAGATAGTAACTATTAAAAGAAGATGATGGAGGATAATCAAGCATTTATGACCAAATTATCAATTTTATTATTCAATTTTATTTTTACATTTAAAAATTCGTGTACCACACTTTCTACTTGATTAATACTCTATCACCTTCTTCAAATGTGACAGTGATGGCATTTAGTGGCACCGAATGGCTCGCTCTCAGTAGACGCACCCATAAGTGTGCTTCATTTAAGTTGTCAAAATCTTTAGAAGCTGATTTCAGAAAAAAAGCTTCAGACAAAGGTTTAATTATATCTATGTATGTGGTAATAACGGAAACATACATACGTCACCAATTACCAGGTTTAGTTATTAGCATTTAACTGATTTGTTAAATTTCACATGAATATCGGTTTCTGCCAATGACTGTTAAATTCGACCAAAAAATATTTAATTAATTATATATATAAAAGATTTCACAGCAGTATTTATGTATTTACTTCCTTACCGTCATACTTTTTCAGCAGTGAGTTCTCAGCAATCTCATATTACTAAATTGGATTAAATTGTTTCTGTTGTCTAAGCTTTGCTATTGATTGTTAAATAAAATTTATTTAAGTTTGTAAAATGCATGCAGGGTATGAGTGTATGTTATGCTTGAATGTCATTGCATACGTGTATATGAAAAACCTTGTGGCGCAAATTTTTACCGCAATTTCAATTTAGTTGCTATCGAAGTATGGCAAAGAAAAGAAATGTACTTGAAAATGCAACTATGCATATGTATATGTAAGTACTTAAATAATTGTGAAACTTAAATGTGCCAAATATGGGGTTGGTAGAAAGAAAAAGGTGTCACTAATCTTCTTCATAAATAAAATTATAGCTTTGTCCCTCGATGTCCACGCATCACGCAAAAGGTACTCGATAGTAGATCGATTTTCATCAAATTTATTTAGTTATATTCCTTAGACGCTTGGTCTGCAATAAAAACTATTACGATATTCCTATTTTAATATCAAGTTATTAAAGTTACTTAAAAAAAATTAACTGCGAATAGAAACAACCATACAAATATAACAAGCCGATGAATGGAAAGTAAAGGGTTTGTGTGTGTGGGCTTATCAAATAGCCAAACGAAGAGAATAAGCATTCGCTCTTGCTTAACGAATCCAGCTTCATTCAAAGATTATCGAAAGATATTAAGTTCTTTTCCGCCGAAATATTCTGCTCACACGTATTGCATGTCAAAGGATACGTATGACTCGTTTAACCCTCACACGGGCACTATTTAAATGCAGTCTGTTAAGTAATTGCTTGCAAAATAAATTATGAAATACAATTTTCACTTTCATATTGAATTAAATAAATAAGAAATATGTATATGTCACCTGCCAAACTAGTTTTTACGACAAACTAGTTTATCCTAGGCCAAACTAGTTAATTTGAAGACCTAAAAGTATGCAATTTAATTTTAATGCAAAAGCACTGTGAATAGCGAAGTCAGTGTTGCACATATCATAGACTGAAGCGCGGCCGAAGGCCGCCGCGAAGCCGAAATTGGACATATTGGAGGATGTAAATCCTGAGCCGCGGCCGAAGGTCACCCAATTACCTCCACTTACAACTTGCCAAATATATAATGAAATTGACAAATTTTGTTTTCTTGCTTTGATACTGTCGTAGTCTTCACTAACCACAGTGCTTTTGCATTAAAATGTCATTGCACATCTTTAGGCTTAAGCTAACTAGTCTAGCCTAAAGACTAGTTTGACCGATAACATACATATATATATTTTTTGGAAAATTTTTTTATTATTCAATTCTTTTATTAGAAAACAACAAAAAATTATTTGATATAAACAAAAACAAAAGTTTATGGAAAAAAAATAAAAAAAAAACAGTAGCAATTTCATGGTGTCAAATAATTCTTTGCAAAATGCAAGGAACATATGATGAAACTAATAAACTTATAAGAAAAAAATTTAATACTTGATTTGTCCACCACGAACATTAAATTCGGCTTGCATCCTCCTTGGAATAAACGCAATCAGTTTTTTAAATCATATTCTTCCCCAGTAATACTCCGCAATTCTGTTCAATTTCACATGATCAAGTATGGTATAATTTTTGACAGCGTATATTCGTCGCCGCTTTACCGCCACCGCTCTAATTCTGGGGCTACCATAATTCTGTTCAAAGCATAACACATTCCATTCCATTCTCATGTGTGAACATTAGGGTGATACAAATTTTTTTTTTTTTGCTTGAAACAGGTTATAAAGTTGCAGGCACACGAAAGGAAAATTCTGGTAAAATTATAGCTCATAATATTGATATTTACTGGTGGCTCATCGAGCTTTTTTGTTTTCCATACGATTTGTATGGGGAAAAATGCTTGACAAGACATTTGTCTCTATATATCGTGAAAAAAAAATGTTAAAAATAGCTTATTGGAAAGATTATTTAATTTTCTATAAAAAAGCTCCTTGCATTTTTTTCGTGAAGCAAGCACTTCGTTAGTTAATTAGCAAACTAAATTCATAAAAAACTCAAAATTGACAAGACATTTGTCTCTATATCTCGTGAAAAATAAATTTACATAAACGGGACCTAGCCTATTCGAAAGATCATAAAATTTTCTATAAAAAATCTCCTTGCATTTTTTTCGTGAAGCAAGCGCTTAGTTAGTTAATTAGCAACATAAATTATTCATTCAATAACACAGCACATGTACTCTTAAGCGATGCTTAAAATCAACATGGATTCCTATTTACTCGCCTTATTGTCGACTGCCGAGATTGAAACAAATTAACTAACGAAGTGCTTGCTTCACGAAAAAAATGCAAGGAGCTTTTTTATAGAAAATTTTATGATCTTTCCAATAGGCTAGGTCCCGTATGTTTAAAATTTTTTTTTTCATGAGATATAGAGACAAATGTCTTGTCAAGCATTTTTCCCCATACAAATCGTATGGAAAACAAAAAAGCTCGATGAGCCACCAGTAAATATCAATATTATGAGCTATAATTTTACCAGAATTTTCCTTTCGTGTGCCTGCAACTTTATAACCTGTTTCAAGCAAAAAAAAAAGATTTGAATCACCCTAGTGAACTGTAATTTTTTTTTCATTCTTCATTGTTCAAAAATTCCGCGATGTTGTGTTGACAAATTGAGAATGAGAGCGCGAGCGAGAGTAAAATTCCGTTTTTTGTCTTCATTTGCATTGCCATCAGGGCTGTCGCTGTCGCTGTCACTTCAATCGCAGTTTTTCACTCCGAGTTAAAGTATGACACTGCGACACTGCATCTTTTTGAAAACACTGCACGTTCAGCAAAAAGTGTCGCAAAAGTAATCTAGCAAAAAATTTTCAAACTATAAGTCATAAGCCATTTCCATTTATAAGCCATTGAGGGATGTATACCTTTTTTTTTTTTTTTTTTTTTTTTTTTGTTTTTGCGATCGGTCCCTGCGGTCCCACTTACCCGCCTAACCGCACGAGAGGCGCATCCGTCTATCGTACGGATCGGTGACCGACTACGAACAGCCCGGACTGCTCTGCGTTCATTAGGCGAAACCGTACGTGAGGCACATCCGTCTATCGTACGGATCGGTGACCGGGACTGCACTATTTCTCTGAACGAAATGATGGGTAGAGCAATTTCCGATCACAGATTGAGCACAATTTCTACTAAGCCCATAGGCTATGCAGCAGAAACAAAGGAAAAAGTACAGTTTCAAGTATTTAAGAAAATAATTATTTTTTGCTTTATAATATTGTGAGAATCCATGGGGGAAATAATATGACAAAGGTTATTATAATCATTACATATACACCGAAATGGACAAAAATGAGCATAGTTAGAATTACATATATCAAGTCTTAAGAAACGAAAGTGTCTCAAATCCCTTCCAGGATTGTTAAAATTGACCATACCTAGCAACAACTCAGAGTTCATTGAGCCGGAGAACAGTTTATTTAAAAAAGTTACGTTAAGCATAATTCTTCGGCTGCGCAGTGTTGGTAAACGTATTAGTTTGAGGCGGCTTTCATATGAAGGTAAATTTGAGTCCGGATTCCAAGGTAGCCGACGAAGTGCAAACAATAGAAATTGTTTCTGCACCGACTCCAGCATATCAATGTATATATTATATTGGGGGTTCCACACCACTGACGCATATTCCATTATTGGTCTAACAAGTGAAGTGAAAAGCAACTTCGTCGTATAGGGGTCGTCAAATTCTTTAGACCATCGTTTAATAAATCCAAGGACGCCTTTTGCTTTGTTTACCATTAAACCAATATGCACGTTGAAGCGAAGTTTTTTATCCATAGTGACGCCTAAATCTACAAAATTGTCAACCTTCTCCAGTTTTAAACCGTTTATTGAATATGAAGTCTCAAATTCTTTACTTCTTGAAAAAGTCATTTGCTTACACTTTTTGAGATTTAATGTCATCAAGTTTACATCACACCATTTAACAAGTTCATTTAGGTTTCTTTGTAGAGTTTTATGATTAAAGTGATCATTAAAAGAGTAAAAAAGTTTTACATCATCAGCATACATTAGAATATGGGACGAATTTGTAGCAGAAGGTAGGTCATTTATAAATAATAGAAATAATGTGGGGCCAAGATGGCTGCCCTGAGGAACTCCAGATGAAACCATTATATGTTTAGAAAACATGTTGTTGAATAAAACTTGTTGCTTCCTATTCGTCAGATACGATCTAATCCACTTTAATATCGTTGAAGGAAATCCTATTAAATATAACTTTTTTAAAAGTAGGCTATGACTTACGCAGTCAAAAGCTTTGCTGAAATCAGTGTATATAACATCCGTTTGCTGTTTTCGCTTAAATCCATTTATAACAAGCGTGGTGAACTCCAAAAGATTTGTTGATGTAGATTTACCCTTTAGAAAGCCGTGCTGAGATACTGTCATCAGGGATGAAACGATGTTTGTAAGATGATCATTAATTATTTTTTCAAAAAGTTTTGGGATTGCGCTGAGCTTAGCAATACCTCTGTAATTTTCAATATTAGCCTTACTTCCGGATTTGTGAAGTGGAATAATGTAAGACTCTTTCCATAATTTTGGGAAATAGCCCAAATTCAAGGAAATATTAAAAATTTTTGAGAGAGGATAACAAAGACTACTTGCGCAATACTTTAGGATGTTTGTAGGAATATTATCTGGTCCAGTTGAATAAGTGCATTTTAAAATTTTCAGTTCATTGCTAACTAAATCAGCACCAATTTGTGGAAGTTGAATTTCATTTATACGCGAAAGATTATATGGGTAGTTGACGTCAGAATCATAAGTAGAAGATGAATAAGTAGACTTGAAGAAGTTTGCAAACAAATTGGATATTTCATTTTTTTCGGATGATGTTATACCATTATAGGACATCTGAAGAGGATACACAGAAGATTTACGCTTGATGTTTATAAATTTGTAAAAAATTTTAGGATTCTTCTTAATGTTGAGTTTTATATATGAAATGTAGTTTAAATAAGACCGTTTATTATTATTTTGATAATTATACCGAGCACGGGAATAGCTTATATAATCAATGGATTTACCTGACATTTTGAATTTTTTAAACCGTCGATTTTTTATGTTTTTAAGGTATTTTAATTCTTTTGTTACCCACGGAGGATCGTTTGACAATACAGATGAATTAAATTTTGGCACAGATTTAGAAATACAATTTTGCAAGCGCTCATTAAATGATTTTACATAACTCTCAATATCAGCCACAGAGTAATATGGTTTGTCAGGTAATATAACTGACCAGTCGATATGGTTTAACAGGGAGTTAAGTCTGACATAATTCGTTTTTTTGTAGTTGAAACATGAGTTCTGAGATTTTACACGATTTGTTTTCACTAAGCTACATGCTAAAACATACTTTAGTTGAAGAGTTGGATGATGTTTATCCTCTGGTATAACTGGTCAATGCGACTTATAGTTATGTTGTTTAATTCATCAACAAATACAAGATCAAGGTTTCTATTGTTCGTATTAAGAATATTATTAATTTGATGAAGACAGCAATCAGAAAGAATATCCAGAAATTCGGTAATAACACAATTGCATGAAGTGGGTGTAAGAAAACAGCAATTGTCCGTTATATTCCATGAAACGTATGGTAAATTGAAGTCCCCTAGTACAATCATGGAATCATTTGCAGTATGATGATTATTTATTCCTTTAATTTCTTCTGCATGTCGTAAATAGGTATTGTGATCAGCATTTGGTGGAATGTAGGAACAAGTTAAATATATTGATTTATTACCAAGCTTAATAACAACCCCAACAAGTTCTAAGTCAGTATTGTTGTTAAACTTTAATTCCTCACACGATAAAGAGATGTGCACTGCCAGAAGGACTCCACCACCAATTTTCGAATTTCGGTCTTTCCTGAAGATTTGGTAATTGCTACAAAAAATTTCAGAGTTCAGTATATTATCACGAAGCCACGTTTCAGAGAATGCAATAACATGAAATTCATAATCGAAACTATTCAAGAATAAATCTGATATTTTCGTATTTAAACCTCTAACGTTTTGGTAAGCGATGGTTAAAGTTTGAAGCCGGTCAAGAATTAGTTTTTTGAAACATTTAGGTCTACAGAACGTTGTGGTAAGGTAACAACATTTTCTGAGTGTGGGCTATTTCTATACTCGAATTCACGAACTAGAGTATTGAGCGGCCAAAAATCTTTGTGATTTACCCTTTCGAAAACTTCTTCAGGGACAAAAATTTTGAATGAAGACTTTTTCCTCCGGTATGAAAAATTTAGCTTACGCACAGAAAAATCACTGAAGCCATTTAATTTATTTTTTATATAATAATTTAAGTCCTCAACCGAAGTATCAGAAGCGAAACGCGACACAAAAACAGTTTTTTTTAAAGATATAACTACAAGCTCTTTTGGCTCATTTCTAACGGAGACTGGTACTGAGTTTGAATCTTTATCATTTTGAGGAGAGGTAGATGGCAAATTGGATTGTACTGGTGTTGTACTTTGCATATGAGGCTGAACAGGCTTAGGTAATTTATCCAACGTTGTAGATTTAGATATGGTACTTCCAGATTTTTTATCATTTTTCTGCTTCCCACGAAGAGTCATCGGAGTCGATTTTTTAGGTGTTGAGTTTTGCTCTTCTAAGCATCTAAAATCATTAAAAATACTTTCAAAATGCTGAAATTTCTGCATAAGGGATGACAGGTCCTTGCCAATCTCAGCAAAACATTTTTTAGATTGCTTATATAAGTTGTATAAGCAGTTATCGGCTGCCTTGCATTTTGCGCATGACCACCGAAGACCTT
Organism: Tricholauxania praeusta; assembly: GCA_949775025.1. Taxonomy (NCBI): domain Eukaryota; kingdom Metazoa; phylum Arthropoda; class Insecta; order Diptera; family Lauxaniidae; genus Tricholauxania; species Tricholauxania praeusta. The sequence goes on from OX459028.1 coordinate 115,095,061, forward strand.
CACCCTTCTCGAGGATATCAGCAATTCGACCATTTAGTCCAACACATTTCGCATGATAAAGATCATCGCAGAAATGGCAGACTACGAATCGCTCAATTGCGTCTTTAACAGTGCAGACAGGGTGTTTACAGATCATAGTAAAAAGAATGTTAAAGTAAAGGTAAACTAAAAGTATGCTACACTTTTTCAATAGATTTTCTAACAGATTCACAGTACTAAAACAGAATGTAACTAAAAGTATGCTATAGATTTTTCTTTTTTCTAACAGGCTCTTAAAGCAAAAACGTCAAGTGTATTACTTAAGTGTCAAAAAATAAGAGCAAAAGCAAAAACTGAAAAATTAAGCACAACAAAAAACGCGCAAAAATACTCTCAGTGTATGTATGTATGTTCGGATATAAACAAAAATCGAATTTGTTGCTGCAAAAGAGAATAAAAGTATTAAATTTGATTTAATTATTTTAACACAATGCAATTTTAATATCCACAAGCAGACACAATATTTAAACACAAGATTGCTTAATTTTCACTTTGAACACTTTTAAATAATAAAATGATTGAATTAAAACACTTAAATTTAAGGTTTAAGAGGAGCAAACAAAAAACACTTTTTAACAGCTTGACGTTTGACACCTTGGCCCGAGAGCTAATTCATTCATTCACGATGGTTTGTTAAGTGAGAAAGAAGCTACAGAAATCAAAAAGTCGCTATATTTCATTAAAAAAAGCCTTAGGCGAAACTACTGTATGTATCCTGGTTTATAGAAATTTGTTGGCGCACTATTATGCCTACCTCACAGTAGCGCATCCAAAGACCGCATTTTTTCACTTACAAATCAAATAAAAAATTCAACTTGGAATGGTTTAAAAGTGGAGAGGGTTAATTCGATCATGCTCATTAAAGGAACGTTTCCTAATGAAGATTTTTAAAATTGGGTGCCATCAAAACAATTACTAGCAAATTACAGAAAATAGTCGTACATAAATCGTATTTTTATATTTTTTTTTTTAAATAAAAACACTTTTTCTGGCTTTAGGTTAGTGTTTTATTTATAATTTTTCCCAATATTTCGAGGAAGATCCTTCCTTATCTTCAGGGGTGACTAAGAAATAATAATTAAAACAATACACAATTGAATAAATTAACAAAACAAAACTTACGTTAAAATTATAGAAAAGCTTAACTTAAACTAACCTAATTGTCAACTAAATGTCTGTATATATGAGCACAATTTTCTGTGTCGCTCTTGAAATTTATTGTCTTGTCAGTGGGGGTGTTAATAATGTGGAGCATCTCTAATATGAATCTCTTCTCATGATTATTTTCTTCTTGTAAGATCTCCACAGCGTCAAAATTAGGAAAATGTCCAAGCTCAGCACAGTGGGCTCAAAGGGCTGTCTTAGGGGCTTGTCCATTTCTGTTTTTTGGTCCGATCTGTATCCTGAGCGTCTTGTCCTTAATTTGTTTTTTGTAGTACAGCCATATACCTTCTGGCATACATTGGACCCGTCTCCGTCACAAAGAATTTTGTAAATAAGGCAAAATTTGTCAAGTTTTGATATTGCTGTAAAATTGTCCAACTTTATTATCTGTCTTATTAGCAATTTTTATGTCCTTAAACGCACTTAATTTCGCGAATCTCTCTGTCAAACCTGGAATATATGTCATCGATTTATATATGACTGTACCCCTTTCCTGTCTTGGTCCCTTATCCTTATAAAAATTGTCTTTTAATCTTTTTGTTGTGTGTTTTGGAAAACTGTTTTTTTCTAAGATTTTCTCAATTCTTTTTATGTTGTCCCTATGGAATACTTGGTCGCTAATTTTTTTTTAGTTTATTTTGATGTACACAGTGCATAGAATATATAAACTTTTATTACTATCTTTTTTTTATAAAATGTACTGATTTATGCCATTAAGGCACAAAATGACAATGTTATTTGTTTAATTTTAACTATTGATTACATTTTATTAAAAATGTACCGAAAAAGTGTTTTTTTTTTCATGTGATTTTAAAAATATTGTAGAATGTATCTCTTTCTTATAACACTGCAAAATTCACTGCACTTTTGTTTTAGAAACACTGCGAACACTTCACTTTTCCTCAACTTTTCGGAATTTTCACTGCGGTCAAAAATTCCAAAACGACAGCCCTGATTGACATATAAAAATAAAACGCACACACCCTTACTAACCCACTGACTTGCCATTAAACGATTTGTTATGCTTACATGCTTCTTCTATGTGTGAAATTCATTTTCTTAGCAATTTTGAAAATTTAATATTTTGATATTTAAGAGGAATATCGTAATAACTTTGATTCTATGTAAAGACCAAGCGCCTAAGAAAGATAACTAAAAAAATTTGATCGAAATTGATTCAGTAGATTTTGCGTGAATCTCGTTTATCGTTTATCATTTTATTTATATAGATAATCACTTAAATACTTAAAGAATATTATTAAGCATCATCCTCAACATATTTTCGGACATAGTAAAATCTAAATTATGAACTTGAGTGATATCATTAACCCATTCCCGCCCAGTGATGCGTTAGCGCAACACGTCGGAAAAAAATTCGTGATGCGTTTGCGGAACAGCCTGGCAAACCGGAACCGGAAGTGAGAAAAATTTAAAATTTGGGTTTTAAGCATATCTCACCAAAATGAGTCTTTCCACCAAAAATCTTTTTGAAATTCGAAAATTTTTTTTGCTTGGGCGGTAACCGGTTAAACAACTTTAAAGTTCTAAAGATAGCAGCATTAGCAGCATAATTAGTGCGAACCGTGTTTAAATAAAAAGTTTCACAGTATCTAAGAGCTCTACGTGGGATATTAAACTGTATCATACTGAGAAGTGCAGGACAGTCAACTCCACCGAAACAATGTCAGATAATGAAAGTAAGGACAAAATTTTTCTGCTATTTTCCAAAGATTTTAAGCCCAGCAGAAGACAGCGCGCATCATATGGTGGAAGAACAGTTTCAAAGTTAAAAGAACGTAAAGTAAATCTAGTAAAAGATTTTTTCACTCTTTCAAGCCTGGAAATATGCAATACATAATAGGGATTCCATATGACTGAAGCATATTCTAGCCTAGACCGAACAAGGCTAGTAAATAAAACTTTGAGTGTGTATGAAAGAGGAGCCATTTCGCCTTATAAAAGCAAGCATCGCATAAGCCTTGGGAATAATATAGTCCAAATGAGACCAAAAATTTAAATTAGAATCGAAAATAACGCCTAGATCCTTATACTGACAGACGGACATAAGTAAAGTACTAGAAATATGGTAAGAAGAAGTGATAGAACGAATGGTCTTAGAGAAAGACATGAAAACACATTTATTTAGATTAAGAAAAAGACAGTTCACTTTACACCAATTATAAAGTTTATTAAGTTCACACTGAAGGAGAGCAGGATCAGATTCATTTTTAATTTTTAAAAAGATTTTGAGATCATCAGCATAAAGCAAACATTTACAATAAACAAACAAGGAACTAATATCATTAATAAAACTAAGGAACAACAAGGGACCCAGAATACTACCTTGAGGAACACCAGAAGTAGCGTAAAAAATAAAAGATCTTACATTATCAAAAACTACCACACATTGGCGATTATGTAGGTATGATTTTAGCCAATTCAAAAAACTCGAATGAAAGCCCAATGCTTTACATTTTCTAATTAAAAGGGCGTGCAATATATTATCAAACGCTTTTGAGAAGTCAGTATAAACAACATCTACTTGACAACCCTGCTGAAACGCTGATAAACAGTATTCTGAAAACAGAACTAAGTTCGAAATACTTAGTTGAACGCCCCGAGACGAAGCCATGGTGGTAAGTCGAAATAATATTTTTGATAGCAAAGAAGAGTTTGTCTTTTACAATGGACTCAAAAAGCTTAGAGACAACATTAAGCTTAGAGATAGGCCTATAATTGGCTACACTATTTTTGCAGCCACCCTTATGAATAGGAGTAATAACGGCCATTTTCCAACAGTCAAGAAATACACCCGTTTGCAGGGAATTATTAAAAATTACCATTAGGGGATAAGCTAAGTATTCCGCACACACCTTGATGAAAAAAGAACATAATCCATCATCATCAAGACTAGTCGAAGATTTAAGGCCATTAATACCTTTTAACACATCATCAAGAGTTAAAGAAAGGGACCCAAAATCTAACACAGGATCCACATTAGCAGTAACCTGAGTATTATGGTTAGTAGGTAATTCGAAGTTTAACTTAAAAAATATCAGCAAAAAGGTTTGCCGTACCTAGTGCATCATTAGATACTTTATCACCAAAATACATCAAAGAAGGAATGTTAGAGCAAACTTTTTTAGATTTTACATATCGCCAAAAAGATTTAGGATTTGACTTTATATTAACTTCAAATTTGGAAACATATTGGTTATAAAGGTATTTATTTAAAAAATTAAATTTACGCATAAAATGTCTGTATTTTAAAAAATAGCAATATTGCTTGGTAATTAAATACTTTTTGTAATATTTCGTACGTAATTTTTTAAGTTTTTTTAAACCATTCGAATACCAAGGCAACTTTAGGAACATATTTATTACAAACCGAAGAAATAAACTTCTGAAAAGAATTAAAACAGGACAAGGTGTGTAAGTGGAGGAACTCACTATCCCAGTCAATATTACTAAAAGCAGTTTTTACTAAGCTAAAATTACAAATTTTAAAATTGAAATGAAAAGTACGAACTTTGTTAGAAAAACTTAGAAATTTGTAAAATGAAAACTCAAGCTCTAGAGGTACATGATGCAGAGTTCGAACTGATAATGGAAAAGGAGAAACATACATATTATAATTAATGTTACTGGAAATAAAAACTAACTCCAATAATCTGTTTAAACCATTAAAGCAATTATTAATTTGAATAAGTTCAAGCTCAGAAAATTTATCAATAACATACATTTCAGTAATACTATTAACATTAGATGCAGAGAGATAATTAGAACCAGACAGTTGGGACCAGGAAATACCACATAGATTAAAATCACCAAAAACCATCAATTGGCATTTATCAGTAGGAAAAGATGCAACTAATGCAGATATATTATCCACATGACATTTGTACAAGTCCAGGATACTGTTAGGTGGCACATAGGAAACAGTGATGTAGAGAGTTTCAGATAAACCCTTGATCACCACACATAGCTGGCCCAAAAACACATCAGCATTTGCCAACAACTCTGATGAAGAAATAAAATTACGATTGACCGCAATTAAAACGCCACCACCACGAAGACAACCAGTTGCGTTGATGTCACGATCATTTCTATAAATGTTGTACATACGAAGATCAAAATACTCTTCACTGTAAAAATTTTCGTTGAGCCAAGTTTCAGATAGTATAATTATATCATAATCACATTCAGAAGTACAGGCAAACATTGAATTTGTTTTAGTTCTGAGGCCAGAAACATTTTGGTAATAAATTTTTAGTGGATAATTACTAACAGATTTCCTTAACTGGCTTTCGTTCGAGTTACCACTTTTGGAAAACACTGAAAATCCTTTAGTCGACGTTTACACGAGGAAAGTCTGAGAGACAAATTCTTGTCCATTCTCTTTTGTGATTTTCGTTTCGCGTTTGCAACACATGACAAATTTTTTACCTCGTCCCTTTCGTTTTTCCCCTCTTGCCGACAAACAAGGAAACTTTGCCGAAAAACTTTCCTCGTGTAAACCTTGACTTACTTTAACTGCAACAGGCCACAAATTTGGATCTATGATTTTTTCGTAGAACACCGCATCAACTCCCAATTTAAAATTTACACGACTTAGTGCATCATTATCGACATCTTCTTTAATTAGTTTATAACAAGAAATACTATTTCTCTCAATTCTTAAATGCTTAATTACATATTCAATAATATCAGAGACAGAAGGTTTAAATGAAGAGAGGTGAACCCATCTCTTACGGTCGCACACTGCAAGGTCATTATTATTATTTTTCCCAACAACAAATGCACGTTTATTTCGTTTTTTACTTATAACTTTGCTCCACTAAGTATCATTGTTCTCAAGAGAAAGAGAATCATATGAAACTATAGAGTCTATAGTATAGACCAGCGGTGGGCACAAAAATATAACAAAAGAGGAAATCAACAACATCAAGCAACAACAAGCGAAATTTTAAAGTTTTTTTTACATTCATTTCCAAAATTGCCATTTTTTTTCGCTTGGTTGTGCGTCGAATAACGGTTAGAGCAATGTGAGTAAATTGAGGCACTAAGTACCCTTCACTGGTATAGACAAAGGCAATGGCACAGTTACAGATTCATTTTTCTCAGCTACATGCGAAGCAGAATTAAAAGAAATATCATTCGGCGAAGATCGTGGACCAGCAATAACAGCAGCAACAGCATCAGCAGCACATCAACAGCAGCACCCACACACAAAGAGGATTGTGAATAGCATTAGAAGAAGAGGCAGCAGCAGCAAAAGCATGCAAATGATGTGAGACAACAGGAGGTGGCGAAATTGTAGCAGCAGCGGCAGCATAAGATGTCGATGCGTTAGAAATATCTATAACAGCAACAGTCAAGGTTGCCGTTTTTGGTAGTTTCCTACCAAATCAGGTAGGTTTTTTTCCTCTTGGTAGGTTGGTAGGTTAAACCTGATTTTGGTAGGATTGCTTTCTTGCATACAAATTACGTTTTGAGAAAACGCATATATCTATGTGACAAAATAATGTTGCGACTAATCGTACATATAAATTGTTACATGTGTGCTCAGACCCGCAGTAAATTGTCAATGCCACTACATGAATTTCCATGAAAAAAGAAACGAATCCGTTTCGAATTCGTTTTTTGTTCAAAAAACAGATCAAATTTTTTTGGAAAATTTTTATATGTCCCAAAAAAAATTTCAAAGGAAAATTTTCAAAAAAAAATTTTGTGTGTTAATCGAATGTTAATTTCAGTGTTAAAAAAAAATATATGTGTTTTTTTCGACTTTTCAAACATGTCTAATTCGATTAAGACACAAAATTTTTTTTTGAAGATTTTCCTTTTGAAAATTTTTTCGGGACTTAAAAAAATTTTCCAAAAAAGATTCATCTGTTTTTTGAACAAAAAACGAATTCGAAACGGATTCGTTTATGAACAAAAAACGAATTCGATTCGGATTCGAAACAGGTTGAATTCGAAACGAATTCGTTTTATGACCAAAAAACGAATTCGAAACGAATTCGTATTGAAGTCCGTTATGAATTCGAAATAAATTCGTTTTATTTACAAAAAACGTAATGCGCACAAACGAATTCGAAACGAATTCGCGTCCGTTTTTGTGCACATTGGGTTCTTACTATCATAGTATGAGTAGCTGTAAGTACAAATATATTAGTGTAGTACTACCCATTTTCACAAAGTACTACCCAAAAATGTTAAATTGAGCACTTAAATTTTTTCGAAACGACAGCACTGGACGAGACGGTAGCAATTGAACGAACGTTTGCACTCGCTTCGTCTGTTTTGACATTTAACCCAAAATCAAGGTTGCCGTTTTTGGTAGTTTCCTACCAAATCAGGTAGGTTTTTTTCCTCTTGGTAGGTTGGTAGGTTAAACCTGATTTTAGTAGGATTGCTTTCTTGCATACAAATTACGTTTTGAGAAAACGCATATATCTATGTGACAAAATAATGTTGCGACTAATCGTACATCTAAATTGTTACATGTGTGCTCAGACCCGCAGTAAATTGTCAATGCCACTACATGAATTTCCATGAAAAAAAAAAATAAACGAGAAAAAAAAAATTTAAAATTTGATTTTTGGTCCAAATATTTTCAAAGTATTTTGTAAGCAAATAATTACAATATTTTGCTTCAATACTTAGTTACTCTTACTAACAGTGCATGATTAGTTTAAAAAATAATTTGATTTTGATAATTTTTGGAACAAAAATTAAAAATTTTTTTTTCATCATACTTCATTTTTTTGGACAAATTCTGAAAAGTTAAAATTTTGCAGCTCTGGAAGCAACCCTAGGAATATTTTTTTTTTTTTATTTTTTTAAGTGAGGATAAACTCGAATATAAATAAATTTTCGAAAATCGAGTGTTCTTGAAGTATTCTAGAACATGCAAGTGGTCTAGTGGTCAGCCAAGAAAGATTTTATTCTTGTTTTTGTGTTGTCAAATGTTTCACGGTGGGCCTGAATCAAGTTCAGTTACAACAAAAACTTGAATGGGGAATTATTAGGGATGTCATTTACAGTCGATATACATACATAAAAATAAAAAAAATCCCAGAGCTTGGTTTTTAATAATATTATTTTTTATAACACATGCATACGTATGAAATTTAAAAAGCATCCGATATTGCTCATTTTGACACTTTAAGGAACCATGAGAGATAACCTCACATCCCGAATTTAAGCTCCCTAGGTTTGAGCATTCTTAAATCAAAGTTCGAAAAATAAAACATTATTTTGCAAAAACATCAGAATTCAATGTCTAATATTTTTGGGCCTGGTGCACCATTTTCACTGTGTCCGTCTTGAGTATTATAAATAAAATCTCGAGGGCACCATTTTCAAAGTTGTCATCTTTTACTTAGACCTTATTCACTTAATCGGGTCGCAAAAAAAGGTCTTAAGTTCTTGGAACTTGTTCTTGTTATTTTGCGTAACATTAAATTTGGATTAAAACGGACTACATACATATGTATTAGAGCGGTTCAAAATAAAAACTTTTTGATTTTTTCACGATGTGTCAGCGGATTACAATAGCCTTATGCATATGTCTGAACACTACTAGGATTAAGGTTGATATTGAAAACTGGATTAGAGTCCTCCATTTGAAGTAAACAACCCATTTTCAAAAATATTGATTTAAAAAATGGTGCAAGTTACCGAGGTTATTAAATTTTTCAACACAGTTGATATGGTTTTCAGGCAACTATCGATTGGGGAATCCGAATCCGTGATTTGTTTTTCTTCTTCTTCTTCTTTCTTTCTTATGAAAAAATTGATAATTGATCGGACAAAAGTAAAAAGTACCAATTTTCCACTTTCTAGTTGTAACACCTCAGATATTATTTAACCGCTAATCCCGTGGTACATCATTTTTAATGTACTGATATTTGTTTAAAAAAATACCGATATCATTATATTATTTCAAAACCAAGATATCTGCATTTTTCTAAATTAACAGACCTGATGTTTTTCAAATCGGAGTGGACAAGTTTACATTCAAATTTTTTTTTTCAAACAGCAATTATTGATCGAGGAATTCAAATCCGTAATTAGCTTTTCTTCTTCTTCCACCCATGTTATTTTGCGAGCCGATCCCGTGTTACATAACTTTTAATGTATTTTTTTCTGTTTAAAAAAATATCGTAAGCCGCATATCATTTTCTTAACTAAAATTATAGCAAACCAAAACTAAGTATCGTTGCGCAAATCTAACGGTAAGTGCACCGATACTTTGATCGAACTTTTTGTTGCCCGACTTTCAATGTGAGCACATTTGTAAGAAATTTCGACACTATGACTAGATTATACCGTTATGTCAAAATTTTGTAAATTTATTTTAGTTTTATTTTCTTCTGCATTCACCAATAAATTTAAGACATACAAATTTTTTTTAAACAAAAATTTTGTATAATACTTAAAGTTACATGGTAACGTTTTGCGCACAGATGCCTGGCATTTGATGTGAACCACTGTCCACGATACAAGCATATTTTAAGCAGCTTCAAATGTTAATAAACGCATTCAATGCTGTAAAAGGGTGTTTTTTTAAATCGAAAAATTTTGGTAGGTTACAAACGATTTTGGTAGGTTTTCGAGTAAATTTTGGTAGGAAAAAAAATTTCTCAGTGGCAACACTGGCAACAGTATCATCAACAATGAGATCAGCTGAGACAGATGACGGCGAAACTTGATTAAGAGCAAGCAAATCATTGTTCTTCAAGAGCTTAACACGTTTAACTCTCTAAAAAGAGTTATTAAGGAGGAATGGGTAAAAATATAATGGAAGAATATGATTTAAAAAACTTATTGCGCTTATTTCAAGGAAGACACAAACCGCGATTAATGTTCGTGGTGGACACATCAAGTATTGAATTTTTTTCTTATAAGTTTCTTCATATGTTCCTTGCATTTTGCAAAGAATTATTTGAGACCATGAAATTGCTACTGCTTTTATTTTTGTTGCTTAAACTTCTGTTTTTGTTTATATCAAATAATTTTTTTGTTGTTTTCTAATGAGGAATGAGTACGAAAATTGAATAGTAAAAAAATTTTCCAAAAAATATGTATATTTCTCATTTTAATTCAATATAACAGTGAAAATTGTATTTCATAATTTATTTTGCAAACAATTACTTGACGGACTGTATGTAAATATCGCATTTTTACATTGCTGTAACTCGTTTATACGTGATCCGATTTTCATAAATCTTCGACTCAGTGACTAATTTGTTGACCTCTTTTTATAAAAAACTTAGAAAATGATGTAAATTTTGCTTTTTTCCGTTATTTTTTGAAAATTATATAAATAAATTGAAATTAAATAAATGGGTACTATTTACACATGTAAATATTTTTTTATATCAGTGATTTTGTTAGTTTATGTGCATATTTTATGTTTATTATTTTGCTTACAAATAATTAGAAGGCAAAAAATTAAAAAATTGATCACTTCAAAAATATTTATTGATCTTACAGTTATTTTAAATGTTTGCCTTAAATTTTGTTTGAACTTTGCTATGCTCAATTTAAACAGGCTTCTTGCTAGATTTCACTTTGACTGTGGTTCTCAACCTGAGCGGGTAAAAAAGATAATATTTGGTCTCAACCGACCACAGGATATTGCGCCATTTCTTCACTGGCCAAATGACGTGCTCCTCAGCGAAAAGTAACCTTTTACTGACGTCCTGCTTGGACAGGAAAGGTACTTTTCTGGATCTTTTTGATTTAAATTTATTGTAAATAAGCCTTTTCCGAATAGTCCAAGTGCTGACATCCATGGTAGGCTGTTTTTTTACTTCATTAGAACATGCAAAGGGGTTCTGTCTCACAAATCTCAACATAGTCCTCTCAAGAATTGGCGATATTTTTGACTTTGGTCCAGGCGTTTCCTTCTGTGGTGTATATTTTATTGCATTTTCTACCATTCTCTTGGAGCAATTCAACGTTCTGGCTATTTCTCGCTATGAAAATTCGTTATCGTGAAGCTGAACGCTGCAATAACGTCATCTTCCCATTCTGAAACACTAAATTACATTATTTGGCTATTTTTTCAAATTATAATTTTAGCTCATCTCATATGCAATGCATTTCTAACTTATAAATGTTTAAAGACCACAAAGCTTCAAAAATATAACTTACTTTATATAAGTGTCCCTATTATTTCGCACAGGCTAAACTGAGCCCACTTCACAATACAATCAACAGCTTCGAAACGACGAAAAATATTTTTACTCTGATAACGGTACTTTACTGCACTGGTATCCCAGCAAGTAATGTATTGTAAAATTTTATCTCAATTTATTCAAACAGAAGCACAGAGTGTTTGAACTTTTTTAATGTAAGTGTCCCTATTATTTTTCACATGACTGTAGTATGCTTGCGGGTTCTGAAACGTAGGCTAACAAAATTTACTGATGAATTGAAGTAGCGGTTATTGAAGCTAGTATAAGCAGCTCATTTCCCGGTTTTAATGCATTTTACGCTTTTGTGGTTTTTGCACTAAAAGTACTGTACAAAACAACAATTACTATGATTGTTGTAAGCAGCTTAAGTCTATTTTTAGAAAATCGTCTCCCAAAAAAAAAACTTTTTCGACAATTTTGTATGATAACGCTATGAATATTTAGAAAAAAAAAATTTTATACCGAGAAACAATTTATTTTTTGAAGCAATGAGTTCACTTTCATATAAACAGTTTGGATTTTTCTAAAGTCCTCAACGTGCGCAGATGTACTCTGCGTAAGATAAAAAAAATTCTTCCGGCACTCAATTGACGTTCAAATGAATTCAGTTTTCCGAGCAGCTAGAGCGCAGTTAAAACTATTAAAACTGTTTAAAGCGCCATCTGGTGACTGATTTCAGAACTTTTTAGTCGAAATGGCTTCGAGACCAAAATATTACCTGGTTGGGTTGGCCAACACAGTCACCAGAAATTATCCCTATTGAAAATTTGTGGAATATTTTTTTTAAAAAATACCTGAGTCAAACAACTGCACAAAATCTGGACGACCTATGGAAGGTCGCCAATGGACAATAGTCCGTGATCAGTACCTACTCAAATACTAGAAGTTAACTTTTTCAATATGGCAAGGTTTGTTCTTCTGTTAAAACCAGACTGCCGTTGCTTTATTCTCATTTTCTTTAGCTTTCTTAAAAGTAACAAAATTGCACTATACAAAAGTGTGCAGCGATACGTGATATCAATAAAATGCAACTACCGCGTTTCTCATAAGAAAAATAAAATGAAATAAACTTATTTCGAGATATGCGACACCGTTGTGTTGCATGCTATTGAAATTCCTACATGTTGTTAACCTATGGGAATTCATATCATGTTGTTAACCTATTGGTTGTTAACTCCTCCCTCTCTAAATTCCGAAGCGTCCTCGCTTCGCTCTCCGATACTTTGAAGGATGTCGTTAAGACTATGCTCTTTAATTTGCTCCTGCATATAGTATGCTGTCTCCTTAAGATAACGAATATAGCTGCGATAGACGTTAGTATCGGAACAAAAATGATAACGAGCCATTGGTATTTTTTCTGCGAGTCTAATTCTTCCTTGAGTGTCACGATATGTTCCGTGTTATCAATGTGGATTTTATGCTGATAAGGTAACGACAGTTTCAGTTCGTGTCCCAGCACCTTCAAATCAACAGTCTTCGGTGGATGTGGTTGGAGTATTGGGAGATGACCTCCAGCAACGTATTTTATTCTATTTACCAGAATTTCTGCAGTAAAGGGTGTAAGGTACGAACCCGACAATGTTACATTTTCTCCATCTAAGTTTGCGGTAGCATTTACAACACCCGGTTGATGTTCAGTAATGTGCGGAACATGGTGAGCCGATTCTGTGTGACAGCTAGCAGTATTATTATTGAGTAGCTGTGAGAGGCAAGCTGAGGTTGTTGGTTGACACATATAAGCTGCTGGTGTGTTGATGCACCTTGATACAGGTTTCGATATGTTGTCGCAGACAGCAGCTTCGGTCACATCTAGCTTAATTATCATCGAACTTTGGATAATAGGATAAATTTTAACATAATTACAAAATAAATTAACTATGGGAACCTTCAAAATATAATATATAACATTTTCACCTTGTAATACCTTAATATTTGCTATCTTTAGGATATCGCTAACACTAATTTGTACGTGTTCAGTATCTATTAAATTATTTATTTCGACTGCGTCAAAAATTAATGGATCGACTATATCTGCTTTCGCTAGTACTATGGATAGTGTAACACTGCTCAAGTGATTAATAGTTTCGTTGTTTCTATTCACGAAATATTGTGTCAAGCGGTCCTCTTTTCCTATTGCGTTTGTAAATTGGTATTGTAGAGAGTTAATTACTTGTGTCATTTCGTTAATTTTGTCTTGAAGGAGGGTGTTAATTTTTGTTTGTCTGTTGTTGTTCTCGATCAACATATTCTCCTTGGTAAGTAATAATTCATAGTCGTCGTGGTCCGGTGTTCCCGCAATGAACTTCAAAGCTGAGCCGAGGAAGTCTATTGCTCTTGCAAATCTTCTTTGTACTTTCAGGGTGGCAATTATGCGCTTAATTTCTTCTGCTTGACGAAAAAGTATCTCTTGGTTTTTGCTCTCTAGCTGATTTGAAAGGATAACACTTTCTTGGGCTATTTCTTCATACTCGATGAGATTAGTAGCGTGGACAAGGTACGTAAAATTTTCATGGACTTCAGCTTTTCCCAGTGTTATGGTTAAAAAATGAACGGAAGAGTAGTTAATGATTTTTGGCAGTGACTGTTGACAAGTCAGAATCAATCTGAAATGAAAATGTTTTATCTAAGATTAGATTTGTGAACTTTTCTGCCATTAACGAGAACAGTAGTCCCAAAATCTTTTTCCACTACCCCTTGCATAAAGACCTTGTCAAACTTGTTCCCTAGGCGTTTGTTTCTTCGAACAAAAACAGTCTCCCCTGGATGATAGATTGTAGTTTTTGCGAATCTATTGTGCCAGCTTAATGAACTTTCCTGAGCTTTCTGTAATTTTTCCTTTACAGTAATTAACATTTCAGTCGAACTGTCTTGTAATATGTCTATTGTCGGTTGTATTTAATAGTTGCTAATTAAATTAAATCAACCATGTCTGTTATATTTTCTTGTGCCTTTAAGCAACGCGCTATTTCTAGGAGCGTTGAATGAAATCGCTCTATTTGGCCATTGCTTTCGCTATGGAGAGGAGGCACAAAGAATTGTTCCACTTTAAAATTATCCCTATGTAATGTAGATATAATATTAGATTTAAGTGCTTTTTCGTTGTCTGAAGCTACCACTTTAGTATTTTTAAAATTTGACATTATCATCATAGTTGCTCGCTTTATGTCTATAGATGATCGAGAACCAATCGGGACAGCTATAGAGAATTTAAAAAATTAGCAATACAGGTGAGAAAATGCTGCTTGTTTGTGATTAGAATATCAATGTGTAGGATTTCTCCTGGGGAACTAGGTATTGGTGTGTTTTCTATATTTGGTTTTGGTGATTTTCTTTGATATTTGTTTTTTTGGCATATTCTTCAGTTCGTTATTATAGGTTTAAGTAATTTTTTATTCCTAGAAAATAATATTCATTTGTTATTTGCAAAAATAGTAGTGATTCATGCGCTATATTGTGTTCTGTTGTCACTATTTCAAGTTGGTCGTTTTCATTAGTAATGTCAATAACTAACCTTTCTGTATGAATAAATCTGATTGCCGGGAACGCTTTTATTATCCTTTCTTGAATTTCCGCCAGCGTAGGCAAATCGCAATGAATAGCGTTAGTAGTATTTGGGTCTATGGACTCTATCATTTGATTTATAAACATATCCACATAATTAAAATTAATTGTATGTCGTAAGAATTGTTTGAAAACTATTTTCCTACTTCTGTTATTTTGGTTTGATTTTGTTATAATTAGCTGATTTTTGAATTGGTTTACAGGGAACTTTGTTGTTTTGATAACCTTCATAACTGAAACTTCACTATGCACTGTACTACCATCTTCCTTAGAATCTGACAAATTATGTGTTAGTTGTCTGGAGAGAGCGTCAGCTACAACGTTCTCTTTGCTTGGCTTATAATAGAATTTCGGAGCAAACTCTTCAATAAAAGCTCGCCATCTTTGATTTTAGAATTTGGGTTTTTGTCTGAAATGGCAAAAGTTAAGAGTTGATGGCAGGCCCCTCTTTCCCACTGGGCACTCTGGGCAAGTGCCCAGGGCCCCGCGATCGATCCGTTCGTAAAAGAACATTAGTAAAAGTTTTGATTTATTATTTCCATATATTACATATATGATTATTTCCCTTGAAAACTCTGAATTCTGAAGAGTTGAGACAAAGTTGCAAAGAGTTCTCTGAATTTTATTATGAAGATGTTAATGAGATAGAGTTAGAAATGGAATGTCTGCATTTAAAACAATACTTCAAAATTGTTCACAGTGAAAATGAGGGAACTAATAGTATATTGTTTATGTATCAACTTTTGAAAGAAAACAAAATTGAAGACACACTTCCAAATGTAGAAATCGTATTGAGAATCTTTTTAATCCTAATACGAAGTGTGCCTGTCCGGCACATATGAGTAAAATACTGAAAACCGTAATTATTTTATCATATTTAATATCCGATATGTAATTAAAAGACACTTGATATTTTTTGATTTTTATTAAGAATTTACAAACAAGAATCAAAGGATTTTTGGCTAAGCAAAACAGTTAGTAATAAACTTCAATTTTCACATTCTTGGCAAACCTTTGTTGTAAGTGAATGCTCATTGCGAACATTTTATTTTATTTTGGCACTCTTTGTTGGATAAAAATGACAGCGTTTACTTTTCCGGGCACCAGTATCAAACGGCTGAGGATCGACTTCTTGGAGTAACATAATCTTAATAGACACCTGTGTTGCTTTTGGAACATATTTTGCTCACCTCCTTTTTCGTATGTGTGATTCCACAAAAGACCTTCCCAGTTCGCGTAAAAACCAATATCTTTTCTTGTTGTTATGCTCATTTCAATGAGGATGTGTTTTTGTAAATATAAAATAAGCAGCAAAATTAGCAGCGTCATTCAAGTTCATAAAGAAAGCTAGAGGCTATCTATTGGTTTTGCGTTTTATCATATACTCAAGAATCAATTGGTCAAATATATCTACTCAGCCCTTAGTATTGTCTTAAAATTAGTTAATTTCCGTGTTTGCGTCATGATGTATAGTTGACATAAAAATAGCTGCCATGTTTTGGAACGTGCGATGCGATCGTTATATGTTTCGAAACTCAAAAATAGTTTAGTTAATGTCTCGTGATTTGTGCCTCTAAGGCACATTCCTGAATATTTGTTACAAAAAAAAAAACAATTAAATTTACATATTAGGATTTATAAGGATTAGGGTTAAGCATGATGGTAACTAACTGCAGTGGGAAACACTCCTTCTCCAAATTGAAAATAATAAAAAATGAATTAAGAAGTACAATGCTTCAAGAGAGATTAACCAGTTTGTCGCTGATGTCCTTAGAATGTGATGTGCTTAAAAACATAGATTTTGAAGAAGTGATTAATGATTTTGCCCATCTCAAATATAGAAGGGTTCCTCTTCAATAAACATAGATTTTGAAGCACTAACCTGTGATTGCTAAAATAGTTAGTTTTGTGGACTATATTACATTATCTATTCATTTATAGTAATGTGACTGTCAATATAAACAAATCTAGAACCTTGTTTATCTACTTTCCTTGTTTATTCTAACAAAATAGTGTTCTGTCAAAGTCATAAGGGCCCCATTATCCTCATATGCCCAGGGCCTCCAATAGGTTAAAGACGGCACTGGTTGATGGTCGGTGAATATATTGATTTTTGTAATACCATATAAATATTGTCTCAAACTATTGAAAGCCCAAAAGATCGCTAAGAGCTCTCTCTCGTTTGTGGCATAATTTTGTTCCGTTTTTGACAATGTTCGGGAGATCATAGTGATGGGTCTATTACCTTGCGATAAGACCGCTCCTATAGCAACTGAAGACGCATCAGTTGTTAAGTCGAATGGCGTTTCATAATCGGGATAAGCTAACAAATCATCATCCGAAGCTAATATTGTTCTCAATTTTTCAAATGATTCTAAACCCTCTTGTCCTAGAGTAATTTTCGTATTTTTAGAATTCTTTGCGTTAACGTGGCCATTTCACCTTCAAGATATTTTGTTAATGGTTTTGAGATCCTAGCGTAATCCCTAATAAATCTTCTATAGTACCCGGAGAGGCCTAAAAGGAACGCAATGCTCTCAAAGTCTTTGGGATTTCATAATTTAATATAGCTTGAAACTTGTCCGGACATGTTTTAATACCGTTTTGCGAAACAATGAATCCCAAAAACTCGGTTTCAGTACAAAAGAATTTCGACTTTTCTAGTGACACCCGCATTCCTGCTTCTTCTAATTTAGACAAAATTTTATCTATATGTTCTAGATGTTTTTTTTCATTAGGCGAAAAGATTATAACATCATCCATATAAACCTGACATATCTCCCCCGTCAATAGCTCTCTGAAAAATGCTTGGTGCATTCTTCAGGCCAAAAAGCAACCGACAAAACTCGTACTTCCCGTTGTTGACACTGAATGCCGTCTTTTGTCTATCCTTTTCAGACAATAGTATTTGGTGAAACCCGGATTTAAGGTCTATTGTGGTGAAAAATATTTATCTGAAATAGTGTGCTAGTTTATTTTCCTAAAATCTATAACCATTCTAAGTTTAGGATTGCCCTGGATATCAAATCCTTTCTTGCTTACGATATGGATTGGTGAATTATATGGTGAGTTTGATTTTCTTATAATTCCTTCTTTAAGTAAAGTTTTTATTTCCGTATTTAAAAATTCGGTAACCGAGATTGGATATGGGTACGCTCTGGTATAAATGGGCTCATCTGTATTGGTACGTATGGTAGCAGACACTTTTGTGTTATATGGTAGTGCTCTGTTCGGTTCGGTGAAAGCCGCCAAGTTTTTTTCAATGACCTTATCTAGTTAATTTTTTACCCGAATAGGTATGAAACTATTATACTGAGCAATTGTATTCACATCATGGTGTCTAGTGTGCATGAGTTTTTCCTCTCCTGGTTTATAATAAAGAATACCACGTCCTATATATATTTTTGCTTCTATTTTCTTTGAGAAATCGTAATCTATGATGCCGTCAAATGATTTAAGTTGGGGCAAAATAAAAAATATAGCTGTATCATTTAGAACATTGATTTTGCATTTCTGATAGATTTTGTTAGTCCCGTTTATGGATCTAATAATGAAAGGAGTTTGTACTAATTTTATTCCTTTTGAATATAGTTTTTTGAAGTTCCTGTATCAATTAGTATTTTGAGCTCTTGACCTGACTTAGCTGTTTTTACTATGTACGGTAAGAGCGATCCTAGTCTAAAAAATTAACCTCTTCTTCCTCAAAAACGCTAGACAAATCTTCATCCTGTGTTGACTCATCATCGTTTAAGTCATCGTTTTGTTGCGCGTGATTTATTCGTTGATTTTTTGCCTGCGGAGTAAATGTTCTTTTAGAAGAGTTCAATTGTTCGGCAGTACGTTTCCAAGCATGAGCACTATCTTGAGCTTGGTTGATTCTATTGGCCCCCTTATATGCTGTAGGATGCCTAAACTTAGACGAAGTTGGATCTACTTCCATTGGAATTGGTGAACAATTTTTTTCATTAAGGACAACTGCTTGTTGCCCTGCCTGCGGAAGCATTTGTGCATTCGATTTATAATGACTGCTGCGCGACAATTCTCCCAAAGCGAAGGATCTAGCAAAATCATAACGACTATGATTAGTCTCAAGCTCCTGAGCGATTGCAAGAGCATACTGAAGGTCCGCTGGGCGAGCCGAAAACAATATGTCGAATAGAGGTTTCCTCAAACCTGAAACAAAAACCCTAAGCGCATTTTCCATTGCTCTTTTATTAAGGGCTTCAATGACAGCCCATTACTCATTAAGTTTTTGTTTAGGATTAAAGTTACCCGACTAGAATTTTTCTTAGGCATGCCTAAATATACTTTTGGCCCTAACTGGGAAATAATTAGGCTAGCCAAAATTAGGAATGTGTACTAGCAGCCTAATTAGGCAATTGTAAGGCATTTCTAAATTAGTTTTGCCTATCAACTGCCTGATTAGGCCCTACTGCGGCATGCCAATGTTTGGTTTGCCTAAAGGTTTGGTCATGGTAATAACCTAAGGAATGCCTGAATTCAGTAAATTGGGGAATAAGTAATGTGGTAGTCGTGACTAAATTCGAATTTACTCCTGAACTGTAAGAAATGACCGATGACAGATACGTTTCCTGAACTTTTTCAACTTTGATTTTCATCATTTCATTTCATTTTTTAATGAATATTGACCTTGATATATTTATATATTTGGTGTTTTATTATGCAAACTCAAATTAAAAAAAAAAAATTTCGGAGAACTTTTCCTGCGCTGGAGTTGAACCTAGTCATTCCGAGTCGTTAGATGCGTAGCTTGATGCAATCAGCTAAACTCATTGTTGTATAGTGACTCGCTAAAAGCAAATAATAATAATTTTTCTAGCAGTGTCATATTTGAATTGTCATTTTTTCAGAGTTCCCAGACTTGGGTGTTTTTGTAATGTTTGATTATTTTTTTTTTTTTGCTGTAAATGTGTGTGGTAGCTGATCGATAATTGAAATTAGAATATTAAAATAACACAAGCTTATAGCGTAGACAGACGACAGCGTTAATTTGCATTAGCAGACTTAATTCAAATTAACTTGTGAATTATTCCCTTTCTAATGCGCATTAGCTCTGATGTAAATGCACAAAATCAAACTGAATTTATACTGAATCAAGCTATTTCAATATGGCAACACAGCTGATAATTCTAAATTACTAATGTCATTATCAATTTCATTGTGAATGTGTCATTATTTGTGATATTGAATTTATTGTTTATATTCAAAAATGGATACAAAAACAACGATTTCAATTATATTTAGCAAAAAATACTTATATATTAAAATCTTAATGCATTTTTTTTTTTAAGAAGTCATTATTTGTGATTTTGTGTGAGAGAATCGTATATGAAAAGAGAGTGACAAAAACAAAATTTGTAAACAATACGTTTTTGCTGAGAAAATCGTATAGAAGAAGAGAGTGACAAATTCAGCTGTTTTCTAAATGCACAAAACTATCGTCTGTCAGGGTAAAATGTTAATTTGAATTAGTAAATTTTTAATGCGCATTAACGCTGCCGTCTGTCTACGCTATTACTGTAGCAATGACTTTTTATTTATTTATAAAACAGTTTTGTGTTAATATATTTTTTATACAAACTGATATATAATCAAAAAAGCCTTTTCAAGAGTGTAGTTATGCAAGTTGTTGTTAAATAGAATAAAAATTAGAGACGAAAGAGTGGTTATACGACTGAATAATGAAGTGTCGTATTTTTTAACAATTGCAGTTTTACTTATGGACTTAACAATAATGTCACAATTATAAAGTAAATAATTATTTGTGTAAGGTTTCATTGTGTCATACAATTTAGTGCAAGCACTAATTTGCAATGCTCAATGTAACATTATTTGTATTTTTTATTTTTGGTAATTGAAAAAATTGTTCTTTGATAAATTTGTTGCAATGGAATCTCCCATTTTTAGACATTTTTGATAGAATTTCAATGTTATTTTCAAATCCGATCGCATCGTATTCATGCAAAATACATCACCTGTAAGATGCCGCAAATTATATGAAATATATCTTTTCGAATTGGGACTCAAAGTAGTTCAAAAGCATGTACACTAGATAAAGCTGGACTAACTTAAATAGTTATAGCAACGTGCAGAAGTAAAAAAATGTTTCTACAATTTGTTTCTAAAAACTTTTTGCAAAACCACGAATATCAAAAATATATCAGAAATGATCAGAATTAGGTCGCCTTCCAATATTTATGGTATATTTGAGGTCTAGGTTTCCCAAGCTTTTGTATAATAAATCTGTTTTTTTTTTTTAAATAAAACACAGATCATACAAAAGCATTCAAAAAGAAGCTTAATAAAAATTAATCAGAAGGAAGATTAATTTATATCGGTTCATTTAATTGTCAAAGAAAAATCAACCAAAATGAAAAAAATCTTCCTTTCTACCAAACCAAAAATTTTCTACCAAATTTAGGGAAATCTACCAAATGTGGCAGCGCAGGTAAACATTGAATTTTTCTAATAAAATCTAAATAATTTTTTATGATTCGTTATAACTTTTTTGTTTTCATAATTGAATATATATGACATCAAATGTATAAACACAATGATGAACTATGTGAATGTTGCCTGGGTGACTCCCCAGCAGTTTTTGGGACCATGCATTACCATTTTTACGATTTGTAATCATTGATTTCATATATTATAATTAAATGGAGAAAACATGCATGATGAGGTAAGCGAAGACGTAATGCATAAGCAAATTTTCAAAATCACAATAATGAATAACATACTGTGAAATAGATACCTGTAAAACAACCCAGCAGTTTTTGGGACCATGCATTACCATTTTTACGATTTGTAATCATTGATTTCATATATTATAATTCGATGGAGAAAACATGCATGATGAGGTAAGCGAAGACGTAATGCATAAACAAATTTTCAAAATCACAATAATGAATAACATACTGTGAAATATATACCTGTAAAATAACTGACAGCGTGGGCAAATGGTTTGGGTTGTGAGCTCTTAACTCTAAGTGCGTGAGTTCGATACTCGGTCAGACTTATTTTTTAAATTTTTTTTTTATATCGATGAAAAGTTTACATACTCGGTAATGCAAAGAATCATACACTACTTTTGCTATGACATCGCCGTGTTAAAAATCATGTATTCTGGAGGCGATAGAAAGTCTATGAGATCGATGAAAGTTTAGATTACTATCGATGAACAAAATCTGCTGGGAACTGACAGCGTGGGCAAATGGTTTGGGTTGTGAGCTCTTAACTCTAAGTGTGTGAGTTCGATACTCGGTCAGACAATTTTTTTAAATTTTTTTTATATCGATGAAAAGTTTACACACTCGGTAATGCAAAGAATCATACACTACTTTTGCTATGACATCGCCGTGTTAAAAATCATGTATTCTGGAGGCGATAGAAAGTCTATGAGATCGATGAAAGTTTATATTACTATCGATGAACAAAATCTGCTGGGTCTTTGCTTTGATGATGTATTAAAATATGAATATACATATATGAACTCTGTGTATGAATGACGACTGACAATATAAATAATTAAACGCCACAAAAATAAGTTCATTTAAAGTAAGTCAACGAAAATATTAAAGGGGAAATGTGTGGGTAATAAAAATCATATAAAAAGTAGTATGCTGCATATTATGTGGCGGCGCCGCGGCACTGCAATGACGTGAAAAAAACAACCAATGATAAAAAAGTTAGATATTTCTTTTTCCGAATGTTAAATTAAATTTTAAATTTAGAATTCAAAGAAATTAATTCACAGCACAGAATAAAAATAAATAGTTTAAAAAAACACCTGTTAAAAGAAAGATACTGAAAACGCACTTACATGAGTTCTCTAATCATTGTCCTAAAATAAATTTGGTTTTTGTTGAGCCCTGGTTGAAGATATTTTTGTTAAGTCCCTTATTATTGAATCGCTTAGAAAATTTGTTGATTTGGATCGTTATAGTGCACTGATGATGATCTACTTTGCTGTTAATTTATATGTGAAGAGTCCCTTAAATGAGTCATTTTCCTATTCTGAGTTCTTATCTGAAGATATCCTTAGTTGAAGAGTTCTGGTTTGGGTCTTTATGATCCACTGTTACTCCTTTTATCCATATTAGCCCGTTGGGCGCCAGTTAGCTTTTTCAATATGACAAGGTTTGTTCTTCTCTTAAAACCAGACTGCCGTTGCTTTATTCTCATTTTCTTTAGCTTTCTTAAAAGTAACAAAATTGCTTAGTTGACATAATGCACTATACAAAAGTGTGCAGCGATATATGATATTTATAAAATGCAACTACCGCGGTTCCCATAAGAAAAATAAAATTAAATAAACTTATTTCGAGATATGCGACACCGTTGTGTTGCATGCCCTTGAAACTCCTACATGTTGTTAACCTATTAGTATAAAAATAGCTACCCAAGTTAAACAAAATGTGAAATATATTAGTTTTGATTTTTTTAGCTCGAATAAAGAATTTCCAAGTTTTCTGCATTATTTTTTTTAAAAACCTTTTTTACAAAAAAAAATGCAGCCTTAAAACTAGAAACATGTTTTTTCGGGAACAGTTTTGTGGCTCACTGTACAAAGTGCACTTTTAATGCACGCTATGAATATCGGTTTTTGCAAATGACTGTTAAATTCGATTTAATATTATTCAAAAATTGCGTTACGTCATACTTGAACGCCCCCTTATTTATTTCATACCTAAAATTTCAGTTTCTTACAAAGCTATGTATTTTTAATTATAAGTACCCGGAGACCGACCAAAGTTCGGTTTTTCGTTTTCAGGTTGAAAAAGTCGAATAAATGTAATGCAATTGAATGAGAAGTCGGAAATATTTAAAAAATATTTGAAAATGGTTGAAAAGTCGAAAACAAGATAAAAAAAAGCTTTAAAGAAGTTGATTATACTTACTATATGGAAAATGTTGAAAAACGTTGAGAGAGGTAGAAGCAGGTGAAAAAGGATGATTAACTCGAAATTATATGAATGTGTTGAAAAATTTGAAAGCTCGAAAAAAGTTGAAAGTCTCGAAAAAAAAAAGAATGGATCGAAAAGCCGAAAAAAGTTGAACGAGGTTGAAAAAGTTCAAAAAATATGGAACATGTTGAAATAAGTTGAAAGATATTGAAAAATGTTGAATGAGGTTGAAAAGTCGACAAAAAATTGAAAGAGGTTGAAAAAAGTTAAAAATCTCGAAACATATTTAATGAGGTTGAAAAAGTTAAAAAAATTGAAAGAGGTTGAAATCTCCCAACAAAAATACGGATAATGTTGAAAACAGTTGAAAGAGGTTGAACCAGGTGAAGAAGGCTGATAAAGTTGATAATATATGAGCAGTGCTAAGCTAAGAAGTTGAAAAATTCAAAAAACCTGGAAAATGTTAAAAATATTTTATAGAGTTTGAAAACCTCGAAAATAGTTGAAAATCTCAAAAAAGTTGAATGAGGGAGGAAACTGTTGATAAAGTTGAAAGTGTTTGAATAACTCGAAAAAAATTGAACAAGGTTGAAAAATTCGAAAAAGTATGGAAATGGTTGAAAAAAGTTGAAAGAGGCTGAAAAATATTGAAAGAGTTTGAAAAACTCGAAAAAAGTTGAATAAGGTTGAAAAATTCAAAAAAATATGGAAAATGTTGAAAAAAGTTGAATAACTCGAAAAAAGTTGAAAGAGTTTGAATAACTCGAAAAAAGCTGAATAGTTAAGTTTAAAAAAATCGAAAAAACATGGAAAATGTTGAGAAAAGTTGAAAGTGGTTGAAAAACTCGAAAAAAGTTGAAAGAGGTTGAAAAAGTCAAACGAATTTGGAAAATGTTGAGAAAAGTTGAAAGAGGTCGAACCATTTGAATGAAGTTGAAAAACTCGAAAAAAGTTGAATGAGGTTGAAACAGTCAAAAATATATTGAAAACGTTGAAAATATTTGAAAAATATAGAAAATCGTTGAGAAAAGTTGAAAAATAATGAAGCAGTTAAAAGACGTTGAAAATCTTGAACTAAGTTGAATGAGGCTGAATATAGTTGAATGAGGCTGAATATATTGAGACCAAATTTTATTAGGATCACTCCTTTAGTAAGCTAAATATGGCACTTAAGTTATAAGTTTGTATGGGAGGTGCCACGCCCACTAAAGAATTCCAGTCAAATGGAGACCGGTATAGAGCCATGATAACCGACTATTTTGTTCCCGAATTGGATGGCATGAATGTGGATGAGTTGTGGTTCCAACAAGACGGCGCTACATGCCACACAGCGCACGTTACAATCAATTTATTGAAGGAAACATTCGATGAGCGCATAATTTCGCGGAATGGACCTGTTAATTGGCCACCAAGATCGTGTGATTTGACACCATTGGATTATTTTCTTTGGGGATATGTGAAGTCGCTCGTCTACGCCAACAAACCAGAAACGTTAGGGAACTTGGAAGCCAACATTCGTGGCGTTATTGCCGACATACGGCCCCATATGCTCGAAAAAGTGGTTCAAAATTGGACCTGTAGGATTGGCTTTATTCGAGCCAGCCGCGGCGGCCACATGCCCGAAATCATATTTAAACATTAATGGCATAAAATTATCCTTCCAATAAAGCCAAATTGATGGACATTAAAACGATTTTCTTGTGTTTTATTTCAATTCGAAGCTCCATACCTCTAAAAAAAACACCCTGTAGTTTCAAAGCTTATAGTAACCGACACCTCTACATCACATTTCAAAAATATACTCCAATAGCTCACTATATAACATTTAACGTTTTTTGCTAACATGGGAGATGCCACAACTACTGACGCAATCTCGTCAATTTTCATGTAATTTCAAAGTTTTAAGTAACAGACACCTTTACACAAAATTTTAATGAAATTGCTCCCACAGCACACTAAATATATCTAAAAACGTTTTTTGCATGGGGGGTGCCACGCCCACTGATGTTATCCCATCGAAATCCGTTTAATTTAAAGGGTCATAATAACTGATACCTCTGTACCAAATTTTACTAGGATCACTCATATAAAGCACTCAATATAACATTAAACGGTTTTAACTTGTATGGGAGTTGCCACGCCCACTGATGTAATCCCATCGAAACATAAATAATTTCAAAGCTCATGGTATTCGACACAATTGCACCAAATCTTAAAAAAATTGCTCCAATATCATACTGAATATAACACTTACCATTTTTTGGATGTATGGGAGGTGCAACGCCCACTGATCCAATCCCATCGAAATCCACTTAGTTTCAAAGCTTATGGTAAGCGGCATCTCTACACCAAATTTGAAACATATTACTCCTATAGCACACTAAATATAAGATTTAAAAAGTTTTGCTTGTATGGAAGGTGCCACGCCCACAGACGCCATTTCGTCCACTTTTGGTTATAATATACCTCATAGCCAGTATATCTACCATATTAAATTTCATAACAGTTGCGTTGCTCGATGTCTTATTATAACATTTCTAAATATTGTGGGCTGTGCCACGCCCTTCAACTAGTTTTGCCAGTACAGTGGCATAACTTGTTATGATGACTATTTTTAGCGGTATTGTCTTCAAAATTTTTATGAAAATCGTAGGTTCCGTTTTGAGTAATATTGAATCAAAATTTTCAATCGTTGAAAGATGGCACGGCCTCTGCTCCAATTCCGCCCACTTTTGGTTCAATTGAAGATATTTATAATTTGCATCAGTCTACTAAATTTCGTCAAAATATCTTAAGTAGTTTGCGAGTTATCACGTTATAAAAATTAAAGTTTAGAGCTGTACTACGCTCCTGTTAGAGTCCTTAAGAAGTTAAAACCTAGCCCAATCTTCATTTTGTTTTCATATGCACCAAGTTCCTAAGTTTCATCAAAATCGCTGCAGCCGTTTTCGATATGAAGTTCAGTCATATACATATTTATTTATATATTTATAAACATACAATTTTAGCTCGTTTAATAATAGTAGATATGAACAACCGTTTTTGATAGCACCGCGTTCAAGTTGGTGTTTAACTGTCATTGTTTGTTATTGCCGGGTATCCTGTGAATGTGAAGAAAACATAATCACAATCTTGAACAGAGTTGTAATAAGCCCATATATTCGGAATGAAAACTTATGAACTAACAGTAAGCAGACTAAATAGTGATTACTAAAGAGAAAACCAGTTCACAGGAATAGTACGCAATTATTACAGAAGTTTAATTTTAAAAGGACTTAAATTGAAAATTTAAGAGCAAAACGCCACGAAACATAGCATTTTTACTTTATAATACAGTTTTTCATTAATTCGATAAATTTTTTTATTAGTCGAACTAACAACAATTTTAAACCAAGTTTTTCTTAAAAATATGTAGCTCAAGAACAATTTATTGTACTTATTTTGCAAAAAAAAATTTTATTCTTATGAATTATATAATTCAATCACACTTTATTTTCATCTATTTCCATGAAAACATTGTCATCATGTTTGTAATTTATAATTGTCTAAAAAATATTTACAGTTAATGGAACATGAAAATAGGTGATGTTTTGTAAAAATATTAAAGCCAAACAGAATCTTTGATTAGCTTATAAGTCTTTAGTGTAACTAGTTTGTTTTTGCTTTGATATTTTTTATTTAATAAATTTGTAATTGGGTTGTAGATTTATAAGGAACAGACGATGGGCACGATTATTATTGTTTTTAATTTTTACTTAATGACCAAATCCATTTCAAACCATGCAGTAGGACATACTTCAAATTGCGGAATTGGTTGCCAATTGAATATGTAGTTTTTAGAGGATATAGGGTGAACGTATTCCTTCGCTTTGATTAAAAAACATTTTTTACGAAGTTACACGTATTTTAAGCTTTGGTGTCAAAAATTGAAAACCGCCGAAAATTTTTTCAAAAATGGGCTTTTTCACCCAAATAAAAAAATTAATTTTTTTCTTTTGATTCTAAGAGAACTTCTTATTCTCTGTCAGAGTCTTTGAGAAATTTTTAACATATTTGAAAATTGACGGAGCTAAACGTTTTTTATGAAAAAAAAAACAAACAATTTTCTTAAAAACTCGACCTTTTTTTTCTTAAAATTTTACTGTGGACTTCTAGTAATATGAGAATGAAATGGTAAGAGTTTAATGCGGGCCTAAAGACATTTGAGGTCAGAAGAATTTTTTTTTTATAATCAAAACTTAAATTTTTATTTCAACATTGCCAAGCCATCTATGGTATTATTTTCAGCTTATTTTTAACAATAACATCAGTCTGTTCCGTCCTTCCCCTTTAAAATGAGATTTGAGTGGTCATATGTGATGTTTCCTTGCAAAGTTATAGCCATTTGAAAGTGACATGAATTTGAACCCCTGCGACCCAACAATATTAACCAACCGGTTACAAATTTATTTCATCTTGAGTTGGTAGGGTATGTGAGTTTTGGCCTTTAATTTGTTATTTTTGAAGCGGTGACAAAAAATAGCTGTTTTTGGTATCAGTTTCTTAATGCAAAAAAGACTTCTTCGTATTTTTTTAGTTCTGACGTTAAATCAAATTCCAATGATTTGAAGCAACACATTAGTTTTGCAGTAATTGTATAAATCAATATTCAGTAAATATATACATAGATAAAAAGATAGTCAATTGAGTTATCAATTAGGCTCAATTAATAATAGAAAGTTACAAGTAAAAAAATTCTATAATTCCAAACAAAATAAGAGATAAAACTTTATCTGCCTAAAAAATCCCCAGGAAGTCTTAGAAATTGAACATTAATTTGTCTATAAATTGACGCAAAAAGTTTAGTCTGCAGGCGAGAAGAGATAAACAAAGTTACACTCAGCAGAAGCCATCAATCATAGAAAAACGTTTCCTAATGCAACAGGAGAGAGACAACGCCATCATTAATAATACCGACAACGGTAAAGAACAATTTTTATTTTTGTTGCAATCATCAAACAGCAAGAAAAACACCCCAAAAGATTGTGCAAGTCGACTGTGCTGTTTCTACTTCTTCTTCCTAACGGTGGCAAGTGCCACGTGAATAACAGAGAAGGTAGAGAAAGTGACAGAAGTACGAAGCTCTTGGAAATTTAGAAAAATGTTTTGCTTGCATAGCGGTGCGTTTGATACAGCTAAGGACTAAATTTCTGGACTGGGACAGATAAAATTAATTGAAATTAAAAATGTATAACAGAAAAAATTAAAAATAAAAACAAAGATTGCAGTAAATAAAGCTAACAGTGAACCAAAAATTAGTAGGAGAAAGAGAGATAATCTTAAGAAGGTAGATCGGTGTGGAAGTAAATAAAATGTTAAATGGGTCTTGCAAACCAGTGAAACAGTATCGTAACAAGTGTTACCACAATAATCTTGTAAAAAAACGACTAAATTATGTAAATTTTTCAAGTTAGAAAAAACAAATAGTTAAAATATAATTTTTATAAATACATGGGCATTTCCGCCAAGAGGCCAACCGTGACAGAAAAATTAAAAGTTATTATAAAAGCGTTACTATCTGATATTATCTAAAAAAAATATTCAAATTTTGGGGTGGTAGGGTTTGAGCGCCACACTTTAAGCATAAATTTAAGAATGTTTTTTAGTGATATGGTAATTATAATTTTATTTATTTAAAGAGCATATAAAAAAGTATTCTGTGAAAATTTCATGAAAAAATATTGCAAATAAGCCATTGACAGCAAATATTCGCAGACGCCTCAACAATAAAAAAAGGTAATTTGCGGTGGACATTATAACTCATGACTGGACCATTGGAAATAAAAAAAAAATTGGTTAGCTTTGAGCTTTTCGAGGAAGTGACGTCAGCTTTTTTTTATTTGACGATTTTTAAGATTTTGGCAGAGCTTTGAAGCCAAAAAACGAATTAAAAAAAAAAACAATGCAAAAATCAGTAGGTATATTTGTTATTGTTAAACTAATTAAAATGCAAAAAAAAGAAAAATCGCGACGTCACTACCTGGTATTTTATGTATTAAATAAGTGTGCCAAATTTCAAGAGAATCTGTAAAGTAGTTTTTGAGTTACAGTGTTAACCGACTTTGAACATTTATGTATATTCGAGAAAAACGAATTTAAAGTTTTCACATTGTTTTTTTTATATACTATACTTAAACAGAATTAGTAGGGAGACTCAAGGCACTGTATCTCCGTCAGTTTTGCTCCAATCGACCTGAAATTTTGACAGAATACTCTTGAAGATTTGTACTATCAAATAATAAAAAATAGAAGAAAAAATTGTTTCAGACCCTGCCCCCACTAAGCCCTTCTGTGCGTTACGGGGGTACCCATTTTATTTTCAACTCAACATTTTTTATGGTTGTACGTGGTCGACAGTTCTGAAACTTCACGAGAACTCCTGATATTGTATTAACCCTGCTGTTAGGTTAAAAAAAAATTAACGAATCCTAGGTTAATGGACCATTTTGGTCCATACTACATTTTTCATAAAAAAAATTGAATTGAACTTATTTTTTATAACTATTATGCTTTAATATTTTGTTAACCCATTACCGCCGGCTCTCTGATTAGTGGACATGGATGTTAAACTTCGAGGAGGATGTCTTAGGGACACTCGTATTCCGCACGACAGCGGAAGCATTTCATCTTCTTCTCACTGATGTGGCCAATGTTATCCAGTCCCAATCGTTTCTGAGAGGGTGTGTCTTGAGTTTTGGGACCACGATGATTTTTGTCAAGGAGTTAGTCACAATAATGCGAAATTCGAATTGGCCCATCTGCCTAAATTCTTTTTTGGAGCTCTAACGTTGCGTTTTTGTGCAGGTAACTATGGATGGCGCTATGCAGCTTCAAAGCATTGACCATGGCAGCATCGAGACGATTTGTTATCAATGGCAAACACTGTTTTTAAATACGAAGAGAAATCCTGTAATTATTCATTGCATTGTCGAAAAGATCAACGCGTCGCATTCGTTTTCTGTATTGATGAATGAAGTTTGGCTCCTCTAACATTACTATCTAACGTTGCTTTCTTTCATAACGCCACACGCGATGTTTTGGTTCGACTTGCAGATAATTAGAAAACACAGTAACGGGCTGCAATTCAATAAATAAACCAATGTCGGGATTGATAACAGCAACAAGTGTGTCAAGATTTTTGTTCAAACAGAATAGGGCTGGGGAAAAATCGATTAATATCGATGTTCATCGATGTTTTTCAACATCGCTTACTATCGATAGTTTTGAGCCCTAACGATTAAAATCGAAATCTATTATTCAATGAATAAATTTTTTTATTTTTCTTTAAAAAGGATATAAATAAATATAAAAAAATTTACAATTAATTATATACGATTTTAAAGGGAATAAATTAAGCTTTTTTAACGTTCTGAAAAAGTTATAGGTCATTAATGCATTTTTAGGAAAAAATAAGGTTTTTTAAAAAAAATTGTTCAAAATTTCAGAAAATTTGTCAGATCTTCAAAAATATAGATCGAATTTCAAAACTTCTCGCGTCATTATTGTAGGGCATTAAATTACCATTCTTACGACACTCAATATTTATTATTTTCTATTCAGCGGTTCCCAACTTATAGTCATTTTTCCAAAAGCTATGTCTGCAACTTTCGATGTCTATATGTGCGAAACTAGATCCGAGCGACACTTTTTATTCATTTTTTTTCTTGAAGAGCCTTTGTTAAGTGAGCAAACGGACATAATTCAATACTGGAATAACTACACACATTGTGATGCATTAAGAAGAGTGGCGTTGCGATATCTGTTTATTCCGGCTTCATCCACATAATCGGAGAGAGTCAATTCATCAGCGGGCAGTATTATATTCAAAAAGAGAGCTTCACTCTGCCCCGAGATGGCTGAAAACTGTTCTTTTTTGCGCCAAAATGTGAATTATATACAAATGTAAAATTAATTTCTTAATTACTAACTACCTAAGCCATGCGTGCGTTGCAATGCCCTAACACATCAAATAAAATATTTAAAAATTATTTATATCATACACAATTAATACTTTACTATTATTATCAAAATAAATGTTATTAATCAATCAATAATGGAGGGGAAATTTCGATGTTATCGATGACAATCGATTTTGTTACCAAAAAACATCAAAACATCGATGTTTTTTTAACGATTTTTCCCAGCTCTAAAACAGAATATCTGTACATAATTAAAAAATAAAAAACAACGAGTGCAAAAAAAATAAATTTTTGGAGCTGTTTGAAGTTGGTCACGTTCGTTCACCAACGATGAAGATGAAATAAATTTGTAGCCGGTTGGCTAATATTGTTTGGGGATCAAATTCATGTCTTTTTCAAATGGCTGTAACTTTACGAGGAAACATCAAAGATTACCACTTGAAAGCTCATTTTAAAGAGAAAGAACGGCACTAAATGATGTTATTATTAAAAATAAGCTGAAAGTAGTAGTTTCACAGATGACTGGCAAGGTTGAATCAAAAATTTAAATATTTTTTTTTGGAAAAAAAATCCTCCTCACCTCAAATGTCTTTAAGAGCGCATTAAACTCATATCATCTCTTTCTTATATTAGTACAAGTCCAAAATAAAACTTTAAGCTGAAAAAAAGGTGGGGTTTTTCAGAAAATTAGCTTTGTTTTTTCTCATAAAAAGCGCTAAAGCTCTGATAATTTTCAACCATTTTGAAATTTTCTTAAAGATTCTGCCAGAAAAAGATAAGTTCTATAAGGATCAAAAGACAAAAATTAATTATTTTGATTTGGATGGAAATGCCGCTTTTTTAAAACATTTTCAGCCTTCAAACTTCGAAAAAAGTTTTTTTTAATCAAATTGGGGAAATATGGGTCCCCTTATATCCTTTGAATAACAACATATTTAATCGACAATCGATTCCGTAACATAAAATAATCCGCGTGCATGGTTTGAGATGGATTTGGTCCATAACATTTTAAAATAAGTCGCATTAAAAAATTTTGCCAAAGTTTCGCTGACTTCTGCTTTTCTGTATTCATTCTGGTTAAACCAAAACTTCATACTATTACCAAAGAATTATATATTAAAGAACAACGCTCCCAGAAATGTCGATAATTGGAACGTGCTACTATTTTAGCTAGATTAGAATTACGGTCTTAGAATGAGGGGAAATGTCTTTTTGCGCATTGGGCTTTTTAGCAACGAAGCTGAAATTCCCTCTGATCTGCCATTTTCTATTTTATTAAGATTTTTTATTTTATTTATTTAAATTAATAGAGAAGTTTTTTGAAAATACGAAATGAAAATAAATGCTATATGAATTGATAATTAAAAAAAAGAGGAAACCTTCCGGCAATTACACAACACGAAAATCATATTTTCAAAGATAAAAAAATGGAGATTTCCTTAAAATTGATACGGAAACTAAATCAATGTGCCAAAATACACTACTGCTATCGCCATGTTATTTAAATTTGGGCTTAAGCCTTTCCGAATCAAGAAATATTCATATAAGGGGATTAGCACCCTTGATCCCTTGATCAAGTACGTACATTTTTCGGCTCAAACTGAAAAATAAAAATGATATTCATGTTGTTTTATTTGCTGAGCGCCTGCTTCAAAGAAAATTTCATTTGTCTTACGGATTGAATGGAAATTATTTTACAAAACTCAAAATATTTCTATAATTTCTATATTTTTCAAAATGATCATGGAAATAAAAATAAAGGTTGTACTAAATTGTCACATTAAAATCTGACAGCAAAATGTGGCTTCGCAACTGTCAAAATCCAATGCAAAATGTAAACAACAAAAATTGAGTTGATAAATTTTTGACAGCTATGAAGCCACATTTTGCTGTAAAATTTTAATGTGACAATTTAGTATAACCTTTATTTTTATTTCCATGATCATTTTGAAAAATATAGAAATTATAGAAATATTTTGAGTTTTGTAAAATAATTTCCATTCAATCCGTAAGACAAATGAAATTTTCTTTGAAGCAGGCGCTCAGCAAATAAAACAACATGAATATCATTTTTATTTTTCAGTTTGAGCCGAAAAATGTACGTACTTGATCAAGGGATCAAGGGTGCTAAGCCCCTTATATGAATATTTATTGATTCGGAAAGGCTGAAGCCCAAATTTAAATAACATGGCGATAGCAGTAGTGTATTTTGGGACATTGATTTAGTTTTCGTGTTAATTTTAAAGAAATCTCCATTTTTTTATCTATGAAAATATGATTTTCGTGTTTTTTTAAACCCAGAATCAGTTCTAATGACTAAGCTATTCTTATTGATCTTATTTTGTATTAACTTGTTTCAACTAATGGTTCGTTTCAAGTAAAACAAGAAAATTGAAAAATATAAGATCATAATTCCTATATATTTATAGCCCCCAAAGGAAAAATCCTGGTTGCAAAAAATAGCTAATTTGAGCACACACACACGCAAACAACATAAATATCATTTTTGTGATTTTTCTGCCGAAAAAATACCAACAAAATTACAAATAACGGTATCAGTTGTAAACTACAAAAAAGCAACAACAAATACACGCATTTTTTTTTAGGATTTTTTC
Source organism: Tricholauxania praeusta (assembly GCA_949775025.1). Classification (NCBI taxonomy): domain Eukaryota; kingdom Metazoa; phylum Arthropoda; class Insecta; order Diptera; family Lauxaniidae; genus Tricholauxania; species Tricholauxania praeusta. Next base: position 115,129,536 of record OX459028.1, read on the forward strand.
AACTGAATTTTTCTGAAGAAAAACCAACAACAAAATTTATTAATTAATTAATATGGGTTTGCAAATAAAAAATGGCGGAAGTAATTATTATTAGTGAGAAATATCATCAGGATTTTCCTCCATTTAATAATCAAAACTAATATTGAAATTATTGTGTAATTGCCGAAAGGTTTCCTCTTTTTTTTTTAATTATCAATTCATATAGCATTTATTTTCATTTCGTATTTTCAAAAAACTTCTCTATTAATTTAAATAAATAAAATAAAAAATCTTAATAAAATAGAAAATGGCAGATCAGAGGGAATTTCAGCTTCGTTGCTAAAAATCCCAATGCGCAAAAAGCCATTTCCCCTCATTCTAAGACCGTAATTCTAATCTAGCTAAAATAGTAGCACGTTCTTTAATATATAATTCTTTGATAAGACACACAAATTGAACCTTTTATAATTCTGCATTTGACCAATAGGTGGCGTGAGCGTTGGGCAGAAATCTATTATATAAAATTCATTTTTTGTCTGTCTATCTGTCTGTCTATCTGTCTGTCTGTCTGTCTGTCTATCTGTCTGTCTATCTGTCTGTCTGTCTCTATCCAGCCGATTTTGATGAAATTTTTACAGTATGTTAGTATAGATCAGGCGGGTATCATAGGCTATAAAACTTTTATTTAGGGTGCATGTTTAGGGTGGCCCTCGTACACATATATTTTAAAAATAGTGATTTCTCAAAGACATGCTAATCGATTCTCATGAAATTTACACCGTATGGCTTTTATGTCAAGGGGCACAGATTGGATGGTAAAAATTTTATTTAGGGTGCATACTTAGGGTGGTCCTCATACAGATATACTATATCATTTTCGCGAAAACAAATAAATCGATTCACACCGAATTTACACTACGTATCTCTTATGTTAAGAAGCATAGCTTAGGCTACAAAACTTTTATTTAGGGTGGCCCTTATACAAAAATATTTTTTCAATACTGTCATTTTCTTGAAGTCCGCTAAATCGATTCTCATGAAATTTACACCGTATGGCTTTTATGTGAAGAGACACAGATTAGATTGTTAAAGTTTTATTTAGGGTGCATACTTAGGGTGGTCCACACACAAAAATATTTTTAAATATTATTTTCACAAAGACTGGTAAGTCGATTCACACCAAATTTACACCACGTAGCTCTTATGTTAAAAGGCATAGTTAAGGATACAAAACTTTTATTTAGGGTGGCCGTTTTAAATATTATTTTCTCAAAGACTGCTTTATCGATTCTCTTGGAACTTACACCACATGGCTTTTATATTGTATCATTGAGAGGCACAGATAAGCTTAAACAAATTTTTTTTAGGGTGACCCTCATACAAAAATATTTTTAATTATCATTTTCAAGAAGACTGGTTAGTCGATTCACTCCGAACTTGCACCACGTAGCTCTTATATTAAGAAGCATAGCTTAGGCTACAAAACTTTTATTTAGGGTGCATATGCCCTCACAAAAAAATATTTTTAAATATCATTTTCTCGAAGACCGCTTAATCGATTCTCATGGAATTTACACCACGTGGTTTTTATATTAAGAGGCACTGCTTAGGTTGTTAAAATTTTAATTTGGGTGCATACTAAAGGTGGTCCTCATACAAAAATATTTTTTAAATAGATTTTTCACGCAGACTGCACATCGAATATACACCACGGTTGAGGTGAAGCGATGCGCACAGGGTAATGCTAGTTCTATTTTAAAATCAGAGCCGCCTTTTTGGTCGTGTGGTTGAATGGGGCCTAGCACGGTAAGGGGCCTCACGTATCCGTACATAATTTTTTTTCCAAATTATTGCTATTTAATTATTTCAAACTGTTTTTATGGTGTCGCAGACGCTAATATCGAAGTTTTAAGTTTATTTTCGTTGTCTGATTTTTCATCACTGTTTTTATTTTTTTGATGTGTTTCTATTTTAATATTTGGACTTAGCACTGACTTGGTGCCCAAGTCTTTGCGTGACCTAAGAACGTGTATTAGCATCTAAAACGCTATAAAAAACAGTTTGAAAGCATTTGATAGCAATATTTCGAGAAAAAAAAATACATACTGATGAGTGAGGCCCCTTGCTGCGCTAGGTCCCATTCAACCATACGAGTTTGTCGGCTTTGATTTTATAACAGAAGTTCCGTCAAACAATGTCATGCCTCCTAGTGGTCAAAGACAGAATTATAAAAGGTTACAATATTTTTGTACAGAGCTTCTTGTTCAGTACTTTTAGTGCAAAAAACAACAAAAAAAATACAAGCGCAAAATGCATTAAAATGGGCAACGAGCTGCTTATACTAGTTTCAATGACCGCTACGTCATATCATGAGTAAGCTTTGTCACCCGAAGTATAGTAGTTCTACAAGCCTACTATGTAATGTTTCTTGCGTTGATCTGTTAAGAATCACAGCAGTAAACAAAACAAAAACTTCTACATCTTAATGCAATTGACCTTGTAATCTCTTTGATATCACACATTTCTTGACGAGCGCTTCGTTGTCCGCTTTTTTGGCGATCCGAACGAAGTTGCAAGTGCTACATGTAAATATCGGCGAGCTCACCGAGGGTAATTTTTTTATTTGTGTTTTTGGAACAAAATTTAATAATAACAATATTTTTGTACAGAGCTTCTTGTTCAGTACTTTTAGTGCAAAAAACAACAAAAAAATTACAAGCGCAAAATGCATTAAAATGGGCAACGAGCTGCTTATACTAGGTTCAATGACCGCTACGTCATATCATCAGTAAGTTTTGTTAGCCGAAGTATAGTAGTTCTACAAGCCTACTATGTAATGTTTCTTGCGTTGATCTGTTAAGAATCACAGCAGTAAACAAAACAAAAATTTCTACATCTTAATGCAATTGACCTTGTAATCTCTTTGATATCACACACAGCGTTGCCGTTTTTGGTAGTTTCCTACCAAATCGGGTAGGTTTTTTTCCTCTTGGTAGGTTGGTAGGTTAAACCTGATTTTGGTAGGATTTAGGATAAATTTTTATGAAAATCGAAAATTTTAATTTTTTCGTAAAGATTTTCGAATCAGGAAGCAAATATTTACATCTGGAAATAACCTTTTGCCAACCCTATCTTCAACAAGTGGGTATGGTATCTGTTTTCTTGCATACAAATTACGTTTAGGGAATACGCATATGTATGTACAATGTGACGAAATAGTGTTGTGACTGATCACACATCTAAATTGTTGCATGTGTGCTCAGACCCGCAGTATTAGAAACAAAAGTTACAAGCACTATTAATAACATAATGTTTTTGATCACAGCTGTGATCAAAATCGGGTCACTAAAAAAGGTCTTAAGTTCTAAGAACTAAACTCATAAGATGACATAATAAAAAAAAATATTTCCGTAATAATAAATTTGAATATGTGGACTTTAATAAATAGCATTTTTAAAACGGACTGTAGGTAAACGGTTATTGTCAGGCCAAAATATGGCTCTTTTTCAGAACCCCGACCACTTAGGGTGTGTTACCTATGCAGCATAGGCTATGCTCCAAAATGAGAATATATTAAAATGTGCTCGTTTGCGAAATTCAAGCGAAATTTTTTTGTTGATGCATGGCTTATCCTGTGCATGGACTTCTTAATAAAATTACTTTTACCATTACAGTTAGTTTTTGAGTAGATTTGAATGGATTTTTAAAAATTTCTCAGATGGTCCATTTTTCGTCTCGAGCTAAACGTTTTTTTTGCCACCGTACGTTGTTTATTTGAAATCCTTTTGTCCTCTTTATATCTCTTATATAAAATTCATTTGGGCACAGATTCTATGGTAAAAATTTTATTTAGGGTGCATACTTAGGGTGGCCCTATTACAAAAAGTGACAAAAATATTTTTAAATATCATTTCCACGAAGACAAGTTAATCAATTCACGCCGAATTTACACTACGTATCTCTTATGTTAAGAAGCATGGCTTAGGCTACTAAAATTTTATTTAGGGTGGCCCTCACACAAAAATATTTTTAAATATCATTTTCTCGAAGACCGCCAAATCGATTCTCATGAAATTTACACCATATGACTCTTATGTGAAGAGACACAGATTAGATCATAAAAATTTTATTTAGGGTGCATACTTAGGGTGGCCCTCTCACAAAAATATTTTTAAATATCATTTTCACAAAGACAGGTTAGTGGATTCACACCGAATGTACACCACGTAGCTCTTATGTTAAGAGGCATAGCTAAGAATACAAAACTTTTATTTAGGGTGGCCCTCACAAAAAATATTTTTTAAATATCATTTTCTCGAAGACCGCTAAATCGATTCTCATGAAACTTACACCATATGACTTTTATGTGAAGAGGCACAGATAAGATTGAAAATATTTTATTTAGGGTGCACAATTAGGGTGGTCCTCACACGAAAATATTTTTAAGTATCATTTTCACAAAGACAGGTTAGTTGATTCACACCGAATTTACACCACGTAGCTCTTATGTTAAGAGGCATAGCTTAGGCTACAAAACTTTTATTTAGGGTTGCCCTCATACAAAAATATTTTTAAATACCATTTTCTAGAAGACCGCTTAATCGATCCTCATGAAATTTACAACACATGGTTTTTATATTAAGAGGCACTGCTTAGGCTGTAAAAATTTTATTTTGGGTGCATACTAAGGGTGGTCCTCATACAAAAGTATTTTTAAATAGAATTTTCACGCAGGCCGCACATCGAATCTACACCACGGTTGAGGTGAGGCGATGCGCACAGGGTAATGCTAGTCATTTAATAATTCCGTGAACCGCTTTCTTTCATTTTTTAAAAAAATTTGTACCTTTTCTTTCTTCTAAAGTTCATCGCTTAGTTGTACGCTGCATGTGTCATGTGGTAACTTTTTGCTCACACTTGCCTGACTTTTGATGTGAACCACTGTACACGATTTTGCAACAGACAATTTGTGCTATATGCGGTTAAGCATTTTAAACGACGACATACAAACATAGGTATTTTAAACAGCATTAAATGTTAATAAACGCATTCAATGCTGCAAAAAAGTTTTTTTTTAATGTGTTAAGTTTTGGTAGGTTACAAACGATTTTGGTAGGTTTTCGAGAAAATTTTGGTAGGAAAATAAATTCCTCTGTGGCAACACTGATCACACATTTCTTGACGAGCGTTTTTGTTTTGTTTACTGCTGTGATTCTTAACAGATCAACGCAAGAAACATTACATAGTAGGCTTGTAGAACTACTATACTTCGGCTAACAAAGCTTACTGATGATATGACGTAGCGGTCATTGAAACTAGTATAAGCAGCTCGTTGCCCATTTTAATGCTTTTTGCGCTTGTAATTTTTTTGTTGTTTTTTGCACTAAAAGTACTGAACAAGAAGCTCTGTACAAAAATATTGTTATTATTAAATTTTGATCCAAAAACACAAATAAATAAAAGGTTAAACTTATGCGACTTATTCACTTTTAGGTTTAAGAAAAGCGAATAACACATGTCTATTGAAAACTTAAAAACAAAATTTGCTTAAAGCATAAACGGCCAGTGCTGCCACTTTGGATAAAATTTTTGTAGCAAAATTGCGTAGCAAAACGGCGAGCAGCGTAGCAAAAGTCAATAATTGGCTGAGCTATCGTTTATTGATTAGTAAACTAAACATAAACTTTTTTATAAAACGAAAATATCACATTGAAATTCAGAATGGTGCAACAGTACATAACATAAATGTGATTAACAAATTACAATTCACATAAATAAGAATATATAAAAAAGTCCAATTTCCATGTGATCTTATCTTATCTTATCAAATATAAAGGAGGACATCACATGCTATGAAGATAGCAAATGTATGCTATTCACTCTCGCATTCTCCAAGCGCATTAGCTTCTGTTCGCATGCTTTTTATTTCTTACAAAAATTTGATTTGATATCAATGATATGGGATAAGATAATATAAGATCACATGGAAATTGGGCTTAATAGTTCATAAACATATTATATAATTCATCTGATTTGCAGCCATTATAAAATCTATGGTATCTATTTTGTAGGAGTTACTTTTTTTATTTTTTATTAAATTGAGGTCTGAAAAAATTCGCTCTCCAGATGCACTGCTGTGTGGCAAAGCAAGCAATTTTTTTGAAAAGTAACTGGCATTAGAAATCATGAAAACTTTGTTTAGTTCAAAATTCAGCTAGTGCTAATACAGAGTTGCCAATAAATTGGAAAATGTGTTTAATTAAAAAATTGCAGGAGAAAAAGTAAGAAAAACTATATGAATAATACAAAATTATATGGAAATGGGAAAAATGTAGCAAAATTGATACATTTGATGAGAGTGGGTAGCAAAGTCGCAAATGTGTTATTTTTTGCTTAAGTGTAGCAAATTTGCTACTATCGTAGCAAAGTGGCAGCGCTGTAAACGGCTACTCCACAATCGCAGTTTCAAACTCTTTTACATACCTCAGCCAAAATTTTGCGGTACTTACAGTGAGCGTCAAAAGAAAGTAAACACCTTAATTACTCATACTAAATGTCTTATTAAAATTAAGTTAATAACACAAAATCAAAAATAAATATAAGAAATTCAAGAATTATTTAATAATAGCTGATTTCGATATAAACATTTAACAAAACTAATTATGAAAAAAAATAAATTCACTTTAATTCGAAAAAGACCAAATTTTACGCGTCAAAAAAAAGTAAACAGCAAACAAAAGAGAACAGAACTTCCTATAAAAAGTAAACTTTTTAAATATTTTAACATGTAGTTTGTTTTCCTTTGACCTTAAGCACCTCGTTTGGTCCCCTAGGCATCGACTCGATAAATCTTTTTGTTACATCTGGGCAGATTTCGCTCCATTCTTCCCTTAGAGCCTTTTTTAAGCCTGCCTTGCTTGAAAAAGCCGTTTGTCTGATTTTTCTGTCAATGGTGTTCCCACAGGTGCTCGATTGGGTTAACATCTGGGGACTGCGGCGGATGATCAAGTATCTTAGGAGTCTTGTACAGTAGCCACACCTTTACAATTTTCGACGCAAGCTTTGGATCGCTGTCCTGTTGGAAGATCCAGTTTGAGTCAAGCCTAATTTCTCGACGCTAGGGTCAACATTGTCCTTCAAAATAGCTAAGTAATCTATTTAGTTCATAGTACAGTCAATAACAACAAGATTACCAACACCTATTGCCACCATACTGCCCAAAACCATAACTGAGCCTCCACCGTGTTTGACAGTGTTGGTAATAGAGGTCTGCACGGATACCAAAAATGTACTCGTTTCAGTACTCGTTCACTTTTCTGTTCCTCCAATTACAAGTACACATTTCCTTTGAGTACCATAGCGTAAAGTAAAAAAAGTTGAATAAGCTTCGTGTATGTGTACGCACAACAAAACTGAAGGTAATGAATCGAACTGAATGAAACAAGTGGATTTAAGCACAGAATAAATTAAAGTTTTTCTAAAAAAAAAAACATTTTTTTAAAATATGGGTTTTTTTAAAAAAATGCAAAAATATTTTTCAATTCTCAAAATTTTTGCGAAAAAATTTTTTTTTTCAAAATCAGTATTTTTTTTTGAAAAGTACAAATAAAAGCCTAAAATTATAAAATTAAAAAAATATTCAGAAATGGTTTTTTCAAAAAAAAAAATGAAAAATTCATTTCAATTTACAGAATTTTAGCTCTTTAATTTTTTTTTAAAATTAAAAAAAAATATAAATAAAAGTTTTTTTCCAAAAAAAAAAAAAAAATTTTAAAATATGGTTTTTTTTAAAAAAAATGCAAAAATATTTTTCAATTCGCAAAATTTTTTTCAAAAAATTTTTTTTTTCAAAATCAATATTTTTTTTTTGAAAAGTACAAGTATAAACCTTAAATATATATAACTAATTATTAATTGATAAAGTTTGCTGTAAGCTATGAATTTTCGAAAAAAAACACTTATTCTGAAAAAGTACGAAAATCGTGAATTTCATACCCCCGTATCTGAGCAACAAATAATATTAGGGCAAAATCTTAAAGACACTTTTATTGCCAGACATCAATACTACAATCATGCCAAATTTCACCCAAATCGGAGCCAAAAATTTTTTCAGGTGGCGTTTTCGTGTGTTTTACCCCATATATGATACCCACCTTTTAACTTAATGCGTCCAGATGCATCTCGATCTTGAACTCCATCTGGTGTAAAATTTATTACCATTTAGCTTGATCCAGATATGTATAAAAATAGAAACCAATTATTCAGTCCTGTTCTGATTCTGATTTAATTCAGAAGTGACATTGAAGTTCGAAGTTGAATGCCAGACTTCTAAGTCTGTTGATATGTATTTTTTCTTAATTCTGAAATTTACCTATTATAGTTCCGATAATTTGACAGATTTTCCCTTTTTTGTATCATCCTGAAATAAATTTCGGACTTCGATTCCGTTCCCGAAGCAAACTATCATTCTCTTCTGCAATAAGTATTAAATGAAATTACATATTCCATTGAATTTTGAAATAATTTTAGTGTTTTTTTTTTGTATTTGCGGGATGCATAATTTTTCAACTAATTTCAAAAAATTCCCGTCGGCAAGGGTTCTCTACTGGACTGCGATGTCTAAAATATAAAATAATGCAAGTTGTCATCGAATTGTTGCTCTTTGTATAGAATATTGTCTCAACATCTTATCCATAATATCCACGCCGCCCTTTGTATTATTGTTATAATAGATTATCACAGGTTTTCGTTTGGGTCCACTTACAGTTTCATCACAATGCATTGTCGATAACAAAGCAACGGCTCTTCTTTTGGCAGAAACAAACGATCTTAAAGTTATGTTTTGGCCAAATCAAGCTTGGTTTAGCAAAGTTGTTTTTTGGCTAGGTTAAAAACTTTAGATAAATATCACTTGTCCTTAAAACTACCAATAATTGTTATATTCCTGCAGAGTAATTCTTTAGCCATTGATAAAAAGGAAAAAACATCAGTTGTTATAAATATAATTAAATAAAAGTTGCGTTTCAATAAGTGTTTAAGATGTGAAGTAGGTAGATGGAAATTGAATAGCATTGAGATCATTTTAGTCAATTTGTTGATTTCAACATCATACCTGTATTGAAGATTTATGAGCGAATTCAAAATACGTTCCGAATAACAATCCGTTTAAAGATGTTCCAAAAGATGAAATGACTTACTTTACATTGTTTTTCTAAGTTAAACAAAGTTTCTTTTGTTCATTCAAAATTATACTACACAAAAAAATTTAACCTTATTTCTTAATAAGAGTAACTAATTATTGAAGCAAAATAATGTAAATATTTGCTTACAAAATACTTTGAAAATATTTAGACCAAAAATCAAATTTTATATTTTTTTCTCGTTTATTTTTTTTTTATGGAAATTTATGTAGTGGAATTGACAATTTACTGCGGGTCTGAGCTCATGTAACAATTTAGATCAGTGGTCGGCACCCCATATGCTCGCGAGCAAACGAAGAGAATAAGCGAGAGTAAGCAAACTACAAAATGAGCTGGCTATTTCGTTATTGCACTGCAAACATTTTTGAAATCAAATGACAAAATAAATATTGTTTCGCCAAAAATTTTTTTGGCAATGCGCAATGCTTAATCTGCAAGCGAGTTTCAGTGATAGTTGATAAATTTCATATAGAAAGCTATTTTATAACTTAAATTCAACCCCTGAACGATGAAATCATATGGAGCGTAAACAAAAAAACGTGCAAACATTTTTCACAGTGATTGGTGCTTTTGTCATTTCCCTCTCCTTTGAGAGTAAGAAAATATTTGATATTTGCGCTCTGCCGACCACTGATTTAGATGTACGGTCAGTCGCAACACTATTTCGTCACATACATACATATATTCGTTTTCTCTAAACGTAATTTATATGCAAGAAAGCAGAGACCATACCCCCTTGTTGAAGTAAAAGTTGGCAAAAGCTTATTTCCAGATGTAAATATTTGCATCCTGATACGAAAAACTTTACAAAAGACTTAAATTTTTCGATTTGCAATAAGTTTTATCCTAAATCCTACCAAAATCAGGTTTAACCTACCAACCTACCAAGTGGGAAAAACCTACCTAATTTGGTAGGAAATTTCCAAAAACGGCAACCCTGAGTTTTGGTCTAAAATATATCACTAGCATGAGCGTGCCGTGAACGTTAGCACTACGCGTGACGTAACGGTTTAGCCAAAATACTTAAGAATAGATTTTCACATACCCGTTTTCCTATCCCCCCATCAAACGTTTTGGATCAAACGTAATATACCTTTTACGTGGAGCTTCAAAATGCAAATGTTCTAACTCATACAAATCCGAATAATTTTAAATACAGAAAAATCAAAGGTAAGTCTCAATAAATTTTTTTCAAATACCGTATAGGTAATTACAGAGAGGCAAAATAGTTAAAAAAAAACAATAATCCTTAAATCACAAATCGCAGACTAAATAACTTTAAGACGCTGGTTTCTCAGTTTCATGTTTTTGCTGATAGGACACTTACACTCTGAGGCGACGATTTGTGGATTGCAACGCGCGCGAGAAACTGTCTGCATCAGAAACGTAAAATTTGGAAGATAAGATTGACATGCAAAGACAATATCCAATTGGAAAGCAGTTGTGAATTTCGAAGCCAGACGAACGTGGCACCTCTTATAAAATTGCATTTAATATTTATTATAAGCTGCTCCATGAATGGTAGTGAAACTTGGTTGCTAGGTGATGTTTGCGTGAGCTCAATCAAACATGTATGGTAAAAATTAAAATAATTCAGGAAGTCCAGGAAATTTTTCAAATAATAAAACTCTGTATCGGGATATAATGCCACAAAAGCAAGTTATAATGCTATGACCCTAGATGGTTACTGAACTACTAAGCGCAAGCACTGCGAAATCAAAGTGTTACTATGGTAACAGTATTTCTGGACAAAAGCCATATACAAAAATTGATTTTTTGCTGTTAAATCGGTTTTAATGATAATAATATCTGAATATTCAAAAATGACTCCACTGGGATTACAACATATTTACTAATTAAATATTTTCAAAAAACATTGACTTTGGCTCATGCCATAATTTTAATATTCATTCCGATGTGAGTACATGCATAGACAATGCTAGGAGACTGCTCAGTAAATGCAATTTACACAAAAACAAAACCTACAACAAATACAAAAACTACAACCATAAAATCAACAAAAAATATAACTAACACAATGAACGCAATACAATGGCGAAAGCTACAGTTCCAACAACAAAAGCATCTACAACAAAAACCATAAAGTATAATATGTAAATAGCAACATACAATTTTTTTTATGCTTAGCACGTATTTTAAATCGCCCTCCGTAACTGTGCATTCCCCACCAACAAACTATCGCTTCGTTCTTATCCCAACGCCATGTTGTGGCTTTTCACGGTCTTGTGCGCCTCAAAGTATGCCACATGCTACACGCAATTTAAACTCAATGTCGGCAACACAATTGTGGCTTAATCTACTGCGGGTTTTCTTTTGCTTGCACACGTATTATAATTTTCCTTTCATTTTTTATGCACTGCGATATTTTTACTTTTTCCCCAGATTCCTTTTCTTAATTTATTTGGCGTCTTTTTGATGTCCAACCATTTTTTGCATACGTGCGTTACAGAAATATGTTCGCTATAAAGTAGGGCTACCAGATGGCCTGCCTACAAAAGTAGCACATATCAAAAAATTCCAATTTTGTAATGTTAACCAAAAATTTTTTTAATTCCATACAAATATTTTTCATAAGCAAAAAAAAAAAAAAAAAAAAGAAAAAGGTCCTCACTTTGTACGACAAAATCCCAGCAAATTAAAAGAATATTTGAAATAACTTTTATTTTACAATGCAAACATCGAAAGTAGCAAAACCATCCAAAAGTAGTACATTTCGAGTGAAAAGTAGCAAAGCCTACCGAAAGTAGCACTTTTGCTACTAAAGTACGCCATCTGGTAGCCCTACACAAAAGCCAAAGCTTAGTAAGCTTATGACACAACGTCCAAATGAAAATAACAAATAAATTAATCGAAAAATGGCAAATTTCTTCTTGTGAATAAATTTGTTGTTTGCAAATCTGAACATTATGACTTTCAATTTGGGTCCTATGACTTCCAATTTGGGCGTTATGACTAAAGACTACCACTTTCCAACAGATTTCAACTTTTTCGATTTTTTCAACTTTTCATTTTTTATATTTTTTCGACTTTTTCAAATTCAAAATGAAATATCAAACTGTGGTCGGTCTAACCATAAGACTCAAAACGATCAAACTTCACATCTGAATATCTTCCATAACAAAAAAACTCATGAATGCAATGGCTCGAACAAGTAAATAAAATTTGGAGCGATCTAAAAATGAGTCGGTCAGGAAGTGTTCGGATTGAAGAAAAAAGTCTCATATGTGGCCAAAATTGTTCTCACTTCATCAATAATGGTAGCCTCAAGAGTTGATCAATGTGAAATACACATGGTGAACTTCAACTCGTTCACTTGATTTGTTCTCTAATCTTCACCCAACCTCAGAAAATTGAACACAAAATCCAAAATTTTTAGAGAGCAGGTCGAGCGTCTTAAAGGCTGATCAATCGAATTTATAGAACTATTGCAAAAAACTTAATTAAAGAATTAATAATAATAAAAAGTAATATTGAGATTTTGGTTCCTTAAAAAAAGGCAGTATATACATATATATAGCAGTAAAAAGCCAATATTTGACCATTTAATCTAATACATCCCTTAAAATTTGTTTCAAATTATGCATTACTAACATTATTTATTGTTTTTACAGCGGATAGTTCATTCCTATTGGCCAACGCACAAATAGTTGACTTTCCGATTGTGTACTGCAATGAGTCCTTTTGCAAAATTAGCGGCTACAATCGTGCTGAAGTCATGCAGAAGTCGTGCAGGTAAGTTTCCCATACTGATCAATGGCTCTTTCATACATCCAGTACATACCACAAGTTTTCTATAACAATCAAATCTAGAGACTGTGGAGGTGCTGCGATGATATGGAGACATTTTCAGGTGAGCCATGTTCGTACAATTAAATGTTTTAACCAATAATGACACATAACCAACAACACTTTTCCAAGGACTATTGCTTCGAGTTGATTCGTTTCATGAACAAACTGTGAAAGGGACTTAGTGTCTGTCATATAAATACGCAGAGTCTCATTAAAAAAATTGACGAATTTCGTTATTTGTTTGAAGCTTCAGACGTAGACATCGTTTGTGTATCTGAATCATGGTTTTCACCTGATTTTAACGGCTCTATGTTTAAACTCAATGGATACAAACTCTTTAGAGCAGATAGAGAAAGCCATGCAGGTGGAGTTGCCATTTTTATAAGAAATGGAATTAAATGTAAGCTATGTTGTAAGTTACCGTTTGGTAGCAGCATTGAGTATTTATTTCTCGAAATTTTCAATAACTCTGGTAAAGCTCTAATTGACTGTACTTACAGACCCAATCGTAATGTTGACTTGGAACCCTTTATGCTAATTTTAGAAAACTTGCTTTTAGCTTATAACAATATCATTTTAACAGGTGACTTCAATAGTAATATCCTTGTTGAAAATCATTTGATGTACAAAATGTTATCTGTCGGACTTCATCCTGTTAACACTGTGCACAAACAAACACTTGTAACACTTTACTTGATTTGTTTTTAGTTAGCAACTTAGAACACGTACTTTTATATGATCAGCTGTCAGCACCAGTTTTTTCCAAGCACGATCTTATATTTCTAAAATTTAATTTCGAAACTGCATCATCCATAGAAACTTTTAGCTATAGGGACTTTAAAAATATCAATTATCCGCTGCTAATTAATGCAATTCAAATGATTGACTGGTGCCAGATCTATGACATGGTAACTACCGATGAACAAGTCTTTTTCCTACAAAGTAATATATCATCACTTTTTAATCATTTTGTTCCAACAAAGGTTAAAAGAGTTAAGAGTGCAGAAAAATCATGGTTCAATGAAAATACTCATAACTCATTACTGATCGCAACACGGTCTATAATAAATGGAAAAGGTACAAAAATCCACAATTGTACAAACATTTTAAAAAACTGAAAAATGATGTTGCAAAGGCAACTAAAATTGCTAAAAATCAAATTTTTTGAAAATAGGTTTAGTTTCTGCTTAGACTCTAAGCAAAACTGGCAATATATTCGTAAAATTGGTATTGATAATAAAACTTCCATAACAGTCGATTTTTCGGAAGTGGATATAAACAAATTAAATGCTGATTTTCTAAGCTTATCTGCACCTTTAGCCAGGAACAGCAGCATTAATGACACAATAATAAACCATTCCGATCACTTATTTAGTTTTTCATGTGTCGATCAGCTTGAAGTACTACAGGCCTTCTTGAAAGTAAAATCCAATGCTACTGGTTTTGATGAAATCAATCCTGTTTTCATTAAAGCATTGTTGCCCACTTTATTGTCCTTTTTATCACATCTTTTTAACACAATTTTGACCACGTCTGAGTTCCCAAAATCCTGGAAAATAGCCAAAATCATCCCATTACCTAAAACCAATGGTGATTACAGGCCTATGGCAATCTTGCCGTATGTGTCAAAAGTATTGGAACATATTGCTCACAAGCAAATAAGTGATTTTTTGTTTAATTTTAAACTCATAACTGAGAGACAATCTCGTTTCAGGTCTAAACTTAGCTGCCTGACAGCTCTTATTGATGTAACAGAAAATATAAGATCAGCGGTGGATTCGAATAAGGCATCTATTTTAACACTTTTAGATCATTCTAAAGCGTTTGATTGTGTAAATCATGCTATTCTTTTTTCTAAACTTAAAAATCAATTCAATTTTTCAAAAACAGCAATTGATCTCTTAAGATCATATCTAACAGACAGAACGCAAGCAGTAAGTGTGAAAGGTTTAATTTCTGATTTCCTGGCAGTACCTAAAGGTGTTCCTCAAGGGTCTGTGCTAGGGCCTTTGGTTTTTATAATGTATGTCAACGATCTACCAAAAGTCTTAAGAAGTTGTGAAATTCATATATATGCGGACGACGTTCAGCTCTACTTAAATAGTGAAGTCAAATGCCTTGATTCCTGCGTTGCTGAGCTCAACAAGGACCTAAGTCGAATACAGATCTGGGCAGAAAAAAATGATCTCTGCCTAAATCCAAACAAATCAAAAAGTTTACTGATTTGCAAAAGGTCCTGAACTTGAGCTCGTATGTAACGCTAGAAATCTTGGTGTAATTTTCAATAAAACTCTGACTTGGAACGACCATATACTCAAAACTATCGGTAAGGTGTATAGCATGCTGCGGGTGCTATGGGCTACGCAGTATCACACTCCATTCAAAATACGTTTATTGTTAGCGAAAAGTTACCTCATTCCAACATTGCTTTATGGCTGTGAATTGTTCGCAACTGTGACAGCCATTGCAGACAAAAAATTAATGTTATCTTTAACAATATAGCAAGGTATATTTATGGCTTAAGGCGCTCAGATCGAATATCTGCCAATTCGAAAAAAATCTTCGGTATCTCTTTTGATAATTTATTGAATATTAGAACCATACTGCAGTTGCATAAAATTATTTTTACTGAAGAGCCGGAATATCTTTATTCGCGTTTCAAGTTCTCTCGCTCTGCTCCATCCAGACAAATTATCCATATTAAACATAGGCTTTTAATATCGGACCGACAATTTTATATTCATGCAATTCGTCTTTGGCATGCGTTGCCAACGCGACTGTTAAATTTAAGAAACGCAAAACTGTTCAAGTTTTATATTTTTAAACATTTCTCCGAAGGAACTCACTAAAATATTAGTTTTTGTTTTTAGTATTAGCTTGCCCAAAACTGTTTTGTTTAATTTTTATTGTTTATATTGCATTATTTGTAATTTAATTAGTTTACTAAATGTTTATCAAATGTACCTTAAATTTTACGTAGCTGTGACTTAAGCTTGTCAAATTCAGGATATCTGTATTATCTTGTAGCTTAAGGATATTCAAAAAAATCAATAAAATAAAATAAATATAATTTGAACCCAACATCAGTAACTGAAATTAAAACAAGGTATAGTTCAGTTAACGACGCACACTGTTATATTTTGAGAAAAAATGGACAAAATCAAATTCCCGTCGATAACAATGCCCAAAAAAAACGAGGTCGGTCTCATTCGAAAGGTGATTTCATGCTTTTTTTAGAAAAATTGTCCCGAATCGAAATCCCAGCTTTGGGCATTTCTCAGAAATGCCCAAAATATGGTCTTTTTCACTTTTAGACAGTTTTTCCCAATTTTAGTACAATTTTGACTCGTATACATATCCGATGATAATTTATTTTGAAAGTCGAGAGTATATATATATATATATATATATATCTTTTAAAACTAATTCGTTATGAAAAAAAAAATTTTTTTCGTATTATAACTAAATAAATGACAAAAATGACCAAAATGACCTCGTTTTTTTTGGGCATTGTTATCGACGGGAATTTGATTTTGTCCATTTTTTCTCAAAATATAACAGTGTGCGACGCCGCACAGTGGCTAACTTTTCAAGAAAGCGTTGCAAAAATTAATTTTGGCGTGAGTCTGTTTGACAAATTTGATACTTACATCGAATAAAAAAATGTCTAGACTCTAGAGCTTATAAATTTGAAATTTCAACCAATTCGGATAAGTAGGTTAGTTTTTACAGTTAGTCAAAGTTGAGACATTTTTGAAGTTTGCAAGAAATTAAATTTTTAGAATAAAAATTTCATGTTTGAGCTGAAAAATTCAACATATGCTGAGAGAAAAATATATACTTTTTTTTCGTAAAAGCATTAATGGTTTTAATTCAATAAAAAAAAATTGGTGCGATAATTAACGCTGTTTTTGTCAAACCCCGATTGGGTGCTAAAGCGATTTTTATCGACAAAACTGTGGATATGGCACCCTAAGTCCATATATTTAATAATCTTAAGTCATTAACTAGAAAACATTCAATTTGGTGTGCAATGCCTATTTGATTAGTCATAGTTCATAATTGAAAGCGTTTAAATTAAACTACGGCCCCGCCCACTTTTTTTAATAGTGGGCACACCGTTATGCTTTGGTCAAAAACTACCTCTTATAGTTTTTGAATCTATTATATGCAATAAGACTTTAACTAAAAATGTGTCTGATTGCACTTATCCATTTGAAGGCAAAATTCCTGAAATCTTGAAAGTTACATGAGGATTACAAGAACAGGTAAAAAGATTTCAAACGATTTGTGTAGAGAGAAAAACAAACTAAAATTTTATATGTAAAATTAAATTTAAAAAAATTAAAACTGCCTGCTTAGTTATAAAGTAATTAAGTAATTTTTATTGACCCTTTCAGTGAATTTCGCATTACAGGTAATTTATGTATTGGAGTTACAGGTAGTGCAACAGTTGATCTAAGCATCTCAAGGGTAGGTTAGAACAAAAGAAAAATTTAAATTTATAACATCTCGGAACAACTTTATATATGTTACCAGATAGTTTTTAGGATAAACTAGTTTTTCCTAGGCCAAATTAAAGTAGAAGCGTGTTAGGATGAACCAGTTTAGCCCAGGAAAATTTAAATATGTTAGGGTAAGTGGGAGGAATTTGGCCGCGGTTCACTATAGTATATTCGACAAAGTGTAGTGAACCACGGCCGAATGCCGCGGCGAAGTCGACATTGGACTTATTGGAGGATGGAAACCCTGAGCAGCGGCCAAAGGCCTCCCATTTACCATAACATACTGAAATTTCAAGAATATTGGGAATGAGGGCGTTTAAGTAAATAATAACTCAAGTTCATCCTATGCTAAACCGATTCATCTTAATATGCTTCGGATGAACTAATTTGGTCTAGAAGAAACTAGTTTATCCTAAAAACTACTTTGGCCGGTACCATATATAAGGTTGTTCCAACATAAAAATTAAGATACGCCATTTTACTTAAATCTTGCCATAGAAACTTTCATACAAAAGATATAATATTTTCTATTGTATAAAACACAGATAATATTAAACAAAAACTAGAATCAAATTATACTTTTAAAAAATATACTATATTTACTAATAGAAAGATTAAAAAAATTAACCATTCATGATTGTAACTTATGAAATCTCAAGCTTTAAAAGTAGGGAGTTTTCTCCAAACGAACATTCTTTTTTCGTTCTTTTCGAAACGAAAACAAACACGTAATGACAAGAGCTTGCAACGAAATGACAACATGATCCAGTCAGCGAAGCTTTTCGTTTGGTTTCCGTTATTTTTTGAATTTTTTTCGTCGCATACGAACATAATAATAGTTTACCTTCATATTTTTGAGATACATATACAGTGAAAGCTCTCGTAGGCGGACACCGACGGTTCCAACAAAATCGTCCGTCTACGGGAGATGTCCGCTTGCGGGAGCTGTCGAAAAAAGTACATTTTTACAATTCAAAAAAATCAAAATTTTTCTTATCGGATGGATTGTAGGTAGAGTGCGTAGAGCACTCAAAATACACAATTGCTCTTTTTTATTTATCTTTCTATACTTATCTTTTCATTTTTAAAACTCAAGAGCGCAAGCAAATCAGCATTCACTCTATTATAACTTCTCGTTTGTTTTCATCACTCGTTTTTTTCCTCACTGATAAATAATAAACGAGCGAACATTGTATTGATGCGTATCGTTTCGTTTTCATCACTTTCGAGTTTATCAAATGATAAACTCATTTTGAGATGATGTGAAAAGTGAGGAGTATTCAAATGATAAATTCATTTGTCGATTTTTCTATTTCAAGCAAAATGTTTGCAGTGAAGGGAATTAACTTTTAATACAAGTATGACAGAGTTCGAAAATATTCCTGTATGTGCACTCAAAATGTCGCATTTTATTCATGAATGAATTTTCTTAAATTTTTTTGCAAGATTGAAAATCGCTCTTTATTGCACCGTATTCGTATGTGAGTATCCGTTTTTTTCAACAACGAATGAATAAAAGAATGAATTCAAGCCAACAATTTTTTCACCGATCATAAATGAATATGAACTATGTGAGAAAGCGCGATATGCGATTGTGCAAGAACAAATTTTCTGTCGGTCAAAAATGTGCGCGTAAAGAAAATGATCTCTATCACGCAAAAATGCATGCGCACGATCAGCGTTTGTATTTACAGTTATTTTTCACATTTTTTTGACCCGAAAATGTGTCCCCGGGCCATGCTACCCGTTTTTGACTCATTTTCGGGGGAAAATTTTTTTTTTTAAACGAAAGATAGCTCAAAAATATTTTTGGACATCACTAAAGAAAGCTCGGGACCCTGGAAACAAACGTTTTTGACCCGAAAATGTCTCCCCAGGCCATGCTTCCCGTTTTTGACCCATAATGACAGCAAAGCAAAGACAGAGTTGAGAAAGAGTTTTGTCGTTAGAATGTCTTTTTTGTCCGCCAGCAGAGATGAATTGTATGAAATGTGTATAAATGTAGTGTCCGCGTCCGGCCAAGGGAGCGTCCGTCCACCGGAATGTATTTTGTTCTAAAAACATAACGAAAAGCTTGGGACCGAGAAATTCGTCCTGCTACGAGAGATGTCCGCCTGCGGGAGCTGTCCGCGACGGGAGCTTTCACTGTATACGTCTAATTCGCTTAGTCTGTTGTGGTAAAATTGAGATAGAGGAAGTTTTCTTAATAGATTTGTTATATGATTGAACTAAGACACCGGCATTTGGAGCATTTCATTAGACGCGTAATTTCTTAAGCTAGTCGATGCCATAAGAATCTCGGATATATTCTTTTTTGAGATACGCTCTTTTCGCTTAGTATCTAGAGCAGTATAGTGCATGGTTTCGATTTTGTTTTTTTGTGGAGCACACCCTTCAAGCATGGTTTTTCTTAAAGTAAGGACTGTCTTGAATTAATATTAAAGAAGGATCAATTAAAATTCAAAGAGATACATAGTTAAAATTGAATTTAAAGTAAAAAACATAAAATGTTACATATAAAGTTATGTACCTACATAAAAAATAAGTCTTTGAATTGTGATTGTTCCACCTTGAATATTAATTCAATATATTCTGAACTTCGATAAGAACCATGATTCAAGAGTGTGCTCCTAAAAAAAATAAAAACGTTGCCGGCTAAAGTGACAACTTAGGTGCAAATACACATATGTGTGTCCGACTTGTTTTTTGAGCCACTGTAGGTCCCTATGTTTAAAAATAAACATTTGCGGAAAATCAACTTGAACAGAACAAATATGCATATGCACTAACAGCAAAAACTGAACATTAACAATCCGCTTAAAGACAAAGAAAATGTTTAATTGGAGAGAGACAGTGACAGAAAGAGAGCATGACAGACAGCAAAAAACATACCATATAAAAATGGCTAAGAGGCAAACTTTTGTTACTTACGGCAAATTTTTAAATGGTCCCTGGATTATGGTCGACGGTACTTGAGGATTTATTGCACTGCAGCGAGAAATTAAACAAAAAAGAACCAAAATTAAGACGAACTGCGAAAATATATAAAAAAAGAAGTGACGTCATAGCCATTGCGAGCAACTAAATGAAAATGCGATGTTCAAAATGGCAACAGCACAAAAAAGCCACAAACAACGCTATAAATTACAGTTTTAGTTTATTTTGCTTTGAAATGTTTTTCCACATTTTGCTTAATTGCGCCTAAAAGCATACAAATATTAAAAAATAGTACTAACAGTGGTTTCATGGCATACACCTTTACCTCCATTTCACTCTATCTTTGTAGCCACAAAATGCAACTGGCAGCACTCTTACTTTGTTTCATGTGCCCTATTTTTCAAACCAAACGGCGAGTTCAACTAAATGGGCGAATCTTTTATGAGACGGTTTATCCTAAATGATTTTTCTTTCCATTTATTTTTACTGCCAGTCCAAGCTTAACTAAAATAACCTAAGCATACAAAATTTCAGTCAGGGGTGAAAAAAGCCGTACAAAGGTAAAGAGGTAAAAAATTTTTAACACAAACTTTTTACTTTTCTTAGGATAGAGAGTATTTGAGGGAAAATAACTAAGTACATTTTTTTAGATCCGTTTAGATGTTTTGTGAATTTGGCTCATTTCAAAGGATATTTTTGTAATCATTAAAGTATTTGAGTAACCTAGCGTTGGGTATGATTTGTTGGCCTTTTCTTAAACATACTTTTAATGGGTTTGTCAATTCCGAAACATTTTGAATAAATTTCCTGTAATACCCAAGAATTTCTACTGGTTTTACATGAATATCGCTTGCAATTACATCAAATGGCAGATGTGCAACCATTTTTCTGCAAGGTGGAACAGTATACCTTTTATACATGTAATTCGGCTTGTATAGTAGAGGTATTGTGACACTTATAGTTTTCAGAATAGAGTTTGCGAAATCCAACGTAATGTTGAGTTCTTTCATTATTTCTAAGCCAACTAAGCCATCAAAATAATTATGGAAATTATATATTACTAGCATTACCCTGTGCGCATCGCACATCATTTTTCTCCTGAACTATCAATTTTCAATACAAATCGCATTTAAAATCTTAAACAAAAAATTGCTACAATAAAAAAAATATGTTAACTCAATTCAAGGTTCAGACACAGTTAAAGTGCATTTTGCAGCTTGATGCAATAATGTTTCATGCACATCAAATGTATTGAAGACAATTATTTTGCAGATTTTGTACTTAAATATGTCATAAGTATAAAAGAATTATTATTATACAACATAAAATTTTTTCCTAATCTCGAAAATCCCGGGATCGTCTCTTTCTAATCCCGGGATTACTTAAGCCTATACTTAGAGCAAATCCCGGGATTGCCACCCCTAGTATGCACCCAACATAAAATTTTTACAACCTAAGAAGTGCCTCTTAATATAAAAACTACGTGGTGTAAATTCCATGACAATCGATTAAGCGGTCTTCGAGAAAATGATATTTAAAAATATTTTTGTATGAGGGCAACCCTAAATAAAAGTTTTGTTGCCTAAGCTATGCATATAAGAGCTACGTGGTGTAAATTCGGAGTAAATCGACTGATGTCTTCGTGAAAATGATATTTAAAAAATATTTTTGTGTGAGGGCCACCCTAAGTATGCACCCTGAATAAAATTTTTTTGGCCTTATCTGTGCCTCTTTATACAGAAGCCATGTGGTGTAAATTCCATGAGAATCGATTTGGCGGTCTTCGAGAAAAAGATATTTAAAAAATATTTTTGTGTGAGGGCCACCCTAAATAAAAATTTGTATCCTAAGCTATGCCTCTTAACATAAGAGCAACGTGGTGTAAATCGTTTAACCTGTTATCGTGAAAATGATATTTAAAAAAAAAATTTTGTATGAGCGCCACCCTAAGTTTGAACTTCAAATAAAATTTTTACAATCTTATCTGTGCCTCTTTATATAAAAGCCATATGGTGTAAATTCCATGAGAATCGATTTTGCGGTCTTTGAGAAAATGATATAAGAAAAATTGTTGTATAAGGGCCACCCTAAATAAAAGTGCCTTAGATATGACTCTTAATATAAGAGCAACGTGGTGTAAATTCGGTGTGTATCGACTAACCTGTCATTGTGAAAATGATATTTGAAAATATTATTGTGTGAGAGCCACCAATTTTGCTTTTTAAATAAAATTGTTACAATCTAGTCTCTGCCTCTTAACATAAAGTCCATTTGGTGTAAATTCCAAGAGAATCGATTAAGCAGTCTTTGAGAAAATGCTATTTTTAAAATATTTGTGTATGAGGGCCACCCTAAATAAGTTTTGTGGCCTAAGCTATGCTTCTTAACATTAGAGATACGTAGTGTAAATTCGGTGTGAATCGATTCATTTGTCTTCGTGAAAATGATATTTAAAAATATATTTGTATGAGGGCCACCCTAAGTATGCACCCTAAATAAAATTTTTGCCATCCAATCTGTGCCCCTTAAAATAAAAGACATACTGTGTAAATTTCATGAGGATCGATTTGCCTGTCTTTGAGAAATCGCTATTTTGAAAATATTTGTGTATGAGGGCCACCCTAAATAAAAGTTTTATAGCCTATGACACCCGCCCGATCGATACTAACATACTGTAAAATTTCATCAAAATCGGATGGATAGTTTCCGCGTGCATAAGAGACAGACAGACAGACAGACAAAAAATGAGTTTTATATAATAGATAGTAAAAATGAATGTTGCTTATCACTTTTTAATTCACTTAATGAATTCAATTGTATTTGCTGGTCAATAAGATGTGTATTAAATGCGGTTTTTTCTTCGACTGGTTTAATTTTTTGAATTATTTCGGGATTAATAAAGTCGGGTTTAATGAAAGACATGTTACTTCCCGTATCAATAAGAAACTTTACTGAGTTAGTATTGTAATCCAATATATGGATATATGGCAATACATAAGATTTGAGAGAATTAAAATTTACATACTCTATTTGATTTTCAAGAATTTCAGGAGAAAACAACACAACTTGGGTCAGAATTACATATATGGGAATTATGAATCGAGTTTTCGTCGTATATTTGACTTGAACAATGCGGTTGTACTGCATTAAATACTTCTTCTATAAGACATTTAGGATGACTCGAAAATTGGTTTCGTGATGACCCCAAATTTGAATTACCGCTTGTCGTATCCATGGGTTGTATTGTCTGTTGATTTCTTATATGCTTATTTGGACATTTGGACACATTGCTGTGTGGATTTATTGGATTTTGGAAATTTGATGATGTTTGCCTGAACCGATTATTATTATTTTGAACAGTATGATTTAAAGGTCGAACGTCTTGTGAATGTGATTGATGAAATGAAGTTCCAACATTCGGAATAACGCTTGAAAAAACTTTTATAATTTTGGTATAAAAACATTCCACAGAATCAGAGTTTTGCTTAAGTAAATGTAAATCACGTATCAGACTTGTTTCATTTCTTTTATCTGCATAGTGAGTTATTAAATTGGTCAGTTGATAAACCGCGCTCTTAGTGAACAGTCGCACCGTCTCCTGATTCGTGCTTACTAACATCGTCTAATTTTAAACAACAAAAAAAATAAATTCTTTGTTTATTATCTTTCCGCGGTCTCCGTAATAGTTTCGTTCCACTGTATAGTAGCAATTATTTAAAGACGCCGTCCTCCTCTTCAGGTGGCAATTATCTTGCCATCTTGGACTCACCTCCAAAATCAAAACGAAAGAAAAACAATTATTCGACTACTAATATATTAAGCTCAAATGACTTACCGTCTTTATCACAGAATACTATCATGAAGAAAAACTTTTGTCCCAAGTTCCTAGCAATAAAAAATGAAAGCATTCAGAAGCCAATAAAATCATTATTTATTTTCCTAATAACAAAAGCTCTAGAAGGTATAACCACCGAACTAGGGTTGTAACGGAGGTCATCTATGCGGAGGCGGATGCGTATGCGGAGTTCAGAAATTGATCTCCGCGGATGCGGATTTTTAACGGAAGCGGAGGTGGAAAAATAATTTGAAAGTATTTAAAATACAAGATTTTGTAAAAATGTTAGTATTAAAAAAACATTAGGACGGAACCTAGATTTCCAGCCGAAGGAGCTATTTTTATGAATTGATTATTTCACCACCAGTAAAAGATATGATTATAATTCTTTTCAGGATCAATAAATACACTCTAGCAATACACGAACCATTTTTTTTTTTAATTAATTTAAAATAATATATTTGCAAAATATTACCATCTGAAAAGCCATATATAAACAATTGGTATCAACGGAGCCAATGAAACACAAAAACCAAAAAAATGTACATTCAGCATGACAGTGGCTGGATTATTATATTTTGCGCAAACATGACGAAATGGCGGCTGTTTGAGCAAGTGTTCGAAAAATAAGAAGTCTGTTTGAAAAAAAAAAATAGAAAAATTAATAAATTATTGTTTACTGAGCCTTCTGTTCAGTACTGTTAGTGCGAAAAAAACACAAAAAAATTACAGAGCAAAATGTATAAAAAGAAACAAATAATTTCTTGTGGTCAAACCAGCAGCTTATACTAGTTTCGATGACCACTACGTCATCATCATCAGTAAGCTTTGTTCGCCGAAATTTAATAGTCTACTATCATACTATATCTTTCTTCTTGCGTTGACCATTTAAGAATCATCGCAACAAATATAAACATAGCACGTCAAAAACTACATTTCCCTCTTCATATGCAATTGTTCTTGTAATCTTTTTGATATCACACATTTCTTGACTAGCGCTCCGTTGAAAGCTTATTTGGCGATACGAACGAAGGTGCAAGTGCTAATATATAAAGAGGGAAATGTAGTTTTTGGCTTGCTATGTTTATATTATTGCGATGATTCTTAAATGGTCAACGCAAGAAGTAAGATATAGTATGATAGTAGACTTTTAAATTTCGGCGAACAAAGCTTACTGATGATGATGACGTAGCGGTCATGGAAACTAGTATAAGCTGCTGGTTTGCCCAAAAGAAATGATTTGTTTCTTTTAATGCATTTTGCGCTGTAATTTTTTTGTGTTTTTTTTCGCACTAACAGTACTGAACAGAAGGCTCAGTAAAAAATAATTTAAAAATTATGATCTGTTCTATAAACACAAACAAAAAAACTTATAATTATAGTTTTTATTGGAATTTATTAGTCGGTATGCTATATATTCTTTTGCATTAGAATATATTATGTTTTGCCATAACCTTCAAAATAATTCAATGGAACCTAAATGGTTTCTACAATAATTCTATTATTCTATAAAATCTAGAAATTCAAATAAAAGAGCGTTCGCCTGAATTCATGCCTCTGCAAGAGACCCACATGCCGATAAGCCACACAGCATTTGTACCCAATCAATATACCTGCAATTTCCATAATCTACCGCAAAATATCACAAAAAAACAAGGAATTGGAGTTCTCATTAGGAAGAATATATCACATAAAACTATTCATATCAACACTATTATTATCATTAATCACCATAGAAATTGACATTGGGACAAAAATCACCCTTCTCTCAGCTTATATTCCGCCACATTAGGCATTCTCTTCAAATGATATCTACAATATCCTAAGTAACATTTCTACCCCGATTATTCTGCTAGGCAACTTTAATTCATGGAGCCCCCTGTGGGGCTCTCAAAAAATCTTTGAAGATATAATTCTTACGAAAAATCTAATTGTTTTAAATGATGGTCAACCAACTCATTTCACAACTCATTGCTTCTTTTCTCATGTGGATTTGATTCTCTGTTCAGAAACTATTGCCCCAAGGCTTACAAGTACTACCTCCCAAAATCTTTACGGCAGCGACCATTTCCCAATGTTCACAAATTTAATTACTCATTTATCAAATAAGATTAACGCTTAGCCTAAATTTTTAACCAACAAAGCAGACGGGCCCAGATATCAAATTTTTGCTGAAAGGATGCCATCTAGTTTTGCAGCTTCAACTAATGTAAATAAGGAATCAGCATCTATTATAAAATGCATTATTTCTGCTGCACACTATACAATCCCTCAAACAACTTATAAAAAACGCAAACTAGAGTCAGTAGAGCTCGCTTATCTAAGAAAAGAAAAGAAAACTCGTTGGTCTGAGCTTAAATGACATTGCACAATCTTATTCCTTGCAAAAAATATAACACCCTTTTTAAAAAGAAACTTAAAGAAGTCAAAAGAGCGAGTCTCGAGTCCCTCACTCACACACCCAACCCTAAAACAATTTGGTCAAACATCAAAATGCTTTCAGGAACCTACACGTCTACTAGTATTAATTTTATTGAAACCCTACAAGGACCTATTTACGATCTATAATCACTTCGCTTTAACTTGGTCAACATTGTCTCATGATTCCCATTTCCATCCATCCTTCATTATGCTTAAAAACGATAACTTAGCCTCCTCTTACAACAACAATCAACTTTCTGCTGATGTAAAACTAATCAAAAGTAAAATAACTCGTTTAGAGTTCGACTCTGTAATTTTCGCAATGACAGGGAAAACATCAGGTAAGGACAAAATATCCTTTCCAGACCTGGCACCTTGTCATTATGAGAAAAAAACACAGGAATAGCTAAAGAGTCAAAAAATCGAATTTGCACAGCAAAATGACAATCTACCGAATGCTCCACAGGCACGACCAATTGAAAGATTCTGGGCAATGCATTCACGTAAAGCTTAGGAAAATGATTGGGAAGCACAGAACTATCATCAAATGATTGGCAGAATTAAAAGAAAACTGAGAGAAATTGACGTATCGGTCGTCCAAAGGATGATGGAGAGCGTTCCAAGCAAGCTGCGTAAAATAGAAGAATATGGTCCATTGGCTGCAATTTTAATACGCAATTAAATAGATTTTGAACAAAATAAAATAATATAAGCAACTCTTTTTAGATATTTCTTTTTATGTGATTTCTACAAGCTCTACAAGTTAGTCTCAAAACTTGTGAATCACCCCTTATCTAAGATAAATTATGGTTTGGCATTGTATGGTCATTGTGCTAAAGTCAACATAAAGCAAATTATACCACCATATCATGCAGCTGTGAGAAGAGCAATAAGGGTATTTCCAACCTCACCCACCAATTTCGTCCTAACTGAAGCAGGTCTACCAAATATCGATCCCTAAACTATTATGCTGCAGTAATAAAATTCTTTATGATACTGTAAGAGCTGTGTCGAAATATAAAAGGAATTTGAAAAGAAAATCCACCATTGTAAAAGTGCTCTCCCAAGCTAAAGATCTATATATTTTTCCACCTCCTACTTTGAAGCCTTTTGATGCCTGTCCTTATTGGATCAGTTCTGATTCAAATATTGTGCTTAATATGGCTATTTGCCAAAAATCTAGCACAAATCCCATCATATATCGCAGTATGTACGAGGAAGTGACTATGCCTTTGCGAGAAAAATCCTATAAGCTACTTTTTACAGGCGCTTCAAAAACAGCACGTTACACGGGTTTCGCAATCGTCAGTTCAGATAGCGATTTTTTACAGATTGAACTCCTTTATAAACACTGCTCAGTCTTTACTGCAGAAGCTTATGCCATTCTCCAAGCAGTCTTACATGCCTCCGAATTCAAAGAAAAATTCTTGATTTGTACCGACAGTCTGTCTACCATTACAGCAATAAAAAAGGCATCAAATAAAAACGCATTCAATGTGACGATTTGCAATTTGCTTTACAAAAGCAAAAATAAAATTAAATTAATGTGGGTACCAGGCCATGCTGGAATCCTCGTAAATGAAAAAGCCGATGAAAATGCTAATCTAGCTACAAGACAACCACTTCCCTTTGGCAGGAAAAAAAGACACTTATAAAAAAGATCTTAGAGGAAGACAGCGCAATAAAATGGCGAGCAATTTCTCATCATTATACCTCCATAAACAGTGATGGCAGTAAGCCAACGCATCCACCAAACGGCCGCTGTAGTGATCATAAAGCTTTCATTTGCCTAAGGATTGGCCACTCCATCATTGCCTACTCGCATTTATTAAAAGGAGACGTAAGTCCTTCACGTCCTTACTGCCACTCAAACTTATCCATAAATCACCTCCTAAATGAATGCACTCACTTCTCTTCAATAAGACAGAAAATATTTCAAGATAGAACTCCTTCAGATCTTCTCAAGAATACTGTTTCAGGTTTAAAACGCTTAATCTAATTTCAAAAGAATAACATAAAATAAGGCAATTTTAAATAACTATCAATAATATCAGTAAGCCGAAGGACTTAGTTTCTAGTGCTTTTCTTGTACAGTAGTTATTAAGTATCTATTGTTCAAATAACAAAATAAAAATAAAATTTAATTGGTCTTTATAGTTTCCTATTCCACAGTAGTTCCATACATAATTAATATTTGATCAGCACTTCCGATTTTATTGCGTATGGCTCGTAAAATTAATTTTTCGTAACTACTACCTTTTATACTTGTTAAGCAACTCAAAATTTCATCTACATTGTCTAAAAAATTAAACAATAATCGAGGATTGGAATTTGTAAACTTTCAACAATCTATCCAACATTCATATTGCTAACACTATTCGTTTCGCACAAATTATAATTTGAAATTATATTAAATAGTCTTGAACTTCCACAAATATTACTTAACTTAATACTTTTGATTTTTGCCTTTCAATATAGTAGATATCTGGACGATCGATTCGAAGGTTCGGTGTCATCCACGTTATGCCAATACTCCTTTTACGTGGATCTGGAATCCGAAATGACCTACTTATTTAGAAAAATAACTTCAGCTCGACTGCGCCAGTTATGGTTTTATTAAATTTCGAAATAAAACTATACATATTTTCCGATGATTACTTATATATTATAATTTTATTATGCTGTCTCATTACAGAGTTGAAAAAGAAAGAATAGGTTGACGGAAATAGCTGATTGATGTAGATCATTATATTTGATAACTGATAAGATATCGATAAATGACGTATCATATCAGTGACGTGTAATATAAGTGACGTATAAACCAGTGACGTAACTCTCACCTACCCTTTTTTTGTTAACGGAAAACCATACAAATAATCAAGAATGTAGAAATAAAAGATGCGGGCGTCAATGTGCGCTTTGTTGTTGTTTGATTGTGCAATCGTTTCTTTTTTTTGTCTTAAGAAAAATTACGTTTTGTTGTAAATGTTTTGTTGAGTTGAACAACGTTGATGGCGGACTGCGAATCCCAAGCAAACGAAGCTAAGTCATTTCGTTGTATCGTTTTGTTTCGTGCTACTGCTACTGATGAGTCAAACAATCCTTAACATAATATTTGGAGCTTTTGCAAAAGACTCTTACGTGAAACTAAACTTAATTTTTCTTCGTGTAGTAATAGAGTGGGTAGGAACAAATACTGCTCACCTGAATACTGTAAAAATTTTTATGTGTTAAGACGCCAGCTTAATTTTCAGCTTTTTAGCGTTGCTCCAGCAAGCTAAAAAAAGTTTTTCGTATATATTTTTCATGGCTGATTTAAACTAAACACGATACTAGTCATTGCGTGCGTGTGAACTCTGTTGTTCACAATACATTTGGCAGTTTTCCTTTGCAGAGTTTCTATTCATACAATAAAAACGACAGAAATGATAACCTCGAGCAAATGTGGACTACAATTTATCGTAAAAATGCTTTGAAAAATTAATTGTAGTGTGTTAGAACAGTAAATAATTTATAATTGTTATTTTATTGAGTACTGTTCTATATAATGTGTGTCAACACCAAAAAAATTACACTTGACATATATAACTGTAATAGAAAAATTGGCTTAAGCAAGTCATACAACTTCATCCGCTGCTAGGCGGACTAATCAGGGACTTTTATGCCGATTGGTTAGAATTTGTAAGCGTAATATGTTTTCTTTTTTACATATGTATGTAGATCTATTGAGAAAAAGTCAAGCAAAAAGTCAAACAAAAATTCGTTTTCTGCTTAATTTATCGTTCTTAAGTGTAATTTTTAAAGTTTAATTTGATTTGAAGTTGAATTTAGTAATTATGTACATGTAGTTCAGAGCGAAACGGAAGGGAAAAACAAAGAGTGGCGTATAAGACATTTATTGCGAATTCATTTATTGTGCGAGTGCTTCGCTTTTGGGCAAAGAGCCGGCTGTAGAAAAGTCGAGTGTATAAGATTACAGGATGAGATGTATGCCAAATGATAGAGCTCAATGGGCCTAAATAGAATATCTAGAGTTGCCTTGCCAAAGCCTGCCCCGATGGCCGAAAATGCCCGAATTTCAGCCAATTTTGTCGTTCTAATTAAAACTGTAGTATATAACAACTTGAAATGTATGCCAAACAGTTGAACTCAAAGAGGCCTCTAGATAATACCTGGGTATGTTTAGGCTCTTCGATATCTATCATTTGGCACAAATTTCAAGCTGTTATCTTCATTAATGAAAATTGATCCAAAAAACCGGTGAAAACCCATGTTTGGGACAGGATTCAACAATGCAATCGCAGGTATTATATTAAGGCCTTTTTGAGTAGGTACAATCATTTAGCACATTTCGAGCTGTTATGTACTACAGTTTTTATTAAAACAACAAAATTGGCTAAAATTCGGGCATTTTCGGCCATTGGGACAGGCTTTGGCAAGGCAACCCTAGATATTCTACTTAGGCTCGTCGAGCTCTATTATTTGGCATGCATCCCGGTCCTTATACACTCGACTTTTCTGCAGCCGGCTCTTGGACTATTTTGTATTGATTAACTTTCACACAGCGTCAGTGGCGGATCCAGGATTTCCTTCAGGGGGGAGCTAACATTTTTATTGAATGAAAACACACATTGATTAAATTTTTCAACGAGCAATATTAATGTTTTTTGACATATTACAACAATCTAATGAGTAGTCCAGTCAAGGGTTTCAATTTCAGCTGAGCTGATATAGATTTGTTTATGAATATTTTCCAGAGCCAATCCATTCAAGCAATCTTCTGTCATTGTAGACCTTAAATACAATACAAAATTTCAATCGTTTTAACATAGTAAAACTTTGTTCTGCTGGAATTGTGGCAAATACTTGCAGTAGAATTATAATGCATTGGAAGAACGATTCCATTTGTTTTTTTTTTGGTTTTGATAACACTTTTAACAAAAGAAAGGTCTGATTTCTCATATACTTTTTTCTATGTATTTTAGGGCGTAGATTCCAAAAATGACAACCATTTTTTTTTTCTAAAGAATCGTTTTCGAGATATCCCCAAAAGAACTCTTTTTACTGCACTTTTTCATTTATTTGGATCATTTTTTTTTCCTTAAGAATCGTTTTAGAGATATCCCCAGAAAACCCCTTTTTCTGCACTTTTTTCATTTATTTGGTCCGATTTCTATGATTTTTTTTTCGACCCAAATCAGTTGCACACTATTCAAAAATTAATTTCATATTCTGTCTATCGGTTTGCTGTTCATGAGATAAGGATAGGGTTTGATGGAGTTACAAGCGGTCAGAGTGACTTTTTTGGTCTTTTCAAAAAAGTCACATAACTTCAATTGCTCCATTTAAATCCAAAAATCTTTCAAAATCTATTTTTCAACAAAATCTATTTCTTAACAAATATGTATTTAAAGTATATATTTGCTCAAATCGGACACAAAAAGTTAAAGTTAATTAAAAATCAATGAAAAAGGGTAATTTCCATATTTTCATGCATTCCCATATGTCCAAGTCTGTTGGTTCATGGTGTAAAAGGAACCGTATTTTTATTGATTTTTGTTCAACTTTAACATTTTGTATCAGATTTGAGCATATATATATGAGCATAGTATATATATATATATACTTAAAATATTTGTTAAAAAATAGATTTTCATCCTGAATATTAAAAAAATAAAAACAAAAAAAAAAAAAAAAAAGCCAAAAAAGTCACTCTTTTTGGAATATGACCGCTTGTAACTCCAGCAAATCCTATCCTATTCTCTTGAACAGCAGACAGTTCGACAGAAGATAAAATTAATTTTTGAATAGTGTGAAAAAACTGCAGAAAAAAAATTTTTTTCTTAACGATTCTTAAAAAAAAAATGGTTTTAATTTTTGGAATCTACGCCCCAAAATACATAGGAAAACTTCTATGAGAAACCATATCTCAATATGAGGCCCAAAATTGTAAGCTAGTGTAATGGGCAATACTTTCATTGAATTCAAAGTATCTTTGAAATCGGTTTTACAACAATGCTGATGACACAATTTAATTTGGATTAGCGCTCAACCTTACTGCAATCACTTTTCACTTTTGTAAGTGAGAGCAGCCTCTATGATTTTGTCAACATGCCTCACCGGTATAAAACGTTCTAAGTGTAAAATTCTCAAAAATGTACTCTGGAATTTTGATTTTGATTCTGAAATTTTATGATCCAAATAAGGATAGAATATTGCGGCTCTGAAACATTTGAGAAAGAAATGTGAAATAAAAATAATTTAAAACTAGTAATATTCGGCCATGCCGAAACTCACATGCCTAACACTTCATTGAAAGTACCTTTTAAATAAATGTTAAAAAGACGTTGAAGAGCTTGAATAAGTCGAGAAAAAATGTAAAAAGATTGAAAAAGTTTGAAACAGTTGCAAAAGACTGTTTGAAGGAATTGAAAAAGTCGAAAAAATAAGGAAAATGCTGAAAAATGTTAAAAAATTTAAAATGTCAAAAAAATATGGTAAATGATGAAAAATATTGAAAGCGGTTGAAAAACTCTCAAAAAATTGCAGAAGTTGAAAAATGTTGAAACAATTCAAAATCTATGAAAAAGTTGAATCAATAAAGAAAATGACGAATAAAGTTGAAAGAGGTTGAAAAAGACGAAAAAATACTTATGGAATATATGTATTTATGTATTGGAAAAAGTTAAAATAATATGGAAAATGTTGAAAAAAATCGAATAGAATTTAAATAGTCGAAATATTCTTCACCCACTTCTTCAATTCCACCTACTTTTGGATATGAAATGAATTTTATTCGTGATCGACATTCGCATACCAATTTTTAGCACAATGGCTTGTATATTAGTCTTAAAAATTAGGGCGGCGACACACCTACTGGTACAACCCAGTCTGATTTTAATCCAGAAATAGATTTCCATAAACTAACCTCTTAAGCCAAATTTTAGTATGATGAATCACCAAGTTTCATTAAAATCGCAGCAATAGTTTCAATGATAACTAAATAGATATGTAAATATAAGAATATTTGCTGGTCAAATTACGTCGGAACACGGAATTTGAAAAAAAAAAGTGAACTTAGCTTCTCCACGATCGGACCGGTTTCGAAAATTCTTATATTTATCAAAGTTTTTATGGAAATTAAAAAAAAACAAGAGGACTTACATTTCGGAAATCAAGTTTTTTTGAAGTGAACTGAAAATGTTTCATAAAGTCGTATTTTTTCCTTAGAGAGCATCTATGCGTTACAAACGGGATGACAAAGTTATTATAAACTCAGTGTTGGGTATATTTTACTTTTTATTATTTATTTATTTAAGAGCGGGAAAGAATCAATTAAGTGTCTAACTCAACAGCGATGGAAGATACTTCATTAAAAATATCATCAAATAACGTTTAATTTTTTCGCATTTCTGAAAACAGGTTGATAATTTGCTTGACATGAGTACAGGCTGAAGTTTGCGACTGAGCGACAATATAGGAACATTTACAATAGTTCTACTCTTTTAGATGAATTCGAGAAGAAGTTTGACACTGATGAAACTGTGCCTGGCATGTTACGAATTTCAGAAATATCACATGATTTTCCTGCACACAAATTCAGATAAAGTCTGAAAACAATGAGTGTAAAATGCTAAGAGTTGGTTTTCAGATGTCAAAGCCTGAACTGCTTTGATTTGTACGATCCTCCATGAACGTTCTTGAATAAAAATATTTTTTTTTCGCTCTCAGGGGGAGGGGGCTTCACCCCCCCTTAGTCCCCCCCTTGTATCCGCCACTGCACAGTGTTCATTAAGTCCATTTTGATAAAATGTAATCTAAGTTTTATGACAAGTGCACAATGTCATGCATATCATGTTGTTGTACTCTCACATTTTGTATGAAACAAATCCTATATGCAGTTGTGAGATTCAAATAAGAACTGTCCCAGAAAAAAATAGCGTTTTGTTGCTCAGTTATAAAAAAATACCCAATAGACTATTTCGTCTTTTTTCTTTTTTATTAATAATGGCTTAGTGTTCAGAACATAAATAATTAAAAACTAATTAACAAATTTTTGAAGTGAAAACTTCTTATGGCACGTTGTGCGGCTGAGGAAAAAAGTATAAACTCGCGACACCGACCGTCATCGGGATTCCCCGTCATGAATGCGATAGTAAAATTTGAATGTTCTTTGAAGACTTGGGAAACGAACTCGATTTTGGAATTTTGAAGACTTGGGAAACGAACTCGATTTTGGAATTTTGAAGACTTGGGAAACGAACTCGATTTTAGAATTTTGAAGACTTGGGAAACGAACTCGATTTCAGAAATTTGAAGACTTGGGAAACAAACTCGATTTCAAATTTGGAAGACTTGGGAAACGAACTTGATTTTGGAATTTTGAAGACTTGGGAAACGAACTCGATTTTAGAATTTTGAAGACTTGGAAAACGAACTCGATTTCAAAAAATTTAAAAGACGTTGCCTACTTTAAGGCGCTATTAATAATTTGCCCCTAAAGGTAGGCAACACTTTCTGACAGTTTTCAAAAATAGCGCCTAAAAGTAGGCAACGATTTTAAAAATTTCAGATAATG
Source organism: Tricholauxania praeusta (assembly GCA_949775025.1). NCBI lineage: Eukaryota > Metazoa > Arthropoda > Insecta > Diptera > Lauxaniidae > Tricholauxania > Tricholauxania praeusta. The sequence continues at coordinate 115,164,801 of OX459028.1, forward strand.
TTGCCTAATTTTAGGCGCTATTTTTGAAATTTGTCGGAGAGTGTTGCATACTTTTAAGGGTAAATTATTAATAGCGCTTAAGAGTAGGCAACGTTTTTTGAAAAATTGGCCCATGAAAGTATGCAATTTTTTGGAAAAAATTTTTAAATTTGTTGCATACATATGTTGACTTCCGGTTAGCTGTTGCTCAGTCAGCAAATTCTTCTCTGCTAGCGCAGACGAAAGCAGAGCCAGCAGCCCAAAGCAGAGAAAAATCTGAAATACCAGGACACCATGAACCAGGAGCAAGCAAATTTAGTTTTTTGAAAAACTTTAAAACGTTATATCTCGGCTATTACTAAACCGATCTAGACAAATGAGGTGTAATAGTTTTTTTAAGAACAAGCAGATTTGTTTGAAGTCATTTGTGTTTTGATAAACTGTCACTAGATGGCGTTTTAAGCAGTTTGAATATTTTAACAGCCATAACTCGGCAACGAATAAGCCGATTTTGATAAATGTGGTGTCATAGTGTCTGTAGAAAGAAGCAGATTTTTAAGTTAAGTTTTAGAAAAATTATGTTTAAGCTATTTAGTCACAGGTCCAGGTAATTTCTTTACTTGATTTTTTCTTATACTTACATAATTCGCAATGATGTTTCTTACTGCAATCAGAATAAATTTTTGTTCTCAAACATTAGGAATACTTAGCTCAAATTTAATTATTCACAGTTGAGGCTACTGAGCCGAATATACTTCTTCCAGCAATTTTTGAAGTGAAAACTTCTTATGGCACGTTGTGCGGCTGAGGAAAAAAGTATAAACTCGCGACACCGACCGTCATCGGGATTCCCCGTCATGAATGCGATAGTAAAATTTCAATTCATTCAACGATTGTTATGCTTACATGTTTGTTTCTTTCAAATTCCGCGTTGTTGCGTTGACAAATGGAGAATGAGAGCGAGAGTAAAATTTTGATACATATTCCGTTTTTGTCTTCCATTGCATAAAAAGAAAACGCACACATACCAACTAACACACTAACTTGCCATTAAACGATTTGTTTTCACTTCTGTCGGCACTCCCGGAGTGCAACCTGCCGTTTTTTTTTTTATATAATTCAACCATTTGAAAAAAAAAACACGGAAACAACAATTGCATTGAAAATTAGCGGAACCGAATCGTTTTTGTTATTTTGATTTTGTCATTTCATACGAGGAAAATCTCAAGCCAAAAAATCATCCCATTGACGTTGCGATTTGTTGTACAATTTTCCCCGATTTATTACTTTATGAAAACGGAACTATGTATACCGAAAGTTTTAGAGCAATTTTTCTCTTAGCATAATAAGACAAGAGGTGTTTTGCGAAACTGAAATATTTGAACCAAAATTATGTCACATATTTCATTAGCCATGTTAAATTATGAAACTTCTTATGTCAGCATAAGTCTGTTTTAGAATATGTCACCACCAAAAAATAAATGTCACGATGACAAACTGTGTATTTTATAAATAGAAATAGAGTGTCCAAGTGTTTTGGCTCGATATGATTCGTAATGTGTCGTTTATTTCACTCAACAGCGAATTGCATCAGTGCTGCCACCGGTTTGAAAGAAAATTTAACTGACCAAGTCCATCTCAATCCATGCACGCGTATTATTTCATATTACGGAACTGTTGTTTTTCAAAGGATATAAGGGGACCCATATTTCCCCGATTTGATTAAAAAATTTTTATGAAGTTATGGCTATTTTAAGTTATACGCATTTTAGGCTAAAAATTGTTTCAAAAAAGGGCATTTCCATGCAAATCAAAATAATTTTTGAAGTGAAAACTTCTTATGGCACGTTGTGCGGCTGAGGAAAAAAGTATAAACTCGCGACACCGACCGTCATCGGGATTCCCCGTCATGAATGCGATAGTAAAATTTGAATGTTCTTTGAAGACTTGGGAAACGAACTCGATTTTGGAATTTTGAAGACTTGGGAAACGAACTCGATTTTGGAATTTTGAAGACTTGGGAAACGAACTCGATTTTAGAATTTTGAAGACTTGGGAAACGAACTCGATTTCAGAAATTTGAAGACTTGGGAAACAAACTCGATTTCAAATTTGGAAGACTTGGGAAACGAACTTGATTTTGGAATTTTGAAGACTTGGGAAACGAACTCGATTTTAGAATTTTGAAGACTTGGAAAACGAACTCGATTTCAAAAAATTTAAAAGACGTTGCCTACTTTAAGGCGCTATTAATAATTTGCCCCTAAAAGTAGGCAACACTTTCTGACAGTTTTCAAAAATAGCGCCTAAAAGTAGGCAACGATTTTAAAAATTTCAGATAATGTTGCCTAATTTTAGGCGCTATTTTTGAAATTTGTCGGAGAGTGTTGCATACTTTTAAGGGTAAATTATTAATAGCGCTTAAGAGTAGGCAACGTTTTTTGAAAAATTGGCCCATGAAAGTATGCAATTTTTTGGAAAAAATTTTTAAATTTGTTGCATACATATGTTGACTTCCGGTTAGCTGTTGCTCAGTCAGCAAATTCTTCTCTGCTAGCGCAGACGAAAGCAGAGCCAGCAGCCCAAAGCAGAGAAAAATCTGAAATACCAGGACACCATGAACCAGGAGCAAGCAAATTTAGTTTTTTGAAAAACTTTAAAACGTTATATCTCGGCTATTACTAAACCGATCTAGACAAATGAGGTGTAATAGTTTTTTTAAGAACAAGCAGATTTGTTTGAAGTCATTTGTGTTTTGATAAACTGTCACTAGATGGCGTTTTAAGCAGTTTGAATATTTTAACAGCCATAACTCGGCAACGAATAAGCCGATTTTGATAAATGTGGTGTCATAGTGTCTGTAGAAAGAAGCAGATTTTTAAGTTAAGTTTTAGAAAAATTATGTTTAAGCTATTTAGTCACAGGTCCAGGTAATTTCTTTACTTGATTTTTTCTTATACTTACATAATTCGCAATGATGTTTCTTACTGCAATCAGAATAAATTTTTGTTCTCAAACATTAGGAATACTTAGCTCAAATTTAATTATTCACAGTTGAGGCTACTGAGCCGAATATACTTCTTCCAGCAATTTTTGAAGTGAAAACTTCTTATGGCACGTTGTGCGGCTGAGGAAAAAAGTATAAACTCGCGACACCGACCGTCATCGGGATTCCCCGTCATGAATGCGATAGTAAAATTTCAATTCATTCAACGATTGTTATGCTTACATGTTTGTTTCTTTCAAATTCCGCGTTGTTGCGTTGACAAATGGAGAATGAGAGCGAGAGTAAAATTTTGATACATATTCCGTTTTTGTCTTCCATTGCATAAAAAGAAAACGCACACATACCAACTAACACACTAACTTGCCATTAAACGATTTGTTTTCACTTCTGTCGGCACTCCCGGAGTGCAACCCGCCGTTTTTTTTTTTGTCATTTGATTCTTATAGAACTTCTTAATCTCTTTTAGAATCTTTAAAAAAATTTCAAAATGGTTAAAAATTAGCAGAGTTATAGCTATTTTTATGAGAAAAAACAATGCTAATTTTCTGAAAAGCCCCACCTTTTTTTCGCTTAAATTTTATTTTGGACTTCTACTGAGGACTTCATTTGAGGTGGGGAGAATTTTTTTTTCCAAAAAAAAAATTTATCTGTATAAAGAATCTGTGAAGAGAATATTCAATATACAGAAAAAAGTTGAAATGACAACATTCTAAACATATTAAATGAGTTCTTACGGTTTTCCAATATTCATCAGTTTTGAGAAGGTATTCTTTTGCAAATTTTACCATATTGATTGTGTTAATTGGGCTCATAAATGGCTTTTTTCTTGCAACTCTACCATGAAAATCATTCCTATGTAACGCACTACTTAGAGTGTTCAAGCATACATCCTTTCCAAGCCTACTATCCAGGGATAATTGATTTTTTTTGCAGTTTTGAGCGGATATTTTTTAATTTCGCTTAAAATGTTGCGTTATAATCTTCTATTAAACTTTTTTCCTTGCCCATCTTTGGACTTGCAAGTCAATCTAAAGTCTTGACGGTACCTTTTTATGATTTCGTGGGCAGTCGAATGACTTTTTCCGACTAATTCACCAATTTCGTGGACAGTTTTCCTTCTCCATATAATTTTATAATAAGCTGGCATGCTTGCTTTCCTTTTGGAGCCATTGCTGGTAATACGCGTTGAAATTAATATAATTTCTAACACTAAATGTAACTAATAGGTGCAAAGTAACGCAACGTAAAACAAAATACTCTTAATAATCCTTTATAGAAAAAAATATCGACAATTTTTTCACTACTTGGTATGTTGTCCGATTATTCATTGAGCAAGTAAAACTGAGTTATTCATTCTTTATAATTTTTAAAAAATTGATGGTTAGATTTTTTTAAAATTGTTTGTTGTTGTATGAATGGACGATTAAGGATGAATTGAATGGCATTCCAATTTTTTTGAAGTTCCAATTAGTTCGTAATTTTTCATATAATTTTTAAAAAAAGAAAGCTTTGTCCGATTATTCGTTGGAGCCACTGTATAATCGGCAACCAATTCCGTAACATGAAATAATCCACGTTCATGGTTTGAGATGGATTTGGTAAACTGTTTTTTTTTTTTTTTTTAATTCCAATATGTAGAATAATTATGAAAAATACATTTAAATCTGATTTACGGTTTTTTTATTGTTTGCTGAAAAACATTTAAAATACACATGCTTTGTTATTAAACTTTTTTTTATATATTTTTTTTTCGCATATTTATTTACATATATATATGGGCATTTCCACAGAAAAGTCTACTCTGACCGAAAAATTTAAAGTTAACCAACAGTTTTTTCTTACTTGCATTAGGGGGCGTTCAAGTATTACGTAATGCAATTAGGGAGGGAGGGGGGTGGTCTTGCAAAACGTTACGATGCGTTACGGGGGAGGGGTTCGAACAACGCGTTACATAACATTGTTTTTGAAGTGAAACTACTTTAGCGGGTGGTTATTTGAAATTAGGTGTGTATAATGAAACTCTTTCTTAATGTGTATGTTTATTGAATAGCTACAGCCAAAACATTTTATTAAAATGATAAAAGTTGACGGGATGTAGATAAGCTACAGCAATAAATGATACATCAAATTAAAGTACTCAACGAGCAGAATGTCCTTAAACTATCATCTTCGAGATCGTTTAACCAAAACCTGAGATATAAGCGTGGAAAGATTTCCTATTTTTATCCTTTATTGCTGTAGCTGTTCTAGATCCCATCAACTTTCATCATTTTAATAAAATATTTGCGTCTCATTTTTCGCCATTTTAACATATTTTAGACTTAAGCAAATGTTTATTACATTATGTGTGATTTTTTATTAAATAACAATATGAACAAGTTAAGGTGTTATCTTCAGCCAGGCCGAAACTCACATACCCTACGCAGCACTGAAAGAACATATATTTCAATAAATTTTAAAAAGACGTTGAAGAGGTTGCATAATTCGAAAAAAGTGTGAAGTGTTTAAAAGGTTAACAGAGGTTGAAAAATGTTGAAAAAATCGTAAATATATGCAAAATGTTAAAAAATTTTGAGAGTGGTTGAAAAAACTCCAATTCGATCAAAAAGTCGAACAAATAAAGGACAAAGAAATTTCATCACAATATCTTGCAGGGTTTACGAGATATGGTGGTATAAAGGTTAAAATTAAGGGCTGTGCCACGGGAATCTTTGGAAATTTGAAACCTAGCTTAATCCTAATTTAGTTCGCATGTACACCAAATCACCAAGTTTCATCAAAATCGTTGCATTTTTTTCAAAATGGGATTGTGAAAATATACTATACATAGAGTATGGGCGGTTGGCGTGTCCATAAACCGATTTCATCCATTTTTAATAGCAAGATGCCTGCAAGACGCTGATCAAGAATATATGTACTTTTCCATAAATCCCACGCCCCTTTCTATATGTTACAAACGAAATGACAAAATGAATATATCCCCGGTGTAGGGTATAATAAAGAAAATAGACATCGCATGTATTCCCGGTACTTTTCGCAACATAATTGTGACTTTTAGGTAAATATGGCCACTTGGGTGTTACGTAACGTTTAAGAGGGGGGGGGGGGGGGTAAAGGAAAACGTTGCGGTGCGTTACATGGTGGGAGGGGGGGTCAAAAATCTTCAAAAATTGCGTTACGTAATACTTCAACGCCCTCTTACTAAAGAGAGATATTCAAATTTAATTAAATTAAAGAGTTCAAAGCTTTCCTTAGTTCCGATGGCTATATATCGGGCTATAAAGTTCACGTTTTCGTTAGTTTTGCTTATTTCTAAGAGCATCTTTTCATTACAATTTACATTCCTAAGAGCATATGTGCAATTTCATTTTTATCGCAAAACCTTGGCTAGAACGATAACTAACCGTAAACTAAATGCAAAAGAGCAAACAAATATCAATTAATGGTAAAATTTTGATTTGATTTCAATGAAATTCTAAGATAACGTAACGCCAGACAAAAGCCATTTATTCTCATTATCTCTACTCTGACGATCGCAAATGCGTGAAATTTTGTATGTTAACAAAGGTTAATACATTTAACTAATTTTAATAAAAAACTCGGTTACTAAAATAATAGTTAATTTTATAATAAATTTCGAAAGTGTGTAACGTAACGCCAAATTGTCAGTAATTTCCTTGCATGATATTTTGTTTATTATAAATTTTTCGACTTTTCTGTTTTTTTGACGTTCTTCAACATTTTCCATATTTTATCAACCTCTTTCAACTTTTTAAGTGTTTTCCATATTTATTCTACATATTTAACCATAATAATGTTTAATTCATACTATTCAACTGATTTCAACATATTTCATATTTTTTCGATTTATTCAGCCTCTAAAGGAAATACGGGTCTCCTGGTAGTAATATATAATAGCTAAAATTGATGTTTTATTTCCGCTAATAAAAAAACAATTTTAGCTAAAAATTTTCCAATGGAAATTTAAGTAACGTAACGTCAGATACTGAGGCTAATAACAAAAAAAATCGAGAAAAGTTTTTAAATTTGACAACTTGGAAAATAAACCTATATTATATCAAGTCCTATTAAAAAAAGTTTTGTACTAAAAGCTTTACCCAATTCGCAGAGTTTTGCAATTTTGTAATCCAAGCCAAAAACCCACTTCTGCTTTTTGTAACGTAACGCTAGTGCACATTTTTGCTTATATCTTGAAATCCTTATGGTCGATTGTTGTCAATTTTCTTACTTAATATAGTGTTACTTAATTACTATGCATATATAAAAAAACCTTCTTAAAAATGTGCCAGTTTGTACTTTTTTTAAAATATTTTTTCGTACAAACGTAACGTTGTAGTGTATTTTATCAATAAGTAATATTAAGTACTACTTTACTACTATTACTTTAAACTATTGTGAATATCAATAATCTATTACTAAGTTTAAGCCACTGTAAATATACATTAAGTCACCATATGTTTTATGTTAAACATATGTTTTTGTTTACATAAACAAGGATACCGTTATTCCTGTATAAAAGCAGGAAGCGGTTTTAATAAAGGATCAGTTGATTCATTAGCCTTAAACTGGCTGTTTTAATTACAATTATCTAGCCTTAAATTGGCTGAACACTTCTCTCTTAAAAGAGCACTCTCGAAGCGCTTTACTGTTTTTTTTATTTGATTGCCCGTGGCGTTCTAACCACGCCTAAGCCACGTCCTAACGTAACCACCAGCCCAACCTACCTTACATGGCGATCCTGCCAGTACGTGGCAAAAACTTTATGCCAGCAGATGAATACGTGCCGGAACGCACAGCACAGGCCCCAGCATACACAGCTTCAAAAATTGTAGCGCAACCACAGAAACTCACTATTGAACAGTACAAAAAACGGCAACAACGAATCACCGAAGATAGACTTACACGAATTCCACCAACTGAAAAACCAAAACAAAAAGAGGAGGGAAATTGGTAAGGCTACGAAAACAATTAAAAATCCTACAAGCAATTGTGAATGCGGATCCACCACCATCATGGCAACAAGCAAATATAATATGGGAGCATATAATTTCTGTTGAAGCACAGCTTGAAGAACACAAAACGAAAACCAAGAAAAACAACTAAACTAAAACACACACATTTTCATTTTTACTTCATTTTTATTTTATTTTCATCTTAATTTTTTTATTTTACATTATATTAACACATTTTTATATTTATTCGTATAATTTTAACATAACTAAAATGGATTAAAAACTCAACACAAATCTTTTTTCTTTTCAATTATTTTTTTAACAAAAACAAAAGTTTCACTTGCAAATGTTGTCACCATTTGCTTTATTCTTTTTTACTTTTGACATTTTGAGGTAACATTCAAAAACTACAATTTTGGCATAGCTTCTTTTGGCTGTTCACACGGTCAATAATTTTTGCAAACATCTTTATTTCTATATACATACTTTATATATGGAAAAATCAAGTGAATAAACATCATATTTTTTTTAGTAAATGGAACAAATAAATACTTTCATTTTGGAATTGCAAAAATTATATTTAAACTTAAAGAAAAGTAAAAATAGAAGCTATTCAAAGAAATACATTCAGGAAAAATATGCAAGAATAAAATTTTTAAGAAACAAGTCAAATAAAAATTTGTAGCATAGCGGAAGCTGAAGATTATCGTAATTTAAAAATTCAATTTGATCAGAGCTACGAAAAATTAACAGAAATTTTAAAAAATTTGAATTTTAAAGAAGAATTTAAAGGTAGTATAGACCTGGACTTGTCTAATATTTGGTTGGAAGAGGATACAAAGATGGCTCATTTTGATATATCGGTCGTAGGAAAAAACCTACAAATATTCAAAGGAATATTTTCGGATTTAGAGGATTTTATTGTCCAAACAGAACTCTTATATGACATCTTGAGGAATGAAGATAAACCAATATTCATTAAGTACGTCTACAATTTCAAACTTACAGCGCAGGTCCGTAGTGTTTTAGGTCGATCTAACAAACTCTTGAATTTTACAGAGCTAAAAAAATTATTGGAGGACTCCTACCCAAATCCGAGGACTCTACAACAGGTTTTAACAGAGCTAGGGTCCGTTAAACAAAATAATAAAAGTATAGCTGAATTTAGAGAAAAAATTGCAGAGCTTTCAGACCAATTGAGCATATTCGAAATAAAAACCTTATCTAATCCGAATCAGGAAACAAAAAATGCGATCTATAAAGTTAGTGAGAGCATGGCTTTGAATGTTTTTATGACAGGTGCTAATCCTGAATACAAGCAAATTTACTGGCAAATCCACCGAAAACATTTAGTGAGGCCGTCGAAAGATGTACGACAGCCGAAAGAAGTTTCCATTATAATGAGAACGATGTTTTCCAAATTCAGAATAGTAGATACCCGAATGCTCGAGATTCACAGAATAATAATTATAGATGGAATAATTTTAGAAACAATAGGAATAATTATGGAAACAATAATTTCAGAAGCAATTCTCGAAATTACAATAACAACTTCAGAAATAATAATTCTAGAAATGAGAATAATAATACACGTAATAACAATTCTAGAAACAATTATCGAAGAAATAACGATAACAACAATAATAATCAGGGAAACGAAGATGGCCGGGCGGCAGAAACTGTCACCCAAAGAGGCCAAAACTAATTTACAAAGCTTCAAAAAACTTAAACAATTACATATCACTAAAATGTCGCAATGAAAACTTAAATTTTTTGATAGATACAGGGGCGGATGTTTCCATCTGTAAAATTAGAAATTTGCAAGATATAAATACACAAAATATATCACATTTATCAGGTACTAGCATTACCCTGTGCGCATCGCCTCACCTCAACCGTGGTGTAGATTCGATGTGCGGTCTGCGTGAAAATTCTATTTAAAAACTACTTTTGTATGAGGACCACCCTTAGTATGCACCCAAAATAAAATTTTTACAACCTAAGCAGTGCCTCTTAATATAAAAACCACATGATGTAAATTCCTTGAGAATCGATTTAAGCGGTCTTCGAGAAAATGATATTTAAAATATTTTTTTGTGTGAGGGCCACCCTAAATAAAAGTTTTGTATCCTTAGCTATGCCTCTTAACATAAGAGCTACGTGGTGTAAATCGTTTAACCTGTTATCGTGAAAATGACATTTTAAAAAATTTTGTATGAGGGCCACCCTAAGTTTGAACTTGAAATAAAATTTTTACGATCTTATCTGTGATTCTTTATATAAAAGCCATATGGTGTAAATTCCATGAGAATCGATTTTGCGGTCTTTGAGGAAATGATATAAAAAAAATTGTTGTATAAGGGCCACCCTAAATAAAAGTGTTGAAGCCCTATATATGACTCTTAATATAAGAGCTACGTGGTGTTAATTCGGTGTGAATCGATTAACCTGTCTTCGTGAAAATGATATTTAAAAATTTTTGTGTATGAGGGCCACCCTAATTTTGCACTTTAAATAAAATTGTTACAATCCAATCTCTGCCTCTTAATATAAAAACCATTATTGTAAATTCCAAGAGAATCGATTAAGCAGTCTTTGAGAAAATGCTATTTTTAAAATATTTGTGTATGAGGGCCACCCTAAATAAAAGTTTTGTGGCCTAAGCTATGCTTCTTAACATTAGAGGTACGTAGTGTAAATTCGGTGTGAATCGATTTATTTGTCTTCGTGAAAATGATATTTAAAAATATATTTGTATGAGGACCACCCTAAGTATGCACCCTAAATAAAATTTTTACCATCAAATCTGTACCCCTTAACATAAAAGCCATACTGTGTAAATTTCATGAGAATCGATTTGCCTGTCTTTGAGAAATCGCTATTTTGAAAATATTTGTGTATGAGGGCCACCCTAAATATGCACCCTAAATAAAAGTTTTATAGCCTATGACACCCGCCCGATCGATACTAACATACTGTAAAAATTTCATCAAAATCGGCTGGATAGTTTTCGCGTGCATAAGAGACAGACAGACAGACAGACAGACAGACAGACAGACGGACAAAAAATGAATTTTATATAATAGATAACCAATGAGATCATAGAATGCATTGGTACAACAAAATTAAACTTAATATTTGAAGACTGCCACATTCAACACCATTTCCATATCGTTCATAACGATTTCCCAATCGCAACCGATGGAATCATAGGACGCGACATTTTAGAAAAATACATGTCAAAAATTGATTTTGAGACATTTAATATAACTTTCATAATAAATGAGAAAGAATTTACTCTACCAATAATGTCAAAAAACACAAATCGAATGAGTATTATTATACCAGCACGATCTGAATCTATCGTACCGGTTAATATTAAAGTTAATGAAGATAGCATCGTTTTAAATAAAGAAATAGCTGATGGAATATTTCTAGGAAATACTCTAATACCAGCAAAAGGTATATTCCATGTTAAATTACTAAATACGACTAATATAGATTTAGTTTTGGACAATTTACCCTGCGAGATACAACCATTGAAAAACTATAATGTCTTTACTTGGGCCGAAACCAATTCACCAAACAGATTTGAAGAACTCTTAAAGAATTTAAGAATTGGTTGTAGTGAACCGGAAGCGCAAGAGTCACTTATAGAAATAATAAAGAATTTCGAAGATATTTTTCACCTCCCATAGACCGTTAGTGTCACTTTTTTCACATAAGAATCCGTCATCGAAGATGACTCGTATCAGGTTGGACCTATGCGACTATAATTTTGAAATAATTTATAAAAAAGGAAAAATGAGTACGAATGCGGACGCATTGTCAAGAATAGTTCTAAATAGTGAATCATTGAAAGCAATGATTCCAACAGGAATTGAGCAGAATATGAAAAATATCCTAGCTATCACCAGAAGCAAAAGTAGATTTACCAAAAACTGCAAGAATGATAACACTGAATGCCTTTCTGGCAAAAATACTGATGAACTTTTTATTTGGGAATGTACTTCCATTTCAGATGTAAGTAAAATGAAAAAAATTAGGTTCTTTCCTCATAAAAATTTTGAAGGATGTAGTGATAATCCATTGAACACATCGTTGTCTTTGGAGAAACTACCATCCGAAATTGAGGTTAAAGATAGTGAAGTATTAGTTAGATGTAGTGATAATCCACTGAGCACACCGTTGACTTTGGAGAAACTATCATCGAAAATGCTTTCATTAGGGATTCAGGAGCTCGCATTAAAGAGCACAGATGAAATATTTAAATTCATAACAGTAGCAGAATTTAAAACAATGTATAAAAATTTCAAACGAAATAGCGTAAATTTGAAAATTTTAATATATAACGAACCTAAAAGAATACTGAATAAAGATACGCAACATGAACTTATTCATGAATACCACAATTCGACACACGGAGGTCATATGGGTATAAGAAAGACAATTTTGAAACTTATACAGAAATATGTATGGAAAAATATGAGCAGAATGATTAAACAATACATATCGAACTGCAAGCAATGTAAAATAAATAAACAAACAAAACATACAAGAGAAAATTTAACCAAGCCAGACACACCAGGAACTAGTTTCGAGGTAGTATCAATAGACACGGTAGGCCCTCTGCGTATATCGAATAACTATCGGTATGTACTAACGATACAGTGTGAGCTAACAAAATATGTAGTAGCATGTCCGATGGAAACAAAGGATGCTAAGACTGTAGCGAAGACATTAGTAGAACATTTCATTCTGACCTACGGACATTTCAAGAATCTAAAATCGGATAAGGGTACAGAGTTTACCAATCAATTAATGTCTGAAATATGTAACCTATTAAAAATCAAACAAATTTTTAGCACTCCATACCACCATGAAACTTTGGGCTCTGTAGAGCGAAATCATAGGGTACTTAATGAATTCTTACTAAACTTTTGTAAAGACGATGAATGGGATTATTGGATTCCATACTTTTCCTTTGCATATAATACAACACCGCATGTCGATACAAATTACACGCCATATGAGCTAGTTTTTGGAAAACTGTCAACTTTACCAAATGACACGATTATGTCAGATAAGCCAGTCTATAATACTGATGATTATGCACAAGAACTAAAACAAAGATTAAAATTCTCTTTAAATAAAGCTAAAGAATTAATTGAAACTGTTAAAAAGAACAGAACACAGCAAAATGTCAAAATAAATCCCATAAATTTAAAAATTGGAGATTTAGTTTTATTAAAAAATATGAACAGAAGAAAAAATTAACCGCCATATCTTGGCCCATATAAAGTCATAGAAACAAAAGGTGTCAACACTGTTTTAGATTTACGGAACAAAATCAAAGAATATCATAATAATATGCTAAAAAAAATGAATTAATCAGATTTATTTCTATTAACATTAAAATATTATTGTATCACAAAATTATTTGTATTAAAATAAAAATAATTTTTATCTTAAGGATGAGGGTGTAGTGTATTTTATCAATAAGTAATATTAAGTACTACTTTACTACTATTACTTTAAACTATTGTGAATATCAATAATCTATTACTAAGTTTAAGCCACTGTAAATATACATTAAGTCACCATATGTTTTATGTTAAACATATGTTTTTGTTTACATAAACAAGGATACCGTTATTCCTGTATAAAAGCAGGAAGCGGTTTTAATAAAGGATCAGTTGATTCATTAGCCTTAAACTGGCTGTTTTAATTACAATTATCTAGCCTTAAATTGGCTGAACACTTCTCTCTTAAAAGAGCACTCTCGAAGCGCTTTACTGTTTTTTTTATTTGATTGCCCGTGGCGTTTTTAAGCGCCGGCAAAACCACTAGGCAGGTCCTAACGTAACCACCAGCCCAACCTACCTTACAACGTAACGCCAGAATGGAAATGCCCATATACATAATTTCTACTATATGTCGAAAAATTCGGAGAGTATCGAAAATGTAGCCACATTTATGTAAGCTTCTCACAACACAAAGGTGCACGTTTCACATGGTAACGAACTGGTTTTTTTTCTTTCAAAACACAATAAGAATAATGCTTTCAACACAATTAGAGCGGTGGCGGTAAAGCGGCGACGAATATACGCTGTCAAAAAAAAAAAAAAAGGCGACGAAAAATCGTTTGAATGAACACAATTGCGGCGGACGACTGCTTTTCACGTCTGATTTCTTGTGAGAGAATCGTATAGGGAAAAGAGAGTGACAAAAATAAAATTTGTAAACAATAAATTTTAATGAGAAAATCCTATTGGCAAAGAGAATGACAAAGAAATGCAACACTGATCCGACGTAAAAATAAAATTAAAGACTTAACTAAAATAGACGTGACGAGACGGTAGCAATTGAACGAACGTTTGCACTCGTTTCGTCTGTTTTGACATTTAACCCAAAATGTTACGCTAGCAAACGGAACGAAAAAGCTGTTATGACGAGTAGCAACGTTCTGAAGTTCGGTTCTTACGGAACAACTCGTCTCGTCAAAATGTTTCGTTCACTTTCGATCAATTACGTTGGTTCATTTTGGCTATCAACATTGGTTTACATACACTCGAACTTACTCGTTACGTCTCGTCTATTTTGGTTTAGGCTTAATTCTAAATCAGTGATCGGCAAAGAGCGAAACCCAAATTTTTCCTTGCGCTCAAAAAAGAGGGAAATCTAAAACGCTCTCACCACTGAGAGAAATTCTTGTGTGTTATAATTTGTTTCCATATATTCTTACAATTTCCATATTGCGATCGCAGTTCTTTCTTTTTAGCTCTTTGAATCTATTTATTACCGAGTGGATAGGAACAAATTATTTAAAGAAAATTCATTCAAAATTTATAAAGTGAAGTTATAAAAAAATTCAGTTTTTATGAAAACTTATGATATATTTTTTTTTTAATTCAATATGTGGCAAGAAATGTCTTTCTATTTTCCCTTAATGTATTTCCCCTAAAACGCGCATACAAATTAAACATTACGGTTGACCAAAAAAATTTTCTGCGAAAAAATAAGGTTTTTCCCATTCCACGTTAAACATTTTTCGCAGTGCAATAATAAAATAGACAGCGCGAACATACTCATTCAACGTATGAATTGAAACTGAAGTGTTGAATTCGTTAAGCAAGAGCGAAAGCTTATGCTCTTCGCTTGGCCGCGGCCAGATGGGCTGCCGGTCACTATTCTAAATCGACGGCGAATCGTCAGCAGGTCACCAGTCGTACGCCCCAATTCTGTTCAATTTCACATGATCAAGTATGTTATAATTTTTGACAGCGTATATTCGTCGCCGCTTTACCGCCACCGCTCTAATTGTGTTCAAAGCATATGTGTACTCGTATAACTTCGGAATCGCTATCTTAATATCGTGATATAAAGGTTTCGTGCTTGCATAGTACAAAACTGAATTGTGCGCACAAATTAAAATCGGCATAAAACACGATTGAATTGTACCATACTATACATTTTCAAACACTGATCACAATATCTTGCACGGCTTACGAGATGTGGTGGCATAATGGTTAAAATTTAGGGCTGTGCCACGCTCCTGTAGGAAGCTTTGAAAACTTGAAACCTAGCCTAATCCTAATCTTGTTCACATGTGCATCAAATCACCAAGTTTCATAAGAATCGCTGCAACTTTTTTCAAAATTGGCCTGAGTAAATACATATATATAGCCCAAGTAGAAATTTGTAACTTTTAAGGTCACAAAATTCGCGTGCGAGTCACAGTGTGGTTATTGTGACTAAATTTTGTGTAAATAAAGTCACTATTCCTGTATTGAGACACATCAACCGATTATTAACTGCGAAAATACTGAAAAGTTCAGTTTGACTTTATGGTAACATTTCAGTAATTTTTATGTACCAAATTGATCCGATTTGGGTCAAATTTTAGTAACAATAACTACACAGTTCTTTTTGAAAGTAACCTGTTCACAATATAATGTGAATAAAAGTGACTCAAAATATGACTATTTTGTACACTAATTTAGTTAGAGACACATGTCGGTCACATATGTGTACATAACATTTTGAAAGTAGAGCGGTTTAAAAAAATGTTTTTTTTTTACGATGTGTCAGCGGATATCTATAGCGTTACATATCTTGAAAATGCTCCTCATAAGATTCTCATCATATTGGATTAGAGTCGTCTGTTTGAAGTTGTCAACTTTTGAAGAAATAGATTGATTTTAAAAATTACTCAAGTTATAGGAGCTATCGAATTTTCGAACAAGATATTGGTGGTTTTTGTCTATTTTCAGAAGAAGAATTTGAATCTGGGAAAATTGTTTCCTCATCTTCTTCTTTTCTTACAAAAAATTTGAAAATATGCCGGAAAACAATGGAAAAATACGGATTTTCTATTTAAAAATTGCACTATCTTCTCATTCGCTGCCGTAAGACGCATATTAAGATCTAATTTCATAACCAAGATATCTGAATTTTTCTAAATTAACAGAACTAACATTCTTCGAATCGGAGTCGACAAATATATGTACATATTAGAGTGATTAAAATTTTATGCGGTTTACGGCATTCTACTAAGCGGATAAAAATAGAAGAAATCTGATGTTACACGGGAGCGTGAAAAAAATGTGATAGCTTACGCAATTCTTAAAATCAATATTTTGATTCAAAAGTTGACAAATTCAATCAAATTCAATATTGATAAAAATCTTTTGAGGAGCGTTGTCAAGATGTGTAATGCTATAGATATCCGCTTACACATCGTAAAAAACACAAACAATTTTTTTAACCGCTCTAATTAATAATGAGTTACGTTGAAATTTTTAAGATTAAACAGCTTCGCCCTTAAAGGTACACACGAACTACTTAGTGTAGTTATTGTGTAGGTTTGAGAACAATCGTGTAAATTAAGTCATGTACACCTTGGATGCGCATCCCATAGCTCAAATAGCTCTTTTAGCTCTTACAACAATAACAAAAAATATTAAGCTCATCTCGAGCTCTTTCCGTTTTTCGAGCAAAATCATTTTGGTTCGCAATCACCATATGTATTTTGTTATTGTAATTTTTTTTCAACACATCGGCTCGTTCAACCCTTGCCGTTGTTTAAGTTAAATAATTTCGGTCCGCAACCACCGCATGTATTTTGTTCCTGTAATTTTTTCTGCAACGCACTTTATTGTTTGTGTGATTTTGTTTTCAATTCATTTGCTCCTTCACCTTGAGATTTTTGTTTTTGTTTACATGCAATTAGATTGCCGCCGCTATTTCAAAATTTTCGTCAATACTAGGAATTTTTTCGCAAAATATTTTTAATTTTTTACCTAAATTGAAGTTGTTGTAGCCGCCAGCTCGCGAACAAATTTTTGTGCGCATCCCTGATGTACACCAGACTGTGTAGGTACCAGAACTACTTAGTGTAGTTATTGTGGAGGTTTGAGCACAATTGTGTAGATTAAGTCATGTACACCACACTGTGCAGGTATCTGAACATAAGCTTTGTACTGAATGGTTACAGTGTAGACGCAATCGGTCACAATATATGATAAGGTCACAAATAATCCTTACGCCATTTTTCATATGACATCCATTTTGATTTGATAATTGTAAGTAATTTCTAAAAAAGTTGTTATGCAAATTTAAGGCTCAAATTATCTCAATAAGTCTATAATTATACATTTAAAACACGTAGTAAACGTTATAAGATCATTCCAGCATTTTAAAAAGCGTTTGATTAACAAAAATTTTTTTTAATATTTTAATATATTACTAAATATTCGATATTTATTAAGCGTTTCTTGTTCAACAGAATATTAATATTTATAATAAAAATATGCTTTGTTTTGAAGAAAAATTTTAATTGTGTTTCTTTTTTTTTTTGAATTGTATTTGAATTGTAAAATTCAAACTTTTCGTATCGAATGGTTTTTGGGAGTAAAATTACCTAGGTGGCGACACTCAAACAGTCGTAACTTTTTTGTTTATGAAACGTACTAAAATTTTTTTTGAGCAAAAATTTGTGTAGACTTTACAGAACAATTCTGTGGAAAAATGTTGTTTCTAAACATACGAGAAGTTGGTTTAAATTCTATTTGTTTATTAAAAACTTAATTTTTTATAAATAATAAACAAAATTTTTATAAAAACTTTATTTCATATAAATTGAAAAACATTTCTTGTCCTATCACAAAAATTTCAATAAATTTTTCCCAATATTTACTGAGGAATCGCAATTTAAAAAAAACACCCACATAAAAGTTCGCTTGCTCATAACTTTTTAAAAAATCCAAACTTTGCAAAAATAAGTATGAGGCCTTAATATTGATCAATATATCTTCAAAGTTATGCAATAAAAAGTTTAAGTTTAATAACTTTGGTTTTAGTGTGTCCAGTTGAGAAAACTTTACTCATTCATTTATGTTTACAATACTACTACAATGATAAAAGCAACTTTAAAGTAAAATATTTTCTACATAAAAACGTCTGTGTGTGGGTCGCTATAACTACTAAGTGTGGTCACAAAGTATTAACAAAATCAGTAACACTAACTACACATTTCCCTATATAATGTATTCCCCACATGGTAACGGTTACTTGCTATTTATGAAATATAGCGGGATTTGAGTAGTTATCTACACAAATACTAAACCCAAACAAACCGAATGTGTGGTCACAGTGACGGAACGCTGACTGAAATTTCTACTTGGCGTGTTCGTAAACTAATTTCGGCCATTTTCAATAGCAAGATTCAATTAGCTTTCTTGGTTTTCCCGTAAACCTGATTTTAACAGACAGACAGACGGACAACTCTAAATCAACTCAGGTGGTGACGCTGATCAAGAATATATGTACATATATGGGACGTTCCATGTCAACCGGGACAGTGGTCTGCCCAAAATTGGGCGCAGCGGAAAAATATTTTTAAGGTGGCAAAATGTTCGTATGCTCCAGAGCTTTCATATGAGAAAGGGTGTTTTCGAATTTTTTTTTTTTAAGGAAATGGCTACCATAAAACGGCGCCTACATATAGATATCTATAGATATCTACTATTATTAAACGAGCTAAAATTGTATGTATATAAATAAATAAATATGTATACGACTGAACTTTATTTCGAAAACAGCTGCAGCGATTTTGATGAAGCTTACGGATTAGGTGCATATAACAACAAAAAGAAGATTGGGCTAGATTTGAAGTCCTTAAAAACTCCAACAGGGGCGTGGTACAGCCCTAAACTTTAATTTTTATAACGTGATAAATCGCAAACTACTTAAGATATTTTGACGAAATTTGGTAAACTGATGCAAATGATAAATATCTTCAATAGTACCAAAAGTGGGCGGAATTGGAGCAGAGGGCGTGTTATCTTTCAACAATTGAAAATTTTGATTAAAAATTACTCAAAAACGTCGCTTACGATTTTCAAAAAAAATTTTGAAGACGATACCGCTAAAAGCAGTCATCATAACAAGCTTTGCCACTATACTGGCAAAACTCGTTAAAGGGCGTGGTACAGCCCACAATATTTATAAACGTTATTATAAGAGAACTAACAACGCAATTGTTATGAAATTTAACATGGTATATATACTGGATATTGGGTATCTTGTAACCAAAAGTCGGCGCAACGACACTTGTAGGCGTGGCACCTTCCATACATGCGAAAAAAGTAAAATGGTTTATTTAGTGTACTATCAGAATAATATTTGTTAAATTTGGTGTAGAGATGTCAGTTACTATAAGCTTTGAAACTAAATGGATTTCGATGGAATTGCATCAGTGGGCGTTACACCTCCCATACATGCAAAAAATGTTGAGTGTTATATTGAGTGTGCTATGGGAGTAATTTTTTTGAAATTTGGTGGGAAATGGGATTACATCAGTAGGCGTGGCACCTCCCATACATGCAAAAAAATTTTATAGTTATATTAAGTGTGCTGTGGGAGTAATTTCATTAAAATTTAGTGTAAAGGTGTCTGTTACTATAAACTTTGAAATTAAATGAAAATTGACGAAATTGCATCAGTGGGTGTGGCATTTCCCATATTAGCAAAATACGTTAAATGTTATTTTTAGTGTGCTATTGGAGTAATATTTTTGAAATTTGGTGTAGAGGTGTCGGTTACTATAAGATTTGAAACTATATGAATTTTGACGGGATTTCTTTAGTGAGCGTGGCACCTCCCATACAAACTATAACCTCAATGCCATATTTAGCAAACTAAGGGAGTGATCCGAATAAAATTTGGTCTCAATATGTGCAGCCTCATTCAACTTAGTTCGAGTTTTTCAACGTCTTTCAACTTAGTTCGAGTTTTTCAACGTCTTTCAACTGCTTCATTATTTTTCAACCTCTTTCAACTTTTCTCAATGATTTTCTACATTTTTCATATATTTTCAACATTTTCAATATATGTTTGACGTTTTCAACCTCATTCAACTTTTTTCGAGTTTTTCAACTTCTTTCAACATTTTTCATTCTTTTTCAACTTTTCTCAACATTTTCCAAATTTGTTCTACTTTTTCAAACTCTTTCAACTTTTTTCGAGTTTTTCAACCTCTTTCAAATTTTCTCAACATTTTCCATATTTTTTCGAGTATTTCAACCTCTTTCAACTGTTTCAACAGTTTTCAACCTCTTTCAAATGTTCTCAACATTTTTCATATTTTTTCGAATTTTTCAACCTTATTCAACTTTTTTCAAGTTGTTCAAGCTCGTTCAACTTTTTTCGAGTTATTCAACTTCTTTCAACATTTTTCAACCTCTTTCAACTTTTTTTAACATTATCCATATTTTTCGAATATTTCAACCTTATTCAACTTTTTTTCAATTTTTTCAAACTCTTTCAACATTGTTCAACCTCTTTCAACTTTTTTCAACCATTTCCATATTTTTTCAACCTTGTTCAACTTTTTTCGAGTTATTCAAACTCTTTTCAACTATTTTCGATGTTCTCAAAATTTTTAAAATATTTTTAACATTTTCCATGTTTTTTTTTGGACTTTTCAACTTCTTAGCTTAACACTGCTCATTAGGGTGGTTCAAATTGCAAACATGTTCCGATTTTTGGTGCTCAGGCCTGAAAATATATCTTAAGACCATGAAGCTCGTGTGCTAAAATATCACCTCAATCGGACCATGGGAAGGCGTGTCAGTGGGTCGATTTGTGTGATTTTTGTGCATTTTCGAGACATTTTAAGGCATAATTGCTCACGGTGGGCTTTAACCAACTTTTAATAAAAAAAAACTTTAATTGGGGATTATTTGAGATGTAATTTAGAGTCGATATATGAAAAATAGAAGAAATCCTTAGAGCTTTTTTTTATAATTCCATATTTACTGCTTTTTAATGATATTACATATGCATAACATACGTATGAAATTTAAAAGATATTCGATTTTCTTCAAATTTTGACACGTCAAAATACTTTATTAGATAGCACTACAGTCTAAATTTCAGCTTCCTAGGGTCTAGAGAAAGAACCATATTTAGACCTAAAAATAGTCGTGTTTAGTCCGGTTTAAAAATATTTATTCTAAAAGCCCTCATATCTAAATTTAAAGTTGTGGATATCAAATTTTTTTTTTTTATGTAATCTTTTATACATAAAATATAATTTAAGCCTCTAGACCATAAGACTTATTTTTGCGACCCGATTAAGTTAAATACGTCTTAGTAAAATATTACTGCTTTGAAAACGGTGTACTCAATCGTAGTTTTATTCATATAACTAAAGACCAATCGTATTATGTTTGTCTATTTATTCACTTTTAAATGAGATACGATATAGTGAAAATGGTTGACCAGGCCCAGAGATATCAAACATTGAATTTGGCTATTTTCGCAAAAATTGCGTTTTTTCGAAATTTGACCTAACAGTACTCAAGACCCCGAATACCTAGGGAGCTGAAATTTGAACTGTCAGACTGTTTTTTAAGGTTCTTTAACGTGCCAAAATTTGAGCATAACCGGATGTTTTTTAAATTTCATACGTACGTTATACACATATTATACTAGATAATATTACTAAAAAACAGTTAATATGAAATTAAAATAAAAAAATTCTAAGGATTTTTTTCCTTTTGATGCATTTCTACTTTTATTAACATCCCAAATAATTCCACATTCAAGTTTTTGTTGTAACTCAACTTGTCATTTAAAGTTGGTTAAAGCCCACCGTGTGCTTTTATTAAAAAAAAAACAGTTACATCGAGGTATATTTATGGTTATAATTTTTTATGGTTTCAATATAATGTGAAATATGTGCGAAAATTATAAATCAGACAATTGGCACAAATTTGAGTGTTGATTCATTGGTATGAATGTGAAAAATCTGACATATGTCCACTTTGCTCGTTCGAAACCATTCAATCGGGCATCTTCTTATACATAGAAAACAAAATGACAAAGTTTTTTTGTACCAACAATGCGATCTGGAGAAATTTTCGATAAAAAAAGGAAAGCAAATTCGTTTTAAGAAAATAAAGACTTTTAATTCATTTTTGTTCAAGAAACGTTTGTATTTCACATTTGGCGACCACTAAAGTAATTTTTGAAACTTTCTTCGTTATTTGTTTGCTGAATTTTTGCACAAGAGCGATCGGTCTTTCTGCAGGATCGTTTACAACATGTAATTTTTGGGCTACAATCTTCGATTACAGTATATCTACTAAAAAAATTTAACCCTTAGCGGCACCACTTCAATTTTTTAACAATCCGGCACATTGGGGTCTTTCACGACCCCACGTTGAAAAAAAATTTATAAAAAACCGAATTTTCAATTCCAGGCTTCAGAGCCGTGGTCGAGTATTGAGATGACTCTACTCTATGAAATTCAATGATTATTAGGGATATTTTTCAAAAAATGTTTGTGCTACATGAGGCTAAACTTGAGTATATTTAATAGTTCGAAAAATGATTTCAACATTTTCGTGGGTTCGTTCACGGCCCCATGATGCCGCTAAGGGTTAAGTTGTTTACTTTCGTAGAAAATACTAAAAAACAGAATATGCGTACAAATTCTTGTACATTAGCTAGTTGAAAAATTGAATTTAATTATTAAGTGCTGTGAACAACACCGCAGAAAGAGCGATTGAACTTGTGGAAAATTTTTATAAACAGATAACGAAGGACGAAGATCAGTTTCAAAAATTACTCAATGTGGTCCCCGAAAACCGAAAAAAATCTCCAAAATGAACGATGCGAAATACTTGCGTTTTCCATATATAAGAGGATGTCCGATCGATTGCGCTTAGTGCCGTGGTAGAAAAATATAAAATAGGCATGGTTTTGGGAGATCAAAGTGGACGTATGTCAGATTTTTTACATTCTTATCAATGAATAAATATTCAAATTTATGCCAATTTTCTGACTTAAATTTTTGCACATATTTCATATCATACTGAGTCCATACAAAATTATAGCCACAAATATACCCCGATGTTGACATATTTTTTTTAAGTAAAAGCAATTATGCCTTAAATCATTTCGAACATGGACAAAAATCACACAAATCGACCCACTGACACGCCTTCCCATGGTCCGATTTGGGTGAAATTTTGGCACAAGAGCTTCAAGTCTCAAGATATGTTTTCAAGCCTGAGACCAAGAATTTTGACGACTTTCAATTTTCCCATACGACTTTTGAACCAGCCTACTGCTCATATATTATCAACATTATCAGCCTTCTTCACCTGGTTCAACCTCTTCCAACTGCTTTCAACATTCTCCATATTTTTTTTGACTTTTCAACTTCATCAACCTCATTCAACTGTTGGAAGATTTCAACCTCTTTGAATTTTTTTCCGACTTTTTTAACCTTATTCAATTTATTTCGAGATTTTCAACTTTTTTTCAAGTTTTTCAACCTCTTTAAATTTTATCGACTTTTCAACCTCTTTCAACATTTTTCAATCTCTTTCAAATTTTTATAACATTTTCTATTTTTTTTTCCAATTTTCCAACCATATTCACTTTTTTCGCGATATTCAAACTTTTCCAACTTTTTCAAAATTTTTCAACCTCTTTCAACTTTTTTCAACAAGTTTCATATTTTTTGAACTTTTTCAACCTCGTTCAACTTTTTTCGGCTGTTCAACCTCATTCAACTTTTTTCGAGACTTTCAACTTTTTTCGAGCATTCAATCTCTTTCAACTTTATTAACACTTTCATATATTATCGAGTTAATCAACCTTTTTCACCTGCTTCTACCTTTCTCAACGTTTTTCAACATTTTCCATATATGTTGTTTACGGCTTTTCAACTATATTCCATATTTTTTAAATATTTCCGACTTCTCATTCAATTGCTTTACATTTTTTCGACTTTTTCAACCTGAAAACGAAAAACCGAACTTTGGTCGGTCTCCTGGTACTCTATGTATAAATATGCATTATGCTGTTGGTCAACAGCCATAATCATAATCGCTAAATTTTTTTATTTTGTAGCAAGGCTGTGAAGAGAGGGAGTGCAGTGTATACCATTTTTTTCAATAGTAGGTGGTGCCACGCCCCTAACAGAAAATACGTTGCCACTGCTAAACTAATTGACCGATTTTAACAAAATTTGGTTTGTTGATAGACTGAACCATAAGAAAAGTAATTAGAGCCTTTGAGTTCTTTAATAGGGCGTGGCATAACCCTTAATAGGAAAAAATGCTGTCTCAGCGGAACCGCGTCATCGATTTTGATAACCTTTGGTATGGTGCTAGATTGAATCCTGAGTAAAGATATTTTTTTTGAGTGGGCGATGCCGGTAGGGTAGTGGCACCACCTACTATTGAAAAAAAAGTATACACTGCACTCCCTCTCTTCACAGCCTTCCTACAAAACAAAAAAATTAAGCAATTATGATTATAGCTGTCTGTCAACTTCCTATTTATACATAGATGTCTATATGTAGGCCCGTTTTATGGTCGCCATTTCCTTAAAAAAAAATTTCGGAAACACCCGCTCTTATATGAAAGCTCTTATGCATACGAACATTTTGACACCTTAAAAACGTTTTTCCGCTGCGCTTAATTTTGGGCAGACCACTGTCCGGGTTGACATGGAACGTCCCATATACTTTTGCATACCTGCCACGCCCCCTTCTATGTTTTACAAACGGAATAACAAAGTGAATATATCCTCGGTGTAGGGTAGAAAAAGCCAGAGAAGTTGCAAAAGAGTTGATCGAAAATCAACTTTATAAGGCATCCGAGATTAAATTAAGAACGACAGGTAAGCGAGACTCAGCTGAGCTTGTAAGTGAGCTGTTTAATGCTTCCTCACAGAGAGGTACTTTCATTAAAAAAGTGAGACCAGTATCTGATGACCCTAAAAGCCTTGAAGAAGTTCTCGCCATGATCATTGATACCAATTTGTCAACGCGGCAATATAGACTGATAAGGCAATATTCGAAAAATATAAATCCTAAACTGATAGTAATACTGCTAGGCGTTTTTTCAAAGAAGCAGATATAACAGCTAAAATAACTGGTATAAAATTGGAACTAATTGTTCGTTTCCGTGCCTTGCTTCAATGCTTAAACTCTGGCCTTCCAATCAATGTAGATGCTTTCCAAAAATACTCGCAGGATGTACCTATATTTAGAGTTATATCCTTGGTACTATATGCCACCAACAGTGCACAAAGTGTAATAAAAACCTGCATTATACCTATTGGCCAAATGCCAGAGGAGGTACAGGAAGCACGTAATAAGGATGTCCGGCGTTATAGAGAGCTTTTTACGAGAAAAACTTCAAGGATCGATACAAATATTGATTTGATCTATAGACTCTTGATAACATTGGATCCATTTATAGCAAGTTTCCGCAAAAATGCCTGATAGGAAGTATAGAGACCTAAGTCTGGACACGAGCATTGCTTCAAATGAAAAACGATAACTCTTCTGATGCGAGCGATTTAGATGAGTCTTTAAAGTAAATTTTAGAAATTAGAATGTAAGCATTTTTAATATTTATCCTTTTCATAATTATGTTTTGTTGATTAATTTGTTATGCATCAACTTTACAGACATGCTTATGATGAATCTAGTTATAAAGACCTCGTATTTACATATGTAATGGTCCCAAGTAGGGTTGCCAGATGGTCTTGATTCGCATGGATTGTCCAGATTTTTATTCTCAATTAGAAATATGTTCAGATGAAATTCGAACAACTGTAACAACCAATCCTTTAACGTATCATTTGCCGATAATGCGTTCACTACATAGTGAACATAGGCATAGTGACATTTTGCCTGGTGCAGGGGCTTGGGTGGCTATAGTAAAAGGTAAAACTTTGTGCATCATTTTTCCTAATGGAATTTTTAGTTGCCATCCTAAAATATACCTACATACACGATTTTATTTCGACAAAAGTGAAGAATTCCCGGAGCGAGAGTTTGATTCACAGCCGCAAGTTGTTTAGTTCTTGATATGTGATATTGCTTAATATTTTTTTTATAACTGTGGCATTGATTTCCTCTTCTTAAAGATTAAAAATAGTAAAAACAAATATTCGAGACTAAGAAATGTTCTCTAGTCTCATATTTTATTTAATGCCTAAATAATAGCAGAACACCATTCAAAAGGTTCTTTGCGGTGCGTGTATTTTACAGCAAGTGCTCTAAAAGACCATCGAAGAAGTCTGAAATATTAATGTAATTTAAAAATGAATTCCCAAGTTGTTATAAACTTCGCCAAAGACAAAATTAAAACGCCAAATCTTTTCGTGAAACTTTCGGAACATCATTTGCAGTATGTGGCATCCAATGAGAATATTAAAGAGTTAGCAGAAATATAAATTACAATAGAGCAGTCAATTTTTACTGAAATATCAATGTCAAAATCATGATATAATAGAGCTAAGTGGCTGGTTTTACAAGGCTAAGCCTGGAATTTCATGACAAATTTTTAGGACAAAGAAAGACAATTTGATTTTTTTCTAAATAACAATTCACAAGTCATATATATAAAGTTATACAAAACTTTTGTAAACACATGGCATGATCGATACATATATACATTAGGGTGATTAAAATTTTTTTTTTTTAGTTTTTTTTAAGGTGCTGTTGCTTAAAAAGTAAGTTTATGATATGAAGAAAAAGTTCACGAAATTTCAGCTCTGTAACTTAATTTTATAAGGTGGCGCCGGAGCCTGTTAGTTTTACATGTAAATTGTATGGAAAAATTATTTTTTACAAAAAAGGTATCTAAATGAATAGGTGATTAGTGTTGTTGAGCTGAAAAGGGTCGTTTTTCGACGTAATTTCTTACGCTGAATCCGAATCTGGCCTCAGAATTGACCCATCATGTCGGAATCCTGAAATATTTGAGGTTAATTACCTGAAACATAATGTTTTTTGTCTACTTTCGAGGTCATGTATAGGATTCAAAGAAAGTTGATCAGCTTATTTTTAACAAAAGCATCATTTAGTACCATCCTTGCCCTTTAAAATGAGCTTTCAAGTGGTGATCTGTGATGTTTCCTTGCAAAGTTATAGCCATTTTAAAGTGACATGAATTGGATCCCCTACAAAGGGTTGCAACCCAACAATATTAACCAACGGGTTTCAAATTCATGTCACCTTGAAATGGCTGCAACTTTGCAAGGAAGCATCACAGATCACCACTTGAAAGCTCATTTTAAAGGGCAAGGATGGTACTAAATGATGCTTTTGTTAAAAATAAGCTGATCAACTTTCTTTGAATCCTATGCATGGCCTCGAAAGTAGACAAAAAACATCATGTTTCAGGTAATTAACCTCAAATATTTCAGGATTCCGACATGATGGGTCAATTCTGAGGCCAGATTCGGATTCAGCGTAAGAAATTACGTCGAAAAACGACCCTTTTCAGCTCAACAACACTAATCACTTATTCATTTAGATACCTTTTTTGTAAAAAATAATTTTTCCATACAATTTACATGTAAAACTAACAGGCTCCGGCGCCACCTTATAAAATTAAGTTACAGAGCTGAAATTTCGTGAACTTTTTCTTCATATCATAAACTTACTTTTTAAGCAACAGCACCTTAAAAAAAACTAAAAAAAAAAAATTTGAATCACCCTAATATACATATATGTAAAAAAATGCGTTTCAATTTTGACCAAAGTTTTAAATATTTTGCTGCTTTAGTTTCAAATGAGTGAGGAAAGCTTTTTTCATATACTCAGAAGCACTACTATTATTTCAAACAAAGAATTATTTTCATCGGCCCTGGTCAAAACTAGTGCTTCACCTAAAACCAATATACATACATCGTCATCGTTCTCGGTCCTCATAACGATTACAAGACAATATTAAAAACTTCTTTCTTATATACCGAGGACGAAAACGAGAAGCTATGACCGATATCTCGTTCTCGGTGACAATTTAGTGTTTATCGTACGATAAGAACATTGAGCACGCATACATCATACGACGTTAAAAACAACAAAAAAAAACGATGATATATCGTCGACTTACAAGTAAAATTGACCATCTACAAAAAATAAAATTTTGTGTTTTTGATGGAAAGTATACAAACTCTAATTATTAATGCAAGAATGAACTCTTATAACACACCTCATCAGGTACTGTACACATTTCTTTTTAATAACCAAAAATAATATATCACAAAGTTAAGAGAACTTAATTAAAATTATAATTGGCGTTACTCACCAATTATTTTTTTGCAGATAGTCAATTTTGCTTGTAAGCCTACGATCAAGAATTATATGTAAAAGAACAACGCTCCCAGAAATGTCGATAATTGGAACGTGTTACTATTTTAGCTAGATTAGAATTACGGTCTTAGAATGAGGGGAAATGTCTTTTTGCGTATTGGGATTTTTAGCAACGAAGCTGAAACTCCCTCTGATCTGCCATATTCTATTTTATTAAAATTTTCTATTTTATTTATTTAAATTAATAGAGAAGTTTTTTGAAAATATGAAATGAAAATAAACGCTATAAGAATTGAAAATTAAAAAAACGGGGAAACCTTTCGGCAACTATGCAATAATTTCAATATTAGTTGTGATTATTAAAAGGAGGAAAATCCTGATGATAATTACTCACTAATATAATTACTTCCCATATTAATTAATTTATTTTACATTTGAGCTGCATTTGAGAAAATTCATTTCTATTGCTACCAGGTAATCAGCAAATCCAACAACATGATAATTATTTTGACTTCTTTAAACTTGAAAATTTGCAGCTGTTGCCACGTAAATTTTGTTATTGGTTTTTCTTCAGAAAAATTCAGTTGAAATAATCCTAAAAAAATTGCGTGTATTTATTGTTGCTTTTTTGTATGTAGTTTACAACTGATACCGTTATTTGTAATTTTGTTGGTATTTTTTCGGCAGAAAAATCACAAAAATTACATATATCTTGTTTGCTTGTGTGTGTGCTCAAATTATGCTAATTTTTGCAACCAGGATTTTTGCTTCGGGGGCAATAAATATATAGAAATGATGATCTTATATTTTTCCAATTTCTTGTTTTACTTGAAACGAACCATTAGTTGAAACAAGTTAATACTAAATAAGTTCAATTAGAATAGCTTAGTCACTAGAACTGATTCTGCACATTTTCAAAGATAAAAAAATGGAGATTTCTTTAAAATTAACACGGAAACTATATCAATGTGTCAAAATACACTACTGCTATCGCCGTGTTAACATAAACAACTATTATTACACACAGAAGTACGTTGGTTATCAATAGGGAAAGTACTCAATCACCTTTTTAATGGAAACGCAATTCGAACTGAAAGAATGTTTTAATGATTTTTTTCTGGTAAGCTAAGGTTGCTTACTTGACTGATATTTTTTGATATTTGAAATTATGGTCAATACGCTTTCAAAATTGTGTGTATGAGTCTTATCCAACACTCAGCGACTTTATAGAATTTTCTAATAAAGAGGTCGATAATGAAACGCGGCTGCTTTTTGTCGAAAATTTAATGGCTCTAAAAAGCAGCTTCCGGAAGTATTTTCCCTGTCCTAATTCTGGCAACGACTGGATCAGGGGCCCATTCAATACAAATGTTAGTAATGCTAAGCAATTATCGACATTAGAGCAAGATATGCTTGTGAATATCTCTTGCGATACGTCTTTGAAACTAAAGTTCAATAAAATTGAACTAACTAACTTTTGGTTACTGCTAAAATCCGATTACCCTGCACTTGCAAATAAAGCCCTCCAAAGCTTGATTCCGTTTTGTACAACGTATTTGTGTGAACAGACTTTTTCCGTACTATTATATATAAAATCAAAGTATAGAAACAAGCTTAATGTAGAAGCAGACCTGAGGATAAAAATTTCGAATATAGAGCCGGACACAGTGGATTTGGTTTCAAGAAAACAACATCATCCATCTCATTAAATAAAATCTTCTATATATGAAAATATAACAAATTTAGTTTATAAAATAACCAATAGTCACCAAAAAAATTATTTTCAATATAAGCTTTATTATTATTATATTATTTATTAAAAAAAAATTATTTTCTAAGCTCTATTTTGACCAAGAAATATTTGTCTGAGTTTAATGTACATATTTTGACTTGTAACTATATTAATTCTTTAACATTTCCACAATTTGTATTCATTTGAGTTTTAAATTTAGATTTACATTATATGAAAATCCTAATAAAAAATGTTTGCCTCTATAAATGCGCAAGATTTGTTAAAATACAGAGAGATATAGTAATGGTATGAGTGTCAATATTTATTGGAAAGTAGTGTCAACTTTTGGAACTTCAAATCCGGAAAAGACCTTTGAAAAAAAGCAAAATAATAAGACTTCGTTCCTTAACCTCATCAGATAACCGGACATTTTATGTCTGATTGAGTTTGACAACCGGACAAAACTTTCAAAAACCAGACTGTCTGGGTGAAAACCGAATGGTTGGCAAGAAGGCCAGAAAGTAAGCTTGGGGTCCGCAAAAAAAATTTAGCTCGATAGGGGGTCCTCAGACTACATAAGTTTAAGAACCCCTGATGTAGATTATTCAATGAGCTTCCGGATTTTTTAAGATCATTGAGGCTTTTTGAGCAAAACTTAAATGATATCGAGACATTGTGTTTCCTAAAATGAAAGCTGATTTCTTATCTCCCTTATACTATATATTGATTGATTTTTTGTTTGCTTGTCTCCCTCATATCTGAGGTATCTTTTTTGTTTAAGCTACTGTATGTTTAAATAATTTTTCTGTTTGTTTTTGTTTTCTGATTATAACTTTAAAGTATTAATGAACACTGAATTTGAAAATTTCAAAGTGAAAAAAATTCCGAATAAAAATTATAGTTATATTTATTTTGCATTCAATATAAGAGTTGTCAAAATTGCAATATCTTCCCGGGTAGATACTATACATGCGAAGGTTAGGTTAGGTTAGGTAGGAGTGGCAGTCAGTTACAAAAACCGACTCACTTAGACCAAATTTGGTCCATTGTGATACCACAGGGTACTTTACCATACCCTCTCATTGAACCATCCATATTTCGTAGTAAAACTAAATAGCTGACTTATGCTAACATGTCTAAGGTCATCCAGGTCATCAAACAAAAACGAACCAAGTGTTTTGTGGCGTTTTCTAGCAAGTCCAGGGCAGGAGCAAAGAAAATGATGCGAAGGTTAACACTATTCTTCTTTTGAATAAAAAATGTCTCTACTATTCACCTAATATTTATGTTGATATTGTAAAAGACATATATATTATTTCATAAAGATTTGTAAAATGTATTGAATATGATTACAATAATAAAAAAAAATAAATAAAATGCTCAACAATACTTATAACAAGAAAACAACATCAAACATACATATGTAAAAATTGAGAGTTACAAATAAACGAAATATTGCTTAGCAAGTAACCAGGAATTAAATAATTTTTAAACTATGTCAGTTGTTGCTCTACTAAGGCAGTAAGTGCCTTGAAGCTCATTATGAAAAAAAAAAAAAAAATGCAGCGATTTTGATGAAACTTGGTGATTTGGTGTATATATGAACCAAATTAGGATTAGGTTAGGGGTCAAGTTTCCAAAGATTCGTACAGGGGCGGGGCACAGCCCTAAATCCATATCTCGACAACCGTGCAAGATATTGTGATAAAAACGCATACATATCAAATATATCTTGAATTTTGATTGAAGTGGACGGAATCGTAAAAGTGGGCGTGGGGCTTTACAACAATTAAAAATTTTGACTCTGTTTATCTCGAAATTCACATAAAGAAAGCGCTTCATTATGCACACCTAAGTTCAAATCACCACGCGCTAAAGAAGTTTCACTTCAAAATCAATGTTACGTGAAGCGTTATTCGAACAACGTATTTTTTAAACAAGCGAATAGACGTGTTTTTTTTATCGTGCAACTATATTTGATTTTATAATGTTTTAAATACACTAAATAATTTATCCAACGCTAAGAATCGTTTGTGGTGCATGTTTTCAAGATATTAGCTCTAAAAAAGTTTTATAAAGTTGTCAACACTTCAGAAACTAAATTAAATTGCACTTTGCATTGTTACTGACATTTAAAATTTACATACATATAAATACACTTGTTCTCGCAATTTTTATTATACTCATCGAGTGCAATATGTCAACAACTAGAGCTAAAACTTTTAGTGCAAAAAATCAACTTACGACAATGACCCCGACGCAAAATGACTCACCGGCCAACAAAAACATCATAAAAAATTCTCTCACTGTGCAGGAATTGGATGATCGCCTCGAAAAGCAAAGTGAAATGCTCATGAACTGCATAAAAAAAGAAATGAGTAAGTTTCGTGAAGAGTTATATTTGAAAATTGAAGAGGTTGAGAGAAATTGGGTTATCAAATTCAATGAAGCTAACGTTGCCATAGCTAGTGCTGTTGAACGCATAGAAAAAATTGAAAATGAAACAACTGACATTGCAGCGCTGAAAGAAGAAGTCTCTGAAATACAAAAACAAATTGGAGTGCTGGAAAGAAAAGAAGTTGCTTCTGATGCTGTGCTGTTCGGTGTACCTGAGTGCAACGACGAAAATCTGTCCGTTATGTATAATAAACTCTGTTTCTCTATCGACTGCAAACCTCCTCAACTTATCAGCATTTTTCGAGCGAAGAGAAATGGTTTAAGAGCAAGAGATTCAAAATCAGCGATAATTCTGAAATTCACAAGTGCATACGGGCGTGATACTCTTCTTCGGTCTGCAGCTTTGTATCGAAAGGTAAATAAAAAAGAACTCTCACTAAGTGATGTTGGGTTGAGCTCTAATGATAGCTGCTATCTTAACGAAAGTTTAACTAAGCGCAATAGGCAATTGCTACAAAATGCAATAAAACTGAAGCGCAGACAGCAGCTATTTGCAGCATATGCGAGGAAAGGGTCTATTTTTGTAAAGAAATTTGAAAACGGTGACACATACGAGATTGAAAATTCTACTGAGCTTAATGATATAGTTGCGATTGAAGCTAACGTAAATGCATAGCATGTTTAAGGGTTGCCAATACCAAACAATTTTTATTATTTTAACATATATATTTATAGTATTTATTATTATTTTTAAATATAGTTTTCTTTCCCCTCTCTTGCATTTCAAACTTAGCTCTACAATTATATACTTGTATTATTTTTATTTATATAATAAGTCGTATTATAAGACTGTTACTTCTAAAATTGCTCTGATATTGAATTGTTGTTTGTATGGTGTTGGATGAAAGTATGGATGATGGTGTTGATGACAAAACTAAGATCCTTTTGAATATTCTTTGTAAGCAATATAGTGGACTAACAGTGGTTCATTTTAATGCTAGGAGCTTGAATTTAGCAAAACTAGATTACATTAAATATGTGTTTGACAAATCATCAGTTGATTTAATTTGTGTAACTGAAACTTGGCTGCACAGTGATTTGTGCGACTCCATTTTTAATTTAAATGAATACAACTTGCTAAGAAATGACAGAGTAGACAAAAAAGGTGGAGGTGTAGCAATATATTATAAAAAGTTTTTAACTGTTAATGTTTTAAATAAGTCTGAAAATAGTCAAGTAGAATTTCTAAATGTTGAAATAAAATGTAAGCTAACTAAAACTTTTATATCTTGTGTCTACAATCCTAGTAGAGAGTCCAGCCTGCAACCTTTTTTCGATGACATTGCTAATACTTTGCTAATTGTAAACTTTGACAACCTAATTATTTGTGGTGATTTGAATGTTAACATTTTAAGTACTGAAAAGGCTACCATTGATATGCAGAACCTTGTAGATACTTCTGGTCTTTCAATTGTTAATAGCGTTATGCCTACCCGGTTTGGAAAAAACGCTAATCCTAGTTTATTGGACTATTTTATAGTATCTGATCTTTCCAATGTTTTAATTTTTGATCAACTTGGTTTTATATCCGACCATGATTTAATTTTCTGTACTTTGGATATACAGCATGACTGTCCGTCTCCGGAAATGCGTTCATTTTATGATTATAGAAATATAAACTATTCAGCATTATATAATGATGCCTTATTAATTCCTTGGGATGAATGTCTCTTTTGCTGCTGTGTGAATGAAAAATTAAATGTATTTACGGATTTTATCAAAAAATTAATGGATAAGCATTTACCTGTTAGAACCTATCAAGTAGAAAACCCTGCCTGTCCTTGGTATACCCCTCGCGTAAAACAAGCTCTAAAATACCGATCTAAATGTTATACTGCATGGAAACGTAACCAATCTGAAGAAAATTTTACAAAATATAAACGAGCTAGGAATGATGCTATTAAAATAACACGTGAATCTAAAAAGTATTTTTGTCTTAAACAATTAGATGTATCTTTACCTCCAAAGCGGTTATGGCATAATTTAAAAAAACTTAATGTTTATTGTGATAAGAACCAGATTTGCAATATCGATCCCAATGCTCTAAACAGTTATTTCAACCAAACAAGTATGATCACACATTCCGCAGATGATGATCCTTCATCATGCAGTCTACATGATTCGTGCCAGTTCCATTTCTCACCAGTTACTGAAATGGACGTGTATCTCAAGGTTTGTCAAATTAGATCTGATGCAGTGGGTGAAGATGGGATACCAATAAAATTTATAAAAATTATTTTACCATACATAGTTAGACCCCTTACACATATAATTAACCATTGTTTCACCACATCGTCTTTTCCCAACCTTTGGAAACTTGCCACCGTAACACCTGTGCCCAAAAACAAAAATGCGTCTACTCCTCAGGATTTTAGGCCTATTAGTGTACTCTCTGCCCTGTCAAAAGTTTGTGAATTTTTGATAATTTCAAAATTTTCAGTAAATAATTCTGATATTCAACCTATATATATTGCTAAAAATAAACTCGAACTTGTGCGAAAAGTAAAAAGCTTAGGCTTTTACATTAACTCATGTTTTAATGCCGTTGATCATATTAATAGTGTGGTGAGCAAAATATATATTGTTCTACGAAATCTCCGTCAGTCCTCTGTTTTTACTCCCCAGGAGACTAAAATAAAGCTTGTCAAACAATTAATACTTCCAATCATAACTTATGCAGAAAATATATATTGCAAGCTCGACTCAATTTCACTACATAAGCTTCTGGTTGCTTTTAACTTTGCTGCCCGCTATGCTTTTTCCCTCAAGAAATTTGATCACATTTCTGAGAAACGCTGTGAAATTCTTGGCTGTGAGTTGGTTAATTATTTATACGCCAGAAATTGTATGTTTCTACACAATCTGGTTTTAAATCGTACACCCGCATACTTGTACAACAAACTGCAATTTAGCAAATCAAATAGGTATATAAATTTTATTAGCCCAAAATTCAACTTTTTAAATTCAACAAGGTTCTTTTTCATCAATACCATTAGAGTATGGAACAATTTACCAGCACAACTTAGACAAACAAATAATCAGAGCAAATTTAGGAATGAGATACTAAACCATTTTAAGAGCAATTCATAATTCTTATAACTCTTATGCAATTTTTATGTTATTAGTATAAGTATTAGTTTTAGTTTAAGGAAATACATATGTATACTTCAAATTATTATCTGATTTTACATGTAATCATGTTAATTGTGCATCAAAAGACTAAGTCTTATAGCACTAATTTATAAATAAAAATTGAAAAATTGAAATTGAAGAAACAGTCAAAAAAATTTTTTTAATTCTTGAAAATTTGAAGGTGTCATGTCCCCTTAAGGAAAACTCGGGCTTCTTTGAATGAACAACTGGGCAGAAAAAAATCTAGTTCATCTGACTTATTGGATGAAAATGATATCCCTATATTAGCTGATAGCGATAAAGCAGAGAAGTTTAATAGCTTCTTCTATAATATTGTACAAAATGCGGGAATGAGTATCGCACAAGAAACCAACGATGATTATAATTTTTTCAATACAGTTGTTTTTGTACCTATATGAAGAGCTGAGATGTAAAACCCGCCAAGTCCGTATTTTGCGTTTTTGGGAAAATCGAAAAAACTGTTTTCCACTGAAATTTAACTATAGTAAAAAAGTAGATTGATCCATTGTAATACTGCCGTACTAAGCGAAAAAGACGTATCTCAAAAAAATTCATTTCGAGATAATTGATGTTTTGTTTATGTCAATTTGTTGAAATAACTGTAAAATTGAGATAGATGAAATTTTTTTAGCAGACTTTTTTATATGATTGAACTAAGATGCCGACATTTAAAGTATTCCATTAGACGCGTAATTTCTTAAGCTATCCGATGCCATAAGAATCTCGGATATTTTTTTTTTTTTTTTTTTGAGGTAAGTCCTTTTCTCTTAGTACGGCAGAATAGTTGTCAAAAGTTATTAAAACCCTGATTTTTCATTACATTTAATGACCTAATCTATAAGGCCTACAAGAAAAAAATTTGACTTGGCGATTTTTGAAATTGAAAACGTAGACTTGGCTGGTTTTGAAAGTGAAACCTCGGGACTTGGCGGGCTTAGAAAAATAATAATAGTAAAAGGTTTCGAAATCATTTTTTTAAAAATGGCTAAGTTTAAATTAATTTCAAAAGATTTGAATAAATGTAGACTGAAATTTTAATTACACAATATAATTTCCATGTTAAAATAACATGTATTTATGAAAGCCGAATCTTTTTCAATGAAAAATTGGACTTCAGCGGGTTTTGATTTTCAGAAATGTGGACTTGGCGGACTTTGATAAAAAAAATTTATAAGAAATTATTGCAATCAAAAGTTTGTGAAGGAAAAATTTTTTTTTACAATTTAGAGTACGCAAGCTTGTAAACAAACATTTTTCTGTCCCTTCCTACAATATCTCACATTTTCATACTTTGTACTTGGCGGGTTTTGCATCTCAGCTCTTCATATGATAACTTCTACTTTAATCCTTGTAACTCTGATGATATAAAATGTAAACTAAATCAGTTGAAAACTAATGTAAGTGCAGGTTTTGACAAAAAAACATTACGAACGCTACTCAATGAAATGATTAATGAGTCAATATTTCCTGATATGTATATTGAAAATTCATAAAGTTATTCCGATTCCAAAAAGTGTAGAGGCTAACAGGTCTGTCTTGTCTACTATTGAAAAAGTTATTGAAAAATTAATCTTTGAACAATTAAATGACTACCCAGAAGATAATAATATCTTATTTGATAGGCAATTTGAATTTAGGGAAGGTTCAGGAACCGAAGAAGAAGTGGTAAATGTGGTGATCAACCAACAATATTTGTAGTTGCTTAGATGCAGGCTATAATGGCAGGTGTATTTTTCGATTTTTTTAAAGCCTTTGATTTAGTTGATCATGATATTTTGATATCTAAATTAGGTGCTCTTAGGTGTTCCATGTCTGCTGTAAGACTAATGAAAGACTACTTAAGTAACAGAAGGCAATTTATTTAGTTGGGTAAATTAAAGAGTAACATGCTACCTGTGCCATGTGGAGTTCCTCAAGGCAGTGTACTTTGGCCCTTATTCAAAATTTACACAAATAATTTAAAAAATATTGAGTTTAATGGTGAATTATTTATGTATGCGGATGATGTGTGCCTTTTTTACAAATATTATCATGAGGAGGTTCTTAAAGCTCAAGTTGAGTATGATGCTAAGATTATTATGGAGTTTGCTAAGATCAACAAGTGGATACTAAATAAGAACAAATCAAAGCTTATAAGATTCAAACCGTCTAATTACCGGATTACGGAAATGATGAGAGTTCAGATTGATGGTATGTAGTTTGATCCAAGAGTCAGAAAGTGTTAAATATATAGGAATGACGTTTAGTAAGAACATGTTGTGGGACTGTCACATAAAAAAATTGTAAAGCAAAATATCGTCCGGCATTGGTATATTAGCTGTGTTTTATTGGCTTTGGTTAAACCTAAGAGTGAATAAAACGCATAAGTTTAACCTTTTATAATTCTGCATTTGGCCAACAGGTGGCATGACAGTGTTTGAAAGAAACTCTATTTTCAAATCAGAGCCGGCTTTATGGTCGTGTGGTTGATCGAGGCCTAGTGCGGTAAGGGGCCTCACGTATCAGTACATAATTTTTTCAAATTATTGCTATCAAATGATTTCAAACTGTTTTTATAGTGTCGCAAACGCTAATACAAAAGCTTTCTTTTCGTTTTCTGTTATTTCATCACAGTTTTTATTTTTACTATGTGTTTCTATTTTAATATTTAAGCCTAGAACTGACTCGGTGCACAAGGCCTCGCGTGACCTAAGAACGCTTCTTCGAAATTCCGGCAAAGTTGCCGTATATTTTTGATTATTTTAGGTTTGTGTCTACATCTTCTTGCGCTAAGCGGCATCTGTTGTTCACTAGCGTACAATTTAGCAAAGACAAAAAAAGTTTAATTGATTGAACTTGAAACTGAGCTGGTTCACGAATTCGTATGAAATTTTGGTTTAACCAAACCCAATAAAACACGCCTATTGTTCAAAATAAAACTAAACACTAATACAAAAAAGATGTCCTATCAATCCCTGATTCGTTCCCACTTAACTTATTTACCCATTGTTTATAGTAGTAGAACCAACTCCGTTCTAAAATCTTTGCAAATCCTTCAAAATAAAGCACTTAAAATTGTTTTTAATCTTCCACTTAGGCATAGTACTATGAGTTTGTTTGTAAACTATGCGAAAAATGTACTTCCTGCGCAAGGTCTTTCTAAACAGCTACTTTTGTTATATTTGCTTAAAAATAAGCGTGGCCTTGGTACTCACACATTGCACTTCAGGCATAATGTGATGCTAACACATAGGACTACAAGGCAAGCTAGGCATTTGCAAGTAGTAAGGTGTCGCTTAGAATTAACTAAGCAACTTAACACCTTTATTAAACCAATGGAATTCAACCAATTACCGGATACCTTGAAGAATATTCAAACCTTATCAAGCCTTAAAAACAATTTGAAAAAGTACTTCTTGGAAATGATTGAGATTCTTTTGACGTTTGACTATTGTACTCAAATTAAGAAGTAAAATGTAATTTGTATTGTATTTGTTGCCATTTTGGCCTCTTTCAAAGCCTTTTTGGCGCTGGGGCATAATTTTATATTGCTATTTATTGTATATCCTTGCAAATTGAATTACATAAAAAAAAAATTGTCAATCGCAGTATGTTTGATAACAAGTGAAAAAATACTTTCGCTAATGTTTCTCCAGGGACCACGCTATTTTCGCGAAAATGCTCCCAGGAACCACGGAATTTTTTTCAATATATGAGGCGCCCGGTTGCAAAACAGCCCAATTCCATTTTTCATACTTTTGAGAAAACAACGAAAAACGTTTATCTTCATCTATGTTCATTGAAAAATTAAAAAGTATTTCCCACATAACAGCTTATAAAATTTCTGACTCAAAACACTTCAGATCACACTTTTCGAGTTTTATTTGCGAATGTTTTTGAGAAAACAATTTTGGACTTGGCCGGTTTTGATACAAAGTTCATGGACTTGGCCGGTTTTGAAACCAAGGCGTTGGAAAAAAAGTGGACTTGGCCGGTTTTGATACCAATGTACTGGACTTGGCCGGTTTTGATTCCAAGGCGTTGGACTTGACTGGTTTTGAAACTGGCAAAGCTGAATTCGACCAGAAACGACTTAAAAAAAAGATAATATTATTTATCTATTATATAAAACTCATTTTTTGTCTGTCTGTCCGTCTGTCGGTCTCTTATGCACGCGGAAACTATCCAGCCGATTTTGATGAAATTTTTACAGTGTGTGAGTATCAATCTGGCGGGTGTCACAGGCTATAAAACTTTTATTTAGGGTGCATATTTAGGGTGGCCTTCATACACAAATATTTTAAAAATAGCGATTTCTCAAAGACATGTAAGTCGATTCTCATGACACTTACACAGTATGGATTTTATGTTAAGGGGCATATTTGTATGAGGGCCACCCTAAGTATGCACCTTAAAGAAAATTTTTACCATCCAATCTGCGCCTCTTAACATAAAAACCATACGGAGTAAATTTCATGAGAATCGATTTGCATGTCTTTGAGAAATCGCTAATTTTAAAATATTTGTGTGTGAGGGCCACCCTAAATATGCATCCTAATTTAAAGTTTTATGGCCTATGACACCCGCTTGATCGATACTAACATACTGTAAAAATTTCATCAAAATCGGCTGGATAGTTTCCGCGTGAATAAGCGACAGATAGACAGACAGACAAAAAATTAATTTTATATAATAGATGTGCGTAATGTAAGTATGTAAATTTCAGCTCATTTGAACAAAATCTGTAAAAAAATTTAAGCTAGTTCATGGACTTGGCCGGTTTTGAAACCAAGTGCATGGACTTGGCCGGTTTTGAAATTAAGTTCATGGACTTGGCCGGTTTTGAAATCCATGCATCAAAATATCTTTAAAAAATGTGATAATTCTGTCGAAAAAATTTTTTTTAATCTAAAACCATTGTAGATAGATAAAGTATGGTCTAAATTTCTATATATGAGAATATCTCAAAAAATATTTTTTTTGGACTTGGCCGGTTTTGCAACCGGGCGCCTCATATGTATTTCTCAGGGATACGTTGCACGTTTTCACACGGTTCGCCTCAAGAAAGATCAAGATCGAATAAATTGTTAACCGAATCTGACAATGCACAATTATTATATAGTGTCTCGAGATTCCAAATACATAATCCGCAAAATCGGAGCTGCTCGCTTACTCGTTTTATGACCGTTTAAAGTTTAGCATTTCAAGCAAGATCAAGATGGGTAGAATTGTCAACCAAATCTGACAATGCACAATTACTGTTTAGTGTTCGAAGATTTGAAAAACAAGATCCGTAAAATCGTACCTGGTCATTTACTCGTTTTATGGTCATTTTAAGTCTGGCAACAGTAGCTTATGTCAAAACCTAAAATATTATTGCTTCGTGAAAATAAAATCTAATATATGGTAAAAAGTGTGAATATCGGCTCTAGTTTTGAACCACTGAGGTGCTCGAGGTTTGCTGCATTGCGGGCTGTTGGAGTCTGCTGTTCTTGCAGTTGTTTCTGCGAATCAACCGGTGAGTGCTTAGTTTTCTGACTGGTGGGTGCTGCGAATGAAACAAACCTTGGACTTTGACCTTTTCTGTGAAAAGCTCCTGCTGTGTTTACTGTCTATCACTTTTGGTCTGATTCTTTGAAGTTTAAATAAGCTATCCAAAGTAACTTAGTGAATACCTAAACCAAATAAGCTCGCAAAAGCTCTAGCAAATTAGCGTTGCCACCTAAATCAAAACTGAATATTTCCTTAAAAAAAAAAGTCTACCCAAAAATCAACAAAAATTTAACATAAATACATAAATAGTACAAAAAGAATATGGATGTTATAGGAACACCTCCACCCGGTGGTGGAGGTTCGAAATTTCACCAAAATCTCGAAGATGAGATGAAGCTTCTGAAAACCAATAACGAACAGCTGCAGCGCAGACTAGTTGAATTATAACTCATATGCAATGATCTAAAAAATGAAGTGTCAGCACTTCGAACAGAGAACAGCCACTTAAGAAATTTGGCAAATCCCGAATTGTCTAAAAAGCAACAAGAGTACCATACTGACGAGGACGATTTGGCAAGTGAAACAGATTGGATTGTTAAAAAGAAGAGGCCAAGTAAAAAATGAAAAGCTACTTCTTCTCCAGATGCACCACAGGTTTCAAACACTCAGCCTAAAAATGTAAACGAAATACCCGTTTCGGTCCAAGAAATAAGACCTCGTCCCCCTCCTCCTATTTTGGTTTCAGGGATAAATAATTACGGCCAATTCTATGAAGCCAAAATGTTAAAAATGAATTTTCAATTAAACTAATGAGCAATGGCTCATATAAAATAAACACCACAGATAAAAAAGTAACCAACGCACACCCAGCTGTAGTTCTCAATGTGCTGAATCAACCTGCTATGGCTAAAAGTAAAACCCCTACCCAACCTGCGAATAAAATATCTTATTCTCAAGCAGCAAAAAATGGTAATTTTTCCAACAGAATAAACCCGGAAGAAAATAATAAAATGCTGCATGAAATTCTAGCCAAGCTAAATAATCAAGAAGAATTTAATAAGTCATTGCAAGGGCGGCTTGAGAAACTAGAAAAAAATACACAAAAAGCGCTCGTTAAGTCAAAAAAATGCTTAAGTCTATAAGAATTATGGCATGGAATGCAAACGGACTTTTCAAACATAAGGATGAACTCGAAGCGATTCTTAAAACAGAAAAAATTGATGTTTGTCTAATTTCAGAAACGCACTTCACAAATCAATCAATTATTAAATTCCGAAACTATGAAATATATCATACAATACATCCAAATAACTGTGCCAGAGGTGGAAGCGCTGTTATTGTGAAAAGAAATCTACAGCACTACGAAGATGAAAAATTTAGCACACACGAAATACAAGCGACCTCTATTGTTATTTCTGACAACCAACATCCATTATCTATTACAGCACTCTACAGTCCTCCGAGGCACAACATCACGGCTGATCAATATAAAAAACTCTTACTGAGAAGCAA
This sequence comes from Tricholauxania praeusta, assembly GCA_949775025.1. Lineage (NCBI taxonomy): Eukaryota > Metazoa > Arthropoda > Insecta > Diptera > Lauxaniidae > Tricholauxania > Tricholauxania praeusta. Next base: position 115,207,721 of record OX459028.1, read on the forward strand.
AACTCGATTTATAATTGGTGGAGACTTTAACGCAAAACACACTCACTGGGGTTCACATCCAAAGGCCGTGAATTACTTAAAGCGGCTCAATCAATCGGCTGCGAATTTATCTCTACTGGTAAGCCTACTTATTGGCCAACCGACCCAAATAAAATACCAGATGTAATAGATTTCTTCATGATTAGTAAAATTTCAAAAAACTACTTACACATCGAAGAAGGTTTTGACTTTAACTCTGATCATTCCCCGATCATTCTTACAATTGCCGATCATGTTATTTATTTATAAATTCACTGATTGGGACTTCTTTAAAAATATCCTTGAACTCAGTAAATCTTCAATCAGCTTTGAAGACAAAAGATCAGCTGGAAGAAGAAATCTTCGAATTCACCCAACAGATTCAACAAGCAGTACGGCGAAGTTCTCCTCCTATGAAACGTAAAACTGTGGGGAAAAATTATCCAAAGGAAATTAAGAACCTTATTGCTAAAAAAAGATCACTGCGCAGAGTTTGGCAATGCAGCAGATCGCCGGAAGATAAAAATAAATTAAACAGAGCTACACAACAACTCAAGCGAGAAATAAGTAAAATAAAAAATGAATCTCTGGATAGATATTTACGAGAATTAACAGATGAAAAAAACACTGACTACTCGTTATGGAAAACAACCAAAGGGCTGAAAAGACCAATAGCTCATGTGCCACCTATCAAAAGAGGCAATGGAAGTGGGCTAAAAGTAATAAGGAAAAAGCTGAACTATTTGCTAACCATCTCGAGACCACTTTTCAGCCAAATAAAAGCGATGATTACTTTACGTGTGAACATGTTGTACAAAGTAACGTAATCATTCCACCCATTACGACAGCAGAAGTTAAAAAACATATCGAAGCAAAACTAAAACCAAAAAAAGCACCCGGATTCGACCTGATCACTGGTGAAGTTCTGAAACAGCTTCCGCACAAAGCTATTGTAAAGCTCACTGCTCTATACAATGCATCAATCCGGCTCAAACACATAGCTAGTCACTGGAAAGTAGCTGAAGTGATTATGGTTCCAAAGCCAGGAAAAAACTTGCACGAAGTATCTTCGTACAGGCCTATTTCGCTTCTACTGATCATGTCAAAGCTGTTCGAAATGCTTCTTTTAAATCGACTGAAACCAGTTATTGAATGTCAAAACTTGATACCTACTCATCAGTTTGGTTTCCGAACGAAACACTCGACACTAGATCAAATTCATAGAATAATCGATTTTGTAGAAAAATCTCTAGAAGAAAAAAACGTTTGTTCCTCTATCTTCCTCGATGTCGCACAGGCTTTTGACAAAGTTTGGCATGAGGGACTTATGTTTAAGCTAGAGTCTGCTCTTCCAAAAAGTTACTCTCTAATTTTGGAATCCTATCTCAAGCATCGCTACTTCAGAATAAAACAGGATGATGCATATTCAAGCATATGCTTTATCTAATATATACCAGTGATATCCCAAGCCCTTCAAATTGTATGACTGGTACATTTGCAGACGATACGGTGATCCTTGCTACTGCGAAAAATGCTCAAGAGTCGACGCAAAAACTTCAATCTGCTGTAAGTAAATTAGCCTTTTGGACACAAAAGTGGCGCATAAAATTAAACAGTTCAAAATCAGTTCATATAGACTTTACAAACAAAACCATTCCATACTATCCAATTGAAATTTTGAATAATCGAATTCCATATTCCAACACTGCAAAGTACTTGGGTATGACCCTAGATGCCAAGCTACGATGGAAAGTGCACGTCAAAAAGAAAAAAGAAGAACTTGATATTAAATATCGAAACATGAACTGGCTCCTCGGAAGAAACTCAGCGCTCTCCATTCACAACAAATTATTATTATAATACCAAGTCCTCAAACCGGTTTGGACTTATGGCATACAGATATGGGGGTGTGCCGCATCAACTCATATAGAAAAAATTCAACGCTTTCAAAATAAAGTCCTTCGGTGCATAGTAAATGCACCTTGGTACATCAGATCAAAAGATATTCATCGTGAATTAAAAGTGGACACGGTATCCAGCACCATTAAAAAATTCGCAATAGCCCACCAGCAGCGACTAAGTCAGCACGTAAATGAGGAAGCGTCAAAACTTATCAATACGGCTGGAACGAGAAGGCTTAAACGCAGAAAACCCTTCGAACTTGTAGGGCCCAGACAGTAGCTAGGAAGTCCAAGGGGAAGCACCTAGCTCTTATTATCTTTAAATAAATAAACTTAAGCTGCTCGTTAGTCAATAGACTAGTTGTAGTCATAGGAAATGTTTGTTAATTTTAAGTAAATATTTCAATATAAAAAAAAAAAAAAATTTTAAGGTAAACGCTTTTACCGAAGAATTTTTTTTTTAATATTTTCAAATCTTTTCCATTTAAAATGATGAATAACATAACATATATTAACATTTTTTTATTTTTTTTTTCTTTGTAGGCTTTGTAGTCAAAAATACTTTTAAAATATACAAAATATAATAAAAAAAATTCTTTTTTTCAATTGTTTTTCGGCAGACAAAAAAAAAGTTTTTTCTTGTATCGACTTTTTTCCATGAAAAATGGTGAATAACACAAAAACATTTGGATATTTGCAAAAGTTAGTGACTTCATCGCGTTCAGCGACTCAAAACACATATAAAACAATTATCATAGCATATTTTTAAACTTCACTTGATCTTAAAAGCATCAAAAACGGTACACGAATCGTTTCATAATTTTATTAAAATTATCGGTAAAAGCGTTTACCTTAAAATTACCATAAAACGAGTAAATGACCAGGTACGATTTTACGGATCTTGGTTTTCAAATCTCCGAACACTAAACAGTAATTGTGCATTGTCAGATTTGGTTGACAATTTTTACCGATCTTGATCTTGCTTGAAACGAACCCTGTCGGCCAAAGTGCTAAACTTAAAATGGCCCGAAAACGAGTAAATGAGCAGCTCCGATTTTGTGGATTATGTATTTGGAATCTCCGGACACTATATAATAATTGTGCATTGTCAGATTTGGTTGACAATTTAATCGATCTTGATCTTGCTTGAAGCGAACCGTGTTCAGTTGACATTACATAACAATATTACTCTGGGAGCCCACTTAGCACTAAAACGTTCATAGTATGCTTTGTTCTGTCAAAATATAATATGAATATGCAATCAACAAATTTCGATCAGACGTAGTTTCGGAGATAGAGCCGTCGAAAGTTGCGGAAGTAGCTTTTGTAAAAATCAATATAAGTCAAGAACTCCTTGTACATACCAAAACTCACAAAAGTGATTTTTGTTCTGTAATACGGAGTGAATATGAAAAAGTTTTGTACAAATGATACATACCTATAATATGTGTACCAAGTCTCATTTATCTGCGTCAAATAGTTGATGATATATGATAATTTTGATTTTTAGTTTTCTAAACCAAACTTTCCGAAGACTTTATATAAACCATAAAAAGCATTTAAAAAACAATTATGAAAATCCGTTGTGTACTTCGTGAGTTTATATGTGACAGAGAAACGGTTTTCCGTTTTTGCATATAGAGGGTGTAGCACTGCCCTTTTTTTTTATTGAATCTAATGCTCGTACCTTTTATATATGTATGTACCAAGTTTCTTTCATCTGCGTTAAGTAGTCGATGAGATATGATCGGTCTTCGTAAAAATTCTTTTAAAAAAATAATTTTGTATGAGGGCCACCCTAAGCAACAGTCTTATATCCTAAGTTATGCCTCTTAATATAAAAGATACGCGATGTAAATTCCATGTGAATCGATTGAGTAGTCTTTGTAAAAATGCTATTTTAAAAATATTTTTGTATGAGAGCCACCCTAAATCATAGTTTTATAGCCTATGACACTCGCCTTATCGATATTAACATACTGTAAAAATTTCATTCAAATCGGCCCAATAGTTTCCGCGTCCATAAAAGATAGACTAAGTGGCAAATACATAAATATTTCCTTGCGAGTAACAGATTCCTCTTTTTGAGCACTGGAAGTGGTACCTTTAATTAGGAAGAAATAACGTCAGGGCAAGTCAAGGCAAATTAAATTACTCTCAATTGATATAGAATACTACCACAGAGACGTTCATATAGAAACAACAGTGGTTCAAAGTGGAACATTTTTTATTTCTTCCACAGAAATAAAAAATTCACAAAAACAACAAACCACAAAGAGGACTTTACTGAAACACCATTTACAAAATAATTCACATATCGCTCACTTACTTCAAGACTGGCATAACTCAAAAAACGGGATTTTTGAGTTAATGATGCAGAAGTATTCACCATTTCATGATTTATTTTGTGTGAAAAAATCAGAAAAGTATCTTATAAATTTGCCTTGTGAGAAGAATTTATGTAGACATACTTTTCATCATTTTCATATAAAAAGCAACTTATTGAAAACTTTAAATGCGTTTTTCTCCCACTTTATGTTTTTGAGTTATGCCAGTCTTGAAGTAATATATATATGTACATATATTTAATTATAAAAATTTAGCACGATTGCAATATTTACTACCAAGATTCATATTCATAACACTTTTTTAATAGCCGTGTTTTATTGGGTTTGGTTAAACCAAAATTTCATACAAATGCGTTAACCAGCTCAATTTCTAGTTCAATTGGTTTTTTTGTCTTTCCTAAGGTTTGAAGCATCATAGACACAAAGCTAAAATAATCAAAAGTATATGGCAACTGTGCTGGAATTTTGAAGAAGCGTTCTAAAGTAACGCAAGGCCGTGCATCCAGTCAGTGCTAGGCCGAAACATTAAAATAGAAACACAAAATAAAAATAAAAAAACAGTGATGAAACAACAGAGAACGAAAATAAAACTTTGGTATCTGCGACACAATAAAAACAGTTTGAAATGATTTGACAGCAATAATTTGAAAAAAAAAATATGCTATGATACATGAGGCCCCTTACCGCGCAAGGTCCCGTTCAACCACACGACCATAAAGCCGGCTCTGGTTTTGAAATAGAATTTCTGTCAAACACTGTCATGCCACCTGTTGGGGAAATGCAGAATTATAAAAGGTTAAACTTCTGCGTTTTATTCACTTTTAGGTTTAACCAAAGCGAATAAAACGCGGCTAATATTGGTATTGAAAATAACTTTTTCCCATTTTTTTAACATGTCAAACTGAACTTTGTGGAGTTGCCACCTTGAAGAACATAAGGTTATCCCAAAAATAAAGTACATCTCTTCTTTCTAGTCATTTCCTAAAATATTTAACTGATTTGCATTAAAAAATCTTGCAACAAATTTTTGATTTTAGTACAGCTAGCATCTATGAGACCGGCCACTGTGCGCTGTTCCGAAAGTTTCGACTTGATCGAAATTTTTTATGTGTTTTGACATTATCGAAATTAGTATCTTGTCATCCTTGTCCAAAGTATGTGAAGCGCTCTTGGCTGATCAAATTACACAACACATAAGCATGAAAAATCTGCTGTCTCCGTTGCAGTCAGGCTTTCGTGCTGGACATAGCTGCTCAACAGCTATGTTAAAAATCATGGATGATATCCGCATTTCTTATGATTCAGATCAGCTAACTCTTCTCTGTCTCCTTGACTTTTCAAAGGCCTTTGATCGCGTTAATCATTCAATACTGTGTGAAAAATTGAGGCTTTACTTTGGTTTTTGCGATAGTTCCCTCCGACTTTTGAAAAGTTACTTGGAAAATAGGTCACAAAGGGTGAAAGTAGGTGAATGCTTCTCTGAATACAAATCCTGCCTTGCTGGTGTTCCACAAGGTTCTGTATTGGGTCCTCTCTTATTTAGTATGTTTATTAATGATGTATTCTTAGTGTGCAGTAACGTTAAAATGCATGCCTATGCTGATGACATACAAATGTACTTATCTCGACGCACTGGCCTTATTGATGATCTAGCTTGTAGATTCAATGAAGACCTATCCTTGGTTGATAAGTGGGCTGTTAATAATGACCTTATCTTAAATCCCAGCAAATCTTTTGTATTACCGATCAATCGAACAAAAGTAGACTTTGATTCTATCCCCAAACTTTTTATTGGTAACTCTCAGCTCAAATTGGTTGAAAAAACTACTTGCCTTGGATTTAATTTGAACTCCAGCTTATCATGTTCAGATCACATCAACCATGTGGTTAGCAAAATTTACTTCACATTGCGTAGCTCACGTTTGTCTGCTGAGTCTACTCCTATTGAGATAAAGCGAAGGCTAGTAGTCCAATTAATTGTTCCTTTTTTAAATTATTTTGAAGTTGTTTTTAGTAGGTTGGACTCAGGATCTTTACACAAGTTGCAAGTGGCCTTCAACAATGCTACTCGCTATGTGTATGGCCTCAAAAGATTTGACCATGTATCTTCCTGGAATAAAAAGATTCTTGGCTGTTCCTTGGAACAGTATCACATGGCTAGGAACTGCATATTTTTGCATAAGTTAATTTACTCTAAAACACCATCGTATCTATATGAGAAACTGTGTTTCAGCATATCTGGAAGGTGCCACAATCTAAATGTCCCTAAGTTTAAATATCTGAATTCAACCAGATTATTCTTTATCAACACTATTCGAATCTGGAATTCACTGCCAGTTAGTATTAAAACCACTGTAGATACCAACAACTTTAAGCATTTGATCTTCGAACATATTGTATCTTCTTAACTAATGGAACCATTAAACTCAATACATTGACAGGTATCCAAACTTCTAAGTCTATCAATCATTAAAACTTTTTTTTTAATTTTTTTAATTTAATTCATTTTATGTTCTTTGCTTATCTTCTTTTCTATTTCCTTGTTATAAATGTAGTTATATAAAAAATTGTACTTAAAATTAGGTAATTAGCTTGTAATTGACTTAATTTTACCATTGACCTTTTTTAAGCTTATTGTACAACAAAAGAATGTTATTTCTTATTGTACTAATAGTTGAAATTATGTATAAATAAATAAAATAAATAAATAAAATAAATAAATAAATCAATGGTTTTCGACTCTTTCGATGTTCTTCGAAAAACTTCGATCTCTTCTATGCATTCGATCACTTTCGACGTCAAAACTTACATAATTTTGAGAAGCAGAAAAATCAAAATCAATTTTATGGTTAATTTATAATTCTGTCTCTTGAAAGCAGATTAAATTTATCAAGTCTAATATTATATAATTCTAGTTAGTGAAGTATTTTTTTCTGTTACAGATGCGGCTTCATGTATGGCGAGCTGACGGATAAGGAGACCGTTGCACGATTGGAATATACTTTGGAAAACCAACAGCAGGATCAATTTGAAATCCTGCTGTACAAAAAGAACAGTAAGTTAAAAAACCCTTTTTGAATTAACGGACTCTTCAACAGTCAATAACCTCACTGTCCTCAGTAAAAAGCTTTTTATGATGTTGTATTTGTGCAGCATTATAATATATGTATAGACATATTAGTATTTAAAAAGACGGCGCATATTTTTAGCAAAGATGCTTTTTGAATCCCTTTTTTAAAAAAAAAGACCATGTACAAGTAACAAGAAATTGAAATATTGACATACATATGAGTAATTACTTATATTTTTGTTATGTATATAAAATAACAACTGCACCTTAACATACAAACACATACCTACATACAATTGCACTCACTAGCAAGTACCTTTGCATAAGTAATTCCAGTAATAAACCCTAATTTCCTCATATAGTCCATTCGAGTAGTTATTACTTGTGAGAACGATATTTTTCTGTAGTTTTTTATTAAGCTATCTTTTTTAACAAAAATCTAGTAATATGAAATTGAAATGTTGTTTTAAGCATGACTACGATATTTTGCAAATGTTGTGTCATTTTTTTTAGAAAATGGAAAATAGTTGGAGAGAATGTGTAGGCGATTTTGTAATTCAATGCGAAATATATGTAAAATATATATCTCATTATGCTAGGGATTTCGAAGAGCTAAAGTGAGGACCTTTTTTTTTTGAGCAACAAAATTTTTAAAATATCAAAAACAGAAAATATTTTCTGTTGGAGGGGGCGGCAAACTACCTCTTTGCCCTTGGTGCCCAATGTGTACGATACGCCATAGAGTTGATGTAGACTCGTTAATAATCGATTCGAATTTTAGTAACGCGCTCTGATGCTCTGAGTCTTGTGAGTAACGCAAGTGCTGAAGAATGCTTGATTTTGGTCAGATTTGTCTTGATATATTACATAGTAATTCATGAATTCATCTTGCACGGCATCCAAATAAAGTGAATATAAAAATGCTGAGCTATCTTCTCAGGATATTTATGGCATATATACGGAATACGGAACCCAGATTATAGAGATGTTAAAGAAGCTCACTATTCGAGTAAACATTGTTACCTGTTTTGGATTCTAGTAAGCCAAGATGCTTCTGAAGCAATAACCTCTGCCTGAAAAACGCATCAATTATCGGATATCCACACTGCTTGGAGATCCAAAGTTAGCTGAAGTAACAGTGGTGCGAATTAACTATTTATTATTTTTAATAATAACATCATTCACTACCGTTCTGTCTCTTTAAAATAAGCTTTCAAGTGGAAATTTTCGATGTTTCCTCGCAAAGTTACAGCCGTTTGAAAAAGACATGAATGTACATGTACATTTCAAAATCGTGTAAAAAAAATTTGGGTGTATAGTAGGGTGTCCCAAAAAAATAAAAGCTATTTTTTTTTACGCATACCCTCTAATTTTGTTTGAATGGTGTCAAAAAAATTGTAAATAAAATTTCATGTACATACTTAGAATCACGGCAACCCGTGCCGACTTGCACCGAAACATGTCACTATTTGAAAAAAGTAACAACTCTTCAGGAAGTGAACAGGCTCAGGCAGTTTGAAACGCATTATCGACTAGAACCTTGACCATAAAGTGCAAATTCTTTGTTGTGATACCACTGCTTCAAATACTGGTCGTATTAATGGTGCCTGTGTACTTGTCGAACAGAAACTGAATACAGAAATGCTTATTTTTCCTTGCCGACATCACATATACGAATTGGTATTAAAAAGCTGTTTGAGGCAAAAATTAGCCAAATAAATACAAGCCCTGGCATTCCATTATTCAAAAACTTCAGAGAAAACTGGAAAAATGTGGATCCCTAGAAAATACAGAGATATACAGAAAAGGGGGGTGATTTTGCAACCTTAAAGTACAATATCGGAATTTTTTCATTTTTTTCCGGTCAATTTTCAATTTTTTTGTAAGAAACAAGGAAGAAGAAGAAAAACTAATCATAGATTTCGATTCCCCGATTGATGGTAACTGTTTGAAATAAAAAAAAAAGTTGAATCACCTTAACATGCAAATTTGTCGACTGCGGTTCGAAAAAAATCAGGTCTGTTAATTTAGAAAAATGATATCTTGGTTTTGAAATAAGATAATGATATGCGGTTCGGCATTCTTTTAAGCAAATAACAGTACATTAAAAATTATGTACCATGGGATCGGCGGTAAGATAATTTGAGGTGTTTCTACTAGAAAGTGGAAAATCGGTACTTTTTTACTTTTGTCCGGTCAAATGTCAATTTTTGAGTAAGAAAGAAAGAAGAAGAAAAAAAATAAGGATTTGAATTCTCCGATCGATAGATTTCCGAAAACCATATCCACTTTGTTGAAAAATTTTATAATCTCTGTAATTTGTTTTTTTATAATAATAAAAGTAAGAAAATATAAAAAAAAATTAAAAAAAAGTTGCATCAGCGAAGAATCGATCTAGTGACCCCCAGGATCATACTCTTACTCGTTAACCATTTTACTACTCTGCTACTTCAAAGAATGTAAACTTTTTTCGTATAAAGCAACTATTGGAAAACTTTCAACGCGTATTTCTCGCTTTTTCTTGAGCGTTGTGAAAAACGGTAAAATATGGGTTTTCTTATTTCACGTGTACTACCATCTGGAAGAATTTGAGCCAAATCGGTGACTGCACTGGGTGGTGGTCTCCTTGTTGGATAAATTAGATTTTGAAATGTGATGTCACGAAACTTAGGACCCTCCCCACCCCTTGTCAAACAATATTACACTTCGACTACCCCCACTCTCCCCCTTAGCGTGTGACGTAGTTTATGGGTAGCCCCTTATCTATGCGGTAAACTAAAAGTTTTTTATTTCGTTTTTATTTATTATTGAACTATTAAGAAACTGTTCATTTACATTTTTATTATTCTTATCCTACAAAGTGAGGCATACATATCAGGCAGTGGTAAAAAGTTACTTAGATAGCATACCACAGAGAATAGCAGATCTCATTCCAGCAGAAATATAACACAAAATATCGATTTTTCGTAAACAATTGACTATTTTTTGAACTTTTTTTTTTTAAATATAAGAAATGCTTTAGATCAAGTAAATGTGTTTCATTTTATACGTCATGATTCCATTATTAATAATAAAATTATTGAATACCACTTATTTAGCCATATCACAATTTATAGCAATATAAATGTTTTTATATGGTATTTTTTACAATGGTTCTAATAATATGGCACACCACTGTAGATTAGTAGATACATATGAGGCGCCCAGTTGCAAAACCGACCAAGTCCAAAAAAAATCAAATTTTGAGATATTTTCATATATCAAAATATCGACCATGCCTTATCTTTCTACTATGGTTTTAGATTAAAACAAAAATTTTTTGACAGAAATATTACACTTTTTAATTTATCTTTGATGCATTGATTTCAAAACCGGCCAAGTCCATGAAGTTGCTTTCAAAACCAGTCAAACGCCTTGGAATATAAATCGGCCATATCTAGTACATTGTTATCAAAACCGGCCAAGTCCACTTTTTTTCAAACAAAATTTGATAATTACTATGTCAAAACCGGCCAAGTCCAGTTCATTGGTATCAAAACCGGCAAAGTCCAAAATTGTTTTCTCAAAAACATACGCAAATAAAACTTGAAATGTCTGATCTGACGTGCTTTGAGTAAGAAACTTTGTAAGCTAAGCTATTATGTGGGAAATACTTTTGAGTTTTTCAATGAACATAGATGAATATAAACGTTTTTCGTTGTTTGTCGAAAAGTATGAACAATGGACTTGGCCGGTTTTGCAACTGGGAGACTCATATGCTTAGAATCGACACATAGGAATTTTTCTGGACATCCACTAAGATAAGATGTTCCTAACGTGATGTTAATGCTTTTTTCTACTAAGCATACTGCGCTTCTTAACTTTTTAGACTCTAATTTCGTATCTAACCAGCATTCTTTCTCTTGTACTCAAAAAGAAAAGTTTTTGTTTGATGTTTAGTTATTGATTTCGAAATGTTTTGTAACAAAGATATTGCGACAGAGAAAAAAACTAATTTGTCTTAACTTTTAAAGTACATAGTTGTGTTAATAATTAAAACAGATCCATACATTTCTTAACTTTTTTAACTCACTTTACATAGAAATAAACTATTTTTAAAAGCGATTTGAGTCAACTTTCGGAAGTTTAAGTTTATTTTCTGTGTCCCTTTGTAATCATTAATTCAAAGCAAACGAAAGTTTTAACTTTATGGCAAAATTGCACCAAGGTAATAGCAGCAACAACATCTCTTGATGGCGGAAAATTGGTTCCATCACTTAAAGGGGAACCGAGACGACACAGACCGTTTGCGCAAATATGTGTTTGTGCAGACTGCTGTGCCGTGTGAGGTGCTGTTTTCGTGTTAGTGCATAGTTTGTGTAGAGTGTTTCTTGTTTGGCCTCATTATATGTGGTGGTATTAAGTCCCCACAAGTACCATCTGATTTTAATAAGAGATATTTCAAAAAGTGGTGTTAATAGTCGCAAACTATTTAAAAGTATTTCAGAGACATATTGTCCAACATAAACTGAAGGATACTTGTCTTCGGAGAAACTTCATCGACGAAGTAAAAAAGACTCAGCGACACCAACCCTCGGAGCTCAATCGAAACCAAATAAATCAGGTCATCATTTATAATAGCTAGTGAGTTTATGCTTGGCTTTACCCCACGGAACAGAAAGTCCTGAATGAACAACGCTACCTGGGGTGCCTCACAGAAAAGGTAAAACGCGCGAGAGATGAAGCGCAAACAAGACGAAAGAGAAATTTAAAGCGACCTCGCAGCCAAATCTCAACAAGCCGCAGAAATCAGGCAGGCAAAATTGGTCAATAAAAACCGAAATGCACTACGAAATAACCCTAGCCCAAAAAAAAAAGATTATAAAAAATCCCCTGAAAATGTCCTTACATTTTTGGGAAGTTTGAAGTTTCTTTCATTTTATCTTATCGGCTCTTATTTCATATTTTTTGGCAATTTTCGGGGGTGCTGTCATTGGGGTCTATTTCGTGTACCCAAAGCGAGAGCCTATTAATGACAGCAGATAAGCAGCGAATCTTTCGGAAAGAACATTTTTCAGAGACCATCAACCGTTCACCTCCACCCGTAAGAGCTCGCCATATGCCTCTCCCTGTTGAACTTAATATTCTGCCCTTCCCAAACAAACAGGCAGGATTTCGCCCGGACAGGTTGTGTATTGATCAAATTATTACCCAGGCAACAACGTGGAGCAGATAAATGAATGGCAGGTTTCACTAAATATAAATTTCATGTACACTCTAAGGAATAGAAACAGCGATGTGTGGAATCGCTATATTAATTATAGTAAAATAACATGTTATAGTTTGTTTTAATACTACTACATGAGGCTAATTACACATCTCATGTGTTTTGATAAAAACTCGAAGAATTTTACACAAAATGTGTATATTTATACATATGGCGTTTATCTAAATAGATTAAGTTCTTCGCAATGTTCTTCGTATTATTCTCGTATTTTTCGACCTAAGTTTTACCAAGGTGATTTCTCGGTCATTTTGTAATGTTCCTCAAACCGCTAACACTTAAGCACTTTGCTGATGTTCCTCAAACCGCTAACACTTAAGCAACTTCGCTGATATTCCTCAAACCGCTAACCCTTAAGCGTTATTGCGCATACATTTTGGTAAGATTGCTATTCTGCAAAATAAAGCATAAACAATTCATCTAATCCTAAGTATTGTGTTTTATTTCCTCATATAAAATCTCAAACTTTTCGAGCTTGGGATTTTATCCTCATTTCAGCTGGTTTTTCCTACACTAAATTTTACTAGGCTTCTTCTACCAACCGGATATTATCCTACCCCAAGATTCCACAAATTCATTTTGGTCCATTTCGAACCTGATCGCCAGAAGAAGAATTCAAAGAAAACCAGTTTTTTATTTCTTTTCGAATTCGTTTTTTGTTCATAAAACAAATTTTTTTTGTTCATAAAAAAATAAATTTTATTTAAAAGAAAAAATTTTTTATTATATAATATGCAAATTGTAAGACTTTATTTCATATAATTTTATTTTATTATCAAATTAAATTTTATTTACGATTTACAAATTTCCAAAGTCAGGCTCGAACATATGTCCCAGCGATTCATAGTCATGCGCGCTACGTACTAGACTACCTGTCATATACATATTAAAATATATGTCAAAGGCGAATGATATCTTCTCTCATTTGATACGCTTTACTTACAAAACACGAATTCGTTACGGACTTCAAATACGAATTCGTTTCGAATTCGTTTTTTGTTCATAAACCAGATCAGTTTCAAATTCGTTTTTTGTTCATAAAAAAAAATTTAAAGTTTTAAGCGACTTAAAATTGCTTAAAAGTTCAAAAAAACTTATAAAATTTTTTACTCAAATTTTTTTTTGGAAAAACTAAAAAATTTTGGAAAGTTTCGAATTCGAAACGAATTCGCGTCGGTTTTTGTGCACATTGGGATTTCAGCATATATACATGCATACGTACGTACAAGCATATGTGTACATACATTTGTTGTGAAAGATATTACTAACGACGTTGTGTCTAGCACCAGTTCTTTATCAACATTTCTCTTTGATTTTTTCACCACTTTATCGAATTCAACTCTTCGTTTTTGAAAATTGATTTTGCAAAAAAAGTCTCTTCTGCACTTTTTTTTGCAACTTGTTTACAAAAGTTGATTGACAAGTCTCTTCTTTCGTTTTCAATTTGTTTTAAAGAAACTTTTGGCTTTCCTATAAGCAATTTGTTTCAATATCATTTTGTTTCAATATCATTTTGTTTCAATCCCTATGTACATTTTGATCTGAAATCTTTAAGTTCATTGAAATTTTTACATAAAAGTAAACACAATTGCTTTAAGTGTAACATGAGATACAATACTCTATTACACCATGAGAACTTTGCGGTCAACTCGACAGCCCTTAACTTTAGTAATCAAAGGTCTCATGCTCTACAACTACAGTCCACTCAAACCCCCAATCTTGAAGAAACTGTGCAAACATGTTTTGCATCCAGTTTCAAAAGTTTTCTCTTAGGTATAGCAATTGTTCAGATTTAACACTTAGGCATAAAATACTCTGCACGTGCATTAATTGATCCAGGTTCTGAAGCAAGTTTTATTTCTGAAAAACTTTTTAATCTCCTTAAGCTTCCATTTAGATCCGCACAAGCCCAAGTCTCTGGCCTAAATAATGCCGTCTCGGCAAAGGCACAAAAAATTTGCTCTTTTGTATTGCGCTCTCCAGCTAATTCTGCAATTCAAATTGAAACTTCAGCTCTTGTCATTCCTCATTTGACTGGCAGTCTTCCAACGCATACGGTGGACCTCGTAATTATGAAAAAAATTCCTAACATAAAACTCGCAGATATAGAGTCTTATAAGAGTTCACCCGTCGATATTTTGATCGGTGGTAACCTACACCCCCTGGTACTGCTTGACGGCATCCAACGCAATTTTCGCGGTTCATTAATTGCACAAGAAACAATTTGCGGATGGATTTTTACCGGTCCGGTTACAAATTCCAAAATATCCACTTTTACAACTTGTGTTTAATTTTTTAATGAAGTTGCGCTGGATAGAGAAATTTCTCGATTTTGGTAGGTGGAGGATCTTGCTCAAAAACACACAACTACTCCTTCCGAGCGTTTTCGCGAAGACTTGTTTGTGAAAACTACAAAAAGAGACAAAGATGGTCGATATATAATTTCACTCCCATTCAAGGAAGGATATCCAGAAAATATTAATATTGGGTCATTCTCGTGCAATCGCTAATGCACAAGTTCTCAGGAATGAATTTCGTCTCAGCAAAAACTTAGAGTTTAAAGCTCAATATGATGATGTAGTCCGAGAATACATCGATTTAGGTCATATGAAAAATATTTCCCCCCCAACTTAATGGAGGGGAAACATTGCATATTGCAGGAGCAAAGATGGTTGCCATTACTGCCAGCAAAATCACCATACGTTGCTGCATATGCATGAGCGCCCGCGAAATTGTGATTCAATGGTGCCATCGAGCTCTATTTCTAGGAAGCTAGTGACAGTAGAGTCAATAATAGCGCAACATGTGACTTCATTGCTTCCAACAGCGCTCGTTCGAATCCAAGTTAATAGCCAACTGTACTATGCCAATCCTTGCATAACTGTAAGTCGCATTTCGAGCAACTTAGTCGATCATCTGCGCGTTCCGGTAACCAAAATTGGCGACGATCGCGTCTGTTCATTAATTATTCGAGTTCATTCCGATGCTCATGTAAAAATTGAAGCAACCTTACACGTAGCCAATCGAATTATGACCAAAACACCGTCTAAATCCTTAGACGCTAAGGTTAAAGAAAATTTCTCTAATATAGTCTTAGCCGATCCTGATTTCGATCGGTGTGCTCCAGTCTCATTGGTTTTGAGTGCTGATGTGTAACCAAAAACTATTTTATCTGGCGTCATTCCAAATTTAAGTGGGCTTCACAACAACACAGTTTTTGGATGCGTCCTTTCCGGGTCCTGTTCTACCTAACAAAAACACTCATGTCTTTTACACAAAAAAAAATAAATTAACTCTCAAAAATTAAAAATTAAATAAATGCAAACGTAGTAGCTAGTAGATTCATTTATTTTCTAAAACTATATTGAACTTTTATATATATATTTATATTGAAAAAATTAAATTGAATTACTTATCCTAACACCATATTTCTTTATTCATAATATTTCTTTTTGCAGCTATACTGCAAGGCGGGCGGCGATGTTTATGCCAGATGGTAACACTTATTTCTTCATCTGAAAATATCTCGCCCCTCGCCTTCAGATGGCGTTTATCTAAATAGATTAAGTACTAAATGTTCTTCGTATTATTCTCGTATTTTTCGACCTAAGTTTTACCAAAGTGATTTCTCGGTCACTTGGCTGATGTTCCTCAAACCGCTAACACTTAAGCAACTTTTCTGATATTCCTCAAACCGCTAACATTTAAGCGTTATTACTCATACATTTTGGTAAGATTGCTATTCTGCAAAATAAAGCATAGAAAATTCATTTCATCGTAATTATTGTGTTTTATTTCCTCATATAAAATCTCAAACTTTTCGAGCTTCAGATTATATCCTCATTTCAGTTGGTTTTCCTACACTAAATTGTACTAGGCTTCTTCTAGCAACCGGATATTATCCTACCCCAAGATTCCACAAATTCACCGTGGTCATTTTCGATTTAATCTATATTGTATAAAAATATGTTACAAAAATAACAATCATCTTTTAAAGTGAAACTATAATCCCAAGTCCTAAATGAATCTTAAAAATTTTTCTTGTGCATATGTTTTTACCTGTTTTTATATGAGCATTCTCGATCAAAATGTGTAATTGATGTACACATTTTTTGTAGTGACAATTATATTTAGACAACGAATGGAAATTACTATACTAAATATAGGAAACCAGGTTTCTGATAGTAATTGACGATAGTCTTTCCAGAGTCATAGACTCTACAAATCGCGACATTCAATGAACTTGCAGCGAGCATCTGGAAGACCGTGCTAATGCCGATGACATATGGCTTTTTGCCACCAATCAGTCTGACATACAAGTAAAACTCACCGCCGCCAAATCTTTTTTTGAAAGAAGTAGGTCTAAAAATCAACATAAATAAATCAAAATGCATGTCTATCCACTCAACCAGTGGCAGCAATGCTACATGATAGGTGTATCCTGCATAGAAGAAGTGGATAGTTTCACTTAGAGAAAAGTACTAATAAGGACATTCATGCTAGAATCAATAAAATGAAAGGTACCTTCCCTCAAAATCTTTAAGTCAAACGTTAATCAAGTACTGGTTAGCAACCAGCATCCTTCTACTCAATTTACAACTGTTTACCAACAATTATCTTCTCCTAATTCTGGAATTTGGTGACCATGGACCATTTCGAATGTCAAACTGCTCACCAGATGCCGTAAAGATCCGATTTCCATTCAAATCAAACAGCGAAAGTGGAAATGATTTAGGCATTCGGAAACTACCAACTGAATTCTACGGCAACCACTGTTGAACCTTCATGGCAGCAGAAATAGAGGTAATCCTACATCATCATGGCAACGCTCGCTAGAGTAGGAAATACGTGAATTGAGGAAACTTTAGAGATAACTGATGGCACTCACTACTGATCGTGCACGTTGGAGAGTTTTATTGGAAGCCCTAAGCTCCGTGAGGAGATAAAGGTCACAAAATGTAAATAAACATAGTGATTTTAGCAATAATTTCCAAAAAATTTCAATTATACAATATCAAAAACCTAAATTTATTTTTTCTTTACTTCGAAAAAATCAACCACAATGCGAATATTCTGGACATATTCGTCATCTGTGACCTAAAGTTCAGCGATACGAGACAAAATCATTTATAATCGAATTTTTCGGCTCTTATTGACCCTTTTAAATCAAAAATATGCAAAAAAGTATAGAAGTAACTTTTTTGTAGAAAAAATCTTCATCGATCTTGGGCGACCTCTTAATAATAGAACTCAGGAGGGGTGGATTTCTCTTTTTTAGTATACAGTGGACACTCACAAATTAGAACTTTTGAGAATTAGAATCTTCCATATATTAGAACCTGATTTTGTCATGCATTTCAGAGAATTTTCTGTCTTTTAAGTTTTTTGCACATTGACGATTCCAATTTTTGTTCTAAAAACTTCAAAAAAATATGACTAAAAATGGGGAATCACCATTCTCGTATTTTCTTGTCACACTCAATATACTTATATTTGGTCATACGCATATGAATGTCTAATACACATGTAAATATTCGGCAAGCCTTGATTGAAAAGTGAAAACGAAAGCTTATTAAAGGATAGTGCTAACTTAATATGTCTAATAAACGTCAAAAAAATACTTTGTCTTTGCATACCAAAGAGAGAAAAAACTTCCAGGAATTAGAACATTTCGGATATTAGAATCACCCGAAAAACAAAGTGGTTCTAATTTGCGAGTGTCCACTGTACTAAAGAAGATAATGTAAATTTTAGCAAACAAAATGTTTCCAAAAAACATAGCTCTTCAATGGGTCACTCCAAAGTGTGTGGTGCTCAAAGGCTGCTTTAGGATGAACAATTTTCGAAAGAATTTGTTATTTCAGAATGAGCAGTTTTGTGAATTCCATATGCGATTATATTGATTTCAAACCTTTTTGAAGTTTTATAAAAAATTAACCCGATTTCTTTTTTGTAGCTCTACGTAGCCAATTAATTTGTTTATCATGTATCAATCCAATATTATCAATCCATCATCTAATATATACGTTTACATATGGGGCATTCCATTCCAAATCACCGAAGTTTTGGCCCGACCCTCTTCGATTTCGCTAATTTTTTGATATGTTTTAGTGCGTATTAAAAGTAACAACCACACCAATTTCCAGTCTTGAATTCAAAACCGTTATTGAGTAATCGGTTTTTTAAATTTTACGGCAAACAATTTTCAATTAACGATAGACTAGTAATAAAAATCGATATCAATTAAAAGTAGGGTATCATTTTTTTTTGTATTAAAATGTAGTTTCTGAAAAAACATAAAAAAAAAAATAATTTGAAGTAGGTATTAATCAGTTAGTTATTAACGTTTAAAGATTAAAATCGACATTTTCGAAAAGTGCGACACCTTTGATTTTTCTTAAACATTTTTTCAAAATTCTACTCTATATTACGCAACTTTCAAGCTGTAGTTCAAGATGTGCTGACAATTTTTTTCATTTTTTTTTCGAATTTTGAAAATTTTATATTTGTTTTTTATGATTGAATTATCTATATCACTAGCTTATACAAAAAAATATCTGGTCTCTCACATACTTTTTTTACGTACTTTGAGTCATAAATTCCAATAATGCCAAACATTTTTTTCTCTTAAGAATCGTTTTCGAGTTATTCCCCAAAAAACCGTTTTTTTTTTTTTCACTTTTTTCATTTATTTGGGCATATTTCCATCAATTTTTTTCGAACTAAATCAGTTGCACACCATTCAAAACGTATTATTTTTTCTTGCTAAAAGCCCCTTCAGACTATATGAGAAGTCATATAAAAAGTCATATGAGTCGTCAAATTTGACAACTCTCACAGTGTGAATATGTTTATATTACACAAATGAGTTTTCATATGAGAAAGCATATGACTATTTTGACATTCGATTCAAGTCTATTTGAAAAGAGAAGTCATATGAGTTTCTTGTTAAAAAAAAACAATGTTTACAAATAAAAATTAATTTGATAGATAATGCCAAAATTACTATTGAAAAATGTCAAGTTCTCTTAACATGAATCATATCAGTATGAATACAATAAAATAAATCTTATGCGATTTGACATATCATATGCAAAGACATAAAAAAAAAAACATACAAAAAAGCATATGACTTCTCACATATAGTCCAGTAGAAATAGGGTTTGAACAACAAAATAATTCGATACAGCAATCTGACAGCGGAATATTGTTGAACACGCTCTTGTAAAAGCGGACAAAAAAATCGAACCGACAGCAGCTATCCGGGGTGGAATGGGGTGCATTTTTAGAGGTCGAACACTGTTTTTCATGATTTCTGGCTAAACTGAGAAAAAAAAATTTTAATTTTTGGTCCAAGAATTATCAAAATTTTTTTTCTCATTTATTTTTTTAATGAAAATTTATGAAGTGGCATTGACAATTTCAAATTATAGTGTATTAAGGTGAATACAGTGAAAACAACAAAGGATTTGAGCTGTTACACACGAAACACCAAAACTCTACTCGCGGAGAGACCATATATTTTCAATTTTTCGGTCAATTTTTCCATTGCAGTATACCCTTTTTTTACCATTTATATAGAGAAGACATAACAAAGAGTAAGTGAGCCAAAACAGAACCCCTTAGGAGGTGTAGTTTTAAGAGGAATCTCAGTTAAAAATTTCAGTTTTTCTAGTTTAAAAATTAAATTTAACAACAACCTCTAAATATTTCCGTCTTAAAAAATTACTACCTTTGTGTAACACTGAAAAGTATGTTTTGCCCAAGTTTCAGCTCCATAGAAACTTTTTTGTGAAAGAAAAAAATTGAAAGCCAAAAAACCGGTTTTCAGCCATTTTTTTGAAAAATTTTGAGGTTAAGGCGAAAATGATCAGTACAAAAGTTGTAGATGTTCTTATTTCCTGTGTTCGACCTCTAAATATGCACCCCATTCCACCCCGGATAGCTGCTGTCGGTTCGATTTTTTTGTCCGCTTTTACAAGAGCTTGTTCAACAATATTCCGCTGTCAGATTGCTGTAACGAATTATTTTTTTTTTTTAACATTTTTTCGACTAATTCTACTGGACTAATAGTCTAAAGGCGCTTTAATAGTTTGGAGGTAATGAGAATCAAATAAGATTTGATGGAGTTACAAGTGATCAAAGTCCGAAAAAACTGATTTTTTTGCTCATTTTTAAAAGTCACTAGATTTCAATTGCTTTGTTTAAATCCAAAAACCTTTTATTTCATATTTTTAAGACATAGAACGGAAGCCCATTCTTTACCAAATTTTCATAATATCTACCTGCTCAAATCGAACAAAAAATGTCAAAGTTATTTACATTAAATGAAGAATGGTAATTTCTATATTTTCATGCATTGCCGATATACTCTTACAATATTCGTGTGCCGTGGTTCTAAGAATTTTTGAACCTTTTGTCCGACTTAAGCAAATTTATACTTTAAACTAGCTGTCCCGGCAGACGTTGTTCTGCCCTTTCCGGTAGGTGGCGCGAAGCTGTATGAACTCATGCAATGGAATGTTAAATCGAATCAGCCCATTTTTAAAGTGAAATCAACTTCTGTCCCTACTCTTTTACATATAGTATAGTGTAGCAGACTTGGCAGACGTTGTTCTGGCCTTACTACTAGGTGGTACAATGAGTTTAATTTATTATAGCTTTTGTGTTTTACATAATTACCAAGTCTCAATCATCTGCATCAAATAATTGCTGATATATACAAAATGTTGCATTGGGGAATAACTCGAAAACGATTCTGAAGAAAATAAGTGAGAGACCTTTTTTTGTATAAGCTACTGATATAGATAATTCAATCATAAAAAACAAATATGAAATTTTCAAAATTCGAAAAAAAATAAAAAAAATTGTCAGCACATCTTGAACTACAGCTTGAAAGTTGCGTAATATAGAGCAGAATTTTGAGAAAATGTTTAAGAAAAATCAAAGGTGTCGCACTTTTCGAAAATGTCGATTTTAATCTTTAAACGTTAATAACTAACTGATTAATACCTACTTCAAATTATTTTTTTTCAGAAACTACATTTAAATACAAAAAAAATTATACCCTACTTTTAATTGATATCGACATTTATTACCAGTTTATCGTTAATTGAAAATTTTTTGCCTTAAAATTTAAAAAATCGATTACTCAATAATTGTTTTGAGTTCAAGTCTGGAAATTGATTTGATTGTTGCTTTTAATACGCACTAAATCATACCAAAAAATTAGCGAAATTGAAGAGGGTCGGGCCAAAACCTCGGTGATTTGGCATGGAATGCCCCATATACATTGTTGCTCATAGTCGTTGAGAAGTATCTACTGCATTTGAGTAAATGCGCTCAAATAATACACCATGATATCATATTCAGTTATTCCTGCATTCCATTTACACATTATGTGAGTATTTAAGGCAACTCCTTCCTTTTCTCCGTTTCATATCCTCAAATAGAATCGAACCAAATACATGTAGTAAACATCTCTAATGCCTCAATATAAACTTGGCTCTAATCCTTGATATTTTCTAAGAACATATATATGTACCTATGTATGCGAGTTTTTATTTATTGTGTCGTTTAATGCTAATTTCGCAAAGTATTCCATTTGTAGGTTAATTGCGTAACACCTCTGCCATCACCTCGTTAACCTATCTTTTCCTCCTCTTTTTTACCTTAGCAGTGTGCTGATAATAAAATTTCATTTTGCCATATTAAATTTCAGACTTGCAATGCGGATGTGCATTATCGCAATTTGGAAAGGTTACACCAGGTATTTTGCAATGCTTCGTATTGACATAAAAAACTTAATTTTTAATATCAGCAGATAGATTTTAAGAAATACAAAAAAATTATTCATAGATATCACGAAAAATAAAATAAAAACTTATGTGCTTTAAGAAACATATGTTAAATACTCCAGGTATAAATAAAATGATAGCCGTTTTCGATGAACGGGATTCACGCAAAATCTACAGAATCAATTTCGATCAAATTTTTTTAGTTATATTTCTTAGGCGCTTGGTCTTTACATAGAATTAAAGTTATCACGATATTCCTCTTAAATATCAAAATATTAAAGTTTTAAAATTGCTTAAAAAAATGAATTTCACGTATAGAAAGAAGCATGTAAGCATAACAAATCGTTTAATGGCAAGTTAGTGGGTTAGTAAGGGTGTGTGCGTTTTATTTTTATATGGCAATGCAATGGAAGACAAAAAACGGAATTTTACTCTCGCTCTCATTCTCTGAAGAATGAAAAAAAATTACAGTAGGTTCACACATAGAAAACACATATGCTGTCCCACATGGCTTGACAACATGTGTGACTGCCAATATTGCTTTGAGTTCACATTATCGAGCATGCCATCAAACATCAATTGCAGAATTTATGAGCGTCCACATCGAAGTAAACTGCATGAAATCCTATTTAAAATGAAAAATGTTCACTAGGCTTGACAGTCAGTTCAAACAGGTTGTATGGTTGGACAAGCCAGCAGGAAAATCAACAATTTTTGAAATCCATCAAACATGTGTGTCAAGCGGTCGTTCCTAGAGTTCACATTATCGAACACTGATGTTGTCAAGCCATGTTGCACAGCATGTGTGATAATGTGAACTGGGCTAATTGAATGTGTAAGTTAGGCTTTGTTGTTTGTCTTTCACATGGCAATGCAATGGTATATTTATGGAAGAGAAAACAACAACAACTCTAGATCTGTGAAGAAGAATCAAAATTGACTGTTACAGTAGTTATATTTTAAAAAAATTAATTTCTGCCTTCGCAGAAAAACGGGCTACTCGTACAAAGTCACGGGCATCTGCTAGTATTAACTATCGAACAAAACCCAGAATAATTATCTCTGAAAGAAAAGTTTTCACAGCAGCCATTGTTAACAAAGTACAGGGTGTTTTTTTTAGAGGTATAGAATTGAAATAAAACACAAGAAAATCGTTTTAATGTCCATCAATTTGGCTTTATTGGAAGGATAATTTTATGCCATTAATGTTTAAATATGATTTCGGGCATGTGGCCGCCGCGGCTGGCTCGAATAAAGCCAATTCTACAGGTCCAATTTTGAACCACTTTTTCGAGCATATGGGGCCGTATGTCGGCAATAACGCCACGAATGTTGGCTTCCAAGTCCCCTAACGTTTCTGGTTTGTTGGCGTAGACGAGCGACTTCACATATCCCCAAAGAAAATAATCCAATGGTGTCAAATCACACGATCTTGGTGGCCAATTGACAGGTCCATTCCGCGAAATTATGCGCTCATCGAATGTTTCCTTCAATAAATTGATTGTGACGTGCGCTGTGTGGCATGTAGCGCCGTCTTGTTGGAACCACAACTCATCCACATTCATGCCATCCAATTCGGGAACAAAATAGTCGGTTATCATGGCTCTATACCGGTCTCCATTAACGGTAACTGACTCTCCAGCATTATTTCGGAAGAAGTATGGCCCAATGACTCCACCAGCCCATAGAGCACACCAAACAGTCAGTTTTTGTGGATGTAATGGCGTCTCAAGGGTCTCATGTGGATTCTCTTCACTCCAAATACGGCAATTTTGCTTGTTGACGTAGCCATTCAACCAAAAATGAGCCTCATTACTGAACAAAATTTTGCGATGAAAATCAGCATCGAGACCAATCTCATTTTCGGCCCATACACCAAAATCACGACGCATTGCATGGTCTCGCGGCTTTAATTCTTGCACAAGCTGGATCTTGTAAGGCCGCAAGCCAAGATCTTTGCGCAAAATCTTCCATAAAGTTGATGGACAAAGCTCCAATTGCTGTGCACGGTGGCGAATCGATTCATTCGGATCCTCTTCAACATTTTGCTCTACAGCGGCAATTGTTTCTTCGGTGCGCACTGTTCGACGTCTCTGCGGATGCGTATTATCACATAGAGTAAACGTAGTGCGAAAACGACCCATGGTTAACCGAATTAATTGCTCTGATGGACGATTATGTCGACCATAAAATGGACGGAGCTTGCGGTAAACTTCGCGAACTGAACCATTATTTTCGAAATAAATTTGCACAATTTGCAAGCGTTGTTCTTTTGTCAACCTGTTCATGATGAAATGGCAAACCAAACTGAACATAAATGACATTATAGTTGCCAGATTTGACCATAAAATGCCAGTTTTATCTCTATTCGAAAAACAAACCTCTAAAAAAAACACCCAGTATAAGAAAGATTTTTTTTTAAGTTTTTAAAGACAACATCTGCCTCAACGTTTCATCCAAATCTAAGAGAATGCGGCTTTAAATTTTTTTTTTAAAATTCTCAGCTCACTCGTACACTGGTGATCATTTATTAGGTATTATTTGAGAAAGCATTAAATAAAGTTTTGTATTTCAAAGTGATTTAGAGTATACTTACAACGCTTACTTCCTGCGAGACACATTCTCTTCTCTTTGATGCTTGCTTTCAGAACAAAACTGGTGCTTTTTTTAAAGGTAATAGTCCAAAGCCATTAAGTCACAAGATTTTTTACATAACCCAATTCGTAGGACCTTGTTGGCGAAGTTTTGCTTCAATAAATATACCAGAATTTCCATGTTGAAATTATCGGCATTTCCATACTAAAAAAATTTTTTAATTTTTTGTTATTTACAATATTGCTTCCCTATATAATTGTCCCAAATCAGCGTTTTCTGAATTAAATAGTTCGCTGAATAGAATAATGCAAAAGGCATTCGCAGTCATCAAAAAAAAACTGTTGAAAATGCCTATGTTTATATGAGATCAATATCATTTTCAGTTCAAAGGATCTTAAATTAATGAACATTATATTTTAGGTAGCCTCGCTTCGTCAGCTGTACTAACAACTTTCAGTAATTTGAAAATTAGAAAGCCAAAGTTAAAACCAGAGAGGCCGGAAATATGCAAAATAAAACACGTCTTAAGCGCATAGAATATGCTTCAAAAACACTAAAATATGCACTTTAATATGCCCGAAAACAACTTGAAAATTTCATGAAAACAACTTGAAAATTTCATGAAAACTAGTTCCTGCATGAAAAAATATATGAAAAAAATTAATAACTGTGTTTTCAGTTGGTTTTTATATTTGAACTTACAAAAACTTAAAATATTAAATACCCACAAGACTTAAATTTGCATAAACTATTAAATGCTGCTTCAAATTCTCGAATAAAAAATTGTATCGCTTTTCAGTCGGTATTGCGTTCATTTAGAAACGAGCGCTCGACGACCGATGATGTCAAGGGGCTGTATTTATATAATGCTGTCTCGCTAGGAGAATACCGTTCACAAAACGGGCTTTTTGAAATAGTACCTTCGTAAAGAATTTGATAGATATCAAAAAATACAGATAATTACTCTTTCAAATTTGTTACTGATATCCGCACGATTTAGAGTAGCCAACTAAGCCGGGAGTTTCTAATTTTAAAATTGCCTCAACTATTATTAAAAAATTATATTTAATGTAGCATAGCTCGGCTTTTAAGCTTGTAGATCGCAGCAGTCCTTTTGTTATTCGAATGGCTTCAGCATCATCTTCGCTGAGATCTTTCACAACTGCCTATACGTCTTTAAAATTGCCGCTGTAATAAACTGCTGCTTCTAGCCAAGTGCCCCATCGAGTAATAATTGGCAATGGTGGTAGAGGTGTGTTTGGAAATGTAAGCTTAAAGGCTGCCATCGAGAACCCCAATAATTAAAATTTTATATGAGTTTCTAATGAAAATGCTCAAATATGCAAAAACATTCAAATTTACACAAAATATGCTCTTGAGTACCAAATAGTACCAAATATGCAAAATGCATATGCAAATATGCATTTATAACCTCTCTGGCTATAACTAAAATGCAGTTTATGAATTAGGTAATTGCGTTGTGAGCGATTAAACCCCAAAAAAATTAAACAGTAAAAGTTATAAATTTTTTTCTTAATCTTTAGTAGACGGGTGAAGTGCAGTAATAAATTTTCAATGAACTAATATCCAATATTACGTACATCAAGTAAAATTGAAAGTATTTCAACGATTTATATTTTTTGGTGTCCACAGAGTTAACTCTAAATTTGGTTTTTTCAAAAATCTGGCTTGTTTTCGTCTATATATTGAACCGTTTATTCAATGAAAAATCTGAATCTAAGCTAAAACACTTTCAAGACTGTTTAAAATGTTATGCAAGGCAAAACCTTAACATTTCGCTTCGGTTTTTAAGGAATTCACCCTATCTTTAACAGCTATATAGTCCAGAAAAGTTCTACACCAAATTTTTTTTGTTCAAACATAAAGTTATTTTCGATGGAATTGTGAAAACAAACCAAAAAATTGGGGCAACTTCCTATTCCTTATGTTGAAACTGTGCATCAAAAAAACAATATCTGAGAAAATACAGTGTAAAATTTACATACGTGTCTTTGTTTATCTAAAGTTGATCGTTATGACGACAACAAAATTCAATGTGTATTGTGCAAAATATATTACCATTGTAAATGCGTTGACATTTTACCAGAAGATATGGAATTCATACAAACTCAGTACAAATGCAAAATTTGTGTAACAGCAAGACGAACCTCGTTTTGTTCTCTCGATGAAGTTCCTTTCTCATTGCCCGAAAGCAAAGACTATAAAACAAGTGAAACAATAATAAACAAAAATACGGAATATGCAAAAAATTATGCCCAAAATCTTCCACCAAAATAAATAAAGTAAAAAACAAAATTTCTCCTAAAAAAGCAACAGAATAAAATAGCGCCAAAATCTTAATTGATAAATGTTATGTACGTACTTACAAAAAAAATGCTACGGACAAAAACTAAAAAATGATAAGTGAACTTGAAAATTCTCAAAATTGCTTGTTAAATAACACTTTCTAATTTGTCAAAACGTTGATTTTCAATCTCTTTGTGATAATCCAAGCAGTTTTTATATTTTGCAGCAGAACATTAGGAGTATGAGAAAAAACTTCGATAATTTTCTTGTACATGTAGACTCATTTCTGAATAAGCCTGACCTGATCTTTTTGACAGAAACATGGATTTATGATGTAGAAGCGTCGCTTTTCGATATCCATGGCTATAATGTTTTTGCAAATTGTAATAATCAGTACGCTGCTGGGAGTGTTGCGGCTTTTGCAAATAAAGATTTATACTGTGAATCTTTTAGGTATAATTTTTTGAGTTGTGATGTTCGAACTATAAAATGCATAATCTATGGCCAAAAGTTTACTTTTATATGTATTTATCGATTTCATGAAAATAATGCTCAGGATATCTTTCTTAATGATCTGAAAAGTTTAATAGAAATTAACAAATCTGACAACATTGTTATATTAGGCGATATTAATCTAAATATACTGCAAGAGTCAAATTTTTCAGATAACTATTTAATTTTGCTTGCATCTTACGGTTTTGAATCTTGCATACAACAGCCAACAGGTATCTCTTCTGGTACGTGCATTGATCATATTTTTGTAAGACTTAAACAGCCAAGCAAAATATGTTTAAGTAGTGCAGTGTCAGATCTTCAAATCTCAGACCATTGCTTAACTTCTTTATGTTTTAGTGATAAAATTATGACCACGGAGCGCACTGCTGTTACGGCTGAACACAATTTCGTGGACTTCGAAAGTTTGAATAGTGTCCTCAGTTATGAGTTTTGGGACAATGTTTTTATTGAGCCTGATCCTTCTAAAGCCTATGACATATTAGTTGAAACTTTGTTGCGCCACACGTGTGTGTGTACAAAAATTATTAAGAAAAACTGGTCTTACTCCAAAAGGTTAAAGCCTTGGATTACTACAGACCTACTTAAAAAAATAAAGAAGAAAAATAAAATGTTCAAGCTCCCGAAATTTAGTTTTTGTTCCCAAATCTTTTAAATTTGGGAAAAGCTTTTGCAGATCCCCTTCATTTATATGGAAAAGTTCAGTTTTTCCGATTCCAGCTTCTAAAACATAAAAAATAAAAGATATTTTGCTATCCACCAGAAAATTTGGATAAATCTTTTATGAAAATCGCTATAAGTTGGGAACTACTATATGGTTTCGAAAAAACTTGGCGTCCTAAGAAAGTTATTTTAATAACCTGTAAAAATGTTACGAAGGAGTTTTCGATCTGATGCATGGCTTTCGAGATATGACAATTTTTGAAAAACTTCATTGCTTAATTTTTTTATATTTTACTATAAATAATATAGTAATGAAGTTGCAAATGGCATACCAAATTAAAGGACATAAACTAGGTTTCCTTATTTTATTCCTAAAGATGTCAGTTAATAGCAATTTTTTTAAAAAAAATAGGAGTCCTTTAAGAAAAAGTTGGTGAAATTTTTGAAAATTTGTCATATCTAGAAAAATAAACATCATATTGAAATCACTCTCATAACATTTTTTATAGACTATTTGAATACCTTTCGTAGGACACGAACATTTTTCAAATCCATCACGGGGTTCCAAACTTATAGCAGTTTTCATAAAATATTTATCCGAATCTTCTAAATGCTAATCACCGGAGCAAGGTTTGAGCGTAAATGTTGTAATACGTTTAAATGCCCTTTTTTGCACTTGATTTGTTCTGTTTTTACTATAAATTGCAAAAGTTCATTTGTTTGGTGCAAATCCACATGACGGAACACGTTTTTTTTTATGTAATAGCGTCGTTTGACTTTGCACCAAACAAAGGAATCTAATGCGAAATAATAACCTAAAACAAGATCATTGGGAAAAACATAGTCAAAACACGCGCATTGCAGGTATTTCAAAAGTTACAGGAGTACATTTATTTTTTCACTTTTTGTAATTTAGACACATTCAGCATGTCGAAAAACAATTTTACAACTCATTTGACCGAAGAGCCTTTGCAGAACAGCCATCTAAAGTTGAGCTTCTAATGAAGTTATTTTTTTCAATAAAATGTATCATTAACAATGCTTTATGTACATGTCAGTAGAATCGACATTTTTAAATGGAATCCTACCATTTCTTACATGTAGAATAAAAATATTCCCATAATTGATTTCTTGTTAAATTTTATTTCAGTTGTACTTATTTACGTAGATATATGTAAATGAAGTTAGGTGTCATTTTTTGAGATTTTTAACAAATAAAATGTTTCTTATGGACTAGAACTTTTTAGGTTCCACATGGATCCACTAAATTTTCTCAGTACTGATTAGTAGAATCATTTACCTAAATGATGGTATCAAAGTCAGCTGCAGGTGTTTGCAGGAATTGAAGATGTAGCAATTTTAAGATGTCACCTCAAGTAAGTATATTTAACTTTCCTCTCGGTAATAGATAACCATTAATGCTTACTTGCTGCCATGATCATTGTTCGTCGACGCGGCAAGCTTCTTACAATTTTTTTTATGTTCACATTATTAAAACGGTTTGGTTTGAACATTTATTTTAAAGGTACTGTAGTCCAATACGAATTGCTTTTGAAAAGGAAAGCCAAGATAATATCTTAAAGGAATACAAGGTGAAATTAATAATTGATCAGTTTCTATTGATACTTTAAATGGCGAGTTATTGAAAGTTCACCATAAATTTTTTATGACTATGATCGACGGTAAGACTTGAAATGTGTTGGAAGATAATAAAGCAGCAGCGGTAAGAAAGAAAACATAAATGTTTTTTTATACGCAAATAGCAATTTTTGTTCTTTAGCGTTGTCACGTGTGCCGGTGCGTCCCTAACAACTTTAACAATATGGATGCTGTAACTGAATTCAGTCACAGAAGCGAGCTCAAATATGGTATTTCTCCACTGCACGCTAGAATATAGTTTTTTTTTCTTATTATTTCATTTAGTATGTACTTGTTGGACTACCACAGGTGTGAAGATATAGCGCTTAAAGTGCTTTTTTTTTTGTATAGAAAGCGCCACCCTTCGTTGTCAAAAAAATTTAAGACTAAGCTCTAAACCTTTTCGATGTCAAAGCAAATATAGCCTGTAAATTTGAGCTCAGTCGGCTCAGTAGTTCCAAGACTATACATATATGGGGTAAAACACGCGAAAACGCCAGCGAAAAAATTTTTTGGCTCCGATTTGGCATTATTGTAATATCGATGTCCAGCAATAGAACTGCGTTCGTAAATTTTCCCTAGTATTATTTGTTGTTGAGATACGCTGGTATGAAATTCACGATTTTTGTACTTTTTCAGAATAAGTGTTTTTTTTTCGAAAATTCATAGCTTACAGCAAACTCTATCAATTAATAATTGGTATACCTACGATTTTAGGTTTTTACTTGTACTTTTCGAAAAAAAATACTGTTTCTGAAAAAAGAATTTTTTCGCAAAAATTTTGCGAATTTAAAATTATTTTTGAATTTTTTTTAAAACCACCATTTAAGCCGTTTCGGCAGGGGTTGACGTAAAACAACATAGGCATTGTATGTATTTTTAGTTGAGTACATGTTTATTATAATTTTTTAATTTATTTTGAACACATGGAGAAATGTTATTTTTTTGTTAATTTGCTAAATAAATAAGTTAAAATAATTCAAGCTTTTCAATAACCTATTATAAGGAACCTGCAATATTATTTCTTACATCGTTAGCACACGAAGATTGCTCCGCGAAGAGCTCTTCCGCAGTACGATGCAGTTCAGCACCGCGCTCTAGGCTTCAACATTATAAGAAATGCAAATATTATGCAACGCACCACATACATTTATAATTTGTGTGGCTTTTTCTGGTGCGTAATGTAAAGACCGAGATTTTAACAGGCATCTAAATCTGCTTTTTAAAATGCCTACTGTGCGTTCGATAATGCTTCGAGCTTCTGCATGTTTGCGGTTATATGCTGTTTCTGCTCCTTCGGCAGAACTTCTATACGGCGTCAACAAATACGGCTTTAAGGGGTAACCAAAATCACCTAAGGAAAAATTTTATTTGACTTAAAATAATTTTTTCTACAAATAAAGAAAGTCTACCTAGAAACCATGTGTTTTTTTGCCCATTTTCTTGATCTTCTTCTATATTTGCCTTAAAGGAGGACATATTGAAGACCATAGAATCGTGCGTTGCACCTAGATGTCGTGCATTTAAATATCGGATTCTCGTTGCATGATAACAAACCTAATTTTGAGCATTTAGTTACCACTATAGCATTAATGCTGCGAAATCCTTTGCGATTGTAATATAATGTTTGATTTCCCTTTTAGGAGCAGTGATGTCAATGAGCCAAAGATTCCTAAAATCCCGCATTTTTCATAAAAATTCATATTAGCCCGATTTTTTTTCATCCACCGTGTAATTAAGAACAATTCACTGGTCGCAAATATTTTCCTCAAGTCAATACTTCCTTCAATACAACTGACACTGTGGATTGAGCTAAACCAATAACAGAATCGTTGCCAACAATGAGTCGATACGATCCTTGAGCAAGGAATCGCAATGTTGCAGCTAATTTTAAAATATAGGTACAAAAGTGCACCGAGTTGCTGGACGGAAGTTATCGTCTATTTGCGATAGCAAATATGAAAATGCAGCCTCAGACACCCTAAAGGTACTCTAGAAACTGCAAAATTACAGATTTTGAGCATGAATGAAGCTATGATGCCCTGTTTTACCAAAATCAATTTAACTAACAGGCTTTTAGAATTTATAAGGCTGTCAAAATTAATTCTGTTTTACCAACATTAGAACTTGTACTTTTAGCTAACAGACTGTTAGCCGAATGAGTGAAACAGGGATGCCTAGCACAAGTATCTGATTGCATACGAAAAAGTGAAACTAAAATAATTTTTGTTGTTTGGCATATGCCAAACAAATTATTGTTTCATCCAAAATACAGTAATCCCCGCTTAATTAAACATGCCAAAATGTTCGCACTTTTGCTCAATTAACCGGGAAATTCAATTAACAAAATCCCGCTTAATTACACTAAAATCCAATTAAAGAAATCCCGCTTAGTTGCACTATTGTTTAAAAAGAAAAATACCACTTAATTGAACTTTTGTTTAGTTAAGCAAAACAGCTACATAATTCATGGGAAAAAAAAAACTATTTATTTTCGTCAAAAAAACAAAATATCAGTTCTTAACAAAAACAAAAGAAAATAAATTAAAAAATATAATATAAAAAACATTTGATAACAGGAAATAAGGTACATACATAGTAGGTCTGTTCCATTATTTAAAAATTCGTATAAAATTTTGATAATTTGTGCCATTTTTTACTATTTCTTGTTCCTGTACAAAAAAAAATTGCAGAAGAGTGTGACAATAATAATTCTAGTCCCTACCACCCTACTACTCAAATTTAGTGTAGTAATAATTTTCAAGCTCATGCTTTGGCAGTAAAAGCCCCTTCAGACTATATGCGAAGTCATATAAAAAGTCATATGAGTCGTCAAATTTGACAACTCTCACAGTGTGAATATGTTTATATTACTCAAATGAGTTTTCATATGAGAAAGCATATGACTATTTTGACATTCGATTCAAGTCTATTTGAAAAGAGAAGTCATATGAGTTTCTTGTTAAAAAAAAATTATTTACAAATAAAAATCAATTTGATAGATAATGTCAAAATTACTATTGAGAAAAGTCACGTTCTCTTAACATAAATCATATCAGTATGAACACAATAAAATAAATCTTATGCGATTTGACATATCATATGCAAAGACATACAAAAAAGCATATGACTTCTCACATAGTCTGAAGGGGCTTCAAATGTGAAATTTTTTCAATCAACAAAATAAATAATAAGTAGTAAAAGGATTGATATCAAAAATAAAATAAAGTTGAATTTGAAAATTGAAAAATTATAAGTGTGTTTATGAAGCTTTCTTTAGAAGTTCCAACTTTTTACTTAAACGTATTCCCGTAGAATTTTTTTTGCTTATGCTCACAAATTGCGGGCTTCTGCTCCAAAAGTTACGGAACATTTAAATTTTTGTTTTTTTTTTATTCTATACCTCGAATGTGGGGCTCATGTATTCCTTTCGAAGAAGCTCGTTATTATTGTCTGCTTTGCACATTCTATCTTTTGAGAGACAACGTGAGTGCACCTATGCTCTAGTCCTTTGGAAAATGTTTCTTCACTTAGAAAATGAAGCTACTAAGGTTCAATCGCTGTTAGAAGCTTTTTCGCTGGAATGGGCTTGTAAAAAAATTCTTCCCCTTCTAAATCTGATTGATCCGAGGTCAAATATGCTATAACGGTCTCTGCAATTTCCTTATCGGTCAAGAGTCGATAGCATGGTTCGCCAAAAACAGCTGTTTGACACATCAAAACAAATGTGTAGCCAATTATTATTTTTATTGGCATTTTTAAATGATACCACTTTTTTTTGAGACAATAAAGCGGGATTTTTTATAAAAGTTTTTATATCACGGTCATTTGTTTTTATACATTTAACCGGGAAATTCAAATAAGCGGGATCCAATTAAACGGGAAAAACGCTGTACATTTCTTATGGGAGTTTAATAATAACATTACGGTTCGAACAATTAAGAGGGAAATTCAATTAAGTGTGATTCAATTAAGCGGGGACTACTGTATATTCAAAATATAAACAAAGGCCCCTATTGCGGTTGTAATTGAGTTTCGTATTACCAAAATGGCATCGTTTCTATTAAATCGATGGCTATCGATCTTATGGCAAATCGACAGCCGCAATAGGGGCCAAACTTTTAAAAATTTAAAAGCAGCAAAACGGCTTATTTATTTATTTATCAGGTTGTTTAACAGGCTGTTAGCGCTAAAAGTGTTTGGTGAAACAAAATTAGGTAATTTTAACTTTAAACAGCCTGGTAAATTTTAAAATTGATTGGTGAAACTGGGCATGAGTTTTTAGTTCTACTTACAGCGTGTCCTCCATTTCCAACGTATTTGAACGGTCTCGAATGGTCCTTCTCATGGCTTCCACTTTTCTTGAACTATATTTCTCACTACCACTGCTGCCAAAGAAAAACTCGACCGAACACATACATAATTCTTATTTTTGATTTAAAAAATTTTTTTTTGATAACAGCACCAAATTGTCAAATCATAAATTTTTCAATTTTCAGCTGCCAAACTTTGAAAAATTTACAATGAGACACAGTCAAGTCAATACAATTTCAATTTATTGAGTCTTTTGAACAATTATAGTACATTCGTCTAGTTTATAACAATAAAACTGAGGACTGTAATGTATGGCCCTCTTTCTTTTACAGATAAATACTAACAAAGTGTTTAAATACATGTTTTAATAACTCTTGCTCATTAAGTTTTATATCAGTTGTTTTGACGTTTGTGTCATTTAC
This sequence comes from Tricholauxania praeusta, assembly GCA_949775025.1. Classification (NCBI taxonomy): domain Eukaryota; kingdom Metazoa; phylum Arthropoda; class Insecta; order Diptera; family Lauxaniidae; genus Tricholauxania; species Tricholauxania praeusta. The sequence goes on from OX459028.1 coordinate 115,242,570, forward strand.
AAAAAATATATCTTAAAATTAAAGGGAGAGAGTGAAATAGTATAAGAAACACAATCACTCTCTTCAGGTAGAAGAAAAATAGCTGGAATAGTATAAAGGCAGAATATGATATATGAATGTACATTCAAATGTAGAGTGTATGTTTTTTTTTTCTTTTTTTTTTTTAAAAAGACAATTTTCCTTGTTTAGTGTGTTTGTAATTTTCTTGTTGAATATATATGTATGTAATACAATTTTAATGAACATGAGGTTGAAATTTGTACTCTGGTCCAGCTTACAGAGATGTAAATATCTTAAAATTATGAGACTTATAATAATTAACCAATTTAAATGATATGCAAATAGGTTAACCGCGATTATAGCCAAAGCCTGAATTTTGATAAAACAAAGGGAGAGTGCACACCGAATCAGAGACAGAATTCAACATTTCGATTCCTAGAGGAGAAAGATAGTATGAATCGTTCCAAGAAATGTTAGTCTGAGAGATGTAAATATCTTTAATTATATCATTTTCAGAAAAGGACATTTTAGTGCAAAATTTTTTCATTTAACTTAACGCATATGTCATTAATGGTACAATTTTAGCTTCATTGTACAAAAAACAATTAGAGAATCTTTTCGTCCTGGTCTGAAAATTCTTATCGATACACCATCTGAGAAGTTTTCTTTCCAAAATTTCTAGCTCCTTGACAACTGTTGGAGAGATTGAACCAAGTACCAACATGGAAAAGCATACAGTAAAATGGGTCTAATTAAGGTTTTATAAAGTAAGTAATAGTTTAGTTTTCATTTGTAAATGTGTATGATGCAGATAAGGGGATAAAATATTAGAAATCTTTGTAGCTTTATTTTTAACTATTCTAGCGTGAGCGTTAAATTTAAGTAAATTTGAAAATTGAACACCAAGATATTTAATATTGGTTTTAAGCGGAATTATAGAGCCATCAATAAGAAGAGAAAAAATTTTACTTTGACCAACAACACCATGTTTACTTTTTCCAGAAGAATTTCTAAAACAAATGCATTCGGATTTTGAAAAGTTTAGCTTAATGCCCCATTTTTTATAAAAATTCATAATTTCAATGATATGACTTTTAAGAATTTGCAGAGCATCATGAGGAAACATGGAATGAGCATATACTAAAGTGTCATCAGCAAAAAGAAAGGCCGTAGATGGAGACGAAGAAATATTTTGGATTGTATGAGGAAAAACAAACATAAAAATATTGAATAATTTAGGTCCTAAAATAGATCCTTGTGGGACACCACAGAAAATTGGAAATAGTTGAGACTTAAATTGTTGGATAGAAATAAAAAAATTTCTGTTAGTAAGAAAACTAAACAAAATTTTGAAAATTTCAATGGGAAAGTCAATTTGAATAATTTTGAACAAAAGTCCTTCTATCCAAACTTTATCGAAGGCCTTTTCTACATCTAGACTACAAGCCACAGTACAATTTTGCTCTCTTAAATTAAGAGTAATATCATTATGAATTTTGAGTAAGGCATGAACGGTAGAGTGTTCCTTTTTAAATCCAAATTGATAATCAAAAATAATTTGGAAAGAATCATCAATATAATTATCCATTTTATTACTTATTATTTTTTCTAAAATCTTACCTAGATTGGAAAGCAGTGAAATTGGTCTGAAATTATTTAGTTCAAAGCAATTTGGTTTTTTTATGATTGGAACTAATTGGCTATTTTCCAAGGTAATGGAAAGTAGCCATTATTTATGCAGTTATTGATTATTGTTAAAAATTCGAAAGACATATTTGAAAATTTTTTGATAATAAAGTTGGAAATATTATCAGGGCCGACAGATTTTTTAGCTTTTAAATTTTTAATAACGGAAGAAATTTCAGATAAAGATGAAAACATATGTGGAGCTATTGGCTGAAGAGCAGAGTGTTCAGCATCAAAATTAAAAATTCTATTTGGAAGTGAATCAAATTTAGATTTGACAGTTTTTTGAACTGATTTGTTAAAGTGTTGATTTGAACCAGAAGATTTCAAATCATAAATTTTCTTAAAATGATTACCAAAGATCTCAACTTTATTTTCATCATCAGTAACTGTAACATTATTAACAATTACTTTATCACAACAAAACTTTTTGGTTTTACCAATAAGTTTATTAATTTCTTTAAAAGCATTAGGACCTGGTTTAATCTTAGAGAGTCGATTTTTTAATTGGTCATTTACCCAAATAGCAACTTTTTCTTTTATAATTATATTTAAAAGAGAAATTCTACTAGAAAGTTGTTTATATTCAATAGAAGTTCTATTGTTATTAATATGAAAAATTTTTTTAAGGCGTCTTTGCCAATTATGCTTATGATTAAATAAAATTTTGATATGATTTGGAAGTAATGAGTATTTTTTAATGGAAGATGATATGACCTCAGAATTTATATGTATTGAATTTTGAACGGCTTGGCTGAATTTATTAATATATGAGTCAATATCAGAATTCGAAAGATTTAAATTAGGAGAAGGCTTATCAAGAGCAATGTGATCATCAAGATCTTCCCTGAATTTTGACTAATTTGTCTTTTTAAATGAAATTAAGGACCTAGATAACCCAAGAGGAATAAAAGCATCTGAAATTTTAAGTTTCAGCATCACAGGAAAATGGTCAGAAAATGTTGCTAGAGTTTCAACGCTATAATTTGGATTAATTCTATCCAAGAGATGATTGGAGATAATAAATTGGTCTAAAAAAGAAGAACTGCTAGGAAAAGTTGGAGAGCTAGAAGTCAAATTGATAAGATCGTTATTAGAATTCAGCCAAGCTTCCAGACTACGACCATTACCATTAGTCAAATGGTCACCCCATAAAGGATTTCGGGCATTTAGATCACCACCTAATATGGTACCATAAAAGGAACTAGCCAAATTCGAAATTTTATCTAATTCATCAGTAATAATTGTGGAAGAAGTATTACAAGGAATGTAAATTGAACCGAAAAGGAAACGTTCCAATGAATTGTTAATTTTAATTTGAATTTCAATAAAAAGCGAAGGAAAATTGAAGTTGGAAGAGTCAAAAATTTTAAATTTTATTTTATTTTTAATAGCTATTGCAACCCCTTGAAGAGAGTCATTTCTAACAAAAGAATATGAGTTCAAAAAAACTTTATGTCTCGTGTTTAGATGAGTTTCCTGAATAAAAGCAAATGTTATATCATTATGTAAGAGAATATTTAATAACTCTACTCTTCTAGAGTGATTTATTAATGACCGAATGTTAAAATTTAAAATATTAAAATTCATGAATCTGATGAACAAAGAACTTCATTAAGGAGTTCAAGGTAAGCCAATCTTTTGTGTTCAATTGAACTAAATTTTTTTAAATTTTTAAGAAAATTTTCAATTTTCAATTTTCATTAACGTTCATTTTTACGTTCATACCAAATAATTCTTGGGAAAGTCCTAAAAAGGTGGACACTAGCGAGTTTGATTCCACAGGCAAAGAAGCTTTTAGATTATTTGAGATTTCAGGGATACGAGAGACAGGCTTAGGCTTAAAATGATCAGCAAAAGAAATATTGGGATTAATAAATCCAACATGGTTGGATTTATTAACTATGTCAGAGACAAATTGTTTTTGCTTAGTTTTGTTTTCAGCAGCAGCATAAATCAAATTTTTGCTTCTATTTGGCGCAGTTTTTATAATTGGCAGGGTGACCAAATTGCCCACAATTTACACAGTATGGTGTAGAATTTTGATTTTTTATATTTTTACCTTGACCAGGGTCATGCTCGGTCACTCGGGTGCCGAATGTAATAAGCTACTAGTGCTTGAACTCGTTGAACATTTTATTTTCGTGTGCAAGCACTCACCTCTTTTGCTTGGTATTTCGTTTTGTTTTGCGATTTTCGTATACAAGGGCTCAATGGACTCGCTATCGTGGCGCGAGATTAATGGTCGTTTAAAGAAGTGGTGGGCATGGAAATCTAACAACAATAACGAAATTTAAAAGTTTTTTTTATTTTAATTTCCAAATTCGCCAACAGCACAAAAAAAACCAAAATGCACTACAAACAAAAGCAAATGCTACTTTCGTCAAAACAAAATGCGACGCGGCGCTAATCTGTTTGGGTGTTATATTTGTTTTCATTTGAAATCAACTTATCGCTGTACCTCGATAACGTTGAAATTCTGCGAATTTTTTTTCGCTTGCTTGTGCGTCGAATAACGGATTGGGCAATGAGAGCGGATAGGGACACTACGTGCCCACCAATGGCTTTAAGCTTGAATGTGCAACTCATAGCTCAATTAGCTCTTACGACAATAACAAAAAATATTAAGGTTAACTCGAGCTCTTTCCGTTATTCGAGTAAAATCCATTTGGTCCGCAATCACATGTATTTTGTTCCTGTAATTTTTTCTTCAACGTACTTTATTGTTTGTGTGATTTTGTTTTCAAGTCATTTGCTCCTTTACCCTGAGATTTCTGTTTGTGTTTACATGCAATTAGCTTGCCGCCGTTATTTCAAAATTTTCGTCAATACTAGGAATTTTTTCCCAAATATTTTTCATTTTTTTTACCTAAATTGATATTGTAGCCGCCAGCTCGCGAATAATTTCTGTGCGCATCTCTGGTTTAAAGTGCACTCATGAAAACATCTAGTTTACAAACATATATGTTTGTATGTCATTGTCATTTTTCAACTGAGTTTTTCTGCCGAAAAAAAAAAACCAACGACATTGCAAAGAAGGTCATCGGTTGTGAAATAAAAATTGTGGTAAGCATTTTTTAGGATATTGTCGACTGAATTTTTTAGAAGAAAGAAACCATTAACAATGCAAATAACGCGATATCGGCTGCATAGTTGTTAGTAAGGAAGAAGCTTAAATAAAAATCAGCTAATTGAATTTTGCCTGGTACCAATAAAAACGAATTTTCTAAAATACAGCTTTTAAGAATTCGCATATCTCGTTAAATTCGGTGATTAAAAACTCGGAAATATCGTCCTCTAATATGTAATGGAGGATGGAGCTGCTTGTATAAGTCCACGTAAGTGGGAAAAGTTCCTGATCGCCACTCACTTGGGAGTGGCCAGGGATGATTCTTTTGCAAGCAGTTCAAGCAGCTCACAAACTTCCGGCCTTTTTGGCCAAGTATCCTCTGGAGATCCCTTGGACACACGTCCGAGGGTGAGCTAGTTGTGAGAAGGCGAGTCTCTCCTAGACTTAAAACTTGGAATGTGTGCGTAGGGTTTGGGTCCCACCACACATTATCATCATTTCCAATGAAAACCAAATCAGCCTCAGATAATAGCCCCCACTACGATGACGACCACTGCAAACGAAAAACGGACAATGATTTACGGATATGCACCTGGAATGTCCGGACCCTCCATAGGGAAGGTGCAACTATCCAACTGGCGGAAGCCCTCGCAAAAATAAATGCTGATATCTACTACAGCGGCCATGCGGAGAGGCGCGAATTTGGTTGCGGATTCGTTGTAAGTCGAAAATTACGCCACCTAGTTTCCCGGTTCACGCCAATAAACGAAAGGTTGGCTACGATCCGTATCAAGGCAAAATTCTTCAACATAAGCCTAATTTGCGCGCACGCCCCGACCGAGGAAAAGGACGATGCCACCAAGGATGATTTCTACGCGAGCCTAGAGGACGTGTATGACCGTTGTCCGACCCACGATGTAAAAATAGTCCTCGGTGATTTTAACGCGAAGGTCGGAAGAGATGGCATCTTTGGCGCTACAGTCGGTCAGTTCAGTCTCCACGAGACCACTTCAAACAACGGTCTGAGACTGATCGACTTCGCCGCGGCGCGAAACATGGTAGTTAGTAGTACCAGATTTCAACACCTCGACATTCACAAGGCCACCTGGCTATCCCCGGATCAAAAAACGAAAAACCAAATTCATCATGTTGTGATCGACGGAAGGCACGCTTCAAGCGTTCTGGATGTGCGTACATTTCGGGGGGTCAACACTGACTCCGACCACTATCTTGTTGCAGCTAAGTTCCGCATGCGGCTATTCAAAGCGAAGAATGTACGCACGGGCATTCAACGAAAGCTGGACGTTGCCAAGCTGCAATCACAACGGACTGCCGAGGCGTACTCCGCTCAACTCTCGGTTAAGCTCAACCAACCAACCTCTGGAACCGACGACGCCGGTGGACTTTGGACACACATCTCCCACTCCATGCGCGCTGCTGCCGAGGAAGTCATTGGTTTTCGACGCCCACAACCTCGAAACCAATGGTATGACCAGGAGTGTCGCGATGCGACTGCTGAAAAAAACGCCGCATACAAGAAGACCCTGCAGTCAGCCGCAACGCGAGCCGTGCGAGAAAATTACCGCGAAAAGAGGAAGGAAGAGAGGTGCATTTTCAGACGTAAAAAAAGGGAGCAGGAAAAGCGTGAGCGTGAGGAACAAGGGCAAGAAGGATGCACGAAAATTCTATCAACAAGTTAAGCGTCTAACTCAAGGTTTCAAGCCCGGAGCATCCACTTGTAGAGACGAAAATGGAAATCTGGTTACAGATACACAGAGTGTACTGAGGTTATGGAGGCAGCATTTCTCCAACTTGCTTACGGGCGATGATTCCACCAATTCCGCCCAGAGAGAATGCAGTACGATACCACCAATCGTTGATAACGCAGTGGAAGTACCATCACCTAGCCATGAAGAGGTTCGAGTTGCTATCCAGCGACTCAAAAACAACAAACCAGCGGGTGCTGACGGCCTGCCAGCTGAGTTGATTAAAGCTGGTGGCGATGAATTGATAAGGTGCATGCATCAACTCATCAGCAAAATATGGCAAGCGGAAAGCATGCCCGACGTTTGGAATCTCAGCGTGCTTTGTCCTGTAATAAAGAAAGGAGACCCGACAATCTGCGCCAACTACAGGGGTATCAGTCTTATTTCCATCGCATATAAGATCCTCTCGAGCGTATTGTGTGAAAGATTGAAGCCGTATACAGAAACGCTGATCGGATCCTATCAGTGTGGCTTTAGACCTTGTAAGTCCACCATAGACGAGATTTTTACACTACGCCAAGTCCTGGAGAAAACCCATGAATATCAAATCGACACTCACCATCTCTTCGTCGATTATAAAGCTGCGTTCGATAGCCCAGTGCGGGATTGCCTATACGTAACAATGTCTGAGTTCGGTATACCTGCAAAGTTGATAAGGCTCTACAGGATGACGTTGAGCAATACGTGTAGCTCCGTCAAGGTAGGGAATGACCTCTCTGGAACTTTTAATACCGAGCGAGGTTTCAGACAAGGCGACCCGCTCTCGTGCGATCTCTTCAATTTCATTATGGAGGGGATCGTACGTAAAGCCGGTGTGCGTCATAATGGCACCATTTTCTTCAAAGGTGTTCAGCTCCTTGCGTACGCTGATGATATTGATATTATCGGTCGGAGTAAGAGAGATGTTACTGCTGCTTTCACTGCTATTGAAAAGGAATCAGCCAAAGTGGGTTTGACGGTAAACGAGGGCAAGACGAAATACATGATGTCTACTAACAACAACAAGAGAGCACGGGATCTAGACTCTCATGTTACAGCGGGCAACTGTAAATTAGAAGTTGTCAAGGAATTCATTTACCTTGGCACTGCCGTAACCAGCAACAATGATGTCAGTCTGGAGATTAAGCGGAGAATAACAATTGCTAATAGGTGCTACTACGGTCTCAGTAAGCAATTACGTTGCAGAGCTCTCTCTCGATCGACAAAGCTTACACTCTACAAGACGCTCATTCTACCTGTGCTTCTTTATGGCGCTGAGGGTGGTTTCGACAACAGACGCAGCCGCTCTTGGGGTGTTCGAGAGCAAAGTTCTCCGCAAAATCTTTGGTCCTGTTAGAGTTGGCGACGACTATCGCATTCGAATGAACCACGAGCTGAATGAGCTCTACGCCGAAATTGACATAGTTAAGCGTATAACAATACAGCGACTACGCTGGCTGGGTCATGTCCATCGTATGGATAAAGAAGCTCCAGCGAAAAAGGTATTCGAAGGGAAGGTCCCCGGTCAACGACGAAGAGGGAGACCATGCCTCCGGTGGATAGACCAAGCTGAGGAAGCCCTAACCGCGCTTGGCATTAACGATTGGAGAAGGCGCGCGCAAAACAGAGGCGCCTGGCGAGAGCTAATGAGGTCGGCCGTAACCTGACAACGGGTTGTTATGGCCATCTAAGTAAGTAAGTAAGTAATATGTAATTCTTTGGAATTTATTAAAGACACGATAGTTGAGTTCATCAAAATATCAAAATTGGTGTTACTATTCCATATATTGCCGAACGGCCAATTATTAAAACCTTGAAGAAACTGCTGATGTTTTTCTTAATAGTGCTGTAGTTCGACGAAAAGCTTTAACTTTAAGAAACTATTAATTTGTTTGATTTAATTGACAAGTTTTATGATCCAATTTTCCTCTAAAAAAAATTAATTTAACTTCTAATCGACTGATCATTTTTGTGTAAAGTTGTCTCAAGTGGGCACAGAAAATACAAACTTATTAAACTTAAACTTTTTTTTACATAACTTTGAAGATTTATTGGTCAATATTAACGCCTAATATTTTTTTTTTTGCAAAATTTGGATTTTTTAAAAAGTTATGAACCGCGGCGGTTCTGACTGCGGCTCTGCATCTGAGTTTTTTTGAATTTTAGCAAATTTTCCGTTTTTCCTTGTTTTGCTTTTTCGTTTTTCAAATGAATTGTACTAGGAAAAAAAGTGGATGCCCGTTCGCAGGTTTTATCTAGGAAGCTGAAATTTTGGGAGAATTTTCTTCAAACCCAATTCTATTATATAGGCATATAGGACCACAAATTTAAAGGAAAAAAATAAAAATACCTCCTTCGGGTGTAGTTTTTCCAAATTTTTAGTCACACGAAAAATGTGGGCGTGGTTTTACAACAGTGGTTGGCATCCCCCATTCAACTAAAAATCCCAAAACGCTATGTCTTGGCACCTAAGGCAGACTTTTTCTACGTTTTAGTAAGTCGGTTTTTTCGATAAATTTCAAAGAAATTGGACGTAAACTCTGTCCGCGCCGTCTCCAGAAGTTTGAAAAAAAACACCCTAATACATACAGTAGCGAGCAAAACTGAGACAATGTTAGGCAGTTGCTTACATGATCATAAAAGTATTAATAATAAACTGATTTGAAAAAATTTTTGATTTTGAAATCCTTGTTCCTTCTTCTTTAATATAAAATTAATAAATAAATTTAAAATGTATATAATAGTTTATTTCTTTTCAAAAACGCTTAAAAGCACGTCTGTATTGTTTTCTGTTTTATAGCAGTAAAATTCCCGTTATTTATATGTAGTTTTATTAAAAACTTTTGTGGTAAGTTTCTTTTTTGTTAGTTTTCAGTTGGAAACTTTCAAATAACTGCAAGTTAACTTATTAACTTGTTTTCCTTATTGAAGAAACAAAGAATAATTTAATTAACATGAAAAACAAACCAGCACTATCAGAAAAAAATGTCATAGCGCTGCTAAAATGCTGCAAGGAGCAGTGTGGAAAACTGGAAACGAATAAATTTTGGTTCATCAGACCAAATTTTGTTTCGCTAGACCAAATTATTCGTTTAAAGTTTTCCTCACCCCAATGTTATTGCTCCTTGCAGCATTTTAGCCGCGCTTTGACATTTTTTTCTGATAGTGCTGGTTATTTTTTTTTTTTGATAGCTGATTTTAGCCCAATCCTATGGAGTGATCTGCGTGCGGTCCACTCGCTAACGCTTTTATTTATCATAACTGCAGCTTCCTAAGGTGTTTTAAAGTGATTGTATCTTAGTATACGCTCCATAAGGCGCGCATGACTGTCTGTAAGCTTTCTGGGTCGGCCTCTTTTGTTGATTGTATGCTTATTATTGCGCCGATTTTGGACACGAAGAACTGTTCTATGACTAATTTTCAAAGCCTTTGCTGTAGTTCTTGATGACTGACCATTTTGAGTCATAATAACTACATTATCTTCGGTTTCAATATATATTTTTTTCATATTAATTAAATTATTCTATTTTTCTTAAATAAGGAAAACCGAATTATTAACTTGCAGTTATTTGACAGTTTCCAACTGAAAACTAACCAAAAAGAAGCTTGTCACAAAAATTTTTTATAAAACTATGTAAATAACGGGAATTTTACAGCTATAAAGCAAAAAACAATACAGACGTGCAAAACTGGATACATGCGTTTTTAAGCGTTTTTGAAAAAAAAAAAATAAACTATTGCATACCTTTTAAATTTATTTATAAATTTTATATTAAAGTAGAAGGAGCAAGGATTTTAAAATCAAACACTTTTTTAAATCAGTTTATTATTAATTCTTTTCTGATCATGTAAGCATAAACTGCCTAACATTGTCCCAGTTTTGCTCGCTACTGTAAGTCCTAAATTGATATCATTCAACCTTCATTTGTTAAATGTGTGTTAGCTGATGCTCCAAATCGTACTCATAATGTATACTTAAGTAACATGCCCTTTGTTTTTATGTTATAAATGATATTTTTGTTAGCTAATGAAAATAAACAATTTGCGGATAAGATTTATTCTGGCATGTCTCCAAAAGCTTAGGAAGATATTGTTAATATGAAGGTTAAATACTTAATATACCATAAATTTATATTCACGTGAGCAGAGATGTAAACATATTTTTCTTATATAACTTACTATAAAAAAAAACTTTCCTCAGCAGTCATTTCACTTGTCCTTCGAAGTGGTTGTACAAAGGACAATATAAAGATTTTTATTTTTATGACACAGAAAGGTTTCTGTGGAAATTTCAAATTTTTGGTGATAAAATCTCAATGACTTATTGCCATCAATTTTTATGTTTTTGTTAATTGAATTTCCTTCTCGCCAGCTGTTGCAAACAAAATTTTACATTGACGAAAATTAATATACACCATTCGAACTTAAAGTGGTGCAGATAAATCCAACTGGATACAAGAAAATAAAAAATAATAAGGGCACACATTTTTGACATTTCAGCATTTGACATTCAACATGACGGTTGAGTGGATGAAACAAAGTAATAGAAGAAAAATTGGATAAACAAAAATTCAATGACTCCCCACAGACATCTGCCAACGCTGTCGACTTTAATTGTGGTATGAAGCTTTTACATCCTTTGGCATAAAAAACAGGTGGTAACTGAACTGCACTTTAAGTGGGCAATATCTCTCCCCAATGGTTTTTTTTTACCTTATTATGATTAAAAAATGGTACGAGCATCATATATATGTATAAAGAACGTATATGTGCAAGTCCGCCAGATTTAGCCTTTTAGCTGGCCTCGTTTTTTTTTTGGAGTACATTTTTCAGCCATAGTTTTTCCTGAAGCTAAGGCTGTCTTGAATTAATATTGAAGGTTGTTCAATAAAAATTCAGGTAGCTATTTTTTTACTTAACTTTATACATAACTTTTCATGTTTTTTTTTTAACTTAAATGCAATTTTAACTATGTCTCCCTTTGAATTTTTATTGTTCCTCCTTCAATATTAATTCTTAACTTTAAGAAAAACCATGTTTGAAAAGTCTGCTCAAAAAAAAAAAAAAAAAAAAAACGAAACCATAGTCGAGCTAAGATGACATTTTCAATTTTCTTTTGATTTTTTTTTTTCAAGACAGCCTTTGTTTCAAGAAAAACCATGGTTGAAGAGTGTACTCCAAAAAAAAAAAAAATTAAAGACGAGGCTAGCTAAAAGGCTAATTCTGACGGCAAAAAAATGAAGAAAATTTGTCATTTTTCTTATACATAAATATATATTTTTTAAAATTTTTTTTTTTTCGATTTTCCTTATGTACACACAAGAAAGTATCGGAAAAAAATGTACAGCTTTTTTTAAAGCCTATATATATGGAAAAAATCCATGGTCTATGCGCGAGAAGAGCGTTGGTGTTTCTTGTGTAAAAGCTTAAATACTTTGTTTTTTTCACTATATTCACCTTAATACACTTTAATTTTAAACTTTCACTGTCACTACAGGAATTTCCTTAAAAAAATATACGAGGAAAAAAAAATTTAATTTTTGGTTCAAAAATTGTCAAATTAAACTTTATTTTTATATACTATTCTTAAAGTAGTTAGTAAAGTTAGAGTGACTAACTATTGTAGTAAAATATATATAACATAAGAAAGGAATCAACTATGGAGTTTAAGTTCAAACGAAAACTGGACAATAAATTTTCATTCCAAAATGGTATCCTGTACATGACATGACTTTTCTTATAGGCTAAGAGATGCTCAATATGAAAATAATATCTTTATTTTAAAACGACTTTCAGTGTATTCAATTTTTCACCAAATTTCCTCTTAACTCAAGCGAAAATTCACTTCAAGTCTGCCTAAGACTTTTAATTCACTAGTTGTGAGTATAAGTGAAGTCAATTAAAGTCCCAGTCATGAAAAAAAATTGAATTCAACGGAAACAGAAATGGATGCAATCGATCCTTCAGGAATGAAGTTCCGCTAAAATATCAATTTCAAGAAAAAGTTTTGGAATCGACTTTTTTGATTTTATGGTAAAAAAAATTTATTCGAATTTTCATTCCATTGGAGGAATCAAAATTTGCAATGGGAAAAATCGATTTCAATTAAGAGAATTCGAATTTTGGAATTTATCAATTCCACTCAATGAACTATAGTAAGCCATTGTGTAGCCTTAGCTCCTTCCGAATAAATTGCAATCGTTTTTTCTATGACACAAATAATGGATTATTTGATTCCCTTTAGGAATCAGAATCTAGGATGGAAGAATTTTAATTTAATTCGGAAAATATAAATAAGTAATCGATTTTTTCGCAATTCCATGGCAAAAGTATTTTTCTATTCAATTCAAGTAATTAAAACATGAATTGAATTCTTTTTCATTCAATTTCAACGAATTAAAATAACGAGTTTGATTCGTTAGGAAATTGGAAAAATGCTGTTCCAAATTGGAACAATTCAAAATTCTATGAAAATAATTTAAATTTATATATATAAATACGAATAAAATATGTATTATTTATTACCGTAATTAATTTACTGATATTGATTGGTACAGATGCCTACCAGCAGCAACGAAGAATATAAAATGTAGGGGCTGAAACATGAAGCTATAGTTACCGCGCTAGTGACTGACCTCATCCAGCAAATCTAAGCAACATGTACGATCCAGCAGAACCTGTAATTGTGTCCGGTCAGGAAAATGACTAACGGCATGATCATTTTAAGTAGTGCAGGAAGAGCATACAAAGGTTGCGGTCCATAAAAATTATTCTGATTATAATTTCAACTCCAAATATATAAGCTATTAAGATCAGAAATGAAATAATAATGATCCGCTAAAACAAGTAAAGTTTTTAAGTGCACATTATCCAGAAAACGTAATATATTATGTTTTATTATTTTATGCGTTTTATTAAAATTAATAATCTCTTATACTTTGTTAAAATCATTACAACCATAGCAAAAAGGTGCATGTAACAAGAAATTGGCTTTGTAAGTATCCAAGTTTAGCAAATCAAATCGTCTCATTAGACGTTGAAGTACATTCAGATTTAGTTTACTCATTAGATAACCCATTGAGAAGCTTAACCCTTTAACGGGCAAGACGCTCTACAGAAGGTCTTTTATAAATCACATATTTGTCGCACGATCGGACATACACTCATTTTTTATTAATTGAATGCACTTAACGGTTTACACGACGAAGTTTTGAACGATAAGCTTATTTGGTTTGGTAGCTACAAGCATTGAAGTGAGAAACAATAGTGAAAACAGACTCATAAATTATTTTGAAAAATAATGAAATTTCAATAATAAAAATAAATTGTGCTTAGTAGCTAGATCGAGTCGAAAATTTTGTTGGAAAGTATTTGCTTTCATAATTTACGCCTGGTTTGTTATTGGATAAAAATTTAATGGTGTTTTTGTATATTTTGTAAATACCGTTTTTTGACGGTCTTGCACCTGGCTGCCGAACCAATAAAAATTTTGGAAATCGGATTTCAAATTTGAGTTTCTTGTACCAATATCTTTCGGAAACCAAAACTTCCGAGACAAAAATCCAGCTATTTTTATTTTGCTCGTTAAAGGGTTAATAATGTTGGAAACATTTAACACGCATACTTACTTACTTTCTTGGGTGGCCATAACAACCCGTTACCGGGTTACAGCCGACCTCAAAAGCTCTCTCCAGGCGCTTCTGCTTCTCGCTCGCCTTCTCCAATCAGTCACACAAAGCGTGGATAGGGTTTCCTCGGCATGGTCTTTCCATCGGAGGCATGGTCTTCCTCTCCGTCGTTGCCCATCGGCTTCCGCATCAAACACCTTTTTTTCGGAGCTTCTTCGTCCATACACACAACATATCCCAGCCAGCGCAGACGTTGGATAGTGATGCGCTTGACTATGTCAATGTCAGCGTAGAGCTCGTACAGTTCGTGGTTCTTTCGAATACAGAAGCCGTCACCGACACGAACAGGACCGAAGCTTTTGCGAAGAACTTTTCTCTCAAACACCCAAAGCGTGGCTGCATTGGTCTGCGACACAACCCATGCTTCTGCGCCGTAGAGCAGCACGGGTAAGATGAGCGTCTTGTAGAGTGTCAGTATTGTCGGGCGAGAGAGGTCTATACTACTCAATTGACTACTGAGAGCATAGTAACACCTATTAGCAAGAGTGAGTCTTCGCTTTTAATCCAGGCGGATATCGTTTTGAGAGTTCACGGCGGTGCCAAGATAGGTGAATGCCTTGACAACTTCGAAAGTATAGCTGTTCGCAGTAACGTAGGATGTAATGCACTGCGTCTCCCTGTTTGTGGACAGCATATACTTTATTTTTCCCCGTTCACCGTCAAACCCACTTTCGCGTGGATCGCCTAGTCTGAAACCTCGTTCGGTATGAAATGGTTAGGGGAGGTCCTTTCCTACCCTGACGGAGCTGGATGTGTTGCTCAACGACATTCTGCAAAACCGCACTAGCTTCGCAGGTATACCGAACTCAGACATAGTGGCATACAGGCAATCCCGTATCGAGCTATCGAAAGCAGCTTTAAAATCGATAAAGAGATGATGGGTATCGATCTGTTTTTCGTGGGTTCTTTCCCAGATTTAACTTAGTGTGAAGTTCTGGTCTATGGTGGACTTACCAGGTCTAAAGCCGCACTGATAACAGATCCCTCTCTCCTATTGGGCACTCTGGGAAAGTGCCCAGGGTCCAGCGATCGATCCGTTCGTAAGAGAGCATTAGTAAACGCTTTCATTTATTATTTCCATAGATTTCATATATGTTTATATCGCTTGAAAACTCTAAATTCTGAAGAGTTGAGACAAAGTTACAAGGAATGTGCTGAATTTTATTATGAAGATGTTAATGAAATTTTGGAAATTTATCAACTTTAAAAAAAAACAAAATTTAAGACACACTTTCAAATGTCGAAATCGCAATGAGAATCTTTTAAATCCTAATACCCAGAATTTAAAAATTAACGAAAACCCAGAAGTGTGCCTGTCAGGCACATATGAGGTAAAATACTGAAAATCGTAATTAGTTTATCACATTTAACATCGGATACGTATTTAAAAAACACTAGATATTTTTTGATTTTTATTAAGAATTTGCAAACAAGAATCAAAAGCTTTTTGGCTAAGCTAAAACGTTAGTAATAAATTTTAATTTCCACATTCTTGGCAAACCTTTGTTGTAAGTGAATGCTCCTTGCTAATTTGCATCTGAATTTAGGCAGTCTTTGTTGGATAAATATGACAGCGTTTACGTTTCCGGGCACCAGTATCAGACGGTTAAGGATCGACCTATTGGGGTAACACAGTCTTTATAGACACCTGTGTTGCCTTTCGAACATATTTTGCACACCGTCTTTTTCGTATGTGTGATTCCACAAGACATTCTCCTAGTTCGCGTAAAAACCAATGTCTTTTGTTGCGTTTATGCTCATTCCAATGAAGATATGTTTTTGTAAATATAAAATAAGCAGCAATATGAGCAGCGTCAACGAAGTTCATAAAGAAAGCTAGAGGCCATCTATTGGTTTTGTGTTTTATTATATACTCAAGAACCAATTGATCAAATGTATCTACTCCGCCCTTAGTATTTTTTTAAAATTAGTTAACTTGAGAGATTTGTTTACCCACATCCTCAAAAGTGTTTGCGTCATGATGTATACTTAAGGTGACCATACGTCCCGTTTTTAACGGGACACTCCCGTTTCTAAGCCTCCTGTCCCGTTGTCCCGAAAGAATACTGAATCGTCCCGTTTTCAGAAAATGATTTAACCCTAACCGTACTGACGAACTTTCTATACACATTCGGACGGACGAGGTACCTGGGTACCCACTTTTGTTTTCATACATATTGTATGGCATGAGTGCTGGTGAAAGTAAAATTTTTCCGTTTTGTGGGTTCATTTTCATAAACGAGCTCTACTAATAAGCGTTAGAGCTTATTTTTTAATTGTGTAAGTGTATTGTATCAAATTCGTCATTCGGAGCGATGATACGAAATTGAATTTTCGTTACAGCTCTCGCTTTTACTCAAGCGCTCATCGAGAATCGTTCTGATTATATGAAATGAGATTTTTGTTACAGCTTTAATTTTTGCTAGAGTGCTTCTTAACACTTATTTCGACAGTTTTGGCTCTATAAGGCGGCCACCGGCTGTTATATCTATCAAAGAAAGCTGCCTAATGCTCAACGCCAAACGAACTTAGGAGCCGTTCATAAATTACGTAAGACAATTTCATGACTTTTTGACACCCCCCCCCTCCCCCGAGTAAGATTTAGTAAGATTCTCACTACCCCCCCCCCCTTCCGAAATCTTACGTAAGATTCATAATTAAGATGAAACTAGTCAAAAAATGTATTTTTCATGTGATGTACTATATTACTATGTATATTTAATTTTAATATACATATGGTACATATTAAATAAATATTACGAAATTGCAAACTACACATTTGTTTTTCAAGATGAATAAAAAAAGTCATCGTTAGTCCATGCGCTTTTCAACCAGTCTGATAGTGAACCTACAATTGGCACACCCGATTCGTCTGTTGAATTTTCTGATTCACATTCAAACTCTGTAACATCAATATCCTCGTCGTCATGCCACTCTGCAACTTGATAAATCTCCGATTGTTTTAAAATGCAAAGGCTTTTCTCCTTTCCACGTTTCAAAATTGAAACTGGTTGAATCATGTGAGTGCGACTACAGTCCTTTTCATGTAGTTTTTTGTGCATTACAGTAGCTTTTTTCGAGGCAAAGTACTGGTCACAAATATTACAAAGCGAAGGACAAAAAAAATCGTAAGGCATGATTTTGAACTGTGGATGTACTTTTGACCAATCGTAATTTAACGCTAAGCGAAGAAATAGAGGACAAAACTGATTGCTGTTTTGGTCTCCTGTTGAAGAAGGAATCGAAAGCGAATCTTCTTGTTGAAGACGACAAGTGCAAGGGGGTGGTAAAGAACCGGGACAACATCAACAAAATTTCAAAGTCGACGTATCTTCGTGTAAATGCCTGAATAATAGCAAACGGTGTTACAAGTCGACCCTGCGTGTAAACAACATACATATATTTAATTACATAAACAGAAGAGAAGTTGTCCCGTTCAGAGTCGATTACTTAAATCGATTGTAATCGATATTTCTGAATCTTTCGTGACTGTCGAAAATTCACATATATTTCATTACTGTCACAAATGACGATGCGTTAATACAACTTTAATGTATGAATACGCATTTTAAATCTTACGTAAGATGATCATTCACCCCCCCCCCCCTCTCGTAAGATGTAGTAAGAATCCGCCGACCCCCCCTAAACGTCTTACGTAATTTATGAACGGCCCCTTAGGCGAGAGCTTTGTCATTGATTTAGTCAAAATGTAATAGAATTCAAACAGGAACGTTACCATGGACAACTACTCCACGTTTTTTTGATTGAAGAGCTCTCTTCTGCGGATGGGTCTAACGCTGGTGGCGACCTTGTGCCAGAATAAGCTCTACATTCTATAGGAATTGAAGCCGCATCCTACTCCTACCGATGACGTCTGTTCTGTTTGCTGAGTTTATCGGCAAGATAGTTCGTCGTTGTTAGGGATGCCAACACTCAGGGTTTCGCCCGGAGACTCAGGGTTTTGAGTATGATTTCCGGGTCTCCGGGTTCAAAGTCAATCCCTCCGGGTTGAATATCATTTTTGTCGACCGCAATGAAAAAAATTTTGATTTTGTTGACTTACTTTTCCGAAGGTTTTGACGCGCTGAATTCGAATCCAAGCTTAGAATTTCTCAAATGGCTCAAAAGTGCGAAAATCACGATTTTTCGAGATATTTAGGGCAAATTTATAGAGAAATATAATTTTTTTTTTATGAAACCATTAATGGGGTTCGAAAGAACTACTCTCAATACTCACTTAGAATTATATCGATAATTTTTTTGCTTTTCAAAGTATCCTAAATTGAAAATTATTATATAGGTCTCCATTAGAGCGGTTCAAAATAAAAACATTTTGATTTTTTCACGATGTGTAAGCGAATTTCAGTAGCCTTATATGTCCTAGTAATAGGCTTTCTCCAGACATATAAGGCTACTGTAATCCGCTGACACATCGTGAAAAAATCAAATGTTTTTATTTTGAACCGCTCTAGTCTCCATACAAACTTTTGTATGTAAATTTGTATAAAAATTAGAAAAATAGATATCGCTATGATTTCAATTGTGTTTTGAAGAGGAAGAGTAAAGCTTTTATAAAAAGCGGTATAAGTTGGGAACCTCTGAATGGATATCAAAAACATGGATGTCATAAGAAAGATAATTTAATGGCCTTCTATAATGGTTAGATTAGTTTTGAAATTTAGCCAATAATTTTGGATATATGATAATTTTCCTGAAATTTTCACGAATAAAATTTTTAAAAAAAATTGATAAAATTAAAAAAAACTATGCAAATTGTACATAATCTTAAA
This sequence comes from Tricholauxania praeusta, assembly GCA_949775025.1. Taxonomy (NCBI): domain Eukaryota; kingdom Metazoa; phylum Arthropoda; class Insecta; order Diptera; family Lauxaniidae; genus Tricholauxania; species Tricholauxania praeusta. The sequence continues at coordinate 115,261,549 of OX459028.1, forward strand.
GCAAAATAATCAAGCATTCCTATCATGCTAAAAAAGTATCAATTTTTAACACATTTTTTTGAAAAAATAACGTTTTGTTAAAAAAATAATTGGTCTAAATTACAGGCCATTAAATTATCTTATCTTATCTTATCTTATCTACTATACACATCTCCGAAACAAGATCCGACATATATACATACATATGTATGTATTTACAAAAATATATATCTATAAACATATACACAAATTGGCCGTAATCTGACGATGGTTTTCGATAGAACAGATATTGAAAATCTTAAATAAAAAAAATCGATATCTCGTTTAGTTTTCAAGATAACTTTTATGTAATAAAAAGAAATCCGAGAGAAAAACGAAGTGTTGGATTCAATGAAATCTAGTGTAAATATTAAATAATTTTACTTATTATGTTTTTAAAAAAATTCATATAAAAACTTTAATTCAATTTCACCCACCCCACTTATTGAATCTCCGGGTCAGACATCTGTCCGTGTTGGCAACCCTAGTCGTTGTTGTGTCGTGAAGAAGAAGTAATCCGTGTACATGCTCAGCAGCATGTACTGCCATGTTTTAACAAATATATGGCACGGAAAATATCAATAGCCACTATAATAGCACCTATGGAGGCGTGAACATTATGGATAGGATGCTACGTAACTGCACAACCAGAAAAGAAGACAAATAGATAAATGGCCTCTCGCTTTTTTCTATAACATGTTGGATGTTGCTGTCCTGATTTCCTACATCATTTATCTAGAACTCCACGATAAGAAAAATGTTGCAAAGTTTTTGCACAATTTTTCTGGAGGATCTCTCGAATCAATTCAGCTGCCTACATATTGTGGCCTGGTCCAGAATATCACGGATAACCCAGCATTTTTCCAATCGACTGGCCATAGAAACGGAACTGGAGTATTGGTTGTGCTCTCCACCAGCAGACTAACAACATCAGCCTGCAAACCAACGCGAGGAAAATTGTGAAAGGTGTGTGCCATTACTGCAAGTGTCTCGGTCAAACCTAAAAACGACGCGAAACTCATACTCAGTGTTCGTCTTGCTTCAAGTCAATGTGTGCCGAGCACTCTACAAATGTATGTTCGGATTTCGAGTGCCTGCTATGAATACCGTTTGAAAAGTTGTGAAATTTTTATTATATTTCAAGCAGCAACAATAAAATTATATTAGAAAAGCCCCAATCAAAATTGTTGTTTTGATTTTTCCCATACATTTTGCACTACAAAATATTGGGTACCCAGGTACCCACGTCCGTCCGAATCTCGGATCGAATTTTCAAAGGCTTATTACTCGAAACTTAAAATACATTTGAAGTTAAATACACGTTTTATACATACTTTGACTATTCTAGTTTCATAATTTGAAGTTTCAAAGATACATTCAATCAAAGTTGTCGTGGGTACCCAGGTACCTCGTCCGTACGGTTAGGGTTAATGAATTTTAAAATCCATATAATAGCTGTACTTCACGCGTAAAACAAAGCGTCACGTCGTTGTTTGAAATCTGTGATTGGCTACCCGAGCCAACTCGAATAACTGTGGCTACCCGCCTCGCGTTCAAATATTAATAAAAACGTGTGTCATTTATATTGAAAATTGGGATGTTTCTGTTGCAAAACTTATTTAAAAAGTAAGCCCTACATTTTGAAGAAAATTTGATCCTCCGAAAAATATTTCAAACCGGATAAAACGAGTTAAATTAAAATCGACTATTTTTATTAATTTTATTTCTTTTGCTGTGCAGGTAAATCAATTGTTGTATTTTATTTTGTATTTCATTTGAATTTGAATTTAATATTAAGACTGTAGCTCTCATCTCATGTTCCAGTGTAGATGGATGTGATTTTTTTTTGGAAATGTCATTCCGAATCTGCTTAAATAACTTAATTTTTTAATTCGAAAGTGTTTTTCCAATATTGTATTTCTATGCTTAATGATTTCAAGTTCAGTATATACTACCTTGATCAAAAAGTTTTAGGACTTTATTTTTAAAATGAAAAATACAAGTTTATTCATCAAAATCGATATTGTCTCCTTCAAAGTACTCCCCATCGACTGCAATGCACTTATGCCAACGCTTGACCCAGTCCTCAAAAGCCTTTTTATACTCGACCGTCGGTATGGCCATCAGGGCCATCTTCGATTTTTCGATGACCTCTTCTCGGCTGCTGTAACGCGATCCGCGGAGCGGTTTCTTCAGGTGGCCGAACAGGAAAAAGTCGCAGGGAGCCAAATCAGGCGAATTCGGTGGATGTTGGACGGTATTCATGGAGTTTTTGGCCAAAAACTCACGAATAATGATCGCATTGTGCGACGGCGCGTTGTCGTGATGCAAAATCCACGAGTTGTTTGCCCACAAATCCGGTCTTTTTTGGCGAACTGCTTCACGCAAACGTCTCAAAACGCCCAAATAATATTCTTTGTTGACGGTCTGACCTTCTGGGAGGAATTCATGATGCACAACACCTCTGTAGTCCATGAAAACCGTGAGCATCGCCTTCTTTTTCGATTGAAAACGACGTGGTTTTTTCGGTCGCGGCTCATTGGGTGAACGCCATTCACTCGCTTGATGTCTGGATTGCGTGTCGTACTCGTAAATCCACGTCTCGTCACCAGTAATGATGCGCACCGTTAAATCCGTTTTTAACACAAAATTTAATGCAAACTCGTTGCTGCAAAGTTGATGACATTTTTTTTTTTGTAAAAAATCGAAACCACACACAAAAGTAGATGCACACAATACGGCGTCACTTCAAGAAATGTCAAGCTGTCAAGCTGAAAATTTGACATAACGTCCATGACACTTCTACCAACACAACAAAAAAAAGAGAATTGAAATCGGACGAACGAGAGCGCCACACGGTGACGAGTCCTAAAACTTTTTGATCAAGCTGGTATGTATAGTTTATTTTTAAAGGCCGCGTCCCATTCTGATCCAATAACAATGGTCACGTTATGTATACTTGACATAAAAATAGCTGCCTTACCAAGTTTTGGAACGTGCGAAGCGATCGTTATATGTTTTGAAACTCAAAAATTAAAGAACAAAAAAAACAATCAAATATGTCTTCTTAATTTAAAATTTATAAAAACAATATAACTCTCACATACAATTATAGGAATGTTGTAAGCAACATCGATGAATACCCTCTAGGAAATGGAAACATTCCCAGATATAGACACTCCATTTCTTTTTTACACACGATGTCATTAGAGGGAAACTTTCCTCTCCGCTGTCTTAAAAATGAATGTGGATACATACCTCTCCGCTGTCTCAAAAATGAATGTGGAAGCATTCCTCACCACTGTCTTAAAAATGTATGTGGAAACATTCCTCTCCACTGTCCTAAAAATGAATGTGGAAACAATAGTGTGATCAAACTTGGTACAAAATTACAAAGTAACGAAAGTGGTGAATAGAATTGGACAGGTGGGCCTGGCACATCCCATTGAGCCACAAATTCTAGCATGTCTAGAGAGTTTTCTAACTTTTTTAAGTGAATTTTCGTTTATGCTCAGAATGTGGCGAGGAAACCATTGGCACGAACAATATAGTAAAAGGGATCGGGAAGGTAGGCGTGGCACTTTCTTATAACAAAAAGCTTTAAATTATCATATTTGCAAAGCCTTCTAACGCAATATTAATTTAAATTAATTTTATTTTACTCAATGACAGCAAAAAAAATTGAAAACTTGAAAAAAATTAATTTTTATAAAAATTTAACAAGCAAAGTGTATTTCATTGCCTCACAAGCAAACGTTTCCACATGCATTCTTAAGATAGCGGTTTGGAAACAACATCAATTCAAATCTTCCCATAAGCTTCCGAAAGATACGATAAGGAATGTTTCCCCATCACTTCCATATAGAAGGCTTCCAATTTCTCCTAAAGGGTAGTTATACTCATTGTAGGCAGTAATGCTCACAACTGCAGCCACAACTGTAAATTCTTTTTACACAGGGTTCAGGCCCGTGCGCAGGAATCATACATGGGGGGTTTTTAACTCGAACATTTCTTATTAGATTATTTTCATAAAAAACGTCGAACAACGGTTAACTTTTAATATAGACATTTAATTATAATTACGAGGAAATAAATAAATACAGGTGTTTATTATCATTTCGGAAATGGGCCAAAAAAATTAAGAAAATTTGATTTGTTTTCTTATTTTTACTATTTTTTTTAAATTTTTTTTCGATTTTCCTTATTTCCATTAAAAAATAAAATTTGAGATTTGGTTCAAAAATTTTCAAAGTATTTTATAAGCAAGTAATTACAATATTTTGCTTCAATAACTACTCGGTTAGAAATTTTGGAATAAAATGACTACACCAGAATGAATTGTATTAAAATTCAATACTGCCTAGACATTAAAATTCATTTTTAATACAAATTTGAATCTAAATTCAATACACGTTTTTTTTTTACGATACGCTGCTTTTGTATTAATTGGTAAATAATGTATCTGTGCTGCGTTCTTAAAACTTTATATGATAACTTAAGTTTTTTACCTGTTACCGATCAGAATTGAACCTAGGTCGTCGTCCTGCGTTATGCCATTGTTCATATACGCTCATATTTACCAACTGAGCTACTATCATTTCCATGAACGACTAAATCTCAATTACTGATATTTCCGTCAAAATTAAATATTGAACTTTAATTTTATGTTGTTGTCAATTGATAATTTAAATATACTTTTAGCCAAACGAAATATGATACTACGTTGGCTAATGTCGTTAAACTGCTCATGCAACCTTTATACTGAAAGGGAACCAGGTTCGAATCCCAGTGCATACTACATATTTTGGTTTTTAATTTAATAAAGAAAGTATTAATATATAATACAGTATGGTTTAAAAATCAAATGTAATACTTGCGATATTAAAATTTAATACAAAATGTCTTACAAAATTTTGTAATCTATTCAAAAGTACTAATTGTAATCAAAATTGTATTAAAAATCTTTGTAATACTTCGCTTGAATTAAAATATATTCCAAGATTTCTAACCGTGTAGTCAGTGCATGATTAGCTTAAAAAAATTTTAAAAAAATTTAAGTTTGATAACTTTTGGGCCAAACATACAAACATTTTTTTTTCTCATTTATTTTTTTAATGGAAATTCATGTAGTGGCATTGACAATTTCAAATTTCAAAACAACAAAGGACTTGAGCTGTTACACAAGAAACACCAAAGCTCTACTCGCGGAGAGGCCACAGTCAATTCTTTTCGACACTTCCTTTTGTGTACATAAGGAAAAAATTTAATTTTTTTGGCCAAATTCCGAAAAATGAAAATTTTGCAGCTCTGGTAGCAACCCTAAGACTATTTTTTTTTTCTTTTTTTAAATGAGGATATACTCGAATGTGAACGAATTTTCGAAAATCGAGTGTTTTGAATTTTTTTTGAATCGATATTCAGTTATCATTACGTAAGTAGCTAATTCTGCGAGGTACTTGAAAAACTCGTCCAAAACTCTTTCCACTTTGATTTCGATATCGCGTTGGATATTTAGCGAGGCTAAGCCGTTCAGCCGACCTTTGGACAAAGTTGATCTGAGGTATGTCTTTAGACGACGTATCACTGAAAAGGAGCGTTCATTTGTTGCTGTTGTCACAGACAAAGCTGTCAAAACACGAAGCATTTTTGATGTCTTGCCCCGCAAAGCGTTGACGCCAAAGTTTAACTTCATTTATGTCACGTGAATTATCATGCAAAATTGAAATATATGGCGCGAATAGATTTGTGTATGAATTTTCAGTGAAGCTGATTTTATTGATGCCGGAGCTATGCTTAAACGCGCATTGAAAAAAAGGTCGTGTTACTTAGCCTTAGCGACGCGCAGTGGTCCCAAATCGTGTTTTTTGGTTCGAAAATAGCTAGAGTGCGCAAGTCATTTCATTTCAGTTCTTTTATTTAAAAAAATAAAAATTTGTTGTGTCTTTTTGATTTTTCGTTCAAATGTCAATAAAAATCTATGTGCGAAAATTCCCAATGTTTGGGGGTGGGGGTTTGAACCCCCAAAATCCCCCCCTTGCGCACGGGCCTGACAGGGATGGCCGCTTTGTAGGTAGCTTGCCTACATCTCTATATACAATGTGTAATAAACGAAAGGCAGATTGCCTTAAAACATCGCTTACTAAGTGCATGTATAGTTTAGCGAGATGCCTACATCTCCACATACAAAGCATTAAGCCAACAGGCAAGACCCCTTACATCTCCATATACAAAGCAAACAGACTGCTTACAGCTCCATATATAAAGCAGGCAGGCAGCAAGCAAGTAAACAAAATATCACAGAAACAATTTCATTTGTAAAACATACATACATTACAAAGGGTATAGCTTTTCAAACATGAAAAATTCGAGTACTTTATCGATTTGTCGCTGGGACAGAAAATATTGGAGAAAAATATATTTAAGTGCTGAATGTGTCATTTAAAATGCTGATTGTGTCTGTGAGGCACATTTCTGGGGATTAGGGTTCAGCTTGATGGTAACTAACTGCAATTTATCGCTGATGTCCATAGAATATGATGTGCTCAAAAACATAGATTTTGAAGAAGTGATTAATGATTTTGTTCATCTCAAGTCTATGAGGGTTCCTCTTCAATCAACATAGCTTTTTAAGCACTAACCTGTGATTGCTAAGAGACTTACTTTTGTGGATTATATTACATTATCTATTCATTTGATGTGACTGTCAATGTAAATGAATCTAGAACCTTGTTTATCTACTTTCTTTGTCTATCTATTCCAGCAAAATAGTGTTCTGTTCAAAGTAGGGGCCCCATTATTCTCATGTGACAGAACCTTGTATGAGATGGCAAGTAGACTGATTTTCCGGTAGTTGGCGGAGATTGTCGGCTCACCTTTCTTCAGTACAGGACAAAGGACACTGAGATTCCAATCGTCGGGCATGCTTTCCGCTAGCCATATTTTGCAGATGAGTTGATGCACACACCCTATCAGCTCATCGACGCCGGTCTTGAACAATTCAGCAGGTAGGTCATCAGCACTGGCCGCTTTGTTGTTCTTCAGTCGTTGGATCCCAACTCGTACCGCGTCATGGCTAGGTGGTGGTACGTCCACACCATCGTCGTTGATTGGTGGGACCGGGTTAATTTCTCCAAAGGCAAGATTGGTTGAGTCATCGCCAGCAAGCAGCTTGGAAAAGTGTTCCCTCCATAACTTCAGTGTATCCTGCGTATTCGTAACCAGATTTCTGTGTTCATCTTTAAAGGTAGATGCTCCGGGCTTAAAACCTTGGCTCAAACGCTTGACTTGTTGGTAAAATTTTCGAGCATCATTCCTGCCACGTAACGCTTCGAGTTTCTTACGCTCGCGCCTTTCCTGCTCTCGTTTCTTGCATCTGAAAAGACAAACATATTTAACATACATATTTCTGCGGTTTTTAAGCGACGGCAAATCAATTAGTCTTAGCCTTTGTTCATATGAAGGTAAATGAAGATTTGGATTTCAAGATAGATTGCGTATACAAAATATCAAGAATTTTTTTTGTACAGATTCCATGAAATCTATGTAGAACTGGTATTGAGGTATCACCAATGATATGAATAGAGTTTTAGTGATATTAGCATCACGGAACTCTTTAGACCACAGTTTTATGAAGCCAAAAACACAATTAGCCTTGTTAATAACTCGGTCAAGGTGAATATGAACTTGAGTTAAGTATCCATCAGTACACTTAAGCCTCCAAATGAGTCAAGACATTTAATGGACATGTGTACACATTTTTTAAGTTTAGCTACATACAGTTTATTTCACACTACCTATGGACACTGTCCAGATCATGCTGGAGATATAGTGATTCAAAAATGCCTTTAAGTGAATAAAATAGTTTCACGTCATCAGCATACAGTAAAATGTTGAAGTATCTCAAAATTGATGGCATGTCGTTGACGAAAATTGTAAAAAGCAAAGGTCCAATGTGACTGCCTATCGGAACGCCAGAAGTAATAGTAAAATGCTTTGCCTAAGAGGTGTTCAAGCTAACACATTAGGTTCTATTAGAAAGATAAGAATAAATTCAATTCAGCAAACCAATTGGAAAGCCAATAAGTCCAAGTTTCATCAGAAGCAGTTTGTGGTTTACCACATCAAAGGCCTTACTTAAGTCAGTATAAATTATAACTGTTTGAAAGCCAAATTGATTTATGGTTCTAGAAGAAAATTCCATTAAATTTGTTACAGTAGATTTTTCAAGTACGAACCCATGTTGGTAAGGTGATATTATGGGATTAATATTATGTACAAGGCAGAATGATACTTTCCATAAGCTTAGGCAGTGAACTTAGCTTTTCTATCCCTTGGTAGTTAATTACCAGTGATTTATTGCCATATTTATGTAAAGACATTATAAATGACAATTTTCAGGTATTATGGAAATGCCCAATTTCCAAAGAATAGTAAAAAAAGATTAGAAACCGGGAATGTAAGTTAATTGAAGCAGGTTTTCAAAATCGTCGAGATACCATCAGGACCGAGCAGTAAAGGATGCCTTCATTTCTTTTAAGATTAATTTTACATTGTCGAGACTGATGATAGGCTGATTTATTTCACTGTTTTACTATGAATGGATAACTGGAATAATTATACTCAGTTGATGAATATGTTGACTTAACAAAGTCAGCAAACATGTTGCAAATTGAAATATCATTATTAGATACTAAGTACTAAGTATGTCATTATATCTCATGTTTGAGGGAAATGTATTGCACTTGCGTTTGACGTTTATAAAATTAGAAAATGGTTTTTGGATTCTTTTTTACCCAGCTTTTACTTTATTTATATAACAAGTAATACACCTAAAAGATTACTTATGCATATATTTTGAAATGGTACCTATTTTGTCAAGGTCAGTTAAATGGTTCACAGCTCATAGTATTTGTAAAAAATTCATCCGCAACTTAAGATATTTCACAATCCAGGTCCAGATGAAAATGGTACTTAAAATATCCTCCCTTTTAATTGGAAAAATTCTTATTTTGGAAGAAACATACAAAAATTTGAAGCGTTGCTAAGTTTCACTTACTCCAAAATTATTCCCAACTAAATACCTTCCGAAACCTTTTCACCCTTGTTGGTAACATCTTATAAGCTCTTATCTTCGTGAACAAATGCTGTGACAACAGCAACAAATGAAAGTTCAGTTTCAACGCTGCGTCGTCTAAGAATTAACTCAATATTTAATTATCGAATTAGAACATATGAACGAAGGGAATAAGCAAAGTTAGCTTAGTTAGTTAGAAAAAAACAGGAAAAGTGTTTTTGTTGTTTTTTTATTTATAACTTTCATTCATTGTTATCTACATAATCACCATTATTTTCAATACATTTTTTAGCCTGTGATCCAGTTGACAAACGTTCTGAAAATTGTGCTCACTGCATCAATTATCTCTGTATTGCTACTTAATGCTTTTCCCCTCCAATTTTTTTGTATATTTTGGAAATTACCAGAAATAGCAAGGCGCCAGATCCGAAGAGTATTGTATTCGGCAAATTTTGTCGATGCCAGAGGCCGCAGTAAAGTTATTGGTTATTTTAGCAGTGTGAACTCACTATGGTGATGTAAAAAGTAGGAACGCAGTACCTCTTTTTCGAAATCTCAGCAATCATATCTTGTGTCAATCAAGGATGTTCCTCAACTTCAGCCCTTACAAGGGTCACATTTCTCTCATCGGTCGAAGATTTAGGCAGTCCTTCTCGAGGCTTGTCCTCTACAAAAAAAAAAAAACGGCGGGATGCACTCCGGGAGTGCCGACCGAAGTGAAAACAAATCGTTTAATGGCAAGTTAGTGTGTTAGTTGGTATGTGTGCGTTTTCTGTTTATATGGCAATGCAATGGAAGACAAAAACGGAATATGTATTCAAATTTTACTCTCGCTCTCATTCTCGATTTGTCAACGCAACAACGCGGAATTTGAAAGAAACAAACATGTAAGCATAACAATCGTTGAATGAGAATGGAATGTGTCAGTTAGTGTGTCTGCTTTGCTTTTTGTCTTCCACTTGGAATATTTATTTAAAAGAAACAATAGAACAATCAAATTTTACTATCGCATTCATAACGGGGAATCCCGATGACGGTCGGTGTCGCGAGTTTATACTTTTTTCCTCAGCCGCACAACGTCCCATAAGAAGTTTTCACTTCAAAAATGTTATGTCTGGAATTTTCGAAATTACTTGAAATTTCATAAATTCGTTTCATAAAAATTTTTAATGGCTTGAGTTGACTCGAAAGCTGTAAAGAATAGAATAACAAATTTCTTGCTCTGTTGGTGGCGGAATTTCTTCAGTTATTTTTCGTTTTCTCGTCATTATTCTGATCGATCTTTCTGAGGTTTAAAACGAAACGTCGTAAGAATTTGTGAAGCGTGTACCATCTTTGAATTTTTTAAAAGAACATAAGCTAGCACCAACTAAGCGAACTTTTGTTAGTCTCCTCGTTTGTTTATCAGAGCGATACGAAAAAATCGATTGTTTGAAGAGTTTAGCTCACCTAGGCTGAAACAGTTCCATAACACGTCAAGTAAGCTTCAGTAAAACTTTGGCAAATTCTATTAAGAATTAGAGGTCGCAAGCTTTATCTAAAGTATTTTTATTGTTCTTTCATGATTTTTGTAAAATCAAATGAAATGCAGGCTTACTTTCAAAACACCATCTGACTATTGTTTTCCATGTTTAAAAAAATAAAATCTAGTGGTTTTTGATATTTTTAATTTAGAACTGCAGCTCGCAAACAGAAACTTACATAAATAAAAAAAACTTGAATAACTTCGAAACTAATGAACCGATATGAATGAGGAAAACAATTGAGTGCCGGACATTTTTTTTTTCATCCTACGCAGAATATATCTGCTCAGTTATGATATCAATCTCACGTTAAAAATACGTTGAGGACCTTAAAAATCGAATTTGTTTATAACAAAGTGGACTCATTGCTTCAAAAGAAATAGTTTCATGGTGTAATATTTTTTCTAAAAATTCATTATGTTTTTTGCAATTATTGCATCATACAAAATCGTGAAAAAAATTTTTTCTTAACAGGTATGATTTTCTAAAAAAAAAATCAGCTAAAACTAAAATTGCTTACAACAATCATATCATTACAAATTTGGGCCTCATCTCGAGATCTGGTTTCTCATATCCCTTAGAAACCCGTTTTTCTGCACTTTTTTCATTTATTAGGCCATATTTTAATCAATTTTTTTTTTGACACTATTGTTGTACACTATTCAAAAAGTAATTTTATCTTCTGTCTAAGCGTTTACTGTTCATGAGTAACGGAAAAGGTTTGATGGAGTTACAAGTGATAAAAATTCAAAAAAAATTGATTTTTTTGGTCACAAAAGTTCAACTGCTCCGTTTAAATCCAAAAATCTTTTATTTTTACATTTTTAAGATGAAAGCTTATTTTTTACAAATATTTTACGTACATATTAGCTCAAATCGGACAAAAAATGTTAAAAATCAATGAAAAAAGGCAATTTTCATTCATTCCCGTATATAGGCCATTAACTATGTAATTATATAAGGAACTAATTCGTTAACGATATTTTATAGTCTTATATTTTCAATTGTACCCTGAAATAATAAGTCCAAAAGTTCTATTAAATTTAAGCTTGGACTTTTGAGAACGGTGTCTCTTTTTTATTTTTTAATTATAACCAAAGAACTATAAATTTTTGTGACTACATATTATGAGATCTTTTGTAGGGATTAAAATTTCCTATCTAAGTGGCACTTCATAAAGTCAAATAAATATTTCTTGGGATAGTACGTATTTTGCAACCATTCGGGAAAATCAATTTTTTAAAGAAAATTTTACGAGGAACTTAGTATTATTTTTTTTTTTTAGTTTCACTCTATAAACTAACTTTGCACAATTGATTTGCTATAAAAAATATTAATTTTTCATCTAATGCCATAGACTAAAACTTAGCAAAAAATCTGAGTTTTTTAGTTTTAAAACGAATTAAAAAATTATTTTCCTTTATAATTTACTGGAGATATGACAATTTGAATATAATCATAAAACACAAAAAAAAAACGTTAACGTTCAAATTTCACAACTTGATATCTTCGATCATAAATAAGTTTCCGATTCTCTCATATAAAGCCTAGAATATGTTAAAAAAAAACTTGCAGCGATTTTAAAATGGGTCGGTCAGAAAGTATTCGGTTTTTAAAAGAACATCTCATATGCAAACGACGTACTGCATAAAAAAATTCATCCGCCATAATTTTTTCTGTATGTTGGCAACACATACCAAATGCAATTTCGGCTGATGCTACCAAAAGCAGTACTGTAGTTGATGAAAGTTGTTACGAAAATTGCCATTGGTTTATATGCTTCGCGATATTGCGAAGGGCATTAATTTGATCAATAAGCAATCTTTTCGGGCGAAATCATTCCCGGATAAGTGGTTCTATTTTTCGCTAACTCTGGTGAGAGTAATTTTCGTCACGACCTTGGACGGAACTGACAATGTCATAATGCCCCTTGTAGCTCTGGCTGGTGCATAAGTTCAGTGGTCAAATCCTGAAGCTTTCAACACTTCGGCAATTATATGATTCACTCAAGTTGCTTTGTTGTTTTCGAGAGATTTGATGGCCTTTGCAATGAAGGCTCCAAAGTTGCATTAACAGTAGCCCATTTCCAAAATTAAGCCAGAAGATACTTGAGTAAAGGGACAGGTACGATTACATATATGTATATATTTTAAGGTCGTGTAATAACCAATCGAAACTGGGTCGTTCCATCTATAATTTGCCTATTTTTAACCTGACGTGTTTTAAATTGGCTGAAAATTTTTTGAGTGATTAAGCCATTATCTAATAGACAGAAAAAAATTATATCAAATTTTTTCGACCAATAGATTTGATAAAAAAATTAATTTCTTAACTCTGTTCAGAGTCGCTCGTAAATAACACAAAATATTCATTGATGAATATAAGCAAACAAACACAATTAAAATTCGCTTTCATATTATTTTAAGGTAGCTGTGTACTAGTAGCTGACAAAAAAACTGCAACTCTGGAAAAATTAACGCCTAAGCGTTATATATATGCGGAAAGAAAAAAGAAATTACGTGTCAGGAAAACATCGATTTCTCAAATACTCCAAAATCGATTTCAGCTTTTTAAGGCTCACAATGTTCAAAACATATAGGAGTACCATCCCTTAAAATTTCATTCATAATTTTGACACCCATTTGATTTGACAAGCATTTTAGTAAAGATTTATGAAACTTAAAAATAAAATTTGGATATTCCATTGATACTTTTGTTAATTTTTCGATGTTTTTTGCAATTTTTGAAATATTTTCAAAGTTTCGAAATCTTCAGATTTTTTAAATTTTTAAAAGTTTTTAAATATTTTTAAGTTTTTAAAATTTATGAAATATTAAAAATTTTAATAATGGAAAAATTTCAAAAATTGTCATAAATTGAAAATCTTAACTTTTTTAACTTTTTTTTGAAATTTTTCCATTTTTAAAATATTAATTATTTCATAAATTTTTGAAGATTTCAAAAAAATAGAAAACTTAAATAAATTGAAAAATTTTTAAAAATTGAAAAAAGGTGAAGATTTCGAAACTTTGAAAATATTATAAAAATTTCAAAACAACATTGAAAAATTAACAAAAGTATCAACACAGTGTTCAGGAAGATAAAACAGGTTTGCCAAAAATGACGACACCAGGAACCACCTGGAAACTATTCCTTGGCATCAGCAGTAACCGAAACCACTTCACTTGAAATTGGATCAGCTCCCCTTTTGAAGAAAGTCCAATTGTGTACCTATAAGGCGAAAAATTGCTCAAAACAGAGTTTCTTGTGACCCGACGAGCTGATTATATTATATAATCGACCCAAATAGTTCCTTATACTGAGAAATTATAACAGGCTCGAATTCATAATTTCGGACCAATAAACAAAGGCGACTGAATATATATAGAGCGGTTCAAAATAAAAACTTTTGATTTGTTCATGATGTTTCAGCGGATTACAATAGTCTTATATGTCTGGACAAAGCCAGACTTTGTCCAGACGTACATTACAAATAATGTAACACGGGATCAACGGCAAAAAAATATGGGGTGGATTTGCAACTTTAAAGTACAAAATCGGAATTTTTTAATTTTTTTCCGGTCAATTTTCAATTTTTTTATAAGACAAAAAGAAGAAAAAAAATTGGATTTTCTCCAAAAGGGGAGCTGATCCGATTTCAAGTGAAGTGGTTACGGTTACTACTGATGCCAAGGAATAGTTTCCAGGTGGTTCCTGGTATCGTCATTTTTGGCAAACCTGTTTTATCTTCCTGAACACTGTGTCAATGGAATATGGGCATTTCCACAGAATGGTCCACCAGAACTGAAAATTTAAAGGTTAATAAACAAATGATTTTTTCTAATGTTATAACAAAAGAATGTGTAAATTTGTATAATATAATGTATTTACAGCTTATCTCAATTGTTATTATGAGAAAATTGATCTGAAAACTGAAAATATGTTTTTCTTGCTTTTTTTCTACTTGTAATTGCATTTTCTCTTCAGTGTTTTTTGTTAATATATATATGTTATGGTTGCACTCATCTTATGAAATCTTTCTATCAATAACAAAGAAATACCAAAAAACTTAAAAGAGACCAAACAATGTCACGTTCTTGTACCTGAATAATCATTTGTTATCAGTACTTTGCGATCGTTCTAAGCAAGTGTCTGCCAATTTTAATACAAATCAAACCTAGTGGTCTGAACTTAAAAAAAAATGACTGCGTAAGATAATCATTCTAAACATTTTAATTTGATTTTCAAAGTTTGTCGCGTTCGCTATCGTAAGTATAAATTTTTTCAAATACAAATTATTTTATTATTTTAACATGCATATGCATATACCCAATTCTGTTTATACACGGTTTTTTTTATACGGGTTTGGCTTAACACGGTCTAGAAATATAAAAGTTATTCCGTTTTTAAACGATTTCCTTCGATTTAGCAGGATTAAAAAAGATATTTGATTGAAAGCTTAAAAAAAATATTTTACTAATCGTAATCTTTAAGAAATTTAGTTAGGGAATTGTGTTAGAAGGTTAATAGCGTTAAAGGATATGGAACTAATCCCCTTTTTTCTACGCATGTACATACATACTTCATGTCTTTTTTACACGGTTTTTTCATAGACGGTTTTTTCTGGAACGTATCTACCGTATAAAAACAGAATTGGGTGTACATATATTTATGTAGATGAGTAAACATCTGCCGAAATAAGAAGGGAAGCATCAATACGGTACACCGAAAAACTTAAAAGTGATCCCGCAAAGTTTTAAGAATATCGCGACGAAGCAGCTGAGAGGATAAAAAGACGCCAGGCATCAGAAAACTCCATTGGACCTCCTGTGACGAACATTTGAAATTAAAAGCAGCTAAAACGGCATATTAATTGAAAAAGAGGATTCCATAATTTTCCAACTTACATAATTCTTATACATATATTCTTATTTTTATTATTAATATTACACATATGTACATATGTAAAACTCTCAAATAATATAAATAAACAACATTTTTGGAAGTACACTTATCCCTCGCTTTACACGCTACTCGTTTTGCACGTTTTCGATCTTACACGGTTTTTAAAATCAAAATTAAAAAAAAAATTATGTAGAAAATGACTAATTTTGCCTGCACGCGAATTTATTTCTACCTAATTTTAGATCTGGCAACAGTTCAGTCATAAACTTATACAAATTTTTTTTTATTTATATGAAGTACCTGTGAAATGGATTTTTTATGTTTTTTTTTCTACTTTACAAATAAATTAAACTATTTTTATGTTTTCTATGATTTAAATGGTATTTTTATATTTTAAAAAGTGTATGTATTAGTCATATTTTGTGTTCAATAAATGTCTAAAAAAGCTTTTTTATAGTCATTTTCGTTTTACACGGTTTTTCCATACAAAACTTATTTTTTCGAATTACACGGATTCGTCAGGAACGTATCTACCGTGTAAAGCGAGGGACAGCTGTATATGTAATCTTGAGTTGAAATTACTGAGCTAATTCTTAATATAAACGTTACGGAAAAATATGTCGCATGCTAAATTATACCAACGCTTTAAAAAAAAACGAACGCAAATATTTCAACATGACAACTATCAATATTAGGTTTGTTCGAACCAGATTTTGTGGCAAAAATTGAAAAGTTTCAAATCGCGATTTTCGAGAGAGTAAAAGCTAAAATTTCTCTGACTACTCGAATCACCACAATTCTGGCTCGAACGGAAAAATAGGTAAAAATTGAAGACTCAAAAATTTGCGAGTATTTTAGTAAATAAACAATGGCAGAGTTTAGGAGCTAAAACCGCACCATAGTTGCATAACCGTTTGGTTAAGACATTCTGAATGCAAGGCGAGTGAAGCATTTTCGAGAATATTATTGAAATAACTTAAAAAGTAAATGTACGATTTTAAAGTTTTCTGCCTGATTTTTATAGCTTCATAAATTATTTTGAACTTTGATTTTTTTAAATGCATAAAATGCATTTTAAAACAATGCTTAGGATAAAAATAAGAGGTTTGACGTTAAGTAAATTTTAGCCAAAATTGTTTTACATTTTGAGTTAAACAGTTTTGTTGCATTATTTCTACTGAACACTACTTATAGTAGAAAAAAAAAATTAAGTGTTTATAAACAAAGCATAAAAAAAACACTAAAGTTGTACAAGCGGGAATTCTTGCCGAAAAGTAATTAAGTTTAAATTTTGTGTTTCGCATTTAATTAATTAATTTATTTCATGTGAGTATAAAGAGTGCAATTATTAAAGCGTTATTTGAAAAACGTAACATTTTACTTAAATTCTGAAGTGTAAATTAAATTACATATTATTAAAATTTTTTTAGTTTGAGATGGAGCAAAATGCAGAAAAAGTACAGGATATAAGCGTAACTTGCTCTCCAGGAACTTTTAAAAAAGTTCAAAATGGTAAAATAAAAAATAATTTGTAAAGAAAAACTAAAATGTGTACATTTGTATACATACAGTGCCGGTAAATAAAATAGCACCGCGGTGTCATTTATGAATTGAAAGAAAATATTTCGAACAAATGACGTTTTTTGTCTTTTAATATTTTAAAGTATAGTTACTCGATAAGTGCACAAGATAAGCACATGACATTTTGTTCCAAAAAAATAACGGTACTTTCTAGAATCGCTATTATATAGAGTAATTTGTAATTTCGAGCGGTAAAAATAATAGCACTGTTCAAATCCTTTACTTCTCAATATTAGGTACTTACTCTTATTAAAAAAATTTGATTGTAACAAGTAAGTTCCATTATTTTTGTATAATACTCCAATAATTTTTTAGAGTTTTTGCATTTTAGTGGGCCGTGGAAAGCATTCTACGAGAGAGCAAAGTAAAATGATTGATATTTCCATTTCGCAAGGTAAAATTTTTCAGGAAATTTAAAATTTTATCGGATGTTCTGCGAAAATGGTTTCGAATACGATAAAATACATAAATAAATGAAAAACACGAGACCGAATGCCTTCCATGTCCCCCCGGGACGTGAATTTTTCGATACGGCTTTCGATACATAATACGTTTTTGCCTGCTACGGAAGTAAAGAAAGTGCGTAATATAGCAGTGAGTGTGGAAACCGTTAAAAGACGACTCAGGGAAACCAATTTGAGTGTCCAAAATTCACGACGAGTTTCGTTGTTAAAAAAAAATACATATCACAAACATACCGGACTTTGCGCACGGGTACTTAGTATGGTCGCTTGCAAAGTAGATAAGCATTATATGGAGCGATCAGAGTAAGATCGTTTTTTTGGTGGAAAAGGCATTCGTCCATATGTAAGGCGTAGCCCAAATACAGAATATGATACTTGGAATAATCTTACTCTCATCGTTCCACTCTACTTTGCAAGTGGTAATTTTAAGTACCCATGCGCAAAGTCCGGTATCTTTGTGATATGTATTTTTTTTTAAGAATGAAATTCGTCGTGGATTCTAGGCACTCAAGTTGGTTTCCCTGAGTCTTCTTTTAACGGTTTATACACTCGCTGCTATACTAAGCACTTTCTTTCTTTCCGTAGCAAACAAAAACGGATAATGTATCGAAAGCCGTATCGAACAATTCACGTCCCGGGGGGACATGGAAGGCATTCGGTCTCGTGTTTTTCATTTATTTGTGTATTTTATCGTATTCGAAACCATTTTCGCAGAACATCCGATAAAATTTTAAATTTCCTGAACAATTTTACCTTGCGAAATGGAATTTTCAATAATTTTACTTTGCTCTCTCGTAGAATGCTTTCCACGGCCCACTAAAATGCAAAAACTCGAAAAAATCATTGAAATATTATACAAAAATAATGGAACTTACTTGTTACGATCAAATTTTTTTAATAAGAGTAAATACCTAATATTGAGAAGTAAAGAAGTTGAACAGTGCTATTATTTTTACCGCTCGAAATTACAAATTGGTCTATATAATAGCAATTCCAGAAAGTACCGTTATTTTTTTGGAACAAAATGTCATGTGCTTATCTTGTGTACTTATCAAGTAACTATACTTTAAAATATTAGAAGAAAAAGAACGTCATTTGTTCGAAATATTTTCTTTCAATTCATAAATGACACCGCGGTGCTATTCTTTTTACCGCAGCTGTATGTATGTGCTATTTTTAGACCTGAACTATAGAGAGCAGCTTACCCAGTCAGTGGTAGAAACTAGAGGTCTGCATAAGTATAATCGTTAACTTACGAAACTGTTACCGCAGTCAATTTTATTGATTTGAATGCGTATACATAGCGTTTGCTTGTGTTACTGTTACCATCATTATAAATTTCTCTTCTTACTCGTAACCAACTGTACGTAGATGAATGCGTCATGTGTACGGATAATATGCATGTATGCTGCGAGTACAACAAGTTGCGCGATTACTACGCATTTGATATTTTGTACTACGCAGTAATGCACTTTAACATGCGTAAGAATGTTTAGTGAGGATCAGTGAAAATTTGATGTGTGCAGGCGAGTGAGGTCTTTGTTTTCTAAATAAATTTATGTTATATTATAAAAACAGTTTTTGAAAACAAATATGAGCCATGTAAGATTATACATAAGTACACAAAGTGAAATATTATATTAAAGTGAACATGTTTTATTTGCTTCTCCTTTATTATAACTTTTGATATTGTTGGCAATGTTGCCACTTTGTTACTTTGTTAATTTATTTATTATTTTTTTTTTTTTTATTTTGGTCCAGCATTGGTAAATATTTTTAAAATGTGATAAGTACAGTGAAATTCGACTTTTAAAGTGATTTATAAATTTATTCATAAAGTGTTTCTTTGTGAAGCTTGAGCTTTTTGCATATACTTATGTACATATGTATGTATATCAAAAATCTATATAAATCTTTGTTTAATATTTGTTAAGGGCATTCGGGAGATTTTCGAAATATAAAAAGACATTTTTTTAAATTTTTTTTTAAGCTGCATTTCATCTTAGACCAAATTTTTTTTTACATTATTAAAGTATAACTATTCAAGACTTATCTCTGAAATTTTGGTCCAAAAATATTTATCAATAAGTTAGAAAAGTGCAATGCCATGAACGACCTCAAAATTTGCGGTGAGCAAGATATCTGGAGACTGGACTGGTTCATCCAAAAAAAGAAAATTAACTTTTTTTCGGTTAAGCAAATAGTTAGGGGGCATTTGATCAACCTTTAAAACCTTTTTTTTACTTTTTCACTCATTTTTTGAAACGAAAAAATCAGAAAAACTATGGAAAATAGCATGAAAAACATTGAATCGTTTTTGATAAAAAGTGATGTAATATAAGTACTTTTAAACGAAAAAGATTCCGGGTTTTTTATTCTATTTCCTATAGTTTTTGAGATATATCGTTACAAAAAGCGTATGTGATTTATTTATGAATTATGTTTATTTATATATTTTGTTATTTCTTTTATATGGACTGAACTAACATTTTTGTTTTATCGTTGTGATTAATAAATTATTCTAAAAAAACTTTGGACTTTGTAAATGTAAATATATGGCAGTAGTTATAGTCATTTTTCTAGCATCATTCTAAAGATAGACTACCAAAAAGTATTTTAAACACAATGATGGTAAAAAATTAATATAATCCCGGACATTCGTTTTATTTTAGTTTTCAGATAAATAAATAAAAAAGTTGCGCATTTAAATCTTCTGGCAACGCCTTGGTGCATAAATGATTTCTCTCTTCCTCACTTTCATCGAATAAATTAGCGCGTCATTCAGTTCGATTCATTACCTTCAGTTTTGTTGTGCGTACACATACACGAAGCTTATTCAACTTTTTTTACTTTACGCTATGGTACTCAAAGGAAATGTGTACTTGTAATTGGAGGAACAGAAAAGTGAACGAGTACTGAAACGAGTAAATTTTTGGTATCCGTGCAGACCTCTAGTAGAAACCCATGGAGATGAATTTGTGCGATTCCTTTTCAATAAAAAATCGCTCAGCTATTTAAGTAAATAAATGAGCATTTACCAAGATATGTTTTGATTTCAAGCTTTTTGTTATGTTGCTCCTTCTTAACACAACCTTATAAGAAGTGAAAAAAAATCAACGCTGAAAATTATTTTATATGGAAAGTATTTGACAGGTATAATTCAGACAGAAAATTTCATTTCCCTCGCATGCAAAAACTGAGTCGCCAGTCTCGTTGCCTACGATTTTGACAGTCTTCAATTTTTAGCCACAAGAAATTTGTCTGGGTGAAAACTTAACTTATTTTTGGGAGGGGAAGTGTTCAGCTGTTTCTTACTCTCATTTTTTCTCTCTCAAACACCACATTTTTTCTGGCTCGAACGCTTTTTGTGGTAAAACTTTATAAATATTTATAAATATTTACCTATTTTTTCTGGTTCGAACAAACCTATTAAGTCACATTATTCAATTTCAGTTTAAAATTAATTGCTTTGAAATATGATGTCACGTTTCGCAGATTTCTGCATTTTTCTAGATGCAGTCGAAAACGATTACCATTTTTTGTCGCGTGCTAGATCCCATGTTTATTGTTTATATATGGGAAACCTCAAATCGAAAGGACCTACCTTTTGCACAAAACATAGTGCTACTTAAATGCTATCTTAAAAAAAAAAAAAAAAAATTTTTGAGTTTTCTATATTTTTTTGCACTTCAAAGGCGTACGAATGTCGCGTGCTCGACCGTGGAAATGCCCATATCCAAATTTTATTTTTAAGTTTCATAAGTTTTTACTAAAATGTTTGTCAAATCAAATAGGGTGCAAAAAGATGAATGAAATTTTAAGGGATGATACTCCTATATGTTTTGAACATTGTGGGCCTTTAAAAAGCTGAAATCGATTTTGGAGTATACATATATAAAACGCTTAGACGTCAATTTTTCCAGACTTGCAGTTTTTTTGTCATCTACTAGTACACAGTAGGGTTGTAACGGAAGTCATCTATGCGGAGAAGGATGCGGATGCGAAGTTCTGAAATTGATCTCCGCGGATGCGGAGTTTTAACGGAAGCGGAAGCGGAGGTGGAAAAACAATTTGAAAATATTTAAAATTTAGTATTAGTATTAAATGAACACTAGTAGGCATCCTAGATTTCCAGTTGAAGAAGCTATTTTTCAGAATTTATTATGCGACCCTCAGTAGGAGATATTACTCGTATTTTAATTCTTTTCAGGATCAATAAATACACTTTTGAAATACACGAATAATGTTTTTTTTAATTCATTTAAAATAATATATATGGGGCATTCAATGCCAAATCACCGAGGTTTTGGCCCGACCCTCTTCTATTTCGCTAATTTTTTGATATGTTTTAGTGCGTATTAAAAGCACACCAATTTCCAGTCTTTTATTCGAAACCGTTATTGAGTAATCGGTTTTTTAAATTTTAAAACAAAAAACGATAGACTAGTTATAAATATTGATATCAATAAAAAGTAGGATATCATTTTTTTCGTATTTGAATGTAGTTTCTAAAAAAAAAAAAAGAAAAAAAAATTAATCGCAGTAATAATCAGTTAGTTATTAACGTTTAAAGATTAAAATCGACATTTTCAAAAAGTGCGACAACTTTGATTTTTCTTAAAAACTTTCTCAAAATTCTACTCTATATTGCGCAACTTTTAAGCTGTAGTTCAAGATGTGCTGACAATTTTTTTAATTTTTTTTCGAATTTTGAAAATTTTATATTTGTTTTTTATGATGGAATTATATATATCACTAGTTTAAACAAAAGAAGATCATTTATTTTTCATTTATTTGGTCATATTTCCATACATTTTTTTTTTTAACTAAAAAAAAATGTTGGAAAAATAAGGATTTTATGGGTAGCTTCTGTTTGAAAAAAAAATCAATATTTTGACTCAATATTAGCTCATACGATACCCATGAATGTGACGAATATGTTGATAAAATTTCATAAGGATCGGCTCAGTAATTTTGGAGAAAAGACTTCTAGCACCGTATGAAAAAAGTGAATTCGAGAGAAAAGCGTTCAATATTTGTTTATTGAACCGGAGAGTGCGCTCAAATAAAGTTGCAAAAATATACTTAGGGAGCGATGCTTTAAAACAATTTTTTTGAAATGGACTACTTTCGAAATCTGTGTAAACGAAATTTATACTAGGTTGTACCCATAACCATATCTTACGAATCTAGCCCATCACAAAACAATAAAATGTAAATTAGCTTAAACACAGAATTTTCCACTTTGTAAGCTCTAATGTTGATTTTATAACTTCCGTTATACCTCCGATTTACCTCATCAAAATTTGCGGAAGCGGAGGCGGAGGCACAATATCAAGCGGAAGTTCCGCACTTGCGGATGCGGAGCTCCGTTACAACCCTAGTACACAGCTACCTAAAAATAAGATGAAAGCGAATTTGAATTGTGATTGTTTGTTTATATTCATCAATGAATTTTTTATGTTATTTACGAGCGGCTCTGAGCAGAGTTAAGAAATTAATTTTTTTATCAAAACTATTGGTAGAAAAAATTTGATATAATTTTTTTCTGTCTATTAGATAATGGTTTAGTCACTCAAAAAATTTTCAGCCAATTTAAAACACGTCAGGGTAAAAATATGCAAATTATAGATGGAACGACCCAACTGTTAAATTTTATAAAAAAAAGCGAATCTAAAAGAAAAACTCCAAAAACAATATAGTACAACATTTGTATGACATTTAATAGCTATTTTCATCGTATGTTTTGTTTTGTTTTTTTTTTTTTAGAAACTCCACTATGGCTTCTCCTACAGGTAGCTCCTATACGCAACGAACGCGATTTGGTTGTCTTATTTTTGTTGACGTTTCGCGACATCACTGCACTGAAACAACCGATCGACAGCGAGGATACAAAAGGCGGTAAGTACGGCATAAATTCAAAAAAAAATTTACCACACAAAATCACTAATCCACAGTTACACAAAGATTTTGATTTTTAGCCAAGTTTTATTGTACTCTAAGCCCATTAGTGCATAGCTGATAATGGGACGAAACATTAAATATAAAAATTAAAAATATCTTATACACAGAAAATGTGGTTTGTTGTAATATAAACTTAACCACATGTGTAATATAAATTTAGCCACATGTTAACCACTTGAACTTTCGGTAGCATAAGATAAAATAATTGAACAAAAATCGTACAATGATCACTAAAATTTGCCTGTGATTCTCCATCAAAAACATCAGTATCGATTTTAATGTCGTCCAGTTGTTGTAAAATCCTTTCAATTGAGCTTTCCCTGATAAATGCAAAGATGCCTGCAATATAAGACCTATCCCTGTCCCTATCCCTATCCTTATCCCTATCCCTATCCCTATCCCTATCCCTATCCCTATCCCTATCCCTATCCCTATCCCTATCCCTATCCCTATCCCTATCCTTATCCCTATCCCTATCCCTATCCCTATCCCTATCCCTATCCCTATCCCTATCCCTATCCCTATCCCTATCCCTATCCCTATCCCTATCCCTATCCCTATCCCTATCCCTATCCCTATCCCTATCCCTATCCCTATCCCTATCAATATCCCTATCCCTATCCCTATCCCTATCCCTATCCCTATCCCTATCCCTACCCCTATCCCTATCCCTATCCCTATCCCTATCCCTATCCCTATCCCTATCCCTATCCCTATCCCTATCCCTATCCCTATCCCTATCCCTATCCCTATCCCTATCCCTATCCCTATCCCTATCCCTATCCCTATCCCTATCCCTATCCCTATCCCTATCCCTATCCCTATCCCTATCCCTATCCCTATCCCTATCCCTATCCCTATCCCTATCCCTATCCCTATCCCTATCCCTATCCCTATCCCTATCCCTATCCCTATCCCTATCCCTATCCCTATCCCTATCCCTATCCCTATCCCTATCCCTATCCCTATCCCTATCCCTATCCCTATCCCTATCCCTATCCCTATCCCTATCCCTATCCCTATCCCTATCCCTATCCCTATCCCTATTCTAACATTTAATTTCAGCGACTTACATTTTCATTACAAAATGTATGATAACTTTTAATAGTTAAAATGTTTCAGCCATGTTCTACTTATTGAACTTAGCACTAATGGGCTCGGTTTGTTTGT
Organism: Tricholauxania praeusta; assembly: GCA_949775025.1. Classification (NCBI taxonomy): domain Eukaryota; kingdom Metazoa; phylum Arthropoda; class Insecta; order Diptera; family Lauxaniidae; genus Tricholauxania; species Tricholauxania praeusta. The sequence goes on from OX459028.1 coordinate 115,286,247, forward strand.
ACATTTAAAGATGGTCTTTTGATTGCATGAATTCGGAATATGCAATGCCAAAAAATTACTTACAGTGCAAAATCTTTATTTTTTTTTTGTACCATTGCTTTGCCTGTCACATTTACTTTTTTTTTTTGCCTTAAGAGAATAATTTTCGCAAAATTTTGATTAACGTTGTTGTTATATATTTTTAGAAAAATAGCTATGTGCTGATCAATTTTCCCCCACAGTATTCATATGTACATTTCTATCACATCACTTTTTTCAAGCAACTAAGTACTTAGAAGTTTCTGATTTTTTTATTACTCGTTTTGAAGCTATATTTAGTATTTTTTAATTAAAATTTCAAATGTCGTTTCTTACACAATTATTCCAAGTCATTAGTATCAAAGTCCGGCCAGCAGTCCCGTGCGCAAGGGGGGGATCTTGCGGGTTCAAACCCCGCGCCCCCCCCCCCCATTGGGAATTCGCATTAAGGTTTTTATTAAAATTTGAACGAAATGAAAATTCATGCACAAATTTATTCGCGCCATATATTTCAATTTTGCATGATATTTCGCGTGACATGTGGATAAATGAAATTCAACTTTGGCGTCAACGAATTGCCGGGCAAGACATCAAAAATTCTCCCGAAGCACTGGATATTTGCGATGAAGACGCGTTTCCAAATGTCCATCAAATGCTTCGTGTTATGGCAACTTTGCCTGTGACAACAAACAGCAACAAATGAACGCTCCTTTTCAGCGCTACGTCGTCTAAAGACACTCCTCAGGTCAACTATGTCCGAAATTCGGCTGAACGGCTTAGCCTCGCTAAATATCCAACGCGACATCGAAATCAAACGGAAAGAGTTCTGGACGAGTTTTTTCAAGTACCTCGCAGAATTAGCTACTTACGTAATTATAACTGAATATCGAATCATAACATAAACACTAGACATGTTCAAATAAATGGCATGTTCTAGAATACTTCAAAACACTCGATTTTCGAAATTTTATTCATATTCGAGTATAACCTCATTATGTACACATAAGGAAGTATCGAAAAAAACCAACCGCTATTTTTGACCCTATACATAAGGAGAAAAAGTGTGGTCTCCGCGAGTAGAGCTTTGGTGTTTCTTGTGCAACAGCTCAAATCCTTTTTTGTTTTGAAATTTAAAATTGTCAATTTCCATTAATAAAATAGATGAGAAAAAAAAATGTTTGCATGTTTGGTCCAAAAGTTATCAAAATTAATTTTTTTTTATATTTTCTTAAACTAATCATGCAATGTTAGTTAGAGTAACTAGTTAATGAAGCAGAATATTGTAATTACTTGCTTACAAAATACTTTGAAAATTTTTGGACCAAAAATCAAATATTATTTGTTTTTCTCATTTATTTTTTAATGGAAATAAGTAAAATCGAGAGAAAATTTAAAAAAAATATTATAAATAAGAAAAAAATCAAATTTTCTTAATTTTTTTATGGCCAAATTCCTAAAAATTTTAAATTTTGCAGCTCTGGTAGCAACCCTAAGCCTATTTTTTTTTAATTTTTTTAAATGAGGATATACTTGAATATGAATAAATTTTCGAAAATCGAGAGTTCTTCAAGAATTCTAGAACATGATATTTTTTTGAACATGTCTAGTAAACACATGTACAATATGTACATATTGTACCTACATATGTATTTAATTATAATTAAATGTTTATATTAAAAGTAAATCTTTTTTTGACGTTTTTTTAGAACATAGTCTGATAAGAAATGTTCGAGTTAAACCCCCCCCCCATGCGCACGGCAGGCGCGGATCCAAGGGGGGGTAACGAGGGTCATGACCCCCCCAAAACAGCCCGCATTTCAAAAAATAGAGTTGAAACAATATTTTGCAAACCGAAAAACAAAAAAAAAAACAAACGAAAAAAACCTAGTTTTTGCAAACTTAAAAACCTGAAACTAACCAAACGACCAAAATAACCTTTTTTTGGGCACTCTGAAAAAATTGGAATCAAAAAATGACTAAATCAACAAATTTGACTAATTTTCTTAAACAAGACTGACTTTTTTATTATTTTTTCTATATTTGGATTGTAGCTTTACTTGATATACTATCATCTGTTTACAATCTGTTTACAAGTTCCAACTAAAAGCATCATTTATAAAACAAAATCCAATCTTCTATTTTGTTTCGCAAATCTGTTAATGATCGCATCGATGTCCAATGAAAATTCGAAATAAAAATATTCATCAGCTAAGACATTTCTTAGTTTTAAGAGTACATTTTTTATATAAAAAAGTTTATAATTTTATATAAACAATAAATATATATATACATGTAATGAATTTTCAAGTAAAACAAATTGGACAAGTTTTTCATTTTTCATTTCATTTCTTTATTAAGCCTTTGGATTACATTTCCTTACAGACTAGAAGAGTCTTTAGACCAGGGGTCGGCAAAACACAATGTGTGTGATGTACTTCAGCTCAATTGAGCTATGAAAAATCAAATTTTGCCGACACCTGCTTTAGACATCGAAAAATCAAATTCATTTATGGATGACAATCTATTGAATAATGAGAGAGCTCTTAATATAGGCTCATTCTGAGCATAATTAGTTTTATGTTTTTTTATGAGGAATTAATCAAAATGACGCAACTGTCTAGGTGGGATATAAAAACCAATTAACTGAAGTAACTCCGGACATTCAATATTACTATTAACTATATCATAAATAAATATTAAGGACATAACCTTCCGCCTCGATTCAAGAGTATTTATGCCCAAAAGCAGGCAACGTGAATTATATGATGGCCTTGAATCACCAAAATACAAAGAACGTAATGCAAATCTAGAAAAAGTTTTCTGAATTCGTTCAATTCTAGCACAATGATTTGCATAAAACGGATTCCAAATAAAAGAGGCATATTCCAATCTAGATCTTACAAATGCAAAGTAAAGGCTCTTAATGGTATGTGGATCCATAAAATCAGAGCTGTGTCTACGAACAAAAGCCAACATTGCATAAGCTTTAGGGATGATAAAATTCAAATGCTCAATAAATGTAAACTTAGCATCGAAAACTACGCCTAAGTCCTTTATAAGATTGATTGACTTAAGAAGTTTACCCTGAATTGAGAAATAACAATCGAGTATATTAAGTATTTGATTTTGCAAATGTGCAGGGAAAGCATTTCCCAATATTTAAAAGTAACTGATTAAGTTTACTCCAGTTACTCACATTGGACAAGTCACGTTGTAAGGATTCAACGTCACCTACATTCCGTATACGACTGAATAATTTTAAATCATCTGCGTAAAGCAAAAATTTTGAGCTCTGAAAGCAACTATGAATATCATTCATGAACAAAATAAAGAACAGAGGTCCAAGGATACTACCCTGAGGTACTCCAGACGACGCTACAAAATTATAAGATTTAGTATTATTAACAAGTACAACACACAGTCTATTACTCAGATAGGATTTAATCCAATCCAAAAATTAACCATGAAATCCAATTTTAGCTAGTTTAGCAATTAAAGCACTATGCTTAACCTTATCAAAGGCTTTTGCGAAATCGGCATAGAGCACATCCACTTGATAGCCACGTTCAAAAGAGGATACACAATAATTAGAGAATAATGATAAATTTGTTATTGTGGATCGACCAGATACAAAGCCATGTTGCTCTGGGCAAATATGACACTTAATTAAAAAGTAAAGCTTATCTTTTATAATGCTTTCAAATAATTTAGAGACAATTGTTAATTTAGAAATGGGACGATAGTTCGCGACATTATTTTTAAGCCCATTTTTGAAAATAGGGGTAATGCATGCTACCTTCCAGGGCTCAATAAAAGTTCCGGAATTTAAAGATTTATTGAAAATCAGACACAGTGGCTTACACAAAGCCTGAGCACATTTTAATAATACTATAGAGGATAATCCATCGACATCCAGTTTAGCAGAAATCTTCAACTTTTATAATGCGTTAAAAACGTCTGTTTCACTCAAAGTAATAGAACCAACATCCACGAAAGAATTGATGTTTTGCAGGATAGAGGGCTCATACCATGGAGCATCTTCAGTATAATTTGATTTAAAATAGTCGGCAAATAAATTAACTGTATCTGCAATTGTACACGAACTAATATTATTGAAAAACATAGAAGTGGGGATGAAAGATCCACACTTTTTCGATTGTACGAAAATCCAAAACGATTTCGGATTCAATTTGATATTGGTTTCCGTTTTCAAAATAAACTGCTTGTATAAAAACTTATTCAAAAAGTTGAATTCTCTCATGTAATGCACATATTTCTCCTTATACTCTAAGTTCCCAGTGGATTTAAAAAGTTTTAGAAATTTATTGCGCATATTTTTCAGTTTTTTAAGGCCAGAATTATACCATGGAAGCTTATATACCTTATGAGGGCAAATTGGAATATGGTCATGGCAGATTTGTGACACATTAAATTTAAACAAATCAAAACAAGTTGCGGCATTTTTACCATTAAATAAATTTTTCCAATTTATATCATTTATATTATTACTTATTTAAAAATTCAAAATCACATAATTTAAAGTTAAATACATGTTTAGCAGGCTGAGGCTCAATAAATTCATAAAATTCTATATCGAGAACAATTGGAACATGGTGCATATTAGATGGTGAAATTGGGCAAAAACATTCAGATAAATTGTATTTAATATTATACGAAATAAAAATTAAATCCAAAATTTTGCCAAGATTATTAAGTACTTATTTTATTAATTTGAACTAATTCAATACTTAAGAAGCTATCAATAAGATTGATTTCATGAGATTTAGTAAAATTAGCTAAGTTATTGCATTGATGTTAAGTTTTTTATATAATAAAATATTCGACTCAGCATAAACACGTCCGCACCTTTTAAATTCACGACTAGGAGTGAATTCTGGCTTAGTTTTTATTCATTGAAGAAATTCGGCTTGCTTTGTTTATTTGGTTATTCTTGTTATTTTTGATTTTTTTCTATCCTGTGACCCCCCCCCCCCCCCCCCAGAAAAAAATTCTAGATCCGCGCCTGGCGCACGGGCCTTCCGGCCAGCAAATCACAATGCGATTTTTTGATTGTATTTAACTTTGAGATTTTCAAAACATAATGGCCCATATTCATAGTCGCGAAATAAAGTGTAAAACCTGGCCCTCAGGACGTGGGTTCGATTCTCGTAAGTGTAAATGTTTTTTTTATTGATATTGTAGCGAAATTTGGTTGATGCCAGAAAATTCTCGAAATAAAAACCAACGAAAGAAAACTAAACTATACTAGCTAGCATCACTGGCTGTATGAATACTTTTATATCATCTAGCGGCAAAGTGCAGTTTTTGTAAATAAAAATGAAATTATCGCCGTCGTACAACGCCATCTAGAAGGTATTGAATTATTCGAGAAAGTGATTGTGAATTCCACTCCGATACGCCATTTAGTAGGTACTGGTAAATCGTGCATTGTTGTGGATTGCACGCCGATACGCAATTTAGAGGGTACTGGTAAATTCGAGAAAGTGATGACTGTAGTAAAAAAGGTTGTCATCTGAGCTGTCGGACACAGTTGAATTCAAACAGTGAAGCAGAACAGTTGAATTTGAGCAAAATAAGTGAACACTTGAATTTAAATAGTGATACAGTTGATTTTGAAAGTAAATTGTCTATACAGTGCCAGATTAATATAAGACTTTGAATGTTAATGAAATAAACAATTATAACGTGTAAAAACTAACTTTTGTGGTTAAATAAACCATTTTATAGTTAAATAAGCTTGTGTGTTTTTGATTGTTACACAATCCAGTGATCGAACTCAGCAAAGTGTAAGAGATCGAAATTATCGTCTAAGAGACAGGAATTTCGTAACAATATCAATGAAAATAAATGTTACTATAAAACCTGGATATAAATATTTAAAAGCACTTTTCCTGCTTATAGAAAAAAAGCATATTTTCTGACGAGATTCGAACCCACGTCCTGAGGGCTATGAGTTCACAGTCCTAATCATTACGCCACGCTGCCTCATAAATTCGATTTTTTTATTATTGCTTTTGTTCCTTGTGTCTACAATATTTTGAGTCAATAACCCAGGGTAATCTATTTTTTAAAATTTTCTCATAATTTAATGCAAGTTTTTCTTTTTTTTTATGGGGTCAGTCTGTATCTTCGATCTTGGGTAAAAACCAGGTTTTAACTTTATTTTGCGACTATGAATATGGGCCAATGTCTTTACTTCAAATGAAATATTTTACAAAGGGACTTATAACATAGATTAGGTGCAAAAAAATACCCAGCTTAAATAAGATGCGTAAAATACAATTATATTTTTGGGTACGAGTTGAAGCACTTAGAAATAGATTTTAAATGAGGTGCATCGTTTATAGAAAATAATATGATTAGAGTTTGGAATTTTCAATAAAAACAATTTAGGTTCTTAAGTTGGTTCTTCTCAGCTCGTAAGAATGTTCTAAGGAAATCAATCACTTTATAACGAATTGATGTAAATTTCATTGTAAAAGGTTTCAGATGAACCACAAAATTAAAAAAAAAATGAAGGAGCTCATGTTTCTCAATGACTGGGATATACTGAATTCAGAGCTGAACTCTGATTTGCTCTGTCGTGTTTAATTTTTAGATATTCACATCAAAAGGTGTAGAAATCCCAATTTTTGAATACATTTTTAAATAAAATTTTTCATCATTGAAATGTATGTACATACATTGTTTGAATATGTTACCCATATATGAGCAAATATACATATCTACTTATTGCCTGACTTTTTGTCTGTGTTTTTACCCATTTACGGCCATAAAAATTCAAACTGCTTCTATTTTAATTAAATTATGTAATCAAGGGTAACTTTGGTACAGGAAATTCAAATCCGTTGTCAGATTTGAGCTAATTAGTCTGTGAACCCTAGAAAGGGGTGTTTGCAAGTTCAAACATTGGCCGCTATTTTACATATTTTTTCAGTTTAAAAGTTAGATGGATAGAAATGGATGGTAAAAACGCTAAAAATAATTGTAAGTCAGTGTATGCAGTTCAAAAATAATACCTGGCCTGACCTGAATTATATATTAATACGACTATATTATATATGTATATATGGGACGTTCCATGTCAACCGGGACAGTGGTGTGCCCAAAATTGAGCGCAACCGTAAAACGTTTTCAATGTGTCAAAATGTTCGTATGCTCAAGAGCTTTCATATGAGAACGGGTGTTTTCGAATTTTTTTTTTAAGGAAATGGCGACCATAAAACGGCGCCTACCTTTAGATATCTATGTATAAATTGGCAGTTGGTAAACATACATAATCATAATCGCTTAATTTTTTTATTTTGTGGGAAGGCTGTGAAGAGAGGGAGTACAGAGTATACTGGTGACACGCCCCTAACGGCAAATACGTTGCCATGGCTAAAACAATAGACCGATTTTAATAAACTTTGATTTTTTACTTTTCTTGTGGTTCAGTCTATTTCCAAACCAAATTTTATTAAAATCGGTCCATTAGTTTAGCCGTTGCAATGTATTTTCCGTTAGGGGCGTGGCACCACCTACTATTGAAAAAAAGTATACACTGCACTCCCTCTCTTCATAGCCTTCCCACAAAATAAAAAAATTAAGCGATTAAGCATACTGGGGTAATTCGTGACAATTTCACGAATTAATTCAAAAATCAAAATTTAAGGTACATATATGTTTTTGACACCGGGTTAAAATATATAAAATTCTCCATCACTGGGTGAAAGAATTGCTGCAAAATAATTTACCGTATTCCCGTAATACACTCTGAAAGTTTGCATTTCTTTTCATTTTGTGTGCGCACAGCGATAAGCGTGATTTTTTCATTACTTTAAAACAATGGTGGGCATAGAAATCAAACAAAAGGGCTAAACATCAAACATCGCCAACAGCACAAAAACCCCAAATTGCACTACAAACAAAAACAATTGCTAAAGACACAATGCTGCGCAGCACAGTGGATGGACATGTATGGAACGGCGGCCATAAATAGTAATAATTGCGCTAGACTCTTGAAATTTGATACAGATGTTTTTAAGGTAAAGAGAACAAACATTGGTGATTTGAAAAAAATCGGTTCATCGGTTCGCCTACCTCCCATACAAAGGTGGAATGTGGTTGTGACTTTTTTTCAAAATTGGTATCAATTTTCATTAATTTGGCAATGTTGATTTCAAAAATGTTATACATTTTTCAATATCTCTAATAGTTTTAAAGTTATTAGAGAAAAACCAAAAACGGTGGCCATAAACAGTAAGAATAGCGCCAGAGTCTTGAAATGTGGCACAGACGTTTTTAAGGATAAATCAACAAAAATTAATGAATATGAAAAAAATTGGTCCACGTACACGCCTACCGCCCATACAAATGTGGGATGTGATTCAGACTTGTTCTTCAAAATGGGCATCGATTTCCAATAATTTTGCAATGATGATTTCAAAAATGTTACAAATTGTGCGATATCTTTTATAATTTTCAAGTTATTAAAGAAAAACCTAAAATTCCGTAAGAAAACCTATTTCAAAAAATAGATAAAAAACAGCAATGTTTTTTTTTAAAATTTATTTTAATCGTCTTCTTCATAGACTTCAAGCATTTCTTGTGCCTGTGGTGATAACTCTTTAAATGTTTTATCTCGTTTATTCGAATTTGGCTGATAAGAGGATCAGAAGAAATCAGCAAATAATGCAAAACATCTTCGTTGTTTGCCACTCTAGAGCAACACCTGCTGTTGTGCAACCTCGCATTTTTAAAAACTTTATTTGATGCTTCCTGAGCTTCTTCAGAAAGACGTCCAGTTGGAACTCCTAGTTCTTGCATAATTTGACTTCCATGCGTTAGAACTTTGTGCACGGAAGGAGGCATGTTGTACCAATCGTAGTCCTTTTTATAAAGTTCCACAGTTATTTGGGTATATTTGTGAAAGCTTTCGAGATTTATAACTTCTCCGAAAGCCAGAACTTGTAAAATATTCTACTATATTTGTTTTGATAAAATATCTGTAAAAAATTAATAGCAAAATCAATATTCGGTCGCAATGACTTTTGAAACATTGTACGTTTAGTTTCTAATGAAAACATTTCTGAATATATGTACATATGGGGTAAAACACGCGAAAACGCCAGCGAAAAAATTTTTTGGCACCGATTATTGTAATATCAATGTCCAGCAATAGAACCGCGTTCAGGAATTTGCCCTAGTATTATTTGTTGTTGAGATACGCGGGTATGAATTTCACGATTTTTGTACTTTTTCAGAATAAGTGTTTTTTTCGAAAATTCATTGCTTACAGCAAACTCTATCAATTAATAATTGGTATACATACGATTTTAGGTTTTTACTTGTAATTTTCGAAAAAAATACTGTTTCTAAAAAAAAAAAAATTTTCGCAAAAATTTTGCGAATTTAAAATTATTTTTGAATTTTTTTTAAAAAAACCATTTTTTAAAATTTTTTTTTTTATTTTAAAAAAAAACTTTGATTTATTCTGCGCTTAATGCCGTAAAATTTTTTATGGGGAAAAAATCATTTATATTTTTTTTTTAATTTAAAAAAAAATTAAAGAGCCAAAATGTTGAAAATTGAAATGAATTTTTGAATTTTTTTTGAAAAATCCATTTCTGAATATTTTTTTGTTTTTACATTTTTAGGTTTTTAGTTGTACTTTTCGAAAAAAATACTGTTTTTGAAAAAAAAAAAAATTTCTCAAAAATTTTGCGAATTGAAAAATATTTTTGCATTTTTTTTTAAAAAACCCATATTTAAAATTTTTTTTTTTTTTAAAAAAAAACTTTGATTTATTCTGCGTTGAATGACGTAAAAATTTTTGCGGGGAAAAAAGTATTTATATTTTTTCATTAATTTTAACAAAAATTAAAGAGCTAAAATTTTGTAAATTGAAATGAATTTTTGAATTTTTTTTGAAAACTCATTTCTGAATATTTTTTCGGTGAACTTCAGATTACAGCTTGATACGCAAGCTTCAAAATGATATGCCATAACATGAGGGCAAGTAGTTAATTAAAATGTTTGATCCTACATGGCGATCCTGTCAGTACATGGCAACAATTTTATGCCAAGCGAGAAATATATACCGGAACCAATAAGTGCCAACAACAGAACACCACCCGTATACAAAGCTTCAACTGTGGTGGCGCTGCCTCATAAATTGTCAATCGAACAATATCGACGACGCCAACAGCGCAATTAACACGCATCCCAGTCACGCTGAAACCAAAACATAAAAGGGGTGGTAAACTTGTAAAACTCCGCCGAAAATTGAAAAGCTTACAAGAAATAGTAAACGCGGATCCACCACCGTCATGGCAACAGGCAAATGAGATATGGCAACAGATAATCGCAACCGAAGCAGATTAGAAGACCATTAAACCAAAACCACAAGAACAAACACTTCACTAACACATTAAAAACAAAAAAAAAAACACATATTCTTTTTATAATTTTATTCTTTTATTTCACATATACTTTTATCCATATACTTAATTATAAAAATAAAAAATGAATTAAATTAAATAACAATTTTTATTATGCTAGCTTTTTCTTTTATTTTTCTTTTTATTATAAAAAAACACATTACACAAATGTAAACAAAAACGTATTATTGCCACCATTTGCTTCTCTTTTTATTTTGACGTTTTGCAAGTGGTCACATTCAGAATATGCAATTTTTGCATAAATTCTTTTCGTCGTTCACACAGTAGACAATTTTTGCAAACAGTTTTTATGATTGAACAAATATAATATTAAAAGAATCAAAAATTAAATGAATTTATTAAAAAAAAAAAAAATTGAATAAAAAAAAAAAATTTTTTTCTTTTTTTAAAGTAAATGGAACTTATAAATAAATCCAATTTAGAAATAAAAGCATTGTATATATATAAATCTAAAAAAAAGCAAAAACAGAAGTTATTCAAAAAAATACATTGAAAACAAATTCGCGCGAATAAATTTTTTAAAAACAAAAGTTAATGAAATTTGTGCAGATACACAACCTGATAATTATCATAATTTAAGAATTCAATTTGATGAAAATTACACAAAAACTACAGAATTTTTAAGAAATTTGAATATTAAAGAAAAATCTGAAGATAATATAGACCTAGACTTGTCTGGTATTTGGTTGGACGGCGACAAACAAAAAATGGCCCTTTTCGACATATCGGTTGTAGGAAAAACCTACAAATATTCAAAGGAATATTTTCTGATTTAGAGAATTTCATCGTCCAAACAGAACTCTTATATGACATCTTGAGGGATGAAGATAAGCCACTATTCATTAAGTACGTCTACAATTTCAAACTGACAGCACAGGTCCGTAGTGTTTTAAGTCGAGCTAACAAACCCTCGAATTTTACAGAGCTAAAAAAATTATTGGAAATCCAAATCCAAGGACTCTACAACAGGTTTAAATAGAGCTAGGGTCCGTTAAACAAAATAATAAAAGTATAGCCGAATTTAGAGAAAAAATTGCAGAACTTTCAGACCAATTGAGTGTATTCGAAATAAAAACCTTATCTAATCCGAATCAAGAAACAAAAAATGCGATCTATAAAGTTAGTGAGAGCATGGCTTTGAATGTTTTTATGAAAGGTGCTAATCCTGAATACAAACAAATTTTACTGGCAAATCCACCGAAAACACTTAGTGAGGCCGTCGAAAGATGCACAACAGCCGAAAGAAGTTTCAATCATAATGAGAGCGATGTTTTCCAAATTCAGAACAGTAGATACCCGAATGGTAGAGACTCACAGAACAATAATTATAAATGGAATAATTTTAGAAACAATAGGAATAAATATGGAAACAATAATTCCAGAAGCAATTCTCGAAATTACAATAACAACTTCAGAAATAGTAACTATAGGAATGAAAATAATAATACCCGTAATAACAATTCAAGAAACAGTTATCGAAGAAATAATGATAACAATAATAATCAGGGAAACGAATATGACCGGGCGACAAAAACTGTCACCCAAAGAGGCCAAAACTAATTTACAAAGCTTCAAAAAACTTAAACAATTATATATCACTAAAATGTCGCAATGAAGACTTAAACTTTTTGATAGATACAGGGGCGGATGTTTCCATTTGTAAAATTAGAAATTTGCAAGATATAAATACACAAAATATATCACATTTATCAGGTATAACCAATGAGATAATAGAATGCATTGGTACAACAAAATTAAACTTAATATTTGAAGACTGCCACATTCAACACCATTTCCATATCGTTCATAACGATTATCCAATCGCAACTGATGGAATCATAGGACGGGACATTTTAGAAAAATACATGTCAAAATTGATTTTGAGACATTTAATATAACTTTCATAATAAATGAGAAAGAATTTACTCTGCCAATCATGTCAAAAAACACAAATCGAATGAATATTATTATACCAGCACGATCTGAATCTATCGTACCGGTTAATATTGAAGTTAATGAAGATAGCATCGTTTTAAATAAAGAAATAGCTGATGGAATATTTTTAGGAAATACTCTAATACCAGCAAAAGGTATATCCCATGTTAAATTACTAAATACGACTGATATAGGTTTAGTTTTGGACAATTTACCCTGCGAGATACAACCATTGAAAAACTATAATGTCTTTACTTGGGCCGAAACCAATTCACCAAACAGACTTGAAGAGCTCTTAAAGAATTTAAAAATTGGTTGCAATGAACCGAAAGCGCAAGAGTCATTATAGAAATAATAAAGAATTTCGAAGATATTTTTTACCTCCCGGGAGAACAACTAAGTGTCAACAACTTCTATAAACAACAAATTCAAACGACAGACTCAACACCTGTTTATATAAAAAGCTATAGATTACCGGAAACACAAATTAAAGAAATCAATGAACAAGTTGGAAAACTACTAAATGACAATATTATTGAAAATTCAGTTAGCCCCTACAATGCACCATTATTAGTAGTTCCAAAAAAGTCAACCAATGATACAAAAAAATGGCGTCTAGTCATTGATTTCAGAAAATTGAATGAAAAAATAATAAATACCAATTTCCCCTGACAAAAATCGAAGACGCTTTAGACAAATTGGGAAGAGCCAAATACTTTTCGACATTGGACATGACCAGCTCTTTCCACCAAATAGACTTAGACGAAGACTCACGACCCTTGACAGCTTTTTCAACAGGAACAGGACACTTTCAATTCACACGACTACCCTTTGGACTAAAAATATCATCCAATAGTTTTCAAAGAATGCTGACAATTGCATTAAGTGGTCTAGATGCAAAAGCATTTCTTTATGTAGATGATATAATCGTTTTTGGTTGTAGTATAAAACATAACAACGACAATTTGGTAAAAGTATTCGAAAGGCTACGGAAATATAATTTGAAATTGAGCTCAGAAAAATGTTGTTTTTTAAAACCAGAGGTGCTATACCTTGGTCATCTTATAACGGCCAATGGGATCAAAACAGACCCATCTAAACATAAGGTCATTAAGGACTACCCAGTTCCAACAAACGCAGATGAAGTAAGAAGGTTTGTAGCTTTCTGTAACTATTAGCGCCAGTTCATACCAAAATTTGCAGAAATAGCGAAAAATCTAAACGCACTCTTAAAAAAAAAACACAAAGTTTCAATGGGGAAGAAATTTTCAAGATTCTTTTGACACTTTAAAAACTAAACTCATGAACCCGCCCATTTTGCAATATCCAGATTTTAAAAAAGAATTTGTTTTGATCACTGATGCGTCAAACTATGCTCTTGGGGCAGTTTTATCGCAAGGCGAAATTGGCGCAGATTTACCCATTTCTTACGCTAGCAAATCACTCTCTACATCTTTTGAATAAACCAGTGATAGAGAAGGAATTACTAGCCATTCACTGGGCCATCAATTTTTTTAGGCCATATCTATATGGTAGAAAATTCACCGTCATAACTGACCATAGACCGTTAGTGTCACTTTTTTCACATAAGAATCCGTCATCGAAGATGACTCGTATAAGGTTGAACCTATGCGACTATAATTTTGAAATAGTTTATAAAAAAGGAAAAATGAATACGAATGCGGACGCATTGTCAAGAATAGTTCTAAATAGTGAATCATTGAAAGCAATGATTCCAACAGGAATTGAGCATAATATGAAAAATATCCTAGCTATCACCAGAAGCAAAAGCAGATTTACCAAAAACTGCAAGAATGATAACACTGAATGCCTTTCTGGCAAAAATACTGATTAACTTTTTGTTTGGGAATGTACTTTCATTTCGGATGTAAGTAAAATGAAAAAAATTAGGTTCTTCCCTCATAAAAATTTTGAAGGATTTAGCGATAATCCATTGAACACATCGTTGTCTTTGGAGAAACTACCATCCGAAATTGAGGTTAAAGATAGTGAAGTATTGGTCAGATGTAGTGATAATTCACTGAGCACACCGTTGACTTTGGAGAAACTATCATCGAAAATGCTTTCATTAGGGATTCAGGTTCTCGCATTAAAGAGCACAGATGAAATATTTAAATTTATAACAGTAGAAGAATTTAAAACGATGTATAAAAATTTAAAACGAAATAGCGAAAATTTGAAAATTTTAATATATAACGAACCTAAAAGAATACTGAACAAAGATACGCAACATGAACTTATTCATGAATACCACAATTCAACACACGGAGGTGATATGGGTATAAGAAAAACAATTTTGAAACTTAAACAGAAATATGTATGGACAAATATGAGCAGAGTGATTAAACAATACATATCGAACTGCAAGCAATGCAAAATAAATAAACAAACAAAACATACAAGAGAAAATTTAACTAAGACAGACACACCAGGAACTAGTTTCGAGGTAGTATCAATAGACACGGTAGGCCCTCTGCGTATATCGAATAACTATCGGTATGTAATAACGATACAGTGTGAGCTAACAAAATATGTAGTAGCATGTCCGATGGAAACAAAGGATGCTAAGACTGTAGCGAAGACATTAGCAGAACATTTCATTCTGACCTACGGACATTTCAAGAATCTAAAATCGGATAAGGGTACAGAGTTTACCAATCAATTAATGTCTGAGATATGTAACCTATTAAAAATCAAACAAATTTTTAGCACTCCATATCACCATGAAACTTTGGGCTCTGTAGAGCGAAATCATAGGGTACTAAATGAATTTTTATTAAGCTTTTGTAAAGACGATGAATGGGATTATTGGATTCCATACTTTTCCTTTGCATATAATACAACACCGCATGTCGATACATATTACACGCCATATGAGCTAGTTTTTGGAAAACTGTCAACTTTACCAAATGACACGATTATGTCAGATAAGCCAGTCTATAATACTGATGATTATGCACAAGAACTAAAACAAAGATTAAAATTCTCTTTGAATAAAGCTAAAGTATTAATTGAAACTGTTAAAAAGAACAGAACACAGCAAAATGTCAAAATAAATCCCATAAATTTAAAAATTGGAGATTTAGTTTTATTAAAAAATATGAATAGAAGAAAAAAATCAACCGCCATATCTTGGCCCATATAAAGTCATAGAAACAAAAGGTGTCAACACTGTTTTAGATTTACGGAACAAAATCAAAGAATATCATAATAATATGCTAAAAAAAATGAATTAATCATATTTGTTTCTATTGTTATTAACATTAAAATATTTTTGTATTACAAAATTATTTGTATTAAAATAAAAATAATTTTTATCTTAAGGGTGAGGGTGTAGTGTATTTTATCAATAAGTAATATTAAGTACCACTTTACTACTATTACTTTAAACTATTGAGAATATCAATAATCTATTACTAAGTTTAAGCCACTGTAAATATACACTAAGTCACCATATGTTTTATGTTAAACATATGTTTTTGTTTACATAAACAAGGATACCGTTATTCCTGTATAAAAGCAGGAAGCGGTTGCAATAAAGGGATCAGTTGATCAATTAGCCTTAAACTGGCTGCCTTTTCATTTAAAGCCAATAAGCCTTAAACTGGCTGATAATTATATTTACAGAGCACTCTTTAAAGCGCTTTAATTTTTTTTATGTGATTGCCCGTGGCGTTTTTAAGCGCCGGCAAATACTCTAGGCAGGTCCTACTTTTTTTTCACATTTATGAAAACCTGCTAAATCCTACACTATGTTTAGTTCTAAAAAAGCGAAAGCGAAGAGGGATGAAAAAAGAAAATACAGCCTTAACCAGTTCCCCTCCATCTGAGGGAACTCCTTTCTTTCTTTTTTTTAAACTTCATTTTCTTTTATTGAATCTTCTCTTAAGAGACTAACAATAAGTTTTAAAATCTTAAACTAAGTAACATTATTATACATTATTATTGTGAATAGTGAATATATAATTTAATAATGAACTTGTCTCCAGAAACAAAAGTTAGCAGGGACTTATACTTCTTGTGTAGTAGGTGCAGCTTGTGTATGGCTCAGCACAGCGAGTGCACAAGAGCGAATAACTCGGAGCATAGGTATGAACGCAGCTGACGATCGCTTCTCCCCATATTCTTTGCCAGCCAAGCCGACCGAGGTCGCGGTCTTGGCTTGGTAGCTGAGACGAACTAGGTCTCAGTCTACCCGAATGGGGGTTTCGAGTACCACAAAAACGATTGTCTTCGTGGTCGACGAGACGAACTTGGTCCCAGTCGACCACGTTGGGAGTGATTAGTGCCTCCAGGACGTTCTTGAGGTGGTAGCCGAGACGAACTAGGTCCCGGTCTATCACCCAAAGAAGATCAAGAAGACACTGTTTGAACTCTCATTCTGCTACTCTCTATAATTCATCGGAAAGCGGCCGAGACGAACTAGGTCTCGGTCTTACACCCTCATGGGAAGGGGAGCTGGTGGCGATAAGGTGCCAAGTGTGCCCAAAACGAGCTAGGTCCCGGTACAAAGTCCTCATATGATTCTTGATGATTACGTGTAGTGACTCGGAGGGAGGTCAAAACGTTTGAGCTGTTTAGTTTGGTTCGGTGTAAGTGACTTGCATAGAAGGACAATCCTTTCTATTTAATCTGGAGCGACCCTCTATGTTTGTTAAATTACGAGCCAATGGGTTCGAATGATGCAGCAACCTTATGGCGTAGGTTTGTTTGATTCTGCTAATTTCATCTTTTACCATGGGGATGCATAGATCTCTGTGAATGTTTTCATTCCGTATATACCATGGGGCACCTGTAAATATTCTTAAGATTTTGGACTGAGCCCGTTGTATTAGTTCAATGTTTGAGGAGCTGGCGTTACCCCATAATTAGATACCATATAACCAAATTGGCTCAATGATTGTTTTGTACAAAAGGATTTTATATTCAAGCTTCAAATGGGAACGATGATTAATTAACCAGTGAAGACTGGCGGTTTTTAACTTTAACTGCGTTTTTTGGCTTCAATATGCTTACGCCATGTTAATCGTCGATCTAATTGAATACCTAGATATGTAAAAATTTACCCTGTGGGACTGAAATATTATTAAGTACAATTACAGGGCATTCACCACGCCTAAGAGTAAAAGTAACTTGATTACATTTTTGCTCATTTATTTTTATGCGCCATAGTGATAACCATTTTTCTATTGATTTTAAATGAAACTGGAGGTTTCGAGAAGCTTCCAAAGGGCAATGGTTACAACTTAAGAATGCGGTATCATCTGCGGATGTTGAGATGGTAGTGTTGACACTGATTGGTAAATCTGAGGTATACAATACATATAGAAACGGTCCTAGTACGCTATCTTGAGGGACACCTGCTCTTATATTGAAGTGAGTTGAATTAAAATTCTTGTGTTTTATTTTAAAAAGTCTGCTTTCAAGGTAAGAAGTAAATATTTTATGAACATTAATAGGCAATAGGTGTAAATTTTTTTTGATAAGGCCTTCATGCCATACTTTATCAAACGCCTGTGCGACATCAAGAAATATTGCAGTGCAGTATTCACTGCGCTCATAAGCCTTTCTTATTTCATTTGTGATCCTATTAACCTGTTCGATTGTGCCGTGTTGTTTTCGGAAGCCGAATTGGTGAGGCGGTAATAAGTTTTTATCAGTAATATATGACATTAATTTTTCAAATAATTTTGACAAGCAAGGTAAAAGGCTTATGGGTCTATACGATGACGGTAGTGTA
Source organism: Tricholauxania praeusta (assembly GCA_949775025.1). Taxonomy (NCBI): domain Eukaryota; kingdom Metazoa; phylum Arthropoda; class Insecta; order Diptera; family Lauxaniidae; genus Tricholauxania; species Tricholauxania praeusta. Next base: position 115,304,424 of record OX459028.1, read on the forward strand.
CGATCTTTCCCATGTTTTGGTATCATGGTTATCAACGTGTTTTTCCATTCTTTTGGGTAATATCCGTATTGAACTATAGCATTAAAAAGCCTGGTCAGAAAGATGACACCTGAGTGAGGTAGTTCCTTAATCATTTTGGGAGTGATGTTATCACACCCAGGGGCTTTTTAAGGACACATTTCTTGAATTAAACTGATTAAATTACTGCTAAGGAAACTCATTTGGATAGTATCGGTGTTTATTAACAGTTGGGAAGGCATGAAACCTTGAATGTATGGATTTGGTTGAAAAACTGTACTTAAGTTATTGGCAAAAGCCTCAGCTTTTTCTTCATCACTTCTAACCCAATTTCCATGTAAGTCTCTTATCGGAGATTCACTTTCAGTGGGTGCTCTAATTTTTTTGCTGGCTTTCCACAAGGATTTTAGTCCATTAGCATTTGGGACAAGTTTTGAGACATATTTTTGCTGTTCCACGTCTCCTTTGTTTTTTAACGCAGACCTAAGTTTATATGTAGCAATTTTTAGGTTTGCTTTAGAAGTTGGGGATCTATGGACCTGCCACTCTCGCCTTAACCTACGCTTATCTGCTACAAGAATTTAAATTTCACTGTTAGTAAGGAAACGGGTTTTTGTATTTTTCTCAGCCTGATCAGGTGTTGAGTGCGCAGCAGCTGAATACAGTATTGTATTAAAAACGGCAACAGCATCGTCAATATACTCGTTGTGTTCTATCGAATAGGTTGAGTGGATGTGTGAGCTTATTTATTTTTTGTACTTTAGCCAGTCAGTCTTATGCGATGTTAGTCTCAAAGGGGGCTTAAGGTCAACTGATTTCTCTAAAAGACAAAAAATGATTGGAGAATGATCTGAAGAGAGTTCAAAATTTGTCTCGGCTGTTAATAAGGTTCTATCGATACATCTTGTGATGGCGAAATCAATGAAGTCTGGGATTTTCCTTCGGTCGGCTGGCCAATATGTTGGTTGACCAGAAGAAGCATAGTCGAACGTGGTGCGATGTTTCATTAACATATTATATAATTGTTTGCCTTTAGGGTTTATAAGACGAGATCCCCAGTATGTATGTTTGGAGTTATAGTCTTCAGCAGCTAAAAAACTAGTTCCCAAGGTATCGAAAAATTCTTTGCCGAAACAGTAAGGTTTTTGGAATGGTTTTGTAGGCAAATAGAGGTAGCCTTAAGATAATTTTTGGAAAAGGGTTCTAGGCAGTAGTGTTTAAGGCGATTTCGAACTAAAATTCCTGAGCCCCCATGAGCTTTGCCATCAGGATGATTGGTTTTGTAGAATTTGTATCCTGGTATATGGAAATTTTGCTTGTCTGTCAAATGAGTCTCTGAAACAAGCATTAAATTAATTTTTGCATGAGTTATTATGTAATTTCATTTTTATTTTGGCTATGCCGTTTGCATTCCAAGCACAAATTTTTAGCTGACTTATTTTTGCGCAATCAAAATTTGAAGTAGCTGGTTTTGCGTTTTAACTAGATCTTGTAGAGTTGATTGCATTGAAACCAAAAATTGATTCAGGGTTTGAGTTAAGTTTGTGATCTCTTTTTCCAAGCTACTTTGTTGAGGGTTCGTTGTTCCTGATTTGAGCGCATTTGCATATGAAATAGCTGGATTAACTGGATGCGCAGTGCTTTGTTGCTGGACAAAGTTATGGGTTGGGAATATATTTTGAGTTGGGTTTCAGTTTACTTTCCTTTTTTCAGAGATTCTAGCTTTTAGCTCTTTATAAATAGGACAACCCCTGTAGTTTGCAGTGTGATCCCCTTGGCAGTTAGCGCACTTCTTTAAATTTATATCTTTTTTCAACTTGTTTGAACACTTAGAAATGTGGTGAAGTTCTCCACAAGCGACACAGACAGATTGAAGGGTACAGTATGTTTTTGTATGCCCATATTCTTGGCAGTTAGTACACTGTACCGGACCGATCCTTTTATACGGTTCCTCTACCACCAAACGGCGGTGAAGCAAATATTCAAGTTTATAAATTGGGTGGACCTCATTCTTTTTTAATTTAGTATAATCAGGATAAAGATCAACCTTAAACATAGGTTGTTGTGGAACCTTATCCTTGCATAATATATTTATTACAGCTTTAGCATCGAAATTTTTCAGAACCAAAGCTTCTTTGATTTCAGCAGGGTCAACAGAGGATTCAATACCCTTAATAACAACTGTAATACCTTTACTGCTTTTAAGCTGGTATGTGTAATAAGATTTATTACTGTCGTTAAAGTTTTTCGCAATAATGCGGAAATATTCCTCCATTTTTACTTGAATCTTCGTTTCATGAAGATTACCTCTAGTTAAGGGAACAATAAAAAAAGTATCTTTCCCTATAAGCTGTGTTAGCTTTGCTACTAAAGCGTTTGAGCTTCGCTCACGCAAATAAATTGGAGGCGGCTTAAAAGTTGTGGGTGGTTCACTAGCATTGTTTTCGTCAAGTTCGCTTAATGGTGCAAATCGATTTCCAGATAGAACATTTGAAGGTGTTACTAAATTGTTAGTTTTATTTATCTTTGAATTTCCTACATTCCCTTTTTGAGGGCTGAGCTTTCGCTTTGAATTCAAAGTTATTTAACGATCTATACCTGTTTGAACTTTATTTTTTCCTTCAGTTGATCGTGCTTTAGGAATAGTACCGGTAGAGGTTGATTGTGATGTTGAATCATTATTTACAGCCACCTGGGTTGAATAGCTATTTTCCTTCATAGCTGGAGATTGGTTGTTGCTGTTGTTGTAGCAATTGTTGTTGTAGTAACTGTTGTTGTTGTAGCAAGTGTTGTTGTGGAAACTGTTGTTGTTGTTGAAGCAACTGTTGCGGTTGTTGTTATTGTTGTTGCTCTAGATGGAGGAGACCGGCTCAACGTCATAATGTAGTAAAAACAATGATATTATTATTAGATTTTTTTGTTTTATTTTAAAAGTTCCAGTACCCAATATTATGTGAATAAATAGAAGCAATTTTTTTTTTTAACTACTTCTGTCATCCACATAATTTGTTGCAGACTTTTAGGATCTGTCAACAAAATATTGGTTTCCCTGGTTTCTTTAAAGCGTAGCCTGGAGCTTTTTTCATTAACAGCTGTTTTTGGCGGAGCGCCAATTCTCGACACTTTGTTAAATTTGTTGTTGCAGTTTAAATGCAAAAAGTTACCTGCTTGTTTGCTATATTAGCACCACAAAAAACAGCTAACTTTTAGTTTGCCTGCCAATCGCTGAGCCTTAGCAGTCAATAAAGCTGCGAAAACGCGTATTTTAATTTGTATTTATTACCGAAATTAAATTACAAAAATAAACTTCGCACAAAGAACTGTCACCACTTATAGTGTTGCCACACGTTAGGAGGGAACTCCTATCTAAATTCAACCAACTTCCTTCACAATGTAAGCTTTTACAATTTATAAAATTGTTGTAAAGCATTGCAAAATGCGAAGATACACAAATATTTTTTTCTTCAAATATTGCAATAGAAAAAAATTCATTAAAAAAAAATTTTTGAATATGCGCAGCTTTTTTTTTTTTTTTTTGCTAACCATACCCTGGTATATAGTAAACTTGTTTGAAACACAATGCAATAATGTAGCATATTGGCAGAAAGTACATTGTTTCTACTTTATAAAAATTAATTTAGTTTTCTTTTAGCGGCCTTATATGAATTTTACGGAATTTTCAAAAATTAGAATGAAAAATGGTAAAATTGAAAAATTTTAAAACTTTAACGGAAAAAAACACTAAAGTTTATCTCCAGATTTAAAAATTTTTTTGATATATTATGTGCGAAGGTATGGTTAACAAAATAAAAAATAAAAAGCTGCGCATATTCATGACTTTTTTTTATCAGGTTTTTCCTAATGTAGTTTTAGAAGGAACAAAATATATCTACTTTTATTAAATGCTTTCACTAATTTGTTTGTATCGAAATTTTCCAAAATTGCATACTGGCAAAAAGTTCATGAATTGAACTATTTAAAAATTGTTTGCTTGAAGTCTTATATTCTATGTGTGAATTATGCTGATTTTTTAAAAATTAAGGCTGAAAAAGTCATAATTCAAAAAATTCGAAATATTTAACAGCAAAAAACACAAAAGTATATCTCCAGACTTAAAAATTTTTTTTATACACATATGGTCAAAATAATAAGTACACTACCTGATATCTTAGTTCTCAATTATTTTTTGTTTTACTGAAAATATATGTTGAAAATCTTTTTTATTTTGATAATTTCAATATGGCAATGCCTTTAAAAGTGAAAAAGAAGAAGGGATTTCCCCGAATTTTTCTATACGCGTATGTTTTCATTTAAAGGGCTTATTTCACTTGGACAAAATAATAAGTACATTAATCATTTCTTTAATTTTGCAACAATCTGATCGGCTTTTTCGTACAAGTTTGTTAATTTTATTCATGTTCATATTTAGTTATAGCAAAATAAAAAGAAAAAAAGTTCATAGATGGGAAGAAATCAACATTGTACTGCCGAGGAGAGGCAGATGGTTTCGACACTCAGAAATTACGGCCAAAGTCTTCGTACTAATGCCGAAGCCATGGATGAGTCAATTTTTTCGTCCAAAACGCTTTAAAAGCTAAAAAAGTGGTTGAAACCCGCGGAAGACCAAAAAATTCTTCAACAACGATAGATAATCATATTGTCACTGTCGCAAAAAAGAACCATATCGCATCTTCAAGAGCCATTTCAGCAGACATCGGCAATGTGATCTCGTTCCGAACAGTACGTCGACGTTTACAACGAACCAATTTACCTTGACGGATAGCGCGAAAAGTTTCTATGCTTCGAAAAAAAAATTTGAAGATGCATTTATCATTCGCAAAGAAACATTCAAATTGGTCCGGACCAGACGGCGAGAAGAAATAGCGTAATATTTTGTGGAGCGACAAGTCAAAAATAAATATATTTGGAAATCACTCCGTCCGAAATGTTCGACGCCCCCAAGGGTAAAGAATTTCACGTACGCTTCACTAAAAAGGCTGTAAAGCATGGGGGTGGCCACATTATGGTCTGGGGTTATTTTTCATGGTACGGTGCCAGACCAATACATCGAATTTCCGATAGCATGACCAGATTCCACTATAAAGACATGTTGCCCTATGCTGAGAAAAGTATGCCGCTAAAATGGACATTTGATCCTAAGCATACTTCCAAGTTGGTGAAGAATTGATGTCAAAGCAATAGTGTGACCTTGCTTAACTGGCCAAGTCAATGACTGAACTTTAACCCTTTGGAAAACCTTTGGCGAGAGTTGAAGCAGAGAATAGGAAAGGAAGTATTCCAAAATAAGAAGCAATTATGGAGTTTTGTCCAAAAAACTTGGTATAAAAAACCAGTAGAGACTTGCCGTAAGCTTATCTCCAGTATGCCAAAAATAGTACACAAAATTACTCAAAACAATGGTTGATGAACGGCTACTAATGATGAACTTTAAATATCAACAAATAGAGCCGATAAAATCGAGTTAATTTTTTTTTTTTTTATTAAAATGTACTAAACGTACTTATTATTTTGTCCAGTAATTTTAATCCATTTTTTACTTTTTTGATAAGACTGAAAGATATTTTTGTTTTTTATTAATGTTATACCTTTTTATTTTATTTAATATGTTGTAAGAAGTTAACTATAAATTTGTTTTTCTATTAACTTAAATAAATTTTTGCCTACAAGCCATTGAACTAATTATGTGAGCGTGTACTTATTATTTTGACCATATGTGTATATTATGTGCGAAGGTATGGTTAACAAAATAAAAAAATAAAAAGCTGCGCATATTCATAACTTTTTTTTAATGAATTTTTTTCTATTGCAATATTTGAAGGAAAAAATATTTGTGTATCTTCGCAAAACAATTTTATAAATTGTAAAAGCTTACATTGTGAAGGAATTTGTTTGAATTTAGATAGTATTTCCCTCAAATGGAGGGAAACTGGTTAACTGGTTTCTTTTTTCGTCCCTCTTTACTTTCGCTTTTTTAGATCTAAACATAGCGTAGTGCAGATATGGATGGTGCAGCATAGGGGGTCCGATTATAAACAGTTTTGTTATTATTACTATCGTAATATATTTCCAAAAAATATATTTAAAATTCTTATGTCCTTAATTATGAAAGTTATCATTCTATATTTTTATATTTTCCAATAAATTTATTTTATATTTTTAATGTCTTTAATATACTTATGTTCAGAAAAACTTGTGTTTTCATTAGAAACTAAACGTACAGTGTTTTAAAAGTCATTGCGACCGAACATTGCTTTTGCTATTAATATTTTGCAGTTATTTTATCAAAACAAAAACAGTAGAACCCAGTTAAGACGATTCTGCATTTAACAACCGTGCAGTAAGATCGTCGTACTTTTACTTTAAGTTGGCGCACTTGTAACCCTACTTCTTAATATTCGACTATAAAGAGATTCGGCTATAACGTCATCAGCTCATAGCGGCGAAATATCTGTTTCTGTGGGACTTCGTTACATCAAGTCTTTACAGATAAAAGGACTACAATTGGTATAACATGCCTCCTTCCGTGCACAAAGTTCTAATCCATGGAAGTCAAATTATGCAAGAACTAGAAGTTCCAATTGAACGTCTTTCTGAAGAAGCTCAGTAAGCATCAAATAAAGTTTTGGAAAACGCGAGGTTGCACAACAGCAGGTGTTGCTCTAGAGAAGAGATCGACAAGGATTTTATTTCAAGAGTGCAACAGCAATTACAACAAAAAAACCGTTGGATACGGTACAATAAGGAATTATTAACATAAAAAAAAAACATATAAAAGCAACAACGCGCATGCCGACATCGCACCTTTCAAAGCATCCACGCAAGTGAAACACAACGCAAAATTGCCAACAACAAACAAAAATTACCAACAACAAACAAAGCATGGCAAAAATTGTGCGCAGTCGCAAGCGCTACGTATTTACCAACAATGACAAGCAAAGCAACAACACGCAAGAATGAATTGTTTTGGTGCAGTTGCGCCTGTCAACGATTCGGCGAATTACAACAATACAAAGTTGTTGTAAAAGAGTGGAAAGAGTTAGGCGCTGTCGACTCCTGTTCTAGAGTAGCAAACAACGAAGATGTTTTGCACTACTTGCTGATTTCTTCTGATCCTCTTATCAGTCAAATTCGAATAAAGCGAGATAAAAAATATAAAGAGTTATCACCAGAGGCACAATAAATGCTTGAAGTCTATGAAGAAGAGGATTAAATAAATTTAAAAAAAAACATTGCTGTTTATCTACTTTATCTATTTTTCAAATTAGGTTTTTTTATTGAATTTTCAGTTTTTCTTTAATAACTTGAAAACTATAAAAGATATCGCACACAATGAAAATTGATACCAATTTTAAAAAAAAAGTCTCAATCACATCCTACCTTTGTATGGGCGGTAGGCGTGTACGTGGACCGATTTTTTTCATATTCATAAATTTTTGTTGATTTAACCTAAAAAACGTCTGTGCCAAATTTCAAAACTCTGGCGCTATTCTTACTGTTTATGGCAACCGTTTTTTTTTATTTTTCTCTAATAACTTTGAAACTATAAAAGATATTGAAAAATTAATAACATTTTTGAAATCAGCATTGCCAAATTAATGAAAATTGATACCAATTTTGAAAAAAAGTCACAACCACATCCCACCTTTGTATGGGAGGTAGGCGTGTCTTTGAATCGATTTTTTTAAAAATCACCAATTTTTGTTCTTTTTACCTTAAAAACATCTGTACCAAATTTCAAGAGTCTAGCGCATTTATTACTACAGGGTGTTTTTTTAGAGGTATAAAGCTTCGAATTGAAATAAAACACAAGAAAATCTTTTTAATGTCCATCAATTTGGCTTTATTGGAAGGATCATTTTATGCCATTAATGTTTAAATATGATTTCGGGCATGTGGCCGCCGCGGCTGGCTCGAATAAAGCCAATTCTATAGGTCCAATTTTGAACCACTTTTTCGAGCATATGGGGCCGTATGTCGGCAATAACGCCACGAATGTTGGCTTCCAAGTCCCCTAACGTTTCTGGTTTGTTGGCGTAGACGAGCGACTTCACATATCCCCAAAGAAAATAATCCAATGGTGTCAAATCACACGATCTTGGTGGCCAATTGACAGGTCCATTCCGCGAAATTGTGGCGTGCGCTGTGTGGCATGTAGCGCCGTCTTGTTGGAACCACAACTCATCCACATTCATGCCATCCAATTCGGGAACAAAATAGTCGGTTATCATGGCGACCGGTATACCATTAACGGTAACTGACTCTCCAGCATTATTTCGGAAGAAGTATGGCCCAATGACTCCACCAGCCCATAGAGCACACCAAACAGTCAGTTTTTGTGGATGTAATGGCGTCTCAAGGGTCTCATGTGGATTCTCTTCACTCCAAATGCGGCAATTTCGCTTGTTGACGTAGCCATTCAACCAAAAATGAGCCTCATCACTGAACAAAATTTTGCGATGAAAATCAGCATCGAGATCAATCTCATTTTCGGCCCATACATCGACGCATTGCATGGTCTCGCGGCTTTAATTCTTGCACAAGCTGGATCTTGTAAGATCGCAAGCCAAGATCTTTGCGCAAAATCTTCCATAAAGTTGATGGACAAAGCTCCAATTGCTGTGCACGGTGGCGAATCGATTCATTCGGGTCCTCTTCAACATTTTGCTCTACAGCGGCAATTGTTTCTTCGGTGCGCACTGTTCGACGTCTCTGCGGATGCGTATTATCACATAGAGTAAACGTAGTGCGAAAACGACCCATGGTTAACCGAATTAATTGCTCTGATGGACGATTATGTCGACCATAAAATGGACGGAGCTTGCGGTAAACTTCGCGAACTGAACCATTATTTTCGAAATAAATTTGCACGATTTGCAAGCGTTGTTCTTTTGTCAACCTGTTCATGATGAAATGGCAAACCAAACTGAACATAAATGACATTAGAGTTGCCACATTTGACCATAAAATGCCAGTTTTATCTCTATTCGAAAAACAAACCTCTAAAAAAAACCCCCAGTACTTATGGCCGCCGTTCCATACAAATCCATCCACTGTGAGTCAGATACTTTTAACAAATATGATCGCTCGAGAGCATCAGATGATAAGACTAATGGGAAGGGAATGCTGAAAATTAATTTCGTCTGCGATGGACGTGATATAGCGTCAGCTCACCAAATTCAAGTGATTGATGGAACAATCATCACTTTTACCACTTTGAAACAAGGATACGATTTTTAATTTTTACTGATCTCCACATTGTAAATTATTTTTAATAAATGTTAATGAGTTCAGTAAATAATTAGAGCGTTGTTGGCTCTTTTGGATTCCATTTCAATTACTTGGAGCTTCTTAAAAGTCTAATCTTAAGACCCCTGAATCAATGATATATTGGACATATTTGTTTCTATAGAACTCAAAAAAAAATGTTTTCTGTGTAATCAAAATTTAATTTATTACTTTCATTCTAAAGCTAAGAAATTATTAGCTTCACGTTGAAAATAGTCCACCAAAAGAGCAGGCAACTTTAAAATCTCCTTTCAAAATTATGTAACATAACAGTCCATTCTGACACGTTCATAACTCCTAAATGACAAGGCATACAAAAATTTTTATATTGATACAAAATTGTATTACAGGAGCTTACCTTTAGATGACGGTATAAAAAAATATTTAAAGTACTCCATTTCATGAGTTTTAGGAGCAATTTATGTCGAAATATGCATACGAATGTAACGTAACAGTCTGCGTTTTGGTCCATATGTATGTATATTTAGCGATGCTAAGGCGTTCAGCCGATCTTCGGGCATAGATTATCTGAGGTGTATCTTTAGACGACGTTGCGCTGAAAAGGAGCGTTGATTTGTTGCTGTTGTCACAGGCAAAGTTGCCATAACACGAAGTATTTGATGGACATTTGGAATCGCGTCTTCATTGCAAATATCCAGTGCTTCGAGAGAATTTTTGGTGTCTTGCCCGGCAATGCGTTGACACCAAAGTTGAACTTCATTTATCCACATGTCACGTGAACTATCATGCAAAATTGAAATATATGGCGCGAATAGATTTGTGCATTAATTTTCATTGAAGCAGATCTTATTGATGGCGGAGCTATCCTATAAAAGTACATTGAAAATAAAAAACTGGTGTTACTTAGCCTTAGAGACGCGCAGTGGTCCCAATTTTGTTTTTTGGTTCAAAAATAGCTAGAGTGAGCAAATCTTGTCGAAAATGAAATACTCGGCCTCCGACGATTTATTGGCATTTCAGTTCTTTCATTTAAAAAAAAAATTTGATGTTTCGTTCAAATGTCAATAAAAACCTATGTGCGAAAATTCCAAATGGGGGGTTTTGGGGGTTCAAACCTTGCGCACGGGCCTGGGATATACTATAGTAAGCACCGAGTTGCAGCTGAAGGTCGGTTCATCCAAACACGCTTCAGATGATGTATGTATGTATATAAGAAATGACCGATATACATACATACATATCGCTCACTTACTTCAAGACTGGCATAACTCAAAAAACATAAAGTGGGAGAAAAACGCATTTAAAGTTTTCAATAAGTTGTTTTTATATGAAAATAATGAAAAGTATGTTTACATAAACTCTCCTCACAAGTCAAGTTATGAGATACTTTTCTGATTTTTTCACACAAAATAAAACATAAAATGGTGGATATTCCTGCATCATTTACTCAAAAATCACGTTTTTTGAGTTGTGCCAGTCTTGAAGTAAGTGAGCGATATGTTTATAATTGAATGAAAGGCAAAGCCTTTGTTATCTCACATCGAGAAAACATGTAGTTATAACACTTTCAAAATAAACGTCTCAGCTCTGATAATAGTAATATAAATTGTAATTTTTAACCTTTGTGTGTACGCGAAAAAAATCCTACGTAAGTGTACACTCGTGGTACCCGGGTACCCAAATTGAAATAAACGATTTATAACAAGGGTGTAGGCTGAAAATATCAAAATATGCACATATTTATTACCAAAAGCTGCAAGAAAATAGAATTTACAACAGTAAACAATTTATAGCAATAAGGGTCAGCATTTACTAAACTTATTGTAACAAAAACAGCAATAATTGTAGGTATATAATTTATATATTAATACGTGAACATCGAAACTTATGCTACACTTTTATAGTATTTACTATAAGGAGAGGGGGATGAAATGTATATCATTGGAAAGGTACTGTTCCATAGATGTGCAGAAAAGAGAAATAATGTGTGTATATTGCCGTTAAGACAGGTAAAATAAAGTTAACATATACCTATGATTTCCCCATACAAAATGCTATAACGCCTAATGAGAAGAAACGCTGTCACGGCTGAGCCGCCTCAGCGATTTTAATGAAATTTGATATGGAGATAGGTTGAATCTTAAGAAAATATATTTGTTCAGCGTGGGCGGTGTCACGCCCCTAACAAGAAAAAAATGTCTGCGACTAACTAATGGATCAATTTTGTTAAAATTTATTTTGGATACAGACTGATCCCTAAACAAGATTGTTAAAAACTCTTAGTTCTTTTGGTGGGCGTGGCACTGCTCCTAATAGGAAAATCGTTTTCACTGCTAAACTAATGCACCGATTTTTATGGAATTTGGTACAGAAATAGATTGAATCTTGAGGAAAGGTATTCGGCTTAAAGTGGACGGTTCCAAGCCCCCAATAAGAAAGTATGTTTTCACAGCTAGGCTAATTTTAGTGAAATTCAATATGGAGAAAGATTGCACCCTAAGTAAGAGAAAGAAGTAGGGATAAACAAGCTCTTTCCAGTTTAGTTTTTTTAATACTGAAAAGTATTTTTTGTTACTTTTATGCGCGCTTCATTCGAAAATATCTTCATAATTTGAGCTAGCTGATCTTAATTAAATGAGTATTATAACTAAATACTTTTGTAAAACGGTGAGGGGCCGTCCATTTATATCAGGTTTGTTTTGAAAATTCGGACGCCCTCTTTCCCCTTATGTAGCGGCCCTCGCGGCGTACATCTGCTTCCAGGAAAATAATTCAGCTTTGACTACATCTACAAATTCACGAAGATGCTTCCTGAAGGATCTCGGAAAACAATTGGCAGTGCCAAAAATAAATACCAGATCAACTATTCCTTATGTATGCCGGAACTTTGCTACCAAAATCGATATAGAATCCATATTAGGACGTCCAATTCATGTAAAAGTAGTTCCTGTAGCAGTACCAACTCGCGATGCTACAGGCCGTTTATCGGTAGTTGGGAAGTGCGCTTTATGCCTTACTTCACCGAATTAAAAGAGGCGTAAGACGAGGAAGTCTTGTGAGGATTGCGATCGGCCGGTTTGCGACACACATGCCGTTACAACTGCCAAGGCAATACTGGCTCTGACTTATAAATACAACATATGTAAATTTGAATCCATTTTCATTCGAATTAATTTTTTGAAATATGTGCAACACTGTTAATTTTCTTTTTATTTATGTGTTTATAACGTTCATTGTTATTAACTTTTAGCAAAATAAGCACCAATTTTTCAAAATATTCATACAAAATGCATACAGGTACCCGGGTACCACGGGTGTACACTTAGAGGTGTAAAAACTTTAACCAAAAAAAAAAAAGTATACTAAACTTTTTTTTATCTAGATTGCTTGCTTAAAGTGTGCTTCTTGACTAGCTTGAGGAATACCAAAAATATCAATATCAGAAAATTAACTTTTGTAGCCCAAAACTCAGAAAAAATACGTCTTGGGTACCCGGGTACCACGGGTGTACACATAAAGGTTAAATTATTAATTAATTTTTGAATTTAATTGAAATTACAGTCATAAGCAAACAGATATTCACGTACATTTAAAAATCGGAAATGGTTTTTTTTTTTTTGACAAACCATTACAAGACAACAAATAGATCAATACAACCTGGTAATTGGAGTCATGTGTTTCGGCAATTACCACATGTATACATATTCATAAAGTACATATGTATGTATATTAGGGTGTTTATTTTGTACTTAGATTTTTCAATTTGTTTGCCTATATTTTAGCTAGTGGCTTAAAAATAATTGTCCTAATATTTGAGCTTCCTAGCTCAAACCTTTAAACGGCGCAGACAGAGTTTAAATCCGAATTTGTTGAAATTTTACGAAACTTCTAAAACGTAGAAAAAGTCTGTCTTAGGTGCCAAGACATAGCTTTTTAGATATTTTAGTTGTATGAGAGATGCCACTCACTGTTGTCAAACCACGCCTACATCTTTCGTGTGACTGAAAGTGCCGCAATATTACTCGAAAAGGGCACCTACTATTTTTCAAAATTTTAGAGGTTATACAATTGAAAGAGCTCATCAATACAAGCTAAGCCGTTATTCTGGCAAAATTTGTCTAAGGGCGTAGCCAGTGTTGCCACTGAGAAATTTATTTTCCTACCAAAACTTTCTCGAAAACCTACCAAAATCGTTTGTAACCTACCAAAACTTTACAAATTAAAAAAAAAAACCTTTTTGCAGCATTGAATTCGTTTATTAACATTTGAAGAGCTGAGATGCAAAACCCGCCAAGTCCATATTTTGCGTTTTTGGGAAAATCGAAAAAAACTGTTTTCCACTGAAATTTAACTATAGTAAAAAAGTAGATTGATCCATTGTAATAGTTGTCAAAAGTTATTAAAATCCTGATTTTTCATTACATTTTATGACCTAATCTATAAGAACTACAATAAAAAAACTTTTGGACTTGGCGGGTTTTGAAACAAAAACTGTGGACTTGGCGGGTTTTGAAATTGAAAACGTGGACTTGGCTGGTTTTGAAAGTGAAACCTCGGGACTTGGCGGGTTTTAAAAAAATATTAATAGTAAAAGGTTTCGAAATCATTTTTTAAAAATGGCTAAGTTTGAATTAATTCCAAAACATTTGAATAAAGGCAGACTGAAATTTTAATTACACAATATAATTTTCATGTTAAAATAACATAAAACTATTTGTACTTATGAAAGCCAAATCTTTTTTAATGAAAAATTGGACGTGGCGGGTTTTGATTTTCAGAAATGTGGACTTGGCGGGCTTTGATAAAAAGAATTTATCAGAAATTATTGCAATCAAAAGTTTGTGAGGGGAAATTTTTTTTTTTACAATTTAAAGTATGGAGGCTTGTAAACAAATATTCTTTCTGTCCCCTCCTGCAATATCTCACATTTTCATTTTTTTTTGACTTGGCGGGTTTTGCATCTCAGCTCTTCATTTAATGCTGTTTAAAATACATATTCTTGTATGTCGTCGTTTAAAATGCTTAACCGCATGTATCACAAAATTTTCTGTTGCAAAATCGTGTAGAATGGTTCACATCAAAAGTCGGGCAAGTGTGCGCAAAAGTTACCTCATGACACATACAGCGTACAATTAAGCGATGAACGTTAGAAGAAAAATAGTAATTAAAAATCATTTTGAAGGCAAAACCGATCGCAAAGTTACAAATTTTTTAAAAAAATGAAAGCCAGCGATTCACGGTATTATTAAATGATATAAAGAGGACAAAAGGATTTCAAATAAACAACGAACGGTGGCAAAAAAAAAAAACGTTTAGCTCGAGAGACGAAAAAATGGACCATCCGAGAAATTTTTAAAAATCCATTCATAACTACTCAAAAACTTACTGTAATGGTAAAACTAATTTTCATTAAGAAGTCCATGCCGTTCGAAAAGTTCTCCGGAAAAATAATTTTAATGGCCGAGTAACACAGGATAAGCCATGCATCAACAAAACAATTTCGCTTGAATTTCGCAAAAGAGCACATTTTAAAATATTCTCCTTTTGGAGCATGGTAAACACACCCTAACTGGTCGGGGTTCTGAAAAAGAGCCATATTTTAGCCCGATAATAACCGTATACCTACAGTCCGCTTTTAAAATGCTATTTATTAAAGCCCACAAATTCAAATTTATTATTACGGAAACATTTTTTTTTATTATGTCATCTTATGTACATAAAAAAATTTTAGTTCTTAGAACTTAAGACCTTTTTTAGCGACCTGATTTTGATCACAGCTGCGATCAAAAAAATTATGTTATTAATAGCGCTAGTAACTTTTGTTTCTAATACGCCGGGTCTGAGCACACATGCAACAATTTAGATGTGCGATCAGTCGCAACACTATTTCGTCACATTGTACATACATATGCGTATTCCCTAAACGTAATGCAAGAAAACAGAGACCATACCCACTTGTTGAAGATAGGGTTGGCAAAAGCTTATTTCCAGATGTAAATATTTGCTTCCTGATTCGAAAAACTTCACGAAAAAATTTCAATTTTCGATTTTCATAAAAATTTATCCTAAATCCTACCAAAATCAGATTTAACCTACCAACCTACCAAGAGGAAAAAAACCTACCCGATTTGGTAGGAAACTACCAAAAACGGCAACGCTGGGCGTAGCACCGCTCACATTATTTATAAACATTGAAATAGGAGAACTAATAACGCCATCGTTATGAAATTTAATATAGAAAATATATTTGCTAAAAACTATCTCATATTTGAATATGCAATAGTATATGTGGGCGTGGAACCTCCTATACAAAAAAAAAAAGTTAAATGTTATATTTAGTGCACTATGGTAGCAATCCTAACAAACTATGGTGTAGAGATGTCAATTGCTATAAAATATGAAATTAAATGGAGTTCGACGAGATTGTATAAGTGAGGGAGGCACCTCCCATACAACTGAGAAACGTTTAATGTGATATTTTGCTTACTATGGGAATAATCTTTATAAAATTTTATGCAGAGGTTTATGCTACAATTAGCTTTGAAATTATTTGAAGTTCGATGAGATCGCATCAGTGTGCGTGGCGCCCCTTATATAAGTAAAAAACTTTTAATGTTATCTAAGAGTACCATAAGAGTAATCTTAATAAAATTTCATGTAGAAATGCCTGTTACTATTAGTTTTGAAATAAAATCGAATTCGATGGGATTGTATCAGTGGGTGTGGCACCTCCCACATATGCAAAAACTGTTAATCTCATAATTAGTGTAACTTCAGAGTAATAAAATTTGGTATGGGGATGTCGTTTACTATTAGCTTCGATATTAAATGAAATTCAACGCGTTCCTTTCGACTTCTTCAACTTAAGTATCTGAATTTACCAAGACTTTTCAACATTTCAACACGACTTTTACAACTTGTTTCAATTTTTTTCGAGGTTTTCAACCGCTTTCAACTTTTTTCAACATTTTCCATATTGTATCGATGTTATCAGCCATTTTAAACTCTTCAATGTTTCATATTTTTCCGACTCTTTCAACCTTTTTAAGTTTTTTTCAATCTCATTCAACTGTTTTCTACATTTTCTATATTTTATTGACTTTGCCAACACTTTTCACCGGTTTCAACCTCTTTTAAACTTTTTCCAACATTTTCTAATGACTTCTTCAAATTTCTTTAAATTTTTTTTCAACTTATTCAACCTTTTACAAGTTTCTAAGCTTCTTTATACTTTTTCAACATTTTTCAATATCTTTTAACTTTATTTCAACTTTTTCTTCTTTTCGCGACTGTTTCACCCTGTTCCACCTGTTGCAAAATTTTTTCAACTTCTTTCGAGGTTTTCAACTTTTTTCGAGTTTTTCAACCTCTTTCAAATATTTTTAGCATTTTCAATATTTTTTCGACTTTTTCAACTTCTTTCTATTTATTTTGACTTTTGCAACCTCATTCAGCTTTTTTCGAGTTATCCAACCTCTTTTAACTGTTTCCACATTTTTCACCCACTTACAAATTTTTACAACATTTTCCATATTTATTCGATTTCTTTCAATTTATTTCGACGCATTAAATGTCAAACAAATTCTCTCGAGTTTTGAACCTCTAATAACTGTTTTAACATTTTCCATATTTTTTTGAACTCTTTCAGCCTATTTCACTTGCTACAATTTTTAATTTATTTTAATCTCTTCCGTTCTTTCCGACTCTTCCAACATTTTTCGGCTTTTTCAATCTATTTCAACATTTTACATACTTTTTAAACTTATTTGACTTCTTTCAACATTTTCCATGTTTTATCAAACACTTTCAATTTTTTAAATAGTTTCCATATTTTGTCGACATATTTAATCTCATTTAACTTTGTTCATCACATTTCATATTTTATTTTAATTTTTTCAACCTCGAAACGAAAAACCGAACTAGCGTACCGACTACAACTATTGGCACCCATAAGGAAATTTTGACTTTCAACATGTATGTATCAATCGTTAAGTTTTGATGAGAACATTGTCAGGGTAACTTTATTAAATTGTTTGATATATTCTTTGTCTAATGGAATTTAAAACACGTTGATATGAGGTGTATTAGTATGTTGAGAAAGAAAATGAAAAAAGTCTCTTTAATATTACAATTATTGGCACCTGAGTATAATTATTGGCACATTCAAGTCTACAATTATTGGCCCCAGACTACAATTATTGGCCCTTCAAAAACCACAATTATTGGGATATTACCATAATTATTGGCACACACACATACGTAATTTTTGGCACAGTGAAATTCCACAACAATTAAGGATGAATTTTAATTTTTTTAATTCAGAGCCCCCTTTAGCTAGCTAGCCAGAAGAATAAAACATACTATTTCATTCAAAAACAGTTTATTTATTACATAGCTAATAACTCTTATAGCTACCTCCTGGTAATCTAATTTCCACAAAAAACTTAAAATTATTTTAAGGCTACATAGGCGCTTAAAATAAAGCATAAAAAAAGGAACATAGTTGTTTCCATTAAGTCTTTCACCGCATGCATCACGTCTTCTTTTCTCTTCGGGAAACCTTTCTGCTGGCAAACCTTCAGCCAGTCCACAATAGCCTCTTCTTCTGTACAACTTAAAATGGTTGATGAACCTGGACGAATTTTACAAAATTTGTGACCTAAGCGAAATTAAAGTGTTGACCGTGGTATCCCATTTTTTGGCTGCTGCTTTTTTTGAAATTTTACCGTGTTTTATTTCCGTTAGAGCCTTCTGCAGAAGACTTTCGTCATAAGTGTTGAGTTTTTTAGGCATTTCCAATATTCTGAAAAATAGAATATGCAATTAATGGCACTCAAAACAGGTACAATGTCTGGCAGTGCCAATAATTGTAGTAACATACATTTCAGTTATTGGCACCCCCCTGCCAATAATAGAATTTATATTTTTTTGGAGCCAATTGTTATAACCCACCTTTTTTTAAAATATTATGGTAAAAATATAAATTTAAAGACAAATATATGAAATTGAATGTTTTATAATTAAAATAAATCAAACAGCTTAATTAAAAAATCTATATATATAAAAGGAACAGTACTCGCCAAATTTCAGTTTGCTATTGATATCAACACTGTACACTTGAAAAAAAACTAACACCAAATATACACTTACTGCTCAGAAGATTATAAGCAACTGATCTGCTTAATGTTATTGATAATTCGTAAATAAGAGAGGAAAGAAACCACAGGATGCGAAAATATAATTCATAACTAATGGGAATTTAACGAATCTAATAATAAATGCTATTCAAGTAAAGGGTGCCAATAGTTGGCGCAAAATTTGTTGGTGCCAATAGTTGTAGTCGGTACGCTATGGTCGGTCTCCTTGTAATAGGAAACAAACTGATTGCGCCGGTTTGATCTAGGAACCTGAAATTTTGGGAGAATTTTCTTCAAACCCGATTCTATAATATGAGCATATAGGACCGAAAGTTAAAAAAAAAACTCCATGGGTTTTATTTTGCGACACGACAAATTTGGGCGTGGTTTGACAACAGTGTGTGGCATCACCCATACAACTAAAATACCTAAAACGCTATATCTTTTTAAGCCTCAAGCTAAAATATAGGCAAAAAAATTAAATACATCTACAAAATATACACCTAATATATGTATGTATATAGCCTCATCTGAACAGTTTTGCTCAATTTGAACTGTGTTTGGAGCCCCAGTAAAGATTTGTTTGTAGTGTGATGGAACAGAATATAGTTTATAACTATTTTACTGAGCTTACTGTTCAGTACATTGTGTGCCAACACAAAAAAAAAATCAACTAATCAAAGATAAATGCGCTAGAGCTTGTCACACTAATTTCATCCGTTCCTAAGCGAAATCATCAGTGACTTTCAAGGCAATTAGTAAGAATTTATATTTCCTATGTTTCCCATTTTGCATAGATCTGTTGAGAAACCAAGAAATAGTAAAACAAAGCAAAAATTTGTTCGTCTTAATTTTTGTAACTCAATTGATATTACACTTTTCTTGCAGGCGCTTGGCGAGTCAAAACGAAGTAGTTAGAGCAAATCGTTTAAGCGGCCATTTTTTGTCATTTTCAGTAAAATAATTAGAGATTTTTGTTTCGAAAAAACTAATCGAGCCGAAGGACACATCTAAAGATTTTTTACTTAGCCCCTTCATGCTAAAAAAGCGAAGCCATGTCAAAAACTTTAGGTATTATGTCCACCTAAAAGTCGGGTATAATGCCAAAAATAATTTTGCCTACAATTATGGACATAGCAGCACTGCATGCAAACTAAATTTTTTCGAAAAATCTTGCTGTCCTTAGATATTCTGTATGTTAGTTTATGTAACTTTCAATTACAAAAATCCAAAGGCGTTACTAATGTTAAGCCAAAAGATTTTGAAGTATTTGAAGCTTGAGTGAAAAATGGCATTTATGCCCAAGATCAGTAAATATTTAGCTCCTCAAAAATTTGAATCAAGTTTATCATTCCTTATATATATACAATATTTGTAAAACCAAAGCGGGACGTAAACTTTTCCTAAAATATCAGCATATTGATATATGTATATCCTCCTTAGGTCGCGAGTCGCTTTAATTTCTCTAGTTCTTGACATGACAGAGTGGTTCTGAGGGCGGATTATTTAAATACAACACACCAATATACATTAGAAAACGAATTTTTGAATATTTTCTAAAAATGCAATTTCTGAAATTTTTCCAATGGTAACTTAAGATTAGAATACCTCAAACCTCTTACGTGCTAAGAAAATTCTATGTTAATATTTAAATCCAACATTGATAAGTCTATGAAAAATAGAGCTAAAGAAAACATGAATAAAAATTACATTTTCCGGGACTTAAGAGTGAAATAAATTAACATGCTGACGTGAGATACAAATTGTATTTTAAAAATTTTATAAATTCAGTTTTTGTAGCTCAAAGTTCATAGGGCTGTATTATTTGTATCCTAATTTTTTATATTTTATAGGCCTGCGTTTTTTGAGATTCACTTAAAATGTTTGATGGTTAAGCCTTTAACTACAATCATAATCAATTTTTTGCAATGACATGCAATCAAAAGTAGTAACATTCAAAGGACATAAAGGAATGGAGTGAATATTTACTGCAGCTGTTACTTAAAGGAAACTGCCTTTTCAAGGCTTTTGAAGCATTTTCTTATTTGGAATCTGTCATATTACACTTTAGTATGAAATGTGTAGGTTGTACAAGCCTTCTTTTCATGCTTTCACCTATTTTTTACTGTACTGAAGCAGACGAAATATGTCACTAAAAGTTACCCACTTTTTTTCCAATTTCATACCTAAGATTGTTGGGCAGACAAATGCTAATACATATTTCTTAGTTTTTACCCTTCTAATCTGAATCTTGCAATAATTTTTGAAAAATAAAATCGTTTAGACAAATAATAAAGGAGATACTAATTATGTATTAAATTGAAAAATATCAAAGTGTAATTTGTTGGGACATTCGCCCATATGCCATGTGTACATATGTATTTACTAAAATTTTTAATTTTTATATATACTAAAATGTTCAAAAAGTTCCAGCATTTTTTCATCAAAATGTATCATTTATACTCGTGTGTTAAAAGTTGTATTTTATTCGCCATTTCGCTATCTACATATGTACGAATAAAACGACCATGTTGCTGAGTTTCCTACGCTCAGTTTATACGAGATATTGCTGTGGTTTTTTTCTTTTATACCCTGCACTGAAGATATATTCACTCACGGTGGGCTTTAACCAACTTTAAATGACAAGTTGAGTTACAACAAAAACTTGAATGAGGAATTATTTGGGATATTATTTATAGTCGAACTGCATGAAAAATAAAATAATCCTTAGAGCTTTTTTTTTAATTCCATATTTACTGTTTTTTAGTAATATTGTCTAGTATAATATGTATGTAACGTACGAATGAAATTTAAAAAACATCCGATTGTGTTAAAATTTTGACACGTTAAAGAACTTTAAAAGGAAGTCTCACAGCACAAATTTCAGCTCCCTAGATATTCGGGGTCTTGAGTACTGTTAGGTCGAATTTCGAAAAACATGAAATTTTTGTAAAAATAGCCAAATTTAATGTTTGATATCTCTGGGCCTGGTCAACCATTTTTACTATATGGTATCTCATTTAAAAGTGAATAGATAGACAAACATAATAAAGTCGGTCTTTAGTATTATGAATGAACCTACGATTTAGCACACTATTTTCAAAACTGTAATTTTTTACTAAGACTTATTTCACTTAATCGAGTCGCAAAAATAGGTCTTAAGGTCTAGAAGCTTAATTTTTTTTTAAAGCATATAAGATGAAATAATAAAAAAAAAAATCATATCCACAACTTTAAATTTGAGTTTGTCGACTTTTAGAACTAAAATTTTTGAAACAGGCTAAAAACGGCTATTTGTAGGCCAAGATATGACTATTTCTCAGGATCCCGACCACCTAGAGAACTGAAATTTGAGCTGTAGTGCCATCTATTAAGGTTCTTTGACGTATCAAAATTTGAACAAAATCGGATTTTTTTTTGAGTTTTGTAGGTATGTGATGCATATGTCATATCATTAAAAATCAGTAAATTTGAAATTAAAAAAAAACCTCTAAGGATTTCTTTTGTTTTAGTATATATCGACTCTAACTTACATTTATAACAATTCCCAATTAAAGTTTTTTTTGTAACTCACACTTTTATTAAAAGTTGGTTAAAGCCCATTGTGCACTATGTCATTCCGTTTGTAACGCATATAAAGGGGCGTGGCAGATATAGAAAAGTATATACATATATTCATGATCAGCGTCACCACCTGAGTCGATTTAAGTACGTCCGTCTGTCTGTTGAAATCAAGTTTACGGGAGAGCTAAGCATGGCGAATAAGACACTGCTTTTGTTAAACTTACATTATATTTTTATGTTGGCACAACTGGTGTTAAAGTTCGCTCCAAGTTTCAACCTGAATTCTTATCATTCGTACAATTGCAACGTTTTATTTACTTTAAATTTTACTGTCCATTGCTTTTTTTAAGTATCAATACAACGATTTCTGATTAAGATGATGTTGCGCAGTACAAATCCATTTCAGTTTGGTCAGTCAATAAATTCACAATATTAATGAGGCCTTGTGATACTTTTTTTGAGTCAAACCGAAAAAAATTAAATTTTTGGAGAAACAATTCTTTGTTAGAAAATCACTGAGACAGGAAATTCGTTTGAAGAAAACATTTTTACTGTAACAAACTGAAAAGTTGAGAACATGACAATAAAAGTTACGCCAGCAATAATTATAAGATTCACAAAATCAAGCGACATGTAAATGTTCATTACAATGTCCTGGAGCTTTTTGAACATGTTCTATTGTATTATACAATTCTTAATGTCGTCTCGTGCGTCTTGCTGTTGTAATATTGTAATTATTTGAATTTTGATATTTACTCTAAAGTCTTAGGTTTATCCAAGTTCGCCAAATTGGCGCGTTCGGTGACACGCAGCCGTCAATTCAGCGCACATCTGCCAACGCTGAAGGATCCAACTAAACAATCAAATTTGGCGCATGTAAGTACAGTTATAGGAGTCTATATGCAATTTTGGGTGATTCATATTTTATTAATACTTAACATTTTTCGCATCTATAAACTCTTAAAATAAAGTATGTATTAATTTATAAAAAAAAGCATCTTTCAATAGATGAATATTAAAAATAAATTTCATAAGTTTTTGTTTTTGTGTTAAAAGATAAATAAATTTATTCACTGACTTCACAAAAACTTAAAGCATTAAGTTCCCATTCAATCGGACAATACAATTTAAAGAATTTATACAGTTTGAAATAGATCGTCCTTTTAGGCAGTGCACACTGGGCCACGAAATATTAGTAAACATTGTTGTATCGGAGTAAAAATTAAAATGTGGGATATTAAACGTTGCTAACTTTGAATTTACCATGCAATTTTAGTCATTTTATGCATGACATGTGTTCGGGAAAGTGAGTCGGAAATATTATTGTTATAGTATCGTATCTATACTTTATGGTTATGATACCGATGTCTTGTGCTCAATATTCTTGAATCGATATCTTTTTGTTATCAATTGCTTCAACTCTAATATCGTATCGAACTAAAACCAAAAACAATATAATTGGTGTCCTTGGTATAACTGAACGATAATAGTCAAATGTTTTTGGCACATTTCTGTTTCTCTATTTGATTTAAATTTGTTGCAGTGCATTTTCGGTATATTTGGACTATTTCTAAGATATTTTTTAGAAAACTCTAGAAAATTTTTATAAGTTTTAGTATCCATGCAAAAAAAAAATACATTCGCCCTCTAAAAAGTACATTCCAAGTCTCGATTCAGTTCATTTCCACAAACCTCAAATGACATCACTGGTACAAATTCACACATTCAAAAAGCACAAAATCTTGCGTCCATATCAAATAACAAAAAATACTGTTCCTCGTTTTTTTTTTTATTAGGAGCGTTAAACAAAAAAAAACAACAAATGAAGGACGCCGGACTACTGCAATATTAGTTGCGTTCCAGCCAGATTTTGTGGTAAAAATTGAAAACGGTCAAATCGCGATTTTCGAGAGAGTAAAAGCTGAAATTTCTCTGACTACTCGAATCACCACAATTCTGGCTGGAACTGAAAAATGGGTAAAAATTGAAGACTGTCAAAAAGTTGCGCGTATTTTAGTAAACAAACAATGGCAGAGTTCAGGAGCTAAAGCAAGCGTCGTAGTTGCATAACCTTTTGAATGCAAGGCCAGTAAAGCATTTTCGAGAATATTATTGAAATAACTTAAAAAGTAAACGACCGATTGTAAAGTTTCCTGCCTGATTTTTACAGCTTGATAAATTATCTTGGACTTCGATTTATTTTAAATGCATAAAGTGCATTTTAAAATAATTCTTGGTATAAGATAAGAGGTTTGGCGTAAAGTAAATTTAAGCCAAAATTATTTTACATTTTGAGTTAAACAGTTTTGTTAGTTACGTATCTGTTTAGCCAAAACCTTCTAAGTCCAAGCTAAATAAGACATTTTCGAGACTGCTTGAAATGTTATGCAAGGAAAAAATTCTACATTTTCGAATAGGTTCTTAAAGAATTCACGTTATTTTTAACACCCAGTTAGTCCAGAAAAGTTCTGCACCAAGTTTTTTTGTTCAAACAAAGAGATATGTTCGATGGAATTGTAAAAACTAAAAAAAAATTGGAACAACTTTGATTTAGCAACACTTCCAATTCCTTATGTTAAAACTGCGCGCTTCGAAAAACAATATTTTAGAAATAATTATCTAGTTGACTACCGTACAACCATTTAGGTGACATTCAGCTTTACGATACCTTTTCAATAAAAAATCACTCAGCTATTTAATTAAATAAATGAGCATTCACCAAAAAATGTTTTGATTTCAAGCTTTTTGTTATGTTGCTCCTTCTTAGCACAACCTTATAAGAAGTCAACAAAAAAATCAACGCTGAATATTATTTTATAAGGAAAGTATTGGACAGGAATAATTCAAACCGGAAATTTCATTTCCCTCGCTTGCAAAAAGTGGGTCTCCAGTCTCGTTACCTACGATTTTGACAATCTTCAATTTTTAGCCACAAGAAATTTATCTGGGTGAAAATTGAAACTTATTTTAAGGAGGGGAAGTGATCAGCTGCTTCTTTTTCTCATTTCTCTCTCTCAAACACCACATTTTTTCTGGCTGGAACACTTTTTGTGGTAAAACTTTATAAATATTTAACAATTTTTTCTGGCTGGAACGCAACTTTTATTGTTTGTTGTTGTTGCTTGTGCTGTACGTGTAAAAATTTGAGCAAAATCGGAAGTTTTTTTAATTTCATATGTATGGTATACATATCGTCATCTCAGAGTGTAAGTGTCCTATCAGCAAAAACATGAAACTGAGAAACCAGCGTTTTAAAGTTATTTACTCTGCGATTTGTTATTAAAGAATTATTTATGTTTTTTTTTATTACTTTAATTACCTATACGGTATTTGAAAAAAATTTATTGAAACTTACTTTTGATTTTTCTGTAATTTAAATTATCCGGATTTGTATGAGTTAGGACATTTGCATTCTGAAACTCCAGGTATAAGGTATATTACGTTTGATCCAAAACACACAAAAAGTCTTCTTTTTTTTATTCGTTAACATGTTTGAGGGGGGCACAGGAAAACGGGTTTGTAGAAAAATCTAGTCTAAAGCATGGTGTAATAACCAAGGTGGCGTACTTAAAAACGAAATTCTCAAAAGTTTGGGTTTCTTGTCCTTCATTGTCTTGTTTCGTAATTTTTTTTTGACACTTCGGTGTTTTGATTAACTGGCGCGTTCAGCAACTTCAGTATTTTTGAAGCGCTTTAAACAACTTTTTACTG
Organism: Tricholauxania praeusta; assembly: GCA_949775025.1. NCBI lineage: Eukaryota > Metazoa > Arthropoda > Insecta > Diptera > Lauxaniidae > Tricholauxania > Tricholauxania praeusta. Next base: position 115,330,121 of record OX459028.1, read on the forward strand.
AGAGGTATTTGTGTTGAGTTTCAAAATTCTGATGCGAACAAAAAACTACGCTAAATAATGTAGCAGGCTTTAATATGATAGCAATAAGTCTTTTTTGTTTTTGCAATAACAACCACATCGACTAAATTTTTAAGATTTAATTAGTTTGCAGCTATCGTTCAGAAAATGTTCAAGATCTTACGTCTAAGCGCTGCAATTTATCAAAGCGCTTAAGTTTTCTGAATGGGCAATTGAAATGTTATGAATGTCAAAACTACAGCAAATAGGATGACAGATGATTGAAAATCGAGGCTCTCCCTAATTACTCCACCTTGGTTATTACACCATGGTCTAAAGTGTTTTGGCTGAACCGTTACGTCACGGCACGCTCATGCTAGTGTTATATTTTAGACCGAAACTTTTAAACTTCTGAGCCGATTTTGACAAACGAAATATCGTTGTTTTCATACTATCAAGAAGAGCATAATAAAGCTATTAGTGCTTCACAAATCTGTTCACAGAGAGAGCTGTATGCAAAAAATTAAATATAATAATTTTAAAAGTCACATTATTGAATAAGTCGCAAGTCATCAATTGGTGGAATAATTTTTTTTTCATCAAATGAGGCCTAAACAGATATAACAAAGTATCATTCGTACTTCAAAATCCATTTTCGGCCTTTTTGCAACGATTGGTTCCAGAAATTTTTTGTCTTGAAACAAGGCCAAATTACCGCCGGGGATACCTTTTCCCCTCTCTTACAAAAGTCCATTCTCACTTTTGACCTGAGAGCGATTGTTTACTATTTAATGTGATTTCAAAGGCAAAAAAAAGCAATTAGGACATTTGCACTCCGAGATTTTATTTTGAAAGCTGCAGTTGGGACATAAATTGAACTTCGCAAGTCCAGCTCCAAGTTCGCAAAAAATATTTAAATCATGAGCAAATTTTCTGGTCTAGTGTCATATGTAGTGACGAGACCAAATTCAATTTATTTGAACCTGACTGTGGTAACAAGGTATGGCAAAAGAAGAACACGGAGCTGGACCCGCGAAATACCTGTTAGATAGTAAAACGTGGTGGTGGCAGTTTGCTTCTATGAGGGTGCATGGCAGCAAATGGGGTTGGAATTATGCAATTTATTAATGGGAAAATGGACCACTTGCACTACATCGACATTCCCCAAAATAATTTAGAGTCTGGCGCTAAAAAATTGGGTCTTTCAGGACGTTATTACTTTTAGCAAGATTACGATCCAAAACAAATTGCACATAATACGAAGCTATGGATCCTTTACAACACTCCAAATATTTTGCAAGCTCCTCCCCAGTCCCCTGATATAAGCCCCATAGAACATTTGTCGGCCGATTTGGAGAAATCTATACGTAAGTACACGATATCATCAATAAATCAACTTAAAAAAGTCATCCAAGATGAGTGGGCTGCTGTGTCACCAGAACGGACAAGAAAACTTGTTCAATCTATGCCAAACCACTTGAATGAAGTAATTAGACTCAACGGATATGCTAAAAAATATTAATACTATTTAAATATTTAATACTATATAAAACATATTGAAAATAAATTAAATTTACGAATACTTTTTTGAGGTAAAATTTCATCATTTATTGTACAACATTGTGTAACGTTGTTGTTGTTTTTTCTTTTATTTATTCTTTTTGAAAAACGTTCAAGAGAGTTCCTCTAAAAATTTTAAATAACTTCTGTGAAAATAAATTACATGCAAAATATAAAAAAAGACTGTTTCTTAAAAAAAAAATTACGAATACTTTTTTGTATGACTGTACCTACATACCAAATTTCATCAAAATCGGTGTAGTGGCACAGCCGTGCTACCGTTTTTTCCAATTTGGTGCAATTTTACGCCCACTTAAAGGACTTAGAGTCTCTACTTACCTTTTTTATGGAACATTCTATCTTCTAACCAAATTTCATTAAAATCGGTCCATTAGCTTAGCCGTGGAAACGTTTTTTCCCGTTTGGGGCGTGGCACCGCTTACTATTGAAAAAAAAGTATACATGTCCCTTCTTATCTTCACAAGCTTTCCAACAAAAAAAAATTATGCAATTATGTTGTGCGTTGGCTGTGAAAAAGTAGTTTTACCGTTTTGAACTGGTTCTTATCGGTTGGCATTTTGGCGGAAATGCCCATATGTAATATCATTAACCCTCACGGTGGGCTTTAACCAACTTTAAATGACAAGTTGAGTTGCAACAAAAACTTGAATGTGGAATTATTTGGGATGTTAATCAAAGTAGAAATGCATCAAAAGGAAAAAAATCCTTTTTTAGTAATATTATCTAGTATAATATGTGTATAAAGTACGTATGAAATTTAAAACACATCCGATTGTGCTCAAATTTTGACACGTTAAAGAACCTAAAAAGACAGTCTCACAGTTCAATTTCAGCTCCCTAGATATTCGGGGTCTTGAGTACTGTTCGGTCAAATTTCGGAATAAAGCAATTTTTGCGAAAATAGCCAAATTCAATGTTTGATATTTCTGGGCCTGGTCAACCATTTTCACTATATGGTATTTCATTTAAAAGCGTATAGATAGATAAACATAATAAGATCGGTTTTTAGTTTTATGAATAAAACTACGATTAAGTACACCGTTTTCAAAGCAGCCATATTTTACTAAGACGTATTTAACTTAGTCGGGTCGCAAAAATAAGTCTTAAGGTCAAGTGATTTAAAATTATTTTTTATGTATAAAAGATGACATAACAAAAAAAAATTGGTATCCACAACCTTAAATTTATATTCGAGGGCTTTTACAACAAATATTTTTAAACCGGACTAAGCACGACTATTTTCAGGTCTAAATATGATTCTTTCTCTAGATCCCGACCACCTAGGAAGCTGAAATTTAGACTGTAGTGCTACATATTAAAGTATTTTGACGTGTCGAAATTTGAAGAAAATCGAATAACTTTTAAATTTCATACGTATGCTATGCATATGTAATATCATTAAAAACAGTAAATATGTAAATAAAAAAAAAGCTCTAAGGATTTCTTATATTTTTCATATATCAACTCGAAATTACATCCCAAATAGTCCCCAATTAAAGTTTTTGTTATAACTCACACTTTTATTAAAAGTTAGCTAAAGCCCACCGTGCCCTCTAATACATAACACCGCCTTTTGGCGGGGTATAGCTGAATCGCTAAAACTACCACACATAATATTTTTTTTTTGAGTTTTTCTTGTGTAAGCTCAGTATGACCCCTTGTCAAGGTTTAATTTTATGTGTTGGTGCATATCGTGAGAATTCTCATGCATCGTTCGACAGTTACGTCATTTTAAAGTGAAAATTTTCGAAAAAAAAAAACGAAAACACTGCACTTTCAGAAAAAATGTTGCAAAAGTAATCTGGAAAAAAATTTTCAAATTCACCCCTATCATGAATAAACATTCCTTCGGATTTTTTCTCCAATCCCCTCTTTTTCGATCGTGGAAGATTTTTGGGGAATGGGAATAAATTTCCTGGAAAATTAGGTTATCGGCAATACTTTTTTTGGGAACAGTTTTTGACGTTTCACACAAATTTTGTTCCCTAACTTTGTAGATAGGAATTTAATGAGGAAAGAGTCAACGTTAGCAATATTTTGTAATTTTATTTGATAAAAAGATTTTTTCACATATTTACAAGATCTAGCAACAAAAATAAAGACCAATTATTGATATTGGTTCAGTTCATGGAATCCAATTTGGATACAGTAAAATGCTTCATGAAAACGACTAAATGGCAAACTATCAAGCTATGATATACTCTATTTTATGTAATTTTTTTGTAATATAGATAAATGCACTTCATTTTTATTTATAAAATTGTTCAGCTGACATATAATCTAGTGTCAAATATGACAAATTACAGATAAGCTAATGTCAGATGTGAAAAATGCAATTGTGATTTTTGGCTGATTGGAAGAAATTGCAAATAATTTGGCAGCACTGACTAGATATGAAGTTTTCCATTTTTCAATTATTTATGATCGCAAAATACTCCTCTCGAGAAAAAAATATCCGAAAGTATCGTTTAATTCGTGATTTTCATGATAGGTGTGTATATGTCTTCAGCATAGTTTTTTCCTTTATCCTTTGCACAGTAGATTTTGATGTACCTGCTCTAACCGCCTTATCTCGCACTGAGGTGTTGGGATTCTGTTTAAAAAGATGCTTCACCTTCGCCACTACCTTTGAGTTTGAAAATTCTGATTTTCTGCCTGAACCTTTTTTTCGTGAAACAGGTAGACCCTTCTTGTAATTAGAAATAACCGTAAAAACAGTTCCACCTGTTGCACCAACTAATTTTGGTATAGCTGAATATTTTAATTCTGGATTTTACAGGTATGTGTACACAATGAGTTCGCGGACTTTTTCTTGCTTGCTCCACATCTTTGTCGTTAAAAGTGCTATCACCAAGTGTTCATATTAAACGTCACTTTAAGTAGAACAAATATTGCGACCTATAAGATTATCAGGTAGACTGTAATCAAACAAAATAAAAAGCGAAAGTTTTTTCTGGGACAGTCCTTATTTTCGTTTAATTTTATTTCAATTTTCGAATAACTTTTAAATTTTTTGTCCCATTTCCACAAAATTATACTCAAAATATTTGCTAAAGGATAGTCTTTCATTTTTAATCTTAAAAGTATTGAAAAAAAGATTTTTAACTAAATTTAAATTAATTTAATTAATTAAACGGAGCAATTGAAATTTAGTGATTTTTAAAAAAGACCAAAAAAGTCAGTTTTTTTAACTTTGAGCGCTTGTAACTCCATCAGATCTTATTCGATTCACACAAGCAGCAAGTTTTTCGAAAGGAAATAAAAATATTGAAATCGATTCTTAAGAAAAAGAAATGGTTGCCATTTTCGGAATCAATTTAATTTTTGTAAACTAGTGTTATCCTCCATTTGGATTTTCATTTAATCTGTCTAACACTTGGCGGCAAAAAGTAACTCAGCAGCGATTGAATCCGCGTCATGTGGAATGGATGTAATTGATACTTTCGTAAAGTTTTATGGGAATTTGATTTTGCAATTCCAGTGCGTCTTTGTATAGCCCGTGCAGAAGTAGATGGACCTCTTTCAATTTCACCTAGCACGATGCTATCATACTCAGTACCAGGAGCTCTTCCTTAAGAATACGCGCTATGCACTCTGATAAAAGTGCGGTAATCTGGATGGTGTGCGTTCGGAAATTCTTCTCGGTAAAGTGCAGTGGCTGCATTTTCATTGCTTCTGCATTCGTTGTAAACGAAATGCATGTTTGCATACTCGAGAGGTGTGTAGTGTCTCCGAGGTATCGTTGTAACTTTTTCGCTTAAAAGCGTAGCTTTTGAAATCACTTTATATAGGATTAAATAAACCACAGCGAAAAATGCATACAATAAGGTTAGGTAAACTACAGAAAAGTGATGGGATATTTCAGAATCATTAATTATGTTATGGATTGGCTTTTGGTTGATCAGAGAAAAGTTTCTGACTGATTTCCACCTGGGGATTGCCAGAGCGATATCTAAACCAACCATTAGCAAGTTGACACACAGCCTTCCTGCCGCTCCATCTGGGTAGCAATCTCCGCATCCGCTGAGCTAGTGAGCGAATGTGTGCAGCGTGTCCTCCCTGGAAGTAAACTGGGTTGTGCGCAGGGTTTGGTACCCGCCACGCAAAAAAAAACATTCCAATGAAGACTAAAAAAGCCTCGATTACAGAACCCCTAAACGTTGACGATCACTGCAAACGAAAAAAGGACTATGATTTAAGGATATGCACCTGGAATATCCGGACCCTCAATAGGGAAGGTGCCTCTATCGAATTGGCGGATGCCCTCTAAAAATTTAAGGATGACATCACCGCCATCCAGGAAATAAGATGGATAGGACAAGGTTGCTCTAAACAAGCAAGTTGCGATATCTATGTGGTAACTTAATACCAACATATAAAAACAACAACACACAAGAAATACTTTATACAAAAACAACTTCAAATAATGTTTAAGTTCTTATTTGTAAAATAAAAAGATTTCGTTATATATGTAAAAAAAATTAAATTATTCTTTCAAAAAAGAAAATCTAAAAATATACAAACTATAAATGAAATATTATATAAAATTAAATTTTGGAAAATAAAATATTAAAGAACCATCAACAACCACATTGGCGATCCCACCAGGCTCTCATCAAAACAACGAATAAGGCCGAAATAAAAAAAAATTTAAAAAAAGCACATATACACACGAATGCTGCTGTCGCTGCAGGAAGAGAACCAGAGGACAGACACAGCGAATTCAAATACAACCCAACCCAGTGTGTAATATACAAATTGTACAAGTGCAAACAACAAACGCAGCACCAACAGCAACCGAAATTTATTCAAGTTCAAGCAGCACTGTTTTAACGCAACAAAACAACAACAAAAACTAATAAGTACTACTGCTGACCTTCAACAGATGCGATCACAACATATCATATAGCAACATAAGCTTCAACAAGAAGAAATCCGCGACTCCAGAATAACAACAATACCAGCAGCAGCAACTAGTAAAGTATTTAGTTTTTCAACGAATGCAAACGATAGGGAGGGAAGAAACTTATCGTTTGCATCTCGTAGGCACTACACTACACGTAGGTACACAACATTATTAGGTACACATTTAGGAATATATTGTATTTTACCTTTAACACTTTCGCCTTTAACCCTTCATCAAAATTTAATAATTTTTAACCCTTAACGTAAGATGAGTCTAACTCACACTCCCCCACATTCCACTCACCGCGGAGAGGGAGATAATTGCCAACTTATTAATTTAGGCCCTGATTTTCTTCCAAATCCTTTTGATATACCCGTTAGTATGGACATTTGTGCGACATCAGTAGAGTTGCCTCAATTTTGGACCAACTGTCCAGAAGCATGGTTTATCCATGCAGAAATACAATTTCAGTCCAAAGCCATTACTACGGACAAAACAAAATATGAGTACTTGATTACAGCTCTTTCACTAGAAGTAATCATGACAGTACTTGACTTCATACAAAAACCTCCAACTGCTAATTTGTATGAAGCATTAAAGAAAATTTTGATTGAGCGTCACTCCTTAAGCGAAAACAAAAGGATTGACAAAATTTTATCAGACTCTGAGATGGGAGACCGAAAACCATCCCAGTTTTATAGATCCCTTTTACTTTTAGCTGGATCTTCAGTAGAACCAAACTTTTTAATTAAATTATGGCTACGAAAACTTCCTAAAAGTCTTAATATTGCTTTAACAGGATCAGGCCATACAGAAGTAGAGGACCTTTTGAAACTTGCTGACAGGTTATGGGAAGTTATTACTGAAAATGAAATTTCATTCCTATATAAAGGTTCCCATGTTACAAATGGACCTAGTTCCAATGAGCAAATGGCAAATATGATGCAAACTTTCACGCAAACTACCACAAAACTGTTTGAATGTTTCAATAAGCTCTCTTTAGAAGTTCAGGTTATCAGATCTGAAAGTGACAATCGATCGTTTTCAAGACCCAGACGTAGATCGAATTCTAGACCCAGACGTAGATCGAATTCTAAACACACATCTCGTCCACGTCCGTCTAATTGGTTGTGCAGATATCATTACAAATTTGGCAAAGATGCACGAAGATGTGAACAACCATGCTCATATGTTCAAAACGACAACAACTCATTAAACTAAATGAATCCATTATCGCGACGACTGACAATGGACCTATTACACTAACACGTCGTCTCTTTATTTATGATCCTACTAATAAACTTAATTTTCTTATCGACAGTGGAGCCGAAGTATCAGTACTTCCTTCCTCTAAATTCAAAAATAATAACCAACAATCTGATATAACTTTGACAGCTGCCAATGGCACAAATATTTCAACTTTTGGAAAGAAATTACTTACACTTAATTTAAAATTAAGGCGCGATCTACCATTTTCATTTATCATAGCTGACATTTCAAGACCAATCATAGGTGCAGATTTCTTGACAAAATATGGACTCCTGATCGACCTCAAACATAAACGCCTCATTGATCCACTTACAAACATTTCAGTAAATGCATTTTCTGGATTTACTGAAACTACTCTTCCAAAATTATTCACACTAGACAACAAATACACTCAATTACTTAAAAGATTTCCATCATTAATATCAGAACCCGATTACACTGCACCTGTCAAACATCAAACTGTACATCACATTATCACTGAAGGACAATTACCATTTACAAGACCTAGACGTTTGGATTTACAAAAATCTAAGATTGCAAAACATGAATTCGACTTCCTAGTTAAAGTTGGAATATGTAGACCTTCTGATTCTCAAACAGCTTCCGCATTACATCTTGTACCAAAATCAGAACCTAATGACTGGAGACCATGTGGTGACTATAGAAGATTAAACGCAATTACTGTACCGGACCGCTATCCATTACCACACATACATGACCTCTCAATCAATTTACACAATACAAACATTTACTCAAAAATCGATTTAGTGCGAGCTTACCATCAAATACCAATGGGCCCAACCGACATACACAAGACTGCAATCACTACACCTTTTGGAATGTTCGAGTTCCTTCGAATGCCTTTTGGTTTAAGGAACTCAGCACAAACATTCCAAAGGTTCATACATGAAGTTCTACATGGACTGGACTTTACTTTAGTTTACTTAGATGACATTTTAATAGCAAGTGAAACAGAAGAACAACACATTGAACACCTCACACAAGTATTTCAACGACTAAGTAGTTATGGACTAAATATTAAACCAAACAAATGTGTTTTCGGAGTCAACAATATTACTTTTCTCAGTTATAATATTTCCCAACAAGGTATACAACCTTCGGAAGAGCGAGTACAATGCATATAAAACTATCAACCAACCACTGTTAAACAAATGCAAAAGTTTATTGGAATGACAAATTATTATCATAGATGCATACCTAAATTAGCTCACATGTTAGGCCCTATTTACGACATGGTTACCAATGCCTCTAAAACAAAACACAAGAAACTTGAATGGACAGATAACACTTCACATGCATTCACGATAATTAAAGAGAGTTTTGCTAAGCAAACACTAATTAATCACATTAATAGTAAAGCAAAACTTTCAATTGCCGTAGATGCATCCAATACAGCTATCGGTGAAGTTCTACAACAAGAATACAATAAAACACTTCAACCACTAGCATTCTTTTCAAAAAAACTTGGACCTTCAGAACGGAAATACAGCACATTTGACCGAGAATTATTAGCTATTTACCTTACAATAAAACATTTCAGACATCACTTAGAAGGAAATGCATTCACAATCTACACTGATCACAAACCGTTAACTACAGCATTGCACTCCAAAGCAGAACGTAGTCCTAGACAAACACGACACCTTGAATACATCGCGCAATTTACAAACACAATCGTACACATAAAAGGAACAGATAGCACAGTAGCTGATGCTCTTTCTAGATGCGAAATAGAAGAGCTTAAATCACCTTATATTGATCTTAAACAATTACACAGAGAACAACAAATAGATCCAGAACTTAAAAATACCATTAACAAAAACTTATATAAATTCGAACAGATTGACATTCCATTTTTAAACATTAAAATTTGGTGCGAACACTCTACAGATACCACACGTCCATACATTCCACAAACTTTACGTAAGAAGATTTTTGAACAGCTACATAACATTTCACACCCAGGGACACGAGCTTCTAGACGACTGATTACACAACGTTACTTCTGGCCCAATATGAATAGCCAAATTAACAAATGGTCCCAAGAATGCATTAACTGCCAAAAGACAAAAATACATCGACACACTAAAACACTACCAAACAAAATTAACATTCCACATGGTCGCTTTGAGCATACACACATCGATCTAGTCGGCCCACTACCCATATCAAATGATTATAAATACCTGCTCACTACCATAGATAGACACACACGTTGGCCTGAGGTGTATCCACTTAAAAATACAGAAACTGCTACGATTATTGATACATTCAATAGAGAATTCGTTTCACGTTTCGGTGTTCCACTTGAAATTACTTCAGATCGTGGACCTCAGTTCACTTCTCATACTTTCAAGCAATTCATTAAGACTATTGGTAGTCATCACATAATGACTTCTGCCTATCATCCTCAAGCCAATGGAATTATAGAACGATTTCACAGACAGTTAAAAACCTCGTTAATGGCAAGTAACAATCAGATGAACTGGTATACGGAATTACCACTAGTTCTTTTAGGTCTTAGATCAACTGTTAAAGAAGACATAAAGGCATCACCTGCTGAAATGGTTTTTGGTCAAACCCTTAGATTACCTCATCAACTAGTAGTTCGTAACAGTCAATCTTTCAATCCGTCAGATACTTTGTTAAAACTTAAAGAGAAAATAAAGAATAATCAATCAAATATTTCACATCACAATAACAATTGTCATGTATATGTTTCTCAAGCGTTAAAGAGTTGTAAATTTGTATTTATCCGCAATGATTCTATTCGACGTTCGTTACAGAATCCGTACGACGGGCCTTATGAAGTTTTGGAGAGATCATCAAAATTTTTCAAAATTTTAAAAGATAACACTAGTATTACAGTTAATATAGATAGACTTAAACCAGCCGTTTTGAACACTGACACAACACAAACACTCTCCTCCACACATAAACCAGTTAAACAAGTTCGTTTCAATCTTCTTTCTAATACACTTAAACATTAAGGGGGGGAATAATGTGGTAACTTAATACCAACATATAAAAACAACAACACACAAGAAATACTTAATACAAAAACAACTTCAAATAATGTCTAAGTTCTTATTTGTAAAATAAAAAGATTTCGTTATATATGTAAAAAAAATTAAATTATTCTTTCAAAAAAGAAAATCTAAAAATATACAAACTATAAATGAAATATTATATAAAATTAAATTTTGGAAAATAAAATATTAAAGAACCTTTCAACAACCACATCTATTACAGCTGCCATGCGGAGAGGCGCGAATTGGGATGCGGATTCGTAGTAAGCTAGAGACTTTGCCACCATATCTCCAGTTTCACACCTGTGAGCGAAAGGTTGGCTACGATCCGCGTCAAGGATCTATTTTTTAACATCAGCTTGATTTGCGCGCACGCCACGACGGAGGAAAAGGACGATGCTGTTAAAGATGCCTTCTATGCGAGACTCGAGGAAGTATACGACCGCTGCCCGGCCCACGACGTTAAAATTGTACTCGGGGATTTTAACGAAAAGGTCGGCAGAGAAGGTATATTTGGCCCCACTGTCGGTCAGTTCAGGCTTCACGAGACCACCTCAAACAACGGTCTACGTCTGATCGACTTCGCCACGGCGCGAAACATGGTAGTAAGTAGCACCAGATTTCAACATCTCGATATCCACAAGGCCACCTAGTTGTCCCTGATCAGAAATTACGCAACCAAATCGATCATGTTGTGATCGACGGAAGGCATGCTTCCAGCGTGCTAGATGTGCGTACGTTCCGGGTAGTCAATATTGACTCCGATCATTATCTTGTTGCAGCCAAGATACGCATGCGGCTGTGCAATGCAAAGGATGTACGCTCTGGTACGCAACGAAAGCTGGACGTTGCTAAGGTGCAATCACATCGGACGGCCGAAGCCTATTCCGCTCGCCTCTCAGAACTGCTCCTTCAACATGACTCTCTACCCGATGATGCCGGTGGACTTTGGGCGCATATATCCCGTTCCATGCGATCTGCCGCTGAGGAAGTCATTGGTTTCCGACGCCCACTTCCGCGAAATCAATGGTATGACCAGGAGTGTCGCGAAGCTACTGCAGTGAAAAACGTCGCCTACAAAAGAACCCTGCAGTCAGCCACAACGCGAGCCGTGCACGAAAACTACCGGGAAAAGAGAAAGGAAGAGAGGCGCCTTTTCAGAGGCAAGAAACGAGAGCAGGAAAGGCACGAGCGTGAGAAACTCGAAGTGTTACGGGACAGGAATGATGCTCGGAAATTTTACCAGCAAGTCAAGCCTCTGACCCAAGGTTTCAAGCCCGGAGCATCTACCTGTAAAGATGAACATGGAAATCTGGTTACGGATACGCAGGGTACACTGAGATTATGGAGGGAACACTTTTCCAAGCTGCTTGCTGGCGATGACTCCACCAATCCCGCCTTTGGAGAAATTAACCCGATGCCACCTATCAACGACGATGGTGTGGACGTACCACCACCTAGCCGTGACGCGGTACTAGTTGTGATAAAACGACTTAAGAACAACAAAGCGGCTGGTGCCGATGGCTTGGCTGCTGAATTGTTTAAGACCGGCGGCGATGAGCTGATAGGGTGTATGCATCAACTCATCTGCAAAATATGGCTAGTAGAAAGCATGCCCGACGGTTGGAATCTCAGTGTCCTTTGTCCTGTACTCAAGAAAGGTGACCCGACAATATGCGCTAACTACCTGGGAATCAGTATTCTTGCCATCTCTTACAAGGTCCTGTCGACTGTACTGTGTGAAAGACTTAAGCCGTTTGCCAACACACTGATTGGGCCTTATCAGTGCGGCTTTAGACCTGGTAAGTCCACCATAGACCAGATCTTCCCACTACGTCAAATCCTGGAAAAAACCCACGAAAAACAGATCGATACCCATCATCTCTTTATCGATTTTAAAGCTGCTTTCGATAGCCCGAAACGGGATTGCCTGTTCGGTATACCTGCGAAGCTGGTGCGGCTTTGCAGAATGACGTTGAGCAACACAGCCAGCTCCGTCAGAGTAGGAAGGGACCTCTCCGAACCATTTGATACCGAACGAGGTTTCAGACAGGGCGATCCACTATCCTGCAACCTCTTCAACTTTGTGACGGAAGGGGTTTTGTGAAGAGCCAGTGTACATCGTAATGGTACTATTTTCTACAAGTGTCCAGCTCCTTGCATATGCCGATGATATTGATATCATTGGACGTTGTAAGCGAGATGTTATTGCTGCGTTTTCTGCTATCGAAAAAGAGTCAGCGAGGGTGGGTTTGACGGTGAACGAGGGCAAAACAAAGTATATGCTGTCCACAAACAGGGAGACACGGCGTATTGGATCCTTTGTTACTGCGAACAACTATACTTTCGAAGATGTCAAGAAATTCACCTATCTTGGCACCTCCGTGAACACTCAAAACGATGTCAGCCTGGAGATAAAGCGAAGACTAACTTTTGCTATTAGGTGTTACTATGGTCTCAGTAAGCAATTGAGTAGTAGAGACCTCTCTCGCCCGACAAAACTGACACTCTACAAGACGCTCATCTTACCCGTGCTACTTTACGGCGCAGAAGCATGGGTTGTGTCGCAGACTGATGCAGCCACGCTTGGGGTGTTTGAGAGAAAAATTCTTCGCAAAATCTTCGGTCCTGTTCACGTCGGTGACGACTACCGTATTCGAATGAACCATGAACTGTACGAGCTCTACGCTGACATTGACATAGTCAAGCGCACCACTATCCAACGTCTGCGCTGGCTGGGACATGTTGTGCGTATGGACGAAGAAGTTCCGGCGAAAAAGGTCTTTGATGCGGAAGCCGCTGGGCGACGAAGAAGAGGAAGCCTCCGATGGAAAACCAAGCCGAGAAAACCTATCCACGCTTAGTGTGACTGATTGGAGAAGGCACGCGTGAAGCAGAGGCGGCTGGAAGATCTTTTGAGGTCGGCCGTAACCCGGTAACGGGTTTTTATGGCCACCCAAGTAAGTAAGAATTATGTTATTAAGATATATCAATATTTTAAGGTACGTGCCCACTAGACGTGTTAAAAAAAAGTCGTGTTCTAGAATACTTTAAGTCCACTCGATTTTTGAAAATTTTTCATATTCGAGTATTTTCACATTTAAAAAAATAAAAAATAAATAATCATAAAGGTGCTGCAAAATTTTAATTTTTTGGAATTTGGCCAAAAAATTGATGAAATTTTTATTTTTTTCGTTTTTATAAAATTTTTTTACTCTAATATTTTTTCGATTTTCCTTATTTAAACATAAAGAAGTATAGAAGAAAAATTTGCTGCTATTTTTAAGCTTATACATAATGTGAAAAACGTAGGTGAATCAGTAAAAACAACAAAGGACTTGAGCTGTTACACAAGAAACACCAAAGCCCTACTCGCGGAGAGACTTCAGTTTTTCTCTTTATGTATAAGCTTAAAGAATAGCGGCAAATTGTTTTTCGATACTTCCTTCTGTGTAGAAAATCGTAAAAATATTTTCAAAAAAATATTGTAAATACGAAAAAAATCAAATTTTCATCAATTTTGCAGCTCTGGTAGCAACAATAGGATTATTTTTTTTATTTTTTTAAATGAGAAAATACTCGAATATGAATAAATTTTCGAAAATCGAGTGTTATTGAAGTATTCTATAACATGACTTATTTTTAAACATGTCTAGTGCCCACACTAAAGGTAGACGATGAAATGAGGTGGTTCATAAGATCATAAAATTATATTACATAATAACGGTTCATGTAGCTGATTTTGTAAAGACGACGTAATTGAGAATTTGCACACTTATTTCTTAATAAAATTTGAAACATTCTTAATTGTTTTGAAATTTAAGTTCCATACAAACAGCCCCTTTTTCACTAAAATAGCAATATCTCTGCAACCAAAAAAGCTGTAGCTTATGCTTTTATCATCTTAGAACCCAAGTTGACCACCCAGATTGTCATACAATTTTTATTGTTTGAACAAAATAAATGGCATTTAAATCACATCTGATAGCATAACTATTTAAGAATAATATGCAAAACATATATGGTTTAAAAAGACCTTAATTTCTTGCTGTGGTACCAAAGCGACTAACCTGGACACCCTGTATATGTAATGCACGAAATTCCCATATTTTACATACCAAGTTTTCAAGCTGAAAGCAAAAATATCGCTGTGAAGTGACAGTTGAAGGGACGGAAGGAGTTTGCTTGTGCGACAGTTTCAAACACTTATATATAAGAACAGTCCTTTAGTACTTGATACCAGAATATGTTCTTTCACATTCATACTCATGAAAAACTTAAGAAGTTCAAGAAATGCTCAAAATTCTGTTTTTAAAAGTTTTTTTTTCTCAAAAACTATCTCTTGTCTCAGTTGTTTCCTTCAAGAACCACAGATACACCCTCAAAGTATCGATGTTCTTTTTCTCAACAACATAATATAATTTGAAATATGTTATTGACAAATACAAATTTAGAAACCGTATTAATATAAACGTGTATTTTAAGATTGTATTTTCAATGCGTAGGGCTACAGAGCAGAGAGAAAATTCTGCAATTTATTAAAAAGGGAAAAATAAGAAATTAAATGGCGAAAATACGAAATCTATAAAGATTATTAAAATTTGAATTACCCTTATGCACACTTTGCTTACTAATGAAACGGAAAATAACATTTATGCATTTATATTCTGTTTATTTATTTATGTATTCATTTGCAAATCATCGCTTACTGTAACCATGCGCATTTCCCCAGATGATGTCACTGAGTGCTGATATTATGCCGCAATACCGCCAAGAAGCGCCTAAAACGCCACCACACATACTTTTACATTATTGTGCATTTAAAGCAATTTGGGATTGGGTGATACTTTGTTTAACATTTTATACCGCCATCATGGTAAGTGTGACTCTATGTAACTCTTGTACAAATAATTGTAAGTATGTATAAGTACCTGCGAGTTTATATGAGTAGATATGTGTGTATGTTTAGGGTGTCCGTAAGAACAACTTTTCGAGGCTTTTAAAATTTGGTTATTAAAAAATTTTCCACTTGGAGCAAAAGAAATTGCCTGTAAGTTTTGTTTTCTTATTAAATTCTTTTATAATAATAAACAGTTGAGGCTGAAGTTTAAAGGTTCACCACGAAAAAATAAAGTTTTTGAAGATGTTACCGAACAAATTATTTCATAATTGGAGTGGAATGACAATCATCCCTCCAGTACACCTCATTAGTGAGTCACTGATGAGTTCACAAGTTACCAGTAAGCACCGCTGGTTACCCTTTATGTGAACGGCAATGCGTTTCACTCATGAATTTAACACGGGGATGTCATTGGCAGGGAGTAATTTACACCTTCTGCATTACGAATCACTAGCTACTTCATGGGTGAAATATCTATCACTGGTGAAATATACCATTACAAATCACTAGCTGCTTCACTAGTGAAAAATGCCATTACCAATCACTAGCTATCTCACTGATAAAATATAATATTGCCAATCTGGTAAAATAAATCGGTGAGGTAGCTTGTGATTGGTAATGCAGTTATTTTTTTTAATTCAATTTCTATTTTGATTTTACTCTTTCTTTCATACTAAGTATTAAATCAACTAATATAATTTCTTATTCTACATCGAAGTTTTATTATTAATGTTTCTAGCGTTAATAATTTTTTTGTAGCTGTATAGCTTTGCGAAGCTGTTTTTCTACCGGACCGGAGTCATCTGCAGTTGAGTTCGAATCTGAAATAAAAGAAGTTATAAATAAATATATCATGATATAATTTTTGTAAACCTTCAGTAGTTTGTGGAGCCATGAGTTTTTCTACACGCCTCAACTTATCTAAATACTTTTGCCTCTCTGCTCGTTGTAAGCGTTTTATATGTTTTTTAGAATACATACCTTTATTATATAATATTTTGAGGACATGTATAGGATCCAAAAAAAATTGTTCAGCTTAATTTTAATAAATCCATAACTTCATACCGTTCTTTTAGCTTTTAAATGATCATCCATGATGTTTCCTCGCAAAGTTACAACCATTTTTGGTAACATAAATTTGAAACCAGTTTATTAATATTGTTGTGTCGTAGTGGACCAAATTCATGTCACACTAAAACGGCTATAACTTTGCAAGAAACATCACAGATGACCACTTGAAAGCTCACTTTAACCCTTAGCGGCACTATGGGGTCGTGAACGACCATAAGAAAATGTTGAAACTTTTTTTCGAACTTATAAGTTCTCAAGTTTCGCCTCATGTAGAACATACATTTTTTGAAAAATGTCCCTAGTAATCATTCAATTTCATAAAGTAGAGTCATCTCAACACTCGTTCATAGCTCTGAAGCTAAGAATTGAAAATTCACTTTTTTATACATTTTTTTGCAATGCAATGTGTCATGAAAGACCCCAGTGTGCCGGATCGTTACAAAATTGAAGTGGTGCCGCTAAGGGTTAAAGGAAAAAAACGGATCTAACTGATACTTTTATTAAAAATATGCTTAACTAATTTATCCTATTCATGGCCTCAAAAGTAGATAAAAAAATCTGATTCAGAATTGACTTTTGGGATGAGTTATAATCACTCGCAAATAAAAAGAATGAATTTAATTCCTAAATCGGACACTAGCGACCTCTAAATATCAATATTTCTTAATGAAATTTTTTCAGGGCTTAATTTTTTTACATAACATTTTTTAACTAACTACTTTTCATAAAAGCAACATATAAATCGAAAATTCGACTTTTTTTTGGTCACCCTAATAAGTCAAAAAAACATTTTAAAATGAATTTTAATAGCTTTTTTTAGCATCAAAAATCAATATTTTTTAAAAATACAAAAATTTTTCTTAAACTACATGAGATACTCTATCAAATAAGATAACGGAAACAAATTTATCTTCTTCGAATATTTAATGGAGACCGTTTAAAAAAAAAAATGGAAAAATTGTTCATAAAATTTGTGTTTAACATCATTTAAGCCCACGAACACACACATATAGATCCAAATAGTGTATGAAAGATGTATTAGCCATTTCATTTTACATAGAAATGCGCTGGGTCGTTATCACCAAAAATCTTTTGTTTTACAGTTGTAGGTCGATAAGTAAAACTCATTTTAAGTTCAAGAAAAGGCGTGTGGAGCGTAATATATAACACTTTTTCACATTTCATGGGTGCTCTAACATACACGTAAATTATAAAATTGTATTAAGTGAATTGTTTGTACGTAGGTTTATCTTGTTCATTGGTGCACAATAAAATATTGTAGCAAAATTTGGTTTATGCCAGAAAATTCTCGAAATAAAACCAACAAAAGAAAACTAAACGATACTAGCTAGCATCACTGGCTGTATAGATACTTTTACACCATCTAGCGGCCAAGTGAAATTTTTGTACTAAAAATGATAAACCGAAAAGGCGCTGCAGTACACTATAAAAGTCGACAACCGAGAGAAATTATCGCCGTCGTACAACGCCATCTAGAAGGTACTGAATTACTCGAGAAAGTGATTGTGGATTCCACGCCGATACGCCATTTAGAAGGTAATGGATTATTCGAGAAAGTGATGACTGTAGTATAAAAGGTTATCATCTGAGTTGTCGAAAAAGCAGTTGAATATAAGTAATAGAACAAAGCAGTTGAACTTAAGCAATAAAGTGAAGCAGTTGTTTTTAAGCAATAAAGTCAAGCAGTTGAATTTAAGCAATAAAGTGATACAGTTGATTTTAAAAGTAAATTGTCTATACAGTGCCAGATTAATATTAGACTTTGAATGTTAATGAAATAAACAATTGTAAAGTGTAAAAACTTACTTTTGTGATTTAAACAAACCATTTTATAATTAAATAAGATTGTTTGCTTTTGATTGTTACAGAATCCAGTGATCGAACTCAGAAAAGTGTAGGAGATCGTAATCATCGTCTAAGAGACAGGAATTTCGTAGCAATATGTTAAGTTTTTATTTTCTATGTATATAATTTGCATAGTGTCTCTTAACAAATTGCAAATAAAATTCCATAAAAAAATAAGGTTCGTTGCTTTATGGCTCGTTAAAAAAAAAACCCATGTTTTGAAATGTTTTTTAACTTAAGATATATTTCGTTGAACTTTTAATTAATAAAAAAATGAAAATTCTAAAAAAATTAACGCTTGTATAAGCACTTAAATATAATAATGTCTTTCTTTTTTACTAATATAACCATAGCTAAAAAACGTTGAAATCCAGTCTCATAGCTAATGAAATTGTCTTTAAAATTGTAAAATAAAAATTTATTTATTTACAAAAAATATTACGACACATAATGATATTACTAAGGAAGGCACAAGCTACAAAGGCTATCGGCCTGAATATATTCTAAAAGATTTTAATAATAAGAAATTTTAAGAAAAACGAAAAAAATTATATTCTATTCAAGAGCTTACATTGTTAAATAAAGTTATATATAGAGTTTACATTTTCAAGGGATAAGATTTTAAGTAAGTCCATAAGTTTATTATTTAGAAATATATTAAGTCTAGTACAGTGAAAGCTCCCGTGGGCGGACACCCACGGTTCCAATGAACTCGTCCGTCCACGGGAGATGTTCGCCCACCGGAATGTATTTTGTTCTAAAAACCAAGAAATTCGTCCGGCTACGAGAGATGTTCGACTGCGGGAGCTGTCAGTGATGGGAGCTTTCACTGTATACGTATATTTTGGAGAATCGTTGAGAATGTGACTTATGGACAGTGGGCAGTAGCATGTTGTAATTGTTGCAATGTTGCTGCCGTAGGAAATATTTTCTTGCTGCGGTCTTGATTAAATAGTTTGTAATGGTGCTGGTATGTTTTCCAACTTGTCTTCATTAGCATTCTCATGTAGTTGTCGGTTTCAGGAATAATGTCTGAGTTTACAAAAGACTCAAAGTATAAGCAAGGTGAGTTGCATGCCTCTTTCGCTGATATATTTGCGTACTCGTTACTAATTATACTACAATGATCTGGAATCCACATAATTTTAATTTTTGAACAATAATGTGTTATTTTTTCTCGTAAACTTCCAATGAGCGGTTCGTTTTTTCGTGGATTTAATACAGCAAAAATAGATGATTGTTGTCAGTGCAAATTATGTATTTCCCTTTGGCTGTTGCCGCATGATTCCATATGCCTCAGCTGTAAATATTGAGCTATGAGGGAATAATAGTCCTGTTTTTATAATTTTGCCATCTTCTGTGACTACCGCAAAAGAGGTTGATGAAGCATTTTTGGACCCATCTGTGAACAGAAAATTCTATCCTCTACTTTTCCAGTTAGTTTTGGTCTCCAGAAATGTTGTTTGATATATTGACGGATAATTATTGTGCTTAGGGTATTTCATAAGGATGTTGATAAATGAGTTCAATGGGAGCTCCCAGGGTGGAAACTTATATGTTTTCGTGAAGGATTGCTTCAAGTCAATGTTGATTTCTTTCGTGCATTAAGTGACATTGTAGACGTTTTCCTCGACGTTGCTCATTTTCTTTTGATAACATTTCTTGTATCATGGCTTAGAATAGTGATATTTGAAATGTAGAGCTTAGTGATTAGACGAAGAGTATTTTGTTTGACACGCTAATCAATTTACGGAAGTCCGGATTCCACTAGGAGACTTTTGATCGGTGTGGTTGGAAAAACTCGAAGACTTCGGCGAATAGCGGAGTGATATAATGCCGACAAAATTCTAGGTGTGCTTTCTGCCCACTGTCCATAAATAGGTAGTCCATAGTCAATTGTCGAAATAATTAGTGATTTTGTTACATTAATTAAAGTTGTGGGATGAACTTTATTGCGCTCTGAAGCTAAATATTTTATAATGTTTAATTTAGAGTTAAGCTTATTTCTTATGCTAATACAATGTTGCTTAAAGTTTAATGTTTTGTCAAAAATAATACCAAAAATTTTTAAATAGCTTACATTTTTAATAGTGTGATTTTCATAGGTGAGACTAAAGTTTGTAGTTTTTTATGTGAAGAGTGTTACTTTTGTTATACGATATACTTGCTCCTGAACTAAGTGACCAGGTAGAAATATCATTAATGATATCAATAAAATTTTTTTTCATTTGATTTAAATCATTATTCTTAGAAAAAATAAGCACGTCGTCTGCGTAAATAGAATGTTCCATTTTGTATTTTGTTATAATACTGCTAATTTCATCGAAAGCAATTATAAAAAAGACGACGGAAATAGGAGAACCCTGAACAATTCCATTATTCAGAGCTACCCTATCAGAGTAAATGTTATTAATCTTGCATCTAAATGTGCGATTAGTTAGAAAAGTTTTCACAAACTTATAAATTTTCGAGCCAACTTGCCATTTTTCCAGTTGTCGAAGTACTACATGAGTACCGATCCGGTCAAATGCCCTTTTGAAGTCCAAACTAAGTCCAATTTAATTTTTACTAGTTAGACATTTTTATAAGTTTAATGTATCCTAAAAAATATTATGTACATGAAGCTGGTATAGTTATATAAGATTTCAATCTTGTCATTCTAGCTGATTCAAAATTTAATAAATGAAAATGAAATGGAAAAGTATCGTCACATGGTTCCGGCTTGAAATTGCAGTTGACATGTAGTGTTCAAGATAAAGTAGTGCGTCAGATGTGCCTTGTCCTGTCTTAAATGCTATCTGGTAGGGGTTTATATGTTTTTTCTCAAAGCAAACCACATTATTCTTTTAGCTACTATTTTTTCTAAAGTTTTACTAAGGCATGATAGTTACGATATTGGTCGATAACTACTAATTTCGCCCAAGCGCTTTATCAATAGTAAAATTTGGTGCAAAATTATTATCACTTGAATATGAGGACCAGGTAGAGGAGAAGAATTTGGCTATATCCTTAGATGAAAAAAAAGTACCGTTTTCTGAGTTCATAATAGAAATTTTACTTTGTTTAAAATTACCAGTTAACGTTTTGATCATGCCAGATTTGTTTTGGGCTAGAATCGAACTTGATAGTTGTAGTAGGCTGGTTCTCTTTGCGCTTTTTACGTTATATCAGAAGACTGCATTTGTTTTTTTTTGTAATTAACTAAACTAGAATCAGTCCTTTGATTTTTATACTTTCCCCATGCTTTTTGTTTTTCACATCTTAAAAGTGCTACATTATGATTCCACCAAGGGACGGAGGGTCGTTGAAAATTACTGTTAGTTTGAGGTATATGGAGATGAGATGAAGTTCTAAAATTTTTTTTTTAATATATACCGCTTCTTTATTTATTGCATCAGGAACGGGTATTTTAGAAGATTCCCGCTCGCAGCTAATTTGAAAGTTAAACCAATTGGCTTGATCTGCAATAAACTTTGGTAACATTTTAATTTATAATTTAATAATATTTGAATCAATTCTCGTTATTATTGGAAAATGATCGCTTCCGTGTAGATTTTTAAAAATTGTCCACGTACACTTTGATCTACATTGGTGAAAGTTTGGTGGATGGAAAAGTGAGTTGCTGAGCCGTCTTTAACCCTCTACTGCATGCAGAGCCATATATGGATTTTCAACTTTGAAAATAATTTTCTCCACTTTTTCAACGTTAATCATAATTCAATTTGCCATTTTTGTTATACTATATTCGTTTTTTAATATTTTACCTATATACGTAACGAAAAGTTGGTTTGATGCAAAATCAGTTTATTTAGTGCGATCTTAAATTGCAGTCGAAATTTCAAAAAAAAGTGAATTGCTAAAAATGTAAATTACATATATCTTTGTTATAATGACCAAATGAAATTGCTTCTCTTCATTTCACAACGTTGCCTAAAACAAAAATTTTTCCGTTCATAAATTGATCGAAAAGTCCTTTGTGTGCATACAGAAGATAAAAAGGATGCAAAGGATAAAAAGGACACGAACAGGATAAACTTTTTTTTTTGTTAAATTCGTGTAAAAAATTAATAAATAAACGTATATTTGAATAAAAATATTTTTTTTTTACTGACGCTTATATGCTCTGCAGTAGAGGGTTAAACAAAATCAGATTGGAGGAACACTACATCTTCGATAATTTTTCCTCTTGGATTCGCAACCGAGAAGCCCCAGAGCGTACTCCGAGAGTTAAGATCCCCTAACAGAACCACGGGCGTTGAAATATTTCTAAGAATCGAAAGAAATTCATTAGCATGCGATTAAAGTTAATTTGAATCCGATGTTAATTTCTATTGCAATTGTAGATACGTTAGAGATTATATTTAGGTTTGAGTGAGGTATTTCTTTATTTGTAAGCAAACAAATTCTCAGCTTGCAGGAGGTGGTGTTTTTGGAAGATATGTGAGTTTCTTGTAAACAGACAATCAAAGGATTGTATTCTCTTAGAAGTAGTTGGAAACTCGTGATAATTGTTCCAGTATCCTTTAATGTTCCATTGTAGAATAGAAACGATTTTAATTTGGATTATTGTTTATAACGTTCTAAAGAATTATTTGATAGCGAATTAAAAATTGTTTGTAGTAATTGATTAATTAAATATAAATACATGTATTTATATAACATAATTTAATTTAGTAATTCCATCAGATAAAATTTCAGCGCCAAAAGTGGTTTTTAAAATGTCTGATCTGTGAGATCAATTGGATGCATTGTGGTAGAGTTCGGAAGCTGATGAAAAGAAGACGAGATATATTCGTGCGATATGCTATTTTCGGAGAGATTAAGAGGGAATGGTGAACAAACGCTTGGTTAGTTAGTACATTTTTTGAGTTAGTGTGGTGATTTGAATGAGTGTAAGAATTAGAAATTGTGTTGTTGACAGTTATATCAATAGATTGAGTGTGTTGCGGTGGTGGTTTAGTGGATGGAGGTTGTTTCGATGATGAGTGTTTTAGAATAAATAGTTTATCATTAATATGCTGTTTTTGCCAGGCTTCAAAATGACAGAGGAAAAAGAAGGAGACGTTTCGGAAAAAGATGGATAAGAGTTTTTATGTATTTTTATTGCATCACGCATTGTACATTTTTCCGTCATTTTTATTTTTAATATTTCTTTGGCTTGAACAAACTTTTGAAAGAAGTTGGAGGAGGACGGGTGATCCCAGGAACAGCTTACGCAAAAATTTCGTGTACATTTCTCAGGTGGATGTGGGGATAAACTGCAAAAAACATTTATCACATTTATTATATGTGATGTGATCTGCGCAAAAAAAACGAAGATTTGAGTAAATCGGTGAAACAAATTAATTAAATAAGTACACCCATCACTGGCATTTAAAAAGCTCCAGCTGGAGTATTGAAAACATCAGAGTGTTCATATTTAATATATAAATACTAGAGGCTTGCGCAAGTGCACTTGCTGTGACGTCAGACTATAGGATAGAACCAGACTTGGGAATTTTTGGATTACATTTTTTTAATTACAATTACAAGTAATCCTTACCTGTAATTGAAAAAATCAATTAAAAGTAATTGAAATTGAAGTTTTTTCAATTACATTAATTTAAATTACATGTAATTTAAAATTACAATTACATTCAATTCCAATTACTTTTGTAATTGGATTAGTAATCCATGAAAATGTAATCCTTTTGATTTTTGTAATCCATTACTTTTGCCAAGTAATTTGAAACAAAAATATAATTAATTACACAATTTTCTGCAATTACATTTATTAAAATTTGAAAAAAATTTCTTACAAGCGATAAAATTTTTTAAAATTCGATTTGTTAAGAAGATTTGGTCTGTGGGCTCATCTTAAGTATAATGTAGAGGTAGAGGCATACCAACAACAATATGTTTATATGTATATATTAGAGCGGTTCAAGAAAAAAAAAATTGTTTAAAAATTTTCAATTATTAAAAAATGCCATGCGCACTTTTCTAATTCTGCCCATTTTTTGTACAATTAAAGACATTTATGATCTGCATCCGTCTACCAAATTTCATTACAATATGTTTACGAGATATCACGTTATAAAAATTAAAGTTAAGGGATGTGTCACGCCACTGTTAGGGTCTTGAAAAACTTAAAATTTAGCCCAATCTAAATTTTGTTTACATATGCACGGAATCCCCAAGTTTCGTTAAAATCGATGTTGCCGTTTTCAAAATAAACTTCAGCCATATACAAATATACTTATATATAGGCTGTTTTTTTTAGAGGTATAGAGCTTCGAATTGAAATAAAACACAAGAAAATCGTTTTAATGTCCATCAATTTGGCTTTATTGGAAGGATAATTTTATGCCATTAATGTTTAAATATGATTTCGGGCATGTGGCCGCCGCGGCTGGCTCGAATAAAGCCAATTCTACAGGTCCAATTTTCAACCACTTTTTCGAGCATATGGGGCCGTATGTCGGCAATAACGCCACGAATGTTGGCTTCCAAGTCCCCTAACGTTTCTGGTTTGTTGGCGTAGACGAGCGACTTCACATATCCCCAAAGAAAATAATCCAATGGTGTCAAATCACACGATCTTGGTGGCCAATTGACAGGTCCATTCCGCGAAATTATGCGCTCATCGAATGTTTCCTTCAATAAATTGATTGTGACGTGCGCTGTGTGGCATGTAGTGCCGTCTTGTTGGAACCACAACTCATCCACATTCATGCCATCCAATTCGGGAACAAAATAGTCGGTTATCACGGCTCTATACCGGTCTCCATTAACGGTAACTGACTCTCCAGCATTATTTTGGAAGGAGTATGGCCCAATGACTCCACCAGCCCATAGAGCACACCAAACAGTCAGTTTTTGTGGATGTAATGGCGTCTCAAGGGTCTCATGTGGATTCTCTTCACTCCAAATGCGGCAATTTTGCTTGTTGACGTAGCCATTCAACCAAAAATGAGCCTCATCACTGAACAAAATTTTGCGATGAAAATCAGCATCGAGATCAATCTCATTTTCGGCCCATACACCAAAATCACGACGCATTGCATGGTCTCGCGGCTTTAATTCTTGCACAAGCTGGATCTTGTAAGGTCGCAAGCCAAGATCTTTGCGCAAAATCTTCCATAAAGTTGATGGACAAAGCTCCAATTGCTGTGCACGGTGGCGAATCGATTCATTCGGGTCCTCTTCAACATTTTGCTCTACAGCGGCAATTGTTTCTTCGGTGCGCACTGTTCGACGTCTCTGCGGATGCGTATTATCACATAGAGTAAACGTAGTGCGAAAACGACCCATGGTTAACCGAATTAATTGCTCTGATGAACGATTATGTCGACCATAAAATGGACGGAGCTTGCGGTAAACTTCGCGAACTGAACCATTATTTTCGAAATAAATTTGCACGATTTGCAAGCGTTGTTCTTTTGTCAACCTGTTCATGATAAAATGGCAAACCAAACTGAACATAAATGACATTAGAGTTGCCAGATTTGACCATAAAATGCCAGTTTTATCTCTATTCGAAAAACAAACCTCTAAAAATAACACCCTGTATATTATACATATATTTATAAACATACAATTTAAGCTCGTTTAATAATAGTAGATGTATTGATAGTATCAATATCAATTTGATACGTATTTGTGTTTAGTATTAATTAGTTATATCTTGTAATTGATTACTTAAACAGTTGGAAATTACAAGTAAAAGTAATCCATTACAAATTTCGTTCAATTACTTTGCTTTTCAATTACATATTTTGGATTACAATAATTTCCGACGAAAATATTTCAATTACAATTATAAATAATTGTAAATGCGTAACTTTCAATTACATTAACATGTAATTGTAATTGAAAAATTTCAATTACAAAATTACAAGTAATTGTAATTGCATATGTAATTAATTACCAAATGTAATTGATTACTCCCAAGTTTGGATAGAACGATACAACGAAATAACTTAGCTTCGCTTGCTTCTGACAGTGTACGTAAATGTACACTCTGGTACAATTCAATCGTGTTTCGTGCCGATTTCAATTTGTGCGGAGTATTCAAATGATAAATTCATTTGTCGATTTTTCTATTTCAAGCAAAATGTTTGTAGTGAAGGGAATTAACTTTTAATACAAGTATAACAGAGTTCGGAAATATTCCTGTATGTGCACTCAAAATGTCGCATTTTATTCATGTATGAATTTTCTTAAATTTTTTTGCAAGATTGAAAATCGCTCTTTAATGCACCGCATTTGTATGTGAGTTTCCGTTTTTTTCAACAACGAGTAGCATTGCTAAAAGAATGAATTCAAGCCAACAATTTTTTCACCGATCATAAATGAATATGAACTATGTGAGAAAGCACGATATGCGATTGTGCAAGAACAAATCTTCTGTCGCTCAAAAATGTGCGCGTAAAGAAAATGATATCTATCACGCAGAAATGCATGCGCACGATCAGCGTTTGTATTTACAGTTATTCTACACTTATTTGACCTGAAAATGTGTACCCGGGCCATGCTACCCGATTTTGACCCATTTTCGGGAAAAAATTTTTGTTTTTTTAAACGAAAGATAGCTCAAAAATATTTTTAGACATCACGAAAGAAGGCTCGGGACCCTGGAAACAAACGCTTTTAACCTGAAAATGTGTCCCCAGGCCATGCTACCCATTTGTGACCCATTTTAGGGAAAAAAATTTTGTTTTTTTAAACGAAAGATATCTCAAAAATATTTTTGGACATCACTAAAGAAGGTTCGGGACCCTGGAAACAAACGCTTTTGACCCGGAAATGGGTCGAAAACGGGTATCATGGCCCGGGGACACATTTTCGGGTCAAAAGCGTTTGTTTCCAGGGTCCCGAGCCTTCTTTAGTGATGTCCAAAATCCTTCTTCAACCTTTACCCATCGATTAGAGCAATAAATATTTTTTCCAAAAATGGGTCAAAACATCCTTTTAGAAGGGTCGGGGACCACACCTGTCACTTTTAACATAGCAGAGTTCATATTCGTTCATGAATATAGGCTAGTGAGAGAAACGGACATTCGTATACGAAAGATGACAAAAAAAAATTTTCAACCGTTCATGAGACTGTTCGAATGCAAATGTTTGCATCTTATCATACATGAATAAGAACGATTCAGTAAAAATTAAAACGTACACGTACACGAACTCTGCTTGTAATAATATAAGTACATATCTGTGCTGTGCAATACAGCATAAGCTCTTTGCTTCAACGCAAAACTTTCCCTATACTGAGTTATTATCGTAGATCGAAAAAGGTTGTTTTGTCAAATGTCCACAGATATGTACTCATATGTATATGGAAAATATGTTTTACCATTAAAATAACTCAATATTTTTTTTAAGAAGTCCAGGCATTTATTAAAATTTTAAAGAACTGATAACTCAAAAAAGTAAAAGTGGAATCCTTTGATATAACAATAAGGTTTCAAAATGTTTTTTTTTAACACATCAGTAAAAAGTAATATTTTTAAAAAGACTTTCATTTAATCTTATAAAAAGTAAGTTATTAATATTTTCTGAACTAAGCCTGGAACGATGTTTAGTTAAAATTAGTGAAAGAGCACTGAAGGCACGTTCTACCGATGTTTGGCTACATGGTACAGATAAAACAACTTCTGCTAGTTTAGCTAAGGCTGGCTCTTTGATCTCCAAACATTTCCAATAATTAATTATGTCTGTATGGAAAGGCATTCTAGTTTCGTGAGCCAGACCCTCAAGTTTTTGCCGAAGCGATTGAACTTTTTGCGGCGATTCATTGCTCTGCTGGGTCAAGGAATTTACTTTTTGTTCAAGCAAATTAAACTTATCGTCCGTGCACTCGTGTTCAACATGGCTGCTTTCTGAATTTACTTCTGCTACAGTATATCCCTCCAAAGAACTCATAATGGTACTTGTATTAATTATATGGGTCTGTAAATATAATAAGTTTTAAGTAATGAAGAATGAATGTGATTAATGAACTTATTTGAACGCAAGCATTCGAACGAAAAAGAAAACAATAAATATAATAATTATAATAGACTTACTACCGCTTGCTTCCGTTGTAACTCATTTAAGAATGGTGAATCCATATAATTAAACCTGCGATCTATGTATAATGCGGCAATGAATGCATTATTCTCCAAAAGCTTTACTTGTCTCAATTTCATTGATTTGAGTAAAATTGCAGCGAAAGAGTTTTGTTGCATATTTTCTAACTTAGTTTCACAAAGTAACCAATCCCTGAAAAAGTCGCCAATTACATAATTTTCTGTTTGTAAACTTTTCGTACATTCAGCAACAGGCTTGAAAGCTTCAACAAAGTTTTGTATGAATACCCAGTTTATTTCATAATCAATTTCATGATTATTTACAAATGCTGTAAGACTTAGCAGAGAAGTCAACATGTCGAACGTTGAGTTCCACCTGGTCATATTATCTAATGTAGGCATCCGGATATCTTATCCAAAGTGACCATTGCGAATAATTTTTCGCAGAAAACGTGTCGCTTCTCTGCATTCTGCTAATTCCTTAACAGCAGTTTTATATACATCATGCACAGCTAATTGTAGCGTATGTACAGCACATCTTACAACCGACAAAACTGAGCTCAATTTGTTATGAATTTCTTCATATTCATCTGTTTCTGAGGTATCATTTTCTCGCAATAGCTCTGAAGTCTTAACGACGTTTGCCCCATTGTCTGTGGTCGAAGAATATATCTGTTTTGCATGTACGTTGAATTTATTGATACAATTTAAAATTTCTTCTTTCAAAAATGATGCCGTGTGTCTCTTTTTTAGTTCTATCATTCCAAGTGTGAAAATTTTTATTTCAAAATTCTCAATAACTTGGGCGTTTATTCCCAGAATACTTTTATCCAATCTTGAGGCAATGTCCAACTTAACACAAATCATTTTGTTTTTTAGTAATTCACATAAACGATATCTCATTTGATCAGCACACGAATCGAGCTTTGCTACTATATTTCTTGAGTTTACCGTTAGATTAAACGCTTCCTCATAAGGTTTTATGAGTTTTTTGAAGTACTGCTCATCATCGAACAGCCTAAATGGCATAGCTTTCAGAGTAACCAACCCAACACAACACTTCATAAATTCGTTTTGATTTAGCTTAATATTAATTTTTTTTAATCTTTTGGACGTTGTCGTGACATTTTCTTCGAAATTGTACTTGTGCACTGCGGCGTAATGCCTTTTAATATTATGTAACACTTGTCCTTTAAATTTCTTTTCACACTTAAGGCATGTTGATTGATTCGATTCTGAATCAAAAGATATAAATTTACTTTTATCTAAATTTGAAAATCTGCCCATTATTATAATATAACAAAATCGCTTTACTTTCGTTTCAATAAAACTGAAAAAAAATTTAACGTTTTGACTCAAAAGATAAAGTAAAATAAAATTCAATTTATGAATGAAAAGTATGGGCGAGTAAAAAAAAAAAATTTTTCACTCATTGAGTCTTATTGAAAATAATATTCAGTGAGTGAGAAATATGAAAGAGAAATAAATAATAATTTATTCACTCAAGATATTAAAAAAACGAGCGCTCATTATTTTTTCCTCATAATTGATAAATTCAAAATTGAATACTCTTGAATTGAATTGTATTGAGGATGAGGAGTGAAATTTTACTCCTCAATGAGGAGTATTTACGAACTCTGTATTAGATATGAACAATCTGATTTCTTCTGTTCTCCAGCTGGAGCTTTTTAAATGTCAGTCACTTATTTAATTAACTTGTTTCACCGATTTACCCAAATCTTCGTTTTTTTTTTTCTGCGCAGATCGCATCACATTATATGGAGAGTGATATATAAACGAAAGCGACTGACGCGCGCGCTGCTTTCAATGCCCAAAGTTCGTCAACTTTCAACTTTTTAAACGCGTTAGACGCTTTTGACAGCAAAGAGAAACTGAACTTCACTATTTGACAAATTGAAAAAAAAAAATATATACTTATTTGTGCAAGTTTCGTTAGTTCTTTAATGATTGGCTTTGAATTTCGCCATGTGTTGAGCACTTTGCGAGTCACCAAAAATTGTTACAGGATTTTTTTATTGGAAACCCAAGTTCTTCTAATATATAACAAAGACACATTGCTTCTTTGGCTGCTTCTGTTAGAGCTACATACTCCGACTCGGCACTTGAAGTTGCAAATACTTTTTGCTTACGTGATTCCCATTTAATAGCAGCTGCTGCGATAATATAACAAAACCAGTTTCGACTTACAATCATTGAAATCTTGCGCTCAATTAGCATGCACAAACCCCATAAGAGGCGATCCTGTTTTGTGATATGTCAACACCACATTCTTCATCGAGTTCAACTATTTGAAGTGCTGCTGTCCAGTGTTGCTTCCGTGGATCTTGTGCAAATTGTGATAACATGTTAACACTTCATGCAATATCTGGTCGGCTAAATATTGCAATATGCAATAATGAACCTATAATTTCCTGGTACTTTAGGTGCTCAATTTTTTCAGCTTCATCAAATATTTTAGGCTCCTTCTCCAAAGATTTCGAATTCTCCAATTGGTACTTCTTCACCAAATTCGTAAAATATCCAGGTTGCAATTTTGACAGCGTATTCCTCCTTAACTCTATCTCTAATCCAATACAATGTTTTGGTTCATCCATATCTCTTATCTTAAAATTTTTCCGTAAAACTTTAAGAATCTTGTCGACCATTTCAGAGTTGTTGTAATAATTATGTCATCAACATACAATGCAACAAATACCGTCAAACCATTATTTCGTATAAAATAAATGCATTAGTCATGATTCGATTGTTGCAATCTAAAATTTTTAAAAACAAAATCTATTTTTTCGAACCATTGTCTACCTGTTTGTTTTAATCCAAATATTGCCTTTTTAAGCTTACAAACTTTTCTTCGTTGTGTCTCTTGAACAAAATGTTCTAAGTTGATCCATATAAATTTCTTCACTTATATCACCATTCAAGAATGCTGTTGACATGTCTAACTGTCGTAGTTTCAAGTCATTTTCAACAGAAAGAGCACATATTAGCCTTAAAGAATTCTGTAGTACTACTGGTGCAAAAGTATCCATCTAATCAAATCCATATCATTGTGAATACCCTTTTGCAACCAACCGAGCTTTTCGTTTCTCAATTTCTCCATCTGATCGGTTTTTAGTGGTAAATACCCATTTACAACCGATAGTACTCTTTTCTTTTGGTAATTCCGTCAATTCGCATGTTCCATTTTTCATTAAAGAACCATACTCACTATTTCTCGCTGATAACTATTCTGTTTGATGAGCTGATTCCATAACATCCTTTATGGTTTCTGGATCTTCTTCCCTAGACATTTTAACGACATCTTAGCTCTTAAACTTTAAAGATCTGAGTCGGGACTTGTAAGAATTCAACAAATTTGGTTCTTGTACTTCTATCCTCATTTGATTATCTATTGTGTTTGATTGGCTATCTTCAAGTTGTATTTCCACACTATCTGCAAAGGTTTCATCTTCTTCATTATCTAAAAAATCTCGAATTGACAGATTCATGTGTGTTTTTTTTCAGTTTCATTATAGTTTATCCAAAAATCAATAAGCCCGTCTTATTTTTTTCAATTTGTAATTAGATAATTTCTCCACTATTTATTGTTTTTTCTCCTTCAATGGAATGAACATTACGACTTTTTATAATAGTCTTTGTGTCTCTTTTCCGATTCACGGTCAGTTTTCCGACAGCAATTTTCCGATCAACTAATATTCCGACAGCCCGAAATTCCGAAAAACACATTTCCGAATCCATTTTTCCGATTGCCAATTTTCCGAAAGGACAACTTCCGCTAACAATTTCAATAAATTGTGGTACACGTGTTAGTGTCTGAGTTTTTATTTATCGTCGAAATAGTTGTGTGACATATATGTTATATGGACAGATTCGCAGCAATAGATCGCAAATACCGAATTTCCTCTCCTCTTCTTTTGTACATTTCATAATCCTCTGCAATTCTGTGCAGTCTATTGTGAAGGTCGATCCACTTTTGTTTGGGTGCTGCTTTTACTCTTCGCCCAAGAGACAGTTCTGTTACCATTATTTCGGTGTCTGCCTGCTCTTTTTGTAACTCGATGAGTGCGGAATATAGATCTGGGTGATTTTTTCCGACGACGATGCGAAATCTATTATGCCACCCCTCACTTAGGTTGTTCGTCTTGTGCGAATTTTCCAGTGCAGCATTGAATTGGTTCCACAGTTTAGGGTCATATCGTGGAGCAAGCGCTCTTCTCCTGCCTCGAGCCGGTTTACCAATGACGTATATTTCACCAAAATAATCAAGGACAGGAAGAATTTCTTCTGTAACTGTTTCTTCTAAAATGTGGAAAACTCGACGTACATCGCTAAGAGGGACATATGACAAAGCTAAAATCATATGCATATGCGTGCGTAAAATTTCATTTTCAGGATTGCAGTATGATTGTTGTAAACCCGTCGCCTGTATTTTTCTATATATGGATTGTTATGGACTATGGACTACTGTTATGTCTGGGAAAACTTGGTCGCATGCGTTGATGATAGCTTTTTCAAAGTCAGAAATAATTCTTGATGGAATGCAATGTTGAATGCCATATTCGTCAGCAGCATCTCGGATGGCTTTGAGTACAATTGCATACTGGGTAGTTTCTTTTGATGATAAAAGAGCGTACACTAATGGCAACGCGACGATTTCCACATCATTCGTCTTTTTACGGCGTTCTATCGTTCCCAAAACAGTAAATATTTGGGTAAAGATAGTTGGACAAACCTACCAGTCGAAAGAAAATAATGTTATAGATATGTATGTTTGTTTTTCATGATAAATTCTCACTTTAAAAGTTCCATCCATGAACCAGATGTCGCTATGAGCTAACAGTTCCAAATTTTTTCTTGTTGCAAAGACAATGACTCGGTTATCAGATTTACCCGTGTCGTGAATGAGAAATTTTTCATCCATCAGTGTTCTTTGGTATTTTTCGGGTAAATCATCGAAATCGTTAAGAGATTTTGGATTTGGAGGTAAGTCCCGTCGTCGTGTTCGCCTTAATTTCTTTTTCAAGTTTTCTCTTGAAGGAAGCCGACTGAGCACTCCTAAAGTCAAGGTTTTTTTTTAATATATGTTATGGGTTATATGAATGTGTGTGAGTGCAAGTACCTTCCGAAAGTGTATCCAGTTCTGTACGAAGTAACTGGGCTGGAGGTTGTTCAGGGTGTTCTTCGGCTGTACGCTTTAAATTTTGCGTTACTTTTTCAGCTTCACACTCGTGGAAATCGGGCGGATGCGAATGTGATTCAGGACGTTTTAGTACCACTAACGGTTCTCCAAGACCAGGGTTGTTTGTAACTGCTCTCGCTGTACAATCTTTTGTCAGCCGAAGCCTTTTACATTCCCAATGTCGTTTCTCTCCTGTCCTTTTTCCATGATAGAAAACACACCCGTCCAGTAGAAGTTTATTACCGCGAATTTCAGCACTCATTTTTACAATTGCAATTTATATTATAAAGAAATTGATAAAGAAATTTGTGAAATTAGTGTAAAAATTCCTGACAGAAATATTTTCTCCAAAACAAATGAAGTTTAAAGTTTGACATGAAAATGTATGGTGATGAAAAACAAGCGACGTGATAATTATAAAAAAAAATGGAAAAATGTCCGGTCGGAAAAAATGGAATCGGAAAAACGGACACGGAAGATTGGTCATCGGAAAAATGTAGTCGGAAATTGGGGCGATCGGAATTTGTGTCGTTCGGAAAATATGCCTGCGGAAAAACGGAGTCGGAGAAACGGGCGTATACCCTCTTTTCCACAATCTATATGCTTTTGATTCTTCATAATACCCCACCAGAGTACCTTTATTCTTCATTTCTTGGTTGCCTATTTAAAACAAAATACTTGCTGCCGATCTGACGAAAGTACGGAATATTTGGAACCTTCCGCGTAATTTCTTCCGGTGTCTTTATTTAAATTTGTAGGACATCGATTACGAATATATGCAGCAGTGTATACAAGTTCAGTCCACAACATATCTGGAAGTTCCGCCTCTAGCATTAATTAAAATACATGGAATTCTGTCACAAAGTTATAATGGAACACCAAAGAAATTCACATAAAAATTTGTATTATTAAAAGATTTAATTTGTCTTTAATATTTAATAGGTAGTCCTTTTAGTTGTATAATAACTCTCAAACGATTTGGCATCGGCTCTACCAACTTACGACATAAATAAACTGGGATATTGCCCCACTTTTCATTTAGGGCTGCTATCCACTCCGCTTTTTTAGTTATGTAGTAATTTTTAAGCTGCTGCTCCAAATAATTTCACACGTGTTCAATAACATTTAAGTCCTGAGACTGTGGTGGAGCCTCCATCTCTCTGGAATAATTATAAAGCAGCCAGTTACGCACAACATACGCCTAGTGCTTCGGATCATTGTCCTGATATAATATAAACTCTTCGCCTATCCCCAACTTTCGAGCACTTTTTTTTACCTTTGCTTTTAGAATGCTTAAATAACATATTTTATCCATAATCCCTTCGATTATATGCAGGTTTCCTGGTCCAGCAGCAGATACCACATCCCACACCATTACTGAACCTAATCCGTGCTTAATTGTTGGCCGAAGATTAATTTTCTTGAGCTTCTCATTAGCTTTGCGTCAGAGATATGATTGTCCATCTGACCGAAAAATATTAAATTTGCTTTCATCTGTAAATAAAACTGTTTTCCAGAATGAAAAATACTTAGCTGTTTGTTCTTTTGCAAAGTCCTTTCGCTTTTGTACATTGGCCTTACACACGAATGTTTTTTTCCTAGCTACTCGTCCATTAAACAGATGTCTTCTAAGCACGTCTCTTATTGTTTCATGGCTAGCTTTCTTTTTAAGATACTTTTCGGCTTCAGATGCCAATTTTGGGACACTAATATGGGAATTTTTCTTAATTTCTTTTATTATTTAACATTTATCTGACGCATTAAATATTTCCCTAGTAATCGGCTTGGCCTTGTTCTTAAGTTTATGGTATTTTCATATAGCTTAGTTATGTTTAAAACAGTTGTTGGAGGACGATTAATAGTTTCACTGATATTTGGCACTAATTAGCCTGACTTTGAAAACCGAATTAAAATTTCTCTTTGATTAACCGAGGTTTTCATAACGCGGCGCTATCTCGCTTATTACGGAAATAAAAATATTAATCGTTGATGAGTAACATAAATTATCGGATGATTCCTTAACCAGACAACACGATATGACACGAAAATTAAGTTTGCTGTAGTTTTGGTAGCGAATTTTTGGATTATTCACAAGGTGTTCCATTATAACTTTGTGACAGAATTCCATGCATTTTTATTTTTCGTTATTTAAAAAAAAAAAAACGCTGATTTTATAAAAATTTTTTGTTGATGATAAATGTTTATTAAATACACTTTCTAAAATAGATTTTAAGTTTGTAAAAAAATATCTAGTTAATTTACTATTTAGTAAGAAACTTTTTTGTTAATGCTGTTCCATTATAACTTTAATCCACTTTAGAGACCATTTTCTTTATATGTCTCAAGCAAAATTTCATTGTTTTTGGCAATTTTTGTAGAAATATCTTTCATTTCCACCAAACATTCGTTATATAATGCTTTACTGGTGAATATTAATTTGGTTTTTAACCCAAGTACAAATAGTGTATTATATAGTTAAATTTTTTAATTTATTTTATAATATTCTGAACATTTATTTTTAAAGAAACAGTGCCTATTTCTTCAACTTTTAGCTTTTTGTCAGCCAATTGAACATACCCTGCGTAACCTTTACCAATATTGTCAAACAATTTTTAATTGCACGTCATATGTGTAGTAGCACTTTTGATTGTGACAAGAGTAAAGGGCCAACTAAACCATGCACGCTTTGACTGCAGTCAACTTCTGCAAGTGTGCGAATACACACAAATCGTATATCAAAGCTACAACGTACTTAACAAAAAGTTTCGTTCAATTTCCACAAATGTCATTTGCTTAAGGAAAGAGCGAAACTGAACGCACTTTCTGTACGGAATCAGCTGTTTATGCATGCATGTACATATTAGAGCACTGCAACGGTACGCATTTTCACATAACCGAAAACATTCGTGCGCTGCATGCACACACTACGTCAGTTCATCACGGAAAACGAAGAGCAAAACATAATCGTACCGGTCTCTTTGCGGTACGAACAGATACGAAACAAAAACTGCCACAGTACACTGATTTATTCGTTTTCGTAAGCAGCGGGTAAAACGGAATAAAAGTAGTCGGTCACTTTTTACCTGCACCGAATATACGAATAATGTTCGGTATGAATAGAATAAAAGAAAATAAGCTTTTAGCACGATCAATCATTGAGGTGAAAAATAGAAAATACATTTATTTATGCTTTTTTAAATTTATTGTTCAACTTTTAATTTAATAACAAGGTAACAAAAGGAAAAAACAAAAAAAAAAGAAGAAATAATAGTTCATAGGTATGTTTTTTTCCATATTAATTCTTTTCATTATTAAAATGTATGAACATTATTTGCTCAACTGCAAAGGGGAATAACTAAAGACAATTACGGTATTTTCAACATTTTCGGTGCAGTTGCTATGTCTTCGATTGCTTTATCAAGTTCTCGGTCACCGAATACGAACAAACCGGTCTTAATGACGAACGAATATCGGGAAGCAGTGATGTCAAGCAAAGCGACTACGATACCATAATCGGTCTGATAAGCTTTGCTTCTCTGAAGTTTTCGTTTTGTTGTTTACATTCTTCGTTCACAAAGTATTCGTACAGCATGTACAGCGGTACAATTAACAAACAGAATATATTCATGCAGGGCTCTAGTACATATACATAAGAAAAAAATTTTGCAATGGAATCTGAAGTGGAAAATACTTTTATTTTAAAATTGATAGAAAATGAGGAGAAAAGAAGATGCTTATACAACAAAGTAGAATGTGAAGGAAATGGCTTGGAGTGCAGTTGCAGAAATATGTATTTTAATATACACACACAATACATACAACAATTTTTTTGACAATTCAGTGATGCCACGCTTTGCTTTTGCCAATACTTTTCCCCACAATCTACACGCATATTACAAAATGAGCAATTTTGTTTTCTTAAAATTAGTAAAAACAATATTTGGATTGCATATTTATTGCCTTAAGTATCTAAATTAATGTCATTGAATAACATTTTGTGAATGAATTCAATTTATTTAGGAAATATAAGAAATGAAATTTATGCAATTGTGGGAATATTTCATACGCTTGCAACTATGGCAACATCGCTTCTTAAGTTCAACGAAGTACAACATAGCCACTAAAAAGTCTTCTCTGAGTTTCTTAAGCATCTGACAGGCTTTTCGTTCAAATTCGACAGTAGGTTACGCTAGGCGATGCATGGTTTAGTTGGGCCTTAAGAAACAACGAATCCACTAGATATCATAGGTTCGTTGCAGAACTTTTTGGGTAAAATCGTGTAAACTGTCAAATACGAGAGAATAAGAAAATTGCGCTCTGTGAAAGAGAAATAATGTTAAAAGTACAGGAACGGAAAAAAACATTTTTTTAGCACGAGAATAAACGTCAAAAATTTTTGAATGCAGTTGGTGCACAACGTTAATTTTCTAAGTCCAGACAATAAATGAACATCTTAAACTGAATGTAGTTGAACAATAAATTCAGTTCTATAAACGAAAAGAATAAAATGGAAAATAAAAATAAACTCAATGTTTACAATACAGCTTGCACAACATAGAACAGCTGATAGTTTGACACTTTTAATGAGTTCACACGCAAAAATTCTTCGGGTAAAAACCTGTAACTTCTTACAAAGAAAGAGCATAAATTACTCTCTCATTTTCGTTCTCACTTACAGGTTTTCCGTGTACGGGAACGCTTTTTGGGTAAAAAACTGTAAAAACCTGCAAATTGTACTAACGTTTGAGCAATTTACATTCGAGTTTGTCTTGCAATTCTTAGCCATGTAACCTGCCTTACCACACTTGTAGCATATAATGGATTTCGACATACCTTGATACTTTGATTCAGGGTTCGCAAAATATCTCTCACGAATGCTCATTTCTTATTTTTTCTCACTCATGCGAATTATTTATCAAAATGTCATTCACTTCAATTGAAAACATCAAGTGAAAACTCACATTACGTACCTCATTTGATAAAAATTACGCTTTGAAAAAAAAAATAGACACAACAACAACATGCTGGAAGCAAAATCCCAGACCTCATTGATTTCGCCATCACAAGAGGTATCGATAGAACCTTATTAACAGCCGAGACAAATTTTGAACTCTCTTCAGATCATTCTCCAATCATTTTTTGCCTTTTAGAGAAATCAGTTGACCTTAAGCCCCCTATGAGACTAACATCGCATAAGACTGACTGGCTAAAGTATAAAAAATACATAAGCTCACACATCCACTCAACCTATTCGATAGAACACAACGAGCATATTGACGATGCTGTTGCCGTTTTTAATACAATACTGTATTCAGCTGCTGAGCACTCAACACCTGATCAGGCTGAGAAAAATACAAAAACCCGTTTCCTTACTAACAGAGAAATTGAAATTCTTGTAGCAGATAAGCGTAGGTTAAGGCGAGAGTGGCAGGTCCATAGATCCCCAACTTCTAAAGCAAACCTAAAAATTGCTACATACAAACTTAGGTCTGCGTTAAAAAACAAGGAAGACGTGGAACAGCAAAAATATGTCTCAAAACTTGCCCCAAATGCTAATGGACTAAAATCCTTGTGGAAAGCCACCAAAAAAATTAGAGCACCCACTGAAAGTGAATCTCCGATAAGAGACCTACATGGAAATTAGGCTAGAAGTGATGCAGAAAAAGCTGAGGCTTTTGCCAATCACTTAAGTACAGTTTTTCAACCAAATCCGTATATTCAAGGTTTCATGCCTTCCCAACTGCCAATAAACACCGATACTATCCAAATGAGTTTCCATAGCAGTAATTTAATCAGTTTACTTCAAGAAATGTGTCCTAAAAAAGCCCCTGGGTGTGATAACATCACTCCCAAAATGATTAAGGAACTGCCTCACTCAGGTGTCATCTTTCTGACCAGGCTTTTTAATGCTATAATTCATTACGGATATTACCCAAAAGAATGGAAAAACTCGTTGATAACCATGATACCAAAACATGGAAAAGATCGTACACTACCGTCATCGTATAGACCCATAAGCCTTTTACCTTGCTTGTCAAAATTATTTGAAAAATTAATTCTAGCAAAATTAATGCCATATATTACTGATAAAAACTTATTACCGCCTCACCAATTCGGCTTCCGAAAACAACACGGCACAATCGAACAGGTTAATAGGATCACAAATGAAATAAGAAAGGCTTATGAGCGCAGTGAATACTGCACTGCAATTGTTCTCGATGACGCACAGGCGTTTGATAAAGTATGGCATGAAGGCCTTATCAAAAAAATTGAACACCTATTGCCTCTTAATGTTCATAAAATATTTACTTCTTACCTCGAAAGCAGGCTTTTTAAAATAAAATACAAGAATTTTATTTCAACTCACTTCAATATAAGAGCAGGTGTCCCTCAAGGTAGCGTACTAGGACCGTTTCTATATGTATTGTATACCTCAGATTTACCAATCAGTGCCAACACTACCATCTCAACATTCGCAGATGATACCGCAGTCTTAAGTTGTAACCGTTGCCCTTTGGAAGCTTCTCGAAACCTCCAGTTTCATTTGAAATCAATTGAAAAATGGTTATCGCTATGGCGCATAAAAATAAATGAGCAAAAATGCAAGCAAGTTACTTTTACTCTTAGGCGTGGTGAATGCCCTGCAATTGTACTAAATAATATTTCAGTCCCACAGGGTGAAATTGTTACATATCTAGGTATTCAATTAGATCGACGATTAACATGGCGTAAGCATATTGAAGCCAAAAAAACGCAGTTAAAGTTAAAAACCGCCAGTCTTCACTGGTTAATTAATCATCGTTCCCATTTGAAGCTTGAATATAAAATCCTTTTGTACAAAACAATCATTAAGCCAATTTGGTTATATGGTATCCAATTATGGGGTAACGCCAGCTCCTCAAACATTGAACTAATACAACGGGCTCAGTCCAAAATCTTAAGAATATTTACAGGTGCCCCATGGTATATACGGAATGAAAACATTCACAGAGATCTATGCATCCCCATGGTAAAAGATGAAATTAACAGAATCAAACAAACCTACGCCATAAGGATGCTGCATCATCCGAATCCATTGGCTCGTAATTTAACAAACATAGAAAGTCGCTCCAGATTAAAAAGAAAGGATCGCCCTTCTATGCAAGTCACTTACACCGAACCAAACTAAACAGCTCAAACGTTTACCCTTCCCCCGAGGCACTACACGTAATCATCAAGAATCATATGAGGACTTTGTACCGGGACCTAGCTCGTCTTGGGCACACTTGGCAACTTATCGCCGCCAGCTCCCCTTCCGTTGAGGGTGTAAGACCGGGACCTAGTTCGTCTCGGCCACTTTCCGGTGAATTGGAGAGAGTAGCAGGAAGAGAGTTGAAACAGTGTCTTCTCGGTCTTTTTTGGGTGCTAAACCGGGACCTAGTTCGTCTCGGCTACCACCTCAAGAACGTCCTGGAGGCACTAATCACTCCCAAAGTGGTCGACCGGGACCAAGTTCGTCTCGGCGACCACGAAGACAATCGTTTTGTGGTACTCAAAACCTCCATTCGGGTAGACTGAGGCCTAGTTCGTCTCAGCTACCAAGCCAAGACCGGGACCTCGGTCGTCTCGGGTGGCAAAGAATATGGGGAGAAGCGATCGTCAGCTACATCCACACCTATGCTCCAATGAGGTATTCGATCTTGTGCACTCGCTGTGCTGAGCCATAATCAAGCTGCACCTACTACACAAGAAGTATAAGTCCCTGCTAACTTTTGTTTCTGGAGACAAGTTCATTATTAAATTATATATTCATTATTCACAATAATAATGTATAATAATGTTACATAGTTTAAGATTTTAAAACTTATTGTTAGTCTCTTAAGAGAAGATACAATAAAAGAAAATGAAGTTTAAAAAAAAAAAAAAAAAAAAAACAACAACATAGCTCACGAGAAATCACAAAACAGAATTCGCAAGAGTGAGAAAGAGTAAAAAATGAGAACTCATGATAAACTCAGTGAAGACAGAAATAGGCATTAACAAATGAATGCGCTGGGTTTCATTGTCTCATTTTAATTACGTACAGTAGTCAAAATGAGTAAGCCGTCGAATATAGACAAAGAACGCTTGGTCACTTTTGACCAGCAAGCTAATGTGTACAAGTGTATTGAATGTGCAAAAGAATTGAAAAGACACTTACTAGGAAACATTAAAAGACACTATGAAATAGTGCATAAAATATTTTTCAATGATGACGTTCGTCCCAGAAAGGACAAAAATAGTCCTGGATCATGGGTTAAACTAAATTTAAATAGAAATGAATTTTTAAAGTGTTGTTAGGGTAAAAAAATATCCCTTTTCGGATTTTCGATGACGACGATTTTTTCAAAATTGGGCTGGGAAAACATCGGTAACTATCGATAGTTGGCGATATTGGTTACAATCGATGGTTTTTTGCTGTTGCCCGTTGGCACATGCCCAACTAGGTAAGCGTTGCTTTCACAATAAATACACTCAATTCTCTTTTATGCGAATTTTTAAGTAGTTTTTATTTATTTTGTTGGATTGCGCAGTTTTCTTAGTATGCATTTTCAAATTGTTGAATTGCGCAGTTTCATTAATGCACTGCAAAAATAATTGGAGAATGTCTTCAACTTTGCCGAAAATTTGAAGCACATTTTCTTAATAATGACCCGAATCCTGAAAGGGCATTAAAGTTCCAACGTGAGCTGAGTAGTTGCATTTCTGGATACTTGCAACTTCATAAAAAATTACAAAAGAAGTCGCAAAGCTCAATAACAGATTTCGGAACAGGATTACTTTAGCTCTCATGCTCGAATCTTTTTTTTGTTGTTGTTGTTGTTTTACCCCCAAAATGAAAATAAAAATAGCAAATAAAAAAGTGTCGCTCGGATCTGGTTTCGGATATATGTTAGCCATTGGAAGTTGCGGATATAGCTTTCGTAAGAATCCTTATAAGTTGGGATAATGGTCAATTTTTTTTTTGAAAAACCGTTAATTTTTCCAAAAAATGTTTTATTAACCTATAATTTTTTTAGCATGGTAAGAAAGCTTAATTTATTCTCTTTAAAATGATATGTAGGTTGTTGTAGATTTTTTAATATTTTCCCCCTTTTTGACCGAAAAATAAAAAAATTTATTTAATGAATTTTCATGGAAACTATGTTTTTATAATCAAAAACAATGAAAAACAAAATTTTTTACAAAAGCGATATCTGCAACTGCCGATGGCTATATATCCGGAACCAAATCCGAGTGACACTTTTTATTTTTGTTATTTTTATTTTTACGACTTGGACAAGTCGGACAATTGAGAGTTTCAAAAGAGAATCACTTATACGAGGATGGGAGCTAATGGCAATTTGTTTATCTTTCGTACCGCCATCACCAACATTTCAGCCGGCGCTACAAAAGTGTGTACTTGATTTGAACTTTAAGGCAACATTTATGAGGAGGCCATGGAGGGCCATCAAAACAGAACATTTCCACTTTTAATGGAATGAGATAAAAACTCAATATTTACTTGGATAGTTATGATACAATTGCAAAAATTTTTCCCCTCAGATTGGTTTACCTGGAGCTTATAATTATTTTATTATGTTTAAGCTTATCGCGTTGTTCGAAATATTTCATTTTGATGTCATCT
Organism: Tricholauxania praeusta; assembly: GCA_949775025.1. Taxonomy (NCBI): domain Eukaryota; kingdom Metazoa; phylum Arthropoda; class Insecta; order Diptera; family Lauxaniidae; genus Tricholauxania; species Tricholauxania praeusta. The sequence continues at coordinate 115,373,656 of OX459028.1, forward strand.
AATAAAATATTCAATAATTGAAAATTGGAGTCCGTGGTGTAGGGCATAGATTAACGTGTAGGGATTAGAGTATCCGACTGCTGCACTCAAGACGATCAACATGGGTTGTAAATTGAATTTGAATATGACCAAGTTCCTTTACGAAAAAACGTTTTGCGACACTTTTTGATTATATATTTATACTTAGAATTAAAAAGCACTTAAGAAGCGTTTGGTTCAATAAAAATTGGCAAATGGGAGCTAAAAAACTTAATCCATACTTTGTTAAGGATACGTAGTTTTGCAAAACTGAAAAACAAACAAATATATAATCATAATTTGTGTGCATTGTTGTTGGGGAAGTTACCGATGTTTATCGATAGTTATAGATAGTTTTTTGGAAACTATCGTTTACTATCGATTGTTTGTCTTACCGATTTTTCCCAGCCTTATTTCAAAAAACTTATCCATCCGTATGAAAAACATTTAGTTTGCAACTTAACTCAAGAAACGTAACGGAGCATATGCAAGTGTGTGCAAGTAGCATAAAAGAAATTACATAAAAAGTTTGGACAGAAAAATATTGTGCTTAAGAGTTGATATAGCGACGAGAATGGGAAAAAGTATATTAGGTGTATATGCCCAATATATTGAAGGCTTTGAAATTAAAATATTTACTCTTGGGATGATACAATTGAAGAATAAGTCAACCGCACACTTTATTAAAGCTGAAATTTATAAATGTTTAAGCGAGTACAAACTAGAAAAATGCCAACTGTACTCCACAACATCAGATAATGGTGCCAATATGTTAAAAGAATCAAAGCTTATACAAATGGAATTGGAAGAAGATGTTGAACATATTTCATAAAGTGATGCTGATCATGACGGACAACTTCAAGATCGCCTTAAGTCTGTAATGGCATTGGTAATGTGTGCATCTCATTCTATCCAGTTGGCAGCACAGGACTGTTTTAAAATAATTAAAACTGACTAAAGTCGCATTAAAATACTGTTGTGCAATAATTGCTAGTAGTAAGCTGTAAAAACACTTTTAATGCAATTGACAAGTCATTTATTAGCTTTTTTCGAAGTTTAATTAAAAAAAAAATTTTTATTCTTTAAAAACGCCTTTACAGCTTGTGTCTAGCTTAATATTAGCATTGCTTCAAAATATTTTCTTAGCCTGCTTCATACAGCCAAAATAGATGTTGAGAACTAGCACAACTTCGTTGTTATTTTCTTTAGCTATAATCTATACTTTAACGGAAAGATAACAGCTAAACAAAAGCCACTATATTTCTTGCTTTGATTTGGCATTTAAAGCTAACATAATTCACAGATCAAAGCACAAATTCATTGCCTTTATAAAAGCGCATTTAAAGTTAATTAACAGCAAAATCAATGGTTATATTTTATAGCTTTTATTTTGCATGTGTACTTCGAATTATTGCTAACTAAAACTCTCAGACAATTATTTATTTTATCTGAATTTTTATTTAATTGAATCTTGACAATTTTTTGAGATTTCTAAAAGCTTTGGAATTTGGAACAGTAAATTTGTGATGTTGACACCATTCGTCACAGTTTGATCCGTAACATACCGTAAATCAGCATTTTCTTCTCATAAAGTTTCCTCCAGTAAGTAATTAGGTGGCACAAAGTCATCAAAATTGTTGTCCATGTTTACAAATCTGAAAATATTTAATCTAAGTAATTTGCTGTGAATTATAAATTATTACTGAGTGAATTCTTCGCAACTTTCTTCGCCGGGATCTAAATGCTCTGTGTCAGAGTATTGTGCCATGTACTAGGCACCGTACATAACGTCAACTCATCTAAAAAATGGCAATAAAGAATATATTATATATTTTTAAGTCTTTGCATTATTGAAACTTACAATTTTCTTTATACTGAATAACCTGGAACTCACTTTAATCTTAAACAAATTTTTCTTCGCAAATGACAATGAAAATACCCTTGCACGGTGACTATCCACAAATAATGCTGTTTTTTGTTTTCAGTGACACATAATAAAACTGATACATGCAGTTATAGGATTTTCAGTACATTTGTGTTCTTTTCAGTACCATGGTAGCAGGAATTCGAAATGACAGTTCTTCTTCTTTATTTTTAGGGCTACCATGAAACAGCGCAGCACTTGCGAATAACTGAATTGCACAACAACGTTTTTATATATAAGAAATTAGAAACACTATTTTTCTCACTCTTGCAGAAGTAAAGTTTAGTAGAAGAAGAGTCGCTAATATCATTTGTTGGATATGTTTTCCAACTGGTGCATGAATTTTTGTTTTTCAATATGCTATTGTACTATTTTGTTGGAAGCGCTAAGTCTGCATTGAGTGTTATTTTGCGTGATTTTGTTGTGCAGTTCGACAGAATTTGTTGAAACACAAGTAACTTTAGAATTAATCTGAATTGGTTTTAACACAAACAATAATCCGTATAAATTATATATTCTTTTAAATGGAAAATTGTGCTACAAACTGCATATTTATAATACGCTTGGCAACACTGCTTGCACATGGAGGGAAAATTTTCTGCATTTTATTAGCTATGTTTTGAAATGTTTAGGCCAATTAAACTCCACGAAAAAACTGCAGCACTCTCGCTGTTAAATTCATATTTTTTGGCTGAATTTTAGATATTGATGCTTCGATGCAATTCACTTATCGAACTCTGAAGACGCCATTACATGAGAATTGTGCAAAAATTATTCGAATAAGGAAATTTTTTCGAACAATCATAAGCGCCCAGCACTCAGGGCCGTGTTACCGCATACGCCACCGACGCCATGGCGTATGGGCGGCAAGGAAATGGGGGCGGCAAATTTTGAAAACGAGGGCGGAAAATTTTGAAAACAATGGCGGCAAATTAAAACGAGGGCGGCAAATTTTGAAAAGGAGTACCTTGTTTTTTCAAAATTATTTTTACGTTTTATGTGTTTTCAACCGAGGACTTTTTTTTTTTTTGGCTCATCAAAAGTTCTTTGTAAGGAAATAAATTTTTTTTTATGGCAAAATTTTATTGGCGTACGGGCGGCACATAGCCTTAACCCGGCCCTGCCAGCACTGATTGTATTTCAATGCATTTTATATAAATAATTTTGCAAAATGAAATATTATTATTCCTCATAATATAAATTTCCATGGAAACCAATTTTTTTATGACTTTAGAATTGTTGTATTAGAGATGGGAAATGTGCATTCTAATAAATTTTTTCGAAATAATTTTTTTTTTACTGTAGAAAAATTTATAAATATAAAGAAATTTTGAGGCGCATTATGTATTTAAGAGTTTCAGAAGAAAATAGTCGAAAAATTTTTAATCGCACACAGTTTTTAGTTCTGGCAGATTGCTTTTGATTGAAATTTATGTAATTGATATTGCCTACATATATTAAAATATTCTCATATTTTTCAAGAAAATAAAAGAGAAGTAGTTAATTCGTTCAAATAATTGCCAATAAATATCACAAACGTAAATACTTGTTAAACATATTTACATAATTAACAAACACAATTAAGTATAATAACACCAATACAATTTTTTAAAGCGTCTTTATTGCTTGGAATGGCAAAAATTAGCGCTTTAATTACACTTCTAAAACATTTTAATATCTAAATTATTGCACCTTTTGTAAAAAATATACAGTTCGTGGCAAAGCAATGGGGTATTTTTCCTTCTGTAAAGATATGTGAAATGCTAAATTCTGATTCCCAAAAGCGCTTTATAAGCTATATGGCAGTGCATTCCTGATCAATTCCTAGTAGCAAGAAAAGCAATGCAGCAATGGTTCTTGCTAGAAATGTGCTGTATCAGCCATAAACTTGCAACGTGTGCTACTTGCGGAGTTAGAAGAATGGAGAAAGGTTGCAAAGTTGCTGAGAGTCAACATGAAATACAATCAAAATTTCAAGGGTATAAGCATGCCGCCTATTGATAACGTCACAAGATGGAACTCTACTTTTTTCATGGTGGAAGCTTTGCAGAAGTTAAAAGTTCTTATAATGGGGAATAAAGTTGAACTCCAAATTAATTTTGAAATAGATTGGGCATTTATTGAAAATTTTGTGAAAGCCTTCAGCATTGGAGAATATTAACGATAACATTTATGCTACACACTTATTGGAAGCGATTAACCCTTAAATGCATGGTGTTGTAGAACTGCAACATACCATTCAAACCACCTCGAAGACTTCGGTATGTAATCAATTCGTGCAGTTGTAAAGTTTTCACGTTTGGGGACATGCATTCTATCGAGTGGCGATACCTTTTTTCTGGCACGAAGTTAAAATATGAGTTATGCTTTGGCAAAGAGAAAATTCGTGGAAGTTTGTTGAATGTCAGAATTACGGCTTTTTTTGTTGATGTGTAAAATGTGATTTTCTAAGCTAAGTACATACATAATATAATTTTTCTATGCAAAAGATCTTCTTTTATTCAATACAGTTAATAGTTTTGAGAAATTGACTTAGGTCCATTATACTAATATCTACTAAAACGCATGGTGTAACATATCTGAAACTGGTTGTTTTTTTAAATAAAAAGATATTAAATATTAAAAAAAAAATTTTTTTTACTTTTTCCTGCTACCAAAACAAATATATTTTTTTACCAAAAAAAAAAAAATCATGTATTTAAGGGTTAGAACCAGAAAAATTAAACTGCTTGATAGTATAGTGTTTATTACTACTTTGTACTTTGATCCTCGATTCAACATTTAAGATTCTCCGTTCTTATCCTATGAACAAAAAAGATTGCAACGGTAATATTTTTTTTCATAAACTTCATCTTTTTATTTTATTACTAGTTGTCCCGGCAGACGTTTTTCTGCCCTTCCCGGTAGGGGCGCGATGTTGTATGAACTCACGCTATGGAATATTATAGCGAAACAGTTCATTTTTCAAGTGAAATAACTTTTGTCCCTACTCTTTTACATATATACAGCAGACCTGGCAGACGTTGCTCTGGCCTTACTGGTAGGTAGGGCCATGAGTTTAATTTGTTGTAGTCCTTGTCTCTTATATAATAACTAAGTCTCATTTATCTGCATCAAACAGTTGCTGATATACATATGGGACGTTCCATGTCAACCGGGACAGTGGTCTGCCCAAAATTGAGCGCAGCGGAAAAACGTTTTTAAGGTGTCAAAATGTTCGTATGCTCTAGAGCTTTCATATGAGAACGGAGGTTTTCGAATTCTTTTTTTTAAGGAAATGGCATTTTTTGGTTTGTTTTATTGGCTTTCTTATGTAACGAACCTCGAGCCGAGGTTTTAACTCGTCGGTGTCCAAGGTTCGGCTACAAAAATTTATAGTTTTGCAGGTGGCTAACGAGAATTTATTTTCCGACAAAAATAAAAAATAGCAATACACTTTTCCTTTTTCTTTTCAAAAAAAGAGTTATAATTGTATTCTCTTAAATCCATATTACTTAATCTATTCATTACACTACCGACGAAAGATTTAATATTCGGATGCGTACGTCGTGGTATCGCAGGCGCACGGTAGCACAGGTTCCACGCTGATTGCTTCTGCTCTATTGCAATCCCGCGGTATGGTTTTTTAGCACGGCTCAGTCACCGCACGACAGATTCCACAGATTCTGGACGCTGCTCTACTCACACGAGTGTTGGCACAGCTCAACAATCGTGCAGCAGAATCTCCAGGCTACATTCTACGCTACCCTACATGGCTTCTGCTTGGCCTCAGTCGCACGGTTTCCGGCACAGCTCAGTTGCCGTACGACAAATTCCACAGAACTTTAGAACGCTGCTCTGCTCACACGAATGTCGGCACAGCTCAACAAGCGTGTGGCAGAGCCACCAATTAGCTACTTTCTATTCTACTGCTAACTAAACTAACTAAGGCTTGCCAGCCGACTGCCCCTACTGCTCGTGTGCTACCGCTTTTATAGCCATTTGTGCCAGTGTTGCCGAATGGATCCATTCGGATCCATTTGGATACTTTTTTCTCTTAAATTTTGATGGACACTTTTTATTTTGCCGTAGTGCAAATTTGGATACTTTTTTACCCAGAAAATATTTGTTGTGGCAACTTGTTATCATGGCTCAATATTTTATTGTTAAGAAAATTTTTCTTATCCAACAGGTTGGATAAGTACCAATGCAGCTTAAGTGCACATGGTGATTTTTTCACCTAAATGCTAGATTTGGTGCACTCTTTCTGTTTGACATCTCACTCTTATTCGTACAATTTTAATTTGAATGGCGGCAGCAGCAGATATAAATTTTGATTTGAACAAATATAAAAAAGGAGGAATATAAAACCATAAAACTAAATCAACTGAAGTTAAACAAAAACTGAAAAATGGACAATATAGTTTTTTTATAAACCTTACAGACATGTTTAACAAAATGTAGATTCATAAAAGAAAACGGCCAGCAATGAGGCTGAAATGCTTAGGTCTTGGGAGTCTGAAGAAGAGTCCGTACATATATTTCCAAAATTTAAAAACAAAATAACGATACGTTTTTTAAAGCCACAAGTTCCGTGCACCAGCAAAGAATGCAACTGTCGTTATCTTGATCAGTGGTTACCTGATGGCGAAATGGGTATACCCATTGGCAAATAAACGCAAAAAAGCGGCTTCATACTTGCTTTACGAAAAATTTTTATTTATTGTAGGGGATGTTCATATACATATTACGTAACGCTATTTGGGCGGTTCGGTAAATGACAGGAGAAGGGAGGTGTCTTTCGAGAGCGTTACTTGACGGTGTCCTCTTTTATCTGTTTCTTCTATGGCTGAGCTGGAAAATGTGCCCTCTTTCACCTAAGCAGCTATTATGAAACCATCGGCAAAATCCACCAATTCACAAAAATCCATCACCAAATATTATCAATATCTAATTAAACAACACCCAATAAAAATTAAATGATATTATGGATGTATTGACTCTTGGCTCCGGGCTTAAATCACAAGAAATATTGACCGATATCCCAATGAAATTACAATGAATCCAAATTTTTTCCTTGTGTCTAGCATATTTTGCTATGATACAACAATTGAGCCATTTTTCAGGGTTTTTAGATTGAATATTACTAAATTAATGTCATTTACCAATTATAATTTTATATTTGTATTGAGTTATTGCAGAAAATTCCAATGTTTGACATACATACATATTAAATTTTCTGGCTTAAAGGCAAATATAATTTTGTGGCATTACGGGGGAAGGGGAGTTAAGGCTTATGTGGCAGGCATACATAAGAAAAACCACTAGCTTAAAAAGGATCAAGCACGAATAGGTGACATACTCATCACTCAACAAGAAACATTGCTGCAGACACAGGTGCGCAATGCAGAATTTAGCTTTACTAAACAATAATTTAGATATAGACAAATTACATTTTTTTGTGTTGTTTAAAACAAAATCATCAATAACACTCTCAGTAAAGTTATGTAACTTGTTTCCTAAGTTTATCTTTTTTTTCTTGCATCGACTAAAGCCCTATTTCCATGTGATCTTATCTTATCCCATATTAGGGATATCAAATCAAATTTTTGTAAGAAAGAAAAAGCATGCGAACAGAACCTAATGCGCTTGGAGAATGCGAGAGTGAATAGCATACATTTGCTATCTTAATAGCATGTGATGTCCTCCCTGATATTTGATAAGACAAGATCACATAGAAATTGGGCTTAATATTTCAGTTATACCCTCATCTCTGACCATAATGACAGTAAAATTGAGACATCTTAAGAAATAGGTACTCGTTGCTTGTACATATGTATGCTATTTAACTTGATACTTTTTTTCACTAATGTGGATACTTTTGGATACATTTTTGGCATTTCGAGTGATACTTTTATTTTTAATGCTGCGGCAACACTGATTTGTGCTCCGTAGTGTAGAGATTAAACAGCTGTTTCTCAAGTCTCCACAAATTTTTTCTTCATTCATAAACTTACTTTTTAAGCAACAGCACCTTAAAAAAAACCAAAAAAAAAATTTGAATCACCCTAATGTATATATGTACCAAGTCACATTCATTTGAGTCCAATAGTTGATGAGATATGATAAATTTGATTTTCCTCTTATAATGGAAGGCGTAGCAACGCCCACTTTCCCAAACTAACTATGCTTGGAACCATCCATAAGCTATAAGAAACATACAATTGTACAAAATTTTATCCATCTGTGTCAAATAATTGGTGAGGTATGAGAAATTTTGGTTTTTCTCATATTATAGGCGTGGCACCGTCCATTTCTCCATAACATCTATCTTTTGTACGTACCTTTTAATGATGTACTAAGTCTCATTCATCTGCGTCAAATTGTTGATGATATGTGATAAATTTGATTTTGGAAGGCGTGTCATTGCCCATTCTTCTAAACCAAACTTTGCAAAAACCTTCCATAGACTATAAAAAGCATTTTCAAAATTATAATGAAAATCTGTTTTGTAGTTCGCGAGTTTATATGTGACCGAGGAACGGTTTTCGCATATGGGGATCTTTCTTCTGCTTTTATGTTTTATATACTACGTACCAAGTCTCATTCATTTGCGTCAAATAGTTGATGAGACATGATCGGTTTCCGTGAAAATGCTATTTTAAAAATACTTTTGTATGACGACCACCCTAAATATGCATCCTAAATAAAATTTTTACAAGCTTAACTATGTCTCTTAATATAAAAGACATGTGGTATAAATTCATGTGAATCGATGCAGTCTTCGAGAAAATGCTATTTTAAAAATATTCTTTTATGATGGCCACCCTAAATATGCAGCCTAAATAAAAGTGTTATGGACTTAATTATGATATATAATATATAAATTAATATAATATAAAAAGATACGATAAGATAAGATAATATAAAAGATACGTGGTGAAAATTCCATGTGAATCGATGCAGTGGTCTTTGGGAAAATGCTATTTTAAAAATATTTTTGTATGAGAGCCACCCTAAATATGCAGCCTAAATAAAAGTCTCATAAACTAAACTATGTCTCTTAATATAAAAGACAAGTGGTGTAAATTTCATGTGAAACGATGGAGTGGTGTTTGTGAAAATGCTATTATAAAAAAAAATTGTCTGAGGGCCACCCTAAATAAGCATCCTAAATAGAAATTTTATAGACCTTACTATGTCTCTTAATATAAAAGCTACGTGGTGTAAATTCTATGTGAATCGATGCAGCGGTGTTTGTGAAAATGCTATTATAAAAAAAATTTGTATGAGGGCCACCCTAAATAAAAGTTTTGTAGCCTACCGCCTATTCTCAGACCTACCAAATATACACACAAAATTTCATAAGGTCGAGCTGTTTGGGAGGAGTTTGGTAACACTGTAAACATTGCGACACGAGAATTTTATATATGGGCATTTATATCATGTTGAACGGGAAGGAAGTTTTTTTTTAAAGTGGAATAAAAGTGAAAAAAAAAACACTATAATTTTTTTCTGTTACTTTATGGAATAGTCCTTTGATAGCACTATATTGAGTGGTAAAGTTGATGCCAGACGTAGTACTGGTTCCAAGATAGAGGCAATTAAAAAGCCATTCGAACGGGACAAAAAACGGAAGTATTTTTCATAGCCATCTATAGAAAAGCGGAAGTCTGCGAAACCTGGCAACATTTTTTAATGCGACTATTTTTAAAATGTTATGGAATAATGTAACTTTTTAATAGATTTCGTTTGATTGAGAAATCTTATTTACTTTTTTTCATATAAGGCATAATAATCCATTCGAACGGGACATATTTTTCCGTTTATTTTTCAAAACTACTTTAATATTTATATAAATAATAATATTTAAGATATATACAGTAATTAAAACAACAAATTTATTGTTTATATTTATCAAACCAATTAGTGAGACCAAAGAGGAAGGAGTAAATATTTTTCTTAAAAGAATATAAAACTTGTCTTTTTGCTGTTAAAACTGTAAGAGGCGTGGCACCGCCCACTTAAAGAAAAATGTTTACTCAAATTTCAATCTATCTACATACCAAATTTCGTCAAAATCGGTGTAGTGGCACAGCCGTGATACCGTTTTTCTCCATTTGGAGCAATGCTACGCCCGCTTTAAGGAATCAGAGTTTTTAGAAATCTTTCTTAAGATTCAATCTATCTTCAAACAAAATTTCATCAAAATCGGTCCATTAGTTTAGCCGTGGAAACATTTTTTCCCGTTAGGGGCGTGGCACCGGCTACTATTGAAAAAAAAGGTATACATGTCCCTCCTTCTCTTCACAACCTTTCCAACAATAAAAAAGTTATGCGATTATGTTGTGCTATGGCTGTGAAAAAGTGTTTTAACCGTTTTGAACTGCCTATTTATTACTCTTATGTTTTCGAACATGACCAACTTCAAACAGCTCCAAAAATTTAAAATTTTATATTTTTTTGGACTCGTTTGTTTTTTTTTTTTATTTATGTACATGAAACTCTGTTCGTGCAAAAATTTTGAAACACTTCCTGCTGTTATCAATTTCGAAATGAGAACAAATGATGTTTTTCTATTTTATTTGTGACTTCAGAACATGAACTTAAGCAAATTAAAATTTTACAGTTAATAGAGATTGGTTTGATGTTTTTGCATTGTTTTTAGCTAATTGACGTTGGAAGAGAGATTTTTCGTACCATGTATCACTTCTCTTACACACTTAAATATTTAAGGCAAAATACTATTCAATATTACAAAAATAGAGAAACCGCATTTATGCAAGTTTGCAGGTGGTTTGCTCAATGTGATAAATGAATTCTGGTGTAATTTGTTTAAATTAACAAAATTTGAATATTTTCCTTAGATAATATCAGATAGTAACGCTTTTATAATAACTTTTAATTCTTCTGTCATGGTTGGCTTTTTGGCGGAAATGCCCATATTAGATTTTATGCAAAGAAGTAGATAGGATATAGATATCTACTTCTTTGTTTTATGCAGCAGAAAATACTGGGAACAGTAAAGACTATTCACAATTTAAATAACATCTTGACACAGATCGTTTGCCAGGAACTTCGAAGTCTTTTACAGAAAATAGTCGTTTTTAGAAGAAAAAATTATTTCCATAACAAGAACAAATGCAACGTCGCAATCCTTAGGAAATCTTCGTAAGACTATGAAATGTCTATGCTTGCTTCAATTGCTTTGGCTGTTCCATCTAGCCAAGTGTCGGTTGATGACCCCATAAAAAAAAGATAAACTTGCATTAAAATATGAGAAAATTTTAAAAAATAGATTACCCTGCGTTATTGACACAAAATATTGTAGACACAGTGAACAAAAGGAATAATTAAAAAATCGAACATATGAGGCAGCGTGGTGTAATGGTTAGAACTGTGAACTCATAGCCCACAGTACGTGGGTTCGAATATCGTCAGAAAAGATTTTTTTTTCTATATGCACGTTTTAAATTTTAAAGCAGGAAAACGTGCTTTTAAATATTTACAACCAGGTTTTAAAGTACCATTTATTTTCATTGATATCAATAAAAAAAACATTTACATTTACGAGAATCAAACCCACGTACTGTGGGCTATGAGTTCATAGTCCTAACCATTACGCGATGTTGTGTGCTTGGGATTGCACACTATAAAAGATAATTAAGGTTTTATGCTTCGGCTCGGTAAAAAACGAATTGTACGGTTTATTTTCGAACACTGTATGTGATTCACTCATCTTAAGATTCACAATCCGTCGATATAATTCTTATAATTGGATAGTTTTTATTAAATTATATTATGCTTGCCGCCATTATTAATTTATTTTTATCTTTAGAGTCTCGCGACTTGGAGCTCTGGGCTCATAACCTCTTGTTTAATAGAATATACGAAGTTTTCGTATTGAAGTTTTATTTAGTACTAAGAAAAAATTATTTTCAATATAACATAAACCTCAACTATGAAAAACATAAAACATATTGTAAAAATGATTTCAACAAAGTACAACTTGATTTCTCAACAACTGTAGAAAATGTGAATAATATGTTTTTACAGCAGTTCTTCATATGTTTTTTAAACTTTTTTCTTTTTGTGTACGTTAATTAAATTCACTAATTATGAACGCTGATTTTGACACTGGGCAATATTTTTCACTCTCCTGAAAATTTTTCTCTGGCGAGATAAAGTCCATTTTTAAAAAACTCGTATTGAAAAATTTACTTTAGTCTCTTAAAGTTTATCATATCTTCAATAAATACCATCCAAAAAAATGCGATTTATAAAAATCTGGTATTTGGTTACTTATTCCTAAAATTTTTCTTTTAAAATAAAGTTAAAAGCATGCTAACAATTTTATTTACCAATTAAATTTTTTGACTCTGAAATTGCAAAAAAAAAAAAAACGGCGGGTTGCACTCCGGGAGGGCCGACAGAAGTGAATACAAATCGTTTAATGACATGTTAGTGTGTTAGTTGGTATGTGTGCGTTTTCTTTTTATATGGCAATGCAATGGAAGACAAAAACGGAATATGTATTCAAATTTTACTCTCGCTCTTATTCTCAATTTGTCAACGCAACAACGCGGAATTTGAAAGAAACAAACATGTAAGCATAACAATCGTTGAATGAGAATGGAATGTGTCAGTTAGTGTATCTGCTTTGCTTTTTGTCTTCCACTTGGAATATTTATTTAAAAGAAACAATAGAACATTCAAATTTTACTATCGCATTCATGACAGAGAATCCCTATGACGGTCGGTATCGCAAGTTTATACTTTTTTCCTCAGCCGCACAACGTGCCATAAGAAGTTTTCACTTCAAAAATTGCTGGAAGAAATATATTCGGCTCAGTAGCCTCAACTGTAAATAATTAAATTTGAGCAAAGTATTCGTAATGTTTGAAAACAAAAATTTATTCTGATTGCAGTAAGAAACATCATTGCGAATTATGTAAGTATAAGAAAAAATCAGGTAAAAAAAGTACCTGAACCTGTGACTAAATAGCTTAAACATAATTTTTCTAAAACTTAACTTAAAAATCTGCTTCATCCTACAGACACTATGACACCACATTTATCAAAATCGGCTTATTCGTTGCCGAGTTATGGCTGTTAGAATATTCAAACTGCTTAAAACGCCATCTAGTGACAGTTTATATAAACACAAGTGACTTCAAAAAAATCTGCTTGTTCTTAAAAAAACTATTACAACTCATTTGTCTAAATCGGTTTGGTAATAGCCTAGATATAACGTTTTAAAGTTTTTCAAAAAACCAAATTTGCTTGCTGCTGGTTCATGGTGGCCTGGTATTTCAGATTTTTCTCTGCTTTGGGCTGCTGGCTCTGCTTTTGGCTGCGCTTGCAGAGAAAAATTTACTGACTGAGCAACAGCTAACCGGAAGTCAACATATGTATGCAACAAATTTAAAAATTTTTTCCAAAAAATTGCATACTTTCATGGTCTAATTTTTTCAAAAAACGTTGCCTACTTTTAGGCGCTTTTGATAATTTACCCCTAAAAGTATGCAACACTTTCCGACAAATTTCAAAAATAGCACCTAAAAGTAGGCAACATTATCTGAAATTTTTAAAATCGTTGCCTACTTTTAAGCGCTATTTTGAAATTTGTCAGAAAGTTTTGCATACTTTTAGGGTTAAATTATTAATAGCGCCTAAAAGTGGCAACTTTTTAAATTTTTTGAAATCGAGTTCGTTTCCCAAGTCTTCAAATTTCTGAAATCGAGTTCGTTTTTCAAGTCTTTAAAATTCTAAAATCGAGCTCGTTTCTCAAGTCTTCAAAATTCCAAAATCGAGTTCGTTTCCCAAGTATTCAAAATTCCAAAATCGAGTTCGTTTCCCAAGTCTTCAAAGAACATTCAAATTTTACTATCGCATTCATGACGGGGAATCCCGATGACGTTCGGTGTCGCGAGTTTATACTTTTTTCCTCAGCCGCACAACGTGCCATAAGAAGTTTTCACTTCAAAAAAGTAGCTTTTTAAAACGCTGCAAGGGTTAAACGAAGATTAATGGTTATTTTACCATTTTAAAGACAAAGACAATTTCAATAGTTGTAAGACTGGTTTTCGACGTTTTTTAGCCGAGATATGGTTATATAAGTAAAAAAAGACATTATTATATTTAAATGCTTATACAGGCTTTAATTTTTCTGAATTTTATTTTTTTTTATTAATTTAAATTTCAATAAAATAAATCTTTATTTGAAAAACATTTAAAAACATGGGTTTTTTTAACATGCCATAAGGCAACGCAATTTTTTTTTGTATTGAAATTTATTTGCAATTTGTTAAAATACTCTATGCAAATTATATAAAATATCAAAACTTAACATATTTTACTTTGCCCCCATGTACAAGATAAACCTACGTACAAATATTTCAGTTAAAACGATTTCCATAATTTACGCACGGTGGGCTTTAACCATTTTTAATGCATTGAATTTATGAGAGAGGTTTCATAATTTACGCACGGTGGGCTTAAACCATTTTTAATTCATTGAATTTATGCTAGAGAAAATCACAAAATTTTTCATAGCGGATTTTAGTGAAATCACTTTAGTGTACTGATGTTTTTTTTTAAATACGGTGTACTGAAGCCTGGAACTCCAATATCTTTAAATCAGAGCTTAAATAAACTTTGAAAAAAGTTTTTTTTTAGGTATAAGTAAACTTTAAACCTTTATATGTATTTATGAAATAAAAGAAAAAGTTTCCTTAAAACTTTTTTATCAGAAGATAAAAGCTAAAAGTTTTTTTTGACTCATGTATCAAAAAGTCAAAAAAAAAAACTTTTGAAAAAAACTTTTACCATTTTTAGTCACATGTAAAAAGTTTTTTTTTGATTTTTGTTTTCCAAAGTCGAAGTGAAAATCTTATCACGAATCGATGGGAAAAGGCCGAAAATGGATTTTGAAAGTGACAGGGGAGGTCCCCTGCCTTAAAGTTTTTTTTTTTTAATTTTTATTGATAAAATTTTTTTTAAAAAGTTTATTAGAAAAACTTTTATGAAATTTCAGTTTTGTAAAGTTTTTAGAAAAACTTTTATGTAAAATTTTTTTTGGAAAAACTAATTAAAATTTTCGATAACTATTCCATGTTTTCGTTTAAATCTCGTATGCTGTAAGTTTTAATTTTTATTTCAAAAGTTCTTAACACTTCGCAACACATTTGATAAGTTTATTTGTTCAAGAAAACAATGTAGTATGAATATGTTCACCTAACACCTCTAGATCGTTATCAGTCATTATCTGCTAACTATAAAAAGTAAACATTTATCTTGAATTCTTATGTAAGTATTGCAACATATGTGTTTGCTTACTACTGATATAGCAAAAAACCCACACTCACATTAAATAAGAAATATCATGAGAAGCATGTGTTTCCTGATACTACTGCGTTTCAGCGCAAGTGGGTAAAACACATATTTACATAATATTGTTACATTGTTTTTTTATTTTAACTACATAAATGTATTTGAAGTGTCTGAGGCTATGACTTAAAACTTCCAACTGAACCAAAATTATATAATGATATTGCATTAATAAATGCAAATCGAGTCATAGCTTTAAAGTAACCATAAACTGCTTTTGCGTTATATACACATACGTAGTGTTGCAGCTATGGCAACAAGCGAGAAAATGGTGAATATATAGGAATTGTGTGCGTAATGAAATAGATGATCGCACTTTGTACACCTCAAGGCCATATTCCCAAAATCTCAAGTATTAGTACGGCCGACGAAAATAAAATTGTAATGCATGGAACGGTCAGGACTTTACGACATTAACTAAAAATTGGTCTGATAAATCAATCAGTTTCACAGTTCATAGTGAAATTGTAACGCGACAAGATTACCATCTGTCAAATCATACAACAGTGAGTTCAAAAATTTATTTCTTGCAAGTTATGTTTTTGTCACTCTCTTTTCCCATACGATTCTCTCACCAAAATAGCAAAAATTTGTTGTTTACAAATTTTGGTTTTTGTCACTCTCTTTTTCCTATACGATTCTCTCACCAACATTGAAAACGAATGCAGCTTTCAAAATACATGCTTTAACACATGTTCGAATTTATCGACTAGTAATAATTTGCATTTATATGGTAAACAATAACAACACAAGTTTCCACCTCGTAAAATTAGAAGTTTGTATTTTTACCAACCAATTTACAATGAACTTTGAATTGCTTAAATGTATGTATATATATATTTACCATATATGAATACGTTTATATGCGGTAATAGCCGAAACATATGTTGCCAAGTACCAGCTCAAATTGTTCCATTTGTTATCTTCGTCAAATACAAAAAGCCTTGTTCAATTTGTAAAAATTTGATGTAATAACTTTTAATTATAATAAGTAATAATCAGTCGCTAAAAGCTATTTTCTCAACTTATACTTGTATGAGGTGCCATGCCTACTGGTGCAATTTGACCAGGTTTTGGCTAAGAGAAAACCTATAACAACAATTACCCTTGAGCTGATCAACTTTCTTTGAATCCTATACATGGCCTCGGAAGTAGACAAAAAAACATCATGTTTCAGGAATTAACCTCAAACATTTCAAGACTCCGACATGATGGGTCAATTCTGAGGCCAGATTCGGATTCAGCGTAAGAAATTACGTCGAAAAACGAACCTTTTCAGCTCAACAACACTAACCACTTATTCATTTAAATACCTTTTTTGTAAAAAATAATTTTTCCATACAATTTACATGTAAAACTAACAGGCTCCGGCGCAACCTTATAAAATTGAGTTACAGAGCTGAATTTTCGTGAACTTTTTCTTCATATCATAAACTTACTTTTTAATCAACAGCACCTTAAAAAAAACAAAAAAAAAAATTCGAATCACCCTAATGTACATACATAACCAAAATCGATTGCTAAATCATTTGGAAGGAGTTAAGATTCCGCCAAACATAAGGAAGCTTCCAACATTATTATGGCAGCTATAATTGTTATCAGCTATGATTTCTTAAATTCATTGTTCATTACAAATGTCTCACACTTACCAAAAATTTTAATCTAACCTTGAGTCGTTATCGTACTCGTAATGAAAAGATTTAGCTTATACATCCCATCAACACGCAAATGGTTTCTGTATATGAGTACGAAATCGGGTCGTTGTTGGGTATTTTTAAAGAGGACTTTATTTCTATCTCGATATCATAATTTAAGATATCTAGGACGCAATTTATCAAAATATTGTAGGTCATAGTTCTCAACTAATTAAAGATGAAGAACATTTGTTATTTTGAAATATTTTTTAAGGATTTTCGAAGTTAATACAGCACTATGCCCAAGCAAAATCACATTTTCGCCAAAAATATTGTATCATAAGTCTTTCAAAACCAAAAATCGGAAAAGGTTCATGAATAATCTGCTTAAATCTGTACGGTGGGCAGGACTTTACTTTTCGACCTCCGTTTAGTAATTAATGTGATCTATGCCAAAATAACTTGTTTTTGGTAGTATTACACAAGTCGACAAAAAAAAGTACAAAACTTTAAGCAGATTCTCTTGGATCAATTTGACTCACCGAAGTGAACATTGTTTTTTAATAATCACATCAGTTTAAAGATAAAAAAGTGGGCAAATCTTAACAGCAGAGCGTAGTACCTCCTATACAACAAAATTCTAAAAATCTTATTCTGAGAGAATTATTTAAGATAATGGGCAATTTCTAAAACGCTATACAGAGAGCTATTGAAGTAAGTGCTCCAAATACAATATGGAATATTGATAAGTTCAGCCAGCACATATCGTGATGGAACAATGCACTTTTAATAAAAATTTAAAGTTAATCCCAAAGATAAAGTATTCCTTAAAGTAATTTTTGGCGAAGCTAAAGATATCATCATAAATATTTTTAATTTTTTTTATATATGATTTCATTTTCCTGGTTTTTTAAGCATCCATTAAAATAATTTATAAAAAATTTTTAAAACGAACTTAAAAATCTGAAATTTTTTGAAAACTTGTGCTAGAAACAATGGTACTTATTTTTCGAATCAGAAAAGTTATCCTTCATTGAACTATGATGACATTAACTAAGTTTCACAAACTCTTTATCTTTTATTATTTTAGAGTTTACAAGATAAATAATTTTCGTTCAACATTTTTCATTCCTTAGCAAAAGTTAACAGTTGGAATAATTTTCTGTTTAAAGTCGTTCACATCACAGCAATAGGTGTATCCTTTTTCTATGTCAACCGTATTTAAATTTATTGGACAAGGAGTCACGTTGCAAATGGGAGTTGGCATATTATTGTCATATATGTTGTTATAGGTGATAAAGGCTGTACAATGGCCCTGCTTTTCAATTAATTTATACATCCATTTCGGTACCGGATTTCTATCGCCACTGAGCAAATATACCTTAGTCATAGCATTGCTGGTAGGATGTGGTAGCTCAAGTACATCATAACCACCAGTAAGCACGCGATAGGGCACATGTACACTACCAGAACGCTGACGAGCCCAGGCTTCAATCATCGAACCCCAATTGCCACGATTAATCGAACCAAATTGTGGTACTACATTAATAAATTTGAAGGTGGCTCGCATGTCTTGTTCAAAAAGAAAATCGGCACTTGGAGACAAATGGCCACGTTCAATAATGCTGTCAACTGCGTTACGGATATACGTCTGTTGTGCTCCAAAAAGTTCATTGAAACAATCCAAAACTGATTTTTTAGAAAAACTGGCCGCATCCTTACCACTGATTACGCGATCTGTGGTAAAGTCCACATTCGGTCGCGGTGTTACAATATTATCAGTATAACTTTCATAAACGCTGTACATAGCGTTGACTTTGGACGCAGAATAAACCGTGTGATAAAGCTCCACAAAATCATTGCCAACATTAAAACCAACGCTGTACATCTTATAGTTCGGATCGGGCACAGTAGCGTTGATCTGTTTAACAACAGCCGACGGTCGTTGACATGGTGACGTTGGAAGATTAAGTATAAAGTTTCCCGCAGCATCACACTCGACTACATCAATTTGTAATACATTACAGATCAGGTACAGCTTTTGTCCATTTGGCACAGAATCACGCAGAAGCAGTTCATAGTTGCCGTTGACATCTCTTAGTAGGAAAACTCGATTTGAAGTCGTAATATATTTTGAATCCAAAAGACAATCACCAGCAACTTGGAACACTTTGTGGGAAAAATTAATGTAAATATTCGATGAGTCGCAAGTAATATGCAGGTCTCTTACCTATGGTGCTCAATAAGAGTAATAAAGCGAGCAATTGTTTCGAGTGCATAGCGAAAACGATTAAAGCCAACTGATTAACATTGAATAAACTTCAAGGTTTTATATGTATGATCGAGAACAAGCAGTAGCTTTCAATTTGCATGGGGTCTTTATTGAGTGACTCATTAATGCTACTTCACTGATAAAACTTTTACTCATACCATTATTATTAATGCTAGGGTGTTATAAAATGAAAAAAACTCAAAATAGCTTTAAGTTATAGCTAAGACACAAGATGTGTAGCATAATACAGTGACTTGATCTTGGAAAACTACATCCAGTGGAGTACAGTAAAATGTCGATAGAAATGAATAGTTTTAAGTCAACCATCCTAAACATTGATTTTCGTTTCGAACTCCCTAAGAATTTGAATTTAAAGGATTTAGAATCAATTTTTTAATTTCCATAGAAAAAGGAGAGATTTCCACCCAAGAAACCAAATGGGAATTGAACTATTTTTCGATTACATTCAAGTGAATAATTTGATGCTTTAATTGCATGCATCATTCACAGAAAAAACGAAGATAAATTTATCCGAAAAAGACATTTAAAATCGCTTCATCACTTCAAAATAGTAAATTAAACTGATGAAGATAGTACATTTGTATAAAAAAAATCTCGCTAATTATATTGTAGGTTAACATATCGGCACGCTAGGTAAAAAAAAAAGTTAATGATCCAAAATAGTAAATTTAACCGGTGTGAGGTGGAAAGTTTATTTTGATGTTTATCAACCAAAAAGTTGTAAGTTTACACACTATTTGCCTATATCATTTATAAACATGTTTTTATTTTCCATATAAAAATTATAATACAAAAAAAGAACATCTGTATGTCTATTTATAAATAGGATGATCCTAATAAATGCAACAATTCGGCAGAACTTCGATTTTGTTTTTCAATCAAAGAAATGAAGCTGTGCAGACCTTTTTCATTTATACGGATCACCCTACATAACTGCAGTAACAAAAATTTATTTAACAATCATTTTTAGATAGTATTTGTTTTATATTAATTTTACAAAGTATTTTCTAGTGCTGATAAAAATCCAAAAGGTTTTGTGCTTTTGGAAACGAACGTATTATATAAATCAAACATTGGAACTTTTATACTTTCATTCAAAAATACTTTTTTGGAGAAGAAAGCTTATAAAAACTTTCATTGAATAAAAGTTTTTCCAAAAAACATAAAAGTTTTTTTAAAAAAACTTCATAAAAAGTTTTCTAAAAATCTTTTATTAATAAAAGTTAAAAAATCCTTTTAAAAAAAACTTCTATGAATAAAAGTTTTTTTTAAGTTTTTTTTTGCTTATACATGTAAAAGTTTTTTTTGACTTTTATTTTCCAAAGTCGAAAAAAAAAGTTTTTATTTTTTCATGAAAAAACAAAGAAAATCCTAAAATATTATCTTGGATCACTAAGAAAAAAATTTTGCTGCACGAATCAATAGGAAAAGGCAGAAGATTGATTTCGAAAGTGACAGGTGAGGTCCCCGAACCTCCTAAACTGTTTTTCCGGAATATATGAATTTTTTATTGAAGGCAGTTCAATTATATGTTTTTTTAATTTTAATTCTAAGTTGTACAGAAAGTTATGTATACAGCAACAAAAACACAATTGGGGGAATACTCGAAAAATATCAGTTTTTTTTTTTTATTTCATTGCACTTCAACTTGAGCACAACATTAGGTTATTCAGTATTTATTTTGTGTTAAAGCGTTTAGTTCCTAGTTTTAATATTAATATTTTACTACTAATAAAGGTAATGTTTAAGTATTCAGCTTAGATAAGTTCTATAAATATGTAATATTACACTGTGGAACAAATTTAGGTTAGCAAAAGTTAGGTCGATTCTGAGAGTGAGGGGTCAAAATAAAGGCTAAATTAGAAGACCCGTATCGCTGCGTTTCTTTATGTTAGTTCGAATTTTTTTTTAATCGACCTTCGAACTTTGCAGTCAAATACCGATTTTCAGCATATTGTTTTTATGGTTTTTTGGCTATAACTCATCGACTAATTGATATTTTTCAATCTTTAAAACCAAATTATTGCTAGAGAACTGTGCAACAATTAAAATTTTTTAAAAAATTTATTTAGAAAATTTTTGTGGTATGAAAATATTTTCCACAAAACTAAGTCTTTTTTGCTTTCTGTTTGATCCATAATATGCTTCTCAGTTTCTTCAATAAATTTCATTTGAAAAGAAAATGGTCTTAGTCGATAATAAATAATAAAGATAATTAAAAATCCCAAAACCATTAAATAAATACCGATTTAGGTAGAAGTAATTAAAAAGGGAAGTTCCAAGAATTAGGAATTAGTAAAACAACTTTTTTGTTTTCAACCACCGAACAGGTAGCGATTTTTTTTTATTTCGTACAAGCGAACTAACTTCAAAAATAAAGATTCAGTTAAGACTTGAAACTCAGCCGAAGCTGATGTCTTTTAATTTTCGCTCGGTCGTGATAAAATTCGCTATTAATTTTTTTGGAACTTATTTCATTTTGTGAGTGATTTAAGTTAAGGGCATCGGTTTCATAAGAATAACAAAGAAAACATTGTATAATATATATTGTTACGAAATTCCTGTCTCTTTGACGATAATTTCGATCTCTTACTAAACTGAGTTCGATCACTGGATTGTGTAACAAGTAAAAAAACACACAAACTTATTTAGTTATAAAATGGTTTATTTGAATCACAATAGTTAGTTTTTACACGGTACAATTGTTTATCTCATTAACATTCAAATTCTAACATTAATTTAACACTGTATAGAAATCTGTTTTACTTTATTACGGATCACACTGTATTACTTTCAAAATAAACTGTTTCACTGTTTTAGTTCAACTGTGTCACTCAACTCAGATGACAACCCTTTTATACTGTAGTCATCACTCTCGAGAATAATCCAGTACCTTCTAATTGGCGTGTAATCTACCATTATCCATAAATTACCAGTACTTTCTAAACGGCGTATCGACGTTGAGTTCACAATTATCCAGGATGTTGCTATTATGCTAGATGGCGTTGTACGACGGCGATAGTTTCTCTCGGTTGTCGACTTTTTATTTATAGTGTACTGCAGCGTCTGTTCGGTTTATTATTTGCCGCTAGATGGTGTAAAAGTATTTATACAGCCAGAATGCTAGCTAGTATCGTTTAGTTTCTTTTGTTGGTTTTTATTTCAAGAATTTTCTAGCATAAACCAAATTTCGCTACAATATTGTATTAAAAAAGCATGAAAGAAAAATAATTTTTCCAACATTTTGCTTCATTAACACCACAAAAATTTTTTAAAAAATTTTTATTGTTGCACAGGTCTCTAGCAATAATTTGGCTTTTACAGATTGAAAAATATCAATTAGTCGACGAGTTATAGCCAAAAAACCATATAAACAATATGCTGAAAATCGGCATTTGACTGCAAAGTTCGAAGGTCGATTAAAAAAAAATTCGAACTAACATATAGAAACGCGGCGATACGGGTCTTCTAATTTAGCCTCTATTTTGACCCCTCACTCTCAGAATCGACCTAACTTTTGCTAACCTAAATTTGTTCCACAGTGTTATTTTACATCTTTGTTTTAGTACACACCCAATTAATAAAATGTATCAAGAACAACAAAGTATACCGAAGAGAAGAGCAATTTCGTTAGAAAATCAAATAAAAATCTTAGACTGTCTAAAGAGAGGCGAAGGTCCCACATCTGTTGGTAAAGCTTTTAGTTTTAGCAAAGCGACTATAAGAACAATAAGAAAAAATGAGAATTCTATTCGACAACCAATAGTTTCTGCATTGAAACTCATTTAAAAGAAAAAAAAGAATACCTATTGATGGAAAAACCTTAAAAGAGAAAGCACAAAAAATAAATTGTTTTAAGTTTTCTAAGAAATATGGGTTTCATTCATTAATTTTTGCACGGTTTTTGGGAAAGTTTTTTCATCTTACACGATATTTTAAGGTTGTGGAACATATCCCCAAATTTACCATATATCGCATGTTTTTTTTACACGATTTTTTTTTTAACGGTTTTCTAAGGAACGTATGTATCTACCGTGTAAACAGAAGGTTGGGTGTACATCATAAGCATTGATATCCCATCGATTCATGCAGCAAAATTTTAGGAGGGTCGGAAGCCTCCCCTGTCACTTTCAAAATCGATTTTCAATCTTTTTCCTCTCCTTTAGGAGAGTTGGAGACCTCTCCTGTCACTTCCATCATCCATTATCAGTCTTTTCCCTTCGATTCGTGAAGTAAAATTTGTTCGCAAAATAGGTCCAAAGCACTCCCTTAGGAGGGTTGGAGAACACCCCTGTCGCTTCCAAAATCTATTTTCAGCCTTTTCGCTTCGATTCGAGGAGTAAAATTTTGTTCGCAAAATGGGTCCATAACACCCCTGTATGAGGGTCAGGGACCTCCCCTCCAAAACCCATTTTCGGCGTTTTCCCATTGATTCGAGCAATACGACTTTTTAAAAATATAGGTGCATAATTATCATAAATATTTTTCTTTTTAGAAACTTGTTAAGTATTTTCCTTTGGATTTTATTATGAACTAGCATTACCCTGTGCGCATCGCTTCACCTCAACCGTGGTGTAGGTATATTCGAAGTGCAGTCTGCGTGAAAATTCTATTTTAAAAATACTTTTGCATAAGGACCACCCTTAGTATGCACCCATTTTACAACTTAAGCAGTGCCTCTTAATAAAAAAACCACGTGATGTAAATTCCATGAGAATCAATTAAGCGGTGTAGGTATATTCGATGAATCGATTAAGCTGTCTTCGAGAAAGTTATATTTAAAAATATTTTTGTATGAGGGCCACCCTAATTTTGCACTTTAAATAAAATTGTTACAATCTAGTCTCTGCCTCTTAATATAAAATCCATTTGGTGTAAATTCCAAGAGAATAGATTAAGCAGTCTTTGATAAAATACTATTTTTAAAATATTTGTGTATGAGGGCCACCCTAAATAAAAGCCTATGACACCCGCCTGATCAATACGAACATACTGTAAAAATTTCATCAAAATCGGCTGGATAGTTTCCGCGTGCATAAGAGACAGACAGACAGATAGACAGACAGATAGACAGACAGATAGACAGACAGATAGATAGACAGATAGACAGGCAGATAGACAGACAGGTAGACAGACAGATAGACAGACAGATAGAGAGACAGATAGACAGACAGATAGACAGGCAGATAGAAAGACAGATAGACAGACAGATAGACAGATATATAAACAAAAAATGAATTTTATATAATAGATAATGAAAAGTATAGTACAATCATTTGGTAGTTTTACCTGGAAAGTTTTGCGGTAGTTTTGAAAATGAGTGCTTTTATAGATTTTGATTAGGGGTGGCAATCCCGGGATCCCGGGATTTGATCTAAATATAGGCTAAAGTAATCCCGGGATTACAAAGAGACAATCCCGGGATTTTCGGGATTAGAAAAAAATTTTATATTATATAATAAATATTCTTTTATATGACATATTTAAGTACACGGTTGAAAAAATCAGTATAAATGTTTATACGAATATCAGTTTAAGGGTCGTTTTATATGAATTTAGGTATAAATTTAATAACTTTTCATCATATAAAAACCAGCTATGCGGCCAGTTGTTTATGCTCAATTTTGTCTAATAAATCATCAACATTCTGTAGCCGAGCTAGCTAACGAACGGGGTCGAATTCAAACTATTCTAGAAATGAAGCAGGTTCAAATCTCTACCCATTCATGTTCTGTTATTCAAATCATTTTATAAATAAAAATTGTAAATAAAATTAAATTAAAATGAAGTATCTGTTCCCGGACTCGAACCCATGAATTCTGCGTCCCAGTCAAACGTTTTAACAACCGACATAAATATACATTTTTTTTTTTACTATTGTTAAAATTAAATATAAACTCTTATTATAAAATAGAATTTATACGTCAACCTATTCTATACTTTTTAATATAGAAACATATATGATATTCATATAAAATTTTATAACTGCGGAACTTATAAAATCTATACGATTTTTTTTATGGATTTATATGAATAACTAAAAGTTATTAATTTTATACTGATATTTTCAACCGTGTGCAAAATCTGCAAAATAATTGTTTTCAATACATTTGATGTGCATGAAACCTTATTGCATCAACCTGCCAAATGCACTTCAATTGTGTCTGAACCTTAAATTGAGTAAAAATATTTTTTTTTTTATTTTAACAATTTTTTGTTTAAGATTTTCTTATTAAAAATGTCACATAGCAAAAAAAAATATCTTTTTTAATACTTTGACTAATTTTAAGAATTTTTTACTAAGTGCGATTTGTATTGAAAATTGATAGTTCATGAGAAAAATGATAAAATGTGAAATTAAGTGTGTTTGTTTACTTTCCCAGTAACAATTATCCAGTAAAGAAATTTTAGAGAGTAAGAAAGTATTTGCTGACAGAGAAAAAAATGTTCATAAAAGTAAACAAACACAATCCAGTAAAAATTCGTACAAACTGACAAGTGAAAAAAAATATTTAAGTTTTTCAAAACAATTTGCTTTTTTATTTATGAAAAAATATTGACAATTGTCAAAATCATATGTTTTTTTTTTTTGAAAAATGTTTGCTGGTAAAATTTTATCCAGTAAAAACTAGCAGGCTCTCTCGCAACAAATTGTCTCTTTATTCTCTCACTGCCTTTCTCGTTACTGGATATTTTTTGTTAACAAACACAATCCAGTAACAATTGTTACAAATTTGTACAAATTCGTACAAATTTTCAGTTAACAAACAGACCTATTTAGACTAAAATTATTTTTATCAATAACGGAAATATTAAAAATGCAATAGAAAAACAACATAAGCAAAACATATCTATTTCTTATAATAAAATACAAATCTGCAACAAAAAATATAGGTATGTCTTCATAAAAAAAAACCACAGCCGACCTTGATTTGACATTGAAATTTTGACCCATACCTAGACCTACCAAAACTTAAGTTCTAAGATATAATTAAACTTTTGTCTGAAGTTTTTTTTTTTCTGAAATCAGCATCTAAAGATTTTGACAACTTAAATGAAGCACACTTATGGGTGCGTCTACTGAGAGTGAGTCATTCGGTGCCACTAAATGCCATCACTGTCACATTTGAATAAGGTGATAAAATATTAATCAAGTAAAAAATGTGGTACACGAATTTTTAAATGTAAAAATGAGATTGATAGTTTGGTCATAAATGTTTGATTATCCTCTATCATCTCCTTTTAATAGTGGCTATCTTCTATTAATCCAACTTAGTAAATGTGATTTAGATGTATTAACACTCGAAGTGTTCTAAGTCAATTTTTAAGCTATTATTTTTTCTATTATTTTGCGTTCTTATTCTTCATTGTTACGCTGTCAAATAAAGCAATTTTAATTTTATAAATACAATAGAATAAACTTCTCGTTTTTTTTTTGTAGTTCTGTATGCATTTACTAGAACTATCAATCCCGGGATTGATCCCGGGATCCCGGGATTGGAAACTTCGATCCTGAAAATCCCGAAACTCAAAAAAGCTCCGGGATTGCCACCCCTAGTATGTATATCAATTATAATTTTCTGATTCCAATCAACACTATTACTACCATCAGCATCATAAGCCATAAACAGCAAGAAAATCAACAGCTAGAAGCATTATTAAATAGAACAAGGAGATAAAGAAAAAGAAATAAGCAATTGTATCCATACATCTTTACAAAAAAAGATGAATAAAAACTAATATTTGCAAAATCAAAAAAAAAAAAAAAGAATTATTACAGTCTTACAGAACCTTACAGTGCATTGAATTTAATATTCCTGTAAGAAACCTGAGAAGTTCTGAAATCTTCCATGTTGGCCTTTGTAGAACTAATTATGCTTCAAATATCCCTATTATAAGGGCTCTTAATAATTTTAATATGATATTCTAGAAATTAGCGCAACGATTTGTCTGCAACTGAACTGAAAAAATGCGTTATGAGCACGCATATAAACAAACTTATGTTCAGTTAATATACCGTTATGTTCGAAGGGAATTTTAACAGAACATTGTAAGTAGGCTTAAGATGTTTTGCAAAACGTAAAACGTTCTCTCTTTGAATATTCAGCTTTTATCAAAACAACTTATGTCCACTTAAGTGAATACGTTATAAGAATATAATTTTTACATACTGGCGTAAATAAACATAAGATGTTTCATTTAATAAATTTTTTTGAATTTCTTAAAATATAAATTATACTTAAGTTGACATAATTTCATGTGAAGAAACATTTAATAACCAATTAAACGTCTCATAAAATTTAAGTTTACCTAAGATGTTTTAATGTATGAAATATTTTCAAAAATTAATATAAGAAAAATTCAAATGACGATAACTTTCTAATAAAATGGAATTTTTAAAATCGGATTGGATAGATGTATGGATTATGAGTAGGAAAACCAGAATGTGACCTTAACTCATTATTGACTTAAGTCTACTTAAGAAGTTTTGGTAAATCGACACAGATATTATCTTAGAATAAAATTGAATTTTCCGGAAAACTCAAAAGGTTTTCTCAACATTTTTTTCCGTAAGAAATAGCTCGAAGTTCCCATGATGAAATATTTTTGCTTTGGCTCTTCGTTTTGGTAGGTTCTCGCTTTGATATATTCAGTCAGCTATTCAAATAGTTTTTCACAATTTTTCGGAAAATTGATAACTTTTGGATCCGCTCGAAAATATTATCGGATAGCTCGAAATTCCAGTGTTAACAAAAAATTTTCGCAAAATTTCACGAAAATTTAAATTTTACATTTTTAATTAGAAAAAGATATGTAAGTAAATGTGATTTACTGAGCACTTGTGGATATTTTGACTTTTAACATAGCATACCAATTTACATAGATAGAAATTAACATGTATACGTACATATCACTAGTTGAGGTTCTTGCCACATAGATGATGATAAATGAGAAAAGTTAAATATTCTTTAGAAAATAATTTATTTAAATGATATTTTTAAACTATCTTATTTTACTTCTTTTCTTTTAAGGTGCCCTATAATGTAGCCTTTAAAAATAAAACCTCAGAAGATGTTTCATTATTAGTCGTCGATTCAATTGTAGATGTAATTTTCTTTATAGATATTGGTAAGTAAAAAATTACCTGATACATTAATTTAAAATGTTTTCTGTTTTGTGTTACACCCTACAATCGGCAATCGGAAATTACTATTTAATTTTTCAGCAGGGTGGGCGGGACTTAATACGAATATTTGGCTGTAGACTGTAAGCCAAACTGCTTGAGATTCTTATGTGAAGTTGACCGTATACGCACAAAAAAGCTCCAGTATTTTTTAACAATACTCAGCTAAGTTGAGTTTTGTTATTAACAGTGGTGTGCCAATGTATGCAGTCACTCGGCAAATGGCTAGCATCTTCAGTTCAGTTCATCAAAATATAATTAATATGGCGTAAGCCACAGTGAATGTGAAGGTGCCGCTTTTATTCGTGTAGAAAGTAAACTTGAATTCTACTTTTTCATGAGTGCCACTTTGTCATATTAAAACAATTGATTGAAAATTTTGAAATGACCGCATGTTTTGACGACGGTATGTAAATTCTTAGTTATATTATTCTTTATACGCGTTTATCTCGAAAATACATTTTTCAAATTTACGCGAATTATAGCTCAAAAACTTTTTATCCGATTTCAATAAAATTTGGTTTATTTTGATAAGTATTATGCTTATTGTGCACCTCCTAACAAATCTTGTGAGTTTTTTTTCGTTTAGAGGCTTGAAAGCGCGGGAAAATGAGGCAGTTTTGAAACTTTTTTTTATTCAAATACGCGCCAATTTTTTGAAGAAACGCTTTTCTTCCAGTCAGTGATGGCATTTGAGTTTTGTGAAAATGTACTGAATCCAGACTTGGAATGTACTTTTTAGATGATGAGTGTACTTATTTTTGTCAAGAACATTAAAAAGTTACTTAAAAATCCAAACAAAACTTTAACTTTTTACTAAAACAAAAGGTCAGCAATCCATTACGGCAGGTTTTAACGCATACTCCAGTAAAATTAACTAAAATAATGTTTATTTATAAAAATAGTCGAAATTTTCTGAAAATGAGCCAAATATACCGAAAATGCCATCACTGCTTCCGGTTTTGGTGGAGGATGTACAAATAAGTATGTATTTTTTACGTCAACTTAAACGACCTATAAAATTGTTGTTTTTGAGTCGACCGATCCCATCCTATCACATGCAAAAAAATGCAGCTCTAAAAATAAATTGTTCACTTAAAAAAAATATTTAAGAAGGGTATTTTTTTAACTTCACTCGCTAATAGTACCTAAAAAAATTGTTTTCATAAGAGACTTTAAATACTGAAAACGAATATGGAATTTAAAATTGGGAGGCGCATCTTGTTCCGGAGGCATAGTTATCGGAAGTTTGGATACAGAATTTATTAAAATCATTATAAGTAGAGAGCCTCTAAGTCGATTATCAAAATGTGGATGTCATATGGAAGGTAATTTAAGAAGCCATTATATTGGTCCATAAAGGTTTGAAATCCGAGCTATGGTTTTCGAGATATCAATAAATTAATAAAGCACTTTAATGTCCTTTCAAATGATGTGCTTGATGTTTTTCTTTTCCAACCCAAGCGAGCTCTAGAAATTTTTGTTAAATTTTTCTACAATTGTAAATTCAACACCATCAACAACATCCAAAAATAGCAACAATAACAAAAACATATTAGTTTAATATTTGTTGTGGTATCTTTCACAAAAAACTAAAACACCGGTTTTGGACACACTATAGTGAATTGCGAACGGAGGCCGCCATTAAGCCGGTGCTGCATATATTGGAGGATGTAAACACTGAACCGCGGCCGCAGGCCACCCACTTATCCAAACTTTTATGTAAAAATAGATATACTAGTTTCCAAGTTTAACATACATATATATTTTAATGATCAACATATTAATAAACTTTACATCATTCTAAAATTTCAAGAAAATTGGGAGTAAGAACGTTGATTACTTAAGTGGCCATAACAACCCGTTAGCGGGTTATGGCCGACCTCAACAACTACGGTTTTCCGTAGTAACGTAGGATCCTATACGCCGCGTCTCCTTGATTGTGGACACCATATGCTTGTTTTGCTCTCGTTCAGTCAATCCTAAATTTGCTGACTTCTTTTCGATAGCAGAAAACGCAGCAGTAACATCTTGCTTAGAAATTCCAAATATATCGTTATCAAAGGCATATGCAAAGAGCTGAACATTTTTGTTGAAAATAGTGCAATTACTTTTCGCGATACTTCTTTCATCACAAAGTTGAAGAGGTGTCAGGATAGTATATCGTCTTGCCTGAAACCTCGCACAGTATTAAACGGTCCGTGGATATCCTTTCCTACGCTGACATAGTTGGATGTGTT
This sequence comes from Tricholauxania praeusta, assembly GCA_949775025.1. Classification (NCBI taxonomy): domain Eukaryota; kingdom Metazoa; phylum Arthropoda; class Insecta; order Diptera; family Lauxaniidae; genus Tricholauxania; species Tricholauxania praeusta. Next base: position 115,404,317 of record OX459028.1, read on the forward strand.
GATCAAAGTCATTATGTAAGGCCGCACTAGCTTCGCTGGTATATTGATCTCAGACATTGTGGTATATAGGTAATCTCGTATCGTGCTATCAAAAGAAGCTCTATAATCGATAAAGAGATTATGGGTATCGTATCGTATTGGTGAACGGCTTAAGCCTTCACACAGTATGATTGACAGGCCCTTGTATGAGATTGGAAAATGACTGATTCCCTGTAGTGGGCGCAGTGATGGTACGTCCATACCATCGTCGCAAATTGGTGGCATCGGGTTCATTTTTTCAGAGGTGGGATTGGTAGGGTCTTCACCAGCAAGCAGCTTGGAAAAGTGTTTCCTCCATAATCTTGCGTTTGAAAATGCGTCTCTTATCCTTTCTTTGTTGGCGGCGTTTTTCATTGCAGTCTCTTCGTGACACTCCTGCGTACCAGAGCGCACACCTTTTGCATTGGACAGCCACATGCGTATTTTGGCTGCAATACGATAATGATTGGTCAATATTGACTCCACGGAACGTACGAACATCAAGTACGCTAGAAACTTGCCTTGCATCGTTCCCTAAATGACCGATTAGGTTGTGCTTTTTTTGATCAGGGGCACCCAGGTGGCCTTGTTGGTGTCAAGGTGTTGAAATCTTGTGCTATTTACTACCCTGTTCAAGCCTTCGACCCTTGTTCGAGGTGATCTCGTGGAGGCTGACCTGACCGAAAGTGGGGCGAAATATACTTTCTCTTTCCGGCAGTGGTCGTATACTGCCTCGAGAATCACAAAGAAAGCATCTTTGACAGCATCGCCCTTGTCTTCTGTCGGTGCGTGCGCACAAATCAATCTGATTTTAAAGAACCGAGCGTTTATGCGGATCGTAGCCAGCCTTTGGCTCACAGATGTGAACCTGAAGATGTTGTGGCGAAATCTCCTGCTTACTATGTATCGGAAGTTGTAGTAGATATTGCAGCTTGCTTTGTTCGAGCAATCTTTTCATATCCATCTTATTTTCTTGCCGCTAAAGTAATTACCAAAAATTTGGGAAAATTCTCATGTCTCGAAAGCCATAGTACTGATTTTAAACTTAAGTAAACAAATTTTGTAGCTTATTAAATTACCTTTGATATGACATCCATGTTTTGATTCATTCTTTTTAAATTTATAACCATTTTTTGAACGACTTCAGAAATTAGGTGCGTCCCCCAATTTCTGATTCTACTGATTTTATTTTCTCCATGACACCTATTTGCTAAAATAAAAATCGGAAAAGAACTCCTAAGGTAAATCTGTGCCAAAAATTTGGTAGATGACAGCCTTCTAAAAACGAATTCTTAGTGGCATTCTTTCTTTCAATCAACTACCTGCAATGCTTAAGTGTAAATTTAGAACTGCGAGCTAAGTTACCATGGGCTGAGTTCATCTTGGTGACTTGCCACTTATAATATTTTTGCTGAATCTTGTTAAACCCTTTGCGCTGAACAAGAACCATAGAGCAAACAAAAGTTCTATCTAACACGTTCTATTCTAAAAGAGGAGGAGAGGAGTTTGGAAATGGCCCATATAAAGCGCTAGAGACTGGAAAGCATTCATACAAGTAAAGTTGCACCGGTTAGGGTGCACAAAAAAAATTAAAGATGGGAGCCGGCCACTGGCTCCTCCTTGTTTTACCTGCGAATAAAGTAAGCTTTCAAGTTATAATAAAACAGGTTTGTTACCACTATCGTTCGTCTCCAAAACTGAAGTGATTTATTATTTTATAATTACTTAAGTCTTAACCTACTTAGTGACCTAAAACTGCTGAGTCGGCGCTTCCCATCAACTCGCATAATATGCATGACGTGGTTCTCACAGCGAATGCGCGTGCAGATCATGTTGCAATATGTAGACGTCTAGTCAGCAAATTGTGGCGAGGCAAATGTGTTAACTTACATATATGGAGCATTTCAGGAGAAGCGGACAATGCAAATAAAGTGAGGTCGTGCAATTTGCTTATATTCCTGTTAGTAACACATCTAGCAGACATGAATGTATACTAGAGCGGTTCAAAATAAAAACTTTTTGATTTCTTCATGATGTGTCAGCAGATTACAGTAGCCTTATATGTCTGGACAAAACCCATTACTAGGATTAAGGTTAATATTGAAAACTGGATTAGTGCCCTCCGTTTTAAGTAAACAACCCATTTTCCAAAATATTGATATAAAAAATGGTGCAAAATACAGACGTTATAAAATTTTCCAACAAAGTGGGTGTGGTTTTCGGGAAACCATCGATCGGGGAATTCAAATCCGTGATTTGTTTTTCTTCTTCTTCTTTCTTTCTTACAATTGACCGGACAAAAGTAAAAAAGTACCGATTTTCCACTTTCTAGCTGGAACACCTCAAATATTATGTTACCGCCGATCGCATGGTACATCATTTTTAAGTAACTGTTATTTGCTTAAAAGAATGCCAAAACCGTATATTATTATCTTATTTCAAAACCAAGATATCATTTTTCTAAATTAACAGACCTGATTTTTTTCGAACCGCAGTCGACAAATTTGCATGTTAAGGTGATTCAACTTTTTTTTTTATTTCAAACAGTTACCATCAATCGGGGAATCGAAATCTATGATTAGTTTTTCTTCTTCTTCTTCTTTTTTCTTACAAAAAAATTGAAAATTGACCGAAAAAAAATTAAAAAATTCCGATACTGCACTTTAAAGTTGCAAAATCACCCCATATTTTTTTGTCGCCGATCCCGTGTTATATCATTTAAAATGAACTGTTATTTGCCGTAAACCCCATATCATTTTCTCATTTCGAACCTGAGATATCTGCATTTTTCTAAACAGAACTGACATAATTTGAACTATTCTATAGATTTTTCTTTCATTTTCAAAAATTTGTACCATTTTTTAAATCAATATTTTGGAAAATGGGTTGTTTACTTAAAACAGAGGGCGCTAATTCAGTTTTCAATATTAACCTTAATCCTAGTAATAGGCTTTGTCCAGACATATAAGGCTGCTATAATCCGCTGACACATCGTGAAAAAATCGAAAAAGTTTTTATATTGAACCGCTTTAGTGTTGCCCCCGGCCAAAAATTGATTATTTCGTCAATATTGCTGAAATGAACTATTGGACTTTAATAAAATATTGATAGCACTAAACGAAAGAGTGTATTTGATTTAGTATGGAAACTTACCTAACTCGATTTAGCTAAAAATGCAATAAGGATACTCAAACATTGACGTTAATGTACTTTAACAGTTCACCGGCTTCCTAACTACACAGCCCATTCTTGGTTGGCTGCAATCTCGCCATTTTAGTCGCCGAGTAAAAATTGGCTTTTTAGTTATCCACATTGGCGAAGTATCTCAGCGGCAATGTCTTCTAATCTTTGGTTGGTTAGTAACAGTCTCTTGTAGTTGTATCGAGAAATATCAAAGTTTGTTGACAGCCATTTTGATATCGCCAGGGTAGAAAAGTGCGTAAATATTATATATAAGTATTAACAATTTATATCAAAAAAATGTTTTTGAAAACATACTTTCAAAGATCATCAGCAAAAGGTAATTTGAACGAAAAATAGAAATTTTGGAAAAAACTTCAGAATTTTAAAATGGGTGGCATTCTTAATGCGCGTATTGGCTTTCTAAACGAGTCTTTTATTTTTTTAATAACGTACGAATACATAAATCTCCTTTGTTGAGGCGAAAATGGGAAATGAATCTACAAAAGTTAATTAACAGAATTTATGTATTAACATTTGTTGGGCAGAAATGTCAAATATTGCCAGAAATGTCAGTATTTTTGTCATCAACAAAGTGTGGAACTTAATACTGTGAAGACCGTAAACTGTAACCAACCATGAAACTGTCTCGGAGATAAAAATCAGTAGCCAACCATGAAGCGGCTGATAATCTCAATATCAGTTTAGACTAAAGTGACCATGCGCCCAACTTTTAGTGGAAATTCCATCTCTTTGAGACTTCCACCTTTTTCGGCTAGTTCCATCTTCGTCTTCTTTTCCTCATTTTATCATTCCATTGCAAAACCAAAGTATAGAAAACAATTAATTTTAAAAAAAAAATCATATTTTTTGCTGTTCAATCTGTTTTGCATCTTATAGCCAAAAACCAATCAGAAGAATAATATACGCGGCCCTGGCGACAAGGTCTTCTTCAGGTCAGCAGGTTCAGCGCCGCTGTAATTGTGCTTATCTTTCAGTCCAGATATTAATTAATGTCCAAAAGAAATGTTCAACTATACAAAAAGAGTTTTTATTTTAAAATACCACCATTAACATTTATATAATTATCTTTACAGTATTCTATTCTAATTTTTAGCACATTGAAATTCATTACATCTTCTTATCCTTTAATGTAGTGTTAAATTTTCACACCACCTTCGTTGGACCGGGCGGTGAGGTTGTCAGCGATCCTAAGGTAATACGTATGAATTACCTCAAATCGTGGTTCATCATTGATTTGCTCAGCTGTCTGCCATATGACGTGTTCAATGCCTTCGATCGCGACGAGGACGGCATCGGTTCGCTTTTCTCGGCACTTAAAGTGGTGCGACTGCTGCGTTTGGGGCGTGTCGTGCGTAAATTGGATCGGTATCTAGAGTATGGAGCAGCAATGCTAATATTGTTATTGTGTTTCTATATGTTGGTGGCGCATTGGTTGGCGTGCATTTGGTACTCGATTGGGCGTAGTGATGCAGACAATGGGGTGAGCTTCTATCAGTACACCTTGCTTTTGTTATTCCAATGTAAATATAATTTCTTATTTCACAATAGATCCAATATAGCTGGTTGTGGAAATTGGCGAATGTTACGCAATCGCCATATTCGTACATTTGGAGCAACGATACTGGTCCGGAACTGATTAATGGGCCATCGCGCAAGAGCATGTATGTGACAGCGCTATATTTTACAATGACGTGCATGACGTCGGTAAGTTGGTCCACAGTGTAAGCACGGTGGGCAGATGTTTTGTTTTAAATTGTAATGTAAAATCTTGGACATAAACTGTAAACTTTTCTTAATTAAAATTTTTACCTTTTTCCAGGTGGGCTTTGGGAATGTCGCCGCCGAGACGGACAACGAGAAGGTGTTCACCATCTGCATGATGATTATTGCAGGTGCTGTGTTTGACACGTTCCGTTGCCACGTCAATTTCGAGTTACTTTTCGAAATGTGCAACCAACGTTTTCGAAAATATGTGCGCTCAAAAGATTCTGTCATTTTTTTCTAAATTTATTTAGAATTCGTAATTTTTCCTCCAATTGTCAGATTCATTAATGATATCAATTTGTGTTGAAGATGAGCGCGCATATTTGTTCTTTAAAAGAAATTTACATTAGGCACAGCTAGAACTAATAAATGCTGAGTTGGTGTCGTGCTGCGATTTTTATTCGCTAATTGCTTTATTTGTGTCACTATCTCAATTCATATTGGCTTTAGAGTTTTTTGGCTGAATGTCATTTCTGAAAATCTAAGTGCTATATGAATAACATACGTTAGGAAATTCTTACAGCTCCATAGTTGTTGCTTTTTGTAAATACGATAATTAAATATAGCTGTTGTTGTAAATACAAAGAATAGTTGCTAGTTAACACAAACACCATTTCATGCATTTTTTTAGACCTTCCAATCGATATAAAATCAAGAAGTTACTTGCTTACTTACTGAAATTCTTTTAAAAATCTTTCAAACAATTCTCGTATCTGCTTACTACTTAAACTCACCAAATCACATATTAGTTGGGCAATTCTTCTACATGTGTGAGTTTCTTATGTCCTTATTTACACGAATACTATTAAGTAATTTATGATTAGTAGGGAAATAATTTTTGAAATGCTTTCAATGTTACCAAAAAATCGCATAGGTTCTTCTATTCGGTATTGAATTTTTATATTTTGAATGGTAAATCGTTACGCCAAATAGTAGTAGGGAGTAAATGTGGCTAACTTATTATGTAAACATACCAACAAGCGCTCATGCACGAGTATGACAAGTTTTTTGTTGAACCTTTAAACTTCGATGTAAAGCAAAAGATTCTACCATTGTTTTATGAAACTTTGGTCTGCGAATTCGGTCTTAACCTTAGCTTGATTTTTACATGGATTTTTACATGGATTTTTACATGGTTTGAGTTATGCACAGTTTGAGATATATGGAGAATCGAAAATTCAAAATACTGCCGATTCGTTAGAATTTCACTGAAACAACATGAACATCATGCCAAAATTTCAGTCAACTTGACTCGAAAATGGAAAACAAGTTTTTTAAGTCAATTTCATATTTTTTACAAAATCGATTAAGAAACACAAATGTTGGGTTGATTTGAAGAGTCCTTAAAGATACTACAAATAGTGCCTTATAATTAAGCCGCTTCGTTGCCTTTCTATAAGCTAATGAATCAACACAAAAAAGCAAATTGATTGTGTTTATTAAGATCTATTTTGATTTGATGTAGGCAAAATCGTATTTGATAATATGTAACACTATAGCGGTTCAAAAAAAAAATTTTTTGATTTTTTCACGATGTGTCAGCGGATTACAGTAGTCTTATATGTCTGGACAAATTCCATTACTAGGTTTAAGGCTAATATTGAAAACTGGACTAGCGCCATCTGTTTTAAGTAAACAACCCATTTTCCAAAATATTGATTTAAGAAATGGTGCAAGTAACAGACGTTATAAAATTTTCCAACAAAGTGGGTATGGTTTTCGGGAAACTATCGATCTGGGAATTCAAATCCGCGATTTGTTTTTCTTCTTCTTCTCTCTTTCTTACAAAAAAAAAACTGACAATTGACCGGACAAAAGTAAAAAAGTACCGATTTTCTACTTTCTAACTGCAACACCTCAAATATTATGTTACCGGCGATCCCATGCTACATAATTTTTAATGTACTGTTATTTGCTTAAAAGAATGCCGAAACCGCATATCATTATATTATTTCAAAACCAAGATATCTGTATTTTTCTAAATTAACAGACCTGATTTTTTTCAAATCGGAGTCGACAAATTTGCATATTAAGGTGATTCAAACTTTTTTTTTATTTTAAACAGTTATTATCAATCGGGAAATTCGAATCCATGATTAGTTTGTTTTCTTCTTCTTTTTTCTAACTAAAAAATTGAAAATTGACCGGAAAAAAATTAAAAATTTCTGATTTTGTACTTTAAAGTTGCAAAATCACCCCATATTTTTTTGCCGCCTATTCCGTGTTACATCATTTTTAATGTACTGTTATTTGCTTAAAAGAATGTCGTAAGCCACATATCATTTTCTTATTTCCAACTCGAAATATTTTCATTTTCTAAATTGACAGAACTAACAAAATTTGAATTTTTGAAAATGATAGAAAAATCTATATAGTCCATTGAAATGTTACAAAATTTTGGCTGAACCTTGCATTCTGTATAGGACAAGATTTTTTTTTTGTGTTGTGTCGAGGGGATCAGTGTGAGTATAAGTCTCAGTTGTCGGGATTGAAAGCCCCCCCCATTTGGCCACCATTTTAAAAAATGGGTGTAAATAATTTTTCCACGATATCTTAACAGCCGTAGTCTCACAAAGTTTTTTTAAGACTTTTTGAGTAGAAAATTGTATTTTCTACAATATTAATTAATTTTTTTCTCGTAAAATTGAAAATGAAAAAGTTATAATTAAAAAACGACTAAAATATTCGGGTAAAATATTGTTACGAAATTCCTGTCTCTTAGACGATAACTTCGATCTCTTACACTTTTCTGAGTTCGATCACTGGATTGTGTAACAATCAAAAACACACACACTTATTTAATTATAAAATGGTATTAAAATCACAAAAGTTAGTTTTTACACGGTACAATTGTTTATTTCCTTAACATTCAAACTCTAATATGAATCTGGCACTGTATAGACAACTGTTTTACTTTATTACTTAAAATCCACTGTGTTAAAATCAAATGTCTTACTTTACTTTTAAAATCAACTGTATCACTTTATTGCTTAAATTCAACTGCTTCACTTTATTGCTCAAGATGACAACTTTTTATACTACACTCATCACTTTCTCGAATAATCCAGTACCTTCTAAATGTCGTATCGGTGTGGAATCCACAATTATCTAGAATGTTACTAGTACTTTCTAGATGGCGTATCGGCGTGAAGTTCATAATCACTTTCTCGAATAATCCAGTACCTTCTAGATGGCGTTGTACGACGGCGATAATTTCTCTCGGCTGTCGACTTTTATAGTGTACTGCAGCGCCTTTTCGGTTTCTCATTTTTAGTACAAAAACTGCACTTGGCCGCTAGATGGTGTAAAAATATTTATGCAGCCAGTGATGCTAGCTAGTATCGTTTTTTTTCGTTGGTTTTTATTTCGAGAATTTTCTGGCATAAACCAAATTTCGCTACACTACCCTCCGCTTAAACTTGTTCGTCCCGAACAAGAGTCTCTCCGTCTCTAGTATAAAGTGCCAGGCTTTCGATGTGGTCTACTTTTAATTTACTTTTGTTCCCGGGGTATTTTTGGATTCGATACACAACTCATTAATCGTTGTGACGATTGGGTAAGGTCCCTTTCAATGAGTCTGTAATTTAGGAGACAAGCCTCGTTTTCGTTGTGGACTATGTAGCAGCACTAGTTGACCTTCTTTAAACCCTTCAGTATTTGCTCGCAGGTCATACCGAGCTTTCATCTTGTCGCTACCCAAGCATGGGTTGTTTCTGGGACAACGCTTACTCCGTACTTCAAATCTGCTGGAAGCCTTAAGTCCGTACCAAAAATGGCTTTTGCTAGCGTGACTGTACTAGTATCGTGTATTGACGACCGATAAGCAATTAGAAACATTGGTAGATGCTCATCCCAATCTTTTCGTCCTTTATCGACAACCTTTTTAAATGCTCCTCTAGAGTACGGTTCAACCTTTCGACCATGCCATCGGACTGAGGATGCAAAGCTGTGGTACCTGCCTTCTGTATTCTAAGCATGTCACAAACCTCCTTAAAAAGTGTCGACTCAAAATTTCGTCCTTGGTCGGAATGCAACTCTAGTGGAGCTCCATATCGGCAAATTCAATTTTTGATGAAAATGTCTGCCACTGAATAACCAGCAGTTTTGAGCGAATTTTGCCATCCTCGCTTTCCCAGATTCGGTAGAGACAACCATCATGCAACTCCAAACTTTGCCATTGCGCCCAGTATGCTTTACAGATTTGGCTTTCACTTGAGATTTCTTGCCACGCCGGTTTCCTACCCAGCTCCTTATACTTAACTATAGTTGCCAAATCTGTATCACTGCGCTGGTCTCGTTTTACCTCCTCTTTTGTCCACTTTTCTTTAGGCAAAACGTTCAAAAGGCGCACATCAATTGTTCCAGCTCTATTTTCCGTTCGCGAACAATGACCGCATTCAATTTTACATGGACGACGGGAAAGTGCATCCGCATTTCCATGCTGGCTTCCTTTGCATTTTTGACAACTGATGTTCGGCCAATATTTTCACCATCGTCCACCCTATTTTCAATTCTTCTTCTTGGTGAACGTGATGCAGATCGTTTACGACGTGATTTGCAGTCACGTGCCATGTGTCCCTGCTTACCACAGTTGTAGCATTTTCCGCTGAAGCTACTGCTGACGAACGATGAATTTTTCTTTTCAGCCTCCACCTCCATCCGACGAGTTTTTAGTGATGGGCGGCATGTCAACGCAATCGTCTCTTGAGTGAGGGCAACCGTCACTGTTTCGTTAAATGTTGTCTTCGGGTTCCCCATTGTCTCGCGTTTTGTATCTGAGTCACGTATGCCGTCAATCAACGCCTCTATTTTGAATTTTTCAGCTACGACACTTAACTCGTCAGGATAGGAAAGGTGTGCCAATCGCTCAATATCCGCAGCATAATCCTGCAAGGACTCACCAGATTTCTGGATACGACTTTTCAACTCCAATCTGTGAATCTTCTTCATGTGGTCACTGCCATATTTTCGCTGTAAGGCATCCATCACCGCTTTGTAATTTTTCTGCTCCGCCACTGGAACCGTTTGCAATACTTCTGCAGCTGCGCCTTTTAATGCCACAATTAGCGCTGCAGCTGCGCTTTCGTTATCCCAACGATTGTGACCAGATGTTGTTTCGAACAGGAGCTTGAAAACACTAAATGGCGTTGTTCCATCGTACGAGGGTGCCTTAAGCCTCTCTGCGCTGATTTCTCTTATCACTTGAGTGGCTGGTTCGCTTATTTCCAACTGTTGAATCATTTTATTAACGTTTTCAAATTTATTTTGAACTTTTTCCTTGAATGATTCAACGTCATCTCGCAACTCAGTCATTTTTGCATCGAGGCCATTTACCATTTTGGTAACCTCCGTTCGAACAGCCTCAATGTATTGATTCATTGCGTGGATCTGCGTCGCGTTCTGACTTAAGCTCTGATCTATTTGCAGTGCATTTTGACTTAAGCTCTGATCAATTTTTTCCCGAACCGCCTGGATCTGCAGCGCGTTCTGACTTAACTTCTGGTCTATTTTTTCCTGAATGGCCTGAATATTGCTATTCATCTGTAGATTTATTGTCTGCGTTATCGCCATTAACATTTTCTCGAACTTTGACACATCTACAACTTCATCACTTGCCGCCGGTCCAGAAGCTTCTTCCACTTTCGCTGCTGATTCTGATAAAGGGCGACCGTGACATGGTGTGAACTGACATACCTGTTCAGTGGCGAAAGTGATTTACATATGTTATACATATATATAAACTAAAAACTAATACTGATTTTTGCACAAAATTCCATAAGCAAAAACCTTAAAAGTGCGTCAAAGTGTGGAAAAAAAATATTTGGCAAAACATGAATGTACATTCAACAAAAATTTTTATACTTTTAAAAATACACTGAAAAACTAAAAACACAAAAAAAAAATAAAACCACAAACTGGATTTAATTAATTGATTTAAGCAAATCTTTTATTGTTTAAAAATTATTTCTTTTAAATAAAGAACAAAAAAAACATCTGCATCGGCATTGATAAAAAACTGATGTTAGGCAACTGTACATGCATAACATTGCCCACAAGAAATCGAACGAGAAGCTCAGCAAATTGAAGCAGAATCAGCAAAATCAACTGTAGATGAAAATAACGGAACAGTGCAAAGTACCCAAAATCCTCGAAGAAACAACTACACAGACTGAACTGCATGGCTTTTTATGAATCATTTTTTTTTTTTTGTGTCATAATTTTAAATTTCACTTCAAGTAGAGCTTGAGAAGTTTAGGGTTAAATCTTAATTGATTTTGAAAAAAAATGTAAGCGAAATTCCCGAAACTCGAGAAAGTTATCGCAGACAAATAATTGAAGCGTATAACATATTTTTTCATTACGCGTTTAAAGAATATAAAAAAGAAGAGGTTAAAGAAAATAAGAAATCGTACGCAGATTCACTTGCGTATGTACAAAAGAAATTTTTAGATTGCTTAAATAAATTGCATTGTCCACATACAATTGTGGAAGGCATAAAAACAACAATAGATTCAAGAGATCTGGCACTGTATAGACAACTGTTTTGTTCTATTACTTAAAATCCACTGTGTTAAAATCAAATGTCTTACTACTACTTTAAATCAACTGTATCACTTTATTGCTTAAATTCAACTGTTTCACTTTATTGCTGAAGTTCAACTGCTTTTCGACAACTCAAATGAAATCCACAATTATCTAGAATGTTACTAGTACCTCCTAGATGGCGTTTAACGACGGCTATAATTTCTCTCGGTTGTCGACTTTTATAGTGTACTGCAGCGCCTTTTCGGTTTATCATTTTTAGTACAAAAATTCCACTTGGCCGCTAGATTGTGTAAAAGTATTTATACAGCCAGTGATGCTAGCTAGTATCGTTTAGTTTTCTTTCGTTGGTTTTTATTTCGAGAATTTTCTGGCATAAACCAAATTTCGCTACAATATCATTTAAGGACTTTAAATTTTTTTCTATTGATTTAATTAAAAAAAATACTCCAGACGTGTTTTGTAGGCCATTTTATTCCAAACAATTTCCTATACTCACTTTTTAAATTTATTTTTATTGAGAAGCATTAGGGCGGTTCGAAGGGATCAAACCAAGAGGAGACTTGTACGTTATAGTGATTCAGACACAAAGAAAGTTTATAAAAATCGTTCTGCTTTTAGTATATTGTTCTATATGTCCTCCGAAATTAGTATGCCTTTTTTCAGAACTTTAAGTACATTCTAGAGGTCGCTCAATCCGCCACAAGCATTCAAGACTATTGAATACGTAGTTGTGGGTGTCAAAGACGATTAACGGCCAGAGACTAATTTTAATATCTCCATATATGTGGTCTTTGAGCCGCTGATTAATAAAACCAAGGTGCCAAAATCCTAAGTTACTTGCAACACCCACAAAAATACAAAAAAAAAACCCTATTAATGGTATTTTTCACGATAATTTCAGAAATAATAAAAAAACACATCCAACGAAATTCGCCTTTTTTAATAGTAATTTGTACATGTGATTCGTTTATATAAAATTTTAGAATAAGAGATAATTCGAGAGGGCAGGGCCAGCCTCAGGTAGTGCGAGGCCCATGCAACCAGTAGGTGCGAGGTCTCTTACAACCAGTACACATAATGAAAACCTCTCCCTTTACTCTACTTTTATTTTTTCTTTTTTATACAACTGCATTAGCTTTGTTCTTCGCCTTCAGCAATTGCATGAATGTAATTGCATAAATTTTATGCACTGAAAACAAAAAAAAATCTCAGATCTTAGCGCCTACAACGCTATAAAAACAGTTCCGAAGCGATTGATCAGCGTTTATCGAAAAAAAATGTGGCTCGCGAAACCCACTGCAATCTAATTAATTTGGCGCAATTCTGTCAAAATTAATTTATTTTTAAAGCCTATAGTATTTGACATCTATACACTAAATTTTATGAAGATTACTCTCTTAGCAGACTATTCATAACAATAAACAGTTTTTGCTTATATGGGAGGTGCCACGCCCACAGGTACTATTGGATCAAATTTTTGTATTAAGAGACCTTATAGCAAATATATCTACCTCATTAAATTTCAAAATTATTACGTTGTTCGTTCTCTTAACATAACGTTTATAAATATTGTGGGCGGTGCCACGCCCTTCAACGAGTTTTTTCAGTACAGTGGCTGAGCTTGTATTGATAACTGCTTTCAGCGGCATCATCTCCAAAATTTTTATGAAAATCGTTTGTGCCAATTTTGAGATATATGGAATCTAAATTTTTAACAATTTAAAAGTGCCACGCCCACTTTTTCAATTCCGCCCATTTTTATCTCAATTCAAGAAATATTTGATATTTATCCGTTTACCAAATTTCATTGCAATATCTTGAACGCCTTACAAGATATGGTGGTATAAATGATAAAATTTAGGGTTGTGCCAGGCCCCTGTACGACCTTTTGGAAACTTGAAACCCAGGCTAATCCTAAGTTGGTTCATATGTGCACCAAATTACCAAGTTTCATCAAAATCGTTGCATTTTTTTTCAAAATTGGGCTGGGTAAATATACATATAGTAAGGGCGGTAGGCGTGTCCGACAACCGATTTCGCCCATTTTCAATAGCAAGATGCCTGCAAGAAGATGTGACCTGTGTGTGAAAGTTTCATTCAATTAGTTTTCTTGGTTTTCCCGTAAACCTGATTTCAACAGACGGACAGAGACAAACAGACAGACAGACAGACAGACAGACAGACAGACAGACAGACAGACAGACAGACAGACAGACAGACAGACAGACAGACAGACAGACAGACAGACAGACAGACAGACAGACAGACAGACAGACAGACAGACAGAAAGACAGACAGACAGACAGACGGACATGGCTAAATCGACTCAGATGGTGACGCTGATCAAGAATATATATACTTTTCCATACCTGCCACGCCCCCTTCTATGCGTTACAAACGAAGAGACAAAGTGAATATACCCTCGGTGTAGGGTATAAAAAATGAGTATTGGAAATTGTTTGGAATAAAATGGCATACAAAACACGTCTGGAGTATTTTTTTAATTAAATCAATAGAAAAAAAGTTATAGTCCTTAAATGATATTTTACCCGAAAATTTTAGTCGTTTTTTAATTATAACTTTTTCATTTTCAATTTTACAATAAAAAATATTTTAATCAATATTGTAGAAAATACAATTTTCTACTCAAAAAGTCTTAAAAAAACTTTGTGAGACTACGGCTGTTAAGATATCGTGGAAAAATTATTTTCACCCATTTTTTAAAATGGCGGCCAAATGGGGGGGCTTTCAATCCCGAAAACTGAGACTTATGCTCACACTGATCCCCTCTACAAAACACAAAAAAAAAATCTTGTCTTATACAAAATGCAAGGTCAATGTAACATTTGTAACATGGACTAATAGAATAGTTCAAATTATGCCAGTTCTGTTAATTTAGAAAAATGCAGGTGTCTCGGGTTCGAAATAAGAAAATGATATGCGGTTTACGGCAGGGAATGTTTTTCAAAGTTTTTTTATATAAATCAGTAGCTGCAAGTGGTAGAAATTAGTGTACGGAAAATTTTTTCAAAAAATATTGTTTTTGTAATAATTATTGCTAATTAAAGTTTTCATTAACTTTTTTTTCAAAATGCTATAAGTTTTGTACTGCTTGACTGATCGTGACGTTTGTGTATGTTATGTGTGTGGTTCTTTACTTTTATTCTCCGTTTCTTTTTAGATAAAAAACATATGTATTTTCGTTCAATTTTATTGCAAGTTTTATACAGTTCTCTCGAATAACTTCTACATTTTTTGTCCGATATCCGCAAAATTATACTTAAAATATTTGCAAAAGAACATTCTTTCATTTTTAATTCTAAAAATATAAAAAAGAAAAAAATGTTCATTCAAATGGAGCAATTGAAATTTAGTGATTTTTAAAAAAGACCATAAAAGTCAGTTTTTTTTTTAACTTTGAGCGTTTATAACTCCATCAAATCTTATTCGATCAAGGAACAAGCATACTGTTAGAAAGGGAATAAAAATATTTTTGGAGTGCTGAAAAGCGTTTTAGAGTCGAAAAAAATTAATCGAGATATAGCCAAATAAGTAAATGAAATAAGTGCCGAAAAAGGGTTTTTTGGGGATATCTCAAAAACGATTCTTAAGAAAAAATAAATGGTTGCCATTTTTGGAAACTACGCCCCAAAATACATGGAAAAAGACTATGAGAAACCTGATCCTTTTTCTTGTAAGGTAGTGTTATTGATTTTTTTGAAAAATTACAAAAATTTTATGTATTTCTCGTCCGCCGGTCTCACTATAATATTTATACCGTCAAAACTAATTGAGGCTCCACGATTTTTTTGACGAATTATAGTTTAGAAGGGTTTAATGAACCTCTGTAATTTTTTTCCAGATTCTTTCACATCATTAAAACTCAATTGTTGATAAAAAAAAATGCTAATTAAAAATGCAAAATTTTTGGAACTTTTTTTTTTAATACATACTTATTATCTACAGAAACAAAAAAATTCGTCACGATCAGTCAAGCAGTACAAAACTTATAGCATTTTGAAAACAAAATTAATGAAAACTTTGATTAGCAATAATTATTACAAAAACAATTTTTTAAAAAAATTTTCCGTTCACTAATTTCCACCACTTGCAGCTACTGATTTATATTAAAAAACTTTGAAAAACATTTCAGACATGTCGGTTTCACGTATTCTGACCCGGCATTATTTTAAGCAAATAACAGTTTATGAAAAATGATGTACCATGGGATCGGCGGTAACATAATATTTGAGGTGTTGCAGCTAGAAAGTGGAAAACCGGTACTTTTTTACTTTTGTCCGGACAATTGACAGTTTTTTTATAAGTAAGAGAGAAGAAGAAGAAAAACAAATCATGGATTTGAATTCCCCGATCGACAGTTTCCTCAAAACCATACCCACTTTGTTGGAAAATTTTATAACGTCTGTAGTTTGCACCATTTTTTAAATCAATATTTTGGAAAATGGGTTGTTTACTTAAAACAGAGGGCGCTAGTCCAGTTTTCAATATTAGGCTTAATCCTAGTAATGGGCTTCTGTAATCCGCTGACACATCGTGAAAAAATCAAAAAGTTTTTGTTTTGAACCTTTCTAATGTAACACATTTGAACCTTGGCGGATCAATCATAGACAGAAAAAATTATTTCGAATCGAAAATTTTTCGATTCGAAATCATTATTTGGTATTATTTAACCTGCCCGCGCTTTTAAGCCGATTAGTACGATATTCCAAGCCTGATATATTTTTCATTTTACATTGACGAGTCCGCTTATCAACAGATGAAACAACTCAAATTTTTGACAGTAAAATCAAATCTTATCTCAGCTATATATCGTATGGAAATTGTGAATCCGGTTTCTGAGCAAAAGTTGTAAAGGTTGTTCAAATTTGAGGTATATTTTTAAGCTTTAAATAAAAGACACAAATTGTGTGAAATCTTTATTTATTATTGTTGTTAGTTCAAGTAAATTGATTTCGGGTAATAATGAAATAGAAAGTCGTTCAAATCACTTCCTCTGATAGCTCGGAAGGATGTCAATCTTCTACCAAAGTATTAACTTTTTCGCATAATGATAGTTCAATTGGTGATATTTTCTCGATGATGTTGTCTTTGAAGTGTAGAACAGTTAAAATATTATTTGCATAAGTTTTACTCTTCAAGAAACCCCATAAGAAGAAATCCAATGGCATTAAATCGCATGATCTTGCTGGCCAATTCACGTCTGCTCTTCGAAAAATTACTAGATTATTAAACTTCTCTTTCAGAAGATTGATGGGTTGCGTTGCTGTGCGGCATCTTGCAACGAACTGTTGAAACCACATATTCGCGCATCAATATCTTCCAATTGACTCCAGAAAAAGCTTATAATCACCTCTCGATATTGAGTTCTATTTACAGTAACTGCATTGCAATTTTGATTTTCGAAGGTCAAAATATTGTTTCATTTTGATGAATATTGTTTTGTTGACAATGTTTGACAAGCTGCTGACTTGGCATATATTATTACATGATAAATTAAACCCTTGTTGTGCTTCGATTTTTCAAAATTTCGAATGATAAAAAATAATTTTTTACATATTTGTTATTCCATATTGGTCATTTTTTAAGTAACTACACGCTTTTTTAAAGATTTTTTGAAACGAAATATCTCAAGCTATAGGGCATAGAAAAGGAAAACTTGCAATCATTTTTGTCAAAAATAAATGTATTATCTGTTGTTGGATATGCCCTAGGACGCTGCCCTTTGGGACTCCAGCTCTGAAAGTGTAGAAGTTCGAATTTTCTTCATCAAGTGTTACTCTGATTGTTCTCTCATACAATTATGACTCAAGCAGCTGACAAGGACTAGCCGGTAGCAGTTTGCTTATTTTATATATAAGACCTTGGTGCCATACTCAATCAAATGCTATATTTTTTTTCAAATATTACACGATGAACTTGATCGATGGTTGAACTTTATTTCTGAATCCAAATTGAAAGTCTTGAAATTTTGAATTGAAATATTGATCAACGGCTTGATGCGCTTCAGTAATAATTTCTCGAACAGTATTGAAATTGACGATAACAAAGATATTGGTCTATATGAAGTTACTTGGCATGGTGGATTGTCTGGCCTCTTTATATTGATGACTTTTGCTACTTTAAAGCATTTCGGTACGTATTTTAGTAGAAAATAGGCATTAAATAAGTATATTATCATGATAATTGGCTTACGTGCTAGTTCTTTAAATAAGCCTGGAGATATTTTATCTATACCAGGTACCAGATTATTATCGATTTTTTGTGCTATTTCTACTGTCGTGACTAGGTGTGTCTTGCTTTTCTCCTATCCTTGATTGGATCCCTGATCTTAAATGAATATATCACTTCTTGTTCAGCTCGTTTTTGGAGCGGGAGTAACTTCAGCAGCTGCTGCACGAATTTGTCCAAGGAGACTAAGTGTTTATTCATCAAGCTCTGATTTGGTATGTAATCTCACTCTAAGTTGATTCGGCTATCCAAGTTTTCTCTGAATAAGTCCCAGTTCGTGTACTTTTTGGTAAGGTTTTGCTTTTTTTTCTTCTTTTTATTGACTGATGCACTTAAGATTAATAGGACTTGAGTATGATCTATTTTTTAATCGTTTAATCCTTTTGCTACAGCAAAATTGATTGATATTCCTTTTATCATAAATAAATGTATCAAGTCAGGATTTTTGTTGTTATCTCTAGACCAGTATGTAGGAGAGCGTGATGAGTTTGATTCATTTATTGCCTTTAAAAGTTCGTTGCCTTTACCAGGGGTAATCAACCGAGACCCCTGGCGTTATGTTTGACACTGTAGTCTCCTCCAATGATGAATATTGGCCCCAGGTTACTGAAAATGTTTAAATATTGTTTTTTTTCAATGGTATGGCAAGGCGGGCAATATATAGAACCCATGTTTCATTCAGCTCCTTTTTATTGAATTAGAATAATAGTAGCATGAATATGATGTTCTCTTAATTCCTCTTGTTCAAAATGTTGTATATTTTCTTAGATATATGGGGCTGTTCATCCATGGGCTCTTTCGCTAAGATGTGTAGTCCAATATGCAGTATAACCCTTAATTTTAATGTAGTTAGATTGTGAGAAATGCGTTTCGGATATTAGGGCGATATCTATATTATTGACTCTAAAGATTATTTCTAGTTCTCGGGTTCCTTGATTGAGCTCGTTTGCATTTCATGTCATTATCGTAAGGAGTTGGTTACTCATGATTATTCGTTTTGACTTGTTTGTTTGCTGGGGACCGGCTTACCAGCTTGTCCATCCTTTCATTTAATTGGTTAATACTATCCTGCAATGATCTGAGCAGCACCATAATGTCAGCGTAAGTTGTCTCGTTATTACTTGGAGTTACAGTTTTAAGATATCCAAATATATTTTGGGACTTGTGCATAGCTTGCTCCAGAAGTTGATGGATTTTGATGCTCTTGTAGCTTAGTAGGTTGTCCTCTAAGTCGTTGAACAATTTCTGTTTTAGTAGGCTGTTGTGCCTTAAGTTTTTTTTTTTGATAGACTGCACAGCCCTTTTAATTAGGTTTGTGTTCGTTGGTTTTAATGACATATTTGGTGTGATGTTCACCAGCACATTTGACACATTTCGAATGTCGATTACAAAAGTTGTTAGTGTGTCCCAACTGCTAATAGGTAAGTAAGTTCGTTATGAAATGCCTATTACTTTTTTAAGTGGTTCTATCTTCACTTTGCATTCCAGTAAAGGGGACGTCCACAAATTACGTGATTCAAAATAGGGGGAAGGGGATCCGGAAAAATCTCACCAAGGCGGAGGGGGGGTCAGTAGAAATCTCACGTCAACTTATTAATGCAGAGACTATCACCCCTATCACGAATATCCGGAGGAAAACGATTATCTTGGATTTTTTGTTTCTCGAGAGGAGTATTTTACGATCATAAATAATTGAGGATTGGAAAACTTCATATCCAGTCAGTGCTGCCAAAATATTTCCAATTACTTCCATTCGGTCCAAAATCACAGTTGCATTTTTCATATTTGACATTAGTTTATCAGTAATTTTGCATATTTGACATTAGCTTACCTGTCAACTGAACAATTTTATAAATAAAAATTAATTGCATTTATCTATATCACAGAAAAAAATCACCTAAAATATAGTATAGCAAAGCTTTATAGTTTGCCATCCATTCCTTTTCATGAAGATTCTTACCGTATCCGAATTGGATTCCATGTACTAGACCAATATCAGTAATTGCTTTTTGTTTGTGTTGCTCGATCTTGTAAATATGTTAAAAAAATCTTTTTATCAAATAAAATTACAAAATATTGCTAGCATTGACTCTTTCCTCATTAAATTTCAATTTTCAAATTCCCCAAAAATCTTCCACGATCGCAAAGCAGGGGATTGGAGAAAAAATCCGAAGGAATGTTTATTCATGATAGGGGTGTACATATCGCTCACTTACTTCAAGACTGGCATAACTCAAAAAACGTGATTTTTG
The DNA here is from genome assembly GCA_949775025.1 of Tricholauxania praeusta. NCBI lineage: Eukaryota > Metazoa > Arthropoda > Insecta > Diptera > Lauxaniidae > Tricholauxania > Tricholauxania praeusta. The sequence goes on from OX459028.1 coordinate 115,424,350, forward strand.
AGTTAATGATGCAGAAATGTCCGCCATTTCATGTTTTATTTTGTGTCAAAAAATCAGAAAATTATCTCATAAATTTGCTTTGTGAGAAGAGTTTATATAGACATACTTTTCATTATTTTCATATAAAAAGCAACTTTTTGAAAACTTTGAATGCGTTTTTCTCCCACTTTATGTTTTTTGAGTTATGCCAGTCTTGAAGTAAGTGAGCGATATGTATTCTTGTAGCAGATTACATTTAAAAATTATGGGGCAAGTCTCACGGAAGGGAGGGATTGGATAATGGGGCATAGCTCACCATGGGGAGAGGGGGGGGGTTCGGATTTTAAAAAAAAAACACCTCACGCTCCAAATGCAATGTGATTGATTTAAAATTTTTCGCTCCATTAACTGTTATCTTCTTTTTCACATTTTGGACACTTATTACTTCATGACCATGATTGTTAATGGCTGAAGCCATTTCCTGGGTAATCATGGAAAATGGGACTCCTCTGATCACAAATCTATAAACTCCTTCAATTTTGAGTTTATAAATGTGATATTCTATGTCTTGAAAATTTCTGTTTGGATCTCCAGACTCTGTACGAATTACATTTTTGATTTGTCCATAATCAGTATCGTCTTGAGTGATCGTGACATCTTTGTTGGATATAACCTTAAATTGATCGGCTCCGCTTGCTTTTTATTACTACATTTCTAAAGCCATTGAATCTCTTTTTGATGTTGCTAAGTTTTTCTCACTGCTAGTTTTTGCTGAGGTGTAATAGCGCTTCACTTGCGTTTTTGTTTTCAAATAGTTTTTCTATTTTTGACTGTGGTGAAATAGTTTTCTAGTTCACTTTCATCGGTCTGAAATATTTCGCATCAAATGCAAATGTTATTTCAACTTTGCTTACGCAGAAAAAAAAATTCCATGATATCAAACAATATCGTGTGCGATTTCAATGAATTTTTTGCATAATTTTCAGTCATAGAAACAGTTTTTCTGATATGGGTCATTCCATCTATAATTTGCTTTATTTACCCTGACGTGTTTTAAATTGGCTGAAAATTTTTTGAGTGATTAAGGCATTATCTAATATATAGAAAAATATTATATCAAACTTTTTCGACCAATAGTTTTGATAAGAAAATTAATTTCTTAACCCTGTTCAGAGCCGCTCGTAAATAACACAAAAACTTGAATGATAAATATAAACAACAAACACAATTCAAATTCGCTTTCATATTATTTTTAGGTAGCTGTGTACTAGTAGATGACAAAAAAACTGCAAGTTTGTAAAAATTAACGCCTAAGCGTTATATATACACTGAAAGAAAGAAAAAATTACGTTTCAGGAAAACATCGATTTCTCAAATACTCCAAAATCGATTTCAGTTTTTTTAGACTCAAAATGTTCAGAACATATAGGAGTACCATCCTTTAAACTTTCGTTCATGTGTTTGTACCATATTTGATTTGACAAGCATTTTAGTGAAGACTTATGAAACTTAAAAATAAAATTTGGGTATTCCATTGATACTTGTGTTAATTTTTCGAGGTTTTTTTGTAATTTTTATAATTTTTTCAGACTTTCGAAATCTTCTGCTTTTTTCAATTTTAAAAAGTTTTTCAATATTTTTAAGTTTTCCATTTTTTTTGAAAATTTCAAAAATTTAAGGAATATTAAAAATTTTAAAAATGAAAAAATTGGTTTAAAATTAAAAACTTAACTATTTTCAATTTATGCCGGTTTTTTAAATTTTTCCATTTTTAAAATTTTAAATATTTATTAAATTTTTGAAACTTTCAAAAAAAATGGAAAACTTAAAAAAATTGAAAAACTTTTAGAAACTGAAAAAAGCTGAAGATTTCGAAAGTTTGAAAATATTATATAAATTACAAAAAAATATCGAAAAATTAACAAAAGTATCAATGGAAGATCCAAATTTTATTTTTAAGTTTCATCAATCTTTACTAAAATGCTTGTCAAATCAAATAGGGTGCAAAACCATAAATGAAACTTCCAGGGATGGTACTCCTATATGTTTTAAACATTTTGAAAAACTCAGCTTTTTTCAATCTATGCCAATTTTTGAAATTTTTCTATTTTTAAAATTTTAAATATTTCTTAAATTTTTGAAATTCTCAAAAGAATAGAAAACTTAAAAAAATTTAAAAACTTTTAAGAATTGAAAAAAGCTGAAGATTTCAAAAGTCTGAAAAAATTATAAAAATTACAAAAAACCCTCGAAAAATTAGCACAAGTAACAATGGAATACCCAAATTTTATTTTTAAGTTTTATAAATCTTCACTAAAATGCTTGTCAAATCAAATATGGTACAAACACATGAACGAAAGTTTAAAGGATGGTACTCCTATATGTTCTGAACATTTTGAGTCTAAAAAAACTGAAATCGATTTTGGAGTATTTGAGAAATCGATGTTTTCCTGAAACGTAATTTTTTCTTTCTTTCAGTGTATATATAACGCTTAGGCGTTAATTTTTACAAACTTGCAGTTTTTTTGTCATCAACTAGTACACAGCTACCTAAAAATAATATGAAAGCGAATTTGAATTGTGTTTGTTGTTTATATTTGTCATTCAAGTTTTTGTGTTATTTACGAGCGGCTCTGAACAGGGTTAAGAAATTAATTTTCTTATCAAAACTATTGGTCGAAAAAGTTTGATATAATATTTTTCTATATATTAGATAGTGCCTTAATCACTAAAAAAATTTTCAGCCAATTTAAAACACGTCAGGGTAAAAAAAGCAAATTATAGATGGAGCGACCCATATAACAAAACTTGATTTGTTCTTTGTCATCCTACAGGTTTTGTTGAAACTTAAAATAAATTTATTGATTTCAAAAAAACATTTGTAAATGTTCCAAATACTTAGTTCGTATTTTCAAGGAAGGTCTGTCAACCTTTCTTTGATTCAACAAAAACATTCTTTTTTTTCAATTAGCGCTTTTTTTTGTCAGTATTAAAGAAAACAATTGGTCAGTTCAATAAATTTACAAAAAAACTTTGGTGCAAACATAGAATGAATTAGGCATATGGGACGTTCTTTTACAAACCGAACGAATTTTGACGAAAATTGACCGACACATTTTTGATTTGGCTGAAATTTTTTTAGGGGTTCTGTATCGGCAAATAAAGATATACGTGTTCGAGGATTTTTTTGAAAAAATTTTTTTTTTACAAAATAGAGCAAATTTAAATTTTGAGAATTTCGTGATTTTTGACATGGAGGCTCACTTTCATAAGTTCATGACTCCAGTTTTATTGAAGCTAGAAAATGGATTTTATTTTAATTTTAAAGTTAAGAGAACGAACTTTAAAAAAAATTATTTATTAAAAAATGATTAACAAATTAATATTGTTATAAACAATTTAAGTGTTTAAACCAATTTTCAATAATTTCCCCCACTCTGTATCAAATTTCTAATATGACCATCGTGTTCTACGTCAAATTTTCTATCAAAAACGTTTTATTTTTTAATGGGAAAACTATTATTACTATTAGAAATAAATTATTTTATATAGTGCGGCACGCGTATTCTACACTAATTTACAAATTTGGAGTTCATCTCGAGATCTGGTTTCTCATAGACTTTTTTCTATTTATTTAGGGGCGTAGATTCCAAAAATGGCAACCATTTTTTTTTAAGAATTGTTTTTGAGATATCCCCAAAAAACCAAATTTTAATTGAACAACCTTTAATATGAGTTCAAGACAGTCTTAGCTTCAAAAAAAAACTATATCTGAAAGATGTACTGAACAGTCTTTAGACTACAGCGTAAAAACCCAATAAATTGACAATTTTTAAAAAACACGAAAAGTTTCACATATTTCTTACTTTAAATGCAAGTTAAAAAAATAGGTATCTAAATTTTAATTGAACAACCTTTAATATGAGTTCAATACAGCCTTAGCTTCAAAAAAAACTATATCTGAAAGATGTACTCAACAGTCTTTAGACTACAGCGTAAAAACCCAATAAATTGACAATTTTTAAAAAACACGAAAAGTTTCATGTATTTCTTACTTTAAATACAAATTAAAAAAATAGCTATCTGAATTTCAATTGAACAACCTTTATTATGAGTTCAAGATAGCCTTAGCTTCAAGAAAAACTATGGCTGGAAGATGTACTCCAAAAAAAAAAAAAAAAAAAAACGAGGCCAGCTAAAAAGCCCAATCTGATGGATTTGCTGATATGTGTGTGGATTTTTACTTTCCCTTTAAACAATTTTCTGAGCGTTCAGATTTTGTGAGTCTGAAATGACAGTAACTATTTAGGAACTATTTATTTGACATTACTTAAAAGTGAAAAGTAGGATTTGAAAAACCTTATAATTATTGATAAAATTTAAACAGATATGAGCTGGTTAAAAATTCCAATGTTTGAATTGATTTTACTAATTCAGTAACGAAGTTTTTTATTTGCACTAACTGTGAAACATTTAGATGATTAAGCTAAAATATTTTGTTGTAAAATCAGATAATTTGAATTTAAAAATCTAACAAAGTATTTCGAATTTGAAAATATTTTCTTTAATTTAAAGAAATGAATAATTGAATTTCAGAAATTTTATTCATAGAATTGCAATTATATGATTTTACCAATTCTGTTTTTTCAGTGTAAATTAGCGATTATCATGTCTTGTTTTTGGCACATTAATATCAAATCGCTTATTCGATTGGTTAGAAATATGATTTAGGCCCCGTTCAACCACGCGACCATAAAGCCGGCTCTGATTTTAAAATAGAATTTCTGTCAAACACTGTCATGCCACCTATTGGTCAAATGCAGAATTATAAAACTTAAGCGTTTTATTCACGTGAATAAGACACGACTATTTTAATATTTTCAAAAACAAGCTTAAAGCTTTGATCGACACTGTTGCTTTGTGTTCCTTCTTATACGAACTTTTTTATTGAAGCTTCAAAATAAAGATGAACAGATCAAAACCCAATACTTATCTGACAACTGCAACGGGATTCATTTGCATGCAAACCATTTTCTTTCTCCGGTGCTGTCGTTGAAGCTCTGTGCCCCACTCCAAGGTTGAACTATTCCTCTCAAAATGTTCTTTCGAATAGGTATAAGTTACTGCACAGGTATTAAGTTTTAACTCAAATTTGTTTATTTTTTATTAGCACATATGGGCGGGTAATCAAAAAGTCCGACATCGGCCAATTCCTAACAGAAAAAATATTTATACCTATCGATGTGCAGATATCGAAAATATTTTTTCCGAAATTAATTTGTACCAATCGATGGAGAAAAAGTTTAAAATTTATTTTTAGCTGATTCGGCTAATTTTCATACAAAAACTTCTAGACCAACAGATGGAGAAAGGTTGAAAATATATTGGATGTCACAAGGGAGGTTCGGAGTTTCCTTAGTTCCAGACTTCAGACTTATTTGTAAAAGAATATTTTTCACCAATCAATGGGATCCAAATGACCTTGGACCTCATCAAGGACTGTTTCGCGTCGCCAAAGTGCCCGATTTCAGCGCTTAAAAGCTCCTTTAACAGCACAGGCGCCCGTATATAGACTGTTATGAGGCAAGTCCCAGGTTGCACCATTGTCGACACATACTGGACATTTTCGACCATTCTCTAACTATTGGTGAACATTTTTTTTAAAAAAATGAGCCACAATCGGGCACTTGAAGAACACAAGATTGTCTCTAGTAAAGTTTAAAATCTATTTTCGACCTTTTTTCATCGATTGATGTTAATTTTTTTTCAAAAAAATCGGCAGAAATGTGACAGTTTCATTTTTGATACCTTAAATCCATTTTCAACTCATCTTTATCAATAATTCATTTTTGAATGAATACATTATATTAAAATAAATTATTCAAATACATTATATTAAAATAAATTATTCATGCCAAACAAGAATTTCAAAAATTTGCCGAGATCGGGCGCTTTTGACCGCCTCTGGTGATATCTATGATCTTTGTTCAATCTCTCTTCATCATTGATGCAAACAAATTTTTTTCTAAAATCTGGGCGCTTTCGACCAAAACCCATTTTCAACCTTTCCCCATTGATTGGTGAAAAGAATTAGAAACAGATTGACTTGTTGTTTTGAATATTAATATGTATCAGGGTTACCAAGTCGAAAAGAAAAAATTCGCTTCTCGAAAAAAAATGTTGCCTGAAATGGTAAAAGTAATTTTTTTTGATGAGCTTTTTTTTTGAGGTCATCAATATTAACCCTCCGTTGTGCGCAAACATCTGGCAAGTCACATTCGAACTCAATAGGTCGTATCTCAATGGACCCCTATGTATGTTCATTTAATGGACATGTAAATATTGCGCTTTTGGTCATGCCCTTGAACTTATATACATACTACCAGCCAGATAAATATTTTCGGTTTCTAGATTTTCAGATTGGTTCTGGCATATGTCTTATTACTTGCAGAGGTAAAAATATTGATAAAATGACAAAAAAATTTGTATTTTTGTTTGTTTTCGTTTTATTTTCGAATATATCAATGTTATAATTGACTTTTATGATGAATTATGATAGAAATTATTTATTTTAAAGTTGACTTTAGAAACGAGATAAATGAGAAAAAGTGCAGTCGAAATGAAAATGCAAGAGATGAAAGTGAAATGGAAGTGAAATAAATAATCACCAATTCATTCTTAATATCTGAAGCCTCATTTTCGTCTGACACATATTCAAAATCTCAATCATCCTCATCGTTCAAGGATGGATCAAATTTTTCCAACTCTTTTCCGTCTTTAGTAGCTATTCCACGCACAATATGGTTGGCCAAAGTTGCTGCCAATTCGGATAAAATTGGTCTTTACTGCGGCGAGTGAGCGTATTATAAAAAGTTACACTTCATTACGCATTACGGTCGATGTTCCAGTATTTTTTACTAGAAGACCAGAGGAATAGAAAAATTAAAAACCCTTGAAAACAGGCCAAAATTCAAGCTTAAATGAAGTAAATTCGGGTAATTTATCTTTTAAAGATAGTTTTCCAAAGTAATTTTTTGAGCTGAATTGAATTGAATTGAATGAGCCAAAATTAACTCATCACATAAGAATTCTGTAGTTTTTTGTCTACTTTTAAGGCCATGTACAGAAGAAATTTGTTAAGCTTATTTGTCATAAAAGCATCAGTTAGATCCGTTCTTTCCCTTTAAAATAAGCCCCTCTCCTCTACAAGTAACCGGATTAACCTTACAGGCAGAGTAGGCACGTACCTATGGCGGCACGATTTAAAGGGCGGGAAATATTGGCGGAACTTTGAAAAATTGTTTTATTCGTGGGAATTCGATTTTCCGCCTATTTCGTTGGCACGCGTACCAACATTATGTTGAAATTTGTTGTATCAAATTAAATGCTGTAAATTTTGCAACTGCCTAGGGGCGGTAAATTGATGTCTACTTAAAACAAATGTTTTAAAAAACATTTAAAAAACATTTGTTTTAAGTAGGCAACAAATGTTTTAAAAAACATTTAAAAAACATTTGTTTTAAGTAGGCAACCCATTTTCCAAAATATTGACTTAAAAAATGGTGCATGTTACAGAAGTTATACAATTTTCCAACAAAGTGGGTACGATACGAAAATGGGTTGTCTACTAAAAACAGAGGGCGCTAATCCAGTTTTCAATATTAATCCCAGTAATGGGCTTGTAATCCGCTGACACATCGTGAAAAAATCAAAATGTTTTTACTTTGAACCGTTTTAATGTACATACTATATGTGCGATATTTGATTCAGTATGTATTAATGATTTTACCGTATACCATTTTAGTTATTTTAAATTTGGAGCATGAGGTAGACCCTAGTAACATCAGGGAAAGCTATGAAGACAAAAATCCAGCTTACAAAACAGTGATGTCTTTTAAATAGCTGTGTATCAAAATTAATAAGATACTTCGCCAATGTAGCAAAATTTCGTTTTATAATATCTTGCTAGAACAAGATATAAAATTATTATAAAGCTCTTATGTCTTAATACTGTAGCCATATAAGTCACTTGTGTTTTTAGAGACATACGAGACAGGGCACATTATTGTCCATTTTTTTTGTCGCTTTACCAAAAAAAATGAGAGAAAGATATGATTCGTCCTTGACATATAATATCATATATGACAGGTAGCCTAGTAGGTAGCGTGCAGGACTATGAATCGTTGGCACATGGGTTCGAGGCTGACTTTGCAAATTTGTAAATCGGAAGTAAAAATTAAATTTGATGATAAAATCAAATTAAATATAATACAGTTCTACAATTTGCATATTAAATAATTTTTTTTTTATTATTATTTTGCCTCCCTGTAATTACCTATACGGTATTTGAAAAAAATTTATTGAAACTTACCTTTGATTTTTCTGTAATTAAAATCATCCGGATTTGTATGAGTTAGGACATTTGCATTCTGAAACTCCATGTAAAAGGTATATTACGTTTGATCCAAAACACACAAAAGGTCTTCTTTTTTTATTTGTGAACATGTTTGAGGGTGGCACAGGAAGACGGGTTTGTAGAAATCTCTATCCTTAAGTGTTTTGGCTGAACCGTTACGTCACGATTAGTGCTAACGTTCACGGCACGCTCATGCTACTGTTATATTTTAGACCAAAACTTCTAAGCTACTGAGCCGATTTTGACAAACGAAATATCGTTGTTTTCATACTATCAAGAAGAGTATAATAAAGCTATTAGTACTTCAAAAACCTGTTCACAGAGGGCGCTGTATGCAAAAAATAAAATATAATAATTTTATAAGTCACATAATTGAATAAGTCACAAGCCATCAATTAGTGCAATAATTTTTTTTTTTCATCAAATAAGGCCTTAACAGATATAAGAAAGTACCATTCGTACTTCAAAATCCATTTTCGGCCTTTTTACAACGATTGGTTCCAGAAATTTTTTGTCTTGAAACAAAGCCAAATTACCGCCGGGGATACCTTTTCCCCTCTCTTACAAAAGTCCATTCTCACTATTGACCTGAAAAAGTGCGATAGGACACTTACACTCTGAGGTGACGATATAAAAAAGTTCTAAAAGACACGGATATTTTTTTTTAAGTGTTTTTAAGGTGTCTTTTAAACAGCTCAGAAAGAAACTTTAACGAATCTCTTGAAAGATAACAATGAGGGGAAAGTGTCTTTATACTTCATACGCCAAATGGCTCTTATAATCCCCTATAAAGAATTTATAAATATAATATATTGTCTTTCTACTTGTCTTTAAAAGGCCTGTGAAAGAAGCTGTAAGACTTTTTCATGCTACTAGGGGACTTACGAGACTTTTGGCTATTTTCGGGTTTAAGTTTACGAAAATCGTACTTACTGCCGATGTTATAGTTTTTTTCGATTGGATAATAAATAGTTCATTGCCAGGTATGGCAAAGAAGTTTTGATCGCGTCTGGCGATATGCATTACTAAAAAGCGCAAATGAGGCTCGAAAGTTTTCGAGCTTACTTACGGGAACACCCCTATCAATGAAAGCGTGCAAGCTTATGAGCAATGCCAAGTCGACAGTTTGATCAGTGTTGCCGCAGCCATGAAAAAAATGTATCACAACAACAAGAAAAAAATGTATGAAAATAGGTAGCATTAAGTTAATAAATAACAAAACACAAATAAGAAATCAAACAAAAACTCTGAGGATCACGGTTTTAATATATTTAAAAATCGTTATGTCAAATGTATGTGGAAATTTCTAAAAAAATTTCAAATTGGCAGAAAAAATGTCGACAAACAGCAACACTGATTCACTTTCCGACTTTTCGATGCTACTTTCTCATCAAATTTGCCTCGAAAGTTTTCGAGGCTTGCGTAAACTTTGCTCCATACGAATTATTTTCAAGGCTCGAAATTGTGTTCAGTTTATGCAGATTACACAGTTTTCGAGGGATCTTCGCGTTTAGAGGACTACCCACATTATATTTATCTAGCAGATGCGAACCGTGAGTTAGTAGTTGGATGAAATGTACTGTTATTTGCTTAAAAGAATGCCGTGAACCGCATATCATTTTCTTATTTTGAACCCGAGATATCTGCATTTTTCTAAATTAACAGAGCTGACATAATTTGAATTTTTGAAAATGATAGAAAACTCTATAGAATAGTTTAAATTATGCCAGTTCTGTTAATGCAGATGCTGACACATCGTGAAAAAATCAAAAAGTTTTTATTTTAAACCGCTTTAAAGTACATATACAAATAAAATTCAAGCGGGACTTGGAATGTACTTTTTAAAGGGCAAATGTTCTTTTTTTTTGTCATTGAAAGGTCATTCTTTCGCATATTTAACCAAAATTAACAAATAAGTTCTTACATTTACTGAAAAAAGGGTAATTGGGTCCAAATGTACTGAAAATTAGCCAAGTGTATTAAAATTCGTCCATTGCACCGAATGTACTAAAAATCTGTCGCAAATACTGACGCATATTTTCCTCAACGCAAATGTACTGGAAAAAGTACAAATGTACAAAAACTGGCGGTTTTTTTTACTGATTTTGAAAATCCATTTGTTTTGTACATGTGTAACTGTAAGGTTAACCAAAAGGAGATTTTTAAAGCATATTAATGTATTAGCGAATAAATATCACATCAATTTCAAAATCACCATGGTATCCTCTCTCTGATATTTATTACTGTTCTAGCTCGTGTTGTAAAAAAAAACTATTGTTCTTCTTCATTCACTTACGAGTATTTTGTTTCAATGTTTGTCCTTTGTTTTGTTCTATACTTTGTTTGTCATCTTACGTTGTCTTTGTTTAGTTGAGATGTAATTTATGTTCTTAATCTTTCCAACCGCAAATAAATTAACCCAAACTCATGTAATTAATTTTTCTCACTACTTTTTCAATGTGAAACTGTGCTTGCACTAATACAGCACTACTATACGCTACCATCTTTGGTCATGTGACAACAATTATACAGCAAATGACTTCAGCGACGGCGAAATACCACGATATGCTGAATAACGTGCGTGAGTTTATGAAGCTGCACGAGGTACCGAAGGCGTTGAGTGAGCGTGTTATGGACTATGTGGTCTCCACATGGGCTATGACCAAAGGACTGGATACCGAGAAGGTAGGTGATTGCATTGTAGTCGAAAACTTCACAATTCTAGTGCTTTTTGTAGTCGCGCGTGCTTTACTTTAGACATTTAAACTTGGAATATAAAAATAAGAACCATTTGTAAAAATCATCATTTCTCATTATAAAACTCATAACAAATCATTTCCGAACAAATCAACCAAATGTATCTACCTATACACACTCACCCTGTACAGTACAGAATTTTACCTACTCAACACATCAGCTCAAACATGCCGCAGCAATAGTAGAGCTGAGAATCAAAGCAAGGTAAGCTCCAAAATGATAAAATTGGGCTTAGCTTCGTTTTCATTTCATTCAACCAACGCCTACCACTTGAAATGAGAACAAGCCAGGTGTAGATCACCAGTATGCTACTCGGGGTTCGCAGTGTTAAACCAATCCTGTGTGTAGGAATTAGAGGCAGAAAATATCTGGTTTTGTAAAGTTTTGGGGCTTACCTTGTTCTGAATTTCAGATCTACAATTACTTCCGAATTAATTCAGTACAGTTTTGCATTTAAGATTCAACTGAACATCATTTACGATAACTGAAGCGGAACAAAATTAATTTGAAGCCATATATAGATCAACTATTGTATGTAGATATATTACTGATTTAAAATTTTACTATGCTATTTTTCTCTTCTTAAGACATAAATTACATACATAAATAGATATTAAGTATAAGCTTATTTGCGTAGTTTCCTTTGTATCATCACCCGTCACAAAAAACATACAACACAATAGTATTCCTAACAAAATTATTACGTTTTTGCTTTTGAATGCAACTGTTTATGGCAGTTAATTCTGCACCAACAAGTTCTTCTCTTCCTCCCACAAGAAATCTTGTAATTTAGGCCGAAAAAAAATTCCTTCAGCCTTAGGATTTTGCTTTTTAAAGATCCATCATCGTTACATAAACTTTTTATACAAATATCGTATATATAAATTATTATTATTATAAATTGCGTTTATACAGTTTTGATGCTCCTAATGAGTTAATTTCTTAAAAGCTTGATATCAAAAAAGTTTGCAAAATATATATATGTAAAGGGTGCTCCAATAAAAATGCACTTTTTTCTTTAAAAATAAAGAAGTATTTTTTGAGCAAGTTATGATATTTTTATGGCATTAGCATGTTTCTATTAAGTATAGAATAAAGCATCCGGCAAGTGGCCACCGCGGCCCTAATGACAGGCTATTGCTGTGTTCATGAAATGTTCGATGACTTTCACAAAAAATAATGTGGCGTTGGATCTCGGCCTTGAGCTCAGGAATTGATTTTGGCTTATTCACATAAGCCCGACATTTCACAAAACCCCAAAGAAAGAAATCACATGATCTTGGTGGTTGACATCAGAATTTTGTGAGATGATTTGGTCTGGAAATCGTTGCTGTAAAAAATTGATTGGCAGGTGGCGCCGTCCTGCTGAAACCACAAGTCGACCAGATCCATGCCGTTCAGTTGAGGCCACAAGAACTCCGTTATCATGTTGCTATAACGAATGCCGTTTGCAGTCACTGCAATTCCAGCCTCATGTTCAAAAAAGTAAGGGCCAATTATGCCACCTGACCAAAATCCGTACCAGACAGTTGCTCGCTGTGAATGCATTTGTTTCGCATTAATCGCGTCGGGATTTTCTGAGCCCCAAATTTTACAATTTTGTTCATTCACGAAGCCATTCAGATGGAAATGCGCTTCATCGGAGAAGATTACTTTTCGAAAAATCGGAATTCACTTCACTTTGCTCCATTACCCATTGAACGAATTGCCGGCGCTTTGCATAGTTTGCTGGTTTGAGCTCTTTTGAAAGCTGAATCTTGTACGGGTGAAGATGGGAGGTCTTTTGTTAAAATTCGTTGCATAGTGATTGGTGAAATTTGAATTTGTTGAGAACGATGCCGAATTAATGTTTTAGGGTCTTCGGCGACACTCGTGCTTACAGCAGCAATGTTCTCAAGAGACCGACCGGCACGTCGACGCAAAGGAGACTTATTGTCCATAATCGATCCAGTTTCCAAAAATTTTTAGTGCACACTTTCGACCGAAAACTCCGCGAAGTTTGCGAGTGGCCTTAGTGTAGCTTTCTCCATTTTTGTAATGTTTTCTATGTTCACGCATCACGAAAAATCTACTGGATCAATTTTCATCAAATTTCATTAGTCTTATTTCATAAAGGCTTGATCTCAATCTCAATTAAAAATTATCATGATATTTCTGTTAAATATCAAGTGATTAAAGGCTTAAGCTCTTTAAAAAAATTACTCAAAAAGAAACAAATTAATTGAATATGTATCGAAGGGAATCAACGAAATATTCAAATTTTGCTCTTTCATTTTAATTTTTTCATTTGCATTGTATACAACAACAACTCGGGATTTGTGAGGAATAACCAATAATGAAAGTAGGTTAACTAAAAAAATTTGTCTTCGCAGAAAAAACAGCATATGCGTACAAAGTCGCGGGAACCAGCTAGTCTATATATAAATAGGCGAAGACAAAACATTCCCATCCCTTTTTAAATGCCATTACACAACAAACGAAATTTTTTTTTATAGGAAAGGTTGTGAAGAAGGGTAGTCTAAAATGTAATTTGTTTTCCAATAGTAGGCAGTGCCATCCCTCTAACACGAAAGTAAGTTTCCACTGCTAAGCTAATAGACCGATTTTGCTGAAATTTTGTTGGAGATAGATTAACCTCTACAGGTATTAAAAACTCTGTAGTTTTTAGTGGGTGTGGCACCGTTCCCAAATAGAAAAAACCGTTGTTATGATTACGCCGCCACTCTATTTTGATGATATTTGGTGTGCTGATTCTTGAGTAAATGTTTTGTTTTTATTATGTGGTAACACGCACCTATCAGGAAAATACGGTTTTACTGCTAAGCTAAAAGACCAATTTTAATGAAATATGATACAGATATAGACTGAACCCTGAGAAATGATTTTTAATGGGCGGTGATATAACCCGAACCAGAAAATATATTTATATATTTATTTATGAATAAGTTCAACCACACCATCACCTGATGTTACTAGCCAGCACTATTCTTCATTTGGGTAAGATGATCGTGGCTGTATAGATTTTAATAGGACATGAATGAGGCTAGCCGCTAATTCTTTACCAAAATTGTCCAGATCCGTTATTGATTTGGCTAAACTGATCAGTACTGGACGAAACTCCAAAAGGCTTCCCTGGTAGGGTTGCAATATGGCTAATCTTTTCCAGACCTGATCCGGAACACCTCAATAGGCCTTCACATTTTAAATACTGGTAAGATTCTCATATGGCTGCACTTAACAGGATACGGCATTCCTAGCCAGATCAAGAGCTGACTATGGTACTGTTCGCTTGACAGGATTTTCTACTCGAGCAGTGAGTGAACTCTAGTAAAATTAATTTGTAATTATCTCTACAGAAGCTATAGCTATTTAAGAATTAGTTCTGTGCGAACACAAGCTTGTCGGCTTTAGCCTTAACTAGGTTACGTACATACCCATTCATACCTATATGGCAATTTAATTTGAATATAAATTTAAATTAAAAAAAAAGTAGAGAGAGTGAAGAGCTAAAAATATCATGTCATATAGAACATATAGAATATTTCGGCAAACTTATTGATGAAAATTTTTTAAATATTTACGATTTTCTTGGAAATTTTTTTTTGTCAATGTAGTTAGTACCGAAAACTTATGTGTCGACTCTTGAAAGTAAAATCAAAGGCTGAAATTATCACATAATTTTTATTTAAGCCTTTATTAAAAGATTTTCATGTGAAAGCAAATGAAAAAAGATTATGTGCTAATAACAATCGCCCTGCTGTACATACATACTCTCAAAATTACAAACTATTACGTACCCCGACGTTGGTACTAAGACGTAGAAAAAATTTACCATTAGATTTTTTGCTTTTTCGTTTATTCCATATGAATTGTAATAGGAAACAAACTGCTTGCCCCGTTCACAGGAAGCAGAAGTTTTGGGAAAAATTTCTTTAAATTCAATTCTATAATATACAGTCTGTCAAGGAAGTGTTTTCATAAGCAATAATAATATTAAAAACAGTGTTTTTTTGGAAAATTAAGGCATTTATTTTCTTATTTTTATAATTTTTTTTAACAGTTCATTAGCATTGTACAAAAAGTGACATCTCATAAAAAAAATTTTTCATTTAGTAGAAAAACATAAAAAAATAATGTAAACTTAAAATGTTCGTAAAATTTTAGTGTCAAGAAAGTGTTTTCACATTTCATTTTCAAGAATATTTCATATGTAATAACCTGACTAATAGTCGATATGATGACCTCCAACGATAACAACCTTCTGGAGCCTCGTTTGCATTGAACGAATTAATTTGGGTAGATCATAATTTCCTGGAATTTTGGCCCATTCCTCTTGAATGTATTTCACCAGCTGGTTACGATTTTTAGGACTTCTTTTGCCAACTTTTTTCTTCAAGTGTGCCCACAAATTCTCAATAGGGTTGAGGTCTGGGCTTTGGGCAGGCGCGTTAAAAACTTTTTTGCAGTTATAGACAAGCCACGTTTTAACAGTTAGCTCTTTATGTTTCGGATCGTTATCCTGATAAAACTTAAAACTTGGTTTTGCGTTGTTGTCGCCACCATCAAATCCAAATTTACGAGCACTGGTAAGTAAGTGGGACTTTAAAATGCTCAAATATTGTTTAGCATCCATGTGGCCATTAATAAGATAAAGATCACCAACTCCTTTGCTTGATACGCAGCCCCACACCATAACTGAAAATTTTCCAAATTTGACTGTCGGAATAATATTTTTATTTTCTAAGCTTTTTAAGGGCTGCCGCCAAACCCTATTGGGCCCCTCATTGTAATAAAGCATTATTTTGGTTTCGTCGCAGAATATAACATTGTCCCAATATTCAGTAGGCTTATGAACATATTCATTAGCGAAAGACAACCGTCTTTCTACATTTACTTGTGAAAGCAATGGTTTTTTCCGCGCTACTCTTGATGAGTATTTGTACTTCAAAAGGACTTTTCGAACAGTTTCGTGCGACACATTGACTCCACACTCTGAATTAAGTTCTACTGCTATAGTTCTTGTTGAAATTTGGGGGTTTTCATATATTTTCCTTATTATTTTCCTTTCATTTCTTTCCGATAATTTGGAAGGCCTTCCACTTGCAACGACTGCTTCGAAACGTCCTTCATTTTCTGCCCGTTTAATTACATTGTGAATCGTTCGTGGAGTAAGATTAAACATGTTTGCAAGCTCGCATACAGTTTTGCCTTTATAGTGATTAAAATATATCAATTGCGCTACATCAGAAGATACTCTTTTACCAGGCATTTTTATTTTAAAAAATGTTGCAACTACTCCAATGGAAAACTGAAGTTAAACTGAATTATTATTTGTTCTTTGCAAACAATAGAAATATCACAGAAACGAGAACCAACAACCGTTATAACGGTGATAGCTAATTACGCAGGTTATTGCATATGAAATATTCCTGGAAATAAAATTTGAAAACACTTTCTTGACAACAAAATTCTGAGAACACTTAAAGTTTTAGTGGTTTTTTTATGTGTTTCTACTAAATGAAAATATTTTTTCATGAGATATGTTCACTTACTCTACAATGCATATGAAATGTTAAAATAAATTAGTAACATAACAAAATAAATGCCTTAATTTTCCAAAAAAACACGGTTTTTAATATTATTTTTGCTTGTGAAAACACTTTCTTGACAGACTGTAGGTCTATGGCACCGCATAAAAAACACGTTCGGATTTATACTGTTCGCATTTTTGTCACACGAAAAATTTGGGCGTGGTTCGACAATAAGGGTTGGCACCTCCCATACAACTGAAATACCTAAAACGTTCTACGTTTTAATTAATCGGCTCTATCGTGTAAAGACCCGATTCTCCGGTTTATAGCTGGGCTAGGCTCAGCGGTTGTCGTGGCCCTTTACAATAAATAACGTTGCGTTTTCGTTTCCAATGTGTTGGCATTTATATTTTATACCATCAAATTCAACTATTACGTACCCCGACGTTGTTACTATAAACAAAATAAATTACTTATAACACTAGTAAACAAATTTGGGGTTCATCTCGAGATTTGTTTCTCATATACTTTTTTTCATGTATTAAGAATCGTTTTCGAGATATCCCCAAAAAAAACTCTTTTTCGGCACTTTTGGCTATATCTCGATGAATTTTTTTTCGTCTCAAAAACGCTTTTCAGCACTCGAGAAAACAGTAAAAAACTTGGAATGAAATTGAACGAAAATACATACGATTGTGTATGTGTGTGGCTCTTTACTTTTATTCTCCGTTTCTTTTTAGATAAAAAACATACATATGTATTTTCGCAATTCAAAAATAGAAATGCATGGTACGGTCGGGTGTTCGAATCTCAGTACAACTTAACCAAACCTGGTCTGATGAGGCTATGTATATGCATATGAATATGTGTATACGTGGTAATAGCCGAAACATATGTCACCAATTACCAGGTTAAATTGATCCACTTGTTATCTTTGTCATGTTTGTTGAAAATGACTAAAAAAGTTCAATATAAAATCGTTCAATTATTAATATAATAATTATTAGTCTTAAACAAATGAAAAATTCTTAATATGTATTTTCGTTTAATTTTATTGCAAGTTTTTTACTGTTTTCTCGAATTTCTTCAACATTTTTTGTCCAATTTTCGTGAAACTACACTTAAAATATTTTTAAAATGATAGTCTTTCATTTTTAATTCTATAAATATAAAAAAGAAAAAAATTTTCATTCAAATGGAGCTTTAAAAATGTAGTGATTTTTAAAAAAGCCCAAAAAAGTCAGTTTTTTGGACTTTGAGCGCTTGTAACTCCATCTAATCTTATTCGATTCAAGCAAACAGCATATCGTTAGAAAGGAAATAAAAATGTTTTTCGAGTGCTGAAAGCGTTTTTGAGTCAAAATATAGCCAAATAAATTAAAAAGTGCCGAATAAGGGGTTTCCTGGGGATATCTCGAAAACGATTCTTAAGAAAAAAATGGTTGCCATATTTGGAATCTAAGTACGCCCCAAAATACATGGAAAAAAGTCTATGAGAAACCAGATCTTTTTTCTTGTAAACTAGTGTAATATATAAATAATTTGTCATGTTACATACACATGTAAGTACTGTTGCCATATAAGTATGTATGGGTATGTACGTAACCTAATTGAGGCCAAAGTCGACAAGCTTGTGTTCGCACAGAACTAATTTTAATGTAGCTATACTGCCGTACTAAGCAAAAAAGACGTATCTCAAAAAAATTCATTTCGAGATAATTGATGTTTTGTTTATGTCAATTTGTTGAAATATCTGTAAAATTGAGATAGAGGAAATTTTCTAAGTAGATTTTTTACATGATTGAACTAAGATGCCGACATTTGGAGAATTTCATTAGACGCGAAATTTCTTAAGCTATCCGATGCCATAAGAATCTCGGATATTTTTTTTTTTTGAGATACGTCTTTTTCGCTTAGTACGGCAGTATAGCTTCTGTAAAGATAATTACAAATTAATTTTACTAGAGTTCACTCACTGCTCGAGTAGGAAATGCTGTCAAGCAAACCCTACCATAGTCAGCCACGGATCTGGCTAGGAATGCCGTACCCTATTAAGTGCAGATATATGAGAATCTGCAAGTCTGCTTTATTTCGTCACCAGAAGTTAGAACTCCAAAAATACAACGAAATAAAAGTAAACTATTAAGGATTAGGAAAGTTGGGAAGATTTCTCTGTCGTGTCACTCAAAGGAATAACACACTAGAAAAATCAATGAGTCTTTTATATTCCGTCACCAGAAGTAAGAACTCCGAAATAACATAAAACTATTCAAGGTTAGAAATTATTAAAGATAAGTTAGTGGTCTAAGAAAATGCTTACCGATGTACACTCGTCGCTGTCCACTGTCGCAAAAAGATGTATACTCCTTGATATTCACTGCCAAAAGAATAGTTGTGTACCCGTTGATGTCCACTGCCGCAAAGATGTGTACCCGTTGATGTTCACTGCCGCAAAGACATGTACCCGTTGAAGTTCATCGTCAAAAGAATCGATGTGTACTTGCCGACGTCAACTACCGCAAAGAGAACGATTTCTTGTAATCGCTCTTACTTAAGTCACCTGTTGCTATGCCTGCTTCTTCTTTTCCCATCACCATGTGGTTTTGCGTGTCATGCGATGTTTGCATTTGCACAGTTGATTGCCAATAGTTGTCGCTCTGTTGACTTAGTGATGCCACTTTGTTGCAATTTTGCGTTAATTTAAGAACTTATATATATATTCAATTTTTATCTTAAAATATAAGGGATAACTAATAATTATTGATATTTCATTTTTATAATTCATAGTTTTAACACTACATTAAGGGGTTAAGGGGAAAGTGTGACACTTTCAAAAAAAATCGATTTTTTATTTTTTGGTTTATTCGATAGTTCATACTGTCAAAAATATCCTGTGAGAGCGGCAAGGTCGTATCTTGAATAGTATTTGAATGACAGCGGTCTAAAGAGCGATAGTTGAAACATTAAACGCGTTTTTCTCGAAACGACATTTTTCAAAATTGCTGACATCATAACTCAAAGAGAAATTGACCGATCGACTTCAAATTGAAACTGAGTATTCTTAATATATTTACTATACAATGACCAATGACGATATTTTTGATTGGTTGAAAATTCCCAATTTGGCATTAAAAAAACAACCATTTTTTAACCCAAAAAACGACACTTTTTCTCAGAGTTACGCCATTTTGTTAACTTTCGATATTTTGCAAAAATCGTGGGTCATTCTATAGGAAATACTTTCAACTTTAATAACCTTTTTGAATTTTTTTGTTTCAACTACTCATTCGGCCGGAATCATGTAAGCAGTTGGGGAACTTTTTTTTGTCACCTCCGAAGACAGCACATAACTCCGTTATTTTTCAATATGTTGTGAAAAAAATCTTAAAATATAGCTGAAAATCTACCTCATTATGTCTAAAAAACTTCAAAAAATTCTATCGAGTACTTTCTCTTGAAAAAAATCGCGAAAATCGCCTAATTCTTTCATGGGTTACACTGGTATAGCCCCTTAAAGAAATATAAGTATTAAATATGTAAGCATACGTACAATTACGCAATTCATGTCTTTACAATCGTTAAATTTCAACGGAATCGGACTCAAACTCTGTCCGCGTAGCTTACAGGTTTGAACTGGAAAGCTCAAACTTTTTTCAAACATTTTGAAACCCCATGTTTATACCCATTAGTTTAAAGATTCATAGATTATAGTAATTTAAAAAAAAAATCATCCGAATGTTTTGATAATTCACAAACCAGATTCTAACGAAAATTGTCGTGAACATATCCTGGTTTTTTTCATTAAAAATACCAAATTTTGGGAGAAACATAAAAAATTAAAAGCGTCACTTAGGGTAATTTGGTCTAAATTTTTTCGCAATTAAATACTTTTTGAAACTTTTTATAAGCCCTCATTTCTTCGTGCGTGTTTTTTAAAATAAAAACTTTCATTAAGAATAGCTTGAGCAAAAACTTTGGTGTATAATTACAAAGCATCAGTTAAATAAAACGTCAAAATAATCGATTTCTTAAAAAATTGATACGAAAAAAAGTGTAACTTTTTCAAGGGAAAAGCTTAAGAGGAATTAACCAAACAGATATGCAACACTCACGCAATATTCTACATGGCGCGAATGTACAGCTGTTTTTACTTTTTAACTTTTTTCGTCAGTTTTTATTTACCCATTTTTAACTATTTTGGCAACTATCGTTAAACTGACAAGACTAGGCAGCCGGTCATGTGAAAATAATATACCCCATTTCCTAAATGCGCACGGTGTCAGAATAGATGAACATCCGCCCATAACTTGATACTTGACGTGATAAACATCAATAGAGATTGATTATCACTCGCCTATCAACATGAAGTCGAAAGTGTTTTGCATTACATAAAATCTTTCTAAATTGTCGCGGAACACCTACTCAGTTCCAGCGGAACACTAGTGTTCCACGGAACATAGTTTGGGAAAATCTGTTAACTTATTGATAGGTAGTAAATTTCACTTGTCAATCTACTATATGCAACAAAAAATTCATTTAAAACATATCGGAAATTTAGTTTCATATTTTTTTACAAATCTCATCTCTTGGCTCAAATTTTGTAAGATATCAAGTCATTATTTTATAAGCTTATAAACATTTTCTTCACTTTACTCAGCTGATATATCTATCTATAACTATCAAAAATATACTCATTTAAAACTTTTATCACAGTTATTTTATTATAACACCTTTTTATCATACTTTTCACTTACAATAATAATTAGTAATAGCTTTTGGCTTAAAGAGGCTTCAATTCATGCTAATAGCTTCAATTACAAATTATAAAATTTTATTCCAAATATCACGTTTAATATTCATGATATTTTTAATATAACTTTTGAAATCCATGCAAGAAGGTAAGTTGCGCCACAATTGCGCTATACAAAGTAAACTGCAGAATTCATTCACTTTTGCTGCTGCATCAGAAACTGTCAAATTGTAAATTCAAATCAAATCAATAAATCCGTTCAAAACGAAAAATGTCCGTCAAATTCATGCCTTTAGATGAAATTTAAACCAAACTTCATCTAAAAACATCGAATAAAACCGATTATGAAGTAAAAAAAAACGAAAAAGGTTTACTCCTACAAATAATTTGGTTTAAATAAAAAATATAACATCAAAAAATTTGGAACATGAAATTTAACTTCCAATTCGATAACAGAATCAGAAAGAGATACCACAAAAAAAAATCTGTTGTCTTTATACCATTTTCGTTGACTGTAGTTTGTGCCTTGAAGAAGACCACACAATTTCATGAATTTTTTTTTATCATCAATTGAAACTTTCATTTTTATATTACAGTTTCTCAAATATTTGTAAATATAAGCCCAACAGGAAATGTGGAAGCAGCCTCCAAGGGGAGCACGTCAGATGTGCTTCATCGGAAACAGTTAATTCAAAATTTTATTTAATTTAAAAAAAAAATGTTTGTCTACATCTACTGAGGTTTAAACCTAGGCGCTCTGCGCGGTTTCGTGCGCAGTTTAACGACATCAGCCATACCTCTTGTTATGTTTAGGCTTGCTAAATGTATATTATATAAAGTTACTTGTGGCAACTATAGAAATCAAAAACTCATAATTTATTTTCACAGAAAACTATTGTTGTTATATTCTCAATTATATTAACAATAAGAGCAGATCAGTTGGTTAAGATGAGCTCATCTCAGAACACTGGCATACCGCAGGAGGCCAGGGTTTGAATCTGATTGGAGACAAATAAAAAAATTTTCAATTTAAGATCAATGTGCTTCTGCTCAACATCCAGCGTATTTAATATGCTTTCAACAATGTGCTTCTACTTAGCATTCAAGGAAGCACATTTAATATGCTTGCAAAAATGTGCATCCCCGCAATAACATCAAATATTAAAATAAATAAGCAGTGATAAAGTGTATTGGAAGCAACTTCCTGCTTCCCTTGAAGCAAATCCAAAGCGCTTTGTACGCGCTTCCGTTTCCCGTTGGGAAGTAATAAAACTCTTACACAATTCACTTACACAAAAACAAACAAATAAGTACATCAAATTAAACATTGTCATTTTCATTTACAATTTAACATCGAAATATATGTTTTCTAATCTAATCACTGGAACAAAATTACACTAACCGACTTTTTTGACCCTTTTTTTTGTTCCATTTCTTAATTTCTTATGATGTAGTTAGTTAAGTTCAAAAAAAATTTTGATCGATTTTTCTCACTGTTAGTTTTTTCTTAAATTCTTTTTTCAGTGTATCTTAATTTTATAGGCTATATCTCATACAAATATAAACCGATTTTCTTTCAATAAATTTTAAAAAAAAGGGCAATAAAATTCCCCACAACTCTTGCAAAGACAAATTTTGGTTTGAATATGTATACGGGTTACGAGATAAAAGCTGACACATTTGAAAAAATAGATTTTTTTCTAAATTTGCATCCAATTAAAAATAGCTTTAAAAATATAAATATTTGGAAATACATCAATTTGGCTCTTTAATTGCAAAGAAGAAACTCTTTAAAAGAAAATAATACCAAGTTTTTGAAAATCTGTTCATAAATGCTAAAGTTATAGCCAATTTAGTATAAATTGTCATAATTTCATTTTACCAATTTTTCAGTTTTTTCTTATTTATAGGCTATTAGTCCAGTAGAATTAGTCGTGAAAATGAGAAAAAAAAATAATTCATTACAGCACTCTGACAGCGGAACATTGTTGAACAAGTTCTTGTAAAAGAGGACAAAATTAATCGAACCGACAGCAGCTATCCGGGGTGAAATGGGGTGCATTTTTAGAGGTCGAACACAGATTTTGACGATTTCTGGCTAAATTTTGCATCCTACCAAAAAAAGTTTAAGGTAAAAGTTGTAGGAAATAAAAAGATCTACAACTTTTGCATTAATCATTTTCATCTTAACCTCAAAATTTTTCAAAAAAATGGCTGAAAACCGGTTTTTTGGCTTTTAAATTTTTTTCTTTGACAAAAAAGTTTCTATGAAGCTGAAACTTGGGCAAAAGATACTACTTTTTAGTGTTACACAAAGTCAGTAATTTTTTCAGACGAAAATATTAAGAGGAAATATTTCAACTGCGATTCCTCTTAAAACTACACCTCTTAAGGGGGCAGGTCTAGTCACAAGCGTGAGTAATAGAGCATTTTCAATATTTTTTTTTGGTATTAATTTAATTTATTTAATAAAAGTGATAATATGGCATCATTACATTATGTTTCAACTTGACTTGACGAAAGTTTTAAAAAAAAAAAATTAAAAATAAAAAAAGTTATAGTTGGCTGTGTTGGACCCTGTCTCATACAGAGCGCCTTACGGTGACCATCAAAAATCCTTGGAAAATTATCTAAAATCAATCGGATAAGAAAAATAGTTATTGAAATAAATAATCTAGTGCCTGATCGAAGATTTTTTTTTTAAATCAACAAAATGACAGCCTCATGAAATTTAAATCCAGATTTTCGGGAAAATACAAACAATTAATTCTTCATAAAAAATCGGTATTAAAAAAAAATATTCTTCGATCAGGCACTAGCTTTTTATTTTTTTCAAAAACTGTGTAAATTTCATTGAAAACTATCAAGCGGTTTTTGAGTAACAGTGGTCACCAGTTCCGAAAACATAGTTTTGACAAAAGCGCATTTAAAGTTTTACACTCACATGAATGTGAGTAAAAGTAATTGTCGGATTGACTTCAAATTTTTAGGATATATTTTTAAGATATTATTCTTTGAGAAAATCCAAAAAAAAAAACAAATCAATTTCTTGAAAATCCTGACTAGACTTGCCCCCTTAAGGAGTTCTGTCTTGGCTCACTTACTCGCCGTTATGTCTTCTTTCGATAAATGATAAAAAAGAGGAAACCGAACCGAAAAATCTTTTGTTGTTTTCACTGTATTCACCTTAATACACTGTATTTTGAAATTGCGAATGCCACTACATGAACTTCCATCAAAAAAATTTATGAGAAAAAAAATTTTTAATTTTTGTTCCAAAAAGTTTCGATATTTTGCTTGAATATTTATTCACTCTAACTATTACTTGAAAAAAAGAAAATATAAAAAACAATGTTACTTAGATAATTTTTCAGTTGAAAATTTCGGTTGTTTTGGATTATTAAATTTAACAACAACCTATTAATATTTCCGTCTGAAAAAATTACTGCCTTTGTGTAACACTAAAAAGTATCTTTTGGCTAAGTTTCAGCTTCATAGAAACTTTTTTGTCAAAGAAAAAATTAGCCCTCTACTGCATACAGAGCCATATATGGATTTCCAACTTTGAAAATAATTTTCTCCACTTTTTCAACGTTAATCATAATTCAATTTGCCATTTTTGTTATCTATACTATATTCGCGTTTTTTAATATTTTACTTATATACATAACGAAAAGTTGGTTTGATGCAAAATCAGTTTATTTAGTGCGATCTTACATTGCAGTCGAAATTTCAAAAAAAAAAGTGAATTGCTAAAAATGTAAATTATATCTTTGTTATAATGACCAAATGAAATTGCTTTTCTTCATTTCACAACGTTGCCTAAAACAAAAATTTTTCCGTTCATAAATTGATTTAAAAGTCCTTTGTGTGCTTACTGAGGAGAAAAAGGATGCAAAGGATAAAAGGACACGAACAGGATAAACATTTTTTTATACCCTACACCGAGGGTATATTCACTTTGTCTCTCCGTTTGAAACACATAGAAGGGGCCGTGGCAGGTATGGAAACGTATATACATTCTTGATCAGCATCACCACCTGAGTCGATATAGCGATGTCCGTCTGTCTGTCTGTTCGTCTGTTGAAATCAGGTTTACGGAAAAACCAAAAAAGCTAATTGAATGAAACTTTTACACACAGGTCACATCTTCTTGAAGGCATCTTGCTATTGAAAATGGGCAAAGTCGGTTCACGGACACGCCTCCCGCCCATACTATATGTAAATTTACCCAGGCTAATTTTGAAAAAAGTTGCACCGATTTTGATGAAACTTGGTGATTTGGTGCACATGTGAACCAAATTAGGATTAGGCTGGGTTTCAAGTTTCCAAACAATCGTACAGGGGCGTGGCACAGACCTAAATTTTATCATTTATACTACCATATCTTGTAAGCCGTTCAAGATATTGCGAAGAAATTTGGTAAACAGATACATATCAAATATATCTTCAATTGCGATAAAAGTGGGCGGAATATAAAAAGTGGGCGTGACACTTTTCAACTGTTAAAAATTTAGATTCCGTATATCTCAAACTTGGCACAAACGACTTCCATAAAAATTTTGGAGATGAAATCGCTGAAAGCAGTCATCAATACAAGCTCAGTCTCTTTACTGAAAAAACTCGTTGAAGAGCGTGGCACCGCCGACAATATTTATAAACGTTATTAAGAGAACTAACAACATAATCGTTGTGAAATTTATTGAGGTAGATATAATTGCTATAAGGTCTTTTATTACAAAAATTTGGTCCAATGGTACCTGTGGGCGTGGCACCTCCCATATAAGCAAAAAACGTTTTATGTTATAGATAGTGTACTATGAAAGCAATCTTCAAAAAATTTGGTGTATAGATGTCAGTTACTATAAGCTTTAAAAATAAATTAATTTTGACGGGATTTCATCAGTGGGCGTGGCACCTCCCATATTAACATAAATTTGTAAGCGCTGTTTTAAGTGAACTATTGCAGCAATTGCTATGAAATTTAATGTAAGTGGTTCAGTTGCTATAGGGTATATCTGAATCAAAAGTGGCTAAAATAGCACCAGTGGGCGTGGTACCTCCTATACAAATAAAATACGGTAAGTGGCATATTTATCGAAATATTTGAGCAATCATACTAAAATTTGGTGTAAGGGGTTTGTTTATGGAAAGCTATTTCTGAATCAAAACCGGGCTGAATTGTACCAGTGGGTGTGTCGCCGCCCAAAATTTTAAATGTAGCTGCGGCATGTATCGCAAACTATACAAGCTATTGTGCTCAAATTTAATATGAGGATGTCGATCACGAATATTATTTATTGAACCAAAAGTGGGCGGAAATGGAAAGTGGGCGTGGCATATTTAAAATTTTTCATTTCTATTTGATTTTTTTCAACATTTTCTATATTATTTCGACTTTTTCAATCTTTTAACTTTTTCCAATAGATCTTTTATGTATTTGTTCGACTTTTTCAACTTTCTTCATAAGTTTCTTTATATTTGCGACTTTTTCATAAATTTTGAATTGTTTCAAACTTTCTCAACTTTTTTAGAAATTTTCAACCTCTCTCAACTTTTTCCAACATTTTACATATATTTTCGACCTTTTCAACATTTTTCAACCTCTGTCAAGTTTCTAACATTTCACATTTTTTTCGACTTATTCAACCTCTTCAACGTCTTTTTAACATTTATTTAAGAGGTACTTTCAGTGCAGTGTAGGGTATGTGAGTTTCGGCCTGGCCGAAGATAGCATCTTAACTTGTTTTTGTTAAATTCGTGTATAATATTAATAAATAAGCGTATATTTGAATAAAAATATTTTTTTTTACTGACGCTTAAATGCTCATGCAGTAGAGGGTTAAAAGCCAAAAAACCGGTTTTAAGCCATTTTTTCGAAAAATTTTGAGGTTAAGATGAAAATGATTAATGCTAAAGTTGTAGATCTTTTTATTTCCTACAAATTTTACCTTAAAGTTAAAGCCGGTTCGATTTATTTTGTCATCTTTTACAAGAGCTTGTTCAACAATGTTCCTCTGTCAAAGTGCTGTTTCGAACTAATTTTTATTTTTCTCATTTTCACGACTAATTCTACTGGACTCATAGCCTATAAATAAGAAAAAACTGAAAAATTGGTAAAATGAAATTATAACAATTTATACTAAATTGGCTATAACTTTGGCATTAATGAACGGATTTATTTTTTTGGAAGAGTTTGTGTTTTATACCCAAAGTGTTAAATTTATGTGTTTTTAAATATTTCTAATTTTAAGGTATTTTTTAATTAGATGCAAATTTTAAAAAAAATCAGTTTTTTCAAATCTATCAGCTTTTACCTCCTAAGGTGTTTTTTAAACTCGAAAATTTCCTGTGGGGAATTTTATTACCTTTTTTAAAAAAAACTAACCGTGAGAAAAATCGATAAAAAATTTTTTTGAAGTTAGGAGACCTAACTACATCATAAAAAATTAAGAAATGGCCTGGAACATTTTTGGTGTCGGCTAGTGTTATTTATTCTTTTAAGTTGTTGATAAAACTGCTTATGTATTTGTTTCTAGAGCAATAAAACCATATTCGAAGCATTGCTTTTTTATGCGAAATGACCAATCAAGGAACTTTATAGACACAACGTAAATCAAATATGCTAGTATCATCTGTCCAATCTTTGAAGGAGATGAAGGAAGCTGCATATCAACTAAATGAATTCATATCTCTTCTTCTCACAACAGCTGCGCTTTGGCCCAACTGCGAAAGAACGCTCGTAAGCCATTTAACAAAACCCAAAAAACAATTTGTGGAACAACTATAAAGTCGCCCCCACTGAATAAAATAAAGAACAAAGCATTTAATTCAGTACCGATCACATAACTTTGAGAAGATGCTTCACAAGACATTAGCTAAAGATTTTTACTTAGTGTCCAAGATATATACCTGAGTCAGATTACGCCAAGTGGGCACCCAAAATTCCACTTTGTTTTGGAATTAATAGTTTTATATATCAATCTAAAGTACTTACCAATATAATTATTTATCTCAAAGGATTAATCAAAATTTCAATTTTTACTAGCTTTTTTTATGCAATGAAAATTTCCGGCAAGTTTAATTGAAAAATTAATTCCTTTTAAAGTTGTTAACATAAAATTATGAAAGTTGGTGCACATGTTAAAAAATAATTTCACTTTCTATTCATAATAAAAACAAAATTTAATAATTATATTTTCACATTTTTTTATAATTTTTAAACAAAAAATCATTTATAATTTTGCCTTCTCCATACGAAAAATTAAAATTTGTAATTTTGTTATAAGCCTTAAATATTTAAGATTGAATGTATGTAAAAAAACTAAGGGTGCCGTCACTCATTTCAAAAGAAAAACATTTTATAATGAACGATCTACGACAAAGTCCCACTTTGCGCTATGCAGTTGAATTGAAATAATTCTTTAAAAATAATTTTCAATAAAAATGCTTCCTCTCGTCAGACCTAAGAGATACTAAAATCTCGTAAATTTTTTGAAATGATCTTCAAGGCAGGGAGATTTCAATGCGCACTCATGTCTTTTGTTTACGTGGTAAGTTCCTGGAGCTGATATAGTTGTGGTACTAGATAATATGCTTCTATACATTGCTTATCTGAGATATTCTTATGATTGGGGTCATATACCAAAACCTTGGACGAAGGACAAGCCACTTACGAAAATCCCACAGATCTACTTCTCTTACATTATCCCTACTTATAACTGTAAAAAACAGATTATTAGTACATAAGGGACGAGCATCCTTAGGTATCTCCTTTTCACGATAGTCAGATGGAACTTCAGAATTAGTCTCTTGTATCGGAAATTCATCTTCTTAAAACAAAATTTATTTATGAGCCTATTTTGACGTTGACGTGCTTATAATAGCACTTGTTTTGCCATTTTATATCCAAGGCCTTGACCAGAGAAGTATTTGAACATTGGTTTCTTATTTTTATACGGTGTCACCACTTAGCTCTACTTGGTATCAAGTATCTGTAAGCTTCGGTAAGGAATTGACTCAGAAGCAATATGTACATGATGTTCGCCATTTAAACATCTGGGTCTTAAGCCCACAATCGATTATCTGAATGTGTAAGGATATTTGCCTTGGCTTAGTGGCCTAAGATTCAGCATAAAGCTAGCTAGCGTACATAGGTATAACAAGTGCAATGTGCACTTGTCCTACAGTAGCCTTCAAGTCATTACTAGTGATCTAATATTTTGACTACAAACAAGCAGAAAAAAATTTGATTGAAATGCTTCTTTTACACGAAGACAAACCGGGAACTATGTATGTATATCACCTTAATATAAAAAAATAATAATAAATGGACAAATTTGCACCGCTCTGAAAAGTTGACGCCCTAATTGAATAGCACTTTTGAACTTATCATTTTTAGGGTACAATTGAACATGTAAGACAATACATTTAACGAATTAGTTCCTTATTCAATTACATAGTTAATAGCTTATAGTTCTGATTGCCTCAGACATTCTTATAAGAGCTAATCTTTGAATCTAATCTAATTGCCTTACGTTAGTTTGTGCTTTGAGATATGGCTACCATACTAAGTTACCACTTGACAATATTTATAAATCCATTCTTCAAGTTCCGGCTCAAGGTCCCATTCTTGTCCAATTATTTTCTAACATGAGTAAAAGGCTACAAAAGCCCTTTTTTTTTCTTCAATAATCATTTTCCAATTTTGTTTTCTATCATACATTTCGCCTAAAAATTTTGCGCTCTCGGTGAGCTTGAATTTTTGTCCATTTCTATAAGATAGCCAAAAGTCCGAAATTTTGCTTCGATTTGTAAGAAGTACTTTGATTTGTTTTAGATGAGTTAATGTATAACCCGCAATTGGTTATACATTTTGTTCAAGACTATCTAAGCAAATACTAGTCGACCGCTGATATTGTTACACAAACCTAATTAAAGTAGTCCCTCATTTATAACTGAGACTCACAAGGTTGGTGGAAAAATATCCCTATGCTCGTTTTAAATATATTGCTAGATCCACCATCTCTTTAACTAATCTTCCTGTTGGTTAACATTTTCATTAGCCTTTTTATAAGGTCTATTTCCACGTTGGCACTTTTTATTTATTACTCAGTAATGGAATAAAATATTTTGCTTAAATAAATTGTGGAATGTCCCTACTACCAGTACCTCGCTTTTTCAGCGACAAGCTCTAAATCAGCAAATCATCCGAAAGGTTCCAAGATTGGACGGAAAGTTTCAAACTGAGCTGAAGTGGTATAACTGCTAAGCAGATATTTACAGTAGCGGAAAACATATAATTCCATTGTATTGTCACGGAAACGGTCATATCTCATTTTCTCCAACCGCGTATTTTCATAATGAACTTAGCGTCAAAAGCTACAAGTTTGAGCTCTTCCGCAGTGAGATGTGATTATAATGTAACGAATTTGCTTAGATTCTTCAGAAAAAAAGAGAATTTTAGATTTCTATATGATCACTCAAGTTTTTAATTATCGAAGCGAAAATTTGTGGGAAGTCACGAACCAAGCAAACTTGCTCGAACTATCTTTATATTTCTGAATATCGACATTAAGTATTAAACAGAAAATACATTAGAATACATCCATACACAACTTGTGATGACTTCATCTCAGCAGATATTGTCAAGTGTCGATCATATATTTACCCAAGTCTTATTCAGAAATCATGTTAAAACTTTTTCTTTTTGTCTCGAAATATAAGGAAATTTTACATAGAAAGTAGACTAAAGAAATTGCAAAACATATCATATGCCAATGTTCCTTTTCTGTTCCGACTATTTCTATAAAGCAAATTATTGACAAATGCTATTTTCTCGTAAAAGACTCTATTAGCTTCTGTGTTGTTGCCATTTTCTCAAAGTATTAGAGCCAAAGCCAAAGCATTTGACTGGGTTTCATTTCGTGAATATCGTTCGTAATTCTCAGATTTTATATTTGAAACTTTCTGTCCATAAGCCTTCGTAACACTTGGAGCTGATGCACAAGTTTCCTACTATTTCGCAACATTATCAGATCATATGAATGCAGCAATGGAACACGTGGTTGTTATACTAGTGCCCCACATTGCCGACTTTTACTGAATTCTGCCCCAGCAATTGTTACACCAGTACGAATAATTGAAGATTATCACCAATCTACGTATGCTAGATTTTTACGAAGAAATTGCGTGGGAGATTCATAGCTCTTGATAGCTCTGACAACTTTTCGGGAATCGTAAAGTTAAATCTATCTTATGTTGTTACCGAAACATCAGTGAGTTTAGGGATACGAAAAATCTAATGAATTTACTAATTCAGGATTCGTAGGTACCTGCTTGGGAGCGATTTTGTACTGAATAGCTACTTTTGTTATGTAAAAGAAAAAGAGACTGACTCCTCTTCGGGATGATCGTTCTGATCACAGAGCACGCTGAATTTAAGTACAGGTAGTATTCAACCATTCAGGATATGTCTGTATAACATAAAATCCACTTATTCTTGTGTAAAACTCTTCGCTGAGTTCGGAAAACAAAATTTGTCGAACTTATTCCCCTCACTCCTGATTTTTCACACTTTTCTACCAAAATATTTAAAAAATCCAATTTTTGTTTCTAAATATACCTAAATATCCTTTGTAAAATTCTTCGCTGAAAAATTTTGCCGAGCCAACACCTCGCCACTCCCCCACATTTCCCCCTCTTTTCACAAAACTATGTAATTAAAAAATAAAACTTTTTATTTGACTACTACAGGAAAGAATTTAAACTCAGCGAAGAATTTCGAAAAGAATAGGTATATTTAGAAACAAAAATTTTCAGAATTCAGCGAGAAACAAAAGAAACAGATATTGGATTTTTTATATAGTTTGGTGAGAAGAGCGTGGAGAATGGGGAGTGTGGGGAATTCGCTCGACAAATTTTTTTTTTTTTTCGAACTCAGCAAAGAATTTTACACAAGAATAAGTGAATTTGGTTTTCCGTCCAACATTTTTTTTTATTGGTCAGTGTTATTTGACCATAGTCTACGTATACGCAATTGGATAAAATTTAAAGCAATACAAATAATGTGAACCAATGCTAAATTTTTCTTGTTTTTAGATATGAAATGTCTGATATAGCTGACGAGTATAGCGATGTGCTCAGTAATTTATTCAGAAATATCAATTTCGGCTTATTCTAGAAGAACAAATTTCTCCATTTAATCTTATATGTATGAAGTAATGGCGTTAATCAATAAGATAGTTTATGTCATATTATATCTGTTAGCTGCTTAATTCGATGTACTACGAACTGTAACTGTCGGCACACTAAATGAAAAAAAAAACACTCGCTTTTACAGAAGTAAAGCGAATTTATATTACCTACACACATATGAACACAACACAATCACATTCATATGTCAAATATTGACAGCTGACACAATGTCATACCGTCACCTCTATGATGAACACATGCGTATCATTCCTTCATTATCATCATCAGCATCAACCTTCATGATATACATATGTATGCGGTATTCATTTGCTCATCTGTTCTGTATGGCTTTGTGTGACCCAAATCACATTCACCCTCCGCCCACAAGTTTTTCATCACTTCATCATTTTCACGCAATTTTCACAGGTACTAAACTATTGTCCGAAAGATATGAAGGCTGATATATGTGTTCATCTAAATCGCAAAGTATTTAACGAGCATCCAGCATTTCGTCTTGCATCGGATGGTTGCCTGCGTGCCTTGGCCATGCATTTTATGATGTCGCATTCTGCACCCGGTGACTTACTTTATCACACCGGTGAGAGCATTGATAGTTTGTGTTTTATTGTAACCGGCAGTTTGGAGGTGATACAAGATGATGAGGTTGTGGCAATATTAGGTGAGTTAGATGTGGAAAAAAAATTATTATTTTTGGAAAAAATTATGTCGGAATAAATTAATGAACACGACAAGCATGGAGACATATGTAAATTGAGATTAAGCGGGTGGAAAGTACTGTATCACAGGTCTTGCATGAAATTAGGAAACAAGATCATGTGCGACCTTTTGGTCGTTATTTTTCATAAATATCGATCTGCATATATTTACATTAGGGTGATTCAAAAATTTTTTTGTTGTTTATTTTTAAGGTGCTGTTGCCTAAAAAGTAAGTAAGTTTATGATATGAAGAAAAAGTTCAAGAAAATTCAGCTCTGTACCTCAATTATATAAGGTGGTGCCGAAGCCTGAAATAATTTGTTTACTATCGTCTCGTTATCGTTCTCGGTCCCGATAACGATAATGAGAACGATATTTATCGGTTCTCGGTGAAGCACTAGTTAATATTGTTGGGTTGCGACTCTTTGTAGGGGATAAAATTCATGTCACTTAAAAATGGCTATAACTTTGCAAGGAAACATCACAGATCACCAGTTGAAAGCTCATTTTAATAAGCAAGGACGGTACTTAATGATGCTTTTGTTAAAAATAAGCTGATCAACTTTCTTTGAATCCTTTACATGGCCTCGAAAGTAGACAAAAAACATCATGTTTTAGGTACTTAGCCTCAAATATTTCAGGATTCAGACATGATGGGTCAATTCTAAGGCCAGATTCGGATTCAGCGCAAAAAATTACGTCGACCCTTTTCAGCTCAACAACACTAATAACCTATTCATTGAGATACCATTTTAGTAAAAAATAATTTTTCCATAAAATTTACATGTAAAACTAACAGGCTCCGGCGCCACTTTATGAAATCGATCTACAGAGCTGAATTTTCGTGAACTTTTTCTTCATATAATAAACTTACTTTTTAAGCAACAGCACCTTAAAAAAAACAAAAAAAAACTTTGAATCACCCTAATGTACATATCAATGAATTTAAAATATACATGGACCGACATTTTTTTAATGTCCATTACTTGGTCTCTTTAGATTGATGTCACTTTTCATGAAAAAAGTCAGAAAATTTAGAAAAAAAATACACTCATTCGCGAATCTAATACAATTAGTTCATCATCTAAAACATAAAATTATAGCAAAATTGTATTACTTTTTGTAAATTACGGTAACTCAGTAGTCTTTCTCAGTAATGCAGAGGTTTTTCATGTGAAAGATTGCTGTCCTGGAGTATTAGTCTCATGTTTTACAGAACTATCTTTTAAAATTTTGCTTAGATGACGAATTACCTGAATATCCTAAAAAACGTGGGACACGACGCGCTATCTTGTCAAAATCTAAATTGTCCAAGTTCACATCTTCGAAAATAGGTCAGAAATAATCGGTAATCATTGCGTGGTAGCACTCACCATTCACTGTAACTCATCTTCAAAGAAAATGGTCCAATGATACTGCCGATCCAGAACCACACCAAACAGTTACTTGTTAAAGGTGCATTGGGTTCTCAGCAATCACGTGTGCAGTTTCTATGCCCCATACGCGACAATTTTTCTTACTTACGTAACCACCGAGGTGAAAACGAGCTTCGTCAAAAAAACAAATCATTTTCTTAGTTTCTGCAGAAGATTTACCGTTATGAGAGTGAACTTTTATTATGTCCCTACGTTGTCTAAGCGTGTTTAAACCCATTTCCTTAACCGGAGATATAAGCCTAACTTTCTGTGATAGTACGAATGGCATTAGAGTTTCCACACTCAAAAAAGCTAGTAGCTAGTATATCGATTGCGTTGTTCGATCTCTTACTATAACATTTATAGATATTGTGGGCTGTGCCACGCCTTTCAACGAGTTTTGCCAGTATAGTGGCATAGCTTGTTATGATGACTGCTTTTAGCAGTATTGTCGTCAAAGTTTTTATGAATATCGTAGGCGCCGTTTTTGAGTAATATTGAATCAAAATTTTATATTGTTGAACGATGCCACGCCCTCTGATTCAATTCCGCCCACTTTTGGTTCTGTTAAAAATATTTATGGTTTGCATCAGTCTACCAAATTTCGTCAAAATATCCTAAGTGGTTTCCGAGTTATCACCTTAAAAAAATTAAAGTTTAGGGCTGTGCCACGCCCCTGTTAGAGTTCTTCAGAACTTAAAACCTAGTCCAATCTTCGTTTTGTTTTCATATGCATCAAATCAGTAAGTTTCATCAAAATCACTGCAGCCGTTTTCGAAATA
Organism: Tricholauxania praeusta; assembly: GCA_949775025.1. Lineage (NCBI taxonomy): Eukaryota > Metazoa > Arthropoda > Insecta > Diptera > Lauxaniidae > Tricholauxania > Tricholauxania praeusta. The sequence continues at coordinate 115,459,893 of OX459028.1, forward strand.
AAGTTCAGTCGTATACATATTTATATATTTATTTATATATTTATATACATACAATTTTAGCTCGTTTAATAATACATAGTAGATTTAAGAAGTCTTAACTTCAAGAAAAACGATTGGCTGAAGGGTGTGACCCAAAAAAAAAAATCGAAACCATGGCGAAACTGTCATTTCAGCCCTGCCATGTTTAATTTTTTTTTGGAGCACAACCTTCAACCAACGTTTTTCTTGAAGTTAATTCTTGATTTAATATTAAAGGTGGGACAACTAAAATTCAGATGGAGTCATAGTTAAAATTGCATTAAAAAAAAAACATAAAAAGTTACATATAAAGTTACATAAAAAAATAGGCCTTTGAATTTCAATTTTTCCACCTTGAATATAAGATAAAGATTGTCTTCACTTCAAGAAAAATCATGGTTGAAGAGTGTGCTCATATACTTATAGAGTCAGAAGCGGTATCATAAAATAGTATAGAACTTACAACTGAAAATATTAACGACACAAGTGTAGTAGTATCTTATTCCGAAGATGAAAGAGCAGACATGCTGAAAGAGCTGCTAAAGAACAAGAAAAACAATTCAACATAAAAGAATTCGAAATTTATCAAACTTATCCTAGGTTTTCTAAAGAAAATAGATTTCAGAATTCTGGTAACAAAAAAAATTGATTCACCTATATTGAGTGAAGCAGCTCGGGTCATGTTAGCTGTTTCAGTAACTCAAATTAATGTCGAGAGGGCTTTTTCTGCGTTGGAGTTTGTTTTAGCTTCGCAAAGAGTCATTATAGAATATTCTACTTGTGCGTTTAAATGAACATTTTTTCCCAAAATAAATAAAATAACATTCTAAAATAAAAATGAAATGAAATTGTTTAATTTTTAGGGAAAAAAAATAAACCTGAACCCGAACCCGAACCCACTAAATTTAAGTGTATTGAACCCGAACCCGTACCCGCACCCAAAATTTACAGGATTCGAAAGCTTGATTTCAATTATATTTAGCAAAAAATACTTATATATTAAAATCTTAATGCATTTTTTTTAATTTAAGAAGTCATTATTTGTGATTTTGTGTGAGAGAATCGTATATGGAAAAGAGAGTGACAAAAACAAAATTTGTAAACAATACGTTTTTGCTGAGAAAATCGTATAGGAGAAGAGAGTGACAAATTTTAATAGATGCTGCCTATGTGTGTCGAACAAGTCAGCTGTTTTCTAAATGCACAAAACTATTGTCTGTCAGAGTAAAATTTGAATTAGTAAATTTTTAATGCGCATTAACGCTGCTATAATGTTCTAAAACTCTTCGGGAACGCCAAAAATCCGAAAATTTAGTAATTTTTGAGTATATCCTCATTAAAAAAAAAATTATAGTTCTGAGACCCGTATATACTTTTCCGAAGATTTTTGTCGCTCTGAATTGAAATCGGAGGTCAGAATTTTTCTGTCTGTTCCAGTTTTAGAGATATTCTATCCTAAAAGAGCGAAAATCATAGTTTTTCAAGGTATCTGAGGTCATATAACATCGAAAAGTAATTCGTTTTTCTAAACCTTTAATCGAATCTGAAAAAACTATTCTCTCTCTTCGAAAGACGCTTTGAATTTCATCGATATATGTATGTATTTTGTTTTCCCGGAAATAAATTTAAATTTAATACATATTTTCCAGTATTCTGTCTTACTGAAATTTATGTAGATTTTTATGGAGACCTGAATAATAAATTTCAATTCATGATATTTAAAAAAAAGATAGTGGCATAATTCTTCTATTACTAAAACTTTTTTTTTTATTAGTTATGTGAAAGAAATCAAAATTTGACATCTAGAACCCAGACACAATATTCGCTTTGCGTTGTGCAGTATCTATAATATATTATAATGTAATATAATGTACATAATTATCTTAATTATTTGTTAAATTTTTTTAAAAATTTACCGAAATCGGGAACTTTTAGGGCCCGGACCACCCCCGGTAATGGCCAAAATCCATATTAGAACATTTTCCATCGATTGGCGAAAAACAAAGTCTTTTGAAAATGAACGAAAACGGGGCAATTTTGGAACAGAGAACACTCCTGGTGATGGCCATAGTTCACTTTCGACTTCTTTGCATAGATTAGCAGAAAGAAAAGTACATCGAAAATTGACTGCAATCTGGCATTTTTGAGACCCCAGTCCACCTTTCGCTATCGATTGGCGCAAAACAATTTACAAAAATGGCAGACTCTTTGAATAGTTTTAATTAGTTATTGGCAATGGAAAAATAATTTCCTGCACATAATAAATATGAATCAACGTTAAAAATATCCATTAAAATAAAATAATTATCAGCAATGAACATAATATTCCAAAACAATAACTACACTGGTTCGAAAAAAAAATGCGAGATGGCTCCCCTCACTCGCCATTTTCCACACTCTTCTAACCAAAATATTTAAAAAATCCAATTTTAGTTTCTTAATACATACATATACTTTTCCTTTGTAAAATTCTTTGCTGAGTTCTACAAAAATAATAAAAAATTTTGTCAGCTTCACGATATATAGATGATTTGTGGTGGTTGATCTAGCTGTCTTCTGAAAAAGTGATTCTTTGAAATAATAAGTTGAACTTTGTGGGCAATAGGTGTGCTGATTAAGAAAATATGCAAAAAAAGAGAAATTATAAGGCCAAATTAGTTGGTTTAAAGGTTTTATTGTTTTTTCCTTACCGCCAAATAAATTGACTAGTTCGTTCGTTGAAAAACTCAAGTAGAATTCAACCGAAAATAGTTTGGTAGGCCAAACGAACGAAAATGCAGCAAAATCAATCGTATTCAGCGATAATGTATCTATACACTATCACTGAATACACTTGACTTCGCAGGGATTCCTTATTGGGACATTTAAAAGCTTACATAGATTTACATAGCGAGTGGCTCAGAAAAAAAATTTTTTTTTTCGAATTTAGTGAAGAATTTTACACAAGAATAAGTGGGTTGGTTTTCCGAACAAAACTGTTTTTTTTTTGTTACTTACTTACTTAGATGGCCATAACAACCCGTTGGCGGGCTACGTCCGACCTCATTAGCTCTCGCCAGGCGCCTCTGTTTTGCGCGCGCCTTCTCCAATCGTTAATGCCAAGCGCGGTTAGGGCTTCCTCAGCTTGGTCTATCCACCGGAGGCATGGTCTCCCTCTTCGTCGTTGACCGGGGACCTTCCCTTCGAATACCTTTTTCGCTGGAGCTTCTTTATCCATACGATGGACATGACCCAGCCAGCGTAGTCGCTGTATTGTTATACGCTTAACTATGTCAATGTCGGCGTAGAGCTCATACAGCTCGTGGTTCATTCGAATGCGATAGTCGTCGCCAACTCGAACAGGACCAAAGATTTTGCGGAGAACTTTCCTCTCGAACACCCCAAGAGCGGCTGCGTCTGTTGTCGAAACCACCCATGCCTCAGCGCCATAAAGAAGCACAGGTAGAATGAGCGTCTTGTAGAGTGTTAGCTTTGTCGATCGAGAGAGAGCTCTGCAACGTAATTGCTTACTGAGACCGTAGTAGCACCTATTAGCAATTGTTATTCTCCGCTTAATCTCCAGACTGACATCATTGTTGCTGGTTACGGCAGTGCCAAGGTAGATGAATTCCTTGACAACTTCTAATTTACAGTTGCCCGCTGTAACATGAGAGTCTAGATCCCGTGCTCTCTTGTTGTTGTTAGTAGACATCATGTATTTCGTCTTGCCCTCGTTTACCGTCAAACCCACTTTGGCTGATTCCTTTTCAATAGCAGTGAAAGCAGCAGTAACATCTCTCTTACTCCGACCGATAATATCAATATCATCAGCGTACGCAAGGAGCTGAACACCTTTGAAGAAAATGGTGCCATTATGATGCACACCGGCTTTTCGTACGATCCCCTCCATAATGAAATTGAAGAGATCGCACGAGAGCGGGTCGCCTTGTCTGAAACCTCGCTCGGTATTAAAAGTTCCGGAGAGGTCATTCCCTACCTTGACGGAGCTAAACGTATTGCTCAACGTCATCCTGCAGAGCCTTGTCAAGTTTGCAGGTATACCGAACTCAGACATTGTTGCGTATAGGCAATCCCGCACTGGGCTATCGAACGCAGCTTTATAATCGACGAAGAGATGGTGAGTGTCGATTTGATATTCATGGGTTTTCTCCAGGATTTGGCGTAGTGTAAAAATCTGGTCTATGGTGGACTTACCAGGTCTAAAGCCACACTGATAGGATCCGATCAGTGTTTCTATATACGGCTTCAATCTTTCACACAATACGCTCGAGAGGATCTTATATGCGATGGAAATAAGACTGATACCCCTGTAGTTGGCGCAGATTGTCGGGTCTCCTTTCTTTATTACAGGATAAAGCACGCTGAGATTCCAATCGTCGGGCATGCTTTCCGCTAGCCATATTTTGCTGATGAGTTGATGCATGCACCTTATCAATTCATCGCCACCAGCTTTAAACAACTCAGCTGGCAGGCCGTCAGCACCCGCTGCCTTGTTGTTTTTGAGTCGCTGGATAGCAACTCGAACCTCTTCATGGCTAGGTGATGGTACTTCCACTGCGTTATCATCGATTGGTGGTATCGTACTGTATTCTCTCTGGGCGGAATTGGTGGGATCATCGCCCGTAAGCAAGTTGGAGAAATGCTGCCTCCATAACCTCAGTACACTCTGTGTATCTGTAACCAGATTTCCATTTTCGTCTCTACAAGTGGATGCTCCGGGCTTGAAACCTTGAGTTAGACGCTTAATTTGTTGATAGAATTTTCGTGCATCCTTCTTGCCCTGGTATACCTCACCTTTTTTTTGTTGGCCTGTGTAATTATGTTTTATAATAAAAAATCTTCCTTAAAATTGTGCAAATTTTTCAATCACAAAAATCCTAATAATATAAATTGGGGGTCCCTGACTTTGCCATTTAATTGGCAGGTTGTTTTGTGTCTTGTGGTGTAAAACCCTGGCGGACGAGAGTCAACGAGTTTCCAGAGGCCCTATTGAAAATTGGTCCGAATTGTGAAGATGTAGAAGTCAGTGTCGGCCAGGTCTGGTGAGTATGGAGGATTATGAAGCAGATCCAACTCCAATTCCAGTATTTCTACCACAGCCATTTGTGCAGTGTGTTGTCTAGCAATATCATGCGATAAGATAGGAGTCGATCCTTTGACCAAGTTTTTACATCATTTGATACTGTCCCCTGCGTAATAACATTTGAGCCAAATACGCTGCGAATTTCCGACAACAACAAAAAATGTAACAGTAAAATACTAAGCCCATGTCAAATAATAGACTGCTACAGTTGGCGATATTATTAACTAAAAATTCCATCCTTGACGACCTAATATTTTATTTAGCCTATCAAACTTTATTTTCTATATTTACCAGTAATCCTGGACTTTTCTATTACATAGGGATTAAGGAAATTCAAGAAAATGTTTATTTCGGCACTTCTTTATGTGTATAACAAGACGGAACATATTTAGAGAAAAATTATCATTATAATTATCAATTTGTGGCAAAAATTTAAATTTTGTATTGTTCTAAAGGTTCAATTTCATTACGTTCACTTTTCCTTTTTAAAGTTTCGAATTTGCTGCGCACCTTCTGTATATCGTAGGCTACTGCATTCGCTAGGTTGTCCACTAGATAGTTTCACAAAAAAAGGTTCGAATGTTCACCCCCAGTTTGAAAGCTAATATTGAAACATTTTTAAGGAAAAACAATTTTTTTTTTCGGCCTCTAAATTCGATGCTATTTGGTTTTTTTTCTTATATCTCCGCTATTTGACGACCGATCAACAAGTCTGGTATAACGTTGTAAGTGTCTCAATATGGACCACATTTCATTCATAAAAGTCATTTGGCTCAGATTTTTTTTCGACTATTTGTATACATTTTCTCAGTTTCTACCACCGTAACGTGCCAAGGGCACATCACCAAATTAAAGTTCGTACCAAATCATAAAATTCATCTCTACAAAGCTTCCTCAAATTATTGAAATTGAAAAAGTTACAGCGAATCAGTGCAAATATTTGATCAGAATAATAAAATCATCTTTAACTTAAGTCCTAAAACTATGCAATGGTTTTTTCCAAACGACTTCCAAGAACATTGCGCTTTTATGTTCGTTTTAAAAAATTTTATGTAGTACATATTTTTATTATTATCATTATTATTTATTATTTATTAAAAAAGTAATAAAATAACATTTTATATATAACTTATTTACTATCACTAGCAAGTAAGAGCTTGAGCTAGGACTTAAATATAGCTTTTAATACAACTTCAAAAATATTTAAATAAATAAAAAAAAAAATAAAGCATATAAAATTAAAATAAAATAAAAAATTCAAAATTAATATGAAATAAAAAAAACTCCATCCCAATTTAATCCGCTAGATCAGGAACAGTTCGTTCCACTCATTTGCATTGTATTTGTTTGGGACCTTTAAATTTCAAAATAATTATCAATACATGCTTTAATGTAGCTGCGAATCGTTGATATCGATAATGTTGGAATGTTCGCGCGTTCCCACAAGCTAGTTATGTCTTTGAATACTTTTTCTGTAAAAACATTTAATTTTCTGTTGCCAGATTCAATATATTTCAGATGTATTAAATATTGAATCACATCGCGCTTTGTTGGCAATTGGCTTTTTTCCAAATCGCACTTTTCAAAAATCATTTTTCTTTTTTATTTAATCCTCGGAAGTATAATACTTTTTCAATATTTGAAGAACACTTTTTCAAAGCTTGAACAATACTGATTAACAAGTGATAGTCTTAAAATCCTCTTTATATACAAAAAATTTTTACAATATAGTAAAATCTATTAAAACTTGTATTTATTGCGAAACCCAAACAATTTAGTCCGTCGCACTCAATCATTCATCTACCAATCCTTAGTATCAGGTAACTCGCGGGTTGGTGTTACATTGCAACTATCGTAAAGTTTTATTTTGGGCGGAGCGTATGTGATGATCAATAATTTGCAGAATACACACAACCTTAGTTTTAAGAACAAAGAATATGTAACTCCTACAAGCAGAACACTTACGTTCTTATTTGATCAGTCTAGCGCGCATTAATTCTAAGTATTGATAAACACTTATTTTTCTTATTATTATTTGGAAGCATATGCTTTCTACCTAGATTGATTTTGATGAAATTTGGTACAGATCAAAATCAAATGGGATAGTTACACGCTGGCAAAAAACGAATACAATTGATAAATTAAAAAATTTTAATTGATAAAACCTTAACGATGTTCATTCAAACTTATTTAAATAAAATTGTTTAAAACTACCATAAACGTACGTTGATCTTCGACTTAAGTAGGACTTAAGTAAAAGATGATTTTATTATTCTGATCAAATATTTGCACTGATTCGCTGTAACTTTTTCAATTTAAGGAAACTTTGCAGAGATGAATTTTATGATTTGGTACGAACTTTAATTTTATGATGTGTATTTGGCACGTTAGTATGGTAAAACTGAGATAATGTATACAACTAATCGAAAAAAAAACCTGAGACAAATGACTTGGCCAAAACATATGTCACCAATTAAAAGGTTAAATTGTTCCATTTGTTGTCTTTGTCATGTTTGTTTATAAAGCATTAACCGATTTGTGAAATTTCACATGAATATTGGTTACTGCAATTGACTGTAAATTCAATTAAAATTTTAATATTTATTTCATATTATTCCGAAGTGTAGCCACCTGCAATATTGAAGTTTAATTCAATTGACTAAAAAAAAACTTACTAAAAAAAAGTAATTATGTATTATAAATTGTCTAAATGTACCGAAAATGTACTAAAAATTGTATTGAAAATTCTCTAAATATACTGAAACTAACCAAAATGTACCGAATGTACTAAAAACTTGTCGAATGTACTGAAGACAATTTTTCAGGACGCAAATATTCCGAAAAAAGTACAAATGCACCGAAAAAGCCTGTTTCACTTCACTCTAGTGCATAGTTCTTCAAAACAAATAAGTTTATAGCAGTAATGATATCTTCAAAATAGATCTATCAATATATCAATAGCTATATCTGAGGTTAGCACAGTAAGAAGGCGGATAACCTAAACCACCAGTGGATACACCTGTATTTTCCCAATACTTAAGCAAAAATGTAAATAAGTTTATAAATATTATATAAAAATATTCTTCTGTTATATAAAGTATTGTATGAGATTAAGTTCTGATCAGGACATAGCTAATGCTTGGGCAATAATATTGTCTAAAGCTGGACTTAACTACTATTCGCAGAATTTGTTTAAGTTCAAGTAAGCCCATTGTTATCCTAACTTGAGCCATGACGAAAGACCAGATAGCTTTGCATTTCCCTACATGGGAAGTTAAATCTATATATGACAGCTACCTTAATTGAAATTTCATAATAATTTGGGTCATTACTGAGGTTATATTATAAGTGAATCAACTCTTACACAAAAATATTTATTCGAGCGCTTTACTCCAAACTGAATCATCTCTTATGATTTTATGATACATCTAATAAATCTCTTTGTATCCATATAGGTAAAGGTGACGTCTTCGGTGACCAATTCTGGAAAGATTCCGCCGTCGGCCAGAGTGCGGCCAATGTGCGTGCTCTCACCTACTGTGATTTACATGCCATCAAACGTGATAAATTGCTCGAGGTTCTCGACTTCTATTCGGCGTTTGCGAATAGTTTTGCTCGAAATCTTGTGCTAACATATAATTTGCGACATCGACTGATTTTTCGCAAGGTGGCCGATGTGAAACGCGAAAAGGAATTGGCCGAAAGGCGTAAAAATGAGCCACAATTGCCTCAGAACCAGGATCATCTGGTACGAAAGATATTTTCGAAATTTCGTCGTACACCGCAAGTTCAAGCGGGCTCCAAGGAGATAGTCTCTGGTCAAAGTGACGTAGAAAAAGGTGATGGTGATGTGGATCGTATAAAGGTTAGTTGAAAAAGAGTTGGGTTTTGTATGTTAATTTCTACATACCTACTACATATGTTATATGTGCTGTTGTATTGTGATAAAGGGCGTTTGTCGTTGCTATTGAGTTCATTGTTTTAAATGGTTGTGGCTTAAAAATGTGTACCTATACATTTTATTATTGTTTGATAAGTTAAAACTAACAATTTAACATTTTATTTTTTATCTATAATAAGATTCTGCATATCAAGGTTTGATGCTATATTAATTTATTGATTATTTTATATGCGTACTCGTATATAATTGTTCACTACTAACGTTATTAGACAAAACACATCGACAGATTATTGTTGTTGCTGTACAGGCCTTCTCATAAAGCTGATATTTTATCCTTTAAGGTCTTAGATGCTGAAGATTTCGTTTATAAGCGCATTTTATACGTTCTGGTTAAGCCAAGAAGTATTTCTGCTGATTGTTTTGAGGTATGGCTGGCAGTATATGCGAAATAGCTGTTTAGTAAAAATAATAATGATTTTGTTTTTTGAAAACTATGAGCCTGAAAACTTCGGACTGACTGGTAGCGGGAAAGCAATTGTAATCTGAATTAGCGAGGTTTTTCAAATGCACGCTGATGATTTATTGAATACCCCGATCAGACAATTTCAGAGTTCTGCTAAGGATACCGTTATGTATACTATCAAAAACAAGATTGTTAACAGCAACAACCCTTGGCGCACGCCCGAAACGGATTCAAAAGTGGTATAAAGGTTAAAATGTAGGGCTGTGCCACGCCCCTGTAGAAAGCTTTGAAAACTAGCCTAATTCTAATCTTGTTCACATGTGCATCAAATCACCAAGTTTCATCAAAATCGCTGCAATTTTTTTCAAAATTGGCCTGGGTAAATATACATATATTATGGGCGGTAGGCGTGTCCGTGAACCGATTTTGCGCATTTTCAATAGCAATATGTCTGCAAAAATATGTAACCCGTGTGTGAAAGTTTTATCCAATTAGCTCTCTTGGTTTTCCCGTAAACCTGATTTCAACAGACAGACAGACAGACAGACGGATATCGCTAAATCAACTCAGGTAGTAACGCTGATCAAGAATATATATACTTTTCCATGCCTGCCACGCCTCCTTCTATGTGTTACAAACGGAAGGACAAAGTGAATATACCCTCGGTGTAGGGTGTCAAAAACAACACAAAATCTAAGTATTTTTGCTGACAGTTTGCGTGCTACAGCAAATTTAAGAGATAAAAATTCATTTTGTGAGTGGCATAAGCTTACTTTTGGTGACCCTCTAATAATTTAATAAGCTGTTTCATAAAAATTTAAATTTGTGCTATAGTTTGTCTAAATTTCTGAATATTTATTTTCCAAGAGACCACATTTTTTTACAAAAAAAAAACAGTTTATTAAATACATTGAGAAATAAGTTTTTTTGTTCTTTCCAATGATGCCCTATTCAATCTTGGTTTTTCTTAACAACCTTATTTCTTAGGAAAAACAAATGAACAAGAAATCTTCTTGAAATTTTGGATCGCCCGATTTTTTATTAAATTTTTTTATTTTTTTGTGAAAAATACAACCACAAGCAAATATATTATTGTTGTTGTTTTTGGTGTTGTCGACAAAATCCAAAATTTCAAAAAAATTTTCATAGCTCGCTCATTTCTTTTTCTGGTAAAACTCGGTTGGAATAGAATAACCAACATTGAATAGCTCACCATTTAAAACTTTCTTAATCTATAGAAATAATATGATAGCCGGTTTCGATTTTCGAACACCACTTAAAAACTACTGGACAATCAATCTCTAATTGAAATGATCATAATATTACTGTTAAATAACAATAAATTAAAGTTTTATTATATTTATATTAAATTGCTTTAAAAATTAATTACACACAAAAAACAAGCATGCAAGCATAACAAATCGGTTAGTGGGAAGTTAATGTGTTTGTGCGTGTTTTTTCCTCCAGTACACCTCACTAGGGAGTCACTGATGAGTTCACACGTTACCGGTAGGCACTACTGGTTACCCTCCATATCCAGTGGTGTCCACTACCACAAACAATGATAAGAATGTGTTGATGATACAGTATATGTGCACACCTTTTTACGCTCTTCTTGTTCTCATTTTTAAGCGCCTGCTCATTTTCTGGGCAGCACCGCTCCATATGAACGGCAGTGTATGTCACTTATGAACTTAACACGGATGTCATTGGCAGAGAGTAAATTACACGTTCTGCATTACCAATCACTAGCTGCCTCGATAGTGAAAAATACGATTACAAATACCATTACTAGCTAACTCAAAGATGAAATATTTTGTATTACCAATCTGGTTAAAAATACCAATGAGGTAGCTAGTGATTGGTAATGCAGTTTTGTTTATCAGTTTCAGTTTGCTGTTATGAGACACATCATTACCCATCACATCACTGGTAATCCATCTAATATCTTTCACTAGTGAGGTAGAAAAAGACAGTAATTGCTACCGGTCCTACTGGAAAGATGTCTTTCCCATGGCAATATATTGGAATATTTATGGATGAGAAACAACGGCATGCTCAAATTTTACTCTCGCTCTCATTTCAATTTGTCGAATTACATTGCAAATAACAACAACGCGGGATTGTGAAGAGTGACCAAAAAATACAGTAGGTCTACTGGAAAAATTTGAATTATTTGCCCTTTTAAATCAGTGAAGCGCTAGCGTTCCCGGCGCAGCAGCAGAAGCAGCGCTTTGTGCTGTTATTGCATAGTGCTTATTGTTGTTTTCCAAAGCCTTCTTAGAATTCCTTGATTTGCTTCTACAGAGAGAAGGAAAAAAAAAATTTTTAAATCGCTTTGCAAACGCAAAAGACAACGAATGCGGCGAATTCAGTCTCATCAGTATCAACATGTCAGTGCCATAAAACAAAAGGAGAGAGAGAAGCTGCAACGTATTAGAAATTTTGGTCAAGCAAGAGGTGAAGCGAAACTACAGTAGACAACAAGGTAGCAGATTGGCTTAAGGAAGGTATCATAGCCAAATGTTGTTCCGAATATGCTTCACCGATAGTTCTCGTGAATAAAAAGAATGGTACTAAACGTTTATGCTGTGATTACCGGAAATTGAATGAGAAAATTGTGAGAGACAATTTTCGAATGCCACTCATTGATGATGTTTTGCATAAACTGCAGTCTGCACGAGTATATACGACCCTTGATTTACGTAATTGATTTTTCCATGTGCCTGTCCACCAAGACTCCTCAAAGTATACATCGTTAATGACACACAGCGGACAATACGAATTTAAAATTGTTCCATTCGGCATATCAAACTCTCCCGCAGTTTTTTCCTGGTTTATAATGACGATTTTCAGAGACCTGATCGCAGAAAAGACAATCGTTAATGCATGGACGACTTATTGATTCCATCCAAACTTAAAATTGTTTTGAACATTGTGTAATTATATGAAGAGCTGAGATGCAAAACTCGCCAAGTCCAAAAAAATTAAAATGTGAGATATTGTAGGAGGGGACAGAAAAAATGTTTGTCTACAAGCCTGTATACTCTTAATTTTAAAAAACAAAATTTCCTTTCACAAACTTTTGATTGCGAAAGTTTCTGTTAAATTCTTTTTATCAAAACCCGCCAAGTCCACATTTCTGAGAATCGAAACCCGCCAAGTCCAATTTTTTATTAAAAAAGATTCGGCTTTCATAAATGCAAATAGTTTTATGTTATTTTAACATTGAAATTATATTGTGTAATTAAAATTTCAGTCTACATTTATTCAAATGTTTTGAAATTAATTTAAACTTAGCCATTTTTAAAAAATGATTTCGGAACCTTTTACTATTATTATTTTTCAAAACCCGCCAAGTCCCGAGGTTTCAATTTCAAAACCCACCAAGTCCACAGTTTTTGTTTCAAAACCCGCCAAGTCCACAGTTTTTGTTTCAAAACCCGCCAAGTCCACAGTTTTTGTTTCAAAACCCGCCAAGTCCAAATGTTTTTTTATTATAGTCCTTATAGATTAGGTCATAAAATGTAATGAAAAATCAGAATTTTAATAACTTTTGACAACTATTACAATGGATCAATCTACTTTTTTACTGTAGTTAAATTTCAGTGGAAAACAGTTTTTTCGATTTTCCCAAAATCGCAAAATATGGACTTGGCGGGTTTTGCATCTCAGCTCTTCATATGAACTTTCGACAAATTGGTCCAAATGTCCATTTTTGAAAAGAAAAGTTACATTCTTAGGATATGTAATCGAGAATTCGACCATTAAGCCATCCATTGAAAAAACTGAAGCACTACGAAAATTTCCGACGCCAAAAGTGTGCATCGTTGTATAGGATTATCATCATATTTTAGAAGATTCATTCCGAATTATGCTTAGGTCGCCAAACCCCTTACTGATCTACTATGAAAAACATTGAATTTAAATTTGCAGATAACGAAATTGTCGCATTCGAACAATTAAAATCAGCATTGATGTGCGCTCCTATACTAAAGTTGTATGATCCAGAATACACTGAAATTCACGCCGATGCTTGCATGAATGGTTTTGGAGCAGTGCTTTTGCAGCGAGATGCTGACGATCAACAGTTGCATCCAATAGAATACATGAGCAGGAAAACATCGCCTGCAGAACGAAAATATCATTCATATGAGTTAGAGGTTTTTGCAGTTATTAATGCGTTTAAAAAGTGGAGAATTTATATTATCGGCAAAAGGGTTAAAGTAGTAACCGATTGTAGCGCTTTTACTATCACACTTAAAAAACAAGATGTTCCGTTGAGAGTGGCGCGATGGGCTATATTTTTGCAGGACTTCCAATATGAAATCAAAATCCGAGCGGCCACGAAAATGAAGCACGTTGATGCTTTGAGTAGGATTCATTGTCTAATGATGCAGCAACCACTGAAACCAGGCCAGTGCGCAAGGGGGGGATTTTGGGGGTTCAACCCCCACCCCATTGGGAATTTTTGCACATAGATTTTTATTGACATTTGAATGAAAAATCAAAAAGACACAACAAATTTTTTTTTTTTTAAATAAAAGAACTGAAATGCCAATAAATTATCAGAGCACGAGTTTTTTATTTTCTCAAGACTTGCGCACTCTAGCTATTTTTGAACCAAAAAACACGATTTGGGACTACTGCGCATCGCAAAGGCTAAGTAACACGACCTTTTTTTCAATGCGCAGCATAGCTCCGGCATCAATAAAATCAGCTTCAATGAAAATTCATGCACAAATCTATTTGCACCATATCATTCAATTTTGTATGATAGTTCACGTGACATAAATGAAGTTAAACTATGGCGTCAACGCTTTGCGGGGCAAGACATCAAAAATGCTTCGTGTTTTGACAGCTTTGCCTGGGACAACAGCAACAAATGAACGCTCCTTTTCAGTGCTACGTCGTCTAAAGACATACTTCAGATCAACTATGTCCAATGATCGGCTGAACGGCTCAACCTCGCTTACTATACATCACGATATCGAAATCAAAGTGGAAAGAGTTTTGGACGATTTTTTTCAAGTACCTCGCAGGATTAGCTACTTAAGTAATGATAATTGAATATCGAATCATATCATTAACACTAGACAAATGGCATGTTCTATAATACTTCAAAACACTCGATTTTCGGAAATCCGTTCACATTCGAGTATATCCTCATTTAAAAAAAGAAAAAAAAAAGTCTTAGGGTTGCTTTTAGAGCTGCAAAATTTTAATTTTTCGGAATTTGGCCAAAAAAATGAAGAAAATTAAATTTTTTCCTTATTTTCCTTATGTACACAAAAGGAAGTTTCGAAAAGAATTGACCGCTATTTTTTAAGCCTATGCATAAGGAGAAAAACTCTGGCCTCTCCACGAGTAGAGCTTTGGTGTTTCTTGTGTAACAGCTCAAGTCCTTTGTTGTTTTGAAATTTGAAATTGTCAATGCCACTACATGAATTTCCATTAAAAAAATAAATGAGACAAAAAAATGTTTGTATGTTTGTCTCAAAAGTTATCAAAATTAAATTTTTTTTTTAAATTTTCTTAAGCTAATTATGCACTGACTACACGGTTAATAATCTTGGAATATATTTTAATACAAGCGAAGTATTACAAAGGTTTTTAATACAATTTTGATTACAATTAATACTTTTGAATAGATTACAAAATTTTGTAAGACAGTTTGTATTAAATTTTAATATCGCAAGTATTACATTTGATTTTTAAACCATACTGTATTATATTTTAATACTTTCTTTATTAAATTAAAAAAAAAAAATATGTCGTATGCACTGAGATTCGAACCTGGTTCCCTTTCAGTACAATGGTTGCATGAGCAGTTTAACGACATCAGCCAACTTAGTATCGCATTTCGTTGGGCTAAAAGTATATTTAAATTATCAATTGACAACAAAATAAAATGAAAGTTCAATATTTAATTTTGCCGGAAAAGTCAGTAATTGAGATTTAGTCCTTCTTGGAAATGACAGTAGCTCAGTTGGTAAAGATGAGCGTATATGAACCAGACCTTGAAACTTTTATACTTTTATTCAAAAAGTTTTCAAAATAAAAGTTTCTTAAAACTTTTTTGTTATAAAAGTTTTTATAAACTTTCTTCAAAAACTTTTATTGAATAAAAGTTTTTCCAAAAAACTTTTTCAAAAAGTTTATACATAAAAGTTTTTTCAAAAAACTTTTATGAAAAACTTTTTCATAAGAGGGTCGGGGACCTCGCTTGTCACTTCTAAAATCCATTTTCGGCCTTTTCCCATCGATTCGTGCAATAAAATTTTTTTCGAAAAATGGGTCCAATAACCCTTTTAGGATGGTCGGGGACCTCACTTGTCACTTCCAAAGTCCATTTTTGGCCTTTTCCTATCGATTCGTGCAATAAAATTTTTTTCGAAAAATGCGTCCAAAAAACCCATTTAGGAGGGTCGGGGACCTCGCTTGGCACTTCTAAAATCCATTTTCGGCCTTTTCTCATCGATTCGTGCAGTTAAATTTTTTTCAAAAAATGGGTCCAAAAATCCCATTTAGGAGGGTCGGGGACCTCACTTGTCACTTCCAAAATCCATTTTCGGCCATTTCCCATCGATTCGTGCAATAAAATTTTTTTCGAAAAATGGGTCCAAAACACCTCTTTGGAGGGTCAGGAACCTCCCCTGTACTCCCAAAATCCATTTTCGGCCTTTTCCCATTGATGCGTTAAGCACAAGTTTTCGAAAAATTATAAGTGAATAATTATCATAAATTTCTTTCTTTTCAGAAACATCTTAAGTATTTTCCTTTGGACTTTATTATCAATAATCCTAAGTTTTCTCCTTTGAAATTTTTTGCTTAGTGATCCAAGATATTTTTTTTGGATTTTTCTCGTTCTTTCATACAAAAAAAACTTTTATTTTCGCCTTTTGAAAAATAAAAGTCAAAAAAAACTCTTTGCATGTGACTGTTAAAAATATAAGTTAAAAAAAACTTTTAAAAAAAACTTTTATTAATAAAAGTCAAAAAAAACTTTTAAAAAAAACTTTTATTAATAAAAGTTTTTTTTGACTTTTTGAAATATAAGTTAAAAAAAACTTTTACTTTTATTTTCGGATATAAAAGTTTTAAGGAAACTTTTACTTTTATTTCACAAAAATAAAAGTTTAAAGTTTACTTTTACCTAAAAAAAAACTTTTATAAAAGTTTATTTCAAGCTCTGATATGAACAAAGCAGCGCATCGTAAAATTTTTTTTTTAAATCTTAAGAAAAACGAGTTTTTAAATTTAAATTCAAATTTGTATTAAAAATGAATTTTAATGTCTAGGCAGTATTGAATTTTAATACAATTCTGGTGTAGTCATTTTATTCCAAAATTTCTAACCGTGTAGTTATTGAAGCAAAATATTGTAATTACTTGCTTATAAAATACTTTGAAAATTTTTGGACCAAAATTCAAATTTTATTTTTTTTTCTCGTTTATTTTTTTGATGGAAATAAGGATAATCGAAAATAAATTTAAAAAAAAAATATTAAAACTAAGAAAACAAATCAAATTTTCTTAATTTTTTTTGCCAATTTCCGAAAAGATAATACACACCTGTATTTATGTATTTAATTATAATTAAATGTCTATATTAAAAGTAAACCGTTGTTTGACGTTTTTTATGAAAATAATCTAATAAGAAATGTTCGAGTTAAAAACACCCCATGGATGATTCCTGCGCACGGGCCTGTCTGAAACATCGCATCATCGAAGCTCAAAAGCAAGATGCATGGATTAAAGCGATAATAACGATTTTAGAAAAAGAAAGCTATGAAGACTTTTTTATAAAGCAAGAAATTCTATATAAAAATTTGATTAAGGAATTGGTCGTGATACCGTCAATAATGGAACGAGAGATTATTGAAGTTGCACATAGGCAGGGACACTACGCTGCTAAAAAAACACAAGACATTGTGGAGAAAACATTTTACATACCGAAGTTAGCAGAAAGGTAAAAACAAATTGTGAAGTGCTGTGTAGAGTGTATTGTTTCTGAAGCAAAAACCGGTAAAAAGGAAGGATTTCTAAATCCTATAGACAAAGCAGATGTACCGTTGATGACATTGCATATTGACCACGTATGACCGATGGAAAAGACGCAAAAGCAATATAATCACATTTCAGTGGTGGTTGACGCGTTTTCCAAATATATCTGGCTATATCCAACAAAAAGCACAGGAAGAAACGAAGTAACAGAGCAACTCCGAAAACAAGCTATTAGTTTTGGTAATCCGTTAAGAATAATTACCTACAAAGGATCAGCATTTTCTTCAAACGCATTTATGGATTATTGTGAGACAGAAGGAATCCAGCATTTCACGATTGCAACAGGAGTGCCACGTGGAAATGGACAAGTGGAAAGAATCCACAGAATAGAAGTTCCGATGTTAGCTAAACTTTGTGTAGAAGCTCCACAAAACTGGTATCGACATATTCACCGCGTACAACAAATTATTAACAGCACTCCAACTAGAAGCACCGGTAGGACATCTTTTAAAATCCTAACCGGACTTGAGAAGAGAATATCTGAAAGCGAAGACATTCGCCAGTTACTTGAATAGTTTGCCATACAAGATATGGATGAAAAGCGAAAATTAGATCGTGAAGAAGCGCGACATAATATCCAAAAATTGCAAGAGCAGAGTCGCACAACAAAAACCGTAAAATCGAAACAAAATATTGTCTAAATGAGCTGGCAACTATTAAACGAACGCAATTTGGAAGTGGACTTAAGTTGCCACCTAAATTTTTTGGCCCATACAAGATTGTTGAGATAAATAACCATGGGAGATACGTCGTAGAAAGAGTTGGCGATTTTGAAGGACCTAAGAAAACTTCAACAGTGGCAGAATACATGAAGAAATGGAACTCGTCAGTCGAGGCGACTGACACGTCAGAATAGCCGAGTTGTGGTATTCGATCAAGAGACACACACTGATTTATAATGACAAAGACATCGAAACAAGTAAATGAACAGAACCAACTTAACGAGACAGACGCGTATGTAACTTTTTAAAAATCAACGTACAAACAGAATGACTAGGACCAGCAACCGAATCAGACGAACAACGAAAATATAAGGCTATAAAATGTAAATCAAAAAAGCTGTAAATTATCAAAAATTATAAAAAGAACAGAAAACTAAAAACTAATGAAATAAAATGAATTAAAACTGAAACAAAAAAAAGTGAATTCATTACATATCGACCCCTGTGCGCGAAATTATCGTATGTGCCAAAAACCAAATTTTACAGGAGAGGGTTTTTTCTACTTTTCTGTGCTTTAGCTAGTAGAACAAAACCAAAATTTCCATGTCAATTTTTGGCGTAACTATAAGAATTTCAGCTACAATATTTTACCAGGTGATGCGTAGTGGGGTATAGATTAAATTTGCATCAAAAAGTCAATTTCGAAAAAATGGCACATACGATAATTTCGCGCACAGGGGTCGATATATGTATGTATCTCGGTAACTAGTTGGGTCTCCCAACTTCTGATTTCATATTCGTTGTCAGCAGTAAGTGACTCGTAAGAAGACAATAGCATATGGGGCATTTCTGGCGAAGCGGACAATGCAAAAAATACGAGATTTAGAAATTTGTTCATATTCGGCTTAATTGTACTTCTAGAAGATGTAAATACTTAATTTTTTTTTATATAAGGCTTAGTTTTCAAATTGACGTAATATGAATAATAGATTTTTCGGAAGCAACTTTTCGAAATTAACAAAATTTCAATAAAATATGAAACATTGTGGTTTCAATAGGAAATTTATTGCTCTTTTCAATTATGAAATCAGATTGGAAATTTGATTTTGTTTTCTTGTGGAAAAGCGGAAGTGAACATTTCATCTCAGAATTGATATAATTTCAACACATTTTATTTTATTTATTTTTACTTTAAAATAAAGCATAAAATATATCGGTAATACGCTAAAATTTTTTTAACGTGATCTACATTAGTTTACGAGATATATGAATTGAAGTGCATACGTGCCGCACTTTGTAAGGGATGTGGCACTTTCTCAAGTATGTACTTAAATTTACATATCTCCTTAACTAATAAAGATTACGTAAGAATTTTTCTTGTGAAACATCTATATACTAAGGGCTTTTTTTTTTTAATAAAATATTTAAAAAATATTATGTCGAAGTTACTGAAAATTTGATTTAAAATTTTTACTTAAAAAGAGCATCCTTTTTACTAGTTAAATCAATATTGTTTATATTTTATTATAAATTCCTTGATTCCAATAACAGCGTTCAAAAATGACGGTCCTTAAACTTCGCCAATTCTTCAGAAGCCCATAACTCGGCAATTAAGCCTCATAAGAAAAAAAAATTATGTGTACACATTTATGTCTACTAGATGTATAACTAACCGGAACATAAACAAATTTCACGGCCTCACTTTATTTAAATCGCCCGCTTCGCCTGAAATGCTTCATATGTTATTTTTTTTATATACATACAAAAGTTCATATTGCCGTTAGCATTAACAGTTAGTAATTGCAGGAAGAAAACCAAAACGCACATACATACATATGTATCTGTTAAAGTACTTATGCCGACCACCAGGGTTACCAAGTGAACAGTGATGAGCACTTATCTACTTGCATTACTTAATCAAATGTATTTTAATTTAGATATTATGTTTGATAACAAGCAAAGCAAGAAACAACAAAGTTACTTGAATTTAATATTCAAATATTGGATATTTTTCCTATCAGCCTATAAGCAAGGCCGCTAAATTTTTTAAATGTTCACAGCAACAATAATCTGTTAGAATGTATTTTCAATTTTTCGTTGTTAAATTTACTGAAATAAGAAAACATTTATTTTTTAAGCTTATGTTGAAACGGAAATATTATTTTTTAATATTTTCTAAGAATGTGAGAGCATAAATATTCAATTCCTTATGGCTCTAAATTAAAACATATATTGACATCTTGTGCTGCCACTATGTATAGGAAAATTATGAAATCAAAATGGGAAAATTATGCAAATTGACCAAACTTTGGTTAGGACTTTTACAGTCAGAAAAAAAATGCATGATTTTATGTTTCATTCAACGATGAACGCATATGATTTAGATTAAAAAAGCATCCACATTGACTTAAAGTGATTTACTATATGGCTCAAAGTGAAAAAGTGTTTAGTCATCTATCTTATATACTTATAAAAATAAAATGCTGTTCGTGCTAGTCCACATAACTCACGATCGGCATGATGGATTTGTTTTATTTAAGAAGACTTTGAGCAAAAAAAAAAATTGGAAAAATTAGAACCAATACTTGAAAAATCGCGTAAAACCCTAAGTGTTTTGTATGGAGAATGCACGCCATATATCGGATGGGGATTAGTATGGGGCTGGCGACAGAGATTGGGAGAGCAGAATAACGGCTGCCAGGTACGCAATTGTAATATAAAAACGAGTAATTTCAAATACGTTGCAACTTCAAAATGGAATTTGAATTGAATTTTCGATTGAAATAAAGTTAAAAAATGTTATTTTTATTATTTTTAAAAATTGTTTTGTTTGTAAACATAGCCGCCGAAATGCAAATGTGCCACATCAGAAAAGAAGATCTCTCGAGCAGAATCAAAAAAACGCACTGTTTGGGCTACACATCACTGACTTTGGAAATAAGTTTTTAATATTTCCCGATTGTGATAAAGCATAAGTGTATTCAAATCATTCTACTGAGATATAATTTAACTTTCCGGCAAAATTTCGAGTGGGAAAGAGTAGTCAGAGTCAAAATATCATATGATCTGTAAAGAAACCAAAGGCTCACGCTGTACATGCTAATAACTTACAGCATAAAAATAAAAATTGTTCGTTTAAAAAAAAGTTAAGGGAACATTCTGGACATTAAAAAAATTGAACAAAAAAAAACAAAACCTGGCAAAACAAATCCAAAATTCGTAACATAATATGTAGTATTCGACAAGACAAAACAAAATATTTTTGGTGCTTCAATGCAATTAAATAAATAGATACTTACAATGCGTCATGGTGGAAGCGCAAGATGTCAAATAATATTCGGCAAAAAGAATAAACAAAATTTACAAATTTATAAATATAAATACTAAAAAGCTTAAGTCGGCTAATTTTTCCTACTTTGCCCACCCATAGGTGGGTGAATTATTATTTATTTGGGTGAATTATTTTCTGTTAAGTATAAGAGTAGCTCAAGGTATATTTATAAAAGTAATTAAATTTCCAATAGCTCTAATTAAAAAATTGTTTACACATGTTTTTTTGGTATCAATGTTATATGCAATTTACTTATGTTTGTTGTCTATTTCTCTCTTTTTTCTCGCATTATATCTCTTTACTTTAACCTTAACGCTCGAAATGCTGTCACTTATTGTATAATAATTCCCTGCATCTCTAACTCATTCTTAACTCAAATTTTATTTTCTTGTTTGCTTTAATTTTTTCAACGTTGTTCACAAAATTTAAAAAAAATATGTATAATACTAACGAAAATAATCCCTACCTCTTCCCAACCACGCACAAATCCTTTTCTTAATTTCCAACACCGCCACTACTACCCAATTGACTTTTGTGCACACTGTTCCATTTTTTCCGGCAACCTATCCAAGAAGTTACCTGCCAAACTCACTCTCACCGAGGACTCACGCATCCTAACAACAGCTGCCGTACCATCACCCTCGCCCTCGCCATCTCCCTCATCAGGTCCACCATCTGCACGTAGTACGCGTGCTAGTAAATGGGGCCGTCTTCTGGGCAGTTCAAGTGTCGATTCGGCTAGTGATACCAGCGCCAAGGTAGCAGTCTCGAGAAGTTTGAGTGCCCGCGAAAGTCTGCGTGAGAGCACTGCCCAAGCGAGGCAGAGCAGTACTTCGAGTAGTAATGGTGGACAAGGCAATAAAGTAATTAATAATTGGCTAAATTACATTCATTTATGTTGCGTTGGTTTTCATTTAATTTGTTTGTAGTAGTTTTATATGTTACTTATTTTTAGTTAATGTGTATTCTTAATAAAAAAAAAAATTATAGCCAAAAAACTTCGTAAATATTTTAGTTTTTTTTTTTATTTTGTTTTCCCTTTGTTTCGTTCAGAAATAATACGATAAAATCAAAGTCTTGGTAATGATAAATAAATCTTTTCAATATCAATTAGGATGCACAAGATTTTAATAAAATGCCGCGAAAACTTTTCCTTATATTTATGTATTAACTTTCTAAAACTTAAGCCTCTTAGTGAAGATGATGCCACAGTAATTCAAAAACTGCTCAGTAAGCAAACAGAAAAGTTTAAGGTGGGCCTGAAACTTTGAGAATATATTTGACAGAAACTTGACTATAAATAAAAGATCAAAAGATATGGAAAAATCGCAGTAAATATTTGCTAGTTAAAGCGCAAGCGATTAATAAAGTCAAATGGTTCATTACATTTAAGCTGTAGATATTTTGCTTCGAGATTTGAAAAATAAAGCGCGTAATTTGTTTCCAAAACTCTTTTAATTATACAGATAATTATACGTTTTATTATACAGAGCCACGAAAACTTTTCATCTTTTACTAACGATCTTCGGTTGAATCATGCGCGACTCATGTAGGAAAATTTATGCAATGAATGTGGTCATAAGCCTGCTGATCCGATTATAATAAATGGAGTGGCATTCACTTATTATTTCTGAGAAGATTACCATTGGGCATCTAATTAATTGTTAAAAATATCTTTGTAGCGGGCGTTGTACGCAGAGCAACTATTATTTTGTCAATATCTACATATTTGCCGTTCAGTGCACAAATCGATTACTTACTTACTTGGGTGGCCATAACAACCCGTTACCGGGTTACGGCCGACCTCAAAAGCTCTCCCCAGGCGCCTCTGCTTCGCGCGCGCCTTCTCCAATCAGTCACACCAAGCGTGGATAGGGTTTCCTCGGCTTGGTCTTTCCATCTGAGGCTTAGTCTTCCTCTTCGTCGTCGCCCAGCGGCTTCCACATCAAACACCTTTTTTGCCGGAGCTTCTTCGTCCATACGCACAACATGTCCCAGTCAGCGAAGACGTTGGATAGTGATGCGCTTGACTATATCAATGTCAGCGTAGAGCTCGTACAGTTCTTGGTTCATTCGAATACGGTAGTCGTCGCCGACGTGAACAGGACCGAAGATTTTGCGAAGAATTTTTCTCTCAAACACCCCATGCGTGGCTGCATCAGTCTGCGACACAACCCATGCTAAGATGAGCGTCTTGTAGAGTGTCAGTTTTTTCGGGCGAGAGAGGTCTCTACTACTCAATTGCTTATTGAGACCATAGTAACACCTGTTAGCAAGAGTGAGTCTTCGCTTTATCTCCAGGCTGACATCGTTTTGAGAGTTCACGGCGGTGCCAAGATGGGTGAATTCCTTGACAACTTCAAAAGTATAGCTGTTCGCAGTAACATAGGATCCAATACGCCGCGTGTCCCTGTTTGTGGACAGCATATACTTTGTTTTGTCCTCGTTCATCGTCAAACCCACTTTCGCTGACTCTTTTTCGATAGCAGAGAACGCAGCAGTAACATCTCGCTTACAACGTCCAATGATATCAATATCATCGGCATATGCAAGGAGCTGGACACTTTTGTAGAAAATAGTGCCATTACGATGTACACTGGCTCTTCGCAACACCCCTTCCATCACAAAGTTGAAGAGGTTGCAGGATAGTGGATCGCCCTGTCGTAAACCTCGTTCGGTATCATATGGTTCGGAGAGGTCCCTTCCTACTCTGACGGAGCTGGCTGTGTTGCTCAACGTCATTCTGCAAAGCCGCACCAGCTTCGCAGGTATACTGAACTCAGACATGGCGGCATACAGGCAATCCCGTATTGGACTATCGAAAGCATCTTTGAAAACGATAAAGAGATGATGGGTATCGATCTGTTTTTCGTGTGTTTTTTCCAGGATTTGACGTAGTGTGAAGATCTGGCCTATGATGGACTTACCAGGTCTAAAGTCGCACTGATAAGGCCCAATCAGTGTGTTGGCAAACGGCTTAAGTCTTTCACACAGTACGGTCGACAGACCTTGTAAGAGATGGCAAGAAGACTGATTCCCCGGTAGTTAGCACAGATTGTCGGATCACTTTTCTTGAGTACAGGATAAAGGACACTGAGATTCCAATCGTCGGGCATGCTTTCTACTAGCCTTATTTTGCAGATGAGTTGATGCATACACTCATCGCCGCCGGTCTTGAACAATTCAGCAGGCAGGCCATCAGCACCAGCTGCTTTGTTGTTCTTAAGTCGTTGGATCACGACTCGTACCGCGTCATGGCTAGGTGTTTGTACGTCCACACCATCGTCGTTGATTGGTGGAATCGGGTTAATTTCTCCAAAGGTGGGATTGGTGGAGTCAACGCCAGCAAGCAGCTTGGAAAAGTGTTCCCTCCATAATCTCAGTGTACTCTGCGTATCCGTAACCAGATTTCCATGTTCATCTTTACAGGTAGATGCTCCGGCCTTGAAACCTTGAGTCAGACACTTGTTGGTAAAATTTTCGAGCATCATTCCTGCCCCGTAACCCTTCGAGTTTCTCACGCTCGTGCCTTTCCTGCTCTCGTTTCTTGCCTCTGAAAAGGCGCCTCTCTTCCTTTCTCTTTTCCCGGTAGTTTTCGTGCACGGCTCGCGTTGTGGCTGACTGCAGGGTTCTTTTGTAGGCGACGTTTTTCACTGCAGTAGCTTCGCGACACTCCTGGTCATACCATTGATTTCGCGGAAGTGGGCGTCGGAAACCAATAGCTTCCTCAGCGGCAGATCACATGGAGCGGGATATATGCGCCCAAAGTCCACCGGCATCATCGGGTAGAGAGTCATGTTGAAGGAGCAGTTCTGAGAGGCTTGTGGAATAGGCTTCGGCCATCCGATGTGATTGCAGCTTAGCGACGTCCAGCTTTCGTTGCGTACCAGAGCGTACATCCTTTGCATTACACAGCCGCATGCGTATCTGGCTGCAACAAGATAATGATCGGAGTCAATATTGACTACCCGGAACGTACGAACATCTAGCAAGCTGGAAGCATGCCTTCCGTCGATCACAACATGATCGATTTGGTTGCGTGTTTTCTGATCAGGGGACAGCCAGGTGGCCTTGTGGATATCGAGGTGTGGAAATCTGGTGCTACTTACTACCATGTTTCGCGCCGCGGCGAAGTCGATCAGCCATAGACCGTTGTTTGAGGTGGTCTCGTGAAGGCTGAACTGACCGACAGTGGGGCCAAATATACCTTCTCTTCCGACCTTTCCGTTGAAATCCCTGAGTACAATTTTAACGTCGTGGGCCAGGCAGCGGTCGTATACTTCTTCGAGTCTCGCATAGAAGGCATCTTTGACAGCATCGTCCTTTTCCTCCATCGGGGCGTGCGCGCAAATCAAGCTCATGTTCTGGATCTTAGCCAACCTTTCGCTCACAGGTGTGAACCTGGAGACATGGAGGCGAAGTCTCTTGCTTACTACGAATCCGCATCCCAATTCGCGCCTCTCCGCATGGCAGCTGTAGTAATTATCGCAACTTGCTTGGTTAGAGCAACCTTGTCCTATCCATCTTATTTCCTGGATGGCGGTGATGTCAGCCTTAATTTTTCCGAGGGCATCCGCCAATTCGATAGAGGCACCTTCCCTATCCCCAGGTGGAAAGCAGTCAGAAACTTTACTCTGATCAACCAAAAGCCAATCCATCCAAGCACAAATCGATTAACTCCACATAATACAAAGTCGAGAAAAACGTAAAAAAAAATTTAAGTTTCCGTACATTGCACTATAGGTCAAACGGCACACTTGTCTGGCCAAAACCCAATTTATGCAACTGTCGCTATTTAATTTTTGTTAATGTAGTGTAACGAAGAATACCTCTAAATAAACCAAAAACACATTTGGTTTTTGGAAAAAATAATTTAATGTTTTTTAGCTATGTGTCAAAGTTGATGCATTTGCATTCTACTGTGATAACGCAAACAAGTGGTGATTTTTACTTCTTCTTTAACTAGTGAAGTAATTTAAATATTTTGTTTTTTTTTTTTTTTTAATAAAAAGGAAAAAAATTTATGATGGTATGTAGAACGTAATTTAACTTAAAACACTTAAATATAGTTTGGTTTTCTGTGAAAAAAATCTAAAATTGAAATGAGACCCCTGATTCGTCAATTTTTTTAAATTTCCTACTGTGTGTAAGCTTTTAAAATTTAGTTGGGATTTGTTAGTCTTATTACACCCTAAATTATTTAGACGTTGCTATTGTGAGTGTTATTTAGAAATTTGGATTCGCAATTTTGCACGATTTTTTTTTAATGAATTTTTTTGTCAGGTGACTTATTCTTCCAAAATTCTGATTTATCCGAAGTCTAATTGCAAAAGACAGACAACAAGGAAAACGAAGAGGCTGTTTTCAATAACTTTTTGGAAAATACTGAGGATGCTACTAGTCCAAGTTATTTGTGGCAAAATGCACATAATTTTTGCATTAGAGCTTTCGAAAAATGGGTAAAAGCCACTGTAAGTTGCATGTTTTTTTGAATTTGTATTACAAGCAGGTTACAAGTGCTTCATCCAAAAGTGGCAAATCAGAAATGAAGATGATAAAAATACAGTATCAGAAAAAAAAGAAAACAATACAAGATTTATTTTTCAAAAAGCTTGGCCTCATAGTAGATAAACCGAAAGTAGGTGGTTTTGGGAGTACAAACGATGGCAACACTGCGCGCCGAGCTTTTTCGGAACATGAAATGTTTCCTCAAAATACCGGCATTGACAAGGACTTGATTTTTCGCTTAAAAATAATTTTAATAAGCAAGTCTTTCTTGTCAATTTCCTTTAAATGTAAACAAATTTCAATTTTACTGTTTTGAAACCGCAAAAATTATTCGAAACATGCATTTTTGACTCCCAATGACAGCAACTTTACACAAAATTTTTATTCATTCAAAGGAAATTATAGAGGGGTTAGTTCTTCCTGTTAGTTGTTTTGGAGAAGAGTCAGTAGAGTCTCGACACAAATTATACAAATGTGATAGACAGCATCATGCACGCAAAAGTAGCCGCGTTAATACACTTTTAGACGTGTTTCATAGAGCAATGAACACATCAGATCCAGTAATTTGTTCGCTGTCTTTAAGTAGACGCATTCAGACTAAAAAGCGTCTCTAACTTCCGACAGAAGTGATCCGATTATTAAGGTATGAAATCCCAGTCGAAGAACTTAACTTATCAAGCTATGAAACACGCGAAAATGCAGAAGAGGAAGATGAAATTGGGGAAACCGAAATTTTAAGTTCAATGGCCCATATTCATAGTCGCAAAATAAAGTTAAGTCTTAGTTTTTACCCAAAATCGCAGATACAGACTGACCCCATAAAAAAAAGAAAAACTTGCATTAAATTATGAGAAAATTTTAAAAAATGATTACCCTGCGTTATTGACACAAATTATTGTAGACACAGTGAACAAAAGGAATAATAAAAAAATCGAATTTATGAGGCAGCGTGGCGTAATAGTTAGGACTGTGAACTCATAGCCCTCAGGTCGGCGGTTCGAATCTCGTCAGAAAAGATGCTTTTTTTCTATAAGCATGTTTTAAATTTAAAAGCAGGAAAACGTGATTTTAAATATTTACAACCAGGTTTTAAAGTAACATTTATTTTCATTGATATAAATAAAAAAAAACATTTACATTTACGAGAATCGAACTCACGTCCTGAGGGCTATGAGTTCACAGTCCTAACCATTACGCCACGCTGCCTCATAAATTCGATTTTTTTATTATTCCTCTTGTGTCAATAACGCAGGGTAATCATTTTTTAAAATTTTCTCATAATTTAATGCAAGTTTTTCTTTTTTTTATGGGGTCAGTCTGTATCTGCGATTTTGGGTATTCTCTATATAACTGCTCGCACATTTAACTTTTTTCTCTAATAATAATAATATCTTATACTAAACAACTTATCTTATGTTGAATTTTGAACATACTTAAACTTGTAAAAAATTTACTTTCATAAAAGTTTGGCTCAAACATTTTTTTGAAGAGGAATATCTCAAAAATTATAGGTAATACAATGAAAAAACTTACATCTTTTTTGTTGAAAAGCACTATACTATAATTTTATATAAAAAAATATATAATCACAATTTTACCAAGAAACTCCGTGCAAAAAAAAAGTTTGAATTTATTTCTACACGGTATACTTTACAAATGGAGGACTGAAATGAAAGGGATTTTTTCTTGGAAAATGTTAAAAAAGCGTTCAGATAATGAATCACTTAGAATTGAAACCCCATCTTATCCCATCTTAACACTTTTTTCAAAATTTAAAAATTGTAATGTTTTCCTTAAAAATATGAATTCGATAGAAACATCAATTTTTAAAATTAATTTTTTACTACTCTCTATGTTATTATTGACGTAAGTCTGAATATGGTATTTCTCTTGATAAATGAGATCGATTGTGTCAAAAAAAAAAAACATTTTGACCATTTTCCTGCACATGTACCAAGAACACCAATAGTTTTAGATCATTTCTGAGTGCACAAAAATTACGTTGTAAATTTTTCTTCAAAATCTAATACAAATGATACAAAAAGTGTATGGAGCATTCCATGCCAAATCACCGAGGTTTTGGCCCGACCCTCTTCGATTTCGCTCATTTTTTATTATGTTTTAGTGAGTATTAAAAGCAACAAGCACAACAATTTCCAGTCTTGTATTCAAAACAGTTATTGAGTAATAAGTTTTTAAAATTTTAAGGCAAAAAATTTTCAATTAACGATATACTAGTAATAAATATCGATGTCAATAAAAAATGGGTATCATTTTTTTCGTGCAATGCCCCATGTGTATCTACAAATAAGAGGTTTCCTCATCCTCTTCCAACACTTATGAACGTTGCATAGTTCATTTGGACTAAGCACAAAGTATATATGCATGTATTTATGTTACAGGCCAAACTAGTTTTTAGGATAAGTTAGTTTTTCCTAGGCCAAACTAGTTCATCCGAAGCGTGTAAGGATGAAGCAGTTAAGCCTCGGAAAATGTTAGTATGTTATGGTAAGTGGGTGGCCTTCGGCCGCGACTCAGGGTGTACATCCTCTAATATTTCGAAAAACGGCTTCGCGGCGTCCTTCGAACAGTACTACTGTTACTCTAATTACAAGTATCTACACATTTCTTTTGATTACCATATCGTAAAGTATAAAAAATTAAATAAATTCTTTATTTATTTATCTGAAAACTGAAATAGAATGTCCAGGATTATAGTAATTTTTAAACATTATTGTAGATCTGTTCAAAATACTTTTTGGTAGTTTTATCTATAGAATGATGCTAGCAAAATGACTATAACTATGGCCCTACATATATTTACATTTACAAAATCCAAAGTTTTTTTAGTATCATTCATTAATTACAACGACAATTTAAAAATGTTCAGTCCATATAAAATAAATAATAAAATAGATAAATTGATATCGGTCAATTTAGTTAAAATAACTCCACACTTTGTGTTTTTTTTTTTTTTGAGTTAATTGAAAATTTTTATAACGAAATATCTCAAAAACTATGGGAAATAGAATAATAAACCCGGCACCTCTTTCGTTTAAAAGTACTTAAATAACGTCAAAGCAAATCTAAAATTTTAAATTAATTTGCCTTAACATTAATTTTTTTAGTTAAAAAAAATATTTCTCAAAATATCTTTGAAACATTTTCTTTTTTAATTTTTTTTACGTTGTTTTTCTATCAAATCTAAAGATATATTTTATTTGAATTCTTAAATTTTCTTATGAAATTAAAGCGCTTTTTATCAAAAACGATTGAATGTTTTTTAGTCTGTTTTCCATAGTTTTTGCGATATTTCGTTTCAAAAAACGAGTGAAAAAGTAAAAAAAAGGTTTTTCAGTTATTTAAATAATGATCGATTTATATGTAAATACTTTTATAAAATTATCTGGTCATGATTTTCCACTTCTTCGAGCAAATATTCTTTTTTCAAATTAGTGTTGAGAAACAGTATTTTATTAGCAGATGTAGGATTAGACCCAATTGAACTGCGCTTTTCGCATATTAAATTTTTCGCTTTGAAAAATGTTCTTCTGAAGCGGCACTGCTGGCAGGAGTTGGTAAAATTTTGCAACTTAACCTGTATAAAAATTTAAATTCTGTACGATGTGCGTGCCACCAATCTAGGACATTGAAGTCACTTTCAAGTTTAGCGTTAGTATTTTCATACTTTTGTATTCCATTATTGATTTTGACTTCAACAGTTAAGTACTCAGTACGTTCTACAAATCCGCTATATAGCTTTGAAGAGAGAAATGGTATGTTTGCTGAAGATGATGCCACTCCTCAGTTAAGTCAGAAAAAGTTTTCATAATGCAGACATTAATGCAGCACCTGAGTTCTTTCGATATCTGTAAATTGATTTAGTTTATTAGCTGGAGGAAACAAAAATAAATGCGATCTTGTGAAAAACTGTCAAATTATCTAAAACCACTGGCTCTAATAAGAAAGTAAGTTTCTCTTTTAAATGTTTGATTTCGTCAATATCAGAAGCATTAGTTGTACAAATTCTGCGCAGTTGATAGACATGCACAATTGCTAAGTCTATGGTGGTGTTTTTTCACCTTCTAAAGTTTTTGAGCTTATTTAAGTTATCTAAAAATTTAACAAGTGCGGAAATTTGATTTAAGCTGGTATCGTTAATTCGTCCAATTTTTTCAATGAATTCAAATAAATAAAACACAGTATTTCACCGCGTAGTTGAAAAACTTTTTAATGTTGTAGGAAGATTTGCGTTATTACCCGATTTTTTAAAGTACTCCTAAAGACTTGTGCATTTGTTGCAAAGATCCCATGTTTCGGGAATATTTTTAAATGATTTTTCCATCACATTATGATGCAAATGATTGTCACAATTAATGCTGTTATATTCTTTAAATTCTGAAATCATATTAGAGCCTCTGTCGGTCACTACAATTGCATTATTAAGATTTAAGTTGAAACTTAGCAATATACTCTGAACCTTATGCTAGATACACACGAGGCAACAGTTGCAGCAACGCGTTCTGTTGGTTCACTACATACGTGGCAGCTGTTGCCGCTACCTCAGTACTGTACTAAGGTACAGAAAAGACACAAGCGGAAGATTTTTGTTTTTATATTTTTCACAAGATATTTCCCATAACTCTGTCAAATTTTTATACTATTCATTATATTAAAAATGGAAAATTGATTATAAAGTTTCTTGGTACTTTTACTGGTAAAAGCTACCACCTATAACCACATTGATAACAAATTTGTTTCATTTTGTTTTTAATTCCAGGTGATATAATTCTTGCCAATGCTAGATACACACGAGGCAACCGTTGCAGCAACACAGCCATGTTGAAGCAACCGTTGCTTTGTGTGTAGCTGTGTTGCCCATTGATTTTCCTGTTGACAACCGTTGCCTGAAATATCAAAATATTTTGATATTTTTGGTCGGTTGCTGCAACCGTTGCATCGTGTGTATCATTGTTTACTGCATTTACTAGTTCATTTCGTCCGAAACAAGCGAGTAAGAAGGTTTGCGAGGAGTAAAAAGAAGTGAATAAAAGAAGAAAGGTAAATGGCACTTTCAAATAATGAAAATTATGTTAATAGTCCAAGAGCCGGCCGTAGAAAAGTCAAGTGTATAGGATTACAGGATGGGATGCATGCGAAATGATAGAGCTCGACGAGCCTAAATAGAATATCTAGGGTTGCCTTGCCAAAGCCTGTCCCGATGGCCAAAAATGCCCGAATATCAGCTAAACATGGGTTGCCACTCATTTAAGAAAAGTTGACCCCAAAAAACGAGTGTTAGGACATGATTCGACAAGGCAACCCTATATATTCTATTTAGGCTCTTCGATCTTTATTGAAGAGTATAAAAATTTGAGAGAGTTATGGGAAATATCTTGTGAAAAGTATAAAAACAAAAATCTTCCGCTTGTGTATTTTCTGTACCATAGCTACACATAGTAAATGGAGTGGACAGTTAGTGACAAATATGTAGTTTTTAAAAAATGTTCGGTCCAAAAGTCTAATGTCAGACCAAACCAAACGACATAAAAACATCGCTGATATAAACGATTAATGTTTTTAGAAATTGTTACAGGGTAAGGCAATAATTTTTTTATATCAGCAGCGTGCTCTTATTTAGCTCCACATTCTAATAAAAATTGAGAATATTTTATGAGGCCTGCAACTCTGGATAGTCTTTTGAGTGACAATGCCCATCAAAACTTTTTTAGTGCCAATACCAAAATCAGATACATAATTCTCCAGCTCAATTAGCAATAAGAATGCATTTGCGTTTCCTTAGATTTGAAGTACTGTTACTGCCAATTTTGAAAATATTGGAACACTCCTTACATGCTACCAAGCTAGATATTTCTTCCCCAACTGCATTTAAAATTTTTCCAAACACGTCCCATAAATTGCTTCTTTTTTTTCAAGTTTGTTTGAACCAGGAGCGTTATTCATCTAAAGGAAATCAGTCCCAAAAATTAAAGCTTTGATAGGTATTTAACCAAAAAGTTAAATAGAGATTTATATAAATTTTTGATGCATGTAAGCATATGCAAAAAGCTCAAGCTTCACAAAGAAACACTTTATGAATAAATTTATAAATCACTTTTAAAGTCTTATTCAATTGTACTAATCACATTTTATAAATATTTACCAATGCTAGACTAAATTAGAAAAAAAATAAATCAACAAAGTAACAAAGTGGTAACTTTGCCAGCAACATCAAAAGTTATAAAAAATGAAAAGCAAATAAAACATGTACATATAATCTTACATGGATCATATTTGTTTTCCAAAACTCTTTTTATAATATAATATAAATTTATTTAGAAAACAAAGACCTCACTCGCCTGCACACATGAAATTACAACTGATCCTCATTAAGCATTCCTACGCATGTTAAAGTGCATTATTGCGTAGTACAAAATATCAAATGTGTAGTAATCGCGGTACTCGCAGTATACATGCATATGATCCATACACGCGACGCAATCATCTACGTACAGTTAGTTGCGAGTAAAAAGAAAAATTTATATTGATGGTAACAGTAGCACAGGCAAACATTATGTATACGCATTCAAATCAATTAAATTTCCTCCGGTAACAGCTTCGTAGGTTAATGATTATACTTATGCAGACCTCTAAGCCCTAGTTCATCCTAGTCTAAACTCATATATCTTAACACGCTCCGGATGAACAAGTTTGGCCAAAGAAAAACTTGTTTATTCAAAAAACTAGTTTGCTCGGCAACATTCATATGTACATGCTATATATTCAGTCGGATTTAACACAGTAAAGTCGAGTTTTTTTAGGGATAATAACAAAAAAAAAATTAAAAAGAAGAGTTGGTCAGATCTAGTTTTGGAAATATGGCCATCAATTGCTTGAGGTTTGAAATAATTCTCCCAATTTTTGAGCTTCATAGCTCAAACCTGTAAATGGAGTGGACAGAGCTTGTGTCCGATTTCGTTAAAATTTTACGAAATAACCGACTTACTAAAACGTAGTAAAAGTATGCCTTAGGTGCCAAGATATAGCGTTAGGGGCCGTTCATAAATTACGTAAGACGTTTAGGGGGGGGGGGTCGGCGGATTCTTACTACATCTTACGAGAAGGGGGGAGGGGGTGAATGATCATCTTACGTAAGATTTAAAATGCGTATTCATACATTAAAGTCGTATTAACGCATCGTCATTTGTGGCAGTAATGAAATATATTTGAATTTTCGACAGTCACGAAAGATTCAGAAATATCGATTACAATCGATTTAAGTAATCGACTCTAACTTCTCTTCAGTTTATGTATTGAAATATATGTATGTTGTTTACACGCAGGGTCGACTTGTAACACCGTCTCACAAGTTTGCTATTATTCAGGCATTTACACGCAGATACGTCGACTTTGAAATTTTATTGATGTTGTCCCGGTTCTTTACCACCCCCTTGCACTTGTCCTCTTCAACACGAAGATGCGCTTTCGATTCCTTCTTCAACAGGAGACCAAAACAGCAATCAGTTTTGTCCTCTATTTCTTCGCTTAGCGTTAAATTACGATTGGTCAAAAGTACATCCACAGTTCAAAATCATGCCTTACGATTTTTTTTTTTCCTTCCCTTGCAAACGTCTTAGCTGATCGAGTTTGTAATATTTGTGACCAGTACTTTGCCTCGAAAAAAGCTACTGTAATGCACAAAAAACTACATGGAAAAGACTGTAGTCGCACTCACATGATTCAACCAGTTTCAATTTTGAAACGTGGACAGGGGAAAAGCCTTTGCATTTTAAAACAATCGGAGATTTGTCAAGTTGCAGAGTGGCATGACGACGAGGATATTGATGTTACAGGGTTTGAATGTGAATCAGAAAATTCAACAGACGAGTCGGGTGTGCCAATTGTAGGTTCACTATCGGACTGGTTGAAAAGCGCATGAACTAACGATGACTTACGATGACTTTTTTTATTCATATTGAAAAACAAGTGTATAGTTTGCAATTTCGTAATATTTATTTAATATGTAACATATGTACTTATATTAAAATTAAATATAGTAATATAGTACATCACATGAAAAATACATTTTTTGACTAGTTTCACCTTAATTATGAATCTTACGTAAGATTTCGGAAGGGGGGGAGGGGGGGGTAGTGAGAATCTTACTAAATCTTACTCGGGGGAGGGGGGGGGGTCAAAAAGTCATGAAATTGTCTTACGTAATTTATGAACGGCCCCTTATATGTATTTTTCTTGTATGGGTGGCATCTATTTATTTTGTCCGCATTTTCAGCCACACAAAAAATGTGGGCGTGTTTCGACAACAGCAACTTTTTCTACGTTTTAGTAAGTAGGTTTTTTCGTAAAATTTCAAAGAAATTGGACATAATGGGACAAGTATTTTTATTCCTCAAGCTAAAATATGTATATACTTATATAAGTGTGGTTCAAAACAACTTTTTTTTCATAATAATCTTCTCCTGGGGTATTTTTTTTACTTCTTCGGTAAAAAGTATTCCTGCAAATTTTCTGGCCTC